>JAPYXD010000555.1:10000000-20000000 GCA_030998225.1 Diplolepis rosae
ACGTTTAGATGGAAAATTGTTTGCCTAAATGAGGTCTACAAATTCTCATTAAGACATTTCGGGACAGGATGTATATTTTATTTTTTGATTATGAATATTAAAAAAATCCGATTTTTTCCACCAAAATATGTGAGATACGAAATAAGCGTTGTTCTGCAAAATCGTTTCCTTAAATAAAGTCTACGATTGTTTTTCATTTTTGAGAGATTTGGAAGAAAATAAATTATTTTAATCATGTAATTTATTAAAAAGTTACTGAAATGTATACAGAAAATGGAGCGCGAAGCGCGAGCGCCATGATGGGAATGTGTTCCTTAAGGCTGATAGAGCCTTAAGTAAATTGAATTTCCTGTTTCACTTAATTTCAAAAAGAAATTGAGTGACTTTGAGAAAATGTGTAATTCACATCATCTGTGATATTATTATAAAATTGGTTTGAGCTTCATTATCAAATTATAATAAATAAACTTGAATGTATGTGAAGAGCACAAGACCCAGCGCGAAGCGCGAGGTCCAGAAAGAACGGAGCGCGAAGCGCGACGATCAAATCGCGCGCCCTAGGCGCGTTCAAACTTGCGCGCGAAGCGCGCGATGAGAATGTGCCCGCGAAGCGGGCAGATTTTTAGGATATACTTTACCATTTATTTCAAATCAGGTTTAGAACACAACGTCGATTAAATGACCACCTCCATTCGATACACAAAAAGCAGCTCTTTTTCGCGCATTCTGCGTAACATTGGTCAGCATTTCGGGCGTTATAGCAGCTATTTCGGCTCGTATATTACATTTAAGTTCGTTAATTGTCTTTGGCTTGCTTGCATAAACTTTGCTTTTTAAATAACCCCAAAGAAAAGAGTCAGGTACAGTTAAGTCCGGAGAACGAGGAGGCCACTCCAAATCGCCATTTTTCGACACAACGTGTCCCGGGAACTTGTGCTGTAAGAACGATTGTTTTCAATGTAAAACGCTACGATTTCAGCGCGTTCTTTCGGTGTGTATTGACTCATGGTTAAAATGGTACTGAATGACGTTTCAGAAACGTGCTCATTTGTCAAAATCGGCTGAAAAATAACAGAGTTATTCAATGTTGAAATACCGAAGGTCTAGATGGCGCATCCTGTACTTAGCCTCACATTTTTATATCAATATCTATAATATAAACCTCTCAAAAAAATTCATGACAATAGCATTTTTTCAGCGTCTAATGTAAGTAGACCCCTTAATCAAAGTGTTTAAATGTACTACAGAAGTGTAATATTACCACATTGAACAGGGGACATAAAGTTACCAATGATCAACGTGGTAAATTTCAACCATATTGTAACCGATATTACAGTGTATTTTTAATGCTTTTCGGTAAATTCACAAAGTATTCTGCATTCAAGTTTACCATGACAATGTAAAAAAGCAGAGCGACAGGAAATTTACCAGAATTGTGTAATTGACGAAAAAGTGACGCCTACACGGAAAAACTTTTTATATCAATTTTTACTATAGTATTTTCCAATTTAGGGAAAAACGTATCACTTTGAGAATTTTTGTTAGTAAAAATACTAAACTTTATAATAATGATATGAAATTTCAGCATAGTTCATAGCAAATTTTACTATAGTTTATACTAAAGTTTCATATCATTATTATAAAGTTTAGTATTTTTACTAACAAAAATTCTCAAAGTGATACGTTTTTCCCTAAATTGAAAAATACTATAGTAAAAATTGATATAAAAAGTTTCTCCGTGTATATGAAGCGACGGTTGAAGATGGTTGAGATTCGTGTGATGCAAATATACGTTTTCACTTTTGAGAGGTAAGTGCAAAATGAAATAAATAAACATAAAGTTCCTTGTTCATTGAAAAACGTTAGTAATTGTATGAAATAATTGAAATAAGAGCAGTATAATTATGAAAAACGTAAGTTTGTAATTGTAAAGATTGTGAGGTTATGTCTCTATGAACGTAAAATTACTTCGAAAAAAATATATCAAAGCTTTCGGAAGGTAAGTACTAACATAGTCACAATAATTTGACCATCATTTTTTTATTTCCTATTATTTATAATTAAAGCTCTGGATTACAGAACATGCAACAACTCTATTGCATGCATTGTCGCTATACATCGTATTGTCATATCAATTAACTTGTATCTTTTGCGGAGCAATATGACAATTAGGAATACAAGTATACTCGTATAGTTCTGAGGACCATACCGTAGTATTGGTCTGATAGCAATATTTTCTGGTTTTGAGGACCAAAATATAGTTCTCTCAACTGTACTGTTTTTTCAGTGTATAGGTATTTCCTAAAGTTTTCACAATATATAAAGGAGATTTTGTGCAATGTTCTTCCAATTTTCTAGCTCAATCTTGAGTCTATCAAGCTAAATGTTCTTAATTAAAAAAAGTACTTTTTGCATCTAGTCTTTAAATCCAAAATAGTAGAAATCCACTTTTTTCTGGTGGTTATCCACTATTTGACAAAGTGCGAAGTACGCAACCGTGGACTAGTGGATAGTCACTGAAACAAATAGTGGTTATTTAACCACTTCTTAAGCAGTAAGTATCTCTATAAAAACCGAGTGCAACTGCTACATTTTTTATTCTAAGGTGAAAACGGTTCAAAACTAAATTCGAATCCGATCATTGCAAATTCAAATTCATCTCAAGGTCCAAACAAAAGTATAATCAAAATATCAAGATTTTCAAATTCATCTTAAGATCCAAACAAAAGTATAATTCAAAATGTCAAGAATTAAATAATAATAATCATAATCATTCATTTTAAGACATTTTTTTGGTCCAAATTTGGCCGTTTGTTTATATTTTGACGGTTCGAACAGTTTCGAATTCTTGAAATTTTGAATAAAAACGGTTTTTACCATTGAGCAAAAAAACTACAAATGTATTGTAAAATATCGTGCAAAAATTTTATTAAATTGAAAATTATTGTAAGTTTAGTATAAGATATGTATATCTTTGATGGTAAACTCACACTAGTTTTGCATTTTCAAATAACATTTGCAAGACATTCTACAATATACAATGTTGTTACTTGAATCGCACAACTACCTTAAAAGTTTTATTTTCATTTTTCACCAGATTTATCAAAAGAATTACAAAAAAAAATTTCAAAACCCAAAAATAAGATTTCTACTTTTAATTATTTAGTTCAGGTAAAAGTTTGAAACAAACATTATAACCAATTTGAAAAATGTAAAATCCTAAGGAAGTAAAAGTTAGTCACAGAAGTACAAAGGGTGAATACTGAAAAGCTTCGTGTTGTTTGAGCTTGAGCGATGTCCCTCCCATTTATTCTCTTTTGTAATCATGTAACTTTTGCGAGAGCTCAACAGATCAGACGCGTATAACACGTCTTATTCTTTGAGATTTAGCTTCCTGAAGGACGAGTGGGACGACCGTTGCGTATTTTCTGGGTCGAAGGGAAGAAATAAGCCCAAGGGAAGAGGTAAGGAAAAGAAAGAGACAGAGAACTTTGGTGGTGTTGAGAAGACCTTGCTGCGATTCAAAAGATTCTCCAGGGCTTTTGGGTTGTCTCGCAGCTGTCCTTCGCCCTCTGCCTCCCTCTCTCTCTCCCCCTAGTTTTTTCTTTCTTCAAGTCTACCTACGACGGCAGTAGTAGAAGTTTATTTCAAGTTGTATTAGTACACAAATATATACATATATATACATACTCTCATGCCTCAAGCACGGAGAAAATCATGCAGATGTGACAGAAACTTTTAGGGTACAATCTTCTTCTAGATCTTGCCCTAGGCCAAAAATGTTTTCTTGGCCCTGTACAGTCTTTCAGTATTTATACGAATCTATTAGATCATTTACTCGTCTTCGTTGTCCATTCAATCATTATGACTTTTTCCAAATTTAATGTTCTTTATGTCAAAATTGTTACTGTTTAGCGCATGGAGAAAAATGGATATTCAACTATGGAACGGCCATCTTATATGTTCAATTGTACACGCAGAAAAAAGATCAGTAAAATTTACAGGAAGTTCGGTACCTATTTGGACAACATGACTTTTTAGTAAATTTTACAAGAAGTTGAGTTCAATCAACAGATTTTCTGTACAATTCACTTAGCGTACAGTACAATCAACTTAACTCGGATTTTTTCGTATTCAGTAGATTTTACTGGACGCCGAGTGAAACGTACAGAAAATCTGTTAATTGAACTCAACTTCTGGTAAAATTTACTGAAAAGTCATGTTGTCCAAATAAGTACCGAACTTCCTGTAAATTTTACTGATCTTTTCTCTGCGTGTAATATCTAGCTGTTCAACTGTAATATCCAAGATATTAATTTCTGCATATTTTAACATCTTAGATATTAGAGCTGAATATCTAGATATTACAGTTGTACATCTAGATATTACAATTGAAGATATAAGATGGCTGTCCCATAGTTAAACCGTATTAAACATCTAGATATAAATTCTAAACATCCATTTTTCTCTGTAGAAGCTCAAGTGAATTTTATAATATTGTAGATATGAATTAGATTTTCACAAAGTTTACATGATTAAAAACGTTATTTTTTCCCAAATATCTCTAAAAGGAAAAACAATCGTAGAGTTTAATTAAGCAAACGATTTTTCATTTGAACACTCTTTATGTATCTCACATATTTTGTATAAATAATCGAATTTTTGAATTTTAATCGTATTTTTGAAATTAAAATAAAAAATATACGTTTTATTAGAAACTATGTCAGACAAAATTTGTAGATCTTATTGAAACGAACATATTTGCAAACTTACGTTTATTCACATATTATTGTTAAAAAATTGAATTTTGGATTTTCAATAGTATTTTTTTAAATTAAAAAGAAAAATAATAATAAACAGGACTTATATCGACCCTTAGTATTAAAATTTGAATATTTTTGGTGTACTTAGTTGGCCTTAGGGTCCAGAAAAAATGTAAACTCAAGGTTTCATATTTTCAAACGTTTCGACTCAGGTTGGAGTCCTCATCAGTGAGATTTATTTCTGTAAAAAATCAGAAAAAATTTTTTGCACACTTATTGTACAGTCTTACTTTATCGCAAATTTAGTTTTTTAGTACAATTCTACTGTTTCACATATTTTTACCACAATGTTTATCCGTCTCACGGTAATTTATAATTATAATTATAATTATAATTTTTTATAGAAATAAATCTCACTGATGAGGACTCCAACCTGAGTCGAAACGTTTGAAAATATGAAACCTTGAGTTTACATTTTTTCTGGACCCTAAGGCCAACTAAGTACACCAAAAATATTCAAATTTTAAAAAGAAAAATATACATTCTATGAAAAATTGTTGCATTTCACACTTGTAGATCTTTATGTAGCAAAAAATTTTGTATTATGACTTTTTATTCGTATTTCGTATAATTTAACTGAAAAATGGAATTAACATATTGTCTTTCTTCAAGTTTTAATATACTGTAACTTTCTTAATTTTAGTTTAACCAAAAAATGTTATTAGAAATAATTGAAGATATATGTTGATGTCTGATTATGTAAAACTCTGAGTTTTTATCAACCTTGGACCCTAAAGCCAATTACCAACATCAACATATATCTTCAATTATTAATTAAGGGTCAATGTAAGTCCAGAATATGAATATTAGAAATAATACTATAGAAAGAGACACTTTTGTAAAAACCATTTTTTCTGACTTAGGGGGTCTCAAAGCGTAAAGATTTGATTAAAATTGCGAAGGTGATTTTTCACTTAAAACCAATACCTTCTCATCCATGATGAGAATGTAAAAAAGAGTCAAGATATTAAACTCCTGAATATCTTTGTTAGTAAATTTGAGTGTCTGAGATACTAAAGTTGAATTTCCTAAATATTTAACTCGAATATCATGGAGCTTTAGGGGCCATCCATATACTACGTGGACAGTTTGGGGGGGGGGGGGAATACCACGCCATTCATCGAGGGGTACCGGGGGGTCGGGCTAGAATTCACGTAGCCACACGTTCCCTTAAATCTGCGAAAAATATACTGAAATATCTTTTTCTTCTTCTTCTTGGTTGTGGATACTGAAATATCAATATTTTCATAAAATATGTCCACGCGGACAGAGTGTGGCGGAGACGGGTATTCGTCAAAATTCCACGTTTGTCCACGGGGGGGGGGGGGGGTGTCAAAAAGTGATATTGCAGATGATCATCTAGATATTACAATTGAACATATAAGGTATATAAGAAGATCTTATTACGATTTAACCGTTTGAGTCCCAGGGGTCATTTGACAAAAAAGGGTCGAAAAACGCCAAACAGCGCGACAGCGCTTATCTTTATCAATTGCGAAGAGGATCGACACAAAATCTAAAGAGCGCGATCGCGCTGCTTGGAACTCAAACGGTTAAGAAAACTTTAAATAGAATTTTTAAATCAATCTTTCCGGTGTACTGTGATCATGTCAATCTTAGACTTACTTACATTTTGATGAATGCGAAAAAGTGACCACATGACCTTTATATATATGCGCACGCACTTTATGCTTAAATGTCTGAAATATTGAATTTAAATATCAAATGTTATTTCTTGGCGAAATCTTATATATTGAAAAAAAATTTTAAATACTGCGTCTCAATATCTAGATATTATAGATGAATATCTTCTATTTAAGGCCATGGATCAATCGGACCACGTGACTAAATTATACATTTATTCGTTCATGTAATATAACTTTTTTAATTTACAATATATCCTACTGAAATTTTGAAAAACGTAACAAAAGACAATTAAGCACGTCTGTTAACTTCTTATTATTAAAAATTTTGAAACAAATTTGAAAACTTACCGATAATTACAGTTGACTGTAAAATTTTTTGGAAAATTTTCACTCATACAAAGTTGACAGACGTTCTCTATCGTGTTCTGCAGTATTTTCCAAATTTTCAGGAAGATATTTTGTAAAAGAAAAAAGTTATCTTACACGAACTTTTACAGGAATTTGGTCACGTGATCTGGTTGATCCATGGCCTTAAATATCTATTTTTCAATATACATTTTTCTCTGTGTGGAAAGAGGAATTCAAAACACTTCGTGGGTTTGTTTTGAAGTTAAAGATGTTGTTTTTGCGGAAGTTAGATAATTAAGAGGGGTGAGATTTTGTTTGAAGTTCAGGGTTTAGGGTCTTCAGATTCGAAAAAGTTGAAAGCTGATGTTTAAGGACGACAGATTGCCTGCTGCCGTAGTTTCGGCCGCTTCACGACTGACACCCTGGAATCAGAGATTCCAAGCCAGAAGGTGTGTTTTCTCACCAATGGCGGAGGGTTTCTGAAAAAGCAAAATAGGAAATCTGACTTTTTGTCTTTTTTATATGCTCATCCAGTATATTTTGTAATGTTTATTGCGACAGGAAGTCTGTTATTTCTAGCCTCGCTGTCGCATAGAAACCGTAAGTAGATCTATTTTCGATACTACAGAATGTCTAACGGACTTTTTAAGAAGAAGAACCGACAATCCTTTCAAGTCTACATTATACAATTAGACACCCGGAAGAACACTCCTTCCGTTCCGACTGGTATGCGATCGCTATAGAATTTTAGTTTGAATGGAAGGAAACATTATATTATCATTATTATTATTATTATAATTACAATATACCCTTACTTTTATCGAGCCTAGAAGCTTCTGCACTTAGGCACTTAAATTCCTCTATACGCATATGCATAAAGTGTTAAATTACGTATTAAGAGCTTAAGTAAATATAGAATTAATTTTATAGTCTCTTCAAGATACAGCAATTTTTATATATTTTTTTTCCAATTCCCTTAATGGAAATTTTCTATGTGCACATAAATTTCACTTAATGTGCGGAAAGTAAAGTTTAATGCTTAAGGATATTCAGCCTATAAAATTTCGGTTATATCCAATTACTGATAATGCAAATTTTGTTGAATAAAAGAGTTGGTAATTAATGACAGATAGGTGAATACTTATGGTTGAATTGTTGTAAAAACGAGTTTACCTTTGACATCATTGTTTCGTAATCATTTTGAAGTTGGAGAGAGTCGATGGAGAAAAACATACATTATTAGGGCCATTTTTCTTTTTCACACAATTAACGTAAACACCGACTTGAAATACCCATGTGGATAGCAGAAGTTGTAATTCGCAGCAAACACGTTCATGAAACCTGGCAATTGTGATCATAAATTACACCTGGGTGTGTAATTTTTGGCTCCCAACACTCTTCCTATGCAGCAGTTATTGTTCGAGTCTTGTAGAACTGTAGGTGAGGTCAAAGCGAAAGAAAAGGTACCTTTATATTACAACCAGAGAGCATGGTCTTCTTCAGGTGTCGACCATACCATCCACTGTGTTATACCGAAGAGAATCTGAATATTCCATTCCTACATGGACCTTAATGACAATGGCAAACACCTGCACCTTCAGGTAAAAGAACGTCTGCGACATGCCGTTATTTTCTCTTTCGGTCGCTCACAATCATGTAGCATTCTCTACATTTCATGAATTAACCATTTCACGACAAAAAATCACGGCTCTGGGAAAACGGCTTCAGTTTGAACTTCTTGATTGTCCATTGAATTAGGAACTTTTAAAGAAATTCCTCTAGTGATACATTCAGAAAATATGTCTGAGATTTGAGCTAACAAATTTCAGGTAAGAGACGTAACTCGTTTGTTTGAGTTGATGAAGGTTGGAATTTTGAACCAATTGGTGTTCCGCATACTAAAAAAAACTTGTTCCTTCGAAAGAAAGGTTAATTTAACCGACTATTTTTCACCTTGCATCCTATTACCATTATTCCATACTCAGTTTTAAGGGGTTAGTCGCAGGCGGAATTTTCAAAAAATTGATTTTTGCGTTTTTGCATATTCTTGTAGTGTAAGAGTTTGAAAATATACTCTTTAAATTTGAAGTCGATCCAAGCAAAATTGACTGAGCTGTGTTGGTAAACAAACAAAAATTTCATTCACATGTAAGCTATACTTAAGGTGGTTCATCCGCGAAAATTAGACCTCAGGTAAAAATACACAATTTTGCTATCAAAAATAGCAATATTATTATTGAAGGGATCATTTGAAAGAAAAGAGATTATTTTCCAAGAAAAAAATTTGAAACATAAAAAATAATGCATTTAACAAATTTTATTTTTACCCGGACTTTTTTCCTTATCACTCATACCAAATTTTACAAAATGATGCAATTCTAATTAATCACGAATCATTTTTTCAGGAAAAAGAATCTACAAGTCTACCGGTCCCAATTTTTGGAAATAAATTCTTTAATGGTTAAAATCATTAAAAATCAATTTTCCAAAACAAAATTCTTATAATCAAATAGCTGAATTTGTTAATAATTTATTCATTTTAGAAAATTGGAAACGGTTAATTTGCAGAGAATCAATTTCCTGAAAAAAATGATTCGTGATTTATTAGAATCGCTTCATTTTGTAAAATTTGGTATAAAGCGATAAGAAAAAAAGTTTGGGTGAAAATAAAATTTTTTAAATGTACTATTTTTTGGTTTCAAATTCTTTTCTTGGAAAAATAATTTTTTTTCATTTAAAACTTTTTCTTTAATTAACAAAAAAAGGGTGATTTTTTTGGCGAAAATTGGACGTTCAAGTTTAAACGGTCACCATTTTGTCAACAAAATTTTTTTTTTATAAACTACGATCAAGCACCGTAAAAACTAATAAATTATTGGAATAATTTGGGATTTTTAATTTCGAATAACCTATTGAGGAACTGGAATGGTCAACGCAGGACGTCTTTTGCAGAACATTCTCCGTCTAACTACGTGTTTTCTTTTATTTTTAATTACTTTCCAAAGAAATTTTGATAAGGCATCAATAAAATTATATACTTTCGGATGCTAAAATTATTGAAAAAATATATACGTATAGCAAAGAGAAAAAAATTCTTAAAAAACACTGATAGAAATGGTTCGGGAGTTTTAGCCATTCGGTTGTAGGTTGGAAATTTATAATTGTATTTATAAAATAATATGTCTCTCTGAACAACGCAGGATGTTGAATACAGAAATCAAAATATTGTAAGTAAAACTGGTCGAATCAGAAATATAATATGGGAAGGCGAACAATACATTTTTCCATAGCAACCAATAATATGGTTGATTCGTTCATATTTATTCAGTTATAATCGGATGGTTAAAATACAAATCTCATATTGCTGTATCTATGCCAGCAATAAGGTAAGGTTAAATTAATCATAAATATCGTTGTAACAGCCATTCCTTTCTATCAGTGAATACGCTTTTCTTTCTCCTTCGACTGTGACTAACCCCTTAAATCAAGTTCAGGGCATGTGATATTTAAGAAATCAGCAAATATGATTAATTATACGTTTCTACATGTTTGCTTCTAAAGTACATACACTGAAAGAAATTTATCGTGAATACAGACAATTTTCTGGCTATATTAGCAAAAGAGTTTGGCTGTCTCAGATACAGTTAAACTGTATGGGTGCTTCATAAAAACAGTTATAGTTGAAGGGATACTACTGCACCAGTAATATATTTTCAATACACACATCAAAACTGATATGGCTGCAACAGATGAAATATGGTTATGGTTTCTTTAGCCAAACTCTGTTTTGGAAAATCAGCTCAACTTCAAACAGACGCTTGTCTGCTAGTGATGCGTAGTAGTTTCAGAGGTTAGGGGTAAGTAAACTATTATATCAGTGGTTGATTTTAAGATTTCAAGACTGTATCAAATAACTAATTTCATAGATCTATATATGAATTATTGTATTATTAAATTGTACAAGTTTGCTTTCACCGTTTTTCGATAGATGGCTGCAGCGGTAATTGCTAATCTAAATCGACAAATCAAAATTGTCACACAGTAAGCGGCAAAGTTGTACATCTTACATAAAATTTATAAATCTAAAAAAAAAATTAAATCGATACCAGCAATACGTGTTTTGTTTGCATGATCACATACGATCACTCAGGAAACGTTTGAACGCACACCAATATACATCCTTGAAACAAACCATTTTGTTTTGCTAAATCAGCATAACAGTCGATGGATAATACAATCAGAAGGACATTTATGAAAGTTTCCTGAGCTGATAGCTAATTTAAAGACATGTTATTAGCTCAACTAGTATTTGTTAATTTCTTATTTATACTTATTAACACACAAAATAATATAACTGAAGTAAGAAGATTTTCTTTCTAATTTGCATAGAAATTTTCTAACAAACTCGGTTAGGTAGAAACACAATACCATTTCTTTCAGTGTAATTTTCCAAATTTTAGAAACAAAATGTTATTTATTTTGGACATAAACATTTAGAAACTGGATCAAACTCTTCACATAAACGTACTACTTTTCTCAAGTATCACATGCCCTTAAAACCTTTTATTGTGACAATCAAATTTCAATTTTCATCCATCATCCCTCGATTGTTTCTGATTTCTCAGAAGTTAAGATTTGGGTGATTTACAGTTTAGTTAATTTTACAACTCTAGATTTCCGTCCTCGAGTTCTAAATAAAGCAATTAGTTTCCCCAAGAAAGTGGAAGTTTCTTGGTGCAATAAACATGCGAAGGTAAAAGCACCACGTGTTGAGTTACTGCCAGTGCAATTCAAGTATCGTTTCTACTCACCCGCGTGTTTAGTTTAGCAGAAGGTGCTCGACGTTCCGATGAGTGAAAAAGGGACAGCTTGAATGTGGCAAAAAGGTAAGAGAGAGAAAAGAAGAGGGAGAAAAATGGTCAGAATTGAAGGGAGCAGGCAGAGGTGGTGCAGATGGTGGAAATCTCGGGAATAAAGCCAGGAGGAGGGAAGGTAGCATGAAGAAGGCTTTTTCGAAGACAAAAGGGGAGAAGGGAAGGTGGGTAACACCTGGTAGTAGTGGCATCAGTGTGTTAGTGTTGACGCTGATGGTGGTTGCTTGATGCAACAGATGTCTCGCCTCCCTTCGCACATGTGCTATCTTGGATACATAGGCATTCTATTCTGTGCCTACTTACGAAATTGACTAGCAACCACTGAACGACTCGATCATCGATATGTCTTTCTATCCGCCCCCGGTCCCGGTCCTGGTCCATGTTATTCATCCACTAGCCGACTAACCCGATAGCTGTTTAACCCTCAAGGAACCCTTCCCTCGATCGTTTTATATCCGCCATCACCCTTGTATTCTCACTTGGTCACTTTATAATTTCCTTTCTATCGAGCTATTCATCTACTGCACCCCTGTTTATCGTCTTGCGGTATACACATATTATATGTATACATTTACGCACATCCTAGAAGGTACAGGTGCTTCTTCGACCTTGCATCAAGCAAGCTTGAGTCCTTAATGGAGTTTTTGAGTATTAAATCAAGGTTGGTATGGAACCCTTATAAAAAGACATTAGGTATTATGTTCATATTCTGGACTTGCATTGATCCTTAATTGATAACACAGGTCTGCAAATAATGGGTTTGTATTTGTCGTTGGAAAACGAAAGATCATTTCCGGGGTAATTTTTGGCGTAGAATCCGAATCCGAAATCAGAATCAGCCTATCATGTCAGGATTTTGAGATATTTGAGGTTATGTGCTCGAAAAATGGGGTTTATCGTTACTTTTGAGGTTATGTACAGGGCGCAATAAATTTTTTTGTTTTTTTTATCAAATGTCATCATTTAGCACTACTCTTTCCTTTCAAAATGAGCTATTGAGCAGTCACAAGCGATTTTTCTCACAAAGATACGTCCATATCAAGTTTTGACATTTACACGAACAACCTTATGAGCATTCAGTTCGCCATTTTAAAACGGCCTGCCATCTAGTAAATGAAAATGTCAATCTTGCGACCCCATTTTCGTAATCAGCAATTCCGAAACCCCCGAGTAAGAGTTTTTAGAGAGCGAAATTGTTTAATTTCGTAAATTTCGATCCGCCATTTTGAATCCGTCATCTTAGAAATGGAAATGTCAATTTTCTGACTGTAAATTCTTATTCACAGATCATCAAAACCCGCAAGCACAAATTTTCAAGATAAATTTTCGAATGCAGAATGGTATGCACCAAAGAGTCAATGTGAATGCTCATAAGGTTGTTTGGATAAATGTCAAAACTTGGCCGTATCTTCGCTCGTGACTGTTAGCTCATTTTGAAGGGAAAGAGTAGTGCTAAATAATGACACTTGAGAAAAAAAAAACAAAAAAAATTTCTTGCGCCCTGTACATAACCTCAAAAGTAGCCCATAACCCATAGCTTTTCAACAACAAAACCTTGCAGACCTGTGTAATTGAAGATATGTGTTGATGTTGATGGTTGGATTTAGGGTCCAAGGTTAAGGTGGGCACTCTACCTGGAGCCTCAATAAATGGTCGTTTTTCTTAATTTTTTTAAAACAAGAAAGCGATGGGACAGCTTTGTAGTCATTTGCGTATATTTAGATACATGTCTGAACTACAATTTAAAATTTTTTATGTATGAAAATTCTTCAAAATGGCGGCTGTAGCAACCATCTTCCGAAAATTCTCTGAAAAATCGATTTTTGCGGTAATCATCCTACAGCCCAAACCAATCATCTGAAACATATAAAATTTTTGTTGTTGTACAGATAACGCTTATCTTAAGTGCGTGTACCTTTAAAACGTTAATAAATCTTGAAATTTAGTAACAATATCATACGATTGGAAAAAAATCAAATTTTTTCCGTTTTTGAATTTTGTATTTTCAATAGTATTTTTTTAAATTAAAAAGAAAAATATATACCTTTTGAAAAAATGTTGCAAGTCAAATTTGTAGATCATAATGAAGAAAATAATTTTGTATGATAACTTTTTTCCATATTTCCTATAATTTAACGGGAAAATGGAATTTCGATATTGACTTTTTTCAAGTTTTAAGATGCTGTATCATTTCTAATTTTGGTTTAATCAAAGAATGTTATGAAGATAATTTGTAGAAATTTATGAGCACTATCAAAAACCAGTATTGGAATTTTTGATTTCTTCAAAAACACAAAAAATGGTCTAGTTTCCTCAATTTTGGTTGGATATGGCTGGTTAACGAACTTGTCCTTACTTTTTCAGCTCCGATAAAGTGTGCCCAAGCTCAATTCAATCTGATAATTCTATCGAGAGTTATCGAGTATACGACCTACTACAGACAGACATACACACTTTTGTAAAAACCACTTTTTCTGACTCAGGGGGTCTCAAAACGTAAAGATTTGATGAAAATCTCAAAAGTCATTTTTCACATGAAACTAATACCTTCTCATCCATGATGAGAATGTAAAAATCTGCCCGCTTTTCGCAGGCACATGCTCATCTCTCGCAAGTTTGAGAGCGCGTGATTCGATCGACGCGTTCCGTTCTGTTTAGATCTCGCGCTTTGCGCTCGGTTTTATATTCTTCGCATATATATAAGTTTATTTTTTCTTGTAATTTGATACTGAACCTCAAGTCCATTTATTATAATAACACATTCTCATCATGACGCTTGCACGCAGAAAACAGTTTCTTTCACTCTAAAAACAAGTGTTACTTCTACACGTGAAATACGATAGTAACTTTTTAGGCATTTGAAGTGTGTATTTTTAATACACATTACAAACGTAACGTTTAATTTTCAAACACTTTAACGTTTTGTACCCAAAATGTGTGTTAAAAATACACACTTCAAATGCCTAAAAAGTTACTATCGTGATTCACGTGTAAAAGTAACACAATTGTTTTTAGAGTGTTGAATTGAAGAAAGTTTTGTTGATACGAAAAAACTTTCTTTAATGTAAGCAAATCTATTTCCTTGGCCGTATATCAAAGAAATGTTTCTTTAATTCAAAAAAACTGCTTTCTCAGTGCGCGCTTCGCGCTCGATTTTCTGTATACATTTTTGTAACTTTCTAATAATTTACATGATAAAAAAAGTATATTTTCTACCAAATATCTAAAAAAGTAAAAAAAATCGTTGACTGTTTTTAAGCAAACGATTTTTTATTTTAATGCTTATTTTGTATCTCACATATATTTTGGTTAAAAATGGAATTTTGGATTCTCAATATTTTATATCAAAACATAAAGTATATATCTTGTCAAAAAATTTCACAGCGTTTTTTTCGAGGGGTAAAGCACTCTAAAATTAGCGAGATAACTCTCATTGTTATATGAACGCTGTAGTAAGCGATCGAATGCTATTGTTTCTTACTCAACGCTTATCCCATCGTTATTTCTCTTCGCGGCGCGTTGCATATAGCGTTCACTCAACGCATATAGCGTTCACTCAACGCATATAGCTACGCTTGTGATTTCTTTCTTTAGCCGTTTATTACTAATTTTTTAAAATCATGATTTTAGAGTGGTTTACCTCTCGGTTTTCCCGTATCTCACACTGTTAGAAATGTTCGAAAATTTACCAAATTTTTATGTTACACAGTTAACGTACAATTTGACGATATTTATGATATTTTTGAGTAACGGTTTCTTAAAATTGCAAAAAATGTACTGAAATTTCTGAAATTTTTCTTAATATTCAAATACATGTATATTGGGATAAACCAAATAAAAATATACTTTTTTATGGGCCTCATCCCTTCAGGTAGTTTCTTTTAGTGAAAAATGAATTTTCAATTTTTTTCAGGTTTGAAAAAAACTTTGAAGCTGAAACTTTAAACCACTTTATGTCATGAAATATGGTAGCTGCCATTTTTTAAAAAGTATTTAATTTAAATGATTTACTTAGAAATTGAAAAATGATGCGAGCAATAATCAAATATTTTCTTTACTTCCAAGGGGTGAAGCTTTTTCAACAACGTTGCGTTTGACAAATCTCATAATAATATTTTTCACGCTTGGTGAAGTTATTTCCGGGCTGTAAGAGAAATGATTCTAAAAAATTAGACATTAAGACAATTTATTTTTTATAAGGAATATAATATAAATAAAATATATAACTTATATATTTCTTATCATTTTCTTTTCAAATTATTTTAAAGAACTGTTTTAATCATAATTACATAATCAAAGAATTTTTAGGGAATAGGGAAACTTCAAGAGCACTATTATTGTAGATTAAAAACTTTATTATTGTAGCGTATTTCAATTTTATTATGCAACTTTCAAATTTTTCTTCTTTTACATTTTTCTAAAAACAGAAATGAAAATCACTGATGAGAACTCAAAGCAGAGCCGTGACGTTTGATAGATCTCATGGGAAATTTAGTTTTCTGGTTTATGGACTGTTCTTAACAGCAGGGTATCTTGTCGGAAAAAATAGAAACATTGAAAAATAACCTAGAATTAAGATTAGATCGGGGAAACACGGGAAATATCCAGAATTGTCAAGATTTAAATAGGATTTTTAAAAAATTAATCGTATTAGTTCACTTATGTCTATGTTAAAATTTTTATTTTAACAATAATCGAAATCTTTGATTAAACTAAACAAAAGATTTTGATTTCTTTGATAAAAATTTGTTACATCAAACATCAACCCGTTTTGCAAAATCCACCAAATTTACTAAAATAAAAAAAATTTTAATTTATAAAAGCCTAATTAAGAGTTGTTCTGGAAATTATTAAAAATTAGTTGAAAGCTTATGCGAAACCTAATGCAAATTACGAATTATCAATTAATCTTAATCTTACTCTTCCATTGAAACTGTACGAAATTAATTCCAGAATGGAAAATAAATCAATTATACTTTTGATTTCGTCACGCTTCTTGATTGAAATGTAACATACCATAATTAAATTTCTGATTCTGACCTAAAAAAATTTGATAAATGTCAGTGAAAAAATCACAGCTGTAAAAAGACTGCGACCCGTTTCTAAACTTTCTCCTCTTTCGAGTATCTTTCCTGCATCTGCAGGATGTTCGTAATTACGACTAAAATAATTTGCATGTCGATTATAAAATCTGATTTACAAGATTATTAATTGAAGTAGATATTGTTCTCTTGATGTTTGAATTTTTCGTCTCAATTAAACTCAGCTGGCATAATATTATGAGAATCTCGTAAATAAATGTTGTCTCATAGAAAATAAAATACATGTTTGTAATCTGAGTGCAGCTGCATCACCTGCAGGCATACCAGTATAAAGTACAGTAGTGCAAAGTATATATAGATACATCTGTTATAAACGTAAAGGAGAGCATTCAGAAATGTTATGTTTACTCCGTTTGTGACTCGCAGCTCTATAACCTGAACTTGAGGGAACTTAAACCAAGTACGAGTTCAGTGATAATTTCTTCTGACAACATGCGGGGACAATGTTGCAGCTGTGAAAGCAGTAGATTTTTTAACGTGCCTCAAAACTAAACCGAAAAGGAAAGAGGGAGTTGCGCCCCTTACTTTATTTTATGCATAAGGAAAATAATTCGATGTGGACAAAAGGGGATAAAGTATTCCCTGTGACAAATGGATTTTAGAATATTAAAAATTTTTAAACCATTTCTTATTTTTTGTTGAGAAAGAAGTTTGGGTTCATAAAAATTATTATGAAACTAGGGCTTGTGTCCCAATTAAGATTTACAGTTAATCCATAAAGGAAATCTCCGATTAATTTGAAACTTACTCTCTAAATTTGAATCAGTCAAAATCTACTAATTACCAGTGAAATTTGACTGATTCAAATAGCTAAAAAGAGGTTACTGTAAATCAGTCAAATTTCACTGATTATTTTAGTGAAAATTGACTGATTTGACAGTGAAAAATATTTTTTTCACTGATGAATCAGTGAAAATTAACTGATTTAACAGTAGAATTATTTTTCCCCCGATGACTCAGTGAAAAGGCGAATCACTGATTCAATCAGTGAATATTTGACTGATTCAGATTCAGAGAGTACTACACTCACGTATTTTGAGGCGCTGATTACAAATATGATGATGAAAATACCCGCAAATTTGATTACCAAGCTCAACACTAAAAAAAAAATATTTTTAATAAGGTTTTTCATTTTATGTCGATAAATATTGATCTGGGAAAAAAATATTTTGTACAAAAGTTGTAGCGGATGAAGAGATCTATCTTTAATGCCCTGAAAGGCCGACGTCATCAGCCCAGCATTTGACCGATGCAAACGGCAACACTGACCCAATAACAATAGCCGACTGTTGGCTGCCGAGATTGGGCCAATATTGTGCCGTATTATCAGCTTCGGCAATTCGCACTTGGGATGTCTGCACCAGGCCCAACTTTTACTTCATGTGAGTCTTAAAATCTTTACTTTATGGGCTTCAAAAAATATATTGTCTGTTTGATTCTATTTAATAGGAGATGATTTGAATTGAGAAAAACTTCCCATGTGCCTGTCTGTTTGATTCCATTTAATCTCATTTTTTTCAAAAAATAATGATTTTAGGTCAAAAATGTGTGGAATATTAAAGATAGATCTTTTTATTTGCTACAACTTTTGTAGAAAATATTTTTTTCCTAGATCAATATTTATCGACATAAAATGAGAAAATTTGTTAAAGACATTTTTCGGAAGTTTATCCAAAGTTTTTGAAAGATTTTACAATTAAACTCTTTCTATTGTGTTTTTGTTGATATTTAGAGTTCAAGGTTCACAGATTTCTTATATTTTCACTTCTTTCCCAGCTCTCAATTTTTCTTTTCATTTTACAGATCGCAGAGTGAGTGAATTGATGTGAAGGAGGATCTTTCGAGGTGATCGGCCCTTTAGACCCGCCCTTGGCTGGTATGTAATATTTTATACTGGATCTTATATTAAAACGATCAAACTGGTATTAAGGGGTGGGCTGAGGGCTTGGAGGTTGTTTTTGAGTGAATGCGACGGGCGTGAACTATGGTTCCGTCCAACAAAAGTAGCACTTTTTCTACTTTATCTCTGGAAGAAGTAAATCGTCTCGTACCCGAATCAAAAAGGGATCGAGTAAAGAGTTACTATAGAACGAGAGAAGGCTATTTAAGTGGTAGTTTATATCAAAGTCCAATATACACACTAGACTGTTATTAAATTCCTTATTTAAGGCGGAAAGATTAGTTTATTAGAAGCTATTTTTAGTATTCTTAAGTTCGAAATTGATAGCTTTCAAATTATAGTCTCGGGAAAATTGAGAATTTTAAAGGGGTTTACAAATTGATCTTACGGGAATGGACCATTTCACTTTTAAGGTAGTTGTCGTGCCAAAAATCAGGTTTCTGGAACAAAATGTTTTTCTACATTGAGAAAGCAGTTTCTTTGAATCAAAGAAACATTTCTTTGATATATGGTCAAAGAAAAAATGTCTTTGAATTAAAGAAAGTTTTGTTAATTAAAAAAAAATTTCTTTGATCCAAAGAAATAGATTTGTTTACATTAAAGAAAAGTTTTTTGAATTAACAAAACTTACAAAACTTCCTTCAATTCAAAGAAATTTTATCTTTGACCGTATATCAAAGAAATGTTTCTTTGATTCAAAGAAACTCTTTTCTGGATGTATGATTTTAAGACTTGAAATTATATCATCAGTTGTGCCTCATAAAAGGAAAAACATTTAAGACTTACGGAAATTAATACCTTTAATAATGTTTTTTATAATAGAATTTTTTCTTACTATTACTTCTTGACAATTTTATAAAAATTATTTAATTTTTATCATTCATAACTTATTTGTTGAGGAAAATATTTTGCCCAACTCTAAATTTTTCAATTTTGAAAATAAAGTTTTCAGTGGCTGAAATCGTTGACAGAATTTTTTTTTAAATTAGTGAGAAGAGATAGTAAGAAATAATTCTATTACAAAAGAGATTATCAAAAGTAAGGTAAATGTACCAGTCGTTGCGCGGTTAAGGAAAGTCTTCGCGGATTATTGAATTTAATTATAGCAAAATAAAATTTTTCGTCATATTAATCGAATCACATTTTGAAAGACACTTTGGATTTGTATTGCAAAGCTTATTAATCTGAAAATTTTCAACACTTATTAACAAATAGTTGAAAATATAAAAAAATGCGTTTGGCCCAGTCTTTGCGCAAGAAATTTATTATTGTCCCAGTCGTTGCACTCGCGTGTCCTAGGCCTTGCGCTATTGAATTCTTCATCTCTTTTTCTTTTTTTTTCTTCGATTTTCTTTCATAATTGGTTTGAAATAATGTCCGGCGTGTAAAATAATAAATATTACTATTGCAAAAAATAACATTTTATTAATATCATCATTAATTATAATTATTTCCCCTTTTGAGCCCTCTTTTTTGTCGTTTTTTTTTCTTTTTGTTGCCTAAAAATAATGATTCATACTTATAAATTTTCAAAACTTGCATCAAATGTCAAAGTTATGAGGTTAGAAAAGATTTTTTACGAAGAAAAATTTATTTACGGTTCTAAATTGTTAACCTTTTTTTCTAGCGAATGATTTTATCGACAAATCATCTTTTTTTCACTCAAAAAATTATAAATACTTACTTTTTTATGAACACACAGATGTTTTTTTACATTGAGTCACAACGTTTAACGTCCCGCGAAACGACTGAGACAATTCATGAAATATGTATGCTCCAGTCGTTGCTATGGCCATACAAACACTAGGTCATGCACGATTTTCGTGTACCAGTCAATAATTTGTTCGATTATTAATATATAGTTTGAATTTTTACCTTAAATGACACGAGATACACTTTATATAAAGGTTATCAAAAATATAAATCATAAACTTTCAAAATTGATGTCGAATAAATTGATATAAATACTTAAGTGCGAGAAGAGTTCCATTTGCATAAAAAATAAGCATAGTCATTTTATGAACTACGATTTGAACATTCCGGAATATTTTATTTTTTAGCATTTTTGAGTAAGCATTTACATTAAAAATTTGTTATGAGAGATGAATAATAACCTTATGTTCAACGATATCTTCAACTTGAACACAAAAATATAAAGTAATGTTCTTAATTTTACGTAAAATATGCTCGACAGCGCAACAACTGGTACCAGCGCAACGACTGGTACATTTACCTTATTATTTTTCGTAAATTTTAAATTTTTTTCATAAAAAATTAATGTTTTGTCTTTCATGATACACGACTGATAATATCATTCCAATTTTTAAAATCATAGAAAAATTTTTATACTTTCGAGTTTAACGTACAATACGAATTTTTAATTTTAATATTATTTTTTCCTGCTAAAATAGTAAAAATACTTGATACTGAGCCTATTTGCACAACAGTAATTTTTTCTACGATAACAGATACTGCTACGCTTGGCAACCAATCAGGAGCCTCGGCTATAATTGAAACACATGTCAATAGGGTGCCGAGCCTAACAGTTTCTGATATCCTTGCAAAAATTCCTGGTGTCTAAATAACTCACTCTTATTATTTTGGAAGATTTCACTACTCCGTTAGTCAATTTGTACTAATTCGGATCAGAAATTCCTGTTTTGACTCAGTTAATTTGAATTTTTGTCCTAAATCAATAGATATTCTTTTATTTAAGAACGAAAGCAAATGTGATGTTCTGAACATTTTCCAATGTTTCTAGTACTTTATACATCCACCTCTTAAGGCCGTGTGATCCTATCGGATCTGACGTCATCAATTACCTACGACTATTTTATTAATGAAATAATAATTTTTAAAAAATTTTCAGAGAAGACATCAATACGTTGCATTTTTTCGCATTGCTGTCTTCTCTTGAAAATTTTTAAAAATTATTATTTCATTAATAAAGTGGTCGTATGTAATTGGTGACGCCAGACCCTATCACACGGCCTTAAGAGAAAAAAAGACTTTCCACATTTTGGTCTTATTTTTTTTTTTTGTGAAAAGTACTGGAAATATTTGAATATCGTCTGAAATGCGCTCTATAGCGTCTGTCCTAAGATTTAGTGAATGATTTTGCTATTTTTAATTAAGGGCATGTGATATTTAGGAAATTGGCAATTTTTATTGATTCTGCTTTCTACATATGTTTGTGTGCAAAATATATGAAATCATATTTATAAAAATTTAGCAAATTGGTAGAGAAGATAAAAACGCACGTAGATAAACATAACTTTTGGTTTTGAAAGTGAAATAAGTTCAATTTTAGTAAAATTCATCAACATTTTTTTTTTCATCATCAAAACTAAAAGTAGTCTATCAACGTTCGTTTTTATCTTCTCTATAATTTTCCAAATTTTTAAAACAAAAATTTCACATGCTCTTAAAAATAAATAATTTCAAGTAAAATCATAACCAATTTATTGTAACGCGACTTTTTTGCTGAAGTAAATTAGTTTTTCACTAATAATGAATCAAAGATTACTTAAAATTACTAAAAATACTTCATAAAGTAATCGGTTTAAAATTCATCGTTTTTTAAATAATTAACTCTCACTACCTCGAATTTAAAATTAATTGCTTTGAAAATTAAAAATAATAAAAAAAAGCGAAAGTTACATAAAAATGTAAACTCATCGGAAATTGAATAATTGCAATGGGGATTCTGTTGTCGGTGAAGCGTTCACGTTATCGAAGTGACTAACAAGATTAGCAGCGCATCCGAAGAAAATACGATTATCTACATCGAGAGAAAGTCAAAAGTTAGGAGCTTTATGGCTTATCTATGCTATAACTATATGTATTTTTTGAAGGGTCACGAAATTGCCGTATCGTAATCACGTAAAAATAATTCAAAGAGAGTTTTCATCTGTGTCGTTCTTGATTTCCCTTTTCCTCTAAAACTCATGTCACAGGATTGGGAGAGTAGAAAAAAGATCCCGCCGCCCTGGCGAAATTGCAATCAAGCTAATTAGACGCGAAGCGATGTTCGTTTCGTTATAAATAGCGAGAAATCGATTCCTTTCGGTAAACAAGAGCTATGCGCTAGACTTTCTAAGCATAGATTCCTGAATTCTTTTACGCTTAGGAGATCTTCCGAGGTGAAATTTCCTTCATTAATTAATTATCCGATATCATAGCAATCAATAGACTGGAATTCTGAATATCGATATCTCAAGTACGATGTTTTTGACATGACCAGGGACTATTTAAATTTTTTACATAGTAATATGTGTTTTACCATCGGCCTTATTTTTATTAATCAGGGTTAAGAATCTACGTTTCTTTATGCGATAGTTCATGAATTTTAACTGACTGTTTTTTTTATTTAGGTCTAAAGTTATATCTTAATGTTAAACTGATATTACACCTTCTCTTCTTTTTTTATAGTTCATATTTTTTCTCCGCAGTTTTTTCTGTTCCTCGTTTTACTTAGTATACATATGTTTAATATACAACTCTTTCAGAAGGAAATTACTTTCTGTCAAAATAGTGTATTAAAACTTAATTGTCAATGTCAAAAGTCACTTTTTAAATCGATTTTTTTAACTGAAAGGGAATTTCCGACAAGAGAAGACTTTTTATCATGAGATACTTTTTTTTAACATGAGTGTTTCTTATGTAATTATTCATATTTCATATAAGATATTTTTGCTAATGCTCTTAATCAAGATTTGTATTCATACTTCATTAGGGGATCCGACAGCTTTAATATTTTCATTTTTTGAGTTTAGACCTTCCATATAATTTTTTTGTGTTTAATACCTTTTTTTTAGAAAGGTTTTGGGTTTTTTTTTAATTTTAGCACCTTTATGTATTTTTAAATTATAATTTTTGAGTTTTTTGGGCATTTTTTGACTTTTTTGAATTTGAATAACTTTTTTTTTTTAACCAATTGTCATGATACTTTTTTAATTTTTTTTCTTACAATGTGTAGCAAATTTTTGGGTGTGGCAAATAAGATAACATGACTGAAAAAAAGTTACAAATAAAATAATATAAAAAAATTAGTAAAAATATCCCAAAATATAAAAAAAAAAATTTTTGTAGGTATTTTTTAGCTAGAGTGCTTTCCATACTTAAAAATATTGATAATATAGCAAAGAATAAGTAGTAAAAATTTTAAAGGCCTGTGTCTAATACTTTAGATTTTATTTAAAGATTTTATTTAAAGTAAAGTCTTGTAGTGAAGCCTTAATACTCACTATCAATACTCCCCTGCTCCATACATAATTCCTTCTTCAGCAATTTTTTTTAATAGCGGTACCTGTTATATACTACTTTTCATATAATTTAGAAATATGAGTAAATAAATAAACAAACTATTTTGTGTAAAACGCTAATTTTCACTAAAAACGCGTTATTCGTAAATTGTAGTAACTTTTAATTTTTTTTTCCAAGAAAAAAAAATCAGATTGCCCTGAAAATTCACACACATATCCAGAAAAATATAGGGAATAACAAAATAACATTTTTAGAGAATTTCAAAAAAATCAAATATATACCAATTAAAAGTGGCGGATCCCCTTAATAAATGTAGCAATGCGTTGATGAAAACATTATAGCTTTAGGGTCCAAAAATGTTAAAACTTAATGCTGCATGAGATAGATCTTTATAATTTCGAGTAAGTTTTGTTCATTCTCTAAATTTTAATCAGTCAAAATCTACTGATTATCAGTGAAATTTGACTGATTCAAATAGCTAAAAATAGGTTACTGTAAATCAGTCAAATTTCACTGATTATTTCAGTGAAAGTGGACTGATTTAACAGTGAAAAATAATTTTCTACAGAGTATTTTTTACTGAAAATATAAAGATTTTTTCAAATTAAAACCAAAATCGGAAAATATTGTCCGGGTTTTGGTTCCTGATTTTAAAAAATCTTTGTATTTTCTTTTAAAACACTTTCTGCAGAAAAAATTTAGTGTAATGATAAAACCGACCGATCAGCGAAATTAACATCATTTTAAAAAACTATCAGGTGAGTAATCGTGGAAATTCTTATGCTTGAAAGAAAGGGGTGCGAGAAGAAATTGCGTAGTGGAAAAATAAAAAAAGCCAAGATGAAAGAAGGATTTGAGCTGCGTCTTAAGATTTGGAAGTCTGAAAAAAAGATGTTTCATTATTGTAAAGCGTTCGAGCGTGGGAGTACAATTTTTCATCGAAGATCGTCTTTCGAGTGGCAGCTGATGCACCCGTTGAGTATAACCCCTTCTGGATATTTTTTTGAGCCCTGACGTCTTCCAGATTCACCCTCCAACTCCTGTTTTTGTCCCTGTGACGAATCGACAGCAGAAGTTGGACGAGGGTCTTGGGGCAGGTGGGTGGATGATGGTTTGTGCAATAAAGTATATACTTTCAATGTATTCACGCGAATACTAAAATGCCGAAAATAACAAGTTCCAGGTTACAAAGAACTTATGACTCTTTATCTATGCAAAGAAAAAAGATTTATTTAAATTCAAGAAATCGTTTTTTAACTTCATTTCTTCAATTCGAAGTAAAAACACCTTTAGGATAAATATAAATTTATTTGATTCTAAGAAATCACCTTTTAGTCTTTTTTAAATGAAAGAAATTATTTTACTAACATTATTTAGTTGATTTAAAAAAATATTAATTTTATTCTAATACAATACCGGCAAAAACTTAAGGAATAATTTATTTAATTTTATTACCTTGAACGAAAACAAGTTTTTCTTTAAATTAAAGAAAATATTTCTGTTAATCACTTTATACATGTACTAATGCGACTGCGCTGACATTTATTTTTCAAATCCAAAGAAAAAAAAACAATCAAGAAATACAAATTTGTTTGATTCAAAAAAATTTGACTTGAACTAAAGAAAATTTTTTCTGAGTGTTTTTTTCAGAAGAAACAAGAAAGGTTACACTTAAAAAAGATTTAATTTTCTTCATTTTTATAAATTCTTAAGGTAGTTGTCGTGCCAAAAATCAGGTCTCTGGGAAAAAAAAGTTTTTCTAGAATTTTAAGAGTTTAAATGATATTATCAGTTGTGTGTTATGAAAGAAAAAATATCATTCTTTATGACAAAAATGTAAAACTTACGGAAAATAATACTTTTAAAAATGTTTTTTGTTATGAAATTTTTCCTTGCTATCGCTTCTTACCAATTTTTAAAAAAATGATTAGATTTTCATAAATAAGCCGTAACTCATAAAAATTTAATCATTTTTAAAAATTTAATATGAAGCTATAAAGAAGAAAAAATGTTATTTCAAAAAACATTATTAAAAGTATTATTTTTCCTAAGTTTTACATTTTTTTCATAAAGAAAGATGTTTTTTCTTTCATAAGACACAACTGATAATATCATTATGGCTTAAAACCATAGAAACATTTTTTTCCCCAGAGACCTGATTTTTGGCACGACATCTAGGTACCTTAAACTTATTTTTTTAATTAATAATTTCTAATTAGTACTAGTTAATATCTTTATCTTCTCAGTTTCTAGATCAAAAATTGCATATAGAGATTTGTGGAATGGAAGGTTTTGCAATAATTTGATTATTGAGTTTTGGAAAATTAAAAAATGCGTCAAAAAATATAGAACTTTTGAATGAACTTTTGAAAAAAAAAGTTCTGCAAACTTTATAGAAATTTTAAGGAAGATCTAATTAAAAAAATATAAAATGTCAAATAACTATTGTCAAACGAATAACTTTGACCCAAACTAATTTTTATTGAGAAACTTTGAGAATAATATGACATAGTGAAAATTTTCCGCAGTAAAATTTTAAAACTTTTAAAAAGTGTACGACACTTAACTTTTTAAATCTGAATCAAATAAATCAAATATTTAAAAATATATTTATTTTTAGGTTCTCAATTAATTCTCTTGATCGAAAAAATTCTCAAGAATTTAATTACATGAAAATTTCTAAAATATTTGAAACTTGTAAACATCATAAATATTAATAACTTGAAAATCAAAATAAATCAGTAATGTTTAAAGTTATTTAAATTTTTTGTCGTTCGGCTTTAATCGTTACTAAGTAATTTGTTTTAATTTGCAAGCTATGAGATAAGTTATTCATTTTTATGATTTTCATAAGTTTTAATCATTTTTAGAAATTTTGATATAATATTTAAATATATGACACTGAAGACGGCTGCCATATGCGGCTGAAAAGTTTGCCTGCCTTTTTTGAGCTTTTTAATACAGTTTTTGAGTCGATATTTCATAACAAAAACGAATTATTTTTCTATTTACAAAATTCGAGTTGTTATTCAACTGCAAAGTTTGGCTATCCTATGGAGTCCCTATGTTGTACCGTCTCTTTAAGGCAGTTGTCCCAAAAATCAGGTCTCTGAAAAAAGAAATTACGAAAAATAATACTTTCAATAATGTTTTTTGTAACAGAATTTGTCCTTACTATTGCTTCTTAACAATTCTTCATAAATTATTTGATTTCCATAAATCATGGTCTTTTTTCAAGGAAAATATTCCTTGCAAGTCTACTGTTTTCAATTTTGAAAATAAGCAAAAAATCTTCGATAGTAAGATAAAAAAAAAATGTTTTTAACGATTTCAAAAACTGAGAACTTTACTTTTAAAATTGGAAACACTAGAGTTGTAGAGAATATTTTTCCTGAAAATATAAGCCATAATTGATGAAAATCCAATCATTTTTGAAAATTTGGTAAGGAGCGATAGTATAGAAAAATTCTATTGCAAAAAACATTATTGAAAGTTATTGAGTGATATGTTTGCATTCATCTCCTTAGTCTTTATCTTGACCCAAAATTGAATTCGTTATATTATTTTTCGTAAGTTTTAAATTTTTTTCATAAAAAATAACGTTTTGTCTTTCATAAAACACGTCTAATAATATCATTTCAAGTTTTTAAATCATAGAAATTTTTTTTTCAGAGACCTGACCTTAATCGCTCGTCTTGTGAAATTTACCTAAGCTGCGTTAGGGCTTCTTCTCTGTGGAACGTCGCATAAAGGTCTTTGATAATTTAAAACAAAAAGAACAGAAGAAACTGACCCCATGCCAAATGAACAAGAATTCAACTAATTTTCCAATCTGGAACTTCTACTAATTTACAGGGACTAGGAAGTCAAACTAATCCTATTTTCAAAGTCTAATTAAAAAGTAAATATCAAGATATAAATAATTTTTTTCCATGGGTTATTTATAACAATTGAATAGAATACAAAAAATATTTTTTTATTGAAAAATTCCAATATACAATTATGTAATTAAATAAACAATTTAACAACAAAAAAAACTTTTTGCTGTAATATCTTCTGTTCTAATAATGGGAATTGAATTTTTCAGAGTGCGTTGTGTTCGTAATACTTCCCTCTCTGGGCTGAACCTGATTAAATAAAAAAAATAAAAAAATTTTCAAAAAATTCAAGAAAATTTTAAAAAGTGAACATTTTTCATAAAAAATTCATGTTTACGAATTTTTTTCTCAAAATCAGAAATTTTTACAGCTAAATACGGAGGTTCAGCCCGTAAAGGAACATGTTCTTCGAAAGCAAAAAAATTTTCAAACCGATCTGAACCTCCGTATTTTTGAAATCACTGCAAAACAGAACAAAAATAAAATAAGCTTCTATTTCCTGCGGCCCGTTAATTTTTGCGAAAGGCGCTCAGCCTTTTTGTCTCTCATTTTTTCATTTTTCATCCAAACGATTTAAAACTTTGGCATTTACCTTTTGAATAAAATGCTACTGAAAAACGCAATAAAAAAGATCAATTTTTTGACTTCCTAGTCCCCTTAATTCCCCAACTAATTTTCCCTCGGAGTACATAAGTCCTAATGTTTGTTGTTTTTGGTACCAAAATACTACCCCATTCAACTTCTGAATTAAGGACATGTGTTATGTGAATAAGTAGAAGTCCTCGCACACCACGAAGCCAAATTCGAGTCAGGTAGTAAGGTGGTTCAGTTGGAGAGTATAGGTGCATACGCGAAGCGTGGGAAGGTCCGGCAGCTGAAGCTGAAGCTCAAGCTACGAGGCGGCTGCTGCGTCTTCTCGTTGCACCGGCTTAGCATCCTGGCTCTTGATGGAACTTTTCAAAGCTTTTTTTTCTATCCGAGGGGGTACATTCGTAGAAGATAGAACACTCCTTTCCTTCCCAAGATCTCCTCTCAAATCTCAGCCTGCGGGGGAGATTCAAAATCAATCTTCCAGGACGAATGCTTAAAAAACAGCATACATGGAAAAATAGTTCTTTAAAAATTGCCGCATTTATTCAAAAGTTCAGGGTATGAGAAAAAACCAATAAAAATTACGGACTTGATGGCTTGCAAATGTTAGAGAACTTTCTCTAGGGAAATTGAAAATAAATGCATTACATATTCTTGAATCTTGCAGTAACTTTTCAGATATAGGAATCTATTGAAGAATTTTCTTGCCAATATAAAAAAAATTCTTATTAGCTAGAGAGAGTGGATTCGAACCCTAGTTTATACTTCTGACCAAAACCACATGTCCCGAGTCGGTTTTTAAAACAGTTTAGCTCGATCGGTGAGAGACTCTGGTAACATGTACTTACAGTTTTAAACGTTCATTGAACGATGGAAAATATTTATTTTTTTTAAATTAAATGATTGGTTCTTGATTCAAAAAATAAAAAAATAGTGTATTGTTCATGAACGATTGTATATTTGAAGGGCCCTAAATATAAACATAATACACTGAGAAAAAAATTTAGCCAACAAAACTTTTTTTGTTATCCTGACAAAATATTTTGTTGTCCCAACAAAACATTTTGTTTAACCAACAAAATTTGTTTGATATAGCAAAATGTTTTGTTGGCACAACAAAAGATTTTTGTTAGCTAAATACTAACCAAATATTTTTGTTGATTTGACAAAACTGTTTTCTCAGTGTACTTATTTTTTTTATGGAAAAAAAAAATTTTGTCATCGTTCAATGAACGTTCAAAACTGTAAGTACATCTGGTAATAAAGTCCTCAAGATAAATTTTTCAAAATTGAGAATTTGTTCGGGTTTTGTTATCAATAATGAATTGGGCATTTTGTCCCAGCTGGTCGATTGCAAATTTCAAAGTTTTTTTTTCATTTTATCTGTTGTTTATATATAGTGAATTCTACATATTTTTTCAATTCGCGTTGTGCATACTGCACTGCTTCATTTTGAATTGCAAGCTATGAGATAAGTGTTTGAGTTTTAAATGATTTTCCTAATTTTAATTATCTCCTATATTTTAATTTTTTACAGAAATTTTAAATGAATCTTTTAATTTATGGCACTGAAGAGGTCCCCCGTATGTGGCCGAAACGTTTGCCTTCCCTTTTTTTGCGATTTTTTTATATTCAACACTGATAATTTTTAATTGGAGAAAAGAAAAAGAAACTGACCCTATGCCAAAACAACAAAAAATGAATAAAAATTTTATGTATTTCATTCTTAGCGATTTAAGGGGATTTGCCACCTTTAATATTTTTACATTCTCATCATGGATGAGAAGGTATTGGTTTTATGTGAAAAATGACTTTCGACATTTTCATCAAATCTTTATGTTATGAGACCCCCTGAGTCATAAAAAAGGGTTTTTACGAAAGTGTCGGTCTGTCTGTCTGTCTGTAGTAGGTCGTGTGCGGCATAACTCTCGATAGAATTATCAGATTGAATTGAGCTTTGGTACACTTTATCGGAGCCGAAAAAGTAAGGACAAGTTCGTTAACCAGCCATATCCAACCAAAATTGAGGAAACTAGACCATTTTTTGTGTTTTTGAAAAAATCAAAAATTCTGATACTGGTTTTTGATAGTGCTCATAAATCTCTACATATTATCCTGATAACATTTTTTGATTGAATCAAAATTAGAAATGTTACAGCATATTAAAACTTGAAAAAAGTCAATATCAAAATTCCATTTTCCAGTTAAATTATACGAGATACGAAAAAACGTTATGATATAATATTATTAAATAAATAAAGACCTACAAATTTGAATTGTAACATTTTTTCATAAGATGCATATTTATCTTTTTAATTAAAAAAAAAACTATTGAAAATCCAAAATTCAATTTTTTAGCAATAATATTCGAAACACGAAAAAAACGTAAGAATACAAAGTTGTTTGTTTCAAAAAGATCTACAAATTTTGTCTAACACAGTTTCTGATAAAACATATATTTTTCGTTTCTATTCCAAAAAATACGATTAAAATTCCAAAATTCCATTTTTTAGACAAAATATGAGAGATACAAAAAAAACGTTTAGATGGAAAATTGTTTGCTCATAAATCTCTACAAATTATCCTGATAACATTTTTTGATTAAATCAAAATTAGAAATGTCACAGCATATTCAAATTCGAAAAAACTCAATGTCAAAATTCCATTTTCAAGTTAAATTATACGAGATACGAAAAAACGTTATGATACAATATTATTAAATAAATAAAGACCTACAAATTTGAATTGTAACATTTTTTCATAAGATGCATATTTATCTTTTTAATTAAAAAAACTATTGAAAATCCGAAATTCAATTTTTTAGCAATAATATTCGATACACGAAAAAAACGTAAGAATACAAAGTTGTTCGTTTCAAAAAGATCTACAAATTTTGTCTCACACAGTTTCTGATAAAACATATATTTTTCGTTTCAATTCCAAAAAATACGATTAAAATTCAAAAATTCCATTTTTTAGACAAAATATGAGAGATACAAAAAAAAGCGCTTAGATGGAAAATTGTTTGCCTAAATGAGGTCTACAAATTCTCATTAAGACATTTCGGGACAGGATGTATATTTTATGTTTTGATTATGAATATTAAAAAAATCCGATTTTTTTCACCAAAATATGTGAGATACGAAATAAGCGTTGTTCTGCAAAATCGTTTCCTTAAATAAAGTCTACGATTGTTTTTCCTTTTTGAGAGATTTGGAAGAAAATAAATTATTTTAATCATGTAATTTATTAAAAAGTTACTGAAATGTATACAGAAAATCGAGCGGGAAGCGCGAGCGCCATGATGAGAATGTGTTTCTTAAGGCTGATAGAGCCTTAAGTAAATTGAATTTCCTGTTTCACTTAATTTCAAAAAGAAATTGAGTGACTTTGAGAAAATGTGTAATTCACATCATCTGTGATATTATTATAAAATTGGTTTGAGCCTCATTATCAAATTATAATAAATAAACTTGAATGTATGTGAAGAGCACAAGACCCAGCGCGAAGCGCGAGGTCTAGAAAGAACGGAGCGCGAAGCGCGACGACCAAATCGCGCGCCCTAGGCGCGCTCAAATTTGCGAGCGAAGCGCGCGATGAGAATGTGCCCGCGAAGCGGGCAGATTTTTATTTTTAAATTTAGACCTTTATATAATTTTTTTTATCTATAGTACCTTTATTTGGAAAGGTTTTATGTTTCTTTAAAATTCCAGCACCTTTATTTATTTTTAAACTAAAAATGCCAAGTTTTTGGGCATTTTTTGGACATTTTTTGACTGAATAATTTTTTTTTTTTTTAACTAATTGTCATGATACTTTTTTTATTTTATTCCTTACAACGTGTAGCAACTTTTTGGGTACGGGAAATAAAATAACATGACTGAAAAAGAGTTACAAATAAAATAATATAAAAAAATTAATAAAAATATCCCAAAATGTAAAAAAAAATTGTTGTAGTTATTTTTTTTAGCTAGAGTGTTTTCCATACCCAAAAATATTGATAATATAACAAAGAATAAGTAGTTTTATTCAAACATATGTTGAAACACGGAAAATCACAACTTGCAAAAAACGGAGTTTAAAGTAAAGTCTTGTAGTGAAGCCTTAAGGTGGCTTCGACGTTTGGTGTCGTATGAGGTGAGGGGTACCGTGGGGGCACGTTTTACATGAATGCTCATTGCTAATTATAGAACGTGGAAAAATGAGATAGAAATTAATTGCAATTCACTGTGGAAGAAGCAACAATATATTTCTTAAAAAATTTAGTTCTGATCAATATTATTCGTATATCAATATTTATTTGACTTTGCATATTTTTTTTATTAACATATCATATTATTGAGTAGAATTGTAAAAATGTTCTACTAAATATTTTTCCACATTTTTCCATAAATTGAAATATAGTATATTAAAAGTTAAGAACGCAGATTTTTCAGTGCACAGACTATTTTCGCCATTAAATTATCCAAAATTTTTTCTTGATGTACTAGAAATATAAATCTAGTTGAACCAAATTTCAGTTAATTAAACAAAATGTTGATTGATCCAATGAAATTTTTGGTTAAACCTACCAAATTATTAAGTCTACAAAAAAACTTAGTCTGCAATATCCAAAGATTTAAGCAATTAATGAAAAGTTTTGTTCATCCAACCAATTATTTCTTTAATCAATCAAATTTTCTTAAGTGTCCTTCGGGATTGAAGAATCTACTAATCACAAAGTCTAATAGTTGAAAATAATATGCTGACTGATTGACGTAATCGGATAATATAAAATTCCGAGAATAAATCAAAAATTACACTGTTAAAAATTTTCTATTAAATTTAATTTTAACATGCAACGAAGTATCGATAAAGCACAATATTTTTTAGATTCTTTTATAACTCGTAAATTATTGAAACTCGCTTTTAATAATTCGAATCAATTTAATTATCAGTATTACTTAATGTTTTCGTTGATTATTTCAGAAATACGACGTACAAGGGTAGAATTGAGCTAATTTCTGTCTAAATATGAAAATTTATGTGTTTCAATGCTGATGAGTTGATCAAAGTAATTTTTCAAATTCTTGGATATATTAAGTAGCTTAAGAATTAAAATTGTATCCATATGAAAGAAAATAATCTATTTTTTTATCTACATCCTAGATTCACTGCAAAAATAACTTCATAATTGCGTAAAACTTAATTATATGTATTCTTAATTTTGGTATATTAAACTTCAATCAATATAGTAAATCTAATACAATAGTGTATTGCTTAATAAATAATATACAGAGATATTAAATTAAATATACGCAATTATTAAACTCAATATACATAAAATTGGTTTATAATATTTCAAATCAGTTTAATCATCAGTATTACTTAATTTGTATCTATACACTGAAAAAAATGGTTAGTAAAACCAACTACTTTGGTTTGTAAAATATGCCTCAGCTATTTTATTAGTTGGCACAACAATTTTTTTTGTTGGTGTTACTATCTCAATTGTTATCACAAGAACTTGGGTAGTAACACCAACAAAAAAAATTGTTATGCTAACTATTAAAATAGCTGAGGCATATTTTACAAACCGAAGTAGTTGGTTTTACTAATCATTTTTTTCAGTGTATGAATGAAAATAATCTATTTTATTATTTACATCCTACACTGTTGAAAATCTTATTAATTTTAATAGACTTTAATCTACAAGTGGTAAATTAAAATTAATAAATTTGTATATTATGAGAAATTAATATACATTCATATTAAACTTAATAACTTACAATCAAAATATGCAGTCGAAAGCGTCTTTTTTCCAGAGAAAGATTTCACATTTTTTACATTTGAATTAAAATTAACAAGCATTATTAAAAAATATAGAAATGTGTAATAAAATTCAAATAAAAGTTTGTATTTTTTAAAATCAAAGTATTTTAAATTTAAAATACGTTACTTTATAATTTATAATTGCCTAAAATCAAATTATGAGTTTTTAATTTTGCTACATTGAATTTTTTACCTCAGTATATTAAATCTAACACGCCAGTGTATTTTCCTACGAATAATATACAGAGATATTGAATTGAATAAACGAAATTATGAAATTTAATAATATTTCCAACAGTATAGAAGGAAAAGTTGAACACAGAAAAAAAGTAGAGCAAGTAGGAGATAAAAAGTAAGAGAAGGAGAGATGAAAAGGACGAAAGAGGTAGTTCACGAATCTGCGAAGCAGGACGTTTCGGCGACATCCTGTCCCAAATTGAAAGGGCGTTCTAGGCCTTTTATTATTAATTGTTCGAGTTCCTGCTCAAACAACAGTGGGATTAAATCCGGAGGAACTAATCCCTGGCGCATAAACGCGAACTTGCATTGTCCCCGATGAACACGTAGACGATGCTCCCCAGTCTCGTCTCCATCGCATGTGTGTCTACATGTGGTATATAGTTATAGGACGCAATCCTAAAGCAAAACGCGGGGCAGGAAACCTCCATCCCTCTTCTTCCTTCCATCCCCAGAGATTCAGGGCGTCAGGCCCCGAAAAGGCGCGTAACAAAAATAATAAAAAGTGCTTCCTTCCGTTCCGTATGTGGATCTCGCATCTGGCCCGATCGAAAAACCTTTCCTCTCATCTTCGATATTATATTATATTCCTTGCATATTTCTCTTCGCTTCTCTTCTGTGTTTTTCTTCTCAGTACCTTCTGTTCGACTCTCCAAGACTAGTTACTACCGTCTGCCGACCGCTTCCTTCATTCTCCAGGCTTCTTCTTATCTCTTCAATCCAATAGTCCTAAAGGTGTGTCCAGATCTCCAGGTAGAGCTGTTTTTCTTGAGATTAAGTAGCGAGATTTGGCCGAAAACGCTTTTAACTGATCCTCGCATTGGGGGTGGGAAAGAACAAAAGAAGGCACTCTGCTAAGAGAAATGGCAGTTGTGTAAAAGTGATCATTTAGAAAGGGAGAGTATTATCATTTCTCCCTTTTTTCGTTAACAAGGTTCCTCGTTTGTTTTTCTTAAGAGTCAGACATCTTGTAAGATGGTATCAATACTAGAATATTTTGACAGTATTGAGGATTTCTTCAAATAAACCATTTTCGGATTTTAACCCAAAGGTGTCGAACAGACTGTGAAAAGAAAATTTAAACCACCAAAAAGAAATGCAAGTTTTATTTTTAAACGAATTTTACTTTCGGTGCTTCTCAATTTAGTATTGGTATTTATTATAACATTTTCATGTTTCAATATACATAAAATAGAACTTGTACCGACCCTCTAATAATAAATTGAACAATTAAAAATAGTTCAAGTTTGCATTGACCCTCAATATTATTAAAATGGTACGTTGCTGAAAAATTAAATTTGTATCCATACACTGCAAAAAATATCGGTAAATATTCCTACTACGTATTAGGAAATTTTTCCTAAATCCTTAGGAAGCATAGATTTTTCTACACAAAGTGGAAATATTTTATAGATTTGAGGAAAATTGACCGATTTTTTGGACCTATTTCCGAACTATTTGGAAATATATCAAAAAGATGGGAACATTTCACAAATCTACGTACTCTACATATGTGCGTGTACATATGTCATTACTTTATTGATTTTTATATAATTTTTAAAATTATTTATTAAATTATTTATTAAACTATTTATTAATAGATAAACTCTAATAGATTATGTTAGATTGTAAAAAAAAAAACAAGTTTAATTTTCGTCACGCTGTAATTGCTATAAATAAAACTTGTATTTTAGAAAATATTATCAAGTTTACTTTTACTCAAAAAACGACGTAGCTGGGGGGGGGGGGGGTATTGAAAATCTCTACGCTTATCTATTGGGGCGAGGGTCAAAAGTTGCCTAGAATTCGGCTACGTAGTTTATGGCGTACCCCTAAGTTGTAGGAAATTTTTCCCATGAAAAGCGGAAATTATTCTACGAAAACGGAAATTTGTTCACTTTTTTTGGATCTTTTTCCACTTAAATTATGAAATAAATATATATTCCTTAATAAATTGGATATTTTTCCGACCAAACAGTAGGAACTATTTCCAGTTCTATGTCGGAAATATTTCCGACTATATCTTTGGAAAAGTTTACGACCCATTTGTATTTTAAGCTGTCCGACTATTTTTGGAAAAATTTCCGAAAAATTTATGACAGTGTATAAAAGAAAATCAACTAATTTTAGGAAAAAAATAAAACTATTAAATAGCAGGAATTTCCCTGAAATTCTGTGATTAAAAAATACTGTTTTGAAAATTTAGTAAAGATATTTTCTATAACATTTTCAAGTTTCAATATACATAAAATAGGACTTGTATCGACCCTCAAATAATAAATTGAACAGTCAAAAGTAGTGTAAGTTGTATTGACCCTCAATATTATTAAAATGGTACGTTGCTGGAAAAATTGGGTTTAGGGTCCAAAAATGATTAAGTCGATTTAATCGGACGTTTCGGCTCAGATCGGAGCCCTCATCAATGATATTTATTAAAATCTTTTACGTAGTTGGAGAAATAGTAAATAAAATGTACACTTTCGAGGTTGTTGGTTTTCTACTCTTTTTCTTGAAAGATTTTTCCGAACGACACATACTGACCTACAACTACGTGAAATATTTTAATAAATATCACTGATGAGGGCTCCGAACTGAGCAGAAACGTCTGATTAAATCGACTTAAACATTTTTGAACCCTAAAGCCAATTTTTCCAACAACGTACCATTTTTTTAATAAATTAAATACTGCACTGTTGGAAATATTTGAAAATATAGACAAATTTTTATGTTGCAAAGGTAACGTAGAATTTGACGATATTTATGATGCTTTTGAGTAAAGGTATCTTAAAATTGCGAAAAATGTGCTGAATTTTTGGAGATTTTTCTTAATATTATGAAACTTAACTGATTTTCTATAAAATGTATCTTAAGACTACCAAACTGTAACAGAATTCTTATAAAATTTATCATAAAATTACGAAACTAACACAGTTTTCAGTTATATGTAGCTGCATAAAACTTCAGTTACCCAAAACGTAAATATTACAAGTTTCAGAATTTCCATAGACAGGTATCAGAGTATTCACTTCTCTCTAAATCTGATCAGTGAAATTCTCACTGAATTAAAATCAGTGATCCACTTCTGGCTGGACAGTCATTTTCACTGAAAACCAATGAAAACCACTGATTTTCCAGTCAAAATTGGGTCACTGGTTTCAATTCAGTGAGAATCTCACTGATTCATATTTATAGAGTTGGTAACTGAAAATTACAAAATAATTTCCTAAATTTACTAAAGAGTGACTGAAATTTCTGAAATTCTATCTTAATTTGCCAAGCTGCAACTGAATAAAACTCCAGTCACATGTTTCGGTAGATTGCGGTAGAGATTTTTCTATGTTACTGAAGATATAGATGCAAGAACATATATAGTGTAAAATTACAAAGGATTATTTATGGAAATAGCTAAGAATTGCGCTAATACTAACTCTACATTGTTAGAAATCTCTACCGCAATCTCCCGAAACATGTGACTGGAGTTTTATTCAGTTTCAGCTTCGCAAATTAAGATAGAATTTCAGAAGATTCAGTTACTTTTTAGTAAATTTAGGAAATTCTTTTTTTTTCTAAAGCCAATTATTAACAACAACACAAATATATACTAATTTTTTTTATTTTTGGTATCAGTTTAGGTGTTTGTAACGATGTTTTCTGTACAATTTTATGTAAAATTTTATGTAAATTTTCTCACGGTTTTTACATTTTTTCACATTGCCAAAGTTTGCTCCAAAATAGGGCTTATTTGTGCAATATTATAGCTACTTTTTCATATTTATGTTATTAACAACATCGTATGAAATTTTTAAGTTTAACGATCATATCGGGTTTTATCAATTAGCTATTTCCAGAACATTGAAATTTGAAGATGTCAGTGTCAAATTACTTTACCACATAAACGGAAATACAACATGGGTGGGCTAAAGTTTCAAAAAGATTGTGAGAAGGGTAGTTACTTTCATTTAAAATTGAAGCTCAATCTGATACATACAATTAATTTTATTTAAAAAACTAATGTTTAATTATTTTATTAATTTCAAAAAAATTGAAACAAATATATTAACAGTCGAAAATAAATTATTTTAAAAATTAGAAAATTAGACCTCAGGCAAAAATAGATAATTTTGCTTTCAAGAATAGCAATATTATTATTGAAGGGCTATTTTGGAAGAGAAAAGATTAATTTCCATGAAAAAAATTTGAAATGCAGAAAAGTAATTTTATTAATAAATAGATAGATGATTTTTTACTTTGGTTTTAGGGTCCAGAAATAATGTAAACTCTGGGTTTCATTTTTTCCTCAACGTTTCGACTCAGATTGGAGTCCTCATCAGTGAGATTTATTTCTATAAACATACAAAGGAAGAAAAGAATAAAAAATTGCACGTGTGACGGATAAACATTGTGTTGACAAACGATATAAATGAATTGCATTTGTGAAACTATAGAATAGGTCTAACTAAATTTACGAATAAAAAATTGAAAATTGTACAAAATTTGCTATAAAAATACATAGGGAAGGGACTTAAAAATTTTATTTTTGCCCCAGCTTTTTTTCTTATCGCTTCTTACCAAATTTCAAAAAATTATGCGATTTTAATAAATTACAAATCACTTTTTCAAGAAAAAGATTTTCTACAACTTGACCATTTCCAATTTTCGAAAATGAATAAATTATTATCAAATTCATCAATTGTTTATAAAAATTTCGTTTTGGAAAATTTTTTTTTAATGGTTTCAGCCATTAAAGAATTTATTTTTAAAAATCATAAACGGTGAAGTTGTGGTAAATCTTTTCTCTGGAAAAATGATTCATGATTTATTAGAATCGCATAATTTTTTAAAATTTGGTAAGAAGTGATGAGAAAAAAAGTAATAATAATGTTGCTATTCTTGAAAACAAAATGATCTATTTTTGCCTGAGGTCTAATTTTCGTGGATGAAAACTACCTTAATAACGAATTTATGGCACTGAATAGGGCCCCCATATGTGGCCGAAATGTTTGCCTTGCTTTCTTTTTGAGTATTTTTATATTTAATAGTGAAAATTTTAATCCATGAAAATAAAAAGAATCTGACCCTATGCCAAAATGATCAGAAATGAAAAAAATTCTATGAATTTTGGGTCAATATAATAGCAGACATGTTATCAAACATGTCACTTTAAAATTTAATATTTACAATGTTGGCTGATTGGCTTTAGGGTCCATAAATGAAAAAAAGAGTAGTTTTAATCAAACGTTACGACTCTGATTGAAGTCCTCATCAATGATCTTTATTTCTAAAATATGAAAAAAAGTAACCAGTAAATATTGCACATATGAGTCCTATTTTTGAGTATAACTTTGGTACTGTGAAAATAATAAAAATATGAAAAATTTTCATTTGCTTTTATCAAGTTTTTTCTGTTTCTTGTTAAGTAAATTTTATCATTTTTTTCTCGCATTATCTAACACTACAATTGTAATATGCTTTATATTTTCTATATTCCCCCTACCTCCTTTCTAATATTTCTGTACTCGCATTTACACTTTCAGTTACACGGAAAAAATAGTTTAGTAAAGTTTATAGAACTGTTTAAGAGTTGGGGATACAGGCATTTACGGAACCGAGTTCTAGAAAATTCAAAGAACTTTTCAGAATAAAATGCAGAACGTTCAAATATTTTTCCTGAATGTTTCGCATTCTACCCTGAAAAATTCTGTAAATTTTCTAGAACTCTGTTCCGTAATTGCCTGTATCCCCAAATTTTAAACAGGTCTATAAACTTTACTAAACTATTTTTTTCCGTGTAGCAATATTTAATAGTTACTTTTTTTTTTATATTTTAGAAATAAAGATCATTAATGGGGACTCTAATCAGGGTCGCGTAACGTTTTAATTAAAAGTACTGTTTTTTCTATTTATGGACCCTAAAGCCAATCAGCCAGCATTGCAAATAAATTTATTTCTTTTATTTTAATATCATTAACTATTAGGATTCAATGGTTATTTACCTCATAATCAGTAAGAGTTATCTGTTGCTAATTATAATTAAGGAACAAAAGAAAAGCAACGAAATTATCCTTCCACTTTACCGGTTGATATTCTGCTTCCTGCCTATGACTATAGACATAAGATATAATCTCTTTGTACTTAGTAAGTAATTTAAGACACTTGTTATTCAGGTGGTTTTAGATATGGTAGTTTACCTACAGTACACATGGTATACATTATCTAGATTCTCCAATATAGATAATCTACTGATCAGTTTTAAGCAGATGATAAACAAACATTGCTCTCTAAATCTGAATCAGTAAAAATTTACTGATTCACAGTGAAAACCCACTGTTTCAAATGTTACAAGTCTTCCAGATAGATATCAGTGGAATTTGCCTGATTCCACTAGTGAAACTCATTAGTTAATCAGTGAATTGTACTGCTCAACAGTGAAATTCGCTGGTCTACTAGTGAGTTTCCCTAGTGATATTAGTTAAATTCCACTGATTCTACGTGGAAGACTTATTACATTCGAAACTGTAGTTTTTCACAGTTTCGGATTTAGGGAGTGTAAAGTTTCGACATTTATTATTAACATCTTTAAATTCTCGAATATTAAATAAATAATAATAATTTTAAGCTTTTTAGTTATTCCGCATTTCATGACTGACATTTACATAATTTCTAAACAGTATACAATACAGATGATAAAATAAAGCACTAAAAAAGTTAACCTCAATTCATCGTCTCATGCACGTAACAAAAGTTTTTTTATTTCTGCAAACACAGGATACAATATCTTCCTACGTACATTGCAGCAATTTCAGAAAGCATCATTTTTTTGGATTCCTTTGTGTTTCCAACTTGAAAATGATAGTGCTACTATTCGTGAATTTTTTGCTTTAAAACAAGATTTCTAAGCAAGGAGTAAATAAGAAATAATTTATGAATGAGCTTATATGTAGTAAACATATGCGGCGCCACCACATTTTAGAAGAGAAAGAGAGGGAAAAGAAGAGGAGAGAAGATATCCATGTGGGAAAGAGAAAGAGAGAAAGAGGCGGAAGTGGCCCGTACAGGGAGGCTGCAACCACCTTGGCTTCCGCTATATTGAGCTCGTGACATGACCACCTTATTTTTTCTCTTATACTCACGTCTCGCACACGTGTTACTACTCCCGACTCTCATCTCGCGTCTCTCGACAAGAGAATGCATATGCCACTTTTTAAAATAGGGCCCAAAGTAAAGGGGCCTCACTTCCTCTCTAACATTTGGACCCACCCTCATATTCTGTCCCATTAAAATGGCCCATATTCTACAATCGGAGGGTGCATTCGATATTATTCAAATAGGGATGAAATTGAGAAGAGGAAGCGCTGCTATTAAGGGGGTATTTTACTGGGACGACCGAAAAATTTAAGCATTTTCTCTCAAAAAGTACTGCATGTGAGGGCACAAACGTTTTTTTTTGCTCAAAGGTGTACTTTAGGAAAATAGAAAAAAAAATTATAGGATTAAAATACATATTTATTTATTTCTATATGAATAGACCCATACAAAAATCTTGCTGGTGCAGGTGATTGGAGCCCTCCGGGTGATCTAAAATAAAAATTTAAAAGAATTAATTAGCAAATTAAATTAGCGACGGGGTTTTGTGCGTAGACAACTTAAGGCCATGGTTTAACCAGATCTTAATAGATGATTATTTATTATTTGAATTAATGAATTAATTTTAAATAATGTTCCAACGAATACATGTAATTTATGAAATCCTGTAATTATAAAAAATATTGATCCATAAATTGAACCATTAAAAAAACTGAAATAATCATAGGAAAAATTGTTCAAATAATTAAATTATAATTATAACTAAAATCAATAAATCAATTATTATTAAGGTAGTTGTCGTGCCAAAAATCAGGTCTCTGGAAAAAAAAGTTTTTCTATGATTTCAAGACTGGAAATTATATCATCAGCCGTGTCATATGTAAGGAAAGACACTCTTTTTATTGAAAAAATTTAAAAATTACGAAAAATAATTTTTTAATAATGTTTTTTGTAATAGGATTTTTCCTTGCTATCGCTTTTTACCAAATTTTTCAAAATGATTGAAGTTTTTTAAATCATAGCTTATTTTTTCGGGAAAAATATTCTCTACAACTTAACCGTTTCCAATTTTTGAAAATAAATTCTTTAATGGCTGAAATCATTAAAAATCAATTTTCCAAAACAAAATTTTTATAAACAAATTGCTGTATTTGATAATAATTGATTCATTTTCTAAAATTGGAAACGGTTAAGTTGTAGAGAATATTTTCCCCGAAAAAATAAGCTATGATTTAAGAAACTTCAATCATTTTCAAAAAATTGGTAAGAAGCGATAGTAAGGAAAAATCCTATTACAAAAAACATTTAAAAAAAATTATTTTTCATAATTTTTAAATTTTTTCATTAAAAAGAGTGTCTTTCCTTACATATGACACGGCTGATGATATAATTTCCAGACTTGAAATCATAGAAAAACTTCTTTTTCCAGAGACTGATTTTTGGCACGACAACTACCTTAAATTTAATAAATGTCAACAATTATATCAATTGAATATACATTAAATTAATAATATTTAACCAAATACATTTTGTACTGATTCGTTCAGTGAAAATTAACTGATTTAACAGTGAAAATATTTTTTCACTGGTGAATCAATGAAAAGGCAAATCACTGATTCAATCAGTGAAAATTTGACTGATTCGGAATTATAGAGTGATAAAAGGCTCAAAATTTATAAAATTACAAAACTAGAATGAACATTAGTAAAAAATATTAGTAAAATCTTATAAAATTAATTAATTTTGAAAAATTATAATGCGTGGAAAAATTTTCTTGTTTTTTTTTTTTACTCGTAAGGAATGTAAATCTTTCTTAGCTTAAAACAACAAAAATTATATTTTCAAGAGAGCACTCGTTTTATAAATTTGAAGACGAAAATATTAAAAATAGATCACAAAATTTGAAATTTTTTTACGTATCGTTTTTGTTAAATTTAGTAATCAACTGGCATGCATGAAAAATTATTTTTGTCTGAATGTCCGGGAAAAGTTTTTAACAACCGGGAAAATCGAGATGTGACCGGAAATATTCTTCTGCTATTTTAGAGTTTCCCCTCCATTTGCGGTTTCAAAGACAAATTTCCCCCTGACTGAACATTCCCTATAAATTTAAAATCTATCTCATTTTGAAAGAAACTTTAGAGCCTGAATAGAAATTGACAATGGCACAGCATCATTTCCGTAACGTACTTAACACATGTATTATATTCCGTGAAATAATATGAGAGACTTGAACGATTGGTACAGCAATAGCGTAATAGATTAATTTCCACTTTGACCTCGGGGAGCATCAGAGAGAAGATTGTCATGTGGTATAGGTTCAAGATCATAAAGAGTTCAAAGGAAGTTCTAACTATGTATGAAGTAAATGAACAAGACATAATATTCATGAAAAGAGGCGGCACCTGCTATGATATTTCAGTCTTGTATACTCAAACTTCTGTATCTTCCATCCCCTGAGTGTTATTCTGGGATTAGATCAGAAAAAGTTCAGACTCCAAGATTGATCGAGCGACACATCCATGTCGAAACTTGACTCTGGGGAATATTGCGGGGCTCCTGCAGAAAATATATATGAAGAGAAATATACACGGAAGATTCGACTAACCATTTACTTTTCGGCTTACCTTATACGTTTACGCCACCATATTTTAGATTCACGCAATGCGTGTTAAACACATAAAGCATCTGAGACCATTGACACCAGGAAGTTGCTTTTTGGACCGGAAATGTCCAAAAAAGGAATATTTCTTTCAATGAATATTATTTTTATTCAGGCATTTCTTATTTTTGTACACTGTAAAAAATAATACATTTTCCTACTATGTATTAGGAAATTTTTCCTAAATCCTTAGGAAGCATAGATTTTCCTACAGAAAGTGGAAATATTTCTGGGTTTCTTTTTTAAATTTCAGCACCTTTATGTATTTTTAAACTGAAAATTTTTTTTTTTCAACCAATTATCAGGATTATTTTTTTATTTTTCTCCTTACAGTGCGTAGCAACTTTTTGGGTATAGATGGCACTCTAGCTAAAAAAAAACTATAAAAAATTCTATTTTATATTTTGGGATATTTTATTTTTATTTTATATGCAAATTTTTTTTAGTCATGTTACCTTATTTTCCACACACAAAAAGTTACTACACATTGTAAGGAATAAAATTTAAAAAATTATAACAATTGGTTAAAAAATAAAGAAGTTTTTAAAAGTAAAAAAATGTCCAAAAAATGCCCAAAACAACTCAAAAAATAAAAATAATAAAGGTGGCGGATCCCCTTAAGCCGAAATTTGAATAATGCTTTAACCAAATAATTCGAATCGAAAATTGTTTCTTTGTTAAAGATAGTAACTACTGATCCAATATTATTCATTAGAAATTAATTAGTTGAGTTTGAAATTTCTGCCACTGCCTGCATTATCGGAGAATTTCATTACTCACTCAATTTGAATAAATGAAAAGTCGTTCACTAATAATTAGTAAAGTAGTTCGTTAATTTATAATTTAATTCGACTAAGTGATATAAGTCATATTGATCACTGATTAAAATTAATAAAAATAAAGCGATTATATTTTCGCGTGTAACTCATTTTTTAAAAATATATTGGTTTAATTACAATTAGTAGTTTTTTCACTAATTTCAATCAGTACACAATTTAAAATCAACTGATTAAAACATATCCGGAATTAAGCCACTGATTAAAATTGCGAAAGTAGCTATTATAATGTAATTTACAATTAATTATTAGTGACCTCATTTTCATTAATCTTTTACAGTAAAATTTTATTAATTTAGTAAATATAAAATCAGGAAGTATTTTAAAAATCTTTTCAACTTGCAAATTTAATATTACTTTAATTTACAAACATATTGATATTAATCATGAAAAAATAGAAACTTCCCTTGGTAATTATATATAGACTTCCTACTACACAATTTCTTATATATATATGAATATATGTGAATGAAATTCTGTATCTAAATATTTATGTAAGATAATTCATAAATTATAAGGAACGGATACGGACATGAGCGTAAATATTATTATACGTTAGGTAAAAGTGTCAGAAGGCATAACGCGTGCCCGCAAGTTGGAGGTGTGTCATTGAAAACTTAAGTTCGTGGTTACCACAAAAGTTATAATATTTCTTATTCGTGTAACGTGACAAATTTTAATCAAATCTTTTGCAAGAGTCCTAGGTGAAAAATTGAATAGGTGGAATTTCTTTGTATTTTTCTATTAATTCAGCTATTTGAGCATAATTGTCGCGTTCAATTTGGCGACAGTATTCTCGTGCAAGATCATGTTTTCCAGAATCCTTGGAAAAATGCTACAATAGAAGATAATTGAAATTGCGAAGCACGTGTGAATGAATCGTCTCCTCATTGAAAAAAAAATACCTTTTTGGGAAAAATCTATGCAATGAAGCACCTCGTCTCATACGTAATTGGAAAGAGATCGCCCATCTACGAATCATCGTCTATGTAGACAAATGACTTTCGCGTTAAAATGACACCAGCAGTTAGCGCGTTTTTACCATAACAATGAGCATTCGTCATAGCCACGTTTATTGTTCTCGGTTCCCACACGCGGCGCGAACGTGACGCGAATCCATCTCGTTAATGGGAGTGAGTACTTAATATATTCATCTACAATCTACATCTATACAAATCTAGCTTTTTCATCGCATTCAATGTTTCTTGAATAATGCTAAACTACCTAGCTATTCATCCTTGAAATTCCTCACTGTTCTTTGTCTTTGAGCAATCCTGTTAAAAATAACAGAAATATGAGTCAGTCCAAAATTTAATTGAGAAAACAATTAGAAAGACCCTTATTTCTCTCTATTTTTCTCAGAATTAATTAGAATTTTTTACTATTTCAATCAGTCACTGACTTCTTCCTTTCCAATCAGTCAAAAGCGCTTGATTTTCAGTTAACGATTCTTGATTTAAGTCATACACTGTTAAAAATCTTATTAATTTTAATAGATTTTAATATACAAGTGGCAAATTAAAATTAATAAAATTGTATATTATATGTATATTATTTCCAATCAAAATATATTAAAATTGACAAATTTCAAGTTAATTAGGTGAGTTTGAAATTTTCGAAATCGAAAGACCTGGGCTCGAATCCCAGCGCAGTCGAAAGCATCTTTTTTCCACAAAAAGATTTTCAAATTAATTTGAAATTATTAAAATATATACACAAATGCATTATAAATTAAAATGAAAGTTTGTATTTTTTAAGATGAAATTATTTTAAATTTAATACACGTTACTAAAAAAAACTTCCATTACATGTAATGGAAGTTTAATACAGAAATTTCTAACAGTGTAATTTACTGATTGTAAATTTAGAAGTCAATCACTAAATGAAATTATTTAAAAATCTGACTGAATTTGCGAATCCTGAACATTTTTCCCTTTTTTTTTTATTCAAAATTCCTATTCATATTTCAAAAATTATCATAAATAGAAGCTTATGATATTCAATAATGCACCACGATCTAGACTTGCGTTATAGTCGATTTTTATCAATTGTTTTTACGTAAGCTTTCAGGTTCGTGTAAGATTATTTATTATGATAAAACCGAATTATGATTCGCAGCTTAACCTGAACATGTGGAAAATGGTGCACGCAACCCGATAATTTTATTGGGTTAAGCTACACTGTGAGAAATTTTTTTAATTTACGAGATTTTCAAAATGCACTTACGATTTTAAAGGATCATTGAACAATGAAAACATATTCATAGCATTTCAAATATACAATCTGTTATCAAATATACGTTACTTTTTAATTTAATGAGAAAAAAACCAATCATTTAAGGTGGCTTGACGTTTTTGAAAAAAATTACAGACTGCTCTGAAACTTAGAGATTATCTTAATAAAATATGCTAGATTCATTTGGGAAAAAGAAATACCGTGGTTGACGATGTCATTGCCGAAAAAATCGCTACCCAAAAAATGTCAGTTTAACACGTAGTCTTATGGGATTCCTCGTCAAAATCGGCGAAACTCCGGAAAAAATCACAAGTCCCCATAAATCAAATATATACTAGTACTTTCGATTTCGAGGAATCTATTAGTATTATAAAAACAAAGGGTTAACGACTTCAATCAAGAGAAAATTGAGAAAAAGGTACAGAATATAGAAATCGCCTCGAGGTGAAACTAATAATTTTTTACTATCGCTTTTTTCCGGGGACATTTCCGCGATTTCTTACCCTTCTACTCAGATGTTACTATAATACATATGATTATTAAAAAAATTCGTAGCAATGAGCATTCATGTAACACGTGCCCCCACAGTGCACTTAAACTTCATACGACACCAAACGCTCAAGCCACCTTAATTTCCGAAAAAAATATTCCCACCAGGTCACGTGACTAAAGTATATATTAATTCATTTCTGAAAGATAACTTTTTTAACTTATAGAGTACCTTTCTAAAAATTGGGGAAATACGATAAACGAAAATAATTAAATAATAAAATAGTTAATGAATTAATTAACCTTTTGCGGTCGAGCGCTCATTTAAGTGTGCTTCTCGCTGGGTCGAACTTTTGTTGTAGAAAGCGATATCGTGTATTAAAGCGTTAAATATATGAAATTAAATGAAAAATATTTTGTTTAATGGAATTTTAGACTTTATTAAAGAATAATAATAATTATTATTTTAGAACAGAATATTATATTCTAGCGAATAGAAATGTGTTGTCGCTTGTGTGGCGACATTCGTCCGCAAAGGGTCAATAATTTTGTATTGAAAATAATCAATACTCTCTTAAATTTAGTATCAAAACAGCAAAGTTATTATAAGGAATTGTAGACAAAATGCGAAAAAAATAGAAAATTAAAATTGAGTAATATTATTAAAGCGTTGCAATTATCAACAATGGTTCATTTTTCCAGTATTTTAAGAATCAAAAAAATTCCCCTTTTCTTGAAACAAAAATCCCCTAAATCCCTTTAAATTAAACTAATAAACCGCTGCGATCCCTCCATGCAAATAAATCTTTTATGTTATAAATAAGAATCCAATTTACTGCTTGAATAAAAGCTCTTTTGATTAATATTCAGACAGATTTTTTTATCTATGCATCACAAAAGAAACAGGTAAAAAAGTAAACACAAAAAGAAGAAAGGCGTGTAGTGATTGAACTATAGTATATATATTTTATATTCCTAACCCTTTAGCTTTAGAAAAGTTCCAAACCACGATTACTGAAAGCCATTAATTTCTAATGATGTCAGAGTGCCGGCTGTGCGATGGGAAAATCCTCAAAAGTCAAGCTGGCCTCCTTCTCCTTCATCTTCCATCTTCCTTTCTCTTCGACCTCATCTTCGACAGTCTGTTTCATCAGGCGAACGCGTCTGTTGTATCTCCCTCTCTTTTCTCTCATATATCTTTCTCTTTTTCCCTCATGGTTTCTCAAAAGTTATATACTTCAGTTCCCCTCCCGCAGGGCCTCATCGGGGCCATGAAAACTCAAGAACAGATGCAGCCTCTTTTCTCTCTCCTCAAGGATCCAAAGAATCTTCTGTTGCTTATGCGCCAAAAGATATAACCGTTCATGTCAGATGCAAATGGACATATATAGATACAGATCCATCAGAATTGCTTTTCTGGTCGAATTTAGCTTTTGTTGCTTCCCGTCTTACAATGCTAGAAACGGTCGATTTCATCTATTCAATTTTTATACTCCAGAAATTCGGAAACTTTTGCAAGTTGTGTTTTTTAATTAAGGGCATGTGATACTTGAGAAAAGTAGCAAGTTTATGTCAACAACTTAGTCCAGTTCCTACACACTGAGAGAAAAAAATATTTGGATCAAAGAATATTTCTTTGATACATTTAAGTTTAGTTATTATAATTTGATACTGAAGCTCAAACCAATTTTATAATAATATTACAGATGATGTGAATTACACATTTTCTCAAAGTCACTCAATTTCTTTTTGAATTTAAGTGAAACAGGAAATTCATTTTACTTAAGGCTGTATCAGCCTTAAGGAACACATTCTCATCATGGCGCTCGCGCTTCGCGCTCGATTTTCTGTATACATTTCAGTAACTTTTTAATAAATTACATGATATTAAATTATTTATTTTCTTCCAAATCTCTCAAAAAGAAAAAACAATCGTAGACTTTATTTAAGGAAACGATTTTGCAGAACAACGCTTATTTCGTATCTCACATATTTTGGTGAAAAAAATCGAATTTATTTAATATTAAAAATCAAAACATAAAATATACATCCTGTCCCGAAATGTCTTAATGAGAATTTGTAGACCTCATTTAGGCAAACAATTTTCCGTCTAAACGTTTTTTTGTATCTCACATATTTTGTCTAAAAAATGGAATTTTTGAATTTTAATCGTATTTTTTTGGAATTGAAACGAAAAATATATGTTTTATCAGAAACTGTGTAAGACACAATTTATAGATCTTTTTGAAACGAACAACTTTGTATTCTCACGTTTTTTTCGTATTTCGAATATTATTGTTAAAAAATTGAATTTTGGATTTTCAATAGTTTTTTTTTATGAATTAAAAAGAAAAATATGCATCTTATGAAAAAATGTTACAATTAAAATTTGTAGGTCTTTATGTAGAAAATAATATTGTATCATAACGTTTTTTCGTATCTCGTATAATTTAACTGGAAAATGGAATTTTGATATTGACTTTTTTCAAGTTTTAATATGCTGTAACATTTCTAATTTTGATTTAATCAAAAAATGTTATCAGGATAATTTGTAGAGCTTCATGGGCACTATCAAAAACCAGTATTGAAATTTTTTATTTTTTTAAACAGTTATTTTCAAAAACACAAAAGTTACTTACTTACTTTTTTCGGCTCCGATAAAGTGTGCCAAAGCTCAATTCAATCTGATAATTCTATCGAGAGTTATGCCGCACACGACCTACTACAGACAGACAGGCAGACAGACACTTTCGTAAAAACCCTTTTTTCTGACTTAGGGGGTCTCAAAACGTAAATATTTGATGAAAATTTCGAAAGTCATTTTTCATATAAAACCAATACCTTCTCATCCATGATGAGAATGTAAAAACATATTTTTAGAAATAAATGTTCACTGATAAGGACTCTGATCAGAGTCGAAACGTTTGAAAAGATTTAACTTTGTGTTTTATTATTTCTGGACCCTAAAGTCAACTTATAATCTCAGCAACGATCAAAAATGATAATAATATTTGGGAAGTGCTCAAATTTATAACACTTAGTTATAAAGCAGTTAGTAGTTGTCGAGCCAAAAATCAAGTCTCTGGACAAAACAAATTTTCTATGATTTTAAGACTTGAAATTATATTAGTCGTGTTTTAAGAAAGACAAACATTTTTTTCATCAAAAAAATTAAAGCTTACCAAAAATAATACTTTTAATGATGTTTTTTGTAATAAAATTTTTCCTTACTATCGCTTTTTACCAATTTTTAAAAAATTATCGGATTTTCATAAATTATGGCTTATTTTTCGGGGGGAAACATCCTCTACAACTGTACTGTTTCCAATTTTGAAAATAAGTAAACACTCCAAATATAGTTATTTAAGAAAATTTTTCTTTTAAAAAAATTCTTTCAACGATTCCAGCCACTGAAAATTTAATTTTTAAAATTAAAAATAGTAGAGTTTTAGATAATATTTTCCCTGAAAAATAGGCCATTATGTATGAAAATCCAATCATCTTTGAAAAATTGGTAAGAAGCGATAATAATGGAAAATTCTGTTACAAAAAACAGCATTAAAAGTAATATTTTTTATTAGTTTTTGATTTTCTTCATAAAAGATAATGTTTTTTCTTTAATAACACAAGACTGATAATACCTGTGTGGAAAAATCGGATGGGGCCTAGGTGGGTCCCAAATAGATTTCCCAAGCGATTCCTTTAATTTTTTTTTATGACTATACTTCTTTTGAATGTTGAAATTTTCAAGTACAGAAGCTTACCATGTATAAAATTCAGATTCAAGTACTTATGTTCTTCGCCACTCAAAAAATATTTGGAACAAAAATTAAGTAAAGATTCACGAGTGAAACATTGATAAAAATGTATCTTCACTTATTCATACAGTTGTTATGAATAACATGTTTAAAAGTATTGAATGAATGATTTTTATATGTAGTATGTATGGTATATATGTAACTGTTTCAAAATTTAACAAATGGTCTAAATTATCTATACCCAGAAAAAATTGTTATTGATTCAAACAAAATTTCTTTGATTCGAAGAAAATTTCTCTGATTCAAACTTGATTGTTTTTTGTTTTTGAATTAAAGAAATAAATGTCTGCACAGTCGCATAGTACATACGTAATGTGATCACAGAAATATTTTCTTTAATTTAAAGGAAAAATTGTCTGTGTTTAAAGATAATAAAATTAAATAAATTATTTCTTAAGTTTTTGCCAGTACTGTATTTGAATCGAAACAATATTTTTTAAATCAAATAAATAATGTAGAAAAAAAATTTCTTTCATTTAAAAAGGGCAAAAACGTGACTTCTTAAAATAAAATTTTATATTTGTTGGAAAGGTGTTTTTACTTCGAATTGAAGAAATGAAATTAAAAAACGATTTTTTAAATTTAAACAAAACCTTTTCTGGGTGTACCTTAATATTTTGTTCTTCTACATTGTGCTCTACAGATTCTGAAATGAATAACAACTTATTCCTAAAAATTATATTTTGCAATAAATATAATAAAAATTTGTATACCTTGCCACCATCACTGGAGTCAGAATGATTTTATATTGAAATCTCTTTAAACTTCGAAATCACACGATGTTTTCGTACCCGTGAACGTAATGTCATTTGCACGACTTTTTCATCCATTTTAATAATTTCATTTTACAGCGCCACTATGGGGACTTTAAGTGTAAGCCCATCTAAACGTTTTAAGGGGTTTTACACCACTTTAGTCGCTTCAAAAAATCAAAATTTTTTTTGTTCTTAAAGTACTCTTTATATACACGAGAATGATATGCCGTTAGTTACAAATCGATATCAAAAATGAAAAGGCAATTTTCAAACTGTAGAAGTAGAGGCGCGCATTAGTGCGCCAAAATTCTCGAAACTTTAAACGCGTTTTTCTCACAACTTCATTTTCAAAATCGGCGGGCACTCTAGCTTTGCTAATTTTTAATCAATCAACTTGAATTTTTTTTAATAGAATCATTAGATGTTTTTCTAATGAAATACTCAGGATTTAAAAAAAAATTGATATCTTCATTTCTTATGCAACTATAAATAACAAAATTTAGGGCTAAATACGTATCTTTTACTCTAAATCGATGCCATTTTATTAAAAATGTATATTTTTAAAAACGGCTACGTATTTCCCTAGAAAAACATCTATAATGATTCCATTAAAAAAATATTTAAGTCGATTAATTGAAAATTGGCAAAGCTAGAGTACCAACCTTACGATCATCTACATTCTGTCAAAAAGTACAGGGAATTGATCATTCAAAAAGCCAGCTTAAAGAGATTGTCAAAAATCCTTTTTGGCGCTAAGTTGACACCAATGTCCTCTATAGTGACGTGGAGCTCGAGCGCGATCTGCATCGGGGTGCACAGTCTTCCTCTTTTTTTCTGTGTTTCTCCTTTTCTTGAGAAATTACCCTTTTTTCCCCTATTCACGAAAATCTTCCCCTTTTTCCCTTTTTTTCATTAAAAATACAATATTTGAATCACGCGGAAAAATTCTCTTCGCATACGAGCGTGCACAATGACTATAATTACTATAATGACTATAAACTCTGTTTAGGTAATACAAATAAATATATTCGTCTACGGCAAGGACCAATAAATGTTAAATGCATTTTTGCTAGATGTATAAATCAGTTTTCAAAAGATATTTGTGTTTCCCAACATTATGACCAAAAAGACTATAACGTACTTCGCTTAGATTCTCAAATACATATAAGTATATAACTATATAAAGATGAATAAAAATATAAAAATTTTGTCTTCTTTTCTACACGCAGAGAAAAGATCAGTAAAATTTACAGGAAGTTCGGAACTTATTTGGACAACATGACTTTTCAGTAAATTTTATCAGAAGTTGAGTTTAATTAACAGATTTTCTGTACGTTTCATTTAGCGTCCAGTAAAATCTACTGAATACGAAAAAATCCAAGTTAAGTTGATTGTACTGTACGCTAAGTGAATTGTACAGAAAATCTGTTGATTGAACTCAACTTCTTGTAAAATTTACTAAAAAGTCATGTTGTCCAAATAAGTACCGAACTTCCTGTAAATTTTACTGATCTTTTTTCTGCGTGTACATGTAAAAATAAATGTTTAATCTTTCCCCTTTTTCGTGAAAAAATCACCCTATTTCCCCTTTTTTGAGCTTATTTTTGATGATTGGATTATTCGTTGGCATAAGTGTATTATTTCGGGAGGGGCCTTCTTTGAAGGGGATAAAATTAATTTGTATAAATGATAAATAGTTTGTGTTTTATTGACCAATTTCCGATACTTTCTTGACAGATTGTATTTTTGCATCACTCCAGTACATCGCCTGTCAAGCCGCCATTTTTGCAAAAAGATAAAAAATCATCTTCTAGTTTAATAGTAGTATAATACCTTAATATACTTCAATTTAAATAAGAACCTTTTATTTCTTCAATAAATCTCTTTGAAAAAGCATAATATTTTGGTGGGGCAAAGTGGTGTAACCCCTTAAGATTGTGTTGCTCTATTTAACTCAAGATTCAATGCTTACAAAGTTCGAACAGCAAGCAGCATTAAAACTTTCACGTCGCATAAAGTTCAACTCAATATTAATTGTATGATTTTTCAGTAATTTTTAAATTGGTTTTCAAAATGGAAATCTTAGTTGGGTCCAACGTGGCGCCCAACTAAAAACTGGGCTAAGTTGGGAAGTTTTCCACGCAGGTATCATTTAAAATCTTAAAATCATGGAAAAACTTTTTTTTCCAAAGACCTGATTTTTAGCACAACTGCCTCAAAGCAATAAATCTCTGAAATATAAGAATTGAAGGCATTGTAAAGTCGATCGATTTGGATTTACAGTCTCGTTCGGAATATAAGATTATCCAGATATTCTCTTGTAATAAACCATGAAGGGTAGAATCCAGGCAGCAGGGAGAAAGCTGGAAGAGAGGAATATTCTGATGTGTTCGGTCAGTGAATGCTGCAGGTGCAGTTGAAGAGCTACATGCTGGTGCAAAGAGCCAACTTAAGGTTTGGCCATGCCCCATGCCATAACCAGTTGCATTGAGAACGATGGGATGCTGGACCTACATATGCACGAATCGATTCATTCGATCGAATAAATTGCTTGATTGATCACCGACATATGCAATTTTTCACTCATATACATATACAATATTTATATATATATATAATTTACAACTTTATAACCCATTGCAAGCTATTCAAGATCGTTTTCCATCTTCCTTCTCATATAATTATGACAAAGTAACTTCAGAAGATACAAAATGAAAGGTGTATCTCCAAATTGCTATCGAATTATTGATTACATAAAGGAGTTAATCTAATGATCTTAATGGATGTTATGAAACCACACGGAGAAAAATGGTTCGAGGAACTTTACTTCATTTTTGAGCAAAGTTGGGACAAATGGACAGGTTGAAGATTATTTAATATTATTGTGATAATTTGTGACGTATATTTTGTAACTTTACTCTATATTTTTCAAGGCTTGTAAAATTACATTACGTTTTGGTAATAAACTTCCATTACATTTGTGAAATCACAACAGAAAATTTGTACAGTCCTTGTGACCAGAATTTTGGCCTGTAAATTATTTATGTTGCAATTTCACAATATTTTAATGGAAGTTTATTACCAAAATGAAATTACTAAAGCAAAATTCTGGTCAGGAGTACTGTAAAAAATTTCTGTTGTAATTTTACAATTGGTGGTGGCCATTCATGAGACTTGTATTGTCATTCCGAAAAACTCTTTTACAATACCTCAACTGTAATTTTACATTATATTTTGGTAATAAAATTCCATTAAAATATTGTGTAATCACAAAAATTTTCAACAGTGAGTCTATTGACAATTTGTTCCTAGTTTTCCCAACTAAAAAGTAGCTATTTTTAAAAGGCATAATAAATCTAGTTATTGTTGCCAAAATTCTGGTTATTTTAACTAGATTTGAAAATAAGAACATTTCATCGGATGGTTTTCTGGTCAAGAAAACCTGAATCAATTATTGATCAATTTTGTATTAAATTTTATTTAAGAAAACTAAAATACATTCCTAATAACCCTATATATACAGGAAAAGTTATATTTAATGTAACTATAAATTATTTCGATAAATTTACTAAAATATTTTGTTGAATCAAACTAATTTCGTTAACTCACCTAAAATACTTGTTTGATTTAAACAAGTCGTAACCAGATTTTACAAATCTAAAAAATAAAGTCTATATAATTGATATCCCTCTACTTTTACCAAATTTTCAAGATAACAAAAAAAAAAAATTATTCAAACTACCAAAATTGATCATTGATATGGTCAGGAAAACTTGTCTAATTTCATCAATCAGATTTTTATAAAAAATTACTGAAAGGTTTGGTTAAAATAACTACACGGAGAAACCGAATTTTACAATTTTTGCTAAACTACGTTTTAATTTAAGGAAAAACGTATCATGGAGAGAATTTTTCGCAGTGAAATACTGAACTTTAGAAAAACGGTATGATAATTTATTATAGATTGTTAAATTTTACTATAACCTATACTAAAGTTTCATATAATTTTTCGAATTTTTAGTACTTCACTATGCCAAAAATTTTCACCATGATAGATTTTTCCTTAAATTGAAAAGTAGTTTAGCAAAAATTGTAAACTTCGATTTCTCCGTGTACACTTTGAAAAATATACGATTAATCTAATAAAAATTTGGTTGGATCAACTATAAAATTTGCTGATTATATAGTCGACTAATTTTTTTTTAGTCCAGAAAAAATGTAACTCAAAGTTTCATATTTTCAAACTTTCGACTCAGATTGGAGTCCTCATCAGTCAGAATTTATTTCTATATAAAATACAAAGGAAGACCGGATAAACATTGTGGTGAAAAACGATATAAATGAATTGTACATGTGAGACTATAAAATTGGTCTAAACTAGATTTACAAAGAAATAAAAAGTGTACAAAAAATGTTGTCTATAAAAAATACAAATTGTTAATACATATATCCGGCAAACAAAATTCACACTCATGGAACAAGTTTGAGCGAGCCTAAGGCGCGCAATTTAATCGTCGCGCTTCGCGCTCCGTTCTTTTTGGAGCTCGTGCTTAGCGCTCGGTCTTATGCTCTTCGCATACATTTAAGTTTATTTCTTATAATTTGATACTGAAGCTCAAACCAATTTTATAATATTACTGATGACGTGAATTACACATTTTCTCAAAGTCACTAAATTTGTTTTTGAGTTTAAGTGAAACAGGAAATTCAATTTACTTATGGCTCTATCGGCCTTAAGGAACACATTCTCATTATGACACTCGCGCTTCGCGCTCGATTTTCTGTATACATTTCAATAACTTATTAATAAATTACATGATTATTGATCAATTTATTTTCTTCCAAATCTTTTATAAAGGAAAAACAATCGTAGACTTTATTTAAGGAAACGATTTTGCAGAACAACGCTTATTTCGTATCTCACATATTTAGGTTGAAAAATGGAATTTTTTCAATAGTGTTTCTTATAATCAAAACATAAAATATACATCCTGTCGAGAAGTGTCTTGATGAAAATTTGTAGACTCCATTTAGGCAAATAATTTCCCATCTAAACTTTTTTATATTCTCCCATATTTTTTCTAAGAAATGGAATTTTTTAATTTTGATCGTATTTTTTGAAATTGAAACGAAAAATATATGTTTTTTTAGAAACTGTGTGAAACAAAAATTGTAGAGCTTACTAAAACGAACAAATTTTCATTCTTACGTTTTTTTCGTACTTCACATATTATTGTTAAAAAATTGAATTTTGGATTTTCAATAGTATTTTTTTCAATTAAAAAGAAAAACATACATCTTATGAAAAAGTGTTGCAATTCAAATTTGTAGATCTTTATGTAGAAAATAATTTTTTATGATAACTTTTTTTCATATCTCTTACAATTTAAATGGAAAATGGAATTTTGATATTGACTTTTTTCAAGTTTTAACATACTGTAACATTTATTTTACTTTAAACTCCGTTTTCCGCAAGTTGTGATTTTCCGTGTTTCAACATATGTTTGAATAAAATCTAAAGTATTACACACATGCCTTTGAATTTTTTACTACTTATTCTTTGTTAAATTATCAATATTTTTGGGTATGGAAAACACTCTAGCTAAAAAAATAACTACAACAATTTTTTTTACATTTTGGGACATTTTTATTAATTTTTTTATATTATTTTATTTGTAACTTTTTTTCAGCCATGTTATCTTATTTCCCATACCCAAAAAGTTGCTACACATTGTAGGGAATAAAATTAAAAAAGTATCATGACAAATAGTTAAAAAAAAAGTTATTCAAAGTCAAAAAATGTCAAAAAAATGGAAAATACTATAGTAAAAATTGATATAAAAAGTTTCTCCGTGTAGGAATGAATTACATAAAATTTTTATTCATTTTTTGTTGTTTTGGCATAGGGTTAGTTTCATTTTCTTTTCTTCGATTAAAAATTACTGAACAAAATCGTTTTGTTAAATTTACAAAGTATTTTATCAACTTGACCAAATTTTTGGTTGAATCATATAGATACAAATATTTTCTTGGATCAAACAAACATATTATTGTCCATATAACAAAAAAATACAATGGTTGAACCAACAAAAATTTTGTTAATTTATTCGTCCATATAGATGATAAACAGTAAGAACCATAAAAAGTGCTTTCATGTTTAAAAACCCTTTTAATGACCTCCCTAATAATATATTTCAAGAAGTACTTAAGATTCAGAATCGCAGAACGCAAAAGCTGTAAGAAGAGTCTAGCCTCTGTCAGAGAAAGAAACATCGGACATAATGGCTGGTGCAGATTAACAACTGTGCTGAGAAATATATCGAAAGAACCCTTTTTGTGAGAATCCTTTGCTTTGTTAAGACTAGTGGCTCTTTGTAAAAAGAAGGTGTAAGGGTGAAGAGGAAAGGAAGGAAGGAAGGAAGTAAAGAAAAAAGAAAGAAGGTTCGATTCGACAGCAGCTGCAACACCCGATACATATCGTCGGTGGTAGGGCCATGGAGAATAGACATAAGGATACCAAAATCTTGTGCATAAACATCACAAAAGTCGAGCACCTTTCTCTAAAAAGTATACAAATAATGCAAAGGGGTATAAAAACTTTTCAAGCGTGGTGTGCATATTCTTACTCTAACAATACCTCCAATTTAACCCGCCTAGTCGGTGGCTATTTTCTACACTAAGTACACACACGACTCACTCGGCAAGTTTTTGCACTATTTTCTACTTCTTACAAAAAAAATGGCCAATTTGGGCTCAACGTTGTTTGGTCTCTTTATGTTTATTTCCTGCGGCTAGGGCCATGCCCGGCAGGGTCACGAGAGATTATTATCGTTATATTGGGATTCGGTATACTTCGGGAAGGTTCGGACGCGTGGCACGCGTGCTCCTATCCCCTCCACTCGACTGGCCCAAGAGGTCTGCCCCTACCACTACTACCACAATAATGCTCCGGGCCTCTCGGCTCTTTTCATTTTTACTCACTGGGAATCGGTGTCTTCAAGTTGAACCCGCGATTGTATGGATCTGAAATTGAATATAGATGAGAAGGAAGCGCTGGATCTGAAAACCGATCAAAGAGCGAGATTACACACGCGAATATTGCAAGAATCGCCTCGGGAGATCCTTAATCCTCACTAAGCTGGCGTAAATTCTAGTGCGTATTCGCAGTCACGATTGCTGCCGACTGCAATTATTATTTTGCGCAGGCTATAAGTCGCTGCAGATATTGCCACGCACGTGGCGTCTGCTTTTATTACTTCTCTGAAGGGGAAATTTAGGCAGAAAGCATCATGGGAAAAATCGCAAGGTTTCAATGATAATTCCTTGATTTTTCTACAATTATGGTGATTTTTTATTTTAATGGATTATAAATCAGTTTTATATCTTAAATTACTCTAAGCCTGAATTAGTCATAAGTAAGCCGTATTTTATATTTAGTAAAAGTTTCTACTATTTTTAGTTTTTTAGCAAAAAATTAGTAAACTATTTCACTAAAGTTAATTAGTGGCTTACTTTTCACTAATTCAGGTTAAGAGAGTAGATTTTTATGCATGGAGAAAATTAAGTTTGTTATATATTTTTCTTGATGAATATGAGACAATCACTTTAACTGAAGAACAGGGACTTTAATTTTATATGGAAAGATATAGTTAGTAAAATGACATTGGGTACATTTTTTCACGCAGAAAAAAGATTTGTTAAATTTACAGGAAGTTTGATACTTTAGATTTAGTAAAAGTTTCTACTACTTTTAGTTATTTTCGTACTAATTACCGTTTGAAAAGTTTATAACTACTAATGGAATTAGTCAAAAGTGAAAAAAAATTTGTAAACTATTTCACTAAAGTTAATTAGTGGCTTACTTTTCACTAATTCAGATTAAGAGAGTAGATTTTTATGCATGGAGAAAATTAAGTTTGTTATATATTTTTCTTGATGAATATGAGACAATCACTTTAACTGAAAAACAGGGACTTTAATTTTATATGGAAAAATATAGTTAGTAAAATCATATTGGGTACATTTTTTCACACAGAAAAAAGATTTATTAAATTTACAGGAAGTTTGATACTTATTTTTATAACTTGACTTTTTATTATATTTTTAAAGAAGTTCAGTTCAATTAACAGATTTTCCGTACGCTTCACTTAGCCTCCAGTAAAATTTCCTACACTCGGATTTTTTCGTATTTTGTAGATTTTCTAGACAATAAGTGAAACGTGCAGAAAATCTGTTGATCGAACTCTACTTAAAAGTCAAGTTATAAAAATAAGTACCAAACTTTCTGTAAATTATGTAAATTCTTTTTTGCGTGTTACTTTTCAAAACTACCGCTTGCAAATTCACAAAAAAATTCAAAGTAAACACTGGTAAAAAAAGTTTAGTTGATCTAACTAAACTATTTTGTCCAAAGAGCCAAGATTTTTAGTTGAATCAATTAAAATTTGGTTGTCAACAAAATATTTTAGTTAAATGAAACAGATTCTTTGGTTGGTTCAACTTAACATTTTTTTGACCGTATGACAGCAAAATTCTAAGGTTAAACCAACAAAGTTTCTGTTAGCTCAACCAAATATTTTTCTCAGTTTATCATGTGGAATAAAATGTACCGATCTCATATTATAAAAACATAATTTATTGTTATGCACTGAGTAAAAAATATTCTGCCAAAAGCATGTATATCATTAATTTTAATAATATGGTATAACTAAGTTGGTTTAAATTTTAAATTTAAATTTTAAATCAAGTTTTAGAATGTTATGCTTCCATATTATAAAGTTTTAAATTGTCATTAAGTTATTGATATATTATAGTTTTGTTTTTCAATGAAAACAAATTGATTTGATCAATATTGTAAATTTCATTAACCGTTTATTCATATAGAATATCCCAACAAATTTTAAAAAATAAAAATTCTAGACCTAGAAAACCTGGAAAGGTCAAGAAAATTTTGTATAGAAAAATAGTGCCAATCATCCTGATAAATTAATATTAATTTTCTGTTGAAAAAGTTTCGCATTCTCCTAGTCCAATTTGAAAATTGTCAAAATTGTTCAACTTTGATAATGAAAATTCTGCAAGGTTGAAATTTTAAATTGAAATTCATTCAGCATTTTCTTATAAACAGTTAGAAATAGATATAAATGTCTCAGATTTTTTCACGTGAGACTATTTCTTTGGGATTTGATAAATAATAGAAATAACAAAGCACCGCTTTTAGAAGCTGGGGGGAGGGGGGGGGGATAATTCGGTGGAAAAAAGGCATGTTTTTAAGAATTTTTTTTTGCGATACAGATAGTGTTAGTTCATTTAGTCAATTTCCATATAATAATGCAACATTTGAATAATATTTGCCTAAATTTTCATTGCAAAATATTGGAAATTGAGCGAGTGAGAGTAAATTTCCGGAGGCGCCTCGAAAAAAAGTTGTTTTGCGGTGTACATTATAACTCGCAACAGAATCATTTGAAACAAAAAAACCAAAGTGCATTTGTTAAAAGAGATGTTTCTCGAGGTAACCCTGGGAGGATTTTTTTTTTTCGATTTTTCAATTTTTCGTAGCACTTGGAAGCCAAAAAACTGATTTTCGCTAAAAAAAAATCGGCTAATTTGTTACTGTCAGTGAATATTTCAATACTTTTGTTGATATACGCTAAATTTTTAGAACTTACGCAAATTCGTGCATCCATCACATTTTGTTCAAGTGTTTCTTGTAATAAATTCACTTTCTAAATCTAAATTAGATAAAAGTAACTGCTGGAACTACGAGAAGTCAGTCAAGTGTAAATGATCTTCAGTTTACATTGTACTAAAGTATATTATTATTTTAGGAAAGGAGAATTTTATTCCAATTTCTCTAAAACACATGAATTTTGATAAAACGTCTTCCATCATCAATATGCTTCAGTAACTTTAGAATTTCACTAATTTTTTCCATTTGAAAATGGATTGGATTTCATATAAAATTAGAAGATTTACAGTAATTCAAAATAAAAGGGGTCTACACCAAAAAAATACTGTCTGTAAAATTTAATATTACTATACTGATAATTAAAAAATGGTATAAGAATCTGGCAAATGGAAGTTTAATATTGAAAATTACTGGTTTATACTTACATAACACAAATATAGGACCGAATAATAAAATGTTCGTATTGGAGTCTGAAAAAAGAATTCAAATTCCGAGATTGTCTTTACGATAATAAATACAGTTCCTAAAATGCGTTTAAAAAAATAAAAATGTTGGTAAATAGTCTTACAAGTAAGACTAAGAAAAAACAATTTTCTATGTAGTTTTTTCACAAATTTCATGCAACAAAACAGATTACCATTTTTCTTTTCAATTATCCGTCTAGTAATATTAAATTCTAATAACAGAATTCTTTCTATAATATACCAGGAAATTGTTGAAATTTAGTTACATTAAATTTTAAAAGAATAGAAATTTTTTTGAAGAGTTTTAACTACTTTATTGATTGATTGAAGCATTGCTTATTATTTTGTTTATAAGTAATAATAAACAAGTTTATACCGCAATCGGAATACTCTTTCCTTATTGGGAAAAATTGAAATTAAAAAAAGACCACAATAAGAAAAACCACTATATCCGGATCATGTTTTATTAAAACTTGTAATACATGTTCAAAAATATTATTATATTTCGAAACATGAGATCCTAACAATAAGGGCAATTTTCCCCAAGGTTTTTTTAAGGGGTTTGTAATTTTAACATGCTCTCTGGGGTTCCTTCTAATAAAAGACAAAACACACTTGAAGTAACAACCCTTTTATGTCTTTAGAATACAACCCCTGATGGGATAATCTACAGTAATGAATAGACTAGTGTTTCGAATATTGGTAAAAAGGGGCTATAAAGTTATAAGCCTCAGCAAGAATAAATTATAAAAATTTCCAGGGGAAAATTGAAAATTCATACTACTGTTGTTCTAAAATAAAGTGTTCAGAATATTCAAGTATCCAATTAGGGAATTACTATTTTCCAAAACATTAGTGCCAACATATGTCAAATATTTTTAATCCCCCCGATGAGTCACTGTACTCCCCTTTATATAACTTTAATCAAATTTGATAGCTTCCATATTCATATGAAATAGTATATTGTGCAACTATTGAACAAATATTATGCTTTGCTCGGACGTCAAACTTGAAATTCGCAAAATAATTTTTTTTTCCTATTTGCACACAATTTTTTATCTATTGGGGCGTCAACAAAAATATTTTTTTTCTAGCTGGTCATAAAGCGCATTTTATTGCCCGCTGCGGATCAAATAATGGTATATTGTGCAACTAGGGAAAAAAACGCTTATTTTGAGAATGTGAAGTTTAATTCTCGAGCAAAGCGAGGGTAATAACCACACAAGTAAAATAAACGTTTTTCCCGTTTTGCATACGATTTTTTATCTACGGGGGGGGGGGGGGGGTCAACGAATGGATTTTTCTACTAGTGGGTCATAAAGTACATTTTATTACCCACTTCGGGTCAAACAATAGTATATTGTGCAACTAGGGAAAAAAAGTTAATTTTACTTGTGTGGTTATTGCCCTCGCTTTGCTGGAGCATCAAACTTCACACTCGCAAATCAACCTTTTTTTCTCTAGTTGCACAATGTTGTTTTTCTTACTTGGTGGGTTGAAAAATGAATTTTTTTGTTTTGCAGATGTCAGTAAAATGCAGTTTATAAACCGTTAATAGGGAAATACAATTTTTGATACCCCGATTATTTGCCTCATAGAGGGTAATAAAATGCACTTTATATACCGCTAGTAGTAAAATCCATTTTTTCACCCCCAGTAGAAAAAAAAATCGTGTGCAACACGGGAAAAAGACTTATTTTACTTGTGTGGTTATGACTCTCGCTTTGCTCGGGCATCAAACTTGACACTCCCAAATTAACCTTTTTCTCTCTAGTTGCATAACGATTTTTTTCTTACTAGGGGGTTGAAAAATGAATTTTTTTGTTTTGCAGATGTCAGTAAAATGCAGTTTATAAACCGTTAATAGGGAAATACAATTTTTGATACCCCGATAGGAAAATGTATTTGTTTGTTTCATAGGGGGTAATAAAATGCACTTTATAAACAGCTACTGGTAAAATCCATTTTTTACCCCCCAGTAGAAAAAAAATCCAATGCGATACGGGAAAAACATTTATTTTACTTGTGTGTTTATTGCCCTCGCTTTGCTTGGGCATCAAACTTCGCATTCGCAAAATACACTTTTCTTTCCCTTGTTGCACAATATACTACTGTTTACCCCACAGAGGGCGACAAAATCTACTTTATAACCCCTCTAGTAGAAAAAGTGTTTTTCAAAAAAAGAAAGAAATTCTAATATGTAAATTTGTGCAAGAAATTAACTTTATAAATTTTCATAATTAGTCATAAAGAGATCAATTATTGCGGGCGCTCTAAAAGATATCTTTCTACATTCTAGTCGCGAGTATTTCATCCACAATATCTTTACCTGATCTGCATAAAAATTTAGCACCTTTGTGCGTCAAACAAACCATTGATCTATTCTCTTAGTGTTCATTGTATGCAAGATCGTGTACCCACTCAAGTTGCCTCAGAAGACTCATTCACACAATTCTTAAGCTATGTATGGTCGAAAGTATTATATATGTATGTATATGTACAGAAGTTGGATATGAATGAACGAACGGAAGAAGTTGCGTGACGGATTAATGTGTCGGCTCGGCCTCGATGGAGTATGAAAGTGTCTGTGCTTCATGCAACACACAATATTTTTAATGTATTTTACACCCCTATAGTTTATACCATAAACTGACACCTTTCTAATCTATAAAGAATATTAATACTATTTTTTCTTCAATAGAATTTTTGCCTACTATTTTTCGAAAAATGATTGGATTTCCACAAATCATGGCTTATTTTGTTAGGGACAATATTTTCGGCAACTTCACTATTCCCAATTTCAAAAATAACTTGAAAATCTTCAAGTATAGTTGTTTTTGAAAAAAATGTTTTTTTTTCAAAAATTGTTTTAACGATTTTAGCTACTGAAAAATTCACTTTCAAAATTGGGAGTGATAAAGTTGTAGAGAATATTTTCCCCAACAAAATAAGCCACGATGTATGAAAATTCAGTAATTCTTCACGAATTGGTATGAAGTGATAGTAAGGAAAAATTCTATTACCGACAGAGAAAAATGTTTGTCAAAAATTGCCAAACTATTTGTAAACGCATGGTAAATTCTGAAGCTATGTACTTTTTTCTAATAATTCAATTTATTTTACCATCTAGATAGGAATATTTATCGGTAATTTAGCCTTTTTTTCCTTTTTGACTTGTTTTCCACCAAATTTAAGAGGGTCCACGCGGGGCCCCCTTGAACGCGTGACCCGGAGATATCCCCCCCCCCCGGGCAACGCCCCTGAATTAAGGGCATGTGATACTTAGGAAACTAGAAAATTTTATTGATTTTAGTTTTCTACATGTTTGTGTCCATAGTGCATACAATTTTGTTTCCGAAATTGTGGAAATGTTAGAGAAAATGAAAACGGACGTAGATAGATTACTTTCGGTATAGAAGTTGAAAAAAAGTCCAGTTTCAGCAAAATATATCGGAAAATGTATTTTCATTGTCAAAATCAAAAGTAGTTCATCTACGTCCGTTTTTATCTTCTCTACCATTTTTCAAATTTCGGAAACAACATTTTATGTATTCTGGAGACAAATATGTAGAAACTGAACCAAATTGTTCATATGATCTTGTTACTTTTCTCAATATTTTTGAATGCGGTTTTTTAAAAAGTTTTATTAAACCTTGAACTAAAAAATGAAATAGTTCTTTTGGGAAAAAGTTCATCGATTTTCTCAACTGCATCCTAGCGAAGAGAAGCTTTCGAAAAAATCTGGGTCATCGGTTCACACGATATCTCAAGTTCAGTTTGTTTGAAATGAAAAACGTATAGTGTTTTCAATTTGGAGGAGTGTAATTCTCGTCTGACTACCCTTCAGATTTTGAACACAACAATTTTCAAAATGGCGTAACTTTGAAGAAATAAAAAAAACGCCTTTTTCGATCTTAAAAAATTCATAAAACATTTGTTATAAACAATAGGGAGCCAAATGATAGTCAAACAATAGCGACAACAATACCACACATTTTTTAAAAAATCGGACCCAAATTCGTCCGATCAGTCGTTAGAAATCGTGTGAACAAGTTTGAAAAACGTCGTTTCGAGAAAAACGCGTTTAAAGTTTTACGATCACTTTTCTCCGGGAAATTGGCACTTACAATTAATCGATCTTTTTGCAGTTTTATTTATAGTAACATAAACTGTTGAAAAATGTAAAAAAAATCGATATTTTGAAAATGTTACCAGAGAAGACCCCTTTAATTGGAAAAGTGATTTTTTCAGCATAAGGTAAGGTTATATGAATACTCGCACCTAGTTTTGCGTAGCATTACCTTCCAAGATATGAAGCCGGCCAACCATAAAATAGTGTTGGTTAGACGAGGAACGGAAGGGGGTTATAGAAGGGGGCATAGAGGGCCGGAAGTGGTTCCATCTGGCTCCCCCATCGGTCTGACCTGTTGAACCACCTCGTGACCGGAAGTATACCATACACCTACGGGCCTTCAAGTCTCTCTTATACACTGGTTCTCTGACGGTACCGGTGAAAACAACAAAGGCTTCTTTTTTCAAATTGAACCTTATCACGACGTGTTTACTTGATTGTGATAAAAATACAGTGGCTTTCAAATTTTTAAAGTAAAGGTGCAAACTTTCCAGATTTCCAAGGTCTATGCCAACTGCGTTCAAAGTAAAATATTAGAAAGATGTTTTTAAAGTCGTGGAATTGCAAATTTGATTTATCTTTATTAAATTTTATTACATGAGATAAATATATTTCAGGAAAATTGAAAATTTTGCGCTCCCAAGTTTAAAAATTTCAATGTTTATGCGTTTCATTGATATTAGGCCAGACCTGGCGCTATCTCGCAATGAAATACCGAGCCATGCTTGGGACTAGCTTGAGGCGGTTCACAAACCAGGCCTGGTTTGGCGTTTTATGCTATTGCACAGCTCGCAAGACCTGGGCCTAGTCTGGGCCATGCCGGAATTTCTACTCAAGCACGCTGAAAAAATTAATTTTATCTAATAGTTTTACTAATTATTGAGACTCGAATTTCTATAGACACTTGACTATTTATTATTATTATTTAAGGAAAGGAAAATTTTATTCAATTTTCTCTAAATCATATGAATTTTGGTAAAACGTCTTCCACCATCAATATGATTTAGTAATTCTAGAATTTTGCTAAATTTTTTCATTTGAAAATTGAATAAATTTCATATAAAATTAGAAGATTTAAATAAAATATTTAAAATAAAAGGAGTCGACACCAAAAAAAATACCGTCTGTAAAATTTAATATTACTATACTGATAATTAAAAAATGATGACAATCTGGCAAATGGCAGTTTAATATTGAAAATTACTAGTTCATATTTACATAAATTTCACATTTACATAAAAAAAAATTCAAATTCCGAGATTGTCTCTACTATAATGAACACAGAGACTCGAATTTCTATAGTCACTTGACTATTTCTACAAATCGGAAGATTGTCTGTTCATGAAAGTGCTTCATCTTTTCATTTTAAAAGTAAATTTTTATTTGAACACGTCATTCCTGAAACCTGACTCACGCTGAGAAGTATCAAAAGTATCAATAGGGTGTCAGAATACTTGGAATACTCTTCTACATTGTGTGATACTAGAGTAAATGTTACATCTGTGTAAATGTATACTGACCAAGTTTAAGGAAATCGGGGAAGAACCTGCTATCTAGTTACAATGGTCCGACCACATTCAAGACATCTAATTGCTATGGCATCAACGGCTAAAGTTACGCGTTTTAACTTTAACTCACATCTCACAATTAGAGCTGTTAAAACGGTAAAGTTTTCTGATAAGATAATAGTCATTATAGAAGGCTTCCATTAACTTAGAACTCTCTTTCAATAACAGGAAATAGCATTAACAATACATACAAAAAAAGCTTGGTTAGCGTAATCAGAAGTTGGGTTTTCCTAAACATAGTATGGTTGGGAGTACGTGATTTGTAATTACGCCAACCAAATCTCTGCACGCAGAAAAAAGATCAGTAAAATTTACAGGAAGTTCGGTACTTATTTGGACAACATGACTTTTTAGTAAATTTTACAAGAATTTGAGTTCAATCAACAGATTTTCTGTACAATTCACTTAGCGTACAGTACAGTCAACTTAACTCGGATTTTTTCATATTCAGTAGATTTTACTGGACGCTGAGTGAAACGTACAGAAAATCTGTTAATTGAACTCAACTTCTGGTAAAATTTACTGAAAAGTCATGTTGTCCAAATAAGTACCGAACTTCCTGTAAATTTTACTGACCTTTTCTCTGCGTGTGGTTACGTTAAGATAATCTTCTTTGCATGGATAGACAGAAAAAAAAGTTAATTTCTTGTAAATTTAACTTTAAAACTAGTTCTTAAATTCGAAATAGTAAAAACTCACTGATTCACAGTGAAAAATCACTGTTTCGAATGTTATAAATCTTCCACATAGAATATCAGTTAAATTTCACTAATTTTATGTGGAAGACTTATAACATTCGAAATAGTGGTTTTTCACAGTTTCGGATTTAGGGAGTAGGGAAATGAATTAGATTTTTGGTTAATTTTACCAATAAAAAACTAGTAATTCGGATAACCAACCAGTAAACTGGTCAATTATAAAATATTATTTGCTAATTACTTTAGTTACAATAAAAGTCAGACGGAGAAAGAAATTCTGTTGTATTTACTGGCTGTATAGGTTAAAATAGTGTCAGCATAAAATTTATTTTAATAGAACAGATATTTCAGTACAATTTACTGCTTTTTTTGTAAACATAATAAATTTTTCGATAAATATTATAGAAATGCTTGTTCAATTAAAATTTTGAACAAGATTCCATTTTATGGTAATTTAATATGGAAAATAGTATATAACAGGTATCTCTATAAAAAAACTGCTGAAGAAGTGTATGAAGCAGGGGAGTTTTGATAGTGAGTATTAAAGCTTCACTCCAACTCTCTAAATCCGAATCAGTCAAAATATACTGATTATCAGTGAAATTTGACTATTTCAAATAGCTAAAAAAAGGTTACTGTTAAATCAGTCAAATTTCACTGATATCTTCAGTGAAAGTCAACTAATTTAATAGTAAAAACTATTTTTTCATTGACTCAATCAGTGAAAATTAACTGATTTAACGCAGTAAAAAATATATTCTCACTGGCGAATCTGTGTAAAGGCTAGAATCACTGATTTTATTAGTGAAAATTTGACTAATTCAGCCTTAGAGAGAAGACTTTACTTTAAACTCCGTTATCCGCAAGTTGTGATTTTCCGTGTTTGTTGCAATATATGTTTGAATAAAATTAGACACAGGCCTTCGAAATTTTTACTACTTATTCTTTGCTATATTGCTAATATTTTTGGGTATGGAAAGCATAGCTTAAAAAATAAATACAAAACATTTTTTATGCACTAAGAAAAAAATGCTATTGAATTTATAGCATTTCTGCTAAAAGCATGTATATCATTGATTCAAATCAATATGTTAAAGAATTAGTAGTATATGTATCAGTTTTATTGGCATATTTTTTCGAATTAATAATATACATGCTTTTGGCAGAAATGCTATAGATTCAATAGCATTTTTTTCTCAGTGTATTTTGGGATATTTTTATTTATTTTATTTGTAATTTTTTTTTCAGTCATGTTACCTTATTATCCATATCCAAAAAATTTCTACACATCGTAAGGAACAAAATAAAAAACGAATCATGATAATTGGTTAAAAAACAAAAAAGTTATTCAAAGTTAAAAAATGCCAAAAAACTCAAAATTATTACTTTAAAAATACATAAAGGTGCTGGAATGAAGGTAATAAACATAAACAAAATTATACAGAATGTCTAAACTTAAAAAATAAAAATATTTAAAGTGGCAGATCCCCTTAAGAAACGTAAATAATAATTTACGTTTTTCATTTTACCATTCTAACGTATCTTCATATCCCTTTTTTCTTCAATGAAATGAGCACGTGAATTACGGTATTCGTGCATTTTATGTAAATAATCATCAACTCTTTAAAGCCACCTGCGGAAATTGGCACGCGCACATTAAACGCCTCCAACATAACATGGGTTTTCCTGTAAAGCCACATGGCATCGGAGTTTTATTTTTATTAATACTATACACAATTGCTTTGAGTATGAAAAAACCAGTTCACAAAAAATCTAAAAAATCGACCCTTACTTCCTTTTCTATAATTATCTACATCATTAATTTTACTGTCTTGGGAGTATTTTAAGAATTGGAAATTTATTTGTTATTTAACAACTTTCAATTATTTCATTTTCTTTTTCGAGTCTTTCGAATAAAAACTATTAGTGAGTTTATTTTGAACTTCTTTATATCTTCTAATTAAACATTTTTTTTCATTCTTAACATTTTACGGATAAAAATACACACGTAATTTCTACTATGCATGGTTTTAGACTTCATGTGCGTCCCTGACGTCATCGCCAGGAGGAATTGGGTGCAAAAGAAACCCCTTGAAAGAATGTTTCATGGTATAGCAGGGTGACAGATTATTACGGTGCACATACTGCGCTCAGCTATTGTATATGAACATAATGCTTTGGACCTGTCTCTCACATGCATCGACTTGGCATTGTTCCCAGTACGGATTGCATTTTTTTTTCATATTTACCCCATACGTACTCTTATGTTCGTTTCCTAGTGTTGAACGCACTCGTGCGCGTAAATCTCTATTAATAGTGTGGCTGTGTCGTTTGTATAGTTTATAGGCTGTATATACTATACACCATAAAAATTTGCAGACATATAAATCCTCGTAAAAGGTTTTAAGTAGAAGGAAACAAAATTTTGTTGAATTAATTAAAGAAGCATACACTGTTTGTAAAAAATATTATTAAATTTCATGTACATTTTTACATTAAATTTAATGTCTCTGTATATTATTTTTTATATTTTTCATTGATGTATTATATTTAATATACGGAAATTAACAACTCAGATAATTTTATTTTACGCAATTATAAAGTTATTTTCGCAGTGAATCTAGGATGTAAATAATAAAATAGATTATTTTTTTCCCATAATTTGAATAATTAAAAGTATTGTACCTTGTATTGGCCCTTAATATCAATAGAATGGTATGTTGATGGAAAATTGGCTTTATGGTCCATAAAATGATTAAGTCAAATTTAATCTTTATGGACCCTAAAGCCAATTTTCCATCAACATACCATTCTATTATTTTTTTCATATAGATACAAATTCATTTTCATTCAAGTATTTAAGAAATTTTTATTCTTAACCTATTAGCATTTAAACACGTCAGGAATTTCATATAGATTTTTAAATCAAGTCAACCTCTGTACGTCGCATTTCTGACATAATTAATCAAAATCTTGAGTAATATTGATGTTTAGATTGTTTTGGAATGTTATCAACCTGATTTTATGATTTAAAAGTTATCAAAGAACTTATAAAATATTTTGTTTTATCGACTCTTTGATGCATATTAAAATTGAAAATTGCGTATATTAAATTTCATACACAGGCAGAAAAAAGATTCGTAAAATTTAAAGAACAATCGGTACTTATTTTTACAACTTGACTTTTTAGTAGATTTTACAAGAAGTTGAATTAAATTTTTATTGCAATTTTTGCTTTATTTTTACTAAGGCTCAGCATTTTGCTGCGAAAAATTCTTACTATGACACCTTTTTTCTGAATTCAAAAGTATTTTAGCAAAAATTCTGAACTTTGGTTTCTTAGTGTATCTATCAGTAAAATCTACTAAACCCGTTTTTTTTCGTATCCGTAGATTTAACTCAATTTATCGTAAAATCTAATAAAAAGTCATATTATAAAAATAAGTACTGAACTTTGTGATCATTTTACAAATCTTTTTTCTGCATGTAGAATTCGAACAGTTTTCATAAATTTAACAAGTTACTGTAAATTTATATAAAAAATTAAAATTGTCTTCTTATTGTGGATTATTGTTTACTACTGTATTTTATTGTAATAATACATTTTTACCAAGAATGCGCTTTCATGCCTAGCATAAAAAATACTTAAGGAAGAAGCATTCGAAAAAAATCAAAGCCATCAATTTCTCATTTCTTTACATGCTTTTCCAGTAAATTGAAGGAAGAAATTATTGCCAAGAAAATGAGCCATTAAAAGTTTCAATTAAATAAAAACTATAGATATTTTTTTATCCGAAATCATTTCAGCCAAGAACCGCTAAAATTTGCCTATGGATTCCCATAAGAAAAGTCTATAACTTTTATATGATTAAATTTTTGATGACTAACTTTATTCCTAATAAAATCTCCTAAACTTTTATTAGAAAAAGAATATTAAAAATGGATGAATTAAAAATATTGTAGTTTTGAATTTTGGATATATATAAAGAAATTCTTATTTAAAATATTCAATGGGTTATATTTAGCGGAGCTGAGTGAGAAGCGAAAAAACCGAAATTATATGGAATTAATGGTAAGGGACAGGAAACGAAAAAATAAGGGTTCCATAATCGGAACCAGAACAGCTCCTGTTATCTTCTTTGTATACTAATATTCCTGACGCGAGACTAATTAAAAGGCCCCTTAGTTAAAAGAATACTGGTCTGGCATAATAAGTTTATGATAAATATGTAAAATATTCAAATATAAACAACATTTTTAAAAATCTGAAATCTGAACAAATTTATAGTTTTTGTAAGTAGGTAATAAGGAATCCAATTTACTTGCAGAGTATCAACAAAATAATCACTAAAAACAACGCTTGTTGCATTTTTGAAAATGTATATCTTGAACAAACTTTTTTGAAAAATTGAATTTTTCGATTTACTGCATTGTGTTCTATAATAAATATTGAATCAACCATCATCACTTTATTTGAAAAAAGTGGAGAACTTTGCTGAAAGTTTAGAAATTTTGAATAGTCACAAAGAATGACAAATATAAATAGTATCTTAAACTTTACTGTATCCTGTTTCGATAGAGAATTTGGAATCGAGCAGGTGGAGGCGACTTAAGTCCTAAGCTAAACAAAATACATCTCCGCCTGACCAAGCATAGATTAGTTCTACTACAAGATTGCACATTGAAAGATTCCAAAGGTGATTAATGTTTTACTCTAAAAAAACCTCAGCTTTGTAAATAACAATTAATTAAAGAATTTTCTCTGATCAAGCAATACAGGATTGCAACTTTTCTGAAAACCTAGAAAACAGGATAAATTCAGGAAATTTAATTTTATATGGAAAAGTCAGGGAATCATCAGTTCTGAAAAAAAATAAAGTTAGTATAATGATATTAATAATATTTTTTATTGTTCAAAAATGTTGCTTAACAATTTACAAATACCTTTTCAATTATTTTAAGTAAAGAGTTTTAAAATGTTTATTGTTCTGTATTATATAGTTTACATTTTTCATTGAGATATGATTATTATACTTCAATTTTGTTTCTTGACAAAAATAAATTTATTTTATAAATGCTGCAAATTTTATTCACCATTTATTTACGTAGATTGTCCTAAAAAAACAGGAAAATTGAAAATTCTATACCTGGAAAAGCTAGATAAGTCAGGAAATTTGTATATGTAAAAATAGTAGCAACCCTGAGAGCAGAATTTATAAAAATATTCTTATTATATTCACAATGCAAAGCGGAGTTAAGAAAGAATTTAAAAGATGACTCTTTTGATTCAGCATTCCCTTTTTTTCATAAAATCATGCAAATTTCTGATGCATAAAGTCAAAAATAGAAAAACTAAGAATTCGATAATCTTTCTAATTTTAGATTTAATATACATTGAAGCATCTTTGAAAACAAATTTGATAAAAACAATTTTTTTTAAGTCTGTTAGAATTAATGAAAAAACTTAAATTTTTGCTTAGAAAATTAAGAAAATCTCAGTTACTTTGTCAGGATTGAGAAATCTGTTTCATAACTGTTTTTATATTAAAATAATCATTTGCATTTATTTACGCAAACACCCTAATATATTATTCTAAATATGATGCACGTTCCGAATTCTCTATAAAATTTTTGAAACAATTTGTCTTCAATTGAAAATCGATTAAAAAAAAAAATTATTATGTAATCTTTTAGCCAAATAAAATAGTTTCTTAGGTAATTGTCTCGCTGAAAAACGGGCTGTGAAAGAAATATTTAATTATAGTTTCAGGAATTGTAGCTTTGTTATTTATGATATCGTTTAGAAAAGATAAGATTTTTTATAGAAAATTATGTATTCAAAAGATTTTATTATTAACTGGATTTTTTATGGTATCAGTAAATACTCATTTTAAAAAAATAAGGTGTTTTCACTAAATAAGAATATATCTTTTCAAGAAAAAGAATCTTTGCGACTTGACATCACACATCTTTTAAAAATAATCTTTTTAATGTCTATAATCATTAAAAAATCTAAACAAATAATTATATCAGATTAAATTAGATTCAAAAATTGGACGCGGTCATATTGTGCAAAGTCTTGTTTCCAAAAATTAACTCATTTATTAAAACCCTACTCTTTAAATTTGAGTTACTGAGATTCCACTGATCGAATAACTGGAAATATGTTACTCTTTCGCACTTCAATGAAGACTTTACTGATAATTAGCGGTATTGTACTAAAATATCGCTCATAATAATAATGCCATTCCTGAAAGTATATTAAAATATTATTATTATTATATTATTATTATATTAAATACTATTAAATTTAATTAGGTGGTTGAGTTGAAAATTGTTGCCATTCGAAAGCGTGTCTTTTTCCGCAGAGAGATTTCAAATTCTTTAAATTAAATTTAATATACAAAAGCAAATTAATTTAAATCCAGATGTATTCTAAGTTTAATAAACCTCTATTATATAGCTGAAATTATTATACAAAAATATAAAAATCCTAAGACACACATTTTAAATTTAATAATATTTTGTATTAAATCGCAGTCGAAAGCGTCTTTTTTCCCAAAGAAAGATTTCAAATTCTTAAAAATTAAATTTAAAATACCATTTTTGCTAATGACTTCATATAAAACACATGTTTTTTCTAACAGTGCTACTTTTCCTAAAAAATCCAAAATTTGCATCTTGAATTTCAGAGAACTGTCGATTTTCCATAATGTCTAAAAATTTCAAAGTCCCTCATAATAAAAAGTCTCTCTAATAAATCCTCATTAGCTCAAATCCTTTCAATGAAATTCATTCCTATCAAGTGTCCGCCTTCAGATTTTGAGGCGTCAATCGCAACTCAACCTGGATTTTACTCGACCACGATGCGTAAGCGTAAAACGCACCTAAAGACGCGTAGGCTCGTATGACGTCACGAAAAGGTGGAATGCGACGCGTGCCATCGTATTCCAAGGGTGGGGGTGTCTTTTATGTATCTCCATGCAACATTAGTCCAACGTGACTGGTGGGGAAGTTGGGTAAAGTTAGGGTATAAGGAGCAGAGGTTTTCTCTTTCTCTCCAAAATGTCTCGACCTGTTAAAGTGCATCTGACAAAGAAGATGGCATGATTATATGACGAGGAAGTTAGTCCATCGTTCACAATCCATGTCGTCCACCGGTGGTTGGGGTGTCTCGTGGCGAGTGGTGGGGGTGGGCGCGTGCAGCCGGCCTGCAGCTGCCTCCCCCCGCCCCTCACTTCTCTTGCCCTCCTGCCACCAGCCCTCGACGAATTCGTCTCTCCCCACCGGCCCGATGGGACCATGATTATAAGTAGGGGTGCTCCTCGCTTACTACCTCCAGTCGAGGGTTGCACTCTGAAAGAAATGCGTGCTGCCACTTTTTCCGTGAACACGCGAGTACGAAAGAAATCAACAGTTTGCCAGTACTAGACAGTTTTTCACTTTCCAGGATTTGTGTAAATTCTCTGGAGATATTAGTTGATTTACTTGTACGCGAGTGTGCTCGGTTATATTTTTGAGCAGAAATCGGCTTCGCCATCTGTCGATTGCGCGAACAGTGAGTCGGTAGTGCGCAGTGCTAACGCTGTGTGTCGCTAGTGCTGCCCAGTAGCGGCGAATAGAGTGCAAGGGAGAGAAGGAGTAAGAGTGAGAGAGGGAGTGAGGAGAACTGACGGAAGAGTGGGACAGAGTGTGATACTTAATACTTATTACTTTCCCGACGAGCGGACTGTCAGGACAGCGAGCGGCAAGGGGGAATCACGAGCCGCTGTCCGCTGATCCAGTGCCAGTAGTATCTCGGCTGTGGAATAGTGACTCTCGTGCTTTTCGTGTCTACACATCTTCCCCTCCCCCTATGAGTCCCCTTCCCAATTATAATTAACAGTGCACATTGACTTGGAAACACGGTTAATTTGTCAGTCTCCCCTGTTTTCCTCGACCAGACAAATTATCACTGAAAGTGAAAATCAACATTGTTGTAACTAGGTTAAAATCGCACCTTTGGTTTATATCGGTGCTTCGTAGAAGATGCTCGCAACCGCGTCCTGGTCTTCTTTCTCGAGATCTTTGCCGTGTGTAAAGGAACGGTGAACTGAGCGGTGATTTTTGATTCGTTGACAACGTGCGCGATTAGTGACCGGCAATCCAACGGATTAATGGAATACAAGTGTCAAAGTGTGCAGTGATCCACGAGGATTTATTTATTATTGTTATTCTTTTTGTTGTCAAACGAAAAGAGGCGAAGGGCACGGTTCCCTTGCTTCAGAGCTTTCCGACAGACGAATTTCCGTCTTCGGAATACCCTGGTGTTCATCCCGGTGGCTATGCAGCCTAGAGTTTTACTCTCGAGGAGGTAACCGCCGCCGAGAACAGAGCACAAGCTCCTTCGGCGACAACATTAGGCGTAAACATCAACGCCAATCTCATCCTCCAAACATGTGGACCACAATGCTTATGTGGACGGCTGCCGTCGTTCTTTTACCATCTCCTCGAACGGTAAGTCTCGTATTTTTACTTATTTATAGAATTTATGAGACACTTTGATACTTTTATATTCAAACTGCAGTGGAAAAGGTTCGCAAATAGGTTTGCAGGCTTTTCAAATTTACGCGCGAACGAGTTGTTTCAATTGAACGCAAAGTCATAGTAAAAAATGTAAATATTAAAAAAATTTAACAATGGTACTCTCTAAATCTGAATCAGTAATAATCTACAGATTATCAGTGAAATTTGACTGATTCAAATAGCAAAAATAGTTTATTGTGAATCAGTCAAATTTTACTGATTACTTCAGTGAAAAGTAACTGATTTAATAGTGGAAAATATTGATTTCATTGATTAATTAGTGAAAATTAACTGATTTAACAGTAAAAAAATATTATTTCCGCTGATAAATCAGTGAGAGGCAAATCACTAATTCAATCAGTAAAAAATTTGATTATTTCAGATTTAGAGAGTATGTTTTCACGTGAAAAAATTGAAGGTTCAGTGGACTTGAAAAAATCCAACAAATCGTAATTACGAGTTTGATAAATTGAACCAAGATAAAAAGAAGTGTGTTGGAAGTTTTTTTAAAGATTTTAGGACCCAGATTAAAAATTTCTAAATCGATTTATTTATTCTTTATCACGATAAATTTTGTTTTTGTCCTTCAGAATGCAAAATTCTTGAAATTTTAATGTTTGGATATGAAGAGTGTTAAGTGCCTAAGGGTTTGTGAAACTGTTGGAAATCTTGTTCTTGAGTTTGACAGTTTTGCAAAACTTGCCAAGTGTGTTTTAATTTATGAGTTATTCGAATAATGTTTTGGAGATAACGTTTAAATTTACAGACATGTTGAATTTTTATTGTCAAATGTAAATAGTCATAGCTGTTATTGAAATATATTAAATTTCAAGTTGAAAACGAATATGTGCATAACTAAACTACTCCTTTGGTGAAAGTTTTTCTTTCTACAGTGCTGAAGAAACATCTTGGCAATTTCTTAATTTTATAGCGCATAATTTTAATACTTTTACACAAATTATATTAATTGAAGAAAGCTTCTTTTCAAGATGTAAATTATAACTAAAATACCTTTAAAACTTCGTTACCAGAATAAGAAGTTTATATTCATTCATTATTGTTTCTTTTTGGGTCTTCTCACTAATAACTTCATAATTAGTAGACTTTTAAAAATGAAGTTTCTTCATCGTAACGGTACTGATCATTTATTTCCTTGCTTATAATACTTTAAATAATTAATTAACCGTAGCTTCAAGTTTAGACATCATAACTCAAAGTTTAGAAGTTACCTTTCTTTATTGCCGCAAGTAAAATTCTAGTGATTTCTCATAACGGAGTTATACTCTTTAAAATTAAGAAATTTTAAGCAATTTCATTTTACATTAGTTGCACATTTAAACTAACGATTCCTCAACAAAGACTAATTCTAGCATAAATATTCTCATTATTATTTTGCTAAAAATAAATTATCCAATAAATTTACTTTCATCCTTGACACATTAAATAAATCTAAAAAAATATGCAATTTTGAAACAAGCTTGCTTTCGATTGGAGCAATTTTTTTGGCCGCTTCATAAAACTGTCACTGCGTCGGCGTATCTCATTGGAGTCTCCCGTCGAGCAGTTTTCATTACTTCAGATTTATGGTTTCAATTACTCGTTCATCTATCATTCTTGATTTGCGAATCTCAAAATTAAATCGCACCAAGCGCTTTGATTCATAACTATGTATCCAGGGGTGATTGATTCTTCCGACTCTCTTTCCGATGAATGACAAGATGTTTAGTTCGGAATCAAAGTCGTTCAGTCAGTCAAGAAGAAGTTCAAGAGTTGTAATCCGTGAAGGGTGTGGGTAGGGTGGGGGGCTCTGCAGTCCAAGCAATTCTCATTCCTTTGCCCCACACCATTCTCTTCTTTCTTCCTTTTCGTCTTTATCATTTCTTTTCTACTTTACTCGCTGCTGGCACGACTTTGCCAAGGGCTCCAACAGAATTCTTCCTGGGAGAGATGTGTCTTCCTTCTCTCTCTTCCCCTCAATTCTGACAATTCTCTTCACTCCACATGAATTCAGTGGCGTAAGAAATGCTCTTTACTCTGCGAAAATTCCCATCTACTTCTTGCAGATTTGTAAACAGAGCTTGGAGAATTTGTTTTTGTCGCAGAGCTATCGATTTTGTTCCCCTGGAATCTTTCCTTTGACAGCTATCTTAATTCTACAACTATTTTCTTCTCTCATCTCAGTCCGTGTTGATAAAAATCTTCTTTTTTGCATTCATTATTTTATAAAAGTGATTCTATCTATTGAAATGGTTAAATTATTTTATCAAAAATTCGAGTTTACTTTGATTCAAACTTTATGTTTTGTAGACTTGACTTTGGAGTCCAGGGGCAAATAAGCAAATCTCAAAATACTTTGTTTTCTTTAAGTGCCATAAGTTGGAACGGTATCGATATCCAGGCAGTAAATCAAAACGATATTGCGGTTACGCCACTGCCCACAGTGCCTGCAGGAAGAGGAGAGCAAAGCGCTAACGGCGGATTTACTACAACGCTAAATTTGGCTCCACTCTTTTAGATTTGTCTAGCCTCTCTTCGTTACTCTTGGTCGAGCCACGACGCCTTTCCATTTCCTTCGTGGACGATCTTCACGTCGTAACGACTTCGGTAAACGTCAAAGTGCCTGGCGCTTCGAGATCCATTCTTTTTTTTTCATCTTCAACCTCAAACACCAAACAGAACCGCAATTGCTTTTAAAACTGAAAACAAAAGCTTTTGTTTCGGATAATAATTTATTTTCAATTTCTCATCTAAAAATCATTTGCTCGTAAATATCTTGTTTCGAGGACCATTTTTGGATTCATCTAAAGTGGACAAATGTCGAATTCAGATTTCGAGGAAGACAATCAAATTTACGAGAGCGTTACTAAAGGCACCTAAAGTTGTTTATGACGAAATACTGGTGGATCCATAAATACTCCGGAGGCATTGGATCCAGGAATAGCCTCCTCTGCGCCAAAAGTAAGAAATCCCCGTCCAGGACCTCGGGCTGGTAGGTTTTTACGAGGTAATAGAGGCAGCAGTGCGCCCCCGATGGCGATAAAAGAACACCGGTCCCGTTTCTCGCTTTGACAATACTTTGCACCCGGTATCTCACGCCTTTTTTTGCATCAGGTAGCCTTCCCACATTGATTCCAACAATTCGCCAAAGAAAAAAAACACCAACTCACGCTCCCATTCATATCCCAATGATTTTTTCTCAGAATCACAAAATTATACTGTCGCTCGCTTTCAAAGTTATGCTAATCAACTCGATCCGGTAGTATCAGCTTTCATCGAGAAAAGAATTTAATCAACTACATCATATATTGTCTTTTAATTTTAGGGCTCAACTTGATAAAATGTAGCCTCTAAAGAATTTATTGGACTGGGAGATGAATAAGATTCCTGCCTCTGAGCTGTTTTTTTTAAAGTGAAAAATTGCTGATTAATGTGAATTCGATGGAGAGAGTCGTTTGCATCTTTTGCACAATCAAAATTTTATCACAGGCAATTTACGTCTGTCAAATAGACGTTTATCGCGTGGGTGTGAGGTCGGGGATTTAAAAAGTGCACAGCAGCCGAGACGACTTTATCTTGCCAGCATTTACGAGACGAGATATTTGTGTCACAAGAGGAAAGACACCAACGAGTGTACATACGTTATCGGCGGTTTACACAAGAAAAAGAAGCAAGCGATGATTGAGGCTATGAACACAGCCATCCCTCTTTTTATTATTATTGTTATTGAAGCTTTGGCAAGTTTTACTGACTTTCATGCAAAAATAGTTTTTACATGCTTTTTTTCATGTCTGACTATTTTCAGACGCTCTGTCTCACTGCTTGATAAACTTTCGTCAAGTTTATGGAGATTCTCGTAGCCTTTGATATTTTCACTTTTATTTCTTAATTTCAACTCTTTCAATCAAATTTAACTCAGACTTTTCTGTAGAATTTGTTTTGTTTGCAATAACGAAGAACCGTTGATAGTTTCATTATTTTTTTCTTGCTCTTGTTTGAATTTATCCGGTAAATTATGGGAATTTAACCATCTGCTCGAACCGTCCTTTCTCGTGCCACAACCACCATGGGCTCATTTTTTCAACTGTGAAATCCTCCTTGAAGATCCACGTGCTTGTGCAAAAAACACGCACATGTTCAACAGACTCCCGTCGCGAAGTCGTTGGTTGCATTCAATTTTCTCGAAGGATCTTGCAATTCGTTTTTGAATAACGGTTCATCCTAGCAAGGCCCAAATTATCGACCAGAAAAAGTTGACATCGTTGAATCGCGATGTCCTGCTTCAACTTGGAAGCCAATTCAAGCTTGTGATTTTTTCATTATCTGCTCTTTTCAAAGACTCAGAGAAGAAAAGTTTGTTTTTAAAAAAATTTGGTTGCAGAATTACTTATCTGCAGGAAGTTTCGGAAATTGATTTCCTTTGTGAATTAAAAAAATTCTTAATACAATCGTAATTAGTAGCCAAATATGATTTGATATACGTGTTTCCTAATCAAATACAAATATTAATACACTCTGTTAGTAAACAGTAAGCTGGTTATCTCTATTGCGACCTAATGCGAGAATTAGTCATCGTGTGGGACCGTTAGTGAGTCACAACTGTGTGAATGAAGGCCCCAAATTTAAAAGTATTGGAATTCAAGTAAATTCTCATATTTATCACCCAATAGACTTGTTTTTTAATCTTCTTATCAGTAGAAGAAGTTGTCAAATGTGTAAAAGTATCAAAAATAAATTAGCGTCTAAGATAAAAAAGAGTTTATTTTAAAATTAGCCTAAACTGATAAATTTCTCTTTACAGGTGCACGCGTCAGGTGTTTTCGAGCTGAGGCTGAAATCTTTTCTGAATGAATATGGAAAGGATAATTTGGGAAAGTGTTGCTCTGGCAGTACAACAAGGACAGGAGAGTGTTCAGGTGTTTGTAAAACGCGATTTCGGGTGTGCCTGAAACAGTATCAGGTGAAGATCGATACAACAACACCATGCACTTACGGAGACGTCGTAACTCCTGTTCTAGGGGAAAATATTGTCAACTTTAATCCAAACGTAGCTCTTCCAAGTTTCACCAACCCCATCCGATTTCCGTTTGAATTCACATGGCCGGTAAGTAATCCTCTATTTTTATTCATGTTTCATTTAATCATTTACTCATCTTTTGAGCGAAAAATGTTCTCAGAATATTCCAATAACGCTCAGTAGTTTGTTTCTTTAGGTTGAGACTATAGGGCTCGTTAATCGAGTTGAAATGCAAGCACACGCCAGATTTGTCGCGTGCGTCAATGCGTAAGGGAGCAAGCATGCGTAAGACAAAGAGAACTTTAATAGCAGATGGTATAAGGAGAGACGGGCTCAGCAGAACACTTGTCTCTCCCTCTTACTGCTGGTGCTATGGTACTGGGTCTGCTGCCATGCACCATCCCTGGCGTACGACAGTTCTGCCTACGAGACACACCAGTGGCAGATGGCTTGACCTTTTGTACCCTAACAACCCCTCGCTCTTTTCATTTCTTTATTTCTCCACTCCCCGCCCTAGGGCATGTCCCCTTGGAAAGAAAAACGAGAGCTAGTGCTTTTTTCAAGTCACACTCTCTAGTCAAAACTCAAATTCTAAGAGGTTATTTAAAGACGCTTTCGTACAAAGGGCTCTAAAATTTATCCAGAGAATTGTTATCTGTTCTAAAAAATTAAGAGAGGGTTACTTTAGATAAATAATTATTGTTTATTTTATTTATAATTTAAAAAAATATGTGAAAGAGATAAAGTTGAGGTTTTGAAAGGCAGTTAAATAAAATTGCTATATAGTTGTAAATCGCTGTAGGAAGAGTTTGAATCCGGATCTTTCTCATTCTCGCACGTTTCTACGGGGCAGGCGAAGTTAAATTTACTAACCCATATGGTGTTCACGGCTCACCGTGACCGGTCGTGCAGTGTATCGGCCAATATTATAAGTCAGCTATATTGAGACCCCTAGACCGCCAAAGAACACCGCTTTCGAAGTAGGGAATAGCAGGAAGAGAATAAAAAAAGAGAGGTTTCCTTCTCGGAAGCGAGGCGAACCAGCATAGTCTTTTCGGTAGGTTGTTACAGGGACCACGCACTTCTCGAACAGGGAATTATATAGACGAAGGATGCACAGATTATGGGTTCTGGCAGCACACACTAGCTGTTTACTACTCTGGAAGAAAGTAAGATCGACCCAACGAAATGAAAGAGGCTTCGCCCAAAACGGAAACACGTTGCAAACAACCACTCGAGTGTCCTACTTTATGGTAGCAGGGATTTAAAATAACTCTCGATAATTTTTATCATCTTGCGGTCATGGCAAAAGATAGGGGAGAATAAAGATTTAATTTTATAGATTGATGCTTTTCGACAAGGGATTTGGGTTTGGAGTAAACTTTATTAAAAGGCTTTTGATTAAAAATTAATACCTGAATCATTTCGGAGTAGGATGGAAATTCAGAACGCGTGTCCAGTGTGACCGATGGACCGGGAATTTGTTTTAAATGTGTTGCATAAAGTGATTTACTTATATATTATATTATGCATTTCGAAATTCCCGCCTTATTTGTCTACAGCGCACATTGGAGCAGGAGATTTTTTCCTTGTTGACTGTGAAAGCGACTTTAACAATTGTCCATTTTGTGTGATTTCGGTATACCAGAAGAAAATTTCATTTCAGAATATTAAATAAAAAATATTTTAAAACTTTAAAAACCCATTGCATTAACTGTTAATGACGGGGAAAAAATTTTCGATGACCGGGAATTATTTTCGTCGTTGAAAACGGTCACCCAGCGTATCTTTTTAATTAAGTGGTAGAGGGACAGAGATGAACAGAGGTAGCCAAGCGCCGCGATACGTAATCATAACTCTCAATGAGACTCTCGGACTCCTAATTGGTTTACATTTGTATTCGCGAAGTGGAGATTTACTCTTATTAAAACAGCACGACACGACAGTGCCAGCACTGTGTGCGCTTTCTTCTACATCCGTCCCATTCGAGCGGATCTCTTTACTTCTTCGTACAGCAAACACTTCTACGTATCTGAATTATTCACTGCCACCAAACACAACAGTGCGTATCAGCATCTGTGTACTTTTTCGTACGAACGTGCGTAATGCGAGGAGATTAGCACTGTGAGAAATATCCGTGGAACAAGTTGCTACAAGTTAAAAGAGTTCCAACTATTTCCGTCTGCAGGTTTTGTCCTGTTTTTAAGAAAAGTTCTAACCAGTAAAAAATGTCGATAAAGGAATTCACGAATTTTGTTATCTGAGAATCTTGTATCAAGATATCAAGGATTCTCGAATTTCATGAATTATTCTAATGAATCAGGATGTTTAGAAAGATTCTCAAGGCACTCTCGGTAGTTTATTTGAAGGATGTCAACATATATTAGACACCTTGAGTCATCCTTCGTATCTCGATCGTTTTTTAAAGCTAGACTTTTATTGGGAATATGGAGTGTAGGAAGGTTGATGTTCCGTGATTTTGAGAGAATCCCACGGCTCAGGACTGCGTGATTCGAAGGTTCGGAAGAAGGAAGAACGCGAACGAGCGGCTGTGTCTTTGACGAGCGGATGAATGGCTGCCCGAGAGTAGCGCATCGCTACTCTCTTCGCGAAGCGTTTAGTATAAATTACAGCCGAGTCGGGAAAAGAGGGATAAAGGGAGGGAACGAAATAGAGAGGATTGACTGGGTCTGCTCGCATGCTGTGTATTTTTAGAGTTTCACCGCGAGCCACAAAACTCACGCGACGAGATCGACCTCGTAGATCTTCCCTCTTTCTTTTAACCCTTTCGTCCACCAGACTTTTTCTCAAAATGACAAATAATTTTATAAATATTCATCTCCTCGAATTGAGTTTTCAGCCTCGTACACAATGGGGATACCAATCTCAAGTTTACCTTATCTGAACGGACGTTAATGGGCTCTCTTCTCTTTATCGGAGCCCATCGATTCTGATAATCTATTTTACGATCCTAATGATTCGATTCAGTTTTCATCTCATTGCCAATATCTCTTTACTGCTTCTCTTTAGCTGATTTTATCATTTATTAGCTTTTATCATCTATTAGGTCTTATCAGGAGGTTTTATCGAGTTGCTTGATATCTTTAATGGCCTATCTCCATAAAAGGATTAAATATTGCTTGTAGGATCTAAAAGCTCAAGAATAATTCTAGAGTTTCTTGTACTCTACAGACCTGTGAACCTGACGCTGCGTCTTTCTGACTGAAAAAACTTCAAGAGGCAGTTCTTGAGTTTTTCGTCGAATCAGCACGATTCAGATCGTTGTTCGTATTCTGCTACTCTTGCCAAGTTGCCACCGTCTGCGTCTCCTTTCTCCATCTCTTTTTCTCTCATATACCATCACTGACAAGCATCGTGGTAATAACGGTGAAATGGGTTTGTGTCCTGAGGGCTCAGTCTCTCGTGAAAGATCTCGTCTGATGCCTAGCTTCTTCTTCTTCTTCTCTGAGGATGAGAGTACGCAAGAACGCCCCTTACCCGTAGGCACGACACGTGGTCATCTGCAAGGTGTATCAGCTGATACCTACTGCTAAGCTTATTAGTATCTGCCTACGTACCTTCTATACCAGGAATAGATTTGGTTCATCCACTCGTTTTCAGTTCCATCAAGCGTGAAATTACTCTACCCAAGTTTTCGAAAATCATCCGCAACGCTCGCTCGCACTTGAGATTCATTGAATTCTAAATCCGTCTCATCCCATTCAATCATTTTCATTCATGCCCATTCAAATCCAACCCATTTCGCATCTCTTTAACCTTATCGCCACTTTCGATTTTAAACATATTTACTTCTTGCTTTACCAATTCTCTTCCCTAATTTTGACAAACGTTTTAAAAATCGTCTCCATTAAGACCTCGTGACTTTCAAATCGGTTGGAAAATTATTAGAAAGAGGAAGACTTGTTTATAATGGTTTTATTTATCTTCTGAAGGGAATTAGCATTGGTTTATACTTTCGATCCAGGAGATTGCACTTCCATCTCTAGGAATAGGAAAAGACGATTCCGAATCGGGTTTTCCAACGCGAAATCGCTTATCTCAATCGGTATAAACAAGGAAGAGGAAACGTAAAGCATAACAGCTGCGTGGCATCGACGGTAGTTTGCCATCGTTGTATCATTTCACTAGCTACCTGCTTCTTTCTTGGTTTTACGATGATTAATACGTGCATACAAAGCAAGATAGTAGGTACGAGTTGTCCCCTCGGTACATATATATATATATATAGATATTCTTAGGTATATATATGTATATCGAGAAGAAGAGGAGGCGAGAGAAGGTGGAAGTATGCTGCGCCGCCGTGGGAACCGACTCCTGAGCATATCTCTCCTCTCACTCTTTACTCTACTCAGATTCTCTCATCTCTCTCTTCCTCTCTGTCTGGTCCTCTTTCTCTTTGCGTCTCGCTCATTCTTCATCTTCTCTCTTCTTAACACACCTCGCTCGGCTCTTCTCTTCCTTTTCATCATCCACACACCTCTTTTCCGTTCCTCCTGGTCGCTGCCTCTGTCTCTTTTGACCCTCTCTTTCTCTCTTTAGACTCGAGCGCACAATCCAAACTGCACCGGCCCGCAACACACCCTACATTGTTCCCGGGATGCCGGTGCTTTTTCAGCTTTTTGTCGGCTTAATTCCAATCTCTGTAATAAATTAGCGGGCGATCACGGTGGCATTTGTCTCCTCTGCAATTTATTCTCTCCTTCCTCTCTCTTTCTTTTATGCTCTTTCGTCCTTGCCACAAGAAAGGGACGACCCCACTCTCCCTTATACAGTTTATGCGCCTATTTGTCTAACCCTTAATCTCTCTATCTTTTTCGAGTTGCCTCTCTCAAACCTTCTACCTTTAATTTTAGTAGACTGTGAGAAAAATTATTCAAATTTACTAATCCTCAAAGGGTAAATATTGCTAGATAGCTTGGTTTATAAAACAAAGACAACAAAAAATTTTGAGGCCATTGACTAAGTGGATCACATAATCAGGAAATAAATTTAGTTTTCTTTAAAAAATTTCTCGAATGTTGAATATTTTTGGCTTAAATTTCAGGACATGACAAAGAATATATTAACAGAGGGTTATAGACTTTTATTAGTTTTGAAGAATCAACAACATCATTATTGTTTTATCGACATTCTAATCTTCTTAATTTAGGGTGGCCACTGAACCGGGAAACCGGGAATTTTTTTAAATTTTCAATAAAAGACGATTTTATTTTGTTTTAAATGTGTTACATAAAGTGATTTACTTATATATTATATTATATTAATTATTTATGAACAATTTTCGGAGAAACTCAAGTTCTTTTTTTGATCATGTGACCCACTTTTGTCCATGTCCTCAAGGGTATCTAATGTCTCTCATGTTACCAATTAAAGCGTGCCATTTTTTTTAATCTCGCAGTTAAAAAATGTAATTTATGGTGGACGATCTTTCTAAGATCACAGCAGTTAAGTCTGAGTAGACAAAAATGAGGTTTACGTTCTTTTTTATCTAAACTGTGATCACGACACGAAAGCAGAGTCGCTATCATTCTGAAAACTGGACACAGCATTAAAATTCAGTGGCGCTCGCCTAGAGAGCGATTTATTCATTCCAAGCCGGCCGGCTATTTGACGCGAACTCGTTGACAATGGCAGATGTAAACGTTTATTATTCAACGAGCGTAATGAGGCCGTGAAACGTATCTCGGTGACGTTAATAATTAAACGCGCTTGTCGTTGCAAGTTCCACACGTTACATACAGACTTATGCAAACATATATAGACGTATTTGGACATGTAGAGGCATTTATTCAGATACGTACTGACATCATAGATCCAGCGTACGCTTACTAATTATTCAATAATTCTTCACATGTAGTTTGCATTATACATCATCTCCAATTCGCTACACGATTATTACTCGTTTGCAGAGACTCTGATTTTCATCAAATCAACTTCCTGTCAACCTCGCTCGTTTTCGTTATATCGTTGTCAATATATGCAATTAATTATTCTGCCAAGCTGCCTCGCACGTGTGCTTTTACAAATTTACTCTAGGGTTATATTTTTTACACGCATGTACATATATGATTTATATCCGGTGGCATGCCGTTACGGAAAGTCAACCCTCGCATACTTTAACTTTTGCACCCCTCGAAGCACGATGCAATTCTAGAGGGGATTCTCATTTCTCTCTTGAAACTTCCCTAGTTTCATTTTTTCCGTCTCACTCATTTCGGACACGGTTAAAGGCAGAAGCCAGGTGCGTGCGGTGCGTGCCCTCGTACACGCTTATATCTTCACAAACTTTCAGACCTCTTGAAAAATTACACATCGCTGTACAGACATTTTTATCAAACTAACTTACTCTAAAATTCATTAAGTTTTTATAATTTAGGAGTATTTCGAATTTTAATAATATTCGATTATGTTTTTGTGATTTATCGTTGAGAAGAGAAGTTTTAATCATTACGAATAGCAATGATTAACTTTTCATGGAGGAGTCGAAGCATTTTTTCTTCTCGAGGTTTTGTAATCTACCTTTTCTGTTCGAACAAAGCACGATCATTCGTAATGCTATATTACAAATTACAAGCTGTATTATTTTCCATTAAGCGTACGAGACGCGATTTTTCTTATAGACAAATTACATCTATCGCCTGCCACCCAACGTCCGAAGGCCTGCCTACACATAAAACATTACTCAATTAGGTAACAATAAAATTGTACAAAGCCCTTGACATCATTTACAACATCTCTGAACGTCGTTAAATCCGGATGCTAGACTCTCCTCGAATCAAAGACACGCAACCCTTCAAGAGAAAAAGTCTCTTTGATTAAGGTAGTTGATCCACGAAAATTAGACCTAAGGCAAAAATAGATAATTTTGCTTTCAAGAATAACAATATTATTATTAAAGGGCTAATTTGAAAGATAAATTCTTTAAGGGTCTATACCAGTGTGAACGCTGAAAATTTGGGTGATTTTCGGGAATTTTTTGGAAGAAAAAATATCTTATGTCATTGTAGAGTAAATATATTTAATAGTACTCAGTACAAATTTCAAGTCAATTGGATAATTGCTCTTTAAGTTACAATGTCAGCGAATTTGAAAAATCTCATTTCGAGAAAAACGCGTTTAAAAATTTAACTATCGATTTTTGCAAGATAAAATGATATTTACTATAAAAATGTGAAATCACACTTGCATAGCCCCTTAATGGCTGCAACTATTAAAAATCAATTTCCAAAACAAAATTCTTATAAAAAAATTACTGAAATCGTAATAAATTATTCATTTTAGAAAATTGGAAACGGTGAAGTTGTAGAGAATGTTTTATTCCGGAAAAAATGATCCATGTTTTATTAGAATCACATCATTTTTAAAAATTTTATATGAAGCGATAAGAAAAAAAGTTTGGGTAAAAATAAAATTTAATAACTGCATTATTTTCTTACGTTTCAAATTTTTTTCTTGGAAAATAATCATTTCTCTTTCAAATTAGCCCTTCAATACTAATATTGCTATTTTTGAAAGCAAAATTAACAATTTTTTCCTGAAGTCTAATTTTCGTGGATGAACTACCTTAACCTAACTATAAATTAATAGCAATACACTTTTTAAATATATTTATTACATTATACAATTTTGTATGTTGCAGGGCACCTTCTCACTGATAGTAGAGGCATATCATGACGCAGACAACACTACGCACCATTCACCTGGTAAGTGAGCCGAATTGCTCTTTCTTCCTTGGATTATTAATTTTTAAAAGCGTATCTAGTCGAGCCAATCGACTTGTAACAAGATCGACTCTGTTAAAATGAATCCTGTATACTTGGAAGAGAAGAGACTTGCTTAAATGTATGGAGATGACACACCTACGAGATGACATGTGCAGACCAGCTGGGTGTGATGTGATGGCTCGGGTCCGAGACAACCAAGAAGTCACTTCCGGCCGTTCGCGACATTCACCAGATACGACACAACCTCCTCTCCCCTTTTGTTGAGGGTCGAGAAACGCTTCTTCCTCTTTATCCCCCGCCCTCGGTCCTTCGACCTGTTTTCAATGTTCTCTCTAGACCCTAGACGTATTACCGTAACATCCTACTCACGTACTCTTACGTGTTGTTACGGTGCGATATTATGATTCGTGTGATTGTGAGCGGTTCTTGTAAGTAATAACCTAAACTTGCACGTGGTGCGTATGGAACTGGAAGACTCCGTTGCATGTATAGTTGAGTCCAGCAGAGCCACTAGAGTTTCCTTCCTGTGTAACCGTAGCATCCACCTTCCACCACATCAGAGTAACTTCACACCTCCTTTTCGCGAGGATGCTCCTGGCCTTGACGCTTTGTAGTGCCAAGCTTCGAATCTGACGTTTTTAACAACACCTCCCCCTCATCCCCATTTCCGTCGAGGTATTCTCATTCATGATCTCAGACACTGTTGCGTTCTCTAGCTTTCTTCACTGGTTTTTCTTCTATAATGCCTTTTGTATCTTTTCGCTTAGGGGAAGATGTCTTTTGCCCTCGGAAAATGGGGAATAGTACTATAAACTTTAGCATCCTTAGGGAGATGTAATTGTATATAATAGTGAGGAATATAAGTCGTAAATACTTAAATTTCAATGCTTTTGAGGAACCCAGTATCAAAGTTGATAAATTTTCTGAAACGGTTCGAATTCTTTTGTATTTTAGTTGAGAGTTTCCATTTATTGTGGAAGATTGAAAATAGAGATGGGATACTTTTTGACATTGTAAGGAAACATTTTGAAATATTTTATTTTATTAAAGCAAGCAGTGATTACTATTAAAGTTTATATAGATTAATTATTTCAGAAGTTATTATGATTTTGCAAAAAGTAGTTTAAACATGTATTATATAGTTGCATAAAATTTTGGAAATATAAACAATTTCAATTTTTTTTAAAGAAATGATGGAAGCTTTATTGTTGGAAATTATGAAATCTTAATGCTTTCACACTAAGAGCCTCAGTCTCTTTTGAGTTTGGAAGCATTCCAATTTGCACAGTTTCAAATTGTTTTGAACTCTTTTAAATTAGAATTCGAAAAATGTTTAGTACAGTTGAGGAGAAATATTGTTTTGAAGTTCGTTTATATTTGAGCAATATGCTGGAAATTCGAACACAATTAATTTTGAGAAACTCGACTAGTCTATTTTAAAACGTAGACATTCTAAAAGTTTCCGAAATCTAGGAATATAATTGTGAGGTCCTATACTTCCGTTTCTGGTTTTTTTTTGTAGGCTCCTAAAATACCTCATCCATCTCCTTCTGTCGCACTTAGACAACCTATCTCTTCGATTCTAACCATTTACCCATCAGTCTCCTTCCCTTGTTTGCACAACGTTGAATCTTCTCTCGAGTTTGCCGAGCCATTAACTTCTCCTGTTCGATCAAAGAACCACCGTAACGATGAGTTGACTCTCCTTCCGTTGGTTGTAAACAGGAAATATTTCAATGAAAACCTCCGTACACAAACTACCAATTCGATATATTAATCTTGTGAAACATAATAAAACTCGTTTATTAAATTACACACCCGCTCATAAATTAAAAATTATAACAAATTCTGATAATCTGAATCGATAAAGGAAGAATAAACAAAAAATGAAATGAAGAAGAGAAGAATTAAAAGATAAAAATAAAAAGAGCAAAAAAAAAATATAAGACAGTTGAATGACACAAGAACGAAAGCAAAAAATTGAAGTAATTGATTGATCATTGACCATGGCACTGTCAAGGAGCCAATAAATTAATCAAACGATCTCCGGAAAGAGAAACTATTCTAGGAGATAGCGCCATGCATGGCAGCACCACAAACGCCTAATTTCCGCTTGAATGACTCGTAATTAACAGAGCAGGTTAGGTAAAAAAAAAAGCAAAAAAAAATTTAAGCAGTCTTTCCTTACTTCTATTTTTATGCCATATCGTAACGCTCATGCGATGAGGATAGAGAACCTCTAAATATTCGAATTGTGCCAGACATTGTCCGGATTCTGGCCTTTATCGCTAGAGCGACGTTTACAACTTGCTGATGTTGGTGTTTCCCTTATTTTTCTCTCTCTATTATATGTACGTATGCATTCGTGCAGGTACACGCACACACACATATACACATGCCTATACGAATACTATTTCGCAAACGCACACAAGTATTAGCGAAACGAGCCCTTTATTGCCGCGTTGCTCGGATGCTGCTTCCTTTCTCAGGCCCATCCCCTTCTCTTTCTCTCTCATTCTCTTGCCCCCCTCTTTTTTTCTCTCCGACTATTACTTTACCACTGCTTACGACATGGTCTATACACCTGCACTTCCACCAGTCTTCGTGTCCCCGTGACAAACGTAATTGATAACAGATGGAATCGCTCTCTTTCAATAAAGTCATTTCTACCTATTTCTCTTTTTTGATGATTGAGATTTATAGGTTATTCAAGCTTATAGATTTATTTGAAATTATTCAGTCTTAGAGACTTTGATACTTGTCAGTTTGAAAAAATCATTTTAATCTCTCAAGAGCGAGAAGGTATAACTCTATTACAATATTCGTGATAGAATATACTTAAGCAAATTGTATGAATGAATCTAGAGCTTGATAGGTTTTAATTAATCTAGCCTGACTGGTTTTCGAGGCAAAATACGATAAAAGCCTATTTTAAAAAATACTTCGACGAACTGGCGCGGTCGAGTCAAGTACGTACATATTCTAAGTATTTCGGCATCTATTATTATCTCGAACAGATACTCTTAGCTGGAACAGAGATCGACCACGAGTGGCACATGCCACAATTCATAGTTTTTTACGTTTCGAACCCTTTCATGTGCAATGACGCACGCATGCGTTATCTCGAGGAATTACTTTTTTACACTTGTCTCAGGAAAGATTTTTTGCTCTTGAAACCAAGTGGAAAAGCCCATTATCAAGATAAAAGGACAATGCTAAAAAATTTTGAAAACTTGATTTTTTAACACTATTCATCAACATTGGATGTGGCCTTGCCTCAACCTTTAGAAAAGATTGAGTAAATTTTTTGAAATCTTGTAATTTTTACCATGAAAATATAGTATTTTATACTTATAGTCCCTTTAGCAATGTTGTAATATCTTCCGGGCCTCTAAATGTCTATCTTAATAAAAGTAGACTACGAGCAGATGGTCTATTTTTTAAAATTTAATGAAAGACTCATCGTAATGGCTTATTAACATCAATATTTGTTTTGGAATTACACGCTCGCAACTCATTTCTCTTTTCGTCACGACAGTCATCGATAATATGTCCAGTATTGTCGAGAAGAGCACCTGCCTCTTACTCATAAGCGTATCTCATCAATAACAACAATAATAATTGCTCAGTAACTCTTCTCCCAGTCCTCACAAACCAATCCCAGAAGAAAGAAAGGACAAACTTACCGCATCTTTTATAACGCACTTCTTACATTCTTGGGATAAAAGGAAGACGAAAAGACAAGGCAATGACATTTTGGTGACTTTGTGCATGAAAAAAAAATGTCTTCGAACAGACACTTTCTTCACATAAAAACACGATCTTTGCTTTCTCAAAATGAACATAATATTTTTAATTAAAATATTCAAAATAACGCATGAAGGTTTCTTTTTGAGATTTAATTAAAAAGCTATTAAAAAAATTAGCAATTTTTTAACTTCTCAAGGAAGAAGATAATGAAGGAAATAAGAGTCAAGGGGTAAGGATGAAAAGTATCCGTTTCGTGTTTTCAAGTTTCCGAAGGCATTATCATAAACACCGAACGATTAGGAGGCTCGATTCAACACCCTATCGAAAAAGCGTCTCTCACGGCCAGCCGTTCTCGTTTTCGCGGTGTGGACCATGTCGGATGAAGGCGAGGATGGGAAGAAAGACTGGAAGAACAAAAGGTGGAACCCGTTTCGCCGATGGCGTGCCCGCGGATACTTAGAGCACCAGCATCTTCCCAGAAGGGAAGTAACGTTTCGCCCAGCGGCGAAACGGGAGTCAGGACCTTGCCTGCCGGTTTGCCCTCAGGCGATTTCCTCCTCATCGTACCGAAAACCTGACTCTCTTCGTAAACAACGATAGATTGCTACATAAGCTTCATCTCTCTCCCTCTCTACGCATCCTCTACTCCAGGATCGTCTACACCCAAACCATTAATTTTGCAAAAAAATCTCCAAGAAGAAATCACTGCCGTCTTAAAAACTGCACGCTGAAATGAGAACAATCGAACCCAACCAGCGCAAATACATATTTTAGCTACCTTTCCCCTCATTCCCCTTTCTCTGTTTGTTTACCAACTGAACCCCAAAAAATTCACACGCACGATTTTACCAAGCTTGACCAAAAAAAGTTTAAAGAAAAGAGACTAATAACTTTGATGGTACAGTTGAAGACCTACTGAAATTTAAAACGAAAATTGCATCGTGATTACTAAAGAGCAGGGTTACATGGGAAAAGAGGGTTAGTGGTGAAGGTACTCGTTAAAGTGGATAGGGAAAGTTTAAAGAATGTATACGAGAGGGAAAATGTCGTAATGCATGGCAATACTCTTTGCCGGGAAGTAGGGAAGGTGGGTGAAGTAATAAAAGAAACGTTAGATAAAGAGGAAGAGGTGGAGGTGCAGATTCTCAAAGGAGGAGAAAGAACGCCTCCTCTTTCCCAGAGTCTTCTTTCTGCCGGATGCGTGTCGTCGTTAAAGTAGCAATAGCAAAAGAACGTCCGGTCTCCCCTCAGGGCTTGTGCACTTCCATTGGGAAAAAATCCCTCCTGAAATATCAGCAACTTCATCCTTGCTAGCTTGATTCTATAAAAATCCTCTAAACACTTTAGTAACCTTTTATCTTTTTTTCTGTTGCAGAGAAAGTCCTGATCACGAGACTGACGACCCAAAGGTGGCTCGATGTCGGGCCAGAATGGATCGAAGATGAACATCGAAGTGCTCACTCACGAATGGTCTACGAGTACAGGGTGACCTGCATGGCTCACTACTACGGCAAGGGCTGTGAGAATCTTTGCAGGCCTCGGGATGATAGCTTTGGGCATTACAGCTGCAGCCCTACTGGAGAACGCGTTTGCCTCTCTGGATGGAAGGGCGACTACTGCGCTACCCGTAAGTATACCCTCCTATTAACCTTTTACTTGGAACTGGAGATCCTCCTACGATCCCAGAGGTCGAAGCCTCGGTTGCTCAACACCACTACTGCGAGATACAAGCTGTAGCCAATGCTTCATGTGTAAACTATACCATTTGCATTCTTCCTTCACTTGCAGTCCAATCACTTTCATACTACACATCATACTTCTCTACGCTCAAAAAATCCTGTGGTCGACTACCATCTGTGCAACCTCACATTCCCAGGAAACAATTCTCCATCCTTTCTAATTTCTTCTACTTCGAGCTCAGTTTTTCCTTAACTATCACTAAACTACAAGACTACCATTTACAACTTTTTCTTCCTGGGATATCAAATTCTCGAGTTTATTCGCTACAAGTTTCAAAAACAAAGTTAACACCACTTGAGCTTACCGACTCTCTGGCGTCTAGACTAGAAGCAATATTCCCTTTTCTTAATTTTAGACTGGTAGGATGGGATGATAAAGCAGTGGTAGGATAATTGCAGAGGCTCAATTATCCCAAGTGGAAATGATACAAGAGAGTTATAGCGATTGGTAGAGCACCATGGAATATCGTTTTAGGATCTTCTAATCGCCATAACTCATTTCTATCACGTCCACCTTTTTCAAAAACTCATAACAGCTCTGATTACAATCTTCATACTTCAATGTTCTTTCCTTTGCTTTCATTCAACATATTTTCCCTTGCTTTGACGCTGCAATTGTTTTTCATAATCGAGCCGATTTTATCGACCCCTGGGATCGACGATTTAACAAAATTCCAAAGTATGCGTTCCATAAACCAAAGAACTTCAAATAATCTAAAAAGTTCATCTAAAGTGTCACATGATCAGATAATTCGATGAGGGAAAAGGTCCTTTGTTAAATTTATCAGGTAAAAAATCGTATTTTTGAAACCAAATTGGATCTAACAGTGTTTGGCGTTTCAGGTTAGGATATCTTGTAAAATGAGAGGTTGCTGAAAAATGTTAAGAAATAGGAATAGTAGAAATGGGACAGGGATAACACGACTTCTGCAGCAACTACTATCGAAAGTTAGTTGCTAGGGGGACGAAGCAAGAGCCTGTCGGTACCTGAGCCTGATGCCTGAACACAGTTTCCCACGCTTGATGCGCGCGCGCATACTCTGCCTCGATTCATCCTTCTTTTTCTCTTTGCAGAGGGTGTACTTGCTTCCTTGTCTTTAACTCGAGAACCTGTAGACCGACTGGATCAGTCGCTCAGCCAACAGAGTCGACTTGCCAGAGAGTAAACGTGAGCGTAAGCACAAGCTATCTTGCTTATTCTTCGTCTGTCGCGTTGTAGCTCACGCGTCTATTAAACCACATATATTTAAACTCAGTCAAGTAGACGTCTCGACATGTCTAGGCTAAAGGTGCTTCAGATCCAGAGCTTTTTAAATTGCCTGCATTTACAGATTTAATGTTCTTCTCGATTCACTTTCTTTCTTCATCTATCCTTGATTTTATACTGACAATTGTAATTTAGTAGCTAATTTCCTTATGAAAAGAATCGTGACTCTGCAAGCGTATCAAGCAGGGATATAAATTAAAAGTTTACTTCACAAGAATTAGCATAAAAAGTTCTATCAATAAAGTGCCGGCTATATAAGCTTGCCTAGCACGCAACTGATCTGTAGAAAATGTGAAAAGCGCCTTGGACATGAATCAGAGAAAAATAGACACTCGAGATATAATTTATGGATTGATGATTGTGCTCAAGCAAATTCCCTTTATTTATCCTTTTGATTCGTTTCATTTGAAGCTTCAAGGGGTTTCTCACGTTACGTGTCATTAAGTCATCAGAATTCCACTGATTAGCATTTTTTTGTCATTACCGCACAATCTCTAGAGTATTACAGTGAGTAAATTTACTTTCAGTCTACACATGGCCTTTGCGCAATTATTGTGCGCTCCAGTGTCGGACTCGAGAGATTGTCCTTGATACGATGCAATAAAATTGCAGCCCTCTCCTTCCTTTTCAGTGCCTTTCGATTCTCCCCTGCGAGGATTTTTTTTTTCAGCGATGATTTTCCGAGCTGATTATTAATTGAGCCTCATGCAAATTTAGTTCCCAGAGGCATCAGGTCGTTGCACCTGGTTCGCACGCCGTCGAGGACATTCGAGTGACAGAGTTCGCGGATGGATTACTAATAGAGCGCGTTAACTCATTTCACGTAATTTCTACAATTTCGTGGAATCCAGGTGTTTCGTGCTCAGCCTCACAAAAAAAAGTCGCACATTACTTTTCAGTTTTCGCGGTCCTAATTGGACCTTCTTGAACACCTTTCTCTCGCACTTTTATTAGCGCATATTTTATTTTTATTTCGCTCTTCATTCTCTGACTTCTTGACTTTGCAATCTTTAGAAGACCTGACTCCTCTTTCCTGCATTCGTAGCATTTCTTTCGGTAATAGGACAGCGGACGAATCAGATAGCATTTAACCGCAATGCAAACACAGTTCCGACTCTGTTTAACATTTCACATGGATCGCGTTTCTAGTTACACACGCAACAAGCGGAATTTGGCGGTCGTGTTCTCTTTGCTAAGCCATACATTTCAACATTAAATCCGATGGAATTCGAGTACAAATATTTGACAACGTATCATTCAATATCTTAAGTTTTCTCTTTTTTTAAAATTTGCAATTCAAAATGGAACTATTTTAGTGATGAATAAGCAGTGGAGATAATTTTAGTACCGAAAGGTCTCTCTGAGTGGATGCCAAAATAACAAAATGAATAAAAATTCTGTGAATTTTGGGTCAATATAATAGCAGACATGTTTTCAAACATGTCACATTACATAGATAAAATGGCACTTTCAATACTTTCAGTATAAACGCGGATTTTTTCATAGTTCTGAACATTTTTAGAACTAATGAAGTTTAAACATCTAAGAATAAAATTTTAGTTCAAAAATTATAAATAACCTTCGATCTTTGTTCTTCAATAAACGTACCCAAATAATATTGAGTAAATTAAAATATTTTGATATGATAATAACTTATACTTCTGTAAAGCCTTGCTTGCAAATTCAATCTGAAATGGATTGTCCGTAAAGTCGATATACCAAAAAAATTTTATTCAAAAATACACTCTTCCCTCCACTCGCAAAGATCACCACAACCGTCTCGAATTTCGTAACTAGATATAGGGCAATTGTCTTCTTCAAGGAAGAAAAGAACCTCTCAGGATAGCATTAAAATAATTAAAAAATAAATTAATCTTTTAATTTATGGGACTGAAGAGGATCCCCATACGTGGCCGAAACGTTTGCCTTACTTTTTACGTTGTTTTTATATCTGCCATTGATAATTTTTAATATGAATATAAAAAAAATCTGCTACCCAATGCCAAAATAACAAAAGGAATAAAAATATTGTAAAAGAGGTTAGTCCGAAGATATTGAAGGGTAGTGTTGCGTGCTCGCACTAAAATTGAACCGAGCAAAGGGGTTGAAGAAAGTCGGTAAGTAAGGTTGAGTTATGATCGAGGCGCTATCGGGGGTGCCATTTGTATAGGGGTTGAGGGGTGAAAAAAGAAGCAGCTGCAACACGACGACAAGCCAAGCGAGTGCTCGCGACAGCTGCTCTCAGTGCTTTAACCAACAGCTGCACTGGACAAGCATTCGCTTAGTCCACTCCCCTCCCCGCTTGCTCCATACCTTTTTTTCGAGCACGCTTTCATAATTTTCCGTACCTGCCTAACTTTTCCAAAGATCTTCTAAGAATCTCCGGCCCGGCCCAGCATCCCAGTATCAAAACGACGGCAGGTATTTTTCTTTCTGAACAAGAGAGAGAGAAAAGAAGACCCCACGAGCCAACTTCGTGTGCATTCCTGGAAATAAGAGGGTCGACTGAATGCGTCAGTTGGAAAATCAATCTATCCGTTGCGTAGGTCGAATTTAAAGGGATGCTTAGGTCGCTTTGAGAAACGAGTATTTTTTTTCAAAAAACAATTTTTAGTCAGTTGGCTCAGCTTTAGACAGTTGCTTTGAATTTTTTTAGTTTTTAATTTAGGCAGATTTGAAATGGACTTTGTTTTATTTATTTATTTGGTTAGATTTTGGGTGAGGGAAAGCAGTTTGTGAGTCTGAGGACTGACGCCTTAGTGAGAAATAAAAATAGTAAGAGATGATTTCACGGTTTTAGTGGTTTCTTTTGTTGGAAAGGGAAAAGGATCGAGGAATCCCTACGATTTGGTTGTTTCTTTCGGCGTCAATCCAGAGAAACGCAGACTATAAATACCTACCTACTCTACTGAGTGCTGTGCTACTCGAACTCTAGCCGACAAGAACTCCTTGCACCAGCCGGTGTACTCGATGCCAAGGTCACGCGGTCCATCCGCTTTACCCTGCTCTTCACCTCTCATCCCAATCTCATCTCCGACTTTGACCGAGCCGTAGCCACCTTCAACCCCATTCAGTACCTGCTGCCGTGATCTTGTCGTCCACCTGAGAAATATCAACTTTTTATTTTATACATTTTTTTATTTTTATTAATTACAGGGTGGCCGCTGGACCGAGAAATGACCGGGAATTTGTTTGTTGACCGGGAATTTTTTAAATTCTTTAATAAAAAACGATTTTAATTTGTTTTAAATGTGTTACATAAATATCGAATAAAAAATATTTAAAAACTTTAAAAATCCATTGCAGAGAGATTTCATTTGGGAAAAGTTGTAGGTGGAAATGCAATTCTCTCATATTCACTCTGAGTCGATTTCTCCTGGAAGGATGGGTAATCCTAGAATATCTAATCAATGTGGCGCATTATAGAAGGATTTATTTATTTATTTGCAAGCAAGAAACCTTACGATACTTTCTCCTGCTTAACTCTTTCAAACAAATATCCACCAAGAAAGCGAGTTCCGTATATCGAGACTTAGTCTCATCGACTTTGACTTTACATGTATCGCACGAGGTTGCCCGTTTCAGAGCGATACCCTCAAGCACGATCTCTGTACGATCTCCTGTAACGTGCATCTCCCATATGTGCTTAGGCTTCCTTCATTATGAATCGAAACTGAAGACGATTTCTACCACGTTCTTAGCAGTATGAACCTCTCGATTCGTGTGCAAATGATCTCACCCACGTAATTTAGAAATAGAAAATCCTTCTCTTCTTCTTTTATCTCTTTCATCTCAATCCTTAAATTGCTATTCTAAATCTAAATATCCTGAGAATTTGAACAACTTTTGCAACTTTCTCTGTCGTGTGTCGAAATTTTTACTCTCCATTGTCGGCGCAGTAAAAAACTTCAGTAAAAGCTATTAATTAAATCAAGTGGATATAGCCAGACAATTCGTTTTTTATATCCTCGCATTTTTTCGAGGTACGCAAATTAATGGCTAGAATTCCGGAACCGTGGAAAGGGATCGACGTCTGTGTTTGAGTCTGTATGTGTAACTGTCAGTGGCTGCGAGCCAACGAGCCTTTGGATATTTGCAGACTGGCCACGTGACACAATTACATTATCCCTGGTAAAATTGCAATCCCGAAAACTTTTCTACAATCTGATATCTCATAAGCATACTTTAGAATTGAAATTTTAATACCTACAGCAGATCACATTAATTTTAATATTTTCATATGATCTAGTCTTACTTATTTAATTAATTGAAGTTTTAATGAAGTTTTAATGAAGTTTTAATGAAGGTGGATTTTCATTTTTTTGGGAAGGTAAGACTTGATCTGAGGAATTAATGAGGCGTGCTGTGCTTTACTGTACATACCACACTGCATTGTATCGTTCTCTTACAATCGTGAGGGACGCGATCGACCTCTTGCGGAGAGTTGCCTTAACCTTTGAATTTTTTCTTGTTCGTTTCAGCCCGCTGCCTGCCCGGATGCGACGAACAGCACGGACACTGCAATCGACCCAACGAATGCATGTGAGTATACTCCTGTACCGATATTACATTCTACCCGATACGATGTGGCTTCCACTCCAATACAAAGCTAGTCCTAACGTCGATGAAGGCAAGACGAAGAAGAATTCGAAGCGTTCGAATCGTTTCCGTCGCTACTCTCGGTGGCGATCCGATCCCTCCTCTCTTTCATTTACCTCACATCCCCGGGTTAAAGCGAACATTCTTCGCTCTAAGTCGTGACGCGAACTTCAACCTGCAACCAATCCTGATCCCTCCTTTTTTTCTATCCATTCACATTTTATATTCAACCGGAAAAAGTAAAGAATTTAATTGGTACCAGAAACTCGATTTAAATCCTAGAAATTTGTAAATTTTAATCAAATTAACATTTTTAAAAAAAGTTGAAAATCAAAAAATTTTGAGGAACTGAAAAGTTTTAGATTTTTTAAAAAATATTAATTTATTCAAATAAATCATGAAACGTCCTTGCATTTACATATCTCGGTAAGATCAAAGAAATATAAAAGGAATTAAAAGCCTATTAATGCAGCACTTGACTCCCTTATATGTTGAACGCTGATTCAGTCGGTCTTTAGCTTTTGAAAGGGAAAATTCTTTAGCTGAATGCAAAAACTTCAAGTGCGAATCTGAGGCTTAAACGCATTGGTATTTAAATGTTCTAGGGTGAAAAAAAAGAACTTAACGGAATAGCGCGTTAAATTTGCCGGCGCTAAGCAATAATTTTTGGGGATGACGTTTATCGTGTAAAGCGCGCAAGTACGATGCGTAACACCGAAGCAACTTAAAGATAAGGCGAGTCGTTGTTGCCATACCATAGCGCCGATAGGAATCTCGGTCCGGCCGCCGTTAACCCGGGGTTTGAATTTAACTCGATCATTTAATTACTCCACTGCCGAGGTTAATTGTCCCGTTAGCTGCAACCTCAAGATTGCTCGTGACGACGTCCGTCTCATTCGTCTCCTCTCCTGACATTTAACTACGTGTCTTTTTATCTCGGATTCCTTCTCATAGTTCCGCGAGGTGAGAACGATAACGATTCCAAAGCTCGTATTCGGTATATTGATCTGATACTGCTGGCATGTAGGTGTTAAAATGACGCTCGTGGGAAGACACAAAGACCTATGGGAATCAAATCAGAATTTAAATTTAGATTTTCAAGACCATCTGCAAATTTTAATCTTCATATTTTCTTCTGATAATTCTTCATTTCCTCTCAAGACTGTCAGCTTAGATATTATTAATGCTTGAAAATAAAAAATATTTTCACATCTGTCACTCTTTGTGATAGACACAAAGGTGATCCGCTCACACTCAGGGAATTCGTAATAGATATGACGAAGACTAAGTACTTAATTTATGAGCACAACACATTGCCGACACGAATCTAATTTTCTCCCGGTGGCCGATCGTCACTTGACCAATTACGAAGTTACGTCGGCATTTAACGTAAGTGTCGATTTCTCTGAAGAGTCTTTATATTGGCCAGGAATGCTCATCTGTAATTATTGGCTTTTTGAAAATTATCCTGCTTATTTATTCATAATTTAGATTCTAATTATCTTTCAATCTATAAAACAATAAAACACTTCAATTCTATCAACGATTTTTATTTCGATAACTGCGTAGAAACGACATGTTCTCTAAAAGTCTTAATAGTAATAATAAAACATTTGCACTTTAGCTACGAAACTGTTAATAGTCTCGAATTTCAGTAAGTTTTGCGGTTTCAGTATTAAAGAGCAGTCTCTCTAGTCAATGTACTTCCTGATGAAGTCATATCTTCAATTCAAGAGTTACTGCTTTGAATTTTTATTTCCACTTGTTTGTCAACTGCGTTAAAATATTTAAACTTATTGTCAGTTGACCCATTATTTGATGTTAAGTTTACCTACAGCTTCCCCTATTCGGTTTGTGTGTTAAGAATTTAAAGTACTCATCAAATTTGTACATTGAGGGCATCAGAGGAACCATTGGTCTCTTAACGAAAGACTTTAACTTTAAAGACCTTCCAGTTTATTCTACTTCCAGCTTCTTGACCTATGAATCAGAAGTCTGATGGATTATATGTCTAGCTTGGGACTAAATTGTACAAAGTAAATGAATAGTCCCTTAATGAGGAAGGTCCAAAATGAAACCGTTTTAATTTTGTTAGGTCATAGGTGACTCGAAGGTCATAGAACTTTTTTCCAGGCAATCCCACTTCTTTATTAGTAACCTCTTGTCGGAAGACGGACAAAGCAGGCCCGTGTGGTAGGTACATAGGGTACATCCTACCGGGGAGCATTACGCGGAAACGCAAAGACGAACGTGCTGTAAATTCGTCGTGGAAGCCGTGGGATCGGCCCCATTCGAATTACGTGTTGGAATCGTCGAGGTAAAGGCTCGATCAAAATTTCGGAGTCTATTGGCGAACGTGTCGGTGCTGAATACCGATGACGATGCATGCGGCACATTGGCGTAGACAGGGGGAGAAGAGGAGAATCTGAACTTAGATCCAGCAACGAGACACCCAGTGCATCCAGTACCTGGTGTTCGGGGTCCGACTCGGTTGCGTTCGGTTCGTTTCGCTTAGCTTTACCTGGGTTTGGTGTATATAGGATTTAATGGTATAGTCATGCGACGACAACAACGACTGTGGTTGTGGCCGATGGTATTAGTGGGCAGAGCGAGGCGCGCACACAGAGGAGCGTAACCTTTCCTTGACCCGCATACTGAACGGCTGTGCCGAGCCTCGAACCGTGGGAACACTACTCGATGACTCGTCCCCACTCTCTGGGTCCTGCCTCCTCTTCTCTCACCTCCTCTCCCTCTTTCCTCTATTCGCTTCACTCTTTCTCTCCCACTCTATTCCCTCTCCTTGTCTCATCTCGTACCCTTCTCTACTCATGGCTTCGTGGACTCTTCAGAGCTCCCTGGACAACGTAATGGCCGACCACCATATCCTCTCTCTTTGCAGCCACCTTCATCTCTGCCTTTATCCACCTTTGCGTATCCCTGTCGCACTCCCCCCCCCCCCCTCATCCTTTTTATCCCGTCTCTCTACAGCTTTTTCTTCACTCTCCAACTTTCCGAAGTAGTCCCTTTCTACCGACAAAGAGACCCGATATGAAATTCGTACCGTTGAGAATGATATAAACCTGACGTAACGAGAGCATTGCCCTTTGTTTTTCAGATGTCACAATGGTTGGAAGGGACCCTACTGTGATCAGTGCGTGAGGTATCCTGGATGTCTTCATGGAAGCTGCCACAAGCCATGGGAGTGTAACTGCGATGAAGGCTGGGGTGGCCTTTTCTGTAACCAGGATCTCAACTACTGTACCAATCATAAGCCTTGCATGAACGGCGGCACCTGCTTCAACACCGGCCAGGGATCTTACACCTGCTCATGTGCGCCGGGCTTCACTGGAACGGACTGTGAAACTCCCCTTTTGGATTGTCACTCCAAACCTTGTCTAAATGGAGGCTCGTGCAGCATGGAGCATAACATAAACAATGCCAGCATCATCGATTCAACAGCAATTGGCAGGATTAACGCTGCTCGAGGCTATCATTGCACGTGTTCGCCTGGTTGGCGTGGTCATCATTGCGAGGTCAGCACGAGGTCGTGCAGAGACTCACCGTGCTCACACGGTGCTACCTGTGAGGACGATTCTCGCAAAGGTTACATTTGTCAATGTCCACCCGGTTTTACTGGTCATGAATGCGAAACACAGATAGACGAGTGCGTAGCCAATCCCTGCTCCAATGGAGGCACCTGTACCGACCTTATCAATGGTTTCAACTGCACCTGTCCTTCTGGTTTTACTGGAGAACGATGCGAAATCAACATCGATGACTGCCAGGATGATCCTTGCCTGAATGGTGGAACCTGCAGAGACCTCGTGAACCAATTTCGATGTATTTGCATTCCTGGATACGTAGGGAGACTCTGTCAGGACAAGGTTGACTATTGCCAAACTAAACCTTGCGCAAATGGAGGAAAATGCATCTCAGGAACGAATGATTACCAGTGCATCTGCAAAGCTGGCTTCACTGGAAAAGATTGTAGTGTTGACGTTGACGAATGCAAAAGCGCACCCTGTCACAACGGGGGAAGCTGTCGGAATAGAGTGAACGGGTTCATTTGCGATTGTCCTGAAGGCTTCCGAGGTGAAACCTGCGCCGAGGAAGGATCCGGCACTATTCTTACTTCTGTTGCAGCAGCCGCGATAAACGTTCCCGTTCCACCTTCGGGCGCAAGTTACTGGTCAGGTAATCTCTCGAAGCATGTTGCCTCTGCAGAGGCTAGAGATGCAGGTCTAACAACTGAACACGTCGTGGTAATCGCGACATTGTCTACCGCAGTACCAGCTTTTGTCCTTGTCGCGGCAATAGCAGTGATGTGCATGAAGAGAAGACAGAAGAGAGAAAAGGCAAAGGCAGATGAAGAAGCCAGATTACAGAACGAGAGAAACGCGGTTCACAGTAGCATGAGTAAACGAGGAGTCGGGAGCAGCGCCATTGGCGGAATTGGAAACCTTGGGGGTGGCATGATGAGCAGTGGTGGCGGAATTGGAAGTGTTTGTGCCCTTGGGGCTGGTGATGCTCATATGATCAAAAACACATGGACAGCTAACAAAAGTGTGAACAATGCTTCTGTCCGGGAAGACCTAGATTCTTCTTTCCAGACAGAAGATAGTTCATGTTCAGGATATAAACCTGAGCCTGTCCTCCAGGATGGCAGGCAAAGAACAACCAAGCAGCTAAATACAGAAGCTGCGGCTCATCGAGCCTCACATCTTTTCCAAAAAGAGAAAGAGTGTGGCCTTGGCGTCGGCATGGGCGTCGGAGTCGGTGTTATGGAATCAAAGAGGACTTCCGTCTTTGCCGGAAACACGACGGACTCCTTTTGTGGGGAAGCGGCTCTGTTGAAAAGGCCGAGCACGTTAGGGGAGGGCCCCCCGGGTGGTGGACCCGGATCGGAGGGAGGATGTGGTGTTTACGTGATAGACGATCATTATAGGCACGATGCGGCGCTCGCGGCGACGCTCGCGACGGAAGTGTAGCCAATGAACCTTAAAAACGTGAACTCAAGACTTTTCTTTTATGTGTAGTTCTTTGTATGATAAAAGAGCGGCGAATGTGTTCGGTGTGCTTGTCGATTCGCCAGCCGGCGAGGAATGAATGCGCGCCGTCGTACCGACGTACGCTAACTTCGTACGTCTGCTCCCGAAAGCTATTAACTCTACTCGAGACGACAACGTGCTGTTGTATGTATATCGACACGGAAAGACAACGTAGAGAAAAGCGACGAAAGAGCGAAGAATGCTGTGGGGGTCGCGCGCCCCGTCCGTTTAAGTATTAATATTATCATGATCGAAGCACTTTTGTACAGAACTAATTTATTATATTTGTTATTTACTATTACTGCGATCGCTATTAATATTATGTCACATTATCATTGTTCCAGTAATTTGTGTCTTAAAGTGAGAATGAAAAAGCGCAGCGTGTCTGATATGATGATGAGAGATAGAGATTATAGAGTTTTTTTATATGACTTTTTTTTAGATATATTTTTTCTTTCTTTTTGGATCTCTTTATTTGATGGTAACGTGTGAATCGTGGTAAGTAGAGCAGAGAGATAACGATACGTGACTTTCGAGGCGTATCACTTTCAAATAAAATCTTATTGAATTTATTTGTCTACCTCGAAAGTAATCAACGCCAATTAATTTTTTGCTGTGATTCTTTGGAGACTCGTGATGCGCCTGGAAAGACAGTCAAATTGACGTATGTAGAATTCATTGGCAGACGGTTTTGGACAATAATGTTGGACTAATATCAAGGTCACTAAAATAACAAAAAGTACACTCGTCTGTTTATACTGACGTAAGGGTTAAAAAAAGAATGAACCGTCGACCAAGATTCAGTACCTATCGTTGCGCATATGAAGAAGATAAACAGTCAAATCTTAAAGCATGCATGCGTGTTTTTCTTCGTGCACAGTCGTTCTTCTGAAAAGCATGAAGCCAACGTCGATACCAATCCTTGTCTCAATTTTTGACCCTCGTGGAATCCACGTTTGCTTATCTCGGAAAATCGACTGTCGCTTTGCGCTGCCGATTTTATTCGGTTAATCTCCATGCTCATTGTACGTAAATTGTGCGCACAATGTTCCAAAGTCCAATATGTTATTCGTGTTACGTATTTTTCTCGTCCTCGCTGAAGCGTTCAGCGAGGACGCGAAGCACTTCTATGTCGACGATCTCAAAGGCAGCAAGGCGCGCACTGACTTTCAGCGTTCCCTTGCTAGTTTGGAACTCGAAAATCAATTTCTCCGCCTCTGGGTAAAGTTTTTAATAAATTTTAACTAGAAGTGAAGGAATCTGAGAGTGATATTATTTGAGGAGTTCCGCATTTTCAACGCGAATCGCAAGAATATTATTGTATTCTTCTTGTGAGTCGTAATTCCCGCATTTAATTAAAAAGACTGCAGTGAATTTTTGAATATTGTTCGTTGGTAACTTATTAAAATAAATTTGTAGAGATTGAAAGCACGAGTGCTGCCTTGGAGTATCGGTTGGATGACAAGCGATAATTGTGTTATTTTTGAGCGATTTTTGATGATTATTTATTTATGATAATGATGATGAAGAAGATAGAGTATGCTGGTGGTGATAATGCTGATGACGATATAGACGACGGGTGACGATGATGTATAAAGATTTGATGATGTTCCTGTTAAATGATAATATTAATCCAGAGAAGACCGATAAACTAAGTCAGGCTTGGATCATCGTTTCCCAAACCTAATCAATGCGAATCACGATTACGAATAAACAATTATGTAATATGAGATATGAGATATAACGTGTAATAAAGCTGTTGTAATTTTTTGTACTTACGCATTTCTCTTCGGACAATTCGATATATCGCTGCGTTCATAAACTGTTTCATACCATTTTCGATTCCCTTCCTATCTTTCATTCCCTTCCTTCTATTCCCTCCCTGTTTTATCTTCCAATAACCCGTCATTTTTTGACTCTCACGGAATGCTACGCATTCTGTTGTATTTCCTTACTCGCAATAAGTTTAGGCGAATGTTGTAAAGACTTTGAGTATACCTTTTTGTATAAAAAAGCCAGATCTGTATATTTGTAGTAGTGTACAATTAATATTATTAATATTATTATCGTGTAAATAGATGAATTGTCAATATAACGATGTCTCAAGAACGACAGTGACCGATTATTAAATGATACATTCAAAAAAATTTCTGACTCTGTGTTCACTTTTTTTTTCCTTTATTCCCTCTATAATAAAATACTTTAAATAAGCATGAACTTACTTTAACAATTAATTTAACAATTGTCCATTTCGTATGATTTCGTGATTTCGGTATACCAGGAGAAATTTCATTTCAGAATATTGAATAAAAATATTTAAAAACTCTAAAAACGCATTGCATTAACTGTTATTCATTGAAAACTATTTTTTTAATGACCGGGAATTATTTTTGTCGATGAAAACGGTCACCTTGATGAAGTTAAATATTTATAAAAAATTTGAAAATCTTTCTGTGGAAAAAATACGCTTTCGGCTGCGCTCGGATTCGAGCCCAGGTCTTCCGATTGCCGGTCGACTACTCTAACCACTGAGCTACCCAGGCATCCGACAACTAATTAATTTATAAAAAAACTTACTTAATTTATTTTTCAAATCATGAGAATTTTTTGGACGATCTTCTTTAATTATTTTTGAAGTAAATTAATGCTTTGATTTCATTTAATTTAAGAGAACTTAAGTAGAGGAATTTAGTTTCAGAAAAATAATATAAAATTAGCCAGCGCTCGCTAACGAGGTCTGAATAAGTTGCAAGCATGCGTTTACAGTAAACGCAATAGTCTTTCTGCGAAGTGATTAAATCTTTGAACAAGCACTCGACTTGATGCAGGCCTTACTGCTGTATTATCAGTAATCAAGAATGTACCAAAATCAGAAGCTCTCCTTTGATAAATTAATAGTAATTATAATGATCTTTTTAAAACAAATTACACTTATCTTGAAATTATAATTACATTAGTTTCTATAAAAACACAGGAGTATATCTACCTTCTTCTTTTATTCAGAACTTATTTTTTTAAAAATGACTGTGAAATGAGGACTAAAATCAATTTTAGAAAACGAACATGCGAATCGAAACAGGTAATTTCAACATTACTCTTTAAATTTTTATCCGGCTCAACTGAAAGGTCAAACGTTTACGACTCAGCCAATTGACGTTCACGCGGAAGTATTCCTCTTAGAAATACTTATACATATAATATCACGGTTGGTAATTTCTCGCGCCAGTTAAATCCTTGCTACTCTCAAGAATGACTTCCTATGTCAAGGTTTTAATTCCACAATTAACTTCGATTGATGGGATGATAACCAATACTCATTATTACTTTAGTAATAGTAAACAAGCTCTTTTCTTGTTGTCATCTCTTGATGCCAATTCATATTGAGTTTGAACACCTTGATAACGAACTTCCTGTTTCATCATTCGACGATGATTAATGATAGAAACGCAAAACTGCGAAAATTTACGTGGGTTCAGACCACAATCTCGTTTCATAGAAAACAGAATAGATAAGTGTGAAAGTAACATCACTGGAAGGGAGAGAGACATCATGTATATCTGCCCACGATTTGAGTTACGATTTTTCTAGATATCAATGCTATGTCAGTTTTATTGTTAAAATTAATGCGTTTTCAATTTTATTGTTTCCTTTCTTATTATGAAACAATCATATTTATGGAAGTTGGCTTTTTGAAAAGCATCTCTGTAGCTTCAGATACGAGAAAGGCTTGCTGTGTTGTAATTTCTGGAAATATATCTTTATTGATGATGAAAAAGATAGAACAAAAATTAAAACAGTTTGACCCATTGACCCAAACTAAACAGCGATTTATAAGAAAAGGGAAAATATTATCAATCATACTTGACTTTTCTTGAAACTAAGGTGTTGAAAAATGATATAATTTTATAAGTGACATAATTCTTGATTAATATGCTTTAAAAAAACACAAACAAGTATGATTAAAAAGAATCTTTTAAGGAACTAATTAAGTTATAAATGTTCAAGATAGGATTTCTAGATAAAATAGGAGAAAAGGCTTTAATTTCAGATAATTGTAATGCAAATTTGGTTCTTCTATTAATATGTATTTTCTACTTTTTTTTAATTACCGTGGCAAAAGATTCAAAAAGGTATTCAATCCGAGGCATTCCGAATCAATATGAAAAACCTTTTGAATCAATATGAAACCTTGATCCGAACCAAGTTTTCAATCTGATCAATCCGATTTCGGATTAATCTTGACCAAATTTTCAATCCGAATGAATCCGAGGTCGGAATGATTTGGATTTATTTTTAACTGATTTGAATCGGATGGGATTTAAGACTTTTTCGGATTAATTCTGAATGATTTGAAAGCAGATTTAAGAAAAGTACTAACAAATATAATTAAAGAGAATCTTTTAAGGAACTTATTAAGTTGTAAATGTTCAAGATAGGATTTTTAGACAAAATAGAAGATAAGGCTTTAATTTCAGATAATTAATATGCAAATTTTGTTCTTCTATTGATATATTTTCTATTTTTTTTTAATTACCCTGGCAAAAGATTCAAAAAGGAATTCAATCCGAGTCATTCCAAACCAATATGGAAAACCTTTTGAATTTCGTTCGGTGCAAATCGCTTAAAGATCAATCCGATTCATTCCGGTTCAATATGAAACCTTTATCCGAATCAAGTTTTCAATCTGATCAATGCGATTTCAGATTATAATTGACTACATTTTCAATCCGAATGTATCCAAACTCGGATTGATTCGTATTAAATTTGGATCGAGAACTTGGTATGGATTCATTCAGAATGAATTAGATTAAATCGGATTTATTTGTAACTGATTTTCATCGAACGAGATTTAAGACGTTTTTCGGATTAGTTTTGAATGATTTAGAAACAGATTTCGGAATAGTTCGGAATAGTTCTGGTACGCTCGAATTGAATTCCGATCCGATACTTCCGCCAGGATATTGTTTCATCAATGGGTTGGACCTCTTCAAGGATAAATAATTATAAATTCATACTAGTTGAATCAAGAAAAAAGCTGTGTACATTTTTTATTTCCTGTTAGTTTGTGATCTTTACAAGGTCTATATTCTTCCGTTTACACGCGATTGTTATGAATTTCGTAAAACCGGGAGGACCTTGAAGCAATTACTTTTCGACTCTATCGTGAGCTGGCGTTCTCTTGAAACTAAGAATGTATAATTACAAAGCACGTGCGAAGCATTGTCGAGGATTCATAGCAAACGGTTCCTGTCTGCCTGAGGAGGCGGGAAGGAAAGGGTCTATAATGAGAAAGAAATTGTTACCATTGTGTAACTGGCGGAAATTATTTTCGCACGGTAATAAATAGAACACTTTGAGTAAAAAAAAGATCAGCCTTAGGCAAAAAACGAAAGCTATTTCATTTCTTTAGAAAAGTTTTAAAAATAATATTTGTATTAACTAATGAGTAATCTATTACTAATCTGTCATAGTAAATGTAACTCTATGTTCTGTAATAGATACTTAACACTTATAATAATCGTTTTTCCTCAGCTATTACCTTTATTCACGGGTACAGAACAATAAACATTATGCAACATTTATGAGACAACTACATAACGCATATTGTTCTCTATAACCGCGACATATATGGGACCACATATTTACAAAACTGTTATATAACAATTATGTAACAATTGTGAGCACCCAATAGGATTATTCCAATAATATATTTAAATTAACTTTTATTACTTCTGTAGCGTGGGACTTTATTTTTTTTAACAAGGACGGTTCTCTGTAAATATGAATCAGCAATAAGTAAAACATTAATTACAATAAGCGTATATACGCTGATAAATCAATTAGATTTCACTGATTCATCAGCATATATTCACTGATTATAATAAGAGGTATTCTTATTGGGAACCGCAGAGCTGTAAGACGCCATCTATAATTTCAATGCGGCTAAAATGAGAACAAACCCAAAGGGATCGAATGTTTACAATTAATTTTAATTTTTGCATAAAGGTGATTTTACGATTGTTCTATGAAGTTTGGAACAATAAGTAAATGATAATAATAAATATTCATCCAGTATAATGTGTTTCAGATAGGATTTTCATAGTATGCAGCGAAAACCACGTTTTCTGCGTTTAACCTGTTTTACTAAGAAAAAACAAGTATTCCACTATACTATGCAAGTTTCAATACCTTATAAGCTTAAATGAACTTAGTTTAACGTAAATTAAACTCTGAATAAATCTTTATAATTTGATCCGTGAAATAATTACTATTTAAAAAAGTTTAACCTAAAAGTTAGGTTAGAATTCGTATTTCGGTTCTGACCGACTATTATTCTTATTTTTGCCCATTCTGAGTTTAATTTCTCTCTGTATATATCACTTAAAGTTTATTCAAGCTTATAGTGTGTTGAAACTTGCAGTGCATGGTAAAATAATTGTTTCTTTTTGGGAAAAATAGTTGGGACAAAAAACATGTTTTTTTAGCCATATACGATGAAAATTCTATTTAAAACACTTTGCTTTTGATAAATATTTATTTTTATCTACTCACTGGTCCAAAGTTCGCAGAAAAATTGTAAAATCATTTTTATGCAGAGTTCTGAGTCGGTTATACAATATTGCTCTGAGATCGGTAACGAAAATGAGAATATTACAGAATATTACAGAAGAAAATGAAAAATTTGTTAAATTATAATTTGTTGAATCCAAAAAAATTCCCTAAATTTTTTAAGTTTTATTTGTTTCTCCATGCAGATTTATAAATTCCGTGACCTGCAGCGACCTCGGAAAAAAACCTATTCTCAAATTTTAATATTTTGGCAGTAAAACTATTCTCAGGTTCTTCTTTATTTATAAATATATTTATATAAGTGGGCGTCTCTTATTCAACCATAATGTACTATAAATATTGATAAATAATGCAAAACGAAAATAGTTTTACCGATAAACGATTTCTTCCAACACTGAAAAGAAATCATTTAACTATTAAAGGATTGTATTTGTAGGCTAGCAGACGAAGTGCGCCTGCGCAAAAGTGAGTGTACATCGTCTAGAGCTCAACAGTGCAATATGCGCCAGTAATTTTTGTGTTGCGTGATATATTCAATTATCATCGCAATTAATTAACGTGGATGCGTCAAGGAAATGGATTTCTTTAAAATGTTAGGTATCCCAGAGTGCGACGTAAAAATTTTGGAAGGTACGTATACCAAAATCAACAATTTTTATCCGCATAACCTCATTTTTCATTGCTTTTGACAATCGAAGCATTATAAATTTATTAATTTTTAATGCTTTTAACCATCGAAGGGTTATCAGTCGTCTTATTAAAAATTATTTTGTAAAGCGTGCTTGAATTCCAATGAATATTATGGTTTTCATAAAAGTTGTATCTTAAAATTTTTTTGAGCTGAAATCTAAGACGGATCGTTATTATAGTATTAAAAATGATCGATTTAATTAAAAGTATTGTGGCATTTGTCTAAGTTGGACTCGTGTACATTTCTTATTAGGTTATATCATACAATTTTTTTTCTTTTTACCTCGAAATTATATTTCCTTTGTACGATAAAGAATTTTATTTCCAGACCAAAGGAAATACTTTGACAGTAAACGGAAAGCATTTGAAACGGCAATCCTTTAACTGTCAAAGGATTTCCTCTCATAACAATTTTCAATAGAAAATCCTTCAATAGTGAAAGGAATTGTTTGATAGTCAATAATCTGTTTTTAGAGTGCCCTTGCGATAATTCGCAATACTAGCGTAACCAAGATTTCACATCCCAATAACTAACTAATCAGTGGAATTTTTGCTGATTTGGATTTAGAGAGCTCATTATGAAAATTTCTCGACCGACTGTTATTATAATGATTGATTTCATATTTTCGATTAATAGTGCAGAGATTTTCTCCGAGTTTACAGATATTGTAGCTGTTTCTAGGCTTGAATTCGTGCTCGATCTCCGGTAATATATCGGTAAAGTGAAGATCGCGAAGAAGATCCTTAACGCGATCACGTGGATGTAAACTTTGCTCGGCATGTACCTAACCGGAGGGCAAGTGAAAGTCTCTTGAAAGGCGACGTACGTGTATACTGTACACCAACCTCTTACTTCATCCACGCGCGTGTATACGCACGTCATCCTAAGACATGCACATTTTAGCCATCGTGGATAGAAGCAAAAGCTAAAAAATAGATGCTATTATCCTGTATTCAGAAACTTTTATAATCACAAGGAAAACCTGTTGTAGGTCAGAGTTCCTTCTCAGATTAAAATTTCAGTTAAAGAAAATAATAATTATCATTATCCAATTATTATTAAACACATGATTACATTTAATAACACGACGAAGGTTTTACCACCATTTTTTATGTAAAGCAGATTACAAGAGAAAAATTAGCTTTTTTAACTTTACTATATCGTATGCTCATATTTTCGAGTTATAGAATAATTATAATTTAAATGTTTCGCAAAGGGTCAAATAAATAGATCTACACGTTCTTAACATTTTTATTTGACATTTCTTGATGACCTGAACCAAAAGTAAATTGAAAAAAATTAATTTACTCTTTAAATCTGAATCAGTCAAATTTTCACAGATTGAATCGGTGAAAAAAATTTTTCACTGTCAAATTAGACAATTTTCACAGAAATAATCAGTGAAATTTGACTGATTTACAGTAATCTCTTTTTAATATTTGAATCTGTCAAATTTCACTGATAATCAGCAGATTTTTACTGGTTCAAATTTAGAGAGTAACCCTGCAAAAGACGTAAAATTCAAACGTATTGTTTCGCATTCACGATTTGTTCCCGTGAATTCTGCTATATGTCAATTTTGCATTGAAGTTTGGCTGAAAACTTTTAAATACGATTCTTCGTGTATAAAGTTCAATTCCTGAATGCGTTTTAATCCGAAAAAACAAAAAATTTTTAAATTCTAATCCTAAACTTTAGCTAAGACAGATACCTACCTACGATTTTTCGATTTGATCTGGAATTATTGACATTCAGATGAATGAAATATATAAATCAAGAAGTAAGTCGTCTCCCAGTAAAATCTGGCTGGATATAATCATACGAAGAGCTTAGGACCCGATGAATGAAAAAATTAATTGCCGGATGCAGTCGAATTGATTCCCACGATTCGACTATACGCGAGCTCCATCCGAATCGATCCAGCCCATCAGCCCATTATCGTCGATAACAGGTACACGAATCACCTGGCCTGTAGTAGATTGGTAGTCTGGTAGTTGTCCATTTTACCTACTATTCAACACATATCCTCTCACTTTGTCCATTGTTCATTTTCATCCGTTAACGGAAATCCGTCCCATGTCCGCCACACATTTCTATATCATGTTGATGAACTTCTCACCTTAAGGCCATGGATCAAACGAGTCACGTGACCAAATTTATAGGTTAATCGAATCATGTAACATAACTTTTTTTGTTTCTAATATATCTACTTGAAAATTTAAAGCACGTAATAAAACGCGGTAAGGATCGTCCGTTAACTTTGTTTTAGTAAAAATTTTACTTAATGCTATTTTCACAGGAAATGGAATATCGCTCTGAACTTTTGGAACATGGATAAGATAGGACTAAGACAGGTTTGTCAGGTGCCGAATATCGAATTTAATACAAAATTTTTTTTTCTTCCGCCGTACACCGAAAGTTAGCCCTGTCGGTATTGTTTTGCGTGGGGAAAGTTAATTTGTCAGCTCTAGTGTGCTAAAATTTTAAGTGTGCGGAAAATTAAAACAAACTTAAAATTTTACCGCACTAGTGTGGGAAAATCAACTTTCCGCACGCAAAACGACACTAATTCGGCTAACTATCGCTATACAGCGAACAAAAAAATCGTTTGTATCACGTGCGGAACGTACTTTACCGCGCTAGCAGTCGCCTCGGCCCACGTCGTGACTCGCTCTTGCGTTAAAATACGCCTTTCCGCACTTGATACGAAATATATATCTATCTATAGTTGTAAAAAATATTGATCCATACACGCTAAAAAGAGCATTCGTTAAATCGGAACGCATTTATCGAATTTCGGGCTGCTTAAAATTTAATTCATAAAAAAGGAAAATATTTCCGGAATATTCGAAAAAAACTTTCTGATTTGGGCGAAAGTTAAAAAAAATTAAATAGTTTCTTAAAATCCGAACGACACTTTTGGAAATTCAGAAAAAGAATGTTCGTTTTTAACTTTCGTAATATGTGATTGTAAATTTCCGATATTGAGAAAATTATGTCCAAAATGTAGCAAATCGGTTTCTTATTTTTGGAATTTCGTTTTCGGGGCAAACCAGAGCGTGACTTTCCGAAATTCAGATAATGGTTTTCTGAATTTCAAAATACCACATTCTACACTCAGAAAAAATATTTGATTGAATCAAAAAAATGATTTGTTTGATACACTTTCTTTGATGTAAAGAAATGTTTTATTTTAATGAAACAAATTTTTTTTAGTCAAACAAAATATCTTTGGACCAAATAAATATTTTTTCGAATCAAATAAATTTCTGCCTTGAATCAAACAAATTATATCTTTGACCATATATCAATGCATTAATTTCTTTGTTTTGAAGAAAAATTAATTTGATTCAAACAAATATTTATTTGGTTCAAAGACATTTTGTTTGAATCAAACAAATTTTATTTGATTTAAACAAATCATTTCTTTAAATCAAAGAAAGTCGTTCAAACAAATCATTTTCTTTGATTCAATCAAATCTTTTTTCTGAGTGTTGTCGATTTCGTTTTGCGTGTGAAAAGTTGATTTTCCCGCACTAGTGTGGTAAGATTTTAAGGGGGGAGATACCTCTAGAACCCTTTAAAAAAGCAGTTTTTTCAATTTTATTCTGGGAGAATGCAAACGAAGCAAGTCCGGATTTTTTTGCATATGTTAGAAGGCATTACTTAATTTCAAAAAAACAATTTTTTCATGATAGAAAAATACAAAATGGCGGAAATATGATGGATCCCGTCGATAGCGTCGCTGCTAACATTTTTTGCGGCCGTCAACTTCCTGGCTAGGTTTTTCATCTGAAACGATAAAAGAAAATTTTTTATGAATCGGAAAACTTTTATCGAGTACATAGCAGGGGGGTTTTGAGAATTTTGAAAAATTGGATATATTTTCATGCGTTTCGTGAAAAAGTGCCATTTTTACCCGTGTTTTTTGACATGAAAATAGTTAAACAACTGTAGAAATACTATTTTTCTCGAAAAAGCGCCCTACCACGCACTTGAATATAGAATTATCTATAAAATACCGTTTCATTCAAGTAAATCGGTTGAATAGTTTGCTCGCAATCTTGACGGCCGGATAAAAAAAGTTAGTTTCGAGAAAACGAGCCTCAAAGTTCTTGTACATGAAAAAATATATTCCATTCAACTTACGGGTCATGAATGTATTTGGAGTAGAATTTTTGAATAGTTTTTCAATTGATTTGAGCAAAAAAAAAATTTTTGATTTTTTGAAAGTTCTAGAGGTATCTTCCCCCTTAAGTGTGCGGGAAATGTGAGCGGAACTTATTATAACGCGCAAGTAAGTCGAGACTCGAGCCGAGACGACACGAGGAACCTCGGCCCTTCCCGCGACTCGTTCTTGCGTTAAAATACGCCTTTCTGCACTTGATGCGAAATATACTATTATATGCGTTTTTTGTATTTAAATGTAATTTATGCTTTTTGAAAAATGAATGATACGACATTTATCGCAAGTCTCAGAAATCACTCAAATCAAACTTTTTTCCAGGGACCTGATTTTTGGCACGAAAACTAATTTAATTATGGTGAGGTAATTTTGTCATTATTATGATTATTATCTGATTCTCATCATATGAGAAGGTATTGGTTTTATGATGAAACCAAAATTAGGAAACATACAGTATGTTAAAACTTAAAAAAATGTCAATATCTAAATACCATTTCCCAGTTAAATTATACAAGATACGAAAAAATGTTATCATACAAAATTGTTTAATACATAAAGATTTACAAATTTTAATCGCAAAATTTTTTTATATGATGTTTATTTTTCTATTTTAGTTTAAAAAAATACTATTGAAAATGTAAAATTCAAGTTCTTAACCATAATATGTGAAATACGAAAAAACGTAAGAAAATTATTGACTTCAATAAGGTCTACAAATTTTGTCTGATACAGTTTCTTATAAAATGTATATTTTTCGTTTCAATTAAAAAAATACAATTAAAATTTAAAAATTCCATTTTTTAAACAAAATATGTGAGACACGAAAAAAACATTAAGATTGAAAATTATTTGCCTAAATGAGATCTACAAATTCTCATTAGGACATTTTTCGACAGGATGTATATTTTATGTTTTAATTTTACAAAGACTATTAAAAATCAAGGATTCCATTTTTTAAACAAATTTGTTTGGTTCAAACAAAATATCTTTGAACCAAATAAATATGTGTTTGAATCAAATTAATTTTTCTTCAAAACAATGAAATTAATGCATTGATATATGGTCAAAGATATAATTTGTTTCATTTAAGGAAGAAATTTATTTGATTCGAATAAATATTTATTTGGTCCAAAGATATTTTGTTTGAATAAAACAAATTTTGTTTCATTAAAACAAAACATTTCTTTACATCAAAGAAAGTGTATCAAACAAATCATTTTTTTGATTCAATCAAATATTTTTTCTGAGTGTAGAATGTGGTATTTTGAAATTCAGAAAACCATTATCTGAATTTCGGAAAGTCACGCTCTGGTTTGCCCCGAAAACGAAATTCCGAAAATAAGAAACCGATTAGCTATATTTTGGACATAATTTTCTCAATATCGGAAATTAACAATCACATATTACGAAAGTTAAAAACGAACATTCTTTTTCTGAATTTCCAAAAGTGTCGTTCGGATTTTAAGAAACTATTTAATTTTTTTTAACTTTCGCCCAAATCAGAAAGTTTTCTTCCAATATTCCGGAAATATTTTCCTTTTTTATGAATGAAATTTTAAGCAGCCCGAAATTCGATAAATGCGTTCCGATTTAACGAATGTTCTTTTTAGCGTGTATGGATCAATATTTTTTACAACTATAGGATTTCATGAATTACATGTAATCGTTGGAATATTATAATTATAATATTATTAAGATTTCATCATTTCCAATTTAAAGCTTATTCGCGATATTAACATTTAATAAAAATACATTAAAGAATTTGAAATCTTTCTGTGAAAAAAAAGACGATTTCGACTGCGCTGGGGTTCGAGCCCAGGTCTTTCGATCGCCGGTCGACTGCTCTAACCACTGACCTACACAGACGTCCAACATCTCTTTCTCCACAGGAAGATCCTTCTTATATCGCCTAGTGACTCAGCTTTGCGGCTATAAATGAATACAAATTAATTAGTTGAGTTTGAAATTTCTGCCACTGCCTACATTATCGGAGAATTATTACTAGTCGCGTATCAGATAGGATACGTTGCCGACAGGTGTCCTCGTAGACAATTTCAAACTCTTATATCGTAAATAAATGCAAATGAATTCAATATTCAAAGAATTTCAAAAAAAGACGCTTTTGACTGCGCTAAGATTCGAGCCCAGGTCTTTCAATTGCCGGTCGACTGCTCTACCACTGAGCTACACAGGCGTCCGACATCTCCTTTTCCACAGGAAGATCTCCTTATATCGCCTAGTGGCTCAGCCTTGCGGCTATAAATGATTTCAAATTAATTAGTTGAGTTTGATATTTCTGCCACTGCCTACCGGCAATCGAAAGACCTGGGCTCGAATCCCAGCGCAACCGAAAGCGTCTTTTTTTCCACAGAAAGATTTTCAAATTCTTTAAATATTGAATTCATTTGCATTTATTTGCGATATAAGAGTTTGAAATTGTTTACGAAGACAACTGTCGGTAACGTATCCTATCTGATACGCGACTAGTAATTCTCCGATAATGTAGGCAGTGGCAGACATTTCAAACTCAATTAATTAATTTGAAAAAATTCATTAAATAAATAAAATAATTATCTTAATTAATTAGTTGAGTTTGAAATTTCTGCCACTGCCTACATTATAGGAAAATTACTAGTCGCCTATCAGATAGGATACATTGTCGACAGGTGTCCTCGTAGACAATTTCAAACTTATATCTTATAAGTTATATAACTTTATAACTTATATAACTTATAACTTATATCTTATATCCTTTTTCAAATTCTTTAAATATTGAATTATTATAATATATATTAATATTAAATTCTTTATTTATACAGAAAATCGAACGCGAAGCGTGAATTTCATGATAAGAATGTGTTCCTTAAGGCTGATAGAGCCTTAAGTAAATTGAATTTCCTTTTTAACTTAAAATCAAAAACAAATTTAGTAACTTTGAGAAAATGTAATTTACATCCACAATATTATAAAATTGACTTGAGCTTCAGTATCAAATTACAATAAATAAACTTAAATGTATGCAAAGAACATAAAACCGAGCGTGAAGCACGAGGTCCAAACAGAATGGAGCGCAAAGCATGACGATCGAATCGACCGTCCTAGGCGCGCTCAAATTTGCGAGCTGTGCGCAAAGCGCACGATGAGAATGCAGATTTTGATAATTATTATTGTGTAGATGAAGTATCGTGATTGCAGTAGGAACGAGATGCAGGGAAAGAGAAGCTGTTTTGCATAGTTAGGAGTCCAAGGCTCGCACGAGGTTCGAAATGTCAGAAAGAACAGGTCTTGGTGGAAAATGGGTGAACGAGCGCTCACGGGCGGAAGATGCTACACTGGAGAGCAAAGTCGTACGAAGAACTAGCACTTTGCTTTATCGCAGGCTTGCAAACTGGCCTGGATATACAGGTCGGGTTGCTTGCACCTACGACCCCCGCTTCACCGTGTCGACGATGCATGCTCGGTACACTGAAATCCTTTTCCGCTTATCCGATGTAAACGGAGTAGGGTACAAGTCCTCACGGATTATCGATTACGCCGACCTGTTCTTATGAAATATGTTATGAATGTCGCTAAGAGTCTAAGAGTTTCTGTCCAGGAGAAATCATTAACACGATATTAAGTTACGAGTCTCGTAAACATTGCAGACCTACACAAACATTATAATACGAATTTATGTGGGAAAGGATTATCTCATTTTAAACAAATTGCAATTTGATGCTGAATCATTTTCGAAACCAAGTGCCTTCAATTCCAATTTTATATCTACTCATGAGTTGATCTTTAATAATTATATTAATTCTGTTACTTTCTACAGATTCATGTTTTCTATTTTTCTTCAATTCCTGAATTTTTTTATTTTCTATAAATCTATTTTAATTTTTGCATTGTTCTCAGAATGGATACTGGTAGGTGACCATAATTGATTTTCGAAAAGTAGGACAAAAAGGTTTGAAAAATGAGGTCATAGTGGGACAAAAATTTATTTAAAAAGGAGGACAAAATTGGACAGAAAAGTTTAAAAAAGACAAGATAGGACAGAAACGTGACGATTTTATTAAATGTCATGAACGCTTAACATCTTATATTCTTATTTTTGAACCCTGATGCATTTTAATTAATAACACAGGTCTACAAAATATGAGGTTGTGATTGTTATAGAAATACCGATAGTCATTTCCAAAGTAATTTTTGGCGTAGAAACCGAATTTGGGATCAGAATTGCTCCATCACGTCAGGTTTTCGAGTAATCCTAACCTGAAACTGCAAAAAACACGGTTTATCTATATTTGAGCATCGATAACTTCGCGAATTTTTATTATTTTTTAAATATGAGGAAACCATCAAAAAGAGACACTTTTCAGCTTTCCATTTCACTATTTACATGTATTATTTTAATTTTTCTAACCGGAGATATCACCGATTGAAAAAAAAATTACAGGTTACGCAACGACCGATATATGGCGGGAAAAAATGATAGGATCCTATCATTTTTTCCCGCCAGGTATCGGTCATTGCGAAACATGCATTTTTTTTTTCAATCGGTGATATCTCCGGTTAGCGAAAAACCGTGTTTTTCGCACTTTTAGGTTAGGATTACTCGAAAACCTGACGTGATGGAGAAATTCTGAGCCTGGATTCGGTTTCTACGCCAAAAATTACTTTGGAAATGTTTGAGTTGTTGATGCTTGTGAATTGACGAAGGAATCGTTAGATGGCATGTAATGATAGAATTTTGTACAAAAACAGATCAAAAAATTGATTAAAAAATAAAAATTGATCATTTGGAAAATCCTGACAAAACCCGGACAAAGCCAAAAATCCTGTAGGACAACTCACACAAGCCCTAAAATGAGGACATGTCCGAGGAAATCCAGATGGATGGTCACCCTAAACAAACGGTCATCATAACCTAAAAATTTATGACATTTTATTTTATATTAAAAAATTAAAAGATTGACAAGCGACAAGTAGGTACTCAAAATAAGCGGAAATGAATTTTGCATTTGAAAAATATAATTATTAATAAATTTATGACTTACTTTTACGCTAGAAAATTTTGTTTCATCAATTTCCCAATGCTTCCCATATATTTCTTTCGTCCAAGACCAACCTAACTTACAGTCTATCCCTACCACATGGCCTGTGACGTCAAATTGGTTATCTCAATACATTTTTAACAAATTTAAGACAGTAACCGATACAATTTTTGAAATATCGCTATTTCTTTATTTTTCAATGGGACTTTTCCGAATGGCAATTAAAATGAACTTGTATTTTTTATTTTTGAATACTTTTTTATCTGAAGTTTCGACTTTTTGAAAAATTGCAAATTTTAAGAATTGACAAATCTTTTCTTTATTTTATTTTCTTCCGAAATTTGAAAATATTATGTTTGAAACTAAAGATTAAATATATATTGGAAATTTCCATAGGGAGTTCTTTCAATCATATGTATTTATACACTTTTTAGTATTTTTTGTATTAGAAGAAAGAGTACAAATATTTTGTGGGGATGGTAGGCAGGAATGTGCACTTAAGTGTTTGTTGTCGCCGGCACAAGTGTATAAACGTTTTCTGTTAATTTTTATGGCATACAACCCTATTCAACGGCATTACTTCCCAGAGAAACTATGTTCATGTTTCCTGGATGCGGGTCATAAGAACTTAAACGGACAAGCATCGTGACGGCGACAACGTCAAAAGTTAACCGTACGTAACAGTCATCCGGGGTCAGTTTAAAATACGAAGTACACTGTGTATATCTTACACTCTCTCGAATAGAAGCTAATACGTCATTGTTGCTCAGCTACATTACTCGAATACAGATAATAATACATGAAGAAGATCCTCCACTCTCAAGGTAATTTCAAAGCAAATCGAGAAAGATGAACTTAACTGTATTAAGGTGACATTAGTCATCGATATATACTCAGTGTACACTGTAAGAAATATTATTAAATTTCATGTAGATTTGTATATGAAATTTAATATCTCTCTATATTGTTTGTGAAACAATACACTGATGTATTAGATTTAATATACTGAAGCATTCAATTTAATATATCAAAATAAACAACTCACATAATTTAATTTTACGCAATTACACTCTAAAAAGAGCATTCGTTAAATCCGTAAGCATTTGCCGAATTTCGAGCTGCTTAAAATTTCATTCATAAAAAAGGAAAATATTTTCGAAATATCGGAAAAAAACTTTATGATTTGGGCGACAGTCAAAAAGAAAAAAATTGTTTTTTTAATTCCGAACAACACTTTCGGAAATTCTGAAAAAGAATGTTCCTTTTTAACTTTCATAATATGTGATTTTTAATTTCGGATATTGAGAAAATTATGTCCGAAATATAGCAAATCGGTTTCTTATTTTCGGAATTTCGTCTTCGGATGCGACTAGAATATGTCTTTCGTACATTCCAAAAATGATTTTCTGATTTTCGGAATGACTTATTCAACAGATTTGAAAGTCACTTCCGAATTTTCGGGATTTGGTTTTCAGAGCAAAACAGATTTATATAAAGTACATAAATTAAATATTTATTTACTATCAATTAATGAAAAGTTTAATTTTATTTATATAATATTCATTTAATAATTATTTTGCTTAATGATTATATTTATTATTACTGAATATTTGTTTAAACTCTGATTTCTTTTGAATAAATAATTATTTTTAGAAAATGCAACATATATGTTATAATATATTGTTACATCATATTTTGTATATTATTATTTTTGTTGAATTCATTAATTATAATAGATAAAATTGATTTGAGTTAATTTAAGTCACTAATTTAATTTAATGACCTTGAGTTAATTTAAGTCAAATTAATTTGAGTTAATCAAATAAATGTATTAAAAAAACCTGGGCTCGAATTCCAGCGCAGTCGAAAGCGTCTTTTTTTCCATAGCAAGATTTCAAATTCTTTAAAATTTGAAATTTATTAATAATAAAATATAAATAATAATTTCAATAATAATAAATTTAATGATAATAAATTCATTGAATAATGAAATTCATGTATAGATTTTAAAGAAGAATAAATTCATCAATCCGATCAGTTTTTTGCAGATTTTATTTAAATTCTCGAACTTTTATCATATAAGGAAAAATTTTTATAAGAAAGAATTAGTTATTATTATTATCTTTATTGTAAATTTACTTTTGCAGCTCTTGCAAAGGACTCAATACTAGAGTCGAAAGCTCGAGCATTTAAATATAAAATCTATTCCGAAAAATATTGTCGGAATATTCGAAAATATTTTCAAACACTCGTTTTAGCGTGTATAAAGTTATTTTTGCAGTGTATCTAGAACGTTGATATAATAAAGTAAATTGTTTTTTCTCCAGAAAAATACAAACTCATGTTCAGGTTGTTTAAGATATCTGAATATTTGAGAAATTAATTTGCTTTCTTATAAGTAATCGAATGCGTCATGAATTCTTATATTTAAGGTAGTTGTGCCAAAAATCAGGTATCTGACAAAAAAAGTTTTTTTATGATTTTGAGACCTGAAATGACATTATCAATCGTGTTTTATCAAAGAACAAACATTATTTTTCATAAAAAAGAATTTAAACTTAGGAAAAATGAGAATTTTTTTCCCGAAGAAATAAGCCACGATTTATGAACATTTAATTATTTTTTAAAAATTGATAAGAAGCGATAGTAAGGAAAAATTCTTTTACACAAAAGGATTAATAAAAGTATTTTTTTCCGTAATTTAAAAATTTTTTGCATATAAAAACAAATGTTTTTGCATTCACAAGACATGACTGATAATATAATTTCAAGTCTTAAATTCATAAAAGAACTTTTTTCCACAGATACCTGATTTTTGGCACGACAACTAACTTTAACTTTAATTACCAATAAAATTAAATAATATTAATGATTAAATTGGATTGAAATATTATCAACGAGTTGTCAGAGAACCTAAAAAATATTCTGCTTTATCGACACTCTAATGAATATTAAAATTCATAATTGCGTATATTGAATTTAATATACCGTATATGAAAGTTACTTCATATACTTCGATATTAAATTTAAAAAAGAAATTTTTACAATTTTTACTGTTGCTTCGATTTTCTCTAAAAAATCAACAAACGAGGACGTATATCAGAAATGTACATTAAAATTATGATTGAAGATAAAATTATGCATTATTAAAATTAACGTCTGTCAATCTAATTATACAGCTGAACATACAATTAGCAGACAAAAGTACAACATTTTAAGAAACAATGGACAATACAGAAATCAAAGAAGTATTCTGAAGTGAGAGAAACAGTCAAAATTAATTATAGCTTTCGTAGTCAAGGATTGATCTTAATGGAAGTTAACAGGTAAAAAACGATAGAAACTTTTGAATGGAAATGGGTAGATGTTTTATTACTCACTTCCAAATTCTATTCTTTTATATCCAGTATCTAGTTCTATCTATTATAAGAAATTATATCTGTTTCTAAATTTTATCATCCTCTTTAAAGTAATATTTCTGAATGATTAATTATATAGAAATAATCAGAAAATAGAATTAGTAGAAAAACTACTAATTGAAATTATAATGATGTAATTTATAAACTGAAATTTACGAATTTGCATACACTAAGAAAAAAGGTTGGTTGTCCTAACCAATTTGTTGGAATCTGGGCATCATACAATTTATTGATTGACACAACCAATTCTAGGTTAAGACAACCAATTCTTGGTTAACACAACCACGAGTCAGTTGGGGTTACTACTTAGGATAGTTACACTAACTAACTTTTAACTAAGACAAACCTAGAAAATCTTAAATTCTACTATGAAATAATTCTACCATAACTAGAAACTTCATACTTGAAATAACAAAAATTGACAACACTTTCGAGGCTTTTTTCAGGTAAATGTCCCCCACTTAGCTTACAGTTTCTTTGATATAATGTTGAAAAAAATATTTCTGAAAGTCAAAGACAAAATTTTCCTTTAAAGAAAATTTGTTTAATTTATAAAAAAGATTTGTTCAAATAAAATAAAATAATCTTTTTAATGTAAAAAAATTACTTTTCTTCATGCATTTGAATCATAAACATTCAACATATTCTAAATTTCTTTAATAGTGTAAAATAAAATTTCTTCGATTCAAACGAAACATTTTGATTTCTAATAATTACGTGGAATGTAAGCAAAACTTTTCCGTTAAATAAACGAAAATTTCAAATTAATTAGTTGAGTTTGAAATTTTTTGCCACTGCCTACATTTTTTCCACAGAAAGATTTCAAATTCTTTAATCGAAAATTTCTTTGGATGAAAAATACTTTTTTGAATCAGAATTTTTCTGTGAGCTTATATCAAAAAAATGTTTCTTTGATTTAGAGGAACTTTTCTCTTACTATAACTGAAAACGGCAGGTAAATTTTGAAATTTTGTATAAGAAAATGTGTAAAAACGGATTCAGATAAGCTTCTATCTATATATTTAAATCCTCAAGATATGAATATTCTGACAACTTATTTGTTGAAAGTCATTCATTTTTTAGTTTAGTTAACACAAAATGGATTATTAAAGATTAATGCACAGTTAGTTTAGATTCAATTGATAAATTCCTAATTTAGTTTGAACATATTTGAATCCATTAATTTTTAAAATTCATATAACTATAATTTCAGAGTATTTCAAATTTAAACCCTAAAGACTAAAGGCTACGAAATTTAAAGCTTCATTAAAATTTGAAGTCACCGAAATTCAATAAAATATTTCCTTCGTGTCGCCTTGACCCAGGTCGCGACTCGCTCGCGCGTTAAAATACGGCTTTCCACACGTGATACAAACGATTTTTTTTGTTCGCTGTATACCGATAGTTAGCCGAGTCGGTGTCGTTTTACGAGCGGAAACTTGATTTTTCCGCACGAGTAACGTGAAATATTCTCGCACTAATGCGGGAAAATCAACTTTTCGCACGCAAAACGATACCAACAAGGCTAACTTTCGGTGTGCGGCAGACAAAAAATTTGTTTTCCATTTCAAATGAAAAAGGAAATTCAATTTAATTAAGGCTCTATTACCCTTAAGGGACACATTCTCATCATGAAACTCACACTTTGCGCTCGATTTTCTGTATACATTTTTGTAACTTTCTAATAGTTTATATGATTAAAAAATTTATTTTCTTCCAAATATCTCTAAAAGGAAAAACAATCGTAGAGTTTAATTAAGCAAACGAATTTTCATTTCAACGCTTGTTTCGTATCTCACATATTTTGTTTAAAAAATTAAATTTTTGAATTTTAATCTTACGTTTTGAAATTGAAACGAAAAATAAACAGTTTATCAGAAAATGTGTTAGACAAAATGAAGTGACCAATTTTGCATCCTTACGTTGTTTTCATATTTCACATATTATGGTTAAAAACTCGAATTTTCAATTTTCAATAGTATTTTTTTAAACTATAAAGAAAAATATACATCTTATAAAAAAATGTTGCAATTCAAATTTATAGATCTTTTTGTAGTAAACAATTTCATATTATAATGTTTTTTCGTATCTTGTATAATTCAACTGGAAAATGGAATTTAGATGTTTACTTTTTACAAGTATTCAGTATTGGAATTTTGGATATTTTCAAAAACGTAACAAATGCTTTTTATTTTCACAATTTTGGTTGTATGTGCCGAGCTATTTTTCACATAAAACTAAAACATAACAAAACAAACATAAAACTTCTCATTCATGACGAGAATGTAAAAAATGTTCCTTTGTTTAAAAAATACTGTTCTCCTAATGGGGAAGTAAGTATGGAAGTATACAATTGCTGAAAATAATAACATAAAATATGAGAATTTAATAGAAAAGAGAGAAAATAAGAGAATAAAGTAAGATATTCATTGGATGTAATTTTACTTAACGTATAGTTTTCATCCACGAAAATTAAACCTCGGGCAAAAATAGACAATTTTGCTTTCAACAATAGCAATATTATTATTAAAGGACTATTTTAAAAGAAAAAATATTATTTTACAGGAAAAAAATTTGAAACACAGAAAAATAATTTTATTAATAAATTTCATTTTTGACCCAACTTTTTTTCTTATCATTTCTTACCAAATTTTAAAAAATTATGCGATTCTAATAAATCACGGTCCTTTTTTTTAGGAAAAAGATTCTCTACAACTTGACCGTTTCCAATTTTTGAAAATGAATTTTTTAATGGCTGAAATTTAAAAAAAAGTATTTTTCAAAACAAAATTTTTATAGACAAATTGCTGAATTTGATAATAATTTATTCATTTTAAAGTACAAATCACTTTTTCAAGAAAAAGATTCCCTACAACTTAACCATATCCAATTTTCGAAAATGAATAAATTATTATCAAATTCAGCAATTTGTTTATAAAAATTTCGTTTCGGAAATATTTTTTAAAATGATTTCAGCCATTAAAGAATTTATTTTTAAAAATCAGAAATGGTGAAGTTGTGGAAAATCTTTTCTCTGAAAAAATGATTCAGGATTTATTAGAATCGCATAATTTTTGATTTGGTAAGAAGCGATAAGATAAAAAGTTGGGAAAAAAGTAAAATTTATTAATAAAATTACTTTTCTGTATTTTAAATTTTTTTCATGGAAATTAATCTTTCCTCTTCCAAAATAGCCCTTCAATAATAATATTTCTATTCTTGAAAGCAAAATTATCTATTTTTGCCTGAGGTCTAATTTTCGTGGATCAACTACCTTAAAGAGGAAATTTCAACATTTCATTCAGATAATCTCCTATAACAAGAGTATATAAAGCTGGAAGGAGGAAGCAACTTCGGATGTTGGTCGCGGTCGAGAAGCTTCTTTGCAATGTAAGTTAGCGAGGAATAAAATAGTTTGGAGGTAGAATAAGAAGGTAGTTCCTAGACTGCCCCTCTGAAGCGGCGATGCAAAGCGTTACGATACGGTATTGTACGGTACATTCACCAATGACCGAGTGGCACGAATCCTCTCTCATTCTCTCTTTTCCTCGCGAGTACCTTCCAGCTTACACTTATGTTTCTGCACTTAGATATTTATTACTAGAGGCCATGGATCAAACAGATCACGTGACGTCAGTAATTGAAATTAAAGTATGTGAAGTTATTGAAAAATTAATAACTAAAATGGATTTTCGGTACTAGGAAAACCTGCTTGGCTATTTTGTTTGTGTCTGTTTTGTACCAGAAATACATTTTAGTTATTATTGTTTAAATAATCTTAGATACTGTTATTTCAATTACTGATGTCACGTGATCCAGTTGATCCATAGCATACGTAGCAAAAATCAGGTCTCAGGCAAAAATAGATTTTCTTATCGCTTCGAGCCAAATTTAAAAAAATGATACGTTTAATGAATCATGGATCATTTTTTCAGGGAAAATATTCTCTTCAACTTGACAGTTTCCAATTTTCGGAAATAGATTCTTTTATGATTGAAGTTATTAAAAAATAATTTTCCAAAACAACAGTTTTATAAAAAATTGCTGAATTCTATAATAATTGATTCATTTTCAATAATTGGAAACGCTCAAGTTATAGAGAATATTTCCCCTGGAAAAATAATCCATGATTCATCAGAATCACACCATTTTTTAAAATTTGGTAAGAAGCGATATGAAAAAAAGCACTTGAAAATGAAATTTTTGAAATACGTTATTTTTCTATATTTCAAATTTTTGTATAGAAAATAATCTTTTCTCTTTTGAATAACCCCTTTAATAATAATATTGCTATTATTGAAAGCAAAATTATCTATTTTTGCCTGAGGCCTAATTTTCGCGAGTGATAATTAAAATTAAAATTTTAATAAAATAATTAGAATTCTATTTATAAATAAATATATTTATATTGAATATTTAATTTAAATTACTAAATACTTATAAAAAATTTAAATTCTAAATTATATTTTTTTAACTTTTATTCAAATGATTTATGATATATTATATTAGTTTCGAATTCTTGAAATTTTTAATTTTAAAGCTAATCCCATAAAATATTTAAATTTATATATTTATACTTTAAGAGGACTAGGCAATCGTATTTCAAGAATATTCACATTCTATATTTACTCTCTCACAAAAGATTGAAAGCAAGCACTGAAAAACTCTTTTGTGTTGTGTTTATTTATATCATGTAGAGAAAAAAATTAAGGGCCAATGTAAGTCCAGAATATAAAAAAATAAAATTTACTTTGAAAAAAAAAATTTTTAATTAAAAATTCACAAGCAGACGGACCAGCCTTAGTGCATTTATTTACTGACATAAATTTTCAACTTGTTGTCTCATTTTTTAAAGAAATGGACTTACAGAAATTGGAAATTTCGGTAAGGTAAGAATCTAATCACGTGGTTTGGCTGGTCCATGGCCTTAAGGCTACTTATAAACCGAACCTCGGATCTCCATCTGAACAGCAGCCAAAGACACAATGAGAAAAGCAAAGCACATTGATATACTCAACAAGACAAAGATACTCGGAGCAGGGATGCTCCATACCTTATATGAATAATCCCGTAATAAAGACTATCTCGCGGATTATTAATTCCTCGAGATGCTTTTGTAGTTAAACCATGACTTACGATTTTATTCTTGCATGGCTGTAAATCATCGGCCTTAAGGTCACTGAATAAAAACCGGTATTCGAGAAAAAAGGACAAACATTTGGTGCTGCTTTTTGCTATCGATCTGGAGTCTTACAATCCAGAGAGAAGTACCAATTCATCATCCTGTTGGTTCCATGAAACTCCATAATTCATTGTCAGCATTTTACTTTCGTGGATTTGCTGTCATTATTTTTCGGACCAAAAGTTTCCAATTCAGAAGATAAATTTTACTAACAAGGATCGAAGTTTTAGGAATTATTCTGCTGGAAGCAAAGAGATAGAAATCCTATCACTTTTAATCGCCTTCTATCTCTTAGATAGAAAGAGATGAGGTAATATATCCCTCGTCTATTCACCTGTATCTCTTTTTAACCCTTGTCTATTTACTTCTATCTCTTTCTATCTCTTTGGCAATCCAAATTCGCGCCTATCTCTTTCAATCCCGTTTTCTTTATCTCTGTCTATTCTTCGTATATCCACCTATATTTTTTTCAATCTCTTGTCTATCCATCTCTGTTTCTTTATACCTCTTTGTCAATCCAGATTAATTCCTATCTCTTTGTCAATCCAAATTCACGCCTCATTCAATCCCGGCGTCCTTTATCTCTGTCTTTTCTTCGTATATCTACCTTTATTTATTTCTATCTCTTGTCTATCCACCTCTATTTCTTTATATCTCATTGTCAATCCAGATTGGTGCCTATCTCTTTGTCAATTCAACTTCACGGCTATATCTTTCAAACCCGTTTCCTTTATATCTGTCTATTTTTCGTATATCCACCTATATTTGTTTCTATCTCTTGTCTATCCCCCTCTATTTTTTATACCACTTCGTCAATCCAGATTAATGCCTATCTCTTTCTATTTCTTAGTCAATCCAAATTCACGGCTATATATTTCAAACCCGTTTTATTTATCTCACTCTATTCTTTTTATATCCGCCTACATTTGTTTCTATCTCTTGTCTATCCCCCTCTATTTTTTATACCACTTCGTCAATCCAGATTAATGCCTATCTCTTTCTATTTCTTAGTCAATCCAAATTCACGGCTATATATTTCAAACCCGTTTTATTTATCTCACTCTATTCTTTTTATATCCGCCTACATTTGTTTCTATCTCTTGTCTATCCATCTCTGTCTCTTTATACCTCTTTTTCAATCCAGATTAATACCTATCTCTTTGTCAATCCGAATTCACGCCTCATTCAATCCCGTTTTCTTTATCTCTGTTTTTTCTTCGTATATCCACCTATATTTGTTTCTATCTCTTGCATATCCATCTCTATTTCTTTATACCTCTTTGTCAATCCAGATTCACGGCTATATCTTTCAAACTTGTTTTCCTTATCTCTGTCTATTCTTCGTATATCCACCTATATTTGTCTCTATCTCTTGTATATCTATCTCTATTTGTTTATACCTCTTTGTCAATCCAGAGTGATGTCTATCTCTTTCTATCTCTTTGTCAATCCAAATTCACGCCTCATTCAAACCCGTTTTCTTTATCTCTGTCTATTCTGTGTATATCCACCTATATTTTTTTCAATCTCTTGTCTATCCATCTCTGTCTCTTTATACCTCTTTGTCAATCCAGAGTGATGTCTATCTCTTTGTCAATCCAAATTCACGCCTCATTCAAACCCGTTTTCTTTATCTCTGTCTATTCTTCGTATATTCACCTATATTTGTTTCTATCTTTTGTTTATCCACCTCTATTTCATTATATCTCTTTGTCAATCCAGATGGATGCCTATCTCTTTTAATCCCATTTTCTGTATCTCAGCCTAATCCACATCTATCCACCTGTATCTATTTTGTTGCTTTTCCTATCCACTACTATCTCTTTCTATCTCTTGTTTATCCAAATTTACATATATCTCTTTCAATCCCCTTCTCCTAATCTCAGCCTATCTCTTGTATATTGACCTATATCTTTTTCTATCTTTTTGCCAATCCAACTTCATGGCTATATCCTCCAATGTTCTTCTCTTTACTTCAATATATCCCTCATCTATTTACCTCTATCACTTTCTATCTCTTGTTTATATCTCTGTCAATCCAGGTTCACACTTATCTCTTTCAATCCCTGTTCCTCCTCGTAGTTAGATCTTCTAATTTTGTACATACTGTATCATTAATTACTAATAACTACCCAAGTGCGAAATTAGATACGGCCCAACACTGGCCCAGCATCGCCAAAAATTTGCCGAAGATCGGCTGCCAATATCGTGCCGTTGCTGGAATGATAACTCGGGTATGCACTTGGCGGCCAATGCTGGCCCAAACTCTGGCCGCCAGCACTTGTTTTCGGCACAGCAACGGGCCAATGCTGTGCCGAACTCTGGTTTTCTCGCTTCCAGGATGGTTTGCCGTGGTAAAAGTGACACATGGCCCAGTAATGTGCCGTTCATGAGCCCGACTCTGGCTCTTCTACTTTCAGAACTGGATGCCATAGTAAAACTAACAATCGGCTTGGTATAGGGCCAACTTGGTAACTGGGCCAAGTTTCGGCTGAAGGTCGGTAAATTTAAACAGTCGAAAAAGGCCGCCGTCGTCGGCCCAGCACTTGACCGATTCAAACAGTGACACTGGCCCAATAACAATGGCCGACTCTTGGCTGCCGAGATTGGGCCAATATTGTGCCGTATTATCACCTTCGGCAATTCGCACTTGGGTACTTTTATTTATCGAATAGAAAGGATATAGAAAATGATTCCGCAAGTATACAAGGTATAGACCGAAATAGAGAAAAGGGTATTCGAAGATTGGATTGATTTTGGATTGACGAAGGGATAGAAAAAGTTGGATGGGGATAGTCGAGGAATAGACATGGATAGCGAAATGTATCTCATGAGTAACATCGAGATTTTTCACACTTATCTCATATTCTACCTTAGCTCAGTAGACTTAGCGTTTGGGAATATATCGATGCGTGCGTGGTTAGGGTTCGAGTCTCGGTACATATGCTGATTTTTCAGTGTTATACGCGATAGCGACAAATTTAGAATATTGGTTATGTACAAAGTAATGTATTTATAAAATTGTTAAATATATCTTAAGGGAATGAAAATTAACAAATTTGAAACAAAAGATCGAGAAGGGTATACAATGTGATCAAAATTTTTTTTATAATATTAAAAAGAGATAAAGGACCCCGCACCAAATATACAGAAAATGGCCTTATGATAAAAAATTGTAAAAAAAATTTTTTCTTGTATTTTCGAACCTGCAAACTAAAAATTCGAAAGAAAAATGTCAGAAAGATGGACAGTTTTTAGACAAACACTTGCCAAAGTTTCGATTTTTACATGTATTTTAATGGAAAAATGCTTATTTTAGCAAAATGTTTTTTTTCCTCAAAAACTCTATGATAGATTTGACTAAAACTTTTATATTTTGACGATCAGGCGTACCGAATGAAAATATTGATACCCACGAACTAGAAAGATTAACGATTCTTTGCGTATACACCATGTTGTTGGGGGTGTTTTCGTACCTTAAATATCCAAGTATGGAAATCATCATTTTTAAGTAACTAAAATCAATAGAGATTTTTAATCAACTACTACGGTGTGTAACGACTTTCAAATAAGTACATGGTTGGTTTATTATTCCTTGGACATTGTATTCGGAATATTGATATTTCTTAATAAGTAAAACCACACAAAGTTTTCTGATTAATCTATGAGGATATAGAAAATCATATTAAAGTAATTAGAAAAGGTTTAGACAAGGATGTGTCTGAATTTTTTTTATTTTTTTTTATTTATTTTTATAATCATCCCTTAATTAGAGAAGCGGATAAATTAAGATTTCCTACGTGAATAAATGTTCAAATATTTTTTGTATTAAGATTCAGGTTGACAAAATAACTTTAAAACATACATATTTCTAGTTCGTGGGTATGAATCTTTTGATTCGGTACGCCTGATTCGTCAAAATATAAAAGTTTTAGTCAAATCTATCATAGAGTTTTTGAGGAAAAAAAACATTTTGCTAAAATAAGCATTTTTCCATTAAAATACACGTGAAAATTCTGACATTTTTCTTTCGAATTTTTAGTTTGCAGATTCGAAAATACAAGAAAAAATTTTTTTACAATTTTTTATCATAAGGCCATTTTTTGTACATTTGGTGCGGGGTCCTTTTACCGGTTGGAGAAATAGACGAGGGGATAGGGATAGACTGGAGATAGGAAGAGATAGATATTCCAGAACAAGAGATAAACTGAAGGATAGAAACAGATAGTTATTCCTTGGCATGGTGGATATAAATTAAGAGATAGAAAGACATAGCATTTTGGGAATGCAAATCGGCTACTTGGAAGAAATAAAAAAAGATTCTATCTCTTTCTATCTTTCTACTTCCAGCCTCAGGTTAGGATACGCTTTTCTCGTTTTGAAGCAATATAATGTTTGTGTGATGCAACCCTATGCAGAAAGCAGGTTTAAAAGATGGAATTCTTGCCTATTGAAATTTTTAAGCTTAGCAATAGTGGAAGGTTTAATGAGTCGTCAAATGCATATGAACACTTACTGAGATGTGGAATTCCTATCATACAGGGTGTATCCCACACGGAAGCTGTGAGAATCACGATTCATGGCTGCATTCCAAAACTCGAGAAATTTCAGTTATTAAAGATCCGGCATTATATAGGAATGTTGCATTCTGTGCTTCCATTTTCATGCTAAGAGAAATTATTCATTCAACAGGAAAAATTCTTTCTAAATGTGTCATAAATCTATTGCCCTTGAATTATAGAAGAATTCAACTTCAATAAACAGAATTTTTTCGATAATTACAAAAATTAATTATTAATTTTAAAATAATTATTGTTTGATTTGGAAAGTTAGTTCAGTTTACTTTAGAATGTAACCGGAAAAAACGAATAATGTCCTGGCGGAAGTTTCGGATTGGAATTCAATCCGAAAAAATTAGAGCTATTCTCGTTCGATGCGAATCGGTTAGAAGTTAATCCGATTGAACCCGAGGTCAGAATGATTCGAATTAAAAATTTGGTTCTGATTCACTCGGATTAAAGTCTCAGACTGAACCTGAATGAATCGAATTGACTCGGATTGACTCTAAATCGATTTGCATCATACGAGATTCAAACATTTATTCGAATTGATTCGAAATGATTTGGAAGCCGATTTCAGTATGATACGGATTCGTTCGGATTGAATTCCTTTCCGAAACTTTCACTATGGTACCCTGTCGAAATTATCGGATAGGAATTCATTCCGGGCCAATCAGAACCATACCGATTCATTCCAATATCTGTATTCGAGCCAGTGCGAATCATTATGAACCAATCCGAAAAACGTTTTATATCTCGTTTTATTAAAAACGGTAAAAAATCGATCCGACTTAATCCGATTTAATCCGAGGCAACAATCCGAATGAATCCGAACCAATCCGAAACCAAGTTTTCAATCAGAATCAATCCGATGAATCCGAGGTCCGAATGATTCGGATTATTTTTGATTGAAAATTCGGTTTGGATAAATCCGAGCTCAGATTGATTCGGATTGGTTCGGATTCATTTGAATAGTTGCTTCGGATTAAATCAGATTAGGCCGGATCTATTTTTTACCGTTTTTCATCAAAGAAGTTACAAAACGTTTTTCGGATTGGTTCGGAATGATTCGCATTAGCTGGTATACAGATCTCGGAATGAATCGGAATAGTTCTGATTGTCTCGGAATGAATTCCTATCCGATACTTTCGCCAGGGTAATCATAATTAATGACCTATAGAAATAACCTCAGACTAATGAATGGCTTTTTTAGAACTAGTAAAAGTAAGACAAAAATTAATTTCAATGCGTTTTGAAAGAATCAGCAATAAGATTCTTAGAAAAAATTAGTTCCAACCAAAATTGTTTATCTAATAATTTTTATTTAACTTGTAATGTTTTTGTTCTAATCTCTAAAAACAATTGTATAATTTTCATCCAATCTTTTTATTAAATAAACATATCATTTCAATATGCTAAAGAAAAAGGACTGAATGCGGAATGACTATGATCAGATCAATCAAAATTAAAATTAATTTTTGTGTTCCTGTTTTTTTAATGATCACAACTTCTTTCATACTTTTTCTCGCTTCTTAAGGTAGTTTTCATGCTAAAAAACATATCCGTGGAAAAAAGTTTTCCTATGATTTTAAGATTTCAAATGGTATTATCAGTAGTGTCTTATGAAAGATAAAACATTATTCTTTATGAAAAAATTGTAAAAAACGGAATATGATACTTTTAAAAATGTTTTTTGTATTAATATTTTTCCTTACTATCGCTTCTTACCAATTTGTTAAAAATTATTGGATTTTTGTTAATCATGACTTTTTTTCTGGAAAAATATTCTCTACATCTCTACTATTTCCAATTTTGATAATAAAGAATAAAGTGTTCAAATATAGTTATTTTGTTAAAAGAATTCTTTTAAAGATTTCAGCCACTGAAAATTTTTAATTTATAATTCAGTAGTTGTATAGAATATTTTCGTTTAAAAATAAGCCATAATTTACAAAAATCTAGTCATTTTTGAAAAATTGATAAGAAGCGATATTAAGGAAAAACATTATTACAAAAAACATTTTTAAAAGTATTATTTTTTGGAAGATTTAAATTTTTTTTCATTAAAACTAATGTGTTTTCTTTCATAAACATTTCTGAATTATATGGAAAATAGAATATAACAGGTATCCCTATAAAAACACAATATATATATTGCCTTTATGTATATAGGTACATATATGATTATTATCTATATTTTTGGGTATGAAAAGCACTCTAGCTAAAAAAACAACTAAAAAATTTATTTTTTATTTTTCGGATATTTTTATTAATTTTTTTATTTCATTTCATATGTAACTTTTTTTAGTCATCTTACCTTATTTTCCATGTCCAAAAATTCGCTACATATTGTAAGGAACAAAATAAAAAAAGAATCATGACAATTGGTTAAAAAATAAAAAAGTTATTCAAAGTCAAAGAATGTCAAAAAAATGCCCCAAAAAGTCAAAATTTTTAGTTCTCAAAAAACATAGAGGTGATGCTGGAATTTTTTAAAAACCCCAAAAACTTTCTAAATAAAGCTACTAAACATAAAAAAAATTACATGGAAGGTCTAAACTCAAAAAATAGAAATATTAAAGATGGCGGATCCCCTTAATCAGCTTATATCAATTATTTTAAAGAGGACCTTTATCCTCTCCGAGGAAATAAATTATTCAATAAACTTTTCTATTATTGCTTCAGTTTGCGCTTTTTGGTGTTCATAAAGCAAAAATTCACTTTCACAAGTTCGATCTCCATACTCTATTAAAATAGATCCAAGAACTGATCGATCAATTCGAGGGTTTAAAACCAGACGATAAATTTCCTTATTTATGTAAAGAAATCTATGAGAACTGAGGCAATGCTTTTCACGTGATATGCATATGCATATAAGGCAGTAGACCTCAAAAGTGAATTAATTCACAACCTGTTAAGTGAATTAAATATCCAGCCAGACTGGTACATCGTGATTTTGGACATGTATTAAAATGGTCCATATTCATAGTAACAGCATAATACACACATATACATAATATATATAGTAGCGGAAACCGTGAGAACGTTAAAACGTGATGTTTGGACTCTATTATACTGAGCTAATTTCTAAATTCGAGTTTCCGAATGTTTGGAGAGAAAATAATGCATTTAAATTGGCGCATGGAAACGCACTGCACCGGAACCAGCCGGAACGAAGGATGAAGCATCCAAGCATCCGTCTCTCTGTTATATAAATAAACGGAAACCTCATCGGTTACGTAAAGGTATCGCGATTCGCCTTCGCACTCGCTGCGATCAGTGAAGGATGGCGATAAAACGTTCGAAGGTGAGGCGTTACTCTAATAGGATTAATTCGCAGGAGCGACTACTTTCTTATCTTAAAGTCTCCATGCTGATCTCGGCTAGGCTTTTGTGATTCCGCAAGCAATTCTTGAGAGCCGAGACTTAGATACACTCAGGGTTGAGATTCCTTTAGCCTCACTTTCAATTTCAACTTTTAGTTTGCAAATAACTTTCAATCTCAATCAGTACTTCTCTTTCTTAATTTCAATCAGTCACTGATTTATAGCTATAATATTAGTTGGTTTAAGTCACATTCGCTGATAAATCTTCAAATCAAGTAAAATTCACTGATTGTAGAGCTAACAATAAGTCACTGGTTTTAATCAATGAAAACCTGCTGATCCAAATTTATAAATAAATTGTACAAGACGTTAGACTTTTTTTTAAAAATGTACTTTATGAATCTGCGTCAATGAAGATTTCACTGGATTATAATCAGTGGTCTCCTTTAGCTATAGAATTATTTATTGCTGAAAATCGATAAAAATGGCTTTTTTTATAGACAAAAATGAATCTAGAGAGTTGATTTTTCGAAATAAGTTTCATTTTTCTTATCATTACTTTATAATTAGCACTTTTTTCACTGATTTCCAGAAATAAATAACTGATCTTTAAGACTGAATCAATCAAATTTTCACTGATTCATCAGTGGAAACAATATTTTTCACTGTTAAATCAGTTAATTTTAATTGATTAATCAATGAAAACAATATTCTCCACTGTGCTCTCTAAACCTGAATCAGTGAAATAGTCACTGATTATATCAGTGAAAATATATCAACTGATGAATCAGTGCCCTGCTTTGATTTCACTGAGGAATCAGTGAACGCGTTACGTGAACATAACTTTTGAATTCGCGAATTGAAAACTTTCATCTACATTTTACTGATTTATCGTCCCTTAAAAATAAGAATCATTACGTAATTTCGTTTTAGTGTTGTTTAGCCTAAAATAAATGAGTTCATCGATCGTTAAAATATATTGCTGGTTTTATTACTCCTACCTGAAGCTTTCACTGATTCAATAAGTGGGTTCAATCTGTTTCACTGATTCATCAGTCGAATTTCACTGGTTCTCAGTGAAAAACTTATAGCTGCTGCCATCAGTGAATAGTCACTGCGAATCAGTGGCCGTTCACTGATTCAGGTTTAGAGAGTCAAATCAGTTCCTTTTCACTGAAGTAATCAGTGAAATTTGACTGATTCACTGTAACAGTGTTGCCAGATGGCTGAGTCGCTTTCCCCCTAGATTAGTCCCTATTTTCCACTAAAAAAAATTTTTTCCACTAAATCCTGAAATTTTTTTTTAATAGTAAAATTCTTATATGTACATGATGAATTTTACTTTTTTCAACATTTAAACGCTTTATATATATTGTTTTTTAAGAAAAAGAAAGAATTTCAAAGGAATTTCTGAAGAAATTCGAGAACGCTCGCTTTTCGTACACTAAAAACGGAATATTGACTGTCGAACAATTCCGTTCACTATGAATGGATTTTCTACTCAAAATTGGCATAAGAGGAAATCCTCTAACAGTTGAAGTATTTTCGTTTCAAGTTCTATCATTTTATTGCCAAAGTTTTTCCTTTGGTCTGGAAATAAAATCCTTTTTTGTGTGAAGGAAGTATAATTTCGATGTTAAAAGAAAACAAATTCTATGATATAACCTATAAGAAATATACACAAGCCAAACTTTGACAAATCCCAATATTCAATCGATCATTTTCAATAATATAATAACGACCCGTCTTAGATTTCAGCTTAAAGAAATTTTAAGATATAACTTTGCTTACATTACAAATTTTCCAATACGTGTAAAATTGAAAGTCCATAATCTATTAAATATATAATGTTGAAAAAGTGTTACAAAATTATTTTTAAACTTTGCTGCATTTTAAATTTCACAATAAATTCTATAGTAAACATTTTACTAATAATTTCAAATCAAAATATTTTTTTACAAATAAAAAACAACTGTATATTTCATAAACTGAATAAATTGTATAAAAAATTATACATATATGAAACTGTTTTACGGAAAAAAATGTGTAGCTGTCACAAGGATATTTTAGGTTATAGTAGCCACATTTATGGCTAGGATAGTTAATAATATAGCTTGAACAGCAATATGTTTCTTTGTACCAGCTACACATTTTTTTGCGTGTAATGTTAAATAAGTGTTTTCAAAATTCATTTAAGAAATGTTTTTATTCAATTTTATCAATGATATTACAATGGATTTCCATATACGCATGATACGCAATACATCTTGAGTTATGTGATGGCCTGTAATGCATTTGATCGTTTAAATAATCTTTTGAAAATAATCTAAACACCGAAAGTCTGAGACAAAAAAACGAGGACACTTCCTCCTTTTCACACCCCGTTATCACGATTTCAGTCCCTACAATGCTTTTATTGACATTCTTGGGAATATCTTTGAATTGTCATCAGAAGCAATGAAAAATAAGGTTATGCGGTTCAAAATTGTTTGTTTTGGTATACGGACCTTTCAAAATTTCTATGTCGCACTCTGGGATTCCTAACAATTTGTAGAAATCCATTATTTGATTTCGTTAATTGATTTTGATAATAAATAAATATATTCTTTGTAGTTGGTACCGTACTGACAAAATATCTGTGAACAGATTAACACCAGACGATGTACACTCACTAATGCGCAGGCGCACTTCGTCTCCTAGTCTAGAAATGCAATCCTTACATAATTAGAGGATTTCTTTTCAGAGTAAAAAAAAATCGTTCATTGCTAAAAATATTTTCTTTTTGCATCTCACAGATGAGTTTTGTAATGGGAAAAAGATTCTGTTGGTAGACAAAAGGAATATGCTTAAATTCAATGGATGCATTCTGAAAAGAACGTAATTTCACTATGGATAGACTTTTTTTAGAGTGTAGTTGAGTTTGAAATTTATTCCACTGCCTACATTATCAGAGGATCATTAGTCGCGTATATTAATATGAAATAATTAAGACTTTTCTACTAAATAAAAATAAACTTAATATCAATTCTGAAAATGAGTAAGTATCTGACATTATGTGTTTAAATTCGCAGAAATAATTTTTTGCTCCTTTTCTAAAAAGTGAATGTGAATTCCCAACCCTGGAGGAACTTCTGTATGTGTAGCTGCGAACAAAACCCATGGGATTTCCACAAGTCGATTTCCTCGCGCTTCCAGTCTTCAAGGATTGCGCTTTTTTTAGACCCCTTCGGATTTTCTCACGAACCGGGATGAGTGAATCGTCCTTCGTTTCACGGAATAATATAGTAAGTGACACATTAAGCTCAGTAAGCGTTCTCGCGTGCAATACTGGCTTGGACATAATAATGCACTCAACTGTCCAGTCGGTTTTACGTGAGCATATATAAAATCCTACTTTCTCATCATTAGACTCTTTTTCTCTACTGGTAAAATCATAAGTATTATGTACTTCCATAATACGATTAAAAAATCGGTTAAATGTAAAATTCTATAATAAGTACTTTATTCAATTTTCCATTGACCTGATCTACCAAGAGAGTCAAAAAGACTGGTAGTATATTTCATTAAAAATTTTAGTAAATGTTTATATATTGAGATAGATGTCCTAGTAATCGTGTCTACCAATGATAGCCATTTTACATTTGAAATTTGACAAAGTACTAAAAAGTATCAGTATGTTAATCTTTTTACGTTCGAGAATATTAAAAATTCAAGTGTAGTACACATGTAATGTGTTTGAAATTAAAAAACGACAATAGCGCCTCTTTTGAAAATCCGATTTTCGGTACCTGATGTAAAGCGGGACGAAACTGCGATTTTCAACCCGCTCTACAGGTACCGCAAATTGGATTTTCAAAGGAGGCGCTATGAAAAATAGTATGCATTACTCAAAACAAAACACAGCGAATGCAACTCGTGTGACTGCAGCCCTCGCTTCGCACGGGCAGCAAACTTCACACTCGTTTGCAATCGCTGTGTTTCGTCCCTTGTAATGCAATATACTATTAATTGAAGTATTTTACAACTGATACGCGGATAGAAATTTGATGGTTGAATGTACCATTTTTCCGTTAAACCAGAACCATTAGAAATTTTTGCCAGTTAGTCCCAGAAATATGCTAATTAATATAACATGTTTTGGGAAATATCACCAAGAATGATGATAAAAATTGAAAATTCACATGCCAACTTTTGTTTTCACAAAATATACCTTTAAAGATGTGTATGCATATCTTTCGCGTTTACATTCTATAAGATATTTCATAGGTTGAAATATTACTTTCACACATTTAGGGAATATTATAATCTTAACGTTTGAAAAAGTTCCCATCAGAGTTCAAACGTTGGAATCGTAGATGGTATTTTTTATCCTCCTTAAAAACGTTCTAAACTATAAAAAAAGTCTATTGATGATAGTGAAATTATATTCCTTTCAGAATGCATCCATTGAAATTAAGCAGATTTTTTTTGTGTATCAAGAGAATCGTTTCACTGTTAAAAAACTTATCTATAAAATGCAAAACGAAAATAGTTTTACCTTTCTTTTTCTTTTGACTCTGAAAAGAAATCCTTCAGCTATTAAATGATTGCATTTGTAGGCTAGCAGACGAAGTGCGCCTGCGCAATATAAGTGTACATCGTCTAGTGCTCAATAGTGCAATATGCGCGAGTAATTTTTGTGTTGCGCGATATAGTCTTTTATCATCTCGATTAACTAACGTGGATTCTTCAGGGAAATGGATTTCTTCAAAATATTAGGAATTCCAGAATGCGACGTAAAAATTTTGGAAGGTACGTATACCAAAACAAACAATTTTTATCCGCATAACCTCATTTTTCATTGCTTATGACAATCGAAGCATTATAACTTCATCAATTTTTAATGCTTTTAATGATCGAAGAGTTATCAGTCGTCTTTTTTAAAATGATTTTGTAAAGTGTGCTTGAATTTCATTGAATATTATGGTTTTCATTAAAGTTGTATCTTAAAATTTCTTTAAGCTGAAATCTAAGACGGGTCGTTATTATAGCATTGAAAATGATCGATTTAATATTCGCATTTGTCAAAGGTGGGCCTGTGTACATTTCTTGTTAGGTTATATCATACAATTTATTTCTTTTATCCTCAAAATTATATTTCCTTTGTACGACAAAGGATTTAATTTCCAGACCAAAGGAAATACTTTGACAGTAAAAGGATAGTACATTTGAAACGCCAATCCTTTAAATGTTAAAGGATTTCCTCTCCTGAAAATTTTGACTAGAAAATCCTTTAATGGTGAAAGGAATCGTTTGGCAGTCAATAGTCTGTTTTTAAAGTGTAGCAAAGCAGTCTTCTAATACAAATTCTAAAATTTCCAACCGCAATTACGAGAATAGTCTTGTGGCGTTAGTTGTAGGACGTAGGTGCGTTAAAAGGCGTAGGTCGTAGGTTCAATTCCCCCTCGGTCAGACCCATTTAGGTAGGTTTTTTTCCGGCTAAAATCTTTTCCACTTGACAAATAAATGAAGGGAATCGACAAGGAGCAATGAAAATCAACAGTGGTACTACGAAATATTGCAATGAAAAAAATTTTTTTTCAATCTGGAATTATTACCATGTAAGATGGCAAAATCCACTTTTATTGATTTGACTTTTTAAGCCTTACTGTAGTCGAACTATGAGAATGCTCGAAACAAATAGCGAGTAATGATTGAAATAATAAACTTTACCATTATGATGGGACTTTTCCACAACTTTTTCCAATAGTTCTGGTTTACTCGCATCAAATTCTTTTCCCTGTAGTACGACTGAGTAAAATGGATTTTAAAAAATTGTCAAAATCAATCAAACTCGGGAAGAAAATCCCCTTTTTGGGGTACACACGAAGAATGACAGTCAGAAGATTCGACAGAGACACTTTTACACCAATTGTAGGTTTTTCACAACGATGACGTTGGCTGTCCATACTTTCAAGTCTTCGCAACGAACTTACCTTCTGGTCTGTTAGATGGCGACACTTGATGGTGCAAAAAATGAAAAAAAAATCACAGTCCTAACGCAAATTACGCAATTTTTCCCCCCTATGCGGGAGTTATTGCTAATTCCCACGAGGATTATCGATAACTTCCGCATTTGTCGTGTGTACCCCAAATAGGGGATTTTCTTCCCGCGTTTCAGGCAAAAAAGGTTGCCATTTCTGTGCATACATGAAAAAAAAAACATAAAAATTAAATTAAATTAAATAGATAATGAAAATAAAAGAAATAGATATACATACAATATAAAATGCTGATAGTTCAGGTGTTAATAATTTACTAGAGTGTTTAATATTGACGTGATAAAATGAACAAGAATTATTTTTTTGGCAAAAATCGGTTGTATTTCTCAATGTACTCTCCTTTTAGCTCGATACAACGAGTACAACGATCTTTCAACTTCTGTTTTCCATTCAACTTCTTCGTTAGACTTAAAATGCCTACCACACAGCCATCTCTTGAAGTTTGGGAACAGATAATAGTCGCTGGGGGCCAGGTCTAGAAAATACGGTGGATGCGGAAGCGATTCGAAGCCCAATTCATGCTTTTTTGCCTGGTGCATTGTCATAATGAAAAAGGATTTTTTTCTTCTTAAAATGTGGACGTTTTTTTGCTGATTTTGTCAATCAATCGATCCAATAATGCAGCATAATATCCTCCAGTAATCGTCCTTCCTTTCTCAAGGTAGTCGATAAAGATTACTCCATGTGCATCCCAAAAAATATTTGAAAGCTTATTTCAAGCCCTTTAAAATTCATTTTGAAAAATTTTGAACTAAAAAATACTTTTTTCAAACTCCATTATCTCATGAAATATAAGTGTTTCAAAAAAACTTCCCAAGTGCGAAGTTACCCGAGTCGAAAAATAGATTCTCTGTTGATTCTCAATAATGTTAAATAAATTCTCTGTTAGTTCTCTTCAGTCTTAGAAGCCCTCCTTTAATTCTCTTAGATGCTTGTTAGTTCTATTTTGATTCTCTTTAGGCTTTTTACAATTTTCGGTTGATTTTAAAGTTCTCCTTTAAACCTCTATTAATCTCTATAATATTTTAAGTCTCTATTGATTCTCTAAAATCTCTAGAGTTATAATAATTATTCAACATAATTTAAATATGAAGTATTAACTATTTTTGATATGTAATAGTGTCTAAAATAATAATTATCTACTATTAAACACATGTATTCAAAAATAGTTAACACTAGTTTACTAATTTTATATAATAAAAATAATATTTTAATGCGAGAGAATATTAATTAAACTATATGGTGGAAATATTAATGTTAGAATAGTTTTATTCAAGCTCTTTTCGATTTATTGGTAATCCAATGTACACTGAGTTGTCTACATTCATGTAAATACAAACTGATATCAGAGTTGTAATTGGAATTGCGATTACATTTTCGACTATTTCACATTGTTGTAGAAATGATAAACTATTATGGTAAAAGAAGTTGCCTTCAGTTTCAAAAACATTACGACAAATCATTTCGTTTTGTAAAATTGCAAAATATAATTTTTCACATTCGCAGTTCTGAATCTCACAATCACAGTTGTGAACTTTAACAAAACAGTGTATGGCACCTAACTTAAATTCATGATTATGAACGTATTCCGCTACAGATGAACATGTTTGCAAGTTATCTTTATACGTATTTGCTACATATAATGTACCATTTTTTAACAATCTTGAAAACGTCCATACTCTGAAATTTCTTAGAATTTGAATATTTTGCATTGCCCTTTGAATTAATTCAGACATTTGTATAGTAAGCTTATAAACTCCAACACTATAACAATGCTCCAAAATTTGCTCATTGATTTTGACTTGATGCTTTTTCTTTTGACAAAAACTTTTTAATTCGCCGTTAGGAAGCGTTTCCATAAGCTTTATCATTGCGATAAATTGATTTTGAGAATTTACTATTTGAGTATCGATATGATTAGTCCCATGAACAAGTCTCAGTAGTTGACCATTTAAATCCTCGTACTCGAAACAAGTATACACCCATAATGGTCCAAGTCTTTCTACGATGTCAGGATAATGCAAAATTTGGTGAATATTTATTGAACAGAAACGTAATCCATATAAAGTTTGAAATTGTTTAACATAAGTATTTAAAAAATCGCGACTTATTTGGAGCATTTGTGGTGTAATTACGTCAGAACTAAGCAATGCGATTCCTATCACTAATAGAAGATAATGTCTAAAATAATCTTCTCTAAGAATTCCTTGCAAAACTGGAATCGAATAATAAAAGAACTACATTTTTAATTCTGACGCCTTCCAATGAATTAATTCTGTAATAGAGCGTGGCATGCGATGAACAAATTTTGGAGGTTTAATTGATGTCAGTCTACTATTAATAACATCAATAAACGCATATAAAGAGAAGGGTTGTGCACGGTATTCAACATTAAATAGTAAATTTAATACTTTTTTCACGACACCACCTTCAACGCCATGCATGCGATCAAGCCCCATACCCAGAATTAAATCTGGCATAAGTTGCGAAAAAACTGTTGGTCCTCTTACACCCATTACGGGATTATCCGCAGAAGCTGTAGGAGCAAATCTCTGTGTGTTTTCAGAAGTTCTTATGCTTAGTTCATTTTGGTAAGGAAATGCAAAAACATGACCCTTCGGCTCCAAAGGAACATTTACACCTTCAATTAAACAAAATGAGCAACCGTATTTACCATTGAAGTTTGTAAAATTTAAGCATTCACATCTAGCAGGCGTATCACAAGTTCCTGTAAGAAGAACTCCCCTTACATTTAAAGTCTCATCAAGACTTGGTACAAAAATTCTAATACCATTCGAGAGTTTCTGTAAATCTGAACGAAGGCTGTGAAAAAATCTATTCATATCAGGCTTAGTATCGCCATGCCACAAGCCAGCAAGCATAGTATTCTCTCTTTTTTTCCTAATTTCGAAAGGCAACTCATTAATGGATAAATAAATGGGCCAAACACTAATCTTAGACGATTTAAATACTGGAACACCATCTGTGTACCAAGAAAGAGAAATGTTGCTTGAATCAGATAAAAAACCATTATCCATCCACGCTTGATATAAAGTACCATCGTAAATATCTGATATGGTATGTGGTTGATGCATAGGCCTGTGAAATCGATGTTGCAAATTATTATAGAAATCCCTTCTTTTGTACATTTCCTTTAACTGTTCCAAAAATGGTAATTGAACAAAATAACCATTTTTTTCATAGGACAGGATGGACAAACGTCAGCTGATTGTAACACACGTAAGCATATTGTACAATAATAATGCTTCTTCAAATTGTTATTCTCTCCAAGACCAAAATATTTTCGGAATTTATACAAACTATTCCTTTTTAAGCCTTGATTTAAACAGTGGAAATTAATTACTGCAATAATGTCAGAGAGACATGTCATCGTTACGTTGTGATGGAGTAAAATTGTTAAAATTAACAACATACTCTCCATGACCGTTAGCGGAGATCCTCGATATAAGGGTTGATCGTTAAAATCATCTTCGTTGTCAGAAAATATTTCTGCATATTCTTCGTTTTCAGATTCAGATGAACTGTTATCAGCAGTATAGTCCTCGCTGGATTCACTAGGTAAATCTTCATTCTCATCTTGTGGTCCCAAGCTTGCGTCACTCGCATCATCCGACCCAGAGTTGTTTCTGTAATGTACGCCGAATACAATCAATAAAAATAGTTGTAATAGTTGAGTAAATTGAAAAAGTCTGTCAATAAAATTATAAAGAGCTTGAGAAATATGTGCTTCAATTTCATGAAAAGCTGTTGTTTCTATACGAAAAATTTAAAATTAGTTTTTTCATAAGGAAACCATAACAAATAAAAATTATTCAAATATCAGTAAAACCATTAAATATGAACGCGTTCAAAAATAAATTTTTAATAAACTTCGATATTTAATCCTTAAAATTATTTAATAAATATTGAAAACTATTTAAAATTAATTATTTACATTTAAAAATTCTCATATATGGTAAAAATATAATAAATTACACTGTTACTATTCTTTCTTCTAAGTTTATTTTAAAGTGTAAATTGTGAAAGACACTACGTTATAGGCCTTGTAAAATATCCTATTGGGAAATGAGTATTTCTTTTAGTTCTTTTAAATATGTTAACCCGTAAATTTCTAACTGGGCGGTTGGTTGTAAGAATGGTGTTCTTGCATTTTTAGTAGTAATCAAAATAATAAAATACTTACATTTCGACTAGCGATAAAAGTCTTGGGTTATTGGGTACTTCAGTTTCGTCTTCCTCATTACCATTATTGTAATTATCTCTGAGTAATCTAATCCGATCAGTTCTTCGACGACTGCAAAGTTCTCTCAGACCTTTTTTAGACATTTTTCACCTGATGTAGGTTATATTACCACTTAATGAAACACTCTTAATTTAAAAGAAAAAATATCACAAATGCACAGTCTTTTTCACTTTACTCCAAGATTTAGAGGTTGTGTACAGTATTCGTAATGCTCCGGGTCCTTACGGTCGATTCGGAAATCGATTATCGTTCAAACATTAACAAACGACAAACCCACGTTGATTTTGATTCACGACGGTTAACGGTGATTGCCGCAACCACATACTACGTCTTTTCATAATACTATCCACACTTTAATTAAAAAGTTAAACGTTTTTTTATAAAAATCATTTAAGCTTGGGGCTTATCATTAAGATATGGGGCGTAAAAAATACGCACTTATATGGTGGACAAACAGTTCTTATAGAGATGTCGTTCCACTGTCAACGTTTCCTGTAAAACACAGGTTTGTTAACGCAATTTGTGACTTAATGTGGGTGGATAAACAAACGGCAACGAAAACGAAGGCTGAAGCGAAAATTCTTGCAATATCAGGTACGTATACATTTACTATACACCTATTAAAAACATAAATCTATTATGTGCAGTAAAATCTTGTATTTATATATATAATTATATATGTTGCATTATATATCTTGCTATAACCGACAAATTTCTTCGTTGCAAGCTACAATCAAGTTCCAGAAAACTTTAAAGTCAAAATGTATCGATTTTGCTTCATTTTCTTATTCTCAAAATATAAATGATTTATTTTAAAAATAATAGTGAGACTATTAAAATATGTGAGTAAAAGCAGAGAAAACTTTTGCTTCTTTCTTTATTTTTAAAAAATCCATAATTTATTAAAACATTAATTACGGAACTATAAGAATATATTAGTAAAATCAATGGAAAATTTGAGGATTTAAAAAACTTTAATACAATGAATTGCATTTTTAATTGTTCTGAAATAAAGCATAATTTCCAGAAGACAGAACTGTACTGGATAAAATGTTCGTGTCGGATGAAGGAGAAATTTTGGATCACTCAGCGAGAATTTTTTCAAAACAAGCGATTGAGGAAAAAAATAATTTTAACCTGAAAAATAAATTGAAGAAGAACATTGTTAAATCGAACAAAAGAAAATACGAAAATGATTTTCTGAATGAGACGTCTATAATTCCCGACTATCTAGCTAATCTAGAAAAGAAGGAAAGAATAAGTCAGTCCACAAGTTCTGCAATCGTGTCAAACTCATACCTTCAGACATGGGAAAATGCTTCACGAAATAATTGTCAGCCATCAACTTCAGGAAATAATTTTCAGACGCCAACTTCAGGAAATGCATTAACTTCGCATTTTGAAAGATCAACGTTTTCACCATATAGGCAACAACAAATGCCAGTATTTGAAAAACATGTTCAGTTATTGAATTCAACGCGTACACCAAACATTCAGCAAGAAATTTCAGGACTTCATTTTCAGTCTGAAACTAAAAGAATTTCAGATGACGGACTCAAAGGAATTTCATCACTTAAAGGAAATGTAAAGCCGCCAGTTTCAGTAACTCCATCAAGCGTGCACAAACATGATATTACAACATCGCAAGGAAATGTTCAGTCTCAAAATTCTGAACATCAAAAAACGTCAACGCAACATGGCTACTTGAAGTCTTATGAAATTGACAAGATAACCAATACGCAAGTACATCATCGAGTTCCCTTATCAATAACACCACCTGCAATCACCTCAGATATAATTCGCTCATCTTTGAATGAAGACAAAACAGCAACTTGTGGAAAAGTTAATCTTTCAAACAACGACGACGAGAATAAGTTTTCTTCATCGTCCGAGGACGAAGATTTAAATAATGAAAATTGGAGTGGTTCGATTAATGCCATGGCGGCAACGTTTCCTGGAATAGGCAATTTTTCTTATATTTTTAGTGTATTTTCATTGCATTTAACTATTACCTCACTATATTTATACATTAAATTTTTTCTTGGTTACTCAGAGGGATATTGCCTTTCAAGAACAACTATTGGCTGCAATGAAGTGTTCTTATAAGTCAGCACATTCTACTGAAAATTGCAACAAAACATTTGAGGTGAAATTTACTTTTAGTTTGTAGGTGAAGCCTGCTTAAAAACTGAAATAGGCTTCATAGTTCATTTTTGCATAATTTCATCTGTATTATTCATTTTCTTTGATTTTTTCAGTTGCCGTCTCATTATTTACAACCAGCATCGAATATGGTAAAAGAATTCTTGATTAAAATAAATAATTTTCTTAATGTCCGAAAGAGTAACTTAACTTTTATTTTAGCAAGAAATTTCGCCGAAATGTGGGTTTTACCTATCGCAAAATGTTATTACTTATATCAATACGATGGCACAAACTGACGTTAATGTGGAGCAGGCAGACAAATGGAAGATTATTGTCCGTGAAGTTCTACTTGAAGTCTATGGACACACAATTTCAAAGTATGTGGCCAAAGGAAAACGGGGGAAAAAAGGAGAAAAACCACCGATCAATCCTTTACTGCTTAAAGGACTATTTCGTACGTTGCTTATGCTCAACCTCTAAGAGGAAAAAAGTTCTACATGCTGATTTAAATTGTCCAATTGCAGAATGGGCCTTTGAAATATCCTCTAATCTCGTTTACAAGGACTTTATTTATTATATTAATAAATTTGCTGCCAATAAGCGAAGATATCAGAAGTCAAAAGCAAATAAGATACGAAAACTGCGTTCAGGTTTGTGTTGCATAATTCTATAATGAAATGTAAATCAATTTGTCAATGAATCACAACTTTTTATATTCTAATGAAAAATTCCTTTATATATTGATTTTTATTTTTTAATTCATTTTATTAATTAAAAAAAAAGCATATTCTTAAATAATGAAATTTTTGGGGATACCTGACAAAGAACCAACATTTACTTGAATACATTTTGATAATATAATCTAATTGATCATTAATTTAATAAAATAATTAATAGACAACTTTTGAATGTGCCTTACAAAACAATATGTTTTAATTTCAGACAAGAAGGAATTTTCGAAACACAAACAGTTGGTCATGGATAATCAGTTTGAAGAGACAAGTTACACAGACGAGGAGAGAGAGTTCGGCAAAACCATCAAAAATAATATTGAGGCTATAAGAACTGATCCTTCTGAAAGAGCTGGTGTAGCTTCGGGGACTTCAGAAGCTACGCCATTTATATCTCCCGAAATGCGTGCCCTTAATTTGTCAACAGTCTCGTCACCTTATGAATCTCACTTACAAACAGGTGACTATCAGATTATTACCAATTTGTTTTTACGATATTGAAAATGAGTTCAATTAATCGAAACTATATGTATAAATCCAGGATTGAGCAATGGTTTTTGGATACCTCAGCAGGACATTCCGGATGAATCGAGGCAATCACAGAATACAAATAACATAGATTGGGCTCATTGCTTACAGCCACTTTAAGTTTCTTCAAGTTTATGAAGTTTTGTTTATTTTGTAATCGCTAAGTTCGAACAGTATTATAGGTACTGAAATTTTAAAAAGTTTAAGCAATAAAAAAAGAATTGGAAGAAAATTATTTTATTTTCATTATAATATTATAAAAAATTCAATATTTTTAACTTTTAAGATACTTTTGTGCACTTTTTGGAATAAGAAAAATTGCAATTCAAATTCTCTCAAACCATAATCATTATTAAACGTACTAAAATGTAAAATCAATTAACCATTCTCACTAACGAATTAAAAATTAATTCTAAGTATATTTATTGAATACATATAAAAAAATCTTTGGTTCTAGGATAAAGCTATTATTTATTATATTTTTCTAAAATGTTAGGGATTTGAACAAAGAGCGATAAATATGACCATTTTCCATCTAATTAAAACGAACAAGAAAAGGTTGTTATAAATTTTTAAAATTCATACAATATTATAAATTTTTTATATTCAATAAAATCACAGTACGTATAACGAACTAGAAGAGGATGTTATAAATTTTATGAATTTATACAATATTATAAATTTCTTATATTCAATAAAATCACAGTACGTATAATTTAATTTTGAGAATTTTTTAGTTAGAAAGGTTAATTGATGTTACATTTTAGTATGTTTTAATAATGATTATTTTAAAGAGCATTTGAATTGAAATTTTTCCTATTTCAAAAAAGCGCGCGTAGTCTCGGACGCATGCGCAATAGGACAGGACCGGTTGTATGGAGAACCTACGAGACTTAAAGGAGAATCTCACTATGTTCTCTGTTAGTGCTCTAAACGTGCAGAAATGGAAATATCTACGTATTTTGAGAACTTAAAGAGAACTTGAATTGTATTGAAATACATTCTCTCTTGATTCTCCTGAAGTCTCTAAGGTCAGATAATTTAGAGCATTAAAGGAGAACTTAAATTTCGACTCGGGTAGATATGACCCAACATTGGTCCAGCATCGGAAAAAATTTTGCCGAAGATCGGTGGCTAACTCTGTCCGACAACACTTGCTTTCGGCACAGCAACGGGCTGATAGTCTCCGAACTCTGGTTTTCTCAATTCCAGAATGGTTTGCCGTGGTAAAAGTGACCCATGGCCCAGTAATGTGCCGTCCATGTACCGGACTCTGGTTTTTCTACTTTCGGAACTGCATGCCATAGTAAAAGTGACAATCGGCTTGGTATAGGGCCTATACTGGGCCAAGTTTCGGCTGAAGGTCGGTAAATTTAACCAGTCGACAAAGGTCGCCGTCGTCGGACCAGTATTTGACCGATACAAAAAGCGACAGTGGTCCAATAACAATAGCCGATTATTGGCTGCCGAGATTGGGCCAATATTCTGCCGTATTATCAGCTTTGGCAATACGCACTTGGGTTCTAAGAACAAAAAATGTTTGTTTTTTCGTAAAGATTCTAAAAATATATATTTTACACTCATAAAAAAAGTTTATGATTGAGATATTTTATGCTTGAAATAGTTTCATGAGGTATTGAAATTTGAAAAAAGACGTGTTTTTTAGATAAAATTTTTATAACTTCTCTTGACAAGGTCGGAATAAAATTTTTCAAAATAGATTTTAAAGAGTTTGAAATAAGCTTTAAAATGATATGCTTAAAATTCCGATTGACGATCTCTTCCAAAAGTGCATTCATCTATAAAATCGCATAACAATTTTTTTTGATTTTTAAAATTTTTTGATAAAGTAAAGAAAACAGTACAAATTGCGTATGTACTATACACTGTTCGAAAGACCTTAAAATAACCTTTAAAAATCTTCCCGGAAAGTTTTAAAAATATATATTTTAGGGGTAGTAAAAAGACTTTGAAGTTTGTATCTTGAACTTTAATGGAATTTCAAAGTTTCTTCATTAACTCGTAGAAAGAAATGTTAATTATTAAATTCTTCCATCATAGAAACCCTATGTATTATCATAAATGTTCGAAAATATCTGAAATTTTTCGAACGAGATCTATTTTTTGAAAGAAAATGTTACCAGTATTAACAATCGAATCAAGTTGAAATTTAATTTATTCAAGACCTAAAGTTATATAAATTCTGCTTTCATAAATTAATTTGACTCGTAAATTTGCTCCAAGAACTATTTTATATTATTTTTTTAAATTCCTGCGTCTTCGAATTTTAATTAAATTAAGATTTCGTAGCTTTTGGTCTATACAGGGTTTTGAATTTTACATGGATTCAATTTTAAACACTCCCAAATTATAGTTATTTGAATTTGAAAAGTTAATAATTTTGAATATTTTCAATTACAGATTATTAATTTATTAGTTGAATTTCCATTATCTTAACTAATCTTATATAATTTAATCTTTTTAAACTAAACTAATGTATTGGTAGTTTCCAACTGGATGAATAGTTTGAATAATAGTAATTGAGAAAGTTACCATCTATAAAGATCTACAATTATGAAAGAATTTCTTCCCACAATTATTTTTAAACGAAATAAATATAAAATTGAATATATGCGAATTTGTAAAATTGAAAATTTGAGAGCTTTTATTTTCAAATTGCAAAGTCATTTGAAATCTGGACAAAATTTTTATCATAACATTAAAAGTCATATACATGAAACTTGAAATCGAATTCATTTTTTCGAAGACTTTTCACATTTCTTCATATCACAAAAAAAAATTTGTTCACATTGAAGAATATTTCTTAAAAACCAAAAACTTTTCCTAATTCAAAGAAATGTTTCTTGATTCAAAAAAAATTTTCTTTGAATGCCTGGAAAAGTAGAAGGACGGAATCTGTATTCATTTGAAATATTTAAAATCCTAAAAATCCGTCTCTATAATTCCTTTAATATAAAATATCAAAATTTATTTTCCTTTCCCAGGCAACATTCAGACTACAGTTTCTTTGAATTAAAAATTATTTTTTCATATCGAAGACAATTTTTCAGAAGGAAGGAAATTATTTTCAATTTATGGACATTTTTCTTTGGTCGTATTTTTATGTCTTTCAAAATCGTAAAATTAACATTTATTATAAAATATTTGAATCACGCATTGTTAAACTAGAATTAGTCCAGCGGAGTTAATTTTTAAGAAATTGAAAAAATTGTTTTATTAAATTAAATTTTAAATATCTCAGACTGATGCACTGACGGAAAAGTCTGTTGAAATCTAAACAAAATTCCTATTATTTCACAAAGTCAAGAGTCGAAAACTTGAAATTGAATCAATTTTGGAAGTAAATAAAATTCAATTGTTTTCAGAAAAATTTCCAAAAGAAAAATGTCGTTTCAATTTCTTCTAGCTCGAGAACTTGGCAATTGCAATAGTTGTGGGGACGAATAAAATTGAGAGCAATGGTAGATTGTAAAATCAGAATTTTATGGCAGGAAAAGCGGCGTTCGCTATTGCCAGCGTATTGGATTCTCCACCAATCCTCGTTCCTCGGGATTTAATATTCCCCAGATTCGTCTAGAAAAATTGCATAATTGCGTAAGAAAAGAAAGAGAAAAAAAGGGAATATTGTGTTTTTGTCGTCACTTGGATTAAATAAATTTTTTTCATCATCGTCTTCTACATCTATTGAACGTAATAACAGAAATAAATCTCACTGATGAGGACTCCAACCTGAGTCGAAACGTTTGAAAATATGAAACCTTGAGTTTACATTTTTTCTGGACCCTAAAGCCAACTAAGTACAACAAAAATATTCAAATTTCAAAACATAAAATATACATCCTGTCCCAAAAATGTCTCAATGAGAATTTGTAGACCTCATTTAGGCAAACAATTTTCCATCTAAACGTTTTTTTTGTATCTCACATATTTTGTCTAAAAAATGGAATTTTTGAATTTTAATCGTAGTTTTTGGAATTGAAACGAAAAATATATGTTTTACCAGAAACTGTGTGAGACAAAATTTTTAGATATTTTTGAAACGAACAACTTTGTATTCTTACATTTTTTTCGTATTTCGAATATTATTGTTAAGAAATTGAATTTTGGATTTTCAATAGTTTTTTTTTTTTAATTAAAAAGAAAAATATGCATCTTATGAAAAAATGTTACAATTCAAATTTGTAGGACATTATGTAGAGAATAATATTGTATCATAACGTTTTTTCGTATCTCGTATAATTTAACTGGAAAATGGAATTTTGATATTGACTTTTTTCGAATTTGAATATGCTGTAACATTTCTAATTTTGATTTAATCAAAAAATGTTATCAGGATAATTTGTAGAGATTTATAAGCACTATCAAAAACCAGTATTGGAATTTTTTATTTTTTCAAAAATTTATTTTCAAAAACACAAAAGTAGTGCTCAATCCCTCAATTTTGATTGGATGTGGCTGATTAACGAACTTGTCCTTACTTTTTCGGCTCCGATAAAGTGTGCCAAAGCTCAATTCAATCTGATAATTCTATCGAGAGTTATGCCACACACGACCTACTACAGACAGACAGACAGACAGACAGACAGCCACTTTCATAAAAACCCTTTTTCTGACTCAGGGCGTCTCAAAACGTAAAGATTTGATGAAAATTTCGAAAGTCATTTTTCACATAAAACCAATACCTTCTCATCTATGATGAGAATGTAAAAAGAAATACGATCGTACATAATTTATACTTTTTCCTTGACCAGTGTCACGTTTAATACTTAAATGTCATGTCAGAGACTCAACGTATAGATATAGACAGCTTTGGAAAATGGCAATCCTTGTGCTCAATCTCGGACTGAAAGGGATAAGGTTTTTGAACAATGGGGTCTGCAGCTGAAGCAGTAATCGACATGAGATATAATAGCGGAAAATTGTAGCGTAGTAGTTTGCCTCAGGGCGGAAGTAAGATGGAAATGCACTTATCATTTCAGTAAACTTTATGTTTTCCCCTTCTTCGGGTTTTGTATAAAAGCTTTTCGAATTCGTTAATTAGATTATAGGCATTTTTGACTTTACAAAATATTTATTATGAAATCAAAGAGAATAATGGTATTTTCAATTCAGTAGGATATTTTCTAAGGTGTATTAATACTAATTCAAGTATTTCAACGGTGTTGATAAAATCAAAAGTACACTGTTAGAAATGTTCGGAAATTTACAAAAGTTTTGTCTTACAAAGGTAACTTCAAATTTGACGATATTTATAATGTTTTTGAGTAAAGGTATTTTAAAATTACGAAAGTATAATAAATTATCTGAAATTTTTCTTAATATTATGAAACTTAACTGAAATTTCATAAAAAGTATCTTAAAATTACCAAACTGTAAAAGGATTTTTATAAAATTTATCATAAAATCACGAAACTGTTTTAAAATTTTTAGTTACAACTGCATAAAGCTTCATCAGTTACCGAAAAGGTTAAATTATTCCTGTTTCAAGTTTCACGATTTCCAGATACAAGTATCAGAATATTTAACACTCTGTAACAGGAAGTTAATACACTTTTTCCTAAATTTACTAAAAAGTAACTGAATTTCCTGAAATTCTATCTTAATTTCATGAAATTGTAATTGCATAAATCTCCAGTCACTTGTTTCGGAAAATTACTGTAGAAATTTCTAACAGTGTAGAATTCCTTATATACATTGATTAAAGATCAAAGATTAAAATTAAGGATCATAAAATCATTATCGTTCAATGAAAGTAAATATTGTAGAAGGAAGACAGTAAAATTATCTAAAATTGTTGCTCATAAGAATGACTCGCTGATGAAGAATAAAAGAAAAACAGATGAATCGCGAATTTTGGCAATTTTCAACTTTTTATGGCTTCTAGTATCCTTCTACTCTCTAAATCTGAATCAGTCAAATTTTCACTGATTGAATCAGTGATTTGCCTTTTCACTAATTCATCAGTGAAAAATATTTTTCACAGTTAAATCAGTTAATTTTTATTGAAATAATCAGTGAAAAAAATATTTTTCACTGTCAAATCAGTCAATTTTCACTGAAATAATCAGTAAAATTTGACTGATTTACAGTAACCTCTTTTTAGCTATTTGAATCAGTCAAATTTCACTGATAATCAGTAGATTTTGACTGATTCAAATTTAGAGAGTAGTATCATTTCGTGTGTTTTGTAACATAGTGTAAAATTCCTTTTGTATTTTGTAATATAATATTTGTGTACACTCTAAATCTGAATCAGTCAAATTTTCACTGATTGAATCAGTGATTTGCCTTTTCACTGATTCATCAGTGAAAAAAATATTTTTCACTGTCAAATCAGTCAATTTTCACTGAAATAATCAGTGAATTTTAAAAGATGAACAGTAACCTCTTTTTAGCTATTTGAATCAGTCAAATTCCACTGATAATCAGTAGATTTTGACCGATTCAAATTTAGAGAGTAACTGAAGAAGTTCTAACCATTCTTGATTCGTTTTATTTTACCTGCGGCCATGTCTATTTAAAGTTTTTTTATTATTTAGATATAATTTTTAAAATTATTTTATTATTTAAATAAATAATATTTATATTTAATATCAATAGTTTTAATAAGAATGTTGTTCAATCACCCATATCAATTTTTCGCTTATGCTCTTCAATTTATGGTATTTTCTTTTTTTTTTATTGAAATGACTCTTTCATAATTTAATTAAAAGTATATGTTACAATTAAAATTTGTAAATCTTTTTGTAGTAATGTAACATAACGTTTCTTTCGAATTTTCTATAGTTTGATTGGAAAATGGAACTTTGATATTGACTTTTTTCAAAAGTTATTTTCAAATTACATATATATTTGTTTCAAATGTTATTTTCGAGAAAACGGTTTTTTCTGACTCGGGGGGTTTCAAAACGTAAAGATTTGATGAATACTCCAAAAGTGATTTTGCACATAAAACCAATAATTTCTCATTGATGATGAGAATGTCAAAAGATTAAATTACATAAATAAGGGAATAAAGTTGAAAACATTTGTATTCACATAATGTAGAATCCTAAAGTGAGAAGAATATTTGAATATTTTTGGTGTACTATTCCCTACATATGCCTTTGACCTATAGGAAGAGGGTTAGTACGGTCATTTTGAAATCGAGACGACACGTTAAAGCAACAACGAGTCGCGGAAAGGAAAGACACCACATCTAAGAGAGAAGAATAATATGACAAAGAATGAGAGAAGAGGGAAAAAGAATCATCTCACTTGCGTCATCCACCTGCCGCATGCTCCAGTACCGTTTCGGGTTTCTGGTTTTCTTTCTGGACCTGACTGTTGACTGGACGTGCAGGCCTCAGGCTGACCCATCTCATGACGTCTCATTAAAATATCCCACCGACTAAGACATTTATTATTTTAAAATATACGTTTTAAAAGTGACCTCGTTTTTATACATATGTTTTTGCATCCAAATTTTATATTTAAGACTTAACCACGAATATAAATACTTTTGAAAGAATGTGTATCTTTTTTGAAATTCATTAAAATCCACTGTAATTTAGCTTCTGGCTCTCTGAATTTTAAATAGTTAAAATTGATTAATTTTTCGAAGCGAAAATGACTGATTAAGAGTCTTATAAATAAATAATCATCAGTAAAATTTCAAAAAAGTAAATTTATTAAAAAATATGTATTTAGTGAAATTATATAAATTAATCTGAAAAAATATGATTTTATTGAAATTATTCGATTTTACATTAGTTTTATTTTAGTTAGTCTTCAATGGATTCGAATTAGTGATAATTAATAGAAAAGTATACTAATTGGAATAGTGATTAATTCGTTATTTTATTGGTGTAGCAAGGATTTCTACTAATAGTTACTATTTTTTTTACTAATTTATAGTCCAACCTTGCATAAAGAAATTAGAGTTAAAAATTAATTGCCACAAGTTCAAGACAGACTAGTTTGAATTTATTTTGTGACATTGTTTGGCACATGTTAATTGTTACATTGACTCACAGTAATCAATTTATAATACTTGAGGCGTTATTTTTTGAGTTTAGATCTTCCATATAATTTTTTTAATGTTTAGAACCTTTATGTATTTTTAAACAAAATTTTTTGGGCATTTTTTTGACATTTTTTGACTTTGAATAGCTTTTTTGTTTTCTAACCAATTGTCATGATTATTTTTTTATCTTGTTCCTCACATCGCGTAGCAACTTTCTGGATATGTAAAATAAGGCAACATGACTGGAAAAAAAGTTACAAATAAAATTTTGGGATATTTTTTTAAATTATTTTTTTTTCATTTATAACTTTTTTCAGTCATGTTACCTTATTTTCCATACCTAAAAAGTTGCTACACATTATACGGAACAAAATAAAAAAGAATCATGACAATTGGTTAAAAACCAAAAAAGTTATTCAAAGCCAAAGAATATCAAAGAAATGCCCAAAAAAGTCAAAATTTTTAGTTTTTTAAATACATAAAGGTGCTGGAATTTTTAAAAACACCCAAAAACTTCATAAAAAAAATAATAAACAAAAATTATATGGAAGGTCTAAACTCAAAAAATAAAAATATTAAAGGTAGCAGATCCCCTTAATGTGGCATGGGGTCAGTTTCTTTTCAGGATTTTTGTTAATAAAAATCATAAAAGTTGTATTTGAAAAAATTCAGGTTCGAAATAATCCAAATGATTTGTCTCTTAAGGTAGTTGATCCACGAAAATTGGACCTCAGGCAAAAATAGATAATTCTGCTTTCAAGAATAGCAATATTATTATTGAAGGATTATTTTTAAAGAGAAAGGATTATTCTACAAGAAAAAAATTTGAAACACAGAAAAATAATTTTATTAATAAATTTTACTTTTGTCCCAACTTTTTTTCTTATCGCTTCTTGCTAAATTTTATTGCTAAATTTTAATTTTGATAAATTACAAATTACTTTTTCAAGAAAAAGATTCTCTACAACTTAACCATTTCCAATTTTCGAAAATGAATAAATTATTATCAAATTCAGCAACTCGTTTATAAAAATTTCGTTTTGGAAAATGTTTTTTCAATGGTTTTAGCCATTAAAGAATTTATTTTTGAAAATCAGAAATGGTGAAGTTGTGGGAAATCTTTTCTCTGAAAAAATGATTCATGATTTATTCTAATCGCATAATTTTTTAAAATTTGATATGAAGCGATAAGAAAAAAAAAGTTCGAGTAAAAATAAAATTTAATAAATACACTATTCTCTTATGCTTCAAATCAATAATAACAAATGATTTACTGACTGAGTAATAAATAAGTATCTAGAAATGATTTATTGATTCATAATTGATTGAATAATTCGAAATTGAACAATTACTGATTCAATTAGTAGAAAACTATTTTATAAAAAAATGTTCAAGAAAGCAATCAATAAATAACTTCACACCCTAATCTGAATTTTAATTTAAAACTTTTTTCTCTTAATTTTAATCACTACTTTTTCCACTATTTCCAATCAGTAACTGAGATCCAGCTAAATAATTAGTTGTTTTGAGTTGAATTCACTAGGAATCAATTGTAATCAACTAATTACATTTTTAGAATTTAAATACTCAAATTCGTAAAAGAAAACTAATGATTGCAGTTAAGAAATTAGCTACAAATAATTTATTGATTAAAATTTAAAAAACACTTCTCTTCCAATTTTACAGAGCACTTATAATCTAAGTGTGCATATCATTTTGAAATGATTATCCCCTGATGGGGCTCAATTTACATAATCTTTCTTATAATGAACATTCTAGAATTATAAAACTAAAGTTATTAAATTCCAAAAAATTAGGTCAGTCAGAAAAACGCAAAGTTTTATAGTTGAGCTAAAACAATGGATAAACTTATTAGCATATGTTTTAAATTTAAAGACATGTATCTAAAACTCCGCGCCCACTCTCGGAGCACGACATCACTTTATCATCCCAGCCATTTGTTTTTTCCCACATTGTGGACGCTTTCAGTCGCGATTTGCCAATAGTGACTATTATAGTTGGTTTGATGCCCGTTGCAGTTTCACCTACACGTTCTTCTTGCTTAATCTGTAAGAGCGTTGTAAAGGGTACTTTGTTTATGGTCCTAGGAGAAATCTTCTTCGAGTGGAATAGACGCCTATAGAACCTTGACGTTGCTGAGAAAAGTGTATATTAATAATCTAAGTACCGCGGATTATGCGAGGTCGAAAGGTTCAAAACACGATCAACCAAGAGGAATATTTTGAAACAAAGTTTTATGACTTCTTGAGTCGTAAAACAGCAGAAGGCTGATGGCACTTTACCATTCTTGCCTACTTTATACTTTAGGTGAACTCACACTATAATAAAATATCGAACAATTATTAATATAAATATAAACAAAATATTGAACTTCAAGAATAAGATTCGATACTTTTCTTATTTTCATCATTTCTTAAAGGAAAGAAAATAATTTGATTGTTTTACTGAAAAAACTTTGTTTCCTGTCTTTGTAAAATTTAAATTGTTAAAATTGCTGTCTCTCTGAATTCTGAATAGTCAAAAGTGACTAATTAAAAAGAGTAACGACTCGGTTTTGTGTTCTTCGGGGGCACTCAAGTTTATTCTTCATGATTTATTACTATGACTCATGTAAATGGTACATTATCCTTGATGTGAATTTACTTGTCTCGAAATTGTTTCCAATTTGTGGAAAATAAATCAGAAATTCCGCACAGATTAGCTGAAAAATAAGATTTTTGATTGATAATGGTATTTTTTAAATATTAAGAAATTTTTTCTAAAATTTATTAAAAATTAACTGAATTTTCTTAAATTGCGTCTCAATTTCACGAAATGGTATAGCCGCATAAGACTTCAGTCAAATTACGATAAAAATGTCCAACACTGGCCATTAAACTATCGAAAAATCAATCAAAATGGTATACAGTGTAATTGAAGTGGTAACACTTGCAAAAATAGGAAGTATTACTTATTATTTCGCCTTTCAGAGCGCAAACTGTCCATTTTAAATGGCACTTTTAGCTATTTTTTTGCGTGTAAAGAATACATTTCTAGAAATATTATTAATTTTGATGTATATGGAATTTAATATCTATTTATATTTTAATATACAGAGGTATTAAAATACTGAATTGAATATACCGAGGTATTAAATTTAAAATACCAAAATTAAGAAATCACATAATTCGATTTTGCCCCATTATGAAGTTATCATTGCAGTGAATCTTTTATAAAGATACAAATTCATTTTAAAATTATTTATAATATCTAAGTATTCAAAAAATTATTTTCAACCTATAAGCATTTAAAAAGGTCATGAATTATAAAATTAAAATGTGCAATGAAAAATTGATGATTAATATCGATGTTTAAATTGATTTGAAATATTATCACCAGTTTTAATGATTCACGAGTTATCAAAAAATCTAGAAAATATTATTTTCTATCGACACTTTAAAGCATATTAAAATTCATAATTATGTATATCAAATTTAATTAATTAATTGAGTTTGAAATTTTTGTTACTGCCTACATTATCGGAGGATTACTAGTCGCGTATTAGATAGGATACGTTGTCGACAGGTGTCCTCGTAGTAGACAATTTCAAACTCTTATATCGCAAATAAATGCAAATTAATTCAATATTTAAAGAATTTGAAAAATTCTTTAAATATCAAATTTAATATTAAAGTATATGCAAATTAATTCATATACTGCAATATAAAATTACATGTAATGGAAGTTTTTCTCAGTAACGTATATTAAATTTTATAAAAAATAACTTTCATCCTTAAAAATAAAAACTTTTATTTAAATTTTAATATTTTTTGATTCAAAGGTTATTAAATTTAATAAGAATGTATATTCATTTTTCATAATATACAAATCTATTAATTTTAATTTACTACTTGTATATTAAGGGGGTCCACCTGTGTAAAATTTTCGAAAAATCGATTTTTTTTTTGACATTTTTTGCATCTTTAAGATATGACTAATGATGTCCTCAAGCAATTTTCATGAATTCAACCTAATTAAAGTGTGACAGGGCGCCAAATGTACAAAGTTCTGTTGTTTTTCCAAACTTTAAACGCGTTTTTCTAGAAACCATGTTTTTGAAATTTGTGGGCAGGATTGAAAAAAATATACTTAACCCGAAACCCGAAAAAATTTGTATGTATTCTTTGACCAATTTTAAGAACTTTTTATTCTTGGTAATTTTCGCTATAAGTCTATTGCTTTCAAGAAAAAAATTTCCAATACTGCGGTACTTTCGAGGTTATTGGGAATTTTTTTCTTGAAAACAATAGACTTATAGCAAAAATTACCAAGAATAAAAAGTTCTTAAAATTGATAAAAAAATACATACAAATTTTTTCGGGTTGATTTAAGCAATTTTTTTATTTTGAAAAAATTATGCTATTTCCAAAATTGAAAAGTTGCTCGAAACGTTTTGAAAAAATTCAGACGTATTCTTTGAGTGATTCTAAGAACTTTTCATTCGTAGTAATTTCCTTGGTTTGTTCGTATTTTCTAATAAAAAAAATCCTGAATTAATTTGTGAAAATTTTGTAATTTGGGCGCCATTTTGTAAAGACAAAAGTGAAAAATTAATCTCTGAACCACACCTTCTTAAAGTTCAGACATTTATTCCACCGGTTATAAATGTTCCAGGTCGTTGACATGCCGGGAAACCTTTCAAAACTCGCTTTCAAAAAGAAAAAGATCGAAAAAATCGCGCTTTTTTTTTTTTAAACTGAATATTTTTATAATTAAAAATTTTTTAGATCGATTTCGTATTTACCATTGGAAAGGGCACGTCTTGAACTTCACAAATATGTCCCTCTCAATTTTTTCAGTCACGAATAATATAAGTTACACGGCCTCAAAGACCGGTGCATCGTTTATGCCATTTTGGCCCTTTAAGGGTTAAGGGGGTCGTCTAGTGTGAAGGCCATATTTTTATGCTTTTTTTGACAGTCATTATTTAAAAACCGTTCAAGTAAAATAATTTTTGAATTTTATTTCTTCTTTGAGTACATTTGGACAAACATTTTTAATTTTTTGAAGCCAATATATTGAATAATATTGGAGATGCACCGCTCAACAGGAAGACGTAAAAAAAAGTTGCTCCACTGCTGCCATGATTCCGGGTGTTCTAATTGTCTGAAATCCAAAAACCGAACGCCATTTTATTCCTGAGACTTAAAACTGCAAAATAAACTAAAAGAAAGTTCGAGTTCCAAAAAAAAGTATTTTTTTGCTTCACTAAAAAAAAATCTTAGTTTTTCGACTATTTTTTGCGTCTATATAATTGAAAAAAAAACTAACGAAGCAATTAACAGTGAAATAGTTTTTGAAATATCGTGGCAGCAGTTTTGAAAAAACGTGTTTTGAGAAAAACGCGTTTTAAAGTTGGTGTACATTATTCATAATAAAAAAATTGTCTCACCATCAATCTTGCAACTTTATAATGGCTTCGAATTTTCAAAAATCCATTTATCCACGTCTTCTAAACATGTTTTAGACGTGACAATTGTTATAAAATATGCAGCTACGAATATAAATATGTGATTATATTGTCTTTATAGATAAAAAAGGGGTTTGGATAGGACACATAAAAAATATATATACATAATTTAAAATAGTTTTTTAAGCTAAATGGTTCAAAAAGAGCCTTAATGGTCTAAATCAAGCTCTTTCAATTGAAGTTTCGCACAAAGAATTTATTTGTAGATACAGGTACAGATAGGACATACAAAAATAAATATACATATTTCAAAATAGTTTTAAAATATTTTTTAGGTAAAATAGTTCAAAAAAAGGCCTAATGGCCTCAATCAAGCACTTTCAATTCAGCCACGCACCAAAAATTTAATATTATATTCGGATTTAAATTTAAGTATATAATTTGTTTTTCAAGGAATCCCTGCAAACTACTCTAAGAAATGTAGCTTATCTATTCAAAGTGTTTTAATAGGGCAGATCGTAGTTTTTCAATACAGCTTTACACCAAAGAAATAAATTTAAGTACACCTTTTGTTCTGGTCGAATATCCAAACCTTCCATATTCACTTATAAATTTAATTCAGCATACATGTCACATTATTTAATAAATATCACTGATGTGGGCTCCGATCTAAGCCTAACCATCTGATTAAATCGACTCAATCATTTTTGGAACCTGAAGCCAATTTTTTCCAATAACGTACCATTTTGTTAAAATTGAGGGACAATACACCTTACACTACGTTTAGTAAAATTTAATAAAAAATTATAAAGTGACATGTTTGATAACATGTCTGCTATTATATTGACCCAAAATTCACAGAAGTTTTATTCATTTCTTGTTGTTTTGGCATAGGGTCAGTTTCATTTTATTTGCTTGGATTAAAAATTATCAATGTTAGATATAAAAAACGCAAAAAAAGGAAAGGGAAACGTTTCGGCCACATATGGGGGCCCTTTTCAGTGTCATAAATTAAAAGATTATTTCAAAATTTCTGTATAAGATTGAAATATAGGAGATAATTAAAATAAGGAAAATAGATAATTTTGCTTTCAAAAATAGCAATATTATTATTAAAGGGCTATTTTTAAAGAGAAAAGATTATTCTACATGAAAAAAATTTGAAACACCAAAAAATAATTTTATTAATAAATTTTATTTTTGACTCAACTTTTTTTCTTATCACTTCTTACCAAATTTTAAAAAATTATGCGATTCTAATAAATCATGAATCATTTTTTCAGAGAAAAGATTTCCCACAACCTCACCGTTTCTAATTTTCAAAAATAAATTCTTTAATGGCTGAAACCATTAAAAAACATTTTCCAAAACGAAATTTTTATAAACAAATTGCTGAATTTGATAATAATTTATTCATTTTCGAAAATTAGAAATGGTTAATTTGTAGGGAATCTTCTTCTTGAAAAAGTGATTTGTAATTTATCAAAATCGCATAATTTTTTAAAATTTGGTAAGTAGCAATAAGATAAAAAGTTGGGGCAAAAATAAAATTTATTAATAAATTAGTTAGGTGAGTTTGAAATTTTTGTCACTAGCTCAGTGGTTAGAGCAGTCGACCGGCAATCGAAAGACCTGGGCTCGAATCCCAGCGCAGTCAAAAGCATCTTTTTTCCACAGAAGGATTTTCAAATTCTTTAAATATTTATTAAAAAAATTATTTTTCTCTATTTCAAATTTTTTCCATGGAAATTAATCTTTTCTCGTCCAAAGAAGCCCTTCAATAATAATATTGTTATTCTTGAAAGCAAAATTATCTATTTTTTCCTGAGGACTAATTTCCGTGGATCAACTACTTTAATAAAAAAGTTTCCAAAATTGTAAGATTCGACACTCTTCTTCTTTCCATCTTTCTTTGAAGAAAAGAAAAGAACACAATTCGACTGTTTGACTGAAAAACTTTGGTTCCATGTCTGTGGCTCTGTAATTTTAAGTTGTCCAAATTTGTGAAAATCAATACGGCATGATTTGTTATGTATGCATTTGCATTTACTGGACCTCATCGACTGCAGCGTGGGTCTCTTCAGCAGTTACATCCCGTATACACACGATGAGTCATTAAACGCTTGCCTCTTGGCACGAGCTTTCTACAATGTGTAAAATGTCCATGTATGTGTAGATCATATAGAGAGGAATCTTAAACGACGAAAAAGTTTATGCGTGTTCAAACACGTTCCTAAGGCATATTCAAATATCCTTACAAAAAGTTCCCTATCATAGCGGACCTCCCGGGGGAAGTGCACTCCTGGTTTATGCCAAATGTGCGGGGTCATGTACCTCAATCAAATTATTCTTCAGGTTCTTTATATATGAGAGAGAAAATTGGATTAATTTTTACAAACTCGAAACTTTCGGAAAGAAATTCAATCCGAGCCATTCCGTAATCTGGTTCCAAACCAATTCGCAAAACATTTTGAACTTCCTTCGATAAAAATCGGCTGAATGTCAATCCGGATAAATCCGAGACTTCAAACCGAACTTGGGTTGATCCAAACCCAATTTCCAAGATCTGGATCAGTTCGAATGAATCTGAGGTCTGGTTGATTTGGTTTTATACGGATTCATTTACTGGTTTTTAACCGATTTGCATTGAACGAGATTCAAAACGTTTCTCAGCTTGGTTTGCAAAGGGATTTCGGAATCGCTTTGATTGGTTCGGATTGAATTCCCATCCGGAGCTTTCGCCAGGGAACACTAAGAAAAATGGATATTAAAAATAAATATCTAGATATTCAACTATGGGATAGCCATATTATATTTTCAGTTGTAATATCTGGATATTTAATGCCATGGATCAATCGGACCATGTGACTAAATTATACATTTATTCGCTCATGTAAGATAATTTTTTTAACTTACAAAGTATCTTTCTGAAAATTTTGGAAACGTAACTTGACAGAAGTTCTTTATCGTTTTCTGTTGTATTTTTCAAATTTCCAGGAAGACAAATAAGAAAGTTATCTTACACGAACTTTTACCGGTATTTGGTCAAGTGATCTGGTTGATTCATGGCCTTAAGGCCATGGGCCATGCAGGTCACGTGACCAATTCAGTCCCTTGCTATTGAGTGTTTTTCTATAAATAAAATTTCAAATCAAAATAAATCGATCAAAATTCAGGAAATGCTAAATAATAGCATATGAAAAAAATGCTCTTAAATTTTTATAATTATACAAAAAATACATTTATATATCTATATAATATATTTCATCCACAAAAATTAGACCCCAGGCAAAAATAGATAATTTTGCTTTTAAGAATAGCAATATTATTATTGAAGGGCTAATTTAAAAAAGAAAAGATTATTTTCCATGAAGAAAATCTTAAATCTAGAAAAATAATGTATTTAAAAAATTTTATTTTTGCCGAACTTTTTTTCTTATCGCTTCATACCAAATTTTATAAAATGATGCGATTTTGATAAATCACGAATCATTTGTTCAAGAAAAAGAATCTTCAAAACTTTACTATTCCCAATTTTTGGAAATAAATTCTTTAAGGGGGGTTTCTACTTTGTTCGGTCGAAAAAACGTGCTTTTTTTAAAAAAATTTTTTGGAGAACGTATTGAAGATAAACACTTGAAATTTTTTTTCAGTTGTAGGTACAAGTTTATTGTACGAAAAAAATGAAAAATGAACAAATTATGCGATATTGAATGAAAAACTCGATTTTTGCCCACTTTTTTCGATACAAATTGTTATGTAAAATGAAAAATTGTTGATATTTTTTGAAGATTATAGTACGAGCCATAGCTAAGCCTTTGATACACTACTGTTAAAAATGTCGTGGCCATTGTTCAACTCGTCTGGCTTAAATCACTTCCGTAAGGCCAAAAAATATAGTTTTGAGAAAAACGCGTTCAAAATTTTGCTTTAGTATAAAGTGAAAAAGAACTTTTTGTACTTGTACAATAAACTTGTACCCACAACTGAAAAAAATTTCAAGTGTTTATCTTAAATACGTTCCCCAAAAAAAATTTCTAAAAAAAGCACGTTTTTTCGGCCGAACAAAGTAGAAACCCCTCTTAATTTCTGAAACCATTAAAAATCAATTTTCCAAAAAAAATTCTGATAAACAAATTACTGAATTTGGTAATAAATTATTAATTTTAGAAAATTTGAAACGGTTAAGTTTTAGAGAATATTTTTCCTGAAAAAATAATCCAAGATTTATTAGAATCACATAATCTTTTAAAATTTGGTAAGAAGCGATAAGAAAAAAAGTTGGAACAAAAATAAAATTTATTAATAAAATTATTTTTCTATATTTCAAATTTTTTTCATGGAAATTAATCTTTTCTTTTCCAAAATAGCCCTTCAATAATAATATTGCTATTCATGAAAGCAAAATTATCTATTTTTGTCTGAGGTCTAATTTTCGTGGATGAACTACCTTAACCGAATTTTTTGTTGAATATACTAAAAAGTCAAGTTGTAAAAATAAGTACCGAACTTCCTGTAAATTTTACGAATCTTTTTTCTGCGTGTGACCATGAAGGAGAAGAAAGAGAAGAATGGCAAAAAATAAAGGAAACAATGAAGCAGGATAGGAATATCAGTGAAGAAATCTAGGAAAATAAAAGACGTACAAGAAGAAGAAGAAGATGAAGATGAAGTAGTTTTCGATGAAGGCAAGGGAAAGGATAAGGTGAACAACTTTCACGCAAAGAAACTTCTTCTTCGTATCGGAATTCTTCTTCTCCAGTGTCGGAGAAATCGAGGGACCTGTCTAGTCCTCGAGGGCACTCAACTATGAAATTACAGAGTTTGTACTTAAATTTGGCCCCTTATCTCAAGTTTTTTTTCCAATGAAGGTATGATGATCATTAACGCATCCGTAGTAACGCCGGCTGGAATAAACCTGCCGAAAGCTCGAAACCTGCGGTCACACCGGTTGTTCCGCTGTTTAAATTCGGAACAAGGATCAAGGATCGAGGCCAAGTCAAGCTACACTAACTGCTATACACTTCTCGGTGGCAATAGACTTTGCACGCAGTGCCAATTATTATATTAGTAGAGGTAGTCTTTCGGGTTTCTGCACCCGATTTTTTTCTAAACCTCGGTAGCCGGCAGGCACCATCGATAAATAATTGACGTGCCATATTTCCACCTGACCCAACGGTTGTTTACGACCTGCGATCACATCAAACTATCTCTTCATCAAAATTGTCCACTTCCGACAACCCAACCTACCCACTTTAGTGTGAACTATTTTATTCGCTTGGGTATTTTGAGATGTTACGTAGTTTTGAAGAGAGTGGAAAATGCAATAGTTTCTGGAAAAACTGAAACTTCTGATTCCGACTCTAATTACCGCCAAATGTTGGAAATTCGGATAATTGCTGGAGACTATTAAGGTAGTTGATCCACGAAACTTAGACCTCAGGCAAAAATAGATAATTTTGCTTTCAGGAATAGAAATATTATTATTGAAGGGCTATTTTGGAAAAGAAAAGATTAATTTCATGAAAAAAATTTGAAATACAGAAAAATAATTTTATCAACAAATTTTATTTTTGTTCCAACTTTTTTTCTTAGCGCTTCTTATCAAATTTTAAAAAATTATGCGATTTTGATAAATTACAAATCACTTTTTCAAGAAAAAGATTCTCTACAACTTAACCATTTCCAATTTTCGAAAATGAATAAATTATTATCAAATTCAGCAATTTGTTTATAGAAATTTCGTTTTGGAAAATGTTTTTTTAATGGTTTCAGCCATTAAAGAATTTATTTTTGAAAATTAGAAACGGTGAGGTTGTGGGGAATCTTTTCTCTGAACAAATGATTTATGATTTATTAGAATCGCATAATTTTTTAAAATTTGGTAAGAAGCGATAAGAAAAAAAGTTGGGTCAAAAATAAAATTTATTAATTAAATCAAATCAAAAATAGCCATTCAATAATAATATTGCTATTCTTGAAAGCAAAATTATCTATTTTTACCTGAGGTCTAATTTTCGTGCATGAAAACTACCTTAAATGGAGAAAAAATTTGTTAGATTTACTGAGTCCATAAGATAAAATAGTGAGAGCGTGAAATATCTGTAAATTAAAGATATTTCAGTAAAATTTACCGCTTTTTTGTAAACATGAGAGATTTGTTGATAAATATTAGAAAAATGCTGTTTAAATTAAAATTTTAAGGAAAAGAGCCGATTCTGTAAATTTAACGGCTATTTCTGTGATAACTATCCACAAATCTGTTTTGATTACAAAAACGCGGTGAATTGGACTGAAATATCTTTAATTTATAGATACTTCATTCTGTGAAAATTTTAACTTGTAGACTCAGTAAATGCGACAGGTTTTTTTCCTTCATGTATGTGACTATATACTTGATTTCTATATTTTTTGTTGTAACTTGAAGGTTTTAAAATTCATTTGCTCATTGCAATTGCCTAAATGAATGGCTGTATATTTTTTAATTGAGTTATAAACAAAATATTGATACTTTTAAGGCCATGAATCAACCAGTACAGTTGATTAAATCAATAAAATCAGTTTTCCCAAGATTTTTCCACAATAATGAATTTTTTTAGCTAAAACTTTAGAGCATAAAAAAGGACATATTAACAGTTGGCTATAGACTTCAATTAATTATAAACTATCAAAAAACTTATTGCTGTTTCACAGTCAATAAAATTTTTTGATTTTTAAAATTTAATTATAATCTTCAGCCATCCGCTAATATGTCCTTTATTATGTCTTAAACTTTTAGCCATTAAATTTTATTATTGTGTAAAAATCTTGGGGATAACTGATTTTATTGATTAAGTCAGGTGTACTGTTGATCTATGGCCTTAAAGATACCATTTTCTTTAGCATATATAAATACTTAGAAAAATATTTAATTAATCCAACCAACCTTGATTCATTTGTCAAAATGGTTTTTTTGAATTAAGGTAGTTGATCCAAGAAAATTAGACCTCTGGCAAAAATAGATAATTTTGCTTTCAAGAATAGCAATATTAAGTATTATTGAAAGGATATTTTGGAAAAGAATTATTATTAATTATTATCAAATTCAGCAATTTGTTTATAAAAATTTGGTTTTGGAAAATGTTTTTTCAATAGTTTCAGCCATTAAAGAATTTATTTTAAAAAGTCAGGAACAGTGAAGTTGTGGGAAATATTTTCTCTGACAAAATGATTCATGATTTATTAGAATCGCATAATTTTTTAAAATTTGGTAAGAAGCGATAAGAAAAAAAGTTTGGTCAAAAATAAAATTTATTAATAAAATTATTTTTCTGTGTTTCAAATTTTTTTCTTGTAAAATAATCTTTTCTTTTCCAAAATAGCCCTTTTTTATAATAATATTGCCATTCATGAAAGCAAAATTATCTATTTTTTCCTAAGGTCTAATTTTTTTGGATGAAAACTACCTTAAAAGTCTGTTTTCTGGGTATTCGGAATTTCCAAAAAAATCTGCAAATTTTAAAGCTTTCTTTGGTGAGTCCTTTTGATTTCTCTGGTTAGTTCATCCATATCGAGATGAAAATTAAAGGTTCCTTAACTGATATAAATTAAATTACAATTTTCGTTGCTTTCCTCGTTTTTCAATGGATAAAGTTGAGTTTTTTAACAATTCGTTTATTTTTATTATTATTTTTGTAGTTTAGACCTTCCATATAATTTTTTTTTACTTTCAGTACCTTTATTTAGAAAGAGGATTTTTTCTAACATTTTAGCACCTTTATGTATTTTTAAACAAAGAATTTTTAGTTTTTTGACATTTTTTGACTTTTAATAACTTTTTTAACCAATCGTCATGATTCTTTTTTTATTTTGTTCCTTGCAATGTGTAGCAACTATTTGGGTGTGAAAAGCACTCTATCTGAAAAAATAACTACAAAAATTGTTATTTTCATATTTTGGGCTATATTTATTTATATATTAAAGAATTTGAAAATCTTTCTGTGATCTGATACGCGACTAGTGAACCTCCAATAATGTAGGCAGTGACAAAAAATTTTAAACTCAACTAATTAATTTTTATTTGTATTCAAATATTGTTGATGTTCCAATTATTTAAAGAGTTTAAAAATCTTTATGTGGAAAAAAAGACGCTTTCGACCCCGCATTTTTTAATTTTATTTGTAACTTGTTTTAGTTATGTTACCTTATTTTCCGTACCCAACAAGTTGCTACACATTATAAGGAACAAAATAAAAAAAGAATCATGACAATAGGTCGAAAAACAAAAAAGTTATTTAAAGTCAAAAAATGTCAAAAAAATGCCGAAAAACTAAAAATTTGTTGTTTAAAAATACACAAAGTTGATCGAATTTAAAAAAAAAGCCAAAACCTTTGTAAATAAAAGTACTAAACATAAAAAGAATTATATGGAAGGTCTTAACTCAAAAAATGAAAATATTAAAGGTAGCGGATCCTCTTAATCTATGGTTTTCTTAATTTTGGAAATATTCCTGTTTGAATTCTAGAGTCGTGAGAAAATTGCTGGTAACGCAAGTTCTCGAGAGTTAAAAAGAAATAAAGTGTACACGGCGATAAAATTTAAAAACCTATTGATGCAAATTAGTTTATATAATATGATAAATGGAAGTATATAGAGGTGCATGACTAGGAATGGAGCGTTGAACTTTTGACTGTGAAGCTATTGTTATTTTGCAAAAGGTCTGTAATGTCGAGCATTAGCAATTCATATACAATTCTAACGTTTAGTAACAATGATGAGCCGTGATCCTTTTAATTCCTTGTATCATTATCGTATATCTGTACACCTCGTCAATTGTATGTTTTAGTTTCTGTGTCATTACACTCGCGCATCAATTAATAGATGGCCTAAAGCCCTGATCTTCCAAGAGAAAGGTTTTTGTGTCGGGGGAAAGGACAGTATACCTTTCCCCCTTCCATCGTCTTCCCTCACAAATAGCTGAGTTAATCTCTAGTCTTCGAACCTTTCCTACACAACTCTGAACTCCAGGGTTCAATCATTTCCTACAGACATAATTTTAAAATTAAGGGGTATTCTGTTGTGAAATTTTCAAAAAATGAAGTTTTTTATTTTCTGGAAGTATTGAGCTGGATTCGTAGATTAAATTTATAACTATATTTATATTAGATTTACATACATAAAAGTTTAAACGCATTTTTCTCAAAATGAGATTTTTTTATCGGACGTAAGAAATAAGAAAAAAAATCTGCCCGCTTCGCGGGCACATTCTCATCGCGCGCAGCTCGCTTCGCTCGCATGTTTGAGCGCGCCTAGGGCGCGCAATTTGATCATCGCGCGCTCCGTTGACCTCGCGCTTCGCGCTCGGTCTTGTGCTCTTCGCATACATTTAAGTTTAGTTATTATAATTTGATACTGAAGCTCAAACCAATTTTATGATAATATTACAGATGATGTGAATTACACATTTTCTCAAAGTCACTCAATTTCTTTTTGAATTTAAGTGAAACAGGAAATTCAATTTACTTAAGGCTCTATCAGCCTTAAGGAACACATTCTCATCTTGGCGCTCGCGCTTCGCGCTCGATTTTCTGTATACATTTCAGTAACTTTTTAATAAATTACATGATTAAAATAATTTATTTTCTTCCAAATCTCTCAAAAAGAAAAAACAATCGTAAACTTTATTTAAGGAAACGATTTCGCAGAACAACGCTTATTTCGTATCTCACATATTTTGGTGAAAAAAATCGAATTTATTTAATATTAAAAATCAAAACATAAAATATACATCCTGTCCCGAAATGTCTTAATGAGAATTTGTAGACCTCATTTAGGCAAACAATTTTCCATCTAAACGTTTTTTTTGTATCTCACATATTTTGTCTAAAAAATGGAATTTTTGAATTTTAATCGTATTTTTTGGAATTGAAACAAAAAGTATATGTTTTATCAGAAACTGTGTGAGACAAAATTTGTAGATCTTTTTGAAACGAACAACTTTGTATTTTGACGTGTTTTTCGTATTTCACATATTATTGTTAAAAAATTGAATTTTTGATTTTCAATATTTTTTTTTTAAGTTACAAAGAAAAATATGCATCTTATGAAAAAATGTTACAATTCAAATTTGTAGGTCTTTATGTAGAAAATAATATTGTATCATAATGTTTTTTCATATCTCGTATAATTTTACTGGAAAATGGAATTTTGATATTGACTTTTTCGAATTTGAATATGCTGTAACATTTCTAATTTTGATTTAATCAAAAAATGTTATCAGGATAATTTGCAGAGATTTATGAGCACTATCAAAAACCAGTATTGAAATTTTTGATTTTTTCAAAAAGTTATTTTCAAAAACACAAAAGTAGTGCTCAATCCCTCAATTTTGATTGGATGTGGCTGGTTAACAAACTTGTCCTTACTTTTTCGGCTCCGATAAAGTGTGCCAAAGCTCAATTAAATCTCATAATTCTATCGAGAGTTATGCTGCCTACTACAGACCTACTACAGACAGACAGACAGACACTTTCGTAAAAATCCTTTTTTCTGACTCAGGGGGTCTCAAAACGTAAAGATTTGATGAAAATTTCGAAAGTCATTTTTTACATAAAACCAATACCTTCTCATCCATGATGAGAATGTAAAAAATGGACCGAACTTTCTCCATATTTGAAAGAATGTTCTACATATTACTAGCTCCAGTCTGTAGTAAAATTATAATTTCTTGATAATTATTTATATTTTTTATTAATAATATAACAAAAAAAATCGTCATTACTAGACTTTTTTCTTTTATCTGTAAAAAAAATATTTTATTTTTATTTTGAATAGACAAATTTACTATGGCTTATAAAAACATTTTTTCTCATTAATATAATCAGTTCAATTAGTTTCATGTGGAAAATGACTTTCGGAATTTTCATCAAATCTTTACTAATTATCCTAATAACATTTTTCGATTAAATTAAAATTAGGAACGTAACAGTATGTTAAAACTTGAAAAAACTTAATATTTAAATTCCATTTCCCAGTTAAATTATACGAGATACGAAAAAACGTTATCATACAAAATTGTTTACTACAGAAAGATCTACAAATTTAAATTGCAACATTTTTTTATAAGATGTATATTTTTCTATTCAGTTTGGAAAAATACTATTGAAAATCGAAAATTCGAGTTTTTAACCACAATATGTGAAATACGAAAAAAACGTTTAGATGGAAAATTTTTCAACCGATTGAGATCTACAAATCTTTATATCAGGACATTTTTCAACCGGATGTATATTTTATGTTTTGATTTTAAAAACACTATTAAAAATCAAGGATTACATTTTTTTACCGAAATATATCAGATAATGGTTTTCTGAATTTCAGAATGTCACATTCTAAACATAAAAATTGTATTCTACTTCATTAAATTATGATTTCTGTAAAGTATATAAATAAATTATTTATTTACTATCAATTAATGAAAATTTTAATTTTATTTATATAATATTCATTTAATAATTATTTTGCTTAATGATTATATTTATTATCACTCAATATTTGTTTAAACTCTGATTTCTTTTGAACGAATAATTATTTTTAGAAAATGTAACATATATGTTATTATATATTGTAAAATCGTATTTTTTATATTCGAAAGACCTGGGCTCGAATCCCAGCGCAGTCGAAAGCGTCATTTTTTCCACAGAAAGATTTTCTAATTCTTTACAATATTATTATTTTTGTTGAATTTATTAATTTTAATTGATAAAATTCATTTGAGTTTATTTAAGTTAATTTTAGTAAATTTATAAAATATTAATGATTGAAAATGTAAAAAGTGTTTCCCCATAATAAATTCAAATAAATCTATTGAAGAATAATTTTAATAACAAAAAAATATAAATAATAATTTCAATAATAATAAATTTAATATTTAAAGAATTTGAAAAGCATTATTTGCGATATAAGAGTTTGAAATTGTCTACGAGGACACCTGTCGACAATGTATCTTATCTGATACGCGACTAGTGATCCTCTGATAATGTAGGCAGTGACAAAAATTTCAAACTCAACTATAATTAATTTTAAATCAATTTAATGATAATACATCCATTAAATGATGAAATACATTTATAGATTTTAAAGAAGAATAAATTCATCAATCTAATCAGTTTTTTGTAAATTACTTAATCAAATTTTCAAAATCCTATAGAATTTAAATTATGTAATGTTACAATAGGATATGGAATCTATCGTATATCATACAAATATTTACGGTTGAACATACACGGAAAAAAAGAAAATGACATAAATTGCTATTTTGAATCGAGAAATTTATCTTTTTTGCACTTTTTTATGCAACTTTTATCATTTGCATTGCAAGTTCTACCAGTTGTATTATATTACACTTTTAACAAATCAACGTCTTTTCTTAATTGGCGAATGGAAAAACTCCTAATGTCAATGGTAAAACATACAGTGCGAATAGTAAAATTCGCAATGCGAATGGCAAAAGTTGCAATATGAATAATAAAATTTTAAATCTTTGCAAATTGTCTTTTTTACGTGTATATGATCAATTTTGAACCAGGATATTATTAGCCTAGAATTGTTTGGCGAAAAAATACTTCTTTTTTAATTTAAAAGAAAGCCTAAAATAAAATTTTCTGTTCACGTAAAATGTACGGAAGATCTGAATCGAAGCTGTAAAGACAGATCTACTTTTACAGCTGACGCTTTTCCAGCTGCAGTCGTACATATTGAAGATATCTCATCGACTATAACCAAATCCTCTTGAACTGCCTCCAACGGTAAAACCGCCAGTAAATTATCCAGCAATCTAAAATGGAAATTGAGAGTTTATCCTCCACTTTAAAAAGGAACTACTAAAGAATTAATAACGTGCCATTAATTTTAATACATAGCCTACATTTACTCTTTAATCACTATTTTTAATTATTATTTATTTTTTATCTCTGCTTTTATTTTAATGTCAGATTTCTTCAACAACCATTATTACATTTTCTCACGATTTTTAAAAATTATCTTAAAAGGGAAAAGAAATCGCGAATCAGGAGCAAAAAATATAATTATTTTAATTAATAACGAAAGGGACCTTTTTTTAATTGGAACCGTTGCAGTGCGAGGGTCAATTTTAAAGAAATGTGCTCAATTTACTGTCTTCGGATTCAGTGACTGCTTCTGTAGATGATTATCTGAGTGAATTTGGCAGTACGTTTTTCCGGCAGTTGAGATGGCATCGATAGAGGAGACGGTTTCCAAGTTTTGGGCAATGTTAGGAGAATGAGATAAGATTGCAGTATAATTTTGTAAAAAGACACCGTACCGTGCACCAGAATTCACCTGCTTTCGTGACCGCGTCTAGGAAGAGAACAGACCCGGGTTTCCCATTAGGGTAATTATTGAGGTCAGGGTCTGCAGAACACACGAACGCGTAGTCATCTTCCTGTGCTATTGAGTGCACTGTTTGTAACGAAATCACGACTCACTTCGAGGATTATGTTTTTATTTTTTATATATATAATTAATTCCTGATAGGATATGATATTGAATATTTATATGGAATCAAAAAATTACTAGCCAACGTCTAAGGTCGATTTATGAGGTTTCTTGATTCGTTATCTTCATTATTGACTGTTTGGTGTTGAATCCTAAATTACTTATCGTATTACCTCTAGAATATAAAATTATTTCATATTACAAGTTATAGTACATTACACAGGTCTACAAAATATGAGGTTGTGATTGTCATAGAAATACCGATAGTCATTTCCGAAATAATTTTTGGCGTAGAAACCGAATCCGGTCTCAGAATTGCTCCATCACGTCAGGTTTTCGAGCAATCCTAACCTAGAAGTGCGGAAAACATTTGGGCTGGGAAATTTTACCGTACTTGGACGGTAAAGCTCATGAACTACGCATGTGCAAGCACTGGTAAAATCAGTTTTACCGTCTAAGGACATTAAAAATCCCCACCCCAAATATTCCCCGATTTGCTAATGTTACCAAACATTCCCGGAATAACGCGAAAAACATGCTTCCGTTGCATACAATTTTTTATATTTTTATAGGGTATAAGGCTTTGAAGATATTAGAAAATTTTAATTATTAAAAAAATTATATTATGTTTATTTATTAAAATTATTTTTAAAAAAGAGCAGTCACTAATTGAAATTAGTACAAAAGCTACATGTTCCCGGTCGGACCAATACGTCTTTTGTTTGAACACTAAGGTTTGAGAATGGTATTTCTCCTTTATAAAGTGAGATGAATAACTTGATTTTTTATACATTTTTTCGCATAGTCTTTGATATGAAGCTAAATATCAAAATATAATAGTGTTTATTTCTATGTTGTATAGCAAATTGAAGGCAAATTTATCACAGGATGAAATACTTTTAAAAAATGTACATTTTTTAACGCTAAAAATTCCAAAAAAAATTTAATATAACATTTTTTCTTTGGCATAAATTGATCAAAGGGAACTTTTGGAAAAAATATATATAACGTTATGTACGTGAGGATAAATTTTACCTTGGAATTTCTCCTGACTATAATATTTTAAAAAGGATTGAAAAATTAATAATTTTTTACATTGAGTTAGAAACTTTAAAGAGTGCGTAATATCTTACTAAAGGTTTTCCCAGTTGTGTGTATGGACAATGAGATTGATTATTCTGAATTTACACAAAATGTACCTAACTTTTTATACAATATTATACATAAAGTTTTTTTTGGCTTGAGTCTAAATATAAAATATCTATGTAAATATTTCTTTGGTGTAAAGCGATTGAGAATAAAATTGCTTACGTATAAAATACTTTTAGAAAGACAATTTTTGAAATAAACTGCCAATTTTGGCTTAAATATGTAGATATAAAAAAATTGTTTTAAAAAACTTTGTGCGCAGAATTATAGGTCGAAGTTTCTTTCGTCTAATGTAGAATTTGGAAAACATTAACATTTTTTCCAAAGTTTCCCCATTTACTTTATACAGAAATATTGTTTATATTCTTTCAAATTATACTTTGAACCAAAGAAATTTCAATCTACAATTGATAGCTCTTATTTCAATTAAAATTTTATACTTAGACATGTAATCCAAAACTGTTTTTCTGGTATTCAGAGATTTACGTTATGTGAAAGAAATATTTACCTTGAAGTAATTTCAAAGTTTCTTTACCTACTTGTACAAAAGGAATGATAATTACTTTTAATTTTTTATAAAAGAAAACTTGTTAGCCACCTTTTTTCTGTATTTTTTAAATTCAAAATAAATCACTGATGAGGGCTCTGATCAGAGCCGAAACGTTTGATTATGTAAAACTCTGAGCTTTTATTAACCTCGGACCCTAAAGCCAACTATCAACATCAGCATATATCTTCAATTATTAATTAAGGGCCAATGCAAGTCCAGAATATGAATATAAATATCAAACTTGGCTATAAGTTATCATAAAGTTTACCATGACGTATATTACAGTCTCATACAGTTTCTTTTCATGGAATTTTTATGTCCCCTCGCAGCGTATCTATTGTTATATACCAATATTGCTCGTTATGTAACATATTTTTACTCGAGTTATATAACACCTTTTCTAATAGAAATAAAAAATTGAAAATTTATGAACGTATGTGATTTCTATTTCAAGGACTGAATTGAAAAATGACCTCATTGGTAAAAATTCAAGGGAGTCTGACAATAAGAGCCTTCTAGATTTTGCATGCTGGACGGAACTTAGGTTCGTCACGCACTGTGAGGATAAAGTCAGCCAGGTATCTCGAGGATAACGTTACTTAGTAGGTGGTTACCCAGTTGGTTTGCACATAAGCTGCTCACGTCTTTGACTCTTTCAAAAACACGTGAAGATAATTTTATTCCTCAATCTCTTAATTCACAATCAGACACATTCAAGAAACGTTCATTTCATATTCAGAGAGGTCAATAACCATTTTAAATATCCCTGCACGCAGAAAAAAGATTCGTAAAATTTACAGGAAGTTCGATACTTATTTTTATAACTTGACTTTTCAGTAGATGTTACAAGCTGTTTAGTTCAATCAACAGATTTTATGTGCCTCCGGTGCATAAACTCATTATTACGCTACAGTTACGAGTAGCGTAATGTTGTGAATTACGGTACAGAGGAATGTATTGTAAAAATTGAAGTGCGCATGCGCCTATTATGATACAGCGGAGCGTAATCTTCTTCTTATTATTCTTCTTCTTCGTACAGCGTTGGTACCGTACTGACAAAGCCTTGTACATTTGAACTGCGCATGCGTGTATTACAATACGCTACTACTAACCACTACACAAGATCGAGAAAATAAAAATGGCCGGAAGTATTCGCGAAATGTCAAGTGAGATGGGCTATAATCACGGCAATTTCGACTCTTTCAGATTGGATTCAAGTGTACGCATAAAAACTCGTATATGCGCCGAAGTCATAATATGTGCGTCTCGACTACGCCTTGGCTTCGATCTCCTGCGAGCATTGTCGCTAGTCGCGTAATAACCCTCATTATGCGCCTAGGCACATAATATACTATTCTGTACGTTTATACCGAACTCTCTGTAAATTTTACGAATCTTTTTTCTGCATGTGGCAAAATTTTCAGATTAGAGTTCAATCCGGACAAATCAAAGCTGTTCCAAACCATTTCAGAATTTGTTTCCGAACCAATCCGAAAAAGGTTTTTAATCTCGCTTGACGCAAATCGGTTGAAAATTAATTCGACTCAATCAGAATCATTCCGAATGAATCCGAACCAAGTTTTCAATCCGAATTCAGGTTGATCTAAATCGCATTTTCAATTATAATGTGACATGTTTGAGAACATGTCTGCTATTATATTGACCCAAAATTCACAGAATTTTCATTCATTTTTTGTTGTTTTGGTATAGGGTCAGTTTCTTTTTATTTTATCCGATTAAAATCATCAATGCTGGTTATAAAAAACCATCATTGATCATTTGTTCGATGCAATATTTTAATAATTAATATATAAAATGTGAATAACGATTTAAAATTAAATTTTTTATGTAACTTATGTTGAGGATTAAATCCAGTGTAATAAATAACACAAACGAATGTCTATATATAGCAATGCAATCACTGTAATTCTATTGACTTGTAAACATACTCCCTGAAAATGCCGGTAGTATAACTGAAAGATTTTTCGTTACTAGCGGAATTCTCATAATTGTGGCTTGTCTCAAACCTGACGTTTATTACATATTTGCGTCCGTCAGCCTTGAAAATTGTGATAGACGTGCAAGTATCCTAGAGATGAATGGCTTGGTCACTAATATTCGACGTTAAAGCTGTTGGACACAAATCTTCTGCAATAAATGTCCAAAATATTGTGTATCTCGACTCAAGAGACAACGAATGCGTGATTTTAATAATGTAGAAATATGTATATAAAAGAGCTTCAAGTACTCCTACGTATTCAATCTTGCACTTATAAAGCAGGTGCAATTCACTAGCAATTTTACCTACGCATGAAAGTGACTATGCACCTGATTTTAGTCATCTAAATTTAATTTATTGCCGCAATAATACTTTGATTGCTTAACGTTAATTACAAATGCATATATTACATTATCTTTCCAATATTCACGATATTTATAATGCATAATTTGTATAATAGAGATAATACAGAAATGAAAACCACCAAATTATATATTTAGCTGGATTGCAGTATGTTAGAAATTGGGAATCAAAAGCAGATTCTATACTCACTGACCAAAATTAGTAAAAAAATAATAATTTACACTTATTACTCAATTAATTTTTGGAATAAATTGGAAAATATATATGTGTAGAATAATTCAGTAAAACAGAATAATATTTTTTGTTGTAAAAATTAAATTATTAAAAAATTTGTTCTGTTCGTATTCGCTTAAATTGAAATTAAGTATCTATTAAAATTAACTCTTTTTATTTTCGCCAGTTATTTCGACTGTGCCGGGATTCGATCCCGGGACTTTCGAATGCGGGTCAACTGCTTTAACGAACCGAGCTACACAGGCGTCCGACATCCCCGTCTCCACAGAAAAACTTCTTTATATCGCCTTACGGCATTACCCCACGGCATTTAACCCTCCGTTACCAAACATATGAGGGATTTCCTCAGTGGGGGCAGTTTTTTCGAAATAACTTCTAATTTACGCTTCACACAGTATGGTCCGTTTGAATACCTTTCCACGAATTATTCCTGAAGCTGTTTGTAGCTATAAAAAATGTTCAAGTAGAATACTCATTCAATAATCACTTTTCAAAATTAAAGGTGACGTGAATTCTGAGGGAATCCCTCCATAGTTTGACTTTCGTACAATGGAAATAGCTTGAGTTCTAGAGTGCGGTGTTGCCAGATTTTTATGTTGCACGTTCAGCCAAGTGGTCGCCACATTTGGCAACACTGAAGATGTTCTAACACGCAGAGGGAAATTCTCTAGGGTTTGGTAATCGTGTAACAATTTTTAAGTTTGGTAACGGAGGGTTAAGGAAGTACCGTCGCCACTATGCTAGTCAAGCATACACTCTCGTTTGATTGGGTGAGTAGGTAGATGTAGCAACGTCGCGACCCGCGGGAGTGGGTATCGGGAGACTCGCTCTCTTATAGGAAACGAACGCCGAACTTATATGCAAGCTTATTTGGGCTGCGTAGAAATGTGAGTTCGTAAACTAAACTACTTTTATTCATATTACTTCGTTCGATCTTTATATATGCTAATAAATGCATTATATGTAATCTTTGAAATTGTTATTATATAGAGAAACAACTACCACTATTGATCATTAACTATTTTCTTTATATTTCTAAATCCACAAAACCTTCATTTGCGTATATATTCAGCACGTGGAATTTCAAATAGAGCGCGCGTCTAACCTATTTTGCGATGTTGCCACATCTACTGAGTCATGGCCGTCTTTTGTTGCTGAATGTCATTTTGAGGATAACTGTGCTGGAAACTCGATTTCCCATAAGACTACGTGTTAAATAAGTAATAACTAAAATTATAAATAACTGGCTTATATTGACCCTCAATAATATTAATAGATAGATGATTTTTTAATTTGGCTTGCCAAATTAAAAAATCATCTACCTATTAATAACTAAAGTACTTACAACTTTTCTCACACGTACCCTGGCCTTACAAACAAATTTTTGAGTCACTTTTAGACCTATATGTATCGGTACAGTAAAACCCCGTTTATCGCAACACCCGTTTATCGCAACTCCCGTTTATTGCAACTTGTCTCTCCCGTTTATCGCAATAAACTTTACCATTTTTTTCTCCTTCTTATTAGTAGAAGGAGTGGTCCCGTGATTCTTAAGGATAGGCGGGAATACCCCTCACTTTTAAATTTGTATTTTCGTATATTAGGGAGATATGAAATTATTTGTAGCCATTAATCTATGAAAAGAATTTCATTACATTTTTTTAAGCGTCTTTGGAATCCGTACTTATTTTGAGAGGTACATTTTTTTCTCATGAAATGCATAAATGTTTTTGAAATTCTTCATTTAGCAGTTCTTTCCAAACTATCGTTTATGTATATATTGCTACATATTTGTGTTTTATATGTAACAGAAAAATATATAAATTTTTCACATTTCAATGTATATTATTTTTCATAGCGCCTCCTTTGAAAATCCGATTTTCGGTACCTGTAGAGCGGGTTGAAACTATGATTTTCAACCCTAGGGTTGAAAGTCGCTGTTTCAACCCGCTCCACAGTTACAGCCAATCAGATTCTCAAAAGAGTTGCTATGAAAAATAGTATACATTACTCGAAACAAAACACAGCGAAAGCATTTCGTGTTTCGCCCCTTGTAATGTAATATATTAATGATAAATTATAGCATGAATTGTGCCTATTACAGCAATCGCTTTACCAATTGCGAATCAATTGTTTTACAAAATGCGGGAATATTTCTACTGAAAAAAATTCAATCATGCATTCGAAAATTATGAGAGAAATATGTAAGCTTTAAAGTAATCAAAATGTATTGTTTGTACTAGTCGTTTAAGTACCATCGTTCGGTTCCACGTTTTCACTCATTTATAATTGCACATATAATGACAATAAAAAAACGCATTCGAGGTTATTTGAACACGACGGTTCGCCACCGTTTTTTTTTCAGACCCTGCAGGGGATCCACCTGATCTTAATGTGGGTTGCTTTTATCAGCTTCAAGGTGCGCGCCTTCTCCAGAAGGAAATACGCATTTTGGTACAAACATCACTAAAAAAGGTAACATTTTTTAATCTGGGCTACCACATTACGTCCGATATTTCCAATTATATATCTGAAGTTTATTGATAAATCAAGTTACACAAAAAGGAACTATCTAAATGACTTAATCAATTACAAAGAAAATAAATAATAGTTCAAAATTTTCTGCAACAGTTCCAAAAAGAATCGAATGTGACTCAAAATTAACCAAATTCTATTGAATTCAACTAGTAGTGGCACCACTAGTAGAAGCCTTGGCACTTCTTTTTGGTTGAAATTCTTTCATCCGTGGAAACCATGTCGAAGCTATAATTTCATCAATATGTTTCTCATAAACGGCATCTATTGTGGCAATTCCATACAGATTATCTACCAAGATTCCTATAAGCTGATTCTCCCAATATATAGGACCACCCAAGTCGCCCTTAAAAATAAACTTTTGTTAATCCTGAGATGCTTTTTCAGTGAATATGGTAAATAATAGAAGATAAGTTAAAATTATTCATAGAAGTACATAAAGAAGTAATGACCTTTAGAAAATTTATTCCAGGGTAATAATAATAGCTGATCACACGAAATTGGGAAGGTTTTAGGTTTGGATCACTGTACCGGTGACAAAATATAGTAAACTTCTTAATTTTTTTTTTTATCAACAACCTATGTCCTGATGGATCCTCTTCTATGATGAACGTTCCTATCAATGTAAAATCTGTACCATCATGCATTCTCTTAATTGTAGAAATTGGTACTTTGAGCACTGGTCTCGTAAACTGTACTTTTTTGTTCAACTAGAAAATATTTACATTCAATACATACAACTTTCGGTGTTATGAAAATCTGTCTTACAAGGAATATTTTTTAAGTATCCGCCTCCGATTTTTTTCTCCTTTAAATATGTGATAGAGCATCAAAAACTAAGAGACACGTGTTTTTTCTTATCCAGCCAAAATGAGTTTTAAGGGGTGAAATGAGCCCCTGAAGTTTCGCTCAAAAATGATATTTTTATTATTTTAAGCTCTTATAGCAGACCGCTTTGAATGAAACTTGGCAGTAATTATGTGTATGTCAAAAAGTATTTGACAGATAGTGCAACTATTATTTTTCGCCCTTATAATGGGTAAAATAATTTTACTCTTGTTAAATAAAACAATAGAAAAAAGTTTTGGAAACTAATTATATGAATATACCCTTATTTGGGGGTAAACAACCCTTAAATGAATAAATTCTTAAATTAACACATATTGAACTATAATTTCTGCATATTGAAGCGCAAATCTGTCAAGTTAATTAAAAGTAGTATTATATGAGAGTACTGATATTATTACATCCTTATTAAAGGGCTAATCACTCTTCGCATTCATAAGTTGCTAATTAAATATAATAATTTAAAAACATTATCTTACAATGCTGCCTAAGCTTTTAGCAATTTATTGGCTAATCTAGAAGTAGATGGTAACATAAATGAATTCAGAAAATTGCTGTCTTACAAGCATATTATTTACCATATTGTACAATGTGGATTGTATAAATGTACATACTACATTAGTTACTACATAACAATTAATTCTTAAATGATTTCAGATAAAAATGTAACGATATATTAAGGCTCATATTTGTCATATATTAAAAATTTTTCAAACAAAGAGGTTTTTTGCACCATGAGCATCTGACTATTGGTATTTGATCACAGTATGCACATTTTATTTGTGTATTCTCACCAAAAGCGAAGTCAACAGGATTTTCGAAGTCTCCTAACCTATTTTCTACATACCCACTTTTATACAAGAAATACTGAAAAAGATTCGTGTACTGATGTGAAGATAACTGATTATGAATCTAGGATTGAAGTTTAATAATATTATTTCGTAAATGGAGATTAATGTCTTCTTCGTATAGCAATACATCATCAGAGAAGCGTCTAACATAATTTTTCGAGACTCGAAATCCATAAACATCTAGTGGTTGTATTTTTGAAGTTGTGCCTTTTGGTTTTGACTTAAGTACAATATCTTTGCCTTCAGGGTTCTGTTCATGTATGCTTCTCTCACAGTGTCCAGTCCATGAATCCAACAGGAGCACAATCTTTTCTTTAGTACTGAGATAAAAGATTTTTTGCAGCCATGTATTAAAGAGATCTACATTAAAAAAGAATGAAAAATATTTATTAAGCAACATTTCCATAAAAAAATGTCATTAATTACTGTGAGTAGTATGGTAAGATGAAATTCAATACTTGATATAAGTTATTTCAACGTAAATATTAGCAATGATGTAAGTATTACTATTATGTAAATATTAGCTTTTGCATAATTAGTTATTCTTTAAATGTCTATAACTGTAATTGTTGTGATTAAAAATTAACGTTATACCTGATGTAACCTATCCAGACTTCCACTGTTGATCCAAACTGTCCATCTTTTTCTTTTAAAACTATAAATAATGGTGACAACAGCCTTCCGTTAGTAGTCACTTTTGGCTGTATCGTATAACTGTGAGTTGTAGACGAAACAGACTGCACAACACATTTTACCTTTTTTTGACCTTCACATGCTAAGCTTCGCCCAGAATGGATTTCTAACTGAAATCCACTTTCATCAGAATCATACACATTGTCTGGCCCATATTCTTTTACTAACGGCTTTACCTCTTGAACAAATTTCGGGGCTATTTTTTTCAACTTCTCATCATCCTCTAAAGTCTTTCGAGTCACAAATTTTGTTATTTTTCATGAAACGATATGATGTGCCTTCTTAAAATTGTACACCCAACTACGTGAATCTTTAAAAAGTATATTTGTATTACCTTCATCATTGTATGCTTTTAGAGTCCAACGTCGAAGATCTCTGTCGTGTACGATACTTCCTGTATTAACTGCACTTCTAAATTCATTCAGTACGTATTCAGAAATTCGCATTAATACTTCCCTTTTATTTCCACCAGTTACAATTTGGATAGCCCATCGTCTTAACTGACGCTCTGATGACACAAGTCTGAAATTGTGTTGCACAGTATTCAATTTACGATATTTTTTTACTCCTTGTTTCCAGAATGACACTGCCTTGCGTTTATATTCTGGATCAATATCATCATCGTGTGCCAAACATACCTCTACAGGTTCGTCATCTGTCCATCTGCCATCACCATCATCTTCTATTGCTTCAGCTCCAAAGTTTCCACTGTATGATATTGGAACATGCACTCCAATAATATTTTTTCCATTACTTCCTTTATTTCTACTACTTCTCTGATGACAGGCGTGTCTGCCAAATACATACTTTGAAATGTTGCTAATAAAAGATTTATGACATTTAATGGATTTATAATCATATTGATTTTTCATGAACCATAAACTTGTACGTTCTACAATCACTGTCGCGAGTATACTGATGGATACTGGTCAAATTTTCGCAATGCAGCTAGCCTGCGTCACACAGCGTTTACAAAAATAGAAATCGTATCAACAACATTTTGAAACACTAAAAATACACGGATGACATCATTGGGAATTTGATGAATTCATTTATGTTATCATCTACTTCTAGATTAGCAAATAAATTACTAAAAGTTTAGGCAGCATTATAAGACAATGTTAACTCAATAGTGAATAATTTGAGAATAATAAACACAGCTTTTCTTTCATAAATTCCTTAATTCTTCTGTGAAGTTTCTAGGAGGGTATTTTAAATTATTATATATAATTAGCAACTTATGAATGCGAAGAGTGATTAGCCCTTTAATAAGGATGTAATAATATCAGTACTCTCATATAATACTACTTTTAATTAACTTGACTGATTTGTGCTTCAAAATGCGGAAATTATAGTTCAATATGTGTTAATTTAAGAATTTATTCATTTAAGGGTTGTTTACCCCCAACGAAGGGTATATTCATATAATTTGTTTCCAAAACTTCTTTCTATTGTATTATTTAACAAGAGTAAAATTATTCCTTCATTAAAAATAATCTATTTTCAAACTTAAGCAAGATTTTTTATTAGGGGTATATACAACTAAGAGTAGTTTTACCCATTATAAGGGCGAAAAATAATAGTTGCACTATCTGTCAAATATGTTTTGACGTACACATAATTACTGCCAAGTTTCATTCAAAACGGTCTGCTGTGGTATAAGTGCTTAAAGTAATAAAAACATCATTTTTGAGCGAAACTTCAGGGGCTCATTTCACCCCTTAAAACTCATTTTGGGTGGATAAGAAAAAAACACGTGTCTCTTAGTTTTTGATGCTCTATCACACATTTAAAGGAGAAAAAAATCGGAGGCGGACACCTAAAAAACATTCCTTGTTAGTTTCAAGGCTTATATATATAACTTTTAACACATCTGTATGGAAATTTGTTTACTAGTTCATCCAATTTAACCACCCAGGTGAAACAAAGTTCGCGTAATTCTAAGTAGGTTTCTGCATAAAATCTCTTGCTTTGGTAAAATACCTTGAGAGTTTTAGATTTATACTTTTCAAAGCCCCTTACAGATTTTAAATATAAAAATTCAAAATACACGATTTTCCCTGCTCATTGGGTAAGATCGTTTTAATCTTTAGTCAAGTTTTCTGAAACGTTTCCAAGCAATCTTCCCTCAGTCTTGCTTGCCAATATTACAACATGGTGAATATTTTTTATTAGCGGAAAACTATACACTGTATTGCAAGGTTGATGGTTTGAAAAATGGCTTTTAAATTTCATTAAATTTATTCTTTAGAGAAAAGGACTCACCACAATGACTCCAATATCAGGTCGCTTATAATAATATTGTTCTTTACTTTGATCGAATAGATATTTGTCAAAGTCTATAAAACGGATAACCGTATAAAACGTATCTGGATCAGAATGTATAGGTCTCTTTGTATTGACATGAAGTTTTGTACGATTCTCCTCAGTTAGATTCTTCTCTCTTTCAATCAATCCTGCTTCATCTGCATAATAGCTGAAATTTGGACATGAGATTGTTTTATATATCTTAAAAGTAATAGCAATTATTAATGTAAATTGTTTACATTTTCTGAGTGTCAAATTTATTTTTTATTATACTACATCATGCCGTCCCACAGTGGGGCGAAGTTAAAAAATTTGACCATAATTTCAGAAATTGTGAATTTTTTGTTATTTACAATATTTAGTGTTGTTCATGGAGGTCTGTTGAATCTATTTTCATGCTAAACCAACAAGAAAAGCTAAAAGCTCAAAGCTGAGTTTGAAACACAGTTCAAACTTAGCTCGTATCGGTGTCTTCTTCAACATTATATGAATCGTCTGAAATATCCTTTCTTATAGAGGGGAGTCAAAAATTGAATATCTAGAAGATTCGAACTGTTCGAAATGCATTTTTATGGTGGACGTATGTAAGAAACAGACATGTGATCGAAAAATTGAAATCATTTGAACATATAAGAATTTAAAACGTATAAACAACATCAAAATTTCATTTGATAAAAACTGGAAAAATTATTTTAACATTTGAAGAAATAGATCAAAAATTCCCGTAAATGACGCTTATTCGGCTAAAAACTCGACATTTTCGCACATAATAGTATATTATGCAACATGTGCGTAAAATGCGGTTTTACACACGCGTGGTGATAACGTGCACGAGTGCCCGGCGAAGCCGGGCACGAGTTCAACGCGATCACCACAAGTGGGTAAATCGCACGCACGAGTTGCATACGATATTTTTTGACACAGTGTGCGTAAAATGCGTTTCAATGATATGAGACAATATGACGAAAGTAAGGTTGGTGGAGACTAAAGGGGGTGACGTGGGCGGAAGAGCGGGTCCAGGGCTGCAGGCCCTGGTGGGGGTGCAGGGGGCGAAGCCCCCTTTGATGGCGAGGGGGCGCCCCCCCCATATAGGGATAATTAGAAGGGTAATTAATTACATAATTCTGTAGAAGGATGATTGGAATAAATGAATTGAAATTATTTGTGAAAATTATTATATTTAATTATGTGTTATTTTCAAAATGAAATACACAATAAATGTTTATAAGGCGTTTCGTAACTTTATACAACTTAATTTAATTCGCAAGTTAAGCACAGATCATAATAACGGAAAAAAATTAGTTAATTAATGAATTAGTTGTTGAAATAAACTATTGCATTTCATGAATTATAAAATATATATCAATTTTTTTTTATTTTACGCACACTGTATCGTAATAAGCCGTTTTACGCACTCATATGGGTATGTAAAAACGCATTTTACGGACACTGTGTCAAAAAAGAATATATTATACTGATAAAAATTCACTAATATTTCAAGGTTGTGTTGTTGACAGATGTCCAACCTTACGACAGTGACGTTTTACATCTGTCAATTCTAACCAAAACTTACTGGTGGCACAAACTTCGGTCAAACGGCGGAAACTTTTTTGTACACCTGATATATTAATAGACAATGATATGGTTCTCATATCCAAAGTGCGTTGGGTAAGATAACCTTCGGTTATTACAACCTAACTGTTTTCTCCGGGCAGTTTTAAGGGGTTCTTACTGTCGCTGATTACGAATTTGGAGTAAAAAATTCTTTAACAAAAAATGGTGGATTCAATATGGCGAAGTTTTGATCTTGAAATTATTGGGTTGGCAAGAAATTTGATATTTTATAATTTATAATTTCTGCGTTCCCATCATATAAAAGGTATTGGTTATAGGTGGAAAATTACTTTCAGAATTTTCATTAAATCTTTATGTTTGGAGACCCCCTAAGTCAGAAAAAACAGTTTTTACGAAAGTTTCTGTCTGTCTGCCTGTTCCGCGTCTGTAGCTACGATAACTCTCGTTAGAATTATCGGATTGGATTAAAATTTGGTACAATTCTTGAAAACCCGATAAAGATGGACTACTTCATTAACAAGGTACATCAGACGATCTATACACTGGAAAAAATGAACTGTCAACTTGAACATCTGGAGTATCAAACTGATTATATTGGAGTTTTAACTATGGGATAACATTCTACATGGTGTAAAGTACTATCTGTGAAGTGTAAAAACTAGATGTTCAGCTTGACTTTCCCAGAGTGTATGACAATCCTGGAATGTAAACCTGAAATTCTGTCGATATTCAAACAGACTATTAAATTATGGTCTCCCTGACTATCAAGAAAAAATGATAGATAGTACGTGGTACTATCTGCAATATAAAACTGACATACCGAAATTTTGACACCCCATTTTTCTCCGTGTAGAAAAAAATTCTTCTATGTAACTTCTGTGAAATATTTTGTATTAAAGATATAATGTAATAATAATATTTCATTAATAAATTTGTAGTTTACGGTACGGCATAGCACAGGAATTACTTTACTGGAAGTGAACCGGCTGTGAGTCTATCGGTCAGTAACAGGGCGGTACACGGTTTATAAAATGCAAATATTTATTAAAAGAATCTTTCTATTTTACCCCCTCTCTCATAATAATTACTTATAGTGGCCACACTTTCCAGCGGTTATTCCGTTTAATCCTGTGATCATAACTGCCATACATATGTGTATATAAGTTCCATCTTTAAATACTCCTAAGGAAACCACATATTTTAATTCTCCTTCGCCAACACTCTCGTAAGTTTCTGCTGGTAATGCTTTATTTTCTAGAAATGAAGAAATCGATTTTGTGAAAAATATGTTTAGCAAATTAACTTTTTGGCTTTGAAATCTACCACAATAATAGAGGTAATTAGGCAGAGAAACAAGGCATGCTATAGGGCTCCATTAACTTATCCAATACATTATTACACTATAATTATGGTAATTCTAAATTTATCGTCATAATTTTTATTTAGAAAATTTTCTAGTTCCGAAAATCACATTTTCTGATTCCAATAACGTTAAATCAGTTTGTGTATGTAATTCCATACGAAGGAATTTTTCACAAAGTGCATATGAGGCGCTTAGAACAAAAGGAAAGTAAATATGATTGTCATAGAAAAGTAAAACATAAAAATGGTTACAGCAAAAGGAAAACAAATCTTCATCAGCGGCATAAGGAAACAAAATAAAGTTAGAGCAAAAGAGAGACGAATCTTTTTTAGCGGTAGAGCGAAACAAAATATAGTTGGTTTGTCTTCCTTTTGCTCCAACCGTTTTTATGTTTCACTTTTCTAAGGCAACAATATATACTTCCCTTTTGTTCTAAGTGCCTTATATGTGACGCGATCTGAGATAAGGAACCTTAGCGCCCAAAAATTATTTATGGGATTATAATCGTTTCACATTAATTCAATGTCGCTCTTTAATATTATGAAATCAGAATAATTTTTAATGTAATATTCTTTGTTTAGTAAGACTTTTTCTATCAAGGGTTCGAAATACATTCGAATCCTCACTCTCTCTTTTCATAAAGTCACTTCCACTGTGTTTATTACATGTAAGAGAGAGAGTAAAGAATATCAGAAACTCTAATTGGCTCGTTGACTATTCTTTCCCTTCTCCGTTAAATCTTCGCTGGGACGCTAAGGTCCCTTTTCTCAGATCGTGTCATATATAGTGAGTAAATATATCCAGAAAATCAGAAAATATGTTTAAGAGATCTACATCAACTATAATTATATTACACAAAAAAATATGATAGTTCTATAAAGTTAACCATTGCGACGTTCACATGCCATATATACGGTGGCACGAAAAGATGTGCAATGTCTATTTAAAAACGTGTAAAATACATATTTATATGGAATTTATTGTTCAGGTTTGCCTTTTAACATTCGCTGAGCATTAAATGGTTATTTAAAAAATGCATTACAATTTTTTAATTTACACTCACCTAATGCATTGGAAATGGAAATAAGAGTGTAGAGCAAAACAGCGATGATTTGCCACATTATTACGTCACTAATGAAACTGATTTCTCTTACTTATTTGTATGTACTCCTAAAATATATCCAAGTTTGTGACGTAATTATTGTTTGCCACAAGAGTATTTGTCTATGCGTACTGTATGTGTTATCAAAATTATATCAGCTTTATGACTGACCTCGCAGTTATAATATTACCAATTGTTTTCAAAACTTTCACTAGAAAGCAAATTTGACCGCGCCTAGAGCGCACGATTCGATCTTCGCACCCTGAAATATTTGATCATCGCGCTCGGTCTTATATTCTTCACTTACATTCAAATTTATTTCTTGTAAATTGATACTGAAGCTAAGTCAATTTTGTAATATTGTAGATGTCAATTATAAAGGGTGATCAATTTAGAGGTATAGGATTTTAAATTGAAATAAAACATCAAAAATTCAAATTGATTTTTATTTTTGTGTAGAACCATTTACGACATTTATTTTTTAAAGATAACCCCTTTCAAATGTTGGCCGCAATTGCGCTTTAATTCGTCCATCCGTAAACACCAATTTTGAATGACTCGCTCGAGGACTTCGGTCGGTATCTCGCTAATAAATCGCCCAAGTAGTGCCATAAGATAGGCCAAGTTATTGAAATCGGCGCCGAATCGATTCTTCCGGGTCTTCGGCAAAACTCTCATTTACAGTCGCAATATTCTCTACAGTTCGGGCTGTACGTGGTCTAATCGGTCGAGTATCATCCAATAATGTTAAATTATTCTCGAGTTTGCCGATGGTATGCCGAATAGTGCGTTCGGTAGGACGATTATGTACACCATAAATTGGCCTGAGCGCGCGATAAACACTTTTCACAGAGCGTCCATTTTCGTAATATAATTGTACGATTTGTAAACGTTGTTGAGGCGTAAGTCTTTCCATGATGAAATGTCATTAAAAACTGAATAAAATTGTGTATTTAGTTTGACAGTAGTCACGCGTGACATGTCAATAAAACCCTATTGGAAAAAGTACCTCCAATTTGATCACACTTTATTTTCTCAATGCTACTAAATTTGTTTTTAATTTCAAATGAAGAAATAAATTCAGTTTATTTATGCCTCCATTGGCCTTAAGGAACACATTCTCATCTTGACAGAGGCACTTCGCGCTCGACTTTCTGCATATGGGTCATTTCATGGGAGATTTACAGTCAACATTTTTTTTCGACGACACATTTTTTTTTGTCTTTTTACTTCGAAAATAATCGACACGTATTGTTTTTCCAATGTGATACTTGAAAATTTCGAGATATAATTTTTTAAATTTTGGCACTCGGGCAAAATTTTTTTTTTTCAACAGCTCACTGTAAAAGCAGTTTTGAATATAAAATGTAACCCTTGCACTTGAAATGCGCGAAAGAGTACAAGCTTTCAAAAAAGTTATAGCACACATTTCGTTTTTTTTTGTTGTAATAACAATATAGTACATTTTTATAAACAATTGAATTTTTTTTTAATTTGGAACTAATTTTTTCCGATTTTTTTGTTTCTAAATCTTTGTTGGAGTTTTTTCAATATCCATGCAAAATTTTGGAATGCAAAAATGAAAACTGTAGGTGTAATTAATTTATAAAATCTGTCCCGCGCGTTGCAACGAGCGAGCTCGCACGCTGCAACTATGCTTAAGCTTGATTAGGCATGCTCGGACTCGATGCACGTGTGGCAGTGAATGCAGTGACCGCTGTTTTAGTTTTCTGTGAATGTTCCTCAAGTGTTCACCTATTTCAAATTAATACAGAAATTCCAAGCTCTCCATTTAAACATGTCTGCTGCAATCCGTTTAATAAAAAAAAATCATAGTGGAAAAAAGCAAAAAAAAAAAATTTGCGTCGCGTTTCGTCCTCGATACTTGAAAAATTGAAAATTTTCCAACCGGATGATGTTTCTTGTACACAATGCAAAATAGAAGCAAATGAAATGGAGATGGAAGATTTTTGTTGTAAGTACATTCAAACTTGTGCGTAGACTATTTCAAAACGAATCATTAGTTATAATGATGAATTGATGAGTGAAGTTTTACGATAAAATTACTCTAAATGATACACTTAAGACGCAAATTTTTTTTTTTGCTTTTTTCCACTATGATTTTTTTTATTAAACGGATTGCAGCAGACATGTTTAAATCGAGAGCTTGGCATTTATGTATTAATTTGAAATAGGTGAACACTTGAGGAACATTCACAGAAAACTAAAACAGCGGTCACTGCATTCACTGCCACACGTGCATTGAGTCCGAGCATGCCGTATCAAGCTTAAGCATAGTTGCAGCGTGCGAGCTAGCTCGTTGCAACGCGCGGGACAGATTTTATAAATAAATTACACCTACAGTTTTCATTTTTCCATTCCAAAATTTTGCATGGATATTGAAAAAACTCCAACAAAGATTTAGAAACAAAAAAATCGGAAAAAATTAGTTCCAAATTAAAAAAAAATTCAATTGTTTATAAAAATGTATTATATTGTTATTACAAAAAAACAACGAAATGTGTGCTATAACTTTTTTGAAAGCTTGTACTCTTTCGCGCATTTCAAGTGCAAGGGTTACATTTTATATTCAAAACTGCTTTTACAGTGAGCTGTTGAAAAAAAAAATTTCTAACTCAATTATCCATATTTTTCATGTTGTCAAATATTTTTTTTTATGTTTTTGGATAAAAGCTTTTGAATTATTATTTATAAAATAACTATTTTATGATCAAATTGATGAATTTTAAATTGAATTATATGAAAATACTGTGTCCTTTTAGATGTGATTTATTTTGTATATAATATCAGTAATTATTTGATAATCCAATACGAGAGAATTTTTTACAAAGTGTATATAATTAGAAAATATATTAAGAAAAAGAAGAAATATGCTTAAGAGATGTACATCAACTATAATCATACCACACAGAAAACTAGTAAGGTACGTAGACTCTTGAGAAAATCTAGTTAAATCAACTGGAAGTTTAGTGAAATCAATTTATATTTCACTCGATTTTACTAGTTTGATATACAGTGTTGGGAAAGTATTCTAAAATGTTTACTATTTGGACGTCACATACCACGGTAGCACGACAAGATGCGCAATATTCATTAAAAAATCTATATCTATATATGTATATATGAAATTCAGTCTTCAGGTTTGGCTTTTAATCTTCGCGGAGTCTTAAATCGTTATTTTTACAAAGCCAACTGAGAACATCAACAATATTTGAATATTCCATTATTATTATTTTTAACCCCTTTAAGGGTCAAAATGGCATAAACGAAACACCGGTCTTTGAGGCCGTGTAACTTATGCTATTCGCGACTGAAAAAATTGAGACGGACATATTTTTGAAGTTTAAAACGTGCTCTTTCTGATGGTAAATACGAAATTGATCTAAAAAATTATTAATTATAACAAAATTCAGTTTAAAAAAAAAAGCACGATATTTTTGATCTTTTTTTTTTTTAAAGCGAGTTTTGAAAGGTTTCCCGGTCTGTCAACGACCTGGAACAGTTTCAACCGGTGGAATAAATGTTTGAACTTTAAGAAGGTGTAGTTCAGAGATTAATTTTTCACTTTGATCTTTACAAAATTTTCACGAATACATTCAGGATTTTTTTTGTCAGAAAATATAAACAAACTGAGGAAATTACTAAGAATAAGAAATTCTTAGAATCACTCAAAGAATACGTCTGAATTTTTTCAAAACGTTTGGACTATCAAAGGCAATAAGAAACAAAAATTATTTTCGCGAGCTGCCTTTTTTTTATATACTATGTCATTGATTTTTATTACAAATTATATTACTGCTGTTGAAATTAATATTACGCTGATAGGATTCGAACCTTAACTTTTAACTAACCTACATATATAACGCAGTCTAACCTTATAAATTAAACCGCACGGCTACCGAAGCACTTGCGATACTACTCAATAAATGTTGGGTACATTTTATCCTTTGAAAATGCAGGGCCGTGTAAGAAATTGCTGCGCCTTGTTTCGCCATCAATTTTATATAAGGCTAAAAAAAGTTTTTATATGAAGAGACTTTTAATAAATTAATTACCGAATTCTAAAATATCAAATATAAGAATTTCGTAATTTCTGAAGTTTATGTTAATTTACAAAGTAATAAAAATTTTGCGTATCTAAAAAACTGACATTGACAACTGCGCATCGTACCACTAAAAATTTCACAAGACTTTCAAGCGCAGTCCAAGAATTTTTCTTTGATTTGTATAGCAGGTATTCATCTCTTCCTAATCAAATTATTCTATCCAAACTCTTTTAAAACGTGAAGCACTCTTTAGAAGAAGTATTATTTGCCTTTCTATAATTTTTTCAAAAACTATACAATAAAATTTGAAAGAATTTCATTCATTGACTGTGCTTGAATTAATCTAGGACATTCTTTCTTTTTTTCGATGAAGTTCTAAGCTTCTTAATAAAATGTATATAGGATCTTCGGAAAAATTTGTCCTGTCCAAAAGTCGAGGACTGTCAAGTAAATTTCCCAGTACTTATTTTTTCCGTGTATACTGCGGTACTTTCGAGGATGTTGAGAATTTTTTTCTTAAAAAAAATAGACTTATGGCAAAAATTACAAAGAATAAAAAGTTCTTAAAATTGGTTAAAGAATATATACAAATTTTTTCGGGGTGTTTTGAGCAATTTTTTGATTTTGCAAAAATTATGCTATTTGCAAAATTGAAAAGTTGCTCCAAACGTTTTGAAAAAATTCAGACGTATTCTTTGAGTGATTCTAAGAATTTCTTATTCTTAGTAATTTCCTCAGTTTGTTTATATTTTCTGACAAAAAAAATCCTGAATGTATTCGTGAAAATTTTGTAAAGATCAAAGTGAAAAATTAATCTCTGAACTACACCTTCTTAAAGTTCAAACATTTATTCCACCGGTTAAAACTGTTCCAGGTCGTTGACAGACCGGGAAACCTTTCAAAACTCGCTTTAAAAAAAAAAAAGATCAAAAATATCGTGCTTTTTTTTTTAAACTGAATTTTGTTATAATTAATAATTTTTTAGATCAATTTCGTATTTGCCATCAGAAAGGGCACGTTGTAAACTTCAAAAATATGTCCGTCTCAATTTTTTCAGTCGCGAATAGCATAAGTTACACGGCCTCAAAGACCGGTGTATCGTTTATGCCATTTTGGCCCTTAAAGAATTAATTTACACTTATCTAATGCATTGGAAATGGTTATAAAGGTGTACACTGAAAAAACAGTATAGCTGAAAGAACTATATTTTGATCCTCAGAACCAGAAGATATTGCTATCAGACCAATGCTACGGTTTATTCCTCAGAACTATACAAGTATAGGTGAGACTCTGATTCTGAGTAAGGTGGCCAAGTAATGCGCGAGCACATCAGACTCTGATTCTGAATTCCTAAACGTCATATTGCTCCGCGAAGGATACAAGTTTGTTGATATGACAATACGATTTATAGCGATCGTAACCAAAATATTATGCCTGTTATGACAATGCATGCGATAGAGTTGTCGCATGTTCTGTAATTTAAGCTTTAATTATAAATAATAGGAAATGAAAAAATGATAGCCAAATTAAAGTAACAATGTTAGTACTTTCCTCCGAAAGCTTCGATACATTCTCTTAATCCCCAATCAGTCAATTTTCTCTTCACCCACTCGTCCATCGCTGTTATGAATTTTCGCGTGTGATAAAACAATACGCAATACTCAAAAATGATCTTTCAAACAAAGAAAAAATGCTCTAAACTAATCGATAAACGTTTCGAAAAAACGCCTCAAACAAATGACACTTCTCTCTCATTTCGAGGTTAGAGTCGCGTGCATGCGAAGCAATGTATAGGTCGCGCGGCAAATCAGTATAGTTGTCTTACCTATACCGCATGGGTCGAGACACTATATATCGGTATGGGTCGAACAGCTATACTTCTATCATTGCACGAACGAAATTATAATGGTGCGATGGCAAAATACGCGTTTCGGTGCGTCACGCATTCATTTTAGCTACAATATCAATATCGTACAGTCACGACAGGTATTTTTCTGAACTCAAATTCTGTATAGTTTTCTCAGCTATACTGTTTTTTCCGTGTAGAGCAAAGCAGCGATGATTTTCCACATTGTTAGTTCACTAATGTCATTGATTTGTATTACTTGCTCGTACGTTAAAAAAATCACAATCGTAAGAACTCCTGGATGGGAAAAATTTCTTTTGGAAAAAGTCTGAAAGTTTGTACTTAAGCCCGGGATACGAGAAAAATTTCTTTTTCATTCAAACGTATCCAACTAGACAAATTCTGAACGATTTCGGGAATAACTAGAAAGAGTTCATAAAATTGTTCGGAACTGTTCAGTAAATACTCTTAAAGGAATGAAATAAGATTTTACGGAACTCAATTAAAGCGACGATTGAAAATATGATTAACAATTCAGAAAAGTATCGAGTGAAAAATTCAGAAATACCCTAGCGGACCCGTGTGAGAGAACGGTCATAGAATACTCTAACCGTTCTCTGACTGTTCTATGACCGTTCTATGACCTCGCATTATTACGGCTAAGAACGGTAAAAAAGACATTAAAAGCTTTGAAATTATGATTCTGTGGCGAAATTTGGATTAGAACGTGAAGCAATAAATACAATTATCTTATTTTTCAGCGATAAAAACTAGGAATACATCATGTACCTGTCATTGAAGGCAGTGCAGTGGTTCACCATTTGCGGAACGTCTCCACCAATAGTAAACCTTCACGGTGGAGACGTTCCGCCAATTGTGAACCACTGCACTGCCTTCAATGACAGGTATTATGTTTTTCTAGTTTTTATCGCTGGAAAATAAGATAATTGTATTTATTGCTTCACCTTCTAATCCAAATTTCGCCATAGAATCATAATTGCAAAGCTTTTAATGTCTTTTTTACCGATCATAGCCGTAATAATACGAGGTCATAGAACGGTCATAGAACGGTCATAGAACAGTCAGAGAACGGTCATAGTATTCTATGACCGTTCTCTCATACGGGTCCGCTAGGGTAGTTTTAGAAAAAATCAGGCTGCGTGGAAAGAAAAATTTGGTATTAGGGGAGAAGCGGCGAAATTGGCGCACCTAATAGAAAGTGCGAGTTTAAAAAGAAAGTATATGACTAAAAATTATGAAAAAATATTTATTTAATAGCTGGATATCTTTTCTATACTTTCCAATGGATAAAGATTGCATTGAAAATTATTAAAGCAGGTTTTTATTCAGATTTCCGAAGGACTGTCGCGTCAATTTACCCGCCATGTCGGGTAAATTGACGCACTAATATTATAATCTTCTCTTGCCACGTATTAGTTATATTTTCATAGATTTAGAATTACATTTCAGTAGCAAAGGTTGATGAAAAGAGGTAGTTATAATTTGAAACTAAATTTGAGATAGTATATCAAGATATGTGAAGTTTTTTATACTTTTATTCACATAAACCAGCCAAAGTTAAAATATATTTTATATTTGTACAATAAAATACTGGCAATTGTGGATATTTAAGTGAATATTCAAATTGAAATCATTTTTATAGAGAATTATTTGAATTTGTAATCAGAAGTATATACAATTATTAACTTTAGAAGACTTATAAATAATAGAAACAATCAATCAAAAATGCGAATTTTTTACTTACATTGCTTTCACATCTTAAAATCGAGAAAACTTTCAAAACACTGTCAGACTGCAAATTAATTATTAAAAATCGCTTTTAAAATGCCTTAATACCTCAAACTTAAAAAAAAATTTAACCACTGATTGTTCAAATGAATATAACCTTACAAAGTCGTTACATCAGTTTTGCGAACCACATTACCTCCCATGTCACAAAAAATCTTAATAAAAAAATTAGCAGAAAAGTCCAGCAACATTGAAATGTATATATCTATATATTAATAATTGTGTACTTATTATCTTCTTTATATTTTCAATCATAAACATCCGAGCACTTGACTTCAGTCACCGGTTTCCAGAAACACAACACGTGTTCCAACTTCGCCTCTGATTTGAATCTCGTATGCGCCAATTTTGCCGCAAGTGTATCGTTCATTAATTAAATACTTTTTACGTAAAATGCTTATTTTTTCATACAAATATTCTATCCTAATCGTAAGATTAAATATCAAAGATTATAAAATCGTTGCAATTATCTAATTCACCTTGAATTACTATTATTTAACGATTTAACTCAATGGCTTCGAACATAACCATTATGCCAAAAAACGATTAATCGCAATAAAACTGTATTAAGCAATTAGATTTTTATAATGTTTTCTATCAAATACATATCATACAAGAATGCACACGATAGAACTATTTTTATTTTATGTTATGTTATCATTTTCTGAAAAATAGGGTGCGCCAATTTCGCCGCTTCTCCCCTATTCCTTTCTCTGCTTCGTAACTCTTCTTTGCTTTAGACATTGTTTTCACGTATTTACGCATGTACACATTTAAATATTATACTAGAATATAGCAGTTGAAATAAATTATTAATAAAATACATAGTTAATAGTCAACATAGAAAAAAGTATTTCTTCGTTCAGGGGAGATAGAGAATGCATTTACGCACGTTGAATATATATAAAACTCGGTCGAAGCAATACTTGCTATGCTCAAAATTTCCCTGTTTACCTCGCCAGACCATGTCTCCGGAACCGCGTTAACTTTACTTCAGGGCAATGTTCAATAGGCGCACTACAACGAGCTTCGGAGTCTTTTTGTGGTGCCTGCTTGGCTTTATGTCCTCTGTCCACTTTGGAACGTTTCAGCTCCACGGAGAGGTCATTAATGTTCATATTTATTTATCATTGCTCATAAGAGTCGTCATAGGATAAGGTCTGATTCTATCAACACTCAATACTTTATTCACGATATTTTCTTTTTATTGGACATGTATACAAAACATCACTATAAAAGGTAAAATTTTTTAATTTGGGCTAACACATTGCATAAATTATTTCTAATTATATTCCTGAAGTTTACTGATATATCAAGTGACACAAAAAGAAACTAGTCAAATTACTCAGTCAACTACAAAGGAAATAAATAGAAATTCAAAATGATCTGCAACAATTCCGAAAAGAATCGATAGTAACTCAAAATTAATCAAATGGTTAATTTTATGCTTGTTGCAGTTCATGTTGAATTCTCAATTTTTTCTGTATGTATGGCTAATAAGATTACCCGTTTTTATCTTTCCGTAAAATAAACAAAAATCTGATTGATTTTACTAGTTTTTTAATTATTTGAATTGAAATTCAACTAGTAGTGGCAGGTACCACTAGTAGAAGCCTTGGAACTTTTTGATTGACGTCCTTTCCTCCATGAAAACCATGTCGAAGCTATAATTTCATCAATATGTTTCTCATAAACGGCATCTATTGTGGCAATTGCATACTTATGCTCGACCAAGATTCCTATAAGCTGATTCTTCCAATATATAGGACCACCCAAGTCGTCCTTAAAAATAAATATTCGTTAATACTCAGATGCTTTTTGAGTGAAAATTGTAAATAAATGAGGATCATTTGAAATTACTTGTCGAAGTACATAAAAAAATAATGACCTTTAGCAAAGTTATTCCAGGGTAATAATAACATCTGGAAATACGAAATTGTGAATATTTTAGGGTTGGATCACTGTGCCGGTTACCAAATAAATTAAACTTCTTAATGGTTTTTTTTATTAACAACTTATGTCCTGAAGGATCCTCTCCTATAGTGTACGTTCCTATCAATGTCAAAACTGTACCGTCATGTATTTCCTTAATCTCAGAAATTGGTACCTTGATTGGCGATCTCGTAAACTGTACTTCTTTGTTTAACTAGAAAAGATTTAGATACATTTAATACATACAACTTTCGGTGTTATGAATATCTGTCTCAGTTTCAAGGCATATATATAACTTTTAACACATCTGTGTTGCTTCCCAATAAATTACAACATGATGAATATTTTTAATTTGCGGAAAATTATACACTGTATTGCAAGGTTGATGGTTTGAAAAATTGCTCTTAATTTTCATTAAATTTCTTTATTAGAGTACAGGACTCACCACAATGACTCCAATATCAGGTTGCTTATAATAATTTTGTCGTTCACTTTGATCGAATAGATATTTGTCAATGTCTATAAAATTGATAACAGGATAGCACGTATCTGGATCAGAATGTATAGGTCTCTTTGTATTGACATGAAGTTTTGTACGCTGACTCTCAGGTAGATTCTTCTCTCTTTCAATCAATCCTACATTACCTGCATAGTAGCTGAAATTCAGAAATGAGATTGTTTTATATATCTTAAAAGTAATAGCAATTATTAATATAAATTTTTTACATTTTCTGAGAGTCAAATTTATTTTTCATTATACTACATCATATCGTCCCGCAGTGGGGCGAAATTGAAAAAGCTGACCAAATGTCAAAAATTGTGAATTTGTTTTATTTACAATATTTAGTGTTGTTCATGAAGGTCTCTTGAATCTATGCATTGGTTTCTTCGGAAACCGATCAGGGCGCCCTAGAACAGGCCACCGGGCGCGTCCTCGGGTTGCGGATAAAGGGACCCTGTACGAAGGGTTACTGCCGAATACGGATACATATCTAAATAGGCAGTCGCGGACAATGTTCCAGGGATGGTCCCGAAGGAATAACCCCCAAGCCAAGGTGTTAACTACCGTGCCGAGGGCTGCATGGCACCAGGGAATGGTGTCTTTCACGGTGTCTCTAGGAAACTAGACCACCTCCTACAGTATTGAGGCCTTACCCCTGCAGGCGGGGCTCTGCAGGGGCGGACTGAATACTTACCTATCTACTCGTGGGATAAATATGGAGAAAGAAAATTTAAACAAAAGTTTGTGTGAGGAGTTGTCTGAGGCGAAATCATACCAGGCCTCACTCCGAGAAATTTCAGCAGAAGAACGAAATTTGATTCAGAGGATCACACTGATCCTGGAAGAGATGAAAGAGTTTTGCCACACCAAGAAGAACATTTCCTCCCTATAAGGGAAGGCATAGCTGCAGCGAAAAAGGGATTCAAGAACCTGAGCGATTGTCATAAAATTCAAGGAAGCTTCCTTATATCGCTGGAGCATTTTCTCGGCTTGCAGGTCGCCAAGGACTAGGAGAAGGAGGAAGAGGCTAGGAGGGTGAAGAGGCTGGCAAGCCTTATACACGAGGAATGCCAGACCGATCTGCAGTCAGGAGAAAGGTCTAAGGCAGCCCCCGCAAGAGACCAAGATAGCCAACTGAGAGCGCGGAGGATCCTGGCAATAAGAAACCAGAGGAGAAGAGGCCGAAAGCCTCAGAGCATCCGGAGGAATGGGTGCAGGTCCCTGTTAAGAAGGCCATCCGGAAGAAGAGGAAGAACAAGCCGGAGGAAAAAAAACGTTGCGGTCAAGACCACCTCGATCAGAGGCTATTCTGATAAAACCCTCGGAGGCGGTTAGCTACACGTCGATTCTTGAAAATCTGAAGAGCCGCGTAGACCCCGAGAGTTAGAGTCAAAAATTGGAGGAATGAGAGAGACCAGGGAGAAGGATCTCCTGGTCGAACTAAAGTGCAATGCGTAGGACAAGGTGAGTTTAGACTCTGCTTTCCGTGAAGCAATTGGAGCGTCCGGATGCGTCCGCCACCTTGTCTTCACGGTCGAGGTAGAGATTCTGGGCATAGATTTCTCGGTGGAGGCTAAAGATATAGCTGAGGCAGTCTGAAGCTGCCTACGTGAGGAGTTGTTATCCGGTGTGGAGGTGTCCCTGATGAAGAGGCCCTTCAGAGGCACGAGGAAGGTCTTCGTTAGAATGGAGGACCTGCACAAGGAACCCGCGGTACTACCTCTGCACCGCCAGAAAGGAGAAGCCCCGGGCCGATCATATGCCGGGGACTATAAGGTACGCGGCTTTTCGGGAGGCGGCTCCGAGTAGGAAGCCTAAGAGAGGCCGCGAATAGAGTCCATGTAGGCATAACAGGAAGACGCCTAGGCACGGCGTATTGCGCCTATAGACAATGACCCTCAAGTAGTGCTATCGCGGTCCCGGGGTCATTGTCTAGCGAGGAAACAGGGGAGTTTTGAGTTTAGTGGGTATTGCTTCGGCCGAATCCCACACAACGTGTGTAAATGCATTCTCTTTTCTCCTCTGAAAAAAAAAAAACAAAAATGGCAGCCTCACCATATGATTCCACAACCAATCGATGCGCTTCAGCTGCAGATTTCTTCAAATTCAAGAAGTAAATCACAAGTTCCCGCAAATTACGCTTATTCGGCTCAAAACTCGAGATTTACGCACACAAAAGAATATATTATACTGATAAAAATTCGCTGATATTTCAAGGTCATGTTGTTGATAATGTCAAACCCTACGACAGTGACGTTCACATCTGTAAATTTCAACTAAAACTTACTGGTGGCACCAACTTTGGTCAAACGGCGGAAACTTTTTTGTACACCTGATATATTAAGAGGCTATGATATGGTTCTCATATCCAAAGTGCGTAGGGTAAGATACCATAAGAGGTTTGGAAGCGACAATTTTGTGAATAGGTACAACACCGAAACAAGTTCTACACATTAAGTTTGGTTGTCATAACCAAATCATTGGTAACGTTATATTTAACCAATTTTTTTGGTTGTGACATCCAAACTGTTCTTTCCGTGCAGTGTTAAGAGGTTTTTACTGTCGCTGATTACGAATTTTGAGTAAAAAATTCTTATACAAAAAATGGTGGATTCAATATGTCGAAGTTCTGATCTTGAAATTATTGGGTTAGCAAGAAATTTGGTATTTTATGATTTATGTTTTTTACATTCTCATCATATAAAAGGTATTGAATTTAGGTCTATAGACAAAACTACTTATATGTAACTTCAGTGAAATATTAAATTAATATAAAGACATTATCTTATAATAAGATTACCTAAATAAATTTGTAGTTTACGGTGCAGTACTGCAAACAGGTACTGGAGCTGTGCATAAATGTGTACAGGCTAGGTGACATACAATATCTGTTATATGCTTGTACCGGCGGACTTCACGTGCATAGCACTGGAATTACTTTACTAGAAGTGACCCGGCTGTGAGTTTATCGGTCGGTAACAGGGCGGTACACGGTTTATAAAATGCAAATATTTATTAAAAAAATCTTTCTATTTTACCTCCTCTCTCACTGCTTTTAAAATTCAAATCGAAATTAACTTTTGTCCTAAATTTATTCTTTGCAATCAAATATAAATATATTTTTTATGTATAATTACTTATAGGCGCCACACTTTCCAGCGGTTATTCCGTTTAAATTTGCGATCATGACTGCCATACATATGTGTATATAAATTCCATCTTTAAATACTCCTAAGGAAACCACATATTTTAATTCTCCTTCACCGAGACGCTCGTAAGTTTCTTCTGGTAATGATTTATTTTCTAGAAATAATAAATTCGATTCTGTGAAGAATATGTTTGGCAAATTTCTTTTTTGCTTTGAAATCTGCTAGAATAATGGAGGTAATAAGGCAGAGAAAAAAGGCATGTTATAAAGTTCCATTAACTTATCTACACTCTAAAAACAAGTGTGTTACTTCTAGACGTGAATCATGATAGTAACTTTTTAGGCATTTGAAGTGTGTATTTTTAACACACATTTTGGGTACAAAACGTTATAGTGTTTTAAAATTAAACGTTACGTTTTTAATGTGTATTAAAAATATACACTTCAAATGCCTAAAAAGTTACTATCGTGATTCACGTGTAGAAGTAACACACTTGTTTTCAGAGTGCAATACATTATTACACTATAATTATAGTAATTATAAATTTTTAATCATCATTTTTATTCAGAGAATTTGAAATCTTCTTTTGGATAAAATGCGCGTTTGACAGCGCTTCGTATTAGATTTTCAATTGTTTTTTCAGAATAAAAGTGTCATGTGCGTCGGAAAAAATAATTTGCTCTATTTTTGCAATGAATGACGTAAGTATATGCACACAAGCGAAAGTTCGGATTGACATTCATTCTATGTCATTCTAAGTTATTTCAAGCCAATCCAAAGTCATTTGTTGCAAATCAGCTGAAAATAATCCGTATCAATCCGAACATTCAATGTGAATTCGTTTTCGGATTGGTTCGGATTCATTAGATTTGATCTGAATTTAAACTTCGGATTGAGACCAGCCCTGTCCGACGAAGACCTTTTTCAATGTTAAAAAAGTCGTCTCTTAGTGATGCCACTTGGTACTAATCCGCTAGCGGCGCCACCTCCGTCCTCTCATATGAAAGTATTGTTTTATATGGAGAAAATTGATAAACAATTAAAGTTTTATCATTTTTGAAGAACTAAGATTATCAATTTTATTAAAATAACATTTTTAAATACTAATCAGAACTTGAAACATAAAATAGTTATTACAATCTAGAAAATTAATCGCAAAAGTACAAGAAATAAATTGTCTTGCATATAGAATCCTTATATCACGAATAATTAGAGTAAAATTATTTCTTCATTAATATTTCTTTACCAATATCAATAATAATGGATTTATTAGCAATATATTTATTTATTGCTTTTCTTTATTAATTGCCTTATTTTATGTTGATGATACAAAATACTATGCATTGCATTATGCGCGTAACAAGACCTTATCATTTGATCTAATATAGTTGCTTTAATAAAGTATTAGGATTGATTAATGGATTGAATTAATATATATAATTAATTTAAGAAATCAATTATTAATGATCTAATAAAAAATTCAATTAATAAATTAATCGAAAAAATAAAAATGGTCTATTATTATATTATTATAAAACATTAATCATATTCAAATTATTTGAATGAACTAATATGAAACATTATTGAACGTTAAATTGATAAATAATTAAAATATTTAGTCAGTTGAAATCCATAAGAAATCTTGCACTGAAATAATTGCGCCATGGAGAGAAAAAGTCGACCAATAAATTTTGTTTTTCATATTTGCAAAAAATTGTTATAGCACCTATTGAAAGGGTATCCCATTAAATCAAAGAAACTTTAATATTTCATGCGGCAATTGTCAATATTCTGATCCATTTTTTAAATTACAGTATGCATCAAAAATATACCATCAAACTAATAAATAAATCACTCAATAGCATTTTTCAAAAACTTTAAATGTATTTATTACTTTTCTTTTGGTGCTTATTTCACATACTTATCAACAATTTTCTATCACATGTGTATTAGCTTTTTAATCACAGACAAATATATATTAATATACGATAAGTATAAATCATTATTTAGATAAACAAGCTTCATAAACTCGTTAAAAACAAATTAAACATTTTATTTTAAATATTTAACATCATTAATTCTATAAATTAATTTTGTTTATGAGATATAAGTACACTTACTCAGTTCTGATTTACTTACTCAGTTCATGTTTATGACTAAATAAATTTGCACTAAAAACACTAAACTTCATTAATAATAAAAACAATTATTAGAATTTAGGAAATGTTTCCATTTTTCCAATAATTTTTTTAATTTGTTTATGAACACCATGCAAAACAACACTTTCATATGAGAGGACGGAGGTGGCGCCGCCTTACGGATTAGATCCAAGTGGCATCACTAAGAGACCGAAATTTAGCTCGTCGTCGGATAGGGCTGATTGAAACTGATTAATTTTCAGATGATTTAAAAAAGAAATGAAATATTAATAATAAATATCATTTTTTGAACGCTTGTACAGTTTTAAGTACATTTGTATCCCTTTAAGATAGAAGTTTAGCCAAACGTAACGTCAAAAGCATCGCCAATGAAATCCTAACCTCAAATTATGAGTTCTTCCGTAAGTTCTTCCGTAAGAAAAAATTCAGTTTTTATCAAAGGCTTTCAATAATTTAATACTAATTTAGTACTATAGTCTTTCTTCTTGAAAAACAAATTCAAGTTAAGTTAAAATTAGGGAGGGAGTTTTTAATGGACCACAAATCCGACAACTGATGCTGGACTATGATTTCGAAAAGAGCTTAACTGAACTTGAAAGACGAACATGGTTGTCTGTGAAAACTGTCATAAAAAATTTCTTAGGAAACACAAAATCCAGAAACCACAAGCACCTGATCGATGACATGTTGCAAAACTTCCAGAAAATGAAAGTGAACATGTCACTGAAAATTCACATAATGCATTCTCACTTGGACTTCTTTCCAGAAAATATGGGAGCAGTTAGTGATAAACATGGAGAAAGATTCCATTAAGACATCGCTACAATCGAGAAGAGGTTCAAGGCAAAGAGAAGTGAACACGCTTTAGCGGACTACTGCTAGAATCTAATGAATTATGAAGCTGATGCTCATCATTGCACAAAAAACTACTCTGTAAATGACATATCTCATCCCATGAGCACATAGGTCACTTTTGTTAACCAGTGTTATTTCACTATATTTTTTACAACAGTAAGGAATAATTGTGGTGGAAACAAAATACTATGTAGATTCAGAAACGGGGGAAGAAATTAAAAAGATTCTCGAAAAGGTGATGATAAATGCTTCGTAGTATTTTATTTGCACCACAATTATTCTTTCCCGTTGTAAGAAATGTAGTGAAATAAGCTGTATGATTTTACAAAAATTTCAATCTTAACCATCCATATATTTTATGATTTCGGATATATATTTTTTTCCTTTTTCTTTATAGAACTTTTTAAATTATCTTTCTATTTACTCATAACATAACTATTAAATAGGGTGGTTCATAAATAATAGCAAAAGCATAAAACTCAAAAAGTGGAAGGTGCTCTCAAGAATATTTTTTCCTTCTGAAGAAAAAATGACGTAGTATAAACTTGAGCCAAAACCAAAAATATTTATAGCATTTTCAATCTTTCTGTGGAAAAAAGACGCTTTCGACTGCGCTGGGATTCGAGTCCAGGTCTTTCGATTGCGCGCAGTCGAAAGCGTCTTTTTTCCATAGAAAGATTGAAAATTCTTTAAATATTGAATTCATTTGCATTATTTGCGATATAAGAGTTTGAAATTGTCTACGATGACACCTGTCGACAACGTATCCTATCTGATACGCGACTAGTGATCCTCCAATGATGTAGGCAGTGACAAAAATTTCAAACTCAACTAATTAATTTGAAAACCAAAAATACCTAGTACTCCCTCATCTGCCTTATGATTTTGCAAAAAAATATCACAGGAAATTTGCTTTGATACTACAACAGCAAATACAGGATCTCCAAATGGCACTTATGCTTTATTTCGAAACAAACTGGGCAAACTTCTCTTTGGTGTATCTGATGGTCCAAATATACACATATGTGCACACTGGTAATAATGAGGGTGCTCATGCAATAACCCCGTAGACGTCCGGAGAGTACTGCCGTTCAAATGAAAATGAGCGTATCTGCAACGCACCCAATTTTGCACCGGAAAATCGTTTTGCCGCACCACACTTATATTATTGTCAGTTTTGAAAAAAACGGTTATCTACGTAAACAAAACCAACGTTTTTAATTTTCCAGCAAGTATTTTTTATAAATTTAAGTGTGAGTTTGCAGTTAGGCTTATTTACCATTTCAATTTCTTGAACAGGAAAAATCGTATATGCTATAAAAATTGTTACAAGGTAATAAATGCACTATCATTACAAGTAGATTCGATGTCTAAATTTATGTATGGGGATAAATCTACCAGGCTATATATATAATTAAACGACGTAGTTTTGTCACAGACGTAAATACTTCCTTTATCAATTATGAATAAAAATTAGTAAATTTATTATTATTTGTATGTAATTATAGTCTCAATGGCATTGTATAGCTATATTGAGCCAGTAAGTTGTATAGTAAATGGGTTAATGAAACTAAAATTAGGAAAAATTATTTTCTGGCGAAGATTTATTAATTCTTTAATTTACAATAGGCACTTTTTAGAAGTATTTGGAAATAATTATTTTTCTTTTAAAGTCTAGACATATCTTATAAAAATAACACTTAAAATAATACGTATACGCAGTCAGATCACTTTTTTTTTTAAATTTTAACTCTAAGTAGTAATCTTTAAAAAGAGCACTTAAAGAATTAATATATATTTATAAATATAAATATTTAGCAGACGAGTAAAATATTTTAACAATCTGATTATATTATTTTAGAGTTTGCAGTTATCTTATGATAACTGCAAGGCGCGCATGCGCAATATCACGCGGTCTGACCTCTTCCTGCTACGCTTATTCTCATTTGAATAGTCTATGTTTCCCGCAAATAAGCTACATGATTTCTTAGGAAGTAAGAACTATTCGCTGTGAATTTTTAGTTTTCTCTTACACATCACAGTAAAGAAATACTTCATAAACATACTGACGACTTTATCCCAATTTTGATAGAAATTGTATATGTCACATCTTTCCTCTGCTCGGCCCACTCGGAACTACTGTCTGAGCGTATATGGGGTTATAGTATGAGCATTCTCACTTATTTGATAATTCCATACGAAAGAAGTTTTTACAATGCGCATATGTGACGCGATCTGAGATAAGGAACCTTAGCGTCCAAAAATTATCTTTGGGATTATGAACGTTTCACATCAATTCAATGTCGCTCTTTAATATTATGAAATCAGAACTTTTTCCATTAGCAATTCGAAATACATTCGAATCCTCTCTCTCTTTTTTCATAAAGTCACTTCCACTGTGTTTATGACATGTAAGAGGGAGTAAAGAATATCGGAAACTCTATTTGGCTCGTTCATTATTCTTTCCCTTCTCCTGTAAAATCGCCGCTGGGACGCTAAGGTTCCTTTTCTCAGATAGCGTCATATATAGTGAGAAACTATATTTCGAAAATTAGAAAATATGTTTAAGAGATGTACAATAACTATAATCACATCAGATAAAAAACTATGATAGTTCTATAAAGTTAACCATTGTAACGTTCACATGCCATACGGTGGAACGAAAATATGCGCAATGTCCATTTCAAAACGTGTAGAATGAATATTTATATGAAATTTATTGTTCAGGTTTGACTGTTAACCTTCGCTAAGTATTAAATGGTTATTTAAATAATGCATTACTATTTTTTGAATTTACACTCACCTAATTCATTGGAAATAGAAATAAAAGTGTAGAGCAAAGCAGCGATGATTTGCCACATTATTATTTCACTAATGAAATTGATTTCTCTTACTTATTCGTATGTACTCTTAAAATATACCCTAGTTTGTGATGTAATTATTGTTTGTCACAAGAGTATTTGTCTATGTGCATACTATATGTCTTATCATGATTACAAAAGATTTGTGACTGACCTTGCTATTCTGACATTTCCAATTGTTTTCAAAATTTTTGCTAGAAAGCAGATTTGACCGCGGCCAAGGCGCACGATTCGATCTTCGCCCCCCTAAATATTAGATCATCGCGCTCACCCTCATATTCTTCGCTTACATTCAAATTTATTTTTTATATATTGATACTGAAGCTCAAGTCAATTTTGATATATTGTAGATGTCAATTATATTTTCTCAACGTTACTAAATTTGAATTGATTTCAAATGCAGAAAGAAATTCAATTTATTTATGCCTTTATTAGCCTTAAGGAACACATTCTCATCATGACAATGGCGCTTCGCGCTCGATTTTCTGCATATATATCATCAACTTTTTTAATCTGTGCTACCACATTGCGTCCGTTATTTCTAATTATATTCCTGAAGTTTATTGACAAATCAAGTTACACAAAAATAAACTAGTCAAATTACTCAGTCAACTACAAAAAAAATAAATACTATAATTGAAAATGATCTGCAACAGTTCCAAAAAGAATCGAATGAGACTCGAAATTAACCAAATGGTTACTTTTATGCTTGTTGCAGTTCATGTTGAATTCTCAAATTTTTCTGTATTTATAACTTTATAACTTTTAGTGGCCCCACTAGTAGAAGCCTTGGCACTTTTTGATTGGCATCCTTTTCTCCATGAAAATCATGTCAAAGCTATAATTTCATGAATTTACTACAGTTACTACAGTTACGAGTAGCGCAATGTTGTGTATTGCGCTACAGAGGAATGTAATGTAAAAATTGAACTGCGGATGCACCTATAGCCATGCAGCGGAGCACAATCTTCTTCTTATTCTTCTTCTTCTTTGTACAGCGTTAGCACGCTATTGACAAAGCCTTGTATATTTGAACTGCGCATGCGTCTATTAAAATCCGCTACTACTACACAAGATCGATAAAATCAAAATGGCCGGGACTAGTCGCGAAATATCAAGTGCAATGGACGAGAATTATGATAAATACTAGATTAGGGATTCGAGTGTACGCATAGAAGCTCGTATACGCACCGAAGTCACGTAAAATAGAATACGTGCCACTGCACACAATTCGGGAAATTACGAGACCCGCGACAATGCTCGCAGGACTGATCGCGCCTCGGATTCGTCTCGGCTTGGTCTAGGCTTCGTCTCAGCTACGTCTTGACTACGCATCGGCAACACCTCGACTACGCCTTGGCTTCGATCTCCTGCGAGCATTGTCGCTCGTCGCGCAATAACCCTCATTGTGCACCTAGGCACGTATTATACTATTAACACATTTGTGTGGAAATTTGGTTACTGATTCATCTCCAATCTCTCGTTTTGGTAAAATACCTTGAGAGTTTTAGAATTATACTTTTCAAAGCGCCTTACAGATTTGAAATATAAAAATTCAAAATACACGATTTTAACCTGCTCTCATTGGGTAAGATCGTTTTTATTTTTAGTCAAGTTTTCTGAAACGTTTCCAAGCAATCTTCCCTCTATCTTGCTTCCCAATATTACAACATGGTGAATATTTTTTATTTGCGGAAAACTATACACTGTATTGCAAGGTTGATGGTTTGAAAAATGGCTCTTAGTTTTCATTAAATTTCTTCATTAGAGTACAGGACTAACCACAATGACTCCAATATCAGGTGGCTTATAATAATTTTGTCCTTCACTTTAAACGAATAGATATTTGTCAATGTCTGTAAAACTGATAACAGAATAGTACGTGTCTGGATGGGAATGTATAGGTCTCTTTGTATTGACATGAAGTTTTTTACGCTAATTGTCAAGTAGATTCTTCTCTCTTTCAATTAATCCTACTTTACCAGCATAATAGCTGAAATTCAGAAATGAGATTGTTTTATATATCTCTTAAAAGTATTAGCAATTATTAATATAAATTTTTTACATTTTCTGAGAGACAATTTATTATTAAATTGTGAATTTTTTTTTTATTTACAATATTTAGTGTTGTTCATGAAGGTCTTTTGAATCTAGTTTCGTGCTAAAACAACAATAAAAGCTCAAAGCTGAGTTTGAAACACATTTCAAACTTAGCACGTATTGTTGTCTCAGTCAACGCTACATGAACGGTCTGAAACATCTTTTCTTATAGAGTGGAGTCAAAAATTGAATATCTAGAAGATTGAAACTGTTCGGAATGCATTTTTATGGCGAACCTTTGTAAGAAACAGAAATGTAATCGAAAAATTAAAATCATTTGCACATATAAGAATTTGAAACGTATAAACAACATCCAAATCTCATTTAATGAAAACTGAAAAAGTTATTCGCACACACAGTAAAATTTAATTGTCTTCGATGCCAAATTCACGGTTCTTAAACTTTTTAATCCACTCACGACAACTTCTCTCACTTAAGGCAGCCTCATCCCCGGACCTGCATTGGTTTCTTCGGAAACCGATCAGGGGGCCCTAGAACAGGCCACCGAGCGCGTCCTCAGGTTGCGGATAAAGGGGCCCTGTAGCAAGGGTTACTGCCGAATACGGATACATATATAAATAAGCAGTCGCGGACAATGTTCCAGGGATGGTCCCGAAGGAATAACCCCCAAGCCAAGGTGTTAACTACCGTGCCGATGGCTGCATGGCACCAGGGAGTGGTGTATTTTATGGTGTCTCTAGGAAATCAGGCCACCTCCTAAGGTATTGAGGCTTTACTTCGGCATGCGGGGCTCTGCAGGGGCGGACCGAATACTTACCTAGCTACTCGTGGGATAAATATGGAGAAAGAAAATTTAAACAGAAATTTGTGCGAGGAGTTGTCTGAGGCCAAATCATACTAGGCCTCACTCCGGGAATTTTCAGCGGAAGAGCGCAATTTGATTCAAAGGATCACACAGATCCTGGAAGAGATGGAAGAGTTTTGCCACACCAAGAAGAACATGTTCCTCCCTATAAGGGAAGGCATAGACGCAGCGAAGAAGGAAATCAAGAATCTGAGCAATTGTCATAAAATCCAAGGAAGCTTCCTTATATCGCTGGAGCATTTCCTCGGCTTGCAAGTCGCCAAGTACAAGGAGAAGGAGGAAGAGGCTAGGAGGACTATGATGCTGGACTATGATTTCGAAAAGTGCTTGACTGAACTTGAAGGACAAACATGGTTATCTGTGAAGACTGTCATAAACAATTTCTTAGGAAACACAAAATCCAGAAACCACAAGCACCTGACCGACAACATGTTGCGAAACTTTCTGGAAATAGAAGTGAACATGTCTCTGAAAATTCACATAATGCATTCTCACTTGGACTTCTTTCCAGAAAATATGGGAGCAGTTAGTGATAAACATGGAGAAAGATTCCATTAAGACATCGCTACAATCGAAAAGTGGTTTAAGGCTAAGTGAAGTGAAAACGCTTTAGCGGACTACTGCTAGAATCTAATGAATTATGAAGCTAATGCTCATCATTGTCGAGGGTCGAGCATGCAGGAGAAAACGTTTCTGATTACAAGCAGCAATTTGACTTTATTTTCCAGCAAAAGCCAACAACCAATGAGAAGAGAATGACATCTAGACGGCTGGAAAATGAATGATTTTCAGTTAAATATGGAGTTTTTTTGTAAAACCACTTTTGTTTCGTGTTTTTCTCAGTTTTTCTAAATAATCTCAGTAACCGTACAAGACATCAAAAAATACTATTTAGATTCAGAGACGGAGGAAGAAATTAAAAAGATTATCGAAAAGGTGATGCATTCCCAAAGGTGATGACAAATGCTTTATAGTATTTCGTTCGCACCACAATTATTCTTTCCCGTTGTAAGAAATGAAGTGAAATAGGCTGTATGATTTACTCTGATACAAACCAACCATTGACAACTGAACTTAATATAAAGTTAGCTGCAGACTAGCACGCGACAAATCGAACCTTACTGCCTTGAAGCCACTACAATTTTCAGGTTCCGGTAACCTGAAATCCTAAACAGATTTAACATGAAATTGTGGTTGTGGCGCTCCTCAAGGGTCGCGGGTGGATCCACTCGTTAGGAACGTCAGTATGACGACTTTCTGCGCATGGACCTACCTGCTGGAACGAGCATCATCGGCTTCGCGGATGACGCACTTGTCGTGTGCGCCGCTGATGACGTCGGAATCCTGGAGCTGAGGATCAATGAAAGCCTGCGGCGGGCAAAGCGTTGTTTGGATAGAAGGGGCCTCAAAATGGACCCTGAAAAAACCGAGGCTTTGCTCGTCACGGACAGGAGATCCTTTCAGTACCCGAGGATCTTTCTCGGAGAGCATGATGTCGAGTGGAGAACAAGTATAAAGTACCTGGGAGTGCAGTTGGATCGTAGGCTTAGCTTTGGCGAACACCTAAGGATCACAGCTGCCAAAGCCATCCAATGTGGAGCAAGCTTGGCTCGGCTCATGCCAAACATTGGTGGACTCAGGGAAGTAAAAAGGCGACTGGTGGCGAGCGTGGTGCACTCGAGGCTGCTCTATGCAGCTCCGGTCTGGGCCAAAGCCCTGCAAAACCATGCTATCCAGAGGAGGCTGTTCTCGGCGCAGAGACTTGTCGCGCTGTAAATAGTCTCAGCCTATCGAACCGTCTCGACGAGTGCTGTGCTGGTCCTGGCGAGCGTCCCGCCAATAGATTTATTGGCGGAGGAAAGGCAGGAGACCTTTCAGCTCCACAAGGAGCTTACCTGTACCGACCCGCAGGAAATCGCTCGCGCGAAGGAGGCCATCCGCAAGGATGGAAGGCGCAAACTCGTCGAGCAATAGCAAATGAGATGGCATGGCGAGCAGGCCGGGAGATGGACCTACCGCCGGATCCCGGAGCTCGCCACCTGGCTAAACAGAGAGCACGGAGAGGTCGGCTTTTATTTGGCAGTTGTCACTGCGATTCCCCTGTGGATAATGCAGAGCACGCACTCTTCGTCTGCGCAAAGTGGGGCGCGGCAAGGGAGGTAGTCTTGGCTGTCCGCGTCGTTCGGGGGAGGAATCTGCTTGTTTCTCCTCTGGGTGGCGCGGCTAGACGGTTTGCCTAGTGGGCGTGTGGCCGCGGATGGAAGTTCCGAGCGAACGGATGACGGAAGAGTCGTACGCGACTTTAATGGAACCAACCACCGGTGAAGTTTAAAGCCGAAAGGCGGTTCCGCGGGTGGTGTGTTGGTTCGAGAGAGGGGGTTTTTTGGTTTTAACAGGTATGCCTAGACCCGTCCTAGGAGAGTCCTGTACAACGTCTATAAAAGATTTTGCCTTTTTTCCTCCTCACCAAAAAAAAAAAAAACATGAGATTGTGGTCAAAGACATTTTTACTGCAACGTGTGATTGCTGTAACCAGGAATAGGAAATTGTATTGAACCTTGTTACTGCAACCAGTTTTCAGGTTACTGTTACGGGATTGTTTGTCACCCAGGCTGTGCTTTGTAGTACTGTTGACCAGATTCAATTTAACCATATTTTTCAGGTTAATGTAACCAGGACCTATCTCTCTCTGTGCAGGTAAACTCATCATAGTGCCTCATGACATTACTTTATGGGATTTAGTATTTTTAATTCGTGATAAAGTAGACAGTGACAAAAATTTCAATCTTAACCATCCATATATTTTATGTTTTCCAATATATATTTTTTTCTTTTCTTTCATAGAAGTTTTTAAATTATCTTTTCATTTATTTATAACATAACTATTAGATAATGTGGTTCATAAATAATAGCAAAAGCATAAAATCCAAAAAGTGGAAGGTACTCTCAAGGATACTTCTTCCTTCTGAAGAAAAAATGACGTATAAACTTGAGCCAATACCAAAAATACCTAGTACTCCCTCATCTGCCTTATGACCTTTACAGCTTAATATCTTCCTTTTTTTCGATTTTGCAAAAAAATATCACGGGAAGTTTGCTTTGATACTACAACAGCAAATACAAGATCTACAAATGGCGCTTGTGCTTTATTTCGAAACAAACTGGATAAGCTTCTCTTTGGTGCATCTGATGGTCCAAATATTACCTTATTTAAACGTTTTCGTGAAGTTTTGTAATAGTTAATTTGGCATGGGGTCAGTTTTGTTATGGATTTCTTTATGTGATAAAACACATAAATACATAAAAATTTATGTGTTTTATCACATAAAGAAATCCATAACTAAACTGACCCCATGTCAAATTAACTATTACAAAATTATTATTGTGGGTCAATATAACAATGAACATGTACGGAAACATGTCACGATATAGTTCTCGTGAAGCTTGGCCTCAGATGGTTTATCTTAAATAAGGCAAAGTGGGAAGAGTCGTTCTCGTGTATCTACGTAAAAATACCAACGTTTTTAATTTTTCAGCAAGAAAAACGTATTTTTTTATAATTTTAAGCGTGCATTTGCAGTTTGTCTTATTTACAATTTCAATTACTTGAACAGGAAAAACCGTATCTGCTACAAAAATGGTTAAAAATTAATAAATGCACTAAGTTTCATGAGATTAGACAACCAAATTTATATATATGGGGATAAATCTACCAAGCTGTATATAAGAATAACATATTTTAAGGCTATTAAGTTCATCAGAAATTTTAGTAATATTTAACCCATTATAGATATTAATTAACGCAGTTTTGTTACAGACGTAAATACTTACTTTATTAATCATGAATTAAAAATTAATAATTTTATTATTATCTGTGTCTAATTATATAGTCTCAATAGTATTGTATAGCTTAATTGAAAAAATAAGTTGTATTCAGTTTATTTATGCCTATTATCACTATGACAATGGGGCTTCGCGCCCGATTAATTGCATATACTATATTTCTTCAACTTTTTTAATCTTTGCTACCACATTGCGTCCGATATTTCCGATTACCAGTTCAAAATGATCTGCAACAGTTCCAAACAGAATCGAATGTGACGCAAAATTAACCAAATGGCTACTTTTATGCTTGTTGCAGTTCATGTTGAATTATCAATTTCTTCTGCATGTATGGTTAATAAGATTACAAGTTTTTATTTTTCCGTAAAATAAACAAGAATCTGATTTATTTTACTAGTTTTCTAATTATAAATGAAATTATATCCTAGTATAATATCGTTTCAAAATGAGGCAAATACTCTCTAAATTTGAATCAGTCAAATTTTCACTGATTCATCAGTGAAAAAATGTTTTTCACTGTCAAATTAGTCAATTTTCACTGAAATAATCAGTGAAATTTGACTGATTTACAGTAACATATTTTTAGCTATTTGAATCAGTCTAATTTCACTGATTGAATCAGTGATTTGCCTTTTCACTGATACATCAGTGAAAAAATATTTCTCACTGTCAAATCAGTCAATTTTCTCTGAAATAATCAGTGAAATTTGACTGATTTACAGTAACCTCTTTTTAGATATTTGAATCAGACAAATTTCACTGATAATCAGTAGATTTTGACTGATTCAAATGTAGAGAGCAGGATTACGTATCAAAAAATAATATAGTGGATTTCAAGCGGCAAAGTTGATATTTTCGTTTGAATAAATGGAATATAAGTTTTATTAACTGTTATAAAACCTGCAAGAATTTGAAATTTACTATATTCTCAAAATCCTGGGAACTAGATGGCGGACAGATCCGCTCGCACCAATAACCTCTTTGACAGCGAAGTCTAACTGCCCTCTGTCCTTCTTGGAACATTTCAGCCCCACAAGAAGGTAATTAATTTTCATATTTATTTATCATTGCCTATAAGAGTTGCCGTAGGAGAAGGTCTGATTCTTTCAACACTCAATACTTTGTTCACGATATTTTGTTTTTATTAGACATGTATACAAAATATCACTAAAAAAGGTAACATTTTTTAATCTGGGCTACCACATTACATCCGATATTTCCAATTATATTTTTGAAGTTTATTAATAAATCAAGTTACATAAAAAGGAACTAGTTGAATTACTTAATCTATTGCAAAGAAAATAAATACCAGTTCAAAATGATCTGCAGCAGTTCCAAACACAATCGAATATAACTCAAAATTAACCAAATGGCTACTTTTATGCTTGTTTTCCAATTATTTATATTTAAATTCAAGTAGTAGTGGCACCACTAGTAGAAGCCTTAGCACTTCTTTTTGGTTGATATTCTTTCATCTGTGGAAACCATGTTGAAGCTATAATTTCATCAATATGTTTCTCATAAATGGCATCTATTGTGGCAATTCCATTCTGATTATCAACCAAGATTCCTATAGGCTGATTCTCCCAATATATAGGACCACCCAAGTCGTCCTTAAAATTTAAATTTCGTTAATACTGAGATGCTTTTTCAGTGTATATGATAAATAATAGAGATAATTTATAATTACTTATAGAAGTACATAAAGAAGTAATGACCTTTAGCAAAAACCTTTCAGGGGAATAATAATAGCTGAGAACACGAAATTGGGAATGTTTCAGGTTTGGATCTCTGTACCGTTGACAATAGAAATTATACTTCTTAATTTTCTTCTTTATTAACAACTTATCTCCTGAAGATTCCTCGTCTATGATGTACATTCCTATCAATGTTAAATTTGTTCCATAAGGCATTTTCTTAATTGTAGAAATTGGTACATTGAACACTGGTCTCGTAAACTGTACTTTTTTCTTCAACTAGAAAAGATTTACATTTAATGCATACAACTTTCGGTGTTCTGAAAACCTGTCTTAGTTTCAAGGCATATATACCGTTATTACTTTTAACATACATGTATGAAAATTTGGTTACTTATTCATACAATTTAACCCCACACACTGAGAAAAAAATGCTTTTGATTCAATAGCATTTTTTTCCAAAAGCATGTATAATATTAATTCATAAAAATATACTACAAGAACCAATAAATATGTTACTAATTCTATAGCATATTGATTTAAATCCATGATATACATGCTTTTGGAAAGAAATGCTTTTGATTAAATAGCATTTTTTTCTCAGTGCAGGTGAAACAATGTTCTCAGAATTCTAAGTAAGTTTCTACATAGAATCTCTCGTTTTGGTAAAATACCTTAAGAGTTTTAGAGCTGTACTTTTCAAAGCGCCTTACAGATTTGAAATATAAATTTTCGAAATACACGATTTTACCCTGCTCATTGGGTAAGATCGTTTTAATTTTTAGTCAAGTTTTCTGTAATGTTTTCAAGCAATCTTTCCTCAATCTTGCTTCCCAATATTATCACATGGTGAATATTTTTTATTTGCGGAAAACTATACACTGTATTGCTAGGTTGATGGTGTGAAAAATGGCTCTTAATTGTCATTAAATTTCTTTTTACATTCTCATTATGGATGAGAAGTTATTGGTTTTATGTGAAAAATGACTTTCGAAATTTTCATCAAATCTTTACGTTTTGAGACCCCCTGAGTCAGAAAAAAGGGTTTTTACGAAAGTGTCTGTCTGTCTGTCTGTAATAGGTCGTGTGCGGCATAACTATCGATAGAATTATCAGATTGAATTGAGCTTTGGTACACTTTATCGGAGCCGAAAAAGTAAGGACAAGTTCGTTAACCAGCCACATCCAATCAAAATTGAGGGATTGAGCACTACTTTTGTGTTTTTGAAAATAACTTTTTGAAAAAATCAAAAATTTCAATACTAGTTTTTGATAGTGCTCATAAATCTCTACAAATTATCCTGATAACATTTTTTGATTAAATCAAAATTAGAAATGTTATAGCATATTCAAATTCGAAAAAAGTCAATATCAAAATCCCATTTTCCAGTTAAATTATACGAGATATGAAAAAACATTATGATACAATATTATTTTCTACATAAAGACCTACAAATTTGAATTGTAACATTTTTTCATAAGATGCATATTTTTCTTTGTAACTTAAAAAAAAAATATTGAAAATCAAAAATTCAATTTTTTAACAATAATATGTGAAATACGAAAAACACGTCAAAATACAAAGTTGTTCGTTTCAAAAAGATCTACAAATTTTGTCTCACACAGTTTCTGATAAAACATATATTTTTTGTTTCAATTCCAAAAAATACGATTAAAATTCAAAAATTCCATTTTTTAGACAAAATATGTGAGATACAAAAAAAACGTTTAGATGGAAAATTGTTTGCCTAAATGAGGTCTACAAAATCTCATCATGACATTTCGGGACAGGATGTATATTTTATGTTTTGATTTTTAATATTAAAAAAATTCGATTTTTTTCACCAAAATATGTGAGATACGAAATAAGCGTTGTTCTGCAAAATCGTTTCCTTAAATAAAGTCTACGATTGTTTTTTCTTTTTGAGAGATTTGGAAAAAAATAAATTATTTTAATCGTGTAATTTATTAAAAAGTTACTGAAATGTATACAGAAAATCGAGCGCGAAGCGCGAGCGCCATGATGAGAATGTGTTCCTTAAGGCTGATAGAGCCTTAAGTAAATTGAATTTCCTGTTTCACTTAAATTCAAAAAGAAATTGAGTGACTTTGAGAAAATGTGTAATTCACATTATCTGTAATATTATTATAAAATTGATTTGAGCTCCAGTATCAAATAATAATAAATAAACTTAAATGTATGCGAAGAGCACAAGACCGAGAGCGAATATTTTTAATTTGTGGAAAATTATACACTGTATTGCAAGGTTGATGGTTTGAAAAATGGCTCTTAATTTTCATTAAATTTCTTTTTTAGATTACAGCACTCACCACAATGACTCCAATGTCGGGTCCTTTGAGATATCTTTCTCCTTTACTTTGATCGAACAGATATTTGTCAAAGTGTATAAAACGGATAACAGTATAAAACGTATCTGGATCGGAATTTATAGGTCTCTTTGTATTGACATGAAGTTTTGTACGCTCATCCTCAGGTAGATTCTTCTCTCTTTCAATCAATCCTGCTTCATCTGCATAATAGCTAAAATTCAGACATGAGATTGTTTTATACATCTCTGAAAAGTAATAGCAATTATTACACTGTTATAGAAATGTTTGCAATTTCAGTATACACGGGTATATTAAATTTCCTATGTGTTTACTAAATCTATTACACTTTGTAATTTTAGTATACTCAGCTATACTAAATTTCTTTTACGTATATGAATTTCATAGTTTTTGTATACTAAAATTCATATATGTGTATACGAAATTCTTCTGCGCAAGCGCGTTTCGATTTTCACGGATCGTGCAATATTGAAACTCGCACGCCGATGCATTTGTGGTTAATTAAGTTGTTACATCAACATTTGATGCCGTTCATATTTGACATTGACTCTCTGTCTCCAGGCGACAAAAAAGAGAAGGACACTAAAAGAAGGTTAAAAACATCTGACGTCCAAGTAAAATATCTAATGTCAGCTCTCGGAAAAATGATTGAACCGCTTTAAAATTCTTAGTATAATTATTGATAATTCTTAATAAAGTAATATTTTATACTTCAACTGTATTTATTTCACAATATACCCTATTAAATAATATTTGTAAAACAAAACATTACATGGAGAAAAATAGTTAAAGTAATTTTACTCAACTTCCGATCAAATTTGGGACATATGGACAAGTTAGAACTTATTTAGTATCACTGTAATTATTTGTGATATATTAAATGTTCAAAAATAAATCAAAGTTGAGTAAACTTCAGAAGTGTAAGATGAAGTTTGAAAGCGTGCATTAAAAGTTTTTGAATATATATATATATATATATATATATATATATTATTACTCGTAGTATAATTATAAAAAACCAGTCTTTTATTAAGTTACAAAAATAGTAGAGCTTTCCGTTTATTCTACTCTACGCTTCAATCGAGAGTTGAGTAAACCGTGAATCGCAAGTCTCGTTCCACCAGCTATATCTATTCACGCAGGAACGAATGAAAGTAATTTGTGCCTTGGGTACGCATAAAAAATTTTTAATTTAAAAAACGTGTTGAATTTTCAGCACACACTCGAGATTCCCTGTAACGAAACCTCTCTGTAACAAGCGCGTCACGCCTCCCTATAACGAGCAGACGATCGACCCCTCTTCCCCCACTACTACGGAATGAAGCGCGCTCGAATTTGAAAAAGTAATCAATGAGTTTGATGGCTTTTATCACAAATTAATGAGAAAATTATTTGTCAATTATTGAAAAATTACCAATTTTTCTTCCCATTTTCGGAATCTGTCAAAATTTCCATTTTTGTATACATTGGCAAGACTTTTCTTTTTTTCTGAAAATATTAAAAATACACCTGATATAAGCATAAATATTTTGATTATTATATTATTATATTTTTAGTATTTTGAGTACATACCGTCAAATAAGTTAATTCCATCTTCAATACTCACAGAAATCTTTTTTATACCGTTTTAACTATGTAAATATATTATTCACATAGCCTCACTGACAGACAGACTGCGCGCATTATATAATGCGCATAACAGCGCTTAGCAACAAGTAGGATATGGAGGGGATCCCTCTCGCGTTTGTTACAGAGAGGTTTCTGATGCTCGAGCTTTTCGTTACAGGGAATCTCAAGTGTACTCATCTTCCAAGTAATTATATTTAATAATTAAAATCAATTAAAAACATACAAAATACAATTTCAGTTTATTTTAGTACTTTCTAAATCCTAAATAGTGGAATAGCTACTCTTTTATCTAGTGCGTGATGAACCACTTACTTAACAGTGGATTCCACTTATAAACTAGTGATTTTAAAAATTCATCATACTGCAGTCGTGTTTGATCGTGTTTTGTCTGTTCGTCACGAAGTTTTCGTACATGCTCCGCAGTGTTAACCACTATTTATTTTAGTAACTATCCACTAGTCCAGAGTGGCGTACTTCGCATTTTGTCAAGGAGTGGTTTTCCACTAGAAAAAAGTAGTTTTCCACTAGAAAAAAATGGTTTTCCACTATTTTGGATTTAGAGTGTAGGAAGTTATTAATTTGATTCTAATAGATTGCAGTTAACGCTCATGTACGGAAAATATTAGCAGTTGAAACTTTCTTTAACTGTCATCGACTTTTGAATATGTCTACACCGAAAAAAAATCTCTTACGAATTTCGTATGAGGTACCGTTGCAATTTTCGTAAACGACTTTTTATGTGATAATGGTATAAAAGATTTACCATTTTTGGATAAAACCATACGATTATAGTATGGCAGTAAACAAATTTTCGTCTCATCTTACACTTTTATGACAAATCCTGTTTTAGTCTAACAGTTTATATAATTTATTTAAAAGTTTCACATAATCTAGTTATATAGATTCTGTAAATTTAATAAATTCTTGATTCATAATTTTTTTTTAATTCATTTATAATTACTTCGTTCTTTGTCATTTAAGTTTTCTAAATTAAATTGATTTCATGAAAATTTAAACACCAAAAGTCTTGATAAGTGTATTACATAAAATTTGAAAAATCTACACAGGATTTATATTTCACATAAATTCCTTAGGCACAATAATAATTTGGAATTCGCAATTGTAAAATCCATATTTTGAAAATATACAACACAGAAAATAAAAGAACCTTCTTTTAAATGTTTTTACACAAGATACTTTTTGATAATAATGCAATTTTTCAATGTAAATTTCAAAATTTAGTTTCATTAAACTTCATACGTAGTTATAATAGCAATGTATATTAAATGTTAATTAATATTTCAATAGTCCCGAGCGACTTTGATTTAACTCTGAGACAAGTAAACAAACTGTCCTAACTGAAAATCTCCGTTCCATCTTGACTCAACTGAAAATATCAGTTCTATTTTGACTTGACTGAAATCGGTTATGACATTTTGTTGTAACTTTTACTTGACATTTTTAGAGAACAAGCTGTATCAAGTTTGCGAGTCATTTTAAAAATATTGCTCTTATAAATTTACCTTATTTTAATATAATTATAAAAAAGCGATACATCACAGATTATGAAGGAAGAAAAATGACTTTAATACACAGAAGTGAAGAGTTAAAAATCAAATATTAAAAATCGATCGCCAATCCGTCATTTACATTTAAAACAAAAATTCGTGAAAATTGAATTTTTTTTCGTTACTTACCAAAAATTATTTTATATTTTTTCTTGTTGTAATCATTACTAATTATAAATAGATTATCATGTCAAACTAGAATATTGATGTGTATTTGAGTGCAGAAAAAAATTGAAAACAAATACCAAAAAGTTACTTTGTGATGCAACATTACAATGAAACATTTTTAAAACTTATAATTGATGTAAATTTCAGTAGAGATTTTAAATTTTGTTCAAAAAAGAATTGTGAGGATATTTCAGTTGAGTCAAAATGGAACGGAGATTTTCAGTTAGGACAGTTTGTTCACTTGTTTACGAGTTAAGACAAAGTCGCTCGGTACCATCGATTTATATTATATATATATCAACAATCATAATTATAATAATTAATTAATTATATTAATTTAAAAAAATAATTGATGAAAAAACTTGATTTATTTTTACTGGAGTAAGACTCAAAAAATCTAGTCACGACATACTCTCACATGCTCGGAATAACTCTAGCAGTCACTATACCGTTGCCGGTTGAAGTAAATACGCCCGATTCTCATTTTACTCAACTATCGCTTGAAGCACCTTAAGCATCAGTAATATACTTATACATTTCATGTTAACCCACTGACGCATGTTGGTGCCCTGTCGTCGATAACGTTTTACTCAACTCCTTACTATTCCCTATGTAACGCTTATTGTTATTCACTTCGGGTGAATTAAGTATTTATCAAATTCATTTTACTCGACTAGAATTTAATAGATGTTCAAATGTCCTTATGTCCCAAGTTTAATCGATAGACTTGAGTATATATATAATTTTTATGAATAATTACTCATAGTGGCCACACTTTCCGGCGGTTATTCCGTTTAATCCTGTGATCATAACTGCCATACATATGTGTATATAAATTCCATCTTTAAATACTCCTAAGGAAACCACATATTTTAATTCTCCTTCGCCAACACTCTCGTAAGTTTCTGCTGGTAATGCTTTATTTTCTAGAAATGAAGAAATCGATTTTGTGAAAAATATGTTTAGCAAATTAACTTTTTAGCTTTGAAATCTACCAGAATAATAGAGGTAACTAGGCAGTGAAACAAGGCATGCTATAAGGTTCCATTAACTTATCCAGTACATTATTACACTATAATTATAGTAATTCTAAATTCATAATCATATTCAACCCAGCTCTTTCGATTGCCGGTAGACCACTCTAACCAACTCTGCTACACGGAGAGAAGAACATAGTAGTCATTCTGATAAAACATAATACTTAGGTCGGTAAACATTGGAATATGTGCTATGTAACATAGATATCCGATTTAATGGAATGATACCCAAGGTTTAATGTGTCATTAGCGGTGGACATCGGAATAGTTCCAGTGATCAATCGCTGCAACTGTTAGTACTTGAAGCGTACGTTCAAACAGCGCTTCGTATTCGATTTTCGATTGTTTTTCTGGAATAAAAGTGTCATGTGCGTCAGAAAAAATCATCTCCTCTATTTTTACAATGAATGACGTAAGTATATGTAAAGCATCGCCAATGAAATCCCAATGTTAAATTTTGAAATTTAACAAAAAAAAATTATACATTTTTTCAGTTATTCGTATTTCCTCAAGAAATGCATCAGGTTTTATCAAATGCTTTGAATAATTTAATACTAATCCAGTACTATAGGTGGAAAAAGATCGTACAATCAAAATAGATTATTCATGACACATGATAGTAAGCGCTAAAATAAATAGCTTTTAAAACATCATAAATGGCGAATTTGGTCATATTTAACATTGCATTGATTTCAATGTTAACGTGTGTACTATTCCCATTCCGTACACTTACAAATGCGATACTCGTGTTGCCGTAACCTCGGTAAAATAGTTTCTTGAATAAAAACCTATAAAATACTAAAAGGATTACTATCTTCTTCTCTTAGTATACACAGGCATCCGACATCAGCCTCTTTACATACAGAGAGATATTCCTGGTTACAATAACCTGATGAATACTGTTAAATTTGTCTTTAACCACATTTTCAAGTTAGAACTAAATTTGGAAGAGTGCTACCAGTGTCCATTTTTTCTGGTTAAAGGAACCAGAATTATTAATCACAGTGATCTACAAGTTAGTCAAAACCGTTGAATGATTCTTTTTTTTCTGATTTCAATAACGTTAAGTCAGTTAGTGTGTGTATTATATATTATATATTAAACGTATATATTATTATTAAAAATATAATTAATAAAAATAATTTTATTATACTTTTTATAATAATTTATATAATAATATTGTAATCTAATAATAATTTGTAATAATTTATAATAATACTTTTTTTTTCCTGAAACTCATACTGCTTACACTGGTCAACAAAAGTGACCTATGATCTCATGGGATGAGATATGTCATTTTCAGAGTAGTTTCTTGTGCTGAATCCGAATCTGGCATCTGTTTTCATAAAAAAATCAGGTTTTTGAGCGAATATGGAATAGATTACAGGAAATTTTTAAACTATCGAAACCGGATCATTTAGAAGAACATCAGAAAGATATTATACAAAGATTGATTACAACATAACAAGAAGTATTCTCTTTGGACACCGAACCACTCCCATGCACAAACCTAACACAACACGAAATTGTTCTGAAATCAGGAAATATCATTAATTTAAGGTCGCATAAACTGCCGGAAAAACACCGAGAATATTCACTTCTGGAAACGGAGAAACTTTGACATAAAGGAATTATAAGAGAATCCCAATCACCATTTAACTCCCCACTGTGAATAGTACACAAAAAAGGTAATAAATTACGAATGGTCATCGATTACCGAAAAATCAATGAAGATACGGATCGAGATGCATATCCGTTATCCGTAATAGACGATATATTACATCAGCTTGGTAGAGCAAAATTTTATTCAGCTTTTGATCTTTCAGCAGGATTCCACCAAATCCCAATGAAGGAAAGCGACAAGAAGTATACAGCCTTTTCTACATTACAGTAAAGGACGTACATTCCTTTTTAGGACTCGCAGGATATTATAGAAAATTTATAAAAAACTTTTCAAGCATTGCAAGATCACTCAATAAGCTAACTCAATAAGGTACAATATTCGACTGGACATTACACTGCGATTGGGAATGGAGGAATACGATTACGACATCGAATACGTGAAAGGAAAAGAAAACAAAGTTGCAGACTGCCCATCCTGACTTTTCCCTATAACATCTGATATTTCAAAACAAGCAATGTGGGGAGCAGGAATATCCGATGAGGAGGATGGAACTGCGGAATTGAAAAATCAACCACAGAAAATCGAAATTTTCGGTACCCTAGTTATAGCAGAAGATAGGGTACTAAAAGGAGAGAAACAGATAAATTTACCACCAAGGTCGTGCCCCATTTGCCAACTGCAGAAAACAAAGCGTATGAAGAATCAAGCCAAGAGCATATTACCTGATATACCTTTAGCACCCAACGAAAAATTGTCACTAGATATCTTTGGGCAACTCCCTGAAACACAAAAAGGAAATCGTTACATACTCAGTATGCAAGATAGACTAACCAGATATACACTTCTTGTACCTTTGCAGAATGAATCAACGAATTCAATAATAGAAGCCTTAATCAATCACTATATTTATACTCTCGGAGACCCTAAGACTATACTTTCTGACCAAGGATCAAACTTCTTATCAGAATTAATGACACAATTTGAAAACGCATTGAATATTCGGCATATTAAAACAACTGCATTCCAACGCAATCAAACGGGAACATCGGAAGAATGCACTCTACACTAGTAAACCTGATTAAGAATAGTATTGCCGAAAATAATAAACAATGGGACGAAAACTTAAAATACATCAATTTCGTCATCAACACTACTACCAATCAAACAACTGGAAACTCTCCTTTTGAATTAACATTCGGAAGAACACCTAATATCCCGTGAACGGTCAACATATCATCTAACCTAACTTATCAGGTCCTGATAAGGAAATGGAACAAGAAACACGAAGAGATCTTATCCAGAACCCAAGAGAGAATCCAGGTGGAAATGGAAAAGACCAAAAGGAGACTCGACGAAAATATAACTAGAAAACATACAATATACAAATATAAAGCAGGAGATCCTGTCAAAACACTCAACAACACTAAGCCAAATAAATTAGAACCTGCCTGGAAAGGTCTTTTTGAAGTAATAGATTACATCGACAATAACAATCTAAGAATTCGAATACATATAGATCAATGTATGCCCTATTTTGCAGATACTGATACAGACGATAACGCTGCTAGCACTAGCTATGACTAATCAGGCGAATTATACTCTGATGTCTCTTAAAGGATTGTTTACCTACATTGTCAGTATCCCGGTTATAGAGGAAGAAGAGGGACAAATCCAAAGAATAATCCCTATCCCACATCCTGTACAGAACGTTTACTTTTCTAAAATACCAGACCATAACTATGTTATAAAACACAGAGACTCGTATGTACCAAAAGAAAAAGAAACAGTAAGTAATTGTAAAGAGATTTCCGAATATAAAATTTGTTCCAGAAACCAACCTAGTATAAAATTGTTAGACAGCGAAACCTGCGAAGCAAACCTATTCAAACGATACGTTGATAATAAATGTAAAAAATCACCCTTCTTGCTTTACAGAAAAAGTTTATATTTATAACGAACTCTTATTAGGAAACAAATGTAGACTTTATAACAATTACGACTTACTCTATGTAGGAAACACCATTAAGTAGAACACTCTTCAGTACTCCAACGTCAGTGTACACAATTCAATATTCTGCCAGCGATTTAGCAAGTCTCGAAAGTAGGCTCATTCAATTACCCAAATTAATTGATAACATTGAATTACAACAATCCAGGTTGAGTTTTGACGATGCAGAAAACATGTTAAATTTTATAGCTCAGCATAGGCGAATCAAGACATTAACAGAAGCAATCATGGAGTACAGGTTCGGATCATTTGAATTGTAAAAAAATCGCATCCCGACAAGGATATACATATTTTGCGTCAAAACTGAAATAGATACACCCTCGCATGTGATCACTTATTATACTTATAATACTTATAATACTTATAATACAACGCGAGCGTTCAGCCTTTGTTAACTGAACCTCCAAAAAATAAAAGTATCAAAATTTAGGGACTAAATTCGTTCTAAACAGGGGAATGTTATGCCCAACGGTGAAATATCCCTTCTATTAGCACTCAAGGCCTATATAATGTAGAGCGCAGGGCCCGCTCCTCAGTTCTTGTTCGGCCAATAAAGTAGTAACTACTGAGACTCCTAAGTGAATGACTCAGTAATATTCTTAAAAACCTCTTTGTTCGTTACTACGCATAGCAGAGTATGGATTGCATTTGCTTTTTTGTACGTAAAGCTATTTTCATTGTATAGTTTTCTCCAAAGAGCTCGTTATTTTTTTGAAATATGGGATGCAATTTTTATATCAATTAACGCAAAATTGTCGATTCCGAGCCACCAATAAGACGTCTGTAAAGTACTTAACCCAGAAATACTTGACCCAAAAATAGTTAACCCAAAAATACTTAACCTATAAATACTCACACCAAAACTAAAAATACCCCAATAATAAAAATACTCAACCCTATTAATAAAATGATTTAAAATAATTAATTTGGTTAATAGTTTTTAGGTTAATTATTTTTAGGAAAAGTATTTTTAAGTTAATTTTGACAAATCCAAAACGTCATGAACCAAGCTTAGACATATGGTAAACAAACCGTTTTGACACATTAGTGATTTTGTTTTAGCGTCATATACTTTTGGTTGTATGTAAATGTCTGATTTTGTGTCAAATAATCGTCATTTGCGGTAAGTGTTGATTTTCTTCTTTCATTCGAAGAAAACGGAGGCTGAAGCGCATCAAGAGCTCCAAAAAGTTTACGGAGGTGCTGCTCTAAGTTATTGAAAAAGCACGTGATTTTTAGGATTTTAAAAATCATCAATTAATTCCCAGATGAATCGATTATAAGTATGGAAAATCACTGATTCTTCTCGTGAACGGCCCCTCGATATTTCATAAACATACTTACAACTTTATCCCAATTTTGATAAAAATTGCATATACGCTAATTTTTATTTGCACGGCAGAATAGGCCTGAGTAGGCCAAGCAGAGGGAAGAGGTTACATTTTCCCTATGCGAAGGAATTTTTTACAAAGCGCATATGTGACGCGAACTGAGATAAGGAACCTTAGCGTCCAAAAATTATTTGTGGAATTATGATCGTTTCAGATTAATTCAATGTCGCTCTTTAATATTACGAAATCAGAATAATTTTTTATGCAATATTTATTGTTTAGTAAGACTTTTTCTATCAGAGGTTCAAAATACGTTCGACTCCTCTCTCTCTCTCTTTTCATAAAGTCACTTCTATTGTGTTTGTGACATGTAAGAGAGAGTAAAGAATATCGGAAACTTTAATTGGCTCGTTGACTATTCTTTCCCTTCTCCTGTAAAATCTTCGCTGGGACGCTAAGGTCTCTTTTCTCGGATCGCGTCATATATAGTGAGAAAATATATTTAGAAAATTAGAAAATATGTCTAAGAGATGTAGAATAACTATAATCAAATCACAAAAAAAACTATGATAGTTCTATAAAGTTAACTATTGCAACGTTCACATGCCATATGGTAGCACGAAAAAATGCGCAATGTCTATTTAAAAACGTGTAAAATATATATTTATATGAAATTTATTGTTCAGGTTTGACTGTTAACCTTCGCTGAGAATTTAATGGTTATTTGAATAATGCGTTTCTATTTGTTGAATTTACACTCACCCAATGCATTAGAAATGGAAATAAAAGTGTAGAGCAAAGCAGCGATGATTTGCAACATTATTACTTCACTAATGAAACTGATTCCTCTTTCTTATTTGCATGTACTCCTAAAATATTCCCAAGTTTGTGACGCAATTATTGTTTGATCATCGCGCTCGGCCTTATATTCTTTGCTTAAATTCAAATTTATTTTTTGTAAATTGATACTGAAGCTCAACTCAATTTTTTAATATTGCAGATGTCAATTATATTTTCTCAACGTTACTAAATTTGAATTGATTTCAAATGAAGAAGAAAATTCAGTTTACTTATGCCCTTACTGGCCTTTAGGAACACATCCTCATCATGACAATGGCGCTTCGCGCTCGATTATCTGCATATATTTCTTCAACTTTTTTTATCTGTGCCACCACATTGCGTCCTATATTTCTAATTATATTCCTAAAGTTTATTGATAAATCAAGTTACACAAAAAGAAACTAGTCAAATTACTCAGTCAACTACAAAGGAAATTAATAGAAGTTTAAAATGATCTGCAACAGTTCCAACAAGAACCGATAGTAACTCAAAATTAACCAAATGGTTAATTTTATGATTGTGTCAGTTCATGTTGAATTCTCAAGTTTCTCTGTATGTATGGCTAAAAAGATTACAAGTTTTTATCTCTTCGTGAAATAAACAGAAATTTCATTGCACGCAGGAAAGATATTCGTAAAATTTACAGTAAGTTTGGTACTTATTTCTACAACTTGACTTTTTAGTAGATGTTACAAGCTGTTTAGTACAATCAACAGATTTTCTGTACGTTTATACCGAATTCTTTATAAATTTTACGTTCCAAACCATTACAAAATGTGTTTCCGAAAAAGGTTTTTAATCTCGTTTGATGCAAACCGGTTAAAAATTAATTCGACTCAATAAGATTCATTCCGAATGTATCCAAACCAAGTGTTAAATCGGAATTCAGGTTGATCTAAACTGCATTTCTAATCCCTATCAGTCTAAATTATTCTAACCTTGGATCGTTTCAGACTAATCCGGATTTAAAATTTTGTTCAGGTAAACCGAAATTTTTGCGATGCAATGTTTTAACAATTAATGTATAAAGAGTGAATAAAGATTTGAAATTAAATTTGTTTATTTAACTTATGCTGAGGATTAAATCCAATGTAATAAATAACACAGACGAATGTCTGTATATATATATATGGCAATGTAATCACTGTAATTCTATTGAATTGTAAACATACTCCCTGAAAATGCCGGTAGTATATATAAAATATTTTATGTGCCACCGGCGCGCAAACTCGTTTTTTTGCTACAGTTAACAGTAGCCTTGTACATTTGAACTGCGCATGCGTCTACTAAAATCCATTATTACTACACAAGATCGATAAAATCAAAATAGCCGGGACTAGTCGTGACATATCAAGTGTAATGACTAGCGCCGCAAACAACTACAATACTAGGTTAGATTCGAGTGTACGCATAAAAACTCGTATACGCATCGGAGTCACATAAAATAGAATACGTGCCAATGCACACAATTCGGGAAATTACGAGACTCGCGACAATGCTCGCAGGACTGATCGCGCCTCAGCTTCGTCTCGGCTTTGTCTCGGCTTCGATCTCCTGCGAGCATTGCCGCTCGTCACGCAATAACCCTCATTATGCGCCTAGCCACGTAATGTACTATTTCATTACTAGCGGAATTCTCATTCTCATAGTTCTGGCTTGTCTCAAACCTGAGGTTTATAACATATTTGCGTCCTTTAGTCTTGAAAATTGTGATAGACGTGCAAATATCCTAGAGATGAATGTCTTGGTCACTATTATTCGACGTGAAGGCTGTTGTACACAAATCTTCTGCAATAAATGTCCAAAATATTGTGTATCTCGACTCAAGAGACCACGAATGCGTGATTTTAATAATGTAGAAATATGTATATAAAAGAGCTTCAGGTACTCCTATGGAAATTTTTTTCTGCCCACTATACCTTGATATGATTTTTTCATATATTTTGGCCCCCTAAACACGAAAGTCACACTCAAAATTTTTTGTATGGAAGCGTTTTCGAGATGTCCATGTTCGAAATTTTTGTTTTTCAATTCTTAGATCTGTTCCGACGTTTTTGAGTATATTTCGAGTTCTAATTGACCAATTTGCTTAATTAAAAACTCAAATTGAAGGCAACTTAATTCTCTACAACTTTCTACACTAAAGTTTTCAGATCAGCCCAGTAGTTCAGATGCTAGCGATTTTAAGAAGTTGGGTAATATTTGCGATTTTTATTCTTCCCAGGATGATATGTGAATTTTCGAGCTCGATTTTTCGCCAAAAAAATCCAACTTCTCGTCTTGAAGATACCGAATGAGAGTTGCGTATGAATTACTTTGGACAAATCAAGCAGTACTAGAAATAGCCTGATATACATTTATTCGCATAATTAAACAATGCCAACTCCGAAGAATATATATCTTGGCAAGGGGATCCAAATGCCATTGCAATAAACGCATTCACTGTTTCTTGAAAGAAATTTTTTTCAGCCTTTACTCTGTTGAGTTTGATTTTTCGAGTCATCCAAAGAATAACAGTTAACAAAGCAGAAGGTATTCTGCTTGTTTTTTATTGGCCCTCTTAAGTATGGTTTTCACTGTTTAAGAAATTGCTAATCGGGGAGATTTTAATATTTTATCCGTCACATGATTTGTTGTTTTCACCTTTCAGAGAACCTTATCCGCTCTTAGCCTCCCTTACCCTGGTTGCACACAGAGAAAATGTTTGGGGTAACTTTTACGAAGTCTGTCCGAAAAGTATTCGACCTGCGTTCATATTTCCGCGTTGGAGCTATTCTTCGTCGTCCGGACCGTGGCATCCTTCGAGGGCAATTTTAAACCACCTGTACCACTCCATTATCTGTGTTATGCCCATACTTTCGTCCACAAAGGCCTTCTGTATCGTTTCAATCGTCTCCGTTCAAATCTTGCCGAGATTGAAGCAAAACTTTATGCAAATTCGTTCATCTGTTCTTTCTGTCATTTTTAACTGTAAACAAATGCGACGAACGGAAAAAGCACGTTGGACATAAACACACGCTGCGCGCAACCTAAGGCGTTTGGCCAGTAACTACAGCATTCAGGGAGTTCGTGAGGGACTACTGGTTACGCTCATACTCCGCAGAAGCCAATTGAGCGCTCTGGCGCGAAGATATAAACGCAGGTCGGATACTTTTCGGACACACCTCGTACTATGCTAGCATGGAAATGCTCGGATGATTGACCATATAATTTAGAAGATACTAGACGTTATAAGATATATGTTAAGCGACAAATTAGGTATGTTTTGTGCAAAAACAGGAGAATATTTACCCTGCAGTATGGTAATGCCATGCGTAAATGTTTAAACACTTTTTAATTGACGATCTATAGATAAAAAATCCTTATAAAGGGTTTTCCAATAGGGACATAACAATTTCGTATCTTTATATGAACGCACCGTTAAACTTTTTTAATGAACTGTCAATGTCAAAACGTTAGTTAAAGTCAACATTTTCATCATGGTAAAGTTCACGGACCAGCACGTTTGGAAATTATTAAAAATTACTACCGAAATTCTGAGTCGGTGGTCGCAACTTTAAGAGCGCTTACTCCAATTTTCGGCCGTAATAATCGCCTCACCCGACAGGCTGTGCGTGCTATAGTGGATAAATTCGAGACCAAATTTACACTATTGGACGTTCCGGTGCCAAAAAGACGTCGTATTGCTTGAAGCGAAGAAATAATCGCAGCCGTAAGTGCATCGATTCAAAATGCGCTAAATCAGTCGATTCCACGTCGTTCTCAAGAATTGTGCATCCCGGAAACGACACTGTGGCGTATTATGCGAAAAGATCTTGGCCTACATGCTTTCAAGATTAAATTGACTCAAGAACTAAAGCCACTTGATCATTTGAAACGCCGAAACTTCTCCAATTGGGCTCTGGCAAAGCTTGAAGAAAATGAACAATTTCATCGAAAAATCATCTTCAGCGATGAAGCTCATTTCTGGCTCAATGGCTTTGTTAATAAGCAAAATATGCGTTATTGGTCAGTAACAGACCCAAATGTGCTTCTTAAGACACCGTTGCATCCGCAAAAAGTGACTGTTTGGTGGCCAGAATTGGATGAACTTGACATCAATGATATGTGGTTTCAACAAGACGGTGTCACTAGCCACACAGCACGCGTCACAATCGATTTATTGAAAGGCAAATTCGGTGAACGTGTTATCTCGAGAAATGGTCCGGTCGAATGGCCGCCTCGTTCATGTGATCTAACGCCATTGGATTTCTTTTTATGGGGCCATATCAAGTCACTGGTCTATGCCAACAAGCCAGCAACTTTAGACGACCTCAAAAACAACATCCAACGCGAAATTGCCAACGTTCCGGTCGAAATGTGTGCCAGAGTGGTGGAAAATTGGGTCCAAATAATCGACCGCTGTAAACGGGCTCGTGGTGGTCATATGACCGATATCGAATTTCATTCATAAAATCTAATGCTTGCACTACACCCACAATAAATTTGAACTTAATATCTCAAATATTTCTGTGTTTTATTTATTGATAAAATTGTTATGTCCCTAATATTGGAAAACCCTTTATATTGAGTTAGCAACAAAGTAATTTCGCTTTTTTCCGCTAGATGACTTTAGTCGTTCGAAGTCGTTCTTCTCCATTGCAAACTTAAGACCATGTACGGTATTTGACAGTTGACGTTTCATAGATTATTCAGTAAAAAAAGTTTCAAGTTTTGTTGTTTATTTATTGTTTTGCATTGATTTGAAATGGAGATTCCAGACATCAACCTCTCTGCAGGTGAACTTGTTATAGCGCCTCATGACATTAGCTTATGGGATTTAATATTTTCAGTTGGTGATAAAGTAGACAGTGAAAAAATTTAAATCTTAACCGATCTATATTTTTTAGGTTTTCGCATTTTTTTTCATAGAAATGTTTAAATTATCCTTCCATTTATCTCTAATAGTTTATAATTTTGTTACTATGTCCTCGCTTCCTATTGACATTTAGTGAAAATAAATATAATAATACTAGATTCATAATATTTGGTATTTAAAATACTAATTTTAGTGTAGGTTTATTATCTTCAGATGTTACGAATTATGTTCTGAAGATTATAAGAATGTAACATCTGGAGATTATGTTTAGTAATATCTTTATATATTAGATAAAGATTATAGATCATACGCTTTAACATATTTTATGTTACCGAATACTATCCTTACTTTTAACATCCAGGTTTTATGATCCGTTTTTCTCAGTGTATGGGGTTATCGTATGAAAATCTTCAAATATTTGATCATTCCATACGAAAAATTTTTTTACAAAGTGCATATAGTGAGAAAATATGTTTAGAAAAATAGGAAATAAGTTTAAGAGATGTACATTAACCATAATCATGTCAGACAAAAAACTAGTTCTAAAAAGTTAAGCATTGCGACGTCCACATGCTACAGTGGTACGAAGAAATGCGCAATGTCCATTTAAAAACGTGTAAAAGATATATTTATATGAAATTTATTGTTCATATTTGGCTTTTAACCTTCGCTGAGCATTAAATCATTATTTGAATAATGCATTACTATTTTTTGAATTTACACTCACATAATGCATTGGAAATGGAAATAAAAGTGTAAAGCAAAGTACCGATGATTTTCCACATTATTACTTCACTAATGAAACTGATTTCTCTTATTTATTCATACGTATTTCTAAAATATACCCGAGTCTGTGACGTAATTATTGTTTGCCAGTAGACTATTTATGTATGTATACTGTATGTATTATTACAATTGTAGTACACCGAAAAAATTTTTTTTTCCGAGAGTCAACTATCACCCATAGTTAAGTCTAACCAAGTTGAAATAACACGGATTCCTGTTTAAGAGAATCACGTACATATAATTGAAAAAACCAATATAAACCTTGTTACAGAGAAATAAGGAATTCTAGTTCAATTAACAATTAAATTCAATTAATATTGCTATGTTGTTATTACAAAACTCCGCTGTAAAAAGAACATCTTTAAAATCCACTTTTATCAATATAAATTTTGCTCTAGTAGATCATAAACGTAAAGTTGTTTATTGGTTACGTTTAATACATGCGCCTGAAAGGATCTGTCCGTCAAATCAACTTTCTTTCTTTGTTTTTCTTACTAAACCTGAACTTTTTCATTTCAACTAGGATTGCAAAGTTGGCGCCTGTCCTAACTAGGCAAAATAGTATACGGGTACAAGGAATTTTTTTCGGTGTAGCAAAGACTGAAATATTTGATTATCGCGCCCAATCTTTTATTATTCACATACACTGAGAGACTTTTCGTTAGAGTAAATCATAAAAATGAATCACATCTTAGTATAATATCGTTTCAAAATGAGGCAAACAGGATTACGTATCAAAAAATGATATAGTGATTTTCAAGCGGCACAGTTGATATTTTCGTTTGAATAAATGGGATATACAGGGTGGGCACGAGTGGGTTGCAGAATAGGGAATATAATTGGGAGTAGTTTAGTATACGAAATGCCGCCCAACATGCACTTTTCCTATTCGAAAAGATCTTTTTCAGGCGTTTTTTTGAAATTCGCGCCAGCAGAAAAGAGGTCGTGCATGTCTTGCGCATGTCTGTTCGCTTTTTTCTAGGTCGGTAATAGTGAAACCTGTCCATATTTAATTTTAAATATGGTATAGGTTAGGTTTTCAAGTGTCATTTTTGGAAAAATAGTAAAAATATTACAATTAAAAGTGTCATGTTTTAAACATATTGTCGAAAGTGCGGCAGAATTTCAAACAACCGTTAGTGAATTTATTATTCAGACACACAAGTGTAAATAGTTGAAAATTGGAATCAAGAGTGACAGCAAGAAGCTCACCTTTGTAGTGTGTGATAAAAAATATAAATTTTAAACAAATAAAGAGCTTTGTTGCTCTAAAAGATTGATAAATGAGAACAGGAATAATTACAATAATATGTTTTAAATTTTCAGAAAAATACCTACTCACTTCAAATGAAGTTAAAAAAACAAATTAAAAATTTTTAATTTGACGGGAAATTGAGATAAGTATTTTTTATTTCACTTTTAATGATATTCTTAAAAAGAGACGTTTACTTTGTGAAATGTTTTTTTTTTATTTTTCAGAAAGAGTCAAAAATGAAGCAAGAAGAAAAAAAAGGAATTAAGAACTAAAATTTTGTAGGTGTTTGTGTTTCTTATAAGATGCAGTAGCAAAAGTACATAAACACTAACAGATGTTTATGTAATCAAATCCTCGATAGCCATTGATTATTGTAAAAATTGTTCCCGGGACTAGAAGAAAGGTTTCAAAATTCTGCAAACTGGCTCAGAAGTCTTAATTCTCGTACTCTATCAGTCCTCGTAGCAAATAGTTCTGAAAAATTATTTTTACAAATCTTCAATACTCCTAGCGGCCGGTCTAGAGTGGCTAAGTTCCAAATACACACAAAATATCACATAAATCCTTGACTGTAATTAAAATAATTGATCTAAATTCTTCTAATTTGGTTCTCATGTAGCGATTCCTATCTTTCATCAGTTTCTAAAGCTATACTTTATAATTTGTCATTTTTAAAAAATTGCAGAAACCCTCACTGATGTTTATGTAATCAAATCCTCGATAACCAACGATTATTGTCAAAATTGTTCCCGGGACTAGAGTAAAAGTTTTAAAATTCTGTAAAGTGTCTCAGAAGTCTTAATTCTCGTGGTCTATCAGTCCTCGTAGCAAACAGTTTTGAATAATTATTTTTTCAAAACTTCAATACTCATAGCTGCCGTTCTAGAGTGGCCAAGTTCCAAATACACACAAAATATCACATAAATCCATGGCTGTAACTAAAATAATTGCTCTAAATTCTTCCAATTTGGTTCTCAAGAAGCTATTCCTGTCTCTCATCAGTTCCTAAAGCTATACTTTATAATTTGTCATTTTAAAAAAATGTTGATACCCTCACTGATGTTCATGTAATCAAATCCTAGGTAGGCATTGTCATAATTTTTTTAAAATGACAAATTATAAAGTATAACTTTAGGAACTGATGAGAGACAGGAATAGCTACTTGAGAACCAAATTAGAAGAATTTAGAGCAATTATTTTAATTACAGTCAAGGATTTCTGTGATATTTTGTGTGTATTTGGAACTTAGCCACTCTAGAATGGCAGCTATGAGTATTGAAGTTTTGAAAAAATGATTTTTCAGAACTATTTACTATGAGGACTGATAGAGTATGTAAATTAGGACTACTGAGCCAGTTTGCAGAATTTCAAAACTTTAATTGTAGTCCCGGGAACAATTTTTACAATAATCATTGGCTATCGATGATTTGACTCCAAAAACACCATTTAATGTTTCAAAATTTTTTTAAATTGACAAATTATACAGTTTAGCGGTGGGAACTGATAAGAGACAGTGATAGCTACTTATGAACTGAATTGAAAGAATTTATAGATATTATTTTGGTTACAGTCAAAGGTTTAGGTAATGTTTTGTGTGTATTTAGAACTTGGCCACTCTAGACCGGCCGCTATGGGTATTGAAGATTTGTAAAAATGATTTTTCAGAACTGTTTGCTACTAGGACTGATAGAGTACGAGAATTAAGACTTCTGAGACACTTTACAGAATTTTAAAACTTTTACTCTAGTCCCGGGAACAATTTTGACAATAATCGTTGGTTATCGAAGATTTGATTACATAAACATCAGTGAGGGTTTTTGCAATTTTTTAAAAATGACAAATTATAAAGTTTAAATTTAAGATATTTCAAAGTATTATTATATTATTATTTATGTACTTTTGCTACTGCATCTTATACGAAACATAAATACCTACACAATTTAGGTTCTTAATTCCTTTTTTTTCCTCTTGCTTCATTTTTTACTCTTTCTGAAAAATAAAAAAAAAACATTTCACAAAGTAAACGTCTCTTTTCAAGAATATCATTAAAAGTGAAATAAAAAATACTTATCTGAATTTCCCGTCAAATTAAAAATTTTTAATTTGTTTTTTTAACTTCATTTGAAGTGAGTAGGTATTTTTCTGAAAATTTAAAACATATTATTGTAATTGATAATTTTACATTAAAAAAATATTCAATATTTTTTATCATAGAGATTTAAAATCTTACCATTCTTCATGCCATAAATTATTCCTGTTCTCATTTATCAATCTTTTAGAGCAACAAAGCTCTTTATTTGTTTAAAATTTATATTTTTTATTACACACTACAAAGGTGAGCTTCTTGCTGTCACTCTTGATTCCAATTTTCAACTATTTACACTTGTGTGTCTGAATAATAAATTCACTCACGGTTGTTTAAAATTCTGCCGCACTTTCGACAATATGTTTAAAACATGACACTTTTAATTGTAATATTTTTACTATTTTTCCAAAAATGACACTTGAAAACCTAACCAATACCATATTTAGAATTAAATATGGACAGGTTTCACTATTACCGACCTAGAAGAAAGCGAACAGACATGCGCAAGACATGCACGACCTCTTTCGAGCTGGCGCGAATTTAAAAAAAACGCCTGAAAAAGATCTTTTCGAATAGCAAAAGTGCATGTTGGGCGGTATTTCGTATACTAAACTACTCCCAATTATATTCCCTATTCTGCAACCCAATCGTGCCCACCCTGTATGTTCTACTCGTACTAACTGTTACAAAACCTGCGAGAATTTGAGTCACTATATTAAGGTTGTGTGGTAGGATCTGACGTCACCAATTACATACAACCACTATATAAATAAAATAATGATTTAAATAAACTTTCAGAAGAAGATAGCAATGCAGAAAAATGCAACATATAACTGTCTTCTTTGAAAAATTGGTTTAGATTATTATTTTACTAAGAAAGCGATCAAGCACAATTGGTGACGTCAGACCCTACCATACGGCCTTAATTTTCTAACGCGTGCAAAATAAATGAAAGAAAGTGGGGTGTTCGGTGCTGAGAAGAGGGGAGGGGTTTCAGTAGAAACATGGACACAAATATTGTTATAATAATACCTTATTCATTTTCAGATACTTAAGTTACACAATGATACATTATTTCTAACCACATGCTTGATTTAGACATTCCCATAATCGTTTTTGGATTCGAATTTTTTATAACCTACCTATATCTACATAATTAAACGTATTCCTAATGCCTAGAGCCGCTCGGCTATTCTCGCTTGCCATATTCCGAAAAAAATCTCGTTTAAAAGTTACTTCTGAGTTGGACAGAGTTGGATCGAGTCTATGAAGTCAATCGGAAAACGATGGAAGCACTCGAATGAAATTTTGAAACGAATCATATGAAAAACCGAGAATGAATGCTTCAATTTTTGCTGCGCGTCGCCAGGCTTCTAGCTACTTCATATTCATTATATGAATTTCTTCAATATGCTTTCCAATTTATAATATTAATTGTTCGACTTATTAGAATTATTTTTAGACAACTTACACATTATAATATCATTTTTTCGCACTCTTAATTTTTCAAATCTAGATTCATAATATTTGGTATTTAAAATGTTAATTTGTCCTCTACATGTTTTATAGACTGTTATGACTATATTGAATTTCGATTCCATAATACGAATAAGCGTATAAAAAACCTTGGCATTCCCTGTTGTAAAACAATATTATACTTAATTTGTATTTATTTTTATCATTGATTCTAACGAAAAATCTCTCAGTGTACATACAAATTTATTTCTTGTAATTTGATACTGAAGCTTAAGTCAATTTTATAATATTGTAAATGTACATTACATTTTCTCAAAGTTACTAAATTTATTTTTGATTTCAAATGAAAAAAGAAATTCAATTTACTTAAGGCCATGGATCAGCCAGATCACGTGACCAAATTTATTTGAATTTTCGTGTAAAATAACTTTTATTTTACAAAATATCTTCCTGAAAAAGGCTACAGAACACGATAGAGAACGTCTATCAACTTCGTTTGAGTGAAAATTTTGCAAAATTTTTTACAGTTAACTGTAATTGACGATAAAGTTTAGAAAATTTTCCAAAGTCATTACTAAAAAGAAGTTACCGGAGGTAAAAATAAATGTATAATTAGTCACGTGATCCGATTGATCCATAGCCTTAAGGTCACACTAAAAAATGATATGTTAATCCTACCATGTAAGATAACTTTTCTTATTTATAACAGATCTTGCTTAAAATTTGGTAAATGTATCAGAAGATAATAAGGAACCCCTGTTAACTTCGTATTAGTAAAAATTCTGCAATAGTTTTTTTCTAAAGTTCTGTAAGTACATTTCCACGGTGATTGAAATATCGCCTAGAAATTTTGGGAAATGAATCTAAATTTACTGAGGTAGGTCTGTTATGTCTTGAATATTAATAATAATATAAACAAACTTTGATAAAGATAAGTATTTTTAGCAAATTCACAGAATATATTACCGACAATGTTAGACCACTACAGTAGAACTCAAGACACTTAGTTGGTATTATCAGTAAAATTTGAAAAAATTTCATTCTCATGCCTTATGCCTTTCCATACATTATATGCAATCGTAAAAAATCCTGCACGGTTAAAATTTGTTTTGGAAAAAGTCCGGAACTTCGTACCTGAGACTGGAGTACGAGACTAGTTTCTTTTTTATTCAAACGTATCCAACTGGATAAATACTGAACGATTTCGGGAATAACCAGAAAGAGTTCAGAAAATTTTCCGGAACTTTTCTGTACTTTTAAAAGAATGAAATAAGATTTTACGGAACTCGATTAAAGCGACAATTGAAAATATGATAAACAATTCAGAAAGCTATCTGGACATCTGTCAGCAATGTCCGGACACTAACCACCGATGTTTACTTTTCTCTGTGTAGAACCAGTTTGCCGCCGTCTTTTTGCGGACCCTGCAGGGTACCCACCTGATCTTAATGTGAGTTGCCTTTATCAGCTTCAGGGTGTGTACCTTCTTCAGCAGGAAATACGCCTTTTTGGTACCTATGAAGGGTTCCTTGTTTAGAGACACCTTCAGGTCTATCGCCGATCGATGATCGGAAGAGCCTCTATCGGCGTCTTGCTGCCCTCCTTGAAACATTTCAGCCCCACGTGAAGGTCATTAATTCTCACATTTATTTAAGGTCTGATTCATTCAACACTCAATACTTTGTTCACGATATTTCGATTTTATTAGACATGTATACAAAACATCACTAAAAAAGGTAACATTTTTTAATCTGGGCTACCAAATTACGTCCGATATTTTCAATTATATTTCTAAAGTTTATTAATAAGATTAACTAGTAGTGGCACCACTAGTAGAAGCCTTGGTACTTCTTTTTGGTTGATATTCTTTCAGCCGTGGAAACCATGTCGAAGCTATAATTTCATCAATATGTTTCTCATAAACGGCATCTATTGTGGCAATTGCATACTGATTATCAACCAAGATTCCTATAGGCTGATTCTCCCAATATATAGGACCACCCAAGTCGTCCTTAAAATTTAAATTTCGTTAATACTGAGATGCTTTTTCAGTGTATGTGATAAATAATAGAGATAATTTATAATTACTTATAGAAGTACATAAAGAAGTAATGACCTTTAGCAAAGTTATTCCACGGTAATAATAAAAGCTAAAAACACGTAATTGGGAAGGTTTAAGGTTTGGATCTCTGTTCAAACATGCATCTATCTTCCTTATGTTCTTCTTTATAAAGAACTTATTTCCTGAAGGTTCCCCATTTATTTTGTTAACTGATATCAATGTCAAAACTGTACTAAACTTCAGTTTCTTAATTGTAGAAACTGGTACATTGAACACTGGTCTCGTAAACTGTACTGTTTTGTTCAACTAGAAAATATTTACATTTAATGCATACAACGTTCGGTGTCATGAAAACCTATCTTAGTTTCAAGGCATATATATATATAACGTTATTACATTTTAACACACGTATATCAAAATTTGGTTACATAGAATCTATCGATTTCGTAAAATACCTTAAGAGTTTTAGAATAGTATATTATGTGCCTAGGCACACAATGAGGGTGATTGCGTGACGAGCGACAATGTTCGCAGGAGATCGAATCCGAGGCGCGATCAGTCCTACGAGCATTGTCGTGAGTCTCGCAATGTCCCGAATTGTGTGCATTGGCACATATTCTATTTTATGTGACTGTGGTGCGGATACGAGTTTTTATGCGTACATTGGAATCTAATCTATTACTTATTGTAGTTGTTTGCTGCGCTAGTTGTACGAAGCGGGCGCAAATTGGCGACTAGTCCCGGCTATTTTGATTTTATCGGTCTTGTGTAGTAGTCAGTGCTAACGCTGTACGAAGAAGAAGTGAGAAGAAGAAGAATAAGAAATAGATTGCGTTCTGCTGTAAGACTATAATGCGCATGCGCAGTTCAATTTCTACATTGTATTCCTCTGTAACGGAATATACAACATTGCTTTACTCTTAGCTGTAACGGAAACTCGTTTTTCCGTTACAGCTGAGAGTAACGGAATGTTGTGTATTCCATTACAGAGGAATATAATGTAAAAATTGAACTGCGCATGCGCATATAGTCTTACAGCGGAGCAGAATCTTCTTCTTACTCTTCTTCTTCGTATAGCGTTAGCACCCTACTGACAAAGCCTTGTACATTTGAACTGCGCATGCTCTATTACAACAAGCTACTACTACACAAGATCGATAAAATCAGAATGGCTGGGACTAGTCGCGAAATATCAAGTGTAATGACTAGCGCCGCAAACAACTACAATACTAGATTAGATTCGAGTGTACGCATAAAAACTCGTATCCGCACCGAAGTCACATAAAATAGAATACGTGCCAATGCACACAATTCGGGAAATTACGAAACTCGTGACAATGCTCGAACACGGAGAAACTTTTTATATCAATTTTTACTATAGTATTTTTCAATTTAGGGAGAAACGTATCACTTTGAGAATTTTTGTTAGTAAAAATACTAAACATTATAATAATGATATGAAACTTCAGCATAGTTCATAGCAAATTTTACTATAGTCTATACTAAAGTTTCATATCATTCTTCTAAAGTTTAGTATTTTTACTAACAAAAATTCTCAAAGTGATACGTTTTTCCCCAAATTGAAAAGTACTATAGTAAAAATTGATATAAACAGTTTCTCCGTGCAGGACTGATCGCACCTCGGCTTCGTCTCGGCTTTGCCTCAGCTACGTCTCGACTACGCATCGCCTATACCTCGACTACGCCTCACCTATGCCTCGACTACGCCTTGGCTTCGATTTCCTGCGAGCATTGTCGCTCGTCACGCAATAACCCTCATTGTGCGCCTAGACACGTAATATACTATTTCAAAGCCCCTTACAGATTTGAAATATAAAAATTTTAAATACACGATTTTACCCTGCTCATTGGGTAGAATCGTTTTAATTTTTATTCAAGTTTTCTGTAACGTTTCCAAGCAATCTTCTCTCAATCTTTGCTTCCCAATATTATCACATGGTGAATATTTTTTACTTGCGGAAAACTGAGCACTGTATTGAAAGGTTGATGGTTTGAAAAATGGCTCTTAATTGTCATTAAATTTCTTTTTTAGATTACAGCACACACCATAATGACTCCAATGTCGGGTCCTTTAAGATATTTTTCTCCTTTACTTTGATAGAACAGATATTTGTCAAAGTCTATAAAACGGATAACAGTATAAAACGTATCTGGATCAGAATGTATAGGTCTCTTTGTATTGACATGAAGTTTTGTACGCTCATCCTCAGGTAGATTCTTCTCTCTTTCAATCAATCCTGCTTCATCTGCATAATATCTAAAATTCAAACATGAGATTATTTTATATATCTCTTAAAAGTAAAAGCAATTATTAATATAAATTTTTTACATTTCCTGAGAGTCAATTTATTATTAAATTGTGAATTTTTTTTATTTACAATATTTAGTGTTGTTCATGAAGGTCCCTTGAATCTATTTTCGTGCTAAAACAACAATAAAAGCTCAAAGTTGAGTTTGAAACACAGTTCAAACTTAGCTCGTATCGTTGTCTTATTGAATGCTATATGAACCATTTGAAACATCCTTTCTTATAGAGTGGAGTAAAACATTGATTATTCAGAAGGTTCAAACTATTCGGTATGCATTTTTATAGTGGACGTATGTAAGAAACACAAGTGTAATCGAAAAATTAAAATCATTTGAACATATAAGAATTTAAAACGTATTAAAAACATTTAAATTTTATTTAAAGATAAAGGGAAAAAATGGAAAATCGAACACACTGAAAAAAATCGGCTATAGTTGTGGGAAGTATATTTACACATTTGTTTGGCTTACAGTTAAATGTACTGTATTTTGTAGTTAGTCCAACTATTTTATAGTTACCGTAACTGCGTTCGCAGTTGCAGACCTCCAACTGTATTTCACAGTTCGTTTTAGCACCAGCTAATCCTCGCAGTTGATGCTATTATAAAATACGTTTGCCCCAATTCAACGTCACGCAGTTGCGACAACTGTCGTTGATATTGTTTTTAACTCACAATCGGAAACTAACAATGGCGGGTGATTTTGTACAAAACACTTCAGATAATTTCGAAATGCATCGTACGTCGGTGTTTTTTGAAGTAAGTATTAACTTGTAATTCAAAACAAATCTCATATTGCGTTATGATATACATTTTTTACGCGTGGTCAAGAATATTCGATGTCACAATGAGTTGCTGGTTTTGAGGTTTTGTTTCTTTTAAAATGTAATTTAATTGCATTTTCAATGTTAGTTAAATTTTAGTATTTCGTCCAGATATTCATTTTTTTATTTTTAAGTGCAATTTATATTCGACAGAACGATACTATTCCCGAGATTCTCCATCTGCGATTTGTATTTGAGAGAACAGTATGATTTAATTCCTTTAACTGTACTATACTGTATGGATAAGTGTAATGTACAGTAGAGCTAACTATCATAGGTCCAGTAGTCGTCAAAACGAACTGTATTTTATAGTTGGGACCACTCTTTTTTTACAGTTCTTTCGACAGATAATTCTTTTTAGTGCAGAAAAGAAACCAGCTGTGTCTAGCTGCAGATTCATTGGAAAATAAATTTTTTTCACAAGCGTGCATCGACAACCTGTGCGCCGCGATGTATGCGCCTCACGGTGGGGCGAAATTGAAAAAACCTGACAAAAATATAAAGGTAATTAAATTCACGGTATATAGGTTTTTGAGGTCGTTGATTATGAATCAGGAATTAGAATTTCCAAAAACATATTGGCGGATCCAATGTCGAACTGTTGTTCCTGAATGTTTTCTGATTCACACGAAATTCACACAAAGAGAACAGACTTTGTTGTGGTAACAAAAGTACTTTGGTTGTATTGTACTTAGTTATAAAATTAATATGCTTTATTTCCTGGATCTGAAAGAATGGTTTTCTTTTCATCTACGTTGAGTTGCTTTTACAAAAGAGAATGGTACTGTGTATTTTGATGACACATCCAAAGTTTGAATGGTATCGTATTTAATTATGTTAAAATAAAATTATAATATTATAGTATTATAATTTATTGAAATTTTATGAAAAATAAAATAAATTTAATAATTTTATTAAAAATAAAATAAATATTTAGAGAGATATTATGCAATAATTGAGCGAATGTTCCTTCTCTTATAGTAATAGGACATATGACAAGTGATACAAATATTACAAGTACGACAAAATATGACAGGTGACATAAAACACCACGAATGATTAAAGTGCATAACGAATTCTCGCGTCTGAATTAAAAATAAAAATAAATTTAAATTTTCTATTAATTTTAAATTTTAAATAGAATGATACGTTTTTGAAATATTTTTTTTTGTGCTTGAGTCGATCCTAATTAATTTGGTACTACAACAATTCTGATTTTCGACTATCGTTATACTTCTGTAAATGACAAGATTACTCAAGATTCTCTGCTTGAGTCTAGCTTGAATAATTTTTCATTGCCGAAGTACCGAATTGTTGAACACACGCACACAAACAAAAAGGATATTAAAAATACAATTTATTTTTTAAATTGATTTCAACCCTGTGACAGATTTGTTTCAGGGGTATAACCTTTCACTTTGTGTTAGGTTGTATCAAGTAGCGGCTAACGAATTGCGCGCTCAGCTACCCTCAAACTAGGTTCTCAGAAACAGATTAGAGGTTAATTTGATAAATTTTATAAGTGCAATTTCAATTACTGAAATTTAAAAAAATCCGTTTGAGGATTTAACCGCTCACAGCGTAACCAGTTGCTCGAGGAGGGTTATATTGAACAGGGGCTAGCGGTAACACGCTCAGCCATCCTCAAATTAGAATTTTTTGAATCAGGATTGAAATTTATCCTACACAACTGTAAAACACACGCACACAAACAAAAAGGATATTAAAAATACAATTTATTTTTTAAATTGATTTCAACCCTGTGACAGATTTGTTTCAGGGGTATAAACTTTCACTTTGTGTTAGGTTGTATCGAATAGCGACTAGCGAATTGCGCGCTCAGCTACCCTCAAACTAGGTTCTCAGAAACAGATTAGAGGTTAATTTGATAAATTTTATAAATGCAATTTCAATTACTGAAATTTAAAAAAATCCGTTTGAGGTTTAACCGCTCACAGCGTAACCAGTTGCTCGAGGAGGGTTATATTGAACAGGGGCTAGCGGTAACACGCTCAGCCATCCTCAAATTAGAATTTTTTGAATCAGGATGCAAATTTATCCTACAGTTAAGTTGTATTTTCTTCAACTAATGGTACTAAATAGCTTTAGTTTTCACACCCAAATTTTGGTTATCATATCCAAAGCTATAGAAAGGACAATTATGTCGCCATGTTGCATTGGCCTTCGTCTTAAAATCACCCTATCAGCTGTATGCGGCGCCAGGTACGGACACACTTTCGTCTGAACAAGAAGTCAAGGTTTAATAAAATACTACTAGTTGAGTAAATACAGTGAAAAAATGTGGGAGAGAAGGTGCCTGACTTTTTAGCCAGCATTGGTTTAAAACAATTTAAAAAAAAACATTTAAAAGTAAGTAAATGTGATGCTTGAATTTCTATTTGTAAAATAGCCAACAAATGTTGATCATTTCGTAAAATTTCATTGCTTATAAGCATATAGAATGTAAATTGCTGATGCTTATATATTTTCGGATATTTTTATTGCTTTTTGAATGATCTTGACTTAGCATGATTAAGAATGTAAAATTGTGGTTAGATTCGCACATCTATGCATGAACAATTTTTTGCATTTTCCGAAAACTTAGATTCAACAGTTTTCATTTTTCATTTTTGATTTAAGTTGAAACTGACCCGGCTGTGTGTTTAGCAGTCGGCACCAGGGCGGTACACGGTTTTAAAAATGCAAATATTGATTAAAAGAATCATTCTATTTGACCTCCTCTCTCACTGTTTTTAAGATTCACATCGACATTAATCTTTGTCTTAAATTTATCCTTTGCAATCAAATATAAATATCAGGCCTCACAGTCCCTTTGAGATAAAAAATAGGGTGTATAGGGACCTTTTTTCTTGACCATAGGGACCTTTTTTACTCTCATAGGGTACATTTTTTAACAAAAATTAGGTATGAAAGAAAGTTATTGAAAAGAATAAACTCTTAATAAAAGGTAAATAAAAACGTAATACTTTTTATTTTAGTAAGTAATAAATATATTCAAATTAATTATATGAGTTTGAAAGAGCAGTCGACCGGCAATCGAAAGACTTGGGCTCGAATCCCAGCGCAGTCGAAAGCGTCTTTATTTCCACAGAAAGATTTTCAAATTCAATAAATATATTCATATTTTTGTACACAACTGTACTTCACAAATTTTTGGACATGAGTATTAAATAGGAAATTACCTACATATCACGACTATGTACTCTCTGAATCTGAATCAGTCGAATTTTCACCGATTGAATCAGTAATTTGCCTTTTCACTGATTCATCAGTGCAAAAATATTTTTCACTGACAAATCAGTTAATTTTCACTGATCGAATCAGTGAAAAAAGTATTTTTCACTGTTAAATCAGTTGATTTCCACTGAAGTAATCAGTGAAATTTGACTGATTTACAGTAACCTCTTTTTAGCTACTTGAATCAGTCAAATTTCACTGATAATCAGTAGATTTTGACTAATTCAGATTTATAGAGTATGTAAGACTAATTAAATTAAATTTCAATTAACTCTCAACAAAATTTCCTTTTTTTAATATGTTTTATACTTTAATTAAAGAATGAATGTTATTTCATTAAATTTCAGTCTTTTCATTAATAAGTATACTTCTAATAACACAATGTGAGTTTCCTTGACTTAATTTTAAGTTTAAATAAATTACTAATACAATACTACTGTATCGGTTACATCTATAGACTTCTTTTTAAATTCTTAGGTTTTTTAAATTCCGAATGATATTTATATCATTATTGCGATGATTTTACCTATTACACCTAACATTAACATGTCGTTCGTCGCTGATGTTATTGACCGAGGCAGTGCGTATATCGACCAATCATAATTTATTGAATAAAAGCGCTCGAAATTTAAATATTATTATTTTTTTTTAAATTATAATACCGGTAACAACATATCTACAATTTAAATATTATTTAATGACAGTTTCAAAATAGTGAGGTCATCAGGAGAATGCAACGTTTGTATACCTCGATTTTATACAAATTTTAAAAAATGCACACTAATGGCTGAAAATAAGGTACTTTAGGGACCAAATTGTGAAAATAGGGGACATTAGGGACCTCAACTGAATATAGAGGACAATAGGTGATATAGGGACCTATATCCTGAGGCCTGAAATATGAATATATTTATTATGTATAATTACTTATAGTCGCCACACTTTCCAGCGGTTATTCCGTTTAATCCTGTGATCATAACTGCCATACATATGTGTATATAAATCCCATCTTTAAAAACTCCTAAGGAAACCACATATTTCAATTCTTCTTCACCGAGACGCTCGTAAGTTCCTTCTGGTAATACTTTACTTTCTAGAAATAAAGAATTAGATTCTGTGAAGAATATGTTTAACAAATTTATTTTTTGCTTTAAAGTCTTCAAGAATAATAGAGGTAACTAGGAAGAGAAACAAGGCATGCCATAAGGTTTCATTAACTTGTCCAATGCATTATTACACTATAATTATAGTAATTCTAAATTTTTAAACATATTTTTTATTTAGAGAATTTGAAATCCTACTGTGGAAAAAATACGTTTGCGACTGTGCCAGTATTCGGCCTGGCTCTTTCGATTGCCGGTAGACTGCTCTAACCAACTGTTCTACGCGGAGAGAAGAACATGGTAGTCATTCCGACACAACATAGTACACAGGTTGGCAAACATTGGAATATGCGCTATGTTACATAGGTATTCGATTTAATGGAAGGATACCTAAGGTTTCATATGCTCTTAGCGATGGACCTCGCAATAGTTTCAATGATCAATCGCTGCAACTGTTACTACTTGAAGCGTCCGTTCATACAACGCGTCGTATTCGATTTTCGATTGTTTTTTTGGAATAAAAGTGTCATGCGCGTCGGAAGAAATCAACTCCTCTATTTTTACAATGAATGTCGTAAGTATATGCACACATGTGAAAGTTTCGAATAGAAATTCATTCTATGTCATTCTGATTTATTCCAAACTAATCCTGTACCCGAATGATTCTTAGCCAGTGCGAGAACGTTTTCAAACTCATTTTTTGCAAATCAATTGAAAATCAATCCGGTCAATCCAAAGTTTCAATCTGAATTCGTAGTCGGATTGGTTTGGATTCATCCGTATTAAAGGTTAGATTCCTATTCATTTGGATGGATCCGGATTGGAACAGTTTAATTTTCAAATTATTTACAACAAACGAGATAATAATAATAAATATTATTTTTTGTACGTTTTGTTCATTTTTAAGTACATTTGTATTCTTTGAGGATCTAGTTTTAGCCAAATGTAACGTCAAACACATCGCCAATGAAATCTGAACCTCAAATTATAAATATTACACGCTACACATGCGTCCGACATCTCCTTCTCCACAGGAAGATCTCTTTATATCGCCTAGTGGTTCAGCCTTGCGGCTATAGAATGATTTCAAATTAATTAGTTGAGTTTGAAATTTCTGCCACTGCCTATAATCTCAAATTATAAAAATTAAAAAAATTATACATTTTTTCAGTTATTTGTTCTTACGCAAGAAAAACATCAGTTTTTATCAAATGCTTTTAATAATTTAATACTAATCCAATACTATACGTGGAAAAAGATCGTGCCATCAAAGTAGATTATTCATGACACATGACAGTGGGAGCTGAATAAATAGCTTTTAAAACATCATGAATAGTGAATTTGGTTATATTTAACATCGCATTGATTCCAATGTTCACGTGCGTACTATTCATATACATTGCGCTTACAAATGCGATACTTGCGTTGCCGTAACCTCGGTATAATGTTTTCTTGCATAGAAACCTATAAAACACTGGAATGATTAAAATGTAATCACAGACATCCGACATCAACCTCTCTGCGGGTAAACTTGTTGTAGCGCCTAATGACATTATTTTATATACCAGGTCTAGAAGTATGAAACCGGAATTTCCCTATAGATGGTGCTTGCCGTCAGTTTAGGAACCGTACGACCGCTTCTGCAGCACCATCTTGTCCCTATAGCAGCTGAGAAAGTTTTTCAGTAGATAAAAACCCAAGTTCGATATACCAGTGTATTTACTACAAGCATCAACATGTCGATTTTTGTGCATACAAACTACGATTTGCGGACAGCACTGGTTTTTTGTTATCACTTGAAGAAAACTGCTGCAGAATCGCATCGAATGCTTGTCGAAGCTTACGGTGAACATGCTCTTGGCAAAACACAGTGTTTCGAGTGGTTTAAAAAATTCAAAAGTGGTAATTTTGATGTGAGAAACGAAGATCGTGGAAAACCACCGAAAAAGCTCGAAGACTGGGATCAGAAGGGTGTTATCTATTATGAGCTGCTAAAACCTGGTGAAACTGTCAACACGAATCGCTACCAACAGCAAATGATCGATTTAAATCGAGCATTACAAGAAAAACGACCGGATTATCGAAGAAGACAACACAAAGTCATTTTTCTTTACGATAATGCCCCACCACACACAGCGAAACGGGTCAAGGAAACGATCGAGACGTTCAGTCGTGAAATACTGGCGCATGCCGTTTATTCTCCAGACTTGGTTCCGTCGGATTACCATCTGTTCGCATCACTGGGCCACGCTCTCACTGAACAACGTTTCACTTCGTACGAAAATGTACGAGAATGGCTGGATAACTGGTTTGATTTAAATACGAACAGTTTTATTGGCGTGGCATTCATCACCTTCCGGAGAGATGGGAAAAATGTGTAAATAGCAATGGAGATTACTTTGAATAAAATATTTTTTATCATTTTCATGCAAAAGACGTGTAACTTTTACAAAAAAATTCCGGTTTCATGCCTCTAGACCTGGTACTCGTACAATTGGTGATACTGAACCATCCATATTTTTCATGTTTCCGAATATTGTTTTATTTTCATAGAAATGTTTAAAAATGAACAGAATCAATTTCTTCTGTAAGTGGTGGAAAATCATAGGAAACATCTTATACTTTGAATTATCTTTAACCTAACAAAAGAATACTATTTTTATTTGAAGTAGAGGCAGCCATAGCAATATCTTATAGTTAAGGTCTAAAATATAACATTAAAAGATTTTAAATGAATATCTTGCGTTTAAAAAGACCAAAAAATATTTTATTATAGGGCAATGAACTCGTCAAGAAATTTCCCATCTAAAGGAAGACTCTAATTTTGCGCAGGAAACGGAAAATCATTTTGACGTATCACACTTATATTTTTGCCAGTTTTTGAAAACAGCGGCTATCTACGTACATCGCTTTTAATTTTTCAGCAAGAGAAACGTGTTTTTCATTATTTTAAGTGTGCATTTGCAGTTACGCTTATTTACAATTTAGATTGCATGAACAAGAAAAACCGCATCTGCTATAAAAATAGTTAAATAGTAATAAATGCACTGAGTATCATTAGAAAACACAAATAAGACGTCCAAATTTATATATATGAAGGTAAATCTACCAAGCTGTATATAAGAATATCAAATTTTAAGTTTATTAAGTTCTTGAGAAATTTTAGTATTATTCAACCCATTATAAACATTAATTAACGGAGTTTTGTCACATTCGTAAATATTTATAATGCAATTACGAGACTCGCTTAAAATGCTCGCAGGACTGATCGCGCCTCGGCTTCGTTTCGGCTGTGTCTCGGCTTCATTTTGGCTTTGCCTCAGCTATGCCTCGACTACGCGTTGGCTTCGATCTCCTGCGAGCATTGTCGCTCGTCACGCAATAACCCTCATTGTGCGCCTAGGCACGTAATATACTATTATATGAAATTTATTTTTCAAGGATTGGCTGTTAACCTTCGCTGAGGTCGACTACGCATCAGCTATGCCTCGACTACGCGTTGGCTTCGATCTCCTGCGAGCATTGTCGCTCGTCACGCAATAACCCTCATTGTGCGCCTAGGCACGTAATATACTATTATATGAAATTTATTTTTCAAGGATTGGCTGTTAACCTTCGCTGAGCTTTAAATGGTTATTTGAATAATGCGTTACTATTTGTTGAATTTACACTCACCCAATGCATTAGAAATGGAAATAAAAGTGTAGAGCAATGCAGCGATGATTTTCCACATTATTACTTCACTAATGAAACTGATTTCTCTCACTTCTTCAATATGTACTGCTAAAATATACCCAAGTCTGTGACGTAATTATTGTTTGACACAAGCCTATGTTTCATGTATGTGTTAACAAAATTATATCAGCTTTATGACTGACCTCGCAGTTTTTATTTTTTTTTTATTTAGCATATGATATCATTAATTATTTGATAATCTAGTACAAAAGAATTTTTTACAAAGTATAGATAGTGAGAAAATGTATTTAGAAAAACAAAAACTATGTTTAAGAGGTGTATATCAACTGTAATCATATCAAACAAAAAACTACACTCGAGATTCCCTGTAACGAAAAGCTCGAGCATCGGAAACCTCTCTGTAACAAACGCGAGAGGGATCCCCTCCATATCCTACTTGTTGCTAAGCGCTGTTATGCGCATTATATAATGCGTGCAGTCTGTCCGTCAGTGAGGCTATGTGAATAATATATTTACATAGTTAAAACGGTATAAAAAAGATTTCTGTGAGTATTGAAGATGGAATTAGCTTATTTGACGGTATGTACTCAAAATACTAAAAATTGTAATTATATAAATTTTTTATACATATTGTTTAAAAAGGAACAATTTTAGTTATCTACAGTAATGTGTGGAATATCAAAATTTCAAAAAAAATTATGCAATTTTAATGTTCGATAACCGACTTTACTTCAAAATATTGAAAACTCCAGATTGGAAAAATTAAATATAAACTTTTTTATTTCAAATACTGTAAAATTACACTATCAAGTAATTTTTCAATAATTGACAAATAATTTTCTCATTAATTTGTGATAAAAGCCATCAAACTCATTGATTACTTTTTCAAATTCGAGCGCGCTTCATTCCGTAGTAGTGAGGGAAGAGGGGTCGATCGTCTGCTCGTTATAGGGAGGCGTGACGCTCTTGTTACAGAGAGGTTTCGTTACAGGGAATTTCGTTATAGGGAATCTCGAGTGTAGTAAGGTATGCAGACTCTTAAGAACATCTAGTTAAATTAACGAGAGATGTAGTAAAATCAATTTATATTTCACTCGATTTTACTCGTTTGATATACAGTGTTATTTCAGTATCTCAAAAAGTTTACTATTAGGACGCCACATGCCACGCTAGCACGACAAGATGCGCAATATCCATTAAAAAACGTGTAAAATATATATTTATACAAAATTTACTCTTCGGGTTTGGCTTTTAATCTTCGCTGAGTCTTAAATCGTTATTTTCACATATTGTATTATTATTATTTTTAATTTACACTTACCTAATGCATTGGAAATGATTATAAAGGTGTAGAGCAAAGCAGCGATGATTTTTCACGTTGTTACTTCATTAATGTCATTGATTTGTATTACTTGCTCGTACGTTAAAAAAATCACAATCGTAAGAACTCCTGCATGGGAAAAAGTTGTTTTGGAAAAAGTCCGAAACTTTGCACCTAAGTCTGAGATACGAGAAAAGTATCTTTTTTGTTCAATCGCATTCAACTAGACAAATACTTATTGGATTCGGGAATAACTAAAAAGAGTTCAATAAAATTTTCCCGGAATCTTCCGTAAATACTCTTAAAGGAATAAAACAAGATTTTATAGAACCCGATTAAAGCGGCGATTGAAAATATGATGAACAATTATGAAAGTATACTTAGAAAAGTATCGAGTGAAAAATTCAGAAACAGTTTCGGAAAAAATCAGCCTGCGTGAAAAAAATTTTTTGGAATTATTCCTTTCTCTGCTTCGTAACTCTTCTTTGCTTTAGGCATTGTTTTCACATATTTACGCATGTACACAATTAAATATTATATTTATCACAATATAGCAGTTAAAACAATTTATTAATAATACAAATAGTTAATAGTTAACAAAGAAATAAGTATTTCTTCGTTCAGGGGAGATACCCGAATTCTCTGTCTCAAAATGCTGGGAAGGAGGTGGCGGACAGATCCGCTCGCACCAATAACCTCTTTGACGGCGAAGTCTTGCTGCCCTCAAACAAACAAACAAGAAGAAGTATTTATCATTGCCTATATGTCTCGCCATAGGAGGAGGTCTAATTCTTTCAAGAATTAATACTTTGTTCACGATATGTTGTTTTTATTAGACATGTATACACAACATCACAAAAAAGGTAACATTTTATAATCTGGGCTACCACATTGCATCCGTTATTTCTAATTATATTCCTGAAGTTTATTGATAAATCAAGTTACACAAAAAGAAACTAGTCAAATTACTCAGTCAACTACAAAGGAAATAAATAAAAGTTCTATATGGTCTGTAACAGTTCCAAAAACAATTGATAGTAACTAAAAATGAACCAAATGGTTACTTTTATGCTTGTTGCAGTTTATGTTGAATTTTTAAATGAATAAAAATCGTATTGATTTCAATAGTTTTCAAATTTTTTATATTAAAATTCAATTAATAGTGGTGGGCACCACTAGTAGAAGCATTGGCACTTTTTGATTGACGTCCTTTCGTCCATGAAAACCATGTCGAAGCTATAATTTCATTAATACGTTTCTCATAAATGGCATCTATTGTGGCAATTGCATAATCATTTTCAACCAAGATTCCTATAAGCTGATCATTCCAATATATAGGACCACCCAAGTCGTCCTTTAAAATAAACATTTGTTAATACGGAGATGCTTTTTCAGTGAAAGTGAAAATTACTCATAGAAGTACATAAAAAAGTAATGACCTTTAGCAAAAATATTCTAGGTATATAATAATAGCTGAAAACACGAATTTGGGAAGATTTCACATGTGGATCTTCGCCTATGCAATAATGGGAATTTATCTTCCTAATTTTCTTCTTTATTAACGTCTTATTTCCTGGCGGTTCCTCTTCTATGGAGTTTATTGCTATCAATTTCAAATCTGCACCACGGTCCAGTTTATGAATTTCGGAAACTGGTACATTGAACACCGGTCTCGTAAAGTGTACTTCTTTGTCCAACTAGAAAGGATTTACATTTAATGCATACAACTTTCAGTGTTATGAAAATCTATCTTAGTTTTTCTAGGCATATATTTATATCTTTATTTAGTGAAATGCTTGCATCCATGCCTTTAGTCTTTATCTTGACTGAAAATTGAATTCGTTTTAGTATTTTTGTATTGGCTTTGGGTCAGTTCCTTCCTATTAAAAATCTATGATTAATAAAATTTGTTATAGGAATAAAAAGTCACGAGAAATATCATCGAGATAAGGCAAACGTTTCGGTCACAACTGAGGGCCCTCTTCAGTGCCAGCTAATTTCATGAACTTAGTAAATAAGCTGTAAATGTGCAAAGCATAAATTATAGTAATATTAGGCTTTTTGTATTTTTGTTTGTTTTTGTTTCGTTAAAATTAATATTCAATAAAAACATGCAAGGAACTTATGAAAGGAGATAAACACAAAGGCGTCGAGGAACCAGACCGCTCCAACCACAATCTTCAAAAAGAAAAATAACTCCTATTCGGCAGCTTCCTGGAGAGTGTGACTGCAAGAATGCTTTTCCTCAAAGGCACACATAAGCACAATGTATTTAATTAATTTTTTTAATAAAAAAATCAACACAATATTCGCAAAGGACCCAAAAACACCTTTGAAGAGAATTCTAAGCACAGAAACACGACACACGAACGCGGAAAAACGGAGTTGCACTGAGAGACTTTTCGTTAGAGTAAGTCATAAAAATGAATTATATTTTAGTATGATATCGTTTTAAAATGAGGCAAACAGGCTTTACGTATCAAAATTAATATAGTGCTTTTCAAGCAGCGAAGTTAATATTTTCGTTTGAATAAATTGAATATATCTTCTATTAACTGTTATAAAACCTACGAAAATTTGAAATTCACTATATCAAAGTTGCGAAACAAAACAAAGAATATTTGAATCTGAGAACCGCTATATGAAAAATCACTCACTTCATCAAAAGGTTTAACCTTCAGAAGTGACGGCTCCGGATTATGATTTTGTGTGTCTTTTTCTAACGCGTGCAAAATAACAGCAAGATAGAGAGGGGCTTTGGCATTGAGAAGAGAGGAGGTTTCAGTGGAAATACCGGGTGATCAATTTAGAGGTATAGGATTTTAAATTGAAATAAAACAACGAAAATTCAAATTGATTTTTATTTTTCTGTAGAACCATTCACGACATTTGTTTTTTAAAGATAACCCCTTTCAAATGTTGGCCGCAACTGCGCTTTAATTCGTCCATCCGTAAACACCAAATGTTGAATGACTCGCTCGAGGACTTCGGTCGGTATCTCGCTAATAAATCGCCCAAGTAGTGCCATAAGATAGGCCAAGTTATTGAGATCGGCGCCGAATCTAATCTAATCGGTCGAGTATCATCCAATAATGTTAAATTATTCTCGAGTTTGCCGATGGTATGCCGAATAGTGCGTTCGGTAGGACGATTATGTACACCATAAATTGGCCTGAGCGCGCGATAAACACTTTTCACAGAGCGTCCATTTTCGTAATACAATTGTACGATTTGTAAACGTTGTTGAGGCGTAAGTCTTTCCATGATGAAATGTCAATAAAAACTGAATAAAATTGTGTATTTAGTTTGACAGTAGTCACGCGTGACATGTCAATAAAACCCTATTGGAAAAAGTACCTCCAATTTGATCACACATTAGATACACAATAGTATATTATGTGCCTATAGGCGCATATTGAGGGTTATTCATAGAGATATTATAGATAGAGGAGACAAGCCGGCCTGAAACCTGTCAGCTCGGGCGAAAGAAAGAGTGAATTGTGGGTTAGACTGTCCCTCGCTAACGCCGAGGCTAACGCGTTACGGGTAGACAAAGATAGAATAACCTCCCATCGTCTCTCTCTTTCGCTCTCACCGAGTTTGCAAACTGACGTTGCCACTTACAGAGTGGCCTATGGCTTGTCTCCTCTATCTATAATATCTCTATGGGGTTATTACGCGACGACCGACAATGCTCGCAGGAGATCGAAGCCAAGGCATAGTCGAGGCGTAGCTGAGGCAAAGCCGAGACGAAGCCGAGGCGCGATCAGTCCTGCGAGCATTTTAAGCGAGTCTCGTAATTACTCGAATTGTGTGCATTGGCACATATTCTATTTTATGTGACTTCGGCGCATATACAAGTTTTTATGCATACACTCGAATCCAATCTGAAAAGGTCAAAATTGCCGTGATTATCGCCCATCTCACTTGACATTTCGCGAATACTTCCGGCCATTTTAATTTTTTCGATCTTGTGTCGTAGCAGCGTATTGTAATAGACGCATGCGCAGTTCAAATGTACAAGGCTTTGTCAGTACGGTGCCAACGCTATACGAAGAATAAGAGGATTACGCTCCGCTGTATCGCAATGGACGCGCGCGCAGTTTAATTTTTACATTACATTCCTCTGTAGCGTAATACACAACATTACGCTACTCTCAACTGTAGCGTAAAAACGAGTTTACGCGCCGGAGGCACATAAATATTATTATCATACCTTATTTATGTACACATATTTGAGCACGCAAAGATAAACTATTTGTAATCGCTCACGCTTGATTTAAATTTCAGAATCGCTTTTTGGGTTCGAACCCTCTAAACCCTACCTATATCTACATAACTACATAACTACACTGAGGTTTGAGAAATCGCTCTTAATTTTCATTTAATTTTTTCTTCCGAATTCAGAACTCACCACAATGACTCCAATGTCGGGTACTTCGAGATAATTTTCTTCTTTACATGGATCGGGTAGATATTTGGGAAAGTCTATAAAATTGATGACAGGATAGAACGTATCTGGATCAGAATGTATGGGTCTCTTTGTATTGACATGAAGTTTTGTACGCTCATCCTCAGGTAGATTCTCCTCTCTGTCAATCAATCTTGTTTCATTTGCATAATAGCTGAAATGTAAACATGAGATTATTTTATACATCTCTTAAAAGTAATAGCAATTATTAATTTGAATTTTTCATATTTTCTAAGAGTCAAATTTATTCTCCATTATACTGCATCATATCGTCCCATTGTGGGGCGAAATTTAAAAAAACTGGCCAAAAGTAGAAAATTGTGAATTTTTTAGTCATTTACAATACTTAGTATTGTTCATGAAGTTCTCTTGAGTCTATTTTCGTGCTAAAACAACAATAGAAGCTCAAAGCTTAGTTTAAAACGCAGTTCAAACTTATCTTGTATCGTTGTCTTATTTAATACTATATGAACCGTCCGAAACATGCTTTCTTATAGAGTGGAGTCAAAAATTGAATATCGAGAAGATTCAAACTGATCGGAATGCATCTTTATGGTGGACGTATGTAAAAAACAGAAATGTAATCGAAAAATGAAAATCAGTTGCACATATAAGAATTTGCAATGCATAAACAACATCCAAATTTCATTTAATGATAAGTAGAGAAAGTATTTTCACATAGAGAAAAAGTCGATTGCACTGTGGTGTTCTGTCTTGAAACAAACTTTGTGTGACAAAGCTTCTGATTGAATGTATATTTTTCATTTCAATTTTGAAAAATACGATTTAAATTTATAGGGCTGAAGTTTCAGACGTATATTCGGACGAAATTTTTTTTTCTTTATCGCCTTATTATGTCTACACTTTAATAACAGTAGATGTAAGACCCGTTAAACGTTTCTAAATGCAATTTCTTGCTCAAAACGGCAAAAACTGACCCGAAATTCATTAATTTAAAGTTAGACGGTAAATTCCCTCCCAAAACTAAAAAATTCTGACAATTTTAACAAAAAAGTCAGTTTTTGGTCAGTTTGATTGTCTTCCGACAAGTTTACCTCTAAATCAACGAATTTCTGGTTAGTTTAGCTGTCTTCCCACAAGTGGAAAAACTTTTAGAAATTCTTTTGAGTAGCTTTTGTTATCACCTTTTTCATTCTAAAAAAAGTCTATTAATAGTGAAATTACGTTCCTTTCAGCATGCATCCATTGAAATTATGCAGATTTCTTTTGATTCTACAAAGAAATCCGTAAATTATTGAAGGATTGCACTTGTAGGCAAGCGGACGATGTATGACTGCGCATGAGTGAATGCACGATTGTACACCGTCTTGTGCTTATCAGTGCTTAACCTCATTTTCCATTGCTTTTGACAATCGTAGTATTATAAATTTCTTGATTTTTGCTGCTTTAAACCTTCGAAGGGTTATTAGTCGCCCTTTTTTAAAATTATTTTGTAAAGTGTCCTTGAATGTCATTAAAAATTATGTGTTTCTTTGAAGTTGTATCATAAAATTTATTTAAACTGAAATCCAAGACGGATTGTTATTATAGTATTGATAATGATCGATTTGATATTGGAATTTGTCAAAGTTAGGCTTGTGTACATTTCTTATAGGTTATATCATACTATTTGTTTCCGTTTGCCCTTGAAATTATATTTTCTTGTTACGACAAAGGATTTCATTTCCAGGCCAAAGGAAACACTTTGACAGTAAAAAGATAGCGTTTGTAACGACAATACTTTAACTGTTAAAAGATGACCTCTCACGACAATTTTTGATAGAAAATCCTTTAATAGTGAAAGGAATCGTTTGACAGTCAATAGTCTGTGTTTAGAGTGTGGGTGGGACGTGCTAAATTTGTCAGAAGTTTGTAGTTTTGGGCGAGAATTTACCGTCTATCTTTAAATCAACGAATTTAGGATCAGTTTTTGGTTACTTTGACTGTCTCCCGACAAGTGAAAAAGATTTTAGAAACATTTTTTGAGTTACTTTTGTTATCGCCTTCAGGGTGGAACGTGTTAAATCGATGAACTTTGGGTTAGTTTTTGCGTTTTTGAGCAAGACAGTGCATTTAGAAACAGTAAACGGGTCTTACACCTATTGTTATTAAAGTTTAAACATAATAAGTTGATTAAGAAAAAAAAAATGTTTCCTCAGAATATACGTCTGAAACTTCAGCCCTATCTAAAAGTTACTAGTTCTGTGGGGTTGTTAATTTTAAGTGGTCCTGCGGTAAGGTGCGTTCTACACGCATGAAAAGTTTTGAAAGCGAGAAGTTGTTTTGGCTTGAACAGGCTTATGGAGATTGTGATGGTGATATGTGGTGATATGATCCTTTCTAGAATTCTTCTTGAGGATTTCACCTATTAGTGAAAAAATAACATAATGCAAACATACCAACCGATTACGCAATTAAATTATAGTAAAGAACGCGAGACCCTCTTAGGGATTGAAAATATAACTCCCGTTGCTAACAATGACAGAATGGGCTGGGTTTAATACCCACATCTGTACGGGATAACGAAGAGTCTAGCAATGGTGTGGGCAAAGGAATATGTTGATCTTTAGTTCGTATATTAAATCTGATGAGAATAAAGAAGCAGATGGCGAATCCAGAATTTGTTTTGTAGATGCCGAATGGGAGTTGGGTATGAAGTACTTCAGACAAATCGAAAAGGAGTGAAAAGAGCCTGATATAGGTTTATTCGCATACTTGAACAATGCCAAATGTGAAAAATATGTATCTTCGCAAGGAGATCCAAACGCCATTGCAATAGACGCATTTATTGTCTCTCGGAAGTTTTTTTAGCCTTTCCTCCGTTCAGTATGATTTTACCAGCCATCCAAAAAATAATTTTTGAGAAAGCAGAGGGTATTCTGGTTGTTTTTCATTGGCCCACTCAAGTATGGTTTCCACTGTTTAAGAAATTGCTAATCGGGGGGATGTTGATATTTGATCCGACACATGATTTATTATTTTCTCCTTTCTGAGAATCTCATCCGCTCTCAGCCTCCCTTACCCCTAGTTGCTCACGGATAAAACGTTTGGGGTAACTTTTACCATGCTATCATGAAAATGCTTGGACGAGTCATCATATAATGTAGAAGATACCAGACGTTATAAGATATATGTCGAACGACAGATTAGTTATGTTTTGAGCAAAGACAGGAGAAAATTTACTCTGCAGCATGGTAATTCAGAGTGACAAGAGCTATCTCAAGAGTGCTAAATAGACAGGTAAAAATGTGCAAAATCGTGGGGAATATTTTCCCAAACTGCACGGTAAGGCATCTCAAGCGACACCGTCGAGTTCGGCCTTGAGCATTGGTGACGTCGCATCAGCGGGAAGCTACTCTGCACTATGGTAATACCATGCGTAAGTGCCAAAAAATTGTTTAAGTGAAACTTCCTTTAGCGCGCCCTGCGAGTTTTATCCGTGTGCATCTAGAGTAAGGGAGGCTGAGAGCGATTAAGGTTCTCTGCAAAATGTGCGCATGCAAGATATGCTATGCCCGTACCGGCGGACTATACTGGCAAATATTTATTAAAATATAATCTTTCTGTTTTGCTTCCTCTCTCACTGCTTTTAAGATTCACATCGACATTAACCTTTGTCTTCAATTTACCCTTTGCAATCAAATATAACTATGAATATATTTTCTATGTAGAATTACTTATAGTGGCCACACTTTCCAGCGGTTATTCCGTTTAAATTTGCGATCATAACTGCCATACATATGTGTATATAAATTCCGTCCTTAAAAACTCCTAAGGAAACCACATATCTCAATTCTTCTTGGCCGACACGCTCGTAAGCTCCTTCTGGTAATACTTTACTTTCTGGAAATAAAGAATTAGATTTTGTGAAGAATATGTTTAACGAATTTATTTTTTACTTTAAAGTCTACAAGAATAATAGAGGTAACTAGGCAGAGAAACAAGACATGCCATAAGGTTTCATTAATTTGTCCACTACATTATTACACTATAATTATAGTAATTGTACATTTCTAATCATATTTCTTATTTCGAGAATTTGAAATCCTACTGTCGAAAAATACGCTTTCGACTGTGCCGGGAATCGGCCCGGTTCTTTCGATTGCCAAGTGTGCTACACAGAAAGAAGAACATAGTAATTGTTAGAATTACAAGTTCTTGAATAAGGACTGGGTATCCGACGTAAGAACGGGAAACATCAACAGCTTAAAAACAGAAGTAATATATATTTTGTACAGAAAACATGGGTATAAAGGTAGACCTCTTTTTTCGATTGAACAGCCAAAAGTAAGTGAATATTACAAGATAGACTCACGGTCCTCAGTTTTTAAACAAAGAACAACCAACCTGCCTCCTGGATTCCACCTCTCAAAAGTCACTTAGTCGATAAAACAGAATACACTGTTATTAAATTATCATATACCAACACTTCCCCTCAATTTAACACAATACAGAACTCTTCAATTACTTTAAGTAAGAAACACAAGAAAGAAGAAAAAATGTGTTACAATGAACAGTTTTCTTGCAAAGAAAGCGAAAGATATGTTCCATCCAAATCTACACAATCCTAATTCAGAACTTAACTTTACAAATTGCTCTGCTGGAAATCCTTTGGTCAAGATATCATCCTTTTGGTTCTTTGGATGAACATATTTTACGTTGATTTTTCGTTCATTGTACAGATCTCCTACAAAGTTATATTTCACATCCAGATGCTTTAGTCTATGGTGCTCCCATCTCCTCAACACTTAAATACAGGTCTGATAATCTTCGAAAATGACCATTGGATCGTTGATCTCAACTTTAAGATCTAAAAGTAGAAATTTCAGCCATAATAGTTCCGCTGCTGTATTCGAAAGTGCTACGTATCCTGCCTCAGTTGATGAAACGGCTACTGTATTTTGTTTTCCCGTGACCCAGCAGACTGGAGCACCGTAGACTTCAAAAAGTAAACCTGAAGTCGATTTTCTATCACCATCACCCACCCAATCAGAGTATTGAATGTATTATAATTAAGTATAAACCAATGTCAATTGTCCTTTTACGTATCTGAGTATTCGTTTGAGACCTTGCCAATGGTTTCCTGACATTGCCTTGAAAACGACTGTAGCAATTTACTGCTGCACTCAAATCCGGTCGAGTATTTAACATAATGAACATTAGACATCCAGTTAGTTCTCGATATGGTTTTACTTCAATTATGCTTTCTATTGAGTCTTCTCCATCATTGAATGGATTCACTTGCATTAGCGTTTTGATCGGATTACAACCTTTCATTTTAAAACGTGCTAAAGGATTTTTTAAATACACAGCTTGACTTAGGAACATTCCATCTTCATCTCTATCAATTTTTATTCCTAGGAAACATCGAAGATCACCCAAGTCTTTCATGTTGAATTTCCTTTTCAAGGTTGAGTTAAGCTTCTTTAATTCGATCTAGTTATTTTCTGCTAAGATGATATCATCCACATACACTAGTAGATAAGTTTTCGTGTCGTTCTTGATTCCGATGTAAAGACATTTCTTATTTTTTGAACGTTCTAGACTATAATTTCTTATAAATCCATCAAATCGCTCATTCCAAGCTCTTGGTGCCTGTTTATTCCATGCAGCGACCTATTTAGATCCAAGAGTAGGATCTTTGACAAAACCTTCAGGCTGCTTCATGTATGTCTTCCTTTAAGCACCCATGGAGAAAATCATTTTTAACATCCTTTGGTTTGGGAATAGAACTTCCTTATTTATAATCGATAGTTAAGTTCTGACAGTTGTCAACCGGGCACCTGGGTCAAACGCTTCGTCGTAGTCAAAATCTTTTTGTTGAAAACAACCTCTGATTACAAGTCTGGCTTTATAGCAATCGAGATTTCCAAGTTCATCCCTTTTAATTTTAAAAATCCATCGATTTCCAATGACCGTTCTACTAAGAGGCAATTTTACCAGATTCCATGTGTTATTTTTGTACAATGCTTCCATTTCTTTCTACGATGCTTGAAACCATTTATCCTTGTCAATACGATTTTTGATATCACTGAAGTTTTGAAGAACGTTCTCAATATAAGTTTCTGCATGCAGCGCCAGCACGGTATAGTCATCTAGATATTTTGGTTTAATCGTAGTTCGGCTACCTCGTCTAAACGGCGTTCCAGAAGTTTCTTCCTTCTGAACATTTTCAATACAACTTTCCAGGATTTCTTCCTGAAAATCGGCTGGAATTAAATCTTCTGATATCTCTCTTTCCGAACCAAGGTTTAATTCAGAAGACAAAGTTTCCCCTGAAAGGTCATCACCAGAACAAAATTTAGATTCGTCAAATATTACATCTCTTCCTCTGTTTTTAAACAAAGAGCAACCAACGGGCTCCCTGGACTCCACCTCCATAAAGTCTCTTAGTCGATAAAACATAATACACTGTTGTTAAATTGTCATATACCAACAGTAATCATTCCGAAAAAAACATAGTACTTAGGTTAGGGCCTTCAAACTTAGACATTTGTTCATGTCAAGAAGACTAGAGGCAGGAGAGTTAACTCGAGTGGAGGGGGCAATATTTTGAGACAAAATATAAATACCGTAGTGGGTCGTCTCTCGTGCTCTGTAAGCCAACTGCGCAATCGTATAGTTGTGTGTGAAATGTACGTGAGCGTCACACACAACTCTAGTACCAGGTAAGGTACGACACATCAGTGATCCCATACGTGGGAGCTGGCGCCCCCCACCACGCTTCTATGTGGGAACACACACAATCAAGCGCGCTGTGTCGATGTATCCCCACTTTCTCGCTTCGAATTCACGCTGTCGGCTGTTGAGCCAAGATCGAAAATTATGTACAAAATAGTAACAATATCGGTAAACATTGAAATATGTTACATAGGTATCCGATTTAATGGAACAATACCTAAGGTTTCATACCTTAGGTATTCATAGTTATGTTAGGTTTTCATACTTAGCGATGGACATCGGAATAGTTCCAATGATCAATCACTGTAACTATTACTACTTGAAGCGTCCGTTCATACAATGCGTCGTATTTGATTTTCGATTGTTTTTTTGGAATAAAAGTGTCATGTGCGTCGGAAAAGATCAACTCCTCTATTTTTACAATGAATGACATAAGTATATGCACACAAGCGAAAATTTCGGATAGAAATCCATTCTATGTCATTCCGATCTATTCCAAGCTAATCCTATACCTGAGTCATTCTGATCCAATGCGAAAAAGTTTTTCAAACTCATATGTTGTAAATGAGTTCAAAACCAATCAGAGTTATTCCGAAACTTCAATATGAATTTGTCTTCGGATACATTCGGATTGATCTGGATTGAAACTACGAATTGAGATGGATTAATTTTTAACTGATTTGCAACAAACGAGATATTAATAATATATATCATTTTTTGTACGTTTTGTACACCTTTAAGTACACTTGTGTTCCTTGAAGATCGAATTTTAGCCAAATGTAATGTCAAAAACGTTACCAATGAAACCCCAACAACAAATTTTGAAAATTAAAAAAATAATTATAAATTTTTTCAGTTATTCATTCTTCCGTAAGAAAAACATCAGTCATTATCAAATGCTTTGGATAATCTAATACCAAATGTGGAAAAAGATCGTGCAATCAAAATAGATTATTCATGACACATGACAGTGGGCGCTAAAATAAATAGCTTTCAAAACATCATAAATAGCAAATATGGATATATTTAGCATCGCACTGATACTATTCCCATTCAGTACGCTTACAAATGTGATACTTTCGTTGCCGTAACCTCGATACAATGTTTTCTTGTATAAAAATCTATAAAATACTGGAATGATTACTATGCTCTTCACTCAGTATACACAGGCATCCGACATCAACCTCTCTGCAGGTGAACTTGTTATAGCGCCTCATGACATTAGCTTATGGGATTTAATATTTTCAGTTGGTGATAAAGTAGACAGTGGCAAGAATTTCAATCATAACCATTCATACTTTTTATGTTTTCGCATTTTTTCATAGAAGTTTTTTAAATTATCCTTCCATTTATTTTTAACATGACTATTCAATAGGGTGGTTCATAAATAATAGCAAAAGCATAAAATTTGCATATAATATCAGTAATAATGAGGGTGTTCATGCAATAACCCCGTAGATGTTTAGACAGCACTGCTGTACAAATGTATATATGTATCTGCTATACAAATTGTTGGATAGTAATAAATGCACCAAGTATCATTAGAAAACACAAATAAGATGTCCAAATTTATGTATATGGGGATAAATTTACCCAAGCTGTATATAAAAAAATATTAAATTTTAATAATATTACAATTCTCAAATCCTGGCACAGTTGAAAGCGTCTATTTTTCTACAGAAAATTTTTTTAATTATTGAAAAAATCAAATTTGAAGTTTATAAAGTTCTTGAGAAATTTTAGTATTATTTAATCCATTATAGATATTAATTAACGTAGTTTTGTTACATACGTAAATATTTACTTTATCAATTATTAATTAAAAATTAATAAATTTATTATTATTTGTATCTAATTATATGTATAGTCTGAATGGTATTTTATAGCTTAATTGAGCAAATAAGTTGTATAGTAAATGGGTTAATGGAACTAAAACAAGGAAAAATTATTTTTCTACTAGTGGGCCGTAAAATGGATTTTATTGCCCTGTGCGGGTCAAATAAATCCATTTCCTGACCCTCTAGTAGAAAAAAAATCGTTCGCGACACAGGAAAAACATTAATTTTACTCGCGTGGTTGTTGCCCTCGCTTTGCTCGGGCATTAAACTTTACCCTTGTAAAATGAATTTTTTTGTTGCCTAGTTGCACAATATACTATTTCTGTCGAAGTTTTATTTATTTTTTTAATTTATAATAGGCACTCTTTGGAAGAATTTAAACAATATTTTTCTTTTAAAGTCTACATGCCAGGGGTGTTAGTTGAAATTTGCCGGTTTTACTCATAGATGTCGCTAGAGATATGTATACATTTCTATGATTTGGCATCTATGTCATATTTTTCTATGGACAATAACCTTTAAAAATACACAATTACATTCTGCCAAAATAATAGCATCATAGTTGTTTACCTCAGTGAATATGTCAAGTTTCGTTCCAAGTAAATCGCATTTGCGGCATTCGTTGCTTTTCTTATTTCATCAAAAGAAAAAAGCAGTTGAAGCTCATCGATTGCTGGTAGAAACTTATGGTGAACATGCTCCAGTGATTAGAACATGTGAGACATGGTTTCGTCAATTTAAAAGTGGAGATTTCGATTTAACAGACAATGAACATCCTGGTGCAGCGAAAAAGTTCGAAGACGAGGAATTGCAGGCGTTATTGGATGAAGACCCAACCCAATCGCAACAACAATTGGCACAAACACTAAATGTGACCGGAGGAGAAATTTGCCAACGTTTAAAATCCATGGAAAAAATCCAAAAGTATGGAAAATGGGTACCACACCAACTGAACAATAGACAAATGGAAAATTGCTGCTACAACGGTTCGAAAAGAAATCTTTTCTGCATCCAATTGTCACGGGGGACGAAAAATGGATTTATTTCGAGAACCCGAAGCGGAAAAAATCATGGCTTTCACCTGGTGAGGTCGGCCCATCGACTCCAAGGCCAAATCGCTTTGGCCGTAAGACAATGCTCTGTGTTTGGTGGGACCAGTGTGGTGTGGTGTACTTCGAGTTATTAAAACCTGGTGAGACGGTGAATGCGGATCGCTACCGACAACAAATTATCAATTTGAATCATGCGTTGATCGGAAAACGGCCGGAATGGGCCCGAAGACATGGCAAAGTTATCCTACAACATGACAACGCACCGTCTCATACCGCTAAAGTGGTGAAGAACACATTAAAAGCATTGAATTGGGAAATATTATCGCACCCGCCGTACTCTGCAGACCTCGCCCCGTCCGACTATCACCTTTTCGCATCGATGGGACACTCACTCGCAGAGCAGCGATTCGCCAATTTTGAAGAAGTCGAAAAATGGCTCGTCGAATGGTTTGCCTTGAAAGAGAAAAAGTTTTTTTGGAATGGTATCCATGATTTGCCTGAAAGATGGGCAAAATGTGTAGAATCCAATGGTCAATACTTTGAATAAAATTTTTTTGAGATTCCCTTGAAAATTAAGTGTTTTCCTTATTGAAAAAACCGGCAAACTTCAACTAACACCCCTGCTATATCTCACGAAAATAACACTTTAAGTGATACGTATACGCAGTCAGATCACTTTTTTTAAAATCTCAACTCGTAGTGGTAATTTTATAAAAGAACACTTAAAGAAGGAAAATATATTTATAAATATAAATATTTAGCAGATGAATAAAGTATTTTAACAATTTGATAACATTCTTTTAGAGTTTGCAGTTATCTTATGATAACTGCAAGGCGCGCATGCGCAATACCGCGCGGACTGATTTCCTGGTAGAGATTCATCCGATTGCCGTTCATCGGACGAGAACGTGAAGATTCTAAAGTGACGGGCTGTGCGAATTTTGTTAGTTTAGCGTCGCGAGTGGCCACACTGTGGAAGCTTTGCTCCTCAATTGCATTTGAGAAGCAGGCATAATTACTTTTTTCGAGCAAACTTAGAGAAAAGCCTTGTTTTTAAAGTCAATAACCTCTAAGGAGACCGGCGCTCTGCGCGCAGGCTCACGAATTTCGGCGGGAAACCGCCAAATAGACGGCATGGCCTCTCCGGGTGGAAACACGAGCTCCCCCGTGGGTGATGACGGTTCGATCGGTAAGTTTGACGAAACTAATATACCCTTGGATGTAATGGCGGGCGCTGAATGTCTGATGAGCTTCCAGAACCCAAGCCAGGTTGAACCTAACAGACCCAGAAGGCGCAAAGCTGATAACACGAGTGTTACTGCAATCATGGATAAGCCCCCCCCCCCCCCCCAACCTCCAAAGTCAATTTTGAATCTATGGAATGCGAAATTGAAAGTAATAAAACTGTCGCTAATAACAAAATTGTACAATCTGGCGATTCACTTGGTAACAGTGATCAGCAGGCTCCTATGGCAGCGATTGGACCGGGCGGTGTGTCCAGTGGTGGCCCCCGAACTCGTGTTGCCCTTGACTATCGCTATGATGAAGCAGAGCGAGGTCCGTGCAAATTCGTGATTGAACGCTCCGCGAACTCCGACCTTGCTGATAAAGACTTGAATAAATTCAAATATGCTAAGCTTTTTAATGTCACTTATAAAAATTCTATTGTAGACGTCAACAGTTCTGGATTTGGTAAACTTGCGGTCATTACGAAGTCAGCTCGGGAGGCTAACGTGATCTGAAATGACAGGTCCCTGGAGGGCATGGGTCTGAGGGCTACCATTCCATCATACTTTGTTTCTTCTCAGGGTGTTATTAGTGGCATTCCCCTGGACATGACCGAACAGGAAATCAGAGACAACCTGGTGACCCTCGGTGGTTCTCAAAGGGCGATCTCGCTTTTGGACGTTCGTCGACTCGACAGAAAAAATATCAACAAAGTTGAATATGTTCCATCGCGTTCGGTGCTGCTAACCTTCAAGGGTCGAACCCTAGCTCAAAAAGTTTCCATCTATAATGCTGCAACGAATGTTCAGCCCTATACCCCACCAGTGAAAATCTGCTGGAATTGTCTTCGGTATGGACATATCAGCAAACAATGCCGGTCAAAAGCTCGTTGCAAACGCTGTGGAGATCTTGTTCACAACGACTCTCCCTGTCCCTGCACGAATGGCGCTCCTAAATGCGTTCACTGCAAGGGACCTCACCTTCCGAATTCCAGAGACTGCCCGGAATATAAATTCCAAAATGATTTCCGTACCTACGCTACTACCCATTGTCTAACTTTTTCCGAAGCCAAAAAAATCCTCAGGCCCAAAAAGTCTGGAACGCAATCTCATAACTCTACCCCCGCTCCCTCTATTTTCAACTTTAACTTCAGCAGTTATCCGGACCTCGGAGATACCCCCGCTCCCTCTTCGAACGTTCCCTACTTCCCTCAGACTTCTTACTCTGAGGTTGCACGATCCGCACCCACACCAAATTGTTCTGGCTCAAGCTCGACAACTGCTCGTCTCTTTTCAAAAACCAGAAACCCACAAAATAAACAAGGCCCTGAGTCTATTAAACGACGGAGAAATTCAACTCCAATCACCAACCCTTTTTCCTCATCCATGTATAATAACAGGATCCAAAGCACCCTCCCCAATGGTTGTGCTTTACTTCCATTCTCAACACAAAGCGAGGGGAACTTACCTGCAACTAAACCATCTGATCACAGCCTCAGGCAGGACTTTGTTCCTCACCAACAACCCTCCACTTCCCCTCCCCCTTTATTTTCGCACCCCCCTCTCAATTTTACATCACCCCCTCTCCCCCACCCCTTAACTCACATTCAATCATTGATAGTCTAATACGTGCACTGACAAACTTCCTTGGTGTGATCTCATCGGGTACTCCCCCAAAAACAGAAGAATGTCACAATTTACTTAATAACCTATCGGCGAGCATCGCTTCGCTCTCCGATACCCTTTTCTATCCGTAAAATGACGCAAATTGACGGATTACGTATCATGCAATGGAACTGTCGCGGACTTATGAACAAGAAAACCGATCTAGTAAGTATTTCCAAAGATTTCGATATCTTGCTACTTTGTGAAACTTTTTTAAAACCTGATAAATTATTTAATTTTAATAAAAACTTTAATATTATCAGAGCTGATAGAGCGATTAATAATCGTGGTGGACTGGCAATTGTAATTAGGAGGGGCATTGCTTTCTCTAGAGTTTCTTCCATCATCAATATTGAAAACAACCTAGAAACTCTTTCTGTATCCATTGATACGTCAGCGGGTCAACTTCTGATTGTCTCTGTTTACAGGGTTCCTTTGGCGGTGGGCAGGATTTCGGAGGAAACTTGGAGTGGATTCTTGGAGTCGGTCACTACTGTCAATGCAAGTAATGTTTTTATCGGAGGCGATTTCAACTCACATAATCACTTGTGGGGTAGTTCCCATATTTGCCAAAACGGAAAAACGCTCTGCTTGGCCCTTGATGAATCGGAATTCATCTGCTTGAATAGCGGTAAACTGACATTGGTCAATCGTCCAGATAACTCCCCTTCAATCCTAGATCTTACATTTGTAAGCCCTCGGCTTTTTGCCATAAGCAATCATGATGTTTGGGACGACGCCTTGGGAAGCGATCACTACCCAGTGGTCACTCGACTGGGTGTGCGGGTTCCTATATCTGACTATCATTCGCATAAATATAATTTAAGAAGAATTGACCGGGCTTCATTTTCCTCGAATCTGAAAAACCTCATAGGGTCCAGGACGGCTGGAATCTCCGCCGAGTTGGACCCTGTACTCAGTTATAACTCTTTTGTTGAATGTGTGGATGAGGCTGTTTTAAAAGCCGCCCCCTCCTCACCCTCGCCCAGACCAATAAATCATAACTCGACCCCCAAAACCATGCCTTTGATGCCGGCCCCTTGGTGGAATGACGAGTATGATAACGCTATTAGAGACAGACGTAAGGCTTTGAATAAATTTAGAAAAGACGTGGGAATTCCCAAATCTATTGCTACATTTATTTATAAGTCCGTAGCATGTAAACGTATGTTTTTTAATATCAATGGCGAACTGGTTGGGCCTAGGATAGGCACGGTAGGTCTTCCCCAGGGCTGCATTTTGAGTCAGATCCTGTTCTCCCTCTATACTCGTAAACTTTATGGCCTTCTGCCCCCAGGATGTACTATAATCGAATTTGCGGATGATATAGTTATACTTTTCAGATCTAGGAACCCCAGACGTTGCATTAGGGCGCCCCAAAGATGTCTCAATATGTTGGCTGAATTTTTGTCTCAACGTGGCTTAGAAATATGCCCAGAAAAAACTAAATTGGTTCTCTTCAATAAGCTAAATCTTAATTTGAATGATCGTATCTACAATTTAAAAATAAATGACTTTTTAATAACCCCGTCACTCAATGTAAAATTTTTTGGAATCATTTTAGACCACTCATTTACATTCAACAATCACTTTAAATACCTATCTGATAAACTTAGAAAAACATTAAACGTATTAAGAGTGTTGAGAGGTGTTTGGTGGGGTGCACATCCATACACCCTCATCACTGTTTATGATGCTCTCATTAGAAGCTGTTTAGATTATGGGTCACATATCTTCACTTTCAAAAATCATAAACTGTTTGACAGACTGGAAAAAATTAGAAATTGTGGCCTGAGACTAGCCATTGGCTACAGGACAAGCACCCCCATCAATGTTATGCTCGCGGAATCATGTGAACCCTCTCTCAAATTCAGATTTAGCTTTTTGACCAAAAAATACCTCACCAGGGCCTTTTCGAATCTCAATCATCCCCTTACAGATAACCTTAATATTTTATGGGTAATCTCAAAGGAAAAAAAAACCCCTATAAAATCTTCGACATTTTCACTCTTTTAGCGGCTTTTGATAAAACCAGAGAATTTAAAACTCAAATCCGCAGAGCTTATTATCACCCCCTCTTTGAATTCCCATACAGCGATCACATTTTTAGCCCTCAGATTAACATAGAGATCGGTTTTCTTGTTCAGAATTCCTCGGATCCACCTACTCTTTTCAAAGAACTCACAGAAGCCCAATTCAGGGACTTTTTATTTTTCTACACCGACGGCTCCAAATCACAGGATGGCAAAACTGCGGGCACAACTTACTGTGCGGGGTCCCCCCGCGACCCCTTGGGGACTCGGTCCGTGCCGTTTCCTGCCAGCATGGGCGCGACCTGTTGGAGGTTGCCGTCCCGTGGGTGCGTTCTGGGTTGCGTCGTGGCGGGAGGGGGGGAGACGGAGACATACTTCTGTCTCTTTCCCTCTCGTTGTGGCGCGGGGTGGGGCGCGCTTGTGGGGCGGCACACGAAATTTGTTTCAGATTGCACATTCACAACCTACCTGATCATGGCGACATATACACGACCAAGGGTCAGTATAAAGCCAACGTATGCGCAAGCGCGCATAAAAAAGAAGAAGAATTTCCTGGTAGAGGTCTTAGCGTTCTTAGTCGGTTATGTTACTTTGAGAACGGTAACGAAAATGAGAATATTACCAAGAATATAACCGGCAGATAAACTCTTTTAGAATTTATGAGAATTTTGTTATTTTGGCTTGTTAAACGTGTTAAACAATGAAAATGAATTAATACTGGAATATGGAATTACCTCTTAAACTTTGTATGTGCATTTTATTTGGGCGGAAGAAAGTGAAAAACGAGAACTAAAAGATATAATATTATAGGTTATGTTCCAGACATTTAGTTTAAAGTATTATTGCGGAAATTATTGTATGGAAATCTTAAATTTTTGTATTAAAATTGGAATTACTTCACATCAGTGGGATTTAATAAAGGAATTTATTTGGTTAATTATAATTGTTGAAAGAAAAAAATTCTCTAACTTTTTAAAGTTTTTGACTTGACTTTTCCTGCCGATTTATAAATTCCGTGGCCTGCAGCGACCCCGGGAAATGCAAAAAATAAAATAAAAACTTGTTTGCTCCTTAAAAGTTTGAATTTTAATAAATTAACATATAATTTAATATAATTATTATTCGTGTATTATATAATAAAAGATTTTATATATATTCTATAATTATAGAGATAATATAAAAGCAAGTATAATATTAATTTATGATTTAATATTAATATATATTATTAATATTAATTATATACATTAATATTAAAAATGTTCTTTGCTTCTTTTTTATGAAAATAGATTTATATCAGTGAGCACTCTTTATTTAACTATGAAGGTACTCAAAATGTTGATAAATAATTATTTAAACCATTAATTCTTGAAATTCCCCTCATATTCTCTTATATTCTTTAAATTCTGTAATATTCTCGGTTATATTACTTGAACTTAAATTCTCGAGAATTTGAGAACTCTACTTCCTGATACGTCTATTCTCATTTGCATAGTCTATGTTTCCCGCAGATAAGTTAAATGATTTCTCAAAAATTAAGAATTTTTCCCTGTGAATTTTTATTTTTCCCTTACACATTTCAGTAAAGTGATATTTCATAAACATTCTGATGACTTTATCTCAATTTCGATAAAAATTGCAAATACACTCATTTTCATGTGCACGGCAAATAACGCCTGAGTATGAATTTTTCCAAATGGAAAATTTGGTCAATCAGAGGTCACGTCTCCCCTGTGGTTGTCGGGTTGTCCTACTCAGGCCTACTGTTTTAGCGTCTAAGGGGTTATTGTATGAGCATCTTCAAATATTTGATCATTCCATACGAAAGAATTATTTACAAAGTGCATATAGTGAGAAATTATATTTCTCTTACTTATTCGTGCGTACTCCTAAAATATACCCAAGTTTGTGACGCAATTACTGTTTGCCACTAACTGTTATAAAACCAGCGAGCATTTTAAATTCACTATATTAAGGTCGTGTGGCAGGATCTGACGTCACCAACTACACACTACCACTATATAAATAAAATAATAATTTACTAAGAAAGCGATCAAGCACAATTGGTGACGACAAACCCTACTACACGGCTTTAAAATTTTCTAGCGCGTGCAAAACAAGTGAAAGAAAGAGGGCGTGTTCGGTTCTGAGAAGATGCGAGAGGTTTCAGCGGACACATGGAAACAAATATTGTTATAATAATACCTAATTCATTGTCAGATACTTAAGTTACACAATGATCAATTATTTATAACCGCCCTAGCGAACTGGCTGAACAGTAGCTTTACGCTGTACCGTAAAGCTATCGTAAAGTTATCGTAAAGTAGCATTATAACTCATGAATGAGGCAAAATAAACATTCAAAATATTTTTATCCTTATTCTACGTTGAAAATAACGTTAACTGGTAATTGAAATATGCAATAATTTTATTTATTTACGCTAAAAATTGAAAAAAACATAATACCTGTCATTCAAGGCAGTGCAGTGGTTCATCACTTTCCATGTCTTCACCGTCAAGATTGAATATTTGTTAGAGTGAGATGAAAGTATAGTTGTGTCAACTTTAACGGAGAAGTTCCACAAAAGGTGAACCACTGCACTGCCTTGAATGACAGGTATTATGTTTTTTTCAATTTTTAGCGTAAATAAATAAAATTATTGCGTATTTCAATTACCAGTTAACGTTATTTTCAACGTAGAATAAGGATGAAAACATTTTGTGTGTTTATTTTGCCTCATTCATGAGTTATAATGCTACTTTAGGATAGCTTTACGGTACAGCGTAAAGTTACCGTTCAGCCAGTTCGCTAGGGCGTAAGCTTGAATTAAACATTTCTATAATCGCTTTTGGATTTGAATCCTTTATAACCTACCTATATACTTTAGCGGATCCAACGAATTAAATGAAACATGTCGCGACATTTTTCTTTAAAAAATATTTTAATGTAAATAAAAAACCATGTTTTGTAACTGTCCCGGTAGAAAGTCTCTAATAAATTTTCGATTTCGGAAAACTTCCAGCGACAGAGCTGTTTCTTACCGTAACAGGAAGTTTTCTGGAAATTTTCAGAAATATTTGTTTATTATTGCAAATTATGTTTTAAAAAACACTGATTTTCGATCATTTTTGAAAACGAAAAATTGAGTGTTTTAAATTTTTATCTAGAAAACTATTAAGGTTGCATAAAAATTGTATTAATATGAGAAATATGTCATAAAAAATTCTACAAAACGGTATTTTTGTTTTTGTGAATGACCGAAAAAAATTGTACCACTATTTTCGTTCGCGGACAATAGTTTTCCACGATTTCGAGCGCTCGGCGAGTTATTGCTGGTGGCCCTTCAATTTCCGAAATATGCTTTCCAATTTATAATATTCATTATCCGACTTATCAGAAATATATTCAAAGTTTTAACTAAAAAGAAGTTAACAGACGTGCTTTATTGTCGTTTGTTACGTTACCCGCATTTTCAGAAAGATACTTTATAAATTAAGAAAGTTATCTTACATGATAGAATAAATGTATAATTAGTCGCGTGATCGGATTGATCCATGACCTTAAGGCCACAGGACAAAAATTAGATGTTAATCCAACTATGTAAGATAACTTTTTTTGTTTATAAGATATCTTGCTCAAAATTTGGTAAATGTATCAGAAAATAATAAGGAACGTCTGTTAACTTCGTTTTAGTAAAAATTTTGGAATTTTTTTATTTTTAAAATATAAAACTGAAATGTTATCGAAAATTACAGTTTTGTAACTACATTTCCAAGGAGAATGAAATATCGCCTTAAAATTTTGGGAAATTGATCAAAAATTACTGATACAGGTCTGTTATGTCTTGAATATTTATGACGATATAAAATTTTTTTGATGAAATTAAAAAAATTCATTTTTATACGGTTATGCCTTTCCATATTCCATATCCATATGCTATTATTTATTATTGCCTAAATTTTGACCAATTTATTTTGATTGAAAATTTCATATATGGAGAAAAAAATCGACAGGCAGGGACTGAATTGTTCACGTCTCCTGCATGGTCCATGGCCTTAAGAAATACATTTTCATTATGACAATCGCGCTTCGCGCTCGATTTTTTGTAACTTTTTAACAAATTACAAGATATAAAGAATTTATATTCTTCCAAAAGAATATAAAAAAGGAATAACAGTTGTAGACTTCATTTAAGCAATGATTTTGCATTTCAAGGCTTATTTTGCATCTCACATATTTTGGTTGAAAATGGAATTTTTGATTTTCAACAGAGTTCATTAAAATCAAAACATAAAATATACATCTTATCAAAAAATGTCTTGATGAGAATTTATAGTTCTCATTTAGGCAAATAATACACGGATAGAATTTGTTTTGGAAAAAACCCAAAACTTCGTACCTGAGTCTGGAGTACGAGAAAAGTTTCTTTCTGATTCAAACGTTCATATCAAAAACGTATCCAACTGGACGAATATTGAACGGTTTTGGAAATAACTAGAAAAAGTTCAGAAAATTTTCCGAAACTTTTCAGTAACCTTAAGAGACTGAAATAAAGTTTTGTGGAACTCGATTAAAGCGACGATTGAAAATATGGTAAACAATTCAGAAAGTCATCTGGATATCTGTCAATAATGTCCGGACATTGAACACCGATGTTTAAATTTCTCCGTGTAGCACCAGTTTGCCACTGTCTTTTTGCGGACCCTGCAGGGGACCTACCCGATCTTAATGTGAGTTGCTTTTATCAGCTTCAGGGTGCGCACCTTCTCCAGCAGGAAATACGCTTTTTGGTACATCTAAAGGGTCCATTGTGTGGGGACACCTTCAGGTCTATCACCGATGGATGATCGGAGGAGCCTCTATCGGCGTCTTCAACATCCTCTACCTCTATGCTGGGCTTGATATCCGCAATCTCCATCTCAAAATTCATTTCAGTCCCATAAGAAGGTAATTAATTTCCATATTTATTTATCATTGCTTATATGTCTCGCCATACGAGAAAGTCTGATTCTTTCAAGACTCAATACTTTGTTCACGATATTTTGTTTTTATTAGACATGTATACAAAACATCACTAAAAAAGGTAACATTTTTTAATCTGGGCTACCACATTACGTCCGATATTTCCAATTATATATCTGAAGTTTATTGATAAATCAAGTTACACAAAAAGGAACTATCTAAATTACTAAATCCACTACAAAGATAATACATACCAGTTCAAAATGATCTGCAACAGTTCCAAAAAGAATCGATAGTAACTGAAAATTAACCAAATGGTTACTTTTATGCTTGCTGCAGTTCATGTTGAATTTTCAATTTTTTCTGTATATATGACTAATGTGATTACAAGTTTTTAGCTTTCAGTGAAATAAACAAAAATATGATTGACTTCAATAGTTTTCTAATTATTTATATTGAAATTCAACTAGTAATGATAGGCACCACTAGTAGAAGCCGTGGCACTTTTTAATTGACCTCTTTTCCTCCATAAAAACCATGTCGAAGTTATAATTTCATTAATATGTTTCTCATAAACGCCATATATTGTGGCAAGTGCATAATCAGATTCAACCAAGATTCCTATGAGCTGATCATTCCAATATAAAGGACCACCCAAGTCGTCCTTCAAAATAAACATTTGTTAATAGTGAGATGCTTTTTTCAATGAAAGTGGTAAATAAATGACGATAATTTGAAATTACTTATAGAAGTACATAAAGAAGTAATTACCTTTAGCAAAGTTATACTATGTAAATAATAATAGCTGAAAACACGAATTTGGGAAGGTTTCACTTCTGGATCATCGTTTACGCGATAATGTGAACCCATCTTCTTAATTTTCTTCTTTATTAACGTCTTATTTCCTGACGGTTCCTCTTCTATGGTGTTTATTGCTATCAATTTCAAATTCGCACGACGATTCATTTTATGGATTTCGGAAATTGGTACATTGAACACCGGACTCGTAAGCTGCACTTCTTTGTCCAACTAGAAAGGATTTACATTCAATGCATACAACTTTCGGTGTTATGAAAATCTATCTTAGTTTCTACGCATATACATGGTGACCCATTTCAATCTATAATCCCAAATATCTTCTAAAATACTTTATCTACGAAAAAATGGTTTGGAAAAAGGTTGACTAGGACCGAGGAGGACATTTGACTGTACCATCAATTTTGACGAAAAAACTGATTTTGAAAAGGGAGCAGTATCGTTTGAAAAAGGCGTAAAAATTATATATATGCAGAGACCATTTGTTGTGGAGGTTCAGGTTCCAAACTCATAAACATAACCCCGTATACAGTTCAATTCGTGTGTATAAATTGTTTTGTAAGGCTGAATACGTTTACAATGCTTGTATCATTGTATAACATTGCCGGGCACGACAATGCAAATATCCAAGGCATTATATTAGGCTATATTACAGTATAGCTGAGAAATATGCCACTCATATGCACGTGTTTTTGATAAAGTTGATTCACCGTAAGCCTTCTGTAACATTTTCCACTATTCCGCACACAAAATTCCATTTGCAATGCAAAGTTTGAGACAAATTCTTTTTTCGATATTCTTAACAATTGGAAAAATAGCGATACACACTTGAAATAAACTGACAACATCGAGTACTGTGAACAAACTAAATAACACATCGCGCTCGAACTCCACGTCAGTATAGAGGACAGTGGTGTCAACTTAGCGTCAAAAAGGTTTCTGACAATATCTTTAAGCGGGCTTTTTGATTGATCAATTCTCGGTACTTTTCTGACAGAATTTATATAAATAAAAAAACAAATATATTTAAGCAATAAATTGCCTTTCAAATTACACGCGACATCTCCATTGCATGCATCGTTATAACAGGCATAATATTTTGCTCACGATTTGTGACTTGTATTCTTCGTAGAGCAATATGACGTTTAGAAATACCAGTACAGTTGCCACGCCTATAGTGGTATCGTTCCGAGGACCATCTGGTAGCATTGGTCTGATAACAATATTTTCTGGTTCTGAAGACCGTAATATAGTTTTCTAAACTATACTGTTTTTTCCGCGTATGAAAATTTAGTTACTAGTTGATTCAATTCACCCCCCCCTCCCCCTACCACCCAAATGGAACAATATTTGCAGAATTCTGAGTGAATTTCTATCAACACGGAAAAAACAGTATAGCTGTTCGACCTATACCGGTATATAGTGTCTCGATCCATGCGGTATAGGTGAGACAACTATACTGGCACGCGACTCTAACCTCGAAATGAGAAAGAAGTGTCATTTGTTCGAGGTGTTTTTTCGAAGCGTTTGTCGATTTGTCGACTTGTTTGGAGCATTTTTTCTTTCTTTGAAAGATCATTTTTGCGTATCGCGTATTGTTTTATTACACGCCAAAATTCACAATAGTGATAACGATGGCATAATATTTTGTTTACGATCGCTATACATGGTATTGTCATATCAACGAACTTGTATAGCTGTCTCACCTATACTCTTACAGTTCTGAGGACCATACCGTAGCATTGGTCTTATAGCAATATTTTCTGGTTCTGAGGATCAAAATATAGTTCTCTTAGCTATACTGTTTTTTCAGTTTAGAATCTCTTGTTTCGGTAAAATACCTTTAAAGTCTTAGAATCATACTTCTCAAAGCCCTGTACAGATTTGGAACATGAAAATTGAAAACACACGATTTTACCCTGCTCATTGGGTAAAATCGCTTTAATTTTAAGTCAAGTTTTCTGAAACGTTTCCAAGCGTTTCCGTTACCACATGGCGCATTTTTTTATTTGCGGAAAACTGAACTCTGCATCACAAAGTTAATCGTTTGAGAAATCGCTCTTAATTGTCATTGAATTTCTTTCTTCCGAGTTCAGAACTTACCACAACGACTCCAATGTCGGGTCCTTGGGGATAATTTTCTCCTTCACATTGATCGAGTAGATATTTGTCAAAGTCTATAAAATTGATAACAGGATAGAACGTATCTGGATCGGAATTTATAGGTCTCTTTGTATTGACATGAAGTTTTGTACGTTCATCCTCAGGTAGATTCTCCTCTCTGTCAATCAATCTTGTTTCATTTGCATAATAGCTGAAATGTAAACATGAGATTATTTTATACATCTCTTAAAAGTAATAGCAATTATTAATTTGAATTTTTCATATTTTCTAAGAGTCAAATTTATTCTCCATTATACTGCATCATATCGTCCCATTGTGGGGCGAAATTTAAAAAAACTGGCCAAAAGTAGAAAATTGTGAATTTTTTAGTCATTTACAATACTTAGTTTTTTTCATGAAGTTCTCTTGAGTCTATTTTCGTGCTAAAACAACAATAGAAGCTCAAAGCTTAGTTTAAAACGCAGTTCAAACTTATCTTGTATCGTTGTCTTATTTAATACTATATGAACCGTCCGAAACATGCTTTCTTATAGAGTGGAGTCAAAAATTGAATATCGAGAAGATTCAAACTGATCGGAATGCATCTTTATGGTAGACATATTTAAAAGAAAAATATTATCGAAAAATGAAAATCAGTTGCACATATAAGAATTTGCAATGCATAAACAACATCCAAATTTCATTTAATGATAAGTAGAGAAAGTATTTTCACATAGAGAAAAAGTCGATTGCACTGTGGTGTTCTGTCTTGAAACAAACTTTGTGTGACAAAGCTTCTGATTGAATGTATATTTTTCATTTCAATTTTGAAAAATACGATTTAAATTTATAGGGCTGAAGTTTCAGACGTATATTCGGATGAAATTTTTTTTTTCTTTATCGCCTTATTATGTTGAAGTGAGGCCCGTTAAACGTTTGTAAATGCAATTTCTTGCTCAAAACGGCAAAAACTGACCCGAAATTCATTAATTTAAAGTTAGACGGTAAATTCCCTCCCAAAACTAAAAAATTCTGACAATTTTAACATTTCCCACTCGAAAAGTGATAACACAAGCTACACAAATAAAATTTCTAACATTTTTTTCACTTGTCGGAAAAAATGTCAGTTCTTGGTCAGATTAACTGTCTGTGACAAGTCTATCTTTGAATCAACGAATTTCTGGTTAGTTTAGCTGTCTTCCCACAAGTGGAAAAACTTTTAGAAATTCTTTTGAGTAGCTTTTGTTATCACCTTTTTCATTCTAAAAAAAGTCTATTAATAGTGAAATTACGTTCCTTTCAGCATGCATCCATTGAAATTAAGCAGATTCCTTTCACTTATCTGTGAAATGCAAAACGAAAATAGTTTTACCGATAAACGATTTCTTTTGATTATGCAAAGAAATCCTTTAACCACACAGGTCTGCAAGGTTTTGTTGTTGAAAAGCTATGGATTGTTTCCGGAGTAATTTGTGACGTAGAATCCGAATCAGGAATCATAATCAGCCTATCACGTCAGGATTTTGAGATATTTGAGCTTATATGCTCGAAAAATGGGGTTTTTCGCTACTTTTGAGGTTATGTACAGGGCGCAAGAAATTTTTCGTTTTTTCCCCAGATGTCATCATTTAGCACTACTCTTCCCCTTCAAAATGAGCTATCAAACAGTCACAAGCGATTTTTTTTCACAAAGATACGGCCATATCAAGTTTTGACATTTATCCGAACAACCTTATGAGCATTCACATTGACTCTCTAGTGCATACCATTTTGCATTCGAAAATTTATCTTGAAAATTTGTGCTTGCGGGTTTTGATGGTCTGTGAATAAGAATTTATAGTCGGAAAATTGACATTTCCATCTCTAAGATAGCGGATTCAAAATGGCGGATCAAAATTTACGAAATTAAACGATTTTGCTCTCTAAAAACTCTTCATTCAAAATTATTATAAGAGGATTTATTAGGTCGCTGATTTTAAATATTATTTTATTCCTAAAAATTGCAAGTAGATGATCTAATGTAGCTGATGAAAAATCTCACATTACTTCTTTTCCCTCAGAATGTGTACTCGAAGCTTTTTTTAGGTCGCTTATTACAAAGTCGGAATCGGCCTCTACAGATTTTAACAGAAAAATCAAAATGGTAGACCGGAATCAAGAAATGTATACTATTTATCACTATTTATCCAATTTTTATTCTTTATTTTAAATTCATCACCTTGAGCAAAAAATTCTTTTTTTTTTACGTCAAATACTTGACGACCGTAAAACCCCCGAATGCAGGATTTCAGATACCAATACTGTGTTCTCTGTCGATTTCGATCCTCGATATTGAATCTATTATCTTGGAAATGGAAATGTCAATCTTGCGACCTCATTTTCGTAATCAGCAACTCCGAAACCCCCAAGAAAGAGTTTTTAGAGAGCGAAATCGTTTAATTTCGTAAATTTCGATCCGCCATTTTAATCCGCCATCTTAGAAATGGAAATGTCAATTTTCTGACTGTAAATTCTTATTCACAGACCATCAAATCCCGCAAGCACAAATTTTCAAGATAAATTTTCGAATGCAAAATGTTATGCACCAAAGAGTCAATGTGAATGCTCATAAGGTTGTTCGGATAAATGTCAAAACTTGATATGGCCGTATCTTTGTGAAAAAAAATCGCTCGTGATTGTTTAATAGCTTATTTTGAAGGAAAAGAGTAGTGCTAAATGATGACGTTTGGGAAAAAAACCAAAAAATTTCTTGCGCCCTGTACATAACCTCAAAAGTAGCGAAAACCCCATTTTTCGAGCATATAACCTCAAATATCTCAAAATCCTGATCAGATAGGCTGATTCTGATCCCACGGCAAAAATTACTCCGGAAATGACCCATAGTTTTTCAACAACAAATACAAACCCATTATTTGCAGACCTCTGCTATTGAAGGATTGCATTTCCAGGCTAGCGGACGAAGTGCGCCTGCGCATGAGTGAGTGTATTATTGTACACCGTCTTGTGCTTAATTGTGCTCAACCTCATTTTTCATTGCTTTTGACAATCGCAGTATTATTGTACAAATTTATTGATTTTTGATGCTTTAAACCATCGAAGGGTTATCAGTCGCCCTTTTTTTAAATTATTTTATAAAGCGTCCTTGAATGTCATTAAAAATTATGTGTTTCTTTAAAGTTGTATCTTAAAATTTCTTCAAGCTGAAATTGTTATTATAGTATTCATAATGATCGATTTGATATTGGCATTTGTCAAAGTTAGGCTTGTGTACATTTCTTATAGGTTATATCAAACAATTTGTTTCCGTTTGTTTTTGAAATTATATTTCCTTTGTACGACGAAGAATTTCATTTCCAGGCCAAAGGAAACACTTTGACAGTGAAAAGATAGCATTTGAAATGACAATACTTTAACTGTTAAAAGATGACCTCTCACGACAATTTTTGATAGAAAATCCTTTAATAGTGAAAGGAATCGTTTGACAGTCAATAGTCTGTGTTTAGAGTGTGGGTGGGACGTGCTAAATTTGTCAGAAGTTTGTAGTTTTGGGCGAGAATTTACCGTCTATCTTTAAATCAACGAATTTAGGGTCAGTTTTTGCTTAGTTTGACTGTCTTCCGACAAGTGAAAAAGATTTTAGAAACATTTTTTGAGTAGCTTTTGTTATCACCTTTAGGGTGGGACATGTTAAAATTGTCAGAAGTTTTTAGTTACGGGCGAGAATTTACCGTCTAACTTTAAATCGATGAATTTTGGCACAGTGGTAACATCCCTACTTTCCCCCTGGTTGCCAGACGCTTCAATCAGCCAGGGTTCGGTAGGATGTGGGGGAGTAGAGAATGCAATTAATCAAAAACGGTCTTTTAATATTAACATATATAAAATTTATTCAGAAAGAAACTTAAATCTATTTGGAATACAAAGAGTGAAATAAATAATTTAAGCGGTGTGTATGTGTGAATGTGTGTAAAAAATAACAAATGGTGTGCCGGTGTAAGTGTGTGAGTTTTCTGTGTACGTGTTTGTGTGTGTGTATTTGACGTATTTGCGGGGGTGCATGAGCATAGGCCTAACGGTTCGCTGCTGGTGGACCGGTTATGCATTGAACAATTTTCCTTTCTGTAAATAAAACATACAAGGTCGTAGGGGTTAAGAATCGGCCATGGTGGTATCCAGAGGTCGGTCGGTAATTCCCCAGGTCGGGCTCGGTCACCGGTATTTGACGGGACCCGGTCCTGGGCGGGGCATCGACCATGGCAGGATCCAGGGGGCCGAGGGTACTGGTGTGTCGTTCGGTCGGTCGGTGTATACGTCCGGTGAGAAGGTTAAGTTCACGTTGCCCTGGTGAGAACCCGGTGAGGCGTGAATCAGGCGTGCCCGATGTCACGCACCGCCCCCTCGTCCCATGGCCAATGGCTTCAGCCATCGGTCAGGGGACGAGCTGGTTCGTCGGTTTGGTGTATGCGGTTTTGATGGGTACGGATGGGTACGATAGGAAACGGATAGGTTCAGTTCAGTACGGTTGGGTACGGTTGGGTTGGGTTAGGTACGGTAGCAGTATCGTCTGTGTTGTCCTAATGCAGTCTGAGCAGCACCCAGTCGGGGGAACCTGGCGCTAGGTGCAAGGTCTCACCGAGAGTCGACCATGGGGGAATCCATCGATCGACGTTCGATGTGGCCGGACCAGGAGGACCGGTGTCGGGGTGGTCTTGGTGTCGACCTGGCCAGCCTTAGCAGCACCCAGTCAGGGGAACCTGACGCTGGGTGCCAGCTCTCACCGAGAGTCGATCATGGGGGAACCCATCGATCGACGCTCGATGTGGCCGAATCAGGAGGACCGGTGTCGGGTGGTCTCGGTGTCGTATGTCTATCGGTTACCACCTGGCTTCGCCTGGAGCAACACGCAGTCAGGGGCACCTCATGCTGGGTGTCAGCTCCCACCGAGAGTCGACCATGGGGGAGAACCCATCGGTCGACGCTCGGTCCGGCTTCACCAGGTGTGTCGCGGTCGGGGTGGGAGATACCCTCCTATGGGGGGAACCCATCAGGAGAGGCATCTCCATGCCGCCCGTCTAGAGCGCCGCTCCGGTGTGACCCGGATCGTAGCTCCAACTAAACTGCCCCGTCTCGATGTTCCGACCCTCCTTATATACCGTTCGCGAAGGGTGGGGGTAGCTCCGCGCGCGGCTCGGTGGTCGGTGGGGGTACAGACGTGAGTAGCGGTGGTGGGAGCACCCCTCCGGACGCCGCGGTAGGGGCACGGTGGTGTACCATGCATGTACGGTTCGTCACACAGTTTTTGCGTTTTTGAGCAAGACTGTGTATTTAGAAACATTAAACGGGCTCTCACCTATTGTTATTAAAGTTTAGACATAATAAGTTGATTAAGAAAAAAAAATTTCTTCAGAATATACGTCTGAAACTTCAGCCCTACTTGAAAGTTACTAGTTCTGTGGCTTTGTTAATTTTAAGTTGTCCTGCGGTAAAGTACGTTCTACACACATGAAAAGTTTTGAAAGCGACAAGTTTTTTTGGCTTGAACAGGCTTATGGAGATTGCGATGGTGATATGATTCTTTCTAGAATTCTTCTTGAGGATTTTACCTATTAGTGAAAAAATAACATAATGCAAACATACCAACCGATTACGCAATTAAATTACAGTAAAGAATGCGAGATCCTTTTAGGGATTGAAAATATAACTCCTGTTGTTAACAATGGCAGAATGGGCTGGCTTCAATACTCACCTTTGTTTGCGATAACTAAGAGAATCTAGCAATAGTGTGGGCAAATGAGTATTTTGATCTTTAGTTCATATATTAAATCTGATAAGAGTGAAGAAGCAGATGGCGAATCCAGATTTTGTTTTGTAGATGCCGAATGGGAGTTGGGTATGAAGTACTTCAGACAAATCGAAAAGGAGTGAAAAGAGCCTGATATAGGTTTATTCGCATACTTGAACAATGCCAAATGTGAAAAATATGTATCTTGGAAAGGAGATATAAATGCCATTGCACTAGACGCATTTATGGTCTCTCGGAAGTTTTTTAGCCTTTCCTCTGTTCAGTATGATTTTGCCAGTCATCCAAAAGATAATTTTTGAAAAAGCAGAGGGTATTCTGGTTGTTTTTTATTGGCCCACTCAAGTATGATTTCCACTGTTTGAGAAATTGCTAATCGGGGGATGTTGATATTTGATCCGCCACATGATTTGTTATTTTTCTCGTTTCAGAGAACCTTATCCGCTCTCAGTCTCCCTTGCCCTGGTTGCACACGGATAAAACGTTTGGGGTAACTTTTACCGTGCTATCATAAAAATGCTCGGACCAGACGTTATAAGATATATGTCAAACGACAAATTAGTTATGTTTTGAGCAAAAACAGGAGAATAATTACTCTGCAGCATGGTAATTCAGAGTGACATGAGCTATCTCAAGAGTGCTAAATAGTTCGGTAAAAATGTGCAAAATCGTGGGGAATATTTTCCCATACTGCACGGTAAGGCATCTCAAGCGACATAGTCGAGGTCGGCCTTGAGCATTGGTGACGACACATCAGCGGGAAGTTACCCTGCAATATGGTAATATCATGCGTAAGTGCCAAAACATTTTTGAAGTGAAACTTCCTTTAGCGCGCCCTGCGAGTTTTTTCCGTGTGCAACTAGGGTAAGGGAGGCTGAGAGCGATTAAGGTTCTCTGCAAAATGTGCACATACAAGATATGCTATGCCTGTACCGGCGGACTATACTAGCATATCACTGGAATTACTTCTGAAAGTGACCCGGTTGTGAGTTCATCAGTCGGTACCATTGCGGTACCGACTGCAATGCAAATATTTATTAAAATAATCTTTCTGTTTTACCTCCTCTCTCACTGCTTTCAAGATTCACATCGACATTAACCTTTGTCTTAAATTTACCCTTTGCAATCAAATATAACTATGAATATATTTTCAATGTATAATTACTTATAGTGGCCACACTTTCCAGCGGTTATTCCGTTTAAATTTGCGATCATAACTGCCATACATATGTGTATATAAATTCCATCCTTAAAAACTCCTAAGGAAACCACATATTTCAATTCTTTTTGACCGACACGCTCGTAAGTTCCTTCTGGTAATACTTTACTTTCTGGAAATGAAGAATTAGATTCTGTGAAGAATATGTTTAACAAATTTATTTTTTGCTTTAAAGTCTACAAGAATAATAAAGGTAACTAGGCAGAGAAACAAGACATGTCATAAGGTTTCATTAATTTGTCCACTACATTATTACACTATAATTATAGTAATTGTACATTTTTAATCATATTTCTTATTTCGCGAATTTGAAATCCTACTGTCGAAAAATACGCTTTCGACTGTGCCGGGAATTGGCCCGGTTCTTTCGATTGCCAGTAGACTGCTCTGGCCAAGTGTCCAAGAGAAGAACATAGTAATTCTTAGAATTACAAGTTCTTGAATAAGGACTGGGTATTCGACGTAAGAACGGCAAACGTCCATAGCTTAAAAACAGAAGTAATATATATTTTGTACAGAAAACATGGGTATAAAGGTAGACCTCTTTTTTCGAGGGAATAACCAAAAGTAAGTGAATATTACAAGATAGACTCACGGTCCTCAGTTTTTAAGCATAAAGCAACCAACGCGCCCCCTTGACTTCACATTTTAAAAGTCTTTTAGTCGATAAAATAGAATACACTGTTATTAAATTGTCATATACGAACACTTCCCCTCAATTTAACAGAATACAGAACTCTTCAATTACTTTAAGTAAGAGACACAAAAAAGAAGAAAAAATGTGTTACAATGAACAGTTTTCTTGCATAGAAAGCGAAAGATATGTTCCTTCAAAATCTACACAATCCTAATTCAGAACTTAACTTTACAAATTGCTCTGCTGGCAATCCTTTGGTCAAGATATTAGCCTTCCGCTGCTGCATACGAAAGTGCTACTTATCCTGCCTCAGTTGATAAAAGGACTACTGTACGAGGTCTGTCCGTAAAGTATCGGACCTACCTTTATATCTCCGCGCTGGCGTTATTCTTCATCATCGGGCGGGTGGCATCCTTCAAAGTAATCCCCACTTGATTGAATTACACGGTTCCAGCGATGTTTCCACTTCTCGAAACAATCCTGGAACTCACTTTTAGGGATGGCTTTCAGTACACTCGTCGCATTATTTTCAACAGTCGTTTTGTCATCGAATCTCTGTCCTTTGAGTGGTTTTTTGGGTTCTGTAAACAGCCAAAAGTCACAGGGGGCTATGTCGGGACTGTACGGAAGTTGTCGAAGCAATGCGATGCTGTGTTTACTCAGAAACTACTGCACAAGATTCGATGAATGCGCTAGCGCGTTATCGTAGCGAAGAAGCCAGTCACCACTTGACTAAAAGTGCGGGCGTTTTCTTCTCACTGCTTCACGCAAACGTTTCAGAATTTGAACGTAATATTCTTTATTGATTGTCTGACCTGTCGGTGCATATTCATGGTGCACAACACCTTCATAATCGAAAAAATAATCAACATTGACTTCACACTGCTCCGACTTTGACGTGCCATTTTTGAACCGCCTGTATAACTCTTTTCTCTGTGTTATGCCCATACTTTTGTCTACAAAGGCCTTCTGCACCATCTGAATAGTTTCCGAACTCGTTTTTTCGAGTTGAAAACAAAATTTGATGCAAATTCGTTGATCTTGTTTTTCAGTCATTTTTAACAATCACAAAATCCGCTGAACTCAAAAATAACTTTGAAAACAAAGACACGCTGCGCATGAACTATACGTCCGGCGGATTTCAGCAAGCTACCGATAGGTTCGTGAGGCTTTACTGTTGACGTCCATGCCCCACAGAGGTCGCTGGAAGACTATGGCGCGGAGATATAAAGGTAGACCCAATACTTTCCGGACAGACCTCGTATTTTTATTTCTTGTGACCCAGCAGACTGGAGCACCAGAGGCTTAAAAATGAATACCTAAAGTCGATGGACATCGGAATAGTTCCAATGATTAATCGCTACAACTGTTACTGTTACTTTTAACTCATTTTTTGCAAATCAATTGAAAATTAATCCGCATCAATCCGGTCAGTCCAAAGTTTCAATCTGAATTCGTAGTCGCATTGGTTCGGATTCATCCGTATCAAAGATTAGATTTGGATTCATTTGGATTGATCCGGATCGGGCCAGTTTAATTTTCAAATTATTTAGAACAAACGAGATAATAATAATAAATATTATTTTTTGTACTTTTTGTTCATTTTCAAGTACATTTGTGTTTTTTATCATGACACATGACAGTGGGAGATGAAATAAAATATCTTATACTTTGAATTATCTTCCACCTAACAAAACAATACTATTTTTATTTGAAGTAGAGGCAGCCATAGCAATATCTTATATTTAAGGTCTAAAATATAACATTAAAAGATTTTATATGAATATCGTGCGTTTAAAAAGACAACAAATATTTTATCATAGGTCAATGAACTCTTCTAGAATTTTCCCATCTAAAGGAAGACTCGAATTTTGCGCAGGAAACGGAAAATCATTTTGACGTATCACACTTATATTTTTGCCACTTTTTGAAAACAGCGGCTATCTACGTAGAAAATACCATAGCTTTTAATTTTTCAGTAAGAGAAACGTATTTTTCATAATTTTAAGTGTGCATTTGCAGTTACGCTTATTTACAAGAAAAACCGCATCTGCTATAAAAATCGTTAAATAGTAATAAATGCACTGAGTATCATTAGAAAACACAAATAAGACGTCCAAATTTATATATATGAAGATAAATCTACCAAGCTGTATACAAAAATATCAAATTTTAAGTTTATTAAGTTCTTGAGAAATTTTAGAATTATTTAACTCATTATAAACATTAATTAACGTAGTTTTGTGACATTCGTAAATATTCTTAATTCTCTAGCAATTATAAATCAAAAAGTAGTAAATATAATTATTTAAATTTTGAATTATCTTACGAATATCATACGAAAATAACACTTAAAGTCATACGTATATGCAGTCAGATCACTTTTTTTAAATCTTTACTCTTAGTGGTAATCTTATAAAAGAACACTTAATGAAGTAATATATATTTATGAATATAAATATTTAGCAGATGAGTGAAGCATTATAACAATCTGATAACAATCTTTTAGAGTTTGCAGTTATCTTATGATTACTGCAAGGCGCGGGCGCAATACAACGCGAACTGACCTCTTCCTGATTCGCCTATTCATATTTGCATAGTTTATGTTTCCTGCAGATTAGGTAAATGATTTCTCAAAAATTAACAACTTTTCGCTGTGAATTTTTATTTTTATTTCACACACTTCTGTAAAAGAATACTTCATTATCATACTGACGACTTTATCTTAATATTGATAAAAATTGCAGATATGCTAATTTTCATTTGCACGACAGAACAGGCCTGAATAGGTCGAGCAGTGGGAAGATGTGGCCGAATTTTCCAAAATGGAAAATTTGGCCAATCAGAGGTCACATTTTCCCTCTGCTCGGCCTACTTGGGCCTATTGTCTGAGCGTGTATATGGGGTTATAGTATGAGCATCCTCATTTACTTGATAATTCCATATAAAGGAATTTTTTGCAAAGCGTATATGTGACGCTACCCTAGATAAGGAACCTAATCATCCAAAAATTATTTTTGGAATTGTGATCGTTTCAGAGTAATTCAATACCGCTCTTTAATATTATGCACTGAGAAAAAATATTTAATTGAATCAAAGAAAATAATTTGTTTGAATGACTTTCTTTGATTAAAAGAAATGATTTGTTTAAATGAAAAAAATTTGTTTGATTCAAACAAAATATCTTTGGACCAATAGAATATTTGTTCGTATCAAATAAATATTTGTTCAAATCGAATAAATTTCTGCCTTAAATCAAACAAATTATATCTTTGACCACATATCAATGCATTAATTTATTTGTTTTGAAGAAAAATTAATTTGATCCAATCAAATCTTTTTTCTCAGTGTGAAATCAAAACCATTTCCCGTGCAATAATTATTGTTTAGTAATACTTTTTCCATCAGAGGTTCGAAATACCTTCGAATCCTCTCTCTCTCTTTTCCTAAAGTTACTTCCACTGTGTTTGCGACATGTAAGAGAGAGTAAAGAATATCAGAAACTGTAATTGGCTCGTTGACTATTCTTTCCTTTCTCCTCTAAAATCTTCGCTGGTACGGTAAGGATCGCGTCATATATAGTGAGAAAATATATTTCGAAAATTAGAAAATATGTTTAAGAGATGTACAATAACTATAATCATATCACACAAAAAACTATGATAGTTCTAAAAAGTTAACCATTGCGACGTTCACATGCCACGGTGGCACAAAAAGATGCCCAATGTCCATTTGAAAACGTGTAAGATATATATATATATATATGACATTTATTGTTCAGATTTGGCTTTTAACCTTCGCTGAGCATTAAATGATTATTTGAATAATGCCTTAATATTTTTTGAATTTACACTCACCCAATGCATTAGAAATCGAAAGAAAAATGTAGAGCAAAGCAGCGATGATTTGCCACATTATTACTTCACTAATGAAACAGATTTCTCTTACTTATTCGTGCGTACTCCTAAAATATACCCAAGTTTGTGACGCAATTACTGTTTGCCACAAGAGTATTTGTCTATGTTATAAAAATTATAACAGCTTTATGACTCACCTCGCTGTGATCATATTTCAAATTGTTCTCAAAATATTTACAATTCAATCTTCGCACTCTAAAATATTTGATCATCGCGCTTGGTCTTATATTTGTTACATCAGAAACGTAACATTTCTCTCCTTAAAAGATCTCCTCGTATTATGTAAGGATCAGAAGGATCCTCTCTAAGGGATGAGGAAAAGTCATTGATTGAGAAGGGTTAGGTATATAAAAAAAATTTATTGACAATAAAAATTATATCGGGTAAGCAACATGGAAATGTAAATAGAATCGAAATTTAAATACCCTCTAGTCACCCTGAGTTGTGAATTGGTTGATGATTAATTGAGTCCAGTAAGCGAATGTGGTCAGTTGAGTCTTCCTTGTAATCTTGAGATAGTTGCTGTTGTATAGTAAATTCGTAGTCCAGACGGTTGATCTAGTTGATTCTTTGATCCCAGTTTCGAGAGAATTTGGAAGGCGATACCCCTTCACTTTTAAGAGTCGTTAAACTCAACGTCGAGTTAGAATTTGTGTTGAGTAGCGGTAGAAATCTGGTGAAGCTGGACTAGACTGAATGGATTGCACTCGCGGTATAGATTCGATGGCACTGGACTGGACTCGCGTTAGTTACATTGTTGAAATCGGACGTTGACTAACTAACTGAACTGAACTCGCGGTGTGAAGATGATGGTACTGGACTGACTTCTCTTGGAACTTTCGCTTTTTATAGAACTTTGAAAGGTCAAGTATGACGAGTAACATGCTATGACCAGTCGCATGTTATTACAAGTCACATGCTATTACAAGTCGCATGTTGTGACGGTAGTGTGTTGGTATTGTAGGGCTTCATTCACTTTCTCTCTGGGTCAGTCGATTTGTTATCATGTGTGGGTATTATAACGACACATGGTAATTTCATATTGATCATCCTATTGATCTGTACACTGTAAAAAATTCAGTTGAAAATTACCACGTAGAACAGGGGACATAAAATTATTAGTGATTAACGTGGTAATTTTACCAAAATGGTGTAAAAATAATTTGGAACGGTAAAATCACATGCAGACAGTAACATTCCCTTAATCTCACTTTCAATGCAGTATAATTTTACGTTTCTTGTTGTAAAATTCAATTGACAATGTAAAATGGCCGGGATGAATTTCATTGCGCATGCGCTATATATATCATTTGTAAATTAACACTGACAGTACACTGAGAAAAAAATGCTATTGAATCAAAAGCATTTCTTTCTAAAAGCATGTATATCATGGATTCAAATCAATATGCTATAGAATTATTAACATATTTATTGGTTCTTGTAGTATATTTTTATGAATTAATAGTATAAAATTAATAGTATTCAAAGCCGAATTTTTTAGTTTATTTTCTTAATTTAACACTTACTTTTACATTGTGAAAACGCGATATAAATGATAAATTAAATAAGAATTTGAAACCTGCTGCTATTGCACGAGAGTTGACTTTCTAGGTTATAGAAGTTATAGAATCACTGTTGCAGCGTCGGGCGTTAAAACAAAAATGCATCATGAAGCGTGGAATTATAAAATTCTAGTAGATTTACACTCAGTCTGCATTTTTACACTTTCATGGTAAAATAAATCGCAGTACGCATTGCGAATTTACTAACACGTTGTAAAATTACATTCAAATATACGTTACACTATGGTTGAAATTTACCATGTTTATCATGCGTAATTTTATGTCCCCTGATTCAAGTGGTAATATTAAACTTTCACTGCAAACTTCATACAAATACTGTGAAATCACACCGCTTATCGTTACAAATTCACAATAGAGTCGTATTATTCCTACGTCAATCATAGTAAAATATTTTATAATCGATTGGTAATTTTCAACTGGATTTTTTACAGTGTAGATATGTCTATAACTTGCGTCGATAAAATCACACTCGCTGTAATGCTGTCTTGATCCCTTTATTGGTTTCTTAATCTGCTTGTTACTTGTGGCGGTAGAGTCGCGGGACGTGACATATTCTTCACTTACATTCAAATTTATTTCTTGTAAATTGACACTGAATCGAAGTCAATATTGTAATATTGTAGATGTCAATTATATTTTCTCAATGTTACTAAATTTGTTTTTGATTTCAAATGAAGAAAGAAATTCAGTTTATTTATGCCTCTATTGGCCTTAAGGAACACATTCTCATCATGACAATGGCGCTTCACGTTCGATTTTCTGCATATATTTCTTCAACTTCTTTAATCTGTGCCACCACATTGCGTCCTATATTTCTAATTATATTCTTGGAGTTTATTGATAAATCAAGTTACACAAAAAGAAACTAGTCAAATTACTCTGTCAACTACAAAGAAAATAAATAGAAGTTCAATATGATCTGCAACAGTTCCAAAAAGAATTGATAGTAACTAAAAATGTGTTTCCGAAAAAGGTTTTAAATCTCGTTTGATGCAAACCGGTTGAAAATTAATTCGACTCAATAAGATTCATTCCGAATGTATCCGAACCAAGTGTTAAATCGAAATTCAGGTTGATCTAAACCGCATCTCTAATCCCTATCAGTCCAAATCATTCTAACCTCGGATCTTTTCAGACTAACCCGGATTTAAGATTTGCTTCAGGTAAATCTAAATTTTTGCGATGCAATATGTTAACAATTAGTGTATAAATAGTGAATAAAGATTTAAAATTAAATTTGTTTATGTAACTTATATTGAGAATTAAATCCAGTGTAATAAATAACAGAAACGAATGTTTATATATATAGCAATGTAATCACTATAATTCTATTGACTTATAAACATTCTTCCAGAAAATATTGGTAGTATAATTGAAAAATTTTTCGTTACTAGCGGAATTCTCATTCTCATGGTTGTGGTTTGTCTCAAACCTGACGTTTCTAATATATTTGTATTCTTTAGTCTTAAAAATTGTGGTAGACTTGCAAGTATCCTAGAAAAACTGTGTCCTTTTCGATGTGATTTATTCAGTATATGATGTCATTAATTATTTATAAGTTATTTATAAGTTATTTAGTATCACTGTATTTATTTGTGATATATTAAATGTTCGAAAATGAATCAAAGTTGAGTAAAATTCAGAAGTGTAGGGTGAAGTATGAAAGCGTGCATTAAAAATTTTTAAATATATATATTATTATAATTTCGTGACATGTTTGTGTTCATGTCTTAATTATTATCTTGACCCAAAATTAAATCGTTTTTGTATTTTGTATTGGCATTGGGTCAGATCATTACCATCAGGAATAATTTATTGAAAAAACATGTTCTAGATATATAAAACCAGAATCATGTTTAAAAAGGTAAAGTAGATAAAAAATATAAAAAAGATAAAAAAGGGGGTTAAAAAAGGCAAACGTTTCGGCCACAAATGGGGGCCCTCTTCAGTGCCAGCTAATTTTCGGAAATTAATGACTAAGCTGTAAGCGTGCAAAAACCATTATTTATAGTAAAAACTAGATTTTTTTTATTTTTGTTTTTATGTTTTTTGTTTTCTTAATTATGAAATTTTATAAAAAACGTGCAAATGGACTTATGTGTTGAGGCAAGCTCCAAGGCGTCCAGGAACCAGGCCGCTCCAAAACCACAGTCCTCAAAAAGGCATGAAAAAAGGCTCCTGTGTAGCCGATTAGCGAAGAGTGTGACCGCAAATTTGCTTCTCCTCAAAGGCACACACCAGAACCACGTATAAATAATGATTTTTTAACACTAATCTCGTACAGAAAAACGCCAGTATCCATTAGGAGGTCCACAACACCTTTCCAATTATCTTGGAAGGAATACTAAGCGGAGGTTCTCGCATATAAATTGAGCGCTTCGCGGCTTATTTTTGAGAAGTCATATTCATTGTTTATCAGTATGGCTGAATATAAGACATTTTCAGGCCGAAAAGGTCTAAGGTCTAAGGTCTAAGGTATATTTTGGATTGGTGCGACCGAATATAATACATATTTTACCAGAAAAAATAACTGGATTTTTTATATATTATTAATGTAAAATTTCGCGTGTGTAAACTTACATGTGTGCAAAAAGTGTGTAATGTGTACAATATTTTGTAAACGATGGCACGCGCTAATTTTTAATTATCTTGGAGATTGTATGAGACGGCGGTTCTCGCGTATGAGTTGAACGCTTAGCGGCTTATTTTTTCGATCTCATATTCATAGCTTATCGATAAAGCTGAATATGAGACATTTTCAGGCCAAAAAGTTAAATGAATTTGGTATGAGTTTTAAATTAATAAAATTAATTTCGCGTGCATAGTTATAATGTGTGCAAGGATAAGCGTGTAACGTATTTTATGTTCTTATAACCAATTCCAAGGCGCGAATATTTCGGAGATTATATTAAACGACGGTTCTCGCGTGTGAGTTAGCGCTTAGCGGCTTATTTTTGTCATAAAATTTTCATAGCGTATCAATGCAGCTGACTAAAAGCTATTTGCAGGCCGAAAATATAATTGCAACATGTGTGTATTTTTAAAAGTAAAATTAGCGTGTAAGTAAGGTCGACCACGTATTTTTGAAATCTCGGAGAGTTACTTAAGCATACTTCTCAAAGGTGTTGTGGACCTCCTAATGGATACTGGTGTTTTTCTGTACGAGATTAGTGTTAAAAAATCATTATTTATACGTGGTTCTGGTGTGTGCCTTTGAGGAGAAGCAAATTTGCGGTCACACTCTTCGCTAATCATAAACATAAAAACAAAAATAAAGAAAAATCTAGTTTTTACTATAAATATTGGTTTTTGCACGCTTACAGCTTAGTCATTAAGTTCCGAAAATTAGCTGGCACTGAAGAGGGCCCCCATTTGTGGCCGAAACGTTTGCCTTTTTTAACCCCCTTTTTTATCTTTTTTATATTTTTTATCTACTTTACCTTCTTAAACATGATTCTGGTTTTATATATCTAGAACATGTTTTTTCAATAAATTATTCCTGATGGTAATGATCTGACCCAATGCCAATACAAAAACGATATATATTATTACTCGTAGTATAACTATAAAAAACCAATCTTTTATTAAATCACAAAAATAGTAGAGCTTTCCGTTCATTCTACTCTAGGCTTCAATCGAGAGTTCAGTAAACCGTGAATCGCAAGATTTATTCCAACAGCTACATCTATTCACGCAGGAACGAATGAAAGTAATCTGCGCCTTGGGCACACATGAAACATTTTTAATTTGAAAAACTTAAATTCTTAATATTAAATTGATCTTATGAAAATTTAAACAAAAAAAAATCGATAAGTGTATTACATAAAATATGAAATATCACATTAATTACTCAGGCAGAATAATAATTTGGAATTCGCAAATGTAAAATCCATATTTTGAAAATATAAAACACAGAAAATAAAATTTTAAATGTTTTTATACAAGATACTTCTTAATAATAATGCAATTTTTTAATGTACACTGATAGAAATGGTTCGGGAGTTTTAGCCATTCGGTTGCAGGCTGGGAATTTATAATTGTATTTATAAAATAATATGTCTCTCTGAACAACGCAGGATGTTTAATACAGAAATCAAAATATTGTAAGTGAAACTGGTCGAATCAGAAATATAATATGGGAAGGCTAACAATACATTTTTCCATAGCAACCAATAATATGGTTGATTCGTTCATATTTATTCAGTTATATTCGGATGGTTAAAATACAAATCTCATATGGCTGTATCTATGCCAGCAATAAGGTAAGGTTAAATTAATCATAAATATCGTTGTAACAACCATTCTTTTCTATCAGTGTACATTTGGAAATTTAGTTTCACTAAACTTCATACGTTGTTATAATAAAAATGTATACTAAATGTAATTTAATAATTATATTATATATATCAATAATCATAGTTATAATAATTGTGTAATTATATTAATTTTTAAAAATATTTTATTAATCATTTATGAAAAAAGTTGATTTATTTTTACTTGAGTAAGGCTAACAAATTTTATTGACGGCACTTACTCTCACAAGCTCTGAATAACTCATGCAGTCACTATATAAGAAAGTTCCAAATTTTATATCTCAGCATTGTAAGCGAGCGTGTGCGTGATTCGACGAAAGCGTATCGTACTATATATAAGTGTTGTTATTAGGTTTATATATGTAAGGTTATATGTTTAAGTGTATTTGTAATTTGAAATATGATTGGCTACGTCCGTAATGGTGTGAATGTATTTGTAAGTTGTTTATGTATATACCGGATGACTATTGGCAGGCTCGAGGTAAGAATTTTTTTTTATTTGAGAGAACCATACCATTGCCAGTTCAAATAATACGCCTGATGCTCATTTTACCCAACTACGGTTTGAAGCACCTCAAGCGTCGGTGATATACTTATACATTTCATGTTAACCCACTGACGCATGTTGGTGCCCTGTCGTCGATAACGTTTTACTCAACTCCTTACTATTCCCTATGTAACGCTTATTATTATTCACTTTGGGTGAATTAGGTATATATCAAATTGATTTTACCCGACTAGGATTTAATAGATGTTCAAATGTCCTTATGTCCCAAGTTTAATCGACAGAGTTGAGTAAAATTACTTCAACTATTTTTCTCCGTGAAGTATTATATAAAATTATATAAAATTATATAAAATTAGTTAATATAAATTGCAAAGGTTGCAGTCAAACTTGTTCTCATTACTAATTCGTATTTTTAAAATGAAACCAGATTCTGAACAAATCCAAATCTCAAAAATAACGTTTGAGATTTGGATTTTGATTTGTTCAGAATCTGGTTTCATTTTAAAAATACGAATTAGTAATGAGAACAAGTTTGACTGCAACCTTTGCAATTTATATTAACTAATTTTTTTTGTAATTACAACTACATAGAATTTGCTGCGATAGCAGTGATATTGCTGTAATAGCGAGTCGTATTGTTGTGAGTACAAAACAATCTTTAGCAACACGAAAATTGCTGAGCTTGTTGAACCATTTTTCTCCGTGCAATAACCTCTCTGACGGCGAAGTCTTGCTGCCCTCAAACAAACAAACAAGAAGAAGTATTTATCATTGCCTATATGTCTCGCCATAGAAGGAGGTCTAATTCTTTCAAGACTTAATACTTTGTTCACGATATGTTGTTTTTATTACACATGTATACACAACATCACAAAAAAAGGTAACATTTTATAATCTGTGCTACCACATTGCGTCCGTTATTTCTATTTATATTCCTGAAGTTTATTGATAAATCAAGTTACACAAAAAGAAACTAGTCAAATTACTCAGTCAACTACAAAGGAAATAAATAAAAGTTCAATATAATCTGCAGCGGTTCCAAAAAGAATTGATAGTAACTCAAAATGAACCAAATGGTTACTTTTATGCTTGTTGCAGTTTATGTTGAATTTTTAATTTTTTCTGTATTTCTTCTGGCTGATAAGATTATAAGATTTTATCTTTCCGTAAAATAAATAAAAGTCGTATTGATTTTAATAGTTTTCAAATTTTTTATATTGAAATTCAATTAATAGTGGTAAGCACCACTATAAGAAGCCTTGGCACTTTTTGATTGACGTCCTTTCGTCCATGAAAACCATGTCGAAGCTATAATTTCATCAATATGTTTCTCATAAACGGCATCTATTGTGGCAATTGCATACTTATGCTCGACCAAGATTCCTATAAGCTGATTCTTCCAATATATAGGACCACCCAAGTCGTCCTTCAAAATAAACATTTGTTAATACGGAGATGCTTTTTCAGTGAAAGTGGTAAATAACTGACGATAATTCAAAATTACTCATAGAAGTACAGAAAGAAGTAATAACCTTTAGCAACAATATACCAGATAAATAATAATAGCCGAAAACACGAATTTGGGAAGATTTAACGTGTGGATCTTCGTCTATGTCACGATCTGTATTTATCTTCAAAATTTTCTTCTTTATTAACGTCTTATTTCCTGATGGTTCCTCTTCTATGGAGTTTATTGCTATCAATTTCAAATCTACACCACGATCCAGTTTATGAATTTCAGAAACTGGTACATTGAACACCGGTCTCGTGAACTGTACTTCTTTGTCCAACTAGAAAGGATTTACATTTAATACATACAACTTGTGTTATGAAAATCTATCTTAGTTTATTATATATTATATATTATATATTATAGTAATATTAGGTCTTTTTGTATTTTTGTTTGTTTTTGTTTTTTTAAAATTAATATTTAATACAAACATACAAAGAACTTATGAAAGGAGGTAAACACAAAGGCGTCCAGGAACCAGACCGCTCCAACCACAATCCTCAAAAAAAGATAAATAACTCCTATTCGGCAGATTCGTGGAGAGTGTGACTGCAAGAATGCTTTTCCTCAAAGGCACACATAAGCACAATGTATTTAATTAATTTTTTTAATTAAAAAATTAATACCACATTCGTAAAGGATAAAAAACCATATATGTGGTATACCCAAAAACACATTTGAGGAGAATTCTAAGCACAGAATACGTGTTTTTGATAAAGTCTATTCTTGTAAGCCTTCTGTAACATTTTCAGCAATTCCGCACACAAAATTCCATTTGCAATGCAAAATTTGAGAAAATTCTTTGTTCGTTATTCTTATCCATTGGAAAAATCGCGAAACACACTTGAAATAAACTGACAACATCGAGTGCTGTGAACAAAGTAAATAACACATCGCGCTCGAACATCACGTCAGTATAGAGGACACTGGTGTCAACTTAGCGTCAAAAAGGTTTTTGACAATCTTTTCAAGCGGACTTTTTGAATGATAATTTGCTGGGACTTTTTTGACAGAATGTATATAAATGAAAAAACAAATATATTTAAGCAATAAATTGCCTTTTAAATTACACGCGACAACTCTATTGCATGTATCGTTATAACAGGCAGAATGTTTTGCTTACGATCGCTATATAGGTATATCGTATTGTCATGTCAAAGAACTTGTATCCTTCGTGGAACAATATGACGTTTAGAAATATCAGTACAGTTGCTACGCCGATAGTGGTATCGTTCTGAGGACCATCTGGTAGCATTGGTCTAATAACAATATTTTCTGGTTCTGAAGACCAAAATATAGTTCTCTAAACTACACTGATTTTTACGTGTATGAAAATTTAGTTACTGATTCATTCAATTCAACCCCCCAAGTGGAACAATGTTCGCAGAATTCTAAGTGAATTTCTATCTAGAATCTCTTGTTTTGGTAAAATACCTTTAAAGTCTTAGGATTAAACTTCTCAAAGGCCTGTACAGATTTGGAACATGAAAATTGAAAACACACGATTTTACCCTGCTCATTGGGTAAAAGCGTTTTAATTTTAAGTCAAGTTTTCTGAAACGTTTCCAAGCGTTTCCGTTACCACACGGCGAATTTTTTTTATTTGCGGAAAACTGAACTCTGCATCACAAAGTTAATGGTTTGAGAAATCGCTCTTAATTTTCATTAAATTTTTTCTTCCGAATTCAGAACTCACCACAATGACTCCAATGTCGGGTACTTCGAGATAATTTTCTTCTTTACATGGATCGGGTAGATATTTGTGAAAGTCTATAAAATTGATAACAGGATAGAACGTATCTGGATCAGAATGTATTGGTCTCTTTGTATTGACATGAAGTTTTGTACGCTCATTCTCAGGTAGATTCTTCTCTCTGTCAATCAATCCTGTCTCATTTGCATAATAGCTGAAATGTAAACATGAGATTATTTTATATATCTCTTAAAAGTAATAGCATTTATTAATTTGAATTTTTTATATTTTCTAAGAGTCAAATTTATTCTTCATTATACTGCATCATATCGTCCCACAGTGGGGCGAAATTTAAAAAAACTGGCCAATAGTCGAAAATTGTGAATTTTTTTAGTCATTTACAATATTTAGTATTTTTCATGAAGTTCTCTTGAGTATATTTTTCTGCTAAAACGCTGAAATCAAAGCTTAGTTTAGAACGCAGTTCAAACTTATCTTGTATCGGTGTCTTATTCAATGCTATATGAACCGTCTGAAACATGCTTTCTTATAGAGTAGAGTAAAAAATTGAATATCGAGAACATTCAAACTGATCGAAATGCATTTTTATGGTGGACGTATATGAGAAACAAAAATGTAATCAAAAAATTAAATTCATTTGCACATATAAGAATTTGCAACGCATAAACCACATCCAAATTTCATTTAATGATAAGTAGAGAAAGTATTTTCACGTAGAGAAAAAGTTGATTGCACCGTGGTGTTCTGTCTTGAAACAAATTTTGTCCGACACAGTTTCTGATTGGAAGTATATTTTTCGTTTCAATTTTAAAAAGTACAATTAAAATTTATAGGGCTGAAGTTTCAGACGTATATTCGGACGGAATTTTTTTTTTTCTTTATCGCCTTATTATGTCTACACTTTAATAACAATAGATGTAAGGACCCCTTAAACATTTCTAAATGTAATTTCTCGCTCAAAAACGCAAAAACTGACCTAAAATTCATTAATTTAAAGTTAGACGGTAAACTCTCACCCAAAACTTAAAACATCTAACTAATTTAACATATCCCACTCGATAAGTGATAACAAAAACTACACAGATAATATTTCTAAAAAATTTTCACTTGTCGGAAAAAGGTCAGTTTTTGGTCAGTTTGATTGTCTTCCGACAAGTGAAAAAGATTTTAGAAACATTTTTTGAGTAGCTTTTGTTATTACCTTCAGGGTGGGACATGTTAAAATTGTCAGAAGTTTTTAGTTTCAGGCGAGAATTTACCGTCTAACTTTAAATCGATGAATTTTGGGTCAGTTATTGCGTTTTTGAGCAAGACTGTGTATTTAGAAACATTAAACGGGCTCTCACCTATTGTTATTAAAGTTTAGACATAATAAGTTGATTAAGAAAAAAAAAATTTTCGTCAGAATGTAGGTCTGAAACTTCAGCCCTACTTGAAAGTTACTAGTTCTGTTGGCTTTGTTAATTTTAAATTGTCCTGCTGTAAGGTACGTTCTACACACATGAAAAGTTTTGAAAGCGACAAGTTTTTTTGGCTTGAACAGGCTTATGGAGATTGCGATGGTGATATGATTCTTTCTAGAATTCTTCTTGAGGATTTCACCTATTAGTGAAAAAATAACATAATGCAATCATACCAACCGATTACGCAATTACATTATAGTAAAGAATGCGAGATCCTTTCAGGAATTGAAAATATAACTCTCGTTGCTAACAATGATAGAATGGGCTGGGTTCAATACCCACATTTGTACGGGATAACTAAGAGAATCCAGCAGTGGTGTGGGCAAAGGAATATGTTGATCTTTAGTTCGTATATTAGATCTGATGAGAATAAAGAAGCAGATGGCGAATGCAGAATTTGTTTTGTAGATGCCGAATGGGAGTTGGGTATGAAGTACTTTAGGCAAATCGAAACGTACTGAAAAGAGCCTGATATTGAGTTATTCGCATACTTGAACAATGCCAAATGTGAAAAATATGTATCTTGGCAAGGAGATCCAAATGCCATTGCAAAGGACGCATTTATTGTCTCTCGGAAGTATTTTTTTAGCCTTTCCTCCGTTCAGTATGATTTTTCGAGTGATCCAAAAAATAATTATTGACAAAGCAGAGAGTATTCTGGTTGTTTTCTATTGGCCCACTCAAGTATGGTTTCCACTGTTTAAGAAATTTCTAATCGGGGGATGTTGATATTTACTCCGTCACATGATTTGTTATTTTCTCCTTTCAGAGAACCTCATCCGCTCTCAGCCTCCCTTGCCCTAGTTGCACACGGATAAAACGTTTGGGGTAACTTTTACCATGCTACCATGAAAATGCTTGGACGAGTGACCATATAATGTAGAATACACCAGACGTTATAAGATATATGTCAAACGACAAATTAGTTATGTTTCGAGCAAAGACAAGAGAAAATTTAATCTGCAGCATGGTAATTCAGAGTGACAAGAGCTATCTCAAGAGTGCTAAATAGTTCAGTAAAAATGTGCAAAATCGTGTGGAACATTTTCCCAAACTGCACGGTAAGGCATCTCAAGCGACACAGCCGAGATCAGCCTTGAGCATCGGTGACGTCGCATCAGCGGGAAGCTACCCTGCAGTATGGCAATACCATGCGTAAGTGACATAACATTTTTGAACCGAACTTTCTTTAGCGTGCCCTGCGAGTTTTATCCGTGTGCAACTAGGGTGAAGGAGGCTGAGCGCGATTAAGATTCTCTGCAAAATGTGCACATACAAGATATGCTATGCCTGTACCGGCGGACTATACTGGCATAGCACTGGAATTACTATTGAGAGTGACCCGGCTGTGAGTCTATCAGTCGGTACCATTGCGGTACCGACTGCAATGCAAATATTTATTAAAATAATCTTTCTGTTTTACCTCCTCTCTCACTGCTTTCAAGATTCACATCGACATTAACCTTTGTCTTAAATTTACCCTTTGCAATCAAATATAACTATGAATATATTTTCAATGTATAATTACTTATAGTGGCCACACTTTCCAGCGGTTATTCCGTTTAAATTTGCGATCATAACTGCCATACATATGTGTATATAAATTCCATCCTTAAAAACTCCTAAGGAAACCACATATTTCAATTCTTTTTGACCGACACGCTCGTAAGTTCCTTCTGGTAATACTCTATCTCCTAGAAATAAAGAATTAGATTCTGTGAAGAATATGTTTAACAAATTGATTTTTTGCTTTAGTTTACAAGAACAATAGAGGTAACTAGGCAGAGAAACAAGGCATGTCATAAGGTTTCATTAACTTGTCCAATACATTATTACACTATAATTATAGTAATTGTACATTTTTAATCAAATTTTTTACTTCGACAATTTGAAATCCTACTGTCGAAAAATACGCTTTCCACTGCGCCGGGAATCGGCCCGGTTTTTTCGATTGTCGGTAGACTGCTCTAGCCAAGTGTGCTACACGGAGTGAAGAACATAGTAATTGTTAGAATTACAAGTTCTTGAATAAGGACTGGGTATCCGACGTAAGAACGGAAAACATCCACAGCTTAAAAACAGAAGTAATATATATTTCCTACATAAAATATCCGTACAAAGGTAGACCTCTTTTTTCGAGGGAACAACCAAAAGTAAGTGAAAATTACAAGATAGGCTCATGGTCCTCTGCTTTTAAACAAAGAGCAACCAACGCGCCCCCTGGACTACACCTCTCAAAAATCTCTTAGTCGATAAAACAGAATGCACTGTTATTAAATTATCATATACCAACACTTCTCCTCAATTTAACGGAATACAGAACTCTTCAATTACTTTAAGTAAGAAACACAAGAAAGAAGAAAAAATGTGTTACAATGAACAGTTTTCTTGCAAGGAAAGCGAAAGATATGCTCCATCAAAATCTACACAATCCTAATTCAGAACTTAACTTTACAAATTGCTCTGCTGGCAATCCTTTGGTCAAGATATCAGCCTTTTGTTTCCTTGGTGGAATATATTTTACATTAATTTTTCGTTCATTGTACAGATTTCTTACAACGTTATATTTTACATCCAGACGCTTTAGTCTACGGTGCTCCCATCTCCTCAACAGATGAATACTGGACTGATAATCTTCGAAAATGACCACTGGATCGTTGATCTCAACTTTGAGATCTAAAAGAAGAACTTTCAGCCATAGTAGTTCCGCTGCTGCATTCGAAAGTGCTACGTATCCTGCCTCAGTTGATGAAAGGGCTACTGTACGAGGTCTGTCCGGAAAGTATCGGGCCTACCTTTATATCTCTGCGCTGGCGTTATTCTTCATCATCGGGCGGGTGGCATCCTTCCAAGTAATCCTTACTTGATTGAATAACACGGTTCCAGCGATGTTTCCACTTCTCGAAACAGTTCTGGAGCTCACTTTTGGGGTGGCCTTGAGTACGCTCGTCGCATTATTTTCAACGGTTGTTTTGTCATCGAATCGCTGTCCTTTGAGTGGTTTTTTGAGTTTTGGAAACAGCCAAAAGTCACAGGGGGCTATGTCGAGACTGTACGAAGGTTGTCGAAGCAATGTGATGCTGTGTTTACTCAGAAACTGCTGCACAAGATTCGATGAATGCGCTAGCGCGTTATCGTGGTGAAGAAGCCAGTCACCACTTGACCAAAAGTGCGGGCGTTTTCTTCTCACTGCTTCACGCAAACGTTTCAAAATTTTAACGTAATATTCTTTATTGATTGTCTGACCTGTTGGTGCATATTCGTGGTGCACAACACCTTCATAATCGAAAAAAACAATCACATTTGACTTCACACTGCTCCGACTTTGACGTGCCATTTTTGAACCGCCTGTATAACTCTTTTCTCTGTGTTATGCCCATACTTTTGTCTACAAAGGCCTTCTGCACCATCTGAATAGTTTCCGAACTCGTTTTTTCGAGTTGAAAACAAAATTTGATGCAAATTCGTTGATCTTGTTTTTCAGTCATTTTTAACAATCACAAAATCCGCCGAACTCAAAAATATCTTTGTAAACAAAGACACCCTGTGCATGAACTATACGTCCGGCAGATGTCAGCAAGAAATCGATAGGTGATTACATTATTACTTCACTAATGAAACCGATTTCTCTCACTTATTAAATATGTACTCCTTAAATATACCCAAGTCTGTGAAGTAATCATTGTTTGCCACAAGAGTATTTGTCCATGTTATATAAATTCTAACAGCTTTATGACTGACCTCGCTGTTATAATATTTCTAATTGTTCTCAAAATATTTACTAGAAAGCAAATTTGCCCGCGCCTAGAGCGCACGATTCGATGTTCGCACTCTGAAATATTTGATCTGCGCGCTTAGTCTTATATTCTTCACTTACATTCAAATTTATTTCTTGTAAATTGATACTGAAGCTCAAGTCAATATTGCAATATTGTAGATGTCAATTATATTTTCTCAATGTTACTAAATTTGTTTCTGATTTCAAATGAATAGGGAAATTCAGTTTATTTGCGGCTCTATTGGCCTTAAGGAACAAATTCTCATCATGGCAATGGCGCTTCGCGCTCGATTTTCTGCATATATTTCTTCAACCTTTTTAATCTGTGCCACCACATTGCGTCCTATATTTCTAATTATATTCCCGAAGTTTATTGATAAATCAAGTTACATAAAAAGAAACTAGTTAAATTACTCAGTCATCTACAAAGGAAATAAATAGAAGTTCAATATGATCTGCAACAGTTCCAAAAAGAATCGATAGTAACTCAAAATTAACCAAATGGTTACTTTTATGCATGTCGCAGTTCATGTTGAATTCTCGATTTTTTCTGTATTTCTTCTAGCTGATAAGATTACAAGTTTTTATCTTTTCGTGAAATAAACAGAAATTTTGTTTTTGATTTCAAATGAGGAAAAAAATTTAGTTTATTTATGCCTCTATAGGCCTTAAGGAATACATTCTCATCATAACAATGGCGCTTCGCGCTTCATTTTCTGCATATATTTCTTCAATTTTTTCAATCTGTGGCACCACATTGCGTCCGTTATTTCTAATTATATTCTTGGAGTTTATTGATAAATCAAGGTACACAAAAAGAAACGAGTCAAATTACTCAGTCAACTACAAAGGAAATAAATAGAAGTTCAATATGATCTGCTACAGTTCCAAAAAGAATTGATAGTAACTCAAAATGAACCAAATGGTTACTTTTATGCTTGTTGCAGTTTATGTTGAATTCTCAATTTTTTTTTGTATTTCTTCTGGCTAATAAGATTATAAGATTTTATCTCTCCGTGAAATAAATAAAAATCGTATTGATTATAATAGTTTTCAAAATTTTTATATTGAAATTCAATTTGTAGTGGCGGGTACCACTAGTAGAAGCCTTGGCACTTTTTGATTGACGTCCTTTCGTCCATGAAAACCATGTCGAAGCTATAATTTCATCAATACGTTTCTCATAAACGGCATCTATTGTGGCAATTGCATACTGACAATGAACCAAGATTCCTATAAGCTGATCCTTTCAATATATAGGACCACCCAAGTCGTCCTTAAAATCAAACATTTGTTAATACGGAGATGCTTTTTCAGTGAAAATTGTAAATAAATGACGATAATTCAAAATTAATATTAGAAGTACATAAAGCAGTAATGACCTTTAGCAACAATATTCTACGCATAAAATAATAGCTGAAAACACGAATTTGGGAAGATGTCACGTGTGGATCTTCGTTTGCGCGATCACGTGAAATTATCTTTATAATTTTCTTCATTATTAACGTCTTATTTCCTGACGGTTCCTCTTCTATGGAGTTTATTGCTATCAATTTCAAATCAGCACTACGATCCAGTTTATGAATTCCGGAAACTGGTACATTGAACACCGGTCTCGTAAACTGTACTTCTTTGTCCAACTAGAAAGGATTTACATTTAATGCATACAACTTTCGGTGTTATGAAAATCTATCTTAGTTTCTAGGCATATATTTATATCTTTATTTAGTAACATGCTTGCATTCATGTCTTTAGTCTTAATCTTGAACGAAAATTGAATTTGTTTTGGTATTTTTGTATTGGCTTCAGGTCAGTTCCTTTCTATTAAAAATCTATGATTAATGAAATTTGTTATAGATATAGAAAGTCAGGAAACATATTATCGAGATAAGACAAACGTTTCGGTCACAAATGAGGGCCCTCTTTAGTGCCAGCTAATTTAATGAACTTATTAAATGAGCTGTAAATGTGCAAAGCATAAATTATAGTAATATTGGGTCTTTTTGTTTTTTTGTTTGTTTTTGTTTTGTTAAAATTAATATTTAATAAAAATATGCAAGGAACTTATGAAAGGGGGTAAACACAATGTCGTCCAGGAACCAGACCGTTCCAACCACAATCCTCAAAAAAAAAGATAAAAAACTCCTTTTCGGCAGATTTGTGGAGAGTGTGACTGCAAGAATGCTTTTCCTGAAAGGCACATATAATACCATATATGTGAGATACCCAAAAATTCCTTTGAGGAAAATTCTAAGCACAGAAACACGACACACGAACGCGGAAAAACGGAGTTGCATTGAGAGACTTTTCGTTAGAGTAAGTCATAAAAATGAATTATATTTTAGTATGATATCGTTTCAAAATGAGGTAAACAGGGTTTACGTATCAGAAGTTAATATAGTGATTTTTAAGCGGCGAAATTAATATTTTCGTTTGAATAAATTGAATTTATCTTCTACTAACTGTTATAAAATCTACGAGAATTTAGAATTCACTACATTAAAGTTGCGAAACGAAACAAAGAATATTTGAATCTGAAAACCACTATATGAGAAATCACTAATTCAATCCAAAGGTTTAACCTTCAGAAGTGACGGCTCCGGATTATGGATTTTTGTGTCTTTTTCTAATATGTGCAAAACAGGAGGAAGATAGAGAGGGGCTTTGGCACTGAGAAGAGAGGAGGTTTCAGTGGAAATACATACACAAATATTATTATCATACCATATATTTATGTTCAAATATTTGAGCACGCAGAGATAAACTATTTATAATTGCTTTTTGGGTTCGAACCCTCTAAACCCTACCTATATCTACATGACTATTCTGAGAAAAAAATAATATTTAATCAAAACCATTTCTTTCCAAAAGCATGTATACTATTCATTCATAAAAATATACTACAAGAACCAATAAATATGTTACTAATTCTGAACATATTGATTTGAATCCGTGATATACATATATATATACATATATACATACATCAAAAAGTCTAAAACGTTCGTGAAGAAGTGGGTTGAGCGTTATAAAGCCAATAAAAAACACCCCGCGAAGGTCCATGTTTGGGGATGCTTCTCAAAGTGCGGTTTTGGGTGTTTAGAGCTCTTCACTGAGAACTTGAATGCTCAGAAAATGCTCCAAATATATGAACGTGGTCTTCTAAGGTCTGCTACAAAGATGTTTGGAACCGATACGGCCAATTGGATCTTACAAGAAAATAATGACCCGAAACATCGAAGCCGTCTCTGCACCGCCTGGAAAGCAGAAAATGGCATCACAACTTTGGACTGGCCATCACAGTCCCCCGATGCGAATCCAATCGAAAATGTCTGGAGTGTTTTAAAGAGGAAGCTTGCGGGAAAACGTGTGTTCACCCTGATACAGCTCTCGCAAAAAATCAGGAAGATATGGCAAGAATTACCAACGGACTACGCTGCAAAAATAAGTGGAAAGCATGCCGAAAAGGTGCCAGGCCATTCTGGACAACGATGGGGACTGGACTATCTATTAGATAGTAGCGCCGTAGTCCTTTGAGAGTACTTTAATTTAAAAAAAAAAACGTTTTAAAATCTCTGATAGTTTTCGGAAAATCGAGGACTCGCTCTTGTTGAACCCTTTTCATTCTGGTACTTGAGGGTATGTGATGCGTAATGACGTCACAAATGACCAACCATTTTATATTATTTATATTCATCGGGTTGATTAGGACAGGAATGTAAATATAATCATGAAATTGTAGGCAACAATGAGGAATCCATCAAAAAATCAATCTCCGGTACCATTTGGATTTTTATTTCGAAAAATAAAATTTCTCAAAATTAATTTGTAGATATGTTGTTACCAGTATTGTAATTTGGACAGTAAAATGGATGGCCTTTACATCCATTTTACTGTCCAAATTTCAAAATTAATGTTTTCAAAACAAAATTCGACATGCACCAGACATTGATACTTTGATACATTCCTCATTATTTTCCAAAAGTCTGGTACTATATTTTCTTTTCTCTTTTAATCAACGCGATAAATATAAATAATAATAAACCGTTGCTAATTCCTGACGTCATTAGGAATTATATACTTTTAAAAATGGAGTAGCATAGAGGAGGTAAGGAGAATCTTCGTTGCTACTCTTTAAGATCCTCCAAGGTGCAGAAACGGAAATATCTGCAGGAGAAGAGCATCAACAGAGGATCAAAATTACATTGATTTAAACAGCTAATACGCCTCTTTTGATTCTCTCAAGTCCTCGAAAATGGAGCATCTTAGAGAATCAATAGAGAATCAATAGTTCGACTCCGGGTAGTATGGTTTTCTTGAATATAATAAAAATCTCACCTCGACCTGCCATCAGTCATCCGATACATAAATAAACATCATACAAATGCATTCGCACCATTTAGTCACAGCCTATCATATTTTTCATCAAATTATACTTGACATGCAATCTCACATATTGTGTCTGAACCTAATAACGACATTTATATTAAGGTGTTTGATATTGAAGTAATATTTCTAGTAAAGGTCACCAACAATATCAAACGGCTATCATTAGTGAAAAGTTACATTCTCCAAACCTCTTCTGTCAACGGTGGAGCCGAATCCTTTCATTAGTTTACACGTTACAGTGTCTGAAAGCAATCAACCTCCAAATTTTTCGCAAAGGTGGAAGTTTTTTTTGAGTTTACCCAATTTCGTGATCAATAAAATCCATGATATCGTTTTGAATAACCTGAAAGTGAAAGTGCGTGAGATAGCTAAGATCGCATCCATCTCAATGAGCGTGTGGTTAATATTTTGCATACACATTTGTGCATGATAAAGTTCTATGCAAGATGGGTGCCACGATTGCTCACAATCGACCAAGAACGAATTCGTGTGACCAATTCAGAGCGAAATTTGGCCTTTTTTAACCACAATCTAAAACAGTTTTTACATCGATTTTTGACGATAGATGGAACATGGATCCACCACCATACTCTGAAATAACGTGAGAGGTCAAAACAGGGGGTTAAGACTGGTGAAAGTGCACCAGTGCGTCGGAAAATGCAACAATATTCTGGAAAAGTCATAGATAATGTTTTTTGGAATGCAAAATATGTATTTCATGTGGTCTACCACATTACATCGGTTACTTTAGGTTTTAGATGTGTTCAGCTAAGTACAATTCACCCAGATTTTCGCTGCTAGCTATCTCTTGAATATATGATTTGTATTCTGAAATTTTAATAACGGTTCCTTCCTCATGATCAGTAAGGATTCCCACAAACCTATCACCGGAAAAGACAGGATTGCCTTCGTCAATCTAAAAAACAACAACGATTATTGCTGACACAATTTACCATTACTCAAGGTAAAAATTCGAGATGACAAACAGCACCTAATCTGGGGTAAGTCTGGTGTTCGGATAACTACAGCGTTCGTTTGCGGATTTTCAACCTCGCGGACCAAGCCCAGATCAGGTGCGGCGTTTCATTTCGAACTAAGATAAGATCAGTGAATTTCTTCACGGCTAATTAGCAGTTTTTAATATATCTAAGATACCGTAAAAGCATAATTACACATAGGAACCGCTCATTAATGTCGCATAATTCAACAAAGAATCGATCCTCTTCCTCTGCTTTGACACAAACATCCACTTTTATTATGAGTTTGTGGTTTGGAGTGTAGACGATTCTGTTTCGATCGATTGTCATACCTTTATGTTCATACATCTTTGTTCCTAAAAGTGGAAATGGAAGAGGTGACATTGAGAGCCTCATTGAATCATTCAACTAAAAAAAAAAATAACAGCATATATAACGTGACATCATTGAATCGGATATAATTAATATCTTTAGAATCATTCACACGTTAATAAATAAATTCCTTCCAATCAGAGAAATAATACAATAACGATCTTATAAAAATTAGGAATTCACGCAGAAACATGGATATTCAACTATGGGACAGCTATTTGATGCATATATTTAGTTAGAATATTCAGCTGCAACTCAAATGATATTATAAGAAAAATTAACTTATATATTGGATATAATATCTTAATGTCTAGGTATTACAAACGGATATATAAGAAGCTTGTTATATAGTTATACATCTGTTTTCTCTGTGTTTTTTGTATGCTGTATACTTTACTCTCGAAATTTTAGTTATTAAAATCAATCAATCTACCAACTGATCGATGTAATCATGTGAAATCTATGACTGTGATCAGAAATCGAATTTATTAAGAAAATCTCTTCTAAATCATTTGAAATTACTGTTTATTATTATTTAGCTCTCTTACCACTATCATCTGAACTCCTATAAGGTCTTCTAAATGAACATCCGTATTTGTTTCTACATAATTGTCTATGCTAATAAATTTATCAATCGGCAAATACTCCTTATTGTAAGTAGCTGCTACGAATTTATACTTTCTAATATTTCTTGATTTTCCATATACAATACTAGTTAAAAAACGAAACTAAGTAAAAAGATTTTTAAGAATAGTGATTATAAATATTACGAGACGTTTCAATATTTGCTGGCAGCTCCTCATTTTTTTTTACCGTTATGAACGAAGGAAAAAGCGAATGTGTTGGTGACAGTCAACTTAAAAGTATAATATCAGTAATTTTGCCGAAAATAATAATAGATCAAAAACCAGGAGTGTCAAAGAAGTGAAATAAAACTAGTTTGTGATACAATGTAAAATGAATTTTAACCCATTACAATTTATTTATAACTATTGGAAAAAACATCTCGATTCTTAATGGTGATCATAACCTGCCTTTTGAGTTTATATTTGACAGTTGGATATAAATATAATATCATTACCTTTTCATTACTGTGGCAGTCAGACCGACTTTTGGTGAGATCATGTTAGCCATGTTTAGCATATTACAGTCCGAAGAATCTTCAACCATAATAACAACCACACTTTTTAATTCTGTTTGGACTAAATGTTCCAACTTACATTCGGCATCGCTTGCTCTTTTTGCTACTTTACTTTCCAAAGGTGGCGGGTTTGATTCTTTAATAACTAAATAAAGAGGCTTGTAAGTTATAAAATTAACTTTTATTAAAAATTAAACATTAAAGACACCTTAAGATACAATATTTTGTAAATTTTGTATTTTTATATCTGGTCTATTGTATGTACTATTTTTCAAATCTAGGTACTAGTTAAGGACGTTCTCTTGCCCATAGATGTGCTCATCCTACTCTATCATAGGTAGTGGGATTACTGTTAAGCTTTCTAACCAAATAGTTGAGCACCGTTTATGCGCAAAAGTAACAAAATGTGTCTTCTGCGTCGATTTGTGCGATTTGGTAACACCGCTTTCCTGTCTTTCTCATATCGAGTCGAAAGCATATGGTGTGAGAGAGGTTATATTATGAGTTTATTGACAGTTTGTAAATACTAATAAGATGTCTAATAAATTTCGCAACAAAAATGGATTTTTTATTTCACAAAAATCAGCTGCTCGTAAAAAAAAAGCTCTGGAAGCAATGTCAAATGTAAGCGTACGCGCGCGCTGTTGATGCGGTGTTGCCAAGTCACCATATTTGCTTCAGCAAGTCGGCTAAGAATTTGTGTAACTGCGATTTTCAACAACGTATATCTTTAAAAGTAGTGCCGGTACACGTATTTTTTATGATGGCATACGATTCCTTATAATCTCTAGTATAATAAACTAGTTTTCCAAAAAAATCTAAAGAAAATTGTGCTTTTAATGTAAAGAAAGGTATCGTGAAACTGAACTACGCCTATCTAACACGTGTTAAGAGATTCAACTTTAGAGCTTAATTTCTCGATTTTAAGTACCGGTCTTGATGTTAATCTTTTTACCGCTTTGTAGATCATGGTAAAAAGTACTTATTTACGAAGTTTGAAAGAAATCTAAAGAAAAGTGATTTTCAAGAGAACGTCCTTAATGCAAAATTGACTTCGAACCTAAGTTGATTTTTCAATATAAAAACATGTATTTTTCATCCTAGATTGATTTCTCTATTAAAAAATGTTCGTGCCGTTTCGGCCTCTGTTAATTTAGTTTTACAATACTGTTACTTTTCAATTTTCGTTTAATTGAATAATTTGCTAAGAATGCTTTACAGCTTTTTAAGAAATATTGGAAATCAGTATTTATTTTTTGAATTTTTCCAAAACGTAATCATAAAAAAATTTAAAAAATGCTGCAATTTTCGAAATTCTGGTCGGATATGGCCAGTAAAAAACCCGTTCTTACTTTTCCAGCTCCGATAAAGTGTTCTAAAGTTTAATATAACATGTCACTCCAAATTTGTGATAATTTATTCTAGCAAACGTTTCAATTTTTTATGGTACTTCAATGGTAAATCAATTCAAAAGTCAATTTTTTACAATTATCTCTGTCAAGTTTTGTCAGTTGAACCGACTTTTTGTGAGTTCATGTTTTCTACACATACAATTACAGGATCATTCAGAATCAGAACTGTCATAAACTCCCATAGGAATTATACTTTCTAATTCTCCTTTCTTAAAGGCATGTGATACTTGAGAAAATAGCATGTTCACGTAAATAATTTGGCCCAGATTCTACATGTTTGTGCCCGAAATACATAACATTTTGTTATTGAAAGTTGGGAAATGGTAGAGAAGATATGAACGGACGTAAAGATAGATTACTTTTGGTTTTGACAATGAATAAATCTATAGTAAATTATTATATGGTGCTTCTGAAGTTTAATATTTCGCTGAAAAAAGTCTCACTATGATACGTTTTTCCCTGAATTAAAAGATATTTTAACAAAAGTTGAAAACTTGGGTGTCTCCGTGTATTGCTACATCTCTCAATAAATCCCCTTTCAAAATGGCCATTCCTCCTAATCCTCGCTCGAGCTCGAGCACGCTGGGCTGCTCCCCTCACTCTCGCTAACCTTGGAATTCGTACCCGACGCTTCCAATAAGGTCGGCCTAGAAAGATTTCTAAAATAAAGTACTTTTGTTACTTTTTTAAACAAGAACTGAAATTTTACGGCTGTTAATTAGTATATTGTGCAACAAGAAAAAAACATTTATTTTATGTCATTGCAATCTGCGTAGAACTTTTTATGTAGAAATATTCTGCTCTGTTTGGCGCTGACTTTTGCTGGCATCATTGAAAGCATTGAATACGAATTCCGAGCTTAGCGCGAGAACCATATGGAAAGTGGCCTTATTAAGAGTTGACTGTAGTACAAGCAGGTTGAAGCTCTCTTAAAATTCATTTAATATTATTAGATTCTCAACATATGAGGAGGTATTGGTTTTAATTTTATATGTTATCATATAAATTATGTCTAACGACAAATAATATATATTATGTTTTTGTTGTTGTAAGTAATTATATTTACCTAATGGATTAGATCTGACTATAAGAGTGCAGAGTATAATAGTAATAGTTTTCCACATTGTTACTTTCACAGTGAAACTGATTTGCATTACTGATTTTTGAGTTTAGTTAAGATCCTAACTACTCAAATTTGTTAGGTGCAACCGCTTTTTATAGTCGGTATTCTGAAATGACGTGAACACACAATGATTTTATCTCATCGTGTGGTTATAGAACAATGTAAACAGGTACTTTTGAGATAGCTCGCTAGAGATTTGAAATCGTATACATATATATGTATAATCGCATTCTACGAGCCTGTTTTATTACCTGTTTCAAAATTGATACATTCTATGAAAATGTTATTACGGATGAAAGAATGCGTCAATTCATTTGACTCAAGTTTTGGTGAACGAAAGCTTAGAATATCTCATTACATATAGGCCATCTTTGATAAGATTTTATGTGTGGATTATTTATATTTATCGTCTACCTTGAGAAAGGAAGGAAGATTATTGAGACGTATCATGTTGCGTTATTGGAACGATTGGTTGAAGAAATTAGGAAGAAACAACTACATTTGAAGGGGAAAAAAGTCTTTTTTCATGTTGATAATGCACCATCTCACACAACGAACATTCAAAAAGCATGAATTGGGTTTCGAATCGCTTCCGCATCCACCGTATTTTCCAGACACGGACTCCAGTGACAATTATTATCTGTTTCCATACCTCATGAGATGGCTGTGTGGTAGGCGTTTTGAGTCGAACGAAGAAGCTGAATGGGAAAATCATATTATTTTGAAAATTTTTTTTTTAATTTGGGAAATGGCAGAGAAAATATGAACGGACATACAGGGTGGGCACGAGTGGGTTGCAGAATAGGGAATATAATTGGGAGTACACTCGAGATTCCCTGTAACGAAAAGCTCGAGCATCGGAAACCTCTCTGTAACAAACGCGAAAGGGATCCCCTCCATATCCTACTTGTTGCTAAGCGCTGTTATGTGCATTATATAATGCGCGCAGTCTGTCTGTCAGTGAGGCTATGTGAATAATATATTTACATAGTTAAAACGGTATAAAAAAGATTTCTGTGAGTATTGAAGATGGAATTAACGTATTTGACGGTATGTACTCAAAATACTAAAAATTGTAATTATATAAATTTTTTATACATATTGTTTAAAAAGGAACAATTTTAGTTATCTACAGTAATGTGTGAAATATCAAAATTTCAAAAAAGAAAAATTATGCAATTTTAATGTTCGATAACCGACTTTACTTCAAAATATTGAAAACTCCAGATTGGAAAAATTAAATATAAACTTTTTTATTTCAAATACTGTAAAATTACATTATCATGTAATTTTTCAATAATTGACAAATAATTTTCTCATTAATTTGTGATAAAAGCCATCAAACTCATTGATTACTTTTTCAAATTCGAGCGCGCTTCATTCCGTAGTAGTGGGGGAAGAGGGGTCGATCGTCTGCTCGTTATAGGGAGGCGTGACGCGCTTGTTACAGAGAGGTTTCGTTACAGGGAATTTCGTTATAGGGAATCTCGAGTGTAGTTTAGTATACGAAATACCGCCCAACATGCACTTTTGTTATTCGAAAAGATCTTTTTCAGGCGTTTTTTTTAAATTTGCGCCAGCTCGAAAGAGGTCGTGCATGTCTTGCGCATGTCTGTTCGCTTTTTTCTAGGTCGGTAATAGTGAAACCTGTCCATGTTTAATTTTAAATATGGTACAGGTTAGGTTTCCAAATGTCATTTTTGAAAAAATAGTAAAAATATTAAAATTAAAAGTGTCATGTTTTAAAAATATTGTCGAAAGTGCGGCAGAATTTTAAACAACAGTGAGTGAATTTATTATTCAGACACACAAGTGTGAATAGTTGAAAATTGGAATCTAGTGTGACAGCAAGAAGTTCACCTTTGTATTGTGTGATAAAAAATATAAATTTTGAACAAATGAAGAGCTTTGTTGCTCTCAAAGGTAGATAAATGAGATCAGGGATAATTTATGACATGGAGAATGGTAAGATTTTAAATCTCTGTTACGTCACAAGTACGCAAATATACTTACTTTGATCGAAGATTCCTCGTTTTAAGTTAGGATCGAATGATCCTCGCTTAGGGATGAGGATAAGTCAATGAAAGACACAATGATTATGAAAATAATACAAATTGAATTTATTTTACTGGTTAAAATTTCCAGATATACATTCATTAAGACAATTTATATACGTAACGTAGGCACAGGCTGGTTGGTACGTGGGTGAGAGAGAGAGAGAGAGAGAGGGAGAGAGAGAGAGAGAGAGAGAGAGAGAGAGAGAGAGAGAGAGAGAGAGAGAGAGAGAGAGAGAGAGAGAGAGAGAGAGAGAGAGAGAGAGAGAGAGAGAGAGAGAGAGAGAGAGAGAGAGAGAGAGAGAGAGAGAGAGATTCAGTACCTTTATGATGATGGTTAATCCACACGGCGGTGAGTGGTAAGCACTGGATCCCCACAGGTGTAGTCCAAGTGTGTGAGAGAGACGGAGTTATAGGCCGCACAGGTATATTCCGCAAAGGCGGCGATTCAAATTTACGACACTGTTCGAAGATCTTTACAAGATCTATTCAAGTCTACGATGACTTTTACGACTCCCGAACTTGGATTTTAAATTGTCCCAATCGAATTTTATTAATCTCAAGCTCAGAGATTTCCGAAGTTACATTGAAATACCGCACTGGACTATTGTCGCGAGACCGGTTATAAATCCGAAGGAAAATTTAAGTGTCGAACTGGACGAAGAATTTACTGACTGCTTTCTCTTGGTGTGGGCCTCTTTTATATTTTTTCATACAAATTGACGGTCAGCGAAAATCGTGACGTAGTCATATCTTCTTAGAGGAGAAGGGGCCCTATACTGCTCCCTACTTCCCCTACTCCCTATTCCCCTTTATCGATTTTCTCATAGATTTCTAACTCAAACCAGCCTGTGTGTATTATATACATTCAAATACGTCGCGGGACGTGACATCTCTATGATGAAAAATATTGAATATTTATTTAATGTAAAATTTTCAATTACAATAATATGTTTTAAATTTTCAGAAAAATATCTACTCACTTCAAATCAAATTTAAAAAAAAAAATTTTAATTTGATGGAAAATTCAGATGAGTATTTTTTATTTCACTTTCAATGATATTCTTGAAAAGAGACGTTTACTTTGTGCAATGTTTTTTTTATTTTTCAGAAAGAGTAAAAAATGAAACAAGAGGATGAAATAAAGGATTTAAGAACTAAAATTGTGTAGGTATTTATGTTTCTTATAAGATTCAGTAGCAAAAGTACATACATAATAATATAATAATAGTTTGAAATATCTTAAAGCTAAACTTCATAATTTGTCATTTTAAAAAAATTTTAAAAACCCTCACTGATGTTTATGTAATCAAATCCTCGATAGCTATTGATTATTGTAAAAATTGTTCCCGGGACTAGAATAAAGGTTTCAAAATTCTGCAAACTGGCTCAGGAGTCCACGTTCATGTATTCTGTTAGTTCTTATACTAAAAAGTTGTAAAAAATTATTTTTACAAAACTTCAATAACTATAGCGGACGGTCTAGAGTGGCCAAGTTCCAAATACACACAAAATATTACCTAAACCTTTGACTGTAACCAAAATAATATCTATAAATTCTTTCAATTCAGTTCATAAGTAGCTAGCACTGTCTCTTATCAGTTCCAACAGCTAAACTTTATAATTTGTGATTTTAAAAAAATTTTGAAACATTAAATGGTGTTTTTGGAGTCAAATCACCGATAGCCAATGATTATTGTAAAAATTGTTCCCGGGACTAGAAAAAAGGTTTCAAAATTCTGTAAAGTGTCTCAGAAGTCTTTATTCTCGTACTCTATGAGTCCTGGTAGTAAAGTCTAGACCGTCCGCTATAGTTATTGAAGTTTTGTAAAAATAATTTTTTACAACTTTTTAGTATAAGAACTAACAGAATACATGAACGTGGACTCCTGAGCCAGTTTGCAGAATTTTGAAACCTTTATTCTAGTCCCGGGAACAATTTTTACAATAATCAATAGCTATCGAGGATTTGATTACATAAACATCAGTGAGGGTTTTTAAAATTTTTTTAAAATGACAAATTATGAAGTTTAGCTTTAAGATATTTCAAACTATTATTATATTATTATGTATGTACTTTTGCTACTGAATCTTATAAGAAACATAAATACCTACACAATTTTAGTTCTTAAATCCTTTATTTTATCCTCTTGCTTCATTTTTTACTCTTTCTGAAAAATAAAAAAAACATTGCACAAAGTAAACGTCTCTTTTCAAGAATATCATTGAAAGTGAAATAAAAAATACTCATCTGAATTTTCCATCAAATTAAAATTTTTTTTTTTTAATTTTATTTGAAGTGAGTAGATATTTTTCTGAAAATTTAAAACATATTATTGTAATTGAAAATTTTACATTAAATAAATATTCAATATTTTTCATCATAGAGATTTAAAATCTTACCATTCTCCATGTCATAAATTATTCCTGTTCTCATTTATCTACCTTTGAGAGCAACAAAGCTCTTCATTTGTTCAAAATTTATATTTTTTATCACATAATACAAAGGTGAACTTCTTGCTGTCACACTAGATTCCAATTTTCAACTATTCACACTTGTGTGTCTGAATAATAAATTCACTCACTGTTGTTTATAATTCTGCCGCACTTTCGAAAATATTTTTAAAACATGACACTTTTAATTTTAATATTTTTACTATTTTTTCAAAAATGACATTTGGAAACCTAACCTGTACCATATTTAAAATTAAGCATGGACAGGTTTCACTATTACCGACCTAGAAAAAAGCGAACAGACATGCGCAAGACATGCACGACCTCTTTCGAGCTGGCGCAAATTTAAAAAAAACGCCTGAAAAAGATCTTTTCGAATAACAAAAGTGCATGTTGGGCGGTATTTCGTATACTAAACTACACTCGAGATTCCCTATTCTGCAACCCACTCGTGCCCACTCTGTATAAATAAAATAATAATTTACTAAGAAAGCGATCAAGCACAATTGGTGACGTCAAACCCTACCATACCGTCTTAAAATTTTCTAGCGCGTGCAAAACAACACATGGACACAAATATTGTTATAATAATACCTTATTCAGTGTCAGATACTTAAGTTACACAATGATAAAATATTTTTAACCGTAAGCTTGAATTAAACATTTCTATAATCGCTTTTGGATTCGAATCCTTTATAACCTACCTATATACTTTAGCGGAGCCACTGAATTAAATGAAACATGTCGCAACATTTATCTTCAAACAATATTTTAATATAAATAAAAAACCATGTTTTTGTAGCTGTCCCGGTAGAAAGTCTCTAATAAATTTTCGATTTTGGAAAACTTCCAGCCACAAAGTTGTTTCTTACCGTAACGGGAAGTTTCCTGGAAATTTTTAGAAACATTTGTTTATCATTGCAATTTATGTTTTGAAAAACACTGATTTTTCCGCGATTAGGGCGCTCGGCGAGTTATTGCTAGTGGCCCTTCAATTTCCGAAATATGTTTTCCAGTTTATAATATTCATTATTCGACTGATTATAAATATATTTAGACAACTTGGTCATCATAATATCATTTTTTCGTACTCTTAATTTTCCAAATCGAGATTCATAATATTTGGTATTTAAAATAATAATTTCTCCTCTACATGTTTTGAAGACTGTGTGACTATATTGAATTTTGATTCCATAATCGAATTGAATTTACTTAAGGCCATGAATCAACCTGATCACGTGACCAAATTCCTGTAGACGTTCGTGTAAGATAACTTTATTATTTTACAAAATAGCTTCGTGAAAATTTGGTTGAAAATGGAATTCTTGATTTTCAAAAGTGTTCATTAAAATAAAAACATAAAATATACATCTTATCTAAAAATGTCCTGATGAGAATTTATAGTTCTCATTTAGGCAAATCATTTTCCATTTTAACATTTTAATCGTATTCTTATTTTTCGTATCACTTCAATAATGCCATTGATTTATATTTCTTGCTCGCACGTTAAAAAATAAATTATTAACGTAAGAAATCCTGCACGGTTGGAATTTGTTTCGGAAAAAGTCCGGAACTTCGTACCTGAGTCTGGAGTACGAGAAAAGTTTCTTTCTTATTCAAACGTATCCAACTGGACGAATATTGAACGGTTTTGGGAATAACTAGGAAAAGTTCAGAAAATTCTCCGGAACTTTTCAATACTCTTAAGAGACTGAAATAAGGTTTTACGGAACTCGATTAAAGCGACGATTGAAAATATGATAAACAATTCAGAAAGTCATCTGGAAATCTGTCAGTAATGTCCGGACATTGAACACCGATGTTTAAATTTCTCCGTGTAGCACCAGTTTGCCACCGTTTTATTTGCGGACCCTGCAGGGGACCCACCCGATCTCAATGTGAGTTGCTTTTATCAGCTTCAGGGTGCGCACCTTCTCCAGCAGGAAATACGCTTTTTGGTACATCTAAAGGGTCCATTGTGTGGGGACACCTTCAGGTCTATCACCGATGGATGATCGAAGGAAGCTCTATCGGCGTCTTCAACATCCTCTACCTCTATGCTGGGCTTGATATCCGCAATTTCCACGTCAAAATCCTGGGAATGAGGTGGCGGAAAGATCCGCTCGCATTAATAATTTCTTTGACGTAGGAGTCTAACTGCCCTGTATCCTCCTTGGAACATTTCAACCCCACAAGAAGGTAATTAATTTCCATATTTATTTATCATTGCTTATATGCCTCGCCATACGAGAAAGTCTGATTCTTTCAAAACTCAATACCTTGTTCACGATATTTTGTTTTTATTAGACATGTATACAAAACATCACTAAAAAAGGTAACATTTTTTAATCTGGGCTACCACATTACGTCTGATATTTCCAATTATATATTTGAAGTTTATTGATAAATCAAGTTACACAAAAAGGAACTATCTAAATTACTTAATTCACTACAAAGGAAATAAATTCCAACTCAAAATGATGTGCAACATTTCCAAAAAGAATCGATAGTAACTGAAAATTAACTAAATGGTTACTTTTATGCTTGTTGCAGTTCATGCTGAATTCTCAATTTTTTCTGTATATATGACTAATATGATTACAAGTTTCTAGCTTTCCGTGAAATAAACAAAAATATTATTGAATTCAATAGTTTTCTAATTATTTGTATTGAAATTCAACTAGTAGTGGTAGGCACGACTAGTAGAAGCCTTAGGACTTTTTGATTGACGTCCTTTCGTCCATGAAAACCATGTCGAAGTTATAATTTCATTAATATGTTTCTCATAAACGCCATGTATTGTGGCAAGTGCATAATCAGACTCAACCAAGATTCCTATAAGCTGATCCTTCCAATATATAGGACCACCCAAGTCATCCTTAAACATAAACATTTGTTAATACTGAGATGCTTTTTCAGTGAAAGTGGTAAATAAATGACGATAATTTAAAATTACTCATAGAAGTACATATAGAAGTAATTACCTTTAGCAAATTTATTCCAGAGTAATAATAATAGCTGAAAACACGAAATTGGGAAGGTTTCACGTGTGCATCTTCGTTTGCGTGATCATGTGATTTCATCTTCCTAATTTTCTTCTTTATTAATATCTTATTTCCTGACGGTTCCTCTTCTATAGTGTTTATTGTTATCAATTTCAAATTTGCACGAAAATCTATTCCATGGATTTCGGAAATTGGTACATTGAACACCGGTCTCGTAAACTGTACTTCTTTGTCCAACTAGAAAGGATTTACTTTTAATGCATACAACTTTCGGTGTTATGAAAATCTATCTTTGTTTCTAGGCATATATTTATATCTTTATTTAGTGACATGTTTGCATTCATGTCTTTAGTCTTTATCTCGACCGAAAATTGAATTCGTTTTAGTATTTTTGTATTGGCTTTGGGTCAGTTCCTTTCTATTAAAAATCTATGATTAATGAAATTTGTTATAGAGATAGTAAGTCAGGAAAAATATTATCGAGATAAGGCAAACCTTTCGACCACAAATGCGGGCCCTCTTCTGTGCCTGCTAATTTCATGAACTTAGTAAATAAGCTGTAAATGTTCAAAGCATAAATTATAGTAATATTAGGTTTTTTTGTATTTTTATTTGTTTTTGTTTTCTTAAAATTAATATTATAATATAATAATATAATATAAGAATATAATATAATATTTGATATTTAAAATACTAATTTTTCTTCTACACGTTTTGAAGGCTATTATGACTATATTGAATTTCGATGCCATAATATGAATAAGTGTAATAAAACTTCGGCTTCCACATTTTAAAACAAAATTATTCGAAACTTTTATTCAATTTTACCATTTACTCTAACGAAAAGTCTCTCAGTGTGGGTAAAAAAATAAAGAGGTTAACTTCTTAAATTTGATTTTTTTATACGAAAAGCGCTATTTTTTAAAGACACAGAGGCAGCAGATAGAAAAGCCGCACACTCTGTTCGGCGTCAAGAAGAAGACTGATTTTGAAAAGAGAGCAGTATCGTTTGAAAAACGCGTAAAAAAATATATATACAGTGACCACTTGTTGTGGAGGTTCAGGTTCCAAACTCATAAACATAACCCCGTACACACTTCAATTTGTGTGTATAAATTGTTTTGTAAGGCTGAATACGTTTACAATGCTTGCATCATTTTATAACAATGCCGGGTACGCCAATTCAAATATCTAAGGCATTATATTAGGTTATATCACAGTATAGTTAAGAGGACTATACGCAATTTTAGTTTTCAAAATACCTGTCGTGACTATACAATATTGGTATTATAGCAAATCTGAATGTGTGACACTCCGGAATGCGTATTTTACATTCGTACCATTATAATTTTGCTCATGCAACGATGGAAGTATAGTTGTTAGACCTATACCGGTGTCGACCCATGCGGTATAGGTGTGACAATTATCCTGGTTTGCCGCGCGACCTATACATTGCTTCGCATGCACGCGGCTCTAGCCTCACAGTGCGAAAGAAGTGTTACATAAAATCAAATTTTCAAAAGAGTTGCTATAAAAAATAATATGCATTACTCGAAAAAAAACACAACGGATTCAAAGAGTGTGAACGCAGACCTCGCTTCGCTCGGGCAGCAAACCTCACGCTCGTTGCAATCGTTGTATTTCATCTCTTGTAATGCAATATACTATTTAAAGAATATATATTTATATTTAACATAATATCATACATATATATGTGTGATTAGGCGGAAAATGAAGATACATTATGTCAGAAAAGTACCGGAAATTGGTCAATCAAACACAAAGTATTTATTATTCATCCAAATTTTTTTATATCCTTCAAAGTAGGGCCCTCTCGAAATAATACACTTATGCCAACGAACAATCCAATCATCGAAATATTTTTTAAACGCATTTTCCGGAATCGACTTCAATTCTCGCCGCGAATTCTCTTTTATGTCTTCTATCGACTGAAAACGGGTGCCTCGAAGTGGTAATTTGAGTTTTGGAAAAAGAAAAAAGTGGGCCAGAGCCATATCAGGTGAATACGGTGATTGTTCGATGATATTCGTTGATTTACGCGATTGAGTTTCTGAAGAAAATTCAGGTCTTTCGGAACAAGTCCAGCAGCAAAGCATTTCATGCCCAAACAATCGTTTAAAATGGTACAAATTGATTCGTGAGACACAGAAAGTTCAGCGGCTATCTCTCCTAAACTTAAATGACCATTTTCAGTCACTATTTCCTTGACTTTAGCGATGTTGATTTCACTTGAAGACGTTGATGGCCGACCAGAGCGAGGCGAATCTTCCACCACATCTCGACCGCTTTTGAATGCACTGTACCACTCATACGCACGTGTTTTCGATAAACTCGATTCACCGTAAGCCTTCTGTAACATTTTCCGCGATTCCGCACACAAAATTCCATTTGCAATGCAAAATTTGAGACAAATTCTTTTTTCGATATTCTTAACAATTGGAAAAATCGCGAAACACACTTGAAATAAACTGACAACATCGAATACTGTGAAGAAACTAAATAACACATCGCGCTCGAACATCACGTCAGTACACTGAGAGGGATTTGACATGGCCAGTGCGCTCGTATTGTAGCCAACGCGCCCAACCCGCACATGATAGGTTAGCTTGAGAAAAGCGCAGTAGATGCGCAACTTTGCGCGGTGGACGGGCACCGTAGCGTAATAGCAGCGCCCTCTCGTAGTGTCTAACGGTCTTTACTGCCAAGCGTCTGATTCGTGTGCACACATCGGGCGCCAACGCGCGAAAGAAGCGCAGCCAGTGTGCAAACTGGGAGCGCGCCGATCAAATCTCAGTTTCGCCCCCCTACCGTCCTTGTGAAGTGTGGCCACTGCCACGGCTAGTGGCGCTAGCTGTGCCAATTCTCTCTCAGTGTATAGAGGACAGTTGTGTCAACTCAGCGTCAAAAAGGTTCTTGACAATCTCTTTAGGCGGGCTTTTTGAATGATCACTTCTCGGTACTTTTCTGACAAAATGTATATAAATAAAAAATATATATATTCAAGCAATAAATTGCCTTTTAAATTACACGTGACAACTCTATCGCATGCATCGTTATAACCGGCATAATATTTTGCTTACGATCGCTATATAGGTATATCGTTTTGTCATGTCAAAGAACTTGTATCCTGCATGGAGCAATATGACGTTTAGAAATATCAGTACAGTTGCTACGCCTATAGCGGTATCGTTATGAGGACTATCTGGTAGCAATGGTCTGATAACAATATTTTCTGGTTCTGAAGATCAAAATATACATGGTGATGCGCCAATAGTCCTAAAGTTTTGGATGTCAAGTTTTTTGTTAAAACCCAAACAAGAAATCATATTGACAAAATGTTGTGCCAACAATAGTTTTCAAACTATTGAGCATTGCAATTGGCCAATAGAAAGTCACTATTTCCGCGTGCAAATAAGCTTCCTGCGCAAATTTTTTACCAAGATTCACTTCAGATTAGTAGAAAAATATTCTCAGCCAGATTAGAGACAAACTGTTACCGAACCAACATGAAGTTGGAAACACTATAGTAAACAAATTTTTAATTTATAGTAAGTATCTGTGTTTGTTTTTTAACAAAGAATTTGACATTCGAAACTTTATGACTATAGGCGGAACACCCTGTAGTTCTCTCAACTATACTGTATTTCCGTGTATAAAAATTTAGTTACTGATTCATTCAATACAACCCCCCCAAGTGAAACAATGTTCTCAGAATTCTAAGTAAATTTCTATCTAGAATCTCTTGTTTTGGTGAAATACCTTCAAAGTCTTAGAATTATAATTTTCAAAGCATCGTACAGATTTAAAACATAAATATTGAAAATACACGATTTTATCCTCCTCATTGGGTACGATCGGTTTAATTTTAAGTCAAGTTTTCTGAAACGTTTCCAAGCGTTTCCATTACCACATGGCGAATTTTTTTTATTTGCGGAAAACTGAACTCTGCATGACAAGGTTAGCGGTTTGAGAAATCGCTCTTAATTTTCATTTAATTTCTTCTTATGAGTTCAAGACTTACCACAATGACTCCAATGTCGGATCCTTCGAGATAATTTTCTCCTTGACATTGCTCGAGTAGATATTTGTCAAAGTCTATAAAATCGATAACAGGATAGAACGTATCCGGAAGGGAATGTATAGGTCTCTTTGTATTGATATGAAGTTTTGTACGCTCATTCTCAGGTAGATTCTTCTCTCTGTTAATCAATCCTGCTTCATTTGCATAATGGCTGAAATTTAGACATTAGATTGTTTTATACATCTTTTAAAAGTAATAGCAATTATTAAATTGAATTTTTAACATTTTTTAAGAGTGAAATTGATTCTTCATTATACAGCATCATATCTTCCCACAGTGGGGCAAAATTTAAAAAAAGCTGGCCAAAAGTTGAAAATTGTGACTTTTTTTAGTCATTTACAATATTTAGTATTGTTTATAAAGGTCTCTTGAGTCTATTTTCGTGCTAAAACAACAATAATTTTGTCCGATACAGTTTCCGATTGAATGTATATTTGTCGAATCAATTTTAAAAAATACGTTTAAAATTTATAGGGTTGAAGTTTCAGATGTATATTCGGACAATATATTTTTTTTTTATTGCCTTATTATGTCTACACTTTAATAACAATGACAAATCGAAAAGTACTGAAAAGAGCCTCACATAAATTTATTCGCATACTTAAACAATGCCAAATCTGAAAAATATGTATCTTGGCAAGGAGATCCAAATGCCATTGTAATAGACGCATTTATTGTCTCTCGGAAGTATTTTTTTAGCCTTTCCTCCGTTTAGTATGATTTTACGAGTTATTCAAAAAATAATTATTGACAAAGCAGAGGGTATTCTGGTTGTTTTCTATTGGCCCACTCAAGTATGGTTTCCACTGTTTAAGAAATTGCTAATCGGGGGATGTTGATATTTTTTAAAACGTTTGGGGTAATGTAGGAGATACCAGACGTTATAAGATATATGTCAAACGACAAATTAGTTATGTTTTGAGCAAAGACAGGGGAAAATTTACTCTGCAGCATGATAATTCAGAGTGACAAGAGCTATCTCAAGGGTGCTAAATAGTCTGTTAAAAATGTGCAAAATCGCGGGGAATATTTTCCCATACTGCACAGTAAGGCATCTCAAGCGACACAGCCGAAGTCGGCCTTGAGCATCGGTAACGCCACATCAGCTGGAAGCCACCCTGCAGTATGGTAATACCATGCGTAAGTGCCAAAACATTTTTGAAGTGGAACTTCCTTTAGTGCGCCCTGGAATTACTACTGAAAGTGACCCGGCTGTGAGTTTGTGAGTCGGTACCATTGCGGTACACGCTTTATAAAATGTAAATATTTATTAAAGGAATCTTCCTGTTTTACCTCCTCTCTCACTGCTTTTAAGATTCACATCGACATTAACCTTTGCCTTAAATTTACACTGTGCAATCAAATATTATTATGAATATACTTTCTATGTATAATTACTTATAGTGGCCACACTTTCCAGCGGTTATTCCGTTTAAATTTGCGATCATAACTGCCATACATATGTGTATATAAATTCCATCCTTAAAAACTCCTAAGGAAACCACATATTGGAATTCTTCTTCACCGACACGCTCGTAAGTTCTTTCTCGTAATGCTTTATTTTCTAGAAATAAAGAATTGGATTTTATAAAGAATATGTTTAACAAATTTATTTTTTGCTTTGAAGTCTACAAGAATAATAGAGGTAACTAGGCAGAGAAACAAGGCCTGCCATTAGGTTTCATTAACTTGTCCAATACATCATTACACTATAATTATAGTAATTGTACATTTTTAATCATATTTTTTATTTCGAGAATTTGAAATCCTAACAGTCGAAAAATACGCTTTCGACTGCGCCTGGAATCGGCCCCGCTTTTTCGATTGCCGGTAGACTGCTCTGGCCAAGTGTGCTATACGGAGAGAAGAACATGGTAGCCATTCCGATAAAACATAGTACATAGGTCGGTAAACATTGGAATATGCGCTATGTTACATAGGTATCCGATTTAATGGAACGATACCTACACGGAGAAAAATAGTTGAAGTAATTTTACTAAAATCTGTCGATTAAACTTGGGACATAAGAACATTTGAACATCTATTAAATCCTAGTCGGGTAAAATGAATTCGATAAATAGCTAATTCACCCAAAGTGAATAACAATAAGCGTTAAATAGGGAATTGTAAGGAGTTGAGTAAAACGTTGTCGACGACAGGTCATCAACATGCGGCAGTGGGTTAACATGAAATGTATAAGTATATCACCGACGCTTGAGGTGCTTCAAACCATAGTTAGGTAAAATGAGCATCGGGCGTATTATTTCAATTGGCAATGGTATAGTTCTCTTCAATAAAAAAAAATTCTTACCTAGAGCCTACCAATAGATATCCGGTACGTACACGTAAAAAAATGTGTAACTGGTACAAAGAAACATATCGCTGTTCCAGCTATATTATTAACTATCCTAACCATAAATATGGCTGATGTAACCTAAAAAATCCTTGTGACAGCTACACATTTTTTTCCGTGTACATAAACAACATACAAATACATTCACACCATTCACTCGTAGCCAATCATATTTTAAATCACAAATACACTTAAACATACAACCTTATATATATGAACCTAATAACTACACTTATATATAGTACGATACGCTTTCGCCGAATCACGTATATGCTCGCTTACAATTCTGAGACATAAAACTTGGAACTTTCTTATATAATGACAGCAAGAGTTATTCAGAACTTGTGGGAGTAAGTGTTATCAATAAAGTTTTTGAGACTTACTCAAGTGAAAATAAATCAACTTTTTTCATAAATTATTCATGAAATATTTAAAAAAATTAATATAATAAATTAATTAATTATTATAATTATGATTGTTGATATATATAATATAATTATTAATTAATATTTAGTATACATTTTTATTATAACTTCATATGAAATTTAATGAAATAAAAGTTTGAAATCTACATTAAAAAATTGGATTATTATCAAAAAGCATCTTGTGTAATAGTATATTACGCGCCTAGGCGCACAATGAGGGTTATTTCGTGACGAGCGACAATGCTTGCAGGAGATCGAAGCCAAGGCGTAGTCGAGGTGTAGCCGATGCGTAGTCGAGACGTAGCTGAGGCAAAGCCGAGACGAAGCCGAGGCGCGATCAGTCCTGCGAGCATTGTCGCGAGTCTCGTAATTTCCCGAATTGTGTGCATTAGCACGTATTCTATTTTATGTGACTTCGGTGCGTATACGAGTTCTTATGCGTACACTCGAATCTAATCTAGTATCTAGTATATCTAGTATAGTGCAGTAGTAATGGATTTTAATAGATGCATGCGCAGTTCAAATGTACAAGGCTTTGCCAGTAAGGTGCTAACGCTGTACGAAGAAGAAGAAGAATAAGAAGAAGATTGTGCTCCGTTGAATGGCTATAGGCGCATGCGCAGTTCAATTTCTACATTTCATTCCTCTGTAGCGCAATATGCTACACTGTGCTACTGTTAACTTTAGCGAAAAAATGAGTTTGCGCGCCGGTGGCACATAAAAACATTTAAAAGAAGGTTTTTTTAATTTCTGTGTTGTATATTATCAAAATATGGATTTTACAATTGAGATTTCCAAATTATTATTGTCCCTAATAAATTTACGTGCAATCTAAATCCTGTGCAGATTTTTCAAATTTTATGTAATACACTTATCAAGACTTATGTTGTTAAAATTTTCATGAAATCAATTTAATTCAAAAAACTTATGTGAAAAAGAAAGAAGTAATTATAAATTAATGAAGAACAAATTTTGTATCACGAATTTATTAAACTTACAGAATTTATATAACTAGATTATGTGAAACTTTTTAATAAATTATATAAACTAGTGGATAATCATAAAAACAAATAGTGGTGAACACTGCGGAGCATGTACGAAAGCTTCGTGACAAGCAGAAAAAACAAAATTAAACACGACTGCAGTACAATGCATTTTTAAAATCTTTAGTTTATAAGTGTAATCCACTATTTTGGATTTAGAGAGTACTAAAATATACTGTAATTGTATTTTGTATGTTTTTAATTGATTTTGATTATTGAACATAATAATTTGGAACATCAGTATGCTGAAAATTCAACAGGTTTTTCAAATTAATAATATTTTATGTGTGCCCAAGGCGCAGATTACTTTCACTTGTTCCTGCGTGAATATAGATACAGTAAAACCTCATTTATCGGGACGCCCTTGAAATGTAAACACCTCGTTTATCGGGATTTGGAGGGTCTCCCCACTACCACCTACAGTCTCATGGTGGGTTGCCATCACTCTTGTTGTGTGTTGACATTTAGTAATGGTAACGAAGGTATATATAATACGAAGGTATGTAAAAAAATTGACATAATAAAACTCCTGCAAATGAAACATCTGCAAACTATGTCACTATGTACCAGGAGTGGTGGCTGGAGGAGAAACAAAATTTCCCGATAAATGAGGTTGCGAGATCCCGATAAGTGAAGATCCCGATAAATGAGTGTCCCGATAAATGAGGTTTTACTGTATAGCTGGTGGAATAAGTCTTGTGATTTACGGTTTACTCAACTCTCGATTGAAGCGTAGAGTAGAATAAACGAAAAGCTCTACTATTTTTGTCATTTAATAAAAGATTGGTTTTTTATAATTATACTACGAGTAATAATATATATATTTAAAAATTTTTAATGCACGCTTTCATACTTCACCCTACACTTCTGAATTTTACTCAACTTTGATTTAGTTTTGAGCATTTAATATATCACAAATAATTACAATGATACTAAATAACTTCTAACTTGTCCATATGTCCCAAATTTGTTCAGGAGTTGAGTAAAATTACTTCAACTATTTTTCTCCGTGTAAGGTTCCATTCGACTTTTGTTTTGAATCTTTACTCTTAGTAGTAATCTTATAAAAGAGCACCTAAAGAATTAATATATAATTAATATATATAAATATTTAGCAGATGAGTAATAGTATGTGCCTAGGCGCATAAAGAAGGTTATTACGCGACGAGCGACAATGCTCGCGTGAGATAGAAGCCAAGACATGGTCGAGGCTTAGGTAAGGTGTAGTCGTAGCGTAGCTGAGGCAAAGTCGAGACGAAGCCGAGGCGCGATCTGTCCTGCGAGAATTTTAAGCGAGTCTCGTAATTACCCGAATTGTGTGCATTGGCACATATTCTATTTTATGTGACTTCGGTGCGTATACGAGTTTTTATGCGTACACTCGGATCCAATCTGAAAAGATCGAAATTGCCATGATTATCGCCCATCTCACTTGACATTTCGCGAATACTTCCGGCCAATTTGATTTTCTCGATCTTGTGTAGTAGCAGCGTATTGTAATAGACGTGCGGTGCCAACGCTGCACGAAGAAGAAGAAGAAGAATACGAAGAAGATTACGCTCCACTGTATCGTAATAGTCGCATGCGCAGTTCAATTTTTACCATGCATTCCTCTGTATCGTAATACGCAATTACGAGACTCGTTTAAAATGCTCGCAGGACTGATCGTGCCTCGGCTTCGTCCCGGCTCTGTCTCGGCTTTGCCTCAGCTACGCCTCGAATACGCCTTGGCTATGATCTCCTGCGAGCATTGTCGCTCGTCGCGTAATAACCCTCATTATGCGCCTAGGCACACAATATACTATTAACAATCTGATAACATTCTTATAGAGTTTTCAGTTATCTTATTATTACTGCAGGCGCGCGTGCACAATGCCTGATACGCCTATTCTCATTTGCATATTCTATGTTTCCCGCAGATAAGGTAAATGATTTCTCAAAAATTAACAATCTCTCGCTGTGAATTTTTATTTTTCTCTTACACATTTCAGCAAAGGGATACTTCATAAAGATACTGAAGACTTCATCTTAATTTTGATCAAAATTGCGGTTACGCTCATTTTCATTTCCACGGCATAGATAGTTCTGAGTAGGTAGAGAATTTTCCATTTGGAAAAGTCGTGCCAATCAGATGTCACGTCTCCACTCTGCTTAGTCTACTCAGGCCTACTGTTTGAGCGTCTATTGGGTTATCGTATGAGCATCTTCAAATATTTGATCATTCCATACGAAAGAATTTTTTACAAAGTACACAGAGTGAGAAATTATATTCAAGAAAATAGAAAATATGTTTAAAAAATGTACATTAACTATAACTACATCAGAAAAAAAACTAGTTTTAAAAAGTTGACCTTCGCGACGTTTATATACACGGAGAAAAAAGATTTGATTGATTTAAGCAAAATATCTTTGAATCAAATAAATATTTGTTTGAATCAAATTAATTTTTCTTTAAAACAAAGAAATTAATGCATTGATATATGGTCAAAGATATAATTTGTTTAATTTAAGGCAGAAATTTATTTGATTCGAACAAATATTTATTTGGTCCAAAGATATTTTGTTTGAATCAAACAAATTTTGTTTGAATCAAACAAATTTTGTTTCATTTAAACAAATCATTTCTTTAAATCAAAGAAAGTCGTTCAAACAAATTATTTTCTTTGATTCAATCAAATCTTTTTTCTCAGTGTACATGCCACGGCGGCACGAAAAGATGCGCAATGTCCATTTAAAAACGTGTAAAATATATAGTTATATGAAATTTATTATTCAGAATTGGCTTTTAACCTTCGCTGAGCATTCTACTATCTTTTTTTGAAAAAATCGATTTTTTAAAAATCACAGATTCTTCTAGTAGACATGTGTAGAAATGCTATAGCAAACACTATTTTGGTCAGAAATTCAACAAAAAAAATTAGAATCACTGCTCTTACAGAGTATTTTGGTAAAAAGAAGTAAATCGCGTTTTTCTCGAAACAATGTTTTTCGACCTGCTTGACATGATTTAGAAAACACTATTTAACCGATCAAGCTCAAATTTTCATGGAATATTCTACACATATACAGCTATAGCCGGTAGCAGAATTAGAAATATTTAATCATATCAACTATGTTTTTTTTTTAAATTTAAGTTGCAAAAATGGGTTAAAAACTTTAAGTATCAGTAATTTTGTTATTTTTCATCGAATGTTTTTTATTGAGGTACCGGCTATAGAGGAAGGGTTACTTTTTAATAATATGGCAGAATTTTTGCTCTCAGGCTCTGAAAGTGGAGATATCGTGTCAACCAGTTCTCAGCAGGGTCAACTTCAGGCAGCTGGGTCAGCCAGATTTTCCACACAAAATAAAAATAAAAAATCTGTTGTACAAGTGTTAAACCTCTTCTTTAATGTGTAAAAATATTGAACATTTTAAATTAATTTTTCCATGAAAAAAACGAAATTTTTTAAACTTGCAAAGTCAGTAGAGTAATCCCTTAAATGGTTATTTGAATAATGCGTTACTATTTGTTGAATTTACACTCACCTAATGCATTAGAAATGAAAATAAAAGTGTAGAGCAAAGCAGCGATGATTTGCCACATTATTACTTCACTAATGAAACTGATTTCATTTACTTATTCGTACGTACTCCTAAAATATATCTAAGTTTGTGACGTAATTATTGTTTGCCAATAGATTATTTATTTATGTGTACTGTATGTAATCACAATTATAACAGCTTTATGACTGACCTTGCTGTTATAATATTTCTAATTTTTCTCAAAATTTTTACTAGAAAGCAAATTTGACCACGCCTGGGGCAACCGAGATGCTTAATTTTGCTTTCGCAAGGGAAATTGCTGATGTAGAATAACTTCGATTCTAATTAAATGTTTCCGAAATTTTTACAATAGAGCAAGCTGAATGCTGCTTTGCAGCAACTCGCTCATCGTAACGCAGCACTCGAGTATCGCGAAGTAAGAAATACTGTCCCTGAGTACTTTGTTTCTTATATTTAGTGACCAATTCACTAAAAAAGTGGAAGTCAGATGCTTTGATTTAGTTATAACGCGTACTGCGAGTCAGTTAATCGTAGTTGATAATATTAGGTATCGCCTTTCTGCACCTCAGAATGCGAGTTGCTGCTGAGCAGCATTTTTTTACTGACTCGTAGTAACTAGTGATGTTGTTAGGCTTAGTATTGGCCTTCAGTATGTGCACGCACTGAGCCACAGTACAAAAATGATGTTCAGCAGCAACTGCTGTTGCTGACCGACCAGCGTACTGATATTCAGCAACCGATTACTGATCACCAGCATTTTCTTTTTTGCACCGAAAATTTTTTTTTTGCGAAAGTCAACTATCAGCTATAGTTAAGTCTAACCTAGTTGAAATAACACGGATTCCTGTTTAAGAGAATCACGTATATACAGTTAAACATACCAATATAAACCTTGTTACAAAGAAATAAATAGTTCTAGTTCTATTAACAATTAAATTCGATTAATATTGCTATGCTGTGTATTACAAAACCCCGCTGTAAAATAGTATATTACATTACAAGGGGCGAAACAGAGCGATTGCATGAATGTGAAGTTTGCTGCCCGAGTGAAACGAGGGCTGCAATCACACGAAATGCTTTCGCTGTGTTTTGTTTCGAGTAATGTATACCATTTTTCATAGCAACTCTTTTGAGAATCTGATTGGCTGTAACTGTGGAGCGGGTTGAAACAGCGACTTTCAACCCTAGGGTTGAAAATCGTAGTTTCAACCCGCTCTACAGGTACCGAAAATCGGATTTTCAAAGGAGGCGCTATGAAAAGAATATTTTCTGTATTTATTACTTTTTCACAGTGCAAACAAAAATTTATTTTTCTCAATAATTCTTTAAGACCCACTTTTATCGATATAAATTTTGCTCTAGTAGATCATAAACGTAAAGTTGTTTTTCGATTATGTTTAATACATGCGCCTGAAAGGATCTGTCCGTCAAATCAACTTGCTTTCTTTGTTTTTCTTACTAAACTTGAACATTGTCATTTCAACTAGGATTGAAAAGTTGGCGCCTGTCCTAACTAGGCAAAATAGTTGATTCCTTGTACACGGTTACAAGGAATTTTTTTCGGTGTGCGTGTGATCACGCACTCAGTCTTATATTCTTCACTTACATTCAAATTTATTTCTTGTAAATTGATACTGAAGCTCAAGTCAATATTACAATATTGTAGATGTCAATTATATTTTCTCAATGTTACTAAATTTGTTTCTGATTTCAAATGAATAGGGAAATTCAGTTTATTTGCGGCTCTATTGGCCTTAAGGAACACATTCTCATCATGGCAATGGCGCTTCGCGCTCGATTTTCTGCATATATTTCTTCAACCTTTTTAATCTGTGCCACCACATTGCGTCCTATATTTCTAATTATATTCCCGAAGTTTATTGATAAATCAAGTTACATAAAAAGAAACTAGTTAAATTACTCAGTCATCTACAAAGGAAATAAATAAAAGTTCAATATGATCTGCAACAGTTCCAAAAAGAATCGATAGTAACTCAAAATTAACCAAATGGTTACTTTTATGCATGTCGCAGTTCATGTTGAATTCTCGATTTTTTCTGTATTTCTTCTAGCTGATAAGATTACAAGTTTTTATCTTTTCGTGAAATAAACAGAAATTTCATTGCACGCAGGAAAAATATTCGTAAAATTTACAGTAAGTTTGGTACTTATTTTTACAACTTGACTTTTCAGTAAAAATAGTAAAATAGTGTCAAATTGGTACAGAAAGAGTACATATTCTGGTAGAATGTTAAATTTCACCTCGAATCATCCCTTTCAAAATAAAATCGCTATTATTAAAAATCTAGTTGACACACGGAAAAAATAAGTACTGGGAAATTTACATGACAGAGTGCTCGACTTTCAGATACACGGAAAAAATAAGTACTGGGAAATTTACATGACAGAGTGCTCGACTTTCAGATACGATCAAAAGTTACTTAAAACTAGAAGTACCGTTCTTGTACAATTAGATCAATAATCCTGGAAAAAGTATAAAACTTTCCAAAAGTATATTCAGTAGAAAGTCCGTGAAAATTCTGAGTACGCAAAATGTATAATTTCTATGAATCATTTGAGAAAATATAAAGTTCAAAGATTGGATATTTCTAAGATTTTATATGAAACTTTGAATATAGGCAGATAGAGCTCGTACAGCACTCGTGCATGGAAATTTCAAAGTCAGTCAATTGAATTTTTATGGACTATCAAAGTTAACAAGAAAAACAAATTATTTTCGCAGCTGTCTTTTTTTTATATACTATTTTATTGATTTTTATTACAAATTATATTACCGCTGTTGAAATTAATATTACGCTGATAGGATTCGAACCTTAACTTTTACCTAACTTACATGTATAACGCAGTCTAACCTTATAAATTAAACCGCAGTCTAACCTTATAAATTAAACCGCACGGCTACCGAAGCACTTGCGATAGTTCTCGAAAAATGTTGGGTAGATTTTATCCTTTGAAAATGCAGGGCCGTGTAAGAAATTGCTGCGCCTTGCTTCGCCATCACTTTTATATAAGGCTAACAAAAGTTTTTAGATAAAGAGACTTTTAATAAATCAATTACTGAATTCTAAAATATCATATATAAGAATTTCATAATTTCTGAAGTTTATGTCAATTTACAAAGTAATAAAAATTTTGCGTATCTAAAAAACTGACATTGACAACTGCGCATCGTACCACTAAAAATTTCACAAGACTTTCAAGCGCAGTCCAAGAATTTTTCTTTGATTTGTATAGCAGGTATTCATCTCTTCCTAATCAAATTATTCTATCCAAACTGTTTTAAAACGTGAAGCACTCTGTAGAAGAAGTATTATTTGCCTTCCTATAATTTTTTCAAAAACTATACAATAAAATTTGAAAGACTTTCATTCATTGACTGTGCTTGAATTAATCTAGGACATTCTTTCTTTTTTTCGATGAAGTTCTAAGCTTCTTTATAAAAAGTATATAGGATCTTCGAAAAAATTTGTCCTGTCCAAAAGTCGAGGACTGTCAAGTAAATTTCCCAGTACTTATTTTTTCCGTGCAGAGATGTTTGTTTGTCTCATGAATCATTCCATTCAGAAAATGTATATAGAAGTTGTTAGGAAGATTTTATTTTTTAATCACTACCCACAAGATTTGATTGAAAAACATATGAAAATTAGAATTCAACAAATTAACAGTAGAAATTTTTGATAAAAATAACACTATTGTTCTTTCATGTTTTGGTCAAATTTCAAAAACAATTCAATATGTTGAAAAAATTTCAAATCCATACAATTTTTAAAATACCATTTAGGATGGAAGGACTTATAACTTTGGGTAAAGATATCTTGAATAGATTAGAAAAAAATGGTGTGATATACAAATTGATTTGTAAAAGGTGTAAAGTGACTTATGTGGGACAAACGGGCAGACTTCTTAATACTAGAGTAGAAGAACACAAAAAGAATCTTGGGAGAAAGTGTAATTATCATAATGTTTTGTCTGATCATAGAAAGGAATACGCTGATCATGACTTTGACTGGAACAAAGTGGAGATTTTACACTCGAAAAGTAATAAGGGAAAAAGAGAATTTATGAAAATTTTATATATAAAAAGAGAGGGAGCTATTCTATAAATTTAAAAACAGATTTGGTTAAGGACGTTCTCTTGAAAATCACTTTTCTTTAGATTTCGCTCAAACTTCGTAAATAAGTACTTTCTACCATGATCTACAAAGCGGTAAAAAAATTAGCATCAAGACCGGTACTTAAAATCGAGAAATTAAGCTCTAAAGTTGAATCTCTTAACACGTGTTAGATAGGCGTAGTTCAGTTTCACGATACCTTTCTTTACATTAAAAGCACAATTTTCTTTAGATTTTTTTGGAAAACTAGTTTATTATACTAGAGATTATAAGGAATCGTATGCCATCATAAAAAATACGTGTACCGGCACTACTTTTAAAGATATATATTGTTGAAACTCGCAGTTGCACAAATTCTTAGCCGGCTTGCTGAAGCAAATATGGTGACTTGGCAACACCGCATCAGCAGTGCGCGCGTACGCTTACATTTGACATTGCTTCCAGAGCTTTGTTTTTACGAGCAGCTGATTTTTGTGAAATAAAAAATCCATTTTTGTTGCGAAATTTATTAGACATCTTATTAATATTTACAAACTGTCAATAAACTCATAATATAACCTCTCTCACACCATATGCTTTCGACTCGATATGAGAAAGACAGGAAAGCGGTGTTGCCAAATCGCACAAATCGACGCAGAAGACACATTTTGTTACTTTTGCGCATAAACATCTACGGGCAAGAGAACGTCCTTAAGTACAATGGCTGTTATGACAGCATGATAAGTTATCTCTAAAGACAATGTTCTACAGTAAATACCCTTAAGGTTTCTAGATTCTGCGAAACAATTTAAAATTTATTGAATGACCCTTGGGGTCTTTCAGGTGCTTGGGAGAGAGGGATGCACGGGGTCTTGTTGCACTGTTGGCGTTCCGTGGAGAGGGATCTGCGTCCCCATGGAGGGTGATAGGAGGCGCATCATTTATTAAATAATTTTATTTTCTGTAGTGTTACAGCTTTGAAGAGGGTGCTGGAAGAGCACCGAAACGTCAGCGATAATTTGGATTTTATTTATGTAAATGGTTTTTAATTGAGATTTTCTGTACGTTTATACCGAAGTTATAAACATGAATTTATAAACATTCTCCCTGAAAATATTGGTAGTATAATTGAAGTATTTTTCGTTACTAGCGGAATTCTCATTCTCATAGTTCTGGCTTGTCTCAAACCTGACGTTTATAATATATTTGCGTTCTTTATTCTAAAAAATTGTGATGGACGTTCAAGTATCCTAGAAACTAATGTCTTAGTCACTAATATTTGACGTTAAGGCTGCTAGAAACAAATCTTCTGCAATAAATGTTGAACATATTGTGCATCTCGACTCGAAAAACAACGAATGCGTGATTTTAATTATGCATATGTATATAAAAGAGCTTCAGGTACTCCCATGGAAATTTTTCTGTTACTTTGAATCACACAATATGTCAATTAAAATCAAATAACTTACAACTTGATTGAAAAGTTTGAAATCATTCTGTAGAAAAAGAGACGCTTTCGACCATGCCGGGATTCAAGTCCGGAACTTTGGAATGTGGGTCAACTGCTTAAACAAACCGAGCTACAAAATTTCAACCTCAACTATCCATATTTTCCATGTTGTCAAATATTTTTTTAATGTTTTAGCATAAAAGCTTCTAAATGATTATTCATAAAATAACTATTTAATGATCAAACTGGTGAATTTTGAATTGAATTAAATTGAAAATAATGTGTCCTTTTAGATGTGATTTATTTTGTATACAATATCAGTAATTATTCGATAATCTAATACAAAAGAATTTTTGACAAAGTGTATATAGTTAGAAAATATATTAAGAAAAAACAAAAAATATGCTTAAGAGATATACATCAACTATAATCATACACACAGAAAACTAGTAAGGTATGTAGACTCTTGAGAAAATTTAGCTAAATTAACTAGAAATCTAGTAAAATCAATTTATATTTTACTCGATTTTATTAGTTTGGTATAGTGTTGGGACAGTGTCCTAAAAAGTTTATCATTCGGACTTAACATGCCTCGGTAGCTCGACAAGATGCGCAACATCCATTTAAAAACGTGTAAATTATATATTTATATGAAATTTACTCTTCAGGTTTGCCTTTTAATTTTCACGGAGTCTTGATTCGTTATTTATACATATTGTATTATTATTTATAATTTACACTTACCCAATGCATTGGAAATGGTTATAAAGGTGTAGAGCAAAGCAGCAATGATTTTCCACATTGTTATTGGATCTATAACTTAATTCGTGCTGTTCTTTTTTCAAAATTTGAACGTTTATTTAAGAAAAACATGTACAATAGTATTATTCAAAGTATTGCCCATCTGAAGCTATTTTTTCCCATCTTTCTGGAAATTTCTGGATTCCATCCCAAAAGAACTGCGCCAGCTCGGCGGCCAAGAATGAATCAAGCCAATTTTTGATACTCTGTTCTGATGTGAACCGTATTCCAGTGAGGGCGTTCTGCATCGACCGGAACAAATGGTAGTCGGAAGGGACAAGGTCTGGGCTATAAGGCGGGTGGGGTAAAACTTCCCATCCACTGTTTTCCAAATAGTTCTTAACCGGAATAGCAACATTGGGCTAAGCGTTTTCATGATGGAAAATTATTGCCCCGTGTCTGGTCGCATATACCGGGCGTTTTTCGGCTATTGCTCTCTTCAAACGGATTAATTGTGTTCGGCAGCGTTCTCCATTGATGGTTTCACCCGGTTTCAGCAGCTTATAATACAGCACACCCTTCTGATCCCACCAAATACAGAGCATTACCTTGGCGCCACGAATATTCGGCTTTGCCGTTGATTTGGCTCGTTGGCCGGGTTTCACATATGATTTTTTGCGCTTGGGGTTGTCTTAGTGGATCCACTTTTCATCACCAGTAACAATCCGATGCAAAAATGACTTCTTTTTGTGGCGTTCCAGCAGCATTTCGGACATGCAAAACCGCCTTTCAACGTCTCTCGGCTTGAGTTGATGTGGAACCCAATTTCCTTGCTTTTGAATGTATTCGGCTGCTTTTGAACGTTTTTGAAATGGCTGCTTGAGTGAGTCCCAAAGATTCTGCGAGCTCTTCTTGTGTTTTGCAACAATCTTCATCGAGTAATGCTTCCAGTTCTTCATCTTCAAACTTGTTTGGCTGCCCAGGACGTTCTTCGTCTTCCAGGCCAAAATCACCACTTTTAAATTCGTGCAAACCACTTTTGACACGTTCGCTCAGCTAGAGCATGTTCTCCATGAACTCCCACCAAAATACGATGACTTTCGGCAGCACTTTTCTTCATATTAAAGTAATGAAGAAGAACTCCCCGCAAAAACACTTTTTCAGGCACAAAGTTCGACATATTTGAGTGAAAAAAAATATTGTTGTTTACGCTTCAAATGAATGACATATACTGAAAAATACGCACAATTACAGTAGCTTTCCAACCCATGTTCGGAATATTGGAACGATGGAATAATAATCAAGTTACGCCATCTCTTAGCAAACCGCATGAATTAAGTTATAGATCCAATACTTCACTAATGTCATTGATCTGTATTTCTTGCTCGTACATTGAGAAAAAATGCTATTAGTTTTATAGCATTTCTGCTAAAAGCATGTATATCACTGATTCAAATCAATATGTTATAGAATTGGTAGCATATGTATCAGTTTTATTGGCATCTATTTCTGAATCAATAATATACATACTTTTGGCAGAAATGCTGTAGATTCAATAGCATTTTTTTCTAAGTGTACGTAAAAAAATATCACAATCGTAAGAACTCCTGCACGATAAAAAATTGTTTTGGAAAAAGTCCGGAACTTCGTAAAAAAACCTTGGCATTCCCCATTTTAAAACAATATTATACTAAATTTGTATTCATTTTTATCATTTACCCTAACGAAAAGTCTCTCAGTGTACATTCAAATTGATTTCTTGTAATTTGATACTGAAGCTCAAGTCAATTTTATAAAATTGTAAATCTACATTACATTTTCTCAAAGTTACTAAATTTATTTTTAATTTAAAATGAAAAAAGAAATTCAATTTACTTAAGACCATAGATCAACTAGATCACGTGACCAAATTCCTGTAAAAGTTCGTGTAAAATAACTTTTTTATTTTACAAAATACCTTTCTGAAAATTCGGAAAATACTACAAAACACGATAGAGAACGTCTATCAACTTCGTTTCAGTGAAAATTTTGCAAAAAATTTTACAGTTAACTATAATCGACGATAAGTTTTTAAACTTTTTTCAAAGTTTTTACGAAAAAAAAGTTAGCAGACGTGCTTTAATGTCGTTTGTTACGTTTCCCGAATTTTCAGAAAGATACTTCAGAAAATAAAATGGTTATCTGACATGAACGAATAAATGTATAATTAGTCAAATGATCCGATTGATCCATGGCCTTAAGGTTACACGACAAAAATTATATGTTAATCCAACCATGTAAGATAAGCGTCTTAAAATTTTGGGAAATTAATCAAAAATTACTGAGATAGGTCTGTTATATCTTGAATATTAATAATCATATAAGAAAATGTTGATAAAAGTAAGTAATTTTAGCAAATTTACAGAATATATTACCGACAATGTTAGACCACTGCAGCAGAACTCAAGACACTGAGTTGGTATTTTTGGTAAAATTTGAAAAAAATTTTATTCTCATACGTTATCCCTTTTCATATTCCATCCATATGCTATTATTTATCATTTCCTAAATTTTGACCAATTTATTTTATTTAAAAATTTTATATATGAGGCAAAATTTGCCAAGTGTACCAGATGAAAAAATTCGATGTCACCGATTATCTTGAAATTTTGCAGGAATGTTGTATTAATATCAAGCAACAAAAGCGCAAAAGGATTTTTCGTTATCATCATTTGTTGTTAAAATACAGGGCCGCCAATTTTTCCATATAATGAGATGAGTGTTTTTTCAAAAATTAATAGCTTATACTATACTTCTAAAAAAAATACCAATGTAAGACAACTCTTGAAGATTTTTGCGTCTTCTTTTCAAAAAAAAATACTGCTCTAGCGTGAAAAAATTTTTTTGCACAAATTTTGCGAATTAAAAATCTTATTTGCGTTTTTTTCGAAATGAGTCATTTGTGATTTTTTTTAAAACTATTTCATATGAAAGCGTTTTTCTCAAGCTTGAAAATGACCTATAATACATCATGGGGTCTAGTTGTTAAATAGGGACTTATGAAAATTGAAAGTGCGCCCGCTCACGCGTCGAGTAGCTGCAGTACTTACAGAACGCGCGAGAACTCGGAGATTGCAGAATAAAAAATAAAACGCGCTTAGAATGGAAGCAATATCATTATTTTTCAATAAAAAATTACATATTTTGACTCGCCGACTAATTTTTATGCAACAATACATTATATATTTACAGAATATTATGGCATTCAACAGAGCCTCTAGAAATTTTTTTATTTTTCACATCTCTTTTTGACTTCCGCACTTTGTGTATTTTTTTTATTTTTGGGAAATGCAGTTGTTTCCAGTGATGACGAAAATTGGCGCAAAGTGATAGTCATTTCAGTAGTGGGTACATAGGAATGGTATTTTTGTGTACCTGGTATTGTTTTCGCTTCCTCAAAACGGCTTCTGAGTGCTACAGCAGTTTTTTCATAATCCATTTTAGAACAGAAAAAAATTTCTGTTTCTGCCAAATTTTTTTTCGCCCATTCATACAGTGCAAAGGGCGTTAAAATTTGATTTTCAGATGTAGCCTGCAAGCTAGCTCGTGCTGCTAATCGTTTTAAATTTCCGCCAATACCATCACATGGCCCTTTTCCATGTGCGGTTGCATGAAAATGCCATTCTGCGAAAATGTCAAAGTCTGTTTTGTGATGCAGGAGATTAGCGAAATTATGCTTGTTCTTAAAATGTTGCGATGCTCCATCAGTGAAATAGAAAATTTTTGTAGGTTTGTAATTTGCTTTTAAATAGTTCGTAATTATTTTTTGATATTCATAAACAGCAACTGTATCGTGATTTAGAGAATCTGAGATAATAGCAACACCTTTGAATTTAAGATCGTTCTGTCTTTGATAATAAATTCCTATCGTGAAAATCGTTGCCTGATTGTTATTCCAGTGGAAAGCTTGTGCGGCATTTTGTGCAATAAAAGCGTAATTCTCAGCAAAATCACAAAGAACTAGAAACTCATTTTCTTGTAAATTTTCTTTTAGGTTTTTCAAAAAGTGCGATTGTTCCTTGGCAATAAAAGAATGACTTTTCAGTTTCAAAATTCGACCACAAAATTCTTCCACAAAATCTTCAACATCAACAACTTCATTGCGCAACGTACTACGATCAGTTTGTTGCCAAATTTGATATTCTACTCGATCGATGCAATGATTTTCGAAAACGGAAAGGAGATGACTTTGGAGACTATCTGTACCCGAGCATAACGAACATTCATTTAAAAAGCATTTAGGACCTGGTTTTTCACAAATAATCATTTTAATGGCATCGTGGTAAGTTGCTATTGGATGATTAGTTTCAAGTGTTAATTTTTCAATACCACTTCCATCTAGCATTAAATGGACATTTTCATGGTGGACACAAACACACACGGTATGCATGCCACTAGAACCAGCAAGAACACAATTACGTGGTCTAAGTTGAGAAAATTTAGAAAACCCAATTTTAACACCCTGATTTTGCTGCCGAAAGTTACTGTAAAGTTCGGAGAGATTACATAAAATGAGTCTCTTCTGCTGGTGTTCACGGGAGCCATCTTCTTTTTTAACCGATACGTAATCTTTCTTACCTGGCAGCATGCGGCTATTTTCGTCATCGCTGTAAAAATTAACCACTACATTTTTTACTTCAGCAGATAAAAGTCGACCTTTCTTCGGCATGGGAGATGTTAGTATGCCATGTTCTTTAACTAACTGTATGGCTTTCCTAGCTTGACGTTCAGAAACATTAAACTCGGCTGCTAGTCTCTTTCGCCCCCAAGTTTTTGGCGCGAGAGTCAAGAGTACAATTTTTTCTGAAGCACTTGTACTTGCCTTGCACTTTTCCTTAATTTGATTAAGAACCTCAACTGCTGATTTGTTCTCGTCAATGTTGATATCGTTTTTCAATTTTTTTTCTTGAGGTTGAAATTCAAAGTCGGCATCCTAGAATAGTATAAATTTATAGCTGTGAGAAAATCTTTTCTAATCTGATTTTCAAAAATCACTTTCTCGAAAGTCCAGAATGTAATATAAATACCTTAGACACAATTTCAGGATTATCACTTTCAGAAGTACTGGTAAGTTCTTCTTTACAAAAGTTACTGGTCTTCCTTCTACATGTCCCACAAATTTTTGCGCCTTCTGGAAGACTAGGAAATTTTTTGCGGAGTTCCAATGTAACTCTTCTAATATCTTTTCGCGCGCTTTTGTGATTCTGAATATTCATAGGATTGCAACAATGGGTCAAAATAAGTTTTTTCTTAGGCATGTTTTAACACTGTTATTGACTGATTCACCTCACAACGCCAATTCAAATTTTTTCCGACAGAAAAATTTCTACGAAAGAAAAAATATCTACGAAAAAAAATTTGACAGTAGTCAATAGAGCGAAAAATAATAAAAAAGCGCTTCATTTTAAACTTTTACGCATTCTGCAAGTGCTGCAGCTACTCGACGCGTGAGCGGGCGCACTTTCAATTGTTATAAGTCCCTATTTAACAACTAGACCCCATGATGTATTATAGGTCATTTTCAAGCTTGAGAAAAACGCTTTCATATGAAATAGTTTCAAAAAAAAATCACAAATGACTCATTTCGAAAAAAACACAAATAAGATTTTTAATTCGCAAAATTTGTGCAAAAAAATTTTTTCACGCTAGAGCATTTAGGGTAAGTGTGGGTATTACTGTGGATGCCCCAGTTACTGCGCTTTCAAATAAAACTAATGATATACAATGTTTTAAAGACATATAACGCTACAGAACAATTAAAAACAATCAATTTCTAATTCAAGCATAATAAGTATCAACGAATTATCAATAGTTACGATATTTGTAGCTAATTGATTGCAATTTAAAACTCTCATGTTCCCGATTCCCATAGTTTTAATGCTTAGATTTGTTGAAAGGTCATGAACACGTTCTGAAAAACTTGTTATAATTCCGTTTCTGAAAATAAAATATTTATTGTGATATTACTTTCTGCAAAGTAAATATTTTATTTTTCTAAATATTTATGCAAAATAACAAAAAATACGTTTTTTAATCATTTTTTTACGAAAACAGTATTTGGTACATGATTTTCATAGGTGTATGAATTACTGCGATCTGTCAGGCGGCACTGCATAACCTTTCAATCTATTACAAATGCTTCGTTATGCTTACTTTTTATAATTGAGATTAAACAAAATGTTGAAAATTCCAAAATCGTTGCTAATGAGGCAAGAGGAAGTCAAGTAATATAATTTTAAGGTAAATTAAATAAGAGTTATAATATTATTTAATCTTAATTTGTTAAAAATGCTTCATGTTCACTTTTTATAATTTAGTTTAAATAAAATGTTCAACACTCCTTAATCGTTGCTAAAGATGCAAGAGGAACTCAAGTGATATAATTTTAAGTTAAATTAAATCAAATTAATAAAATTATTAATTTTAATCTGTTACGAATGCTTCGTCGTGTTTACTTTTTATAATTGAGATTAAATAAAATTTTCAACACTCCTAAATTAATTGTAAGTTCACTCAAAATAATATCGCAGTATTACGCGCGCAGAAATTGGGGTTTCCGCAGTAATTGGTGCGCAGTAATTCATGCAAACCCGCAGTAATACCTACATGGAACATTTTTTTTAGATTCGCATTTTCTAAGTAAATCTGGTTTCTTTTCAGGGTTTAAGGACTGCATTCTACTTACTTAATACCAAATACTGGTTTAAAAATTAATTCGTGACGACTTTTTTATCTGAAAATCTTTTTTTTTAACTTTAAAAGCCGTCTTGATTTTCGATCCGCAGTAATTGGCACACTTACCCTATATTCTTCCAAATATCTTAAAAACAAAAAATAATTGTGGCTAACGATGTTAACTAGTCGCCACGACCAGGTATTCAGAATATGGGTACCATGGCTACACTGAAAAAAGAAGTGTCTTACCTGGTATCTTACTGTAAGATATAAGATGGGAATTTGCCATCTTCTGTCTTGAAATAAGATGTCTCACGAAGTATCTTATTCAAAATTAAGACGACTTACGTATTTTGATACGAATAAAGATGTAATTTCCGTCTTACAAAATAAGATACTTGATTGAGTTAGATGATGTGTTTTAGTTTAAGATGTTTAGGATGTCATAAGATGTTTCTAAATTGTAAGATATAGCAGGTCAATAAGTTAGCAAAAACTAAGACGCGTAAAGTGTCAAAGAAGTAGTGGTCGAAAGATAGAATCTAGCTCTCATAGGGTTATAGTTACTGTTCATAACCTCAAGAAATGGAGCGTTTTGACTGTTCCATGTTTTTCTTCTGTGGTGTAATATCAACTCATTTAGAGGAATATATTGTTCATTTTCATCGACACGATTCTTTATTCAAACTTTACATATGACGGATGTAGAGCTACATGTAACAAGTGTAAATCGTATCAGCAACACGTGACTCGATATCAGATATACCTTCTGTTTTAACGTATTGGATACGTTTTCTAAGTCGCTTGTCTCCTTTTCCAATATAGATCATTTACTTGAATTAATTTTTTTAAGAAGTACGTACAGCCATGTAAGCCACCACATGTGTAGCAGACACCGGTATGCCGTAAGCTTTTTCTCACAGTGTAGAGGTTATAGGAACAATAAACTGTCGGTAACTTAAGTAATCTGTGTTACCGATGGCTCAACTTAAGATATTTTACGTGTATTCAAATAAGATGTTTTAAGCAACTTGAAAGTGACTACCGAAACATCTTAGATATGACTACACAAGTATCTTAAATTAAGACACTTCTTTTTGCAGTGTACAAATCATGTTTCTGTAGCCATGGGTCAAGTAGCAACAAAAAGTCTCCCTCGTTACAGTTACTATTTTTTTCCAACTACATTATTCCTAGTCATTATGACCAGGTGCTATTTTTCTCTGTGTATAGTTCTCATTTCAAAATCATTTTCCATTTCAACATTTTTATCGTATTCTTATTTTTCGTATTACTTCATTAATGTCACTGATTTGAATTTCTTGCTCGTACGTTAAAAAATAAATTACAATCGTAATAACTCCTGCTTGGTTAAAATTTGTTATGGAAAAAGTCCGGAACTTTGTACCTGAGTCTGGAGTACGAGAAAAGTTTCTTTTTTATTCAAACGTATCCAACTAGATAAATACGGAGCGATTTCGGTAATAACCAGAAAGAGTTCAGAAAATTTTCCGGAACTTTTCCGTAAATATACTCTTAAAGGAATAAAATAAGATTTTACGAAACTCGATTAAAACGACGATTGAAAATATGATGAACGATTCAGAAAATATTCTTAGAAATTTATCAAGTGAAAAATTTAGAAATAGTTTCGGAAAAAATCAGCCTGCGTAAAAAGAAAAATTTGGTATTATTCCTTTCTCTGCTTTGTAACTTTTCTTTGCTTTAGGCATTGTTTCCACATATTTACGCATGTACACATTTAAATATTATATTTATTATAATATAGCAGTTAAAACAACCTAAATATCCGAACACTGAACTTTACGATTTGCTCAATGTTTCAATTATATATCTTATAATAAACAAATTAAATAACTTATACTTAACTAAATAAATTTTGTAATGAACAAACTAAACACGCTGACACGGAAATAATTAATTTGCTCAATGTTTTAATTAATAATTGATATAAGCAAATTAAACGCATTAAAACTGAACTAACTGGATTGCTCAATGTGTTATAAAAATTTCGTAATGAACAACTTAAACGCAATAACACTGAACTAATAATTTGCTCAATGTTTTATTGATAATTTTATTATAAACAAATTAAACAGCTTCACGGAACTAAATAAATTGCTCAATGTTTAATGAATTACTTGGATTTATTGTTTTAATGTAGAAGTTCTGATACAATTTTTTTTTATTCTCGTCAATGAGGTCTTCGTAGCACAAGTTTTAGAAACTCCTAGATTAGAACTTTTCAAAAAGCTTGATATGGGACTAAAGCCCAAGTTGAACTGATTTTCCATAAAAATTGTCGCCGTATTTATATGGTTTAGTTCCCATATGTTTTATGAATAGGACAAAGAGAGCATGAGGGCTCTTTTGGTTTATACCGGCTGTCGTCATATTAACTTTGCCTTTTATAAAATTCCTTAAAAATAAGCCTAATTTAATTAATTAATTAATCTATAACTTAATTTGTGCTGTTTTTTTTTTTCAAAATTTGAACGTTTATTTAAGAAAAACATGTACAATAGTATTATTCAAAGTATTGCCCATCTGACGCTATGACATTTTCCCATCTTTCTGACAATTTATGGATTCCATCCCAAAAGAACTGCGCCGGCTTGGCGGCCAAGAATGAATCAAGCCAATTTTTGATACCCTGTTCCGATGTGAACCGTATTCCAGTGAGGGCGTTCTGCATCGACATGCAAAACCGCCTTTCAACGTCTCTCGGCTTGAGTTGATGTGGAACCCAATTTCCTTGCTTTTGAATGTATTCGGCTGCTTTTAAACGTTTTTGAAATGGCTGCTTGAGTGAGTCCCAAAGATTCTGCGAGCTCTTCTTGTGTTTTGCAACAATCTTCATCGAGTAATGCTTCCAGTTCTTCATCTTCAAACTTGTTTGGCTGCCCAGGACGTTCTTCGTCTTCCAAGACAAAATCACCACTTTTAAATCGTGCAAACCACTTTTGGCACGTTCTCTCAGCTAGAGCATGTTCACCATAAACTTCCACCAAAATACGATGACTTTCGGCAGCAGTTTTCTTCATATTAAAGTAATAAAGAAGAACTCTTCGCAAAAACACTTTTTCAGGCACAAAGTTCGACAGATTTGAGTGAAAAAAAAATATTGTTATTTACGCTTCAAATGAATGACATATACTGAAAAAGACGCACAATGACAGTAGCTTTCGAGGGTCAGTCGGTCTTGACCATCCATACAGAGCGCATCGACTTCCCTTTAAAAATCAATGAAGAATATTTACCGGCTAAAGTGTTGTCTCCTTGTTGTACACCCCGATCATTTACCGAAGTAATAACATTTCCAAAGTATTATAGCAAAACTGAATGTGTGACACACCGGAATGCGTATTTTGCATTCTTACCATTATAATTTTGCTCTTGGAACGATGGAAGTATAGTTTTTAGACCTATACCGGTGTCGACCCATGCGGTATAGGTGTGACAACTATACTGGTTTGCCGCGCAATTGTTCGAATCTACGGGCTGTTCGAGCCTCTTTGCTCGATAAGGACGCTTAGCGCGCACATTTGCCCGACCTGCCGCTACGTTCGGCCTTGTATCTCCTTAAATACTTCGAATTGGCCTCTAAAACTTTGTGGGCATATCCTCGAATATATTTATGGTTGATTTATGGGAAAACTTTTTTTTCGATTTTTTGGACCCTATAAAGCAGGCCCCTGCCTTAAAGACACTGAGATTTGCATATATTCTATCATTTATTTTTCTTATACAAGGAATCTACAGATTAAATTGCGCGTGAGAATGTTTTGTACGTGTTTATACGATGACAGTTAAAAGGTAAGTAAGTATTTCTCCTTCCCGAAAACTTCGAAGTATAGAGACCGTTTTTAGTGTATCAGAAGCTGGGAAAATTGAAGAAAATAAGTGGGGAAATTTGTAGATCTTCTTGTAGTAAACAGTTTGGTATCATAACGTCTTTCATGTGTCTCCGGAGCATAAACGCGATTTTATGCTACAGTTGAGAGTAGTGTAATGTTGTGTATTACGATACAGAGGAATGTAATGTAAAAATCGAACTGCGCATGCGCCTATTATGATACAGCGGAGCATAATCTTCTTCTTCTTCTTCTTCGTACAGCGTTGGCACCGTACTGACAATGCCTTGTACATTTGAACTGCGCATGCGTCTATTACAATACGCTACTACTAACTATTACACAAGATCGAGATAATCAAAATGGCTGGAAGTATTCGCAAAATGTCAAGTGAGATGAGCGATAATCACGGCAATTTCGACCTTTTCAGATTGGATTCGAGTGTACGCAGAAAAACTCGTAAATGCGCCGAAGTCTCATAAAATAGAATATGCGCGAATACACACAAATCGGGTAATTATGAGACTCGCTTAACATGCTCGCGGGACTGATCGCGCCTCGACTTCGATCTCCTGCGAGCGTTGTCGCTCGTCGCGTAATAACCCTCATTATGCGCCTAGGCATATAATATACTATTGCATCTCGTATAAATTAACTGGAAAATTGAATTTAAATATTGGCTTTCTTCAAGTTTTAACACACTGTAACATTCCAAATTTTGGTTTAATCGAGAAATGTTATCAAGATAATTAGTAGATATTTATAAGCACTATCAGAAACCAATACTGCAATTTTTGATTTTTTCAAACAAAAAATTTGAAAAACACAAAAAATGCTTTTATTTTCACAATTTCGGATTCGATAAATTCATGGCCTTAAAAATAAACTTCAATACTCATAATTAATTAATTGTAATTCGGATAGTAAAAGGAATAGCAAAATATAAATAAAAGAGTTAAAGAAAGTTGGAAGAATGAGCTACAAATTAAGAATAAGTAGAAATGAAGAATTACGCTGATTTCTCTAAGATTGTTATAAAGGTAGTCAGCGTTCCATAGAGTGATTACCCTAATATTTTTCGACTATGAGGGGAACGTGCTCTACCTTACGACTTCCTCTTCAAAGACGTTTATGGAAATTGCGTGTCTTAACACACGCGTTAAAATAATTCTTGCGTATCTTTGTAGGAGCGTTACCTATTTTTTGCATTCACCACTACAAAGGAAAATGAATAGCATTATAGAAACAGGTTCTAATTAAGAGAGTGTGTGAAATGAGAAACACGTGGATGAACTCCATAATCAGCTGTCGGCAAAGAAGATTGTTCACTTTTAAAAACGTTTGGCTGTCAGTAAAGGAAGTCTTTATTTCGGCATTCAACTCACTTTATAATTTCCATTAATGGAATTGACGATGATGAACTAGCCTGCTCTCGATAAAAACAGAAACAGACGGTAAATTATGGTGAGAAAAATAAGGAACGTTTGTTATTGACTGGATTTGTTGCGAAAAATCGTTGACAGCAAATGAAGCGGTTTGTCTTCGTTGAAATGCTTATTGATCATTTTTCCTAAAGATGTGACAGCTTGTCTCTTACTTTATACATTTTTACAATCTCTCGTAATTTATATGGCGTACATGCGAAGCAATCACGTTCTTCAAGAACTTTTTAGTAGAATGAGTATGTAAATGTGATTCAATCATTCTATTTGCAAATAGAGAAGCTATTGAAATAATTTGAATAATAATAAAAATAAACTTAAATTTCCACAAGTATGTGTTAATTAGAATTTATTAATTCAGTTATAAATGTCTCATTTAGAAACTTTTTAAAATTAATAACATCTTTATTAAACTAATTAAAAGGAAGGTAAATTAAAAAGTCCTTAATAAAAAATGTATGTATTTTATTATTTTTTCACGAATGCTGCAGTCATGGTTGCAATCTTTTGAGAAATGTGAAATATTCTCATACACTGAGTAGAATTAAAGTATCGAAGATTTTTTATCATTACTTCAGACTTTCGTAGATATTTTTGAAATTACATCTGGAAGAATAACTCGTCCAGCGAAAATAAGATTATTTGTTTCGAGATCAACCAATCCAAATAAAAATGGACGATTAACCCTGAATGCTTGAGATGCAGATGTTATCATTAAAGGGACTGCTGGTATTACTGAAAAATAATATAAATTTACAGGCATAAATTATTTAGAAATCAAATTAACGTTTTTTTAACTCATTTTTTTCATTCAGGAACAATTAAACGAAATTTGTATTCCACCTTAAAGTTATTCAAAAATACAACTTAAAGATTTGATATAAAATTACTGATTATAAAAAATAAATAAGAGCGTTTGTTTGTGAATTACAAAAAACGTGGATGTATTTTGAAAGAATTCATCCAGTTTTTATTTTGAAAAAACATAAAAATTAGTTTTATAGAAAAATACAGAGTTTTTCAAAAATACATTCAACCTTTATTATTTTTACTTATATAAAAAAAGTGTATTTTATGCGTTATAGAAACCTCACCGCAAATATTTAATTACTATTATTGAAGGATGTTATCCAATGCGTCTAGCGTCTGGGATTCAGTAAATTTAGTTAAGAAAAGAACGGTTCTTAGAGACAAATAATTGAAGGAGAAAAAATCTGCCTTGGCCCGGATTCGAACCGGGGTCCCCACTTTGCATAAGTCGTATGCTAGCCAATTGCGTATCGATTAACGACTGCTTAGCTCCACTCATGTAAAATCTGGCCCTGGTTCGAATCCGTGTCGAGGCAGATTTTTTTCTTCAATTATTTTTCTGGAAGTACTGTTAATTTCTCAACCAAATATATAATGCATATTATTTTTTAAAATTAATTAAACGGGACCGCGCGAACGCTAGTCCCAACACTCAAAAATTATACGCACGAGTACACCTAATGGAGTAATCGCAAAGTTCAGCTCAGTCAAAGTGCAATGAAAAAGCCTCCCTTTGAAGGAACCGCCTTCTTGATCACGGTTTACCTTTGCGTCAGGTAAGTTTCAAGCAAGGAACAAGCAGATCGTTTTATTTATTCACAAATTAATCTCCCTTGTGAGAAAGATTTTCTAAATGATTTGCTATTGTTTCTTCAAATTTAGCAGGCAACTTCATTATATCGTTCGATTATTCTGAATTACTTTTTATTTCTCTAAAATTTTTTCCCCCTAGTTTTCAAATCGGTTCAAAATACTTCGGGGAGATTTTAATGACATAGTCATAGAAAAATATGATTTATTAACTATATACAATGATTTTATAAAATCATTTCAAAATTTTCAGTAAATTAATTTCTCATTCGAGGATAAATTTACTTCTTATTAATAAATTCATTAAATTATTAATAGAAAGCTGATAATGATTTTTCTGAAGAAAAAATTATGTTCACAAACATAGTGTTAAAAATATCAATGACTGTAATGAGTGTTTTTATTACTACTGATGTAATAAGAATAAGTTAGTACTATAAAATGCAAAAAAGGAAATTCATGTAATTTTGATAAACGTGATTCTATGGTATGAGTAATAAGTATTTTTTCTCCATCACTACTTTATGCAATTACACAAATACTCAAAAAAAAGAAGAGGATTTCTAATTTAGTCGAATCTTTCCAAAACTGAAATCATAAACGTTAAACCGATTAAAAAAATATTTCTGGTTTTAATTTTAAAATTCTTTTATTAAAAACTCATTTTTATTATTACCTGTTTCTGCAGCTGCTATCGTTCCAGCTTCATTTACTTCGATTTTGGCATTATGAAGAACACTACTAACTCTGATTGGTTCTTTTGATATTATTCCCGAGAGGTTGGCCTTAAAATTGAATAAATCTTTGACACCGAGCTGAAAAATAAATAAACTTCATTCGGCTTTTCTTATTTTTTAGGTATAAAAATTACAAATGACAAGAAACTCACGCGTTCTAGAGCTGGCCGCAAATCTAATTTATTCTCGATACTAAACTTTGGAATCTGAAGTAACACTTCTGTGACCCGCAAACTTTTTAACATTACGGAAACCGGAATATATGAAAGATCCTTGGACAGGATATGAAGAGCATGTGCTCCTTGCCTTGATGGAAGCATAATTATCATCGAAATTTTACCTCCCTGAAATACATTTTTTTTTTTATTATATTAAACAATTAAAGCCATATTTTACTTATACGATCCCTACCTTGCCGACACTTTTTTTTTACCCTTCGAATTTCCACACTGAATGAGTTATCGACTTAAAAATTTGAGTTATTACATAGAAAGCAGTAAAGAACGTTTATCTGGTGAAAAAAAAGGTTATAACTATAAAAAAAAAAATCTGATACGCGACTAGTGATCCTCCGATAATGTAGGCAGGGTCAAAAATTTCAAACTCAACTTATTAATTTGAAAAAAAAAATGTTGATTATTTTTTTTTTTTCATAATTATAGATATTTAGAAGTAGATAAACACTCCTTAGTGCTTTTTACTCGATTACTCAAAGGCTTAACTCGATATCTCAATTAATGTGGAAATGAGAAGAGCGAAAAAAGTGTCGGTAAGGTAGGGATCGGATAAGTAAGACACAGCCTTAAGGCTATCGATCAATCGGACGACATGACAAAATTGTACATTTATTCTTTCATGTAAGATTACTTTTTTAATTTACAAAGTATCTTTCTGAAAATTTGGGAAATGTTACAAAAGACAATAAAGCACCTCTGTTAACTTCTTTTTAGTAAAAATTTTGAAAAAAATTCCAAAACTTATCGACAATTACAGTTAACTGTAAACACTTTTGCAAAGTTTTTACTCAAACGAAGTTGACAGACATTCCCTATCGTGTTCTGTAGTACTTTTCAAATTGTAATGTAAAAATCAAACTGCGCATGCGCCTATTATGATGCAGCGGAGCATAATCTTCTTCTTCTTCTTCTTCTTCTTCGTACAGCGTTGGCACCGTACTGACAATGCCTTGTACATTTGAACTGCGCATGCGTCTATTACAATACGCTACTACTAACTACTACACAAGATCGAGATAATAATCTCGAGATTATCAAACGAAGTTGACAGACATTCCCTATCGTGTTCTGTAGTACTTTTCAAATTTTCAGGAAGATATTTTGTAAAATAAAAAAGTTATCTTATACGAAATTTTACAGGAATTGTGTCACGTGATCTGATTGATCCATGGCCTTAAGATATCTATTTATATTATTCATTTCAGAAAACGTTACCCAAGTTTACTTTAAAATAAGTAAATAATTGCAAGATGTTTTTTTCACCGTATAAGGAATTTCAATGGCCTCCGCATCTAAAGAAGGAACGTATGCGAATCTAAATAGCCCAAAATTTTCCATCATATGAACTTCATGGCAGGCATTTTTAAAAGTTTGAAAACACCGAGGACGTGTTAATTTTTCATCAAATGCATAAAGCCAAGTTCCCTTGAAATAGAGCGCAGAAGTCAATAACACTTGAGTATACGAGCTGAGAACATCTGCAATAAGATTTTTTGAAATTTAGCGAAATTAAAATCGAAATCTTGATAAATAATTACCAGAATGAACTATGGAACTAATGTGATTGTTTGTTGCATTCTTAATCCAATCGTTGATGGTTTTCACAGATGTCACAGCATCCGAAAAGTCAACGGACAAAACTTGACTGTTGTAATGATTGATTAAATTTTCTTTGTATTCCGGCAATATCGTGACATTTTTTCCTATCCAAAGACTTGTGGCTATAATTATCTCAGTATTATTTATCCCGCTGAGTTGTAATTCCTGAAAACGAGAATTTATTTTTGATAATAAGTAAATTGTTTTTTTTCAACAAATTAATTAAACTGTTGCTTCATGTAAGAATATTTTACCGCAAATGGACTGAGTGTACGTCTCACAGCATCTCTGACTCCATAATCATCTATGGGTAATCTTAAGGTAGATAAAAGTTGTTGACGAGTTTGTCCTCCACTTCCTTCTGAAATTGTCATCAAGGCTGCCTTAACACCGGAAGGTGCTACTACTAAATTTCCCTCAAATTGGCCATTTAGGTCCTGTTTTCAAGTTATTTAAGAACATTTATCACTCATTACTCCAAAATTAATCAATTACTCAAGTCATTTGACTATTTTTACCTAAAATAATTACCTGGAGTAATTCAATGTTGAAAAAATTGTACCTTTCTTCAACTCCGGGAAATACTGCTACTGAAATTATTACTTTCCACTTATTTTTCAAGTTGAATGGTAATCGCAAGAGAAATTCAAATTTATGAATGAACATTTCAAATGAAATAACAAACTGCAAAGACTTTCAAGGAACATTCTGAGGTAATTAGACATTCGGAATTGAATTTTATGAATGATATGAAATCGATATTTACAATTATTTCAAACATAGTTAAGGAGATCAACCACCTTTAAATGGTATATTTTTGATTTTTTTCGACATTTTCCAAAAATGTTATTTTTTTATTCTCTATACTTTTCTGAGTATGTATGTAAATTTTCAGGGCAATCTGATTACCACTTATTCTTTGTTATATTGCCAATATTTTTGGGTATGGAAAGCATTCTGGCTGGAAAAAAAGATTAAAAAAATTTTTTTTGTATATTTTGGGATATTTATATATATTTTTTGTTTTATTTGTAACTTTTTTTAGACATGTTACCTTATTTACAATACTCGAAAAGTTGCTATACATTGTAAGGAACAAAATGAAAAAAAAAAATATAACCATTGGTTAAAAAGCAAAAAAGTTATTCAAAGTCAAAAAATGCCCAAAAAACTAAAAAAATTTAGTTTAATAATACATAAAGGTGCTGTAATTTTCAAACAACCCAAAACCTTTCTAAATAAAGGTACTAAACATAAAAAAATTGTATGGTAGGTCTAAACTCTAAAAATAAAAATATTAATGGTGGCGGATCCCCTTAATTTCCTTAAAATATTGTTGAAATTAAAAACTCCATACAAATTTTGAAATCAATACAGAAACATTTTTCCTTTGCTGAAATTAACACCTAATTCTTAAAAACGATTTAAAAATAGAATTTTTATTTAAAAATAACTAGTTTATTAATATTATAAAAAGCTTTTTTATCATTGTTATCAAAAAGGAAGCGTGTGACGATAGTCGTACCTGCGGAAACGTGACAAACAATACAGGACAATACCAAAAATATGTATTTCCTGGACAATTATTATACGCACTTTACTTTTGTGAATGGTCACGGAGCGACTAGACAGTAAAGTACCGTTTACTTGCTTGGCAATTATATTCAAATGACAATCACTTACAATCATTGCTGGCAAATTTTCAATGTGGCTTAGTGACAAGGTGTGAAGATTTATCAAAAGAGAGGATCACAAAAGGTTCTCTGCTACTGTGATTATTATAAGCATATATAATTATTCATTTTCACGAATACACATTGTATATTACGATTATATATGAATAACTATGTATTCAGCCGAACAATAAACTTTTAGCGCATGCTAAAACCGACTTCAAATAACTCATTGCGTCATAAATTTAAATCAAACAGACCTGGGAAAATCCCAAAATTATTACACATACCATGAAAAAATTTGTTTGTACTAACAGATCATATAATAGACCTTTAAAAATTATTGTAAGAGAAAGAAATAAGTAATTTTCAAAATTCATTTTTAATTTTTTTATTTACAGTAATTTATAATTTATTAATACTTTTATTTGGTGTCATTATAATTTATGTTTAAGTTTTTTTTTACAATCTTATAAAATTGTTCAAAAGAATTTCATGGAAATGGTCAAATTTGAGATTGTTTACCATTGTCTGGATCGTTTTCTTCTCCCAATCTAGTTGGAAAACTGGGGATGATTGTTGTACTTCCAATGCCTTGAAGAGGATTTTCAATTCTTCCCATATACAAAATTGTACCAGTTTTTTCGTCTTCTATGTAAAAAATAAATGGACGGTTTGCAACAAAGTTCTCTTCTCCGATTTTATTTGAAAGTTGAATGTCTGGAATGCAAATGCAAAATTATTTAAATTTTCAGTAAAAAGGAAAATTAGTGAAATTTTTTTGACTAAACTACATTTCTGTTCATTTTAAACCTTAGCTTTTTAATACCTGTTGCAACATAAGCTGCAGTTCCTTTTTCGTTAACTTCAATTCCAGATTTTTGCACAATATCCGAAACAATAAGTTGAGGAGAATTGCGATTCGTTTTCAAAATTCCTGTCAGTGTTGCTGAGGGCTCGAAAATTTCTTGGATACCCATCTATTCAAAAAAGACTTTTTGACACAGTGTGCGTAAAATGCGTTTTTACACCCCATATGAGTGCGTAAAACGGCTTATTACGATACAGTGTGCGTAAAATAAAAAAAAATGTATATATATTTATATATATTTTATAATTCATGAAATGCAATAGTTTATTTCAACAACTAATTCATTAATTAATTAATTTTTTTCCGTTATTATGAACTGTGCTTAACATGCGAATTAAATTAAGTTGTATAAAGTTACGAAACGCCTTATAAACATTTATTGTGTATTTCATCTTGAAAATAACACATAATTAAATATAATAATTTTCACAAATAATTTCAATTAATTTATTCCAATTAAAGAATTATGTAATTAATTACCCTTCTAATTATCTCTATATGGGGGGGGCTTCGCCCCCTGCACCCCCACCAGGGCCTGCAGCCCTGGACCCGCTCTTCCGCCCCCGTCACCCCCTTTAGTCTCCATCAACCTTACTTTCGTCATATTGTCTCATATCATTGAAACGCATTTTACGCACACTGTGTCAAAAAATATCGTATGCAACTCGTGCGTGCAATTTACCCACTTGTGGTGATCGCGTTGAACTCGTGCCCGGCTTCGCCGGGCACTCGTGCACGTTATCACCACGCGTGTGTAAAACCGCATTTTACGCACATGTTGCATAATATACTATTTTAATACAAAAAATATGTTCTATTATTATATTTCATACGGATATAATTTTATACGAGAAAAATTTGAAACAGAATGTTTTTAGGGCTGAGAAATATTGATAACTTTAAAGTAGTTGTGCCAAAAATCAGGTCTCTGAAGAAAAAAGTTTTTCTATGATTTTAATAATTTAAATATTATTAGTCATGTTTTACGAAAGGAAAAACATTTTTTTTTTTTTTTTGAGAAAATAAATTAAATCTTACGAAAAATAATACTTTTAATAATGTTTGTTTTAATATATATATGCTCCTTTCTATCGTTTCTTACCAATTTAAAAAAAAAATTTTTAACGACTTCAGACGCTGAAAACTTAATTTTGATCCGTCGTAAACTAGAAGTTAGCTTTGTCAGTGTCGTTTTGCGTGCGGAAAGTTGATTTGACGCACACTTAAAATTTTACCACACAAGTGCGGGAAAATCAACTTTCCGCACGCTAAACGACACCGACAAGGCTACTTTTCGGTATACAGCGAACAAGAAATATCTTTCGTATCACGTGCGTAACGTATTTTAAGTTTGTTTTAATTTTCGGCACACGTAAAATTTTAACGCACTAGTGCGGGAAAATCAACTTTCCGCGCGCAAAACGACACCGACAAGGCTAAATTTCGGTGTACGGCGGATCAAATAGTATATTTCGTATCAAGTGCGGAAAGGCGTATTTTAACGCATGAGCGAGTCACGACGAGGGCAGAGGCGAGCCTCGGTTCCTCGGGTCGTCTCTGCCAAGGTCGCAAGTCGCTCGTGCGTTTAAATACGTTCCGCACGTGATACAAACGATTTTTTTGTTTGCTAAATACCGATAGTTAGCCGAGTCGGTGTCGTTTTACGTGCGGAAAGTTGATTTTCCCGCACTAGTGCGGTAAAATTTAAAGTTTGTTTTAATTTTCCGCATAATTAAAATTTTACCGCAATAGCGTGGAAAAATCAATTTTCCGGGGGCAAAACAATACCGATAACGCTAACTTTCAGTGGATGGTGGACAAAAAATATTTTTCCCAACACGTCTAGTGAAAATTGTACTTTCACCGTCTGTTTTGAGACGGGAAAATGGCTGATTTCATAATTGTTGTTATTTTCTCGTCTCAAAACAAATGATGAAAGTACAATTGTCATTAGACATGTTGGGAAAAATAACGTGTTTCACGCGTGGGGAACAAGCGATTGGCAATTGCTCGTTTTCCCCACTAGTAAAACAAATAGCTGTTTCCCACGGAATAAGCCATGATTTATGAAAATCCAATAATTTTTTGAAAATTGGTACAAAACGATAGAAAGTAGAAATTTTATTGAAAGAAACATTATTAAAAGTATTATTTTTCGTAAGTTTTGAATGTTTTTTCTTTTTAAGGCACGACTAATAATATCGTTTCAAGGCTTAAAATCATAGAAAAACATTTTTTTCCAGAGACGTAATTTTTGGCACGATAACTATCTTAAAGACTAAATAAAGGATAAATTAAACTTAAAAATTATGAGTTCTTCACCTCTCTAAGAGTCGATTCCAAATGAGTAGTAAAGTCAAATTTGAATTTTGGAATGACAACAGCTAATGACAAATCTTGCATTAACCACATTTGCCTGCTAAAAGAATGTGAATTTAATTTTTCTACTAGAGAATCCAATTCATTTATTTTACGAGGCAGAATGAAATACATAGCGTATCTGTGTCCCTAGAAGAAAGGATATAAGTTTATTTTCTCATTTCTTTATGAATTTGATATTAAAAATTATTGAATTTCATAATTAAAAACGAACAGAGTAAGGAATTCGGAGTATCTTGGCATCCAATTCTGAGGATGAAGAATAATAAAATCGACCATATGAATGCATCATTGGCACATCAATACTACTGATTGCTGTTGGGTAAAATTTCCCAATTCGAGTTGCTTTTTCTGAAAATGGTTGTTTGTCCCAAGTTCCTTTGAAAAATAGAGCATTCACGATAATCATCACCGATCCTCTCAGATTACTTTCTGAAAAGTAATATTTTCAATCATTTTTTTTTAACCAAGATCTTAATTCCGGAAACTATGACAATTTATTCACTTGTTTATTTTTCGAAATCATGTTTTTGTCAATCATCACAAATTGAACTGGAATTCAGAAAAAAGGGTAGATAACAAGTTTAAAGTCTCACCATCGTCAATCAATTTATCTAAATTATTTTCGGTAATATTTTTCACCCAATTATTTACACTATCAGCAGTTGCGTGAGTGTCAGATAAATTTCTACTCAATACTTCTGTAGAATAGAACATTTTTACAATAGCAGCGTATCTTTGTCTGAGATGAATTGCGGAATCTATGTAAATGCGAGTACCGATATTTAATGTGTAATCATGACTCTTTGCCTACAAATAGAACAGACTTTTTATCAATTATAGAAAATAGTATTCATTCTTATTCAGTCTAAAAAAGTAATTTTTAAAAATAATTTGTAAAAACATGATTAAAATTTTTTTTTAAATGTAATCATCCGGGCGAAAGTATCGGATAGGAATTCATTTCGAGCTAATAAGAACTATTCCGATTCATACCGATATCTGTATCCGAGACAATACAAATCATCCCGAACCAATACGAAAAACGTTTTTTTAACTCGTTTGATGAAAAACGGTAAAAATTCGATCCGACCTAATCTGATTTAATCCGAGGCAACTATCCGAATGAATACGAACCAATCCTAAATCAAGTTTTCAATCCGAATCAATCCGATCCGATATCTGTATCCGAGCCAATGCGAATCATTCCGAATCAATCCGAAAAACGTTTTGTAATTCGTTTGATAAAAAACGGTAAAAATTCGATCCGACCTAATCCGATTTAATCCGAGGCAACTATCCGAATGGATCCGCACCAATCCAAAACCAAGTTTTCAATCCGATCAATCCGATCCGATATCTGTATCCGAGCCAATGCAAATCATTCCGAACCACTCCGAAAAACGTTTTGTAACTCGTTTGATGAAAAACGGTAAAAAGTCGATCTGACGTGATCCGATTTAATCCGAAGCAACTATCTGAATGAATAAGAGCCAATCCGAATCAATCCGAAAAACGTTTTGTAATTCGTTTGATAAAAAACGCTAAAAATTCGATCCGACCTAATCCGATTTAATCCGAGGCAACTATCCGAGTGGATCCGCACCAATCCAAAACCAAGTTTACAATCCGAATCAATCCGATCCGATATCTGTATCCAAGCCAATGCAAATCATTCCGAATCAATCCGAAAAACGTTTTGTAATTCGTTTGATAAAAAACGGTAAAAAGTCGATCTGACGTGATCCGATTTAATCCGAAGCAACTATCTGAATGAATAAGAGCCAATCCGAATCAATACGATCCGATATCTGTATCCAAGCCAATGCAAATCATTCCGAACCACTCCGAAAAACGTTTTGTAACTCGTTTGATGAAAAACGGTAAAAAGTCGATCTGACGTGATCCGATTTAATCCGAAGCAACTATCCGAGTGGATCCGCACCAATCCAAAACCAAGTTTACAATCCGAATCAATCCGATCCGATATCTGTATCCAAGCCAATGCAAATCATTCCGAATCAATCCGAAAAACGTTTTGTAATTCGTTTGATAAAAAACGCTAAAAATTCGATCCGACCTAATCCGATTTAATCCGAGGCAACTATCTGCATGAATCCGAACCTATCCGAAACCAAGTTTTCTATTCGAATCAATCCGAGCTCGTATTGATCCATACCGAATTTTTTCTGCTTTCTGATTGAAAATTCGGCTTGGATCAATCGGATTAATTCGGATATAAAACTTGGTTTCGGATTGGTTCAGATTCATTCGGATAGTTGCCTCGGATTAAATTGGATTAAGTCGGATCGATTTTTTACCGTTTTTCATCAAACGAGTCACAAAATGTTTTTCGGATTGGTTCGAAATGATTCGCATTGGCTCGGATAGAGATATCGGAATGAATCGGAATAGTTCTGATTAGCTCGGAATGAATTCCTATCCGATGCTGTCGCCAGGGCAGGGAAACTTTACCTGAAGTGAGTTTATAATATTAGTAAATATATCTCTTGTAACTGCTCTGTTGATTGGCAAATGCATAACAGTTGACAATTCTTGAGCAGTTTTACCCTGAGCACCTTCATAAAGGTAAATCATTGCCAACTTTGTCGATATTGGAGATATTAGCATATTTCCGGAATATTTCTTTGCCAGTATCTGAATTTAATAAAAGGGTAAACATTTTGTTAAAATCTCTATTTGCACACAAATTGACCACTTATATAACAACCATCCTGTTAAAAAAAAAGCATATTTACTCTGAAGACGAATATTTTAAATATATATTTTTGTGATATAATTTTGATAAATTAATCTGCCTGTATGAATGTAAAATATAATTGAAATGAAATATTATTACTTTGAAAATATTCCAATCGAAAGCATTAAAACGTTCTCCTTGATATGGAATAAAATCGTCAATATCATCATCAATTGTTGATGAAGCATTTCTTGCAATGTTTGGCGCAGCTTCAGTCGTAAAATCTTTCATGCAAGAAATAATAATGAGACCCAAAGCCAGGAACTCTAGATAAAATATAATTATACAGATTGAAAAAATACAATATCTATGAAATTGAGCTAGTTACATTTTACTAACAACTAGTTAAATTTAACTGCATTTTATTTAAATTAATGGTTGATTTTTCGATTGAGCAACAATAGTAAATATTAACTAATTTGAAACCATAAATCAGTATGTTTTTATTGAGAGTTGCTTTTAAAGTTTTATTATTTAATTTTATTTCTATTCAACTCTATACAATTTTTCACAAATCAGAAACGAGTATGAAAAATTCATTTGCAATAAATTCATTACTTTTTTGATTTAAAAATATATGTATTTCTTGATTATGTAAACAAATTTCAGATTCGGATAAAATAAAAAATAAAATAAAGAATTAATATCACTCACCGGAACACTTTTTAGTGTACATCGTGTCACTAAATAAGGGAAACTATTAGGGAAATAAAATAAAAAAATACTTTGCACGTAGAGAGTTCATGGACGTGTTTAACAACGAAGCAAACCGGCTTAACTGTCGTTGCTCCAGCCTGATCCAGCCTTTGAAGTTACTTCTTGTTTTTTTCTTTTGAGTGGGGTATAAATATACATATATGTATACGTTGAATCAGAAATAATGGAAAATACGCGAAGCTAACCAGGAGGGAATAAAAATCCCGCGTATATTCTATTTGCAGAAATTTGACTAATAATTTCCAAATTTGTTCAACTATTCAGAAAAAATTTGAAATTTTGACCTGGAACGGAATAGAGAAAAGATGAAGATAGAGATAAAGATAGAGAAAGCAACCATTTACAAGGTCAATTTCTTTGCCAAATGAATTTTTCTCTATTTTAATATATTCTGGAAAATTCTTTGTAATGATAATTTATGTTTGATAATTATTTTATTTTAAATTTACAAATAAATTGAATTAAAAAAAAATTAATCAAGTATTTACTTAATTATCTGATCGGTTAACAATATAAATAATCAAATACTCTGTTTCAAATTAAACATGGCAATGAATAAAAATCAATACTTTTCAATTCATCTCTTTCGTTTTAAGATTTTTTATAATATAGAAAAATGAATAAAAATGAGCAAAATTCAAAATTTCGTTCCTACAAAATGATTTTAAAAAACTATAAGAAGACATGCTATAAGGATATATCATTTCAGGTGTCTGAGTTTAGAACTATAGAAATATAGAACAAATTTTACTTCGAGTTACTTGCAAAACCTGTGCCGCCAAAGAATCAATTTTTTATAATTAACGCCATGCATGACTTATCCGATCCCTACTTTACCGTCACCTTTTTTTTCGTCCTTCACATTTCCACATTAATTGAGATATCGAGTTGAAGCTTTGAGTAATTAAGTAAAAAGAAGTAAAGTACGTTTATCTAGTCCCAAATTTTTATAATTATAAAAAATAAATTTCCTAAAGTGAATTTTTTCATACTTATAAATATTTAGGAGCATATAAACGTTCTTTAGTTCTTTTCACCTAATTACTCAAAGTTTAAACTCAATTTCTTATTTAATGTGGATATGCGAAGGATAAAGAAAGTGTCAGAAGGGTAGGGATCGGATAAGTCATACATGACTTTAAAGAAATGTGATTAAGAAAGTAAGATGAATAATTTAAAATATTTATATAAAATTAAGAATTATGAAGAATTCTACTTTACCGACAATTGATACATAGGCTTTTCTACCTTACCTGTTAAGAAGAAGCCGACCGGTCAAACCACGCCGCACGCCGAGCCGAAACACTCAAACACTGTACAACATTTTTAGACGCCATCATTGTTAAACGTAGTTTCACTGTGACGAGGTGATAGTGCCGATTGTAATTTTGCAATTTACTTTGTATAACAAATACAAAAGTCTGAGAATAGGAAGAGTTGCATTTAATTGAGTTAATTGTGCATTCTGATATTTAACCTATACACACATTAGTTTTTACGATGGGTGAAGATAGTCCGAAACCAGAAGCCAAGCCGCAGGCGAATCAACAAAATTCGAATGATAAAACCAATGATGATAAACCAAATCATGCTTCAGGAGGTGGTTCTAATTTTGGATCTGGTGGTCAAGGTTTTGGAGGCCGTGGTGGACGAGGAGGAGGTGGTGGCGGAGGTGGAGGTTCAGGTGGTTCTCGTAGAGGAGGTTCACGATTTTCCAGCGGTCGTGGAGGAGGTCAGGGAGGCAGAAACGATGGAATGGTGAGTTTCATTTGAGCGCGATCTATTTAACTGATCTGTTATTGATAACAAAAATTTGATTTTATTCCCTATTAATATGATTTATATTTTCTAGGGTTTGTAGAGTTTAAAAATCTGTTAATTCAGATACCTACGAGTTGGTTTCACTAATAAACAAAATTTCTTCTACAGAAAGTGTTTTTTAAGAAAATGCAAATATTTTTTTCAATTAAGAACCAGAATTTGAAAGATATTTTACAATTTTTGATCCTGGTTATAAAAAATCGTATTTTGTTTTAATACACTTTCTTTAAAATCAAATTTGTGTATGAATGGGTGAAATCGGACCTACTACGAAATTTCATTAATGTTTTTTATTTCCTTAGCTTTATGAGCCTTTCGATTGGTAATAAGCATACATTTTCTAATTTGTTGATAATTCCACTTATTCAATGGCAAGCATCTTCATTTTTATAACTTATTCGAAGAGAGTGATTTGCATTCGTATACGTTTCTTTTATTCGCATTCCCTTTACTATGTATCCCCATATGAAGCTTTAAAAGAACTGAACCCCATATCCACCCCCATGTGAGCATATATTTAAGGAGGGTTAAGATTGGAGACGAATATTGATTTTGTGAGGTATTGAAGCTTTTTAAGATGTTCAAAAATATTCCTAAATAAATTGCTATTTGATATTTGTTTATTAACATCAGATAAATTAAAAAAAGGTACTTGAAAAAGGTCTGGGGGAGGACGGTACTAATTTTACTTTGTCTAGTGTTTGATGAAAAATAATAAATTTACCGAAAAATAAACTCAATTACTAGCCCCTGAAATATCCTCTGAACAAGAATTTTCATAGGGGTTTTCAGCAATCTTTAAACTATTAAAGTAATGTTCATAAAAATAATAATCTTGATAAATAGTATATTTTATTTCTTTTGTATATTTATAGAAGATGAATGACTTAATGGATGGTGGTAATTCTGAAGGGATGGGGGGTAATATGGGGGGCGGCATGGGTGGTCGTGGTGGCATGAGAGGAAGAGGACGAGGCGGTGGGCAAGGTGGAGATCGAGGAGGAATGATGAACCGTTCGCAAGATGTATGTATCAATGTATCAAATATAGTAATTAATATATAATGGAATGTATTAAAGATCCATATCACACATTAAATTTTTTTCCAGGATCGACTCATGGAACGGATTATGAATCTAAGTGGACCAACTCATGAATTACCGCCACAAGACGCCACTGAAAAAAAATTCTCTGGCAGAAATCGTCTTTATGTCGGAAACTTGACCAACGATGTAACTGAAGAAGAGATTCAACAATTGTTTTCTCCTTTCGGTGAAGTTTCGGAAATGTTCATTAATAAGGAGAAGAATTTCGCTTTCTTAAAAATGGTAAGAAATATCATTATTTTACATTTTTCAAAACATTATTGCAAATTTTGAGTCCTCTTTATGCTATTTATGTTTTTGTATTTTAGGATTATCGCATAAATGCTGAGAAAGCTAAACATCAGTTGGATGCATCCGTACGAAAAGGTCGCGCTTTGAAAGTGAGATTCGCTCCTAGTTCTTCTACTGTTAAAGTCAAAAATCTTACACCCTGGGTTTCCAATGAACTTCTTGAAAGAGCTTTCAGTGTCTTCGGTGAAATAGAACGCGCGATCGTCATTGTCGATGAAAGAGGAAAATCGACAGGAGAAGGAATTATTGAGTTTGCTAGAAAGCCTTGTGCACAGCAAGCTATCAGGAAATGCACGGATGGTTGTTACTTCCTCACTGCGTAAGTCACAAGCTTTAGTAATCTTTGAGTAAAATTTTATTATTGATTATAATTTTATTTTAACATGAAGATAATGTTTAGTATCTTAAATTAACATCTGATATTGAATTTCAGATCTCTTCGTCCAGTGGTAGCTGAACCTTATGAGCCAAACGATGATCTTGACGGCTACCCGGATAAAAATTTGCCTAAGAAGCATCCTGAATTTTACAAGGCACGCGAAGTTGGTCCTCGGTTCGCACAGCTCGGTAGTTTCGAATACGAATATGGCACAAGATGGAAACAGTTGCATGAATTATATAAACAAAAAGAGGAAGCACTGAAAAGAGAGATGATAATGGAAGAAGAGAAGCTTGAGGCACAAATGGAGTTTGCTAGATATGAACACGAAACTGAAATCCTTCGAGAACGTAAGCTTTGAAAATGTTTTTGTTTTATTTAATAATTAAGTACGGAGATTATAAAAATAAAACTATTTTTCCAGAATTGCGCATGCGTGAAGCTGATAGGGACAGACAAAAGAGAGAGTGGGAGATGAAAGAAAGACAGGCTGAAGAACAGAGAACCCACGAGGAAGAATTGAGGAGACGGCAGCAAGAAGAAATGGCTCTTCGCATTAGAAAGCAAGAAGAAGAGTTACACAGAAGACAACAAGAAAATAATTTGTTTATGCAGGTAAGATAAGCAGAGTTATTTTAAAAGTGATTATTCTCATAAATATAAAGTTGTATTCAAAAAATAAGAAAAAGTTGTTTATACTTATTTATATATTTATCATCAATTCTAACGACATTTATTTGTTTCATTACAGGAACAAGCACTGCGAGGTGGAAAAAATTATGATACAGTCAGTAACAGTGAAGATGGTGAGTTTTTATCATTTTTTGTAGTAAAATTTGTATTGAACTTAAACATAAAACATTTGTAATACTAATATGCATATTTTTATTGTTCTAGCCACAGGCAGCTTACCAGTGGTAACGTATTATACTTTTATTATTCCATGTTCATTCCGCTTGCAATTATTTTATTTTATTTCTCAAATCAAAAACACATCATTTCATATCTTAAGTTGCTCAGTGCAACGTGTCATTTTCAATACATTGCTCACTTTTTGATGCACTTAGTGCTTGTTAATACTTTTTCGAAAGTGCATTTATTGCACTCTCATGTTTGATTTGAAGGACAATGTCTCCTGATATTAACGTATCGAAATTACTAATTTAAACCTTGAAACATTTTTGAGCGTTTGCCCATTAATTTCCAGGTGAGTGAGAAAGAACCTGAATTTAAATTCAATTTTTTGAAATTGCCCTTTCCCAAGTTAACTAAATAGTTACATTTTTGAAAGACGATTTGTGTCTTAACTCCGAAAGAGAACTTAGAATCTGTCGTTGAAATTACTAATATTATTGCAAACTAAAAATTTACAAGAGATGTAAGGTTAAGGATTTAATATTGAATGATAGGGCAAGGGAATCTTAATGTTACCATATCTAAATGGTCGTTTGATATTTTATGCCCCTGAAATTCCCAGTGATTGATTATTACGTTGTGCAATTGCATGTACAGTTTTGGAGGGCGCAAAATTGATCTGCATAAAAGGTCGTGAGCTATTTTCTAACCACCAACCACCCACATTTTTTCAGTTCAGTAAGCAACAATACAAATCGTTAATTTTTAAAAGGGGCTATATTTTTTCTCGAATCCGTTCTACAAGAAAAATTTCAAACTTTTATTGTTCAGAAAGCATTTTTTATAAAAACTGACTTAACAAAATGTTTTCATTTCTATGTTGCCCTTACTTTATTTTATTGTTATTATTATTATTTCTTTATTTTTTGTTACTTGTATCATTTTTTACTTTGAATAGAATGTGCTTTTCCTTCCCTTTTTCCCATATTATGTTCTTATCCGGAATCTTATTTCACGCCCACGTATTCGCAGATCAAAGCCCCTCCATTTCTCCCCTCAATCACTGATACCCCATTTCTTATGACATACAAGAAGCAACCAATATATCTTAATGCATGAAATGTGTACGCCTCTGCAGTTTCGGCAATTTTCATTTTACCTAGTGGTTTTAAAATTCTGCTTTAACTTCCTCAAACCATTGAAGATCAAATATTTTTCTTTCAATATTACACATATCAACTAATTTATTGAATCAGTAAATTTAAAAAAAAAGTCATGAAATCTGAACACATTAATTGTATACTATGTTTTCGAAATACATTTTAATATATTTTTTTTAATTTATAAATTACTTAAACTATTATATTTGAATGTAAACAAAATTTTGTAAAAGTTAATTTACTGATTCGTTTACTGTAAGATATGCATGTAATTATTGGAACCATATCAAGGAATAAGATATAAGTAGAAACTGCAGTTTGTAAAGAAAAAAATATTATTAATATTATTAAGTAAATAATTGATATTAAGCTGTTTAAGTGCCAAGCCGTATAAACTGACCAAGTAATGCCCAACTTTTAAAATTGATGTTATCCGGTTGTTTATTACCTTTTACTATTACGTAAATCGTAGCTTATGATTAATATGTAAATTTATATTAATCTTTGCTACGGAGAGTTCGAAAAATTTAGCAAATTATTTTTTTTTATAATGATAGGAAAGTGTTAAAGATTTTTTTAAATTAAGCCTTCTTCATTTTTACACTGTTTAATTCTCTAAGTAAAATAATTACTCTACTCAAGAATTACATTACATAAAAATTAATTCGTAGGGAAATTCAGAATACTATTTAACAGTATGGATCACTATTTTTTGTATTTCTTTCAAATGTGTCATACTATTTAAAATATTTTTTTTTTAATTTGAAATAATTGATGTGATGAGAAGATACAATTCTTGTACACATCTTTTTATTTTTTAATTATTTTTTTAAAGCCAGATTTAATTTGTATATGGAAACTCATTAGCCATAGAGGATAATTTTCTTCTACGAGAAATCTTATTAAAAAAGGAAAAGTGTAAATACTTCATTCTTTAGTAAAATAATAGTTTGACAAAATTATGTTCCTTCATTCCAACATTAGATGTAATATTGAAAAACTGAAAACAAGCGACCTTGAGCATATCTTTAATTAAACATCACTATAACAAAAGGAACTTGACAATTTCGTAAAAAATAATCTTAATTATGTCCCGAAGTAAAGGATTAACCGAGACATCTTGTCTAACGCCAATCCCAAGTTAAAATTTATTCAATTTTATGGATAAAAAATTACAGCTACTTCCTATGTTATATTAGCATAGAAGTTAATGAATAAAAAAAAGTTAATCCTTGAATTATAATTTGGTATAATTACATAACTATTTCATACATTAACTCGAGATAATCGTGTTAATCATTCATTCGCCGATCACATAATATACATGTGAACTATAATGATTTGAAAGATGGGTAAATGCTGTATGTTTTAAAAAAATTTGGCACAGCCAATGTTCTTTTTTGGTATATACTTAGTCTATATACAATATAATATTCTACAATGAATTGAGGTTTTTAGCAAGTTTTGAGTTAGTTTAGCTCATGATTTTAATCAATATGATTTCATATATGAAGGGTGCAACGTGGAGCTGTGCATTGTCAATTCGAATCGGTTTTTTTCCGAACCGAAGCAGCTGAGATCAAGTTGAAAAAAATGTGATTTGAACTGAGCAGTTCGAAAGTATTTCGAATTGATTTAAAGGCACAATGAAAAAGTTTCATGTTTTGACAAACGAAATAGAATTTTAAAATCCACGGCCTGGATTTTAAAAAGTATGGGAAAAATCATCAGCTTATAATATTTAATTTTATGGCAGAAAATTTGTTGTACTAGTAAAAGAAGCGGTGTAAGTTTTTTTATCATTGATTTTTTGAAATATAATTATTTAGCATGAAATGCGTTTCAAGACTGCTTCATTATCATTTTTGTAATTGAAAATTTTGGGTCCACTCTCCTTATAGAACGTACCATATTTTTCAGATTACATTTAAATTGATAAACTGTCGTGTATGTTTTTATCGATTCTAGATAATTACAAATTGAACTTGTAATTTCTGATTGAATTACAGAAAGAGCCTTTCATGAATTACGTAACTGCTTTTAATTATTTTACCACTTAGGTAAAAAAAATGTGTTACCTACGTGATTTATGGATGGCCTCTGATTAAAATTGAAAATGACTGATTGAAATATGCGCTCGTTGGGCATTAACTTGGTCTTATATATATTCATTTATTTAACAAATCGGTCAATTAGTGACTTGAAAAATTTCTAAACGCGAGTCAATGACGCATTTATATTGTTCAACATCTAACAGTGTATTTTTCCCCTTTCTTTTCTATGTCATTTGACGAAAATTGATGATGACCTGTGCTGCTGTCAATCATGGATGGTCTCCCATACCGCAATATCGGTACTTAGGATCCAAAAAGTTTTATGGAAGCATATGATCGTACCAACCGCGGGGGTTTCCGAGACGAACGTGGGCCAATGATGGATTTAATGGATATGCGGGTAGACATGGGTGGAAACATGGGTGGTAATTTGGGTGGTAACATAGGTGGAAATATGGGTGGCAATATGGGTGGTGGCGGTGGTCGTGGAGGTGGTGTTGGAGGCGGTGGAGGTCGATGGCAAGGGGCAAATGATCGCAATCGTCAGGACGATTTTCCTAATAAAAGACGTCGCTATTAAACATTTAAACTTCGACGACAAAATGAAACTGACACGATGTTGATTTGAATTCAAAGTTTTTCTTTTGATTAAATTGTAAAATTCTCATTACAATTGTTTTTTTCATAAAGGAAAATTCTACTGAACCACTAGGGTAGGAAAGAGGGCTATATAAATTCATATATAAACAAAATTAAAGTTTATATGAGGATCCAAATACTAATTTTAAAAGGTATCTTTACGATTGCCCATGTCGTACTTGCAAACTTTCATTATCCCAAAATCACTACGAAGATATTATTGATTTTGTATTCCGAAACCTATCGAAATTTAAATTTTATATTTTTGTCTACGTGATGTAAAAATTGATTATGTATTTTTATGTCATATAATTTGATACTTCGAGTCGCGATTTTTGAGAGTATTTTCTGTACAGAAAGAATATTTTGAAACACTCATATAAAAATTCACTTTTACTAATACTGGAATTGAAACAAGATTTTTTTAAATTTTGTTTTGTTCATTATACACTGACAAGCTTAAAGAACATTTTCAAGGAAAGGTTGACCTTTTCAAGCTCGAAAATACCAAAAGGTAGTCTGATTATTAATAATTAATATATTTATATCATTAAAGGCTAACAAAATAAATTTCAACATGACAATTTCTAAAATATTTTATATTTTAAACATAATGTTCATAAACAAAGGTAAACTATCCTTTCTCTCTGTATATATAATTTTTCTTATTTTTTAGGGTAAGAAAAGACACGTATATTAAGAATAATAATAGAAACTATTCCTTTTGTACTTAATCTTCCTAATTGGAGGTGAAAAAATTGAGCTTGAAATGGTTAAGAACTGTGCATATCTCCTTGCCTTTAAGGAGGGTAAAAGAAGTAATGCTTTTTTCGCGAAGATGATCGAATAGAATGTTAAATTTAATATTCATTATTAAAATAATAATAACGATTAATCTTAGCTCTTAATGAAAGTTATGAACCGTAAGTGAAGAAAATACGAGTAAATATTTTGACGTCGCCTGTGAATTAAGAGATTAAATTTTAATGTAGGAATGATGACATGATTCAACGAAACGTTTGTTTTCGCAGTTAGTGAATTCTTTTGTTAAATTTTTGTTTCATCAAATGAATCAATATTTTCCGAATTTTTGTATACATAACAACAATTTTTTTAACTGCAAACAGCGAAACATTTCGTTAAATTACTATTTTTTGGGGCATTAAAGTAGAGAACAGGTTATATTGCTGGTTCAAACTTTATTAGCTAGTTAAGGCCATGGTTTGATTCCTTATTATTCAACTTAAAGTAGTAGCTTTTTACTGGAGAATTATTGTAGATTTAAAATAAAAAAATTTCAATTAGCAATAGAGTTGATGAATTAAATGCTTTAACTTCAGTTGAAATAAGGTATGCTTCTTAAAACTACCGCAAAAGCTTTTCAGGAATAAGTTGTATACTTATGTCTAGTAAGATTTATTGCATCAGTTTTAGAATTTTTTTAATATGAAGATATGAGTAAGCTTATTTGTGAAAAACTTAGGAAATTTGATTATATTTCTTTAGTTTTAGAGAGAATGTAGATTATTATTAAATAACTTTTTATCTGTTTTACGTCTTTATACATTTAAGGAAACCATGGCCTTAATAAATTTAGATTAAGGCATTTAAAGCACTATTAATTATTATAATATTCGAATTTTGTGTATGAAAAAGAAAAAATTACATTCTATCAATAAAGATTTTAATGGACGATAATTTAACTAATTTTTTTTTGTAATTACAATTCTGACCTCTTGAGATATTTTGTTTTTCAAAATTTACTATATTTTCAAGAAAGTTATTTTATTTCATTGACTTTAAATTTGAACTAATAATTTTTTTGAGAAATTTCAGTTTTTTTTTTTTAATTCTGAAAGTTTATTTACAGGTTTTACTTACACAAGTCTACTGTGTGGCTAAATAAGAATTTCCAATATTAAAGTGTTTTAATGTGGTAAATTAATATATATTTTTGTTTTTTAAGTAAAGATTATATGGGTTTTACTTTATGTTATTTATGATTTATTCAAATTTTATTTCTGTTTATAATTCAATTTCTAATATATATTTACATTGACGTACTAACAGTTTTTTTTTATAGAATAGTTTATTTTTAGGCTCTTCTTGTAACATCTTTGAGAGCATATTAGATTTTTATTAATTTCCTTCATTTTATTAGTAAATAATAATTCGGTTTTCACATGACACTTTACCTATATCCATTATTTCCATTTTCTTCATACCATTTTTAATCATATAATCATGTTTATTTCAACTTTGTACTCAATTTTTGTTTTATATTGATGTACAAGTATTGTTTTATGGTTTTTATTATTTTTGTGTTTATAACTAGAAATATAATACTCCTTATTATTCAGCATAAAATTTTCCAAACATTTTTTTAAATTAAATTTTTAAATGCAAATCTTTTATTACCGGATATGACACAAATGACAATATTCGTCGATTTAAGTTCCGCGATTAATCGAAAATTATTTTTTCGTTATGCATATGGACAAATATAACTAAAATATGTCCATTTTTTACGCACAGTTATTTAATTATGAGAATGCTTATTACTGTTTCAAATGCATGTTTTGTATTGTCAACGTCAGGAAATTTTTAATTTTAAAATTTGTTGATTAAACGTCGCATGTAAATATATTTAAACAATCTAGCATGTGAATCATAATTCTTGATTGTTCAAGAGAAATGTAGGTATAAAAGAATTTTATGAAAATGGAAAATATTCATGATACAAAGCGTTATAATTATAATGTTATAAAAAATGAAGTAAAGAATTATTTATATGGACATCCGTATTATCAGAATACTTGGGGGAAAAATATTAAAGAGTGAAAAACTAATATTTTTTTTTTTTTTTTTCATATATTTTTGTAGATACTATTTTATTAATTGAATTTATTTATTTATAATAATGTTTCATCTTTAGTAATTTATGTGCTCAGATTTTATTTTGCATTTGATTTTAATTATGTATTATAAGAAAGTAATATATTCATGCATTCTCGTCGCATGAGAAGGTCATATAGCCTTTTGAAAAAAATTGTTTATTTGATTTTAAACAACGAACAAATTGAAATATCAATTATTTTGAAATGATAGTTTTGAAGGGACATCTGGGTTCACAGTTGCAAAATTATTTTTAATATTTGCACTGAATGTCATTGATCGACACTGAAACTTTTAATGGAGAAGACAGCAATCACAAGATAGGCTAACTTACTTGAAACCAGTACTAAAGAACCGCTACATTGAGGTGAGTAAATTTTGTGAAAATGTTATTAAACATATTCTTATGATATTATTTTGGGTGGGCTGTGGAAAATCTTTAAAATACGGGTATAAATACACATTGAATTTCCCATTGGTTTCCTACCAATTTATTGTTAGTTGATCTAGATCCAGAATCCTCATAATCATACGACTACGTTATTATGCAATATATATCTAAAGAATTGATAATCTTAGCGTAATCGACTTTACTCATAAATGATTGTGAGAATCGTTTATGAAGATTATCTGATGAGTCATGAATAAATCCACTTCTTGACGATAATTTTTTTTTTTAATGGGCACTAGATGGTGGGATTTTTGGAGTAACTTTAGTTACATTTGGTATTCTTAGACAAGATAGAAAAATTATAAAATATTTAGATTAAATTCTAATTGGCGCAAATCTGCATCGTGAATAATTATGACATCGGTCTATTTAAGGGAGAAATTTCTTCAAGGTGGTCACTGGACTGGGAAATGACAGGGAATTTTTCAATAGCTTAAAGCTTTGATATATTGAGTAAGATGATTTGCGTGTTCCCACATTCTTCAAAGTTTATTTTAAAAATAATTAAGGATAAAATTTCTTACCTTAGTATTTTTGAAACTCTTTTTCAATTGACTTTATTTAAGTTTTAATTTTAGTGAAAGTAGTAATGAGATCTATTTTTGTTTGAAACATAGTCAATAGAGCGAGTAAGGGAAGAAGGAAAGCTATGCTGCATTACTTGGTATTCATCAGAAATTATTTCTTTAATGACCAGGAACTTTCTGGGCGATTTGAGTAATCATTGTTTCTTGCTCTAATTTGTATTAATTAGAAAATATAATATGATTTATTTTGTCCTGTTTTAGGCTTTGAAGTGCATTGTGAAATTCTGATGAAATAAGCAATTATATTCCCCCTAATAATTAAAAATAATAGGAAATTACTCCACAAAACAACTACTCATTTGTTTTAAATTAATTATGAGTCAGCCCAGAACTTATTTAAATACCCATGGCGACCAAATTTTTTCACACCATCATTAAACAGGTTGTCTGGGATTAATTTATTTATCTGGGCTGCTTGAAATATAATCAAGAAAATAATATCTCTAAAAAAATTACTGTGACACATATTATTCGAAAATATTAAAAATCATTTGATTATTAATTAGATTTTTGAACTGATATTATGTTCTTATTCGAATTTTTATTGCACATAAATGTGTATTTAATATTATTTTAATTATTTTTGCTACTGATATTTCATTGTTATGAACCAAAGATATGCAAACTAATGTATTATTTCAACAAATCGGGAATAAAAATATAAATCATACTAAAAAAAGCAATCACCTGCGTTTGATAAATGTTGTAGTTAATTAACTAATTATCGATTTTACGAAATTAACTTATTATGTCAGTTTTAAAATTGAGTTTCAGTGTCGTGTATATAAACATAAATACCCAAGAGAAGTTGCAGTAAATGCAAGACAATTTTTAATGGCTGTCGTGAAGAACTTACATTTTAATTAAAATTATTATTGAATATATACAGTGATGATTTATCTTGAAAATTAGCTGCCAGATCGAATAAGAACACATAAAATTATTTGGTTACTTAGTAGATTTATAATTTTTGAAAATGCCAGTAGATAATTTAATGTGCTTTTATTCGATCGAGAGGTTCAGTTTGAACGAGCACATCATTTTCCAGCTCTTTCAATTGAATAAGCTTATCTTTTTTTACAGTTATATAACATGACTTATCCTTGCTTTCTAGGACAATCACATGTTTTCTGAGAGGAGATTTTCATTTCCATGGATTTCAAACGAATTCCTTGGGAAATCTTTGAGAATTTTCGCTGAATTGAAGTGGACCTTTGGCTTGGGATGAACAAATAAATAAGACTAAGTGATCTTTCAGTCTGAGGACATCTCATGAAATCTTCAACCGTGGGACAATGAGCCAGGATTCTGTGAAATTTTAAGGTAATATTTTTAATTATTTTTGCTTTTTTCGTTTTTTCATCATTTGAATTCGTTTTTGAAGGCGTTTGATATTTTCTATTTCAATATGTTTTTTTGCAGGTGACTGAGTTCAAAATTCTATGTGGATATTCAAGATGGAAATCAATAAGAAGAGCAAAATATATGTTAATCACAGTATGTATGTAAAAGAAAAAACAGCAGGAAGTAATTTCAATAAATAATTAATATCGAACAAATTAATATTGTTTCTCTATAAAACTGTAACTTTTAATAATTCGAGGTAAAGGGAAAATTAAATGTAATTAAAGTGCAATAGAAAATTGTTCAATGAATTAATTCATAATATTTTAAAAAGATAATTTATTAAAGTTAAAGAATATAATACAAGATATTTGAAAATGGCACATGAATGATATTTTTTTGATAAATTTTAATCTAGGATGGAGGTTGGGTTGACGATGAGGGCTCGATTGTTGTGGGAGGCGGACTTGTTTCATTTTCTTCATGTTCTGTCATTTGAAGACTGGCATACTTATCAACAGCCTTTTGTACAAGAGCAGTTGCTGCATCAAGACTCTCAGGTGTAATATAATTACGTGCCAATTCCGCTACTTGTTCTTTGACCTATATTAAAACAGTTCATTATAGTAGTTTTTCTGTTCATAATATATATATATATACTTAGAAAATTATTCTATAAATCATTCAATTAAATTTTATTTTGAAATTTTAGCGTAATATAACTCATTTTAGTAGAATTTTTCATGATAATCTATTTTGTATTTTATTAATAAAAATTATTTTTATAAGATATTTTTCAATTTAATTTGCATTTATTAAAATAAATTCAACTTTTGTTGCGATTTCCATGGACATTTTTTTAATTTGAAGAATAACTGATAGCCATATTAGAAATTGGAAATTTTTGAATTATACTCACTTGATTTTTGGTCAGTTCGAATGCAGGAAAAGAGATAGTGCAGAGTGGTGTAAAAGTGCAGATTGTGGTTGTAAAAACGACTCCAACAATGAGTATCAATAGCACGCTGAATAAATATATACCAGCTTTTGCTCCATACAATAATGCAAAACTTGTAATTGGAATTAGTCTTGTCCAAGCTGATGACAAACTGGAAATTGGTTGGTCTGCTGATGCAGGTGCAAGTTTTGTATTGTACGCAGTGAATCTTGAATCTACATATTCTGGATATGTAGGATAGAAGTATCGAGCTGGGAAGAGTTGATCTTCTTGACTGAATACTCTAGCGTTTTCGGATGGAACTGGTATATTTAAAGATCTTATCTGACGTTCAATTGCCTTTTTGAAAGCAAGATTTTCGGATTCAGGATGACTTTTTCCTCCAAATACTGTAGTAGTGAGAATCAATATTGCCAAAAAAGTCTTCATCGTTAAGCAGTATTCTGATTTCGATAAAAAGTAACAATTATTAAATATAGAACATCGCATACTATAACTTTATGTACATTTTGGAAACATTGATCGTAAAATAATCAGAAAATGTAATTTTTTTGTTGATCGGGAATTTTTCATAGTTATCGGACTGACTGTTTAACAAAAAGCAAAAAAGTATATTTTTTTGCAAAAATTATTGATAAATTGATCAATCTATTTTATTAACTGTTAGTTATCAGAAACTAGTTTTTCTCAAGACTGGGAACTTTTTCTATTTATTAAGTTGTCGTCTTAAACTTACATAACTGTCAATAAATATATGCTTTCAGTACTTTATAATGATGTTAGTTGAATATAAAATGAATTCCCCACTTTTTATAATGAATATAAATTATTTATCAGAGTTGGTGTAATATCATTTGATAAATATCTGTTTATAATAGAAACTTCAAGATTTTGTATTCGTTCATCGAAAACCCACAATTAACTATAAGTGTGATTTCCGCTTATGTTTTTTCTATCGTTATAAGTAATTTTTTGCCTATAATTCAAATTTTTGAAATTATTGAAGCATTAATTTTCCTTATTATTAACTACATCAGATAACCTAAGTTAAAAAAATTAAATATGTGCTTTTTAAGTAATGCATTCAAAGCGTCTTGATACAAAGATTCATTTTACTTATATATTAACATGAAATTGCATAATAAATAAAATTTGCAAAATACACCATTTCAATTAATTCTACGAATTTATTTTTACAAATTCTGGGAAAAATGTATATTAATTATTATGGTATAAATGTATCTCACAACTTCATATTTATAATCTTAAATTGAATAAATTTTCACTATAATTAATATCTCATTCAAGCATTAAAGTTCAATTTCTTCTAAGTATTTAAATTAATTTAAATAAATTTGAAACACACCTTTCTGAAGGAGAAAATTCAAAATCTTCGAGAACTCATCACATTTGCAACTAAACTAGAAGTGATACTTTCGTTGGTTTTGCGAAAACTGATTTAGGAAATTTGAGTTTCCTACCTGATATGCTAAAGCAAAAGCAAAATTTATTAGTGTGCATGCTTTCTGCGCATATTTATGGGGATTATGACCTCCAAGGTTCAGGCCCTTGTTACTTTAATGTACTTTAACAGAGAAACCTTTTACTGACCATTTCTCAAAGTCATATCTCATCTTTCAATCTTTGACCTTGTCAAAAATTTCTTTTAGAATTTTCAATATTTTTATTCCTTTTTTGATAATTTTTCAAGCGTTAAATGATGATTTTTTATGGAAAATATACGTTTTTCCTAATGAAACATCTTTGAGTTTTCTAATTTATGAAAACTGGTTTAAGTTTTGAAGGAGCAAAGAAAAATATGATTTTCAAAATCCTCTTTCATCCATTTTCTATCGTCCTTTATTGTTTTTAAATTTTCAAATTTTTAAATTATGTTTTTCTCAACAAGAAGAAAAAAAAAGGCTTTTGATTCAATTTACACTCGATTACAACAATTACCAAATACATTTCCTGTTGAAATTTTTCTTAAAATTGTTAAAAGCAGCTTCCATACAGTTTAGTTTGATTATTTAAAAGATGAAATGGACAGTATTTAATGATTTAGTGGTAATAATCTTAATAATTATCCGTTAAGTCTTTTGTAACAGGAAACTTCCAACCTCACCTAATTAGCGACCTCGTTAAAAAGAAGATTTAATCTACGATGTTCCAAGAACTGCAGATGATAAATTCGTCATACTCTTTTAGAAAACAAGGAACAAGAGCCATAATGTTTTCAGTTTTAGTCTTTATATCTTTGAAGATCTGCTTACAGTCTTTGACTTTCAGATGTGGCAGAGACGTGTCCTAGCATTAGAAAGAGGAGATTCAAATAAATAAAGACCTTGTATAATTTACTTCTTTTATTACTAAAATATAGTCATGTCTTTCTGCAAACAAATTAATATCAAAAACTGAACATAAATAAATTAAACATTACTATATAACATTACATTCATAATTTACAATTGTAATTAATAATTTAAATTTAAGAATTTGAAATATTTCTGTGGAAAAAAAGACGCGAAAGACCTGGGCTCGTATCCCAGCGCAGTCGAAAGCGTCTTTTTTTCAAACTCAACTAATTAATTTGTAAATAATAATATATCACAGTCATTCATTTCATTATTTATGGTATAGTTTCGTTCTCGATAAAGAGATGAAAAAAATTTCTCGAAATCTTGATCTTCTAACTCCAAAATCACAGCTTTTAGTTGAGTATGTGTTTAACTCAAGTATCCTAAAAAAAGCAATAACACAATTAAGTTTAATTATTTTTTCAATAAAGCGGATTCCTCTAAAATTTGCCTGCGAATTTTTTCTGTCTCGTCTTCACTGCTACTATTGTCGTTCAAAGTTTGGATCCTGCCTTTTTTTCTTTTTCGCCTTTTAATTTCGAATGCAGGAGAGTTTATTCGCTTTCGTTTTCTTTTCATGTCCGGTGATTTTTTCAATTCCTGCAGACATGTGATCTCCAAATCGTCATTGCTTTCTTCGCCGTATTCAATTTCGTTTTCTTTGATGCAAAAGGAATCCTGTAAAATTAGTTCATTCAAGAATTATCTAGTTAAAGATAAATTTCGATTACCTTTTTGTGGAAATAAGAAACTGAAACTTACGTGTAAATAAGTATCGTTCAATTGCGACACAGGCTGTGAATAGACATTGTCCTCAATTCGTGAAGGCTTCTTAATTAGAAAAGCTCCAGGCCTTCTCAGTGGGCTTCTAACAGAGTGTAAATAATGCGCCTTCATATCCACATGGTCAGAAACATCTTGGGTGTAACTCACAAAACCTTCAAGATCTTCATCTTCACCGGAAGTGCCTTCCGAAGTATCTCCTGCATCAATAGAAACATCCGCTTCGTTGTCTAAGAAGTGACAGTTATGTTTATTTTTCGTCATTTTTTTTCTCCTTAACATTGGACTTTGCTCTAAACTTGAATTAAAACTAACTTCATTTTTCTCTTTATTTATGACTTTTGAACTTAAAGCTTTTTCTATACTAACAGAAGCTGAGTATCCATTAAATCGATCATATGACGTTGAAGGGATATTTTGATTTATTTTGTTTGAAGCTAACGTATTCAGAGCTCTTGGGACCGGTTTCTTAAATACTTCAAAATCATCATCCTCTTTTGAAGCTACCTTATTAAAATTATTAAAGAAGCTTGTTTTATTATTGTTTACATTATTACACGTAGACGATGGATTGTTACCCTTGAAAAGAGATAATTTTTTCGCTGGCATAGATTTTTTATCATCAGAACTGCTTGATTTCTTTGCACATGTAATCCAATCTGTCTCGAAACATTCAAATTTCTTTGCAGCTTTAGTTTTCGTGGTATCATTAGATTTAAAGTATTTTTGACTATCAACCGGAGTAGCTGGAACATCAAAATCGCTCCCCCAATAGTCTTCAGTGGTGTGAGGATTCAATTGCAGATTAGTATTTTCCTTTTGAGCAAGAGGTGTGTTTTTATTAGAATCTACTTTCATAATTTGATAGTTATCAATTGGCACTGCATCACTGCCTTGAGGTTCATTTGGCTTGAGGATATTGCTTTCTTTCAAAATCGAAACTTCATCGATATAATCAAACAGGTCATCATCTGAATCCGATATTTGAAATCGTGTTTGTTTCTTTTGTGAGTTAAGATTTGAAACTTTACTTGTGCTTGGTATTTTGTTATCAATTCCCATATTAAAGCTGCTTGTAATCTTTTTACGTGTTTGATTTCTATCACTATTCTGTTTCTTGATTAAAGTATTGTTATTGGTAGAATTATTCATATTGATTCGTCCTACCTCTTCAATCGCTTGTGTTACTGTAATACCACTGGAATTTGAGTTAAATGAAAAAAAACTATTATCTCTAGAGGAATGTTGTTGCTTGAACAAATTGTCATCATTGAAATTTGCTACTTTTTTTTTCAATATCACACAATTCGATGTTTCTTGAGAAATCTCTGAATCGCTACTCGTATTTTCTAACAGCAGACTAAAGTTAGCCTCTTCGTTATTTTCCTCTATTGTCAAGTGAGATGTTTTTACGTTCAATGATTTATCTTCACTAGGATTCTGATCTCGTAAGTCATGTTCTTCGATTTCACTTTCATCCGTCGTCTCGTTTAACAAGTTTTCAAATTCATACAATTTATTTTCTACTTCTTTGCAGATTTCCTCTTCAGAACTCGAAAAATCACAAATTAAATCTGTAAAACTCATTGCAATCGTAGCTTCACTGTTTTCAAAACGACTTTCGTGTAACTCATTTTCGAGACGGTTTGCTTCGAAAATTTCTTTTTCATTTTGACAAATTGAGAAGTTTTGATCTTGTGCTTTGTCCAATGAAATCTCTAGTGTTTGGAGGGAACCTAGACATTCCAGAATGTCCAAATCTGGCACTGTGAAGTCGTCAAGTACTTCAAGACTTTTAGATGGATAAGATGGAATATACTTTGTATCTATTTTAGTGTCTAAAATATGACAGTCAGTTTGGGATTTTCTCATAAGGCACAACGTAAGGAAGTCCACGGCTTCATTATCCGAAAGTAGAAGTTTAACGTTTTCAGGCTTTATCATTTCTTGTGTACAATTACCGAAATTATAAGCTTTGGAAGTTTGGGAACCAAAAAAAGGGTGAAACTCCATTTCTTTATTAGCATTAGAACTCGAAGGTTTAAAAAAATTTTCCATAGATGATTGTCCCGCAGACTTGGAACCTAAAATTGGATCTAAGCAATCACATACTATAATATATTCACACTCATATATAATTAATTCTTTGATAAGTCAATAAATATTGAATTATAGTAAGCTTACCAACTTCTCGATCGACTTTTTTGAATTCTACATTTTGCTTCCTCTTTTTTTCATATTGTTTTCTCTTTTTTGCACCTTTCACTTGAGGAGATTTTGCCTGGATTTTCATATGTCTTTTTCGGCACTCCGGTTCAAATTCATTTGGCACCATTCGCGGACTTTCCTCGTAAAGAACAGAGACGATATCGCTAGATTGTAAGACTTTGTTGTTTAGACTGTCCCTTCGTGACATAGTAGCCTTCAGAGACTAAAAACAATAACAAATCCATTTTTAGGTATTGCTAATATTAATTTCAAAGATAAAAACAAGATAATTACTTGATGCTCTTTTCCATCAGTTACCAACGCGATGATATGACCGTCTCGTTGGCGCCCAGTACGTCCCATTCTTTGGACCAATCTTATTGGAGAGCTTTGTGATATATCAAAGCAGATAATTAAATCTACCTCACCTACATCCAAGCCTTCTTCACCTAAAAATTTATTTTTAATTCTGGAATTTTAATGTATTTTCAGTAAAAATACTATCAAGTTTTAAATACTACTAAACACAAACCTACTGATGTTGAGATTAAAACATTGACGAGATTACTTCTGAAATTCTCTAAAGCTTGAATCTGCTGTTTTTGTTTTTGCCCAGCTTGCCCAACAAACATTTGAGGGCGTATGAGCGGTCTACATTGCAAAAGTAAAACATAAACTTCGTTCACGATATCTCGATACTATAAAACGAAAAAACAAACAATCTCTAGATTTTCTTTTTGAAACTGCTTTATCTTTTGGGAAGTAAAAGATAAATTAAAAGAAGAGAATCACCTCTACAAATACAATCGCTCTTGTGTCTTTATTTTTTTCTCGAAATAGTTTAAAATGCCTTTCGAGCAATTCTTTCAATTTGTGGAATTTATTGTGGCCAAAGATAAGATTATTAGGGACCTATAAGACATTATATTTAATAGATTATTTTTATACTTTTATGAAATGATTTTCATAACAACATTATTTGTTTTTATTATATGAACAAAACTTACATCAGGTACACTTCCATCTGGTAATGGTTCTATAACTGGAAATGGGCCAAGATATGCTTTGATGTCTGTCAGCAAATCGTGTAAATTGACTTCATTTTCCATCCAAAATTTGTCCGAGTGGTCTTTTTAGAAAAAAAAAATAAGTATTTTCAAATTTGATTAACTTACTTAACACTTAGAATAAATCACATTTACTTTCATAGAAGTGAAGAAATGCTCGAAGGCCATGCCTAATCATTAACTCATACGCATGATACATTGTTAGCAAGATATTTAAGGTCTTCATTATCTGACCATAATTTCCTGTCTTATTAGGCCTTGATTGAAATTCCCTTGTCAGATGAAATATCTATTAGAAAAGTTAGATTAATAATCGACTGAAAATCTCTACCTCACTCCATCAATGCAATTTTATTTTATATAATGATACGTACCCTTCCCTTACTTATATTTCCAGTATCACCTCGAAGAATATTGAGCCGAACAAGCAATCTGACGTGAGGATCCATGATACAAATATATCTTTCTTTGAACCTTGCTAATTCGCTACTCAAACGGACCAAAATTATATCCAACTTACGTTCATTAACGTAAGGAGCAATATCTGGAGACATATCATCTCTCAATTCCAAATTCGATATATGAAGATTATTAATGACCTTTTAAAAACAACAAATTCGTATAAGCCAAATAAATGATGCATTTGCAAAATATATAAATTGAATAAGGATAAATTAAAATAAAAGGTTAGAAGTATACCTCATGGACTTTACTTATTTTATCCCCAGGTGTAGCAGAAAGAGCTAAAACGCGAAAATATTTATTCTGCGCACTCAATAAACGAATACTCTGCAAAAGAAAAATTAATTAAAATTTTTAAATGTAATTAAAATAAATAAAACTTTGATTCATAAAAATATATACCTCACAGTATGAGTGTTTGCCTAAGGCTTTGTGCGCTTCGTCAATCACTATACACTTAACTAAATTCATTGGAAAGATATTCTTCTCTAGATCCTTATGGAACGTCTGAGGAGTAGCAAATATTACTCTTTTGTGAGTCCAAGCTATTTCTCGATGTTTTTGATTTGTTGTTCCTAAAAGTTAGAAGAATAATAAAAGTTCATCAATCAGGCCTCACAAAATAATTACTTCTTACGGTTTTTTATCCATATTTCGTCTTTGTTGACTATACCTGTAAGTTCGATAGTTTCTTCACTAGGAATACCCATTATTTCATGACAAGCCTTAATTTGTTGCGCCACAAGGGGTTTTGTAGGAGCTAAGAATATAACTTTTCCTCTAGGATACCAACGCCAAAAATTATACATTACTACCGCTGCTATAAAAGTCTTTCCCAAACCTAAATAGGCAGAATTACATTTAAAAGCATTTTGATAAAACTATAGAAAGTTTTGGAATTTTTATCCAGTACTACCTACTAATATAGTATTTCAGAATAAGGTAGAATTTAAATAAATAACTTACCAGTTGGTAAACATACTAAGGTATTGTGATAAAGTGCAGTTTTAACAATATTAAATTGATAATCTCTTATGGGATAATTTTCCGGATAAATCCAAATATTCCCGGAAGATAAATCGAATCCTAGGGTACTGGGGTCCTCAGAAAAGAGTGCCCGTTGAGATATAATTTCATCCATCTCATCCAATTCTTAAGAAAATATTATTGTTTGATTTGAATTCTGTCATTCCTAAAAAATAAAAATGGTGATAACATTTACTTAAACATTAATAGGTACACTTTTTATTCAGTTTAAAAAATTAACTTGAAATCTGAAAAACATATTATGGTCTAAAAATATCATCGAATTGCAAATTTTAACGCAAAATACTAATTATTAATTGCATTAATAAATTTGAAAAAATTATTTTTAGTAGCAGTTTACAGAGTTTTTAATTTTTTAGTTTATAAAATTATTCAAATTATTATAATGAATAAGCACAATCAATATTTTAAAATAAAATAAACATCATTGAAGAAAAAACTTACTTTTGATTCCGTTTCGATTTATAGGTTAAACCATGTTGAATGATACTATTTTGAATATTAGAAAGCTTCTTTTGATTTTATTTGGACTAATAACTTATATAATATTATCTACAACAAAATTTACGGAAAAACCTTCCACGTTAAATAATAATTATACAATAAACGGATTATAAATATAAAAGAGGAACGAAACGTTATACACTTGACAAACTTACATACACACACAAATTGGAGTAATATGTTTATACCCCATGCATTCAAAGATGGCATGAATGGTATATATATATGACATCAGAAATGTCACTTCATGTCACTTATAATTTCATTCATGGTGGACAGATTTGTTGACAATAATTGTACATCTAGTAATTTTGATTTTTCAAATAGACGTAAAAAGTCGTGAAAATAATTAATATTGAGAATATTCATTTAAGATTTCTTCATAAATACTTTGTGAAAAGTTATGATATGGAAATCAGGAAAAGAAAAACGGATTTAAATTACATTTTTGTGTGTGAAAGGGAGTAATTACCATTGATTAAAGGATGGCTCCTCCACCAGTAGTTACCGGAATATCTCCCAAGGAAGGTCCTCCAGGAACACGTGTCATTGTTCGAGGGGAATTTCTTGGAATTAAAAGTCAGGACCTTATAGGTTAGAATAGCATCTATCATGATTTTATTTGCAAATTTTTTGAACGAAACGAAAGCTTTCATAGCTTATAAAAATATTGCTTGATTTATACACTTAAAATATAAAAATTAATATACCTTTAATTTATTTTACCTTTAAATGTTATGTAAGTGAATTCAGAATAACTACACTAAGGTCATAATATGGATATCACATATCTATATATATTTATATATTCGTCGAAAAAATATTTTGGAACCTTGAATTATTTTTTTATTACTTGATTATCCAATTTAGGAATAAATAGTGATATTTCATTAACTATTAATAGTATAAATTTTCTGAATTTAATTTTTAACGAAAAATTTGACAAAACCTCTATTATTCATAGTTAAAACTAGAATATATTTAATTTCTTAATACCCATTTTATGCGCAAAGGTCTCACAATTTGCGGCTGCGATTGCCTTCTATCGGCAGAATGGAAGTCACCGAACAAAATAATAGTAAGATCAGGTCCTTGCAAAGGAAGAGGAGATATAATAGTAACGACCCGAAGTGGAGGTCAAGGTACATCGACAGTTCAATTTCGTGGGTATCACGAAACTATAGGGCCTATGAAAGAATCTGCTGTTTGGGTTGAGGAAGCTCCTGTCCAGAATTTTGTTTGGGGAAGACGAGCTCTTTCCCCAACAAATTATCAACAGGAAGATCCACTAGGTCTTAGTGTCGAAGGGAATGAGTACGAATTTTTTCAACATTATTATATTATAAATAATTGTAATAAAAAAATTAATTTAACATGGTAAATTGTGCATTTCAGCAAAAAGTTTCCAGAAGACGAACTGATCGAACTCTTCGGAGACAGAACTGGAGAGCTGACTAGTGATAAATTTCATCCTGGCTGGTTTCTTTTGCAATATCATCATGCGACTACTTTAGAAGACCTTAAAGCTGGTTTGGCATATTTAAGACGCAAAGTTCATTCACAGAAAGAAGGTCAATTATCCTTTTTAAAGGTATAGTTGATTATCCTCTGTTATAAATAATAATTAATAACTGGTATTTAAATGTTATATCCGTTAAATTAAATTATTATATTCTCTAGGCAAACGTTCGTTCTGTAATGGAGCAACTCGACACAATAATGTTTCTCAAGGAACAATTTGAAGCAGATGTAAAAAAATACGGCGAAAACCCTATGGAGAAATTAGAAGTTGCTATAAAAGAATCGATGTCAGAAGCAAACAAACTTTTCGACGACGTCTTGGCCCGAAGAGACAGAGCAGACGCTACTCGCAATGCTCTGGCATTAATGCAACGATATCGATTTCTTTTCTGCATGCCAGTTAATATTGAAAAGAACATCAAACAGGGAAATTACGATCTTGTAATAAATGATTACGCGAGAGTCAAAAATCTCTTTAAGAACACAGAAGTTGAAGTTTTCAAAAAGGTGTTAGCTGAAATAGAAAAGAGAATAGAAACACTGAGAGTGATACTAAGAAAGAAGCTTGACGAAGTGCCTTTTACTTTAGAAGATCAGAAAAAAATTATTCGTAATCTTGTTAGCCTTGAAGCCGATGGAGATCCTGCCTGGGATGCGATAGGTAATTTACTTATAAATACATATTTATCTTAAATTTAATTATTTGTGAAAATCATCAAGGTTATGCCACAAGTCAAAATGGAATTAAATCCTCCTTTCAGTTTCACATGCATCATACTTGGAAAAAAGCATAACGTCATGCGTTCAAGATTATCTAGAGGCTGAAAATGCGAATGGTGATGATTCCACTAGGTACTCGAAATCCAGTATAAGTACACCAGCATCTATGAAGCAACTCAGGCAGAGTCGAATTGACAAGAACAGCATTTCTTTAAGAATTCAGTGCATTGAGGCTATTTGCGATATTATTACTGAACAACTTCCTGACCTTTGGCGATTGGGACAAAGTTATTTCACAGGGCAGCTTCATGTTAGTGTTAACGCTGAAAAACAGGGTCCTTTCAAGGTAAATTAATTTGAGTCAAACGTATATTTTTAAAAATGGAGATAGATTAAAAGAATTATTTATGAAAAAACTATAATTTTTCAGAATTTGGTTTTGTCTAGTATCCAACATGCAGTGAATGCAATAAAAAATGCATGCGGTTCCAAAGTTGATGCTCCTTGGCTTTTACATAGCCTTAGATGTATCAGACAAATGTACGCATCGTTGATTCACTTGGATCTACCAAGCGATGCTCTTGATATTTTTGGAAATTTTATCTTTGATTTAAGGTAAAATATTTTTGTACAAAGTATGTACTTTGCATTCAGATATTAGATTTATTAAAATTATATTTATTCGATTACAATAATTAAATTTCTTCGAATACTGGAACATGAACTAAAAGAAATTTTTATCGTAGGATACAATGCTTAGTAGCATTATTTAAACAAGCTGCAGAAAATATTTTGGCTTTACAACGTAAAGAAAATTGGCAGATAGAGTATTTAAATGAAGATGGCGGAATCACAAAATTGGTGAGAAATAATTTTAGTTTTGCAAGAGTAAGACTGTTTTTAACCTTGAAAAGGAATGATTTCTTTCTTTCGTTTCCTATAGCCGGGCTTATTCGAACAAATAACAATGGATGTCTCAAAATTGGCTCGAGAAACTGCGGTCACTTGCGGCCCAAGAGAAGCGCCTTTATTGGCTAATCCATCTCAGCAAGTTTTATACCAGAATGCGATTAAATCTCTCTTTACGTCCTTTGCTCGTTGTTTGAGACAGTTGGCGTTTAGTGGGAGCGAAGAAGCACTTGATGATGAAGTCTCGTCGGTTTCACAACTTATCAGCTCACCTGCCGGATATAGAGCAAGAGATAGTAAGCAGCAAGGTCCCGTAAGTAAAAATCGTACCTTTTTTCTCTTTATTTAAATTTATATCATCGCGAAATACTCAAAAACATCTTAAACCATTTAAATAATCGATTTCCAGGGTAGCACTTGAATTGTCAGAAAAAAATACCTAGTCATTTTCCGTTTATTAACAGAATAATTGTATACGATGTTGATGTTAATAATTGGCTTTAGGGTCCAGAAATGATAACTCAGGAAGTTACATACTTTCAAACCTTTGGTCAGAACACATGGTTTTTGTAAAACTAATATTTGAAAACTGGCAATATTATGAGCAATTTATTTATAATTTTATGTGTATATTGCAAGTTTATTCGCTATATTAAAATTTTTTTTACTCTAAAAGTTTTTACGCATTTTTATCAAAAATTGTTATTAGTTAAAAAATATTTCAACACTACACTGTTGGAAATGCCCGGAAATTTACAAACATATAACAAGCATATAACTGCATTAAACTTCAGTCACATGTTCTGGGAAATTGCTAACAGTGTAGAATGTAGAAACTTGCATCTATATCCTCAGTGACTTTTAGGCACAAATTTATACTAGTTGTTAGTGTATGTATCTGAGATTTATGTGATAGAATTCTATTGTCATTCGTGACGAAAGTTTTAGGCAATTCATCGATGTTTTCTGTACAATCTTATGTAAATTTTCTCCAGACATTTTACAATTGTTCAAAAAATTTTTTTTTACAATTTTCACATTACCAAAGTTTATTCCAAGATAGGGCTCATGTGTACAATATTTATCCAAAGTTTTGATATTTTAGAAATAAAGATCACTGATGAGGACTCCGATCAGAGTCGAAACGTTTGAAAGTATGTAACTTCCTGAGTTATCATTTCTGAACCCTAAAGCCAATCATTAACATCAACATCGTATGAAATTATTATTTGAGGGTCGATACAAGTCCTACTTTATGAATAACAGAATAATCTTGTCTGAATAATAGTTAGCATAATACTTGACTAAGTGTTCTCATACATACTGTTTTGGCGAGATATAGATGTACAAATAATAATTCCTTAAAATAACGATGATTATTATGTTTTCAGACCTGGGAGCAATGCCTACTTATTTCTCTAAGTAATATTCGATATACGTTGAATACGGTGCTACCTCGTATTGAGGAAAATCTGAAAACTCATGGATATCCAGATTTATCAACTGCTGCTGGTTGGAATTCAGATTGGACTCAACTAGAGACCCTGGACTCTGCTGTTTTAGAAGCTTATTTGGAACGCCGTTGTGATCCACTTGTTGGGACGATTGAGCCGAGCATGTATTTAGGGAATTTGGAATGGGACTCCGATTTGGAACCATCTCATGTTAGACCCTATGCACAGGAAGCTCTTGCTAATTTAATTGCAGTTCATGCTGAGGTGGAACATAGTTGATTACAAAAGATTTGCTAAATAGTTTAAAATTGTATTATTTTTATAATTGCCTTTTACAGGTTCGTCGCGTTTCTCCAAGATTATTAAAACGAGTATTATCACACATAGTAGAAACGATTGCTGAAGAACTAAATCGCCTGATGTCTTGTGTAACCCGTTTTAGTCCCTCTGGTATTATTCAGGCTCGTTTGGATATTTCCATGTTAACAAAGGCTCTAGAACCCTACATAACACCACGAGCAAAGTAAATATTATAGTTTCCATCTTGCATTGGTATAAGATCTGGTAGTCAGTTTATAAATAAAAGTTGTTGCGCCAGAATAATGATTTTTTGGTTCTTTAACAGAATATTTTTAGAAGAAGCATTGGATGCTATACCACAACCTACAGACAAAGAAGATTCATTGAGAATAAAGTCGTTGTTATCTAAAATTACCATATCCATGAAACTTCAACTTCAATGTCTTGCAGATCATACAATCAAAAAATCTAGTTCAGAAGAGAAAGATTCAGACTTGGTAACTACAGTTTAGTCAAGATATTGTAATTAAAATTGTAATCTTATCGTTAATTTTATCAGTCAAAAGAATAAAGGTTTAAAAGTTCATTTCATATAATTTAAGCAAGATATTGATTCACATTTCTAATGTTGCATTTTGGACAACAATTAATCTAAATCAGTTTTGTAATATAACAAATAAATTACACTATTGCATTAAGTTCTTGAAAGTTACATGTAAATTAAATCAGCACAAACATTTTTTCTCACGTATATTTAGGTTAATGTGAAGAGAAGAAAATTAAAAGTAATAAACAGGTTAGGTGTAATAAAAAGTACAACGTTTTGTAATTGTAATTAATAAATAAGATTCAACAATAATTTATTCTTAACCACTTGTAAATACATTATATTTAACTTACGAAATTAGGATAAGGTATAATTATGACATCATCACGTTTGTTTTAAATATGTATCGAAATGCACACACGTTTACAAAGAATAATCATTCTAAAATCATTAAAAAATTGTTAATTAAAGCCGCCGATTTTGAGTATTTGTGTGCATTAATAATCATTTACTTGTAAACAAAAATTTAAGAAGGTACAACAGTAAAAAAAAAGAAGTCAGTATTACTTTTTCGTCACACATTTAACTTTGGTTTTTCATTCCTGAAGACTCTAAACAGAATAGTAGATAATTCCATAAACATTTTCAAAATTGTAACTCATGTGTTTTCTTATGGAAGACTCCAATATTTTAAAGAAGTCTTCCCTACAAACTAGTAATAAGAAATTTCCCTGTAAACGTTATTAAATCCCTACCTTCTACGAGAATTACAGTCATAGTGCGTATTTAAAAAATTTTGTCCTCATTCAAATGCTCATATTTAAAATTATAAAAACTTGTTGTTTGAAAAATATCAGCCTTCTTCTATTCTGTTTATCAGAACTTCTGCAAGTACTAGAAAACTTGTCTCTGAATCTAAATTAAGAAGACTTATATAATTTAGATTTAGAGACTTACAATTGATATGTGGAAAAAGTTTTGAGTCAGAATTTTCTAATAGTAGTAAAAAAAAATCTAAAACGATTTGAATATTTGCAGAAATTCAGAGAAAAATTATATTGCATTATTCAATAGTTTTCGATTCTACTCTTGAATTGAAAATTTAGTTTCTAGCAAACAAGCTTTCTTCACAGAAGGAGCTTGAAAGTATTAGCATAATTACCATTACTTAATAAAGTACACTTTGCACAAGGCACAAGTTCAGTAAATTTTCTCGCTTCCACTTGAAAAAAAATATTTTTACAAGAAATTCTGTTTCAATATATAATTTCAAAATACATAAATAATAAAATAATTATAATTTCAAAATTATAAAAATTCCAGTCTCATTTAAAAATTGAATAAACCAATTGCTAAAAATAATTATGTTGAAACAATAAAATTTTGAATTTTTAACAAATTAAGATCAATAAATTAATACATTTTATTTTTCTCTAAATGTAAAGCAAAGCTTCCAACGAAAGCAATTCATTGAAGTGGTTAAATTTTAGAGGATGAGGGAAGGAATATTCAATTAATATTGTTTCGTTGTATTCGTTACCTTTCCGTTTCCTTTCTTATGAACTTACTTACTTATGATACCTTACGTCGACTTATATAAAATGGACCATCCCTTGACCAAATGGCCAATCGTTTTGGTTCTCCAATATCATTTTTGTTATAAAAAAAGTGATACCTTCCGTTCGCTTGCCTAGAGGTGGGTCTGAAAGGGTGCAAATAGAAATAGCTGAATAATAAATAATTTTATAATTTTGGGTAATTAATTAAAAATAATGTATGCCAAATAAAAATAAAATTTCACCCACATGCGTCTTAGTTTTATTCACTAATCTATTAGTGGTTAAAATAATAATGCTCGCTTTCAGTGATAACATTTTTATATTGCCAACAATTTCGGTTATTATAGGATACAATCGGCAAAATTCGAATATATTATTTATTTTTTACCTAAATGTTTTTCTGCATCAAAAAATCTAGATTAGATATAGAACAATAATAATTTTTCATTAAAATAAAGACTTCTACGTTTCTTAAATTATAAAATATTCTCAAATCCCAGAAAAACAGAAAAAAAACTAGAAAATAATTAATTGCACAAAATACTGTAGGAATTGATGATAAGTACAATACTTCATTCTTAAAATGATTTTCTATCCCTCAGTCTGCATAATATCCATTGTATAATTTTTCAGTAGATGAACAATAAATCTTGTAATTTAAACGTTTGAAAAATCACCATTCTAAGAAAATAATTAGTTTGATGAATATTGGAGCTCAACAATTCTCACATAATCAATAACAAAAATATTATTATTATTACTGATCATAATAATTAAGAACTATTCCCAAAACGTAACAGAATTGATAATTGAATTTGTATTCTTGAAATGATAATTTCGTATTTCGCAAAAACTTATTGTAAACACATTTGATTTCATTTCCTCAAGATTTTCGTAGGTTAATCTGATTTCCAAGTTCCAGATACATTTGTTCAAATTCATTAGAAGTTAATGATTCGTCGTTTTCATCCAGAGATTCAAATATTCATGGTAGATTTAAGGACTCATCAGAGGATTTTCATAGTCATGGTCGTCGGCGTCGAATGTTTAGCGCATGTTGCACTGCCGTCACAATCGCGACGTGTTTCAAACTTGATCGTTTCGATTCAGTTCTCAAAAATCGATGAGACCCTCGCCTGGAGCTTCGATCCAAGTAATCTATCTGTTCGAAATTATAGGTGTCCCGTCTCTAGATCATTTGGTATTAATCGTTAGAAATTAACTCTTTTATTAATATAACATATACTGCATTATTTATTTTCTCCCGTACGTCAATCTATTCTAGAATTTCCCGAAATATCTATTTTGAATTTTCTAAAAGCCAAAACACAGACAACTTAAAGCAACCTATGCTTCCATTTGATCCTGGATTTGTCCTAAAATTCCTGAAATCGACAATTTTTCAATATGATCATGATATGAAACATCCAAGTTACAAATCCAGAATCGTTATTGAAACTGCAATCAGAAAAAAGCTAGGAAAGAACTCATGCTCATAATTTTAAAGCGTTGATAAGACTTTTTTAAGGCTACGGAAGCTCGCAAGCGACGGATCTTCGAGCTTTTGTATATTCTTCACTGATTACCAAGAACTTTATAAAAAATTTTATAAATGGATTACCTTACACAATAAGCACTACTTAATAGGGAACGTACAATTAAAATAATAATTATTAGTGGAAAATATTGGTGGAAATCACTAACAAAGCAATACTGTGAACACCTCTGGAATATGTTTAGTACAATAAAAATGTGTTATTCTAACAATTATAAATTCAAAATAAAGTTTAATGAAGCATTCAGTAAATTTAAAAAACATTAACATTAGATTTAAATCATTTGATTTTTATTTCAATAACAATGTATTTTGTATTATATGTGCGAAAACGTTTTCGTCGTTTAAACAAAAATATAACCAAATAAAAGGTTTTATAATCTATTTTTATTACATTCTGGTTTAATTTCCTCCCTCCTAACGCAATATTTTAAATCAATTTTTAAGTCATAATTAAACGTTAGTAATTAAATCCTATTTTCAGTGAGCACCAAGACCATAGCTGGAAAAAGTATAAAAATATAGAATAAATTTCTAAAATTTAATTTAATACTTGCTTGTAATTCATTTTAAAAAATATTTTCTTCAAATAAAGAAAATTAAAGTAATTTATGAATTTGAAATTCCAGATACGAGCCTGGTGTCCACATTTGACCTCTTCAGGTAATATTAATTTATTCGGGCTATTATGTTACATGCACATCGATGTATCAGAAAAATGTTACGTATAGAATTATGTATTATTTATAATGCGAGCAGAACGATAACAGATTCTTATTATGCGTAATCGCCTCCAGAAAGGAGCACTGGTTTTCTTTCTTGAAAATTTCTTTAAAAATGCAAAACAGTTTTACAGCATAAAAAAACTTCTAGATATAAAACATGTCCATCCAAAGTTTTACTTGATTAGCCGACCATTCTATGAAACTCATATATTTTTCTTAATCAAGGCAACTAACCACATTTACATTATTTTTATACAAATTAATCCAATCCACAAACATAAGTTCCTATATATTCAGTACAATATGATTTTCTTTTTCTTTTCTTTTGAAATTTCGCTGTACACTAATTTGTTTGCTCTAAATATAACGAATACAAACAATAATGCACATAATTTTTTGAAAATGCTTCCTACTGACAATGAAGCAAATATAAGTAAAAAAATTAGTTATAAAATGATTATCGCGATTACTTAAAGTGAAGAAATGCAATATTGGAAATTTGGTGCATTTCAAGGAAAGACGTAAGCGGCCAACACCAGGTAAACTGCTAAAAATTTAGCGGGTGTTTATATTTTATGTACATTCGTATTAGAACAACATTTAGCGACTTGAAAACACGCTTACACCCTTTTGTCCCATGTCCCAAATTGATTTTGCACAATATCCACAAGCGTTAAATATTAAATAACATTTGTAGTTGAACAACATTTTGGCCTTTTCAGATCTTATATAGTAACTTTCTAATCTGTCTGTAAAGGGTAATATTACCGTCAGAGCTGATTCTATACATAAACGCACGCAATTTTGTAACTGGCACGTGCACAAAAAGTTGTGTGCATTTTTTCATTAACTTAATCCTTTACATAGATTCTTTATAAAAACTCAAGTAATTCAAATTTATTTATTTTTTTTCAAGATAACTAGAACTAGAATTACAAATTTTTTGTGCACGTAACGATGGACTTTTGCTTTTTACCCTCAACAATTGATAATATAATACATTGCTCATTATGTCATATTCAGAGGGATATGATTAAAAATATGCACTCGATTATGTTTCTATACAATTACACAACGACAGACAAGAAAAACGCGATAAACAATAGATACACGTACGTATATATAATATATATATATATATATATATATATATGGATTAAGTCTTGCCATTCCTTTATTGTTTTTTATTAGCCAGAAGTATTTACAACGCTATTCGACTTGTATATCGTATACAACTAACGAGAGCCTTAACAATAAGCAATACCAACGAGTCTAAGATCTCACAGGATAATTCCTTTTGTATATTTTCTTCAATCACATAGTGACGATATTTTTATCCCTTTTTTATTAATATTGACCTTTACCTTTAACGTAAGCTTTCAATCGAGTCAATCGACTGTACTCGAAAAAACTTTTAGTAAATTTTCCGTTATTTACAGAATTTAAGGAATGGAAAAGTATATTTTATAATAGAGAATCATGTAATTGAAACTTTTCAAACATTAGTAACTTAATTAGCTGATAAATGCATAAAATTAAATTCGTATAACTTTAACTACTTTAACTTTGATTGCTTCCAGTTAAAGATTTTTGTTTGAAAGCGAATAAGTTGAATTGAATTAGTATTCAATAAATAGTTAAGTATAATCATTACAAAAATAAAGTAAAGAGAGGATGGAGATGAGATCGAACTTGAAAATTCCACGGCTTTTTGCTCTACACGACATAGGCCACATTTACTAACTCTTAAACTGATAATTAAATAAAATAATTAAAGGTCACTGGACAAAAGCTTATTTCCAACAATTCAATCTGAACCAGATTTGATTATTTTACAAAATACCACATCACAGATTTAAAGCATTTCTACTCTAAGAATCTTTTTTCAAGGACGCCCCCCATCGTCAAGCTGTGCTTACTTAAATCGATTTTGCTCTTCATAATTATCAGTGTAAGCTATAGTTTACGTGAGCATCTATTCCAATGTTATATAATTCATATGTATAAATAAATAGCTAATCTCTCCTCGTACTAGCCATCTTCTTCTTAAAGATTTAAGTACCACATTTTCAAGGTAATCAGGGTGTCGAGTCTCCCAGCAATTTACAATTTCCTAACGTCCAATTGAAAATCAAATTCAGATTAGGATATCATTAGAAATGATTATTAACTACATCTTGACTCTGAAACAGAATCAACACCCTATTAACCAGAAAGTTTTAACTTATAAAAATTTAATTTGAAGCCAAATTCTATTCAGTTTCAGTTCTGTGATGTTTCATACACTTTAACAATATAATATCGTCCTAAAGAATCCTTTCTGTTTTTTATTTTTCTGCCCTTACGCCATTTTCGAAGATTCGTCGCTGCGACGAAGCACACCATTTGTATATGTTGGAGGAAGATAAGAAGTTCACTCTCGCTGCAGTATTTCCTAATTTAGGCAAATAGAGAAGCTTTCAGACCTGGACGTCAGGTGTAGAGCGTTTCGAAATAGAAACTGAGGACTGTCACAAAATAAAAGAACACATCATACAATAAAAACAGAACTTAACATTTTTCAAGGAAAGAAAAGCTTCTAACAAAATGATACGTGTACTTCGAAACGCTCTGACATACCCTCACTGTTTTTAGCTTTTGACTGATTCACAAGTATCTTATAGCAACAAAGAAGCCGATGATGAGAGGATCAAAGGAAAGCAAACTTAAGTAACATAGCCTGATTGATGAATAACTAAACGAATCTGAAGAATTTTATGGAAATGACAATATGACATTGTATTGTTTGAACGATGAACCTTTTAAAAATTGATTGCCGATTTCATTATTACGCTGAACAAAAGGTAGTCAAGACGGCACAAATTTTGCTAACATATATATAGGCGCAGCGAATTGCTAATTTATATATATATTCTATTCTATTATAAATTAATATTTTTGATTATTTCAAATTTTTAAACTGAGGCAATGAAACGCGACGGCACAAAAAATAGTGTCAATTCAGAGAGTGAGTCATAAATGCAATTAAGTAGACACAAGTTAATGCATTGAATTTGATTTAAACGTTAATTCTAACCAAAACCCAGGCTCAAAGAAACTCTGCTTATGATTTAGTAAATTTTAGTATTCGGTCACAAACTCTTGCGGCAGTCAATTGATTATTTGAGTGCAATTAGAATACAATTTGAGTTAATTTTTCAGTTAAAATTTGAAAATACAATCCTATTTTAGGTTTGGTTTCAATTTTTTTTTTTTTTTTTAAATAGGAAATTCAACTTACCATTTCGGTAGTGAGACTGGCAAGAGCCTCTTCCATGGTAGCTGTTATTCTTCCGCTCTGTGCTCCACCTCTTTGGCTGCCTCTAATTGGCGTGGTCGGGCAACCTAAAAGTATCGTTAATCGTAATCATAAAAAAATAATCGTTTATAAAAATGTATATGATAAAAGATAAAAACCCGCCAGAGACGCGAAGTTCTAACTACTTCAATGGGGCTTCTGGATAAATTTAGAGCCTGAAATAACGAGTCCAGAGATGATGATGATGATAAGAATTATTTAGGATTCTAAATAATTAACGCTTACAATTAGCCAACAATATAATACATAAATCCTTTGGAATTTTTAAAGCAAAAGAAACCAAATTTTCTTATTCTCTGTGAAACTTCCAACAATGAGACAAATAACAAGCCTGAGAAATTAATGAATGAGTCAAAACAAAATATTTCAAATCATATATTACGAAATGGAGCTCGCAATTTCAAAGCTTTGGATAAAACCTCTCGGCAAGGGAGGAAAAGATGCGTCCTACGTCTCATGCCTACGTGAGAAAAGCGTAAAGCAAATAATGTGAGGAAAAATGTAGTAATAATAATGAAGAAAAATAAAAACTTATCTCCTCGCTTTTTGGTCCTAAGTAACAGTCAAGACTTAAAAAAAAGAGAGTGTGCACAAGGGTTGAGCGAAGACTGAGTTGATAGAGTAAACTTTTGTGTATGCATTTCCGCTTTATTGTCATATTCAATGCATGGTAGCTTGACATCTTTTCCTTAATTAGCTAAACAGAACTAAAGGACTAAAGGGATCTATATATTTTGCTTCTAATTTTCTTATTTGAACTAGTAATTTGTATCGTTGCCTTTTACACTACACTTTTATCTCGCACGTTTAGTATTTTGGAAAAATCTGCCATCAAATTTTGATCTCCTTATTGTCCTTGAACAGGGCTCAGAATAATTGACTTGAGATGAAGATTTAAGAAAAACAACAGATATTTCCATTTTTGCAAATTACTTTATCATGGCATGATTTAAGGTCACCTCTTCGGTACATTTACAGATGATAACCTTGAATAACAATCTACAACACATAGACGAGATTATTGAGGCACTGGTCACTGAGACGGAATAATTACACTTGAAAACCTGCTTAGAATTAAAAATAACAAATTCTCTAGCTAATCCTTGTAAAAAAGAGGAATCACAAATAGTTTGTAGTTTACACTCGACAAGTTTAGTAGGTATTTATTTAACATGAAAACTGATTCGAGTTACGATTCTAGTCAAAAGTAGCGTGTCCAAAAAATAACGAATTAAGTCTCATATCAGTATCAATTCCTTCTAATGATTACTAATTGGATCTTGTTTTGGATTCATCGCCGTTCCATTTTGATTAATATCCAAGTGTTTATAAAACACTCTGAATAATGTACACTTTTAATAAAAAGATTTATCAGCGATTAAAATTATAAATTACATTTTATTCTTTCAAAAATGAGTCACTTACGTGAGGAGTCTTCAAATGTGAAAATATTATCAATTTAAAAATACTCTTTGGTCCCATTTTAATAAATAGCCGATGGACTAACAATTCAAATATCAGACTGTTTTTAAAGTAATGAATAGAATACAAATAAATATTAATATCACTCTTTTACCATTATAAATACTTAAAATAAAGAAATAAATACAATGGGTTTGAAATTTTCACTTCCAAAGTAAATACAAATATAAAAGTGTGAACGAATATTGTAAAATCTTCAGATTTTAGCAGGGATCAGCAACAATATATGAACTTTCTGATACCTATCACTGAACTTTCACATATTGAGGAAAAATTATACTACACTCTGATTTTTTGCAGAGAATCAATTTTACAACATTCTTCTTCTTGGAATTACAACTAGATACTGAATGCATTTCCTTCAAAGTTTTACTAAAACTTTAGGAGTTGTAGTAGATATGAAGCGCGTAGAGACACTTACCTATATCTCCACTGCTAGAGCTTTCGGTAAAGGATGGCGTGCCTTCTGTCCAGGTAGGCGTCGAACCTTCAGCACTTCCAGTTGGAGGGGTCCACGTTAATCCACCGCCTCCTCGGCAACTACCTCCGCTTTCGACACTTAGGGATGACCTGGTTTCCCTACCGGCACTTCCACTTCCGCTACCACTACTTTCTAGATGAACGTCAGATATACTACAAAGAATAGTAATTTATTAAAAAAGAAAAATTGAAAAAATCATTTCATTTTAAAAAATTACGGTTCATTTTGTTCATTGAATAATATATTTAGAAAATTTTTCCATCTTTGGTTATTTGGTATCTTTGGTCAAATAGAAACATTGTTAATGTTTTCAACAAAGTGAATTTCTTGATAGTTTTGCGTATATTTTTGTGTTTTTTGTCATCATTGAATTCTATAGAATTTACTGGCTGCTTTACATCAAATTTGCAATAATTCCATATAAGTTTGGTTCCAATTACTTACTTTTTTCATGTATTAAAAACAATGAATCTGACTCGAAGCCAATATAAGGTATTTTCCCGACTCCATCAATGTAGGCAAATTTTTTACGTGCCAATCGGGAACGAATCGAACAAAACCGCCTATTCTCAATAAATTACGATTGCGCATGCGCATTACTTTGTCATTACCCCTGGCGGGAACTATAGTTACCGAAAGTTGCAAATTGCAAATAGTCTCAAAATTGACCTCAAAATGAAAACCGAATACTTCAGCATTTTCAGCTATTTTTATAACAATTAGGGCCGGTTGGTCCACCTTTTGATTAACTTATCCCATAAGATTTAACATGAGATAAATTGATCTGAAACTTATCAGAAGGGTGGACCAACCTGCCCTTATAGTCATAAAGTAGCTAATTTACATTTGAAATACTCTATTTAATATTGAGACTATACCATGATGCAAAAAATGGTTTAAAAGTATTTTAATATCGAATTAAACTCAATCAGAAATAACATAACCTAAAAAATTTAGCTAATAAACGCGCCAAAGTTTGAAATTTATATGATGCTTTACAATTCAATCAACTTTTTATCATTGTTTTTCATAAGAATTATTTATGCCTGATTAAATTTTTAAATGTTATTTTCTTTTTTGGTTTTGCTTGTAATTGGTGTTGATTTTTTAAATTAAAATCGAATATTTCTAAGTTCCATGTTTTATCATTTTTATGCCCATTTATTAAAAATACTCGTTTTTGCACGCGCGAAATGGCAATTTTACTGAAACACAAAAAAAGTATTCAGTGATTGCTGGCCTCGCTTCACTCGAGCAGAAAACTTCAAGTTCTTTGAAAATCGCACAATTCTTCCCTTATAGCATAATGTATTATTAGATTATTACTATAATGAATAGTATAAAAAATGTACTAACCTAACTGTGTCATGGTACGTTTTGCTAAGAGTTACGTGATGTACGACTTTATTCTGCCTAGAGTGAGAGCTGCTGAGGATGGAAGCACCTGGTGTGCTTTCTTGTGCATGATGAAGATGACCACCAGAAGCCAAAGTTTGGTCGTTTGAATGCACTGCATCGTCAAAAGGCGGGGGCGGGGTGGAGCAGGCGGAAGGAAGGGTGCCACCTACAAAAAGCGTACTACAATTATCCCTAAGAACAATGGATACAAAAGACAGGTTAAAACTAGGAGCATAGGGTTTCAATTGTACAATTTTTTGTCAGTTAAAAATGCAATGATAATTTTGGTTCTTTTTTCAGATAATAGAATAATTAGCGAATAATTTCTGCAGAGCATATCCCAGAAGCTTTTTTAAAATTAGATGTAATACAGAATAGTAATTTTTAAAATAATTAATTAAAAAATAATAACAATTAATAATTGAAAGACGATGATAGATCTGTGCGTTTTGAATGATAATGAAGTGCAATAACATACAAGAAACACGAATACAACACGAAAAAAAGGAGGATCAAGATTATTAAATGGTATCTAAACTAGAAATGTTTTAATAAACTTGCAGCTCTATTCAAGACACATAAGCTAACTAGCCGGGAGTTTGGAATGAAATTTCAGATTTAGCATTACAATATAAGTCGACTGAGTGATAGTTCTGTAATATAATTTTATTATTCTATTCATTCAAATGTACTACAAACGGGATTGAAAATTCAATTCACGCAAAACATGCATCAGGAACAAAACTTTTGAATCATCAATGAATTCTCTTTTTTCACTAAAAAATGTAGAAGGTACATTGATATGAACAACGGTTTTGGAGTTATATTAAAATTCTATTTCTAAATTAAAATATTTAATACTAATAAATTATGACATTTGAATGTTAAATTCAATGGAAAATTGTCTGTAATACTGGTTATTTCTATATTGGCCTCTCTATTAAATTATTTATAAGATACTTTAGTTAAAATCTGAGATTCGAGGCATAACAGACCAGTGGCGTAGTTACCGGGGGTGTTGCAGGTGGCAATCACCGAGGCCACCAAATTCCTAGGCCATCTATAGATTGGTCCTTCCACTTAAATTTTCGATTTTTAATTTTATTGTATATTTTCAATGTTTAATGTAGATATATGATCTTAACGCAAATTGTATTAAATTACTAACTTTGAATAATATTCTTTTCATTTAAAAAATTTAAAAAAAGACACTGACAAAAATTTCAAACTCAACTAATTAATTTGAAATTATTTTTATATTTAACATATATATGGTAGTAAGTAAAAAGGTTTTATTACCTACTAATTATTGCATTTCTAAAAAAACACAAAAAATGTTAATACTATTGCGTTATAAATATATTGAGATTTTTTTTAGTTAAGGGGGCCCCAAAGAAATTTTCCACCTGGGCCTCGCAAGGTGAAGCTACGCCACTGTAACAGACTGAAAAAGAAAGTTATACGAATACCGATGATCACAATTTTGGCGCTGTTAATTTATAGAGTAAATTTACATACTAAAAGTTTCAGGTATTAAATAGGAAATTTTCAAAATTGAGATATAGCTTTATAGAACTAAACAACGTTCGATTTTCAGTCAAACTACTCTAAAACCGTGCGTTAGAAAATTAAATTAAAACGTGGATATTCCTTTTCACAAACTATTCTCATTTTGAAAAAAATAAATAAAATAACAAAAGAAATTTCTCTAGAAAAAGATATAAATCTCTTCAGCATAAAGGAAACTTAAAACTTGTAGATACGAGTGTTTGAATAACCATGCAAAAATGAAAAATTCGGCAGTCGCATGCTATCGTTGAATTCTAAATTCAGATTCCCTCCTGGCTGTCCAACCGACGTAGGTTTTAAAATATCCCGGAATTTCCTCAAATCATGATCAGAAACAAACTCTCTTCCATGTCTTACGAAACCATCATTCCCAATTTTTTCTTGGAATTTCAATGCATTATTGTCATGAAAAATTGGCCGAGAACCCTGTATCCGATTTCCAAATTGAATTCCCATTTCCCTCCGTTCACTTGCAGCAGTTCTTGAGTCATAGTTTCCAGGAGGTTTAAAATTTGTATTTTCAGCAGCTGTAAATTTAGAACCTGGAAACGCAGAGGTGGAAGCAGAAGTTGCAATGAAATGTCTTATTGAAGGAATAGGCGCAAGTTTCTTTTTCTTCAGTCGTTTCTCAAAAATCCTGTGTTTCAGCAAACTATGTCTTCGTCGTTCCTGGCCAGAAAAATTCGAATTTCTCACGCTTGCATTTGCCATCGGATAAGAACTAAGTTCATGGTTTACAGAATAATCCGAACCACTCACAAAATTATCTCTCTTAGATAGCAATTCCTTCCCCTTTTCCATATTTTCTCTTTCTTTCCTCTGTATTTTCTCATAATACGTCTCCGAGTGCTTTTTATCTTTCCTGGACATCTTGTAGTTCATTAGATCAGGATTCTGACTCGGATTCATGAAGTAAGTGAATTTCTGTAATTTCTTGGACTGCGTTGGTTCCTCTTCTTTGATCCATTTTTTCAGTTCTTGATTAAAAGGACTAATGACTTGAGAATTGCTACAAGTCCTGTAGTTGCCTCTTTCAGGTCGGAAAGGACAAGGACTTGTTCGTATATAATAGGAATCATCAACCTTTTCAACACTGACAAACTCGTCTTCTTCTAGGTCCAATCTTCGATCATGCTGATGACAGACTTGTTTTTGGAGCTGCTGCAAGTGAACGTTATCATAAAATGAGACACGAGGATCGTTATTACTGACCCATTGGGCTTTAATGGGATGAACAGAATCATCGGTGGTATTGAAAGTCGGTTTGGGGAGTCGGAAGGAAGGGATGATTTCATGCAAGGAATCCTGGGGAGTACGAAGATGGTGAGTTGAGACAGTCTCATGCAAGAAGGCACGTTTGTTGTTTGTTTCACCTCGGCCGGAAGTAGACGTAGATGCACTAGTGCCACGAAGCTCTTCGGTTCTGACTCGACCGCTTCCTCTGGGAGGTACAGGCGGTGGCACTTTACCGGAGGGTACGATGTTGGGATTCGGGGGACTCGCGGCGGTCCTACCCTTAAGGACTGCTGGGTAACTGGCCTTTATCGTGGACTCAACTCCCATTGTCAGAGGTGGTGGATTTACTGGACCCGTGGCGAAGTTCACGGGAGTCGATGTGGCGATGGGGACCGAGGTGGTTGTCATCGCAGGACCACTGCTAATCCCAGGCTCCGTGGGATTTGATACTATGATTGTGAGATGATAGGTAAGACAGAAACAGAGGGAAAGAGAAAAACAAGCAGTGAGAAGGCGATTAGTGACTTGATGAATTTATATATTTTGTTAGTGTGTCATTTTTATGAAATTACTTTTAAAATTGGAAGGTATACATTTTAAATTGAAATGCTAAATTATTCAAGTGAAAGATTAATTAAAATTAGTCTAAAAGAGATTATGCGCGATTTTCTAATATTTTGAAAAGGATTTTAACAAAAATTTGTTCTTTCTTTTATGTTAGAAATTGTGAATTCTTAAAGATTAATAAATTTAAAGACTAGTTAAGAGAGTTCGGTCACCAAAAATTAGGCCTCAGGTAAAAATAGATAATTTTGCTTTCAAGAATAGCAATATTAGCATTGAAGAGATTATTCAAAAGAAAAAAGATTTTTTTCTATTAAAGAATTTGAAAAATAGAAAGATAATGTATTTAACAAATTTTATTTTCAAGTGATTTTTTTCCATATCGCTTATTACCAAATTTTAAAAAATGGTGCGATTCTTATAAATCATTGATTATTTTTCCAAGGAAAAGAATCTCTACAACTTTACCGTTTCCAATTTTTGAAAATGAATTAATTATTATCAAATTTAGCAATTTGTTTATAAAAATTTTGTCTTGAAAAATTGTTTTTTATTAGTTTCAGCCATTAAAGAGTTTATTTTCAAAAATTGGAAACGGTCAAGTTGTAGAGAATTTTTTCCCTGAAAAAATGATCCACAATTTATTAGAATCGCACCATTTTTAAAAATTTGGTAAAAAGCGATATGAAAAAAATTGTTTTTTTATTAGTTTCAGCCATTAAAGAGTTTATTTTCAAAAATTGGAAACGGTCAAGTTGTAGAGAATTTTTTCCCTGAAAAAATGATCCACAATTTATTAGAATCGCACCATTTTTAAAAATTTGGTAAAAAGCGATATGAAAAAAAGTGCAGTTTCAAATAAAATTTGTTAAATACATTACTTTTCTACGTTTCAAATGGTTTTTACAGAAAATAATCTTTTCTCTTTTAAATGATCCCTTCAATAATAATATTGCTATTCTTGAAAGCAAAATTATCTATTTTTACCTGAGGCCTAATTTTTCGTGACTGAACTACCTTAAAACATAAAAGACGAAGAAATCTATCATATTACGTTTGAAAAATTTCAAGTAATTTTATTTTTTCACTAAAAATCCAATAAAATTTCAAAATTGTAAGAATATGAGATAAAATATTGTTAAATTGATAAACTTGTGAAATAAATCATTGATACATAGAAATAGAATTGATCAAAGTTAAGATAGTAAAAAAAAGCATCACCAGCCATTGGGTATGAAACTCATTAATTTCGAGATTTTTTTCATACTCGACAGACTACACATCCTTGACATTGATATAATTTAAAAACTGGAAAAGTAATTCCTGATTTTTCTAAACAAAAATTTCATAGAGAAAAAAAACATTAAATTTATAGGAGGATAAGGATTTTTGAAATTTAAGATTATCAAGAATTTAAATTCAATTTCTATGAATAATCGCAAGTAATGATTAATATCTAAAGATCGGGTAACGAACGATTATAAATATAGCTCGAGATCAAATATTGGATAAAGAATTTTTTGCTTATTACAAAACATGATTGTGAAACTTATTTCATTAGAACATCAATGAACTAAATAATTAAATAGTGAATATTCGATACTTGTGCTGCATTTGTATTAATGAATTATTAATTTAAAGACTATGAATATGCAATATTATTTTTGAACGGAATAAATGACTATAGCAGGAAACTCACCAGGTTTTGTGGGTGATGTAACATGCATAGTTGAACTGCCGGTTGCCGCCACCACTAAACCACCATATAATACCATACCATTACCGTATTTTTGTATCAGAAAATGCTTCAAAATTGCTCAGAAAAATGTATCTCTCATTCATACAAAACTCAAACACGAATTAATCTTCAAGGAAAAAGAATAATTTGTAAAATTGTAATTTAAAGAATTTCAGTTCTGGAACTTTTTATAGACGGTCTGAAGTGATTTTAGCAAGTTAATAAATATAGTAAATGGACTTTTGTAAACTTCTGTAAATCAGAGAAATTCACTCATGACGATATTATGGAGTAGAGTAGATTAATGAATGTTATTTTTTTGCTGGCAATTTGAAGAAAATACAAATAAAAGGATATTGCTTTGGGGTAAAAATGTACATGAACCTGGAGAATACATGAGATTATGGTGTTGTGGACGTCACAGGGAAATTTACGCAGAACGTTTCTGTATTTTCACTAATATCAGGAAGGGTGATGAAGGTGTTTGAAATGGAAATCATGTCACTGGGACACTTTTCAATGCAACACTTCTTAATTTCTTTAGCTTCAGGAATAACAAAAACATTAGTCTAAATAATTTGAAAAACATCGAAGCAGAATTTTTGAATTTATTTCATAATATAGAAAATAATTATAGGTATAGATATTATTATGGAGAAAAAATAGTTGGTATCTCTGTATCTTTTAAATGAAAAAACGTTTAATTTCAATTGATATTTGAAAAGTTTTACTTCATAAGCATGAGGTCGTGTTTAAATTTTAACATATATTTTTATCCCATAATTTTGAGGGTATCAAGAGTCGGGTTTGATAAAAAATACAACAAAAATGAATTAAACATACCGGTTGAATCAAAATCACCATCGAGCGGCCTGAGAGGTCTTGAGATACTTTTCCTTTTTGATGGAGAGTGTTTCAGAGCTGTAACATAAAATTATGTAATGTTTTACATCTTTCTTATTACTTTGGACATAGGCCTGTATTAAAACATACGGGTTAAAAACTAATTCCATTCAAATAATAAATTATTATCACACATCATCACAGTGAAATAATCAATTATTACTCAGAACATGTTAAAGAATAAGGTACGAAAATAGTTCAAAGTTTCAGTAACTCAATGCAAAATTTAAAACAAAACACATTGGTACTAAAGGTGAAAATTAAATAAAAATTAAACCTGCTCCACATGTCTTAGTATTTAATAAATTTAGTAAAAAATACTTCAAGGCTGGTATTAAAAACAACTGCATTCTAAATTTAAAAAAAGCAAAATTGTAGTATTATTGCAAGAAAAGTATATTTTAATATTTTACATTATACTAAGGAAAAGGTGGGAGTAATAACATTAACTTAAAATTTAATAAAATAGTATTGCGATTATTTTATTATTGTCTCCAAAATCATAAAATTTGATTATTTCTTATTAAATTTTGAAATTCCAAAATGAAATGAAAAACATTAATTCAGTGTTTTTGATAAAATTAAAAATATAGAAGGCTCAATATTATTTAAAAACAGATTATCATTTTTAAGAAAAAATCTGAGATCTTTTTCACATTAAGGATAAAAATCTAAACTAAAGTAACAACTATACAACACCGCAATTCAAATAATATATAAACATATATAAAACTGCTTTAATTGCCAGTTTGAAAAACGTGTAATCTTATTCAGATGGATAAAAGTGTCCGGATTTTGACTTCACAAAAATAGTTTTTCAAGTAAAAAATAGAAAGTTTAAAAAAAAATGAAACATTTAGAATTCTCAATACTCAAATTTTGAAGCCATCGAAGCTGATCAATTTCTAGACCAATTTTAAATAGCACAATAATTGTTAAGGAATATAATTCTCTTAAACAATTTATCATAGAACTTCTCACAAAAAAACCAAGTAAAGCTTCACTTTCTCATTCCTTTTAAAATTGTTGAAGATAATTTTTTACAAACTCATTGACAATAACATTCAAAGCTTTGGATAAAAATTACTTTCCACAACATTAAGTCTCGTCTCTTAAAGTCAAATGAAAATTTAGTAATCGTAAAGAAACTTAATTAAACACAGAAAGTAATAAATAAAAATGTTTGCATGTGTTAACAACACCAATTGTGTAGGAATTGCACTAGTAAATAATCAAATTAACTAAATGAATGATAAAATTATCATTTTTGCAACGTCGAAGAATAATATTACAGCTGATAATAAAAATGGGGAATAGGTTAGCAAGCATCAATGGAAGATGAACACAAAATCGACAACTGCATAAACGGACGAACAGATGGACAGACAGAGTTACCTATGTAGCTGCTGACGAGGTTACGGAATTTGCGATGGTTCCCCTTAATCTCTGGCAGGTCCACTTTTGGTTTTCATTTTCGAGTTTCGTTCAGTAGCAGGTCAGGTCAAGAAGTTGACAAAAAAAGAAGTGCACGGACACAAAAATATCAACATTTAGCTAACTCAGTACCCAACGATATCACTTCACAAGTCGCCCAAAAAATATATTCTTTATATCACTTATTTCACAGTGTCCAATATCACACCAATTCTATGTATTTAAATTGGAAATCATTTCCAAGAAAACCTAGATGCAAGTCTTATTCAAGTCTAATAAATGTTATTTAATTCGAGATAAATAAATTACATTAAAAATATTGGTATTAGTGACTCATTAATGTTCAGCGTTAAATTGAATCGTCAAAGAGAAACGTAATTAAAAATATTTGAATTTATGTGTACGTAAATTAGTTACGTTGCTAAATAATTTTTTAAGCTATGATTGTTTGCCAAAAAAAGCGGTTGCTTTCTCAAACTGCAAACTAAATTTGTCTAGATTAACTAGAAGAATCAACTTAGAAATTTACAAATGGAAAATAAATCTAATTATTGAATACCAATAAATAAGAGTGATAGTTTATTAAAGTATTGTTTAATAGGATAATGTGGGTTAGAGTATTTGTGTTATGGGGGAGGCCAGTAAATGAAATGTAAGTTGTAACAGGGCAAATGTTTATTGCAAAATATATAAATATGTACATCGGTGCCCACATTGTACCAATAGCTGAATATTTCAATTATAAAAAATAATCTACCGCTACTTTGACATTCTTTTCGCACTCCCTTGCTTTTTTTTCACACTGCATAAAACGTTCGAGGTGTACTCGATATTATGGCTTATTAAGGCACAATCACAAACGACTAAGTCCTTCTGCGTTTTAGTAACAGTCAGAAACGAAAATTTAATAAAAAATATTGTCTATATTTGTCACTCGTACCGCAAACTGCACGAAACTGATAAGGCAATGACATCACAACAATTAATAATATGTACTTATCAATTAAAAAGTAGTTCAATTCATGTATGATCAATGAAACCTGAAAACTTTACATTACATTAACACTGAAACGAAGTTAGTCTTAGTCTTCAACATTTAATTATAAAAGTATCTTTCGAAAATACTCCTGTGTCCAAGTAGCTTTTCTTAAAGTTGAATTGAGCATTGTAGAATGTAGACTGAGAATTCTACAAAATATTTAATAAAATACTCAGCTATTTCCGTGGACACCAGATTTATGTAAATGACTTCAGTTAAAATTTTGTGATTAGCACGGTTTGTGTAAGTAATGTGAGCATTTAGTCTTTGACGATTTCTTCTTGGAAAACATTGAGTTTGGAAGTTCATTTAAGAGATTAAAATACATAGATCGAAATTTTAGTTATTTAGATAATACTACGAACAAGTTTTGCTTCCAGATCGCAAATGTATTGGTTATTTTTCTTGAGCCTCTGGTTTTTGTAAGCCACTAAGCATTTGATAATGCGATTTTAACAATCTATAATTTTGCCTATCTGAATTCTTGAAAAATCGTTAAAATGATCACGTTATTTTTCTAAAGAGATAAATCTTAGTCACATACACCTGATGATAGTATGAAACGATCAACTAATTGTTGGAGTACATTACGACTTATTAAGCACTGTTAAATCGTACATATAGATTACTTATTCTAGACATTACAATTTTTCTAAAAAATATAGATCTAGCTTATAGCATACTGCATACTAGCTACAGGAATACGTTAAGTATCGTAATCAACAAGAAAATGCTTAATCCTTAACGGAGAACATTTTAAGTCATCTAAATTTACTTTTAAGCGTCATCAATTTGTAAACCTCCAGGCAAAAGACCTTTCCCTCCAAATTTTTTCCTAATCTAAAGAATACTTAGAAATATTTATGGAACGGATTCGCACGTGGTTGGATTGCGATAGAATTGAAATTTAATATATAGAGTAAAAAAATTCAATTGAAATCAAAAGATATCTTAATATTTAAAATTCTAAGACCCAAGAATATATCTGGTATCGCGATTCAACCATAAATTTTTCAAATTATAAGTTATACAAGCTGTAAAATTATTAAAAGTTTAAGAGTGGGTTTTACTGAGAACTAACATGTTAGTCAGATTTGCCACTAGTGGATGATTTGGGTTGTACTTACGTGAGGGTATTTTCTTGAAGACAGTTTTCGCCATGAAGTCTTGGAAGCGCTGGGCATAAAAACCTGGTCTATGCACAGAAACGGTGTCCTAAAATGAATAAACGGTCAATTTTAATAGTAAGAACAATAAATAATTTTTTGATAACAATGACAAATATAGTCAAATTTACTTACACCATCGTGTATCATTGATTTCCACGTATGCTCAAGTTTCTTTTTGAGCCTATAACTTTGGAGAATGTCAATGATACCAAGGAAGAGAAGAAGACGTTCTCCACGCGCATTCCTTGCAGGAATACCACCCGGACTGCTAGGAGCAGAAGATAAAAATATTCATTGACTAGAAAGTGTCTCAGTTTTTCATTGTGAATTCTTCAGACTGTTTTTTTATTTGGGAATAAATATTTAGATAAGGAGATACTCACGGGACATCATCTTCTTCGTCAATAGGTTCACTCTCAGCTTGAATGCTCTCCATTGCAGTACTGTGAGCAACCAGCCTTTGTCGATTAATGCTACGTGATCTATTTAAAGCAGTGGCTCCTATCCTATCTTCTCTGTCTCGTTCTCTCTCAGCTTGAAGAAATCCACCACCATCACAGCCAAATTCTCCGGCCTCTTCTTCTCCACTAGCCGATAATCTTTGTTCCTGCTTTAACAAGATTTAAAAATTTCGATATCAGTCGTCAATATATTTTTTATTAATATTTTGTTGGTAATGTCTTACAGTTTTCTCTCTAGCAGCTTGATCCAGATTATGAATCCCAACGAGAAGAGAGTAGTCCATGATTTTAAAACTCTCGAGTACTCGACAGTCTCGTTGAATCGTTTTGACTAGAGCACTGTAAGTGTCGGCCTCCAGGAAGATTCCTTCCGGGTGATGTTCTATAAAGTCTAGGTCTTTGTACGTAGGCGAAGACTTTGCCCTTTCAGTTCGAGACGCCTGTTAAAAAGAAAAAGGTTAACTTTATACTAATACGAAAGGATAGACAATATTTTATATGAAAGAGAGTACTACTCACTTTTCTCTTGTAAGTGGACCCCTTCAAGTCGTACTTCTGATGGAGTTTGACCGCTGATGGCAAAAGATTGTTCATAGCCACCAATCGGACATTTTTACTGTTGCAGCGATAACAATACAATCCAAAAAACTTCGGTAATAATGTTCTTGGATTTTGATTTAAATTCTGGAAATAAAATTTCAAATTTAAAAAATTCAATATTATATTATATTTAATAAATGTTAACAATGAGAAAAATTCTTACCATATAATATCCAGGTAATAGAGTTTGAAGAAATTCGCCCTCTTTGTGTTGAACAGTCTTGATGATAAATTCATCATCCTCTGTGAGGTAAAAAATACTTCCACTGGCTCCAGGATTTGATAATTCGCGCAATGGTGCACTGCACATTGACATCTGAAATTTTTACACGTTGCAATTTTGATTCTTCACAACACTTATTTACTCTACAGTTTACTAGCATATTCATTCTTTCTAATCGAATAAATATCTTCTTACTCACCAAGAAATCATCTGGTTGGATACCAAACAGGTCCCTAAAGTAACGAAATGCAATAGGTGCGTAATTCTTGAACTTAAATTCCGAGTAGTGATGCGCTGGTGTGTGATTCGAACCTTCGCTGGGAAAATTTGTGGTTTCAACAGTCATAAAATCTTGCATGAGCAAGTCGCGTTCAGGTTTACTTGCGAGACCTCCGACTGCATGTTGAATACCCAATTGTATCGATCCCATAATTTGAGTGGATTGTATCTAACAAAGTCGAAATTATTAATTGAAAACTAACATAGATCAAATTCAAATATTTATTTTTTAAATATATTTTCCGGATAGGTTTAGAAAAAATTATAACATCATTAAGCATCTAAATATTCAAATAAAAATCAGATATCTTCAAAGATATATAAGATTTTGAATTACTTTAAGAAACCATTGTAATTTTAAACAGAGTTCGTTCAGCTTTTTGCTACGCAAAGCTCATTAAATTTAATCAGATTCTTCGAACAGAGGTCCAGCAAAGAATGACCTTAGATTACCAGTCAGAGAGACTAAACTGACAACAAGTGTGCAAAGAAAAATAGAATTAACTTTTATTTATAGCACCTTTATTATTTGCTATAAATATTAGCAATACGTTGCAAACAGTATGAGTTACTAGTCAGCGGAGAAAATGGAGTAAACTTTCATACAGAAAGAACTCCTTCGATTGATACAAACTATTTTTTAGTTGTTTAAAAAACATTGGGAAAATTTTAATATGAAGAAATTTTTACCTTCTTATACGTAATTTCACCTCCAACTCCAACCCTTCTGTGGCCAATTTTTCTTTCCCGTTCCGATTTATTTCTTGCGACACCGACTGGGGTTTTAGGACCTGAACTGCCATGTTGCACTGTTGAGCTCTATAAGAATAAAAGATCATGGTACCATTATGCATTCTTTTTATGCTTTCATTGATGCATCACATGGACAATTGCTCTAGAGTAGGAATGAGATGTCGAAAAGGAAAAATATTTTTTGGAAAATGTATTAAACTCACAAAATTGATATATTTTGTTTTTAAAAAATTGTACCACTTTCCCTGGTATCATTTTTGCCATTAAAAATGAAAATGTTAAGCCTTCAAAGTTACTTAAAATATATTTTTCTGTAGTTTAAAATTGGTTTAAAAGCCGTTTTTCCACTGCATAAACAACTTCCGATTATATTTAACTTATTCTTGATTTTATATTCTTTTATCACGTTTGCAAAAGCTTTTATCTATCTCCTATTTTTACTTTTATTCTGAGATTAGCGAAAAAAGTTACTCTAAGCTGCAATTAACTCGGAGATTTTCTCTGATGCATATTATCAATGTTGGTTTGTTTACAAAATTTGTTCGCTTATCACTAAATCTAAAAAACTGTCCGTATCAATAATAGCAATGTAAAATAAATTTTGCAGTGACGTAAATCAAAGTAAGACTTTAAAATGAAAATATATTTATTCTATATTCACTTAAAAAATAATAATTCAGCAAAATCGGTTCAGAAGCTGGAGAATATAAATTTAGAATAACCCTATTTGAAAACAGGAAAGATATTTTCTTTATTGTGAGTCATTTAAATAGTGACAGAGAATGTACATTGAATAAGTCGCTCACACACGTGAGATATAGTTGTAGAAAGTGGCACAAGGAGCCTTGAAAATGACAATGGCCCAAGAATGTAGTTATAGCATCTATTTACAGACTCTAGGTCGATGCAGTATTGCAGTTCCAAAATCTTGGACAATTTGCAAAACCTTATTCTACATTAAGACCAAATTTTCTCACTTCTGCTGCCACTATATTTTTTTCTCAATACATTTTGTAATTTAACAGAAAGTAACGGTTTTTACAATAAGGAATTTTCAGTAAGTGATCAAGCGCATTTTGGGATAATTTCCCATTCAATACAAAGTGACTTTATGCAAGGAGAATGTGAAAAATGTAGGTTATCAAAGAATATATGATAAAAAAAATAGTTCGACCTCATCAATGAGATTCTACAGCCATTATTATTTCTAAAGTGTATTAAGAGTTACTTTTTTCTATACTTACGTCCAAAGCTGTGACTTTTTCTCCCACCGATTTATCTGTAAAACAAAATTCAAGTTTATAATGTATTCACAATATTAGTTATTTTTTGAATAAATTCGGGCCAGTATTGTTGTTTAAAAACATGAGATTTCCGAATCTGACTTTGGTCGAGGAAATTCTTAACGGACATGTAATAACTTATTTACGAGGGTCAAAAGCTATCGTTAAAATATTTAAAGTTTAATCTTCTTTCACACAAATATTGGACAAACTAGTAGAATTCAAGCAGATGAGTAATTTATGAGCTGATGCAGACTATTCTTTTTACACATAACTGTATACATAGAGGTTGATTCATTGTTAAATTTAAGTGGTATATATACCTAGCAGGAAGTACTTGTTCACAAACTTCGTGATTCGAAATTATAACAGATACTTACAATTGAAAACCAATGAGTAATTATTAAACAGTACTTATCCATTTAACTATACTAAATTTTTGATCATAGTTAAAAATTACATTTTTCTGCTTCAAAACTATTTATTTACTTCTTATAAAAGTATTAATAAATTATATTTTAATCTTGAAAAATATGAATATCGCACGTGACGGCTTCCAATAGAAAAAATATATAATATATAAATGTAGAAAAAAGATTGAGAATATAACTCAGAAACAGTTGTCTTTGTTAAGCAATACAACGTTTGAACCCGTTATAATAAAAAAATTGTCTTCAAATGTTAAAAAAATGGAAAACTAACAAGAAATACTTTCCGAGTGGAGATAACTTTCATAGAGTAATTTCGGAGCGATAAACATTTTGCGTTAATTTTCCGACTTGTTGAAGACATAGAATTAGTTCAAAAATAGCAGTCTTATTTTTTTTTAATATTTGCAGTTGCATTAGTCAACACCTAGTGCTAATGACAGATGATACTCATCAGCTGTTATGAGTGACTCTACGTCATGAATGGGGTCTTTGGTCTTGAATCAAAACCTTGACAGTCGTTTTGATTGTGTAAATTTGTGTAGGTAAATGTTTTAGAGATACTGGGAGAAAACTTAAGAAAAAGAGAGTAAACAAGGATCTTTTATGCTAGGTGGTTAAAATTGAGGTTATGTTAGGACGGGGTTTTTTAAACTGAATAAGAAAGAAATGCACTTACTGTCCTCATCCATAGAATCCTGTGGTCTTTCATGGTTTTCAGTGCCCTGGGCTGGATTTGTGAAACTCGTCTCGACCACTTCGATCACGTCCACATTGTCGCCCGAAGCCATTTTGCATCGACAAAGCGAAACTGACTCACGTTTGACGACGATCCTGATTCATTAAAATACACGCATCTCGCGCGCGACAGACTCGCATGTTATCTTTTTCACGGGGTTTCAGCGGGCCCCGTCGATGTTCCACCTCAATTCCCCGTGCATTTTCACACTCGTGTACTACGAAAAATGTTGAATTCGGCCCCCGATTCCGGGCAGCGAACACTAGCGAACGCCCACGGACACGGCTTTCGGCCCATCTTGTCACCAGTTCCGTCTATTGACCGGACGCCATGTTAAAAACGATCTCAGCGATACCTAGCGGACGAAATTTAAATTCAATTGTAAACGCACTTCTGTCCATTCTGGAATGCATTTCCGGTATTCTATGTGGGTGGGTCTTCTTTAATCATTAGCATTACGCTTATTGAATTTGAATTGATTGAATCTCATTAAGTTCATCAAGATATTTTCAGTGATTGCGTGATCATATCTCCCCCAATTTAAATTAGTAAGAACTAATCTATTAACAATTAGTGAACAATTCTCTCATTTGGTAAATTTAATAAAATTATTCATTTCTTTCAAAAAGTTTCCCTATATTTTCGGAAAGAAATTTAATCTGAACGAATCCAAGCCCTTCTGAAATTTGTTTCCGATCCAACCCAAAACACGTTTTGAATCTCGTTCAATATGTAATTCGGTTAAAAATTAATACGATTCATTGCGGTTCCATTCGCATGAATCCGAGCTCGGGACGACATGAGCCGATTTTCAATTAGAAAAAATTCATGGTCGGTAGGATTCGAATTGAGTCGGATTGATTTTCAAACGAATTGAATTCGAAATTTTCGCCAGGGTTACGTTAAGTTAGATATAAAAAATAGAACATTCTCTGGTATAATGTTAAAAAAAGATCTTTCGATTTAGAATTTGTTTAAACAATTCCAAAGCAACATCGATGGTTTATATTGTAAAACCCTTTATTTCCAGAATAATTAAATTTTTTAACATTTGATAATTACATTTACATAAATGTAAATATTTAAGTTTTGTCATGTTGAACATTTTATTTGAATACTTTTATGATGAAAATATATATTGATATCTATTAATTATACATTTATTGATTATTTATCAATGACCTTATTCAACGTATTGAGAAGTGGATATTTCGCACCACAAATCCCTTTGAAGTCATCAGTTTCAATGCTCCAGATCATTATACCTCCTAATCCGTTTTTCTTTGCATACTGAGCTTTTTCTGTCAAAGAGCTGAAAAGAGAAACAAAATTATTTTTCTACAATAAAATTTATTTTAAAAAAAGGATGAAGTAGGACAAAAAAGTTTGAAAAAGAGGACAAAGTAGGACAGGAAAGTTTGAAAAAGAGAACAAGATAGGACAGGAAAGTGACTATTTTATTAAATGTTATCAACGCTTAACATCTTATATTTTAATTTTTGAACCCTGATGCATTTTAATTAATAATCTATTGAATTGAAAGATTATTTTTGAGTTTTTGAGGCTTGCCAATTGACGAAGATCTCGTTAGATGGCAGTGAATGATAAAATTTTGTACAAAAAAAGATCCAAAAGTTGATTAAAAAATAAAAATGTTCCAGGAACGTTCTCTGCGAATGTTCTCTGAATGTTACTGCAGAAGGCTCTCTCAATATTCCTTTTGAACGTTCATAGAACGTTCCACAGGAACATTCAGACAACATTACTTTGGAACGTTCAGGGAAGGTATTGTGCTATGGGAGAAGTAACAATAATTTACATATTTTTAATATCTCATCTTCATTGTTGAACTGTATTTGTCACTCACACTATATAACTCATTTTATTATATTTTTAAATCTTGATAAGTACTAAAGCTTCAGTCGAAACATTGACTTGTTGAAAACAAATATAATTTTTTAGAAATTTAAAAAATTTCTTTATTTCTGAAAAGATCTTTTTAAAAAAATACCAGAAAGGCCATTTTATTTAATATTATTAATTAATACTTTTCACCTTGAGTCATCATATCCAACCCATTGATTTTCACGATAGGAATAAGGAACTCTTTGTTCTTGATCGAATCCAAGTTGCCAGAATTCTTCTTTTTGGAGTTCACATATTTCATTAAATCCCAATATTCCACCTTCTCTGGTATATGGACCAGGTGATCCAGGACCAGTAAATGGTGCACCGATTTCGTGTTTGGATGGATCAGCTAAGGTAAAAGATCTTCCATAGAAACCAGTTCCAAGTATCAATTTTTCTGGAGGTGCACCTTGAGTTAACCAATACTTAACAGCCGAATCCTGGAGGAATTAAAAATTCAAATTAAAAATAGAAATTTGATACTTCGATCAACAATTACACAGGTCTGCAAGCTTTTGTTGTTGAAAAGCTATGGGTCGTTTCCGGAGTAATTTTTGACGTAGAATCCGAATCCGGAATTAGAATCAGCCTATCACGTCAGGATTTTGAGATATTTGAGGTTATGTGCTCGAAAAATGGGGGTTTTCACTACTTTTGAGGTTATGTACAGGGCGCAAGAATTTTTTTTGGTTTTTTTCCCAAATGTCATCATTTAGCATTACTTTTTCCCTTCAAAATGAGCTATTCAACAGTCACGAGCAATTTTTTATCACAAAGATACGGCCATATAAAGTTTTGACATTTATCCGAACAACCTTATGAGCATTCACATTGACTGACATTGACTCTTTGGTGCATACCATTCTGCATTCGAAAATTTATCTTGAAAATTTGTGCTTGCGGGTATCGATGGTCTGTGAATAAGAATTTACAGTCAGAAAATTGACATTAGAGAGCAAAATCGTTTAATTTCGTAAATTTCGATCCGCCATTTTGAATCCGCCATCTTATAAATGGAAATGTCAATTTTTCTGACTTTAAATTCTTATTCACAGACCATCAAAACCCACAAGCACAAATTTTCAAGATAAATTTTCGAATGCGAAATGGTATGCACCAAAGAGTTAATGTGAATGATCATAAGTTTGTTCGGACAAATGTCAAAACTTGATATGGCTGTATCTTTGTGAAAAAAAATCGCTCGTGACTGTTCAATAGCTCAATTTGAAGGGAAAGAGTAGTGCTAACTGATGACATTTGAGAAAAAAACCAAAAAAATTCCTTGTGCCCTGTACATAACCTCAAATGTAGCGAAAAACCCCATTTTTCGAGCACATAACCTCAAATATCTCAAAATCCTGACGTGATAGGCTGATTCTGATTTTGGATTCGGATTCTACGTCAAAAATTACCCCGGAAATGATCTTTCGTCTTCCAACAACAAATACAAACCCATTATTTGCAGACCTGTGTTATTATTATTCAATTATTTTACTCGCAATATTTAATTGCCTCTGTAATCCAGTTTCGCTGGAAGAAGGATAGAGAGGTGCATTATGACCAATTTTATGGTCAGCATCAAAGGCTCCATGAAAGTCGTAAGTCATCAAATTGATGAAATCGACGTATTTCGAAATACTGGGAATGTCGTATGACACACTAGCTGTACTTTCAGCAGCACCAACAGCAATGCTGAGAATAAGATTTTCTTTATCAAATCTTTTTCTTAGATCCTTCAACACAAGAACTAAATTTTGAACGTCATCAACATTTCCACCACGTTTTGCTGGATACTCCCAGTCGAGATCAAATCCATCGAATTTGTATTTTTTAACAAATTGGAGTACATTTTCTACAAATTTTAATCGAATTGCTGAGTCACCCATCACTCTGTAATTAATAAATTATTAAGGCCATGGATCACCCAAAGATTCCTACTTTATCGACATTTCAATTCTTGTAACCCCCTTTCCATGCAAAATAAGATATATATAATTTCATAAATTTTCAACTCGGTATATCATTTTACATTGAAATGGGGCTACACATACAGAAATGACGGTAAGGTAGAAATCTAGTCACGTTGTCTGGATGGTCCATGGCCTTGAAATAAATTCAGAAAGTTAAATTTCGATTTTTTTCAGATGAAGGGAACGATCAAACTTGAAGACGAGTGTGATTCAAATAGAAGAATTTTTTAATGAACCTAGAATATTTACTGGATCCTTCGTTCCAACCACCCATACCAATCAAAGTTTTTGTAGATGGACTTTTTTCTCGAAGAGCATTGAATCTACCATATCCGTCTTTTCCTCCATTGTCTGGCAAATCCTGCCATGGGTCCAAAACTCTAACAGTACCATCTTCATTAAGTCCAGCAAAGGCATAAATTAAATGAGTGCATAGGGTTGGGTCGATGTAGGAGATGTCAAAGTGACCATTACCTGGACGATACACTGACCAGCTTCCAAAATAGCAAACTATTTTTTCTTTAAATAAACCAGATGATATATTATAATATATTTGTAAATTCTTAAAATAATTTATATATTTTTTCCGTATCGAATTCTACGGTTCTTCTAGTCAATTATTATAGAACGAGAAAAAATCTGCCTTTTCCCGGATTCGAACCGGAGTCTCTACATTACATGCGCGATAGGATAATAACCGTAAAATATGCTACTGAATTTATTAGCAATGAATGAAATAATTAATATACCTTTTAGAAAATAGGAATTTTCATTTTTCTGTTTATTATAATGTAAGGTCATATATCACATATGGATTCCTACTTTACCGACATTTTTCGTCTAAATTTATATCAATGCAAAATTAGGTATCGAGTTGAGAATTCATGAAATCAAATTAAAGGCACAATTAAAGATCTGTATATTCACAAATTTTTATAACTGCAAAGATATTTATTGTAATTATAAACATTCATAAGTTGATAAACGCTCCTAAGTGTTTTTTATTTAATTTCACAACAGTCTATCTTGGTAATTAATTGATAGACGTTTGCTTACTAAAAAATACCGGTAACGTAGGAGTCGGTAAAAAATACATCGTTTTAAGGCCATGCATGACGTATCGGATCCATACCTTACCGATACTTTTTTTGACCTTCGCATTTCCGCAGTAATTAAGATGTTGAGTTGAAACTTCGGGTAATTAAGTAAAAACTAGTAAAGAACGTTTATCTGATCCTACATTTTTATAATTATAAAATAAATGTTTATAAAAATTAATTTGTATATAATCATAAATATTTAGGAGCAGATAAACGTTCCTTAGCGATTTTCATCTAGTTACCTGAAGTTCCAACTCGATAGCTCAATTAATGTGGAAATGAGAAGAAGGAACAAAAGTGTCGGTAAGTTATACGATCCCTACAATACCGACTCTTTTTTTTGTCCTTCGCATTTCCATATTAATTGAGATATCGAGTTAAATCTTTGAGTATCAAAGTAAAAAGCACCAAAGAACGTTTATCTGCTCCTAAATAGTTATAATAATGAAAAGAAAAATGTCCAAAAATATTTTTTTAAATAATCATTATATTTTTTTATCAGAGAAACGTTCTTTACTGCTTTTTACTTAATCACTCAATGTTTTAACTCGATATCTCAATTAATGTGGAAATGCAAAGGGCATTAAAAAAGTGTCGGTAAGGTAGGGATCGGATACGTCATACATGGCCTTAATATGAGTTTAATTTTCCGAAATGTTCTACTATCCACCTCATATTTCATAAATTCTTCTGATTAAGATTTTGCATGTAAATACAGTGATTTATAGTTATTACATAACTCAATAAAAAAAAATGAAATTAAATAAAATTCGTGTATTATAGTATATATGTGACGGTATACTTACTTCCATCACCAGGTGTCATTTTAATATTTGGACTTTTTAACTAAGTAACTGAAAGAAATCTTCTTAGCAGGTACACCTTTCAAAAACTATGTATAAAAATATATACAAACAATTTTGTTTTAAAATTATTATTCGCTTTTAACTTTAGACTGAAACTGACTTGAAACCTTATCGTGAACAGCAGAGGAAGCGAATGCCAAAATGACTTCGGGATGCGTCATTCAGTCCTTATGACTCATTAGAATGTATAGGTTTTAATATTAATGTGCACTTTTTTCTTAAACTCTGCCTGGGTCGTGCGAAAAAAAATCATATTTTATTTCTATATCAACACTAATGTTCTCTTTTTTAAATAAACAATTATAACACTTCGTCTTTTAATACAGGAAAAATATATAAAATAACCGTGAAATCAAGTCTTAAAAAAATTTATTAAATATTAGAAATATTCTTTTTTTTATTACTGCTGGAAATCAGCTTTTATTTGATAAGGATATTTCGGGTAATATTTGTTTACACCTTGATTTATGTATTGTTCAGAAAATACTAGAAGTAGTTTTTTATTGTATATTAACTATTTGTATCAGAAAAATACTTTCTAACAAATTTGTAATAACTATTATCATCTTTTTCAACAAAGAAAATTGTAGCAGCGTAGAGCCTGACTATAGGCAACCCAACATATTGAGGTGTATTTTGTACATAAATTCTTAATTTCGCCTATATACAAAAAATCAAGGTTTATGTTTCCATAATCTGAAGTTTGCCACAAAACAATATTTTTATCGATATTCTTTTATTTTGAAACTAATAACATCAGTTGGCATTAAAATTATTAGTAATTACTCAAAATATGGCAATTATTTAACCTCTCTTGTCCTTATTTTTTACTCTTTGTTATTTAATTTTGTTACAATTAGATCAATAACAAGCTTCATCAGTTGAAATTATTGTATGATTCAAAATATATTTTTTAATCTTTATATAATGTCAGATATGGACACTGATTTCAAGTGACACCAAGTTTTTTTACGTGTATTATTTCAATAAAATGTTCACAACTTTTTATAACTTATGATTTATTATTCAGAGTGCCATGGAGAACTTTGGAAGGGGAGCTCAGAAAAATGGAAAATTGGGTTTACAAAAGTTAATAGCTCTGTTCATGGTTGGTGCCATTTCTTTGGGTATTCTCGTCGATTATTCAGACTTTTGTAAACAGGTTACTATTGAGGAAAATTAAGATAATTCTTTTTGAAATTAATTGAATTTTATTTCATAAGTTAACTTGACAAGAGATAATTATTAAATGCATAAGGTACCAAATATATATGAATAACAATGTATTAAAAAAATATAATCAGAGCAAACCAAAATTTGATTGCTGGATTTAATTAAAAACAAAGAATTTGAAAATACTATAATGTTACGATTATTACTGTATTCAAAAATTATTTTAATGGTATAACTAAAATTAATTTAATAAAAATATAAAAACATAATAGCAAATAAATAATTTCTTACCTTTACCTTAAGTAAAATTTCTTATTGTAATTTACATATTTTCGACTCGATATTTCATTTTGCATAAATATGAATTTACACATTAAAAATGCCGGTAAAGTAGGGATCTATTGCGATGCATGGCCTTAGGGGTCATTATGGACTTAAAAATTAAATGCTTTATGCAAGACTGCGTAATAGGATGAGTATTAAAATAAATCATCATGGTTCATAAAAGTTTAAGTATCTCGTATTTAATTGGCTAGCTACAGTGAATAGATAGAAAACGTAAAAATGTGGCAACATTAAGACATTAGCAAGGAAACGTTTACTTGGCGCAACGAACTGTGATGCAGTGAAAACTTTGTGTCCATTTAGTAAACATTTTTCTTGAGCTGTTTTTAAATTTTGATTAGAATTTTGTTATGATTATTTTTATTTGGAATTTGCTGTTATTATTTTTTTATATTTATTTCATAGGTGGCTCAATACTCGCAATCTTTAGCTTATCGAGAAGCTAAGGAGGCGAGCAAGGAATATAACATTCAGACAATAAGAAGAAATAAAAGAATTCTCTCAAAAAATCAACAAGAATTGTCATCAGATCTCAAACGTCAGGCCTGAATCATAAAGTAATTATTTATACAATATATAAAACTTTCATCTCGATAAAAAATATTATTTCAAATAAATATTTATTTTACACTCTTTCTTTCTACTATCAAGTATTTGTTTTCATGAAATTTGTCTTTATGAAAATTTCAATAAAATTATTTTATTAAATTATTGTGGAATTAACAATCGATTTTCAGCTTTAACAAGACATTCTATTAATGTAACCTTTTCCCTTCAAATTTCCGAAATTTTCCGGCAAGACGTTTTTATCTTCAAGTGCTCCAACTGGAATGAGTTAAATTGAATATAAGTTTTGTAAAATACTTCTTGTGTTAGAGAAAATATAAGGAAATTGTTGATAATCAAGGGATATCAGTGGTAAAATTAACAAAAAAAATTTTCAGCTTTTTTGTGGTTTACATACGCATACAAAAATATATACTTGATCTAACCAAACTATTTCATTAAATGAATCAAAATTTTTGGTTGAATGAAACAACATTTTGTTAAATTGCCACAATTTAATTATAACGATTGGGATATTTGTTTGATCCAAGCAAATTGTATCAAAACGAACTATCTTCGGTAAAATAATACAAATTAATTAGTTGAATTAACCAAAAATTTGGCCGACCATATCATAAGGGATAAGCTAATTCTTTTGTTTAGAGCAAAATTCATCTAATCAATAAATCAATCTGGAAATTCGCTAATGAAGCAAAGAAAAAGAAAATTTTCCGTTAATTCTTTGTGCGCAATAAAAGTCACCATCTTGAGACTTTTATTGTACATTGTTTAATTGATGTACTTACGAAATTTTTCATTGTTAATTATTGGTAAAATAATTCTAAAAATAGCTATAATTTACAATATTTCGTCTCGCAGGAATGACGTATCATTCTTCTTGATTTAATGTTTGCCAAATAGATTAAGCAACCAGTAAAGGCCTGTGATAACACCTTTTCGATTGATATCAACCTGGAAAATTTCTTAAGTTTCGTAATATAATTTGAATATTTTTTTATTTTCATCAAGGATTAACTCAGAATGACGAAATTGAGAAAAGTTGGAATATTTTTCAAGATTCTAATGTTTTTTGACTGTTACAGAAAACTAATTATACAATGAATTCCAAATGAAAAATAATATTTATGAATTTATCATACAAATATATTACTTATAGTTTCTCGTTATAATAGAAAGTAAACATTTGGCTATTTGTCCCATGTTCATAGCTGTACTTTTAAAATCATTGATCTATTGTAGATCATTAAACCAGTAAATGATAAAATTGTTTGTTCGCTAATGAACGTGCTATATTTAATACGAGACAGTTTAGTATGTAGGTCCAGAGGTCTTCAAATCAGAATACCACCCTAGAAGAATTATGACTATCAGTTGAGTGAGAAACTTTGATTTGTGAAGATGTCGGGTAAAACATCTGATGAAAGAACCCAAAAAACCAAAAATGCAGGTAGGTTATTAAATTTTTTTTGGAATAACGATAAATCATTATGAATATTTATCCGACATTATAATAATTAATTATATAATTAATTTTATGACTTTTCAAAGACAGAAAAGGAAGCAATTTCGAAGAGGCAGTGGCTGCCTGTGGTTATGGAAAATTTCAATATCTTCAATATTTGGCGTTACTTCCTGCAGCCTGGGCATCGCTTTTTGATACTTCAAATACATCGATGATTTTACCATCTGTCGAGTGTGATTTGGGATTAACGCCTCTTTACAAAGGACTTCTTAATGCAGCAGTTTATATAGGTTTGGATTGCATTTTTTTTAGTATATCTACTTAAAAATTTTATTTCAGGCTACAAATTCTTTTAAAAACGATATTTTAATGTAATAATAATGTGTTATAAAACTAAATATTAGGAATGGTATGCAGCGCCCTCTTGTGGGGATTTTTAGGAGATGTAATGGGTAGAAGAAAAATATTAGTTTATGGTTTACTAATCGACGGTTTTCTGAACATTTTGACTGGATTGTCACAAAGTTATTGGGTACTCGCCACATTTAAATTCTTATCTGGTTTCATGTAAGTTTATTGATAAATTATACTGGGTCGGAAGTGTTTTATTTCATAAGAAATTTGTATTTAACATTTTTTTATGTATGTTTACAGTATAAGTGGGCCATTTGCTGCCCTTGCAACTTACTGCTCAGAATTCCATTGCATGAAAGACAGACCCAGACTTCTTTTATTAGTTGGAGTCTTTAACACTATAGGAGCATCCGCGACTGCAGGTAAAATTTAAAACATGAAATATTATCATAAAAATTACTCTTAAATTAATATCAACTGCAGCCATATTTTATTTAAAGTTATATGGCTCAGGAAATGTCCTTTTTGGGACAAAAGAAATCCTGTTGTCTTAAATATATCCTTTTTGACTTACCTGGATATTTTTTGATTACTACTTGTTCTACACTGTTAAAAATATTTATATTATGATAATTAAGTTCGAGTAACACCCCCATATCACAATACCTTCCCTGAACGTTTAGAAGGTTCCATTGGAAAGTTTAGGGAACGTTCCTGGTGCTAAGAAAATGCCCGGGGTTTTTGAACGTTCCAAAGCAATGTTCGAGGAAACGTTTAGGAAACATTCTTTGGGGACGTTTTTAATAAGTAGTTTTGGATATGAATTTATAGGTAAAATAAAAAGGATTAATTATAAATATTAGTCTTTGGTTTATATATTCTTAATGAAATTTAGATAAATAGAACAATCTATAATTATATTAGATTACTTCATTATAAACATTATATAAATTAAAGATTTTTCAAGGCCGTGGATCAAATGAACCACGTATCGTCCGTAATAATAATAATATCACAAGAAGTTCATTAAATTGTAGAAGAAAATTAAACACATGAATGAAAGTCACTGAAATTTTCTGTGACTGCGTCTTATAAAGCTCTATCGTCAAGAGTCTTAGACAGTAACTTTAATTTTAAGCAAACAATTTTTTGCAATTACGGACGATACGGTTCATTTGATCCGTGGCCTTGAAAAATCTTTAATTTATATAATGTTTATAATGAAGTAATCTAATATATATTTAAAGAATTTGAAAATCTTTCTGTAGAAAAAATGACGCTTTCGACTACGCAGTGACAAAAATTTCAAACTCAACTAATTAATTTGTAATCTAATATAATTATAAAGTGTTCTATCTATTTAATTTATATTAAAAATATATGAATTAAAGACTAATATGGTTAGTCAATCCTTTTTATTTTACCTACAAATTCATGTCCAAAATTATATATAAAAAACGTCCCCTACATTCGTATTTTTAAAGCTACAGGATTACCTATGAGGAAAGTTCCCTGAATGTTGTCGTAAATAGTTCCAGGAACATTCTCAAAGAATTTTCCCTGAATGTTTCCACGAAAGGTTCTCTGGAAATGTTCCTTGAATCTCGTAACGAAAAGTTATACGAACGTTCGCTGGAAATATTCTTTGAATGTCCCTGCGGAAGGTTCAGGAAACGTTCTCTGCGAATATTCTCTTAATGTTTCTGTAGCAAGTTCTCTCAATATTCCGTTTGAACGTTCCACAAGAATATTTAAAGAATATTGCTGTGGAACGTTCAAAACTCTCGGACATTAGATTTCTACATGTTTGTCTTCCAAATTTGAGAAATGCTAGAGAAAATGAAAACGGAAGTAGATAAACTACTTTTAGTCGAAAAAATAGAAAAAAGTTAAATTCTAGCAACATTTATCGGGAAAAATCTTTTCACTATCAAAACCAAAAGTTGTACATCTACGTCAGTTTTTATTTTCTCTATTATTTCCTAAATTTTTAAAACAGAATTTTAGTTTACTACTTTTCTCAAGAAGCACATACACCCTTAATATTGTATTTAATCATACGATTTTTGCTACAGAACGACAAATTCAGTTCACAAGTTCACTACATGGTTCAAATTTTTAAAAACTTACTTTACAGCCAATCAAAAACGACTTTGAATGCACATGAACTAAAATTAAGATACTTATTCTTCACTTCCACTAAAAATCTTGTATAAAGTCGTTTTTTCATACTTGTAAAGTAAGTTTAAAATTATATAAATTTTTTTAACAGTGGAGTCGTCTCTCATCCTGAAAACATAATGGACTCGAAATCTTTATATCAACAGCATTAGCCTGGATAATAATACCACACTCTTGGTCCTTTGTTTTCTTCAATGGAGGTTTCATTTACAATTCCTGGCGCTTATTTATGTCCTCTTGTGGTGTTCCAATTTTGATTGGAGCGATGTGTCTGTCCTTCTTCCCAGAGAGTCCAAAATTTCTTATGAGTCAAGGTCGCAATGAGGAAGCACTCGAGGTCTTCAGAAAGATGTTCTCGATGAATAAAGGTCTTCCATCGGAGACCTATGGGGTGAGCACAGTCTCTGGTGTCCGAGCTTGAAAATAACTCCGTTTCATTGCTGTCTGCTCAACTGGCAAATTTTAATCGGCTCAACTTTGTGCTCTTTTAATGTGATTATTACTTTGTTTATCAGATACGCGAGCTGGAGTGTGAGACAGAGGATTCCTCGACTTCCAATGATACGAAGGATCTTTCGTATGAGGGGCCTGGAGGTTCTTCACCAACCAATATCAAGAAAAATGGCATAAAAACTACTCTATCTAAAGGATTGAAGCAGATGAAGCCACTTTTTGTTAATCCATTTGTATCTCAATTGGTTCTGGTTCTCTTAATAAGTTTCGTTATACTTTTGGGGTAAGGGCCGAAAACAATTACTTAATATTGTATTTCATAACATCTTTTACTAACTTTTAGTCGAAGTAGTTGTCGTGCCAAAAATCTGGTCACTGAAAAAAAGTTTTTGTGTGACCTTAAGACTTGAAATCATATTATCAGTTATCTCATGAAATAAAAACATTATATATTATGGAAAAAATTTGAAACATACGGAAAATAATACTTTAAATAATATTTTTTGTAATAAAATTTTTCCTTACTATAGCTTCTTACCAATTAAAAAAAACCAATACCTTCTCATCCATGATGAGAATGTAAAAAATGTCTGGATTTTTATTATTATAGAAAAAAAATTATTGAAAGTATTATTTTTCGTAAGTTTAACATTTTTTTTTAAAAGAAATAATGTTTTTTCTTTCATAATAAACGACTGATAGTATCATTTCAAATCTTAAAATCACAGAAAAATTTTTTTTCCAGAGACATGATTTTCGGCATGACAACTACCTTAAGTATGATTCTATACTGAGAAAAAAATGCTATTGATCCAAAAGCATTTCTTTCAAAAAGCATATATATCATGGATTCAAATGAATATCCTATAGAATTCGTAACATATTTATTGGTTCTTGTAGTATATTTTTATGAATTAATAGTATACATGCTTTTGGAAAGAAATGCTTTTGATTCAATAGCATTTTTTTCTCAGTGTAGGGTGTTTGATATTGATGTGATAAAATGAACAAGAATTAATTTTGTTGGCAAAAATCGATACGATCTATCAAACCCTCCAAAATACCCTTCTGTTTCCCATTCAACTTGTTCGTTCGACTTAAAACGCCTACCACACAGCCATCTCTTAAGGTTTGGGAACAGAAAATAGTCGCTGGGGGACAGGTTTGGAGAATACGGTGGGTGAGGAAGCAATTCGAAACCCAATTCATGCTTTTTTGCCTGTACAATGTTCGATGTGTGAGATAGTGCACAGTCGTCATCAAAGAGGATTTTTTCCTTCTTCAAATGTGGCCGTTTCTTTCTGATTTTGTCAACCAATCGATTCAATAAAGAAGCATAATATGCTCTAGTAATCGCCCTTCCGTTCTCAAGGTATTCGATGAAGATTACTCCATGTGCATTCCAAAAAACACTAGCCATAAATTTCTCGGCCGACTGTCGCGTTTTTGAACGCTTTGGTGCACTTTCACCAGGTTTAATCCACTGTTTTGACCCTCCACGTGATTCCGGAGTATAGTGGTGGATCCATGTTTCATCCATCGACACAAATCGACGCAAAACCTCTTTCGGATTGCGGTTAAAATAGACTAAATTTTGCTTCGGAGTGGTCACACGAATGTGTTTTTGGTCGATTGTGAGCAATCGCGGCACCCATCTTGCACAGAGCTTTCTCATGCACAAATGTGTGTGTGCAAAATATTGACCACACGCTCAGTTGAGATGGATACGATCTCAGCTATCTCATACACTTTCACTTTCGGGTCATTCGAAACAATATCATGGATTTTATTGATCATTTCTGGTATAGTGATCTCATTTGGACGACCTGGACTTGGTATGGTTTCTGTGCTCGCATGACCATAATTTACTTCTTTTCATCTTTGCAAAAAATTCTGAGGTTTGTTGCTTTCAGACACTGTAGCTTGTGAACTAATGAATGGATTTGGCTCAAATTTTGACAGAAGAGGTTTGAAGGATGGAACTTATCAACAATGATAGCAGTTTGTTATTATTGGCGACCTCTTTTAGAAATAAACGTCAATATCAAACACCCTAGTATTATAATTGCTCTCTAAATCTGAGTCACTTAGAATTTTTAATAATTTCAATCACTTACTGACTTCTTACTCTTCAATCCGTTAAAAGTGATTGATTTTCAGTTATCAATGTTTGCTTGAGTCAGATATGACTGCTTTAAGTCAATTCATTGACAAATTTCTGAATTTAAGTTCAACAATTAAATATTCAATTTTAATTTACCATGTTTTAAATGAATTGCATTACACCAACAATGACGATTTTTTTTTGCAATTGCAGCAAATTGATTTTAATTAGAACTTTTTTTGCAGGGATATTCTTGACTCCTACACGGAGAAAAGTAAACCCTAATGGTTACTCCCAAAACAGCAACAGTTTCGCGCAGCGGGAGAAAGCAGTAGCGTTAACTGTTTAAGCGTGAGCGGTTTCGGAGGGCGCAGTAACTGTTACGGTGTGAGACCAGAACGGGAATCGCAGTAACTATTACAGTCCTGGCAGTAACTATTACTGCAGCTGATCCGCAAACGCTTCCGCCAGCGCAGTTTTCTGTTCAAATATCTTTTCAATTTCGGTTTTCGGTATATTACAAACTTGACACGCGTATTTGAAAAACTTGCACAATGTGCTCAGCTGTTATATTCAGTGGCGCCCGTGCCAATATTATATGTAACGAGAACTGCGCCGGGAGAAACGCTTTCGGTATAGAGGAGTAACTATTATTTCGGAGCACCGGTTGCACCATCTACAGTACGCCGGCTGCACTGCAGATTCGGAGCAACCGTTACACAGATTTCGGGCGTACAGATGCGCGAAAGTAAGGGGCAAATATTGTCCCTTATGTGTGGTACGGCTCGTGCGCCGAAACTGAGTTAGTAATCGCACCATGTAAAGGTGGAATTTACTTACATTAAAAAAATGTACACTTTTTAATTATTAACAAATTTGAACTTTTTTTACAATTAGAATTTATTACATTGTTAATAACCTTACTGAGTGTAATTTTTATTTTTCTTAGAAAAATACTTTTTTTCTCTGCTCCCGACATTTAGATGTACTTTGAATCAATTTTATTTGTATGTCGAGTAAATACGAGATATATAACTAGTTTATTATAAGCTCCAATATATGCGCAAGGCATTTAATCATATAATGAATCTAATAATGTGCCATTTATTTAAATAAAAATAGTGACTTAACCTCTTCACATGCAATGAAGAAGTTAAGTCATTATTTTTGCTTAAGGAATTTATAGGTTACATATAATAAACATATTTATAAAGCTTACAATCAAGTTGAAATTGTACACTTGCGTTCAAATACTCCTTTCAACTCCTCAAAATGGTTTTTTTAAAATAAAAATATCCATCACTATAAAAACAATGCGTTCCCTCATCACTGGTGTACCATGAGTCCCGAAAGCAAAGATAACGTTTATATGTACTATGCAGTTCGCAGAGCGCTTGTGCCGATCGAGTTCATCTGTTGTGCGAAAATGGGGCATCAGCTGCCCTGAACTGAGGTATAAGATTTACCACGGCGTTTGTCGCTGTTGCTGTCCCTATAGGTGCAACCGGTTCACCGAAATTTTTTCAGTGTACAACACAAAATTTCTGCTCAACATTTGTGGTCAGCGCAGTAATCATTACGGTTTCGGTGGTAACTATTCAGGATTACTTTTCTCCGTGTAGTCACCACAATGTTTAATTTTTTTGCTACATAAATTTCAGATGTTGAAATACTAGTAATTAGCTATTATTAAAAAAACGGTTAAATTATTTCCAGTAAAAGTTCAATAATTTTGAATATAGAATCTATTTTATGGTGGTATTTTAATTTAAAGTCACTTTATATCCTGATAAAAAATGAAAAATATTTTTTATGAAATATTCAGATATAACACCATTCGTTTATGGCAGCCCCAGCTTTTCAATATTCTGGCACATTATGAGAACCTGGAAGTTGAAAAACCAGAAGATTTCACTTTTTGTCAAATTCTAGACCACTCTAGAATAATTATGGCTAATGATACAGCTAGAAATTCACGAGGACCAGAACATTGTAAAGAAGTAAGAATATTATTTTCAATAATTTGTATGATAGTGTAATAAATAATGTGCCTGCGGTCCTAGCTTTTTAGAGAAATCTAAGCATCACTTGATTTTTATTATTTTTCTAGATTCCTGTTGACACTTCAATTTACTACTTTAATATTATTCTCAACAGTGCAACTACTGCTATTGTCCTTTCAGCTGTTTTACTAGTAAACATAGTTGGTAACAAAATACTTCTGCGTAAGTTGAATTAGAAACTGAGTATCTGAATTGGATGAAAATATATGGAACGTGTCTTAAAATTTTAATTTCTAATTTTTCGGAAAGAAATTTTATTTTTCATTTTCAGCTATTGTTCTTTCAATTGCACTATTGGCCATCATTTCCATCAACTGGTCTCCTAATACTATTGTAACTCTTGCTCTCATTTGTATCTATTGTGGAGTTTTGAGTTTGAGTCTTAACTTAAATATTGGTATCACAGTAGATCTATTTCCCACATCTTTAAGGTATGAAACATAAAATTAAGAACAATATTTACTGTAATAATTTATCATGATAATTGATATTCAATAGCAGCACGCAAAGACGAAAATATGATATCAATTTACTATCAAGATGCTTGTTTTTGTTTGTATAACACAATATCATGTAGATTACCGTATGTATTGCACCTAGCACAATAGTGATTGTGAACCGCACGTATGTAAATATTTTAAGGATTAGAATTTGTACAATACTCATTGCAATACATATGGTAATCCGTATAATATCTTATGTTTTGAATAGGGATAAGAACAACCACAATATCGGTAGTATATTTTTATCTTCGTGTAGAAAATTTATTTTCTACTAACGGGTCATAAAGTGCATTTTATTACCCCCTGCGGGGCAAACAAATACATTTTTAGCCCCCTAGTAGAAAGAAAATCGTGTGTACAATATACTTTTTTATTGAATAAATACATAAAAAATAGTTAAGATCATGCATTGTTTTGTGTGCAAATTCATGCCCACAATAAATCTGATATCTAGTTAAAAGTTTTTTTAATTAAGGCGTCATTCTATTATTTCGGCAAAAAAAAATTTAATTTTCAAGAATTTTTTTCTAAGTAACTACTTTATATATTTAAAGAATTTGAAAATCCTTCTGTGGAAAAAAAGACGCTTTCGACTGCGCTGGGATTCGAGCCCAGGTCATTCGAATAATTGAATAAAATTTTCAGTGTTTATTTATGCAGTCTCAAAGTATATAAAAAAAATTTTTTTACAAAAAATTATTGTTTAGTTTAGGTAATGCTTAACAGTGAATAGAATGCCTAAAAAGGGCATATCAATGGCGCGCACGATATCCCCTGGCAGCATCATCTTAAACAAATAAATCAAAAATTTTCTTTGTTATTATAACCATAGCTCTGAAGTGACGAAGCGGAATTTTTCTTATTATGCAAAATAACAAAATGGCAGGAGTTTAAACAAAAGTTTTCGCAAATCAACTTTTTTTTGCTCCTTCTTTGTTAATTTAACTATGATAAAATTGAAAATTTTGAAAACCGTTTCGTCACTCTATAGATATTTATGTTTAGAATAAATGTAGAAAATTTGAAAGTAATCAATTGAAAACTTTTTGAGAATTCGTGCGCGCCGAGCGCAAAGACGTTGTTTTGAGAAAAATCGTTTGGTTTTCGGATCATAAAAATTGTAAAGGAAAGTTACTTACACTTAATCAGCGATCCTTGCTCCATACAATACTTCTTCTGCTTGATCAAATGAATCCTCCTTAACCTATATCGAAAAATGCAACAAAAAAAAATCCATTTTTCAAAAGTAAGATAGTAGAATGACCCCATAATTAAATGGCACTAAGGGAAGTCTGTAAATGTATGGTCTTCAGTTTTCACACCAAATAATGCCGATAACGTAGGAATCTGTAGGTGATATATAGTTTTTTATCATTAATTTTCTAAAATCAATGATACGGATAAATAACCTTAACTGAAAAATGGTTGTCTCAACTAATGAATGAGCAGTGTCAGTTTACAAAGTGGATTAGGTAGGTTAACTTTTTTGCCATGTATAAATTAGAAATATTATAATATTATCTCTAAAGAGCGATTTATGTAAGAGAATAATTTCTAGAAATAGAAAATCGAGATAAGGTACATGGGGTAACTTCTGTTATGATTTGCAGAACAATGGCTGTAAGTTTGATCATGATGACGGGGCGTATAGGCGCTCTCTTGGGGAACATTATGTTTCCTGTTTTGCTCGAGTACGGCTGTTTCGTCCCTATCATCGTCTTAGCTTCTTTTATTTTCCGTGAGTGTTTATAGCATTATCCTTTTCAATGCCAGATGTAAAAGAAACACTATAAATTTCCATTTTTTCCAGTTTGTATCGTGCTGACCTTTTTCATCCCGAAGTCCAATGAGAACTTGAAGTGAGGAGCAACAACGGATTACATGGATCACTTTTATATCCCTTTATCTCTTTATACAAGTGGATTCATCTCGTAACATCAACTCTGAGTCGTGTTACTGACTTCATAGACCGCAATTATCACCCACACCAATATATACGATTTTTGCCATTGTTGATTGGTCTCTTGCAACTCGGATATGGGATAGGATCAAGCAACAGGAAATAGTTTCAATTTTTGTATTCACAATAAGTCCGAATTATTCTGGTTGCGATCGTCATTTTTTATCAGACTGAATTCAAATGATTTAAACCGGGGGGAAGTGGTAAAGATAATGGACAATGGCCATCCGACTAAGAAGCGCTAAGTCAGGGTCTTCAGTTTCACTTTCGACATATCCTGGAGAGTCCTGCAGCCTTCACCCACATGCTCGCAATCCCCTCTTTAGCTGTGTGGACGATGCATTATCGATACGTAAGATCTCGACACGTTCTACGAGCACGCCGATTGTCGGATTATTATTCAGTGAGTTCGATTCTATATGTACTTTTTACTATTCAAGAAACTAGAATAAGTCACTATTTCTGTTAGTATTGTAAATAAATTTACTTCTTTGGATTAAATATATGAAATAGTATTCTTGCTATTTATGAAAACTTTGTGATAGTACACTGAGAAAAAAATGCTATTGAATCAAAAGCATTTCTTTCCTAAAGCATGTATACTATGAATTCATAAAAATATACTACAAGAACCAATAAATATGTTACTAATTCTATGGGATATTGATTTGAATCCGTGATATACATGCTTTTGGAAAGAAATGCTATTGATTCAATAGCATTTTTTTCTCAGTGCATTAAGAAATATATGTATATTTATAAGAATAATAAAAACTGAGTGAACTTAGTTGAATTTCTGAATCACAATATGATATGCTGAAAGAACAAACGAGATAAAAAAGTATGTCAAGCAAAAACGAAATAGAAATTATTGAGGTCAAAAGTGTAACACCGAAAATTCTGAGCAAAAAGGATACGTGTCCACGAGAAAAAAAGTTCATTAAATTTTATAGAAGACGTTCAAGAGTAGCCGATATGAAGAGCAGTTAAATAAAAGTGAAAACTATATTGATTGTGCAATATTCTATGGAACCAAACAAATTGTTTTCAATAGAAGAGAAAATATTGAACTGTTGAAACCTCATAATTATATCAATCTTTTCCCGTTCACCGTCATTTTGCGACTTTGAAGTTTGATGCCCTCGCTTTGCTCGGACAACAGTCACGAGTAAAATAAATGTTTTGCATGTATTGCATACGATTTTTTTTCCACATGGGGGTCAAAAAATGGATGTAATTCTGATTATTTAAGTAATTATTAGATAAACTTTAGAGAAATTTGAACTTTGTATTATGTTATTTGACTGAAAAAATTATTAAATTATTTTCACTAATGTCTACGTAACTTTTTCTACATACAATTGATGTATCGAATGCATCAATGCATAGTTATTGTCGATTTTGTATCGCGTTTTAATGGAGAAAAAATAATGGTCCATTTCGCACTTTTGATAAGTCCACTGGTATCGGAAGTTCAAAACTTGACAAGTGTCTATTGAGTCTTATCGACGTTCAATCTTTTTCAGGTCGCCAGGTCAGTTTCTAGGGACAAATGAGACTCCGAATGACAACTATCATAGAATAGAGGTATTACAGGATCATATGTACCTTTGTATTCTGTTATTTTCTTTGTGTACAGCTGTATTTGACTACAGGCTGTTGTTTACATCAGATGTTTTTTCGCGTGCTCCATTTTACGTTAAAAAAAAGTAGTGCAAAAGTAAAAAACCACAAAATTGCAATGTAATTTAAGTATTTAAAATTAATAAAAAAATAAGAGAAAAAAAAAAAATCAATCGTTGCTTGGAGATATTAAGCTTTGAACTGCTAACACTTGTGAAGTTACCATTGGAAATAACTTAATCGACGTGGAAGCAATTCGGAAACCAATTCATGATTTTTTGCCGGCGCACTGTTCGATGTGTGAGATAGTGCATTGCCATAATGAAAAAGGATTTTTTTCTTCTTCAAATGTGGCCGTTTCTACTTTATTTCGTCAACCAATCGATCCAATAATGCCGCATAATATGCTCCAGTAATCGTCCTTCCTTTTTCAAGGTAGTTGATGAATATTACTCAATGTGCATCCCAAAAAACACTAGCTACAAATTTCCCAGACGATTTTTGCGTTTTTGAACGCCTAGGTGCACTTTCACCAGGTTTAATCCACTGTTTTGACCCTTCACATGATTCCCGAGTATAGTGGTGGATCCATATTTCATCCATCGTCATAAATCGATGCAAAAACTTTTTCGGATTGCGGTTAAATCAGGCCAAATTTTGTTCCGAAGTGGTCACACGAATACCATACGAGTACCATAGCGTAATTCGGTAGACCACTTCTGAACCATTTCATACGACGGAGCAGAGTTCGAATAATATTTATTGAGCTTGGCCTTGGTTTCTGATAAGGTTTTTCCACGCAAAAAGTAGTGTTTAATCAACACACGAAATTCACTTTTTTCCATCTTTGTCTTTGCAAACAATTCGGAGGTTTGCTGCTTTCAGACACTGTAGCTTGTGAACTAATGAATGGATTCGGGTCAAATTTTGACAGAAGAGGTTTGAAGGATGGAACTTTTCAACAATGATAGCTGTTTGTTATTAATAGCGACCTCTCATAGAAATATTACATCAATATCAAACACCCTAGTATTTTATGCGTCGATTGAAATTTATAATGATAAAAACCGAAATGTGAACGCTTTTCTGCGCTCTAAGATTTCAAAATGGGCGTTTATCAACTTTTGAACTTCCATGCTTCAATTAATCAAAATTTGACTATCATTATAGTAGTTCATTTAAATTTATTACTGAAGCAAAAATATCAGTCATGATTTCACTATGACAATTAGTTTTTCAGGCATTTCCCATCAGTGTTGCCAGATTAGGGGTTTTTCCACTAGATTTAGGGGATTTTTGGTCCTTTAGTGGGAAATTTAGGGGGAGAAATTCTTTAGTTGGAAAATTTAGTGGTTTTTTTATTCAGGGTTTTTTTAGGGGTTTATCTTATTTTATTTTAAAATCTTTAATATCCTCCAATCACCGTAATTGTTTAATTTGAAATAAGCCAAGTGATTGGTTGTACTTCCTAGGCGAGTATTAACACTCAATTTCATTGGTTTATTGTACACATGTTCCAAAAATGACCAAAGCACAAGTAAATTATAACTGTTCTTTTCTTTAAATCGACAATAAAATTTCTTAAAAAAAGAACCGTATTTATAATATTCTTTGATTTTATCAACACTTTTAAAGACATTAGCAGCGATTAAATATTAATCAATATAATTTCTACTTATTTACTGTTTCAAAATAAATTCCTAATTTTAAAAACAATATACATATACATAGCGTTTAAATGTTGAAAAAAGAAAAATTTATCATGTACATATAAGAATTTTACTATTAAAAGAAAAAATTTCAGGATCTAGTGGAGAAATTTTTTTTTAGTGGAAAATAGGGACTAATCTAGGGGGAAAGCGACTCAGACATCTGGCAACACTGTTTCCCATTTATAAAGAAATTCATTCATATATTGGGTACTTGAATTAATTTTTTGGGATTTCTAAGAGATGGCGCAACAAGTGCATTTTGACGTCGGAACGAATTGCAACCAACTTCACATCAAAGCACAATCCTTGAGCTTGTTTTGACAGTATTTGTCATTCTATTTGAGTGTGAACAACATATTATTTTTGAGCTTCGATTATGCCGAAATTCGAGCCGACAAAGCGTAATTTTCGGGAAGCTATGCTTTTCTGCTTGCATTCAAAGAAATCAGCAGCCGAATATCATCGTTTGCTTGTAGAGGCATACATACTCCAACTGTTCAGACTATTAAAAATTGGTTTTAACGATTCAAAAGTGGAGATTTCGACCATCCATGGATCCATAGTAATGCTGTGCATATGGTAGGACCAGAAGGGTGTAATTTATTATGAATTGCTAAAACCGGGAGAAACCATAACAAGCGAACGTTATTGAACTCATCTGATAAGATTGAACGTTGCGGTAAATGGAATACGGCCGGAATGCCCCCCATAGCACAATACCTTCCCTGAACGTTCTATGAACGTTCCCATGGAATATTCGGAAGGTTCCATCGGAACGTTCAAGGAACGTTCCTAGAACTAAGAAAATGTCCGGGTTTTTTGAACGTTCCAAAGCAATGTTCTCTGAATGTTCCTGTGGAACTTTCCAGGAACGTTCAAAAGGAATATTGAGAGAACGTTCTGCAGCAATATTCAGAGAACATTCAAAGAGAACGTTCCCGGTACCTGCCATAGGAACGTTCAAACATACTAATGCAGGGAATGTTTTTTATAAATAATTTTGGGCATTAATTTATAGGTAAAATGAAAAGAATTAATTACAGATATTAATATTTGGTTTATATATTTTAAAATACTTTAAGTACAAACAGGAAGATGCTATAACGTTTACTGAAACATGTTTTTGATAAAATATTTAAATAAATTACATTTTTTCATAAAGGTAACATTTGATTATCTATAAAGAAAGTTTCCTGAATGCCGTAGAAAATAATTCCAGGAACATTCTCAAAAAATGTTCCCGCGGAATGTTTCAAAACGTTCTCTGCGAATGCTCCCTGAATGTTCCCACGAAAAGTTCTACGAACGTTCGATACAAATGCTCTCTGAACGTTGCTATGGAAGGTTCCAGGAACGTTCTCTTTGAATATTCTCTGAATCTGCGGAACGTTCTCTCAATATTCCTTTTGAACGTTCCACAGGAACATTCAGAGAACATTGCTTTGGAACGTTCAAAAAACCCGGACATTTTCTTAATTCTAGGAACGTTCCGATGGAACCTTCCGAACATTCCACGGGAACGTCCATAGAACGTTCAGGGAAGGTATTGTGCTATGGGGGGCACGGAAAGGAACAACCGAATTATTCTTCAACAAGACAACGCTCGACCCCATATTGCGAAAGTTGTGAAAACGTATCTTGATAGGCTTGATTGGGAAACGTTACCCCACCCGCCATACTCTCCTGACATCGTGCCGTCCGACTACTATTTGTTTCGGTTGATGTCTCATGCCCTGGCCGAGAAGCGTTTCCAGTCTTTTGAGGACATCAAAAAATGGGTTGATTTGTGGATAGCTTCAAAAGATGAGTTTTTTCGCAACGGAATCCGTAAATTACCAGGAAAGTGCCGAAATTTTATAGCTAGCGATGGCCAATACTTTCAATAACATGTTTCTTCATTTTGGATTTAAATAAACGCTCTTTTGAACAAAAACAAAACCCAAAAAATTAATTCAAGTACCCAATTATACACTGGGAAAATTTATCAAAAAGTTTAGGAAAACGGGGACATAGAGGTATTTGAGAAAAGTTTACAATACTTTGCTTATTCACTCAAAAACAAATTCTTAAAAGTACCCGAGCAGTTACGTAAACTATCAAACAAATTCCCAACGACAGTTTACTGTAAGTCGTGATAGTATCTCAACTGGTATAATATAATGCGCTTTTATCTTACGGAAAGTTTCGACAGAGAAAAGTGATAAAATATCCATCAAATGCAAAGGTTTCTTACAGGTAATTTTCCTTTTGAAATGAAGGTACGCCGCTCGTGCGGTTTATAGAGGTTGCATTTATTGACCTTATTGTCTTGATCTACTACCTGTTCTGGGGATAAATTTATTGTCCTCAGAGAAATATCTTGTGACGATTCGTCTCAAGTTTCCGCTTGGAAAGTTCAATTTATATCCTTTCTTTTTTTTTTCTTTCGATAATCTTTCAAGATAAATTATTATTATAAATTGTGTAAAATATATAAAATTGTATAACTTTGGATATAAAATATGAAATGAAATAATAACTTACATATTTTGTGAATAAAAGTTCATTTTCTCTGAATATTTTTTTTATTTATTAAAAATTTTAATGATTGTACTTTTTGAATTTTGCACCTAAACTGATCAATGAGCTGACAAATTACCGCAAGCACCGCTGCAGCATTAAAATTTCTTGCCTATTGAGCTTGATCTATCTCTTTTTCTATCTCTTTGTTTATCCGCCCCGATAGCAATGTCGTAGGCAACATTTGTCAATAACACATCCATCGGATTTACCGAAATTTATATATAATTGACCAAAGATGCGAATGCAAAACGCTAAGATTTTCCATGCATTCAAAATGAGCCTACTGACAGAGCAAAATCTGCAGCATAACAGATCATTCGTATTGAGACCTTCCATTCCCTTACTACCTCTCCATTACAGCAGCATAATGTATGCATCAAATGTAGCATTCTCAAAGATGCATTTAGGCTGCTTTTTTGCACCACGCCATTATAAGGCGACACAGCATATGATGCTCAAGTAAATGTGTCACTACTCATGACTTTAAAATAACATGTGGGAATATTTGTTGGGTTGGTATAGAATATATTTGGCCAACAAGTTGATCACCAATGCAAATTTATTTTCAGGCTGCTTAGCGAAGTTGAAAATTAACATTGAGTACTGCTTACACAAAAATTATTAACATTAATGCAAAATCCTAAACTTCGTTTTTTTTTAGTAATGAGGAAACGAACCTCAAGTGCCTTACTGACATCACGAACCAAACAAACAAAAATTCTCGGGTTAACGATTTTCTGATGAAAATGATCGGAACACAGAAGAATGTTGTAAAAACCAAAAGAAGTAGAATAATATTATAAAATAAAAGCAATTTATCCGAATAATACTTGGCACGTGATACAATAAAACCTAACATTCAACGAAATAGAGGTATTCTTTCTTTAATCCCAAAAATGTATTCCGCAATTTTCAGTCATCGATAATATTTTCGAAGAGTTCATGCGTATAAATATCACGTAAACCCTAAAAATTGTTTTTACGAATTTCGAATTCTGTATTTTTAATGTGATACGCAGCGATAAAATTTTCTATTTACAGTTATTAGGCAAATTTCGGAGAAACTTGCTGTCACACAATACAATACAAAAGTCTCAATAATGCATAAATATGAAAGTAAATTTCGAATCACTGTTAACTCTGTAATGATTGAAACATCCTATACGAGTTCACGCACCCAAACACATGACACTGTGATGTTGCCTCTATTGACAGAAGTCTGCGGCGTCTTTAATGACTGACTGAATGCTCATTTGTGGCAGAATCGTATTCAACACGTGATTGCGAAAAAAACACGACAAGATATGACCCCATATTTCTGTATTATTCCGGCATGACATTTTAACGTGTTAATCACACGTAAATGCACAATGAATAGTACACTGGAAATACTCAACAAATCTTTTTCGTGAATAAACACAAATAAGTATCAATCATTGATACATATAAGTCTCTCATTTCAATTGACGAAATGTTGAGCTCAATCTTTTGCTATCGGGGCGTCTCTATATTCTTCCATCTAAGTGTTCTTCTTTAGCTCAGTCGGTTAAGCGTTCGGCAGTATATTCGGTATTTGTTTTAGGGTTGGGGCTTGCGTCCTCGTACACTGTAAAAAAAGTGGTTGAAAATTACAAGTTGGTTTGTAATCGTTTTACTATGATTAATGGGTTAATTTTACAAGTTTTTGGTAAACCTGTAGCCATTAACTGTGGAATTTAACAATAGTTATATTAATTTTATCCTAATACTGTGAAATTACTATGATTAATCAGTGAACATAAAGATAACTACGATTAGTGTGGTAAATTTCAACCATACTGTAACCGATATTATTGTGCACTTTTGCAAGATTTCTTTAAATTCATTAAATGTAATGTAATCCACATTACAAGGCAAGTGTAAAATAGTAGGATGATGGGAATTTTACCACAATTCGTTTGCAATTCCAGCGTTAAACATTTCTTGAATTGTGGCGCTGCGATATTGGTGCACGACAATAAACAAAGGCTGCGCCGGCTGACGCCTGTTTTCATTACTATCCACAAGATATAAAATATTTGTTTCTTCTGTGTAATGTGATATGCAAATAAGAAATACGGTAAGTAAAAAACTTCCCTGATAAGTTTGTGTAGAAATAGGGTTGTCACCAGGCCGCAGAATTAGAGATTATGCGGCTTGTACATTTTAAGGTTATGTATGTATTTTCAGGATTTGTGGTAATTTCTTAGATTTTTTTTATCCGTCATATAAAATTTATATGAAATCTTAGATATCTTTGTGAAATATTTTTCAATGTTAAAATCCTTGTGATAGCCTAGCGCATGCGCAGTGAAATACACCTCTACCATTTTACACTGAGAGTTGAATATTTTACATCGGGAACGTACACTGTCTGAAAATGATGTTACGGGAATTTTCATCTCCGAATGTAATTTTCAACTTTCCAATTACTTTCACACCATTTTGGTAATATTACCTCGATTAATCAGAGTTATCTGCATGTCCACTGATTAATGTGGTAATTTTCAATCATTTTTTTGTACAGTGTACCTTTGGATTTTTCAGTGTTACATGCATTACCGATATAGTTCGAAATGTGATTAACCTATGGGTTGAGAAATATATTTGTAAAATAATTAGAAATTATTATTAAATATTTTAATTAATTACTGAAAATCTAAAGGTAGTTAGAAGGATGTCAGGAGAATTAAGGCCATGGGCCATGCAGGTCACGTGGCCAATTCAGTCACTGGTTATCGATTTTTTCTCCGTATATAAAATTTTAAATCAATATAAATGGATCAAAATTTAGGAAATGATAAATAATGGCAAATGAAAAGAATAGGGAAAGGCATAGTACATTAAATACAATTTTTATTTTTGTTTTATCAATAATACCATTGGGTGTCTTGAATTCTGCTGCACTGGTCTAACACTGTCGGTAATACACTCTGCAAGTTTGCTAAAATTACTTATTTTCATCAAAATTTTTTTATATTGTTATGAATATTCAAGACATAACAGACCTGTCTCAGTAAATTTTGATTCATTTCCCAAAATTTAAAGACGATATTTCACTCTCCGTGGAAACGTACTTGCAGAACTGTAATTACCGATAACAATTCAGTTTTATATGTCAAAATGAAAAAAATTGCAGAATTTTCACTAAAACGAAGATAAAAGACGTTCCTTATTATCAAAAGATATAAAGATAGAATGAAGGCCGGTTACAAAATGTTTATAAAAAATCGGCAATCCCTACAATTAAATATTTTAGTTCTGAAAAAGAAAAGAGGAAAAAACTTACTTTAATTTCGTAAATTCTGTAAATTTTCTAGGACTCTCTTCCGTAAATGCCTGTATCCTTAACTCTTAAACAGTTCTATAAACTTTACTAAACTATTTTTTACCGAGTAACTAGATTACCCTACGATGTTCTTATTGGAAGATCTACTTTGGCTATTTGAATCTGAAGATTGTGATTGCATGGTTTTAAGTCTAAACGCAATACAAGGTATTCCATCGGAAGTGTCGGTAGGTATATTCACGTGCCTAACAGTATCTTCGCGATGCGATTCCGATGCGACTATCTTCTCGCTGCCTTACCCACGAGGTTGTACATTCGACTTCCTCTTCGAGGTAAACGATCGTGCAAATAGCGGCCGTGAAATCGCGATACAGCGTCTCCACCTCCACAGAATTATTAGCAATCGAAGTGCTTCGACGGAACTGTACTACGAATCGCTCTCACGAAAAGTCTTATTTACGATAGTAGTAGCAACATAAAAAGAACCACATCCACTGTTCGGGTCACCAATAAATTTACTGTGTCTGCCAATCTTATTTCTCTGAATTAGTTCTCTATATCTGAGTCAGGTGGATGCATTCAGTGATTATTGGCGCATTATAGATTGAATGACAATTATCAATCTTTTATAATTCACGAAATTCCCATCGTTTCTATTAGGGCCGAAGAACAAATAAATTTCGAGTGTCGATAGAAAAAGAAAAAGAAATATAATTTAGAAAAATGCTTTTCTAATTTCTAATGGGTAATTTGACAGACGCAAATTTTTCGAGTGTCTAGAACAACATATTGAAGACTAGACTGATACAACCCTGGTTTCTATATATATTTCTATGCGTATGAACATCCAATCACAGACGTTTTACTAGAATCCAGATAATATACAGCGCTTTTCAACAGGGACTTTGTTTTTCAATTTTGAATAAAAGACAAATTTTAGATTAAAGTTCTGTATTTTTTATCGATATAAAGCTTATATAAAGCTTTAATGGATTGTGTATTGTCTGCATAGACTTGATCTTTCACATACCCCCACAAGAAATAGTCTAACGGTGTTAAATCACACAATCTAGGCGGTGAATTGAAGGCCTCGATGCAATAAGGGCCTTAGCGCTCGAAACAGCTGAAATGGACGTCCCGATTTGTTTAAAACGCTGGATCTCACTCAGTTTTCATCGAATCAATCTGAAACTTTGCCAAAAACTTCTTTAATTATTAAGGAACAAATGTCTCGTTGACAGTTTTTCGTAGCTTAAAGTTCCCCACACACTTTTTTCTCGGAAGTTACGTAAACCGGAAAGTCGTGCGTCTATGATTTGCAATAAAATAATTAATTGCTGTTATGAAAAAATGAACTTCTGATACTTTCATCGTCAGCTCTAAGATATTTTACGCCTGTAATAATATTTTTATAAAGTTTCGACGAAATTAAATGACTTTACAGCGATATATATTTGTAAAAATTATTGAAAATGCGATTAAAAAATATCACGTTTTTATTTTTTATCTCTGGAAATAAACAATGTACGTAAAAACAATAAATACAAAAAACTTTCTGTTTTTTGTAAGGAATGTGATGGTATTTTTTCAAAATAATTTCCTGTACTTTGTTTATTTAGTAATCGGGACCTCACGTTTGAGCTGTTTCGAGCGCTAAGGCCCTTATTTCATCGAGGCCTTCTATTGACTGCAAAATTACGCGAAATTATTCCATCGGGAAATTTCGTTCTCAATAAATTAAGTGTTTCAGTGGCTGAGCGATGTGGCGCCGTCCTGCACTGAGAAAAACATTTGTCACTTGGTCCAACGTTTCTCGAGGCCTTTCACGGTAAAAAACACCCCGTATCGTGGGAGGCAAGGGGACTCACGGTAATAATACTCCCCGTATTATGAGAGGCGAGGGGACTCACGGTCAAAAAGCACCCCGTATTGTGAGAGGCGAGGGGACTCATGATTAAAAAGTACCCCGTATTGTGAGAGTAGAGGGAAAATGTATTGATCAAAATTACATATGAATTTTATAAGTTCTAGATTTACCAACAACGTGGCTAACAAAACAGATGCTGATGATCACGAAACAGATCTTTATTTTAATTTGACCCGGGCTGGTTAAAAAAAACAACATTTTTATGTAATTTAATACAAATCTTCATTATTGCCTTCAAAGTAAGCTCCTTTTGAGCCAATACAAGCACGCCAAAGGTTAATCCAATTTTTTATACACTTCTTAAAGCTCTCGGCCGGTATGGCCTTTAGTTCCTTCAGCGAATTTCTTTTTATCGCCTCAATCGACTCATGGCGCGTTTCCCGGAGCGGATATTTGAGTTTTGGAAACAGGAAAAAGTCACAAGGAGCCAAATCTGGTGAATACGGTGGCTGAGCAATGACTTTTGTTTCATGTTTAGCCAAAAATTCAGTCACAATCAAGCTGGAATGTGAGGTCTTTCGGTACGAGTCTGGCGGTGACGCGTTTCATACCCAAAACATGAACCACAATGTGTTGAGTCGATCCATAAGAGATGTTGAGAGTCTCTGCTACCTCTCTAATGCCAACACGACGATTTTCGAGCACAATTTTCTTCACTTTTTCCATGTTATCATCGTTAACACAGGTGGATGGACGACTCGCATGAAGCAAGTTTTCTACGACCTCACGACCCTCACTGAATGTTTTATGCCACTGAAATCCGGTCCGGGTCAAATTTGATCAGATGGTATACCATAACGACACACAGTTACACAGTGTCCCGAGTACTATTTTTATTTTTTTTTCACTATCCTGCACCATTTCAAAAAATTTGACAAAAATATATGTAGAAGAGGGCATCTGATACGTTTTCGAGGTTAAGACTTGGAAGAATTTTGTGTCTCATAGGCGCCAATATATGGTATCAATTTGGACTTGATACGTGCGAGGGCAGATTTTACATGCTTACCCGGATAGGCTCTTTATTTGATTTGATCAAATTTTTATTTGGTTCACAGATTCTTTGATTGAATGAAACAAATTTTATTTTATTCAAATGAATGATTTCTTTAATTCAAAGAAAGTCTTTCAAAAAAATAATTTTCTTTGACTGAATCAAATCTTTTTTCTGAGTGCGACAAAACTATCGCCATATCCAAAAGTTGTTAATAGTCGCTTTTTAAAATTGATGAGGAACTAGGTAGCAATTAGAAGTGTAACTTATAGAAATTTACACGTCATAGTAAATTGCTAAGAAAATTGAATGACAATTCTTTTTGAGGTTGAGTCATGGTGAAAAGGTAAAAAAGTCGTTCGAGTTATTCTTTAATGTCTTGAACCGCGTGACTTTAATGTCGATGCCTTGCTTTTGTTCTATCTTTGCAAGGTCGTGCCTGTTTAATGGACTGTCCAGTTTGCGAGACGAAGCGGTGAACCGTTGAGCCAGCGCGAAATGACTCAGCATTTGCAAAGCCATTCGTCCTTTCCAAATGATCACCTTGAAGAGAGGGCGCAAAGCGATGAAATAGATTGCATCTAGTAAAATATGACAATGGTGGTGGTCCTTGGCATCAGAAATGATTGAGATTCTTCAGAACGGAAGTACGTGTTGTTCACAATTTAAAGACTATGATAAACAACTAAGTCATCGAACTTTCCAAGATTGGATTTTCAAACGAAAGAATGTTAGAATCGAGGCTCAAGTTTACTTCTACCAATGCGAAAAACGTTTTGTATCCCATTTGGAGAAAAACGCGCAAAAACCAATGCTACTTAATTCAATTCATTCCGCTCCAATCCGAGGAATCAGTATAAACTAATTTGAACAAAGTGTTCTATCCGAGCTCGGATTGATTCAAACCGAATTTTCAATCCGATCATTCCGACCTCGGATCCAGCCGGATTGAAGCGGAATGAATCGGATTAAGTTGAATTGATTTTTGACCGTTTTTCATCAAACGAAATACAAAGAGTTTTTCTGATTGGTTCGGAATGATTCGAAAACCAACTTTGGAATGGCTCGGATTAAATTCAAGGTTTATCATGGAGTGACACTTCTAAAGAAAGAAGGTACTCGGCGCGAACGTAACATAATCTCTATAGCACGCGATGGGCTTCTAATATCTTTTTCATCGATTTCTGAAGTTAGAATTTGTCTCTCTGAAAGATTGCTTTTATCTATTCCTACGCCTTTATAATCCATTCAACTTTTTGTAATTTCTACTTATTGTCAGCTTCTTCTGAGCATTACACCAAAGTTAATTTGCTGGAAAAATAAAAGTTTCTGATAAAAATATATTGTCTGGACAAATGAGCAAAAAGCTAATGGCATTATATTTCATGTAGTGTGAGAACATTGCAATAGAGTGTTTTGAAGATTTATTCCTGTCTGTCCACCCGACTATATAAATTAACTTGAGGACGAAGGGTTCTTGAGATTAGAAACAGAATATTCCAGAATCATAAACTCGCATCGTTTCGTGCGACAATAACAGTACAGTTATTATTAATTACAGGACAAAAGTGCCGTCTTAATGCCTACAACCAATGGCAAAGCTCTTTTCTTCGCGGCCTGTTATCATCATACTTTGCTGTAAAGGTGAAGAGATTCTCGAGGGCTCTCGAGTAATTGCCATTGTCTGCTGTCCAATGTCATACTTGCTTTCGTTCACGATTATTGCAAAACACTGCCACGGAGTTAAACTTGACATTCATAAGACGTCAGTCTGAATAGACATTCCACTCGAGATTTAAAAGGAAAGTAAATCGGAAGAATAAACTCACTTTTAAAGCTAATTCTCCTAATGAATGAAAGAACAAACTGTAATGTAGACATATTACATCTTCTGTTGAAAGTTATCTTCTTCAACACGGCTAAACAATTTGATAAATAATTCAAAGTATTAAATGTCGTCGGTTGGGAATTATAAGGTACCTATTCAGAAAAAGAGGCAAGAATGCTCCTATTCAGGACATAATTTTTGCTACCCCATTTTAACTTGGTAGCACTAGTATAGTATTAAAATAGTATATTGTGCAACTACACTGAGAAAAAAATGCTATTGAATCAAAAGCATTTCTTTCCAAAAGCATGTATACTACGGATTCAAATCAATTTGCTATAGAATTAGTAACATATTTATTGGTTCTTGTAGTATATTTTTATGAATTCATAGTATACATGCTTTTGGAAAGAAATGCTTTTGATTCAATAGCATTTTTTTCTCAGTGTAGGGAAAATCAATGTTTTTCCCGTGTTGCACACGATTTTTTTTCTACTTGGGGGTCAAGAAATGGATTTATCTGTCCCGCGGCAGGCAATAAAATGCACTTTATGACTCGCTAGTAGAAAAGAAATATTTTTAAAATTTTTATGCTGTGCAGAATGTACATAGAAAAATTTATACTATTATTTATATAATGATTTATATATTGATTTTTGCCCAAAGGGCCCACTTATAAAGTAAAAAAGTATAAAATTCCATAAAAAATCGTCAGAAAATTGTTAATAGAAAAGGAACTACGCAATAAATACGCAAAAAATCTTAGGTACTTCCTTGAACCATGTAATTTTAAATATACAGTTAAAATTTTAAGTGCACAAATCTTCGTTTTCGTGCTTATAAAGTATTCTAAAAGTAGCGTTTTTTAAAAAAGAATAAGGAGAGAACATACTGCGTATGCGTAAATCAACTCTAGTCTTTCCTTGACATGCTAGGTACTTTCGTGTACACTTTTTAACACTAGCTACTTTTTTCAACCATCGGGACACTTACATCTCGTGCTGCATATAATACTCGCTTCTAGCTCGTGCTGCCATCTTCACAACCTTAGTCAAAAGTTCGCTTTTTTACACTTGTTTCTCAATGTATTTTGTAAATATTTTCAGAGCTACCAACTTAAAACGAAGTAACACATTAGTATATTGTGCAACCAGGGGAAAAAAATTATTATGCGAGTGTGAAGTTTGATACTCGAGCAAAGCAAGGGTAACAACCACACGAGTAAAATAAATGTTTTTCACGTGTCGCATACGACTTTTTATCTACTAGGGAGTCAAAAAATGGATTTGTTTGCCCTGCACGGGACAATAAAATCCACTTTATGACCCGTTAGTAGAAAAACCAATTCCTGAATAGGTATACCTAATTGACACATTCTCTGAATAGGTACCATATTGAACGTAACCTATAATATATGCTATTTGAAAATTTTACATATTAAAATAATATATTGGGTCAATAAGTGTGAAGTTGGAAGTTTCTTATCGGACACAGCTCGTAAAATTAATAGTGTTTTTGGAGAAGGTTTAACTAGACATAGCACAGTATCGTTTTGGTTTGCGAAATTTTGTTCAGGGGATCTCAGCCTTGAAAATAAACCACGTGGAATACCCCAATCCAAGGTAAATAATGATGAAATTAAAGCTATTGTAGAGAGTGATACATCTCAAACTACTCGTGATATAGCATCGAAATTTGGTGCTTCTATCCCAACCATATTGGATCGTTGCGTCAAGTCAAGAAAGTAAAATTAGCAATAAACAATAAATGAGCATAAATAGATAATTAATAATTAATTATAACTGGATGATGACAGTTATCATTTGGTTGTTAATTTTTATGTAACACCTGGTAAAGCTCCAGGATATCCCGGGAGGTTTATATGACAATCAAATGTTCCACGTGAGAAGTCCCAAAAGTTGTGATTCAGAATGTCCCGCGTAGGACGTTTAAATGCCCGAAAATTGCCCCATAAACGTCTCAGGATATTCTGGGGACCACTAAAAGAAATTATATTCAGTTTTTAGCCTACCGAGTTTCTATTGTTTACAATTAGGAAGTAAATTTAAAACAGCTGCGTCATTAAAATTGTAATGGGCCAAAATATAACGAGTTCTTCTCCTTAAATATGTCAGAATAGAAAAACAATTAGACAAAACATTCTTTAAGGGGGAATGTACACCTACAAGCGCGAAAAAAGGCAATGTTTGTGAATTTTTTTAAGGAAGCCTATATGTATTGTCGGATTTATTTTTTTTCTAAATAAAAGTACTTGCGTTGAAAAAGATGTTTAATTTTGTTTATTAAAAAATCTTCAATATTGATGGAGCATTCGTGTCCTTTTCTAACTGCCGCAAAAAAGAGGTCCTTCGTGGTGACCACTCTCATTTCATCTGTAATCGTTAGAAACAAAAAAACCAAAAAGATTATTAAAATTGACAATATAATATAGTCTTTGTCGCAGGTGATTTCGAAAATATCTATTTGACAAAATGGCGGGCGTTTGAACTTAACGTAGCAATTTTTAGGCAAAAATTCGTTCTTATTTTGCCGATAAAACAAAATCCAAGCCACTAAAAATAAATCCTATGACAAAGACTAGATATATATGTATATAATAACCACAAAAAAATTCAAGTTAATCGGTTCAGTAGTTGTCGAGATATTTTGGTCACCGATTCAAAAAACATAGTTTCGAGAAAAACGTGTTTTAAAGTTGAGCAGAGAATAAATAGCGAAATTTCTGCTTCTTATCGATTTTCAGACCGTAATATTTTTTTCGGGCGGGATTCCCACAAATTTTCCGATTTACGAGTTTTGCGAGAACCTTTTTTCCTGTCCACTTTTCCCCGAATGTTTCATTTCAAAACTTCAAACTTCTCTATAACCTTTCCTTCCGCCAAAAAAAAATTGTCAAAAAACGCTTTCTTTTAGGCTCTTACAGTGGTGTTACCCCTTAAAATAATGTTCATGGTGTAAGTGTAGGTGACCAATACGGGGTGTTATGTGGCGTAAGGAGTAATTAAAAAATACTAAAAAAGCGATATAGATAATTTAAACTGCAATTTAAGAAAAAAGTAAATGGCAAGTCGCTTCTCTTGAAGGAAGGCGATCTTGTCGAGCAGTACTTTGTGTGAGTAAACCCGTGTGACACGCGATCTTATTGCTCGCGATTGAAGGAAGAACCGAGCTACGAAGGAACCATGGAAGCCCCTGGAGCACTACTTTTCGCAAAAAAGAGTGAAGATAATGGTAGAGGGGAAGAGAGAAAAAGTGTATTATTTAGAGGGAAAAGAAATAGAAGCAGAAGAGAATGAACAACAGCAACAAGTACGATAGAAAAGGGATTCACACGGTTTGCGCCATGGGCATAGCGGTTCTAGCGGTAGATATTTACTAATTTGCATTTATTCATATCTCAAGATAGATTCAAGTAATATAGAGCTTTGTGAATTATCTTTAAAATATGCATTCCCCTTTTTTCAAAGTCATGATATATTTGATTTTGGTAGCTAATTGGTTCCTCAGATTTGGGAACATACGTATCAGTTTCGACTTTAAAAGAGTAAATTATCCCGTTAAAAATATTGTTTAATATACAAGGAAAAAGTCAAATTTGATTCTTTTATAATCTTTGGAAAATTAATGAATATTACCAAAATAAAGCATGTGCGTTAAACATCAGATAAAATTTTGTATTTTATAAAATTAAGGGCATGTGGTACTTAAGAAAAGTAGGGTCCAATTTCTACATGTTTGTGTCCAAAATACATAAAATTTTGTTTTTAAAATTTGAGAAATGGTAGGGAAGATGAAAACGGAGAGATAGACGACTTTTGGTTTTCATAATGGAAAAAAAAATTCCAAAATTTTTTGTGAAATTAAACTTTTTTTATTTTCGAAACCAAATGCAGTCTATCTACGTCCGTTTTTAACTTTTCTACAATTTCCCAAATTTTGAAAACAAAATTTTATGTACCTTGGACATAAACACGTAGAAACCTAAAATCAATAAAATTATCTAATTTTGGAAATATCATAAACCCTTAAAGTATTTTAAATTTAATATGCGTACGTAAAAAAAAGTTTCATTAAATATATCAGAAGATCAATACAGAAATTTAGAACAGTGTACAAAATTTTAAAGACAATTTTGTAAGTGCAAGGTCGCTTGAAAAACTCTCTCGTCAGAGAAGAAAGTTCCTTATAGAAAGAAAAAAGCTTAGAAGGATGAAACCTTCTTTAAGACGAAAAGTTGAATTTTCCGAACTAGAGAGCAAGTAATACATATTAATGAAGCAAGAAATTTCAAACATCATCTCGACATTAATTTTACAATAGGTTTTTAAAATTTGTATAATTTAAGCAGATCTTTAGGAACATGAAATCATGTTACAAGAAAGTACTGAAGAACGAAAGTAAGAAAAAATATGAAGTTAATTGTGGGCCATAGAGAAATATATAAATATTTATGGCTTTGATTATACTTTCGCATCATGGCCTTGTTGTTATTATCAAGCATGAAGTTCTTTCTTCTACTACTATATTTCTCAAGTTCATGATTTGTAATGAGCACAACATTATTCCAGGCCAATCCTCCAAGTTCTAAGGGATTGCGCAATCGCAAATGCAATCTGTATCACGTAACATGAACTCGTCCTTCAAAATTACTCGAACTCTGGACAAATCACTTCTTTCCGCACATCTGCTCCAGGAATCACGCTTCACAGTCATTTCGATTTGAATTAAATTACCAATACTTCACTTTAAAATTTTTAATTTATTTTCAATTCGAAAGAATCTCAGCTTTTTTATACTTAAAGTATTTTTTATGAAGTAAGTTTTAGTGAAAGTGTGGAAAATTTTATCTCGAAAAAATAAGCTCTGCAAAGTTTCAGATAAAATTTATAGATTTTTTACGGTTGGAATCGACAGAAAGTTTTAAGCTGTTTTCAGATGATATCATTCCATCATTAAAAAGTATTTTTTAGACATACTTTTCCACACTTTCACTAAAAAAACTTGATACAAGAAAATTATAGATGAAAAAACGAAAGAAATAGTTCGACTAATTTTTCTTCCGACTATCCGTCCAATGCTTCATAAAAAATTATAAAAAGTGAGAGCAGGTATTTTTACTTTTCTTTAGAATTTCTTTTTTATAAATATTGTATTAGTATATTATCTTATGTTTTCCAATATGCTAATTAAGAACACCTTAGAAAATAAAATACTTTTTCACATTACTGTTCCAAGCTTCTCCGATTTTTGAATTTTATTTTGTATAAGAAAAAGCTATTTAAATAAAAAATAGAGCCAAACCCTAAAAACTCAGGTCACGATTCTGTCCAGAGGCAATTCAAGTATTATGTAACGAATTATTTATGTATATTCTTGACCCTCAATGTGATTATTGAAAAATATGACATATCAACTCAAATTTATTCATTTAAATGTTCTGAGCATTTACGGAACGTCTGTCTATTTTTTTCGTGTGATACAATCATTTTACGAAATTAAGTATTTATTTTTAATAAAGTACACCTAAAAAATTCATTTGTAAAAATTTAATCAAAAGTTGAGTAAGCTTTTTGAAAATATTTTTTTTGATGTAATACATTGTGTGAAATAAAACTAAAAATCATGTTACCAGAGTATTTATGTTTTAGTGACCCGATCAAGGCATGACTAATGAAATTCTTAGTGGAAGAGTTGTCGATGAACCTACCGTACGTAATATACAGTATCTTTTAAATGCCGTGAAATCGGGATCACGTACTTTTCAATGTGTATGACTGATTTTGCTATCCTAATGCAGTTATCGCCTTTTTACTGGTAAACGCAAAAAAAAGTTCAACACCCTGTGTTGTACTGTTAGGAATCTTTTTGATTCAAAAATACTGTAAGATACTACGATTAAATTATACTTGGTATGAATTTGAAGAGTTTCATACTGAAAATACAATTTCTTTTCGTATTAAAATTTGAAAACTGTATACTGAATATATGAAAATGGTTAGTTTGAATGTAAAAATATAGTACACATATACTTTTTTGTCATATATTTTGGTGTACGAAATTCAGATGACGCATATGGTATAAGTATCCATTCCCAGGTGTGAATTGACCGTCGGCCCACGGTTGGGACAACCATGTTGGCCAGAAGTCGGGCCAACTAGTGAAATGATAATGCTATCCGTCCATTGGCGTGAACAATTGGCCCGACGCACAGTGGAGTGAAATAGAAAAACGAGATTCAAAATCATTTTCTGAGCTGAATTCTTGACCGATTTGAGATTTTTTTTTTTTTTTGAAAAATCCAACATTAAATTTTGAAGAGATCGCTGCAGGCCGATTTTTGAATTTGTTGTTGTTACAACTTTTATGTTAATGTAAATAGCGGAAAAAATGTCGATTTTTCGAATTTTATTTTTTATTTCTTCGAGTAAATTTTTCCTAGGCCTGTCACACCCCAGCTCCGATGCGTAGGAGTATATAGAATGGAATAATTTTGTTGACATGTGCATTCATTTGTTATAAACAAATAGATATAAAAATTAGTCAACGGAATGGATTGGTCATTTGTGCAATCCAATTAAGCATCGGAATCAATCGTTCCCATCTCTAAGATGATATCTCATCATGAAAATTCGTCATCCGTTATTATTTGTTAACTTTAACAACAAATAATATAAACAAATGCACAGTATGGGCATTTGTAGGCAAAAACGAGCCGAATTTCTTCCGAATCTTCATCATAATACATTGCTTGTGATGTTGACAGATGTTATCTTGTCATCCGACATTATTCATCAACTTTAGCAACAAATAATATAAACAAATTCACCATATGGGCATTTGTAGGCAAAAACGAGCCGAATTTCTTCCGAATCTTCATCATAATACATTGCTTGTGATGTCGACAGATGTGATCTTGTCATCCGACATTATTTATCAACTTTAGCAACAAATAATATAAACAAATTCACCATATGGGCATTTGTAGGCAAAAACGAGCCGAATTTCTTCCGAATCTTCATCATAATACATTGCTTGTGATGTTGACAGATGTTATCTTGTCATCCGACATTATTTATCAACTTTAGCAACAAATAATATAAACAAATTCACCATATGGGCATTTGTAGGCAAAAACGAGCCGAATTTCTTCCGAATCTTCATCATAATACATTGCTCGTGATGTTGACAGATGTGATCTTGTCATCCGACATTATTTATCAACTTTAGTAACAAATAATATAAACAAATTCACCATATGGGCATTTGTAGGCAAAAACGAGCCGAATTTCTTCCGAATCTTCATCATAATTCATTGCTCGTGATGTTGACAGATGTGATCTTGTCATCCGACATTATTTATCAACTTTAGCAACAAATAATATAAACAAATTCACCATATGGGCATTTGTAGGCAAAAACGAGCCGCATTTCTTCCGAATCTTCATCATAATACATTGCTTGTGATGTTGGCAGATGTTATCTTGTCATCCGACATTATTTGTCAACTTTAGCAACAAATCATATAAACAAATGCATCATACAATTTCATGTAACGAGATACGAATGTCAAGTTAACCAAAAAGCAACGGAAGATAACCTCTTCCGTGAATGGAACAGCAATTTGCGTGGAACAAATAATTACATTCCAGAAGAGTGTTTTATCAATAGATGATATGAATGTGAGTTTTCAAAATGATTGGATTATCATTCCATAATTATAGAACAGGACAAATGTTCACTGCTCAAGTGTCATGACCAATATGTCGCCAAAAAACAGCTGTCTAGTACCCAGAATGACAACGGGCATCGAGCATGCGTATATTTGATATGCCACCATGTAGCCGTGACGAATGATATTTATACTCATCAGGATAGTCAATGACATGTACACTCGCTTAGATTATTTTGTTGCTAAAGTCAACAAATAATGTCGGATGAGAAGATGACATCTGTCAACATCACGAGCAATGTATTATGATGAAGATTCGGAAGAAATTCGGCTCGTTTTTGCCTACAAATGCCCATATGGTGCATTTGTTTATGTTATTTGTTGCTAAAGTTGATAAATAATGTCGGATGACAAGATAACATCTGTCAACATCACAAGCAATGTATTATGATGAAGATTCGGAAGAAATTCGGCTCGTTTTTGCCTACAAATGCCCATACTGTGCATTTGTTTATATTATTTGTTGTTAAAGTTAACAAATAATAACGGATGACGAATTTTCATGATGAGATATCATCTTAGAGATGGGAACGATTGATTCCGATGCTTAATTGGATTGCACAAATAACCAATCCATTCCGTTGACTAATTTTTATATCTATTTGTTTATAACAAATGAATTCACATGTCAACAAAATTATTCCATTCTATATACTCCTACGCATCGGAGCTGGGGTGTGACAGGCCTAGGAAAAATTTACTCGAAGAAATAAAAAATAAAATTCGAAAAATCGACATTTTTTCCGCTATTTACATTAACATACAAGTTGTAACAACAACAAATTCCAAAATCGGCCTGCAGCGATCTCTTCAAAATTTAATGTTGGATTTTTAAAAAAAAAAAAATCTCAAATCGGTCAAGAATTCAGCTCAGAAAATGATTTTGAACCTCGTTTTTCTATTTCACTCCACTGTGCGACGCCGGGTGCCGAAGATGGACCGTTATTAGGCAAAATATGCTTATATAATCTAGTTTATAATATGCCGACGATTGGTTCAACCATGGCCCAGAGGTGGGCCGACCGAACTATCACGATCATCTAAGGTAATTCGCCAAGGTTGACCCAACAGTCGGTTCGAGTCTGGGTCATAGTTGGTCTGACAGTTGGTCGTGCAATGGCAACGGAATCTAGTTATTAATATGCCGACGATTGGTTTAACCGTGGCCCAGAGGTGGGCCGACTGAACTGTTACGGTCATCTGAAGCAATTCGCCAAAGTTTGCCCGACAGTCGGTTTGAGTCTGGGCCATAGTTGAGACGGCGGGCAGGCAAATTTTTGGTTGCCGAAGTTGGCTGCCATAGTTGGTAAAATCGAAACTACCACAGTTGGCTCAACTATGGTCACCAAACCTTGGTCGCCAATGTAGGGCCAACCGTGGCCCGATGGTCCAACTCTGGCAGCCGACCAAAATTCGCACCTGGGTTATGGTCTCAACAATTTTTACTGTAAATGAATTTAGAAGTTTGAAAAATAGTAGAGATTGATCGAAATGACCCAAATAAACTCCCTAACTCTGAATTAGTAATATTTACTGAAAAACAGTGCATGAACACTGATTACCAGTCTTAAAGCTTCCGATGGAACAGTTAAATCTTCATAATTATATCAATCTTTTTCTGTTTCATTGTAATTTGTGGAATAATCTTGTACACACTTACCATTAAACATTAGAGTAAATATTTGTTTGAATCAAATAAATTTTTCTTTTAAACAAACAAATTTTTGTATTCGTATATGGTGAAAGATATAATTTGTTTGATTTAACCCTTCGTACACGGAGAAAAATAGTTGAAGTAATGTTACTCAACTCTGTCGATTAAACTTGGGACATAAGAACATTTGAACATCTATTAAATCCTAGTCGGGTAAAATGAATTTGATAAATACCTAATTCACCCAAAGTGAATAACAATAAGCGTTACATAGGGAATAGTAAGGAGTTGAGTAAAACATTATCGACGACAGGGCACCAACATGCGTCAGTGGGTTAACATGAAATTAATAAGTATATCACCGACGCTTGAGGTGCTTCAAACCGTAGATGGGTAAAATGAGCATCGGGCGTATTATTTGAACTGGCAATGGTATGGTTCTCTCAAATAAAAAAAATTCTTACCTCGAGCCTGCCAATAGTCATCCGGTATATACATAAACAACTTACAAATACATTCACACCATTCAGACGTAGCCAATCATATTTCAAATTCACTTAAACATATAACCTTACATATAAAGGGTTTCCCAATAGGGGTGATATGATTTTGAATGTCCCTATCGGGCTCATTTGAACTGAAATTTTTGACGTCTGCTGTCAGTTGTCATTAGTAAGGTTTGCCATTTAATCATGAGTAGTTTCACGCTTCCACAACGTTTGGAAATTGTCCAATTATTTTCTCAAAATTCGAGAAGTTTTGTCGGTGTTCAAAGAGCATATCGTGCAAAATATGGTCGTCATTCTGCTCCATCCGCGCTCTCAATTCGTCGAATAATCGATAAGTTGGAGAGTCAATTTACTCTATTGGATACTAAGCCTAAAAATCGTATGCGTACCGCACGTTCTACACAGAATATAGCCGCCGTACAGGCCAGTATCGAGGAAAACCGTGAATTGTCCGTGCCACGCCGATCTCAGGAATTGGGCCTGTCCAGGATGACTACCTGGCGTATTTTGCGATTGGATCTTGGCCTGCATCCCTATAAGATGATTCTGGCCCAAGAACTGAAGCCTAATGACCATCGTTTGCGTCGGGAGTTCGCGGATTGGGCTCTGGAATCAATTGAAAATGATCCCAATTTTCATCAAAAAATCATCTTTTCTGATGAGGCGCATTTTTGGCTCAAGTCTCGGGGGACATTTGGCCGATATATTGTTTAAATCATAAATGGCATAGAATATCCAATATAATAAAAAAGATTTCGATCAATTCCGAATGAATATTCAGTGTTTTTTTTCAATTTCAAAACATATCACCCTTATTGGGAAACCCTTTATAAACCTAATAACTACACTTATATATAGTACGATACGCTTTCGTCGAATCACGCACACGCTCGCTTACAATGCTGAGATATAAAATTTGGAACTTTCTTATATAGTGATTGCATGAGTTATTCAGAGCTTGTGAGAGTTAGTGCCGTCAATAAAATTTTTTAGCCTTACTCAAGTAAAAATAAATCAACTTTTTTCATAAATGATTAACAAAATATTTTTAAAAATTAATATAATTAATCAATTATTATAACTATGATTATTGATATATATAATATAATTATTAAATTACATTTAGTATACATTTTTATTATAACAACGTATGAAGTTTAGTGAAACTAAATTTTCAAATGTACATTAAAAAATTGCATTATTATTAAGAAGTATCTTGTATAAAAACATTTAGAAGAAGGTTCTTTTATTTTTGTGTTTTATATCTTAAAAATATGGATTTAACATTTGCGAATTCCAAATTATTATTCTGCCTGAGTAATTTATGTGATATTTCATATTTTATGTAATACACTTATCGACTTCTTTTTGTTTAAATTTTCATAATATCAATTTAATTTTAAGAATTAAAGTTTTTGAAATTAAAAATGTTTTATGTGTGCCCAAGGCGCAGATTACTTTCATTCGTTCCTGCGTGAATAGATGTAGCTGTTGGAATAAATCTTGCGATTCACGGTTTACTCAACTCTCGATTGAAGCGTATGAGTAGAATGAACGGAAAGCTCTACTATTTTTGTGATTTAATAAAAGATTGGTTTTTTATAGTTATACTACGAGTAATAATATATATATTTAAAAATTTTTAATGCACGCTTTCATACTTCACCCTACACTTCTGAATTTTACTCAACTTTGATTCATTTTCGAACATTTAATATATCACAAATAAATACAGAGATACTAAATAACTTCTAACTTGCCCTTATGTCCCAAATTTGATCGGAAGTTGAGTAAAATTACTTCAACTATATTTCTCCGTGTACGTACACGTGTCCCAAAAGGGACATGACGAAATTTTCAAGTGAAATATTTTCATCGGAATAAATTGTTATGAATAAACAATCGCTAAACAAGTTGCTGCAAAACCTATTGGAGCATAAAATAGGATTCCCAAAGAGTATTTCAGAATATTCAGAGATTTTGTACCTACGAAGGGTTAAGGAAGAAATTTCTTTGATTTGAACAAATTTTTATTTGGTTCAAAGATACTTTGTATGAATAAAAAAAATTCTATTTAATTCAAATGAATCATTTTTTTTTAAATTAAAGAGAGTCTTTCAAACAAATAATTTTTTTTATCCAATCAAATATTATTTCTGAGTGCACGTTATATTATATATAGACATTATATTTACGAAAATACTACTGTCAATATGCAAATATCAGTGTGCTTGAGAATTTTTTGAAGGCTTTGAAGAATACATTCTCATCACTACACTTGCACTTCGCATTCGATATTCACCACGCTGAGTCCCAGATAAGGAGATAAGTATTGAAATTTATTTTCTATGAAGAAATTATCTAAACAGTTAGAAGTCTCAGAAGCTTACGTATAGACAGAGTGAAAATTCAAGGACTTAGTTTGTTTTAAATTATTTTAAGTAATTAAGATGCTTCGTGTCATCCTGGTTGCACTGATCGTTTGGGTCGCTTCAGAAAAAGGTAAATACACACATGCAAATTTAACTTTACTTGTGAAATAATGACGAGTTCAAAGGCATTTTTCCTCTAGTATTCTCAGTTTGTTTTTAAGAATAACAGATTCCGTAATGCATAACATAATTCTGTAATAATATTACAAGTCCACTAAAAAAGTCTATCTATCTGTATCAGAGAAGTTATTGGGGTGGCTATATTTGTATGTTCTAATTAACTATTCTAGCAATATTGTAAATTAATATAATACCGTTGGGAAGTATCAGGCCACCCGTTTTTTCAGCTGTTGCTAAAGTCCCTTAATTTTTATAATAATTTATTGAGAATGTTTTTATAAAGATAGTACAAAAGATAATCAAATTTTGCGCCTGATTGGCCTGAGTTGAAGGCAAAATGTCAATTTTATAAAAAGATATTACAATAAAATCGTGAAATTTCGATGTTTTTGAAAAAAGTTAATAACTGAAAATAATTAACAGTTTTGTGAATATTTGAGTTTATTTTAAAGGTGGATTTTCGTCGAATTTTTCCAATTAATTTATATCACTTCGAAAAAATTTCCCTAGATGCAGCAAGAGACTGAAGTTGGTACGAAAAAGTTGTAAGATTTCATAAATGTTTTTAAAAATAATTTTTTTATTTATTTTTTATTTAAAAAAATATTTTTTTGAATAGTTGTAAAATACAGCAGAAGACGATAAAGAACGTTTGTCAACATAGTTCAAGTGAGCATTTTTTGAAAATTTTCCTAAATAGAAGTTAACACACGTGCTTTATTGTCTTCTGATACGTTTCCCAAATTTCCAGAGAAATGTTTTGTAAATTTAAAAAGTTATCTAAAATGAACGAATTAATGTATAATTTAATCACGTGATCCGATTGATCAATGGCCTTAAAAGGAGTTTTTAAGCATCAAAATATATTATATTTTAATAGGATTTAGTAATATTTATTATAACATGACATATCTTGATTTTTTCAAACTTCTTCTAAGAAGCTATAAATTTTTGAAATTTTACAACTTTTTTGTATCAACTTCAGTCTCTTGCTGCATCTGGGGAAAAATGTTCAAAAGTACGAGGTCTGTCCGGAAAGTATCGAGCCTACCTTTATATCTCCGCGCTGGCGTTATTCTTCATCATCGGGCGGGTGGCATCCTTCAAAGTAATCCCCACTTGATTGAATAGCACGGTTCCAGCGATGTTTCCACTTCTCGAAACAGTCCTGGTACTCACTTTTAGAGATGGCCTTGAGTACGCTCGTTGCATTGCTTTCAACCGTCGTTTTGTCATTGAATCGCTGTCCTTTGAGTGGTTTTTTAAGTTTTGAAAACAGCCAAAAGTCACAGGGGGCTATGTCGGGAATGTACGGAGGTTGTCGAAGGAATGCGATACTGTGTTTACTCAGAAACTGCAGCACAAGATTCGATGAATGCGCTGGCACGCTATCGTGGTGAAGAAGCCAGTCACCGCACACACGCGACTCATTCCTAAAATCTTCTTCAAAATTTCCCAAACAGTAGTTTTCGGTATTCCAAGATCATTTTCTAGTTCGCGAACAGTTAACCGACGATCACCTTCAATCGCAAGTCGCACCCGTTCAATATTATCCAATGTTTCTGTCGTCGAAGGTCGGCCAGAACGAGAATTACTATCAACAGAAGTACGGCCTCCTTTGAAACGATTATACCACTCTTTTATTCGTGTTTTGCTCATACACTCATTCCCAAAGGCCTTTTGCATCATATGAATAGTTTCCGAACTCGTTTTTCCGAGTTGAAAACAAAATTTGATGCAAATTCGTTGATCTTGTTTTTCAGTCATTTTTAACTGTCACAAAATCCGCTGAACTCAAAAATAGCTTTGTGAACAAAGACACCCTGCGCATGAACTATACGTCCGGCAGATGTCAGCAAGCAACCGATAGGTTCCTGAGGCTTTACTGTTGACGTTCATGCCCCGCAGAGGTCGCTCGAACATTATGGCGCGGAGATATAAAGGTAGGCCCGATACTTTCCGGACAGACCTCGTATATAAATTAATTAGCAAAACTCTACGGAAATCTAACTTTAAAATAAGCTCAAGTATATTAAATTTAAGTATTCTTAATCAATTATTATAAAAATGAAGGGACTTTAGCAATAGCTGAAAAGACGGGTGGTCTGATACTTCCCGACGGTAGTGTACATCCTGTCAAAAAAGTACTGGGAATTGACCATTCAAAAAGCCCGCTTGAAGAGATTGTGAAAAACCTTTTTGACGCTAAGTTGGAACCACTGTCCTCTATACTGACGTGGAGTTCGAGCGCCATCTGTCATTTAGTTTGTTCACAGTGCTCCATGTTGTGAGTTTATCTCAAGTGTGTTTCTCGATTTTTCCAATGGATAAGAATACTGAACAAAGAATTTGTCTCAAATTTTGCATTTCAAATGGAACTTCGTGTGCGGAATCGCTGAAAATGTTACAGAAGGCTTACACTGAATCGACTTTATCAAAAACACGTGCATATAGTATGAGTGGTACAGTGCATTAAAAAGTTCAGAATAATAATTTATAAGTTTTTTTATGAAATAAATGACTAGATCCATATTTTCAGTGTTGAAAAATTATTGAAAAATCCGCACTTCATTTCTTAAAATAAATATACTTTTTGAAATGTTCACTAAATCTGATAATTTATTTTCGATGTATGTCATCTTATGCGATTAACTAGATTTTTAGCCAAAAATATTGAAAATTGAAAAAGTTATGGTAAAATGAAAAAAAAAACAGAAAATCAACCATTTTCTTTCGATAATTTTTTAAAGTATCTATTAATAAAAAAATGATATCAGTAACTATTTACGTTTATAATAGGGGGTTTTAAATATACAGCAAAAATTTTTCAAAGTAAAATATCAATAAAATTCTGACTTATTCTAAGTTTTGTGGCTGGGGTGGATTCTACTCCATGTGTTAAGTACGGGATTATTTTGAAGTGTGTCATTTAAGGATTAAGAGAGATAGCCGCTGAACTTTCTGTGTGTCACGAATCAATTCGAACCATTTTAAACGATTGTTTGGGCAAGAAATGCTTTGCTGTTCGAATAGTTCCGAAAGACCTGAATGTTCTTCGAAAACTCAATCGCGTAAAAGTCGCTGAAAACATGCTTGAACAAGTCAATTCCGAACCCACATTCATGAAACGTATTGTAACTGGTGACGAGAAATGGGTTTACGAGTTTGACATGCAAACCAGTCAACAAGATTCGAAAGGGCGTCTTACAACTGAGCCTAAACCGAAAAAACCACGTCAAACTCGATCAAAAATCAAGGTAATGTTGACTATTTTCTTCGATTATCGCGGTTTTCTGCACTCGGAATTCTTGCCAGAAGGTCAGACGGTAAATAAAGAATATTATTCGAGCGTTATGAAGCGTATGAGAGAGCAAATTCGTCGAAAAAGGGCAGATTTGTAGGAAGAAAATTCATGGATTTTGCACCACGACCTCACAAGGCTATCATTGTGAACGAATTTTTGGCCAAAAACTGAACGAATATCATTAAACAACCACCGTATTCACCTGATATGGCTCCAGCTGACTTTTTACTTTTTCCACAACTCAAATTATCACTGCGCGGCACCCTTTTTCATTCGATACAAGACGTAAAAGAGAATTCGCGGCGAGAACTGAAGTCGATTCCAGAAAATACGTTAAAAAAATGTTTTCATGAATGGATTATTTGTTGGCATAAGTGTATTATTTCGGGAGGGGCCTACTTTGAAAGCGATAAAATAAATTTGGATGAATAATAAATAGTTTGTGTTTTATTGAACATTCCCGGTACTTTTTTGACAGATGTTATGTGAGTGAGAATCAAAAAATAATTCATTTTTAAATTTCAATCTTAATTTAAATAAAAAGAAATAAAACAATTTTTATTCAATAACAGAATTCAGCGTTTTTTTGTTTATTTAAAATATTCCTTTAAAAAACTCATGTTGCCATGTATATAAGTATATATATGTATTATTACTTATATATGTATATAAGTAATGATGAATGAAATGAAAAATGATAATATGTACATTTTTCAACTGAAAAAAACTTGGCATTGTGTGGGATATTTTACGATGGAATAAGTATGTCTCTTGAGAAAAAAAGAAAAACATTCAATGAGCCAATCAGTACATAAAAATTTCAATGAGAAGATTTATTTTTAACAGAGACATTAAAGCTTTGTCACGACTTTAGATGTTATGTTACCCGGTATGTTTACCCGGTTCAGTTGTGAAATCTATTATACTTAGAGGAAAAATTTAAATATTTTAGCAAACTTTTTTCAATTTGAACAAAATTGTTCACTTGTGTTTTTGCTAGGAATTTTCGGTATTGCATTTTTCTTCTCAATAATTTCTATCTCGTTTTAGCTTAAAAAAATGTTCTACCCTGTTTTTGCTCTCAGCGTGTCAAATGTGTAAGAAAAAAATGTTTGTTTATTTTCTTAGCATTAATGCATTTTAAAGTCTGAAAATCAAATTGGAACTCGCAAGTTCAAAAACTACAAGTGCTGAGTTCATAATAATATTGATAACTTTTATTTGTAACAACAGTTCTGACTAAATAAATAAATTCAAAACAGAAATCGAACTTATATCTCTGCAAACTCAAAATGACATCATTTTTATATGTTTATATTTGATTCTTATTTTTCAAAATTTGTGACATAAATAGTCCAATCCTACGATGAGAAGGAACCTCTAATGGCAGTGACTTAGACTGTCATCTTTTAGCACTAAATTTAATTTTTATTTTATTCAATGTACTTTTAACGTCCGAGAATCATATGATTAATAAGTAGGTGGAAACAACGTCTTCGGACAATCAGAAAACATATCTCAGTGGATTAAATTTTAATTAAAGAAACGAATCCTTTTTACAATACTCGACGTTTCGAAGTCGAACTGACTTCCTCTTCAGGAGCTTTTTAATAAAAAAGAAGAATATATGTCTATTAATAGTTAAAAACATTTTATATAAATAAATAAGATTAACTTAATATTAATAATAAGTCCTCATGTTATATTTATAAATCTAAAATAACAAAAGTCAAGTTTATAATTATAATAGGAATATTTTACATACCATAATATAATGAATTGGTTTCTTATAAAATTCTTTCTTTGTCAAACATTAAAAATTTGGATGTCACCATTTGTCAAAGATTCACATAAAAGTTACAAAAATATATAAAATCGTACAATAAATTATATAACAAGAGGGAATTTTCTCTTCTGTCCATATTATTATTAATTATTAGAAAAACTAAGTAAAGAGCATTCCAGCTCCGTTCTCCTTTATGTACATTTGCAAACTGTTTCAATATTATTATACAAGTAAAATTAGAGTTCGAAGATATTGTTATGATTATTGATACTAAATTGAATAATATTACTTTAATAATGAAAATTTAAACGTGTAATCTATCTCATCATTTATAAATTTCTTTTGCTATATATTTTAATTTTTATTTTAGAAAATCAATAGTTACATTATATGCATTACTATAAGCATCTGTATCGGTAATTTTGTTTAGACTATTTTCTTTCTCTTTCTTAATATAAATCTTTTCTGCTGTCACGTCCCGCGACATATTTGAATGTATATAATACACACAGTCTGGATTGAGTTAGAAATCTATGAGAAAATCGATAAAGGGGAATAGGGAGTAGGGGTAGTAGGGAGCAGTATAGGGCCCCTTCTCCTCTAAGAAGATATGACTACGTCACGATTTTCGCTGACCGTCAATTTGTATAAAAAAAATATAAAAGAGGCCCACACCAAGAGCAAGCAGTCAGTAAATTCTTCGTCTAGTTCGACACTTAAATTTTCCTTCGGATTTATAACCGGTCTCGCGACAATAGTCCAGTGCGGCATTTCAATTTAACTTCGAAAATCTCTGAGTTTAAGATTAATAAAATTCGACCAGGACAATTTAAAATCAAAGATCGGGAGTCGTAAAAGTCATCGTGGACTTGTATAGATCTTTGTAAAGATCTTCGAACAGTGTCATAAATTTGGATCACCGCCCTTTACGGAATATAACTGTGCGGCCTATAACTCCGTCTCTCTCACACACTTGGAATACACCTGTGGGGATCCAGTACTTACAACTCACCGCCGTGTGGATTAACCCTCAACATAAAGGTACCGAACCTCTCTCTCTCTATCATTATTCTTTGTCTCTTTCTCACCCACGTACCAACCAGCCTGTGCCTACATTATATAAGAATTGTCTTAACGAATGTATATCCGGAAATTTTAACCAGTAAAATAAATTCAATTTGTATTATTTTCATAATCATTGTGTCTTTCATTGACTTATCCTCATTCCTAAGCGAGGATCATTCGATCCTAACTTAAAACGAGGAATCTTCGATCAAAGTAAGTATATTTGCGTACTTGTGACGTAACATACTTCCTTTTTTCTGGTGCATCGGCCCGGGAAACACAAGTCAATTGAAAATTAACACATTGATTATTTCTAGTGAATAAATAAATGATTATGAAATATTATTTCAACTTGTAACTTGAAATTTCAATAAAATAGATTTGTTAGATCACAAAGGGATTTGACCTTGAGGCTAACCTTAATGATTTAATAATCAAATCATTTCTTTGAAATTTTATAAATTATATAAATTGTATAAAATAAAATAAGTTTGAAAAATCACGCAGGGATCTGACCTTGAGGCTAACCTAAGTGATTAAGTAACTTATCTTATTTAAAAAATTATTCTAATTTGTTAACTAAGTTTTGATTTAAGTTAAAACAAACAAACAAAAAAAAAGCACACGAGAGTATAAGTCCCTTTTGGGTACGTTGAACGGTCACCATTGATTATGATCATTGGGTAGGGCAAAGTTCGAAGTGCTTGTGATTGTATTGTTTATAACTTTAATTTTAACTCTGTTAAGGAACAGAATATTTTTATTTGCAAAGATTGTCCAAGGATCTGAGCTTGAGCCTAACTTGTCCAGTCTAGAGAAAAATAAATTGTGCATAACTCGAATCTTATCTGATCCTTGTTATAAACAATTTTATTTATTTAAAAAACAATTTATAATTCAATAAATTAATAAAATAGATCATTATAATTTATAAGACACACGTGGTTGGTACAAAATATATGTATATATATTGTTATAATTTTAAGAAATGTATTATTTAACATTATAATTTTACGAAAATTGAGCGATTATTTATTTATTTGTATATTTTATAGAATTATATTTTTATTTTATTATCTTATTTCCTAATAAAAGAGTGAAAATATTAATTATTGTTGTAAACAAACAAAAATAATTAAATTATATTTTGCAATTATTATTATAAATTTTTTGAATGTTTAAAATTATATTTTTACTAATTTCACTTTATTTACAAACAAAATTTTACACGTAGTTTTTTTAAATTGTTATAAACAATCGATAATTAACAATAAATCTAAGATAACGCTGAACAAAAAGAAACTGTAAATTTATAATGACTCAATGTCAAATTCAAATACCCCTGTAGAATCCGCCCAAAAAGTTATTACGCGTAGTAAAGCAAAACAAGACAATCAACTCGCAAAAATTGTCGATCAGAATCAAATAGATTCCTTGAAACTAAAAAGATCAGGTAAAATCAAAGAAAATTTAGTCGATTATAATAAATACAAGGATATTTCAAACACTTTTTCTGCTGAACAAGAATTAGATAACACTCTTCAGCTAGACGATTCACGTTTCGTCCAGACTAATTAATGATCAAAGCATATCAAGTGGAAATTCTAGTAAAACTAGCGGATTTCATTCAAGTTTCTGTCCAGATTTGAGCATTGTGACAGGATCTAGTAATCAAGATCAAACTTTAACGAACGAGCTATCTTATTTTGACGGATCTAATTTGCTTAGCTCAACGGTAATAACAATAGAAAATAGAGCTTTGAAAGAAAAATTGAAAACCTCATTGGCACGCGACTCTCTAATTAGTAACAACGATAGCGACGACGACAAAAGCGATACAGAAGTCATAAATCAGGATAATCCCGTAATAGTAAACAACGAAGAGATGGCCGTAGCCATACCTAACAGCCAGCAGGTATCCTTACGCGACGCGCTAGAGGTGGTCCCTTTGTTCGACGGAAGTAACCTCCCATTGTCCCATTTTATTGAGGGTTGCATGGAAGCAAAGGCAATGCTGCCGACACCTGCTGCCCAAGAAAATCTCGCACGTCTATTGAGAGGTAAATTGTCTGGTGAGGCACGAAAATGTATTTTTGGGTCAACGTATGCAACAATAGAGGAATTAATAGAAAAATTGAAAAGAGTATATGCCCCTGCGAAAAGCGTATATCAATTGCAGGGAGAATTAGGTAATACATTTATGTGGGAAAGAGAAAATGTCCTTTCCTATGCTGCTAGAATTAAAGAAATTGCTGATAGAATAGAAGATGCTCACAGACTTAATAATGACGGTCAGGTAGATAATGCTTTTAAACAAAATTTAGAAAGAGATGTAATTCAATGTTTTATACGCGGTTTGCGTCCTGAGTTAGAAATTCGTGTGGAAGAAAAGGACACATTTATGGAAGTAATTAATGATACGATAGACATAGAACGAAGATTGGCTGCAAGTTCTGCACTGCGAAGAAATAAAAATACTGATTATTTAAAAACCGAGGAATCAACTAATAATAATAAAAATAATAAAACCACCCGATTCAACGTAGCACTTGAAAATAAAACTATTTGTTTAATTTGTAAAAAACCAGGTCACACAACTGAAAAATGTTTTCATTTAAGTAAAGCTCAAGATGCAGTTCTTAACAATAAACAAAAAAAATTTTTGCACCCTAACCAACAAGGATATAGTAATTTCAATGGTCAAAGAAGTAATAATAATAATAATTTTGCAAAAAACAATTACAATAATTTTCCAAATAACAATTTTTTAAGAAATAAAAATTATAATTTTAATAATAACAACAATCATTTTTTACAAAATAGAAATAACAATTATAGAAACAATAATAATAATTTTTTACAACAAAGATACAACAATAATAATAATTTTCCTAGAAATTTTTACAATAATAACAATAATGTTAATAATACTAATAGACAATTGAATCCAGGACAGTATAAAAACTTTAACTCAGGACAGTTTCAAAATCGAAATAAACCATATGAAAATAGATTTTTACAAAATAATAACACTCAACAAAATTCAAATTATACTGAAATAATTTGCAATTACTGTAAACAACCCGGTCATTTAGTACGAGACTGCAAGATACGACCAAATAACCAATCACAAACAGCTAATCAGGAAAACTCCAAAGCTCTCCCCAGCACGGGTGCACTGAGGAAAGCATAAATCGAAAACCACTGGCATCCACTTCTAACGATCATACAACAACAACAATAAATATTTCAAAGTCCACTTCAATTCCATCAATTATAATATCAACGGAAGGTCTAAAAAATCCAACACACATGATGATTGATACTGGTGCTGCTCGAAATTTAATTAAACAAAAGGTTCTCAACCCTGAAGTACCCATAAATAGCCAAAACGTATTGAAACTTACAGGAATTGATGATTTACCACTTTACACGTTAGGACAGGTAAAAATAAACATTTTTGGTTATCCAACGATATTTAACATCATTCCCAATGAAGTCCCAGTAGAAGAAGATGGAGTATTAGGATCAGAATTTTTTCAAGATAATAGTGTGAATATAAACTATACTTCAAAATGCTTAGAAATTGAGAATCACTGTTACCCTTTTAAATCTACCAATACATTTACTATTCCAGCTCGAACAGTTACAACATTTTATGTTAATATAAAAAATACAGAATAGAGTGAAGGGTATGTACCTCGATTATATATCCAAGATGGCGTCTACGTAGGTGACGCAGTTGTAAAAAATCACAGAGGAAAAGCTTATTTAAAATTTGCAAACACAAATGAAATCCCAATTACATTATCCGTCCCATTAGTTAATTTAGAAGACTTTGAAGAACAAGAATGTTATAAACAAATTGAAAATTTAATTAATTTCAAACAAACAAATAACGAAGATTTATCAAGTAAAATATTAAATAACTTTTTAAAAACTGACAATTCTCTAATTGACTCATGCAAATTTTATAATGTAACAGACGAAGAAAGAGTAGAATGTATTAAAAAACTTCTTCGATTAGACCACTTAAATCAAGATGAATATGAACATGTAGAAAAATTAATTAAAAATAATGCAGACAGATTTCAAATCCCAGGAGAACCACTTGAAGCTACTAATGTATTACAACATTCAATTCCTACTGTAGATGACGCTCCAATTTTTTCAAGACAATGTAGATTTCCCCCAGTTCACAAGGAAAAAATTACAAGACAAGTCGATGAATTATTAAAAAATAAAATAATCAAGCCCTCACAATCACCATATAACACTCCAGTGTGGATAGTTCCTAAAAAACCTGACTCCCAAGGAAAAATAAAATGGAGAATGGTTCTTGATTTTCGTAAATTAAATGAAAAAACAATTGGCGATTCGTATCCTCTACCTAATATAAACGATATACTTGATTCTCTAGGGTCAGCAAAATATTTTTCAGTGTTTGATTTAGCTACCGGTTTTCACCATATAAAAATGGACCCAAAAGACTCTCATAAAACCGCATTTTCCACACCTCACGGTCATTACGAATTCGATAGAATGCCTTTCGGTTTAAAAACTGCACCAGCCACATTTCAGAGATTAATGGATTTAACATTAACTGGATTAATCGGAACGGAACTTTTTGTATATCTTGATGACATAGTTATATATGCAAATACTCTAGAAGAGCACGAAATTAAATTCAATAATTTAGCAGAAAGACTTAGAAAAGCAAATCTTCACTTACAACCAGACAAATGCGAATTTTTACGACCTGAAGTAGGATATTTAGGTCATATAATTGATAAAAATGGAGTACGTCCAGATCCAAAAAAGATAATAGCTGTAAAAAACTTTCCAGTCCCAAAAACACAGAAAAATGTTAAACAATTTTTAGGCTTAGCAGGATATTATAGACGATTTATTGATGGATTTTCAAAAATTGCAAGTCCTTTAAATCAACTTCTGAAAAAAGATATACCTTTTAATTGGACAGAAAAACAACAAGCAGCTTTTGATATTTTAAAAGCAAAGTTATGTGAAGAACCACTTTTACAACGACCTGATTTTTTTCAACCCTTTATACTCACAACAGATGCCTCAGGATTTGCAATAGGAGGTATTTTATCACAAGGTAAAATAGGTAAAGATAAACCAATAGCATATGCTTCACGTTGTCTAAGTGATACTGAGAAAAAATATGATACATATGAAAAAGAAGCTCTTGCTATAATATTTTGTGTAACTCATTTTCGTCCTTATTTGTACGGAAGAAAATTTACTTTAGTGACTGATCACAAACCTCTAGTTTGGTTTCAAAATTCTAAAGACCCTTGTTCACGAGTTTCACGTTGGAGATTGAAACTCGCAGAATATGATTTTGATGTAATTTACAAAGCAGGAAAAATGAATGTAAATGCAGACGCTCTCTCAAGAAACCCTATTGATGATAGCCAGGAGAAATCAAAATATTTACAAGTTGATGACAATGATACTTTCATGACTTCTCAAGAAAAAACGTTTTCCAAGAAAACTTTTACAAGAAATAAACAAGAAAACTCTAAAAATGAGGTAAGATCTTTAAAACGAAAAAACTTGAATCCAGGAATGGTACCAGACGACGTAGATCATTTTAGCGAAATTCCAGAATCCCAAATATTAAATATTGACACAAAAATTCCAGAATGTTTACAACAATTCCTTAGTGAAGAATCATTTAGTGAGATTGGTAAGAATATTTTAAAATACACAAATTTATTCAAAAATATGGCTTCAAGACTTATTTTTATGACAATATTTTTATTAAGTCCAATGTTTTCCAAAAAATACGAAAATTTATCATGGAAAACTATTACTACAAGAGCTCAAAAGAGAATAGAGCAAGATAAAGCAAAAAATATGAATCGAAATGAAACTCAAGAAAAATTAGGCGAAAATTTTTCTTCTAAACCTCTTGTGAAAAAATCACGAGGTAGGCCAAGAAAAAATCTACTTACAAATTTGAAAAATATTCCCTCTCAAACAAAAAGAAAGAGAGGTAGGCCAAGAAAACAAATGTTTGAAAACGAATTACCAGAAATAAATGTGCAAAAGGGAAGCCGAACAAAAGTAGAATCAGATTCCGACTCTGATCCTGATTATTCAGATTATTTAAAACAAGCTCAAGCAAGAAACAGAAAAAAGAAGAATGCCAAAAAGCAAAAAAATATTAATGAATTCGAAAGTGATGACAGTGAAAATTATTTCTCAACCTCAGAAGATGAAATCAACGACATTGAAACCTCACACGAAGGAAATGATGGAGAAAATTATTAGAAATGATGAAAACCAAGAAGAAAAATTGGAGGAAGAATTTGAAGAGCCTTATTTTGAAGAAAATTTGAGATTAAACCAAAGATCTGAAATAAATTGTGAAAAATTCGATAAAGACCATGATAATTATAATCGTCCACCCCCAGAACCTCCTCCTATAAACTCTTAAACAGAAAAAATTATAACAAGGAAAAATTTAGTTGAATGTCGCGATCAATTAACTATGCGAAAAGATAATTATGCATACTTTGTTACAACAAATGGAACTCCTCGCGACAACGGATCAAAAACTTTAGAAAAACGTGAAACATTACCAAAATTTAAAAATTTACAAAAGGGAATAGCAAAAGAGATTAAAAAAGGAAACTACTACCATTTTGCACTTCCAATTGAAGAAGAAACTAAGGACAATTTATCAGAAACCTTAAATAATATGAAATTATCAATTCACTCATTACATGAATTATCTCAAAAATTTAAATTACGATCAATTAGTATTTCAAACACTTCCAGAATTAATCATATACCTTGGGAAGAAGTGAAATCAATTTTCAATTCAATTTTTTCAAATTCAACTACAAAAATTATAGTTTGCAATGGAATAACGCAATATCCAACAAAGGAACAACGAACTCATTTAATTGAAGAAGCTCATTCTTCGGCATTAGGAGGCCATAAAGGCGTTACAAAAACTTATAGCCGAATTCGCCAAAATTTTTTTTGGGAAAATATGAAAGTAGACATTCAAAAATATATTCAAGGCTGTTTACAATGTCAACTGAAAAAATTAATCAGAGTCAAAACAAAAAATCCTATGGTAATCACAGACACACCCACTACTGCTTTTAAAAAATATCAATGGACATTGTTGGTCCACTACCTGAAACAAAATCTGGTAACTTATATATTCTAACGATACAAGACAATTTTACCAAATATTCTTTAGCAATACCTCTTCCTAATCACCAAGCTAGTACAATAGCAGATGCTTTTGTGAAAAAATTTATTTGCATATTTGGATCATCAAAAGGAGTACTTACTGACCAAGGCAGAGATTTTGTAAGTAATTTACTAAAAAGATTGGCAAAACGTTTTAGAATTAAACAATTTCGTACCACAGCTTTTCACCCTCAATCAAACGGGTCATTAGAACATTCACATCATGTGTTAGGAGAATATCTCAAACAATTTGTTTCAAAAAATTCAGAATGGGATGATTGGCTTGAACTAGCAATGTTCTCGTATAATACTAGTGTACATGAAGGCACAAAATGCACACCCTATGAATAGGTTTTTGGTAAATTAGCTCGTGAACCTTCCAGCGAACCTTTATCACAACAAGAAAAATTACAAACGTATGATGATTATTTAATTAATTTCGTAACTCAACTACACGAAATGCGAACACAAGCAAGAGAGAATCTTATTTCAGCAAAAGAAAAATCGAAAATATATTATGATAAAAAAATAAATCCTTTAGAAGTAAAAATTGGAGACAACGTATTTTTATTAAAAGGAGGTAAAATAAAAAAACTAGAGAACCATTATACAGGGCCTTATGAAATATTGGAAGTGTTAGGAAAAGGGAATGTCAAAATAAGCTATAAAGGCAAACCTACTGTAGTTCACATTAATAGACTAAAACGCTCACACGTACAAGTACAAAAGTAGATAAATAAAAAAAAATAACAAACAAAATATCTTTACCTTAATTATAAAAAATATTTATACATATACAATTTAAATAAAATAGAGAAATTTTATTTTGTCGATAAATGGTAAAAATAAAAAAAATAAATACATATAAAATTTATATAAAAATATATATTTTATATTAAAAAATATATACAACAAATTTAGACATAACACATTATTCCAGATATAATGGATCAAATTCATCGCAAACGCATAGATGATCTCATTGAAATAGTTCCCTGTTTTATCGACATGGTAGCTCTCTGGCCATACTTAATTCAAACTGGAATTTTTAACCAAGACGACTGTAATATTCCCACATGGAGCAAAAACCTAAACAATCCAGATACAATAAAAGACATTTTTTCAACAATCAAAACAAGAGGACCAGACGCATACAAAAACTTGATTATCAGTTTACGCCTATCAGATCATATTGTCATAGCTGACATGTTGGATATTATAGACTAAGTACATAAAATAAAAAACTTAATAAATTTCATAAAAAAAATATATATATATATATAACAGTAACAACAAAATTGTTTATTAAGTAATTTTATTAATTCTTTTTTTTACAAAGCAAGCTGCTAATTGGAACCTCCTTTTTCCAGAGATGGGATTACGAGGCTTCCTTTTGGCACAGCTCATTTGCAAATTCAACTATATAACAACAGTCTACGCCATCATAGGATTCGATTGCGGTTCAAATCAATCAAATATTACGACATTATCTTTACTAGAGGTAGGAGAATGTGATCTACCTCGATCTCAAGTACATGTTGAAAGAGTTTATATACAACTTTTACAATTAACTGGATTTTCAAATACAAAAGTAATACAATGCAAAATAGAAATTCGACGCGCCATCTCTCATTGTGGTATGCATTCTCACAGTTCCATAGTTGCAAATGGCCACAGTGAATATATACATGATGTTACACGAGATCAATGTAATCAAATGCACACAATAGGAACATTTTTAGTAACCCCTTCTCTTCAGATATCAAAGTTAAAAGTAAATGAAACTTCATTTCATAGCGTTACTTTAGCAGGTTCTGTAACACCTAACGGAGACTGTACTGGTACACAATTTTCGGACCCATATGGAACATGAAATAATGTCGTAGTCCAAGCAATATTCAAAATAACTTTACAAGAACATTACCCGACTATTCATTTAAATTCAAATAAAATTCAATTAGGATCTGGAATAATATGCACACTTTCAGACACATTCTGTACAGACGTAGAATATGGACAAACATTCTGGGATACATTACCTAATGACGTATGTAATTTTAACAAATATGAAATTATTTATGAAGGACCAGCAAATAAAACATATGACAACACGACAGACATTTCTGAAACCTTGTATTCTTTAACGACTGAAGATATAACCTTTGTACTGGCTGAAAAAACAAGAAAACCAGTTTGCAGTTACGTTTTAATACAAACTGAACATCCAAAATTATTAATTTTTGAAACCAGACCTGGGAATTCATTTTTAGAAAATGAACATTTAGAAGTTCAAAATATGGACATTTTCACATACGTCAACTCTAAATTTATATATGTAGAACGACACATACGTACTGAAGTAAATAGACTTTATCACGATGTTCTTACTCAACGATGCATACTTGAACAGCAAGTTTTTAGAAATACATTAACCTTAGCAACCCAATCACCAGACGAATTTGCATATCTTTTAAATCCAATATTAATTATATTATTAATTTTATTATTAAATAATATTTAGAGGAAATCAATCCTTTTTCCTTTCTCCACGAACTCATATATTAACAAAATCAGGTATCCAAACAAATTGCAATTCTTTCCTTCCACCAATGTACCTTTTTGGAGAAACCTGGTACAAATTACTTCCAAATCCTGTCGAATCCATAGCACCAACTATAGTTAAACCTCTCACAAAAGCAACCTGGAAATACACAAATCCTTCATCCTTAGCAACAAGTGGCATTTATTCTCAATCTGACCTTGATAAGCTACGAGATCATATAATGTTCCCAGCAGAAAAACCAATGATTTTAAATTCTTTAGCTAGAGAAATAACAGAACATCTGACTATTAATCAAGGAATATCATTGACAAATTTATTTAACCAAGAAGTAATTGATAAAATTGCTGAATCAGCTTGGGGTAGATTTTGGACAGTTTTTACAAATTTCGGTACTACTAGTGCAGGTCTAATTGGATTAATTATAATAATTAGAGGGATCAAATTAATAGCAGATACCATTATTCATGGTTATGCGTTGCATAGATTATTTGGATGGTCTCTCCATTTACTAGGCGCCTTCTGGGATTCGGTCACTAACCTTTTGTTACACTTAGGTACCAACAGACCTGCTGGACCTCCTGCTGAGAGTCATCAACCACTGCTTACAGCTTCAGCACCACAAAACTCTATAGAGGAAACTAAAAGTTCATCTCATAACGAAAATACCAATTCAGGTAAAGATCATAATAGTACGAAAACTACTCTTTATCCTATCTCTGAACTAAAAGAAGAACTGAGTAGATCACATTATTCAATTCAAATCTAACATCTTAAAAAATGTCGCATGTTCCTATTACAACCTTACTAAACAAAATTATTCAACAAAGAGGAGATCCACCCCTCATTTACGAGATACTCATTGGACAGACCAATAATAATGAATGTTTATTTCACGTTAATTTACAATATAAAAATTATATAATAATGAATAGTGGCAAAGATAAAGAAATTGTAAAACAAAAGGTAGCACAAAATTTATATAACGCCTTGATTAATAAATCAAAGGAAACAAATCAAAACGTCCAACCAAATTCTACTAGTCAAAATTGCAAAAAATTAAACGAAATTTGCACTCAAAATAAATTTGAGTATCCAAAATATACAGTATTACGAATAAAAACCTCATCAAAAGACTCAACATACATAGCAATTTGTTTTATTAATGATATTAAATGAATAAGAATTGCAAACACAATAAAAACAGCAAAGGATTTCGCAGCTATAAAGATGATAAATTCTCTTTTGCAAAAAGATAAAAAATGTGAAGTAAATTTAATAAACTCACTAGAACATTTACATGTTACAATCCAAGAATCACCTATAAATGATCCAAGACCTTCAACAAGTGGTCAGATAACAAAATCTAATACATAGACCCCCCAATCAGTACAATAAATTCTAATATAAATATTCCATACTGATTCAGGAAATCATCTATAATGAAGCATTACTATGATGAGCCTACCCACGTGCGAAGTTACAAAAAAAAGATATGTAGAACAGACTCTCTGGGACTTTTAAACCACGTGGAAATTTTGAGAAATTTTACGATAAAATATGGATTACCGTTACCACAATACATCGTTTATCCTGATCCAAATTCAAAAACCAAATCATTTTTTCTTGCTCAAGTTAATACAAACGATCATTTTGCTGTACAAGCAGGTCCTACAAGCGAGTTAGCCGAAAATAGAGCTGCTTTAAAATTACTGCAAATATTAATAAGATCTTATGATCTTTGCGATGAGGATTTTTATAATAATAAATGTAAAGAAACAAAAAAAACGAAGAATCAAAGTGTTCAAACTAATCCAAGACCGAAATTAGTATCATGGAAAAATTCATGTAGATATTGTAACACTCAAATGCATGCTACAAAAGAGTGCCGTAGACGGAATGTTTTTAAAGCTGATAAATCAACACAAGTTCCCCCTCCACTTCCACCCCGAAACTCCTCAACATTTAGTAATCTATTTTCCCCTTTTTTCCAAAAAACTTCTAGACCTAAATCCAACCATATGTAAACATCCAATTTTATCCAATACTAATCCTTTTTTGTTTTTCAGCCATTCGAGAAGCATAATGAAATTCCTATACCAACTACCTTCTGGCGTATACTTGATGTTAATTCTGTTTTTCACTTCTAAAGCAGAAAACTTGTATATCAATTCACAATTTTACCACTCATCTGGTATTTATTTTGAACCAATTTCAAAAATACGTCTATTTTCCGAAAATTATAATTTTATCTCTTATTTTGACATTTTGCAACCAGAAAACTTAAAGTATAAAATAGTAGACATTTCTCACAAACTTTATGAACATTGTATACTTACAAATATTGCAAATAACTGTAATATATATAATCACCACACTCAGCTTGAATTTATGAAAAAACGTATAAATTATTTTCTGGGAGAAATTTCATTTATAACCAGACAAGCTCATAACATCACTAAAATTCCCAAAAATAGTGATCCATTTTTACACCAAATTCAAGAAGCTCTTCTACAGTCAAAAATAAGACAAGAAACTTCTCTTTATTGGCCTAAAGAAAATTTATACCTACTTCCAAATCCATTTTCTGAACAACTTGAAAACCTTTCATCCAATCTCAACAACGTTACGATGTACAAAGACTGGCATAAATCACAAATTTACCCAAATTTGCACATTTATAGAATTCTTGCAGCAAATTGGCTAATGGACTTGCATGAAATATCCCGATCCTTTCTATCACTCCTAACACAACTTACGGAAGCTATAACCCATGCCGCTACAAATTTATGGCACCCCATGCTGCTTCCAGATACCTTCCTAGACTTCAAATCTAACAAAGAAGACCCTCACCTTCCAACGTCTCTTTTTTCTATGGTCATTCCATTTTCTAAAATAAGATACTTTACTTTCGAAAATTACTTAATTTTTACTATGACCATACCAATTCCATCCTCTGAAGAATTTCAATTATTTAAAACACATTCAACCCCAATACATTTCGACTTCAATACTGATTATATTACACCTATATTCATAAAATCTCAAATTTCTTATATCGCAATTTCTCCAAATAACGAATCTTACTTCACAACAAATGAAAATTTCCTCGCTTCATGCCATCAAAATGGACTTCAAAATTTTTGTCACCCTCCTCATTCCATATACAGTACTCAAAATAATCCTATTTGCGAAACATCAATGTTTATAAAATCCCAACCGTATAAATGTAAAACATTCATAAGTTTCAATGAATATCCTTTTTTAACACCACTGTTGTCACACCGTGGATAGCTTTATTCAACTATTCTTCCTAAACAAATTTTTTTATCTTGCTCCTAAAATTCCAAAACCCTTATTACTCTTCAAGCAATAGGAATTTTACAAATAGAATCTGACTGTAATTTGGACTCATCAATTCCATACTATAATATTAAAAATTACCCAAAAATAATGAATAACTCAATTCCACTTAGTAAATCGACCATTTCTCTCGAAATAATTTCTCCCTTCTTATATAATATGTCGATCACAAAACCTCACTTGTTAAAAAATGTATTACATCTATTTCATAAAAAAGATGACATGCTTATATCGACCTTTGAAAGTCATGTTTTCTTACTCACAAAATATGCTAATATACAAAAAATTATTCCATCTATTTTTAATTCTAGTGCACATAAAATATATATAGCACATACTATAGTTACTTTTCTTATAATAATTATTCTATTAATACTACTAATTGAAATGCAAAATATTTCAAAAAAAACTAATAAAAATACAAAAAAAATAAAACTAGTACAAAAAACTCCTCTTAGCTTATCAACAAAACCACTTCTAAATGACTTAAAATTTAAATTCTAATTAATGACATGCAAATAAATAAACAACAATTCCATAAAAAATAAGTATATTTTACATTTAGACAGAAAAACACAAACTATACAAATATAATAATAATAATAATATAAAATACAAAATCAAAATAAAACTATAATAAAATGTATATTACAACTATTTTTACTTAAATATTAAAAACCAAATTTTTTTTATATATATAAATCTTAATCACTACGGTACTACCCATAAAGTTGTACGCGTCGCACCGTCACCCAAAACCAATCTGGATCAGGGTGAAAGGGAGGATAATGGACTTCCCAATAATCCTCAAAATCAGGGGCAATAAAATCCTCTGGGTCCTGGGGTATATGGTTAAGCGGCCACAGATCCCTTCCCTCACTAATCCGAGGCTCATTTTCAGCGGATTCGAACTGAAATAAATAAACAAACCAATTAAAATTAATTTCACCATCAAGATATAATAATATTAGAAATTTAATACTTACTTCCTCGTCAGGGAAATCCTCCTCTTCACGTATCAAACGCCTCCGACTCATTCCCCAGTCATCTAACATTTCGATTGCCCAGGTCGTGCGATCTTCAAGAAAACAGGCAAACGTGTACAGATCCCTCGGTACATGCACACGATCCACTGCATTTATTTCAGGAGCTGGTGCCTCTTCCATTTCGACCTCCGAATCAGTCAAATCTTCGATCTCAGTTTCGGAACCACTCGACTCTTCTAAATTTCCCAAAGCCAGCCGCTTCACAGGGGGTTCAAAGTCCTCTGGTCGGTCGTTCTCCATGTTGACTGCTGGAGAAAAACTGAAGCAGACCGTCCAAAAAATCCCTATTTATACCTAAAGTTAACAAAGCTATTACATTCAGTCCAAACCTATTCAGAAAAATACATGACTCTGATCTAACTTACATTAAAATCACAAATATTAATTCCTTTTTATAATAAAAAAAGAAAATGCATAACGTAAGTAATATAAATAAAACTAAATATTTCAAACAAAAAACAACAACATTCATATGACAATACGCACACACAAAAAAAAAATCAATCACAAATATGTATAAATATTAATCTAAAACTAATAATAATAAATTAAATATATTCATCACAAAAATTAATCCTTGCAGTCGCCCCAAAACTGAAAATGAAATTTTTATTTTTAAACAAATAAAAATTTTTTGAATTAGACAAATTAATGAATAAACAATTTTATACATTACGTCAACAACTTCATCATTTATGATACGGTATCGTTTCTCTTTAATAATGAAAGGAACATCCTCCATGTTATTCCTTATAATATGCGAAAGAATTTTCTTGTTTTTTTCTAGCCTACTACTATTTACGTAAAACCAATCCATGGGTATACGCAAAATTCGCCCACAACAATCAATATAACGGTCATTTACCTTGATTGCAATATACGAATTTTGACCCGTCCATTTTAAATCATCAGGCCCTACCTAAAAAACAAAACACAGAAGAATGAGAGAGATGTATGAACAATCCAAATTTTACAAACAACTAACAAGATATATTCCTATTACTTACACGAAAAATTTTCTGCTGATGTATTATCCACCTCATTCCCCCGGAAAAAAAAGGTTCTCCAAAATTTTTACATGGCCTCAACCAATCCTCGATTTTCATTCGACGATTGGTTTGCCATTGTTTTGGAAGACGAATTCTCGGTTTTAACCTGAAATTAGGCCTCACCAATCGCCTTCCATCCTGCATCCACCGAATTCGTAAAGGATCCAACTGTTAATAATACAGAAAATTAAATACTATTTCAAAATAAGTAACTGTTTTAAAAAACCATCAAAACCAACTTACCCTTTTTAACACATTGTCTCTGCCAATATTGTAAAATATCCCTCGTAAATAAAAAGCTCCAGAAACCCCATGGAACGCCACCTGCTGCCTCAATTCATCAAGCAAGGCAATTCTTTTGTCCACAGGTAACGAGTTCCACTCACAAGGACACTTCACAGTTTGCCCTCCACAAAAAACGTCAAAACCACTGTTCACATTAAATTTCAATCCCATTGATTCCAATTCTTCTATTATTGTCCTTAAGTCACCTTCAGATCGACATTCAACGTTCTCAAAATCAGAATCTAACTCAGTTACTAAAGATCTGAAATCAGTTCTGTCTACACATTGACCTCGTATCACTCCTTCACATAATCCCTCCAAATCTATATCATCACTTGATTCCTTACTTTTTCTTACACTGATATCATGACTCGAATCCGAAATTAAATCACTAGCCTTTTCAACATTTACATTACTCGATTCCAACAAAGTAAAATCAATTTCATTTAATAATTCAAAAATCTCCTCCATGTCTCCTTAGTATCTTATTTCACTTCCAAATATATATCAAGACTAAAAGTCTAAACTACATTGGCTCTTTCATTTCCTATTTTCAAATTGTACGAGCATACCAATCATCAGCTAAAACTCGTACAGGTTTCCTTAAAAGTTTTATTACCCTAATCGTCAGAACTTTCATGGCTCAAACAATATAAAATTTTTTTCTTTCTTGACCAATGTCGTCTAAAAACCCTTGTCAATTCTTGACGTTTACTACTTTTTTATTTCTTTTTTTTCTCTCCTCTTTCTCACATCCAACCAAATACAAACCCATATTTTCCATCCTTTCAACCTTCCTGGTACAGGTACAATCCATCCTTCTCTTTCTATACTATAAAACCACAGCATGATCACTGGGAATGTACCTTTAGAAGAACAGTTTTTGTAAGGGTATTGTAATATAAGAATTGTTTTTCTAATGGAGAAATAGAATACCTTTCAATAATGTAGAACTTCTGTTAGAATCAAATTTTGGATACTTTTGCACGAATTAAATAGATAAAGTATAAAAATTATATAATCAAGGGTATAGTTAAGTAAATTTAGATCCCTTTCTTTTTAAATTTATAGATTATATATATATATTATATATATATCAATTAAATCACAAACAACTCAAATGGATAATTCTTTTGCAGATAAGGACAATGGCAATGCAACAAAGAGATTTGACAAAGGGTAGCGCAGTACAAATACTGAATGAAATAAGTATTGAATACGATTTTTCAATACCAAAGTACACAGTAAAATCGCTTGGAATACATCAGGAACTGCCGCCATTCGAGGCGACTTGCGAAATTTTAAAAGATAACTTAACCTATGCTTGTGTTGGGGAACCTGCATCCCAAAAGAAAGTAGCAAAACAAAACGCAGCAGCTAAAGTCTTGGAAACACTTTCCACGAAATATATATTTTTAGAAGAGAAATTAGAAAAATGCTTGATAACGGAATCTAAACTTTATAATATAAGTGATAAAAACAATAAAAAAACTTTACAAAAATGGACTAATTCATGTGAAAGGTGTTTTCAAAGAGGACATTTAGCTCATAACTGTCGCAACCCTTCACGTAATAAAAAATATAAAAATAACCCTTAAAATTTTTTTTCACTGATCTATGACATTACAAAATTACGTTTTATATATTACAGCATGTTATTTATAATTTACGAACATGAAATACCCAATTCACGTATAAAAAATAATATTGATGTATTTAGTTAGATATATATATAAAAAAAAACCATGTGGAACCTTATATTAATGCTAAGTTCAAACTATTTCAAAAAAAAACTATGTAATAATTTATAACAAAAAATTATAATATTAAGATAATATAAATTTTTATCCAAAAAATATGTTAATATTGGATTGTATCAAATTACAAAAAGCAGATAATACAAATTGTAGAACAAACATCGAAATGAATGTTATATTTATCATTCACATATTGTTATTAAATAAAAAAAAAAAAGTATTTGAATGTATTTCTTCAAAACAAACTAACGTATTCTTCTTCCGAAGATTCGATCGCGGAAGCCTTGCCCCCGCGCTCGAACTGAGGGGGGAGGTGTCACGTCCCGCGACATATTTGAATGTATATAATACACACAGTCTGGATTGAGTTAGAAATCTATGAGAAAATCGATAAAGGGGAATAGGGAGTAGGGGAAGTAGGGAGCAGTATAGGGCCCCTTCTCCTCTAAGAAGATATGACTACGTCACGATTTTCGCTGACCGTCAATTTGTATAAAAAAAATATAAAAGAGGCCCACACCAAGAGCAAGCAGTCAGTAAATTCTTCGTCTAGTTCGACACTTAAATTTTCCTTCGGATTTATAACCGGTCTCGCGACAATAGTCCAGTGCGGCATTTCAATTTAACTTCGAAAATCTCTGAGTTTGAGATTAATAAAATTCGACCAGGACAATTTAAAATCAAAGTTCGGGAGTCGTAAAAGTCATCGTGGACTTGTATAGATCTTTGTAAAGATCTTCGAACAGTGTCATAAATTTGGATCACCGCCCTTTACGGAATATAACTGTGCGGTCTATAACTCCGTCTCTCTCACACACTTGGAATACACCTGTGGGGATCCAGTACTTACAACTCACCGCCGTGTGGATTAACCCTCAACATAAAGGTACCGAACCTCTCTCTCTCTATCATTATTCTTTTTCTCTTTCTCACCCACGTACCAACCAGCCTGTGCCTACATTATATAAGAATTGTCTTAACGAATGTATATCCGGAAATTTTAACCAGTAAAATAAATTCAATTTGTATTATTTTCATAATCATTGTGTCTTTCATTGACTTATCCTCATTCCTAAGCGAGGATCATTCGATCCTAACTTAAAACGAGGAATCTTCGATCAAAGTAAGTATATTTGCGTACTTGTGACGTAACACTGCAAATAAACGTTTATATAAGTTGTTTTCTTTATGCAAAATCCGTATGTTATTCCAATCAAAGTCATGTGGTATTTCATCCTCTCCTATATTTTCAGTTCTATGTTTTGTTATAAAATTATGATATTTCTTATTTTTTAAATTAAAGTTATACTTATGTTCATCTCTTCTGATGTTAAGAAGTCTTTTTGTTTGTCCTACATAAGTTTTTTCACAGAATATACATTCTAATTTATAAACAACATTACTCATCTCACTCTTTTCCAATGCATCTTTACCTAATTTTATAATTTTGTTAAGTTTAGAGTCAACTCTAAATATTATATTAATATTTTGTTTAGTAATTATTCTTTTTACATTTTCTGACATTTTTCCATAAAAGGGAATCGATATTATTTTTTTTGGTTCTTCAACTGGATTCGTTTTATTCAAAGTAATATTATTTTTATTTTTATTATAAATTTCTATTGTTCTTTTCCTAATATATTTGTCTATAAATTTATTCGGATAATTATTTAAAATCAAATATTCTTTAATAATATTCAAATTGTCAACATGATAAATTTTATTGGAAAGTAATATGGCCAAATCTACCAGATTTTTTATTATGTTAATTTTATGTTGTATTGGATGATTTGAGAAATAATTAAGAAATCTGCCTGAAAAAGTCTTTTTTCTGTACCAATTAGTGAATATTGTGTTACCATTATTTCTGATAATTAGTATGTTAAGAAATGGAATTGAATTGTTGTTTTCTATTTCAAAAGTGAATTTTAATCTTTCATGGTATTTGTTAAATTCGTCTACTATATTATTTATTTTATCTTTTGGTATAAAAAGAATTGAGTCATCTACATATCTATAATATAGAGGGACAGTGAAATCAAGTTTCTTAATAATATCTTCTTCTAAATCTTGCATTACTATATCTGCAATAATGGGAGAGATAGGTGATCCCATTGGAGTTCCAAAAATCTGTTTATAATATTTATTATCAAATTTAAAATGTGTTGAGTCCATTACAAAGTTAATCCCTTTTTTTAATTCATCAATTGGTAGTTTTGTAACTTTTTAAATAAGTGGCCATCTTTTATTTATACCTTTGAGAACCAACTCTACTCTGCAGGTACATTAGTAAAAAGTGAAGTGACATCAAGAGATATCATAATGTGATTTTCAGGAAAGGTTACATTTGAGAGAATATCAATTAAATTTTGTGTGTTCTTAATTGAAGATAATGGTTTTGGAAGTGCTTTTGTTAAAATATTATTAAGAAATTTTGCCAAATAAATTGTAGGAGAGTTGATTGAAGATACCACAGGTCTTAATGGATATTTATTTTTATATATCTTAGGAAGACCATAAAATCTAGCTATATTAGTACTATCGTTCAAAACGTCGAGTATTGTAAAAAGGATTCGTTTCTTTAATTAAAATTTAATCCACTGAGATATTTTCTGATTGTCCGAAGACGTTGTTTCCACCTACTTATTAATTTTTATTTTATTTATTTTTTGAAAAATTTGTTTATTCAAAATTATACAAAGCTTTTGTGGGCATAAGGAAAGATGAAAGGAGGGATAGAAGGGGATTCGTTTTATTGTACAGACTGAACCAATTTTCGTAACTTGAATTCGGAATTATTTCCGGGTTTGAGTTGCTTGCATGATTGTTTTGGTCTAAACTTGGTCGTTTTGGTAATTTGAAAATTCGAATTGTTCCATATTTATTGAAATTTTGAATTTTAGAAGAAAGAAATAGCAAAAAATATTAAAAGTGTAAATTTCGAGAGCTGAATTCGATCTTACAGAGATAAAGATATGGCCTTGTATTGGGAATCAACAAAATAATAAACTTGATATATGATAGTGACTGATTACATATTTACATACATGTTTAGAAATTTTTAGAAACGGTAAAGTTACAAATGTAACGAAAAATTATATGAAATTCACAATACTATAGAGAAAAAATATCTCGAATTACCTAAAAACGGACTGAATTTTCTGAAACTTTTAATCAAATAATAAAACTGTATTGAATTCTCCTAAAATCATTTTAAAATTTTGAAACTGCAACAGAATTTCTAACAATGTGTACAGTAGAAGCAGGGGCGTAATAAGAGGGAGGATGGGGGGTGTCTCCGAGGGTCGGTATGTTTTGAAAGCTTTTAAGTTAAGATATTCTTAAAATGCAAAACGTTCATTCAATTTCTCACCTCATATATAATTTTTCCAAAAATTTCTGGAATTTTCTGTAAAATCGCAAGTCGGCATTTACGAAAGTATAAAATTTTCGAAACGCCGTCTAGATGCTAGTCCATCCAAAACGTAGACGAAACAGCTTTTTATTCAGCAAAATGTACGCGAAGTTTGATAAATTCATTGTTTTTCGAACAAAAATTGGCTTATCTCCAAAAGATCTCATGGTTTTATAAAAAGAATGATAGTAAATAGATTGCAATTTTTTTGGCGATTAGTTTTATTTGTTTTTAAGTTATAATATTTTAAATCTGCCGAAGTTGTCAACCAAATTATGGTGAAAAATTATTTGTCGATTTTCCAAATATTCGGCATTTTTGACTAACTGCTTCAAAAATGATTTGGAAAGACTGTAAAGGTGATCCAGATCGTCGCCTGAATATGTTTAATAAATATGTACAGGGTTTTCCAATTAGAGGTTTCATTTTGATTTATAAAAAAAATTCGTGTTTTTTGTCAAAAATCATTTGATTTTTATTTCATTCAATAGCCGAAGGTTTGCCATTAATAATAAAAAACAATATCATCCATGTGGCCTCCACGGCTACGTTTGCAGGACCATCCTCATTTGATGAAATTTTCCATTACATTTTCGCACATTTGCAGCTCTACTACATCAATAACGGCACGATTCTTCTCTTTGAGTTCTTGAATTGACTGAGGAGCATCAGCATAAACCTTATATTTTACGTAACCCCAAAGAAAAAAGTCTAGAGGAGTTAAATCGCATGATCTCGGCGGAAAATTGTAATCGACCAAAAACCGCACCAAACAGTTACATGTTACGGATAGAGATGCTTTTCAATAATCATTTTTGAATTTTCCGAGCCCCAAATGCGACAATTCTGCTTATTAATGTAGCCTCCAAGGTGAAAATGAGCGTCACCACTCATAATGATTTTTCCGTGAAAGTCAGGTTCATTTTCATGCATTTTTGTAGTGAATTTTAACAATTTCAATGCGTTGTTGAAGCGTGTATCGTTCCACTTTTATTAATAGCATAGTTTTTAGTTGCCATCTGTCAATAAGTGACGCCTCTTATTATGACAGCTGCCAAAATAACGGGCTATTCGAAATGAAACTTCTAATTGAAAAACCCTATACAAGCTTTACTTATTATTTTTTTAAATTTAATATACTCTCAAATTCTCATTCTCAAAAGGTTCAAATGTTCGTCATAAAAGTCTACATGAGAAGATTCAAAAGTTTATTGCTATTTATTTTTGAGAAATTGTTTTATTGTAAATCCGACTCTCAAAAGAGGAAGTATTGTATGAGATATATTATCGTGATATTTTTCGTAGCTTAAGATAATAAATCTTCTGTCCAACACACTATACTCTTTGATTCACTTAATTACCATCATTCGTGGAGTTAAGTAGTAAGAATTGTGACCTATAACTGTTTCTATTATATAAAATTAGAAAGGAAATTGAGAAAAATAAGATTTTATTAGTAAAATGAAGTGCTTGATAGTTACAATACTCTTTACGTTATTTGCTGTTGTTCATAGTAATGGTAATATATCTTTAATTTAATTTATACCTATACGAAGAAACCGAAGTTAACAATTTTTGCTAAATTACGTTCCAATTTAGAAAAAAACGTATAATGATTGAACTTTTTCGCAGTGAAATACCAAAAAGTCGAAAAATTATATGAAATTGACAATACCTTAAAGAAAAAATATCTTAAATTACATAAAAACGGACTGAAATTTCTGAAACTTTTTTTCAAATAATAAGACCGTATTGAATTTTCCTAAAATCATCTTAGAATTACGCAACGGCAACAGAATTTTCATGAACTGAAAATGTTTTTCTTGAATTTACTAAAATTTATCTGAACGTATTCGAATTTACCTTAATTTTACGAAATTGTAACTTAATAATGTATACAATAGAGGATATAGGGAGAAAAATAGCATCTGGTCATAATGAATAGGAATAATGTAGTTGGAAAAAAAAGTAACTGTAACGAGGAAGACTTGTTGTCGCTACTTGACCCATGGCTACTGTAACATAATTTGTAGCCATGGTAGCCATATTCTGAATACCTGGTCGTAGTGACTATTTAACATCGTTGAAATAGCCCTTTTTATTTAAGGAAAATTTTTCTGTGTATGCGTCGGCATCCACCATGTTTTCGGTCCTTTTTGACAAATTTACATGTAATAAATCTGAATTTGTAAGATTTGAGCGTAATAAACTATTAAAACCAAATCATTTTAACAATAAAGAAAATAAAAATACGCAGATATAAATTAATTATTTAATTCCGTCATGTCCGTTTAAACAGATTATCAAAAAGGCGCATTAAACCGGTGTTGTTTTGAAGTGCGCAAAAGTGACACTGAGCGTAAATCATTCGCGGAAAGTTTATACTATTTTGCCTGACTAGAATGACCTTGTGTTGTAGGTAGCTGAATTCGTCTTAAAATTGGTAATAATGTCGTCGAAAAAAAAAAATACATGGTTCCATTTAAAAAAGTGGATTTAACCTTGACGTAGCTTCATTGCCTCCACCGACAAAAAAATAGGGTGGTCCAGTATGACGGCCTTCTCGAACGCTGAAACTTTTGTCTAAAACATTTTTGGATATGATCAATAGTTTGAGTGCTATCGCTCTGTAACACTTTATGTGCCTCACCCTGTATTATCGTGATTGTTGCCGTAGCTTGAGTCAACACATTTTCCGTCGCAACACGCAATACTATTTGATTCACCTAATTACCATCATTCGTGGTGTTTATCAGTAATAGATGTGACCTGTAACTGTTTCTATTACACAATTATTCTTACAAAAAATATTGAATAAAAAAAGATTTTTATTAGTTAGTAAAATGAAATGCTTTATAGTTACAATACTCTTTACGGTTTTTGCTTTTGTTCATACAAAAGGTAATTATATTTCTTCAATTTAAATTAATTTATACCTACACGGGAAAAAATAGTTCAATAAAGTTTATAGAGCTGTTCAAAAGTTGGAAATACATGCATTTACGGAACAGAGTTCTGCAAAATTTACAGAGAATTTTAGAATAAAATGCGGAACATTCATGAAAAATTATTAAATGTTCTGCATTTTATTCCAAAAAGTTCTGTAAATTTTCCAGAACTCTGTTCCTTAAATGCCTGCATCTCAAACTCTTAAAAAGTTCTATTAACTTTACTGAACTATTTTTTTCCGTGTACGCGGAGAAACCGAAGTTTACAATTTTTGCTAAATTACGTACACGAAGAAAAGAACGCATTGCTGACGCCTGCATGGGACACAATTCAGCCGTGTTCCTTATTAAATATGGCGTTGGACCCGAAGTGTCAATGGGCTGACACGGCTCATGCGTTTCCGCGCACGGAGCAGCCATGCACTGGACATGCTATGCACGACGTGAAAGTATTTCGGCACTGCTCTGCCGTGTCTGCACACGGATCTGCTGTGGAAAAGCATAGCGTGTCCGGTGCATGGCTGCTCCGTGCGCGGAAACTCATGAGCCGTGTCAACCCATTGACACTACGGGTTCAACGCCATATTTAATAAGGAACACGTCTGAATCGTGTCCCGTGCACGCATCAGCAATGCGCTTTTTTCTCCGTGTATCAATTCAGGGATTATAGTAAAGTTCGACACAACATACAGTAAATTATCATACACTTTTTCTAATTTTCAATATTTCACTACGAAAAATTCTCACTATGACAGTTTTTGCCCTCTATTGAAACGTAGTTCAGCAAAAATGGTGAACTTCGGTTTTCCCGTGTAGAAAAATACCAATATTCGTAATTTTTGTTACGTCCCAGAAGACTAATCAGACTCAATTCAAATTATATTGACACTCTCCCATTTTATTCATGAAACCCAAGGTTTCAAGCTAAGGGAACGAGAGCAAAAGGTCATGAAATGAAGTAATATATTTCAGAAATTCATTTGAACACACATATATTTATGTGCCTCCGGCGCGGAAACTCGTTTTTCCGTTACAGCTGAGAGTAACGGAATGTTGTGTATTCCGTTACGGAGGAATATAATGTAACTACTACACAAGATCGATAAAATCAAAATAGCCGGGACTATTCGCGAATTATCAAGTGTAATGGAAGAAAATGATAATTTCGAACTAATAGACATACTAGAATAGATTCGAGTGTACGCATAAAAACTCGTATCCGCGCCGAAGTCACATAAAATAGAATACGCGCTAATGCACACAATTCGGGAAATTACGAGACTCGCGACAATGCTCGCAGGACTGATCGCGCCTCGGCTTCGTCTCGACTTTGACTCAGCTACGTCTCGACTACGCATCGGCTACACCTCGACTACGCCTTGGCTTCGATCTCCTGCGAGCATTGTCGCTCGTCACGCAATAACCATCATTGTGCGCCAAGGCACGTAATATACTATTATTTTGCACAAATCGATATTAATATGGAACATAAATTATGAAGAAATAGCAAACAGTCAATGAATTTATCGAATTCAAATTTGACAATTATACATATAAGGGAAATCTATGTATTCTGAGAGTTAGGCAATCAGAAAAAGGGTCCTCTTCTAAATTGTTGGTTCCTGGAGGAGATACCCAAACATTTAATAATTGCATAGACAAGGGTGAATAGGAAAATAAAGTGATATAGGAATTACCTGAAGTATCTGTGGCGTTGGCCTTAAATGCGGGGGCGCGATCCACCGGGTAGACAGGCCGGCGCCGCTGCAAGTAACCGGAGTAGGTGCGCTTCCCAAGGTAAGAGTCTGCAGCTGTCAACTCGGGTGTTGGACTCTGAAGATTCCAGGAAAATTTACAACACTCGATTACTGGGCTAACTTACGCACTGGTATGATTTAATCAATTCAGACCTTGATGATAATTCCAGATTATCTGGAGTCCCGGGGTAATGAGACCACTTGGAGTTTTGTTCTGCTGATTATTAGAAGGAACTGATGATTTTAAATAACTTCGTTCTGATCAGAGTACAAGTAAGATTTGACTTGCGAAGGTTTTGATGCACAATCGGAGCGGAATGATTTCAAAGTCAGAATCTGGTCTCGTTGTTACAGTCAGATTGAGCTCCAAGGATTGAATTTCGCCAATTTATAATCGGTGGGTGGTAGGGTGTTGCCCTTAGCAACCTTATGGTGAATCGCGCATCCTAATGCATTATCCTGTTTGATGCTTCAATTATCAAATGTGCTAATGGTTGTCGATCCGACTAATGGTTTTTAAAAACTGTGAGTTCTCAGAAAAGTTAATTAAATTTCGATCAATAATACTAGTTGCTAATGGAACTGTCAGTCAAATTAATTTGCTATAATTTGTTCAACTCTTGTTAGTTGTGGAATCTGCTATTACTTAGTATATTTTATGTTCAAGATTATTCAATACAATGATTTACATTTTTCCAAACTGTTCACACTAAGTTTTTTAAAATAACAAAATGGAATTTTTTATTTTAAATGGTGTTTTTTGAAATTGAAACGAAAATTACACATTTTATCGAAAGCTGTGTTAGACATAATTTGTAGATCCTTTTAAATTGAAAAATTTTACATTCTTATGTTTTTCTCGTATTTCAAATATTAGGGTTAAGAACTTGAATTCTCGATTTTTAAAATACACTGAGAGATTTTTCGGTAGAGTAAATGAGGGAGCGCATACAATAACCGCCTACGCGCTCGACCAGTAGGCCGAGCGGAAGGGAGACGTGACCTCTGATTAGTTGAAATTTCCTTTCGGAAAAATGCGGCTTATCAGAGGTTGTGTTTCCCCTCCATTCGGCCTACTGGCCGAGTGCCTAGGCGGTTATTGCATGCGCACCCTCAAATAATAAAATTGAATGAAAATTTAGTATATTATTTTATAATGGGAAAAACCGAGGTTTTATTACACTTATTCATATTATGGCATCAAAATTAAATTTATTCATAACAGTCTTTAAAACGTATTAAAGAAAAATTAGCATTTTAAATACCAAATATTATTAATCTCCATTCGAAAACTTTAGAGTATGAAAAAATGATATTATGATTACTCAGATTTATGAAAATAATTCTTGTAAATCGAACAGTGAATATTATTACCTGGGAAGCATATTTTTTTTTTTTTTTTTTTTTTTGGTGAGGAGGAAAAATGGCAAAATCTTTTATAGACGTTGTACAGGACTCTCTTAGGACGGGTCTAGGCATACCTGTTAAAACCAAAAAACCCCCTCTCTCGAACCAATACACCACCCGCGGAACCGCCTTTTGGCTTGAAACTTCACAGGTGGTTGGTTCCATTAAAGTCGCGTACGACTCTTCCGTCATCCGTTCGCTCGGAGCTTCCATCCGCGGCCTCACGCCCACTAGGATAACCCACTAGCCGCGCCACCCAGGGGAGAAACAAACAGATTCCTCCCCCGAACGACGCGGACAGTCAAGTCTACCCGAGGCGCAGGGCCGCGGGTGCAGACCCCGATGCGATTTCTACTGGCTCTCCCCGTTGTTTCGCTCTCGACGCCCATCAAGTTCTCTCGTCTTCATCACAAGTGTGACGAATGACTCGATGAGCGTTCAGAACCGTTCAGACTGGAGCATGAGAGGGACGATCGTGTCAGGAGTAAGTTCGGAACCCACCGCCTGACCGAGGACCTCCCTAGCCACACCCCATTTTGCGCAGACGAAGAGTGCGTGCTCTGCGTTATCCACCGGGAAATCGCAGTAGCAATCGCAGTAGAGTCTCCTTGTCTCTCTTCTTAAAGCGCCTCAGGTACGCGTTAAAACAGCCATGGCCCGAGAGCGCTTGCGCCAAGTAAAAGCCGACTTCCCTGTGCTTTCTGTTCAGCCAGGTGGCGAGCTCCGGGATCAGGCGGTAGGTCCATCTCCTTGTCTGCTCACCATGCCATCTCATCTGCCATTTCTCGACGAGTCTGCGCCTTCCATCCTTGCGGATGGCCTCCTTCGCGCGAGCGATTTCCTGCAGGTCGGCGCAGGTAAGCTCCTTGCGAAGCTGAAAGGTTTCCTGCCTTTCCTCCGCCAATAAATCTATTGGCGGGACGCTCGCCAGGACCAGCACAGCGCTCGTCGAGATAGATCTATATGCCGAAACTATTCTCAGCGCGACAAGTTGAGAGACCATTTGTCGCCCTCGTATATCACCCACCTGTCGCTCAGATAGTCATCTATCATTCGCAACAGGTAGTCTGGAACCTTTTTCCGCATCATCGCCTCGATGCAGATGTCCCATCTCGCGGTATTGAACGCATTGCGTATGTCAATGCTAATCTGAGTAGTTTCAGAACTCGTTTTTCCAAGTTGAAAACAGAATTTGATGCAAATTCGTTGATCTTGTTTTTCAGTCATTTTTAACAATCACAAAATCCGCCGAACTCAAAAATAGCTTTGTAAGCAAAGACACGCTGCGCATGAACTATACGTCCGGCAGATGTCAGCAAGCAACCGATAGGTTCGTGAGGTTTTACTGTTGACGTTCATGTCCCGCAGAGGTCGCTCGAACACTATGGCGCGGAGATATAAAGGCAGGCCCGATACTTTCCGGGCAGACCTAGTATATATATTTAGAAATTTTTAATGCGCGCTTTTAAACTTCACCCTACAGTTCTGATTGTTACTCAAGTGTGATTCATTTTTGAACATTTAATGTGTCAAAAATAAATACACTGATACTAAATAACTTCTAACTTGTTCTTATGTCCCAAATTTGATCGGAAGTTGAGTAAAATTACATCAACTATTTTTCTCCGTGCAAGATTTTGATAGAAAGGAGTTTATAAAAATTTCGGGTGCAGTTCCGAAAAGGTGAGCTCTTCAATTACCTTCGAGCTTTGGAGTTGCAAAAGGCAATGATGTTTTCTCAAATGTCTATATGTTGTATGAGTGCCTCATGTAGTGTGTATTCACCATAACTTTGGAAAAAATTGACGAATTGGATTCGATTTCTGTGCTTGTTTTCAGTTTCTCTATGTAATCGTCTAAACAAAAAACAAGTTCATCTACTTTCTACATTTTTAAAACTAAATATTGTCCGCAAGCATGATTTAAATACTGACTTTTTTTCTTTATTGGTTTAATATTATAGAAGGTGATGATACCAGCGAACCACAATCGCCAGAATTTACTTTAGAGAATAACTTCCGAAATAATATCGAGGATCCAAGTCTTCTATTGAATAACCAAATACGTTTTTCAAAACCAGCCCTGCAATCCCTTGTTGCTTTCATGGAACTCCCACGGAGATTTTTGTTTCATGGGGCCCTACTTACCACACAATGGATTATAGTTGCTCATAGTTTAGTGGGTGATATGGATATTCATTCTGGCAATTATTTCGTTGAAGCTAAAATTGGTTTAGGTGTAACAAATGATGACCATGCCATCCTCGAAGAACAACAGGCTCCTTGGAATAAACAGTTGTCATTTTTCAAGGTAAGCAATTAATACAAATACAAAGAATTTTTACCCCAAAAATAAACATTTCGCATCATTTGACTAATGAAAATAGTGAAGGACCATCAGCTTAAAACTAAATTATTAGGTATAACTTACGAATAAACAAAATAATAACGATGTATTTTCATGCGGATTGTCTGGTTGTGTACAAGGAGAAAAGTAAACCTTAATGTTTACTCCCAAAAGCGCAACAGTTTCGCGCAGCTCGCGCAGCGGGAGAAAGCAGTAGCTTTAATCGTTTAAGCGTGAGCGGTTTTGGAGGGCGCAGTAACGTTACGGCGCGTGACCAGAAAGGGAATCGCAGTAACTATCAATGTCCTGGCAGTAACTATTACTGCAGTCGATCCACAAACGTTTCCGCCAGGAAAGTTTTCTGTTCAAATATCTTTTTAATATCGTTTTTCGGTATACAACAAACACGGCACGCGTATCTGAAAAACTCGGCACAATACGCTCAGCTCTTATATTCAGTGGCACCCCTGCCAATATTATATGCAACGCGAACTGCGCCGGGAGAAACGCTTTCAGTATAGAGGAGTAACTGTTACTGCGAACGCAGTAATGATTCCTCCAGATCACGTTCTGGTTTCGCGGAGTAATGGTTACGGTCTAAGGGGGAACTGTTCGGCCTAAAAGAGTAGCAAACGCAGATTAGCTACAAAACAAAATTTCTTCCCAACAATTGCGATCAGCGCAGTAACCATTACGGTTTCGGCGGTAACAATTCAGGTTTACTTTTCTCCGTGTAATTGTACAATATACAATAACAGCGTTGTTGGACTGCTATAGAAATTTCTTCAAATTCAGCCATTTTTCATTTACTGTGGCTACAAATTCATTTATTTTTGGATGACCCGATATTTCAAGTTATTTGAGGTCTGTGATACTTGAGTAAAGTATTAAATTTTATTGATTTTAGGTTTCTATACGTTTGTGTCAAAAATACATAAAATTTCGTTTTTTAAATTTGTCAAATAGTAGAGAAAAAAGAAGAAACGTAGATAGACTACTTTTGGTTTTAATAACAAAATAGATTTTTCACGAAGGCTTTTGCTAAAATTGAATTTTTCTTAACTTGTCAAACCAGAAGTAGTCGATCTACGGCCATATTTATCTTCTCTACTATTTCCCAAATTTCAAAAATAAACTTTTATGTATTTTAGACACAATCATGTAGAAGTCTGAAATCAATAAAATTTGCAACTTTTGTCATGTATCACATGCACTTAAGGTTATATGCACTGAGTAAAATATTTGGTTTTCAATCAACAACATTTTTGATGGTTTACCATAGAATTTTGTTGTTACACATCGAGAACAAAATCTGACTATAATAGTAAGAACACTGGTCATGTTTTTGTATCTTACATGGTTGGATTGATATATAATTTTTGCCACATGACTTGCTAGGCCTATGGCCTTAATAGAGAGAGAGCTCAGCTTACTATAATTTTTTGCTACGATTTGTTTGAAAGAAACGAATATTTTTGTTGATTTAAGGGGGCAGATATCTCTAGAACCCTTAAAAAAAGCAGTTTTTTTCAATTTTATTCTGGGAGAATGAAAACGAAGCAAGTCCGGATTTTTTGCACAGATTAGAAGGCATTATTTAACTTCAAAAAAACAATTTTTTCATGATAGAAAAATACAAAACGGCGGAAATATGACGGATTTTGCGGCCGCCAACTTCCTGGCTAGGTTTTTCATCTGAAACGATAAAAGAAAATTTTTTATAAATCGGGAAGCTTTTATCCAGTGCATAGCAGGGGGGCTTTGAGAATTTCGAAAAATTGGGTATATTTTCATACATTTCGTGAAAAAGTGCCATTTTTACCCGTGTTTTTTGACATGAAAATAGTTAGACAAGTGTAGAAATGCTATTTTTCTCGAAAAAGCGCCCTACCACGCACTTGAATATAGAATTATCTATAAAATACCGTTTCATTCAAGTAAATCGGTTGAATAGTTTAAGGCCGGATAAAAAAAGTTAGTTTCGAAAAAACGAGCCTCAAAGTTTTTGTACATGAAAAAATATGTTCCATTCAACTTACGGGTCATGAATGTTGGTGGATATTTCTACCGAAATATTTGGAGTTGACCAATAGAACTTTGGGATTATATTTTTGAATAGTTTTTCAATCGATTTGAGCAAAAAAAAAATTTTTGATTTTTTGAAAGTTCTAGACGTACTCCCCCCTTAACCAAAAATCTTGGTTTATTAGATAAAATAGTTTGGCTAAATCAATTGTTTATTTTTGTCTGGGTATGCTAAAGCTTGTAAATAACAATAAAATCACACATTTAAAAATGTCGTAGTTATGAGTTATAACATAACAGATTAAAAATTTTTTTTTAGATTGAAACGGTAGATATTCCTGAAAAAGTTTTGGTTAGAGTAGGCTATGTTGACGATAGCCTTCCTCACATATACGGACTATTAGTAGGATGGACTCAGGTATATATTCACAGCTTGTTGAATGCTAGCCCAGTATTTACTGTCAGTTTTTAGGGCCTAATGAATGATACGATATAAATTACTAGTTTTTCTACTAGCGGGCCATAAAGTGCATTTTATTCCTCCCTTCGGTTCAAACAAATCGATTTTTCGAATCCCCAGTAGCAAAAAATCGTGTATCACACTAGTAAAATAAACTTTATTTTTCCTAGTTGCACAACAGTACATCGTGCAAATAGGGGAAAAATTATTTTGTGAGTGTGAAGTTTGATGCCCAGGCAAAGCGAGGGTAATAACCACACGAGTAAATGAATGTTTTTCCCGTGTCGCACACGATTTTTTTCTGCGAGGGGGTCAAAAAAACGATTTGTTCGTCCCGTAGGGGGCAATAAAATCCACTTTATGGCCTGATAGTAGAAAATATACTATTACGTTACTAGGGCCTAAAGTTTACGCCCGTGTCACGAATGTTATTTTTTTATATTATAAATAATATATAAAGTTATGGATATAGAAGTATATAAATTTATCGAACATCTGCTAAACGATAGAACAAAAATTACAGTTTTACTTATTTAAGTGTCTTTTTTTCCACAGAAAGATTTCAAATTCTTTAAATTTGAATTCAATTCGCATTTATTTGTGATATAAGAGTTTGAAATTGTCTACGAGGACACCTGTCGGCAACGTATCCTATCGGATATGCGACTAATGATTTTCCGATATCGTAGGCAGTGGCAGAAATTTCAAACTCAACTAATTAATTTTAAATTATTAACTTTAATTTTTAAATTGTTCAAAACTTTCTACTTCACACACACTATGCGTAAAAATCAACGTTACAAATCAGAAACAATGCGTATAGACGTATTTTACGCATACTGCGAAGAAACATATGTTATTTATTAAATTTATTACTTTCTTATAGAAGAGCATATTTCTGTTTCAATGTATTTATCATTTCGCGAACAATATTTTTATCCTAGTTTACATAGTTGTTTCTGACCATTCTAAAAGACACATAAAAATTACTTTACACATTTTGAAAAAATATTTTACTCTTCGATATTAATGAAGTACTATGCCAGTATCAAAATAGCTATTGAATGTTACAATTTGTTCAGTGCAGTGACAGTAGTTCTGTTAGTAGTGAATAAACTACGAGGTGTCAATACTGAAAAGAAGTACTGGGCCAGTACAACAAAATTTATGACACTGAAAATTATGAAAATTTTAATCTCTGATCTAATAAAAATTTTATTTCCTATGTATTGTAGAATGAGGGAATAGTGCATGGTCTTTTTCCTCGGTTATGGAATTGTGAAAATTATTTGCATGGAAACATTTATTTGCCTCATGAGTCGCCTGATTATCTTGTAAGTAAAGTATATTGAGATACATTTCTTACAGGTACATGATAAAGCTTGAAAAAAATTAAAAGTATTATTACTTAAGATATAATTAATCAATTGAGATAAATTGTTTCATCTGCCTTTGTTCTATAAGAGCGAGTTGAGGACTTCAAGTTTTTCGATGTTTCAGATGCCCAAGGGTAGTCTAATAATAAAGGACGGTATGTTTGTGGGAATTGTTCTAGGAGTCAATGTATGGATTACCTTCATCGCTAATAATCCAGCACAAAACATGCATAAATTCCTAAAAATTGAACTGAATGATCAAATGTATATTAACGAGCTCAAACGAAAAAAGTTCAACTTCGAAATAATTAAACGTATATATGAATATAATGAATTTCTTAAATGTCAGAATGGACAAAGTAGTAATCAGAATCAATAGGACCAATTACGTAACGTGATTAAGAAAAACATTTCAGTTTCCTACAAAATTTGTCTATGATAATGAATATTTTTGGCTGACACTTTGGGACATGAGAAAAGACATGTCCCTATAAAACTTCATGGAAGATAACTTTTTTATTTTGAAAATATTTTCCTGGAAATTGGAAAATGCAACAGAAGACTATAAAGAACGTCTGTCAATTTCGTTTGAGTGGAAATTTTACAAAAAACTTTACAGCCAACTGTAATTATCGATAAGCTTTCAATTTTTTCCAAAAGTTTTACTCAAAAGAAGTTAATAGACGTGCTTTATTGTATTTTGTTACATTTTCTAAATTTTCAGAAAGATTTTTTGTAAATTAAAAAAGTTATCTCACATGAAGGAACTAATTTTTAATTTAGTCATGTGGTCTGATTGATCTATAGCTTTGAACCTTCGTTTTAATATGTCCTTTGTCATCTTCCAAAGTTTGAAACAAAAATATTCATTATTGTAAAAACATTTTGGGGTTATTCAAAATTATTTTTTTGATTACGTAACCCTCATAGTACATGTCCTTACGGCCACGAAACAACCAGAACATGTGACTAGATTCCTACTTTACCATCATTTCAATTTGTGTAACTCCATTTCTATACAGAATAGAGCACCGAATTGAAAATTTGTATAATTAAATAGATTGCACTAAGAGAGGTCAGTCTGATCAAAAATGTTCATAATTATAAAAAAAAATTTCCCGAAAAAAGGGTTTTTTTTTACAATTATAAACATTTTTGACCAAACAGACCTATCTAAGTGGATATTATTTTAAATGTCAGTAAGGTAGGAATAATAATGGAAATCCTAAAAAATGTGAATTATTAGAAAAAAGTACGTTGCTTTAAAATTAATCATGCGTTTCGAAATTGTTTCGTAATTTTAGACATATAGTGACACATGCTTTTCATTTACATATAGCATATTTTACTAAAAAAAAGTCAGATAGATAAATAATACAAGTTATAACTATTTCTTCTTTCTATAACCACTTAGAGAAAAATAATATTTGAAAGTAGAACTGTAAACATTTCATTGTCCGCCTCACACCGAAAGCTAGCCTTATTGGTGTCGTTTTACGTGCAAAAAATTAAAACAAACTTAAAATTTTACCACACTAATGCGGAAAAATCAACTTTCCGCACGTAAAACGACACTGACTCGGCAAGCTATTGGTATACAGCGAACAAAAAAAATTTGTATCACGTATGGAACGAATTTAACCGCGCAAACGAGTCGCGACTCGCTCTTGCGTTAAAATATGTCTTTCCGCACTTGATACGAAATATACTATTTTGTTACTACATTACTTGGAAAAAGTGTGCATATAAAGATGTAAAATTTGGTGTGGTTTATTCCCCAAAAGAAATTAAATTAGATAATGAAACTATTAAAATAAAAAATGTGTCAAAATTATTCAAATTTAATGTTTAGTTTAATATCTTTTATATAATAAAACATATTTGCACCAGTAAACATTTTTCAATAAATACTTCTTTATTGCAAAAATTGAAAAATAAGCTCCTTTCCTGCACATTTTGCATGAAAACCATTCCCTCAGCGTTTGATGAAATAAAGTTATTTGTTTATGAGGATGAAAATTAATGTGTAAAAAACAAACAAAAATGTACTAATTCGAATTAAAATCCTTAAAAGAAGCATTTTTCAAGCCATAATTTTCTCAGCTTTTATAATTTAACTTTAATGTAAGAAAATAACTATTTGTTTGACTAGTGGGGAAAACAAGCAATTGCCAATGAGTATGAAGTTTGCAATACGAGCCGAAGGCGAGTGCTGTAATCACACGAAATGAGAACCGCTCGTTCTCCACGAGTGAAACACGTTATTTTCCAGCACCTCTAGTGACAATTGTACTTTCACTGTCTGTTTTGAGACGGAAAATGGCCATTTTTCTCACTCCTGGGGAAAATACCATCAGTTGTAAAATCAGCCATTTTCTCGTGATGTACGCGCCTTCAGCTGTATACCTTAACGATAGAAAAATACTCAATTTTCCTATCAGCAAGATACTTGTCCGAAATTAACTTAAGGTAGTTTTCATTCATGAACATTAGACCTCTGGCAAAAATAGATAATTTTGCTTTCAAGAACAGAATTATTTTGCATGAAAAAAATTTGAAACACAGAAAAATAATTTTATTAATAAATTTTATTTTTGACCCAACTTATTTTCTTATCGCTTCTTACCAAATTTTAAAAAATTATGCGATTCTAATAAATCATGAATCATTTTTTCAGAGGAAAGATTTCCCTCAACTTCGCCGTTTCTGATTTTTAAAAATAAATTCTTTAATGGCTGAAACCATTAAAAAAACATTTTCCAAAATGAAATTTTTATTTAAAAAATTCTGAAATTGGTAATACTTTATTCATTTTCGAAAATTGGAAATGGTTAAGTTGTAGGGAATCTTTTTCTTGAAAAAGTGATTTATAATTCATTAAAATCGCATAATTTTTTAAAATTTCGTAAGAAGCGATAAGAAAAATAGTTGGGGCAAGAATAAAATTTAAATAATAAAATTATTTTTCTGTATTGCAAATTTTTTTCATGGGAATTAATCTTTTCTCTTCCAAAATAGCCCTTCAATAATAATATTGCTATTCTTGAAAGCAAAATTATCTATTTTTGCCTAAGGTCTAATTTTCGTGGATCAACTACCTTAAAAGCGACTCGAGGAATCTCAAAAACAGTACCGTTAGAACGGTATGTTCATGCGTCCTTTTCTGACACACGTCTAGACATCGGAAAAACCCTTTCCTCGTTTCACCCCTACGGCTGACCGATCCACAAGCATCTTCCCTCTCCCCGCTATCCCCTTGCTTTGAAAGGGAGGAGGATAGAGGAAGACAGCGATATTTCCTCCCCCCAAGGAGCTAGCAAAGTCGCAGAAGGGAAGAAGGCTTGGTACCCAAAAACTATTTTTAAAAAAACCGTACCTCCTTCCACTGAGACATTTCTCCTCATTTTCCGACTCTATAAGAAGGGCCTCGAGACGTTTGAGGCTGAACCCACAATGTGTCCTAAGATTCGTACATATCGTCGATGCGCGTACATTCTGACGTCATTAACGCGTTGTTACCAACAGTCGCATGTGGAATCGCACGCTGAAGCGCACTATAACGCGAATCAACGAAACATGCGACAGTTGGTAACACCGCGTTGATGACGTGAACGTACGTGCATCAACGATATGTACGAATCTTAGGACACATTGTGGGACCAGCCTGAGAGACAGTGATCCCAGAACGTGGGAGCTGGCGGCTCCCACCATAGACCCCACCAGCTCATGACTTCTTCCTCGCTCGACTGCCGTAGGTTGGTTGAATGAGGAAGACACAATGAGCTCGTGGCATCTGTGATGGGGGCCGCCAGCTCCTACGTTCTGGGATCACTGTTGAGAGGGAGTTCACTTGCGTCAGGAGTTCCTGACCTACGTCAAGCTAGAAGTACCCCTAGTGTAACATCTCTCTTAAAGACGTTCATCCACCGATCACCTTGTTCGATTCTGCCTACCAAGCTCGACCCCAACTAGCTCCTAATTCTACTCTTTCTTTCTTAAGGCGGTATTCTAGTCTAGAATTTTGAAAAAATCGATTTTTTTCTTTCCCATATTTTTAAAGAATAGACCTTTAAGAATATTTCCTCCAAAGGAATTTAAAAAAAATTTAATTATTTACGGAGTTATAGCTATTTTAGTGATGCAGCGCGCGAACCGGTCACATGTATTGTCCACCTGGTTCATCAAGCTGGTGTAAGTGGCAAAAAGCAGCGGCTGAGGGTACATTAGATGACTTTGTTCACGAAAACCTCCCTCTGAATGACAAAATATTAGAAGCAATCAAGCCGATATACGAAAGTTTATCCGATGAAAATTTGCTGCACCGTTTTTGGGCTCGGAAACCCAAAATAACAATGAATCGCTGAATTCATTGATTTGGACTTTTGCGCCGAAACACATTCATGCAGGAAAGAAGATAATTGAAATTACAAATTATTTAGCAGTTTGCATTTTCAATGAAGGCTTTTTACCAATTTTGAAAATAATGGGCGTCATGGGAATTACAATTGGTCCAGAAGCCCATGCGTTCGCTAGCAAACGGGACGAAACTCGGATACGCCGCTCCGAAGTACGAGCTTCTGATGCTTCTAAGGAAGCTAGAACTGCTCGTCTAGCAGAAAGAAGCGAAGAAGAAGATCTATTTGAACAAGAGGAAGGTCCACTGTATGGAGCAGGAATCGCCGATTAACGAAATGTGAGTAAAAACTGCCTGCAACTTTTTTCAAATCTTTAAACGCGTTTTTCTCGAAACTACTTTTTCCAACACGTTTGACATGATTTCTCAAGTTCTAATGAACCGATTAACTTGAAATTTGGCGTGGACCTTCTTTATATATCCCTCTATCGTTCGAACTAGGATTATGTGAAAATTTTGATTTTTACTATTTTTAAAAAATTTTAAACTTTATAAAAAACAAGGCAAAAACAAACTTTTTTCAAACAGTCGCCATTTTGTGAAAAATTTTTTTTTGTTTTTTATCCCTAGTTCAGGCGATAGCGATATTCTTACTCATTAAGGATCTATTTTTTTTTTTTTTAGATCACCAGAAGGGTTGGAATCGTGTCAATATGGACGCACCCTTTTTTTCACCCCCGCCACTTCACCAGCCTGTAACTGTCAATTTTCAAATTTTTTTAATTTTTTTTTTGTATTGTTAAAATATTAATAAATATCTCATAAAAAAATGGATGGTAAAAATATTTTTAGTTTTTTTTTATAGAATTTAAAAAACACCCAAAATTTGTAACTCTAGACTAGAATACCCCCTTAAGACTTCTCGAGACTTACTTTCTGATATCTAAGAGTTATCTCAGTTTCTTCACTCTCTGAGATACTCAGATCCCTGAGTATCTCGCACTCTCTCTCTCTCTCTCTGAGACTTACTTTTAGATTATTAAGAGTTATCTCAGTCTTTCCAATCTCGAGACACTCAGATCCCTGAGTATCTCGCACTCTCTCTCTTTTTCTCGCTCTCTGAGACTTACTCTTAGATTACTAAGAGTTATCTGAGTCTTTTCACTCTTCGGGACACTCCGATCCCTGAGTGACTATAGCTCATCCTACGACTTTACTGACTATTCCCTCTCGCTAGTATAAGTTCTTATCACCTACCCAGACTACCACGTTAGGACCTTATTATCCGTCTCAAAACAGACGGTGAAAGTACAATTTTCACTAGACGTGTTGGGAAAAAGAAATTCCTTGTATCAAAAAGTTTTGATTGGCCTGTGAAGAATAATAACGTTTTTTCTCAACAAATATGTGTAATATTCAAAAATCAATATTTATTATTTTTGTTAAAATATCTAATAATTTACGTCTTTCTCGAGAAATCAAAGTACTGTTAAAGTGAAAATAGGATTTGATACAACTTCACAGCTGTAGTTTTTGTATCTTTGGGTTCATCTTCTAATTAATATCTGTCAACAAATATATGATTTATAGTGATTTAATGTGAAAAGTACAGTGTTAAAATCATTGTCGATTTTTTATTTTTTTTTCACAGAGCAACAATAAAACAAAAATAATTTCCTAAATATTCAAGTAAATTATTATAAACAATTTTTATGAACAAATTCTTATTTGCGTGTACTTCTCGTCGAAAAAATTTGTTGTTTCACTCTAATTGCTATGATTTTTCATAAGAGTCATAGCTTTCACCAAAATATTAACATACATTAACAATTACTATTGTTATAAACATTTTTATAAACGAATTCTCATCTGATGTGTTTTTATCACAGATAGATTGATTTTTCGGACCAGAAGTGATTCATAATTGCCTTGAAGGGCATTTTTAAACTTCAATCTTAATAAAGCATAAATAATATAGATTGGTAATAACAATTCCTATAAACAAATGTCACAATCTGCCCTTTCATGGTAGAAAAAACAGATTTTCTCATCAATAATTGTTCAGATAAGCTCATTTGTGATACGTAACCAACAATATTGATTAACAAATTACATGTTTGTTGTGAACAATTTTATGAACAAGACTTCTATGTTTATCATTTTCACATTGAAAAAGCATTATTCTATTACTACTGCTCAATATTTTTTTCTTCATTAAGTTTGAGTATAATCATAATTATCAATTTCAAGCAATATATCACACATGAGAATAATATTTACGATGTTAATAAACTATTATATAATTTAATGGTCCAACATAAAATATTTGTAAACATTATGATATCTGTTTGCTGGAATTATTTCAATTCTTTGGATAATTTTGAAAAACTATCCATATCGACTACTTGGATTAAAGAAGATTCACAATTCCCGCTAAAAGCGATAGTTCCCAATTCACCGCTAGGTGGATGTATAGGGTGGGCCATTTAACATTTGGAATTTGAATTGGCTATGAAAAAAAACTTATGGATATTTTTTCAAAAGTACGGTTTTATTAGAAAGATTGAACCTTTCCATCTAAGAATGAAAAACATCATTCAAATTACTGCCAGGGCTGGCCTTTCGATCAACTTAATTTTTCAGTACATTTTCGATCGTTTGGGCTTCAATCCCATAAATAGCAAGTTCGATTTCGTGTTTCAAGGCCTCAATCGTCCCTGGATGGTTAGCGTAACACTTATCCTTAACGGCTCCCCACAAAAAATAGTCCAACGAGGTAAAAATCACAGCTCCGAGGCGGCCAATTGACATCAGAATTTTAGCTAATTATTCGATTTTCGAAAACGCTGCGCAAAAGATCGATTGTTACGTTGGCTGTATGGCCATTGACCGTAACGGCGGCTCCTTGCTCATTTTCGTAGAAAAAAGGATGAGAAGGAACCTCTAATTGAAGTGACTTCGGCTGTTATCTTTTAGCACTAAACTTAATTTTTATTTTATTCATTTCTTGAAAAAATTGTTTATTCAAAATTATACAAAACTTTTGAGGGCATAAGGAAAGATGAAATGAGGGGATTTGTTTTATTGTACGGACTGAACCGTTTTTTGTAACTTGAATTCGAAATTATTTCCGGGTTTGAGTTGCTTGTATGATTGCTTTGGTCTGAACTTGGTCGTTTTGGAAATTTGAAAATTCGAATTTTTTTCGAAGTTATTGAAGTTTTGAATACTAAAAAAAAGAAAATGACAAAAAATATTGAAATTGAATTTCGAGAGCTGAATTCGGTAAAATAAAGATAAAGGCCTTTTATTGGGAATCAAAAAAGTAATAAACTTGATATAAGATAGTGACTGATTACATATTTACATAGATTATTAAAAATATTCTGAAAGTTTTAGAAACGTTTAATTTACAAATCTAAAAAAACTTATATGAAAGTCACAATACTTTAAAGAAAAAATATCTTAAATTGCCTAAAAACTGGCTGAAATTTTTCTTCAAACAATAAAACTGTATTGAATTTTCCTAAAATTATTTTAATATTACGAAACTGCAACAGAATTTTCATGAACTCATTCGTGGTGTTTATTAGTAACAGGTGTGACCTGTAACTGTTTCAATTACAGCAATCCAAAGAGAAACCGTACGAAATCATCACTGGGGAACAGTAGCGAACGCAATTGATGCGTTTAAGCCGAGCACTACGCGAAAAACGGCCACTATATGATCAGAAGGACGAAAAAGTGATATTACAGCATGACAACGCTCGGCCTCACGTTGCCAAACCCCTGAAAACCTGCCTGGAAACGCTCAAATGGGAAGACCTACCCCACCCGCCGAATACCCCAGATATTGCGCCGTCCGATTATTATTTGTTCCGGTTGATGGCACATGGTCTGGCTGATCAGTAGTTCCGCTCATATGAAGACATCGAAAAATGGCTTGATTCGTGGATAGCCTCAAAAGATGAACACTTTTACCGTAACGGTATTCGAGCTCTACCAGAAAGATGGGCAAAAGTTGTAGCTAACGATGGGCAATACTTTGAATGATTCATTTGTAACCATTTTTTCACAATAAAGTTGAATTTTCAACAAAAAAACAGCGGGAACTTAGTTGCGCATTGATAATTACTGACTTTTTTTTCTTTATTGGTTTAATATTATAGAAGGTGATGAGACCAGCGAACCATAATTTTCAGAATTTACTTTAGAGACTAACTTCCGAAATGGTATCGAGGACCCAAGGATTCTATTGAATGTCCAAATATGTACATCATATCCAGCCTTACAATCCATTGTTGCTTGACATTTGTTGAAGTGACGCTGTATTGTGTACATCTATCTTTGTGTGTGGTTTCGATTTTTCACAAAAAAAAAATGTCATCGACTTTGCAGCAACGAGTTTGCATTATATTTTGTGTTGAAAATGGATTTAACGGTGCGCAGACTTTGGAAATGTTGGAGAAGTGTTTCGGCAACGATACTCTAACGAGATCGAACGTTTTCCGCTGGCACGAACGCTTCAGAAGTGGTCGTGAGTCGGTCGAGGATGACGAACGCAGTGGCAGGCCGTCGACGGCGAAAACTGATGAAAACATCAACAAAATCAAAGGATGGATGACCGTAAGCCGCAAATTGACCATTAGAGAGACTGCAGAGGAGTTGAACATTGCTCACGGATCCGCTCAAGACATTTTGGTTAATGATTTGGGCCTCAGACGTGTCGCTGCAAAGCTGGCGCCGAATGACCTGAATTTCATGCAAAAAAGGGATCGCGTTCATGTCGCAAAAGACGTGCTTTCCAAGGTCGACTCCGACCCATCATTCATCAAACGGATAATTACTGGTGACGAGACGTGAATTTATGAGTATGACACGCACTCCAGACATCAAGCGAGTGAATGGCGTTCACCCAATGAGCCGCGACCGAAAAAACTACGTCGTTTTCAGTCGAAAAAGAAGGTGATACTTACGGTTTTCATGGATTACAGAGGTGTTGTGCATCATGAATTCCTTCCAAAAGGCCAGACCGTCAACAAGGAGTATTATTTGGGCGTTATGAGACGTTTGCGTGAAGCAATTCGCCAAAAAAGACCGGATTTGTGGTAAAAAAACTCGTGGATTTTGCACCACGATAACGCACCGTCGCACAATGCCATCGTTATCCGTGAGCATTTGGCTAAAAACGAAACGAATGCCATCCAACAACCACCGAATTTACCATATTTCGCTCCCTGCGTCTTGTTCCTATTCGGTCGACTCAAGAAACCGCACCTCGGAACGCGTTACAGCACCCGAGATGAGGTCATGGAAAAATCGAAGATGGCTCTGATGGCTATACCGTAAACCGATTATAAAAAATGTTTCGAGGATTGGATCAAGCGCTGGCATAAGTGCGTTGCAGTCGATGGGGAGTACTTTAAATGGGACAATATCGATTATGATGAATAAACTTGTATTTTTACCTTTATCAAAAAGTTTTACTTTTTGATAAAGGTGGTATATTTCGTTAGAGTTGGAATTGCTTTAGGTGTAATAAATGATAATCGTGCTATCCTCGAAAAAGAACAGGCTCCTTGGAATAAACTGTTGTCATTTGTCAAGGTAAGCAATTACACAAGCGACTTAAGGATTTGAACTTAAACAACTTTTTTCTTGATGTGAATTAGAAAAAATTTGACTGATTAATTTATTACGAAGAATTATAATTTTATTGATAAAAATAGTGAAGGACCATCAGCTTAAAATTAAATTCTTAGACATAACATATGAATGAACAATATAATAAAGATGCATTTTCATGCGTGTTGTCTGGTTGTGTACAGGGAGAAAAGTAAACTTGAATAGTTACCACCGAAATCGTAATGATTACTGCGCTGACCGCAATTGTTGGGCAGAAATTTTTTGTTGTAGCTATTCTGCGTTTGCTATTGTCTTAGCCCGAACAGTTCTTCCTTAGACCCTAACTATTACTCTGCGAAACCAGAACGCGATCTGGAGGAATCATTACTGCGTTGGCAGTAATAGTTACTCCCCTATATCGAAAGCGTTTAATTCCTGTTCAATCAAGATAATAATTTTTTTCAAAATCAATTAAAGTCTTTAAGCCCATGGATACCCGTGCAGAAATTGACCAATTTGTTTCCAAGTTCCGATCCGGGGCCGATCGGATTTTCCACATGTGGCCGCAGGAGGGCACATGGTGTGGCCCGGGTTGAAACCACATCGGATTATAATAGACAAGATTATTTTCGAATTTTGTGTTGTGATCCTGATATTGTATAGTGACTATATTGATATTAAAATGCCAAAAGCAAAAAGTACATGGCGAGTTCGGAAATATTTTGTTATTAACGGTAATTTGAAAAGAAAATTATAATTTTAAGTGTAGAACGTTATTGTGTTTCATTATTTTTTATATCGTATATTGAATTTTCCATAGTGAATTTTTTAGAAAGAAAATGATTAATAATGTAATATATTTTTAGATTCAGAAGAATGGAATAGTTCTACAGACTACGAAAATGGGTTTAAAAATTATACTGTTTTTATACTTTTAATTATACTGTTGCATCACTAATCTGAATTAATGAAATAAATTTTTTGAACCAACTATTTATTGTTATTAAACGAAAAGCCTTTAAATTTTACTATTTTTAAAAATACAAAATTAGAAGGGGCCATATCTGGACCAGATCGGGCCCCCATTTTGCAAGCCTAGATCTGGGCCCGATCGGGTAGGGCGTTTCATTACTGGTCTGGCGCTAGACAGATTACCCTATCGGGGCCACATTTTTTCCGATCGGGGCCCGATCGGCGCCCCACCAAAATTTCTAGACCGGTAAACTAGACCACATGGCCAAATTCCTGTAAAACTTCATGTAAGATAACTTTATAATCTCACAAAATATCATCCCGGAAATTTGGAAAATGCAACAGAAGACTATAAAGAACGTCTGTCCATTTGGTTTGAGTGAAAATTTTACAAACATTTTTACAGCCAACTAATTATCCATAAGTTTTTCAAATTATCAAAAGATTTTACTAAAAAGACGTTAATAGAAGTGCTTTATTGTCTTTTTTTACGTTTTCTAAATTTTCAGAAAGATGTTTTGTGAATCAAAAAAGTTTTCTTAAATAAAGGAATTAATGTTTAATTTAGTCATGTGGTCGATATTTAAAAGTTATAATCATTTATAAATTAGTAACTGTAATCAATTTTCTAAAGTAGCACGTATTCTTATACCGTGTAACAATTCTTTACATAAAAAGTACATACGGAATTTTTAAAGCTAAGAAGAGTTGAACCTGAACTTATCTATTTAAATTTAACGCTTTGCAGTCAGTAACGCAATCCGTTCACCTAATATACAATTTAAATTCGGATATGAATCCACCGTTTAAAGCTATTGTTGAAATTTTGTTATAACATGTATTATAAGTTCAGTTATACATAAACTTGTTTGTAATGAAGAGAAAATATGGGATTGAAAGCAACATAATTTATGGAACATCACAATCTGACACTCCAGATATTCAGATTAATCTTTCATTTTTCTCCATCTAGCAAAACTAACAAAATAATGACCTCGTGTAAAGCAATAATTATAATTAATAAATAAAAAATCAGTATTTTTCAAATTTTATTTTACTTGTACTTTACTTTTACTTATTATTTTTATTGTATTGCATCACTTACTATTTCACGTCTAGGATTTTTTTAATTCAATATCATACTTTACAATTTTTTCGTTTAGTTTTTATACTCTATTAATACCAAATCATTAAAGACAATTGAACAAGAATGATAGTATAAAAGATTGTACCAAAATAATAAAACAAGCTAATTTGTCACCAAATAAATATTCCAATGTTATTTTTCACCGTATAGTTGTTTCGTATGAAGAGTTAAGGCCTAAATAAATAACTAATAACAAACGGCTATCACTACACAGGTCTGCAAAAAAAATGTTGAATTTGTTCTAGAAAAGATAGGAGTCATTTCCAAAGTAGTTTTTCCCGTAGAATCCAAGTCCGGCCTCGGAACTGCTCCAGCACGTCAGGTTTTTGAGTAATCCTAACCTAAAAGTGAAAACAACACGGTTTTTCGCTTTATTTGAGCACCCATAATTTCGCGAATTTTTATTATTTTTCAAATCTGAAAAGATCACCAAAAAGAGCGACTTTTCAGCTTTTCGTTTCTTAATTATTATATATAAACGTCGATGATGTCGCGTCAAACATAATTCTAAGCGTGTATCTAATGTTATACTATACGACACCATTCGATTGGTTGAATAAAAGAAGAAGTGTTTTACATAATGAGTAGACTTCTTCCACGTAGCTGAGTAGCCGTCTTCGTGCTTCTTATCAGTGATACACGTGATTTCCAAGTGATTGTATTAAATTATAATATTAGGATCAATAACGTGTTGTTAATTGGTAATATGAAAGGCCTGAAAGTTGCAATAGTCTTTATGCTTTTTGCTGTTGTCTATACGACTGGTAATTATCTTTTTATTCAAATTGTATTCGTACACGAAGAGAATGATGTTAATTGATAAAGTTAATGAATATACAATAATTATCCAAAGTTCTATGGTCGATTTTAAAAAACTTGCTTTCGATTTCCTTATCTTCACTTTTCACCTTATACAGAAATTAGTTATAGATGAAGAACACGAAAAGTAGCATTTTTTTTCTGGTAGTAACAACCCAACAAATTAAAAATTGGAATGATAAGAAAATTACAACCTTGAAAACTGCTTTAAAAAATTACATTATTAATATTAAGTCATCATCTAGGCAATAAACTTTCCATTCTTATAATTTTTCTTCGTAATTTACATATTTTAATTTTCTCCATTTTAGAAATTATATATACCCAGAAACAAATTTACTTGATTTAACAAAAGCAGTAAGGTAAAAGCATCAATAGCCGGACAGCCATGAATTATTCTCAAAATTAGAGATTTATGAATCACTTATCGCTATTTTGGTGTACCGTATACAAACCTCGAAACGTACACTTTTAAAAAGTGAAAAATTTGTTGAATTAGAAATTAAAACTTCGCCAAGAAAAAAAAATTTCTCTACTGAAGCACAAGGCTGGTCGAAATGTAGCGAAATCTGCTCTATAAACTAACTGACGCGTTGTCTTTGTTAAGCAAATAACATTTACATTTACCTTCATTTGTCATTTTAATACGTGTTACACTAAAGTCAAATGCTTTATATAAACCATAATATTTTTCAAAATTAAAAAACATTTTTCTTTAATTAAATATTTTGAATCCAGTTATTAGGTCAATGAATATTCGTTTTGCCTAATAACCGAACGCGTGTCCGGCGTTACATTGCACTGCTTTTATTTTCGCTCTAGTCGCCGGACGAAAAGTTTATTGCAAAACCAAATGCGAATTTTAAAAAGTGCCTTTAAAATTTTCAAGAAATGTGGTAAGTATTTGATTGTTTTCAATTCATAGAAGATATCTATCTAATAAAATATTAGGCAAATTACTTTAAACATATTTTAATTAGTCAAATATGAAATCCAACCTCAATTGATATTTGACGTTTATTTTCTTGTTGATTTTACATTGATAATAATGAAAATATGGATTTCAGAGTGAAATTTTCCCACTTTTTGATCTTTTTTAATGATAATTTTCAATAATAATGATAAACTATAATTAATAATGAATAATTTTTTAAAGAAATAATGTTTGAACTATGGATTTGCTGAAAATCTGATATTTTGAGAAAGTTTTTTTATTTTAACATATCTATTTTCTGGGTTTTATGTATTTGGTGTCTTTATTATAGATCATGGAAAAAGTATCAGAAAAAAAGATTAAAAAGCTTTATACCAAAGCGGATATTATTAATGCGATTGAGGATATAAGGCAAAAACGATTGACAATTAGTGCTGCAAGCTCAAAATATAATATATTCTATTCGTAAAATGTTTATAATATTTTTTTTAATAAGCGTAGACCTAAAAAATGTTTTCGTAAATATTTCCCAGTGCTTATTATGCTTAAAAAATATCAAATACATATCAATCAAATTATAATATTCTCTTGTCCGAGTAATAGTGCAGCGCTGTCCGGCTATTGGATCAATTCACTTTTCCCGTCCGGCAATTGGCTCCAGAGCATTATTTAATGAAGAGAATTATTAAAATGGATTATTCAGATTTAACACAACTCTGGACTTTTTGTTATAGTAGGGAGGAAACATACATCAAAATAATCGTGGCAATTCTTGATTCCGCATCACATTTAGAACGATTAATACAAAAAATTGAATGACATTTCCTTAAACGTCCGACTATTGGTGCTTTTACCTTACGTTAAATTTTCATGTTGATTTGTTAGTATTTTTTATTATATTCCTGATACTTAAAAAATAGCTCTATTATTATTATATTAGGAACGTGTTAAGTTTCTCTGATCTCCTTTTTATCTTTAATAAATAAAAACATTATAATTAAAATCTAATATTGAATTATTTTCTCAAACTATAGGAATTAGTAATGCCAAGCCCATGAGCGCCGCAGTTACAGCCCAATTGCAGTTTTTACGAAGAATTCAGCGATCCGTTGTTTCATTCAGGAAATTTGGAGATGTACATTTATTTCTTGGGGCACTATTCAGTCCAAAGTGGATTTTAACTATTCATAATTTTACTGAAAATATAAATACTGACCCTGACCAGTATTGGGTTGTAGCTAACCTTGATAATGGTTCAAAACGTACAGTTCATTATATTAGAACGATACAAAGAGTTAGTTTAAATTCCATGTTTTCACTTGTCAAGGTAATTAGTTCCATATGAAACTTTAGAGTTTAAATTTTAATAATTTAAATGGTATTTCGTATAAATATGATTATAAGTTAATGACTACTTGTAATAAAAGACATTATATTTTGTTTCAGTTGTGGGAACCAGTAAAACTTAGATGTTTCCTTTTGGATTTAAGTTATATCACAATGAATGATGTTAACATAGAGGCACAAATATTAGGATGGACTAAGGTAATAATACATAATAATAAATATTTGATAAATTGAATTTATTATTTTTCTAACTTAATATGACAAATATATTTTTGTAACACTGCATGGAAAGTTTTCTTTGGGCACCATTTACCAGCAATAAAAGGAGTCTTGCCCATCCGTGCAAGAATATTTTTGCATACTGTGCGAGAAAAAATTTGCGCATTGCAGTGCACCAAAGAGGACACTTCATAGATGTGCTGCAAGAAAAAGAGTTTTTGACGTGCAGTATTTTTATCATAATCTATCTTACTCTTTCTCGTCATTCTAAAAAAAGCACAAAAGAAATATCTTTATGCATTTTGAAAAGTCGTGAAAATTTACAATTTTTCGGATAGTGAAAATTATATTTCTCACACATTGCAGGAAAATGGTTTCATTCGCGGTTTTTTCCCACGACTTTGGAATAAAGGTTACGTCTTCTATTCACACACTTATATACCCATTAATTCGGATAAAGATAATGTAAGTACACGGAGAAACCCAAGTTTACAATTTTTGTTGAACTATGTTTCAATTTAGGAAAAAAACGTGTCTAGTGAGAATTTTTCGCAGCGAAATACTGAACTTTAGGAGCCCTATACGATAATTTACTATAGATTATATCAAACTTCACTAGAACTTATACTAAAGTTCCATATCATTTTTCAAATCTTCAGTATTTTGACTGCGAAAATTTTCCAGTCCGCTAGGAATGACTGCCATTGCACCTTGATTTTCCCTAGATTCCTAATTTTTTTTCAATTATCATTATAATATAAAACATATACTACTATAAAAAATTTCTCGGTGTAGTTTACAAATTTTGCATGAAAATAAAAATATTCTGGGATTGGCAAATTTTAACGTTTGATTCGTTATTATATACGAGGCCTGTCCGGAAAGTATCGGGCCTACCTTTATATCTCCGCGCCATAGTGTTCGAGTGACCTCTGCGGGGCATGAACGCCAACAGTAAAGCCTCACGAACCTATTGGTTGCTTGCTGACATCTGCCGGACGCATAGTTCATGCGCAGCGTGTCTTTGTTTACAAAGCTATTTTTGAGTTCGGCGGATTCTGTGATTTTTAAAAATGACTGAAAAACAAGATCAACGAATATGCATCAAATTTTGTTTTCAACTTCGAAAAACGAGTTCGGAAACTATTCAGATGATGCAGAAGGCCTTTGGATATGAGTGTATGAGCAAAACACGAATAAAAGAGTGGTATAATCTTTTCAAAGGAGGCCGCACTTCTGCTGATAGTGATTCTCGTTCTGGCCGACCTTCGACGACAAAAACATTGGATAATATTGAGCGGGTGCGACTAGCGATTGAAGGTGATCGGCGATTAACTGTTCGCGAACTAGAAAATGATATCGGAATACCGAAAACCACTGTTTGGGAAATTCTGAACAAGAATTTAGGAATGACTCGCGTGTGTGCGGCGACTGGCTTCTTCACCACGATAACGCGCTAGCGCATTCATCGAATCTTGTGCAGCAGTTTCTGAGTAAAAACAGTATCGCATTGCTTCGAAAACCTCCGTACAGTCCCGACATAGCCCCCTGTGACTTTTGGCTGTTTCCAAAACTCAAAAAACCACTCAAAGGACAGCGATTCGATGATAAAACGACGGATGAAAATAATGCGACGAGCGTACTCAATGCCATTCCTAGAAGTGAGTTCCAGGACTGCTTCGAGAAGTGGAAACATCGCTGGAACCGTGTTATTCAATCAAGTAGGGATTACTTTGAAGGATGCCACCCGCCCGATGATGAAGCATAACGCCAGCGCGGAGATATAAAGGTAGGCCCGATACTTTTCCGAACAGACCTCGTATATCTTATTTATTGAAAAAGCAATTGTCAGACATGTATCGTCAGTTGGGGCGAATCGCTCTTCTGGAACGAATTGCTGAAATAATATTTAAAAATTATTGTAGTGATTCGCCCAGTTCACGATAAATTGAAAAACCAAATTTTAGAAATAAAAATAGTTGTATAATTCTTAGAGAACTTTATGCTAATTATGAAGCTTTAATTATTTTATGGATTTAGTACATTACAATACATTTTATGTTAGTAATGTGAGACAGAAATAACCAATTCTGGTATTTTACACCAGAATTAAGGTGAATGTAAAATTTAGTTTTATTAGTACAAGTATACTATATATTGCTTAGCTTTAAAACAATAAAACAAAGAATTGCCTGAAATATAATAAAAGAACGTGGTAAAACATTTTATTACAATATGTATACACTGAAAAAAATCAGCTATAGTTGTGGCAACTATATTTACACAGTTGTTTGGGTTACAGTTAGATGTACTGTATTTTGCAGTTGGTCCAACTATTTTATAGTTGCTGTAATTGCGTTCGCAGTTGCAGTCCTGCAACTGTATTTTACAGTTCGTTTTAGCGCTGGCTAATCCTAACAGTTGACGCTACTATAAAATACATTTGCCCCAATTCAAAGTCACGCAGTTACGACAAGTTCTCTTGACCGAAAATTTTTTTCAGTGTACCTTTGCCCCTTGAAGAGTAAGTGAAAAATTGAATGTTGACAATATTTTAGATTCCTGAAGGCAGTCTTATAATACAAAATGGAGTACTTGTAGGACTTATTGCTCAATCTGATTCAAACATTGGAGTAGCAATTCCAGAGTCTGAACTAGGACTCATTTATGCCAAGATTGATTGAAAAACTAATATTGGAGCAGAAGCCAATTCATACCAATTCAGCCTAGCAAGTGTATTTCTGCTCGTCTGCAGTTACAGTTTGTAACCATCTGACAAAAAATAGAAACTAGTGAAAATCTATCTGAAACTTTAACCATTTTTTAAAAATTAAGCAATTATAAAAGAATAAACGATTTAGCCTTACCAAATGCATTATATTTTTAGTATATTATTCAGTATTTGTTTCAGCAACTTTTTGTTTCAAATTCATCATTCAATCTACAGGGTGGGCCATCTAACATTTGGAATTCGAATCGGCTATAAAAAATTGTCATTAGGACATTTTGATGCAAGATATATATTTTATGTTTTGATTTTAAAAAACATTATTGAAAATAAAAAATTCCATTTTTTATTACCTTCCTTTTCAGAATGGATCCATTGAAATTAAGCAGATTTCTTTTGTCTATCAACAGAATCGTTTCACTGTTAAAAAACTCACCTGCAAAATGTAATACGAAGATATTTTTACTGATAAACGATTTCTTTTGACTCTGGAAAGAAATCCTTTAACTATTAAAGGATTGAATTTGTCGGCTAGCCGACGAATTACGCCTGCGCATCAGTGAGTGTACATCGTCTAGTGCAGAACAGTGCAATATGCGCTAGTAACTTTTGTGTTGTGTGATATTCTCTTTTATCATCGCGATTAATTAACGTGGAATTCATCAAAGTTGTATCTTAAAATTTCTTTAAGCGGAAATCTATGACGGATCGTTATTATAGTATTGAAAATGATCGATTTAATATTGGCATTTGTCAAAGATGGGCTTGTGTATATTTCTTATTAGGTTATATTATTATATTTTATGCTCGAAATTATATTTCCTTTGTACGACAAAGGATTTCATTTCCAGACCAAAGGAAATACTTTGACAGTAAGAGGACAGCATTTGAAACGACAATCCTTTGAATGTTAAAGGATTTACTCCCATGCTAACTTTGAATAGAAAATCCTTTAATTGTGAAAGGAATCGTTTGACAGCCAATAGTCTGGTTTTAGAGTGTAAAATTTCGTGCAAGATAACTCTTTTATTTTACAAAATATTTTCCTAAAAATTTGGAAAATACTATAGAACAACACGATAGAGAACTACCGTCCCAGATAAGAACTTTGTTAACTCAGTTTTTGACGAAATTGGATTATTATTTAATTTTAATTTATCGGAAAAACTGCATTTCATTGCGTTTTCGAAATTAATATATGGCTATTAGTTTTTTGTAATATTTAATTTTTTTTCTTTTAACGGAACAGTAGAAAATTGAGGCGGTTACCGTTGCTTTAGTCAGTATTGACAACTACCAGAAAACCTTGACTGTATAGGCAATAGTTTTTCTCAGTTTTATCAAGAATTGAGTTAACACGGTTCTTGCCTGGGACGGATGCATAACGTCTGTCAACTCCGTTTGAGTGAAAATTTTGCAAACAATTTTACAGTTAAGGTAGTTCGTTCACGAAAATTAGCCCTTCAATAATAATATTGCTATTCTTGAAAGCAAAGTTATCTATTTTTGCCTGGGATCTAATTTGCGACGTAATGAAGTTCTGAAATTCCCTATCATGTATACGAAGCTTCTTATTGGCCTTTCCTCCTGATAAATTGTTCTGACACGTTGTAAAAAATGACACGACACAGAATTGGCGTTTTTATGTGTGACACGTTGGCTTGACACAAGATATTAAGAAATATGGTAAATTTTCCTCATTTCATTTAGAATTAGCTGTAGTACTTATCAGAGATACACGTCACTAGCAGGCCAACTGGTTCTATCCATTATACAAAATTTCAATTAAAATTGGATACCATAACATTGAATTTGTTAGCAAAATGAAGATCTTGAAAGCTGCAATACTTTTCACACTCTTTGCTGTTGTTTATACCACTGGTAATTGCATATCCCTACTTAAATTTTATTTTAATCTAGAAAAAAACAAATCATCGATTTTATGCATTTTTTATTAGAAATATTAGTTTTTTCAGATAATCAGATTTCACCAGGAAAAAAAGTTAATTAATTTATTGTTTTATTTATTCAATGATTTAAAATACAAATATTAATTAATAAGCCTTAATGACTACACATTTTTTTAAATGTTCGATGCTGTGTATCGAAACATATAGTGGCACTTGCTTTGCTTTATTTTCAAGGAGAAAAATATTTGTCTAAAATTACGAAACTATTTGAAAAGGCATGATATAATTCTGAAGCGACGTACTTTTTCTTATAATACACATTTATTAGGATTTCTATTATGGAATACGATAAATTGTAGATAAAAGAACCGATTTACATGTTAAAATTTTCTGATAATTCTATTTATTTTATCATCTAGATGGGAATTTTTATGGGTAATTTAGCGTATTCTATAATAGAAATTCTTATAAATGTTGAATTATTAGAAAAAAGTACGTCGCTTTAGAATTCTATCATGGTTTTTTTTTAATTTGTTAGCAGAGTTTTGACATATTTCTGAAGCAGAAGTAAAAAATACTTTCAAGGTTATTATCGTGCCAAAAATCAGACGTTTTGGAAAAAGAAGTTTTCCAAAGATTTTAAGACTTGAAATGATATCATCAGTCGTTTCTTATAAAAGAAAAAACATTAGTTTTCATAAAAAAATGAAAAACTTACGAAAAATAATATTTAATAATGTTTTTTGTAATAGAATTTATCCTTACTCTCGCTTGTTACCAATTTTTAAAAAATGATTGGTTTTTCATAAATCATAACTTATTTTTCGGGGAAAATATTTTCTGTAACTCTACTGTTTCCAATTTTAGAAATAAAAAATAAAATGTTCAAATGTAGTTATATCAAAAAAATGTTTCTTTTATGAAAAATTTTTTTTAACGATTTCACCCATTGAAACTTTGTATTTGCAATCTATTATAAGAAACATTAATAAAAGTATTATTTTTCGTAAGTTTTGAATTTTCTTCACAAAAAATAATGTTTTTTTCATAAAACGCGACTGATAATATCATTTCGAGTTTTAAAATCATTGTAAAACTTCTTTTTACGTTTGGAACAGCATGCTCGCAAAAAATCGGTAAAATACCTCAACTACTTTGAAAGAAGACTTTTTAAGACCCTTTTACCCCATAATAGATCTCAAAAATTGCAAAATTCTCTTTACTTTAATGTATTTCTTATAGCTCAGAAAATGAAAAAAGTCGACATTAACTTTTCCAAGACGTCGCTTGAAATTTACGTAGAAATCGATGTGGATTTTTTCATCTGGGAATATATATTCTGTGCTTTTCTTTTTTTCTTTATTTGCCATATGTTCAATCTCTTATGGTGTTATTAGTGGTATTTACATAATCACTTTTTTGCTCAAACTATAGGCAATGTGCAGCACCTAGCGAGACAGGCTGAAATTGATGACCAAATGTCAATGTCATGGAAAGCCAAGATGTCTATTGCGTCTTTCAGAAATAATGAGAGCGAACATTTATTTTTTGGAGCCTTAATTAGTCCAAAATGGATTTTATGTCTTAATGCTTTGACTGCAAATATTAATACTGAGCTTGACAAGTATTCCGTTGTACTTCAAGTTGGTAATAGTTTATATCATGAAACTCATTTTATAAAAGGCGTTCAGCGGGTTAATGAGCATTCCGCATTCTCGCTTGTTGAGGTAAATAGTTCCACATTATTCTCAATTTGGATCTTTTTCCATATGGAAACGTTCATAAGCTATTGATAACTTGTAATGTAAAACATCCAATTTTGTTTTAGTTGTTGTTACCAACTAGACATCGTTCTTTCACTGTAGATTTGGGTCCTGTTGATGCGGAAAATGTAGATATAAGTCTTCTTGAAGCGAACTTTGAAAAATTTAGGACTCATCGAACACACGATGCAAATTCGAATCCTGATGAGGTGGTCAATGCACCATTAAAAGGACTAATAATAGGATGGACTCCGGTATCTATGAACAGTTTGCATAAAAACTGGCATTATACTAATATTTGATCATTCAGTAGCAGCAGTAATGCTGAAAAAACTTCTCCATTTCTTATTGCGCAAGCGTGAGAAGAAAGCGGTGAAAATCATATTAGTTGATGTGCTAATTAAAAATTCTAAAAATACAGTGAGTTGCAAAATTATTATAAACTCAATTTCCACTTATTTTGCGCCCTCTGAAACGAAAACAACTTACTTATTTTGCATTTCTCCTTATCCCCACTACTTTTCACGCCATCGTAGTTTTTTCGTGTTTTTTATTGATCATTTGTAAAGAGTTGGAAAATCGTTTGCATTTCGATGGTTCGTGGAAGGGATATCCGACCCTCCGTAAACGAAAAATAAGTAAGCGGTGCACTCTAAAAACGGAATATTAACTGTCGAACAATTCCGTTCACTATGAATGGATTTTCTACTCAAAATTGGCATAAGAGGAAATCCTCTAACAGTTTAAGTATTTTCGTTTCAAGTGCTATCATTTCACTGCCAAAGTTTTTCCTTTGGTCTGGAAATAAAATCCTTTGTCGTACGAAGGAAGTATAATTTCGGTGTTAAAAGAAAACAAATTCTATGATATAACCTATAAGAAATGTACACAAGCCAAACTTTGATAAATCCCAATATTCAATCGATCATTTTCAATAATATAATAACGACCCGTCTTAGATTTCAGCTTAAAGAAATTTTAAGATATAACTTTGCTTACATTACAAATTTTCCAATACGTGTAAAATTGAAAGTTCATGATCTATTAAATATATAATGTTGAAAAAGTGTTACAAAATTATTTTTAAACTTTGTTGCATTTTAAATTTCACAATAAATTCTATAGTAAACATTTTACTAATAATTTCGAATCAAAATATTTTTTTACAAATAAAAAACAACTGTATATTTCATAAAATAAATAAATTGTATAAAAAATTATACATATACGAAACTGTTTTATGGAAAAAAATGTGTAGCTGTCACAAAAATATTTTAGGTTATAGTAGCCACATTTATGGTTAGGATAGTTAATAATATAGCTTGAACAGCAATATGTTTCTTTGTACCAGCTACACATTTTTTTGTGTGTGATGCTTTTATTGACATTCTTGGGAATATCTTTGAATTGTCATCAGAAGCAATGAAAAATAAGGTTATGCGGATCAAAATTGTTTGTTTTGGTATACGAACTTTTCAAAATTTCTACGTCGCACTCTGGGATTCCCAATAATTTGTAGAAATCCATTATTTGATTTCGTTAATTGATTTTGATCATAAATAAATATATTCTTCGTAGTTGGCACCGTACTGACAAAATATCTGTGAACAGATTAGCACCAGACGATGTACACTCACTAATGCGCAGGCGCACTTCGTCTCCTAGTCTAGAAATGCAATCCTTACATAATTAGAGGATTTCTTTTCAGAGTAAAAAAAAATCGTTCATTGCTAAAAATATTTTCTTTTTGCATCTCACAGATGAGTTTTGTAACAAGAAGAAGATTCTGTTGGTAGACAAAAGGAATATACTTAATTTCAATGGATGCATTCTGAAAAGAACGTAATTTCACTATGGATCGACTTTTTTTTAGAGTGTGCAGCGCAAAATAATCAAGCGGAAAAATAAGTGGAAGTTGAGTGTACTCACTTTGTTTTTCATAATATCTTCTTCAACAATTGACAAAAACACTTCATCATTAGGTCGTTTTATGCATAATTTTAATGTCTTTAATGTTATTTTTGTTGAAAAATTTAATAAGTGTATTCTCAATATTAGGAGATTCTATACAGCTAACAAAAACAAAGTGAGTATAATAATTTGGCATCCCACTGTAAAATTAATATTTAAAATAAGTAAAATTCATTATTGTCTACATAAAAACTGTAAAATAAAAAATTTGAAAATAGAGTTCAAAGAATAGTGATTTTTACTTTATCAATTATTATAAATTTTACATATTTGAAGAATTTTGAATGAGCTAACCAAATAGTATAATTCGCTTTTGCAGCCTCTTTCTCACTCTTGCACGATAAGAAATAAAATAGATATTTAGCATTACTGAGTAGTAAAATTATAATATTTAATCTATAATAGTAAGATATGTAATTAAATATATTACTTTCCTAATTTAAGGAGGTTCGACCGTGGCTAGGATAGCCCTTGAAAAAATTAATTATCACTTTGAAAAATTTTAGTGCTGTTCTTCAATACATAATATTACAGAAAAATTTTCGCTTGACTAAAACATGATAATGAGTCATTATTTCTTAAAACCCGATTATTTTTAAAGAGTAATCTTGGATAAAGCTACATTGAATTTTGACCTACAGTAATTGTTATTAAAAAAAAAAGACATTTGTTATATTTTTAGTTTTTTACTTGATAAAATGAATATTGACCTCTTAGAAAATGTGTTAGATAACAGCTAAAACAGTTTTTGAATATACAATCAATAACGTTTTCCAAAGGCTTCCTAGCCATAGCCAAAGCTCCTTAATAATATGAGAAATGTACAAATTTTTAAACAATTTTCTTATTTGCAGGAACGTGGATTCGTATACGGTTATCTTCCTAATATAATGAATAGAAATTTCATCTTGAATGCAAGAACGTTTATACGCATAAATACGGATGAATCTAAAGTAAGTGAAGTCTTAATTACTTTATGAATTTAATATTTTTTGAACTTATTCAAGTCTAATCTTTATAATCTTGTAATGAAATAACGCTTTTCACATAAGAATTTTGAATTTCCATCCTATATCTCAATTTATGTTGCAAATGGAATATTCCTTCAAGTATCCCATTCTTTTTCTTGATAAAGCTGTTTTTATTCGTGATTTTTATTTTATAAAATAAATTTCCAAGTTTTTTTTGTGTGTGATTTTTTCAATAAAATATATAAATATTTAATTCAAAAAAGACTTACGAGGACTAAAGAAAACTGAAATTATTTACAAAATCATTTCAGATTCCCGAAGGTAGTCTTATAATATGGGGTGGACTTCTTATGGGATTTACTTCTGAGAATAATCCAGTCCGGGGGCCAGCAATTTCAATGAGACAACAGCAGATTATTTGTTCTATTACTGGAGCAAGAAATTTTTTTTCAGATGAAGGTACTAATTCAAACTAGTATCTTAATTTTGATCCTCTGCAGTTGGACGTTGCAATTATATAAGAATACATTAAAAAGAAGAAAAATTTATCTTGAATCAAATTCTTCTGTGAGATTAAGGAATTGTATCCCAATTAATGATTTGGCTTCAGGCCATGGGCCATGCAGGTCACATGACCAATACAGTAACTGGCTATCGATTTTTTCTCCATATATACAATTTTAAATCAAAATAAATTGGTCCAAATTTAGTAAATGATCAATAAAAGCATATCAGAGGAATAGGGGAAGGCATAGTGCATTAAAATAAATTTAAAAAAAATGATTAATAGTACCAACTGAGTGTCTTGAGTTCTACTGCACTGGTCTATCACTGTCGGTAATATAGTCTTCAAATTTGCTAAAATTACTTATTTTTAACAACATTTTTTATATCATTATAAATTTCCAAGACATAACAGAACTGTCTCAGTAATATTTTATTCATTTGCCAAATTTCAAAACGATATTTCATTCTCCGTGGAAATGTAGTTACAGAAACGTACAGTACCGGTCAAAATTGTGAGACCACCTATTTTTCGATAATTGCTTAAATTATCCTAATTTGAATTATGTGAGTGAAAAAATGTGTTCCCTTAATTAAATTCAAAGCTATCAAAATTACATACTGCTCAAGGTTAAAGTTAAAAAAAAAAAGTTTGAAAAATTCCAAAATTACTTTTGTTGAGAAAAACATTTTTATAAGATATATAAAACATATAATCATGTATTTTGTATCGAATTCTTTTAAAATATATATTCATATGATCTTTATTATGATTTACCTACAGATGAAATGTTTTCGAAATTTTCCTACTTTTTTGTTACAATTTCAACTCTTTGCATTATGCAAGAAAAAAATTATAGATTTATAATGACAATTTAACGCGATTCTGTAGAATCTTAGCTTTAAAATGAGCCTAAGGATATTAAAAAATTTTGATTTTTTCGAAAGTTATTTAAAATTTAAGAAAAATTTGAAATTTTGGCTTTTTTGGCAATAATTTCTTCAAAATTTAACTAAACGACTTCATTCCAGACTAATTTTAAAGATAATTTTTATGGCTTTCACATTATTAAGAGTACAAATTTCGTCACTCACAGAATTGAAATTAAGATAATTTAAGCAATCATCGAAAAACAGGTGGCCCCATAATTCTGACCGGTAGTGTACTTGTCGATGACACTTCAGTTTTATGTTTTAAAATGAAAAAGTCTCGCAAGTTTGAGCGCGCTTAGGACGGTCGATTCGATCGTCCCGCTCTGCACTCCGTTTTGTTTGGATCTTGGGCTTCACACTCGGTTTTAGATATAAGTTTATTTCTTGTAATTTTATAATGAAGCTCATGTCAATTCTACAATACTGTACACGTGAATTACATTTTCTCAAAGTTATTAAATTTGTTTTTGATTTCAAATGAAAAAGGAAATTCAATTTCATTGTTTCATTCATTCTCATCTCACATAATCATCATGACATTCGCGCTTCGTGCTAGATTTTCTGTATACAATTCTGTAACTTTCTAATAATATACATGATTAAAAAAAATGCATCTTCTAAAAATCTCAGGAAGGAAAAAAAATCGTAGACTGCTTTTAAGCAATCGATTTTTTATTTTAACGCTTAATTTGTATCTCATATATTTTGGTTAAAAAATTGAAATTTTGATTTTCAATACTTACAATCAAAAAATAAAATATATATCTTGTCAAAAAATGTCCTGCTGAGAATTTGTAGACTTTATTTAGGAGAATAATTTTCTATCTTAGCGTTTTTTCCGTATCTCACATATTTTATTTAGAAAATGGAATTTCAAAATTTAGATCGTATTTTTTAAAATTAAAATGAAAAATGTACGTTTTATCAGAAACTATGTCAGACAAAATTTGTAGATCTTCTTGAAACGAATAATTTTGCAAACTTAAGTTTTTTTTGTATTTCACATATTATTGTTAGAAAATTGAATTTTGGATCTTCAATAGTATTTTTTCCAATTAAAAAGAAAAATATACATCTTATGAAAAAATATTGCCATTTAGACTTGTAGATTTTTATGTACTAAATAATTTTTTTATCATAACTTTTTTTCGTATTTCGAATAATTTAACTGCAAAATGGAATTTAGATATTGACTTTTTTCAAGTTTTAACATACTGTAACTTTTCTAATTTTAGTTTAATCGAAAAATGTCATTAGGATAATTAGTAGAGACTTATGAGGACTATCAGAAACCAGTATTGGAATTTTGGATTTTCCCATAAAGTTTTTTTCTAAAACACAAAAAATGATCCTATTTCCATAATTTTCGTTGGATGTGGCTGATTAACGAACTTGTACTTACGTTTTCGGCTTCGATAAAGTATGCCAAACCTCAATTCAATCCGATAAGCCTATCGATAGTTATTGTATCTACAGACGACGGGCAGACGACAGACAGACAGACACTTTCGTAAAAACCGTCTTTTCTGACTCAGGGGGTCTCAAAACGTAAAGATTTGATGAAAATTTCGAAAGTCCTTTTTCACATGAAACTAATACCTTTTCATTGATGATGAGAATGTAAAAAGTCCAGGTGAACTTTTCGAAAACGTCACTAGAAATTTACGTAGAAATCGATGTGGATTTTATCATCTGGGAATACATATTGTATGCTTTTATTTTTTCTTCATTTACCATATGTTTGATCTCTTATAGTCTTATTACTGGTATATATTTATATTTAGTACAAACCCATAGAAAACAAAGCTGTTTCTGTTTTTTACATATTTTTTTTTTGCTCAAACTATAGACAATATGCAGTACCTCGCGAGAAAGGTTGAAATTCATGACCAAATGTCAATGTCATGGAAAGCCAAGATGTCTATTGCGTCTTTCAGAAAAAATGGGGGCCCACATTTATTTCTTGGAGCCTTAATTAGTCCGAAATGGATTTTAAGTCTTAATGCTTTGACTGAAAATATGAATACTGAGCTTGACAAGTATTCCGTTGTACTTCAAGTTGGTAACAGCTCATATCGTGAAACTCATTTTATAAAAAAAGTTCAGCCGCTTAATGAGTATTCCGCATTCTCGCTTGTTGAGGTAAATAGTTCCACATTATTTTCAAGAGATTAAGCTTTTATCATTTGAATCATGTTTCATATGGATACGTTTATAAGTTATTGATAACCTGTGATGTAAAAACTTCAATTTTGTTTTAGTTGATGTCACTAACTAGACTTCGATCATTCACTGTAGATTTGGGTCCTGTTGATGCGGAAAATGTAGATATGAGTCCTATGGAAGCGAACTCTGCATTATTTAGGATTTCGCAAGCGCACGATGCACATTTGAATCCTAGTGGGGCGAAGGAAGTACATTTGAATCCCGATCGTATGCGAACTGATGAATTAAAAGGACTAATAATAGGATGGACTCCGGTATCTATAAACAGTTTGCAAAAAAACTGACGTTATACTAATATTTGATCTTTTGGTAGCAGCAGTAATGTTGAAAAAACTCCTCCATCTCTTATCGCGCAATTGTGAGAAAAGAGCGAAGAAAATCAAATTAGTTGGCGGGCTAATCAAAAATTCTAAAAATACGTACCGTTGGTTGTCAAATTATCATGCCCATTTTGTTTTTGTTAGCTGTATAAAATCTTCTAATATTGATAATACACTTATTCAAAGTTTTCACCAAAAATAACATTAAAGACGTCGAAATTATGCATAAAAGAACCTCGTTATGAAGTCTGTCTGTCAAATTTTGAGGAAGATATTGTGCAAATTGTCCATATTTCAAACTGTTCTTAAATTATGAATAACTTTTTAAATAATTAGTGCTTTTATATGTTCTTTGACTTATTTTAAAATTAAATTTACGTGAAATGTTTAAAAAGGTGTCAAAAAATTATACTAATTTTTCCTTAGACTCTGCATTTATTATAATTTTTACATGTTTGCAAAATTTTGAATCAGCTAACCAAATAGTATAATTTGTTTTTTTCAGCCTCTTCCTCACTCTTGCACGATAAGAATGGGAATTGATATTTAGCATCACTCAAGAAGTTTCCGGTCTAACTAAGAAAAACACAGTTTTTTCGAGAAATTCGACTTTATTCATCAACATAGTTTCTTTCAAGCGTAATACATTCATTCCAACGCTTCTCTAACTTTTCGATGCCTTTTTTGTAGAATGATTCGTCTTTGCTCTCAAAATAGGTCTCAGTTTCAGCAATCATTTTTTTATTGGAGCCAAATCTCTTTCCCTGGAGCATTTTTTTCAGGTCAGCAAAGAGCCAGTACTCGCTAGGGACCAGATCTGGAGAACATGGTGGGTGAGGAAGCAATTCGAAGCTTAATTTATTCAATTAACAGCACTTTTTTCTTTTGCATGTGAGGTTGTTTTTTCTTGATTTTTGCACTCAATCGATCCAGTAATAACATATAATAGTCGCCGTTAATGGTTTTATCTTTCTCAATATAGTCGATAAACAAAATACCATGCACGTCCCAAAATACGGATGCCATAACCTTTCCAGCTCACTGTTGAGTTTTTGGTCGCTTTGGACTGTTCTCACCAGCTGCTGTCCACTCAGCTGACAATCTTTTTGTTCCAGGTGTGTAGCGGTGGATCCATGTTTCATCCATTGTCACATACCGACGCAGAAAATTCTTTCTCTCATGCATACATAGAAATGACCACTTCTTTGCCTGAAAAGCGAGAAGAAAATCCCCTTTTTGGGGTACACACAAAAAATGCGGGAGTTATCAATAATTCCCGTGAGAATTTTTCGTCATTTTTTGCACCATCAAGTGTCGCCATCTAACGGACCAAAAGGTAAGTTCGTTGCAAAAACTTGGAAGTATGGGCAGCCAACTTCATCGTTGTGAAAACCTAAAATTGGTGCAAAATTGTCTGTGTCGAATCTTCTGACTAACATTTTTCATGTGAACCCCAAAAAGTGGATTTTCTTCCCGCGTTTCAGGCTAAAAAAGTGGCCATTTCTTTGCATACATAAGGAAAAATAAAGTATGCTACACGGGAAGAAGAGAATGATTCCCACTCGTGTTTTTGCGCCCTCGCCTCGCTCGTGCGCAACTTCACACTTGTCAGAATCATCCTCTTCCTCCCTTGTAGCATAAATATCTATTTACCTCGCTTGAGAAGCTCCAAACAGCGTTCTGAATCCGCGACGCGTTGTTGTTTTTGCTCAGGTATGAATAAACGCGGCACCCACTTCGTAAACAACTTACACATCCCCAAAGTTTCGTGCAAAATTGTAAAAACACTACCTTCTGATATCTTCAAGGTGTCAACTATCTCACGCAACTTTACCAGGGGTGTTAGTTGAAATTTGCCGGTTTTACTCATAGATATCGTTAGAGATATGTATACATCTCTATGATTTGGAATCTATGTCATATTTTTCTATGGACAATAACCTTAAAAAATACACAATTACATTCTGCCAAAATAATAGCATCATAGTTGTTTACCTCAGTGAATATGTCGAGTTTCGTTCCAAGTAAATCGCATTTGCGGCATTCGTTGCTTTTCTTATTTCATCAAAAGAAAAAAGCAGTTGAAGCTCATCGATTGCTGGTAGAAACTTATGGTGAACATGCTCCAGTGATTAGAACATGTGAGACATGGTTTCGTCAATTTAAAAGTGGAGATTTCGATTTAACAGACAATGAACATCCTGGTGCAGCGAAAAAGTTCGCAGACGAGGAATTGCAGGCGTTATTGGATGAAGACCCAACCCAATCGCAACAACAATTGGCACAAACACTAAATGTGACTCGAGGAGCAATTTGCCAGCGTTTAAAAGCTATGGGAAAAATCCAAAAGTATGGAAAATGAGTACCACACCAACTGAACGATAGACAAATGGAAAATCGAAAAACCATTTGTGAAATACTGCTTCAACGGTTCGAAAGGAAATCTTTTCTGCATCAAATTGTGACGGGGGACGAAAAATGGATTTATTTCGAGAACCCGAAGCGGAAAAAATCATGGCTTTCACCTGGTGAGGTCGGCCCATCTACTCCAAGGCCAAATCGCTTTGGCCGTAAGACAATGCTCTGTGTTTGGTGGGACCAGTGTGATGTGGTGTACTTCGAGTTATTAAAACCTGGTGAGACGGTGAATACGGATCACTACCGACAACAAATTATCAATTTGAATCATGCGTTGATCGAAAAACGGCCGGAATGGGCCCGAAGACATGGCAAAGTTATCCTACAACATGACAACGCACCGTCTCATACCGCTAAAGTCGTGAAGAACACATTAAAAGCATTGAATTGAGAAATATTATCGCACCCGCCGTACTCTCCAGACCTCGCGCCGTCTGACTATCACCGTTTTCTTTATTGAAAAAACCGGCAAACTTCAACTAACACCCCTGGTAATTTACGATCGCCCAAAACTATTTTGTGGACTTTTATTATGTTTTCCAGAACAACTGAGGGTGCGCATGCAATAACCGCCTAGGCACTCAGCCAATAGGCCAAGCGGGAGGGGGGCGCGACCTCTGATTAGTTGAAATTTACTTTCGGAAAAATGCGGCTTATCAGAGGTTGCGTGTCCCCTCCATTTGGCCTACTGGCGTTTAAATTCGGCATACCAGTCGATGATTGTTGATTTCCCTGGTGCAGAGTCCCCATAACACTTATCAAGCTACTGCTTTAATTCAACAGTATTTTTTCACATTAAAAGCAATGTTTGATTAACACTCGAAACTCTTTCTATCCATTGTTTTGAAAATGACATAAATTGTTTCATCACAACCTCCATAACTTCTAAACTAAACGTCAGATTGTCATGAAATTTTGACACTTAACGTTTGAAGGTTGGTACTATCCAGAAGTCATGGATTTGACGACACTGGTGCCACCTATATGTCAGACAGGAAACTTATTGAGTGATGTGTTATTTATTATCACTGAGTAGTATAACTATGATATTTAATCTATAATAATAAGTTTTGTAATTAAATATATTACTTTCCTAATTTAAGGAGGTTCGACCGTGGCTAGGAAAGCCCTTGAAAAACTTAATTAATTACCACTTTGAAAAATGTTAGTGTATGATATTGCAGTAAAATGTTCACTTGACTGAAAAAAATTTTAAAATATTAAAACTATCTTTTTTAGCGATAATTAATGTAGGTCAAAGTTCGATGCAGTTTTTTTCAAGTTCACTCTTTAAAAATGATCAGATTGTAGGAAATAATATCTCATTTTCTTCGCTAAACTATTTTAAAAGACTCTACCGTCTTAGATTTTCTTGTTAATCTGTCATTTTCTAACTATAAAGTTATTTCTATATAATACATATATAATTTTTCAACATTCCTGATCAGTAGTTGGAAAATAAGACATCATTCCCTAAAAACTGATCATTTTTAAAGAGTAAACTTGGATGAAGCTATATTGAACTTTGACCTACAGTGATTGTTATTAAAAAAAAAAGACATTTGTTATATTTTTAGTTTTTTACTTGATAAAATGAATACCCAGGCGGAAAAATCGGTGTACTGCCAATCCTTACAACCGGCGCGGTACCGTTCCGGTTGTAACCCGTGAGTAATGCCAGTGCTGCCGATCAGCACTGTGCCAAGCGTTGGCACACCACTGGCGCGGCACTGGCTACACACCGGCGCAGTACTGCTTTTCAGTGCTGGCAAACAACCAACAATTGTATATTGCCAAGCATCGGTGCAGCACTGAATCAGCACCGGCGCAGTGCCACCGTTCAGTGTTAGCAAACAACCAACTTTTGAGTAATGCCAAGCCTTTCTATCGCCTTTTATTGCCGACAAACATGTTAGTAATGCTATGAGCAGTACTCTAAAAAAATCAATTACATTCTACACATTAGTTTGTTTGCCCCCATTGGTGTGATGGAAAGTAAAATTTCGCTGATCGAAAAACATTTTTATTGAAGTAAACCAAAGTTTATTGCTTGAATTAGTTAAACTTTCCATCGATTGGTTTTATGATTGTACCAAAGTATGCTGCGGTTCCAAAGTTTCATCATATTTTTGAAATTGAAAAAAATCAAAATTTTCAGATTCTGAACATACGTTTATTTTACTCTTGAAAACAAAAATTAAAGAAATCATAACCTGTATAAAGTATCAATAATATACAATAATAAAAGTTAATAATTCTAAAATGCATATAAATCTTTTTATTATGTAATGTTCTTTAATTCAAAAATTTGATCGCTTTCTTTCAAAAATATTTTATTTTATAGAAAATCGATTTAATAATTAAAAATCTTAAAAATTTTAATCAGAATCATAAATTGGGATAAAATCTAAAAATTCCCGATTTCACGGGGCCTATACACTTCTTACACGGCCCTGCAGTAGCTGAAGGTTATAAGCGCTATTTCCTTTCTTGTATCCCAAGCGTGCGCAGCCGAGAGGCTTAGTCGTTAGGTTAATAATGCGTTAATTGTAAGTAGAGAGGGTTCGAACCCGCAGCGTTAAGAATAATTTGTTTGTTCTTTGTTGTTTTTTCGTTTGTGTAGTGTAGAGGGGAAGGTGTGTTTGTAGGTAAGTTTGTATATAAAAATAGTAAGTTAGAGTCTGCTTGAAAGTAAATAAAGTTTTGAAATGTACTAAGAATATTCATGGATTCAATTACTGCTCTTATTTGATTTACCTATGTTCCTGCAGTTCTCACTTAACTACAAAAATGACACTGGGGCCTTTACGAACTACGGAAAGTAAGTTAAAAAGTAGTCAAACCTACTGAGATTTTTTTTCTGTGTACGTGTAATGAAAAAGTATTGACAATTTACTCAGAAAAAATTTTCTAGCTTGAAAACAGATTTGTTACTTTGAAAACAGTAAACTTAACCTTCCAAGCGAATATCCCTCCGTTGCCGTTAAAAACGGTAAATATTAAAGTCTTAACTCGAACTTTCCCTGTACTTTTTATCTAAGTACAATACAGATTTTCGGTACATTTTCCAGTACCGCCCCATTACTAAAAGACAACTCCCAGCCGAGTGACATTTTGTACTAGTGCCAGCACCGCAGTACCACTGGTCAGCACTATGCCGTTGTTAACTATCGGAGTTCCGCCAGCACCACGCCAGCACTGAAGGTCAGCGCTAACCCAGCACTGCTGGTCAGCACTATGCCGGTGTTACCTTTCGAAGCTTTGCCAGCACCGCGACAGACTTCATGAGGATCTACTGCCAGCACTATGTCAGCGCTGGAAGTCCTCTGGCAGTGCTGGCGCGGTGCTGCGCCGGTTGTAAATTTCCGCCTGGGTATTGACCTCTTAGAAAATGTGTTAGGTAACAGCTAAAACAGTTTTTGAATATGCAATCAATAAAGTTTTCCAAAGGCTTCCTAGCCACGGCCAAACCTCCTTAATATAGGAAATGTAAAAATTTTTAAACAATTTTCTTATTTGCAGGAACGTGGATTCGTATACGGTTATGTTCCTGATATAATGAATAGAAATTTCATCTTGCATGCAAAAATGTTTTTACGCATAAATATGGAAGAATCTAAAGTAAGTGAAGTCTCAATTACTTAATGAATTTAGTATATTTGGAATTTATTCAAGTTTTGTTTTGTGTGTGATTTCTTCATTAAAATATATAAATATTTAATTTAAAACACACTTACGAAGACTAAAGAAAACTGACATTATTCACAAAAACATTTCAGATTCCCGAAGGTAGTCTTATAATATGGGGCGGACTTCTTATGGGATTTACTTCTAAGAATAATCCAGTCCGGGGGCCAGCAATTTCAATGAAACAACAGCAGATTATTTGTTCTATTACTGGCGCAAACAATTTTTTTTCAGGTGAAGCTAGCCATTCAGGCTAGTTTCTTAATTTTGATCCTCCGCAGTACAAGTCTGCAACTATATAAGAACACATAGAAACTGGCAAAAATTTATCTTGAATCAAATTCTTCTGTAAAATTAAGCAGTTGTATCCCAATAAATGATTTGGTTTCAGGCCATGGGCCATGCAGGTCGCGTGACCAATACAGTGACTGGCTATCGATTTTTTTCTTCATATATTGTATAAAATTTTAAATCAAAATAAATCGGTCAAAATTTAAAAAATGATAACCAATAGCATATCAGACTAATACAAGGAGAAAAAAAACTGTTGAATCAACAGATGTTTTTTTTTTGTTTTTTTTTTGTAATATTTACAGATTTTTCTGTTGGATTCACAGATTGTTTGTAAACTCAACAGATGAACCTGTAAAATCTACAGAAATGTCTGTTAGAATTACGGATTTCTCTTTTTTCTTGAAATCCGCAATTCTAACAGACATGTCTGTAGATTTTACAGGTTCATCTGTTGAGTTTACAAACAATCTGTGAATCCAACAAAAAAATCTGTAAATATTACAAAAAAAATCTGCTGTCCCTATTCCAGCAGATGAGATCTGTTGACTCAACAGTTTTTTTTCTCCGTGTAGGGGAAGGCATAGTGTGTTAAAATGAAATTTGTTTTTTTCATTTTATAAGTAATACCAAAAAAAGTTATCTTACATGGTTGGATTAAAATATGATTTTTGTCACGTGGCCTGCTTAATTCATGGGCTTAATTAAAAAAATTGTTTCTTGAGTGTATTATTCAAAGCCCATAGCAGAATACTTAAATGATAATATATGGTAGAATTATCGTGAAATTAGCGCCCAGGCGGAAATTTACAACCGGCGCAGCACCGCGCCAGCACTGCCAGCGGACTTCCAGCGCTGGCTTAGTGCTGGCAGTAGATCCTCATGAAGTCTGTCGCGGTGCTGGCAAAGCTTCGAAAGGTAACACCGGCATAGTTCTGACCAGCAGTGCTGCGTTAGCGCTGACCTTCAGTGCTGGCGTGGTGCTGGCGGAACTCCGATAGTTAACAACGGCATAGTGCTGACCAGTGGTACTGCGGTAGCGCTGGCCTTCAGTGCTGGTGCGGTGCTGGCACTAGTACAAAATGTCACTCGGCTGGGAGTTGTCTTTTAGTAATGGGGCGGTACTGAAAAATGTACCGAAAATCTGTATTGTACTTAGATAAAAAGTACAGGGAAAGTTCGAGTTAAGACTTTAATATTTACCGTTTTTAACGGCAACGGAGGGATATTCGCTTGGAAGGTTAAGTTTACTGTTTTCAAAATAAAAAATCTGTTTTCAAGCTAGAAAATTTTTTCTGAGTAAATTGTCAATACTTTTTCGTTACACGTACACAGAAAAAAAATCTCAGTAGGTTTGACTACTTTTTAACTTACTTTCCGTAGTTCGTAAAGGCCCCAGTGTCATTTTTGTAGTTAAGTGAGAACTGCAGGAACATAGGTAAATCAAATAAGAGCAGTAATTGAATCCATGAATATTCTTAGTACATTTCAAAACTTTATTTACTTTCAAGCAGACTCTAACTTACTATTTTTATATACAAACTTACCTACAAACACACCTTCCCCTCTACACTACACAAACGAAAAAACAACAAAGAACAAACAAATTATTCTTAACGCTGCGGGTTCGAACCCTCTCTACTTACAATTAACGCATTATTAACCTAACGACTAAGCCTCTCGGCTGCGCACGCTTGGGATACAAGAGAGGAAATAGCGCTTATAACCTTCAGCTACTGCAGGGCCGTGTAAGAAGTGTATAGGCCCCGTGTAATCGGGAATTTTTAGATTTTATCCCAATTTATGATTCTGATTAAAATTTTAAAGATTTTTAATTATTAAATCGATTTTCTATAAAATAAAATATTTTTTGAAAGAAAGCGATCAAATTTTTGAATTAAAGAACATTACATAATAAAAAGATTTATATGCATTTTAGAATTATTAACTTTTATTATTGTATATTATTGATACTTTATACAGGTTATGATTCCTTTAATTTTTGTTTTCAAGAGTAAAATCAACGTATGTTCAGAATCTGAAAATTTTGAGTTTTTTCAATTTCAAAAATATGATGAAACTTTGGAACCGCAGCATACTTTGGTACAATCATAAAACCAATCGATGGAAAGTTCAACTAATTCAAGCAATAAACTTTGGTTTACTTCAATAAAATTGTTTTTCGATCAGCGAAATTTTTCTTTCCATCACACCAATGGGGGCAAACAAACTAATGTGTAGAATGTAATTGATTTTTTTAGAGTACTGCTCATAGCATTACTAACATGTTTGTCGGCAATGAAAGGTGATAAAAAAGTTGGTTGTTTGCTAACACTGAACGGTGGCACTGCGCCGGTGCTGATCCAGTGCTGCGCCGATACTTGACATTACGCGATATTTGTTGATCGCCAATACTGAAAAGCGGTACCACGCCGGTGCTGCACCGACGCTTGGCATTACTCAAAAGTTGGTTGTTTGCCAAAATTGAATGTTGGTACTGCGCCGGTGGTGATTCAGTGCTGCACCGATGCTTGGCAATATACAAATGTTGGTTGTTTGCCAGCACTGAAAAGCAGTACTGCGCCGGTGTTTAGCCAGTGCCGCGCCAGTGGTGTGCCAACGCTTGGCACAGTGCTGATCGGCAGCACTGGCATTACTCACGGGTTACAACCGGAACGGTACCGCGCCGGTTGTAAGGATTGGCAATATATCGATTTTTCCGCCTGGGCGTGAGCAAAATTTTCATAACTCAAGTCCTAAAAAGTTTTCCCGGCAACGACAAATAAAATATAGTTATTATTTATTCCGGAAAAGAAGTTTTCGATAAAAACAATTAACAATAGAATTTCTTTTTTCCTTATGAATATTGTTTTCGATCATTTCCTTCTAATCTAAGAAAGGGAAAAAAATCTTGTGAATTCTGTTTAAATTAATTTTTTATTCGTTTCTGTACTTTCATTTTTTATAAACTTTTTCATTTAAGAGAAAAAAAACAAAGGTATGTAATAGTATAATGTGCAACCAGGGAAATAAGTGTTTTTTCTCAACGCGTCTAATGAAAATTGAACTTTTACTATCAGTTTTGAGACGGGAAAATGGCTGATTTCACAACTGTTGCTATTTTTCCCACAAGTGGGGAAAATAGCCATTTTCTCGTCTCAAAATAGATAGTGAAAGTACAATTGTCACTAGAAGTGATGGGAAAAATAACGTGTTTCACTCGTGTTGCAAACTTCACACTCATTGACAATTGCTCGTTTTCTCCACTAGTAAAACAAATAGCTATTTCCGTGTTGCATACGATTTTTTTCCTACTGGGGGGTCCAAAAATAGATTCTATTTAGAATATTATTTTATTATTTATATTTTATATATATTTTATTATTATATTCTAAATAGATTATAGAAAATCTTCATCCTTTTCTCTAGAGAGAAACGTTTGCTAACAAAAAAACTTACATATTCTATTTAGAATCCAAATCTTCTAAAAATAGAAGCTTTTCTTCTTATTATTTGTGTAGAGGTAGAATGAATGAAGTAGCTGATTGATTTTTCTTCATATCATCCTCTTGCTGGAAGTCATTACATAAAACAAAACGAAGAGTCCTGGTAGCATCAGAGTGTTTTTATTTTAGTGCCCTGATGCAGGCGAGACCAATCAGATTCTTCGTGGGAAAGATTGCCAATGAGTCTACTGTATTTAATGTAGTCTTGTGAATGGCACAATACCATTGTTTTATTCCTGAATACTAATGATCGAGAGCAATGTAAATCTTTACTATTTATGTGGTCTAACATAATTTCAATTGGATACTCTCATAATCAAAATTTGAATAATAAACCCATTTTTTTAAAATTGTTCGTAAAATCAGGGTCAAAAATATTTTTGACTTTAGGGGATTATTCTACTGTGAAAGGTAGGAAAATAGGAATTTTTTTTATGTTGTGACAGTTGCTTACGATTTGATTCTTTCTATTACAAAGAATGTATTTAATAGAAAACAAAAATATATAAACATAATGATATTCTAACATTTAAACATATCATAGATGGCATTGAAAAAAGGGCATTGCAAAATTTCGCTGCTGCTTGCGTTGGTAATTAATCTGCATTGGCAAATATCAAATTTGTTTTTTGTTCTATTATTAATAGAAATGTATAGATTATTATTATAAAATTATAATTCTACTACGGGACAGAGCTGCTAATATGTAGAACACTGTATCGAATTTTGAAAAAGATCAATTCTTTATTTTTCTTGTTCCTTATGCCCGATAAGAAAATCGTTTTGAAAAAAAAACGTAATTAAAGTTTTTCACAGAAATATTTTTTTATGTATTCTAGAGTTATTTTAAGATGATCCGCCACCTTTAGTATTTTTATTTTGTGAGTTTAGACCTTTTATATAATTTTTTTTATATTAGTACCTTTATTTAGAAAGGTTTTGGTTTTTTTTTAATTCCAACACCTTTATGTATTTTTAAACTAAAAATTCTGAGTTTTTTTTGACATTATTTGACTTTGAATAACTATTTAGTTTTTTAATCAATTGTCATGATTATTTTTTTATTTTGTTCCTTATAATGTCTAGTAACCTTTTTGGTATGGAAAATGAGGTAACACGACTTAAAAAAAAGTTACAAATAAAATAAAAATTCCAAAATTTTATTTTATTCTTAACTTTTTTTTTCAGTCAAAATACATAAAGGTGTTGGAATTGAAAAAAAAACAAATATTTCTTAATAAAGGTACTAAGCATAAAAAAATATATATGAAAGGTCTAAACTCAAAAAATAAAAATATTAAAGGTGGCGGCTCTCCTTAAGAAAAGCTTAAAAAGTACATATCGATACCCACGTTCTAATATGTCGTATCCCACAAAATTTGAGAAATTGACTTTTTTTGATAAATGGATTAATAATAATGTTTTACAGCTTATATTAAAATCTTGTGAGTCAAATTGTTTATTTAATATTTTTAAATAAATATTCTAATATGTCGTATCCCACATGCCGATTTTCACGAATTCTAATATGTCGCATCCCACATCCATTGGTTAAGTCAGCGCCAGCGATGTGACAGTCAATTTTTATTTTGTAATTAGTCTTAAGTTTATTTTGAGAAATTATTTAATAAAATGAGTAAGAAGGTAATTACAAATAATATTTTTACAACTCCAATTAAATCTAGAGCATCCGCTGAAACCTCTGTTTGTAGATCGATTAAAAATAACTAAAAGTAATGATACTGACTCTGCTTCTGACCAATCTCCATCAATAAAAAATTTGGAAGCCGAGAGTAAAAATATAGTTAAGGTAACTGAAAAGACTAAGAGTAAGAAACGAAAAGCTAATCAAGTTAATCTTGGTGTTAAAAGCAAAGTACTGATGCGTACTAATAATAGATTTAAAAAACCTGAAGATAATGATATTAATTATAAAGAAAATTGTGATAATACCAGACGAAAGAGGATAAGAAATTTTCAACAATCTCAGCAAGAAAATGTACCTGAAGTAAAAAAAAAAAAAAAAAATTAAGAGTACTTAAAATGAAAAAAAAATGTTTAAAGCAATATTAAAGATAGTAAAAATAAAATGTATCAATAATGTTATATTATAATAATTATGAATTAAACCATACAAAATAAGAGAGAAAAATGTTACGTTTTGGATGAAACAATATTTAATCATAAAACCATTAAATCAATTTTCTCTCTAAAATACATTTTAATTTTTTCTTCTTGCGTAACCCACATAAATATCATAAAATTTATTTAAATAATTTTTTTTGCTTTAATTATTATTATTTATGCATTTTTATGAACGTATAAAACAAAAATTTGTTTATATTTATTTATTTGTGCTAGCAAGACGTTTTTATCGTTTCCTGAAAAATTTTCCAAATGTGGGATACGACACATTAGAACGTGGGTATCGATATTTATTTTTGTTCGATACCCTACGATGAGTAATGGAAGATTAAAATAAAATTTCTCCTGAAAATGTAAAAAATATAAGAAAGTGTTTTCGAGGTGAGGAATGCACTCTGTGATAAGTCAATCAGTGAACGTTTGAAAGGTGTAAGTAAACGTTCCAGAGATCTGGCTAATTAATCGTTCCTCTCTCTGAATCACGTATTTACCTACCTTGACTCGATTCCTGAAGAGCGTTCAAGAAACGGTACACCGCTATGCGTCACATCTTAATTACACGCACTCTCCGATAATATAACTGGGATTAAAAAATAACTTTTCACGGGTTTTTTTATTGTCCCAGGCTTCATTGACGCAGAATTAGGTCGTTTAGGAGAAAAAGTAACCGGATGTAAAAACTCCCGTTTTTTAAATTATTTTAAACATAATCATTCGTATAATCACGTTTTAATGCTACAGCTCACACAATAATGCTCTGATTTAATCGATGAGATAAACATTATAGCATGAACACTCTTTTCAATCAATCAAAAATATGTTTTAAATTATGTTTAATACAGTTTCATTAGTCTATTTTTTGAAATTGTCTTCTCTTTTCTGATAGTTTACACCGAGAAAATTATTATCAATATAAAAGGAGATTTAACGTTTTATAATTTGGTGAATATTCGTTAGTTTAACAAATCTCATATTTTTACATTCAACAATTCAAAATTATTCTAATTTAATTTCAATTAAGCATTTTTTAATTTGCCATTATTTTATTTTATATCTGGAAAATTACTAATATAATATTAAATTGATGAAAATTAAAGGGAGAAAAATAGTTCGAGAAAGTTTATTCAACTTTTGAGCAAAATTAGGACACGAGGACAAGTTGGAGATTATTTAATATTATTGTAATAAATTGTGACATACATTTTGAAACATTACTCAATATTTTTGTACTTTGCCGAACTGCACTGAGAAAACTGGAGTGTCAAACTTTGAGTGTCAAAATGTAGATGGTCAGTCTGAACTTCTAGATAGTACAACACTCTTTCCGAAATTTTTTCTTTTTGGTCAGGGAGACACTCATTTGATATTCTGCTTAACTGTTACCAGAGTGTCAGAATCACTATAAAGAGTGTCGATTGGCGAAATACGCGCCAAAATTGTAAAGTCACGTGGGTTCGCCTGTTTTTCCTCCAATATCACCAGCGTGGACTCTAACCTCATTGCCGGTTTCGCGTCCTTTACATGTTAAAGTGTCACGAGGGTTATTTTTGACAACTAATTGGCGAGTACCTATTTCACTTGTTATAATAACATAATAATTGTGAAAGCTTAAATGTAATAGTTTTGAGGTTAGCCATAGAGGTAGATTATAGTATATTTTTCACTCTTCGATAATCTATTTTTCTCTCTGCGATGATCAACTTTTCCCTCTAAAGTATTCAAGTTGACCATCTTATTTTGACAATTCACAGGTAATAAGTTACACTATCTAGAAGGCTGTCCTATAGTTTAACCTCAAATATAGTCTGCTTCACCCTCCAAATGTTTAGGTTGACACTCCAGTTTTCTCAGTGTGTGATATATTCTTTAATATTTTTTTGTTTCTTTTTTACATTACAAATTATTACAATAATGTTAAATAATCTATAATTGGACCATATTTCCCAACTTTGCTAAAAGTTGAGTAATGTTTCTTGAAGTATTTTTCTCCGTGTGAAGAAAAATTTAAAATAATGCCAAATGATCCTTTCATCTGGAGATTTTTCGAGAAATATTTGTTCATAACGAAGGACAATAAAATAAATATTATGAATTATGAGAAGTCAGCAGATCTTGAGATAAAAGTTTATGTATTGTACATCAAAAGTATTTGGAATTTCTTGCATAAAACCTAACGTTTCTTCTTTCCCATGACAATTCAGGTTAGTACGTAAAGGTAATTGCAAATATATTAGGAAGGGAAGAAAAAGAAACGGAGGCAGAAAAAAATACTTGAACTTTCATCTCTACCGTTTCTTTACTAATTTCAAGTCTAATCGTCATGTAAGTATGGTCGCTTATTCCGCACACGTTACATAATATTTGACAAGCACGCGATACATGCTTGTAGCAATTTACTTAATTATGGGAGACACCGTTAAAGGTGAAGTACCGTTCACAAACTTTCAGTATCAACAATGACCGTGCGAAGTATTAGATAACTTTGTAGATTCAAGTTCAAGGAGAAACTAAGTGATGGTGGAAAATTCATGGCATTCTGAGTATTTCAGATGCAGTAGGTGAGAGGGAATTTATAGGAAAGTGAAATTCAGTTATGCAACGAAAAAAATTGATGCTTAATTTATATACATGAAATTTAACTCATTAGAAAATTTACACCACATAGTCTCCCCTAAAATACACATTTATCATAGAACTTGTTCTTAACCAACATTTTTATCTTCAAAAATAAACATCTCATTAAATTTTCAACGAAAAAAAGTCACTCAGTAATTAATTCAATTAGTTGTAATTTTGAGTAATTAACAGTCAAATTTCTTAAGAATTAATAACTAAGAAAAATAATTGAATAACTCTTGACAAAGTTTCAGATTGGGATTGAATCCAAGCGAATTGGAGCAATTTCGAAATTTTCGATTTCGAAAAATTATTTTTCTATATTTACAATTTTTTTTATAGAAAATAATCTTTTCTCTTTTAAATGACGCCTTCAATAATTATATTATCATTCTTGAAAGCAAAGTTATCTATTTTTGCCTGATTCCTACTTTTCGCAAATTTACTACCTTAAAGCAGTTATACCAAAAATCAGGTCTCTGAAAAAAAAAACTTTCTATTTTTATAAAAATTAAAAGTTTGAAAAAAATACCTTTAATAATGTTTTTGGAACAGAATAATTTTTTTCTAAGTGGAGAATTAATTAGTTGAGTTAGAAATTTTTGTCAATTCTTTGAAATTTGAATCTACATAACTATCTAATTATATTAAAAAGTCTTTTTCTTTGTCTATTATTTAATAAATTTATCTCTATTAATAAACTTAACAGATATTGATGAATTTAAAACAGTTTTTTGCATAATTTAAAATTTTACAAGTTATTCTAATTTTGATATTTAGAATTTGTTGACATATAAACAAAATTATTATATTTCAAATTTGTATGTTTTGAATCTTCTTAAGGGATGTTTACAATATAAAGAATAGAAAAAAACGCAGTCGCAGAAAATTTCAGTGACTTTTTATTAAATATCAGAAAAAGTTTATCAAATTGTAATTGAAAATTGAACACTATTTAATAAAAGTCAAGTAAATCTTCTGCGATTGCGTCTTATAAAACTTTATGTCCAAGAGTCTACGATGGTAACTTAAGTTTTAAGTGGCTAATTTTTTCTGTGTATACTTATTTTTCCAGTCGTATCTCAAAACAAGTTAAAATACTACTTTTTATGGAAAAAATTAGTTTTTTAAAATTCTGACGCCTTCCTTAAGGGAATGTGATACTAAAGAAATTAGCAAGTTTTATTGATTTTAGGATTCTACATACTTGTGTCCAAAATAAATAAAATTTTAGTTTCAAAATTTGGAATGTGTTTGAGAAGATAGAAACGGACGTAGATAGATTAATTTTAGTTTAGCAGATGAGAAAAGGTTCAATTTTAGACAAATTTATCGGAAATTTGTTTTTCATTATCAAAACTAAAAATAGTCCATCTACGTCCGTTTTATCTTCTCTATCATTTCCCAAATTTCTGAAACAAAATTTTTGCTATTCGGAATCTGTTTCCAAAAAACGTTTTTGATCTCCTTCGATAAAATTTAACTTAATCCGATTTTCAACCGATTTACATCGAACAAAATCACAACCTTTTTCCGGATTGGTTCGTCATTACTCGGATTCGCTTTGATTGAATTTCTTTCCAAAACTTTCGCCACGGCTAAAAATAAACGTAAAGTATTTAACATAAAACGTATTTCTTTCCTTTGAAAAGAAATGAAGTTACGGAAGGGAGGACTACATTATCAATGGACACTTCCGCAGTGTCTGACTATTGAAGATTTATAGATAAAGTAATGAAATAACAAACAAAAGAAAATACAAATCAATCAAGCAATGTGAGTGACGCATGGTTGACATGAGAATGGTAAAAGGCAGGCTTTAAACTTTTATGTGGGTAATTAAAAGTCACACGATCTTCAAGATTAAGTTCTTCTTAAACATTGTATACAAGAGCCCACCGTCAATCTATGCTTAATTAACACGTAGGATGCAGGAGGACGCGTTATCGGATTATCTCGAGGCACTTACAAGCCCTTGTGAAGAGAACACACATCCAGAGAGAAAAGTAACGACGATATATGCAAAAGAGCCGTGAGCAGCTTGTGAAATAATTCGTGTAGTAAGCTAATTAGTTCAAGGTTATCAAGCACCGTTGCTTCTACGAAGAACGGAGCATGGTCACTTGCTTCATGAGCTGAGAGAGAAGCAGATAACCAGATGGATAAGTACCTAGATAGATAAATGGATGAGAGTAGAGGGGAGGGGGGAGTGGACGTTTGCGCGATTTATTTTCGTGGCCTTACCTGGATACGTATTCGATTTCAGCTGTGCCCAACGATAAATAAGACCGGTATCGTATCGAGTTGAGACAGATTTATTGAGTCTTCTTGGCATGCAGTGCGGTTGCAATGATCTTGGGTCAGTGCATTTACTTGTCGCATACCGTTTGCAGTTCCGGGCAGGGTGCACCAATTACGTACGCTACGAGTATCAGGGAAAGCACGATTCCTAATCCGACCAGCATTTGCGTGTTCCTGCGAATAAGAATGTAGAGTGTTAAAGGAACTTGGTTTATTATGGACTGATGAGCAGGTTGCTTGGGCCAAAGGTTAAGATCGCTCGCTGGTTAATCCTTTCGTTTTTGAATTATTGGCTTTTGAGTATTTAACTAGATTTTAATGACAAATTGACAAAAGTCCATGAGTCCAGATCTCTTTAGGGGGATCATGCGGTACGAGGAAGCCTTTGGAAAACTTAATTAATTACCACTTTAGTAACTGTTGAGGCTGTTATTTAAGGGGATATTCTGGTCTAGAGGCACAAATTTTGGACGTTTTTTGAAATTTGACAAAAAAAAAAAACCAAACAATATTTTTACCAGATATTTATTGATATTTTAATAATACAGAAAAAAAATTCAAAGAGTTACAGGCTGGTGAAGTGGGGGGTAAAGAAAAGGGTGCGTCCTGGTTGACACGATTCCAACCCTTTTAGTCATCTAGAACAAAACAAAAAGATTCTTAATCAGCAAGGATGTCATTAACACGTGGATCAATAAGTCCCAGGACTAACTAGGAAAAACACATTTTTTTGACAAAACTCGACTTTATCCATCAATATAGTCTCCTTCAAAAACAACACAATCAGTTCAGCGTTTCTCTACCATTTCAATACCTTTCTTGTTGAACGATTTATCTTTGGCCTCGAAATAAGCGTTCGTTTCGGTGATAACTTCCTCGTTGGAGTAGAATCTCTTTCCTTGGAGCATTTTTTTGAGGTCTGTAAACAGGTAGTAGTCGCTGGGGGCCAGATCCGGTGAATATGGTGGGTGCGGAAGCAATTCGAAGCTCAATTCATTCAATTTCGCCATGGTAGTGAGCGACTTGTGACACGGCGCATTGTCTTGGTGAAAGATCACTTTTTACATTCTCATCATGGATGAGAAGGTATTGATTTTATGTGAAAAATGACTTTCGAAATTTTCATCAAATCTTTACGTTTTGAGACCCCCTGAGTCAGAAAAAATGGTTTTCACGAAAGTGTCTGTCTGTCTGTCTGTCTGTCTGTCTGTTAACCAGCCACATCCAATCAAAATTGAGGGATTGAGCACTACTTTTGTGTTTTTGAAAATAACTTTTTGAAAAAATCAAAAATTTCAATACTGGTTTTTGATAGTGCTTATAAATCTCTACAAATTATCATCATAACATTTTTTGATTAAATCAAATTTAGAAATGTTACAGCATATTCAAATTCGAAAAAAGTCAATATCAAAATTCTATTTTCCAGTTAAATTATACGAGATGCGAAAAAACGTTATGATACAATATTATTTTCTACACAAAGTCCTATAAACTTGAATTGTAACATTTTTTCATAAGATGCACATTTTTCTTTTTGATTAAAAAAAAACTATTGAAAATCCGAAATTCAATTTTTTAACAATAATATTCGAAATACCAAAAAAACGTAAGAATACAAAGTTGTTCGTTTCAAAAAGAACTAAAAATTTTGTCTGACGCAGTTTCTGATAAAACATATATTTTTCGTTTCAATTCCAAAAAATACGATTAAAATTCAAAAGTTCCATTTTTTAGACAAAATATGTGGTATACAAAAAAAACGTTTATATGGAAAATTGTTTGCCTAAATGAGGTTTACAAATTCTCATTAAGACATTTCGGGACAGGATGTATATTTTATGTTTTGATTTTTAACAATAAAAAAATTCGATTTTTTGCACCAAAATATGTGAAATACGAAATAAGCGTTGTTCTGCAAAATCGTTTCCTTAAATAAAGTCTACGATTGTTTTTTCTTTTTGAGAGATTTGGAAGAAAATAAATTATTTTAATCATGTAATTTATTAAAAAGTTACTGAAATGTATACAGAAAATCGAGCGCGAAGCGCGAGCATCATGATGAGAATGTGTCCCTTAAGGCTGATAGAGCCTTAAGTAAATTGAATTTCCTGTTTCACTTAAATTCAAAAATAAATAGAGTGGCTTTGAGAAAATGTGTAATTCTCATCATCTGTAATATTATTATAAAATTGGTTTGAGCTTCAGTATAAAATTATAAGAAATAAACTTAAATGTATGCGAAGAGCACAAGACCGAGCGTGAAGCGCGACGTTCAAAAATTCCGGAGCGCGAAGCGCGCGATGAGAATGTGCCCGCGAAGCGGGCAGATTTTTTCTTCTTCATTTGGAGCCGTTTCTCACCGATTTCGTTCTTCAAACGCATCAATTGGCCAATGTAACGTTCGCTATTGGTCGTCTTACCTTTTTCAAGGTAGTCGATGAACAAAACTCCATGAGCATCCCAAAATACTGAGGCCATAACCTTACCGGCCCACATTTGCGTTTTTGGCCGCATTGGACGCTTCTCACCGACTGCAGTCCACTCGGCTGACGACCGCTTTGACTCCGGAGTGTAGTGATGGATTCAGGTTTCGTCCATTGTCACATACCGACGCAAAAAATTCGGTTTATTTCAGCGAAACAACTCCAAACAGCACTCGGAATCAACGACACGTTGTCGTTTTTGATCCACCGTGAGCAAACGCGGCACCCACTTTGACAACAGCTTTCTCATAGACAAATGTTTATGCAAAATAGCGTACACACTGCCGTATGATATCTTTAAGGTGTCAGCTATCTCACGCAATTTTAATTTACGGTTTTCGAAAACGATTTGGTGGACTTTTTTGATGGTTTCCGGTGTAACTACCTCATTTGGCCGGCCGGAGCGTTCAACATCTTCAGTGTCTGTACGACCACGTTTAAATTCAGCATACCACCGACAAATGGTTGTTTTTGATGGAGCAGAGTCCCCGTAGCACTTTTCAAGCCATTGCTGAGCTTGCACTGTGTTTTTTTTTCATCAAAAAGCAATGGTAAATCAACACACGAAATTGTTTCGAATTCATTGTTTTGAGAATATCAAGACTAGCGTCACTTAAAGCATTGTAACTCGTGGACCAAACATCAGAATGTCATGAAATTTTGACAGGTATCTTTGAAGGTTGGTACTCATGAAAAATCATACAGAACTTTTTTGGCAACGCCATCTATGTGTCAGTCCCGGGACTTATTGATCCACGTGTTATAGCCTCTATCTCAAAGAAAAAAAAATTCGCATAATGGCGATTATTTGAAAAAAAAAGTCATTTTTTACCCTTTTTTCACAGTTTTGCATTTTTTTAAATTAGTAAATAAATAAATATAAATAAAAAATAAAAATATAAATAAATTTTGACATAAATCTGACAGGATCGATAGAGGGTTATATAGAGAAGGTTCATGTCAATTTCAAGTAAATCTGTTCATTAGAACTTGCGATATCATGTCAACCGTATTGAAAAGTAGTTTCGAGAAAAACCCGATTAAAGATTTAAATAAAGTTTCAGGCAGTATAACCCTGGCGAAAGTATTGGATAGGAATTCATTCCGAGCCAATCAGAACTATTCCGATTCATTCCGATATCTGTATCTGAGCCAATGCGAATCATTCGGAACCAATCCGAAAAACGTTTTGTAACTGATGAAAAACGGTAAAAAATCGATCCGACCTAATCCGAATTAATCCGAGGCAACAATCCGAATGAATCCAGTTCATTCCGAAACCAAGTTTTCAATCTAGATCAATCCGAAACAATTCGAGCTCGGATTGATTCAAGCAGAGCTTTCAATCAGGATCAATCCGAATGAATCCGAGGTCGGAATGATTCGGATTAATTTTGATTAAAATTTTAGTTTGGATCAATCCGAGCTCGGATTGATTCGGATTGAGAACTTGGTTTCCGATTGGTTCGGATTGTTGCCTCGAATTAAATCGGATTAGGTCGGATCGATTTTCACCGTTTTTCATCAGTTATAAAACGTTTTTCGGATTGGTTTGGAATGATTCGCATTGGCTCGGATACAGATATCGGATTAAATCGAAATAGTTCTGATTGGCTCGGAATGAATTCCTATCCGATACGTTCGCCAGGGAAGTCATATAATGGTGCGCTCTACTTACATTTTGTTAATCGGCGTTACAACAACCTTCGTTTGATCGATTTAATATTCTTGAAGGTCTAAACTTTGATAAAATACTTGTATGCAAAAAAAAATCGATTTTTTTAAAATTCTAGACCAGAATATCCCTTTAATACATATTATAAGAGAAAAATGTTCACTTTACGGAAAAAAAATTTAACCCTTCCTTGCCACTTAGGGGTCCAAAGGACCCAAGGCCTCTTTTTCATTTTTACCCGAACTTTTTTTCTCACCGCTTCATACCAAATTCAAAAAAAATGATGTGATTCTAATAAATCACGGATCATTATTTCAGGAAAAAGAATCTTTACAACTTTACCGTTACCAATTTTTTGAAATAAATTCTTTAATGGCTGAAACCATTAAATATCAATTTTCCGAAAATAGAAAATTTTTAACATTAATATTCTAGTTTGTCAAGAACCTACATAACTTTCTAATTATATTCAAAAATATTCTTTCGTTATCTATTATTCAATAAATTTATATCTATTAATAAACTTAATAGATATTCTTGAATTTAAAACAGTTGTTTTTCAATTTTGAAAATTTTACATGTTATTCTAATTTTGATATTTAAAACTTGTTGACATATAAACAAATTTATTATATTTTAAATTTGTATGTTTTGAATCTTCTTAATGAATGTCTACAATATAGAGAAAGAGAAATTTTTTGAAATTAATATTCTAATTTGTCAAGAATCTATATAACTATCTAAATATATTCAAAAATGTTCTTTCTTTATCTATTAAAAAGATAATATCAAAAATCATTGACCTACTTTTTTGAGTTGAGTATAGTTATGTATAATCCCTCCAGTAGTTTCCGATCAACCCAAAAGCAGGATTTTATAACATGTAATGCGAGAATAATCAAGTAATACATCAAGAGTCTGCTAGTCACTTTTGTTTTCTCAGAAAGGCTGCCATCTATCTTGAACAAATAATATTTTTTATCCTATTTTTTTAATTGCCTGATATACAAGTAACTATTTCATCATATTTTCAATAATTTCAAAACTCATTACTTCTACAATTAACAGTTTACAATTTACCATACACCCAGAAAAAAATAGTCGATCCAACTACATAATTTCATAAAATGAAAAAAAAATTATTTAGAACTGAAATATTGATAGATGATTGATTCAACCAAATTTTGGTTAAATTGACCAAATATTTCTCTGAGTATATTTTATAAAAGCCTTGCATTTAAAAGCTATTAAAATATTATAAAATAATCTAGCTTTTAATATTCTCAAACATTAGTGCCTTTTTGTGTATAATTAAAAATGTATGGGTTTCATTATAGGGAATAATTATCAGATAATTTATTCCCTTACTCGTTCCAATCCAAGTATTTCTAACATCATGAATCGCATCACTGGCTTCGATGCATGCTTTGGCATACGCAACTTGACTTAATCTAAAACATTTCTTCCCTATTTGAGAAATGGTCAATCCTTCGATGTTTAAAGCTATTTTCAAAAGTAAATAATCATATAAAAATTATTATTTATTAATCAACATTCCTATATAACGTATCCCTTACAAAAATCTATTTCATCTTCTGAATCACTTCTTTCTAATGATCTTGAGGATCTTTTTGGTTCCTTGAATCTGAAAAATATTAAATTGCAATATAATCATTTTTCCATATTACTCAAGTTTCTAACATAAAAATATCAAAAACTTGAAATTAGATAATTAGCAAACAATAAAAACACGAAGGGAAAATGAAAATTTTAATATTAAAAATAGCCTTTGAGGTATTGTGCTGAGGTTTAATTATTAGACTCAAGGTAATAAGCCTCAGGAAATGAGAATTTACCTTACAAGAATTTGACTAATTATAAGCATTACACGTGACAGAGAACTTCTTGTAAATTGAAATGAACATGCATCCTATATGTACCTTTGAATAGCCAGTTCCCCACTATATGCTTGAATGTCTCGGACTGGAAAAAGATCACCGGCTTCCTCGGCTTGGGTCACACTATCTCCGTCGGACATAATCGGCACCTGGCCATGGACCACCGTGGATGCAGGACAGGAAATGCTCTCTGTCGGACTAGAGCCTTGAAATGGCATTGCAATTAAAAGTGCGGATTTGCAGACGCATGCATTAGCAAATCATGCTACGTTGCTCACGTAGATCAAGGGGCTCAAGTATCGGGCGATTGTTCGCCCTGGACACGCTTTGATCGAACCTGTCGATAGCCAGAGGGTTAATTGAAGAAGGTATGTGCCAGACACCTTCGACCTGATGACCCCTAGGATGACATTACAATTCTCTAGACCAATGCAATTTTACGCATCACTAGAGAAATTAAAGCGTGTCTTTTATGAACATGCAAACTCTCTCAATTTAATTTCACTTTTACTTTTTTTGGTTAAATACAACTAGACAATTTTCCTATGTGAGAAGGAATCTTGAGAAGCTAGCGGTTGTTAGGTATAAATAGACTGTCATTTTGTTAAAATGAAAAGCACATTTTTATAACCTTCTCATATATGATGAGAATGTAAAAAGCCCTTTTTTCGGAATCAGAGAATTAAAAAATCATTTCCTTGATTATAAGAAATTTCTTAGTTAACTTTCTTCCTTTAAATTGAACAAATCTTTAGTCTATTTGAAAAAGTGATTTTTGAACTTAAAAAATAATTGTTTAAATTACGCACGCAGAAAATTAGTTGCTTAAAATTTTTAATATAATTACAGTTATGTAGATTCTTGAAAAAATAGAATATTAATTCTAAAAATTTTCTATTTCGATATCGTATGTAGACTTCTTTTAAGAAGATTCAAAACATACAAATTTGAAATTTAGTAAATTTTTTCATAAGTCTAAAAATTTTCAATGAAAAGCAATAATTCTGACGTAATTATCACTTGGAAAAAGCATACCAAAAAATGCCTACAAGATGCCAATGAGGCAATTATATTTGGGTAAGTTTTATTACAATTTAAAGTATCATTGTTTGTAATAATAATTTTTAAAGAATTAATAATATAATTATTAAAATTTTACAAGTTACTCTAATTTTGATATTTTAAATTTTTTGACTTATAAACAAATTAACTACATTTCAAATTTGTATGTTTTCAATTTTCTTAAAGGATGTTATAAATTTAAAATAATTATAAATTAAATATAGAAAATAGAAAAAAAACGTATTCGTAAAAATGTGCAGGATTTCTTTTCTCGAATTTTCTACAGCATTTGATAAAAATATAACTTTTTACTTGACGTTTCAGAAGGGATTTTTTATGAATTCATTTGTTTCTTCTTTTTTATATGAGGATATTTTAATTAATAATTTATTGAGTTGAAAGATTATTTTTGAGTTGTTGAGGCTTGTGAATAAACAAAGGAATCGTTAGATGGCATTGAATGATAAAATTTTGTACAAAAAAGATCCAAAAGTTGATTAAAAAATAAAAATTTATCATTTAAAAAATCCGAACAAAGTCAAAAATCCTGTAGGACAACTCACTCAAGCACTAAAATGAGGACATGTCCGGGGAAACTCGGACGGATGGTCATCCTACCCAAAATTTTGCATTCAAGACTAGCAATGTTATTATTGAAGGGCTATTTTGGAAATGATTAATTTCCATGAAAAAAATTGTAAATACAGAAAAATAATTTTATTAATAAATTTTATTTTTAAACCAACTTTTTTTCTTATCGCTTCTTACCAAATTTGACAAAATTATGCAATTTTAATCAATTACAAATCACTTTTTCAAGAAAAAGATTCCCTACAATTTAAGCATTTCCAATTTTCGAAAATGAATAAATTATTATCAAATTCAGCAATTCGTTTACAAAACTTTCATTTTGGAAAATGTTTTTTCAGTAGTTTCAGCCATTAAAGAATTTATTTTAAAAAGTCAGAAACGGTGAAGTTGTGGGAAATATTTTCTCTGAAAAAATGATCCATGATTTATTAGAATCGCATAATTTTTTAAAATTTGGTATAAAGCGACAAAAAAAAAGTTGTGGCAAAAATAAAATTAATTAATAAAATTATTTTTCTGTGTTTCAAATTTTTTTCAAGTAAAATAATCTTTTCCCTTTCAAAATAGCCCGTCAATAATAATATTGCTATTCTTGAAAGCAAAATTATCTATTTTTGCCTGAGGTCTAATTTTCCTGGATAAAAACTACCTTAATTTCGACTGAGGCGTGGTTATGAATATCCTTAAGGGGACTTGGAAGTCAAACTAATCTTATTTTCAAAGTCTAATTAAAAAGTATATATCAAGATATAAATAATTTTTTTTTTCATGGGTTATTTATAACAAATGAATAGAATAAAAAAAAGATTTTTTTATTGAAAAATTCCAATATACAATTATATAATTAAATAAACAATTTAACAGCAAAATAAACTTTTTGCAGTAATATCTTCTGTTCTAATAATAAGAATTGAATTTTTCAAAGTGCGCTGTGTTCGTAATACTTCCCTCTTTGGGCTGAACCTGTTTAAATAGAAAAAAATTAAAAAATATTTAAATAATTTAAGAAAATTTTTCAAAAAAATTCATGTTTGCGAATTTTTTTCTCAAAATCAGAAATTTTTAGAGCTTAATACTAAGTTTCAGCCTGTAAAGGAACATGTTCTGCGAAAGAAAAAAAAATTTCAAACCGATCTGAACCTCTGTTTTTTTGCAATCGCTGCAAAACGGAACAAAAATAAAATAAGCTTCTATTTCCTGCGGCCCGTCAGTTTTTGCGAAAGGCGCTCAGCCTTTTTGTCTCTCATTTTTTCATTTTTCATCCAAACGATTTAAAACTTTGGCATTTACCTTTTGAATAGTAATGCCATTGAAAAATGCAATAAAAAATCGATTTTTTGACTTCCTAGTCCCCTTAATGTGTGATCAACTCCCAATCGACGATAATAATGGTTATTTAGTATAAAACTGTGATAATTATAAGTTCCGGGGTTTAATGATCGTAGGTGGATGTGGAATATTTTTTTCATTAGGGGTTTCTTCCTGGTTAGCCATAAAACAATGTAGCTTCACTGTTTGAGAAATCGTTTTATGTTATAACGACGTCGATTCAAATAATGAAAGTTAGGAGGATCTTGGAGGTATATCCCAGGGATTGTAGGTTCCCATAAGATTTATCGAAGATCGGACGCAGGAAGTAGCAGTTAATTCGAGCACCTCAAGATGAACCGCATCAGTGCTCGACGATGAAGTCATGACGTCTGATCAATGTTGCAAGTGATTGACTGCGAAGTGCTGGAGCGTGAGATGACATCGAGACTCCTTCGACCAAGAGAAATAACAAAGGTGCACCGACACTCAAGTTGACCCGTGCTTACTGAGATTTCAAACTCGAACCGCAATGACCCTGACGGTCAGGGTCTCGCGAATGGATCAATGAACGCCGGCAACAGTTTCCAAACTTGTTGCTTCCTTTGATTAGTTTATTTTTTGTAATTGAAATCACTTAATTCTCTTTTCATCGATCTATGACCGTTACTAACCAAACGATTCACTACTCATTCGCAGAATAAATTCTATTCTCTCCCCACGCCTTAGCTTCATTGGTACAATTACCACGAGTAGATGTAAAAAAGAAAGAAATGATAATTCTTGATACTTGGAAACGTATTTCCCAATTTACGTGCATGTACAAGTAAGAGGCGAAGCTTCTGGATCATTAAAATACCTTACATTTTTTCTGTTAATATTCGACCTTTGCGGATAAACTGCAAAACTAAAGAATTAACCAGGGAGCGATATTTTTTGTTTTCTTTTTATCGAATTTCAAAAAACGTTCGAAATTTGTGCCTCTAGACCAGAATACCCCCTTAAGGCTGTATAGTAGGTTCTGACGTCACCAATTATATACAACCGCTTTATAATTGAAATTATAATTTTAACAAATTTTCCAAAAATGTTTTCTTTTTTTATTTTCTATACTTTTCTGAGTAAGTGTGTAAATTTTCAGGGCAATCTAATTTTATTTTCTTGGAATAATAAATAAAATTAAAAGCTACTACTCTCTAAATTTGAATCAGTCAAAATCTACTGATTATCAGTGAAATTTGACTGATTCAAATAGCTAAAAAGAGGTTACTGTAAATCAGTCGAATTTCACTAATTATTTCAGTGAAAATTGACTGATTTGACAGTGAAAAATATTTTTTTCACTGATGAATCAGTGAAAATTAACTGACCTATCAGTGAAAAATATTTTTTCACTGATGAATCAGTGAAAAGGAAAATCACTGATTCAATCAGTGAAAATTTGAGTGATTCAGATTTAGAGAGTGCGATTTACGAATTTAGCGAAAATTAGCTTTTTACTTTGACACAGGCCTTTGAAAGTTTTACCACTTAGTCTTGGTTATATCATGAATATTTTTGGGCATGAAAAGCACTCTAGCCAAAAAAATAAGTACAACATTTTTATTAATTTTTTTATTTTATTTGTAATTTTTTCAGCTATATTACCTTATTTTTCATACCCAAAAAGTTGCTACAGATTGTAAGGAACAAAATTAAAAAAGAATCATGACAATTGGTTAAAAAACAAAAAAGTTATTTAAAGTCAAAAAATATCAAAAAAATGCCCAAAAAACAAAAGAGTCATTTTCATTGGTATAGAAAATATATTTTATACAAAGTGTTCTGTGTATTGATAAAACCTACTCGAGAGAAATTGACATAAAGTTTAAAAAAAGATAATTATATATATATAAGAAAAATTCCATTTCAAAATACGTGAACGATCACTATGTATGGCATATAACTTTTAAACAACGGCTTATATTTATATTATTGTTGCTACTGTTATAAAATTTGTGAAAAATGTATCAAACATACTCTCTAAATCTGAATCGGTCAAATTTTCACTGATTGAATCAGTGATTTGCCTTTTCACTGATTCATCAGTGAAAAAATATTTTTCACTGTCAAATCACTTAATTTTCACTGATTCATCGGTGAAAAAAATATTTTTCACTGCCAAATCAGGCAATGTTCACTAAAATAATCAGTGAAATTTGACTGATTTACAGTAACCTCTTTTTAGCTATTTGAATCAGTCAAATTTCACTGATAATCAGTAGATTTTGACTGATTCAAATTTAGTGAGTATATGTTTTGAATAAAAATTGCATTGATCCAATTTTCTTTCTTTAATAGCTTAAAGATAAACTTCTCGGTTAGAAGTTCATGGAGAATTTAATTACTAGTGTAATTATTCATACATTTCTTCTTAGAAAGGTAAAATATTATGCCTTGTGCAATTTTTAAAGTTTATTTTGAAGACTCTGTAAACTGAAAGAATTAGTGGGTCAATATTTGCTAAAATACATTTTTTGAAATACTCTCGAAAATGAGATTGTCACTTAGTAAATGAAATACAGGAAATATGTCAAGAAATGGTTGTTGATGACAAAAAACTGTTAACATATATCGATGTTGATTCGTTCACGTTACAATTATGAATTATTATAATTCTTCACTTAAAAAAAAAAAATCATAAATTGGTTAAAATTTAGAGTTAACACGAATAAAATATTTGTATAAGAACTCTCAAGCTAGATTTGAAAACTAGTTTTAAATAAAATATCCAATTTAATAAAATAAAATAAAACTTTCTGAATATTTTATTTTATTTCATAATAGTAAACAATTTGTCAAATCATCGCACTGATTTTTTTAGAGACCAAGGGGGTTTTCTATTCGATGATTAGATACTTCGCTCGATTCTTAGCATCTTACATCAGTATTGCTAATAAGTGCTTTGCACCGAATCGAACAGCGTATTAACCATAATTGTACCCGTCCAGAATCGACTTTACAGTTCTTAGTAGGTTACTACCCTGCCGGAGAAGAGTTCTTCGTGAGTGAATGCAGTTCGCGTAATACCGAAGAAAGTAGCCAACTAGAACTGACCTTCAGAGTCGACTGCAGGTGATTGACCTCCGCGATCTTCAATCTAATATTAAAGAATATACAAGGTGTCCCAAAACTATTGGGACGCATCCAAAGGCTAGATTTCTAGTCAAAAGAACAATTGATTTCAAAATCCTTTTTCAAAATGCTTTTAGTGCATTTTAAAAATGTTTTTTTCAATCCGACCACTAATTAAGGTAGTTCATCCACGAAAATTAGACCTCAGTCAAAAATAGATAATTTTGCTTTCAAGAATAACAATATTATTATTGAAGGGCTTTTTTGAAAGAGAAAAGATTAATTTCCAAGAAAACAATTTGAAATACAGAAAAATAATTTTATTAATAAATTTTATTTTTGCCCCAACTTATTTTCTTATCGCTTCGAGGCAAATTTTAAAAAATAATGGGATTCTAATGAATCACGGTTCATTTCTTTAGGAAAAAGATTCTCTACAATATAACCGTTTCCTATTCTTGAAATTGAATTAATTATTATCAAATACAGCAATTTGTTTATAAAAATTTTGTTTTGAAAAATTGCTTTTTTATAATTTCAGCCATTAAAGAATTCATTTTTAAAAATTGGAAACGGTCAAGTTGTAGAGAATCTTTTTCCTAAAAAAATGAACCGTGAGTTATTAGAATCGCATCATTTTTAAAAATTTATTTCTTATTGCTTCTTACCAAATATTAAAAAATCATGCGATTATAATAAATTATAAATCACTTTTTCAAGAAAAAGATTCCCTACAACTTAACCATTTCCAATTTTCGAAAATAAATAAATTATTATCAAATTCAGCAATTTGTTTATAAAAATTTTGTTTTGGAAAATGTTTTTTTAATGGTTTCAGCCATTAAAGAATTTATTTTTAAAAATCAGAAACAGTGAGGTTGTGGGAAATATTTTCTCTGAAAAAATGATTCATGATTTATTAGAATCGCATAATTTTTTTAAATTTGGTAAGAAGCGATAAGAAAAAAAGTTAGGTCAAAAATAAAATTTATTAATAACATTATTTTTCAGTGTTAAAAATTTTTTTCATGGAAATTAATCTTTTCTCTTTCAAAAAACTCCTTCAAATAATAATATTGCTATTCTTGAAAGCAACATTATCTATTTTTTTTTTTTTTTTTCATTATATCATTATATTATGTCATTATATTCATAACAATTGTAATATTCCGTTTAATGAAATTATTAATTGTACTAAATTTCTTTTTAATAACACATATTTTACTTTCGACGACAAGATTTATAAATAAATTTTTGGCACCCCCATGGGTTCTCCAATTTCACCACTTTTCGCAGACATGGTAATGGATGACTTGGAAAGTGATTGCTTACGAATTTTAAAAGATAACCATAATTGCTCTCTCCTCTTTTATTACAGATACGTCGATGACACCATTTTGTGTGTACAAAAAAAACATATTGAGTTAATCATCAATACTTTTAACTCCTATCATCAAAATTTAAAATTTACTCACGAATTACAGAAAAATAATTCAATTAATTTCTTAGATATGACTCTCATCTCTAGCGACAACCATATTATTACTAACTGGTTCCAGAAGCCAACTGCATCTGGTAGATTTATCAATTACTTTTCAAATCATCCACTACAACAGAAAAAAAATATTGTATACAACTTGATAGATAGAGCGATTTTGTTGTCCCATGAATCCTTTCATCATACCAATTTAAAAAAAGTTAAACAACTTTTAATTAACAATGATTATCCAATTGATTTCATTGGTAAGAACATTGAAAAACGTTTGAATAAAATTAAATATCACTCTTCTGACAATTCCAATATTAGTAATAACTCTTTATGCCCACGAAAATACCAACAAAAAGTTTGTCTTCCCTTTTCAAATAATAATTTTATAACATTATCCAAAATTTTAAAAAAATATAACATTTCTACGATTCCGTTAGTGGAAAAAAGTTTAAATTCAATTATTAAATTAGGTAAGGATTTCACAGAAAAATGGCAACAAACTAACATTGTTTATAGCTTCAAGTTTTATAACTGTCCTGTCATATATATAGGTGAAACAAAAAGATCTCTATAAACTCGTATTAATGAACATAAAAACAACAAAAATAGCGAATCTGTCGTATTTAAACATCGGGCTGAATTTAATCACGAGTTTGATTGGGAACATGTTAAAATTATTGATTACGAATCTGATTATAAAAAAAGATTAACATCTGAGATGATTCATATAAAATGCAACAAATTTTACTTTAAATAGAATTTACTTCCCATTATTAAAATTATTAGATTCGTGATTGAATTTAGGTTTGAATTTCTTACACATTGGTTCTTATTTGTGTTAGTTTCTTCGTTGTTAACTTATACTATAAACTCTTGTGGATGTATTCCCTTAGTTTACAAACTCTGTTTGCTCGTTTAACACCTATTATAATGACGGACTCAGCTTTTAATTATTAACGTTATGTGACTTTTATAAATTATTTTAACTTATTTATTATGGTAATTATTGTCTGTTTTCGTATTATTTATTTGTTATTGGTTTCATAAGATGTGTTTTTCAATAAAGCTTAAGCCTGATGAGGTTGGCGTACCCATGCCAACGAAACGTCGTACTTGACAACGCAACATTCTGTCTTTCGTTTCTTAATTTTATACCCTGACTGATCGACACAAATCTTTCTAAGAATTATCTATTTTTGCTTGAGGTCTAATTTTAGTGGATGAAAACTACCTTAAGGCCATGGATCAACCAGTGCATCTGACTAAATCAATAAAATCATTTTCCCCAAGATTTTTCGACAATAATTCATTTTCTTAGCTGAAACTTTAGGACATAATAAAGGACATATCAGCGGATGGCTGTAGACTTTAATTAGTTATAGACAATTAAACATAATAATTGCTGTTTTACCGATACTAAAATTTTTTAAATTGTTTAGAACTAATTGATGTCTAAAGCCATCAGCTAATATGTCCTAAAGTTTCAGCTAAGAAAATTGATATATACGTTGAAATTAATAAAAGATTATTAAGAAATTACATTAAGCGATTCATTAAATAATTGATTAATTAATTGTTTGATGCATTATATTAATGACGTTTATTAATTTTATAGTATATTGTGCAACTAGGGGAAAAAAAATTTATTTTGTGAGTGTAAAGTTTGATGCCCGAGCAAAGCAGGGGTAACAAGCACAGGAGTAAAATAAATATTTTTCCCGTGTCGCACACGATTTTTTTTGAGTTACTTCTTGAAATTGTGAAAACCATGTCACATAAATTTTTGTTCCCTATAGAAAGAGCATTCATTGAAATTTTATAATTTTCAAAAAATTTTGTGTAAAAAGTGATCTGAAAAAAGTCCACTTGGATAATTCTAATTTATTATTCAACATTGGGTAATTAGCAGACAATAAATTAGATACATTATCGAAAAGGAAGAATAAAGCGAGTATGAATTCAAGGTATTAAGCGATCGCAAAACTTTCCTATTTTTTCTATCGTTTCAAATTGGTATCCAATTCGTACAAATCGAAGACATTCCAAGCCATTCCAAACCAATCCGTAAAACATTTGGAATCTCCTTCAATTCGAATTTAAAAATTGGTACGGATTCATTTTGAATGAATTGGATTGATTTTCAAAGAATTTGCATCAAACAAGTAAAAAGTTTTTCGCATTCCTCCAGAAACAGATTTCGGAATGGTTCGGATTGAATTTACTTTTATTTCCAGGGATAAAGAAAGGTGAATGTAAAAAACGAAAGAGGTTATAATGATCACTCTCTTGTATCCTCTATTTTATAAAAGGCGTTTTTGCTTTTGTTCTAATTCCATTTTTGAAGTTCTTGGATTGGAATTTATGAATTGTCACGTTCCGCGACGCATTTGTATATGTATAGTCTGCACAGGTTAATTCTAGTTACAATCTAGGGAAGAAAACTAGAAGTTAGAAGGAATTACAAACCCTTTCAAGAAAAATGCGTATGCCATGCAAAACGCACTTTTCCGCTATGCTGTACGTTAAACAAAAATATTATACAAAAAAACGCACCGCCAAGGGCTGGGCAGTGAGTAGAAAGGAATAACTAGTAAGCAGAAAACAATAAACTATAAACAGTCAACGTACTAAACTACTCAATGTCAATTTATTAGCGCCGTATAGTTTCGTCGAGTTCAATAATCCTGAGTGATATAAATCTTCGCAAGTATTTTCTGAAACCGTTGTAAAGACCTTTTAAAGTCATTGTCCATCATTCTTACTCGCGTGTCTGTAGAACATAACCTCAAATGTTAACCGTCGGTGATTTCCAGAAGCGTGGATTTTCCAAGGGGCTATTCACTTTACGTTAATTTATTTTACCAATATTACGATATTTCTATTTTTCCAGTCTCTAATCTCAATGATTTTTCAACCTGGTAATATTTTTTTCATGCATGCGGAAAAAGATTAGCTACATACACTCGTTTACTTAAATCAGAATAATAATATCAACCCAAGTGCGAAATTAGATACGGCCCAGTACTGGCCCAGCATCGCCAAAAATTTGCCGAAGATCGGCTGCCAATATCGTGCTGGCCAAACTCTGGCCGCCAGCACTCGTTTTCGGCACAGCAACGGGCCAATGCTGTGCCGAACTCTGGTTTTTTCACTTCCCGGATGGTTTGCCGTGGTAAAAGTGACACATGGCCCAGTAATGTGCCGTCCATGAGCCCGACTCTGGCTTTTCTACTTTCAGAACTGGATGCCATAGTAAAAATGACAATCGGCTTAGTATAGGGCCGATACTGGGCCAAGTTTCGGCTGAAGGTCGGTAAATTTAAACAGTCGAAAAAGGCCGCCGTCGTCGGCCCAGCACTTGACCGATGCAAACAGTGACACTGGCCCAATAACAATGGCCGACTCTTGGCTGCCGAGATTGGGCCAATATTGTGCCGTATTATCACCTTCGGCAATTCGCACTTGGGAAGTCGAAACTTTCAGCGGTTAAATAGCAGGCACTAAGGAACGTCTTAGAGACGTTGGTTTTCAAACGCAGAAGCAGCTCAAAATGAACTTTGTATATTTCCAATATTTTGATAATAAATAAATTTAATTCTTAAATTACACTCTTTAAATTCGAATTGGTCAAAACTGACTAATTGTTAGTTAAATTTAAGTAATTGTTAGTAGATAACGTTACAGAAACATTAGTAAAAATAAAATTACTATAATTAATTAGTCAAATACCATATATTAAACTATTAATTATTGTGAGATAAATTAATTGATCTATATCTATACTGGAGCAGTACTAAACCAGTACCGCGCCACCGCTCGGCATAAATCCCTAAGTCGGCTTCTAGCCAGCATTTGACCCCATACTGGGGCAGTACTGAACCAGTACCGCGCCAACGCTCGGAATAAATCCCTAAGTCGGCTTCTAGCCAGCATTTGACTCCATATTGGGGCAGTACTATACCAGTACCGCGCCAACACTCGGCGCGGTACTAATCATCAGTACTGGCATTGCTCCTTATTTACAACTGGCGCGGTACAATGCCGTTTGTAAGATCCGGCATAAGTCCGACTTTTCCGCCTGGGATGTGTAAATCATTTTTTGTAACATATGGATGAAATGTGGCCCTATTTGCGCGTGTGAAGCGTGCCAAAAATGGCTAATTCCAGGTTAGTACGAGAAAGTAATTTTTTCCACTGATGCGCATGCGTAACTAGAGCGAAACATTACATTCCGGTACAATTTCCTAAAAAGTTGCATGGCAAATTTTAAAAGTTTGGGTTATTTTGGTTAACAGAAAGAATGAACAGAAAATAAATTCAAGTTATTAAATTAATCAAATCGATTTTGACAGCCATGCCGCTTTAGTTCATTTTGAGCTTAAATCTGGTATCTTTTGAACTTATAATTTATTTCAAACCCATATTTTTGAGTCGATTTCATTTACAGACAAAATTTTTTCTACAGAAAGTGTTTTTTATAGAAATTAGAAAGATTTAGTTCATTCGGGAACCAAAATTCGAAAGACATTTTCCGATTTTGGATACTAATTAAAACAGATCTTTATATTTACCGTAAAAAACACTTTCTGTACACTGAGAGAAATCCTATTAGTTGTGCTGACTAAAAGGTCACAACTATATATATATTTTAGTAAGCAGTACCAAAAATTTTGTTAAATTTACCAATGCTCAAAAGTCCATGGAACTAAGTATGCTACTAACTTTTACATTCTCATCATGGATGAGAAGGTATTGGTTTTATGTGAAAAATGACTTTCGAAATTTTCATCAAATCTTTACGTTTTGAGACCCCCTGAGTCAGAAAAAACGGTTTTTACGAAAGTGTCTGTCTGTCTGTCCGTAGTAGGTCATGTGCGGCATAACTCTCGATAGAATTATCAGATTGAATTGAGCTTTGGTACACTTTATCGGAGCCGAAAAAGTAAGGACAAGTTCGTTAACCAGCCACATCCAATCAAAATTGAGGGATGGAGCACTACTTTTGTGTTTTTGAAAATAATTTTTTGAAAAAATCAAAAATTCCAATCCTGGTTTTTGATAGTGCTCATAAATCGCTACAAATTATCCTAATAACATTTTTTGATTAAATCAAAATTAGAAATGTTACAGCATATTCAAATTCGAAAAAAGTCAATATCAAAATTCCATTTTCAAGTTAAATTATACGAGATACGAAAAAACGTTATGATACAATATTATTGAATACATAAAGACCTACAAATTTGAATTATAACATTTTTTCATAAGATGCATATTTTTCTTTTTAATTAAAAAAAAAACTATTGAAAATCCAAAATTCAATTTTTTAACAATAATATTGGAAATACCAAAAAAACGTAAGAATACAAAGTTGTTCGTTTCAAAAAGATCTACAAATTTTGTCTGACACAGTTTCTGATAAAAGATATATTTTTCGTTTCAATTCCAAAAAATACGATAAAAATGAAAAAATTCCATTTTTTAGACAAAATATGTGAGATGCAAAAAAAACATTTAGATGGAAAATTGTTAGCCTAAATGAGTTCTACAAATTCTGATAAAGAAATTTCGGGACAGGATGTATATTTTATGTTTTGATTTTTAATATTGAAAAAATTCGATTTTTTTCACCAAAATATGTGAGATACGAAATAAGCGTTGTTCTGCAAAATCGTTTCCTTAAATAAAGTCTACGATTGTTTTTCCTTTTTAGATATGTGGAAGAAAGTAAATTCTTTTAATCATGTAATTTATTAAAAAGTTATACTGAAATGTGTAAAGAAAATCGAGCGCGAAGCGCGAGTGTCATGATGAGAATGTGTTCCTTAAGGCCGATAGAGCCTTAAGTAAATTGAATTTCCTGTTTCACTTAAATTCAAAAAGAAATTCAGTGACTTTGAGAAAATGTTTTGAAATCGTTACATGCATTGATTTCTTAAAATTTTGCTTTTGTTCTTCATTAAAATGAGAAGAATTATATCATGTTAATTTAAAAGTATAATTGTAAGTATTGTGCAGTTTTTGATGAAAAACATCTCAACAATTAATTATTTATCATCCTTTGTTACATTTTGAAAAACAATAATTAGAAAAGTTTTTCTTCTAAACAATTATAACTTAAGGAAGTTCCCTTTGACATTAACAGAAATAATATAGATAGAATGATAAATTTAACATTTTTTTCAATGTTGGAATTACTATTTTATTCATGTACTGATGAAAAAATTAATCAGTTTCTAATTAAGATATTGGAAGAGTTTTTAATAAAACTTTTCTCCGTTATGTCGAAATAATATATATTTTTGTAATAACTAAACTCGACAAATAGTAATAGCAATTAACGCAATTAGTAAGTTTTACAAAAATGTATTGGTAACATCTATTATAAGCTCAATACAATGTGGGAATGCATGAAAATAGTTCCGGCTAGAAAATGGACCGACTAATCGGATTTTGTAAGTTTTACTACAAATTTTAATCATTGCTACTCAGTTAATATTGCTGTAAGAAATAAGATGTTTAGATGATACAGAGTAAAAAACATACTTTTGACCCTTTTTTACAAAAAAAAAATGGGTAACCACGACTAATACTTTCTCTCAGTGTAGAAAAAATTTTGTGTATACATAAAACCAGCTAATATTTGTTTTCTCTGTGTCAGAAATGGTAGAGAATATAATGTCTTGCTCAAAGTTATACAACATACTATTTTTTGCTATTTTACTTCTTAGTCTTTTGCTGATAAAAGTACAGAACAGTATTACATACTATTTCTTGCAAGACTTTGTGCATCAAAAAATGTGCGCAAAGTGTAAACTTTCCGTACAGTCTTAAAAAAAATATATCTCTCCTAGTCGTAAATTTCTTTGAACTTTGTCTTATCGTAGAATTTTCAGGAAAAGCAGAGATATATAGTATGAGAAAAATGACAACGTAGTTAAAAAATACAGAAGATAAATATTTTGTAGGTGGATTTTTAATCGCAGCATGAAGGGAAAATATGATATTTCCATGATTGCAGGACGACCCTCAAGGGACGAGGATGTCGATAGCGAGAGGAAAAGATAATTGCGATATTGTCGTGTATGACAGAAGCCAAGCGATGGCTATTTGTAGTCGGAATATGGAAGCGTGCAATTGGAATCACGATCGCGGTGATTCCTGAAGAATGATCGTCAGTGAACCCACGCGGGATCGCGTGATCGTTTCTTCTTGTCCATTACGTCGTCCTTATCCTTGGAGGGCAGCGCGATTCTCTCGTTTGGTTATAATGTATTCCAGACTGACCCTAATCTATGTACCAATGCAAAAGATCGACGTACAGGTCTCCGGATATGATCGTTAAATTGCGAAATCGTGATCGCATTAATGTCACGATTAAATCTATTTGCAGGTAATATTAAGGCAGGATTCTGATGTCCCCATTGTCTGATTAATGATCAAATATTTATAAAAAATTGAGAACTGTTAATAATAAAAATTCATAAAGACATTGAATAAAATGACCTTTCTGGCATTTTTTTAAAGATCTTTTTCAAAATAAAGAATTCTTTTAAAAATTTCTAGAAATTTTTTTTTAAGGTGTTGGTGTTTTAACTGACATCAAAATTTTTTGTTGAATAATTTTGTCAAATGTGAAAACAATTGGTTAATTTGAATTTTCAAAAATTCTATAAAATTGATCTTGAAAATTGTTTATGTAAGGTAAAGTAATGTAATATCTGTAATATCATTTCAGTTTAGTTAATAAATCTAATGGATATCCATTTTTGATTATTGTTTTTTTTACCAAATTTAGATTTCCATTGTGATATTTTTCATGTGATAACAATATTGCTCTGTCTGTTAACGAATAAATAATTCCTATTTTATTAGATAAACTATGGTTAGAGTAACAATTTGAAAAACGTCCAGACCAAATTGATTTTCTGTACCAATTTGTAATAATTTTATTATTTTCGATTTTAATATTAAGATCAAGAAAGTTTATACTATGAGTAATCGATTTTTCTATTGCAGTAACTAATCTTGGATGTATGTATGAATTATTAATTAATTATTAATTAATATTTTACATCAGGTAACAAATGGTTTAACAGCGAAAGTTTGGTTGGCCTGACAAAACTTGTTTTAGCTGCATAGCAATCAAACTTTTTTGGTAGAGACAAACAAATATAATTTTTTATTGCAATATTAAAGCTATGGACCAACTGGATCACGTGACTTAGAATTATGGTTTTTATTAATTTGGAATGTATCGGAGAATACAATAAGAAACGTCTGCTTAGTAAGTTTTAGTAAAAATTCAAAAAAAAAAATTTACGTTTAATTGTAATTGTTGATAACTTTTTCAGTTTTATTTTCTTTCAAAAAATTTGTTTTCAACATTTGAAAAAAAAACGAATATTATTTATGCTTAGTTTAATTTATGAAATTTAATTAATTGGTTATTTATTCAAAATTTGCCACTAAGTTTATTAAATTATAAAATTGAATTTATTCTATTTAAAATAACATTGTTTGGAGTTTTCTTGAGATTGGTGTTAATTTAATTGAATTTTTTTTTTTAAATTAAATTATATTCTCTATATTTTCAACAAATTGTTTGTTTTTAAAGTTTAATTTAATATTTAATTTAAAACTTTTAAGCTCAACCTTTCGATTTCCTTGAAACAGCGTATACCTACGTATTTTGATTGGCTGATATCGAAAATGATACTGAAACGATAATAATAAATCATGCTCTTTCACGTTTATCTCAAGAAATATTGAGAATTTCGAAAAATGTTTTAGACAAAAGTTGTAGATCTCATCAAAGCACATGTTTCAAGTTCTATATATTTTTTTTATACCACTAATAGTTTCACAGAAAATTAGTGAAAAAGTTGATGAAGTGCAAGACTGTCCCGCTCTCTAAATCTGAATCAGTCAAATTTTCACTGATCGAATCAGTGATTTGATTTTTCACTGATACATCACTGAACAAAATATTTTTCACTGCCAAATCAGTTATTTTTCACTGATTGAATAAGTGGAAAAATATGTTTCACTGTTACATCAGATAATTTTCACTGGAGTATTCAGTGAAATTTGACTGATTTACAGTTACCTCTTTTTAGCTATTTGAATCAGTCAAATTCCACTGATAATCAGTAGATTTTTACTGATTCAGATTTAGAGAGCGCAGTAGACGGTTTTTTATGGGTTTTGTATGGTTTTTACCATAAAAGTCAGATTTGCGCTAATTTTCACAATTATGTTCGTAATCATCGCATCAAAATACGTAAGGAAATCGGAGGTTTGGGCTTTTCGGAAGTTCCCTCTTGCATTTGATGAAATTTTCCAAAATGATGTTTTGTTTACAATAAATAATTTTACATAAATACATAAACCTATATATGTGGTTACGTGCTCAGGTTGGTTCATGGCCTAAAATTCGGATTTTTTTTAACGCGATATATATTATATTTGATTTGAAATAGATGAATTCTTGTGGAGAAATAAGATCACCTGCTTCGACGAGAAGGTCGGGGAACTGTGTACTCCTCGAAACGAGGATGTTGTGCGTTTATGGTGAGGTCAACTAATGGCAAACGTGGTTAATGAGCTGTTAAGAGATAGGTGGACGCTCGAAGCGCTCGAGCTGTTGGGAGCTTTAAAAGATATAGCTGATGTAAGTTACGTTGTGGTTAAACAGCAGGAGATCCCTCAGTGATTCTAAGGAATTTATGCTACTTTTCAGTCTCACTGCTATATGGAGTATTATTATGCTTCAGTTCTTTCCAAGTCAATTTTACCCTTATCCCAATTTCCATACTCATGGAAATTTATGCAGGACAACTGGGGCAACAGAAACCTTTGGAATTCATATTTTTCCCTTCCTTATTTACTTATTTTCACTTTATCATTATCATTTATTATTATACGTTCTTTTCTATAAACTCATTTGCTTCCGCAGTTCACATTTCCACCAGGTTCTCGAATCATCTTACAATATTCAATATTAATAAAAATGATGAACAGGGCTTATATCGACCCCTAGTAAATATTGATATTAAATATTGTTGATGTTCTTAGTTGGCTCTAGGGCCCAGAAAAAATGTTGCTCAAAGTTTCATTTTTTCAAATGTTTCGACACAGATTGGAGTCCTCATCAGTGAGAATTTATTTCTATAAAAAATACAAAAGGAAGAAACTTAAAAAAATTGCTCAAGTGACGGATGAAAATTATGGTAAAAAATTACATAAATGAATTGCACATGTGAAACTATAAAATTGGTCTAAATAACTAAATTCACAAATAAAATCTGTACAAAAAAATATTTTCTATGAAAATACAAAAGGAAGAAACTTAAAAAAATTGCACATGTGACGGATAAAACATTGTGGTAAAAAATGATATAAATGGATTGCTCATGTGAAACTATAAAATTGGTCTAAATAACTAAATTCACAAATAAAATCTGTACAAAAAAATATTTTCTATGAAAATACAAAAGGAAGAAACTTAAAAAAATTGCACATGTGACGGATAAAACATTGTGGTAAAAAATGATATAAATGGATTGCTCATGTGAAACTATAAAATTTGTCTAAATAACTAAATTTATCAAATTAAAACTGTACAAAAAAATATTTTCTATAAAAATACAAAAGAAACTTAAAAAATTGCACGTGTGACGGATAAACATTGTGGTAAGAAATGATATAAATGAATTGCACATGTGAAACTATAAAATTGGTCTAAATAACTAAATTCATCAAAAAACTGTTCAGAAAACATTTTTTAAACTACTCTAAGAAAGATTATATATACAATAAAATTGTAAAACTTAAAAAAAATTATTACAGAATAAAAAAATCTAAAAAATTGCGATCTCATCACAATAAAATATAACCAAATAATCATTCATAGAGTAGTTTAAAAAATGTTTTCTGTAGAGTTTTTTTGTGAATTCAGCTTTTTAGACTAATTTTATAGTTCCATATGAGAAATTCATTTATATCATTTCTTACCACAATTTTTATCCGTCACAAGTGCAATTTTTTAAGTTTCTTTTGTATTTTTATAGAAAATATTTTTTGAAAATCTTTCTCTGGAAAAAAGACACTTTCGACTGCGCTGGGGTTCGAGCCCAGGTCTTTCGATTGAATTTCAAATTCAACTAATTAATTTAAAATTAAAATAATATTATGTTTCATACGATATTGTTAATAATTGGCTTTAAGGTCTAGAAATAAGAACTCAGAAGTTTAGATACTTTTAAACGTTTCGACTCTGATCGGAGTCCACGTCACTGATCTTTATTTCTAAAATATCAAAAACGATAAATAAAATATTGCACATATATAAGCCGTATTTTGGAGTAAACTTTGATAATGTGAAAAAATGTAAACAACCGTGAGAAAATTTACATAAGATTTGCAAAAAATGTCCAAATTTCAATGTTTTCTTAAATTTTAAATAATATCCAAAATAATCAACATTTTTTAATGTTCTTGGGCTCATTTTAAAGCTAAAATTCTACAGCATTGCATTAAATTGTCATTATTAATGTATAATTTTTTTCTTGCATAATGCAAAGAGTTAAAATTGTAACAAAAAAGGAGGGAAATTTCGATAACATTTCATCTGTAGGTAAATCATAATAAAGATTATATGAATATATATTTTAAGGGGATTCTATCGAAAATGGTTATATGTTTTATGAATCTTATAAAAATATTTTTCTCAGAATAAGCATTTTTTCAATTTTTTTATTTGAACTTTAACCGCTTGCACTACTTAAGAAAAAAATTACACATTAATGCTAATAATATGGTTCGATTTTGTAAAAATTTAGTTTCAAAATGAGTCCAAGAATATTGAAAAATGTTGATTATTTCGAAAGTTATTTAAAATTTAAGAAATCATTGGAATCTTGACTATTTCTGCAATAACTTCTTCAAGATTTAACAAAACGAATTCATGTTGGACTCATTTTATAAAGAATTTTGATAGCTTTGAATTTAATTAAGAGAACAAATTTTTTCACTCGCATGATTCAAATTAGGATAATTTAAGCAATTATCGGAAAACGGATGGTCCCACAATTCTGACCGGTGATGTATGCAAACTTCTGAGTTATTATTTCTGAACTCTAAAGCCAATGATTAACAATAACATCATATGAAATAATATTATGTTTGATTAATAAAAATATAAGAAGCTATAATATTATTTGACGTGGAAAAAAAGTTAGAGTAATTTTTCAAGTTTAATATTTGCGTCACCTTTCATAATTTGAGGTGGAATGAAAATGGAACGTGGTCACAGTTATTCGAATAATTGTGAATGAACTTGGCCCTAGTGGAAGTACAGAGGTGCCAATCTACAGAAAAATAACTGTCCAAGTGTGTGAGCCAAATATAGAAAGCTTCCCAAAGTCCACGTAATGCAAACAATGGTTCTACGCACAATCGTACTGTTATGTCTTAAGTTGCTTTTCTGCAAGAGATATCGTGAGTTCTAATCGATCCCACGAATATAGTATTCTTTTCTTTGTTACCCTTTTTTAATTTATTGAAGAGTGCATTTTACCAGCACTGTTATTCTCATTTGTGATGAATTAACTTTTAAATAAAGCATTATGCTTTTTTTACAAGAGAAAAATGGGAAATTGAAAGTTATTGTCAATCATCTTTATTGCTGTAAATAATCCATTTGTATTTAGCTTCTATAGTAAAAAGGAAAAGCAGAACTCGTATGAAATTATTACTTAATTATGTTTCTAACGAACAAAATTAAATTTGTTATTGAAAAATTATTTTCAATTATTTATAATCCTTGAGGTATTTGTCTTAAAAAATATCAGATATTCGGAATAAATAGTTTTTCTATGATTTTAAGAATTGTAGTGATATTATTTATAGTGTCTTATGAAATAAAAAATATTATTCCTCTTGTAAAAAATTCAAAACTTACAAAAAATATTGATTTTAATAAGTTTATCAGTAATTAAATGTTTTCTATTACCGCTTTATACAAATTTTTAGTTATTGTCCAATATTTAAAGTGAAATTTTCAAGGGATAGAATCGTTCAAGCAATATTTTCAGAAGAAATTATTTTTCAAGAAATAACTAAATTTGTGGATTACTTACTTATTTTTGAAATTAGAATTAGATAAGTTGTAGAGAATTTTTTCTCCGAAAAAATAAGCCATGATTTATTGAAATTTGACCATTTTCAAACAAATTAGTATCAGTGGTAGTAGAAAAAAATGTAATTGCAAATAATATTATTTTATATCATGAGAGACTATAAATAATATCATTATAATTCTTAAAATTATAGTAAAACTATTTATTCCAAAGATCCAGTACTTAGCAAGACAAATACCTTAATTCACAATTATTAACAACTTCAAAAATATTTTCAATAGGGTTTATGAATTGTAGAGAGTAATTTTATAAAAATCTATTGGGCAATTTTTTAGAAAAAAATAACCGGAAATTATAATAATAAGTCACCTGACTTTCGCACGTTAAACTGAAAAAAACTTGTATGACTAGCAAAGTTTGATGAAAATTAGCTAAAAAACTGATAAAATATTGTAGTAAAATCAACTAGAGTTTTGGCTAATTCAGCCAAGAAAACTAGTAATCTTGCTAGCTAACCAATCAATTGGTTAATCTGACTAGTTTTTTTTCCGTGTAAAAGTGCATCTTCTTATAAATATTACTTTCAATAAATTATTCAATCACATTATTCACAGCAAGGAAAAGTGAAAAGGAAGAGGAAGAAGAGTCTGTTAATAAAACTGATATAAAATATAGTTACACCTTGAGGATTCCCATGCGCAATTTGCACACAGGTCACCAGGAGGTTAAAAAAATTACATAATGCTACACTTAGCGTAAACTTCATGACCATATATTAAAATAAAATAGTTACTTGCGAACGGTACTTTCTACCGAATCAATTTAATTACGAAAGTTCATATTTGGAACAGTAGTTGAAGACGTTTTGCGGCATTTGGTTGGATTTGTTCTTACGGTATTCACGGTATTTAGTTTTATGTTTTGATATTTGCCCAATAAGTTCTGCAATAAATTTCATTCATTGCAAATATCCGCAATAGAGCAAGGCTCAATTACTATCACAGTTAGATATAGAACGATTGACCTCGCGATCTGCTTACATAATTTTTAGGTACATGTATTTCCTTTTAGTTAGCAGAAAAATGATTTTATGAATTACATTACTAGTTTAACTGTGAGGAATTATAAAGTACGCATTATTTCTACAAATGTTTCAATTATTATTGTTTGACAAGTCACCACAAAATCACATTTAAATTGCAGTGTATTATTTTAAGGGAATATTAAGTAATGAAAGTATATATTCTAATAATAAATGTTTAACTTGTTTTTATTAAAATTAAGACACTTCGAGAATGGCATTAAACAACAGGTGGGTAAGAATTCGTGAAATGGATCACTTTTTTCACGACTTTATGGAATACAGAAAAGAATGATTGATTTTTAGAGTACGCATCAATAATAAAGTATTCATAAAATATTTTTAAAAAATATTGACAATTACAAAAGATATTATCAAAAAAGTATTTTTGAAAAATTCTTTCCAAAAATTTCTACAATGGAAATAAAGCCTTTCGATGGAGTTTCACCCTCTGTAAACATTTATCGAAACTTATCAAATTTTTATTAAAAAAATTAATTTTTTACAAAAACAAAATTGTTTATTATAAAAAAATTGAATATAAATAACTTTCTCGATATTTTTATTGAAAATCGTTTAACTCTATATATTTATTAATGTCTTCCGAATGATAAAAGGGAATACAAATTTTGGTTCTCAATTAACCAATGCGTGGCATCTGTTTTTGTGAACCGGAGTAACTCGCCTCGTCCAATTGCGACAAATCTGATCAAGATGCTCTTGACTGTGCATCGGTACGTTATCATCAATAACTCTGTTAGGATCAAGTATTTTTTTTTATTCAAAAAACGTTTAATACACAATGGACTTTTTTTTCAATAACATATAACTTTTGCATTATAAAAAAGAAAGTCAACCTACACTCAGCTGTTTGAAAATGTAACTGTACAAAAAGATTTTGAAAATTAATTTTTTAGTTGTAGGTTGACTTTTTTTTTATCATGCAAAAGTTGTATGTTATTAAAAAAATTAATCTATTGTATTTGATTTATATGTATATTTGATTTTTTGTTGTGATTTTTCATGAAGTTAAATTTTTATTCTCTTTTATCAATCGGAAGACATTAAAAAATATATAGAGTTGAACGATTTTCAATAAAAACATTGAGAAAGTTATTTAAATTCAAATTGTTTATAATAAACAATATTGTTTTTGAAAAAATAATTTTTTTTTATCAAAATATTATAATTTGTGATCAATTTTTATAAGGGGTGAAACTTCACCAAGAGGTTTTATTTCCATTGTAGAAGTTTTTGAAAAGAATTTGTCAAAAACACTCTTTTGATAATATCTCTTGTAATTGTCAATATTTTATTTTTGCTTCAACTTTTTTTCTTATCGCTTCTTACCAAATTTTAAAAAATTATGCAATTTTAATAAATTATAAATCACTTTTTCAAGAAAAAGATTACCATTTCCAATTTTCGAAAATTAATAAATTATTATCAAATTCAGCAATTTTTCTATAAAAATGTTGTTATGGAAAGTTGATTTTTAATGGTTTCAGCTATTAACGAATTTATTTCCAAAAATTAGGAACGGTGAAGATGCGAAAATTCTTTTTCCTCAGAAAATGATTCGTGATTTATTAGAATCGCATAATTTTGTAAAATTTGGTGTGGAGCGATAAGGAAAAAAGTTCGGCAAAAATAAAATTTATTAATAAAATTATTTTTCTGTGTTTCAAATTTTTTTCATAAAAAATAATCTTTTCTCTTTCAAATTAGCCCTTCAATATTAATATTGCTATTCTTGAAAGCAAAATTATCTATTTTTGCCTGAGGTCTAATTTTCGTGGATGAAACTACTTTAAGGGGCACAACTAGTTTGAAATTTTGAAAATTTCAATTTTTTTTTACATTTTTTAACAGCCCAGCAGGCGCTTTTCGAAGAAGAGGAAGGTGAATTGTATGGGCCTGTAATAGCAGATTAGCTCTAGGTGTGATACTTAAAAATTTATAGCAATGAAATCAGTACTTTTATCTTTAAACGCGATTTTCTCAAAACTACATTTTTCACATTTGCTGCAGCAGTAACTCGATAACAAATCATCAGATCGACTTTCGTCTTCTTTCAGCATATTATGTATTTGTTTTTCCATACAATGACCCTCCAGTTTTATGATTGGATGAAAAATATAATTTTGCCACGCCAACAACCCTCAGATTTTTGAGCAAAATTTCAATTTTTTTTTCAAAACTCCGCCATTTTCTTGCATTTTAATTTTTTTACAATCGGGGGTCATTGTATTGGAAATATATTCCAGTTTAATTAAATTTTTGGTTTTTTTATTTCAGGTACTGTGAAAGCGACAATCACTGCAGCAGTGGCGGAACTTTTTTTTTTGAAGACTCAGAAGATGGTGGATAACTGGCTGAAAATCGAATATTTTCATTTGAAAACATTACTGTGTACTCATTATTTATGCACAAATATATCTGTAAAATTTTAAAATATTTGATTCAATACTTTTTTACCTTTTTTTTTGACCGGTAGTGTAGAAAAAAGATTGAAACATGTGTTGGAAAATTATTTTTAAACTTTTCTCCAATAAAAAATGGCACTTTCTGTGGAAATACCCATATGCATGTACTCTCTAAATCTGAATTAGTCGAATTTTCACTGATTGAATCAGTAATTTGCCTTTTCACTGATTCATCAGTGCAACAATATTCTTCACTGACAAATCAGTTAATTTTCACTGATTGAATCAGTGAAAAAAGTATTTTTCACTGTTAAATCAGTTGATTTCCACTGAAGTAATCAGTGAAATTTGACTGATCTACAGTAACCTCTTTTTAGCTATTTGAATCAGTCAAATTTCACTGATAATCAGTAGATTTTGACTGATTCAGATTTAGAGAGTATATTATTACTCGAAATGTTGATACGGTTGGTTTACCCTGTAAGCGTGCCATTTAGTCAGGCCACCCGAGCTTCTAAAGTCTCTAGGAATAGGAAAAGGAACTAACTAACAAGAAGAGGCAAAGTTATTTTCTCTTTTTTCCTACACTTTCATCTTTCTCTCTCGTTCCTTTTGAATCTGAAGCTCAGCAATGTTTGGATTCTCTGTTTGCTCGAGGATGCATTCGGATCGGCCACCGCATTGACCCTTGGCCGCGAATTGATGCGGACAATAATAATTTATTGCTACCAGTTCGTGTGGATATTCCGAGCAGAGTCGGTAGGAAGGTTTAGTTCGGTATTCTTCGTCTCTCATCTAGATCTGGGAGGTGGAAGCGCCGTTCCTCTGAGCAGCCTGGGAATCGAACCCGGAACCATCTGTGGTCTTTCTTCTATTCGTTCTGAAACTGCAGATCGCGAATTCCCAAAGCTATCCTGTGCAAATTTCTAGCGGTGGTCCGTTAGGCGCGTGCAATGCAAATTCTTTTTTCGAACCTTCGTCTTCTGCTTTGACTAAGCGGGACCCTTCGCGTGGTTCGCGTGGAAATCCTCGGGGCGTGTATCCATGTCCGCTTTCGTCTTTGGTTGCTTCTGATGCTCGATTTAATCCTTGTCAGTCCAAATACTTGATTCAACTCTAGATCTGACTAACTCAGGAAAGAGACATGAAGAGCCCCGGGCGGCGCTTCTTCTACCGTTTCCGAGACGATAGGCGCCTGTCTTTTGCGAACAGGAATTGGATTCGACGCAAGCCATCTTCAACAATTTTCCCGTTAGACTTCCTAACGTATTTTCAGAATTAATATCCTCCAACACAAATATTTTTATAAGAACAAAAAAATAAAAACTTACTTAATTTCAAGAAGAGTTATTTCTCATGAAATTATTTCTTTAATCCAAAGACACACCCAGAAAAAAGTTTCTTTGATTCAAAACAAATTTCTTTGAATCAAACAAATTTGTACATTGCTGGTCGGTTCAAAAAAAGGTTTTTTGATTTAAAGACATTTCGTGATTGTTTTTTTTCTTTGAATGAAACAATTGAATGTCTGCAGAGTCGCATGTACACTCAGAAAAAAGATTTGATTGAATCAAAGAAAATGATTTGTTTGAACGACTTTCTTTGATTTAAAGAAATGATTTGTTTGAATGAAATAAAATTTGTTTGATTCAAACAAAATATCTTTGAACCAAATAAATATTTGTTTGAATCAAATTAATTTTGCTTCAAAACAAAGAAATTAATGCATTGATATGTGGTCAAAGATATAATTTGTTTGATTTAAAGCAGAAATTTATTTGAAAAGATTTATTTGAATTGAATAAAATTTGTTCAATTTTAATAAAATATCTTTGGGCCGAATAAATATTTGTTTGAATCAAACAAATTTTATTACATTAAAACAAATCATTTCTTTAAATCAAAGAAAGTCGTTCAAACAAATCATTTTCTTTGATTCAATCAAATCTTTTTTTCTGAGTGTAGACTCAGAAAAAAGATTTATTTGAATTAAATAAAATTTGTTCAATTTCAATAAAATATCTTTGGGCCAAATAAATATTTGTTTGAATCAAACAAATTTTATTTCATTCAAACAAATCATCTCTTTAAATCAAAGAAAGTCGTTCAAACAAATCATTTTCTTTGATTCAATCAAATATTTTTTCTGAGTGTAATACATACGTAATGTAAATCACAGAATTATTTTCTTCAATTTAAAGAAAAAATTATCTTCGTTCAAGGTAATTATTTATTAAATTTCTGTCAGTATTGTATTTGAATCGAAAAAATATTTTTCTAAATCAAATAAATAATGTTAAAAAATAATTTCTTCCATTTAAAAAAGACTAAAAAGGTTATTTTTTAAAATCAAATAAATTTATATTTGTCTTAAAGGTGTTCTTAATTGGAATTGAAAAAAATTAAGTAAAAAAAAACCATTTCTTAAATTTAAATAAAAATTTTTCTTGGGTGTATGTGAATTAGTTAAAGTTAAAGTTTTTTCAAATTGAAGTCTCTAAATTATAATTAAGTGAGGATTTTTTCACACCGAATTAGAAAAAAGTTTTGATAATTTTCAGTAACATTTAAGTGATTAATAATTAGTCAATTCTGAGAAAAGTTTTATTAAATTTATGGTTCAGATTTCTTACTAATGGGAAATAAACGCGTTCTCGCTAATGCATAAGACAATTTTATTCTGAATTAGTTAATATAAACCAAATTAGTTTTGGAAAGAAAGACACAAGGTTTTGTTCCAAGGAAGCATTTATTATTTTTATATAAAAAAATTTTAACCCACAGGAGTGGAAATTTCTTGGGATAAAATGATAAATTTACTATTTAAGTAAAAGGGAAAAAATTCATTTAGATGTTTCTTGTCTGAAATAACGATCTATGAAAGTTAAACAAATATCAAATTACTTTGAGTCAATATTTCGCCTGATCGAAAACATAAAAAGTAAAATCAATTTGATATCTTCTATTACTGAGAATATCTTAACTGTAAAAACTTATCTATAATCTTGCTAACAATTTTGTAGGTATAATCTTTATTTTAAGTAAGAAAACTAATTTCCCCATGTAATTATGTAGAAATCACTTCATTCAAATAGAAAAAAACGATCGGAGAGAAAATAATTTTATAGTAAATTTAAATTTTGTTTCTGAAAAAATATAGAAACTTACCGAAAAGTTGGGGATTTTTAAGAACTTTAATTAAAAAATCTGAAGGAAAATTTCAAATTTTTTGAAAAATACTCCATACAACTGTGAAGAATTTTGTAATTTTTGAATGTCTGCGCAGTCACTATAGTACGTACATAATGTAACTTATAAAATAATTTCTTTAATTTAAAGGAAAAATTGTCTTCGTTCATGATAAAAGAATTAAATAAATTATTTTTAAGTTTTTGCCAGTACTGTATTTGAATCGAAAAAATATTTTCCTAAATCAAATAAATAATGTTAAAAAAAATTTCTTTCATTTAAAAAAGGCTAAAAAGGTGATTTTTGACAATCAAATAAATTTATATTTGTCCTAAACGTGTTCTCACTTCGAGAATTGAAAAAATGAAGTCAAAAAATCTACCCGCTTTGCGGGCACATTCTCATCGCGCGCTTCGCGCGCAGCTCGCTTCGCTCGCAAGTTTGGGCGCGCCTAGGGCTCGAGATTTTATCGTCGCGCTTCGCGCGACGTTCTTCCAGGACCTCGCGCTTCGCGCGCGGTCTTTTGCTCTTCGCATACATTTCAGTTTATTTCTTATAATTTAATACTGAAGCTCAAAGCAATTTAATGATATTAAAGATGATGTAAATTAGTCATTTTCTCAAATTCACTAAGTTTCTTTTTCAGTTTAAGTGAAACAGGAAATTCAATTTACTTACGGCTCTATCGGCCTTAAGAAACACATTCTCATCATGACACTCGCGCTTCGCGCTCGATTTTCTGTATGCATTTTTGTAACTTTTTAATAAATTACATGATTATTGATAAATTTATTTTCTTCCAAATATCTCAAAAAGGAAAAACAATCGTAGACTTTATTTAAGGAAACGATTTTGCAGAACAACGCTTATTTCGTATCTTACATATTTTGGTGAAAAAAATCGAATTTTTTCAATATTAAAAATCAAAAAATTAAAATATACATCCTGTCGAGAAATTTCTCGATAAGAATGTGTAGACCTTATTTAGCCAAACAATTTTTCATCTAAAAGTTTTTTTTGTATCTCACATATTTTGTATAAAAAATGGAATTTTTGAATTTTAATCGTATTTTTTGGAATTGAAACGAAAAATATATGTTTTATCAGAAACTGTGTGAGACAAAATTTGTAGATATTTTTGAAACAAACAACTGTGTATTCTTACGTTTTTTTCGTATTTCACATATTATTGTTAAAAAATTGAATTTTGGATTTTCAATGGTTTTTTTTTAAATTAATAAGAAGAATATGCATCTTATGAAAAAATGTTACAATCCAAATTTGTAGGTCTTTATGTAAAAAATAATATTGTATCATAACGTTTTTTCGTATCTCGTATAATTTAACTTGAAAATGGAATTTTGATATTGACTTTTTTCGAATTTGAATATGCTGTAACATTTCTAATTTTGATTTAATCAAAAAATGTTATCAGGATAATTTTTAGAGATTTATGAGCACTATCAAAAACCAGTATTGAAATTTTTTATTTTTTAAAAAAATTATTTTCAAAAACACAAAAGTAGTGCTCAATCCCTCAATTTTGATTGGATGTGGCTGGTTAACGAACTTGTCCTTACTTTTTCGGCTCCGATAAAGTGTACCAAAGCTCAATTCAATCTGATAATTCTGTCGAGAGTTATACCGCACACGACCTACAGACAGACAGACAGACAGACAGACGGACAGACAGACACACGGTCAGACACTTTCGTAAAAACCGTTTTTTCTGACTCAGGGGGTCTCAAAACGTAAAGATTTGATGAAAATTTCGAAAGTCATTTTTCACATAAAACCAATACCTTCTCATCCATGATGAGAATGTAAAAAAACGATTTCATAAATTTAAATAAAACTTTTTCATGGGTGCATGTGAATTAGTTAGAGTCAAAGTTTTTTGAAATTGAAGTCTCTAAATTTTAAAGAAACGCGGATTTTTTCAACCCAAGTTAGTAAAGAGCTTTTACATTATAATTTTTAGTAGCATTTAACTAATTAATAATTAGTCACTTCTGAGCAAAGTTTTAATAAATTTATAGTTCAGATTTACAGAATTTTATTCTGAATTAGTTAATATAAACTAATTTAGTCCTAGTTTATTCCAATCATTTGATAAAAAAATGGGAATATTTCTTAAAACTTGGGGATTTTTAAGAACTTTAATAAAAAAATCTTGAGGAAAATTTCAAATATTTTGAAAAATACTCCATAAGAGTGTTTGAGAACTTTTGTCTACTAAATTTGAATGAAAATCTAAGAAAGTTTGTGGAATTAAAGTTCCAATAATTTTGAGATTTAATTTCTATAAATGTCTCAATATCAATGGATTGAACATGTATAATTCAATATGAAAGATAAAGCACTTACGATTCTCCAGAATAAGTCGAGTGTAACTGCTGAAAGTAAATGAAAATGGAACCTATTAGCTTATAATCCTTGATTTTTTCAGTTTCGCGCAAAGCATCCTAACGAGCATAGTTTACATTCCGCACGCGTAATTATTATCGAAACAGATCTAATAATGTAACCATATCTTTTTACCGTTCGATGTGCGTAATTTCGATTCTTTCCTGGAGCATGCCAGTGCTTGTTTATTGGAAAACAAAATAAAGAAGACACCGGAAGTGAAGTTTATGAAGGCAACTACTCTTGCAATCATAAAATCCATCCGTAATAATTATATGGCTATTAAAAAGAGGATAATAAATTCGTCGTTGCGTGACTTTCAATTTAAGCGTGAATAACAACATGCTTTGTATTATACTTACAAGGGAGCACTCTACACTCTTTCAAAGAATCGATACATCGATATCTCAATTGAAGTAATGTCAAGTTGTAAGAAGGTATCGAGAGATCCTGAAAACTACGACGCTAAAAGTATTCAAGTGCAGTTTTCAAAGACTCAATCCTTATATTTTATTACTATTTATCATTCTTATCTTATCCATTAAGGGATATTAAACTTTAGCTATTTTCTCTTCGTATATATTCGTCAGATTCTTCAGTAATTATCAGTATTAATAGGAGGAAGATATAAAAATGAATATGGTACGACAATAAAAGAAGTATATGCATTTATTATATTAACTGCAGGTTTTATATATACTTAAAGTCCTACAATTATGTTTAATAAGAACCTTTTGAAGGTGTCTGAAGGTTTAAAATGTTTATATGGAAAAAGTAATGTACTCTAATATGTACTTAGCTCGCCCAAGAAGCTGACTTGGAACTTGTGTCGCAAAAAACTGCATCGCTGAGCTGTTGTCCGCTAAAGAAGACATTGTAGGATACATTACAGCTTCAGAGTTATTTTACAAGAATAGTGCTCGTAGTTTTAGGAATCGTGGCGGAAATATTTAGAGAAAATTAGAATCAGGAAGAAAAGTAATGCAAATGTTTACTAAGTTCTTTTACCTCCATGTATTACTCAGAAAAGTGATAGGATTTTTATCTAGGATCTTTGTTCTGTCTCTTTTGTTTGTAATTAAGTGTGTTTTTCCCGAAAATTTTTAATCAGAAAATAGTTTCTTTCTGTATGAAAGATTTTAAGGTAGTTCATCCATGAAAATTAGATCTCAGGCAAAAACAGATAATTTTGATTTCAAGAAAAGCAATATTATTATTGAAGAGCTAATTTGAAAGATAGAAGATTATTTTCCATGAAACAAATTTGAAATGCAGAAAAATAATATATTTAATACACTTCATTTTTGCCGAACTTTTTTCCTTATCGCTTTATACCAAATTTTACAAAATTATGCGATTCTAATAAATCACGAATCATTTTCTCAGGAAAAAGAATTTTCGCATCTTCACCGTTCCTAATTTTTGGAAATAAATTCTTTAATGGCTAAAACCATTAAAAATCAACTTTCCATAACAACATTTTTATAGAAAAATTGCTGAATTTGATAATAATTTATTCATTTTTGAAAACTAGAAATGGTTAAGTTGTGGAAAATCTTTTCTCTGAAAAAATGATTCATGATTTATTAGAATCGCATAATTTTTTAAAATTTGGTAAGAAGCGATAAGAAAAAAAGTTGAGTCAAAAATAAAATTTATTAATAAAATTATTTTTCTGTGTTTCAAACTTTTTTCATGTAAAATAATCTTTTCTCTTTCAAAATAGCCCATCAATAATAATATTGCTATTCTTGAAAGCGAAATTATCTATTTTTGCCTGAGGTCTAATTTTCGTGGATTTTCATATATAAAAATCAGAGTGTTAATTAAAATAAATTTTTGGGGTCTGATAGAATTGGAACAAAAAGGAACCTCTGTGTTCTGAAATCCAGCCCCTTGCAAAAAAGTATTAAAACGAACCAGAATATTGCTTTCAAAAGAATCAATTTCGTCGGTGGAATGTCTGGAATAGAATCGCTTTCCCCATTGAGAATTTCCACCTGTTGTTTCTAGCTATAGTTGAATCCAATCCAAAGGAGGTTCAATGTTTACAAATAGCGTTAAAATTGTTTAATTAAGAATTCGTTACTTCTGCAAATAGCAATTTAACCCTTAAAGGGCCAAAATGGCATAAACGATGCACCGGTCTTTGAGGCCGTGTAACTTATGCTATTCGCGACTGAAAAAATTGAGAGGGACATATTTGTGAAGATCAAGACGTGCCCTTTCCAATGGTAGATACGAAATTGATCTAAAAAATTATTAATTATAAAAATATTCAGTTTAAAAAAAAAGGGCGATTTTTTCGATCTTTTTTTTTTTTTTGAAAGCGAGTTTTGAAAGGTTTCCCGGTATGTCAACGACCTGGAACATTTATAACTGGTGGAATAAATGTCTGAACTTTAAGAAAGTGTGGTTCAGAGATTAATTTTTCACTTTTGTCTTTACAAAATGGCACCCGAATTACAAAATTTTCACAAATAAATTCAGGATTTTTTTTGTCAGAAAATACGAACAAACCAAGGAAATCACTAAGAATGAAAAGTTCTTAGAATCACTCAAAGAATACGTCTGAATTTTTTCAAAACATTTCGAGCAACTTTTCAATTTTGGAAATAGCATCATTTTTTCAAAATAAAAAAATTGCTTAAATCAACCCGAAAAAATTTGTATGTATTCTTTGACCAATTTTAACAACTTTTTATTCTTGGTAATTCTTTCGAGTTTGAGGAATAGCCAGAAGTCATACGGAGCCAAATCAGGCGAATATGGTGCTTGTGGAATGATATGCGTTGAGCTTTTGGCGAAATGGTCACGAAGAATGAGTGCAGTGTGAGACGGCGCATGATCGTGATGCAAAAATTACAAGTTATCTGCCCAAAATATCTTTTAAGACCATTTTGACTGATCTTCTTGAAGTGTAAATAGTGTCAGCAAGGACTCTAATTGTCAATCGACGATTTTTGTGCACTAATTCTTTGATTTGATTGACGTGTTGCTCGTCAGTTGATGTTGATGATCGTCCGGGGCGTTCCAAGTCATCAACACGTTCTCTGCCTTCTTTGAAGTCTTTGTACCACTTAGAAACATTTTTCTGCGACATGTTCAAATCACCGAAGACCTTCTGAACGTTTCCGCAACTGAAATTTCATTCCGCAAACAAAATTTAATGGCACTTCTTTGCTCAACAAATTCAGACATTGTAAAAATCGAAAAAATCACTTTTAGTCGTTTTGAAAATACAAGCCTAACTATGTAACAAATGATGACATTGACATGAAATTTGACACAGATGTCAGTAACAGTAGGACGAACATAAAAATAAAAGAGTTTGCCCGAATCGGTTAGCCCGTGAAGTTTAAATTAAAAATTCACTTTAGTTTTTGCCCACAGTAGTATATGCGTAATCATCAGATTCAGCAGATTTAAAATTCTTAATTTCAATCATTTCATTGCAAAATTTGCTCTGAAAGAACCATTTTAGTATGAAGGGTTCTCAAGAAACTACTTTTAATTTGAGCCACAACAGAATAGAACTTCTAGTTTTTTGTGAAAAGTGATGTTTAAGATAAATATCTTAGATACTAAAGATGGAGTTGTATACGTATTTATTTGTAATTTGTTTGTATTGTATTCGTGATTTGCTGTTTATAATTAGTACCCAATATATTAGAGACACTCTCACAAAAAAAACAGTGTTATTTTAACCTTGGATCTGGTTTTAAATTAACCCGCAAGATATTTTATCCAAGGCGTGTTATTTTAACCCTTAGCTGCCACACTGGGGTCTTTCGTGGAAAGGCCTCAAACTTTTGGAAATTCTCCCGCTTAATGCCCGAAAATCGATCTTGTGTTGCTATTTTGTTTTGAAATGATATTTATAAAATATCTGATGTATTTTTATTAATTAAAGTCTCTTTTGTTCATAACTAAACTATTTTTATTAATAAATGTTAAAAAATAATGTTTATGTCCTAAAAATGCAGATTCGAAAAACGACTAAAAATCTCACTTTAATTTCGCAAAATAAATACGTTTTTTTAAGCAGACACTATTCTACTATTTTTTTATTCAAAGTACTATATTTTAACAATATGCAACGAAAATTTTAGCTTCCAATTCTAAAAATTGATAAAATTATGAATTTTTAAGTAAAAAAAGTAATTTTTCGGTATTTTTTGCGAATTATATATTTTTAAGCGTGTAAAATAATAAAAATTTTGTAAGCCACATAAATTACCTTACAAATTAATTGTTAAAGATGAACTATGAATTTTTTCATCTTAAATTACTAATTAGTTTGCTCAAAATTGATGATTATGTGTTTGGGGTCATGGAGGACCCAGTGTGGCCGCTATTATTGGCGCCAGAAGTGTGGCAGCTAAGGGTTAACACTACACCGAGAAACAATCCATGCTCTTAGTGTATGGTACTGACTTCTACTATTAAAATTAGCACAAAGTCGAACCTCCGATGCATAAAAATGATGCTCTTTGAATAAAGTAAACAATCATATTACTTTGGTATGGGAAATCGAGCGTTTTGATATTTAGACCACGTCCACTCAGTAGCCACTTGGAAAAAGCGCGTACAATGAGAGGGAATCGTTTAGACTCGAAAAAAATTTCAGTTTTAACGTAATGTTCAAACAATAATTGTATCGTAGAACTACGAAAGTTTGACGGATATATCGTTTAACCTTAAAACGATTTTCTTAGTTCCCAAAACAATTCACAGCTGGATTTTTGTCCCAATTCTCCAACTGAGAAATCTTGTTGGATTTCCAGTTGAAAAATGGATGTAGTAATCCAGCTAGGTTTCGTTTTGTTTCAAAAGCAATGTCATTTTACCATAAAATAATCATAATCGTTTTACTGTTAATAATTTTTTAATAACGTAATCAAATAAAATTCAAATCGGAAGAAAATTCTTTGGGCTCTCTAAATCTCAGAAAGTCAATTTCCACTATTCGAAAAAGTGAAAAGTGAAAAGTGAGTCACTATTAAACAGTCAGTTTTTACTATTTTAATTAGTTTTTTTAAGGTTTCAACTATTTCAATCAGTAGAATTTCATTAATTGAAATAGTAAACATGACTTATTGAGACAGTTGATCCCACCATTTCGCCTATTTGAAATATTTCTATTCCACTTTAACTGTTAAATATTTTTATAAATTTTCACAATAACTTCTCACATTTCTATAAATTTAAAAAAAAATTACAAGTACATAAAAAATTATTTACCAAAATCAACGTACTTGAGTGGTATTTGATTGGTTATTCAAAATAAGATATCCTGATTCCTATATTTTCGAGTTACCCTTGAAAATAATTTTTAACGTTCATTCCAAAAGAAGAGCAAAGAATAATTTGTTTATACATGAAACAATCGTTAAATTATTTGATTTTATTCTAGTTGGAAATTTTTTCAGTCAATCATTTGAGGGAATACGATTTTATTGTATTGTATTATTATTATTTTCATAATTTTCACAAGTTTTTCATGTCACCTCGAATTTATTATTTAATTTGACGCTACAGACTTTTCTAACAATTTCTAGTAATAATATATCTAGTAATAACTATAAAGAAAATTAGCGGTTGATTATCAAGATAGAAGGAAAAATTTAAACACACATTTTGGTATTCAAGCAAAAGCCAAATGCTTCTGGATGAGAGATGATACTGTGCGTTTATACTAAGAGTACCGAGCGATTCAAGTATAATTTTTATACTATCGAAGTTAAATTGAGTTTGAACTTTAAATTCATTGGTTCTTTACACGCCAAACGCATGGATTTTTTCTCTAAGGATTGGTATAGCGACACATTAGCAACATGTGAAAATTTAAACAACCTGACGTTGGATATCACCTCTAAAAAACTAAACGCGACAAATGACGCAAAATTTGCCAAATGTACCACCGAAAAAATTTCCTTGTTCCAAATTTTTGGGTATTTTTTAAAAATGTTGTACTAGATACAAACTCATAATTCTGAAAATGATTGTGCATTAACACTAATAGTTAATAAATTACAGGGGTGGTAAGTTTACACTTTCCACTTAACCACCTTTTTTGAAAAAATTGTAACTTGCATTCTTTTTTTTAATCATATCTTGTGTAAATTGTTTTTCGTAGCTTTTTTCCGTTCTTTTCAATGGATCTAACTGTTTTTAAAAAAGAAAAATTTTTCATATAATTTTTTCAGTTTGAATGTTGTTTTGACATTTTATTTGAAAAAAGACATTTAAGAAAAAATTTTATCTTGCTTACTGTAAAGCTTGATTTTTCAGCTTTCAAAACATGTGAATTACATAATGGGATAAACATTTTGTTCTGATGTAATAGTTACGGAACTTTACACAATATTTATTCTTTAAATGAAAAATGAAAATAATAATATAATTTTTCGAATCTTTAGTATTTTAACTGCGAAAAATGTCTAGTCCGCTAGAAATAATAACCATTGCATCTCGATTTTTCCTACACCGAGAAACTCTTAATTGTAAAATCTAGTATTATTAAATTTACTTTTACTAAAAGGCAATGGGAAGCGAGGATATAGTAACAAAACTAGTTTTATTTACCATACCGATAGGAAGAAATACTTTTTTTGAACCAATTGTAAATAATAAATAATGAACAATGAAAAGAGAAAGACTTGAATATTTTGCAATCGAATATTTCATTATTTGGAATAGAACGTTGCCAAAATTCCCATTGTAAATACTAAATGTACTGCCGAGTGACGTCAGATATGTCGAACGTTTCCGATATTACCCGAGAATCGCTCCATGTGCTCATTATGATTATTTGTCGGTACCCGATAAAGTAATTTTTTTTTCCGCCGTACACCGAAAGTTAGCTTTGGCGGTATCGTTTTGCGTGCGGAAAGTTGATTTTCCCGCACTAGTGCTGTAAAATTTTAAGTGTGCAGAAAATTAAAACAAACTTAAAATTTTACCCCACTAGTGTGAAAGTAAATATAATAATATTAAATTTTACAATACTTAGGAAAAATAGCTTTTATTGATTTTTAGTTTCTACATATGTTTGTGTCTAAATTACATTAAATTTAGTTTTCAAAATTTGGGAAATAGCGGAGAACATAAAAACGGACGTAGATAGACTACTTTTGGTTTCAAAATTTTTATTATTAAAACCAAAAGTAGTCCATCTACGTCCATTTTCACCTTTTCTAACATTTCCCAAATTTTGAAAATAAAATTTTAAATATTTTGGACACAAAAATGTAGAAACTAGACTAAATTTTTCACATGAACTTTCTATTTCTCTTAAGGTAGTTTTCATCCACGAAAATTAGACCTCAGGCAAAAATAGGTAATTTTGCTTTCAAGAATAGCAATATTATTATGGAAGGGCTATTTTGTAAGAGAAAAGATTATTTTACAAGAAAAAAATTTGAAACACAGAAAAATAATTTTATTAATAAATTTTATTTTTATCCAACTTTTTTTCTTATCGCTTCTTACCAAATTTTAAAAAAATTATGCGATTCTAATAAATCATGAATCATTTTGTCAGAGAAAATATTCCCTACAACTTCACCATTTCTGATTTTTAAAAATAAATTCTTTAATGGCTGAAACCATTAGAAAACAATTATCCAAAACGAAATTTTTATAAACAAATTGCTGAATTTGATAATAATTTATTCATTTTCGAAATTTGGAAATGGTTAAGTTGTAGGGAATCTTTTTCTTGAAAAAGTGATTTGTAATGTAATAAAATCGCATAATTTTTTAAAATTTGGTAGAAGCGATAAGAAAAAAGGTTGGGGCAAAAATAAAATTTATTAATAAAATTATTTTCCTCTATTTCAAATTTTTTTCATGGAAATTAATTTTTTATTTTCTAAAATAGCCCTTCAATAATAATATTACTATTCTTGAAAGCAAAATTATCCATTTTCGCCTGAGGTCTAATTTTCGTAGATCAACTACCTTAAGTATCACATGCCCTTAAAAAACATATATTGTTATACAAAGTTTCTCCCTGCAGACACACTTTCGTAAAAAGCGTTTTTTCCAAATCGGGGATTTAAAAATGTAGATTTGATGAAGTTTCCGAAAGTGATTTTCACATAAAAGCAATACCTTCCCATATGATGAGAATGTAAAAATCGTAAAATCAGAGTCCCTGAAATTGTTTTCCTGTAATTGAGCATATGAACCGAGAAGTCGATCCTTTTTGAGATTCAAGCAGGAATTTGCATTACATCACTCGTGCCTAGTGAAATGTAGTATCTAGTCTTGGGCATCGAGCGGAAGATAACATGCAGCAGGAACCATCTGGCAAAGAAGAAGGACTTTGGAATGTCGCGCTCTGATTGGTTGCAAAGCTTGACTGCAACCCTCCGATTGGCCCTAGGCGCGTTTCCCCACCTCGGAAAATTCACTTTTTACAGGCGTTATTACAAAACTGACTGGCATCTCGTAGACCATGTCATTACGGCGCAGTGCTCCACTCTGCGAGCATCCTTTCACGGTACTTCCTCCTCTTTCTCCCACTTTTCTCCGAGGTGTAGACGAAAGGATCTTCTAGTGCTATTGTTAAGTACCGAGGTAGTCGTGCAACTTTGTCGGGTGCTTTTCCGCTTTCGTCTTTTCACCGTGATTATTTCGGGGAAATTCAAAAGGGTGCTTTGAAAACTTCGCGAAATTTGTACGGAAACGTTTTAAGGAGGAATTGAGTGCGGAACTGAGTTTTTGCGAAGAGTGTACTGTGATCTAAAACAACTTTTTGTTTATCATTTTTGTGCTTGGTATAAACTGTTTTTTGAAGAGGACGAAAAGAGATTTTGGAAAATCATGGAAGGATTGAGGAAGATTCGAGTTTTCAAATCGTAAGTAAATGTATTTTTTATTTTTGTGTTAAAATTAGACAAATTCTTCATTTTAGACATTTTTTGGGTAAGAATTATCTTTTTTTTTGTATTGGCAATTTCAACAGTTACAAGGACGATTTTATTTGTTTTGGATCGGATTTAATTTTTATTGGATACATTTTTCTGGATAAGAAGAATATTTGAAAAAAACAAAAGTTCACTGAACGGAAAAAAAATTAGCTGTATTGTAATTACGACAGCAAATTTTTTGTCTATTTTGAAAATAGAAATTGGTTACCAGAGCTAATTTTGAGTTTGATTTTTCGAAAAGCTAATTTTATTCTCCGTGTGGGTGAAGATATTTTTTTATTGTGAAATATAGTATTGAAATTGAAAATAATTCAGTCAAATAAGTTTTTTGTACCAGTTTTAAAACAAATGAGTGTATATAATAGGATGATGAAGATCTTAGGAAAAAAAACGTTTTTTGCAAAAATGGTTACCTCGAATTGCAAGTAAGCGAGATTTTGCCAAGTAGAAGAAGTTTTACTTGGTCAGACGCTCGATACGTTTTTTTCCAATATTCATTCTCACGAGTAAGTTTTGTTGAATAACAAAATTATCTGTTTTTGTTCAAAATATGTTTTTTCGCATTTCCAAATAATAAAAATATAATGTTTACTTGCAAAAATATATGTTGATTTTTATGTCAAGGTCCATGTTAAAACTGTTGAAATTGCAATGCATTGCATTTGCGAACAAAATTGCAACTAAACATCCTGGCCGTGATATTCAGTGGATTTTCACTAATTCATAGATAGAAAGTGTGAAAGAGACAGAAATAATGTATCTTTATCTTAAGCCTTTTCTTTTTTATCAGTAAATGCCTTTCAGAGGGCAAAAGTTTTCTTTTTAGAAGATTCTGATTTTTTAATTTTTCCTGAATAAGTTGAATTGCGACCTCAATCAAATCAGTGATTCACCTTTTTCTATGCGATAAATTATTTATGACTGTAAACTAAAAAATCTTTTTCATTGAGCAAAATCGTTTCATTGAATTCGCGAAGTATTTTATTGGCTTAACCAAATTTTCGGTTTGAATCTAGTTGAAATTTATTAAAAGTAACTAAAATATATGGTTGGATCAACCGAATTTTTGGTTCAATTAACTAAATTTGACTTATCAAAGAATTTTGTTGAGTCAATGAAACATTTTATTCTCTCTATAATAACAGAATTGGTTGAACCAATAAAATTTTTCTTAATTCAACCAAATATTTTTCTGAGTAATGCCAAAAGTGAATTACTGATTTCAGTTCTGTCAAAAATTAATTGATTCAGATTTCGACAGTAAGAAATAAATATAGCGATTTTTTAACTCAATTTCTAATCAAAATTACGGCTACGACACCCAGAAAAAAGTTGCTTCGATTCAAACAAAATTTCTTTAATTCAAACAAAAAGAAATTTTTTGATCGATTTTTTTCTTGGAATTAAAGAAATAAGTGTCCGCGTAGTCGCATAGTAAATACATAATGTGCCTCACAGAAATATTTTCTTTAATGCAAAGAAGAAATTGTCTCTTTTCAAAGATAATAAAACGAAATAAATCATTTCTTAAGTTTTTGCCAGTTCTGTATTTGAATCGAAAAAATATTTATTCAAATCAAGTAAATAATCTCAAAAAAATAATTCATTTCATTTACGTGATTTCTTGAAATCAAATAAATTTACATTTGTTCTAAAGGTGTTTTTACTTTGCATTGTAGAAATGAAGTTAAAAAAACAATTTCTTGAATTTAAATAAAACTTTTTTCTGGGTGAATGGAAGACTCAGGCTTTGATGAATCAAATTTTTTTTTCATTACAAGCGTGATTTTCACCAGTGAAAGAAATAGGGAAAAAAAATCAATCAATGGTTTAAGGCTTGCAAGAACTAGAGAACAGTTTGATTTTTAAGTTCGCTCACCGCCGAAGCGACTAATCAAACGGGACATTAACCACAGTCCTTGGAAGAATCGTGCACTGGTTTGCATGCTTTATACCGCGAGAGGAAACGATCTCAAGCGATCTAGTTGTAACTGCGATCGTGTGCGTTGCATACAGGTATGCACACGCACACATACGAACACAAAACACATAAAGCTAGGACGATATTGGTGTGGTTAATTTACAGTTTACAGCTAGTTTTGTAACTTGCTTTACTGTCACATATTCTCTCGTTATAAGCCTCAAGATCACAAACTCCCGGAAGAGCATGTCAGGCAAAATTTTTGCCTTTGTTTCATTCAGAAAGAGAAAAATCGCTTAATCTTAATCGATATCGGGAAGCTCTCAAAGAGATTCAAAATTATCGCCCAGGGTTAAGTTTTTTTTATTTTATAAAAATACTGAGTGCGTTACTAAAAATAATTAATAGAATCCGATTGACTGCATTAAGAAAGACTATTGAAACCGATTCATCCAATGGGTGTTTTACACGTGAACCACCGATTGAATCCAATTAGATAAATCAGTTCAATTTTTTCTAGAAGTTAGTGTCAATAAAATCGGTAAAGGTTAAAACTAAAATGGTATTGTGATTTTTAATTAATAGTTTGTAGAACCTTAATAAAATTCCTATTACAAGCAACCGCAGCTAAAATTACTTTCCACTGGGAGGAATGATTTTCTCGGTCTAGGTAAATGAGTTTGGCGGATCAAATGACTGAGTAAATGAATACTTCATTTCAATGTCAACAATAAATTTGCGGTCTAAATAAAACGGCTTCATTAAGTCCTTTGTAACATTGTCGTAATTTTCCTTTGTAAATTCTAGTTGAAAATTCACTTTGCGCATTATCTCATTTCTATTTTGCAACTCTCATTCACGAAATGAAATGCCAGGAAATCATTCGAAAACATAACTAACAGCAATAAGATTGAGATATGAGCTTTGATGACAGGAAATTTCATGCAGTGGAATAACCTGCATGTCGTCAGAGCAGTGAAAGGACATAAAATCGACTGTGATTCTTGAATGAGTCTGACCGCATGGCATTTTTTCTACTGCACGAAATATAGCATTACTTGTGATCAATTTATGTGAGATTAATTAGTCAGGTTTATTTTAAAGGTTCTGACTTGAAATTTCAAAAAGAGTCTAGGATTTATATTTAGTTACTTGAATTAACAATTTATAAAATGTGAAATTATATATATTTTGTGCATCGGTTTATAGATTATTTAGATATAAAATCACTGCTTTCAAAATGGTGTCACTATTACGTTGGAATGTTCGTTCTTTTATAGAAATACAAATGATTTTGATTTAATAGGGCTTCGTTGTTGAAAATATCAGTTTCAAGGGCAAAAAAAAACTTAGTGTTCAATACTTTTATGAATTTCAAATATCAGTGATAAAAGTATTTATAGGTAATATTTTTCGAAATCGGCTTTTCTGCTTAAGATACTTTTAATGGTCGTTTTTAAAATTCTGGCAGTTAGTTACATTCAGAAGTATTAGAAATTTTATATACTTAGAACTTTTAGGTAAAACAATTTTTCTTTTATGACGAAAAAACATTTATGGTCTAGAAATTTTACTATGATCTGTGACAGAAACTTCCAAATTAGATATTTTAAGGTCATGAATCAACATCACATGACTTAATTCAAGTGAAAATTTGCGTAAGATAATTTTTAGTTTACAGAATATTTTTTCGGGAATTTGGTATATATAATAGAAAAGAGTAAAGAATGTCTAAAGACTCAGCTTTAGTTAAAATTTTGCAAAAAATGTTACTGCTAAGATTAATCATTGATAACTCAGTTTTATTATATATTTTTTTCAAACTTAAAAAGTTTTATAGGAATTTAGTCACGTTGTATGATTGATCCATTGCTTTAAATTGAATACACATGTAATATTTATCTCTTAAAATCAGAACAATAAATTGAAATTTTTGAATGATTATTAAGATACAAAAACTAACGATTCTCTCAAATTGAAAATACTATTTTTTTAAGTAGTTTCTTTCTATAATGAGTGAGAATTATTCTCCATGGAAAAATCGCAAGAGCTTCATGTATGATTTTTAAAGAAGAGGAAACTGATAAAAGATTGTTTAGATCGGCTGTGTGGAATGCGAGATAAAGAATAAAAATATGAATGTCCTGTTTTCTTGGTGTTCCGGGCGATTAATTCTCGTTCATTTAGAGGCAGCGGTCATTCACGATTCTTAACAAAAAGCTGACAAATAGGGAGTAGCCTGTATCTACCGCAAAATATTACGCGGCACCATCGCCAGCAAAAGGAATTACTATTTCTAAGAAGCTATTTGCGTCAAATTAGTGCATACTTAGCGCCGCAAATGGCCACTTCAGCGGTATTGTTGCTCCAGGAAGAGAGACGTTAAGCGATGTCGCTTCTGCCGCGGATCGTTGTAAATATTTTCCCTTTTCTGATACCTTCCGCACTTGCAGGTTATACAATGTACATGTCGATCGAACTATATAAATATTCTTCATACCTCGAGCAAGTCTACTTCCATCTTCCATATTTTACGCCAACTATCTTTCAAGCAAAATATATATTTTGCTCACCTGTGTTTTGCTCACCACAACATTCCTTACAAATTCGGAAAATTTCTAGAACAAATTTCTTTCAAGTTTTTATACTTGTTATTTGAATGTTGAACTATAGAATAGAGAATTTGCATAAATTGAAAAAATTATTTTGTTTGAAGGTCCTGATGGAAGTTTCGGATTGGAATTCAATCCGAGCGAATTAGAACTATTTCGAATAATTCCAGTTCAATGCGAGATTCATTCGGACTAAAGTTTCGGATTGATTTTTAACCGATTTTCTCGGATTGAATTTCTTTCCGAAACTTCTGCCAGGGGGTTGATGGCCTATAAATGTTAAAATGGCACTCCTTTTTGATTTTATTCTTCGTCACAAACTGTTATGTTTCAGTCGTTATGCTTCAATGAAACGCAGTATTTTTCTCAGTATTGTCATTCTCGAAAATAATGTTCTCAAGTTTTTAAATTAGTTTTTAGTCTCGTGGAAGGTAAAGTCAATATGATTCTAATAATATAAATTTCTGTAACGGAAACGTTTTGTTTTTCTTTGATTCTCCGTCAGAGAGAAATATAAATGGCAGGTGGAACATTAATTTATATAGATGCCTTTCGTCGCGCTTTTGTTACAAAACAAAAGACATAAAAACTGGTTGAACGGCAATCCTCAACAATTTCTAGAACTACATCTATTATTTTCAGGATGACAATACTCAACATTTTCTAACTTTTATATGTTTGTTCGAATTCTTTTCTTATGAAAAGAGACTTATATCTGAACCAAAAAATCACTGGTTCAAGTGAATCGTAAAATGTAATATAACTTCTTTGTTAAATTATTTGAAACAAAGATGAGTTGTAATTTGGTTAACTGAAACTGTGTCATTTACTTGCCGAACATGAATAAAAATTTGTAAATATTTAATACAATTATTCTTTGATCTTTAAATATTTTTTTATTTGTAATTCTTCAACGTTACAGTCTTAAGTATTTCAAAATTGTTCTTCAAGTAATTGAAATATTTAAATGTGTTATGTAACTGTTGTAAAACGTTTATAGAGAGAAATCAATCAAGGTGATCGATTGTTAAAGGGTATAATCAAAGAAACTTAAAAAGAATGTTCATATATCTTGGTTAAATTGCATTCCTTAATCCTAATTAGGACGTTTACGAGCACACTTCCTACGTAAAGGTCAATGAATTATTATAAAACGTGACTAGTAGGATAATCCTTTATCTCGTAGCCTTTTCAACGATATCCTTGATATCATACACACAAGTCGACTTTTCACTCACCACGGGAGATAAGAAGAGAGAGATAAAGAGAGAGAAAGATACAAAGCGATTAAATCGCTAGGGGTTCTTGATCGCGAATAGGATTAATTGTTGCGAGAACCAAGTCACGGTGAATGGGTGCTTACGAGATTCCCTTAAAAATTAGTAAAACGTATACAGAGCACATACCATTCTGGAAATTTATGCTCCAGGAAAAGATCACCCTGCAAAAATCAGTATTCTGAATTAAGACCCTAGTGTGCATTTCGTTTAGTAAGTATTTGAATGTGTAGAACAACCATAAGTTTTATGGAATTTTATTACAATGTCTGTTTCATTTAGGCTTTCTTAATGATATTTTATTATTATAATCAATATTATTTTTAAAAAGCGCTTAGTTATTAGAAGGAAAATCTTATTCCTGAATTAAAAAATTTTTGTTAAAAGTAGAGCCAATTAGTCCTGTTTTGTTTATAGAGTAGATGATCAAATTATTATAATCACTTACAATATTTACAGGAACTGAGTTTCACGCGGACACTGTTAGGAAATTACCAAATACTAACTGCAGTTTTATACAGTTACAATTTCGTGAAATTATGTTAAAATTGAGAAAATTTAATTAGAAATATTTTAATAGAAAATAATTAGAAACCATTAAAAAAAACATTTTCCAAAACGAAATTTTTATAAACAAATTGCTGAATTTTATAATAATTTATTCATTAGAATCGCATAAGTTTAAAAATTTCATGAAAAACAATAAGAAAAAAAATTCAAGCAAAAAAAATCTCTTAAATACATTGTTTTTTTATGTTTTGAAAGCTTTTAATGAAAATAATCTTTTCTCTTTCAAAATAGCCCTTCAATAATAATATTTCTATTCTTGAAAGCAAAATTATCTATTTTCACCTGAGGTCTAATTTTCGTGGATGAACTACCTTAAGAAATTGTTTCTTAAATTTACTAGAAAGTAACTGAATTTTCTGAAATTCTATCTTGATTTTACGAAGCTGTAACTAAATAAGACTCCAATCACGTGCTTCAGAAAATAACTAGAAATTTCTAACAGTGTAATATAAATTTGCTGAAAATTCAATACAATTTTCGCAATTTTAAGATACTTTCACCGAAAAACATCACAAATATTCTGAAATTTTACGTTATTTTTGCAACATAAAAATTTGTTAAATTTCCGAAAATTTATGACAATGTAATATCATAAATGATGAAGTGATCTTAAAATTAAAAGAGTTTCCAATATAATGAACAAAACTAAAAATACTTCAAAGAAGCTCACCGTCTAGTTTTTTAAATTTAATAAATGCCCCTTTAGAGTTTCATCCCTAGGGAACGAATTTTATGAATAGAATAATAAAAAGTAATTAATAATGAAAGAACTTAGCCATTGTCGAGAGGAATATAATAAGAACTTAAAGTGAAAAAAGAATTCACTGAATTTGAATAAACAGCAAAGAACTTCTCAGCTTGAAAGTTTCGTAATTTTATGATAAATTTTATAAAAATTCTGTTACAGTCTAGTATTTACAATATAAATTTGATGAAAATTCTTCTAATTTTCGTAATATTAAGAAACATTTTAGAAACTTCAGTACAATTTTCGCAATTTCAAGATACTTTTACTGAAAAATATCCTAAAATTTTATGTTACCTTTGCAACATGGAAATTTGATAAATTTCCAAACATTTCAAACAATGTAACATCTTTCAAAATGAATCAACTTTTTCATCTGCTCTCTAAATTTGAATCAGTAAAAATCTACTGATTATCAGTGAAATTTGACTGATTCAAATAGATAAAAAGAGGTTACTGTAAATCAGTCAAATTTCACTAATTATTTCAGTGAAAATTGACTGATTTGACAGTGAAAAATATTTGTTTCACTGATGAATCAGTGAAAAGGCAAGTCACTGATTCAATCAGTGAAAATTCGACTGATTCAGATTTAGAGAGTGCAACACTGTTGTCATTAGAATGAAGTATCGCAGTGATAATAATTTGATCGCCCACTCCATATCATAAATGATGAAGTGATCTTAAAATTAAAAGAGTTTCCAATATAATGAACAAAACTAAAAATACTTCAAAGAAGCTCACCGTCTAGTTTTTTAAATTTAATAAATGCCCCTTTAGAGTTTCATTCCTAGGGAACGAATTTTATGAATAGAATAATAAAAAGTAATAAATAATGAAAGAACTTAGCCATTGGCGAGAGGAATATAATAAGAACTGAAAGTGGAAATAGAATTCACTGAACTTGAATAAAGAGCAAAGAACTTCTCAGTTTGAAACCTACCTGTATGTGCGGTTGACACAAAACCGATTAGATATGCTCTTCACTTTCTGTAAGAAAGGCTTGTGGACTCGAAATGCAAACTCATAATCTAGTGTACTTCACCTTCCCACTGAATCGAGTGTGTGCTTCGAATAAATATTTAGAGGTAGCTACAGACTGAAAATGAATATCGAAAATGTTTGTTTTGTGTGATAGTCTCTAGATCAACGACCTACACAACTTCTCTAAGCAGTGAGATAACCGCATGCGTTCCTTTCATCACAGCACTTTTTTACACTTTACTAGACTCCGGAAGTGACGCATTTCAATATTTACGGTTTGGAGATGGTTCAAACAACACTAACGAGTTGTGAAGCAGACCCTGTACAAAAACATTTTTTGTGGAATTGTAACATATAAGACAGAGGTTATTCAAGTTGTACCGCTACTTTAATATTACATGTACTACTCACCGTTCAAGTGTCGGTCATAGGCAGTTCTGGTGGTCAAGAAATGAGTAGCTGCAATCTCATATGTGGTGCTAAAACTTTACTTCGACCACCAAAGAACCGACACTTTACGAACATTGCAAGTGGAATGATTAAAGTATAGGAGAACACGATTTCTTGAAATTGCGGGCGTCCTCATTCGTAACACGTTCAGATCTCGTTAAGGTCGCTAACGTCATTGTTAACCTACCAATTTATATAGCAATCTCATCCTTAGTGCAAGGTTGCTTACCATCGTTAATTTCACGTCTAGGCGTTCTCGTTAATCTTTTCTTAACTTGAAAGGTGGAGTAGCTCTAACCGCAGCACATAGAAATATAGAAAGAGTTTCCCTTATGCTAATTTTCAAGATGAGTTTCAAATCAGCTCCCTATTTCCTCCTTTTTCTGCATTCTTCGTATTTTTTTATCCTTTAAAGTTGTAAATCACTGCGAAAGGTGCTATTTTGTCTTCGGAAAAGTTTTTCAGGATATTTATGTATATGTATGCAAGTTACTTGAAATATTTTTCATTGTTTTTTTAGATCTGGTATATAGTTTGATAAGAGAAATTCACTGCGCTTCTTTGCTTTTATAACTTTTACTTTGTTAAATTTAAAGAACTTTAAAAAATTATTTGGAACGATTTTAAGGTGTCATTCTATTATCTCGACAAAAAAGTGATTTACGAAAATTTTTTTCTCAACAACTACTTTATATAATGAAATAAAATATCCAGTGTTTATTTATGCAGTCTCAAAGTTGATGAAAAATTTTTTTTGCTTAAAATTATTGTTTAGTTTAGGTAATGTTTAATAATGAACAGAGTGTGTAAAAAAGGCATGTCCATGGCGCGCAGTCAGCATCATCTGAAACAAATAAATCAAACATTTTCTTTATTAGTATGACCATAGCTCTGAAGTGACGAAGCAGATTTTTTTTTATTTTGCAAAATAATAAAATGACGGCAGTTTAAACAAAAATTTAACTATGATAAAATTAAAAATTTTTAAAATTGTTTTGTCACTACAGATATTTATTTTTAGAATAAACGTAGAAAATTTGAAAGTAATCGGTTGAAAACTTTTTGAGAAATTGTGCGCGCCGAACGCAAAAACTTTGTTTTGAAAAAAACGCGTTTAAAGTTTTCGGAACATAAAAATTGTAAAAAAACTTTACTTACACTTAATCAGAGACCCCTCCTCCATATAATACTTCTTCTGCTTGATCAAATTAATTCTCCTGGGCCTATCGAAAAATGCGAAAAAAAAATTGATTTTTCAAATGTGAAATAGTAGAATGACCCCTTAAATAGCGGTAAATCAGAAGATTGGAATTTTTGCACGTGTTAAAAATTCAATTTTTAAGGTAGTTGGGACACGAAAATTATTCCTCGTCCAAAAAGAGATAATTTTGCTTTCAAGAATAGCAATATTGTTATTGAAAGGATCATTTGAAATAAAAAAGATTATTTTTATTAAAAACTTTCAAAACATAAAAAAATAATGTATTCAAGAAATTTTTTTTCTTATTTTTTTTCATGAAATTTTTAAAAATTTGCGATTCTGATAAATCACGGATAATTTTTTCAAGAAAAAGATCCTTTACAACTTGACCGTTTCCATTTTTTGGAAATAAATTATCTAATGACTAAAATCATTAAAAAATAATTTTCTAAAACAAAAATTTCATAAACAAATTGCTGTCTTTAATAATGATTGATTCAATTTCGAAAATTGGAAACGATCAAGTTGTAAAGAATCTTTTCCTTGAAAAAATAATCGGTGATTTATTAGAATCGCATCATTTTTTTTTATTTTTCTATTTTTCAAATTTATTTCAAGGATGATAATCTTCTTAAAAAATAATTAAATGATAATATTGTTATAATAATAATTTAAAAAAATATAAGGAATCTAAATCCCGAGGATCCAGCAAAACAAGTATTAAAGAAAAATTGTGATAAAAATGTAAAAAATTTTTATTTTGATAATAAAATAAAATCAAAATGAGAAATAAAGTTGACAGTAATGTTGAAGTAGGTCAAGTCGAACAGAAAGAAGTGAAAAATGGCATGAAGAGTATAACGTTTCTTTAAAGAAGAATTTGTATTTGTCTTCGAAAGTGTATATTTAAATAATTATCTTTTTTGCAAGAATTCGAAAAAGCTATTGCAACTTCGCCTGAAATGGGAAAAAGTATTAACGTTGAAGTCATTAATGAGTGGATTTAGTTACGATGTTGTTCTGAGTTTAGAGCCAGAGTCACGAACTTGTGCATAGGATGATTAAGGTGTTTAACTAGGCGAGACTTTTGCTGTCCCGTTAAGCTGAAGGAGGTGACAAAATTGAAAATTGACTCAGAGACAATAACGTCAACAAATTACAATTAAGTTGGATGACGAACTATTTTTCTGCAATTTTATGAGCACTAGGCTTCCATTAACTGAAACCAATATTCTTTCAAGTTTATTCATTATCTACTAAAGGTCTTTTAATTGCATTTCTTTTGTGAACTTGAACCTGTTGAAGTAAGTGAATGGCACATCTTAATGGGAATTCCAGAATTTTCAGTTAAATTTATTATTTTATCTAGAATGTGTCCATAACTTGGTTTTAACTGTGTTTGGAAATATACAGCTTCACGAATGGAGCATTAAAATAGCTGCAAAAGAAGCGTTTCAAGTCTTTGAAACCATATCAGCAACACAAGAATCTTAAGTATACGTTCGACTTAAGAATAATAATAAGAGCTCCTGCAGGATGGTACTGACCTCTTAGACCGTGTAAGGAAGTGCAAGAGGCATCTTTAAGAATGCGTCCTATTATGGAAAGAGAAAACTACTTCCTCCCTGATAATCACCTTTCAAAAATTAGTAATTATTTACTAATTTTTTTCTTCAAAAACATCAGATTTATTGAGAGCCATTATCAAACGACAATTTCATTCACGATTACTTTGTCAAAGTAAAATTTCATTAAATATATATTTTTCATTGGATTTTATTTTAACTATTGCTAGTTTGAAATCTCAATGGTAATGACTATTTGATTTGTTCTTCATTAAAAATCGAGTTTATGATAGCGTGACTGATTCCTGTAAAATTCTCTTGTCATTTATGAGGTGATTATTGCAAATGCCAAAAATGGTCCAATCTTCTTTTTCTTGTTTAAATACCAATTAAGGTCGATGTCTGACCTCGATTTTGACGAATTTGTTACAGGTTGCTCGGCATTTATGGTGCATTATTCGACACCTCCAAAGCAAGAACCAAAAAATACGTGGCGAATTTTATATATGAAATTGTTATCCATGTCTGTTAAGGACGTTCAGGCTAAGTGCCTTTTTGTCTTTTGCTTTATCTAACTACATTTTCCGATGTGAGAAAAAGAATGAATAACTGAGCTGTTAGAAATATTTATAAATTTTATGTAGATTTGGGTATGAAATATAATATTTCTGTAGATTATGCATGAAACAATAAATTCGTATATTAGATTTAATATACTGAGATATTAAATTTAATCTACTAAAATTAACAACTCACATAAATTGATTTTACGCAACTCTAAAGTTATTTTCGCAGTAAATCTAAGATGTAAATAGTAAAGTCGATACCAATTCATCTTTAAATATTCTGTTTTATCGATGTATATTAAATTTCATATACTCTATATGAAAATTATTTCACATACTTTAACATTAAATTTAATACAAAAATATTTAACATTGTGACAAAGAAACATCAGTCAAAATTTACATTATTAAGGATTTTTGTATAAATTTTGATATAAAAGTACATATATAATATATAAAACTGGTAGATAATATTTTTATTCAATTTTATCATCAATATTACTAAACTTTTCTGTTAATTAGGTCCGAAATGCTTATGGGTTAAGCGAACTAATTTTTCAAATATTTAGAAATTAATTAATAATTCAAAAATTAATTTGTATCTATATAAATTGAAAATAACTTAATACTTTATTATTAAAAAGCAGAATTTGCTGCAAAAATCAGTTCAAAATTATGTAAAATTAAATTACCTACATTTGTTAATTTTGGTATATTAAATCTAATGGAGCAGTGTATTGTTTCACAAAAAATATACACAAGATATTAAATTTCATATGCTCTATATGCAAATTATTTCACATACTTTAATATTAAATTTAATACAAAAATATTTAACATTGTGACAAAGAAACGTCAGTCAAAATTTACATTGTTGAAGATTTTTGTATGAAATTTAATATAAAAATATATATACAATGTATAAAATTTAATATACCTCAGAGTCCATAAAAGAGGATGTTTAATGGATTCGTTGATAACTGGTAAATAATATATTAAATCAACTTAATTATTAATGTTACTTAACTTTCTCGTTAATTAGGTCCGAAATGCTTATAGGTTAAGCAAACTAATTTTTCAAATACTTGGATATTATGAATAATTGAGAAATCAATTTATATCTATATAAAAGAAAATAACCTACTTAATTATTCAAAACCAGAATTCACTACAAAAATCAGTTCGAAATTGCGTAAAATCAAATTACCTGAATTTGTTAATTTTGGACATAGACAATTTTTGGACATAGACAAGATATTAAATTCCATATAAAAATGCATATGAAATTTAATAAAATTTCTAACAATGTATGAAGAGAAACATGTCCGAGTAATTGAATCTGGAGAAATTATACGTTATCAGGGGTATTAGCATGAAATTAGTAATCAGTCAATTATTTTCGAGAAAGGATCTTTAATGGTAACATTCAAAGGCTGCGTATCATCGATGAAGAGCACTTCCAAGTTAAATGGTATTCTTGCACTTCATGACAGCTTCTCATCATTCTCGATTGGCCAATTATCAATTTGTTTTACCTCAGCATCTTCCAAGGTCGCTTGTCATTTGTGACACTAGAAACAGATTTTAAGATGAAGATTGCTGATTTTTGATGCTTTGTTTCGAGTAAGTAATGTATAATTAAAGATTTTCAAAGCTGAGTAAATGTTGAAGACTGGTGGCCGAAGGGGCAGTCTTTGTTTATAACTGCGAGTGTGCAATTTAGAGGGAAACTTGGCTTATAACGTGGCTCGTTATAAAGTGATTATCAGGGTAGTTATTCGATTATGTCACGCAATGCGGATAAAAAGAGGTTGGTGTAAACGAACGAAATTCCGTAATTACGATGTTACCACTTCCGATGCATGTTGAAGAAGAGAGAGTGGCATCTCGCGTCCTGTTTCTCCTCCCACTTCTGATTCAATGTCGAAGCTTTAACGATGATACCTCGCGATCTGATAAACGTTCTCGTTTAATTGCGGCGAGCAGTCGCGTGACCGTCCGACGAATTTCTCAATCAACTTGCCTTATGCACTTTCCTTCATGTTACTTGCACATCAAGCAACTTATTTATCAGTTTATTTTATTTCAAACCTTTCCAGATTGGCCAATTATCTTTTTAACTCACTCGAGGTCTAGTTGATTTGCTTCTTAAGTTATGTATTTACGATCGTAGGCGTTTCTATTTTAATGATAGAGATTTCGTCTAGAATAATTATGGTACAGAATTTAGTAGAACTCATTTCGGAATTCATTGTTCCAAAAACTGACCATTGTACGGGAAGATCTGCGTTTATAAATTTTATTAAGGTGAATTCTTAAGGCTATAAATCAACTAGATCACGTGACCAAAAGTTCGTGTAAAATGTCTTTTTTATTTTACAAAATGTCTTCCTGGAAATTTGGAAAATACAAGAGAAAACGATAAAGAACGTTTGTCAACTTCGTTTGAGTGAAAATTTTGCCAAAAAATTTACAGTTAACTGTAATTGCCGATAAGTTTTTGATATTTTTTTTTTCAAAATTTTTACTGAAAAGAAGTTAATAGACGTGATTTATTGTATTTTGTTACGTTTCTCAAACGATCAGAAAGATACTTTGTAAATTAACAAAGCTATCTTACATGAACGAATAAATTTATATTTTAGTCACGTGATCCGATTGATCTATTTCCTTAATTGAAAAATTATAAAAAAGGTAGAAAATTACAGTTTCGTAAAATTAAGATAAATTTTTAGAGAATTCAGTTACTTTTTAGTGAATTTAAGGAATAATTTCTTAATTTTCAGTTTCAGTGTTGAATATTCTGATACTTGTATTTGGAAATTCTGAAACTTCTAACAGGAATAATTTTACATTTTGGGTAACTGAAGTTTTATGCAGTTACATCTAACTAAAAATCTTGTTACAATTTCGTAAGTTTATGATAAATTTTATAAAAATTCTGTTACAGTTTGGTGTTTTAAGATACATTTTATGGAAATTGAGTTGTTTTATAATATTGAGAAAAATTTCAGAAAATTCAGTACATTATTTGCAATTTTTGGATACTTTAACTGACATCATAAATATCCTAAAAATTTACCTTACTTTTGCAACATCAAAATTTGTTAAATATTCGAACATTTCTAACAGTATAAACACATAAAAGTCCTTAAAAGTAACAATTGAATTCTAGCAGAAGAGCAACTGGAAGACTAGTTTTTTATATGTTTATGTCAAAAATAATTATATTATATTCATTTATTTATTATTATATTATATAATAATACATAAATAATTAAAATTCATTTATATAAAGCATATAAAAACCTGATATCAGTGAAATTTGCAAGTTACTTAAGTATTGCATATTCTCAATGGGCTAAAATTGTACAAATACCTCGATAAATTCGAAAAAAACCCTTCTTTCACAATGAAGAAACTGCTTAATTAAGGTAGTTCGATCATGAAAATTAGACCTCAGGCAAAAATAGATAATTTTGCTTTCAAGAATAGCAATATTATTATTGAAGGGCTAATTTGAAAGAGAAAAGATTATTTTTCATTAAAAAAATTTGAAACACAAAAAAATAATTTTATTAATAAATTTTATTTTTGACCAAACTTATTTTCTTATTATAAAAAACCAATTTTGATAAACAAATTGCTGTATTTGATAATAATTATTTCATTTTGAAAAATAGGAAACGGTTATATTGTAGAGAATCTTTTTCCTAAAAAAATGAACCGTAATTTATTAGAATCGCATAATTTTTAAAAATTTGGCTCGAAGCAATAAGAAAATAAGTGTGGGCAAAAATAAAATTTATTAATAAAATTATTTTTCTGTGTTTCAAATTTTTTTCATGAAAAATAATCTTTTCTCTTTCAAATTAGTACTTCAATAATAATATTGCTATTCTTGAAAGCAAAATTATCTATTTTTGCCTGAGGTCTAATTTTCGTGAACGAACTACCTTAATTGGGCCCATTTTATTAAATCTAAGAACCGTTTTACGTGAATATTGTGAGCTAGACCATATCGGGAATTGCGTTTTGCATCGATGGGCTCTATCGAATATCAATCAGGCAATAACGGGTATGTTGGGATCACTGATTTTCTTCAATTTCTGCGGAGATGCACGCGGCCAGATAGGAATAGGACCTTAATCGATCGATTTCGAGAATCAGTAGATACCTTGAGTGCTTCATCCGGAAGTGTCGACAAGATTGTAGTAGCAAAGTACTGCATAAGCTCGCAGCAATCGCGAGGCTGGTAGGACGACTACAGTAATTTTAAAATTGCAGAATAGGGAATTCTTGCAAGAGGCTGTGCTTGGTGTTAGTGCCTAGAATCGAGAAGAGCAGTGTAATAGGGAAACAGGCTCGTTGCAAAAGTGATAACACATAAAACGCGAGGCATAAACCTTCTCTTGGTAGGATGGGGTAGACAACTCGTTCTGAGCTTCAGAAGCTGGTAGCTGGTAGCATCTCACTTCCGCTTCCGGTCCCCTACCAACTTCTTTAAACAATTTTCAACTGACTCGCGACTCAGACTTCAGTTGATCGGTGGAGTCGCACATAATGCTACGAGGCGTAAACATAAACCCATAAACGGACATCATCCAGCTGACAGCAAATGATCGACCGACTCTTCTCGTATTAAGGGCATGCGATACTCAGGAAATTAGCAAATTTTATTGATTTTAGGTTTCTAGATCCTTATGTCCAAAATACTTAAAAGTTTTTTCAGAAAATTTAGGAAATGGTAGAGAAGATAGAAATGGAGGTATTCTTTAAATCTGAATCAGTCAAATTTTCACTGATTGAATCAGTGATTTGCCTTTTCACTGATTCATCAGAAAAAAATATTTTTCACTGTTAAATCAGTCAATTTTCACTGAAACAATCAGTGAAATTTGACTCATTCACAGTAACCTCTTTTTAGCTATTTGAATCAGTCAAATTTCACTGATAATCAGTAGATTTTGACTGATTCAAATTCAGAGAGTAGATTACTTTTGGTTTAAGAAATGGAAAAAAGTTCAATTTGAACAAAATTTATCGGAAAGATTCTTTTCATTGTCAAAACCAGAACTAGTCTATCTAGTTCTGTTTTCATCTTCTCTATCATTTGTCGAATTTTGAAAACAAATTTTTATGTTTTTTGGACGTAAACGTGTAGAAAGTGAACGAAGTTTTTTAGATAAACTTACTTGTTTTCTCAAGTATCATATACCCTTAATGCCTCTGACTAGTTCTCCCTATTTCAACTTGCCGCTGTACACTTTCAGTCCTACTTTTTTCACGACCTTTATTTTCCTTAGCTTACCTTCATTCGTTACCTTATTAGAGATAAACACGACAATTTAGAACTTATAATTTCATCTTCACCGTTTCTAAATTTAATATCAGGTTTATTAATGTTTCTTATTGATATCTTAGTGAAATAAGTTGAAATAATTTAAAAAAATCTTTAGATGATCTATGCCTTTATTATGTTTTTAAAAATGTTCGAAAATCTCGTTTTAATACTCTCATCTAGTTTGGGATAGGAATCATTAGCATTTGATAAGAAAATTATGATAGCAGGAGTACAATTGATGATAAGTATAGAAAATCATTGATTCTTCCAGTGAACGGCTTACAACTGAATATATAAAATGATTGCTTTATAGCTGATTAATATTCAATTAATATTCAAGGTGGATAATAAACGACAATTTTTAATTGCCTTCAAATTCCAATAAAGAAATACTAACCCCTGAAAATATGTACATACACTTGTTATATTCAAGACAAACTCAATCAGTCATTGATGGATGAATTCTGCAATATTTAGGATCCGCTATCTTAACTTTTATCTTTATTAACATAGTCTTTGGCTCTGCATTTTCTTCCGATTCATTCCATCCTAAGAGTATATTATCGTTTCCATTATCTTCAACAAATTAGACTTAAAGGATTTGGGCTTGAAAGCTCTACTTCTCTGTCAAACTGGAAAAAATATCTATTTGGCATAACGTGTCACTAGTATCATATACTCCCTACCAAAAGTATTGTTAAATTATTGATTTTCTATACATATTTGTTCATAAAACCGATCAACCGATGATAAATTAAATGCCTAACCTAATGAGAGTCACAAAGTTATGCCCCTATTGTGGCCCTACCGTGGACCATATAAGGCTCCGTTTAATTTTAATGTGTATTATATTCTTATTACTTTAAAAATATTTTTGTTTTAAATAGACAATGCAATCACAAGTGGATAATTTGTTGAAAAGTATTAATAGCATAAAGCTTATGTAAATGTAACTTTTTGACTTCACTGCATAAATAAGAAATGGTAACAATGTAACTGTGTAACTGATTTGAAAACTAATCCTCTACACGAAGAATCCTAATTCTAAGTTTACATACACTAAAGTTTCAGATAATTTTTCGAATCTTTAGTATTTTGACTGCGAAAAAATGTTCAGTCCTTCAGGAATAATTACGATTGCTGCTCGATTTTCCCTAAATTACATGCTGAAAAAACACACATATATATGCATAGAATTGGTGAAACAACGAATACTTTCGTGGCTCTGTTAGATATGGCCAACTTTGCTCAAAATTTAAGTAAATTTACTCGAATTATTTTTCAAAGAAAAGAGTAAAGGTATGAGTCTTTCTGCACTGAAAAAAGTCTTAATTCAAGTCTAAGAATCGACTAAATCTAAAATGTAACAAATTCAGGACTTTTTTCACTGTTTATGTCATTTTTCACATGAAAGCAGTATCTTCGTATTGATAATGAGAATGTAAAAATATATATATAATAATAATAAAAAATAAATTATCATAACAATTGGTATTCACCCAAGGTATTGGCAATGCTTATGCAGATGTAGAGGAGAAGAGCAGTTGATCTCCACATTCTCATGTTTTTAATCAAATTAATTTACTTTACTGATTATGACTCATGTACATCGGTTGTCATAACTCTTCATATATACCTGTATATACACATCACGAACCATGTTACTATTTGTCAGAAAAATATTTGAGTACGTGCAACACTGGTGTCTATGCGCACGCATATCAGTTTACAGTAAAAATTTGGAGATGGCTGTTTTTTGTTGAATCTCCAGATTGGATTGCTGGAAAAAATACCTTTTTTTTTATATTTCTCGTGTGTTTTTGAATTCGTAGGGTAGTAATTTAACCCACATGGTTAGATCAAACAAAGATTCGTTAAGTCAACTAGAATTTGGTTGAATAAACTGAAATACGTCTTTGATTTAACCAAATACTATATTCAAACAAATGATCATTGGTTGTATAAAATAAATTTTTTAATACGTATTCTATATCTGATAAACTGAAAAAAACCAAAAATTACTTGAAATAGTTTGAAAAATATTATCATAATACTTATATTTGGTTTAGAATTGAAATCTCTTGCATTTAATAAAGGAATGATGAAAACAGAAATTATTTTTCCATATATCTTTTATTTCTTTTCAACATGTGTACATAATAAAATTATAAATGTTCACATTTATTCGACTGGTGCGCTATTTTGCATCCGCTACATTTTTAAAAAATTTCTTTTATGAAATTTAAACGTGTAAATATATATCTTAAACTTGCCGAAAATTTAATAAAGTTTCTCTTGAAATTGCAGAACTTCACTTATTTTTTTCAAATTTATTTTAAAATTACAAGACAACCCGAGTCGAAAAATCGAAGGCCTCATTTGAGCCTCTGCGACATAATTTTGAGGCTAAAGAGGTGTAAAAAAGGTTCTTGTTCGTATTTTTGAACCTCTTTTAAGCCTCCAGACTTGACTTACGTCCGTTTTAGGCTCAAGAGGTTCAAAGGAGGTCAAACATTACGACGGGAAAAGTGCCTGTGAGGCTCTTCTCGATCGAAGAGGTTCCTGAGCGTTAAAGGAGGTTGAAAAATAAAATACAGAGGCTAAAGAGGGTTAAATGATGACTTAACGATTATCAATAGGCTTTAAAGAGGTTGTGGAGGCTTTAAATGTTTCAAATGAGCTTCAAAATCACCAAGAGGCTCATATGAGGCCCTCGAAATTTCGACTCGGGAATAATGCAATTTTCAGTTACACGTAACTACATAAAACTTCAAAATAACGCAGTACATAAATTTTTCGTGTTGGAACTTTCAAAATTTCTATGTAAAATTTAGTTATTTGTAACTGGAAATTTGAAAGTTTTTTCCTAGTCTATCGAAAAGTAACTAAAGTTACTTAAATTTACCTTAATTTTACGAAAAAGTAACTTTTCTAAGTTACTTCGATACACATTAAATATTTTATGAATTGAATTATCATTCATTTATAAAATACTTACTTTCGCAAACACTAATCTTCAAATGATTTAATAATTAACTTAGCATCGTTTATCCTATTCATTTTAAAATTTATCAAACACACGCTAATTAGCTTTCATTTACGCTGCGTTATACCACTCTCCATTGAGCGTTTGAAAGCATCAATAAATTCTTCAAAGACTTCGAAATTTAAGCAAGCTTTGGGATAATGCCAAGCAACTATTCCTGCGAACTTTCCTCCTAAAAATACAGGACCGCCTAGGTCGGACTAAAATGAAAAAAATGTGATTATATGCCCATTAAATTATCAAAGTAAATGATTAAAAACAATTTTCAATTGTCTTTAAATTCAAACAGAACATCACTAACAGTTTTCAACCATATAACATATTTAGAGTCGGATTTAATACAAAATCGATCCTTATCATCTGGGCCTACACGGCATTCTACTGGTTTTCCTCTCAAAATTTTCATCTTCATTAACATATTTTCTGGTTCAGTATTTTCTTCGTTTGTATTCCATCCCAAAAACATACCACGATTTCCACCAAATCCATAATCCATATTATCAGGCTTTGACGGCAAATTGTCAATTTTTTTGTCGAACTGAAAAAAATTTTCCATTTAATATAATGTAGTAGTATATATATTTACATGAGACAACGGTTTTTTTATATATCTTTTTCTTAGTATCAACAAATATCAATTCACTTGAGTGAATTCGAGCTTTCAACAGAATATTCGTATTTATAGAACAAATAATTTTCATTTATTTAATTCTTGAATAATATGTGTAATTTACTTTTAAAAAGCGGCTTCTTAAACAAACAAATTGCTTCCAATTCTCAAAACAACATAATTTTCGATGTAATTATTAAGGTAGTTCGTCCACTAAAATTAGACCTCAGGCAAAAATACATAATTTTGCTATCAACACTCTAAAAACAAGTGTGTTACTTCTACACGTGAATCACGATAGTAACTTTTTAGGCATTTGAAGTGTGTATTTTTAATACACATTACAAACGTAACGTTTAATTTTCAAACACTTTAACGTTTTGTACCCAAAATGTGTGTTAAAAATACACACTTCAAATACCTAAAAAGTTACTATCGTGATTCACGTGTAGAAGTAACACACTTGTTTTTAGAGTGAAGAATAGCAATATTATTATTGAAGGGATCATTTGAAAGAAAAGAGACTATATTTAAAGAAAAACATTTAAACCATAGAAAAATAATGCATTCAACAAATTTTATCATTGCCCAAACTTTTTTTCTTACCGCTTCATACCCAATTTTCAAAAATTACGTGATTCTAATAAATCACGGATCATTCTTCCAAATTATCCCTTTAATAATGATATTGCTATTCTTGAAAGCAAATTATCTATTTTTGCCTGAGGTCTGATTTACGTGGACGAACTACCTTAAGAATCGATCGCAAAGGTAAGATTAAGTAATAATTTTAAAAATTCAAATTTTTGATTTCTTATTTACTACTCTTACCGTTAGGAATACGAAACCATCCGATTGAAGATTATCTGTCACTCTACCATTAACTTTAATAATATAGTCATAAAGTTGTATAATCTTTTTAACCCGGTAGGCACTATTTTCCGTGACAACCTTTAGGTTGCTAGGACTGACGTAAAGAGGATAGAAACAATTTTCAGGCAGATTTATCAGATTGAGTGTTCTTATAATGAATCTGTAATTTAAAAAAGCAAAAGTATATAATAAAATGATTCAAAAAATGTCAATAGTATTTAAAATAAACAGAAGTTTCAAAAATATTGGATGCTAAACGTTTTAATAAAGAAAATAAAATTTCTAGGCTTTCAAGTCTGTTTCTGCTCTAAAGCATGTTCTGAATTTGTCTGAATCCAAAATAATTTGAAAAGTTTCTTTTACTGTAATTTCTGAGGACCAGTATAGTACAAGACATGATATAAAACCATAGAGATATTACAGATAGAGTCGACAAGCCATAGGCCGCTCTGTAAGTAGCAACGTCAGTGTGGAAACTCGGTGAGAGCGAAAGAGAGAGACGATGGGAGGTTTTTTCTGTCTGTCTACGCGTACTGCGTTAGAGAGAGACAGGCTAACCCTCCGAATCTCTCTCTCTCTCTCTCTCTCTCTCTCTCTCTCTCTCTTGCCCGAGCTGAACTGTTTCAGGCTGGCTTGTTGACTCTATCTGTAATATCTCTATGTATAAAGCACGTCATAACACATCACTCAATAAGTTTCCGATCTAACTAAGAAAAACACAGTTTTTTTCGAGAAATTTGATTTTATTCATCAAAATAGTTTCCATCAAGCGTAAAACATTTATTCTAACACTTCTATAACTTTTCGGTGACTTTTTTGTAGAATGATTCGTCTTTGCTCTCAAAATAGGCCTCACTTTCGGCAACCACTTCTCCATTGGAGCCAAATCTCTTTTCCTGAAGCATTTTTTTCAGGTCAGCAAAGAGCCAGTATTTACTGGGGGCCAGATCTGGAGAATATGGTTGGTGAAGAAGAAATTCGAAGCTTAATTCATTCAATTTGACCATCGTTTTCATTGACTTGTGTCACGGTGCATTGCCTTGGTGGAACAGTACTTTTTTCTGTTGCATGCGGGCCGTTTTTTCTTCATTTCTGCGCTCAATCGATCCAGTAATGTCATGTGATAGTCGCTGTTAATAGTTTTACCCTTCTCAAGATTGTCGATACACAAAATACCATCCGCGTCTCAAAATGCAGCTATGCCATAACCTTGTCAGCCCACTGTTGAGTGTTTGGTCGCTTTGGACGATTTTCACCAGTTGCTGTCCACTTAGCTGACGATCTTTTTGTTTCAGGTGTGTAGTAGTGGATCCGTGTTTCATCCATTGTCACATACCGACGCAGAAAATCCTTTTTACCTCGCTTGAACAGCTCTAAACACCGCTCTGAATCCTCGAAGCGTTGTTGTTTTTGGTCAGGTGTGAGCAATCGCGGCACCCACTTCGAAAACAACTTATGTATCCCCAAAGATTTGTGCAAAATTGTAAACACACTACCTTCTGATATCTTTAAGGTGTCAGCTATTTCACGCAACTCTAATTTGTGATCGTCCAAAACTATTTTGTGAACTTTTGTTATGTTTTCCAGAACAACTGAGGGTGCGCATGCAATAACCGCCAAAGCACTCGGCCAGTAGGTCGAGCGGAAGGGGGACGCGACCTCTGATTAGTTGAAATTTCCTTTCGGAAAAATGCGGCTTATCAGAGGTTGCGTCTCCCCTCCGTTCGGCCTACTGGCCGAGCGCCTAGGCGGTTATTTCACGCGTACCCTCAACTGCTGATTTTGGGCGACCAGAATGTTTAGCGTCATCGGTGTTTGTACGATTGCGTTTAAATTTGGCATACCAGTCGATGATTGTTAATTTCCCTGGTGCAAAGTCCCCATAACGTTTATCAAGCTGTACTTCAACAGTATTTTTTCCCATTAAAAAGCAATGTTTGATTAACACTCGAAATTCTTTTCCATCCATTTTTTTTAAAATTACAAAAATTGCTTCACTAAAACCCCTGTAACTTCTGAACTAAACGTCAGATTGTCATAAAATGTTAACACTTAATGTTTGAAGATTGGTACTATCCAGAAATTATATGGATTTGACAACAGTGGTGCCATCTTTATGTCAGACCGGAAACTTATTGAGTGATGTGTTAACATAGTTAAAATTCTTGAAGCAAGTTTCTCAACACAGAAAAAGCCAGGTATTGTTTAAGTATTTACCCAGATTCTGCATGTAAATAAAATTCTACTCTAGAAATTTATTAATAAAACACCAGATTCTAGAGCAGTATCTAAATACTACACCAGTCTTTAAATAAATATTATAACACCATACTTTGGGCGAATATAGGACCCATTTTTTCGCGTTATGGGAATTGTTACGATTATAATATTATTCATTATTATGAAACTATTATTATCATCTTTCTTTAAATTGATATAGTACAATTGGAAGCATGTATAATTATTGTACTTACGATTGATTATCACACTGATGAGCACTAATGGCGAACCATGGTGAGATCATACTTCCCAAAAATAAATGAAGATAATCGTTGTATGTTCTAACTCTTACAGAAACCACCCATTGATAATTATTATACTCAATTTGTGAAAGCGGGTGATAATTATTTAGATGTCCGTTACCTGCTTCGAAAAAAACCTCACTGTATACATTTATTATTTAAATTGGTGTTACCGGTATTTTTTATATTAATAATTGATATGTGGCCTTCCCGGTATTGTTTTGATGTTTATTGTAAATTCGTCGACGTTTCGACCAATGTTTTGGTCCTTTTCAAGACGATGAAAATATTCATATTAACACTCTATTCAAAAAGTATCTACATTTTTATGTTGACTTATGATTCACAGATTTTCTTTCTCTTTTTTCACATTTTTTGGCTATTTCATTGTTGGTCTGTTAAAGGTGTTTTTTTTTCGCAGTTTTATTTTCTTTATTTTTGGTTGATCTAGTGTGTTCAACTAATCTGTTATGTAAGAATCTACTTGTTTGCCCTATATATTTTTTATCACATTGTATGCAATTTATTTCATAAATAATATTCAACAGACCAACAATACAATAGCCATAAAATGTGAAAAAAAGAGGAAGAAAATCTGTGAATCATAAGTCAACATAAAAATGTAGTCACTTTTTGTATAAAAAAAACTGCTTGTCATTTTTAATGTATAAGCTCCAAAAAAAATTTTTACCATGACAAATAGTTTCTATACTTTTTATTTTATAAAAAACAATTTATTATGTACTATTAAATAGTTTTTATCACATTGATTATTAAGAAGGATCAAAACAAATTATTTCAACTACTTTTTTAAACACTACAAACCCTGGATATAGTAGTATAATACTACTCATGCTCGACATGATAGTCATCATAGAGTGTTAATAAGAATATTTTCATCGTCTTGAAAAGGACCAAAACATTGGTCGAAACGTCGACGAATTTGCAATAAACATCAAGACAATACCGGAAAGACCACTTATCAATTATTAAATATACATTTATATTTTCGTTCGTTTGTGAAGTTAGCATCACTCGACTCTGGTTCCTGCTGCTAACTTCACACTCACGAAATCAGCCTTGTTTTGCACTTGCCACACAAACTATTCTCTCTGGGATAAAAGAACATTAACTTTTCCTGCAGTGTGAAAATATTTATCTCAAGGATTGGATTATTTTTAATTGTATATGGTAAGGGCGCGAGTCAAGTGGTCATAGGGAAAACAGAAGTGACTAAAGTTTCAGAAATTAAAAATTGAAACAAAAAAAAAACGTGAAATGTCAAAAATCTTTGTGCCATATTGAAAGACTGGCTCTGGTCTCAGCCAAATATATGAAGCAATTAGACTTTTCATTGCAAACACACCGCATTCAGATATAGCAGATATATACATATACATGGTGTCTAATAAATATGCCAACCCCATATTTATTAGACACCCTGTTTAGAGAGAGAATATAGTACTATAATAGAAAAAATATAGTCACCTAATACAGTGGCAATGGTTATAAAGTAGCAGAGTAGAAGAGCAGCTACGTTCCACATTTTCATTTCTGAATGAAGCTTAGTAACTTTACTGAGTCGTAAGCCAAATATTTATCGACTCATAAAACTGCTTTATTTTTCAACAATGACGAATTGGAGTTTTAAGTTTTGATATCCAATGTGAAATCATAAGTTAATATTTAGCGAACATCAAACAGAGGAAAAGTGATATTGTATCATTAAATATGTATACAATTGTATACAGGGTATCCCTGGAAAATTCTGCTTTCATTCAGGGGTAGATAGAAGATAAAAAAGATGTCAAATTGTCACGAAAATTACAATGGAGTCATTTGTTCAAAAAAAATATAATGAGCGTTTTCTACACCCTTAGTTCCTTAATAATTCAAGTTTTGCATAGGGTTATCAAACAAATTTGTGATTATTAATCATTTGAATTTTGTACTTTTTTTCTGATGTTTTCCGGTTTCAAGAAAATCTCATTTAAGACAATGTCTCAATATATCCTTGAAATATCGAGTTAAATCTTTGAGTAATTAAGTAAAAACAGTAAAGAGCGTTTATTTGGTCCAAAATTTGTATAATTACATGATAAAAATTTGCTGGAAATTTTTTTTTCATATTTCATATCATAGTTGCAATCTATTTTTTTCTAACTTTTCATGACATTTCCTCTTATTTGACGAGATCTCTCCAAAGATTCATGTTTTCTGGCAATATTTTTGGAGTCACTTTAATGGCTCAGTGAAAAGAAAAATTGATTGTTGCGGTTGATATACTCAAGAATTGTTTGATTTAAAAAGGCATATTAATTAAATTAGAAATTTTTTTCTCTTTTTAGTGCTTTTTAGCACTTTTTAGTGCTGCTTTGATAGAAAATCTGTGTATCCTTTTCTATCCAAACATCTCAAAACTTTTCTGTTTTCTTTACTTTTTTCTTAATAGGGTTAGTAACTATCCAAATTTTAGTACAAGAAACAGTTCAGTTATTGTACCTGAATTTGCAAATCGTGATTTTTATGAGTTTAATAGATTTGGGAAGGAAAGAGATCCATTCTAAAGAATAAAATAAGATTTTGATGGTCATGAGTATAGGGAATTGCAGCATTTACAAATTTTTCAAAAATAAAGGAATTAAAACCCTTCTGGCATTGATCGTCGCAAATAAAACTTACATATTTGAAAGTATATTCTTTCTATAACTTCATTAGGATAAATAGATACGTAATTTTGTATCTTACAAATGTATGATAATTCGGACAGTATCTTTCTTGAATTCTTCGTCGTTCCCAAGGAAGTAACAACTTTTAAGTAAAGCATTCAGTGAAGCAAAACCCTGTCTTCAGTGCAAATCGCGTATAAATCGATCTTCTAAGAAGGTCTCGTTTCATCGCACACATTTTACAGTTGCTTTTTTAAATTTGTATCAAGGATTTTAATTGTTTTCTTAGCGACATATCTCTACTGAAAATCCCTACGTTGGAACAAACGCTGGTTCCGACGTCACGACTATGGAGAAATTTCGGACAGGAAATAAAAACATGTGATATGGATTAAATATTTGATAAAAGAAATTTTGGTTTATTCGCCGTATTCATATATTACAGTATATTTATATTTGAAGAAAATCACTATTTGTCTCTTTGGCTAAATGATTTTTTATTAAATTTCTATGAATTTCTACAAGAAAAAAAGATGTATCTTGCTTCCGAAAACCCAGACAAAATTTAAAACCATATCCATGGGTCAAATTTCATTGCAAAAAGGAAAGAATATAGATTTTTTTTAGTTTCAACAAAATTTGTATTCCACATTATTTGTTTTTGCTGACCATTTCGAAATAAGCCTTCGAATAAGCCATTTACTAAAATTAATCAATTTCAGAATTCTTAGGCACTGGGCATTTGAAATCTTAACGATAAAGTAGATGTTCATCTGTATCTTGAATTTGTCAGAAGTTTTACATCCAATCTGGCTAAAACCTATTTTTTTTTAAATTTATTGAATCCAGACACTGACTTCAACTTATATTGAGCTATTTCAATTCTCAAAGGAATCTCGGTATCGATTGATATATTTTTCATAATAGCTCAAAATTGGTCCCATTCTCGGATCAAGAAAAGAAAGATATCCGGAAAACTGATTTGCAAAAAAACAAGGAGCCCCTAGGTCGGCCTGAAATAGAAAACAACTTTTAGTACATACGAGTACATGATTTTCAATGCCAAAAGGCGAATAAGAAGTATTCATTTTTAACTGTGTTTAAATTTAAGTAAAAGTATACTAACAAATGTCAACTCTAAATTTTTAGGGTATGTTTTGAAACAAAATCGACTCGGATCATTTGCAGGTAAATTGCATGACCGTTTGTTCCTCATCGTAACGTATATCTTTATCAGCATATTATTTGACTCAGGATATGCTACGAATTCTTTCCATCCTAAAATTATACCTTCGATTGAACCTATACCATAATTCATATTTTGAGGCTTTATTGGTAAGCATTCTATTCTTTGGCCGAACTGTAAAAGATTTCCATTTGATATATTGTATCAGCGATATACTACACTGAAAAAACATGCTATTGATTATACAGCACGCGTATTCACGATCGTTTAAAACTAATTGTCATAGATACAGATGAATATGCTATAAAATTTATAGCGATCATTAAATTAACTCTCCTGCTGTTAACTTGTTCAGTATATTTATTTAAAACAATAGTATCTGCTTTTGAACAATCGTGAATATGCGTGCTTTTTAGATTTTACTAGGGTGTTTGATATTTACGTGATAAAATGAACAAGAATTTATTTTTTTGGCAGAAGTTGGTTTTATTACTCGATTTATTCTCCTTTTAGATCGATAAGCGTGTTTTATTTAGAGGCCTGGGTAAGTTTTTAATTGTTAAATGAGACACACTACACTTAAATTGGAAGATTAAAAGAATTTTATTGCTACAAATTTGATATAAAAAATACAAATACAAGGGGTTACGCTCGAATTGCTCAGAGGCACGACCAGCTCTTCTCGAATCTACTTAAGCACTGCCTCACTGAGTACAAATACTCTTTCCAGTTTTCCACCCTTTTCCTTTCTCACGCCCAAAAATGCCTTCTCCACACACTGCCACCAGATTTTGTTTTCAAATTGGCCGAGACCTAAGTCGTTTATGAGTATACCTATTCCGTGAGTCACAGCACTTACTCGCTCCGGTATACAAATATTTGGACACTAGCCTCTTACAACTAGATATTACAAAAAATTACCTTTTGGCATACACAGATATTTAACACAGCGAGTCCAACGATCTTTTAACTTTTCTATACTTTCCAAATAATACGATTTGTCAAACCCTCCAAAATAGCCTTCTGTTTCCAATTCAACTTGTTCGTTCGACTCAAAACGCCTACCACACAGCCATCTCTGGAGGTTTGGGAACAGATAATAGTTGCTGGGGGCCAGGTCTGCAGAATACAGTGGATGCGGAAGCGATTCGAAACCTAATTCATGCTTTTTTGCCTGTGCAATGTTCGATGTGTGAGATGGTGCAGTATAATATGCTCCAGTAATCGTCCTTCCTTTCTCAAGGTAGACATGTATATGAGTCATTTCATGGGAGATTTACACTCAAAACTTTTTTTTCGAAGAAATATTTTTTTTTGCCTTCTTACTTCGAAAATAATCGACACATTTTTTTTCAATGTGATACTTGAAAATTTCGAGATATAATTTTTTTAAGTTTGGCACTCGGGAAAATTTTTTTTTTCTAATAGCTCACTGTAAAAGCAGTTTTGAATATAAAATGTAACCCTTGCACTTGAAATGCGCGACAGAGTACAAGTTTTCAAAAAAGTTATAGCACACATTTCGTTGTTTTTTTTGTAATAACAATATAGTACATTTTTATAAGCAATTGACTCGAAGCACGTGTGGCAGTGAACCGCTGCAATGGGCGGGACAGATTTTATAAATTAATTATACCTACAGTTTTCATTTTTCCATTCCAAAATTTTGCCTGCATATTGAAAAAACTTCAACAAAAATTTAGAAACAAAAAAATCGGAAAAAAATTAGTTCCAAATTAAAAAAAATGCAATTGTTTATAAAAATGTACTATATTGTTATTACAAAAAAAAACACCGAAATGTGTGCTATAACTTTTTTGAAAGCTTGTACTCTGTCGCGCATTTCAAGCGCAAGGGTTACATTTTATATTCAAAACTGCTTTTACAGTGAGCTGTTAGAAAAAAAAAAAATTTTCCGAGTGCCAAACTTAAAAAAATTATATCTCGAAATTTTCAAGTATCACATTGAGAAAAAAATGTGTCGATTATTTTCGAAGTAAGAAGGCAAAAAAAATATTTCTTCGAAAAAAAAATTTTGACTGTAAATCTCCCATGAAATGATCCATATGCATCCTAAAAAACACTAGCCATAACTGTCCTGGCCGATTGTTGTGTTTACGTCACAAATCGACGCAGATGCAAAAACTCTTTCAGATTGCGGTTAAAATAGGTCAAGTTTTCTCAGAAGTAGTTACACGAATGCGTTTTTGGACGATTGTGAGCAATCGCGGCACCCATCTTGCACTGAGCATTTTCATGCACAAATGTGTGTGCAAAATATTGACCACGCCAGTGTTGGGTAGTAACTCGTTAATAGTAACGTTACTTGTGACTTCTTCAGTAATTTCGTTACTTTCCGAAAAGGGTATGTGTAACGTAAGTTAGTTACTATTTTCCCAGTAATTGATAACTTTTCTTTTGATTGAGTTTATACAAAGAATAAGAATTTTAAAAATTGCGCATGGCGATAAAACAAAAGTTTATTGATATTACGCTTGCGTGCTGGTTTTCATTTGCTTCGGAAACAAGCAAGCTTTGATTTTGGACATATTGCTTCGAGCGAATCCGAAACTTCGAAGTTGAGTTTTACCTGATTCGAGAAATTTGAAAAAAGACTGATAATGTGCGACAAAAATAACAAGTTGCGTATTTTTCAATTTATATTTAAAAAAAATCATTTTATTTCAATCTTTCCGGAATAAAAAAGTAGGTGGGGGGGGGTGGTATGAAAAGTAACTTTTGAAGTAACTTAAGTAACTTTCACCAGTAACTGTAACTGTTACTTTTTTTTTGTAAAGTAACGTAACTAACGAGTACTCACGCTATCTCACGCACTTTCACTTTCGGACAATTCGAAACAATATCATAGATTTTATTGATCATTTCTGGTGTAGTGATCTTATTTGGACGACCTGAACTTGGTATGGTTTCTGTGCTTGTACGACCACAACGAAATTCGGTAAACCACTTCTGAACAATCAAGGGTGCGCATGTACTATAATAAGCGCCCAGACGCTCGGCCAGCAGGCCGAACGGAGGGGGAACGCGACCTCTAATAAGTCGACTCTTTCCGAAAGGAAATTTCAGCTGATCAGAGGTCGCGTCCCCCCGTTGCTCGGCCTACTGGCCTATCGCCTAGGCGGTTATTGCATGCGCACCCTCAATTCGATATGACGATGCACAGTCCGAATAATATTTATCGAGCTTGGCCTTCGTTTCTGATAAGGTTTATCCATGCAAAAGGTAGTGTTTAAGGTTGAATGCAAGTCCCATACCCTTACAAATAGTAGTCCCGTGAGGCGTCGTCGAGCTATGCTGTTTTGAAAAAATTTCATGGGCCCGCATGGTGAAAATTTTAGTGCGCGACTGGCTTAGAATTAGTAGTATGCGTGTATACGTATAGTCACTAATGCTATGCCAGCGGCAGACTAGTAGATCGTGCAACGTTGCAATTTAAACCTAACCATCATTGAGCAACTGTGATATGCGTTTGAATAGCTTGATGGCAACGATTATTGTCAAGAGTTAAAAAAATGTCTTTGTTGATTTAATAACATTTTTAATAAATAATATTGTTGGTTTTATACATCCGACTTGATTTCACGTACGCTTCTAAGCTGGTTGTGTGTGTGTGTGTGTTTAAGCTCCTAAAAAAATAGTCATGTCTTTGGATCAAATACTTTTCAAACAGTATAACAGCTATAATCAGATAAGCATTAGCCGCACAAATAGCAAAAAAACAAGAGCACCCTCGTTTCAAATGAAAAATGATTTTCCTTATAATTATTATTATATAATATAATATAATTATTATTAACATAATTTGTTCAAAAAATTTAATGTATAGTCTCCTATTATTTCCAAAGTTGAGACCAATCGAAAAAAAGTTTTCATACAATTATTTAGAATCACTTATAGTGATAAGTCAAGATTTGAAAAATGATTTTCAACTGCATATGAATTTCGTCTTTCTCATTCAAGACACTTACTGTTAAAAACACCATACCACTATATTGAAGGTGGAAAGGCGGCGGTTCCTCATCAGGAAAACTAGCAATGTAGTCATAAATATATACAAATTTTTCAACTAGGTGGACATTATAATCTGCGACGAATTCAACATCGCTTGCAGCGACATAAGTTTTATAATCATATTGCGGAGGCAGATTTAAAGTACTTGTGATGTGTCTGTAATTGGCATAAAAAACAACATAATCAGATATATTTTAAAGTTCCAAATCATCTGTAAGCCAGATTTACTTTTTTTATTATAATGTAATAGAAAAAAAACAACAAGTGCGGAAAGCAGGCAATTTCAGACGATTAATGCAAATTCATGTCAGTCAAAATTGCCTTGCATTTTCTATTCACGGTTGTCCTGAGAGCTTGAGGAATGTAATCTCTTTTCAAAGTGCGCATGCGCAACAGCGCATTTTAAATTTTCGTTAACTGTAGCAAAAAGAAAGATTGTAAACATGAATAGTTTATTGCAGCAAAACGAGAAATAATTGAAAATATATTTTTTTTAACTTCTTGATAAATTCTCTTCATCGAGAACATTCTCTGGTTTTAGATTCTCGAGAATTTAACAACTTTAGGAGATGTAACTGCCGTTTTGAACGTTTATAGCCAAAAAGATAAAATTTGTTTTCAATTATGATTTTTTGGTTTTTAAATGATTGACTGATTAATACTTTTATTGTCATTTTGAACATTTATACACGAAAATATAAACTGTTCGTAAATTATTTTAAATTTTATTTGCAGATGATCGAATTTTGGTTTTGTATTTTTGTTTATGTTTGTGTTAACTCTGTTTCTGATGTTTGAAAAATTCTTCGAGATTTACCGGAACCTATAATAAGATGATATAACAAAATTTTCTTAATTAATCGCATAAGGAAAAAATAATTACAACTGCTGTAATAGGTTTTTAAAATTATTATAGTGATTATTACTATTCTTTTTAATTAATATTTTACAATCGGTAATGTGTAATATTATTGTACTTACGATCGAGAATTACAATCATATGCAGTAATGGCGAACCACGGTGAGATCATACTTCCCAAACATATATGTAGGAAGCCTCGTGGCGTTCCGATTCTTACCGAAATTACCCATTTATATTGATTGTACTCTGTGTCTGAAAGATGTTGTGGCTCATTTACAATTCGTGCTTTACTTTCTAGCAGTGAGGAATTTGAATCTACAGAAAGTAGTCTCGTTAGTTATTTTGACCTTTTGATGTATAAAATTTCGTGTAAAATAAATTTGTTAGTTTAAAAAAAACTGTTTCGAAATTTAAAAATTGAACTCTAACTATTGTTAGTAATTCTTTCAAATTGATTTTCTCTAGAAAATAATTTCATTAATTTTTACTAAAAAGGAGTCATCAGGCGTTCTTCATTTTCTTTTATCATATTTCCCAAATTTTCAGAAAGATATTTTGTAAATTGAAAATGTTATCTTACGGCGATAAATGATCACATTTCAGTTACGCTTGTTGGTTAATTTATGGCCATAATATGAATCAACTAAATTATCACGTACGTTGTGTTTGTTGATCAAGTCTTGTCTCTCACGTCTTAGAGCTTACCTATAATTCATTTTATACACTGAAAAAAAATGGCATACTTATACTTCTAGTATGTGGATTTCCCGAAACACGTGATTCGAGTTTTATTTAGTTACAGTTTTGTAAAATTCAGTTACTTTTTAGTAAATTAAAAAAAATTTGTTACTCGTTATTCGTAAAATCACCTTCAGAACAAATATAAATTTATTTGACTCTATTGAATCACGTTTTAAGCCTTATTTAAATAAAATAAATTATTCTCAAATTAGGTGGTTGAGTACAAAATTTGTATTTCAAATTCATAAAATAATTAATTTGATTAAAAAAATATTGTTTTCATTTTAATAGAGTACTGGCAACAATTTGAGAAATAATTTATTTAATTCTATGATCTTTGAACGAAGTCAACTTTTTCTTTAAATTAAAGAAAATATTTCTTATTAAAAAAAAAAATTAAAATTAAATATTTGTCTTATGACACTATTGTTATCTTAATCCAGGAACCTCCTGCCCATCTTTAACTTTATTGTGTTAGCAGTAGTAGGACGAGTGCGATAGTTAAGGTAGTTTTCATCCACGAAAATTAAACCTCAGGTAAAAATAGATAATTTTGCTTTCAAGAATAGCAATATTATTATTGAAGGGCTATTTTGAAAGAGAAAAGATTCTTTTACATGAAAAAAATTTGAAACAGAAAAATAATTTTATTAATAAATTTTATTTTTGACCCAACTTTTTTTCTTATCGCTTCTTACGAAATTTTAAAAAATTATGCTATGCTAATAAATCATGAATAATTTTTTCAGAGAAAAGATCTCCCACAATTTCACCGTTTCTGATTTTTAAAAATAAATTCTTTAATGGCTGAAACCATTAAAAAAACATTTTCCAAAACGAAATTTTTATAAAAAAAATTGCTGAATTTGATAATAATTTATTCATTTTCGAAAATTGGAAATTGTCAACTCGTAGAGAATCTTTTTTTTGAAAAAGTGATTTGTAATTTATTAAAATCGCATAATTTTTTAAAATTTGCTGAGAAGCGATAAGAAAAAAAGTTGGAGCAAAAATAAAATTTATTAATAAAATTATTTTTCTGTATTTCAATTTTTTTTCATGGAAATTAATCTTGTCTCTTCCAAAATAGCCCTTCAATAATAATATTTCTATTCTTGAAAGCAAAATTATCTACTTTTTCCTGAGGTCTAATTTTTGTGGATCAACTACCTTAAGCCATATTCTCATATTTATTGCAATCCAGTCTGAACCTAACAACTCCAATATTTTAAGAAGCGAAATGTCTCCCACTCTCTGCAACTCTTGAAAAAAACGCAAAATTGTGACGTCAGTGAGGGAGGGTCAGGCTACCTACAATACTACATTTTGTAACCAATGGTTGTTCTTCGATGCCCTTTCTACTTATTATTTTGGAAAATTAATAGTGTTCGCGTTTTGCATAGACGGTAGACGATTATTTATAAATTAACGATTTTCTCGCTCTTCTCACTCTTGAATTACATTTTCACAATTTTGCATTAAATCTTGGTTTTGTTGCAATAAGTAAAAATCATAAATACCTGTATTTTTTATTTTTATTAACGACAAAAATTACAAGAATTCGCGCAAGCTTCTATTCATCCCTGTCAAGCATCTCCTCTCTTTGGAAACCGATGATAGGCACAATTTCATTCCGACGCACTAAATAACGTATTTCTTATCCATGATTTTATTATTACCATATTTATTTTCTGTACACGCACAAAGAAAAAAAACAATCAAGCAATTTGTTTAAATCAAAGTAACTTTTCTTTGACTGTATAACAATTCTCAAAGTTGTTTGATTCATAGAAATTTTGTTTGAATCAAAGAGACTTTTCTATGGTTGTATGCCATTTTTTCAGTGTTCTGAATTTAAGTTACGTATGTATGAACCCATGCTTTCTAAATGTGTTTACTGAATTCCATATATGTATTTTAATACATATATATAGTTTCCACAGATCCGCCATTTTCTTAGTGGATTTTAATCATTACATTCGCATCATCAATGAGAAGGTATTGGTTTTATGTGGAAAATCCCTTTCGGAATTTTCATCAAATCTTCATCTTTTGAGACCTCCTGAGTAAAAAAAAACCACCAACCCGAACGTGTATAATATACTATTTTTATCAACAGTCTACTGGGAATTCGCACTTCGAGCACCGAAAAATATGTGCAGTAGATAATATGCAGAAATCAATATTCCCGCATACTTATTTGTACGGAAATGTCATGATTCCCGCACATTTTACGGTGCGCAAAATGCAAATTCCTCGTATAGTGTTGCAAAAAACAAAATCCCTGATGAGAAGCCCTATATAGAATGAAACTAGTTTCTTATATTAATATAGTAAATTGTAATTACCCAATGCATTGACAATGGTTATGAAAAGACAGAGTAGCAAAATAGCCATGTTCCACGCACTCATTCCTGATTTAAACTGATTGGATTTCATGGTTCATATGCAAAGAAACTTCTGATATAAATGACTCATAATTTAAATCCATCTGTAAACTGAGTATTGTTTGCTAGGAAAATTAAGTATATGCATGCACAAATATACAGTGTTCCTCTTTTTGAGAAACAAACGTTAATGCGGAACAAAGAACCACCAAACAAGTTGAAAAGTCCTCTTATAAAATTTTGTCAGATAAGAAGTTTTTAAGTAGAGAAATTTGAACTTAAATGAAAAGTTTTGTCTTAAGAGAAGGATGGAAAGGTTCTCACTGTCTTAAAATAATACTTTTAATTAAACTTCAAACCTCTCTAGCTTAAAAACTAGTCATCTGACAACATTTTGTAAAGGACTTTCTTAAATAAAAATAAAAATTTGTTTATATTTTAAAAAATGTGTTTAATTCAAAAAAGTAAAAATGTGAAGAGAACAAATTTTTGATTAAAAAATTCGTTTTATATGAAAATATACACTGTATGAGATTTTATATAAAAGTATATGAAGTCATTTGCATATACAGTAATTGAAATATAATATACGCAATTATAAATTCAATATATACATTGAATTATCTATAAAACAGGATATTTTCCAAATTTTTTGATAGCTAGTAAATCATTAAAACTGGTAGGTGATATTTCAAATCAATTTAATTATTAATACTACCAAAATTTCGTTTTAATTATTTTGAAAATTCGACTTAAGATCAAAATTGTTCTGAATAAAAAAAATTATTTATCTCTCTCTAAGTACATGAAATAAAAATGACTTACTTTATTATTTACAATCTAAATTCTCTCTAAAAATGAGCTTATAATAATTGCGTTTAATCCAATTGCGTGAGTTTTTAATTTCAATATGTCAAATTTATTACATCATTATGTTAAATTTAATATACTAGTGTATTTATTCGCGAATAATGTACAGAAATATGAAATAATTGTACTGAGAGAAATCTACATACTAATTGTAACTAATACGTTCCAACTATTAATTCCTTTTAGTAAAAGTTACTAAAAATTTGATCAGTTTTACTAAGACAATGTGGTTAAAATGGTCAATTTGTTATATATATGTAAATTAACCACACCATCTTATTTAAATTAATCAAATTTATATAGTAGCTTTTACTAAAAGTAATTAGTTGCAACGTATTAGTATAAATTACCATAGAAATTTCTTTTAGTGTGTCGAGGAATTAGTTATTTCAACAACTTTGATATTTTTATTTTTCAAAAACAGAACATCTACGTAATTCAAAACTGTCTTTTTGAGGAGAAAATTAATGAAACTTTCGTTTTTCCCTAGAATTTTATCTAATAATGTGAACTGTGTCATAAAAAAATGAATTATTAAAGGTATAAAAAACCTTAATTCTTGAGTCATAGGTACCAACTGCTCAATTTTTTGGATCCATTTTTCTATTATAGTTATTACAATAATCAGCTTTTTAATTATGATCTATAACAGAAAAAACATACGTTAACATTACCACTACACTTTTTGATAAATGAAGCTCAACGAAAATGTGGCACCATTTACCGATTTTCAATTTTGAAAAATACCAAGTATTTTTTTTTAAACAATTAAAAATTATTTCTAGAAATTTTAATTTATTCCATGTATTTCGCTAATATCTAAGGTAGTTGATCCACGAAAATTACACCCGAGGCAAAAATAAATAATTTTAAATAATTATGTGATTCTGTGTTTATAAGAAAGAAAGTGTAAGTCAAATCGAAAACCGCTGCGCCTTTCGCTCGAGAATGTTATTGAGAAGGTACGGTCAAAATTTGAAACGAATCCGTGCTGCCGTTTTTGAATAATCTTACCGCCACATTCGAGGCCACATTTGAAAAAAAGCGATTTTAAGAAAAACGCGTTTAAAATCTTTGTAGTACTTAAAATATATATTTACCTTTAATCTGCGATGTCTGCACCATACATTTGGCCTTTGCATCTTATTTTCAAGACCCTAAATAAATTATATTTGAACTATAATTCAAAATTTCAAGAATTCGATACCGTTCGGACTCTAAAATACAAAAAACACGACCAAATTTAGACCAAAAATTATTATGAGAAAACTAAAAAAAAATTTGGGTTTGTAGTGATACGGGTTCGAATTAATTTTTAAATATTTTAACTATTTATAGCTTAATAATAAAAAAAGTCTTAAAAAACGGGTAAGTAAAATTCAATTTTAAAATTTAGATCAATATTGGATAAAGTGTTCTCAACTATGAGAATATTTTGACGGCAAGTTCCTTGATATCTTCTCACGTAAAATTCGCATCATATGTGGATTCTCACGCTGCAAACAACCTTCTTTGCATCTCTTGTTAAGCAACTCGAATAGATACTAAAATACCGGAAATACGTGCATGTGGAGAATAAAAAATAAATCTAAATTAGAAGTTTTTATATAAAATAAGCAAATACCAAAGAATTGTAATGAATGTATATCTTATTTTCTATTAGTATTTTTTTTACTATCATACAAAAAAAATAAATGATATTTCAATTTTCAATATAACAACTTCACTGATGGCATCTTTATTATATTGTGATTTTAATAATTATTGTGTTTCTGCTCGTTTCGCACGTGCCAGTCGATTTGCGATGGTACACACTATTTACATAATTGCTTGAGGTAAGAAAGCGACCTCGCGCTTTGCATCATACGTACTTATCTGTAAATGTATATACCTACTAGCATATGCGACTTATGTTTGTACGTTGACCTTAACGGTTCGAGATAAGCCTCGCCACCCACGTTTCCTCGCTACAACGCGTACGGCAACACTCTCGCTCACTCGTTTTATGCCAATAGACCCTCTCACTTTCGTATATCTAACTCCCACCACTTTTTAAACCATCTGACGACTCTTTTGATGTTCTATAAGCGTGACTGAGACTGCATTTAAGAAAATTAGTAAAGAACACCTGTTCATTTCCGTCCGGGAAATTTCACGGTTTCCGGATAATTTTGGTAAACTCGGAAATTTTTTGGAAAATTAAAAAATTCTGGAACCGGTCGGAACTATTTACTTTAATTGGTTCTGAATGAGTTTAATGACTATGAAAGGTTTATTTATTTATGCATTTATCGAAAAAGTTAATTGCTTCTTAAACTTAATTAGCTGAAAAATTCAGTAGATATTAATAAGAAGCTGTGGAGGATAGAAGATTGTTCTCCAATTTAGAAATTATCTTAAAGTTAGGCTCTAGGAGGCACTTTTGCTGAAACCAAAGATATGTACACTGTTAAAAATGTTTCTGTTAAACTGGTTTATAATATTCCAAATCAATTTAATCAGCAATATTACTTATTTTGAATACTACATGCATTAACGGGGGAAATATTTGTGTTAAATTACCGAACTATTTGGAAAAGGATAATGAAATTATAAAGCGACACACTTTTTTCTGATAATTCACATTTATTAGGATTTCTATTATAGAATACGCTAAATTACTCTTATGAATTTCCATACAGATGGTGAAATAAATGGAATTATCAGAAAATTTTACCATCTAGATGGCAATTTTTATGAGTAATTTAGTGCGTTCTATAATTGAAATCCTAATAAATGTGACTTATTAGAAAAAAGTACGTCGTTTTCGAATTTTGTCATGCGTTTCCAAATAGTTTGGTAATTTTAGATAATTATTTTTCTACGTGTGATTATGTGCTAATACTTTTATTTTACTATTTTTTAAACATATATTATTTACATACTCATAATGATTCAAATAATTTGAACTGTGAAGATGTTTAATTGCTAATTTTACGTTTGATATTCAATATACACTGCTGTGCAAAAGTCGCCGGGCATTTATTTTCAACCATTTAAATAAAAGTTTCTAATTTATAAAATACCTAACAATGAATTTTTTCTCTAGAATGAAATGGAAGGTAAAAAAATTTCTGCTTTTAATGACCCGAAAACAAAATGTTTTAGTTCACTATTAATGAAGACATTGCCAAAAAAAGCAAAAATTAAAAGCTTTTTTAAATTTTGAATAACTCTCGAAATAATGAATATTTTTTAACTTTTCTTGACTCATTTCAAAATAAAATCCACATAGAATGTCAGCAATGTAACAACTGAATTGTAATAATTTTTTCTTGAATGCAGCCAAAATCTGAGCTCAGAACGAAAAAGTTGTAAAAATTCAATTATGTGGAATTATTTATGAAAGAAATTTTGAAAATAATTTTATTGTCTTTTTTTATGGTATCAATTTTTATAAATTTAAAATCCTCTTTTCAATATGAGAATCCTTTGCATTCTCACAACTTTGTTTTTATAAATTTGAACATTAATAGTATCAAGAAAAAATCTATCGAAATATTTTTAATTTAGTTTTGTATAATAATTTTGAAATTTTAATTTTGTGTTAAAATTAAATTGTAAATTTTGAGAGTCGTGCTAGTTGTGAAAAAATTTGCAATAGTTCGGAATACTCTCTTAATCTGAAGAAGTAAGAAGTCTATTAAACTGTTTAAATAGTTTTCTGAATTTAAAAAACACACCAGCATCACTCATAACTAATTTTACTCTCGATACGTCAGTAGAATCTGCTAATTTTCAATCAAATCGTTTACCTTACTCTAAAATACCGAAAAATTTTCCTGGACTGGAACATTTTTTATTTTGGACTCTCTAAATCTGAATCAGTCAAAATCTACTGATTATCAATGAAATTTGACTGATTCAAATAGCTAAGAAGAGGTTACTGCGAATCAGTAAAATTTCACTGATTACTTCAGTGAAAATTAACTGATTCAACAGTGAAAAATATTGTTTCCACTGATGATTCAGTGAAAAGGCAAATCACTGATTCAATCAGTGAAAATTTGACTGATTCAGATTCAGAGAGTAGAATTCATTGAGGAAACTACTAATCGCTCATGATAATTATATTTATTTATAATATATTGAATGAGATTATACAATAAAAGAATCTTGAAGAAGATAAAATAGTCTTCTACTCTGAATGATATATATTTAAGAAAAAGCTGCAACTCTTATAAGTTCTGATAGGATTTTCGTGATTCAAATAAGGATATCAAAAGGCGGTACGTAGTCAGGTAGCGATTTACATCCTATAAGAAAGCTGATTCCAAAATTACGTGTATTCTCGAGGTTAAGCATCCTCACATTCAACCGCAATCATTTTCGTCTGAGTATATAGCATAAGTAGTTCTGTTTGCGGTTATGCCTTGGTTCAATATCTTTAAAACTTACAAGCCTATTATACGCGTCTCAGATCGGAAACTACATAAGCTACTTTTTGTGTGGTTCATAAAATAAGATTCTTATAAAAACAATCTTACTTGAAGGAAATAACTCCCGAGGTCTTCAATATCAAACAATATTTTCTTTATTTATTTTTTTCTAAAGTTCACAAATGAGTTTATTCAGAGCGAAATACATATATCTATAAATATCTACAATACCATATGGGCAATTATTTCTCGTTGAATAATAAGTATCGAATAACTGCCTAATAAACCTAATACCTCTTATAGTTATTTGCAACTAATTACTACCAAGATTTATAAAAGATCCTTAATTGCTGTTTAAACTACACTTCTCCATAAAAATGAACACAGGTTGTATGTGAGTCGAAAATAACTCAAGTCTCTTTTTGCAATATCATCACTTCTTCCGCAGGTAATTAGATCCTTACTGTATCAAGGACGTTATTCATATCCGATCTCTAACGTACTCAAGATATTTAATCTTCCCTGGAGAACATATGGTATGACTTTGTTCTCTATCTACAATATGTACCTATCCCTCCCAGCATCATGGCTCGTTTTTAGCGGGTTCTTCGTCTTCCTTTTTCAGATGCTGAGCCCGAGAAGGTGCCAGACTGTTAGACAAATAGAGGCGTTAATTACCTGGTAACAGTATAACCATGTCCGCAATCTTATTTGCCTACCGTTCATCTGACAGTTAATTTCACGAGGTTGGCCGACCGACCTACTCAGGGTTGATAATACATGCAAGTTACCCTGAAATTGTTTTACTGACCAAGTCTAGCTAGGGGCGATGCATTCATTAGTTCATTTTACGGGCCAATAACAGAGTAAGAGATGCTATGGTAACAACGTGTCAGTCCTTCTAACGGATCTTTCTTCTCTCGGAAACAACGAGCTCCTTGACTCAATTTTAACATTAAACAGCTCCAGAGAAACAATTAGACTTGCTCTTCTTAAGAAAAATGCTGCCGTTAGTTCTAAATTGTCTTGATTTCTGAGCACCATTTTACCAGAGACTTCAAGGACGTTATTTACATTCATTCAGAATCTTTGTTTTTTGGGCTCTGGTTGCTTTATTCTTAATCGTCTTTCGATTCGATTTGTAGATTTCATGGAGATGAAGAGTAGATCTTTTTAAGAAATAATTTTCCTCTTGAGGTTTTGTGGCCTTGGGTTATTTCTGTTATTAACCTACTTGGTAAAAAGGATAAATCAAAGCAGGAAAATAATCTTGAATAAGATTATTATTATTTTATTATTATTTCCACATGTCCTGGATTGAAATGAATAATTTATTTCATGGTTATTTAGGAATTATTGAAATTGCTTATTAAACATCTTGTAGGTCTATGTAGACTTCATTTTATTTTATGAACTTGAATCCTTAAGATTATTGCCCTTAAGTTAAGATTCCTTGTAGAGATGTCTATTACACAGTCAATTTACACCGAATTTAATTTGTGCCCTCAAGATACCAAAGGGGCGTTTTAATGTTCGTTTATAAGACGTGCATGGAACTTAAGATTGTAGCAAATTGTTAATGGAATCGATTTGAATATCGTGAAGCCTCAGGTGTTGATGTCATTCAAGAAACTCAGCAAGTGGATTTTGAATTTCTAAGAAGTTAAGAAAAATGTAAAGCTACAGGAAACCTGCATGGATGAATACATCAATATGTCTTACAGAATTACAAAAACAGTTACTAAAATATCATTTACTACTCTATAAATCTGAATTAGTCAAAATCTACTGATTATCAGTGAAATTTGACCGATTTAAATAGCTAAAAAGAGGTTACTGTGAATCAGTCAAATTTCACTGATTACTTTAGTGAAGAGTAACTGATTTAACAGTGAAAAATATTGTTCCCGCTGATGCATCAGTGAAAAGGTGAATCACTGATTTAATGAGTACAAATTTTACTGATTCAGATTTAGAAAGTACTAAATTTATTTTTTGGACAGTAACTTTTCATTAGTAAGAAATGCAATTTGGACGTTAGATTGTAGAAAAAAAATTGTCTTCCTTTGGGCCTTTTAAACACCCGCTTTATTGGCACTGCTGGACGTTAAAAGATAGAAATTAGATAGAAAAGGATAGAGATATCTTATCCCTGCCTATTTTACGTCTATCCATTTCAACCAACAGAAAGTTAGGATTGGGAAATATAGTTGCAATAGTAGATTGTAAAAGAGATAGAAAAGGATTGAAATGATTGTGTAATGGATAGACATGGATAGAAAAGTATAGATTTAAAAAGATAACTGTGATAGTAGATTTCCAAGGAGATAAAAACGAATTGACAGGATTACACAATGGATGGACTTGGATAGAAATATGTGAATACATTTTGCCTTTTCGTTAAAATCTTGAAGATTAACAAACATTAAAATGTGACACGGAATGAATTAGGTATTGAAAAGTTAACGAGTTTGGCGAATAAGTTCAGAAAAAAATATTAAACGGTTCCTTGTTTCTTACGAAATTGTTCAGCGCAATTTACAATTCTTCCGTTAGAGACTTTTTATAATCGCCCAGTAACAAGAACACTGGTTCTTAGTTAGTGTAAATCACCGAACTCAGAAATAAATTTAGATGCGCAGCCGACATTCTGCGCATCTCAAGATAGTTGTGTTAAAGTATTAGAATAGCTTACAATTCAAAAACAATTTCAATTGATACTTTAATAGCTGTGCAGCGTTACATTGGAGCATTAAAAGATGCATTATAGTTACATAATTTTATGACCAATAAATTAATTATAAAATATGAAATTCAATATTACGTTTGAAAAAAATTCGTCTTCTGAATCAGGGTTATTAAGTAAGTGTTTAATATTTTCCTAAACTGATTTGTAAAATACGCAGATCTGGGTTCCGGACATTTTTTTAAAGAATAATTCTTTCGTGGATATAGAGTTTTATAAAACGCATTTTCAGAGAATTTTAATGATTTTTTATTGAATAATAGAAAAAGTTCATTAAATGGTGCACTGATAGAAATTTCTACCGTAATTTTCCGAAATACGTAGCTTTAGGGTTCAAAAATAATTTAACTCAGAGTTTCATTTTTTTCCCTTAAACGTTTCGACTCTGATCGGAGTTCTCATCAGTGATCTTTATTCCTAAAATTGGTAATGAAAGGCTAAAAAAATAAAAAATATTTGCATATAATTACACCAAAATAAAATAAATTTTATGAAAAATTTGTGATAGTTTTCAGATACATTTTATGAAAATTCAGTTAAGTTTCACAATATTAAGAAAATGTTCAGAAAATTTAGTACATTTTTCGCAATTTTAAGATACCTTTACTCAAAAACATCAAAAATCTCGTAAATTTCACGTTATCTTTGAAACATCAAAATTTTATAAATTTCCGAACATTTCTAAGAGTGTAGAAAAATTGCAAACTATTCAATGAAAGTCACTGAAATTTTCTGCGACTGCGTTTTATAAAACTCTATGTCCAAGTGTCCTCGACAGTAAATCAAATTTTAATTGACTAATCGTTTGCGTGTAAAATTTTTGAATTTACTTCAGAAAATATAGCCATCACAAATATAAAGTGGCCGCGTTTAGAAAATAAAAGCCAGTGGTTCAGGTTGGTAACTGCCATAGTATAATATTGCTGATGTTAAAATGTAAAAGGATAAGAAAATGATAAACTTTTAATTTCATTCTTATTCTACTTCAGCCTGGAAATTCAATAAAGCCCAGTGGAGAATACCATTTCTTTTCGAACGACTCTAATTAAGTTTCTCAGATGCGCTGCGAGAAGCGAACGATTCCTTTGCAGGCATTACGCGTTTACGCGTTTTCCGCGTTCTTGGTATTTCAGCCTTGAAGATTGCCAGGTATAGTGGCAACAAATTGCTCAGTTTGTAGGTTCCATTGTAGAGAAAAAAGGACGAAAGGGAATAGAAGCAAAGCGAGGAGAAAGAAAAGTAGAAAGCCCATGACGATAGGAAAATAGCGTTTTCCGGGTTTCTGGAACATGCATAAGAGCATTCAAGTCCAGGGTTACAAATCATTAGATGGAACGGGTTATTATGCATTTCTTCGATTCCTGTCTATGAGTGTTACCAAGAAGATGATGTTGATAACTTGTAGAACATTAGCCAGATCGTGAGGAACTCATTATCACACCACAGAAAAAACGAGGTGTTATATTTACCCTGATTCTGGATAAGATCTACACTTTACCCTAAAACTTGATAAATATATAATATAATTTTCTGTGCTCATTTTTTTCAATATTTAGATGAAATTAGCGTTTTTAAAGGAACATTTCTATAATGTATGGAAAATTTATCTTATAAGCTAGGGAATTTTACTGAAGTTGTTTTCTAAAAAATTACCGATATATATTCGTTTATGGGTCCTGAATCATTTATAAAATTATTTAGTTATAAATTATCAAGTTTGTCGATTTGTAGTTAGGGACAAGTTTCCTTCTAGTAAAAAATAACTTAATCCGATTGAACCCATTTAAAAAATGTAATTGAAACCGATTGAATGAATTAGATCTAATGATGTTTTTGAAATGGGTCTAATCGAATTAATCGCTCTCAAACGGGTTTAATTACTGTTTCTAGAAGTGATACCCGGCGAGTATTTTGGCGTTATTCAAATTTCTTATTCTTGAATAAAAGTACCGAATCATTTATAAAATTCTTTAGTTATCATTTATCAAGTATGTTGATTTGTAACTAGAGACAGGTTTTCTTCTAGTAAAAAATAACTTAATCCGATTGAACCCATTTAAAAAATATAATTGGAACCGATTGAATAAATCAGATCCAATGATGTTTTTGAAATGGGTCTAATCGAATTAATCGCTCTCAATCGGGTTTAATTATTCTTTCTAGAAGTGATACCAAGTGAGTATTTTGGCGTTATTCAAATTTCCTATTTTTGAATAAAAGCACCTAAAATTTTGATACTTTACTGAAAACTACTTCGATGATAGTACTTTATCCTACATTATTAGAAATTTCAACCATAATTTTCCGAAACACGTGACTGGAGTTTTATTTAGTTACAGTTTCGTAAAATTGGGATAGAATTTCAAAAAATTCAGTTACTTTTTAGTAAATTTAAAAAACAATTTCTTAACTTTCAGTTAGAAAGTGTTGAATATTCTGATACTTGTATCTAGAAATTCTAAAACTTGTAACAGGAATAATTTTATGTTTTGGGTAACTAAAATTTTATTTTGTTACAGTTTCGTAATTTTATGATAAATTTCATAAAAATTTTGTTAGAGTTTGGTAATTTTAAATTACATTCTATGAGCATTCAGTTGAGTTTCATAATATTAATAACAATTTCAGAAAATTCAGTACATTTTTCGCATTTCCAAGATACCTTTATTCAAAAATATTATAAATATCGTCAAATTTTACAGAACCTTCGTAGCATAACAAATTTTTAAATTCCCAAACATTTCTAAGAGTGTAGTATTGTTGAAAAAATATTAAAGATATAGAACTTATTGGACTTAAATTTCACAACTTTTTGGCAACGGCCTAATGAATACAACGAAAATCCGGCGCATTCCTTACTTATATTATAATTTAATACCTTGTAGAATCGATCTTTTTTCAAATGATACTTCGCATTTTCTCAAGCATTCATATAAAAGTGATATATGCATAATGTAATCACGGAGTCCAGGTTCACTTCTACACCGGAACCTCGTACGGCGGAAATTAATGTTTCTGAAGCATCCAGCTGCATCGTGTGGGATCCAATGGCAATAAGAGAAAAAAAATGAAAACGTGAAGGTTTCCGAGAACATCCCTGTAAAGTTGTTTGGATTTTATGTTCCAGCTAGAAAGATGCGGTCGTCTTTCATAAAATTTCTTATATAAGGATGTCGTCATTAATTATTTCACACTTATGATACGGATGAGTGACCAGGATCAATTGACTGAGAGTTAAAGTTAGATAATTTATTTAATTAATTCAGTAATTATTATATAATCTCAATAATAGTCAATAAAGTCAATTTTTTTGGTTTCACATCCGTTTGATAGGATAATAAAAATTAACAGTTAACTAGGATTATGCAAACTAAATCTGGAAATTAAAAAAGTGAAACGTGCATCTAACGTTATCATATTGATGAGTACCTTACGGTATTTTCTTCCCGTTCTAACATTATGCACTTAGGATGACACCAGCTTCCTACACATGTTGCTGGTTTATTAGATTGCCAACAGTGAGTGATAAATTACAGCACGCCATTTCCTTTACCGCGCCCTGAATTTAATAATATTTTCTTCCACTAATGAGAAAAATTTGGAAAAAATTTAAGTTTTTCTTCAAACATATTTCTAACTTATTTTTTCTCTTCTCCGCGAGAGAAAAATTAAAAGTCTGTGTTTCATATACTATTTAAAATTTTTTTATTAAATTTAACAAAAGTATATGAAGTTATTTGCATATACGGAATTACGAATTATTATATACATCGAAGTGTCGGTAAAATAGAATATTTTCTAGATCTTTTGCTAACTCGCAAATCATTGAAAGTGGTTGGTAATATTTCAAATCAATTTTATTATTAATATTATTTTATTTTATTTATGTCCCAAATGCGACTTGAGCCAAAAATTTCTCTCAATATGAAAATTGCGTATAATCCAATTACGTGGATTTTTAATTTGGTATATCCCAGGTAGAAGAGTCAGATTCATGCCAGTATTTACAAACGGCACAGTACCGCTCCAGTTGTAAGCAAGGAGCAATGTCTATACTGGACATGGTACCGATGGACAACTTCCAGACAAGTTACCTTTCGGAGCCGCTCCGGTGGTAGGCCGTGCTTATGCCAGCTCTATGCCAGTACTGGAGAGTTGTTACCGGGCCGAGGGTTGGCGCGCTACTGGCATAGTAGAGCCCCAGTCCTGAGACCAAGTGTCGCCTAACAACCGACTTCGGAGTAATGCCAGTACTGAACCAGTACAGATTTCAGTGCTGGCATGGTACCGATGTCCAGTACCGCGCCAATACCAATGGACAACTTCCAGCAAAAGTTACCTTTCGGAGCCGCGCCAGTGGTAGGCCGTGCTTATGCCAGCACTATGCCAGTACCGCGCCAGTACTGCAAATCCTTCTACGGTACTGGCGCGGTACCAAGCCGGATGTAAATTTCCACCTGGGATTAAATCTAATACATCAATATATTAAATTTAATATACCAGTATATTTATTCACGAATAATTTATACAGAAATATTAAATTCCATATAAAAATGTATATGAAATTTAATAATATTTTTAAGAGTGTATTTCTTAGAGAGTACAGTTATATTTTAAAAGAGTCAATTACGCAATAATACAGTAATCAAACAATAAATATAAAATAATATGTTGGAAATTGCTTCAGGTGCAGAGTAGATTATTGTGCCACTTATATGCCCGGTTTATTTATTGACTGTATCGTGTGGAACGAAGTAATTGCTAATTACGTAGATATACTTCTCTTGTTGTTAAATGTTCGTGTCGGTCATTTCTAATATATTTGATAACCCTTTTGACGTGAACTGCAAATAAAACACAGTGTAGAATAATACTTGTGCCACGGCTAGTTGCTTGTTTTCTGTAGAAACTATAGAAGCAGCTGTCGCATTCAAACACTCTCCGTGATTAGCGGGCACATTATTCATTACGAGCACAAACGCATCTTTCTTCTCTTACCGTTCATTTGAAACTCTGATCGTGTGTTTTATGCCTCATTACATATGAACTTCACAAGTATTATCATTACTATCATTTCATTGCCAAATATTTCTTTATCTTTATTTAGTTATATAGTAATTATGATAGAGATTTTAGGTGATTGGAAAAATAGGAACATCGCCTAAAATTTCAGGATTCTAGGAAATGTTTTCCAGCTGATCTTGTCGAAAATTGCAAATAATTTGAGAAACATTTGATAAGAGTAATTCGAGAATTTTCTTTGACAAATTTCCCATGCGCTCGAGAAATTTTTAAATATTTTATTAATATATAATAACTGTGGTTCTAAATAAATTTCTTTATTGCATAAAATGTTAACTATTTTATTATTTTCTCATTTTTATCGAAATTGTTAATAAAAAACCAAAGAGTCACAGGTAAAAGAGATATGAAGGATCAGAAATTTAAGCGGAGGAAAATGGATTATAAAATTAATAATTTCGTAAAATTATGTATCATTTACGAAAATTCAGTTACTGTTTAGTAAATTTAAAATTACTGTATTAAATTTAATTTACCTGGTATTCCATATTTGTATCCGAAAATGCTAAAATTTGAAAAAGTTACATGTGAGAAAATTTTGATGAGTTTTGCAATTTTAAGAAAAATTTGGAAATTCTAGTCATTTTTTCATAATTTTAAGATGCGTTTACTCACAAGTATTGTAAATTTTATACAGAATTAGATTGATTATGTAACTTGAGGGGATCAGCCACCTTTAATATTTTTATTTTTTGAGTTTAGACCTTTCATATAATTTTATCTATGTAAATTAAAATTTGGAGTTATTTCGGCATTTTTTGACTTTGAATAACTTTTTTCTTTTTTAATCAATTGTTATGATTCTTTTTTTATTTTGTTCCTTACAATCTGTAGAAACTTTCTGGATAAGGAATTAGGTAACATGACTGAAAAAAAGTTACAAATAAAATTAAGAAATGAATAAAAATATCCAGCAGATCTTGTATAAAATTGAAAATAATTTGAGAAACATTTGACAAGAGTAATTAGAGAATTTTCTTTGACAAATTTTCTATGTGCTCGAGAAGTTTTTTGATATTTTATTCTCTATACTTTGCAAAAATAAAAATTGGTTCTCGATATAATAATGACTAGAAAATCGAAGAAATCCAGTCAGTTTCTTAAAAATCCAATTCAAAGTCAAGGGTGTTGAAAAAATATTTTCTTCGCGTTTATAATATTCAGAACTGTAACTACTCTTGATAATGAAACAATACTGATGACATTTACTCGGGGCGCCACATGGAACGGACCGTTACTTGTCATCTCATCGTTGTAAAGTTACTAGTGACACTGGAACGCGATCTCTTCAAAACAACTGTAAAAGTCCCAGAATGTTTTGTTCTAAATTATATTACATTCATATCATAAACCACCTGAGATTTCCAAATTTATTTTTTAAATCCTAATTATTAAATTAAAATTATGATTAATATTTAGAATAATAAAAAAGCTCTAGTTGGAATGAAACTGCAGTATTTAATATTTACAATTAATACCCACTGTAGAAATTGTTGAAATTCTACCTTCGTAAGATGTTTCCATCATATACCACCCACGATCTTAATTATGATAAACATCCTTCAAACGCATATCGTTGCATTCAAAAATTCATAATTAGTTGAACAAAAGATGGATAATCATCGGTTTCCGTGAGAACCCCTATGTTTGTAAGGAAATATTTTTTTCCTTGAGCCTTAAGGTACGGCTTTGCCAACGATCTGCTCGGTCATTTCGAGTTCCGGATTCTCGGTCGGGTACTCAAAGTCTTCTAATTGTTTAAAGCCGTTATACATGCAACTTCAGAGTTAGTCTGTCATCGACAAGTGCCACAGGTGCAAGGTACTCAAACTTTATTACCAGTCGTGTAATTCATGAATTAAGATTGACACTTATAGAATAATAAATCAAACATGTGATTAGAAATATGCTTAAGGGGATAATTTATGTCTTTTAAATCTCACAGATGAATATTTTCAAAACTGTATACATAATTATCTCATTTACATGCAAATGAGATTTTAACTAAAAGTATATTTTCTCACTGAAAAAAGTTTAAGAAATGGTACCAATTTCATAGTTTATTATTGATTAAGTCAAAAGTACCGGAAATTTATAAAACTTCTCAGCTACCGCACTAAAATAACATTTCTGTAACAGTTACAAAACAAAAAGTGCTTCTATATTCTCTATATTCATGGCTTAAAATAGGAATTTCATGACTTCCAATAACATTCATTAATTCATAAAAATGCTAATCAGTAGCAATTATAAAAACCGTAGCTGTTAATCTACAATTATTTTAATCCTGATGCATATAATTTTACATGATTATATGTAATTATGAATTATATTGATGATTTGAGACCATAATTCTGGTATATATAGGTAATTCTACCTAAGATTTACATTTAAATCTTTCTTAATCAATATGATATTAAAACTTTTAAGGTTTGGAAAAAGTACTTTTTCTTTTTTTTAATCGATAAATTTTCTCTAAATATTCCAGAGTATAATGTCAAATATTGAGAATAGGTAGTTCAATACTTTGTCTGAAATGAATTTCCAAAGTACGCTTCGAGCGTGATGTTTGATTAACATGAACTTGCTCGGATCAGGTATACTCTGGAATATTCATAGAACATTTATCGATAAAAAACCAAAAAGAAATAAGTATAAAATTAGAAAAAAATCTATTTCTTTATAAAGTCGCCCCTTATTTTATTAACAAAAATTTTAATCCATTTCTAATGAACTACATTCGAAAACTTTTTTTGAATAAAATATTTTTTTTAGTATATGCGAACATTAAAAAGTACTTTTACCGAAGTTTAAGAATTCACTGCTCAAAAAGTTTTAATATCATATTGAAAGTAAAAAAATGTGTATCGAATATTTTCGATTGAAGAAGGCATACAAATTTCTTTAATTTTAATATGATATTAAAACTTTTTGAGCAGTGAATTTTTAATCTTTGGGAAAAGTACTTTTTAATGATCGCGTATACTGAAAAAAGTATTTTATTAAAAAAAAGTTTGCACATAATGAGATTTAGTCTTTTTTTGAATAAAATACTTTTTTTAGCATATGCGATCATTAAAAAGTATTTTTGTCGAAGTTTAAAAATTCACTGCTCAAAAAGTTTTAATATCATGTTAAAATTTTAAAAATATGTATCGAATATTCTCGATTGGAGAAGACAAACAAATTTTTTAAATGTAATTCTTGAGTCGAGTCATCTAATATACATCAAAAGAATTTGTTCTCGAGTGGCTCGAATTGTTCCGCTTCTTGTACGAAAGATGATAATCCACTAGCAAAGGATTTTTATTGAGTTGCGTGGTAAAGACAAGTATGTGGCGTATGATACTTATCCGTGGATAAACCGCAGGATAAAACTCACACCCTCGATAACGGTCCTTCCATAAGAAACGTGTTAACATAACGCGGTTTCTGCAGTCTCATCGACATCCCCGTAACCCAACGTACCAATGGCGTAACGTCGCTACGGTTTTAATAACTGTCGCTCTATATAAATTTCTTTATTGCATAAAATATCAACCATTTTATTATTACTCGTTTCTCATTTTTATCGACATTTTTAATAAGAAACCAAAGAGTCACAAGTAAAAGAGATATGAAGGATCAGAAATTCAAGCGGTGGAAAATGGATTATAAAATTGACCATTCCGTAAAATTATGTATCATTTACGAAAATTTAGTTACTGTTTAGTAAATTTAAAATTACTGTATTCATTTTAATCTACCTGATATTCCAAATTTGTATCAGAAAATTCTAAAATTTGAAAATGTTTTGGGGTTTTTTGGAAATTTAAACTAAAAATTTGGAGTTTTTTCGGCATTTTTTGACTTTGAATAAATTTTTTGTTTTTTAACCAATTGTCATGATTCTTTTTTTGTTTTGTTCCTTGCAATGTGTAGCAATTTTCTGGGTAAGGAAAATAAGGTAACATGACTGAAAAAAAGTTACAAATAAAATCAAAAAATTAATAATAATATCCCAAAATATGAAAAAAAAATGTTTGTAGTTACTTTTTAAGGTAGAGTGCTTCCCATACCGAAAAAATTGCTACGCATTGTAAGAAAAAAAATAAACATGATAATTTGTTAAAAAACATCAAAGTTATTCAATGTCAAAAAATGTGAATAAAATGTCCAAAAAACTGTAAATTTTTAGTTTAAAAATACACAAAGGTGCTGGAATTTTTGAGAAATCCTAAAATCTTTCTAAATAATGGTATTAAACATAAAGAAAATTACATATAAGGGCTTAACTAAAAAAATAAAAATATTAAAGGTGGCGGATCCCCTTAAGAATTTTGTAAATTTCAAAAAATTTCTGACGATCTAGATTTAATATTATATAAAAATATCAACTTACTTATATTTCACGTATAAGCTAATTTGTCCCAAAATTAAACAAAATTTTTTTTATTTGTAATAATGCTGTCATTAGAGTCAAGTATTGCAGTGATAAAAACAATTTTATTACCCACTGTACAAGCGGTCTAATCTAAATTATAGATTATATTTGTAAGTTATGTCACTTATAATATTAATTATACTGTTTATAATCTTGATGGATGTCCAATAGTTATTTAACCAGTGTATTTTATTTTATGATTCATTTTGCTTTACCAGAGTGATAAAGCGAGAATGATATAATATTTGATCTGATTATTGGACTATTACGATACAAAGCGTGAGAACTATATATTCTATATTTTCTGTATTTAACTTAAGATTTACAAAAATATCGGTAAACTTTCATGTCTCTTAAATTGTTAGAAAATGTTTTCCAAAAAACTACGGAATTATTCTCTATTCTCGGAGACAATAATTTTCTGACCCAAACCAGAAAATTTTAACTATAAAATTATTGGAAAATTTTTAATAATTTCCGTGAAGAAAAATAGTATCCAAAATGATGATATAGATTTTCAACAGTAAAATATATGTCCACGGTATGTGTCACTGTTTGTCATTACTGCATTGATGAAATTCTTGAAGGAATAAACTCTTGTGTATAGGGCAGGAGCTCTTGGATTTAATATGAAAATAAAACCAACGACTCCGATAAGTTGATTTTGATAAACAAGAGGACCACCACTGTCTCCCTTAAAAATAGCATATATATGTTGATTTTAAAGTTTGATCCTTATTCTCCTTTTTCTTAGAAATTCAATAAAGTTTATAGAACTTTTTAAGGGTTGGGAATACAGGAATTTACGGAACAGAGTTCTGGAAAATTTACAGAACTTTTTAGAACTCTGTGCCGCAAATGCCTGTATTTTTTGAAAAAAATTTTATCGGTGAAAATATGTTTTATCATATAAAAGAAATTAAACAAAACAATAAAATATTTAAATAAAAATATCATCAAAGTTGTCAAATTTATTGTTTAGTTTAATTTCTTTTGTACGATGAAAAATATTTTAACCAACATAAGTTTTTCAAAAAATGCTTCTTTAGTGCGAAAATTGAAAAATAGGATATAATTTTATTTATAAATAAACGATTAGAAAAATGGATCACTTTGTTGTAAAAATATTAATATTCCTCCTCAGATTTTGTTTATTGGTACCAATTCTATATTTTTAACAAATTTTCGATATGACACAACTAAATTTTGCTTTAAATGACTTTTGAAGTAAACATTTGTGCCATTACTTGAAGAAATATGTGAATATATTTTGAATAATATCTTGTTTTCAGATTTGAGTAAGAAAAAGGAGATTTGAATTAATAAAGGTATTTACTATAAAGGACTTATATCCATTGTCCACTCTTCCACACATTTGACTGAAATCAATTTCAATAGGTCTTGTAAGTGTTAGGCACACTTCATGGCCTGTTAAGTAAACTGTTAGGTTTTTTAATCTATTCGACATAGGAGCATTCACGTTAAAGATCTCTTTGCCCCATCCGGCTGTTTCTGCATGTATGCCAAGGGGATTATTGTTTCTTGCCAATGGAATTGTCGATATTCTCACTGACGAAATAGGTTGTCTGAGCTAAAATAATTAAAATTAAATATTTAATAAAATAATAAATTATGCATTTGTGTTAATAACCTGAAGTTATACTCTCTGAATTTGAATCAGTCAAAATCTACTGATTATCAGTGAAATTTGACTGATTAAAATAGCTAAAAAGAGGTTACTGTAAATCAGTCAAATTTCACTGATTCTTTCAGTGAAAATTGACTGATTTGCCAGGGAAAAATATATTTTTCACTGATGAATCAGTGAAAATTGACTGATTTACCAGAAAAAATATTTTTTCACTGATGAATCAGTGAAAAGGCAAATCACTGATTCAATCAGTGAAAATTTGACTGATTCAGATTTAGAGAGTATCTTGTTGCAGGTTTTTTGAATTTTAAAATTGTTAAATCGCGTGGAAAGTGTCATTAGAATCAGGGATTTAATTTTCCTTTTTTGTGACTTTGAATCAAAAGTATTAAATGATCCTTGATTTAGGCAATTACGTAACGTATTCAACTTTATTAATGTTCACTTTAGTAGGACGTAACAACTTACCGTTATTACTGCAACATCGCAGTAAGAGTTAGCCCGAAAAGTAAAATCATAGTCTCTACAAATTTCATATTTTTCAACAGCACATGTTATAGCATTTCTAGTCAAATCAATAGTTCCAGCCGCAACGAAAAACCCACCATGTGTTTCAAGATCTTCAAAACAATGAGCAGCAGTCAAAATGTGTATTAAAGAAATCAAGCTTCCACCGCAAAAGTGGCTGCCATCAAAGTATTTTAAAGAAACTATAAATTTGAAGTTTTCTTGCTCAGCATATGTTCCACCAATAATTTTACTTGACACCTGCGAAGAATTTAATCCTACGAATAATGTTAAAAATAAGTTTTAAAATTATAGAAAATGAACAAAAAAATGTGAAGGAAAATTTTAATAAGCTGACCTTTTGCACTGAAGACATACACGCAGGTGTACAGCAAGAATTCTGCGCGAAACATTATCTGGTCATAGCAAAAACACTCTTTAAAAATCTCAGAAGATGAAGATATACATGGATAATGCCTGGCGATATAGGGAGATATTAGATAGACTACATGTTAGTTAAACAAAGATTTAGGAACCAAGTTAAAGACTTCAAGAGCTTACTGAACGCAGTTATATATAGTGACTATAATCCAGTTATCATAAAATGTAGTCTCAAGTTCAAAATAATAAAAAAGGTGACAAGGACAGATGATTGTAATATTGCGAAACTACAGGACAAAGAGACAAGGGAACATTTTGAGAAAGCGGTAACGGAGGAACTCGCTAGCACAGGAGGTAGCGAAGTAATGAAAAATGGACAAGCACTAAATACAGTAAATGGTTTTCCAATAGGGACATAACAATTTCGTATCTTTATATGAACGCATCCTTTGTTGCTAATATATGCTGTTTATAAGGAGTCTTTATTTATAGACAAACATAAATTACACAGAGGAAAACAGTACCTAGGAATAAAATGTCAAATGTAACACAATGATACACGCAATATAACACACCGCAAATATATATAAATGTAGTCTTCAATGATAATATTGTACTACGTAACTGAAACTTTATGTGAAAGCAAAAGGAACTCTTGTGGGTGGTTTACTCTTGAAGTCATACGCCTCGACTAGTCCACTGTAGGTACGGAGTATCCCTTTTGGGCCGGAGAGTGTCCGTGGAAAATGCAGGCTTCTATTTTCCTAAACATGTGGCACGCAGACGGCCCTTTATGTGTTTAGAGGATTTTAGGTGTTTCCGTAATTCAAGTTTAAACGGTTATCGTTGTATATAAGCCAACACCCTTAAACTTTTTTAATGAACTGTCAATGTCAAAACGTTAGTTAAAGTCAACATTTTCATCATGGTAAACTTCACGAACCAGCAACGTTTGGAAATTATTAAAAATAACTACCGAAATTCTGAGTCGGTGGTCGCAACTTTAAGAGCGCTTACTCCAATTTTCGGCCGCAATAATCGTCCCACCCGACAGGCTCTGCGTGATATAGTGGATAAATTCGAGATCAAATTTACACTATTGGACGTTCCGGTGCCAAAAAGACGTCGTATTGCTAGAAGCGAAGAAATAATCGCAGCCGTAAGTACATCGATTCAAAATGAGCCAAATCAGTCGATTCCACGTCGTTCTCAAGAATTGGGCATCGCTCAAACGACATTTGAAACGCCGAAACTTTTCTAATTGGGCTCTGGCAAAGCTTGAAGAAAATGAAGAATTTAATCGAAAAATCATCTTCAGCGATGAAGCTCATTTCTGCCGCAATGGCTTTTTTAATAAGCAAAATATGCGTTATTGGTCAGCAACAAACCCAAATGTGCTTCTTGAGACACCGTTGCATCCGCAAAAAGTGTCTCTTTGGTGCGGTTTTCATTCCGGAGGTGTGATTGGGCCGTATTTTTTAGTGGATGAAAACGACCGTCATGTTACCGTCAATGGAGAGCGCTATTGTACTATGTTGGAAGATTATTTGTGGCCAGAATTGGATGAAATTGACATCAACGATATGTGGTTTCAACAAGACGGTGCCACTAGCCATACAGCACGCGTCACAATCGATTTATTGAAAGGCAAATTCGGTGAACGTGATATCTCAAGAAATGGTCCGGTCCAATGGCCGCCTCGTTCATGCGATCTAACGCCATTGGATTTCTTTTTATGGGGCCATATCACGTCACTGGTCTATGCCAACAACTAACAAGCCAGCAACTTTAGACGACCTCAAAGACAACATCCAACGCGAAATTGCCAACGTTCCGGTCGAAATGTGTGCCAGAGTAGTGGAAAATTGGGTCCACAGAATCGACCGCTGTAAACGGGCTCGTGGTGGTCATATGACCGATAACGAATTTCATTCATAAAATGTAATGCTTGCACTACACCCACAATAAATTTGAACTCAATATCTCAAATATTTCTGTGTTTTATTCATAGATAAAATTGTTATGTCCCTATTGGAAAACCCTTTATATTAAAAACTGCAGAAGAAGTATCAACACGTTCCGTGCCTGACCGATTTTTGAAGACATTCCCGGGGGTCGTATACGCCCCACGCGGCACGAAACGTGTTAAGGAAATAAGCAAAGGCAGCTAGGAAACCGGGGATAAATGAACAAAAATTAGAATTGATAGATGAGAGGAGAAGATACAAGAGTGCAAAATACGAGTAAGGAAAAACGCAATATAAGGGACTTGGGAACGAAGTGCAGAGGAGATATGGAAAAGCGCAAAATAACTGGATAGATATACAAGGTGCGTTCTAAAATAAACGAGATTGAGCTAAAATAGAAACGACAGGAGCTTTGTACAAGCCCTTTTGGATGGCCTCTACGGACGCAAAACGTTTTCCTTTCATGGCCAAATGCAATTTTCCGAATAGGTAGAAGTCACAGGGAGCCATATCAGGCGAATGCGGTGAGTGATTGATGGTTAAAATGCGATTTCTAGTCAAAAAATCAGTCACAAGAGTGGATCGATGAGATGGTGCATTATCATGCAATAAGCGCCAGCTTCCTCCCTCGCGGTATTCAGGCCGAATTCGACGAATGCGATGCAAGTCTTTCGAATGTTGAATTCTGAGCAATTTTTGGTCATCAGTTAACTTGTGGGGAACAAAACGTGCACAGACCTTTCGTAAGCCCAAATGATCGGTTAAAATGCGATAAATCGATGTTCTGGATATATTCAACTCCGATTCCATGAATTTCAAAGATGATTTCGGCTCATTTTTTATAAATTCACGCACAATTTCGATGGAGTTTTCGATGATTACTGATTTTGGGTGGCCCGTATGTTCATCGTCATTAATGTCCTCACGACCATCTCTGAAACGTGTAAACCACTCATAAGCTCTGGCACGAGATAGACAATCATAACCATAAACTTTTTTCATCAACTCAAATGTTTCGGTAAACGTTTTACCGATTTTAAAACAAAATTTGATATTAGCTCTCTGTTCGAAACTCATTTTTGTACCGATGACACAAACACACTGACACTCTAGACGCAATAACTTCGCTTCCACTGAACCGAATGTCATGAAACTCTCACTTGAAGTCAGGGAGGCATATAACTTTCCAACGCACTAGCTAATTCACAGATGGCGCCACCAAAAAAATTTTTATGACAAAAATCTCGTTTTTTTTGGAACGCACCTTGTATAGCGAGTACGTTTTCAATTTTATTTTTATATTTATAACAAATTCATTTCAACGGACTTATTTGTACGAATTTCGAAGCGTAGAACGCTGTAAAGCAATTTAAGGGATTAGGATTAGGAAGCGGTTGGCTTGCAGATTTTGTATCTTCGTTATGAGAACTTATTTAGAAAGTTAATGTTTGTCACGAAGCATCGGATACCATTAGAACTATATAAAAACTTTCCCTTAATTATCGTTTTTAAGCAGCCATTCGAAAGAGGTTTTAGAGAGGTAGAAAGATAGTTGACTAGCCGACAGTCAAAGCGATCACCTCGTTGTCTTGGTCGTTTTGTTATTGTGTAGTTTCATTTGATAAATATAATTTTCCTTTCTTACTCGTATCCCACAGATATAAAATGTAAAAAAGTGGAAACGCTATTTGGGATACACTGAGAAAAAAATGCTATTGAATCAATAGCATTTCTTTCCAAAAGTATGTATACTATGAATTTATAAAAATACTACAAGAACCAATAAATATGTTACTAATTCTATAGCATATTGATTTTAATCCATGATATACATGTTTTTGGAAAGAAATGCTTTTGATTCAATATCATTTATTTCTCAGAGTAGGAAAAGTAGACGCAGCTCACAGGAAAATCAAATAAAATTTTGCGCAAAGACGAGTTAATACAAAGATACACATAGATGTAAACGAAAGTGAGGTGCAAAATGACGATAAGGAGGATTCGATTTTGAAGGTGGAATTTGAGAAAGCATTGAGGGGCCTGAAAGCAAATAAAGATTTAGGAGTAGATCTATAGGGTGGGCCATATAAAATTTTAAATTTAAAAAGTCAATAAAAAAAAACGGCTTGATATTTTTCAAAGGTCTAACATTTATTTGAAAGGTTGTTTTATGAAATTTATTTGTGGAAAAAAATTTCGGACAAATGACCACCACGGCTGAGTTTACAGTAGCTTATCCGATCCACCCAATTTTGGAGTACTTTCTCGATGGTTTCAAGCCTTATGGCAGCAACAGCAGCTTGAATCTCGTACTTTAGATCTTGAATTGTTTCTGGATGGTTGGCGTGACATTTATCTTTAACAGTTCCCCACAGAAAATAGTCCAACGGAGTTAAATCGCAGCTTCTGGGAGGCCAATTCACATCACCTCTTTTGCTGATTATGCGATTTTCGAAGATAGGGCGTAAAAGATTGAGTGCAGCGTTTGCTGTATGGCACGTAGCGCCGTCCTGCTGGATCCAAATGTTGTCCAAGTCTTCCTCTTCAATGTGCTTGAAGAAAAATTTGGATAACATTGCGCGATAATAATAATAATATAGTACTCCAAAATTGGGTGGATCGGATAAGCTACTGTAAACTCAGCCGTGGTGGTCATTTGTCCGAAATTGTTTTTCACAAATAAATTTCATAAAACAACCTTTCAAATAAATGTTAGACCTTTGAAAAATATCAATCCGTTTTTTTTTATCGACTTTTTAAATTTAAAATTTTATATGGCCCACCCGTAGTAGCAGAGCTCCTACAAAACTTAGGACAAGCGGAGAAGAATATGTTATTTAAATTGGTTTGTGATATGTACGAAATGGTTTACATACTAAATGATTAACAAAACTGTAACTGTAACGAAAAAAGATGGGACAATGTTGACAATGTTCATACGCATTCTTGATTGTCTAAACAACAACACGTTTTGAGGTTAGTTTCAGGAACGAATACACTTTCCCGTATATAATATGCATCACAATGTATCAGTGCATGTCACGTACAATTTTTTTTTGAATCTACAAAGTCCTTTGATTGCTTTTTTACCTTATATATAAATTCTTCGGGATGCCGTATAAGTTTTCGTTACCTGGTTGTAAAAAACCTTTTTGTATTCTCATTTTTGATATTACGTTCTTATATAATGATTTTTATGACAGCCGGATCAACTAATACCGGCGAATTTTTTGAAATCGACGTTCAAGGTCCTTCAACATCAGATTTTATTTCTCGAAACCTTCACCCAGATTCGTGTACATATGTGAGATTTTAATTACTAAAAAAGAAGTGTCTATTGCCTCAAAAATAACTAGAGAGTGACTCAACAATACTTCAAAAGTTTAGAATCACTAATAACTTAAATGGCGTAACATTACATTTCTTTTGAATAACTTACAAGTTTTCCTCTAGAGGGCCTCACTAGTTGAAAAGAAAAACTTACGAGTATCTCAAATAAAACTTTTGAAAATTTCTACTTAAGATATCATTAAACTATTACTTTTTAATTTCTTATACTACAAATATTTAATGGTTTAATATAATATCTAAGGTTTTATGGCTTAACATAATATTAATTTTTAAGTTTAACAACTAGATTGATCTTACTATGTTGTAAATTTAGCATATTAATAGCCAAAACTTATAAAATTATAATTTGTCTACTAAATGATATTTGTATTAGGAATTTGACGAATTTATTCATTAGTGACAAGAATCAGTCTCAAGGTATTCGCCTACTTCTCGTTTTTTCTTTTGATTTTATAACTCAACATATTTGCTCATCGCCATATATTTGAAATACTTGATACTAACTTTGTGATCACTTTTAAAAAAGGGAGCGAGTGAACTTTTATATCTTCAAAGAAATAAATTTGATTATTTCATCTTTATTCTGATTCAATAAAAGTCCGCCATTTCTGTGCATTTTCAAAAAATAAAAGAGCAAATTTACAAGAAATTGTTTAGAATACACGAATTTAAGATCAAATTTATTAGTTATGAGTTACATAGGTTCTCAGAATAATGATATGCGTGAATAAAATACACGGCTCGATAAAACAAGCTTCTTCCGTTTTATGGCACGTAATCTGTGAAGTGCCCTTGGCATCATACCTGCACACAACAAGTAAAACGGAAATTTGATATTTACTATCCGTTATACTCAACTGTTCTCAATAGTGTCAGAAGTCTCAAGATTCAAAAGGCCAAGAATTTATAGTTATGTACATATTTGTTTTACAACTGCATTTTATCCGTAGTACACCGAAAAAAAAAATTGAGGCATCACAATAAAAGCGTTTTGTTGAGCAGTTTTTGTTGCCATTCCAAAATTTTTGTTGTTATCACAAAAGTATTTTGTTGAGCCAACAAAATATTGTGTTGTTGAGACCAAAATTATTTTGTTGAGTATTATTTTGTTGGCATAAGCAATGTTTTTTTGAGCCAACAAAACTGTTTAGTTAGACTAATTAGATACGTTATCATGCATGCGTGTTCACTTATTGTTTGCCGGAGACGCGAGCACGTTCATGTCTAATACACTGAGAAAACAGTTTTGTCAAATCAACAAAAATATTTTGTTAGTATTTAGCTAACGAAATTCTTTTGTTGTGCCAACAAAAAATTTTGCTATATCAATCAAATTTTGTTACTCAAACAAAATGTTTTGTTGTGACAACAAAATATTTTGTCAGGACAACAAAAAACGTTTTGTTGGATAGATTTTTTTCTCAGTGTACACTGAGAAAACAGTTTAGTAGTGCCAAAAAAAATTTGGTTGTCGCAACAAAATAATTTGTTTGATATACAGCTGACAAAATGTTTTGTTGGACCAACCAAATTTTTTTGTTGAATTTTTAGTTTCACTCAACCAAATAATTTTGTAGTGATAACAAAAGTGTTTTGTTAGTATGACAAAACTTATTGTTGATTCAACAAAATTATTTTGTTCCAAGAAAAAAATTACTTTTTTGAAAGAGAAAAATTATTTTGTTAGGAGAGCATACTTTTTTTAGTAGAACAAAATCGTTTTGTTGAAGGAAATTCATAATTTTGTTAAATTAGCAATATTTTTTGCACAGATAAAACATATTTCTATGCACGGAAAGAGAAATATGAATTTCCGAGGTTATTCGAATCTACAAATCATAAAAGTAAAAAAAAAGTCAACTACACGTATCATTATTTACATTGTTAAAATTTTCTGAACACTTTCTGGTAAGATTTTTAACAATCACTTTGCAAGACTCTGCCATATTGATTTTAATCCCAAAATAAAAGTGAAAAATGATATTAAATGAATATTTTTGATTAAATGCACTATTAGGGTTAGATTAGGGTTAGATTTACCTTTGAAGGTATTTATCAGGCCTGGTAAGCCCCATTCCTCCAAGAGTTGGTGCATTTTTAAGTCAGACATCAATAAATATGAAGTCGCGAATTCGATTAAATTAAATTTCGGTGAACGGCGAAAATGAAGACATGTGGTTTCTCGGTAAAGTTTGCTACATCGAATCAAACAAAAGAGCCGCGTGACCAGACCTGTGTATCGAGGAATTGAAATATGTCACCAGAGTTCAGGTGTCGCTAGTATAGTAACTTTGCACTGTCAAAGCACGTAACACATGGAAAATAACACAATAATATGAAAACAGTTTAACTACTAGTTTAAAATAATTTTTACTCTGCAACATGGTTTGTTTAGAGATTAATTTGCCACTTTTTCGTATTTTTTCTGTGCATTATGTGGTCTAGCAGAACATAATTAATACTAGCGCCACCTTACGCCCTAGTTTAACTCTCATAACATATTTTATGAAGAGGAAAGATAGGATGATGTGCCGGTTGCGTGCGATGCGAACGAAATACTGATATAAACAAAACAATACGCATGAGTGGTAATACATTTTGTCAGGACAACCAAATTATTTAAGTGGTTTAACCAAAGCATTCAATCAAATTATTTTTTCGAACCAAATACATTTTTTGGTAACATTAACCATTCTTTTTGTAATGCCAACCAAATTTTAGTATTGACAACAAAATCTGTTTAACAAAACTATTTTGTTGCGGTGACATTATTTTTTCTCTCAGTGTATGACGGATGCCGCTGTTGTTCTCTATGCTTGATTGAAATATATTTTCGTTAGTCGATTGTATGTGACAAAAGCATTTTCTTAGACCAACAGAACATTTTTATTAAATCAACAGAATAGTTTTGTTTTATTAACAAAGAGACCCAACAAAAAAATTTTTCTGGCTCAACAAAACAGTTTTGTTGCACAAATAACAAAAAAATTATTTTGTTGCTTCAAAAAAATTTTGGTTGGTCAAGCAAAACCGTTTTCTCAGTGTAACCTGTCTTCTCTCCTTTATAAAGGAAGTAACTGCAAAAATTGTTTTTCAACTCTTCCACCCATTCTTCAATAATTGAAATTCGATAGATAATATAATAAAATGAACAATTTTGGCATTGCCATAGTAAATGTTATTTAGGGGTCTCAATAAAACTAATTCTGAATTTCAGGATGTGGAAACTGAAAAGCTTTTGCGGATGCACTTAAAACTGTACTCTAAGATTAGAAGAAAAAAAATTAGTGATAATTGACTAATTAGTAGGATAAGCTCGCTGTTAATGAACTATATAGCGGTGAGAACATTTACTTTCAGCAGTCCACTAAGATGAAGAAGTTTACTGTTCTAATAAACGTGCGTCAAGTACGGAAAATTATGTTTCCAGTGACGATGTACCGCTCTAAGCGCTTTAGATGAATAAATATGAACGAAACAGATTCTTGAATGTTTAACGTATCCTTGATAAGTATCTAGTGAAAAATCTCATTTCCACCGGACACTCGTTAATCAGATCTCTTGCTCGAATTTTTCACATCTTGCAGGAATGTTTATCTTGGAAAAAATATTAATAAAATGGGATTAGATTTCGTCCGTTATGTATATACGCGCGATCGTCCTTAGTCAGTTGTGCACTCATCACGATCAGGATAGGACTGCATTTAATGCTTGCTACCCGTTACCTAGTTATGTTTACCGCGGTTACGATGATCATATTACGACCAGTTCGTTCGACCGTGTGATCCAACGTCTTACTCTTCACGATGCCACGTCATCGTGTCGAGAAAAAAACTGCAAAGTTTCCATCATAACGAGAGCATTTTTAAGGATACAGTTCAGAGAACATGACAATGTCGCTATTCTATCCTTCCAAATACAAAGATTATTCAACGAAACCTGTAATATCTTTAATACAGTTATGAACTATACAAAATGAATTTAGAAAAGATCCAGGATATTATATGCGAATTTAATGCACCGTGAAAACTGAGGTCAGCTTGGAAATTGAATTCTGACTATCTTCAATTGCTTCAAAACCTGACCGTTATATATGTATATAGAGATAGAAAATCTTCCGCTTCTTGAAAAATTCACTAACGGTTCACTTTTACATTAAAAATAGAATAGGCATTTCTCAAATGATCTTTTCGTAAACTGATCATTTTAAGACTCAATGTTTACATCAAATTGGCTATTAAAAACAATTATATACATATATTTATAGACAAAGTACAATTTGTATATTTCACTTTACCTTTGGTAAAATCTAAATTGTGAGTAATGAAAAAATATACAGGATATTAGTTGATTTAACTGAACTTAATTTTATCAATATGGGTCGACCGGCAATCGAAATACCTGGGCTCGAATCCCAGTGCAGTCGAAAGCGTCTGTTTTTCCACAGAAAGATTTTCAAATTCTTTAAATATATGGATACTTAACATTCTGAAAATTTACATATCTTTTTCTTGCGCGTATTTATAAATAAAATCAGTAGCTATGTGTTTGGTATTTTAATGAATGTCAAAAAACGTACAATACATTGCAAAATAATAAAAAATAATTTAATTTTAAAATTCATGTAATTCATACCTAACAATTGATTTTTTCCTTAGAATAACATGGGAGATGACAAAATTCTGCATTTAAGGGGGTATTCTGGTCTAAAGGCACAAATTTTGGACGTTTTTTGAAATTCGATAACAAAAACAAAAAATATTTTTAATATCCATTTTTTTATCAGATATTTATTGATATTTTAATAATACAGAAAAAGAATTCAAAAAAAAGAAAAACTCAAAAAGTAACAGGCTGGTAAAGTGGGGATAAAAAAAGGGTGCGTCCTGGTTGGCACGATTCCAACCATTCTAGTCATCTGGAACAAAACAAAAAAAAAGGAATATTTCAACAAAATATGTTACAACGACCTCCGGTTGATCGATTTTATATTCTTGAAGGTGTAAACTTTGAAAATATGAACAAAAAAAAAATTATTAGCGAAGATATTGCCAAAAAAGCAAAAATCCAAAGCGTTTTTCAATTTTGAATAACTCTTGAAATAATGAATATTTTTTAACCTTTCTTGACTCATTTCAAAATGAGATTCATGTAGAATGTCAGTAATGTAGCAAGTAAATTGTAATAATTTTTTTCTTGAATGCAGCCAAAATCTGAGCTCAGAACAAAAAAGATGTGAAACTTCAAATTGGTGAATTTATTTATGAAAGAAATTTTGAAAATAATTCCATTGTATTGTATTTTTTTCATACTATCAATTTTAATAATTTTCAAAATCCATTTTTCAAGTATAAAAATCCTTTGTATTCTCAGAACTTTGTTTGTCTAAATTTTAACTTTATTTATTTAATTATAAAATTTTTAACTATTTTTCACAATATATTCGTTAATAATTGACTAAAAAATTTCGTTTTGGGGTCATTGAATGCAGAATTGTGTTATCTTCTATGTTATTCTGAGGAAAAAATTCACTGTTAGTTATTTTATAAAGTAGAAGCTTTAATGTGAATTCTTAAAAACAAGTGTCCGGCGACTTTTCGACAGCAGTATATATTTTATCTGGAATACTTAATTAAAATCAAAAAAACAATATTTAAAACCTTTAGATGTATCTAAAACAAAAATTAAACACGGCATATAGGTAAAAAATAATCCGCAAAACGTATTTTAAAACAAAAATTCCAGTTATGAAAAGTTGCTTTTAGATTAGATTTATAATTAAAATAAATTATAATAGATGTATTGAAATTTCACTTTACATGATCGTGAATGCGGTTTTGCATAAAATATGTATTGCAAAAATATAGTAAAATCACAAAAATCATCCAATTTATTGGTTGACAAAACCACGAGTTGGTTAATGTTACTATTCAGGATAGTTACAATAACCAGCTCGGTCATTGTGCCAACCAAAATTGGATTGCACCTCAAAGTCCAACAAACCGAATGGAATCACCAATCCTTTTTTTCAGTTTAAAGTTAAAAATTACTTATCTAGGTTGAGATTTTATGAAGTTGAACGATATTGTAAGGCATGTCGAAGCAGATATTTGAAGGCTATGGATTCAGCATAGAAATTTGGTTTAGAATTCGCCTAAGTAGAAATTTATTCAAGCAGAATATCGCGAGAAAATCTACATCATAATAGGAATTTATGAGAGTTTTTCTGTAAACTTGGTTTCACTTAATATCGGAGAATTTCATACTCTTGATGAAAAAAGTGATGACAGATCCGATTATATCTTAAAATTACTGAAGGTAGACGGGGAAAAAGTTGTGATAATTATGTTAACCGAAAGTTTTTGTTATCCCTTAAATCACTCAATTCATATCTATATTTAATTGTTTGTAGTTGTCTTAATTAATCGTATAATTTAAATTGATTGTTGAGCTACATTTACTGTAATTACTAAAAATGTTTAAGGCAAATGAAAATTTCGACTATATTCAGTATAAATTACCAAAGTATTTGAAAACTCATTATAAATTCTAAAGTGGCGTCTTTTTTTCGAATAATTCACATTTATTAGGATTTTTATTATAGAATACGTAAAATTACCGATAAAAATTCCCATCTAGATGGTAAAATTTTCTAATAATTCAATTTATTTTACCATCTAGATCGGAATTTCTATCCGTAATTTAGCGTATTCTATAATAGAAATTCTAATAAGTGTGAATTATTAGGAAAAAGTAGGTCACTGGAATTTATCATCCATTTCCCAATATTTTAGTAATTTTAGACAAATATTTTTCTCCGTGTACTTACCTCAACTGAACTTTTTCTTGTCGTGAAACTAACTAACTGAGATATAACTTAAGGGGATCCGCCACCTTAAATTGGTATATTTTTGATTTTTTTGACATTTTTCGAAAATGTCATTTCTTTATTCTCTATACTTTTCTCAGTATGTGTGTAAATTTTCAGAGTAATCTGATTTTTTTGCATATCCAGAAAGTTCCTCGACGTTGTAAGGAACAAAATAAAAAAAGGATCATGACAATTGGTTAAAAAACAAAAAAGTTATTCAAAGTAAAATAATGTCCAAAAATGACCAAAAAACTCAAAATTTGTAGTTTAAAAAACATAAAGGTGCTGGAATTTCAAAAAACAAATCCAAATTCTCTCTAAATAAAGGTACTAAACATAAAAAAATTATATGGAAGATCTAAACTCAAAAAATAAAAATATTAAAGATGGCGGATCGCCTTAAATTTATTTTGGGTGTTTAAAAACTATCGTTATCTTTAGTATACTGATTTGAATTTAAAAGTTAAAAATTTAAACAAAATCTAAAGTCACCGATATCTAATATTTTATAAGGGTGCTTTTAAGTAAGATTAATTAATGAGTACAGTAAATTGCTAAATGAAAGTTAAGATTCGTAATAAAAGTGAGTATGAGAAAGTTTTCATCTTCAATGAGGCTTGAATTATACAGCATACCATTGAACTTGACATTAATGTGAGTTTCACGACGTTCACTTAATGACGCGACTGTGATGAAGGGATGCTGGCCTTCAGACAATCACAGAGTCACGACTCTGGGAACTCCCGATGACTGATTGCGACAAGAACCGAACTACCGACTTTTCTTGCATACCTTCAGTTCAAGTCTTGGCGTTGTTGGGATAATTTCAATCATCGATATTTTGCAGATCTTTCGTTATATTAAACATTGGATTCCCCTAATTGATCTGATTTTACCTTTTTATTAGGGTAATTCGGTCAGAAAAATTAGACCTCAGGCAAAAATAGATAATTTTGTTTTCAAGAATAGCAATATTATTATTGAAGGGCTAATTTGAAAGAGAAAAGAATATTTTTCATGAAAAAAATTTGAAACCTTACTCTCTAAATCTGAATCAGTCAAAATCTACTGATTATCAGTGGAATTTGACTGATTCAAATAGCTAAAAAGAGGTTACTGTAAATCAGTCAAATTTCACTGATTACTTCAGTGGGAATCAATTGATTTAACAGTGAAAAATACTTTTTTCACTGATTCATTTAGTGAGAATTAACTGATTTGTCAGTGAAAAATATTTTTGCACTGATGTATCAGTGAAAAGGCAAATTACTGATTCAATCAGTGGAAATTCGACTGATTCAGATTTAGAGAGTAAACTCAACACACGTTTCATGCAAATCTATACAATAAGTACACGCAGAAAAAAGGTTTAATAAATCTCAAAATACCTGTAAGATAACTTTTAAAGCTTGCGAAATATTTTCTTGATAATTTAGTAAATATATTGTCTAAAATTAAATAAGTCAAATCTTCTGTAAATAATCTTTTGTAAATCAAAAAGTTATATTAGAATAGTTAATCAAACATGATTTATTCATGGATCCATTATAGCCCGTGCAGAAATTGCCTAATTTGGTCCGAGTTTGCGATGAGGGCCCGATGAGGTTGGCCACTTGGGGCCGTAGTGAGGAAAGTTTTGCGGTTCTGATGAGGGCCAGAGAGGGATAGTTGAAAAATAGTCGCAACGCCATCTACTCTGGTGTTATGAGCGCTATAATCCTTTTATGTTGTTGTGGAATTTTATTTCAATTTAGGCGTTTGTGAAGTTGAGTGAAATACAATAAAAGTTGAAAAAATTGATCAAGAAATGCCGAAAGCTACTCGTGCAGAAATTTAAGTGTGGCGTCCTTCGGGCCCTAATGGGGCTAAATGGGGCCCTGATGAGGCAATCCCGTTAGCGCCCGATGGGAAATGAAACGCCTAACCTGATGAGGATCACAAAGTTATGCCTCTACTGTGGCCCTGATGTGGCTCCTATGAGGCCCCTTATAATTTTCATGTGCAATATATATATTCTTATCTATTTAAATATATTTTTGTTTAAAATAAAAAATACATCCATAAATGGGCAATTCGTCAACAAATTCACGTTTATTTAATTTTTCATCATTGTTTTTCATAAGGATTATATATATATTTCATTAATTATTTATTTATGTGTTCGAAAACACAGGTACATTGCTAGTATTCCTTACTTACGCAATAAAGACCAAGGTAAGCAAATTAATTATAAACATAAAACCTTTCCAAACCCCAAATAGTTATGGTTTATCACTAGCGATGTGCTGTTGAAATTTTCAATGTGGAACTTTTTGATCCACGAAATTTTTCACACAACTTATGGACTTATTTAACAATTTCTGGTTTTGAATAAAAAAACAAAATGAATTACAAGCAGATCCAAGAAGAAAATAATTAATGAATTATATGTATATATATATAATCCTCACGAAAAACAATGATGAAAAATTAAATAAATATGAATTTGTTGACGAATTGCCTATTTATGAATGTATTTTCAATTTAAACAAAAATATATTTAAATAGATAAGAATATATATATTGCACATGAAAATTATATGGGGCCTCATAGGAGCCACATCAGGGCCACAGTAGAGGCATAACTTTGTGGTCCCCATCAGGTTAGGCGTTTCATTTCCTATCGGGCGCTAACGGGATTGCCTCATCAGGGCCCCATTTAGCCCCATTAGGGCCCGAAAGAAGCCCCACTTAAATTTCTGCACGGGAGCTATTAAAATAAATTTTTATAAAATAATCAATTAAAGGAAAACAAAAAACGTAGTCGAGGTTTCTACCTGAGAATTAACTATAGTCGCAATAATGATTTTTAAAGTTAAGATCAGTTTCACTGATTTCACACCAATTTAAGAATACTGTTAACCTGATATGTTTCTTTTTAAAATAGTTGTCGATTCGCGCTCTAAAGAGCATGAGAAGTGGAATCGCTGATGATCTTTAAGGCATTAACCTGGGAGGAATCAATTCGAGGGGGTCACCGGAGTAACGGATTACAATTTGCCAATTGAGTAACTACATTCCAGGTGCTTCCTTAGTTTTTTTTATAGTGACTCTCGTTCACACGGTGGCTTTTGCTTCGCTTTGATGACAAATCCCCTGAACCTTTTGGGTCTTTAGCGGTTCTTTCCACGATGGGACAAAGTTTAGACCACAGTAAAAAAAAAAAACTTATTCGCTTCCGCACTGGGCATTATACTTGAAATCTTGGGAATTTCACACGTTTCCTATTATCTTGGTGAATGTGCAATTTCGTGCATAATTATAAGACTTGCAATTAGTGCAGAATTTATAATTTAGGATGCTAACTCAAAACGAACTTTGTTTGTGCGCGCCTGGGGCGCGCGATTCGATTGTCGCGCTTCGCGCTCGGTCTTATATTTTTCGCATATATATAAGGTTATTTCTTGTAATTTGATACTGACGCTCAAGTCAATTTTATATGATATTATATATATGAATTACATTTTCTCGAAGTTGGTAAACTTGTTTTTGATTTCAAATGAAAAAGGAAATTCAATTTACTTAAGGCTCTTTCAGCCTTAAGGAACACATTCTCATCATAACACTCGCGCTTCGCACTCGATTTTCTGTATTCATTTCTGTAACTTTCTAATAATTTACATGATTAAAAAAAATCTATTTTCTCCCAAATATCTAAAAAAGGCAAAATACGATTTCTTATTTTAAAGCTTATTTCGTATCTCACATATTTTGGTTACAAAATGGAATTTTTGATTTTCAATATTTGAAATCAAAATTTTTTTAAATTAAAATGAAAAATATACGTTTTCTCAGAAACTATCTTAGACAAAATTTGTAGATCATATTGAAATGAACATTTTTGGAAACTTACGATTTTTTCGTATTTTACATATTATTATTGTTCATTCATGGAAACTATCAGAAACCAGTATTAGAATTTTTAATTTTTTCATAAAGTTTTCGTAAAAACCATTTTTTTGACTCAGAGGGTCTCAAAACGTAAAGATTTGATAAAAAAATCAAAAGTTATTTTTCACATAAAACTAATATCTTCTCATTGATGATGAAAAAATGTATCAATATTGTGTGTGATACTTTATAACATTATTGACTGGACGTATCATGCAATGGTTCGTGAATATGTCAGACAACGGGTACAAAATTAATAAATAACGGTTGCTATTTAGATTTAAGGTTGTCAGAATAGACAGCTATCAGTCATTAACATAATAACATAATATGACATAATCTGTGACTTAGCTCAGAACACGGCTCTGTAAGTACAATATTTAAAATGCGTAATTCGCTCTTTATTACGAGATAAAATTGAGTTTGTGTTCTCCAATTTAACACGGGAATATCATACATACATTTACAACGCTCTTTTATTATACATATATGCAAAAATCCTGGCTTTAGGTTGCAGTGGTGTAAAATATTTATTCAACAAAGTGTTTGAAACCAGTTTAAAACTGTATCTATCATCTTGAATATTTCACGCATAAACGTTGGAGGAATGTTTTGTAATAAATACTTTTTTCAAACTTTAACATTATATTGTTTCAAATGTCAGACTAGTAGAATTACAATATTTGAATGCATTTAGTGTTAATGCCTAAAGTCAATTGTTGAGAAGTTTAAAATGACAAAAATTGCAATGTTTTTAAACCTCATCAAAACATAATTTAGATTTCTTAGATGCAGTCGCTTTTTTATCGATTCAGTTATTGGAAAAATTCTTTTTTAATTCAAAAATATATATATACAAATTTACCTCACTTTTAAACATAAAAAACATTTAAATTTGATAAATGCTTATTTTTGTTAATAGAAACAGTAACTAATTTTTATCCAATCCGATTATTATTTATTTAGAAAATCAGAAAAAATTATCTTTGACGAAATCCAACGTGTAGAGTTATGAAAAATGTTAAAACAAACAAAATGAGCTTTTGTTTATTTAGATTGGATACAAATTAAGATCTGTTCTACAAAAAGGTTATACAAAAATATAAAAATATATAATGCATATTATATAATAATATAAAAATGCATTAAATTAATTTTGATTTCAGTTTCCCTTCTATAAATCGTTATTTGTCTGATTTCCCTCTAAATTTAAAAACTTTCTATAAACAAATAAAATAAATCATTAAGACAAGTAACTTTGAAATTTGACGGAATTTTATTACTGAAATTTAATGTAAAATTAAAATCGACGTATTGTAAAGGAAAATGACAGTACTTTTGAAGTAATTTTTCGGAATTGCGTTTTGGTAATAAACTTCCATTACAGATATATTAAATTACAACAGAAATTTACCACAGTCTTATAAAAAGCAAATCTCTTAATCTCAATCAAGTCTTTCTTTGAAGCAGAATAGGAAGACGTATTGGGATTTAATAAAAGCGTCTAAAATTTTCACTAGAGGACCAAAAAACCCATAAATCTAGTTTAAATCTACTGATTTTGCAACACTGTAAAAATTATTGTAAGAAACCTTCTACACAACACACGCAAATATTCAAAACTAAATTCGAACCCGTATCACTACAAACTCAAATTCATCTCAACATCCAAACAAAAGTATAATTCAACATTTTAAGAATTTGAAACTGTTCAAGCCCAAAAAATATAAAAAAACGACCAAAACAATTTCTTAAAATAAACGATTATGAGAAACCAACAAAAAGGAGGAAAGGAAAAAAGAAGGCAACCTTCCAAAACCACTTCTTTTTTTTGCATTCTTTCGTCCTCTTTATAATAAAGACAAAAGAGGACGAGAGGAAGAAAAAGAAGGAAGGGGTTTTGGAAGGTCATCACGAAAATTGAGCGAGAGTGAATTCATCTTCGATCCAAGTGGTACCAATTAAATTCTACACTTATCCACGCCAAGAAATCGAGCAACGAACTTTTCTGATCACTAATTTAGAGCACTAAATATATATTTAAGTGTTTTTCAAAATTTCAAGAATTCGAACCTCAAAATTTTAAAAAATGACCAAATTTTGCCTAAAAAAATTACTTAGAATAAACGATTATGAGAAACGAACAAAAAAATGAGGAATGAAAGAAAAGGTAACCTTCAAAAATCCTATCATTCTTTATCTTTATTTCGTCTTCTTAAAAATAAAGACAAAAAAGGACGAAGATAGCGGAAATCGTAGCATTTTTCACTACAATCACGTTAAGAAGTTTTGGTTCTATTGGTTAATTTTTTTTATTATTTTTTTGTGGTGTTTTACATTTTTTTTATGGGACAAAAGTAATAATCCTGGTTCAAGTTTCCAATGGAATTTTATTCTGCGCTATTTCAGCCGATTTCACGCCAATTTGAAGCATTCCAATGCAGTCTTGAATTGAGCCCGGAAGATTTTCAAGTGATTTGCATCGGGCGAGATTGAATATATTTTTTCGGATTAGCTCGGATTGGCGCTGAATTCTATCTGAAACTTGAACTAAAGGAAATACAATATCTCGATGTGCATAAAATTTTTTATTTTATTTATTTATTTTATTTATTCTTGGTTAATGTGATTCGTGTCAATATATTACCTAGCTAAATATAATAAAAATATTAATTTATTATTTATTATTATATAATAATAAAGACAAAAGAGTACGAAACAAAGAAAAAGAAGGAAGGGGTTTTGGAAGGTTCTCTTCTTTTTTCTTTCCTCCTTTTTTGTTCCTTTCTCATAATTGTTTATTTTAAGAAATTTCTTTGGTCAAAATTTGGTCATTTTTTTATATTTTGAGGGTTTTAACAGTTTCGAATTGTTGAAATTTTGAAAAACACGTAAATATATCTTTAGTGTTCTAAATTAGTGATCAGAAAAGTTCCTTGTTCGATTCGTTGGCGTGGATAAGTGTATATAATTTAATTGGTACCACTTGGATCGAAGATGAGTTCACTCTCGCTCCATTTTCGTGATGACCTTCCATTGGATCACTGTTATTTTCGCTGAGCATGAAGTAACGGCCAGTGGAAGGATGATTCTTGTGCCCTTGGAATCCAGAATCGTGCTTTGGGCGCCAAGGAAAGCTTCCGCATATCCCGGGCCCGACAACAGAAGCCAGCACGTGATCCAACCTTTGGAAGATTTAAATTATGGATTCGATTTTGCATTTAACGAGCAGTACAGGTGCGCCGATCTGTTTCTAACGGTAAGGGGACGCTTCATCGATTTGTCCGACGATCGCTTCTTTGCGTAGAAACAGTGCCTACATAGAGTTATACAATCGCCTTCTTCCTCGTTTGACTCTTCAGGCGTGAACAGTTTCTACGAACACTGAGGGCGTATTCGTCTTTTAATCTCAACAAATTGCCCATACGAAGAACAGTGCGGTTCAGGCGTTAACGGATAAAGCATTCATGTATGTACATGTATATGAAGAACGAAAGCAAAAAGTCATAATAATACATCTTACGTAACAGGGGCAATTTCAAGTTGTTTTCATATTTTGGAACTTTCAATTTAAAAGACAAAAAAACAATATAATTTCAAGCAATTGAAAAGTTTCGAACTCTCACAAAGAATAATAAAAATTTGCTTCTTATATTCTTCGCGTACATATAAGTTTATTTCTTGTAATTTGATACTGAAGCTCAAGTCAATTTTATATAATATTATAGAACTGTTTTTTTTAAGCAAACGATTTCTTATTTCAATGCTTATTTCGTATCTCACATATTGTGGTTAAAAAATGGAATTTTTGATTTTCAATATTTGAAATCAAAACATAAAATATATATCTTGTCAAAAAATGTCCTACTGAGAATTTGTAGACCTCATTTAGGCAAATAATTTTCCATCTTAACGTTTTTTCGAATGTCACATATTTTGTTTATATAATGGAATTTTTGAATTTCATTCGTATTTTTTTAAATTAAAATGAAAAATATACGTTTTCTCAGAAACTATGTTCAACAAAATTTGTAGATCTTATTGAAAAGAAAAATTGAGTCGACGGATGCAATAAAGGAACTTGCACTCGTAAAGGCTGGAAAGTATTGTCCAGACGCGTGACGTTACAGCAAAAATTAAAACTCGAAATTAAAAAAAAATATATATTATCATGATACATCTTGACAAAAGAATGCCTTTATTGAATCCGTTGGCTCAATTTTGTAAACTTACTTTTTACTTGTATTTGACATATTATTGTTAAAAAATTGAATTTTGGATTTTCCATAATATTTTTTTAAATTGAAAATAAAAATATACATTTTATGAAAAAATGTTGCGATTCAAACTTGTAGATCTTTATGTAGTAAACAATTTTGTATCATAACTTTTATTTCGTATAATTTAACTGGAAAATGGAAATAAGATATTACTTTCTTTCAAGTTTTAACATAGTGTATAACTTTTCTAATGTTAGTTTAATCGAAAAATGATATCAAGATAATTAGTAGAGATTTATGAGCACTATTAGACAATAAACTTGTAGAATCAACACGTAAAACAGAGTAAAACGTTTACAAACTGGCTTGCAATTTTCAATCACTTTTTTTACAGTGAATGTAAACATTGAAGTTCTGAACAAAAAATAAAGTTGGTTTTGGATATTTGCCTTCTTTTTTCATTCACCCTTTTTTGTTTAGAAGTTCATTTTGGTCGAAATTTGATCGCTTTTGTTTTTGAGGGTTTGAATCTTTTCAATTTTTTTCGAGGGTATCAAATTGCTTGAAATTGTCAATTTTAATGTAGATTCGACGTTAAAAGGTTACTTGCAGTCAGAAGAGGAAGAAAAGCGTATTTTTTGAGAATTTTGTTCTCTTTGCCATATGCAAATTTTTAAAAAATCACTTTAGCATCTGAAAGTATATAATTTTATTGATGTTGCGAGATGATAATTAATTGATTACTAGTTAATTCGAGTTCTTGACTAAAGTTAACTATAAAAAAGTAGTTTTCTTCAAGAATTACTTTAATGTCTTTACATGGATATGGAAAGGTAGCCATTAAAGCGTCATCCACGTGTCACTCTGTTACATCTTCTTCAACACGTGACCGAGGAATTCCTTTCTCACTTGCACGATTAAGTACCTCATTCTAAGAGAATTCCATTTCAGTCTCAGTTGTACAACTCGTGAAACTGCTCAGGTCGTGAACAACTGACTCAGTCTTGGGGGAATTTCTTACTGTAATACTCGATCTCAAGATACGTAAGACAGGCCAGCTATTGAAAGCGACGTCTTTCAGTTGCTTTCAGTTGCACCTAATGCTTGTAGTAACTTTCAGAATTATTGATGGTTTTATTTGAAGCGAGGGTCTGCAATAGATTTTCAACAACATGGTTTTATTTCAATTACTGTCTATGCAGAAAAAGCACTGTCTTGCCTTATTCAAAATAGGGATCTGACAAGGCCTTTGTCGGGATTCCTAGTTTATTAATTTTAATACATATATAATGTGGAAATTATCGGTTCGAAGGTAGATACGGCCCAACATTGGCCCAGCATCGGCAAAAATGTTGCCGAAGATCGGTTGCCGATATTGTGCCATTGCTGGAATGATAACTCCGGTATGCACTTGGCGGACAATTCTGGCCCAAACTCTGACCGCGAACATTTGTTTTCGGCACTGCAACGGGCCGATGCTGTGCCGAGCTTTGGTTTTCTCACTTCCAGAATGGTTTTCCGTGGTAAAAGTGACACTTCGCCCAGTAATGTGCCGTCCATGGGCCGAACTCTGGCTCTTCTACTTTCGGAGCTGGATGCCATAGTAAAAGTGACAATCGGCTTGGTATAGGGCCTATACTGGGCCAAGTTTCGGCTGAAGGTCGGTAAATTTAACCAGTCGACAAAGGTCGCCGTCGTTGGCCCAGTACTTGACTGATGCAAACGGTGACACTGGCCCAATAATAATAGCCGACTGTTGGCTGCCGAGTTTGGGCCAATATTGTGCCTTATCATCAGTTTCGAAATACTCAAATGTTGTAATATACAAAAGTCTCAATTTAAAAATTATAAAAAAACAAAAGTTTAAAATTTAAAATTTCTAAGAATAGGATTGTCATATAATGGATAAAATCAATTATCGGGAAATGGATATTCAGAAAATTCTTCGTAACTCATAATGTTTTTAAATTATTCATTTAAGAGAGCTGCAATTTGTGCAATTTTTATAACTTGCGATACAGTTGGAAGTAAAATGGGAGTTGCAATGTGAATTTAAATAATATTTAAAACAGTTTTAACTGTGAACAAGCTAAACTGACAATTTATTTGTAAGAGTAAATAAGTCCCTAACGGAAAAGATAAATGGACACTTGAGCGATGAACTAGGATGCTTGTGCAATTTGGACGTTTCGCTAATGATGCTTTCACTAATGATTGCAATCTCATAACTATTCAGTGCGTAATAGTTCTTTGATCGTATTTAAACAGTAAAAGTTGTCATAAATGAAGCAAAGTACAGCTGATATCATATCATAAAAGCCTTGCTGATCCCAACCCGTCTTAACATTGCTATCATACAATGTTCTCTAACGAATCAGCTATTTCTTAAATTATGCCTCATCCACAGTTTCGTTGAATTACAGCAACCATAAAATTAATTCTAAGGTAAAATAACGGAAATCGTAGCATTTTTCTCTACAATCACGTTTCCTTTTATAAAGATAAAAAACTACAGTTCGTTTAGAAGTTTTGGTTCTATTGGTTAATTTTTTTTATTATCTTTTTTTGATGTTTTACCTTTTTTTAAGGGACAAAAGTAATGATCCTAGTTCAAGTTTCGGATGGAATTTTATTCTGCGCTATTTCAGCCGATTTCACGCCAATTTGAAGCATTTCAATACAGCCTTGAATTGAGCCCGAAAGATTTTCAAGTGATTTGTATCGGGTGAGATTGAATACTTTTTTTCGGATTAACTCGGATTGGCGCTAAATTTTATCTGAAACTTGAACTAAAGGAAATACAATATCCCGATGTGCATACAATTTTTTATTTTTAATCTTTCCATAAACCCACTTTTTGGATTCTAAACAAGATGATTATGACTGGATAAAAATTATCCAAATATGATATTCGTGTAGTAAATGTCACTTTATCTTAAAAAAAGGCACATATAGGAATGATAGTTAAATTTTTTTTATTCTTGGTTAATGTGATTCGCGTCAATATATTACGTAGCTAAATCGATCCGGATTCATCTTTACGATCTCGGACCAGGAATAAGAAGAAGTAGGAGAAGAAATGTCTAAAGAAAAGGACGTAGAACATACTATATATAATTAAAATACACTTGGAGGATGTTGTCCTAGATTCGTAGAGGCAGTGGCATCAGCCCTGCCCACGCTCTGAGAATTTATAGCCTCTTTAACATTGGAAGCTGGAAAATCACTGCAATCAATGTTTCAACTAGTTAATTATCTTTAGCGACACTTTTTGATCATGTACACTTCTAGGAAAGGAATTATTCCTTAATCGAGCGGCAGCGTTAATTGGCTTAGACTATAAATGCGGAACTATAGCTTCAACCAACGTTCTGAAATTTTAATCAACCAAATGAATGCAAACTAATCCGAAACCAAGTTTTCAATCCACATTAATTCGAGCTCGGATCGATCTAAACTGAATTTCCAATCAGAATCAATCCGTATGAATCCAAGGTCGGAATGATTCGAATTGATTCTGATTGATCTGCATTGAAAACTTGATTTCGGATTAGTTCAGGTTTCATTCGGATTGATGTCTCGGAATTAATCGGATTAGGTCGGATTGACTTTTACCGTTTTTCATCAAACGAGATACAAAACGTTTTTCGGATTGGTTCGGAATGATTCGCATTGGCTCGGATACAGATATCGGAATGAATCGGAATAGTTCTGATTGACTCGAAATGAATTTCAAACCGATACTTTCTCCAGGGTCACTTTCTTCAATTACCTCCATTCCGAAGCTTGAAAAAAATGTCTGTCAAAATTCACTGATTGTCTTTTTTACACAAGACAAAAAACATTCTATGTCGATGGAGTTGAAATAAAGTAGAATGGAACAAATATGATAACTTACAGTTACAATAAAAGGGAAACTGCCCTTTTCTGAATGAAAAATCGAAATTTGCTTCTTTATACTCTCATGTAGAATAGATCTTTGCCTCAATATCACTTTTATCACAAATTTCAAAAAACCACGAAAAAACAGTTACAACAAAATATCACGAGTCATTTCAGTTAAGTCAGAATGGAATTGACATTTTCAGTTGAGTCAAAATGGAAGAGAGACTTTCAGTTAGGACAGTTTGTTCACTTGTTTGCGAGTTAAGTCAAAGTCGCTCGGGACCATCGATTTGATGGAAGTTTTTTTCAGTAACGTATATTAAATTTAAAATACTTTTATCTTGAAAATAAAAGCTTTAATTTGAATTTTAATACAGATGTGTATATATTTCAATAATGTTTGTTAATTTTAATATATTTTGATTGAAAAGTTATTAAATTTAATATGAATATACATTAATTTTACATAATAAACAAATTTAATAATTATAATTTACCACTTGTATATTAAAGTCTATTAAAATTAATAAGATTTTTAAAAGTGTAACTCCGAAAAATTACTTTATATTGTAGCTATTATAATTTTACTTTGCGATATCTCGACTCTAATTCTACATTACATTTTAGTGATAACATTTCCTTAAAGTATTGTAAAATCACAAACATTTTTAACAGTGTAGGAATCACACTTTTGATCAGTGCCTAATTAATTATTTCGCAACTGCTATTCTTTATCTCTCGTTTAATTTATAAGGTAGTGATATTACGTACCTTTCAATGACAACGAGACACACCACAAGTAAAATGTAAATCACGCTGTCGACATAAACGTAATTTTTGCCCTCGCGAAATAAACGATCAGGCGTAGGCGCTTCATTTTAAATACTTGTCAATATAAATTTAGTATATTTATGGTACATAAAGTTTAACTTTGTACGTACTAAGTGATTTTATTTCACTATAACCTAGTACATTAATATTACAAAAATGTCTGACAATCCAGGTGACAATTATTTCAAATTCCACGTGGAATTTTTTAATCATCCAAACTAAAAGAGATATTTTAAAATTAAAAGCATTCTTAATGTTTTGAGAGTTCTTATATTTCTGGAATTTTGTGAAATTTTACGGAACATACTGTTTAACAAAATGCAGAGAAATACGGTGTAAATTTGTAAAGACTCGGTGTTAAAATTCAGTGAGAAGATGTATTTGAATCATAACTTTACACCGACTCGAGTGTGAAAAAGCAAAATGCAATTGGCGGTGTTGAATTTACCCTGGAAACAAAAAGCGATAGGCTAAAATCGTTGTGAATTGCGTACTTTAAAATTGCAGATTCAAAATCATTACTTTTTTAAATTGTTTTACGCTTTTTCTTCCATTCGTAAAAATTTATTTCACTGATGTTAATCGTAATTTCACAATTGAGATGAACAATTCACGAAACGCATCTTGACGATTTAAATTTTATGAACTGTGTCACTTAATAGTAAAACTACAATTCAAAGTCATGGAGACAAATTTATACGATTGAAAAGTCCTGAACGCAATTCGACAATATTTCGTTGATATCGTTTTCAGATAAAACTGCAGATTCAAAAACCTTTAATCGTAAATTTTTAGATACGCAATTCACAGAAATTTCAATCAATCGTTTCTTTTTTCCTGGGTATAAAGTGTGAAATAAACACCAGGATGGTGTTAAAATAAAATTAAGTGGTAAGATTTCAAACAAAGTAGCTAAGCATAAAAAAAAATGATTGAAATTAGTCGATAATATTTTTTACAGGATTACAAAAAATGTAATTACCATGAATCGAAATTATTACGAGTTTTAATTAAAGAAAATTTTAATGATGCGTATATGGTACCTACATGTATACATGAATAAAACAAAGAATTAGCGTAATTGGAACTAGATTACACGGCCATATTTATAAAGTTTTATTTGAAAAACATTAATTAAAAATGTAGGATTTCTTTACGAATATTTTCGGAAATGTATCCGTGAATATTACCGAAGTATAGCCTGTACCGATTTTAAACAGTGTAAATGCAAATTGTAACCAGGAATTTAACGCAAAGTTGAAGTTACTTAAAATTTTATGAACTTTTCAGTTCACATTAAGACAAAGAGGCCCCTAAGAATTTTCTTCCTCATAAACTCGTTTTTATCGCGTCTACACGGAGAGAAATTTAATAGCAAGTAGTACCATCTTTAAGAGTAAACCAGAATTATTAGAAAATGTTATCAATGAATAGAAACGATATATCACATTCTGTCATCATTTTGTGAAACTTCACCAAAAAAGATTGTGAAAATCGAGAAATACCATCTTGGGACTTTCTCACAAGTTTTCCAAATAATTCTGGTTTACATTCATTTTTTAATTTTATTTTTAACGTATTTTCAATCAGTACAAAAATAATGTCATTTTAAAGTTCACGCTCGCAAAATAGAAAAAGTACGTGAGGTAAGAATTCTTTAACTTTTTAAAATTTTCAAGTTTTTATTAAAAAAAAAAAAATTTCATGAAAAGTAACATCCCTATGTAGTTTACACTTGTAACAACAAGCCATATACATATTAGGATCAGAATGTTTAAAATGAGGTGGAAACGGGCGAAGATAAGTTAACGGACTTAACCCCGTAAATCAAACTCTGATGTAAATTCGTAGGAAGTAAGCTCCCCCTGGCTACCGTTTCAAATACCGGCAACCACGCGTGACTGAACACTCTCTTCCGTGCACTTCTTTTGCCTCTTCCTCACGAGTCTTCGGGTATGTTAATGCGCCTTAGGAACTGGCTGACGTTTTACGAGGACGATGAATTTTTTGATGTGCATTTATACCGTCACGGGCAATGAACCGGATGGCTGGTTCGTCGCGGATTCTCGTCGGTCGAGGGAAAGGGAAGGCAGATCCGATCGCAAGGATAACGTTAAATGTAACGGATATCTGCTGTTCTGATGGAGTTATAGATGTAAGTACTATGGGGGTCGGATACACGAACAAGTTGGTATAGCCGTATAGCTTACGACTGCCGGGAAGTCGATTCATGATAGGTCGTAGGAAGCTGACTGCCTTCTCGAAGATATTTCACCTAAGGGTCTCCGACGAAAGGCCCTACTGTAAATCCGATACTTATCGACGATCGGAACAAGCAGCCACGACTTCTGCCACTTTTAACGGAAATCGAAGAATCCTTTCCTAGAAACTTTATCAGTCCGGAAGATACATCTACTGTGATCTAACTGCTAATTTTAAGAATAGCTCCAGACGGACTACACAATATTAGTCAAGTCCTTATCTAATCTCCTTTCAATAATAATTTATAGGGCCAGCATCAGTAGTTCATTTTTACAATAGAATAAATTAAATTAGGACTTAAGGTAGTTTTCATCCACGAAAATTAGACCTCAGGCAAAAATAGATAATTTTGCTTTCAAGAATAGCAATATTGTTATTGAAGGGCTATTTTGAAAGAGAAAAGATTCTTTTACAGGAAAAAAATTTGAAACAGAGAAAAATAATTTTTTTAATAAATTTTATTCTTGCCCCAACTTTTTTTCTTATCGATTCTTACCAAATTTTTAAAAATTATGCGATTCTGATAAATTATTAATCATTTTTTTAGAGAAAAGATTTCCCACAACTTCACGGTTTCTGATTTTATAAAATAAATTCCTTAATGGCTGAAACCATTAAAACAACATTTTTCAAAACGAAATTTTTATAAACAAGTTCCTGAATTTGATAATAATTTATTCATTTTCGGAAATTGGAAATGGTTAAGTTGTAGGAAATCTTTTTCTTGAAAAAAATCGCATAATTTTTTAAAATTTGGTAAGAAGCGATAAGAAAATAAGTTGGGGCAAAAATAAAATTTATTAATAAAATTATTTTTTTGTTTTCAAATTTTTTTCATGAAAAATAATCTTTTCTCTTTCAAATTAGCCCTTCAATAATAATATTGCTATTCTTGAAAGCAAAATTATCTATTTTTGCCTGAGGTCTAATTTTCGTGGATCAACTACCTTAAGGTGACATCTATTAGACGGAAAAAACAGTATAGTTGAGAGAACTATATTTTGGTCCTCAGAATCAGAAAATATTGTTTTCAGACCAATACTACACTGTAAAAAAAATTTCTGAATTTTTTCAGAAAAAAGTCGGTCAGCTTAAAATACAAATTTTTCCAAAGTTATAGTCGGAAGTATTTCCGACATAAAACTGGAAATAGTTCCTACTCTTTGGTTGGAGAAATATCCAGTTTATTGGGAAAGAGAGATATATTTCATAATTTAAGTGGAAAAAGATCCAAAAAAAGTGAACAAATTTCCGTTTTTGTGGAATAATTTCCGCTTTTCATGGGAAAAATTGCCTACAACTTAGGAGATTTCTGAAATGTTCTCACCTTTTTGATATATTTCCTAATATTTCGGAAATAAGTCCAAAAATTCGGTCAATTTTCCTCAAATCTATAAAATATTTCCACTTTCTGTAGGAAAATCTAAGCTTCCTACACGCAGAAAAAAGATCAGTAAAATTTACAGGAAGTTCGGTACTTATTTGGACAACATGACTTTTTAGTAAATTTTACAAGAAGTTAAGTTCAATCAACAGATTTTCTGTACAATTCACTGAGCGTACAGTACAATCAACTTAACTCGGATTTTTTCGTATTCAGTAGATTTTACTGGACGCTGAGTGAAACGTACAGAAAATCTGTTAATTAAACTCAACTTCTGGTAAAATTTACTGAAAAGTCATGTTGTCCAAATAAGTACCGAACTTCCTGTAAATTTTACTGATCTTTTCTCTGCGTGTAAGAATTAGGAAAAATTTCCTAATACTAATACTAAGTACCGGATGGTTCTCAGAGCTATACCAGTATAGTCATATCAACTATAATAGCATTTTTAAACGTCATATTTCTCCACGAAGAATTTTCATGAAAAACTTTTCCTGCAAAAGTTGTAGAAAATCAGGCAAGACATCTGATAAAGACCTTGAAATTGACCTTGATCGTGATCTTTAAGTTCATTTGAAGGTCAACTTGGAAAATTCAAATGGGAACCATTGTTTTTGACCTCGGATTCGGAAAGGGCGGAAAATTTTACGTCCAGAGACATGGCTCGGGATTTTCTCACAAGTTTTCCTGATAATTCTAGTTTACTCATTAAGATGATACTACTTGCTATCAAATTTCTCTCCGTGTAGGTTTAGTAGCAAATACTTCCGTGAATCAACAATCTTAGATAGTAAATGACCTAAAAGTTTCAAATATTTTTGTCACATCCTAATTTCGATTTTACATCACCACTAGATGGATAATGGATGAATGTTTTTGTTAGTTAGGTTTCGTGAAATATAAAAATGGCTAATATTCAGATGTTAATATTTGTATAAGGAGAAAAAAATTCTTCCTGGAACATGCAAGATGCACGCTTTCAAATTTTTTTCGGCTTATATTAATATTAACATCTGAATATTAGCTATTTTTATATTTCACGAAACCTAGTTAATTTTTAGATTAAACATTAGTCTTTACAATTCCAAAAACTCTAAGAATTCCATCAACGTCGATTACATTTTAGTTGGGAGTTAAATCCCTAATTCTAAATTCTGATTTGATCGAATCGGAGCGTTTAGCGTTCATTTATTCAATTTATATTATTAGGTATCTAGTTTTAAAACTTTGAAATCTTCGTTCACGATTTTTATTTTCAATAAATTTCTGTAGATACTACAATTACGAAGTGTAACAAGTTTTTCACTTGGTCTCATATACTGCACTCGTTATTTTAAATTTAAGTTTAATTCACATAATCTTTTGTTGAAAATCATTTCTTCGATATATGGTTGATAAGCGGAATATTTTATAACAGCTCCCTCTGCTTTCTCTGAAGTTTCTCCAGCGATATAGTAAGCAACGATCCCAATAAATTTATTATCACAAATGAGGGGGCTGCCTATCTCATTCTAAAAAAAATTTTCATTGCTATTATGCTTTCTCAACGACTAGTCTGAATAATAAATTACGGTTTAAAATCATCTCTAAATTTATGTAAAGAAGTTATTACCTGTAAACAACAATTTTTGTCGGTGAATCGAACAAATAATCGATCTGTAAACTCTCTGTTGACAAGAACGTCCATCTTTGGTAACGCAAAGTAAAAATACCTTGCGATAAGAGAACATTTATTTGCATTTTCCACATTTGAAAAATCTGTTAATTGAGGCAATGTTGTTGAAAACTTTATTGCTTTCTCCAACTAGAAAAAATGTTCATCTGATGTAACGTATTATTAACACTACGACAATTACCCCACAATATATTCTTTTCGTTAATAACATTTAATATTTTTTGTCGAAAATCGAATTTTTGCTAACATTGATTAATGTTTATATTTTTTCTAAAAGGATAGTAATTGTTAGTTCAGTGATTAATATTCATTTTCCCCGCGTTTCTGATAAAACTAAAATATTATTATACTAATTTTTGAGCTTATGGCAGTCTAATGCATTTTTTTTCAATGTAAATTGCCCTGCAAACTTCTCGATGAAATTATTATTTCTTACCACTATAACTGCAGTGTAAGTAGGATAATCTGCGCACTTTTCCTTTTTTTTACATATATACTCGTCAATGCCTAGAAATTCGTCTATCATGTAAATTTGATCGTTACGCATTTCTCCGTTTCTGCCAGTGCAAACAAATCTGTAAGTTTCGGAAACTTTATGACAAGGCGTATAATAATTATGATTACTTTCAATCGTTGTTGGAATTGTAAATTTGACTTTAGCGTCCAGAACTAATAAAACTCCAGGTTACATCCTTTCAAACGTTTCGACTCAAATTGGAGCCCTCACGTCAGTGAAATTTTATTTATGGAATTAGAATTAAAAAGAATTGGGGAGGGGCAATGTATTTCTAATAGAATAATAATGCAACAATTAAATAAGGCATTCAAATAAGGTAAAAATATAATAAAATATTAAATAAGGTAAAATGGATTACTAATTATGTAGGAAAATGTCACGCATCCTTTTGCACAGTTTAAATTATATGGTATAAGTACTTTGTTACAATCTTATTTAATGTTCAAACAAATTATTGCTTAGAGATTCGAATTTTTTGAGTAATTTCTGAGTATTATGATATGATATATGATTAAATAGACGTGGAGATTGATAATTTTATTATATTATTCAATCATACTGAGAAAGTTTTTAACAATCTTATTTGATCTTCGAAAATTGATGATGAGAAGGTTTAATTTTGTAGAATATTACATAGTTATATAGATATGTATCTTAATTGTTTTATAATATGTGTTTACGTGTAATCTGAAAATTTAATTTCATCAGTCAATTATACCAATGAAGTTTTTTGTATAATCTGATTTAATGTTCAAAATTAATTGAAAAATGTCAAAAGTTTTTAGAAAATTTATATTCTATTACAATTACATTATAACTCCAATATGACTCCAATATTCTATATATAATAATAATCCAATATATTTCCAATGGGACTCCAATCTGTGGCGAAACGTTTTAAATCATCCAACCTTTTAATTCATTATTTCTGGACCCTAAAGCCAAATTTTCAATTTCAACAACGATTGAAAATTATTATCAAGAGTTGATACAAATTTATCTATAAATTATGAATATTATTCAGGGATTGTTTCTATATTCACTTGGAGTAAGATTTATTTTCTTACCATTACAAAAGTGTAAAAAAGTGAAATGTGATCACTACAGTATAATACCAATAGTATTGCCAAAATTAATCGAAAATAAAAAAACATGAATGCAAAAAAAATTAGATAAAGCTAATCTATAAAATTTACAGAATGAAAAACAGTTTATTAGCAAATTTCAGAATAATATTATTCCTAGAAAATGCGTTATCCGCAAAAAAAGATCATGATAGGGAAAATCTTACTTTTAGGAATTTGAAGTTTTTGATTCTATTATATTAGAGAATTTGGTTAGATATTCATAAACTGATTGACTCCAAGCCAATATTAAAAATTTCAGCTCAATAATGTAAAATATGAATGTAATTACTCTGGTGTCTCACAGTAAAGGGAAGTTAAACCATGCCATGTCGAGATCATGTACCCCAAACAGTTTTGTATATATTTTTTTTTAATATAACTTCCTATGAAAACCACACTTTCTAATTCTGTTTTATCAAGATATTGAAACATTGGATGAGGATAATCATCTATTATACCTACTTTACTTTCTAACAGTGTCGAATTTGATTCTGCAACAAATTAAGAGCCTTGTAAATTATAAACACAAAAATCCAAATATCATTTTTGTTGAGGTATGTTTCAGGAAAACAAAGTTTGGAAAGAACTTAATATCATGTTGTTAAAAATAGTGTCATAAATCTTCTTCTTATAATTTCTTACATATTACATTTAGTGATAATAGTACTGGTTCTTTTCTTATGGGATGAAGATTTGATTTCTAAATTGGGTTCCGTGTTAGAAACTGTTATTAATTACTTAGAAAGAATATGTATGTCTATATATAATGTTTCAATAATATTATATATCAGTATTGTTAACGTAAAGCATTCTACTTACCAAATGCGTTGGACATGGCGATAAATGTCCAGAAAAGAGCACCATTTATTTTACACATTTCCATGTCTTCAATGAAACTGATTCGTATTTCTAATTAGTTCATAATGAATCTAACGTTCGTAGCTTTTTATGTTTACCCAACATTAATCTACTTACCGTTTACCGCACTAATACGTATATTTGTATATATCTGTGACCTTTTTCTTTTTTATCTTTATAGATAAGTTTGTTTAACTTTTAAGGATCATTATTTATATTTTTTATATAACATTGAACTAAACGTTATTATTTACCATATTGTAACGAGTATTACGTAATTGAAAGCGAAAAGACTTTCACATAACATTAATTTGAATGAGATGAAGTATTTTTATTAAATTTCAGAATTTATATAAAAAAACAAACATTACATGAAAAACTGTTTAGGTATTTATTTATATAGTCAGTTTTTTTTTGTAGACATGATGCATGCAAGGTTGTGAATTTTGTCAGGACAACAAAATTATTTGAATGACTCAACCAAAGTATTAAATAAATTATTTTTTCAGTCATTTTTGGGTTATAATTAATCATTGTTGACGAAAAACCAATTAACTATGACTGAATTATTCGTGTTAGGATACTCGATCTATTTATGTGTCAGATAGACAATTAGCGAAAATCATTCCTTCGAAGTTACTAAAGCGTTAGGATTTCCGTAATATGTGAAAGAATGCAAGCTTTAGACAACTTTTCCTTAACTATTTCTCGAATAAATGAATCGAAAACGGAATATTTTATAAGAGTTCCCACTGCCTCATCTAAAATACCTCCAGAGTTATGGGAAATAATAATTCCTACAAGCTTATGATTCAAAAAGACAGGGCTGCCTAAGTCATTCTACAAAAAGCAGTTGTTAATGCTGATATGTTTTTCTCGATATTTTCAATATTACATAAAGAAATAATTACCGCAAAGTAAAATTCTTTTTCACTTATTATAAACATATATCGATCAGACGACGTATTTTGGATAGTAACACCTATTTTTATCAATTGCTCGTTATAAAATGTTATGAGCTGCACAAATCCATTTTTGTTTATCTCCTTTGCAAAATTTGATGTATGGAGCAGCGATTTTGGATTTTTTATTGGTTTCTCCAACTGGAAAAAATATTTATGTTTTTACTATTATTTTTTGGCAAATTTTCACCTTTTCTGTTCGAATTGCTTGTCTGTAATCAAAGTTTCTTACCAACATAATCGCAATTTTAGTAGAAGCGCTTGGGAAGTTTATCGTCTTATTCTCTAAATAATCGTCTAAGCTTAGAAATTTCTCAATATTGTGAATCTGACGTGGCTGTATGTAACTATTTCTGCTAGTGCAAACAAATCTGTAGTTTCGACACAAAAATATATAAGATATATAACAATAGTGATTATAATTATTAAGAAATATTAAGAGTACAAATTAGTTCGATCCGTTTTCAAAACTTGGATTGCCTCAAAAGAGGAGAAATTTTCTTGAGATATAATTCGAAAATTGCCTGAGAGATGGGAAAAATTCGTAATCAGCGATGGACAATACTTTGATTAATCTGTCCTTCCATTTTCTTTTTTTTAATATTATAAATGCATTTGTGATAACAAAAAACCGACCGAATTAATTTGTACTCCCAATAAGTTTTCTTTATCATTTCTAAAGGCAGAAAAATGAGTCAATAATTCTTTGACTAATTCTAATTTAATGACACAAATACTTTCTTATGTGTCTTCAGATTTGAATGTCATCGTTAGTCATCGTGTTCAGAAATATATTTTATTAGGTTTTTTAAGAAAAATACAACATATTTATATTTAAACCAAAAAAGAATTCAATTTCGACATAAAATTTTCGATACTCTTATGCAGAAGACTGTCAAAAACGTAAATAAGTTTGACAAATGCCAAATTTCTACAAATTAAAATAAGCGTACATCTATTAAAAGTTATCGTGTCCCATGTTTTTGGGGTAAAATTTTTTTGAAGTATCAAATAAAAATATCGTCCACTAACATTATTTGTTTCTTACAAACACACAGTTCGAGCAAATCTATATATTAGACGTGATTCTTATCAAATAACAAATAATTTCTTAATGCTGATCATAATTTTTATTCAGAACTGTTTTTTTAAAATAAAATATGAAAGCAATTACTTTGGTGAATCACAGTTAACGGATGATAAACCGTGCCATGCTGTGATCATGTATCCCATGCATGTTCTTACATATTGTCCTTCACGTTTATCTCCTATAGAAACTACAGCTTTAAACTCTGTTTTAGCAACTGGATAGATTATTGGCTTGTTATAACGTTGTTTTAAATGTAATTTACTTTCTAATAGTGACGAATTCGATTCTGTAATAAATTAAGAGCTCATAAGTAATAAAATTGATCCCTTGACGTACACTGAGAGAAATGTCATCTTGTTTGAGTAACCAGAAATAACATGGTTAGAATGAACTAGTTATTAGAAATAAAAAACATAGTTCCTTTGACCAAAATTTTTGATCGTTATGCTTAGAAATTATTTCCAGTTATATAGGGCAGAAATTCCAGTAAAACTAGGAAATTCTGGTTGTTTTAATTAGAACATTTTTTACATTCTCATCATGGATGAGAAGGTATTGGTTTTATGTGAAAAATGACTTTCGGAATTTTCATAATTTCTTTACATTTTGAGACCCCCTGAGTCAAAAAAATGGTTTTTACGAAAGTTTCTGTCTGTCTGTCTGTCTGTCTGTAGTAGGTCGTGTGCGGCATAACTCTAGATAGAATCATCAGATTGAATTGAGCTTTGGTACACTTTATCGGAGCCGAAAAAGTAAGGACAAGTTCGTTAACCAGCCACATCCAATCAAAATTGAGGGATTGAGCACTACTTTTGTGTTTTTGAAAAAATAAAAAATTTCAATACTGGTTTTTGATAGTGCTCATAAATCTCTACAAATTATCCTGATAACATTTTTTGATTAAATTAAAATTAGAAATGTTAAACACTACGTTAAAACTTGAAAGAAAGTAATATCTAAATTACATTTTCCAGTTAAATTATACGAGATACGGACAAACGTTATAATACAATATTATTTTCTACATAAAGACCTACAAATTTGAATTGTAACATTTTTTTATAAGATGCATATTTTTCTTTTTATTTAAAAAAAAACTATTTAAAATCCAAAATTCAATTTTTTAACAATAATATGTAAAATACGAAAAAAACGTAAGAATACAAAGTTGTTCGTTTCAAAAAGATCTACAAATTTTGTCTGACGCAGTTTCTGATAAAACATATATTTTTCGTTTCAATTCCAAAAAATACGATTAAAATGAAAAAATTCCATTTTTTAGACAATATATGTGAGATGCAAAAAAAAAACATTTAGATGGAAAATTGTTTGCCTAAATGAGGTTTACAAATTCTCATTAAGACATTTCGGGACAGGATGTATATTTTATGTTTTGATTTTTAATATTAAAAAAATTCGATTTTTTTCACCAAAATATGTGAGATTCGAAATAAGCGTTGTTCTGCAAAATCGTTTCCTTAAATAAAGTCTACGATTTTTTTTTCTTTTTGAGAGATTTGGAAGAAAATAAATTATTTTAATCATGTAATTGATTAAAAAGTTACTGAAATGTATACAGATAATCGAGCGCGAAGCGCGAGCGTCATGATGAGAATGTGTTCCTTAAGGCTGATAGAGCCTTAAGTAAATTGAATTTCCTGTTTCACTTAAATTCAAAAAGAAATAGAGTGACTTTGAGAAAATGTGTAATTCACATCACCTGTAATATTATTATTAAAATGGGTTTGGGCTTCGGTATCAAATTATAAGAAATAAATTTAAATGTATGCGAAGAGTACAAGACCGAGCGCGAAGCGCGACGATCGAATTGCGCGCCCTAGGCGCGCTTAAACCTGCGAGCGAAGAGAGCTGCGCGCGAAGCGCGCGATGAGAATGTGCCCGCGGAGCGGACAGATTTTTTTATGTTAGTTAAACCTGGTACTATAAGAAGAAAAATCAATTTCTTTTCGTTATATTTTCTTGTTGTTTTGGAATTTCCACAAAAATATCTCGTCCGCTGTTACAAAGGAAAGTTGATTACAAAAATCTCTCTGTAAGTAAATAATTTTGGAAATTTTCGTTTATGTCTTTGGGTTTGTAAGAAGACGTAATAGTTTACTGAATTTATTTATTTTTCGCTTTCATTTCTTATGTATTTTATACGATTACCTTCGACATTCTATTATTTCCTACTTGCTTTTCTTCTAAAGAGAAATAAACTAGTAAAAGCTGAAAGGCGACGCATTTACAGAATCTTGTAGCTATGTTTTAAAGACGGAAATTTATTTTAACCCAATTTGACCGTTTGTTTTAGAGAGACAGTATGCTCCATGATTAAACTTGAAGTATTTATTAACATAAAATTATTTTATTTATTTATTTTGATCTACACAATAATTTAATAGCAAACCAAGATTAAAAACCAGGAAAATAAACTTTGTAAATTTACTAAGTCTTATCTATACACGGAGAAAAAAAAACTGTTGAATCAACAGATGTCATCTGCTGGAATATGGACAGCAGTTTTTTTTGGTAATATTTACAGATTTTTCTGTTGGATTCACAGATTGTTTGTAAACTCAACAGATGAACCTGTAAAATCTACAGAAATGTCTGTTAGAATTGCGGATTTCTCTTTTTTCTTGAAATCCGCAATTCTAACAGACATTTCTGTAGATTTTACAGGTTCATCTGTTGAGTTTACAAACAATCTGTGAATCCAACAGAAAAATCTGTAAATATTACAAAAAAAATCTGCTGTCCCTATTCCAGCAGATGACATCTGTTGATTCAACAGTTTTTTTTTCTCCGTGTACTATTTCAAAATGAGTGTATTTAGTCTTAGGTGTATATGTTATATTAAATTTTTAGTATGTGGCTACGTTTGCCTACATGACACTGCAGCATGCGATGTGGCAATAACTAAATTTCCCAAATCACTTAATCATTTTATAACACAATTTTCTGGTTGAAAGCAATATAAATATTACTGCAATGTTTTGAAGCCAAGTCCTTTGGGAGGGCAACAAGACAAAAATATCGAGCGAGTTCTGGAAGCCGATTTTCATCCTATATATGCAAAGATCTGCTTCCCGTCTTAGCCGAGTATAAAATCACATGCTATGATATTTATGGTATAAAAATATCGATGATAATAATAATAATAGTTAAATAATTTTGTCTTGGATTGGCAATTGGTCTTTATGTATAGGATAAAGATCTGCTTCCACAGTTGGAAGAATCCTTCAATTTTAGAAACTGCTGCTATATATTCATACATGAAATATATATGCATGTGTAATGTTCGAAAAAAAGAGCATTTTTATTGTGAGGCATTTTACTTACCCAATATAATGGACATTATCACGAAAAGGCAGAGCAAAGCACCACATTTTTCCCACATTTTTACGTTCTTTAAAAACTCATTTGCGACACTAATTTATCATTGTAATTTTTCAAAGCCTTTAATGTTTGCCGTCTCAGTAATCTATTTACTATTATTTGCTATTTGCGAAAGAGTAAACAACTCAAGAGGGATGAAAGAGGATTTTTTTATTTGTTTAACAAATTAAGGTCGCTTTTTTGGGCAAAAATCGAGTGTTACATTCAAATGCTCACCATTTTTGCAAAAATGAATATTTTTTCATAATTTCATTATACAATAATTAAAGTGCAGGCTTGGGCGGTTAAAAAATTATATAAAACAATTAGGAAAAAAAAAGTTTAAAATTTTGGAGACTTCGACACTGAAAATGTGAAATATGTTGATAATTTAGTCAATCAAATTTCAAAACAATAAAAGTTTGAAATGGAAAAAATTAAAATTTCCTAACCTTGATAATTTTGAATATTTCAAAACAATTTTAAAGGAATTCTACACATTTTGACTTTTCCTCTTAAAATGAAAATGTAAATTAACATTCAATACAAGTTTTCGAACATTACGAAAAATGATTCTAATTGTGGGTATTATTCAAATTTATATTAAATACTAGACTGATAATATTCTCGGTATTATAAACTTATTTTATAGGTTAGCATACCCCGAATAGTGTTAAAAAGTCTAACAGAAATTTGATCAAAATACATGCAAGTCCTTGTTCGCAATATTTTATTTTTATCCAGAATGTTTACATATTATAACTATAAAGTGTACAATGTGTTTCATTTGGTTAGCCACGTGGCATTCCCTATTTTCAATTTTGAATTGATGGATTTGAACTCTCGCCCGGAGACGTTTCCTCAGTTATTTCTTTAATAAATATTTTGTAATAGTCATAATTTATAACTTGCCCAATTGACGGAATACTTTGTCCAATAGGGCTGCTAATAACGATTCCTAGAAGTGTTTTTCCATGAAAGACAGGGCTGCCTTCATCATTCTGAAAAAACATTTATAACTGTTAATATGCATTTTCAATGATTTAGGTAAATAATAAATGACTGTTTTTCATTACAACATTTATATAAAAATAAGTATGCAAGTACCTGAAGATAGACGCGTTCATTAATTACTTTAATAGATAATCGATCATCATGAATGTTTTCGAAAGCAACTGGCACCTGTACTAGAACACTGCTGTCAAATGCTGCGAGTACACCGGAATTTCCGTCTATATAGGATTTAGAAAATGGTAATCCAGGTCGTGCTACTTTGAACGTCAGTTTGTCACTCAACTAGAAAAAAAAAATCATTTTAAATGACATATAAGTAACATTCATGATCTATATCATCATTGTATATAACAATGTTTATGTGCCTCCGGCGCATTAACACGTTATTATGCTACAGTTGAGAATAGCATAATGTTGTGTATTACGATACAGAGGAATTTAATGTAAAAATTGAACTGCGCATAATCTTCTTCTTCGTACAGCGTTGAAACCGTACTGAAAAAGCCGTGTACATTTGAACTGCGCATGCGTCTATTACAATACGCTACTACTAAACAAGATCGAGAAAATCAAAATGGCCGGAAGTATTCGTGAAATGTCAAGTGAGATGGGCGATAATCACGGCAATTTCGATCTTTTCAGATTGAATTCGAGTGTACGCAGAAAAACTCGTAAATGCGACGAAGTCACATAACAATGTTTATCATAGGTAAATAAGAATCTAAAGATTGATATTGAGGTGATATTTCTATGAAAGGTCGACATTAATAACAAACGGCTATCATTGTTGACAAGTTCCATCCTTCGAACTTCTTCTGTCAAAGTTTGAGCCGAATCCATTCATTAGTTTACAAGTCACAGAGTCTGAAAGCAACCAACCTCCAAATTTTCTGCAAAGATGGAAAAAAGTGAATTTCGTGTGTTGATTAAAGACTACTTTTTGCATGGAAAAATTTTATCAGAAACCAAAGCCAAGCTCGATAAATATTATTCGGACTCTGATCAGTCGTAGGGAATGGTTCAGAAGTGGTTTACCGGATTCCGTTGTGGTCGTGAGAGCACAGAAACCACACCAATTGCAACATAGTGTCCGAAAACACAACAATCGGCTAGGAAAGTTATGGCTAGTGCTTTTTGGAACGCACATGGAGTAATCTTCATCGACTACCTTGAGAAAGGAATGAGGATTACTAGAGCATATTATGCTGCATTATTGGATCGATTGATTCACGACATAAGGAATAAATGGCCACATTTCGTTTTGAGTCGAACGAAGAAGTTGAATGGGAAACAACAGGATATTTTGGAGGGTTTGACAAATTGTATTATTTTGAAGGCATACAAAAGTTGTAAGATCGCTGGACTCGTTGTATCGAGCTAGAAGGAAAGTACATTGAAAAATAAAACCGATTTTTTCGAAAAATAAATAAAATTTTGTTCATTCTATCATGTCAATATCAAAAACCCTAGTACTTCTTGAATGTAAGGAACCGCTTTTAGGGATTATTTTATTAATCCTAAGACACGGGCTTTTAGTTCATTTAAATTGCTTGTTTGTTATTGAAATCTCTTACCACTGCGATCGCCACATTAGTTTGAGGATTTCCATAATTTTCCTTCTTTTCCATTATATGCTCATCAAGGCTTACAAACTTACAAATTTCGTATATTGGATGAAGACAAAGGTGTAGCCGTACCTCAGCACAAACATGTCTGTAACTTTTAGACAATAAGATATATAATATTAATGATAATAATAATAATAAAAATATTATTAAATACCATTAAATCTATTCTTGACATTGAACTCTATTAAAATAAATAACTTTTTTAACAGTGTAACGAAAGAGAAAAAGTCAAATGTGTCGACCACAAATCAATAATAAGTAACATAATTTCAATAATATTGACAAAAATAATGAAAGTATTATACAAATCATAGTCAAAAAAGAGAATAATATAAAACTCTAAAATAGGAAAAATTCTAATCGCAGAATTTTCATTCTTTACTTTTATGTATTTTGTATTCTTGATTTAATATCACAAAATTTTATTATACTTTTCAAAACTATATGACCTCAAGCTAACATAAAAGTGTTGTCTATCAATTGTTATACCTCAATGTTAAATAAGACATAAAATGTAACACATTACAACGTAATTAGGATTATTGTAGTATAATAACGTCCCAGTGTTTAATGAAATTCAGAATTTTGCATAATAAAATATCAATTTAATTACCCTGAATTTTTAGCTTCAAGTACAGTTAAAGCATGCGTCGGTGTAATCATATATGCAGCACATCTTTTTACATATATTTCTTCAACATATATAGCTATATGAACGGTACGTTCAGTTACACCTACATAAGATGTGGGTAAGTATTGGAAATAATCATTGAGAAGCATACGTCCCACTTTACTTTCTAATAGAGATGAATTCGATTCTGCAACAAATTAAGAGGCTCAAGGATTTTAAAATTGACCCCCGAATTAGTTACTGATTCAATTTAGTGAGAATTTCTATCAATTTTATTAGTCATTTTCATACTATTTCTTAAAAAGTGTATATAGCTATCCATGAAATTAGAAGGAGATAACTTTGGTTAGGTTAATTAAATATTTTTCTGGAACGTAACATGTTTTTTCTTCAAGTTTAAATAGTATTTTGTGTATCTAGGAGGCAAAGTAGGTCTTTTGGTCCTCGCCCCAAAATGACCAACCTCCGTGGTACACGCGATATTTTTTGCAAAATACGTCCTAAAGAAGTATTTCGAGTATCTGTAGAATGGTATTGTGAGTGTCCAATTACGACTCGGTGGAATAGTAACATGCTATAACAATAATATTGATAAATATGGCACGAAAGGTCGTGGGAAAGGGCTGTAGGGAGGAGGGGCCCAGGGGCTGAGCCCCAGGTAGGGGTTCGGGGGGCTGCGCCCCCCGAATTGTATGAAACGAATTTGATTGAATTTAATAATGTATGGAAAAGTATAAACTTTGGTTAGATTAATTAAATATTTTTCTGGAACGTAAAATGTTTTTTCTTCAAGTTTAAAAAATTTTAGGTACAATTTTTGGGCTATTCAGTATTTCAAGAAACAAATTTGATTGAATTTAATAACGTATGGAAAAGTATAAACTTTGGTTAGATTAATTAAGTATTAGCACTAAGCCCAGAACGTGCGAGATGGCTCCCTGGTGAGCAATGAAGGAGTTAGCTTAATCCTTGCTGTCGCCATCTTGCGGCCCGATCAAGTATTTGCTTGGGGGGAAATATAATCCATTTTTCGCAACTGTGCAGAGGGCGTAAGGAACAAAAGTAGGACATAAGGAACGAAACTAGGACTTAAGGAAGAAAACAGATACAATATGAACATGCTGGTCGTAAATGGACAACTTTACGGCCGCTCTACAGGGGCTTGAAGTACTACTTTAGTGCCTGTTTTGCAAAAAATTTTTAGGTACAATTTTTGGGCTATTCAGTATTTCAAGAAACAAATTTGATTGAATTTAATAACGTATGGAAAAGTATAAACTTTGGTTAGATTAATTAAGTATTAGCAGTGAGCCCAGAACGTGCGAGATGGCTCCCTGGTGAGCAATAAAGGAGTTAGCTTAATCTCTGCTGTCGCCATCTTGCGGCCCGATCAAGTATTTGATTGGGGGGAAATGTAATCCATTTTTCGCAACTGTGCAGAGGGCGTAAGGAACAAAAGTAGGACATAAGGAACGAAACTAGGACTTAAGGAAGAAAACAGATACAATATGAACATGCTGGTCGTAAATGGACAACTTTACAGCCGCTCTACAGGGGCTCGAAGTACTACTTTAGTGCCTGTTTTGCAAAAAAATTATTGTTGTTTACGCTTCAAATGAATGACATATACTTAAAAAGACGCACAATGACAGTAGCTTTCCAACGCATATTCGGAATATTGGAACGATGGAATAATAATCAAGTTACGCCATCTCTTAGCAAACCGCATGAATTAAGTTATAGATCCAATAATAATAATTAGTTTAAATATAATAATAAAAGTAGCTAAAAATTAATATATTAATAATAAATAATTTATTTGCTGCAAGGGGACGAAAATTATGGCCCCTGTGTGGTACACCGTTTGTACCCGAATCACGAGAAAAGCTGCGCAAACGAGACAAGATGGCCTCCATTTTTTGATGAAAATTAATTGTTTATAACTTTTTTTACTCTGCAATTCATGTAAAATATAACGCTATAAATAGATTTCGTCTCCATTGTTTTCTTTACTTACAAAATAAACAGCAAATGGAGTATAATTTCTTGGTCTCAGGAGTGAGAAGAAGAATAGCAATATATATCATGTATGTATGTTTGAATGATGATTACGAATGGTTCCGTGACACCGCGGCATGTGACGTATAGACATATGACGTTTCAAAACAGACTTAGACATAATTATATGATTCTTTTTGAGTCTTCGATCAAAAAACGTAAATAGATTACTTTAATATTTTCAACCAAGCTTTAGCAAAATACAAAAAACGAGGGGGATGACCCAATCATATTGCAAGCAAATCTTTATCCCATGTGGAAAGATCAGCTGCCTGTTTTAGCAAAATATCAAACTATTACTATTTTTATGGAATAATAGTAATTTTGAGATACTGAGCTAAAATTGTCAGCCAATCTTTTCATATGCGATAAAGATCTGCTCCTATATAACTAGGTCAACCCTTTAATTTTAGAAACTGTTATTAAGTTTTTATAAATCATAGATCTATGTCCCTTCTAAGATATTTTACTCACTCAATGCTTTGGAGGTGACCATAAAGGCACACAATAAAGCGGCATATGTTGTCCACATCTTTACGTTTCTAATGCAACTGATTAGCGTCACTCTTTTATGCTGAAATAACATACGTGTTGACAATCTAGTTACTGTTTGACAGATAAGTAACCATGTATAAGTATTTACTTGTCATACGCGGAGGAAAATAGTTCGAAAAATTTTACTGGACTTCTAAGCAAAGTTGGGACATATGGACAAGTTGGAGATATTTAATATTATTGTAATAATTTGTGACGTAAAAAATGTTATAGAATGCATCACAGTTCGCTAAACTTTAAAATTGTATAATAAGCTTTAAAATGTATATTACGAAATTATTACAATAATATTAAATATTCTCCAACTTGGCTATATATTCCAACTTTGCTCACAAGTGAAGTAAAGTTTCTTGAACTACTTTCCTCTGTGTAGAAAATTAAGATTTGGAGAAAGCCTAGATATTTCTTTAATATGAGAAGAATAAATGTAACATAAAAATTTTGTTTGAATTATTTTATTATCTCAAAATATGTTACATAGTACATATAATCACTACTTGTACCATGTGTATTTCATTTGGTCTAGCACATGAAGCCGGCTACTTTAGGTTTTAGATGCGTTCATTTAAGTACAATTCACCCAAGTTATTGCTGGTAGCTATCTCTTGAATATGTGATTTGTACTCCAAAACTTTAATAACAGTTCCTTTTTGATGATCTGTAAGGATTCCCACAAACGTATCACCGGAAAATATAGGACCGCCTTCGTCTTCCTAAAAAACAACAACCATTAATGCTGATACGATTCACAAAATACTCAAAGTAAAAAATGTCCGTGCAGAAATGTTCTGATGGACCAGAAAAGGCCCAGACATGTTGAACTCTTGATCGTAATGAACAGTTTTAAATACATTCTGTGAATAAAGTACCGGGAATGGATTATTCAAAAAGCCCGCCTAAAGAGATTGTCAAAAACCTTTTTACCGATAAGTTGGCACCACTGTCCTCTATACTGACGTGGAGTTCGAGCGCCATCTGTCATTTAGTTTGCTCACAGTGCTCGGTGTTGTCAGTTTATCTCAAGTGTGTTTCGCGATTTTTCCAATGGATAAGAATATCGAACAAAGAATTTGTCTCAAATTTTGCATTGTAAATGGAATTTCATGTGCAGAACCGCTGAAAATGTTAGAGAAGGCTTACGGTGAATCGAATTTTCCAAAAACACGTGCATATGAGTGATACAGTGCATTCAAAAGCGGTCGAGATGTGGTGGAAGATTTGCCTCGCTCTACTCGGCCATCAACGTTTTCAACTGAAGTTAACATCCCTTAACTGAAGGAAATGGTGACTGACAATCGTCATTTAAGTCTAAGAGAGATAGCCGCTGAACTTTTTGTGTATCACGAATCAATTCTAAATATTTTAAACGATTCTTTAGGCATGAAACGCGTTGCTGTTCGACTAGTTCCGAAAGACCGGAATTCTCGGAAGACTCGGAATTCTTTCCAGGAGGTCATACGGTAAATAAAGAATATTATTTGAGCGTTATGAAGCGTTTGAAAGAGAAAATTCGTCGAAAAAGGGCAGATTTGTGGAAAAAAAATTCATGGATTTTGCACCACGATAACGCACTATCTCATGAGACTATCATTGTGAACGAATTGCTGGCCAAAAACTCAACGAATATTATCGAACAACCACCGTATTCACCTGATATGGCCCCCGCCGACTTTTTTCTCTTTCCAGAACTCAAATTACCACCCCGAGGCACCAGTTTTCAGTCGATAGAAGATATAAGAGAGAATTCGCGGCGAGAATTGAAGTCGATTCCTGAAAATACGTTTAAAAAATGTTTTGATAATTGGATTATTCGTTGGCATGAGTGTATTATTTCGGGAGGGGCCTACTTTGAAGGCGATAAAATAAATTTGGATGAATAATAAATATTTTGTGTTTTATTGACCAATTCCCGGTATTTTTTTGACAGAATTTATATCTAAGATTACGTTTAGATATAATTACATATGTGAACTTCGTACGAATGTTGCATAATTCAACAAAAAATCGATCCTCTTCCTCTGCTTTGACGTAAACATCTACTTTTAGTAACTGTTTCCCTTCAGCACAGGTTTGTAGCATGTTTCGCCCGATTGTTATACCTTTATGTTCATTTATCTCTGTTCCTAACAGTGGTAATGGAGGAGGTGATTTCGAAAACGTCATTGAATATTTCAACTGGAAGAAAGTTCTATCGGATATATCATGTAATTATTGAAACGGATATATTTAATATCATTAGCATCATTCATACATTAATAAAACCATTCTTCCTAATCAACGAAACAATACAATAGCAATTGCTCTCAAAACTTGAATCAGCGAGAAGTGGGTCACTGTGACAAACTAGCAACGATTTTTACTGATCGATCAGTGACTGTTACGGAAAATATTACAGATATTCAAGTATGGGGCAACTATCTTATGCATATCGATTTATTTTCAATATTCAGCTGAAATTTGAAAGATATTTCACTAAGACAAAATGCTGTTCAATTTATAGAATTTCTGCCAAATGCATGTATTATCGATTTAAAAAAAATTACTATAAAAACCAAAAAATATAATACAAGTTTTATAGCATAATGAATTGCAATTAATAACTTACATGCTTTTTTAGGAGAAACGCTATAGATGCAATTGAGTTTTGTTTTCAGTTCATAATATTTTAATTAACCCACAAATCGTCGATGCAATTTTGCGAAATCAATAGCTATGATCAAAGAACAATTTGATTTTGAAAATTTCTTCTAATTTAATTTAATTTAACTGTTTATTATTATTGAATTTTCTTACGACTATCAATGCAATTTCTGAGTGGTCTTCTGATCCATTCGTCGTTTCTTGTATATGTTTGTCAACGCTTATAAATCCATGAATCAACAAGTACTCCTTGTAAGTGTCTGCTATTAATATATGATTTTCAGGCCGTTTTACTGCTCGAGCTACATTACTAATTTAAATACAAAAATGAGTAAAGAGATTTATATAAGTAGTCATTATATTGGGCTGTTGAATAAGTTCTTGCTGTTTTCTTCGAGAAAATTAATGCTTTGTTTTTAAAAATTAGTAATAATAATTTAAAATATTGCCAATAATACTAATTACAATTGAAATAAACGTGTGTGCAAAAATTGGAATAAAAATAAAGTGTAACACAATGTAATATGTAGCATCTTTAACACATAAAATAAACTGCTTAGAGCACTTCTAGTTTTGACACTCGTTAGTTTTCATAACTGACCGAGCCTAAAGTTTATTAAAAAATTTTTTTTTGTTAATTCATGAAAATCAATTAAATTATGTAATATGATTTCTAACGTGTCACAATATATTTATAACGATTGGAAAAAGAATTTGAATTTTTAATACTGATCATAATCGGCCATTTAAATTCATTCTTTATAGTTGGATAAAAATATAATATTATTACCTCTCACATTTTTCAGCAGTCAAACCAACTTTTGGTGAGATCATGTTTGCCATACATACCATAATATAGTATCTACCTTTCATAACCCTTATAACAACCACACTTTCTAATTCTCTTCGACCGAAATATTTAAATTCATATCCGACATCGTGTACTCTTCTCGCTATTTTACTTTCCAATAGTGATGAATTTGATTCTATAAGTTATAAAAAGTAATAAAAATAACTTTTATGCAAAAATAAAGCTTAAAGACTCCTTAATATATTTTGTAATATTGGTATTTTGCGAATTATATCTAGTTTAGTATCCCAGGTAGAAAAGTCGGAAGCCAGACAGTATTTACAATTGGCGCGTTACTGTGCCAGTACTGCTTTTAAGTACCACCCCAGTACTGACTGCCAACTCCCAGCCGAGTTATCATTAGAGGTCTAGCCAGTACTGCGCCAGTACCAGAAATCCGAGGGCGATACTGGGATGGTACCGCGCCAGAAGTGATTTTCGACCTGGGATATGCACTATATTAAAATATGGATTTGTTTGCCCTACACGGGGCAATAAAATCCACTTTATGGCCCTCTTGTAGAAAAAGTGGATTTGTTCACCCCGAAAGGGGCAATAAAATGCTCTCTATGACCCGTCAGTAAAAAAAATAATTTTATTTGTACAATGCGAATACTGTTTGTAGCGTTTAGTGCGAAAATCCTGTGTGTTATGCGTGATTTTTTACCTCTGAAAAGTAACAAAATTCGTATATTTAATTGTTATTATTCTTGCTAAAGTTATCTTTTTGATGAGCATTAGTATGATAACTGTAGACAATTTTAAAAACATTCCATATAACTACAAATATTTGTGTTTAATTTTTGTTTTGTAATAGAATTTAATGCATACATTTTTAATGTATTTTAGAATCCTCGCGATGAAATCGCGAGAAAGATGGCAATGGATGTGCAAACACATTGTGTTTGATCGTAAATTCCATTACTACGACTAATTGTGTGACACGGTGGCATGTGTGCAACGACGTTTGCTTTTTTAAAAATATTTAATAGATCACTTAATATTTTTTTATGAGAACTCTTATCAACGAAAGTAAATTTGATTAGGATAAGGAATCAGAATTGGCCATTTTTCTAGCTCTTTTTATTAAAGAATTGATACATATAAGACTGACGCAGATTGTACAGAAAATCAAAAAACAAGAAGTAACCCTTTAGAATTTTTAGGCTTCAAGGTTTTTTCTACAATGGTGTCAAACACCTGAATTTCTCATATGTAGGAAAGCTGGTTTATGATGTATTCACGTGTACTCACTCAATGCAGTAGACATGGCCATAAAGACGCAAAGTAGAGCTGTACCTATTCTCCACATTTTCACATCTGTTATGAAACTGACGAGTATGAGAAATTTCTACATAGTTAATCTGTTATCTTATTTGCACTTCCTCATTTATGGTATATCAAAAATTCGGAGACGACTAAAATATCTGATTTTATGCGCATTTTCAGACAAATTAATTTGAAATGGGGTAATTTTATTTTGACTTTGCAATTTAACATAACGGGGAATTTTATATAAAGAAATGCAATATCGGATCTACATAGAGGTGATGAGGATGGTTAACCATCCCGAGGTTTCGAAGCTTGTATTTAAAATAAGCTGATAATGGTGATCTCTTTAAAATTACATCCAAGGAAGTTCACAAAGGCCCTGCCCGAAAGGTTTCCTAGATTCGCCCTTGAAGGAAAATGTGGTTTTAAGTTTGGTAAAATTGTCAACAGAAATTCACATGATCTGGCGAAGCAAAGCAAAATAAACCACGTTTTGGCCAGTCAAGGTAAAATAGGCCATAGTTCAGTAAACCAAGCACTTATTAAAGAAATCAAGGAATGATTAAGCCTTAGTTAGCTGAATCAATAATTTATCTTACCTTGAATGGTCAAATTGATGACCCATCTTGGCTTGGTTGGATATAGTAGATCATGGAACCAAAGGAGGGAAAGGCGCCCTCAAGCTTGATTCGTTCTGCAAACATCGTGCTCGACCAAAGAGGACTCTTTCTCTTTCTTGCTGCATAATATAAAAGGTCTGTCACAAAAGTTCCCAGACAAGCAAAGAACGAAGAAAACTAAAACGATTTTTGGCAAAGTTCTTTTACATTATTCAAAATAGTCCCCTTTGGACTCAATACACCGCTTTGCACGGTCGAGGAGCGAATTGAAAGACATTTCATCAGTAGAAATTATGTTCAGGATAACGGTCGTGGACCTTTAAATGTCTAAACTGGCTGCATGACGCTTCCCTTTCATGACTAAAGTTGATCTTCATGCATTTTTATCGACCAATGGTTCAGACGTACTGTCAGATTAGGCGCAGTAACTCAGCTTCTATACATCCGAATGTCATGAAATTTTGACACAACATCCATGATGGGTGTAGGATTAAATGGCCAAAAGATCTAACAGATGTTCATTCTTTTAACTAAATTGATCAAATATTTTTAAAGTTGAATCATATGGAGTAATTTTGGATTATCTTTTCAAGCTATTTTGGAATAAAAAGAGCTGTGAATAAAATGGCACATTTATATATTTGTTAATTTTAAATACAGTGGATTAATGAGAGTCGCTTGAAAAGTTTATTCAATATGGTAGATTTCCAAGTGAATAGTGTGGGTTTTAAAATTTTTCTTTTTAGAATTGGTTAGCAGAAATGCTCTTAAAATTCTCAAGAGAGTGAAAAATATGATAAAAAAAAAATCTTAAAGCTAATATAATTTACGTATCACTTTATCGTCCTCTTTTACCCCTGCATCTTATTCCGGACTGGTCTCTCCTATTTTTGAAATTGAAAACCAATTTTCTTCTTGTAAAGTCTACATCGACGGAAGAGAACTGTAAAGCAGAGAGTCAGTGCGAAAAAGCTCATTGTCTACTTGCATCATAGATATTTATGCTACAAGGGAGGAAAAGGATGATTCTGACGAGAGTGAACTTGCGCACGAGCGAAGCGAAGATGCAAAAACACGAGTGAGAATCATCGTATTCCTCTCGTGTAGCATACATTATTTTTTCTCATGCATGCACAGAAATGGCCACTTTTTGCCCGAAAGAATAACAAAAAATCACGCTGCTAAGGCTAATCACGCAATTTTTCCCTCATAAGAGGGAGTAATTGATAATTCGTATGGGAATTATTAATAACTCCCACATTTTTCGTGTGTACCCCAAAAAGGGGATTTTCTTCCCGCGCTTCAGGAAAAAAAGTGGCCATTTCTGTGCATGAATGAGAACAAAATATGTTCAATTCAGCTCGGGATTCATATAACAAAAGCACACTCGGGACGAGCTATGATAGGAGTAGATTTAGTTTGAAAATCTTGTTTACAACATTTTAATATTTCAAAACATTTGTTACATAGTACATATAATCACAACTTGCACCATATGTATTTCATTTGGTCTACCACTTTCAATCGGCTACTTTGGGTCTTAGCTGCGTTCAGTTAAGTACAATTCACCTAGGTTTTTTCTGGTAGCTATCTCTTCAAAATATGATTTGTACACCAAAACTTTAATAACAGTTCCTTTACGAAAATCTGTAAGAACTCCCACAAATGTATCACCGGAAAAGATAGGATTGCCTTCGTCAGTCTAAAAAACAACAATTATAACTGATACGATTTACCATTACTCAAGGTAAAAAATGTCAGTGCGGAAATTTCCTTGTGGGCCAGAAAAGGTTTGATTCATGTTATAGTATATCATGTGCCTAGGCGCATAATGAGGGTTATTAGGCGACGAGCGACAATGCTTGCAGGAGATCAAAACCAAGGCGTGGTCGAGGCGTGATCAGTCCTGCGAGCATTTTTAAGCGAGTCTCGTAATTACCCGAATTGTGTGCATTGGCAAATATTCTATTTTATGTGACTTCGGCGCATAAACCAGTTTTTATTCGTACACTCGAATCCAATCTGAAAAGGTCAAAATTGCCGTGATTATCGCCCATCTCACTTGACATTTCGCGAATACTTCCGGACATGTTGATTTTCTCGATCTTGTGTAGTAGCAGCGTATTGTAACAGACGCATTCGCAGTTCAAATGTACAAGGCTTTGCCAGTACGATGCCAGCACTGTACGAAGAAGAAGAAGAATAAGAAGATTAAGCTCCGCTGTATCGTAATAGGCGCATGCGCAGTTCAATTTTTACATTACATTCCACTGTAGCGTAATGCACAAAATTACGCTACTCTCAACTGTAGCTTGAAAACGAGATTACGCGCCGGAGGCACATAAAATTCTTGATCTAAATGACACACCGCGCCTAATCAGGGTCAAGCCTGGTGGCCGGATAACTACAACGTTCACTTGCGGATTTTCAACATCGCGGACCAAGCCCAGATCAAGTGCGGCGTTTCATTTCGAACTAGGGCCCGATCAGGGAATTTCTTCACGGCTAATTAGCAGTTCTTAATATATCTAAGATCACTTCGAAGTATAATTACATATTGCAACCGCATATTTGTGTCACACAATTCAACATAAAATCGATCTTCTTCCTCTGCTTTGACACAAACATCCACTTTTATTAGGAGTCCATCGTCTGGAAAACAGGACTCTATCATGTTTATGCCTATTGTCATAGCTTTATGTTCATTTAGCTTAGTTCCTAAAAGTGGGAATGGTGGAGACGATTCCACAAACTTCATCGATTTTCCCAACTAGAAACAAATTCCATCGGATATATCGTATCATTATGGAAACGGATAAATTTAATATCATTAGCTGCATTAATACATTAATATAAGTATTTCTTCTAATCAGAAGAAAAATACAAGAACGATCATATTTTTTGTTGCGGCTTAGTAATAGCATTTCAAAATAAAGAATCCACGCAGAAAAATGGATATTCAACTATGGGATGGCCATTTCATGCATATATTTAGTTGTAATATTCAGCTGTAACTCAAACGATATTATAAGAAAACGTAACTAGCATATTGGATATTATATCTTAATATTTAAAGAATTTGAAAATCTTTCTGTGGAAAAAATGACGCTTTCGACTGCGCTGGGATTCGAGCCCAGGTCTTTCGATTGCCGGTCGACTGCTCTAACCACTGAGCTACACAGGCGTCCGACATCTCTTTCTCCACAGGAAGATCTCCTTATATCGCCTAGTGGCTCAGCCTTGCGGCTGTAAATGATTTCAAATTAATTAGTTGAGTTTGAAATTTTTGTCACTGCCTACATTATCGGAGGATCACTAGTCGCGTATCAGATAGGATACGGTGTCGACAGGTGTCCTCGTAGACAATTTCAAACTCTTATATCGCAAATAATGCAAATAAATTCAATATTTAAAGAATTTGAAAATCTTTCTGTGGAAAAAATGACGCTTTCGACTGCGCTGGGATTCGAGCCCAGGTCTTTCGATTGCCGGTCGACTGCTCTAACCACTGAGCTACACAGGCGTCCGACATCTCTTTCTCCACAGGAAGATCTCCTTATATCGCCTAGTGGCTCAGCCTTGCGGCTGTAAATGATTTCAAATTAATTAGTTGAGTTTGAAATTTTTGTCACTGCCTACATTATCGGAGGATCACTAGTAAAAATTTCAAACTCAACTAATTAATTATATCTTAATATCCAGATTTTACAAACGGACATATAAGATGCTTGTAGTTAAAACTACTGCTAAATACTATTTAGCTCGCTTACCACTATCATCTGAAGTTTTGTATGATCTTCTAAGTGAAAATCCGTTTCTTCTTCTATATACTTGTCGAAGATTATACATTCAGTAATCGGCAAGTACTCCTTATTGTAAGTGACTACTACGAATTTGAGCTTCCCCGCAGTTTGTACTTGCTGATTCATACCACTAGTTAAAATACAAAACTGAGCAAAAGTAGATTATGTAACGCTGAGCCGAGCTTTGTCGTACTCGGCAGAGGGCGATCACGTGTTTGGTTCAAAGTTGCATACGATACTTTCTGCAAGCAAATGACGCTTTGTGCGTCATTCTAGGAGTGTTTGGTATAACATTAGAAAATTGGGGTGGAATTTTTACTTTACTTGGACGGTAAAACTCATTAACTCAGTTTTACCGTTCAAGTACGGTAATAATCCCCACCCCAAATATTCCCGATTTGCTAATGTTATCAAACACTCCCGGAATGACGCGAATAACGTGCTTCAGTCGCATAAAGAAATTTATAAGAATAGTGATTATAATTACTGCAAGACTTTTTAATATCCACTTGCAGTTACTAATTTTTTATACCACAATAAAATAAAAAAGAGAAAGTGTGTTGATCACAATTAAAAAGCATAATGTCACCAATTTTTCCAACAATAATAATGGCTCAAAAATCAGGAATGTTGAAAAAGTTAAATAAAACTAATCTGTGATACAATATACTATGTAGCACTTCGCTACATGAAAAAATACTTAGAGCACTTCTGTTTTTGAGATTTGTTAGTTTCAATGATTGACCGAGCCCAAGATAATCGGATAACTTTTTTTTTGAAATTGTGACTCATTTAGATACGTAATATGAATTTTAACGTGTCACAGTATATTTATAACTATTGGAAAAAACATCTGGATTTTTAATGGTGATCATGACCTGTCTTATGAATTTATATTTGAAAGATGGATATAAATATAATATCATTACCTATTATATTCTGTGGCTGCCAAACAGACTTTTGGTGATATCATGTTTGCCATATATAGCGAGTGATACTTAAAATAATATTCAACCATTATAACAACCACACTTTTTAGTTCTGTTTGGTCGAAATATCCAAACTTATATTCTGCACCGTGTACTCTTCTTGCTACTTTACTTTCCAAAAGTGGTGAGTTTGATGCTTTAACAACCAAATAAAGAGGCTTGTAAGTTATAAAATTACCTTTAATAAACTATTTTACTTATTTTTTCAAATCATTTTTAACTTTCTCTGTCTGTTCTTCGGAAGATGGAATTAAACGACTCTTGACGATAACCGTTACTACAGTCAAGTCCCTGAATAAGGTCCCTTTCAATATGGCCATTTCCCCTAATCCTCGCTCGAGCATGATAGAGAGCTCCCCCCACTCTCGCTAACCTTGGAATTCGTATCCAACGCTTTCAATATGGCCAGCGTAGAAAGATTTCTAAAGCAAAGTCTTTTTGGTAGTTTTTTCGAAAAAGTCGAAATTTTAAGGCTGTTAAATAGCTATTTGTTCTCCACAAGTGAAACATGTTATTTTACCCAACAAGTTTAGTGACAATTGTACTTTCACCGTCTGTTTTGAGACGAGAAAATGGTTATTTTCACTATATGAGTGGAAAATAGTAACTGATGTGAAATCAGCCATTTTCCCGTCTCATAACAGACAGTGAAAATACTATTTTCACCAGACGTGTTGGGAAAAATATATTGTTTCATTATTGGTGAAATAATTCAAATAATATTAAGTGCGCAGAGAAAAATAGCATCTAGTCATGATGACTAAGAATAATGTAGTTGGAAAAAATAGGGACTGTACCGAGGGGGACTTGTTTCATAGCAACTGATAACAACTCTTTTGAGAATTTATTTGATGTAACTGTAGAGCGGGGCGAAACTGTGATTTTTAACCCTACTTTTAAAGTTCCAACTCGCTTTACAGATAACGAAAATCAGATTTTCGAAAGAGGTCCTATGAAGAATACAATGTTCACGTAGTTTTATGCATTTAATTTTAGGCATTTGATTTTACATAACCTTATAGTTGATACTTACATACAGTAACTGTGACAACACTACAAAGTCGCTGTGAGAACATTACTTATAGGCGACCACTTTTAGTACCTACATTGACGGGTCAACCATTGCTTGAATTCAACGACAAAAAGTAGTTAAGGACATTTTCAACTACATATATCACGTCACTATCCCCAGGATCTTTTCTGAGTGTAGGATTGAATGAATACCTTCTAATTAAATATTAAAAATTATTTTAAAAACATACGATCGTATACAGTCAAATTTTGTCAACGTAACATTCGATAAATTTACGAAAAAGTAACACGGACGATCGGGGTAGACTATGTGAAATATTTTTGCATTTATTGTCATTACAATTTGCGTAGCACTTGATATACAGAAATATTTATCTCTGTTTGACGCTGACCTTTGCTGCCCTTATTGAAAGCGTCGGATACGAATTCCGAGCAGTGCTGCCGGACCTGCGGAAATCATGGAAATCCCAGTAGGTCTACGGATTTTTAAAGGTCCATAATAAAAATATGTATTTTCCTACGGATTTCTACGGATTCTTGTTATATTCTCGTATAATGAAAACAATTTTAGGTAACAATTATTGATATTTCTTGCAGATATTTGAAATAACTAAGAATCACAACATGACTTGGAAAACTGGATCTGCTACAATATTGTAATACATGCTCACGAATCACGAAAAGTTAGTTGATTAAGAGGGCAAAACATTGTAATACACGGAGAAAATTCATTTGTAAAAATTTAATTAAAAGTTGAGTAAAGTCGGGATATAGTGGCTTTTGGTGAAAGTTCAAAATTTTTTTGCGTATTCATTCAATAACGAATTATAAAGTTTAATCAACTGTTTTAGAGTTAACTCAACTGTTCAATTAAATATTCATAAAATATTTAATTTTAAAATATTTATTGAATAAATACACAAAAACATTTTAAACTTTCACCAAAAGTCACTATGTCTCAGCTTTACTCAACTTTTGATTAAATTTTCACGAATGAATTTCCTCCGTGTAGGCTGAAAAGTTATGGTTTCTTTGCAATTTTTTTTAAGGAACTATGCATCGAATCTTGCTGAAATTCGTACCATGTTTTATTGAAATAAATCCGAAAAAGTATTTAGCCGCCACTTCTCGCAGATACAAGAAGTCAAAAGTCTGTTTTTCTCCATCTTTCTCTCTCTCTCAGGCTTGATTTTCTCGAGCGTTTCCCCCATCACTTCACCTTGTTGTCTGTCTCTGTCACACATTTACATCTCGGCCACGTTCGCTTATGCCGACCTCTCGCAGCCATAGACCCATAGAAAAATAAGGATTTCTTTGGGCGTTCCCCCACCATTTCTACGGATTTCCGAAAAAAAATCTGGCAGCACTGATTCTGAGGTTAGCACGAGAGCCATATGGAAAGCAACCTTATTGAAAGAGTTTACTGCAGTACAAGCAGAGGGTTAAAGCCCTTGACAAATTTCTTGAATATTATTACATTCTCATCATATGAGAAGGTATTGGTTTTATTTTTATATATTATCATATAAATTATGTATGACAAAAAATATAGATTATTTTTTTGTATTGTACGAAATTATATTTACCCAATGGAGTGGATCTGGCTATAAGAGCGCAGAGTATAATAGTAAGGGTTTTCCACATTCTTACTTTCACAGTCAAACTGATTCGCATTACTGATTTTCAAGTTTGGTTAAAATAATAACTACTCAAATTGGTTACGTGTAATCGCGTTTCTTAGTCAGTATTCCGAAATGACGTGGACCCACGATGATTTTATCTCGTCATGTGATTATAGAACAATCCAAAGTAGTGCTTTTGAGATAGCTCGTCAGAGATTTGAAATACATACGATATATGTATACGATACAAATACACGGAAAAAAATTGTTGATGTGGTATTGTTCACTTGAAAATACAAAAAAAATTCTCACCTCGACCCTGTCATCAGTCATACGATACATACATAAATAGCACACATATCCATTCACACTATTCAGTCGCAGCCAATCATATTTCCATTCTTCGATCCTCTTTGATTAGTTTACAAGTCATAGTGTCTGAAAGCAACCAAGATCCAACTTTTCTCCAAAGATGGAAAAAAGTGAATTTCGTGTGTTCACTGAAAAAAAAAATTCGACGATACAGACATAATTGTGGTTCCTTGACCTATATTATTTTGAAGATTTACCAAAAACCAAGGTTTGCGTGTATTAGTTCAGCCTGTATGTGTATTCCAAACATATGAATTACTATTGCAGCAATATTTTTAATTAACTGTCAAATATATTTTGTTGAATTACTTAAAAACATTCAGCTATATTCATATGGCTGATAAATCCCAAGCATTTCTTTCAGTGTTGATTAAAGACTACTTTTTGCATAGAAAAACTTTATCAGAAACCAAGGCCAAGCTCAATAAATATTATTCGGACTCTGCACCGTCAAATGAAATGGTTCAGAAGTGGTTAACCAAACATCGTTGTGGTCGTGCGAGCACTGAAACAACATAAAGTCCAGGTCGTCCGAATGAAATCACTGCACCAGAATTGATCGATAAAATCCGTGCTATTGTTTTGAATGACTCGAAAGTAAAAGCGCGTGAGATAGCTAAGATCGAATCCATCTCAATAAGCATGTCGTCAATATTTTGCATACACATTTGCGCATGATAAAGTTCTATGCAAGATGAGTGCCGCAATTGCTCACAATCGACCAAAAACGCATTCGTGTGACGATGGATGAAACATGGATCCACTACTATACGCTCTGTGCGTGACTGCAGCGCCATAGCATGAGTGAATTAAAGGAGGCTGTTCGAGAGCTATTACAATGTATTATAATGGGGCTTAGTTATAAAAATGTTTATTATCAATAAAAAAAAAAAAACAAAAAAAAACAATTTAATTCTCTTTAAAATTCAATTGTTTTTTCTTGTGAGGTATTTGTGTGAAATCAGCAGTAAAAAATAAGTATTATTCATAACAAAAATTATATAGAAACGAGTAAATATAAGATAAAGTTAATGACAGATCAAAACAGACATCACACCGTGATGAAAAATTTTTACAAACAGCATTATTGAAGGCTGAAGAATTTTATTTTAAAAATTATTTAAATGCTTTATATAAGGCTGTGATTGCCGAAGAACTCAATGATGAAAATAATACTGAAAATTTAGAAAACTGTGAAAGTTTAAGTAATAGTAAAGATGAAGAGATATTATTTAACCGAAGTTTTACAAGCAAAGAATGAAGAAAACTAAAACGATTTTCGGCAAAGTTCTTTTACATTATTCAAAATAGTCCCCTTTGGACTCAATACACCGCTTTGCACGGTCGAGGAGCGAATTGAAAGACATTTCATCAGTAGAAATTATGTTCAGGATAACGGTCGTGGACCTTTAAATGTCTAGAATGGCTGCATGACGCTTCCCTTTCATGACCAAAGTTGATCTTCATTCATTTTTTATCGGCCAATGGTTCAGACGTACTGTCAGATTAGGCGCAGTAACTCAGCTTCTATACATCCGAATGTCATGAAATTTTGACACAACATCCATGATGGATGTAGAATTAAATGACCAAAAGATCTAACAGATTTCGCCACTAGTATTGGCTATTTTTTTCAAACCTGGAAACTTGCGACAGACCTTGTAGATTAACAGTACCAGTTTCCGGCGACGCACCAATGATCGGCCAAAACATTTCATTGTTTTAACTAAATTGATCAAATATTTTTAAACTTGAATCATATGGAGTAATTTTGGATTATCTTTTCAAGCTATTTTGGAATAAAACGAGCTTTGAATAAAATGACACATTTATATAGTTGTTAATTTTAAATACAGTGGATTAATGCGAGTCGCTTGAAAAGTTTATTCAATATGGTAGATTTCCAAATGAATAGTGTGGGTTTTAAAATTTTTCTTTTTAGAATTGGTTAGCAGAAATGCTCTTAAAATTCTCAAGAGAGTGAAAAATATGATAAAAAAAAAAATCTTAAAGCTAATATAATTTAGGTATCACTTTATCGTCCTCTTTTACCCCTGCATCCTATTCCGAACTGGTCTCTCCTATTTTTGAAATTGAAAACCAATTTCCTTCTTGTAAAGTCTACATCGACGGAAGAGAACTGTAAAGCAGAGAGTCAGTGCGAAAAAGCTCATTGTCTACTTGCATCATAGATATTTATGCTACAAGGGAGGAAAAGGATGATTCTGACGAGTGTGAACTTGCGCACGAGCGAAGCGAAGATGCAAAAACACGAGTGAGAATCATCATATTCCTCTCGTGTAGCATACATTATTTTTTCTCATTCATGCACAGAAATGGCCACTTTTTGCCCGAAAGAATAACAAAAAATCACGCTGCTAAGGCTAATCACGCAATTTTTCCCTCATAAGAGGGAGTAATTGATAATTCGCATGGGAATTATTAATAACTCTCACATTTTTCGTGTGTACCCCAAAAAGGGGATTTTCTTCCCGCGCTTCAGGAAAAAAAGTGGCCATTTCTGTGCATGAATGAGAACAAAATATGTTCGATTCAGCTCGGGATTCATATAACAAAAGCACACTCGGGACGAGATATGATAGGAGTATATTTAATTTGAAAATCTTGTTTACAACATTTTAATATTTAAAAACATTTGTTGCGTAGCATATACCCAAGTGCGAATTGCCGAAGGTGATAATACGGCACAATATTGGCCCAATCTCGGCAGCCAAGAGTCGGCTATTGTTAATGGGCCAGTATCACTGTTTGTATCGGTCAAGTGCTGGGCCGACGACCGGCCTTTTTCGATTGTTTAAATTTACCGACCTTCAGCCGCAACTTGGTCCAGTATCGGCCCTATACCAAGCCGATTGTCATTTTTACTATGGCATCCAGTTCTGAAAGTAGAAGAGCCAGAGTCGGGCTCATGGACGGCACATTACTGGGCCATGTGTCACTTTTACCACGGCAAACCATCCTGGAAGTGAGAAAACCAGAGTTTGGCACAGCATTGGCCCGTTGCTGTGCCGAAAACAAGTGCTGGCGGCCAGAGTTTGGGCCAGCATTGGCCGCCAAGTGCATACCCGAGTTATCATTCCAGCAACGGCACGATATTGGCAGCCGATCTTCGGCAAATTTTTGGTGATGCTGGGCCAGTGTTGGGCCGTATCTAATTTCGCACTTGGGTATAATCACAATTTGCATCATATGTATTTCATTTAGTCTACCACATCACACCGGCTACTTTGGCTCTTAGCTACGTTCAGTTAAGTACAATTCACCCAGGTTTTTTCTGGTAGCTATCTCTTCAAAATATGTCTTGTACTCCAAAAATTTAATAACAGTTCCTATATGAATGTCTGTAAGAATTCCCACAAGTGTATCACCGGAAAAGATAGGATTGCCTTCGTCAGCCTAAAAAACAACAATTATAACTGATACGATTTACCATTACTCAAGGTAAAAAATGTCAGTGCGGAAATTTCCTTGTGGGCCAGAAAAGGTTTAGTCACAGTAAATTCTTGAATGAGATGACACACTGCGCCTAATCTGGGTCAAGTCTGGTGGTCGGATAACTACAACGTTCTTTGACTGATTTTCAACCTCGCGGACCAAGCCCATATCAGGTGCGGCGTTTCATTTGGTACTAAGATCAGATCAGTGAATTTATTCACGGTTAATTAGCAGTTTTTAATGTATCTAAGAATACGTTAAAGTATAATTACATATGTGAACACCATATTCACGTCGCATAATTTGATAAAGAATCGATCCTCTTCCTCTGCTTTAACACAAACATCCACTTTTATTATGAGTCCATCGTCTGGAAAACAGGACTCTATAATGTTTATGCCTATTGTCATAGCTTTATGTTCATTTAGCTTAGTTCCTAAAAGTGGGAATGGTGGAGACGATTCCACAAACTTCATCGATTTTCCCAACTAGAAACAAATTCCTTCGGATATGTCTTGTCATTATGGAAACGGATATACCTAATACCATTAGCATCATTCACACATTAATAAAAGTATTCCTTCTAATCAGAAAAATAATACAATAACGATCATATTTTTCGTTGCGGCTTAGTAATAATATTCCAAAATGAAGAATTCACGCAAAAAAATGGATATTCAATTATAGGACGGCCATTCTATGAATATATTCAGTTAAATTAAGCATCATAGTTTTTATTTAAGTATAACCTATTATTTCAAAAACATTTTTTTAGAAATTTGTATTAATGACTTCCCGTCAAACTTATTATAATACTCATGCAATTTTGACATTAGCATGATTTATGTTATTAATTTTATTGTTTACTACACTTATTTGGCAAAGTTGCATTTCCCAATTATAAATTATATTTTTAAATTTTACGCGCCAGTTACTTGGGCTGTGCGATTGAAGTCGCCTTTAGCAGAGTTCAAGGACAGATATTTTATTTTTTTAATTTTTAGCGTTAATAAATAAAATTATTGTACATTTTGAATATTTATTTTGCCTCATTCATGAGTTATAATGCGACAGAAATATCTTCATTTAGTTAATTACATGTCACACACATAATGCGTCAATTTATCCGACTAAAATTTTGGTCATCAAAAACTTGGAATACCCTATTACATGTGATAAAAAGTGTTACACTGGAAATAGTGAGGAGTTGAGTAAAACGTGGTTGACGTGAAAAGTCACTGACTTGAAAAAGTAGAATCTGTGTTATAATTATTATTAAAATAGTTTTCTTGAAACCTAATATTATTATATTTATTAACAAAATGTTATTAACATTTTATTTATGAAAAATATTAAACTTTGAAGTATTTGAAGATATATTAATTTGAATTTAGCGCTGCGCATGCGTCTTGTAAACATGTACCATAGTGTACCATAATTTTAACATGCCGATTCCATAATTTCGCTCCATACCATATGTCTGGCAAAACTGGTGTGGTCAATATTTTTCATACTCATTTGTGCATGATAAAGCTCTATGTAAGATGGGTGCCGCGATTGCTCACAATCGACCAAAAACGCATTCGTGTAACCGCTTCGGTGAAAAATTTGGCCTATTTAAACCGCAATCCGAAAGGGTTGTTGCGTCGATTTGTGACGACGGATGAAACATGGTGCCACCACCATACTCCCAAATCACGTGTAGGGTCATAACAGGGGGTTAAACCTAGTAAAAGTGCACCAAAACGTCCGAAAATGCAACAATCGTCTGGGTAAGTTATGGCTAGTGTTTCTTAGAGTGCACCATATGTATTTTATTTTGTCTACTACATTAGATCGGATACTTTAGGTTTTAGATGTGTTGAGCTAAGTACAATTCACTCAGGTTTTTGCTGGTAGCAATCTCTTGAATATATGATTTGTACTCTGAAACTTTAATAACGGTTCCTTTATTGGAATCTGTAAGAATTCCCACAAACTTGTCACCGGAAAAGATAGGACTGCCTTCGTCAATCTAAAAAACAACGATTATTGCTGATGCGATTTATCATTACTCAAGGTAAAAAATGTCAGTGCGAAAATTTCCTTGTGGGCCAGAAAAGGTTTAGTCATGGTGAATTCTTGATCAAAATGACACACTGCGCCTAATCTGGGTAAAGTCTGGTGGTCGGGTAATTACAAGTTCTTTGACGGATTTTCCACCTTGCGGACCAACCACAAGTCAGGTGCGGCGTTTCATTTTGAACTAGGATCAGATCAGTGAATTTCTTCACGGCTAATAAGCAGTTTTTAAAATATCTAGGAGTACGTTAAAGTATAATCACATATTGGAACCGCATATTTATGTCGCATATTTCAACAAAAAATCGATCTTCTTCCTCTGCTTTGACACAAACATCCACTTTTATTATGCGTTTATAGTCTGGAAGACGGGACTCTATCATGTTTATCCCTATTGTCATACCTTTATGTTCATTGAGCTTAGTTCCTAAAAGTGGGAATGGTTGAGACGATTCCGCAAACTTCATCGATTTTCCCAACTAGAAACAAATTCCATCGGATATATCGTGTCCTCATGGAAACGGATATATTTAATATCATTAGCTGCATTAATACATTAATATACACTACCGATCAGAATTGTGGGACCACCTGTTTTTCGATGATTGCTTAAATTATCTTGATTTAAATTTTGTGAGTGTTGAAACTTGTACTCTTAATAATGTGAAAGCCATCAAAATTATCTTTAAAATTAGTCGGGAATAAAGTCGTTTCGTTAAATTTTGAAGAATTTATTGCAAAAAAGTCCAAATTTCAATGTTTTCTTAAATTTTAAATAACTTTCGAAAAAATCAATATTTTTTAATGTTCTTAGGCTCATTTTAAAGTTAAGATTCTACAGGATCGCAGTAAATTGTCATTATAAATCTATAATTTTTTTCTTGCATAATGCAAAGAGTTGAAATTGTAACAAAAAAGTAGGGAAATTTCGAAAACATTTCATCTGTAGGTAAACATAATAAAGATCATATGAATATATATTTTAAGGGAATTCGATGCAAAATTCATGATTATATGTTTTATATATCTCATAAAAATAAATTTCTCAGCAAAAGCAATATTGGAATTTTTAAAACTTTTTTATTTGAACATTACATCGGCTACTTTAGGTTTTAGATGTGTTCAGCTAAGTACAATTCACCCAGGTTTCTGCTGCTAGCAATCTCTTGAATATACGATTTGTACACTGAAACTTTAATAACGGTTCCTGTTTCATAATCAGTAAGGATTCCTACAAACTTATCACCGGAAAAGATAGGATTGCCTTCGTCAGCCTAAAAAACAAAAACGATTATTGATGACACGGTTTGCCATTACTCAATTTAAAAAATGCCAGTGCAGAAATTTTCTCATGGGCCAGAAAAAGCCTAGTCATGGTAAATTCTTGATCGAGATGACACACCGCGCCTAATCTGGGTCAAGTCTGGTGGTCGGATAATTACAACGTTTTATGACGGATTTTCCACCTTGCGGACCAACCACAAGTCAGGTGCGGCGTTTTATTTCGAACTAAGATTAGATCAGTGAATTTCTTCACGGCCAATTAGCACTTTTTAATTCATCTAAGATTACGTTAAAGTATAATTACATATAGGAACTGCGTATTTATGTCGCATAATTCAACAAAAAATCGATCCTCTTCCTCTGCTTTGACACAAACATCCACTTTTATTATGAGTTTATGGTCTGGAGGACAGTAGTCTAGTATGTTTCGCCCGATTATCATACCTTTATGTTCATCCATCTCTGTTCCTAAAAGTGGAAATGGAAAAGGTGACACCGTAAACCTCATTGAATCTTTCAACTGAAAAAAAATACAATCGAATTGAAAGTGACATCATTGAATCGGATATAATTAACATCATTAGCATCATTCAAGCAATAATAGAAGAATTCCTTCTAATCAGAGAAATAATACTATAAAGATCTTATAAAAATTAAGAATTCACTCAGAAAAATGCATATTCAACTATTGGACAGGTATTTCATGCAGATATTCTGTTGTAATATTCAGCTGTAACTCAAATGATATTGTGAGAAAAATTAACTTATATATTGGATATAATATCTGAATATCTGAATATTACAAACGGATATATAAGATGATTGTTAGATAGTTGAATATCTGTTTTTCTACCTGTTCTCTGTACGCTCTAAACTTTTCTTTCGAAATTTTGATTATTAAAATCAATGAAACTACAAACTTATCGATGTAATTATGTAAAATCTATGGCTGTGATCAGAAATCGAATTGATTAGGAAAATCCCTTTTAAATCATTTGAAATTACTGTTTAATATTATTTAGCTTTCTTACTACTATCATCTGAAGTCCTATAGGATCTAGAAAGTGAACATCCGTATTTCTTTCTATATACTTATTAATGGTTAAAAATTTATCAATCGGCAAGTACTCCTCGTTGTAAGTAGCTACTACATATTTGAAGGTTTTAAGAGTTATTACTTCTCCATCTATATTACTAGTCAAAAAACGGAACTGAGTAATGAGATTCATAAGAATAGTGATTATAATTACTGTAAGACTTTTTAATATTTGCTTGCAGTTAGTCATATTTTGTATATCGTATTAAATGGAAAAAAGTAAATTTGTTGATCACAGTCAACTTAAAAGTATAATATCAGTAATTTTGCATATAATAATAATGGCTCAAAAACCAGGAGGGTGAAAAGAAGTGAAATAAATCAATTTGTCATACAATGTAAAATGAATTGTAACGTGTCATTATATATTTGTAGCAATTGGAAAAAACATCTGGATTTTTAATGATGAATTTGAATTTATATTCTACAGTTGGAAATAAATATAATATCATTACCTTTCCATTACTGCGGCAGTCAAACCGACTTTTGGTGAGATCATGTTCGCCATATATACCATATTATACTTAGAAGAACCTTCAACCATTATAACAACCACACTTTTTAATTCTGTTCGGCCATAATATTCAAAGTTATATTCGGCATTGCGTACTCTTTTTGCTATTTTACTTTTTAACAGTGGTGAGTTTGATCCTTTGAAAACCAAATAAAGTGGCTGGTAAGTTATAAAATTAACTTTTTATTAAAAATTAAACATTAAAGATACCTTAATATATTCTATAATTTTTACATTTTTGGAAATTGTATCTGGTCTAATATATGCAATATATGTAAACTCTAGGTACTAATAGGTAATTCAAAATTTACTTTGAACCCAAGTTAATTTTTCAATAAAAAAACATGTATTTTTAAGCCTAGATTGATTTCTCTATTAGAAAGTGTTCGTGCCGTTTTTGCCTCTATTAATCTAGTGTTACAATACTATTACTTTTTTATCTTTGTTTGTTTGAAAAATTAACTAAGAATACTTTATATAGCTTTTTGAGCAACATGAGAAATTAGTGTTTATATTTTGAATTTTTCCAAAAACTAATTTTAAAAATATTCATAAATGCTCCAATTTTTGAAATTCCGGTTGGATATGACCAGGTAACGGACTTGTTCTTACATTTTGGGCTCCGATAAAGTGTGCTAAAGGGTAATATAATGTGTCACAGCATATTTGTGATAGATTTATTGTAGCAAACATTTTGATTTTTAATGGTAATTCAGTGGTAAATTAATCAAAAATTTAAGTTATAGTAAAGTTTTATACAATCTATAGTAAATTATTGTATGTTTTTCCCTAAATTAAAACATTGTTTAACGAAAATTATAAACTTGCGTTTCTCCATGTATTGATATATCTCTCAATAAGACCCCTTTCAATATTTTTGGTACTTTTTCAAACAAAAATTGAAATTTATCGGCTGTTGAATAGTATATTGTACAACTAGGAAAAAAAAAATTTATTTTGCGAGTGTGAAGTTTAATGCCCGAGCTAAGCGAGGATAACAACCACAATAGTGAAATAAATTTTTTTACCGTGTCGCACACGTTTTTTTGCTACAAGGGGGATTGATTATGATAGACTATGTGAAATATTTTTGCATTTAATGTCATTGCAATCTGCGTAGCACTTGTTATGCAGAAATATTCAGCTGTGCTTGGCGCTGACTTTTGCTGGCCTTATTGGAAGCGTCAGATAAGAATTCTGAGGTTAGCGCTAGAGCCATAGGGAAAGCGGCCTCATTGAGACAATTTACTGCAGTACAAGCACAGGGTTAAAGCCATTTAAAAATTTATTTAATATTATTATATATTTTCATATAATATCATACAAATTATATCTAATGACGAAAAATATAGTTTTTAATTTTTTTTTTGTAAGAAATTATATTTACCCAATGGATTGGAGCTGGCTATAAGAGCGCAGAGTATAATAGTAATGTTTTTCCACATTGTTATTTTCACAGTGAAACTGATTTTCGAGTTCTGTTAAAATACTAAATACTCAAATTGGTTACGTGTAATCGCTTTTCTTAGTCAGTATTCCGAAATGACGTGGACACAGAATGATTTTATCTCGTCGTGTGATTATAAAACAATTTAAACTAGTGCTTTTGAGATAGCTCGCTAGAGATTTGAAATAGTGGAAATATATACATATTTGTATACGATATATGTATACGATACAAATACACGGAGAAAAATTTTTGGTGTATTATCGTTCTCTTGAAAATAAAAAAATTTTCACCTCGACCAAAAAGGCATAAGCGATACACCGGTCTATGAGGCCGTGTAACTTATGCTATTCGCGACTGAAAAAATTGAGAGGAATATATTTTTGAAGTTCAAGATGTGCCCTTTCCGATGGTGAATACGAAATTGATCTAAAAAATTATTAATCATACAAAAATTCAGTTTAAAAAAAAAACACGATTTTTTCGATCTTTTTTTTTTTTAAAGCGAGTTTTGAAAGGTTTCCTTGTCTGTCATCAACCTGGAACATTTTTAACCGGTGGAATAAATGTTTGAACTTTAAGAAGGTGTGGTTCAGAGATTAATTTTTTACTTTTGTCTTTACAAAATGGCGCCCGAATTACAAAATTGTCACGAATAAATTCAGGATTTTTTTTGTCAGAAAATATGAACAAATCGTGAAAATTACCAAGAATGAAAAGTTCTTAGAATCACTCAAAGAATACGTCTGAATTTTTCCAAAACGTTTCGAGCAACTTTTCAATTTTGCAAATAGCATAATTTTTTCAAAATAAAAAAATTGCTCAAATTAACCCGAAAAGACCCAAAAGACTGTTTGAGTCCATTTGTGATAATGGATGAAACATGGACCCCATACAATCATCTGAGAAAGTTATAGCTAGTGTTTTTTGGGATGCACTATACACAAAGAAATGCTTGAGATTTATCAGCCATATGAATACAGCTGAATGTTTTTAAGTAATTGAACAAAATATATTTGACAGTTAACCAAAAATATTGCTGCAATAGTAATTCATATGGATGGAATACACATACAGGCTGAACTGATACAAGCAAACCTTGGTTTTCGGTAAATCTCCAATATAATATAGGTCAAGGAACCAAAATTATGTCTTTATAGTCGAATTTTTTTTTCCAGTGTATGTATTTCATTTGGTCTATCACATTACATCGGCTACTTTAGGTTTTAGATGTTTTCAGCTAAGTACAATTCACCCAGGTCTTTGCTGGTAGCTATCTCTTGAATATATGATTTGTACTCTGAAACTTTAATAACGGTTCCTGTTTCATAATCAGTAAGGATTCCTACAAACTTATCACCGGAAAAGATAGGATTGCCTTCGTCAACCTGAAAAACAAAAGCCATTATTGATGACTCGATTTGCCGTTACTCAAGGTAAAAAATTCCAGTCCAAAAATTTTCTCGTGGGATAGAAAAAGCCTAGTCATGCTAAATTCTTGATCCAAATGACACACCGCGCTTCATCTAGGTCAAATCTGGTGATCGGATAACTACAACGTTCGTTTGCAAATTTTCAATTTCGCGGACCAAGCCCAGATCAGTTGCGGCGTTTCATTTCGAACTAAGATCAGATCAGTGAATTCCTTCGCAGCCAATTCTCAGTTTTTAATACATCTAAGATTACGCTAAAGTATAATTACATATAGGAACTGCGTATTTATGTCGCATAATTCAACAAAAAATCGATCCTCTTCCTCTGCTTTCACACAAACATCCACCTTTATTATGAGTTTATGGTCTGGAGGGCAGTGGTCTAGTATGTTTCGCCCTATTGTCATACCTTTATGTTCATTTATCTCTCTTCCTAGAAGTGGAAATGGAAGAGGTGACATCGAAAACCTCATTGAATCTACCAACTAAAATGAACATATAATCAAATATAAAGTTTCATCATTGAATCGGATATAATTAACATCTTTACTATCATTCACACATTAATGAAGGAATTCCTTCTAGTACAAAAATAATACAATAAGGATCTTATCAAAAGTAAAAATTCTCGCAGAAAAATGGATATTCAACTATGGTACAGCTATTTCATGCATACATCCAATTGTAATCATCAGCTGTAACTTAAACGGTATTATGAGAAAAGTTAACTTACATATTGGATATAATATGTTAATATCTAGATATTACAAACCGATTTATAAGACGCTTGTTATATAGTTTAATATCTATTTTTCTATGTGTTCTTTGTACGCTCTAAACTTTTATTACAAAATTTTGATTATTAAAATCAATGAAACTACAAACTTATCGATGTAATTATGTAAAATCTATGACTGTGATCAGAAATCGAATTGATTAGGGAAATCCCTTTGAAATCATTTGAAATTACTGTTTAATATTATTTAGCTTTCTTACTACTATCATCTGAAGTCCTATAAGATCTTCTAAGTGAACATCCGTATTTCTTTCTATATACATGTCAATGGTTATAAATTTTTCAATCGTCAAGTACTCCTTATTGTAAGTGGCTACTACGTATTTAAAGTGTCCATAAGTTATTATTTCTCCATCTATATTACTGGTCAAAAAACGATCCTGAGTGAAGAGATTTATAGGAATAGTGATTATGATTACTGCAAGACTTTTTAATTTTTGCGTGCAGCTACTCATTTTTTGTATACCGTAATGAAAGAAGAGAAAGCAAATGTGTTGATTACAATCAACTTAAAAGTGTAATATCAGTATTTTGACAATAATAATAATGGCTCAAAAACCAGGAGAGTGAAAAGAAGTGAAATAAAACTAATCTATGATAAAATGTAACAAGAATTTTAAAAAGGCACAAAATATTTATAACTATTGGAATAAACATCTCAATTCTTAATGGCGATCATAACCTGCCTTCTGAATTTATATTTGACAGTTGGATATAAATATAATATCATTACCTTTCAATTCTTGTAGCAGTCAAACCGACTTTTGGTGAGATCATGTTCGCCATATATAACATAGTATACTTGAAAGAACCTTCAATCATTATAACAACCACACTTTTTAATTCTGTTTGGTCATAATATTCAAACATATATTTAGCATTATTTACTCTTCTTGCTATTTTACTTTCCAAAAGTGGTGAGTTCGATTCTTTGAAAACCAAATAAATAGGTTTGTAAGTTATAAAATTAACTTTTTTTAAAAATGAAACATTAAAGATACCTTCATATATTCTGTAATCTTTGCATTTTTGGAAATTGTATCCGGTCTAATGTATGCATTATATTTAAATTCTAGGTACTAGTAAATTCTATATTTACTTTGAACCCAAGTTAATTTTTCAATAAAGAAACATTATTTTTCATCCTAGATTGACTTCTCTATTAGAAAATGTTCGTGCCGTTTCGGCCTCGGTTACTTTAGCCTTACAATACTATTACTTTTTAATCTTTGCTTAATTGAAAAATGTCTAAAAATGCTTTATAGATCTTTTTGAGCAATATTAGAAATTAGTATTTATATTTTGAATCTTTTCAAAACGTAATCAAATTTTCGAAATGCCGGTAGGATATGTCCTGTTAACGGACTTTTTGTTACTTTTTGATCTACGATAAAGTTTTCTAGAGTGCAATATAAGATGATACAGCATATTTGTGATAATTTATTCTAGGAAACATTTCAATTTTTAATGGTAATTTAATGGGAAATTAATTCAGAATTGTATATTACTTTTTACAATGATCTCTGTCAAGTTTTGTTAGTTGACTACTACTTTTGGTTTTGACTATGAAAAAAAAATCCCGAAACACTTTGTTAAAATTCAACTTTTTTTTCAATTTCGAAACATGTAAAACTTTTCTTTCTAAAAGTGAGAAAATATATTCCGCAATAAATAAAAAGCTCGTAGGATATTAAATTTACCATTTAACATGTGTCAAAAAATCTAAGTAAAAATTTTATTGAGTCACAAGCTTTTATCTTGGCCTAATTGAAGCTGAAGATAAAGCTGCTTTCGTACACGTAGAAACTTTTTATAGCAACATATAATCTATAATATCATATAATCTAGAGAAAATTGAGGTGCAATGGCAATCATTCCTAGCGGACTGGAAATTTTTCGCAGACGAAATACCAAAGATTAGAGAAATGATATTGAACTTTGATATAAGTATTGCTATATCTCTCAATAAGGCCCCTTTAAATATGGCCCTTTCCCCTAATACTCGCTCGAGCACGCTGGACCGCATACAAAGACTTCTATAATAAAGTATTTTTAGTACTTTTTAAACAAAAATTTTAATTTTACGGCTATTGAATAGTATATTGTGGAACTAGGGAAAACCAATTTATTTTCTAAGTATTGCTTTTACTTTTATATCTAATCATATAAATTATGTCTAATGCCAAAAAATATAGATTATAATTTTTTTTTTGTAAGAAATTATATTTACCCAATGGATTGGATCTGGCTATAAGGGCGCAGAGTATAATAGTAATGGTTTTCCACATAGCTATTTTCACAGTGAAACTGATTCGCATTACTGATTTTCGAGTTTGGTTAAAATACTAACTACTCGAAATGGTTACGTGCAATCGCTTTTCTTAGTCAGTATTCTGAAATGACGTGAACACACAATGATTTTATCTTGTTGATTGGTTATAGGACAATGTAAACTGGCCTTTTTGAGATAACTCGCTTGGAACTTGAAATCGTATACATATATATGTATACTTTTTTTTTTTTTTTTTTTTTTTTTTTTTTTTTTTCGGTGTGGAGGAAAATGGCAAAATCTTTTATAGACGTTGTACAGGACTCCCCTAGGACGGGTCTAGGCATACCTGTTAAAACCAAAAAACCCCTCTCTCGAACCAATACACCACCCGCGGGACCGCCTTTCGGCTTTAAACTTCACGGGTGGTTGGTTCCATTAAAGTCGCGTACGACTCTTCCGTCATCCGTTCGCTCAGAACTCCCACCCGCGGCCACACGCCCACTAGGATAACCGACTAGCCGCGCCACCCAGGGGAGAAACAAACAGATTCCCTCCCCGAACGACGCGGACAGCCAAGTCTACCCGAGACGCAGGACCGCGGGTGCCGGCCCCGATGCGATTTCTACTGGCCCTCCCCGTTGTTTCGCTCTCGACGCCCATCAAGCTCTCTCGTCTTCATCACAAGTGTGACGAATGACTCGATGAGCGTCCAGAACCGTTCAGACTGGAGCATGAGGGGGACTATCGTGTCAGGAGTAAGTTCGGAACCCACCGACTGACCGAGGACCCCCTAGCCACACCCCATTTTGCGCAGACGAAGAGTGCGTGCTCTGCGTTATCCACCGGGGATTCGCAGTAGCAACACGTCTCCTCGTCTCTCTTCTTAAAGCGCCTCAGGTACGCGTTAAAACAGCCATGGCCCGAGAGCGCTTGCGCCAAGTAAAAGCCGACTTCCCCGTGCTTTCTGTTCAGCCAGGTGGCGAGCTCCGGGATCAGGCGGTAGGTCCATCTCCCTGTCTGCTCACCATGCCATCTCATCTGCCATTTCTCGACGAGTCTGCGCCTTCCATCCTTGCGGATGGCCTCCTTCGCGCGAGCGATTTCCTGCAGGTCGGCGCAGGTAAGCTCCTTGCGAAGCTTAAAGGTTTCCTGCCTTTCCTCCGCCAATAAATCTATTGGCGGGACGCTCGCCAGGACCAGCACAGCGTTCGTCGAGATAGTTCTATATGCCGAAACTATTCTCAGCGCGACAAGTCTCTGCGCCGAGAACAGCTTCTTCTGGATAGCATGGTTTTGCAAAGCATTGGCCCAGACCGGAGCTGCGTAAAGCAGCTTCGAATGGACCACGCTCGCCACCAATCTTCTTTTCGCTTCCCTGGGTCCACCAATGTTTGGCATAAGCCGGGCCAAATTCGCTCCACATTGGATGGCTTTGGCAGCTGCGATCTTTAGATTTTCGCCAAAGCTAAGCCTACGATCCAGCTGCACCCCCAGGTACTTAATGCTTGTTTTCCACTCGACTTCATGCTCTCCGAGAACGATCCTCGGGTATTGGAAGGATCTCCTGTCCGTAACGAGCAAAGCCTCGGTTTTCTCAGGGGCCATTTTAAGACCCCTGCCATCCAACCAGCGCCTTGCTCGCCACAGACTTTCATTGATCCTCAGCTCTAGGATTCTGACGTCGTCAGCGGCGCACACGACAAGTGCGTCATCCGCGAAGCCGACGATGCTCGTTCCAGCAGGCAGGTCCATGCGCAGGAAGTCATCATACATGATGTTCCAAACGAGTGGACCCACCCGCGACCCTTGAGGAGCGCCACATGTCATCTCTTCTTTGAGAGACCATTTGTCGCCCTCGTATATCACCCACCTGTCGCTCAGATAGTCATCCATCATTCGCAACAGGTAGTCTGGAACCTTTTTCCGCATCATCGCCTCGATGCAGATGTCCCATCTCGCGGTATTGAACGCATTGCGTATGTCAATGCTAATCAACGCACAGAATCCCTTACGCTTACCAGTTCCTTTTCTTGCATTTGTGGCGATGTTAACCACAGCTTGGATGGCGTCCACAGTGGATCTGCCTTTCCTGAATCCGAACTGGCTTTCCGAGAGCTCGTTCTCCCCGACCAAGAGAGCCTGAAGCCGTTGTAGAATCAACTCCTCCAGAAGCTTCCCCATCGTATCCAATAAGCATATTGGTCTATACGACGAGGCAACCCCTAGAGGTTTGTTGCCCTTCCTCAGCAGGACCAACCTCTGCTTCTTCCAATCTGCGAAGAACCTCCCATCCCGAAGACAGGAGTTAAAGGCTTCTAGGAGGATCTCCGGGTATGCCCCGATCATCTCTTTGAGGATCTCGTTCGGCACCCCGTCGATACCCGGCGCTGTATTTGCCTTAAGCCTTCCACCCGCTCTCTTTAGTTCTTCGAGAGTGAAGAGTTCTTCGCGCCGGACCACGCAGGAACTTCGGTCCTGTCTTTGGAACGGCTCCACGTGTGGAAACAAGCTTCGCACAATGTACTTGACTCGATCGGGATTATCCAGGCCCGGGGTTTTTCTTCTAGTCACCAATCTCTTGGTGACTATTTTGAAGGCGAGACCCCATGGATCCTTCTCGACCTCACCGATCAAGTCTTTCCAGCATTGAAGTCGGCTTTTCTTTATGCCTCGCCTCAAAGCTGTTTTTGCCCCTTTCCATGCCTCGTGCAGCGTAGCATCCCCCTTTGAACGGGTGAATTTTCGCCGCGCTGCGAGGCATTCTCGACGTAGGGCTGCTAACTGGTCGTTCCACCAGTACATCGAACCCTTGGCTTCCCTGCGCTTACGGCGAGGCATCGAGTAGTCACAAGCCGCGACCACCTTCTGCCTCACCGAGCGCACAGCAGCTTCGTACGACCCAGCAGGGCAGACCCAACCAAGCTCATCCATGAGCCTGGTTTCTTCGAGGTGTTCGCGAAGTCTTTCCCTGCTGAGTCGTCTCGTGTTCCAGGAGGGGCTCCTTCCTTCGCCGCCCCTACCCTTTTCCACCGCTTGGCACCCTTGTTCTAGGCTAAATTCGATGCACCGGTGGTCACTCAAGGTTATTACCTCGAGGACCGACCAGTCGCTTATCCTTGAAGCGAGGCGAGGTGCGGCGACCGTGAGGTCAATTATTGACCCTCCCGCTCCTCGTCTGAACGTGAAATCCCCGCCCTGATTCAGGACGATCAGGTCGTTCCTAGCGACCATCTCGCCAACCAAGATTCCCCTCCTATCTAGGCGGGCCTCACACCACTCGGGCGATTTACTGTTGAAGTCACCCCCTATGAGGGATCGCCCGATGGCCTCACTGAGGCTTTCCTCAAGGAGGAGGATCTGGGTCTCAAAGACATCGAAGGGATCGCCGGGGGAGAAGTAGCAGCTGTACACACGCACACCCGCCACCTCCACCCAAACGAACCCCGCGTCGGTCTCCAGGAAGTCTCCGACGCCCAAATCAGGGTTACAAACAAGAATGCCGGCCCTCCTTGATGCATCCTGATACCAAGCAGAGTTTTCGGACCACTTGTACTGCTCACTAATGAGCAGCACATCGGCCCCCTCTCCCTGGCAGTCTGCATCAGGAGGTCCTGGGCATCCCTCCCCCTTCCGAGGTTGAGCTGCAGGAACTTCAATTCCTGCCTCTCAACCTCCGAAGCTCTTCCCGGAAGACCGGGCAGGAGCCGCTCCCTGACACATGTGCGACATCTTTTTCGCCCCTGTCTATGCATGTCAGGCACCTTGGTGGCGCCTTACAACTCCTGGCCAAGTGTCCCGTGGCGCCACATCTCCAACAGACGTTTTTTCTGTCGGGGTTGCTGCAGCCCCGGGACCCGTGGCCGTACCCAAGGCACCTGAAGCAGCGGGCGACTTCCACGTGCCCGCGAATGCGGCACGCGACCCACCCGATCCTCAGCTTACCTAGCTGAAGCAGACGCGCGGCGTCTGCCTCAGCCAGGCGGATCACTGCAGTCTTCACCCCACCAAAGCGGGTGAAGAGCCTGCAGGACCCCTCAAAAGCCGGTCTGCCCAGTGCCAAGCACAGGGCAGACACAACCTCCTCTTTTTCAACGGTCTCGTCGAGGTCCCTAATTTCGAGGGACCTCGTCGAGACCAGGGCTGAAATTTGCGCCCTTTCTCCGACCGCCAGGTCGAGCTCCTTTCGGAAGGCCGAAACGTCTCCCCCTTTTTGAGGACCAGAAGGACTTCTTCCTTCCTGGTCCTCCGGATAGACAGGACCTCAAGTCCTGCCTTCCGGGGGTCGACCTTCGCCTTCATTTCCTTCAAGATGTCGGCGTAGGACTGGCCGTCCTTCGCCGACACCTTGATGGCGTCGCCCGACCTGGCGGGCGTAGAGCGCTTCGACTTAGGAGTGGCGGTGGCCCCCTGCGCTTTTGCGCCGGGTCCTCCGCCCTTTTCTCCTTTTTTTCTTCTTTTTTTTCTTTTTCTTTTCTTTTCTCTTCTTTGTGACCACATGCCAGTCCCCTTCTTTATTTGGGGGCTGGCTCGTGGCCACCTGGGCATAAGAGGGCGAAGAGGCACCCTTTCCCCTCTTAGGAGTTTTTTCCAGAGGGGGGGAGGGTGCAGATCTCTTTTGCCCCATCACCTGATTTTGGGGCATCTCCCAGAGACGCCGAACGTGGTCTCTGAAAGATCCCCAGTTTTCCTCATAGCGGGGTGAGATTCCATTTTCTTCTGGATTTTCACCCCGCTCTCCAGGAGGCACTTGTGGGTGTTGAGCATACCGCTCAACACCTCAGTTGCCTCGTTCACCGAGTCTTTAACGAAGCCAGGGTTATTCCTCAGCATACCCTGTTGGATAACGCTGAGGGACCTGGCTAGTTTCTCCATTTTGTCATTTTGCTCCTTCAGGAGCTGGAGGACGTCTTGCCATCCCTCAGCCCCTGGAGGAGTGTGTGAGTGCGCATCTAGCGCCTTCACCTCCTTATCTCTTTCATTTTTTTAGAATTCATATCTAATACCGTCGTGTCTTAAGACGGTTCGCCCATCATGGGAGCCCTACCGCAGTAGGGCTACTATCCCCGCCTGTATAGATCCCTAGTTATGTGCGCCGAAACCGAGAAGCGGCTTATCGGATGGTCGATCCTATCAGCACATTTAAATGAGGCTAGAAAAAGGTTACGGGATAGGCCCGCGCCATAATGATGCAAAAGGTTTAGCGTCACCCCTATCGAGCGAGCGGTGCCGGGTCCGCCCCGACACCTGACCCGGACTTCAGGCTAGACGGTGTGCGATTTATCCTACGCAGCGTCGGATATAAGGAAATACTGACCAGGTAATCCTTCGTTCCTGCGCCCGGACGTCCATGATTTCAACCCCGAAATTGGCTCCAGACAGCAGAAACGTGAGCGGTTTTCCCAATTTAACATGTGGTTTCACGAGATCTTTGCCCTTCGCGGCTGAGCACCGGAGGGACTTACATTTACCCATATTACTTCCACAGAGGTGAGGTACTGACATCGCGTCCTACCCTGGTCGAGAGGCTACTACTCCTCCCTTGGCTAGTCTATCGGGAATATCCACCAGGCGCCGGCCGCAGCCCCATTCACTCAGCATCCCATTCATTCTGGTGTGTGTGGGTGTCGGTGTCGTGCATGTGATTGTGGTGTGACCGCAAGAGCGCACGCGGGAAGTTCAGCGTCATCGCCGCATACGCATTTGGGGCGATACCCCGATTAAGGGGCCCCCCGCATTCACTCCGTGCTCGTTCATTCGGCATCAAGAGACCTGTTCAAGGTCCCCCGATGCTTTCGCTCCACACCGCGTCCTCACGCGCTTGAAAGTCGCAGAACAACCGTCGTGGCACGTGCGCCCGGAAGGCCCATCACTAGGGAAAAGCCTGTCTGTGAGGCTCCCTTGGCGGCCATCCTGACGGCGACAGCCCTACTTCTGGCAGAGTCCTTGTGGCTACTACCGTTGGTGGGCTGCAGGACGCGTCTGCTCCGTGCTTGGACTCATGCATACACCTCGGCGTGACCCTGCCCGCCCGCAAAACGCTCTCTCGGTTGTTAGGCGTTTTGTGTTCAGTGTCGCTGTTATGTGTTGTGTCATATTGCTGTCTGTGTGCCCCCTCCTCCTTTCTCATCCGGGCTTGGGACCGGCAATGGCGGAGTTTATATATGTATACTTGTATACTACGAGCCTGTTTTATTAAGAATGAAAGAATGTGAAAAAATATTCAATGGTAATACTGATGTTTATAAATCAGTCCACTTAACTTTTGGAAGTTAAAGAAATATCTTGATTCAATTAATTACATGTCACATAAATAATGCGTCAATTTATCCGACTAGTTTAGATGACCAAAAACTTAGAATATGATATTACATCTAGGCCATCTTTGACCAAAATTTATATGTGAAATATATAGAAATTCACCTTTTATTGTGAAAAGAAATAGTTTATCAAATTAGGTAACAGAAAATATTTCATTAGGTGTCAACTTGTATCTCAACGTGTAATTTAGAAGTAATCATCAGGTGACCAACGAACTTATTATTCCTGAAGATCGCGATGTCGAAAGACTGACATAATAAATCAATACTACAATCGAGTAGTAATAAAAAGTGTTATACAGGAAATAGTGAGGAGTTGAATAAAACTTTGTGTAGGACAAGGCATCTATATGTGTCAGCGGGTTGACGTGAAATGTATATCACTGACGCTCGAGGAGCTTCAGACGGCAGTTCAGTAAAATGAGCTATCAATGTTGAAAAGTTCCATTCTTTGAACCCCTTCTGTCAAAGGTGGAAAAGGTCCGAATGAGATCACTACACCAGAAATGATCAATAAGATCCATGATAATCTTTCAAATGATCCGAAAGTGAAAGTGCATATGATAGCTGAGATCGTATCCATCTTCATGAGCGTGTGGTCAATATTTTGCATTCACATCTGTACATGAGAATGTAATGTAATATGGATCCACCATTATATTACGGAGTCACATGAAGGGTCAAAACAGGTGAAAGTTCACCGAAGCGTCCGTAAATGCAACAATCGTCTGGGGACGTTAGGCCAGTGTTTTATGGGATGCACAGTAAGTAATCTTCATCGACTACCTTGAGAAAGGAAGGACGATTACTAGAGCATATTGTCCTGCATTATTGGATCAATTTGTTGAAGAAATCAGGAAGAAACGGCCACATTTGAAGAAGAAAAAATCCTTTTTTATTATGGCAATGCACTATCTCACACATCGAACATTTCAAAAGCAAAAAAGCATGAATGGGGTTTCAAATCGCTTCCGCATCCACCGTATTCTACAGACTTGGCCCCAAGCAACTATTAGGTATTATCTGTTCCCAAACCTTAAAAGATGGCCGTGTGGTAGGTGTTTCAAGTCGAACGAAAAAGTTGAGTGGGAAACAACAGGATATTTTGGAGGGTTTGACAAAGCGTATTATTTTGAAGGCATAGGAAATTTTAAAGATCGTTGGATTCGTTGTATTGAGCTAAAAGGAAAGTAGATTGAGATATAAAACTGATTTTTCCAAAGAAAATGCATTCTTGTTCATTTTTTCACCTTAATATCAAACACCCTGGTATATAGGAAGATACGCCCTCCACGAACTACATTCACGCTCGATTACAATGTTGAAACATAAAATTTGGAACTCTCATATATACTTAGGTGTACTTTGACACAACAATACTTTGATTTATCAAATGCCCAGAAAAAAAGCTATGTATAAAATGACACATTTATGTGTATGTTAATTTTGAATACAGTGGTTTAAAGGGAATCGTTTGAAAAGTTTATTCAATCGGGGCGAGGCGGGATGGTACATTTTCAAGTAAATAATGTGGGTTTTAAAATTTTTCGTTTTAGAATTGGTTAGAAGAAATGCTCTCAAACTTCTCGAGGAAAGTACAATATTTAAATATTTTAAAACATTTGTTACATAGTACATATAATCACAGCTTGCATCGTATGTATTTCATTACCACATTACATTACCACATTACATCGGCTCCTTTGGGTCTTAGCTGCGTTCAGCTAAGTATAATTCACCCAGATTTTCTCTAAAAGCTATTTCTTCATAATATGACTTGTACTCCAAAACTTTAATGACAGTTCCTTTACGAAAATCTGTAAGAATTCCCACAAATGTATCACCGGAAAAGATAGGACTGCCTTCGTCAATCTAAAAAACAACAACGATTATTGCTGATACGATTCACCATTACTCAAGGTAAAAAATGCAAGTGCAGAAATTTCTTCGTGGGCCAGAAAAGACCTAGTCATGGTAAATTCTTGATCAAGATGACACACCGCGCCTAATCTGGGTGAAGTCTGGTGGTCGAATTACCACAACGTTCGATTGCGGATTTCAACCTCGCGGACCAACCACAAGTCAGGTGCGGCGTTTTATTTCGAACTAAGATCAGATCAGTGAATTTCTTCATGGCCAATTAGCAGTTTTTAATACATCTAATATTACGTTAAAGTATAATTACATATAGGAACTGCGTATTTGTGTTGCATAATTCAACAAAAAATCGATCCTCTTCCTCTGCTTTGACACAAACATCCACTTTTATTATGAGTTTATGGTATGGAGGACAGTAGTCTAGTATATTTCGCCCGACTATCATACCTTTATGTTCATTCATCTCTGTTCCTAAATGTGGAAATGGCAGAGGTAACATCGAAAGCCTCATTGAATCTTTCAACTAAAAAAAAAAACCAGCAAATATAACGTGGCATCATTAAATCGGATATAATTAATATCTTTAGAATCATTCACACATTAATAAAAGAATTCCTTCTAATCAGAGAAATAATACACTAACGATCTTTTAAAAATTAAAAAATTCATGCAGAAAAATGGATATTCAACTATGGAACAGCTACTTGATGCATATATTCAGTTGTAATATTCAGCTGCGACTCAAATGATATTATAAGAAAAATTAACTTATATATTGGATATATTATCTTAATGTTTATGTATTACAAACGGATATATAAGAAGCCTGTTATATAGTTATACATCTGTTTTCTCCGTGTTCTTTGTATGCTGTATACTTCACTTTCGAAATTTTAATCATAAAAATCAATTAAACTACAAGCTTATCGATGTGATTATGTAAAATCTATCGTTGTGATCAGAAATCAAATTGATGAGGAAAATGGGTTCTAAATCATTTGAAATAACTTTTTATTATTATTTAGCTCTCTTACCACTATCATGTTTACTCCTATAAGGTCTTCTAAGTGAACATCCGTATTTGTTTTTAGATAATTGTCAATGTTTATAAATTCATTAATCAGCAAGTACTCCTTCATGTAAGTGGCTACTACGAATTTGCGCCTTTCAGTATTTCTTAATTGTCCATTTATATTACTAGTTAAAATACGAAACTGAGTAAAGATATTTATAGGAATAGTGATTATAAATTTTGCGAGACTTTTTAATATTTGCTGGCAGCTATTCATTTTTTGTATACCATGATGAGTGAACAGCAAATTTGCTGTTTACAATTAACTTATATGTATAATATCAATAATTTTTTTAATGGCTTAAATACCAGGAGTGTGAAAAAAAGTGACATAAAACTAATCTTTGATAAAATGTAACATGAAATTTAAACGTATCACAATATATTTATAACTATTGGAAAACAAATTCTTAATTTTTAATTGCAATCATAACCTGCCTCTTGAATTTGTATTCGACAGTTAGGTAAAAATATAATATTATTACCTTTCAATTTGTGTGGCAGTTAAACCGACTTTTGGTGAGATCATGTTCGCCATATATAGCGCGTGATACGTAAAAGAATCTCCAACCATTATAAGAACCACACTTTTTAATTTTGTTTGGTCGAAATATTCAAACTTACATTCGGCATCACGTACTCTTTTTCCTATTTTACTTTCCAAAAGTGTTGAGCTTGATTCTGTAACAACCAAATAAATAGGCTTGTAAGTTATAAAATAAACTTTCATTATAAATTAAACATTAAAGACACGTTAATATATTCTGTAATCTTTGCATTTTTGGGAATTTCATCCGGTCTAATGTATGCATTATATTTAAACTCTATGTACTAGTAAACTCAAAATTTACTTTAAACCCAAGTTGATTTTTCAATATAAAAACATGTATTTCTCATCCTAGATCGATTCCTCTATCAGAAAATGATCGTGCCGTTTCAGTCTCTGTTACTTTATTGTTACAATACTATTACTTTTTAATATTTTGTTCAATTGAAAAATTTCTAAGAATGCTTTATAGAGCTTTTTGAGCAATATTAGAAATTATATTATTTATATTTTGAATTTTTGCAAAACGTAATTAAAGAAAATTCAAATATGTTCAAATTTTCGATATAAAACTGCTTTTGTACAAGGAGAAACTTTTTATAGCAATATATGTTTTATTTTATAATGATAATTCTAAAAAATATTAGGAATCTATGGAAAATCGAGGTGTAATGGCAATCATTTCTAGTGGACTGCAAATTTTTCGCAGTTTAAATACCAAAGATTAGAAAAATGATATTGAACTTTGGTATAAGTTACAGTAAAGTTTCATACAATTTATATAGTAAATTATCATATCGTGCTTCTAAAGTTCAGTATTTTGCTAGGAAAAATTTTCAATATAACACGTTCTTCCCTAAATTAAAACATAATTAAACAAAAATTGTAAACTTTTACTAAATTGAAACTCCGTCTCACTAAGGCTCCTTTCAATATGGCCATTTTTCCTAATCCTTGCTCGAGTGCAGTGGACCGCTCCCTTCACTCTAGCTAACTTTGGAATTCGTATCCGACGCTTCCAATAAGGCCGGCGTAGTAAGATTTCTAAAATAAAGTATTTGTTTTTGTGTCGGGTTGAAAAGAAAGTTACAAAATGAAGATACTGTTGATCTTTAAGTTAAGGAACATTTATTTTAACTATTCAGACATAATTTCAGATTCGCGCGCTTGAAGAATTACTTTATAGAATGACGGTTCGTTCAGTTCTGTCTTGGTCATGAGTTCGATTACCATTCGGAGATGCTTAAATGCTGGGAAGGTGTGTTTCGCATATTTTACAAAAAGTTGTGATTGGTGGGATGACAAAAATGGGATGTTTCGTCTATGTCTATTGGTTGACATTTGGAAAAACCCGAAGACAATGTGTAGGCCCTATTTGAGTTCGTCCGAATTCTGAGTATCATAAACGACTTAGGACGGTCGGAGCCCTAAGTGCATAAAATAGAGTTTGAAACAGTCCGCAGCCATCGGTAATGGTCAAGTCATAAAAGCCGGAACTTAGTAAACATACAAATGGCCTAAAGTCTATTCAATTTCTTACATTTGTCTAACATCTGCACAGTTATGGCTTATTTGGTAAAAATGACAATTTAGTAATTTCAGAACTAATAAAGTCGGCCGCGGCTGGAATCCTTCTTACAATTTAGATTTACCAATGTGATATTTACAATAGTTGAAAAATCTCCAGTAAACCTTAGATATCTTATTTCAGGGATAAAATTACAAATAATTGTTACCTTGTAACATACCGGCCCCCTTTGAATGCCATGCTTTCAAAATGTACTAACTCAGTCTAATTTTAATACATAATACTAATCGCGCAAGTGAAACAGTTAATTGATTCAAGAACATATTGATTCAAAACTAGAATGTCATAGTGTGATGTGAAATATAACGAAGGAGTTAAGACATACAAATACAAATCCCTTGAACGTTTGATGGACGCAGTTCCAAGTTATTATAGGCTAATGTAAAGAAACTAAAAAGAGAGGACGTATTTACAATTAAGGTTTTTATATATCAGGTCATAGTCGATACAAAACATATGTGCAACGGATAAATTTTACTGAAAACGAGATGATCTGAATCATTAATGTTCAATGGGAAGTGGATACAATTTTTTCAGGGCGCGTTTATGCGCGCCTGATGGATCTCGAACTGTTACAGCTCGAATTATCCCATCTTCGCCAGGGTGAACTGCCGTGATTCGGCCGAGTTTCCAAGACATGGGTGGAAGGTTATCTTCTTTGATAACCACGAGAGTGCCAATGATGATGTCTTCTTGGTTCGAGGACGTTTTCCATTTGCTGCGTGATATTTGCTCGTTCAAATATTCCTTGTGCCATCTTTCCCAGAAGTGATGGCGCATTTGTTGTGCAACTTCCCAAGATGATAATCTGTTAACTGGAATATTCCGCAAGTCTGACTGTGGAAAGGTTGTCAAAGAGGTTCCAATCAGGAAATGGCCCGGGGTTAAAGGGAGAAAATCGTCTGGATGGGATGAAAGAGGTGTTAATGGACGTGAGTTAAGGATTGCCTCAATTTCGACAACGTATGTATGCAATTGCTCGTATGTTAAAAGAGTGTTGCCTGTGATTCGTGTAAAATGTCTTTTGAACGATTTTACTGCGGCTTCCCATAGGCCTCCAAAGTGAGGCGCTCTGGGCGGAATAAAATGCCAATTAACCTGTTTTTTCAAAAGAAATGATTGAATTCCTTGGTCTTTTTCAAGTGATTCAATCTGTTTATAAAAATCGCGTAATTCTCGGTTGGCCCCGACGAAGTTTGTAGCATTGTCCGAGGACATAGAGTGCGCTGCTCCTCTTCTAGCAAAGAAGCGTTTTAAACAACTCAGAAAGGCTGCGGTCGTTAGATCGCTAGCTAATTCTAAATGAACTGCCTTAGTGGCCTGGCAGACAAAAACGGAAACGTACGTCTTGACCTTTGAAATATTTCTGTGCCGTCGTTCCTTGATAAAAAAGGGACCACAATAATCTACACCCACATTGACAAATGGTCGATCGAATGAAACTCTATTCTTTGGTAAGTCTCCCATTAAGTAGTTGGTTTCGCGGGGCTTTGCTCGAAAACATCGTACACATTGACGAATAATGTGTCTTGTGGTATTGCGACCATCAATTGGCCAGAAGGTCTCACGCACGCCATATAATGTCGCGTTGATACCGGCATGCATACGATTCACATGCTCCTCGCGAATAATGAGTCTTGTAATAGGGTGATTTCTTGGAAGTATGACAGGATGTTTCTGAGATTCGGGAAGTTGAGCGTGAGTCAGTCTACCTCCAACTTTGAGAAGACCTGACTCAAGAAAGGGATTTAAGTTTAAAAGTTTGCTTTTAGAATTAATTGGCAGTTTGTGGGACAATGCGTGAAGTTCTTTGTAAAAGACTTCTGCTTGAGTTATTTTAATTATTTTTTGAAAGGCGTTCTTATATTCATCTGTAGATAGCCTTCCAGTTTTACGAAATTCTTTTCTCGTTTTAGCATTGTAAACAAACCTAAGACAATTGGCTAAAACAATTGTCAGCTTTTTCAAGTTACTAAACTTTCTCAGAATTTCATTTTCCCTAGGCTTTGATTCTTGTGAAATAAGAAGTGAAAGAGTTGAAGGAGCTTTGGTTTCAGGAATTTCATGTCTATGAAATGACAATTGAGGCCAGGAATCAGAGTTTTGCCTCAACCATTGAGGGCCCTGACTCCAAAGATTGTTTTTTAAGAATTCTTGAGGGCTCTGACCCCTTGAAATCAAGTCAGCTGGATTGTCAAGAGTAGGCACGTGTCGCCAATCTTGAGGTCGAATTTCTGCTTGGATTTCAGCAACTCTGTTTGCGACAAAGGTCTTTAAAGTATGGGAAGGGGTGTTAATCCAGTTGAGTACAATTGTTGAGTCTGACCAAAAGTATGTCTTATTAATTTGAAATGGGAAGGCCTTAATTGTAGCTTTAAATAACTTTGCCAAAAGGTTTGCTGCGCACAATTCAAGCCGAGGTAAGGTAGTCGCCTTTAATGGAGCTACTCGCGATTTAGAACAAACTAAGGCACTATGATGCTTGCCTTGTTTGTTAGTTGATCTAAGGTAAAGACACGCCCCGTATGCCTTTTCGCTGGCATCACAGAATCCGTGTAATTGAATTTCAGATGGATCTGGGATTAAAATGAATCGATTAAATTTAACATCATTGAGAAGCTGCAGCTGTTGCTTAAATTTGATCCAGAAGTCTTGAATTTCTGGAGGTACGGGAGTATCCCATGCGAGTTGCAGCTTCCAAAGTTGCTGTATAAGTATTTTGGCTAAAACGACCGTTGGACCGAGTAGACCTAAAGGGTCAAAAAGTTTTGAAATTTGCGACAGAATTGAACGTTTTGTGCTAGGCTCCTTGGAGTCAAGTGAATTTACTGTGTAAAAGATGAAGTCACTAGCAGCATCCCAATGAAGGCCCAATGCCTTCACGGCTTCCGTAGGATGTAAGGTCATAAAGGCCTTGGAGTTTTCGCTAGGGAAGTTCTTTATTAATTCGGGGTGGTTTGATCCCCATTTTCTGAGATTGAAACCGCCTCTTTTGAGAAGATTGATCAAATCGTCTCGAAGGTTGATTGCATCCTGAAAAGTTTGTGCACCTGTAAGCAAGTCATCCACGTAAAAATCGCGTTTTAGAATTGTAGACGCAGTTGGAAAGGATTCGCGCTCATCTTCAGCCAGTTGATGGAGAGTGCGGATAGCGAGAAAGGGAGCACAGGCAGTTCCAAAGGTTACCGTGTTTAGCTTATAAATCTTTACAGGTTCTTGAGGCGACTCACGCCACAAAATTTTTTGAAAAAGACTGTCTCTATGAGATATCTGTATTTGCCTATACATCTGCTCGATGTCAGCAGTAAGAGCGTAACGAAAGCATCGAAAACGGGTAATTATTGAAAAGAGATCCTCTTGGATGGTTGGTCCGACGAGTAGAGTGTCGTTTAAAGAAATGCCAGACGAAGTTTTGGCAGAACCATCAAATACAACTCTTACCTTCGTCGTGAGGCTAGAAGATTTTACTACTGCGTGATGTGGGAGATAAAAACCTTGATCAATAGGTTCACAATCTGACACCAGGGTCAGATGCGATTCCTTGAGATACCCTTGAATGCATTCCGAGTAAGTTGTTTTAAGGAAGGAATCCTTTTCGAATCTTCGTTCTAATGAATAAAGGCGTTGAAAGGCAGTATTTTTCGAGTTACCAAGATCATACCGTTTTTTGTTAAAAGGAAGGCTGACGCAATAACGACCTGATTCGGTTCTTTGAACATTTTTCTGGAAATGTTCTTCACATTCTAATTCTTCACTTGACCTTACATTTGAAACAGAATCGACTCCTAATTCCCAGAGTATGGGCAATTCTTGAAATTTAATTACATTGCAAGTGATTGGAGATAGAAATTTGGACATGCAAGGCTTTGAAATTCGACCCGCGATGATCCATCCGAGAAGCGTTTCCTGGTACACTGCTGGTTGCCCTTTAACTCGAATTTGGCCGGAGCGTAAAAGTAAATAAAAGTGTTCTGCCCCTATTAAGAGGTCGATATCAGCTGGCTTGCAAAAATCAGGATCAGCCAAACTGACACCTGCCGGAATCTGAAATAGTTTTTTATCGAGAGAAAGACTAGGCATTTTATCTGAAATTTCTCTAAAAATTAAGCATGACAGGTTAATTTCAGCGTCTGTATACCTAGATTTTATTTTTGCGACCGTGCTATGATTGACTTTAGAACAAAGATTTTGAGCACCCTTGAGTTGTATATCTACTCGAGTTTTTGCAAGCCCTAATGCTGTTGCCAACTTCTCAGTAATTGAATTGCACTGAGAGCATGAATCCAAAAGAACACGGCAAGGTTGAAACTCGCCTTTATTATTCATAATATCGACAATTGCGGTACCTAAAATGACTTGGGACGTATTCAAGGATTGACAGTTCAACAATTGAGTAGCAGCTACAGATGTGGAAGGACACGAATTGTCTGCAGTTTGTTTCTCAAAATGAAGAAGAGTATGATGCCTTCCTTGACACTTTCTACAAGTGGTAGATCGACAATCAATGGTACGGTGGTATCCATTTAAACAATTGTGGCAGAGCGCAGTCTTTTTAATCTTATTATATCTTTCATGTGGGGACATTTTTTGAAAGGAGGAACATGACGATGGCATATGATTTTCCTTGCAAATAGGACACTCCGAATTTGTATACATTTTGGAATCAACCGCGGTTTTCATACAAAATTGTGATGGTTTGGATTTGAAATGAGACCTTGAGTTTTATTTGTTTACATCTGTCCTTTGATATGAACCTTGTTTAAAATTGAATTGAGATGAGTCAATGAGTGCACGATGTTCGAGAAAGGTAATCATCTCATCAAAGGAGGGAGCGTTTTTATGTTTAAGACTTTCTTCCCATTTTTCTTTAGTATAAGGATTTAATTTTTTCTTTAATAATAAAAACAAGAAGTGTATCCCACCGATCTTCTGCCTTGATTAATGCATTTAGAGCTCTAACTTGTTTTTGCACATTATCAAGAAAACTTTGAATTGAAAATTCTTTTGATACGTGTTGAGTCTCGATTAAGGATTTTAAATGACTTTCTACAATATACCGACGGTTGTCATACCGTTTTTTAAGGAGTTCCCAAGCAACCGTATAGTTTTCGGGAGTTGTTTCGAGCGAAGCGATTACTTCAGCTGCTTTATCCTTCAAACACGCCTTCAAATAATAAAATTTGTGTAATTCTGGAATGGATGGGTTGTCATGACACATTGACTTGAATGATTCATAAAAGTTGAGCCAAGTGTCATACGAACCATGAAATGTGGGAGTTTGAAGCTTAGGAAGTTCAAATCGCGACCCTGGTAGAATTGAAAGCGTATTTTGTGGGGCGGACATTGTGGTGCCTATTGATAAATTTCTTAAATGTTTTTTAGCTAGTGCACTGATCGCGTAAAAACGATTTTGAACCTGTAACCTTTCTGAATCATTTTCTGCTTCTTCTTCTGCATTTGTGGCAACGTCGTCTATTTTGTCTTGGACTTGTTGAAACTCGTCCCAAAGTTTCCAATGTTTATCTAATCTAGTTTCTAAGTCAAGTGACTCTACATCCGTTTCTTCATTAATTGATTTTAAAATATTTTCAAAGTAGGTTAATTGACGTTTAATTGAGCCACGAAGCTTTTTGAATTTATTGAGCGAGTTATCAGTCATAATTATTTCGTTTGTTAAAATTAAGGCACTTGTTTGGAAAGGGACTGAAAGATTGGAAAATGAGATTGGAACTCTTTTGACTTACTTGTGGGTATCAGAGCAGACTTGAGATGTTTAGCAGACCACAGCTTCCTCAACCTTGACCGGATGAAGTTGAATTGGAATCGACTGGATTTGACTGGACTCTGAGTTGAATTCCGGTGATGAATCTGTTTCTGAGTTTTGAAATGATCCTCAGATAATTCCTTGGTGCAGCGACGTCTTGCTGATGTTGATGTAAGATTGCTTAGAATCAATTTTGGCAATGAAGGTGCTCCTGGGTGTTGAAATCGACTTGGAGTTTCACAAGTCTTTCCAGAAGTAGTTTCTTCAGCTTGTCAGTGTCTTCGTTGAAAAGATGAAAAAGGAGCACGCGAATCTTGAAATCTTCTCCTTTGGCGCTAGCTTGCTTTGCAGTTTCGACTATCTATCAGTGATGAAATTGAAAATGATAATTTTTATGAGTAAAGAGTAAAACTTCACTCAAATGCTTTTTGCGAATATCATTAAAAGTCACTTGCGTGTCGTGGAACTATCACAATACACTGTAATTGTTAATATCGATGTTGCATCGAGTTCACATAATTTGACATTCACTTTGTTTTGTTTCACTGGTAGTCGATGAAAGGCAATGTTCTTCACGTTATTTTGCGAATATGGAACACGCACGTAAGAACATCCGCGACTCGAAGGACCAAAATGTTTTTGTGTCGGGTTGAAAAGAAAGTTATAAAATGAAGACACTGTTGATCTTTAAGTTAAGGAACATTTATTTTAACTATTCAGACATAATTTCAGATTCGCGCGCTTGAAGAGTTTACTTTATAGAATGACGGTTCGTTCAGTTCTGTCTTGGTCATGAGTTCGATTACCATTCGGAGATGCTTAAATGCTGGGAAGGTGTGTTTCGCATATTTTACAAAAAGTTGTGATTGGTGGGATGACAAAAATGGGATGTTTCGTCTATGTCTATTGGTTGACATTTGGAAAAACCCGAAGACAATGTGTAGGCCCTATTTGAGTTCGTCCGAATTCTGAGTATCATAAACGACTTAGGACGGTCGGAGCCCTAAGTGCATAAAATAGAGTTTGAAACAGTCCGCAGCCATCGGTAATGGTCAAGTCATAAAAGCCGGAACTTAGTAAACATACAAATGGCCTAAAGTCTATTCAATTTCTTACATTTGTCTAACATCTGCACAGTTATGGCTTATTTGGTAAAAATGACAATTTAGTAATTTCAGAACTAATAAAGTCGGCCGCGGCTGGAATCCTTCTTACAATTTAGATTTACCAATGTGATATTTACAATAGTTGAAAAATCTCCAGTAAACCTTAGATATCTTATTTCAGGGATAAAATTACAAATAATTGTTACCTTGTAACAGTATTTTCGGTACTTTTTCAAACAAAAATTGAAATTTCACTGCTGTTGAAAAAATATCGTTTCATTATTGGCGAAATAATTTAAATAATATTAAGTAGGATTGAATAAATATCCTCTAATTGCATATTGAACAATATTTTAAAAACACAAGATCGTATACAGTCAAATTTTGTTAACGTAGCATTCGATAAACTTAAAATTGGGTAATACGGACGATCGGCATAGACTATGTGAAATATTTTTGCATTTATTGTCATTGCAATCTGCGTAGCACGTGTTATGCATATATATTCCGCTCTGTTTGATGCTGACCTTTGCTGCCCTTATTAGAAGCGTCGGATACGAATTTCGAGCTTAGCGCGAGAGCCATATGGAACGCGGCCACGTTGAGAGAATTGAAAGTAGTATTGGCAGAGGGTTATAGCACTTAAAATATTTAATAAATATTATTACATTCTCATCATATAAGAAGGTATCGGTTTAAATTGTATATATTATCATATAAATTATGTCTAAAAACAAAAAATATATATTATAATTTTTATATTGTGAGTAATTATATTTACCCAATGTATTGGATCTGACTGTAAAAGCGCAGAGTACAATAATAATGGTTTTCCACATTGTTACTTAAACAGTGAAATCGATTCGCAATACTAGTTTGCCAGTTCGGTTGAGATACTAAATACTCAAATTTGTTACGTACAATCGCTTCTCTTAGTCAGTATTCTAATTTAACATCAACACACAATGATTTTATCTCGTCGTGTGGTTATAGGACAATGTAAACTGGCGCTTTTGAGATAGCACGCTATAGATTTGGAATCGTATACATATATATGTATACTCGTATACTACGTGACTTTTTTATTATCAGTTTCAAAATTGATATGTTCAATATAAATGTTATTAAGAATGAAATAATTTGGGAGAATATTCAATAGTGTTACTCATATTTATAAATTAGTTTATTTAACTTTTGGAAGTTACAGAAATATCTTCATTCAATTCATTACATGTCACACAGATAATGGGTCAATTTATTCGACTCTAGTTTTGATGATCAAAAACTTGGAATATCACATTGCATCTAGGCCATCTTTGATTAAAATTTATATGTGAAATATATAGAAATATATAGAAATTTAACTTTCATTGTGAAGCGAAATAGTCTATCAAATTAGGTGAGAGAAAACATTGTATTAGGTGTCTAATTTCACCTTAACGTGTAATTTAGAAATAATCATCAGGTGACCAATTAACTTATTATTGCTAAAGATCGCGATGACGAAAGCCTGACGCAATGCGTACACTGCAAATCCAAGTGTGTTATTAAGCGTGTTATTTAAATGCACCAAAATGTGTAAGCACACTTCATTAACACGTCTAAACGTGTAAATTCAATTATGTGCATTAAAATAATACACTTGAAAAAAGTAACGTGTAGTTTTAACACATCTAAAGCATTATTTTACACATTTTATCCGTGTTAAAAAATAATGCAATTTTTTTGTGTTTTAAATTCAAAAACACTTTACTTTTATGCACAAAAGTGTATTAAAATTAAAAGTTTAGTTAGAATTATACGTTTCTACGTGTTAACCGTTTATATTTGATGTATTTAAATGCATTAGATTTACTGATCAGATATTTATCAGTTATTACTACCACTTAAAGAATAGAAAAACAATAACTGTGAAGCTTTCATAAAAAATGATTATTTATTTTAAGCCTTCCAATATATTACAAAATTTCAAACTCTGTTCGGTCATGATGTGTCTGGTACTTCAAATGTCAATGTAAGTTTAGTTGAACCTACATTAGAAATGTCAACGACTGAGCATTCAGTGATGGCTATAACAATTATTTTTTATTATACGTTTTAAATAAAAATGTTATAAAAGAATTTTACACAACTCTGTTATTTAAGAGTTATATAATAATATAGATAATATGTTTTCAAAATATTGAACAATCATAATAATAATATTTAATATAATTTTATTCAGTTCTGTGAATAATTGATTTACCTAATACATATATATTAAAATAACACACCTACATGCTTCAAAATAACATACATGTACTGTGTTAAATAATAACACACCGGGAAACGTTTTAATTTGACTACAAGAAAATAATACGTTTATGTGTTTTAAAATAACACACTTAGTTTTGCAGTGAATAAGATGGTTTTGCACGAATTTACACTCGAGCAGTTTGAGATAATTACTGGATCTAGTTGGTCCTGTTATTTATATAGTGCTGATCTTTGCGTCCTCATTGAGATTTTCAAATGTACGTTACTCATACAAATACTTATTGATATGTTGACATCTCTTGAATCATAGTCGAGTAAAATGAATTTTAACCATACCTTATTCACCCAACTTGAATGATAGAAAGTATTACACAGGAAATAGTGAGGAGTTGAGTAAAACATGGTCTAAGACAAGGCATCAAAATGCATCAGCAGGTTGACGTGAAATGTATATCACTGACGCTCGAAGAGCTTCACACGGTAGTTCAGTGAAATGAGCATCGGGCGTGTTTCTTTAACGGGCAGTAGTATGGTTCATTTAAATATAAAAAATTTATCACGTCCACGCTGCCATCAGTCATCCGATACATATATTAACAGCATACGAACACATTCACACCATTCAGTCGCAGCCAATCATCTTTTTCATCAAAATACACTTTACATGCAACCTCACATATTGTATATGAACCTAATAACGACATTTATACTAAGGTGCTTGCTGTTGACGTGATATTTCTTTGAAAGGTCGTCAATAATAACAAACGGCTATTATTGTTCAAAAGATTTTATAAGTCACCGTTTCTGAAAACAATCAACCTCCGCATTTCTTGCAAAGATGGAAAAATGCAAATTCCGAGAGTTGATTAAACATTACTTTTTACGTGGAAAAAACTTATCAGACGCCAAGGCTAAGATCGATTAATAGTATTCGGACTCTACTCCATCGTATGGAATGGTTCAGGAGTGGTATACCGAATTTCGTTGTGGTCGTGCGAGCACAGAAACCACAAGTCCAGATCGTCCGATTGAGACCACTACACCAGAAATGACCAGTAAAATCCATGATCATGTTCCGAATGACTCAAAAGTGAAAGTGCGTAAGATAGTTGAGATCGTATCCATCTCAACTGAGCGTGTGGTCAATATTTTGCATACACATTTGTACATGATAAGGTTCTATGCAAGATGGGTGCCGCGATTGCTCACAGTCGACCAAAAACGCATTCGTGTGACTACTTCGGAGCGAAATTTGGCCTATTTTAACCGAATGGTAAACAACACGATATTTTGGACGGTTTGACAAATCGTATTATTTTGAATGCATAGAAACGTTTAAAGATCGTTGGATTCGTTGTATCGAGGTGGAAGGAAAGTACATTAAGAAATAAAACCTATCTTTAAGAAAAAATGAATTCTTATTCACTTTATCACCTTAATATCAAACGCCCTAGTATATAGAAAGATACGCTCTCGTCAAATCACGTACAAATTCGATTACAATGTTGAGATATAATATTTGACATAATTTGCATAATATTATACATTATTTTATTATATTATATATTATTATTATTATATTATATTATTATATAATATTATAATACAAGACATAATATTTGGAACTTTCATCACTTTCTTCAGTGCCAACAATTTTAATTTGCATTAAAAATAAAACTTATACACTAGACAGGCAAAATCCATGCAAACTTATTAATTATTTTGTTTTTTGGTGTTTTTTCCTTTTTTTTTTTTTAAACAATTTTATTCAAGAACTAGAATTGAACCATGCGAATAGACCGTCCTAACTTAGAAATCCCCTCCTGTCGGACTCGTGGAAGATGTAAAATGCAGAACGCACCACCTCAAAGGCACACAAACACAATTAATTCCATAAAAAACAAAGGTCATAGTTTGCATGGATTTTGCCTGTCTAGTGTATAAGTATTATTTTTAATGCAAATTAAAATTGTTGGCACTGAAGAGGTTCCCCATTTGTGGCCGAAACGTTTGCCTTTCTAACGTTTATATTTTTTACGACATAAATGATTAGTAACTGAACTGACCTCATGCCAAATTAAATATCACAGATATATCACTGTGGGTCAATATAAGAAAAGACATGTGCAGGAACATGTCAAGATAAAAAAGTTTACAATATTTTAATATTTTGAATCATTTGTTACATAGTACATATAATCACAGCTTGCATCGTATGTATTTCATTACCACATTACATTACCACATTACATCGGCTACTTTAGGTTTTAGATGTGTTCAGCTAAGTACAATTCACCCAGGTTTCTGCTGCTAGCAATCTCTTGAATATACGATTTGTACACTGAAACTTTAATAACGGTTCCTGTTTCATAATCAGTAAGGATTCCTACAAACTTATCGCCAGAAAAGATAGGATTGCCTTCGTCAGTCTAAAAAACAACAATTATGACTAACATGATTCACGAATACTCAAAGTAAAATATGTAAAATAATATATAAAATATTCTTGATCCAAATGACATACCGCGCCTAATCTGGGTCAAGTCTAGTGATCGGATAACTCCAACGTTCGTTTGCGGATTTTCAACCTCGCGGACCAAGCCCAGATCAGGTGCAGCGTTTTATTTCGAACTAAGATAAAATCAGTGAATTTCTTTACGGCTATTTAGCAGTGTTTAATATATCTAAGATTACATCAAAGTATAATTACCTTTAGGAACTGCATATTTTTGTCGCATAATTCAACAAAGAATCGGTCCTCTTCCTCTGCTTTGACACAAACATCCACTTTTATTATGAGTTTATGGTATGGAGGACAGTAGTCTAGTATGTTTCGCCCGACTATCATACCTTTATGTTCATTCATCTCTGTTCCTAAATGTGGAAATGGAAGAGGTAACATCGAAAGCCTCATTGAATCTTTCAACTAAAAAAGAAAACCAGCAAATATAACGTGGCATCATTAAATCGAATATAATTAATATCTTTAGAATCATTCACACATTAATAAAAGAATTCCTTCTAATCAGAGAAATAATACACTAACGATCTTTTAAAAATTCAAAAATTCATGCTGAAAAATGGATATTCAACTATGGAACAGCTACTTGATGCATATATTCAGTTGTAATATTCAGCTGCGAGTCAAATGATATTATAAGAAAAATTAACTTATATATGGGATATATTATCTTAATGTTTATGTATTACAAACGGATATATAAGAAGCCTGTTATATAGTTATACATCTGTTTTCTCCGTGTTCTTTGTATGTTGTATACTTCACTTTCGAAATTTTAATCATAAAAATCAATTAAACTACAAGCTTATCGATGTGATTATGTGAAATCTATCGTTGTGATCAGAAATCAAATTGATGAGGAAAATGGGTTCTAAATCATTTGAAATAACTTTTTATTATTATTTAGCTCTCTTACCACTATCATGTTTACTCCTATAAGGTCTTCTAAGTGAACATCCGTATTTGTTTTTAGATAATTGTCAATGTTTATAAATTCATTAATCAGCAAGTACTCCTTCATGTAAGTGGCTACTACGAATTTGCGCCTTTCAGTATTTTTTAATTGTCCATTTATATTACTAGTTAAAATACGAAACTGAGTAAAGAGATTTATAGGAATAGTGATTATAAATTTTGCGAGACTTTTTAATATTTGCTGGCAGCTACTCATTTTTTGTATACCATGATGAGTGAACAGCAAATTTACTGTTTACAATTAACTTATATGTATAATATCAATAATTTTTTTAATGGCTTAAAAACAAGCAGTGTGAAAAGAAGTGACATAAAAGTAGTCTGTGATACAAAGTAATATGAATTTTAACATGTCACAATATATTTATAACTATTGGAAAAAACATCTCGATTTTTAATGGTGATCATGACCTGTCTTTTGAATTTATATTCGACAGTTGGATATAAATATAATATCATTACCTTTCCATTACTGCGGCAGTCAAACCAACTTTTGGTGAGATCATGTTCGCCATATATAGCCCGTGATACGTAAAAGAATATTCAATCATTATGAGAACCACACTTTTTAATTTTGTTTGGTCGAAATATTCAAACTTACATTCGGCATCACGTACTCTATTTCCTGTTTTACTTTCCAAAAGCGTTGAGCTTGATTCTGTAACAACCAAATAAATAGGCTTGTAAGTTATAAAATAAACTTTCATTATAAATTAAACATTAAAGACACATTAATATATTCTGTAATCTTTGCATTTTTGGGAATTTTATCCGGTCTAATGTATGCATTATATTTAAACTCTAGGTACTAGTAAACTCAAAATTTATTTTAAACCCAAGTTGATTTTTCAATATAAAAGCATGTATTTCTCATCCTAGATCGATTCCTCTATCAGAAAATGTTCGTGCCGTTTCAGTCTCTGTTACTTTACTGTTACAATACTATTACTTTTTAATCTTTTGTTCAATTGAAAAATTTCTAAGAATGCTTTATAGAGCTTTTTGAGCAATATTAGAAATTATATTATTTATATTTTGAATTTTTGCAAAACGTAATTAAAAAAAATTCAAATATGTTCCAATTTTCGATATAAAGCTGCTTTTATACAAGGAGAAACTTTTTATAGCAATATATGTTTTATTTTATAATGATAATTCTAAAAAATATTAGGAATCTATGGAAAATCGAGGTGTAATGGCAATCATTTCTAGTGGACTGCAAATTTTTCGCAGTTTAAATACCAAAGATTAGAAAAATGATATTGAACTTTGGTATAAGATACAGTAAAGTTTCATACAATCTATATAGTAAATTATCATATCGTGCTTCTAAAGTTCAGTATTTTGCTAGGAAAAATTTTCAATATAACACGTTCTTCCCTAAATTAAAACATAATTAAACCAAAATTGTAAACTTTTACTAAATTGAAACTCCGTCTCACTAAGGCTCCTTTCAATATGGCCATTTTCCCTAATCCTTGCTCGAGTGCAGTGGACCGCTCCCCTCACTCTAAGTAACTTTGGAATTCGTATCCGACGCTTCCAATAAGGCCGGCGTAGTAAGATTTCTAAAATAAAGTATTTTCGGTACTTTTTCAAACAAAAATTGATAATATATTGATAAATAAGGTAATACGGACGATCGGGATAGACTATGTGAAATATTTTTGCATTTATTGTCATTGCAATCTGCGTAGCACGTGTTATGCATATATATTCAGGTCTGTTTGATGCTGACCTTTGCTGCCCTTATTAGAAGCGTCGGATACGAATTTCGAGCTTAGCGCGAGAGCCATATGGAACGCGGCCACGTTGAGAGAATTGAAAGTAGTATTGGCAGAGGGTTAAAGCCTTTAAAAAATTTATTGAATATTATTACATTTTCATCATATAAGAAGGTATCGGTTTAAATTGTATATATTATCATATAAATTATGTCTAAAAACAAAAAATATATATTATAATTTTTATATTGTAAGTAATTATATTTACCCAATGTATTGGATCTGACTGTAAAAGCGCAGAGTACAATAATAATGGTTTTCCACATCGTTATTTTCACAGTAAAAGTGATTCGCATCACTGATTTTCAAATTTTGTTAAAATACTAACTATTCAAATTGGTTACGTGTAATCGCTTTTCTTAGTCCGTATTCCGAAATGCCGTGAACACACAATGATTTTATCTCGTTGATTGGTTATAGGACAATGTAAACTGGCGCTTTTGAGATAGCTCGCTATAGATTTGGAATCGTATACATATATATGTATACTCGTATACTACGTGACTTTTTTATTATCAGTTTCAAAATTGTATGTTCTAGAATAAATGTTATTAAGACTAAAAGAATGTGGAAAAATATTCAGTGGTGTTTCTGATATTTATAAATTAGTTTATTTAACTTTTGGAAGTTACAGAAATATCTTCATTTAATTGATTACATGTCACACAGATAATGGATCAATTTATTCGACTCTAGTTTTGATGATCAAAAACTTGGAATATCACATTACATCTAGGCCATCTTTGATCAAAATTTATATGTGAAATATAGAGAAATTCAACTTTCATTGTGAAGCGAAATAGTCTATCTAGCTTTTTATCGCTGAAGATCGCGATGACGCAAGATTGACGCAATCCCGTGTAAGGTTAGCCCTTACACTACCCCACCTACAAAAAAGGACACAATTAGGGCGCTATCGGACCTCCGCATTGCATTTAGGGGCATATATCATCAGAGTAACGTGACCAATTTTCCTCAGGCATCTCACTGAAAAAATAATAAATAAAAAGGATTTTCCACACTGAGAGAAAAAGTACAGGGAAAATTCGAGTTAAGACTCTAATATTTACCGTTTTTAACGGTAACGGAGGGATATTCGCTAGGAAGGTTAAGTTTACTGTTTTGACAGTAAACAATCTTTTTTCAAGCTAGGAAATTTTTTCTGAGTAAATTGACAGTACTTTTACGTTACACGTACACCGAAAGAAAATCTCTGTAGGTTTGACTACTTTTTAACTTACTTTCCGTAATCCGTAAAGGCCCCAAGTGTCATTCTTGAAGTTAAGTGAACTGCAGGAACATAGGTAAATCAAATAAGAGCAGCAGTTGAATCGGTGAATATTATTAGTACATTTCAAAACTTTATTTACTTTCAAGTAGACACTAACTTACTATTTTTATATACACACTTTACCTACAAATACACACCCTCCTCTACACTGCACAAACGCTCGTTTAGGCGGTATTAAAAATTATTCTTAACGCTGCGGATTCAAAAACTCTATCTACTTATAATTAACTCTGTTGGTTAAACTTGAGACATAATGACATTTTAACATCTCTCAAATCCTAATTGACTAAAATGAATTTGATAAATACCTAATTCTCCCAACGTGGATGATGAAAAATGTTACGCAGGAAACATCAACTGGCAGTAGTATGGTTCTCTTGAATATAAGAAAATTCTCACCGCGACACTGCCATCAGTCATCCGATACATACATAAACAGCATTCAGTCGAAGCCAATCATATTTTTCTTCAAAATACATTTAACTTACAACCTCACATATTGTGTATGAACCTACCCAGGCGGAAAAGTCGAACTTATGCCGGATCTTACGAACGGCATTGTACCGCGCCAGTTGTAAATAAGGAGCAATGCCAGTACTGATCATTAGTACCGCGCCGAGCGTTGGCGCGGTACTGGTATAGTACTGCCCCAGTATAGAGTCAAAATAAACAACAATAAAAAATAATAAAAGTTAATAATTCTAAAATGTATATAAATCTTATTATTATGTCATGTTCTTTAATTCAAAAATTTGATCGTTTTCCTTCAAAAATATTTTATTTTATGGAGTATCGATTTAATAATTAAAAATCTTAAAAATTTTAATCAGAATCGTAAATTGGGATAAATTCTAAAAATTCCCGATTACACGGGGCCTATACACTTCTTACACGGCCCTGCAGTAGTTCAAAATTATAAGCGCTATTTGCTTTCTTGTATTCCAAGCGCTCGCAGCCGAGAGGCTTAGTCGTTAGGTTAGTAATGCGTTAATTATAGGTAAAGAGGGTTCGAACCCGCAGGGTTAAGAATAATTTTTAATACTAGCTAAACGAGCGTTTCTGCAGTGTAGAGGGTAATGTGTGTTTGTAGGTAAGTTTGTTTATAAAAACGGTAAATATTAAAGTCTTAACTCGAACTTCGCCCGGTACTTTTTATCTTACTACAATACAGATTTTCGGTACATTTCGCGCCTAGTACCGACAGACAACTCCCAACCGAGTTACCTTTTGGAATAATGCCAGTACCGCTCCAGCACAGACTTTCAGTACAGGCATAATACTATCTGAAGTACCGCCCCAGTACTGACAGACAACTCCCATCCGAGTTATCTTTTGGAATAATGCCAGTACCGAGCCGTTTGGAATCCGGTATTACGCCTGCACCGCGCCAGTACCAGAAATCCTTCGGCAGTACTGGCACAGTACCAAGCCAATTATAAATTTCTACCTGGGTAATAATGACATTTATTTTAATTAAACAGTACTCTTTGTGTAGCAAAAATTTATCAATAGCCAAGGACACTCCTGATAAATATTATTTGGATAAAGCTCTATGCAAGATGGATGCCGCGATTCCTCACAATCTACCAAAAACGCATTCGTTGGATCACAGCGGGTCTAAATTTGGCCTATTTTAACTGCAATTCGTAAGAGCTTTTGAGTCGATTTGTGTCGATGCATGTAACATGAATCCACCACTATACTCCGGAATCACGTGGAGGGTCAAAACAGTAGATTAAACCTGGTGAAAGTGCACCGAGGCGTCCAAAAACGCAACAGTTGGCTGGTCAAGTTATGGCCAGTGTTTTTTGGGATGCACATTGAGTAATATTCATTAACTACCTTGAGAAAGGAAAGACGATTACTGGAGCATATTATGCTGCTTTATTGGATCGACTGGTTGACGAAATACAGAAGAAACGGCCACATCTGAAGAAGAAAAAAGTCCTGTTTCATTATGGTAATGCACTATCTCACACATCGAACATTGCGCCGGCAAAAAAGCATGAATTGGCTTTCAAATTGCTTCCTCATCCACTGTATTCTATAGACCTGACCCCAGTGACTATTGTTATCTGTTCCCAAACGTTCAGAGATGGCTGTGTGGTGGGGGTTTTGAGTCGAACGAAGAAGTTGAATGGGAAACAACACGATATTTGGGAGGGTTTACAAATCGTAGTATTTTGAAGGCATAGAAACGTTTAAATATCGTTGGATTCGTTGTATCGAGGTAGAAGGAAAGTACATTGAGAAACAAAAACCTATCTTTAAGAACAAATGAATTCTTATTCAATTTATCACCTTAATATCAAACAGCCTAGTATATAGAAAGATACGCTCTCGTCGAATCACGTACACATTCGATTACAATGTTAAGATATGATATTTGACATAATATTATCCATTATTTTATTATATTATATTATATATTATTATTTTAAGAATCAGGAAAATGAACAACCTCGGACAATCAGATGTTTAAAAATCTTTAATAACGTTTCGATGAACCTTATGTCATCCTCTTCAGATTTACAAATTTTATATTTGTTGTTAAAATTCAATAATATTTTAAAAAAAGGAAAATTATTAGAATGACCAACCTAAAATTCTATAAGAATAAGTATAAAAGTAAAACTAAATACCTGTGAATTTTGTCAACTTGTCTTATAACTTCAAAGTAAAGGGTTTCCCAATAGGGGTGATATGATTTTGAATGTCCCTATCGGGCTCATTTGAACTGAAATTTTTGACGTCTGCTGTCAGTTGTCATCAGTAAGGTTTGCCATTTAATCATGAGTAGTTTCACGCTTCCACAACGTTTGGAAATTGTCCAATTATTTTATCAAAATTCGAGAAGTTTTGTCGGTGTTCAAAGAGCATATCGTGCAAAATATGGTCGTCATTCTGCTCCATCCGCGCTCTCAATTCGTCGAATAATCGATAAGTTGGAGAGTGAATTTACTCTATTGGATACTAAGCCTAAAAATCGTATGCGTACCGCACGTTCTACACAGAATATAGCCGCCGTACCGTGAATTGTCCGTGCCACGCCGATCTCAGGAATTGGGCCTGTCCAGGATGACAACCTGGCGTATTTTGCGATTGGATCTTGGCCTGCATCCCTATAAGATGATTCTGGCCCAAGAACTGAAGCCTAATGACCATCGTTTGAGTCGGGAGTTCGCGGATTTGGCTCTGGAATCAATTGAAAATGATCACAATTTTCATTAAAAAATCATCTTTTCTGATGAGGCGCATTTTTGGCTCAAGTCTCGGGGGACATTTGGCCGATATATTGTTTAAATCATAAATGGCATAGAATATCCAATATAATAAAAAAGATTTCGATCAATTCCGAATAAATATTCAGTGTTTTTTTTCAATTTCAAAACATATCACCCTTATTGGGAAACCCTTTACATGTCCAATTGTTATTTTAAATACAGAAGTCACAAATAATCTTAAAAATTTTTTTTGTCAAATTCATAACAAACAGTCGTCGAAATCTTTTTTACAACCCAAAGAAGTATATAACATAACCACAGTTTTCAGAAACACTTCAAAATTAGATAAATATATAAAATTAGGAAAAGACCCATTGGAAAAATTTGAAATTTCAAATGTTGTTTATAGGATTCCATGCTTGGATTGTTCAAAAACGTATGTAGGCCAAACGGGAAGAATGCTTTTTGTCAGATGTGATGAACATAAAAAAAACATTAATTTAAATGAAAAATACCATAATGTTGTTACAAAACATAGGATAAATAATAAAAATGATACAGGTTCTCAACACAATTTTGATTGGGATAACATAAAAATTTTACACAAAGAAACAAATTGTTTTAAAAGAATAATTGCAGAAATGTTTTACATAAAAAAAGAAGGAAAAAATAGTATTAATGTGATGTCTGACTTAAAAGATTATAACACTTCTTATGACATTGTTTTGGATCAGCTCACATAGAATTTAATTTTACATCAATTTAATTACAAACTTATAATTTTGATTCTATATTGTTAAAAAATTATAAATTAAAATAGGTTTAATTTATTATTATAAAGTGGTTTTTCCATTACTACGGCACTGTCAAATTTGTCACATATAGATTTCAGCTTAGTATTTCTCAGTATACAGATATTAGCTTCAGTGAAGCCACACTCTGATTACATAAGTTCCAAATTAAGAAATATGAAGTTAAGGTTCTTCCATTGTAACAATAATTTTGTAATTACAGTTCCTTTATGATAAAAAGTGAAAAAAATATGTAATCAAAAATTTGACTTCTTTGAGTTGTAAAAAAGATTTCGACGACTGTTTGTTATGAATTTGACAAAAAAAATTTTTAAGATTATTTGTGACTTCTGTATTTAAAATAACAATTGGACATGTACTTTGAAGTTATAAGACAAGTTGACAAAATTCACAGGTATTTAGTTTTACTTTTATACTTATTCTTATAGAATTTTAGGTTGGTCATTCTAACAATTTTCCTTTTTTTAAAATATTATAGAATTTTAACAAAAAAGATAGAATTTGTAAATCTGAAGAGGATGACATAAGGTTCATCGAAACGTTATTAAAGATTTTTAAACATCTGATTGTCCGAGGTTGGTCATTTTCCTGCTTCTTAAAATGAAGAAAATTAATCGGACGTAAAATATCATATAAGTTAATATATTATTATTATTATTATTATATTATTATATAATACTATGATACAAGACATAATATTTGGAACTTTCATATATATATTTTGTTTTGCATTTTGTATTTTCATATAAAAAAAGCACACTCAAGACGAGATATGATAGGAGTAGACTTAACTTGAAAATATTGTTAACAATATTTTAATATTTTGAATCATCTGTTACATAGTACATATAATGACAGCTTGCCTCGTATGTATTTCATTACCACATTACATTACCACATTACATCGGCTACTTTGGGTCTTAGCTGCGTTCAGCTAAGTACAATTCACCCAGATTTTCTCTGGAAGCTATCTCTTCAAAATATGACTTGTACTCCAAAACTTTAATAACAGTACCTTTTCTATAATTAGTAAGGATTCCTACAAACTTATCGCCAGAAAAGATAGGATTGCCTTCGTCAGTCTAAAAAACAACAATTATGACTAACATGATTCACGAATACTCAAAGTAAAATATGTAAAATAATATATAAAATATTCTTGATCCAAATGACACACCACGCCTAATCTGGGTCAAGTCTGCTGATCGGATAACTCCAACGTTCTTTTGCGGATTTTCAACCTCGCGGACCAAGCCCAGATCAGGTGCAGCGTTTCATTTCGAACTGAGATAAGATCAGTGAATTTCTTTACGGCTAATTAGCAGTGTTTAATATATCTAAGATTACATCAAAGTATAATTACCTTTAGGAACTGCATATTTTTGTCGCATAATTGAACAAAGAATCGGTCCTCTTCCTCTGCTTTGACACAAACATCCACTTTTATTATGAATTCATGATCGGGAGGACAGTAGTCTAGTGAGTTTCGCCCGATCGTTATACCTTTATGTTCATCCATCTCTGTTCCCAAAAGTGGAAATGGAAAAGGTAACATCGTAAACCTCACTGAATCTTCCAACTAAAAAAAAAAAAATACAATCAAATATAAAGTGACATCCTTGAATCGGATATAATTAATACATCTAGCGTCATTCACGCGTTAATAAATCAATTCCTTCTAATCAGAGGAATAATATATTAACGATCTTATCAATATTAAGAATTCACGCAGAGAATTGGATATAATAAATATAACGTCTTAATATCTAGATATTACAAATGGATATATAAGATGCCTCTTATATAATTGACCATCTGTTTTTCTGCGTGTTCTTTGTACACTGCACACTTTTCATTAGATGGTTCGATTATTGAAATCAATCAATCTACCAACTGATCGATGTTATTATGTGAAATTTATGGCTGTGATCAGAAATCGAATTGATTAGGAAAATCCCTTCTAAATCATTTGAAATAACTGTTTATTATTATTTAGCTCTCTTACCACCATCATGTCCACTTCTATAACCTCTTCTAAGTGAACATCCATATTTGTTATTACATACTTGTCAATGCTAATAAATTTATTAATCGGCAAATACTCCTCATTGTAAGTGACTGCTACGAATTGGCACCTCCCAGCATTTCTTAATTTCCCATATATAATACTAGTTAAAGAACGAAACTGAGTAAAGAGATTTGAAAGAATAGTGATTATAAATACTACGAGACTTTTTAATATTTGCTTGCAGCTACTCATTTTTTGTATACCACAGTGAAATAAAAGAAAGCAAATGTGTTTATTACAATCAACTTAAAAGTATTATATCAGTAATTTTGAAAATAATAATAATGACTCAAAGACCAGGATTGTGAAAAGAAGTGAAATAAAACTAATCTGTGATACAAAGTAATATGAATTTTAACCTATCACAATATATTTATAACTATTTGTAAAAACATTCTGGATTTATAATAGTGATCATAATCTGCCTTTTGAATTTATATTCGATAGTTGGATATAAATATAATATCATTACCTTTCAAATTTTGTAGTAGTCAAACCGACTTTTGGTGAGATCATGTTCGCCATATATAACATACTATACTCGAAAGAACCTTCAAGCATTATAAGAACCACACTTTTTAATTCTCTTTCGTTGAAATATTCAAACTTATATTCGGCACCGTTCACTCTTTTTGCTATTTTACTTTCCAAAGGTGGTGAGTTTGATCCTTTGACAACGAAATAAAGAAGCTTGTACGTTATAAAATTAACTTTTATTGAAAATTGAACGTTATAGACACCTTAATAATTTTGTAAATTTTATATTTTTGAAAATTATATGTGGTCTAATACATGCACTATATTTTAAATTTAGGTACTAGGAAATTCAAAATTTACTTTGATCCCAAGTTGATTTTTCAATATAAAAACATATATTTTTCATCCTAGATTGATCCGTCCATTAGAAAATTTTCGTGCTGTCTGGGTGTCTGTTACTTTACTGTTACTTTTTAATCTTTGTTAGATTGAAAATTTTGCTAAGAATGCTTTATAGAGCTTTTTGAGAAATAGTGGACAGTAGTACTTATTTTTTGAATGTTTCCAAAACGTAATTATAAAAAAATTAAAAAATTCTCCAATTTTCGAAATTCTAGTAACGGACTCGTTTTCACATTTTTAGCTCCGTTAAAGTGTGCTAAAGTTTAATGTAACATGTCACTCCATATTTATGATAATTTATTCTAGCAAACATTTCAATTTTTAATAGTACTTCAATGGTAAATTAGTTCTAAATTTAATTTTGCTTTATTACAATTATCTCTGTCAAATTGTGTCAGTTGAACCGAGTTTTGGTGACTTCGTGTTTTCTATACATATAGTTACAAAATGATCCAGAATCAGAACTGTTATAAACTCTCATAGGAACTTAAAGGCACTTGATACTTGAGAAAAGTAGCAAGTTTAAGCAAACAATTTGGTCTAGCTTCTACATGTTTGTATCCAAAATACATAAAATTTTGTTTTTAAAATGCGGAATATAGTAGAGAAGATATGAATGGACGTAAATAGATTACTTTTGGGTTTGATAATGAAAAAAAAAATTCCGATATATTTTGTTAAAATTCAACCCTTTTTCAAATTCTAAACCGAAGGAGTCTATCTACGTCCGCTTTTATCTTTTTTACTATTTCCCAAATTTTGAGAACAAAATTCCGTGAATTTGGATACAAACGTATAGAAAGTTGAAAATCAATAATATCACCTATATTGTTAAATATCACAAGCCCTCAATTTACTCAAAAATATATTTGACATTGGAATTTATACCGGATTTAAATACTTTACTCTTTGAAAGTGAGAAATTATATTTCGCAATAAATAGAAAGGCTTATAAGTTATAAAATTAATCATTTGACATGTGCCTAAAAATCAAAGTGTAAATTTTATTGAGTCACAAGCTCTTATCATAGCAATATATGTTTTATTTTATAATGATGATTCTAAAAAATATTAGGAATCTAGAGAAAATCGAGTTACAATGGCAATCATTCCTAGCGGACTGGAAATTTTTCCCAGTGAAATACCAAACATTAGAAAAATTATATGGAACTTTGGTATAATTTATAGTAAAATTTCATACAATCTATAGTATAGCATCATATGGTGCTTCCAAAGTTCAGTATTTCGGTGGGGAAAATTCTCACTATGATACGTTTTTCCCTGAATTAAAACATAATTCAACAAAAACTGTAAAATTGGGTTTCTCCGTGTATTGCTATATCTCTCAATAAGGCCCCTTTCAATATGTCCATTTCCCCTAATCCTTGGTCGAGCACGCTGGAACGCTCCCTCCATTCTCGCTAACTTTGGATTTTGTATACGACGCGTCTAATTAGGCTGGTGAAGAAAAATTTCCAAAATAAAGTATTTTTCTTACTTTTTCAAACAAAAATTGAAAATTTACGGCTGTTGAATATTTTATTGTGCAGCTAGGGAAAAAAATTTATTTTGCAAGTGTGAAGTTTGGTGCTCGATCAAAGCGAAGATAACAACGGCACGAGTAAAATTAATGTTTTTCGCGCGTCACATACGATTATTTTTCTACTGTTGGGTCAGAAAATGGATTTGTTTGCCTCGCACGTTGCAATAAAATGCACATTATGACCCGCTAGTAGAAAAAATATATTGTTTCATTATTCGCGAAGTAATTTTAATAATATTATGTAGGTTTGAAAAAATATTTTTTATTACATGTTGAAAGCTGTTGTGAAAACTCAAGATCCTACTAGTTAAGCAGACATATTCAGCTCTGTTTGATGCTGACCTTTGCTGCCCTTATTAGAAGTGTCGGATACGAATTCCGAGGTTAGCGCAAGAGCCATATGGAAAGTGGCCTCATTGAGACAATTTACTGCTGTAAAGCACAGGGTTAAAGGCATTTAAAAATTTATTTAATATTATTACGTTTTCATCAAATGAGAAGGTATTGGTTTTATTTTCATATGTTATCATATAAATTATGTCTAATGAAAAAAAATATAGATTATACTTTCTTATTGTAAGTAATTATATTTACCCAATGTATTGGATCTGACTATAAAAGCGCAGAGTATAATAATAATGGTTTTCCACATTGTTATTTTCACAGTGAAAGTGATTCGCATCACTGATTTTCAAATTTTGTTAAAATACTAACTACTCAAATTGGTTACGTGTAATCGCTTTTCTTAGTCCATATTCCGAAATGCCATGAACACACAATGATTTTATCTCGTATACATATATATGTATACTCGTATACCATGAGCCTGTTTTATTATTTGTTCAAAATTGTATGTTCTACAATAAATTTTATTAAGAATGAAATAATTTGGGAGAATATTCAATAGTGTTACTCATATTTATAAATTAGTTTATTTAACTTTTGGAAGTTACAGAAATATCTTCATTTAATTGATTACATGTCACACAGATAATGGATCAATTTATTCGACTCTAGTTTTGATGATCAAAAACTTGGAATATCACATTACATCTAGGCCATCTTTGATCAAAATTTATATGTCAAAAATATAGAAATTCAACTTTCATTGTGAAGTGAAATAGTCTAATAGCTTATTATCGCTGAAGATCGCGATGACGGAAGATTGACGCAATCCCGTGTGAGGTCAGCCCTTACACTACCCCACCTACAAAAAAGGACACAATCAAGGCCCTATTGGACCTTCGCATTATATTTAAGGTCATTTATCAGCAGAGTCACGTGACCAACTTTGCTTAGGTATCTCATTGAAAAAATAATAAATAAAAAGGATTTTCCACACTGAGAGAAAAAGTATAGCGAAAATTCGAGTTAAGACTCTAATATTTACCATTTTTAACGGCAACGGAGGGATATTCGCTTGGAAGGTTAAGTTTACTGTTTTCACAGTAAAAAAAATGTTTTCAAGCTAGGAAATTTTTTCTGAGTAAATTGACAGTACTTTTGCGTTACACGTACATCGAAAACATAGGTAAATCAAATAAGAGCAGGAGTTTAATTGATGAATATTATTAGTACATTTCAAAACTTTATTTACTTTCACGTAGACACTAACTTACTATTTTTATTATATACACTTTACCTACAAATACACACCCTCCTCTACACTGCATTAACGCATTACCAATTTAACGACTAAGCTTCTCGGCTGCGCACGCTTGGATTACAAGAAAGAAAACAGAGCTTATAACGTGCAACTACTGCAGGGCCGTGTAAAAAGTGTTTCGGCCCCGTGTAATCGGGAATTGTTTAATTTGATGCCAATTTATGATTCTGATTAAAATTTTTAAGATTTTTAATTATTAAATCGATTTTCTATCAAATTAAATATTTTTGAAAGAAACAGATCAAATTTTTTAATTGAAGAACATTACATAATAAAAAGAATTATGTAAATTTTAAAAGTATTAATTTTTATTATTGTATGTTAGTGATACTTTATACAGGTTATGGTTCCTTTAATTTTTATTTTCCAAAGTGAAATCAACGTATGTTCAGAATCTAAAAAATTTGAGTTTTTTCAATTCCAAAAATATGATGAAACTTTTGAATAAAAAAAATTATCTCATAACGAAGTTATGCATTCAAGTTCGCAATAAGAAATTCCAACTAATGAAGTACTATTAAAAAAAAATAGTACACTCATTTACTTATCATCAGTTTGTTTTTCTAACTACTCTTATGTTTACTATGAAAGCTTTAATTGATTTTACTATTCACTCCATGTTAATTAAAGTACATGTTCAGTTACTGTTACTACTTCCACACAATCAGATACACACACATACTCGCATATAATTATTATGATTAGATGCGAATTCGAGTCAAAATTATTAAAAAGTTTTCTTAAAAGTGCTTGTTTCCTCCTAAATAATGATCTTATATATCTAAGACCGTGTTTAGAAAATCTCCATTTTTTAAAGATAAGATCAAATTTTAATGGGAATAAAGAAGAAAGGAGATGTTGTATCTAATGGACCTAACCTTAACCACAAATATTACAAGTAGGAATTCTCTAGTCGGGGCCCCACCAGATACAAATAGATTTTCCATACTTGAGCGAAACTAGGAATTCCTCACTGGCACCTAACAGGGTCCCTATCAGTTTTTTCTGACCTAAAAATACTAATCGGGTCCTAACAGTGCCCTTACCGGTTTTTTCTATATTAGGAAATTCTAGTCCGGGCCCCACTAGAATCCAACTTGAAATAAGGAAAGATAGCCCGTGCAGAAATCGCCCGATTTGTCCTCATTTAAGGTAGGGCTACAGTTAGGCCCTCGCTAGAAAAAGTAGACTAGGAAGTTCTAGGCGGGCCCCGGCAAGGCGTTGATAAGGTTCACCCTGTTTGGTTTCTAGAAAAACTAGTTCCTTCTAGTCGGGCCCTATTTTTGGATTTTAGTCAGGCCCTAGGTAGTTCCTTATTTTAATAAAAAGTTTAGATATTCTTTGCTGCGCATGCTCATGCAAAAGGCCTTTAAATACACGGAAAAAATAGTTAAAGTAATTTTACTCAACTTCCGATCAAATTTGGGACACAAGGACAAGTTAGAAGTTATTTAGTATCACTGTATTTATTTGTGATATATTAAATGTTCAAAAATTAATCAAAGTTGAGTAAAATTCAGAAGTATAGGGTGAAGTATGAAAGCGTGCATTACAAATTTTTAAATATGTATATTATTACTCGTAGTATAATTCTCAAAAACCAGTCTCATTAAATCACAAAAATAGTAGAGCTTTCCGTTCATTCTACTCTACGTTTCAATTAAATTGATCTTATGAAAATTTAAACAAAAAAGTCGATAAGTGTATTACATAAAATATGAAATATCACATAAATTACTCAGACAGAATAATAATTTGGAATTCGCAAATGTAAAATCCATATTTTGAAAATATAAAACACAGAAAATAAAAGAACCTTCTTTTAAATGTTTTTATACAAGATACTTCTTAATAATAATGCAATTTTTTAATGTACATTTGAAAATTTAGTTTCACTAAACTTCATACGTTGTTATAATAAAAATGTATACTAAATGTAATTTAATAATTATATTATATATATCAATAATCATAGTTATAATAATTGTGTAATTATATTAATTTTTAAAAATATTTTATTAATCATTTTTGAAAAAAGTTGATTTATTTTTACTTGAGTAAGGCTCAAAAATTTTATTGACGGCACTTACTCTCACAAGCTCTGAATAACTCATGCAGTCACTATATAAGAAAGTTCCAAATTTTATATCTCAGCATTGTAAGCGAGCGTGTGCGTGATTCGACGAAAGCGTATCGTACTATATATAAGTGTTGTTATTAGGTTTATATATGTAAGGTTATATGTTTAAGTGTATTTGTAATTTGAAATATGATTGGCTACGTCCGTAATGGTGTGAATGTATTTGTAAGTTGTTTATGTATATACCGGATGACTATTGGCAGGCTCGAGGTAAGAATTTTTTTTTATTTGAGAGAACCATACCATTGCCAGTTGAAATAATATGTAACGCTTATTGTTATTCACTTTTGGTGAATTAGGTATATATCAAATTCATTTTACCCGACTAGGATTTAATAGATGTTCAAATGTCCTTATATCCCAAGTTTGATCGACAGAGTTGAGTAAAATTACTTCAACTATTTTTCTCCGTGTAGCTGGGGCCCCATTGTACGGTTAGGCAATAGATATGTGTTCTAATCAGGGCCCGACTAGATGTCTAAAATAGGGCCTGCCTAAAACAGCGTTACAGAAGTAGATGGGGCCTGACTACTTTTCCCTACTAGATCCCGACTAGAAGTAGGGAAAAGTAGACAGGGCCCTACTATATCCTAAATGAAATTTCTGCACGGGAGGGAAATTTCTACACGGGATGCGTAATGAGATGGTTTTGCACGAATTTACAATCGAAAAGTTTGAGATAAATTTCAGGAGCCGATTGTAACATAAATTACTGGATCTAGTTTGTTCTGTTATTTATATAGTGTCGCACTTTGCGTCCTCATTGAGATTTTTAAACGTACGTTACTTATACAAATACACGGAGAAAAATAGTTGTAATTTTACTCGACTCTGTTGATTAAACTTGAGACATAATGACATTTTAACATCTCTTAAATCCTAATTGAGTAAAATGAATTTGATAAATACCTAATTCAACCAACTTGGATGATGAAAAATGTTACACAGGAAACATCAACTGCACGGAGAAAAATGGAGATCAGAAAAATATGAATGATCACTAAAAACCAGAAATGACTGCCAAGTAAGAAAAGAGAATATTAAACAGTACAGAAATCATTCCTAGACTGCGTAACACTCTGTTTTCTCACCTGCTGGTCCTTCCTGGTATTTAGTAACCATTCATATTCTTCTGATCTCTATTCTTCTCCGTGTGGCAGTAGTATGGTTCTCTTGAACATAAGAAAATTCTCACCTCGACACTGCCATCAGTCATCCGATACATACATAAACAGCATACGAATGCACTCACAGCATTCAGTTGCAGACAATCATATTTTTCTTCAAAATACACTTAACTTACAACCTCACATATTGTGTATGAACCTAATAACGACATTTAGTTGAATTAAACACTACTCTTTGTGAATCAAAAACTTATCAATAGCCAAGGACACTCTTGATAAATATTATTTGGATAAAGTTCTAAGCAAGATGGATTTCGCGATTCCTCACAATCGACCAAAAACGCATTCGTGTGATCACAGCGGGGATAAATTCGGCCTATTTTAACCGCAATTCGTAAGAGCTTTTGAGTCGATTTGTGTCGATGCATGTAACATGAATCCACCACTATACTCCGGAATCACGTGGAGGGTCAAAACAGTAGATTAAACCTGGTGAAAGTGCACCGAGGCGTCCAAAAACGCAACAGTCGGCTGGGAAAGTTATAGCTAGTGTTTTTTGGGATGCACCATATGTATTTCATTTGGTCTACGACATTACATCGGCAACTTTGGGTCTTAGCTGCGTTCAGCTAAGTACAATTCACCCAGATTATTTCTGGCAGCTATCTCTTCAAAATATAATTTGTACTCCAAAACTTTGATAACAGTTCCTGCTCTACAATCAGTAAGGATTCCTACAAACCTATCGCCAGAAAAGATAGGATTGCCTTCGTCGTTCTGAAAAACAACAATTATAACTAACACGAATCACCAATATTGAAAGTAAAACATGTCCGTGTAGAAATGTTCTCGTGGGCCAGAAAAGGCCTAGTCATGAAAAGTTCTTGATCGAGATGACACACCGCGCCTAATCTGGGTCAAGTCTGGTGATAGGATAATTACAACGTTAACTTGCGGATTTTCAACATCGCGGACCAAGCCCAGATCAGGTGCGGCGTTTCATTTCGAACTAAGATCAGATCAGTGAATTTGTTTACGTTTATTTAGCAGTTTTTAATATATTTAAGATTACGTAAAAGCATAATTACAAATAGGAACCGCATATTTGTGTCGCATAATTCAACAAAGAATCGATCCTCTTCCTCTGCTTTGACACAAACATCCACTTTTATTATGAGTTTATGGTATGGAGGACAGTAGTCTAGTATGTTTCGCCCTATTGTCATACCTTTATGTTCATTCATCTCTTTTCCTAAAAGTGGAAATGGAAGAGGTAACATCGAAAGCCTCATTGAATCTTTCAACTAAAAAAAAAAACCAGCAAATATAACGTGGCATCATTAAATCGGATCTAATTAATATCTTTAGAATCATTAACACATTAATAAAAGAATTCCTTCTAATCAGAGAAATAATACATTAACGATCTTTTAAAAATTCAAAAATTCATGCAGAAAAATGGATATTTAACAGTGGGACACCTATTTCATGCATATATTCAGTTGTAATATTCAGCTGTAACTGAAACGATATTATAAGGGAAAGTAACTTATATATTGGATATAATATTTTAATATCTAAATATTACAAAGGGATATATAAGATGCCTGTTATATAGTTAAACATCTGTTTTTTTCGTGTTCGTTGTACGGTGTGAACATTTTTTTCGAAATTTTGATTATTAAAATCAATGAAACTACAAACTTATCGATGTAATTATGTAAAATCTATGGCTGTGATCAGAAATCGAATTCATTAGGAAAATTCCTTCTAAATCATTTGAAATTACTGTTTATAATTAATTAGCTCTCTTACCACTACCATCTGAAGTCCTCTAATGTCTTCTAAGTAAACACCCGTAATTCTTTCTATATACTTGTCAATGTTTATAAATTTATCAATCGGCAAGTACTCCTTATTGTAAGTGGCTGCTACGTATTTGAACCTTTTAGGATTTATTATTTGTCCATCTATATGACTAGTTAAAACACAAGTCTGAGTAAAGAGATTTAAAAGAATAGTGATAATAATTACTGCAACACTTTTTAATATTTGCTTGCAGCTACTCATTTTTTGTATACCATAGTGAAATAGAAGAAAGCGAATGTGTTGATTACAATCAACTTAGAAGTATTATATCAGTAATTTTGCTAATAATAATAATGGCTCAAAAACCAGGAGTGTGAAAAGAAGTGAAATAAAACTAATCTGTGATAAAATTCAATGTGAATTTTAACATGTCACAATATATTTATAACTATTGGAAAATACATTCTGGATTTATAATAGTGATCATAATCTGCCTTTTGAATTTATATTCGACAGTTGAATATAAATATAATATCATTACCTTTGAATTTCTGTGGCAGTCAAACCGACTTTTGGTGAGATCATGTTCGCCATATATAACATAGTATACTTGAAAGAACCTTCAATCATTATAAGAACCACACTTTTTAGTTCTGTTTGGTCGAAATATTCAAACTTATATTCGGCACCGTTTACTCTTTTTGCTATTTTACTTTCCAAAGGTGGTGAGTTTGATCCTTTAACAACCAAATAAAGAAGCTTGTACGTTATAAAATTAACTTTTATTAAAAATTAAACGTTATAGACACCTTAATAATTTTGTAAATTTTATATTTTTGAAAATTATATGTGGTCTAATACATGCACTATATTTTAAATTTAGGTACTAGGAAATTCAAAATTTACTTTGATCCCAAGTTGATTTTTCAATATAAAAACATATATTTTTCATCCTAGATTGATCCGTCCATTAGAAAATTTTCGTGCCGTTTCGGTGTCTGTTACTTTACTGTTACTTTTTAATCTTTCTGTGATTGTAAAATTGGCTAAGAATTCTTTATAGAGCTTTTTGAGAAATATTGGAAATTAGTATTTATTTTTTGAATGTTTCCAAAACGTAATTACAAAGAATATTATAAAATGCTCCAATTTTCGAAATTCCGGTCGGATATGGACAGTAACGGACTCGTTATTACTTTTTCAGCTCCGACAAAGTGTGCTCAAGTTTAATATAACATGTCACTACATATTTGTGATAATTTATTCAAGCAAACGTTTCAATATTTTAATGGTACTCGAATGGTAAATTAATTCAAAATTTAATTTTACTTTATTACAATTATCTCTGTCAAATTTTGTCAGTTGAACCGACTTTTGGTGACTTCATGTTTTTTATACATACAATTACAGAATTATTCAGAATCAGAACTTAAAGGCAATTGATACTTGAGAAAAGTAACATGTTTAAGTAAACAATTTGGTTTAGTCTCTACATGTTTGTATCCGAAATACATAAAATTTTGTCTTTAAAATGCGGAATATGTTAGAGAAGATATGAATGGACGTAAACAGATCACTTTTGGTTTTGATAATGAAAACAAATTATTATTATATGAGGCTTCTAAAGTTCAGTAGTGCGCTGGGAAAAATTCTCACTATGATACCTTTTTCCCTAAATTAAAACATAGTTTAATAAAAATTGTAAACTTGGGTTGCTCCGTGTATTGCTATATCTCTCAATAAGGCCCCTTTCACAATATGTCCATTTCCCCTAATCCTCGGTCGAGCACGCTGGAACGCTCTCCCCACTCTCGCTAACTTTGGAATTCGTATCCGAAGCGTCTAATCAGGCTGGTGGAGAATCATTTCTAAAATAAAAGATTTTTGGTACTTTTACAAACAAAAATTGAAAATTTACAGCTGTTGAATATTATATTGTGCAGCTAGGGAAAAAAATTTATTTTGCGAGTGTGAAGTTCGGTGTTCGAGCAAAACGAAGGTAACAACAACACGAGTAAAATTAATGTTTTTCGCGTGTACCACACGATTATTTTGCCACTGTTGGGTCAGAAAATGGATTTGTTTTCCCCGCACGTTGCAATAAAATGCGCATTATGACTCGCTAGTAGAAAATAGTAAATTGTGTACCAAGGGCGGCATGGTGGCGATTGTGACGAGTGCAAAGTGTACCCGCCCGAGCGTAGCGAGGGCTGTATTCACACGACTCACATCGCCACCATGTTGCTCGAGGTACACACGACGTTTTGAGTCCAAATTAGGGGAAAAAGTCGCGTTGCGTTCGAGTGCGTAGTTATACGCAGGCAGTCAAGTTTCGGGCGGTATGAACATTTTTCCCGTTGAAGCGGGCGGTATGAACATTTTCGCCCGTTGAAGCGGGCGGTATGAAACTTTCGCCCGATTTTGACGCCGAGGCACAATTGACTCCATCCCGCTCTACGCACAAGCATGCAATGCGACTTTTTCCGCCCGTTTGGACACAAAAATATTTTCTTATTACATATTGAAAGTTATTGTGAAAACACAAGATCCTACTAGTTAAGCAGAAATATTCGGCTCTGTTTGATGGTGACTTTTGCTGCCCTTATTTGGAGCGTCGGATACGAATTCCGAGGTTAGCGCGAGAGCCATATGGAAAGTGGCCTCATTGAGACAATTTACTGCAGTACAAGCACAGGGTTAAAGCCATTTAAAAATTTATTTAATATTATTACGTTTTCATCATATGAGAAGGTATTGGTTTTATTTTCATATATTATCATATAAATTATGTCTAATGACAAAAAATATAGATTATAATTTTTTAATAATAAACAGGACTTATATCGACCCTTAGTATTAAAATTTGAATATTTTTGGTGTACTTAGTTGGCTTTAGGGTCCAGAAAAAATGTAAACTCAATGTTTCATATTTTCAAACGTTTCGACTCAGGTTGGAGCCCTCATCAGTGAGATTTATTTCTGTTATTTCGTTCAATAGATGTACAAGACGATGATGAAAAAGTTAATCCAAGTGACAACAAACACAATATTCCTTTTTTTCTCTTTCTTTTCTTACCTCGCAAACAAGATAAGCACATAATTTTGTAAAGGAACTCTTTTCACTACGGATTTTTCTTTAAAGTGCTCATCTTGTTTGCGATGTAAGAAAAGAAAGAGAAAAAAAGGAATATTGTGTTTGTTATCACTTGGATTAACTTTTTCATCATCGTCTTGTACATCTATTGAACGAAATAAGAGAAATAAATCTCACTGATGAGGACTCCAACCTGAGTCAAAATGTTTGAAAATATGAAACCTTGAGTTTACATTTTTTCTGGACCCTAAAGCCAACTAAGTACACCAAAAATATTCAAATTTTAATTTTTTATTGTAAGTAATTATATTTACCCAATGTATTGGATCTGACTATAAAAGCGCAGAGTATAATAGTAATGGTTTTCCACATTGTTATTTTCACAGTGAAACTGATTCGCATTACTGATTTTCGAGTTTAGTTAAAATACAAACTATTCAAATTGGTTACGTGTAATCGCATTTCTCAGTCAGAATTCTGAAATGACGTGAACGCACAATGATTTTATCTCGTCGTGTGATTATAGAACAATGTAAACTGGCACTGTTGAGATAGCTCGCTAGAGATTTGAAATCGTATATATATATATATATATGTATACTCGCATACTACGAGCATTTTTTATTACCTATTTCAAAATTGATATGTTCTATATAAATGTTATTAAGAATCAAAGAATAAGTCAATTCATTCGACTCAAGTTTTGATGAACAAAAACTTAGAATATCACATTACATATAGGCCATCTTTGATAAAATTTTATGTGTGGATTCTTTATATTTATCGACTACCTTGAGAAAGGAAGGACGATTATTGTAACATATTATGCTCCGTTATTGGAACGATTGGTTGAAGAAATTAGGAAGAAAAATTGTATTATTTTGAAGGCATAGAAAAGTTGAAAGATCGTTGGATTCGTTGTATCGAGCAAAAAGGAGAGTACATGGAGAATATAGAAAGTGCAAATACTTCACAAATTTGAGGAAAATTAACCGAATTTTCGGACTTATTTCCGAACTATTAGGAAATATATCAAAAAGGTGAGAATATTTCACGATTCTCATAAGTGGTAGGAAATTTTTCCCATGAATAGCTGATATTATTCCAAAAAACGGCCATTTGTTCACTTTTTTGGGATCTTTTTCCTCTTAAATTATGAAATATATCATTTATTCCTAATAAACTGGATGTATCTCCGCCCAAACAGTAGGAACTATTTCCAGTTCTGTCGGAAATATTTCCGACTATATCTTTGGAAAAATGTACGACCCATTTGTATTTTAAGCTGTCCAAATATTTTCGGAAAAATTACCGAAAAATTTTTAACAGTGTAGTATACAGGAAAATACGCTCTCGTCAAATCACGTACACGCTCGATTAGAATAATGGGACATAAAATTTGGAACTCTCATATATAGGTATATTTTGTCACAACACTAAATCAAATTGCCAGAAGATCTGAGAGATGTCGCCACTAGTATTGGCTATTTTTGGCTTATCTGGAAACTTGTGACTGACCTTGTAGTTTGAGATTACTAGTTTGTGACGACGCATTAATCATAGGCCAAAACATTTTTTTTTTCAATTAAATTGATCAAAGGTTTTCAAAGTTGAATCTGATGAAGCAAATGTTCAATTCAGCTCGGGATTCATATAACAAAAGCACACTCAGGACGATGTACGATAGGAGTAGACTTATATTTTGAAACATTTGTTACATAGTACATATAATCACAACTTGCATCGTATGTATTTCATTTGGTCTACCACATTGCATCGGTTACTTCAGGTTTTAGATGTGTTCAGCTAAGTACAATTCACCTAGGTTTCTGCTGATAGCTATCTCTTCAAAATATGATTTGTACTCCAAAACTTTAATAACAGTCCCTCTTCTATAATCAGTAAGGATTCCTACAAACTTATCGCCAGAAAAGATAGGATTGCCTTCATCGTTCTAAAAAACAACAATTATAACTAACACGAATCACCAATATTGAAAGTAAAATATCTCCGTGTAGAAATGTTCTGGTGGGCCAGAAAAGGCCTAGTCATGAAAAATTCTTGATCGAGCTGACACACCGCGCCTAATATGGTTCAAGTCTGGTGATCGGATAATTACAACGTTCACTAGCGGATTTTCAACATCGCGGACCAAGCCCAGATCAAGGGCGGCGTTTCATTTCGAACTAGGGCCCGATCAGGGGATTTCTTCACGGCTAATTAGCAGTTCTTAATATATCTAAGATCACTTCGAAGTATAATTACATATTGCAACCGCAAATTTGTGTCGCATAATTCAACAAAGAATCGGTCCTCTTCCTCTGCTTTGACACAAACATCCACTTTTATTATGAGTTTATGATCTCGAGGACAGAAGTCTAGTTCGTTTCGCCCGACTGTAATACCTTTATGTTCATTCATTTCTTTCCCTAAAAGTGAAAATGGAAGAGGTGACTCCGAAAACTTCATTGAATCTTTCAACTAAAAGAAAAAAATACAATCAAATATAAAATGACGTCATTGAATCGGATATAATTATTATCTTTAGCTTCATTCACACATTAATTAAAGTATTTCTTCCAATCAGAGAAATAATACAATAACGATCATATAGAATTTAAGAATTCAAGCAGGAAATAGTATATAATAGTATAATAGTATAATAGTATATTGCATTACAAGAGACGAAACACAGCGATTGCAGACGAGTGTGAAGTTTGCTGCCCGAGCGAAGCGAGGGCTGCAGTCACACGAGTTGCATTCGCTGTGTTTTGTTTCGAGTAATGCATACTATTTTTCATATCGCCTCCTTTGAAAATCCGATTTTCGGTACCTGTATTTTCAACCCTAGGGTTGAAAGTCGCTGTTTCAACCCGCTCCACAGTTACAGACAATCAGATTTTCAAAAGAGGCGCTATAAAAATGGATATTTAACTATGGGACACCTATTTCATGCATATATTCAGTTGTAATATTCAGCTGGAAGTCAAAAGATATTATAAGAAAAAGTAACTTATATATTGGCTATAATATCTTAATATCTAGATATTACAAACGGATATATAAGATGCCTGTTATATAGTTAAGCATCTGTTTTTTTTTCGTGTTCTTTGTACGGTGTGAACATTTTTTTCGAAATTTTGGTTATTAAAATCAATCAATCTACCAACTGATCGATGTAATTATGTGAAATCTATGGCTGTGATCGAAAATCGAATTGATTAGGAAAATCCCTTCGAAATCAATAGAAAATTACTGTTTGTTATTATTTGGCTTTCTTACCACCAGCATCATAAGTCCTTCGAGGTCTTTAAAGTGAACACCCTTATTTCGTTCTATATAATCTTTAATGTTTATAAAATCATCAATCGGCAAGTACTCCTTATTGTAAGTGGCTGCTACGTATTTGAACCCATCAGGATCTCTTACTTGTTCACCTATACTGCTACTCAAAAAACGAAACTGAGTAGAGATTTAAAAGAATAGTGATTATAATTACTGCGAGACTTTTCAATATTTACTTGCAGCTACTCATTTTTTGTATACCATAGTGAAATAATAGACAGCAAATGTGTTGATTACAATCAACTTAAATGTATTATATCATTAATTTTGCCAATTATAATAATGTTCCAAAAACCAGGAGTGAGAAAAGAAGTGAAATAATAGTATATTATGTGCCTAGGCACACAATGAGGGTGATTGCGTGACGAGCGACAATGTTCGCAGGAGATCGAAGCCCAGGCGTAGTCGAAGCGTAGGTGAGGCATAGTCGAGGCGTAGCCGATACGTAGCTAAGGCAAAGCCGAGACGAATCCAAGGCGCGATTAGTCCTGCGAGCATTGTCGCGAGTCTCGCAATGTCCCGGCCATTTTGATTTTATCGGTCTTGTATAGTAGTCAGTGCTAACGCTGTACGAAGAAGAAGTGAGAAGAAGAAGAATAAGAAATAGATTGCGTTCCGCTGTAAGACTATAATGCGCATGCGCAGTTCAATTTCTACATTGTATTCCTCTGTAACGGAATATACAACATTGCTTTACTCTCAGCTGTAACGGAAAATCGAGTTTCCGCGGCTGAGGCACATAAAACTAATTTGTGATACAACTCAATATGAATTTTAGTATGTCACAATATATTTATAACTATTGGAAAAAACATTCTGGATTTATAATAGTGATCATAACCTGCCTTTTGAATATATATTCGACAGTTGGATATGAATATAATAACATTACCTTGCAATTTCTGAGGAAGTCAAACCGACTTTTGGTGAGATCATGTTCGCCATATTCATCATAGCATACCTAGAATTATCTTTAATCATTATAAGAACCACACTTTTTATTTCTGTTTGGTCGAAATATTCAAACTTATATCCGGGAGCATGTAGTTTTTTTACTATTTTACTTTCCAAAGGTGGTGAGTTTGATCCTTTAACAACCAAATAAAGAAGCTTGTAAGTTATAACATTAACTTTTATTAAAAATTAAAAATTATAGGCATCTTAATAAATTTGTAAATTTTGTATTTTTGGAAATTATATCTGGTCTAATATATGCACTATATTTTAACTTTAGGTACTAGTTAATTCAAAATTTACTTTGAACCCAATTTGATTTTTCAATATAAAAACATATATTTTTCATCCTAGATTGATCCGTCTATTAGAATGTTTTCCTGCCGTTTCGGTGACCGTTACTTTAATGTTACTTTTTAATCTTTGTGTGATTGTAAAATTTGCTAAGAATTCTTTATAGAGCTTTTTGAGAAACATTGAAAATTAGTAATTGTTTTTTGAATGAAACATTTGACATGTGCCTAAAAATCAAAATATAAATTTTCCTCATTCACAAGCACTTATCTTGGCCTAATTGAAGCAGAAGATAACGCTGCTTTAGTACACAGAGAAACTTTTTACAGAAATATGTGTTTCGATTTATAATGATAATTGTGAAAAATATCAGGAATCTAGGGAAAATCGAGGTGCAATGGGAATCATTCCTAGCGGACTTGAAATTTCTCGCAGTCAAAATACCAAAGATTCGTAAAATGATATTGATACTATGATACGTTTTTCCCTAATTTAAAACATAGTTCAACAAAAATTGTAAACTTGGGTTGCCCCGTGTATTGCTATATCTCTCAATAAGGCCCCTTTCACAATATGTCCATTTCCCCTAATCCTCGGTCGAGCACGCTGGAACCCTCCCCCCACTCTCGCGAACTTTGGAATTCGTATCCGACGCGTCTAATCAAGCTGGTGAAGAAAAATTTCCAAAATAAAGTATTTTTCTTCCTTTTTCAAACAAAAATTGAAAATTTACAGTTGTTGAATATTATATTGTGCAGCTAGGGAATAAAAATTATTTTGCGAGTGTGAAGTTTGGTGCTCGAGCAAAACGAAGGTAACAACGTCACGAATAAAATTAATGCTTTTAGCGTGTCGCACACGATTATTTTTCTACTATTGGATCAGAAAATGGATTTGTTTGCCCCGCACGTTGCAATAAAATGCACATTATGACCCGCTAGTAGAAAAAATATATTGTTTCATTATTGAAGAAATAATTTAAATAATATTAAGTAGTTTTGAATAAATATTTTCTTATTACTTGTTGAAAGTTATTGTGAAAACACAATATCCTATACAGTCGAATTTAGTCAATATAGTATTCGGTAAACTTAAAAATGGTATCACGGACGATCGGGATAGACTATGCGAAATATTTTTTGCATTTATTGTCATTGCAATCTACGTAGCACTAGTTATGCAGAAATATTCAGCTCTGTTTGATGCTGACCTTTGCTGCCCTTATTTGGAGCGTCGGATACGAATTCTGAGGTTAGCGCGAGAGCCATATGGAAAGTGGCCTTATTAAGAGTTGACTGTAGTACAAGCAGGTTGAAGCTCTCTTAAAATTCATTTAATATTATTAGATTCTCAACATATGAGGAGGTATTGGTTTTAATTTTATATGTTATCATATAAATTATGTCTAACGACAAAAAATATATATTATCATTTTTTTATTGTAAGTAATTATATTTACCCAATGTATTGGATCTGACTATAAAAGCGCAGAGTATAATAGTAATGGTTTTCCACATAGCTATTTTCACAGTGAAACTGATTCGCATTACTGATTTTCGAGTTTGGTTAAAATACTAACTACTCAAATTGGTTACGTGCAATCACTTTCCTTAGTCAGTATTTTTAAATGACGTGAACACACATTGCTTTTATCTCGTCGTGTGATAATAGAACAATGTAAACTGGCACTTTTGAGATAGCTCGCTAGAGATTTTGGATCGTATACATATATATGTATACTCGTATACTATGAGCCTGTTTTATTATTTGTTTCAAGATTGTATGTTTTACAATAAATGTTATTAAGAATAAAAGAATGTGGAAAATTATTCAATGGTGGTACTGATATTTATAAATTAGTTTATTTAACTTTTGGAAGTTACAGAAATATCTTCATTTAATTGATTACGTGTCACACGGATGATGGGTCAATTTATTCGACTCTAGTTTTGATGATCAAATACTTGGAATATATATTGCCGAACTTTTAGTCCTTAATGAGATTTTCAAATGTACGTTACTTATACAAATACATGGAGAAAAATAGTTGTTGTGATTTCACTCGACCCTGTCGGTTAAACTTAGGACATTATGGCATTTTAACATTTCTTAAATCCTAGTCGAGTACAATGAATTTTATCCATACCTTATTCACCGAACGTGAATGATAGAAAGTATTACACAGGAAATAGTGAGCTGTTGAGCAAAACATGGTCTAAGACAAGGCATCAATATGTATCAGCAGGTTGACGTGAAATGTATACCATTGACGCTCGAGGAGCTTCAAACGGTAGTTCAGTAAAATAAGCATCGGTAGTGTTATTTCAACCAGCAGTAGTATGGTTCTCTTTAATATAAAAAAAATCTTACCTCGACCTGCCATCAGTCGTCCGATACATGAATAAACATCATACAAATGCATTCGCACCATTCAGTCGCAGCCAATCATATTTTTCATCAAAATACACTAAACATGCAATCTCACATATTGTGTATGAATCTAATAACGACATTTATACTAAGGTGTTTGATATTGAAGTAATATTTCTAGCAGAGGTCACTAGCAATAACAAACGGCTATCATTGTTGAAAAGTTCCATTCTCCAAACCTCTTCTGTCAACGCTGGAGCCGAATCCTTTCATTAGTTTACACGTTACAATGTGAAAGCAACCAACATCCGAATTTTTCGCAAACGTGGAAGTGTTTTTTGGGTTTACCCATTTTTGTGATCAATAAAATCCATGATATTATTTTGAGTGACCTGAAAGTGAAAGTGCATGAGATAGCTAAGATCGTATCCATCTCAATGAGCGTGTGGTTAATATTTTGCATACACATTTGTATGATAAGGTTCTGTGCAAGATGGGTGCCGCGATTGCTCGCAACCGACCAAGAACGCATTCGTGTGACCAATTTGGAGCGAAATTTGGCCTATTTTAAACACAATCCAAAACGGTTTTTGCATCGATTTTTAACGATAAATGTAACATGGATCCATCACCATACTCTGAAATCACGTGAAGGGTCAAAACAGGGGGTTAAGACTGGTGAAAGTGCACCAGTGCGTCGGAAAATGCAACAATAGTCTGGGAATGTTATAGATAATGTTTTTTGGAATGTAACATATGTATTTTATTTGGTCTACCACATTACATTGGTTACTTTAGGTTTTAGATGTGTTCAGCTAAGTACAATTCACCCAGATTTTCTATGGAAGCTATCTCTTCAAAATATGATTTTTACTCCAAAACTTTAATAACAGTTCCTGTTCTATAATCAGTAAGGATTCCTACAAACTTATCGCCAGAAAAGATAGGATTGCCTTCATCATGCTAAGAAACAACAATTATAACTGAAACGATTAACCAATACTGAAAGTAAAAAATGTCCGTCTAGAAATGTTCTAGTGGGCCAGAAAAGGCCTAGTCATGGTAGATTCTTGATCGAGATGACACACAGCACCTAATCTGGGTCAAGTCTGGTGATCGGATAACTACAGCGCAGCGTTTGTTTGCGCATTTTTAACCTTGCGGACCAAGCTCAGATCAGATGCGGCGTTTCATTTTGAACTAAGATCAGATCAGTGAAATTGTTCACGTTTAATTAGCAGTTTTTAATATATCTAAGATTACGTAAAAGTATAATTACAAATAGGAACCGCATATTTGTGTCGCATAATTCAACAAAGAATCGATCCTCTTCCTCTGCTTTGACACAAACATCCACTTTCAATATAAAACCACATTCTGGAGGACAACTTTGCACGAGGTTTACCCCTAATGTCATGCCTTTATGTTCATTCATCTCTGTTCCTAAAAGTGGAAATGGAAGAGGTGACATCGAAAGCCTCATTGAATCTTTCAACTAAAAAAAAAAAAAATACCAGCAAATATAACGTGACATCATTGAATCGAAATAATTAATATCTTTAGAATCATTCACACATTAATAAAAGAATTCCTTCCAATCAGAGAAATAATACAATAAAGATCTTATAAAAATTAGGAATGCACGCAGAACCATGGATATTTAACTATGGGACAGCTATTTGATGCATATATTTAGTTGTAATATTCACCTGAACTCTAATGATATTATAAGAAAAATTGTAAGATTAAACGAACTTACCTGTAAGTGAAGTTCTATCTTAATTGTATTACGCGCCTCTTCCTCATGATCAATGTAGTCCCCCTGCTCCCTGCCGTATATGCCACAAATTTCAACACCTACTATAGCAATGAAACCCATGTCGGTATTTCTGGTCTAATGATGCGGCACTTCATTGTTTCTCTCACTGTCATTATTTCAAAGTCTGCCGTAACATTTTTATTAGGGTGGGTCTCAAGATATTTCTTGCAAGATGATTAAGTTTCGGGTGGGACTGATCATTTCGGAAGAGGCGCTTCATACAATTAAGATAGAACTTCACTTACAGGTAAGTTCGTTTAATCTTACAATTGTATTACGTGCCTCTTCCTCATGATCAATGTAGATGTTTAAAGCCAATGTTGCGGCTAATTACAGAGATGATTTTATTTATTTTAAATAAAGAACTCATACACGAAGAATGTTTACATGCATTCAAATGTTATAAATCGCCTTGGCGAATGCAGCCTGGTCACTACTTAATCGTAAATTATAGAACTTTATAAACGTATTCGAATTTTCTGTCCACCCAGCAGTTCTACGCAGCGTATCGATATCAATGCCATTTCTTTTGGCTGCAGAAGTTGACGCGTGACGTGTTGAATGTGCTGTGAAAATATTTGTATCTATGTCGCATTTTTTAAGGCCAAGCTTCACCCAACGGCTAAGAGTTTGTGCGGTAACTGCTTTGAATGGGGCTTTTAGTGAAATAAATAATGATTTTTTATTCTCTCGAATCTTTTCAGTTTTGTTCAAATAACAATTTAACGCCGAAGCTACGCAAATCTTTTTGTTGTTATTATACGTTGGTAGTATTAAAACAGGTCGTTTTCGATTTATCCCAGAAGTCTTTATACGGTCTGGAATTTTAATTTCGATGCCAGAGTTTTTATTTTCAATGTTATCAATATTGATCAATGAAAAAGTTTGCATGCGATGCGCAGTTACCAATGCTAGTAACGTTATCAATTTTATACTTAAATATTTTAAAGATAATTTATCATTTTCATCTTCCGAAGAAAAGTGTTCTAAAACGATTTTCGGATCCCAGGTGGAATCATACTTCGGTTTTGGTGGCCTTAATTTTGATAACCCTTGAAAGAATCGTTTCACTCTATTATCTTGTCCGATTTCAGGCCCAATAATTAGAGCTATCGCGGATCTATAACAATTTATCGAGCTATAAGCCGCGCCTTGATCGTGAATTAGTGTTAAAAAGGTTAAAACGTTTTCAACAGAATTATCAAAAGGGCTTATTTTTCTTTCTTTACAAAAACTCCACCACTTCTTTAAGCACATTTCGTATTGCTTGAGTGATGAATTAGTTAGTGAAAAAAGTGTTATCTGCAATGATCCTTTGGGAATTCCTCTTCTCTCAAATGCCTCGCTGATGAAACACCTGCCACCAGGGTAACCTTGTTCCAAAAGGGCTGCTTCTCTTCACTGGACAAAATAAGACAATCTTCAGCTTTATATTTTACAGCCTCGGAATTTAAGAGATCATTAAAGAGCGGGTACCATGGTTGTGCTGGCCACTCTGGCACTACCATTATACCTCTAGCGTTGTCGCTTTTTATTTTTTATAAAGCTCTTAGAATTACTGAACTAGGCGGGAATGCGTAGAAGAAAAGTTGGTTCCAAGACAAAGTGAATGCATCTATTGCTATGGACTCTGGGTCTTTTTTCCATGAAACAAATGTGGTACATTTTGCATTTTTTCTACTAGCAAATAAATCGATTTCGGGTTTTCCAAAGCGTTCACAAAGATTTTTGAATGTGGAATCAGATAATTCAATTTCGGTGTGTGGTTCTAGCCGCCGCGATTCAAAATCTGCTTCGACATTCCGTTTTGACTCTATATAAGAAGCGAATATCCAAATCTTGCGCATTTCGCACCATTGCCATAATTTTTTGGCTACTTTGTTAAAATTATCAAATTGAACACCTCCCATTCGATTAATGTAAGCTATCGCGGTAGTGTTATCAATATGCAATAAAATTTGGCAATTTTTTGATTCGGAAGCAAAGATTTTTAGTCCGAAGAAAGCAGCCAATAATTCTAAATGATTTATAGATAAATATTTTTCATTTTCTTTCCAGTAGCCATTAGCTCTTTTTCCATTGCAACATACTCCCCACCCAGAAAGGGAGGCATCGGAATATATTTCCCTGTCATATTTAGAAAATCTTATAGGATTTGTAAATAAATCATCAATATTTTTCCACCACTGGAATTCATTAATAATTTCACGGGTGACAGTCATTTTTGCGTTATAATTGCCATTATTGTTCATTAAAGCTAAGTATTTTTCCCGTTCGCTTGTTTTTGTGTACACCCAACCATAGTTAACTGCTGGACAGCAAGATATCAAGAATCCTAAAATCCTAGCGAATTCGCGTATTTTTATTTTTTGATTTATCTTTAATTTTAAAAGATTCTGAATTTTTTTTCTTTTTTCTATAGGTAGTTCTATAGTCATTTCTAGTGAGTTATAAAAAAGCCCTAAAAACAGACATTTTTGGTTCGGCACAAGATTGCTTTTCTTGCGATTTATTATAAACCCAAGTTCTTCCAGCAATGATTTCGTTGTTTTAATATTTTCTAGGCATTTATCGTGAGTATCGCCAAATAATAATATGTCATCAAGGTACACGACTGAGTAAAATCCTTGTTTCCGTAAGTGTGAAATGATTGGTTTTAAAATCTTTGTGAACACCAGCGGTGCTACGTTCAATCCGAATGGGAGGCACAAAAATTCATATAATTTGCTTTGAAATCGAAATCTTAAGTATTTGCGAGATGTCTTATCCACCGATATAAGGTAATACGCGTCTTTTAGATCTAGTTTTGCCATATAGCAACCTTTGTTCATTAGTCTTACAACTGTTCTTCCGTCCTCTAGTTTAAAGTGATTCGTTAAGATAAATTTATTTAAGCTTTTCAAATTTAGTATCAGTCTATTTGTGCCATCTGGCTTAGGTCTAAGAAATATGTTCGAAAGAAATTGATCACTTAAGTTTTTACAAGGAGAAATAGCTCCTTTATACAACAAGTCGTCAACAAGGTCAGAAATTTTAGAAATTTCATCATTGTTCCAGTCTCTTACCTTCGGCTCAGATACCTGGTGAGGTTTATGTATAAATGATATTTTATAACCTTTGAGCCAGGAAAGGATTGTCGGGTCTGAAGTTACTTTTAGCCATCTATCTCTAAATGAGTGTAGTCTACCTGCGACTTTCCTTACATTTTCTTTTAACGTCGCCTGCGGTTGTCCTGGTTCTTCTTCAAATATTCTCTCGTTCTGCTTTGATCCTGATGTGATCTTCTGTTCAGGGTCCCTGGCCTTTGCCCGCCCGCCATCTTCTGTGAATTCTTGAATCGAGGGGGCGGGGCATTCTGGTTTTTTGATTTGATGTTTTTTGCTTTTGTGGCTCGAAGTTCTTTGGCTGTGTTTTCTAGCGCTTTTGCAGATTTGATCGTCTCATCTAATTTTTCGCCGAACAAGAGATTGTCGCAAGTCGCATTAGTTAGTGTATCTTTCAATGCTGAATTGATACTTGTGTTCGCAATTATCAGGCTTCGCCGTATGATCGATTCATTTCGTTGTATATCTGCCATGAGTTTTATTGCGTCACTGAGACATTCGATAACTGGTAAGCCTTGTATGTCTCTACCATCTTTGATGAGCGCCATCAGAGCCTTTGAAGTAGCTGAAAGCGACGCTGCAATTTTTTGTTGCTTTAATTGAATGCGTGCATCTCTAGTCAAAACAGCTTGAGGAACATTTTTTATCTCTGGATTAATTTTTGGTGGATCACTAAATATACAGTTTTCTGGCAAGGGGTATTTCTTAATAAATTCCATCCTATCATCATTCGGAAGTCCTTGTCTAATAACGTCTTGCCAACGTTTGACAATTCCCGAATGTAAAGGTGGAGCGAGGGTTCGCTCTTCGTAGTACCTTTTGCCAATGGCGCTCAGAAATTCTGCACTTAGTTGAATTTCGTCGTTCGACTTGTCGCGACTATGGCTGCGACCGCGACTAAGGCTTCTGCTGCAACTGCAGTCTGTGAAAGACAAAAATAAGAAAAAACAGTTGCTAGTTATCTATGTTCTTATGTTTGACGAAATTATCACGCATACTATATAGGTTAGAGCCTATATTAAATATTCAGGTTAGAGCCTAAATATTTTTTGGCATTTGCCAAAGCCCAAGTGCAACCTGCGTTGTACTCGCAGACAGATTAGCGCCAAATTGCATATAGAGAAGCATAGTTTCTTTTCGATCACATGGGTTAGAGCCACAACGTGATCGTGTCGTTCTCCGCTGAAAGTGGGCTTGTAGTTGGTTAGAGCCAACATACATTTCATTCAGGCATGAAAACACTCTGCCTATTGGTACTTACGTGATCGGCTTCGTGACCGAGAGCGTGATCTGGAACAGCGTGAAGCTTCATCCGAGCTGCTCGTGCTGCTGCTGTTGTGTCGTTGTCCCCTATGCCGCTTCCCTTCACGCTTGTCTTTTTTCCGTTGGCGTCTTCTTACTTTTTTCTTTAATCGCTTTAAGCGTTTTTCGAGGCGCTCGTCGTATGAGCTATCCGAGCTGGAGCTCTCTTTTCGGGATCGTTTACGACCCATTTTCCTATTTCAGTGATGTGGCGTCCACGGCACAAAGTGAAGGAATGACAGTGAGAGAAACAATGGAGCGCCGCATCATTAGACCAGAAATACCGACATGGGTTTCTTTGCTATAGTAGGCGTTGAAATTTGTGGCATATACGGCAGGGGGCAGGGGGACTACATTGATCATGAGGAAGAGGCGCGTAATACAATTAACTTATATATTGGATATAATATCTGAATATATGAATATTACAAACGGATATATAAGATGTTTGTTAGATAGTTAAACATCTGTTTTCCTACGTGTTCTTTGTACACTGTAAACTTTTTCTTGGAAATTTTGATTATTAAAATCAATCAATCTACCAACTGATCGATGTAATTATGTGAAATCTATTGCTGTGATTAGAAATCGAATTGATTAGGAAAATTCCTTTTAAATCATTTGAAATTACTGTTTAATATTATTAGGCTTTCGTACTACGATCATCTGAAGTCCTATAAGATCTTCTAAGTGAACACTTGTATTTCTTTCTATATACTCTTCAATGTTTATAAATTTATCAATCGGCAAATACTCCTTATTATAAGTGGCTGCTACTAATTTAAACCTTTCAGTTTTTTTTGATTGTCTATAGAGATTTCTAGTTAAAAAACAAAACTGAATAAAGAGATTTATAAGAATAGTGATTATAAATATTACGAGACTTTTCAATATTGGCTGGCAGCTCCTCATTTTTTTTATACCGTAATGAACGAAAAAAAAGCAAATGTGTTGGTGACAGTCAACTTAAAAGTATAATATCAGTAATTTTGCCGAAAATAATGATAGATGAAAAACCAGGAGTGTCAAAGAAGTGAAATAAAACTAATTTGTGATACAATGTAATATGAATTTTAACCTATTACAATTTATTTATAACTATTGGAAAAAACATTCTGGATTTATAATAGTGATCATAACCTGCCTTTTGAATTTATATTCGACAGTTGGATATAAATATAATATCATTACCTTTTTATTACTCTGGCAGTCAAACCGAATTTTGGTGAGATCATGTTCGCCATACTTAGCGTATCACAACCCAAAGAATCTTCAATCATTATAACAACCACACTTCTTAATTCTGATCGGTCGAAATGTTCAAACTTACATTCGACATCGCGTGCTCTTTTTGCTATTTTACTTTCCCAAGGTGGTGAGTTTGATCCTTTAACAACCAAATAAAGGAGCTTGTAAGTTATAAAATTAACTTTTATTAAAAATTAAGCATCATAGACACCTTAATAATTTTGTAAATTTTGTATTTTTGAAAATTATATCTGTTCTAATATATGCACTATATTTTAACTTTAGGTACTAGTTAATTCAAAATTTACTTTGAACCCAAGTTGATTTTTCAATATAAAAACATATATTTTTTATCCTAGATTGATCCGTCTATTAGAAAATTTTCGTGCCGTTTCGGTGTCTGTTACTTTACTGTTACTTTTTAATCTTTCTGTGATTGTAAAATTGACTAAAAATTCTTTATGGAGCTTTTTGAGAAATATTGGAAATTAGTATTTATTTTTTGAGTTTTTCCAAAACGTAATTATAAAAAAAATTAAAAAATGCTCCAATTTTCGAAATTCTGATCGGATATGGCCAGTAACAAACTCGTTCTTACTTTTCCAGCTCTGATAAAGTGTTCTGAAGTTTGATATAACATGTCACTCCATATTTGTGATAATTTATTCTAGCAAACGTTTCAATTTTTTATGGTGCTTCAATGGTAAATCAATTCAAAAATCAATTTTAATTTTTTACAATTATCTCTGTCAAGTTTTGGCAGTTGAACCGACTTTTTGTGAGTTCATGTTTGCTATACATACAATTACAGAATCATTCAGAATCAGAACTGTCATAAACTCCCATAGGAATGATACTTTCTAATTCTCCTTTCTTAAAGGCATGTACTTGAGAAAATAGCAAGTTCACGTAAAAAATTTGGCCCAGATACTACATGTTTGTGTCCGAATTACATAAAATTTTGTTTTTAAAAGTTGGGAAATGGTAGAGAAGATATAAACGGACGTAAAGATAGAATACTTTTGGTTTTGACAATGAATAAATCTATAGTAAATTATTATATGGTGCTTCTAAAGTTTAGTATTTCGCTGAAAAAAATTCTCACTATGATACTTTTTTCCCTGAATTAAAAGATATTTTAACCAAAATTGAACACTTGGGCGTCTCCGTGTATTGCAACATCTCTCAATAAGTCCCCTTTCAATAAGGGCCATTCCTCCTAATCCTCGCTCGAGCTCGAGCACGCTGGCCTGCTCCCCTCACTCTCGCTAACCTTGGAATTCGTACCCGACGCTTCCAATAAGGTCGGCCTAGAAAGATTTCTAAAATAAAGTACTTTTGTTACTTTTTCAAAAAAGAATTGAAATTTTACGGCTGTTAAATAGTATATTGTGCAAATAGGAAGAAAAAAAAATTATTTTATTTCATTGCAATCTGCGTAGAACTTTTTAGGTAGAAATATTCGGCTCTGTTTGGCGCTGGCTGTTGCTGGCCTTACTGGAAGCGTCTGATACGAATTCCGAGCTTAGCGCGAGAGCCATATGGGAAGCGGTCTTATTGAGAGAGTTGACTGCAGTACAAGCACAGGGTTATAGCCCTTAAAATATTTAATAAATATTATTACATTGTCATCATATGAGAAGGTACAAGATTTATTTTTATATATTTTCAAATAAATTATGCCTGAAGACAAAAAATATAGATTATAATTTTTTTATTGTAAGAAATTATAATTACCTAATGGATTGGATCTGACTATAAGAGCGCAGATTATAATAGTACTGGTTTTCCACATTGTTACTTTCACAGTGAAACTGATTTGCTTTTCTTAGTCGGTATTCTGAAATGACGTGAACACACAATGATTTTATCTCGTCGTGTGATTATAGAACAATGTATACTGGCGCTTTTGAGATAGCTGGCTAGAGATTTGAAATCGTATACATATATATGTATAATTGCATACTACGAGCCTATTTTATTACCTGTTTCAAAATTGATATATTCTATGAAAATGTTATTAAGAATGAAAGAATGCTTCAATTCATTTGACTCAAGTTTTGTTGAACGAAAGCTTAGAATATCTCATTACATATATGCCTTCTTTGATAGGATATTATGTGTGGATTATTTATATTTATCGGCTACCTTGAGAAAGGAAGGACGATTATTGAGACATATCATGTTGCGTTATTGGAACGATTCGTTGAAGAAATTAGGAAGAAACAACTACATTTGATGGAGAAAAAATTGTTTTTTCATGTTGATAATGCACCATCTCACACAACGAACATTCAAAAAGCATGAATTGGAAAAAATTTCCAAAAAACGGAAATTTGTTCACTTTTTTGGGATCTTTTTCCACTTAAATCATGAAATATATCAAATTTTCCCAATAAACTGGACATTTCTCCGCCCAAACAGTAGGAACTATTTCCATTTCTGTCGGAAATATTTCCGACTATATCTTTGGAAAAATTTACGACCCATTTGTATTTTAAGCTGCCCAACTATTTTCGGAAAAATTACCGAAAAATTTTTAACAGTGTAGTATACAGGAAGATACGTTCTCGTCGAATCACGTACACGCTCGATTAGAATAATGAGACATAAAATTTGGAACTCTCATATATAGGTATATTTTGACACAACACTAAATCAAGAGCCCAGAAGATCTGAGAGATGTCGCCACTAGTATTGGCTATTTATGGCTTGTCAGGAAACTTGTGACTGACCTTGTAGTTTGAGAGAACTATTTTGTGAAGACGCATTAATCGTAGGCCAAAACATTTTTTTTTCAATTCAATTGATCAACGGTTTTCAAAGTACGATAGGAGTAGACTTATATTTTGAAACATTTGTTACATAGTACATATAATCACAACTTGCATCGTATGTATTTCATTTGGTCTACCACATTGCATCGGTTACTTCAGGTTTTAGATGTGTTCAGCTAAGTACAATTCACCCAAATTTTCTCTGGAAGCTATCTCTTCAAAATATGATTTGTACTCCAAAACTTTAATAACAGTCCCTGTTCTATAATCAGTAAGGATTCCTACAAACTTATCGCCAGAAAAGATAGGATTGCCTTCGTCATCCTAAAAAACAACAATTATAACTAATACGAGTCACCAATACTGAAAGTAAAATATGTCCGTTTAGAAATGTTCTGTTGGGCCAAAAAACGCCTAGTCATGGTAAATTTTTGATCGAGATGACACACAGCGCCTAATCTGGACCAAGCCCAGATCAGGTGCGGCGTTTCATTTCGAACTAAGATCAGATCAGTGAATTTGTTTACGTTTATTTAGCAGTTTTTAATATATTTAAGATTACGTAAAAGCATAATTACAAATAGGAACCGCATATTTGTGTCGCATAATTCAACAAAGAATCGATCCTCTTCCTCTGCTTTGATACAAACATCCACTTTTATTATGAGTTCATGATCTGGAGGACAGTAGTCTAGTACGTTTCGCCCGACTGTAATACCTTTATGTTCATTCATCTCTTTTACTAAAAGTGGAAATGGAAGAGGTGACTTCGAAAGCCTCATTGAATCTTTCAACTAAAAAAAAAATTCATCAAATATAAAATGACATCATTGAATCGGATATAATTATTATCTTTAGCTTCATCCACACATTAATGAAAGTATTCCTTCGAATCAGAGAAATAATACAATAACGATCATATCGAAATTAACAATTCAAGCAGGAAAATGGATATTCAACTATGGGACACCTATTTAATGCATACATTCAGTTGTAATATTCAGCTGTAACTCAAATGATATTATAAGAAAAAGTAACTTATATATTGGATATAATATTTTAATATCTAAATATTACAAACGAATATATAAGATGCCTGTTATATAGTTAAACATCTATTCTTTTTTCATGTTGTTTGTACGGTGTGAACGTTTTTTTCGAAATTTTTGTTATTAAAATCAATCAACCTACCAACTGATCGATGTAATTATGTGAAATCTATGGCTGTGATCAGTAATCGAATTGATTAGGAAAATTCCTTTTAAATCATTTGAAATTACTGTTTAATATTATTAGGCTTTCTTACTACTATCATCTGAAGTCCTATAAGATCTTCTAAGTGAATACTTGTATTTCTTTCTATATACTCTTCAATGTTTATAAATTCATCAATCGGCAAGTACTCCTTCCTGTAAGTGGCTACTACGTATTTGAACCTTCCAGGATTTCTTACTTGTTCATCTATACTAGTAGTTAAAAAATGAAACTGAGTAAAGATATTTAAAAGAATAGTGATTATAATTACTGCGATACTTTTTAATATTTGCTTACAGCTACTCATTTTTTGTATACTATAATGAAAGAAAATGTGTTGATCACAATCAACTTAAAAGTATAATATCAGTAATTTTGCCAATAATAATAATGTTTTAAAAACCAGGAGTGTGAAAAGAAGTGAAATAAAACTAATCTGTGATACAATTGCATATGAATTTTAACATGCCACAATATATTTATAACTATTAGAAAAACATCCTGGATTTATAATAGTAATCATAACCTGCCTTTTGAATCAATATTCCACAGTTGGATATAAATAAAATATCATTACCTTTCAATTTCTGTGGAAGTCAAACCGACTTTTGGTGAGATCATGTTCGCCATATTTAGCATAATATACATAGAAGAATATTCAATCATTATAAGAACCACACTTTTTCGTTCTGTATGGTCGAAATATTCAAACTTATATTCGGCACCGTATACACTTTTTGCTATTTTACTTTCCAAAGGTGGTGATTTCGATCCTTTAACAACCAAATAAAGAAGCTTGTAAGTTATAAAATTAACTTTAATTTAAATTTAGGTGCTAGTTAATTCAAAATTTACTTTGAACCCAAGTTGATTTTTCAATATAAAAACATATATTTTTCATCCTAGATTGATCCGTCTATTAGAAAATTTTCGTGCCGTTCCGGTATCTGTTACCTTGCTGTTACTTTTTAATCTTTCTGTGATTGTAAAATTGGCTAAGTATTCTTTATAGAGCTTTTCGAGAATTATTGGAAATTAGTATTTATTTTTTGAATGAAACATTTGACATGTGCGTAAAAATCAAAATATAAACTTAGTGCAGTCACAAGCACTTATCTTGGCCTAATTGAAGCAGAAGATAAAGCTGCTTTAGTACACAGAGAAACTTTTTATAGTAATATATGTTTCAATTTATAATGATAATTGTGAAAAATATCAGGAATCTAGGGAAAATCGATGTGCAATGTGAATCATTCTTAGCGGACTTGAAATTTCTCGCAGTCAAAATACCAAAGATTCGTAAAATGATATTGATACTATGATACGTTTTTCCCTAATTTAAAACATAGTTAAAAAAAAATTGTAAACTTGGGTTGTTCCGTGTATTGCTATATCTCTCAATAAGGCCCCTTTCACAATATGTCCATTTCCCCTAATCCTCGGTCGAGCACGCTGGAACGCTCCCCCCACTCTCGCTAACTTTGGAATTCGTATCCGAAGCGTCTAATCAGGCTGGTGAAGAAACATTTCCAAAATAAAATATTTTTGGTACTTTTTCAAACAAAATTTGAAAATTTACAATTGTTGAATGTTATATTGTGCAGTTAGGGAAAAACATTTATTTTGCGAGTGTGAAGTTTGGTGCTCGAACAAAACGATGGTAACAACGTCAGGAGTAAAATTAATGCTTTTAGCGTGTCGCACACGATTATTTTTCTACTATTGGATCAGAAAATGGATTTGTTTGCCCCGCACATTGCAATAAAATGCACTTTATGGCCCGCTAGTAGAAAATAGTATATTACATTACAAGGGGCGAAACAGAGAGATTGCATGAGCGTGAAGTTTGCTGCCAGAGTGAAACGAGGGCTGCAATCACACGAAATGCTTTCGCTGTGTTTAGTTTTGAGTAATGTATATTATTTTTCATTGCAACTCTTTTGAGAATCTGAATGGCTGTAACTGTGGAGCGGGTTGAAACAGCGACTTTCAACCCTAGGGTTGAAAATCGTAGTTTCAACCAGCTCTACCGGTACCGAAAATCGGATTTTCAAAGGAAGCGCTATGAAAAATATATTGTTTCATTATTGTAGAAATGATTTAAATAATATTAAGTAGGTTTGAATAAATATTTTCTTATTACATATTGAAAGTTATTGTGAAAACACAAGATCCTATACAGTCGAATTTGGTGAACATAGTATTCGGTAAACTTAAAAATGGTATCACGGACGATCGGGATAGACTATGTGAAATATTTTTTGCAGTTATTGTCATTGCAATCTACGTAGCACTAGTTATACAGAAATATTCGGCTCTGTTTGATGCTGACCTTTGCTGCCCTTATTTGGAGCGTCGGATACGAATTCTGAGGTTAGCGCGAGAGCCATATGGAATGCGGCCTTATTGAGAGAGTTGTCTGCAGTACAAGCAGAGGGTTAAAGCCCTTAGAAAATGTATTGAATATTATTACATTGTCATCATATGAGAAGGTACAAGATTTATTTTTATATATTTTCAAATAAATTATGCCTGAAGACAAAAAATATAGATTAGAATTTTTTTATTGTAAAAAAATATAATTACCCAATGGTTTAGATCTGACTATAAACGCGCAGAGTATTATAGTAATGGTTTTCAACATTGTTATTTTCAGAGTGAAACTGATTCGAATTACTGATTTTCGAGTTTGGTTAAAATACTAACTACTCGAATTGGTTACGTGCAATCACTTTTCTTAGTTAGTATCCTGAAATGACGTGTCACACACAATGATTTTATCTCATCGTTGGTTATAGAACAATGTAAACTGGCACTTTTGAGATAGCTCGCTAGAGATTTTAAATTGTATACATATATATGCATACTCGTATACCATGAGCCTGTTTCATTATTTGTTCAAAATTGTATGTTCTATATAAATGTTATTAAGAATGAAAGAATGTGGAAAAATAATAAATGGTGGTACTGAATTACTTATATTTATAGAATAGTTTGTCCGACAGCGGAGCGAAACGAAGCGATTTCACGCCTGTAAAGGGGGAGGATCGAAAACGTTCAAGGCACAGCGAACGATATCGTGGCACATATGGTCGAATTTATAAACTATCAAATGTGACAATTAATCAATTTATATAATAATTTTTTAGCACAATTTAGCTTACAAAAATGACAGATAACATATAGCAACCAACCGAACATCACTTACTTCAAACCCCTTTTTTTTATTTTCAAACGCGAAAACTCGCTTTCGCTCCGCTGCCGGACAAAATAGTATGTGAACCTCGAGAAAAAACGGGCGTTTGTGCCTTGTATAAAGTTGAAAACCCTTCGGCTTCGCCTTGCGGCTTAACTTTTTACGCTGACCGCAAATGCCCGCTTTCGCTTTCGGTGTACAATATACTATTAATCAACTTTTGGAAGTTACAGAAATATCTTCATTTGATAAATTACATGTCATACACATGATGCGTCAATTCATTTGACTTAAGTTTTGATGAACAAAAACTTGGAATATCTTATTACATATAGGCCGTCTTTGATAAACTTTTATATGTTGAATATATAGAAATTCAACTTTCATTGTGAAGCGAAATAGTCTATCAAATTAGATGTCAGGGAAGATTTCATTATGAGTTTACTTTTACCTAAACTCATATTCAGCAATTACCTTGAGACAGGAAGGACGATTATTGCAACATATCATGTTGCATTATTGGAACGATTGGTTGACGAAATCAGGAAGAAACAGCCACATTTGAAGGGAAAAAGAGTCCTTCTTCATGTTGATAATGCACCATCTCACACAACGAACATTTAAAAAGCATGAATTGGGTTTCGAATCGCTTCCGCATCAACCGTATTTTCAAGAAAAGGAATCCAGTGACAATTATTATCTGTTTCCATACCTTATGAGATGGCTATGTGGTAGGCGTTTTGAGTCGAACGAAGAAGTCGAACGGGAAAATCATAATATTTTGAAGGCATAGAAAATTTCAAAGATCGTTGGATTCGTTGTACCGAGCAAAAAGGAAAGTACATGGAGAAATAAAACCGATCTTAACAAAAAAAAAAGAATTCTTATTCATTTTATCATCTCAATATAAAACACCCTACACTGTAAGAAATATCGGTAAATTTTCCTACCATGTATTCGGAAAATTTCTAAATCTTTAGGAAGCATAGATTTTCCTACAGAAAGTGCAAATACTTCATAGATCTGAGGAAAATTAACCGCATTTCCGGACTTATTTTCGAACTGTTAGGAAATATATAAAAAAGGTGAGAACATTCCACAAATCTCGAAAGCCGTAGGAAATTTTTCTCATGAAAAGCGGAAATTATTCCAAAAAACGGGAATTTGTTCACTTTGTTGGGCTCTTTTTCCACTTAAATTATGAAATATATCAATTTTCCCTAATAATCTAGATATTTCTCCGACCAAGGAGTAGGAACTATTTCCAGTTCTGTCGGAAATATTTCCGACTATATCTTTGGAGAAATTTACGACCCATTTGTATTTTAAGCTGAGCAACTATTTTCGGGAAAATTGCCGAAAAATTTTTAACAGTATAGTATACAGGAAAATACGCTCTCGTCGAATCACGTACACGCTCGATTAGAATAATGAGACATAAAATTTGCAACTCTTAGATACAGGTATATTTTGGCACAACACTAAATCAAATGCCCAGAAGATCAAAAGAAGTCAGGAAACTTGTGACTGACCTTGTGGGTTGAGAGTACTAGTTTGCTGCGACGCATTAATTATAGGCCAAAATATTTCTGTTTTTCAATTGAATTGATCAAAGGTTTTCAAAGTTGAATCGCATGAAGCAAATGTTCAATTCAGCTCGGGATTCATATAAGAAAGCACACTCAGGACGAGGTATGATAGGAGTGGACTTAATTTGAAAATATTGTTTACAATATTTTAATGTTTCAAAACATTTGTTACGTAAAGTACATATAATCTCAACTTGCACCATATGTATTTCCTTTGGTCTACCTCATTACATCGGCTACTTTGGGTCTTAGCTGCGTTCAGCTAAGTACAATTCACCCAGGTTTTTTCTGGTAGCTATCTCTTCAAAATATGATTTGTACTCCAAAACTTTAATAACAGTCCCTGTTCTATAATCAGTAAGGATTCCTACAAACTTATCGCCAGAAAAGACAGGATTGCCTTCGTCATCCTAAAAAACAACAATTATAACTAACACGATTCACCAATACTGAAAGTAAAATATGTCCATGTAGAAATGTTCTGGTGGGCCAGAAAAGGTCTAGTCATGGTACATTCTTGATCCAAATGACACACCGCACTTTAATGTGGGTCAAGTCTGGTGATCGGATAACTACAACGTTCGTTTGCAAATTTCCAATCTCGCGGACCAAGTCCAGATCAGGTGCGGCGTTTCATTTCGCACTAAGATCAGATCAGTGAATTTCTTCACGGTTAATTAGCTGTTTTTAATATAGCTAAGATTACGTAAAAGTATAATTACATATAAGAACTGCATATTTATGTCGCATAACTCAAAAAAGAATCGATCCTCTTCCTCTGCTTTCACACAAACATCCACTTTCAATATAAACCCATCTTCTGGAGGATATCTTTCCACGAAGTTTACCCCTAATGTCATAGCTTTATGTTCATTTATCTTCGTTCCTAAAAGTGGGAATGGAAAAGGTGACATTGAAAACCTCACTGAGTCTTCCAACTAAAAAAAATAGAAGTAATACAATCAAATATAAAGTGACATCATTGAATCGGAAATAATTAATATCTTTAGCGTCATTCAGACAATAATAAAAGTATTTCCTGTAATCAGAGAAATAATACAATAACAATCTTATAAAAATTAAGAATTCACGCAAAAAAATGGATATTAAACTATGGGACAGCTATTTCATATATATATATTCAGTTGTAATATTCAGCTGTAACTGAAACGATATTATGAGTAAAAGAAACTTATATATTGGATATAATATCTTAATATCTAAATATTACAAACGGATATATAAGATGCCTGTTATATAGTTAAACATCTGTTTTTTTCGTGTTTTTTGTACGGTGTGAAATTTTCTTTCGAAATTTTGGTTATTAAAATCAATCAATCTACCAACTGATCGATGTAATTATGTGAAATCTAGGGCTGTGATTAAAAATCGAATTGATTAAAAAAATCCCTTCTAAATCATTTGAAATTAGATTTCATTATTATTTAGCTCTCTTACCACTAACATCTGAAGTCTTCTAATGCCTTCTAAGTGAACACCCATATTTCTTTTTATATACTTGTCAATGTTTATAAATTTATCAATCGGCAAGTACTCCTTATTGTAAGTGGCTGCTACGTATTTGACCCTTCCGAGATTTATTATTTGTCCATCTATATTACTAATTAAAATACGATTCTGAGTAAAGAGATTTATAAGAATAGTGATTATAATTACGGCGAGACTACTCATGTTTCGTATACTATAATGAAAGAAATGAATGAAAATTTGTTGATCTGTATAATATTGATATTGATTGATATTGATACTGATTTGTATAATATCAGTAATTTTGCCAATAATAATAATGGCTCAAAAACCAGGTGTGTCAAAAGAAGTGAAATAAAACTAATTTGTAATACAATGCAATGCTCGCAGGAGATCGAAGCCGAGACGAAGCCAAGGCGCGATCAGTCCTGCGAGCATTTTAAGCGAGTCTCGTAATTACACCCGAATTGTGTGCATTGGCGCATATTATATTTTATGTGACTTCGGCGCATTTACGTGTTTCTCTGCCTATCACTTGTGTAGTAGTAGCGTATTGTAATAGACGCATGCGCAGTTCAAATGTACAAGGCTTTGTCAGTACGGTTCCAACGCTGTACAAAGAAGAAGATTAAGCTCCGCCGTACCGTAATAGGCGCATGCGCAGTTCAATTTTTACATTATGTTCCTCTGTATCGTAATACACAACATTACGCTACTCTTAACTGTAGCATAAAAACGCGTTTATGCGCCGGAGGCACATAAATATAATATCATTACCTTTGAATTTGTGTAGCAGTCAAACCGACTTTCGGTGAGATCATGTTCGCCATATATACCATGTGATAAGTAGAACAATATCCAATCATTATATAAACCACACTTTTTAATTCTGTTTGGTCATAATATTCAAACGTATATTCAGCATTACTTTCTCTTCTTCCTATTTTACTTTCCAAAAGTGGTGAGTTTGGTTCTGTAACAACCAAATAAAAAAGTTTGTAAGTTATGAAATTAAATTTTATTAAAAATTAAACAATAAAGATAGCTTTATATATTCTGTAATTTTTGCATTTTTGGAAATTGTATCTGGCCTAATATATGCACTATATTTAAACTCTAGGTACTAGTTAATTCAAAATTTACTTTAAACCCAAATTGATTTTTCGATATTAAAACATGCATTTTTCATCTTAGATTGATTCCTCCATTATAAAATTTTCTTGTCGTTTCCGCTTCTGTTACTTTATTGTCACAATAGAGTTACTTTTTTAATCTTTGTTTGATTGAAAAATTAGGTAAGAATGCTTTATAGAGCTTTTTGATGAATATTAGAAATTATATTTATATGTTGAATTTCCCCAAAACATAATTATAAAAAAAATTCAACAATGCTCCAATTTTTGAAATTTTAATGGTAATTCAATGATAATCAAACTGATCATCTGTAGAGGGTCAGAAAAAAATAATTGATTTGATCATTGTAGAAGGTCAATTTGATCATCCTTGAGGGTCGAAATGAAAATTTAAAACAAGATATTCAACTTGATCATCCCAGAGGATCGATTTGATTATCTTGATAGTGTGACTGTTTCTCTGTGGTAATCAAGCTGATCATAAATCGAGAGTCTCCCTGATTATGTCCATAAAATTATGGACGGACTATTTGATAATCTAGAGGGTCGGTCTGACTCTCAAAATTTTGAACCTCTAACTTCGACCCTCCGTTTTTCTCCGTGTAGAAACCTAAAATCAATAATATCACCTAAATAGTTAAATATCTCGAGCCCTTAAAATATTCAAAATTATATTTGACTTTGGAATTTGCTATTTATACCGGTTTATATTACTTTACTCTCTAAAAGTGAGGAATTACACTCCGCAATAAATAAAAAGGCTCCTAAGTCATAAAATTAACCATTTGACATGTGAATAAAACTCAAATAGTATAAATTTTGTTCAGTCACAAGCTCTTATCTTTGCCTAATTGAAGCAGAAGATAAAGCTGCTTTCGTACAAGGAGAAACTTTTCATAGCAATATATGTTTTATTCTATAATGATAATTCTAAAAAATATTAGGAATCTGGAGAAAATCGATTTGCAATGGCTGTCATTCCTAGCGGACTGGAAATTTTTCCCAGTGAAATACTAAACATTCGAAAAATGGTATGGAACTTTGGTATAAGTTATATTACAGTTTCATACAATCTATAGTAAATTATTATTTGGTGCTTCTAACGTTTAGTATTTCGCTGAGAAAAATTGTCACTATGATACGTTTTTCCCTAATTTAAAACATAGTTCAAAATAATTGTAAACTTGGGTTGTTCCGTGTATTGCTATATCTCTCAATAAGGCCCCTTTCACAATATGTCCATTTCCCCTAATCCTCGGTCGAGCACGCTGGAACGCTCCCCCCACTCTCACTAACCTTGGAATCCGTACCCGACACTTCCAATAAGACGCAATAAGTCCGGCCTAGAAAGATTTCTAAAATAAAGTATTTTTGGTACTTTCTCAAACAAAAATTGAAATTTTACGGCTGTTGAATAGTATATTGTGCAACTAGGAAAACAAAAATTTATCTTATGTCATTGCAATCTGCGTAACACTTTTTATGCAGAAATATTCGGCTCTGTTTGGCGCTGGCTTTCGCTGGCCTTATTGGAAGCGTCGGATACGAATTCCGAGCTTAGCGCGAGAACCATATGGAAAGTGGCCTTGGTACTATAGTACAAGCAGGTTAAAACCCTTTCAACATTTATTTAATATTATGACATTCAGATCAAATGAGAAGGTATTGGTTATATGTTCCTATATTATCATATAAATTATGTATAATGACGAAAAATTTATATTATATTTTGATTGTTGTAAGTAATTATATTTACCTAATGGATTTGATCTGACTATAAGAACGCAGAGTATAATAGTAATGGTTTTCCACATTGTTACTTTCACACTGAAAGTGATTTGCATTACTGATTTTCAGTTTGGTTAAGATCCTAACTACTCAAATTTGTTCGGTGTAATCGCTTTTCGTAGTCAGTATTCTCAAATGCTGTGAACACAGAATGATTTTATCTCGTCGAGTGGTAATAGGACAATGTAAACTGGCGCTTTTGAGATAGTTCTAGAGAGATTTGAAATCGTATATACATATATATTTATAGTCGCATACTACACGGAGAAAAATGGATGTTCAACTATGGGACAGCCATTTTATATGTTCAATTGTATTATCTAGATGTTCAACTGTAATATCCAAGATATTAATCTCTGCATATTTTAACATCTTAGATATTACTCCTGAATATCTAGATATTACAACTAAACATATAAGATGGCTGTCCCATAGTTAAACATCTAGATGTTAATTCTAAACATCCATTTTTCTCTGTGTACAAGCCTTTTTTATTACCTATTTCAAAATTGATATGTTCTATATAAATGTTATTAAGAATGAAAGATTGTGGAAAAATATTATATAGTGGTACTGAATTACTTATATTTAAAAAATAAGTTTGTAGCAACCAACACAACATCAGTTACTTCAAACCCGTTTTTTATATTTTCAAACGCGAAAATTCGCTTTCGCTCCGCTGCCGGACAAAATAGTATGTGAACCTCGAGAAAAAACGGGCGTTTGTGCCTTGAATAAAGTTGAAAACCCCTCGGCTTCGCCTTGCGGCTGAACTTTTTACACTGCGCGCAAAAGCCCGCTTTCGCTCTCGGTGCACAACATGCCATTAATCAAATTTTGGAAGTTACAGTAATATCTTCATTTAATAAATTACATGTCACACACATAATGCGTCAATTCATTCGACTCAAGTTTTGATGAACAAAAACTTGGAATATCACATTACATATAGGCCATCTTTGATAAAATTTTATACGTGGAATATATAGAAATTCAACTTTCATTGTGAAGCGAAATAGTCTATCAAATTAGATGTCAGGAAAGATTTCATTATGAGTTTACTTGTACCTAAACTCATATTCATCGATTACCTTGAAAAAGGAAGGACGATTATTGCAACATATTGCAAAAAGCAAAAAGGAAAGTACATGGAGAAATAAAGGCGATCTTTACAAAAAAAAAAAAGAATTCTTATTCATTTTATCATCTCAATATAAAACACCCTACACTGTAAAAAGTATCGCTAAATTTTCCTACTCTGTATTAGGAAACTTTTCTAAAATCTTTAGGAAGCATAGATTTTCCTATAGAAAGTGGAAATATTTCATAGATTTGAGGAAAATTAACCGAATTTTCGGACTTATTCCCGAATTATTAGGAACTATATAAAAAATGTGAGCACATTTCACAAATCTCCTGAGTTGTAAGAAATTTTTTCCACAAAAAGCGGAAATTGTTTCAATAAAACGGAAATTTGTTCACTTTTTAGGGATCTTTTTCCACTTAAATTATGAAATATATCAATTTTTCCTAATAAACTGGATATTTCTCCGACCAAACAATAGGAACTATTTCCAGTTCTATGACGGAAATATTTCCGACTATATCTTTGGAGAAATTTACGACCCATTTGTATTTTAAGCTGCCCAACTATTTTCGGAAAAATTACCGAAAAATTTTTAACAGTGTAGTACACAGGAAGATACGCTCTCGTCGAATTACGTACATGCTGGATTAGAATAATGAGACATAAAATTTGGAACTCTCATATATAGATATATTTTGACACAACACTAAATCAAGAGCCCAGAAGATCTGAGAGATGTCGCCACTAGTATTGGCTATTTATGGCTTGTCAGGAAACTTGTGACTGACCTTGTAGGTTGAGAGTACTAGTTAAAGTTGAATCTCATGAAGCAAATGTTCAATTCAGCTGGGGATTCATATAAGAAAAGCACACTCAGGACGAGGTATGATAGGAGTAGACTTAATTCGAAAATATTGTTAACAATATTTTAATATTTTGAAACATTTGTTTCATAGTACATTTAATCACAACTTGCATAGTATGTATTTCATTTGGTCTACGACAATACATCGGCTACTTTGGGCCTTAGCTGCGTTCAGTTAAGTACAATTTACCCAGGTTTTTTCTAGTAGCTATCTCTTCAAAATATGATTTGTACGCGAAAACTTTAATTACAGTCCCTGTTCTATAATCAGTAAGGATTCCTACAAACTTATCGCCAGAAAAGACAGGATTGCCTTCGTCATGCTAAAAAACAACAATTATAACTAACACGATTCACCAATACTGAAAGTAAAATATGTCCATGTAGAAATGTTCTGGTGGGCCAGAAAAGGTCTAGTCATGGTAAATTCTTGATCCAAATGACACACCGCACCTGATCTGGGTCAAGTCTGGTGATCGAATAACTACAACGTTCGTTTGCGAATTTCCAATCTTGTGGACCAAGCCCAGATCAGCTGCGGCGTTTCATTTCGAACTAAGATAAGATCAGTGGATTTCTTTACGGCTAATTAGCAGTGTTTAATATATCTAAGATTACATCAAAGTATAATTACCTTTAGGAACTGCATATTTTTGTCGCATAATTCAACAAAGAATCGATCCTCTTCCTCTGCTTTGACACAAACATCTACTTTCAATATAAATCCATCTTCTGGACGATATCTTTCCACGAAGTTTACCCCTAATGTCATACCTTTATATTCATTCATCTTCGTTCCTAAAAGTGGGAATGGAAGAGGTGCCATTGAAAACCTCACTGAATCTTTCAACTAAAAAAAAAAAAAATTCAATCAAATATAAAGTGACATCCTTGAATCGGATATAATTAATATCTTTAGCGTCATTCACACAATTATTGAAATATTTCTTGTAATCAGAGAAATAATACAATAACGATCTTATCAAAATTAAGAATTCACGCAGAAAAATGGATATTCAATTATGGGACAGCTATTTCATATATATATTCAGTTGTAATATTCAGCTGTAACTGAAACGATATTATAAGAAAAAGTAACTTATATTTTGCATATAACATCTTAATATCAAAATATTACAAACGTATATATAAAATGCCTATTATATGGTTAAAAAACTGTTTTTTTTTCCCGTGTTCTTTGTACGCTGTGAACTTTTTTTTTTCGAAATTTTGGTTATTAAAATCAGTCAACCTACCAACTGATCGATGTAATTATGTGAAATCTATGGCTGTGATCAGTAATCGAATTGATTAAGAAAATCCCTTCTAAATCATTTGAAATTACTGTTTATTATTGTATTATTCAGCTCTCTCACCACTATCATCTGAAGTCTTCTAATGTCTTCTATGTGAACACCCATATTTCTTTTTATATACTTGTCAATGTTTATAAATTTATCAATCGGCAAGTACACCTTATTGTAAGTGGCCGCTACGTATTTGACCCTTCCAGGATCTATTATTTGTCCATCTATATTACTAGTTAAAACACAAGTCTGAGTAAAGAGATTTGAAAGAATAGTGATTATAATTACTGCAAGACTTTTTAATATTTGCTTGCAGCTACTCATTTTTTGTATATCATAGTGAAATGAAAGAAAGCGAATGTGTTGATTACAATCAACTTAAAAGTATTATATCAGTAATTTTGCCAATAATAATAATGGCTCAAAAACCAGGAGAGTAAAAAAAAGTGAAATAAAACTAATCTGTAATAAAATTCAATGTGTATTTTAACATGTCACAATATATTTATAACTATTGGAAAATACATTCTGGATTTAAAATAGTGATCACAGCCTGCCTTCTGAATTTATATTCGACAGTTGGATATAAATATAATATCATTACCTTTCAATTCTTGTAGCAGTCAAACCGACTTTGGGTGAGATCATGTTCGCCATATATACCATGTGATACGAAAAACAATATCCAACCATTATATACACCACACTTTTTAATTCTGTTTGGTCATAATATTTAAACGTATATTCAGCATTACTTACTACACTTCTTCCTATTTTACTTTCCAAAAGTGGTGAGTTTGATTCTGTAAAAACCAAATAGAGGCTTGTAAGTTATGAAATTAAGTTTTATTAAAAATTAAACAATAAAGATAGCTTAATATATTCTGTAATTTTTGCATTTTTGGAAATTGTATCTGGCCTAAAATATGCACTATATTTAAATTCTATGTACTTCAAAGTTTACTTTGAACACAAGTTGATTTTTCAATATAAAAACATGTATTTTACATCCTAGATTGATTCCTCCATTAGAAAATGTTCGTGCTGTTTCTGTCTCTGTTACTTTATTGTCACAATAATGTTACGTTTTAATCTTTGTTTAATTGAAAAATTTGCTAAGAATGCTTTGTAGAGCTTTTTGAGAAATATTAGAAATTAGTATTTATATTTTGAGTTTTCCCAAAACATAATTATAAAAAAAATTCAACAATGCACCAATTTTTGAAATTTTAATGTTAATTATTGTTTCAAAATTTAATTTCACTTTTATACAATTATCTCTGTCAAGTTTTGACAGTTGAACCGACTTTTGGTGAGTTCATGTTTTCTATAAATAAATAATATCATAAATAGAAAATCATTTTAAAAAATATTATAAACTTTTATAGGAACTATACATTCTAATTCTCCTTTCTTAAAGGCAGGTGCTACTTGAGAATAGTAGCAAGTTCATCTAAACAATTTGGTCAATTTTTTACATTTTTGTGTCCAAAATACATAAAAAAAATTTTCTTACTACCCTAGTCGAAAGAACGTGGTTTCGGTACCAATTTCACGGCAGAAAGTCTAACTTTCATGCAATGGTCAAGCTATATGCGCGCCCTCTATAATAGCGGGAGTAAAAACGTCGATAACCTCAAGCGTCAAAATTTGTCCGCTCTCTGCTAATGTTTATTAGTGGCAATTATTGAATATTATTTAGAAAGTATTAGTAGTGACTGAAGCGTAACAAAAATAAAAAATCAAAAATGAATGACATATCATCTGATGAATCGACAGATGAAGAAGAAATTAATAAAAACTTTGAAACTGAAGCACAATTAATAGTAGAAACTGGCACCTTACCCAAAAAGTCCGCTGACAGATACATGCTAGTCTATGATAATTAACAATGATGGAAACAAGAAAATAGAAATCTAAACCTTAATTTATAGATGTATTTGATGCCTGCCCCCCCCCCCCCCCCCCAACCAGCAGCACTCGCTCCGCTCGTGCCGCAAATGTCGGGGCAGGCATCAATATATTCCAATGCTCACATGCAATTGTTTTCGTACTTTCGAGCGGGTAGCAAGAAAAATAGTATACACTACATGGGCAGAAATTTGATAGCCCTGAACTGCGTGCCATAATGCCCGATATACTATTTCTTAAATTTGGGAAATGGTAGAGAAAATATGAACGGACGTAGATAGATTACTTTTGTTTTTGACAATGAATAAAATTATTTCGATATATTTTTCTAAAATTCAACCTTTTTTAATTTCTAAACTAGAGGTAGTCTACCTACATACGTCCGCTTTTATCTTTTTCACCATTTCCCAAATTTGGAGACCCAAATTCCATGAATATAAATTATGTATGATGAGAAAAAATATAAATTATAATTTTTTTATTGTAAGAAATTATATTTACCTAATGGACTGGATCTGACTATAAGAGCGCAGAGTATTATAGTAATGGTTTTCCACATTGTTATTTTCAGAGTGAAACTGATTCGCATTACTGATTTTCGAGTTTGGTTAAAATACTAACTACTCAAATTGGTTACGTGCAATCGCTTTTTTTAGACAGTATTCTGAAATGACGTGTCGCACACAATGATTTTATCTCGTCGTGTGGTTATAAAACAATATAAACTGGCACTTTTGAGATAGCTCGCTAGAGATTCAAAATTGTATTCATATATGTGAAAAAACATTTCATTAGGTTCCTACTTGTATTTTAGGAGTAGTCATCAGGTGACCAATCAACTTTTTATTGCTGAAGATCGCGATAACGAAAGAATGACGCAATGCGTAATGAGAAGGTTTTGCACGAATTTACAATCTAACAGTTTAAGATAACTTTCCGGAGCCCAACTTAACACGAATTACTGGATCTAGTTGGTGGGAACTTTGTGTCCTCAATGAGATTTTCAAATGTACGTTATTTATACAAATACACGGAGAAAAATACTGCGTGGGCCATCTAACACTTGGTATTTGAATCAGCTATAAAAAAAAAACTTATGGATATTTTTTTAAAAGTGTGGTTTTCTTAGAAAGATTGAACCTTTCCATTTAAGAATGAAACACAGCAACATTCAAATGACTGTCACGGTTGGTCTTACAGTACCCCATTCGATAAATCTAATTTTTCAGTACATTTTAGATTGTTTGGGCAAAAGTTCAATAAGCAAAATTGTCGCATTTAGGGCTCAGAAAATCCAAGCGTCATCATTGAGAAGTCGATGCATCCACAACGAGTGACTGTTTGGTGCGTATTTTGGTATGGTGGCTTCATTGGGCCATTTTTCTTCGAAAATGAGCAAGGAGCCGCTGTTATGGTAAATGGCGAGCATTACTGTGCCATGCTCAACGAATTTTTGTTTCTTAAAATTAAAGAGGATGGCATGGACCATTCAGTCGTAGCCAATCATATTTTTATTCAAAATACTTGTAACCTCACATATTGTATATGAACCAAATAACGACATTTATACTAGGGTGCTTGATACTGACGTGATATTTCTATGAGACGTCGCCAATAATAACAAACAGCTACCATTGTTTACAAGTTCCATCCTTCGAACATCTTCTGTCAAAGTTGGAGCCGAAACCATTCATTAGTTTAGAAGTTACAGTGTCTGAAAGCAACCAACCTCCGATTTTTTTGTAATGATGTAAAAAAGTGAATCCCGTTTGTTGATTTAACACTACTCTTTGTGTGGAAAAAACTTATCAGAAGCAGTAAAGAACGTTTACCTATTCCTAGATTTTTATAATTATAAAAATAAATTTTTCCAAATTTTAATTTGCTTATAATTATGAATGTTTGGAAGCAGATGAATGTTCCTTAGTGCTTTTTACCTAATTACTTGAAGTTTCAACTCGATAAAGACGACAACGACAGACAGACAAACAATTACAATTAAAATAAATTGATACTGCAATATAAAATTATCCTTTAATAATTCCATCATTTTCCGATTATATTGTAAATGTCCATCTGGAAAATTAAAAAAAATCCCGGCTCAACCTCAAAGTGCAGAAAAAGATGAAGAACGAATATTAAAATTCGAAACCCATATAGTTGACGTAAAAATTCAGCTCGGGATTTATAAAAATAAATCACACTGAAAACGACATATGATGGGAGTAGATTTAATTCTAAAATCTTGTTTACAATATTTTAATGTTTCAAAACATTTGCTACATATAGTAAATATAATCTCAACACTTTCACCAAATGTATTTCATTTGGTCTACCATATTACATCGGCTACTTTGGGTCTTAGCTGCGTTCAGTTAAGTACAATTCACCCAGGTTTTTTCTGGTAGCTATCTCTTCAAAATATGATTTGTACTCCAAAACTTTAATAACAGTCCCTCTTCTATAATCAGTAAGGATTCCTACAAAGTTATCGCCAGAAAAAATAGGATTACCTTGGTCCATCTAAAAAACAACAATTATAACTAACACGATTCACCAATGCTGAAAGTAAAATATGTCCGTGTGGAAATGTTCTGGTGGGCCAGAAAAGGTCTAGTCACGGTACATTCTTGATCCAAATGACACACCGCACTTTAATGTGGGTCAAGTCTAGTGATCGGATAACTACAACGTTCGTTTGCAAATTTCCAATCTCGCGGACCAAGTCCAGATCAGGTGTGGCGTTTCATTTCGTACTAAGATCAGATCAGTGAATTTCTTCACGGTTAATTAGCTGTTTTTAATATAGCTAAGATTACGTAAAAGTATAATTACATATTGGAACCGCATATTTTTGTCGCATAATTCAACAAAGAATCGATCTTCTTCCTCTGTTTTGAGACAAACATCCACACTGAGAAAACTGGAGTGTCAATCTTTGAGTGTCAAAATGTAGATAGTCAGTCTGAACTTCTAGATAGTACAACACTCTTTTCGAAATTTTTTCTTTTTGGTCAGGGAGACACTCATTTGATATTCTGCTTAACTGTTACCAGAGTGTCAGAATCACTATAAAGAGTGTCGATTGGTGAAATACGCGCCTAAATTGTAAAGTCACGTGGGTTCGTCTATTTTTCCTCCAATATCACCAACGTGGACTCTAACCTCATTGCCGGTTTCGCGTCCTTTACGTGTTAAAGTGTCACGAGGGTTATTTTTGCCAACTAATTGGCGAGTACCTATTTCACTTGCTATAATAACATAATAATTGTGAAAGCTTAAATGCAAAGGTTTTGAGGTTAGCCATAGAGGTAGATTATAGTCTATTTTTCCCTCTTCGATAATCTATTTTTCTCTCTGCGATGATCAACTTTTCCCTCTAAAGTATTCAAGTTGACCATCTTATTTTCACAATTCATAGGTAATAAGTTACACTATCTAGAAGGCTGTCCTATAATTTAACCTCAAATATAGTCTGCTTCACCCTCCAAATGTTTAGGTTCACACTCCAGTTTTCTCAGTGCACTTTCAATATAAGTCCATCTTCTGGATGATATCTTTCCACGAAGTTGACCCCTAATGTTATACCTTTATATTCATCCATCTTCGTTCCTAAAAGTGGGAATGGAAGAGGTGACATTGAAAATCTCACTGAATCTTCCAACTAAAAAAAAATAATTCAATCAAATATAAAGTGACATCATTGAATCGGATATAATTAATATCTTTAGCGTCATTCAGACAATAATAAAAGTATTTCTTGTAATCAGAGAAATAATACAATAACGATCTTATAAGAATTAAGAATTCACGCGGAAAAATGGATATTCAACTATGGGACAGCCATTTCATAATACATATATTCAGTTGTAATATTCAGCTGTAACTGAAACGATATTATAAGAAAAAGTAACTTATATATTGGATATAATATCTTAATATCTAAATATTACAAACGAATATATAAGATGCCTGTTATATAGTTATGTTATATATTTAATATATCACAAATAAATACAGTGATACTAAATAACTTCTAACTTGTCCTTATGTCCCAAATTTGATCGGAAGTTAAGTAAAATTACTTTAACTATTTTTCTCCGTGTATGTAAAGGCCTTTTGCATGAGCATGCGCAGCAAAGAATATCTAAACTTTTTATTAAAATAAGGAACTACCTAGGGCCTGACTAAAATCCAAAAATAGGGCCCGACTAGAAGGAACTAGTTTTTCTAGAAACCAAACAGGGTGAACCTTATCAACGCCTCGCCGGGGCCCGCCTAGAACTTCCTAATCTACTTTTTCTAGCGAGGGCCTAACCGTAGCCCTACCTTAAATGAGGACAAATCGGGCGATTTCTGCACGGGAAGGTTTGCCATTAATACACGGAGAAACTTTTCATTGTAAAATCTAGTATTATTATATTTATTTTTACTAAAAGTCAATAGGAAGCGAGGATATAGTAATAAAACTAGTTCTATTTACCATAGCGGTAGGAGGAAATACATTTTCTGAACCAATTGTAAATATAGTGCAACTTTATAAATTACCATTGAGAGTTGCAAAGATTAATATCTTTGATGGCAAATTGAAACTAGAAATAAGTGATACCTATATAAATAAAAAGTAAAACAATCTATGCAAGAATTGGTCTTTTGAATAATATAAATTGCAAAATAGTTTAGAGATATTACCATTGTCAATAGTAATGAAGAATAAAGAGAGAGACATGAATATTTTGCAATCGAATACATCATATATTGGAATAGTACGTTGTCAAAATTCCCATTAGAAATATTAAATGTACTGCCGAGTGACGTCAGATACGCCGAACGTTTCTGATATTACCCGAGAATCGCTCCATGTGCTCGTTATGAGTATTTGTCGGTAGCTGATATAGTAATATATTTTTTTACATTTGAATATGGCGCCTTTCTAACTTACGATTTTTTCTAGCAGAGGGACTACCGAGCTTTTCCTCACAAATCGTAAAAGTTTCCACAGTTCAGTATATAATGAAGTTGCTACATTGTGATTGACAATATTGACATATCACTGCGATGCATTTATGAATGTGTGCGTTGTGCAGTTACGTTAAGTTGCGTTAGATTAGTATTTAAGCGTGTATTGGTATGTTTACTATTTATATTGATATGTTTATACGTGCATGTATATGTAAGTATGTAGCTGTGTTTATAAATACTCTCTCTATGTAGCTCACAAAATCTAATAAGAACAATGGTAAAATTTAAGAATGACTGATTTTTTTATATCATGGAGGTGCAATTATTTCCTATTTTCGATAGGAAACGTTATAAATATGGTTCCACTATCTCCAAAAGACTATGGTAATTCGGTTAGACAGAAGATGTGACTTTACTATTGTCTTTTGTAAACTTAACATTCTTTTTTAGCAATTAATGAAACATTTATTGGGTTTACTTCAATATAATTCGTTTGATGTGTCAATTACGATTTTACTATTTCAAGTAATAAAATTTGCTTTTGTTTTTAGGCATAAGTACAATTATATCACCATTTTCTCCAATATTATTAGTAACTCCATACATTAATATTCAAAATAGTAATTTCTAAAAAAGTGACGTTATATCCTCGTTTCCTATTGACTTTTAGTAAAAATAAATATAATAATACTAAATTTTGCAATTAAGAGTTTCTCCGTACATCATAGGACATATGAAAAAAGTAAATTTACAAGATTTTAATATTTTAAAACATTTGCTACATCGTATATATAATTACTATTTGCACCATATGTATTTCTTCCTGTTTACCACATGATACCGGCTACTTTAGTGTTTAGATGTGTTCAGTTAAGTACAATTCACCCAGGTTTCTGCTGGTAGCTATCTCTTGAATATACGTTTTATACACTGAAACTTTAATAACGGTTCCTGTCTCATAATCAGTAAGGATTCCCACAAACCTACCACCGGAAAAGATAGGATTGCCTTCGTCAACCTAAAAAACAACAACGATTATTGCTGACACGATTTATTATTACTCAAGGTAAAAAATGCCAGTGCGAAAATTTTCTCGTGGCGCAGAAATGGCCTAGTCAAGGTAAATTCTTGATCGAGATGACACACCGCGCGTAATCCTTGGTCAAGTCTGGTGGTCGGATAACTACAACGTTCTTTCGCGGATTTTCCAGTGGCGGATCAAGCCCAGATCAGGTGCGGCGTTTCATTTCGAACTAGGGCCCGATCAGGGGATTTCTTCACGGCAATATGAGATTTGTATTTTAACCATCCGATTATAACTGAATAAATATGAAGGAATCAACCATATTATTGTTTGCTATGGAAAAATGTATTGTTCGCCTTTCCATATTATATTTCTGATTCGACCAGTTTCACTTACAATATTTTGATTTCTGTATTCAACATCCTGCGTTGTTCAGAGAGACATATTATTTTATAAATACAATTATAAATTCCCAACCTACAACCGAATGGCTAAAACTCCCGAACCATTTCTTTCAGTGTAGCAGTTTTTAATATATCTACGATTACATTAAGATATAATTACATATGTGAACTCCGTATTCATGTTGCATAATTCAACAAAAAATCGATCCTCTTCCTCTGCTTTGACATGAACATCTATTTTTATTGTCAGTTTGCTGTTGTATGGACAGAGATCTATCATGTTTATCCCTATTGTCATACCTTTATATTGATTTAACTTCGTTCCTAAAAGTGGAAATGGTGGAGGCGATTTCGAAAACTTCATTGATACTTCCAACTAGAAACAAATTCCATCGGATATATCGTGTCATCTTCGAAACAGATATATTTAATATCATTCACATATTAATAAAAATATTCCTTCTAATCAGAGAAATAATACAATAACGATCATATTTTTCGTTGCGGCTTGGTAATAATATTATTAAATAAAGAATGCACGCAGAAGAATGGATATTCAACTATGGGACGGCCATTTCATGCATATATTCAGTTGTAACATTCAGCTGTAACTCAAATGATATTGTAAGAAAAATTAACTTATATATTGGATATAATATCAGAATATCTAAATATTACAAACGGATATATAAGATGCTTGTTAGATAGTTAAATATGTGTTTTTCTATGTATTTTTTTTTCGAAATTTTGATCATAAAAATCAATCAACCTACCAATTTATTGATGTAATTATGTGAAATCTATAGTTGCGATCAGAAATCGAATTGATTAACAAAATCCCTTCTAATTTCATTTGAAATGACTGTTTATTATTTTTGAATTCTCTTACCACTATCATCGTAAGTTGTGTAGGGTATTCTAAGTGAACATTAGTGTTTTCTTTGATATGCTTATCAAGGTTTATAAATTCAACAATTCCAAAGTATCTGTTTCGAGATTTTGCTACAAATTTCAGCTTATCAGGATTTGTTACTTGTCCATCTATATTACTAGTTAAAATACGGAACTTAGTAAAGAGGTTTATAAGAATAGTGATTATAATTACTGCGAGACTTTTTAATATTCGCTTGTAGTTACTTATATTTTCACAATTAAAAACACTACACAATTAAAAAAGGATAATATCAGTAATTTTGCCAATAATGATAATGGCTCAAAAACCAGGAGTTTAAAAAAAGTGAAATAAAACTAATCTCTGATATTTACAATGTAATATATAGCACCTTCGATACATAAAAAAACTATTCAGAGAACTTCTAGTTTCGAGATTTGTTAGTTTTAATAATTGACCGAACTCAAGATGATTAAATAACATTTTTTTCAATTTGTGAGTCAATAAGACACGTAATATGAATTTTAACGTGTCACAATATATTTATAACTATTGGAAGAAACATTTGAACTTTTAATGGTGATCACGATCTGCCTTCTAAATTTACAGTTGATAGTTAGATATATAGTAACTATAATATTATTACCTCTTACAACCTTTGGCAGTCAAACCGACTTTTGGTGAGATCATGTTTGCCATACATACTGCATCATAATCACGAGACATCTTATACATTATAATGACTACACCTTCTAATTCTTTCTGATTGAAATATTCAAATTTTAATTCATCATCGTTTCTTCTAGCATATATTTTACTTTCCAACAGTGATGAATTTGATTCTGTAACAACCAATAAAGAGTCTCGTAAATTATAAAAATGACTTTTGAAATAAATAAACTTTTAAGACATCTCAATATATTTGATCATTTTTGTATTTTTGCAAGTTATATTTCGTCTAATATATGCATTATATTTAAACTCTTAGTTTTAATTAGTAAAAAATTTACTTTAATGTTAATTTTTTTTAAAAGGGTTAATATAACCTCACTTTTCCAATTTGAAAAACCCTGCTTTTACAATCACGTGATCAAAGGTAACATATTTCGTGTCGTAAAATAGTGACGTAACATACCTGATAACGTATAGTACATGTAGAAAACCATTTAATTAATAATTTTTTAAATTTAAAACATTAAATCTACAGAATTTTTTGTTCATTTCTCGTTATTTTGGCATAGGGTCAGATTCTTTTTATTTTCTTCGATTAAAATCATCACCATTAGATATAAAAGTACTCAAAAAGAAAGCATATATTCTAATGTTTTACAGAAATTTTGAATTAATCTTTGAATTTATGGCACTGAAGAGGGCCCCCACATGTGGCCGAAACGTTTGCCTTTCTTTCTTTTTGCGCATTTCTACATCTAATAGTGAAAATTTTAATAAAAGAAAATGAGAATTAACTGACCCTATGCCAAAATAACGAGAAATTAACAAAAAATTCTATGAATTTTGGGTCAATATAATAGCAGACATGTTATCAAACCATTCATACTAATCACTTGTTAGAAGAATTAAAATTAATCTACGAGCAGCTATACTCATGTTGAAATTTTAATATTTAAATTCAATTCTGGACAAACTGACATCCGTACGTTGCTTTTTAATTATAATTAATAATTCAGTTGACGAATCCAACATTATTAATTCATATAATGTTTGTTCATTTCTTTGGCATAGGGTCAGTTTCTTCTTATTTTCTTTGATTAAAATTATTATTACATTTAAAAATGCGCAAAAAGAAAGAAAGGCAAACGTTTCGGCCACATATGGGGGCCCTCTTCAGTGCCATAAATTCAGAGACTAATTCAAAATTTCTGTAAAAAATTACTATATTTTAGATAATTAAAAAAGAATTATCATGAAAATTAAAAACTTATCTCATACTAAGTACAGGACAATAGTCTTCTTCAAGGAGGAAAAGAACCTCTCAGGATTGCTTACAGGAAAAAAATTTTCGGTCAGCAAAGCCACATGTCCCGAGTCGGTTTTTAAAACAGTTCAGATCATTCTGTGAGAGACGCCGGTATTAAGGTCTTAACGAGAAGTTTTCATGAATGTAAAACTTGTTCGCGTTTTGCCATTGTGAACCAATTTGGCATCATTCTTTAATAATAAACATTTTTTGAATGAAAAAAAAAAAAAATTCCGGTCGGTTCGTGTGCAAAATCTTTTATATTTTTTCATTTTATCCGGTTTTTATTCATAGTGAACTTCAATTTTTCAATTCGTGATGCTGCATATTGGACTACTTCATTTTGAATTGCAAGCTATGAGATAAGTTTTTAATTTTTATGATAATTCTTTTTTAATTATCTAAAATATAGTAATTTTTTACAGAAATTTTGAATTAGTCTCTGAATTTATGGCACTGAAGAGGGCCCCCATATGTGGCCGAAACGTTTGCCTTTCTTTCTTTTTGCGCATTTTTAAATGTAATAATAATTTTAATCAAAGAAAATAAGAAGAAACTGACCCTATGCCAAAGAAATGAACAAACATTATATGAATTTGGGTCAATACAATAATAGACATGTTATCAAACATGTCAATTTGAAAATTATTAATTCAGTTTCAAATATTCGGCAAAATTCAAAGATATATCTGCTTCACACACTTGTTTATTAAATCTAAAATAGATTTTTTTGATAATATCTTCTTGAAAAGTTGTGAGTCAGCTACATATTTAGGAGTTCCATTGAAATGATGAATCACATATTATATTATTTTAGGATTAGTACATTAGCACATTTTTTGCGGGACATTTCGCGCGCGCCCTTGATCTTGTCGCGGGTGATATTTTAGTCGTCGCATCAGAAATCAGACAAATTTTTAAAAACCCGTATGAATACGGAACCTGACTTCCGCCAGCAGATAATGAAAAAGAAATTTTTACGTATTCCCCAAACCAGCACCAGTCTAAAAAAATGGATTTATCCGTGTCCGCCGACAACATTGCGTTAAGAATTATGTTTGTACGCATGTGTATATAAATATTTGTAAAGAGACTACTAATTATTTTGCGGCACGGTGGCAAATGACATAACGCGCCTGTATTTTAAAACCTAACCAACAGATAATTTTTAATTTTTTTATGAAAACTGTCTGTTTACAATAAATGAAAGTTTATTAGGATGAGGACATAGAATTGGCCATATCTCTAGGTTTTCTTGTTAACGATTTGATACATATAACATTGTAGAAGATTATATAGAAAATTAAAAGAACAAGAAATATCCGCTTAAGATTTTTCGTCATCATAATTACTTCTTGAACAATGAGAAAAACCTGCAGATTTACCACTCAAAGAGCTTGTCTTATGACGTATTTACTTGTACTTACTCAATGCGCTAGACATGGCCATAATGACACAAAGTAGAGCTTTAATTATTCTACACATTTTCACGTTCGTCATGAAACTGATGAATATGAGAAATATCAACATAGATAATCTGTTATCTTGTTTGCAGTTTATTATTTACAGTGCGACAAAAATTCAGGGATGACTAAAATATATTTTTTTAAGAGGGCAGCGAGATTAAGGTCATATCCATCACGTAATGGTGATTAGTCAAGCTCATTTCAAAGTAAAAGTAATTTAGAAACTTGCGTCTAAAATAAGCTGTTACTAATATGAATAGTCCCGAATAGGTTGTCTTTTTTGGTTTAAGACCTGGATACAGAAATCCTATCAAGCCCTGATGGTGTTTCGGCACGCACGGAATAAAAAGGGCAGCATATGACGAACCTTAGAAAAATCCAATTTTGAAGAAAGGTGGTCACCAGTTTCGTAATATTGACACCAAAGAGTCACATGATTTGGTAAAGCAAAGCAAAGAAGCCATGTTTTAGCCAGCCGAGGCAAAACCGGCCATGATTCACTCAACCAAGCGTTTATTGAAGAAATCAAGGAATGATCTTGGTAAGCCTTGGTAAGCTGAATCAATGAATCATCTTGTCTTGATTGCCCTTTTAAAAACAACGTTGCTCATTAGCATTATCTCCACAGAAATGCATATTCAATAAGATATTTTAGTTGTCCTGAAATATTTGACATAAGTGGACGGCAACAGTTTTCGTGCACGCATAAGCGTCCCACCTTTCCTTAGTGACCCATTCGAACCCGAACTGCCCTATTTCTGATATTGTAATGTCATTTACTTCTCGTAAAATCAACATTAACAATAGAGAATTGTGAAGCTAAAGAAATTGTTTTTGCAATATTTTATTATTCTGAAACACTTATTACTCAGTACATATAATCACTGTCTGCACTATATGTTACATTACATCGGCTACTTTAGGTTTTAGATGTGTTCTGTTAAGTACAGTTTACCCAGGTTTTTGCTGGTAGCTATTGCTTCAATATGTGATTTGTACTCCAAAACTTTAATAACAGTTCCTTTTTGAAAATCTGTAAGGATCCCCAGGAACGTATTGCCGGAAAAGATGGGACCGCCTTCGTCATCCTAAAAAACAACAACCATTAATGATGATACGATTTAAAAATACTCAAAGTAAAAAATGCCCGTGCTTTTGATCGAAATGGTCGTATTATTATAAGATTCTTTGTCGGAATCCTAATCTCTCAGATGAAACCCAGATCAATTGCGGCGTTTCATTTCCAACTAAGGTAGTAATTGGTACTTTTTAAATTTACTTAAGATTACGTTAAGATATAATTACATCTGTGAATTTCGTATTTATGTCGCATAATTCAACAAAAAATCGATCCTCTTCCTCTGCTTTGACATAAACATCCACTTTTATTATAGTTTCATGGACTAGAGGATAGATGTCTAAAAAGTTTATCCCTATTGACATACTTTTATGATTATTTATCTTCGTTCCTAAGAGTGGGTATGGATGAGGCGATTCCGTAAACTTAATTGATTCTTGCAACTAGAAAAAAATTCTATCGGATATATCATGTAATTATTAAAATGGATATATTTAATATCATTAGCATCATTAATATAGTAATAAAAGTATTTCTTCTAATCAGAGAAATGATACAATAACGATCATAATTTTCGTTGCGGCTTGGTAATAATATTTCAAAATAAAGAATTCTCAGAGAAAAATGGATATTGAACTATGGGACGAGCATCTTATGCATATATCTAGTCGTAATATTCAGCTGTAACTTCAACGATATATAAAGTAATTGACATGTTAGATGTCATCGCTTAATATCTTGATATTACAACCGGATGTATAAGATGCTTACTCCATAGTTGATTATGTGAAATCTATAGGCTTGATCAGAGAACGATTGGGTTGAGAAATTCCCTTCTGATTTCATTTAAATTGACTGTTTGTCATTTTTAATCACTCTTACCACTATCATCGCAAGTTCTGAAGGGTCTTCTAAGTAAACATCCGTATTATTATATATTATTATATATTAGTGGATGCCTTTATAAAATTTCCTTCATCTGATATTAATGCTCTATCTGAATAACTAATTGAATTACAAAAATGAATGAAATATTTGATAAAGGTAGTGATTATAATTACTGCAAAACGCTTTTATATTCGATTGCAGTTACTTTTTTTTGTATCATAATGAAAGCAAAAAAGCAAGAGTGTTGATTACAACTAGTTGAAAAGCACAATGTCACACATTTGATAAATAATAATAATAACTTAAAACGACGAGTGTTAAAAAATTGATTGAACTAATCTGTAATACAATGTAATATGCTTTTAGTACATATAGAAGCACTAAGAGCACTTCTTGTTTTAAGACTTGCTACACGGAAAATTTGTTGGCACAGCATACGTACTTAGTAGCACACCAGCATTGCTAAACTCCAGATCGAATTAATATTTTTCAAAGAAAATTTAAAAATCTTTCTGTGGAAAAAGAGACGCTTTCGACTATTCCGGGATTCGAGCCCGAGTCTTTCAATTGCCGGTCGACTGCTCTAACCAACTGAGCCACACAGGCGTCCAGCATCCCCTTTTGTTTGGCACGGCTGGTGTAACTTTTTGAGGCAACAGACATGCTACTGCCACACAAGTGCTGTACAACTACCAAGCTCCACTCCAGTCCATGTATACGGTTCTGCAGAGCCGCATACCATACGAAGGGAGCAATGGTTGTTCCTCAGTTTGGCACGACTGCTGTGCCTACTGAAAAAATAATGACGCTGCCCGAAGTGGTCAGGTAGTACCTGATCGGTAATTACCAGTAATCATCAGTAAATCCTTACCAAGGTGGTAAAAATTTGATTTTGTGATACTGTATAACTTTTCTAATGTTGAAACAATTGAAGGGTATTTTTTGTACCATATAATTGAATATTTACTACAGTTATCGAACGTAGTTAAGATAGAAAATTGAAAAACAGTCTAAAAAGTGAATAACTTTTGAGATAGCAGGCGACAGCGACACGATTACGAAATCATAATCATACTTTCTAAATTGTTGAGAGTCTTTAGTTAGTTATACAATAAGCATTCTGAAGTGATTAATCAAGAAATTAATGATTTTGTATGTATACTTGCCATCTGATAGTTATTCTCAGAATAAATTCATTTTATGATGAATTTAATCTGCTTTACCAGTCACTCTACCATATCAAAAGAATATAAATTATTTATGTAAACATTTAAAAATAAAATCAATAATGTAAACCCGAAAGTATGTAATTGATGAATAATTAATTAATTAATAATAACAATAATAATTATTAATATAAATTAATATTGTAATACAAAAAAAACTACCTTGAAAAGTAAATTTTTTATTGCACAATAAAAGTTTTATTTATTAAAATAATGACGTTATAAACATTGCGAACTAAATAGATATACACTTCTATTTTCGTCATAACATATTTATATGTTAACTATTGGAAAAAACCTGCCTTCTAAAATTACATTTGACAGTTGGATGAAAATATAATATTATTACCTCTTACAATTTTCGGAAGTCAAACCAACTTTTGGTGAGATCATGTTCGCCATACATAGTATTTCATAATAGAAGCATTTTCCAACCATTATAGTAACCATACTTTCTAACTCTTTTTGATTCAAATATTCAAATTTATATTCAACATCGTCTACACTAGAATATATTCTATTTTCCAACAGTAGTGAAGTGGATTCTTCAACAATCAAATAAAAAAGCTCGTAAGTTATGAAAGTAACTTTTATAAAAAAATAAACATTAAAGAAACCTTAATATGTTTTGTAACTTAAGAAATTTAAAATCTTTCTGTGGAAAAAGAGACGCATTCGTCTGATGTGCCTGGATTCGAGCCCAGATTTTTCGATAGCCGGTCGACTGCTCTAACCAACTGCACTACACAGGGGGTCCGACATCACCTTCTCCACAGAAGTCGCTTAACGGCATTGTTTTACGGCTGATTATCGGAGGATCATTAGTCAAATATATTTGAAAAAATCTGCCCGCTTTGCGGGCACATTCTCATTGCGCGCTGCGCGCTCCGTTCTTTCTGGACCTCGCGCTTCGCGCTCGGTCTTGTGCTCTTCGCATACGTTTAAGTTTATTTCTTATAATTTAATACTGAGGCTCAAACCAATTTAATGATATTAAAGATGATGTAAATTAGTCATTTTCTCAAATTCACTAAGTTTCTTTTTCAGTTTAAGTGAAACAGGAAATTCAATTTACTTAAGGCTCTATCGGCCTTAAGGAACACATTCTCATCATGACACTCGCGCTTCGCGCTCGATCATATATTTTGGTGAAAAAAATCGAATTTTTTCAATATTAAAAATCAAAAAATTAAAATATACATCCTGTCGAGAAATTTCTTGATAAGAATGTGTAGACCTTATTTAGCCAAACAATTTTTCATCTCAAAGTTTTTTTTGTATCTCACATATTTTGTCTAAAAAATGGAATTTTTTCATTTTTATCGTATTTTTTGGAATTGAAACGAAAAATATATCTTTTATCAGAAACTGTGTGAGACAAAACTTGTAGATCTTTTTGAAACTAACAACTTTGTATTCTTACGTTTTTTTCTTATTTTACATATTATTGTTAAAAAATTGAATTTTGGATTTTCAATAGTTTTTTTTTTAATTAAAAAGAAAAATATGCATCTTATGAAAAAATGTTACAATTCAAATTTGTAGGTCTTTATTTATTCAATAATATTGTATCATAACGTTTTTTCGTATCTCGTATAATTTAACTGGAAAATGGAATTTTGATATTGACTTTTTTCGAATTTGAATATGCTGTAACATTTCTAATTTTGATTTAATCAAAAAATGTTATCAGGATAATTTTTAGAGATTTATGAGCACTATCTAAAACCAGTATTGAAATTTTTGATTTTTTTAAAAAATTATTTTCAAAAACACAAAAGTAGTGCTCAACCCCTCAATTTTGATTGGATGTGGCTGGTTAACGAACTTGTCCTTAATTTTTCGGCTCCGATAAAGTGTACCAAAGCTCAATTCAATCTGATAATTGTATCGAGAGTTATGCCGCACACGACCTACAGACAGACAGACAGACAGACACTTTCGTAAAAACCCTTTTTTTCTGACTCAGGGGGTCTCAAAACGTAAAGATTTGATGAAAATTTCGAAAGTCATTTTTCACATAAAACCAATACCTTCTCATCCATGATGAGAATGTAAAAAAAGATACGAGTAACTTCAGGGTTAACACCGTGTTGAATAAAAATTATATGTAACTTATGAATAACTTTTCGGAATTTACAGATGATAATCTATTGTTCAAAAAAGATATTAGTTCTTTTATTTGTTGGTTAACATCTAAAGTCATGAAATTCTATACGTTCCTGTGTGATTTATAATAATGATAGATCTATTAAGGAAAAATGTTATTGATTAGTCAGTGATGGATTATTCATCCCACATTTCAGAAAATTGGTAGTATTCGATATGGCATAGTTCGACATGGTAGCTTTAGGGAATCTAAATCCCTACCACTTATCTGGGTTCAACTCGATTACGAAATTCCTCGGAAAATTTGAACAAATGCTTCAAGAAGCATTCGCATGGTGGAAGTAAATGAATTAGTATTCAGTCATTAATTTTAGAATAAAACTGAAATAGTATATTGTAGAACTAGGGAAAAAAAATTTATTTTCCAATTTTGAAATTTCAAGCCTGGGCAAAGCAAGGGCAACAATCACACAAGTAAAATTAATGTTTTTCCCGTGTCGCACACGATTTTTTTCTACTGGAGGGTCAAAAAATGGATTTATTTGCCCCGCACGGGGCAGTAAAATGCTCTTTATGACCCACTAAAAGAAAAATAATTTTAATCGTACATTCCCAGTCTTTTTTTAAATTTAAACGACGTAAGGAGGAAGCTGTAATTTAAATATGTTTATAATTATGTCCATTAAAAAACAATAAAATAAAAAGAATCTAATTTTAGTTTCTTTTAATAATAATTTATAATATGGCTTTACATTCAACTTCAACATTCATATTGTAATATTCTACAATTTTGAAAACAATAATCAAATAAATAATAGACACTGGAAAATATGTAGGAAACCACATGGAACACTGTACAGGAAACCATATCGGAAACTACATGGGAAACTATATAGGATCCGGGCTCAAATTACTATACAGTTTCCCATATTGTTTCCTATATAGTTTCCCGCATAGTTTCCCATATAGCTTCCCATGTAGTTTCTTACATAGTTCCCTAGGTAGTTTCCTACATGGCGTTTTACAATAGGGTTATGACGTATTTACTTGTACTTACTCAATGCACTGGACATGGCCATAATGACACAAAGTAGAGCTTTAATTATTCTCCACATTTTCACGTTCGTCATGAAACTGATGAATATGAAACATATCTACATAAATAATATGTTATCTTGTTTACAGTTCATTATTTACAGTGTATTGAAAATTCAGGGATGACTAAAATATGCCATGAAATGAGAATTTTTTAAGAAAGTTTTTTTTTTTAAAGTGGGCAATGAGATAAGGTCATATCCATCACGTAATGGTGATCAGTAAACGTCATTTTAAGTTAAAAGTAATTTGTAATGAGAGATCTTATTGTAGGTATATCTGCACAAGTTAACATTATAATATTTAAAAACAATTCTTATCTAGTACATATAATCACAACTTGCGCCATATGAATTTAATTTGATTTATCACATTACACCGGCTACTTTACGTCTTAGCTACATTCAGCTAAGTACAATTCACCTAGGTTTCTGCTGGTAGCTATCTCTTCAAAATATGATTTGTACTCCAAAACTTTAATAACAGTCCCTTTTCTGTAATCAGTAAGGATTCCTACAAACTTATCGCCGGAAAAGATAGGATTGCCTTCGTCATCCTAAAAAACAACAATTATAACTGACACGATTCACCAATACTGAAAGTAAAAAATGTCCGTGCAGAAATGTTCTCGTGGGCCAGAAACGGATAGATATGTTAAACTCTCGAACAACATGAAACGCCGCGCCTAATCTCGTCCAGTTTTGTTGATTACATTCTGTAAATTACAATTTCATTTGTTACAACATTCTATGCCGGAATTTTAACCTGCTCTCAGATGCAACCCAGATCAGGTGCGGCCTTTCATTTCGAACTAGGGTCAGATTAGTGAATTTCTTCATGGCTGATTAGCAGTTTTTAAATAAATCTAAGATTACGTTAAGATATAATTACATATGTGAACTTCGTATTCCTGTCACATAATTCAACAAAGAATCGATCCTCTTCCTTTGCTTTGACACAAACATCCACTCTTATTATGTGTTTATGGTCTGAACGACAGCGTTCTAGTAAGTTTCGACCGATTGTCATACCTTTATTTTCATTCATCTCTCTTCCTAAAAGTGGAAATGGAAGAGGTGATTTGGAAAATTTCATTGAATCTTTTAACTAGAAAAAAATTGCATCGGATATTAGGTGCTCTCTAAATCTGAATCAGTCAAAATCTACTGATTATCTGTGAAATTTGACTGATTGAAATAGCTAAAAAGAGGTTACTGCAAATCAGTCAAATTTCACTGATTACTTCAGTGAAAAGTAACTGATTTAACAGTAGAAAATATTGTTTCCACTAATGATTCAGTGAAAAGGACAATCACTGGTTCAATCAGTGAAAATTTAACTGATTCAGATTCAGAGAGTGTCTTCATTGAAATCGGATATATTTAATGTAATTGGCATTATTCACACATCAATGAAACCATTCCTTCTAATCAACGAAACAGTACAATAGCCTACAGCATTTCCGCAAGAAACATGTGTGATTGATTACAAAAAATGTGCTAAAAGAACCAAAAAATAGACTACAAATCCTATGACATAATGGATTGAAATTAATAGCTCACATGCTTCTGACAGAAATGCTATAGATTCAGTAGAATTCTTTTCTTAGTTTATAATATTTTAATCAACTCCCCAACTCATCGATATAATAAAACTAAATATGTAGCTGTGATCAGAAAATAATTTAATTATGAAAATCCATCCTGATTGAATTTGAATTGACTGTATATTATTATTGAATTCTCACTGAGAAAACTGGAGTGTCAACCTAAACATTTGGAGGGTGAAGCAGACTATATTTGAGGTTAAACTATAGGACAGCCTTCTAGATAGTGTAACTTATTACCTGTGGATTGTGAAAATAAGATGGTCAACTTGAATACTTTAGAGGGAAAAGTTGATCATCTCAGAGAGAAAAATAGATTATCGAAGAGGGAAAAACAGACCTCTATGGCTAACCTCAAAACTATTACATTTAAGCTTTCACAATTATTATGTTATTATAGCAAGTAAAATAGGTACTCGACAATTAGTTGGCAAAAATAACCCTCGTGACACTTTAACACGTAAAGGACGCGAAACTGGAAATGAGGTTAGAGTCCACGCTGGTGATATTGGAGGAAAAATAGGCGAACCCACGTGACTTTACAATTTTGGCGCGTATTTCACCAATTGACACTCTTTATAGTGATTCTGACCCTCTGGTAACAGTTAAGCAGAATATCAAATGAGTGTCTCCCTGACCAAAAAGAAAAAATTTCGGAGAAAGTGTTGTACTATCTAGAAGTTCAAACTGACTATCTACATTTTGACACTCAAAGTTTGACACTCCAGTTTTCTCAGTGCTCTTACCACTATCACTGCAAGTTCTGTAGGGTCTTCTAAGTGAACGTCCGTATTTTCTTTTATATGCTTATCAAGGTTTATGAATTCATCAATCGTCAAGTACTGCTTGTGAGTGGAAATTATTATATTATGTTTTTCAGGCTTCCATACTATTTGACCTACATTACTAATTTAAACAAGAAAATGAATAAACAGATTCATAAAAGTTTTTATTATAATGACTACAAAAATTGTTTATATTCGCTTGCAGCTACTCATTTATTGTACCATAATGTATAAAAAAAGCAAATGTGCTGATATAATATTATTACCTTTCAAATTTGGCGGCAGTCAAACCGACTTTTGGTGAGATCATGTTCGCCATACATACCATTTCCAAATCAGAAAATTGTTGAGCCATTATAACAACGATACTTTTTAATTCAGTTTGGTCGAAATATTCAAACTTATATTCGACATCGTTTACTCTTCTTGCTATTTTACTTTTCAAAAGTGGTGAATTTGATTCTTTAACAACCAAATAAAGAGGATTTATGATATAAAATTAACTTTTATTAAAAATAAAATATTAAAAATACCTTAATATATTTTGTAAATTTTGTATTTTTGGAAATGATACCTGGTCTAATATATGCACTATATTTAAACTTTGAAGCAAAGTTGATTTTTCAAAATAAAAACATGTATTTTTCATCGTAGATTGATTCCTCTATTAAAAAATGTTAACGAACTCATTATTACTTTTTGGGCTCCAATAAAGTCTGCTAAAGTGTAATATAACATGTCACAACATAGTTGTGATAATTTATTGTTGCAAACAATTTAATTCTTAATAGTTAATAGTTATTTACTATCTAAAATTGTCGATTCACCAAAGGTGTTACAATTAAACCTAATAGATGTCACTTTAAGTCCTAATTTTATTTATTATTTATATGTAATATTTTTGCATTTATTGTCATTGCAATCTGCGTAGCACGTGTTATGCATATATATTCGGCTCTGTTTGATGCTGACATTTGCTGCCCTTATTAGAAGCGTCGGATACGAATTTCGAGCTTAGCGCGAGAGCCATATGGGAAGCAGTCTTATTGAGAGAGTTGACTGCAGTACAAGCAGAGGGTTATAGCACTTAAAATATTTAATAAATATTATTACATTCTCATCATATGAGAAAGTATTGATTTTATTCTTATGTATTATTGACCACTCGATATTTTTTCGATATTCGATTGACCAAATCGATATTATATAAATTATGAATAATGACAAAAAATATAGATTATTTTTTTTATTGTAAGAAATTATATTTACCCAATGGATTGGAACTGGCTATAAGAGGGCAGAGTATAATAGTAATGGTTTTCCACATTGTTATTTTCACAGTGAAACTAATTCACATTACTTATTTTCGAGTTTGGTTAAAATAATAACTACTCAAATTGATTATGTACAATCGCTTTTCTTAGTCAGTATTCAGAAATGACGTGGACACACAATGATTTTATCTGGTCATGTGGCTATAGAACAATCTAAAATTGTGTTCTTGAGATAGCTCACTGCGGATTCGAAATCGTATACTTAGGGATTTTCACTTTCATAAGCAGCTAACACTGATGGTCAAATAATGTTGTAATCAAGTTCAATTCCTTATCCATAGTAAAATCTATTTTCGTCAATAAAATTTTTCGAAAAATAATTTCTTATTGCAGAGATTGATAATCAAGATGCCTTTCCATAGATTTCTAATGGGAGCAATATCAATAGCGTTCTATGAAGTGAAATTAACTGTTTATGGTAGTGAAAATGACTAATAGCTGAATTATCTTTTTAGAAATCAATGAAAAACAATTGATTTTGAATATGAATTGACTGAAATTCCAAGTGATTTTTACTCAACCTTAATAGAAATGTTTACTGGAATTCGTGGAGAATTGCAAGAAAAACGCAATCAATTAGAAATTAATATTAGAAATGGTTAAAAGTATGATCAGTACATATGAATATTGCTAAGTCTACAAATTTTCTTTAATACGCCAATGTTTTGACAGACTCAATAGATGTAATTTAAATAAATTTTATTTGATATGTTTTCCAGTTAGTAGTTACGAAGCCATAAGCAGAATAAGATCCTTCGAGCTTGTGAAAATTCAGATCATCATTGATACTTTACTTTTTTGCACTATTTTTCTGGTTTTAACTCATTTTAGCACGTTTTAGCTACTGTCAAGTGTATCAAGGTCTTGAGAAAAAGTAATGGTGAATTTAGGGTTAAAGATCGTACTGTTGTAGTGGGGGCTCTTCATCGTTATGCAAATGGTACCCCACAGTGATGCGCGCATGGTTACCAATAGAAAATAGTATATTACCTGCCTAGGCGCACAATGAGGGTTATTGCGCGACGAGCGACAATGCTCGCAGGAGATCGAAGCCAAGGCGCGATCAGTCCTGCAAGCATTGTCGCGAGTCTCGTAATTTCCCGAATTGTGTGCATTGGCACGTATTCTATTTTATGTGACTTTGGTGCGTATACGAGTTTTTATGCGTACACTCGAATCTAATCTATCATTTTCTTCCATTACACCTGATAATTCGTGACTAGTCCCGGCCATTTTGATTTTATCGATCTTGTGTAGTAGTAGCGTGTTGTAATAGAGCATGCGCAGTTCAAATGTACAAGGCTTTGTCAGTATGGTGCCAGCGCTGTACGAAGAAGAAGAAAAATAGGAAGAAGATTACGCTCCGCTGTATCATAATAGGCGCATGCGCAGTTCAATTTTGACATTACATTCCTCTGTAGCGTAATACACAACATTGCGCTACTGTCAACTGTAGCAAAAAACGAGTTTACGCGCCGGAGGCACATAAAATACTTTTCGTGCACGCACCAGTGCTCAGCCGAAATTTACTGTCCCACCTTACCTTAGTTGCACTCAAACCCGATAAATCATATTTCTGATATTGTAATGTCATTTACTTCTCATAAAATCGACCTTAACAATAAAGAATTGTGGAGCTAAAGAGTCAGTACCAAAAAGCTCATTGTCTACTTGAATAAATAGTATATTGTGCAACTAGAGGAAAAAAAATTTATATTGTGAGTGTGAAGTTCGAGGAACGAGATATGATGGGAGTAGATTTAACTTGAACATTTTTTTTGCAATATTTTATTATTTTAAAATACCTGTTACTATCTGCACCATATGTATTTCAATTGGTCTACCACATTACATCGGATACTTTAGGTCTTAGCTGCGTTCAGTTAAGTACAATTCACCCAGATTTTTTCTGTTAGCTATCTCTTCAAAATATGATTTGTACTCTAAAGCTTTAATAACAGTTCCTGTTCTATAATCAGTAAGGATTCCTACAAACTCATCGCCGGGAAAGATAGGATTGCCTTCGTCATGCTAAAAAAACAATTATAACTGACACGATTCACCAATACTGAAAGTAAAAAATGTCCGTGCAGAAATGTTCTCGTGGGCCAGAAAAGGACTAGATATGTTAAACTCTCGATCAACATGAAACGCCGCGCCTAATCTCGTCCAGCTTTGTTGATTAGATTATTACAACATTCTATGCCGGAATTTTAACCTTTTCTCAGATGAAACCCAGATCAGGTGCGGCGTTTCATTTCGAACTACACCGAAAAAAATTCCTTGTACCCGTATGCTATTTTGCCTAGTTAGGACAGGCGCCAACTTTGCAATCCTAGTTAAAATGACAAAGTTCAAGTTTAGTAAGAAAAATAAAGAAAGCAAGTTGATTTGACGGACAGATCCTTTCAGGCGCATGTATTAAACGTAACCAAAAATCAACTTTACGTTTACGATCTACTAGAGCAAAATTAATATTGATAAAAGTGGGTCTTAAAGAATTATTGACAAAAATAAATTTTTGTTTACACAGTGAAAAAGTAATAAATACAGAAGATATTCTTTTTACAGCGGAGTTTTGTAATAAGAGCATAGCAATATTAATTGAATTTAATTGTTAATAGAACTAGAATTATTTATTTCTCTGTAACAAGGTTTATATTGGTTTGTTTAACTCTATGTACGTGATTCAGTCAGTGATTCAGTGAATCAGTCTCTGGAAAAAGAAGTTTTTCTATGATTTCAAGACTGGTAATTATATCATCAGCCGTGTCATATGTAAGGAAAGACACTTTTTTTAATAAAAAAAATTTAAAAATTATGAAAAATAATATTTTAATAATGTTTTTTATAATAGGATATTTCCTTATTATCGCTCAATACCAAATTTTCAAAAATGGTGCGATTCTGATAAATCATGAATCATTTTTTTAGGAAAGGGATTCTCTACAACGTTACCGTTTCCGATTTTTGAAAATAAATTCTTTAATGGTTGAAATCATTAAAAAACAATTTTCCAAAACGAAATTTTTATAAACAAATTGCTCAATTTGATAATAATTGATTCAATTTTAAAAATCGGAAACGGTAAAGTTGTAGAGAATCCTTTTCCTGAAAAAATGATTCATGACTTATCAGAATCGCACCATTTTTGAAAATTTGGTATGGAGCGATAATAAGGAAATATCCTGTTACAAAAAACATTATTAAAATATTATTTTTCATAATTTTTAAATTTTTTTTATTAAAAAAAGTGTCTTTCCTTACATATGACACGGCTGATGATATAATTACCAGTCTTGAAATCATAGAAAAACTTCTTTTTCCAGAGACTGATTTTTGGCGCGACAACTACCTTAACTATGGGTGATAGTTGACACTCGGAAAAAAAAATTTTTCGGTGTAGGGTCAGATCAGTGGATTTCTTCACGGCTGATTGGCAGTTTTTAAATATATCTAAGGTTACGTTAATATATAATTACATATGAGAACACCATATTCACGTCGCATAATTCATTCATCTTCGTTCCTAAAAGTGGGAATGGAGGAGGCGATTTCGAAAACTTAATTGACATTTGCAACTAGAAACAAATCCCATCGGATATATCGTGTCACTATTGAAACGGATATATTTAGTATCAGCATAATTTACACATTAACCCATTATTACCCAAGCGAAATCCAGGCTAGGTAGCACCAAATTAACTATCGGATCACTGTCCAAATGAAAGAAAATGTACCCGTGTTTTTCTTTTGGCGATTCCAATTGTTTATGCGAAATCATTTAAACAAATTAACAAAAATTTTGCAATTTCAAAAAACTGATAATGCCAATCGATTCTACGGGAAAAAACAAGTCGAAAATCTCTATACTAATTTTTTGTCAGATTCTATTTTGTTAGTGTATTATCGTTATAAATAATGACATCTCCAGGGGAGATACTGTACCCCGTTCTACCCCTAGCCGAATCTACGTTAGATAGCACCAAACTAACTGTTGTATCACTGTCCAAACGAAAAAAAAATTTACCCGTGATTTTTCCCGTAGAATCGATTGGCATTATCAGTTTTTTGAAATTGAAATTTTTTTGTTAATTTCGCATAAACAATTGGAATCGCCAAAAGAAAAACACGGGTAAATTTTTTTTCATTTGGACAGTGATCCGATAGTTAGTTTGGTGTTATTCAGCCTGGATTTCGCTTTGGTAATAATGGGTTAATAAAAATATCTCTTCTAATCAGCGAAATAATACAAAACAATCATAATTTTTGTTGCGGCTTGTTAATAATGTTGCAAAACAAAGAATTCACAAAGAAAAATGGATATTAAACCATGTAACGACCATCTTATGCATGAATCCTGTTGTAATATTCAGCCGTAACATCAGCGATCTTATAATATAAAGTAATTGACATCATGGATATCATAACTGAATATCTAGATTTTAAAACCGGATACATAAAATGCTTGCTCCATATTTGATTATGTGAAATTTATAGGTTTGATAAGAAAACGGTTGGATTGAGAAATTTCCTTCTGATTTCATTTAAATTGACTGTTATTTTAAAATTCTCTTACCACTATCATCTCAAGTTCTGTAGGGTCTTCTGAGTAAACATCCGTATTTTCTCTTATATGCTTGTCAAGGCTTATGAATTCTCCATTTTTAAGGTATTGCTTGTAAATGGATCCCACGTATTTAATCGTTCCAAGATATTTTATTTGTTTATGTATTTTACTAATTAAAATACGAAAAAGCGTTATAAAAATAGTGATTATAGTTACTGGGAGACTTCTTATATGCGCTTGCAGTTACTCATTTTTCGCACAATAATCAAAGAAATAAAGAGCAAAAGTGTTGATCACAATTAAAAATCATAATATTAGCAATTTTGCCAATAATAATAATAGCTGAAAACTAGGAGTGTTAAAATAGTGAAATAAAAATAATCTGCAATGCAATATAATATGCAGCACCTTTAACACTTTAAAAACTGTTTACAGCCTTTTAAATTCTGAGACATTTTAATTTTAGTTACAAATATTTTTCTTCGTGCATTTAATAATTTGATATAAATATAATATTATTACCTCTTACAACTTACGGCAGTCAAACCGAATTTTCGAGAGATCATGTTTCCCATACATAACATTTTATAATAAAAAAATACTCTAGCCATTATCATAACCACAACCTTTAATTCTCTTTCATCGAAATATTCATTTTTATATGGATATATTTCATTCATTTTATTTTCCAATAGTGTTGAATTTGATTCGCGGGCACATTGTCATCGCACCTTCGCTCACAAGTTTTCTTGATTTCAAATGAAAAAGGAAATTTCATTTTCGCATGGCTCTATCGGCCTTAAGGGACACATTCTTATCATAGTATTCGCGCTCGATTTTAAAATATTTTATTTTCATTCAAATATCTCTAAAAGGAAAAGCAATCCTAAACTTTATTTTAGCAAAAGATTTTGTATTTAAACTTGTAGTTCGTATCTCACATATTTTTGTTAAAAAATGAAATTCTTGATTTTCAATAGTGTTTTATAAAATCAAAAATCAAAATATACATCTTGTCAAAAAGTGTCCTAATGACAATAAGTAGACCTTATTTAGGCAAAGTTGTTTTATTTAATTCAAAATAGTCCCCTTCGGACACAATACACCGCTTTGTACAGTCGAGAAGCGAATTGAAAGACATTTTCTATTTCATCAGTAGAAATTATGTTCAGGATAGCGGTCATGGATCTTTGAATGTCTTAAATGTCTGCATAAGACTTTCCTTTCATGGCCAAACATAATCTCCGAACAAATAGAAATCGAGTGAAGCCAATATATATAATATATATATATATATATATATAATATAGTCGGACGGGATAAATACGAGGTCTGTCCGGAAAGTATCGGGCCTACCTTTATATCTCCGCGCTGGCGTTATTCTTCATCATCGGGCGGGTGGCATCCTTCAAAGTAATCCCCACTTGATTTAATAGCACGGTTCCAGCGATGTTTCCACTTCTCGAAACAGTCCTGGAACTCACTATTAGGGATGGCCTTGAGTTCGCTCGTCGCATTATTTTCAACCGTCGTTTTTTCATCGAATCGCTGTCTTTTGAGTGGTTTTTTGAGTTTTGGAAACAGCCAAAAGTCACAGGGGACTATGTTGGGACTGTACGGAGGTTATCGAAGCAATGCGATACTGTGTTTACTCAGAAACTGCTGCACAAGATTCGATTAATGCACTGGCGCGTTATCGTGGTGAAGAAACCAGTCACCGCATACACGCGAGTCATTCCTAAAATCTTGTTCAAAATTTACCGAACAGTAGTTTTCGGTATTCCGAGATCATTTTCTAGTTCACGAACAGTTAATCGACGATCACCTTCAATCGCAAGTTGCACCCGCTCAATATTATCCAATGTTTTTGTCGTTGAAGGTCGGCCAGAACGAAAATCACTATCAACAGAAGTGCGGCCTCCTTTGAAACGATTATACCACTCTTTTATTCGTGTTTTGCTCATACACTCATTCCCAAAGGCCTTCTGCATCATATGAATAGTTTCCGAATTCGTTTTTCCGAGTTGAAAACAAAATTTGATGCATATTCGTTGATCTTGTTTTTCAGTCATTTTTAAAAATCACAGAATCCGCCGAACTCAAAAATAGCTTTGTAAACAAAGACACGCTGCGCATGAACTATACGTCCGGCAGATGTCAGCAAGCAACCGATAGGTTCGTGAGGCTTTACTGTTGACGTTCATGCCCCGCAGAGGTCGCTCGAACACTATGGCGCAGAGATATAAAGGTAGGCCCGATACTTTCCGGACAGACCTCGTACTCATCACCATAAACTTTTTGTATCATTTATAATGCGATTGGCGATATGATTGGCTGCGTTTGAATGGTGTGTATGAATATGTTCTTAGTTTAACCGACAGAGTCGAGTAAAATTATTCCAACTATTTTTCTCCGTGTTCGTTTCTTGGAAGCTTATTATTATAGAATTAGAACAGTGAATATTGTGTTTGAATATTTATATATTTGTAAAGAGATTACTAATAATATTGTGACGCGGTGGCAAGTAACGTAATGCGTCTGTTTTTTAAAAACCAACCGACAGATAATTTTCTTTTTTTCATGAAAATCTCTATTCACAGAAAAAAAGTTGATTAAGGTGAGGATGAGGACTTAGAATTGGCCATATTTCTAGGTTTTCTTGTTAAAGATTAGATACATATTTATAACAGTGCAGAAGATTATATAGAAAATTAAAAGAACAAGAAATAACCGCTTAAGATTTTTCGTCATCATGGTTACTTCTTGAACAATGGGGAAAACCTGCAGATTTACCACTCAAAGCGCTTGTCTTATGACGTATTTACTTGTACTTACTCAATGCGCTGGACATGGCCATAATGATACAAAGTAGATTTTTAATTATTCTCCACATTTTCACGTTCGTCATGAAACTGATGAATATGAGAAATATCTACATAAATAATCTGTTATCATGTTTACAGTTCATTATTTACAGTGTATCAAAAATTCAGGGATGACTAAAATATCTCAAAAATATCTAAACATATAAAGGGTGAGAAAAGAACTGAATCTTAAGAAATATTTAACGGTTTCTGAAATAAGATCTTTCTTTTACGATTGCTTGAGGTTTTTCTGTTTGACTTTTGAAAACTGACAATAGTAATGTTCGTCCGTATCCTGTCAGAATCGTACGAGTACCGTCAAAAGGCTATAATTCAGACTGCCTTACTTAATAATAAGGAGAGCTTATTCAAACCGTATATGGACCTGATCTGAGCATTTTTGTAAATTAAGGAAAATAAAACAATTTCTACACAGGAAGCTTAAAGAAGTCCCATCCAAAAGGTTTTCTGAATTCAAGCTTGAAGAAATGTGATTATAATTCTAGTTGAGAAAAATTAAGTCGATCTTAAAATCACCTTGAGTAATGACGTCTAAGTGAAGGACACAACCCAAATATTCTACTCTCCTTTTAAAACCAACGTTGCCCTTTAGCATCATTCTCCCCGAAATGCATATTCAATAAAATATTTTAGTCGTCTTGAAATTTTTTTTTTCTACTAGCGAGCCATAAAGTGGACTTTATTGCCCCGTGCGGGTCAAACAAATCCACTTTCTGACCCTATAGTAGAAAAAAAATCGTGTGCAACACGGGAAAAACAATTTATTTTACTCGTGTGGTTGTTACCCTCGTTTTGCTCGGGCATCAAACTTCACACTCGCAAAATAAATTTTGTTTTCCCTAGTTGCACAATGTACTAATATAAGTGGACGGCACCGGTTTCCGTGCACGCACCAGTGGTCAGCCAAAATTTACCGTCCTGCCTTACCTTAGTCTCCCATTCGAACCCGATCAACCCTATTTCTTATATTTTAATATCATTTACATCTCGTAAAATCTATATTGACAATAGAGAATTTTAAAGCTAAGGAGTAAGTGCGAAAAAACTCATTGTCTACTTAAAAGCACTTGGAAAATTTTATTATTTTAAAACATCACGGAGAAAAATGGATGTTTAACTATGGGACAGCCATCTTAAATGTTCAATTGTAATATCTAGATGTTCAACTGTAATATCCAAGATATTAATCTCAGCATATTTTAACATCTTAGATATTACAGCTGAATATCTAGATATTACAACTTAACATATAAGATGGCTGTCCCATAGTTAAACATCTAGATATTAATTTTAAACATCTATTTTTCTCTGTGATGTGTTACATAGTATATATAATCACTACCTTCATCATTTGTATTTCATTTGGTCTATTACATTGCATCGGCTATATTAGGTTTTAGATGTGTTCTTTTAAGTGCAATTCACCCAGGTTTTTTCTGGTAGCTATCTCTTCAAAATATGATTTGTACTCCAAAACTTTAATAACAGTCCCTGTTCTATAATCAGTAAGGATTCCTACAAACTTATCGCCAGAAAAGACAGGATTGCCTTCGTCATCCTAAAAAACAACAATTATAACTAACACGATTCACCAATACTGAAAGTAAAAAATGGCCGTGCAGAAATTTTCTCGTGGGCCAGAAAAGGACCAGATATGTTAAACTTTCGATCGACATGATACGCCGCACCTAATCTAGTCGAGTTCTGTTGATCAGATTATTACAACATTCTATGCCGGAATTTTAACTTGCTCTCAGATGCAACCCAGATCAGGTGCGGCCTTTCATTTCGAACTAGGGTCAGATTAGTGAATTTCTTCACGGCTGATTGGCAGTTTTTAAATATATCTAAGGTTACGTTAACATATAATTACATATGAGAACCGCGTATTTATTTCGCATAATTCAACAAAGAATCGATCCTCTTTCTCTGCTTTCACACAAACATCCACTTTTAATATTTGTTTATGGTCTGGAGGACAGGTGTCTATTAAGTTTCGCCCGATTGTCATACCTTTATGTTCATTCATCTCTCTTCCTAAAAGTGGAAATGAAAAAGGTGACATCGAAAAGCTCATGGAATCTTTCAACTGGAAAAAAATTGCATCGGATATGAGGTGTCATCATGGAAAACGGATAAAGCACTGATAAAGCAGCATATTTTAACTGATTTAACAGAGAGTACAATTTTCATGGGGTTTCAGTAATAATATTCTAAACAACGATTTACCGGGGAAAAAAGAATATTTAAGTATGGGCTATTAATTTGCAACATTCAGCTGAAATTTAAAGGATATTTCACTGAGAAAAAACACTGTTGAACCTACAGCATTTCCGTGAAAAACATGTATCTTATTAATTACAAAAAAATATACTAAAAGAACCAATAAAGTTTATGATATTTTAATCAACTCCCCAACTCATCGATATAATAAAACTAAATATGTAGCTGTGATCAGAAAATAATTTAATTATGAAAATCCATCCTGATTGAATTTGAATTGACTGTATATTATTATTGAATTCTCTTACCACTATCACTGCAAGTTCTGTAGGGTCTTTTAAGTGAACATTCGTATTTTCATTAATGTGCTTGTCAAGGCTTATGAATTCATCTATCTGCAAGTTCTCCTTGTAAGTGTATGCTATTATCACATGTTCTTCAGGTCTTTTTACTATTCGACGTATATTACTAATTTAAACAAGAAAATGAGTAAACATATTTATAAATACTGTAAATAATATAAGAAAAAAAAGCAAATGTGCTGATATAATATTATTACCTTTCAAATTTTGCGGCAGTCAAACCGACTTTTGGTGAGATCATGTTCGCCATACATACCATTGTCAAATCAGAAAATTTTTTAGCCATTATAACAACCACACTTTTTAATTCTGTTTGGTCGAAATATTCGAACTCATATGCCATTCTGTATTCTCTTACTGCTATTTTACTTTCCAAAAGTGATGAATTTGTTTCTTTAACAACCAAATAAATAGATGTGTAAGTTATAAAAATAACTATTATTAAAAATTAAACATTAAAGACACATTAATATTAAAATTTTGAATTTTTCAAACACGTGATTTTAAAAAATATCAAAAATGCTCCAATTTTTAAAATTTTGTTCATATATAGCCGGTTAACGAACTCGTTCTTACTTTTCAGGCTCCGTTGAGGTTGCTTACGTGTAATATAACACTTCACAGCATATTTGTGTTTATTTATCGTAGCAAACATTTCAATTTTTAATGGTAATTAAATGGAAAATTAATTCAAAATATAATTTTACTTTTTTACAATTATCTCTATCAAGTTTTTTCCGTTAAACCGATTTTAAATTAGATCATGTTTGCCATACATACAAGTTCAGAATCATTCAGAATCAAAACTGTCATAAACTCTCATAGGAACTATACTTTCTGATTCTTCTTTCTTAATATATTCAAAATTATATATGACATTCGAAATTGCTGTTTCTACTACTTTACTCTCTGAAAGTGAGGAATTATATTCTGCAATAAATAGAGAGGTTCGCAAGTTATAAAATTAACCATTTGACATGGGCCTAAAAATCAAAGTATAAATTCTATTCAGTCAAAGGCTCTTATCCTGGCGTAATTGAAACCGATGATAAAGCTGCTTCCATATTGCTATATCTGAGACGCAATTTATATAAGGCGTTTTTATTGTAAGAAACCATATTTACCCAGTGGACTGGATCTGGCTATAAGAATGCAGAGTATAATAGTAATGGTTTTCCACATTCTTACTTTCACAGTGAAACTGATTTGTATTACTGATTTTTGAGTTTGGTTAAGATCCTTACTACTCAAATTTGTTAGGTGCAATCGCTTTTCTTAGTCGGTATTCTGAAATGACGTGTCACACACAATGATTTTATTTCCTCGTTTAGTCATGAAACAAAGTAAACTGGCGCTTTTAAGATAGCTTGTTAGGAATTTGAAATCGTATATATATATATACATATATATATACTGAGAAAACAGTTTTGTCAAATCAATAAAACTATTTTGTTAGTATTTATGCAACAAAATTATTTTGTTGTGCCAAAAAAAAATTTTGCTATATCAATAAAATTTTGGTTACCTGAACAAAATGCTTTGTTAGGACAACAAAATGTTTTGTCAGCACAACAAAAAAAGTTTTGTTGCATAAATTTTTTTCTCAGTGTATATATATGTATACTCGTATACTACGAGCCTGTTTTATTATCTGTTTCAAAATTGATATGTTCTACATAAATGTTATTAAGAGTGAAATAATGTGAAAGAATACTGAGACAACCGTTTTGCTTGAGCATCTAAAATTTTGTTGCTGCAAACAATAATTTTGTTATTTGTACTACAAAACTGTTTTTTTGAGCCAGAAATTTTTTTTTATTGGGTCTCTTTGTTAGTCTAACAAAACTGTTTTTTCGATGTTACAAAAATCTTCTGTTGGTCTGACAAAACTGTTTTGTTGGTCTAACAAAATGCTTTTGTTGATGGCAAAGAAATTTTTTTATCAGACCAATAAATTATTTGTTGGCTCAAAAAAATTCGTTGGTTAGCCTGGCAAAATAGTCTTGTTGACCTAACAAAATACTTTTGCTCTTTTGAAATAATATAATTTCGCAGCTTTGTTTCAAATTTCATTTGAATTCCAAACACTTCATTTTCTAAAAGTTTTGCAAGGAACTGCTGGGCATGCGAGCCTCAAATGCTTCTTTTTCTATACCTTGCTCTAAAAAGCAAAAATTTAAGTCTTAACAACAAAACTTTGTTTCGGCCAACAAAATAATTTTATGTCAAGAACACAATATTTTTTTGGCCCAACAAAATCATTTTGTGATAAAAACCAAAATTTTGCAATGGCAACAAAACCTGCTTAACAAAACGCTTTTGTTGTGATGCCTAAATTTTTTTTTATTGAATATTCAATGGTGATACTGATATCTAATAAACAGTCTATATAACTTTTGAAAGTTACAGAAATATCTTCATTTAATTAATTACATGTCATACACATAATGCGTCAATTTATTAGACTAATTTTTTGATGATCAAAAACTCGAAATATCACATTACCTCTAGGCCATATTAATAAAATGTTATTTGTATATGTATACAGTAGAATACACTCTTCTAATGATCGACATAATCGATTGAAATGATTTGAAAAAATTAGCAATTACTTATTACTCTTATGTTATTTCTTATTTTTCAAATAATATTTTTAAATAATATTTTTTCCATTTTGACACATTTTTTATTATTTATAATGATTTGAAAAGAATAAATAGAAATTTAACCTTCATTGTGATGCAAGATAGATTATCAAATTATGTGTGAGGAAAGATTTTATTAGGTTTCTTCTTGTACCTTAACGTGTAATCTTAAAGTAATCATCAGGTGACTAATTAGCTTTTCATTGCTGAATATCGTGATAACGGGAGACTGACGCAATGCGTAATGAGGTGGTTTTGCACGAATTTATAATCGAACAGCTTGAGATAACTTTTCAGAGCCCATTGTATTACGAATTACCGGATCTAGTTTATTCAGTTATTGTTATAGTGCCGAACTTTGCATCCTCATTGAGATTTTCAAATGTACGTTACTTATACAAATATTACTTTCCTTATGAAATTGAGCTTGCTTTTGAATTCTGTATTATTAATGAATTACAGTGCAGTTTTTATGGAAATGCATATTTTATCATTTATAAATTAATTGGGAAGATGTATTCAATTGATCTTTAGTGCTGTGTGCATATTTAACTGATTACAATATTTTTCTTAATTTACTCGTTTTCATTCAAAACTTAAAGTGCTAATGTGTGTAGAAGTCAATTTTAATTTAATTTTGGTCCAGAGTTTTTATCCTAAACTCGGGGTGACACTTTTTTTTTCTTGGTTCAGAAGATGAAACCCCAGACAATAATGGAGAATTTTATTGATAACAGCTACTTTACTTAGGGATTTCCACTTTCATAAGCAGCTAACACAGATGGTCAAATAATTTTATAATCAAGTTCAATTCCTTTTCCATAGTAATAGTATATTATGTGCCTAGGCGCATAATGAGGGTTATTAGGCGACGAGCGACAATGTTTGCAGGAGATCGAAACCAAGGCGTGGTCGAGGCGTGATCAGTCCTGCGAGCATTTTAAGCGAGTCTCGTAATTACCCGAATTGTATGCATTGGCGCATATTCTATTTTATGTGACTTCGGCGCATTTACGAGTTTTTATGCGTACACTCGAATCCAATCTGAAAAGGTTGAAATTGCCGTGATTATCCCCCATCTCACTTGACATTTCGCGAATACTTCCGGCCATTTCGATTTTCTCGATTTCGTGTAGTAGTAGCGTATTGTAATAGACGCATGCGCAGTTGAAATGTACAAGGCTTTGTCAGTATGGTGCCAGCGCTGTACGAAGAAGAAGAAGAATAGGAAGAAGATTACGCTCCGCTGTATCATAATAGGCACGTGCGCAGTTCAATTTTGACATTACATTCCTCTGTAGCGTAATACACAACATTAAGCTACTCTCTACTGTAGCGTAAAAACGAGTCTACGCGCTGGAGGCACATAAAGAATATTTTCGTCAATAAAATTTGTCGAAAAATGTTTTCTTATTACAGAGATTGATAATCAAGATCCCTTTCCATAGCTTTCTAATGGGAGCAATATCAATAGCATTTTATGAAGTGAAATTAGCTGTTTATGGTAGTGAAAATGACTAATAGTTGAATTATCTTTTTAGAAATCAATGAAAAACAATTGATTTTGAATAAGAATTAACTGAAATTCCGTGTGATTTTTACTCATTCTTAATAGAAATGTTTACTGGAATTCGTGGAGAATTGCAAGAAAAACGCAATAAATTAGAAATTAATATTAGAAATGGTTAAAAATATGATGAGTACATAGTAATATTGTTAAGTCTAAGAATTTTCTTCAATACACCCATGTTTTGACAGACGCAATAGACGTAATTTAAATAAATTTTCTTTGAAATATTTTCCAGTTAGTAGTTACGAAGCTATAAGCAGAATAAGATCCTTCGAGCTTGTGAAAATGCAGATCGTCATTGCTACTTTACTTTTTTACACTATTTTTCTGGTTTCAGCTCATGGTAAATTTTATTGATTTTTTATCTATTTAAGAACCATGAAAAGACAAGTTACGTTATTTTTCATTACATAATTAATTGTTGAATAATATATTTAATAAATAAACTTTAAAGTTTGGGCTGAACTTGTTGAAATGATATGCGTATTTTAAGTAAAATATGTTATTTACAGAAATTAAGTTATCAACATTGGAAAGTAAAATTATTGGTGGAAAAGAGGTTACTTCTCGAGAATTTAAGGATTTTTCATACGTGGTTTACTTGAAAATACATTTCTTAAGTAGATGTGGTGCATGCTTGATTTCTTTGATGCACGTTTTAGCTACTTTTCAGTGTATCGAGGTCTTGAGAAATAGTAATGGTGAATTTAGGGTCAAAGATCTTACAGTTGTTGTGGGGGCTCTTCGTCGTTTTGCAGATGGTACCCCACACAGTGTTTCGCGTATAGTTACCAATACAAAAAGTACTTTGACGATGTATGAGACTGATATTGCAGTTATAACAGTAAGTAATTTTCAAAGTTTTATTTTTTTAAGTTATTTTTTCATCTTACTCTCTAAATCTGAATCAGTCAAAATCTACTGATTATCAGTGAAATTTCACTGATTCAAATAGCTAAAAAGAGGTTACTGCGAATCAGTCAAATTTCACTGATTACTTCAGTGAAAATTAACTGATTTAAGAGTGGAAAGTATTGTTTTCACTAATTTAACAGTGAAAAATAATTGATTTAACAGTAAAAAATATTGTCTTCACTGATGAATCAGTGAAAAGGCGAATCACTTATTCAATCAGTGAAAATTTGACTGATGCAGATTCAGAGAGTATGTTCTTCATTATTCGCTTTCCGGTGATATAAATTTATTTAATACAACTTCACGTCGTTAATATTTTTGTTCTTTTTCATTAGAAAGAAAGAATAATTAGAGATTTTCAGTTTCAATATCTGTTCCAAAACCATTTTATCGTTGGCTTGAAAAAAATAAAAGTATTAGCGATTAAATTGTCACAACTTGTTAATTTGTTTGCTCTGCGAGCTACGATCCAATGTTTTTGGTAATGATAATGTAAATTTTTTTAGAAATACCCAAAAATGTATTTGAATTAGTTTGTTGGAATTTTGAGATGAATCGAATTGATTCGAGATGATTTTGAATTAAATTCAAAGTAGGTTTATAAAAAACTGTAAAAAGAGTTTCCATTGACTGAAATCAGTTTATCAAAATTGTAAAAAGTAATGATTTGTAGAAAAAAAAAATTAAATCTTATGTCCCAACAAAAAATCTTAAAAAGAAATCTTTAAGGCCATGGATCAACCGGATCATGTAATTAATATATATATATATATATATATATATATATTAATGTATTCCTGCAAGATAACTTCTTCAATTTACAAAGTATCTTTCTGTAAGTTTGTGAAACAGCAAAAAACAATAGAGGATGTTTCTTAACTTCTTTTCAGTGACATTTGTGAATCAATTCTTTGAAGAAGATTAAATTATAAAAATCATTTACAGTTAAAGTAAATTTAGTAAATTTTTTGCAAAAGTTTTACGGAAAAGAAGTTGATAGACGTTCTTTATTATTTTTTGTTATACTCTTCAATTTTCCAGAAAGATATTTTTTATAAACTAAAAAAGTTATCTCAGAAGAAGTTTTACAGAAATTTGGTCACATGGTTTGGTTTTGATCTATGACCCTAAAACTACAGTTTGTGAGAGTTTCACCGGTTTCTCTTTGAAAAAGGTTAAATACTTCAAATATTTTATACTTTTTTTGTCTAAATCTTTTTGGAGTTGCAGACATTTTTTTTTTCATAGCTCAATAATATAGTTGTAACACCGGGAGTAAACTATGTAGATTTACCACTTGCCCCACCCTCAGTTGGTACAGTAGGTGATGTGTCAGGATGGGGCTCAACGTGCAGTTATAGATTATCCCTTTTGCCCCTACCTTCACTGGACTTGAAAACCTTAAAAGTCAAAATAATAGAAAATAAAACATGCAAAAACAATTTTCTAAACATAGACGATGCATATGCTTTTTGTGGAGTGGGACAAAATGAAAATGAAGATGTGGCAGAGGTAGGGACATATATGAAAATATTATTAAATTAATCATTAATTAGGTGAGTTTGAAATTTTTGTCACCGCCTACGTTATCGGAGGTTCACTAGTTGCGTATCAGATAGGATACGTTGTCGACAGGTGTCCTCGTAGACAATTTCAAACTCTTATATCGCAAATAATGCCAATAAATTCAAATATTAAAGAATTTGAAAATATTTCTGTGGAAAAAAAGACGCTTTCGACTGCGCTGCGATTCGATGGGCTCGAATCCCAGCGCAGTCGAAAGCGTCTTTTTTTCCACAGTAATATTTTCAAATTCTTTAATATTTAAATTAATAATATTATAATAAATAAAATATTATAATGTGGGCAGTGACGAAAATTTCAAATTGAACTAATTAATGTTAAATTCTTTAAATATTATAAAATACATTTTACTTTTTGAAAATAACACTAAAGTACTATAAAGATTCATTTGTTTATTTAAAGGGAGATGCTGGTGCACCTTTCGTTCATAACAAGGAAATTTTAGGCCTTCTTGTGTACAAATGGGATCCTATAAACAAGACTTCAGGAGTTTATATAAACATTTACGAACATAGAGATTTCATCAATAGTCAATTAGAAATCAACCTTAACTTTGATCGCAATACTTGTCATCAAACTAATCGACAAGAATTTGATATAAGCAGATTTTTTCAATAAATTTAGCGAAGTTTTTTAAATTCTAGAGAAACTTCATCAACATTAATTAAGACGTGTAAAATAAATAACAGACAGTTATATTATTATATAATTTGTGGTTTATCAAAATTTTGTAACGTTTCAGAACTCTACATGTAATCGATGAGCATTAAACGCAACTGAAAGTTATTTAGAATGTGTTTTCATTTCGTATAAATTTAGGGGGAATTCTGGTCAAGAGGGTCCAAAAATCGAATTTTTCTGCTTGTATTTTTCGCAAATATTCACCTTGTATAATAATTGCATGGGAGGGTTTTTACCAAAACTAAAATTAAATAAAAATGTCCATTTTTATTAATTTTACAGCTCTTGAAATAACAAAAAATAGCAATAATCGGAACCCAGTCTTAAAAACAGCGTCATTTTATTGTTTTTTCATTATTTTTTGTAAACAAAAATTTGAGACATATTCAAGAAGTGTAATAATATGTAGGAGAAACCCTGGTATGGATATAAACAGTTTTGCATGGCAAAATAGTAAGAATTTCTCAAAAATCGGACTCCTAGACCCAAATCTCCCCTTAAGTTTTAAAAAAGTGTCCATTTTGAGACTTGACTCATTTATTTGTTTGGATAATTCACGTGAGTGGTTCATATTAAGTAGCACATGAAATTTGCGAATAACTTCATTAAATATCGATTTAATTAATTAAAATGTGGACATTACTAAGTCATAATTTTCATGAGAACCATGTGAACCTAATCTCTAAATTATATCCAAGTAACCCAACGGTAACTTACACAAGATTTTTCTTCTCTTTTTTCTTTTTCTCTTTCCCTGTTTCTGTCATTCTGCCTCTTTTTCTTTCTTCTTGGCTTATTTATCTCAGTTCACGTTTTTATCACACAAAGACTCTCTCCTTTCTCTCGCCACGCGAATCTTGCATAGTTGCAGTATCTTTACAATGTGAACCCAGCTGTATTATTAATGTTAACGCAGATCTTAATTGCAGGTACATGAAAATTTTCCGTGTGAAATCAAGGGATTACTAAAAGGACTCACTGACAATGAGTGCCTAACTGCACTTGAAAACTTAAAGAGCATAGTGTCCTATAAGAAACATTCATCACATTTGATTATCACGCACGCGTTGTCGTAATTACCTCCTTATTATATAAAGATTATTCAGGAATAAGCCGCAAATCCTGAATTACTAAAATTCGATTTAATACAAAGAATACAATTAAAGTTAATTAGACTTAAGGAAGTTCAAGAGCTAAGACAATCGGACGTTGACACCTGAATTCATAATATATTATAATAATTTAATTAATGATAATATTTCATAAAGTTTGGAACCCTTTTTGTACAAATAGACCAAAAACAAAGTAAATTTTCATGAATAAAATTTGTATTCGTTTTTTTTTCATTGTGCTTATTATATTTCTGAAGGAATTCTGAAGGAAACCGTTAGAAATGAACACTCTTTAAAAATCTGATACCCTTTTCTTATCTTATTAGACCAGAGGAGAAATAAGTGCCAGTGATAATAAATCAGAATGGAGAGAAGAAAAAGGCTTTCTGTGTAATTGGAGTTACTTGCACCGATTACTGTACATCCCTGCTTATGAAAGGATGATCAGTGCTTCTTGACTTCCTCATCGACTTTGCCATTCTGACCCAGTCGGCAGAGCAATAATGCTCCAAGCAAAATTATCCTGCCTGGACCACATGTGTTTATACAGGAATCATGAACTTGCCCGCTTCGCGATTATGATCACTCGTGCGTATGAACCATGCATGAGGTAGGCGTGTGAACCCCACAGGGTATAGGATCCGTTCGACGAGCCTCCAATCACTGATTTCTTATTCGAGATATTAATTAGATTTGACGTGGCCCAGATTCAAACTATTCAAAAATAATATATAACTTATTCCAATCAAATCATTCATTTTTAGCTTTTACATATAATTATATCAAAAAAGGATATCAGCTAAACTAATTAGACTAAATTACTATCTTCTATTTTTACTTTCATGCATTTATCACCGGAACAAGGTGACCCCCTCCACCGTACTTTTAAAATGTAAGTAAATGTGAGAAAAAGGCCGAATATAGATTTATAGCTACTGGAAGTTAACATTTTTTTAAGGTTGTTGTCGTGCTAAAAATCATGTCTCTGGAAAAAAACGTTTTTCTCTGATTTTCAGAATTGAAATAATATTATCAGTCATGTCTTATGAAGGAAAAAATATTTTGTTTTTATTTAGAAAATGTATTACTTACGGAGAATAGTACTTTTTATAATGTGTTTTGTAATATCATTTTTTTTACTACCGCTCCTTACCAAATTTCTAAAAAAGATTGGATTTTCAGAATTTGGGGCTTATTTTATCAGGGAAAATATTCTCTACTACTCTATCGTTTCTAATTTTAAAAGTTATGTTTTTAGTGGCTGAAATCGTTAAGAAAATTTTTTTTAAACAAACATTTTTTTCCAAATAACTACATTTGAAGATTTTATTCTTCATTTTGAAAATTGGAAATAGTAATGCTGTAGAGAATATTTTCCCTGAAAAAATAAAACATGATTCATGAAAATCCAATAACTTTTGAAAAATTGGTAAGAAGCGATAGTTAGGTAAAATTCTATTACAAAAAAATGATTAAAAGCAGGCAGATTTTTTATTCCAAGTTTAGACTTTTGCAGAATCTAGGGGAAAATCAGTATAATTTTTTGGCTCGTTTTTTACATTCTACATAAATTTACCTTCGAAATGAGTCCAGGAATATCTAAAAACATCAATTAGTTCGGGAATATTTTATAATTTAAGAACAATTAAAAATGTTGACTTTTTTCACAATATCTTCCTCAAAAATTGAGAAAAACAGTTCATCTTGAAGTTGTTTTATGAATATTTTTGACGTGTTTCGTGATATTTTTAGGCTAAAATTTTAATATGTATATTGTCATTATTAGAAGATTTTATGCGACTAACAAAAACAAAGTGAATATAATAATTTGGCAACCCATTGTACCTTAAATTATACGTATGTTTCATAAGCATTACATATCACGAATTACATTGCATTACAAATTAATAATTACAAATAAAATATAATACAATTTTATGGGCATGATTCCGTAATTCACAAATTTTGCATTTACGTAAATAGATGAAGTTACCGTTTGAACCAAATTGAAAAAATGATGGATAAACTAAAGCTCATATCTCTTTGATTGAGGATCCTATTTGCAAGATTAGATTTTTATAAACTTCGCAATATAAGACACCTTCGGTTAGTTCATCAAGCGATACTGCACAACGGCAAATTAATTAGATTGGATTCTCTTTGATCTAGCGTTTATATCAGTATTACGTTATTACTTAACGCACATGTAACTTTTATCTGCACTTAATATGATAATTAAACATCCAGAAAAAATATAGTTGATCTAACAAAACCATTTTGTCCAAAGAACCTGAACTTTGGGTTAAATTAAATAGAATTTGTTTAAATTAAACAAAATTTGGTTGAATCAAGAATTATATTTGCTTGATTAAACTAAATTATAGCAAAACAAACCATATTTGGTTGGCCCAATCAAACATTTTGATAAACGTATAAGAACACAATTCTGTGGTTGAAACAGCTTTTTTTAATTGAATAAAGGATTTATTTGAATTAAATAACATTTGTTTAATTTAAATAAAATATCTTTATGCTAAATAAATATTTGTTCAAGTTGAATAAATTTTTCTTTAGAGGAAAACAATTATTGCATTCTTCTATAGCCGAAGATATAATTTGTTTAATTTAAGGCAGAAATTTATTTAATTTGAGACATTTTCATTTGGTTTAAAGATACTTTGTTTCAATCAAATTTTTTTTATGAGTGTAGAATGTTGTCAACTTTTTGAACATTATTCGAGAATTCTGTCCTAGATTCTATCACAAGATCAAACTCAATAAATAACTTAATAAATAATAATAATTAAATCAATAAACATCTGAATTCAATCAAATTCGGTGACATTTACAAAAATAGTGTCTCTTTTCCTTATTGAAATTTTACAATTTTGTACCAAGTTTGACCTTAGGATGAAATGTTAAGAAAGATTTTTAAAAAAGTCTGAATAAATTAGTTAAATATTACGAAGATTTATCTCTGAAACAAGCTTAAGAACTTTGATAAATGTGAATTATCTTCGGAGACATAAAATATCTATTTTTAATAAAAATACTTATGTCTTCATGCGATACACTGAGAAAACAGTTTGTTTGAATTGAACAAAGATAACTTTGATAAAAGGCTGAAGAAAAAAGCTGTTCAAATACAAAAAAATTATTTTTTCAGTAATATCTTTTTATGAAATTGATAATTGGCCATAAGCTTAAGTTAATTAAACTCAGAATCGTAGTAGGTTCGTGATGTATTCAGTAAGGATTGTTGAGTTGAACGTTTTAAAACAGAATTTGAATTCATATCACTATAAACTCAAAATCATCTTAACACCCAAGCAAAAATCATAATTCAAAAATTTCAAGTAATTCGAAACAATTCGGATTCTCAAAACTCAAAATGGCCAAATTTGGACCAAAATAAACACAAATCTACAAGAGAAAAAGAAGGAAGCCGGCTTGTTTTTTATCATTGAGTAATTAAAAGAGAATAGAAGAAAGAAAAACAACCGTGTTTTGGAAAGTCGCCTTTTTTTGAAAAAAAAATCGAAAACTTATAGACAATTACAATTATCTCTAAAATTCGTTGAAAAAATTTCACCTAAACGAAATTGACAGACGTTCTTTACTCTCTAAACCTGAATCAGTGAAATAGTCACTGATTGTATCAGTGAAAATATATCAACTGATGAATCAGTGCCCTGCTTTGATTTCACTGAGGAATCAGTGAACGCGTCACATGAACATAACTTTTGAATTCGCGAATTCAAAACTTTCATCTACACTTTACTGATTTATCGTCCCTTAAAAATAATAATACCATAATTACGTAATTTCGTTTTAGTGTTATTTAGCCTAAAATAAACGATTTCATCGATCGTTAAAATATATTTCTGGTTTTATTACTCCCACCTAAAGCTTTCACTGATTCAATAAGTGAGTTCAATCTATTTCACTGATTCATCAGTCGAATTTCACTGATTCTCAGTGAAAGACTTATAGCTGCTGCCATTAGTAAATAGTCACTTCGAATCAGTGGCTGTTCACTGATTCAGGTTTAGAGAGTATCATCTTCTTTTGCATTTTCCAAATTTCCAGGAAGACATTTCGTAAAATAAAAAAGTTATCTCACTCGAACTTTTACAGGAATTTGGTCACGTGATCTGGTTGATCCATGGCCATAAATATTTTATTAGAATTAAAATTATAATGGAAAATTCATTCATCTATAGTTGACATATTAACTCTGAACCTCTGCCTATTCGAAATCATTGTTTAATTAAACTGTTCCGCCTCTAAAATCGAATTTAAAAGTTATCAGGCAGAAAAACAGTTTTTCGCTACTCGCGTTCAAGTTGAGTGCTGCACTTTACAATAAAAATCACTGAAGCAAGACACCTCTGTTATTCGAGCTATACCGACTTTTTATTTCCTTTTGTTTGTTTCCTCACGTAGTAAATTTTTTGTTTTGGATGGCCAGTTTCTCATCTATTCCGTTACGTTTCGTTGGCGGGAAACATTTTTCCGGTGAATTTTTCACTCGGGGCGAAGTGCGAAGGAAGCAGTCATAAGTCGCTCATAATTGCTAGTCGAGCGTTTACTTCCCCACCTGGTTACTCGCATAAACTTTGCGGCTCGACACCGTTAAGGACCGAAGATTAAAGTCGACTACGCAACGCCTCGCGGCTAGAACACAACTGTGAGAATTCTCAAAAGAACGCGTCAATTGCAGAATTTGAATATGAAAATGTAAATCATTTTTACACTAGTTCTTGCAACGAAATATATCCCAAGTGCGAATTGCCGAAGGTGATAATACGGCACAATATTGGCCCAATCTCGGCAGTCAAGAGTCGGCCATTGTTATTGGGCCAGTGTCACTGTTTGCATCGGTCAAGTGCTGGGCCGACGACGGCGGCCTTTTTCGACTGTTTAAATTTACCGACCTTCAGCCGAAACTTGGCCCAGTATCGGCCCTATACCAAGCCAATTGTCAGTTTTACTATGGCATCCAGTTCTGAAAGTAGAAGAGCCAGTGTCGGGCTCATGGACGGCACATTACTGGGCCATGTGTCACTTTTACCACGGCAAACCATCCTGGAAGTGAGAAAACCAGAGTTCGGCACAGCATTGGCCCGTTGCTGTGCCGAAAACAAATGCTGGCGGCCAGAGTTTGGGCCAGCATTGGCCGCCAAGTGCATACCGGAGTTATCATTCCAGCAACGGCACGATATTGGCAGCCGATCTTCGGCAAATTTTTGCCGATGCTGGGCCAGTGTTGGGCCGTATCTAATTTCGCACTTGGGATTCTCTAAATGGACAATAGACTCGGTAATGAGAGAAAATTTTTAAAAAAAATGACAAAAGAGACATTATACTTAAGATTTGATGTAATTGTGGTCTAAAATCATTATAAGAGTTGGGAATTCTCATGATTCCATCTACTCTTGTCGTTTAATGTCAGAAAGGTTAATTAAAACTTTATTTCTGTTTTTTTTCTAAACCGCAACGCTTGAATTGTCTCCTTATTTTGTATAAAAGTAATTACAAAGCTGATAAGCTAATTCTTAGACACAAATGTTTATTTATAATAAGTATTTTAATTGTTAATTGATGTAGCATGACTAGAAGCTAAGTTTTTATAAATGAATTGTCTTACTCAATTCACTTGAATTTTCGACAGTGTGGAAAATGTATCCAAGTTCTTTCTTGTATGAAGATGGAGCAATAAATTGCATGGGCAATCGTTTCGGGCCAATTACATCACGCGAAGATCCCTTTAGGCAGATCACTGAAATATTGCCCTGCATTTATGTCTCAGTTGTAAAATAAAGACTCCATCAAAATAAAGCAGTTTGCACGTATAAATAGTAATTACCTGAGAGAATTGCTGAGAAGTAGTTTAAATGTTCAATTAGATAGTGAATTTATTGCTTATAATTTATTACACATCAATTAGTTATATTAAAAAATAATATCTTTTAAAATTTACAAAGGTGTTTTTCCACATCTCTTGCCGATAAATATACACTGAGGAAACAGTTTATTTTAATCAAAGAAACATTTCTTTGATGTTGTCAAAGAAAGTTTTGTTGATTCAAAAAAATGTTCTTTGGTCCAAAGAAATAGATTTGTTTACATTGAAGAAAATTCTTTTGAATCAACAAAACTTTCTTCAATTCAAAGAAACTTTTTCTTTGACCGTATATCAAAGAAATGTTTCTTTGATTCAAAGAAACTGTTGTCTGGGCGTAGGATTTTGGGCGTGAATCCAAGTTGAATACAATCTTATCAGAATTGATTCTAAATTGGAGGATCTTTATAGCGAGTAATAATCTGATATTTTTGATCTTATTATCTAGTAAAGTTTATACAAAATATCAACATGATACGTAAAATCAGATACCGTTACGTGGGTTCAGTAGCAGTATGCTACTTAAGAATCAAAGAATCGGTCCATGAAACTTTATATAAAGACTAGTCCGATACATATACTATCGCCACGACTTTGACCCGCAAGCTCTTGGAATTTGCATAAATTTCAAATCCGTGATAGTATCGCGCCCCCGAATGACGCTGCTGTACGTATCTCTTGACCCGCGAACTTTCGGTCACGATATCCCCAATCGCCATCGTCTCCTTTGCTTTATTTCCCTGACGGTTTAGCTACGCATTCGTGCATCGCTTATCTTTACCACTAACCATCTCAGAAGCGATAAACATCACAGAAAAGAATAAAAGACACAGATCAAGAAAAAAATGTCTTTGATTCAAACAAAATTTCTTTGAGTCAAAATAATTTGTGCATTGCTATACGGTCAAAGAAAAGTTTCTTTGCTTTAAAGCAATTTCTTGATTATTTTTTTTTTCTTTGAATTATAGTAATAAATGTTTGTACTGTCGCATTGTACATATTTAATGTGACTCACAGAAATATTTTCTTTAATTTAAAGAAAAAATTGTTTTCGTTCAATGATAATAAACTTAAATAAATTATTTCTTAAGTTTTTGCTGGCACTGTATTAAAATCAAAAAAATATTTTTTAAATCGAATAAATAATGCTAAAAAAATAATTTCTTTAATTTTACGAAAGGCTAAAAACGTTATTCTTTAAAATCAAATAAATTTATACACCCAGAAAACAGTTTCTTTGAATAAAGAAACATTTCTTTGATATACGATAAAAGAAAATTTTTTTTCGAATTGAAGAAAGTTTTGTCGATTGAAAATAAAATTTTTTTAATATAAAAAAATCTATTTCTTTGGATCAAAGAAAATTTTTTTGAATGAACAAAACTTTCTTTAATTCAAAGAATTTTGTTCTTCGACCGTATATCAAATAAATGTTTCTTTGACTCAAAGAAATTTTTTCTCAGTGTATTTGTTTTTAACGTGTTTTTACTTCGAAAAAATTGAGTTAAAAAGACGATTTCTTTAATTTAAATAAAACTTTTTTCTGGATGCACTCTTCAAAATATCCACACACTTTTCAAAGAATCTCCTAAGTGAAATTCTCCAATTTGGGGTAGGCAAACTTAATTCACTGCGCTTGGAAAAATATTTTGTTGAATCAACAACATTCTTGGTGATTTAACCATAGAATTTTGTTTAGTTGATCTAACTTGAGATTTTTTTTTTTGCAACCAGAGATGGTTGGCTTTTCTAGAATTTGGTTAAATTGAATAAATATTTTTGTTAATCTAACAAAATTTTATTGGATTCAAGTAAATGTTTTGGTTTACTCAACAAACTAGTTTGGTTAGATCGACTATATTTTTTTCTAACGCGTATGATTGAAAATGTCTCCATAATTTAGGAAATAATGATCGTTTCTAAAATAAATATTTTTATAATACACCGAAATTTATATGTTTATTGTGTCTCGAACATTTTGAGAAAATCTATAATAACTACACTCAGAAAAAAGATTTGATTGATTCAAAGAAAATGATTTGTTTGAACGACTTTCTTTGATTTAAAGAAATGATTTGTTTAAATGAAATAAAATTTGTTTGATTCAAACAAAATATCTTTGAACAAAATAAATAATTGTTTGAATCAAATTAATTTTTCTTCAAAACAAAGAAATTAATGCATTGATATATGGTCACAGGTATAATTTGTTTGATTTAAGGCAGAAATTTATTTGATTCAAACAAATATTTATTTGGTCCAAAGATATTTTGTTTGAATCAAACAAATTTTGTTTCATTAAAACAAAACATTCTTTTACATCAAAGAAAGTGTTTCAAACAAATAATTTTTTTAATTCAATCAAATATTTTTTCTGAGTGTAGTACTCCATTTTATTATATAAATGTCCAATATAACTGCAACGGAAACGAATTTTTTTTACTAATATTTGAGTTTTTCAAAAGTAATTAATGCATCTAAAATTTTAATTTTAATCTTTGAAATAGAAATTTGAGGTTTTAGCTGCTCGAGTCATAAAAATGAATGGAAACCTCAAACTTGAACTATTTGAGAGGCGAATTGCAACGATCTGAGTTTGATTCAACTCAAGTTGATTTTTCGTAATCTACATCCATTATGTTTTCATTCTATTCTATACGACTGAATTATGTAAATGAGATGAAGAACCCATATGCAATTCTATTTGATCTCTCTTTTTTTTTAATAACTACAAATGAATTGCTTTAACTTGATCTTTCCAGCGCCGGTTCCGTCTGTTCTATTTACAGTGATTGACAGGAGTATAATTACAACTGCATAAGGACACACGCGGGTTTGATTATGTTAAACAAAATTAGACGTCTCTAGATTCAAAGTGAACTCATGTATATACATATGTACAGTAGCTGTTCATTTGATAGGTGTGACCACTAGCGGTAGTAATTATTGCATCGGTACTTTAAACCGGAACGAATTGAGCCTCTTGGCGCGATAAATTCTAGTGTAAGGGTCAGAAAAAGGTTTCGAAATAATATAGTAATTATGGCAGCACGTGAAGATCTAGACTATAAATACGCCTGTTGAGCTGATTACTGCATCTAGTTATTAATAACAAATGATCTATTTATTCCTGAAATAGCACAAATGCAAAATTTAATCTGAAGATTCTTCACCAGAATTGATCGGAAAGCAAGAAATTAAAATAAAGTACATGTTTTCACTCATTAATTGCGTAGTTAGGTAATAACACCCTTAAAACGATATTTTCCCATATAATGTAGTTGCTTCAAGTGCCATTATAATGGAAATAACTATAAAGTGTGGTATACGAAGCTACAAAACATTTAAGACTTCTGAGGCAATTACACTTTTTGAAAAAAGTTATGGTGAAGTGAAGAACGTTAAAAGTCAGTGGTGCTAGGCTTTATAGTTATATTCATTATAGAAACTAAAGTATATATGCAATGTGTTTTGCTTGCTATTTTATTACATTATTAAAATACTCTATGCCCTTAGAATCTATAAATTTATTCCCCCTCAGAATTTTAAGTGAAAAGGGTAAGAGTTGGTCAGACACAAGTAGGGAAAATTGAAGGATTCGTTTCCTCTAAATACAAACTAATTAATGCCTCAAGACCATGGATCAATTGGACCACGTGACTAAATTATACCCTAATTCCTTCACGCAAGACAACTTTTTTAATTTACAATATATATTTTTTTAAATTTGGGAAATCTAAAAAAAAATTTTAAATGGAAAAATTTAATGGCAGTCTATTGTTTGATCTGGCTCAGGTCTGGCAATGTCCAGACCGGCTAGTATGAAAGTTCTGGTCTGGCTCAGATCTGGCGCTGGTCAGCATTCCATAACAAAAAAGTTGGTATATGTGGCGAACGAAATTTTTGTTTACAAGTTTCGAAAAATTCATAGTTAGTAACAAGTTTTTAGAAGCATTTATTACGCGACCGGAAAATGTGTTGACAATTCGAATAAACTGTCAGAAGTTTCTGAGCAAGAGCTTGACTGCATTTTCTGACGCATGAAAAGTGGAATGTTTCTTGTCAAACGGTGATCTATTTCCTCATTAAAAGGTATGCAAAGTCCGTGTATCTAATAAAGAAGAATATAAGAAAAAATTGAATTACTTTGAGAGGTTAGGATTTTTAATCGAAATCGATAAATGTTCAATTAAAATGGTTTTTCAATCAATACTTTATTAACTGACCACCATTTAGTGGCTAACCAGACGGGAATTAGTGGCTGACTAGCCGCTGGCTTGTGGCTGACTAGCGGCTAGACAGTCTGGTCTGGCGCTGGCCAGCGCCACGAATGTTTTCCACACGGGCTGCAGGGTATAAAAAATCTTTTTTAGGGTAATTTGGGGATGTTGAATCCAAAAATGACCATCATTTTGCTCAATCAGCTAATGTTTTTGCGATATTGCGAAAAAATCATTTTTTTTATATATAGTATCATTTCGCCAATTTTTATTCGATCAGGTTATAACATAATGAAGAAGATAGATAAAGGTACAAATTCAATAAATTCTATTAGAATTGGATAAAAATTATTTGTGTAAGAGCGCTTGGAATTTTGACAATTGCCAAATTTTGACTAAAATATTGAGTTTTGTTCGTTTAAATGATTTTCGAAGGGAAATACTTAATAGATGTGTATAATGTTATTTATTTCATTTCTAAAAAATTTAAGAATTTGAATGTCTGCATATCCAAAAAAACGTTTTTTTGCAGTATATCGTTCCATTTTTATTAATGACATAGTTTTAAGTTGTCATCCGTCAAAAAATGACACCTCTTATTATGACAGCTGCCAAAATAGCGGGCTTTTTAAAACGAAAACCTCTATTTGAAAAAGCCTCTATTTACTTTTTTAATAATACAGAAAGTAAAGTCTGTCCTTCTTAGAAACCTTCTTCTGAATGAATGCTTGCAAAATTTCCCACAAAAATTCATTCTTAGGAAATCGATTGAAAATATTTAACAGTTAGAAGTGCGTATCCTATTATATGTAAACACGCAAGGCAGGTGGAAATAGTAAATGAATAGGATGCTCAATAATAAGTGTATGCTGACTTGACAATAGGTCGTTAGAATCAGCATAAAGGAACATAAAAAATAAAGTATTAATAACCCCAACACTTAATTACGAGCTTCTTCCTTCTTTGGTTTCGCCCCTGGATGACTGTAACAATTTTCTGAGCTCTCAGATACGCATAATTTGCAGGAATACCTACATACCTGTATTTTGTAAGATGGTATGTAACAAAGCGACGTAAGTACTGCCGTGACTACTTATGTCTACCTATAAGGTGGGCAATAAAAGATGCATCGTCTTTTCTTGCACTTTAACGGTTGCATGCAGCCAGCGACAAGGACGAGCGAGGTCGGTGCACGTTAAGTGGTGGGGGTAAGACCCCAGGTGGGAGACGGAAGTCCCTGATGATCAAGTGGAGAAAGGGCGAAAGAGGGAAAGGAATGGGAGAGGGGATAAGGGGCCCAGAGAAGAAGATAATCGCACTATGCGAACTGACACAGATTGCAACTTGTACAGCATTATACATTATATGACGTGCCTGGGCAATAAAAGCTTTAAGAAGTTGGTGGTCTCTGCTGAATGCAATCTCATCTCCTTTTTTCAAGCTTCTCGAACTCGATAAGTTTCTTCTTCACGTCTTGGTTATCAGCTTTTTCTACTCTGCAATCCCGATCACGCAGGTTCACAAGTTCTCTAGATGACACATCGAGATCAGAGACCCCATTCGATTTCCTTCCCTTGAGAAATCTCAAGGCCGCGCTTTCAAAACCGGTCCCATCTGGATTGTCTTTCATGTCAGGGAAAACGTTCCTTTTCTATCAAATAATAAAGAGATAAATCGAAATTCTATAAAATGGGATTTTTTTCAACTCTGGCAAAAGTATCGGATAGGAATTCATTCCGAGCCAATCAGAACTATTCCGATTCATTCCGATATCTGTATCCGAGCTAATGCGAATCATTCTGAACCAATCCGAAAAACGTTTTGTATCTCATTTGATAAAAAATCGATCCGACCTGATCCGATTTAATCCGAGGTAAAAATCCGAACCAATAGCTTTAGTGATTTTTCTTTCGATGTAACTAAACTTTATTTATTTTTATACATAATTTGCATATTTTAGGGATTAATTTAGCTTTTTCAACAAAGATTTCTACTGGAAATACCTTTCAATTTCAGATACTCTAATCATTTTTTGAAATGTGATTTATAAATAATTTCTTTAATAGCAATAAATGAAACTACTGATAAAGAGCATATTTGGAATAGATAATATAATTATGCAATTGATGTAAATATTTTAAAGTGTATATAATAATGTTGATAAAATAATGCTATCCAATAAAACAGAATTGCTGCAATTTTATGAATTTATTGCATTGAATAGGGGTGTTAGAAATATCATTACAGCATAAGGACGTCGTAAACATGCGTTACAACTTGAAATTGCTCTTGGCCAGAGTTTACATTTATTTAATTTGCCAAGAACGCTTATAGATTTAATTACGCTATAAAGCAACTTAATTTATTGTTGATGTAAACTCAAATGTTTCGAAATAAATTTTAATTTGTATAAGCATCAGTCAAATTTAAGTCGTTTGAAGAGATAAATGCAATTATGCTTTGTGTTTCTTGTTTCAAGGTCACTTTACCATTCTCATGCACAAATCTTCAGGCAAATCTCAGACCGGAGATGAAACACATGGCCCGACCAGGCCCCGAATACAGCCCGATCGGACCTTGGGAGGCCAGGTCTGGCTCTGGTCGGGCAGTGTGTTTTATCCCCGATTTGAGATTCCTGATCTGGGCCCATCCAGGGCCACATAAAAATCCTTGCACGGGTTCTTATTCCGGAAATATACTCAATTCTGGAATTATTATACTAGAATATTTCTCAGATTCGTATTTTTAAAATCTTGATTACGGACAATTTCCAAAAATTACGAAATTCTAGAAAGATATTTTGGAATTAGACTCAGAGAATATGATACAAAATAACTTAATTCATTTTATTTTACATAATTTAAAGTAAGATAGTTTATTTTAATTCTGACGCTGATCGAATTTAGTGATCATGATCCTGAGCCACATTTAAGAAGAAGTTTATTTTGATTGTTTTCTTATAAGTGATCGGAGTAAAGTCCATTCAAAAGAAATTACAGTGTGGACTCTATAATTTGCGTTCCGTTAGAGACATACTTCAGTGAGTTGCATTTTTCTTAGTTTAGATTTTACGTTTAACTCAATGTGATACAATGTTTTAGATTGAATATTGCATATAGTCAGTAACTGTGAAAATTACAGTTAATTTCCGTCTTTTTAACTTTGTACTTTTTCGAATTCAATAATTAGTCCACAGATGTAGAAAATTCTTTTTCAAGTTTCTTTTTCACAGATATCAAATGGAAATATCTTAATTTTTAGATGGGAATTTAAAAATAAGACAAAGTGATAATCGTGTCAATATTATTTAATGTTTAATTAATCACCCACGTATAGCTATTTTTCAATGAAGTGATTCAAATGATCATTTGATGATTCAATTGTGCATGATGTATGAACCTGCAGTGTTTGATTTATTACTTACGGATGTATGAATTACTTCCCGAAGAGAAAATGGAACAGAAATTTATTACAGTGCGTTTTGGAAGAGACAATAAGACACTTTTATACAAAAAATTAGTTTGGGTCAAAATAATTTGTTAATTATTATAATAAATTATCAAATCTTGATAAACAATAGCTTATTTTCTCCATGAAAACATTTGATGCAATTTAAATTGTCAAACTTTTTATCAAAATTATTTTTCTTCTTCATTCAGATTACATTAAAGTTGAGATTAGTTATGGGGAAAATTTGAGACATTATTAATTCATTCCTATAAGTAAACTTTTTTAATTTAGGAAATATCTGTGAAAATTTCAGAAACCAATTCTCAGACAGTTGTCTAAAAATGTTCTAATTACCAGAAAGATACTTTGCATAACTATAAAGTTTTTCACTTGGAAATTTGTGAAATTAACTAAAGTGCAACTCAGAAAGGTCTTTTTGGTCATAAACAGTTATAATTACAAAAAAAATGTTTTCGTAAAAAATGAATTTTATAATTATAAAATTGTCAATTCGGTATTTCATTTTGCATGGAAATTGAGTCACACAAACTCAAAAAAATTTCCATTAGTATCGAATCAGGGATCGAACCCTAGATCCCTTGCTCAGAAGCCCTTGAGTGCCACCACCTGAGCCACAGAAGACTTATTATGTCATTTTAAAAGTTGTCACTTCCTTGGCTTTCTTTTCTATTAACGGTGTAACTTTTTACTTAAACAGTTGTAATTAAATTATTACGAGTAGCTGGCGAAGGAGGTGATTAATTGACTTTTAACGAGTCTTCAATTCAACGTGATTACACTTGATTACATGTCTCGCCCTGAGTTTAGTCGGGCAACGCGACGATCCTTTGCAATTATCGATAACTAATAATAGGTAACATCATGGCACGAGGATATCAGAATATTTATGGTAATTTCCAATCCAAAGAACGAAGCTTGCATGGATACTACTAGGGGTGGTACTTAAAACTCGATAAAATTATCTTTTTTCATTCCTCGGCTTGGCGTCTATCTCAAGCCAGTCGATGTTTATCTGCACATATCCTTTTCTTGATCGACAGTGAAAATCGGATGTTTTGTAGACTCGTGGCGATTGAGATTTTAGTTCCCTAAACATTCCATACGTAATTTTTCAATAAAATTATACTTTTGAAAGTGATTTCAATTATTTGCTTAATGTATTAAAATCAATTTTTATGGAAATAATTTTTTTTTTCATTTTTAGAAGACATCTTTTAACGCAATTTTCTTTTTTTGCAGATGCTTCATAGTGTGGATGCTGGCCGTAATGATTTCAAGGTGTAGGGTAAGTATTTTTGAAAAATATTTAAATTTTTGAGAAAAAATAATGTTTTAAAAGGCTATGCATTACTTCAGTAAAAAAAAAAAGGAGCATTAAACATTTTTTATTTCTCTTCTATCATAATATTATTTATATTATTTCAAATTATTAGCACTTAAATAAATATTGAATTTGTATTAGAATTTTCAAATATTTGATCATTTTATTGATATTCGAGTGAAGCTAGAATATAAGATTTAAATTTGAATAGGCAATTAGTCATGATCATTCGGAGCTCGAAGCAGCGGGAGAGGAAGCAACTTTGGATGACGCGACGGAAGATTATTGGGCCGGAAGTGGAGCTGGTTTAGATGAAGATGAAAATCTCCGAAATGAATCTAAAGAGGCGTTGACACACGAAGCTAGCGAACATGATGCTGTGAGTAAAAATTTTAATGGAAAATTAATAAATTAATCAAAGTACTTCAATTCAAGCAAATTTCAGTCCCTACATACAAATATATTTCGAAGCATACACTATTAGAAATGTTCAGAAATTTACAGAATTTGTATGTTACAAAGGTAACGTCAAATTTGTCGATATTTATGATGTTTTTGAGTAAAGGTATCATAAAATTGCGAAAAGTAACTGAATTTACTAAAAATTTTCTTAATATTATGGAAGTCAACTGAATTTTTATGAAATGTATCTTAACACAAAATTTTTATAAAATTTATCATAAAATGACGAAACTGTAAAAAAAGTTTAAGCTAGATGTAAATGCAGAAAACTTCAGTTACCCAAGAAGTTAAATTATTCTTGTTACTTTCAGAATTTCCAGATACAAGTATCAGAATATTCAACACTTTGTAATTGAAAATGAAGAAATTGTTTCTTAAATTTACTAAAAAGTAACTGAGTTTTCTCAAATGCTTCTTAATATTATGAAACTCAACTGAATTTTCATAAAATGTATTTTAAAACTACCAAACTGTAAATTATTTCTGTTACAAGTATCAGAATATTCAACACTTTGTAACTGAAAATTAAGAAATTTTTTCTTAAATTTACTAAAAAGAAACTGAATTTTCTGAAATTCAATCTTAATTTTACAAAACTCTGACTGAATAAAATTCCAGTCATATGTTTTGAGAAAATACAGTAGAAATTTCTAACAGTTTATAAATAAGCATTCTTATTTAAAACTAGTAAATTTTTTGCCGCTAGCATTCATTTTGTTATTTTTCGGTAAAAGTTACAATTGAATCTTGCGTCTAAACAAATTTTCTTTGCGCCAAAAGTATCTTTAAAGGAGCAAACAGCTTTCTTAGTATAAAAATACGACTCCTTAAGGGTTATAAATTTTTTAATACACTCCATATGCTGTAAAATGAAAGTTTATGTCTTATATGCAAAAGGGAAATTATTTTTCTAGCCAAAGAACGACAACCTCATAAAGCGTGAGAAATGATCTAAGAATGTTATGTGAACGTATCTTTAAAAGGCGAAGGGCTTGGAAGTTATTAAGTTAGGTGAGTGGCTAACAGTTAAAAAAAAATATTCTTGCACTTTGGCTAGTGCGTTTTATCTGACTTCCTCTAGAAAGAGTGAGATTCATCTTCAACTTGTTACTCGAGAATTCGAATAAAACAACGAACGATATCGATGCAGCTACAATATAAAAGAAGAAAGCGAGAATGTAAATATTTCTGCGTGAATCGAGCACCACTTATATAATACTTACAAGTACATTCACTTATACTCGTATACACTGTTAGAAAGGTTCGGAAATTCACGAAAATGTTCCGTTACAAAGGTAACGTAAAATTGTACGAAATTCAAGATGTTTTTAAGTAAAGGTATCTTAATATTATTAAAAATGTACTGAATTTTCTGATTTTTTTTCAATATTATGAAACTCAACTGAATTTTTACAAAATTTATCTCAAAATTACCAAACTGTAACAGAATTTTATTAAAAGTCATCATAAGATTAGAAAACTGTAACAAAATTTTCAGTTACATTTAACTGCATAAAACTTCAGTTACTCATAACATAAAATTATTTGTATTACAAGTTTCTGAATTTCCAGATACAAGTACTGAATTTTCTGAAATTCTATCTTAATTTCACGAAACTCCAACTGAATAAAACTCCAAACACGTGTTTCGGAAATTTACGATAGAAATTTCAGAAAATTCAGTTACTTTTTAGTAAATTTAAGAAAAAAACTGTAAAGGGATTTTTATAAAATTTATCATAAAATTACGAAACTAACAAAATTTTCAGTTACATGTAACTGAATTTTTCGAAATTACTAGCGTAAATTTTACGAAATTGTAACTGAATAAAACTCCAGTCACGTGTTTCGGGAAATCACGGTAGAAATTTCTAACAGTGTATTTACGTAATTAATAGGTAGGTGGTTTCCTCAAAATCAGATTTGAGTGACGAATGGGGAGAGAGCTCCTATTAACCTCAAGGGCATGTAATACTTAGAAAATTTGCAAATTTGATCGATTTTAGGTTTCTACATGTTTGTGTCCAAAGTACATAAAATTTTGTTTTCAAAATTTGTAAAATCCTATAGAAAAAATAGAAACGGACGTATATAGACATTGTTTGGTTTGAAAAATGAGAAAAAGGTCAATTTTAGCAAATTATTCCCGGAATTTTTTTTCATTATCAAAACTCAAATTAATCTGTTTACGTCTGTTTTTATCTTCTCTACTATTCCATGTCATTATCTTCCTTTTTATTCCTATAATATGTTTTCCAATTATTAATTTTAATGGAAAGGAACTTATATTACATGAAATTTAGTTTTTAAAATTTGGGAAATATTGTAGAAGATAAAAACGGACGTAGATAGACTTTTGGTTTCAAAACTGAAAAAAAGTTCAATTTCAGCAAAATATTTTTGATTCAAACGTAATAGATTTGTTTACATTAAAGAAAATTTTTTTGAATCAACAAAACATTTTCAATTTAAAGAAACTATTTCTTTCACTGTATATCAAAGAAATGTTTCTTTGATGCAAAGAAACTATTTTCTGGGTTCCAAAATTTTGAAAAGAAAATGTTATATATCTTGGACACAAACATGTAGAAACTGGGCCAAATTTTTCATATGGAATTTATATTTTTCTCAAGTATCACATGCTTTTAAGAAAAGTAGCAAGTTCATTTGAACAATTTGGTCCAGTTCCTACATGTTTGTGCGAAAAAAAAAAGTTCCTTCCAAAATTTGAAAAATGCTAGAGAAGATAAAAACGGGTGTAGGTAAATTAATTTTGGTTTTGATAATGAAAAAAATTTTCGAATATATTTTCCTCGAACTGAACTTTTTTCAATTTCTAAACAAGTAATCTATCTACGTCCGTTTTTATCTTCTCCAACATTTACGAGATTTTGGAAACAAAATTCTATGTATTTTGGACACAAACATGCACTGTAAAAAATATCGGTGAATTTTCCTATTATGCACTAGGATTAGGATTAGGAAAGTGGAAATATTGCATAGATTTGAGGAAAATTGACCGAATTTTCAGACTTATTTCCGAACTATTAGGAAATATATCAAAAAGGTGAGAACATTTCACAAATCTCCTAAGTTGTAGGAAATTTTTCCCATGAAAAGCGGAAATTATTCCACAAAAACGGAAAATAGTTCACTTTTTTTGGATCTTTTTCCACTTAAATTATGAAATATATCAATTTTTCCTAACAAACTGGATATTTCTCCGACAAAACAGTAGGAACTATTTCCAGTTCTATGACGGAAATATTTCCGACTATATCTTTTGAAAAATTTACGACCCATTTGTATTTTAAGCTGTCCGAATATTTTCGAAGAAATTTCCGAAAAATTGTTTACAGTCTGTAGAAACCTAAAATCAATAAAATTTGCTAATTTTCTAAGTATCACATGCCCTTAAGGTATTTCATCTGAGTGGGAGCAAGATGAAGAATAAGAAGAAGAAGAATAAGAAAAGTAAGAAATAAAAGCAATCCTTCATCCGCTTTTCCTATCTTCGTTATATTTCATCCGCTTTTGCAAACAGGAGTTGAAGACCTCGCACTCGACGATCAAACATGATTTATTTCTCTCGACTTGAGGCGCGCTCAGTGTAATTATCAATAAGCTTCCGCGAGACAGCACTTACCCTCGCGACGTTCATTTTACCTTCATGCTTTGAATTAACTATAGATTATTAAGAAAGTCACGAGTTTTGTAAACTTATCCGCTTATTATTTCTGTTATTACAAACTGGCAAGATGCTGGCAGAAGCAAGGATTGGGATTTTCATAAAAAAAGTGGAAGAATGTACGTATCCTAGAAAGCAGCTAAAACTTCTCTGGTTACTAGGATCTTCCATCTCTGAGTTAGCTTCCTGCTGACAAGCAGGATTCTTGATAAGAACTACTGCAATTAGTAATTAATTTTATAATGTGAGATTTCGCATCCACTGCATTCTTGCATGAGTAAATCATTCGCGCTAGAGATAAGCTGTCTTCATTTCTTAATTACATTCGACTCTAAGAAGAACTAGACAAAATATGCTTTCAAAAAAGGTTGAGTTTAAAATCTAGTGGAGTAGGGAATTACAAATGCGGAAGTTGCCCGAGTTCTTTATGGCTATTTCTCATCCACGCCAATTTAGATTAACCTTCAGGTTCATATTGCATTGCAAGAAACAAACTTCAGCTTTAGCTGAGCCTAAGAATATGAAGATTCACATAAAATAAATAGAGCAGGAAATTGCATGCATCGTGTGGACATGGCATATCTTGGAAATAATATAACGCAGTTGTCATTAGAGAAATTGTTTTGATATTTCGTGAGATCAAAGGTAGTTCGCATTTCATTTGCTGCATTCTTTTCCATTATTTCAGACTCTAGAAAAGGCGAAATAACATTGTCACATCTTTTCTAATCTCTTTCCAGATCTTGAGTTTATATATTTCGCGAGTCAGTGGGTTGCTAGTGTCCCGCTAGCATCATCCGTTAAGTCCAGTTTATAAGGATATTCGCATGCTACGAATGCATTATACCTAGTTTTTATGAAAGTTGACAAACCTTTTTACAACGCTTGTGGAATTCAAATGCTCCAGAAGCAGAAAACATTTGTGAATTTGCCTCTCTCGTTTTTTTATCTTGCAAAAGAGGAATGTGAATATAATTTTATAAATAAACCTGGAAAAGAGTTTCTTTGATATACGGTGAAAGAAATAATTTCTTTGAATTGAAAAAAGTTTTGTTGATTTAAGGGGGCCTCCTCGTGAGTGGCTCATAAGAAAGGTGGTTTTTGAGGATTTTTTTTAAACATGAAAACAGCAAGAGAAACAAATGATCTTTTGCGTATCTTTGAACATATATTTATTCAACAATAAAAAGTTTTTTGAATGTCAAAATAAATAAAAATGGCGGATTTATAAACAATCTCGTGCAGCAGCTCGCCGCGGACAACTCAAACTCCGTGAAAAATTCAGCCCGTAATTTTTACCTGAAACAAAAAATTTAAATACTTCCTTACTCGGAAGGCTTTTCTGCACAGTATAGTCTATTATGGTGATTGAAAGTTGAAATTTGAATACTTTAATCATTTTTTAATAAAGTACTCAATTTTTCGGTCTTTTTTTAGCAGCAAGTGCGTTAATAACATTGTAAAAAGAGATTTTTTAATACATTTTTTTTACTCAGTCTGTGCACAATTAAATTATCCAAAAAACATTGTTTTACTTGTATACATAGCTTTTATAGTTTTTTTGTAATCGTATACGGAATTTCAAAAAACATGGTTTTCATAAAATGGGCTTTAAAGTTTTTCATAAGTATGGCCACCTTCTCTTATACTTATAAAATTTACTGGTAACAACATATATACATATCGTTTAATATTAAAGTTTTTCGAAGGAAAAAAATCAAATTAAATGAAACTTACAGGCATAAACTACTTTGAGTTGGACTTTAAAACTTTGCAAGAATATTCTCAGATAATAATTCTAACGATTGAAACAACAACAAAAAAATCGATTTTTTGAAGCTGATGAGGAGACCCCCTTAAAACAAATTTCTTTAAAGTGAACAAATCTATTTCTTTGGATCAATGAAAATATTTTTGAATTAACAAAACTTTCTATAATTCAAAGACATTTTTTCATTGACCTTATATCACGAAAATGTTTCTTTAGTTCAAAGAAACTGTTTTCTTAGTGTAGGAGATTTATCATATGTACTAAGAACAATTTGCTCTCATAGCAACAAAATAAGTTTAGTTATTTTTCAGAACAAGAGGACATTTTTTTTCAATTTGAATGTTAGACAAAAAAACCATTTCTATTCGCTGGAGGGTAGACAACAACTTTTTTAGGGTGATTCGGGAACCCTGAATCCAAAAATGGCCACCATTATGACCAATCAGCTCTTGTTTTTGCGATATTGCAAAAACATAATTTTTTTATGTTTAGTACCATTTAGTCAATTTGTATTCGATTATGTTAAAATTTCAACACAATAGAGAACATAGATAAAGTTAAAAAATCAGTTAATTTTATTAATATTGAATGAAAATTGTTTGTGTAAGAGCGCTTTGAATTTTGATAATTGCCGAATTTTGGCTAAAATATTGAGTTTTGTTCGTTTAAACATGATTTTCAAAGGGAATAAACTTTATGAATGTATATAATTGAAGGTTTTTTAGTACGATTAGGACTGATAGCTACATTACGAATGGTCTTTAAAGTTGAAATATGTGATAAAGAAAATATAAAAATTTGAATTTTTGCATATCGAAAAAAATAGTTATTTTTGGATTCAGCGTACCCGAATTACCTTAGAAAAGTCTACCCTGCAGCAAAATTGCTTTTGACCAGTGTTATCATTTGTTGAAGATTTCATTCTCGTCTGGGATTTATAATATTCAAATTGAAAAATTCAGGGTTTGCAAACGAAAGCCATCTTCAGATTATCTTCTATTCATTCTCACAGTAAACAAACGAAGTAAGTATGCAGAAAATAGCGGCGATTAGAACTTATTTCATTTTTGCATCTGCAATTTTGAAAAATCTGTTTTTTCTTACGATGCCAAGACCTCATGCAATAAAAGCCGACCGAAAGTTTCATATGGCGGCAAATTGCGCGTTTCCGAAAAGAAGTTAGTCTTAAATAAACTTACTTTATTTTGTTTGACAGTTTTTGATTTACTTGAGAGAAATTAAATGCGGTTTTCTGTTAATGTAATTGAAACTTCATGTTGATTCCACAAAATTTTAATTGCCAGGACACGTGATGTTGATTCGATAACGTAAATTACTCTCTGCGTGTTCTCCAATTAAGAAGGTATTCTAGTCTAAAAAATACTTTTTCATAACTTTTTTTGAGCACTTTTTAAAGAAATTAGTCTAACAATATCGTTATTAGAACTTTTTCTCTCTATTATTTACTATTTATAAATAGAAAAAAAATTCATAAGAAATACATAAAATGGGTGGCGTTACAGTGTCAAAGTTGAGACCTCAAAAAAAAGATTTTAGATGATGGACATGATTCCCGCTATCCAAACAATCTAAAACAGAAAACCAAAAGTTTAGTGAAATACATTCTTGTTCCTGTAGCCCTTACCAGAATTACATTAAAATATTTATTTTTACAAAAGTTATAGTCCGAAAACCAACGAAAGAAATCGTAAAAATCGATATTCCATTTTCACATGTCTGCAATTTTGAAAAATGTTCATATTTTTACCAGCCATAGCCACAAGAGTATATTTTGAGAATCTTTTTAAAGCCATGGATCAATCGGACCACGTGACTAAATTACACATTACTTGTTCATGTAAGATAACTTTTTTAATTTACAGAATATCTCTGTGAAAATTTGGGAAACGTAACAAAAGACAATAAAGCTATTAACTTCTTTTTGATAAAAATTTTGAAAAAAATTCGAAAACTTATTGACAATTACAGTTGATAGACGTTCTCTATCGTGTTCTCTATTATTTTCCAAATTTTTTAAGAAGATATTTTGTAAAATAAAAAAGTTATTTTACACGAAATTTTACAGGAATTTGGTCACGTGATTTGGTTAATCCATGACCTTAATTTTTTTCCTTATCTGGAGAGTCGGAATCATGACTACGATCAAATATCGTTTTTTTAAGTCTCGACTTTGAATTAAAAAAAAAATATAAATAGTGAATAATATATAAAAAATGTTTAATAACGATATTCTTTGTATACTTTTTTAGAACCTTTCCAACCAAAAGTTATAAAAAAGTACCTATTATGCTAGAATGACCCATAAAATACTGATAAAAGACTATTAATAATAATTCTTGATACTTTCACTGCAAATCCAAGTGTGTTATTAAGCGTGTTATTTAAATGCACCAAAATGTGTAAGCACACTTCATTAACACGTCTAAACGTGTAAATGCAATTATTTGCATTAAAATAATACACTTAAAAAAAGTAACGTGTAGTTTTAACACATCTAATGCATTATTTTACACATTTTATCCGTGTAAAAAAATAATGCATTTTTTTGTATGTTAAATTTAAACACACTTCACTTATATGCACAAAAGTGTATTAAAATTAAGGGGCTATACCAGTGTGAGAGCTTAAAATTTAAGTGATTTTTGGGAATTTTTTTAAAGAAAACTATTAAACTAAATATTTCTGAAAATTAACAATGTATTCAGCTATATTTGATGAATATTACATTTAATTTTTATTAAAAAATATTGAAAATTAAGCGAGTCATGGGCTGTCTTCGGAAACGCGAAAAAAAAAAGTTCCCCCACTGCGGCCACGATTCCGGTCGATTGAGTAAATGAAATGGAAAAAAAAGGCATTAAACTAGAAGGTATTTTCTATACAGTGAACTAGGATTTTTGAAAAATTCCAAAATCGAACAAAATGGCGTCAATATGAAGAAAACAGTATATTTCTTGATTAAAAAATGCTCGGTTTTTTTATCTGCTAAAATTTCAATTTTCATCCGATTAAAAATATCCTTGTTCACTGTATGGCAAATATAATCAAGAGTAGTCAGTTAAAATTTCAAATCAATCGGATAATTAGTCTTCGAGTTAGAATGGCCGCAAATTGGAAAAATCTCATTTTGAGAAAAACGCGTTTAAAGATTTACCTATCGATTTTACGCTAGCGAGCGGTTCCTCTTTGAAAGACTGCCATTCAAAAAATATTACAGATACGACTTTGAAATTTTCACAAAATATTCTTAAAAGTGCAAACTGTCGAATAAGCCAAAAAAAATCAATTTTTTGAAAGTGTCACCCTGGTATAGCCCCTTAAACGTTTAGTTAGAATTATACGTTTCTACATGTTAAAATTTAAATTCAATGTATTTTATTTATATTGGCATTGGGTCATAATTTTTCATTAAAAAACAATGTTCAAGGAAACATATCGGGTCAAGATAAAAACTGAAGACATTAATACAAACATGTCTCGAAATTATTAAAATTTAAAGTTATTAAAGTTAAAATTTGGCATCCAACTGTCTCAAAAGTAGCGTTTCTTGAACTTTGACCTCGTTGACACCGTAAACAGAATAACTTGAAGCGAAGTGAACAATCCCCAAATGTCCACATTTTCACAAGCTGTTAGAGTTCCCGAGTAAAAAGATCCCGTTAATAAAGTGGGTTAATTCCCTTAATGGGGTGACTTTACCTGGCCTTACGGTGTAAGTGACCTTTGACGCTTGAAGCAAACTTCCATTCAGTACCTTTTTAATCTTCACATCATATTCAGGGAATAATCCATTTGCTCTCACGATTACTGCAAGAGAGCAGCTTAATATACTGACGATAAAGCACGATTTATTCCAACATCAATCATCGCTTGTCTGATATAAATAAGAATAACGTTGCTTGCAAGATGTTTCATGAAACAATAAGAATGTAAGAAGGATCCAAGACTTTAAAATGACTAGAAGAAAAGGCGAAGTAAAAGAGGAAATGAGAAAAATAGAAAAGGAGAGTTAGACTTGTGGAATAGGAAGTGCTGAAAGTTTCACATCACTTAGGATGTAAGTTTTAAGTTTTTGCATGTCTCTAGGAGAAAGAAACTCATGCTGACTCAGATTATCTGTACAGCATCGTCTGCATCATTCTTAAATTGAGATGCAACTTGGCAAGATGGAAGTATGAAAAAAAGAGGAAAAAGAGTGTTGAAAAGCCAAGCACGTCTTTATCGCTTTGTAGATCGCGAATTGATGTTTATCTTGTGAGCTAGCGAGCAGTCAGTTTTGCGTCAAGATCATCTGGAAGAGTGCATTTTGCATTTAAGCAACCTGGGTGCGCTCACCTGGACTGCGCGCCTCTTCATGGTTCAACTAATGACTTTCGACAGCGCAACTACTAATCATTGGATGAGCGACGATGGAACTTGAACTTGAAAAACAGCCTGATTATTAAGCAATGGTAAGATGACTCCGCCAGGAAAGCAGACGTGTCATTTCCAGAAAATCCTGTCATTTCGTTCATTCACCTTGGCCTTATCTGATTACTGATTTAATATATTACTGGATATTTCTTCTTGTGATCTAATCTTCTGCATTTTCTACTCAGCACATGTGACATTAGAAAAAAGCGAAGAACTGCGTTACGTGGATAAATTTATAATTTTATCAAATATCTTTTCATATCTTGGGGGGTATCTTGAGTTGAGATAGATTTTAAAAATTTATGAATGTGATGACTTTTATTAATTCAATGGAAATGGCGAAAATATTTGATCTTAAGTTATGATATAATAAGTATAATGTTCTGTAAGGGTAACGTTATTATATTATAGTCAAGCTGCATTTAAGGTAGTTTATCCATGAAAATTAGAACTCAGGCAAAAATAGATAATTTTGCTTTCAGAAAGAGCAGATTTATTATTGAAGGGCTAATTTGAAAGAGAAAATAATATTTTCCAAGAAAAGAATTTGAAACATAAAAAATAATGGACTTAACAAATTTTATTTTGACTCGAATTTTTTTCTTAATGTTTTATACCAAATTTTTAAAAATGATGCGATTCTAATAAATCAAAAATCATTTTTTCAGGAAAAATGTATTACCGAATTCAGCAACTTGTTTTGGAAGAATTGATTTTTAAGGGTTTCAGCCATTAAAGATTTTATTTCCAAAAATTGGGAACGGTGAAGTGAAGATTCTTTTTCCTGGAAAAATTATTCGTCATTTATTAGAATCGCATCATTTTATAAAATTTGGTATGAAGCGATAAAGAAAAAAGTTTAGCAAAAATAAAATTTTAAATACATTATTTTTCTGCATTTCAAATTTTTTTTCAGGGAAAATAATCTTTTCTCTTCCAAATTAACCCGTCAGTGCTATTCTTGATAGATAAATTATCTATTTGTGCCTCAGGTTTAATTTTCGTGGATTACACCTTAAATAGTGGTGAAGTGGTCGATTTAAATTTAAATTGCAAAAGCTCATTGTAATTTGCATCATACCATTTTATTAAGTCTACAAAAAATAATGCAACTAAAAAAATTTAGTACCAAGACGATAAAAATTTTCATTGTGATAATAAAGTAGAAATCACAGTATATCATGAAATATAATATAAATAATGGTAATAGTCAACGTTTGAAAAATCTCGCTTGTGGAATTTAATATTAATCGTGGTTCATTTTCGTTTATAGATTATTATGTTATTATGTCTATTTCTTGTTTCTTTTTAAAGAAAAAAATATGGAAGATTTATGTTTCAAATTTTATGCTTGCCATTATTCAATTTTCTATAGTTAAAATAAAAATATAATTTCTCATTGATTGAATAAAAGCAAATTATGTAATTTTGAACCATCAATATTTTATGAGAGCAACTATAAATAATATTTTTCTATAAAAAAGTACATGCATGGAAATTTATGGTGTTTATTATTCAACTATATTATGTTCCAATGAGATCATCAATCATAATTTCATTGCACTGATTTAAATCGAAAATAAGCTATTAATGTTACTAAAAATATTGATTTCAAAATCGAATTTTCTCCTTAAGGGAATCCGCCACCTTTAATTGGTGTATTTTTGATTTTTTTGACATTTTCCAAAAATGTTATTTTTTTATTCTCTATACTTTTCTGAGTATGTGTGTAAATTATCAGGTCAATCTAATTTTTTTTCTTGGAAATGTAAATTAAATTAAAATAATGCATTTTTAGAGAGGCTTCACTACAAGACTTTACTTTGAACTCCGTTTTCCGCAAGTTATGATTTTCCGTGTTTATTGCAACATATGTTCGAATAAAATCTAAAGTATTAAACACAGGCCTTTGAAATTTTTACCACTTATTCTTTGTTATATTATCAATATTTTTGGGTGTGGAAAGCACTCTTGCTAAAAAAATAACTACAACATTTTTTTATTTTATATATATTTTGGGATACTTTTATTTATTTTTTTATTTTATTTGTAACTTTTTTTCAGTCATGATACCTTATTTTCCCTATTAGAAAAATGAAAATGACCAACCTCAGACAATATGGATGTTTTCTCAAATTTATTTACTCTTAAAATGACGTTTCGATGACATTATGTCATCCTCTTCAGATAAACAAAACATTTCTTTCAGTGGTTGGCTCTATAATAATTATAAAAGTATAGTGAAATTCCTGAGATAATAAACATACAATTATCCATAAAATATATATCAAAATAACTCTTGTTATAGTATCCATACCCAAACAGTTGCTACACATTGTAAGGAACAAAATAAAAAAAGAATCATGACAATTGGTTAAAAAACAAAAAAGTTATTCAATCTCAAAAAAATGTCAAAAAATGCCCAAAAAATTCAAAAATTTTAGTTTAAAAATACATAAAGGTGCTGGAATTTTAAAAAAATCAAAAAATTTCTAAACAAAGGCACTAAACAGTAAAAAAATTATATAGAAAAATAAAATATAAAAAATAAAATAAAATAACTCGAGAAATAAAAATATAAAAGGTAGCGGATCTCCTTAATCTGAATTTTGGTAAAAAATGATCACAATGCAGAATTACTACCATAAATGCTATTTTTCCTGAGTTTACATTGCAAGGCATGAAATGTGGCGTCTATACAGTAATATTGTATATTGGCATTTAATTCTGCTTCCTTCAAGAATCTCTACTTGTTATTCCTAGAACAAGCTCTGCTCCGAAGCGGAATCTTGCGAATTATAATCAGCAGAAGAATCGCAAATATCATGTCTAACCGCGAGCAGATTATAGTCGTTCTGCGTTGTTACGCGTCTTTAAAGAGACGAGTAAGGAATACAGTCAAAGCGTGCATCGTTGAATATCTCCACGCAGCATCTATCTCCCGATTTATCCTTCTTCCTTTACAACTGTACCGTATTACTAGAGGCGTCATTGTGTATTACCGCTACTATTTACATGATTAAGAAAGTGGTAGCTGCAGCACACAGTCCAGATAACAGTTCCTCCGCCTTTTTGCCACGCGGGTGTACATAACCACCGCCCACGGGAATTTAATGTGCGAATTAGGAAAAAGAAACCGATTTGTTCAGGGCAGGCATGCGGAAACGAGAATCTTTGCACTGAAAAGTCAGAGATTCCCAATGCCGAGTCTTACCAAACTACTGCACAAGACTAATCGACTACTTTACAAACTATTGAGAGTACTAACGTTCACAGAGAAAAAAATCTTAAATGCATTACATCTAAGAGAAAATTTTCGCTGAAAATTAGCCTAATAGTGTATAAGCGCATAAGTCTATCCTTTTCCAATGCACGGAGAAAAATGGATATTCAACTATGTGACAAGCATCTTATATATTCAGTTGCAATATCTAGATATTGAGCTGTAATATCTGAATATTCAGCTCTACTATATAAAATTTTGAAATAGGTTTATATGAATATCTAAGATATTACAGCTGAATATTTAGATTTTAGAACCGAATATGTAAGACGCTTTTCACGCAGTTGGATATCTAGATATTGATTCTGAATATCCATTTTTTCTCGTGGGGTCTAGTTTATGTTATATCTTGAGGTTAGCCGATTTTTATACTTGAATCAAAAAATTTTCTTTACAATGTTGTTACGTCATAAAAACGCAAAACACTTATCCATTTCAAAAGGTTCGTCGTTTCGGGTCAGGTTTAATGTAATTCTTAATCTGAGATAACTAATAGCCAATAGATTGATTGTCTCTGTAAGAAAATCCTATAAAGGCATTCAAGGTCACGAAAAAAGTAGGTCACATAATAAGGAAACCAGTTTTCTACAATAATAAATATTTTTGGCTAAAACTTTGGGACATGAGAAAGGATAAATAAATTAAAGATTAATTATAATCTACAATCTTCCGTATAATATTAATATAATATATATATATATATAATAGTAATATAAAATTCCTTAGGCTGTGAATCAACTGGATCACGAGAACAAATTTATGAGTAAATATATTTCTGTAAGATAACTTTTTTTCACAAAAAATATCTTACTGGAAATTTGTAAAGTTTTATGGACAATAAGGATCGCTTGTCTGGTGCGTTTTAGTAAAAAAAATTTCTTAACAATTTTCTAGTTGAATGTAATTATCGATAAATCTTTAAATTTGTTTCTTATAGAAAAATTGTTTAAAAAATCTTTAGTGATGCAAACCCAACAGACGTTCCTTATTATATTCTATAATATTTTCCAAATTTCCAGAAAGATATTTTGTGTACAAGAAATATTACAGAGATACATTCGCTTATAAATGTTGTCATGTGGTTCGATTAAATCTAGGCTTTAAAAACACTTGCATTGTTTTGTTAAAATGTTTTGCAGGCTAGGTGCTGCATTAGTTTTTAATATGAAGTTAGTTATTTCAGAAGAAAAGTACGAGCTGGCACAATAGTGTTTGCTGAGATAAAGTTGAAGAAGTCCAGTTATAAGACCTACATTTAAAACGATGCTTAGTTTTTACTGTCTTGAGATATATTCTGTTTCTGGAAAACTGTCTTAGGAGAAGAAATCCAAGTATCGGTCTCCAAAAAACAGTCATTCAGAAATAATTTATAATTATTGATATAATGTGTCTTCAATAGGTCTGAAAGAGAGTGAATTGATAAATCTAAATAGAAATTAACGAAGTAGTCCAAAATATATTTTAGACACATTTTGCAAAGATGAAGACTTACACTTTATTAATACACAACAATTTTGAAAAATAGTCTCGTTTGCTAAAAGTCGCAACGTCAAATATATATACAATATTTATATATATATATGTATATATATATATATTTTATATTGTATATATTTATATATATATATATATATATATATAGAGAGAGGGGGGAGAAATTTTAATACATGTATTGTCAATATTGGGAGATTTTATGTGACTAACAAAAAAAAAGTTATTAGAATAATTTGGCAACCCACTGTATTTGATATCTAAGAAAAAATGAAGAGGATTCTATAAAAAAATAAAATCCCACAATCCTAAAGTCACCTTGTATTATGCGCATTAAATATATATATATATATATATCAGTAGTATGTACTACGATTTGGTCAGGCCTGATCTATTCTCCTTTACTCAATAATTTTTATTTTGTTTCCAAAATTCTAACCAAACCAATTCAATCCAAATATTGAATAATTCATAAGTTTTCTACAAAAGAAATATTATGAAGTTTGTTTTTATACAATTTTCAATATCTAATTGTCTAAAATTCACTTTTCAAATATGTTGACTTTGAATTTAGGGTTTTAAATAAAGTTTTGTCTGAATGAATGAATATTAGAATTCAAAACAGAATTTGAATTTATATCACTAAAAACTCAAAATCACATAAACTTTCAAGCAAAATTGTAATGGAAAACTTCAAGAATTTCGAAACAATTCAAATTTCCAAATTCTTATGATTGTTAATCTAGAGAAAGTTTGCATGATTTTTTTGATCCTTTGGTCATTTTAGTAATTTAAGAATTCAACTTTCTTGAAGTTTTTAATAAATATTTCAAATACCTCAACATTTTCTCTGAAATATATACAAATAAAAGATTTATATAAATTTCCGCTTTGCAGAAGAATAACATAATTTCAGAATAATACAAAAAACAATACCTTGAAATAATAATGACTTAATGCGAGTGCTCCTGTAGTCATTATGCGGAAGACCTAAGAGTTTACGTCCGGCAGAATAAGTTTTCCCCCTTACCCTGAAGAATTGAAGTGAAAAGAAGAACTGCGAAGGGAGCTAAACAAAAACTAAATAAAAATCAGTGAGTTTCTTTGTCGCATATCTTAAGGCTATTTGTGACTTTTTACAGACACTGACTACTTGAACCACGTGCTGAGAAGAATTTTTCGCGTTGTAAAGACTATGCTGACAAAAGAGTGATTTCTTCATTTCTTCTTCACGAGTCATTTATTTATCGACTTGCTAGCGAATGAACTCGTGCATAAATCGTTTTTCATATGTGAAAGATGCGGTCATTTTTTCCTTCACTCTTCATGTCCATCTTCATCTCTTCCCGTTCCTCTTTCCCTTATAGATATTCCTCATTCGACTTACTTCTTCCGCTGATGAGCTTTTCCTTATCGAAGCAACGGCTCGACGATCCGGTCGCCTCGGGTTAGCCCGAGTGGTTAACGTGGGAGAGGTCAGGGTCTAAGAAAGTAAATGAGAGGCTACTTCGCGGGTGCTTCGACCTCCTCGTCTCTTCCGATTCGCACGAATGCCGAAGATCGTAAACCAGGATTGCGGAGTTACTCCGATTATGAACTTGTAGTTGTTAATTCTTCTAATACAAGGTGACTTTCTTGCAGGTGGAAATAACATTGTTTGGATGCCATAGTTATCTCAAATACTTAATTGCGAATTTATGGGATTGCTTGGAACTTGAAATTATCATCCTGGGTTTAGGATTGTGGAATTTTATTGTTTTATAGAACCTTCTCCATTTTTACTTAGAAATCAAATACAGCGGGTTGACAAATTATTCTAATCACTTTGTTTTTGTTAATCGCATAAAATCTCCTAATATTGACAATACAGGTATTGAAACTTTTTTCTAAAAATGACCTTAATGGCATGTGATACTTGGGATATTAGGAAATTTTATTGATTTTAAGTTTCTACGTGTTTGTGTCAAAATACAGAAAATTTTGTTTTCGAAATTTGGGAAATAGTAAAGAAGATAAAAACAGACGTAGATAGACTACTTTTGGTTCGGAAAATAAAAAAAAGTGCAGCTTTAGTTAAATTTATCGCAAATTTTCTTATTATCATAATCAAAAGTAGTCTTTGTCTGTTTTTATCGTATCTACTATTTCCCAAATTTTGAAAACAAAATTTTATGTATTTTGGACACGACATGTAGAAACCTAAAATCAATAAAATTTACTAATTTCTCAAGTAATAAAATAAAAAGCAGTAAAGAAGGTTTATCTGGTACCTAATTTTTATAATTATAACATAAATGTCTCCAGAAATAAATTCGTTTATAATTTTAAATATTTAGGAGTATACAAAAGTTCCTTAGAGCTTTATACCCAATTATTCAAAGTTTCTTTGTTGAGAACAAATTTGGGAAGAAAACCCAATTTTAATACTCAAAAAAAAAGATTTTGAAAATACATAAAAGTGATAACCCACAAAAATTTATTAAATTTTAAATTAAATTAAATGTAATCATTTTTAGTGTTTTTTTATAAATAATGTTGCAAGTTTGAATTTTGACGCCTTTTTTCTTCTATTCTTAGACTTTTACATAATCTAGGAGAAAATGGCATAATTTTTAGGGCACGTTTCTTACATTATACGTAAATTTACCTTTTAAACGAGTCGGTAAGAGCTAAAAACATCAATTATTTCGGGAAATATTCGTAATTCAACAAAGGTTTGAAATTTTAACTTTTATCACAATATCTTCTTCTTGAATTGTAAATAATTCCAGGAATAATTGATGTTTTTAGTTTATCTTCAACTTATTCTAAAGCTAAAAGTGTGTAGAATGTAAAAAGAAAAACACCAAAAAATTATAATAATTTTTCTCTAGATTCTGAAAAAGTCTAAACTTATAACAAAAAAGGCGTAAAAATTTCAAAAAATGTTAATACTAAAAAAAAAGGATTTCAAAAATACATAAAAGTGATAACTCCCAAAAATTTATTAAATTTTCTTAAAAAATTGAATATAATCATTTTTAGTATATTTTTATAAATAATGCTGCAAGTTTGAATTTTTACGCCTTTGTTCTTCTATTCTTCGACTTTTACATAATCTAGGAGAAAATAGCATAATTTTTTGGGAATTATTTACATTTTACGTGAATTTACCTTTAAAATGAGTCAGTAAGAGCTAAAAACATTAATTATTTCGAAAATTATTCATAATTCAACAAAAGCTTGAAATTTTGACTTTTATCACAATATCTTTTCCAAAAATTCACAAAAACACTTCATCTTGAGGTCATTTAATGTATAATGTTGACGTTTCCCATGTTATTTTTAAGGAAAAATTTGAATTACTGTATTGTCAATATTACAAGATTTTATTCGACTAACAAAAGCAAAGCGATTACAATAAATTGGCAACTCCCTGCAGTTTAGAATTTTAAAATAAATTATCATAATATAAAAAAATCATTGATTCACTCTACATCAAATCACCTCATCAATTTTAAAGAATGTATTTTTAAGAATAAAAGGACGAAGTTGGATTAATGATAACGATTAAGGTTTCGCATGCACATCCTGTACTCAATGATTCTATGACCAGTAACTCAAGAGGAAATCATTATTCTCATTATTTTCATCGTATTGAAAATATGATATCACTATTTACTGCAAGAATGCAATACAAATTCTTAGAAAGGCTCATCTATTTTATTAAACCTACACGCTATCTAGTTTCATATTAAGTTAATTTTTGCAATGCATCATACAATTTTTTCCTAAATGTGTCAATTTTTTTGGTTTATTAATGATGTAAAGGGTTCCGAAGTTTCTGAAGAAGAGTGATTATTTATGTCTTCGTTGTAATGAATGAGTTGTTGTTTATGTACAGGTGGTATATGTTGGAGAAGGTGCAGCATACGTTCCAGTGCCTTCTTTAAAGAACAGACCTTTGAGCCCTAATCTGCAGGCTCTTCAGACACTACAAGGTCTTCAGGGTCCTGCAGGTGGTGGTGGAGGGACAGGACTTGCATCCGACGAAGAGTGGAGAAGACATCCGGAATCTTGGGATCGCGAACACAGGAGATACAGACCTAATACCACCAGAGTGCAGCGTGAGTTCTCTTCTTTCATTTCCTTCTCGATTCTTAGCCGGCGGAATTACTGGATAGTTTCTAAGGAACATTGCAGTAAGAAGAAAACGTGCAGAGACAACACGATTTAATTAGTAATCTTGAACTCGAATTCCAGTCTTTTTTACTTCGAAAAACACACAACTACAACATCCACCGGAAGACATTCTTCTTTATGGTGTTTTCTTTTCCTATTGGAAATTTTGCATAAAGGTTTTCTTCATTGCAGGCCTAGAGTCAAAATCAAATATGGAGAAATTATTCATCTTTTTATTCAAATTTCTTCATTAGAATGTTTTAAATATTTCATTTCATAACAATTTCATATATTGGAAAATTACATAATATTGAGATATTTGTTCCGTCCTTGAGTTTAAATTTTTAGGCTGCAGTTAAAGAATGACAAAAAAAAATTACTGTGCTCAGAAAAAAGGTAAAATCCAAAGAACCTTTGGAGATTTTAAACAACTTTTGATCCTTGGAAGATTTATCAGGTTTTAATTTAAAGATCTACTACAAAATGATCGATCCAACTGGGACCGAAGTTCATACATTGAATTTTGAAAATCATCAAAATGTTTTTTATTATTTTTGGAATCAAGATTTTTTTCCATTAGGTATAGATGTTTTCTAGGCAACGGTGATATTATTAATATTGAGTGAAAATTTGTACGGAGAATTTAACAGATAATCGGGAAAAAAGTTAGTCAAGGTGAACATTTTATTAGTCATTTACATTTAGAATATTTTTTTATCAAGTGTTTGGAATGAAAGTTTGGAAAATTTCATCTCGAATAAAATGAGCCATTAAAAGTTTCAATTGGAAAAAAATGATAGATTTTTCATGATCGGAATCGATGAACAAATTTTAGTTGTTTATTATTATTAAATTTTTTTATTGAAAATATGATTTCACCAAAAATGATCATTTTTATCTGATTCAAAATTTGGATGAAGCATTTTATTCGAGATAGCATTTTTGACACTTTCACTTAAAAAACTCGATAAATCTACCACTTGTATATTAAACTCTATTAATATCAATAAAATTTTAAAATTTTAATTGTATTGGTACTTAGAAAATTGTTTAAAAGTCATTAATTCCAAATTCAGAAAAAGTGGGCAGAAACGTTACCGACTATTCCCATAGTTTTTTTTTTCATTCATCGAGTTTTTTAAGTAAAAGTGTGAAAAATGTTATCACGAATAAAATGTGTCACCTAAATTTTGAATCAGAAAAAAAAAATTTGTTGTTTAAATCATATCTTCAATAAAAAAATGTAATGATAATAAACAGATAAAATTTGTTCATTGATTCCGATCATGAAAAATCTATCATTTTTTTCCAATTGAAACTTTTCATGGCTCATTTTATTCGAGATGAAATTTTCCAAACTTTCATTCCAAAAACTTGATAAAAAAATATTCTAAATGTAAATGACTAATAAAATAGTCACGTTGACTAACTTCTTTTTCGATATTTGAAATTTCTTTGTATATTTTTGGGATGAAACATTCTTATTACATGAGGAAGTAAAGATAACACTTTTATATTAAAATTTTAATATAAAATGTATTAATATACTGATTTAATATTTAATATTCAACTGCAATTCAACCACTCTCTAAATCTGACTCAGTCAAATTTTCACAGATTGAATCAATGATTTTCCTTTTCACTGATTCACCAGTGAATAAATATATTTCACTGTTAAATCAGTTGATTATCACTGATTGAATCAGTGGAAAAAATATTTTCACTCTTAAATTAGTTAATTTTCACTGAGGTAATCAGTGGAATCTGACTGATTTACAGTAACCTCTTTTTAGCTATTTGAATCAGTCAAATTTCATTAATAATCAGTAGATTTTGACTGATTCCAATTCAGAGAGCAAACATACTTTAAAATCTATAAATTGATCCTAAATATCCGTTTTTCTCCGTCTATTATTCGATTAGGTCCAAACTTTTTTTAAGCTTCGAGAACATTTTCCATAAAATAATTGATCTTTCCTTGATTATTCTCTTATCAGAATCAAAAGGGAAATCACCACCTTGTGGAAAGATCGATAAATATCAGTTTCTTAAGGAAGGATAAATTACAGCTGCAAGTAGGATCCAATTCGCAGTCTATGTTTATACATAATATGCGGTATGCAGTCGAAACAAAAAGAGTTACTTGGTCAACGATCTTTCCGTATTGACTTCCTCGCATTGCAACTTCTTTGCGGAACAAAGCATCCGTAAATCGGACTCGCGGGTATTCAGAATGCGATGGAGAGTAGCTACCGTTAGACTATCAATTAAAACGGTGTCGGAAGTCTGACACCAGATTCAAGTATGTCTTGTTGTTAGTCCTGGTGGAATTATTATTATTATTATCATCATCATTATGATCTTCATTATTATCATCATCATCATAATCAGGGTCGGTAACATATACAGATCTCTACATAAAGCTCAGCTAGGTCAGGTCAGAATGCAAGAGGGAGATACACTGATAAGAAAAGGAAAGAGGACGAGAACAAGGAAAAAGAGTCGGGTATGTAGAGACCTGGCAACCGCGAACTCAGAAGTTCAATGAAGTCGTAAAGTTGCAGCATCCACACCGCGGGAACTTCAGCCCACCCGTGGAATCGTCGATTACGCCAGGAGGAGAGCCATTAGGTTTTATGTATCTTCACTAGAGTTGGCTACCGATTTCCATAAGTCCACGTCGTTCCGAGCAGTTTGAGTGCTCTGTTGATTTTTGCCTCTATATTCTTCTTTCTCATTCGTTCGTTCTTTAAAATCGTATACCTTTCAAGCTCTATCGAGCATCAACTATTTCCCATTAATTGGTCTTCTTCGATTTCGTTTCCGCTTGTAGATTTTTCCTATTTTTCTGTGCTTTTATCCCGTTGGTGAAAAGTATTCTTTTAGTGAGGAGGAAATACAATATTTATTTCTTTAATATATGTAAAGTGGGTTGAGCATCGAGTGCGAATTGCCTGTTTATGTTGGAATTGACTAGAGTACATTTACTTTAGGTTTATTGGACAAAATATGACCCTATTGGTATGAAAAACGCGCCTTTGTGTTTAAGTGAAGCGATGTAAAGAAGCTTTGAAGGAGATTGTGGTGCATAAGTCCTTTTTTCATTTTTTATCCGATTTAGATCATTTTGTCAACTTTTAGGTTAAGAGATCGTATTACATTCCTAATTCTCTATTTTATAGAGATTTGTGGGTTTTTTCCGATTAGTCACTATTGGAGCCAACCTCGAGCGGCAGATGCTACCCTAAAGAAAGTAATTACATTGTAATAAGGAAGGATCATTTTCTTATCTTCATTATTTTTGCATGCGGGAATTCTTGGTAAAATTCCAAGTGGAGTAATTTTACTGAGATCAATTTGTATAGTTGAAAAAATTAAACTCCTTTCGTTTTCTGGAAACATTAGATACGGTGTTCTTGTCTGGTACAAAGCCTCATAAACTTTGCGAGATTATAGGTGCTCTTGGTGTGAGAATTCTAATTGTAAATTATTATTTTAATTTTTAACCATGGGAAAAAAAAAGTATTTCCGCAGACTAGGACTCTTACTTAAAAAGTAATTGCAGGTGATCGTTAATTTTTTTTCGCTTTTAATAGGTCCAGAAACATCCTAAAGATGTGTAAAAAATCAGAGTTATATGATGTAAATTTCAAGATAATTAGTAATAATCGACGCCAAAGTATCTAAACTAGTTTTCAAAATTAACTCTTATTTGGAAATTTGGGTATTTTCAAAAACTGTATTCCGTAGACTGGGGCAAGCTTGTCAGGTTAAAATTCGTTGCTCTCAAAAAAATTAATAAAACTTGTTATTGATATATTATTTTCTTATTCCAAATCCAAAATTATTATACAAGATATTTTTATGTGCAATTATTATTCCAATTGGACAACTAATTGATAGTTTAATTATTACTAAGCAGTTGCGTGTAGACAACTTTACCCCAACTCTGAAGTCTCAATTATTTTCTGAATTTAAGATAGTTTGGATTCGTTTTAAGCCGAATTTTCATAATTACGTGATAGAATCATGTTTTATCTATCAAAATCCATTCTTTCGCCATAAAAACTGTCTTTTTAATAATTTTCTTTGTAGTGTAAATTTTTTAAATGTTTCTTTATAGTATAATTCCTCTTATAAAATTGATTTCTCCCATGTGAGAAAAAATAGGAACAGTTAAGAAATAGAAATATAACACGAAATATAATAATAATAATAATATAAAACCTAGTGTAGAATCTATATTCCAAACTAGAATCCGAGTGAATACATCAGAATCAGAGTAAATATTATAAATGATTTAATTCTAAATTTATTAATATTAATTTTAGTTTGAATTAGAATTGCTTTTATTACATTAATAGAAGGAAAAATTCATAGATATATTCAAGATCGAAAAGGGCTCACTAAAGTTTCAATAATTGGATTAATTCACCCATTTAGTGATTCAATTAAATTATTTTTAAAAGAAAATATTCTTTAACAAAATCTAAATTATATATTATACTTAATTATCCCTATTATGAGAATTTTATTGATATCAATTATATGAAGAAATTCACCTAACTTTTATACATTAAATTCTAAACTAAGTATTTTATTATAACACTAGATTCCTCGTAAATATAACACCAGATTCTGGGTAGTTATAATACCTAGTTTTTATGTGAAAATCAACATTGCCCCGATGAGCAACTTTGTCCTGATCTATTTTATTGAATATTCAATGCTGAAACTATAAATTAAAAGCAAAGTTCAACAATATTTAATAGTCAAATTGAGAAAGAGTCAATTTTTCAAACTGATCTACTCTCTAAATCTGAATCAGTCAAAATCTACTGATTATCAGTGAAATTTGATTGATTTAAATAGCTAAAAAGAGGTTACTGTAAATCAGTCAAAATTCACTGATTACTTCAGTGGAAATCAACTGATTTAACAGTGAAAAATATTTTATTCACTGATTCAATTAGTGAAAATTAACTGATTTGTCAGTGAAACATATTTTTGCACTGATGAATCAGTGAAAAGGCAAATTACTGATTCAATCAGTGAAAATTCGACTGATTCAGATTTAGAGAGTAAAAGGCTCCATATTTCTTTGTCTACCAAAACTACTTTAGTGGAAGTTTCATTAAACTATCATGGTTGAATGAATTTTCAATCAAAAATATATAAATTTTCGACCAGGAGAAATGAATTTTGACCAAAATAAATGGATTTTCAATGACAGTAAATGAAAAATAGTTAAAATTTAATAAATGTTCTAACAGTCTAGTTTAACTTGATTTGAGAGAAAAGAAGTAATAATTGCCATTTCGGAAGTAGATAAATTTAGAGAAACTATCGAAGAGATGTGAAAAAGGTACGACTTGTGTAAGACGTCTTATTATGTATGCATGGACGTTTTGCCGGACGATGAACACAAAGCATAAAGCGGTAATACTAATAAGTGTAGAGTACTTGAAAACGTGTTTGCGTCTCTTGAATGCATGGAGGATATAATGTTAAGATTGAAAGGAGGAGAGTAGTATAAACAGTTGTATCATCAGTCCTTCTTCAAGTGTAACTATCGTTTCTATCTATAAACAGATGTACATTAGACGTTACGTCGTCACATATAAACTCCTTACTACGAAGAGCGCCTATGAGATCCAACCACTTTCACTCGTCATCGATGACTGAGTTTCCGTTTGTATCCACCGCACATCCCCATTCGCCGACAATTTCAACATCAATCTTATCCGATTATTTCCATGTTTCTTGAAGCTAATTAATCTATTGTGTTATTATAGGAATCAGTTTCCTTCCTGTTACGGTCAGGTTTTGAAACTTTTCAGTGAAAAGTGTCATCATTTTTTAAGATAGGATCATTGATACTGATACATGGAAAACATTTGACTAGGCGACCGAACGAATCAAGAATTTAACGCACTTAAAGAATCTATACATGGATAGAAATTTGATGGCTAAATGTATTACGTTTTGTGAGAAAAAGTACCATTTTAGAGAGTAAACCAGAACTATTGGAAAAAGTTGTGAAAAAGTCCCATCATAATGGTAAAGTTTATTATGTCAATCATTACTTGCTGTCTGTCTAAAATTTGAGTCTGAAAATGAGACATAACAACAGAATTCATGGAATTGACGTAAATAAAAAAGCAAAATATTCAAAAAGATGGTTAAAGACACACTGTAAAAAATATCGGTAAATTTTCCTGCTATGTATTGGGAGATTTTTCCTAAATCTTTAGGAGGCATAGATTTTCCTATAGAAAGTGAAAATATTTCATAGATTTGAGGAAAATTGTCCGAATTTTCGGACTTATTTCAGAACTATTAAGAAATATATCAAAAAGGTGAGAAGATTTCACAAATCTTCTGAGTTGTAGGAAATTTTTTCCATAAAAAGCGGAAATTATTCCAAAAAACGGAAATTTGTTCACTTTTTTGGGATCTTTTTCCACTTAAATTATGAAATATATCAATTTTTCCTAACAAACTCGATATTTCTCAGACCAAACAGTAGCAATTGTCTCCAGTTCTGTCGGAAATATTTCCAACTATATCTTTGGAAAAATGTACGACCCATTTGTATTTTAAGCTGTCCAACTGTTTTCGGAAAAATTTCCGAAGATTTTTTTACAGTGCATCTATATGTGAAATCGGCAATTACTTCTGGGACAACCCAATACTTTGTCAAAAAAGAAAGTTGGCATGTAAATTCTCAATTTTTACCATCATTCTTGGTGATTTTGTCAAATTTTTTTTTGTCAATTTATGTATATATATATGTATATATATTTTATATATATATATAATATATATATATATATTTTTTTTATATTTATCAGTTTTTGCAGAGCATTAATGTTTTCTGGCCCAACAATTGATTTTGAACAACCTTTACAAAATTTGTTGGTGAGCGAATGGGGTCCACGATTAAGCTCGTTAAACCAGCGTTTCATAGTGACATAGAATGGGACTTCATCGCCAAAAGTGGAAACAAGTTGATCGATGCAGTCTTGTCTTGATAATCCACGTCGAAAGTCGTAATAAATCATCACACAAAAATTTTCACGAGTTAACTTCATTTTTTCGCTGAGACACAATTTTCAATTCACTGTAAACAACACAAATAACGCTCAAATGACAAAACGTTCTAAAGGTGGTTATGGTAAAAAATGTCAAACTTTCCAGTGCAAATGTCAGATGACACCCGAGAACACTCAGTATTGCCAAGGCTCAAAATATTAATAGTGCTATTCGTATATCAAGTAGCATATTTTTTGAGACCAACTGACAGAAATTACTAATGGTTCTGGTTTACCGTCAAAAATGGCACTTTCAACCATTAAATTTCTATCCGTGTATAACCAGATTATGTGAAACTTTGACTTGCATTGTATAAACTGTTTGACTAAAACAGGATTTAACACAAAATTTCAAAATAAGAAAAATTACTTTTTTCACTAAATTAAGTATAGTTTTTATACCTTCAAATTAACGAAAAATTTAAATAGAATGGGATTAAAAATTCTTATTGTAGTCACTTGTCGTCTGGTATCATGAAAGTAAATATTGCTGCTCTAAACTCAATTGATTTTAGAAGACAGATTTGTTGCTTATCTACTATTTATCATTATTTGAACTAAGATATATTTTTGCACGAACTATTTCTTTCGCCATATTTGATATTAGGTAGCAGTTATTTCTTATATCTCTTTTCCAACTATACTATAATGTCTGGATCGAACAAATGATATCGCTGAAACCGTTAAATTGGTCAAAGATATTTACTTTAGTTGATTCAAAGATCTTCTTACATTTACTTGTTCCTTTCCAGCTAAATGTTTAGCTCTAACAAGGATTAACTTCCTTGTCACAGATGCACTTTTTTCCGTGTAATAATGATCTTTCAATTATAAAAATTTAATAAAATGTGTCTTTATCCTTTCAGATATCGAAGCAGAGTGTCAGGACGATTACATGAAGATCCGAATTGGTTTTAATGGCTCATTCGCTGGACTTCTTTACTCTGCAGGTAACACCTTTCGGAGTAATTTTGACCCTAATTAACTCAAAAGAGCGGGACGTAAAGAATATTCAGTATAGGGATAATATCATAGATTATTTATGCATATACACCTTAACGAGCGAGTTTTAAATTAAAAGACGACGTAAATGTATTACTTTAACGCTACTTAGGCGGAAAGGATCTGTTGCCTTCCATACTAGCAGAAAATAATCTCGAGGAGGGCGTAACGAGTATACACGGCGCCAATAAAGGAAAAGTAATTATCGTAAATCGATCGTCAGGACGATTAGTCGAGAGCATGCTTTTTTCGTCACAGAGAGTCCATGGCCTAGAATATCGCCGTTATTCCGATTCTGCGTGCTCCAAGTGCGGTGTAACGCTTAGGAGAAAAGAAGACATGGATTCTCAGGTGGTTCGTAAATATCTAACGCTGCATCTTCCTACGTTGGCTATAGTACGAGAGCAATGAGTCTTTCGAGGAAATCCCATTCCAGTGATCATCGCAAATTATATGGATGTTCATGAGAGGTCGTTCGCTCTTTCACTTCCTTCGTCGAACATGAATTTCATCCGATTTATTCCTACAGATTTAACTATTAATTATTAATTTAATCTAAAGTACATAACAGTCTCTTCTAAAGACTGTAATGTTTTCAGCAATCAATGATACATTACCACATGGTAGAAGTCTAGATAGCGGCTCTTGTGGAAGTTTGATTTGTAAATAACCGTGATTTCAGTTACATAGTACTTTTGATCGCTGCTCAGATAATGCCTGTGCTTATCACTTTCGAACGCTAGCGATTATTTAAAAGCTGCACATTTTTACATTCTCATCATGGATGAGAAGGTATCGGTTTTATGTGAAAAATGACTTTCAAAATTTTCATCAAATCTTTACGTTTTGAGACCCCCTGAGTCAGAAAAAAAGGGTTTTTACGAAAGTGTCTGTCTGTCTGTCCGTCTGTTTTCCTGTCTGTCTGTCTGTCTGTCTGTCTGTAGTAGGTCGTGTGCGGCATAACTCTCGATAGAATTATCAGATTGAATTGCGCTTTGGCACACTTTATCGGAGCCGAAAAAGTAAGGACAAGTTCGTTAACCAGCCACATCCAATCAAAATTGAGGAATTGAGCACTACTTTTGTGTTTTTGAAAAAATCAAAAATTTCAATACTGGTTTTTGATAGTGCTCATAAATCTCTACAAATTATCCTGATAACATTTTTTGATTAAATCGAAATTAGAAATGTTACAGCATATTCAAATTCGAAAAAAGTCAATATCAAATTTCCATTTTCCAGTTAAATTATACGAGATACGAAAAAACGTTATGATACAATATTATTTTCTACACAAAGTCCTATAAACTTGAATTGTAACATTTTTTCATAAGATGCACATTTTTCTTTTTGATTAAAAAAAAACTATTGAAAATCCGAAATTCAATTTTTTAACAATAATATTCGAAATACCAAAAAAACGTAAGAATACAAAGTTGTTCGTTTCAAAAAGATCTACAAATTTTGTGTCACACAGTTTCTGACAAAACATATATTTTTCGTTTCAATTCCAAAAAATACGATTAAAATTCAAAAATTCCATTTTTTAGACAAAATATGTGAGATACAAAAAAAAACGTTTAGATGGAAAATTTTTTGCCTAAATGAGATCTACAAATTCTCATTAAGACATTTCGGGAGAGGATGTATATTTTATGTTTTGATTTTTAATATTAAAAAAATTCGATTTTTTTCACCAAAATATGTATGAGATACGAAATAAGCGTTGTTCTACAAAATCGTTTCCTTAAATAAAGTCTACGATTGTTTTTTCTTTTTGAGAGATTTGGAACAAAATAAATTGTTTTAATCATGTAATTTATTAAAAAGTTACTATTAAAGTATACAGAAAATCGAGCGCGAAGCTCGAGCGCCATGATAAGAATGTGTTCCTTAAGGCTGATATAGAGCCTTAAGTAAATTGAATTTCCTGTTTCACTTAAATTCAAAGAAAAATTGAGTGACTTTGAGAAAATGTGTAATTCACATCATCTGTAATATTATTATAAAATTGGTTTGAGCTTTAGTATCAAATTATAATAAAAAAACTTAAATGTATGCGAAGAGCACAAGACCGAGCGCGTAGCGCGAGGTCCAGAAAGAACGGAGCGCGTAGCGCGACAATCAAATCGCGCGCCCTGGGCGCGCTCAAACTTGCTAGCGAAGCGCATGATGAGAATGTGCCCGCAAAGCGGGCAGATTTTTTTCAGTGGGTTTTAACAGAATAGAGATTGATAGAGTGAAGAAAAGTTAATAAGAATAGATTAGGCATAATTAGAATTTATATCACAATTATTTAAATGTATATATTAAGGCCATGGGCCTAGCAGGTCAGGTGACAAAAATTATACATCAATTCGTTCATGTAAAATAAGTTCTTTAATTTAGAAAGTAGATTTCTGAAAATTTAGGAAACGTAACCAAAGACAATAAAGCACGTCTGTTCATTTCTTTTTAGTATAAATTTTGAAAAAAATTTGAAAATTTATCGACATTACAGTTAACTGTACAATTTTTTGCAAACCATTCACCTATTAATGACGTAAATACGCAGTTAGAAATTTCTACCGTAATTTTACGAAACACGCAACTGGAGTTTTATTCAGTTAGGGTTTCGTAAAGTTAAGACAGGATTTCAGAAAATTCAGTTACTTTTTAGTAAATTTAAGAAAAAATTTCTCAATTTTCAGTTACAAAGTGTTGAATATTCTGATACTTATATTTGGAAATTCTGTATCTTGTGATAGGAATAATTTAACGTTTTAAGTAACTGAAGTTTTATGCAGTTAAATACAATTGAAAATTTTGTTACGATTTTGTAATTTTATGATAAATTTTATAAAAATTCATTTGAGTTTCATAATATTAAAAAAAATCAGAAAGTTCAGTACAGTTTCGCAATTTTAAAATAGCTTTACTCAAAAACATCATTAACTTCGTCAAATTTTACGTTACCTTTGTTTTTGTTAATATCTTGCTCAAAATTTGATAAATGTATCAGAAGATAATAAGGAACGTCTGTTAACTTCGTTAGAGTAAAAATTATGGGATTTTTTTTATTCTAAAATATAAAACTGAAGTGTTATCGGCAATTATAGTTCTATAACTACATTTTCACGGAGAATGAAATATCATCTTGAAACTTTGGGAAATGAACTAAAAATTACTGAGACAGATCTATTATGTCTTGAATATTCATAATAATTTTAAAAAATTTTGATAAAAATAAGTCATTTTAGCAAATTTGCAATATGGCACGAAATGCAACCGTCGCATTCGAAAGCATTTCTAGATGATATTACTACACGTAAATAATATTTTTCATATAATTTTCAACGAAATTAACAGTCTAATTGATCATTATTAAGTATCAAATAATAAAGAACTTATTTTAGATGAACATTATAATTTTTTTTATCAGAAAGTTATATAGACGAATTTACCGAATTTCATATTAAGCCAAGTTTTTGATGCAGAGGATTTGTGAATAATACTTTAGAAATATGTCTGAAAGAGTTTTTTTCAACGCAAACTACTTGAAATATTGCCATCAAAAAACTTGATACTATAGGTACATACAAAATGTTTGAAGAAATTTTAATTTCATAAGTAAACTTTAGTCTTTTCTGGTAAAAATGAAACATAGGTAAAATGTATTGAATTTTTTATTCAGGAATCATCTTCCTAGTAAAACTAAGCAGCAACACTGCAAAAAGAAGTGTCTTAATATAAGATACTTGTGTAGTTATTTCTAAGATGTTTCGGTAGTCACATTCAAGTTGCCTAAAGCATATTAATTGGAGACACGTAAAATATCTTGAGTTGAACCATCGGTAACACAGGTTACTTAAGTTACCGACAGTTCATGTTCCTTATAACCTCTACACTGTGAGAAAAAGCTTACGGCACACCGGTATCTGTTACACATGTGGTGGTTTACATGGCTGTATGTACTTCTTAAAAAAATTAATTCAAGAAAATGCTCTATTGGGAAAGGAGATAAGCGACTTAGCAAACGTATCCACCACGTTAAAGCAGAAGGTATACCTGATATCGAGTTACGTGTTGCTGATACGATTCCCAATTTTTATATGTAGCTCCACATCTGTCATATCTAAAGTTTAAATAAAGGATCGTGTCGATGAAAATGAACAATATATTCCTCTAAGTGTGTTGATATTACACCACAGAAGAAAAACATGCAACACTCAAAACGCTCCATTTTTTGAGGTTATGAACTGTAACTATAACCCTTTGAGAGATTCTATCTTTCGACCACTACTTCTTTGACACTTTACGCGTCTTAGTTTTTGCTAACTTATTGACCTGCTATATCTTACAATTCAGAAACATCTTATGCCAGAACCATCTTATGACACCCTAAACATCTTAAACTAAGATACATTATCTAACTCAATCAAGTATCTTATTTTGTAAGACGGAAATTACATCTTTATTCGTACCAAGTTACGTAAGTCGTCTTAATTTTGAATAAGACACTTTGTGAGACATCTTATTTTAAGACAGAAGATGGCAAATTCCCATCTCATATCTTACAGTAAGATACCAGGTAAGACACTTCTTTTTGCAGTGAATATTAATAGTATATTGTGTAACTAGGAAAAAAAATTTATTTTGCGAGTGTGAAATTTGATGCCCGAGCAAAGCGATGGTAAGAACCATATAAGTAAAATGAATGTTTTTCCCGTGTCGCACACGATTTTCTCCTACGAGGGGGTTAAAAAATGGATTTGTTTGCCCCGATCGAGGTAATAAAATCCACTTGATGACCCGCTAGTAGAAAAGATAAATTTTTACAAATGTTATCGTTTAAATCTTGCATAACAAAATGGAAAACTTACACTGTAAAAAATTTTTCGGAAATTTTTCCGAAAATAGTCGTACAGCTTAAAATAAAAATGGATCGTAAATTTTTTCAAAGATATAGTCGGAAGTATTTCCGACATAGAACTGGAAATAGTTCCTACTCTTAGGTCGGAAAAATATCCAGTTTATTAGGAAAAATTGATATATTTCATAATTTACATGGAAAATGATCCAAAAAAAGTTGACAAATTTCTGTTTTTGTGGAATAATGTCCGCTTTTCATGTGAAAATTTCCTACAACTTAGGAGATTTGTGAAATATTCTCACCTTTTTGATATATTTCCTAATAGTTCGGAAATAAGTCTGAAAATTCGGTCAATTTTCCTCAAATCTATGAAATATTTCCACTTTCTATAGGAAAATCTATGCTTCCTAAGGATTTAGGAAAAATTTCCTAATATATAGTAGGAAAATTTACCGATATTTTTTACAGTGTAGCCTTTGCTATTTATTATTTTGAACACCCTATAGATTATTGTAAGGGCATGTAAGAAGTGATACGGTTGAAAATTTGCCCGGAAAACAATATTTACAAGCGTACAGAGATAAAGACAATTGATTAAAAAGAAGAAATGAAATATTATCTTAAAGATAATAATTATCTGAGTTTACGATGATTATAACTGAATCGAGGAAAGCGATTTGCTGACCCGTCAGGGGTTCCCTGGAAATACAACTGTTTTTAGAAATAAGAAACTATCTTCTGTTTCTAAAAAGCTTGGTTGATTTATGTTCCTGATTCTGCGATATTCATTCCTAAGAACAGACAATCATTTCTCTATCATAAAGAAAATCTTTATTTTAAAAATCATATTATTACTTCTGGTTACTTTAAACGGTTTTGACGTCCGGACTAGTTGAATATTTGGCCAATCCAATTGGATATTTTCCTCTGAATAGGACTCTGCCCTAAATTTTCGTCCCGTGGGGCAATGAAAATTGATTCAATTTGCGGAGACGTGTTTAGTTACAGTTTCAGAATCTCGAAGATAGTGATCAGTATCGTATAGATATCGATCTAGAGACAATGGTTGCCGTGAATGGCGTGAAAGAGAATTGTTCTTAATTGCAGGTTACTCTTATGATCCTGATTGCATGTACGTTAACGGGACGGGTCGAGATTACTATGAATTCTACATTCAACTCAATCGATGCGGCACTCTCGGTGAGAACACTCATCATCAGGACAGTAGGAAAAATCCCACGGTAGGTGAAGGTCTAATCACCTGAGCACAATATAACTCAAAAGGAACACAAAACTTGACGAGGTTGTTAAAACCGGTCGTGACTTTAATTATCCTGTATTTTGCAGAAAAATTTGATGTGGAATACCGTTACTGTGCAATACAATCCTATGATCGAGGAGGAGTTCGATGAACACTTCAAGGTCACCTGCGAGTACGGTTACGACTTCTGGAAAACTGTGACCTTTCCATTTCTCGATGTCGAGTAAGTAAGATCTAAAATAATTGATTTTATTCTTTTTCCCTTGAAAGTTTCTTGGTAAAGCATTTTAATGATCAGCTTATGCTTGGAATAAAAGAATGAAATTGGTAGTTGTTCTTGCCTTAGAAAAATCTGTGGAATCTGGTTTACATAATTAGAAGATAACAGCTGGTTGGTAATTTGGTAAATCGTTAAAGGTTTGTTATTACATTTCTACCTCTTTGGGAGTAGAAGTTACTCGCGAACATCACTTATGAAGGATTGTCGAGCATAACGAAGTTCGACCAATGCAAAAACTATGATTATAGACTCACCTCTAGAATATGATGAGCATAGAGAGTTAAATGATTTCATGACCAGTAGCTCGAAGGGAAATCATTATACTCATTATTCTCATCATAAGCCAAATACTGGAAAATATAATTTATGAGGTGAAGTACTAATGAGGCTATTTTGCATGATTCACGACTTCTTTAGAATTTTCTATTTCTTTGGAATGATATTCCTTACAAAGAATGTTTGAGGAACTCATCGATTGTTTATGACTTACATTACCTAATTACTTGGAAAAAACCTCTTCCTTATTGATGCCTGAATTTATCTACTCGTTAATTATAGGGAAATTGTTAGCTGAGTTCTGAGGCCAATTATTAGTTGAGATCCAGTTTTTGAAAGAATCTTATAATTATTTTTTTTAAGGGTTGCAACGGGGAATCCTGTAGTCTTCACTCTTCAGCCACCAGAGTGTTACATGGAAATCAGATACGGATATGGAACGACAGGAACAAGAGTCGCTGGACCAGTTAGAGTAGGAGATCCTCTAACTCTCATCATTTACATGCGCAGCAAATACGGTATGTTATGATTTTGTTTGAAATATAGAAATATTCGATTTATAACTTTACAAGCGTTTTTTTTTATCACCAAGCAAGAAAATCTACCTTGGTTGAAATTTCGGATTGGAATTCAATCGGAGTGAATCAGATCTTTTCCAAACCATTCCGTATCATTCCCAAAAATTTTTTAAACATTGCTCTATGCAAATGGATTGAGAATCAATCCGTTTTAATCTGAAATTGAATTGTTGTAAACCAAAATTTCAATCTGAATAATAACTACCTCGGACACTACTCTCTAAATCTGAATCAGTCAAATTTTTACTGATTGAATCAGTGATTTACCTTTTCACTGATTCGTTAGTGAAAAAATATTTATCACTGTTAAATCAATTAATTTTCACTGATTCATCAGTGAAAAAAATATTTCTCACTGTCAAATCAGTCAATTTTCACTGAAATAATCAGTGAAATTTGACTGATTTACAGTAACCTCTTTTTAGCTATTTGAATCAGTCAAATTTCACTGATAATCAGTAGATTTTGACTGATTCAAATTTAGAGAGTAGGTGCAGTCAATCTCAAAATTAACCAATTTTTATAATGATATTAAACCGGCAAAAATAAATCCGTTGTTAATTCCTAAGAATTTTGGAGGAGGTTTCTAAGTGTAATTTAGAAAAAATAGTTCAGATTAAAATTGTTCACCCCACAAAAATTATTTAGATTTTAATTTTTTGTTTTTTCTTCACAAAAAATGAGCCCTTGTTCATCAGAGTGCCTAATTCAGGATTTTTTTTTGAAATATAATAAAATTAATGGAAAATCTGATTTTAGTACTATATTATAAATGTACTGAAGTTTTTTCCTAGTATATTCTTCAAAAATTTTACTAAAAAAAGATATTGTTTATTCTTTTTAAATTTTCTCTCAGTAAAGTGAACATTTTTCTCCTATCAATCAACAATTTAAGACAGTGTAAGATTTTTTTCTGACCTCCCCCCTCTATGTAATTCTTCAACGACCTCTAAAAATTACAGTAATAACGTATTTTTTCTAAAAGAGGGTTGCAAATTTTTTCCCTGAGCACAAAACTGATGTTGAATTCTTTCATGTACAGTTTTTACATTCTCATCATGGATGAGAAGGTATTGGTTTTATGTGAAAAATGACTTTCGAAATTTTCATCAAATCTTTACGTTTTGAGACCCCCTGAGTCAGAAAAAAGGGTTTTTACGAAAGTGTCTGTCTGTCTGTCTGTCTGTCTGTCTGTCTGTCTGTCTGTCTGTCTGTCTGTCTGTCTGTAGGTCGTGTGCGGCATAACTCTCGACAGAATTATCAGATTGAATTGAGCTTTGGTACACTTTATCGGAGCCGAAAAAGTAAGGACAAGTTCGTTAACCAGCCACATCCAATCAAAATTGAGGGATTGAGCACTACTTTTGTGTTTTTGAAAATAATTTTTTGAAAAAATCAAAAATTTTAATACTGGTTTTTGATAGTGCTCATAAATCTCTACTAATTATCCTGATAACATTTTTTGATTAAATCAAAATTAGAAATGTTACAGCATATTCAAATTCGAAAAAAGTCAATATCAAAATTCCATTTTCAAGTTAAATTATACGAGATACGAAAAAACGTCATGATACAATATTATTTTTTACATAAAGACCTATAAACTTGGATTGTAACATTTTTTCATAAGATGCATATTTTTCTTATTAATTTAAAAAAAAACCATTGAAAATCCAAAATTCAATTTTTTAACAATAATATGTGAAATACGAAAAAAACGTAAGAATACACAGTTGTTCGTTTCAAAAATATCTACAAATTTTGTCTCACACAGTTTCTGATAAAAGATATATTTTTCGTTTCAATTCCAAAAAATACGATTAAAATTCAAAAATTCCATTTTTTAGACAAAATATGTGAGATACAAAAAAAACTTTTAGATGAAAAATTGTTTGGCTAAATAAGGTCTACACATTCTTATCGAGAAATTTCTCGACAGGATGTATATTTTAATTTTTTGATTTTTAATATTGAAAAAATTCGATTTTTTTCACCAAAATATGTAAGATACGAAATAAGCGTTGTTCTGCAAAATCGTTTCCTTAAATAAAGTCTACGATTGTTTTTCCTTTTTGAGATATTTGGAAGAAAATAAATTTATCAATAATCATGTAATTTATTAAGAAGTTACAAAAATGCATACAGAAAATCGAGCGCGAAGCGCGAGTGTCATGATGAGAATGTGTTCCTTAAGGCCGATAGAGCCTTAAGTAAATTGAATTTCCTGTTTCACTTAAACTGAAAAAGAAACTTAGTGAATTTGAGAAAATGACTAATTTACATCATCTTTAATATCATTAAATTGGTTTGAGCTTCAGTATTAAATTATAAGAAATAAACTTAAACGTATGCGAAGAGCACAAGACCGAGCGCGAAGCGCGACGTTCGAAAATTCCGGAGCGCGAAGCGCGACGATCAAATCGCGCGCCCTAGGCGCGCTCAAACTTGTTTTTTGTACAATGATACAAATAGTAAAAAAAAGTATAATTAAAACGACCAGACTCCTGGTTGGGATATATTTAACATTTTATTCTGGTTGAAATAACTAGAATTCTGATAAGAACAACTAAAAAATATTGTTAAAGATGCCATAACTAGAATTCTGGTTGCTTCAACGAAACTTTTCATTAGTGAAATGAAAATGATGTAAGCTTTGTTTGAAATAAAATATAGATTGAAAATTTTGAAAACATATGTTTATTAGGTTCGCTTTACGAGATTCAACCATCATCGCTAGGAAGCCCTTAGAAAAATGTATTACCATTTAAAAAAATGTTAGTGCTGTTATTCAATTCATAATATTAGAGAAAAATGTTGTCTTTACCGGGAAAATATAAAAAATATCTTTTCTAGTAACACTTACTATAGTTTAAAGTTCAATGTAGTTTTTTACAAGTACACTCTTTGAAAATGATCGGATTTAATAAAATTATTTCTCCTTTTCTTCTATAAAAAATTCTGAAAGATTCCACCGTCTTAACTTTTTAAATTGATCTTTTTTTTCTAACTACAGCTGTTTGTTTAAAAAACTCATTTAATATTTCATGATTTCCGAACAGCAATTAGAAAATGAGAGATTATTTCAAAAATTTTTGTTAATTTTTCATTTTTTTGGCATTGGGTCAGCCGGTTTTCTATGTACAGTGATTTTTACGTAATTTTTCCAATTCGTGTTTTTGCTTACTGAACTTCTTCATTTTGAATTGCAAGCGATGAGATAAGTTTTTGAGTTTCATTATTATCCTTATTTTAACTATCTTCTACATTTTTATCTTTCACGAAAATTTTGAATTAATCTTTAAATTTATGGCACTGAAGAGGGCCCCCATATGTGGCCGAAACGTTTGCCTTTTCTCTTTTTTGCGTTTTTTATCGTAAGTAGCATTGAAAATTTCAATAGAAGAAAATAAAAAGAGGCTGACCCAATGCAAAAAAAATGAAAAATTAACAAAAATTCTGTGAATTTTGGGTCGATATAATAGACGACATACCATCAAACATGTCACTTTACAATTTATTATTTCAAAAGTTTAAGACATTCGAGTCTTTTATAATTGTTTAGAGAAGAAAATGAGCAATCACTCCTTAAAATCCGATCATTTTTAAAGAGTAAACTTCTAAAAAAACTGTATTGGACTTTGACCTACAGCAATTGTTACTAAAAAATACATTTTTTATATTTTTTCCAATAAAGTGAACATTTTTCTTCTAAAGTATGTATTTAATAACAGCCTCGACATTTTTTCAAGTGGTAATTAATCAAGTTTTCCGAAGAATTCCTAGGAACAGCATGATTCTCCTAAATACACTAATTTATCAAAATAAATGACTTTTAATAAAATTCTAGAATGATATTACCCCTTAATTGGATTGACTGTGTTTGATTTTCAATTAATATGCATCTAACGCGGATCCAAAAGTGTGTATGGTTAGAATTCATTCTGATTGTATTTATTTCGAAAAATTCGCCAGGGTTCTACACTGAGAAAACAGTTTCTTTGAATCAAAGAAACATTTCTTCGATATACGGTCAAAGAAAACATTTCTTTGAATTAAAGAAAGTTTTGTTAATTCAAAAAAAATTTTCTTTGATCCAAAGAACTAGTTTTGCTGACATTAGAGAAAAAATTTTTGAATCAATAAAACTTTCTTTAATTCAAAACAAATTTCTATTGACCATGTATCAAAGAAACATTTCTTTGATATACGGTCAATGAAAAAATTTCTTTGAATTAAAGAAAGTTTTGTTAATTCAAAAAATGTTCTTTGATCCAAAGAAATAGATTTGTTTAAATTAAAGAAAATTTGTTTGAATTACTAAAACTTTCTTTAATTCAATGACATTTTTTCTTTGACTTAACAAAATTTTTTCTTTGACTCAAAGAAACTATTTATTTGATGCATGCCTATCTTTATCCAATGGATCGTATGATTTCTTAGATTTTGTATTCTAAACTTTTAGAAATTCTTAGTTTTTAAAAGACATTTATTCATGCTGTGTTTCAATTTCCTAGCAGACGGCTTTGACATCGTCGTAAATGACTGTTTCGCTCACAATGGAGGAAACAAGAGGATTCAGTTGATTGATCAATATGGATGTCCGGTTGATGACAAACTCATCAGCAGGTTTCGAGGTTCCTGGTCAGAGAGTGGACTCTTTGAAACCCAGGTCTTTGCGTATATGAAAACCTTCAGGTTTACAGGTTCTCCAGCACTCTACATCGAGTGTGATGTCCGGATGTGCCACGGGCGATGTCCGGTAAGTAAAGTTACGGTTCGAGGAAAGTTCTTTCTGCGTAACACGATAAACGACGGAATCATGGAGACAGTTTCTCACACGTGCTTTGTCTACTTGAGTTAATTATTGTTTATATTCTTGTTATGATTTTGTTCATACCGAGCAGAATTTTATACGTCAGAAAGAGTTTTAATTGTCACTTTTTAAAAATAATTAATTGAACAAGTTCTTGTCAAATTATGTAATTGTTCATAATTGATGATTAATAAGATTATATTCTTGTAATTATTATTTAATAGAGTGTCTACCATAATTCCTTATTTAATTTTCCGAGTTAAAGAGATACAATCAAATTTTCTCAAATTTAACGAAATTTGCAGTAAATTAAAATCAGACAATCGAGAAAAGTCAATTGAACACAGTTAAAGTGAATTAACCCCTTGATCTATTTTTGTCTTTTTCATGTTTGTCTCAATGCCCTTTTCTACTGAAAAAATTTGATTAAATTTAATAGAAAAACTCAATTTAATAAAAAAAACACGATTAGATTTTATAAAAATTCTGTTTAATTGAATTTTTTTGTGTATTTTTCTATCAAAATTTAATTAAATTTTTTACCAACGTTACCACAAGTCTTACTCGTTGTAGACAAGAGGTTTAACAAAAATAAATTCGTTTAAAATTGGATTAAAATGAAACGAAATAATTGAGTCAGACAAACTTTGAATCCGTTTTTAATATAGATCCAATTGATTCCAATTGGAGTTTCTAATGAGCATTTTTCTTTTTCCTAGTACAATTTGGATTTTGGGTTAGTTTAGAATTTTCCTAGATGTAATTAGTAGAGAGTTTCTGAAATGAATTTTTTAAGTTATCGATCAATAAATGCTTTTTAGAGTCAACCATGCCACTGGAGAAACGCTAAAAACGTGGCCAAGCGATCAGTGACGGATATGATTGGTGGATCAACGACACCAGCAAGCAGCTTATCTGAAAATGTGAATCTCTTCCAATCTCTTCGTGTTTTACAAGAGGGTGAAGCTGATACGGAACTTTACCAAAATACGACAACTTCTTCTCGTTCTGGTAAGCTCATTCAACAATTTTCAGAAGGATTTACTTTTTAAATATTCTCTATAAAAAAATGTGTTTTCATAAAAAACCATACAATAAATTACAAGAACTTTAGTTTTTACATTAAACTCTCTCTATAATTATCAAAAAATGTACTATTATTGCATTTTTATGGAAGAAATACTTCATTCCTAACTTTACACTAAAAATTACGGTTTCTGAGATCGTCGCGATCAATGGCATATTCATTTTGAAGTTTTTGTTTTTATTGTGTCAAAATTAAGTTCTTGAGTTTCTTGACATTCAGAAAAAAAATTTTATTGAATGAAAGAAAACAATTTGTTTGAAAGGCTTTTTTTGATTCAAACAAAAGATTTATTTGAATTAAATAACATTTGTTCAATTCCAACAAAATATATTTGAGTCAAATAAATATTTGTTTAAATCAAATAAATTTTTCTTTTAAACAAACAAATAATTGCATTCCTATCTGGTCAAAGATATAATTTGCTTGATTTAAGGGAGAAATTTATTTGATTCCAAAAAATTTTTATTTGGTTTAAATATATTTTGTTTGAATCAAACATATTTTATTTAATTCAAATAAATCATTTTTTTAAATCATAGAAAGTCTTTAAAACAAATAATTTTCTTTGATTCAATCAAATCTTTTTTCTGAGTGGAAAGTTACCAAGGATTGAAAATAAATTGGAATTAATTGAGCTTAATTAAATTTCAGGTTCTAATGACTCAACCGGTGAAAAAGTTTGTTTGCGGCCAAGTGTTGTCAGTACTGTCGTTGGTTTGGGATGCGGTTTGCTTTGCATAATGGCAGGGACCATTTTGGCCATGTGTTCGCGAATGCGACGTGTCGCTCGTGACAAATTACTCACCGACAGCATTAGTTACATGACACACAAAGGTAGAATTAATTAAAACGCATCCTAGCAATAGCGGTGTTAATCTCGCCATTCTGTTCTCGCCGATTTTTTATTCGATTGGTATCGAAGATGCCGAATTGCAATCATTTCTTCATTGCGAAGAGCCCAAACGATTCGTCTTAATATCGTAGATACCTCTAAGGAAATCGTAGAGATTTATTATTGGCGAAGAATGGAAAAAATCAACTCTCGGGACTGAATTTGAGGGAATCTTCCTGCGAAGATCTCAACTCGAAGTACATATCAGAATTCTTCTTCAAAGAACCCTAAATACGCATTTAGTTTGAACTTGCCTGTCATTATTTATTCTTCCTGTATAAGGGGAATTTCGTCGAGTTGAATGATCAACTCAATTTAGTGGTAAAAACTTAGATTTATAAATTGCAACTAGAAAAAGTGATGCTACGTGTCGTTGCAGCAATAATTGTGACTTTACAGTCAAGTTACAAAGAAAGCAACAAAGATAACTTATAAATGGAAAATAAATCTTGCTGATGCCAAAATAGTCTTTAGATGATTTGATCAAATATTTTATAATGTTTATAAAATGTTCTTAATTACTAATGAGCTTCCTTTTGAATATGCGTTTTTGCAGCCTGACTGTAAATTCAAGTAAATTAATTTATAAATCAAAGGGATTTTGAAATATCTTGTGATATTCTATTCACAAGAATATTTTTTTTATCTAGAATACTATTTTGCATGTTCAAGAACGAATGTAGCGGCGCATATCTCAATTGCATCTTGGTCACGCTCCAAATACTTTTGTGTTGTTTAAATGACATTGACTTTAGATTTAGTAGGAAGTGAATACTTAACTATGTATTTTAAATGCGATTTTCAAGTTAAACAAATTTCAATCTTGATTTATTGATTTCATAGCATTTCAGAATATAAAGCATTGTTTAATTATATATTCAAGAATAATTTCAGCTTTGGTTAAACTTTAATCAGTGAAAATCAAATTTTTCCTGACAATGTTTTTCAATATAATTTTAAATCAATCGCATTTAAAATTAGATTAATATTGAAGTAGATTTTAGAAATATATGCAAAACAGGATGCGTCTCCTAATTAAAATATCTTTGATACCTTGTACGGCCAGTGTGGATTAAATAATATTTGTGAAGGTCCAAGTGTAATCAAGTTTTGCAGTCGTTAGTTGGATATTATTGCCATTAAGATACAAATTCTTTTAATTTTTAACATAGAATGAGAAATATTAATTTCCCCTCCTGGCCGTTCGGAGAAAAATATTTTCTACACATAATTTAATATAACTTGGGTTACACCGTATCAGTATCCCCCTGTCTAATAAATTACTTGTACATACAGTGTATTAGCCTTGTATAATGATTAAGGATATAAATAAAAAGCGATTTGTACTTATTAAGATTTTTGATAAACAGAAGAGTAATGTGATTTGGACATTGGGCTTAATGCAATCGAGAAACTAATTTTATAAGCGTTTATTTCATACAAATCGCTTTCGACGATCTTTGAATTTGCGAATTTTTTAAAATTAGAAAATACTTTAATGCCAAATCTTGCGTACGTATTAACGCGATGCTATTTTCAGTTTTCATAGAAAAAATTGTCTTGATTGGTGTCGTGATCGAAAATAAATATAACAAGATCATCTATTTTAAAACATTAAGTCTTTCACAAAAATGGCACGAAATTTATATTTTATAATTTATAATTTAAGATTGAATGTATATGAATATTATAATGCAGCTTTTATGTAACTGAATGAAGGAAAATATGAAAATGTTGTCACAAATATTTGTATTTTCATAATCGCATTAATTTAACCGTATATCGATGTGGAACTTGGCGGAGTGTTAAACGACTGAATACGAATTATGAGTTATTGTTCGGGTATCGACAGAGAAAGATAATTTTCTCCTTAGCATTAATATGGTGGTGTCACCGACTCTGTCATATCTTCAATCGATCAGTACTTACTTAATAACGTATAGGACATTTTCTATTAATTCAATAAAGAGTATGATTCAAGAAAAATTTGTTGTTTCAACTTTGCTCCTTTCCCCTTATCTTCTCAAGTCTTCAATTACCTTTTGTTGGTAAAGAAGGTTCCCCTAGTCGATAAAGAGTTTACCGTTCACTAGTATATTACCATCTGTTCTCTACAGTCGGTAAAATCGAGCTTCCTCTGATTGATAAATGTTACCATCAAGTAATAAGGTAGGCATTCGAATTTTATATATTTCATAGTTTTATAGAATAAAAAAATATACTTCTGTTTACCTGAATTCATCAACATAATTTTTTTCGATGACAATTTACAATAATTATATATAGTTATGAATTGTCACGTTTATAATAATTATAAAATATAATGCTGAAAATGAAATAGATTTTTATTCATTTAGCTGTCACTAAATATATGTAAAAATACCCAAGTGCGAAATTAGATACGGCCCAACACTGGCCCAGCATTGCCAAAAATTTGCCGAAGATCGGCTGCCAATATCGTGCCGTTGCTGGAATGATAACTCCGGTATGCACTTGTCCGCCAATGCTGGCCCAAACTCTGGCCACCAGCACTTGTTTTCGGCACAGCAACGGGCCAATGCTGTGCCGAACTCTGGTTTTCTCACTTCCAGGATGGTTTGCCGTGGTAAAAGTGACACATGGCCCAGTAATGTGCCGTCCATGAGCCCGACTCTGGCTCTTCTACTTTCGGAACTGGATGCCATAGTAAAACTGACAATCGGCTTGGTATAGGGCCGATACTGGGCCAAGTTTCGGCTGAAGGTCGGTAAATTTAAACAGTCGAAAAAGGCCACCGTCGTCGGCCCAGCACTTGACCGATGCAAACAGTGACACTGACCCAATAACAATAGCCGACTCTTGGCTGCCGAGATTGAGCCAATATTGTGCCGTATTATCACCTTCGGCAATTCGCACTTGGGTAATATGTTTCCTGATTATTTAGCTGAAACGTATTTTAAATTTGAGAGTTGGTTTTGGAATTCATCTCGTCGCGCTAAGTCAGACTTCAAAAGATTGGCGTGACGAATGGCCCTACCTGGTCGATTTTAAAAGATTTGGAAAACTTGTACTGTAATAAGCCTAAATGGTTGGGAACGGAACGAATTATGTTTTTCAAACATGAAATTCTTCACGCTGAAATAGAAAGGATCCTTCAAATGAGATCAGCTTTGGTCACAAATGGACCCGAGAGAAAATCGTTTCAATTTTTCATCCCAAAACAGATCGTGTTTCGACAGACTATAATATATCGTGAAAGATTTTTTAGGGTAAGATAACATTAATATTTGACGGTAGGTATTATCGCTTCTCTAGAATTTATCAATCTATTTCAATATCCATATATTTTGTTTCTAAAAGTAAATATAATTATTTTGAAACCTTCCTAAAAAATGGTAACAAAACATCAAAGCTTCTGGTTTTAGTTTATACCAATTAAAAGCGTATATGTCGAGTGGGTATAGGGAATAAAAAAGTTTGAAAAAAACCTTTCTCTCGTTAAATTTACTATACGTTAGCGGCCAACTTCTGAAAAACAGAGTAGAGTAATGCCACTCGAGTAGTCTTTTTGGAGGAATGACAGAGAATCGGCAAATGCTCTCTGTCGTATTTCAGCAAACAACTTTTGCAGGGGAGCAGAGGACGTAAGTCTCTCTCCAGACTCAGAAATGGGACCAGTTCTTTCCTGCAGCGAGTTGTAAAATTAGTACATTGGCCATCGGAAAGCCTTGATCTCCAGTTACCAGTCTGTAGTTATTCGATGGTAACAAGTCACGTAATTTGGATGACAATTTCCTTGCTGGTGTTTATGGAAATCAGAGATTTATTCCAGAAGTTTTTATTCAGATTTTTTAAATGTATTACCGATACTCGACTACCCGAAAAACTTGTCTAGTGTCACTACTAAAAAAACAAAGCTTATCTGCTCTTTAGAATCGTCAATAACAGTAAAATTAGTAAAAAGTCACTAAATTATAAAATTAGAGAGACAAAACATCAAATTAAAGAGGTTTGACTGTGGCTACGAAACCCATAGAGAACTTAATTAATTACCACTTTAAAACATGTTAGTGCACTTATTCAATACGTAATATTAGAGAAAAATGTTGGCTTTAGAGGACAAAAAATTTTTAATTAATCTTTCATTTTCTAATTTCTCATCAGAAATTTTGAAAAAGTTAACAATTTTCATAAACAAATAGCTGCAGTGAGAAAAAGAAATATTAATTTAGAAATTTAAGATTGTAGAATCTTTTAAAATTTAAAAAGGAAGAAATGGAGCAATCATTTATTAAAATCCGATTATTTTTTAAGAATGTACTTAGTAAAAACTGCATTGAACTTTAAACTACAGTAATTGTTACTAAAAAAGATAGTTTTTATATTTTCACGGTAAAGCGAACATTTTTCAATAATGATTTCAAATTAATTAGTTAAGTTTGAAATTTCTAAACCTTAATCAGTGAAATAGTCACTGATTATAGCACTGAAAATATATCAACTGATGAATCAGTGCCCTGCTTTGATTTCACTGAGGAATCAGTGAACGCGTCACATGAACAAAACTTTTGAATTCGCGAATTCAAAACTTTCATCTACACTTTACAGATTTATCGTCCCTTAAAAATAATATTAATTACGTAATTTCGTTTAGTGTTGTTTAGCCTAAAATAAACGAATTCATCGATCGTTAAAATATATTTCTGGTTTTATTACTCCCACCTGAAGCTTTCACTGTTTCAATAAGTGAGTTCAATCTATTTCACTAATTCATCAGTCGAATTTCACTGATTTTCAGTGAAAGACTTATAGCTGCTGCCATCAGTGAATAATCATTGCGTATCAGTGGCCGTTCACTGATTCAGGTTTAGAGAGCAAGGAAAAAAACACCAAATTTCAAAATTTGCAACCTTCTTTTAGAAAAAATACATTTTACTGTAAGTTTCAGAGGTAGTTGAAGAATCACGTAGAGAAGGGAGGTCAGAAAAAACTCTTACACTGTCTTAAATTGGTGATTGATAGGAGAAATATGTTCGTTTCACTGAAAAAAATTTTTAAATATAAAAATTGTCATTTTTAATAACAATTGCAGTGGGTCCATGACCAATGCAGTTTTTTCCAAGTTTACTCCTCAAATCTGATCGGATTTTAAGGAGTGATTGCTCATTTTCTTCTCTAAACAATTTAAAAAAATTCTACAGGCTTAGATTTTTTACTCAATCTCACAATTTCTCATTGCTAATCAAAAATGTTGAAAAATTCAATGAATTTTATAAAGAAATAGCTGTAGTTAGAAAAAGAGAGATCACTTTAAAAAGTTAAGACGGTGGAATTTTTCAAAATTTTTTAAAGAAGAATAGGAATCATCATTCCTTAAAATCCTATCATTATTAAAGAGTAAAATTGGAAAAAACTGCATGAAACTTTAAACTACAGTAATTGTTACTAAAAAATATATTTTTTATATTTTCCCGGTAAAGGGAACACTTTTCTCTAATATTATATGTTGAATAACAGCACTAAAATTTTTTTAAATGGTAATTAATCAAGTTTTCTAAGGGTTTCCCAGCCATGGTCGAATCTCGTAAAGCGAATCTAAAAACGTATGTTTTCAACATTTTCAATCTATATTTTATTTCAAACAAAACTCACATCATTTTCACTTCACTGAAGAAAATTCTCGTTAAAGCCACCAGAATTCTAGTTAGGGCACGTTTAACAATATTTTTTAGTTGTGCTTACGACACTCAGAAAAAAGATTTGATTGAATCAAAGAAAATGATTTTTTTGAACGACTTTCTTTGATTTAAAGAAATGATTTGCTGAAATGAAATAAAATTTGTTTGATTCGAACAAAATATCTTTGAACCAAATAAATATTTGTTTGAATCAAATTAATTTTTCTTCAAAACAAAGAAATTAATGCATTGATATATGGTCAAAGATATAATTTGTTTCATTTAAGGCAGAAATTTATTTGATACGAACAAATATTTATTTGATCCAAAGATATTTTGTTTGAATCAAACAAATTTTGTTTTATTAAAACAAAACATTTCTTTACATCAAAGAAAGTGTTTCAAACAAATAATGTTTTTGATTCAATCAAATATTTTTTCTGAGTGCAGAATTCTAGATATTTCAGCAATAAGAAAATGTTAAATATGTCCCAACCAGGGGGTCAGAAAAAAATCTTACAATGTCTTAAATTGGTGATTAATAGGAGAAAAATGTTCGCTTTATTACTGAGAGAAAATTAAAAAAAACAAAAAATATGTCTTTTATTAACAATTGCTGTGGGTTAAAGTCTGATGCAGTTTTTTCCAAGTTTACTCTTCACTGTAAAAAATATCGGTAAATTTCCCTGCTATGTATTAGGAAACTTTTCCTAAATCCTCAGCAAGCATAGATTTTCCTACAGAAAGTGAAAATATTTCATAGATTTGAGGGAAATTGACCTATTTGTATTTTAAGCTGTCCGACTATTTTCGGAAAAATATCCGAAAATTTTTTTACAATTTTCAAAAATGATTGAATTTTAAGAAGTGATTGTTCATTTTTTTCTCTAAACAATTTTAAAAGACTTCACCGTCTTAGATTTTTAAATTAATCTCTCATTTTCTGATTGCCAATTAGAAATGTTTGAAAAATTAAATAACTTTTATAAACAAATAGCTGATGTTAGAAAAAGAGAGATGAATTTAAAAAGAAAAGACGGTGGAATCTTTCAGAATTTTTTAAAGAAGAAATTGAGCCACCATTTTCTCAAATCCGATTATTTTTAAAGAGTAAACTAGGAAAAAACTGGATTGATCTTAAAACTACACTCAGAAAAAATATTTGATTGAATAAAAAAATGATTTATTTGAAACACTTTCTTTGATGTAAAGATTTTATTTCATTTAAACAAATAATTCCTCTAAATCAAAGAAAGACGTTCAAAAAAATCATTTTCTTTGATTCAATTAAATCTTTTTTCTGAGTGTACAGGTAATTATTTCAAATTAATTAGTTGAGTTTGAAATTTTTGTCACTGCCTACATTATCGGAGGATCACTAGTCGCGCATCAGATAGGATACGTTGTCGACAGGTGTCCTCGTAGACAATTTCAAACTCTACTATATCGTAAATAATGCCAATGAATTCAAATATTAAGGTAGTTTTTATCCACGAAAATTAGACCTCAGGCAAAAATAGGCAATTTAGCTTGCAAGAATAGCAATATTATCATTGAAGGGCTATTTTTAAAGAGAAAAGATTATTTTACATGAAAAAAATTTGAAACACAGAAAAATAATTTTTTTAATAAATTCAAATTTGTAGGTCTTTATGTAGAAAATAATATTGTATTATAACGTTTTTTTGTATCTCGTATAATTTAACTGGAAAATGGAATTTTGATATTGACTTTTTTCAAGTTTTAAAATGCTGTAACATTTCTAATTTTGATTTAATCAAAAAATGTTATCAGGATAATTTGTAGAGATCTATGAGCACTATCAAAAACCAGTATTGAAATTTTAGATTTTTTCAAAAAATTATTTTCAAAAACACAAAAGCAGTGCTCAATCCCTCAATTTTGATTGGATGTGGCTGGTTAACGAACTTGTCCTTACTTTTTCGGCTCCGATAAAGTGTGTCAAAGCTCAATTCAATCTGATAATTCTATTGAGAGTTATGCCACACACGACCTACTACAGACAGACAGACAGACACTTTGGTAAAAACCCTTTTTTTTTACTCAGGGGGTCTCAAAACGTAAAGATTTGATGAAAATTTCAAAATTCATTTTTCACATAAAACCAATACCTTCTCATCCATGATGAGAATGTAAAAACATTTTCCAAAACGAAATTTTTATAAACAAATTGCTGAATTTGATAATAATTTATTCATTTTCGAAAATCGGAAATGGTTAAGCTGTAGGGAATCTTTTTCTTCAAAAAGTAATTTGTAATTTATTAAAATCGCATAATTTTTTAAAATTTGGAAAAAAACGATAAGAAAAAATGTTGGGGCAAAAATAAAATTTAATAATAAAATTATTTTTCTGTATTTCAATTTTTTTTCATGGAAATTAATCTCGTCTCTTCTAAAATAACCCTTCAATAATAATATTGCTATTCTTGAAAGAAAAATTGTCTATTTTTGCCTAAGGTCTAATTTTCGTGGATCAACTACCTTAAAGAATTTGAAAATCTTTCCGTAGAAAAAAGACGCTTTCGACTGCGCTGGAATTCGAGCCCAGGTATTTCATTACTAAAAAGGATATTGTTTACATTTTCCCAGTAAAGCTTCCTTTAAAATAAGTGTTTATAAATACCGAAGTATTTTCAAATTCTGTCAAATAATGTGCAAAGTGTAATGCTTATCGCAAAGCGCTTTCATCATTAAGTTTCTGCCATCGCGTTATTTATTCAAAGTGCGATTTCTATCAATTCAATTTGACTCACTTGTCTGGCCCACGTGCCCATTTGTCGGACAATTATCACCGCTAATAGATTTCTGGAGGCATCGCTTCCTTCATGTAAATAATTGTTTCTGTAGTAAAATTTCTTATGCGAGGAGAAACATATCCAAATTAAATCTCAGCGTCCAATAAATATCCTGTTATCAGAAATAATCAAGTTATCGTGCAATAAGGAGGCGCTCCAGACACAGAGGGCTGTTGATTATCCGTATCTATGCACTTGCACATATCCGCGCCTACCTAATCGAGCTTTTATGTGCCATACATAGGTATAAAGGTGTCTACCGCAAGAAAATAGCATGTAATACCCCATAAACCAGAGGTTTAGAGAGCAAGATGGCAAATTTCATTACTATAAAGTCGCATTTGAATTTCGCGTGACTTTGTTTCCCTGCACTGTACATAACGGTTCATTGCCTTTGCATTGCTTCTATAATAGGACTTAATCGTATTTATTATTAATCGAATTAAATTGTGATTACTATAAGGAAATTTCACCATGGCAAATATTACATACATTTATATACACGGAGAAAAATGGATATTGAAAAGTAGATATTCAAATAAGAAATATTCATCCATAATATCTAGATATTGACACGTAATATTAAAATTTTTTTTTTCAATATATAAGATTTTTGCGAGAAGTAACATTTGATATTCAAGTTCAATAGTTTAGATATTGAAGCATGAAGTGCGCGCGCATATTTATATAAAGGTCATGTGATCACTTTTTCGCGCTCATTGAATATTGAATTCTGCTTGCATGCTTGCAGTGTGCCGTAAAGAAAAATTTTGAAAGTTTCGTAAAAATTCTAATAAGTGTTTTCAATGGAATAAAGATCGGGTGTTTAACTTGAGATGCAGTAAGTAAAAGATATAAGTTATATATTTTCTCTATATATGTGGTTTATAGCCGAGAATGAAATCTAACCTTAGTGTTGAGGTTAATTTTCTAACAAGAACATTAAATTAATTTTAGACATGCCAAATAATGAAAATGAGAGCGAAGTATAAATCTGCTACACTGAGAAAACAGTTTTGTCAAATCAACAAAAATATTTTGTTAGTATTTAGCTAGCAAAATTCTTTTTTTGTGCCAACAAAACATTTTGCTATATCAATCAAATTTTGTTACTCACACAAAATGTTTTGTTGTGACAACAAAATATTTTGTCAGGACAACAGAAAAAGTTTTGTTGGATCCATTTTTTTCTCAGTGTATATACTTATATACATGATAAAATATAATTTGACTTTTTTCTAAAAACTGAATATGTAGTTATTTCATAACTTTTAAAATAATTTTTTGAGTATCTTAGACATTGAGCTGTAATATCTATAACTTACCTTTTCAGTATACCTGATATTGATGTTAAATATCTGAGATATTCAACTTCAGTACCTCAGACATTCAAGTTTACTAACGAGGATATTGAGAAGTTTAGTATCTTGAATATTCATTTTTAATATCTGAGATAATCAAGCTCAATATCTGAGATACTGGTGGTTAATATCTTTTTTTCAATATCTGCAGGCATTGAAGTAGAATATCTAAATGTTTGTCACATAGTTGAATGCTACTGACATTGTGCCTCAATATCTAGATATTATGGGTCAATATCCATTTTTCTCCGTGTATATATGTATATTTTTTTACAAGAAATCCTGTATTCAGAATTCATGTATATAAACGGAGAAGAAAATTTGTTGCATTTACTGTGTCTGTAAGTTAAAATAGTAAGGTTATAAAATTCCTCTAAATTTAGCAGGTATTTCAGTACAGTTTACTGCTTTTTGTACACATAATAGGTTTGTCGATAAATAGAGAAATGCATGATGAGATTTGGAAGAAAATTCCTTATTTTGTAAATTTAATAGGCATTTCTGTAATATTTAGCGACAAATCTGTCGTGTTTAGAAAAATATCTGTTACATTTACAGAAACGTTATGCTGCTACTATTATTCTTGAACTGGTTCTATAGTTCATTCAAACCTTTAGGTTAAAGATGAACTAAATATGTTCCTTTTAAACTTGTCACGGTTTATTTTGAATCATTGAATTTTCCTGTGAATAGATAATTTATTGAAGAAAGTTCGAAAGTTCGTCATAGATACCTAAATAAATTGTAATGAAAAATATATTTAAAAGTGAAAAATTCAGTGAAGGCTTAGATTACATGTAAATATAATACAACACAGTTTTGTCAAAACACCGTCATTTACGTTTAAAGTCACGTATAAAGAAACACTATGTAACTTTTTCTACATTTACATAATGTTTCTTCTTAAGTAATACATAGGACAATATTTTCACTTAACTGCCATACTTAACAATTAGGTAAAACCTGTCTGTTTTCATTACTAAATTATTCATTCTTTTATTTCAGTCGACGTGAACTGAATGATAGCAAAAATTAAGAAATTAAACAGAAAAATATTTTCAAGTAGAATTATTAAGAAAAATTCCATCTAATTATTTACTGTTTTTAAAATTTGATTATTTAATACTTATTACTTATAGATTTAATATAAAATCGCATGTTTAATTCCGCGCAGCAGTAACCCAGGTGGAAAAGTCGGATTCATGCCAGTATTTACAAACGGCACAGTACCGCGCCAGTTGTATAAACAAGGGGCAATGCTGTACTGGACAGTTGATACCGGGTCGAGGGTTGGCGCGGTACTGGCATGGTACAGCCCCAGTCCTGAGACCAAATTTCGGCTAACAACCGACTCTGAAGTAATGCCAGTACTGAACCAGTACAGTTTTCAGTGCTGGCATGGCACCGATGTCCAGTACCACGCCAGTGCTGAAAATCCTTCTGTGGTACTGGCGCGGTACCAAGCCGGTTGCAAATTTCCACCTGGGAATTTTGCCACTCGTAATAAGATATTTCTACCCAACACTAATGTGTTCAATATATTTTTCTTTGATTTATTACATCAACCTGTCTGTCATTATGAATTTTGACAAGCGGAAGAGACGAGTGATATTTTCGTCTTTTTTCCGCTACATAGGAGTGATCTTCTCGCACGATAAAGCCTGACAGCTGCCTCACTCGATGATATATAGACATACAATTAAGCAATTATGCGCTATACGCGTCTATAACGGAAGGTCGTATATATATAAGCATATGACTATATAGGTTGGTTCACAGAATCGCGACGCTAAAATGCTTGTTTAAATACGAGTTTACCTGCTTATACAGAGCGACGATGCCGTAATGGGCTTTAGCATTATACGCGTCAGGAACAAATTGCGCCTCTTTCACAAGAATGAGATGCGCTTTTATCTCGTGAGAGATTCGCGCCGAATGGAGGACCGAGCTAACTTTTGCATAGTGCATAGACGATACTCGCGTGATAGGAAAACGTGCCTTGCTCACCGACTTGGCGACACGAACCAAGGTGTTTAAGATTTCAGATTCATGCTTGAGATTCGGTTTCGTTCATACCCTTCCGCTCTGAAAGATATCATCTCTCAGAAACTTCTTAGAAATCACCATTAAATTCCCCTTTCTCCAAAATCCAATTTATCTTTTACTAATTTAGCAGTTAATTGAGTAGCTGACATATTCTAGACTGTTAAAAATTTCTGTATTAAACTTTCATTACATGTAATGGAAGTTTTTTTCAGTAAAGTATATTAAATTTAAAATACTTTTATCTTAAAAAATACAAACTTCTTTTTGAATTTTAAAACATATGTGTGTATATGTTAATAATGTTTATTAATTTTAATATATTGTGATTGAATAGTTATTAAATTTATTATGAATGTATATTAATTTTAAATAATATACAAATATATTAATTTATCACATGTATATTAAAATCTATTAAAATTAATATTATGTTTAACAGTGTAGAGAGATTATTAAAATTTAACTATTTTCCAGTCAGAGTTTAGAAGGAGAAAAATTTATTATACTGATTTAGTATAGAAATGCTTATCTCTATTCTGAAAATAGAATAATAATATACTGGTTACCATATGTATTGAACTCAGTGCAATAATGATAGTAGAGTGTATTTAAATATTGTGAGAATTGCCGTATAGGTATTGCACCCACTACAATACAAATGGTAACCCGCGCAATATTTCTATAAGTATTCTAATAGTATCCGATATAAAATATTATCTATCCTTGTACTATTTCCTTAAATTTAATTATTTTTTCCAGAAAAACAATAAAATTTAAATTACTTAAATTTGCTACAGGAGTTTTAAAGCACCCCATTCTTTTTATTTTAACCTAAATTTAATATCACTAATTGCAATCTGTAACTCAATTCTAGATACGTAGTCATTTGATTCTGACTGATTTCTCAGTAGAAAAATTTCTGAAACTTCATTGAGAGTAATCATTTTGAAAGGAAATTAGCATATTTGATCTTTAAATTTTTATCGATGTAAAGTGGATCACTGAAACTTATCAGTAACGAGTTTTGCTTATCAATCAGTAAAATAGGACTATTTCCTAGTTTACTGATCTTTTCGTCTTTACTTCCCGTCTATAGACAAACAGTCACTGATTTAAATTTAGAAAGATTAAACTTTCAAAATCAATGGGGGAACGTCTTCGCACACTATTTAACAGTGGAATTTAACTGATTCATTATTCCGAAAGTATTTTTTGTCATTTTTTGAAAATAATAATCTACTTGAGTCTAAGTCACTAAACAATCATTCACTCATTTGCTATACTAGCAAATTTGACTGATGATAAGTCACTTTATGTTGAAAACTAGTCAAAAATATTATAAATTAATAGAATCCGGGTAGTAATTAGTAAAAAATAACATTTAAAAATTTTCAACCGACTTTCACTAATTCAAAGTTATAAAAAATGCTCTTTAAAAATGAATTAATTCAATTTTATTGATTCTAAGCTTGCGGTTTCAAATAGGGAAGAATTGACTGAATTTAAATTGATCTCTTTGTAGAAGTCAGCAAATTTACTGAAAAAATCAGTCTTCCGAACAAGTTGCTTTCAAATATTCAGTTTCTTCACAGAGAAAAACGGAGATAAAGAAATCGAGATTGATTACTAAAATTCTGTAAAAAATTGTACGTTTGGTTTTTTCAAACTTATTTTCCAGCAAACAGAAAAGAGTGTATGTACGTATCTCCACCAGAGTCTCTTCTCTTTATTGAAAAATAAGTTGAAATAAAAACGAATCCTGCAATTTTTTTACATAAATTTGAGTAATCAATTCCAATTTTCTTATCTCCATTTTTCTCCGTGTTAATTACATTCTCGAACCTTTAATTTCTCCACAACGTATTTTTCATCTTATCGACCGAGTCTCACCCAAGTATATCTTAATTACGAAACCAATTACACCAGGATCGGGAGCCTATAATCCATAATTGATGCACGGAGAAACTTTTAATAGCAATATATGTTTTATTTTATAACAATAATTCTAAAAAATATTAGGAATCTAGGGAAAATCGAGGTGCACTGGTAATTATTCCTAGCGGACTGGAAATTTTTTGCCGTCAAAATACTAAAGATTCGAAGAATGATATGAAACTTTAGTATAGGGTATAGTAAAGATTGATACAATCTATAGTAACTTATATTATTCATCTAAAGCTCAGTATTTCGCTGCGAAAATACTTACTATTATACGTTTATCCCTAAATTGTAACATAGTTCAGCAAAAATTGTAATCTTGGGGTTTTCCGTGTATTATTATTAAATACTTATATATATATATATATTATATTTATATTATATTTGCCGACAAGTGTCCTCGCCAAAGATTTCAACTCATAATCACGGAAAGTACTTAATAATTTTCAAATAATTAAAAGTTTTTCTGTGGAAAGAGAGACGCTTTTGACTGTGCCGGGATTCGAGCCCGGGTCTTTCGATTGCCGGTCGAATTAGTTGATGTTGACTCATAACAAACCTTATCTCTTTTCTCGCAACCGAAAGCTGGAGCTTATCAGCTCGAAATTGGCGCCCTCTTTGCCATGCTAATTTCCTGGGTGTTTTTCTTTAAAAGAAATCGAGAAACGCACACGTATCCAGTTCTAGCCTCGTCTTTATTTGTAAAGAGAGATACTGCTTCTATCGCTGGTGGTTCGCTTCGACAAATAAGAAGAGCCGCTTTCAAATTAGCGAACGCGGCAAGGCTGACCTACAGGTACCAGCGTTGCGATCGTACTAACGAGCGCGTAGACGTTCGTTAAGGTAAACTTGTGGAGAACAGCGTTAACGAAATTTACGAAGCTACCCAGTAACGAGCAAAGCCGATCTTACGTCATCAGGGAAACACAACGCGGTCGAAGTGCATGTACGATATCCTAACGACCGTCGGATGATATTCCGATTCCACCCAACATTATTCCCATACCTGTGATCACCTTTAAGAGCAGATTAATGAAAACTGATATTCCACACTTTACGATTTTTTAACGATCTTCAAGACTTCTCCTTGCTTCTTAATGGTTCGAACGATTTTCAAAGAAAGGTAATTCTTGGCAGAGAAGAAAGTTCGAGGCTTCACTTTTTTAGGCTGATGAAGACAAATGGATGTGATTAGCGGTATGAACCTGGAAAGGTTTTTAATTTTATGTATTCTGGAAATTTCCATTTTGAAGTTTACTTTTCTTCAAAGATCTGGGAAGAATTAAATAATCAGGAAGAATGTAATTTATCACTACTTGATTTTATTTTCTTAAATTGAATATACATTAAAACGCCGATTTTACGAAACCCGATTTTAAGGCGCGAGCTACGGTTTACGATTCCACGCTTCACTGACACTGTCCAATTACATAGCATCAAAAAAAAGTGTCTTGAGCTAAAAACGAGCCCCATCATTTCCTATATATTTTGACATGCTGATCACGAATCTGAAGACAATCATATGGTTTTTTTGTATTAAAAATAGGCAAGAAGTATAGTTTGACGTGTTTTGTGTTGAGTTTTTTAGAAGAACAATCTATTTGGTTCAATAACTTTAGGCAAATTACTGACAATGCCGATATTCATGTTTTTTCGAACGTTACTGTAACATTAAAAAGGTAAATTCTGCAGCGACTTCGGAACATCTTTTTACATCGTAGGTACTGTTTAAAAAAAGAGTGTCATAATTACAATAAAACTTCAAATGGGAATATATGTCATTAACATAAAAACCTATTTCGAGTATTGATCTTTTTTACTTTCAAAACTTCTTTTTATTGGCGCTCTTGTTCTTAGTTTTTATTTCATGACATGTCTCTTTTTCCGTAATTTGCCTGCAGTTACTGAACTTAATAAATGGTTGTCCTAAAAAATTCAAAACAAAACGAACGTTATTTTTTGTTCGCTGTATACCGAAAGTTAGTCGAGTCGGTGTAGTTTTGCGTGCGAAAAGTTGATTTTCCCGCACTAGTGCTGTAAAATTGTAAGTTTATTTTAATTATACGCACACTTAAAATTTTACCGCACTACTGCGGGAAAGTCAACTTTTCGCACGCAAAATGATACCGACAAGGCTAACTTTCGATGTACGGCGGACAAAAGAGAATTTTTTCTCAAAATTCGAAACATTTCTTTTGTAGGCTCTGTTATACAAAAAGTCTCTGAATGTAGCGTTTTGGTGTATTTATTATCAAAGAAAAATAAAATTTAGAATTGATATATATTTTATATAATTCACAACTTCTATGTTAAAATGTATTGAAATCAATTGAAGTTTGAACAATGTAAAAATATCAAAGAAGGTTTTATGTACTTACGGCATTGTTGCAAAAAGCAAGCAATTTAAATTTTAGTGTTGTCAGTTGTTGATAGAAAGTGCCGACATTATTCTATTCGATTGTAACCCAACAATCAGAAGTGGTTACGAAGTGCGAAGTACTTGAGATGAGGGACAACAGAATGAGGGAAACCGCACTTTTCCTGTCTAAAAAAAGGAAGCAGGTAGTTAGCTACAGGATGAAGGTACTTCGTTTTTACTCGATGCTAAAGTGGCATTGACAGCATATCATTGCCAAATACTTTATTATTAAATTCAGAGATCCTTTGCTTTCACATTCACCTTCATATTCATTATTCAACAAAAAGCTGCTTGTTGAGCTAAATATGTTATTCTATCGTCAAAAAAGTTATGCGGTTTCCTTTAGCGGAAGCAAAACATTTATTTAATTTTATCAATTCAAATAAATAAATTCGATTGAAACAGCCAAACATTTACTTTAATTAAATAAAATATTTTTAAATCTTTTTTTTTGGTATGTCTTTGCTTTGTGATTGATGTGCATAGAGAAAAACATTTTTTTGATTTAAACAAAATTTTTTCTTGGCTACAAAAATATTAACTTATAATTTTAAAAAATTTGATTAACTTAACAAAATTAATACGTCAATTCAACAAATCTTTGATTGATTTAACGGAAGTATTGGTTGTTTAAATTATTTTTTTTTGGTGAATGAATAATTTGGTATATTTAAGTGAAAAATTTATCGGAATTAACCCACATTTGTTTAAATTAACTTAATATTTTTGTTTATCCGAAAAAAATGTTGATTGATTCGAACGAAATTTTGATTATATTAACAGGGTATACAATTTTCGGGGAATTCACCCAAAATTTTTGGGTGCAATATACAATCAGAAAATATTTGTTTAATCGAAGCAAAATTTAGTTAAATCAAGACAAAATTTTGCTTATTATATGGTTGATAAAACTTTTGGTTGATTCAGGCAAAGAAATTGTTTTAAGTAACGAAAGATGATTTCTTTAACGCATCTTAGTCCATTTCACAAAATAATTAAGAAAACACATATTAAAATTCTTCCTTGAAAATAACTTGGAAGACGTCAAAATTATATATGAAATGACCTCAATTAAGATGAAGTGCTTTTGTCAATTTTTAAAGATATTGTAAAAAAATCAAAATTTTCTAAAATTATGAATTATTTCTGAAATAATAGATATTTTCAGATGTTCTTCGACTCATATTGAAGGTAAATTTACATAAAAGTTAAAAAACACGACAAAAAAATTATACCAATTTTCCTCTAGATTCTGAGAGTCTGAACTTAGAACAAAAAAGCGTAAACATTGGAAAAATGTTTAATACTCGATAAAAGAATTTTAAAATGCATAAAAGTGATAACCCACAAGAATTAATAATAATTTCTTCAATAATTTACTATAATCATTTTTAGTATTTTTTTATAAATAATTTTGCAAGTTTCAATTTTTACGCCTTTTTTTCTAAGCCCAGACTTTTTTAGAATTAGGGAAAAATAGTATAAATTTTTGGCACCTTTTTAACATTCTACGTAAATTTACCTTTAAAATGAGTCGTAGAAGTTTGAAATACCTAAAAAATAATTTTATCAGAAAATTGAGTTTTTTATTCCAAACCTAAAACCGAATGTTGATTCGGAATTCTCGGAACCTTCATTTCACCACACGGAGAAAATTTTTATAGCAAAATATGTTTTTTTCATAATTCTAAAAAATACTATGAATCTAGGGAAAATCGCGTTGCGGGATGGACATTTTTCGCAGTCAAAATATTACAGATTCGAAAAATGATATGGAACTTTGGTATAAGTTATAGTAAAGTTTGATATAATTTATAGTAAATTATCATATAGCTCATCTTAAGTTCAGTATTTCGCTGGAAAAAATTTCCACTATGACACATTTTTCCCTAAATTAAAACATAGTCTAACAAAAATAATAAACTTGGATTTCTTCGCGCAGCGAAGAGCCGACGGCAAGAATCAAAAAATCCCTTACGAAGCGTTGAACACTGAAAGAAGAATTTTCTAAAAAAATAAATCATCTTGAACATACCACAAATCCAATTATTGAAGATTTGTCGAACTAACGACACTAATAGTAAAAAGAAGCGTGTATATTTTTACCATAGAGGTTAATAGTTAAAGCAGTCTTGTTAAGGCGATAGAATATCTTATCATAAAAAATATATGCATAGCTCGTTCAAATTAGAGAGGATATAGCTTATGCTCAAGCAAAGGAGATTTATAGTTCATATTTTTCTCCGTACGGTTATCCCAAGATTGCGGTATAATGAGTCTTAACGATCGTCTTGGCGAACGCGTTGACGCGTTTTGCCTAGAGAAAAATGAATAAGTGATGCACGACTCTTCTACACGCTATACCTGCAATCTGTCAAATCTATATTTCACTTGAAAATCCACATCAAAAGATTTATAGCAAATCATTAAAAAAATAAAACATTCAAAAAATTACCAGAGCCAAATCAAAATCAACATAAGAAATGCCACTTGTTTCAAATCATTTCCAAAGAAGCCTTTGTACTTGCCTCTTTAATTGTAAAATAAATTGACATCAAAAGGTCCTGATCAAGATATCAATTTGACCTCTTGGACTCGATCGTACAAAGCCCAGAAATGTGATCAAGTTTTTGATTCTGACTCGATCACACCGAGAATTCTATATTCGGCTCTAGGCAGATAAGCCGGTCATAATCGTTCCGAGTTGATTGCTAGAAGAAGTTTAGATTGGTTACGTGAGGATGCATTAACACAACCTAAAGTTTGTCTCGATCGATGAGAGGACCAAGGTAAATTAAGAAGAGGAAAGGGATCAAGATGAAAAGTGAGGGGAACAGATGGCCACACGCGACGTTGCAAAACACATAATTCCTACTTAAGCGTCTCGTATAAGATATAAGTAAACTCTCAGCGAGCTAAGGAACAACTTAAACGAGAGAGAGAGACAAGCATCAAAAAGGATAAAGAGCATTAAAAAGCGTGAGGAGCATCAAAGATCTATAGTGGAGAAGCCCTGGAGCATAGATGCTGTAAAGGAGGGATTGTAGGAAAAAAAGAGGGAATAGATGATGAGGCGGGGCAAAGAAAAGAGGGGCGAGCAAAAGAGAGAGAATCAACCTGAGAATGAAGAGTAAGAGAGACATAAGATGAGAAAGAGAGGTATTGGTTAGAGGTAGGAGTGAAGATAGCTGCAGAGGTAGATAGAGACAACCGGCCCTTTCCGCAGGCCTACTGACATCCCCAACCAGAGGGAGAGCCTCCGTGGGAGAATTGTAGGCGTACCTTAAGCGATGATTTGCCCTGCGACCACCAGATGTCGACCCGTTTTCGTTTTAACGATACTCTCCCCGCCAGGTCAGGGTGGATCTGGCCTGGGCGACGCCTTGAAACGCCCCTAGCCGGCCCTCCACAGTTTTAACACTGCAGACGCGTCGCGGCAACCAACTGGACAACTAGCCGGCCCAACACACCAGGTCCGTTAAATCCCGCGTCAACCCGGCTCTTCTCGCGATCCAAACGAGTCGTGCTCTTATTCCTGTCATTTCCATTCACACCCGGATCGATTCCAAGATCTCGCGTTTTATTCACATTAGGAATTGTCATCTGGTCTGTGAAAGTGTTCTCACTTCTCTGGTGCCTACAGAGAAGGTGCTTTACCATTTTCTTCAATAAAACTCTCAAAAATGTGAAGTTTCTCCGAACATCAAATTAAATAGTGCCCTTGCTTGAGGAATTTTAAGTTAAGGAAAGAAGTTTCTGGTTAAGTTAGTTCGTTCCGAAGATTAAGTTTGTTTGGGAAGACTATTGAAGAACTCTAGCGTTCATTATGAAAAAGGTAGATGATTCTTGAAGCTAAGTTTTCTGGAAGGGTTAGTGTAGAAGGATCGAAGAAAAGTGATTATTAGATTAGAGGAGTCCTCCGAGCAGGATGAAAACAAGATTGTTCGTTCTGCGTCGCCCACTCTGAAGAGGAGCGGGTCGCAAAGTGGCCACGAACTGCCGGTTCGTGGGACTGAACTCATCTCAAATATGTCAAGCGGCTCAACCGAGGTCTCCTCAGGATTCGATGGGTTAGGACACCCAGAAAGGCAGAATTCTCTCTCACGATTAGACAATCAGGAGAAGCAAGAGGCGAAAAATCGTCGAGAGTCTCTTAATGCTGATAGCGATTGTGAGAGCGACACAAGTGAGGTGCTGAGTGTAGGTAGTGAGCCACCGCCAACCCTGGTGGGATTCCGAAACTCTAATTATTCCACGAGGTACGAGGAAACTAGTCGAAATGATTACCAGGATGAGGAGAACACGAGGATATCTTGCACGCCATCGCCAGCGAGTTCGACTAGTTGCAACGAACCCTATTATCACCGGACAACGAACCCCATCCCGGCACCTAGTCCACCAGCTTACAGCCAACCTCCATCCTCACCTACAGCTTCATCTGTTCGTTCCCCGGCATCTTCAAGTGCCACAGCCTCTTCACCAGGGCGTCCGGACTTACCCCAGGAGACTATCCTCTCTAGGTATCAGTCCACTCATCAACATCACCTCTCAAAGTACTCAGCCCGAGACTCTGACCTCGCAGATTACCCAACGAGAGTTCCGCATGGCTTGGGTCATGAAATTATTTATCCCGCGGTGGAAAGGCTGCACAGGACACCAATTAGTGTTCCCTTGGTGACGAGACTCTCCTTGTCTCCGCCATCCGCCATTATGGTTACCGGGTTACAAGCCTCCACGCCCGTTTTGCATCCAACCGCTTGTAGGGATCCTCGGGAGGCTGCCCTTATGCCTCAACCTCCTCAGCATCTGCATCACAGACTTCCCAATTCACACGCTCATCTTTTGCAAACATCACAAATCCAGCATGTTCCTGCAACAACGATTCATCAGCATAGGTTGTCTGTCAACAAAATCCTCCAGAGAGACCATGAAAGTATTTCTCCTAATCCAAGGGAGGAAAATGGTACCGGGAGAACAGGAACCGTCGCTAATGGAATTCAGAATAATGTTAATGCGATAAATAATAATGACAATCATAATAACAATAACATCCAGCATCAAGCAGGTCTGAAGTTCAGTATAGACAATATTCTCAAGGCTGATTTTGGGAGAAGGATAACGGATCCAATTTCTTTGAAGAAGTCAAGGCCGAAGAAAGTGGTTCCTAGGCCAATAGACTTGACTAAAGACTTTCTTGAGTCGTCGTCGGAGGGTTCCGAAAGGGGTTCGGAAGCCTCTACGACAAACACTTCCCCGGGCGTTACTACAAACAATGCCCCTACTAACGTACCTGGAACACCTGGAACTGAACCAGGGAAGATGGTGTGGCCAGCTTGGGTCTATTGCACCAGATACTCGGACAGACCATCTTCTGGTGAGTTTATTATTTGAACAGTACTAATATATTTTATTATCATCATCTCCCACGGGAAAATTTTACTGTGGCTCTGGCCGGACCCAGATCGGGAATCACAAATATGAGGTGAAGCACACGGCCCGACTAGGGCCAGATCTGGCTGCTTGGCACCCAGAAAACAGTTTCTTTGATATAAGGTCAAAGAAAGAATTTCTTTGAATTGAGGAAAGTTTTGTTGATTCAAACAAATTTTCTTTAATGTAAACAAATCTATTTCTTTGGATCAAAGAAAATTCTTTTGAATTAACAAAACTTTTTTCAATTCAAAGACATTTTTTCTTTGACCTTGTATCAAAGAAACTGTTTTCTGAATGAGGATCTGATAGGGAAGTAATCAGGACTGGTCAGGCCAAACCTGGTCCTGATCGGGCCGTGTGTTTCATCACCGGTCTGGGCCATGTCTCTCGATTTCTGCACTAGCTCCGCTTTTGCACCGATCGCGGGAAGTTAATAACCAGTGGAGAGAAAAGACCCAAACTGGTGATAAACACACGGGCCCGACGAAGCCCCGGTTTCAGCCCGAACGGGCCTCGGGTCGTCTCTTTTATACTCGATTTCAGATGCCTGTCTAGAGCCGCAGCAAAATTTCTACACAGAAAATAGAAAAAGGATTTTCTGTTTACTGCAAATTAAACCTCAATCAGATTTACATTTGTTTCCTGTAAAAATTGCAACCTTGTTTTAAATAAGCAAGTTATTCCAGTTTTAATTACATGCATACAATGCGACTACTATATCAGTTGCCTGCTAACATAATCATTAATCTTTGAGACTTTATGACAACTACACGATATAAAGCTATATTCCTCATTTGAATTAAAAATAACCCTTTTTTAAAAAGCGAAAAAAGTGCATTTGCAACATTTTTTATAGGAAAGGAAGAGTTTTCCGTGAACCCGTGCGGAAATTCTCCGATCTGGCCCTGATCTCTAATTAAACGCCTAGCCCGATCTGGGCCCGGTCTGGGAACTAGGGGATGCCTCACCTGGCCCCGACCAGCGCCACGGAAAAATATCTGTACGGAATTAGGAAAGGATCGGTTAATTTATCTGAGGAGCCGCTGACTTACCGAAGGTTATAATTTTGACGAATGGAAGCGCAATTTATACATTCATAAAGAGGCGTGTTGTTAAAACATTCTTTGGCTTTTGTTTGCCTTACATACGTGTGCACGTTCAAGTATAAGAGATTGTGCGATTATGCGACCAGTTTTATAGTGACGACTCGTGTACCCGTCACGAGTGCCGACGAAAGTCCGCCGGAAGATGAAGGTGCTCGATTATATTCGTATATAATTGTCAAACGAATCTAATCTTTACACAGATCTCACGCTCCAACGTAATTCTTTTACTATGTGCGAAAATATATATCCGGCAGCTTAGCGTGCGAACTTTAACAGGCTTTTATGGAACTCCAAGTCTTGAAATTATAGAGTAGAGAAACTTTTAGTTTCATGAGTCAGTTAATTCTGAGATCTTACAAGTTAACACTTGCACTAAGTATTCTGTGGAAAAATTTCTCTATCTTTCCCTATTCGAAGTTGGGTTCTGATAGGGCCCACGCCAGATGATTTGAACTCGAAAAAATCTGGCCGCTTCGCGGGCATATTCTCATCACGAGCTTCAACCGCAAGTTTGAGCGCGCCTAGGGCACGCGATTCGATCTTCGCGCTTCGCGCTTGGTCTTATATTTTTCACATACATTTAAGTTTATTTCTTGTAATTTGATACTGAAGCTCTAGTCAATTTTATAATTTTGTAGATTTGATTTACATTAAATTTTCTTAAAGTTACTAAATTTTTTTTTAATTTCAAATGCAAAAGGAGATTTAATTTACTTCAGGCTCTATCAGACTTAAGGGGGGCGCCCTATCCAGCACGTCAAAAAGTGGTCATTTTTTGGGATTTTTTTTCACTCGGAAAATAAAAACACACACGAATAATTTTTTGCATATATTTAAAGACATGTTTGAACTACAAAAAAAGCATTTTTTCAAGAAATAAAATAAAAAAATGGCGGACTTATTGATGACCGCGTGTGGCGTGTCGCGGCGGACGGATTTTTCGCGGTACATCGTGGAGCCCAAAGTTTTCATCTGAAACATGCAACCCAATTTTTTTATTATTCAGCAGGCTTCCCCTGAGTGCATGAATGTCAGCAACTCCAAAAAATTTGATTTCAAAATATTGAAATCACGTCTTGAAAAAAAAGTGCTTTTTTTTCGTCATTTTTGGCTGCTAAATGTGGCTAAAAAGTGTATAAAAAAACTTTTTTTTTGTAATTTCAGACATTCATGCACTCGTTTATTTAATAATTTACAAAAAACTTTTTAGAAATCGATAATCGGTTTAGTAGTTTTTTCACAATCGTGTACCGCAATTTGGAAAACATAGTTTTGAGAAAAATCGATATAAAGTTTCGAGTTAGTCGTTTTTGAATTTCTTTTCAACATGCATTAATCGGCAATTAATATCACAATATTCAGAGTTGAGTCATAATATTTTGAGAATATACTTTCAAGACATGACCCAATCGATTAATGAAAAAAAAAAAATCGATAGGGCGCCCCCCTTAAGGAACACATTCTGATCATGACACTCGCGCTTCGCGCTCGATTTTCTGTATATATTTCTGTAACTTTCTAATAAATTACATGATTAAAATATTTTTCTTCCAAATATCTCGATAAGGAAATACAATCGCAGACTTTATTTTAGTAAACGATTTTGTATTTCAATTTTTTATTCGTATCTCACATATTTTGTTTAAAAAGTGGAGTTTTTGAATTTCAATCGTATTTTTTGAAAATGAAATGAAAAATATAGATTTTATTAGAAACTGTGTTAGACAACATTTGTAGGCCTTTTTGAAATGAAAAATTTTGCATTCTAACGTTTTTTACGTATTTTAAATATTATGGTTAAAAACTTGAATTTGATTTTCAAAAGTATTTTTTTTTAATCGAAAAGAAAAATATGGATCTTATAAAAAATGTAACGAATCAAATCTGTAGATCTTTTCGTAGTAAACAATTTTGTATCATAACATTTTTTTGTATCTCGTATAATTTAACTGGAAAATGGAATTTGGATATTGACTTTTTTCAAGTTTTAACATACTGTAACTTTCCTAATTTTGATTTAATCGAAAAATTTTATTATGATAATTAGTAGAGATTTATGAGCACTATCAGAATCTAATATTTAAATTTTTTCAACAAAAAAATTTCAAAAAAACAAAAGATACTCTTATATTAACGATTTTGGTCTATGGTTCCTAAAATTTATTATAGTGAAATGTATCATAATTTTTATATTACCGATTTACCATTTCACCTGAAAAACATTCGACCAAAAAATAAACCTGCCAATGTCATATCCAGCCACCCAGAATTTCTAATAATTTAAATTAAAAATCTCGACTGGCCCAATTAAATTCTCTCGCCATTATTTTCCGGCCAGATGTAATTTAGGAAAAATTTGTATTCTTTAACATGACAATTCGATGAAATGTGAATCAGAAGAAATAGTAATTTGAAAATATAAAAATTTATGACAAATGATAATTTGGGTGAATAAAAATTAAATTTAATGATGATTTGGTAATATGAAATTCGGATCCGTTAAGACATCCATTCTAAGCTCAGAAAAAGGTCTACTTTTGATAAAAAATAAATCTTACCTTTAATATGTTTCTTAAAATGTGATACAAAAATATTTTTACTCTTGAGAACGGACATAATTTAAATATTTATTTTATAGGCTTTTTGATTTGAAAAAATAATAATTTTGGCCGCATTACTTTGAATCTAGTTAACAATTCAAAATAAAATATATAAAATAAACAATTTTTCGATTGAAATTTTTTTTTTGGAGTAGCGAGTCGATCTTCGAATTTTAAATCAATTTTAATAGAATATATAATCGATTAAAAAAAAATAAAATCAATAGAGGCATTAACTCGGATCTTATAGGGCTTTTCATTCTAGTAGGGCTATTGGAGAAAAACCTCGCTATAGATCCTGACTAGAAAATCTAACCATAAAAAGTTGGCAGCGATGTTCAAAGATAACATGAAAAAGAAGAGATGTGAAATATAAAGAAGATATACTCCATATATATCAGGATGTTTTGTGGGATCTATCGATCCTATTAAGAATAAATTGAAGGTGCTGGTTCCTTGCAAACGAGTCAAGTCCATTCTCTAAATTTGAATCAGTGATTTGCCTTTTCACTGATTCATCAGTGAAAAAATATTTTTCACTATCAAATCAGTCAATTTTCACCGAAATAATCAGTGAAATTTAACTGATTTACAGTAACCTCTTTTTAGTTATTTGAATCAGTCAAATTTCACTGATAATCAGTACTGATTCAAATTTAGAGAGCAAGTTAAAAGCGCAGAAGCATCTATTCTAGAAATTCTTCAAGTAAAATCTAAACAATGGAGAATTTTTATAAAAAGAAAAATTAATACCAGAATATTAAATTTTCTTTGAGATGATAGAAGCATCTTTTTAATAAAAAATTTCCCAGAGCTGATCAGTTACAGTTTCTTTGAGGCAGATTGCACAATAATTTTCTAGTGACCTGTGGCCATCATAAAGTAAATTTTACTGGCAATTAGTACCTCTACGAGGAAGCTAATATCCGTTCTTATGCGACTTCATTGAAGAAGGTAATTAATCAGAGATGCTGGTTCTGGGGATATTTTTCTCAGCCTGACTATAACTAATATCCTGCAGCGATTTTCTGCAGCTACAAAACCGTTAAAATATGCAATTTTGTACCCATCTGCATAAATCTTCACCACTGCAGGGTTTGAGAAGAGATTAATTAAGCCTAATCTCCTGGTTGAAAAAATAATTAGTGGTAAATAAATATCAGTGTAATTCATTGATCAGGAGATGTTTTCATTTACTTTTGATCATGCACGGAAAGAAATTTGATGGCTAAATGTATTACACGTTTCGTGAGAAAAAGTACCATTTTAGAGAGTAAACCATAACTGTTGGAAAAAGTTCTGAAAAAGTCCCATCATAATGGTAAAGTTTATTATGTCAACCATTACTCGCTGTTTTTCTGAAATTTGAGTCTAATAATGAGACACACTGAAAAAAAATTTCGATCGAGAGAACTGTAAAAAAGAGTGATACCAACTATAAAATAGAGTTCGTTTTACCAACAACTAGACCATTGATAGTTGGCTCTATTGTACATTATAGTTATCCCTAGAGTATAGTACAGTTGAAGAAATGAAATAATATTGTTCTCTCAACTATAAATTGCAGTTGAAGCATCTTGGAAATAGTATAGTTCTGTCAACTATAAATTGCACTTAAAATAAAAAAATGAATATCTGGACGAAATACTAAAATTTAACCATCATTGAAAATGCAATTAAATTACGTTTTAAAACAAACAAAACCTCGAAACCAGCAACTTATTTTGTCATCGAATGTTCATGACCATGCGTAAAAAATGTATATCATAACGGAATATGAGATTTGTTTTAAATTACGAGTTAATACGTACTTCGAAAAACACCGACGTACGATGCAAGTCCGAAATTATCTAAAGAGTTTTGTACAAAATCATCCACCATTGCTAGTTTCTATGATTGTTATTCGAAAATAACATCAACAACTGTTGTTGTAACTACGTGACTTTGAATTGGGGCAAATGTATTTTATAGTAGCGTCAACTGTGTGAGGATTAGTTGGCGCCAAAACAAACTGTAAAATACAGTTGGAACTCCGCAACCGCGAACGCACTTACAATAACTATAAAATAGTTGGACCAACTGCCAAATACAGTAGATCTAACTGTAAGCCAAACAACTGTGTAAATATAGTTGCCACATCTATAGCCAATTTTTAATAACTGCATAATAGCAGCATTCATATCATTTTACCGAATTTTCTGATGCAAATGTACGTCATCATATAGAGCAGAGTTTGATTGGCCGACGGGTTTTTAAGGAGGAGAAAAAGTACCATTTACGATTCCAACGTTTGAACTCTGATGGGAACTTTTTCGAACGTTACACTGAAAAAAATCGGCTATAGTTGTGGCAACCATATTTACACAGTTGTTTGGCTTACAGTTAAGTGTACTCTATTTTGCAGTTGGTCCAACTATTTTATAGTTACTGTAACTGCGTTCGCGGTTGCGGACCTCCAACTGTATTTTACAGGTCGTTTTGGCGACGACTAATCTTCGTAGTTGACGCTACCATAAAATACACTTGCCCTAATTCAAAATCACGCAGTTATGACAACTATTTTTGATGTTATTCTGAACTAAAACTCGTGGAAACTAACAATGGCGGATGATTTTGTACGAAACATTTTAGATAATTTCGGACTTACATCGTACGTCGGTTTTTTCGAAGTACATATTAACTTGTAGTTCAAAACAAATCTCATATTGCGTTATGATATATATTTTTTACGTATGGTCATGAACATTCGATGACAAAATAAGTTGCTGGTTTCGAGGTTTTGTTTGTTTTAAAACGTAATTTAATTGCATTTTCAATGTTGGTTAAATTTAAGTATTTCGTCCAGATATTCAGTTTTTATTTTTAAGTGCAATTTATAGTTGACAGAACGATACTATTTCCAAGATGCTTCAACTGCAATTTATAGTTGAGGGGACAGTATTTTTTAATTCCTTCAACTTACCATACTGTAGGGATAATTGTAATGTACAGTAGGGCCAACTATCAATGGTCTAGTTGTCGCTAAAACGAACTCTATTTTAGAGTTGGGATCACTCTTTTTTTACAATTCTCTCAACCGAAAATTTCTTTAGTATGCGATTATAATATTCCGTAAATGCGTGAAAGTAATATTATATATAAGTAATACATTAAAGGTATGTTTTGTCCAAAAAAAAGTTGGCATATGAATTTTCAATATTGATCATCATTCTTGGTGATATTTTACGAAACGAGTTATATTAATCCTTTAACCACTGGAATCGAAATACGAGTCTTGTTATGAGAATTGTGCTTCTAGCGTGATTTTGGGCTGAAAAACACGAATTTGATTTCCCTTTGTTACAAAAAATGTACTGCGAAAGAAGTCTTCTCTCTAAATTTGAATCAGTAAAAATCTACTGATTATCAGTGAAAAGGCAAATCACTGATGAATCAGTGAAAATTTGACTGATTCAGATTAGAAAGTTTGGCGGACAGAGCGAAATTTTTTTTGAGTTTAAATATAATTGGATTTTAGTGATGACCTTCTGCGGACGGTCTTAGTGGTTAAAGGGTTAAGTGGCATATTTTTGGGACTAACTGACAGAAATTCCTAATGGTTCTGGTTTACCGTCAAAAATGGTACTTCCAACCATAAAATTTCTATCCGCATGCGGTGGCAATGTGAAGAAAGTTGTTGGAGAGGAAATTTGTGTGAATGAGAAAAGTGTCGTTACAGGTTAAAGAACATATAAGCAAGGAAATGTTTAAGATGGAAAGCGTCGTTGAAGACGGATCAAAGCGATCTTGATTGAACATAAGAAGAAATCCAGGACAGCATACACGTCTACTTAAATCTCGGTTAACACCAGTCGCTTACACGTGCTCACTCGTTTCGAGCATACGAGGATTGCGTTCGAGTATAAATGGACGTGCCGTTAGTATATACGGACGATTAACAAGCAGTGGAACTGGTGGATGGCACCACGGGGATCCACTTACCAGTCAGAATTGCCCTTCTCGTTCTAAGTCACTGACTTATGGATGTGGCGTGGAAGGTACTTCAACATAGTGGATGCGTGGGTAAACGCTACTACAATTTTTTAGCTTTATCGATTAAATTCATTTTACTCATTTCCTAACGACTCCGACAAGAATAATTTGCTGGTTCTTGTCACGGGGACTAACATTGGAATCTTAATCAGACAGTATTTTGCAAGAGCGGGTTACGTTTCTCAAAAAATTTGATTTATGCTTTTAGTATTTAGAAATGTGGAAGTTGTATAATTCGTTTCACCTTTTTATAGACTTTTTCACACCTACGTTTCTTTTAGATTTATTATTCATTAATATGAGAGTGATATTTCAGATCTCTTAAGTTTCGTTTGTTTTATGTATATTTAAGGCCATGAATCAATCGGACTAAATTATACATTTATTCGTTGATGAACTCCCTGAATCTGAAACAGTAAGAACTCACTGATTCAGAGTGAAAAACCACTGTTTCGAATGTTATAAGTCTTTCAGATAGAAATCAGTGGAATTTACCTGATTCCACCAGGGAAACTCACTGGTTAATCAGTTAAAGTGGTTAAAGTGATTTTTTACAGTCTTTCGCATTTAGGAAGTAAGATAGCTTTTTTAATTTACAAAGTTTCTTTCTGATAATTTGGGAAACGTAACAGAAGACAATAAAGTACGTCTGTTAACTTCTTTTCAGTAAAAATGTTTGAAAAAAATTCGAAAACTTGTCGACAATTACAGTAAACTGTAAAAATTTTTGGAAAATTTTCACTCAATCGAAGTTAACAGACGTTTTTTACTCTCGAAATCTGAATTTAGCGATAAGTATACAATGATTACAATCAGTGTATACACTCTAAAAACAAGTGTGTTACTTTTACACGTGAATCACGATAGTAACTTTTTAGGCATTTGAAGTGTATATTTTTAATACACATTACAAACGTAACGTTTAATTTTCAAACACTTTAACGTTTTGTACCCAAAATGTGCGTTAAAAATACACACTTCAAATGCCTAAAAAGTTACTATCGTATTTCACGTGTAGAAGTAACACACTTGTTTTTAGAGTGTATACGCTGATAAATCAGTTGGATTTCACTGATTCATCAGCGTTTATACGCTAATTATAATCAGTGGTATACTTATAACTGATAATTAGCGGAATTTCGCTGATTCAGATTAAGAGAGTTTCGTTTTCTGTTGTATTTTCCAAATTTTCAGAAAGACATTTTGTAAAATAAGAAAGTCATCTTAAACGAACTTTTAGGGGAATTTGGTCACGTAAATTTGGTTGATTCATGACCTTAATGGAACTTTTATTTTAAGTGCAAACTTCTTTCACACGGAGACATTTTTTATAGCAATGTATGTTTTATTTCATAACAGTGATTCTGAAAAATAATATGAATTCAGGCAAAATCGAGGTGCAATGGTAATTATTCCTAGCAGACTGGACATTTTTCGCAGTCCAAATACTAAAATCCTATAGTAAATTATCATACAGTTTTTCTAAAGTTCAGTATTTCACTGTAAAAATTCTCACTCTGACACGTTTTTCCCTAAATTGAAAGGTGGTTTAGAAAAATTCTAAACTTTGCTTTCTCCGTGCATTTGTCATTGAGTGTAAAAAAATAAATCATTATCTTCTCGAAATTTATGATAACAATTAAACCAAAATTTCCTAAAATTGAAAATAGAAAGAAATTTTGCAAATAAAATTAAACAATTCTGTTAAAAAGTTTAAACACTTGAATTAAAAAAACAATCAAAATGCGTTTTAAATTACTAAAGACTTTTGGTATTTCTCTATCTTGCAGATAATTTAATGAACTTAAAAAATCTCCTTTAGTATAAAGCTGAATAATAAAAATGCTTATCAAATTTATTCAAAAAGAAACAAAGTGAAAATGCGCCGTGTAATAAAATTGTAAAAAGACTTGATAAATGAAGATATTTAATAAGATGTCATGCCTTAAACTTGTTTCTTTCTAAATATATACATTTTTAATACCGTGTTTATCGTCACGACACCCACATATCTCATTGAATATGCCAGCTCACAATAGAATGAGCCATATTATTTGATAACGGTATAAAATGAAAAGACAATAATGATTCAATGAAGGAGTCTCATTTGTATAACTGCAGTATAACGAGCGTGTAATGTAATATTTAATGCCTTTGGAAATGGCTTTCATTGCATGAGGGGGTGTGGCTTTCGATACGATATGTATATTTGCTACTTGGATGCAGTACCAATTCACGAATCGAGATGGTAGCGAAAGTCACTGGAACTTATCTTATTAACGAAATAACTACGTACGCATCCACATCATCCGATTCGCATAATATCATAAGCTACCGCGTATAATTATATGTAATTCATGCTTGAAATCTTCCACTTATTTATTTTCTACTGTTTGAAAGTTCTTGAAATAAAAGCAGTCGATAAGTATTATAATCGTGACACATAAACTGCAAATGGCGTGTCTACGAAAATTGACTTTATTGCGTCATAAGCTTCAAAGAAGGACATTAATTTTAAGTGACTAATCGACTATTTTTCTTGTTTTTCTATACAAGTATAAAGGCTCCGGTAGAGTAAAGACTCATGTATTATGATTGCATCTCTAGTATTTGGACATTTTAGTACTCTATACAATTATTCATGCTTCATTGGCAGTGTGAAAACAAACTATTAAACTCAGCTTGTAAATTGACTGAAACAAATTTTAAACTTATTTTATTTTCAAATCAACCAAGTTTCTAGTAAAATTGTTGGGATACTTATTCTTACAAACTTTCCTGAATTTTATAAGTGAAAATCCCTATTTTTGGCGCGAAAACTTATTTCCCTTTATAATTGAAAATTTTCTCTTTATTTGGAAAAAGTAGTCATTTTTGAAAAAAATATTTTTATTATCTACGGGAATTATTTTAGCGATTTAAAACACCTCAAAAATGACCTATCGAAGTTGTTTTTAAAAAATGAGCCAGATTGGTGTGTTTATTGAATCCTAAATATTTTAAGAAACGAAATTAGTATATTGTGCAACTAGGGAAAATAAAATTTATTTTGCGAGTGTGAAGTTTGATGCCCCAGCAAAACGAGGGTAATAACCACACGAGTAAAATTAATGTTTTTCCCGTGTCGAAGACGATTTTTTTCTAATAAGGGGTCAGAAAATGGATTTTTCTACTAGCGGGTCATAAAGTGGACTCGTGTGGTTGTTACCCTCGCTTTGCTCGGGCATCAAACTTCACACTCGCAAAATAAATTTTTTTTCCCTAGTTGCACAATGTACTATTGTTTGCCCCGCATGGGGCAATAAAATCCACTTTATGACCTGCTAGTAGAAAATAGTAATAAGGGGTCAGAAAATGGATTTTTCTACTAGCGGGTCATAAAGTGGACTCGTGTGGTTGTTACCCTCGCTTTGCTCGGGCATCAAACTTCACACTCGCAAAATAAATTTTTTTTCCCTAGTTGCACAATGTACTATTGTTTGCCCCGCATGGGGCAATAAAATCCACTTTATGACCTGCTAGTAGAAAATAGTATATTATGCACCTAGAGAGAAAAATCACACAAGTAAAATTGATGTTTCTCCCGTGTTGCACACGATTTTTTCTCGACTTGGGGATCAAAAAATGGATTTGTTTGTCAAAAAATGCACTTTTTGACTCACTAGAAGAAAAAAATGCTTACAGTAAAGGGAAGATTTTACAAACACTCTTATCAAGCATAATTCAAAATTTCAAAAATTCGAAGCCGTTCAAACTCTCAGAATACAAAAAAAAAGCGATCAGATTTAGACCAAAAAAATTTCTTAGGATCAACGATTACGAGAAACCAATAAAAGAGGAGGAAAGAAAAAAGAAGGTTGTGGGTAGTGAAGACAAAAAAGGACGAAAGAAAGGAAAAGAAGGAAAGGGTTTTTGAAGGTTGCTTTCTTTTTTCGTTCCTCCTTTTTTGTTGGTTTCTCATAATTGTTGATCCTAAGAAAGTTTTTTGCTCCAAATTTGGTATTTTTTTTTTATTTTGGGAGTTCGAATTATTGGAATTTTGAATTATAGTTTGGTCGTTAAGATGAATTTGAGTTTGTAGTGATACGGGTTCGAATTTAGCTTTGAATCTTATCAAGCATTTCTCAAAATTTTTCGCAATATTGTTGAGGAAATTTCCTTGAAATCCCTGAGTTTTACTTTTAGGAAAAAGATATAGTAGATACAACAAAAAGTTGGTCAAGTCAATTGGATAAATGCATTAATTAACAGTTAACCATATTTATTTTGAATTATACTGAATCTTTGATCATTTTAATATTTGTTATTGTATCAACAATTTTTTTTCTAAATTGTATCATTTTGTAGATATAACTCAACCACCTAATTTGAAATTTCGCTAAAAATTTAATATTTCTAAAGTGTATCAAATTTATCCAAATAACCTAAAGAATCTGGATATTTGACAAAGACGTGAGAATAATATACCGAAGTTGTGTTCGGCAGAACGAAAAATGAACTTTGGTCCGTATGGATTTTGAGTAAACTGCTTTTACAAAATATTTTATGAACGGTCATTGGGAGAAACAACCAGTTTTTAGAGTTAGGCAAGATTGCCAGATGAAAACGACTTTTTCATCAACCTCATGTTCGTTCAACACTGTTAAAAATGTTATTAATTTTTATACACTTCAATATGCAAGAAGTGAATTAAAAGTATTACTTTTATAAATAATGTAAAATTAATATCCATGCATCCTGAATTTAATTCATTTTTAATAAAAATAGATTTAAAGCAATGAAGTTTAATTGATTTTGGTGTTAATTATTGGCTTCAGGGTCCAGAAATAATAAACTCAGAAAGTTACACTCTTTTAAACGTAATTATTAACACCAGCATCGATTAAAAGTTTTTATTCAAGGCTCGATACATGTTCTAATTATGAATATTAAAATTAATAAAAAATGTTATTAAAATTTATAAAAAAGTTTGTACTTTTTTAGATGAGAGTATTTTAAATTTAATATACATTACATTAGCTTTCTAATTTTAAGAAAAATTTAGGAAAATTCAATCTTTAGCAAATTGAAGATAAGTTTTCTTAAAAGTATCGTAATTTACATATCATTTTCCGTTACATTCTTAACTTAAAAATCTCGTGAATTGCAGAACATTTCTAACAGTGTAGGTCGTTTGCGTTGAAACGGTCGTACGGAGAAAAATATAAGATCAATCTGAATATCTGCACCGAGAAAACTAGATATTGAAGAGCAGATACTGAAAATCTGATTAATCATCCATAGTGTCTAGATATTACCACACATAATATTTGAAAAAAATATGCTCAATATAAAAGATATTTCCGGACAGTAAGATCTAATATTGTTTTTCTATGATCTCTGATATTCAACAGCAATATTAGATATTTCCATAAATATCTAACTTTATTTCATGGAACACTGGTGTTATTGCTCCTATTGGAAATGTATGGAAAGGGATTTTATTACATTCCCATCTAACATGAGAAAGTATTAGTTTTATCTTTCGCTTTAGTTAAATGCAAATAAAAACCCTGGCGAAAGTATAGGATTGAAATTCATTCCTTACCAATCAGAACTATTCCAATCCATTCCGATATCTGTATCCGAGCCAATGCGAATCATTCTGAACAAATCCAAAAAAGGTTTTGTATCTCGTTTGATGAAAAACGGTCAAAAATCAATCCGACTTAATCCAACTAAATCCAGGACATCAATCCAAATGAATCCGAACCAATCCGAAACCAAATTTTCAATTCGAATCAATATGACCTCGGATTGATCCAAACCGAATTTTCAATCAGAATCAATCCGAATCATTCCGACTTTGGATTCAGTCGGATAGATTCTGATTGAAAATTCGGTTTGGATCAATCCGGGCTCGGATTGATTCGAATTTATCTGGATTGAAAACTTGGTTTCGGATTGGTTCGGATCCATTTGGATTGATGTCTTGGATTTAATCGAATTAAGTCGGATTGATTTTTTACCGTTTTTCATCAAACGAGATACAAAACGCTTTTAAGATTGATTCGGAATGATTCGCATTGGCTCGGATACAGATATCGGAATAGTTCTGATTGACTTGGAATGGATTTCAATCCGATACTTTCGCCAAGGAAGTGAAGACAATCTTTTTGCACTAAAAGTTCATGTACAATTGTTAGGTCGCTTCAGAATCCTTCAATATTTGTTTAATTAATTTCTTTTCAACCTTTTATTTCATTTTCAATAGAAAACAATTGAAATTTTAATGTCGTTTCTACAATCAATATATTATTTACTTACTTCATCTATAACTGGACTAATTTAAAATTTTAGATACTCAAATGTAATACCTTAGATATTACAAGCTAGTATCACCTTTTTATTATCCTCAGATACTACATCTGAATATCTAAGATGGCTCTTATATAATTCACTCTCAAATAGAGTAAATTCTAATATCTATATACTATCTGTGATTATCTATTTTTCTCCGTGTAACTTTGACCCTCGATTATTTTCCGTTCGGGCATTTTGGATTCTTTGCGATGACCAAGACCTCTCCAAGGCAGATGGAAGTTTCTCTGGCCGGAAGTGGACCTGTCATCAACGATAACGACGTGATGAACACGGGTTTATGAGTAGACGCTCGAGAGTAGGTGTATTATGATCTGAAATGAAAGGGGCTTGAAGACGTGGGTAGCCAGCTCGTGCGACGGACACGTCTTTACAGCGTACCAGTAATTCGAATGTAAACTGTCTGCGAGAACAAATGAAGACCGTAAACACATGTTAAGATTTAAGTGCCTATTCCTAACCGCAGGATGTGACACTTGTCCGGACCAAACTTATTTACTTCTTGTACAATTATGCACAACAATCTCCTCTAGGATATTACTGTACCGTAAATAAAACACTTTTTCGTTTTCATAGAGACACACGGAGAAAACTAGATATTGAAAAAGAGATACTGAAAATTTGATTAGTCATTTACAGTATCTAGATATTACCACAAATAATAGTTTTCTATGATCTTAGATATTTAACTACAACACTCTTAGAAATGTTCGGAAATTTACAAAATTATTATGCTAAAAAGGTAACGTGAAATTTTGACGATATTTATGATGCTTCTGAGTAAAGGTATCTTAAAATTGCGAAAATGTACTGAATTTTCTGAGATTATACTCAATAATTGTGCTCAATTATTATGGAATTTAACTGAATTTTCATAAAATGTATCTTAAATGTACCAAACTGTAACAGAATTTTTATAAAATTCATCATAAAATTACGAAACTGTGAGAAAATTTTCAGTTACATGTAGACCCAGAAAAAGGTTTTATTTAAATTTAAGAAATCGTTTTTTAACTTCATTAATTCAATTTTAAGTAAAAACCCCTTTAGAACAAATATAAATTTATGTGCCTCCGGCGCGTAAACTCCTTTTTCGCTACAGTTAAGAGTAGCGTAATGTTGCGTATTGCGCTACAGAGGAATGTAATGTAAAAATTGAACTGCGCATGCGCCTATAGCCATACAGCGGAGCACAATCTTCTTCTTATTCTTCTTCGTACAGCGTTAGCACCCTACTGACAAAGCCTTGTACATTTGAACTGCGCATGCGTCTATTAAAATCCGCTACTACTACTTCACAAGATCGAGAAAATCAAAATGGCCGGGACTAGTCGCGAAATATCAATTGTAATGACTAGCGCCGCAAAAACTTAAGAAATAATTTATTTAATTTTATTATCTTTAAACGAAGACAATTTTTTCTATAAATTAAATAAAATATTTCTGAGAGTCATATTACATATGTACTATGCGAATGCGTAGATATTTATTTCTTTAATTCAAAGAAAGAAAAGAATCAAGAAATTTACAAAATTTTTATGTTACAAAGCTAACATAAAATTTGAAGATATGCATGATGTTTTTGAGTAAAGGTATCTTAAAATTGTGCAAAATATACTAAATTTTCTGAAATTTTTCTTAATAATATGAAGCTAAACTGAATTTTCATGAAATGTATTTTAAAACTACCAAACTGTAACAAAATTTTTATAAAATTACGAAACTGTAACAAAATTCTCAGTTACATGTAACGGCATAAAACTTCTGTTATCCAAAACGTTAAATTATTCCTATTACAAGTTTCAGAATTTCCAGCTACAAATATCAGACTGTTCAACACTTTGTAATTTAAAATTAAGAAATTGTTTCGTAAATTTACTAAAAATTTACTGAATTTGTTCAAATTCTATCTTAATTTAATGAAACTGTAACTGAATAAAACTCCAGTCATGTGTTTCGAGAAATTACGGTATAAATTTCCAACAGTGAATATAACTTATTTTTTCTACTATAGGCTCATAAAATCCATTTTATTGCAACCTGCGGAGCAAACAAGTTCATTTTTGTACCCCCAAGTAGAAGAAAAATCGTGTGCGACACGGAAAAAACATTTATTTTACTCGTGTGGTTGTTGCCACTGCTTTACTCGGGCATCAAACTTTACACTTACAAAATAAACTTTTTTCTCCCTAGTTGCATAACAGAGTAATAGATTTTTCTCCACTGGCGGGTCATAAAGTGGATTTTATTGCCCCATGCAAGGCAAACAAATACATTTTCTGACCCCCTAGTCGAAAAAACATCGTTTGCGACACGAGATAAACATTTATTTTACTCGTGTCGTTTTTTTTCTCGCTTTGCTCGGTCATCAAACTTCACACTCGCAAAATAAACTTTTTTCTCCCTAGTTGAATAATAGACTATTTTCCACTAGCGGGCCATAAAGTGGGTTTTATTGCCCCATGCGGGGAAAACAAATCTATTTTCTGACCCTCTAGTAAAAAAAAAATCGTATGAGACACTGGAAAAACATTTATTTTACTCGTGTGGTTGTTACCCTCTCCTTGCTCGGTCATCAACGTTCACACTCGCAAAATAAACTTTTTTCTCCCTATTTGCATAATAGACTATTAAATACCATAAATAGTATTAGTTTCATTTTTCGTTTTAATTAAATGCAAAAGTCCCAGTTAAAAAATGTTACGTCTAAAAATGCGTATTTAAAAAAAAAATTTTTTTTAAACACATGGAATTAATAGTAACATGTTTATCGCATTTTACTTTTAATGTCGTTTTTGCAATTAATATTATCTTTCGTTACTTCATGTATAACTCGACTAATTAAAAATTGTTGATACTTAAATGGAATACCTTAGATATTACCAGCTAATCCCAGGTGGAAATGTCTGTATTCTGTTGGAGTTCACCAGCGGTGTAGTACTGGCCCAGTACAGTTGATCAGTACAAATGATCGAGAATTGACCCACTGCTGGTGAAAGGTTAGATCCACGATCGAAGCAGCACTAAGCCGATGGTAAAAAATGATTTTAGTATGCTAATGAATTGACAGTACAGAATCGGTATTGGTCTCCAGTACCGCATATTCAATAAACCAAGCGTTGCGAGCCAGTACTGGCCCAGTGCTGGCGCCGTACAGACGACAGTACTGTGACTACGGCAATCTGTACTGGGTCAGCACTGGGCTGATCGTACATGTTTACCTGGGATATCCCCTTTTCAATATTTTTATATACTTTTATATACTTTTATATACTTTACATTACTATACTATATTATATACTATACTTTATACTTTATATACTGTACTTATACTATACTTTACTATACTTTTCAATTCTCTCAAATAGATTCAACTCCATTATCTAGATACTACCCGTGATTATCTATTTTTATGTGCCTTCGGCGCGTAAACTCGTTTTACGCTACAGTTGAGAGTAGCGTAATTTTGTGTATTGCGCTACAGAGGAATGTAATGTAAAAATTTAACTGCGCATGCGCCTATTACGATACAGCGGAGCATAATCTTCTTCTTCGTACAGCATTGGAACCGTACTGACAAAGCCGTGTACATTTGAACTGCGCATGCGTCTATTGCAATACGCTACTGCTACACAAGATCGAGAAAATAAAAATCGCCGGGACTAGTCGCGAAATATCAAGTGAGATGGGCGATAATCACGGTAATTTCGACCTTTTCAGATTGGATTTGAGTGTAAGCATAAAAACTCGTATATGCGCCGAAGTCACATAAAATAGAATATGTACCAATGCACACAATTCGGGTATTTACGAGACTCGCTTAAAATGCTCACAGGACTGATCGCGCCTTCGCTTCGTCTCGGCTTTGTCTCCGCTTTGCCTCAGCTGCGCCTCGACTACGCCTTGGCTTCGATCTCCTGCGAGCATTGTCGCGTAATAACCCTCATTATGCGCCTAGGCACATAATATACTATTCTTCGTATATATACAGCAAGAGAAGAGAATATGCAAATTTAAATAATTTCCTGGTGATGTGAAGAACACTTTTGAAAAAAAGGGTACGGTTATTGATGTACACGTTTGGTTGAGAGTGCCCTGGTAGAGTGGATCGGTTGAAGAACCTGGAGGAAATGAAATAAGACATTTTTGTTACCAATAACTTTCGTGCGAACCTAAACGTAGTCATTAGCCGGTAGTCAGGTGGAAATTCGACTCGGAATAGTTACGCGCAAGGAGATCGCCGGGCCACCCACGCCAAGAGGCCCAAAAAACCGGCCCATCTTCCTTCCGTACAACTATAAATTATCCCGGAATGACTGACTGGTTGTTAGAGCGATATAGGAAGATAGCAAGTAACTATAGTTTGTGCGCGTGCGAGTGCAAGAGCATTTCTCCTCTCTCGCTGCCCAAGGCGACAACCAGAGTTCAATTTTATTTTTCAAAAAATCCAACCCTTATTGCATTGGAAATGATAGAACTACAAAAGGGTTCAAAAATGTTTTAGCACTCAAGAACTGCATCCTTCATATTTTATTATAAAAGTATACTAAGTCATTTGCATATATATGAAATTTAATATACGCAATTATAAATTTAATATGTATCAAAGTAGCGATAAAACAAAATAGATTCAGTGTCAGTTTTTTTCAAACTTTACTCTTTAAAAATGATTGGATTTTAAGGAATGATGGCACATTTACTTCATTGAACAATTTTAAAATACACCACCGTCTTAAATTTTCAAATTAATCTCTCATTTTTTAACTACAGCCATTTTTTTAGAAAACTTATTCAATTTTGCAACATTCGCTTATGATTATCGGATGAGGTATTAGTTCTTCCGCGAAAATTAGACTTCAGGCAAAAATAGATAATTTTGCTTTCAAGAATAGCATTATTATTGAAAGGATCATTTGAATGAAAAAAGATTATTTTTCAAGGAAAAAATTTATAACATAAAACATGTTTTAAAATGAATCAATTATTACTAAATTCAGCAATTTGTTTATAAGAAGTTTACTTTGGAAAATTGATTTTTAATAGTTTTAGTCATTAAAGAATTTTTCTCCAAAAACTGGGATTGGTAAAGTTGTGAAGATTATTTTTCCCAAAAAAATGGTTTGTAATTTATTAGAATCGCATCATTTTGTAAAATTTGGTATGAATTAACAATAAAGAAAAAAGTTCGGCAAAAATAAAATTTGTTAAATACATTATTTTTCTGCATTTTAAATTTTTTACTATGGAAAATAATCTTTCCTCTTTCAAATTAGACCTTCAATAATAATATTGCTAGTCTTGAAATAAATTATCTATTTTTGCCTGAGGCCTAATTTTCATGGATGAACTACCTTAAGAAAACTACATTTTAATTACTAGAATACCTGAAATAATTTGAGAATGGATGTATATCGACTTTATTCATTACAACTTAATTTAACAGCAAAAATAAGTTTATACTCATGCAGACCTGGCCCTGATCAGGCCCTGTATTTCAACACCGATCTGGGCCATCTCTGGCGATTTCTACACGGGTAATTGCTTATAATCAAATTACGTGAATTTCTAATTTTGGTGTATTAAATTTAATACCTGAGTATATTAAATTCAGAATACCGTATTTTTTCACAAATCATATACAGAAATATCAAATTTCATATTCAAATGAATTCAACAGTGTTTCTTAAGGTAAATGACCCAGTAATCGCCAGTGTACCAGTGATCGTCATTTTACTCTTGAAATTTGACAAAGTACTAAAAAATAATTTTAATTGAAGTATTTTACAACTGACAGTACGACTTAATAACATGGATTATGTAAAATTGTCAAAATCAATGATAATCTACACTGTACAAAAAAAATCGTAATTTTCCAATACATACCCAGGAAACAAAAAACCATTCACTTGCGTTAAATTTGAATGGGCTTTGAGGTGTTCTGAATTGCGTATCTGTCACTGTAATTTCAGCATTAACAGATTGAAAACCAATATTTCCGATAGAAAATAATGTATTTAAAGTGAACAATCGTTTACAATAAAATTCGGATTCTGTTTTTATTGTATTTCTCTTATTCAGAGTGACCTTTTAAGACTTCCATTTCATTTGGAATTTCAACCGATTCATGCGAACATCAATGAATCGTACATTGCCATTAGAAATTATTTGAGGTTAATTAGTCTTATTCAACCCTATTCACTTAACGATTTAACCAATGTCGAATGGCAGATTTAAAACATTGCGCACAAATGGCAGATTCCAAGTGTCACCATCCGATTGAATTTTTATTTCCTGATTATGCAAATGACAGATACACAATTCAAAGAGACGCGCGTTTTATCGGTTTTTTTTCCTGGGTAGGTGATGAAATTTTTCAATAATAATTGAAAAAATAATTTTCTATCATTTCAATAATTTAAAAGAAATGTTCGAATCCCTATTGGATTCTTTTTCAGTATTGAAATTTTTCAAGTTGAGTCTTAGAATTTTTCAAAGTCAGACACGCACTCTCTGAACGGCCACTGATTTGCAGTGACTATTCACTGAAGGCATCAGCTATAAGTCTTTCACTTAGAATCAGAGAAATTCGACTGACAAATCAGTGAAGTAGATTGAGCTCACTTATTGAATCAGTGAAATCTTCAGGTGGGAATAATAAAAACAGCAATATCTTTTAATGATCGATGAACACGTTTATTTTAGGTTAACCAACACTAAAAAGAAATTAAGTAATTATTATTATATATTGTAATTATTATTGTGTATAATTATATTATGTATAATAATTAAAAATTAAAGATCCATCGTTATACTTTAATCGTTCGCAGGAACTTCGCGAATTCAAAGGTTCTATTCACGTGGCGCGTTCACTGATTCCTCAGTGAAATCAAAGCAGGGCACTGATTCATCAGTTGATATATTTTCACTGATATAATCAGTGACTATTTCACTGATTCAGGTTTAGAGAGCAATATTCGGCACGTCATTGAATATTTCCAACATGATTTTATATAAAAATTTCAAAACATATATTCGTTAATTACTTCCAATACTTTATTGGAAATTTCCAAAAAAAATTTTTATAGTGCTATGAAATGGAAAATTATTTGTCTGCCGATTACTGAAACTACACTGTTAAAAATCTTATTAATTTTAATAGACTTTAATATACAAGTGGTAAATTAAAATTAATAAATATATTATGAAAAATTAATATACATACATTCATATTAAATTTAATAACTTTTCAATAAAAATATATTAAAATCAACAAAAATTATTAAATTATATAGACATGTGTATTAAAATTCAAATAAAAGTTTGTATTTTTTAAGATGAAAGTATTTTAAATTTAATATACGTTACTGGAAAAAAAACTCCCATTACATTTAATTTCAATACAAAAAGTTTCCCAATTCTATTTTGAGAATTATTTTAATCTCTTCTAAAGATATTTAATCTCAGGCTCTTTGTAATTTATCAATCGCCATTCCTTGTGGGTGTTTTAAATTTAATTGAATATACAATAGACAGGATTTGATACATTATTCAATGCATTAAAGTTTTTCCAGTACCTCTTCTTTTTTTCTAAATTTAAAAGACACTCGCCACGTCGTTGAGTAACTTTTTAAAGATCTAATCACTGCAATTTATTTACTTTCCGATCTTGCAGTTGTAGCATTAATTTAGAAAAAAGACAAGTGTACCTGTGATACAGACGCAAAAAGTGTGTCAGTTAGGCTCGTACCTTTCGTTTCGCATTCGTTTGAAACTAGTCGTTACCGCAAGATTACTATGAAATAAAACGGAGCTCCCTTTATGGAAAATGCGCAAAGCATTGAATTTGGAAAGGTTAACAAGGCGTCGTTAAGTCTCGCGGCGCCATCAGTCTCTGAAATCGCGGTCGGAGAACGTGATTCGTCGAGATAACGTACTATGTATAATACTTGAGAACACAGGATTTACGGGGTCCTTGTCATAACACGTAATAAACAAGGGATAAACGAGGGGTTGGTTTAGGGTGCGGTCGGATAAATCTACCGCGTCCGAGTCTCCTCACACTTTAATTTCTCATCTCCCGGCAGCTCGACTACTAATATTAATTACCGTGAGGGAAGGGAATATTAATTACTAATTTAAGTCGGTGATCCTGCTCCGGGAGTAACGGTGTCGGTTCCTGGACTAATCGACTCATGATATCGACCTACGAACCTCCACACACTTCCTGGGAACTTACCTTTGTGTATATATGGAGCCACGAAAGCGTTTAACGGAAATCTGACGAGTTCATTAATAACTTCTTCGAGAATTTGCGATGGTAATTGATTCTCTTATGTAATTAGTTTCTGCTGTCTCACTTGCGAATGGGACACCTTAAAACTTTTATTCCTAGATGCGTATCTGGATGGTGCAAACGAGATAAGACTTTTGTAGACTTTGAAAAATATTTTGTTCAGTGAACAAAATCGTTTTGTTGAATTCACAAAGTTTTTTAGTCATTAAGCGAATTTTTCAATTGGATCTAATAGATACTTGAAATTGATTAAAAGTAATTTAAGTATTTGGTTGGATTAAATTTTGTTGAGTCAGTGAAATCATTTTGTTGTCTGTGTATTATAACAAGATACTGTGGTTGAAATAACAAAAATTTGTTTGATTCAATCAAAGAATTTGATGTAATGAAAGGTGATATGTTTTGATACGATTCGGTTAAGTCAAACAAATATTGCAGTTGATTTAACCAAATTTTGTTTGACTTAAGATTTTGGTTCATTAACAAAATTGTTTGGTTAGATCAAGTCAATTTCTTTCTGGGTGTATACTTTAATGGGAGTAAAAGGTTAAATTCCGCAAATAAAGAGACAAAATTTATGACTGGGTGACATATTTATTCATCTTATAAATAATAAAAACTAGTATCAAAAGTCAAATAATAATTTAAGAGACGCTGATCAAATATATTCAAAATTGCGGAAATAAATATTCTTTTAAATTTTATTAACAAAAAAACTAGCCATCCTTTTTTCAAGTTTCACAATTTATTATAGTTGATTGATTTACGTTTCAAGCTCTATCTCTCGCAATTTTTAAAACTTTTGTATGAAACTGGACTCCAGAACTTGTAATTGTATAATTTGAAGTTTAGATTTGATATTTGCTATAGAAATTCTGGGAGGTAATTTAATTTTCCAGGAATACAGAAAATTTATCAATGTTGAGTAGATTGAATTTCTAAATTTTTAAAATGACATGTGCAGTGTATAAAATATCCAAAATATTTTTAACAATTTTCAAGGAAAACTTTCCTATTTTGCACTGGGAAATTTTTTCTCCCATTTAATTGGAAGTTTACTCCAATACTTCGGGAAAATTATTATTTTCAAAGCGAATATTTCCATAGCACGTGAAAAATTTTCCCAAGGAGTTGAAATTTATGAAAATTTACTGAAAACGATAGAAAAATTTACCAAACTTGTTTTTAAATAAGTTACAAAATTAACGAAAAACATTTACCGTGCGTATATAACGTAAAATAATTAATGAAACATTTTTTTTTCTTTTGTAAAAGACACTGATTATGTGCTTTGAAAAATCCGTGATGTACTCTCTAAATCTGAATCAGTCGAATTTTCACTGATTGAATCAGTAATTTGCCTTTTCACTGATTCATCAGTGCAAAAATATTTATCACTGACAAATCAGTTAATTTTCACTGATTGAATCAGTGAAAAAAGTACTTTTCACTGTTAAATCAGTTGATTTCCACTGAAGTAATCAGTGAAATTTGATTGATTTACAGTAACCTCTTTTTAGCTATTTGAATCAGTCAAATTTCACAGATAATCAGTAGATTTTGACTGATTCAGATTTATAGAGTAGCTAAATGAAAATTCGATCTGATTTATACATGAAGCTAGTTACATTTAAATTCGGTCGGAATATTTTATTATTCAAATAGGGTTACATAACTTTTCACCACGAAAAATTTATCCGGACTTGACCCTCTGACATTCGTACTTGTCTTACAAAAAAAAGTTACTTTCGTCCACCCTCTGATCTCGACTCTAGAAATATGCCTGGAATTCAATTGGCCACGTTTTAAGGGACACTGGCGAAGGGTTGTTTTAATGAATTTATAGACTGAGGGTATTCCCCTCTGGAAAGCGGACATCCCCAAATACTTGTTGACACGTCCCCTAAGAATTTTCTTTCTGCGTTGTCATGAATAACTTTTGAAGTATGATTTGTACCGTAAAAAGAATCGTATTTTTTTTTATTTGGTAATATAAAAGTCAATAAAAATCAAGCAATGATATTTTAATACTACAAGGTACTCAAATAGTAGTGAACAATAGCTAATGCAAGTAACTTTAAATTAATAAATTAAAAATAAGTTTAAAAATCTGTTTTGCCGTCAGTAAAATCTTTCACCAATTTCAGGAGCTGACCCTATTTTTTTATCATTATATTCAAAAATATTAAGAAATATTTCATAAATCGTACAAATCGTATTTCAACAAAATATTTTTTGGATTAAGGTAGTTCGTTCACGAAAATAAGATCTCAGGCAAAAATAGATAATTTTGCTTTCAAGAATAGCAATATTATTATTGAAGGGCTAATTTGAAAGAGAAGAGATTATTTTTCATGAAAAAAATTTGAAACACAAAAAAATAATTTTATTAATAAATTTTATTTTTGCCCAAACTTATTTTCTTATCGCTTCGAGCCAAATTTTTAAAAATAATGCGATTCTAATAAATCATGGTCCATTTTTTTAGGAAAAAGATTCTCTACAACTTGACCGTTTTCAATTTTTAAAACTAAATTCTTTAATGGCTGAAATTATAAAAAAAAACAATTTTTCAAAACAAAATTTTTATTAAAAAATTGCTGTATTTGATAATAATTAATTCAATTTTGAAAATAGGAAACGGTTATGTTGTGTAGAATCTTGTTCCTAAAAAAATGAACCGTCATTTATTAGAATCGCATCCATTTTAAAAATTTTAAAAATTATTTTTTGTGTTTGAAATTTTTTTCATCAAAAATAATCTTTTCTCTTTCAAATTAGCCCTTTAATAATAATATTGCTATTCTTGAAAGCAAAATTATCTATTTTTGCCTGAGGTCTAATTTCCGTGAAGGAACTACCTTAAAAAGCATGAAGTATTTAATTAACATATATTTTTTTTCAAAAATTAAGTATGCATTTCTTTGATTATTTTATCTGCAAAAATATTTTCTTGGTTCCGACTCTTCAATAATTTCTCAGTTAATATTCACATATTTTTTTAAATGGAATAATTATTTACATCGAAAAAATAAGACTAAAGAGAATGCTTTTTGCGAAATTTTCAATTTTCTCATAAAAAACTATTTATATACCCAATAATTTTTATCACTTCTTCTCAGTCGTTAAAAGCCCCATAACTTATTAAACTTAAATAAGAAATACCTCGCTCCAATGAAGTGGATTAAAAAAATGCATTTCCTTGGATCTGAGAAGCTTTTATTTAAGTGTACTCAAATCGAAGAGAGTGGTTTGAAAATAGAAGAAGGCCGGAGCCCACACCAAATATTTACTTTCCTTTTCAAAATTAAAATTTAAAATCCCAGAGACATCCTAACAGAGACATAAAACGGTCAAACGTCCAGTATTATAATTCAATTAGCAGGCGACGGAATAACAAACTGAAAGTGGGATCTCAAGGAGTGACTCAGGCCTTTGCATTTAAGATAGACTCTCTTTTTTATGGCACAAAATCCAAGTATCGTATATTCGTAGGAATAATTGAAAGAGGCTGGTATTCGCGTATTTTCATTATAATAGTATAGCGCGTTGCAAAGAACGCCAAGCGTTTAAAGATCTTGAAGAGCCATCGACGTGCGGCATGTCTTGGACTTGGACCTTTAGAGACCGTAACAGTTATTCGAGACTGTGTTTACCGGACGTTCAGAGTTGCGCGCTATATCCGTCTTACAGAGTGAGATTAGTAAATCCACATTATTAGCTTTAATGAGCCGAGACGCTGGCCGCCTCTTGCCCAGGGCGATCCTGACAAGGTGTGTGGCGAAACTCAGCTGCAGGGTGGCCTACTCGTACCCTCAAACGTCCCGAATACTCTTACTATTAATTGACTGATGATTCGCCGAATATTTCTCAAAAATTCACGATAGTCTCACGACCCTGAGATATATACAACTCGCAGAAGACGAGCCATCGATCTAGTTTTATCGACGCAAAAGATCGGAATGTCCTCGAACCGTCGCGAGATCAATTTCTGCCCAGTGCGTTGATTTGGCTAATTGACGTATTGTATAATTTATTAGAGTCCACGTACTTTTTTTCTCCTTACAGTTTGCACCATCAGTGTCGTAACAGACTCAAGGAATTGTGGGATGAAGAATTATGGCACTCAGTAGAGAATTTGAATTATTTTCGATTTCCAATAAAAGTAATAGAGAAAGATCCAGATAATTACAGGGACAAAAATGGGGATCAACGATTTTAAAAAATAGGAATGATTACCAATAAAGAAAAAAAAGTATTAAACAAAAGAGAACTCATTCCCAAACTGCGTAAAACTCTCTTTTAACACTTGGTACTCTCTAAATTTGAATCAGTCAAAATCTACTGATTATCAGTGAAATTTGACTGATTCAAATAGCTAAAAAGAGGTTACTGTAAATCAGTCAAATTTCACTGATTGTTTCAGTGAAAATTGACTAATTTAACAGTGAGAAATATTTTTTCACTGATGAATCAGTGAAAAGGCAAATCACTGATTCAATTATTCCTAGTTTTAAGTAATCATTCATATTCTTCTGATCTCCATTTTTCTCCGTGTATTTGTATTCGAAGTACAAAATATTGCGAGTGTTGTTATCTATATTGTAGCCAGTGCTATAGATCTATCTATTTTTGTCTAAGATATAGTGTTGAGCGCTATACAGATATAGTATTTTGTGCAATATTTTATTCACCTGAAAGAAATGAATAGACTGTTAGAAATTTCTACTGTAATTTCCCGAAACACGTGAGTGGAGTTTCATTCAGTTAAAGTTTAGTAAAATTAAGATGGAATTTCAGAAAGTTCAGTTACTTTTTAGTAAATTTAAGAAACAATTTTTTAATTTTCAGCTACAAAGTCTTGAATATTCTGATACTTGTATCTTTAATTACTTTAATTGTTTCTTTAATTCAAACAAAATTTCTTTGAATCAAACAAATTTGTGCATTGCTATACGGCCCAAGAAAAGTTTCTTGGATTTAAACAAATTTCTTGATTGTTTTTTTTCTTTGAATTAAATAAATTTTTATTTCAATTTGAAGAAATGAAGTTAAAAGAACGATTTCTTAAATTTAAATGAAACTTTCTTCTGGGTGTACATGTAATTGAAAATTTTCGTAATTTCATGATAAATTTTATAAAAATTCTGTTACAATTTTAAGATAACTTTATTCAAAAACATCATAAATATCGTCAAATTTGACGTTACCTTTGTAACATACAAAGTTTGTAAATTTCCGAACATTTTTAACAATGTATTTTGAGAATAACTACTATAATATTTTTCATGTCCTGTTCAAATATATGTCATAAAAGCTGACGTATGAAACATCAGAAATGAAAAGTGGACTCTACAATATGCGATATGCCACGTGTAAAGTTAAATAATAGATCCCAGGTTTCATTCATCAGATGAAAGATATGAAAATTCTTATTCGCGCTACTTTGTGATAAATTTTTGTTGTTAAAAATTGACATAGTTAATTATTATGTTTCTATACTATATGACAACTGTTATTAAATGTGTCATTGAAAATAAGTCAAGTACTAGAGAAATATTCCCAATGACGCAAAACTGGTTCTAGCACAAAACAAGTTTCTTATCTTTTGGTATAAATGTTTCATTATTCCTCAATGTGTTTTTCTTCTGCAGTTGATCACTATTAGAAATTTTCTGAAATTTACGAAATTCTCACGTCACAAAAGTAAGAAACAATTTTAAGGTATTCGGGATACTTTTAGGCAAACGTATCTCAAATGTCAGAGGAATTTACTCAATTTTCGTAAATTCTCCTTACTATTATATAATTTCATCAAATTAGCTTGAAATTACGAAACTATAACAGAATTTTTAGTCACATATTACTGTATAAAAAATAAGGAAATGTTTTCTTAAATTTATTAAAAGATAACAGAATTTTTTGAAATTGTATCTTCATTATACTAAAGTATAACTTCCGAAATAATTGATTTTTTTAGATGATCTTCGACTCATTTTGATGGTAAATTTACGTATAATGTAAAAAACGTGTCAAAAAATTATACTAATTTTCCTTGGATTCTGAAACGTCTAAACTTAGAACAAAAAGACATAAAAATTGAAAAATTTTAATACACGAAAAAGGATTTAAAAAATACACAAAAGTGGTAACCCACAATAATTAACTGCCTTTTTTGAAAAATTGAATAAAATTATTTTTAATGATTTTTTATAAATAATTCTGCAAGTTCGAATTTTTACATCTTTTATGTTCTATAAGTTTAGACTTTTTCAGAATCTAGGGAAAAATTAATATAATTCTTTTGGCACATTTTTTACACTCTACCTAAATTTAATTATAAAATGAGTGAGAAAAAATCTAAAAAAATTAATTATTTCAAGAGTTATTCATAACTTAAGAGAGATTTTGACTTTTTTCATACCTTCCTCAAAAATTGACAAAAACACTTCATTTTCAGATTGTTCTATGCATAATTTTGACATCCTTCATGTTATTTTTAGGACAAAATTTTAATACGTGTATTCCAAATATCAGGCGATTCTATGCAACTAAGAAAAACAAAGAGAGTATAATATTTTAACAATCCACTGTACGTTGTAACCGCATGAAACTCCAGTTACGTGTTTAGGAATATTTCTATGGAAATAACTAACAGTAATCAACCTCAGAAATGTTTCCAACCCAAGTTTCCAAATTCCTCACATAATTTAAATGTGCATTTTTTTTAAATTAGAGACCTGTACTTTTAATACGCTTTGCTCAGTGACAAATTTTAAATATCATTATTTCACTCATCATGCATCTCAAATTCTATCAGGGAAGCGAACCAATGTTTTTTAATTCTCCTCGACTCAAATTGATTTTGCACACCTCTAATCTGAATGCGACGATTCCGTCGCGGGACCAGGTGGCGATTTGCATCCGCGAACCAGTTGAAAAGTAAGCTGCCGCTCAACGTGGGCGAAACGTATGCATTCAGAGTCGAGTGCAATAAAGTAATAAGCGTCTATAAATAGCGGCACGGACTCGAAGCGGCATTAAACCACGAGTTACGGAGCTACAGAGGCAGAAAGGAAGCTGAGAGTCCGCGAAAGTCAAGAACATAATCATAGACTGTGAGCCAGACCCTCTTATTTACCCCCCCCCCCCCTCATCCTTGCTCACCTTCTCCTTCTTTCCCCCCTCTATCTTTAAGTTATTGTCTCTTCATACCCCCTTGAAGATGACTACCCCCCCGACTCCCTTCTCTTTCTTGGAGGCTTTTACTCTTAAAGAAGCATCCAATGAAAAATATGCTTGTCACTTCATGAGAAAAAAACCCAAGTACTTTGAGAATAATGGCTAATATTACGCAGCCTGTGGATCTAAGTACATAATTTGAATTATTCTTCTTTATGTTTACGAGAGATGAATCTGAAGATGACACCGATGGTTCGAATTGAGCCACCCAGGTTGAATTGGTATTAATTTAGCAATTTGCTCTTAATTTTTCATTTTCGATTATTTGGGTATCTTTGATGTAAATAGGGTAATTATATTTATATATATATACGCGGAGAAACTTTTTATATCAATTTTTACTATAGTGTTTTTCAATTTAGGGAAAAACGTATCACTTTGAGAATTTTTTTTAGTAAAAATACTAAACTTTATAATAATGATGTGAAACTTTAGTATAAACTATAGTAAAATCTGCTATGAACTATGCTGAAGTTTCATATCATTATTATAAAGTTTAGTATTTTTACCAATAAAAATTCTCAAAGTGATATGTTTTTCCCTAAATTGAAAAATACTATGGTAAAGATTGATATAAACAGTTTCTTCGTGTATATAAATATATATATATATATATATATATATATATATATATATATTTATATACTTTATTATTTATAGTTGTATATATATTATTATATATATTATATCTTAGAAATTTTCTCGAAATATGAATAAGATATTTTTCCAAGTGAATTTTCATTTTATCCGAAATTAAGAGAAAATGTAATTCTTTTACTTCCCGTGTGGAAAAATTTCATGGCAGTCTATTGTCTGATCTGGCCCAGGTCTGGCAATGTCTAGACCGGCTGGTCTCGAAGTTCTGATCTGGCTCAGATCTGTCGCTGGTCAGCATTCCATGACAACAAAGTTTGTATGTGGCGAACAAAAACTTTTTTTACAAGTTTCGAAAAATTCATAGGTTAGTAACAAGTTTTTAGAAACGTTTATTACGCGACTGGAAACAAGTATCTTTTTCTTGAAAATATTGCTACTACTTACTTTTCGATTCCAAAAATTGTGAAGAATTGGTTGTAACTTTCCGCGTCATACTGCTAGTTTTCATCGCTCAAACGTGTTCACAAATCGAATAAACTGTCAAAAGTTTCTGAACAAGAGCTTGACTAAAATAAAAAATCTAAAATCTAAAAAAGAAGAATATGAAAAAAGATTGAATCACTTTGAGAAGTTAGGATTTTTAATCTAAATCGATAAATGTTCAATTAAAATGGTTTTGTAACCAAAACTTTATTAATTGACCACCAATTAGTTGCTAACCAGCTGCGAATTAGTGGCTGACTAGCCGTTAGCTTGTGCACCCCTATCCTCAATCAAAAAGAAGTTTCATGAAAATGCCTAATGAAACGGTTCACGACATCGTATTCAAGCTATTTCATAGTTTCGAAATCCTAGCTGATCGTTTGGCGGTTTTTTTCAACAATTACATTTTTTCGATTTTTAAATATTTTTACTTATTCTTGACGACATGTTTTAGCGAAATATAAAAATTAGTAATTTTTTTCATTTAATTTCTACTCTTGTACCATGCTCTCAACCTAACCCAGAACCACATGGACGTAATGGTACAGCGGTTCCTTTTTTTCTAATTTAATTAATTGCCAAATAGTTTATTAAAATGTGTAATGTAAAATTTATAAATAAACTTCAATATAAAAATTAATGATTACTAAATCAATCACAAAATTTATTTATTTATAAGGCTGACTTAAATGTTTTTTAGGTCTTTTATAAATGGTTGAACAAGAATTTCTTATATTTTGGAAACTTCACTCGGTATTGGAAGTCATTCAACAATTTATTTATTCATGATTAAAAAAAAGAATATCTCCCCAAAAACCATTTTGAGTCAAAAACAGAAAATTTGTAATCAGCAACAGGAACTGTTGAAACAAAATATGTTTTTGTGATTAGTACATTTTTATTTCAACTAGTTAGCCACGGTATTTGTAATTGGATCGAAGTTTCCGGATTTCCAAACAAAAGTTTGAGACTAAAGTGACACTTGTTTATGCTTTTCCAATACGAATAATTGAATTTTGCCTTCAGAAACGGGCATTTAAAAAATTTAATTCACTGTTTGCATCAAATTTGACGAAATTTAAAAAAATTTCAAACAGCGAGATCAGTCATAAAAAGCTGTGATAATTGTGATAATATTTATAGTACACATACATATGGGCCATTCCATATTAGATTGACAGTCGATGTCGCAGATTTGAACGAGATAATTTTTTTCGGTTCTTTATCAACAATAAATAGACACGTATTTTTTTTTTGGCCAAAAAAAATTTTTTTACAAGTATACGATTTTTCGAATTTTCTAAGAAATGATATTTTCGACATAGCAAGCGCACTTTCAAGCCTGTTTATCTTGAAAACAATTGTTCGCACGAAAAATTTTCCAAATTACGAAACTTAGGGTTTTGACTCTTCTTTACAGAGATTGTTGCGAAAAAATTGTTTAAATATTTTTTAACATACAAAAGTAAAGAAATAAACGCAAAATCGTTTTTTTTTTTCAAATTTGGGCCCTTTCGAAATTTTTTTTTTCGTGGATTTAGATTCTTTGAAGTCTGTTATAAAATATGATGATTGAATCAAAATGGCTGGATCATTGATTTGGAAGTTATGGAATTTTGAAGAGCCTCGCGCGGCCTTGCGCGCAGTCCAGGCGCTTCCACACGTAGCAAGCGTTTACCTTTACTTTTAGCGCTATTAACTTACGCCCGGTAAAACGCTCGCTGCGTGTGGAAGCACCCGGATTGCGCGCAAGGCCGCGCGAGTCTCTTCAAAATTTCATAACTTCCGAATCAAAGATCCAGCCATTTTGATTCAATCGTCACATTTTATAACAGACTTTAAAGAATCTAAATCCACAAAGAAAAAAAATTTCGAAAGGGGCCAAATTTGGAAAAAAACGATTTTGCGTTTATTTCTTTACTTTTGTATGTTAAATAATATTTAAACAATTTTTTCGCAACAATCTCTGTAAAGAAGAGTCAAAACCCTAATTTTCGTAATTTTGAAAAATTTTCGTGCGAACAATTGTTTTCCAGATAAACAGGCTTGAAAGTCCAAAATATAATTTCTAGAAAATTCGAAAAATCGTATACTCGTCAAAAAATTTTTTTTGGCCAAACAAAAAAATTCGTGTTTATTTATTGTTGATAAAGAACCGAAAAAAAATTATCTTGTTCAAATTTGCGACATCGACTGTCAATCTAATATGGAATGACCCATATATACTCTTCTGGCAAATAGTAATTACGTCACAGACTTGTGTATATTTTAGGAGTTCTTAAGATTGTAAGCTGCTTACATAAAAATAAGTAATACAAAACAGTTTCATTAGTGAAGTAGCAATGTGGAAAATCATCGCTGCTTTGCTCTACACCTTTGTAACCATTTCCAATGCATTAGGTAAGTATAAATTAAAAATAATAATAATATAATATGTATAAATAACGGTTTAATACTCATTGAAGGTTAAAAGCCAAACCTGAAAACTAAATTTCATTTAGTTCGAATTTCGAATAAGTCACCTGTCATCTTTAGAATTCTTAAAAATAATACTTAAATGCTTGCAATTCATAAAAGTAACAGGTGAATTATTCAAAAACTGATCCGGCTATTTTCATTTGCACGGCAGATCTTGCCCTGCCACCGTGGCATGTGACGTCACATTGGTAATCTTTTTAGAACATTAACTCAGCACTATAGACCAAACTAGTAAAACCGAGTAGAATAACATATGCTCTAGAACCCGTGCAGAAATTTTGTTTGGGCGCCCTACCCGACCGAGCACAGAGCAGGGCCTGTAAAATGCGGGCCCGATCTGGCCCCTTCTAATTTTGGTTTTCTACAAATAGTAAAATTTAAAAGGTTTTCGTTTAATAACAATAAATAGTTGGTTCAAAAAAATGTATTTCATAAATTCAGATTAGTGATGCGACAGTATAATTAAAAGTATACAGACATTATTATAATTTTTTTTTTGTTTTCAAATTACCGTTAATAAAAAACTATGCCAAGTAATAATCTAGTTCATTACAATGTTAAGATTTATGTAATGAATCTAGTGAATTACCTTAGCTTCGTCTATAATGCGAATATAAGAAATTTCACCAACGATTCTGTGCTTCCGAACTCGCCATGCACTTTTTGCTTTTGGCATTTTAATTTCAATATAATCACTGCAATATCGCGACCACAACACAAAATTTGAAACTAATCTTGTCTATCATAATCCGATGTGGTTCCGACCCGGGCCATACCATGTGCCCCCCTGCGGCCACATGTGGAATATCCGATCGGGCCCGGATCGAAACTTGGGAACAAGTTGGGCCATTTCTGCACGGGATCATTTACCTTTATCAACAACTTTATATTTTTTTAAAGCTAACAGGACTTTTCATTCTTTACAGTATCGAATTCTTCATTGATAGAAAATAAAGCAATAGAAGAAGAATATCTGGAGTACGTCGGTAAAGAAGAATTACAATATGTCGTATCCTTAGGAGTTCTTAGGGGTCGACATTATAAACACATATGTTTGGCAGTTATGATTACAGGATTAAACGGAGTAACAGCCGGAATGTGTGGCCACTATGAGTAATTATTCATAAAAAATATATCCTACTTTTATTTGATTGCAAAGAGTAAATTTAAGACAAAGGTTAATGTCGATGTGAATCTTAAAAGCAGTGAGAGAGTTTAAAAAGAAACAATTCTTTTAATATTATTATATTTGTATTTTATAAATTGTGTACCGCCCTAGTACCGACTGATAAACTCACAGCCAAGTTACCTTTAGTAGTAATTACAGTGGGTAAAGAAATCGCATGTGTAAATTGCAGATATTATGCAAATAGAGCATCATTGATTGAAAGAGAGAAGAATCTAACTGAGGAGAATCGTTCAAAACTTCATGTTAATACAAAGAGACCTGTACATTCTAATCCAGACACGTTCTATACTGTTATCCGTTTTATAGACTTTGACAAATATTTATTCGATCACAGTAAAGGAGAAAAATATTACGAACGACCCGATATTGGAGTCTTTGTGGTGAGTCCTATACTCTTAAGGAGAAATTCACTGAAAATTAAAAGCCATTTTTCAAACCATTAACCTTGCAATAGAGTGTTCAGTTTTCCGCAAATAAAAAATATTTACCATGTGGTAATACTGGGAAGCAAGATTGAGGCAAGATTGCCTGGAAACGTTAGAGAAATCTTGACTAAAAAATAAAACGCTCTTAGCCGATATACGGGATAATATCGTATACTACTGTGGGCAAAAACCAAGGTGAATTTTGTTATAAAATGAAAAATCTTTATGTATTTATCCAAATCAATTTCATCCCCTTCAAAGTAATCCCCTTCCGATATAATTCACTTATGCCAACGATTTTTTCAATTATCGAAACAATTGGTAAATTCGATTTCCGGAATTGCCTTCAAAGCCTTCTTCGATTTGGCTTGTATCACTTCAATTATGTCAAAACGGTATCCTCGGAGTGGTCTTTTGGGTTTGTGGAATAGCCAGAAGTCACACGGAGCCAAATCAGGCGAATATGATTGTTCTGGAACGATATGCGTTGGGCTTTTGGCGAAATGGTCACGAAGAACGAGTGCAGTGTGAGACGGCGCATTATCGTGATGCAAAAACCACGAGTTTTCTGCCCAAAATATCTTTTGAAACGGTGTTGAGTGATCCTCTTGAAATACCAATAGTGTCAGCAAGGTCTCTAATTGTCAATCGACGAATTTTGTGTACTAATTCTTTGATTCAGACATTGTAAAAATCGAAAAAATCACATTTAGTCGTTCAGAAAACACAAGCGTAACTATGTAACAAATGATGACATTGACATGAAATTTGGCACAGATGTCAGTAACAGTAGGACCAACATAAAAATAACAGAGTTTGCCCGAATCGGTAAGCCCGCGAAGTTTAAATTGAAAATTCACATTAGTTCTTGCCCACAGTAGTATTTTAAATCTTCATGTTTTAAATTTATAAAGTTTTTTACAAAGTATAATTCTAAATCTTTCAAGGCATTTTATCAATTTTACGAAAGATTCTACTCCCAGAAAAAAGTTTCTTTGATTCAAACAAAATTTCTTTCAATCAAAAAAATTTGTGCATTGCTATACAGCCAAAGAACAGTTTCTTTGATTTTCTGAAAAATCCCTGGATAAATAAATGGTAGCCGTTTGAAAAAAAAACATAATTCTTTTGTCCTGTTGTTTTCCTTAAACGGACAAAAATAATATTTCTAAATCAATTTTTGACAAAAATCGCTTCCTGATGGCCCCGCAAATTGAATATTCTTTCAAGAACGCAGAGATTCATCTGAATCGGTTCATTCGTTAAAGCTGTATAGCGACCCGCATACTGAAAAATGCTGTTTCCAGAAATAACGCGAATTTGAAGATTACCGTTTTAAAAATTGTCTTCATTCAAAGATGATGAAATTTGATAAATTATTTCGTAAGTTTTTTCCAATACTGTAATTGAATCGAACAAATATTTTTTTAAATCAAATCAATAATGTTAAAAAAATAATTTCTTTCATTTAAAAAAGGCTAAAAAGGTAATTTCTAAAAATCAAATAAATTTATATTTGCCCTGAAGGTATTTTTACTGCGAATTGCAGCAATGAAGATAAAAAAAAAACGATTTCATAAATTTAAATAAAACTTTTTTCCGGGTGTATGTGGAAACCCACGTAGAATCCTGCGTAAATGGTTTCACCTAGGAAGTTAAATTTTATGAATCAGTAACTAAATTTTCATGCACGTGTATTAAACGTAATCACACGGAGAAAAATAGTTGAAGTAATTTTACTCAACTCTGTCGATTAAACTTGGGACATAAGGACGTTTGAACATCTATTAAATCCTAGTCGGGTAAAATCAATTTGATATATACCTAATTCACCCAAAGTGAATAACAATAAGCGTTACATAAGGAATAGTAAGGAGTTGAGTAAAACGTTATCGACGACAGGGCACCAACATGCGTCAGTGGGTTAACATGAAATGTATAAGTATATCACCGACGCTTGAGGTGCTTCAAACCGTAGTTGGGTAAAATGAGCATCGGGCGTATTATTTCAACTGGCAATGGTATGGTCCTCTCAAATAAAAAAAAAATTCTTACCTCGAGCCTGCCAATAGTCATCCGGTACATACATAAACAACTTACAAATACATTCACACCATTCAGACGTAGCCAATCACATTTCAAATTACAAATACATTTAAACATATAACCTTACATATATAAACCTAATAACAACACTTATATATAGTACGATACGCTTTCGTCGAATCACGCTCCCGCTCGCTTACAATGCTGAGATATAAAACTTGGAACTTTGTTATATAGTGACTGCAAGAGTTATTCAAAGCTTGTGAGAGTAAGTGCCGTCAATAAAATTTTTGAGCCTTACTCAAGTAAAAATAAATCAACTTTTTTCATAAATGATTAATAAAATATTTTTAAAAATTAATATAATTAATCAATTATTATAACTATGATGATTAATATATATAATATAATTATTAAATTACATTTAGTATACATTTTTATTATAACAACGTATGAAGTTTAGTGAAACTAAATTTTTAAATGTACATTAAAAAATTGCATTATTATTAAGAAGTATCTTGTATAAAAACATTTAAAAGAAGGTTCTTTTATTTTCTGTGTTTTATATTTTCAAAATATGGATTTTACATTTGCGAATTCCAAATTATTATTCTGCCTGAGTAATTTATGTGATATTTCATATTTTATGTAATACACTTATCTACTTTTTTTTGTTTAAATTTTCATAATATCAATTTAATTTTAAGAATTTAAGTTTTTGAAATTAAAAATTTGTTATGTGTGCCCAAGGCGCAGATTACTTTCATTCGTTCCTGCGTGAATAGATGTAGCTGTTGAAATAAATCTTGCGATTCACGGTTTACTCAACTCTCGATTGAAGCGTAGAGTAGAATGAACGGAAAGCTCTACTATTTTTGTGATTTAATAAAAGATTGGTTTTTTATAGTTATACTACGAGTAATAATATATATATTTAAAAATTTTTAATGCACGCTTTCATACTTCACCCTACGCTTCTGAATTTTACTCAACTTTGATTCAGTTTTGAACATTTAATATATCACAAATAAATACAATGATACTAAATGACTTCTAACTTGTCCTTATGTCCCAAATTTGATCGGAAGTTGAGTAAAATTACTTCAACTATTTTTCTCCGTGCACGTTATACAAGTATTAGTGCCTTGAAACAAAGAGAGATTTTCCGAACACTGTACGTTGTATGCATTAAATGAAAATCCTTTCTAGTTGAAGAAAAAAGTACAATATACAAGACCACTGCTCAATGTACCAATTTCTACAATCAAGGAACTGCCAAAGTATACATCTTTCACATTAATAGGAATGAACACCGTAAATGCCAGACCTTCAGGAGAAGAGATGTTGATGAAGAAGACACTTGTAGAATTGGATACACTTTCACACAGAGCCATAATTTCACCCGTGAAACCTTCCCAAATTCGTGTTAGATGCATTTTTGTATCCTACCATGGAATTTTGACACTGGTAATTACTTCTTTATGTACTTCTACACGTAATTTTTGATTATCTTTCATCATTTACCAAATTCACTAAGAACGCATCTCAGTATTAATAAATTTTCTCTTTTTAGAACGACTTGGGTGGTCCTGTATATTTGGGGGATAAGTATGTAGGGATTTTGGTTGATAGGTGGAATGTAACAGTCGCAATAGAAGCCAATCTTGAGGAACATATTGATAAAATTATAGCTTCGACATGGATTCCACGGATAACTGAACGTCAAACAAAAGGAAGTGCCAAGATTTCTACTAGCAAGGCCATTGCTAGTTGAATTTCAATTTAAATAATCGAATAACTGGTCAAATCAATCAGCTCTCCGTCTATTTCTGGAAAATATAAAAACTAGTAATGGTTGACTAGCTGCTGGCTTGAGGCTAAGCAACCTATGGCTTGTGGCTAGCCAGCCGCTGACTAGTCGCTGATCGTACAAAAACGTTACAGTTCTGGCCAGCCCCAGACCAGGCTTTATAGTCAGCGCCAGAACTGGAAACCAGACAGTCTGGTTTGGCGCTGACCAGCGCCATGGAACTTTTCCACACGGGTTTGACATCTTTTTTTAAATTGATTTCATAAATATTTACGATTGCAATATTCATTTTTTTGTCATAATTTCTATCTTCAATCCAAAAGACTATTTTACCCATCGGGAAGTTTAGTGCGCATGCGTTAAATATATACATATCCGGTCCTTATATCAAATTTATCATTTATTGTACATATTTTGAATACGTATCGGTTAAAAATATTGATGAAGACGTAATTAAAGGGGTAGTTTTTTAAGCAGCTGTTCGAAGAATATTAAGCTTACAATGACGTTTACTATTTTGTTGCTGTTCCATTTATAATTACAATCATATAGTTTTAAAATATAATTCGTAAAGACACGCAGAAAAAATATTCGTGAAATTTACAGGAAGATTGATACTTATTTTTATAACTTGACTTTTAAGTAAATTGTACAAGAAGTTCAATTCAATTTAGGTATTTGTATGTTTTACTACACGGAGAAAAAAACTGTTGAATCAACAGGTATCATCTGCTGGAATAGGAACAACAGATTTTTTTTGTAATATTTACAGATTTTTCTGTTGGATTGACCGATTGTTGGTAAACTCAACAGATGAACCTGTAAAATCTACCGAAATGTCTGTTAGAATTACGGATTTCTGTTTTTTCTTGAAATCCGCAATTCTAACAGACATGTCTGTAGATTTTACAGGTTCATCTGTAGAGTTTACAAACAATCTGTGAATGCAACAGAAAAATCTGTAAATATTACAAAAAGAAACTGCTGTCCCTATTCCAGCAGATGACATCTGTTGATTCAACAGTTTTTTTCTCCGTGTAGGCGTCCAGTAAAATCTACAAAATATGGAAAAATCCATGTCTAGTAGATTTTACTGAGAAATTGGGGAAATGTACAGAAAATCTGTTCATCGAATTAAACTTATTGTAAAATCTATACTTAAAAGTCAAGTGGTAAAAATAAATACTGAACACAAAGATTTACTGAACACGTAAATTACACGAATCCTTTTGTGCGTACTGTTTTGCAATAATGATTTGATTATACACGGAGAAAAAAAAACTGTTGAATCAACAGATGTCATCTGCTGGAATAGGGACAGCAGAGTTTTTTGGTAATATTTACAAATTTTTATGTTGGATTCACAGATTGTTTGTAAACTCAACAGATGAACCTGTAAAATCTACAGAAATGTCTGTTAGAATTACTGATTTCTGTTTTTTCTTGAAATCCGCAATTCTAACAGACATGTCTGTAGATTTTACAGGTTTATCTGTTGAGTTTACAAACAATCTGTGACTCCAACATAAAAATCTGTAAATATTAAAAAAAATCTGCTGTCCCAATTCCAGCAGATGACATCTGTTGATTCAACAGTTTTTTTCTCCGTGTAAGAGCAAAATATATTTTATTTTGTGCTTGTTTCTTGCTAATTTTACTGTGATTAGATGTTCATAAATTTTCCTAAAATGCCTAGTTTCTAATAGGAAAAATAAAAAACATGATCTTTAGTATTTCTCATTTAGCATCTGAAATAAGAAGTATTTTAGAAACAACCAGATTTGACAAAATTAAAATTCGTAAAGCCGCTGTTCTTTAAAATCCCAAAAAAATTCGCGCATTTATATGATTTCTCGCCCCAGGCAAAAATAAATAATTTTCCTTTTAAGAACAGCAATATTTTCATTGATGGTGTCACTCAAAAGAGACAAGATTATTTTCCACGAAAAAAATTTGAAACACAGAAAAATAATTTCATTAATAAATTTTATTTCTGCCCAAACTTTGTTTCTAATCGCTTCGAGACAAATTTTAAAAAATGATGCGATTCTAATAAATCACAGATCATTTTTTTAAAGAAAAGATTCTTTACAACTTAACCGTTTCCAAATTTTGAAAATAAATTCTTTAATGGCTAAAACCGATAAAAAACAATTTTCCAAAACAAATTTTTTATAGACAAAATTCTGAATTCGGTAATAATTTATTTATTTTCAATAATTGAAAACGGTCAAATTGTAGAGAATAAGAATAAGAAAAACAATTCGGGAAAAAACAAAATTTATCAATAACTTTCAATTTAAAGGATTTGAAATCTTTCTGTGGAAAAAGAGACGCTTTCGACTGTGTTGAGATTCGAGCCCAGATCTTTCGCCAATGGCAGAAATTTCAAACTCAACCACCAAATTCGAATTTATTAGTAAAATTATTTTTTTGCATTCCAAATTTTTTTTATCTAAAATAGTCTTTCTTCTTTTCAATGATCCCTTCAATAATGTCATTTAATTTTATTCAGCATATTTCTATCTTCGAATTAATAAATATTTAAAAACTGAAGGGATATGATAAAGAATATTTTCATTCGGTTCCAATTAGAAAATTCTCTCGAAGAATATTTAAATAATTATTTTCAACAACATTTCTCAACTTTTAGACGTAACCATTGATTTCTGTACGTCTCTCCAAGGTGACGTTTTCGCGAGAAGGTGCATTTAATCTCAAGGTCATTGCTACTCCGAAGATTCGTTTGAGAGCGGATGTTGTGCCTACGGGCTTGGTCGTTTTTGTGTTCCCCGCGAGTCGAAGATCCAGAATGTATGCACATAAATTATCCATCGGTTTGACGTAGGTGTCTGCGTGGAACCGGAAAGTCTATTTCATTCATAAGCTCCCACTCGTTCGGAACTAATCTCAGAATGAGTGTCACGGTTACCTCTCGCGCTATGACTTATTAGTTTTAGGAGCCGAAAAAAGGCTTCCGGATCTTCGCGTTCGAGTCACGCTCGAAACGGCAGTGACCAGAAGAAAAGAAAGGTGTGCATGTGTTTGTAGTTCTCGGTTGAATTTCATAGTTCGACTCATTTGGATTCTTTCGAAGGAACAATGTGGCGTCATTCGCGTTCGACAATTAGTGCCACGGAGACAGGTGAAGCATGGCGTCACGCCCTTTCAATGTAGCCGCAGTACTTCTATTCGCTTTATCCCGTTAACCTCCGTCGATGTTTTATCGTCTCAATATATCGACCCTGGGCCAATTCCTTTATAAAGGATACAATACCGCATTCCATGTTTGCAAGGAAGATTCGGGATGTTTTAAGCTACTGCAAAAATTTTTACGTGGCCCAGATTGGGGATGAAACACGGCCCAATCGGGTCCAAAGCTGGCCGTCCAAGGTCCTATGGAGCTGTAATCGGGGCCTGATCAGACCGTGTCTTTCATTTTCGGTCTGTGCCATTCCTGTTGATTTCTGCAGAAATCCCCTGATCTGGCCCTAGTTCGAAATTAAACACAGCGCCTGATCTGGGCCCGTTCTAGGTGGTTAAAAATACCGAAGAGTACGTAGTAATTATCTAGATCTGACCCAGATCAGGCACAACGTCTAATTTAGATCCAGGGTCTACCATCTCTGGGCCTAACCTGGGCCATGAAAAAATGTCTGCAAGGGTGGAATTAGTTATTGTTTTACTAATTTCAATTTGTGACGTATTTCGTTAATTCGAAACCGTTGGAACTTTCAAAATACAAAAATGACCAAATTTGGACCAAACAAATTTCCCATTATCAACAATTATGAGAAACTAACAAAAAAGGAGGAAAGAAAAAAGAAGGCAACCTTCCAAAACCCCTTCTTTCTTTTTCTTTCTTTCGACCTTTTTAGTTGGATTTTCATAATTGTTGATCCTAGGGAATTTCCTTGGTCCAAATTTGTTCGTTTTTTGTATTTTGAGAGTTCGAAGGGTTTCGAATTCTTGAAATTATGAATTATACTTTTGTTTGGACGTTAAGATAAATTTGGGTTCGTGGTGATCTGGTTTGAATTTAGTTGAAAATCAACTGATTTTATGGATAGAAATTAGTCACTGATTGAAATAAGAAAAACATATTTTCGATACCTTCTTCACTTTCTGAATCTGAATCATTCAAAATTTGACAGATTTAAAATTAATCAATTACTTTTTTTATGCAATTGGCCATTTTTAACTGCAAATCAATTATTAACAACTGATTGCATAGCAAAAGTGAGTCATTGATTTCAAATCAGTTGAAATCAATCTTATATTCAGATGTAGAGTTTAGAGCACAAAATATGTGATAAATATCCAATATCATTTTAATTTCAACTTTTTCAGTATCTTAGACATTGTCTTAATTTCGATTTTTTTACTAATTCCTATTAGTAAAAATTAGTTTTTTAAAGTTACTTTTACCGAGGAAGTATTCAAAATCAACTTATTGAATAGCTAAAAATCAGTTATCTAGAATATTTCTATGATACCTAATAAATATTAGAGAACTTTTCAAATATACTTTATGCTTTTTTAATTTTTATTATAAATTCTTCTATTCGTTTGATGCAGTGACTCATTTTTAGTAACCCAATTAGTTGATTTTGATCGACTTCTTAGTGGATTAGACTTAATAACTTATTACGAAAAATTCCATATAGTATGAAATTACATAGTTAAATGAAGCTTAAGAATTTTTTCAAGACGTAGGTATATCATTGAAAAGTAGAGTTATATAATAATATATATAAAATGTGTTATATATAAAAATAGGTTATGTTGAGGAAAATATTAATAGATAAAAGCTATAAACAAAGCCGGCTCTACCATATAAGCGGAATAGGCAACCGCCTTAGAGCGGCAAAATTTAGGGGGCAGCAAAGTCGGGGTTTTTAAAATTTTGTTGATTTCACTGGAAAATCATGATTTTTATTGATTTCATCGCGAAAATATAACTCTACATTGCTTAATATAGAAATAAATTAATTGAAATTAACTGAAGAGGCGCTAATATTTATTCTACCTAGGGCACCAAATTTTCTTAAGCAGGTCCTGGCTATAAAACATACTTAACAATCATATCATTGGAACGAACTTTCTAATCAATTTAATGATAAAACGTATACAGGAATATATTCAATTTTTGACAAGCATTATTAACAAATCCATAAAGTATTTCGTTACTTGAATTATTATCATAAGCAACTCGCATATCAGGTTACTTTACAAGAGAAAGGGATTTGTCACGAATCAATCTAAATTCTTGCACCTAGATACAAACCATAAACACCGTAAGAAAAGATTTTTACATTTTAGTTGAGTACATCTCGATAGAAATTGCACATACCCTTTTTTATAATTATCCAACCAAATTGAAAAAGTGTAAGAAACTGAAATAGCCAATCCAACGTATCTCTTGAACACTCTATTGAAAAATATTCCTATATATTTATTTAAATATCTTTTAAGTAATTATACATGACACTCAAGACAAAAATAAAAAAATTGTTAATGTCTTGAAAGTGTCCAGTATTGATAAAAATAAGTTACAGCATCAATATCATCAACATTAATTGCATAGTGTGCATTGAGAAATTGGAAAGAAATCGACAGGTCGTTAGCAAGATCGAGGAAACGTCAAGCAGCAGTTACGTCGCCAAGACAGGATTATAGTGCAATAAACATGACTCGGCGTAGAATAATATCGCCAAAGAAGGGATTAATCGTTCTTCGAACATATCCTTCGCTATTTTTTTGCTAAACAAGATCCGCAATTTTCACTCGTTCCCTGAATCCCTGGAAAAACGATCTACTCCTTGAAGTCAATCCATGGACCCTGTACTGAACTAATCGTCAGCTTGTAGCTGCATATATATACATGTATATATGTGTACGTATATATAGCTCGTTACTGCCAACGGTTACTTTGGATAAGCACCGGGGTCATTGAGAAAATTGTAGGTCTGTTTGCACTGTCAGCCGTAGACAGATTTCATTCGGTTAAGTTGCCGGACAGCCTATACTTGAAGAGTCCCAGACCAAATCGCTCTATCAAGAGACGAAAGTCACGGAATACCTATCTTCGATTTCTTCATCGGAGATCGAAACCCGATCTCGAATTTGGATATGTTTCAACTTCAATAGGCATATGTTTACGAATGTCGCATCTGATTGTTTAGTATTGAAAAATGATACAAGACAATGTCTTGGGACTTTTATTCTCTCACACGGAAAGAAATTTTATGGCTAAATGTATTACGTTTCATGAGAAAAAGTACCATTTTAGAGAGTAAACCAGAACTATTGGGAAAAGTTTTGAAAAAGCCTTATCATAATGGTAAATTTTATTATGTCAATCATTACTCGCTATCTGTCGTGAAAATGGAAACATTGAGGCAAATTTTTACCATCTATGATGGGTACGTTTCACTTTCGAGCAATTTCTTATTTTGACTACAGTAGAGCTTAGAAAGTCAAATCAATAGAAGTGGATTTTACCATCTCCAATTGTAATAGTTCCAAATTGAACTCTGATGGGAACTTTTCGAACGTTACGATTATAATATTCCGTAAATGCATGCAAGTAATATTTCAACCTATGGAATATATTATAATGTAAACACAAAAGATATACATATAGATTTTTAAAGGTATATTCTGTCTAAAAAAAGTTGGCATATGAATTTTCAATTTTTACCATCATTCTTGGTGATATTTCCCGAAAGGTGTTATATTAGGGGGAGAATACCAAGTAAACGGCCAAAATCTTATCTTTTCTATGAGCGCGGATTAAATAAAAACTATAACTGCCAAAAACACCAAAATTTAGATTTTAGTAGTATTTTATTACTAGAATGAAATAAAAAAATTTCTAGTGTGAAATTCCGGCCCAAGTGAAAAATATAATTGCGCGAATTCGAGTCTACGCTCGAGACAAAGGTGAACGGTGTCCCTGATACAGAAACAGGAATTGATCCTACAACAAAAATGTAATAACAAATTAGTTTCGTAATTGCGTTTAATCGTCCCTGACGTTTTTGGTTTCTTAAAAAATTTTTTTTTTTTGCAGTAACGTAAAAACTAAAAAAGTCGATTTTTCGCAAGTTACTTTTTACAAAAAATTGTTAACAAAAATTTTTTTTGGAAAAAAGGAAAACGCCAGGGACTAGACCAAAGTGTTTTACATATCTGGTAAAAATTTCAAGACAATCGGTCAAGCGGATTTTTTGCAACTAGGGACACCGTTTTAAAAACATAGTTTTCGGGAAAACGCGTTTGAAGTTTTGCTATGGATGACAAGGGCCGGGCGCAGCGTTAGACAAAAATATGCATACCACCTCCAGTTTTAGTAATTTCGGCTTAAAATTGTACAGAAATATTCTTGAATAGTTCTACAATAAAATCATGTTAACAAAAAAAAAAAACTTTTTGAACCATTTACTTGGTAATCCCCCCATAAGTCACATATTTTCGGAACAAACTGGGTGAAATTCCTGATAGTTCTGGTCTACCCTCAAAAATGGTATTTTCAACCATCAAATTTCTATCCGTGCACTGACGGTGATCATAGCAGGTTTCACATTACATATTCTCTCTTCATGTTGTATTAGACTTGTATATGTATACATAATGCAACAACATCAACGTCGATCATAGCGATGACTCTTAATGGGTTCTCGCGATTGGGGATCCTAATGCTTGTATCTGTGCCAAGCAAAGAGATTCGAGACAAGAATCTGTAGGTCCGAGACTCTTCGAACAAAAAGCGATCATCGACCTGAACACTAATTCTGCAACTTGGAACCCACGTGTTCTTTTGCCCCCTGACCTTGATTGATAGCTTTCATGAGTTTCGAATTGAGATACTTTTCATTTCCGATATTTTTTTTATCCAAACTTTTACACTTTATATATTTCGTTTTCCGGTCATTAAATGCAGAATTTTGTTACCTTTCATATTATTCTAAGATAAAAATTCATTGTTAGGTATTTTATAAATCAGAAGATTTTATGTGAATGATTAAAAACAAGTATTTGGCGACTTTTGCACAGCAGTGTATATCTATATATTATGCTTTCAACTACTCAAAAATAAGAGGATAATTCAACACACACTGAAGAGAAACATTTGTACAAACAAAATTTTGTTGCTTTAATACTGATGGAATATTTTTGCTGGTTCGATAAAATTCTTCTCTATGTGTGTTAAGTTGGGAGATATCTTGAAATATTTAATGTCTCCATCTAGGAAAGAAATTTCTTCGATTCAAGCGAACTTCATTTTCGGGTGTACAAAAAAATTAAGTTAATTCAAACAAGTTTTGGATAAATCTGATGATTTATTTAATCTTATTGATGCAACCAATATTCTGTTGAGTCATCTCAACTTTTTTCTGAGTGTCCGAAGAAATATGCTAGTTCTATTCAGGGCCAGACTAGAGCCTGATTAAATAACAGTTTATCTTTCTAGAATTTGAAAGTGGTCAGAAAATAATTGAATTACATTGATACAAATTAAGGGCATTTGATTCTTGAAAATAGTAGTAAGTTTATGTAAAGAACTTGATTCAGTTTCTATAGGTTTGCCCCCAAAATACATAAAATCAATAAAATTTGCTTATTTCCTATTATCACTTGCCCTTAAGGGGGCAGCCCACCTTTGAGGCCTCTTTTTTCACCATTTTTTTCTATCAGAAATTTTTATTTTACCATTTCAAGTTTTTTACATTATGTTTTATGGTTATTGAAATATAAGAGAAACTTTTTTTTGGAAAATTTTGGTGACACCCCGCTGAGTTATGGCCGGCCGAATGGTCAACAATTTTTTCCTTGTCGGCACGATTTCTCATGTTTGGATGATCTGAAACAGTAAATCCATATTTATTCTTAAAGAGGGCATGAACGGTTATCGTCCCTAGCAAAATTGTGAAAATTCGTTTATAAATAAACAAATAGTGAATTTTTTATGTTTTTTTTCCATTTTTCACCCTGTTTTTCAACATAAATGTTGCTACAATATTGTTAATAAACAATTGAAATTCATGTCCGTGCTAGGGACGATAGCGAGGTGTTTTATAAACATTTAAAAAAAAAGTTTAAGCAAATCCGTCTAATAGTTTTGCCAAGTTTGACAAGTTGAAAAAATAGTGTTTTGAGAAAAACACATAAGTATCGAAATGAATGTGGTACATTTGACCATCTTTTGATGAAAAGAAGGTTTCTACATGCACTGATAGAAATTAATGAGTGGTACAACCATATTTATGATTGGATTAACTATATTTTTTTGCTGATATAGATACAGCAATATAGGATGTGTGTTTTGGCCATCCAATTGTGGTTGAATGAGTATGAGTGGAGCAACTATCCATGACAACTAAAATACTCATATTCAATATAGCTGATTTATAAAAAGATACTGTATACTGTACTAGCAATAACGATATGTATAGTGAATTCGTTTGAAAACGTTATTATTTTATTTTGCCCGTTTTGAAAGTCTTCCGACAAGTGAATTTTTTTTAAATAATTTTTTTTGAGTAGCTATTGTTATCGCCTTTCGGTTGGGGTATGTGAAAAATGTCAGAAGTTCTTAGTTTTGGGCGAGAATTTACCGTCCAACTTAAAATCAACGATTTTACGGTCAGTTTTTGTGTTTTTGAGCAAGATATTGCATTTAGAAACGTAGGACGGGTCTTACACCTATTGTTATTAATGTTTAGACATGACACGTCCATAAAAAAAAAAAAAAAATCGTCAGAATATACGTCAGAAACTTCAGCCATATTCTGGACTTTGATTTTATGATTTCTTAAAGTATCAAACAAATAAATAAATAAATAATAGAAAGGTTAAGAAGAAATTTGGGAATATTTTTATTCATATAATTAAAAAAGGGATGAATAAATAAGAAAAAGTGTAAAGCAATGTATTTAAGTTTGAAGCGGAAATATTTGAGTAAAAGTACATAATAAATAAATGAAATACAATATATGCTATGACAAATCATGAGAATAAGATTTATTGTATTCAAGTTTCAACAGAATACTTTGCTGCTTTAAAGAAATTGATGAGGCCTAAATAATGTTTCGTGAAATAATTTATTTTCAAAACTGCATATAATGTTAACCCTGAACAATAGTACGTATGTTAACTCTGAGATATCACATACTTCTAATTTATAGTTAAATTTTTTTCACCAATTAAATTATAGACTATCACAAAATCTCAAAAAGAACTGTACACCTAATTAAAAGCGAAAGACTCTTTAGATGATATCCAGTTAATATGATACATTGGAATTCTTTTATTTATATCTCACTTAAATAAATATTTTTAATGTTTTCAACTATATCAAATACAATATCGAACCAATATGAATATGGAAACGAAGGAAAACATCTCGAGTGAATCAACCATCCAGTGGTATTGCCAAAATACACTTTTTAGAGAATGCTCGAGGAAACAAATATTTAAGAGAATTAAACATTTCATACGGCAGTAACTACTAACTATTGCAGTTTTGTATCGCAAATATAGTTATTAATTGTACCAGTAATATTTAATTGTTTTCTCTTCCAATTTATGTTTCTGATTCGAACAAAAAGCATTTGTCATATTTTAATTGCTGTGCTTCAAATTACATATGGTTCCGAGACACATATTATATTGTAAATATACCCGTAAATTTTTAACCTGCAATTGTATGGTTAAATGAACCTAACCATTTCTATCAGTGTGAATTCCAAGGCTTTAAACTAAGTAAAAATGAAAAAAAAAATCGAATTTTTTAAAATTGAAAGGTGGGCTGTTTTGACACGAATCTCAATTCCTTGAAGAAGGCTTTACACATTAATAAAAAGGAATGGCTGTTACTACCATATTTATGATTAATTTAACCTTACCTTATTGCTGATTATTTTTAACCACCCGATTATAACTAAATAAATATGAAAGAATCAATCATATTATTGGTTGCTATAGCAATAGCTATTGTTTGCCTTCCCATATTACATTTCTGATTCGACCTGTTTCACTTACAATATTTCGATTACTGTCTTTAACATGCTCTATTCTTCAGAGAAACATATTATATTATTAATACAATTAAAAATGTTCAACCAATAACCGAATAGCTAAAACTCCGAACCATTTCTATCAGTGCAGAAAATAATCACAGAAATCAAGCTGAAATGATTCCGAATGTATTTTCTTGAGGAACCATGTGAAATTGTATTTCTAAATTTATATAAAGTTAAATAATACGCGCATTAAAGAAATATAAGATACACATTGAAAAAATATACAATGTATCAAAACTATGGGAATTACGAAAGACTATCTAGTAAAATGTATAAAAGAAAAGAAAAAGAGATGCCGCATTGAGTAATTTATGACTAACATAAAAAACTTCAATTCAGTAACTGCAATGTTGAGTGTTCATGGGCATTGTATAGAAGCATGTATGTAGACTTCTTTTCTTTAGATGTGTTTGAATGTATATATGGCGGGAATGAGTTAAGCCATACGGTAATACAGCTGGCAGGACGTATTGCGAGACTGCGTGCAGAAGAGCATTTAATCAGTAGATTTCTTTGACCTGAGCATGACTGCCGACTGCGAACTCTATGCGCTCTTACGAAATTTCTACCAAATGAAGAAACAAAAACGCTGACCCTATTTACCAGAAACAATTGGAGATGCTATCAACTATAGAGACAAATAAAAGATTTTAGTTCAAACAAATACTTTCTCTCGATAAGTCTCAGAAAATATTTCTTTAACTCCAGGAAATGTAGGATGTGATTCTATGATTTAAAAAAATATTACCGAAAATCTTATTGATCAATAGAGCAATATTTCCCTAATAAATCAAAAGACTTTATAAAAACCATGTAAAATGAGAGATTGATTGATTCAAATAAATTTGCAAGAAATCGATAGAAACAACTTCCATGAAGGAATCTTCGATATTTTTTATCTGAAGGAATAGTTGGTTTAATTATAATAGTAGATTGTATTGAGCCTTGATTTAATTATTAACACCTAGTAAAAGCGAGCCGAAACGTTTGATTAAATAGACTCCTTCATTTATGGACCCTAAAGCCAATGGAAACTTACCAAGTATTAATAATAGTTGGTTTACATAATTAAACATTTCATAAATGTTTCATAAACAATGATAAACTTTTATACAACGAACAATTTTGTTGATTTTTCCATAAAAAAGTTTTTATTATAACATGGATTTTAAAAATATTTTAATAACAATAAAAATACGATTATATCTACTAGTATTGTTTGTCTGATGTGAGGAAATTATTTTTGGAAATTTATCCATGTCTTAATAAGGACCAAAACTTTAGTCGAAACGTTGACGTTTTATGAATAAATATCTGTAGAAGACCGGAAAGGCCACCTATTTTCTTCTCTAAATTAAACATTTCTGACACCAGCGGAATAGAATAAAAAAATTATTTTACTCCTGCAAACTTCATCATGGCTATCATTTACTTAAATTTAAAAAATAGTGTAAATTTTAAACTGAGCAATTCATAATTACGTGGGAATATGTTAATTTGCACAACTACGTATATCATATATACATGATGTATCGTTGTCATTAATAATAAATAAATCAAAGGACTTTAATTATTTGCATTCTCAATACACGTTTTATAAAAAAATGTTTTAAATTTCATCAACTGGTTGGACAATTAAACATTGAATTAAACGAAGCTTGGTATGATGAAAAGCGAAAATAATCCACAATTAGCCACTCTACATTCTCTCAAGATTTTCTCTGCACTTAAACACTTTTTTGCAACATCTTAAAATAATAAAGCTGATTCGATTTTATTTATGCAAGATTCTAAATTTGTCCTTGCATCGTTAGCAGAAGAGTTGTTTCCATTCTGCATACAGATGTTCCGGAAGTGCGTCTAACTTTTGTACTTAATTGCAACAAAATAAACCAAAATGATTTTACTATTTACAATCAGTGACTGAATTAGCTGTACAGTTGGCTCTTTTGAGTCACATTAACTGCACGCAATCAATTAGAACCAACTGTTCGAGAAACTTTACTCAACTTTCAGCAAAGTTGGGACATATGGACAAGATGGTAATTATTTAATTATCTGTTTTTTACCTCCCCCTCTTAAACAATTAACCTCTACCTCTTTGAAAATACATATTTCTGGTATTTTGGTCATCTTGTTTTTTTTCCTTTCCCTTTAATTGAAACTTACCAAAGAACAAATCTCACCCATAACTTTATTTTACAAAGCCTTTCCAAGTCTTTCCAAATAGAACTCAGTTTTAGAGGAAAATCCGTAGTGACAAGAGTGCATTTGTAAATTATGTGTTCCTTTCGTTTGCGGCGAAAGAAGGGGAAAGAAAATTTGTTTATGTGTCAGATTAATTTTCACCCACATTTTTTTCTGGCTACTTAAGAAACCAACAGGTCAGTTTTGTTTGGTAATATTTTATTGTAATCAGATCGCAAATAGACATTTTTATTCTGGAATAATTACTCTTAATTTCTTCTCAACTTCTATAATTGTGTAAATAATTCTTCTTAGAGTAGATATTTTTTGTACAGTTTTTATTTGTGAATTTAGTTATTCAGACAAATTTTATAGTTTCACACGTGCAATTCATTCATATCGTTTGTTACTACAATATTTATTCGTCACAGGTGCAATTTTTTAAGTCTCTTCCGTTTGTATTTTTATAGAAATAAATTCTCACTGATGAGGACTCCAATTAGAGTCGAAACGTTTGAAGATATGATACCTTGTGAGTTACATCTTTTTTGGACCCTAAAGCCAACTAAGAACACCAACAATATTTAATATTATTGTAATAATTTGTGACATACACTGTTAGAAATCTTATTGATTTTAATAAACAAGTGGTAAATTGAAATTAATAGATTTGTATATTATGACAAATTAATATACAATACTTTTAATTATTCGAATTAAATTTAATACATTTTTTATTAAAATATATTAAAATTAACTTACCTTTATTAAAATATATAAATATGTGTATTAAAATTCAAATAAAAGTTTGTATTTTTTAAGATCAAAGTATTTTAAATTTAATATACGTTACTGAAAAAAACTTCCATTACATGGAATGGAAGTTTAATACAGAAATTTCGAACAGTGTAACAAATGTTAAAGAATGCATCAAAGTTCGGTAAACTTTAAAAATATAAAGTTTCAATATCTGCTTTACAAATTATTACAATAATATTAAATAATTAAAAGTACACTGTTAGACATTTCTGTATTAAAACTTCCATTTCGTGTGATGAAAGTTTTTTTCAGTAAACAAACTTTTATTTTAATGCACATGTGTATATATTTTAATAATGTTTGTTAATTTTGATTAAAAAGTTATTAAATTTCATATGAATGTATATTGATTTTTCATTATATACAAATCTACTGATTTTAATTTACCACTTGTATATTAAAGTCTATTAAAATTAATAATATTTTTAACAATCTAGTGTAAGTTGTATTGACCCTCAATTTTAATTCAAGTCAATTTTTTCCAACAATGCACTATTTTATTAAAATTGAGGGTCAATAAAACTTAAACTACTTTTAATTATTTAATATTATTGTAATAATTGGCCACTAAAAAATTGGCTTTGGGGTCCATTAAAGCCAATTTTTCCCAACAACACACCATTTTATATTAAATAATCTCCAACTTCTCCACATGTGCCAACTTTGCTCATAAGTTGAGAAAAGTTTCTCGAACTATTTTTATTTATTTTTTTTTGAAATTAGTGAAAAAAGTTCTGATTGAAATAAAGAAAGTAGCAAGGTATCTATCACTCGGTTGTCCAAAAAATGTCATAAGATATGTTGAATTAATCCTGTATAGGGGACTTTAGGGTGAAAGGGTTTTAAGCAATGAGTCAGTAAAGCGCGAGGGCGCGTTAAGCGTTAACTCGAGCTTAGCTCTCTAGCTGGACTAAGCACCGGCCGGAATTCGCCTGGCTAGATTGAGAGATATTCCGGAGATCGTTATGATGGTATTGAGAGTAGAGTGGTGTGTAGGCATAAGAGTTCTGGATGTGTACGAGGGCCGGGTGGCCGGGATGGTGGGAGGAAAGAGTTTTTCTGGTGGGGGCAGGCCTCTGCGTGCGGTCCCTTCTTCGACGGACCACCCAAGTAGACCGGCTTGTGCCGACTATACCTACATCTACACCTACACGAGTACTCGCTCCTGCACCTACACACCTGCACTTCACCCACTCTCTTCGATTTTAGCGACGGCAGCCAGTCCCGCGTTCGCGAAACCGCCGAATTGACGCGACGGATCTTATGAATGAAAGGGATTTATATGAAATTGTTATGTGGCGCTTAACTAAATATCCGGATTACATTCGGAACACGTGATCAGGAAAAGTACTTTTCCCCACTAGCGGGTCATAAAGTGCATTTTATTGCCCCCTGCGGGAGAAACGAATCAATTTTTCGACCCCCCAATAGGAAAACAATCGTGTGCAACCCAGGGAATATATTTATTTTTTCTACTAGCGGGTTATAAAGTGGATTTTATTGCCCCGTTGGGGGAAAACAAAATCCAGTTTTTGACCCCCTGGTAGAAAAAAATGGTGTGGGACAAGGGAATAACATTAATTTTACTCGTGTGGTTGTTAAACTCGCATTGCTCGGGCATCCAACTTCGGACTCACAAAATAAATTTTTTTTTCCCTAGTTGCTCAATATATTATAGTTGCTTGCAAAGTTTTTCTCAGTGTTCCCAACTACTTGAAGGAAATATTACGGAATGGTCTATGCAAAATTATGGTATTTTCATGAATTTTGTCTGAGTGCGGACGAAGTTTATTGTCCGAGCATTGCGTCTTTATTTCAGATTGGACAAAATTAGGATTTTAAAAGTTTTTAATATATACACAATTTTAAGATTTAAATAGAAAATTATTAATCGCTTTTTAAATTCAAATTATATTTGGTAAAAACAGTTGGTAAATAATTATTTGCTTTGAGTCATTTTAGGGTAGATTTTTTAAAAATAAATTTAATGTGTTGAAAAACTTAATGGTATTTTTAATTTAGTGGGAAAAAAACTATCTTTGAGGAAATTTTTCAATTGTAACTATATAAATACGTATATAATCAGTTTCATCTAATGCAATTTTTCAATTTTACGAATGTTTTCAAGATCTTTTATTAGTCTTTTGATCATTTTATTTTTTTTTGAACTATGTATTAAAAATTTTGCAATCTTCAGAATATTGCGTATTATATTGCGTAATAATATTTTGCAACCGTTTATATAATTATAATAATTCTATATTACTATAACAGTTATTTTTATTTTCTGTTATATATTTGTAGAACGTTAAGATGGAAGCATTTCGAAAATTATTATTACATGGTACGAAGGTAAAACTTATGGTACGAATACATGATTATGGCACGGGTTGGCAACACCGATTTTTCTAAAATTATTAATATTGGAAAAAACTGAATTGTATTGACTTTTCATTGATTTAATTTGTGTACGATTTATTAACAGTTCATATGGAGTTCGCGTAATTTTAAAGAAATCAAAGCGTATAATTACACTTATATTTAAGTTTACATTTTATAATCATATATTTATGTTAAAAATCTCATACAATTTATGTACAGTATTGCGAAATCTTAAGTAATTTATTGATTGAAAAAAGTTCTTTTTCACGTGTAATCTCTCACGATAAAATTAGATCATTTAGGATCCTCCCTTTTTGTGATTTATAGTAATGAATTACTAATGAAGGCTTCGATCAAAGCTGAAACATCTCAGTAAATACTCACTTTTTCATTTGTAAATCCTAAAGCCAATCAACAATCACTACCAATATTATTAATATTTTTGGCTAAAACGGAACATGATAAAAGAGATATTAACGGATGTTTGCAGACTCTAATTGGTTTTAAATAATCAAGAAATTAAAATTTTGTAATTTTTCGATACCAATCACGTGACTCACTTGATAAATGCCATGAAAGATAAAAACATGGTTTTATGTGTGTGAGAATTAAAATTAGCATGGCTTGGAGTATCATTCAGAGAATTTCAAGAATTTTTCCCCGGCTTGTTTGAGGAATGGAATATTATGCAGATATATTGTATTGTAGTCGATATAATAGAGGTTGTAATTTTTACAATATTTTCGAACGATTCATGTCAAATAATGAGACATAAACGTAAAAGATTATTTACAAAATGTAATGTAAAAATCTAATGTAATGCGAATAGACCTTCCAGTATCGTCCTCACACAGAAGTCCTCTCGTATCAGATTCGTGGAAGATGTACAAAAAAACCAAAAAAAGAAAATAAATATTAAGTTGCATGAGTTTTGCTTGTTTAGTTTATAATTATTATTTTTAATGCAAATTAAAATTGTTGAAACTGAAGAAGGCCCCCATTTGTGGCCGAAACGTTTGCCTTTCTGATGTTTATGTTTTTTACGACATAAACAATTTGTAACTAAACTGACCCCATGCCAAATTAAATATTACAGATATATCACTGTGGGTCAATATAACAAAGGAAATGTGCAGTAACATGTCAAGATACAATTCTCGAAATTATGTTTGTTTTTAATGGCACTTACTATACTAATTTAAAAAGAAATAATCATGATACTGTTTCCTTCACTTTTGCATAATTTTATCAGACTCCAAAAATTTCTAGAACTAATTGTTTACGAAATGCATAAAATAGTGTTAATGAAAAGCACACACGGGAAATTAAACGAAAGTGCATTCACTTTATAAATTCAAATCATAAAATCTATCAACATAAAATTAGAAAAATTTTGTTTCACAAGTTACTAAAATTTTAATAGAGTAATTTATGAAAATTCCAGTCAAACTTTTCCTGATAATAAAAATGTATAGCTACTGCGGTGATTTGTATTGTTTTTTTCTGGAAGTAAGCCTAATTTTTCTACATCCTACTTTTCCGATTTTAGATACAAATTTTCCTCACTTTTGTAAGTTTGAATCAAAATCTCAATGTGTTTAGTATCATAAATTTAAATTATCTAGAAATGAGATAAACATATTATGACATCAGTTTGCAAACTATGTTGTGCGCTAGGAACCTGATTCGTTTCGGGAGTCAGTAGGAAGGGGGATGTGAACGATCGAGACGAATCGAGATGGATGAGAGAATTTCACGAATCTTCCTCGGCGACTGTTCCATCGACCTCCGGCGTCGAGAGACAGCGAAGAGAGGTTCAAAGATCAACGGTGTAAACTCGGCGCGTTACTACCGGCAAGGTAACCGGGTCTCTGTGCGTTATAAAGTCGCGTAACACCTGTTAAACATGCCGCGCCTTTACAGTGCACGAAGCATAATTCAATTCCTTCTCTAATGCTTGCGATTGATTTACAAGCGAGCATTTTTATTCACATTTCTTTCGACTCGTTCTTCACACCAGTCTGAGAAAGAGAGAGAGAGAGAGAGAGAGAGAGGAAATAAAAGGCACAATAAAGACTGACAAGCTTGATTTGATTGCAAAAATCCCATCCCACGAGTTTTGATTCCTGTCATGCATCTTTGACTCTCCAAAAAATCATTTCTCTTCAAATAAAATCTCTTCATTTTTTTATCCGTGTACAACAGCGTTGCCACATCCTACAAACTATGTCATCGTATTATATACCATGTGCCATAGCTATAAAATCTACTACAACCCAGGCAGGAATTGAATGGGCAACTATTAAGGTGTGTCACTCGCCTCGAAGTTGCCCATTCCATTTTCACCTTAAATGCTTCGAAAATTAATAATTTTTTCATCCAATTTTGGAGAGATAGAGAAGAATTACTAATAAGAATCAGTTGAATGGGATGATTCTAAAATGACCCTACATTCAAGGCCGAATATTGGCACCAATTACGCGGAACAAATTTAAAAAATTAGTTTTTATTTCTCAGAAGCTATTTGATTTATTTATATACTTAATCGAAAAGCTTTCGAAATGCAAAAACTAATTTGCAAATATACTTGTGTAGAAATATTTTTTTTTTACTTAGATATTAATAAAAAAACGTATCCTGTTTTAATGTTAGAGCAAAAGCGAGACAGCCGCGTCACTTTTTTCCTCCAACTTTATTTTGTTTCGCTCTACCGCTAAAAAAGATTTGTCTATCTTTTGTGCCAACTTTATTTCGTTTCGCTTTACCGCTGAAGAAGATTTGTCTCCCTTTTGCTCCAACCTTTTTTATGTTTCACATTTCTATGACAACAATACTTACTTTCCTTCTGCTCTAAGTGCCTCATATAATATTATAAAAAAATGTTCTTTACGTAGGTCAAAGTTCAATGCAGTTCATTCTTCAACGGTAGAGCGAAACAAAAAAAAATTGTAGGAAAAGAGCGACTCGGTTGTCCTGCTTTAATGTTGGAGCAAAAGCGATAAAACCGAGTCACTCTTTTCCTCCAACTTTATTTTGTTTCGCTCTACCGCTAAAAAAGATTTGTCTATCTTTTGTGCCAACTTTATTTCGTTTCGCTTTACCGCTGAAGAAGATTTGTCTCCCTTTTGCTCCAACCTTTTTTATGTTTCACATTTCTATGACAACAATACTTACTTTCCTTCTGCTCTAAGTGCCTCATATAATATTATAAAAAAATGTTCTTTACGTAGGTCAAAGTTCAATGCAGTTCATTCTTCAACGGTAGAGCGAAACAAAAAAAAATTGTAGGAAAAGAGCGACTCGGTTGTCCTGCTTTAATGTTGGAGCAAAAGCGATAAAACCGAGTCACTCTTTTCCTCCAACTTTATTTTGTTTCGCTCTACCGCTAAAAAAGATTTGTCTCTCTTTGGTGCCAACTTTATTTCGTTTCGCTTTACCGCTGAAGAAGATTTGTCTCCCTTTTGCTCCAACCTTTTTTATGTTTCACATTTCTATGCCATCAATATTCACTTTCCTTTTGCTCAAAGTGTCTCATATTTAATGATGAAAAATATCTCATTAATTATTAAAAAGAGCACTGAAAATTCAAAATACAAGATAATGTTAAGGTTGAAGCAGAGAAAAAAGTTTTTTCGCGTGTTTAGAGATTGAATGAGGGAGTGGAGGTTTCGTTTGATTCGTTTAAGAGCGAAATCCAGTTGGATGAAGCCGTAAGGTTTAAGCGGACTGCCAGCTGACTTTTGCCATGTTAGACGGCACACGCACGTATACATATTTATACGAAGGTACGTTGGAATAGCTGCCATTCATTTTCATATTCATTAGAGACAGCCCTAGTATTAGCCTTCTAATTGCAATAATGAGCAGCAGCAAACCTTCATTCCCGCGATGCATCATCGACGTCAGTCGTCTTTATTCGAGGCTCAATGAACGCTCATGATCACGAACTCACTTATTTATCCTCACTTGAGTCGGAAATACATCGTTTTCCTCCACCCTGTAACTAAATCTTGCATTAATCGCTCAGTTTCGTCATTAGCGACAAACCTATTTATCTCCAGAAGACAAAAAACTCTTCAAAAAACCTTAAAATGCTTTTTACATGTTTGCTAATTCATAAAACCTAAACAGTGAATTTTATTACAGAAATCACTCTCAAGGAACTCCTGTCACGATTTTTATATCAAATGTTAATAAGGACATTAAGCCAGAGAGATTTAATTATTCTTCCTTGAACGTGTATATAAAAAGTAAATTATTATGTAAATATAAAATTTTATTGGAGATATTCAAATGATCTACCGTAGAGAGTCATTACAGCTTAATTGCAACCTAACACTTTGGTGTAACAGTTGAGTGGCAGAAACTGCATTTAAATTGCAGCAACAGATTAAGGTTGCACCATCTGTTGCATGCCAAGCTTTATATAAACATTCAAAATGTAATAAAACATTCTGTAAGAAGAATAAATATAGTCTCTTTAATTAATTATGGTTTTGACGAGTCTTATTATTGTGAGCTGATGACGATTGGTGAACACATTTTCACATTTCCTTTTAAAAGTCTCTTCAGAATCTATATTCAATTATTGTAATGTGAATCTCCACATTTTCAACTTTCTGATATCCTTTAACTTCTTACATAATCAGATATTCGAAATTCATGATGAAAAGAAATTAACAAGGCAATAAAAATCGATTACAGTATTTATTTTAATGAGAGGGCTCCAGATAATCGTGCGTGGAATCTCTACTTGCAATATATTTCTGGAAATGGGCTTTTGGCGTTCTTGAATTCGAGATCAGGTCAATTGAAATGCGCAGCTCGTACGACCTGCTTCTAATTACAGTATTGATCGGCAAATTTTACTCATCCAGGGCTCTCCTTTCTTTCTTGCTTTTACATTTTTTGTATACTCGAAATGACGTTAATTTACTCTAAATTTCTCACCTGTCACAAATTATTAACTACCTGTTTTCTTTTTTAGTGTACAAAATCATATGTGGAAATTTTCCACAAAACTGCATGTCGGAAAATTGACTGCATTTTTAAAAGAAACGTGTGATTAAGAGCGAATGAAGCCTATGAGAAAAAATGTGGGTCTAGAATTATTATTAAAAATTTACGTATATGTGAATATGTAATCGAAATTTTAAAACATTAGAAATATAATTGAATGAAGAAATGAAGTCGATAAAGCTGTCAATTTCAGCTGTCGTCAGACTCATTGTTGTGAAATTGGCTCAGTCGCTTTTTAGATGTTAAATATTTAACAGTCCCTTTTGTTCTCAACCATCAAGAATCTATTAAAGGATAATTTAATTGCTTAAATCGAAATAAGCTCTGGTCGTTTGTGCTCGTGACAATAAGCCATTAAATAATTGTCAGCACGCCAAGAGCTTTTATAACTCCCTGTTGTATGATAAAGCATTTTTAATGTAAGTGAGATTTCAGATCAAAAAATAAATTTTTATTGCTCCTGTTCGTTGAAGGGGAAACGATAAAGATTTTTCGTAAATGATTTCTTAATTATTATATACAATTATTTAGTTAAGTTTATTTTGTTTTCTATGAATTAAGGTCCATCTATACTAACTTAATTGAGAAGAAAATATTCGAGATTTTTTGTATAGCTGCACAAACAAAAAATTAACGACTTGATTCATTTTTAATGTTTTAAAGATGAATGTAAAATATCATGACCCTAGCGTACCAGCAATAATCATAAATTATTAATTTCCTTTCAAATGATTGATAAGTATCTAAAGATTTATTTCGATGCAATTCATTCAAATGAAGTCTTCTTGACTGATACTGCAATTTTTAAGTTGATTTTCGAATAACTTTATTGTAGGAATCCGACTCTGGAGAATTTCGTCACATGAAGGATCTAATGTCTATGATTGTGTTTCTATTCGAATGAATTACGAATAAGTGGAAATAGGTAGTGAACTATTTACTTAATATTGTCCAATAGAAGTACGAAATCTTTATACCACATGGAACGAATCATATTTATCTTTTTTATGACAATATTTATGTTTCTACAAAACGAGATATCGATTCAGGGAAATTTTGTCACATTCAAGATTTTTAACAGTGAAAGAAAGAAATTTTAGAATTATAATAAGGATCATTGAGAAAATATATAAAATGTCAATAACACGTGGATCAACAAGTCCCGGGAATGACGCATAGATGGCGTTGCCGACAAAAGTTCGGTATGATTTTAATAATGATAATTCTAAAAAATATTAGGAATCTAAGGAAAATCGAGGTGCAATGGTAATTATTCCTAGCGAACTAGAAATTGTTTGCTGTCAAAATACTAATGTTTTGAAAACTGATATGAAACTTTAGTATAGGTTATAGTAAAGTACGATACAATCTATTTTATCTATTTTATTTTTGCAGTGAATTTAGGATTTAAATAATAAAGCAGATTATTTTTTTCTATATGGATTCAAATTATTTTTAACATATTTAAGATACCCAGGTATTTAAAAAATTAGTTTACTTGATCAATAAACATTTAAACATTTCATGAATTTTCATATTCAGAGAAATTTTTAACTCAAGTCTACCTATTTGCGTCCCATTTCTGAGATAATAAAGAAAAAAGTAATATTGATGAGTAAATTGATAAAGCGATTTTGCTATCGATAATTGGATTCAGGGTTCAGAAACAATAACTCAGAAGGTTACATTTAATTATCGAGAATTCTTTCGAATGTTTCGACTCTGATTGGATTCCTTCTCAGTGATTTTTATTCCTGAAATATCAAAAAAGGTAACTAAAATATTGCATATATGAACCATATTTTTGCAGTAATGTTTGATAGTCTAAACATATGAAAAAATGAATATGAAATAATACAGGAAAAACTTGAATAAAAACACATATAAGAATTGAGGCTCCATAGAAGTCCTAATTTTGATGCATATTAAAATTCATAATGGCGTATATTAAATTTCATATACTTCATCCACTTAGAAAAAAGATTTGATTTAATCAAAAAAAATTATTTGTTTGAAAGATTATTCTATGATTTTAAAAAATGATTTATTCAAATAAAATAAAATATGTTTGATTTAAATAAAGTATCTTTGAAACAAATAAAAATTTGTTCAAATCAAATAAATTTGTGCCTTGAAGCAAATAAATTATATCTTTGACCATATACGAATGCAATAATTTGTTTGTTTTGAAAAAAAATTTATTTTATGCAAACAAATATTTATTTGGCCCAAAGATATTTTCATATTCTGGGCTTGCATTGATCTTTAATTAATAATTGAAGATATATGTTGATGTTGTACTTGGCTTTAGGATCAAAGGTTAATAAAAACTCAAAATTTTACATAATCAGACGTTTCGACTTTGATCGCTCCCCTCATCAGTGATTTATTTTGAATTTTGAGTAAATTATGATTTTGTGTATAAAAAGTTATTATTTTCCTATTTTTTCCTTTTCCGTTTTCTGGGGATCTACATAACTTCAACGGCACACAACGAGTCAACCTCTTAGCAAAAAAGTGTGTGCCGTTCAAATTATGTGGTTCCCCAGAAAACGGAAAAGTAAAAAGCAGGAAAATAATAACTTTTTATACACAAAATCACAATTTACTCAAGATTCAAAATAAATCACTAATGAGGGTTCCGATCAATGCCGAAACGTCTGATTATGTAAAACTTTGAATTTTTTTTAACTTTGGACCCTAAAGCCAACTATCAACATCAACATATATCTTCAAAGATATTTTGTTTGTATTAAACACATATTATTTAATTCTAATAAATATTTTGTTTTAATCAAAAAAAGCCTTTCAAACAAATTATTTTCTTTCATTCAATCAAATATTTTTTCTCAGTGTATGCAAATGCCTTCATATATATATATATTATTATAATATATATTATATTTTATAAGAGTAAGCTCGTGGCTTTCAGAAGGGCACAAGACCCACTTATAATTCAAAAATCAGATTCTTTGCGGATTTTGGCATTTTGAAGGAATAACGAGAGGAAAAGAAGGAAGTTGAAGGCCTGGAAAAGAGTAACAGAACGGCACTCTACTAGCTCGTCGTATATGTTTGCTTCGCCGCAGCATTCGTCCGATCGTCCCGTTAATATCGCGAAATTAAAACCCCATAATTTATGGGCCGTTTGAAGTAAACGACGACCTGGTGCTATCCCTTGAATTATAGCTCCCTTAACTAGACTTGAGTTACGACGAGCCACGGTGCGACCCGTTCTCTTTCGACTCCCTGCTCTTTCAGATCTTTCTTTTCCTCTCTTTCTCCCTCTTTAAGTATTTCCGTTTTTTTTCCAACAACATTTTGAAAATCCCAATTTCTCATTACCCGCACTTTTTATCCGACTTCGAAGAATAATATTTTTGTCGCTTGCTCTCATGTACCAATTTCTGGAAGAAAAATCGTCTTGAGGGGAAGATCTTAAAATTAATTGATAATTTGAGTATTTCAGGGTAAAGAAAATAATTTAGTGTGAAATAGAACGGATTTCTGAATATATTGAGTTTATTTAAATGGATTTTTTGACTTGTTTGGGTATTTGAAGGCCGCCTAAGCGCCACTTGGGAATTCCTTTGATCCTTTATCCGTAATCGTTCCAATGCAGCTACCGTTCGATCATAAATTTCTAGAACCTGAATTCCAGAGCCTGTATCGAGGAAAAGGTACCTTGCCACCTGTTCGAACCAACCTAGGAGCTTTAGGTAGATAATAATAGACCGTGTAAGTGGCGTTCAATACATCGTGAGCTGAACTTTGAACGACGTCCGAGAAAACAGTAACCGGTCGTTCTCTTCGGGGACAGAAAAAGCAAAAAACATCCGTCAGTGGAAACAAGAGACCAGATAAAACACAAAGGAGTCACGTCCATATGTCATCACCCACAAACCACCTGACTCCTCCACCTTTCTCACCGGAAACAACAACACTCATCAATTCAATAGATGTCCCATTTGTCGTCTGCTTAGATACCACCAAAATTATACATATTTACTCAGATTTCCACAGCATTCTCCCCTTCATTATAATTAATTATATCTTATTTTTAACATCCGAGTGTTTGTATGTTAAAAATTAACGAAAAGTTATGAAAGGGATCATTCCCATATTTAATGCATATTCACAGAATATAATACTGGCTACAGTACTGACTGAGTTCTGCCCGCCAGTACCAGTCAGTACTGGGCTTATTCGGGAATTTCATTACTGGCTAACCAATACTGTTATATAATACTAATCGCTATAATTCGGGATTGTATAAATAATAAATGTAAAAAAATCAAGATATTTAACTTATTTATATCAATTCTTCTTTCCACTCAAATTTTCGTAGAATTACTTTTATATAAATTGTCCTGCCTACGAGGTTCGAACCTACAATCTACCTAAAGACGCATCCTACGACCTACAACTAAGGCACTCTAACCGCTCGACCACGACTATATCTACCAAATGATTCCTTCCAAATCTTTTAACCAATTTTAATCAAACTGAGTACTACAATCCGATTTCATAAAATCTTCGGAATTTTTTCAAGAATTTGAATCAAATTTCGAAAAGTACTGCGCCAGTAATGGCAAGCCAGTATCAGCTAACCAGTACTGGTGCAGTATTGTCCTCTTAGTACTGGAGCAGTACTAAATATTTATGATAGCCATTACTGTGCCAGTAATGGAAATTTAGTATTGGCACCCAAACTTGCACAGTACTGTCTTCCCAGTACTGGTGCAGTACTAAATATTTATGATGGCCATTACTGTGTCAGCAATGGCAAGTCAGTAGCGGCTATCCGGTACTGGCGCACTACTGAATATTCATATTAGCCATTACTGCGCCAGTAATGTCAAGTCAGTACTGTAGTCCAATACTGGCTCACTACTCTATTCCCAGTACTGGCATAGTGCTTAATGTTTGTAATATCCATTACTGCGCCAGTAATGGAAAGTCAAGCGGCACTCAATACTTGCACAGTACTGGCGCAGTACTAAATATTTATGATAGTCATTACTGTATCAGCAATATCAAGCCGGTAGTGGCTAGCCAGTAGTGACGCACTACTAAATATTCATGTTAGCCATTAATGCGCCAGTAATGGCAAGTCAGTACTGTAGCCCAATACTGACTCAGTACTGGTTCCAAATACTGGCTCGCTACTGTATTCCCAGTACTGGCACAGTACTTAATGTTTGTAATCTCCATTACTGAGCCAGTAATGGAAAGTCAAGCGGCACTCAATACTTGCACAGTTCTGTCTTCCCAGTACTGGCGCAGTACTAAATATTTATGATAGCCATTACTGTGTCAGCAATGGCAAGTCAGTAGCGGCTAGCCAGTAATGGCGCAGTACTAAATATTCATGTTAGCCATTAATGCGCCAGTAATGGCAAGTCAGTACTGTTGCCCAATACTGACTCAGTCCTGTCTTCCCTATACTGGCTCAGTACTTAATGTTTGTAATACCCATTACTGTGCCAATAATGGAAAGTCAGCAGCAGCTAGCCAGTACTGGCACAGTACTGAATTTTTTGTGATCGTCGTCACAATACGGATTGGTCCAAATGGGTACATTCCTGTAAAAAGTCTCTTCATGTATAATTTCATTGAAATGTTGGGATCATAATCTGGAAATGTGGATCTGAATTATATAACTTATCGAGTGTGAGTTAAATGAATTTAAAGATAAGATTATATATTTCTTATTGTAAATAATGGGGTAATTGATTCTGGACGTAGTAACTTGCCTTTCATTTGAGAAAGCAACTGTAGGTTTTATTGGTGAATAAGTATAGTGTGTAAAGTTCACGTATGTAAACCGGGTATGTACGTTGGAGGCTCCTGTCATACGTTAGAGTTAATTAAGTGTGTTTAATTAAAGCCGTTGTCCCTCTCATTCCTCCCCCTCTCCCAGTACAGAGTATCCCACCAACCCTGCAATTCCCATTCCCGGTTTACAGCTGCCCCTCTCCTCCTGGACGAAGAGTGCTAATTATGGTTCTAGCTTCGATTCCAGCTATGGTTGGAATTTCTCTTGACCGATGGACGAGCTATTTGCCAGTTCGATAGACAGAAGTACAGACAGAATGACTGATTGACGAATGCGAGAATAGACAGAACTACTTTTCGCACTCAAATCTAACAGAAAATTGCTAAAGCGCATGACACTCTTCCCTGCACTACAATAAAATTCATGAAATTCCACTCCGCTTTGTCGGAACCAGTTTTTTTATTTCCAATTTGTACATTCAGAAAAAAGTTTTTTATACTCAAACCAAATTTTTTAAAATTAAGCGTATTTCTGCATTGCCATGGGATCAAAAGCATTTTCTTGATTGGCACAAATTTCTTAGTTGACTTTTTTTGTTAATAGGAACAAGTCTTGTTTATTTGAAAAACTGATTTTACGAATTAAGGGGATCCGCCACTTTTAATATTTTTATTTTTTGAGTTTAGACCTTCCATATAATTTTCATTATGTTTAGTACCTTTAATTAGAAAGTTTTTGGATTTTTTTCGAAATTCCAGCACCTTTATGTATTTTTAAAATAAAAATCTTGAGTTTTTGGAACATTTTTTTGACATTTTTTTACTTTAAATAACTTTTTTTTTTAATCAATTGTCATGATTCTTCTTTTATTTTGTTCTTTACAGTGTGTTTTTACTTTTTGGTTATGGGAAGTACTCTAGCTAAAAAATAACTACAAAAAATTTTGTTTTATATTTTGGGATATTTTTTATTTTATTTATAACTTTTTTTTCAGTCGCGTTACCTTATTTTCCATGCCCAAAAAGTTGCTACACATTGTAAGGAACAAAATAAAAAAGAATTATGACAATTGATCAATAAATAAAAAGTTATTCAAAGTCAAAAAATGCTCAAAAAACACAATTTTTAGTTTTAAAATACCTAAAGATGCTGAAATTTTTAAAATACCACAAAACCTTTCTAAATAAAGATACTAAATATAAAAAATATTATATGAAAAATCTCCCTCTTGAAAAATTGCAAGAAATCTACAAGGAAATAAAAAATAAATTAGTACTTTCTACAAGTTGCAATTTTTAAAATTGTCACAAAAAATGATTGAAATCACAAACTTTTAAAGTTTGAATGCCTGCAAATGTTCTCATCATGAATTACATATTATGAATTATAATTGCAATGATATTTAATGAGTCTATTTTCTTTTCTGTTTCAGGTGAGTCAAAAACATGAATACTATTCTCACAAATGGTTTTGTAAGTATTGAATTGAAACGTTGAGAAAATAACAAAAGTAGTTGTTAATTTTCTAAAGCAAAGATACATATATAGAAAAGAATGAGGCACTTGTTTTCTATAATTTGTGTGCAAATCGCTAATCATTGCCGCCATCCCGGAAAGTATACGGCATAAATGTAATTCAATTATAAAATTATACAAAATAGCAGTAATTAAGGGTGTAATTATAGTCGATAAAAAATGCATAATAATCGAGACAATGCGCGTAGTGTATCCGTGCTCGCGAGGCTACTTGAACGCATAACGATTCGCGAGGAACACATAACGATTTCTAGGAGACGCAATGGTACCCGTTTGTGGGGTAAATGAGAGCGAGGATGTGTAAAAGGCAATTGCCTCTTCATTTATGGTCCGGCATACTCGGCGACTCGCATAACTTCAGAGTCTCATGCGTTTCCACAGGGGACTCGGTCTGTTCGTCCCGATCACTGTCTTACTTGATGATTCTTGTGCGTGTGGTCTAAGAACTTTCATACACTCTTGCAATAATACACACTTGGTTCATGAAACTATAGAAAAATGCATTCTCCACCTCATAATTCACTGAAAAATTACTGCCATGAGTACTTCTCTAACTTCATTCACGAGATAATCACGACTTACTTTCTACAGAAAAACTCAAATGTACATACATAACATTTAAAAATTTAAATACTTCTCAAACATTCCATCGAGGAAAAAATTACTGCTCTTATTGTTTGTTTTGTTGCTCAATTAAAAAAATGAGTAATTGTGTTTGTTGATTGCTTCAACTATTTAACTACTTGTTGTAATTACCCGCATTGTTACTTTCACAAAGTGGATAGTTACTTCTGATAATAAAATGTTCAAGGTAGCTGATGATATTTTCAAATAGTTTTCCATTAATAAGGTATTTGGTACGACCATTTATTCTAATATTTGTGAATAGACTTGGAGAAACGTTTTTTCTAACTTCGAACATTTTTCACTGAGTGGATTGTTAGAAATATTATTGGATTTCAGGTGAATTTTTATCTGAAATTTAATATTTTCGTATATTATTTGTGAAACAATACACTGGTGTATTAGATCTAATGTACTGAGGTATATAAAGTTAATGTAGCAAAATTAACGACTCACATAATTCGATTTTAGCAATTATAAAGTTTCTTTTGCTGTGAATAATAAAGTAGATTTTTTTCCAAACAAAAAGAATAGTAACTCAATTGAATTTTCATAAAATGTATCTTAAAACTACCGAACAGAATTTTAATATAAATTATCATAAAATTACGAAACTGTGACATAATTTTCAGTTACGTGTATTGTAACTGCATAAAACTTCAATTACCCAAAATGTAAAATTATTCCTATTACACGTTTCAGAATTTCCAGATACAAGTATCAGAATATTCAACACTTTGTAACTGAAAATTAAGAAATTGTTTCTTAAAATTACTAAAAAGTAACTGAATTTTCTGAAATCCGGTCTTAATTTTACGAAAGTGTAACTGAATAAAACTCCAGTCACGTGTTTCAGGAAATTACGGTAGAAATTTCTAACAGTGTACATTAAAGTTTAAAGAACTGTTCAAGAGTTAAGGATACAGGGATTTACAGAACAGGGTTCTGTAAAATATACAGAACTTTTCAAAATAAAATGCGGAAAATTCAGGAAAAACTATTGAAAGATCCACATCTTATTCTAAAAAGTGTTCTGTAAATTTTCCAGAACTCTCTTCCATGAATGCTTGCACTCAGAAAAAATATTTGATTGTATCAAAAAAATTATTTGTTTGAAACACTTTCTTTGATGTAAAGAAATGTTTTGTTTAAATGAAAAAAAATTATTTTTGATTCAAACAAAATATCTTTGGACCAAATAAATATTTGTTCGAATCAAATAAATTTCTGCCTTAACTCAAACAAATTATATCTTTGACCATATATCAATGCATTAATTTCTTTGTTTTGAAGAAAAATTAATTTCATTCAAACAAATATTTATTTGGTTCAAAGATATTTTTTTTTGAATCAATCAAATTTTATTTCATTTAAACAAATCATTTCTTTAAATCAAAGAAAGTCGTTCAAACAAATCATTTTCTTTGATTCAATCAAATCTTTTTTCTGAGTGTGTGCATGTAGATATTTATTAATTTTTAAATTATTTGAGATATTCAAGTATTTGAAAAATTAGTTTGCTCAATTAAACATGTCATGAATTTCATAATTAACAAAAAAATAAGGTAATATTGATTTGAAATATTATTGATATTATATTATATATAATAATATTGATGAATATTAAAATTTATAAGTGTGTATATTACATTTCATATACTTCATGTGCAAATAACCTTAAATACTGTTATATTAAATTAAATATCGAAAAACTATTGGAAATTCCGCATTTCATTCTGAAAAGTTCTGTAAATTATTCAGAACTCTCTTCTCTAATACCTGTATCCCCAGCTCTTGAAGAGTTCTATAAACTTTAGTAAAGTATTTTTTCCGTGCTTATAGATACAAATTAATTTTTAAATTATTCAAGATATTCAAGTATTTGAAAAATTAGTTTTCTTAATAATCTATAAGCATCCAAACATGTCATGAATTTCATAACTAACAAAAAAAATAAGGTAATATTGATTTGAAATATTATTGATATTCAAATTAGATGGTTGAATTATATATAATAATATTAAAAGTCATAAGTGCGTATATTACATTTCATATACTTTATATGCAAATAACTTCAAATACAATTATATTGAATAAAATTCAGAAATATTTAACAGTGTGGATAAAGTTATACAATTACTCGATATAGGATCAAATATACAACTCACAAAAGATGAAATAATAAAAGTTGAAAAAAGTCTTTTTTATTTAAGACCTGGACTTTGTACCGAGAATAGCATCATTTAATGTAATTTATCCGGACAATAATTTAGAAATAAGACTCTAAGAGGCGCGTCGTGGTCGTTCGATTCTTCCTTTACGGCCAGACTGCAATATAGTTGGCTGTAGACTTGAGTCGGCTGAAAATTCAATATGTCCCATTAATACGAACGAGAGTCGTTAAAGGGTTCGCCTGAGGTCGAGATCTTCTCTAGAGTCGGCACATAAGAGGCCATGATGTCCTTGCCAACGGCGCACCCGACACCGATGGAGGTTAATCATCATTAGAAGGAATCCAGCTCCCCGCGATGCTCAGAGAATCCTGAGTAACGATTGTACGAATCCAAGACGAAAGATCTTATTATTAAGATCCCCCATAAATATCAAACGAGGACAAAATCCCATTTGCGGCGCGCGATCGACAAGCTTGACTATAAATGATAAAATCGTTTGTCTCAACGTCTTTGAATGCGCGTTCTAGTTTCGAACTATTATTTACTAATGCGCGATACTTTTAAACTACAAAACATAATTGCAACTACTCTACTCAAAATGGACCTTCTTGGATCAATTTATTTTATCAGTATTTGCAATGTTGCCTGATTGACTTAAAGGTCCATAAATGGAAAAAACAGTAGTTTTAATTAAACGTTTCGACTCTGATTGGAATCCTCGTCAATCATTTTTATTTATAAAATATGAAAATTAGTAACTAGTAAATATTGCACATATAAGACCTACTTTTGAGCACAACTTTGGTATTGTGAAAAAAATAATAGCATGAGAAAATGTACATAAAATTCTAAAGAAAATTTTTTTTTTGAGAAGGCATAAAAATCCTTAAGGATTAATATTAATTTCAATCTACAGAAAGATTTCAAATTCTTTAAAATTTGAATTCATATTAATATTGACACTCTTCCCTGCACTACAATAAAATTCATGAGATTCTACTCCGTTTTGTCGGGACCAGTTTTTTTCATTTTCAATTTGTACATTCAGAAAAAAGATTTTTATACTTGAATCAAATTTGTCGAAATCAAGCAAATCTCTGCATTGCCATGAGGTCAAAAATATTTTCTTGATTGGCACAAATTTCTTAGTTGACTTTTTTTGTTAATAGGAACAAGTCTTGTGTGTTTAAAAAAATGATTTTATGAATTAAGAGGATCCGCCACCTTTAATATTTTTATTTTTCAAGTTTAGACCTTCCATATAATTTTCTTTATGTTTAATACCTTCATTTAGAAAGGTTTTGAGTTTTTTTTAAATTCCAGCACCTTTTTGTATTCTTGAACTAAAAATTTTGAATTTTTTGGGCATTTGGATTCTGACTTGAGTCCTCATCAATGATCTTTATTTCTAAAATATGAAAATTAGTAACTAGTAAATATTGCACATGAGTCCTATTTTTTAGTACAACTTTGGTATTGAAAAAAATAATAACATGAGGAAATTTACATAAAATTATACAGACAAAATTATTTTAGACATCTGTATCAAAATTTATTTGCTTTATTTTTACATTCTCATCATAAATGAGAAGGTATTAGTTTCATGTGAAAAATGATTGAATTGAACATTGGCATACTTTATCGGAGCCGAAAAAGTAAGGACAAGTTCGTTAACCTGACACATCCGACCAAAATTGTCAAAATGGGAGCATTTTTTGTGTTTTTAAAAAAAAGTTATCCTAATAACATTTTTCGATTAAACTAAAATTGGGAAAGTTACACAGACACATACCTTCTTTCATAAGATGTATATTTTTCTTTTTAATTTAAAAAAATACGATTAAAATTTAAAAATTCCATTTTTTAAACAAAATATGTGAAATACGAAAAAAACGTAAGTTTGCAAAATTGTTCGTTTCAATAAGATCTACAAATTTTATCTGACATAGTTTCTGATAAAACGTATACACATATTTTTCATTTTAATTTCAAAAAATACGATTAAAATTTAAAAATTCCATTTTTTAAACAAAATATGTGATACGGAAAAAAAGCTGAGATTGAAAATTATTCGTCCGAATAAGGTCTAAGAATTCTCAGTAGGAAATTTTTTAACAAGATATATATTTTATGTTTTGATTTTACATATTGAAAATCAAAAATTCCATTTTTTAAGAAAAATATGTGAAATAGAAAATAAGAGTTAAAATAAAAGATCGTTTAAAAACAGTCTACGAATTTTTTTCCTTTTTGAGATATTTGGAAGAACATAAATTTGTGTTAATTATGTAAATTATTAGAAAGTTACAGAAATGTATACAGAAAATCTAGCGCGAGTGTCATGATGAGAATATGTTCCATAAGGCTGATAGAGTCTGAAGTAAATTGAATTTCCTTTTCCATTTCAGATAAAAAAATTTAGTAACTTTGTGAAAATGTAATTCACATCTAAAATATTACAAAATTGACTTGATCTTCAGTATCAAATTACAAGAAATAGCGAAGTGCGAGTTCCAAACAGAACGGAGCGCGAAGCGTGAAGATCGAATCGCGCGCCCCAGGCGCGCTGAATCTTGCGAGCTGCACGCGATAAGAATGTGCCCGCGAAGCGAGCAGATTTTTTTCATCTATAGACCCTAAAGCCAATCAGCGAACATTGTAAATATTGTTATTGAGGGTCAATATAATTCCTGTTTTTTAAATATCTTATCAGTAATCTCCATCAGTGTCTCTCATAAATTATATTCGTCAAATTTATCCTGACGCAAATAAGATTCGAAAAAAGTATAACAAGTTTATTTAATTTTCTTAAGAGTGATTATTATTCATTCCGGTTTTAAAAAAATTACTACAAGTTTCGCTCGAGTCATTTTTCTGAGAAGAGATAGATTCCTTTTGGCAGGGATTTGATGAAGTCGTCATTTTTTACATTCGTAAATTAGTTCGATTGATTGCAGATGAAGGACTTTGAATACCCCCTATGGCATTTGTCGTTGTCAGGCTAAACTATGACGAATAACGAAACATTCATGGCAATCATTTTGATCGATGTAGTCCCTGGATGGAAATTTACTTCATCTCGATCATCATCCCCCACCATTACACATATAGAGATGCTCATCGATGTCAGTCATTGCTCGTAAAAGTGGCACGAGTCAGTTCTCTGACGAGTCAATTCATCGTGGACTACTGACCTCAAAATACGATGATGTCACAAAGCTCTCTTAGAAAAAGATTAAACGCAAAATAGTTGCAATTGATCCACATTCTACTATATAGTACCTGACTACCATACGTGGATGAGAAATCAATTAGCACCATGTCTTAAAATCACGAGGTCGACTTCGCTAGCATTTTTCAAATTAGATACTTCCCACGAAGAGTGATCAATTAATGAACAAAAATGGAATGTAACATTCACTATTCGAATTTTCATCAAGAACGATAAGGCTATTCAATATGATGCACAGATGATTCGTAGGACCATTGTTGAGCAAGTTCCTTTATAAAAAGTAACTCGTTACAGTTACGTTACTTTACAAAAAAAAGTGACTCGTTACAGTTACGCTACTTTACAAAAAAATAACTCGTTACAGTTACAGCTACTGGTGAAAGTAACTTAAGTTACTTTAAAAGTTACTTTTCATCCCCCCCCCCCCACTCAATTTTCGTTCGAAGCAATATGTTAAAAATCAAAGCTTGCTTGTTTAAAAAGCAAATGAAAACCAGCACGCAAGCGCGATATCGATAAACTTTTGTTTTCTCGTGGTGCGCAAATTTTGAAAATACTCATCCTTTGTATAAAAGCAATCAAAAGAAAGATACACAAAAAAATACAAAGTAACTAGAGTTACTTTTTTCGAAAAGTAACGAAGTTACTGAACAAGTTACAAGTAACGTAACTTTTAAAGTAACTTTGATACTTTTAACGAGTTACTACCCAACACTGCATAGGACACAGAAAAAAGTAGTCTTGATTTATAATTCTCAGACAAAAATTCAAAAAATGATGCCTTCAAACTTGATTTTTATTCTTGCAATATTTCAAAAACGCTATTGATTTACATCTCTTAATCTTTTATTCCTAGACGCATTATATTCTCTGGGAAAAGATTTCAGTTGATTTATTATCTCCTTTTAAATTTTGAATCAATCAATAATATAAGTAAAGAAACGAGTATTTAAATAAAATATAGGTAAATCCAATAACTCGTTGCTGTGGATAACTATCTTTGCTACTGTATTTCACAATACACTTGTATATATATATATATATATATCTAGTGTATGATTTGAATCTTGATCGTAGATATGCAAGCAGTGAGGTTGAATGTCAATTTCTCTCGGCAAACGAAAGCTACAAGGGAAAAGATGTTGTCGATGCATATGTTTGCAAAACAGAAGTTATGTGGACGTTAGTGCTTCTCATAATTAATTCATTTGAGGTCACGTCAACCACTGACAAGGGTTCTTGTTACGTCGACACGATGCAGATGGATGCTGGGAATCAAATGATTCGTTTTCTTTTGCAAGCATTTCAATTTTATTTAGCTTTTTTATAATTTCTTTTCTGCTTTATAATAGCAGAGTAGTCAGATTTTTGTTGTCAATAAATTACAATATACATTCTGATACTTTACTACTGGACATTAAAGAGGTGCATTATTTCATAGACGGTATTATTGACTGATTACATAATTATGACTGCTAGACCTCTATTAACAGCAATCAAGTGTCACGTGTTAGAATTAGAAAAGATAAATTTTATTGACGTGTAATGGACTGTAGAGGAGTTATAATTACATTTCAAATTGTCGTTGTGTCACCTTTTTCCTGAATTATGTAGCAGAAATCATTTTTCAATACCAAGCGAATCGTACAGGTAGAATATTTTTTAAAATTTTAATGGGATTTTAATGAAAAGTCTTGTGAAATTCAAATATGTTAGTTTTGAGAATTTTGTGTAAGGTGCTTCAAATTTTGCAAATTCGTATTTATTGACATATGTGATTATATTTAAAATTATTCAAATAAATAATAATTTGCTTAAGTTAACGTTTAACTAATATTCAGTTTCATTTGACAGGTAATCAGAAATAACGACTGCAGCAAATTAGTCACAGTCATTTTATAAAATTAAAGAAAATACAAAGAAGAACGCCTTTAAATTTATGTAACACCTACACTGAAAAAAATGGTTAGTAAAACCAACTACTTTGGTTTGTAAAATATGCCTCAGCTATTTTATTAGTTAGCACAACAATTTTTTTATTGGTTTTAGTATCCAAGTTCTTGTGATAATAATAGAGATAGTAACACCAACATAAAAAATTGTTGTGCTAACTAATAAAATAGCTGAAGCATATTTTACAAACCTAATCATTGAAAGCCTCATGGTTTCCTCATAATGAAAATTGTGGCACATTTTTATTCTTTATCTCAAGTCTCCAATTTAACATAAAACACCAAAACATAACCAAATTATCAATATTAAAGCGAAGTATTAGACAAATAATAAAAATATATTGGACTTAAGATTGGACTTTTGTTTGGGTACCTCATTATTTTTACAGAAAAAGTAATTAAATGGCCAGGAATCCAATTAAATGGTAAAATATAATAATATCAAGAATTTCATCATTATTTCAGTTACTTTTATAAGTTATTCTGAAAGATAGACATAATCACGCTTTTATTATTCTGCAAGCAATTTTCTTTAATATGAAGCAGAAAATTCTTCCTAACTGTTTGTGCACCAAGCCTAGTTTGACTTGATGATCTTCGAAATCAATTAAAAATATATTGGTCAGAAGTAAATTCACATACGCTTGTTGGAGATAAAACAAGTATATTTGAAAATTATTTAAAATACAAGTCCGGGAAACACCATATACATTCAAAATGAAGCGGACAGGAGCTTGTTGCTCCAACGAGTGACAGGTTTTATCTGATCTAGACGAAAATGCATTTTTGAGAAGTGTCCAAAAGTAAAATCATCCTTAGTTTCTATAATTTGGGAGAGGGTAAGAGTTGAGTGGGAGACAAGGTTAAGGACGTCCCCCTGAGGTAGGTGTGACTCATGGAAGGCATAGGTAGGCCCCAAACAGGCTATTGATGGGTTTCCCAGGATTGAAGAGTAGCTACCTTGGTTGACCTCAATAAAGCACTTAAATATAAACATAAACAATGAGGGACTTAAAGGATAAAGATAAACTATACAGCAATATTGTGGAGGGTACGTGCAATCTAAGGTAGCTAATTTCGCAGACAGATGTCTCGAGCTATAAAGTAAAATCCTCGAAGCTAGAAATAAGGTAAAATCACGTTCTTAACATAAAAGAATAAACCTAAGTAATATACCTAAAATATTGACTAAGGACGTTGCTAAAACGACATAATCCTTACGTTTCCATAAGGACGTAACATATCGACCCCTTTGAACAATCCAAGTTCAAGACCGATAGAAAAAGCTTCAATCAGAGCATTGTAGGTGAAGTATACAGAACATTATTTTTTCTTGAAGAGATTTAAATGCTTCAATTATTCGAATAATGTATAGATAACTTATGTAATGTGATACTACTCTAGAGAATACTTTTAAATTTTCCTGACTATTCTTACATGTTATGCTAGTTATTCAATATCAACAAAAATCATGTTTGGCCAAGTGGATTTACAGTGCTGCAATTATTTTCTATAAATCTCACTAAGGGGAAGGTATTGAAGGTGATGGTACGGTGTTCTCAGTTTCACTCTTCTGGCTGGCACTTGGTTCTTCAAATGGAAGAGGACAGAGTCTTTTCACGCCTCTCTTGTAAGTACCTGCCTCAGTTTTGACTAAGGCAACCCTAACAACTCCATCTTCGCCAGGTTGGCAAGAGATCACGCGACCCATTTTCCAGTACAAAGGCGGCGCATTTTCCTCCTTCAGAACTACCATGGTGCCGATGCTAATAGGGTTGCTGGTGTTCACCTTCCATTTTGTGCGGGTGGTGAGCTCATTTAAATACTCTTTATGCCATCGAGTCCAGAAGTGCTGCCTCAGCATTTGAACGTGTTGCCAGGCGGACAGTCGGTTGAGAGAAAGATGGCTCAAGTCAGCCTGAGCGAAGCTTGTTAAAGGTTCACCAATCAACAGGTGTCCAGGAGACAAAGGGCGCAGATCATTAGGATCGGATGAAAGAGGAGAAATAGGACGGGAATTCAAAATTGCTTCAATTTCAATTACATAGGTTTGAAGTTGCTCGAAGGTAAGCAGCGTGTCTCCGACGGTACGTGTAAAATGATGCTTAAATGACTTTACACCCGCCTCCCACAGTCCGCCGAAATGTGGCGATCGAGGGGGTATGAAGGTCCACGTAACTCTTTGTTTGGATAAGAATGATTGTACAGCTTTATTATGCTCATCCGACAAAAGCAATTCCTGCAGTTGCGCAAGCTCGCGGCTCGCTCCCACAAAATTTGTTGCATTGTCCGACATTACTGAACTTGACTTTCCTCGACGACCAAAAAATCTTTTTAAAGCGGCGAGAAACGCTTCCGTAGTGAGATCACTCACTAATTCGAGATGTGTAGCCTTACTGGCTAGGCAAACAAATATAGCTACATAACATTTAATTTTGTTACGATTTCGATGTCGCTTTTCCTTCACAAAAAAGGGGCCACAATAATCAATACCCGTGTGAACAAATGGCCGGGAAAATTGGATTCGCTTGGCGGGCAGATTCCCCATGACGTATTTTACGCTACGAGGTTTAGCGCGAAAACACGGAACGCATTGGTGGATTATGCGACGGGTTGTATTTCTCCCATCTATAGGCCAATAACGCTCTCGAACTGAGTACAGAGTCGCTTGAGTTCCAGCGTGCTGGAGACGTACATGTTCATCACGTATGATCAAAGTTGTGATATGATGATTTCGCGGGAGAAGTATGGGATGTTTTTTCTCATGTGTTAATTCGGAATTTACTAGCCTACCGCCTACCTTGAGGATTCCATTGTCTAGAAAGGGGTTGAGGGGCAACAGTTTGCTGTTGTGACTAATAGGTTTGTTTCCCTGTAGGTAATTTATTTCCCTTGAGAAGTCTCTTGCTTGCGTAAGCTGAATTATTCTATCCATGGAGGCGTCGAGCTCTGCAACAGTTAAAACGCCGGTCCGCCTGACTTTGCCCTTTGCGTTGTGAATAAACCGTAGACAGTGCGCTAAAACACCTTGTAGCTTCGCGAGAAGAGAATATTTTTGCAATAAATTCCAATCAGAATCCGGAAGGATCAGAGAGGCTACAGTGACAGCCGACGTTCGCAAATCAGGAGTATTTTTAAGCTGGATCTCAAATTTCGGCCATGTGTCTTGGGACTGAATGAGCCAAGCAGGGCCATGAGCCCAAATGCTAGGCTGTAAAAATTCCTGAGGCATTTGCCCTCGAGAAACAAGATCAGCAGGGTTATCGGAAGACGATACATGTCTCCAGTCTACAGATTGTGTGAGCGCTTGAATTTTAGTAATTCTGTTAGCGCAAAATGTTCGAAGAAGGTGGGGCGACGTATTTATCCATTGAAGACAAACCGTCGAATCAGACCAAAAAAAGGTACTGTTCAATTTGTCTTTTAGAGCTTGAGATACAACGCCTTGTAACTTCGCAAGCAAAAGGGCTGCGCAAAGCTCCAAGCGAGCGAGAGATATTGTTTTAACAGGGGCAACCCTGGATTTCGAACATGAGAGATTCGAATAAATTCGCCCTGCATTGTCGACACAGCGCAAATAGATGCAAGCTCCATAAGCCTTCTCGCTGGCATCACAAAATCCATGTAATTGGACATCTGTGATTTTGGAAAAAACGATGCATCGATTAAATCGGGCATCATTAAGGAGAGAGAGTTGCGATGTATATTCAGTCCAAAGGGTGTGAATTTCAGGTGGTACTCCTTCGTCCCAGGCAATGTGAGCCTTCCATAGGAGTTGTATCATTAGCTTTGCCTGTACAATAACTGGGCCTAGCAGACCCAAAGGATCGAAGAGCTTTGCTACGTGTGATAAAATCGACCGCTTTGAAAATCGTTCTTCAGACACGGGTGGATTAACTGTATAAAATATCGAGTCATCGCCCGAATTCCAGTTAATTCCTAGTGTCTTAATTGAGCTAGATGGATCTAGAGCCATGTGAGAATCATCTCGATTATTTTTGAGATCAGAAACAAGGGAAGGATCATTGGAGGCCCATTTTCGCAAATTGAAGCCCCCTTTACGCAGAAGTTGAATAAGGTCATCTCGAAGGACGAGAGATTCTTCACGAGTGTTAGCACCTGTCAATAAATCATCTACATAAAAATCTTGTTTCAAAGCCGAGGCTGCTAATGGGTGCACTGATCCTTCATCGTGAGCTAATTGATGCAAGGCGCGAATAGACAGGAAGAAGGCACACGCTGTTCCATACGTAACAGTATCTAGAGTATAAAATTTTATAGGATCCTTTGGATTGTCACGGAATGCAATCTTTTGATAGATAGTATCTTCAGGATGTACCCTGACCTGACGATACATTTTTTCCATGTCCGCGGTCAGGGCATATTTCCGAGATCGAAATCGAATTAATTGCGTAAAAAGATCGTCTTGAAGTGTAGGGCCGACCATAAGCGTATCATTAAGAGAAGTACCGGAAGCGGACTTCGCGGAGCCATCGAAAACTACTCGAATCTTGGTAGTCAGGCTATCTTCCTTTATAACGGCATGGTGAGGCAAATAAAATCCTCGAGAAACCCTTTTGTCATCGAGCAATGATATGTGCCCGAGTCGCTCGTATTCACTGAGGAAATCAGCGTAAGGAGACCTGAGTTCAGGTTGTTTTTTGAACCGATTTTCTAAAGAGTATAATCGCCGAAGGGCTAGATTACGAGAATCTCCAAGATCTTCCTTTCTCTCATTAAAGGGAAGTCTCACGACATACCGACCATCAGCATCACGAGTTGTGTTTTCAGAAAAGTGCTTTTCGCAAGCAATTTCTTCACTAGAAAGGATTTTTGACGGGGAAGTTTCCTCCACTTCCCACAATTTAGTGAGTTCTGAATCTGAAGAGGTTTGGCTTTGCATTGCATTGCACTGATCTACTTTACGATTAGAAAAGGGTATACCGTATATTTTTCCTGCGACTATCCAGCCTAATTGTATTTTTTGAAGGACTGCTTCCGGTTGATTTCTAGGTACTATTTGGCCTATACTGAGCAGTTTATAGAAGAGCCCTACGCCAATAATTCCATCAATTCCGCCAGCCTTATCAAAATTGGGGTCGGCCAAGAAAATATTCTTAGGAATTTGGAGAGATTCACGGTCAATTCGAATGGAAGGAAATAAATAGTTGAGTTCCCTTTGAATGAGGAATTCAACATTTTGCGTGAAGTTATTGTAACGTGACCTAATTGTGGCTGACACAGAGTGGTGTACAGCTGTCGACATTGAGCCTAAAGTCAAAACTGCAATATCTACAGGTTTTTTACGCAAATTTAAGAGTGAAGCAATTTTGTCAGTTAAATAATGAGACTGAGAACCATTATCCAATAATAGGCGACATTGTTTGACTTTGCCTTGATTATTGATGATATCCACTATGGCCGTGGATAACAAGTTTTCAGAGGTTGCTTCGTTTGCAAGAAAGTTTTTGGTAGAAAGGGGTGGATCAGAATTCAAACCATGTTGGCTGTTTTCGGAGTTATTCTCGAAATGTAGAAGAGTGTTGTGCTTCTTCTGGCATTTCTTACAGGGACCGTTACTGCACTTACTTGTACGGTGATTTGATTTAAGGCAGTTTAGACAAAGAGAGTTCTTTTTGCAAGATTTGAATCTGTCTATAGGAGAGAGATTCAGAAAGGTTTCGCAGGAAAAAAATGTGATGCTGTTCCTTACAATATGAACATGAAATCGCTGTACTAGCCGTTACGAAGGAATGCTGAGAACCGATATTCAATCGCGAGTGGGACACGGGCTTTTTATCAATCGAATTGAATGGTTTAGAACGCGATTGAGCAGCTTTTGTATCATCTAATTGGGCTCTACGCTGTAAAAAGGAGATAAGTTCTTCGAATGTTGGGCGCTCTGAATCACAAGACACTTCATCCCATTTTTCAAGAGTGGAAGGACTCATTTTATTTTTTACCAAAACAATAATTAGATTTCCCCATCGATCAACCGGCTCGTCGAGAACCTTTAGAGCTCTGACATGTTTTTGCACGTTATTAAGTAGGGCTCTAACAGAAAATTCTTTAGACATGCAAGGCATGTTTAATAAATCCTGAATATGCCTTTCCAGTATGAGCTTGCGATTGTCGTAAGTCTCTTTCACGATTCCCCAAGCGACTGCGTAGTTTTCACCAGATAGTTGAACAGATGCAATGATTTCCGCGGCTTCGCCTTTTAAGCAATCTCGCAAGTGCCGAAATTTTAAAATAGGCGATAAGTTTGTATTTTTATCGATCATAGAAGTAAAAACGTCATGAAATCCGAGCCAAGCGTCGTATGATCGACTAAAAGACGGTAATCCTAAAGAGGGAAGCTTAAAATTATCTGAAAGTCCATTTAGAGCATGATTACCGGATTGATTCTCATTTTGATTTGACTCGTAGTTATTCAATAAACGATTTGGATAGGTTTGCGACAGCGAAATCGCGGAACTATGCGCGTTATCATTTAGAAGGTTACAAGCCGCGTTATAAGCATCAAAGTATTTTTCATCGAAATCGTTTCTCGCCCCTTCGTCAAACCCTTCTTCCGTTAAATTTCCTTCTCCTAGTTCTTCTAAGTGACACTGTACCCTTTCAAAATTTTGACGAGTTTCCTCAAGCTCATTGGCGTGCTTTGCTAACGCAGGATACTGAGTAGCGGAATCATATTTTTCAAGAAATTGTGTAAAATGTGTGACCTTACGTTTTAAGACGCCACGCTCCCTTTTTAGATTTTTAATTTGTGCCGCGTTTTCAGACATTGTTGAGCTTATTGAGGATGAAGCAATTTTAAATAGAGGGGAAGAAATGAATTATCAAGAACAGGATGATTGGTGAATCAATTAACTTACTTACTCAGACGTTGTTCTGTGATGGTGCCGCTTGCTGCTTGAAGTATTTCTTTCCGCATAATAGTTGCCGCTGAAGTGTATTTTGAGGATGCTCGATGATGCTCTGCGTGTGCTTGTCACAATAGATGCAGCGCTGATAGTTTTCTTTCTTCGTGATTGATACCAATTATCAATGAATAAGAGTCTCGCAAGATTCAAAAGAGGAGACCTTTATTCCAGTGCAAAGGATAAGTTAGAGTTGAACGATGAAACTACTCGCTGCCGATGTCCAAAAGAGTGGATACAGCACAGAAATCGAAATGTGAGATATTCTCAGCTAAAAAAACATGTACATAACTGTCTTGGAAGAAACGAATAATTCTCACTGACATCTGATAGACACGATATATTGTTCAAAGTTCTGCTTTTTCGGAATCACTTTTGCACTTGCACAGAGCACTGATATAATAACAAAATGAGTTTGAATTATGTGCTGGATCATTTGTAAATATCCGGCTCGAAGGACCAATGTTTGTGCACCAAGCCTAGTTTGACTTGATGATCTTCGAAATCAATTAAAAATATATTGGTCAGAAGTAAATTCACATACGCTTGTTGGAGATAAAACAAGTATATTTGAAAATTATTTAAAATACAAGTCCGGGAAACACCATATACATTCAAAATGAAGCGGACAGGAGCTTGTTGCTCCAACGAGTGACAGGTTTTATCTGATCTAGACGAAAATGCATTTTTGAGAAGTGTCCAAAAGTAAAATCATCCTTAGTTTCTATAATTTGGGAGAGGGTAAGAGTTGAGTGGGAGACAAGGTTAAGGACGTCCCCCTGAGGTAGGTGTGACTCATGGAAGGCATAGGTAGGCCCCAAACAGGCTATTGATGGGTTTCCCAGGATTGAAGAGTAGCTACCTTGGTTGACCTCAATAAAGCACTTAAATATAAACATAAACAATGAGGGACTTAAAGGATAAAGATAAACTATACAGCAATATTGTGGAGGGTACGTGCAATCTAAGGTAGCTAATTTCGCAGACAGATGTCTCGAGCTATAAAGTAAAATCCTCGAAGCTAGAAATAAGGTAAAATCACGTTCTTAACATAAAAGAATAAACCTAAGTAATATACCTAAAATATTGACTAAGGACGTTGCTAAAACGACATAATCCTTACGTTTCCATAAGGACGTAACACTAACCTTCTAGAATTCACGTTCTTTCTAACCTCAAATTTAGTCCACAACACGAGAAATAATTCTCTCAACACAATCTTGTGTTTGATTACACCTTTACTCCATTTTCTAAATACCTCTTGACTTATTTCGTATTACTCTCTAAATCTGAATCAGTCAAAATCTACTGATTATCAGTGAAATTTGACTGATTCAAATAGCTAAAAAGAGGTTACTGCGAATCAGTCAAATTTCACTGATTACTTCAGTGAATAGTAACTGATTTAATAGTGGAAAATATTGTTTTCACTAAATAAACAGTGAAAATTAACTGATTTAACAGTGAAAAATATTGTTTCCAGTGATGGTTCAGTGAAAAGGCAAATCACTGATTCAATCAGTGAAAATTTGACTGATTCAGATTTAGAAAGTACCTTTGCTTGTAAGGATGTATAGGTTTAAATTTCTGAATCGTGAGTGCTAATAAAAACTCGCCGACGCGAGGAATCGAACCTCGCCTAGAAGCGATTGATGCCTAGAGCCAAATGTCTTACTCACTCTACCAAATACACAATCCACTTAAGTATATCAATTATTGTTCAGTATAATGATACACAAGATCTTTATGCAAGAAGCAAGTCTGTGTTAGAGATTTATCATGTTTCTTGTAAAGTCTCTAAGTTTGTTATGGGCGAGCCATTAAATCCGGATCCGAATTAACATAAAATACCGAAAAATAACCAATTTATCAATATTAAAGCGAAGTATTAGAAAAATAATAAAAATATATTGGGCTTAAGATTGGACTTTTGTTTAGGTACATCATTATTTTTACAGAAAAAGTAATTAAATGGCCAGGAATCCAATTAAATGGTAAAATATAATAATATCAAGAATTTCATCATTATTTCAGTTACTTTTATAATTTATTCTGAAAGATAGATATAATCACGCTTTTATTATTCTGCAAGCAATTTTCTTTAATATCAAGCAGGAAATTCTTCCTAACCTTCTAGAATTCACGTTCTTTCTATCCTCCAATTTAGTCCACAACACGAGAAATAATTCTCTCAACACAATCTTGTGTTTAATTACACCTTTACTCCATTTTCTAAATACCTCTTGATTTATTTCGTATTACCTTTGCTTGTAAGGATATACAGATTTGAATTTCTGAATCGTGAGTGCTAATAAAAACTCGCCGACGCGAGGAATCGAACCTCGCCTCGAAGCGATTGATGCCCAGAGCCAAATGTCTTACCCCCTCTACCAAATACACAATCTACTTGAGAATATCAGTTATTATTTAGCATAATAATACACAAGATCTTTATGCAAGAAGCAAGTCTGTGTCAGTAATTTATCATGTTTCTTGTGAAGTCTCTAAGTTTGTTATGGGCGAGCCATAAAATCCTGATCCGAATTACTTGTTTTTAATCGAAAGGAGGGCTGGTATGGTTTGGATTCGCATATGGGTAGACATATGTTCACGGAAGTGCGTATAAAGACGGGCGCAGAGACGAGAGCTTCTCATCGAGAAGGAGAGGCTCTCCTCGGTGGGATATGGGACATGAGTTGATGAGGGGGGTACCGAGAAGCGTGTGGAACTTATGGAGCTTATAGAACGTACGTATATAGTGCAGATAGCAGTGCCCATAGGATAGGGGAGTGCCTGGCAGGAGGACGTGGACCACCCACACGGTGCCGCGGGACCACCGTGCTAGCCCACTGGCATACATTAGGGCCCGTGGCTCCCCGAAAACTATACCGGCTCTCTACCGATCGCTTATAGTCGTCGCGGCACAGCCGTTAGGTATTTTGATACAGTCGACACCCGTTTAATTAGCATTCGATACGGACTCCGTGGGACCTTTTACTGACGCGACCAGATCTCTTTCTGTCTTAGATCCCGTCACCATCATTATCGACATTCTGCCTACTATGCCCATTTTCAAGGTCGATCAGCTATTTCATTCTTTGAACACTTCGTCATTCTCTGTCTCTTCTTCCCTTCACCTTGCTCTTTCTCGCGCGCTCTCTCTCTCTCTCTCTCTCTCTCGATCCTCTCTATCGAACTTTATTGAATTAGTACACGGAGAAAAATGGATATTGAAAAGTAGATATTCAAATAGCACACTCTAAAATAAGTCTATTTATAGTGAAATTACGTTCCTTTCAGAATGCATTCATTGAAATTAAGCAGATTTCTTTTGTCTATCAGGAGAATCGTTTCACTGTTAAAAGCTCATCTGTAAAATGCAAAACGAAAATAGTTTTACCGATAAACGATTTTTATTGACTCTGAAATGAAATCCTTTAATTAGGGTCGCATGCAGGAGTGTGGGGGCCCGGGACAAAGAAAAAAGTGGAGGCCCTTTCAATTAATAAATATCTATTGATAATTTCATTTTTATGTTTGAAATACAAATGTACACTATTGGATTACATATTTTTTTTGTCATTTTTGAAAATCTTTATTGCAGTTGATAGTTTAGTACATTTAAGTCACTGAAAAAAGTGGTTAGTAAAACCAACTGTTTCGGTTTGTAAAATATGCCTCAGCTATTTTATTAGTTAGTACAAAAAGTTTGTTAGTTGGTGTTACTACCCAAATTCTTGTGATAACAATTAAGATAGTAACACCAACAAAAAAAATTGTTGTGCTAACTAATAAAATAACTGAGGCATATTTTACAAACCAAAGTAGTTGGTTTGACTAAACATTTTTTCAGTGGTGAATGGCACTTTACGTGCTTTCTTAGAGGCAAGATCATTAATGATTTCTCCGAATTCCATTTCTCAACGTAAATCACTCTCTGTACTGAGCAATGATAAATGTACAAGACATGACATATTGCTCATTAATTTCTTAAAAATGGAACATTTTATTGCTATAAAATTTTTGAATTCACGATTTGTGGAGGCACTCAACATGTGGGGGCCCCGGTTTCCTCGCCGAGCATTCGACCCTGCCTTTAACTATTAAAGGATTGCATTTGTAGGCTAGCAGACGAAGTCTAGTGCTTAACAGTGCAATATGTGCGAGGAATTTTTGTGTTTCGCGATATATTCTTTTATTATCGCGATTAATTAACGTGGATGCGTTAAGGAAATGGTTTTTTTTTAAATATTAGTTATCCCAGAATGCGACGTAAAAATTTTGGAAGGTACATATACCAAAACATTATATATAAATTTATTAATTATTAAATATCATTAATTTATTAATTTTTAATGCTTTTAACCATTGAAGGGTTATCAGTCGTCCTTTTTTAAAATGTTTTTTCAAAGCATGCTTGAATTTCATTGAATATTATGGTTTCCATCAAAGTTGTATCTTAAAATTTCCTGAAGCTGAAATCTAAGACGGGTCGTTATTATAGTATTGAAAATTTATCATCGAAATTATATTATATAAGGATTTCATTTCCAGACCAAAGGAAATACTTTGGCAGTAAAATTACAGCATTTGAAACGACAATTCTTTAACTGTTAAAGGATTTCCTCTCATGACAATTTTAAATCGAAAATCCTTTACTAGTGATAGGGAAAGCTTGACAGTCAATAGTCTGTTTTAATAATAAATAATAGTCTGTCATCCATAATATCTAGATATTGAGACACAGTATTTAAAATTTTTTTTTTCAATATATAACATTTTGCCGAAAAGTAACATTTGATATTCAAGTTCAATCAGAATCAATCCGAACCATTCTGACCTTGGATTCATTCGGATTGATTCTGATTGAAAATTCGGTTTGGATCAATCCGAGATCGGATTTATTCGGATTGATCTGGATTGAAAACTTGATTTCGAATTGGTTCGGATTCATTCCGATTGATGTCTCGGAATTCATCGGATTAAGTCGGATTGATTTTTTAACGTTTTGTATAAAAGTAGATACAAAACGTTTTTCGGATTAGTTCAGAACGATTCGCATTGCTCGGATACAGATATCGGAATGAATCGGAATAGTTCTGATTGACTCGAAATGAATTTCAATCCGATACTTTCGCCAGGGCTCAGAAATTCATGTTCACTGACGACATAGCCACTAAAGGAGGAAAAATTTGAAATTTGTATTAGGCTTCACATTCGAATAAATTTTTATGATTATTATTTTGTTTGAATTATTTATATTTTATTTATTTCATACAATGTTGTTGTTAATTTATTTTATTTTTGGAACTATTTGTAATTGGTGTTGATTTTTCATTTAAAACTAGTTATTTTAGAATAAGTTTATCAGTTTCGTTAAAAATTATGTGAATAAAAAATTTTACATTTTGAAACATTCAAAGTAAAAGATTCACTTTGAAAATTTCAATTTTTAAGGTCACGATAAAAGAAAAACTCGGATTACTAGTCCAACCCTAGTAAAATTGACCTAAAAGAACTAGTAAAATCATTCAAGAAACTAATAGTATAACCAACTAAATTTTCAGTTAATTTAACAACAGGAAAAAACTAATAATTCAAACAGTCAAATGTTTTATCTTACCTGTTTTGTTTCGATGCATAGATCAACCTGACCACGTGACTTTATTATAGTTTATATTTATGTAAGATAAATTTTTTTATGTATAAAATATCTTTCTGAAAATTCCAGAAGAATGGAGAATACCATGAGAAACGTCTTTCTGTTTCATTTTGAAGAAAAATGTACAGTTAAACTTTTTCAGTTTTATTTTCGGGACAATTTTTTTTTCGCATAATATTTATAAAGCAAACTAGACAGACGTTCTTCACTGTAATCTATTATATTTCTAAGATTTTCAGAAAGATATTTTGTTAAGTAAAATTATCTCACAAGAATATATCTGTTTTCTTTCTATCTAGGATTTTGAAACAAATAAATTTCGTCAGAACACAAACATATGTCACTTTCACTTTATGTAAATTTACATGTAAAATAAGCTTGAAACTTTATTTTTGAAGACTTATTTGAGTTATTCTCGACGTACTTTCAAAACATGATTTCCAAACACAGAAAAAGTAAAAGGAACCCAATAAAGTTATTCCACAAAATGGTCACTTGTCTGCTTGTCAAATAAGCGTCTCTTACAGTCAAATAGAATTTGAAATGGATCAACTAGCTTTAGCTCGAAAACAATTATCATAATCGCATTCTAAAGAAAGTTTCTTTGCTTCGAAAGACTATTATGAAAAACGAAAAAATTAGTAACGATCTTAGTAGCAGAATGTAAATAAGATCTGTCTTATAGTCTAATTCGATACAAAGTAATCTTTTAATCCTATAATGAATCTTTTTAAGGCCATGGATCAACCAAACCACGTGACTAAATATAGGTTAATATATTCCTGTAAGATAGTTTATTGTGAACAAAATATCTTTCTGAAAATCTGAAAAATATGATAAAATAAAATAAGGAACGTCTGCCTGCTTCTTTCTTGTAAAAATTTTTCAAAAAAAGTGTACACAAAAATACAGTTTGAAAACTTATTAACTTACAGTTAACTGTGGATTTTTTGTGAAATTTTCATTAAAATTATGATTAAGTCACGTGATTAGGCTAGTCCATGTTTGAAAATCCAATTTTAAGTAAAATAATTTACGAAACAGTTTCTGAAAAATTGGTATTTAATTGCTTGTGGATTCAATGAAATTAAACTGACATCAAATTTAGGATACATTGATATATACAATATATAAGATATATTATAATGGCATTGGGTGAATATTCACAAAATCAATCAATTTTAATAAATATAAGTAAATTAAGGTAGTTGTGTTAAAAATTAGGTCTCTGAAAAAAAAGTTTTTCTATGATTTTAGGACTTGAAATGGTATTATCAGTTGTGGCTTATGAAAGAGAAAACATTATTTTTTATGCAATAAATTTAAAGCTTTCGAAAAATATAACCATTATATATTTTAAAGCGCCGTACTTGTTTCTAACAATTCGGGTGCATTTTATCAAACAAAATTTCTTTAGAAATTATACAGTTATTATTATTATAAACAATGATGGTCTAAATTGTAATGAAACTTACCCAAATATACTTGCACGGAATCCTATAAAGAGTAAAATGAGCCCTTGATAAAATTATAATTAAATAAGAAGTGTAATTTTTTTGTGAAAACAAAAAATTAAAATCTTAATAACTTTTATTAAGTAAACAATTTTAACCTCAAATATTTTTTGTAAATTTTCAAAATTCGTAGAAATTAATTATGAATCTACTTTTCACGATTTTATAAATTATTATAAAGATTGGCGAATTTTGAAATTAACTCTACCTAGTATACATTCTTAAGTGTATTCTATAATAGAAATCCTAATAAATGAAAATTATTAGAAAAAGTACGTCGCTTTAGAATTTATCATCCGTTTCCAAATAGTTTGGTAATTTTAGACAAATATTTTTCTCCGCCTAAAACATGACTGATAATATAGTTTCAAGTCTTAAAATCATACTTTTTAAATTTGAATCAGTCCAAATCTACTGATTATCAGTGAAATTTGACTGATTCAAATAGCTAAAAAAAGGTTACTGTAAATAATTCAAATTTCATTGATTATTTCAGTAAAAATTGACTGATTTGACAGTGAAAAATATTTTTTTCACTGATGAATCAGTGAAAATTAACTGATTTAACAGTGAAAATTTGACTGATTCAGATTTAGAGAGTAGAAAACTTTTTTTTTCCAGAATTGATTTTCGGGATAATAACTACCTTAAAAATATTGCACAGAATGTGAGGCATGTTGGATTCAGGTTACTAGAATGGATTTGCGATTACAGACTGAGTCGCTCTGAATCCGTGCTATGCACACAAAGGTATTCAGACTGGCGTGTAAAGAAGAGGGTAATACGTGTATATGTAGAGCCTGTGTTAAACTCGTTGCTTATCGGCCGTACTGACTGTTCGCGGTTTTACTCACCAGTAATGGAAGACATATCAACTTGTGATCCTACCGTATGCTCAACGCGGCTGCTCGCTTGTGCGAACGTGTGTGGTCAGTCGCGTATCGCTCAATTGTACCGAACGGCCAAAAACCGGTCGTCTTCGATCGACAACCACCACCTCGTTGCCGCCTCCGGTGAGTTTCGATAATTCTTTGATTTTTCCACTACTCACTTCACTCAACAGCTTTGATATCCATTAATCAAAGAATCCACTCGTATTCTCCAGAATCATTATATTTTGTAATATTTATTTCATGGAGAGGGGGTTTCGATGATTTTCTCAATTTAAAATATAGTTATAATATATATGTATTATAAAAGCATGCTTATTATTCGTAAAACAAAAGAAGGGCATCTGGTAATTTGAATTTCGCGCCAAAATTTCTATTAGGCACTTCCACTTTTATAAACAGCTGACTTCACTTCGTCTAACCCTGGAAGTATGGCTCCCATTAAAAATTTATGGAAAAAGGACTTATTTATCAATTTTTGCAATAAAGAAGCATTTATCGAAAAATGTCATTTATGAAAATACGTTTTATTATGCAAAAGAAATCAAACAAAACAATAAATTTGACTAGTTTTTCTATATCTTAATAATTTTATTATTCAATTTAATTTCTTTTGCATAGTAAAACGTATTTTCAAAAATAACATTTTTTTGATAAATGCTTCTTTATTGCAAAAATTTGAATTTCGCGTCGAAAATTGTATTAGGCACTTTCCCTTTCATAAACAGCTGACTTCACTTCGTTTAACCCTGGAAGTATTGCTCCCATTAAAAATTTATGGAAAAAGGACGTATTTTTTAATTTTTGCAATAAAGAAGCATTTATTGAAAAAATGTTATTTTGAAAATACGTTTTACTATGCAAAAAACATTAAATTGAATAATAAAATTATTAAGATATAGAAAAATTAGTCAAATTTATTGTTTTGTTTGATTTCTTTTGCATAATAAAACGTATTTTCATAAATGACATTTTTCAATAAATGCTTCTTTATTGCAAATATTAAAAATGAAGTCCTTTTTCCATAAATTTTTAATGGGAGCAATACTTCCAGGGTTAGACGAAGTGAAGTCAGCTCTTTATGAAAGTGATAATCTCTAATTGAATTGCAGCTTTGGGAATTTTTTTTTTCGGGTTCGGCTTTTCCTGAAATAGTTTTAAATCAGCTGCTTGAGAAGGAATTCTGCAGATCAACTCTAGAAGTATTATATTTTTACTTTTGTTATTATAAACACCAAATCACAATAAAATTAACGAGAAAGAAGCTCTTCATGAAAATCTCTTTTGCTTTTGCAATTAAATTTTAATTGAAAAACAGTTTATTCAGCTCTTGATAAACTAAGTAAGTTTAATTATCAATCAAACTGCACAGAGTAGTAAACAGGATTTTGAGATTTATATTCTCTAGATAGCTGAATAATTAACTTGATACTATTATAAATGTTATTAGTTTTAATACACTTTAATATACAAGTGGTAAATTAATATTTTCATAAATTATGAAAAATTAATACACATTCATATTACATTTTATGACTCTTCACTAAAAATATATTAAAATTAATAAACGTTTCATAAATAAATTCACGTGTGTATTAAAATTCAAATAAAATTTTGTATTTTTTAAGATGAAAGTATTTTGAATTTAATATACGTTACTGAAAAAAATTTCCATTGCTTGTAATCTAAATTTAATTTAGAAATTTCTTCAAGTGCACTGTTAAACATTTCTGCCAGAATTTCTTGAAATAAATTAGACGAAATTTAGTCACTTTTTGGTAAATTTCAGAGACAATTTTCTCTTACAAATTACTATATATTCTGATAATATTTCCGTAATTTCAAAATGAATTTAGGAAAATACATTAAAGCATCATACTTTTAAGAAAATTTTCAGAAACTTTATTCTAAATCTTTCGTATTACTAAGATACGTTTACTCAAAAGTATCGTAAATTACATATAATTTTTCGTTACTAATGCAACTTGAAAATTTCCTAAACGTTCAGATCGTTTTAAACAGCATTTTGGAATATTAATTTTTAGACCAGTATTTCTATGAAAAATGTTTTGAGGATTTTTAAAAATTCCAGCACCTTTATGTATTTTAAAACTACAAATTTTAAGTTTTTTGGTTATTTTTTTGACATTTTTTGATTTTGAATAACCTTTTTTCTTTTTAACCAATTATCATAATTCTTTTTTAATTTTGTTTCTTATTAAGTGTAGCAACTTTTCGGGTATGGAAAATAAGATAACATGACTGAAACATTGTATATACTTCTTTAAATATTGACAACATATATATATTGTGTTTTTATAGAGATACCTGTTATATACTATTTTCCATACATTTTAGAAATATTAATAAATAAATAAACAAACTAATTTGTGTAAAAATCTAATTTTCCCTAATGACGCGTTATTCGTAGATTGTAATAATCCTTAATTATATTTATTTTTAAATTAATTAGTTGAAGTCGAGAGCGTCTTTTTATCCACAGAAAGATTTTCAAATTCTTTAAATATTATATTTATTCTTCTAAGAGAAAAATACACATACTCAGAAAAGTATAGAAAATAAAAAAGTAATATTTTTGGAGAATGTCAAAAAAATATACCAATTAAAGGTGACGGTTCCCCTTAAAATTCTGATGGATAAAATGGTCTATCTAAAAAAATAAAAATTATCTAGATTCGTCTGAAACTTATAAATCTAATTAAATTTGATATTTTAATTATTTACGCAATCCTTAATCATTTCAATGAAATCTATCAATTCACATAGGAAATTAAGAATCAGTAAACAAATTCAATATGATGAACTGGCCAGGCTCTTAAACCTGTTAGGACGCAATCATATGCTTAAACAATTATAGAGTAGATTAATGACACCAAATATAGAAATATGTGTTCCTTTTAAGGCAATTTACAATTAGGAAGGGAAGAGTAAGCAATGGAAAAGCCAAGAGGTTAAAAATAGTAAGTAGGATATGCATGCAGAGGGAAAAGTCAGAAAAGGAAGTAAGAGGAGTTAGCGTGGTGGGCTGGGTTTTATTAATACGCTTGAGGACAAATTAGCCGGCTGATTGCACGATTTAATTATAACCACTTTTTTCCTTTACTACTTCTCTGTCGCTGTACTGTAAGAGAGAGGAAGAGATGAAGAATGCCACATATGCCAGGGCCCTGTCGAGCGCCGGTATTAAACTGTCGACTTCTTTATTAACGGAGCCTTTGACTCTCCCCTGTCTCTCTATCATTCTTTCTCTTTTTATCTCAGTCTTTCTTTCTCTCTTATTCATTCTATCTTTCATATTTTCGTGCGTGTGGCAGGTCTTTACAACGTTTTTAAACTGTTTCTCCTTATTTTCGTTGTATCTCACTGCTTGTCGGCGAATCCAGTCTATTAGGGACAGTGGATCGTTCATTTTAATGAGAAGAGTTCACAAATTCTTCTTGATTGCTTAAAAGTCAGTAATTTCTACTCTGAAAAATCCATTCATATGGCTTTATAGTATTGAGTTTCTCAGGAACGTTTTCGTTGTTAGTCATTTTCAAAAGAAGTCTTGAAAATTATCTCAGCGATAAAAATTTCTATATTTCAAATCGTTTTAATTAAAAGAGCTTCACAGTAATTGTCTTTTTAAAAAAAATCTCAATTTATGTTAAAAAGTCTATTTTCATTTTGTAACAAATCATAATAGGTTTTACTCTTTAAGGTATTTGTCTTTCTAAATATCCGATCTTTGGAAAAAATAGTTTTTGTATAATTTTAAGAATGGTAATGATTGTCTTATGAAATTAAAAACATTATTCCAAATTCTTTAATTGAATTCGAAATTTTTACCACTGACTGCATTAAATTTAAAAACATTATTCTTTAGGAACAAAAATTTTTAAATTACGAAAAATATTAATTTTAGTAAGTCTCGGCTTATTTTTTTCAGGAAAGTGATTTTCTACGTCCTGTTTTCAATTATAAAAATGAGTGAATAATCTACAAATATAGTTATAGTTAAACAAATATATTTTTTAAATGTTCCTTGAACGATTTAAGGCCATGAATTAATCGGACAACGTGACTAAATTATATATTGATTCGTTCGTGTAAGATAACTTTTATAATTTATAAAACATTTTTCTAAAAATTTGGGTCAACCGGATTGTTGATATAGAACTTACAACATTTTTTTGCTGTTCAAACAAATTTTTAGTTTTCCCAAAAAACCTATTTGTTAAATCAACAAAAGAGTTTGTTATTATTTTTTGCTTGACAAAAAGTTTTGTTAGAAGAACTAAAATTTTGTTAGGTCAGCAAAAAAAAGTTTATTAGTTCTATATTTTTCCCCATGATCTGTTAACTACTTTTTAGTAAAAATGTTGACAAAAATTGGAAGAGTTATCGATAATTATAGTTGACTGTAAAATTTTCTACAAAATTTTCACTCAAACGATCTATCCTTTTCTCTAGTATTTTCCAAAATTTCAGGAAGATATTGTGTAAAATAAAACAGTTATCTTACTCGAACTTTTACAGGAAATTGGTCACGTGATCTGGTTGATCCATGGCCTTAAGCCATTAAAAAATTTACTTTCAAAATTGGAAATGGTCATGCTGTAGACATTCTTCTTCCTGATAAAATAAGCCGCGATATAATAAAATTTGACCATTTTTTAAAAATTGGTACAAAGCGGCAGTAGGAAAAAATTCAATTGCAAATACATGTATTAACATTATTAAAATTAATTAATTAGTTGAGTTTGAAATTTTGCGTAATCTCTGATCTTTTTCCATGCAGAATAATGTTTTTAATTTCATAACGTGCTGTATAATTAATATCATTACAATTCCTAAAATCATAAAAAAACTATTTCTCTCAAAAATCTGGTCTTTGGTATGACCAATAGCTTAAATTTGAATGAGTCAAATTTAACCGGTTGAATATAGCTATAGAAATGAGCTACTCTTTAAGTTCAGTGAAAACTCCACTGATAATCAGTGATATTTTACTAAAAAAGGATGAAATTTTGAATCAAGTGTAATCTTACTGATCAAAAACAGTATTATCAATTTATTTATTTATTTATTATCACTTTATAAGAAACAGTAGCCCTCGATCTCAATTGTTTAATAAGAAAGATTATTAGTATCTCAATTACACCCAGCAAACACTGTTATATAACATGTATGTAACTGTTACGTAACAGATTGTAACACGTTACATAGCTGGTGACTTACAGGTGAGTCACCTGTGACACAAAATGTCACACACTGTGTGATGAATTAGTTTTATAACAGCTCTGTAACGCTGTGATCTAATGGGTCTGTAACAGACTTATGTAACATATGTGCTATATTGTTACGCAGCATCAATGTAAATATATTCTATATGTGTTATGCAATTATGTTATATAGAAGTTTTGTAAAAGCGATAAGTAAATAGTATGTAACGGAGATATGTTAAACAGATATACGATGATAAAATATTGATAAAACACAACTCATTTCTGTGAGTCAAATTTTGCACCTTTGTGTTACTATAAGAGCAATTTACTTTATACAAGTTATTACCCACAATTTTGAATTTTTCCAGCTATTATTGATGTCGGTATTCGGGAAATTAAAATATCTATATGTAATATTACATGATTGTTACATATCTGATAATAACGTGCATTATACACAACTTACAGAGAAGCACTACACAGTAATGCCGTCATAGTACACTTACGTAACACTGCAAAGAAAGTGTTATAGATCATTCGCGTAACCAAGTTACAGAATCAAAGTTACAGTATTGTCGCATAAAAATTATGTCACACTGTTGCGTAGCTGTTACTAATGTACATTATATACAACTAACATAACTATTCCGTAACATTGTTACATTACCCTTACGTAACAAAGCAACAAAATTGTAATAGATCATTTAGGTAACCAATTTATAGAAAAGATGTTACGTGATTCTTACATAAAAATTACGTAACATTGTTACGTAGCTGTTACTAATGTACATTACATACAACTCACATAACTATTCTGTAACACTGTTACATTACCCTTACGTAACAAAGAAACGATATTGTTATAGATCATTCGGGCAACCAAGTTACAGAACAAATGTTACATGATTCTTACATAATAACTATGTCACATTGTTACATAGCTTTTATCAATGTACATTATACACGACTCACATACGTGACAGTTCACTTACATAATATTATGACTAAACTGTTACAGATCATGTGTGTAACACAATTAGAGAAAGAATTTTACATTGTTTTTCTATAGCATATACATTCCACTGCTACAGAATTGTTACATTCACTCTTTTATTGATCTTTTACATCTTCACGCGGTAGCAATCTTACATAACATTGTTACCTTCCCGTTATATAAGAATTACATCATTGAACAATAACAATCGTTACATAACCAGAAATAACTATATTACCCTTTTGTTACGGAGCGGTTACATAACGTGTTTGCTGGGCAAGGACTAGGCTGAAGATTATCAGATCATCTACTTTAGATAAAAGAGAGATAAAAGACCATAGAAAATTGTTTGTATAATTTAAGCGTCTGACAATGATTTCGAGCAAGTTAGGAAGACAGAAAGATCTCGCTCGTCATATTCCCAAAGGAGTATTATGATGGGAGCGAGCCACGTAATGAAGACGTTTCTCTAGGTTAGGGGAAGTTTGACGTTTTTATGGGTCAGACTAAACTCTTCCTTTTTTTCCTCCTCACTAGTCTTTTTTCTTGAGTTCCTCGAAAGACCGAACCGCCGCAGTGAGACGAAACGGCCCTTCAATGACGGGTCTATCATCTCACTAATTCCATAATAGGAGATTTTCAGTTTTACGGGTCTTTACCAAAGAGTTAACGACCGAGAGAGAGAGAGAGAGAGAGGAAAAAAGTGAGCGCGATGACCTTACGATCATTTCCTATGATATCAACGTGCATTCGCATTCTTGAAATTTTAAGACGAGTCGTGGAACATGAATCCGAACCATTGAAAAAGAATTTTGTCTCAGTTGAACTCGTCTGGGAATTGAAACGTTATACAGGCGTTCTTGTTTTACGTTTAATGGTGTTTTGAGAAATCAGATGCGTATACAGTCACTGTGAAAATAAACAGGTATTTGTCTCATGATCTCATCAACAGAGAATGAATAAGCAATTATTATTTTTTCTTACAATTTATTCCAAAAATCTGATTTTTTACATTTCTTTATTCAAAAGTAATAGTATTGAAAATTATGTAAAAAAATTTCATAACTCAATTCGAAGTATTTTTAATAGTATAGATAATTTTTTTGGGAAGGTCGGAGCAATCATAAAATTTTTCAAAACTTTAAAGGCGTTTTTACAAAAATTACTTTTTTAGGACGGAAGAGGTGACTAAAAAATTCTACTCGATGAATATTTCTGGAATTTTAACGGCATATTCTACATTAAAATGCGCATCGTCGGAACGAAAAGTATCGATCTAGACAATATTTATCATATTTTTGAAACCGTTTTTTACTGAAAAAAATCGTAAAAATTGATATCTGAAGTTTGAATGCCTGCCATTTTGTTATTTTTTAACATTAAAATATTATTCTATTTCCAACAATAGCCACACTCATGTAGATTTATAATCGTTTTAAATTTTTTAGACTACTCTCAAAATCACCTTCGTTATGGGGGTGCCTTTTTTCAAGGGGCCGTTTTCAACAAACTATATCGTCAAATATAAAATACTAAAATCCACAAAAAAAAAATTGTTTACATGCTGAAATATTCAATATTAAGTGCTGATTTAAATTATAATGATCAACAATATACTTCCCATAAAAATAATGTATAAAGAAAGCGTTTTTTAGGTCCCGCAGAGTGAATAAAGGGGTTAGTCGCAGTCAGAGGAAAGTAGAAAAGCCTATTTTTTGAGAACTTTTTTCTCTTTCCTACATGCACATATTTTTTCAGACATTTTACCATTCAAAAGAATATAATTTTATTGATTTTTCTTCAAAATTTCTTCGAAAAATAATTAAAAATGAAAGAAATACATGTAGTCTCCTGGAGAATGTTTTGCGAAAGGCGTCATGCGGTGACCATTCCAGTTTTTGTTAATTAAAGAAAATGTTTTGAATGTTAAAAAAAATCTACGATCAAGCACCATACTATTATTTATCAAAGAAGCCTATCACGTTTAAAGTGAATCGTTTAAGCGATTTTCGAGTAATCGTGATCACCGATTTAAAAAACGTGGTTTCGAGAAAAACGCATTTAAAGTTTTGAGTATACACCGAGAAAACAGGTTTGATTGAATCAAATAAAATTATTTGTTTGAAAGACTTTCTTTGATTTAAAGAAATGAATTATTTGAATAAAATAGAATTTATTTGATTCAAGCAAAGTATCTTTGAAACAAATAAATATTTGTTTGAATCAAATAAATTTCTGCTTTAAGTCAAACAAATTATATGTTTGACTATATATCAATGCAATAATTTATTTGTTTTCGAAAAAATTTATTCGATTAAAACAAATATATATTTGGTTCAAAGATATTTTGTATGAATCAAACAAATTTTATTTCATTTCAACGAATCATTTCTTTAAGGTAGTTCCTTCGCGAAAATTAGACCTCAGGCAAAAATAGATAATTTTGCTTTCAAGAATAGCAATATTATTATAGAAGGGCTAATTTGAAAGAGAAAAGATTATTTTTCCTGAAAAAAATTTGAAGCACAAAAAAATAATTTTATTAATGAATTTTATTTTGGCCCAAACATATTTTCTTATCGCTTTGAGCCAAATTTTTAAAAATGATGCGATTCTAATAAATCACATTTCATTTTTTTAAGAAAAAGATTCTCTACAACATGACCGTTTCCTATTTTTCAAATTAAATTAATTATTATCAAATACAGCAATTTGTTTATAAAAATTTTGTTTTGAAAAATTGTTTTTTTATAATTTCAGCCATTAAAGAAATCATTTCTAAAAATTGGAAAAGGTCAAGTTGTAGAGAATCTTTTTCTTAAAAAAATAAACCGTGATTCATTAGAATCGCATCATTTTTAAAAATTTGGCTTGAAGCGATAAGAAAATAAGTTTGAGCCAAAATAAAATTTATTAATAAAATTATTTTTTTGTGCTTCAAATTTTTTTCATGAAAAATAATCTTTTCTCTTTTAAATTAGCCCTTCAATAATAATATTGCTATTCTTGAAAGCAAAATTATCTATTTTTGCCTGAGGTCTAATTTTCGTGAAGGAACTACCTTAAATCAAAGAAAGTCGTCCAAACAAATTATTTTCTTTGATTCAATCAAATCTTTTTTCTCAGTGTAGCTTACTTGTGATTGAAATTTTTGTTTTTCTAGTAACATAGCTCAGTAAATTTTGCTTCGATCGACTTCAAACTTAAAAAGTATATTTTCAGTCTGTTACACTATAATAATATGCAAAAATCCAAAAATCGATCTTTTGAAAATTCTGACTGCGACTAACCCCTTAAGAATCCTGCCCATTTCTCATTTTTTAATTATTTTCATAAATTTGGAAGAACAAATTAGAAATGAATAAGTGGAAGAACCCGTGTAAAGACTTCGGCAAGGCTCAGACAGAGCCCAGGCTTAGCAAGTTATCTAATGTCATAAATCGCCTATCCAGGCCTGGGCCTAATCTGGCAGTCAAGTTTTTAAACCATTCCAGGCCCAAGCATGGCTCGCCGTTTTATCGCGAGCTAGCGCCAGGCTTGGGTATTCCTACGTGGAAATATATAAGAAAAGAGTGGAATCTAAAGTTGTTTAACAATCATGTTGTAAGGAGGTAATAAAACTGAAATATATTTCAAGCACTTTCAATTTTATGCATCTTAGCTTTTGGCACTTTCCCATCGCAGGAAGAAAGACTAGCGTAGGCGTAGAAAGTTCACCATGTACTCGACCTCACGTGATAAATTTCGTAAAATGTATACGGTGATGCTTCAGTAATAGTGAGGAAATTGAAACCAGTGAAGCTTCGGACTTCCAGTAAACTCGTGAGTCAGTGTGTTTGTTGAAATACAGATGGTGTCTTTCTGAATTCTATTATAAATTATACTGAATATACTTGTATAATTAAATATGGCAGGAGGAGTGATAATCGTGGATCTGTGAACAAATCAGTCTGAGCGAGTAGATGGATAGCTACCACAAAATCAAAGTCATCCCCTTCTAATCTTCTTTCGAAGGTGACACTCTCGAGACACAGGTTTAATCTTGTTTCGGGTTTCGCGAGAATTCAGGGAATTTCGTAAACTGTTAGAAATTTTTACAATTTCAAGTTACATCTGTATCATAAATCTAAAACCTCAAGTATATTAAATCGCCATTAAGACACGGTATATCAAATTTCACAGACGCGTTAATCGCTTTTTCGAAAAGGTAGAGAATTTTACTTTAAACACATTAAAAATGAGATTGTAAATATTATTCAATTCATAAATAACTAGACAAGGTATTTTTTTGAAACAATATTAATATAACTGAATTTGAAGTATGAAAGTTTCAAAGTTCAATAATCATGAGATCTAACTTATTTTTCCATGGCGACAGTTTGGGATTGGAATTGAATCTGAGCGAATTCCAAGCCAATCCAAAAAACGTTTCGATAATCGTTTGGATTAAAAACGGTTAAAAATCAATTTTATTTACTCCGGTTCAATCTGAAGCATCAATCCGAATGGATCCGAACCACACTGAAAAAACAGTTTCTTTGAATCAAAGAAACATTTCTTTGTTATACGGCCAAAGAAAAAATTTCTTTGAATTGAAGAAAGATTTGTTAATTCAAAAAAATGGTCTTTGATCCAAAGAAATAAATTTGTTTACGTTAAAGAACATTTTTTTGAATCAACAAAAATTTCTTCAATTCGTAATTATTTGGATTGAAAATTCGGTTTGGAAAACAGTTTCTTTGAGTCAAAGAAACATTTCTTCGATATACGGTCAAAGGAAAAATTTCTTTGAATTAAAGAAAGTTTTGTTAACTCAAAGAAATGTTCTTTGATCCAAAGAAATAGATTTGTTTACGTTAAAGAACATTTTTTTGAATCAGAAAAACTTTCTTCATTTCTAAAAAAATGTTTCTTTGATCGTATATCGAAGAAATATTTCTTTGATTCAAAGAAACTGTTTTCCAAACCGAATTTTCAATCCGAATAATTACGTCTTTGGATTCGTTCAAATTGAAAACGTAGTTTGGATTCAAGTCTTGTATTGAACCGAAATGAATCGGATTGTTTTTTAACCGATTTGGTTCGAACGAGACCCAAAACGTTTTTCGGATTGGTTTAAAATAATTCGGAATGGATCGGAAACAGATTTTGGAGTGACTCGGATTCGCTTGCATTGAATTCTTTTCCAAGAATTCCGCCTAGGTTGTACTCACGTCAATATTCTAACATTTAAAGTGAATTTTGGACAAAATTTCTATACCTGTACATGAACCAAAGTTTTCAATCAAATAAAATATGAATCAAGAAGTCACAATAATTATTTTATCGCAAAATATTCATTTATATCCAAGATATTCGCAATTTTCTCAAGTACAAAAAAAAATTATGCCGTTCCCACTTGCTGCTCGAAACTGAATCATCTCAAATAAAAAATATCAACGGCACTCATTAGTAAATTGTACTGAAGACTGCGTGGATACAGTTTTTTGGAAAATTTTAATTTTTTACAAAATGGCGGATATTTAAAGTTAAAGTTCATTTTTCGCTTGAAAAAAACGCTCATTTTTCGACTATTAGGAAAAATTATTCATTGGAATAAAACTTTTTCGCGCACTAAATATTGATATTTTAAATGAGTGATTGAATTTTGAAAGCGATCGCTTGAGTCGTTCTGCGGAGATATCGTGGGAACTGACTTTAAAAAGATCGTTATGGAAAAAACGCCTTTAAAGTTTTAAGTATTATTTAAATATGAGCAAAAATTTTTTTTGACACATAAACTCATCGATTCCAGGGCCAAATAATTTCTGACTTATTTCCAGCCTCTGCAGAAGCAATTTTCTGCTGTTGATTTTTTACAGTTTTTAATTGACCCCAACCTCTTAATAAAATTTACTCTCTAAATCTGAATCAGCGTAATTCCACTGATCATCAGCGATAAGTATACCACTGATTACAATCAGCGTATATACACTGATAAATAAGTTGACTTTCACTTATTCATTAGCGTATATACGCTGATTATAATCAGTGGTATACTTATATAGCTAATATTCAGCGAAAATTCGATGAATATATTATTTATATATAATATATTTTTTTACTGATGAATCAGTGAAAAGGCAAATCACTGATTCAATCAGTGAAAATTTGACTGTTTCAGATTTAGAGAGCAAAGTCGCGAAGTTGTATTTAATGATTACAAAATGTTTGATACCGTTTTCATTGAGCAGTCGAATAGAAAAAACTCATTTGAAATTACACAAAAAAAGGCATTTTTCTTCTTCGTACTCGAAAAACATCAGGCGATGGAAATGTGTTCAACGAAAGACGCGTTTATATTGAATCCATGTTACCTCCTTTACATTCTTAAAACTTTACAAGGAAAAAGTTAAAGTTACACTTTACATCAAGCGATAAAATTCTTTAACCGTTCCCAAACTATTGAGCGGTACTGTATATACTAAATTCACAACAGAAATTTCTAACACTGTAAGTTCTCAATAGCTAAGAAACTATTTAGATCAGATTGTTTTCAAAATATTTTCATATAAGATTTCTTATCATATTCCCTTTGGAATTGAGTTCTTCAAGTCGAGTGAGATTGACAATACCGGATTTACTACTTTCATCAAAACAAGATGTCCCCATCTGAAATTCTTTAGCCCAAGATCGGGAAGATTGCAGGCAACAAGCACGCAGGAATGTTTCCTTTCTCTACTTCGAAGTGTTCGCGAAATCGTTTTCGCGAATCTAATGGTTCTCTGGCTAGTTTTTCGACAATGTTGACCACGAAAATCGAGATATTGCTGTGCAAAGAATCCAGAGGAATGCTTGGTGCAATTTATACAAGATTGTGATGATGCAGAAGGCATACATATATAGTTACATAGTGGACGTTGTTGTCGTTAGAGCAAGATGATCTGTTGCAGTATCCACTCCTGGTGGTCTTAAAAGTCTTACAAAGGCCCGTTGTTGACATCGCAAACATTTTATTAAGACTTTCGATTAAGCGAGCACTGAAGCGTTTCGCCTCTCGCGATTGGATATACGCGCTCTTTTCTCTTTTTCGAAAACGATCCTCGTAAACTCGACTTGCTATATGCCATCATTTTGCCGTGTGGCTAAAGAGGGAAGAATAGATGTGCGATATAAAACAAGAATAAGGGTGGCAGGTATCAAGAGAAAGAAGACGTGAGCTTAACTCAAATTTGCGAGACGCTTATCGTCCACGGAAGCTGTTTTATGGAGATTGCATTCCAAGCCTCTGGAGATATTATTGAAAGGTCGAAAGGACTTTCCTCGAGATCTTCGTTCAAGAAAGCTGTCAGGGAGAAAAAGAACATGATCAAGAAAAAAGCAGAACCAGACTCGGTTGTCTGGTTTCGTTGACCTGACATAATCTTTTCTTCTTTTTGAGACTATGTCTTGGTCCATCGAAGACACCTTCGTAACCTGGGTGTGCCAAGATCTATGGTGATCCCGATGACCTTCCCGGGGATGCTGTCGAGTCGTGAGAAAACGAGTTTATTTTCGACTACTGACACTTCTCAGAGATCTGAACATCTTCTTTTGAAAGATATTTTGTTGCTCATCATATACTTGCAATCCTCCTGCTTTTATTGAAAATAAAAATTCTTTTCAATATATTTTCAGAAATCTTCAGAGACTTTAAGAGATTAAAGAGGATTGAGCGAGAAAGGATGCAGTAAAATTGAAATATAGTCTGATGGAAAGTAAAACTGAGAAAAACGATTAGCAAATGCATGTGTGTGGTAGGTAAAGTTAGAGTGTGGCGCCGTGCATTTGTGCGTTAATCCGTATCTCTCCTCGTAACGGAGGCTGCTCTAATTTGAGTCCCATGCCTAATATAACCCACTTCCGTCGACACGCCGACATGTAATGCAACCTTATCAGACAGTGCCACGCAGAGTCGGTGTATCATTCCAACATGTCATTCGACCTGTTCTATCTCCCTTTCAACAGTCGTCATTTAGTCATTCACCCTTTCTCTCATTATCGTTCACCCGTCCGTAGAACTTCTGTTGAGAAACTCTGCGAATATTAAATTCGCCGTTGCTTCATATGAGCCACGAAATTAAGCGATTTCCTGCCCAAGCGTGCTTCCTACATTTGCCATGCCAAACTTGCGAACTTCATTCAGTCTTTCAATTCGGAACAACTTCCGGCAGGAATAATTATTTTCTCCTCATCCCAGAATCAACATTTTTCAATCAATATGAGACTGTTGGTTATTTTTTCACTGAATTTATTATAAATGTGTATGGAGTCATTTGTAGGTATAGTAATTGAAATTTAATGTTTGCAGTTATAGGAATTGATATTCGTCGAAATGTGAACATAACAAGATATTTCTTGGTTCCTTTGATAACTCGAAAATCATTAAAAATTTGAAATTAATATTTAAATCCTTCTCAATATTCACCTTATGGGGGTATATTATTTTTGTATCCTTCATCTATAGAAGTAAATAATCTCGTATTCTCTACTTACGCACGTCAATCTCTCTCTCTATCCGAAATCCATGCTGATCCTTTTCTATCCCTTTCATGATGTACAGCAATGCTTATTGTTCAATCTTTAAATTTATATCAAAGTTCATGATATATTCAATTATTTCAATAATTCTTCATCTCTTGAAATATACTACTTCATGTATCTTTTCCATCTCTATCTTTCCATCCTTGTCTATGCTTTGTTTTATCATTGCATATAATTTTGTCTCTATTACAGCCAGAAAAAAGTTTCTTTGATTCAAAACAAATTTGTTTGAATCAAACAAATTTGTGCATTGTTATACGGCCAGAAAAAAGTTTCTTTGATTTAAAAACATTTCTTGATTGTTTATTTTTTCTTTGGGTGAAAGAAATTAATGTCTGCATCGTCGCATATAGTACACACGTAATGTAACTCACAAAAATAATTTTTTTAATTTAAAGAAAAAAATGTTATCGGTTAAAATAATAAAATTGAATGGATTATTTCTTAAGTTCTTGCCAGTAATGTATTTGAATCGAAATCTCTGGAAATATACTACTTCACGTATCTTTTCCATCTCTATCTTTCCATCCTTGTCTATGCTTCGTTTTATCATTGCAATTCTTCTTGTCTCTATTACACCCAGAAAAAGTTTCATTGATTCAAAGCAAATTTCTTTAAAACAAACAAATTTGTGTATTGCTATACAGTCAAAGAAAATTTTCTTTGATTTAAAGAAATTTCTTGATTGTTTCTTTTTTTCTTTGGATGAAAGAAATTAATACCCGCATTATCGCATATAGTACACACGTAATGTGACTCAGAGAAATAATTTTAATTTAAAGAAAAAAATGCAATCGGTCAAAATAATAAAATTGAATGGATTATTTCTTAAGTTTTTGCTAGTAATGTATTTGAATCGAAATCTCTTGAAATATACTACTTCACGTATCCTTTTCCATCTCTATCTTTACATCCATGTCAATGCTTCGTTTTATAATTGCAATTTTTTTGTCTCTGTTACACCCAAAAAAAGTTTCTTTGATTCAAAACAAACTTCTTTGAATCAAACACGCTCTTCTCTGTATAGGGAAATCAGTTGGAAATAAACAAACGCAAAATTTTCCAATATAAATTGAAGAAATTTTTCTGTGAAAAAAGGAACGCTTCCACTTTGCTGGGTATCGAGCCCAGGTCCTTTCGATTGCCGGTCGAATACTCTGTCATCTGAGCTACGGAAAAATCAGAAAACGCAAAATTTGTTTACAGAAATTCCAGTATTTAATCTCGATTTCTTATCTCCATTTTTTTTCCGCAATATTAATTCTAATATACTTTAGTATAATCAATATTTTTATGAATTATAAAAATTCAATATACATTGATCATAAATCCCATTCATCTTCAATTAAAATATATTTAATATATTTAAATAAATACAAACATGCATTGAAGTTTGAATAAGAGTCTATATTTTCTAAGATAAAAATATATTTAATATATTCTCTAAATCTGAATTAGTCAAATTTTCACTGATTGAATCAGTGATTTGCATTTTCACTGATACACCAGTGAAAAGGATATTTTCAACTGTTAAATCAGTTAATTTTGACTGATTAATCAGTGGACAAATATTTCTCACTGTTGAATCAGTTAATTTTCACTGAAGTAATCAGTGAAATTTTACTGATTCACAGTAACCTCTTTTTAGCTATTTGAATCAGTTAAATTTCACTGATAATCAGTAGATTTTGACTGATTCAGATTTAGAGAGTAGCTACAGGAAAAAATTTCCATTACATGTAATGAAACGGTAAAACAGAAAAAAACGAAGGATGGATTCGGATAGAAATATAAGAATTAAAAAAGCGTAGGCGCGTTGTTAGATTGATAAAGAGATAGGAAATACCTGATAAAATTCAACACGAAAAGAATTAATCTAGATACAAATACATAAATTGAAAAAGATAATATACACAAGATACTAAATTTAATATACATTTGTACATGAAATTCAAAAACATATCCAACAGTTTATATTTTACCTGAAATTTATTATGCAACACTGACAATAAATTGCATAAGTATCAAGAATATTCTTTCTATAATAATATTAAAACAGTATTGCTCAAAAAGTTTGTGCAGAAGAAAAAGTTTTTTTCTGAAATGTGTATGGAAAATAATGTTACATTAAAATTGTCTGGTCTTATAATTTGCTGGGTAAATATAGACCTTTGCATGTAAGTGAACTACTTAACTGCGCATAGTGAGTGAGTTAAGTTGTGTACTGCACATAATGAGCAGCTCTTTGTGAATATAAAGAGTACCTGTGGCACAGTTTTTCACGTCTTGTGGATCTTCAAGGCAATAAGTTTTCTTGCTCAAATCAAGTAAGGAGAGTTTTTTGTCAATGGCAGTAACGCAAAGCGCCTCGCGCACTTCCACGTTCCGCTCGTTCAAAGTTGCTTTCATTTGCTCTTTTTTGACCAAAGGCAACAGTAGCTTGACTGTCAGATGTTACGAGGCTCGTTGCAGGGGACATTATTTGATAGCAGAGAGACAGACAGACAGAGAGACAGAGGACGTTGCTAAAAGAGGAAAGATATTAAAGAGGAGCGAACTGTGCTGGTGGTCCTCTCGAGCTTAACTCGAACAATGAATTTACTTCATAAATCTCCATTCAGCTGAGACTACGAACCAATTAAATTTAATCGCACGCGGTCACCACTACGCCATCGAGTCATTTGCCTACGACCTTTTCTCCCTTGATCGTAGCCACTTAGAGAGACAGAAAAGAAGATGCTGAGTTTAACTTAACGATTAAGATCGGCCTCTAAGTGTCACTCGGGATAGAACTGTATCAATTTGCAAGATGAAAATACTCAAGACACAGTAATGTCTCAACTTATTCTTATGCCCCAGGCCTAATCGTTTATTTGAATTCATTTACATATCTACACTTTGCAATTCAGTTTCAAGCCGTGAAAACCATGACAAAATTATCTTTGACAGCTTCAGATTATATTTTGAAGATCTGAATTAAAGATTTATATATATTACGCTTAATGTTTTCAGTTACACCCAGAAAAAAGTTTTATTTAAATTTAAGAAATCGTTTTTTTGACATCATTTCTTCAAATCGAAGTAAAAACAGCTTCAGAGCAAATATAATTTTATTTGATTTCAATAAATCACCTTTTTAGTCATTTTTAAATGAAAGAAATTATTTTTTTAACATTATTTATTTGATGAAAAAAAAATTTGTTTGATTCAATTACAATACTGGCAAAAACTTGAGAAATAATTTATTTAATTTTATTACCTTGAACAAAGACAATTTTTTCTTTAAATTAAAGAAACCGTTCGAACCTTCAAAATACAAAACAAACCGACTAAATTTGGACCAAAACATATTACTTAAAATAAACAATTATGAGAAAACCAACAAAAAAGGAGTTAGTTATCTCATAATTGTTTATTTTAAGAAATATTTTTGGTCCAAATTTGGTTAGTTTTATTTGTATTTTGAGGCCTCAAAAGGTTTCGAGTTCTTGAAATTTTGAATTATATTTCTGTGAATCACATTACGTATGTACTATGCGACTGCGCAGACATTCATTTCTTAAATTCAAAGAAAAAAAACAATCATGAAATTTCTTTAAATTGAAGAAACTTTTCTTTGACCATTAAGCAATGCACAAATTTGATTCTAAGACGTTTTTTTTAATCAAAGAAAATGTTTTCTAAATGTACTTTATCATGTATATTAAATTTAATCTATGAAGATAATATCATAAAAAGCAGACGATTCAAAGACTTTGAAAAGCGATTATACCCTTGTGGGAAATATTTCTGGCAGACATTATTCCTGCTAGCATCAGTACTGGTTTTGTAACGTTTGCCTATTCACGGTATGCTATCTTGGTGTGATTTTAGATCTGCTGGACCTTTTGCTTTCTCCAGTTTTTTTTGTAAATACTCAGTCTACGTTCTATACAAAAAGACGAGACTAGGGAATTTGCCGTATGGTACTATATAGAGGCTAGATAGTGTCACTGTTTGAACGTAGACATTCTTGAATGATTCATCGTCCCCTTTATGCGAAAACCATGAATGTGAAAAATCGAAGTTTTGAAAAAATCGAAAAAATTTGATTTCAATTTAAAAAGAATTAAAATTTAAAATTCAAATGAAACAAATTTTTTTTTTAATTGAAGAAAGTTTTGTCGATCCAAAAAATTTTCTTTAACGTAAACAAATCTATTTCTCTGGATCAAAGAAATTTTTGTTGAACTAACAAAACTTTCTTTAATTCAAAGAAATGTTTCTTTGATTCGAAGAAACTGTTTTCTCAGTGCGATTTGAGCCGAAACGTCTCATTAAAATTACCAAACTGTAACGGAATTTTTATCAATGTCATCATAAAATTACGAAACTGTAACAAAATTTTCAGTTACATATAACTGCATAAAATTTCAGTTACCTAAAACGTAAAATTATTCCTCTTACAAGTTTCAGAATTTTTTGAAATTCTATCTTAATTTTACAAAATTGTAACCGAATAAAATTTCAGTTACGATTTTTTGGAAAAATTACGATAGAAATTTCTAAGTGTAGATCAAAGTGTAACATTACTAGCAAGCATCAAAAAAGATAGCCTGCACTCTACCAGTATGGAAAATAGTAGATCTAGACTGTTACGTTACAGCGCCATTACAAATTTCCACACGGGTGCTTAAAATTTCAGAACATCAACGCTTTAGAGACGTAATTATCATAACTATAAACCTTTTCTTCAATTCTAAGAGTTACGCGTGCGAACAACTTATCACGAGTCTGAGAAATTACGATCTGTCGACCCCGAACGCAAACCACTTACGTGAACGCAAACGCCAACTTTCCGTAGACATTGAAGTGCGTTCCTGGAACTTCCTTTCCTGGAGAACACTCGAGATTCCGCACTGTATCCCTCGATCATTCAACTCCTTTTGTACAGATTCAATGAATCTCTTTCAACATAAAAAGTGTTTCATCCGTAAAAAATAAAACTTACTTGATCAACTCAACAGTGTTTCAATCGTAAAAATGAAGAAACTGGTAGACAAATTTTTCAGCATGTGTAAAATGAAGTAAGAGGAGAAGATGCCAAGTTACGCTTGAGAAAAAGGAAGAAAGGAAAGGAAGCCGGGGGCTACCGCGAATAATTAATAGCTTAATTTCCACCTTTCAGGAAGTCGTTATTCTCGCGACCGCCAACGACGAAGACATCAGCCTTGCACTCAAGAGTTCTCACCCGCATGATGAGTAAAACTTATCGAACTCAAATCGCTTCTTATAATAAAATCCTTATAAAACACATCATCTCAACTTTTACAGGCTTTAATTACACGCCTTAGATGAAATATTATCAGGCATCAGTCTTCATTATGCAAATTACTATAATATCATGATTCCCGACTTTGAAGAACGTCCGACTCTGCTCAATTGATTACGAGAATATTGATAATTATATTCAAATTTAAATAAGTGATAGAATCAGAATTAATTGGAGCGTTATACTAATTTGAGATCTTTCCTCAAATTAAATGCTATATACAAATAAATATTATCATCCGGTTGAGTAAAGAAAGATAGATATTTTTTGTCAAAGTGAAGACATTTTTCTCATATAATTCGAATTATAAGTATTTAAATTGACTCAAGGACATTTGTATGCAAATCGTTTAATTAATTCAGCGAGGTAGGTTTATTGAAACGGAGGAGGTAAAATTGAGACAGTAGTTTAGACAAGACCATCAAAGAGGACTGTCGGAGAAAGATTGCTCCTTGCACGGGCACATGAAATGTTTAACGTACGACACACGCAAGAAGACACTTTGCCACATCAGCCGGTGGCGTGGCATATTTTCGGCCGAGCTCGAAATTAAGATGTATCGCCGAATCTGGTGCGGGTAATTTGCATGTCCCGCGACGCCTACGCGCGAGTTGTCCGCGTGAATGTAGCCCACCCGTAAGACCCGAACACATCCGACAGGCCCAGGACCCGAGTTACGTTGAGCATCAAAAATTTACGCGAAACACGTTTCGAGTCTTCGCATTGTCACCTGATAGCCGTCGAGGCCACTCAAACAAGGGAATTCACGCCTATTTTTTTTATCTTTTTTCATTTTTTATTCTTCTGGCGTGAGACCTAGACAGACGCTCGTAAAATAAATTTGCCTGATTCACATTTTCGACTCGAATTTCAAACTCCAATTTTGGACAAGTCTTGTGAAAAGAAACATCAGCTTATTCAGAATCCGAAGAGAAATTCTCCGAATCATTAAAATTAATTTATTACTCTGAGAATCTTTCGTGGTAAAAGATTCGGGGATTTTTAAAAATATTTGGCAAGAAATTTACTAGAATTTATACTGTTTATTTTATTTGCAGTGCTCTAGTTACACTGTTGGAAATTTCTATCCGAATTTTCCGAAACACATGACTGGAGTCAAATACAACAATTTTTCTTCGGAAATTCGAAGCTAAAGGTTCATTGTACATAGGTGTGAAGTTTTAGCACGGTTGCGTATTGAAAACAGATAATTTGCAATTGTTTATTAAGTTGTTATTAAAAATAAGTTTTTTAAGAAAATTATTAACTTTTGTCTACGTTCATTTGACACGTAATATATTTATCAACTATCCATGATAATTTCACTCAATTATCATAAACTGAATTTGAGTTATGAATTTTGCAAAAAAAACGCCCAAATATTCATTTAAGGGGGACTTCCACATTGTGACTCGGTTTTCGGGCCAAAATTCAACATTTTTTTTACAGAATGGCATGAAATATCTCAATGATTTTTTGTGCGTGTTGTTCATTTATTCCTCAAGATAAAAAATATATTTACAAGAAAAGTTCGAAAAAAAATGTTCGCGATATAGTAGTCCTCGAACGTGACCTTGTCGGAAAGTTGGAGCCAAAATGTGACCATGATTTAAGCATCCCAGGTCGACTGAAACAAAAAAGCATTTTTTCCATAAAATCCTCTTGGGAATCCATTTTCAATAGTTCATAGATTTGAAAAATGCAAAAAAAAAGAAAATTCGATTTTTTGGAATGCACAATCTGGAAGTCCCCCTTGACAAAAAAATAACAAAAAAAAGGAATTTTCCTAAATTGTTCAAATTGTTTTTTTATGTCACTAAATACTTTGAGAATGTATCATTTTTTTCATAATTTAGATTTTTATCGAAATTTTATGATAAATTTTATGAAAATTCTGTTATAGTTTGGTAATTTCAAGTTACACTTCATGAAAATAAATATCGTCAAATTTTTCGTTACCTTTGTATCAAAAATTTTTTTTCAATTTCCGAACACTTCTAACAGTGTAGTCTATGAAAAACTGTGATTTATTTAAGGAGAAAAGTTTAAAAGATTCAGAGTTAAATTTCGCACTTGCGGGTATATGTAGATTTGAAATTGCTAGTGAGAGTGAAAGTTACCGTCGCATTTAAAATTACGCCTGGAGTTTATAGTAAATTTTATATTCGCGTTTATCTCTGAACTCGGGACCAATCTGTCAAGTCTCTTTTTCGTTTTCGTCACTTATATATTCAAGATTCTAAAAAGACAATTTTGAGCCCAGTGGTTGAATATTCTCTTTCATTTTATCTCTTGAATGCATAAAAGTCTCTTTTTGTTATTTAAATATAAGTACCTAACGGCGAATCATGAGAACTGAAATTTTTTAAATAATTATAACTCATACAACGATTAAACAATATCTTTTTATCACTTAATATAAACCGTAAAAAATATCTTTAAATATTCTTCATCTAATTATGATAGAATTTACCATCTGCATTATGTGTTGCTTCTTTTTTTCATTTAATTTCTACCTTTTTTGTATCAATTTCATCATTAAAAAAGTCATATATCCTAAAAAAAACTGAACTGAAACATAACTGACCAGTATGATGGCTTTATTAAAATTAAAATATTCATAAATTTAAATTTTATAGTCATCAGTTTTTGAAGGGTTTATATTTAATAGTGAGTCGATAATTTTGAGGGGTTTTTAATTTTCTAATGTTAGATTATTCAAAAGATTTCTGAGTTCCTCGTTACCACATTTTTGACTGTTTTTAGAGAAAAAGAATTGAAAACATGGAAGTTAAGGCAATTTTGGTCAATTCGATATTTGAAAAACTTCAGGGAAAAAGAACAAAAACCTTTAGAAAACTCTATATTTGTAAACAAATTAATCTTTCCTTCATTCATGACAATTCTTTTCTACCCCTATTAAATTTTACTGTTTTGCGTCTATCTTACGTATTCCCTTATCTATCCGAATTAATCGTTTTATATCCCTTCAGTGGTCTAGTATCACGTCTACATTTTTTAATCCTTAAATTTCTATCCAAATTTATTCTTCATCTATCCGCTTCTATCAACATTAAGATATAGATTTAAAAAGATAAACGTGGCATTAAATCATAATATAGACAGGGCTGGTTTAGGAAAATCAATAAAAATAAAGACTTTCCAGTTAAGGTAGTTCGTTTACGAAAATTAGACCTCAGGCAAAAATAGATAATTTTGCTTTCAAGAAACGCAATATTATTATTATTGAATGGCTAATTTGAAACTAAAAGATTATTTTTCATGAAAAAAATTTACAACACAAAAAAATAATTTTATCAATCAATTTTATTTTTGCCCAAACTTATTTTCTTATCGCCTTGAGCCAAATTTTAAAAAATGATGCGATTCTAATAAATCACGATTCATTTTGTTAGGAAACAGATTCTCTACAACATGACCGTTTCCTATTTAAATTTTGTTTTACAAAATTGTTTTTTTTTATTTCAGCCATTAAAGAATTCATTTTCAAAAATTAGAAACGCTCAAGTTGTAGGGAATCTTTTTCCTAAAAAACTGAACCGTGATTTATTAGAATCACATCAGTTTTAAAAATTTGGCTCGAAGCGATAAGAAAATAAGTTTGGGCAAAAATAAAATTTATTAATAAAATTATTTTTTTGTGTTTCAAATTTTTTTCATGGAAAATAATCTTTTTTCCTTCAAATTAGCCCTTCAATAATAAAATTGTTATTCTTGAAAGCAAAATTATCTATTTTTGCCTGAGATCTAATTTTCGTAAACGAACTATACCTTAAATCAACACAATATACACTTCTGTGTGTAAGGATAACATAAATTTCAATAACACTAATTTCGGAATCGGAATAGTTCTAATTGGCTCGGAATAAATTCTTATCTGATACTTTCGCCAGGGTGATCACTGGACAGCGCTTTCATTTTTTGTAATAAATTTAAAATAAGAAATGAATTTTTAATATTTTTTCCATCGATTTCTTGTTATAAAAATAAAAACTTCACCCCGACTTTGCCGCCCTAGGTGCTTGCCAATTCCGCCTATATGATAGAGCCTGCCCTGAATATAGATATAAGAGAATTGATAGTATTTATCAAGAGATAGAAAATAATAGATAATAGATAGAAAAAGAAAATTTGAAGTACGTCAGTAGATTTTAGAAGAGATTAAAAAAGAATTCGCTTGGAAAGATGAGAGGTGGAAAATTATTAACGTGGATGAATAAAGTATAAAAAATATATATGTGCATCAGTAAAGAGATAGAAAAGGATAGAAAATTTGAGAAAAGAGATAGAAAAGCATAGGTACGAGTAGTTAAGAGTATATTTGAATAAATGTTTTCTTCATTTCAAATTTCAGAAGTTGAAGAAATTCAAATGGATCGGAACTATATTTATTTACTTCCAAGAGAGATCTGTCAAATTAATAAAGCTAATAAATCACACTAATGACTCGAAAGTGCACTTAATCAAGTCTCTAAAACAATAATTATTTCTTGATATCATGTGAGCTTTTTGTAGAAAGCACATATATGCTAGTGCGTAAAAGTATGCAATTCATTTGCAAAAACAATCTGCACCAGGCAATTCCCATACGTTATATTAACACATTAGGTTCGCTTGCGTGCCAAAACATAGTAAGCTGTGAGTAACAATACGCAAGGGGCGACGTACCAACATTTGCATGGGGAGAGAATTACTAGAAGGCCTTGGAAAGGGGCAGTATCCACAATCAAGAAGCATGTGTCGAGTGCATGTTCTAACCCTCACCTCTATTTCATACATGTATCGCGTTGCGAATTCAAGTGACAATGCATTTTATTACAGAACTCGATAAAAGCTTTCTGCTCCTGCAATTCATGTTTATTTAAAACCCTTTACGCTTTTCAACTCTCTTGATGACTCTTTTCCTGTTAGCAACGGAACTCTTTTTATTTTCGAATCTAATTAATATTATAGACTCACAATAATCAAGGGCTTGAATTATCTTACCACCCTCTCTCTCTCTGTATGAAATATAAATGGAAGTTAAAGACAACTTTCACGGTTCAAAAGTTCACTTTTAAAATTTTTTTAAAAATCAAGAATTAGGCATTTTCATTTGCATAAAGAGCTAACTTCATTTCGTTGAACACGGAGGGAATTGCTTTCATTTAGTCCAAGCAACAGGGAATTTGTTATGACATCATTTATTTCAGAAAACGAACTGCGCCATCAGAAGAAAAGTTGGTCATGGAGTAACTGTGTCATGTTTTGGATAACGAAATATGATTTATAAATTTTTTCTTAACATTTAAGACCAAAAAATCGCACTTTTTTAGTTTTTTGTTTATAACATTAAAGGTAATTATCCAATCTTAATGACATCAATTAGAAAGTTGTAGACGATTGAATTGCGAATAAAATGAGCTGTCGCTTGATCTGATTGGATAATTAGAAGCGGAGAAAATTTGGAAAAACCGGGAAATTTATCTTTTGTTAAGCAAATTAATATCCTAACAAATTCCCTGTTGCTTCGACTAATTGGGGATCTAGAGGACCCAGGTGGCAATTTATAATCGGCTTGGTACCGCGCCAGTACCGCAGAAGGATTTGCAGTACTGGCACGGTACCGACATAGTACTGGCTTAAGCACGGCCTACCATCGGCGCTGCTCCGAAAAGTAAGTTGGCTGGGAGTTTCCATCGGTACTGGCGCGGTACTGGACATCGGTACCATGCCAGCACTGAAATCTGTACTGGTTCAACACTGGCAGTACTCTGAATTCGGTTGTTAGCCGACACTTGGTCTCAGGACTGGGGCTATACCATGCCAGTAAAATAATTTTTTTATTTTACAAAATATCTCCCTGAAAATTTTTTAAATTCAATTGAAGATTATGAAAATTGACTGTTATCTTCGTTTGAGTGTAAATCATGAAAAAATTTTGTAGTTAACTGTAATCATCAATTCGTTTCCAATTTGTACTAAAAAGAAATTAACAGGCGTGCTTCCTTGGCTTTTGTTACGTTTCTAAAATTTTCAGAAAGATGTCTTGTATATTGAAAAATTTTATCTTACATAAACGAATAAATATACACTGAGAAAACAGTTTTGTCAAATCAACAAAAATATTTTGTTGGTATATATGCAACAAAATTATTTCAGGACAACAAAAAAATTTTTTTTGCATTAATTTTTTTCTCAGTGTATAATTTAGTCACGTGGTCGGATTGATCCACATAGCTATGGATCTCATTCTTCTTCTTAGTGCCAGTGTGAACACATCTATTTTTTAGACAGATGAAACATGAGTAAGAATATAAGAAAGAATGCTTCTTCTACGGATTCATCATCCTCGACGAATAAAGAAAACATCAAAAAACGTTTGAAACGCCTTGAGCAGAAGAAAAATAAGAAGAAAAAGCAAAAACATCCCCATAATAAGCGAAGTAAGTAGAGTGTGTTTTTTCTTTGTTCCAGGAGTTCCAGATTACGATAATTGGATTAATTATTCGAATTGACATGTCGGTTAAATTGATACGTCATACAGGATGATATACTTTAGAAAAAGGCCTTAAATTTGTTACATCAACAGATGATTTTTCTAATGGTCTAATTTTTTCGCATCCTAAAGTTAACCGATTTTTAGACTTCATTTAAAACTTTTTTTTACAGTTTATCCGAGACATGAATAGTGTTTATAAATAAAGTTGATTTTTCTTCCTGAAACTCTTTAGATGAAGACAACCTAAGGTTTTAGAGGACGAATTTCTTCAAACCATTAGAAAATGCTTATTACACGGAAAAAATATAGTTACCATTCTTCCTGATTCCCATTTCACTGAATTTTATGTTACAGAAAAACCATTTTACCTAAATCACATCCGGACAAAAAATAATGGCGGGCGAAATTAATTTAGCCAATCAAGATTTTTAATTGAAATTATTATAGATTTCAGTGGCTGGATTTGAATATGGCGGGGTAATTTTTGGCTGGATGTATTTTCGGTCATATGGTTTTGTGTGATATGACAATTTGGTGAAGTGTTGATTTTTAAATATAAAAATGATGACAAATGATAATTCAGAAAAATAAAATTAAATAATGATCCGAAAATATAAAAATTATGACACATAGATATTCGAAAATATAAACATTACCTTATATCATGAATCGGAATTATAAAAATTAGAGCAATTAGTACTTTAGTTGGATAATCTTGTCAGTAAAATAAACTTTTTACTTTTCCTTCCAGCTCCCCATCCTTAATAAAAAAATTCGATGAAAATTATATTGCCTCTGAATCAAAAGAAATTGAGAAAAAATCAGAGTGATGTTTGAGTAAGAAAGAAATCTCCAAAGTTTATACTCATTGATAATTAATGTAAAACGAAAGTGCGAATGATTGATCGCGAGGAAAGAAAATAAATATATACAGAAGGCGTCGATGGGAAGTTGAGCACCGCTTAGGCCACACACACACTCCTCGGTGGCTCCAATTAAGCGGGCAACATTAATTTCAACCACCCGGCTCGACCTCGCGGTTATCTGCTCCTTCTCTCCTGCTTTCTCTCCTTCTCTCATCCCTTCTCTTCCCACTTCACTTCTTCCACAACTCTTTCACTTTCACATGCACTTCGTCAACTTTTATCTTTCTCTATTTCGCACAAGTACTCCGTGCACTTCTTCTCCCTTCCTTATCCTTATTTTTTTGTCTTCTTCGTGAAAAGTAGTAGAGAATTGATTTAGCATGTAAATCATTCTTAGTCATGTGTGAAGGAGAGAAACAAGAAGGAGTGAGAAGGAGAGGGTCGGAAGATGGGAATTCACGTGATGTGACGTTTTGGGACAGGATTGTGACGTAACGTGACATCTCTCACGAAAACGGAGAAATTAGTAAGACCGTCCCTAATGAGCTGTCTCATTGTCACTGAGACGTTCCTTTTCTTAGTGCATAATTAATTTTAGTATATTATTAATCTGTCCTCAAACTTACCTATATTTCATGGAAATGGTACCTTTTACTTTGTACACTGTAAAAAATTTGTCCGAAAATAGTCGGACAGCTTAAAATACAAATGGGTCGTCAATTTTTCCAAAGATATAGTCGTAAATATTTTCGACATAGAACTGGAAATATTTTCTACTGTTTGGTCGGAGAAATATCCAGTTTATTAGGAAAAATTGATATATTTCATAATTTAAGTGGAAAAAGATCCAGAAAAAGTGAACAAAGTTCCGTTTTTGTGGAATAATTTCCGCTTTTCATGGGAAAAATTTCCTACAACTTAGGATATTTGTGAAATGTGAAAATATATTCCCTAAAGTTCGGAAATAAGTCCGAAAATTCGGTCAATTTTCATCAAATCTATGAAATATTTCCACTTTCTGTAGGAAAATCTATGCTTCCTAAGGATTTAGGAAAAATTTCCTAATACATAGTAGGAAAATTTACCGATATTTTTTACAGTGGACTCTCTAAATCTGAATCAGTAAAAACTCACTGATTCACAGTGAAAAACCACTGTTTCGAATGTTATAAGTCTTCCACATAGAAATCAGTGGAATTTACCTGATTCAGTCAGGGAAACTCACTAGTTAATCAGTGAAATATACTGATCAAGAGTGAAATTCGCTGGTCAACCAGTGAGTTTCTCTAGTGATTCAGTTAAATTTCACTTATTCTATGTGGAAGACTTATAACATTCGAAACAGTGGTTTTTTACAGTTTCGGATTTAGGGAATACGAATTCTTTGCAATGAAAGTAAATTCGATTTAATACGAAAGAGTTGAAATGTATATCGAATCATTTTTAAAACGAGAGTTCACGAACATTTAAATCTGATTCTATTGGAAGCAAATTGTATAGCGTGAATTCGCATTTATTAAATGAAATTCAATGCGACGCAGAAAATGTTTTGTTGAAAGGTATATTAAATGTCATTCGGAGATGGTGCCGTGAAATCTGCTGTGTGACAATTTCAAATTAACAATAAAATACTTTCTAATAATTTTTATACTTGTTAGATACTTTTTTTAATGCGATGAAAAATATATTTTGGCGTGTTTTTTTCTAGAATGAAAGTGACAGAAAAAGTGCAAATTGATGTCAGGCAGGTTTGATTGAAGGCTTAAAGCAGTCACAAATGTCTCATAAATTTCTTTACATATTTTCAATCATTTCCATTTAACACAAAACAAGCCAACATATTTTTTTCAGAAAATTAATTCAGACAAGGTTTGAATACTGGAAGTCTATAAAATTTGCACTAAAGATGGCCCCAGTTTGCAATTGATATGTTTGTTTTTCCTTTTCTACAATAAAATTATCTAAACTCAAGACAATAAAAATTCTACTGTCAGTATTGAGTAAAATTTACGTTAAGTAAAAAAACATTTTAAGTTAATATTATCACAAGGATGTAATGCTATTAGTCTGTTCTTTTAATTACTAAATATTATCTATAAAAATTTAACTTTGAACAAAATAAATTTGAAATTTAATTCTTTAGCAAAGCTTTACAGTTCTTAAAGAAATAAAATTTTTAAAATAATCATAAATAAAATTATTGAAAAAAATTAAATGAGTAAAATTATGTAGAGGACGTTCCAATTAACAAAATGAGCCATTGTTTATTCAGATTAGATAAAAATTAAGACTTGTTATAAAAAGGTTTTAAAAAATCTGGAATATCATATAACTAATAATTAACGAATAATTCTAACTCAAACTATTTTTGTTTTCAATTAACTTTTTTGCTTTTTGAAAAATTTGCATTTTTTTTAAGGATTATAGACTGATATTACAAATCCAAAATAATAATCAAAACAAAAACATTGTTTAATAGAATATGAATGTTACGTATAAATTAATTAATATTACCATAAAGCTATTGATTATAAATTAGAAGAGTCTATATACAATATACTAATAAGACTAAAGTCTGTCATTATGATTTGACATATAATTGAGGTAAAATAATATACCCCGTATAAAGATTAATTAAGTTTAACCATAATTGAACAACTTCCGATGTTCTACAGCATTTCCATACTAATTCAACATAATTATACATAGCATCAATTCATATGCTTAATAATACATAATAACTCTATTACTTACATGTGCAGAGTTTGTGTTTCTTGTTTTCTGTACGAAAATAATTGTAGAACGTAGCTTAATGCTTTTAGTCATTATGCCACTTTGTTGTGCATTTTATATAAGGAAATTAATCCAAATGGAAAGCTGTCAAAAACATTACTTAAATTAAGAATCAAATGCCTGTATGATTAAAGTAACTCCATTAATATATTTTATACACTTATTTGGTTTTATTTCCCTTAATAATTATTTCTTATTACTGAATATTGATATTCACAAAGTATAATTCTCATCATGAGCACAAACTGCGATACTCTCTAAATCTGAATCAGTCAAATTTTCACTGATTGAATCAGTGATTTGCCTTTTCACTGATTCATCAGTGAAAAATATTTTTCACTGTTAAATCAGTTAATTTTCACTGAAATAATTAGTGAAATTTGACTGATTTACAGTAACCTCTTTTTAGCTATTTGAATCTGTAAAATTTCACTGATAATCAGTAAATTTTTACTGATTCAAATTTAGAGAGTAGATTTATAGGAAGCTGTACAGAATACAAATAGATTTTAATAAATAGTCTTGCCTAATTAGGTTTCTTGGTATATGATAAGCTCATGGTTCCGCAAATATTTTATAATCGACGATAATGCTTATTCTTTGGGCCAACAAAGCTTAGCACACGTATCATACCTTAATCATAATTCGTATATTCACAATTGGAATAAAGAATCAATGTTTTAATTTAAGAACCCTATCCAGGTGCGAATTGACCGTCGGGTCACGGTTGGGCCAACCTTGTTGGCCAGAGGTCGGGCCAAATAGTGAAATTACAACGCTATCCGTCTATTGGCGTGAACATTTGGCCCGACGCCGGGTGCCGGAGATGGGCCGTCTTAGGCAAACTATGCTTGTATAATCTAGTTAATAATATGTCAACGATTGGATCAACCATGGCCCAGAGGTGGGCCGACCGAACCATCATGGTCATCTAAGGTAATTCGCCAAAGTTGGCCCGACAGTCGGTTCGAGTCTGGGCCATAGTTAAGCCGACGGTCAGGCACATCTTTGGTTGCCGTTGTTGGCTGCCAAAGTTGGTAAAACCGAAACTACCACGATTGGCCCAACTATGGTCACCAAATCTTGGTCGCCAGAGTAGGACCAACCGTGGCCCGATGGTCCAACTCTGTCAGCCGACCGAAATTCGCAGCTAGGTAAATATATACGAAAGCTTTTTCCTTCACCTCAAAATGAAGGAAAAGCATTATACTTAGTGGAATAATAAAGAGGAGGATTAAATTAATAACTAATGAATTTTATGAATACCATAAGCCGTACCACACATGGAATTAGTAACATTATAGCATGAAATTATAGAAGTAAATCAAGGCACTTCAATTATGAAATTATTAATCAGGATTAATTTGCATCGGATTATTCTTATTTTACTTTGCGTTTAGTTTAACGACTAAAATCATTTTTCCACTACTTCCACGTTAATTTTGCGGAGTACCTACAACGCACACCTTATGATTTCTTATCTCTTGCACCTGTGATTGATGACAGAAAATGCAGTTTGGAGTTAGGTAATTATAATTAGGTTTACACCTGCTTCGCAATCCATCGATTTATGCAACCGCTAATTATATATTTTATGGAGGCATTTATTTTTAATTTCAAATGTCCGAAGAATCATCTGAAGTTTTATTTGACCTGTTTTTGGTTCATTTCATACTAAACATTTCAATGAAACTTTTCAATGAAATAGAAACTTCAGTGGAACTTTTCATTTCGTATTGAAAAGTTGTTTCCACCAATCACGTAATGTTTCTTTTGATTCTAGCCTACGATTGGTTCTTTTTAACGATTTTTTAAATTTGATTTCGTTACAATGGCTAATTAGCTAAGCCATAAGACTTCTAAATAATTGTTAATGTTTTGCATGTTTAGTCTACATAAATTTTTCTAACCTCAAATTTTTTTTAAACCCTAAAAGATTGTTTAACGTTTGTGTATAATGTACAATATAAAATAATTTAAAAATTTTTATTTTCTGTTTCCATAACTTGTCTCGAAAGAAGTACAAAAAACTGAATTTGAGAAAAATATACATTTATTTTCTATCACACTCGTTTTTTAATTTTATTTTTAATGTATTTCCAGAGTAAAAAATAATGTCATTTTAAAATTCTATCTCATAAAATAGAAAAAATACGTAAGGATAAGTAATAAGTAAGATGGAATTAGAATGTAATTTAGCAAAATATAGTAATTAGAAAAATATTTTTCTTGCTATAAATGAGTTAAGTTTGAGGTTAGAAATAACATGAGCCTTTGAGGATTAATACAATTGGGTATTCGATAATAAAAAATGAGAAATCTGACCGATAATTCGAAGACCTTATTAAGACCTCGACTATCCGGTTGGTCGAAAACTTGATCGACATCGCAAATGACTCTGATATAGACGAGAAGGAAAGGCTTACGTGATCGTGACTGATGGTGCGTTAACGTTAGATCTCATTACTAGATATATATTTATGTACTTTAACCTGGGGCCTGAACCTCTTGTTAAATGGGCATTTGAAACGCAGACAGACTTCGATTAACCTTCTCTGATTACGAAAGCAATTATTATTAATAATAACCAGCTCGCGACTCAATTAAACGTAAAATTGATTAGAGCGTCCCTAGGCACTGAACGATAATACATATTTATTTGCATTTACACTCATTACACCCGTCTACTATCTCTCTTGGATACCTAAACCAATATAAAGACAGATAAAATCTAAAAGATTGCTGATTGTGGTGATAAGTAAAGAGATATACAATAATAATTGTACGTCTTTACTGTTTCTGTAGGTTGAGTGCTACTGCAATTATACATCACTTAATGAATTCTCCCGGCTACATATAAAAACGAATGGGTTACGAAAATATAATACTTAAGGTAGTAAGATCACGAAAATTAGATTCAGGTAAAAATAGATAATTTTGCTTTCAAGAATAGCAGTATTATTATTGAAAGGCTAATTTGAAAGAGAAAAGATTATTTTTTATGAAAAAAATTTGAAACACAAAAAAATAATGTTATTAATCAATTTTATTTTTGCCCAAACTTATTTTTTTATCGCTTCGAGCCAAATTTTTAAAAATGATGCGATTCTAATAAATCACGGTTCATTTTTTTAGGCAAAAGATTCTCTACAACTTGACTATTTCCGATTTTTGACAATGAATTCTTTAATGGCTGAAATTATAAAAAAACAATTTTTCAAAACACAATTTTTATAAACACATTGCTGTATTTGATAATAATTAATTCAATTTCAAAAATAGGAAACGGTCAAGTTGTAGAGAATCTTTTTTCTAAAAAAATGAACGGTGATTTATTAGAATCGCATCATTTTTAAAAACTTGGCTCAAAGCGATAAGAAAATAAGTTTGGGCAAAAATAAAATTTATTAATAAATTATTTTTTTGTGTTTCAAATTGTTTTTATAAAAAATAATCTTTTCTCTTTCAAATTAGCCCTTCAATAATAATATTGCTAATCTTGAAAGCAAAATTATCTACTTTTGCCTGAGGTCTAATTAACGTGATCGTACTACCTTAATTGACTTTTCAGATTTTTTTTCCCTCCCCATGAATAATCATATTTTTTACTTATTATTCATAAACAATAGTTCATTTTGCTCATTGAGATATGTACTTGTTATACTTTTTAAGGTTTTTCTGATACAATTTTCTCAGAAACTACGCACTATACAAAATTTGTTTATTCAACAAATCATAGAAGAATTATTTTTAAAAATTTTAACTAGTAGAATTTTAGAAAAAGTTTCAAGGAACATTGAAAAATTGTAACTTTATTTTTCCTGGTCCAATAAACCGTTATTTAGTTTGAGGTTATGTCAATGGATCGATCGACACGAAATTTATTGCGATAGTTTATAAATTCTCGGTGTAGATAGTTTCTGGAAAAATGATGAAATCATCAAAAATGAGGAATTCAAGCTTTCACTGAAATAATTTATAATGGTAATAAAAAGCAGTTTAATTTACACAATTAGTGTTGCAAAAGTTCAGAATCCGCATATATTGATACCCGCCACTAATTTACGAGATATAAAAGCCGTAATTACGGAATAACTTGAGAATCAAACCGACAGAATCATATCATTTAATCGCTGCTTGTTATTACGCAGTGTATTGAAGCATAACGCTTAAAAATTCGAATCAAGCCGTGCCGAAAGCCGAAGCAATCCTGCTAAATTCGTTTAATTAAAATACATTCAATATATTCCATTTGTGGAACCAATAAACATTGTTAAAATATTTCCATCTTTTCATTTAAATTCCTCTTTACTCTGAATGAATATAAACTTTTTCTATTTTAAATATGTTAATCAGATTCGGAAAATCAGTCGTCCAGTAGAAGTGGACAGTAATGGTAAGACTTCCGACTCGGAAGATGTAAATTCCGTTTTTCTTCCTATAGAAAACACAATTAAAGTGTAATAAAACAAAGGGAGAAATCGAGGGAGGGACTCCAGGCCGCGCCTTGGTGGAAACAAGTTAACGACCTGAGGAAACGTAAATACAGTCACGTACTCTCGAGTAACGATCGACGAGTGACCAATCAAGGGTCATTACTTACAAACTTACCTACCGGCGAACATTTCGCATAAGCGCCACAAAAGTCACCTAAAAAATTATCATAACTTTGTACAGGTTTCATGTCGTCTCTATGTTATTCCATATATTTATTTCACAATTATCTAATATGGAAAATGGTACGATGTTATATTCTAAGAAGAGATTTTTACCGAGCCAGTACTAAGCCAGTGTTGGCCTAATATTGAGAAAGTATTATCTTGATTACAGTTTTTCCAAGGTTGAGCAAGCAATCGTTTTTATATAATTCCCAGTAAAAAATTACTAACTGCATAAAAAAAGTGAGTTTCTGATTTGAATTCTATAAAATTTTAAGAACTTGACAAAATATTTGGTTGAGTTAACAAAATTTTGGTTGCTTACTTTCTACAATTTTGTTATGCGAACAGCGAAATGTTTTGCTCAACCAAAACATATTTGTGGTTGAAAGTTTGGTGAGATGAACACAAATTTACTCTCTAAATCTGAATCAGTCAAATTTTCACTGATTGAATCAGTGATTTGCATTTTTACTGATTCATCAGTGAAAAAATATTTTTCACTGTTAAATCAGTCAATTTTCACTGATTCATCAGTGAAAAAAATATTATTCACTGTCAAATCAGTCAATTTTCACTGAAATAATCAGTGAAATTTGACTGGTTTACAGTAACCTCTTTTTAGCTATTTGAATCAGTCAAATTTCACTGATAATCAGTAGATTTTGACTGATTCAAATTTAGAGAGTAGTTCCCCCCACCAGAATATTTTTTTAAATCGACCAAATGCAGTCAACAAAACGATTATGTTTAACCAACTAAGATTTTTTTTCTATAGTGAATGATCCAGATTTAGAGAGCACACAATTACTTCTGAATTTTCGAAAACGAATGAATTGTAATAGTATATTATGCACTCTCTAAATATGAATCAGTCAAAATCTACTGATTATCAGTGAAATTTGACTGATTCAGATAGCTAAAAAGAACTTACTGTAAATTCGTCAAATTCCACTGATTGCTTCAATGAAAATTAACTGATTTAACGGTGAAAATATTTTTTCCACTGATTCAATTAGTGATAATCAACTGATTCAACAGTGAAATATATTTTTTCTCTGATGAATCAGTGAAAAGGCAAATGACTGATTCAATCTATGAAAATTTGACTAATTCAGATTTAGAAAGCAACTAAAGAGAAAAACGTTTATTTTGCGACTCTGAAGTTAGCGAGGGCAACAATCACACGAGTAAAATAGAATATTACTTCTATGTTGCATGCGATTTTTTTTCCACTGAGGGGGTCAAAAAATGGATTTCTGTACTAGTAGATCATAAAGTACATTTTATTACCCCGTGCATGGCAAAAAAATCCATTTTTCCATCCCCCAGTGGAAAAAAAATCGTGTGCAACACGAGAATAGTATATTGTGCAACTAGGGAAAAAAAAATTATTTTGCGAATGTGAAATTTGATGCCCGAGGAAAGCGAGGGTAACAACCACACGAGTAAAATGAATGGTTTTTCCGTGTCACACTCGATTTTTTTTTCTACTAGGGGGTCAAAAATGGATTTTTTTGGCCCGCACGGGGCAATAAAATCCACTTTATGACCCACTAGGAGAAAAAACATTTATTTTACTCGTGTGATTTTACCTTCGCTTTGCTTGGGCATCAAACTTCACACTCGCAAAATAAACTTTTATTCCCCTCGTTGCATAATGTACTGTTATTTACCCCGGAAGTAGAAAAACTATCATTTTCTATGTTTTTTGGGAATGTCTTGAATCTGAATGAAATTGATTATTGAAATTAAAATAATAAAAGTGTTTGAAATGTAATTTTAACTGGTGTTTTTTCTTTTTTGTTTTCAGGACGAAGTAAGTAGCACCCCATTGAGTACAGGCCGTACACATTTAAGCACGAGTAGACGAAATGGCATTGAAGAACGTGAGCTTTAAAACTAAAAATTACAATTTAAGACCGCAAGTTAAAATTTAAGTTTGAATTCAACTTTTGGTCTTTTAATTATTTTTCTTGCACACTCGCTCGCAATACTACAATTTATCTCTTTACTTGTATTTATTTCACTCATTTTACAAACTTCTTGATTTCGGATGCCACTGACGTACACTGAGTACGGAGGAGCAAGTTTTTATCTTAAGCAGTGTAGAAATCCTTGAACGAATTTAAGATGTCATCACGGGAAGTTGCGCTGTGTCCTGGAATTCTGTATCGATTCAGATACTCGTCGATTACTTGAGGTATGGGATTCGCGGAAGCCGTTGTAACAATGTCATTGAGAAACATTAACGTTGGTTTTACGCTCTGAAAATATTGTCAGTATCAGAGTATACCATATCAAACTTTTAATCACCTGCAATGATAACCCAAATCATTAACACTAAAACTATTGTCTTGAATAATTTTCACCCGTTTTTGGTAGTTTTATATTTGAGGTTGTCGTATCAAAAATCAGCTCTCTGGAAAAAGTTTTTTTCTATTAGCGAGTCATAAAGGGGATTTTATTGCCCCCTGCAGTGCAAACAAATCCATTTTTTGACCTCCCAGCGGAGAAAAAGGGGTGTAACACGGGAAAAACATTTATTTTATTTGAATAATTATTGCCCTCGCTTTGCTCGGGCATCAATACTTCACACTTGCATTATTTTTTATTTCAAATTTATAAATTGAGAAAAATAATACTTTTAATAATATTTTTTGTAATAGAATTTTTCCTCACTATTGTCTCTTACCAATTTTTAAAAAATGATTGGATTTTCATAAATTATGACTTATTTTTCGAGGGAAATCTTTCCTACAATTCTATTGTTTCTAATTTTGTGAGCAAATTTCCTGTGGCTGAAATCGCTGAGTGAATTTTTCAAAAAATGCACTTTTTTAATAATAAGTATATTCAAAGATTTTGTACTTAATTTCAAAATTTGAAGCAGTTATAGAGAATATTTTCTTCGAAGGACTAACTCATGATTTATGAAAAATCTAATCGTTTTCAAAAAATTTGTAAGATGCGATAATAAGGAAAAATTCTGTTACAAAAAATATTAGTAAAAATACTTCAAAGCGCGACGGCTGAATCGCGTGCCCTAGTTATTAAATGCAATTGTGGCTCTGATGTATATAAAATAAAAATCAAGCACGAAGCTCATTTCAGGATTTTTTTATAACAAAATAAAAGACAATCTTTTTACATGTTATTATTGGTTTCTTAAATTGTCAAAAAAAAATTTTTTTAGTCAATTTTACAATGAATTATTATTATTTTCTGCGGTCAAAGTGGACTCCTAAAAAAAATGTACTTGGGTGGTCACCGTAATTCCGATGCTTGTAGAGATCTGGATCCAAAAAATCGAATGGATTATTATTCTTTGAGCTTTTCGCTCTGCTCCGTACTAGAGTTAAACATTGTTATCAATAAACAAAAAAATAGTGGACTTTTAAGAAACAGTTTTCAAAAATCGTGATTTTTGTCGTTGAAAATCGATGAAAAAGGTAAAAAATTATTATTAAAAATAAAACACGTTTAAAATTGCAATAACAGATTTTTCGGAGAAAATTTATACTTATATTAATCAGCTATACCAAGTTCTTAAATCGCTGTACTTCAAAATATGTAAAAAGAAACAAAAATCGAAAATTTGAAGCTGACACCTTAGAATACACCCTTAAGGTAGTTGATCCACGAAAATCAGACCTCAGGCAAAAATTAATAATTTTACTTTAAAGAATAGCAATATTATTATTGAAGGGCTAATTTGAAAGAGAAAATATTATTTTGCATTAAAAAAAATTTGAAATGGAAAAAAGTAATGCATTTAACAAATTTTATTTTTACCCGAACTTTTTTTCTTATCACTTTATACCAAATTTTAAAAAACGATGTGATTCTAATAAATCACGGATCATTTTTTCAGGGAAAAGATTCTCTACAACTTGACCGTTTCCAATTTTCTTAAATGAGTAAATTATTACCAAATTCAGCAATTTGTTTATAAGAATTTTGCTTTGGAAAATTTATTTTTAATCGTTTCAGCCATTAAAGAATTTATTTCCAAAAATTGGGAACGGTAAAGTTGTAAAGATTCTTTTTCCTGAAAAAATGATTCGAGATTTATTAGAATCGTATCATTTTGTAAAATTTAGTCTGAAGCAATAAGGATAAAAGTTCGTCAAAATAAAATTTGTTATATACATTATTTTCCTGCATTTCAAAATTTTTTTCATGAAAAATAATCTTTTCTCTTTCAAATTATCTCTTCAATAATAATATTGCTGTTCATGAAAGCAAAATTATCTATTTTTTCCTGAGGTCCAATTTTCGTGGATGAACTACCTTAAGGGCAATAGAGCCTGAATTAAATAGAATTACCTCATTCACTTGAAATTGAAAAAAAAAATTAGTAACTTGTATCTAAAGGACATAAGATATTAACGAAAGTTTTTCATTTTAAAGAAGGTTTTTCTTTCATAAAACACGACTGATAATATCATTTCAAGTCTTAAGATCATAGAAAAACTTTTTTCCATAGAGTTAATTTTTGTCACCACTACCTCGAAGTGATTTATCAAAGAAAAAAAAAATTGAAAAACGTGTAAAGTAACGATCTGGCATGTTTGTTCGAGATTCTCTGTTTAATTTATTTTAACAGCGTTTTAAACAGCTTTGAGCTAAGTAACAAGTTGGAGAATAGTTTAAGAAGGTTTCCACTGAGCTTTAGAGAATACTATGAGTAGAGACTATAAAGAAGAAGAATAACGACTATAATAACACAAACGAGGAGATCCTAAAACTGACAGGTGATAATCGAGCGAAACTTGGAAAGCTCGGTTCTTCTGCAATTTTGCAGCCATACAGCGACTCGCGAAGGACGCTCGTTCATGTCGACACGGTTAGCCTCGTTTGTCCAAGTAATGGTCGCAATCATAAGTCAAAGACTTTACTCAACTCGTATTCTTAACATTACCAGAAGCACATACACATTCACGGAAACGACAACCGGATCGATTCTCAAGTTCTCTTCAGCTAGGATCTTTACAAAGTATATCGTGTATCTTTTTCAATCGTGACTATAACTGCAGTTGGCGATCGTACGAATTAACGGTTCAGTTAATTTCACAGAATCAGAAGACAGTCGATTCCTTGTTATGACATCCTGGTTGCACTTAATGGTACCATGGTCAGCCGCACTGTTACCATTGCTGAGAATGATTCATTGAAATCTGATTATAATTCCACACTGTTCAAAATTTGCCGAGTACATTGTGGACACGTTAAATAAAGGTCACGTGACTCCCAAGAGAAAAAATACTCTTTAAATCTGAATTAGTGGAGATTTCACTTGATTAAAATCAGTGACTTGATTTTATCTCGGAAATGAGTCATTTGTCACTGGGTTTCAAGTGACAATTTGGGTCTCTGATTTCAATTTAGTGAGATTTTCAGTGATTCAGATTTTAAGAGAGTAAAGTTTAGTTTCCGCAAATTTATTCTTAAAATAATAAATATATCAGGCTGAATTTTAAGGACATAATAAAGGACATGTCGAGAAGGGTCACATGAATTCTCTTTGGATTGGGTGATTAATAAAATCATCATTAGGGAATCACAATTAAAATTTTGGATAAAAAGTATTTTTGTTCACTTTAGAGTCAATTGTGTTCCAAAAAGTTATTTGTTATGTTAAATAGAATACGATTTCGTTAGTCTACAAATGACAATACAATTTTAGACTAATAACAATTCCAAGGTAAACAATCAAATTTTCTATAACATAACATATGACTTTTAGAACACAACTGACTCTAAAATGAACTAAAATCAATTTTAAATTCAGAAAATTTCTATTTGAAATAAATTTGTTTATTGGTTAATCAGACAAATCATTTTGGATAAAAGTTTGAAAAACTAAACTTTATACCTTTTTTCTTGATAATCACTTGACTAATCTCCTATACATAATTAAGTCCATGGGCCATGCTGGCAACTTGAACAATTCAGTCCCTGTCTATCGATTTTTTTCTCCATATATATTTTTTTAATCAAAATAATTTGGTCAAAATTTGGGAAAGGATAAATAATAGCATATGGAAGGACTATGGGAAAACATAGTGTATTAAAATTGAGTTTTCACAAAATTTTATAAATAATTTTTATTGATTTTTTGTTTTGTTTTGGCATTGGGTTAGTTTCTTCTTATTTTCTTTATTTGAAATTATCAATGGCAGTTATAAAAAAAACGTAAAAAGGACGTAAAATTGAAAGTCAAAAGTTTCGGCCACATATGGGGGCCCTCTTCAGTGCCATAAATTAAAATATTAATACAAAATTTCTGTAAAAGAACGTTTGCCTTTCACTTTTACGTCATTTTTAGGTTTTTTTATAACTACTATTGATAATTTTAAATAAAGAAAATAAGAAGAAACTGACCCAATGACAAAACAACAAGAAATCAATAAAAATTCTGTAATTTTGGGTCAATATAATAGTGGACATGTTTCCAAAACGGTCACGTTACAATTTATTAATAATACCAAGTGTCTTGAGTTCTACTGCACTGGTCTAACACTGTCGGTAATATAGTCTGTAAATTTGCTAAAATTACTTATTTTTATCAAATTTTTTTTCTATAATTATGAATATTCAAGACACGACAGACCTGTCTAAATAATTTTTGATTCATTTCCCAAAATTTAAAGACGATATTTCATTCTCTGTAAAATGTAGTTATAATTGCCGATATACCCAGAAAACAGTTTCTTCGAATCAAAGCAACATTTCTTTGATATTTTTGTTGATTCAAAAAATTTTTCTTCAATGTAAACGAATCTATTTCTTTGGATCAAAGAAACTTTTTTTGAATTTACAAAACTTTCTTTAATTTAAAGAAATTTCTTTTTTTGACCGTATATCAAAGAAATATTTCTTTGATTCAAAGAAACTGTTTTCTCAGTCTAACGCTTCAGTTTTATATTTTAGAATAAAAATAATTTCTGAATTTTTACTAAAGCGAAGTTAACAGACGTTCCTTATTATCTTCTGATACATTTACCAAATTCTGAAACAAAAAAGGTTCTCTTATATGATTGGATTAACATATAATTTCAGTCAAGAATTTCGAAAATTCAGATTCTAAGAGAACAATAGACGATATATAAAATAATAAATCTATTCAGAGTACTAAATTTTTCTCAAATATTTCTTTAAGAACTTCGCTTCAAGAACATTTGAATTCTTAAAATTCCGTTCACGGTGTTCAGTGAGAAAACAGTTTCTTTGAATCAAAGAAGCATTTCTTTGATATACGGTTAAAGAAAAAATTTCTTTGGATTAAAGAAAGTGTTTTTAATTAAAAAAAATTTCTTTGATCCAAAGAAATAGATTTGTTTCAATTAAAGAAAATTTTTTTGAATCAACAAAACTTTCATTAATCCAAAGAAATTTTTTCTTCGATCGTATATCAAAGAAAAAATGTCTGTAAATTAAAGAAAGTTTTGTTGATTCAAAAAAATTTTCTTTGATCCAAAGAAATAGATTTGTTCATATTAAAGAAAATTTTGTTGAATCAGCAAAACTTTCTTCAATTCAATGAAATTTTTTCTTTTACCATATATTAAAGAAATGTTTCTTTGATTCGAAGAAAATATTTTCTGTGTGTTGCTGTTGCACTACGAAAGAGTCAGAATATATTTTCTAGAATTCGTGAAGTTCAGAAGTACTTTCCTGGAATTAATTTCGACTCTAGGTTTTGAATAATGTTTTTAAAATATACGAAGTCATCTTGAGAAATTAAAGTCTTATAACACCTGCAAGTAAGACTCACGTACCAAATCAATGACGTTGACTGTCGAGTATCTCAGTGACGACATAAACTCGTAATGATTTAACGACTTAACAAGGTATCTTCTTCTGCGATAACGTTTAGAGCCGTTTGAGTCGCGACGAGTATCGTTAGAAAGATAATAATTATTGGTAGTAAATCATCACCAGTTGATATAGTACCTAGAGTGTACGCTCGCTGAATTACCACACGATTTGCTTAGACGTGCCGCAAGACTTGAAAGCTATACAATAGTCATTATTCAAGCGGTGCAATTTTCAGATACTTTTTCACGTTAATAAAATTATAAAATTTACTTCAAAGCAAATTGATGAGTCTCTTTAATGAAGTTCTGGATACAGAGAAGTTTATCATTCCGAGTGATACACTCTTAAAAATTTTTGCAATTTTTATACACATCTGTAGATTAAATTTATTATAAAATCCAAATTTATGAAATATCTATTAAGGTAGTACGATCACGTTAATTAGACCTCAGGCAAAAATAGATAATTTTGCTTTCAAGAATAGCAATATTATTATTGAAGGGCTAATTTGAAAGAGAAAAGATTATTTTTTATGAAAACAATTTGAAACACAAAAAAATAATGTTATAAATAAATTTTATTTTTGCCCAAACTTATTTTCTTATCGCTTCGAGCCAAATTTTTAAAAATGATGCAATTCTAATAAATCATCGTTCATTTTTTTAGAAAAAAGATTCTCTACAACTTGACCGTTTCCTATTTTTGAAATTGAATTAATTATTATCAAATACAGCAATTTGTTTATAAAAATTTTGTTTTGAAAAATTGTTTTTTTATAATTTCAGCCATTAAGGAATTCATTTTCAAAAATCGGAAGCGGTCAAGTTGTAGAGAATCTTTTGCCTAACAAAATGAACCGTGATTTATTAGAATTGCATCATTTTTTAAAATTTGGCTCGAAGCGATAAGAAAATAAGTTTGGGCAAAAATAAAATTTATTAATAAAATTATTTTTTCAATATTTAAAGAATTTGAAAATCTTTCTGTGGAAAAAATGAACAAAATTATTTTTTTGTGTTTCAAATTTTTTTCATGAAAAATAATCTTTTCTATTTCAAATTAGCCCTTCAATAATAATATTGCTATCCTTGAAAACAAAATTATCTATTTTTGCCCGAGGTCTAATTTTTGTGAATGAAAATGAACAATATGACAAACTAAAAAATATAACTAATGACAAATGAAAAATATATAATTTCAAAAAATTGTTTTGCTGTATCAGTTAGCGACTGTGAAAGACCTCGTTTTTGAAAAAAAAAACCCAGAATTTTGTCAGTGTTTCCATATCAACGTTTTCAAAATATTTTGAAATTATGAATTTAAGGAATTTCAAATGTTTGAATTCTTGCCAACTTCCTTTTCATTTATAGCACATATATAGCTTCAAATAAATTAGATACATCTAGGAGTTATACTAGGTTCTATAGTTAATATTAATCTGCTTGTAATTTTATTTTAAACAGTTCAGATTAAATTGGTTTGGAATCTGCATCGATTTCGGATTAGTTCAAATTGATTCGAATTTTAGTTCCGCTACTGACTTTGGATTTAGGCAGACAGGATTTCTCCATTAAGGATTACTTTCTCATTGACAGAGACTGGTCCAGAAATATATGCAGAAATATTTTCAAGTTTTCTGAAGTATTCGCCAATAATCTTAAATATTCCATAATATACCTTCACATTCCCAGATATTCTTAATTAACCAGATATTCACAATTATCGAATATTTTCACATATTCCGCTGTATTGCTTGATTTGAATAGAACTTTCGATTAATTCAAATCAAGATTTTCCAAACAACACCTAGGAAAAAGTTTTATTAGAAATTGTTTTTTTTACTTCATTTCTTTAATTCGAAGTAAAAAAAACTTTTAGAACAAATATAAATTTATTTGATTTCAAAAAATCAACTTTTTAGCCTTTTTTAAATGAAAGAAATTATTTTTTTAACATTATTTATTCGATGCAAAAAAATATTTGTTTGATTCAAATAGAATAACGGTAAAAAGTCAAGAAATAATTTATTTAATTTCATTACCTTGAACGAAGAAAATTTTTTTTTCAAATTAGAGAAAATATTTCTATGAATCACATTACGCATGTAATGTGTGACTGCGCATACATACATTTCTTTAATTTAAAGAAAAAAAAACAATTAAGATATTTCTTTAAGGGGTTTCTTCACCTTTCAGCCTCCAAAAATAGTGTATTTTTTATGATTTATTTTCAGGCAGATAACAAAACGTAAAGCAATTAAAATTTGTAGAGTTTATTAACTAATATATTAACTTTATAAAAAAAAAATTTTTTGTTAAGAAATACAAAATGTTGGTTGAGTATTGCCGCGTGCCAAAAAAGAATTTTTTTTCATAGTTCGTTCGCGGCAAGAAATTCTAAAAATTTAGATTTACACCGGAAACAAAAAAATAAATTTTTTTCTAATGTTTATAAAATTGCCCAGTAAAGTACCCAAGATTATAGAAAAATATTCCTTTTTGCAAAAATGGTCAGCATCTAAATTTCACATTCGATTTTTGCCCAAAAAAGCGACTTTAATTTCTTAAACAAATAAACAATTGTCAACCAACCCACTAGATAATTAAATAATCTTTTATTTAAAATAAGATTTGTGTCAATCCGTCGAAAATTGTTCAAATGGCGTGTCTTACCGATTTGAAAAAGTCAGTTTCGAGAAAGGGACCTTTTTATGCAATAAAAAAAATTCTTTTTTCAAAATGCAATCTAATGAAACCCTTTAAATGAAAGAATTTTTTTTCAGCGCATAGCAATCCACAAATTCGTTTGATTCAAAGAATTTTTTTTTTAATCAAACAATCTTTTTTCTCGGTGAATGTATATCTACTTTTCAAAATTGTAAAATGGTAAAAGTCTGGAATGAGGTCTTCGAAGAAAAGTTTTGCTTAGAATGAGGATAAGATACAAGTTTCTTATTGAAGAGGAAATGACTCTGATTTCTAGAAACTGAGGAAGTGTAAATTTCTTTCTAGTTCAATTAGTTCAACTTGTCTACTGGGTGTTAATGAAGCAACGTCTAGAGTATGCGAACGACTCATGCGGAATATCGAGTTGGAACGATTCGTTCCGAAGAGCTGATGGAGAAGAGCTAACGTCTAATTCAAGGACGATGGAAATTAGTGGTTCTAATGCCACACGTCGTTGGTATGCTGGATACTTTAGGGTGGCTGTTTTCGGGATGAGAGGCGTCTTAGCGTTATTGGTTTTACCCTCGACACTTCTCCAGCTTTAGAAAGGGTCGGGCAACACTTCCTCGGAACGAGACTTCGCTTAAGTAATTAGACTGCTCTTGGTTACCTCAGTCATTCTCTATACTATCTGCAGAACAAGAAACTTCCAAGACGAGCAAAGAAGGGCTGGAATTTGAACAGAGCGATCTTAAAATACAAGTAGAAGCCGCTTTATTCTTTATTTTCTAGTTTGGAAACTGTTAAATTACACTGAAGATAAAATTCACTTGTTCCACAAACATAATTAGTTGGTTTGATTCATAGAGAAAAAAATCTGCCCGCTTCGCGGGCACATTCTCATCACGCGCTTCGCGCGCAGCTCGCTTCGCTCGCAAGTTTGAGCGCGCCTAGGGCGCGCGATTCGATCGTCGCGCTTCGCGCTCGGTCTTGTGCTCTTCGCATACATTTAAGTTTATTTCTTATATTTTGATACTGAAGCTCAAACCAATTTTATAATAATATTACAGATGATGTGAATTACACATTTTCTCAAAGTCACTGAATTTCTTTTTGAATTTAAGTGAAACAGGAAATTCAATTTACTTAAGGCTCTATCGGCCTTAAGGAACACATTCTCATCATGACACTCGCGCTTCGCGCTCGATTTTCTGTATACATTTCAGTATAACTTTTTAATAAATTACATGATTATTGATAAATTTATTTTCTTCCAAATATTTCAAAAAGGAAAAACAATCGTAGACTTTATTTAAAGAAACGATTTTGCAGAACAACGCTTATTTCGTATCTCACATATTTTGGTGAAAAAAATCAAATTTTTTCAATATTAAAAATCAAAAAATTAAAATATACATCCTGTCGAGAAATTTCTCGATAAGAATGTGTAGACCTTATTTAGCCGAACAATTTTTCATCTCAAAGTTTTTTTTGTATCTCACATATTTTGTCTAAAAAATGAAGTTTTTGAATTTTAATCGTATTTTTTGGAATTGAAACGAAAAATATATGTTTTATCAGAAACTGTGTCAGACAAAATTTGTAGATCTTTTTGAAACGAACAACTTTGTATTCTCACGCTTTTTTCGTATTTCACATATTTTGTCTAAAAAATGGAATTTTTTCATTTTTATCGTATTTTTTGGAATTGAAACGAAAAATATATGTTTTTTCAGAAACTGCGCCAGACAAAATTTGTAGATCTTTTTGAAGCGAACAACTTTGTATTCTTACGTTTTTTTGGTATTTCCAATATTATTGTTAAAAAATTGAATTTTGGATTTTCAATGGTATTTTTTTTAATTAAAAAGAAAAATATGCATCTTATGAAAAAATGTTATAATTCAAATTTGTAGGCCTTTATGTATTCAATAATATTGTATCATAACGTTTTTTCGTATCTCGTATAATTTAACTGGAAAATGGAATTTTGATATTGACTTTTTTCGAATTTGAATATGCTGTAACATTTCTAATTTTGATTTAATCAAAAAATGTTATTAGGATAATTTGTAGAGATTTATGAGCACTATCAAAAACCAGGATTGGAATTTTTTATTTTTCAAAAAATTATTTTCAAAAACACAAAAGTAGTGCTCCATCCCTCAATTTTGATTGGATGTGGCTGGTTAACGAACTTGTCCTTACTTTTTCGGCTCCGATAAAGTGTACCAAAGCTCAATTCAATCTGATAATTCTATCGAGAGTTATGCCGCACACGACCTACAGACAGACAGACAGACAGACACTTTCGTAAAAACCATTTTTTCTGACTCAGGGGGTCTCAAAACGTAAAGATTTGATGAAAATTTCGAAAGTCATTTTTCACATAAAACCAATACCTTCTCATCCATGATGAGAATGTAAAAATCTGTTTCATTTACTGTGTCCATGATTTAAAATAGCGAGAGGATAAAATTTATTTAAATTTGACAGATATTTCAATAGGATTCACCGCCTTTTTGTGAAGATTACAGATTTGTCGACAAATCATTTTTTTAAATGTTATCTCAACTGGCGTTTTTGTAATATTTATCAAAAAATATCAGATAAATTTAGAGATATTTTATGCCGTCACTATTTTAACTTATGGATTCAGTAAATTCAACAAATATTTTTCTTCGTGTTCAACAAACAAAGTGGCTTAATTTACTTTCGAGATTTGAAATCAGTAACTCGCTTTTTAATATGCAATCAGTAATTTTTGACTGGTAATCAATTAGAAATGAGTAATTACGTAGCAAAAAGTGGGACACTGGTTTTGAATCTGTCAAATTTTAACTGATTAATATTTTTACTTTCAACAAAAAAACACAGATTGAAGAAGTAATTATCCTCTTGGATCAAGTAAATTTTATTTTCCATGTAGGCATCATAAAGTTATGAAAATCACTCGAAATAAAAATTTTAAAATGTAAATAATTTGTAGGATTTATTTTTCTATTATTCATCTAAATAGAATAAATCCCGCCAAGTTTTTAAAGATTTTTGGGCTTTCAAATATAATGAGCTTCAAAATAATTTTGAAATTTCTAAACCTCTGAGTGTTCTAAAATTCAAATATTGAAAATTTTTCACTATTTGTGCCAAAGGAAAATAGTAAAAGCATCCTAAACTCGAGTTTATCTATAATATACATCTAATAAAATAACTCTCTGTCTATATATTTAAGTTCGATCGGAAAATGTGAAATTTCAGACCGGGTACACTTCAGAAATAAAATCTCACAAAAGCAAAGATTCAAATATTCGCGGGTGATGGAGTCGAAACGAATCGCCTTTTCAATGCTTGGATCTTGCAAAAATCGACGAATGACAGAGGAATGGCATTGTAAACCGGATAATAAATCGTCCACCATACCGCTGATAATTCAATGATGCCCTGGTCATTCGTTCTCGCGAACGTTGGAAATGGAACGCTGTCAGGCCGGACATAAAGTTTCCGCATTGAATCACAGACTCTGCGGGTGTAAGATCGACCACAATGATAACGCCAGTGTTGATCGTTATGATTTGATTTATTTGCAATTAAAGCCGCGAAACCGAGTGCAAACGGCGTCGCAGCACGACTAGTTTGGTGTTTATACGTCATGAATTATTAGTGGATGTGAATTTTACAAACAAATCAGGGTTGAAACGAGAGGACCTCACATCAAGTTTTAAACTGTCTGCATCCAAGATTATAGATCTTAAATTATGTCAAGTTATTAAAACTCTTTAATGCTATTTTTTTAAAGCTAAATACTATTTTTATATTTAAAAATCTTGGAGCATGTCATTTTTAAGATAATTGTCGTGCCAAAAATCGGGTCTCTTGGAAAAAAGTTTTTTTATGATTTTCAGACTTGATATGACATTATTAATTATTGTGTCTTATACAAGAAAAAATGTTATTCTTCGTGAAAAAAATTTAAAACGTAGGAAAGGTTTTAATAATGATTTTGTAATAGAATTTTTCCTCACTATTGTTTCTTACCAATTTTTTAAAAATGACTGGATTTTCATAAATTATTGCTTATTTTTTTTGACAAATCTCTAATGTTTCTAATTTTAAAAATGAGTCGGAAATCTTAAAATAAGTATTCAAAAAGGAAAATATATCTTTTTAGAAAATTCTTTTAATGATTTCAGCCACTGGTAATTTTAGTTTCAGAACTAGGAACATTGGAGTTGTAATGGAAATTTTACCCGAAAAAATACACCATAAATTATGAAAATCCATACATTTTTCAAAAATTCATAAGAAGATAGTAAGAAAAAATTCTATCACAAAAAACATTTTTAAAAGTATTAACTTTCGTGAGATTTAAATTTGTTTCATAAGAAATTATGTTTAGTCTTTCATAAGATACGACTGGTAATGTAATTTCAGGTTTCAAAAACTTTAATGATTTAAAAATTGTTTGTTTTCCCTCATCTTCTTAATTCAAAATAAAAGTTCGTTTATGTTACGATAATATTTGTTTGATTAAAAAAAATAACGAACTTGAATGGAATAAATTTTTTTGAGATGATTTGTTTAATTTAAAAAAATATATACAGATTATTTTAATTAGTTTAAAATTATTTTCTAATTTCAAAAGCATTTCTTTGACACACAAAAGTAATGAATGAAATGTTTTTCTTATCTCATAGCAATTCATAGATATGTTTAATGAAAAATATTGGTCTTGAACATAAAAACTCTTTTTTTAGTGTGATGATGATAAAAATTTTATAGTTTTTTGCAACATTATTTAACAAAATTAATGTAAAAATGTCTGTGAAATTTTATAATATACATGTACTAATAAAAAGTAGTTACTTTAACGGAAAAAATTAAAAAGTTCCGTATAAAAAGCATCAAATTTCAATCAATTAAGGATTACTTTGATCAACTAATTTGTTCTTTTTTTTAAATTACTCAAAATCGTTGCCAGTTTCAAAAAAATATAGTTTTATTTTTAAATGATAAAATATTATAAATTATTTGGCAAAGTGAAGTAGCAAAAATGTTCCTGGCATTAGAATGTGTACTGCCAACATTAATAACGATTCATTTACTTTGGATAAATTAGACCTTGATCCAGTTTTTCTATCAATTAATATCTTGGATTCCAGAAATTCATAAATTTATAAACAATAAACATTCATGTATGTCTCTCTAGCTGCATAATATTGTTGTCTAATGTATTAAATTCTATTAAAAAGTTTGCTAAATGATTTTGTACTATTTGGATTCTCGTTTTTCAAACATTCTTCCTTTTTTATCGTCTTAAGAAAATTTTTATAATTTATATGCACGCTTGTACATTCACTTTACTATGTAAACTTGAACGTTTAGATGCACAGGAAACGTAACTTACGCACAGTGGAGGCATAATAATGTGTTTGATTTACGATAAAGCGAGACTGCGACGTGCTGCCCTGGTAAGTGGTGCCTACGAGTTGATCTTCTGTCACGGGGATGCTGGAGAAATCCGCCGATAAAACAGGAAGGATCGAAGGTTTAGCTCCGCCGGTAAAACGGAGATCGAGCTCCTAACGCCGCCAGCATCCTCATTAAATTGAAAAGCAATCGCTTCTAAAATAATCTGACAAAAAAAATGAAGAAAATCATCCTTAATTAGATTTTAATAAATACGTGAATATTGTTTTACTAAAAATAAATAATTTATTAAAAATGTAAAAAAAGAGTGATTAATAGGTTCCAAATACATGAACTCAATTCTAATAAATTTCTCAGAGCCGGTGAAGGAAGAACTAATAGCTTCCTCAATTATTACACCTTGCTTCTATTAAAAGTGTCGATGTTAGTGGACAGGATACGTGTATTTATATCAATCAACACATTTTACATTGAACTATTATAGATGGATAATAACCATAGTCAATTTCTTGGACGTTTGAAGGTTTTCTGATAGTTAAGAACGGTCGTTATTATCATCGATTTGCGTTTGCTGCTCACTTCAGGTGTAGATATGAAGTCGTAATTTTACCTTTTTTATTACTCAAGTTTATGGCTTCAAGTTCAAATACCTGATTATCTTTGATGGTGGGTTTGATGGAGATTTTAAAATGCCTTTTATTATATTTTTTTCTTTATATTTAGAAATTTTATCGGTTCTTACACTCATCGGAATTTGAGGAATCACAGTATAACGATAGACTATGTTGAAATTGGTTGGGAGATTTAAATATTTTTGAAAAATTCGAATTTAAAAATTTCAAAGGGGAATTTACATTCATATGAAGTATAAATTAGAAAATTAGAAACTCTGTCAGTCACAGCGTCAATTACTGAGGAAATTATTTACAAATTGATACTAACGGTTCAATCGTGACTTCTAACCTTACCTCGGTTTGAAATCCATTTATTGAATAATAAATATCATTACATTCAGATACTTCTTCATCGAATAACAAAATAATTTCTTACAGCAAGTCAGAATCAATAACCATCTAACAGATGAGATTTATTGATGATAGGTCGAATAAATCATGGACTCTGTAAAGGTCAGATAGATAAATATAAATGCGAGCGAGGTGCGAAAAATTAGTTTAAGAGTAGAACATTTTCTCAATATAATCAACACTCAGAGGAAACTTCTATTCATATTGAAAGAATCATTTGTAATCCTTCTATTCTTAAATAAGAATAAAATTTGTTTACTTTACCAAAAATATGTTTTATTGTAAAGAATGACGGATTTGAACAGTAGAAAATCTGCTCGCTTCGCGGGCACATTCTCAAGCGCTTCGCGCGCAGCTTGCAAGCTTGAGCGTGCCTATGGCACGCGATTCGATCGTCGCGCTTCGCGCTCGATTCTGTTTGGATATCGCGCCTCGCGCTCGGTCTTACATTCTTCGCACACATATAAGTTTATTTTTTGTAATTTACTATTGAAGCTCAAGTCAATTTTATAATATTGTAGATATGAATTACATTTTCTAAAAGTTACTAAATTTGTTTTTGATTTCAAATGAAAAAGGACATTCAATTTACTTAAGGAACACATTCTCTTCATGGCACTCGCGCTTCGCGCTCGATTTTCTGTATACATTTCTGTAACTTTCTAATAATTTAGATGATTTTCGATTATCAATAGTATTCTTTTAAATTAAGAAGAAAAATATACATCTTATGAAAAAATATTTCTTTTCAGACTTGCAGATTTTTATGTACTAAACAATTTTGTATCATAACTTTTTTTTCGTATTTCGTATAATTTAACTGCAAAATCGAATTTAGATATTGACTTTTTTCAAGTTTTAATATAGTGTATAACTTTTCTGTGAGTTTAATCGAAAAATGTTATTTGAATAATCAGTAGAGACTTATAAAAATGATCAGAAACCAGTATTGGAATTTCTTATTTTTTCAAAATACAAAAAATGCTCTTATTTTCACAATTTTGGTCGGATCTGGCTGGTTAACGACAGACAGACACTTTTGTAAATACCGTTTTTTCTGACGCAGGGGGTCTCAAAACGTAAAGATTTGATGGCAATTTCTCAGTTATGATGAGAATGTAAATATAGATTTTAAAATTTATTTCTTATCAATATACTAAAGATTCTTTTAATCCAAAAACAAAGTATTCAACTGAAAAAATTCTGTGTTTTTTGTCTTTTTGAAATAATCCAAAATTCCAATACTGGTTTTTAATAGTCCTCATAAATCTCTAATAATAATCCTTATAACATTTTTCGATTAAACTAAATTAGGAAAGTTACTGTATGTTAAAATTTGAAAAAAGTCAATATGTACTCTCTGAATCTGAATCAGTCAAATTTTCACTGATTGAATCAATGATTTGCCTTTTTACTGATTCATCAGTGAAAAAATGTTTTTCACTGTTAAATCAGTTAATTTTCACTGTGAAATCAGTGAATTTTCACTGAAACTGTCAGTGAAATTTAACTGATTTGTAGTAACCTCTTTTTAGCTATTTGAATCAGTCAAATTTCACTGATAATCAGTAGATTTTGACTGATTTAAATTTAGAGAGTATATTCCATTTCCCATTTAATTTATACGAGATAAGAAAAAACGTTATCATACAAAATTTTTCAATACAAAATGTTTTACAACGTTTCTTTTCAATTGCAGAAATTTCAAACTCAACTAATTAATTTTAAAAAATACTATTGAAAATGCAAAATTCAATTTTTCAATGTGAAATACGAAAAAAAAACGTACGAATGCAAAATTGTTCGTTTCGATAAGATCTATAAATTTTGTCTGTAATAGCTTCTGATAAAACGTATACTTTTTCATTTTAATTAAAAAAAATATGATTAAAATTCAAAAATTCCATTATTTAAACAAAATATGTGATATAAGAAAAAAAATCTATTATTAAAAATTATTTCTTTAAATAAGGTCTATAAATTCTCAGTAGGACATTTTTTGACAAAATCTATATTTTATGTTTTGGTTTTAAAAGAACACTATTAAAAATCCAAAATTCTATTTTTTAATCAAAATATGTGAGATACAAAATAAGCCTTAAAATAAAAAATCGTTTGCTTAAAAAGAGTCTACCAATTTTTTTCTTTTTTGAGATATTTGGAAGAAAATAAATTATTTTAAACATATAATTTATTAAAATGTTACGGAAATGTATACAGAAAATCGAGCACGAAGCGTGAGTGTCATGACGAGAATATGTTTCTTAAGGCTGACAGAGCCTTAAATAAATTGAATTTCCTTTTTCATCTGAAATCGAAAACAAATTTAATACCTTTCAGAATATGTAATTTATATCTACAATATTATAGCTGCAGTATTAAATTACAAGAAATAAACTCAAATGCATGCGAAGAACATAACATTGAGCGCGAAGCGCGAGGTCCAAACAGAACGGAACGCGGAGCGCGACGTTCAAATATTTCGAAGCTGAAGAACGACGATTGAATCGCGCCTCCTATGCGCGTTCAAATTCTCGAGCGAAGCGATCTGCGCGCAAAGCATGGGATGAGAATGTGCACATTTATTTTATTTGATTTATTATTGATTTAATCATATTTTTCATCAACTTACTGCTTATTGCTTTCTTTCGTTTCTCTTTATATTTTCTTGTAAGAAATACATTATTATTTGCATTGGATCAGCCTTATACAGTTTTGTAATATATCTCCATTTCTTGTTCGTTTGCTTGAAACATAATTCTGATTATTTATCTCCGATAACATCTTCATTCAGTCTTGAGTTTCTACATGTATTTATTTATTCTTCAGGTCTTCATGAATTTCATATTAATTTATTCTCTTTCTTTTACATTTCTTCTTTGAGTCACTAGAGATTTTATTTAGACGATCTTGTTTTACAGAGTTTACCTTATTTGATTTATAGATACTTCAATTTGAATATATCACTGATCCTTCCTTTTAGTCCTAATTAGCCGTTACAAGATAACATTCTGATGTTCGTGCAACTTCTCGATCTATTTAAGCCTCATTTCAGAACATTATTTTAATAGGCTGTTAGTATCTTAATAATGAGTATTGACTCAGTCTTTGCCGGATATAAGTGGCTATATTCTGGCATCTTATTCACCAGACATAGTTATACATAGTAATAAAATTAGTTTAAGTCTCAGAACTTATTATTGCATTTATACATGAAATAAAATCCTATTAATTATTAATAATTAATTCAGCTTCTACTTTTTTGCCATTTCATCAGTCACTTAATATTATTCTGTTTGCTCATATCGAGATTTTACCTTAAGGTTGTTGTGCCGAAAATCAAGTCTCTGGATGGACAGTTTTTTATAATTTTAAGTCTTGAAATTATGTCGCCAGTCGCGTATTATGGTAGAAAAAATATTATTTATATGAACAAAATTTAAAACTTACGAAAAATAATATTTTTATCAGTTTTTTTGTAATAGAATTTTTCCTTACACTATCAATTACTTACTTACTTACTTACTAAAAGGAAAAATTCTTTTAAAATAAATATATTTGAAGAATTTTTCACTTTTTACTAAATTGGAAACGGTGAAATTGTGGAAAATATTTTTCCCTAAGAAAGAAGTCATAATTTATGAAAATCTAAATATTTTTTAAAAATTGGTAAGAAGTGATAGTAAGAAAAAATTCTTTTTAAATTCGAAAATCATATTTAAAGATATTCTACTTATTTACAAAATTAGAAACCCTAGAGAAGTAGAGAATATTTTTTCGGAAAAAATAGGCCATGATTTATGAAAATCCGAACATTTTTCAAATTGGTAAGAAGTGACAGTAAGAAAAAATTCTTTTTCAAAAACATAAAAAGTATTATTTTTCCAAAATTTCAAACTTTTTGTATGAAAAATAATCTTTTTTCTTCCATAGGACTAAATTTGAAATATAATTAAAAGTCCTAAAATGATAGAAAACTTTTTTTCCAGAGACCTGATGATTGTCACGACAACTACCTAGAAGGAGAAAAGAATTTATTTTTCCTCCATTTTCCAAATCCTTGAACTTAAGTGTAACGAATCCCTTGATCTTATCAGCGATATCGACAGATACGAGCTAATCATAGAATCTTCGCGTATGCTTTCAGGTCCTCGGACGAGAAGAGTGAAGAGGCCAAGCGACGGGAGACCTTCTGGAGCAACACCGGAAGAAAAGAGACCCAGGACGAATTTCAGTGGCGAACAATTAGCCAGGTTAAAGAGAGAATTCGCAGAGAATCGATACTTGACAGAGAGACGAAGACAGCAGCTTTCACGAGATTTGGGGCTGAATGAGGCTCAAATAAAAATCTGGTTTCAAAACAAAAGGGCGAAGATTAAGAAAGCAAGTGGGCAAAAAAATCCCCTTGCTCTACAATTGATGGCTCAGGGTCTCTACAATCATTCGACAGTCCCGTTGACCAAAGAAGAAGAGGAACAGGCGGCTGAACTTCAAGCCAAATAATTACTCTAAATTCTCTGGCCCAATCGGGCCAAAGTTAATTAGACTCGATGATTTTCATTACCGGGCCTATCGAGCTCGGCTCAAAGACTGATAACCGACGAACTGTCAAAGATCAAAAGAAGAGCCGGAACTGCCAAAGTATGAGCAAAACTTCGTCTTGAGTCAATTCGTTGCGTTCTTCTCGAAAATAAAAGAGAGCAAAATATATCAATTTTTTGTGTTTTAAAAGTTTTCTAGAACGGGAGATGTGTGTATAAAAGTCTTCCAACAAATTCGATGTGTTGGCTAGAGTGTAATGATTATGCCAAAAATCTGAATTCAATTATCGAGAAACTTTTAAGTATTTTCAATAATTATCCATTACATAAATTATTTGAGAGATTGTATTTGAAAATTTGTAAGATTGTTCTAAATTAAAAATATATTAACTTCAAAGGTACAATGAATGATAAACATATTGAATTTGAAGAAGTAGACAGTAAACGCGATGAAAGCGTATAGTGCCATTTTATTACCGACGGTAACAGGATTCTACCGATATTTTCTCTTTATATCTCTTGCGGATGTGAAAAAATCACTCGTTGACGAGATAACGTGTGCAAAGTAAACGCATTGCGTGTAACTATGGTGATTTCCGCTAATTTATTGTAAAAATGTAAAATAATCCCAAGCGACAGAATTAATTGCAATGTGCAATAGATCCTTATACATATAGAGAAGTTAATAGAGAAGCCGTTTGTAGGAGATCTTTAAATCGATGTGTACATACCATTCGACAAGTAGCAGTATCATCGTTTATAGACTGTTTAAAGTAACTTAGTTATTTATTTACTTATATATTAAGAGCAGAGGCGCGTACATATGCTCGACCGAAAAAATTGAGTGATAGTGTACATGCAAGATTATTTAAAAGTCGATTAAATACTCTGATCATCAAACAATATTTATGTTTATTCATTTCTAAGTACACTCAACTTCCACTTATTTTGCCGTTCGGTTATTTTGCGCCGCGCCGCTTACTTATTTTGCGTTTATGGAGGGTTGGATATCCCCTCCACGAACCATCAAAATGCAAACGATTTTCCAACTTTTTACAAATAATCAATAAAAAATCACGAATCGCGAAAAAATACGGTCGCGTGAGAAGTAATGGGAATAAGGGGAAATGTAAAACAAGTAAGTTGTTTTCGTTTCAGAGGGCGCAAAATAAGTGGAAGTTGAGTGTATTACATTTTCCCTCAACAGTTGTATTAGGTATTATTTTCAATGTTGTTTTTTCCTATTCGGTTTATCATCTCAGATATGTTTATAATATTTATTTTTATTGCTTTTTCATGATTTTTTATTTCATTTATTCAAAGCTTTATATTTTATTTAAGTAAGTAATGTAAAGTAACTTTTATGAAAAATATGGATTAGTTATTTGTTTAGTTCATTCCTGAACAGCTATGGAAATTAAAGGATCATATTTCCGGAGGTAAGTCAAAAGTTGAATATAATTAAATAATTTGAGATACTTCACTGAGAAAAGAGTTTCTTTGAATCAAAGAAACATTTCTTTGATATACAATCAAAATAAAATTTGTTTACATTAAAGAAAAATTTTTTCATTTAACAAAACTTTCTTCAATTCAAAGAAATGTTTCTTTGATTGAAAGAAAATGTTTTCTGGGTGTTTTTTACATTGAAGAAACTCGTGGTGTGGAAATTTAAAAAAAAGGTTTTACCCAACTATAATGAATTTAACATTTTGAATGTCAAATTTAAAAATAATATTTTTGATTAAAATTTAAATTAGAGACTGCCAATTTTCAATGTTATCTATAAACCACACTTACTTAAGTATCACCAATGTTTTTTCATGTGTATAGATTTTTTTCTTAAATAACATTTTTCAAAATTAAGCATTTAAAAATTTTTGAAACAAAATATTCTAAGTTGATAATGATGCAGTATTTCATTACGAAAAATTTCCAAAGTAGAATCAAGAACTATTGATGGCCTTATATAGTTATAAATAAAAAATTGAAACTCTACCGCTTATTACAGAAATGAGTATGAATACCATTTTTAAATAGTTTTTAATTCTTTTCTTTACTAATTTCTTTAGGAAGAATGGCAACTACAAAGGCAGGAAGACAGCCAATAAACGATTCAACTTAATTTGTTCTTGTTGGTTTAACCAAACATTTTTCCAAACGACTAAATACCTAAACTGTTGAAAATTTACTTTTTGACCGAAAATCCTTTTATTCTTAATTAAAATGCCTTTACTTGATTGAAAATTCATTAAATTTGATTGAAGTTTCATTTACTTTAAGTTGAAAATTCTGCCATGATAGTTCTATAAAAAAAACGTCTTTAGTTTCTTTAAACAAAATGTTTTTGATTCAGTCTAATAATTTTGAAAAATGAATTCAAATAATTGAAGAAAATGTTGTTTTAAAATGTCTAAAGAGAAAAATATTGACGAATTTCCAAAATAAAATCACATAAATAATCAAATGTCCTTTCTTTAGTAAAAACACAAGCTTTTTGTTATTCTAGAAGAGAGAAATAATGTTTTTGAGAAAAGAGATTACACTCGATTTGTCTAGCTCTTTCTACTTGAGAGGCAATTTTAGTGGAATGGAGAACTGAGGAAATCAATTGGTATACGTTTTTTCACGCTCCTTTTCGCTAGAGAGTGTGGATTAAACGAAATGGAGAGGGTGAAAGGGGACAAAACGACTATCTGGGATAAAAGCTCTAGGGCGGGTCGATCTGTATTCAGCATTTGGCGCATGCTTTTCTCACTCGACTCTATCAACCCCCATGGAAAGTCCCCTCCTGGCCTCGTGATATCAATTGATTTACAGTCGAAAGGTGGCCATCGCTGATACCAACCCGACCACGCCTACGTTACCAACCCTGCTGCGTTTATTGCGATACGATCGTGGATACCTCACACTTCATTTACCCCATAACCATCGGGGTTCGCAAGCGGAACTTTAATCTCCGTATACAACGACTTTCGACTGCCTCTATCGCAAATCGTGTTTTCGAACGCTGCCTGAAATTGAATTCGCCAACGAGCCGGCTATCGAAATTTTGCTGATAGAAATCGGTGGTATTAAAGTTTAATGGGAAATTAATGTCCGGTCATTTAGCCAAAAGGATACACATGTATTTAATTTTCAAACATTTCAGCTTTTTTTTCAAGCTTCAAAATTCAAATATAGCACGCAGGACCATTTTTATCTTGATAAATGATATTCCATTAATATTTCTATGCAAATTTTGAATAAAAATGGCAAATAAAAAGAATAATAGTCTTTGTTGTGTGGATAAAAGAGATTAAATAAAAAAGGGAGATATCTGTGAAGGCGGGGAGAAATCTCTGGAAGTAAAGTTGAGTTATTCATTAGGTGAGAAATAGCAGGTATGACAGAACACGGTACCTTGACAGAAGAAATTCTTCAGACGTCGATAAAACGAAGATGACCACTTTAAGGAACATTTCCGCTTACCTCTGTCCCAAAGAAGGAATAGCTTACCGTTGTAGGTAGCGGAATCTGAATTGATGAATATTTTTCATTCCTTTTCCACGATAACACAATAATAGAATTCCTATTTCTCAGATAAATATATGGATATCATTTTCTACTTTTGTTATCTATCCATCACTTCCTACGTCCTTTGCCCACAGGGAAATAATCTGGTACATTTACTGAGTCCAGGAACAGCGTTGCCATTTCTACTGATTCATTAGATCTCCTGATTTTTGTACATTTAAATTTTTTAATTTTCTACATTGATTTCTACTGATTTTATGAAAATCTTCTGATTTTTTGTCTTTCCTTGTGGCAACGCTCTCCATGAGTTAAAATAGTAATAACATAAAACTTCTCTAAGTTCAAACGATATTTCAGTACAATCTACAGCTTTTTTGTAAAGATAACAGATACGTTGATAAATATTTCCAAAGTGCCTGTGGAATTAACATTTTGAAAGAAATTCATTATTTTCGAAATTTAAAAGGCATTTTGGTAATATTTATCAACAAATCTGTTATGCTTAGAGAAAAAGCGGTAGATTGTACAGGAATATCTGTTAAACTTAGAGAAATTTGAAGTCAATTTAAGTAGATCACCCTAATTTGCTGCACTGTCAACCAAAGTTTTAGCTAATTTAACTTAATTTTTGCTTGTTTCAACCAATTTTTTAATATTTGAATAATTGATTCAAAATTATTTTCAATTATCTCAATACTTTTCTATATTCATTAAAAAAGTTTGGTTTTTTTTCAGCTCGAAATATTAGAAACTAAATTTTGAAACCACTAGTCTAAACAAGTCTCTTATCGCTCATTACCAATTTTTTAAAAACGATTGGATTTTCAAAAATCATTACTTATTTTTTCGGGAAAAATATTCTCTACATCTCTACTCTTTCCAATTTCCAGAATAAAGTTTATTTACTAATTTTTAATTGACACGACTGATAATCAATCCGAAATCAATTCAGCATGAAGATAAAAAATTCATTGCATTTACTGATTTTATGAGTAAAAATAACGACATCATCAAATTTCTCTAAATTTAACAGATATTTCAGTACAATCTACCGCTTTTTTGTAAATATAACAGATACGTTGATAAATATTACCAAATGCCTGTCGAATTAACTCTCTAAATCTGAATCAGTGAAATAGTCACTGATTATATCAGTGAAAATATATCAACTGATGAATCAGTGTCCTGCTTTGATTTTACTGAGGAATCAGTGAACGCGCCACGTGAACATAACTTTTGAATTCGATTAAAACGATTAAATTATAACGATGGATCTTTAATTTTTAATTATACACAATAATAATTACAATATATAATAATAATTAGGTAATTTATTTTTAGTGTTGTTTAACCTAAAAAAAACGAGTTCATCGATCGTTAAAATATATTGCTGGTTTTATTATTCCCACCTGAAGATTTCACTGATTCAATAAGTAAGTTCAATCTATTTCACTGATTCATCAGTCGAATTTTACTGTTTCTCAGTGAAAAACTTATAGCTGCTGCTATCAGTGAATAGTCACTGCGAATCAGTGGCCGTTTGCCGATTCAAGTTTAGAGAGAACATTTTGAAAAAAATTCATATTTCTCAAAAAAGCAGTAGGTTGTACTGGAATATCTGTTAAATTTAGAGAAATTTGATGCTGTCACTATTTTAACTCATAGATTCAGTAAACACAATAGATTTTTTACCTCCGTGCTGAATTGCTTGTTGTTTTAACATTTAAATTCTGGTATATATTTGATCAGATTTGAAGTTGGATCAAAATTATTCTTTTTTGGAAACATTTTATGGTTTACACAGATAATATAATTTATTCAGTGTTCATTTTATGTTTACATGCACTCGGACCAAGAGAACCTCGCAAGAGTTTCTAAATGAATGAGGGTCCCTTGGCGCCGTCACTGAATTGCTTCTGTCCATTTTTCAAAAGAATGTCCACAGTTTTTCAAGTCCTCTATCGATGTATCTCTCTATTTGATCACACATCACTTCGTCGACGCATATCGTTGAATGTTTTATTTTGAAAGATGTTTTATGTAAAATACACAGAATATCTCACACTAAATACACTATTATGGAAGTGGACCAAAATTTGTATAGATTTTACTTATTAGAATGCAGAAGAAATGAACAATAGAGAAACAAATATGAAATAGTATAAAATGGGTTTTGAAGAAGTCAAATATTTAGAAACTTATGAAAATTGAGCATTATAAGGCTTAATAAAAAAAATTTGTTTGAGTTAAATCTAACAAACTTTATTTGAATAAAAAAGCTCTTTTTGAATTGATTTTAATGGCGAGCCTGATAACATTTTTGACTACTAAATTACTAACGAGACCGAATTGACAATTTTTTGAGTTTTATTTCATGTTAGGAATTATATCTTATTTTTTATATATATCTTATGAACGAAAATATAACAAAATATATTCCAGAAGTTGATTGAAACATTCAATAGAGTATAAGAGAAAACTACTAGACTGACATTAAAAAATGTTAGCTGATCTTTTTTAGAAATATTTTTTTAAACTAAAAATGGTTAATTTGGATATGGTTAGGTTACATTAAACAAAAGTTGATTCAACCAGATTCTGTTTGACTTACACTGAAAAAAAAACTCGGTTTACTAGGTAAATTCTAATAAAACTCACTTAAAAACTATAAACAATCATCTATATATTCAGTTAATTTTATTTTAAAAACCAGCAATTCTGCTAGCTAACCAGTCAACTGGATAATTGAACCAGTTTTTTGGTCATATTGTTGACATTTTTGGTTCATTTAAAAAAATGGTTTGGTTGAATGGAGTAAATTTTTTTCTAAATATTCCAGAGTAAAAAGTTGATAAATATTACCAAATGCCTGTCGAATTAACATTTTGAAAAAAATTCATAATTCTCTAAATTTGAGAGGCATTTTGGTAATATTTATCAACAAATCTGTTACGCTTACAGAGAAAGCAGTAGGTTGTACTGTAATATCTGCTAAATTTAGAGAAATTTGACACTGTCACTATTTTAACTCATAGATTCAGTAAATACAATAGATTTTTTACCTCCAATTTTCAAAATAAAGTTTTCAGTAGCTGAAATCGTTAAAATAATTTTCCAAGAAGGAATATATATTTAAAAAATATATATATTACAAGATTATTTACTTATTTTCAAATGATTCAAATTTTCGCTGATTGAATCAGTGATTTGCCTTTTCACTGATTCATCAATGAAAAAATATTTTTCACTTTAAATCAGTTAATTTTCACCGATTCATCAGTGAAAAAAATATTTTTCACTGTCAAATCAGTCAATTTTCATTGAAATAATCAGTGAAATTTGACTGATTTACAGTCCCCTCTTTTTAGCTATTTGAATCAGTCAAATTTCACTGATAATCAGTAGATTTTGACTGATTCAAATTTAGAGAGTGGGTTGAGATTTCTCTAATCTATTTTCTTCAACAAAAGGTGATTTAAAACGATCACTCCGAAATCCAAGTTTCAAAATAGTCACTCTTCTAAGAATAAGATCGCATTTCCGTTTTTATCTGAAGAATAGGAAATGATCGAAAGAAGAAGATTCCCAGCGAAGAAATCTGGGAAGAGATTGGAGTTACGAGTCACATCGAAATGTATGGAAATCGCCAGTGGTCAGTGACTAATAATCGTGCATGGTGGCATGTCTGATTACCCAGAGGTCCCAGCACGACCGTCCAATACGTCGCTGTCAGATTAGGATCGCGGACTTGACAGACTCGCGCTTCTGTCTGTCAGTGAAACCTCACGGGGTCAACCGCGAGATCCATAGAGGCAATTGTTGCTCTTTGTCCTGGAATCTTTACAAATGATTCCCTGGTGAGCAAAATAAGGGGAATGGGGATGGGAAAGAGCGAGATAGAATGAAAGTTTGGAAGATAATGGAGGGGATAGGTTCGGCATTCCTGAGCTCCGGTGTACCTGGGGTCAAGGCTCGAATTATGCATCCATCTAGTCCCGAGCGCCCTTCTTGTGATTCATCCCGCGGGACTCTTTAGTCCAGACACCCCGCTATCAGGATGCATCACTCCATGAATAAATAAAATATAATACATGATTCTAAATAATGTTCTGCAACTCATTACTGTCGAGAAGCTCAAAGCAATACGTAGGGTTGCTATGTAGGAAACCTTTCGCTTAGAAGGACGTTAAAAAGATAAAGCCGGACTTTATTAGTTGTGTTTCGCACATTTGTGTGCAGGATGATAAATATTCTGGGCAAAGTCGGGAGCAGCTTTGTCGATGTTTAACCAAGTTAGGGCCATTAAAAGTATTTTTTTATGTTCCTTTAACAAAAGCGAATAAAAGAATGAAAATAACTAAATCTAGATTGATAATTCAAAAAAATCATTTTATTTATTTATTTCGTTTCATTTTGACGTTGATTGGTTTGTTATTTCAAAATTAGGGGATAGTAGTTGTTTCAGAAGGTATTCTATTGTGACGGGGAGGAAAATAAGTATTTTGTTGAGATTTTCGTTCATATAGAAACAATTACTTATGATTTGATTTTTTTATGAAGAATGGTTTTTATAGAAAACAAAAAATATGGAACAATAATTTTACTGCTGATGGCGTTGCTAATAATTCTGGATTGGCGAATCTAAAATAAAAATATTGAACGAATTATTTATCAGAAAATATTTCGCTATAGCCCATAATAAATTTATCTTTCTTATATAAAAATAATTTTTTTTTAAAGTTAAAAGAATAAAGTCGAATAATCACGTTTATTTGTTTTATTATTAACAGAAAAATCTAAATTATTAACATAAAATTATAATTTTACTATGGCCTGGAGCTATTTATACGTAAAATATAGTACCAAATTTGGAGAAAGATCGGTTCATTTTTTTTATTCTTCACGCTCGATGAAAAGATCGCTTGAGAAAAAAGCGTTTAAATTTTTAAATATAAACATCTTATTTAATTGTAACCTCAGGTTTTTGTACCAAATGTTTAGTTTAGGTAATGTTTAACAATGGACAGAGTGACTAAAAAAAGACATGTCAAGGGCGCGCACGATATTGCTAGTCAGCATCATCTGAAACAAATAAATCAAAAATTTTCTTAATTAGTGTAACCATAGCTCTGAAGATACGAAATGAATTTTTTTTATTTTGCAAAATAACAAAATGGTCGCAGTTTAGAAAAAAATTTCAAAAATCGACTTTTTTTGTTAATTCAACTATGATACAATTAAAAGATTTTAAAACCGTCTCATCACTCCATAGATATTTATGTTTAGAATAAATGTAGAAAATTTGAAAGTAATCGGTTGAAAACTTTTTAAAAAATCGTGCGCGCCGAGCGCAAAAACATTGTTTCGAAATGAATATCGAAAAATGCAACAAAAAGAAATCGATTTTTTAAAAGTGAGATAGTAGAATGACTCCTTAATGAACAGTGGCTAATATTCTTGATCGGAACATTCACTACAATTCTTTTTGTTAAATTTTTTTATAAATTATTGTTTTTTAAATCGTTAAACAGTGTATTTTTGATAAAAAAATTATTCAAAAAAAGTTAAATAATTTGAATTGTTAAAAATGTCCTAATGATCGAAAAAGCATTGCTTCACTAAGATTTAATAAAAATGAAAAAGTCAATAGGTCGATCTTCCTTAATATCGAAATAAGTGCATGAAAAAACAAAAACGATTAATAAATATCCCTGGCATTCAATATTTTTGTTAAATATTCCTGTTTTACATTTGGATTATTCGGTAGATAAGTATTCAACTTAAAACCATCCTTTTTAAGGTAATTGATTCACTAAAATATTTGGGATGATTAATAAAACTACTTTAATTGCAAGGCGGTAGCCCTATTTGAAAAATGGCTTAATAATTCACGAACCATCAAAATTTTATTCTTCAAAAATGTTACACAACACGGACATCATTTCTCAGACGAAGACATTAGATTAATATCTCTCACGCATGATGAAACCTACGCAAGAGTCGGGCAAAATTCCAAAACTCCCAAAAAAATACAAATCACTCAATAAATCTCTCTTGCGAAACACTCACAGTTTGTAAATACGTATTCAGTTGTCTATATATACCCAAACATTACCGGATTTTACTAGCCTGGAAACTAAATAGTCTTAGGGTCATTTTATGCACAGGATTAAAAAAAGGATAATAATTTCTTGTAAGAGATGAAGCGAGAGAGATCTCCAAGGATGATCATCGTTAGTGAACGGACATTAGTCGTACAGTAGCTGATGTCGATGAATGTGGTCGTCAGTGGATGCTGGAGAGCACCAAAGAAGATCTGATGCTGACGGGTATTAAAATTAATGGTCAGCTCCGTACGCTGACGTGTCACCTTATACCTCCATGCGTCATTTTGATTGACCAATAAATTATCGCTGGAGGTCTCTCGTAAAGGTTTTCCTCCCTCGATTCGTCAGTCAGAAAAAAATCTGTTTTTCTTAACTACGATCTCATCTCCAATGAGAATCAAGAAACGAGTGATTGTTTTTTGTAAATTATACAAGTTTACAGAAGGCGGAGAAAAATAGTTGGAGAAGCTTTACTCAACTCTTAATCTAAGGTGGGACACATGGACAAGTTGTAATTTTGAAAATTTACTCTACATTTTTAAAGTTTACCGAGCTGTGATGCATTCTTTAACATTTGGTACGTCACGAATAATTACAATAATTATAACGTGACATGTTTGAAAACATGTCTGCTATTATATTGACCCAAAATTACATAATTTTTATTGATTTCTATTTTTTTTGGCATTGGGTCAGTTTCTTCTTATTTTATTTATTTAAAATTATCAATTGTAGTTATAAAAAAAACGTAAAAATGAAAGGCAAACGTTATGTGGCCGAAACGTTTATCTGATTTTTATGTCCTTTTTAAGTCTTTTTTATATAACCACCATTGATAATTTTAAATGAAGAAAATAAGAAGAAATTGACCCAATGCCAAAACAAAAATAAATCAATAAAAATTACAATAATATTAAGGGGGCAGCCCACCTTTGAGGCCTCTTTTTTCACCATTTTTTTTCTTTCAGAAATTTTTATTTGACCATTTCAAGTTTTTTACATTATGTTGTATGGTTATTGAAGTATAAGAGAAAATTTTTTTGGAAAATTTTGGTGACACCCCGCTGAGTTATGGCCGGCCGAATGGTCAACAATTTTTTCCTTATCGGCACGATTTCTCATGTTTGGATGATCTGAAATAGTAAATCCATATTTATTCTTAAACAGGGCATGAATGGTTATCGTCCCTAGCCCCCTTAATTAATCTCCAACTTGCCCATATTTTAATAAATGTCGAGTAAAGTTTCTTGAACTATTTTCCACCGTGTAATGATATAATGTTCTAGATGTTTCTTTTTTAAAAGGAATGTTATTGGATATGCAAAAGTGTAAAAAATACTCGTTTCTTCCAGAAACTATAGTCTTTAGGATTAATTTGTATGCAAAGCCTTAAGGCATTAGTTCATCTTGAGAAGTATTTTTCTTGAGTTTTGGAAACTGTTGAACTGTCGTTTTAGTTCCTTCCTCGAATCAAGAGCTCTCGAACTTAATGGCTCAATCCACAAGTTCCGACAACTCGATATGTGGGCTGTAAACTGGACTTAAGATATTCTTTGCAAGCAGAGAGAGGCGCTTTACCGGGCACCAATGGCACAAAACTCGCTATGGGTTTTTAGTGCCTCGAGCACCAAATGATCAGGACGCGCTACTCTCATGCATGAATGCTACGTCAGCTACTATCCCCAATATAGCAAACTCTTCATTAAAGAAAGCCAAACGATGATTCGTGGACCGAATGTCACGATATTTGGCTCAACTTTAAATGCTCAGTCACAACTTGATCTTTTCGGAAAAGAAAATTCTCATCCGGACTCAGGAAATGAAAAAAGAGTCTGACTGCAAGACAAATATGGATAATTACTGTATTTTGTTTGCTGAGCTTCTCAGAATAAACTAATTAATTTACTCATAAAATATAGGAAAAAATAAAACAAATAAAAACTTTATTTGTGAAAAATTTAACAAATATTTTTGGAAAGATGCAGAAATACTTGATACAAATTCATTAAAAGGGAAAGGTGATCGCGTTAATCACTTATTTGACTTCTGTCTTCTCTTTTTTTCATCACTTTTTCCTGATGGACATTTATGGTTTTATATATTTATTTGGATTTATTAATTTGATTCATTAACTTAATCCTCAACGTTGATTCAATCTGACGGGCGATATTTAAAAAAAGATGCGAATTCTATAATTTCCACAATATATGTGATCTGCGTAAAAATAATTTTCTAAAAGTTTTTAAGACCGCCAAAACGGGTCCATTTGTTGTTTTGTAATTATTACATAACATTTACGTAAAGATGACGTGAAAATTGTGACTGTTTTCTGTGTAGCATCAGTATTTCTAAATAATAAAATTATGGCATTATATTCTGATTTAGCGACCTTAAAAACTTTTAGAAACCAAGTTGCATCAATTTTTTGTAATATCATACGCCGTATTGGATTCGCTAAATTGAATATAAAAATTCTAAACTTAAATTTTGATTTGTGACCTCCAAAATTTAGGTTAAAAAAATGCAAACTTATGTATAACAAGTTTAATGAAATTCGAAAAGATAGTTGAAAATTGATTAAAAAATTCTTGAAATAAATATGAAGCGATTCATTTTATTGCATTTCAGAATGTTATTTTACAATAGTCCTGAAACAACTTCACAACTCTGTTAAAAGATTAACAATTTATTGAACCTTTTACTCTAAAAATGGATTAAATACCTCAATGAGATCATGCCATGCGATGGCAATTTTTTTTCGCTTTTTGTGGAAATTTCTTTTGGCGAACTAAATGAACATACAACTGCGAACTCTTCAGCACATATTTATTCATATTTGGAGCATACTTAAAAATGTTTTCAGTCCGAAATCGTCTCTCATTGCTGAACTATACGGCAACTTAGCCACTCATCTCTAAAAAAAGTTTTTTGCGGTGACCGAGTTCTGCTTATCTAAAACAAAAAAATCAAATGGTATTTTAATCTGTGAAATAAGAACTAGTCTTTGAACTAGGATCATTAAAAAAAATGAAAAAAAAACGGGTCAATGAATTAGAATTATCCTACATATCGTATCGTGGTCACCGGTTTGAAAAATACAGTTTTGAGAAAAACGCGTTTAAAAGATCAAATACAATTTATGCAAAAAAAATAAATTCGATTTTTTAAACCAGTTACACGGGATGACCCCCTTAAGGCCATGGACCGTGTAGGTCACATGACCAATTCATTCACTGACTATCGATTTTTTTCTCCTTATATAAAATTTTAAATCAAAATAAATCGGTCAAAATTTAGGAAATAATAAATAATAGTATATGTAAGGAATAGGGGAAGACATAATAGACCTGTCTTACTAATTCTCCGTAGAAATATAGTTACAGAACAATAATTGCCTATAACACTTCAGTTTTATATTTAAAAATGAAAAAAATGATAGAATTTTCACTAAAACGACGTTAACAGACGTTCCTTATTATCTTCTGATACATTGACAAAATTTTGAGCAGGATATTTCATAAACAAAATCATCTTACATGGTTTGATTAACATATCATTTTCTTCACGTGACCTGCTTGGCCCATGGCCTTAAATGGACCTTCAAAGAATTTTCCAAAAATGTGAGAAAGAGGGGGAAATTATTTTACCTAAAATACCACAAAATGAAGAGGTGAGACTTCAATAACATGAAATTCCATTCTGGAAAACTTTCGTGTTGACTCCCAATGCCCCCAAAAAGATTACTAAATTCCTAATACAAATTTCATGATCTTCTTATTTTTGAGTTAGAGTATGATAAGGCAGAGAATCATCGGATTCTGATAAACACAAAATTTTGAAAAGATTGTTCTTTGCCTAAGACTCATTAAAGCAAAATTGGTAAGACGATCTGGAGACTATCGATGATCTGCTAGCACAGCGGGATGACAGGAATTAGAATTAAGTAAGATGGGACCGGTTTGGTGGACCGATTGTGACAGTTTTCGAGTGGAAGATGCTTGCAGGACCAACCAGCTCGTAGGTATTTAGTTTCTCGGTGTCATGTCCCTTTTTACGCGTCCGCACCTTTGGACAAGTCAGAACTCTAAACACGTCCTAGTCGTTTCCCTCTTGTACGTCACAACTCTATCTGACGGGACGACAAGATTGCTTTTTGTACAATTTTTTTGACAAAGTCTCCTAACGAGTCATTCGATATCAATGGTCTAATCCAGTTTCTAACATGAGTGGGAAAAGGCACTCTTGTTTTATTATATCTACACTTCATCTCTCAAAATGAGATGTTTGTTAAATGCTTGTATGACTAGCATTAGATAACAATTTATAATATTGATTAAACTCTTTTGTATGACATCAATAATATGTAGATTTGACAGCTATAATAACAAGAGACATCTCTATTCAGATCACGTTACATCATCCATGTTCCACTTTTTTTGGAACACAGTCTCTGTCATGAAACTCTCATTTTGTATTCCCCTTCTTAATTTCGTTTTGTTACTATCAAAATGACATTCCATATTCGAAAGATTAAATATTCTACTAATTACCTTCTATGTTGTAGTGGGAACAATACGAATGCCAATTTTTACTATTTTTATGTGTTTGCGACTTACTATCCGTATTTCACTGGATACAATACAGATCCTAAAACTTACAATATTTATAAGTGTACGAGCTATTATCCGTATTCTACTGGGTACAATGTATATGCTATTTCTTATACAACATTAATATGTGTACAAGTTATTATCTATACTGTACTGGTCACAATAAAGTTTGTAATTCTTATAATAATTATGTAAACACGGTTTGCCATCCGTATTTTACTCGGAACGATACAGGTCCTATTTCTTACAATATTAATATATGTACGAGTTAATATATGTATATTACTTGATAATAGACAGATGCTGTTTCATACAAAAGTTATATGTGTACTAGCATCTATCCGCATTGGACTGGTTTCAATACAGAATCTATTTCATACAATATTAATGTATGTACGGTTTAATATCTGTATTGTACTAGATCAAGTACAGAAGCTAATTCTCACAATATTTATATGTATACTACCTACTATCCATATTGCACTGGTTACAATACAGATGCTATTTAACAATATAAATGTATGCACGGGTTACTACCGATATTGTACTGGAAGAAATACAGATGCTGATACATACAATATTTATATATATGTACGAATTTCTATCTATATTGTACTGGTTACAATACAGATGGTATTTCTTACTATAAAAATATATATAAGAATTACTATCCGCATTGTACTGAAAGAAATACAAATGCTGATATTTACAATTTTTTATGTATGTATGAGTGACTATCTGTATTGTATTGGATAAAATACAGATGCTGATACTTACAATATTAATATGTAAACAAGCTACTAGTCATATTGTACTGGTTAAAATACAGATGTTATGCAACAATATAAACATATAAACGGGTTACTACCTGTATTGTACTGGATAAAATATAGATGCTGATGTTTACAATTTTTTATATGTGTATGAGTGACTACCTGTATTATATTGGATAAAATACAGATGCTGATACTTACAATATTAATATGTAAACAAGCTACTAGTCATATTGTACTGGTTACAATACAGATGCTATGCAATATATAAACGGGTTACTACCTGTACTGTACTGGATAAAATATAGATGCTGACATTTATTGTACAGTATTTATATACGTATGAGTTACAATCTGTATTGTACTGGTTTCAATATAGATGATATTTCTTACAATATACATATATATAAGAATTACTATCCACATTGTACTGGAAGATATACAGATGCTGATTCTTACAATATTTATATATACGAGGTCTGTCCAGAAAGTATCGGGCCTACCTTTATATCTCCGTGCTGGCGTTATTCTTCATCATCGGGCGGGTGACATCCTTCAAAGTAATCCCCACTTGATTAGATAACACGGTTCCAGCGATGTTTCCACTTCACGAAACAGTCCTGGAACTCACTTTTTTGTCATCGTCGTTTTGTCATCGAATCGCTATCCTTTGAGTGGTTTTTTGAGTTTTGGAAACAGTCAAAAGTCACAGGGGGCTATGTCAGGCCTGTACGGAGGTTGTCGAAGGAATGCGATACTGTGTTTACTCAGAAACTGCTGCACAAGAATGCGCTGGCGCGTTATCGTGGTCAAGATGCCAGTCACCGCACACACGCGAGTCATTCCTAAAATATTGTTCAAAATTTCCCAAACAGTAGTTTTCGGTATTCCGAGATCTTTTTCTAGTTCACGAACAGTTAATCGACGATCACCTTCAATCGCAAGTTGCACCCACTCAATATTATCCAATGTTTTTGTCGTTGAAGGTCGGCCAGAACGAGAATCACTATCAACAGAAGTGCGGCCTCCTTTGAATCGATTACACCACTCTTTTATTCGTGTTTTGCTCATACACTCATTCCCAAAGGCCTTCTGCATCATCTGAATAGTTTCCGAACTCGTTTTTCCAAGTTGAAAACAAAATTTGATGCAAATTCGTTGAGCTTGTTTTTCAATCATTTTTAACAATCACAAAATCTGCCGAACTCAAAAATATCTTTGTAAACAAAAACACCCTGCGCATGAACTATACGTCCGGGAGATGTCCGCAAGTAACCGATAGGTTCGTGAGGCTTTACTGTTGACGTTCATGCCCCGCAGAGGTCGCTCGAACACTATGGCGCGGAGACATAAAGGTAGGCCCGATACTTTCCGGACAGACCTCGTATATACTATTTCTTATACAATATTAACATGTGTAAAAGTTATTATCTGTACTGTACTGGTCACAATAAAGTTTGTAATTCTTACAATAATTATGTAAACACGGTTTGCTATCCGTATTTTACTCGGTACAATACAGGTCCTATTTCTTACAATATTAATATATGTACGGGTTACTATGTGTATATTACTTGATAATAGACAGATGCTGTTTCTTACAATAATTATATGTATACTAGCTACTATCCGCATTGTACTGGTTGCAATACAGAATCTATTTTATACAATATTAATGTATGTACTGTTTAATATCTGTATTGTGCTAGATGAAATACAGAAGCTGATTCTTACAATATTTATATGTATACTAGCTACTATCCATATTGTACTGGTTACAATACAGATGCTATTTAACAATATAAACGTATGCACGGGTTACTACCGATATTATACTGGAAGATATACAGATGCTGATTCTTACAATATTTATTTATATGTACGAATTTCTATCTTTATTGTACTGGTTACAATACAGATGTCATTTTTCACAATATAAATATCTGTACGAGTTACTATCCGTATTTTATTGAGTACAATAGAGATGATAATTCGTACAATATACTACATCGGTAGCATTTGTTTTTTCGAAGCAGAAATAAAGCCTAATTTTACCCGATAATAACCCAAATCTTAAATTACAATCCCAATGATTCATTGCAGCGATTCAATTAAATTGTTATCCTTGTGCGCTGATTGTACAAGAATACTGACTCTATATCGGAATACTCCTGATTAAATTTCGGGGAATAAACCGCGAAAAGTGATGATTGCTTGAACCGCAGGTGGAAGCTGGTCTTCATCATCATTATCTTCATCAGCATCAATATCATCTTCGTCAGCATTATCATGATCATGATGATTGGCTTGCAATTGCTAATAGAAACTGTAGCCAATGCAACGAGGAATTCCCGGATGACCATAGCAGCCTCCTAGCCGATGAGTCACCAGCTTCAGATTCAAAGAAGGTAGACCTGAAAGGGTTAAAGAAAGAGAAGGATGAAGAATCCAGGCTGAGAATGAAAAGTAGTGGGGAAGATTCGCAAGTGGTGGGACGTTGCTCGAACGAAGAAACTCGGGAGGAAAGAGGTGGGATTCGAAGTCGGGACCACACACGACGCTCCACGCGTCTGCGACTCAGTAACATTGCTTAATTGTAAACGGCCCAGTAGCGCTCATCCTGGGGCTCCTCTATTTTCAAATTTTAGCTTTTGCACAGGTCAACGCAAATAGATGAAATTCTGAAAAAATCAAATATACAATATATACACTAACAAGCTATAAACTCTTGATATTTTTTTTTCTAGGTTTGTTTTCTTTTAAATTTGAAATGTCTTGTTTTTTACTGTTTAAAGTTCATAGATGAGATGTAATGTTGCATACAAAACATCAATAAGCTTCTTCTAAAACCGTAATTAGCATTCTAGCAGAGACCCTAGATTTTTCGTATATCTTTGATATTTGAAAATCTCTTGAAAATTTTTAAAAATGAATTCAGTGATATTTGGCATTTCCCTCATTTACAGTTATATTTGGAGCAACTTCAACCTATACCGTTATTATACGCCGTTATCGTGACTTAAGATCCTCTTACATGAATCAGCTAATGTAATAATAACAATAAACTAAAAATTAGTACAACAATATAAAATCTAAAAAGGCTAGTGTAGTAATAAAAAACTATAATTTTTCCACAATAGTCTTTAAAAAATTGGACTCAAGTTTCTGACGTCTCATGTGACGAATTTTTTTTCGTCGTATGATCTCCAAATCGATAAAAAATATGCAAAATAGTGATTTTTGATAAAAACAACATTTTTTATGGTAAAAAGTAATTTTAAAGTTTGACAAAAACGAACTATTCATGGACTATAACGTTAAATTATCTCGCAGACTAAAAAACAGACATATATATGGACTTCGGTTTTTGATTGAAGTTACATGATGCTACAATAAAAAAAATAAATCAAAAATTGAGATAGCGTAGCGAAACCAAAATTAGAAAAGTTTGACCAAAGCAACTCTGCTAATTTTGGTTTCATACCGAAAATTCAATTTTTAATTTACTTTTTTTATTGTAACACTATATGACTTCAATCAAAAATCGAAGTCTATATATATTTCTCTGTTTTAGTTTGCGAGGTAATTTAAAGATTTTGTCTGCAATTGGCTTGCTTTGGTCAAACTTTGTTAATTTTGGCTTCGCTCCGCAATCTCAGTTTTTGATTTATATTTTTTTTAATGTAGCACTATGTGACTGCAATCAAAAAGCAAAGTCCATCTGTGTGTCTGTTTTTTAGTTTCCAAAATAATTTGACGTGTTCGTCCATAAATAGTTTGTTTTTGTGAAACTTAAAACTTTTTTGTTAAAAATCACTACTCTGCATATTTTTTATAGTTTTGGAGATCATACGACGAAAAAAAAATCGTCATATGAGACGTCACAAACTTCAGCCCAATTTTAAAAAGGTATCAAAACTTTAAAAATGTAATCAGATGAATAATTCAATAATTGCCTCTCCCATGTGTTACAAAGTGATGTTGTAATTTATTCCTTTTCCATCTGTATAAGAGAACTAGTGAAAAACTTGATTGAGAAGCAAAGAACATTACTCATTTCTGATTAAGATACCTCTAGTCGATGACAGAAGAAAGTTTTTATGAGCCAAGGAGGGAAACCATACATACGGAAATAATTGGTTAACTGCATACGTGAAGGTAATGCATTAGTATGCGTTAAGTTTTTCAGAATTCTCTTATTAAGCCATTCTGGTTCCAAATCGATACGGATGATGTGAAATCGGCGGGATCGTTATCCCTTTTTTTACGAAGAAATGTAACAATTCGTATCAAAGATGCCGACTGCGTTTAACGATCTTGGACCTGCAGCACATTTGGTTTGCACTATTCTCAGCTCCCGTGAACTCTCATATGAATGTATTTTCGGCATTCTCCAAGCACAAAAGGCATAAAGTTGACTTCTGAGGCGGCGCGTAAGGTTGCAAGGGTGCACGAGGGGGATTTCTTATCTACGACATAATTAATTCCATTGATTACTATCAGTTGACTTGGCGGTTCCTACTAATTAAAAAAGACAGAGACTTGACATTTTCTCTCTCTTTCACTCTCATGGGAACCCCCTCGCTTCCCCTCATCATCCAACCCGTCAAATATACATCATTCTGTTTTTTATATCTTTTTAGCTCCTCTGTACCCTTTGTAACTATAAACATTCTTTAAATTTCGTCATCACCTTTTTCAAACGTTCGTTCCACCCTTTTACGTAACGTCGAACTGACATATCGGTAAATGTTAGAAGTTAATGAACCGCGGAAACAAGTTAGTGACTTAACTTCCAAATAGTTCACGTGATTGGGAGTTGAATGAGGAAAGATGAAAAGTGGCGAGGGTGCGTTTTTGAAAATTGAATAAACTTGGAATTTTTCAAAGGGGAAAAAGTCATTGATTTATGACGTAAGGGTCTTTCGTCGATTTAGTTAGAAATCGCAGTTATTTTCATTTTTGAGTATTGATATGTTATTACATTTTTGTTTGCTGGTTTTTTTTATATTTCTTAGGTTAAAGATGGGGAAATCACTTCAGACAATTTTTAAGTTTCAATCCATTCTATTCATTCATAAAAATATTTCTGTTGGTAAAGCATAGTTTACGACTTTGCCACTAAGTGGCGGCACCAGTAAGATATATTGCAGTACAATCTAGTTTAGTAGTATAATAGGAAGAGGGGAATAAAAAGATCGTAAAATTAAATGTACCTTTTAATTATTTTGAAACTGTCATAAAAAATTTTATAAGCAAATCGGCAAATGCTCCAGGCAAGAATTCAGAATCACTTAAAATTACTGAAGAGAAACTATAAAAATTTCTTGATGAATTTCTTTCCGAAATTGTTGAAACACTACTTTTTATAAAATTTTATGGGGTCTCCTTGAAATTAAGGACGAAACATTCCCAAAAAAACTCTGCTGAAGTATTTCTTAAAATATTCTCAAAACCCCCCAAGGATTTCTGAAGAATTTTTCCTTATATTCACAAGTTTTGATAACGTTCAAGGAAAATTACCAAAAGTGCTGGGGAAATTGACAAAATTTTATCATTCAATTTTCTAATTTTAGCAAATATTTCCACATAAATTTGTAAAGTACTAGACGTTTCAGGAAGACTCTAGAAAATTAGAGTGAAAATGCACTTTTTTAAGAAAAATTTAAGATGATCACTGACAAATTCTATGGCAAATTCACTAAATTTTGTACAGTTATGTGTTTAGAAGATCAACGCGTTGAAATTCTTTAAGAATCATCGACGGTTCAAGAATAATGACCTGTAAAAGTTCAGGTACAATTGAAATTTCTTATTCAGAAATTAATTTTTTTTTAAATGTGGAATAGCCTTTACCAAAATGTAATTGTAATGTAATTGTAAAAAATTCTCAGAGAATTCCCCCTAAAATCGTCAAAATATTAATTTGCTCCAAATTTCCCTTAACATTTTGTAGAGGGAATTCCCAAAACACTTTCATGAAATATTTTTCGGAATATTGAGAATTCTTCCCAAAATTTGTTCATGAAAGCTGTCTAATTTATTATTATTTTAATGAAAATATATTTCCAATTGATTAAATAATTCACCGGTTCTTAAACATACACAACAGGCTGTATTGGGTGAATAGGAATAAAAAACAATCGAGAAATATAATTCTTGGAGCTGAGTCCCTATTGCGTAGTTAATTGATAGTCAATTCAATCGGCACCCTATCGATGTACCTGTTCGATTAGAATGTTCATTCGGTTCACTTGTCCCACAAAATGTTGCATAACGATCGACAGCAAAGTCGATCAAGAAGTTCGATCGACAGGGACGCGGCGAAGAATAGAGGCTCAATACTTGGGAATCGTGTCTAAAAGATAGATGTCATCGAAACTCGTTCTGCGATTTACGAAAAAGGTATCTCGGAAGAGATGATACTTGATCGGATCGCACGAAAGATCGCAGTCACTTCAAGATCATTAGGATCAGGTCTCATCGAGTATTATTGAAATGGACAGCGACCGCGAATGATTCTTTCCGATAATGATGTGACAAAATTGCGATTTCCCCTTCCAAATATGATCTTCATTCTGGGTGTTCCTTCAGTTTATAAGTGAGACATTTTCAGTAAAAAAGTATAAATTATTTACCGATTGAAGTTGGAAAAAATAATGAGACAATTTACTTTTCAGAAAGGGTTTTCCAATAGGGACATAACAATTTTATCTATGAATAAAACACAGAAATATTTGAGATAATGAGTTCAAATTTATTGTGGATGTAATGCAAGCATTACATTTTATGGATGAAATTCGATATCGGTCGTATGACCACCACGAGCCCGTTTACAGCGGTCGATTCTTTGGACCCAATTTTGCACCACTCTGGCACACATTTCGACCGGAACGTTGCCAATTTCGCGTTGGATGTTGTCTTTGAGATCGTCTAAAGTTGCTTGCTTGTTGGCATAGACCAGTGACTTGATATGGCCCCATAAAAAGAAATCCAATGGCATTAGATCGCATGAACGAGGCGGCCATTCGACCGGACCATTTCTCGAGATAACACGTTCACCGAATTTGCTTTTCAATAAATCGATTGTTCGGCGTTTCAAATGATCAAGTGGCTTCAGTTCTTGAGTGAATTTAATCTTGAAAGCATGTAGGTCAAGATCTTTTCGCATAATACGCCACAGTGTCGTTTAAGCGATGCCCAATTCTTGAGAACGACGTGGAATCGACTGATTTTGCTCATTTTGAATCGATGCACTTACGGCTGCGATTATATCATCGCTTCGAGCAATACGACGTCTTTTTGGCAATACGAAATTGTTATGTCCCTATTGGAAAACCCTTTATTAGTTTATTACCGAAGGATAAGGATCCAAACTATGGTTTGGAAAGAAGGGGACTTTTAAAAGGATCTAGGTATTGGATATTATTTTACGAATTATCTCGTCCCGCTTCATCACTTCTTCCAGGAATTGATCTTGATACTTTATTCAGACCAGACCGTACGACGCCAACTTAAAGTAAATGCCTAGACGGAAAGAAATTTGATGGCTAAATGTATTACGTTTCGTGAGAAGGAGTACCATTTTAGAGAGTAAACCAGAACTATTGGAAAAAGTTGTAAAAAAGTTCCATCATAATAGTAAAGTTTATTATGTCAATCATTACTCACTGTCTGTCTGAAGTTTGAGTCTAATAACTCTGCATGGTTTTGTTCTGGAATAGCTGAAGATCATTTCCCAAGAAATTTTTGGCGTAGAAACCGAATCCGGGGTCAAGATTGCTCCATCACGTCAGATTTTTGAGTAATCCTAACCTAAAAGTGCAAAAAACACGGTCTTTCGCTTTATTTGAGCACCCATAACTTTGCGAATTTTTATTGTTTTACAAATCTGAAAAAACCACCAAAAAGAGCCATTTTTCAGCTTTCCATTTCACTAATTATATGTATGATTTGAACTTTTATAACCAGAGATATTGCCCATTGCAGAAAAAAAATTGTAGGTTTTGCAATGAGCGACATATGAAGGGACAAACTTATAGGACGTCAATTTTTTTTAAATTTCAATTGGCGATATCTCTGGTTATATAAGTTCAAATCATAAATATAATTAGTGAAATTGAAAGCTGAAAAGTGGTTCTTTCTGGTGGTTTTTTCAGATTTGAAAAATAATAAAAATTCTCGAAGTTATGGGTGCTAAAATAAAGCGAAAAACCGTGTTTTCCGCACTTTTAGGTTATGATTACTCAAAAACCTGACATGCTGGAGTAGTTCTGAGGCCAGATTTGGATTCTACGGGAAAAACTACTTTGGAAATGACTCCTATCTTTTCTAGAACAAATTCAACATTTTTTTTTTCAGACCTGTGTAATGAGACATAATAGCAGCATTCATATAATTTTACCGAATCTTCTGATGCAAATACAGGGTATTTTCGAAAAAAAATGGCCCAATGATGCCACCGTACCAAAATCCGCATCAGTCACTCGTTGTGGGTGCATCAGCTTCTCAATGATGACGCTTGTATTTTCTGAGCCGCAAATGCGACAATTTTACTAATTGACCTTTTGCCCAAATAATCGAAAATGTACTGAAAAATTGGGCTGATCAAATGGAGTACTGTAAAGCCAGCCGTGGCAATCATTTGAATAATGTTGTGTTTTATTCTTAAATGGAAAGATTCAATCTTTCTAATAAAACCATACTTTTGAAAAAATAATCATAAGTTTTTTTTTTTATAGCCTATTCAAATTCGAAATCTTAGATGACCCACCCTGTATAATGTAGATGTCCCTATTTGTGCCCATGTAAGGAGTGTTTTTCAGTCAATGAATTATTTTGTTTGTGAAATTCATGTTAGCTCAAAAATAATTCAACATGTGGAAAAATATATTCATTCAGCAATAATATAAATATTCAAACACATTTGCACTTGTTTTAGTCTATTATTTAATTACTTTTTTGAAATATTTGCAAATGCACATATATGTGTCCACCGTGACCGTATTTTTGTCTATAGCATGTCCCTATTTGTGTCGACCGGGGTCCTATTTATGCCCATGGGAGGTCTCTATTTGAGACCATCAAGTTAACATATATTATCATACAACTAAGAGGCTTTTGTTCGTGTTTTTATCACAATAAACATTTCATTCAACCGGTGCTTATTATCTTTTTTCTATTTTTAGCTGATTAATTTTTTCTACTAATGTATAATTGATATTTTCAAATTGATTTACAACATTCTAAAGAATCATAAATAAATATTATGTAAATTGTTGTTACCAGTTTTTTAAAAATTAATAATAAATTAATAACAAAGATTGTAAACATATTTACACGAAGCACAAGTAGATTATTTAATTGTCCTTATTTAATTAATCCTTGTCAATTTCCTTCATTTATTTATCGAGTGGCAAACATTTTAGTTGAAAAAACCTACCTAAGTGGGTCCGACCGAGGGAGAATTGAACCTACGACCTACGGCTTTCAACGCACTCACGTCCTACAACTAACGCCACTAGACTACTCTCGCAATTGCAGTTCGAAATTTTGGAACTTGTATTAGAAGTCTGCTGTTCGCTGATTGTCCGACACTTTTTTAAGGAGGAAAAAAAGTACCATCTACGATTCCAACATTTGAACTCTGATGGTAACTTTTTCGTACGTTACGATTATAATATTCCGTAAATGCAAGAAAGTAATATTCTAACCTATGGAATGTCTTATAATGTTAAGGCGAAAGATATTCATACACATTATTAATAATACGTCATTCCAGGAGTGTTTGGTATAACATTAGCAAATTGGGGAATACGAGGTCTGTTCGAAAAATAAGGTGAATTTTCAAATTTTGCGGGCTATGTACATTCGATTTTTTTTCCTATGTTGGCACACTTGTCCCGAATGTATGTTCACAGTTTCAGCAATATAGCATTTTTTGTTTGTTTGTGAGAGGCATAAAGGTTAGAAGTGTTTTGCGTGTGTTGGCAATTTTCTGCTGTCGAAAAAAATGGATCAAAGAATATGCATCAAATTTTGTGTAAAAAATGGAATTACAAGAAGTGTTCAGAAACGCTTGAAATGTTGAAAGTGGCATACGGTGAGTGTACTGTAAGTCAAAAAAGTGTTTACAAGTAGTACAAGCTCTTCGCAGAAAGTCGAGAAGAGGTAAATGACGACGCTTGCCCTGGACGGCCCAACACGTCAACAACCAATAAAAACACTGAAGCAGTGAAGAAAGTTGTTATGGAAAATCGTCGAATCACTATTAGAGAAGATGCTCAGCTACCGTATTTACCAGATTTAGCCCCCTGTGACTTTTTTCTGTTCCCAAGATTGAAGAGACCCATGAAAAGACGGCGTTTTACTACGATTGAGGAGATAAAAATCGAATCGCTGAGAGAGCTTAAGGACATACCAAAAAGTGCATATCAGAAGTGCTTCGAGGAGTGGAAAAAACGCTGGCACAAGTCTATTATATCTGAGGGGGATTACTTTGAAGGGGACAATATAGAAATTCATGAATAAATTAATATTTTTCGAAAAAAATGAAAATTCACCTTATTTTTTTAACAGACCTCGTATTTTGGGTGGTGATTTTTACCGTAATTGGACGCTAAAACTCATGAACTGTGCATGCGCAAGCACTAGTAAAGTCAGTTTTACCATCCAAGTACGGTAAAAATCCCTACCCCCAAATATTCCCCGATTTGCTAATGTTGCCAAACACTCACGGAATGACGCGAGAAACGTCCTTTCCTTGCATAAAGGTATATTTTGTCCAAAAAAAGTTGGCATATGAATTTTCAATTTTTACCATCATTCTTGGTGATATTTCACGAAACGTGTTATATTAAGTAGCATATTTTTGGGACTAACTGAAAAAAATTCCTAATGGTTCTGGTTTACCGTCAAAAATGGTACTTTCAACTATAAAATTTCTGTCCGTGTAACTACCAACTTTGCAGGTACTAATTAAACACGGAGAAAAATGGATATTGAAAAGTAGATATTCAAATAAGAGATATTCATCCATAATATCTAGATATTGACACGCAATATTAAAATTTTTTTTTTCAATATATAAGATTTTTCCGAGAAGTAACATTTGATATTCAAGTTCAATAGTTTAGATATTGAAGCATGAAGTGCGCACGCATATATATAAAGGTCATGTGATCACTTTTTCGCGCTCATTGAATTCTGCTTGCATGCTTGCAGTGTGCCGTAAAGAAAAATTTTGAAAGTTTCGTAAAAATTCTAGTAAGTGTTTTCAATGGAATAAAGATCGGGTGTTTAACTTGAGATGCAGTAAGTAAACGATATAAGTTATATATTTTCTCTATATATATGTGGTTTATAGCCGAGAATGAAATCTAACCTTAGTGTTGAGGTTAATTTTCTAACAAGAACATTAAATTAATTTTAGACATGCCAAATAATGAAAATAAGAGCGAAGTATATATCTGCTATATACTTATGTACATGATAAAATATAATTTAACTTTTTTCTAAAAACTGAATATGTAGTTATTTCATAACCTTTAAAATAATTTTTTGAGTATCTTAGACATTAAGCTATAATATCTATAACTTACCTTTTCAGTATACCTGATATTGATGTTAAATATCTGAGATATTCAACTTCAGAACATCAGACATTCAAGTTTACTAATGAGGATATTCAGAAGTTTAGTATCTTGAATATTCATTTTTAATATCTGAGATAATCAAGCTCAATATCTGAGATACTGGTGGTTAATATCTTTTTTTCAATATCTGCAGGCATTGAAGTAGAATATCTAAATGTTTGTCACATAGTTGAATGCTACTGACATTGTGCCTCAATATCTAGATATTATGGGTCAATATCCATTTTTCTCCGTGAATAAAAAAATTAACTTTTTCCATTTTGGAACTGTGACTATTTCTTAAATGATTCTTTAACAATCTCGAAGTTTCTTCGAGATTAATCATTTGTAAGCCATTGATTAACCAGGCCACGTGATGTCGTTAATTGCAATTACAGTTTGTAAGGTTATTTAAAAATAAATATTTTAAGTGGGTTTCCTAAGAAAGGAAATGAGGTATGTCTAATGTCAAAAATCCATTTTATTCAGAAAAAAATTACTAAACAATGTTTATTGAGAATTTTGTTTTCTTGTTTGTAATTTTCACACAATCCTGAAAAGCCAGAGCTTATTTTATTCCTTGAAAAATTTTCTACAACTTTCTTTAATTGGTTTTGATTAAAATTCAAATTATTGTAAGAAACTTTGTCTATAAAAGCAATAACTGGAAAATTAAAAAATTAATAAATTAAATAAAAAATGAACCAAAAAGTTTCTCTAAAATTTCTCCAAGGAACAAAGATGTACTGTATCATAAGGATTAGATAGAAATTAAAACTTTTATCTAAAAGAAAGCAAAAACATAAAATTATAAATAAATGTTGTAGAACAAAATAAACTTTTCTTCAAGTATTGTTTCGAAATTAGTTATAATCAACGATGCAAACATTATTCAAAGTTTTATAAATCATTTTTTAAAATGCCTAATTTTGCGGTTTAAGAGAAGAACCAAAAATTCTTAAGGCCATGTACCACATCAGCCATGCAACTATCAAGAAACAATTTACTGAGTTTAGTTTCCGCAACTTTTTTTCGAAAATAATAATTATTTCTTGCTGGTAATTTAGGGTTTGAGAATTGACACACTAAGAAAGATCCCGTGATATCTTTTTGATAAATTAGACAAAAAAATTATTCACTTAAGTACTGACCTAATTCAGAAAATTAATATCTTTGATTACCCAATCCAAAGAAGCCTTAATCAGTGATGTATTTATATCTAAAAAAACAAAGAATTTGCTAGATTACACTAGAAATTAAAGTAAAGTATTTTAAAAAATTGCTCACATTAAAATTAAATTTGCAGACAAAATTACATGTTTAGATTTCTTGGATATAAAACCAAAACAAATGTAAGAATAATGAATTTAGTAAATTTTTTCTATATAGTGACTTTACCAATGTGGTACATGCCCTTAACTATTCAAATTGTTTTTTGCAACACTCTACAAGAAGTATGCACTATTCACACTGAAACATGTGCGAAAATAGCTAATTCCTAATGACCTCAGCAAGTGTACAGAAATTACCACCTTCCCGCATACTTTTAAGGAAAATCTGGAACGTATGAGTTTACAATGGACCATAGTAAAATATGACAATAAAGAAACGTTGGATTTCATTATAAACCGTAGAAACTTTTTGTAGGGACTATGTTTTATTTCTCTGTAATATTTATTTTGGCTTGGGGTCAGCTTAGTTTCTAATTATTTATGTCATAGAGGACATAAACATTAGGAAGACAAACGTTTCGGCCACAGATGGGGGCCCTCTTCAGTGCCAATTAGCTTAATTGTAACCTTTAAATATTTATTAACTAATACATGCAATTAAAAAATATATGGTATTTTTTGTTTTTTTCCTTTTTGCTTATTAATTAAAAATAGAGTAAACATGCAGAAAAACTTATGAGTAAGCGAGTTTCTAGGTGTGAAGAAATGTCCTCTATGACACAAATAATTAGAAACTAAGCTGACCCCAAGCCAAAATAAATATTACAGAATTATAACTGTGGGTCAATGTAACAAGGAACATGTACGGAAACATGTCACGATATAACTATGTTTTATGTTATGTACTATGTTTTATAGCATTTACTTTAACGTTTCATATCATTCTCATCATCCCGTAAATTACTATGTACCCTACTGAAATTTACTACAATTTCAGTATGGTCCACTGTTCAAATCGAACATAGTAAAAAATCATATTTTCCGACGACAGGAATTACAATAAAAATCTCTCCATGTGTTTCAAACCTCACACTCATCAAGAAAAACCAAGTTCCCGCACTTGTATCATAATATATTACTTTTATTTCTCTTTCAAGAATGATCTTCGTAATTAGTTATTTTGAAACCAAATCCGAGCAGTCAAAACGGTTTAAGATAGCGAAATCCCGTTCTGGGATGCTTTTAACGCGGAAGCTCTTTCTGGATCAGCTTAGCACTGGCTCGTGAAAAGAATCTGATCCGCCCAATCGCGACACCTCCGATAGCAATGCACGAGTCCAATATCAGTTTTGGCGAATGTCTTCGGGGTGGTTAGTACGCGACGTGACGGGGCAGACCACCCATGTCGCTGTGGTTTGCTCGCATCTATCACGGAGCCACCTTTCCTTTGCTTGAGCCCCAATAAAAGCCCAAGGGTTAGGCTGTGTCTCCGGATCGGGCAAAAAATCAGCCATTACGGCACGAGGACCACTCTCAGTGACTTTGCAACACGCTCAGCTACGTGCTATATCGAAGAGAAGCTCGGGAACGTAGGCGTTGAAATAAACGTGGGCACGAAAGCCCATTTCAATTGCTAATTACTCAGAAGCAATTACCTACCAGAATCCGATAGTGCGATTTTATACCAAACGGCCGATCGTGTTTTCGAAAACGGATAATGAACAACGCTCTCAGACACGTGAACAAATTCGTTTTTTGGCCACGTGACTTGCGGAAAAGATATAATGAACCTGTAAATTGCAATAATCGCATTCGCGAATGCGTTAATTGGATTATTCATTGATGTATCAAATTAAAATGTTTTATTTGAAGGGCATTTAATAGTAAAAAGACGTTCCAGGTTAATTATACGATTATTTATAAACCACTTGATCAAAATAAATACTTTGGAGGTTGAACGTTATTTTTGGATCATAACCCGTTCTCGATCTTATATTCTTCACATAGTGAATAGTGGAATTACATTTTCACAAAGTTACTAAAATTTTTGATTTCGAATGAAAAAGGGAATTCAATTTACTTAAGGGGCACAACTAGTTTGACCACCTGAAAAAAAATGATTTTTGCAATACTTTTTAAAAAAAAGTATTGCATCGAATGTTTTAAAATTTTGCAGCTATATTTTTGCATAAATAATGAATACAAAGTAACGTTTTCAAATGAAAATATTCGATTTTCAGCAAGCTATCCACCATCTCCTGAGCCTTCAAAAAAAAAGTTCTCCCACTGCTGCAGTGATTGTAGCCTTCACAGTGCCTCAAATCAAGAAAACCAAAAATTTTATTAAGCTAAAATATATTTCCCATACAATGACCCTCGATTGTAGAAAAAAATTAAAATGCAAGAAAATGGCAGATTTTTGAAAAACAAATTAAAATTTTGCTCAAAAATCTGATGGTTCCTGGCCTGGCAAAATTATATTTTTCATCCAATCATAAAACTGGAGGGTCATTGTATGGGAAAACAAGTACACAATAAGCTAAAAAAAGACGCAAGTCGATCGGATGATTTGTTATCGAGTTACAGCTGCAGCAAATTTGGAAAATGTAGTTTTGAGAAAAACGCGTTTAAAGATAAAAGTACTGATTTCATTGTTATAAATTTTTAAATATCATAACTAGAGCTAATCTGCTATTCCAGGCCCATACAATTCATCTTCCTTTTCTTCGAAAAGCGCCTGCTGTGCTATTGAAAAATGCAACAACAAAAAAACGAAATTTTCCAAATTTCAAACTAGTTGTTCTGTAACTTTCTATGAATTTACATGAATAAAAGAGATTTATCTTCTTCCAAATATATCAAAAAAGGAAAATAGTTCGTAGACTGTTTTTAAGCAAACGATTTTTTTAACGCTTATATTGTATCTTACATATTTTGGTTAAAAAGTGAAAATTTTGATTTCCAATATTTAAAATGAAAACATAAAATATATATCTTGTCAAAAAATGTCCTACTGAGAATTTGTAGACCTCATTTAGGAAAATGATTTTCCATCTCAACGCTTTTTCCGTATGTCACATATTTTGTTTAAATAATGGAATTTTTTTATTTTAATCATATGTTTATCACGTTTTGTCAGAAATTATGGCAGGTAAAATTTGTAGATCTTATTAAAACGAACAATTTTGAAAAATTACGTTTTTTTCGTATTTCACATATTATTATTAAAAAATTTAATTTTGGATTTTCAATAGTATTTTTTTAAATTAAAAAAATGAAATATACATCTTGTGAAAAAATATTGCAATTCAAACTTGTAGATCTTTATGTGGTAAAGAATTTTGTATCATAACGTTTTTTCGTATTTCGTATAATTTAAATGGAAAATGGAATTCAGATATTAACTTTTTTTCAAGTTTTATCATACTGTAACTTTCCTAATTTTAGTTTAATCGAAAAATGTTATTAGGATAATTAGCAGAGGTTTATGAGTACTATCGGAAACCAGTATTGGGATTTTGGGTTTTTTTATAGTTTTTTTCATAAGATATACACTACCGGTCAAAATTGTGGTACCACCTGTTTTTCGATGATCACTTAAATTATCATAATTTTAATTCAGTGAGTGATAAAATTTGTTCTCTTATTGAATTGAATGCCATAAAAATTCTCTGTAAAATCAGTCCAGAATGAAGTAATTGTGTTAAATTTTGAAGATATTGCAAAAAAAGTAAAAATTTTAATGTTTTTTAAACATTTTAAATTACTTCCGAAATAATCAACATTTTTTAATGTTCTTGGGCTTATTCTAAAACTAAGATTCTTCAAAATCGCATTTTTTCATCATAAATGTATAATTTTCTTCTTGCATAGTGCAAAGAGTTAAAATTGTAACAAGAAAGAAGGGAAAATTTGAAAACATTTCATCTGTAGGAAAATCATAATAAAATTTATATAAATATATATTTTAAAGAAATTCTATAGAAAATTCATGATTATATGTCTTATATATTTTACAAAAATGTTTATTATTATGAAAGTTATTTAAAATTTAAGAAAAAATTGAAATTTGGACTATTTTTGCAATACCTTCTTCAATATTTAACGAAACGACTTCATTCTGGACTCATTTTATAAAGAATTTTTATGGCATTCAATTCATTAAGGAGGTTCTATCGTAAAACGAATTAACGGTCAGAAAAGGATGAAACTTGAAACATAGTTATTTAAATGCATAAAAATGAATCAGTCAAATTTTCAAGACTTCAAGGTGCTTGTGAGCTAAGATATTTTAATAAATATTTTCCGTCATTTAACATTGTTTTCAATTACCCACCACACATTTATTAACGGTTGAATATCGATGAAATCTTTTATAATAGTGAGAAAAATATCTAAAAAACATTTTTAGCTTACAATATTGTTAGAAGGGTACTTGTAAATCAATGAAAATGGAAATAAATGTTACAAAAATCATGATATTGAGTGATGATGTAGTAGATATGGCAACACCGCAGCCGAGTATACGTTGGTAGGTTATGGCGTGCTATTCAAAAAGAAACATTGACCCTACATACACGTTTGCCCTGTCATAGTATTCACACCTGAATGCTTTAGATTTATAATCTAGTTCAATAAAATGCCTCTTATGATGCCAAATTTAGAAGGGACACTAAAAAAAGCGAGGTGGTGTTGCCACATCAACTACCACGTGAGTCAACTGGACGAAATGTTTTGTTCTGACTAGCCATGTACCGATAGAACCTCCTTAAGAGAACAAATTTTATCACTCACAGAATTAAAATTAAGATAATTTAAACAATCATCTAAAAACTGGCGGTCAATTTTGACCAGTAGTGTATATTTTTCTTTTTAATCTAAAAAAATACGATTAAAATTTAAAAATTGCATTTTTTAAACAAAATATAACATACAAAAAAAACGTTGAGATGTAAAATTATTTGCTCAAATGAGGTCTACAAATTCTCAGTGGGACATTTTTGACAAGATCTAATTTCATTTTTTGGTTTTAAAAAAACACTATTATAAATCAAAAATTTAATTTTTTAATTCAATGTAGTTTATTTATATTGGCATTGGGTCATAATTTTTCATTAAAGAACAATGTTCAAGCAAACATATCAAAAAATTTTAAAGGCAGAAAATATATTGTAGGGATGAAAAAGGCAAACGTTTCGGCCACAAATGGGGGCCCTCTTCAGTGCCAAATTTAATGTACTTAGTGTCTAAGCTGTAAACGTGCAAGAAAAGTTATTAGCACTAACATTAGATTTTTTTTTGTTTTTGTTTTTTTGGTATTTTTTAATGATATTTTATAAACATGCAAAACTTATGTGAGAAAGGAAGATGGTAAGCTCCAAGGCATCTAGGAACGAGACCGCTCCAAAACACAGCCTTAAAAAAGTGTGAGAACTCCTATCTTGCAGATCCGCGAAGAGTGAATCCGCAAACTGCCCCTCCTCAAAGGTACACACGAGAACCACCTATGGACACTGATATCTCCTACAAAATAAGCCCAGATCCTGCAGAAAAAACATCACCATCCACAAGGGGCTCACAACACCCACAAGAAGTAAGCACTTCACAAAATCACAAAACACGAACCCGGACAGAAACAGATTTTTCGTTGAAGGGCAAAATCAAAAATTGATAGTTTTCATTTGTGATTTTGTGAAGTGCTTACTTCTTGTGGGTGTTGTGAGCCCCCTTGTGGATGGTGATGTTTTTTCTGCAGGATCTGGGCTTATTTTGTAGGAGATATCAGTGTCCATAGGTGGTTCTCGTGTGTACCTTTGAGGAGGGGCAGTTTGCGGATTCACTCTTCGCGGATCTGCAAGATAGGAGTTCTCACACTTTTTTAAGGCTGTGTTTTGGAGCGGTCTCGTTCCTAGATGCCTTGGAGCTTACCATCTTCCTTTCTCACATAAGTTTTGCATGTTTATAAAATATCATTAAAAAATACCAAAAAAACAAAAACAAAAAAATCTAATGTTAGTGCTAATAACTTTTCTTGCACGTTTACAGCTTAGACACTAAGTACATTAAATTTGGCACTGAAGAGGGCCCCCATTTGTGGCCGAAAACGTTTGCCTTTTTCACCCCTACAATATATTTTCTGCCCCTTTAAAAAGTTTTTGATATGTTTGCTTGAACATTGTTCTTTAATGAAAAATTATGACCCAATGCCAATATAAATAAACTACATTGAATTTATTTTTGGGTCAAGATAAAAACTGAAGACATTAATACAAACATGTCTCGAAATTATTTTAATTTTTTAACCAAAATATGTGAGATGCAATATAAGCATTAAAATAAAAAATAGTTTGCTTAAAAAACAGTCTGCGAATTTTTTCCCTTTTTGATATATTTAGAAGAAGATAAATTTTTTTTAATCATATAAATTATTTTAAAATTACAGAAATGTATACAGAAAATCAAGCGCGAGTGTCATGATGAGAATGTGTTCCTTAAGGCTGATAGAGCCTTAAGTAAATTGAATTTCTTTTTTCATTTGAAATCAAAAAATTTAGTTACTTTGTGAAAATGTAATTCACATTTATAATATTATAAAATTGACTTGAACTTCAGTATCAAATTACAAGAAATAAACTTATATCTATGCGAAGAATATGAAACCGAGCGCGAAGCGCGAAGTACAAGCAGAACAGAGCGCGACGATCGAATCGCGCGCCCTAGGTGCGCTCAAACTTGCGACCTGCACGCGAAGCGCGCGATGAGAATGTGCCCACGATGCGGGCACATTTTTTTATTTTTTACTTACGTCTCTTTGGAACAGAAAATCCATTATTCTTATCAGTTTTGAATAATCTTAAGACTATAATTTGAATTACCGACGTTACGTTGTCTTGTTTCAATTCGTCGCCTTGATATAATTTTTTTTTTCATTTTTTAATACTAAATGAAATCGGGTTTATTAAAAACGGTATTATTGAGTTCTTGGGGTATTTCTTTAAGCTAAGACAGGCAAGTAGGTGTTATTAGTTGTAATAATTAGCATCCGTTTCGTGGAGTAATCGATCGCGCGCAGCTGAGTAGCTGAGATCCTCTTCATCGCTTAATTATAATGGACGTATATAGTAATAGTAATGATACCATACCCGCATGTGTGCTGGCTGAATTTATCACCATAGTAATTGCGAATCGTTTACCTGCACGAAAACCAGTTCTACGTGTGCGATATACGCGGATTGTGCGTACGATTATCATTCGGAAACTGCCATCAATCGCCATAATTAATTTTTGCTTCATTTGCATTTTCGATTAGACCTTTAGGCTCACTAACTTTTGAGATTATCTCTCTTCTAACCACCTATCCTTCAGCTCTGTATTTGTTCTTCAAATAATTGCGAGAGTTAAGGTTTTGAGGGGTTTAAACATAATTGTTTCTCAGTAGATAAGGAAATTGGTTTGAAGCATGTCAAGTTTATTAATTGGGATCAACTTGATGACTTAAGGAGCAGATGTTTTTATGTGCTCATAAATAATTTTACTGTCAGAAATATTATATTTCATGTAAACAGTTTTAATGCAACTCATTGATTCATTATAAATAAACTGGTGACAACCGGTAATACAATTTTTTCATAAAAAAATAAAAATAACAAGTCATCTTTTGACACATTTATAAAAATTTATGACCAAAAAAGCAGTTTTCATTATTAAAAGAAATCTGACGCAATTCCTGGAAAAACTATTGATTTCCAATCATTATGGTTCATTTTGAAGGTAAATTTGCATAAAATTTCAAAAACGTATCCAGAAGAGTGTCTCCAATTCTTCTTTGACTTTTATTCAATCCTGTTTTTGAAATGGTTTTTTTAATGAGTTTTTATAAAAAAATTTAATTTGCGCGCTGAAATTATATCATTCTTAATTGCGGCAGTGCAATTTTTAAAAAATGTATACTTTTACTTTCCATTTAAAAAAAAAAAGAAGTTTGTACCTATTTTCAATTTTATATCCAGTCAATACATATTTCTCCGCTGGCAGATTTTCGTCTAATCAATAAAACAAAATTCTAAAAATTTTCTTCTCTAAAATGAAAAATGTTATTTATGAATTTATTCCTCTCTACAATTTTTTGAAGTGGAAGTTACCATTATAGTGAAAATTTTACGGTATTATTCGAGTGATACGTCACTCCCCTTTGGAGTGAAAACTGAGCTTCTAGAATGAAGAGTGGTTCGGTTTTCACTCGAAAAAATTTAGAGAGTGCGTTCCAAACATTTTGGAAAAAGCTCTAAAAAAAATTTCGAATTCAGAAAAATTTGTTATGTTTTCGCAACGGAATCTAAACAAGGCACGGCTTTTTGTTTTGTTTCGATGCCAACACCTGTTTCTCATTTGCATGAAAAATAAACTGCATTATTTTATGGTTATGGATCAACCAGACCACGTGACGTTGATAATTACATTTACATTATGTAATGTTATTCAAAAATTAATAACTTAAATGGATTTTTGATATCAGATAGACCTTCTTGATTTTTTTGTTCACATCTGTCTAATACCAAAAATCTATTTATATTATTGATTTTTGAATAACCTCAGATACTGTAATTGACCAATTATATACGACCGCTTTATAATTAAAATGGTAATTTTAATAAATTTTCTGGTAATACGTTACATTTTTTTGCATTGCTGTCTTCTCCGGAAAGTTTATTTAAATTATTATTTTATCAATAAAGTGATCGTATGTAATTGGTGACGTCAAAACTTACCACACGGCCTCAAGACGACATATCACGTTGGTCACGTGACTCCTTCAAAAGCCCAGACTCAGTCATGGTAAATAACTAGCTACTTTTAAATAGTTACTTTTTCTGGGTAACGATCGTGGTATCTAATTCCTTTTGTGAATAAGTAACGAATTGATAACTGGTTACGTTTACAGTAACGATAACTACAAAAATCGTTACTTTTGAAATATTATACATGCATTTTTTTAATATATATTTTATATATATTTTGATTGGAAAGTTATTGAATTTAATATGAATGTATATTAATCTTTCATAATATACAAATCTATTAATTTTAATTTACCACTTGCATATTAAATTCTATTAAAATCAATAAGATTTTTAACAGTGTAGTAACTAGTTACTTTTTTCGTGCTGTAACGGTAACTAGTTCCTTTTTTAAAGTAACTTACCGATGACTGCCCAGACTTATATTTATAAAATAAGATTATTTTAGGTTCACACACAAAACCTTAAAAGATGAATGGTCCCCCCCTCAACTCTTTTCTAGATCTGCCCCTATCTGACCTCACACTAAAAAAAATTTTCGGTCGAGAGAACTGTAAAAAAAGAGTGATCCCAACTATAAATTACAGTTCGTTTTGGCGACAAATAGACCTTCAATAGTTGGCCCTACTGTACATTACAGTTATCCCCACAGTAGGGTGGGTGGAAGAAATGAATTTTTTGAATTTAAAAATCCAAGGGCCTAAAAGTTTTGGTATGCTACAAGTAGCTTATCCTGAAAATTTGAGTCCGATAAAAAAAGAATTCAGCTACCGCAAGTATATCTAAGTTTCAAGCAACAAACAGTGCAAAATTTATTTTATACCTGATCCATTTATAAATTTGGATAATCCTGACTTGTAAATAATACAGTCATATTTATTATGGATTTGTACTAATTTCACTATTTTCATTCATTAAAATATAATTCTACTATTTTATTACACATTTTTTTGCAGAAAGTTGTCAGAGAAGTAAATTACAGAAAAAAAACAGACAAAAGCTAACAAATTAATGATATTGAATAATATACTGGTAACAGCTACAATTATTGATAAAGGCTAACAAATTATGAATTTTTCATTTTTCTAAAAAACATGTGTACATATTGTTGGTCATAATTCATTGAAAAATAAAGCTTTTTTAAGTTTATTGTTCACATTTTGAAGGTTATATTTTTCTGGAAAACATGTGATTTTACCATATTTTTAATACTGCTTTCGTAGATTTTAGGCAGGTTTAAAATTAGGGAAAACGTCAATTTTTGACACTTTTGGTCCGTTATAGTGGAATTATGTAGTTTTTAAAATGTAATTCTTTACTTTTATCATGCAGGATATATTGGCAGTAATATAGACTACAAATTCTAGTAGGCAAGAATTATCCAAATTTATAAATGGATCGTGTATAAAATAAATTTTGCGCTGTTCACTGTTTAAAACTTAAATATGCTTGCGATAGCTGAATTCTTTTTTATCTGACTCAAATTTTCACAATAAGCTATTTGTAGCATATAAAAACGTTTAAAACCCGTGGGTTACGTCAAAAACAGAGGTTAATTTTTGAGGTGCACACTAGACCAGTGTAAAATATATTGTGTATTTGTTGTTGAAAAAAATACTAACCTCTAAATTTGTCGACAAATTTCATGCAAAAACAACTCACTTGATAACACTTTCGCAAAATAATGATTTTTCACTCACAAAAGCGCGCGCGATGACTATGCCGAGTCAGAATTGCCTTAACCTCAACGTAACCTCAGTAACAGTTGCGGAAGGCCCAACCTAATCGTGCTGCAAGACTGCTTATGCCTGTTACGGGTTATACGGACACTATGATTGTTTCCCTATTTTAGCCTTACAATAAACTCGTATCAAGCTCACGATATTCTTTCGACAGCAAACTTCAAGAAAGGCCATGATAGGGTAAATGTGCCAATTACTGCGGATCGAAAAGCAAGACGGCTTTTAAAGTTAAAAAAAAAAGATTTTGAGATGAAAAAGTCGTCGCGAATTAATTTTTAAAGCAGTATTTCGTATTAAATAAGTAGCATGCAGTCCTTAAACCCTGAAAAAAAACCAGATTTACTTAAAAAATGCGAATATAAAAAAAATGTTCCATGTAGGTATTACTGCGGGTTTGCATAAATTACTGCACACCAATTACTGCGGAATCCCCAATTACTGCGCTCCAACTACTGCGGAAACCCAAATTTCTGCGCGCGTAATTCTGCGATAATATTTTGAGTGAACTTACAATTAATTTAGGAGTGTTGAACATTTTATTTAATCTCAATTATAAAAAGTAAACACGACGAACCATTCGTAACAAATTAAGATTAATAATTTTATTTATTTTATTTTATTTAACTTAAAATTATATCACTTGAGTTCCTCTTGCATCTTTAGCAACGATTAAGGAGTGTTGAACATTTTATTTAAACTAAATTATAAAAAGTGAACATGAAGCATTTTTAACAAATTAAGATTAAATAATATTATAACTCTTATTTAATTTACCTTAAAATTATATTACTTGACTTCCTCTTGCCTCATTAGCAACGATTTTGGAGTTTTCAACATTTTGTTTAATCTCAATTATAAAAATCTGCCCGCTTCGCGGGCACATTCTCGTCGCGCGCTTCGCGCGCAGCTCGCAAGTTTGAGCGCGCCTAGGGCGCGCGATCCGGTCGTCGCCCTTCGCGCTCCGTTCTTTCTACACCTCGCGCTTCGCGCTCGGTCTTGTGCTCTTCGCATACATTTAAGTTTTTTCTTATATTTTGATACTGAAGCTCAAACCAATTTTATAATAATATTACAAATGATGTGAATTACACATTTTCTCAAAGTCACTGAATTTCTTTTTGAATTTAAGTGAAACAGGAAATTCAATTTACTTAAGGCTCTATTGGCCTTAAGGAACACATTCTCATCATGACACTCGCGCTCGATTTTCTGTATACATTTCAGTATAACTTTTTAATAAATTACATGATTAAAAGAATTTACTTTCTTCCAAATCTTTTAAAAAGGGAAAACAATCGTAGACTTTATTTAAGGAAACGATTTTGCAGAACAACGCTTATTTCGTATCTATGATTCTAAGCCAGTCGCGCACTAAAATTTTCACCATGCGGGCCCATGAAATTTTTTCAAAAGAATACGCGTACTTATGCTCGGAATCCTTTTTAAAGATTTCCGGAAACGCCGCACTTTATTTCTGCTCACAAGACGGATTTCAAGCCTGGCGGCATGTCCTTTTTATATTATATTTTTACGTGACGTCACGCATTGCACAGTATCTCGCTGTGCGTGAGGTAGTAATATCCTTTTTCTATCGGTAGTTTCCTCCCCTAGTAATATCCCCAGATTTTCTCCACACCTAGCCTGTGCCTATGGTACATTCAAATACGTCGTGGAACATGACAGAATTAAGAAATTTATTAAAAATATGTTTCTATAAAATGTTAAAGTTCATTTATTAAAAAAGAAAAAAAGAAAAAATGGAAATAAAGTTGATTTACTATTAAAAATAACGAAGAATTACTTAGAAATACAAGGAAAATTTGAACGAAATTTATGCATAAAGGCGGACGCAACGTTGCACTTATTACATGCAAATTATATGCAAACGATTTGCTCAAATTTTAAAAGGAAATTTTTGTTGGACGTGGTTTTGGGGTTACTCTACACTGAAAAAATTTCGGTGAATCGGTTGCACCTATAGAGACAGCAGCAGCAGCACCAAACGCCGTGGTAAATCTTATACCTCTGTTCGGGGCAGCTGATGCACCATTTCCGCACAGCAGATGAACTCGATCGGCACAAGCGCTCTCCGAACTGCACAGTATAAACGTTGTCTTTGCTTTCGGGACCCATGGTACACCAGTCACGAGGGAACGCGTTGTTATCATAGTGATGGATATTTTTATAAAAAAAAATCTGCCCGCCTCGCGGGCACATTCTCATCGCGCGCAGCTCGCTTCGCTCGCAAGTTTGAGCGCGCCTAGGGCGCGCGATCCGGTCGTCGCCCTTCGCGCTCCGTTCTTTCTACACCTCGCGCTTCGCGCTCGGTCTTGTGCTCTTCGCATACATTTAAGTTTTTTCTTATATTTTGATACTGAAGCTCAAACCAATTTTATAATAATATTACAAATGATGTGAATTACACATTTTCTCAAAGTCACTGAATTTCTTTTTGAATTTAAGTGAAACAGGAAATTCAATTTACTTAAGGCTCTATTGGCCTTAAGGAACACATTCTCATCATGACACTCGCGCTCGATTTTCTGTATACATTTCAGTATAACTTTTTAATAAATTACATGATTAAAAGAATTTACTTTCTTCCAAATCTTTTAAAAAGGGAAAACAATCGTAGACTTTATTTAAGGAAACGATTTTGCAGAACAACGCTTATTTCGTATCTCACATATTTTGATGAAAAAAATCGAATTTTTTCAATATTAAAAATCAAAACATAAAATATACATCCTGTCCCGAAATTTCTTTATCAGAATTTGTAGACCTCATTTAGGCAAACAATTTTCCATCTAAATGTTTTTTTTGCATCTCACATATTTTGTCTAAAAAATGGAATTTTTTCATTTTTATCGTATTTTTTGGAATTGAAACGAAAAATATATCTTTTATCAGAAACTGTGTTAGACAAAATTTGTAGATCTTTTTGAAACAAACAACTTTGTATTCTTACGTTTTTTTGGTATTTCCAATATTATTGTTAAAAAATTGAATTTTGGATTTTCAATAGCTTTTTTTTTAATTAAAAAGAAAAATATGCATCTTATGAAAAAATGTTATAATTCAAATTTGTAGGTCTTTATGTATTCAATAATATTGTATCATAACGTTTTTCCGTATCTCGTATAATTTAACTGGAAAATGGAATTTTGATATTGACTTTTTTCGAATTTGAATATGCTGTAACATTTCTAATTTTGATTTAATCAAAAAATGTTATCAGGATAATTTGTAGAGATTTATGAGCACTATCAAAAACCAGGATTGGAATTTTTGATTTTTTCAAAAAATTATTTTCAAAAACACAAAAGTAGTGCTCCATCCCTCAATTTTGATTGGATGTGGCTGGTTAACGAACTTGTCCTTACTTTTTCGGCTCCGATAAAGTGTACCAAAGCTCAATTCAATCTGATAATTCTATCGAGAGTTATGCCGCACACGACCTACAGACAGACAGACAGACAGACACTTTCGTAAAAACCATTTTTTCTGACTCAGGGGGTCTCAAAATGTAAAGATTTGATGAAAATTTCGAAAGTCATTTTTCACATAAAACCAATACCTTCTCATCCATGATGAGAATGTAAAAAGTAAGCATAACGAAGCATTTGTAATAAATTGAAAGGTTATGCAGTGCCGCCTGACAGATCGCAGTAATTCATACACCTATGAAAATCATGTACTAAATACTGTTTTGGTAAAAAATGATTAAAAAATGTATTTTTTGTTATTTTGCATAAATATTTAGAAAAATAAGATATTTACTTTGCAAAAAATAATATCACAATAAATATTTTATTTTCAGAAACGGAATTATAACAAGTTTTTCAGAACGTGTTCATGGCCTGTCAACAAATCTAAGCATTAAAACTATGGGAATCGGGAACATGAGAGTTTCAAATTGCAATCAATTAGCTACAAATATCGTAACTATTGATAATTCGTTGATACTTATCATGCTTGGATTAGAAATTAATTGTTTTTAATTGTTCTGTAGCGTTAAACATCTTTAAAACATTGTATATCATTAGTTTTATTTGAAACCGCAGTAACTGGGGCATTCACAGTAATACCCACACTTACCCTAGGCAGTATTTAATGTTGCGACAAAAATTGATAAAGTTTTCAAAACGCTAACGTAATCGTGCAGCAACATTAGAAAATTATCAACGTTTTTTGCATGAGGCAAGACTACGGCTTTCTCGGTGTACCCTACACTATAGTACAGTTGAAGGAATTAAATAATACTGTTCTCTCAAATATAAATCGCAGTTCGAGCATCTTGGAAATAGTATCGTTCTCTCAACTATAAATTGCAGTTAAAAATTTTAAAAAATAAAATACAAATCACTGACGTACGATGCAAGTCCGAAATTATTTAAAGTGTTTTGTACAAAATCATCCGCCATTGTCAGTTTCCACGATTGTAAGTTGAAAACAACATCAACGATAGTTGTCGTAACTGCGTGACTTTGAATTGGGGCAAATGTATTTTATAGTAGCGTCAAATGGGAAGATTAGTTGGCGCCAAAACGAACTGTAAAATACAGTTGGAGGTCTGCAACTACGAACGCAGTTACAGTAACTATAAAATAGTTGGACCAACTACAAAATACAGTACATCTAACTGTAAACCAAACAAATGTGTAAATATACTTGTTACAACTATAGCCGATTTGTTTCAATGCAGAAATTAATATTTCTGATTGATTAATTTAAAGAGCACTTAGAATATTCACTATCATATCCTTAAATTTGTACATGAAACAACTATCACTTTAAAAATAAATTGAACGAGGGTAAAGTCGGTAAATTTGATCTTCTCAGTCACGTGACCAATCTGGTAGAGGTAGACAGCTTTAATTATAGTACAAGAATACTTAAAAGAAAAAGCCTCTGAAAGAAGTCTGGTGAAATGAATTTGTAAGGGACGTTTTATTACCAATAAGAATATTCATTTCTAGTGCCCCGGATTCGCTTAGCTTGCAGAATGACATTGGTGACATCGTTCTGTGGAAATGGTTAGTTCATGGGAGCTAAAGATTCCAAGAGGTACCATGCATGTGTATGCGTGCCATGACACAGGACCTGAATGGGTGGTCCCATTCTGCTGACGCGTTTACTACACCCATCTCATGATGTTCAGCCTCGGCTCTCTTTGCTAAAGATCATATTAAATATTGCTACATGCGGAATGTCATTCCATTACGATTTCTACTTGAGACCACGGCAAAAGTGTAAAATTCTCGATTGAATAGACGTTATCTCGATACGCCATCCTATATCCGGATATACATATATATTCATTCCAACTAAGAACGTTCGTTCCATTTATTCCCAGTGCCATGAAATCTCCTCGCGAGGAATCCAGCAATTGCTGATTTTTCGAAAGCGTTAATTACTTGTACAGAACTCAACTTGACAAATTTTAATCGAATTGGTAAATTTATGGATTGTCAATCGTACCATCTTATAGACACAAACGGTTTCTTTGAAAGTAAAAACATCACTTAAGATTGATATAATTATCATTGTATTATAATACTATTATATTAATTATTATTATATTAAAGACGTCGACAAAATTTGAACCCAATGACTGGTCTAGATGGCCCTAAAGGATTTTGATGTTATAAAAACGAATAAGACGAGCAGCGAATTTTTTTTACATTCTCATCATGGATGAGAAGGTATTGGTTTTATGTGAAAAATGACTTTCGAAATTTTCATCAAATCTTTACGTTTTGAGACCCCCTGAGTCAGAAAAAATGGTTTTTACGAAAGTGTCTGTCTGTCTGTCTGTCTGTAGGTCGTGTGCGGCATAACTCTCGATAGAATTATCAGATTGAATTGAGCTTTGGTACACTTTATCGGAGCCGAAAAAGTAAGGACAAGTTCGTTAACCAGCCACATCCAATCAAAATTGAGGGATGGAGCACTACTTTTGTGTTTTTGAAAATAATTTTTTGAAAAAATCAAAAATTCCAATCCTGGTTTTTGATAGTGCTCATAAATCTCTACAAATTATCCCAATAACATTTTTTGATTAAATCAAAATTAGAAATGTTACAGCATATTCAAATTCGAAAAAAGTCAATATCAAAATTCCATTTTCCAGTTAAATTATACGAGATACGAAAAAACGTTATGATACAATATTATTGAATACATAAAGACCTACAAATTTGAATTATAACATTTTTTCATAAGATGCATATTTTTCTTTTTAATTAAAAAAAAAACTATTGAAAATCCAAAATTCAATTTTTTAACAATAATATTGGAAATACCAAAAAAACGTAAGAATACAAAGTTGTTCGTTTCAAAAAGATCTACAAATTTTGCCTGACACAGTTTCTAATAAAAGATATATTTTTCGTTTCAATTCCAAAAAATACGATAAAAATGAAAAAATTCCATTTTTTAGACAAAATATGTGAGATACAAAAAAAACATTTAGATGGAAAATTGTTTGCCTAAATGAGGTCTACAAATTCTGATAAAGAAATTTCGGGACAGGATGTATATTTTATGTTTTGATTTTTAATATTGAAAAAATTCGATTTTTTTCACCAAAATATGTGAGATACGAAATAAGCGTTGTTCTGTAAAATCGTTTCCTTAAATAAAGTCTACGATTGTTTTTCCTTTTTAGATATGTGGAAGAAAGTAAATTCTTTTAATCATGTAATTTATTAAAAAGTTATACTGAAATGTATACAGAAAATCGAGCGCGAAGCGCGAGTGTCATGATGAGAATGTGTTCCTTAAGGCCGATAGAGCCTTAAGTAAATTGAATTTCCTGTTTCACTTAAATTCAAAAAGAAATTCAGTGACTTTGAGAAAATGTGTAATTCACATCATCTGTAATATTATTATAAAATTGGTTTGAGCTTCAGTATCAAAATATAAGAAATAAACTTAAATGTATGCGAAGAGCACAAGACCGAGCGCGAAGCGCGAGGTCCAGAAAGAACGGAGCGCGAAGCGCGACGTTCAAAAATTCCGGAGCGTGCAGCGCGACGATCGAGTATTATGGAGCGCGAAGCGCGACGATCGAATCGCGCGCCCTAGGCGCGCTCAAACTTGCGAGCGAAGCGAGCTGCGCGCTAAGCGCGCGATGAGAATGTGCCCGCGAAGCGGGCAGATTATTTTAATTCCACTCACGCCATCGTTTAGCACTGCTTTTTACCTTTTATTTACAGTTTAGATCATCCAAAACCAACTTTGTTTCTCTAAGAAATGGTACATTAACTTCAAGGCGCTATAATTCGAGTAAAAAATCAAGTATTTCTTAAGGGGTCATTCTACTATCTCACTTTTGAAAAATCGACTTTTTGTTGTTGCATTTTTCGATAGGTTCAGGAGGATTCATTTGATCAAGCAGAAGGAGTATTATATGGAGCAGGGATCGTTGATTAAGTGTAATATTTTTTTACAATTTTTATGTTCTAAAAACTTTAAACGCTCTTTTTTCAAAACAACGTTTTTGCACTTGGCCTGCACGATTTCTCAAAAAGTTTTCAACCGATTTCTTACAAATTTTTTACGTTTATTCTAAAACATAAATATCTATGGAGTGATGGAGCAGGTTTTGAATTTTTTTATTTCATCATAGTTAAATTAACAAAAACAGAGAAAAAAAAGTCGATCTTTTTTAAACTGCCGCCATTTTGTTACTTTGCAAAATAAAAAAAATCCGCTTTGTCACTTCAGAGCTATGATCATACGAATAAAGAAAATTTTTGATTTATTTGTTTCAGATGATGCTGACTGGGGATATCGTGCGCGCCATGGACATGCTTTTTTTTTAAACACTCTGTTCATTGTTAAACATCACCGAAACTGAACAATAATTTTATGTAAACAAGTTTTTTTATTAACTTTGAGACTCACTAAAAAAAGTGGTTAGTAAAACCAACTACTTCGGTTTCTAAAATATGCCTCAGCTATTTTATTAGTTAGTACAACAATTTTTTTTGCTGGCGTTACTATCTCAATTATTATCACAAGAACTTGGATAGTAACACCAACAGACAAAATAGTTGTGCTAATTAATAAAATAGCTGAAGCATATTTTACAAACCGAAGTAGTTGGTTTTACTAACCATTTTTTTCAGTGCTGCATAAATAAACACTGAAAATTTTATTTAACTATATAAATCAGCTGTTAAGGAAAAATTTCTTGAAAACCACCTTTTTTTGCCGAGATAATAAACTGAAGCCTTAAAACTTAAAATTTTTATCCGCCTGTGTTTTTTTTTCTCAAGTTGTTACACTGTAAAAAAATCGTAATTTTCCAATACATAGGTGATGGAATTTTTCAATAATAAATTGAAACACTGAAAAAAATGGTTAGTAAAACCAACTACTTCGGTTTGTAAAATATGCCTCAGCTATTTTATTAGTTAGCACAAAAATTTTTTTTGTTGGCGTTACTATCTCAATTATTATCACAAGAACTTGGATAGTAACACCAACAGAAAAAATTGTTGTGCTAACTAATAAAATAGCTGAGACATATTTTACAAACCGAAGTATAGTTGGTTTTACTAACCATTTTGTTCAGTGAAAAATAATCTTCTATCGAATTATTTCAATAATTTACAAGAAATATTCGAATCCCTATTGGTTTTTTTTCAGTATTGAAATTTTTCAAGTGTAGTCTTAGAATTTTTCAAAGTCAGACACACAATATTCGGCACGTCATTGAATATTTCCTACATGATTTATATAAAAGTTTCAAAACATATATTGGTTAATTACTTCCAATACTTTATTGGAAGTTTCAAAAAAAAATTTTTAGAGTGTATTTTAGAAGTTTCGAAGGGGTTGAGGGAATTTCTTTCAAGTCCTCGCATTATGGTTCTGAAGCGCTTTTTGTACGGATTTAGAGTGCCATCAGGAGAAAAAATGATACTTTTGTTCGCAGTGGTATAAAAAAGTCACAGTAGCTTGGTTCTTGTCTTTGATTACGAGTACATAGACAATTGCAGTACGATATTGCCAAGTGAGCTTTTTACAGGAGACTTCGAACTTTGTTCTTGCCCTTCACGTGCCTATAGTATTTCTCCACCTGATTCCTCGAAGCTATTTTCATGCTTCACCGACAAACAAGTTCTTCTCTTCCTGAAGTGACGCGGCATTTGTTTCTCTAGGCTCTAGTGTCAAGTTACAAAGATAAAGCTTTCTTATCAGCAATCTTCATACAAGAGGAATTTTTCATGAAGATGGTGTCGACAGGCAATTTATAAAATCATACCTTGTTGATAATTGAATTTTTACTCTGGAAATATAATTTATATATTTCGATAGGATCTGAAATTGAGGCGCGAGAACCGAGAAGAAGATTGTTAAAACTTAACTTTTTCAAAACTCAATATTTAATTTCATATTCATATGTGCATCTCATGCTTCAGTTTTTTTTCCAAATTGCCAAACTACCCTTTTCGAAATTTTGAAAAGAACGTTTTATACATTTTGGAATTAAACATGTAAAAATTCAAATAATTTAAAATCTTTCTGTAAAAAAAGACGCTTTCGACTGTGCCGGGATTCGAGCCCGGGCCTTTTGATTGCCGGTCGACTGCTCTAACCAACTGAGCTACACAAGCGTCCGTCATCTCTTTCTTCACAGGAAAACCTCTTAACATCGCCTAAAGGCTCTGCCTTACGGCTGTAATGATTTCAAATTAGATGGTTGAGTTCGAAATTTTTGCCACTGCCTACATTATCGGAGGATCATAAGTCGCGTATAAAATAGGATACGTTGCCAATAGGTGTTCTTATAGACAATTTCAAACTCTTATATCACAATAACGCAAATTAAATTCAAATTCAAGGCCATGGATTAATCAGTTCTCGTGACCAAATTGTTGTAAAAGTTTGTGTAAGATAACTTTTTTATTTTACAAAATATCTTTCTAAAATTTTGGGAAATACTACAGAACACGATAGAGAACGTCTGTCAACTTCCTTTGAGTTTAAATTTTTCAAAAATTTCATAAATATAGATGATTTTTTTAAATTTGGCTTTAGGGTCCAGAAATAATGTAAACCCAGGGTTTCATTTTTTCCTCGAACGTTTCGACTCAGATTGGAGTTATCGTCAGTGAGATTTATTTCTATAAAAATACAAAAGAAGAAAAAAATAAAAAATTGCACGTGTGACGGATAAACATACTTTTGACAAACGATATAAATGAATTGCACTTGTGGAACTATAAAATTGGTCTAACTAAATTTACGAATAAAAAATAGAAAATTGTACAAAAAATTTTCTATTAAAATACATAGATTTAGTTTCAAACGTTGCAATTCTCTCATATCATTTTTACCATAATGTCTATCCGTCACAGCTGTAATTTTTTTAAGTTTCTTCCTTTGCATTTTTTATGAAAAAATTCCGCACACTCTTTATATTTATTTTTATTATGTTTTCGAATTTAGTCAGTTGGACCAATTATATGGCTTACATGTGTAATTGATTTATATCCGTTTACCATAATGTTAACCGTCACATGTGTAAATTTTCTAAGTCTTTTCTCTATGTATTTTTATAGAAAATTTTGTGTACAATTTTCTATTTTTTATTCGTAAATTTAGTTAGACCAATTTTATAGTTTCACAAGTGCAATTCATTTATATCGTTTGTCAAAAGTATGTTTATCCGTCACACGTGCAATTTTTTATTTTTTTATTTGTATTTTTATAGAAATAAATCTCACTGACGATAAATCCAATCTGAGTCGAAACGTCTGAGGAAAAAATGAAACTCTGAGTTTACATTATTTCTGGACCCTAAAGCCAAATTTAAAAAAATCATCTTCTATTAATATTATTGAGGGTCGATATAAGCCAGTTATTTATAATTTCATAAAGATACTTTGTGAATGAAAAAGTTATCTTACTTGAACAAATTAATACATAATTTAGTCATGTGGTCCGATTGATTCATGGCCTTAAAGAATTTGAAATTATTCTGTGGAAATAGAGACGGTTTTCGGTTGTGCCGAGATTTGATTGAATTAAAGAAAACAATTTCTTTAGGAGTCTTTTTTGATTTAAACAAATGATTTAATTGAATTAAATAACATTTGTTTAATTCAAACAAAATATCTTTGGGCCGAATAAATATTTGTTTAAATAAGATAAATTTTTCCTAAAAAACAAATAAATTATTGCATTCGTAAATTGTCAAAGATATCATTTGTTTGATTTAAGGCAGAAATTTATTTGATTTGAACAAATTTTTATTTGGTTCAAAGATACTTCCTTTGAATCAAGCAAATTTTATTCAATGCTAATTAATCATTTTTTAAATCAAAGAAAGTCTTTCAAACAAATAATTTTCTTTGATTCAATCAAATCTTTTTTCTGAGTGTATAAAGAGGTCTTCCTGTGAAGAAGGAAATGTCGGACGCCTGCCCAGTGAACACTCACAGTTGTTAAGTAATTGTTACATAACAATTCTGTAAAAATGTCACACAAGTGTCGCAGTTACAGAACGTACCTGTTCCATAACGGTTCTTGTTCTGTAACTGCGACACTTGTGTGACATTTTTACAGAACTGTTATGTAACAATTACGCAACAACTGTGTGTTCACTGGGTGTTTAACACAGGTGGTTAGAGCAGTCGACTGGCAATCGAAAGACCCGGGTTCGAATCCCAGCACAGTCGAAATCGTCTCTTTTTTCATAGAAAAATTTCAAATTCTTTAAATTTGAGTTTAATTTGCATTATTGCGATATAAAAGTATGAAATCGTCTACGAGAGCACCCGTCAGCAACATATCCTATCTAATACGCGACTAATGATCCTCCGATAATGTAGGCAGTGGTAAAAATTTCGAACTCAAGCACCTAATTTGAAAACATGTAGAAACTCGACGAAGTTGTTCATATGAACTTGATACTTTTCTCAAGTATCACATGCCCTTAAATCCAAACAGAAAAGTTATAATTTCAGCCAATTTGAATACTTTAAAGTTGAAGAGGTTTGAAATTTACAACTGCAGAATGGAAAGTGGACTTAATGGCATCATAAGAGAATAAATTTCTGCTGATTAATGACAGTGGTTTTCGTTCTCCCAACTGACTGTTCTTCCCCAGATAAGAAATAGTAATAGGGTTGGCCCACTCGAGTGGGTATTTGAGAGCGTGTTCCGGCATTCAAGACTTGGTAATGGAGTTAGGTAGAATTATGTACACCTACCTTAGCGTTTTAGAGCGACTCTGTGGGACGATATCGTGAACTGACACCAGGGTAATAGATCACTCAATGCCGGACCCATAAACAATAACTTACACTTCGTCCAAACGAAAAGGTCTTCGGGTTAACCTTGAACGATCATTTCTTTCTGTACACTCCTGTCTTATAGGACATTCGACTATAGGTTTTATCACTATTCATGCAACGAACCGTACCAGCTAAATCCAATTTAAGGTGGTTATATCGCGACTCAGTGAGTCACTAAGAGCGTAAAAAATATTCCTGATTTACATCGAATCTTTTGTGTTGTAAAATCCTAAAATTAATTAAGATTGACATTTGTTACCGTTACGTGATGTAAATGAGAATAATAAATAAATTAATAAAAAGATATCTCTCAACGGTTTACGTATTCACGACCATATGACTTTCGAAAGAAGCAATGTGGCAACGTCGCACTCTCTAGATGAGAGATGTCACTCGTACATGTATAGAAATCTAACCTATTTTACGGTTTTTTTTGTTTGATTAGTATGTAAAAATGTCTGATGAGGTGAGACACAAAGGTAGATTCATGAAGAAAAAAGAATTAACAAGGAGAGAAAATGTGCGGAAAGCAAATATTGAGCGAAGTAAGAAAAACCGTGACAAATATCGCGCTGAAGCGAGTGCGAGAGCCACGGCCCATCCTGCTGGAAACCGCATAGTAAACTAAAAACTAAATTATCGCCTTATAAATGAATTATTAATGTAAAAAAAGGCATTCACTGTTGTGTAATATATCATCTATTGAGTTATGGAAATAAAATAAAATTTACAGCAAATTTCAGTGTTTTTTGATTTCTCGAACATTTGATAACTTATTTGAAATTCTTTTGTGTATACGACGTATACCTACTCCTAACTGACTACGTAAACGTGTACGCTCGAGTATGCGTTGCGACGTTGCCACGTGCTCACTGCTGTCTTCTTCGATTATGGCTGCCGATAAAAGTCGACAGAGTTATAATCTTTGGAATGACAATACAAACTTATTGTACGGTAAAAAATTCTTTCAAAAAGCAGACGAATTTTTCAAGGTTCGAGGCAAATTTGTATAGTTTTTTGAATACGTAGCATGGATTTTTTAAGTATAATGCTCATTTGAAACTTGGGTTCACTTGTCATTGCCATTGACGGTATAGTAATTCTTGATCAAACGGTGAAACTTCAATTAATTATTTCTCTATAACTAGACAGCCAAGCAACCTAAAACTTTGCAGGTGTATCTTAATAGTATATTACGTGCTTAGGCGCACAATGAGGGTTATTGCGTGACGAGCGACAATGCTCGCAGGAGTGCTAAGCCAAGGCGTAGTTGAGGCGTAGGTGAGACGCAAAGCCGAGACGAAGCCAAGACAAAGCTGAAACGAAGCCGAGGCGCAATCATTCCTGCGAGCATTTTAAGCGAGTCTCGTAATCGCCCGAATTGTGTGCATTGGCACATATTCTATTTTATGTGACTTCGGCGCATATACGAATTTTTGTGCGTACACTCGAATCTAATCTAGTATTCATCATGATTATCGTCCATTGCACTTGATATTTCGCGACTAGTTCCGGCCATTTTGATTTTCTCGATCTTGTGTAGTAGTAGCGTATTGTAATAGAGCATGCGCATTTCAAATGTACAAGGCTTTGTCAGTACGGTGCCAACGCTGTACGAACAAGAAGAAGAATAAGAAGAAGATGATTACGCTCCGCTGTATGGTTATAGGCACATACGCAGTTCAATTTTTACATTACATTCCCATGTATCGTAATACACAACATTACGCTACTGTTAACTATAGCGAAAAAACGAGTTTACGCGCCGGAGGCACATAAAATAATTAAAGAATCTATAATAAAAATTTCAGCTTTTTAGCATGGATTTCGTTTCATGATAAAACCACCTTAAGGGGGACTTCCACTGTTGTGACTTTACAACACGAATTTTAATTGACGACGGAAGAAAAAATCTGTTTCTTGTAAAACGTGCCGATACTGAATTTTTAAGGATTATTTTATAACTCTAAGCCTTCAATCACCAAAGACTCATTTAACTGAATCTTGAAGAAAACTAGAAACTGTATAAGTTTAGGAGTTTATGTTTATTAGCGTAATACCGTACACATTAAACTCAAGCATAGGTCTGCCTTAATCCCATAATAGGCTCACACAATGGTCACTGCGCCTCCCCTGTCTGGGATTTCATCAGTATATTGAAATTCGCCTTTTTCCCAATGTTTACGATTTTAACTATCGTCCACCTTTTGAAATTGTCACACCCACTTAATGCGTATTTTCACTACTTCTACCAGCTCCTTAAGTTAGTTGCATTTTGTAATCGAATGAGTTCTCTTGATCTCAAGAACTCTTGTAATGTAAACTCCTGTAAGTTACTTAAAGCTTACAGTATATATTATCTTTAAAATTATGTTCCCTTTCTCTTTTTGTTTATATTAATTAAATCTTAATAGAAATTAGCCATTTGTTGATTTCTTAACCTTGCTCATTAATAAATAATAAGAGATCTCTCAATTCAAACGTTTTGAGAGATTTGGTACGGCTCTTCAGTCAACGTGAATTCTGAGTCAGCAGCACGGCCAGCAACGAACAACATCCACCTTGTGCGTTCCAAATAAACGAATTTTTTTTTTGTTGCATTTTTCGAATCTATGAAGTATTGAAAATGCATTCCCAAAAGGATTTTGTGGGAAAATGCCGCTTTCAGAGTTACAAAGTTGTAACCTTTAACTTTAAACGCGTTTTTCTCAAAACTATTTTTTCTAAACTGTGACCACGATTACAAGAAAAGTATTTGGTAAATCAAGCTGATTTTTGGAAAGAATATTCCCGAATGAAAACCAACACGCTACTGATTATAACTGTGTTGCGCTTTTTTGTTTTAGTCGACCTGGGATGCTAAAATCATGGTCACATTTTGGCTTCAACTTTCCGACTAGGTCACTTTCGAGGACGACTATACTGCAAACATTTTTTTTCAAACTTTTCATGTAAATATATTTTTTATCTTGATGGAATAAACGAAAAATATGCAAAAAGAATCATTGTGATATCTCATGCCACTCTGTAGAAAAAAAATGTTGAATTTTTACTCGAAAATCGAGTCACAAGGTGGAAGTCCCCCTTAAGGCTTGAACCTTAGAGAATATTGTTCATCACGTCATTTTGTAAAATATACAGAGAAAAATGGATTACACTTAGCTCATTAAACTGCTAATTCACTAATTCAAATATTAAATTATGTCTATAATAACACTCAGAAAAAATATTTGATTGAATTAAAGAAAATTATTTGTTTCAAAGACTTTCTTTGATTTAAAAAAAATGACTTATTTGAATAAAATACAATTTGTTTGATTCAAAGAACGTATCTTTGAGCCAAATAAAAATTTGTCTAATCAAATAAATTTCTGCCTTAAATCAAACAAATTATATCTTTTACCATATATGAATGCAATAATTTTTTGTTTTTAAGAAAAATTTATATGATTCAAAGAAATCTTTATTTGGCCCAAAGATATTCTATTTGAATTAAACAAAAGTTTATTTAATTCAAATAAATCTTGTTTTTAATCAAAAAAAGCCTTTTAAAGAAATTGTTTTCTTTATTTCAATCAAATATTTTTCGTAGTGAATAATTCAATAATATTCTACTGTATTGAAGTTTATATCTATTGAATTGAAAATATTACAAAGTATAAACGATATTATCTATACATTTATTAGGTTCTTAAAATTATTTCGTATTTTTTCACATTTTTACAAATCAAAGTGAGAACAGCATGAAATTGTTGTAATTTTAACAGATATTTCATTGCAGCCACTGCTTTTGTGAGAATAACAGATTTGTTAATGAATATTAGAAAAAAATTTCTCTAATATTTATCGTCGAATATCTCTTAAATTCACAGAAATTCTATGCTGTAATTATTTTTTTCCGCGTAATCTATTAAGAACGCCAGAAAGCATATTTTCTATTTAGATAAAGTACGCAAAAGTATTTATTAATGTAAAAATAGCATTTGGGATGATTAATAGTAATGTTGGGTATAAAAAGAACAAATGCTATTATTCAATATCCATGTTCCATTCAAACTATTATAAATGTGCGTGACACCTAGTAGATAAAGATCGCTTTAGTCAGACATTAAGTAGAAAGTAATGTCCAGGGAGTGACTTATTTGCTGACTATAGTACATGACTTCATAAGTCGAAAATAGTTTTAGAACATTCACATTTTGATTCAGTTCACTAAAATAAACTAACAAGGTTGGGGTTTAAGAGTCTTCGAAATTAGATGAGGAATCCAATAAACAATATACACAGAAGATTCGAATGACTCTCAGCAATGGTACAATTTGAATGCAGCAACTCTACAGGAAATTAATGATTCGCCCAATTAGAGAATAAGGCCCATCACCATTCATAACAATATTATCTTCAGTATTTAAGTTTATTAATTTGTCTGACTAAACCTTTCCGTATCCACTTCACCACATACCAGATCCTCAGACGCTTCATAATTACGTATCTCTATAAGAATGCAATTAAAGTTTATCCAATATTTTTAATCGCAAGTCATAAATAGAAATAAATGCGTAAATGCTTTAATTACAAAGTACACGCCTCTTCAAATTACGCAGCTCGATTTCCCCATTAAAAGACGAAGTGGCTCTTGCCTGCCTTAAAGCAAACTCTCACATTGATATTCGATCCCATATTATTGGTAAACCAATACATGAGGAAACCTGAAACTTTGCAGAGTCAAGACGTCCTTCGCGCAAATCTCTCGCGAGGTTATCGTTTAATCGCACAAGTTCGACCACAACGTAGGAAATAACTCGTGTGTTTATTCGTGTGGGTAAAGAGTTAAGTACTCGGAAGGGTCGCTGGTAAAGTGCACGCATATGAGGAGACAGAAAATGGCCTTAGAGTGGCGAATTATGTGCACTAGTGTATAGGCACACGCATATTCAGCTACTAATTATAAACGCGACAGTACAATCAGGAACAAAGAGCTTCTTGCGAGCTACAGGAACCGCGCGTGGTTCCTTCTCGTGCGCTGCGTGACTTACGTTACGGGCTTCGGACTTGTTTCCTGAGCCGTAACTCAGAAACTGGCGATAAATCTGATTCACTGCAATTTTTCCCCAACGAGAAAATAATAATCGCCATAAATTATCCTCAGAATCGCGTCGGTTATCATGACATTATCTGCTACACTTCGACCTTTCGACGCGTTGCTTAGTTCATTCCCTACAACTTCCAATTAAAAACATTGAAATTTAAATTAGAGTCACTTGTTCGAAATAATTCTTGCGCAACTTTTATGATATAATTACAATATGCAGGTGGTTTTACTCACTTAGGATTCCTACAAATTTAGGATTTATGGGGAATCTTTGGAACAAGTGTTATTTTTTTCGAAAAATATCTTTCAAGTAAGCAGAATTATTTTAAGGTAGTTCATCCGAGAAAATTAGACCGCAGGTAAAAATATTTAATTTTGCTATCAAGAATAGCAATAGCAATATTATTATTGACGGGATCATTTGAAATAAAAGAGATTATTTTCCAAGAAAAGAATTTAACACATAAAAAAATAATGGATTTAAAAAAAAAAATTGTTTACCCGAACTGTTTTTCTTATCGTTTCATACCAAATTTTAAAAAATGATGTGATTCTAATAAATCACGGATCAGTTTTTGAGAAAAAAGATTCTCTACAACTTAACCGTTTCCAATTTTTTAAACTGAATAATTTATTACCAAATTCAGCAATATGTTTATAAGAATTTTGTTTTGGAAAATTTATTTTTAATGGTTTTAGCAATTAAAGAATTTATTTCCGAAAATCGGGAACGGTAAATTTTTGAAGATTCTTTTTCCTGAAAAAATGATTTGTGATTTATTAGAATCGCATCATTCTGTAAAGTTTAATAATAATTAATAATAATATTACTATTCTTGGGACAGAATTATCTATTTTTGCCTGAGGTATAACTTTTGTGGATTGAATACCTTAACTTCATTCGGTAGAAATGAACATTTTTTAGAAATGGGTTTAATTAATTCAATATTGTAATTTCGTATTGATTCAATTTTTTAGGACTATCGAAATGTAGAACGTTAATTTTTTTCAAATCTTTTTAATCAATTTTAAGACTTCCCAAACTGAACTTTTATAATTAATATTCATTTTAAAAACTAAACGTATAATTTTGTTACTCTTCCCAGAAAATGAAACTAAATCTTATCTTCAAAATCATGATTGCAGTTGAACATTACACACTTTCTCGATATTCCCATAAAAATCGAGAAAATTTGCAATTATAAAAGGAACATTTATACGAATTGTATATTATGTTGTCAAGACGTAAATAGAAACTGAACATTACACAACCTGTTATTTTTGTTTGACGAAAAGAGGAAAGGATAATTGGTGTTAAAACTCGCCAGATGTTAAAAAACATTAAGTGGCTGTCAGTCATAATGATAATATTTGTGGCTAGAGTCGGACCATCTGAAGAAAAATCTTTTCCACTCCATCACAAACATCGATACTTTGCCGTTAGTTTTACAACGTCTTACAGTTGTAAACTCTGCACGAAGTATCTTTATGCCTTGACATGAAATCGACGATAATGCCGTTTACATGTGTAAGAAATGCTATACACTTTGGCGCTTTCTCTTTGACGCGGTGCATACGATCCGTTGACGTGCGCGAAGAACAGTCATGTTATGGGTTTCAGACACGTTTCGTTAAAGTGATAGTTTAACGTGCTGTTAGTACTCTTTGAAGTCAAATGACAGCGATGACAACTTTCGGTTGTAGAGTGGACCACACTTACGAGGAAGTATGCCTCATTTGTAACATCATTTACAAATGGGTACAAAGAGAAAATATACGTATTTAGAGCATGCTTCAAGCATTTTCCCGTTACGAGCAGATGAATCTCAAAATTTGTCGATATTTATTTTTGAACACGAGAATCGTATCTTTCACTGGAACAATGAGGCAATTTTTGTTATAATTTTAACCCGCGTTTTATCTGATATGTATCAATTTTATTTACTACCAATTTTTAGAGAATTTTCTTTAATTTTTTGCTAAACTATGGAAACATGTTAAGAATATCCCTTCAAACTTAGATTCAGTTTAGTAATTTTAGGAAAAATTAAAAAATTTAGGAAATTGATAATGATTAAAAGTTTATGGGGAATTTTCCTGGACATTTTCATAATTTGTGGACTGAAAATGTTGACTAATGCTTGGAGAAAATTATTGTAAAAAATACTCCAAAAGAGTTTTTGGACCCAAATTTAGGGAAGATTCAGGAAAGTTTGTATAATTCAGAGTCCAAGCACATTGAAGGGTATGTGATAATTAGTGAATTAACAAATTTTATTGATTTTAGGTTTCTACATGTTTACGTACAAAATAAATAAATTTTTTTTTCTAATTAGGGAAAAGGTAGAGAAGATAAAAACGGACGTAGATAGACTACTTTAAGTTTGGAAAATTAAAAAAAGTTCCATTTTAGCAAAATCTATCAGAAATTTGTTTTTTTATTAACAAAACTAAAAATAGTCCATCTACGTCTGTTTTTATCTTTTCTACCATTTCCCAAATTTAGAAAAGAAAATGTTATGAATTTTGGACGCAAATATGTAGAAATTGGATCAAGTTGTTCACATAAACTTGCTACTTTCTTCAAGTATCACATGCCCTTAAGAATTTTCTCACAATCTATTTTGTTAAATTTGAATCCACCAAAAACTTGTTCTACAGAGACTGATGTTTCTAAAATTTGAATTGTACTCTCTAAATCTGAATCAGTCAAATTTTCACTGATTGAATCAGTGATTTACCTTTCCACTGATTCATCAGTTAAAAAATATTTTTCACTGTTAAATCAGTTAATTTTCACTGATTCACCGGTGAAAAAAATATTTCTCACTGTCAAATCAGTCATTTTTCACTGAAATAATCAGTGAAATTTGACTGATTTACAGTAACCTCTTTTTAGCTATTTGAATCAGTCAAATTTCACTGATAATCAGTAGATTTTGACTGATTCAAATTTAGAGAGTTGATTCATGTTTATTCACAAGAAAGGCCATTAAGTTTTTTTACGTTATATAAATTTCAATTTTGGATTAATATTCCTGCAGGTATCGAAAATTCTCATAATAATCTATAGATCCTTATTGGAGCCTTTGAAGAACAAGTGTTAATAGATAGAAAAGAATAAAATTCGATCTTTACAAAATTGTGCAAGACCTGAAGAAAAATTGACGTTCATTGATTGAGAAAGCCTTGTTTATAGAGCAATGATTTTCCGGTCTGAACCCCTGTGAAGGGTTCTGAAAACAAGTGGCATATTGTTTTTCATCCTGTTTCACGAACTGTCGCCCTGAGAACGACAAATGGGCAGAAAAGTAAGTGTTGTACTGTGATCCAAAGATATCAGTTGATTGTAGGGCTTTCATAGGCTTTGCTTCTGGAATCGTGGGGTTGGATTCTGTGGCCGAAGAAGGGGTCGCACCCTCGTATCGTGAAGAACATCACACCAGTTAGGAGATGTTTGATTAAATAACCACACCGATGAATTTAAACGGCCGATAAAGTATATGACTTGTGTTTTCCTGAAGCAGAGGGTGCATCTTGAATGAACTGAGAGCTGTTGATAAGTAAAATGGTAACAAAGATCATTACTACAAATTGAATCCCTTAAGGGGATCCGCCACCTTTAATTTTTTATTTTTTGAGTTTAGACCTTCCATATAATTTTTTTTATGTTGCGTAGCTTTATTTAGAAAGGTTTTGGGATTTTTTTAAAATTCTAGCACGTTTATGTACTTTTAAGCTAAAAATTTTTAGTTGTTTTGGGCATTTTGTTGACATTTTTTGACTGAATAACTTTTTTGTTTTTTAACCAATTATCATGATTCTTTTTTTATTTTGTTTCTTACAATGTGTAGCAACTTTTTGGTTCCTTCTTCAGCAATTTATTTATAGGGATACCTGTTATAATACTATTTTCCATATAATTCAGAAATATTAGTAAATAAATAAACAAGCTATTTTGTGTAAAAAGCTAGAAATTACATTTTTGGAAAATATCAAAAAAATAAAAAATATACTAATTAAAGGTGGCGGATTCCCTTAAAGTAGTTGTCGTGCGAAAAAACAGGTCACTGGAAAAAAAGTTTTTCTATCATTCTATAACTTGAAATGATATTATCAGTTGTGTTTTATATAAAAAAAAAAAAAAACATTTATGAAAATTCAGTCATTTTTAAAAAATTGGTAAAAAACGATAGTAAGAAAAACTTCTATTGCAAAAACATTATCAAAATTATTATTTTTCATAAGTGTTGAATTTTTTCCATACAAAATCATGTTTTTTCTTGCATGAGACACGACTGATATCATTTCAACTCTTAAAATCATGAAAAAATTTTTTTATCCAAAAAACTGTTTCTTTGCACCACTACCTTAATATGTAATAAATAATTATACTTCCCTACGAATAAAATTTTTCTGTTCTTTACATCACACTTAAGTCATAGCATCTCTTTTATTAGAAAATTATTTATTTCCTTAATTTATATCAGCGTTTCAAAATTCTAATCAAAGCAGTAAATTTGTTAATGTCCAAAATATTTTACATACTTTAAGTTGGTGTTTCATGATATGGCCAACAATAACTATTAGCATTTATTCAATTCACATCAAACATAAAAATTTATTTGAAAACAAAAATAAAATACTTGCTACAATATTAAATATTACAGGCTCTCGATTTTCTATACGACTGATTATTTTTTTGTTTTCTCAACTGGATAAATGTCCTCGAAATATAGACAAATTAATTTTTTTATAAAAGATATGTTAGCTTTCAAATTTTGAATGTCCGAAAATTAAAGTCGTTATAACTCTTACTCTCTAAATATGAATCAGTCAAAATCTACTGATTATCAGTGGAATTTGACTGATTCAAATAGCTAAAAGGAGGTTCTGTAAATCAGTCAAATTCCACTGATTGCTTCAGTGAAAATTAACTGATTTAGCAGTGAAAATATTTTTTCCACTGATTCAATTAGTGATAATCAACTGATTTAACAGTGAAATATATTTTTTAACTGGTAAATCAGTGAACAGGCAAATCACTGATTCAGTCAGTAAAAATTTGACTGATTCAGATTTAGAGAGTAGAAAAACTAATAAAAGGTCTCCAATACCTATAATAAAAACAAGATGAAAAATTTCTCAAAACGTTTTGGAATTTTGAAATAATTAGAAAAATTGTATTGATATTTCTGAGGCTCGTCTTAGCTTGAAAATTGTTGGAAACGAAACGCGGAGAGGAATTCTGGAATCTTATACAATAGGAGGAAAGTAGCGCTCTTAACTTTAGGAACACAGGGAGGACTTTTTACGAGCAGTACGTGTCTATTAGCCTCATTACCGGTCCCATGGGTTACCTTCCAAGGGGTGAAGGATGCCACCCGTTATATTACCCAACAACCCGCCCTCTTTTCTCTTGTAGGCAAAAGACGCTCGCGCCCAAGCAAAATATCCTTGCTTCGTGAGACTTTACCCACGGTAGCCATTAGTTTTACGATTAATTAAAGAATCCGCAGGATTGATAGTCACCCTCCGAAACTTGCCAGAAACAGAAATTAGGCAGAGACAAAGAAATAAAACGAGAAAAGGGTAAATTTCTATATTTCTCTCCATTTTTCAAGAGGAATTTCCTTCTTCTACTCCGAGTTAATTATTCGTTTTTAAGTTATCTCTGAATTTAAATCAATAAAATCGGTGTCACTGGATAAAATTATCAAGAAATTTCACTGATGTATTTAATTTGAATTCATATTTTTTAAATTTAACCTTCACTGTACACCGGGAATCAAAGGACCCCAAAAAAAGTTTGGCTTAATTTTTTTCGATGTAAATTGTTCAAAATCGAACTTGCGGTAGCAATTACCTAGAATTTGATGTACCCTCTATTGAGTATTTTCACTTCATTAACGGCTTAAATCACTTTGTTGAACACTGAGGGAATTTCTTTCATTGGAAATGTATGAGAAGGGATCTTATTTTAGAATTTATGCAGTAAAAAAGCATTTTTTGAAAAAATATCATCGGTGAAAATATGTTTTAATACGCAAAAGGAATTAAACGAAATAATAAAAATTTTTAAATAAAAAGTTTGTCAAAATCAGTCAAATTCATTGTTTGATTTAATTTCTTTTGTATAATAAATCATATTTTCACCAGTTAAATTATTTTAAAAAATGATTCTTCATTGCAAAAATTGGATAATAAGATACATTCTTGTACATAATCAATTAAAAAATTTCCCTCAATGTTCAAAGAAATGAAGTTAGCTGCTTATGGAAGTGAAAATGCCTAATAGGATGACGAGGTAGGTTTTTTATTATTCGATTCGTCGATTTTTCTCTAAAATTACCCATATATTCATATCTTCAAATGAATATCTTTGTTCAAAGCACGCTTTCGAACTAATTTTTTTCTTAAAATACTGTTTCTCCAGGGTGCAACCACGCAAAAATTACTTAAAAACTTGAAAATTCATTTAGATAACATTTTTTCTCTAAAAAGTCCACTTTTTTCAATTTTTTACATTCTCATCATATAAGAAGGTTTTTGTTTTTTTGAAAAAATCCAAAATTCAATACTGGTTTCTGACAGTCTCATAAATCTCTACTAATTATCCTTATAACATTTTTCGATTAAAATAAAACTAGGAAAGTAACAGTATGTTAAAACTTGTAAAAAGTCAATATCTAAATTCCATTTTTCTGTTAAATTTTACGAAATACGAAAAAAAAGTTATGATACAAAATTGTTTACTACATGAAGATCTACAAGTTTGAATCGCAATATTTTTTCAGAAGATGTATATTTTTCTTTTTAATTTCAAAAAATATTATTGAAAATCCGAAATTCAATTTTTTAACAATAATATGTGAAACGTGAAATAAAGGCAACTTTTCAAAATTATTCGTTTCAATAAGATCTACAAATTTTGTATGAAATAGTTTCTGATAAAAGGTATATTTTTCATTTTAATTTAAAAAAATATAATTAAAATTCTAAAATTCCATTTTTTAAACAAAATATAACATACGAAAAAAACGTTGAGATGGGAAATTATTTGCTTAAATGAGGTCCACACATTTTTTCCTTTTCTAGATATGTGGAAGGAAATAAATTTTGTTTAATTATGTAAATTATTAGAAAGTTACAGAAATGTAGACAGACAATCGAGCGTTAAGCGCGAAGCGCGACGATCGAATCGTGTGCCCTAGGCGCGCTCAAACTTGCGAGCGAAGCGAGCTGCGCGCGATGAGAATGTGCCCGCTAAGCGGGGAGATATTTCAAAATTATTATTCACATTATTGAAATTAAAATGTTCTAAAAACAATGTTAGCTCATTTTACTTATCTGTAGGATTACTCTGATTTTTTTTACCAAAATATCAATTAGCATGATTACGGCATCCTTTTAAGGGGGTCTTCTCCTTATCCAGAACCAAAAAAAGGTACTTTTTCCTAATTTTTTTTTAGGCAGAAAATAAAAACACAGGTCAACGATTTTCCGCATATACACTCTAAAAACAAGTGTGTTACTTTTACATGTGAATCACGATAGTAACTTTTTAGGTATTTGAAGTGTGTATTTTTAACACACATTTTGGGTACAAAACGTTAAAGTGTTTGAAAATTAAACGTTACGTTTGTAATATGTATTAAAAATACACACTTCAAATGCCTAAAAAGTTACTATCGTATTTCACGTGTAGAAGTAACACACTTGTTTTTAGAGTGTATTTAGGTACATATCTGAACTTGTAAAATTAGTTTTTTTATTTGAAAACGACAAAAAATCTCGGACTAATCGAGAATCCCGCGCAATGTCTCGCCACGGACAATTGAAATCGCGTGCATGATATTGTCCAAAGTTTTCATCTGAAAGACACATATATTTTTTTTTTCTATCAGAAGAGTCTTCCGCTTATAGTGAACCTAAAAAATTGTTAAAAAATTTTTTTTAATTGATCTTTTAAGTTACTTTTCAAAAAACTCAAATTTTTCGCCCTTTTTTTGTTGAAAATGCGTTATATATAATGAAAATAAATACTGTATCATGTAAATTAAAAGTTCAGTATAAGCGCATTTTAATTATCTACAAATAAAAAAAAAAGTTTATAATAACAGCTTTAATGGTTCTTTTTTAATCGCGCACGCAATTTTGAAAAATGTGGTTTCGAGAAAACGTGCTTTAAAGTTTTCAGACGGTGAAAAATCAACTTACGCAGAGCCACTGCTCGGAACTCTACCATCAAAACTATTCCGATATGGACTGTAAAATTTTGCGACAATATTCTCTAATAATAGTTCCATCGATTGAAACAAAAAAAAAAACTCGATTTTTCGAAAGTTCTGGATAAGGAGACCCCCTAAAGACACTGGAGTCTTTGATGGACCCCCTTAAAGAGATGTGTACCGTTAAAGGTTATGAAACAATGGATAAAATGAATTTCTTATTAATTTGTCATTCATTTATTATTAATTGAAGGGCGCAGTGATTGTATTAATTTAAAATAATAATGAAGGAATAAAATTGAGGATGATGGTTTCGAGAATACGGACATTTAAGAAGATTCTCTACAATGCATCTTCTGATGCTGTAGGTAATGGCTCGCATTAAGATAACTTCGATGACTCGGTTCAGTGAATTTTAAAACATCGTGAATTTCACGGATCTAGATTATCACTCGCTTTTCAAGATTCGATACGCAAGACACGTTCGTCGGAGAGTGCGACGACTTAGAGAGGGGTGACGTACAACGGAGTGAGAAAATTCTTTCGAGTTTTATTACCCCCGACATGGCCGATTCGCCATGCTCTCCGACGCCGTTCAAAAATCCGACTTGATTAAATTTTTGATCAAATTACTTCGAGTTAAATAAACATCCCACTGTTCTCGAACCTGAAGGAAGCAATTGCCAACCCTGAATCGTGAAGTAACAACCCTCTGTTTTTTCTTTTGATCTAAACAAATTCCATTCTATTTTTGAAAATTAATTTGAATATGTATGCAGAACTGATACTCAATGACTTTGATTGACATGTAAATTAGTAAGGAAGAAATTAAGTTGACTATTTTAAATGACCATTTTTATGGGAAGAATACATTTTCTTTTTTCAGAAATTTGGAACAATTGATTTTTATCTATCTATATTCGAGGACTGTCAAATTTTACTAAATGGATAACATAATAATGTTTACTATTTGAATTCAGTACATTTTTTGGAAGCTCTTATTGGCCAAAGATACTTTATTTTTTATGGAATTTTACTGATTTATTTGGTGCCAAAACATTTCGCAAAGAATAAAATTACTAAATGAATTTGTGAAATATTTGTGACAATCAATGTTATGTTATTAAATAAACTTACTGATTTAATTAGTGGACGTTTCCAGAAAGTTTAATCACCGTTATTTATAATTAAAGATCGTTGTAATATTAATCTTTTATAGTTAACAATGATTATCTTGGATGAAAGTGAAAAAGAGTAAATAGCTGTCAACAAATTATGAAGTTCTTTAAAGATCCAGTTTTTTAACATTAAAACTTACCAAAGTATTTTTTTAAAGTAAAGCCAAAATGAAAAAAGTTTTTAATTTTATCAAACAAGGAACATATTTATATTTTATATAATTATATTTATATTTATTTTTATAAAAGTGATTCATATGAGCATTCAATCTTTTATTCCAAAAAAAGTAACTAAATATCCTTCAGGCCATGGACCAACCGGATCACATGACTAGATTCCTGCCTTACCAGCATTTTCAATTTATGTAAAAAATGAGATAGCAGGTTGAAAATTTATGAGAGTAAAAGAAATATACTGAGGCAGGTCTGTCTAGTCATAAATGTTTGTAATTATAAAATTACTTCCTTTCAAAAAAATTTTTTTTTATAATTATAAACATTTATGTCCAAAAATATCTATATCAGTGCATTTTATTTAATTCTACAAATTTTCAGTTACCTATCTTATTTTTTACAGAAATGGGGTTACACAAATTGAAATGCCGTTAAATTAGGAATCAAGTCACGTGACCATTTTAGTCCATGAAGTCAGTAAAAAAGACCACTGATTATCAAATTCCCGAAGTTTTCATCATTATAGTATTTTCTTTCATTTACTATCAGTGAAATGGATGAGAAAAATGTATTATCCTAAACATAAACCAAAAATAAGTTTCAATCTATCTTCCCTCAATGTGGAAAAAATGACATAAAATATAATTTGGTTCACGCCATTGGTTGAATTTGTCCAAGGGTGCAAAAAGTTGATAAGGGCTCGTCTGGCGCTTTTCCACTTCTACGGTGGAGAGGTGGGTTTCAAATGATAATTGTTCCCAACTATTTCAATCGGGGGTCTCATCTCGAGGGAACGAAACCGAGGGCTTCTGGGATTGTAAAAACGTCACGCTTTTAAATTCCGCTCGAGAAAGGGAAGGCGAAAAAATTAGCATGCAATTTGAGCTCTGGTCTCTCGAGAAGGTACAACGAGCCTATCTATCTTCGCTCAAAAATAAAGAAAGAAGACCAAGGGGGAGGAGAGGGTGCTCGATTACGGGCCGTATTCTTTTAATTACCAGAGTCTTTGGGCCTCGAAACGAAACGTTTCCCTTTTAATTGCGTGCCCCGTCCTGACATTCCGGAATCGTTCTCTCAAAGAATTTAATTACTGGTCGCTGAGCCTCGGTACAATTCTGCGTCGTTCATTATATAATGTTACAATTGTCTCTCAAGCTCTAAACGAATACGACATAAAGTCTTATTAGGACAACTCTCCACTTTTCGATGTAACTCTCCTCTGTGTTTTCTCAATATTTGATGCACTTATGTCTAAAAATGTCTTCTGAAAATTTTCAATCATAAGTAACTGTTTGCCTGTCGAAACTAAAGTGAATTGGTCCAGAAATATCCCTTTTGGGTAAAATGCATGTGTTGTTTTTAATTTTAATTTTTAAAGAAAAATAGAATATTTAAAGAATATCGATTAGGCAATGACTTGCGATTTTTATTCAATACCAAATCCTATACTTTCACTTTGAGGGTATTTTCGAAAATTAACATGCCAACAGTTTTATGCAAAATTCACCAAAAAATTTTTTTGCAGTGTAAGTAAATTACAGGAAGTGAAGTTTAGGAAATTATAAAAGAATAATTAAACATTATTTAATAAAAGCATCAACTTCGATCGGTGAATTAAATGTATTCATTAATGCCTTAATGGGGCTAAATGGGGCCCTGATGAGGCAATCCCGTTAGCGCCCGATAGGAAATGAAACGCCTAACCTGATGAGGACCACAAATTTATGCCTCTACCGTGGCCCTGATGTGGCTCCTATGAGGCCCCTTATAATTTTCATGTGCAATATATATATTCTTATCTATTTAAATATGTTTTTGTTTAAAATAAAAAATACATCCATAAATGGGCAATTCGTCAACAAATTCACATTTATTTAATTTTTCATCATTGTTTTTCATAAGGATTATATATATATATTTATTTCATTAATTATTTTCTTCTTGGAGCTGCTTGTAATTCATGTTGATTTTTTATTCAAAATCATAACTATTTGAGGTTTGGAAAGGTTATATGATTATAATTAATTTGCTTACCATTGCACTGAGAAAACAGTTTTGTCAAATCAACAAAAATATTTGGTTAGTATTTAGCTAACAAAAATCTTTTGTTGTGCCAACAAAACATTTTGCTATATCAAACAAATTTTGTTGGTTAAACAAAATGTTTTGTTGGGACAACAAAATATTTTGTCAGGATAACAAAAAAAGTTTTGTTGGCTAAATTTTTTTCTCAGTGTGGTCTTCATTGCGTAAGTAAGGAATACTAGCAATGTCCCTGTGTTTTCGAACACGTAAAGTGCTCTTAGCTTTTGGCATTTTTTGATCAATTTTTTCAACTTTTATTGTATTTCACTCAACTTCACAAATGCCTAAATTGAAATAAAATGCCACAACAACATAAAAGCATAAATAAATAATAACAACAACATAAATTATGGCGCTCATAACACCAGAGTAGATGGCGTTGCGACTATTTTTCAACCATCCCTCTCTGGCCCTCATCAGAACCGCAAAATTTTCCCCACTACGGCCCCAAGTGGCCAACCTCATCGGGCCCTCATCGCAAACTCGGACCAAATTAGGCAATTTCTGCACGGGTAGTTATGAATACTATTCAAACTTTATCGGTGTTTCACATAGATAAGGAATTAAATTATATTTATTCCGTGCAGAGATGTTATCGCGGCCCAGATTAGGCATATTACTAGTAATATTACATCTTTTGATCTTTAATACCTTTTAAAAAATTTTCTTTGCAAAATTTTTCTAAAATTATTAAAACGCTAAGTTTTCTAGAATTATTAAAACGCTAAGTTTTAGAAATTTCCCCGAATTCGTCAAAAAATTAAATACACATAATTTTTCAAAACACTGGTGATATATTTCTCATAACTTGCATAATTTTCCACAACATTCATTAGGAAAAGTGACTAAAAATCTCCAAGTTTCAGGGGATACTCCTAAGTTTTTCAATAAATTATTAAAAGTTTAGCGAAAATTCTTTGAGAAATTGCAGGTGATATGCAATTTTTTCAAATTTTTTAGGATCCTGCAGTAAATTACAATATGTTTTAAGTGCATGTGATACTTAGGAAATTAGCAAATATTATTGATTTGAAGTTTCTACTTGTTTGTGTCTAAAATACAGAAAATATTGTTTTTAAAATTTAGGAATTAGTAGGGGGGATAAAATAAAAAAAATCAATTTTAGCAACACATATCGGAATTTTTTTTCCATTATCAAAACCGAAAGTAATCTATCTGCGTCCGTTTTTATTTTTTCTACCATTTCCAAAATTTTATCTAAAAACATGTAGAAACCTAAAATCAATCAAATGTGCTAAGTTCCTAAGTATCGTGTGTCTTTAAGGGGCACAACTAGTTTGACCGCCTAAAAAACAGGTGATTTTTGTGAATTTAAAAAAAAAAAGTATTGCGTCGAATGTTCTAAAATTTTGCAGATATATTTGTGCATAAATAATGAATACACTGTAATGTTTTCAAATGAAAATATTCGATTTTCAGCAAGTTATCCACCATCTGCTGAGTCTTCAAAAAAAAAAAGTTCCGCTACTGCTGCAGTGATTGTCGCCTTCACAGTGCCTGTAATCAAAAAATCAAAAATTTAATTAAATTGGAATATATTTTCTATACAATGACCCTCGATTGTAAAAAAAATTAAAATTTTGCTCAAAAATCTGATGGTTCTTGGCCTGGCAAAATTATATTTTTCATCCAATCATAAAACTGGAAGGTCATTGTACGGGAAAAACAAATACACAATAAGCTAAAAAAAAATGTAAAAAAAAAATCGAAATTTCCAAAATTTCAAACTTGTTGTGCCCCTTAAGAATATGTCCAAAAATCTTGGTGAAAATCCAGTTTCTTAACTATTAGCAATATTATCTCCAAAAATCGATGATCTTATGAAAGGAATATTTCCTATATAGATATAAAGTAGATTTCGTTTTTCGCGAGTTTTCGACATCTTCAGAAGCAAGCAGAGTACGAACCGATTGAATGAAAGTTGAGGGGGTGGAGAAGGTCGGATCAAAAATCGCCATTCCTAAAACGAGTTTCGCGAATAAGATGGATCGGTGAGCTGGGATAAAACGTTAGTGGAGGGGGGAGCAATCGGTCACTGATTTGGTCAGATCCATAAGGAGCGTGCATAGCGTAGAACATTAATGACCCGACAAGCATTCTTGTCCAAATGCCCAGTATACCCTTGCTTCTCTCTCTCTTTTTTATTCATCGTTCTCTCCTCCCTTAGGAATCACCCTTTCTTTCTCTCTTTTCTTCCTTTCTTTGCACTCTCTCGCTCCCGAAGTCCCGCGCGATCGCGTTGGGTGGTCTCACCACTCTCACCACTAGGTCCCATATACTCGTTCTTTTATACTCATACACACTAAACACACTCGCAACCTTTATGCCTTTATACCTTAAACCGCGCGTTACGCACGGACATACAAGAATACGAAGCCTTAACGGTGGTAACTTACTGCAGCTTCGATCTCAACTCAGACACAATCGCAGAAAATGGATTTCTCAATAGATTCTGAATTACACGTTCATTCAAATTCCTCTGACGGAAAGAGTTATTGTTATTTCGATTGAGGCAGTTCGTTTTAACCCGATGGGCAATATATTTCAGTTTTTCTTCAAGGTTTGAGGTAGTTGTCGTGTCAAAGATCAGGTCTTTGGAAAATTAAGATCTTCTATGATTTTAAGACATTAAATGATATTTTAAAGAATTTGAAAATCTTTCTGTGGAAAAAATGACGCAATGTAGGCAGTGACAAAAATTTCAAACTCAACTAATTAATTAAATGATATTATCTGTCGTATCTTATGAAAGAAAAAACATTCTTTATGAAAATAATTTTAAACACGAAAAATAATATTTTTAATAATTAATTAGTTGAGTTTGAAATTTTTGTCACGTTTTTTGAAATAGGATTTTTCCTTACGATCGCTTCTTATCAATTTATAAAAAATGATTGGATTTCCATAAATCATGGTTTGTTTTTTCGGGGTAAATATTCGGTATAATTCAACTGTTTCTAATTTTAAAAGTGAAACATTTATTTAAATTTTTTAATCTTTCCTAATTGAAATTTATTCGAATTCTTTTAAATTTTGTAATGTTTGGGTAAATAAAATAATAGACGTGTTTTTTTATGAATAACTATATTTGATGGTTTTTTACTCGTTCTCAAAATTCGAAAGAGTAGAGTTGTAGAGAATATTATGCCCAACAAAATAAGACATAATTTATAAAGATCCAATAATTTCTTAAAAATTGGTATGAAGCGATAGTAAGAAAAAATTCTATTGCAAAAAACGTTATTAAAAGTATCACTTTACGTGAGTTTCAAATTTTCTAATAATGTTTTAATTTTGGTTATAAAATACGACTGATAATATTATTTTCAATCTTATATTCTTATAAAAACTTATTTTTCCAAACAACTGATTTTTGGTATGACAACTACCTTAAATAACAGTTGAAAAATAACTTAGTTTCTCTGTTCTAGAAGTCGCTCTTTCACCCTTGACGCAGGAAAATATTTTTCTTTGATGCCCGCGCGGAAAATGCGATTTTGGGGCTCGGACGCGAAAGAGCAAAAATGATCGATTCCACGATCGATGATAAGTCCGAGTAATAAAACTCACTTTTCCACACTAGTGACGGGAAAGTTTGGAAATATTCGAATTCACACGAATTTCACAATCAGAAAAAATATTTGATTGAATCAAAAAAATTATTTGTTTAAAACACTTTTTTTGATGTAAAGAAATGTTTTGTTTCAATGAAACAAAATTTGTTTGATTCAAATAAAATATCTTTGGACCAAATAAATACTTGTTCGAATCAAATAAATTTCTGCCTTAGATAAAACAAATTATATCTTTGACCATATATCAATGCATGAATTACTTTGTTTTGAAGAAAAATTAATTTCATTCAAACAAATCATTTTCTTCGATTCAATCAAATCTTTTTTTTGAGTGCATGTACTTATTAATGTCGCGGATGCATCAATCGATTATGGAACCGATCATTTTTACTCTGTATATTATTTGTGAAATAATACAATGGCGTATTAAATTTAATATACTGATGTATTAAATTTGAAATACCAAAATTAAAAATTCACACAATTTGATTTTAAGCAATTAAAAATTTTTTTTTTCAGTAAATAAATTAAATACAATAAAATACAAACTCATTTTTCAATTTTGATGAAACATTTAGAAGAGTTTGTAAAAATTAGCGTTCCAAGAATTTCAGTGGAAATTTACGACAAAATGTTCACAATGTAAGAATCGTAAGTTTCTTAGTACATATTATTATATATTACATATTATACATATTTCTTTATATTATTTGTAAAACAATACACTCGTGTATTAATGTACAAAAATGAACAACTCACACAATTTGATTTTACGCAATTATAAAGTAAATTTTGCAATGAATCTAGGATATAAGTAATAAAGTAGATTATTTCCTTTCATATTGATACATATTCATTTTTAAATTATTTAAGATATCCAAGTATTTGAAAAATTAGTTTGCTTAACCATAAGCATTTAAACACCCCATGAATTTTCTAATTTAGAATAATTTGTAGCTCAAATCTACCCATGCACATCATATTTCTGGCATAATTCACAAAAAAATTAAGTAATATTGATGATTAAATTGATTGGCAATGTTATCAAATATAGTTTTAATGATTCAAGAATTTTATCGAAGAATCTGTAAAATATTCTGTTTTATCGATACTTTGATGCATAAAGGCCATGGATCAGTCGGACTACATAACTAAATCATGTATTAATTCATTAATGTAAGATAACTTTTAAGTAACTAAACATCTTTCTGAAAACGAATTTTAAGATTAGTTGACAATTGTTTATTTGTTTAACAAATTAAGGTTGCTTTTTTGGGCGAAAATTGAGTGTTATATTCAAATGCTCACTATTTTTACAATAATGAATATTTTTTTATAATCTTAGGTACTTCACTGAGCAATCTTATAAACATTAGGAAAACATTTTTTTGTTTCAGGTGCAAATCTCAATTTTTAGAATTTCTTGGAAGACATCCGAAAAAAGTGTTTTTTTGGACACGGCAATACTCAGCCGCCATTTTGTACTTTTTTATGAAGTATATATATTAGTTAATAAACCGGTGGCGTAGTTACCGGGGGTGTTGCGGGTGTCAACCACCGAGGCCCCCAAATTCAAGCGAATTCAATGTTGATTCCTTTTAAAATATTTTAATATCGTTAAGATCAATCGATATTAAAATATTTTAATATTAATAAATTAATCATATTATTGCGTTATAAATATATTGAGATTTTTTTAGTCAGGGGAGCCCCAAAGAAATTTTCCACCTGGGCTCCGCAAGGTGAAGCTACGTCACTGTAATAAACTCTATAAATTTTAATTGCTTTACGTTTTGTTATCTGCCTGAAAATAAATCATAAAAATGACACTATTTTTGGAGGCTCAAAGATTATAAAACCTCTTAACTTCTTTTTAATAAAAATTTTGAAAAAAAAACTAGAAGATTTATCGATAATTACACTTTACTGTGAAATTTTCATTCAAACAAAGTTAGCAGACGTTCATTACCATCTTCTCTTGTATTTTCCCCAGGAAGTTCTTTTTTTTAATGAAAACGTTATCTTCTCTCTATATCTAAATCAGTCAAATTTTCACTGATTGAATCAGTGATTTGCCTTTTCACTGATTCATCAGTGAAAAAAATATTTTGCACTGTCAAATCAGTCAATTTTTACTTAAATAATCAGTGGAATTTGACTGATTAACAGTAATCTCTTTTTAGCCATTTGAATCAGTCAAATTGCACTGATAATCAGTGGATTTTTACTGATTCAAATTTAGAGAGTTATACATGAACTTTTACAGAAATTCGGTCACATGATCTGATTAATCTATAGCTTTAAAATTCATAATCGGGTACATTAAATTTCATATAGTGTATATGTAAATGACCTAATAAACTTTTATATGAAATTAAATGCAGAAATTGTTAACAGCGTATCGTTCTCTCTAGTAAAATGTACATTTACTTTTCAGACATTCGTTTCGTTTAACTTTCCAGTAATGATTTATTAATATTTATACAAGATGCGAACATGTTTGAAGTAGTAAGTAAAGAGACGTCTTCCTCTTTGCTACCAAGCCCGATAGCTATTCGTCGGCAGCAGGGGTTCCTGGAGAACATCTTATGACTTTACTCGTCGAGACGTCGAGTTGGCCATATGCGCATATGTACATGCCAGGCACGTAACCTTCGTACCCTCGTACCTTAAAGTAGCTCAGGTATGTGCCTATATAGTTTCATAAATCTCCTACACAAAGAGTGAACCTTGCTACCGAATCCAATCGTTTAATTAGAGGGCTTCTTGGAGAGATTGCCTTTCCCCGCGGAAGGTCGATGCGCCGCTTCTTCAGAAACGAACGCTTGTGAATATTCTTATATCGACGAGACCTAAACCATGTCCAATCGTAACATTTCCGATACATCGACAGATATTTAAAAGATAAGAAACTTATGAAAAATACTTATGAAAAATGTATTATAGAGAATAATGCCTACATTTTTTTAGATTATTTTCCTCAAACTTTTGGTGATTTAGTGGAAAATTTCATACCGAGAAATAAGTTCCTTTGATTAGGAAAAAATTCTTTGAATTAAAAAAATCTGTGCATTGTTATGAAGTCTAAGAAGAGTTTCTTTGATTTGAAGAAATTTCTTGATTGTTTTCTTTCTTTGTATTAAAGAAAAAAAATGTGCGTAATGTGATCCACAGAAATATTTTCTTTAATTTGAAAAAAAAATTTCTTGGTTCAAGGTAATAAAATTAAATAAATTATTTATTAGGTTAAAAATTAATAACGTTAAAAAAATAATATATTTTATTAAAAAAAGGCTAAAAACGTGATTCCTTAAAAACAAGTAAATTTATGTTTATCCTAATGGTGTTTTTACTTCGAATTGAAGAAATGAAGTTAAAGTACCAACTTCTTAAATTTAAATAAAAAATTTTCTGGGTGAATAATAAAGCATCATTGAATAAAATGATTCACTTTGATGAATTGAATGTGTATTTTAAAGTTATCCGGAATTTTGCCGAAACTTTTGTTGCTTAAATTCGTCATTTTGGTTAAGGAAATTTAATTTCCAATGTAACAAGAAATTTCCTCTTTATTTGGGGAAAATTTTTAATTCTGGAGAAAATATTTCCAAAATTTGTTTACAAAATTACCAATCAACGTAAATATAAAATATTCTGTACATAAATTTGTCAGTGCATAATTAAAAATGTCCAGAAATTTTTGAGTTTTTCATGTTATATGGGGACGAAAAAATCTTATTGGATTTTATTTTTTATTTAAATTTCCATGTCAATGCCTAGATTTCAGTCACTATCTAAATTTTGATTTAGTGCAAATTTGTTTACTTCTTAAATAAAAAGTGAATTCAACTAATTCATCGTAAAATTTAACTAATTTAGAGTGAATTGTTGACTAACTTTTAGTGAAAATTTCTTACTAATTGAGAATGAACGAATTTACGCTAATTCATTAGTAAATTTCATTCTGAATTGGTTAATATTGACTAATTTAGATCCAGAGAGGAGTTGAGGTGATAGAAAAAGTTGTGAAAATGATACAGAAAGTAGAAAAATGTCTATCAAATTTGAATAAAATTCTACCTTCAACTAAAGTTTGAATTTTTTCATTGATTTGTATGAGATTTCAATGAAAAATCTGCAACATTGTAACTTTTATACATTCCAAAAAACTTTTCAATATTTTGATTTCTTGTGAAAATTTGAATTTTTTTTATCTATTTTACTTGAAACAGTTATTATAAAAAAATTGCAGTTCTGTAAGCTAGAACCTCGAAATGTTACTATGCCATAAACGATTTTGAAAAATTTTTCTACAATTATAGCATGAGATTACTTCACATTCTTGTTGAAAAATCAATCTCACTGAAATTTAGAGAATTCTGCTAAAATGCTTAGAAATCTACTATTTGAAGGCACAGGATTCCCTGAAATTTGAAAAATGAAATGATACTTGACCTTTTTTTAATTAATTTTTCTTATAATTCTAATACTTTTCTACGAATTTTTGGAAATTTATTTTAAATTTTGGGGATAAATCTCCAAAGCTCAGTGATTTTAGGCTACATTCCACAGTGAATCAGAAAAAAATTAAAAATATTTTACAATATTGTTTTGAGAATTTCCTTCACGAAACTTGTGAGTAAATCCAGGTAAATGTATTCAGAAATGAGCATCCAAACATTTCAGGAAACACTACCAAATAAATTGTTTATCATGTACGAATAATTTTCTTAGATACGTAATTTGAAAATTGATGTTTATTAAAACCATTGAAATATTCGGCACTGAATTTTTAGTACTTGAGGTAGTTCATCTACAAAAATTAGACCTCATGTAAAAATAGATAATTTTGCTATCAAGAATAGCAATATTATTATTGAAGGGATCATTTGAAAGAAAAAAGATTAATTACCAAGAAGAAATAATGCATTAAACGAATTTTATTTTTACCCAAACTTCTTTTCTTATCGCTTCATACCAAATTTTAAAAAATGTTGTTATTCTAATAAATCGCGAATCATTATTTTAGGTAAAAGATTCTCTATAAATTAAGCGTTTCCAATTTTCTAAATTGAATAAGTTATTACTAAATTCAGAAACTTGTTTATAGGAGTTTTGTTTCAGAAAATTGATTTTTAATGGTTTCATTAATTAAAGAATTTATTTTCACAAATTAGGAACGGTAAAGTTGTGAAGATTCTGTTTGCTGAGAAAATGATTCATGATTAATAAGAATCGCATCATTTTGTAAAATTTGGTGAGAAGCGATAAGAAAAAAAGTTCGACAAAAATAAAATTTGTTGAATACATAATTGATCTATATTTAAAATTTTTTATATGGAAAATAATCTTTTCTCTTTCAAATTAGCCCTTCAATAATAATATTGCTATTCTTTAAAGCAAAATTATCTATTTTTGCCTGAGGCCTAATTTTCGTGGATCAACTACCCGAGTCGAAAAATCGAAGGCCTCATTTGAGCCTCTGCGACATAATTTTGAGGCTGAAGAGGGGTAAAAGAGGTTCTTGTTCGTATTTTTGAACCTCTTTTAAGCCTCCAGACTTGACTTACGTCCGTTTTAGGCTCAAGAGGTTCAAAGGAGGTTATACATTACGACGGGAAAAGTGCCTGTGAGGCTCTTCTCGATCGAAGAGGTTCCTGAGCGTTAAAACAGGTTGAAAAATAAAATACAGAGGCTAAAGAGGGTTAAATGATGACTTAACGATTATCAATAGGCTTTAAAGAGGTTGTGGAGGCTTAAAATGTTTCAAATGAGCTTCAACATCACCAAGAGGCTCATATGAGGCCCTCGAAATTTCGACTCGGGTACCTTAAGAGGCACAACTAGTTTGACCGCCTGAAAAACGGGTGATTTTTGTGAATTTAAAAAAAAAAAGTATTGCATCGAATGTTTTAAAATTTTGCAGATATATTTGTGCATAAATAATAAACACACAGTAATGTTTTCAAATGAAAATATTCGATTTTTAGCAAGTTATCCACCATCTCCTGAGTCTTCAAAAAAAAAAAAAGTTCCGCTACTGCTGCATTGATTGTCGCCTCCACAGTGCCCGACATCAAAAAAACCAACAAATTTAATTAAACTGGAATATATTTTCTATACGATGACCCTCGATTGTAAAAAAGAAAAAAATGCAACAAAATGACGGAATTAAAAAAAAAATTAATATTTTGCTCAAAAATCTGATGGTTTTTGGCGTGGCAAAATTATATTTTTCATCTAATCATAAAACTGGAGGGTCATTGTATGGAAAAACAAATACACAATAAGGTAAAAAAGACACAAGTTGATCGGATGATTTGTTATCAAGTTACAGCTGCAGAAAATTTGAAAAATGTAGTTTTGGGAAAAACGCGTTTAAGGCAGTTTTCATACACAAAAATTAGACCACAGGCAAAAATAGATAATTTTGATTTCAAGAATAGCAATATTATTATTGAAGGCCTATTTTTTCAGAGAAAAGATTTCCCACAACTTCACCGTTTCTGATTTTTTTTAAAAAATTCTTTAACGGCTGAGACCATCAAAAAAACATTTTCCAAAACGAAATTTTTATAAACAAATTGCTGAATTTGATAATAATTAATTCATTTTCGAAAATTAGAAATGGGTAAGTTGTAAGGAATCTTTTTCTTGAGAAAGTGATTTGTAATTTATTAAAATCGCATAATTTTTTAAAATTTGGTAAGAAGCGATAAGAAAAAAAGTTGGGGCAAAAATAAAATTTATCAATAAAATTATTCTTTTCTATTTCAAATTTTTTTCATTGAAATTAATCTTTTCTCTTCCAAATTAGTCCTTCAATAATAATATTGCTATTCTCGAAAGCAAAATTATCTATTTTTGCCTGAGGTCTAATTTTCGTGATCGAACTACCTTAAAGATAAAAGTACTGACTTCATTGTTATAAATTTTTTAATATCATAACTAGAGCTAATCTGCTATTCCAGGCCCATACAATTCACCTTCATCTTCTTCGAAAAGCGCCTGCTGCACTGTTAAAAATTGTAAAAAAAAATCGAATTTTTCAAAATTTCAAACTAGTTGTGCCCTTTAATAGCGATTCAACACTACGAGTCTCAATGGCTATAATTCGTTCAGTTTATTTGGAGCAACGATTTTTTCCAATAATAATTGAACCGAGTCAATTAAAATCTCTCAGTGTATCTTCTAACTACCTCTAACAACCACTCACATCGAATTACTTCAATTCCAAGTGTGCGAATCGCGTGCGATGTTGTCAATGCGTAATAAAAAAGTCTCGTTTTTCTCTTACCACAAAATAAGTAAACCTCGACATTACAAGCCAGCGATTCGTTCAATTAAAGGAGCAATTGCGTTCGCTTAGCTGGTGAGTGTACCGAAGGCATTAGTAACGCAGAAGAGAGTTAATAGAAATAAAAGAGGAGCAGAGTAGAGAGTGACGGTCGCGCACGGTCAGGTTTACCCCGTCGGTAGATTTTCATCACGCCGTAGCAGCTTCGCGAGCGTGTACCGCTTTTAACTTGGGTATTTCAGCTCGTTAGGATAACGAGGATCTAATATCGCGTTCACAGCCCGGCCAATTACGCGTTACGGCCACCGCGACCATCTTTCGGCAGATCCGGCGTCGACGAACAAAAACAAGAAATCGACCCTTCTCCTTAACTTCCAACCAAACTGAAAGCTAACTCTTACGTATTCAAATCCATGCATTACGTTCCGCGTGATCTATGGTAGGACATCTGCACCAGATCATAAGCGACACATTTATGGGCAGCTAATTGTAAGCATCGCCTTTCCAGCCCCGACATCCTCTTCCCTCTCTTCCTCATATATTTCTTACCCCATCCCTCCTCCCGCAAACCATGACGATAAATTTACAGTCGCTTTGCGCCCACGCCTTTAATTTAACGCGACTGAGACCTCGTTGCAGTCAGTAAAAAAGGCGATTCTTTAAAAGTCTTCAGGTACCTCGTAAAATCTTCCTGCATTCGAGAAAATACTTTCTTCTCAAAAATAAACAGATTACTTCAAAGCGGTTTAAGAAATTCAAGGAAGTTGAGAACACTTCGCGGATCGTTTGGTTCGGGAGTTGATTAAGTGACTGTTTGAAATATTTATTGGACAATGTCGCGACACTATTCGTTCTGCAAGAATAGTCTGGGCTTAAATGCTACGATGAAAAGTATGTTTCCTAATTGGTTCCTTTGTTTCTGTTTCATTCTTGGCCAATATACTCTTTATGTGAGGCAGATTCTAGAATTAGGAGGAAAATGTTTTGCATGTTTTTACAGGGAGAAAAATAGTTCGGGAAACTTTACTCAACTTCCCGTGTGGAAAAATTTCATGGCGCTGGCCAGCGCCAGACTAGACTGTCTGGTTTCCAGTTCTGGCGCTGACTATAAGGCCTGGTCTGGGGCTGGCCAGAACTGTAACCTTTTTATACGATCAGCTGCTAGTCAGCGGCTAGTCAGACACTAATTCGCAGCTGGTTAGCCACTAATTGGTGGTCAGTTAATAAAGTTTTGGTTGGAAAACCATTTTAATTGAACATTTATCGACTTCCATTAAAAATCTTAACCACTCAAAGTAATTCAATCTTTTCTTATATTCTTCTTTATTAAATACACGGAGTTTGTACTTACCTTTTAATTAAAAAATAGATCACCGTTTGACAAGAAACATTCCACTGTTCATGCGTCAAAAAATGCAGTCAAGCTCTTGCTCATAAACTTTTGACGCAAAGTCACAACTTAATCTTCGCAATTTATGGAATCAAAATGTAAGTAGTAGCAATATTTGCAAAAAGAAGATACAAACTTTGTTCTCATGGAATGCTGACCACCGCCAGATCTGAGCCAGACCAGAACTTCCAGACTAGCCAGTCTGGACATAGCCAGACCGGGGCCAGATCAGACAATAGACTGACATGAAATTTTTCCATACGGGTTTTGGCGAAGTTGGGATAAGGTGGGCAAAATGAAGATTATTTAATATTATTGTAATAATTTGTGATTTACCAAATGTTAAAGAAGTCTTCACAGTTCGGTAAGCTTTAAAAATGTAGAGTAAAGTTTCAAAATGTACAATATTACTTATTATAATTATATTGAATAATTTTCATATTCTGGACTTTTATTGACCCTTAATTATAATTATTAAATATATATGTTAATCAAAGAAGACTTTATGTGTAAAATTATATGAAAACTTTGTTGATTTCGTTTAGATTTTTAATAACTTATCAATCATATTTGTCCATATTCGCAATTGGTGAAATCTGCACCATGAAATACTCATCTTTAATTACACTCTACACGGTGAAAAATGGATATTGACCCATAATATCTAGATATTGAGGCACCCAGGCGGAAAAATCGGTGTACTGCCAATCCTTACAACCGGCGCGGTACCGTTCCGGTTGTAACCCGTGAGTAATGCCAGTGCTGCCGATCAGCACTGTGCCAAGCGTTGGCACACCACTGTGGCGGCACTGGCTAAACACCGGCGCAGTACTGCTTTTCAGTGCTGACAAACAACCAACATTTGAGTAATGCCAAGCGTCGGTGCAGCACCGGCGTGGTACCGCTTTTCAGTATTGGCGATCAACAAATATCGCGTAATGTCAAGTATCGGCGCAGCACTGGATCAGCACCGGCACAGTGCCACCGTTCAGTGTTGGCAAACAACCAACTTTTAAGTAATTCCAAGCCCTTCTATCGCCTTTCATTGCCGACAAACATGTTAGTAATGCTATGAGCAGTACTCTAAAAAAATCAATTACATTCTACACATTCGTTTGTGTGCCCGCATTGGTGTGATGGTAAGTAAAATTTCGCTGATCGAAAAACATTTTTATTGAAGTAAACCAAAGTTTATTGCTTGAATTAGTTAAACTTTCCATCGATTCTAAAAAGTTATATAAATCTTTTTATTATGTAATGTTCTTTAATTCAAAAATTTTATCGCTTTCTTTCAAAAATATTTTATTTTATAGAAAATCGATTTAATAATTAAAAATCTTAAAAATTTTAATCTGAATCGTAAATTGGGATAAAACCTAAAAATCCCCGATTACACGGGGCCTATACACTTCTTACACGGCCCTGCAGTAGTTGAAGGTTATAAGCGCTATTTTCTTTCTTGTATTCCAAGCGTGCACAGCCGAGAGGCTTATTCGTTAGGTTAGTAATGCGTTAATTGTAAGTAGAGAGGGTTCGAACCCGCAGCGTTAAGAATAATTTTTAATACTACCTATACGAGCGTTTGTGTAGTGTAGAGGGGAATGTGTATTTGTAGGTAAGTTTGTATATAAAGATAGTAAGTTAGAGTCTGCTTGAAAGTAAATAAAGTTTTGAAATGTACTAAGAATATTCATCGATTCAATTACTGCTCTTATTTGATTTACCTATGTTCCTGCAGTTCACTTAACTTTAAAAATGACACTGGGCCTTTACGAACTACGGAAAGTAAGTTAAAAAGTAGTCAAACCTACTGAGAGTTTTTTTTCTGTGTACGTGTAATGAAAAAGTATTGTCAATTTACTCAAAACAAAATTTTCTAGCTTGAAAACAGATTTTTTACTGTGAAAACAGTAAACTTAACCTTCTAAGCGAATATCCCTCCGTTGCCGTTAAAAACGGTAAATATTAGAGTTTAACTCCAACTTTCTCTGTACTTTTTATCTAAGTACAATACAGATTTTCGGTACATTTTCCAGTACCGCCCCAGTACTAAAAGACAACTCCCAGCCGAGTGACATTTTGTACTAGTGCCAGCACCGCACCAGCACTGAAGGCCATCGCTAGCGCAGTACCGCTGGTCAGCACTATGCCGTTGTTAACTATCGGAGTTCCGCCAGCACCACGCCAGCACTGCTGGTCAGCACTATGCCGGTGTTACCTTTCGAAGCTTTGCCAGCACCGCGACAGACTTCATGAGGATCTACTGCCAGCACTATGCCAGCGCTGGAAGTCCGCTGGCAGTGCTGGCGCGGTGCTGCGCCGGTTGTAAATTTCCGCCTGGGCACAATGTCAGCAGCATTCAACTATGTGACAAACATTTAGATATTCTACTTCAATTCCTGCAGATATTGAAAAAAAGATATTAACCACTAGTATCTCAGATATTGAGCTTGATTATCTCAGATATTAAGAATGAATATTCAAGACACTAAACTTCTCAATATCCTCGTTAGTAAACTTGAATGTCTGAGGTAGTAGAGTTGAATATCTCAGATATTTAACATCAATATCAGGTATACTGAAAAGGTAAGTTATAGATGTTACAGCTCAATGTCTAAGATACTCAAAAAAATTATTTTAAAGGTTATAAAATAACTACATATTCAGTTTTTAGAAAAAAGTCAAATTATATTTTATTATGTTCTTTTCTGTAAAAGTAATGTAGATGTTTGAACTAAATTTTCATTATCTGGCATGTCTAAAATTAATTTAATGTTCTTGTTAGAAACTTAACTTTAACACTAAGGTTAGATTTCATTCTCGGCTATGAACCACATATAGAGAAAATATATAGCTTATATGTTTTACTTACTGCATCTCAAGATAAAGTCCCAATCACTTTTATTCCATTAGAAACACTTATTAGAATCTAAGAAAACTTTAAAATAAACCTTCAAAATTTATCTTTCCGGCACGCTGCAAGCATGTCAATCTTAGATTCACTTAGATTTCGATGAGCGCGAAAAAGTGATCACATGACCTTTGTATATATGCGCGCGCACTTCATGCTTCAATATCTTAACTATTGAATTTGAATATCAAATGTTACTTCTCGGAAAAAACTTATATATTGAAAAAAAGATTTTAATATTGCGTTTCAATATCTAGATATTATGGATGAATATCTGCCTGTCAATATCTAAATTACATTTTCCAGTTAAATTATACGAAATGCGAAAAAAAGTTATGATACAAAATTGTTTACTACAGAAAGATCTACAATTTATATTTTTCTTTTTGATTTACAAAAATACTATTAAAAATCCAAAATTCAATTTTTTAACAATATATGAAATACGAAAAAAACTTAACTTTGAAAAATTCTTCGTTTCAATAAGATCTAAAAAATTGGTCGGACATAGTTTCTGATAAAACGTATATTTTTCATTTTAATTTTAAAAAATACGATTAAAATTCAAAAATTCTATTATTTAATCAAAATATGTGACATACGAAAAAAACATTGAGATGAAAAATTATGTGCCTAAATGAAGTCTACAAATTTTCAATAAGACGTTGTTTGACAAGATGTATATTTTATTTTTTGGTTTTAAAAAAACACTATTGAAAATAAAAAATTCCATTTTTTAACCAAAATATGTGAGATACAAAATAAGCGTTAAAATAAAAAATCATTTGTTCAAAAACAGTCTACGACTTCTTTTCCTTTTTGAGATATTTGGAAGAAGATAAATTTTCTTTAATCATGTAAATTATTAAAAAGTTACCGAAATGTATACAAAAAATCGAGTGCGAGTGTCATGATAAGAATGTGATTCTTAAGGCTGAGAGAGCCTTAAGTAAATTGAATTTCCTTTTTCATTTGAAATCAAAAAATTTAGTAACTTTTTGAAAATTTAATTTACATCTACAATATTATAAAACTGTCTTGAGATTCAGTATCAAATTACAAGAAATAAACTTATATCCATGCGAAGAATATAATACCAAACGCGACGTTCAAATATTTCGGAGCGCAAAGCGCGACGATCGCATCGCGCGCTCAAACTTGCGATCGAAGCCGAAACATCTGATTTGTTCCATGTATGCACGAAATTTTCTAAATTTCGGAAACAATCTATATTTCAAGATAAATTTCAATTTCACGAATCATTTCCATGAAAAATAAATCTGAACATATGAAGAATTTTAAAAAATTCTAAATATTATGGTCAGCGGAGAATAATATAGTTCTGGATGTGACGCATGCATGGGGATTTTTTTGTGGAAAAACAATGTCCTGCAGGCATTAATTTGCGGTAGTGCAAGGTGCGGTAGTGCAAGAAGAGAAAATTTAGTGAGCCACTAGCGGAAGACTAGAGGGCCCTAATGGCCATCGCGATGGCTGTTGGCTCAACCACAGAGACAACCCCTATTTGCGCTGTTTCTCTAACTCTCTCTTTATCTCTCTCATTGTCAACCCCTCTCTCCATACTTGATCTCGTTTGCAACATGCAGCGTTCCAGCAATTACGCATTGCCGTAGTTAAATACAATGGCTAGGACAACGACTCTAATTTATCCCCGTTCGGTCACCACGAATGTAGTTACGCGAACAAGAGGTGAATGAGGAGAAACGTTGCCCACCAGCCATTCCTTAACATTTCACCACTAAATGCGATTTCGACCCTATAATGCTCTCAAATAATGTTCAATTTAATCACCCCCTAAATAATACATAAATTACTATTTACCCGCTGCTTTCCTATTAAGAATGTTTATAAAGGTTTACGGATACGTTTTTACATCTGAATTAGTGAAAAATAAAACACTAATCCACTTTAGTGGAAATTTATACTCATTAGTTCATTTTTAGTAATTATAAGAGTAGTTATAATATTTTTTTAAGTAATTAGTAGCAATTTTGATTAAAATTAATTCAAGGCTCAGTTTTCACTAATTCAAATTCAGAGAAGAGTATAATTAAAATTTTTTTATTAAATTTAATATAAAAGTATATGGAGTGCTTAAAATATATAGTTATTTTATGTTGAAAAAAACTGTGTGTACGAAGAAACTTTCGGTTTTTATATTGTGAACATTTTTTATTGAGTTTCCACTGAAATTTTTGGAAGGCTAATTTTTACAAACTCTTCTGAGTGTTTCATCAAATTTTGTGAGGTGAATTCTGCAAACGCTGTAATGGAGTAGTTTGAATAGTTTCGAAGAATTTCTCATTAAATTACTGAAAATTAATGGCAAATCGTAATTATTATTCAGTTCCCTAAAATTTACATAAAGATCAATTTTCCCGAAGAAAATTTGGAATATTTTTCGAAAAATTGCAGAGAAATCACTCGAATGTATGTAAAGCAGATTGAAATATTTACTCTCAAAATTCTGAATTAGTATGAATTTGTTCAGCCCCTAATTAGTGAAAAAATGTACTAATTTACACATTGTACTTATTATTAAAAATAAACGCATTCATGCTAATTAGCATTATAATAAATTTTACTCTGAATTATAATTAATATTAAACAATTCAGATTTAAAGACTAGCCGAAATGATGTATGAATTTATTTTATTGTTTACATTTATTCGAATAAATCTATTTAGGCACTGAAAGATACATTCATTATGTTATCCTTCTCAAATCAATCCTTTTCCCAGTTTCCGTAATTTTACACGTTCTATCTATATTTTAACTAGTTAATAATTATAATTAAGATGATGACAAAACTTCTGATTGCTGTTCGATTGAGTCTTTTTGTTAAATATGGTAATCAATCAATATTATGATAAAAAGTTTTCAAATGGTAAAAAATTTTTACGAAGAATGTAATTATAGTCTTAGCTTTATTGTTAGAAAAAAATCCTATTTTAAATCGTAACATTATTGAGATTCTTTATTGAACAACCTAAAGAAAGAAGAAAGGTCACGAGTTCGAATTTTTAATTTTGCCTAGTCACCTTCATTAACAGTCTATAAATAATGAACCTTGCAATTAGCATAATATTCTGCTTTAAAAAATAACATTACAAAACTTTTTCATTAAATGATTAAACAATTGTTTATATTACTCTTTATATATTAGGAAATCAGTTACATATCTTTTATCCTGTTTATTTTTACAATATTTCGCTTAATCCACGCTTCATGACGTATTTTATTATTCAGAGGTAAGAAACCCAAAAATATATTCTAAAAAAATAAAACATAAGAATTTTTAAAAACGAACAAAAGAATACAAAATGAAAGATGATTGGTATAATCTGTAAAACAGAAAATCAACATAATATATTTACAAGTCTTTTATAATGTGTTAAACCTTAAAAATTAATTGAACAAAAGCTCATAAAACAGTCAACTCTAATGAAATATGGTGATTTAAAGGAAACGATCTGTGAAAACTGTATTGAAAAAATACATAATTGCCCCAAGAGTTAATTTTAAAGCATAATTGTAAATTCAAATGAACACTGCTTGTAAATTAGTTTCGGGAAGTTGTAAAAGTAATGTTAAATAAAAATAATGATTTTAGAGCTATTCAAGTGAAGTGAAATTCTAAAGCATCGTTAAATTGACGAGTATGAAAGGTGGGGTTGTAAAATTTTCAGACTATATCATACACAAAATAACTAATAAATTCCTCAATTAATTATGCCACCTTTTTACTTTCACATCTTAAAAGTGGGCAGTTGTAAAGTGTACTGACAATTATAAATGACGCTGCTTCCTACAATGTTGAATTTTAAAACCAATTGTTTGTACAAGCTTCCAAAATAAGGTCTGTAATTAGCGGAGAACGTGTTGCAAACATTCATCCTCGGAGGTTAATTCTAGTAATGCGTCTCGTGAATTCAATTAGAAGATGAAATAAAGATCGGATCGTAAGGTTGCGCGTGAAAGTTTCACTGAGATCGACGATAACCTTCCATGAAAATCATCACCCGCATCTGTCAATGTTCACCACGCAACTCGGTTCCCACATCGAAGACTATCATTATTGTCGAAGTGGCCTCTTTGCTGTCATGCGTATTCACCTTGTTCATCCTGTCAACAATTGCAAACGAATATGGGATGGCTCGTTAATTTAAGATCAATTATCGTGTCGCCTCGTGTCACCGAAAACGAATCGTGCACGACGCGACGACAAGGGCACGCCCTCACAACCACGTATAATTAAACGTACAAACTTGACTTCAGTTGACTTTACAACTTTCCACCAACAAACAAATTATTTCGCTCTTTTTTCTCCAAGGCCTATTTCCACACAAAAGTAAGATATATACATACCTGTGAAGAGAAAATTCGGCCCTGGGGCAAGTAAATAACGGCCCTTAATTTTACAGGGATTATTATATTGATTATTTTATTCATATTTGAGGGGGAGGGGGGGGGGGGGGGCAAGAGACCCCGAGGAAAATTGACCTGTCAGCCGCATGGATACATTTGTATATATTTACGTGCCATTCCGATGAAAAATAAGATCAAGAATATAAAAGAAAATTATAATGCGACATGTATATATGTATATATTAGTAAATTGTATAATTAATATTTTTTCCGTATCGCACACGATTTTTTTTTGCGAGGGGGTGAAAAATGGATTTTATTACCTCGAATGAGGCAATAAATTTCACTTTATGTCACGCTAGTAGAAAAACTATATTATAAATAGTATATTATGCATCTAGGGAGAAAAATTTTTGTTTTGCGAGTGTAAAGTTTGATGCCCGAGAAAAGCAAGAGCAGCAATCACACGAGAATGGTTTTGATTATTCCGCACCGGGCAATAAAATCCACTTTATGTCACGCTGGTAGAAAAACTATATTATAAATAGTATATCATCAATCTAGGGAGAAAAAAGTTTATTTTACGAGTGTAAAGTTTGATGCCCGAGAAAAGCGAGGGCAACAATCACACGAGAATGGTTTTGATTATTCCGCACCGGGCAATAAAATCCACTTTATGTCACGCTAGTAGAAAAATTATATTATAAATAGTATATTATGCATCTAGGGAGAAAAAAGTTTATTTTAAGAGTGTAAAGTTTGATGCCCGAGAAAAGCAAGGGCAACAATCACACGAGAATGGATTTAATTATTCTGCACCGGGAAATAAAATTCACTTTATGTCACGCTAGTAGAAAAACTATATTATAGATAGCATATTATGCATCTAGGGAGAAAAAAGTTTGTTTTGCGAGTGTAAAGTTTGGTGCGTACGAAATTTTTTAATTGTGGGTAAAAAAATGGATTTGATTATTCCGCACAGGGCAAAAAATTCACTTTTTCGACCCCTCCATTAGAAAAAAACCGTGTGCAAAACGGGAAAAACATTTTTCTACTAACGGGTCATAAAGTGGATTTTGTTTTCCAGTGCGGAGCAAATTCATTTTCTGTCCCCCCAGTAGGAAAAAAATCGTACGCAACATGGAAGAAACATTTATTTTACTCGTGTGATTGCTGTCCTTGCTTTTCCCGGGAATTAAACTTTACACTCGTAAAATAAACTTTTTTCTCCCGATGCATAATATACTATTTTAGTCGGGCCGCCACATCAAAGGAGGGCACATAAAATTATTTAGAGTGGTTTGTATGTCATTTTCCGCAAAATAACTTCAGATACACCTTTTTTCACAGGAAAAAATTGCATTCTTAATTTTTTTATAAGACTATGATTTGGATATTAAAATTATAAAAATTTCCAGCCGTCCAAAAATAATCAAAAAATGTCACATTCCTTTCTTTGATGTCGCTGTTTTATTTAATATCTACAGTGAATTTGTAAAAGAAACTTATGTAAAATATACTTTGAAATTCTTGTCCAAAAAAACTTTACAATGTTAATGAACGAGCCCTGAGTAGAATTGTTAGATTCCATTTGTTGATGAATAAATAAAGGGGACATCAATTAAAAAGTATGATTAAATAAATTTCTTTAATATTGGAGAATTTATAACACAGTGAATTGTTTTATTGGAAGTCTTTCAAATTATTTAAGCTGCAGTAGTTTACACATTGGTACGTAAAAGACACAAAGTTGAGAAAAAGTTGATTGTTACATGAGCGAAAATTAATTAAAGTATGAATACATTATATCGCATGTATAATCCACAGCAAGGAACGTATAGGAAGAGGAGGTTCTGCATTTATTTTCTTGCATACCCTTAACACTTTGTGCCTCAAGGCGCTTGTCTTTCTTATCCGGTGTCTTGTCTCAGAACTGATTTATAATGTAATAACCTTTTAATAACTTACTATAATTTATCTTCAATGCAGTAATAATCGAGTATTCTGAGACAAAATAAAATTCAAAATATTCATACTGTACTATCTAGTTTTGTTGATCAACTTTTTCTCACTTGCAAAAATCACAGAACATTTTCTGACATTCTTAGAAGTTTATTCTAATTAAGTTGTAATTTTAAATCACTCGATTTTTCTACTAATTTTAATCTGTGACTGATTTTTAACTATACAATCAGTTCTTGTGAGTCACATTTACCGAAAACCAGTTAAAATCAACTAATTTCTAGCTTGAATCCAGTCACTGATTATATTTAGTAAAAATTTATTATTCAAATTATTAATAAATGATTAATAAGACTTTAATTAAAGTGAACTGAAAAATTCTTCATCCAACTTTACGGCCTGAAAAAGGATAAGGTATTCAAAAAAAGACGAGATTTTTACTGTACTTGTCTTTAATCGTTGGCAAATAATAATGTGTATGTTAATTACACTTATAAAGGTCGCTACAGGTTAAAGTAAGCGTTACTAGACACTGGATGCATTTACGATAAATTCTACATGTAACGTATATGTAACAGACGTATATATTTATGTACACAAGTAATGAGATCGCTTTATAAATCCTGAATTTTTATATACATATAATCTATCGGTATTAATGTACATAATACTCTCATTATATAATCATATTCAACAGTTGTATCTTACATTAAATCTGAACAATATTCATCTATTTACAAAATTATCTACAACGAAATAAATATTTAAAGTACGTTGTCTTAATCGACCTTCTCTCTTATACTTATACCTCTAAATAATACAGACAATAAATACAGTTGAACTCAGTCTCTAATCAAATGCAAAACAACACTTCTTTCTCTTTAGTAATTTTTGAAAAAATATTTTCCTTCATGATTAAATCCGATCTACGTTTACTACAATGTAAAGCTGATTGATTAAGTTTACAGTAGACTCTCTTTCGAACATGATTGAATCGGTGATTTGCCTTTTCACTGATTTACAAGTGGAAAACATAGTTTTCACTATTAAATCAATTAATTTTCACTGATTCCTCAGTAGAAAAACATTTTCCACTGCTGAATCAGTTGATTTTCACGGAAGTAATCAGTTAAATTTTACTGATTCACAGTAACCTCTTTTTAGCTATTTGAATCAGTTAAATTTCACTGATAATCAGTAGCTTTTCACTGATTCAGATTTAGAGTGCAGAAACTGAAGAAAATGAATTTCAATCTTGAATCTTGTCGCAAGGAATCAATTTATTTCGATTCTTCACGATCGATTTTTTTTAATTCCAATGTTTGTAATCCTGCTTCCATTTTTGTAGACCTGTTTCTTCGATGAATCTACAAATCTTCTCCTCTGCTTAGTTATCAAGCATCATTTTTCCTCGGTAGGAGAAATCGTCTCTATTTCACTGGTTTTCTCGATCCCAAGGGATTTACGACTCTTGACTTCCACTGGTCTCGAGCTCTTCGCCATCCTCATCAACAGGAACAGTCGAGTGATTGTAGAGTCCTTGGGCCATCAACTGAAGAGCAAGAGGGTTCTTCTGACCACTAGACTTCTTGATCTTCGCCCTCTTGTTCTGGAACCAGATCTTGATTTGGGCCTCGTTTAGACCCAAGTCTCTCGAGAGCTGCTGTCTTCGTCTCTCAGTCAAGTATCTGTTCTCCGCAAATTCTCTCTTCAGTCTCGCCAGCTGTTCTGCACTGAAGGCCGTTCTAGGTCGTTTCTCTTCGGAAGAGTTGTTCTTGTCACTGGTAGAGGGACGTTTCACTCTTCTGGTGCGGGGCCCTGAAATGTAAACATGCATGGGTCAGTCATCGAATCAGAGGATCAAACGATTCGACTACCGGTTTAACGTTTCAAACTGCACTTCAATCTGAGATTATCCAATCTGCACAACCCATCCTGAGATTATCTTCAGGCTTAAACCTCTCAAGCAAAATACGACTTGTTGAGCGTTTACATTCTCTCGTTTTATGTTCTTTTCTCCAGGATAAGCAGGTACTTTCTTGGGTAATTTTAAATTGAAACGCAGTTCATCATTGTCAGTTAGAAATCGTTACAAACCGCTTGTCTTTATTTTTATAATTATTCTAAATTGGTACCTCTGAATACGTAAAAGTGTTAAGATGTTGAAACATTTTAAGTACTATACTTATTTCAAATTATTCGAAAATCTTTAATCGATCCTAAAAACTATTTGTTTCGGCTATTATATATTTTAATTTAAGCCTATAAACATTCTGTACACAAATCGTTAGTGAACTTCTCATCACTATTCACCTAATTAGGAGTCAATACCACAACTCTAGAACCCTATAGTTAGCATTCATCTTTGTGGGAAAGAAATTTAAATTATTCCCGAGGTTTTGTAAAAGAAATAACTACACTTATGGAGAAACCGCGTTCCTTAGTTCTTGAGAATATACATTTTCAGAGCATGTTGAATATTTATTAATTCCATATCAGTATTTGACGGCTGTATCAGAAGGTTAATACTATGCAGAACATACTCCTTTGGTAATGTCTTTTTTTGATAAAATTCAAAAGTGAAAAGTAAATTTTGCGCTCAAGATTGAATAAAGTTGAAAATCGAGAAACTAAAGATCTGCATGATTGATATGCGACTTATAACTCTCGAAAATAAAAATTCAGAAGCACAAGATCTTGTTAATATTTTAGAGCACATTGTACGATGTACGTGTGATAAATAATGCAGAGAGCTATAGTCATTCTAAGAAGAAACCGAGAAAAGATAATGTACTCCTTTTCTGTAACCCTTCTGTGTCTGATACGGAGACATCGTTATGAATATAGAGAAGAAAAAAGACTTTAATTGTTTGGTGTAGGTCACGGATGTAACTGCGAAACAATTAGACCTTGTGAAAGTTCGCAGCTGCTATTTCAACGTCCATTAACCTCAGAGACTCTCCTTACAAACTTGATTACACGGAACGTGGCTAAACATAGATACCACCTATATCGCTCAACTTCATATATACAGGTCCTATTTTTTAGAACAAATCTGCCGTTATATACTCTCCTTTATAATTCAATTTCAAGTGTATCTCAAGTTTTAAAAATCAAGTGTGCAACATTAAAAAAACACTTTTTTATGGTAATTATACCTATTCATTATAATGGCCACAGTTTATCAAGATCAACCAGAAATATTCACGGATGCCTGTAGACTTTAATTAGTTTTGAACAATTAAAATGCCGATGAAACAGAAATTAATTTTTTTCATTATTCAAAACTAATTAGTCTATTTTTTTTTATCATGTTCAAAAGTTTCACCAAAAAATATTTACTATTCTAGACAAATTTTGGGAGAAGTTCTTTTCTTGGTTACGTGACCTTAAGATCATGGATCTTCTAATTTATAAAATATCCTCTTGAAAATGTGGAAAATGCAAGAGAAGTGCCTTATTTTTTTTCCAAATTTTCAGGTAGATATTTTGTAGTTTAAAACAAGTTGTCTTACATGAAGGTCGTCTAATTAATCAATGGCCTTAAATAGAAAACGACTCATGGACAAGCTTTATTTTAATTTCTTATATGATGGCAAATCGATGTTCAAGAGCCAATCAAATCTAATCACAATTCATAGTAAACTGCACTTGCTTCACGAAAAAAGTGCCATTTGAGTTTTACGAGTGAGGCCTCTTGTTTCACACTATTTACCATTCAACTATCAGATAATGGTAAATAGTGAAATTCAAATGGTAAGACTCGCAAAAAACTGGCCACTTTAAATGCCACCTTTACTTCTTTTTTTCTTTCGCTCAATAGAATCATCAATATAATAAACTTATGTGAAATTGGATCTCTTCTACAATATCTCATTTACATAAATTCAGAAGGTACCAAGAAATATTTCAATCACAAATTCAACCTACCAGATGAAGGTCTGTCAGAGTATCTAGTGCAGTAAATCCAAGCAGGCCAGAGGCTCTGGCCATTGGTACCATTCTGCGATCCGTTCCCTGTAGAGGGTGTACTTCCGGTGTTACTTTCACCGCTCAATGATTCGCCCCCGACAGTCGAGGAGGTCGAGCACAAGGACGGAGCACCGGTGACGGAACTTCTATTGCTGGCAAGACTCTCAAGACTTCCGCTTCTACTCAAACCCGAATGCCTTTGAAGTGGTGACGTCAAGCCGCAATCAGACGAAAACGAGTCCCGTTCCCTCTGTCCAAAATTTCCCGCTGGAGGTGATTGTGGCGAGAGCCTTGATGAAGAAACGCTCAGATCACGTGGGAGCGGAAGAGGGTTGACCACCACTGGCTTAACAACTCTTGACTTCTTCGAGCTTCTGGTATTGAGAATAGCCTCTCTCCCAAATTCTGGTCTCAAGATATTCACCACGCTGAACCTCAGAGAGGATTCTCTCTCCTGTTCTCCCTCATGAGGGACTTGCTTCGAATCCACGTGGCTATCTCCCAAAGGTGCTGAGCACACTCTCTCATGATGAAGATGAGAGTGATGAAGATGACTCCCAATTCCACCAAATCGCAGTCCGTACACTGACTCCATTGATACCAATGCAACACTCATTTTAATTTTGTATTTTACCCAAGTCCAATTTTTTATTCTATCTCCAATTCCTTTAATGCTCTAAATAAACTTCACAGATATTCTTCAAGACACTTCATTGTCTTTTTAATTCATCACTTTACGTAAACACTCTGCTTTTATTCTCCACAAAAAGTCAATCTTCACTCTTTATCTTTTCTGACACGTGAGTTACGTCACTATAGCGAAGAGTTGCTCAGTCGGATTATCCTAATCAACTGGTCCAGGTTCAGGGATGCTGTACAGGACAGAAGTGTTTGAGATTTTTCCCGAGGTTTCCGAGTAGTTGAGCGACTGCCGTGACGGGTCTGACTGGCTGTCCATCCGTCGCTCAGTGATGTCTAAACTAGAGACCCGAAGTCCCTACTTACCGCTCCCCCCCTTTCCCTTCACTCCTCCTACGACGAAACCGAGTGCAGTGCACTAGACACCCTCGATTGTATCTCTATTAACGCCAAGTCCCAAAGCCCCGCCCAATATTGCACGTCTCCACGGTGAAGCTACCCCCACCATTTCTCACTCTCGGAGTGGGGTTCAGCTCACCTTCCCCCCTTCATAACCACCACCACTTCTTGAACACCGGACGATTAAAGTCCACGATTTCCTCCCTTTAACTCACATTCAAGATAGCTACAAATTTCTTCTCTGATCTTAATTCTCACCATTCGCATCCTTCTTTTCAACAATTCGATCATTTCTAACCAAAAATTTAGACACGAATTTCTAGATTTCAGGGAATGTGGAAAAGTCGATCATGCCTACGTTGACCCTAGTTACCCCTACTCCATCTTTCCCCTACTTTGTGAATCTGCCCCGCCCGCCATTTTGCCCCACCCACACCGATATACTCCCGCCCCCAACAGGCGGATAGAGTCCCACCGCCTTCTGCTCAAGCCCCTACTATACCATTCTTGACTTCTCCCCCACCCATGCGTTTTATACTTCCCCCTTCTCCGACACTCTCCAACAGTAGGTTATGTTGGAGCAAAGCATAGGGCTAATAAGTTTTTTCTGATCAGCAAACATTCTCAAGCGATCGTTTCTAAATTTTATAGTCAAGCATACAGAATCGCTTCATACTAAAGTGGCCCCCCCCCCCCCCCCCTCATCATTATCCCAGCTAGCCCGTTTCTCGCCTCCTTTTTCGCGCCGACTTTTACGGCGCACGAACGAACGAATGTGTTATCCGCCCCATGACAGATGCCGTATTCTGCTGGGACGTATAATAACGTAATTTATTCTACGATCGCTTACTTGTGCACGGGGTCCATGGAGCGGTGGTCGGGCCCCGAATGGCGCCATTATTCGTCCCGATTTTTCACGAGGCAGCTGTCTTGCTGGGAGGCCAGGGAGGTTGGATCCAAATTGCTAAATCATCGACGTCTATCTCCTGAGGGAAAAACTAAGACGTTGCGTATAAATGACATCGCCGAGAAAAGTAATCGTTACGACTTTGTCAAATTTATAAGAGTAAATAGAAGGTTTGTTCGGTAGAAGGAGTATATTTTTGTTTGGCTTTATAGTCGCTTAAACCTGGGTGGAAAAATAATTTTATTTAAACTATTAACCTGGGATTGTTCTTATAAGTATAAGATTCCTGCAAAAGTTGTCGATTTTAAATCTCAGAGTATACATGGAAAAAATAGTAAAGTTGCCTTATATGTGAGAAAATGTAACTAGAGTGTTAGAAACTATGCGCGAAAAAACTAGTTTGATGAAAAAATATGCTAAAAAGTAACTAGTGTCTTAAAAATGTAAGAAAAAGTTCTCTTTCTATGCATTTTTGAAAAGCACGACTTTTCTCACACTACAAGCAAAGAAAATAGGATTTTGTGCATATATGATACAAAAAAACTTTATAGTAACTGAAGGTATTTTGTTCACGTTATTTTCAACACGGAGAGAAAACTATTTTATTTCTTTCCTAGTAGGGTGTACTTACGATCTGGAAACTTTTGTAATATGGCCTTAGTCTGGAAAACTTGCATGGGCCAGGAGAAGCATGTAACGTTGTTGCTAACGATTGACCTACTGAAGGCAAACTTGCCAGAGCCTTTTCAGATTTTCCCCAAAATGGCATAATTTTCAAAATGAATATAATGAAAATACTACTAATGAATACTACAAATATTACAGAAACTAAATTTTATTACTTTTAGAATATAATTTAAAAAAATGAAATAACACATAAAAAGAATCATCTTTTATATCCAAATAATTTAAATTATTTTGATATGGGAATAACAGAAATAAATTTATAATTTGATGATAGATAAGTCTATTTTAATGCTCCAATATGCCTACATTGTGATTTTATTCAAAAAATTAAAGATAGGAAAACTATCGAGGGCCATTTCAGAGCCCTGATTTAAATGGGGCTAATCGCGATAATTTCTAGACGACTTGTACACATTGCAATACTGATTGGAAGCCGTTCCTAACTACTGTAGAAACTATCATCTGAATTGCACTTCCTACAATACAGATGAAGAGTGGACATTCAAAAGGGCGTAACCCACAATTTTTCAAAAATCGTTTTTTTGGCGAAACAAATTCTTGAGGTTAATGCCAATACAATAGCGCAAACGTTTTTTTTTTCCAATCGGAAATATATTTATTTTCGATTTAATCAAAAATCTGTATCTCGAGGTGTCGAAATGGGAACGTTTTTGTGCCGCCGTGTAAAATTTCAGAAATGTGGGTTACGCCCTTTTGAATATCCACTCTTCAGATGGTAACCCTCACAATATTTTATCTTTAAAACAAAGATGTTTTTCTCTTTGTGGACAAATTTCAAAAATGAAGCAAATCGCATTGTTTATTCGACGCACCTACTCTCTGAATCTGAATCAGTCGAATTTTCACTGATCGAATCAGTAATTTGCCTTTTCACTGATTTATCAGAGAAAAAATATTTTTCACTGTTAAATCAGTTAATTTTAAATAAATGAATCAGTGAAAAAAGTACTTTTCACTGTTAAATCAGTTGATTTCCACTGAAGTAATCAGTGAAATTTGACTGCTTTACAGTAACCTCTTTTTAGCTACTTGAATCAGTCAAATTTCACTGATAATCAGTAGATTTTGACTAATTCAGATTTAGAGATTAGAAATACTCATAACATGGTAAACTATATTAAAAAATTTATCTAACGTGGAACGTTAGGTTTTGTGTAACCATAAATCTTACTTTTGTTAAAGATAGAACTCCGTGCAGAAAATTTTTCTGTATAGTCCTTGTTAAGCAAACTCTCAAAGTCTGAATCAGCGGAATTTCGCTGATTATCAGCTATAAGTATACCACTGATTATAATCAGCGTATCCCGTGCAGAAATTTCATTTAGGATATAGTAGGGCCCTGTCTACTTTTCCCTACTTCTAGTCGGGATCTAGTAGGGAAAAGTAGTCAGGCCCCATCTACTTCTGTAACGCTGTTTTAGGCAGGCCCTATTTTAGACATCTAGTCGGGCCCTGATGAGAACACATATCTATTGCCTAACCGTACAATGGGGCCCCAGCTACACGGAGAAAAATAGTTGAAGTCATTTTACTCAACTCTGTCGATTAAACTTGGGATATAAGGACATTTGAACATCTATTAAATCCTAGTCGGGTAAAATCAATTTGATATATACCTAATTCACCAAAAGTGAATAACAATAAGCGTTACATATTATTTCAACTGGCAATGGTATGGTTCTCTCAAATAAAAAAAAGTTCTTACCTCGAGCCTGCCAATAGTCATCCGGTATATACATAAACAACTTACAAATACATTCACACCATTACGGACGTAGCCAATCATATTTCAAATTACAAATACACTTAAACATATAACCTTACATATATAAACCTAATAACAACACTTATATATAGTACGATACGCTTTCGTCGAATCACGCACACGCTCGCTTACAATGCTGAGATATAAAATTTGGAACTTTCTTATATAGTGACTGCATGAGTTATTCAGAGCTTGTGAGAGTAAGTGCCGTCAATAAAATTTTGTAGCCTTACTCAAGTAAAAATAAATCAACTTTTTTCAAAAATGATTAATAAAATATTTTTAAAAATTAATAAAATTACACAATTATTATAACTATGATTATTGATATATATAATATAATTATTAAATTACATTTAGTATACATTTTTATTATAACAACGTATGAAGTTTAGTGAAACTAAATTTTCAAATGTACATTAAAAAATTGCATTATTATTAAGAAGTATCTTGTATAAAAACATTTAAAAGAAGGTTCTTTTATTTTCTGTGTTTTATATTTTCAAAATATGGATTTTGCATTTGCGAATTCCAAATTATTATTCTGCCTGAGTAATTTATGTGATATTTCATATTTTATGTAATACACTTATCGATTTTTTTTGTTTAAATTTTCATAAGATCAATTTAATTTTAAGAATTTAAGTTTTTGAAATTAAAAATTTTTCATGTGTGCCCAAGGCGCAGATTACTTTCATTCGTTCCTGCGTGAATAGATGTAGCTGTTGGAATAAATCTTGCGATTCACGGTTTACTCAACTCTCGATTGAAGCGTAGAGTAGAATGAACGGAAAGCTCTACTATTTTTGTGATTTAATAAAAGATTGGTTTTTTATAGTTATACTACGAGTAATAATATATATATTTAAAAATTTTTAATGCACGCTTTCATTTTTCACCCTACACTTCTGAATTTTACTCAACTTTGATTAATTTTCGAACATTTAATATATCACAAATAAATACAGTGATACTAAATAACTTCTAACTTGTCCTTATGTCCCAAATTTGATCGGAAGTTGAGTAAAATTACTTCAACTATTTTTCTCCGTGTATGTAAAGGCCTTTTGCATGAGCATGCGCAGCAAAGAATATCTAAACTTTTTATTAAAATAAGGAACTACCTAGGGTCTGACTAAAATCCAAAAATAGGGCCCGACTAGAAGGAACTAGTTTTTCTAGAAACCAAACAGGGTGAACCTTATCAACGCCTCGCCGGGACCCGCCTAGAACTTCCTAGTCTACTTTTTCTAGCGAGGGCCTAACCGTAGCCCTACCTTAAATGAGGACAAATCGGGCGATTTCTGCACGGGATACACGCTGATGAATCAGTAAAATTCAACTGATTTATCAGTGTGTATCCGCTGATTGTAATCAGTGGTAAACTTATCGCTGATTCATATTTACAGAGAATATCGAGAATCACATAGACCAAACGAGGGCCAGACCTGGTCGCCCGATTATTGATAGGGCTCTAAACAGGGTCTGGTCGGGACGTGCATTTTATCACCAATTTGGGCCGTGCTCGGGGATTTATGCACGAGACTCTGCTACATATTTAATTCACGCTGCAATTTTAGAGCCCTATTAGCGCCCCAGAGGCAGATTTTATTCACTCCAGATTAAAGCAAGGCCACTTTCCTATTGCCTATGATTATTAAAGGACTTCATTTGACCGACTAGGAGTTGGGAAACTTTTCCTCCATGGACCGCTAATTAGCGCCTAAACTAAAACTGATAATACCGTCTAGACAGACTTTTAGAAAGTTATCTATTGTGAAATGCCATCATCTGAATTGTTTCGAGATAGACAGGAAAACCTAATAAAATTTCTCTATCGTGGAAAATTATCCAGCAAGTTGACTGGATAAGATTAGATAACTCAGAAAGAATCCCAAGGAGGGCGAGAGTGGATTTCACTTTTTCAAAAAATTTGTTCACACGCGGAAGACGAGACGTTTAAATATTCATATGAGGTTGACCACTTATTTTAGATGAATGGCAAATGTTAAGTTTGGTAAAAACGCTTCTGGATATGTATTATTTCCAAGGTGTAACTCTCGCAGGCGAACCCGTCGGCAACATTTTTTCTTTACAATTATTACTGTTATACGAAAGTTAGTACAAGTTACAAGTTGTAATTTATGAGCTAGGTTAAAAGTTAGCTTGGCCTTTATATGCAGATGTATATACTTGTTAATATATTGTTAGGAGAACAAGGCAGTTTGCTATGGAATCTACAGTAAAATTATGAGAGTTTCAAAGGTACTCGTAGAAGTGTTCCAAGTTTTCTAAAGCTGTAACAACTTTAAATTGGTAACTCGTCATTCAACAGATCATTTCAAAAATATTGTACCCTGAGAAGCTCATTATCATAAAACGATCATAAATGACAAAAGAGAGATACATTTTTATGATTCGAAATGAAATAAACGCATATAGTTCTAACATTTTGTTTCATTCCCATGCAGAAATTAAAATCGGGGTCTAGCTAGGTACTGGCGAGTTGGACACTTTTCTAACATGGCGCTAGTCTGGCAAAGTTGAATGGGCCAAGAGATGTACGTAACGCTGCTGCTAACAATTTCCCTACACTTAGCGAAAATTTGTGAAGACCTGTTCAGATTTCCCTAAAAATGACGTAATTTTCAAAATGAATATAATAAAAAATACTAAAACTATTACAGAAACTAAAGTTTATTAATTTTTAGCATACAGCTTCTAAAAATAAAATAACACATAAAAATAACATACGACCAAAATTCGTCGATAAACATTTTTTCTGCCCACCACATCTTAATTTTATATTAATTTGATATTTTCATGTATTTTGTCCCACTCTTTAAATCTGAATCAGTCAAAATCTACTGATTATCAATGAAATTTGACTGATTCAAATAGCTAAAAAGAGGTTACTGCAAATCAGTCAAATCTCACTGATTACTTCAGTGAAAATCAACTGATTTAACAGAGAAAAATATTTTTCGCATTGATTCAATCAGTGAAAATTAACTGATTTGTTAGTGAAAAATATTTTTGCATTGATGAATCAGTGAAAAGGAAAATTACTGTTTCAATCAGCGAAAATTTGACTGATTCAGATTTAGAGAGCACTAAACACGAAAGTCACACTCAACAATTTTTTTATGGAAGCGTTTTCTAGATATCAATGTTCGATATTGTTTTTTAAATTTTCAGAGTTGTTCCGACGTTTTTTAAATATATCTCGAGTTATAATTGACCGATTTGCCTAAACAAGCACTCAAATTATAAGCAACTGAATCTTCTACAACTTTTTATCCTAAAGTTTTCAGATCGGCCCAGTAGTTCAGATGCTAGCGATTTTAATAATTTGGAAAAGTTGGCTAATATTTGCGATTTCTATTCTTCCCAGGACGATATGTGAAATTTCGACCTCGATTTTTGCCAAAAAATCCAACTTATTAAAATTAAAGAACCCTGCATTATATGGGGATAATCGTGGTATTTTCAGCACGGGTTTGAACCATTTATCATGTTTTACTTATGGGAAGTGAAAGCACATTTCCGTGTCAAACAATCACTTTCAGTGTTATATAGGTATGCTGATTTAATTGCAGCTGTTGATTCAATATCTGGCCGATAATTTATGACTTTTTATATTTTTAATTCAATCAACAAAGAATAATGGTATTATTATCTCCCTGTCTACCTTCGTAGGCACATTTATTGATTTATGTGTTTGTAAAAAATTTTCAACTCGAACAATACTGTACATACAATGCAAGTGTGATTTGATGAATAAAATCCTGCAAATCGTTGTTTTATTACTAGAACAATAGTATATATAGTCTGCGAATATTCATTTCAAAGATTTATGATCACTCAAATATACTTTTTAACTTGGTTATAGTCTATTGTCTAAATATTATTGGTTGCATAAATTTTGTTTTTATTCAAACATCATGCGATCGAGAAATAGTTTCTTTCATTAAAGTATAGTTGTGCCAGAAAACAGGTCTCTGGGAAAAAAGTTTTCCCATGACTTTAGCACTTGAAATGAAAATTCAACGTTTCAAGAATTCGAAATTGTTTGAACCGACAAAATATAAAAAAACGACCAAATTTGGACGAAAAAAAATTTCTTAAAATAAACGATTATGAGTAAACAACAAAAAAGGAGGGAAGAAAAAATAAGGCAACCTACCAAAACCGCTTTCTTCTTTTTCTTTCTTTCGTCCTTTCTTTTTTATTACTTATACTTATATTTTATACTTATATTACTCTATTATTTATATATTATTGTGGATAATAAGGACAAAAGAGAACGAAAGAGAGAAAAAGAAGGAAGGGGTTTTGTAAGATTCCCATCTATTTTTAGTTTTTTTTGGCATAATTGCTTTTTTTATCAGTTTAAGCCACAAAATATGAAAAACGACCAAATTTGGATAAAAAAAATTTCTTAAAATAAACGATTATGAGAAACCAACAAAAAAGGAAGGAAGAAAAAAGAAGGCAATCTCCCAAAACCCCTTCCTTCTTTTTCTTTCTTTCGTTTTATTTATATTTTATTTATTTTATTTATATTTTATTACTTATATTATTATTATTATATTACTTATAGCTATATTACTTTATTATCCATATATTTATTGTGGATAATAAAGACAAAAGAGGACGAAAGAGAGAAAAAGAAGGAAGGGATTTTGGAAGGTTTTTTTCTTTTTTACTTCCTCCTTTTTTGTTGGTTTCTCATAATCGTTTATTTTAAGAAATTTTTTGGTCCGAATTTGTTCGTTCTTTAAATTATTTTGAGGATTCAAACAGTTTTGAATTCTTGAAATTTTGAATTTTACTTTTGTTTGGACGTTAATTGAGATGAATTTGAGTTCGTGGTGATACGTCTTCGAATTTATTTTTTAGTTTTGTACTTGAAATGATATTAACAGCCATGTCTTATGAAAAAAAACATTATCTTTCATGAAAATACACTCAGAAAAAGATTTTATTGAATCAAAAAAATTATTTGTTTGAAACACGTTTCTTTGGTGTAAAGAAATGTTTTGTTTTAATGAAACAAAATTTTCTTGATTCAAACAAAATATCTTTGGACCAAATAAATATTTGTTTGAATCAAATAAATTTCTGTCTCAAATCAAACAAATTATATCTTTGATCATATATCAATGCATTAATTTCTTTGTTTTGAAGAATAATTAATTTGATTGAAACAAATATTTATTTGGTTCAAAGATATTTTGTTTGAATCAAACAAATCTTATTTCATTTAAACAAATCATTTCTTTAAATCAAAGAAAGTCGTTCAAACAAATCATTTTCTTTGTTTCAATCAAATCTTTCTTCTGATCATAATCAAAAACCTACTAAAAATAATGTCTTGTATATAATAGAATTTCTTCCTACTAATACCGCTTCTTACAAGTTATTTAAAAATGATTGAATTTTCATAAATTTGGCTTATTTTTTCAGCGAAAATATTCTCTACTTCTGCACTGTTTCCGCGCAATTTTGAAAGTTTTCAATGGCTGAAGTGGTCAAAACAACTTTTTAAAAAGAAAAATTTTTTTAAAAAATAACTATATTTAAAGATTTACTTATATGTTTTAGATTGGAAACACTAGAGTTATAGAGATTATAACCTTGAACCAATAAATCTTTTTCTCAATCCCGAGTTCGAAACTTAAATGAATCATATTAATACCCAGAAATCAAATTCTTTCTTGTTTTCTTTTTCTCCATTAAACCTAAGATAAAAATCGCCTTACAGTCGAATATTTTTCATGCGAATTTGCATTTTCAACACGGAAGGTTTTGCTTTTATGCAGACATGCAAGCCGGCAGAGAATAGAAGGACCGTCTCGAAATCGACATAATTAAAATCCATACTATAACGTTTCGTGACCAACGACTTTCGCAATACTGTTTTTATCACGCCACTTTTTTTGCATCTTCAATAATAAAAAAAACTCAATTAGCAATAATAAACATTTTCCTTGACGATATTATTCAAGTATGTAGCTATATGTCTATAAGAATCCGAAACCAAAAGTAATAAGAGAATAAAAGAAGATTAAGAATCGTGTTTCTATCGTCGAGAGCAAATGCATGTAGATGAGTATCAAAAGACAAATATTTCATTTATTATTGCATTACAGGAACAATAGAATCATTGTTGTGAAAAAAATCTCCCTTGCTGTGCATCGCTTTAAAGAACTTTTTGTAACTGTCTTCCAAGTAATCCAATTTAGAACTACATGGAGTATAATTTTTAACAAATCATGCTTCTCAAAAATCCAACGACGACTCCATTGTGTTATCCGATTGTTCCAGCAGCTGCTAAGCGAGAGTCATTCTAAAGAACTTGGGATCTAAGAGAATCCAGAGGCTGATCAGCTGATCACCAACCGGGTTCGATGAGAGGGAGGGACTAAAAAGCAGGATTACAAAGGAGGCGTGGCGCTATTCCATCCAAGGTTATCGGTGCTCTGCAGGTATACCAACTGCTTTAGTATCATCAGATTTCACATTCGAATATCAGACCCAACAAGCATCTCAAATATCTCTCAATCCACGACTTAATCTTTCACCGACATTTTATTCCATTTTTTCCAATTTAGGTTAACCTTTGATATTTTAAGGCCATGGATCAATCGGACCACGTGACTAAATCATACATTAAGGGGATCCACCACCTTTAATAATTTTATTTTTTGAGTTTAGATCTTCCATATAATTTTTTTCTTATGTTTAGTACCTTTATTTAGAAAGGTTTTGGGAGTTTCTGAAAATTTCAGTACCTTTGTGTATTCTTAAACTAAGAATGAGTTCTTGGGCATTTTTTTCACGTTTTTTGACTTCAAATAACTTTTTTGTTTTTCAGCCAATTGACGGAATTTTTTTTTATTTTGTTCCTTACAATGTGTAATAATCTTTTGGGTTTAGAAAATAAGGTAACATGACTAAAAAAAAGCTACAAATGAAAAAATAAATAAAAATATTCCAAAATATTTTTAAAAAATTTTTGTAGTTATCTTTTTAGCTAGAGTGCTTTCCATAACCAAAAAGTCTCTACACATTGGAAGGAACAAAATAAAAATCATGTTAATTGGTTGAAAAACAAAAAAGTTATTCAGAGTCAAAAATAGGGCAGCAAAACGTATTTTGCCGAAGTGGGTAGTGGGTAGTTCAAAATTTTTAGTTTCAAAATACATAAAGTTGCTGGAATTTTTAAAAAGGCCCAAAACCTTTGTAATAAATAAAGGTACTAAACATAAAAAAAATCATATGGAAGGTCTAAACTTAAAAAACTAAAAAGATTAAGGTTGGCGGATATCCCCTTAATTCGTCCATGTAAGATGAGTTTCTTAATTTACAATACATCTTTTTGAAAGTTTGGGCAACGTAACAAACGACAAATCAAGCGCGTCTGTTAACTTCTTTTTAGGAAAATTTTTTAAATAATTGGAAGGGAATTGCTATTAACTATATACATTTTCACTAAAACGAAGTTGAAAAAGTTTCTTTATCGATTCCTCTTGGATTTTCCAATTTTTCAGAAAGATGTTTTGTAAATTAAAAAAGTCATCCTAAATGAACTTTCACGGGAATTTGATCACGTGATCAAAAAAAACTTCTCTATCTACCAAAATTATTTGGCTGAAACTTCTGGAAATGGTAAAAAAAAACATAAACGAATGTCTGTAGACTTTAACTAATTTTGAACAATCAAAAAAATTAATTCCTGTTTTATTGACAATAAATTGGAATTCAAACTTTCCAAAGATAGTTTGGTGGACATTATGCGTCGTTCGGGAAAACCTTTCGTGAAAAAGAAGAAAACCCAACAATCTCGAAAGTGTACAACTTATTTAATAAATCTCCAACTACGTGAAAGATTTTAATAAATATCACTGATATGAGGGCTCCGGATCTGAGCCGAAACGTCTGATTAAATCGACTTAATTTTATTTGGACCCTGAAGCCAATTTTTCCAACTATATACGTACCAACTTATTAATATTGAGGGTCAATACAACTCACACTACTTTTTATTGACAGTTATAATTTTTTAATTGCTCAAAATTAATTAAAGTCCAGAGCTATCCGTTAATATTTTCTTTATGTTCCGAAATTTTTGCTGGAAAAATTCATTTTATTGTATGATAACTTTAAGGGATACTGAAATTCTTTATTTTATCACGTGACTCACTTAATCTATACCCTTAACTAAAATTGGATGCGTATTAATACGAAGATATGTTCTGTTTTATGTGTACATTAATATAGAAATAGACATTGTCGAGAAATGGTAATCAGTTTACGAGCATGTATATATAACCAGTTTATTAGTCAGTAGAAAAGCCTTATATCTACTAGTTTTAAAACAAACCGCTAATGTACTACAGAATAGTAATACATTATCTCTTTCACGCAATAAATTAATCCTAGCAGCAATTCCAGTGGAGAATAATATTAACGAATCGTTAGTACGTATATTTATACGTCTGATGAAATTTGGTTATACGGAGAGAGGAAATAAAATACTCTTCCTTGTGGAATAAGAAATAAGTTAAAAAATAGTTAGAAGGGTCAACTCGTCTTGAAATTTTTCTATATTTCCATGTTCTTTAACTCAACGTGTTAATGATTAAACAGAAAAAGCCGCAAATGCTACACTACCGGTCAGAATTGTGGGACCACCTGTTTTTCGATGATTGCTTAAATTATCTTAATTTCATTTCTGTGAGTGATGAAATTTGTACTCTTAATAATGTGAAATCCATAAATATTATCTTTAAAATTAGTCTGGAATGAAGTCGTTTCGTTATAAGTTTAGAAGAGTTAAAGCAAAGAAAGTCCACATTTCAATGTTTTTTCAAATTTTAAATAACTTTCGAAAAAATCAACATTTTTTAATGTTCTTAGGCTCATTTTGAAGCTAAGATTCTACAGAATCGCAGTAAATTGTCATTATAAATCTATAATTTTTTTCTTGCATAATGAAAAGAGTTGCAATTGTAACAAAAAAGTAGGGAAATTTCGAAAATACATTATCTGATGTAGGTAAATCATAATAAAGATCATATGAATATATATTTAAAGGAGATTCGATGCATAATTCGTGATTATATGTTTTATATATCTTATAAAAATGTTTTTCTCAGCAAAAGCAATATTGGAATTTTTGAAACTTTTTTATTTGAACTTTAACCTCGACCAGTATCTAAGAATAAAATTACACATCAATTCCAAGAATTTTGTTCGATTTTGTAGAAATTTAGCTTTTAAATGAGCCTAAGAACATTAAAAAATGTTGATTATTTCGAAAGTTATTTAAAATTTAAGAAAGCATTGAAATTTTGACTTTTTCTGCAATAACTTCTTTAAAAATTAACAAAACAAATTCATGCTGGGCTCATTTTATGAAGAATTTTGATAGTTTTGAATTTAATTAAGAGAATAAATTTTTTGACTCACATAATTCAAATTAGGATAATTTAAGCAATTATCAAAAAATAGGTGGTCCCACAATTCTGACCGCTTCTGTACATTCAGTCATGGATAAGATACTTTTTAAAAGGAACTAGTTACCGTTACAGCACGAAAAAAGTAACTATTGTAATTTTTTTAGTTACTTTTTGGTATATGAAAAATATTAACTTAGAAATATGATTAACGCTTATTTGCATCTGCATTTGCATCTGTATTTTTATCTGTATCTGCATCTGTTCTGTTTAACGCCAATCAGCTTCTTGAGCGTTGATTAGCGATTGGTCGCGAAAAGTGCTGCCACAATTCGAATAGTGGAAATAAAAAAATAGTTGCCGTTACTAAAACAAATATAAGTAGTTACCATTTCGTTTCTATAATCCAAAAAAGGAACTAGATACCACCACCTGTGCAGAAATTATCCCGATTACCTCGATTTAAAGCAGAGCTCTGGCATGGCCCTTGCTAGTTTTTATATTTTTAATTTTCTGGATATAATCATGATGTGGACATATTCAGGCATTGATATCGACTTATCTATCATCAGATCGTAAATTTATTTCTCTTATTCCCATATAAAAATAAGTTTTAATTATTTGGATATAAAGAATGATGTGAATTTCATTTTCAATAATTGTATGCTAAAAAGTAATAAAATTTAGTTTCTATAATATTTGTAGTATTATTCATTATATTAATTTCGAAAATATTGCATTTTGAAGAAGATCTGAAAAGGCTCTGGCAAGTTTGCCTTGAGTAGGTCAATCGTTAGCAACAACGTTACGTGCCTCTCCTGGCTCATGCAAGTTTTCCAGACTAAGACCATCTTAGAAAAGTTTCTATATAGTCAGTACCCTGTTAGGACCCGATTTTGATTACCACACGGGCTTCCTTACCCGAAAATGTAACTAATCAAAAGTGGCTAATTCTGTAAAATTTAAATAACATTTCTTTCCCGTGTTTATTTTTAAAAATTAAATGCGAAAATAGTTTTGAAAAGAAATACAATCAACTTCATCTTGAAAGAAGACGTAATTTATAATTTTTTATGTAATAAAATTATTTGTTCAATAGGCTTTTCGGTCCAAACAAATAATATATTTCTAAGAAAAATTTAATTTTTCTACTTTTAATTCATGTAAAATAGAACAAAGATCTGGTTAAATTATTAAATAAACATTCATTCGATTTAAAAAAACGTATTTGTGAGCAGTGAGTTCATCTTTTTATTTTAAACCCATTTTAATTGAATATATAATTAAAATTTTTTCAAAAATAATTACAATCAATGGGGTTACTAATCGGGATCTTGTGGGGCCATCGCAGGGGCCCTTTATTTTAGCAGGGCCATTGGGGGTGACCTTGCTAAATCCTGACCAGCACCAATGATTACAAAAAAAAAAACCCAGGCCCCTACCATTTTTTCCCAATTAGCGCCATATGAGTAGTGGGGAAAAGTGACGAGGGCCCCACCAGAATTTTTTGACGGGAGCCGTGTCAGGAACATGGAACAATAATGTAGATAGTCGCTATAAATAAGTGTACACATAACGTGTCTATCCGTCAATAGTGAATTGTTTAGAGGGACAACGTCCCTCCCCAAACCTTCAGAATGTTTCCCCTGTCTGGAATGCGAGTTATTGTCGGGATAGGATCCAAACTATACTTACTACTCATGTCGATCGAAGAATGCTTTATCGACTCTATCTTCTATAGTGTTTAGTTCCTAGTCTATTTCATATATATATATAACCTTTTATTCTAAATAGCTTGGCATACACGTCACTTTATAGTATCCCAGCGAATGCTTTCTCTAAAGATCCTCATTTGTATTATAAAACCCGTCTCGTTTATTATATCTCATGTAGAACTTATTGTTAACGATCGTTAAAACTTGAGTACGCACTTAACTACTCCCGTTGAACAAGTACTAAAATCCTGCGTAATAAAGCACGTTCATGCGCATGTTCAAGTGCGTCACAAAAAAAGAATTTCGTTCGAGAGATATACTCTTGTCTGATAATAAAAATGTTAATGAGAAATCGTAAATGCCATTTTTGGTGCTGATTGTTATACAAATTTACGAAGGTAAATGTTTTTAATAAATTAATGAAAATTTGATGATGTTGTAATTAGAAAAATTGTGGAGAGGATGATAATGTTAAATTATTTAAGGGGTCATTATACTATCTCACTTTTGAAAAATCGATATTTTGTTGTTGCATTTTTCGATAGGATTTATTTGATCAAGCAGGAGTATTATATGGAGCAGGAATCGCTGATTATGCGTGTAAGTAACTTTTTATTACAATTTTTATTTTCCGTAGACTTTCAACGTGTTTTTCCCGAAACAACGTTTTTGCACCCATAGAAAACAGTTTCTTTGATATATACTGTCAAAGAAAAAATGTCTTTGAATTGAAGAATGTTTTGTTGATTCAAAACAATTTTCTTTAATGTAAACAAATCTATTTCTTTATAATTTTTATATATTTTTATATTTCTGTATATAAAAAAAATGTTTCTTTGATTTAAAAAAACTGTTTTCTCAGTGTGCGCTCGGCGCGCACGATTTTTCAAAAAGTTTTCAACCGATTACTTTCAAATTTTCCACGTTTATTCTAAACATAAATATCTATGGAGTGACGAAGCGATTTTTAAAATTTTTTATTTTATATCGTGCGCGCCATGGACATGCCTTTTTTTTAGACACTCTCTTCATTGTTAAACATTACCTAAGCTAAACAATAATTTAACGTGAAAAAATGTTTTTGTAAACTTTGAGACTGCGCAAATAAACACTAAAAATTTTATTTAATTACATATAGTGATTGTTGAGAAAAAAATTCTTGAAAACCACCCTTTTTGGGCCGAGATAATAATAAAGAAATATGAAATTATTTCGTCAAGATAATTTGATGATATTTCTCTAATAATTAAATAGTACAGATCAATTATAATTGGTCGAAATCATATATGTAACAGTCGTTATAACTGAACAGGATTTAAATTAGATGTTGACCTTTTGAAAAATTGTAAAAAAATAATAAATTTTTCGAAATTTTAAGATGACATGTTTCAATAATATTATTGGTTAACTTTCATCAACGGCTGTCAACATACGTAGATAAATAATTAATTTACGATGCAATAAATTGAGTTAATATTTTTCGATTTTTAGTCGTTAAATAGAACTATTCAGATATTCAAAACCGTGTGTTAATAAAGATAAAGTATATTTTCGTTTAACGACTTCGCAGCCGTAATAAGGAAACGTTCATTATTTTTCAAATTCGTGGATACCTATACCAAATAAAATTTTAATGCATTCAGCGGTTCAAGATATGTAAATGATACATGTAAATAAACGGGTCAATTTGAGTAGCTTTTCGTGACTTTCACCTGAACAAAACCTTATGCAAAAATTATTTTATTTCAAAACAGTCAATGAAAGAGAACAACTATTTAAAGAACACGGAGAAACTTTTTATATCAATTTTTACTATAGTATTTTTCAATTTAGGGAAAAACGTATCACTTTGAGAATTTTTGTTAGTAAAAATACTAAACTTTATAATAATGATATGAAACTTTAGTATAAACTATAGTAAAATTTGCTATGAACTATGCTGAAGTTTCATATCATTATTATAAAGTTTAGTATTTTTACTAACAAAAATTCTCAGTGATAAGTTTTTTCCTAAATTGAAAAATACTATGATAAAAATTAATATAAAAAGTTTCTCTGTGAACGTTTAAAACTAATTATAACGTTACATATTTAAAAACGTGTCTGCTATTATGTCAACCCAAAAATTATAGAATTTGTATTAATTTTTTGTTGCTTTGACATAGGGTCACACGCAGAAAAAAATCAGTAAAATTTACAGGAAGTTCGGTACTTATTTGGACAACATGACTTTTTGGTAAATTTTACAAGAAGTTGAATTCAATCAACAGATTTTCTGTACAATTTACTTAGCGTACAGTACAATCAACTTAACTCGGGTTTTTTCGTATTCAGTAGATTTTACTGGACGCTGTGTGAAACGTACAGAAAATCTGTTAATTGAACTCAACTTCTGGTAAAATTTACTGAAAAGTCATGTTGTCCAAATAAGTACCGAACTTTCTGTAAATTTTATTGATCTTTTCTCTGCGTGCAGTTTCTTTTTATTTTCTGCATTTAAAAATTATCAATGATATAATGAAACATAAAAAAGGTAAAAAAGATGAAAAAGAATGGCAAACGTTTTGGCCATATATGGGGGCCCTCTTCAGTGCCATAAATTATATAATTGATTCAAAATTTTCGTAAAAGATTCAAACATAGGAAATAATTAATATAACAAAAATCATGAATCTCACAAACTTATATAGCTTGCAAATCAAAATGAAGTACTTCAGTTATTAATATACGTAGAAATAAAATAACTGAAACGTTCCAGCCGCAGATGGAAATTATTCAGTACCAAAACTAAAATTAAAAATAACACTGAGATTAAATTAATGCAGGACATAATTAGTTAATTATAATTCTCTACTTTATTCTAACATGTTTCCTTTTTTATCACAAAATGTTTCACTCTTAGCAGACAATCAAGAACAATGCCTTCTTTGTGGCAACAAGTATGGAAATTTTATTGAAGACAAGTCAAAAAAATATAAATTGTTTAATTAAATACTCCGAAATTCCTGAAATCGATCTGAAGGCAGAAATATAATCGGCAATGGGGGGTCGAACCGACGGAATGTGGATCCTAAATAAATTTAGAGTTGGAGACAACAATCCTGTTTGCTCCTGACGAATTTCGGATTCCGATTAGTTTTTTCAGCGAAGCGCTAACGAAATGAGCAGAACAAGTCACCAGGGGAGCCCCCCCCCCCCCCCCCCCCCGCCTTTACCACTAAACACTCAAGTAGAGGGAAGCACGATCATTATTTCAACGTGCGATTTGTAAACGGGTTCTATTTATGGGACTGCAAACTTTATAATCAGCCACCGCAGGGCGACGACTTATTTAGAATAATTAATGCAGAGTACAGCCCTCGCGCACTGGTTACGGACCAATACGATTCACTCATCCCCCTCCTGGTTTCCCCTAGAGGGGAAACGAAGGCGTTCCTGGGGAAAGCGAGACGCCCACGTTCGCGTCACGCGCGACTTCTTCACTAACATAACAAAGCTCCTAAGGTATTTTTTTTCAGCTTCCTTAATACATAGATAACTTTGACAAATTTTTCAATGTCGTGCAAATTAGTCTTTTGGATGCTGCATAAGACTAAATTTACGGAAATTATGGTTCTTCTCAAACTTTTTCTACTTAATGTATTTGAATATGAAGCCGGAAGTTTATTCTCATGGAAAACAATTTGAGTTGTACATTTCCTGAGACAATTTTGCCACCTTGTGAAATTATTTATCTAAACATCAGTAAATAATTGGTGAATTTTTTTGTTTGAAGAGTATAAAATGAAGATTATTATAATATAGATAAATTGTATAAAAAATAATTTATTTAGGAGAGTGTTGAGTTCATAACTAATTAGTATTCATGATAATTTCTAGGAAAGGATTTTTTTTCAGTTTTATTATTGATTTGACTTCAATTGTTCAATTTCTTGTTTACTGGACATCTGAAAAAAAAATATATATATATGTAATATAGATCTTGTATCAAATTTAAATTATTTCTTAACATATTCAATAACGAGGAGTAACTGTTTTTTTTTTCTGGCGAAACAACTGCAAATAGGTTTTGAATTCACTTTCTTTACGGAGTAATTTATTAATCTTCTTTTAAGTTGATACGATTTCCTCGTTTATTTATATAGGCGCTTTATTTTAAGGTAGACGCTCATTTTTTAAATGAAGTTTAAGAGTTGCCCAAATTTAGCAAAGGAATTCGCTTTCTTAACATGTCTGTTGTATAAAACTTATCAAAGATGTCGCATCATGCAATAAAGAATCTTATTTACAATATATACTTTACGGACAATTATTCTGGAATTCTCTTTAAAATCGTGATGTAGCAAATAATATTAACTTTTTGGAAATTTCCCTCACGCAATTTTAGGGAAAGTTTGTGAAATTAGTAGATTTTTTTTGCATCTGTAAACTTTTCACTAATTCAAAGGGAAACTTGAGAAAAAAGTCTACAAAATTTTAAAGGATCTTTTCTATGATGTAAGCGGAATTCCCGAATATTTTGTTAATTGCATCATGACGACACGGAGAAACTTTTTATACCAATTTTTGCTATAGTATTTTTCAATTTTTAGGGAAAAACGTATAACTTTGAGAATTTTTGTTAGTAAAAATACTAAATTTTATAATAATGATATGATACTTTAGTATAAACTATAGTAAAATTTGCTATTAACTATGCTGAAGTTTCATATCATTATTATAAAGTTTAGTATTTTTAGTAACAAAAATTCTCAAAGTGATATGTTTTTCCCTAAATTGAAAAATACAATAGTAAAAATTTATATAAAAAGTTTCTCCGTGGACTTGAGAGAAAATCACCCGATTAAGTTTTAATACTAATTTCACGTGAGTTTTGCCCTCTAAATATAATTTTAATGTAAATTTAATTTCACAAATTTGAATTTTTTCTATCATCTGAAAAAATAAAATGTTGAGAATAAGGGAAAATATTTCTCATTTAGTTTGTTCCAGAAAATCACATTTGGGGAAAGTAGAGCACAACGGACCATTCAACTTCAGATGATCATAGTCTATAAAAAAATGGTTAGGAAAATCGATCAATATTTAATAACTCGTGAAAACTATTCCAATTTCGTTACACTAAATGGCAGTATAAAAGAATAGAAATTCAGTTTACACGGAGAAAATATAGAACTGTCAAACTTTTTTTTGCCGTCTCAACAAAATTTTAGTTTTCACAAAAAGTTTTGTGAAGCAAAAAGCAATAACAAACTCTTTTGTTGGTTCAACAAATAGGTTTGTTGGAAAAACTGAAAATTTGTTGGGAAAGCAGAAAAGTTGTTTCTGTTCTATATCAACAATCTGGTTGGTTGAAATAATTTTGTTTCTCAGTGTACATTAATAATTAATAATAATTTGGATTTTATTACTAATTCTTAAAAGTTTGCTTATTCAACAAAAAATTTTAGAGTGAAATATATTTATCATGCAATATTTGATATTAATAGCCTTGTATCAATATAGGAAATACGAATCAGTTACTAAAATTACAGATAATGACATCCAGGCTCAAAAAAATTTTATGTGATTATTCAAAAAGGCTATAATTCTATAAATTTGTTTTATAAATGAATATACTTTATAAATTGACTAGTCTGTAAATTAGTAATAAACCCAGCAGGGATTCAATATCTAAATACTGTAGAATCTTCAAAGAAATCAACTTTTGGCTAATTTTAAAGGCACGAGGAAAGAATCGTATCGTAATAACGACCCAGCACCGGAGTTTATATACTATTATTTATAATTTATTCCAATAAAAAGAATTCAACTCTTTCATCATAGACTTTCGATGAGTGCCAATAATATTCTATTATTTTAACAAAGTATTTGATCCCTCCTTTCGCAAATGGAATAACACTGAGAAAAATGATCCTGCTTTGTAAAAACTGGTAGTTCAACGGTGTTGCAGTTCAATTTAAACTAGGGTTCAATTCAATTGGAACCTTAATGGTGTCGTTCCATCCACGCGCTTACCTTAAAAAAAGTGCAAAACCGAATACGTTAAGGGGAACTTTCACCTTGTGCGTTCCAAAAAATCGATTTTTTTTGTTGCATTTTTCGAATCTACACTGAGAAAAAAGATTTGATTGAATCAAAGAAAATAATTTGTTTGAACGACTTTCTTTGATTTAAAGAAATGATTTGTTTAAATGAAACAAAATTTGTTTGATTCAAACAAAATATCTTTGGACCAAATAAATATTTGTTCGAATCAAATAAATTTCTGCCTTAAATCAAACAAATTATATCTTTGACCATATATCAGTGCATTAATTTCTTTGTTTTGAAGAAAAATTAATTTCATTCAAACAAATATTTATTTGGTTCAAAGATATTTTGTTTGAATCAAACAAATTTTATTTCATTTAAACAAATAATTTCTTTAAATCAAAGAAAGTTGTTCAAACAAATTATTTTTTTTGATTCAATGAAATCTTTTTTCTCAGTGTAGGAACTATCAAAAATAGATTTCCAAAAGGATTTTATGAAAAAAATGCCGTTTACAGAGTTCGGGATGCTAGATTTATTTTATTTTCATTTTTCGCACGTTTTTATAACTATAAATGAACTATCGAAGATATAGGCCAAAAAATTCATTTTTTATAAATAAGTGCCATTTCGCTTCATTTCAAAATTTTGGAAAACGTATATCCCCAATGAAAGCCAACACGCTACTGATTAAAACTGTGCTGCACTTTTTTGTTTCAGTCGACCTGGGATGCTAAAATCATGGTCACATTTTGGCTTCAACTTTCCGACAAGGTCACTTTCGAGGACGATTATACCACGAAAACTTTTTTTCGGACTTTTCATGCACTGAGAAAAAAGATTCTTAGATCCAAAGAAATGTATTTAATTGATTTCATTTCTTTGTATCAAACAATTCGTTACCCAATTCAATTAAATATTTTTTAGAAGCATTAAACGCGTGCTTTGATTCAAAGAAATAATTTATTTGATAGGCATTTCTTCAATACAAAGAAATATTTCTTTGCTTGTGAATATGAGCGAATTAACTCAACCAGTTCATTTCTTTGAAACTAAGTACCTAGTTTATTTGAATCTTGTTTTCGCACTCAAAGAAATATTTATTTGATTCAATAAGTCCTATTTTTTGAATTCAACAAGACGTATTTGAATCAAATAATTTATCCATGGATGAATCAAGCTTTAGGTTTTCTTGAATCAAGGAAATATTTATTTAATTGAGGCATTCATTAATTAATTTAGGAAGATATTTATTCGATTCATAGAGTTGATAAATGTATATCAATGTAACGTTTTTTTATATGAATAAAATATTGTGTTTACATAAATATATATTTCTTTAGTTGAAAGAAATGTTTTTTGTGAACAGCAGAATGGAAGAATTCATTTAAAAAAGAACATTTATTTCAAAGAAAACGATATTTTGTTGAAATGACTGCGAGTACGTTCAGTTAAAATAAATAATTTCGTTTACATAAATATTTGGCATCATTGTTACAATTGTCAATCTTTTTGAACTTGCAACATATTTTGTAGAATTAAATCTTTATTAGATTTCTCCTAGGAAATATCTGCCTACATTATCAACATAAAATAATTTAAACCAAAAAAACATATTTTTTAAAAGAAAGAAATATTTTTTTGAAAAAACTGTAGATATTTTTCGCTTAAAAAATTTGTTTATTTAATTTAAAGGATTGCCATATTTGTTATGATAACATATTTTTTAAACTTGAAACATATTTCATATAATTAAATGTTTATTGGATTCCTCCTAGAAAATATTCGCTTGCATTATGAATATGGAATAATTTAGACCAAACAAACCATTTTTTTAAAAGAAAGAAGTATTTTTTCGGAAAAACTGTGGTATTTTTCGTTTATAAAATTTGTTTATTCCATTTAAACGTTTGGCGTAGTTGTTATGATTACATGTTTTTTAAACTTGAAACATATTTTCTATAGAATTGAAAATTTATCATTCCCGATCTAAGAAACATTCGCTCTCATTATCAACTTGAAATGTATCATTCCAAACAAATATTCGTCCCACCGTATAGTATCCATTTTTTTCTATATTCAACTGTTTGTCATAGATGATATAAACATACATATACATACTTTCAAATGTGAAATATATTTCATAGGGTTCAAGATTTATCAGTCTCTTCAAAGGAAATATTCATTTTGATTCACAATATCAAATATATCATTTAAAACTTAATTCAATTTTAATTACTTTTTTATTTTTCACTTAGGTTTTTTAAATTCAATTGATTTTACAAAAATTCAAACAGAAAAAGTCTTGATAAATTTATAACATAAAATCTCAAAAATGTACACAAGATTTAGATTTTACATAAATTTCTTAGGAACAATAATAATTTGGAATTCACAATTGTATAATTTATATTTTGAAACTATACAACACAGAAAATAAAAGAATTTCCATTTAAATGTTTTTACACAAGATTCTTTTTTATATTAGTGTAATTTTTGAATATATATTTTAAAATTTAGTTTCATTAAACTTCATACGTATAGTCATAATAAAAATGTATACTAAATATTAATTAATAATTATATTATATATTTATCAATAATCATAATTATAATAATTAAAAAAAATATTTTATGAATAATTTATAAAAATAGTTGATTTATTTTTACTTGAGTGAGGCTCAAAAGCTCTAGTCACGACACATTTCTCTCACAAGCTCTGAATAACTCTTGCAGTCACTATATAAGAAAGTTCCAAATTTTATGTCTCAGGATTGTAAGCGAGCGTGTGCGTGATTCGACGAAAGCGTATCATCCTATATATAAGTTTTAGTTATTAGGTTTATATTTGCGGAAGTTGTATATTTAAGTGTATTTGTAATAGAAAATATGATTGGCGGCTGCGACTGAATGGTGTGAATGTAATTGTATGATGTTTATATATGTATGTATCGGATGACAAATGGCAGGTTCGAGGTAAGAATCTTTTTGTTATTTAAGAGAACCATGACAACGTTTACACTTGACTCCTTACAATTCATGAAGTTTATATTGCTTTAAATTTAAGAAATATTTCTTAAATTTCAAAACACGTTTATTCATATCAGTAACATCTTTTTGACACAAATCTCTAACTTACCATGGGCAACATTATCGTTCTTTGCATCCATTATTACTCAATACACTTTACTACTTGATCATTTTAAACAGTAAATCATATCTTCGGAGCAAATAATTATTTAATCCTACCAAAAATGATCTCCTCATTTCAAAGAAATATTTCTCTCAATTTACAATTCGCTCATTACAAACAAGGAATCAGATATTGGAATGGAAAACAAATTTACTTGAACCAATGCAAATTTTTTTGAATTAATGTATTGTTTCTTTGAAGATGCATCACATCATTTTACATCAAAGAATTTACTTCTCTTATCAAATAATTGCTACACAATGTTAATAACATATTTATTCAATCTAATGAATATTTAATAGTACTAGAAAAACATTTTTTTGCTTTCATTATTCATTTTTTAAAGACAATAAAAATATTTCTTTGATCTAAAAAAATATTTATTCGTCACCATCCAGCTCAACCATTTATTTGAATCAAAGAAATATTCTTTGATTCGAATATTCTTTTTTCTCAGTGTGTAAATATATTTTTCATCTTGAGGAATCAGAGGAAAAAACGAACAAAATGCAAAAAAAGTCATTGTAATATCTTATACCATTTTGTAAAAAAAAAACGTTGAATTTTGGCCCGAAAACCGAGTTGCAAGGTGGAAGTCTCCCTTAAGTTACATTAATTTAGATGTTTTTGGTTTTGCGCCACACAAGCGTGGAATTATTTTCTTTCTGTCCCATGAACGCGTTAAACCCCAAATGACCACTTGAAGCTAAATTTTGAGCCAATTATGAAACTTGTTCACCTGGTTCTTTAGCAAGATCTGGGTTTCGATAGGATTTAAAATAAGTTCAAACAGGTAGCGTCCTTGTATGACGTAAAACCGAAAAAAGTAGATAGAGAAGAACCACTTTCTATTGGTTACTCAAGATTTTTTACGCAATACACATTTTTAGAAATGGCTGGTCACCATGATGGATCAGTTATTTTGAATTTTATCATTTTTATCCGAAATTCGTATTCAGAGACCCAAAAAAGCCCACTAGTATGAAATTCCTAAGTAATCTGTCACGTTTTTGAATTTAAAAGTGTTTGTTCATCATTTTGAATCCAGTATTTTCGACCCCGAATTCCTATTCAAAAATCCCCTTAATGGGCCATCCATATACTACGTGGACAATTTTTCATTACTTTTAGCCCCCCCCCCCCCCTCGCGTGGACAGCCGTAGAATTTTGCCAAACACCCCCCCCCCTCCCTACTCTGTCCACGTGTAGTATATTTTTCGCAAATTTAGGGGAATGTGCGTCCACGTGGATTCTAGTCCCCCCGCTCCCCACCGGTCCCCCTTTGTGGACAAGCGTGGAATTTTCCCATGCCCCCCCCCCCCCCCCCCAATTGTCCTCATGGTATATGGATGGCCCCTAAAGAAAACCCTAGCACAAACTTTCGAAGTAATCTGTGGTTTTTTAATTTTTTAAATGACATATTGGTTTGCTTTTTTAGTTTTGTAATTTCGATGCATGATAGTTTATGTCGAGATTTGGTCGTTTTGGTAATTTGGGAATTCAAATTGATACGGATTACTTGCAATTTAGACATAAAATTGTAGGTCGCTTTATTATATCTGACATGTTTAATTTAGTAATACCGACAACAAATTCATATTCAGTAACTCAATGAACCTAAAAAATGTAGTTGAGGACAAATTCAACCACGAGAATGGTTACCAATACCAGAATTTTCTCTCAGTGTACTTTCCTGGCGAAAGTTTCTGATTGGAATGCAGTCGGAGCGAATCAGAGCTATTGCAAGCAATTCCGAAATCTGTTTCCGAACCATTCGGAATCATTCCGAATCAATCCGAAGAACCTTTTGTATGACGTTTGATGAAAAACCGTCAAAAATCAATCCGACTTAATCCGATTCATTCCGCTTCAATCCGAGCTCGAAGTTCGAAAACGTCACCAGGATTGAAAAAGAATTAACTTAATGTCCCATTGAGCCCGGCTCTCCCCTACTGGACATACACAAAAAGATCGAAATACATATTTCTTCAAAAAATAACAAAGGCTGGTTGTCAATTTTTAAAATCAAAATCTCTTCTATGAATTATATATATATATATATAAATAGCACATGTGTATAGAGACTAACGATATTTTTCCAGCAGTTTGGGCAAATCGGATGAAGAGTATTAGATCGGCGTCCATCGGGAAGAAAAGGGACACACCCCAGAGCCTCATAAGCTGCGATGATTCCCCTAATCGAGTTTATAAACACTCAACGACCACACCCACTCGAGCGAAGAACAGGGGTGGTTCACCCCCAAAGGGCGCGTATCCAGGCGTGTTTCCAGTATATACATATACACATTGTCGACTCGTGTTCATGGTTATACTCGTATTTATTAGTCTACATGCTGCACCGAGATAACGTACACCCGGTACACGCGAAGATAACCGCACCCTAGGGAACCCGCTGCTGCTTATAAACCGTTCTAACACGATGGGGAACCGCAAAGCATTCCGTACTGATTTATCGGTGGGGAGGTGATAAACGAGGCGAGTTCATCTCTTTCGGGTACTTCTCTATATATATATATATGTATAGTTCATTCGCTCGTGTGCATCAACACACTTAGTACGAATAAACTGTCGTCGCGCGTTGCTTCGTTTGCACATGCTTTGCTTTTATACGCTAATTAATGGTCTTGTTACGCGTTCGGAAAATCTTATTTTTACAGGCTTTGCTTCTTTAAAGAGTTCGTGAATAGTATCACATCTTGGCACATTAATTATGCAAGCACTGAGTACACCTTGATCTTATTTTTACTTCTTACAGAGAAAAAACTAGAATGTTGTTTAGAACCGATTTTCGGGTTCACGATGTAGCTACTATACACGAAAAAAACCGATTCGGTGTAAAACTCAGTCACTTACGAAAAAGTGTTAAACACGAAAAAATAGGCCTGTTTTTTTTTCATACTGATCTAACACCCGGATTTAACATAAAAATACATTTTTATTCATTTCTCGTTGTTTTGGCATTGGGTCAGTTTCTTTTTATTTTCTTCGATTAAAATGATCACTATTAGATATAAAAATACCAAAAAAGAAAAAGTTTCGGCCACATACGGGGGCCCTCTTCAGTGCCATAAATTCAAAGATTAATTCAAAATTTCTGTAAAAGATTCGAATATAGGAGATAATTAAAATAAGGATTATCATAGAAATCAAAAACTAATCTCATAGCTTGCAATTCAAGATGAAGTAGTCCAGTATGCAACAACACGAATTGAAAAAATACGTAGAATTCACTGTATATGAAAAACCGGATAAAATGAAATAACTTAGAAATTCGCAATCGAACCGGCCGGAAAATTTTTTTAAGAAAAACTCTCTCACCGATCGATCTGAACTGTTTCAAAAACCGACTCGGGACATGTGGCTTAGCTGAATGACAATTTTTTTTTTAAATGCTATCCTGAGAGATTGTTTTCCTCCTTGAAGAAGACTATTGTCCTAAACCTAGTTAAGCAATTCGAGACGGTTAAGTTGATTCTTACGAGTGGACGAAAGCGTCTATTTTTGAAGAAAAATATTTTGTATATCAGCTTTACGGACAATCCATTTTAGATTGAATTTGCGATCAAGGCTTTACAGAAATATTAATTATTATAATATCTATGTATGTAATTTTACTCAATATTATTTGGGTATGTTCAGAAATGAAGAAAAAATGGAAGGTTGTTTATTTCTGGATTTAGTTTTATTCTGAGATGTTTTGAAAAAATAATAAATTTATCTTTAAAAAAATGTATTTTAGTATTCGTGACATAAAGTATCACATTTAGAAAGTATTATTAAATTTAATTAGTTCTGAAAATAGTCAGAACTATGAGATATTCCACCTTTATACTGAATGTGCCATTTTTATTCATTTTTCGTTTTTTGGCATAGGGTCAGTTTCTTTTTATTTTCTTCGATTAAAAATTATCAATGTTAGATATTAAAAAAACGCAAAAAAGAAAGGATAGAGATTAATTTATCATTTCGCTATCTTCCATATTAGATACAGAGGCTAATAAAAATAACTCGAACTGCAGTCTGTAAATTATTCCAGATGTTGAACCGTTAGGCCAAAAACTCTCTCTACAAATATAATTCAAAGGAAATAAATCAGAATGAACTTATGAAATATTAATACAGCACCCTATTGCGTAATGTAATTCACATAACATAATCTGGGACTCAAATCAGATTTTAAGAACTCAATTGCGAATGGAATTGGGGAGCATCAAACTTCCCCCCAATTCCCCATATTTGAGTAACCTTCACCCAAATAAGCAGCCATTTATGCAGCAAACCTTTTGTTCCCATCGGATCGGCGCCGACGAAGAAGCTAATAGTTGTATGCCTACGTCTTCGAGGTCATGGTAACGGGGACCATTCGAAGGTCCCAATTCGCCTCGCTTGATGGCACAGGTGTCTCGGAAGGAACTTCCGTCACGGGCATCCTGCACAATTTAGGAAAAGCGTCGTGTTTCGAAAACACAATTCGTTCCATTCGGATTGTTATCACCGGAAAGGTGAGCTACTCTGAAAGGCGCCGAAATTTCGTTACGGTTACCCGTTTAAGAAAACCGATTCTTTTTCAACCAACCGACTTTCCTTCGTGTCGCTCTTGTTCTCAGTTTACACAAAGTGAATGTTTTCCTGACGTAGCACAAAATATTCAAAATATGCTTAAAACGAAAATTTGCAAGGGTACAACACTTTCTGCCATTCTTGCAGTGAGAAGAGTTTGAATTTAGTACGGAATCTGGAAAGTATCTCACCTTTAGACAAGTTCCATCGTGAATGGGTTAAATTCTACCGCAACCTTGATTCAGATTTTATTTAATCCCCAGCCTAGTTAGAAAATATCCACTCTTTGAAAGTTAATTAGAAAAATTTCTTTTATTTCTTTAATTTCTATAAAATGGTTCGTTGTTGGGAAAAAGTGGCTTTAGGGTCCAAAAATGATTAAGTTGATTTAATCAGACGTTTCGTCTAAGATCGAAGTCCTCATCAGTGATATTTATTAATATTTAATAAATACAAAAAAGGGATGGCGATAATTTCACATTTTTAGGAATAACTATAGTACTTAAACATATATTACAAAAAACGAGTACTTTATATTTTAAATTAAATTTATAAGTGAAAATGGAAGGTTTGGATATTCGACCAGAACAAAAGGTGTACTTAAATTGATTTCTCTGGTGTGAAGCTGTATTGAACAACTTTTATCTCCCCTGTTAAAACACTTTAAATAGATGTGCTACATTTCTTAGAGTAGTTTACAGGGATTACTTGAAAAAACATAAATTATATACTTAAGTTTAAACCTGAATCTACTAATAAATTCCTTAGTGCATAGCTGAATTGAAAGAGCTTGATTGATGAGGCCATTAGACATTTTTTAGAACTATTTTAAAACTATTATGAAATATGTATATATATTTTTGTATATCCTATCCGTAACTGTATCTACAAATAAATTCATTGATGTAAAGCTAAATTGAAAGAGCGTGATTTAGACTATTAAAGTTATTTTTGAACTTTTTTGCTCAAAAACTGGTTTAAAACTATTTTAAATTATGTATATATATTTTTGTGTGTCTTATCCAAACCCGTATAAAAATATGCATAAACCTATAATCCATAAAAACAATATAAAAAAAACGCACAGAATTAGATATTTATATTCGTAACTGCATATTTTACAACAATTGCAGCTATAAATATTTACATATGAAAAAATCTGCCCGCTTCGCGGGCACATTCTCATTGCGCGCTTCGCGCGCAGCTCGCTTCGCTCGCAAGATTCGCGCTCGGTCTTGTGCTCTTCGCATACGTTTAAGTTTATTTCTTATAATTTAATACTGAAGCTCAAACCAATTTAATGATATTAAAGATGATGTAATTAGTCATTTTCTCAAATTCACTAAGTTTCTTTTTCAGTTTAAGTGAAACAGAAAATTCAATTTACTTAAGGCTCTATCGGCCTTAAGGAACACATTCTCATCATGACACTCGCGCTTCGCGCTCGATTTTCTGTATGCATTTTTGTAATTTTTTAAAAATTACATGATTATTGATAAATTTATTTTCTTCCAAATATCTCAAAAAGGAAAAACAATCGTAGACTTTATTTAAGGAAACGATTTTGCAGAACAACGCTTATTTCGTATCTCACATATTTTGGTGAAAAAAATCGAATTTTTTCAATATTAAAAATCAAAAAATTAAAATATACATCCTGTCGAGAAATATCTCGATAAGAATGTGTAGACCTTATTTAGCCAAACAATTTTTCATCTTAAAGTTTGTTTTTTATCTCACATATTTTGTCTAAAAAATGCAATTTTTTAATTTTAATCGTATTTTTTGGAATTGAAACGAAAAATATATGTTTTATCAGAAACTGTGTGAGACAAAATTTGTAGATCTGTCTGAAACGAACAACTTTGTATTCTTACGTTTTTTTCGTATTTCACATATTATTGTTAAAAAATTGAATTTTGGATTTTCAATAGTTTTTGTTTAATTAATAAGAAAAATATGCATCTTATGAAAAAATGTTATAATTCAAATTTGTTGGTCTTTATGTAGAAAATAATATTGTATCATAACGTTTTTTCGTATCTCGTATAATTTAACCGAAAAATGGAATTTTGATATTGACTTTTTTCGAATTTGAATATGCTGTAACATTTCTAATTTTGGTTTAATCGAAAAATCTTATCAGGATAATTTGTAGAGATTTATGAGCACTATCTAAAACCAGTATTGAAATTTTTTATTTTTTTAAAAAATTATTTTCAAAAACACAAAAGTAGTGCTCAATCCCTCAATTTTGATTGGATGTGGCTGGTTAACGAACTTGTCCTTACTTTTTCGGCTCCGATAATGTGCGCCCAAGCTCAATTCAATCTGATGATTCTGTCGAGAGTTATGCCGCACACGACCTACAGACAGACAGACAGACACTTTCGTAAAAACCATTTTTTCTGACTCAGGGGGTCTCAAAACGTAAAGATTTGATGAAAATTTCGAAAGTCATTTTTCACATAAAACCAATACCTTCTCATCCATGATGAGAATGTAAAAATATAACCAAATTATGAAGGATCTGAATATTAAAAAATTGGTTTCAAAGATATGTTAGCAAAATAGAGAGATATTATTACTTCATGCATTGATCAAAGGTATTCAAACTTTCTAATCTCATAAACATAGATTAAAGAATTTTTATGGACTATCTTTTCAAGTAGTAGAAGAAAGATTTATTATATTCTTATTTAAAAAATGAAATGTTCTGTTTACCATCCGTATTGTATAAACAATCAATTTGACTACTTTTTACAAATTTTTATTTCAATAATTTTATTATTTAGTTTCATTTCTTTTGCATAATAAAAGATATTTTCACTAATAAAATTTTTTCCAAAAATGCTTTATTACTGTCGAAATTTGAAAATAAGACGTCTCCCCATACATTTCAAATGAAAGCAATTCCCTCAGTGTTCAACGAAGTGAAGTTAGCTCTTAATGAAGTAAAAATACCCAATATGTTTTCTGTCACGTTATTTATGATTAAGTTTGATTCGATATTAGGATAGTTTTAAATTATTTGTTGCAGTATGATACACCCGTGTGAAAAAATTTCATGGCGCTGGCCAGCGCCAAACCAAATTTTCTGGTTTCCAGTTCTGGTGCTGACTATAAGGCCTGGTCTGGGGCCGGCTAGAACTGTAACGTTTTTGTACGATCAGCCGCTAGTCAGCGGCTGGCCAGCCACAAGCCATAGGTTGCTCAGCCTTAAGCCAACGACCGGTCAGGCGCTAGCCAGTCACTAAACTACTTTATTATTTACATCTTACATTCGCTGCAAAAAAAAATTTATAATTGCGTAAAACCAAATTATCTAACTTTTTAATTTTGGTCTATTAAATTTAATAAATCAGAAAATTAAATTTAATACACTCACACGAATAATATAAAGAAATATTAAATTTCACAAACAAATGTGTACGAAATTTATATTTCTAAAACTGTAAAAATAATCAAGAATCTTGCCATCTTTAGCCAATTTCCAATGGCGCGTGACGTTCTGATTCCTCAGGCAAACGAGATGTCTGAAGATCTGTAATTTTGCTCTTTATTGCTCATTTGAATAAGTTATTTTTTATTGTACGAAAAGAAGGAGAATAATGAGAGACCAAGTTAATTCACTTGCTACTGGATGATTTTACGTTTTCATGTTTGATTTTTTTTTTGTGTTCAGAAAACCTTCTCAGGATCAGGGTTTGTTTTAATAAAGAATGTAGGGAAAAAGGGAATGTCAAGGTGGATTTTCTGCAGATACATTTAAAATTTAAAGGAAAATGAAAAGTTGACCCTGACCCATTCTTGTTACTGAAAATAGGCGAATTCTTCTGCGTAATCACTGAATCCCGTTGGCTTTGCCTTGGATCTCAGCTCGGGTCTTTCGTTACGCTCACTCCTGTAAAAGTGGCTGCAGGTTTGTTTGTATTTTCCGCGTCACGCCTTGACGCAGACCTGACATCCGGCGTCAAAACAGATCAAGAGCTTCGTTCTACTCATGGTTAGCAATCTTTTCGCACTTGCTTTTTTCTAAGCTGTGTGTATTTTTAGACAGCGGAGTGGAAGCGTTCCTTTTTCCACAGAAAAAATTGTTTAAATATTTTTAGACATTTCTTATACCTCAGCTTGTCCAGATGGAAAATAAGTTTTCTACTACTTCATGTCGAATAAATAATTAGTCATTTAAAGTCATGGACCAACCAGACCACGTGATCAAATTTTTAGATAAATATACTCGTATAGGATAACTTTTTGTGTACACAAAATATCTTCCTGAAGAATTAGTAAATATGATATAATAAAGATTGTCCATCTGGTTCGTTAAAGTGAAAATTTTGCAAAAAATTATTTTTTTTTTAAATAGAACTGAAAAATCTATTGGCAATCACAATTAACTGCAAAAATATTAATTAAACGAAGCAGATGTATTCTTTCATTTCATTTCAAAAACTTCGAAATTTTTTTTTTTTGCTTAAAAAGTGTTTTAGGGTCTTAAAAATGATATACCAAAAGATGGAGGGCGGAAAAATGTGTAAATTTTCAAATTTTACAGTACTTAAAACTTTAAACGCGTTTTTCTCGAAACCACTTTTTTTGAACTGGCCGGAAACATAACTCGAACAAATCTTCACCGATCGATCTGAAATTTTAAAAATATAATATATTCAAAATTGCTTTCTCCAGCGACGAACCTAGGATTTTTTTTATAAACAACTTTGTGACGATTTTTTTCATGGATTTTTAAACTTTTTTTCAAAAGTGCATTGCGGAAGTTAGGTTTCCGGTCGTGGAACCCTTAAAAATAAGGAACCGACGGAGAAGTACACGTAACTGACATTTTGTCATGAACGAAATTAAAAAAAATATTTCCTATACTTCATTACTAGTATTATAAATCCCATTTTACAGAATTCTGATTGATCTCTTTATTGCGCCAAAAAAAAGTTCCGAAATATGCCTATTTTTCGTGCTCTACAGTCGTTTAACCCCTTAAATTTTTGAAAAAATTTGTTCCCTACGAAAAAAATTATTCTACAATTTTTACAATTAGAATTTAGTCACGTGGTCTGATAGGTCCCATGACCTTAAGGGAATCTAACTAGAAAGTCACTTGATCAAGAAAAGTATTTCAGTTCCTCCAAAGATTTTTTTACAGTAATTAATATTTTTCACTGGATTATTGGGACGTAATGACTCTTTACTCGATCGCTTGATTTACTTGATACATGCCCTTAAAATAAAATCTATAAAGAAGCTTTATCAATGATCTTCAAACGGAGTAAAAAAATTAAAGAACATCAGCCTTCGCCCTACGAATTCGAGATCAGTCAAAAATGCAAATGCGATTTCGAAAATTGGGCGTTTCTAAGAAGTAACACTATCCTGTCAAAAAGTCAGCGCATTCCCGTAAACACGACTTTTGACTTTTTGAGTCGGATAATCTCTGGACAAGTAAACTTTCAGGTGGATGTGCCCAGCAAATCCAACACTCGATGCGATTATCGGCCGAGGCTGTCAAACATCGCAGCTTTGAGGATTAACTTCAAAGATTTACTAATCGGCTTCTGCACAAGTATTTCATTTACTAACTTTGTATCCTAGATTTCCAATCAAAAATAAATAAATAGTAAATTTATAACTGATTTCAAATAGAACTTTCTTCAAAATCACAAACACATATTTTCTAAACAAAAAACTGAACCTGGAAAGTCAATTTTTTGTGGTGTTTCTCTTGAAGGCAAATTTGTCGCGGGTTCAGTCATCGTCAGTCACGAGACAAACTGTCAAGTACAACAGAGTGAGTAAAGTTTTGACGTCTCAACTCAGTCACGGGAAATGAGATTATCTCCACTGGATAAAGCCCCCCCAGGTCTCGTTTTCTGCTTCCAGTACGTAGAGAAGACCACGATCCGCCTACCTGTATCGGCTACCTGTGCAGCATCTCTACGGATACACATCCGTTGTCTGAAAGAGTCGCCTTGGCTAGATTCTATTGCACTCTTTGCAATTTTGCAGCCCCCGTGAAAAAGAAGAGTACTGTGTCACTTGCGCCGAGCTTCAGAGTTGTAGACCCCCAAGGAGCAATTCGTCACAGGGAACAATAAGCCCCCTGCCTTCTCTAAGGATAAACAAACCCTTCGTCTTCGACCAGGATTCCAACTGATTTCGACTGGTGCACCATGGAAATCTCACCGCAATCCACAATGAGACACAGAACGCCTTTTGTCCCTTCAACTCTCAATTTCCAACTGAAAAATTGACTGCTCTAGTATCTTGTAAAAAGGAACCAAGGTAATTGAGACCATGTCTTCTGATTTAGAACCCATTATTTTGTTTACTCATTTACTCCATTTTTTGATTTAAGGGGTTACTCTACTATCTTTGCAAGTTTAAAAAATTTCGTTTTTTTCATGGAAAAATTAATTTAAAATTTTCAATCTTTTTACACATTAAAGAAGAGGTTTAACACTGGTACAACAGATTTTTACATTCTCATCATGGATGAGAAGGTATTGGTTTTATGTGAAAAATGACTTTCGAAATTTTTATCAAATCTTTACGTTTTGAGACCCCCTGAGTCAGAAAAAATGGTTTTTACGAAAGTGTCTGTCTGTAGTAGGTCGTATACTCGATAACTCTCGATAGAATTATCAGATTGAATTGAGCTTGGGCACACATTATCGGAGCCGAAAAAGTAAGGACAAGTTCGTTAACCACCCACATCCAATCAAAATTGAGGGATTGAGCACTACTTTTGTGTTTTTGAAAATAACTTTTTGAGAAAATAAAAAATTTCAACACTGGTTTTTGATAGTGCTCATAAATCTTTACAAATTATTCTGATAATATTTTTTGATTAAATCAAAATTAGAAATGTTACAGCATATTCAAATTCGAAAAAAGTCAATATCAAAATTCCATTTTCCAGTTAAATTATACGAGATACGAAAAAACGTTATGATACAATATTATTGAATAAATAAAGACCTACAAATTTGAATTGTAATATTTTTTCATAAGATGCATATTTTTCTTATTAATTTAAAAAAAAAAACCATTGAAAATCCAAAATTCAATTTTTTAACAATAATATGTGAAATACGAAAAAAACGTAAGAATACAAAGTTGTTCGTTTCAAACAGATTTACAAATTTTGTCTCACACAGTTTCTGATAAAACATATATTTTTCGTTTCAATTCCAAAAAATACGATTAAAATTCAAAAATTGCATTTTTTAGACAAAATATGTGTAATACAAAAGAAACGTTTAGATGGAAAATTGTTTGCCTACACAGATAAAAGTGGATGTTTAGAATTACTATCTAGATATTTAACTATGGGACAGCCATCTTATATGTTTAATTGTAATATCTAGATATTCAGGTGTAATATCTAAGATGTTAAAATATGCAGAGATTAATATCTTGGATATTACAGTTAAACATCTATAGATACTACAATTGAACATATAAGATGGCTGTCCCATATTTGAACATCCATTTTTCTCCGTGTACCCGTGCAGAAATTTTGGTGGGGCGACGATCGGGCCCCGATCTGGTCCAGATATGACCCCTTCTAATTTTGTATTTTTAAAAATAGTAAAATTTAAAGGCTTTTCGTTTAATAACAATAAATAGTTGGTTCAAAAAAATTTATTTCATTAATTCAGATTAGTGATGCAACAGTATAATTAAAAGTATAAAAACAGTATAATTTTTAAACCCATTTTCGTAGTCTGTAGAACTATTCGATTCTTCTGAATCTAAAAATATATTACATTATTAATCATTTTCTTTCTAAAAAATTCACTTTGGAAAATTGAATATACGAAATAAAAAATAATGAAACACAATAACGTTCTACACTTAAAATTATAATTTTATTTTCAAATTACCGTTAATAAAAAAATATTTCTGAACTCGCCATGTACTTTTTGCTTTTGTCATTTTAATATCAATATAGTCACTATACAATATCAGGACCACAACACAAAATTCGAAAATAATCTTGTCTATCATAATCCGATGTGGTTCCAACCCGAGCCACACCATGTGCCCTCCTGCGGCCACATGTGGAAAATCCGATCGGGCCCAGATCGGAACTTGGAAAGAAATTGGGCAATTTCTGAACGGGTAAATGAGGTCTACAAATTTTTAATATTAAAAAAATTCGATTTTTTTCACCAAAATATGTGAGATACGAAATAAGCGTTGTTCTGCAAAATCGTATCCTTAAATAAAGTCTACGATTGTTTTTTCTTTCTGAGAAATTTGGAAGAAAATAAATTATTTTAATTATGTAATTTATTAAAAAGTTACTGAAATGTATACAGAACATCGAGCGCGAAGCGCGAGCGTCATGATGAGAATGTGTTCCTTAAGGCTGATAGAGCCTTAAGTAAATTGAATTTCCTGTTTCATTTAAATTCATAAAGAAATTGAGTGACTTTGAGAAAATGTGTAATTCACATCATCTGCAATATTATTATAAAATTGGTTTCAGCTTCAGTATCAAATTATAAGAAATAAACTGAAATGTATGCGAAGAGCACAAGACCGAGCGCGAAGCGCGACGATCAAATCGCGCGCCCTAGGCGCGCTCAAATTTTCGAGCGAAGCGAGCTACGCGCGAAGCGCCCGATGAGAATGTGCCCGCGAAGCGGGCAAATTTTTTATTTTTATTTTGTGTGGAAAATCTGGCTGATCCAGCTGCCTGAAGTTGACCCTGCTGAGAACTTGTTCACACAATATCTCCACTTTCAAGAACCTGAGAGCAAAAATTCCGCCATATTATTAAATATTTGTAATGTTGGATAATTGGCTTTAGGGTCCATAAATGAAAAAAACAGTAGTTTTAATCAAACGTTTCGACTCTGATTGGAGTCCTCATCACACAGGAGAAATCTTAAGAATTAATGTTGAAAGGTAACACATACATTTTTTAAAAACATCTGAGATAAAAAACTAGACACGTTTATGTATAAATGTAACTTGAATTGTAGATGCAAGTATATAAATGTGAGAAAAACAATATAACTCAAAGAATACACATCAGACTTCGGTAAAAACTTCGATAAAACTTCAAAAACATTGATTGAATAAACATGAAAACTATTCCACGTTTATGTATAAGTGTATTATAAAATATAGATGCATAAAATATGAAAAAAACCTTAAAAATAAGCAAACAAAACATCGATAAAGACTTCGATAGAACCTCGATGAAAACTTCAAAAAAACTTCGATAAAAAAGCATGAAAATTCTTTGGGATTGCGTGAAGAATAAAAACATGAGAAAATTTACATAAAATTATACATAACATTTTTTGGGAACGCAAGAGAATTCATAAGAGAATTAATATTGAAAAGTAAAACATGCATTTTTTAAAAAACATCTGAGATAAAAGCTAGACACGTTTGTGTATAAATGTAACTTATAGTTATCATTTCGCTTTTGCATGTGTAGGTAAAGAAACTTTGAAATTACTTCAAGGTAAATATTTCTTTCACATAACGTGAATCTCTGAATACCAGAAAAACATTTTGAAAATGTTGGAATTAAATGTCTAAGTATAAAATTTTAATTGAAATTCGTGCATGAATTTTTAGATTGAAATTTCTTTGGTATAAATTATAATTTGAAAAAATATAAACAGTATTTCTGTATAAATTAAATGGGGAAACTTTAAAAGACGTGACATATTATGCGTGTATACAGGGAAATGAATAACTTGATTTTTTATAGATTGTTTCGCATAGTCTTTTCTTGATATGAAGCTAAATATCAAAATATATCAGTAATTATTTCTATGTTGTATAATAGCAAGTTGAAGGCAACATTGTCACAGGATAAAATACTTTTAAAAAAATGTACATTTTTAAGCGCTAAAAATGCCAGTTCCCGTTTAAATATGTAGATATAACATTTTTTTACATTCTTCCATGAAATTATACAACCAAATTTTCTTTAGTATGACGTGAAATCTGAAAAAATTTTAATTTTTACTCAGATTTTGAATTAAATCTACATTTTACCATAGAATTTCCGAAAGATGTAACTGAAACTTCATACAGTTACAATTTCGTGAAATCGAGAAGATGATTCAGTTAGATTTTAATAAATTTGAGAGGAAAGTTTTCAATTCTCAGTTATAAATTACTGAAAATTCTGAAACTGAAACAGAATTTTTTTACAGTTACATGTAACTCGTAATTCTGTTAAGGTTCCGTAATTTTAAGATGAATTTAGTTTTCTAATTTTCCGCGCAGACATTCTCTCCTGGTGCAGATTAGGCTCAGACAAGGTGAACCCTAGATCAAATGAAATGCAGCGCCTGATCTAGGCCAGGTCCTCAGCTGAATTTTTTATTACCTCAAAAGTATCTGAATCAGAGTTTACCATGTCTGGGCCTAATCGGCGCCACGACACAATTTCTGCACGGGAAATTACAAAACTGTATTCCGTTTTTTTAAATTTATCTTAAAATTACGAAACTGCAACTGATTTTCCAGTTACACTTTATAAATCTTCAATTACCTGAGAGGTAACATTTTTTCTGTTCAAGTTCCAAAATAATCAGATACAGGTGTTGGAATATTCAGTAATTTATAACAAGAATAGCAATATTATTATCGAGTGGATAATTTAAAAGAAAAAAGATTATTTTCCTTGAAAAAAATGTGGAACATAGAAAAATAATGCATTTAACAAATTTTATTTTTTCCCGAACTTTTTTTCTTATCGCTTCATAGAAATATTTTTTAAATCATACGATTCTAATAAATCACAAATCATTTATTCAGGGAAAAGATTCTTCACAACTTTACCTTTTCCAATTTTTGAGATTAAATTTACCAAAACAAAATTTTTATAAACGAATTGTTGAATTTGATAATATTTATTCAAATATTTATTTTTGGAAAATAATCTTCTTTCTTTCAAATAACCCCTTCAATAATAATATTGTTATTTTTGTAAGCAAAATTCTGTATTTCTTCCTGAGACCTAATTTTCGTGGACGAACTACCTTAATGTTACTGAAGTGTAATTGGATTTTTTTCTCGATTCCACCAAATTGTAATTGTATAAAGTTTTAGTGACATGTTTCGGGAAATCCTGTCAGAAATCTCTAACAGCGCAATAAAGTAAAGCAGGCGAGTAGTAGATTTAGCATGAAAATAAGAAGGAAAGAAATAAAGATCTAAAGGAACGATCGTGTTCTTTCGCACGATCAGTGGATTGTTAAATCTCTATGCAAGAGAGAATGGCAGCGATTATTAATTAGCAGGGGGAATTTTGCCGTTGGCGTACATAATATTCATGTTCCCTCCCTGATCTCATTAATCTCTCGAAGGTGGTATTGTGATATACGAATTTAATTCCTCTATAAAACATTTTTATTCGACGAATTCGGCCTTGAGTGTAAACATACGGAAAACAGTAACAAAATCAAATTCTGTTGTAGCTAAACTAGAAAACAGGTAGAACTTACCTGCGATTAATGAAACCTCGTCCCAAATTTAGGATTCAATTGATCATTTGCTCACTGAAAAAAAAACAGAATCCAGGTAAATATGAAACCCGGTTTTTCTGTTCTCTATACTCTCCAAATCTGAATCAGTCAAATTTTTACTGAATGAATCAGTGATTTGCATCTTCACCGAATCACCAGTGAACAAACTATTTTCCACTGTCAAATCAGTCAATTTTCACTGATGGATCAGTGAAACAATATTTTTCACTGTTAAACCAGTTCATTTTCACTGAAGAAATAAAATAAAATTTTTTATACCCCATATGCAAATGAGTAATACATAGTGATGGATTATGATTGGTATTACCGGAGTGATACTAAAAATTTACCGATAATGACCGGTAAATATTTACCAAAGTGATAAAACTTAAATCATTAATAACAGTAATTGTATTGAATAACAAAATGAAGTTAATCAAAAAGTCTAAGTATTACAACAACTTATTCTAAGCATTTTATATGTAAAGAAATATTAATAATTGCGAAATAACGCAAATGTAGAGTTTTATACGCAACCAGCAGACGACAGATATGGTTAAAATGCCGGCAACCGGGTAAGAGTGAGAACTAAACGACTGTTTGACACATAAGAGTCTATATAGCTAAGAGGTAAGTATACATGAAAATGACATAAATTATTAATGTATTGAACGTACCCAATTTTTACAGTGTAAATTTTTTCTTTGTCGTACCTCTCAAGGTTACTATTGTAAGTACACCGTTTTATTATTGTCCAATCTTGTAGGTTATGTTTTTCCTACTGGGCAATTGAAATATAAAATTATAAGCAGAGATTTTAATGTCAATCAATGTAAACGAACATTTAAAAAATGGTTTTAGGGTGAAATGGATTCAGACCAAATCGCTGAACAATTCTATACTTAACTATACTTATGTACTATATTTACAAGCGAATTAATCTTTTTCCCTATTAAACACTTCAAAGCGTTCGTTAAAAACGTCTGTGGGTTTCATGATATTGTTGAAGCCTCAAATTTGTACTCCAAACTAATTTTTCTTCTTGTTCACTATTGAAACAATTGAGGTTATGATATTATAAACAAGCTGCTGTCATCTGATACATCTCCGTAAAACTTACATTTCGAACTGTTCTTCCTAGTCTACACTAATTAGGTTCTTCAATTGTGATATATAATACAATATGAGGTGTACGAAGTACACGGAAAAAACAGTATAGCTGAGAAAATTATACAGAATTTGAGTTGTTCAAAATACCTGTCGTGACTATACGATATTGGTATTGTAGCTAAAATGAATGCGTGACGCACCGAAATGCGTATTTTGCAATCGCACCATTATAATTTCGTTCGTGCAACGATAGAAGTATAGCTGTTCGACCTATACCGATATATAGTGTCTCGACCCATGCGGTATAGGTGAGAAAACTATACTGGTTTGCCGCGCGAGCTATACATTGCTTCGCATGCACGCGACTCTAACCTCGAAATGAGAAAGGAGTGTCATTTATTCGAGGCGTTTTTTTGAAGCGTTTGTCGATTTGTTTGGAGCATTTTTTCTTTCTTTGAAAGATCATTTTTGCGTATCGCGTATTGTTTTATCACACGCGAAAATTCATAACAGCGATGGACGAGTGGGTGAAGAAAAATTGACTGATTGGGGATTAAGAGAATATATCGAAGCTTTCAGGAGTAATTACTAACATAGTTACAACAATTTGAACATCATTTTTTCATTTCCTATTATTTATAATTAAAGCTCTGGATTACAGAACATGCGACAACTCTATCGCATGCATTGTTATAACAGGCATAATATTTTGGTAACAATCGCTATACATCGTATTGTCATATCAACAAACTTGTATCCTTCGCGGAGCAATATAACGCTTAGGAATACCAGTATAGCTGTCTCACCTATACTCGTATAGTTCTAAGGACTAAACCGTAGCATTGGCCTGATAGCAATATTTTCTGGTTCTGAGGACCAAAATATAGTTCTCTCAGCTATACTGTTTTTTCAGTGTGAAGAAAAAATTGACTGATTGGGGATTAAGAACATATATCGAAGCTTTCAAAGGTAAGTACTAATATAGTTACAATAATTTGACTATCATTTTTTCATTTCCTACTATTTATAATTAAAGCTCTGGATTACAGAACATGTGACAAACAACTCTATCGCATGCATTGTTATAACATGAATAATATTTTGATTACGATCGCTATACATCGTAGTGTCATATCAACGAACTTGTATCCTTCGCGGAGCAATATGACGTTTAGGAATACCAGTATAGCTGTCTCACCTATAGTCTCACCTATAGTAGTTCTAAGGACCATACCCTAGAATTGGTCTGATAGCAATATTTTCTGTTTCTGAGAACCAAAATATAGTTCTCTCAGCTATACTGCATTTTCAGTGTATTTTTGACATGTTTTCATATGAAAAAAATACTCTTACGTTGAAAAGTTACAGTTTTACCATTTTGGTAGAACTTTACAGGTCATTACCAGTAATTATCAGTCACATCAAACTTGACCATTCCGGTAAGCGTCATCATTCCATCACTAGTAATACACGAAGATCGGACACATGAGACACCCTTATATTCCTCATTAAAAGAAACACTGGTTTTGGTTAGATGGATTTTGGAGTTCTAGCCGAAAGCTGCGGGCCAGGATAATGTGAATTGACGTTGAGCCGAAAAAGCGAAGGGTAAAGGAGCAAAAGATCGTCGAAGATAATGCGATAAATTACTGCTCTCGTGATGTAGAAAGCCTCAGGTTGAGAACCCCTCTTCGACGTGTGTGGTCCGCTCTGGCGGCGAGGTGCCGACACTCGAAGTCTTCCCCCTTTCCCTCTTCTGCCTCTTCGTCATTTCATTTTGTTCTTGTTTTATTTCGCCGTGCCTTTCATTGTTTCTCTCTCTCTCGTGTGGATTCGCAAAATCGCCATTCTGTCTCGCTTCATCCCTCGCACGTCATTATATTCCGGCGCTCGGCACGAATCTACTTTAGGAGGCTTCAGCATCCTTTTCGCACGAGTCGGGCGCGATATATTGCCTTCTCTGATCCTCTCATGCTTATTACCCAGAGTCTAATCCCCTATCCTTCTTTCGCTCGTTAGCCTCGCTTGCTTTATACGCTCAGGTGCTTACTTACGCTTACGAGTTGGATCTCTCGGTAAGGTTCCTCCTGATCGGGGTTCTTCCTCTACGCGTGTACTTACGCCCAATGAAAACACCCGTGCGGGACAATCAAGTCCCAGCAAAGAAACATGTGAGAGTAAGAGAGAAAAAAATTGAACAATCAAACGATGTGTGAAGAACGTGGCGTATAATCGAAATTCTTGAGGGTTATACATACTCTGGAGTTTATGTTACTTTCTAGACTGTATAGAGTAAAGCAGTGTGTCAACAGTAAACTTTAAATTAATCAAAAGTACTTTTTATACTTTTAGTAGTATTCAGATCTTTTTTTTTCAATTCTTCAATCCTGTAGACCACGGTTGGAAATTATAGGTTCACCTTTTATTTCAGTTATTGTTAAGTTAGTTTTCATCCACGAAAATTATACCTCAGGCAAAAATAGATAATTTTGCTTTCAAGAATTGCAATATTATTATTGAAGGGTTATTTTGAAAGAGAAAAGATTATTTTACATGAAAAAAATTTGAAACACATAAAAATAATTTTATTAATAAATTTTATTTTTGACCCAACTTTTTTTCTTATCGCTTCGTACCAAATTTTTAAAAATTATGCGATTTTAATAAATCATGAATCATTTTTTTAGAGAAAAGATTTCCCACAACTTCTCCGTTCCTGATTTTTATAAATAAATTCTTTAATGGCTGGAATCAATGAAAAAAACATTTTCCAAAACGAAATTTTTATAAACAAATTGCTGAATTTGATAATAATTTACTCATTTAAGAAAATTGAAAACGGTCAAGTTGTAGGGAATCTTTTTCTCGAAAAAGTGATTTGTAATTTATTAAAATCGCATAATTTTTTAAAATTTGGTAAGAAGCGATAAGAAAAAAAGTTTGGGCAAAAATAAAATTTATTAATAAAATTACTTTTATGTATTTCAAATTTTTTTCATGGAAATTAATCTTTTCTCTTCTAAAATAACCTTTCAATAATACTATTGCTGTTCTTGAAAGCAAAATTATATATTTTTGCCTGAGGTCTAATTTTCGTGGATCAACTACCTTAAAGTGCTTTAGTTTTTGTATAATTGAAAAACGAGAATAAATCTGCCTCGGCCCGGATTTGAACCAGGTACCCCACTTTATTTATCAAATTAATAGTATTGTGGATTCTTTAAATTAATTTTTACTCTCTAAATATGAATCAGTCAAAATCTACTGATTATCAGTGAAATTTGACAGATTGAAATAGTTAAAAAGAGGTTACTGTAAATCAGTCAAATTCCATAGATTGCTTCAGTGAAAAGGCAAATCACTGATTCAATCTGTACAAATTTGACTGATTCAGATTTAGAGAGTAGAGTATAGCTTTTATTCCAAATTTTATGACTTTTTTGTACCATATTTGATCCCAGAGCAAATCTAGAAAACAAATTCTAAAAGTATCTTGATTACTTAGCAAAATACTATGTAGATTTACCTTTAAAATGAGACCCAAAACTTTTAAAAACGTTAATTATTTTCCGAGTTAATTAAAATTTTCCAAAACGACCAAAATTTGACGTTGCCTGCAATGTAAGTTTATATAAAATTAAGGCCATGGATCAATCAAACCACGTGACTAAATTATTCATAAATTTTTTCTGCAAGATAAATTTTTTAATTTGCAAAGACAAGAAAGCACGTCTTTTAACTTCTTTCTGGTAAATCCAAAATTTTGAAAACGAAATTCCATGAATTTTGGATACAAACATGTGGAAAACTAAAATCAATAATATTCGCTAATTTTCTTAATATTACGTGCCTTTAATGTATATTTCTCTTTGATTCAAAGAAAGCTTTAAATGAAAAACAAAATTTTCTGACTACAGATCAAGATCGTGATCTAATTCATTAAAATTGATCTAAGATGAGAAGCTGTGCAATTTTGATCTTGAATTGCAGTACCCCAAAGATATTTAAATTTAATATCTAAAATTTGTACTGATTGATTTCAAAATGTTTTTCTCAGTATATACACTGAATAAACAGTGTAGCTAAGAGAACTATATTTTGGTCCTCAGAGCCAGAAAATATTGGTATCAGACCAATGCTACGGTATGGTCCTCAGAACTATACGAGTATAGGTGAGACAGCTATACAAGTTCGTTGATATGACAATACCACGTATAGCGATCTAAACAAAATATTATGCTATCGTTATCGCTCTTGTGAATTTTCGCGTGTGATAAAACAATACGCGATACGCAAAAATGATCTTTCAAATAAAGAAAAAATGCTCCAAACAAATCTACAAACGCTTCGAAAAAACGCCTCGAATAAATGACACTTCTTTCTCATTTCGAGGTTAGAGTCGCGTGCATGCGAAGCAATGTATAGGTCACGCGGCAAACCAGTATAGTTGTCACACCTATACTGCATGGGTCGAGACACTATATGCCGGTATAGGTCGAGCAGCTATACTCTTTTTTCCGTGTATACGATCAACGAAAAATAAAAAGTAATGGGAGACATTATCTCTCTTCAGAATCAACTTCATGTGATTTTATTCTACTAGGATAGAGAACACGAAAGAATATATGAAGTAATATGAGACATGCAATAAAAATAATAAAACCTTATGAACCTTTTCTCTTTCACAATTTTGTGAAATAAGAACAAGTCAGTCACTTCTCGGAATAAATATTCGCACAGAAGGATAACGTCATTCAGAAAACGAACATCAGGGGGTAATTCCATTCCTATCCCATAGAATAATTTAAGTATTCTTAATATGAGCATTTATGAAAATAAGGTGTTCGCACGAATCTCTTATCCATCGCGGTTAGGCATTGCCACCGTTTTCAGTTCCTACCCACTGATTATCTCCTCCACTGTTCATATACTTTTGCAGGTGTAAGCCACTTCGAAGTGTATATACATACAATACTTCAATTAAGATGGCCAAAGATGCTGTGGAATAAAAATACACTTACTTACAGTGAAACTTCTATGCACCTGAAGGACAAATCAATCAAACCATGTTCTGAACAAAAAGACTTGTTAGAAATACACTTTTTCCGATATACCTCGTGTTTTTTCAAATTATTTGTACAGTCACTTTAACCACAAAAATAGTATATTATGATACTAGTGCGGAAAGTTGGTGATTCCCGATAAATGCTGTAATTCACAGGAATCGGGAACGATCAATCTGCACGTGTATCACATATACTATTTTTTGCAACAGTGTATGGGAAGCTTGCACTCGGCACACTTTTAAGGCCATCGGGAATCTGCCATTTTGTGAACATTTTTCGGTGCGGAAAGTGCAAACTTCCCGTACAGTGTTGCAAACATTTATTTTCTCGCATTCACTGTTAGGAATTTCTACCGGAACTTTCCGCAATACAAATTGCAGCTTTATACAGTTACAATTCCGTAAAATTATGCTATTTAATTACTTTTTAAAATTACTGAATTATAATTAATAACCTGATATTCTGATATTTGTATCTGAAACTTCTGAAACATGCAAAATTTACAAAATTTAACGTTCTGGGAAACTAAAGCTTTATACATGACAGAAAATTTCAATAAGTTTTGTGATTATAAAAGAAATTTCGACAATTTAAGTCCTTTTTCGCAATTTTAAGATACGTTTACTCAAAAGTATTATAAATTTTATATAGTTTTCTATTACTTTCATGACTTTAGAATTTTCTAAATTTCAGAACATTTCTAACAGTGTATATTTAATTTCATGTAAACGGTATATGATATCTCTCATCAATTCCGAGATATTCATAAAAATATTAAATAATTCTTCAAAGCCAATGTACCTTATTCTACATTTTTAAAGTTTACCGAACTGTGATGCATTCTTTGACGTTTGGTACGTCACAAATATTTCAAACTCAACTGATTAATTACAATAATATTTAATAATCTCCAGCTTGCCTATATTTCACAACTTTGCTAAAAGTTGATTAAGGTTTTTCGAACTATTTCTTTCTGTGTATTAAAGAAGAAGAGATGCAAAATACAAAAGAGATACAAGAAATGTTAAAAACAAAAATAAATGCCAAAACGCAAAAGTAAAATGCAATCAAGTGCTAGCTCCAGATAAATTCAAGCAGTAATTTTCAAATTAAATTACATTCAAACGTGAAGCGTATACGATGGAAATGTGCTTATACCTTCGACAAACATATTTTTCCACATACGTTTTTTTAATCTCTTTTCCTTTTATTCTCTAAGTTCCTATTTGTGTTCCTTTCCCTGTTCATCTCGACATTGCGCCACGCTGCTCCGTCGCTCTAACAAGGTGCAGTTTTTATGGGTTCGCAACATAATTGGCCTCTCATTTACATAGATTCGCGGGTCGACGCAATCGAATGTAGTCGCGAGTGCGCATGCGCTCTAGGAACTTCAGGAATGCACAGCCGGCTCATTAGTGCCAAGAGTGTGATGCTTTTCTTGTTTCTCGCTGAGTTTTAATACACTAACGTAGATACATTAATGTTCGTGAGCAACTACCAGGTGTATTGTGACATTGATAGGTAGATGGTCACGACTCAAAAGTCATCTTTTATTAATTTCATTTCTGTGAATAGAAACTATGTAAATTTCGGTTATTACGTCAATCAGACAAATTTATGATAGACACATTTCAGCGTTTCGAGGTCTAAGTGATCGACAACTCCGAAATTACTGTTTCCGACAAAATTAATTCAATCAATCACAATTTATTCCAAGAAACTTTATTCTTGTTAATGCAGATATAAGGCCTATTATAAGTAAGAAAAAACACTTAGAAAAGACTATGCGATGATGACTGTTTTAAATATAGTGGTTTACATATAACACTAGTCAACAGCCATTTTATTGCAGAATGCACAAATTTTCTAGGGTAATTTGGTTACTTTGAATTCAAAAATGACCATAATTATTCTCAATCGACTCTTGTTTTTGCGATATCGCAAAGAAAAATCGTTTTTTTCGGTATGCAAAGATTCAAATTCGTATAATTTTTTTTATAAAATACTTCAACCAAAGATCATTTATAATTTATAGCTATGGGTCCTAATTTACCTAAAAATTGATTCCCTTTGAAAATCATGTTTAAATGAACAAAACTCGATATTTTAGCCAAAATTTGGCAGTTATCAAAATTCAATGTGCTCTTACACAAACAATTTTTGGAAAATTTTAATCAAATTTACTGGAATTGTAGCAAACTATTTTCTTTATTCTGTTAAAATTTTAACGTAATTAAATAAAAATTGGTGAAATGGTATTAAATATTAAAAAAAACGATTGTTTTGCAATATCACAAAAACAAGATATGATTGAGCAAAATGATGGTCATTTTTGGATTTAAAGTCCACAAATTACCATAAAAAATTGTTGTATACCCTGCAGCAAATAAAAAATTTGTTGTTGTCAGGCGGTATAATTATAACTAGAACTCCTATCGACATTACAAAGAAAAATGCTTGATGATAGCAGTATGATAGAGAAATATGTGGTTTCCTGGAAAATATACAAGAAAGCAATATTTCTTAAACAATTTTTTGGATTCAAAATGTTCTACTAAAGCACAGCCGTCATATGTGAATACACTTTTAAAAATGATTTTACAATGTTTGAATAAATTACATTACCAAAATATAATGTAAAATTACAGTCATGGTATTGGGAAGTGAAATCGTAATACTATAATGAAGTAATTTTTCGAAATTACAATTACAGTATTATAAATTTACCACAGATATTGTTTACAGTGTAGAATCTGCAAATATGTTGTACCAAAAATTCATGGTAAATTAAAAGAACAGTTTCTTTGAACTAAAAAAAGTGTTTTGATTCAAAAAACAATTTTTAATTAAAAGTAAATACTTTCTTCAACCATGTGTATCAAAGAAATATTTTTTCAATTCAAAGAAAATATTCGTCACTGAATAAAATTAGTAGTTATGTCATCTACTTTTCTTTCTACAAGTTTGTCTTAGTTGCCACGACTATTCAACTTCTTGATATAACTACTCGAATTATTAGTTTAACAAACTAAATAGTTACTTAAAATAATTAAATGGTTGAGGCAATTAACACAAACTTGCCAGAAAAAAATTAGTTGACACAACTACCAAATCTCTGTCAATGTACCTTTATAATTGAAGTTGTACGTAAACAAATTTTAACATCATAATTTTTTTCAGGCAAATCTTATAATTATAAACAAAAAATATTATTTAAATTATAAATAATAGTAAAAATTCATGGGCAATAGAATCACAGTTTTTTGAGTCATATAAGTGGGAGGTAGAGTTCCAACATGACCTCCTGTGGCCTCCAAAGTATTCAAGATCGTTTCGGACTTATTGCAGATAATCATGACATGATCGTTCTCTCAATAACCTTTTCAAATTAAGAACCCAGTTAATTCGCGTGACTCCGGAACACTATCGACGTCTAGTTGATTCGCCAAGCTTGTTCATGATTTCGCTCTGACTCAAGGCGCAATGTTCGTACACAACCTACGCGTCATTTATTACCGCAAACCACTATTGCTATTGGTCGTGGTTATGATGGATAATAAGCTCATACCATTGACCTAAGGATAACACCTATAATCGTAACAAAGCATGCTCGTGCAATAAAACCATCATTAGCTTTCGAAAAATGAACAGTGCACTTTTTAACTTTCAACTATAATAGGCAATAATATTTGAAATTGGATAAGGTGTAGAATATTGGCCATTAAAATTATCAAGTGTCATAACCATTTTCTGAAAATATTGTTAAGACATATACATTGTTAGAAATTTTCTGAGTTAAGAGCTTGGACTTTTATTAAGGGGACTAAGCAATCGTTTTTTTCATCAAATCTTTACGTCTTAAGACCCCGTGAGTCAGAAAAAACGGTTTTTACCAAAGTGTCTGTAGGTCGTATATACTCGATAACTTTCGATAGAATTGAGCTTTGGCATACTTTATCGAAGCCGGAAAAGTAAGAACGAGTTCGTTAACCAGCCACATCCGACCAAAATTGTTGAAATAGGAGCATTTTTTGTGTTCTTGAAATTATTTTTGTTGAAAAAATCAGTAATTGCAATATTGGTTTCTCATAATGCTCATAAATCTCTGCTAATTATCCCAATAACATTTTTCGATTAAACAAAAATAAGGAGAGTTACAGTATGTTAAAACATGAAAAAAGCCAATATCTAAATTTCATTTTTCAGTTAAATTATACGAAATACGAAAAAAAAAGTTATGATACAAAATTGTTTACTACATAAAGAGCTATAAGCTTAAACTGCAAATATTTTTTCATAAGATGTATATTTTTCTTTTTCTTTAAAAAAAATACTATTGAAAATCCAAAATCCAACTTTGCAAAATTGTTCGTTTCATTAAGATCTAGAAATTCTTTCTGACATATTTTCTGATAAAACGCATATTTTTCATTTTAATTTTTAAAAAAACGACTAGCGAAATGTCGGCGCAGATTTTTAAAGATTAACGTATGTTTTTTTGGTTCTGCACTGACAGCAAACGAACGGAGGTTCAATTCGGATCGAAAAAATTTGAAAATATGTAGAATATGTATCATATCCATCGCAACTTCCGATGTAATCTGTAAAAACTCTTATGTTTCCAAAAAAATTCATACGCCGTAAATTTTTGGTGACCTGCAAAAAAATTTCAAATTTTATGAAAATAGTTTTTTGACATTGAAATTAGTCTTTTTGATCTTCTCTTTATTTTTATAGGTTTCGTGGGAAACTGTAGATATAAGTCAATTACATCAATTTAATTAAAGATATCACATCAAACCCAAAAAAAAATACGTTAAACTTTAAAAATCTGCGGTATCAGTTTGCTAGAACAATATTACTTTCTATGATGTTTTTTACTCTATATTATATAAATAAACACAACACAATAGTAGATTGTGCAGCTTAGGAAAATAAATGCTTTTGCGTGTTGCACTTGATTTTTTTGTCTACTAAAGGATTAAAATAGGATATTGTGCAACTAGAGTAAAAAAAGTTTATTTTGCAAATATAAAGTTAAATAAGCGTTTTTCCCGTGTTACATACGACTTTTTTTACTGGAGGGTCAAAAAATCGATTTGTTTGACCCGCAGGGGGAAATAAATTGCACTTTACGACCTGCTGGTAGAAAAAAATAGCTTTTTTCGCCCCACATGGGGGAATAAAATGTACTTTATGACCCGCTAGTAGAAAAAAGAGATTTTCATTACTTGTTTTCATTCTTTTGTGAGAGAGTAAAAACAAAATGTAAAGAATTCTTAAAAAACAATTTTTACGGTTAGTAAAATGTTGTAATAGTGATCATATATGTAATTTGACAATCGAAATGATCAAAAGTCATTATAAGTTTGTACATCAGAAACATTGTTTTGTTACACCATATGTTACAAATGCAGACCCCTCTGTTCAGTAAAGCAAATACAGTTATTCAGAATTTTAATGTGTGGAGTCAAATAATGATCTCGTGTTTGGAAAACGTTATCGTAATCTAAATCCAAACATACAATTAATCTGAGAATATTATAATCCCAGCGCAGTCGAAAGCGTCTTTTTTTCCACAGAAAGATTTTCAAATTCTTTAATATTTGAATTCTCTATAATATTGTGAGTCCCCATAGTAAGAATGAATTTAGCCCCACTTGCAATAAAATACCTGGTACATAAATAAATTATTGAGCGAAAAATTGTATGGATTGTATTTTTAAATTTATCTACTCTGAAATATTAATTTTCAATTATACTACATGATTCGTTTAATTATTTTTGTATTGGCATTGAATCAGTTTCATAACGTTAAAGCCTGTAATACATCATAAAAATAATTAAAAAGGGGGGGGGGGTGGTCACAGGCAAACGTTTTGGCCACAAATGGGGGCCCTCTTCAGTGCCAAAAAATGTTTTTCAAGGACTTAATGACTAAGCTGTAAACATGCAAAAATTTAGATCTACATATTAAATTAGATTTTTTATTTGTTATGTTTTTTGGTTTTCTGTTTTCTTAAAGTTATTGTTTAATAAAAACATGCAGTTGACTTATGTAAGGGTGGGGTAAGATCCAAACGTCCAGGGACGAGACAGCTCAAAACCCAGTCCTCAAAAATAAAAACATGAACTCCAGTTCGGCAGATTCGTGGAAAGTGTTGACTGTAAGTCCGTTTCTCCTCAAAAGTGAGCACAACACAGTATAAAAAATAAAAAATCTAATTTAATATGTACATCTAAATTTTTGCATGTTTACAGTTTAGTCATTAAGTCCTTGAAAAACATTTATTGGCACTGAAAAGGGCCCCCATTTGTGGCCGAAACGTTTGCCTGTGACTTTAATGAATTAAAGACTTTAACGTTAAGAAACTGACCCAATGCAAATACAAAAATAATTAAACGAATTCAATTTTGGGTCAAGACAAAAAACAAAGACATGAGTACAAACATGTCTCATAATACTACATTATACTTGAGCTGAGAAGCTTTGACGATTAAGTAATCAAATATTTATAAAATATTTATACTTCTTTTATTTGAACGAAATAATATTTTTCTACATGCCTTGGAACCAATAGAATTTGAGAGATATTTAAAGTGTGGATGGAGTTAATATTTTTTTAAGTATTTATATGGGTCGAAAAGTGAAAAGGGAAAACAAATCACGGCACGTGCCTGGCATACCAGACCCTTCGTATAGGTCACACCCTTATGTAAAACGCGTAAGTAACTCCCTTATGCCTCGTAGGCCTACCAAGTATAGACACGAGGAAAATATTTGTCGTTGAACCCTTGGGACAAATTCACTTCACGTGTTCATGGCCACAGCATATATATATATACACATGTATTCTGACGAGGGTATAAAATCCCTTACTGAAGAAGAAATATGCTTTGTCAGCAAGAAATTTCCCTTGCGAGAGACGAGAAAGACTAAATCTTAACAAAAAAGAAAATCTAGTCTTAGATATAAATAGTTTACTTTGATTTTACACTTATGGCTTCCCATTTATGGTTCTGATTTGAAATCAGTCTTCCATAATTCAAAACGTGAGTCTGAAATTTGAAAATCCTGATAACTGAAATTCATGCACATAGAGTGGGTTGACAAGTTGTTAAACTCATTTTGGTTTTCTTAGTCGCATAAAATCTCCTGATTATCCATTATTTTGGCACGTTTTTCACATTTTACGTAAATTTACCTTTAAAATGAGTCACATCAAAATCTAAATTTGGACATTTTCCACAATATTTTCCTTAAAAATTGATAAAAACACTTCATCTTAAGGTCGTTTCAAGAATAATCTTGATGTCTTTCATACTATTTTTCCAGAATATGAATATTAACATGTGTATTGACAATATTAGGAGACTTTATGCGACTAATAAAAACGAAGTTAGTATAATAATTTGGTGACCCACTGTAAAGCGATTAGTGAGTTGTAAATAAAAAAAAAGAATAAATTGGAAAAATACCTTTAACTAACAATTTTTCAAAAACTACTTATGCTTTTTTAATTATCTTGAAAGTTCTGTTTCAGTATATTTTTTAATATTAAATATTGTTGATGTTCTTAGTTGGCTTTAGGGTCCAGAAAAAATGTAACTCGAAGTTTCATATTTTCAAACGGTTTGACTCAGATTGATATCCTCATCATTGAGAATTTATTTTTATAAAAATACAAAAGGAAGAAACTTAAAAAATTACAAGTATGACGGATAAACATTATTGTAACAAACGATATGAATAAATTGCACGTGTGAAACTATAACATTGGTTTAAATAACTAAATTCACAAATAAAAACTGTCCAAAATGATATATCTTCCCTAAGAAAGATTAAAAACAATTGTATAGAAATTATAAGAAAAAATTGAAAGTAATTATTTTAGAATAAAAATCTCTAAAAATCTGCGATCTTATGACAATAAAATATTACAAAACAAACCTAACCTGTTATTTTGTAAAGTAGCCGGAAAAATACATTGGTGAAAAATTAATTCAAGTGACACATTAACAAAGTTTTTTTTCTCTTCTTTCGCTGTAAATTAAATGAACACATGCTTAGAAATTCAGTGATTAAGAATCAATGAAGAGGATTTTCCATTAAAAATTTGATTTAAAGGATTGCAACGATTATAGTGTAAATACCCTACGAATGAAATTTGTTTTGCAAGTGACCAACCTCTCGGAATATTGTTAGATATTCCAGTTGTTTGAAGGGGAATCTTAAGCTGATATTAAAGTGGTTGATACACTTAAGTGATACTTGAGGTTACAGTAGAAGACCCTAATTATTTCGCTGTCCCTCAAGCAAGTTACCTGTACGAGTAAAAGTATAAATCTATGTATAGTCTATATCTCACAACTGAATATCGAATTCTGTCATGCTATATGACGATTAAACCCGCTTATTACATCATTATCCACTTAAAGCTGTAATTCAAAATACTAATTTTTATCATATTAGTGGCCATGTTTTAACTAGCTAGTAATAAAATATTTATACTCTAAATTCTTACTTCAAGTATATTAAAAATTATTAGTTCCTATGAATTCAACCATTTTTTCTTAATTATTAATTTCATAAGGAGAAATGAATTATTATTTCGAGAGGTGACTTTCTACCATAAGGGGGCGTTCAAATAACACGTCATACAGTTTATGGGGCGGGGGGGGGTCTGCAAATTGTGACGTGGTGTAACATGTTGGGAGGGGGGTCTGCCCTCTGCGTTACGTCACACATTAAATGTGTACCCACGAAATTTTTTACTGGATTTTGTACGCGTTAACGAAAAATGTTTTATAAAATTAAGAGGTGTGACGTAACATCGAAAGGGGGGGGGGGGTAAAAATAGCTAAAAATCGCGTGACGTATTATGTGAACGCCCCCTAAGACATCTACAACACAAAACCTTGATCAATTTAATCAGATTTTCCTGATTATTGTTATTTCATTCTACAGATGAAATTCTGTTAGTGAATTAATTCAACTGTTCCTTTTTTACATTCTTTTTAATATATACGTATAATAAAAAGGTAATAAAACGTTTATTGATATATTCATAAGGAATTTAAAATATCATGAATAGTTTTGAAAAATCTGTAGATTCAATGCAAATGAGTGAAATATCTCACACACTAAAGAAATAGTTTCTTCTTTCCATAGAAGATAATTTCTTTGAATAAAAAAATATATATATTATCTTAGAGTAAAAAAAAGTTATTTTGATTTAAAGAAACATTGCATTAAGACCATGTGGTAGGGTCTGACGTCACCAATTACATACGATCACTTTATTAATAAAATAATAATTTAAAGAAACTTTCCAGAGAAGAGAATAATGCAGGAAAATTTAACGCATTACTGTCTTCACCGGAAAATTTGTTTAAATTATTATTTTTATCATAAAGCAATCGTATATAATTGGTGACGTCAGAGCCTACCATACGGCCTTAATGTATTCAGTATGAGATTGGCTTTAAAGTCGAAAATAAAAAACTGGATGTCAATCAGACGTTTCGGCTCTGATCGGAGCCTTCAGTGATTTATTTTGAATCTTATTCAAATGTCCGCTTGCGTGTCGTAAAGCAACTTTGTAATGGATTTTCTTTAAATTTGTTTTTAATACTCTTAGTAAGAAACCACATACTTTCTACACAACTTTGCAGTCCTTGCAGTGCAAAGTTGTGTGGAAAGTATGTGGTTTTCTCCAAGTGTATTAAAACAAATTTAAAGAAAATTCATTATAAAGTTTCTTTGCCACACGCAAACTGACATTTAAATAAGACTTACAATTAGAAAGAATCTAATACTACATTTATTTATTATTGAGGGTCAATGTAATTCTTGATTTTAAGTATTTTATTTTTTGAATGAATATTTTTTGAATTTGAAGAAATTATTTCCTTGGATGGAAATAAGTCAATCAAATATATTATTTTTTCAATTCCCTTTGTAATTTTTTTGAATTCAAACAAGATTTATTCGAATTAAAGAAAATTTATTGAAGACATAAATTCTTTAAATAAAAGACACAAATTACGTCATTAATTAGGATAAACTAAATTTTTCTTCGTTTTAAAAAATTGTAAATATATCGAATAATATATTTTTATAGCAAATTTTATATAACCAAACCATTTTGTATATATAACTGGATAAATAAAAAAAATTTGATTAAATCAACAAAAATTTGTTTGAATCAACTCAAATATTCATTTGATAAAACCAAATCGTATCCAAACAACACATGTTTGGTTAAATGAAACAAATTCTTTGTTTGAATCAACCAAAAATGTTGTAAACTGTATAATAAACAAATGTTTTGGTTCATCGAACTAAATTTTAAGGAGAGGAACCATATGTTCTTTCGAATGAATTTCTCTTATTCAAAACAAACTTTATTCTGATTTTATGGCTACACCCAAAAAACAGTTTCTTTGAATCAAAGAAACATTTCTATGATATACGGTCAAAGAAAAAGTTTCTTTGAATTAAAGAAAGTTTTGTTAATTCACAAAAATTTCCTTTAATGTAAACAAATCTATTTCTTTAGATCAAAGAAAATTTGTTTGAATTAACAAAACTTTCTTTAATTCAAAGAAATTTTTTCTTTGACCGTATATTAAAGAAAAGTTTCTTTGATTCAAAGAAACTTTTTCTCATAAATATTAAGAAGCTTTTCAAATTTTTTGTTTCAGATCACCTGGTGTCCATTTGACACTCGGGTTTCATTTAAAACCAACTAATAAACAAGAAAAGTGATGCGGGACTGCGGTTATAATCAAGTTAGAATTTTTCAAGTGAATACTCAGCCTTTCCGTTTTAAAGGTTTCTCATCACATTCAAATAACTCATTTCTCTGAGTGTATCATGCGAAAACAGCGTTTGAAATAGCCGAGCTCTTACATGGCTCATTATATTCGTAATAAACGCGCCTGGAGTCGCAGTTCAAGATCAGTAGGCTTGCAATTATCCGGTTTGCGGTAATGTCCGTGATTAAAAGAAACTAATGAGCCGCTATTAGAATAGGAAGTCACTTTTTGTCGGCAGATCAGACGTAGTGCAGGAGCAGCTCGCAATACCACGCCATTTAAAACAATATGCAATTTACTTGTGTCGAGTAATTGCTCATACTGACTGTGAGTATTAAATACGAAAAAACATCATTGAATCTCCTCTTCAGAATTAAATGCACGCGACTCTAATTTGTAAATCTCATTTCCTCTTTAATTTATTTCACAAAATAATTCTCATCTGTGCACAACCCTATTTATTATTATATTTTATAATGCGGAAAAAACATTATTTTTGAAATAATTTTAATATACATTTTTAAACGAGGGAGTTAGTGCATAGTTTCGAGTGATAAGTAATGTATTGCGCTCATAAGCTTGACTATCATCATTATATCAATATTTTTATCATCATCATCAGTGTATGAAATGGGAGCATTGTGCAAGTATTTGCGAACACGTGCGGAAATTCGTTACGGGTCGCGTGCGACACCATGAGCAAAGGTTTGGTGAGATAAGCCATGTCGTCGACTCGATTATGGTTTTCATGAGCTCTGTCAACGTTAACATAACGTTTCCGCATCAAAAACCACGGCTGCACCCTCATTCCAAGATTTATATGTTATGCTACATAAATTGACTGTATATTTAGAATTTGTATCTTTCAAATGCGATATCATTTTTAAGTTGATACACTCAGGAAAAAAATGTTCTCCAATGAACAAAATCGTTTTGCTGAATCCACAAAATATTTTATTGATTTTAGTCTTCTACTGTGAGAGCCGAAAAAGTTGAGGATTTTTGAAGAATTTTCTCTCAAAAAGTACACCCAGAAAAAAGTTTCTTTGAATCAAAGAAACATTTCTTTAATTTACGGTGAAAGAAAAAATTTCTTTAAATTGACGAGAAATTTGTTGATTCAAATAAATTTTCTTAAATGTAAACAAATCTATTTCTTTGGATCAAAGAACATTTTTTTAAATTAATAAAACTTTCTTTAATTCAGAGAAATTTTTTCTTTGACCGTATATCAAAGAAATGTTTCTTTGATTCAAAGAAACTGTTTTCTCAGTGTACTGTATGTGATGGCATAAACTTTTTTTTCGCTGAAAAGTGTACTCTGGAAGAATAGAAACAAATTTATTATAGTATAAAACTACATATTCATTTATTTATTTCTAAATGAATAGACCCATGATGGGAAATTAATCTTGTTGGTGCAGGAAATTTTTCTAAAACGGCTTGATCAAACGGATTGAAATTTTAGGAGCATACACACTGAAAAAAATTTCTTTGATTTAAAAAAAATTTCTTTGAATTAATCAATTTTTTTTTCATTGAATTAAAGAAATGAATGTGCACGCGGACGCATACTATACCTATGTAATGTGATTCACAGAAATATTTTCTTTAATTTAAAGGAAAATGTAAAATGGCAAAATGTTAATTTTAACTTATATTTTCGCCCTAATTATGGTGCAAAGAAACCCTTTTTTAGAACGGGTTTGCAAAAAACGCTGTCATATTGTTAATTTATTATATAAATTAATCATTAATGTACTAGCGATAGCGATAATCATACAGATTAAAAATCAAATCAAAACCAAATTTTACTTACCAAAGAATTTTGACGAGTAAATAAAATAATTCTGTTGGATCAACCAAATATTTGGTTGCATCAAGAAAACATTATGATGTCCGTATGACAAAAAATTTCTTTATAATTAAAAATTTTTTTATTGATTTAACAAAATCCTTTCAAAGTGTATTATGCGAAACTACTACCAAAATTTTCCAAACTCTTTCTTTAAATTTCAGTTGAAAAATGCAAATATTACTATACATTATATTTTATATATCATTTATTTAATTCAACAAATTGACACAATTTTATACTAAAAATTCAAGATATATAATTCTGCAAATTGTGATATTATTCAGTACATGAAAAACAATAGCTTCTAGATTCACACAATTTCTGTTCAGAAAAGTTAATTCAAAATAATCTTAATCAGATCAAGTAATGCCTAAATGGGTAGAATAGATTCTAAATAAAGCAGAACCTTAGGAAACACATCAGCATTAGAGGATTTCAGAGAAGAAGAGGAAAGATATCTCTTTAGATCTTGTAATGAATTCAGCAAGAGTAGAGGCAATCGTTGGAAAGGAATCGTAAAGAACGTTGGAGTCCGCTGCTAAGATGCGAGTCCGTTCATAATGAAGAGGGCACGAAACGATTCGTTTTCACGACGGGAAGCACGCCTCCTACCGGAATTACCTTTGCCAGCGGTTCAGCTTGCCGTGGAAAATAAAACCAACTTGAATATTCACTCATTTCCCTCTCCGGCATCTTAACCCTTTTCCCTATACACAAGACTATCATTTGATTAACTTATTCATTCCGCCACTAATTAAACGTGAACCGTAACACCTCCGAGCGGCAAGCCCGATCCTAGTTACTCCAAGGCGAGATCCGATAAGACGTAGAAGCGAATCCGTTAATGAATGGAGCTCACTTTGGCTTTAAGAAAAAATACTCGTGCAGATCCCATCGCGGACCCGCGCAACTTGATTCATCGTCAACGATCTCTGCCGCTCGACTGGAACTCGATCGAACGCGGATATCGCGAGGTTAATGTTGATAAAAAAATACCTCACGATACAACGACTCTTCTTTGTTCTCTGGTGGTAAACTCACGACTCTTACGAAAATGTGTCTCAAACGCGATTCCAATTCCTCTTACGATTGAATAAAAACAAAATATTTTAATTACTTCTTCAGAAAATTGAATAACACAATCAAGGAATATTGTCTTTAAATCAAAAAAACATTTCTTTGATATATAATCAAAGAAAAAAGTCAAGTTCTTGAAACTTTGTTAGCTCATGTATTTTGAGGCGCTGATTAAGAATATGATAGTGAAAATACTTGCAAATTTCATTCTCATGGGGAGAACCATTAGAAACGCATCAAAGACATCGTTTATTACGTTAATTTTGAGAAGCATTAGAAAATTTCAAAATTTTTCAGACAAAAATTAGAGATTTTATCGGAAAAAATAATTTTTGTACTATCCATTTTATTCGCGCGAGTGATGGTTTTCGAGAAAAATATCGGTGATGATCGAGAAAAACATCGGATCGTGTTTGGAAAAAACCATCCACTGTATAATAATCCATATAATATTTTTATTATACCCCTTTCTCGCGTCACGTCTAAAAAAACTCGTCTTCTGCGGGACAAGGCTACATATTATCTGTATCATACCCCTTCTTCCCATCGAATTTTGAGAAATCGTCCACTGCAGGGCAGGGATACATATTACTTGTACCATACCCCTTCTTTCCATCTTGTTTGGGGAAAAAAATCCATCTATTGCAGGACTGCAACACATATCAATTGTACCATACCCCTTCTTCCTATCTGGTTTTAAGGAACACTCCTCTGCAGGGCAGACTACATATTAATTGTACCATATCCCTCCTTCCCATCGCATTTGAAAAAAAAACAAGCAATAGTATTTCGTCAATTGAAATTTTAATAAGATCCTATGTCACACTCAGAGTTAGGTAGTTTGATATAGAGTCACAGACAAAATTTCTTTGAAGTAAAAAGATTTCTTTGATTATAAGAAATTTCCTTTAATATGAAATAATTATTTTCTCACTGGTCTCAATTAAAATAAAAAATTTCTTTGACCATATATAGAAGAGATGTTTCTTTGATTCAAAAAAACTGTTCTTGGCGTGTTCTTAAAATCTCCAGAGGAAGAAAAAAATCTGCAGAGCAGGGATACATATTACTTGTACCATACCCCTTCTTCCTATCGGGTTTTAAGGAACACTCCTCTGCAGGCCAGGACTAAATATTAATTGTACCATATCCTGGGAGTTTTTTTAAATAAACAAGCAATAGTATTTCTTGCTGCAGTATTGAAATTTTAATAAGATCTTATTTTATACTCAGAGAATAGTTTCTTTAATATAGAGTCAAAGAAGAAATTTCTTTGATGTAAAAAGGTTTCTTTGGTTATAAGAAATTTTCTTCAATATAAAACAATATTTTTCTTCGAGTCAAATATATTTGTTTTAATTTTTGTTTCTTTTTAACAAGCAATAGTATTCTGTGTTAGAGCATCGATATTTAAATAAAATCTTATATTACATTCAGAGAAGAGTTTCTTTAATATAGGTTTAAAGAAGAAATTCCTTTAAATTATAAAGGTTTCCTTGATTATGAGAAATTTTCTTCAGTATGAAACAATATTTTTCTTTAAATCAAAAACACTTGTTTCAATTGAGTGAAACATTGTCTTTTACCGTATAGCAAAGAAATGTTTCTTTGATTCAAAGAAATTGTTTTTAGCGTGTTCCTGAAATCTCCTGAGAGTTTTTTAAAAAAAAAAAGTAATAGTATTTCGTGTTACAGTATTGAAATTTTAATAAGATCTTATGTCACACTCAGAGAATAGTTTCTTTGATAAAGAGTCAAAGAAAAAATTTCTTTGAAGTAAAAAGATATCTTTGATTATAAGAAATTTTCTTTAATATGAAATAATTTTTTTCTCACTGGTCTATATTAAAAGTAAAAATTTCTTTGACCATATATAGAAGAGATGTTTCTTTGATTCAAAAAACCTGTTCTTGGCGTGTTCCTAAAATCTCCAAAGGTAGAAAAAAATCTGCTGAGCAGGGATACATATTACTTGTACCATACAGCTTCTTTCCACCGTGTTTGAGAAAAAAACCCATCTACTGCAGGATAGGAGCACATATCAATTGTACCATACCCCTTCTTCCCATCAAGATTAAAGAAACCGTCCACTGCAGGGCAGAACTACATATTACTTGTACTATACCGCTTCTTTCCATCGTGTTTGAGAAAAAACCCATCTATTGCAGGACTGGAATACATATTAATTGTACCATACCCCTTCTTCCCATCGGGTTTTAAGGAACACTATTTCTGCAGGGCAGGGATACATATTACTTGTACCATACCCCTTCTTTCCATCTTGTTTGGAAAAAAACCCATCTATTGCAGGACTGGAACACATATCAATTGTACCATACCCTTTTTTCCCATCTTGTTTGAAAATAAAACCCTTTTCTCGTATAATTTTACAAAAGAGTAAATTGATGAAACATAAAATGTGTATTTTGAAAAGATACCCAACTTTTCTTTGAAATATTGTTCGAAATTTCCAATGCTTCTCAAAATGAACGGGAGAAACCATGACTTTTATGGGTTTTTTGTGGTTTTTACCATGAAAATAAAATTTACGGATATTTTCACTAGCATATTCGTAATCAGCACCTCTAAATATATGATTATATGGAGTTTCAAATAAATCTGAGGTAAGCGCTCTTCAGAAGTTTATGCAATTAAAGAAAACTTCTTTGAGTGAAAAAAAAACCTTTTCAATTCAAAAAAACAGTTCTCTGAGTGCATTTACGTAAACAAGTAGTGAATGAATAAATGCAAGAAATATTTTGATATCTTATTCGTAACCAGCTTCATGCGATGCGTAAGCAAACGTACAAAAAAATGTAAGACTGTTCCTTTACTTATTCTCACGCTCTGGACGATAAGAATCTAGACTCATTCATTGTGAATACCTTCTAATTGTTTTTTTTATCAAGTCTTCGTGTCACCTTTTTACGAGTTTCGCCCCACCTGCACCTGCAATTATTATCATATACTAATTACTACTCAGGTAGCATTTCAATTGCAAATTCTAATAATTACAGCTCACCTCTTCAGTTTATAGCTAATTATTACCGTCAGAATGAAGAGTATTTATGACCATTTTGTCTTATGATGACGTGCATATCAATTTAAAGAATAATGAGATACCAAATGAAATCTTTAGCTTTGCTTTCAATTTAAATGAAAGATGTATTGGGTAAGAATGGAATTCAGTTTTATCAAATTTATTGAAACACATTCAATCGAAGTCGACAAAGTAATTTTTCACAAGTTCGAAACTTGAGGATTGAAAAGGGTAAAAGGGAAGAAAAAGTGAGCATTTCTGAATTCAGTTGATACACTGTCATGTCCCCTCTAAAGAAATCAATTCAGCGCTTGGAATAAAATATAAGGCTGAGGGCAGGCTTGGGGCTAATGTATCAATCATTCTGTTTGCGTAACCTTTGACACACGTTCCCGCATGTGTGTACCTGTTTATATGTACATTTGAAAGCATCGTATACGCTCGAGAAGGAACAAATACCAAGACACCTTCCAGTCCTCTGAGATCAATAAGCCTTTGCCCTCTCGTTCTCATCTTCTCTGCTTCGATTTCTCTTTTGCCCCCTCTTATACCCGTTTACCCCTTCTTAACCCCACATCGCGCGTCTCGCTTCGCGTTTTCTGCTTTGCTAACTTGCTTGATGTGCTTCTCTCTCTTTTTTTCCCTCCATCTTGCCAGGGATGGACTTGTTTTAAGAGCGTCTGCTTCAATCAACGACCGCTGTGCCCAGAAGCCAATCCCCTTTCTTCCAATATGAGATTAAACTTTATTGACACTGTTTGAAACTTATATAGACATTTTTCTTGGCGTGTTATAAGGTTTTTGTGCTCTTGTATTGTTTTTTTTTTTGAGCAGCAAGTAATAGAATTTTTTGTTAGAGGAATGAAATTTTGATAGGGTCTTATGTCACACTCAGGGAATAGTTTCTTTGATATAGAGTCAAAGAAGAAATTTCTTTGAAGTAAAAAGGTTTCTTTGATTATAAGACATTTTCTTCAGTATGAAACAATATTTTTCTTTGAATTAAAAACACTTGTTTCAATTGAAAGAAACATTTTCTTTTACCGTGTAGCAAAGAAATGTTTCTTTTTGATCCAAAGAAACGGTTCTTAGCAGTTTCCTAAAATCTCCTGGGGGAGTTTTTTTAAATAAACAAGCAATAGTATTTCTTGCTGCAGTATTGAAATTTTAATAAGATATTATTTTATACTCAGAGAATAGTTTCTTTAATATAGAGTCAAAGAAGAAATTTCTTTGAAGTAAAAAGGTTTCTTTGATTATAAGAAATTTTCTTCAATACAAAACAATATTTTTCTTCGAGTCAAATATATTTGTTTTAATTTTTGTTTCTTTTTAACAAGCAATAGTATTCTGTGTTAGAGCATCGATATTTCAATAAAATCTTATGTTACATTCAGAGAAGAGATTCTTTAATATAGGTTTAAAGAAGAAATTCCTTTAAATTATAAAGGTTTTTTTAATTATGAGAAATTTTCTTCAGTATGAAACAATATTTTTCTTTAAATCAAAAACACTTGTTTCAATTGAGAGAAACATTGTCTTTTACCGTATAGCAAAGAAATGTTTTTTTGATTCAAAGAAATTGTTCTTAGCGTGTTCCTGAAATCTCCTGAGAGTTTTTTAAAAACAACAAGCAATAGTATTTCGTGTTACAGTATTGAAATTTTAATAAGATCTTATGTCACACTCAGAGAATAGCTTGTTTGATATAGAATCAAAGAAAACATTTCTTTGAAGTAAAAAGGTTTCTTTGATTATAAGAAATTTTCTTCAATATGAAACAATATTTTTCTCACTGGTCTCAATTAAAAGAAAAAATTTCTTTGACCATATATAGAAGAGATGTTTCTTTGATTCAAAAAACCTGTTCTTGGCGTGTTCCTAAAATCTCCAGAGGAAGAAAAAAATCTGCAGTTTAAATATATATTAAAATAATATAAGGATACCGATTCTCCAGAATATTAAAATTATAATTAAAAACATGGATAAATTTAAAAGATAATTTTGCGACAAATCTGCATTATTTCAAATGTTATTCGATTTTTTTAGTTCTAAATTAATATGAGATTCTCCTTATATTCAAATTTTTTCATTTATAATCGAAATTATCAGTCAAATTCAAATCTGTAATAATTCATTTAAAAATCAATAATTGGACAAATAAAAAATTTCTAATTTGATTTTGATTTTTAGAGCGAATGAAATTATATCGAGAATATCATGTCGATCGGAGGGGTTATTTCGGAAACGAGTTTCAAATTTAATGAAACCACGATAAAATCGTACTAATAATAGAACATGGATTATATCGCAGAAGCGAGTATCATAAAATGCACAGGTCTGGAAAAATGTATTAACAAGTAAATATAAATTCACAGTCTGAATTTTTATCCATATTATTTTGCTCAAAATTTTTTATTATTCCACAAAAATTAATGTTTAAAGCATAATGAATTCGGCGTATTTGAAGATTGCATCATTTTTACATTGATAGTAGATTGAAAAGAAGTCAGTCTCATGTATATTATAGGCTTTATCTTATTCGAAAGCAAATAAGCGCAATTAATTTTTTCAAAACCTCCAATTGATATGGAAAAGCTTTCCGGAACTTTCAAACGTTTGCCCCTCAGGAATCGATATTGGTTCCCATGGAGATGCCCCGCTCACGAACTTGTTACCTACATTCATCTAAATCTAAAATCACTTCCTATTTCGTCAGGCGCGAACAGTTAGTTAATTCAGAAAGGTTTCCAATTCTATACCTATTCCATCGTTAGCAATCCATTGGCTAATTAGTTAGCACCTTTTATATCCATCCTGTAATCTAACTTTCTCTCCCTTTTCTATTGTACATGACGTTTCCTCACAGTTCTTGAACATGGCATTCAGAGAACAATTTCTCTAAATTCTAAGTCAAAGATACAATAATCTTAAACTTGTTATCGTGCCAAAAATCAGGTCTGGTAAATAAAAATTTTCTATGATTTTAAAACTTGAAATTATATTATCAGACGTGTCTTATGAAAGGAAAAAAATTACTTTTTCTGGAAAAAAATTAAAACTTACAAATAGTGATACTTTCAATAATGTTTTTTATAATAGAATTTCGCCAATTTTAAAAGAGTTGTTTACAATAACTATATTATCAGGATTTTTAAATTATTTTTAAAATTGGAAACAGTTATTTTTAAAAAATTGATAAGAAGCGATAGTAAGGAAAAATTCTATTGCAAAACATATTATTAAAAGTACTATTTTTTGTAAGTTTTGAATTTTTTTCAGAAAGAAGTAATGTTTTTTCTTTCGTAAGACACGTCTGATAATATAATTTTAATTTTCAAAATCATAGAAAAACTTTTTTTTCCAAACCTGACTTTTGGCACGATAACAAGCTCGAGATAAAAGAAAAAATTCCTTTGATTTAAAAAACATGTTTTTTATTCTATGTAATTCTCTCTAAGATAAACAAATATTTTTTTCTGAATCAAAATAACTTTTTTTAATTCAAAGTAATATTTTTTTAACCGTATACTGAAGAAATATTTCATTGACTAAAGGAAAGTATACTCTCTGTGCGTACAATTCCCTGGATCCTAAGCATGTTGTCAAAATCAGTTTCGTAAGGAGAATTAAAACTGGTTTTTTTTGGAAATTTTTGTTGAATTTCCAAAAATAAATATTCAATTTTCCACATAAAAAAGTCAATATGTTACTCAATTTTCTACATAATCTACTTTGCTCCAAGATAATTCAAGAACAATCCATATGGATTTTTCTCCGAACCAGTTAAACAGCAAATGATGATAAAAAACTGTCGTTCATAGTAGTTTATAAATTTGATTAACTCTAGGAAAGATTTCATAGAATTAAAATATATTGTAAAAGATTAAAAGAGATCACAATTACTCACGTACAAGGGAATGAAAACATATTTTGAAAGGCTTATAAAAGACACTTAAATTCTGAAATCTTCCTGATTGAAAAAGACATATTATAAATATTATTTTAAAAAATTCAAAAAAATTCTGCCATTCATAGATTCTTAATGAATGTATCGATCAACTCTACCTTCAAGATAAAATCTATTGAAGTTTACATAAAATTTAAATAGCCTGGAAACAATTTAAACTAATTCTACACACTGCAACGTTATTTTACATATGGAAAGCAATTGTCTGAACTTTACATCTCCTTATCTTTTCTGTCGAAGTATGTATTAGAAGCGAGACTGAAATCGCCGCCAATCTATTGTCCCAAATACGGTAAACGCGAAACGACCAGTTCACGATCTACAAGGAGGTCTCGTCAATCAGCGTGCTTTGTTTGTCACGGGTCAACGACTAGAAGAACCTTATATTTCAAACCTCTATTCCTCACAATCGATGTTTCAACGTTAATACTTTCAACTTTTCACTCCCTAATAGAATCAAATCAATCTCGTGGCTCGCATTTCCTTATTATGTGCATTCTCGAACAATCTCGAATTTATATTTGTTATTCTGGTTCCTGATTCGAGCTGCGATGTAGTATCTTTTTTGGCATCAAGTGGACCCATCGGATCTGTTATTTTCTGGCATATTTTAATACCTCGTTTCGTATTTTGTATACATACATAGTATTTTCTGTTAGATGTATGCCTCACCTGACTTGGATCGATGCGTCGATCGTATCATCGTGAAATAAACGAGGATTGAGAAGAATAAAGGCGAGGTGAAGAGTGGATGTCGTTTCAATGCAGCGTAAGATTTGCTATTCTGCACTTATATGGTGTAGGTTGTTTTCGAATTAAATTTGTCATCACTTTGGTTTTCTTATTTCAATTACTTGTTCTTTTCACCCAGAAAAAAATCTGTTTAATCCAACAAGTTGTGTAGTTACATGTACCTTTGGTTGCTTTCAGTTGAACTGATCACAAATTCATTGAATCAACTGAAAATTTGTTTAATTCAACCAAATCGTGCTCTAAATTTGAATTAGATAATATTGACTCATTCAGAGTAGAAAATTCTAATGAATTAGTGTCAATACGTTCACTCGTAATTACACTAAGAAAACAGTTTGGTAGTTCCAACAAAAATTTGGTTGTCGCAACAGAATAATTTGTTTAATATACAGCTGACAAAATGTTTCGTTGGACCAACCAAATTTTGTTGTTGAATTTTTCGTTTCACTCAACCAAATAATTTTGTAGTGATAACAAAAGTGTTTTGTTAGTATGACAAAACTTATTGTTGATTCAACAAAATTATTTTATTCCAAGAAAAAAATTATTTTTTTGAAAGAGAAAAATTATTTTGTTAGGAGAGCATACTTTTTTTAGTAGAACAAAATCGTTTTGTTGAAGGAAATTCATAATTTTGTTAAATTAGCAATATTTTTTGCACAGATAAAACATATTTCTATACACGGAATGAGAAATATGAATTTCCGAGGTTATTCGAATTTCTCTCATGACACGAGATATTAAATAGAGAAAATTTCATGAGCTCTGTAAACGAATTGAATTTGTTGTGAAGATCGTTCAATTATCTATAAATCTAAGCTGTATTGAAATAACAAGATACAATATACATTAAAGAGTGATATTTATTTTAAAAGATACATATTGTTTCTCTTTGGCATGACCATTTATGTTAAACTACATACGTTTCACCATGAACATCAGTAATAATACATGGAGGCTTCACATAATTAATAGTTTTATAGGGCAAACACAACCAATCGCTTTGATATGTATTTTGTAGGCATCCAAGTGCGAACAGAACTTTTCTATCTGTAGTGGTCTGACAATAATGAAGGATTGGCTTTTATCGTCAATACAAACGAATTCTATTTTCGAAAAAGTAGGTTCATCTGCTAATGAATCTGACAAATGTACAACATTTCGTAGTTTTGTTCATTTCTTTGGCATAGGGTCAGTTTCTTCTTATTTTCTTTGATTAAAATTATTATTACATTTAAAAATGCGCAAAAAGAAAGAAAGGCAAACGTTTCGGCCACATATGGGGGCCCTCTTCAGTGCCATAAATTCAGAGACTAATTCAAAATTTCTGTAAAAAATTACAATATAGAAGATAATTAAAAAAGAATTATCATAAAAATTAAAAACTTATCTCATAGCTTGCAATTCAAAATGAAGTAGTCCAGTATGCAGCATTACGAATTGAAAAATTACTCGAAGTTCACTATGAATAAAAACCGGATAAGAACCTCTCAGGATTGCTTATAGGAAAAAAATTTTCGGTCAGCAAAGCCACATGTCCCGAGTCGGTTTTTAAAACAGTTCAGATCATTCTGTGAGAGACGCCGGTATTAAAGTCTTAACGAGAAGTTTTCATGAATGTAAAACTTGTTCGCGTTTTGCCATTGTGAACCAATTTGGCATCATTCTTTAATAATAAACATTTTTTGAATGAAAAAAAAAAAAAAAAAAAAAAATTCCGGTCGGTTCGTGTGCAAAATCTTTTATATTTTTTCATTTTATCCGGTTTTTATTCATAGTGAACTTCGAGTAATTTTTCAATTCGTGATGCTGCATACTGGACTACTTCATTTTGAATTGCAAGCTATGAGATAAGTTTTTAATTTTTATGATAATTCTTTTTTAATTATCTTCTATATTGTAATTTTTTACAGAAATTTTGAATTAGTCTCTGAATTTATGGCACTGAAGAGGGCCCCCATATGTGGCCGAAACGTTTGCCTTTCTTTCTTTTTGCGCATTTTTAAATGTAATAATAATTTTAATCAAAGAAAATAAGAAGAAACTGACCCTATGCCAAAGAAATGAACAAACATTATATGAATTTGGGTCAATACAATAATAGACATGTTATCAAACATGTCAATTTGAAATTTCGTAGTTTGTTATCAAATTTAATTTGTGTTCCCAGCAACTCACCTTTTAAAAGTTGTGTTACAAAAGGACTACAAGGTGTAAGATTATTTAAGGCCTCATAATCTATACCTTGATCTACAAATCATAAAAGTAAAAAAAAAATCAACTACATGTATCATCATTTACATCGTTAAAATTTTCTGAACACTTTCTGGTAAGATTTTTAACTATCACTTTGCAAGACTCTGCCATATTGATTTTAATCCCAAGATAAAAGTGAAAAATGAATGAATATTGTTCATTAAATGCACTATTAGGGTTAGATTAGGGTTAGACTTACCTTTGAAGGTAGTTATCAGGCCTCGTGAGCCCCATTCCTCCAAGAGTTGCTGCACTTTTGAATCAGACATCAATAAATATGAAGTCGCGAATTCGATTAAATTTAATTTCGGTGAACGGCGAAAATGAAGACATATGGTTTCTCGGTAAAGTTTGCTACATCGAATCAAACAAAAGAGCCGCGTGACCAGACCTGTGTATCGAGGAATTGAAATATGTCACCAGAGTTCAGGTGTCGCTAGTAGTAACTTTGCCCTGTCAAAACACGTAACACATGGAAAATAACACAATAATATGAAAACATAGTATAACTACTAGTTTAAAATAATTTTTAAAATAAAATATTTTTTCTGTGCATTATGTAGTCTAGCAGAACATAATTAATACTAGCGCCACCTTACGCCCTAGTTTAACTCTCATAACATATTTTATGAAGAGGAAAGATAGGATGATGTGCCGGTTGCGTGCGATGCGAACGAAATACTGATATAAACAAAACAATACGCATGAGTGGTAATACATTTTGTCAGGACAACCAAATTATTTAAGTGGTTTAACCAAAGCATTCAATCAAATTATTTTTTCGAACCAAATACATTTTTTGGTAACATTAACCATTCTTTTTGTAATGCCAACCAAATTTTAGTATTGACAACAAAATCTGTTTAACAAAAGTATTTTGCTGCGGTGACATTATTTCTTCTCTCACTATAGTGAGAAATTTCAATTAAAAATTACAATTGAAATTGTACTCTGAATTTGTCAAATTTGACTATAAATTAGTTAAATTCACTTATACAAATTGGTTAAATGTTACTAAAAATTACTGAATTTTTTCACTTATTGGAAGTGAAGTGATTCTCACTAATTCAACATTTAGCGAGTAGACGAACAAATATTCTTCCTTTGCCGGAATAACACGCATTCTTTCGTTCAATCAACATTAATTTCTTTGAATGGGGAAAACTTTTTGACGATAAAAACTTAAACAACAGTTTTCATGAATCAAAGAAACATTTCTTCAATCTACGCTCAAAGAAAAAAATCTTTGAATCGAGAAAAGTTCTCAGATTTAGAAGAATTGTCTTTAACACGTCGAGCGCGGCGCCGATATTCCTGTCCTTTCCGTTCAGTCGGTAGGGAGCGAGCACTTGACGGCAAGCGCTCAATTGTTTTTTGGGTTGGAAACGAAAAACCCAAACGAAAAGTCGACCGTTGGTCCCCAGGGACCGACGCCGGCCAAACGTTAAGTTCGGTGCCGATCCCCAAGCACCGGCGACGCGCTCAACGTGTTAAGGCGTCATTCTACTATCTCGGCAAAAAAAGGTGATTTTCAATAATTTTTTCCTCAACAACTACTTTATATAATTAATTAAAATTTTCAGTGTTTATTTATGCAGTCTCAAAGTTTACAAAAAAAAAATTTACATAAAATTATTGTTTAGTTTAGGTAATGCTTAACAATGAATAGTGTCTAAAAAACGCATGTCCATGGCATGCACGATATCCCCAGTCAGCATCATCTGAAACAAATAAATCAAAAATTTTCTTTATTAATATGGCCCTATGTTAATGGTCAAGTTTCTTTGCTTAAAAAATTTTTTTTAAATCAAAGAAATATTTTTCTGAAAAGTGTCCGCTAAGATCAGCAATGGTTTCTCATCTACTCTAATTGGCAAGGAATAAACAACTTCATTCTATACCCTGTATACTTCCCATAATGACAGCATAAATGTCAATATTATGATCTGCCTGAAACGTAAGCGTACCTCAAAATATTGCATCACCTAATGAAAAAGATATAAAAAGAAAAGAAACTGGTATTGAATATCGCAGCAAGAGGTACAAATAGGAACAGGGCTGTCAAGAGTCAAGATCTCGTTGAGAAGTAAAGTTTTTTAAGGCTCTGTATACATCTGCAACCGAAACAAGGTCACGGAATGCGGAGTACATCTTGAAGATCCACAGCTTCCCCCCAAGAACCCTTTTCTCTCTCTCCTCTCTCTCTCTTCTGTAAGTTGTTTGATTCTTTCGATTCTGGTGCTGTTCTTCCTTCACCATCTCCTTTTAGCTCGGCTGCTTCATCTTCTTCGGAGGCTAGAGATTTTTCTCCTGTGCAACCTGGTTGAGCCGCCGACAGTGATGGACGTCCATGCGCGGTTTGCTTCTCTATCATCGGCTTGGCGATGGCGGTCGAGGAAGAAGACAACGAAGAAGAAGAACAGCAGAGAGAATTGGCAAGTGGGGAAGGAGGAGTTCGAACCAGATTGTGTGCGCGAGGTACATGTCAGACTTACTAACGACTCGCCGGCCAGTCCCGAGTGCGAGTGATGTTTTATTTAGTACTCGAATCCTCAAAAATGCCTCTTCGTCCTTCTCTGTCGGATATCGTCCGATCGACTGACGAGATTCCACTTCGTGGAAAGGAAGCGAAAAGAGATGTGTTTTTCACTCTGCAAAAGGTTTGCTTTACTCTGTAATTTTCTGGAATTTCAGGGTAACACCGATTCTGCTTCATCATCTGTAATTTAATTAGGGGTCATTTCTTCCTTCAATTTAGGAAGATAGACTGGGCGTTTTATTCATAACTCCAAGAAAAGAAAGGGTAACTTCTTCAACAACCAGAAAAGTTACTTTGAGTCAAAGAATCATTTCTTTGGTATAGACTGGGCGTTTTATTCATAACTCCAAGAAAAGAAAGGGTAACTTCTTCAACAACCAGAAAAGTTACTTTGAGTCAAAGAATCATTTCTTTGGTATAGGTTCAAAAAAGAAGTCCCTCGAATGAATAAAGTTTTTTTGAATTTAGGAAATTTTGTTTAATGTAAGCAAAACTATTTCTTCAGATTTAAGAACATTTTTTTAATCAAAAATACTGTTTTAAATTCAAAGAAACATTTTCTTTGACTGCAATCCAAGAAAATTTAAGAGAATTAAGGACCATTCCTTTCCTCAATTTAGAAACTCCAACTAGACTGGTCAAAGAGGAAATTTATTTGAATCAAAAAAGTTTTTTTGTTTCTAAGGAATTTTATCTAATGTAAACAAAACTATTTCTTCAGAAAAAAAATTCGTTGAATCAAGAAAACTTTATTTAATTTGTTGTAACTTTTTCTTTGACTTTATATTACAGAAATGTTGAAAAAGTTATTGGTCATTCCTTTTTTCAATTTAGAAATTTGAAATGGACATTTTATTGTCATGAGCACTAAGAGAAAAGTTTCTTTGAATCAATGAAACATTTTTTGGATACACGGTCGAAGAAAAAGTTTCTTTGAACTAAAAAAATTTTATCGTATCCATCTGAACTGAGCGTGGTCAATATTTTGCATACACATTTATGCATGAAAAAGCTCTGTGCACATCCAGAAAACAGTTTCTTTGAATCAAAGAAATATTTCTTTGAATTGAAGAAAGTTTTGTTCATTCAAAACAATTCTCTTTAATGTAAACAAAACTATTTCTTTGGATCAATTAAATTTTGTTTGAATTAACAAAACTTTCTTTAATTCAAAAAAAATTTTTCTTTGACCGTATATCAAAGAAATTGTTTTCTCAGTGCAAGATGGGTACCATGAATGCTCACAATCTACCAGAAACGCATTCGTATGATCACTTCGGAGCAAAATTTGGGCTATTTTAACCGTAATCCGAAAGAGTTTTTGCGTCGCTTTATGAAGGTGGATGAAACACGGATCCACTACTTTACTCCGGAATCACGTGAAAGGTCAAAACAGTGGGTTAAACTTGGTAAAAGTGAACGAACGCGTCCGAAAACGCAACAATCGGCTGGGAAAGGTATTTCACACATCGAACATTGCACAGGCAAAAAAGCATCAATTGTGTTTTGAATCGCTTCCGCATCCACTTTATTCTCCAGACCTGGCCCCCAGCGACTATTATCTGTTCCCAAACCTTAAAAAATGGATGTGTGGTAGCCGTTTTGAATCCAACGAAGAAGTTCAAACCGATTTTTGCCAAAAAAATAAATACTTGTTCATTTGATCACGTCAATATCAAACACCCTAGTAGTAACTCCAACTGGAAGTTTTATTTGTAACTTGAAAAAATAGAGTGTAACCTAGAGAAAACTTCCTTTGAATCAATGAAACATTTCTTGGATATATGATCGGAGAAGAAGTTTCTTTGAACTAAAAAAGGTATATTTAATTTTAAGAAATATTATTTAATATAATAAAACTATCTCTTTAGATTAAAGAAAATTTCTTTGAATCAAGAAAACTGTTTTTAATCCTAAGGAACTTTTTCTTTGATCACAATCCAAGATATGTTACACAATTCAACTGCCAACCCTTCAACAGAGCAACAATCGTAATGAAATCCCAGGTCGATTGCTCGAATTTAATCAACTGAATTCATTACATGTTACATGTACGTTTTAAAAGATCGTTGAGAGTATTGGAGTCAAAGGATTATATTTGAACCCTCCTGTTTCTCGCCTGTGGCTACTGGCACGTCGCATTTGATAGAAGCGAGGAGAATACGAATCTCGATTGCCTTTTAGCGGTGTGAGAACACATAAATATAAACGATACGAGCGAGAATAATGAATTGTGGTTGGAAGCTAGGTTGACGAAGAAAAATGGGGGGAGGATCTCGATTCCGATGGAACTCGAACCACCGGCGGCGCGGCGGCGCTTCGCCAGCTGGAAATGCAAATCCCACACCAAATTCCGGAGTAACTTACTCCGTGAGACTCCGTTGGCCGAACGTGCTGCGGCATTTTTAGCCCTCGTTTGCTTGGATAAAATCTTACTACCCTACAACTACGGTATCCCATAAACTGGCACAGAAATAACCCTCTTATGACACCATCATGGATCATCCAAATGCAATCCTTACTAAAGTGTGCACTATTATCTTCAAAACCACCTCTGCTCTTCAAATTTAAGAATTATGGAAATTTATTAAATTTCTTATTTTTATGGGTGAATAGTAAAATGAAATATTAAAACTCAAGTAAAGCAATAATTTAGGATGTTTTCTTAAAGGGTGGTATCTACTCAAAAGGACATTTTTTATTGATTTTTTTTAGATCACGTTACGAGGTACGTAATTTTTATATTTTGTGGATTCAAAAAACACAATTTTTTCTATATTTTTTACATTTTTATGTAGAAATATTAACAATCGTCAAAATTGAGCACAGGTTCAGACATTTTAATTTAAAGGAAACATTTCAATAATGTATAGGAATTGCATAATAAATTATTTCAAATAAATTAGTTGAGTTGCGCAGTCGAAAGCGTCTTTTTTTTCCACAGAAAGATTTTCAAATTCTTTTCAAAATACGGGAATTTATCGATATAGTTAGAAAAATTTAGCGAAGTTACTTTTGGAATTACGAAGAAATTCTCGAAAAAAAATTAAACCTTGGATTAAAAATGTACTGTATATACGATATAAAAAGTATTTCAAATTGAATTCGAACCCGTATCACTACAAACTCAAATTCCCTTTAACGCCCAAACAAAAGTTCAATTCAAAATTGCAGACTCGAAACCGCTCGAATCTTAAAAAAACAACCAAATTTGGACCAAAAACATTACCCAAATCAAACAATCATGAGAAAAACCAACAAAAAAGGAGGAAAGAGGTTTCCATGCAATTTCAACTTCGGTGAATGACTAGATCCGAAATTTCTAAAGATGAAATATCTTATCATCAACATCTTAGTTTTTTTCTAAAGTTTCACTTATTTACCCAATTATAATATTTTAATTTTCAAGTGGAATACGCAATACTTTTCAGTGAAATAAGCAAACCACTTTATTAAATAAGCATACAGTCAGAAAAAAGTTTCTTTGATTCAAAAATATTTGTGCATTGCTGTACGGTCAAAGACAATTTTCTTTGATTTAAAGAAATTTCTTGATTGCTTAATCTTTCTTTAAATTAAAAAACGAACGTCCGGATAGTTGCAAAGTACATGCATAATGCGATTCGCACAGAAATATTCTATTCAATTTAAAGAAAAAGATTTCTTCGCTCAAGGTAATAAAATTAATGCAAATATTTCTAAAGTTTTTTCCAGTACTGTATTTGAATATAAAAAAATATTTTTTTAAATCAAATAAATAATGTTGAAAAATAAGTAATTTCGTTTAAAAAGGCTAAAAACGTCATTTCTTAAAATCGAATAAATTTATATTTCTTCTAAAGGTGTTTTAACTTCGAATTGAAGGAATTAAGTTGAAAAAATGATTTCTTGAATTTGAATAAAACTTTTTTCTTGGTGTAAATGTGCCATTAAGTCAAATGAAATCTAATTAAGTCAATCGAAGTTTGATTGAATCAACTGACATATTTTTCCTCAACTAAATCGTAGTCAAACAAAGCATCTTTGTTTGAATTAAAAAGAATGTTCGCTTCGATTATTCAAATAATTTTCTTTATGCGGTTGAGTTATTAGATCTTTCTAGAGAAATTGAACTATTTTCTCTGGGCAACGTAAAGAAAATTTTTCGCCCCTTTTAGATAACTTTGCAAACTAGATCTTCGATTATACTTAGACAGTGAGAAAATCAAGTTTTTGTACATTTGCCATAATTAAATTACCAGAGCCTCACCTGCGATTATTCGTCCTTACTTAAATGGATCCCTAGAAGCGGGATATTTCAATTGGTGCCAGGTAATTAGGTACTACGAACAAGTAGCTCGTTCCAGGTACCAATAGCCATTAAACAAGAGAGGAAAGTGTGCATATACTGGTGTGACTACATCACTACACGCTGTTGCAGTAACAATCAGAAAGGATCGACAAGATCGAGAGATGATCCAACACACTGGAAACATTCTCTCAAGATTCCCGCAATATATAGTTGCCAAATGCTACATGATGCTTTAAAAGCGTTCGACTACTCGTTTACTTATCAGCAGTAGTTAATTCCAAACTAGACACCAAAGTATCGTAATCAATTCGCTCCTACATTAAAGTCGAAATAAGTAATTATGGCATATCTGCCTGTTTCTCGAATGCTGCAAGGCCATTGGCCCGATGCTGTCACATATTAGATTGATATACCGCCGCAGAGCTTGAATCTTTATTAACAACCCTCGATGACATTGACCGATTCGAAATCTTAGGTAATTACCATACGTGTTCTTCAATGGGAACAGACGATGCGATATTATATTGTACGAGATTCGATCATTTCCTTTCGACCTTCAGGCTTTTAAAAATCGTACCATTATTCCTTCCCGAGTAATTGTTAGTCAACAACAGAGGTCGATGATCTTGTTTTTAAATTGCAAAATGATCGAACTTGGGAAAATTGACGACATTGTTATTCATGAAAATCTCTATTGGTTACTCTCTATGTCTGAGTTCATGATGTTTTAGAGACTTGAGCCTATTGGTAAAATATAATTAATTCAGAATTTAGTGACAACACAGAATTTGTGAAAATAGATATTTGATCAAATCATTTTTCAGTTATATCGATATGGGACTCAAATTTGCTATAAATGGAATAGTATAAATAATACTTTTGTAAATTATCAAAAATAATTTACATACATCTTGATCTTCATACAATTTTAGCCATAAATATATTAAAATGAATAAACATGGGATAAAATGTTTGCATTTTTGAGAATGACATTATTTTCAAATTATTATATTTATTTTTAATTGAAGAAATCGTTTCTTTCCTGTATACCTTTTTTTTCTCAATACAAAAATGCTTATGAAACAAAGATGAATTTATTGGATTCCAACACGGAGAAAAAAATGCTGTATTAGCAAACAGGATTATTGATATAGTACCTACAAACTTCTTTGCTGTCCCAACAAAATTTTAGCTCTCAGAACAAACTCTTTTGTTGGTCAAGGACACACGAAAGTTACGAGGATGATTTTTATACACAACAACAAGAAGTGCCGAAAGTTCAAGAATAAACAAAAACATTCATAAAAACTGCGTCTAAAAATCATTTTCAGTTTTGTCATAATCAATTTTTACAAATAGGGCTCGAAAATAAGGTGTTACACGATAAGACCCCCTTAATTAATTAAAATCTTAAAAAATATTGGTGCTATTATTCAATACATAATGTTAGAGAAAAATGTGCGCTGTACCGGAAAAAAATTTAATACATACAAAATGTCTTTTTTAGTATGAGAATTACTGTAGTTCAGAGTTCAATACAGTTTTTCCTAACCTTACTCTTTAAAATGATCGAATTTTAAGGAATGATGGCGCATTTTTTTCTATAAACAATTTTAAAAGACTTCACCGTCTTAACTTTTTACATTAATCTCTCATTTTCTAACTGGTAATCAGATATTTTAAAAAATTAAATAAGTTTTATAAACAAATAGCTGTAGTAAGAAAATGAACGATTGATTTAAAAATTTAAGACGATGGAGTCATTGAAAATTGTTTAAAGAAGAAAATAAGCCATAATTCCTTGAATCTGATCATTTTTAAAGAGTAAACTTGGAAAAGACTGCATTGAACTTCGACCTACAGTAATATTGTTACTAAAGAGGACACTTTATATATTTTTAATTTATTCCCCGATGAAATTAATATTTTTTTTCTACTAGCGGGCCATAAAGTGGACTTTATTGCCCCGTGCGGGGCAAACAAATCCACTTTCTGACACGGGAAAAACATTTATTTTCCCTAGTTGCACAATGTACTATTTCTTGGAATATGTATTGAATAAGAGCCCAAACAGTTTTTAAAGTATTAATTAATTAAGTTTCTTCCAGGGCTTCCTAGTCACGGTCGAACCTCCTTAAATTGAAAAATAAAGATTCATCAAAACAATAATATATTTTCTTGAACCAAGCGAAAAAGATCAACCAAAATATTTCTCTAAGGGGTTATATACGTTGCGGTCCAAGAAAATTAGAACATTTTTGTGGTTTTTTTAGGCAATCTTCAACGGTTTATTCAAAATGAACAAATCAGGTTTGAATAGTACACATATTCTAATGAAAAAATGTAGTTTTCGGTTATGAAAATATATATAAAAAATCTACTTCTCAGATCTACTTGAAATTTTAAACATAAACTTTCGAAAGTATGTTTATTGAAAATAAGTCATAAAAATTTTTTCCATTTTTTGACTCACCGCAACGTATATAACCTCTTAAGGTAGTTTTCATGTTAAAAATTAAGACTCTGGTAAAAAAATGTTCTATGATTTTACGAAAAAAATAGTTATTTTTTACAAAAATGTTTCTTTTAAAAACATTCTTTAAACGATTTCATCCACTGGAAACTTTAATTTTAAGATTGGAAACCGTAAAGTTGCAGAGAATATTTTCTCCCGAAAAATAAGATATGATTTATAAAAATCCAATTGTTTTTAAAAAATTGGTAAGAAGCGATAGTAAGAAAAAATCCTATTAAAAAAAAAATAACTAAAAGTATTATATTCGTAAGTTTTAAATTTTGTTCAGAATAAAAAATAATGTTTTTTCTTTTATAAACACGACTGATAATATAATTTTAAGTCTTCAAATCATAGAAAAACTTTTTTTTCGAGAGACTTAATTTTTGGTACAACTTACCTCAAATAAAAAAAACTCTTTTTCGACTAATAACCAATTGTATATTTTTCTTTGAATGGAAGAAATATTCTCCGAGTGTCCAAAGTCAACTCTACCGTCCAAAGTAAAAGAATCATTAACTGTCATGTTTGAAGGAAATGAGTTTTTTATATAGAATCTTGAAGAAATTCTGCATTTAACTGGGCTTGAAATTTAGAAAAAAACGCATTCGTTTTTTTATTACAGCAATTCAAAGAACGAAAAGACCAACTGAATTAAAAATCGTATTCGAGAAAAAAACGTTAATTCGTGGGGAATACACCGAGGAAACAGTTTCTTTGAATCAAAAAAACATTTCTTTAATATGCGGTCATAAAAAAAATTTCTTTGAATTGAAGAAAGTTTTGTTGATTCAAAAAATGTTCTTTAATGTAAACAAATCTATTTCTTTGAATCAAAGAAACTTTTTTTGAATTAACGAAACTTTCTTTAATTCAAAGAAATTTTTTCATTGACCGTATATCAAAGAAATGTTTCTATGATTCAAAGAAACTGCTTTTTGGGTGTATTTCGGGACGTGAGCTACTTTACAAAAATGGACGTACTTTGATAAAAAAAAGTTTTTGGTCTTTTTCTGAGTTTCAATCGAGATGCAGTTCACAAAAATTAGACCTCAGGCAAAAATAGATAATTTTGCTTTCAAGAATAGCAATATTATTATTGAAGTTCTAATTTGTAAGAGAAAAGATTATTTTTAATGAAAAAAATTTGAAACACAAAAAAATAATTTTATTAAAAAATTTTATTTTTGCCTAAACTTATTTTCTTATCGCTTCGAGCTAAATTTTTAAAAATGATGCGATTCTAATAAATCACGGTTCATTTTTTTAGAAAAAAGATTCTCTACAACTTGACTGTTTCCTATTTTTGAAATTGAATTAATTATTATCAAATACAGCAATTTGTTTATAACAATTTTGTTTTGAAAAATTGTTTTTTTATAATTTCAGCCATTAAAGAATTTATTTTCAAAAATTGGAAACGGTCAAGTTGTAGAGATTCTTTTTCCTAAAAAAACAAACCGTGATTTATTAGAATCACATCATTTTTAAAAATTTGGCTCGAAGCGATAAGAAAATAAGTTTGGGCAAAAATAAAATTTATTAATAAAATTATTTTTTTGTGTTTCAAATTTTTTTTATGAAAAATAATCTTTCCTCTTTCAAATCAGCCCTCCAATAATATTATTGCTATTCTTGAAAGCAAAATTATCTATTTTTGCCTGAGGTCTAATTTTCGTGAACGAACTACCTTAAAATAAAAACTTGCCATTTAATCGGGTGCGGTTAATTTTCTCAACGACTGAAAATTACCACTCGGCTTTTTAGAGAGAGGAACCAGTGGACAGCCTGTCCATCGTTTCTGGCAAAAAAGTACAACGACGTCGCTACATCAACGTCTAGAAGGTACGGCAAGGTATGTCGGGGCGATCTTCTTCAAGAAGCCTCAACATACTCACGTATCACAGGAGCGACAATTAAGTTTATAGTGCGTGCTAAGTGGAAACCATCGGCCGTATTTCTCTGCACGCGAGTGAGAACGAAGAATCTTCTTGTCAAGTAACCATGTGGCAAAACGATCATGATGCCTCTGTGGACTTGAACAGTAGCTTCTAATCATCGATTGGAGGTGCTTGTTACGATGCACGTCGTTAGCCTAATACCTACTACTTGTAAATCTTAAAACATCAGTTTCTTTGCTTTTCGCCACAAAAAAAAAACTTGCTAGCATCTTCGCAGTCTCCGAAATGTTACTTTCCTAGTTTTTGTCTACTTGAGACTTTTCATTTGACTAGTTAATCTCCAATGGAAGTTCATCTTTGGTCGCACTTGATGATTTCTTGGAGTCTTGATTCAAAGCTGGTTTTTCTAGTTTTATTTGAATCAAGCATCACTTGTTCTCAAAAACATGTGTTGAATGATGCACTTAACAAAGATATTTAAGGGGTAACACCACTTTAGAATTTTTTGAAAAGTCATTGGCATTTAAGGTTGAACTGGCCCGAAAAAACAGACTTTTTGTAAAAATTTTTTTGACATTTTATAGTTTACCCATGTGCTTTAAGAAAGACCAATAAATGGACGATATCTCGTATTCAAATGAAAAACTTGACAAAGAACATGTATAAACAAATAAGTGTATGATGGAAGTTTAAATTTCATATGGTATTTGTCAAGAATGTTTTTCATTTCTTAACCGATTTTCCTTTTTGAAAGTTCAATTTGTCCGTTGTGGAATTTGCAACAAATTATCTCGACAGATTTTTTAAATACTCATTAGTTCGAAAGTAATATTAATTTGTTTACATCAATACAATAGAGGACATTCGAATTTGTTTACATGAACACAATAAACAAATTTTAATTCAACAGGTACTTCTGTAATATTTATCGACAATTTTGTTATGTTTTCAAGAAAACGGTGAATTCTACTGATATATCTTTTAAATTCACAGAAATTTTATGCTCTCACTATTTTAACATTTTTTTAATTAAAGTATGAATTTTTTGGCGAAATAGTTATCTACGATCAAAACTGAAGATTATTGCCATTTTACAAAATGTTTGTATAAAAACTTTGGAATAATTTTTGATGTTATGGAATTAATCAACGATTTGAATAATGTGAATAAAAACACATTTACCCTCTCTTAGGTGTGAACCCTGGAAGCTTTAAAATTCACTGCCATAACCCTTGCGATTGTTATAGCAATAATTGTTTGGTACAGCAGGGAAGATACATACGATTTGGGATGAGCTGAGTAAATACCGCGTGGGAGATAACAAACACAGCACAAGCATTAAATTAATCCTCTAATAATCCGACAAGGGTTGCTGGAATACGACCTTGTGAATTATATTCACCCCAGTGAGAATTAAATGAAATTTATACTAAGTTAATCATTATATTTTTTATTAAAAAAATATTTATTCATTTTATTAAGTTATATAAAATATATTTATTATAATAACAATGATATTTATACATTTATTTTTATTAATATATTTATTAATTTATCTAAATAGTTTAATATTAAAACATTATAATTTCATTTATATATTTCCTAATCAAAATCTAGCAGACTTACACCCAAGTAAAATTATTCAGGTTTCATTCAAAATTAATATTTTTCACTTCTTAAATTTAATTCAGACTAACAAAAAATCATAGAGAAAGAATAAAAGTATATTCAAAAATAAAAATGTAGTGTCAAAATTTCCAAGTTCAGCGACTCGAATTTGCATGAAACTGTAGAAAGGTGTATATTTACACGAAGACAGAAGTGAATTACTGAATGGACCCTTGAAAATATTCTGTGTAGACTTGGCATCGCCAATTAGCGTAATTATATATTCCATAACAAAATATCGTATTCGATGCCCGCTTTTCTCGAAACACCTTTTTTCAAAACGACCGGCACTTTAGAAAGAAAGATTATCAAGCTTTTTTTACACTAAATTTTCAAATGGTCACCATTTTGTTAATTTTCATGAGACAAAAAACCATAGTGTCCTTAGAAAATTCATACTAATTAATAATTCGTATCATTTTTTGGTTTTAGACAATTTGGAGAAAAGGGAGAATACCGACCACTTTGCACGATTTTTTAGAGGTGATTTTTGGGAGCAATAAAAAACATTATAAAAAATAATCCAAAAAGTGTTTGAGATATTGTTTTGTATACTGCTTGAGTGACTCAATTAAATGAAAACAATTCAAATCGATTATTATTGTTATTCATTGAAAAAAAATTCACAAAAATGGAATATTTTCATAATCGTCACAGTAGAATGGTCCCTTAAGGCTATGGATCAACCAAACCACGTGACGTCGGTAAATGAAATTACAGTATTTAAGGCTATTCGAAAATTATTAACTGAAATGGATTTTCTGTATGAGACAAAGTTGGAAAAAGGAGTCAAGAAGGTCTGTCTAGTATCGAAAATCTATTTAGATGATTAATTTTTGAATAACCTTAAGGCCATGAATCAAACACATCAGCTGATGAGTTGAGTCCCATGCGTATCGATTTTTTCCCCACATTTAAAATTTAAAATTGAAATAAAGCGGCGAAATTTTGGGAAATGATTAGAAAGTAAGAATAAAAAGTTATGACAAAAGCGTTGAGTGCAGAAAGAAAAAAGTTTTATAATTCCCACAGAAATACCGACAAACATAACCTCGTACATCACCTGTCAACAGGCTTGGGTCCGTAACATACGTCACGTAACTTACATGGTTTTCGACATGTCGATAACTACGTATTTTACGTCTTGAGTTTTCGACGTCACGTATTATACATGTCGAAAACTATGTGACATGAGAGTGCCATTTAAATGAATTTTCTTCGGAAAGTTAAAATAATTAATTCATAATTAAATACATTCAAAATTGTTCTTCCATTGGAAAACATATAATCTTTAATTATCAAATGGGAATTAAAAATTTTTTTACATGTTGTATGAGTACAACCATTCATTATATTTATTTATAAAACATAATTTGTTCAATTTTTTGCTTGATTAAAACTAAAAAGCTGAAGGATTATATGAGATGGCTTTCATTTACGTAAAATAATTCATCAGGAAGATTTTTATAAAAGAATATATGTACCGTTAACCAGGGCTATTCTGGTACAAAGAGTTTTTTTTCTTGTTTTCGCGATGCGAGACAAAAGAAAAAACACTCTTTTGTACCAGAATAGCTTCAGTTAACGATATATATTTCCAGATGAAAAAATTACCTAAAAATATTTTCTGAAAATAATGAGAAAGCTGAATAAAGATGCTAGAAATTAAATCATACACTGAAAAAAATGGTTAGTAAAACCAACTACTTCGGTTTGTAAAATATGCCTCAGCTATTTTATTAGTTAGCACAACTTTTTTAGTTGGTGTTACTACCCAAGTTCTTGTCATAACAATTGAGATAGTAACACCAACAACAAAAATTGTTGTGCTAACTAATAAAATAGCTGAGGCATATTTTACAAACCGAAGTAGTTGGTTTTACTAACCATTTTTTTCAGTGTACAAATTTTTAATGTTTTAGATAAAGCTTTAAGTAACGAATCACTTATAGTGTACCTACATTTAGTATAATAAGAGTTTTTTGTATGGAATAATCAAGCTTTATTTGTATCTTTCTTAAAAAACACATTTTTCAACCATTATAAAGAATATAAGTACGCTTTTAGTAACGTCTCAGTTATAGTGTATCTGTAATATAATAAGAGTATCTTAATATATTGAGAATCGAATACTCAAGCTCTGTTTGTATCTTAAAAATAAACTTTTTTATGCGTGTCATGTCTTATCAGTTTTGAGATTAGAAACATAAAATTATTTGAATATGTTATTAGGTGTACAAATAAGTTTCCGCCGTTTTTTTATCAAACATTGGGCATTTATTGTGAAAGAACGGAACCTTATGTTTTATTCGAAGTTTTGTCCACCGTATTGTTATTCTTGCGTTTGGCACAAATCTTGATCTAATATAATGCTTCCAATTCCGAGTCTTCGTACACTTTCGGCCTTCCGCTACGTTCTTTGTCTTGGATGTCAAATCCACCGTTCTTAAACTTTTGAAACCACTCACGACAACTTCTCTCCCTTAATGTAGTTTTCATCCACAAAAATTAGACCTCAGGCAAAAATAGATAATTTTGCTTTCAAGAATAGCAATATTATTATTCAAGGGCTATTTTAAAAGGGAAAAGATTATTTTTCATAAAAAAAATTTAAAACACAGAAAAATAATTTTATTTTTGACTCACCTTTTTTTCTTATCGCTTCTTACCAAATTTTAAAAAATTATGCGTTTATAATAAATCATGAATCATTTTTTCAGAGAGAAGATTTCCCACAACTTCACCGTTTCTGATTTTTAAAAATAAATTCTTTAATGGCTGAAACCATTAAAAAACCTTTTTCCAAAACGAAATTTTTATAAACAAATTACTGAATTTGATAATGAATAATTCATTTTCGAAAAATGGAAACGCTTATGTTGTAAGGAATCTTTTTCTTGAAAAAGTGATTTGTAATTTATTAAAATCGCATAATTTTTTAAAATTTGGTAAGAAACGATAAGAAGAAAAATCTGCCCGCTTCGCGGACACATTCTCATCGCTCGCTTCGCGCGCAGCTCGTAAATTTGAGGGCACCTAGGGCGCGCAATTTGATCGTCGCGCTTCGCGCTCGGTCATATGCTTTTCGCATATATTTAAGTTTATTTCTTATAATTTGATACTGAAGCTCAAGCCAATTTTATAATAATATTACAGGTGATGTGAATTACACATTTTCTCAAAGTCACTAAATTTCTTTTTGAATTTAAGTGAAGCAGGAAATTCAATTTACTTAAGGCTCTATCAGCCTTAAGGAACACATTCTCATCATGACGCTCGCACTTCGCGCTCGATTTTCTGTATACATTTCAGTAACTTTTTAATAAATTGCATGATTAAAATAAATCATTTTTCTTTCAAATCTCTCAAAAAGGAAAAACAATCGTAGACTTTATTTAAGGAAACGATTTTGCAGAACAACGCTTATTTCGTATCTCATATATTTTGGTGAAAAAATCGAATTTTTTTAATATTAAAAATCAAAACATAAAATATACATCCTGTCCCGAAATGTCTTAATGAACATTTATAGACCTCATTTAGACAAACAATTTTCCATCTAAACGTTTTTTTTGTATCTCACATATTTTGTCTAAAAAATTGAATTTTTGAATTTTAATCGTATTTTTTGGAATCGAAACGAAAAATATATGTTTTATCAAAAACTGTGTGAGACAAAATTTGTAGATCTTTTTGAAACGAACAACTTTGTATTCTTACGTTTTTTTCGTATTTCACATATTATTTAAAAAAAATTGAATTTTGGATTTTCAATAGTTTTTTTTTTAATTAAAAAGAAAAATATGCATCTTATGAAAAAATGTTACAATTCAAATTTGTAGGTCTTTATGTAGAAAATAATATTGTATCATAACGTTTTTTCGTATCTCGTATAATTTAACTGGATATATCTGATATGTCTATCGAGAGTTATGCCGCATACGACCTACTACAGGCAGACAGACAGACAGACAGACAGGCGGACAGACAGACAAACAGACAGACAGACACTTTCGTAAAAACCGTTTTTTCTGATTCAGGGGGTCTCAAAACGTAAAGATTTGATGAATAATATTATTGCTATTCTTGGAAACAAAATGATCTATTTTTGCTGAGGTCTAATTTTCGTAGATCATCTACGTCAAGGCAGCCTCACCATATCTTTCTACAAGCAATCGATGCGCCTCAGCTGCCGATTACTTCAAATCGAAGAAATAAATGAAAATTTCAACCAAAACTTACTGGTGGCATCAACTTTTATCAAACGGCGGAAACTTATTTGTACACCTGATAGAAATAGCCAATTAGGTTCCTCATTTACACAAAAGAATGTTGCGACACGTATCCGACGTATGTTACGTCTCGTGTGTAGAAAACTACGTCAAATACGTAGCTCTTCGACATGTCACGTAGAAAACAGTTTTAGGCATGTCGTTACCCAAACCTACCTGTCAGTATAGTTTAGTACCTGCAGTGTAACACTACACATAGGTAGCGCTTCCAAAAACCCTGTCTTTTTCATTGCAATGTTATCAATTTGATAAAATAATTTTTGTATTAATTTTGAAATTCAGCACCCAACAAACCTGCCTTAGTGCTTTCTTATCCATGTTCCGAAATTTCAGAAAGATATTCCATTTCTTGTGGAAATGGCGTTACAGAGCTCTAATTGCCGATAACTCCCAGTTTTATTTTCTCAAAAAAAAACTTTTTGAAAATTTTTTTACTAAATCAAAGTTAACAGACGGTCCTTACCGCCTTCTATTATGTGCTTTAAGTTTTAAGGTACATATATTAGAAACAAAAAAAGTTATCATACATAATTCGATTAACCTATAAATTTGGTCACGTGACCCGGTTCATCCATGGGCTTAAATACTGTAATTGCAATTACTGACGTCACATAGTCCAGTTGATCCATGGCCTTAACCGTGTAGGAACATGTCTCTTAAATGCCATTACAGTAGACGATATTTATCCGCATCTAACAAAAATCTTAGTCTTTTTTGCAGTTGGAGAATATCGTTTAGCCACATTGGCGATGGCAATCAGCGATTCTTGCCGCGCTCGGCTCCCTGCGCGTTTGATCGCGCTGCCCCTTTCTTTCGCTGCAGTAGAAATATCTTTTCCGTTTCTCATTCTTTCCGTCAATCTTTTCTTTTTTTCTTTTTAGTGCGCTTCTCACGGCGTTCATCCTGTTCGTCCTCCTGGATGCGTCTCAGCTTCTGCATTCCTCCCAGCACGAAGAACCCAATGAGTCCCAGAACCCCTTGCCCCTTCTTGTTATGCCCCTATGAGCCCTACTCGGCACGCTAGCCGTTGTAATGACGGACGAGTGAACGTCACGGCTCACAATACAAACACGAGGAGATTAGAGAGCTATCTAATTACAGGCATATAAATGAGAAGGACCGGGAACCGAAGTTGAAGCCGCCTGGTTCCGATGGTAGCGCGATGTACAGGAGTGGCTTCGCTTGTCGGGGCCTGAGAGATAAAAGAGGAGAGGGGTTAAGAATCGGGGGTGACGGGAGGAGACCAGGGGCCCATCTTACGAGGTGGCGCGCGCGGCGTGGGGACCCGACAGGGCCCGCTGCTCCTGGACCACCCAAGACGAAATTTACTATAGTTTCTTCGCTCGTTCCTATGCTTCTGAGCTCAAAGGGTTACCCGGTGCTCTGTCTTATATGCAGTAACGAGCGAATCCAACTCACGCTAGGCGCGGAAACTTCGAGAGCAGATCACCGCGACCGATATCACTTTTTGTCAGTAGATTCAGCCTTAAATATTTGCACTAATTCTGTCTCTGGTATCTCGAGTATTTTCGGGTAGAGATCCCTGATTTAATAGAGCGTGGTGCTTAGTTAGACTGCTGGAAATATTATCAAATTTTATCTAACATTTGTAAATTAAATAGCATATCTCTCTATATTATTTATGAAAGAATATACACTGGTGTATTAGGTTTAATACAGTGAGGTATTAAATTTAAAATGCGAAAATTAACAATTTAGACAATTTGCTTTTACACAATTATAAAGTTATTTTTACCCTGAATCATAAATGTAAATAATAAATTTCACTGTTTGAAATTTTTCTATTAAATTTAATATCCTAGATTTACTGCAAAAATAACTTTATAATTATGTAAAATCGAATTATGCATCCAGAAAAAAGTTTCTGTGATTCAAACAAAATTTCTTTGCAACAAACAAATTTGTGCATTGCCTATACGGTCAAAGAAAAGTTTCTTTGATTTGAAAAAATTTCTTGATTGTTTTTTTTCTTTGAATTATAGAAATAAATGACTGCGCAGTTACATAGTACATACGTAATGTGACTCACAGAAATATTTTATTTGATTTGAAGAAAAAATTGTCTTTGTTCAAAGATAATAAAATTAATGAAAATATTTCTTGAGTTTTTGCCAGTACTGTATTTGAACCGAAAAAAATACTCATTGAAATCAAATTAATAATGTTAGAAAAATAATTTATTCCATTTAAAAAAGGCTAAAAAGGTGATTTCTCAAAATCAAATAAATTTATATTTGTTCTAAAGGTGTTTTTACTTCGAATTAAAGTTTAAAAAGCGATTTCATAAATTTAAATAAAACTTTTTTCTGGGTGTGTGAGATGTCAGTTTCTATATATTTCAAATTTAATACTTTAGTATATTAAATCTAGTACACCAGTGTATTGTTTCCCAAATATTAAACAGAGATATTAAATCTTATATATAAATATACATGAAATTTAATAATATTTCTAACAGTATAAATTTGTATCCCATTTCGGTTCTTTAATTTTCAAGCTATTTCATACTAACATTATTAATTCAATTAATTATTTGGATAGTAATAGTTCACGGAAAAATGTGTCTCATCGATAATGTTTGGTGGCAAAATTATGAAACTTTAGAAAAAAAATTAAAATCTTTAAGGTTACGTTTTGATTGTTTTTCAAAAAATACCATATTTTCGCTACCAGAAATGTTCGATATATGATATATTTTTTTCGTAAATTTGCACCTGGATAAAAGTTTTCTAAAACAATGAAACGCTTAGTTAATATAAGGCCAAAAAGAAATAATTCAATTAAAACAAGTTTTAACTCGGAATTTTAACGAGAATTATTTCCAATCTTCAATTTAAGAGACATCTTCTTAGAATTTTTTTTAATATTTACAGAAATTTGGTCAAAGTTGTTGAAATATCTCTAAAATGCTTAGCATTCGTTAATGCAACAGAATTGATTTTTCTACTTTCTGAATTTGAATGAATGAGATCTCGCTAATGAAGTTGTTATTACGTTCTTCTTTCACTTCAGTAAAAATTCCACTGACAATCAATAGTATTTTACTGGAAAGCAGTGTAATTGTCACTGATGAAGTTGAGTAATAAATCTGTTTTACAGATTGAGTTTAACTTATAAACTTCAGTGTCAATTTCATTGTTTTTCAGTACAATACTACTAATTGTCAATGAAATTTTACATAACGTGAAAGAGTATCCAATCTCCACTTTTTCATCAATGTAATTTTAGTGATTCAAATTTAAAGAGTACTCTCTAAACTTGAATCAGTCAAAATCTACTGATTATCAGTGAAATTTGACTGATTCAAATAGCTAAAAAGAGGTTACTGTCAAATCAGTCAAATTTCACAGATTATTTCAGTGAAAATGAACTGATTTGACAGTGAAAAATATCTTTTTCACTGATGAATCAGTGAAAATTAACTGATTTAACAGTGAAAAATATTTGTTCACTGATTCAATCAGTGAAAATTTGACTGATTAAAATTTAGAGAGTATGAGATCTCAAACTACCATGTACGTCAATTTTTACAACTCCAAGTTAGCTTTATTAGTTTCTCACGTTTTATTTCTCAGTAGAATAACAAACAGAACCAGAGGTTATAGCAAATGAACGCGTGTATTCTTTTGAAATGCGAAGGCTATTTTTAAGGCTGCTATTAATTAAATTGTAGAAGATAAAAAATATAAAAGAAGAAAACATCAAAAACTCGTTTTACTTCCTTCAAAAAATTACAAATTTTAATTAGCCTATCAATATTACAGATATATAAAGCCATTTATCTAGTTGATCACTTAGCTTTAAAAGTCAATAATTTAAAAAGGTATCGCAAATTAGGTATAAAAGAAAATTTATTTTATTGAAATGAAATTTGTATTGAAACAATCAGGAGATAAAAATGTTCTTGAATTAGAAATAAATTGCTCGTGATTTTGTAAAGCAGTATTTTATTCGCAAACATTTTTCTAATATGGAAAAAATTTAACATTTCTTTACGGGAAATTCCGTGATAACCTTGGCGAAAGTATAGGATAGGAATTTATTTCAAGCCAATCAGAACTATTCCGATTCATTCCGATATCTGTATCCGAGCCAATGCGAATCATTCCGAACCGATTTAATCCGAGGCAACAATCAGAATGAATCCGAACCAATCCGAAACCAAGTTTTCAATCGGAGTAAATCCGAGCTCGGATTGATCCAAACCGAATTTTCAATCAGAATTAATCCAAATAATTCCGACCTCGGATTCATTCGGATTTTTAGCCCCGGATTAGGTCGGATCGATTTTTTACCGTTTTTCATCAAACGAGATACAAAACGTTTTTCGAATTGGTTCGGAATGATTCACAATGGCTCGGATACAGATATCGGAATGAATCGGATTAGTTCTGATTGGCTCGGAATGAATTCCTATCCGATATCTACGTTTATTTATCTGTAAATGTAAATAAATCTGTTTAATTATTGGAATTTTTGTTTAGAAATAAATATACTGTAGTATTTATCAAGAGTTTCCAAATAATTTGGTAATTTTAGACAAATATTTTTCTCTGTGTAGCGAAATAGAGTTATAAAGACAAATTTACTAATATTTTATCATTGGGTTAATGGCTATTGTGAAAATTCTATATTGGCAAGCGATTTTATATATTCAATTTCCAGATTTTTGTAAATTTGTGATGTACAGTTTTAATGGCGGAAAATTTATTTTGTTTTTAGAAGATTTTAATACGCATGAGAAAGTTGGAAAATTTATTTCTAAAGCCATGAATGAACAAGGCAAGAAGGTACTTCAGAGCTATTTTATTGGAGAAAGAAATAAAAATCAAATATATGAAATTGCTTCCCAATATAGAATTTTGACTGAAGCCATCAACTTCATGATAAATTATAAATTTGTCTCTATAACTGTATTTCGCTACTCAGGGAACAGGTTTTTGAATCAAAGAAACATATCGTTGATATACGCTCAAAGAGTTCCAATCAGTAACTGATTGTTAGTCATACAATCAGTTGTTTTTAACTGCTTTATCAGTTGATCTGACCCAAAACAACTGATAAATAGTATAAAGGCTATATTGACAATAAGAAATTATGTAAACACGTGATTATATCACGTTATGATGCCGGATGATAATCATAATAGCATTATTAAATGACCATTAATAATAAACAACAAATTATTATTATTAAATAATACATTAATTTATAATTTAAATTACTCAAGTTGGTTTCAATTAGGATCTGCAACCACATCAGGCTTAAACTGATTCCATATTCTAATTCACTTTCAGTAATTTAAATTCTAAATTTATGTATTATTTATTAATAATAATTTGTTTTTTATCATTAATGGTCATTTAATAATGCTATTATGATTATCATCCATCATCATGTATTCACACAATTTCTTATTGTCAATATAGCATTTATTTCTTATTTATTGATGATAATTTGTTTATTATTATTAATTATAATTTCCTAATCTTCTTAGGATCAATATCCATCATTATAATTTAACATATTTACGTAGGTATGGTTAGGAATCAAGAAACATGGAAAAGTTTGCTCATAAAGAGCGATCTTAGAATTTCGACGAAAATGGTCTACTTTGACGTACCGTAACTCAATAAATGATTAACATTTCTAAATGTCTTTCATCTCATTTAAAAGTTAATCGAGTCTTCTGTCAATTATCTCATTATTATTTTTTCATAGGCACTATTCCCGCGCTACACTGAGAAAACAGTTTTGTCAAATCAACAAAAATATTTTGTTAGTATTGAGCTAACAAAATTCTTTTGTTGTGCCAACAAAACATTTTGCTATATCAATCAAATTTTGTTACTTAAACAAGATGTTTTGTTGGGATAACAAAAAAAGTTTTGTTGGATACATTTTTTTCTCAGTGTAGTATCCTAAAAAACCGATTTTTACCGTTTTTTGACAAAAAAGGGGCCAAAAGGAGTCTGCGCTGACGCGCTCTATCTCGGTAACTATGGGACAGTTTTCAATGTTCTTAGGTTCATTATTAATATAATTGAGTCATCTATAAATTACATACTTACTATTTTAGTGATAAAATACATCCCTGAGGAGATATTGTCAAAAGAACGATTTTTGGCCTCTTCGGGGGCATGGGTGGTGGCTGTTGCCGTTAGACCAAGAGGTCGCAAATTCAGGCCATTTTTTCCGACCCCTAATCTTACACAAAAATGTAACAGCACACCCGGTATGGATTTTTGCAAGCTTAAAATACCTATTGACTGGACTATTGGTGGAATTCAGTCACTGAATCATAAAAACTAAAAATACCATTGATTGAAATAAAGAGAGTTTCTTGGACTCAAAATCGAAGAAATTGTTTTCTTAGTCGAGAATCAAGCAAATTTCAAAGAAAATAACCACACGCAGCTAAAATGAAAGCTAAACTGAAGGTGCTAACAGTTGGCACCTCGGGTAATCATTCTATGTATAGTTGGTGAAATGATCGCGTGCAAAGTTAAGTTCCGTACGTAGATTTACAAAAGTCTCCGTCCCAAGGGTTAAACGATCTGTGTTATTCGCACTGCGAAGAGACGTCGAGCTGCGGGTACCTAATTAATGGCAGAAAGGATATTCTCGAGGGCTGGTCGATTGCAAGAATGGTAGCGAGATATAGCGAGCAAGCAACGAAGAAGACGTGGAAGCACAAGAAACAAGTCGAATGAACCAGAGCATGTTTGCGGGCAAGACTTCAACTTGGTGCATGTATATTGGTACGTAGGTACCTACCTACTGGGAGATGTGTACGAAAACGAGGGCTGCCGAGCGTTGAAATACGATTATGGACGAATCGCGTGATTAATACGTACGAAGCACACGTACACATAGGCATATACTTGTAAGCACGCATGAGAATCGGCCTTTCGTCTTGAACCAGCTTACATGGCTGTATTCGTGAGAGAGAGATATTTCATTCGGTGTCTCCTCCACCTCTTATCCTTAGACTTGCTTATCTCGTCGTCGAGGGTTGTCAACCTTGAAGAGCTCGGTAGCCCCCTCTGGTTAGTCACGTGCGCAGATTCCATACATCCCGAGTGTCATTAATAACACGTTTTTTCCAAATTATTAAATTATCTGATTTATTTCACTCCGATCTTTGGTTAGAATTTCTTTAATGCAATCACATCCACGGAAAAAAATGTTTCCTGAAAAATTACCAAATTTGGTCGGAAGTAGTGGATAGGAAAAAAAATTCGGCGAGTGATCAATAACTTTTGAGTAAATAAACTGGAACTGTTTGAAAATAATTATCGGACTAGAAGTCGTTGCGGTAAAAGTTAAAAATGCTTATTACGAATGAGATTTAGAAAATAGTACATTATGCAACTAGGGAAGAAAAGTTTATTTTGCGAGCGTGATGCTTAATGCCCGAGCAAAGCGAGGGAAGCAATTACACGTGCAAAATACATATTTTTCCCGTGTCGTACACGAATTTTTTTTCTACGAAGGGGTCAAAAAATTGATTTGTTTTCCCTGCATGGGGCAATAAAATCCAATTTATGGCCCACTAGTAAAAAATTAGTATATTATGCAACTAGGGAAAAAAAGTTTATTTTGCGGATGTGAAGTTTTATGCCCAAGGAAAACGAGGACAACAATTATACGAGTAAAATTAATATTATTTCCGTATCGCACACGACTTTTTTTCAACGAAGGGGTCAAAAAATTGCTTTGTTTTCCCCGCACGGGGCAATAAAATCCACTTTATGGCCCGCTAGTAAAAAATAGTATATTATTCAACTGGGGAAAAAAAAGTTATTTTGCTAGTGTTAAGTTTTATGCCCAAGCAAAACGAGGGCAACAATTATACGAATAAAATTAATGTTATTCCCGTATCACACACGACTTTTTTTCAACGAAGGGATCAAAATAGTATATTGTGCAACAGGGGGAAAAAAAATTTATTTTGCGAGTGTGAAGTTTGATGCCCGAGCAAAGCGAGGGTATCAACCACACGAGAAAAAAAAATGTTTTTCCCGTGTTGCACACGATTTTTTTCTACTATGGGGTCAGAAAATGGATTTGTTTGCCCCACACGGGCAATAAAATCCACTTTATGACCCCATCCTAGAAAAAATTTATTTGTTTTCCTCGCACGGGGCAATAAAATTCACTTTATGACCCACTAGTAGAAAAAATATATAACAGTACAGTACTTTCTGAAAAATTTCAGGCCAATTTACATTCTTTCTGAACGAATTGAGGAATTACCAAATTTGTTCGAAAGTGGTGGGTATGAAAAAAATGTTGTGCCATTCAGAGGGCAATAAAATAAAACTACTATTGAATTACATTTAGAAAGACTATATTTACACAGAAAAAACTAAGAAATGAATAGCAACAAGCTTAAAAGGAATCCTTCTTCATTTTGAGATTTTAATTGCTTTTGAGCTGGACGCGGTTCTTTCTGAACTTGTATTTTATTTTAAACTTCCATTTTTTTCTGTGTGGATCTTAGAGGGGAGTCGATAAATTATATTGTTCATTATGAAAAATTAACTAAATAATAGATGGTCTTTATTTATAGTTTATATCCTTTTTCTACCTTTTTTTAAAGTCACCTCTTTTTCACTTAATCTGATAAATTTTACTAAATAGTCTTAAGGCTATGACTCTACCAGACCACGTGAGGTAGGTAATTGAAATTACAGTATGTAATGTTATTCAAAAATTAATAAATAAAATAGATTTTTGGTACCAGACATACCTACTTGGCTCTTTTAGTCACTTTTGTCTGGTACCAAAAATTAATTTTAGTTATTATCTTTAGAATAACCTTAGATACTCTAATTGCAATTACCCACGGTTGGTCCACGACCTTAAAGAATTCAAAATGAATGAAAAGTATAATGATAATAGATTATATAACGAAAATCTCTTCAAAGTTATAAAAAATTGCAATGAATTCCACTATACATAGAAAGTAAAAAAATAATAAAAATAATTAGATAAAATAAAAATACTTTGGTTATTTGATCCTAATTAGAGAAGATACCATTTTATTTTTGTATTCCATTGTTGGACAGATTATCTCCAATATTTGGTTCTCAAGGCATTCCCTTTTCAAAGAGTTGATCACTATAATGACTAGAGGAAAGGAAATAAGAGAGAATGTTTGGAGGATTTCTTGATTATTCTGATCTCAAGTCGCCCTGCAGGCTGGCAATGGTCGAGCCTCCATCCACTTCCTCTGGAATTCCCCCTCCTTGTTAACTTCTCCTCCTTCGTGTTCGTAGGGATGAGAATATGGGAGATGCATTAGAAACTGAGATGAGGATGATGAAGAAGAAGAAGAAAAAGAAGAATAAAAATAAAAAGAAGAAGAAGCAAAAAAAAGAAGAATGAGGACTTAAGAGAGGGAAGCTGGCCCGTAAAAGATCTAAGGCCCAGCCTCGCTTCTCTCGTTTTGGGACTAGATCGACTCGGCGCTGTTACAAAGCACCGCCCATTTTTTTGTTCCAACCGGAGATCTTTGGATCCTTCGACCAGCCGACCAGTCGATCTTGACTTGATTTTCGATCGACAAAAGGATTATTAGCTCTCCTGGTCACCAACAAAAATCTCTAAGAAGGTAATAACATCATCTCTCTACACTTCTATACTTTATTTTATGTTTTAATCATCCAACTTGAAGTTATTTATGTCAGAATATTCTGAATAGAAAAACACTAAAACAAATTAGTGCCCGAGATCTACAAAACACTCCTCTGACTTTTATGAATTTCTCGTATGATCTTTAAATATTTTAAAACATTTTTAAATCATTCGAACTTTTATTTTTTTAAATCTCAGAATATTTTATATTCTCTGGTATCAAATTATGTTGAAGTAGAGTGAGAAAAAATTGTATTTAGTTCAAAGACTTTTTTTCTGCAAACTATTTAATTATTATGTGGGGAAATACACTATATTTATTAATAACACACATTTCTTTGAATTAAACAGTTTTCCATGATAGAAAAGTTTGAAAAGGACCAGTTTGTTAAGCAGCCATATCCAACCAAAATTTCGAAAATTAGAGCATTTACGTTATTTATAATGAAAGTAACAATGTTTTCAAATTTGAAAAAAAATCATTAATCAAATTCCATTTTCCAGTTAAACTATACTGGATACGAAAAAGCGTCAGGATACAAACATTTATATTGGAAATAGATCTACAAATTCAACTCGAAAGTTTTTCATAAGATGTATATTTTTTTATTTAATTCAAAAAAATATTATTAAGAAAAAAAAATTAAATTTTTTAACTAAAATATACGAGTTAAGAAATAAACGTAAGAAAGTAAAATTGTTTGCTTAAAAGAGAACTATAAATTTTTATTTACGCATTTATTGATAAGATCTATATTCTTCATTCTAATTTTAAAATAAAATTTTTAAACAATCCTATTCTTCATCTAAACTACGGAGAATACAAATAAAATGACAGAATATTAAATTGTTTGCTTAAACGAGGTCTATAGATTTACACCTACGTATTTCTAGATAAGATGTATATTTTTAGTTATAATTATGAAAAATACTATTAGAAATCAAAAGTCGTATATTTTTCCTTCAAATCGTGAGTTCCAATTTCTTCTTTTCGACTAAATATTTAGCCTGAAGCGCGAGAGTAGTAAGGAGAATTGATTCCTCAAAGTCGGAGTAAATTTGAAAAAATTAAGTTCATATCAATAGTATTATAAAATTCATTCAAGTTATTGTAATAAATAATGAAGAATAAAGTTGAATGTCCATGAAGTACCGAGCGCGAAGCGCAACATCCGAATTGCGCACCCTACAAAAATATTTTGAATACAGGCACAAGGAATTTCTGAACAATTCGTTAAATTCCGAAATAATGTCTTCAAATCAAAGAAAAATTCGTTCTATATACTTTAAATTTCTTAGAATTGAAACAGTTTTTTGAGTCAAAGAAATTTTCTTCAACTCAAAGAAAAAATCGGTTCCCACTGAAGAAAATTTTTTAGATTTAAAAAACCTTTATAATTTAAAGAAATGTTTTCACTAACCCAGATTAAAGAAATATTTTTCTAATTCAAAGAAGAACTAGACGGACAGTCTGAAACAAAGTTGGTCGAACCGACTATTTCCTCACTGAGAAAACAATTTCTTTGCATTAAAGAAAGTTTTGTTAATTAAAAAAAATGTTCTTTAATCCAAAGAAATAGATTTTTTTACATTAAAGAAAATTTGTTTGAATCAACAAAACTTTCTTCAATTCAAAGAAATTTTTTCTTTGACCGTATATCAAAGAAAACGACTAAAAGTTGTCTCTCAATTCTGCCAATAAAAAATCTCTAATTTTCATCCGATTGAAACTTTTCTTGACTCATCTTATTCGAGATGAAATTTTCTATACTTTCATCAAAACAATCTCAATAAGAAAAAATGTTCGATATAAAAAAACTGAGAAAGTAGCGACTTCGGCTAACTTTTTTTCCGATTATTTATCCAATTCTTCCTCGAAGAAGCTGCTTTCTGAGTCTTTATCGTATACATATCGTCGGCCTCGCTTTTAAATTAGGAGGAGAAAGTAGTGTTCTCCTCTTTTTCAGTCTCAAAACTCACATACGTGTGTCAGAGTGTGAGTTTAGGACTTTCTGTAACCACTGGTGCCGAAGTGTCGGTGGTTAGTCGGACCAGGGCGATGAGTCCATAAAACCGTGGATAAAGGCAGACAGATCTAAAAAGAGATGGAAGATACTCAAATTTACTGGCATCTGAGTAAAAGAAAATAACCGTAAAAGAGCGAGAGAGATGAATGCATTTAACACATCAATCGATCGCCATAAGGTTAAACCAGAAAACGCCCGGTCCCCTCCTCTTTCTATTTTCAATGGCGATTGTTCGAATCCATTCTTGTCTCGAAATAAACATATTCTCCATGCTAAAAGGTGTACTTATTCCGTACAATAATAATTTCTTATAAAAAATGAACTGAAGAGATGTGGCATCTTGAATATACAGCTCGAGTGAAATATCTTTATTCTGAAAATGTAAATTGTCTCTGATCACGATATGGCTCACCCAAAACTAAAAAATGTGCCGACTTGCCAGACAACAACACGAACATATATTCAGATGTCTAGATTCAAAGAGTTGTCCCTACCTAAACGATATTAATTCTAGGGAATTATCAGCTGGATACATAAGAAAAAAAGTTTATGCAAGGTGCTTGTATATTTGTTTAGGAATTCTTGAAGATGTCATACCCTCTAGAAAAGTAACTCAAGACCGGGTTTTTAAATATAAATCCGATGATGTTAGTTAGACAATTTTTATTTATCTGATCTGATACGATTATTTCATTTAATGTTTTCATATACATGTATGTAAGGCACGTAGTAAGAATAGAGTACTACCTTGCAAATTAAATATGACAGTAATTACAGTAAAGAATTACGACAGCTACTATATGTACTACTACTACTACTACTACTACCTTTGAGAACTCAACAATGTTTTACCCCCTCATTACTTTGAAATACTGGACTCTCTAAGAAGAGAGGTAACTCATCCCTTTCTTTCTATCAAGCGGTCATATCGGTTTACAAGAAATGATCTTCTATATACGTGAGCAGAAATTCTGCTCGAATAGGTCACTCGATCCTGGATCACTGACATCCCCTTGGGGATGATCGAAGCGATTATCAAGATATTCTCTTGGGAAATGAAAACAGGTTTGTCGACATCAAACAGAAGACGGATCGTAATCTTCCGCCTTAAAGAATTGGAAAAAAATTTCGCATTATCGACATTGTAAAACGATTGTAAATAACATACTCTGGGTTGTAATGACCCCTATAAGATACGGGTTTACTTCATCTATTGTAATTTACTCCTACACTTAAACTGAGGTCAATGTCTAGGGTTCAAATTGATATTATTCTGCCCAGGAAAATTTTCTCTAAATTGGAAATAAAACAATTTTAAATTCATTTAGAAACTCTGAACGCTTATGGCTTATAATGCCGTTCCAGGTAAGCACCTTGTTAACTCAAAGTTTGACGAAATTGAGTTTTTAAAGTCTATGAATTCAGTGTAAAAACTGCATTTTATTGTTTTTTTGAAATTAGTATATGATTATTAGTTTTATTATGATAATTACTTTTTCTGCTAGCGGATTAAAAAATGTATTTTTTTCAAATAAATTCATTTTCAGACCTCCAAGTACAAAAAAATTGTATGCAACACCGGGAAAATATTTTTCTACTAACAGGTCATAAAGTGAATTTTATTTCCCCCTCCGGGGCAAGCAAATTCATTTTTTTAAACTCCTAGTAGAAAAAAAGTCTGTAGATTTTACAGGTTCATCTGTTGAGTTTACAAACAATCTGTGAATCCAACAGAAAAATCTGTAAATATTACAAAAAAAATCTGCTGTCCCTATTCCAGCATATGACATCTGTTGATTCAATAGTTTTTTTCTCCGTGAAAGTATATTATGCACCTAGGGAGAAAAAAATTTATTTTGCTAGTGTAAAGTTTCATGCCCGAGAAACGCGAGGGCAACAATCACACGAGTGGAATAAATGTTTCTCCTGTGTTGCATACGATTTTCCTGCATTTAACAAGAAGCCGACTGCAGAAAAATTTTGCCCTGAATACATTATAAAGATTATAATCCGTTTTCAACAGCTCTATAAGCTTCTTTGAATCAAAGATAAAGTTTCTTTGAATTATAAAAAGCTTTTTCAACCGATAGAAATTTCCTTAATTTAATGAAAGATATTTTTTTTGGTTTCCGGATGCAAAAACTGTACTGAAAAGCGAATCGGTTTGAAAAATATCAACTAAATTGCATTTTTTTACCTTATTTAAAAATTACAAAAAGTGGACTCGTATCTGAAAATAATTAAAAGATTTATCACTTTGGACTTAATTCCTTTGAAATTTATACTTTATTTACCACAATGTTTTTATTATATTTTAAGGAGATGATAAACAATTATTAGTTTTTTTATAATAATTACGTTTTTTGCTAGCGGATCAAAAAATGCATTTTTTTTCAAAGAAATTCTTTTTTAGACCACCAAGTGGAAAAAAAATTGTATGCAACACTGGGAAAATATTTTTCTACTAGCGGGTCATAAAGTGCATTTTATTTTCCCCTGTGGGGCAAGAAAGTCCATTTTTCAAACTCCCAGTAGAAAGAAATCATGTGCAACACGGGGAAAAAATGTATTTTCCCTAGTTACACAATATACTATTCTTTCAACGGAACAGTAGAAAATTGAGATAGGTACCGCTTTCTTGGTCAGTATTATCAACTACCAAAAAATCTCAACTCGATTTTTTACTAATTAAAATGGTCAATTGTATTGACCCTTGATTTAATTTATAAAACTTAGTATGTTTGCATTGGCTTTACGGTCTATAAATGATGAAGTCTATATTTAATCAGACGTTTCGGCTCTGATCGGAGCCCTCATCAGTGATATTTATTAAAATCTTCTATGTAGAAAGGAAGGAATCCTTTTTCATGTATCACATAACAGAACATCTTACAGTGAGTTTGGTGGAAAAATTATGTGTCTTCAGAAAATATTTCATAGAAAAAAAGCAAGGATTAAAAATTATATATTTAACCAAGGTTTTTTATTAGAGAAAAAGGATTCCTTCCTTCCTACATAGAAGATTAAAACGTACCAAGTTTTATCAATTTTTTGCTTGTTATTATTATAAATCTCGGTTTTTCATCACGGAATCAATTAAAATGGACCATTTTTACCCTAAAATCAAGCAAATACTAATAAGATTTTTATTTTTCCATTCAATATCGATAGGCGATAGTTTTTCTTGATTTTCTTAGTTTCGTCGAGAATTGAGTTAAAACAAGATTCTTGCCTGGGACGGCAGTATATAGGGTCGACTGAAAAAATAAATTTATAATTGGCTTAAAAAAGGATTGTTACTTTGTAAATGATGATATTCTTTTGATGAATAGGTTCAAACCCATTTTTAAACAGGCTCAAACGAAACATTTTTTCCACAGTATATGTACACAGAATAGATTAGGCTCAGAAAAAATTGTCTTTAAATAAAAGAAATATATTACTTCGACACTGAGAAAACAGTTTCTTTGAATCAAAAAAACATTTCTTTGATATACGGTCAGAGAAAAAATTTCTTTGATCCAAAGAAATAGATTTGTTTACATTAAAGAAAATTTTGCTGCATCAACAAAACTTTCTTCAATTCAAAGAAATTTTTTCTTTGGCCGTATATCAAAAAACTGTTTTCTGGGTGTATATACTTGTATATGCAGTCAAAGAAAGTGATGGTAAGTAACTAGATACTTCTAACTAGTTACTTCTTGGGGGTTACAATGGTGGTAACTAGTTCCTCTCGTGAATAAGTAACGAATTTATAACTAGTTATATTTTTTCAGCAACGGTAACTATAAAAATCGTTACTTTTTTTTTTAATTTCAAGATATTGTGCAGGCACTTCTTGTATTACACCGTTCAATTTATTGCTCTTGCAAAGATTTTTTTATTTTCACATATAAACACATATAAATAAGTGTTAATCATATTTCTTAGTAAATAATTCTCATATTTCAAGAAGTAACTAAAAACGTAATAATTGTTACTTTTTTAAGAAAATAACTAGAGAAAATGTATATTTTGAAACGATAACTACACAAGTAACTAGTTACTTTTTTTGTGTTGTAATGAAAGTAGCTTACCCACGACTTTAAAGAAAAATTTGTTTGGATCAGAAAAGTTTCTTAATTCAAAGAAATTTTCTTCAAGGTAGATGTACCAAAAATCAGGTCTCTGGAAAAAAAAGGTTATTATTTTTATTTTAAGACTTAAAATGATATTATCATTCATGTCTTAAGAAAGAAAAATCATTAATATTTTTGAAACAAATTTAAAACTTACAGACATAATAATAATCTTTTTGCAGCAGAATTTTTCCTTACTATCGCTTCAAAACAATTTTTCAAAAATGATTAGATTTTTGTAAATCATGGCTGCTTATTTTGGGGAAGATACTCTGTACAACTTTACTGTTTCCAATTTCACATGTAAAATTTCCAGTGGCTAAAACCATTGAAAGAATTTTTTTAAAAGAAATATTTTTATAAAAAAATAACTATAATTAAAGATTTTATTCATTATTTTCAAAATTGGAAACAGTAAACTTGTAGAGAATATTTTCCCTAAAAAAAAGGCATGATTTATAAAAATCCAATCATTTTTTAAAAATTGGTAAGAAGCGATAGCAAGGAAAGACTCGATTTCAAAAAACATTATTAAGATCATTATTTTTCGTAAGTTTTATAAATTGTTTTCATAAGAAAATAATGATTTTTCTTTCATAAGACACGACTGATAATATTATTCACCTCATAATTTACATTATCATTACCTTATTTACAGAACAACTTTTGTTGATATTAAAAAAAATTTTAATTCAGATAATTTTTTCTCCGAGTGTATATAAAAGGAATTTTTTTCAAATTCAAAGCAAATGTTCTTTGAGTGAATCTAGTGCAATCTGCATAAAAATTCGGAAAACGTAATTGAAATGACAGTCGCCTGACAGGCTTCTTGCATAAGTACATGCTATAAAATCCCTGTAACACCCACCTTATAAAATCAAATACCACTTACAACACTATACAAGTATCCCAAGTCTATAGAAAACAAAGTTGTAGTACAGGATGAATAGTCTCAAACGGAACATTTGTTCGTCTCGATAATGGTCGTCTGACTTGGTGCAGGTAAATAAATTACCCGTCAACTAAAACCGGGCCATTACATCTTTACGATTCAGAATAACATGTTTGCAGGTCGATCGAGGTGCAATCACGCGAGTAAAGATGTCGGCGGCTTCATCCAGGTTTGTTAACTCTCAATTTTGGTAGAAGCCAAACTCCGTGATGACGTTGCAAAAGCTCGTTTTGGATGAATGCACTTCCTGGATGCATAGGCCTTGGTCCCTGAATTCTGCGGCGTCTTTATAGTCTTCGGGTCTTGGGGGCATTACTGGTGTTTGTATTGCAGAGTAATGACGTGGTGCGTTTATATCCTGGATGATCGAAGGCGCCCTGAGGACACGAGCTAAGACTTGAGAAAGAGTCTCAAACCAATTGGCCTAAATGGTCTTGAAGAGCAACGTCTCTCTTTTTCTTCAGAGGCATTTTCGTACCCATGAGGCTGATGACGATTATTATGGTATTCGAGCGAGTTATACTTCTGATCTTTTTTACCATTGGATCTGCTAACTAAACGTGTCATGTTCCTTTGCCATATTTGTGGTTCGGCTACAGCTTCAGAACTCTTCGAGTCTAAGTCTCTGAGGATACTTGGACATTTTGGTCATCCATCTTCAGCTAATATTTTTTTGCCTTTTTTTGCAACTTTACTAGTTTCCTTGCATGGGACCACTGTATTCTGTTTTCATGTTCTATTGTTTTTATGTCAAACGCTACTATCTGTAAATCGGAATTAGTTAGGTGGAGAAAAAAGTATCGTACTGGGTACATTCAGCATAAATCATGTCCGTGAACGAAGAATAAAATATACGTCCCACAGTTATAAAAATATAATTCTCAACTGTGCCAAACTCAGAAAAAGCTTCTTTGAATTAAAAAAAGCTTTTTCCATCGATAGCAATTTCCTTAATTTAATTAAAGATATTTTTTTTCTTATTCGGGTGCATTAAATGTACTATAAAGCGAATTGGTTTAAACAATATTAACTAATTTGCATTTTTTTATCTTATTCTAAAATTCCAAAAAGTAGATTCGTATCTGAAATTAATTAAAGATTTATCACTTTGGATTCATTTCCTTTGAAATGTGTACTTTATTTACCACAATGTTTTTATTATATTTTAAAGAGATGTTCAACATTTTAAAGAAAAATTTATTGAGTATATAGAAAAATGTCTGCATTTAACAAGAAGCCGAATGCAGAAAATTTTTGCCCTGGATTCATTATTAAGATTTTCAATCCGTTTTCAACAGCTCCATAAAGTTTAATTCAATTTAACGAATGTTTGTAGTCAATTTTTACTAATAATTTTTAAAAATTAGTTATCTCAGCAATCAATTTTGTCTCCTTATTCAAATTTTATAATATATGATGAAGGCACCAAAATTAATAAGATTTTTCAAAGATGTCTTTTTGAAGTCCGAATAAGGTATTCTTAATCATGAACTCGCCTATCAATTTAAACGAAGACGTCTTAAAGAGACGAGATTCCTTCCTGAACAGTAATTAGGTTTTCTCGGTTTGCTTCAAAGGCAGCGTAAGGAAGTTGAAATATTCAAAAAACGCTTAGCGATATAGGATACAGCAACAAGCAACCTGAAAGAAATGTTTGCGTGAGAGGCAGCCATGCTTTGTGGTATTTAATTCTTCTGTCTCTCTCCCTCTCAATACAATTACTTCGAGGCTGACGACGACGACAAGAACTAATGGCTTTCACGCTAGGCACTCGAGATTAATTAAAGGGACGACCAAAAATGGCGGCAGGGCGCGAAGTAAACGAACAGAATAATTTTCTCGTTGTCGTTCACTGAAGATTCCTTGCCTGCTGCCTATCTTGGATCGATATCGACGTGACAAATCAAGAAACCGGCAAAGAAGTTCGCGGAATTCAAAGTCAATCCACAAATGGGCGATCGATCGATCGATCTGGCGAGAAGAGATCGACAATCGAGAATCGTCACGAGACAGAACGATTTGGTTCTCCTCAAGAGAAGAAACCAGATGTCACCTTAGCAACGTGTGAGAAATCCCGCGATGGAAATCGCGGATCGTTAACGTCTGTCTGTCAACCTGTCAGGCAGTTGCACGTAATCCACCTACGTCTTTCTAAAGTTGATACCCTGGAAGGATGAGTTTCAAATACGACTGTAATCTGAGAGATTTATTGTCAAGATCTTATCTTTTCTTCATCTCGTCATGTTCGTATATTGGAGACGCAAATGCAGGGGGTATGAGGGAAGAATTTAATTTCAAAATTTTGAGAAGATTCGTTCAGATTTTTAGCTTTTTGAATATTTGGTATTTTAAGTTTTAAAATATCAACTTTTGCTAACGCTTTTTTGACGGTTTTTAATTATTGGGTTGGCATCAAAGTCATTTCGTTTTTTTTTCATGATTTTCAAAGCAAGTTTATTAATACAAATAACAAACATCAATCAATTATGTATTGGCGATATTGTTCGATGATCTTTTTCCATATTTCAGTCAGCTTCATAATTCCGCTTTAGTATAAAGTTTGGTTCTTAGAGGTAAAAAACTGAATCAACTCATTTTTGATAGCCTCATTTGAATCGAATGTTTTTCCATTCAAATGGTTGTGAAGTGAACGGAATAAATGATAATCAGATGGTGCAAGGTCAGGACTATACGTTGGATGAGGCATCACTTCCCAGCCTAACTCCAATAATTTTTTGCGAGTGAACAATTCGGGAAATTACTAGACTCGCGACAATGCTCGCTGGACGGATCGCGCCTCGGATTCGTCTCGGCTTCGTCTCGGCTTCGTCTCGTCTACGCCTTGGCTTCGATCTCCTGCGAGCATTGTCGCTCGTCGCGAAATAACCGTCATTGTGCGCCTAGGCACGTAATATACTATTGTTTGCCCTTCACTATCGCAAGCAACAAATAAGAAGAAAAAAGTTGACAAACATTCTCAACCGTACGCTGCAACGGGAGACGGTTGGATGGAATGGTATAGAGATCATGAGGAAAAGAAACTCGCAATTCAGCTTGAAAAAGAAGAAATGGTAAAGCTGAGAAAACAGCAACAAGAAGGAAAACCAGTGTTGGCAAAAATTAAGAAGGAGAAACCAATAGAATAAGCGAAGAAAAAGACGGAGGAGCGTGCTGAGTTTAAGAGGATTAAGAAAGAGAAGCTGATTGAAAAAGCGAAACGAAAGCAAGGATCAAAAGAGAGGAAAAAGCTGAAAAGGACAAACGAAGACAAGAAAATCGAAAAGCAGAAGCAGTTGAGAATCAAACACTGACCAAGAAGAAGAAGAAGACAGAAAAGGCCAAAGCAATCGACGAAGATATTAACGATGACTAGCGCTCGTATGCGTTAAAATTCAATAATGAAATAATTTTTGTTTAACACAAATATTCGTTGATTGTATTAAAAATTTGGTTAAAAACAAAAATAAACGTGTTATATATTGTTTCAATTAATATACTTTTAATAATTATCTTGCCCGGAGACTCGAGCATGCATTTCCGGCCACTCACGCAATCAGATTTGACTTGTCCGGGGACTGGCACACGTGTATCAATCTTCATAATTCTTTTATATTATCAAAATTGATGACTCAAAACCATTATCAAGTATATTTTTGTGAAGAAAATGATATCCCTAATATTTCTACTATGATAAATGAACAATAGATTGCAATTTCATGGAAAGATTAATTATTTTTTCCGCTCTGATGTCTTAACTGTCCGAGAACTGGTGCATTTACCTTATTATAATAAAGTAAAATGTGACGAAAATGACCGTCTGGAATCTCCATTTCAAATCAATGCAAAACAATAAATAAACAACAAAACTTAAAACTTTCTTTTTACTGGATAATCTATGAACCGTCAGCTGTCAAATACCATATACGGTTTGAAGTTTGCAATGAAGAAGACCGACTTTGAACGACTAAAGTCATCCAGCGAAAAAAAGCGAAATGACTTTGTTGCCAACCCAATATAATTTAGTCAGGTGATTGATCTATATTCTAAAATTTAATATAACAATTTTTCACAGTGCGATACATTCATTCTAACGCTTCTCTAACATTTCGATGCCTTTTTTGTAGAGCGATTTATCTCGGGCCTTAAAATATGCTTTAGTTTCGGCAATCACTTCTTCATTTGAGCCAAATTGCTTTCCCTGGAGCATTCTTTTTAGTTCTGCAAACAGGTAGTAGTCGCTGGGAGCCAAATCCGGAGAATACGGTGAATGGAGAAGCAATTCAAAGTGAAATTCGTGCAATTTTGCCATTGTTACGATCAACTAGTGACACGGTGCATTCTCTTTATGAAAGAGCACTTTTTTCATCTTCATTTGGAGTCGTTTTTTCGCAATTTCTTCTTTCAAACAGAACAATAACGCCACATAATATTCGCTATTGATGTTTCTTCCTTTCTCAAGGTAATCGATGAATAAAATACCGCGCACATCCCAAAATACTGAGGGCGAAACTTTACCAGCTGACATTTGCATTTTTGGTCGCTTTGGACGGTTTTCACCCTTTGCTGTCCACTCAGCTGACTGCCGATTTGGCTTTGGACTGTAATGATGGATCCATGTTTCATCTATTGTCACATGCTCTGAATCGTCGACGCGTTGTTGTTTTTGATCGACTGTGAACAAACGCGGTACCCATTTGGAACAGAGCTTTCTCGTGCTCAAATTTTTATACAAAATAGTGAATACACTGCCTTCTGATATCTTTAAGGTGTCAGCTATCTTACGCAACTTCAATTTACGATCGGCCAAAACTATTTTGTGGTCTTTTTTTATGTTTTCTGGAACAACAACCAAATTTGTGCAACCAGAGCGTTCAGCATCATCGGTGTTTGTACGGACACGTTTAAAATCAGCACACCACTTCTCTACTAGTTGTCTCGATGGAGCAGAGTCCGGATAACACTTGTCAAGCCATTGCTTTGCTTAAACGATATTTTTCCCCATTAAAAAGCAGTGCTTAATCAACACACGAAATTCAGATTTTTCCATTGTTTTGAAAATTACAAAAGTAACGTCACTAAAACCACTGTAACTTGTGAACTGAATGTCAGATTGTCATGAAATTTTGAAAAGCATCGTTTGGAGGTTGCTACCATGGAGAATAGGCATAAGGAGACCAAACTAATGTAACTGAAAATGAAGATCTTTTTGTCGGAAGAACATTGATTTAGTACGGGAACTTCCTAACAGATGGCGCTCCTGCAAGTAGCGTAAAAAATGAACTCTTTGGCTACCTTTGCATGCACGCAGGTAACATTTTATATTAATAACTTCTGTTTGTTGTTCTTTAATTATATACATGTATACAAAACACAATAGTGGATTCACGTAATCGACACATTATTTTACACTCTCATTATACACTTTTTTTAAACAACCTCAAACATACTAGTCATGTAAAAAAAACAACAACCCTTTCAATTTTATACTTCAAATAATAGTTTCAAATGATAAATGTTTACAAACATTTACAAATATTAACTTTGATTTGCGGTTATGTTAGAATATTTTGAGCAAACAGAAGAAAGCGGACATTTTTTTATGCCACTTGCATTCGCGCCATCAATCGGGAAGTTCTTGTACCTTTTCTATGTACTTCCGACAAAAACGTGCTCAACTTTTGTGAAGTTCATGCATAAGAGATTGATCTCCTTATGTTTATTCTCCATGGTTGGTACTTCCTAAAAATTATATGTATTTGTAAATAGTAACTCCATCTACATGTCATCCTACGAACTTACTGTGTGATGTGTTACACTGATTATCAGTTATAAGTATACCACACGGAAAAAACAGTATAGCTGAGAAAACTATACAGAATTTGAGTTCAGCAAAATACCTGTCGTGACTATACGATATTGGTATTGTAGCTAAACTGAATACGTGACGCACCGAAATGCGTATTTTGCCTTTGTACCATTAGAATTTCGTTCGAGTAACGATAGAAGTATAGCTGTTCGACCTATACCGGTATATAGTGTCTCGTCCCATGCGGTATAGGTGAGAAAACTATACTAGTTTGCCGCGCGACCTATACATTGCTTCGCATGCACGCGACTCTAACCTCGAAATGAGAAAGAAGTGTCATTTATTCGAGGCGTTTTTTCGAAGCGTTTGTAGATTTGTTTGGAGGATTTTTTCTTTATTTGAAAGATCATTTTTGCGTATCACGTATTGTTTTATTACACGCTAAAATTCACTACAACGATGGACGAGTAGGTGAAGAAAAAATTGACTGATTGGGGATTAAGAAAATATATCAAAGCTTTCAAAGGTAAGTACTAACATAGTTACACTACTTTGACCATCATTTTTTCATTTCCTATTATTCATAATTAAAGCTCTGGATTACAGAACATGCGACAACTCTATCGCATGCATTTTATAACAGGCATAATGTTTTGGTTTTAGATATTGTCATATCAATGAACTTGTATCCTTCACAGAGCAATATGACGCTTAGGAATACCAGTATAGCTGTCTCACCTATATTCGTGTAGTTCTAAGGACCAAACCCTAGCATTGGTCTGATAGCAATATTTTCTGTTTTTGAGGACCAAAATATAAAGTGTGACCAAATTGGAGGTACTTTTTCCAATAGGGTTTTATTGACATGTCACGCGTGACTATTGTCAAACTAAATACACAATTTTATCCAGTTTTTATTGACATTTCAGCATGGAAATACTTACGCCCCAACAACGTTTACAAATCGTACAATTATATTACGAAAATGGACGCTCTGTGAAAAGTGTTTATCGCGCGCTCAGGCCAATTTATGGTGTACATAATCGTCCTGCCGAACGCACTATTTGGCATACCATCGGCAAACTCGAGAATTGGGAATTTGCACATTTTTTTTGTGATGAAAAAATGAAATTTGGGGTCACTTTGGCATAAAAAAAGGTTTTTCTGAATTTTTTAATTAATAATAATTTATTAATGAGCGTTTGAAAAGTGTAAATTTAAAATTTTCTGAAAACGTTCCGGAAACAGCCGAATGCTTCCGATGATACGGTGACGTCACATCGTTGTATACGATCGCTCTGTGTCACATCTTTGTATAGAAGACCAATTGAAAATTGTATAAAATGTCGAAAAAAACAGCATATAAATGGTGTTTTGTTAATGAGTGTCATAATTCGACAACCAACACACCCGGTAAAATTTTTTTTCCGGTTCCGGTAAATCCGATTGTGCGAAATAAATGGTTTGAAAGTGCACAACGACGAGATATGCCAGGAAATAGTAACATGTTTTGCTGTCAAAATCATTTTGACGTAAGTATAGTTTCTTCTTGTTCATAATATTATTATCTGTAAATGAACTGTAATTGAAAAAAAAATATAGATTTATTTATATTTATATTTATAGCGCTCAAAACAAATTCTAACCTCAATTTCCCGAATGTTAAACATTGAACTTGCTGTTATTACTTTTCTCGGATTTTTCATTAAAAAATTTTCAAGTTCTCGCTTCGAAACAAATTTTATAATAATAAATTAATATTTATATCATAAATTTTACCAATAATATACTCATCTTCTTTAATAACGTAATAATAATTTAATTATGTACTAGGTACATTAACTTATACATGAGTGATTTTTAATTATCATCAATTAGTAGTTTTTTCTTTTATTTAAATTGACAGAGTAAAATAATTATAATTTGTAAATTTTACTTGCAAAGTGGCTTTGACACCACGGATTTCTGGTGCGGCATATTTAGGGTTAGAAGTAAAATATTCCAACACCATAAACATAGAAATTTTTGGCAGATTCCCGAGTCTGCTTTTACGAAGCCACTATCCACCTTAGGAGGCATTTTTAACTAAACAAACCAGTTTATTTATTATTTAGAACTTGACTTGCACTTGGTTTGCATGTTGCCGATACGAAAATACAACGGTTTGACGTCACACTTTCAAGGAACCAATCAGAGACGTTTGACCGCTAAAGCGGTTCGTTTCAAACGCTCATTATCTTTGAATCCATCACAAATCAACAATAATTAATGAGTAAAAAAACGCTATTGTAAATATTTTTTATTTAATATAAACTTTAGATTGGATATATAAAATTGCATAATTTTTTTGCGTGCAAATTCCCAATTATTTAACATTCTTGGATGATACTCGACCGATTAGACCACGTACAGCCCGAACTGTAGAGAATATTGCGACTGTAAATGAGAGTTTTGCCAAAGACCCGGAAGAATCGATTCGGCGCCGATCTCAACAACTGGGCCTATCTTATGGCACTACTTGGGCGATTTTTGATGCCGGAAATTGAAGCCCGTAATCTCCACGACATTTGGTTCCAACAAGACGGCGCTACATGTCATACAGCCCGTGAAACAATGGGTTTACTGCGTAGTCGTTTCGGTGAGCAATTTATCTCTCGTCTCGTACCGGTGGATTGGCCTCCAAGATTGTGTGATATCACACCTTTGGACTTTTATTTGGGGGGATATGTAAAATCTAAATGTTTTGTGGATAAACCAGTTACTATTGAGGCATTGGAAGCCAACATTACTGAAGTTATTAGCGAGATACCGATCGAAGTCCTGGAGCAAGTCATTCAAAATTGGTGTTTATGGATGGACGAATTAAAGCGCAGTTGCGGCCAACATTTGAAAGGGGTTATCTTTGAAAAATAAATATCGTGAATGGTTCTACACAAAAATAAAAAAGATTGCCCTATCAATTTGAATTGTCGTTGTTTTATTTCAATTTAAAATCCTATACCTCTAAATTGATCACCCTTTAGTTCTCTCAGCTATACTGTTTATTCAGTGCACACTGAGAAAACTGGAGTGTCAAACTTTGAGTGTCAAAATGTAGATAGTCAGTTTGAACTTCTAGACAGTACAACACTTTCTCCGAAATTTTTTCTTTTTGGTCAGGGAGACACTCATTTGATATTCTTCTTAACTGTTACCAGAGGGTCAGAATCACTATAAAGAGTGTCGATTGGCGAAATACGCGCCAAAATTGTAAAGTCACGTGGGTTCGCCTATTTTTCCTCCAATATCACCAGCGTGGACTCTAACCTCATTGCCGGTTTCGCGTCCTTTACGTGTTAAAGTGTCACGAGGGTTATTTTTGCCAACTAATTGTTGAGTACTTATTTCACTTGCTATAACATAATAATTGTGAAAGCTTAAATGTAATAGTTTTGAGGTTAGCCATAGAGGTAGATTATAGTCTATTTTTCCCTCGTCGATAATCTATTTTTCTCTCTGCGATGATCAACTTTTCCCTCTAAATTATTCAAGTTGACCATCTTATTTTCACAATTCACAGGTAATAAGTTACACTATCTAGAAGGCTGTCCTATAGTTTAACCTCAAATATAGTCTGCTTCACCCTCCAAATGTTTAGGTTGACACTCCAGTATTCTCAGTGCACCTGTAATATCCAACGGTATACTCATAACTGCTAATATGTGTATACGTACTATTTTGCAGTAAATTTCACTGACTCAGATTTAGAGAGGACACAAAATACATCTATTTTTTCGTAGGATTCCCGTCTTCTTTTTAAGCATAAAGGTGTACCAATCAAGGAACTTGGAGAGCTGTCTGGCACGATTAAAATAAGTGCGATTTATATGCAAGGGAGTAAATGAGAGTAAAGGATAAAAAGAGAGGATCATGAAGGGGTATAACGTGAATAAGCTCCAGGAGGTATCCTTGCACCCGTCGTAGGATAATCCCAGTCACGTTACGACAAGGCCTGCGTGCTTAGCCTTGTACATGAATCCAAGCATGTGTTCCTGGTAGTTTCCACACGCATAATCACCTGTCTCGTCCATCATAAGCTCTGTACCTCGACCAGATGTAATATGCTGGGCCCACGCAGAACCCATCCGACATCCCAACGTTTCAACACACGCCTACGATCGGTCGGCTTGCTTTCAAAATGTCATAAGTCAAATTGCCCAGAGTTGCACCGTTTCATCATTCAAGTAATCGTGTATTCGCAAACCTTTTGACACAGCTAATACGAACAAACCACGTGGCTTATAGGTAATAACTTGGTACACGTGGTACTCACAAATACCATTCTCAAGAGATTAACGTTCATTATTCTCTGCTTTTATAGCACAAGGTATAATCTTGGATTATATTGACGAAACATTTAATACAATCATTCTTTATCTTATCATAAATTTCATAGTACTTTCTAATTAACAACATTCAAAAATAAGACAATTGGATTTTTTTGTTTGAATTTCAGGCCATCATTTGTATGTATGTAAACATAAACGTATTTGTATGCAAACTTGTCGAGATAACATTCCTTGCTCTCTGAAAATTTAACAGAACGTGTGATTGAATTTTACTATTCATATTCCGTGTCACAAAATATTATACGAGATATTTTATGCGCAATTATTGCTTCAATCAGACAACTAATTGATAATTTAATTAATAACTGGGTCAATGTTGTTCGCAGTATTTGTATTGAAATAGAAACATTTTAGGGGTAAAAAATTTCAAAGTTTTATTCATTGTCGTTTTATGCATTATTAAAGTAATGAATAGTTATATACAATAAGAAATAAAAATAGTTTTTTCGTTAAAAATAGTTATATCTGTAGATACATCTTTTATTCATTGAGTTTCTGCTAGATACGGATTACGAGCGTAGATATATGCCCTACCAGTAGGGAATATCCGCTTTATTTTTCGTAAAAAACATAAATTATTTATTTATTCCAGTTACTATCTAAGAATTTATCAAATATTTCTTTTTGACAACTTCACCTCAGCCGTGAAACTTCAGTTATTCCCTAAACTTAAGATAATTTGGACTCGAATCAACCCTAATTTTCAAAATGACATGATAGAATAATGTTTTTCCTATCAAAATGTCAAGTTTATATACTGTGAATATATATCGACTCATATCATGAACATAATATTCCGGTTAGGGAATCTTCCATTCTTTCGTCATCAAAATTGTTTTTTTTCATAATTTTTTTTTGTAGCGTCAATTTTCGAATGTTTGATTAAAATATTATCCTGCTTTTAAAATTGATTTATCCTATGCAAGAAAAATAGAAAAAGGTTAATAAATATCAATGTTATTTCCAAGTACAACGTCGCCCCATTGGGCAACAATCTACCCTACAGTATTTGAAACGAAATTTGTTACATGGTTATTCGGAAAATAAAGGTTATGTCAAATTGTCAAATGGCAGTTAAAACAAGTGAAAATTCTGGTGAATGCCAATTCGTATGACAAACAGAAAATAAAATTCACTTGATCTAGCAAGAGCATAGTTAGTTGGTTCTATACAACAAAGAAATTAACTCAATCTAAGTAAAATTTATATGGATCAAATTTTAATTTCCCTGTAGGAAATACATAATATAAAAATATGGATAAACGATTCTATGGAAATTTTATAAAAATGAGTTATCTAATGATCCCAACTTGAAGGTAGAATGTGAATTTAATAAAAATATATTACAAGAATCGTACAGGTTTCAGTTGCGTTTTAAAGGCATATCTTCATAGTAATTTGCCAACTGAGCAGGATTTTTTAGAATTTTTCCCTGGATTCTGTCCTGGGGTCAAAGACGGTAGAGAAAAGTCGTAACATTTCAAATAAAGACTGTACTCTATACATTATATAAATAAATATAAAATATCAATATTATTATAAATTCAAATTTTAAAGAATTTGATATTTTTCTGTCGAAAAAAAGGCAGAGACAAAAATAAAACTTTTATAATAATAGAATAATAGAACTTTTTATTATTAATGTAGAACTTTCAATCACTTTTCCTGAATGTTCTGTATTTTATGCTAAAAAGTTCTATAAATTTTGCAGAACTCGGTTCCGTAAATGCCCGTAACCCCAACTCTCGAACAATTCTATAAACTTTACTGAACTGTTTTTTCCGTCTACGCACCAGAAAAAATTCGTAAAATGTACACGAAGTTCAGTACTTATATTTTTACTGTTTAGTAGATTTTACAATAAGTTCAGTCTAATCAATATATTTTCTGTAGGTTGCATTTAGCCTCCAGTAAAATCTACAAAATATGAAAAAATCCGAGTTTAGTAGATTTTACAGGAAGATAAGTGAATCGTTCAGAAAATCTGTTGGCTGGACTGAACTTCTCGTAAACTCTACTAAAAAGTCATGTTGTCAAAATATAAGTACTGAACTTCCTCTACATTTCACGAATCGTTTTCCTCTGTGGATAAGACACAGAAATAATTATAATTAAAATTCTCTACCGAAACATAGGATGTTATATTCTAATTTATTTCCTGGTAAACACTTTTTTGTCAAGTAGCAAAAACGTTATCCATTCCAAAAAAAAGAACCAAGTTTTCGGTGTACATTAGCCTTGGCAAAACATTCGAGCAAAATCTCATAATAAATCGGTGTTGAGGTATCAATACCAGGTTAGCGGAACGATGAATGGACTGCGGTTTAATAGTCGGGAATGGCGAGTTGTCGGTTACCTACGTGGAATAACGATCCGTGACGAATTTAATGGACAGCTTCGCCCAGAGCCTTTATCCCACGCGAAATTTACACGAACGAAGACGATAATAACAAAAGAGAAGGTAAACCAGTGGAAAGCGTGAAAATTGCGGACTCCAAACATGTATACATTGAAGATTGAAACTGTCGGTTTGTCAATTCTCTTCCCGGCACGATCGAAAATGTCATTTTCCTTCAATCACCTTTTTTACTTTATTCACGATTTTATTAATCGTATCCGAGATCATTGTCGATGAGGAAGGTCTTTATAAATTTCAATAATGGTTTCATTCCCCAACAATGCATGGGAAGTTCTTGCTGGTGGGGTTGTGTATGAAAATCAATCATAAAGACGTTATGAGTCAATACATTACATGAGTAACGACTCAATGAAATCAATATACGTCTAATCGACAGCTTGAACTTCTCATTTATCAAGAAAAGAAAAAAGTTATATAGTTATACTATCTTTCATAGCATATTTTATATTCATCCTTTTTCTTTATAATTAAGTTTATTGGAAATTGGTAGTGTAAAATAAACAAAATTTTTTTATTTAATAGAATGCATTAATTTCATTGATTAAAAATGTTTGTAAATTGTTCTCATTATTTGAATTTACTAAAAAAGTTTTAAGTCTGAAGTACCGAGATTTTCCAATGAATCTTTACTTTTGTGATATTTAATCGACATAAGAAAATATTTCCTCCTGGTAAATGTATAGAATAAACTTTGAAAAAATCAAAAATAGTTTGTTGGAATATAATATTTATTTTAGGATAAAAATCCTTCTTCAGTTCAAGGAGGCGATCGATTCAGAAAATAAATACATGTATATGTAAATCTAAGAATCATAAGAACATAACAGGAGTTTTCTTTTAATGTGAAATGTTTATTAATCAATTGAGTATAAAAAGCTTTGATTGGAATAATAATTATAAATAATAATATTTACTAATCATAGAGCAATAATAATAATTGCCCAATTGAACATTCTCTTGAAATAAATATTTAATCCATTTTTAAACATCAACATTCAACAAGATCAGTTACACGTATATTCAAAATAGAAAATGCAAAGATTCAAAAATTTTCTTTTCAATATTAAGAATATTTTCGTTATGAACAAAAAGAGGTTTCAAACAAGTTTCATTACTATCTGTTATTATTTATTCTGAATGAAATTTTGTGTTTCGAGTCAATTATATACTTTTTTCAATCAAACACTTCAAGAATTTTTTCTTGTTTAATCAAAGAGATATTTTTTAAATTTGAATTATTCATTTGAATAAAAAAAGTTTTCGATTCTACGAATTTTTTTCTTCGACCGTATTTTAAGGCCATGTATCAATCGAACCACGTGACTAAATTATGTATTAATTTGTTCATGTAAGATAACTTTTAATCCACAAAATATCTTTCTGAAAATTTAGGAAACATAACAAAAGACAGTAAAGCACATCTGTTAACTTCCTTTTAATTAAATCTTTGAAAAAAAATTGAAAAACCTATCGATGATTACAGTTAACTAAAATTGTTAGCACAATTTTCACTCGAACAACGTTGCCAGACGTTCTTCGTTATCAATTGTATTTTCCAAATTTTCAGGAACTTTTAAATGAATTTGATCACGTGGTCTGGTTGACCCATGACCTCAAAGAAATGTTGTTTTTATTAAAACCGACTATTTTCGAAATGAAGAAAATTTTAGAAAGTTTAAAATGTCATTAATAATTTTACAAAATTGTTTAAATCAAATTTATTTCAATGTATGTCTGCATGGGACATTTATTGTAGAAAGTAAAACCACGAGAGGTTCCGTTCTAGAAAGAGAAAATACGTCTGCACTTAACCCTGCAACACACATCACGACCATTTCCGGTTTCGCGTTTCCGGAAATACAACCCCATAAGGTGCTAGCTATTCTAGAATCAAGGTGCCTATATAATTTCATATATATATGTATAATTGAAAATAAGTACGTATGTGTATCAACTGTCCGGAATAGACACGCCTGTTGCAATTAAATATGTGCCTGCAAGCATAATGAACGTGCATTTAATCGTGATTTATGCATCATCTCGAGTGTTGTCGAAAAATGCACTTGAGATTTAAAGTTGCTTTTTGCTTCAAGATAAAAATTTTACTCAAACAGTTAAGAACGATGATTTGTGAGTAGATTATTAATTTATTCCTCCCACGAGTTTATTCAGTGTTTTGATCAAACATTTCCAGAAATAATATTCGATTCATATAATTAAGGGGGATCATAGGGTCATAGGAAGCCTCTGGAAAACTTAATTAATTACAACTTTGAAAAATTGTAATGCTTTTATTCAATACGTATTCTAAGAAAAAAATAATCGCTTTAGCGTGAAAAAATTTAAAAATATAAAAACTGTCTTTTTTAGTAATAATGACTATAGGTCGAAGTTAAATTCACTTTTTTCCAAGTTTACTTTTTTAAAATGATTGGATTTTAAGGAATGATGGCTCATTTTCTTCTTCAAACAATTTTAAGACTCCACCGACTTAACTTTTTAAATTAATCTCTCATTTTCTAACTACAGCTATTTGTTTATAAAACTCATTCAATTTTTCAACATTTCAGATTAGCAGCTAAAAAATGAGAGATGATTTTAAAAAGTCCATTGAGTCTTTCAACATTTTTTAGAGAGTTATTTAAAGAGTTAGGAGTTATTTTTATTTTTAAAGAGGTTGAGAGTTATTTTTAAAGAGTAAACTTGGTGAAAAGTGCATTGAACTGTGACATTTTTTATGTTTTAAAATTTTTTTGTTCATGAAACTTGTTTAATTTTTCATTATATCTGATTAGCAGTTAAGAAATGAAAAATAATTTCAAAAAGTTGAGTCGGTGGAGTTTTTGTAATTGTTTAAAAAAGAGAATGAGACATTATTTTTTTAAATCTAATCATTTTTAAAGAGTTAACTTGGAAAAAAGTGCAATGAACTTTGACCTACAGTGATTCTTACTGAAAAAGTCAAATATTATGTTTACAAATTTTTTTGTTTATAAAACTTATTTGATTTTTTAATATTCCTGATTAGTAGTTAGAAAATTACGCAAATAAGCAATCATTTCTTAAAATCCGATCATTTTTAAAGAGTTTTAAATTTGAAAAAATTGCACTGAACATTGAACTACAGTAATTCTTACTAAAACAGTCATATTTTATGTTTCTAAATTTTTTTGTTTATAAAACTCATTCAATTTTTGAATATTTTTGATTAGCAGTTAGAAAAGGAGAGATTAATGTTAAAATCAAAGACGAAGGAGTTTTCTAAAATTTTTCAAAGAAGAAAATAAGCCATCATTCCATAAAATCCGATCATTTTTAAAGTTTTAACTTGGAAAAACTGCATTGAACTTTGACCTACAGTAATTCTTACTAAAAAAGACATTTTTTATGTTTTTAAATTTTTTTGTTTATAAAACTTGTTTAATTTTTCATTATTTCTGATTATCAGTTAAAAAATGAAAGATGATTTTAAAAAGTTAAGTCGGTGGAGTTTTTTGAAATTGTTCAAAGAAGAAAATGAGACAGTATTTTCTGAAATCCGATCATTTTTAAAGAATAAACTTGGAAAAAAGTGCATTGAACTTTGACCTACAGTAATTGTTACTAAAAAAGATATTTTTCATATTTTAAACTTTTTTCTCACTAAAGCGAACATTTTTCTCTTTGAATATTTATCAAATAACAGCCTCACAGTTTTTAAAGTGGTAATTAATTAAGTTTTCCAATGGCTTTCTAGGAAAGGCATGATCCTCTTAGAGTGAACTTAATAGTTTCCTGTTTTAATGAAAATTCAATTGATCTTTTTATATTCATTACATGATTGATGTTTAATTGGAGATCTTTTATTGAGATATTTTTTTGAGACAGAGTTTAAGTTAAATGAACACAATAACTTAAACAACTCGTCAGAAAAGTGACAGGCGACGCGCCCCAATAGGACAAGCAACTGTCTGCAATTGCGTGCATGTATAAAAATAAGTTCTGTGCCACGGGAATGACATGTATTATTCAATTTGTTGGAATCGAATGCACGCAATCTATATGCTGCAAGTACCATGTAGTCTCCATTAGTCACAGGTGAAATTCCAGTCGTAAGGAAAACGATAATAAATCAGCAAGTGTCCAATTAGTATTCAGTTCAATTCATTTGCCCAATTAGTATTCGACTTTATAAATAAGATTAATCAGCTTCGAAAATCTTAATAGTGAAATATTACTTAACTTTTTAAAATATATTTATAGATTTTTACTAATGGGGAATTTAAACTGTACGAACAATTTTTTTGATGAAGATACGTTTCTTAAATACCAAAAAATTGAAGACTCTTAAATTCAATAAACCAATATCCGTTCTAGGCGTTTCAGCGATCATCTGTTGAAAGGAAAAACAAAGTGTTGATACAAATATTGTATTATTGAAGAAAAGTATTACTGAATACTAATATAATCACCACTTTTTTTCATTTTTGTCAGAATCCTTAAAGCAAATTCGACTGGGACAGCAGCAAACTTGCAACCGACAATTTTCAATTAATTTGAGTGCATTTGGAGGACATTCACAAATCTGAAGATTCTTATTATTTTCTAAACTCCGAGTCTCTGATTCTTCTACATTTTTTGATTTATCTTTCTTTTCTCTTTTCTTATTCACCTTCTCCAACTTCTTTAATTCCATTTCCTCTTTTTTCTCCTCTTTTTTCCTCTTCAACTCTTCTTTTTTCTCACTTTTATTCTTCTTTTCTTTCATCTCTTTTATCTTTTTTGGATGTTCGTCAATGTGTTTCTCCTTCAAAGGTATTGCAATAACAATTCGGTGTGCAGATTTTTGCGTTCCTACATTTTTGGTTACGCAAACTGTTACATCAATGCATTCAGGTGATGGCTGTGAAGAACAAGCTTTATCCTTTTCTAAAGACTCCTTAACTTTATCATCCTTTTCTAAAAACTGTTCAACTTCATCATCCCTTTTTAAGGACTCTTCAATTTCTTCATCCTAGTAGGAAAATGGTCCTAATTTAAAAAAAGAGACCAACCTAGAAAACATTCACAATTGTTTCGTAATTGTTACATAAAAGTTATGTAAATATGTTCTCCTATTAGGGTCACAGTTACAGAACAATATTCCTTTAGTACCTGTTATATAACTCTTACATGGCAAGATTTGTTATGCACCTATTCTATAACTGTTAAGTAACAAATATTGTTCACTGATTTTCATTGGATGACATAATTCTTGTCTCGTCAGCGTCACAGCAACAGAACAATATTCCTTTAGTACCTGTTAAATAACTGTTAAAAAACAAATAATGTTCTGTTGCTGTGACGCTGATGAAATGATTTTTATGTCGTTCCATGAAAATCAGAGAAGAATATTTTTTACGTAACAGTTATAGAACAAGTGTATAACGAACATTATTCTGTAACTGTGACTCTCGTGGGACGACTTATTCACATAACTGTTATATAACAATCACCTATCAATGGTGAGCGTTCACGGGGAAGGACCATAAGCAATAGAAGTTTATGTTTTTATACAAACCTCAACAAGGGATTCATTTTCACTTCTTTCAAAAGTTTCTTCTTTGAAACTTTGTTTTTCCTTACATTTCTGTGAAGGACAGTACTTCACTTTGCATTTACTTCTCTTACCGTGACGACTCCTGCAGTGACTACATTTCCTTGGAGATTTCGCTGACTTCTTACTCCGGAAATGCAGTTTAGTCTACGATATCCGTTTAAATGTGCGAAATCATGGGATTCAAACTCAAAAAATAATTAAGTCATTATTTTGATAAAATATTAAAAAATCGTTATGATTCACCTGTAACTTTTCCCATTTCTTCTTAAACGAGTCCTTGAAGTTCTTTTGTGGCATGCTATCTTCGTCCTCCATTCTGAAAAGGAAAATCGAGGTCATAAAAATATGATAATAATAAAAACAATTGTCGCATATGGAAATATGAGTAATTTACTTCGTTCTACAATTCTTCTTCACAAATTTTTCCCACTTTTTTAAATCGGTTTCCATATACTTGGTACAATAAACAGAACAAGGTATATCGATTTTTACATCATTCTCGTTATTTGTGGATGTAAGGTAAGATTTTGTAGAAGTGGAGGGAATTTGAAAATCTGTGAATGTGGTATTATTTTTTGAATTAAAATCCTTCGTGGCAGTTGAAAGTTCATGTAAGTCAGAAAATGAATCTTCGGCTATAGAATTGGAACTTAAGGGAGAAGTAATTTTCTTTTCTTTTGTACGAGTTATTATTTTTTTCTTTTTCTTATTTTCCTCCTTCTCCTTTCTTTCCTCATTTTCCTCTTGTTCCCTTTTCTTATTTCTTTTTCCCATTTCTTCTTTTTCCTCTTTTTTTATTCGTTCTTTTTCTCTCTCCTTTTCTTCTCTTCTCTCCCTTTCCTCTCTTTCTTCTCTTCTCTCCATTTCCTCTTTTTCTTCTCTTCTCTCCCTTTCCTCTCTTTCTTTTGTACGAGTTATTATTTTTTTCTTTTTCTTATTTTCCTCCTTCTCCTTTCTTTCCTCATTTTCCTCTCGTTCCCTTTTCTTATTTCTTTTTCCCATTTCTTCTTTTTCCTCTTTTTTTATTCGTTCTTTTTCTCTCTCCTTTTCTTCTCTTCTCTCCCTTTCCTCTCTTTCTTCTCTTCTCTCCATTTCCTCTTTTTCTTCTCTTCTCTTCCTTTCCTCTCTTTCTTCTCTCCTCTCTCTTTCTTCTCTTTTCTGTCTTTCTTCTTTTCTCTCCCTTTCCTCCCTTCTCTCCTTTTCCTCGTTTTTCTCCTTTTCCTCTTTTCTCTCTTTTTCCTCTCTTCGTTCCCTTTCCTCCCTTTCTTCTCTTCTCAATCTTTCATCTTTTCTTTCTCGCTCCTCTTTTCTCTCTCTTTCCTCACTTTCCTCCCTTTCTCTGAGTTCCTTCTCTTTAATTTCCTTATCTACACTTTCTCCCCTTTCCTTCCTTTTCTTTTTCGGCTTATTTTCATCTTCGTTTCTCTCTTCCTCTTTTCCTTTTTCTGTCTTATTTTTTTTTCCCTTCTTTTTAATTTTTGTTCGTCTATTTCTAGTTTCACTTGTATTAATGAATTCTTTAGAGTTTGATGTCGCTGTCGATGATTGTGCCTTCCTGGTCGGATTTTGGACTATATTTTTATCCGTCTTTGCAGACTCCTTAGATGACTTCGAAGTTTTCTTCTTTGATTTGCGATCTTGTTTCTTTTCTGACGGTGAACAGCATGGACATAACTTTCGAAAGGATATTGACTTCTTAGTTGCAGTTTCAGATTGTACTGATTGATTTATTACTTTTGTATCTTGAAAGAAATGTATTATTGATGTCAAATGGTGACTTTATTGAAGATATAGAAATATCGTGAATTCCACATCATTTTATTTTTCTGTTTATATGCTTTAAAATAAAAACTGTATCTTGATGAAGACAGTGCATATTTTAATGAAAATGACTCAAAGGAAATACTTTACTTTATATCTAAAAACTTACTTGATTTTGCATTCATAATTACTGCAACGAAATCGAGGAATTAACAGCCTTCTTCATTTTTATGACTTTTATATCATATCCCAACCTTAATGTTGAGAGTCCTAACTCATGATGTCAATACATTTGCATAATTTGAAAATTTTGTTTCCTATTTTGATAATATCTCAATATACAAAATGTTTTAAACAATGAAATTTTGATTTAATTCAACTGAAATAAGATATTTAAAAAATCAAAACGTATTCGGGTACCAACATCTTAAACGGGGAAAATTGAACTGAGCAGCTGTCAGAATATATCGATTTATTATATCAATTATCGATTAATTCACTTAATTTATATTGTTGCCTATTTTCAAACACAATGGAGGCATTTTATTAGAAATGATGTACAGTTTCACTTTTCTATTAATTTTTATGAATTATTTTCAAACTTAATTTAACGAAATTTCATTATGATGAAGTACTGGAATCAGTATTGTTTTTATCACACTGACATTGCATATCAGATAAACAAATAGATGAAGATGAGCAATTCGAACAAGGACAGTTCAAGGATCGCAGGAAAGTGTTTTCACGAAGTAACAAATATGTTTTTGTACCCATTTTCAAATTCTCAGCTCCTCTAGGGGCCGAACATCTTACAATTATTATTGTTTTTTGCTCTTCTGAGTCATCCTGACAAATAAAAGTTATGTAACCTATAATAGGTATAAAGCAATTAATAATTCCTATATAACAATTATATTACCTCTTCTAGACTGGGTGTCGTTTCTACAAATTTTCTACGTTTTCCCCATTTTCTCAATATCTTAAAAAGTTTGGAACGCGCTATTGTAAAATTGAAGATTTACCACAAACAAGTAAAATATTAAAAACAAAATAATCAACTCCTTCAGAAAACAAAAAATTTCTTCGGTACTTATTTTTAGTTTCCTACTTTATAAAAAACATTCAATGTTATTACTGACGCTCACAAGACTTGGTATTTGAAAAATACTTTTTTCAGGTTAACGGCAAAATATTCTACCAAACAAAAGTAAGTTGAATATTCATTCACTTTTTCTCACTTATATATTTCAAATTACAAAAAAAAAGATACACCTAAGAATAGATCAAAATTATCTTTTATTCCATGCGGCAATCAAATTTGAAATAAATTATTTTTTAAAGCCTTCTTCTGTCAAGCAGTCCATCTCACTTAAATTTAAAAGTGACAGTTGACTTCTTCAAATGCCGCATTTCTGTTTCACCTGAGCCAATGTTGTAATTGATTAGGCGGATACTTTTAACTTTTCAAGATACAATCTAGACAATGACACCAGGTGGTTAGCGTTAAACCATCATTCACCTTCGTAAAAGAAAGTTCCTTCTCAGAATCTATCGACAGTTCCTCTTCTATCTTTTATTTCAAATAACAAAATTAGTACTTATAAATAAACAAAATTTACTTTTGAATTCAACTCACTAGATATAGTATTCCACCTTTCCTTTCATTCATCTTCATCTTGAATTCGTGCTCAGGACAAAAAAGTTTATAGGATAAAAAAAACTACCCTTTCAGCATAAAAACTGATCAATTAATCTTTCCCGTTGAGGAATAATAAAGATCTAAGAAATCAATTGAATCCTGCCGAATCTCAAGTCAAAGGGGAAGAATACTAAAGGTCATCTCACCAAAAAATACTCCAGACTTGACTTTTAAAAAATGAATCGGCATTAATTTCGACACTACGATGTCGTGGCATTCATGTGTAAATTAGGACCCAAAACCTATATCGAGGTTTCGATGTGTGCATCCTAAAGTGATCGTAACCGAACTAAAATCTACCGAAAAAGGGATCTCACGCATTTTTGAATTTCCATTCGGCCGCAAAACAGCCTTTCTGGCTCTCATAAGGTCGGCCGCAGATAATAAAGCAGTGCATTGTGAATAGCAACTAGCATCAAATAAATTCGTTCGTGCATCCTACGAGAGAAACGAAAGACCTCAGGTGTGACTTGAAAATCTTATGAACGAGACCCTCTTCTTGTGAAAAAAAACCGTGAAAAGTCAACAAGATTGCCCGCGGAAAATCGAACCTTTTTACTTGAACACTAGATCCATTCAATTGCAAAGTAGCTTGGCTTTTCTAGCTTTCTGAATAGAACCAAAATGCCTTATAAGCTATGGTATGGGGTTCGTAATCGACTAGCGACTCTCAAAATTAGAGCATTCAAGTGCAAACGAAGCATTTTAGTTTTCTTAGAGACATCAATTTCGTCGAGGGAGGTCTGAAAAGACAAAATTTAGGATGCTATTAGTATTTGAGAACCCACCGGGGCCTTTATTCGGAACCACCTCCATTCTTAACTCTTTAATAAAGTGCGACCTTTAAATTCTCTGTAAATTAAACTCCTTTGGTAGTAATACATCTGCATATGAAAAGATCACCAATGATGTCGGTTCGGGACTAAGGTTTTTTTACCGAAGGCGTTGGAATTTATTTGTATGAGCTGATTAATGTGATTGAGAAATGATAGCTTTATGAGTACATTCGTGCGTGTAATTGAGTCTGTTTACACGTATTCTTATAACTTTGTACCTTCTTGACAAAAATAGTGTGAAAATAATAAATTTTCTCTTTCCAATTTTCTTCAGTTTTTCGATGGCATTTCATTTTTATTTTTCAGCTACTTAAGCAAGTTTGACCATAGCTAGAAGGAAGCCCTTGAAAAACTTAATTATAACCTTAAACTTTTGTAGTGTTGTTATAGAATATAATATATTAAAAGAATTTTAAATCTTTACTGTAGGTCAAAGTTCAATGCAGTTTTTTCCAAATTACATAACTCTATAAAAATGATTGGACTTTAAGGAATGATGGCTTATTTTCTTCATTGATTTCTTCATTTCTTCATTATAAAACTCCTTCGTCTTAGATTTTTAAATTAATCAGTTAATTCCTAACTGTTAGTCAAAAATATTGAAAAATTGAATGAGTTTTATAAACAACAAAATTTTTAAATATAAAAAATGTCTTTTTTAGTAAGAATTACTGTTGCAGTTGCAGTTGCAGTTTTTCCAAGTTAACTCTTTAAAAATTTTCGAATTTTATGGAATGATGGCTTATTTTCTTCTTTGAAAAATTTTAGAAAACTTTCTAACTTCTCCCTTTCTAACTGCTAATCAAAAATATTCAAAAATACAATGAGTTTTATAAACAAAAAAATTTAGAAACATAAAATATGACTGTTTTAGTAAGAATTACTGTAGGTCAATGTTCAGTGCAATTTTTTCAAATTTAAAACTCTTTAAAAATGATCGGATTTTAAGAAATGATTGCTTATTTTCGGCATTTTCTAACTGCTAATCAGGAATATTAAAAAATCAAATAAGTTTTATACACAAAAAAATTGAAAACATAATATTTGATTTTTTCAGTAAGAATCACTGTAGGTCAGAGTTCAATGCACTTCTTTCCAAATTTATTCTTTAAAAACTATTGCGGATGTTAAGGAATGATGGCTTATTTTCTTCTTAAAACAATTTTAGGAAACTCCTCCGTCTTAGATTTTAAAATTAATCTCTTAATTCCTAACTACTAATCAGAAATATTGAAAAATTAAATGAGTTTTATAAACAAAAAAATTTAGAAACATAAAATATGACTTTTTTAGTAAGAATTACTGTAGGTCAATGTTCAGTGCAATTTTTTCAAAGTTAACTCTTTAAAAATTATCGAATTTTGAGGAATGATGGTTCATTTACTTCCTTAAAAAAATTTCAAATACTCCATCGCTTTAACTTTTAAAATTATTCTTTCATTTTCTAAATACATCAGCTATTTATTGACAAATGCTAACGATTTGATTTTTTTGTTATAAAGAATGGTTTTGATAGAAGGAAAAATATATAACAATAGGAAAATTTTAATATTCAAACATTTTACGTATGGCGCTGGAAAAAGGTACTCGCAAGTTTCACTGTTGCTGGCGTTGGTAATAATTCTAGATCAGCAAATCTAAAATAAAAAAATCAAGTAAATTATCATTAAAAAAAGATGTCACTATTACTCGTAGTAAATTTATCCATTTAAAATTTGAAAGTTATCTTCCATAAAAAAATTTGAAACACAAGAAATAATTTTATTAATAAATTTTATTTTTGTCCCAACTTTTTTTTTATTGCTTCTTACCAAATTTTTATTATTAATTTTTTAAATTATTATAGTAATCCATATATCCATATATGAAATTGCTGAACTAAATATTTATATATAGAATCAATAATCAATAATTAAAGACTTTCTTATTACTATATTGCAATGTTTTATCGGATTCCAAAAAATTCAATTTGGGAGACAGTTTTTAAATTTGAACACAATAATTTCATTGAATGTTAGTAATTGAATTTCGAAATCAGTCCAATCCTGCGTCTAAAGCGTTTTTCTTTTTCATAAATTTGTAATTTAAACACTGAGCATATTTTCTGTTTTAAAAACACCATCTAAAAGCTTATGCCGTTCTCTATATCAAAACTTTTTTACAAATTTCCTCATGAATAAAATTATCCAAAATCCCAAAACTTGTATTTTTAAAAATATTTGCCAGTATATACAAACATCAATGAACCTACAATATTCGACTTTTTATGACTGTGAATACTGTTTTATAATTTTAATCATAAATCAACTCAAACAGTCATAATGATCTTTCAAAAAATTTTATTACTTCCTTTAAGAGTATAATTTCATTCAGAATAAATACCAGAAGAAAAATTCCAGCCTCTCTGGCATCAATATTACGGCAGTTTATATTCAAAATGTAACTCCCCTTGACGAATTATCCAGCAAACATTTCACTTTTCCTCAATCGTGAGAAAATCATAAAAGTTTCCGGTAGAAGTGAACCTCTAACGAAAACATTTATATCGCCGAAGGGCTAGAAGAATTTGAAAATTCGTTCTGCTGCGGCATGTAAGTAATAATATTGTATGTTGAATGGCAGCATAAAAATTTTAGAAGGCGGAGGCGAAGCGTTCAACGACAAAGGCAACAATTACTTTATTTTGACTTTGTGGCTGGTGAGTCTTCTTCCTTTTCTTGTGGCTCTTCTTAGGGCCGCACTCGCACGTGAAAACAGGGAAAAAGGTCACCCGTAGGGCATTACCTGTTCGAACCTGTCACCTCCGTGAAGATCGCAGAGATCTCCCGGATCGCGACAAATGGTTTTGGAAGCCGTTTGTCCATGCCGAATTCTAAAGAGTTTTTTTCTTCGGTAAGGGTGGTTCACTCCTGGCGAACTCGCTTACATCGTAGGACGTCTTTTCAAGAGATGCAATGCCCACCATGTTGGCAAACAATCTATTCAGCCTAGATTTACGATTCTATACTCGCGAGATGTCGCCGCGAAGGACCGTTTTGTAACACAATTCCTACTTTTATTTCTCTTTCCTCTTTTTATCAGAAGAAACCAATAAAGGAAATTTATTTGAATTAGCTCTATGGTTATTTGCTCTCTTCCAACAGTTCTTTACATTTTTTATGACATACATATTCTATAAAATGGCTTTTTGTACGACATATAGCAAAAAAATTATTATACACCAAATTGAAGAAAATAATGTGAAAAATTTCTATTGTACCCGTGTGGAAATTTTGTCCTGGCGCGAGCCAGGCCCCAACTTGGGTATCGAGGCAGAACCAAACCGCAAATGAAACGCCTAACCCGACCAAAGCCTACCTCATGTCCCAGTTTGGTCCCAACTTGGCACCGTTCATTTTGTGAGTCTCAGTCAAATTGAATCAGTGCCTCAGCCACATAAATTTTTTTTTCAATGTCTTCATCTAATCCTTCTAGAATAATTTTCGAGATTTAAAATGTAGTCCAAGTCATATATTTTAATATTATTAACAAATATTTTGAATTGAATTTGATTTTGAGATTACACGGAGAAAAATGGATATTGACCCATAATATCTAGATATTGAGGCACAATGTCAGTAGCATTCAACTATGTGACAAATATTTAGATATTCTAGTTCAATGCCTGCAGATATTGAAAAAGAGATATTAACCACCAGTATCTCAGATATTGAACTTGATTATCTCAGATATTAAGAATGAATATTCGAGATACTAAACTTCTGAATATCCTCGTTAGTAAACTTGAATGCCTGAGGTACTAGAGTTGACTATCTCAGATATTTAACATCAATATCAGGTATACTGGAAATGTAAGTTATAGATGTTACATCAGCTCAATATCTAAGATACTCAAAAAATTATTTTAAAGGTTATAAAATAACTACATATTCAGTTTTTAGAAAAAAGTCAAATTATATTTTATTATGCTCTTTTCTGTAAAAGTAATGTAGATGTTTGAACCAAATTTTCATTATCTGGCATGTCTAAAATTTATTTAGTGTTCTTGTTAGAAACTTAAACTTAACACTAAGGTTAGATTTCATTTTCGGCTATAAACCACATATAGAGAAAATATATAGCTTATATGTTTTACTTACTGCATCTCAAGTTAATGACCCGATCACTTTTATTCCATTAGAAACACTTATTATAATTTAAGTAAACTTTAATAAACTTTTAAAATTTATCTTTCCGGAACGCTGCAAGCATGTCAATCTTAGATTCACTTAGATTTCGATGAGAGCGAAAAAGTGATCACATAACCTTTATATATATGCGCGCGCACTTCATGCTTCAATAACAAAACTATTGAATTTGAATATCAAATGTTACTTCTCGGCAAAATCTTATATATTGAAAAAAAAAATTTTAATATTGCGTGTCAATATCTAGATATTATGGATGAATATTTCCTATTTGAATATCTACTTTTCAATATCCATTTTTCTCCGTGTACACTGTGAAACCAAGTATGAACTTTTTAAGAACCTTTCAATGGAGTTCACAACAGCCTATTCATTTATTAAAAATGAAAGTGTCAAACACGCAGTTGAAATAAATGAAAAAATTTAACACTTTATTCCAACCTCTAAAATGACAGATTCAAAGTCTAATCTACAAATTTGATTTAGTTACTATCGTTTTCATTGCTTACTCTTCTTGCTTTAATTATCGCGCGATGCCTCCGGACTCGTCCAGTGCTCTTTATTTTGGGCATTTTAATTAGCACGCACAGAAATTAAACACATACACTATCGAACATAATCATTAATATCTTTGGCATAATTTAAAGAACCCAGGTTTAAGATTGGAGGCGATCTAAAAACTCAAGCACAGCCAAAGTAGGTCATGCGCTTACAGAAATAGCGATGTGGCCATATTGTGTTTTGACAGCGCAGTATGATTTGGCGTGATTCGAATATTAAAATAAATTTTGAATATAATTAAAAATAGTGATATCGTGATAATAAGAATATGTGGAACAATCAAATGTGAAATTAAAACCTAGATTCTCTTTTAATAATAAATTGATTATAAAAATACAAAGTGAACACCTTTTCATAATATGAATTTCGAAATCAAGCAGTAGAATCAAAATATCATAATTGGTAAGTACATTAGTTTACACTCTATTGTTATCCATAGTTGCGAACCCTGCAATCGAGTCAATAACGATCTTTTCGTTTGGTTTTCTGGAAAATAGTCTTTGTGGTCTCTGTATAATTGTTAAAATAATTTTTAATACAAAATTCAACCATCGATTTCTAATTTCACAAAGAAGAGCATATATTTCTGAGTAAAAAGCATCATTTTTCTGCGTGTGCTCAATGTATGTAATCATCCAATTTTTCTTAAAAAATAACCTTATAACATTATTTGTAAATGTATGTTAATTTTTTTTTTTAGTGAAAATATGTCGGATATAGTTTTATCCACGAAACCCTATCAATTAGTGAACTTTATTCGCTCGGGCAGAAAGGTAGTCACAAGATCTGTTCATATTACCCTGTTTAAATGGATTAGGTATGACAAAATCAAAAAACTATTTGAAACAAAATATATGTCGGAACCATACACAGATGAAAGAACTTGTGAAAATAAGATGGTCAACTTGAATACTTTAGAGGGAAAAGTTGATCATCGCAGAGAGAAAAATAGATTATCGAAGAGGGAAAAATAGAATATAATCTACTTCTATGGCTAACCTCAAAACTACTACATTTAAGCTTTCACAATTATTATGTTAAATAAAATAAATAAATAAATAGGTACTCGCAAATTAGTTGGCAAAAATAACCCTCGTGACACTTTAACACGTAAAAGACGCGAAACCGGCAATGAGGTTAGAGTGCACGCTGGTGATATTGGAGGAAAAATAGGCGAACCCACGTGACATTACAATTTTGGCGCGTATTTCACCAATCGACACTCTTTATAGTGATTCTGACACTCTGGTAACAGTTAAACAGAATATCAAATGAGTGTCTCCCTGACTAAAAAGAAAAATTTCAGAGAAAGTGTTGTACTATCTAGAAGTTCAGACTGACTATCTACATTTTGACACTCAAAGTTTGACACTCCAGTTTTCTCCGTGTGCACTGAATAAACAGTATAGCTGAGAGAACTAAAGGGTGATCAATTTAGAGGTATAGGATTTTAAATTGAAATAAAACAACGATAATTCAAATTGATAGGGCAATCTTTTTTATTTTTGTGTAGAACCATTCACGACATTTATTTTTCAAAGATAACCCCTTTCAAATGTTGGCCGCAACTGCGCTTTAATTCGTCCATCCGTAAACACCAATTTTGAATGACTTGCTCCAGGACTTCGATCGGTATCTCGCTAATAACTTCAGTAATGTTGGCTTCCAATGCAAACTCAACACTCAAAGTTTGACACTCCAGTTTTCTCAGTGTGGCCTGAATATACGATTAAGATCGTAGGTCATGCAGGTTAGTTTAAATGAATTCACAGAGACTTGATAATGAACTTCACTGCTGTTAAAGAAGTGGCGAACAAGCACTTATTTAAAAAGTTCAACTTTTGCACACACTTACTGGGTAATGATTGATTATTACCGTAAAATACTGATAAGATATTACAAATCTTATACTTATTAAGATAGTACGGGCACGTAAAGAGCAGTTTTCAGAAAAAAATGTTTAATTATACTTTTAAGTATCGCAAAAATTATTAAAGAATGCATAAGTTGGCAGGGAAAAGTTTGTTTTTATGAAAAAAATGTTAAATAAAATATCTCTGGTTATTTAACATTTTTTACATAAAAAACAAATTTTTTTCTGTTAACTTATATCATCTATGATAATCTTATGATTCTTAAAAGTACAACTAAGCATTTTTTTCTGAAAACATTTTCCTTTAATTAAATCTTTTAAATCCGGTTATTAGGTCAATGAATATTCGTCTTGCCTAATAACCGAACGCGTGTCCGGCGATACATTGCACTGCTTTTGTGTTTTCAAAAAATGTGGTAAGTATTTAATTGTTTTCAATTCATAGAAGATATCTATCTAATAAAATATTAGGCAAATTACTGTAAACATATTTTAATTAATCAAATATGAAATCCAACCTCAATTGACATTTGACGTTTATTTTCTTGTTAATTTTACATTGAGAACAATGAAAATATGGATTTTTAAGTGAAATTTCCCCACTTTTTGACCTTTTTGAATAATAATTTTCAATAATAATGATAAACTATGACGAATAATGAATAATTTTTTAAAGAAATAATGTTTGAACTATAGATTTGCTTAAAATCTGATATTTTGAGAAAGTATTTTCATTTTAACATATGTATTTTCTGGGTTTTATGTATTTGGTATCTTTATTATAGATCATGGAAAAAGTATCAGAAAAAAAGATTAAAAAGCTTTATACCAAAACGGATATTATTAATGCTATTGAGGATATAAGGCAAAAACGATTGACAATTAGTGCTGCAAGCTCTAAATATTAGTACATTGTGCAACTAGGGAAAAAAAAATTTATTTTGCGAGTATGAAGTTTGATGCCCGAGCAAAGCGAGGCTAACAACCACACGAGTAAAATAAATGTTTTTCCCGTGTTGCACACGATTTTTTTTCTACTAGCGGGTCAGAAAGTGGATTTGTTTGCCCCGCACGGGGCAATAAAGTCCACTTTATGGCCCGCTAGTAGAAAAAAAAATATATTCTATTTGTAAAATTTTTTAATATTTTTTTTTTTTGAAAGCGTAGACCTTAAAAATGTTTCCGTAAATATTTCCCAGTATTTATTATACTTAAAAAATATTAAATCCATATCAATCAAATTATAATATTCTCTTGTCCGAGTATTGGTGCAGCGCTGTCCGGCTATTGCATCAATTCACTTTTCCCGTCCGGCAATTGGCTCCAGAGCATTATTTAATGAAGAGAATTATTAAAATGGATTATTCAGAGTTAACACAACTCTGGACTTTTTTTTATAGTACACCGAAAAAAATTCCTTATACCCGTATACTATTTTGCCTAGTTAGGACAGGCGCCAACTTTGCAATCCTAGTTGAAATGACAAAGTTCAAGTTTAGTAAGAAAAAGAAAGAAAGCAAGTTGATTTTACGGACAGATCCTTTCAGGCGCATGTATTAAACATAGCCAAAAAACAACTTTGCGTTTATGATCTACTGGAGCAAAATTTATATTGATAAAAGTGTGTCTTAAAGAATTATTGACAAAAATAAATTTTTGTTTGCACAGCGAAAAAGTAATAAATACAGAAGATATTCTTTTTACAGCGGAGTTTTGTAATAAGAGCATAGCAATATTAATTGAATTTAATTGTTAATAGAACTAGAATTATTTATTTCTCTGTAACAAGGTTTATATTGGTATGTTTAACTGTATGTACGTGATTCTCTTAAACAGGAATCCGTGTTATTTCAACTTGGTTAGACTTAACTATGCGGGTGATAGTTGACTCTTGGAAAAAAAATTTTTTCAGTGTAGGGAGGATACATACATCAAAATAATCGCTGTAATTCTTGATTACGCATCATATTTAGAACGATTAATACAAAAAATTGAATGAAATTTCCTTAGACGTCCGGCTATTGGTGCTTTTACCTTATAAATTGTCATCTCTTATTCATGTTTTTTATCAAAGCGGAGAAAAGTACATCAAAATGCAAATACCCATTTATTGTCTGATATGTCGTTCTCCATTATTGATATGTTTTTGTTCCTAAGTTTGATATGCACGACTGAATGATGGCGGTGTTGAGAGAAACATTGTCACGATTCGTTTAAAATTCGAGCCATTAAAAGTTGGATCGAAGCACGCGACACAAAGACAAGTGATGCTCGTTTTCGTGGGGACTTATTAGTCTACACTCCTCAGAGCTGGAATATAGGAAAAAACACATAATCCGAGGGCAACATTCTCGTTGCATTCCGAATTCCTTCTTGGGCCTGTTCCAGAGCAATTTTTCCTTCCCGGGTTTTTGTGGAGACGGGACAATTGAGAGCGCGTATGGTTGCATTGGTTGCGCGACCTGCATAATATTAAGAGAGCAACGCGTTTTATGGGGCCACCCAAGCGGCCTTATGGTGTGTGGCCGCATGTGACTGCCTTAACATAAGACGATTAGCGCTCGAAGCCTTCGCCTCAAGCCGCGTTGACAATCTCATGGTGATTGATTCGGCTACCACCTATTGGCTATTCAGAGGAGCCGTAGGACGTCCCTCTTGCGGCATCGCGACTACAAGGACTTTTCGAAAATCCCACCATGGGAAAACCATAAAGTAGATTGCAGATCAGGAAATATTACGTGCGGCACGTCTTTGGGATAAAGAGGTTTCGACGCTTAAATCTTCAAAAGCCACCCCGCTTTTCAGATGGAATTTAGAAGTTACGATCAAAGTGAAACTCAATCTCAAGTGGGCTTTTCAAAAAATTGCTTTATTGGGAAAATACTACTCACCTATATTACCGCACGATAGTATCGATACACCTGTTTGTACGCATTTAGATGAATGTTCCCAACTTTTATAATACATAAAGTTACATTTTTTCCTGAAAGTAACACGAAAGGTAATCAAATTTTGCTTCTAATTATCTTTAAACAAAATCTTTTTGTCAATTATTAAGGAAGATATGATGAAAAAAGTTTTATTTATTTTTTAATAACTCCTGAAATAATCAAATTTTTGAAAGTTTTATTGCCTTATTAAAAAAGTAAATTTACAAAAAATATTAGTGACATGTTGAACATATTGTAATAATTTATTCTGGATACTGTCAATGGTGAAACATAGAACAACAAATTTTTAAAAATTCAAAGCATTCTCATACATGAAAAATGAATTTTAAAAATTACGAAAATTGATTATCAGAAATAAAATACAAAGTATTGGTAAAAAATATATTAAAATTATTTTAAATATTTTTTTATATATGTATCATTTTGCAAATTTGAAGTTTCATAATTTTTTCGTTCGTTATTTCGGGACTTACCTATACATAAGTTATGAAAACTTTGAATTTTTTTGCGAAATATTCGTTAGTAATAGATCAAAACACTGACTTCCGGTCATTAAATGAAAAATTTTATTACTTTTCATTTTATTTCAAGAAAAAAAATTAACTTTATCTATTATAAAAATTAGAAACTTTTATGTAAATCCCAAAAAACAGGTGAATTGATACCATCGTGCGATAGTGTATTTTTCAGTCCTTTCGCTTATTCATGAGTCGTAATAATTACTATAATCAGGGCTAAGAATAATATATTTCCTAAATTTGTAAAATTTGAATGATACTAATTTACATGACTGAAGTTTCAACTAACAATACATCATGAACAATTACTGAAATTAATTAATAAGAGACTCTTAATGTTGCTTCTGACTGATTTTAATTTTAAAAATGCAAATAATATAAATTACGTGGATATATAATTAACTATAGAAAAAAAATATTTTTTTTTGTTAGAAATCATACTTTTCCTTCTTTGAGCAGAAATTATACTAAAATTTTAATCATTAGTTTTGCTTTTCAATAATCAATATTCAATCATTTTTATTAATCAATAAATAATTATTTAAAGGTAAATTCTGTGATCAACCAACTATGCACAGTGTAGAATTTTACTAACATTTTGTAAAATAATAACTGGTTGCCTAGATTGTGAATTCAAACTTATTTTCTGCTTTGTGATCACGTTTTTCCTTGACATTAAAAAATGTGGAATACAGATCAAATCAATCTGTTTAAAATTGTTTCTGAAACACAAAACTTTCAAAAGAAAAGCAATCCCAATTTTCTCGCAAACAAAATTCCTGTGGAAATTGAGGATTAAGAATCATCCAAGATATTTTTTGGACTCGTTCAAAAATCTAGTGAAAAATTGTCAGTTGATCAAATTAATTTTTCAAAAATACCCTGTTAGAAATTTTCGGAAATTTACAACATTTCAATATTACAAAGGTAACGTAGAATTTTCCTATATTTATAATGCTTTTGAGTAAAGTTATCTTAAAATTGCGAAAAATGTACTAAATTTTCGGAAATTTTTTATAAAATCTTTATTAAAACTACCAAAAAAGTAACTGAATTTTCTGAAATTCGATTTTAATTTTACGAAACTGCAACTTCTTTAAGTTTTCTTTACGAATTAGTCATTTTCTAGATTCAAAAATGCATAAGACGAAAATTCCTAAAATATTACATTATTAAAATTGTAGAAGCTTAAAATTCCTACCTATCTCTCCTCTTTCATCCTAAAAAAGTATTTATCATTTCTAAATAATAGATTTAATAAATTTATAATTTTGCGAACAAGATGTACAAATATAAGAAAAAACTCCCCGTAGATGTCTATAGAAGAAAAACCTAGAGCAGTTTTGCAATAGAACTTGTTATTCACCAAAATTGTTAATTCCAACTTCAAAACAGTGTACGTTCCCATTGAAAGTTGCCTCAAACTACAGAGCATGCGCATTAACGTTTTCTTAAATAAAAAGGCCTATTGATTCGACTCGACTCGACAAAGAAGCACCATTCAATTGTTTCCCCTCTAGAAAGCTCTCCTGCTTTAAAAAACAGTCCATTCAAAAAGATCAAAAAGATTCGAAACTCTTTGAAAGGTTCTACCGGAAACTGCAAATGGAAACTTAAGAGAAACTTGAACAAACTCTAACAAACGATGCCGAAATGAGGCCGTGAACATGCAAAAAATGCTTTGTCTCAGCGGGCGTCTTTGTCAACTTTCCTCTCTCCATCTGCAACACCCTGACACCTTCCACGTGACTTTTGTCGTCAAAAACTCTCCGTCCTTGAGGGGCATGGGCATCTCGCTCCTTCTAAATTCTAAACGTACGATCTCTTTCCTTAAGAAAAGAAGATTCAGTGTCTGAAGGGTGGTTATGTGGGGCTGCCCTATGGCCCGAAACTAGAGGACCATACCAGTCGGTACGTTTCATCCCCTCGTAGGACATAGATCACCGGGTGTCGCTCTGTTTACCACAAACGTCCAAACATCGGCTGACTTTGGGTCTAATAAGTTTACCCGAAGTTTCTAAAGATAGGTGACAAGGGCAGGTAGATACCTGAGGCAGTGATCCGACTGAGTTTCTGGATACCATCCATGCTATTGATGTCACCGCTTCGGGGGCGTGCCATGGGGACTGATCTTCGTTCAAGTCGCAGCTCTGCTTCCTATCCTTGGAGTTAAGACTTGAATCCTATCCGATCCTATCACGCGGCAACGCAACATCCATGCCTTGATCCGCCGGCTTTGACCTTCTAAGCTTTTTTTCCTCTCTCATCTTCCTCAGCCTCCTCTTTACCGAAACTTCTCCTTTCCGATATACACTTCTTCGTTCTGGCATGGCACTACCTACACGTTTTCTTTCCTCCATTAGTCGGCGATGTCTCATTCCAAATGGCTTCCTCAGGTTCCCTCGACAGCTTGCCGATAAGACTCTACCGCTACGACATTACAGATATGTCTCCTCTATCATTATACATTCTTATAACTATTATGCTGGTCTATTAGATTTAATATACTGAGACCTTTTATTTAATATACACACTGAGAAAAAAATGCTATTGAATCAAAAGCATTTCTTTCTAAAAGCATGTAGACGGGAAAAATTTGTCGCATAAAAAGTCATCGACTTTGTCTGATACTCGTGGATAGGTTAGAAAGTCGACTAAATATTATGAACCTCCTTATTGAAGAATATGATAGATAATCGCTGAAAATGTAAAACGTAAATCTGAAAGTTTAAGTGACAGTAGCGGAAAATTTAAAAAAAAATTTTATTTTCTCTAAACCAGGTATCAAAAGTCTAAGTGACAGTCGAAGAAAATGTTGAACAGTGTAAAAAGGAAAATATTATTTTCTGTGATATGATCCTGCACTTATAGTTAATTATTTTTCACTTTTACATTACCTATATAATCCTAACATGAACTTGCTATTACATTTAATACTGTACATTACAGAAACGCACGCACGCACGCACGCATCCTAACCCAATTCTAATCGCACGCCTTAACCAGCATAGCCGATACATGTCGTGGAAACTTGTGTAAAATATTTGGATCACATTCAGAGTTTGAAGGCAAAACTAAAATAATAGATAAATTTCAAATTTGACATAATACAATTTATTCTAAAAAATGTGCATTTAACAAAATTTTAAAAATGCCTTACATTTTCAAAAAGTTTCAACTTAAACAATTCTTTTTTATATTTCAATACTCGTTAAAACTTTGTTAATGTAAAAAAATAAGTATAATAGTAATAGTAATAGTATAGTATAATAGTATAGTATTTAAAGAATTTGAAAATCTTTCTGTGGAAAAAATGACGCTTTCGACTGCGCTGGGATTCGAGCCCAGGTCTTTCGATTGCCGGTCGACTGCTCGGCAATCGAAAGACCTGGGCTCGAATCCCAGCGCAGTCGAAAGCGTCATTTTTTCCACAGAAAGATTTTCAAATTCTTTAAATATTGAATTTATTTGCATTATTTGCGATATAAGAGTTTGAAATTGTCTACGAGGACACCTGTCGACAACGTATCCTATCTGATACGCGACTAGTGATCCTCCGATAATGTAGACAGTGACAAAAATTTCAAACTCAACTAATTAATAATAGTATAGTAATAGTAATATAGTAATAATAATAATAATAGAATTTTAAAATATATTATAAAAATTATAAAAACTAATTCTGCAATGTACGCTTCAATCCAGATTCAAACGAAACCAAACGACACGTAATTTCAAAATCTAACCAAAATTATTACAAAAAGCCGAGCCGCATTGTCTGCTGCGCGATGCTACGAATTACGTTTCTGAGCATCGCTTTTTGCGACTGTCGAGAAAATTTTAAAAGACGGCATATAAAATCTGATGGACTTTAGAGTACAATTTACAAAACTATTTGTTTGAATTACTTTCATTTCAAATTATTCGATGGTCTTTTAAAATCTATGACAAATGAATCCAAAGATTATGAAACTTTTCATTACTTCTTAGAAAAGATCAGTTAGTGTTTAAAATACTTTTATAATAATAAATACGCGACTTTTTTTCTTCGACCTTGTTTTTTAAAAGTTATTCGACTTTTTTCTACTATTTCCTAAAAGTCATTGAAACCTTACAAGACATTCACCGATTTTACTTTCTGTCTACGACTCTTCGTATAGTCTGTTAAATCGTGTTAAATTTTAAGCGACAAATTTTTTCCGTGTATATCATGGATTCAAATCAATATGCTATAGAATTAGTAACATATTTATTGGTTCTTGTAGTATATTTTTATGAATTAATAGTATACATGCTTTTGGAAAGAAATGCTTTTGATTCAATAGAATTTTTTTCTCAGTGCACTGTTAGACATTTTTGCAATTTTAATACGCACTGAGAGAAAGATATTAGTCGTGGTTACCCATTTTTTTTTTTTTTTGTAAAAAAGGGTCACAAGTATGTTTTTTTACTCTATATATATCATCTAAACACCTCAGTCCTTACAGTTAGATTAACTGAGCAGCAATGATTTAAATTTTTAGTAAAACTTACAAAATCCGATTAGTCGGGCCATTTTGTAACCGAGACTATTGTCATGCATTCCTACATTGTATCGATCTTATAATAGAAGTTACCAATATGTTTTTGTAAAACTTTCTAATTGTGTTGATTGCTATTACTATTTGTCCAGTTTAGTTATTACAAATATATATATTTTTCCGACATAACTGAGAATCGTTGTATTAAAAACTATTCCAATATCTTAATTAGAAACTGATGAATATTTTCATCGGTACATGATTAAAATAGTAATTCCAACTTTGAAAAAAATGTTAAATTTATCATTCAATCTATTTTATTTCGGTTAAAGTCGATAGAAACTTTTTTAGGTCAGAATTGTTTAGGAGAAAAACATTTATAATTATTGTTTTTCAAAAGGTAACAAAGGATGATAATTGTTGACATGTTTTTCATCCCAAACTGCACAACAGTTTGAAATTATACTTTAAAATCACCGTGATTTAATTCTTCTCATTTTGATGAAAACTAAAAGCAAAATCTTAAGAAATCAATGTATATAACGATTTAATCCAGTTGATAAGCAGGTAAAATCTAATTCGTATGTACAGTTATTTCTTGAAATTTACTCTTACCAAAGAATTGCAAGTCATGTTTACACACGAAATATTGCATATGGAAATAAAATATTTATATTTCTCAAACTAAATGAATTTGATCAATTTTACAAAAAAAATTAGTAGCATACTTAGTTCCATGGACTTTTGAGCATTGGTAAGTTTTACAAAAATTTTGGTACTGCTTACTAGAAATATATAGTTGTGACCTTTTAATCAGCAGAACTAATAGGATTTCTCTCAGTGCGAGGGGCAGTATTTATATTTTCAACCTAATAATGAAAAACAGTAATTTGACATCAAAAATGGCTTTATTCTTTTTCAAAGTACGCTCGAGTCTGGAAATTACGACGGAATTGGGACCAAGAAGTCGCACTTTTGTGATGATGAGAGGGGATCCCACTCTTTGGTGCCATCTGAATGTGCGAATGCGTATGCGCACGGAGAAACTCTTCATTATAAAATGTAGTATTATTATATTTATTTTTACTAAAAGTCAATAGGAATCAAGAATATAGTAACAAAACTACTTTTATTTAGCATAGCGATAGGAGGAAATACTTTTTTTGAAACAATTGTAAACGTAGTGCAACTTTATAAATTACAGGATCTTTTTTCATTTTTTGTTGTTTTGGCATAGGGTCAGTTCCTTTTTATTTTATCCGATTGAAATTATCAATGTTGGATGTAAAAAACTGCAAAAAAATATACACTGAATTCTACATATTTTTCCAATATGTGTTGGCATACTGGACTTCTTCATTTTGAATTGCAAGCTATGAGATAAGTTTTTGAGATTTATGATTTTCCTTATTTTAATTATTTCCTATATTTTAATCTTTTACAGAAATTTTAAATTAATCTTTTAATTTATGGCACTGAAGAGGGCCCCCATATGTGACCGAAACGTTTGCCTTTTTTTCTTTTTTTGCGTATTTTTATATCTAATAGTGATAATTTTAATCGAAGAAAATAAAAAGAAACTGACCCTATGCCAAAATAACGAGAAATGAACAAAAATTCAATGAATTTTGGGTTAATATAATAACAGACATGTTCTCAAACACATCACATTATAATTAAAAAATGGCACATGCAATACTCAATTTTCAGAATTTCTTACCACGGATGACCTTCGAAAAAAATTTTTTTGTGGACATGGCAATACTCAGCCGCCATTTTGTATTTCTTAACAAAAAATTTTTTTTTTATAAAGTTAATATATTAGTTAATTAACTCTATAAATTTTAATGACTTTACGTTTTGTAGTCTACCTGAAAATAAAACATAAAAATGACACTATTTTTGGAGGTTCAAAGGTGATGAAACCCCTTAAGGAATTTAAATCACTTGGAATTTCCACGAAAGCTATTTTATCGACATATATATTAAATTTATTATACCAATGTATGTTGAATTTCAGTAGCGGCAATGCATATATCTGTTTCACACACTTTTATATTAAATCTAATACAGATTTTCCTAACAGTCTACCAAAATTAACAACTCACATTATTTTATTTTACGCAATGTTCTTTTTGGAAATAACATTTCTATTTATTGCCTATTTTATTTTCTTCGCATTGGATAGATCAAAATTAGAAGAGGAACTATATTATAAACAAGGATTTTGAAAAATTTATGGATAAAATAGTTTTGATGACAAAAGAACTGAAGATTTCTTGACTAGAATATTATTCCTGTGATATGAGTCGATATATTCACAGTATAGAAACTTGATATTTTATATAGTTATATAGTATAGTTGAATTTCATCAATTTCTCTATTTAGAGATATTTCGATTTTAAATTTAAGTAATATTGATGATTAAGTTGATTTGAAATATGATCACCTACTTTTGATGATTTACAAATGATCAAAGAATCTAGAAAATATTCTGCTTTATCAACACTTTGATGCATATTATATTTGATACTTGCGTCCATTATATTTTTATATTGTGTCTATACTTCATATACTTTTATATTAAATTCAATACAAAAATTCGAGCCTTCGGATCAACATAAATTTGGATGTCATGCGCAATAACACAAGAAAATGGTATTTCGTTGATAAAAAAAATGTTTGGCCCTTTTACCGTTCTCTTACAAAACGGGGATCGTATCTTTTTAGAGATAGATATATTTTTTATTCTGACCATAAATTTGAGAAGTTTAAATAGAAATCTAGTCAAAAGAATTTGTTCAAGGGACATAACTTGTTCTTTGAAATTTTCAGCATCTACACTCTAAAAACAAGTGTGTTACTTCTACACGTGAATCACGATAGTAACTACACACTTCGCTCAATTACACACTTGACAACGTAATTCTAACAGTAATTCTAACAGACATTTCTGTAGATTTTACAGGTTCATCTGTTGAGTTTACAAACAATCTGTGAATCCAACAGAAAAATCTGTAAATATTACAAAAAAAATCTGCTGTCCCTATTCCAGCAGATGACATCTGTTGATTCAACAGTTTTTTTTTCTCCGTGAGTGTGCTATGTGATCGAGAAAAAAAGTTTACTTCTCCCCAAAATTTGTCCACAATTATGAATATTTTTGGCTAAAATTTCGGACTATGATACAAAAATATTTTAATTTTATGAATAAAAATTCGTTAAAATTCCCATTTTCTATATCTGTATTAAAAATAACTTAGAATTCAACGATTTTTCATTTATTCTGGTTGAAAATTAATTTGTTAAGGTTGTATATTTATTTAAATTTTGCATGAATTTTCATTCTCTTTAGATAAAATTCTATATTCATTTTTGTTTAAAAATTCATTAAGCCACAGTTACTGAACAAAAAATTAAATAAATAGGATTAAATTGTTTCTAACACAGTGTATCCATAATTTACAATATTACTAAAGTTTTTATGACTTTAATTTGTCAACTAAATGTTACAGCTTAAAAAACCAAGAATTATAAATAAAAAATGTTATCTCTCAATACCTTGAGTTTAAATTCAGTATAAAATTGTAGTATCTTAGCTTCACATGACGCAATATGAGATCCAAAGAATATTAAGATAATTTCTAAAAATTCGAATATAATATATGTATAATTAGTATCTTCTGTCGATGACTATAAATGCATTAATCTGTCGACAAAGACAAATCAATTTATCAGTGTCACAAAACTACTCCCTGCTATTTCAGACATTTACTCTACAATAGCCAATCGAAAAAAAAATACAAAAAAGTTTAAGCACCTCGCAAAACATTCCAGCCTCTTTTGTACCGGATTTTATGAGAACCAATCGCACCGTTCGACACGCCGAGGGATTTTAGTAATTAGAAAGGCGAGAGCCGCTTCTATTGTACATCAGACCTTTAGAAAGAAAGAAGATCATAAAATTTTCAAGAGTCGAGACTACGAAGCAGTTGGGACCGCAAAACAAAATTTTGCATTATCCTTTTGTTACATAAATATTTATATTTCTCTTTAAAAGAATCATTCTCAAAAGAAAAATTACTCATTTCTCAAAAATAAAATATTTTAACTATAGGTCCAGTAATTGAAATTGTTCCAGGAACTATACCAAATTAAACAAATGCCAGGACTAGATAATCATTAACAAAAATTTTATATCATTTCTTACACGCTTAAACTACAATCTACTAGAAGTATTAGACAGTTCTAACAATATATGAAAGATGAAAGTATTATAAATTCATTACACGTAACTTTTAGAATTTCTATTACGTGGATTGTAAATTAAATACAGAAAATTCTAATAGTTTGGCCTCAAAGAAACGATACTTCATTTAGATATATATTTTATAGCAACTTATAGCAATAATCCGGATTATTCATAAACTGTTGTTGTTAATAATTGGCCTTAGGGTCTAGAAACAATAACTGAGAAGGTTACATACAAACGTTTCAACACTGATCGAATTCCATATCAGTGACCTTTATTTCTAAAATATCAAAACAATAAATAAAGTATTGCACACATAAGCCCTATTTTGGAGTAAAATTTGTTATTGTGAAAAAATGTAAAAAACCGTGAGAAAATTTACATAAAATTGTACAGAAAACATCGATAGAATACCTAAAACTTCCTAAGGAATAATGATAAAATTTATAATTAATAATATCTAAACTAAAAAACTAGTATATATTTGTGTCTAAGTTTTACTGAAGATATAAGTGCAAGTACATATATATGGTATAAAATTGCAAAGGATTATTTATGAAAAATAGCTAAGAATTGCTAATACTAAGTATATCACTGTTAAAAATTTTTACAGTAATTTCCTGAAACATGTGAGTGGAGATTTATTCAGTTACAGTTAAGTAAAATTAAGATAAAACTTCAGAAAATTCACTTACTTTTTTAGTAAATTTAGGAAAAAATTTATTAACTTCCTGTTACAAAGTGTTCAGTATTCTGATACTTATTTCTGGAAATTCTGAAATCTGCGATAGGAATAATTTCACGTTTTGGGCAATTGAAGTTTAATGCAGTTACATGTAACTGAAAATTTTATTATTTTCGTAATTTTATGATCAATTTTATGAAAATGTTGAGTTTCATAATATTAAGAAAAATTTCAGAAAATACAGTTACGTTTTAGTCCATTAGGAAAAAGATACATTTATATAATTTATTTAAATTTAAGATACATTTTATCAAAATTCTGTTAGAGTTTGGTATAGTTTTAAGATACATTTTATGAAAATTTAGTTGAGTTTCATAATATTAAGAAAAATTTCAGAAAATTCAATTACGTTTTAGTAAATTTAGGAAAAAATGTATTAATTTCCTGTTACAAAGTGTTCAGTATCCTGATACTTATTTCTGGAATTTCTGAAACTTGTAATAGGAATAATTTTACGTTTTGGGTAACTGAAGTTTAATGCAGTTACATGTAACTTAAAATTTTGTTAGTTTCGTAATTTTATGATAAATTTTATAAAAATTCTGTTACAGTTTGGTAGTTTTAAGATACATTTGATGAAAATTCAGTTGAGTTTCATAATATTAAGAAAAATTTCAGAAAATCCAATACCTTTTTCGCAATTTCACTTAAGAAAAACATAAATATCGTTAAATTTTACGTTACCTTTGCAACATACAAATTTTGTAAATTCCCAAACATTTCTAACAGTGTAGTGTTCAAATATTTTTTTTTTTGATTATCCATAATTTTCGAAATATTATTAATAAGATAATTTATTATATTTGTTAGACATTGTTTACAAAAATTTCCGCAGTTGGCACAGTTACTTCCTGTTATTGTAGAAATTTTATCATTATAGCCTTAAAAAAAGTCAATAATGCTTTTAAAAACATTGTAACAATTCTCATTCTGTTTATAACTATAGTTCTTCAAATATTATAAATTAACTTTCTCAAGGAGAAACATTTATGTGTAATTTATATTTCTAAATTAACATTTAAAACAAAAACAACTCGCAATATATTTCACTATTTCATATGATAACGTATTCGTATATAGAAAAATTATTCTGATTGATCTCGTAATTTTCTCCTAAACATTCTTTGAACCTGCAATCACCTCGGTAGCATTCTTCAAATGCAGTTTTGATAATAGATGCATGCACTTATCTCCTCAAATATGTGTCTTAGACAATTAGGTGTGATTTGCTATTATAAGGTATGCATACAGATGGACATGGCAAGCATTAAGTGGTCTCTTATCAACTGATACCTAATCGGCTTAGCTTAAACATAGTCATCAATTGCAAATACACTCACGAACTAGTAGCGTAACTTTTAACTCGACAGTAAACGTATAATAATATATGCATTGAGAAAGTACGACCACTCAGTTTTACTTATACGTAGCTCTATTTAAAAAAAGTTGTTATACGCGTTCGCATGGAAAAACCCGAATTACAAATTATTCTAATAGACCTTTGCTCCATTATTTATCTAGATAATTATTCTTGGACATTTTAATTTATTATCTTTTATATTCTCAACTTTATTTGAAAGACCGATTCATCAGAGATTAATTTATTTTTCTTTCTTCAGAATTTCTTTCAAGGTTAAAGAAAATATTTCTTTGAAGTAAAAAAGTTTTATCATTATGAACCAATCTTTTTCTTTAAATGAAACAACCTTCTTTTGATCAAAATTGTTTTCAACTTAAAGAAATTTTTCCTTTGATTTTATACCAAAGAAATGTTTCTTTGATTTAAGAAAACTATTCTCTAAGTGCAGATTAGAGATTAAGTCTGTTGAGATTGATTACTAATTTTCATTTGAATTTTTTAATCAATAAATGGAAAATTAAATTTACTTGATTCATGAGCATAATGAGTAGAGGTTAGAGTCGAGTAAATTACCCTTGTAACATACGGTAACATTGGTATGTAACCGGTAACTTATCAACAATTTTTTTGACAAAATTCATGGGAATTCGTTTTTTTTTTCTTTCAAACAATCAGGCGTTTTCCGAGTCGTTTCTACTTTAAAGAGCGCTCGCCAGGGCCGTAACTAGGGTCTTGGGGGCCCCGGGGCAAGAAGTGAAATTTCTCCATTTATATCATTCCTTCTTACAATATGGAAAAAATGACATACTAATTTAAGCTGAGTCTCGAACGACTCTTTTGTCTTCAAGCTTAATAAATTCATCTTTAAGAATTTGTTATTAAACTACTGAACATAATGAAATAATTGATTGTTCAGATAAAACAAGTCAATGACAAATGAGATGGGGGGCCCCTTCTCGTCGGGGCCCCAGGGCGTTGCCCCATTGTAGTTACGTGCCTGACAACAATTTTTTTAATGTTATGGATCCAAATCAATCCAAATGAATACGAGTCAAGGTACAATCCCATGAATCAGAATTAATCCAGTTTAATCCGAGGTTAGAATGACTCGTATTCGTATTCCTAAGCGAAACTTCCACCAGATCATCTAATTACTTTTGAAGCTGGAGGAAAACATCAAAATTTAATTTTTTTATTAATTTTCGACAAATCCTCGAAGCTTCTGTAACATAGCCGGTAATATTGCCGGTAATATTACCCAATTTTAAATTACCGAGTTTTAAAACTCTAGTAATGAGTCTTGTCTTTATTTAACAAAGAAATTGATTCAATGTAAGTAAGATTCATTAGATCCGAAAAGGAAACAATTGTTCAAAATAAATTTTACTCAAAATTATCTTAATTTTGTAGTTCCAATTTTTATGTTCTATGTACAGTTTCTCTAAACCAAAGAAACTTTTATTTGATATTAGTTCAAAAAAATATTTCTTCCACTCTCTAAATTTGAATCAGTCAAAATCTACTGATTATCAGTGACATTTGACTGATTCAAATAGCTAAAAAGAGGTTACTGTAAGTCAGTCAAATTCCACTGATTATTTCAGTGAAAATTAACTGATTTAATAGTGGAAAATATTTCTTCACTGATGAATCAGTGAAAAGGCAGATCACTGATTCAATCAGTGAAAATTTGACTGATTCAGATTTAGAGAGCAGGTATTCCTTTTAATGAACCTAATACCTCTGAAGTCACTGTGTTTAATGATTATAATCATAAAGTTCATGGTGTGATTGAGCTGACAATAGAACCGCCACATCTTATATGTATTCATTACACATCATCATATTATTCAGGGGCGTGATCATGAAACTATCAACTATTTGGTTACGCCCTAGGAGCTTCGTTCCTTCTTATTGCTTGTCGTTTAGAGGTTATCTCAATAAATTCTGCACAATTCATGAATTTTTCAATTATAATGTAAAAAAATTAATCTTCTTAATAAAGTTTCAAAGCTTTGCTATCAATAACGACCTTTTCAACAATGCTTTTTCTACTTAAAATAATACTTGATCAAAATTTTAGCAGACCAAAAAAGTTTTTTTGTAAAGTATTTATTAAAGTTGATCCCTGTAAAAAATAAATTAAAATAACGATTTAAAAAAATGTTTGATCCATGTAATAAATCATTTTTATTGAAGAATTTATAAAGAAAAATGTACACGAATTTTTTCATTTTTATCCTCTTCTTAATTTAAATCAATGAATTATTTGGTGATTAAAAGAAAAATTAATAAAGGATACATTAAAAAATACCGCATTTATAATATTAAAATATTAAGTAAAAATATATCTCGAGGAAAACGTTCTGACTGACCCTTTGCCAGGGGGCGCCACTAACAAGACGGAGAAGCATTTATGGGAAACTTGCAGCTGTTCTATGCATTGGAAAAGAAAAAAGACGGAATGTACGATTGTATGAGTGTTAAAAAGAGATAGAAATCATAGATCCAAACGCCTGTTTTCTTTATTCCCACGCGACATAAGGCCAAATGAGATCCATCCCCCGTTTTTGAATGTTGCCCTCCCTCTCGGCGTTGAAACGGCATTAGCCACTTTACAAGACAAGATTTATAATGTTCTTCTCGAAAGAAATAGACAGGAATATAGGGAAGCGTGGTCACATCTTTACAAGAGATTTTTGCTAGGATGTAGTTTCAGTGCTTCAGAAATACTTCCTGCTGTGAAAGACAACATTTGTTATGTACTTAACGATTCATCAGAAATGATATATTTTTTTAGTTCCCTTTTTACCAAAATATGGTTTATAAAGCTCTTATGTTATCAATTATTTGGATTATTCAGAGTCCATTTAAGATACCACTCGGGTGAACCCAGCAAATTATATATATATATATATTTAACATATGTTTTATACTTACGGTTTTTACCGTGAGAGAAAACGTTGATTTTGTCGTCGTTTTTTAATTTTTTATACTCTCAAATCAAACCCGTTTTGTTTTTTAAAGAAATATTTTCAAATTCTTTAAATATTAAACTTATAATTTTAATTCTTTTAAACGTTGGCATTTATTTATACATATAATCATGTATATATACACTGTTAGAAATTTCTGTATCAAAATTCCATTACAAGTAAAAAATTTGTGAAATTTTAGGGTAAACGTACTTTTCCCCAAAAAAATGGATAAATTCCATAAAAATTTAATATATATATTAAATTTTAAATACTTTCATCTTAAAAATACAAACTTTTTTTTGTATTTTAATACACATGTGTATATATTTTAATAATGTTTGTTAATTTTAATATATTTTTATTGAAAATTTATTAATTTTAATATGAATGTATAATAATTTTTCATAGTATACAAATCTGTAGTTTTTAATTTACCACTTGTAGATTAAAGTCTATTAAAATTAATAAGATTTTTAACTGTCTATAGATTCTACAGAAGACTATAGTTATTTTTAAACTGCTTGTGCAAATTGCTTGTATTCAAAACGACGTGTATAAGTTACTTGAGTTCAATTCGTATCTCTCAAGTTATTTGAATCTAATTAACACCCATCGAATGTTTAAAAAATTATTCCAGTTCCAAGTTATATATATTTCAAATCAATTTAATCACCAATATTACTTAATTTTTATCTATATGAACGAAAATAATCTACTTTATTATTTACACCCTACATTGTAAAAAATTTCATAAATTTTAATAAACATCTGCTAAATTAAAATTAATAGATTTGCATATTATAAAAAATTAATATACATTCATATTAAATTTGATAATTTTTCAATCAAAATATTTTAAAATTAAAAAACATTATAAAAATATATATATACATGTGTATTAAAATCCGAATAAAAGTTTGTATTTTTTAAGATGAAAGTATTTTAAATTTAATATATCTTACTGAAAAGAAACTCCCATTATATGTAATGGAAGTTTAATACAGAAATTTCTAACAGTGTAAATTCACCGCAAAAATAACTTTATAATTGTGTGAAATCAAGTTACGTGAGTTGCTAATTTTGCTATATTGAATTTTATACCTCATTACATTAAATCTAATACACCAGTGTGTTTTTTCACAAATGATATACAGAGATATTAAATTTAAAATACATGAAATTTAATAAAATTCCTAACAGTGTACATTTTCCTCCAAATACACTAAAATCCGAGGAAATATAACACCTGGTTTTTCTCTTGATCATCAGATTATTTTCAAAAGAAATGTATCTTGTCTACATTTATATTAAAAGAGGAATTTTCGAGTCGGCTTTGCACTGGTGAAGAAACAAACCAATCTGGATGCTGGACGAAATTATCAGGCGGCAGAGAAGAAAATGAGATCTCGCCCGACGGGTAATTGTTTCAGAAGATGATTCGTTAGTTGATTGCAGATGACCACCTAGGTCGCGCTGTTGGAAAGGCTCTCAAAGTGCCGTCAGGATTGTGGTATAATGGCGCCCGTTTGTCAAAACACGTCAAAACACAATCCCGACCACGAAAATCCTCTTGGTACACGGTCACGCCCCGCGATGCATCATACGTTCACTTCTATCTCTCTTCCTCTCTCTCAGCTGGTTTCCTAACGCAAGAGAGAAGTTCTTTGCAGATGCATCTTCACCTTGCCGAGTCACCGAGCTAACATCATTCTCGCTGCGTTTAGAAAGTCCATCTTCTTTCGCTCCTCTTTGACATCGTTTGTCATTCTATTCATCTCAACGATGTTTTGCAGTAGCGTTAATCGAATAGCGAATACAAATATTTAAATATAAATATCCTTAATTATAATATTATTAAAATTTATATAATGAAAAATGCCCATCACGTGATTAGTCATATATCAAGTTTAACATTACAGTTGGTACTAATTTCCGCTAAGATTCTTATACTGAAGGTAAGGATTATTTACTTACAGGAAAAAACAGATTCTTATTCAGATCTGAATTTTTGTGATCGAATGGAGCTCAAACACAAAGTTGTGAAGTTTAACTATCACAAAATGCTAAAAAAGAGATTTTTGTTGCTGAAAGAACTACTTTTGTCGATACAACGATTGCAAATTAACAAATGAATAACATACCTTAAGGGAAGAAATACCTCTACACGGAGAAAAAAAAACTGTTGAATCAACAGATGTCATCTGCTGGAATAGGGACAGCAGTTTTTTTTTTGTAATATTTACAGATTTTTCTGTTGGATTCACAGATTGTTTGTAAACTCAACAAATGAACCTGTAAAATCTACAGAAATGTCTGTTAGAATTGCGGATTTCAAGAAAAAAGAGAAATCCGTAATTCTAACAGACATTTCTGTAGATTTTACAGGTTCATTTGTTGAGTTTACAAACAATCTGTGAATCCAACAGAAAAATCTGTAAATATTACAAAAAAATTCTGCTGTCCCTATTCCAGAAGATGACATCTGTTGATTCAACAGTTTTTTTTTCTCCGTGTAGAACCCTTAAAAAAAGCATTTTTTTTCAATTTTATTCTGGGAGAATGAAAACGAAGCAAGTCCGGATTTTTTGCATATACAAGAAGGCATTATTTGACTTCAAAAAAACAATTTTTTCATGATAGAAAAATACAAAATGGCGGAAATATGACGGATCCCGTGGATAGCGTCGCTGCTAACATTTTTTGCGGCCGTCAACTTCCTGGCTAGGTTTTTCATCTGAAACGATGAAAGAAAATTTTTTATAAATTGGGAAGTTTTTATCGAGTGCATAGCAGGAGGGTTTTGAGAATTTCGAAAAATTGGGTATATTTTCATGCGTTTCGTGAAAAAGTGCCATTTTTAACCGTGTTTTTTGATATGAAAATGTTAAACAACTGTAGAAATACTATTGTTTTCGAAAAAGCGCCCTACCACGCACTTGAATATAGAATTATCTATAAAATACCGTTTCATTCAAGTAAATCGGTTGAATAGTTTGCTCGTAATCTTGGTGACCGGATAAAAAAAGTTAGTTTCGAGAAAACGAGCCTCAAAGTTTTTGTACTGGGGCCTCTTTCTTCCGAAATATTTGGAGTAGACCAATAGAACTTTGAGATTATATTTTTGAATAGTCTTTCAATCGATTTGAGCACAACAAAAATTTTGATTTTTTGAAAGTTCTAGAGGTATCTCCCCCCTTAAGGGGTAACACCACAATTTTTTGTGGTTAAATAATAAGGAAAATAAAAAAATCGTTTAGAATAAGTATTGAAATAAAAAAGAATTTTGTTTCAAAATGGCGGCTATAGAAGCCCGTAATAGGTCGTTATTTTTCCGTTGACGTTTGAACTGGCGTAAGTTTTCTCGTACAGGAGGAACTCTAGAATAAATAAGTAAAGTTTTTCTTTAAGTACATATTAGTAGGCGTGATATAATATACACTGTTGAAAATTTTATTAATTTTAATAGAAGTTAATATACAAGTGGTAAATAAAAATTAATAGATTTGTATATTATGAAAAATTAATATACATTCATATTAAATTTAATAACTTTTTAATTAAGATATATTAAAATTAACAAACATCATCAAAATATATACACATGTGCATTAAAATTCAAATAAAAGTTTGTATTTTTTAAGATGAAAGTATTTTAAATTACGTTTTTTTTAAATACAGCACATTTGAAAAAAAAGTTCTGATTTTGAAAAAAAATGGTCAGTAAATTGTTTATAAAAAAGAAATTTTGAGTGAAGTCGAGAAACCGCTACGTCTTTCGCTCGAGAATGTTATTGTGAAGGTACAGTCAAAATTTGAAACGAATCCATGCAGCTGTTTTTGAATAATCTTAGCGCCACATTTGAAAAAAGGGATTTTAAGAAAAACGCGTTTAAAGTTTACACAGCACTTAAATCGTTCAAAACTTATATCTACCACTAATCTGCGATGCCCATGTGAAAAAATTACATGGCGCTGGCCAACGCCCGACCAGACTGTCTGGTTTCCAGTTTAGGCGCTGACTATAAAGCCCGGTCTGGTGCTGGCCAGAACTGTAACATTTTTGTACGATCAGACACTAGTCAGCGGCTAGCCAGACACAAGCCAGCGACTAGTCAGCCACTAATTTGCGTCTGGTTAGCCACTAATTGGTGGTCAGTTAATAAAGTTTTGGTTGAAAAACCATTTTAATTAAACATTTATCGATTTGCAAAAAGGAGATACTTGTTTCCAATCGCGTAATAAATGTTTCTAAAAATTTGTCACCAACCTTTGAATTTTTCGAAACTTGTAAAAAAAAATTTCGTTTGCCACATAAAAACTTTTTTGTCATGGAAAGCTGACCAGCGCCAGATCTGAGTCAGACCAGAACTTCGAGACCAGCCTGTCTGGACATTGCCAGACCTGGGCCAGATCAGACAATAGACTGCCATGAAATTTTTCCACACGGGTGCCTGCACCATACATTCGCCCTTCCAACTTAATATTCTCCTCTTCTTACATTTTAAACAATTAAAAAATAATCGATTTTTAAAAGTTCTAGAGCGGTGTTTACACTGAGAAAAAAGATTTGATTGAATAAAAGAAAATAATTTGTTCAAACGACTTTCTTTGATTTAAAGAAATGATTTGTTTAAATGAAATAAAATTTGTTTGATTCAAACAAAATATCTTTGAACCAAATAAATATTTGTTTGAATCAAATTAATTTTTCTTCAAAACAAAGAAATTAATGCATTGATATATGGTCAAAGATATAATTTGTTTGATTTAAGGCTGAAATTTATTTGATTCAAAAAAATATTTATTTGGTCCAAATTTTGTTTCATTTAAACAAATCATTTCTTTAAATCAAAGAAAGCCGTTCAAACAAATTATTTTCTTTGATTCAATCAAATCTTTTTTCTCAGTGTTAATGATAAAGATAAAGAAAATCTTTTTTTCACTTTCGAAACGGAAGTAAAAAATGTTTGAAATATTTTGTTTGTTAAAAATAAAAATTTAAGTTTTCTTTAAACTATTATTATTCCTCGGAAACTATTAAGAAGTAATTTCCAAGATCGCGTGAAGAAAGGTGCCTGAGGATGATCAGCTAATCTGGTTTTGACTTTATCTGCGCTGCGTGTTGCACTCCAAGCACTACTTTCTTATCGCGTGATAATACTTCCTTATCAAGCTGAATGTTATCAAGTATAATGTAAAAAAAATACGAAACTCAAGTCTATTACTTTATAAGGCGCAGCAAACCGCAAGTGATTGAATGATTCAAAACGATCATTGCAGTGATACTGAAATTGGTATGTACGTGCTGTAGTTTGCCATATTGCAATACATAAAGCCATCGTTCACAATTTCACTACCGTATCCAACCAATAATCACAAAAGTGATACAATTACGGCGGAACAAATACGCATGTCGTGTTTCTCGCCTCATCATAAATTCCACTCTTTGGTATTTCCTTATTTCTGGAAATCATTACAAGCTCAGATTATTTTATTAACCACTTTGAGCAAAGATTAGGTAATACTCTCAACCATAATCATAAACATGTCTCGTTTATCGGAAATAAAACTTTAATTATGAATTTAAAAATACTCAAGCATTCCAGAATTCCGAAAGTTACTCAAGACCTTTTTAATGAAGTTAATTTTGGCGCGAGAATATCTTAATGGAAAAATCCTTAATTTTGTTGACTGCAGCTGCTTTGATTTCGTTATTTCTGTAATAACTGATAAATTCTGGAATGCACCTTTTACAAGAAACTTGATGCGGTTGGTAAAATGATACCGAGAAAGGAAGGTTTATGTCGACATTCGGGGCTAATTACGAAGCGCGAGACGAGAAACTCTTAACGACGCAAGAAGATTAGGGGGAGAAGATTGAGAAAAAGAAGGTGGCGAGTTGTTAAGACTGCAGAGACGGCACTTCCACCGAAAGGGATAAGTTGGTGCTTGGTGTTTGCACTGAAAAAAAAAAGAGTAGAATGACTGGGTGGCAGGGTAATCGATACGCTAACGAGCTAGCCGTGCGGCGTGCGCGTTCATTGTTGTGTCGTGTACGCTGCTTGAGGTTATAGCGCGGTACGTTGCAATCTCGGCCAGTTTGCACGAAGCGTCTCTTTTATCGCCGCATCGCTCCAGGCTAAACTGCTTTTCTTCGTAATAAAGTTGCGCATAATCAACCGAGTCTAAAGGAAACACAAAGCACTTCTTTTCTACTTAGATCTTTTATTTACTCAATTTTCCAATGGCCAATTTAGTGTTTTTTACACAAATCTAGTGTTTTCCAACGAGAGTCGAAATCTCGGAGCAAGTTTTACGTTTTTAGGTACTACTTAACTTACCCCTTGCTTCTTCTCATTTATCTCTGCTTTGATACTTCTCGAAATATTTTATCTGTAATTGAATTGTTATTTAAATAATTTTGAAGCTAAAAATTGAATATATAAATTAAGCTATTACTCGAACTATAATATATAGTACATTAAATTATAATATAAATCAAATATATGTATATATATAATCATAAACAAATGAAATATTGTTTAAATTATAATACATATTATATGTATTCACATAAGATTACTTTACATGAAGGATCATATAATTTCTATAAATTGAGTATATATATTTTATATATATTATTATATCAATAAATTATATACATAATTTATATTAATTATCGATAGTTATAATCATAGAATAATGATGATAATAATAATAATATAAAAAATACTTTTTTTATGTATGTAGTTTGATTTTTTTTGTTTTATTCGATTAGGGAATGCAATTAAATTCGTAATTGTGGCTTGTACTTATTACAATTTTATCATCACGATTGATAAATGCAACGATTATGATAAGCGTCATTCTCCTTCCTTATGATTTATGGGAATCTATACATAGGCTTCATTATCAAAATTCATTGTGTTTGCCCCTGCTTTGAACCTGATTTTCAGCAGCAAAAGATGAAAACTTGTTTTCAAATTTCGAATCGGGAAAAGCTCGTTGTGTTTTTTTAACAGTATTTAGTGAGAAATTTAATGTTTTTGGACATTTTTTGGTCTTTTTGTTCCAGCCTATTGGTTTCCAACGCCACACCGTTTTTTATTCAACCAACGTCATGGTAGGTAATCACGATTGGTTCTTTTTTTTGCAAAATATTTAAACAATATATTTAAATAAAATTGTACACTTTTTTTTGTTCTCAACAATTATCGATTGCGAATAATTCGAAGGATCATGTATAGACTTAATTTGTCAGCTGTAAAAGTTTTATAAGCGCCATCATCATTACTTTTTACTGTTTTCATTTATTAATAAATATAAATTCAAATTTCGCGCCTATTTTTAGGTCTAGGCTCAGTTTTTCGAACATTTCTAACAGTGTGATGAAATAAACGCTTTTTGTTTGTTTAAATGAAAACACTTTGTAAAATACATAATATCAGTATTTCATTAATATTTTGAGATGTAGATTTAGTGTCGTTTTGTAGAAAATCAAAAATAATAATTGTCGTATTTTGTATGAATATTCACAAAACCGTTAAAGTATAGGTAGTGTGGTCGAGATGGTCATATATAGGCTCTTGTTATCTCAATTGGTCTTCGCAAGAGGAGTCGACATTTTGTGTTTGTTGGTTTTGATTATCTTTGGGAAAATTACCGATGTTGCCAGCTCCTATTAACTGCTCTTATGTTTATATATCTTATATTCCTCTACAAGGGACTAAATGTACAGTTTAGCAATATATTTTGTCCTCAAAATCTAATTGCCAGGGGTAGAAGGTTCTATATACACTGCTAGAAATTTATGTATTAATCTTCCATTACTTGAAACTTTTCAGTAACATATATTAAATTTGTTGGAGACAACGATGATTCACACTTCATAGTTTAAACTGAGAAACCAATTCTTGTACTCAGGTAACTACGCAGCAACTGGAGGTATTAACCCTTAGTTAGTTAGCTGTCCTTAGGTTTTAGTCTCTTTAGTCTCTGTTTGTCCATTCAAGCATAAAGTTGTACTTTCAGTACAGTATTTCTTACTTTATCCTTATATTGTAATATCTGAGTTTGCCTGTTCACAACATAAGTATTAGATTCATATACATGAGTGTGTGTTCTTTCATTTATTGTTCTCCACTCATGAATATGTATTTATATTAAATGCCGTAGCATTGAATACTTGACTTTGCTAACAAAATTTAAAATATTTTCATCCTAAAAATACAAACTGTTCATTGAATGTTAATACACATGTGTATATATTTTAATAATGTTTGTTAATTTTAATATAATTTGATTAAAAAGTTATTAAATTTAATATGAATGTGTATTAATGTTTCTATTGAAATTAATAATATTTTTAACAATATAGAACCTGTAGTATTTGAAGTAAAAAGGAGCATTAAAATATCATTGAATGTCTTTAATAAGAAACAAACAAGACAGTAGCAAATCAGGGGCTCAAAGTATTAAACTCGTTTCGAAATTTCTAACTGGACTGAATTGTTATATGTATACACTGCCAAAGTCGTTTTCAATGATAAGTATAGTGAATAATTTGCCGAATATACCTAAAAACGAAATGATTTACACCTGAATAAATAGAACATTGCAACAAATCACTTTGCACGATGAAAAGCGCTTCATATTGGATTCGGGGCTTAGAACCTCGGAGATGTTTCAAGATAAATTGTTTTGGAGCCATCACTTCTGAAAAATGTGTATACAGATCATTATATCAACCCTCTGTATCGCGTGAAGCGAATCCTTGTGATTCGCCAATAAGGATACATCTGGTCGATGGAGGCCGTTCCTTGTATCCGCAAATGGCTCTGTTCCATCTGGCAACAATGACATGACGAATGTTCCCGACAGACAACTAAGACACGCACATGTGTCGTTTGTTCGACGCGTTGTCGTGTGAAAAAAACATGGCGAACAAAATAAGAGAGGCCATAACTGGGTCCAAGGGGCGTCCTGTACGAGATAGAAGAGTGAACACATCCGGATTTAATTTTCTTGTCGCCATACAATACTCAATTATCTTCCCTGGCCGCCGGGAACATCTGCCGTTTATCCTCCGCTCGTATATAGTTGTGTAGTCGGCTTGTTTTCCCATTAAAGTAATGCCGCGAATTCATGAACGGATTACAGTCTCGTACAAGAATTTACGTTAAGGGGGAAATTCACGTAAATATACGTATGCTTGATGCACTTTTTTTCGTACTACACTCTTCTTCAGGGTAATTTGCAAAATATTTTCCTGCTTATATATTTTGTGTAAGAGAAAAAATGTATATTGTCTAGTTTATGTATTTTTAAGATCTTATATTATATTCAAAACGACATTAATTACTATAATATTGTGTTTTTAACATATGCATATAAGCAATCATATCCATATGTCGGCAAACCCATTCTTTCATGGCTATTACATTTTTAGCAGTTACAGCCATTCTCATCCGCGAACAATATGCGTGCGCTGTGTATAACGCAGTTAACAGTTTTACTACCAGAAATAAATAAGTCAACATAAACCAATCCTCAAGTGCTACAAACTACTACTTGCTCGCGCGCGTTCATAATACGCACGGCTAAAATCTAAAGTGCTTGGTAGTTAAGAAAATTTGCACTGATTTGCTGCCGGGTTGTATAACTGACTTTACGGCACCTTCGAACTGATCAAATATTGCGAGAGCTTTTAAGCGTAACAAGAAAGTACTTCATTCATTTTAAAATTTCTCATGGATTCTTTCAAGATTTTAAGATTGGCTTTATGTATTAAACATTTTGAAGAATATTGTGCTAATCCATTAGAATAGTTACTTACGCGGTTACAAATTTTTGTATTTAGTTTAACGTAAAAGCATATGAAGTCATTTGCATATACAGTATATGGAATTTAATGTACGCAAATATGAAATTTAATACATAGGAAAGAGTTGATAAAACAGAATAGTTTCTAGATTAATTTAGTTAATCATTAAAACTGGTTTAAAATATTCAACATCAATTTAATTATCAATATTACTTGGTTTTTTCGTTAATTATGTCAGAAATTCAACGTACTTGGATTAAAAATTTCCCTGAATATAATAATTCATGAAGTGTTTAAATGTTAATAGGTTGAGCAAACTAAATTTTCAAATACTTGGATAAATTAAATAATTAAAAAATGAATTTGTATCTATATAAAGGGGAAAAATTTACTTTATTATTTACATTTTAAACTCACTCCAAAAATAAGTTTATCATTTTGTAGTCAAATTACGTGAATTATAATTTTGGTTTATTAAATTTTATATATTACTCTATTTTTTCACATATAACATACTTTTTGCGTTTTTATAATTGTACCGAAAGTTAAAATTATGCACTATATGCATTGACCAAAATTTATTTGGCACGACAGAAATTTGAGCGAGCTCTGAATATTTCTGCTTATATTCAGAAGAAAACTTGTTTGAATCAACAAAATTCTAGTTGACTTAACTCCAGAACATTATCATACTCTCTAAATTTGAATCAGTCAAAATCTACTGATTATCAATGAAATTTGACTGATCCAAATAGCTAAAAAGAGGTTACTGTAAATCAGTCAAATTTCACTGATTATTTCAGTGAAAACTGACTGATTTGACAGTGAAAAATATTTTTTTCACTGATGAATTAGTGAAAATTAAGTGATTTAACAGTGAAAAATATTTTTTCACATTCAATCAGTGAAAATTTGACTGATTCAGATTTAGAGAGTACTTACAAAAAAATTTGTAAGTGACCCAACACAATTTTTTGGTAAAATATGCTTAGTTGATTCTACCAAATATATTTCTCTATCGAACCAAAAACAATTTATTCATTATATGGTCGAAAAAAAATATATTGATTACTTGGTCATCGAACTACGTGACTAAATTATACATTAATTCGTTCATGTAAGATAACTTTCTTAATTTACAAAAGATCTTTCTAAAAATTTGGTAAACGTAATAAAAAACAATAAAGCACGGCACTTAACTTCATTTTACAAATTTTTTTGAAAAAAATTGGTAAATTTATCGATAATTATACAGGTAATTATAAAAATTATCGCAAACTTTTCAATCGAACGAAGTTGACAGACGTTCTCTATTGTCTTCTTTTGTATTTTCCTATTTTTCAGGAGAATATTTTGTAAAATGAAAAAGTTACCTTACATGACCCATGACCTTAAGGGGGGAAGTCCATGTAAACACCTCAAAATCAGTCATAGTTTTAAAATGTTTTTGAAGGTGATAAAATAATTTTATTGTTTTAAATTTTTAACATAACTTTATTTAACCTTTCTAAAGTATAAACAAATTTTTATTTTTTTATTTCCTTCCAAAATGGTGGCTTAGGATAATTTTTCGTCTGTCGTCTTCGGCGCGAGGTCCACAAGTGCTCTATTTATCACACATTAACCATTGATCTGAAACAAAAAAATTAAATTTCTTTCTTTTTATAACATATTAACGGGAAAGATAAACTTATAACACTAAAAAAAACATAAAATTCAATATAAAATAAGCCTTTTAAAAATCAATTAGAATTTTGGGCTATTTTTTCGACATTTTTGACCCCCAAAAAGTATTTTATTAACGCGAAATATCTGAAATTTTAGGTTCATCCTTCCGATAATAATGTAGAGAAAAGCCTCTCAAAATTTCAGACAAATCGGTCGATAACTTTTCGAGTATACGATTTTTTGAAATTTTTACATGGATTTCCCCCTTTAACATCGGAACTTAATTTTCTGCAACTCTCTTAAGGGTGTCATCTCGTGTAACTGGTTCAAAAAATCGAATTTTTTTTATTGCATAAATTGCATCCAAATATAGAGTAGAATATATGGCAGATAGCAAATTGACGGTGAGTCGAAATTTTATTAGTGGTAATTGTATTTGAACCTTTAACCCGTTTTTTTCTGAAAACTGTATTTTTCAAACTGGTGACCACGATACCTCGATATCTATCTGACGAATTCCTTTAAAATTTTAATGCCATATTCAGTACCCATGTAGACACAAACCGAACTACGATAATTCTGATTCATTGAGCCGTTTTTTTTTCATGTTGGAAAAGTCGTAAAAAAACACCAAAATTCTCAAAAAAATATTCAATAGCATGCCGAAATTTAAATTTTCAACATTTTTCAATGATCCTAGTTCAAAGAATAGTTCTTATTTCACAGATTAAAATGCCGTTTGATTTTTTTATTCTAGATAACCAGCACGTTTGCAATCTTGGTCTCCGCAAAAGCCTTTTTTTAGAGATGGATGGCTAAGTATGAATAAATATGAATAAATATGTGCTAAAAAGTTTGCAGTTGTATGTTCATTTAGTTCGCCAAAATAAACTCACAAAAAAAGCGAGAAAAAATTGCCATCACACGGGACGACCCCCTTAATATTAAATTCTTAAAAATAGACCCTAAGGGTCTTTTTACCATGGAATATCAAACACACTTTGTCTCTTGTATACGGAGGAACCTTTTAGAGGATCGATCGCAAAAACAATGAGATGCGACGCATTGAGCCCATGCATCTTCATTGCAGGAGAAGGGAAAAGGCCATGGGCCACCTTCTCGATTTATTCATCGATACACGTCTTCTCCAGGCAACGATTACTCTTCCATCGCGAGACGCCATGTGCCTACGCGTCGGGAAGGAAGTGTTGATCCCATAACAAACTCAATCCCAGAGGCGTGTGTAAAAGCTTCATTTAGCCTGGGTTTGCAGAGGCTAGTAAAGGGGCAACCAGACAGGTAGATAGGAAGGTTGATAGGTAGTTAGATAGGTTGCCTTGTAGGTATGCTCACTGTAGATAGTCTATAGTAAATCCAGGTGATCAGATTTGATGAACCGATCGTTCTGGATTATAATTACCAGCGGCTAAACCAGTCTCTCTATAGTGAGCAACCTTAGAACTGTATAAAGCCCATCGTCTTCTTCAGTCTTCCTCACTCTCTTCCATAGGTCTCCAACTTCCTCTCCCTCTTTTGCCCTCGCTGCTTTCCTCATACGCCTCTCCACTACTCCCCCTCGAGCGTCCTCTTTTTGCCCCTCGCCTCGTACACGCGGGAAACATGGCCGCATGCCTACTGACATGGGCCAAACAATGGCGGATACAAGGGCCAACCCGTGTTGCGAGCTCGTATTCCTACGAAACAGAACCCAGCAGGATCCATTTCTCATACTAATGCAAAAGCAGATGATGGCAACATATCTAACGTTCTTCTGGTCAGTGTCTTTATGTAAACTTCTCTTCCCCTTCTTACAAGATTCCTCGGCAAATTATGGCAATAATGTTTCTATCTGAATGCGAATTTTATGAAAATTTTGGGAACTGGGACACTGATTTATTCCTTTGAAAGATATTAAAATTAATCCATTGATTATTCTTGGAAGGATTATTTGTGACGTCAACCTGATATGGTAGAATGTTTTATGCTAATTCATGTGTCGAGAAATTATTCCTATTTTCAAGTAACAACTTCTGTTGTCTAATAACAGGTCTGCATGGTTTTGTTCTGGAATAGCTCAAGATCATTTCCGAAGTAATTTTTGGCGTAGAAACCGAATTTGGGGTCAGAATTGCTCCATCACGTAAGGTTTTTCAGTAATCCTAACCTAAAAGTGCAAAAAACACGGTTTTTCGCTTTATTTGAGCACCCATAACTTCGCGAATTTTTATTATTTTTCAAATCTGAAGAAACCACCAAAAAGAACCACTTTTCAGCTTTACATTTCAATTATTATATTATGATTTGAACTTTTATAACCAGAGATATCGCCAATTGAAAAAAAAATTGTAGGTTTCGCAATGAGCGACATATGAAGGGACAAACTTATAGGACGTCAAATTTGTTTTTTTATGTCTCGTTCAGCAGAAACAAGAATAAATAAACAAATTTGTCCCTTCATATGTCGCTCATTGCGAAACCTGCAATTTTTTTTTTCAATTGGCGATATATCTGGTTATAAAAGTTTAAATCATACATATAATTAGTGAAATGTAAAGCTGAAAAGTGGCTCTTTTTGGTGGTTTCTTCAGATTTGAAAAATAATAAAAATTCGCGAAGTTATGGGTGCTCAAATAAAGCGAAAAACCGTTCTGAGGCCGGATTTGGATTTTACGGGAAAAACTACTTTGGAAATGACTCATATCTTTTCTAGAACAAATTCAACATTTTTTTGTGGACCTGTATAATCATAGTCTTCTGATCTCCATTTTTTTTGTGCAATCCAGAGTCGAAATCTTGGAGGAAGTTTTACGTTTTTAGGTACTGCTTACTCCCTGCTTCTTCTCATTAACCCTGGTTTAGTACTTCTCGTAATATTTAGAACCTGAATTAAGCCAAAAATTGAATATATAAATATAAAAATAATAATAAATATAAATCAATAATAATAATAATAATAAATTATATGTATATATATAACCATAAACAATTAAAATATTGTTTAAATTATAATACATATCATTTATTCGCATAAAATTACTTTACATGCACGATCATATAATTTCTATAAATTGAGTATAATTTTTATATATTATTACATCAATAAATTATATATATATACACTACCCTTCAAAAGTTTATGTTTACCTGTTGTTTAAGCCATTGTCGAAGTGTCTTAGTTTTTATAAAAACAAGTTAACATTTTTCATTTAATAATAACATGAATGTTAATAAAATTTTGCATCTGATGATCCCAAGCTGAAGCAAAAATGTTAATTTTATAAAAATATATTCTAAAAATCGACAAATTTCGATCTTTTTGAAATACGTTAATAACACGGAAAATAACTAACACCCGTGTGGAAAAATCGGATGGGGCCTAGGTGGGTCCCAGCTAGATTTCCCAAGTTTCATGTGGGTCCCAGTTGGGTTGCCCCAGGTGGGATTTTTCTTGGTTTGTAACGCTAAACCCAGATCTAGCCCACCTGGCAATTCCAGGTGGGCCCCAGTTGGGCTAACCTGGTTTATGCCCACTTAACTGTAAAAAGGTTTTGGGAACTCATTTAATTAAAATAAGCTATTTTTTTCAGAGAATTGAATTTATTAGTGAATATAAAGTTTTAAATTACTATAATTATTGTTTGTTTTTTGCATCCTCTCGTTCCTTGCGTCCTCCTTCCCAATCTCTTGCTCCAATTAAGGCAATGCCAATGGCATCAGAGACATTTTTTTCTACCAAATGTCTTTTTTTTTCTTCCGGTAAATGTGTTGCACTTACAGTATCTAAAAAAAATAATAACATTTTGAAATATAAGTACTTGCGTTGATACGTTTTTTTTTATTTTTCTTAAATGATAGAGTTTATATTCATTGTTTTCCATATAAATAGCACGACAAATACACGGCCGTTTAAAAAATTAAAAAATTATAAAATAATGATTAGCATTATTTTAAAGCAAATAAAAATGATTACCCAAAATACATTGATGCATTTTATAATCTTTAAGTACAAATTTGTTTCCTTTTTTTTTGACATTTGTAAACTGAACAGCAAGGTCTCTCGAAAAATATTTCTTCATTATATTCAAAATACTCTTACTGACATTCAATTCTTTGTCGAATAAATAGTGTAGCGAAGAGTTCTGTAAACAATTTTTTTTAGAGATTAGTAGAATGTAGAATGTTTCTTTTCTAGTGAATTATAAATGTTTTAACTCACAAATTCTTCTCGAAACATATCATTTTCTAACTTTGTATCGAATTCAATAAATTCTTCTATACCCTTAAAAGGAATTTTCAAATTATTTTTGGTAATAAACCCTTTACTGGACGATAATCCCACTTTTGTTGCTATCGCTTGTAACAACGATTCTTGTGCATCTTGTTTGTTTATCAATTCTTGAAATTGCACACTCAAACCTTTCAGTGCAGCTAATATTAGATTTGTATCTATAAAAAATAAATTGAAATAATTATTTTGGCTAATGCATTTGAGGACTTGATATTGAAAAATTACTGCTAGTTGAAACAAAAACACAAGGTGTGATAAATGATTATGACTTAGAATGAACAATTTTCCATTCTTTTTGTGTTGAAAAATTAATAAATTGTCTGTTACTTGGGATATGATGGAACTTGAATAGAAATACTAAAAAATTTCTTCAAATAAGGCTTTAACACAATGAAAATTCAACAACAAAACTTAAACTCGAAGATGTGTCTTATTCTTCTTAATCACACTATGATAAAAAATACAAAACCAAACTAATGTTATCAGAATTGCTACTTTTCAAATGTGTTCCAAGAGAATAAGAATTAGATTGAAACTTCTTATTTCACTTTACCAGGTGACATGGCTGCATTAATTTTTAAAACTTTCTTCTTATCTCTGGTATCCTTGGTCATTTTTTTGTCTTCTTTTGAATGTAAGTCATTACGTTTCTTATTGTTTTTAATTATCGAGGAACACTCATTTTCCATTTCAATTTCAGAGATCGTATGGGAAGACAACCCATAACAATGTGCTGTGAAATACATAAAAGCAAAAATTTATTAGTAATGTAATTAATTTTATTTTAATTTCATTAAAATAACCATCTTACGAAACTTTGGTTAGTGTAGTAAACATTTAAAAGTTTTATAGCTGATTTCAAAAGTAAATTTTTCAGAAGTGGAATACAAATAATAATTGTATACGATGTTGATGTTAATAATTGGCTTTAGGGTCCAGAAATGATAACTGCGGAAGTTACATACTTTCAAACGTTTTGACTCTGATCGGAGTCCTCATCAGTGATCTTTATTTCTAAAATATCAAAACTGGATAAATATTGTACACATGAGCCCTATCTTGGAATAAACTTTGGTAATGTGAAAATTGTAAAAAAAAATTTTTGAACAATTGTAAAATGTCTGGAGAAAATTTACATAAGATTGTACAGAAAACATCGATGAATTGGCTAAAACTTTGTTATGTGTTAGAATTGTATTGTGATTCGTGGGGGGAGTTTTTGGGAATTCATCGATTTTTTGTGTACAATCTTATGTAAATTTTCTCCAGACATTTTACAATTGTTCAAAAAATTTTTTTTACAATTTTCACATTACCAAAGTTTATTCCAAGATAGGGCTCATGTGTACAATATTTATCCAAAGTTTTGATATTTTAGAAATAGAGATCACTGATGAGGACTCCGATCAGAGTCGAAACGTTTGAAAGTATGTAACTTCCTGAGTTATCATTTCTGGACTCTAAAGCCAATTATTAACATCAACATCGTATACAATTATTATTTGAGGGTCGATACAAGTCCTACAATATTAATACAAATAAACACCACTAAATAAAAAGTAAATTATCTGAGATATTACATCATTGTCTAAACAATAATCGAACTAATATATTGTATACCCCACCTGTAGGTTCACTTTCACTGCATCTTTGAAATATGACTTCTGACGGATTGTTGTCATCATATAAAAGTTGATTGGATTCCAGTAAAAGTTGTTCAACTTGTTCTAAAAATGAAATTTGACAAGTCAATTAGTTTGAAATTTAAATTTGAAACACTATAGTGGTAACGATTACACATCTATTATTAATCCACAGCAGAATTATAAGACCAAAGCAAAAAGTAGTTTTCTATATTAGTTTGCATTACTTCCATTTTTGTATTTTTAAATCTATTGTCAAAAATTACCTTTAGTTTTAACTTTTGTTTTATTTTTCTTCTTTTTTAATTGTTTTGTGTTATTACATTGAATTGTTTTCGATTTAATCAGGGATTTTAATTCTCTATCTGCCCAAGAAGAGTCTGTACCAGATGACGATGAAGGAATATCTTCAAATTCTGGAAGTTGCGGTAAATCACTTTGCTTTTTACTTTCTTTAAATTTTTTTGTTATATGTGCAGCCTTTTCAGTTGAATCAAAATCAGAATCAGCAGTGAATAAGCAGCTGTCATCATTTCGAACCGTAAGCAACTTTTCCATACCTTCTTCATAGGTGTCCAAACATAAGGTTGATTTTGCCATCCAATAATCGTTTTGAAGTTTCAAAAAAATTGGAAATTGTTAAATTTATAACTTCAATAAAGAAGTTTCAAATATAAAACAGAACTGTTTTGAAGAAACATTAGTTATAAAAGAAATGTATATTTAAAGTACTTACTAGCTTGACCTATTAATTTTATAGTATAAAAAGGCCAATCATTTATAGGAGGAAGTTTATTTTGAACCAAGTGATGTAAAACTTTACATCTTTCAGGTGTATATGGTGGAGGTAAATATTGTGCCTCTAATTTCAATCTTCTTTTATTAAAATTAATCCACCAAGATGGTAAAATATCTGTCTGACGTGTACTATTTTTTGGCCCACGAACCACAAATTCAATTATTTGGTAGTCGTATATTTCTCCAGTATCAATGTTTTCTTTGACGTTTGCTTTCTCCATACTTCAAAACGAGAAAAAATTTGATTTTATTCAAGTAGAAAAAATAAATACAATATCTTTAGACCATTTCCATTTTAAAAAAAAAATTGAAAAATATTAAGTTCAGTCGAGTGCATACATACCTTCTATTGCGCATAAAATACATTAAATAGAAGCGTAAAAATATTTTTACTATTCAAATTTTAACCTATTATTATTTAACATAAATTACAAGTATTTTTTATTTCAATTTATTCACATTCACCTCGATTAACAATTTCAAGCGTAGAGTTTAATCATCACGTGGTCTACGTTGAAACATTATTTTTATAAACTAACCTGCAAATTCTTTTTCGTCCTCACTGTATATATAGATGCAGTGATTTATCACGTTCGGCACTTGAGTTACGACTAAAATTTTAAAAGACGAAAGAAAACGGTTTTGTTTTCAAATTAAACTGAGGTAATGCAATTCAAAATTATCCTGGTTGCTTGTTTAAACACGACAGTGGACAAAGTAATATAAAATCGTTCCTACCAACGGAAACCGACATACGTGGACAAAACGCCATCTCTTGACGGCGAAATAAAATAAGCTACCAATCAGATAAGTGTTATTCAAGAAGCGGGTTTTTCAAAATGAAATATTAAAAGTATATTTGTCAATAAATTATGATAGTTTTTAATTATGCCTGAACATTTAAGAAGAATACTCAGTTATAAAATTGCTTATATAGTCAAGTCGCGGAGAATCTTTTTATCGACAAAACGAGTTATTACTCATAAAAATCACATAATTTTTGAATAATTGGTAAAAAAAGACATAAAAGAAGTTTGACATCCAAAAATGTTGTTAAATAAAGAATATTCGACAGTTTCAATTATTTTAATAAGAAAAAATCTTTTGACGTAAGAGTGTCTCTCTCTCATGATTTCTGTACTCATGCATAAGAGTGTCTCTTTTGCATATGCATATGTAAAAAGATCGTGTGGGAGAGGCATATTTATGCCACTCTATGTTCGCCTAGTTACACTTACACTTTTGTTCGAAAAAGTCATAACTGTATACAACTAAATTATCAATGATGAAGAAGAGGTATTACAAACACTTTATCAGAAGCTTGCTCTCGTAGATTTACAGACAAATGTACCATTTTACAATCTACAGATGATAATGGAAATGTAACAATATTATCTACTGGTCGGTTGTGTAATTGCCACATGTTTAAACGGCCTGAGTCAAATGGAAATATGAAAATTGATTTTTTTTTCCAAACCTTACCACTAATGTCAATGTTGTCATCATTCATAGATATTTTTAAAACTTCAAAGATAGTCTTATCCTTTAGTAACAATACGTTAGATGACATGTTTGTTATAGTAAATCTTTTGTACATAATTTTCACGATATCTTCGTCGTTTTTCTGTAAAATTTCTACTAATCGTGGCACAGTTGGCTTTTCATTTTTTGTAATTTTTTGTTCATGAAGGCGTCGACAAAGTTGTGCAAGAGGTCGATGTGGTGTACGTAGAAGCCTCTTTAATTTTCCCAATAGACTTTCGAAAGGAAAAGCTGTTACTTTACTTAGACTGCTGTTTATGAACAACACATCATCCGCAAGATGTATTAAATGATGTGAATTAACAGTTTGTGAAGAAGGTCCATAATATTCGCCTAAATATTGAAAAAACGTCACTAGATATTGTTTTGCAGCTATTCTATACTTTTTACAATATTTTTCAGAGCATAAGATACGACATGATACATGTAGTAACAAAAAATGTTTGTAAAGTTTTGAAAGTAGAACATCTTTCAGTACCACAGGACCACAATATAATAAAAAGAATCTTAACTCTGTCGCTCTCCACTTCCCAATACAATTTGTCGATCTTGGTTTACGTTGAAACTCATACGGGATTTGTTTTTTTAATAATTCCATTCGTCTTGAGAGCTCATGTCTTTGAGCAACATTAAATTTATTCACACCCGCAACAATCCAATACTCTAACAACTTTTTCATTATATGAATATCTTATGCACTTATATCATAAGTGCATAAAATCTAAAACAAAAATATGTATCATATTTAAGAAAGGTAAGATTCGTAACAATGGAGAGATTCCAGTGTGATGGCTAGGCTGATGACTGCCTCTAAAAGATGCATCTGTTCTTTCTTCCGAGTTAGTATCAGGATAAACAGTTCTGTTTTCAACTCGAACACCTTCGACAGTACACCTTTCACATGCATTGATCCCTAAATGACCAATTGTGCATTTTAAAAAGATCGAGCTGGAGTATCACAAATAAAGCACTTTATAGTGACAGCGAAATGTTTACCAGATATTTCAATTCCATCCCTTTGTAAATTGTTGATTTCTTCAATAAATAAATTTAAGTATGAATCTAAAGACGCTGGTTTTGATTCGCCAAAATAGACTGCAACTGGGTAAGGTTCATAAAGGTCAGCGTCACAATGGACTTTGCAAAGAATAGGCCAGAACTCTTGATAACCTGATTTGACAAGAGGAACTCCATCGACATTAATTTGCAGTTCAATTAAGTTCTTTGGTTGCTAGTCATCATTTACACACTCAATTAATCCTTTTGCTACACCAAAGTAAACAAATTCACCCATCGAACCTTTACTGTCAGGCATAGGGATAATATTGTACTGGGCTTTTGTGGTTCTGAGAAAAGCTTTGGCACTTTTTGGCAAATCTGGAATTAATCGAACTCTAAGAATAGCTAGAAGTTCGTCTAAATGCGACAGATATATTTTGTTTTTCGTTGCCCATTGACGTAATTGTTGAACTTCCGGTTGATGTGTTTCATTTATGTCAATATCTTCTTCGCTTGAATTTGTTGAACTTTGGACTGCATCTGGATCATCGCTTGTTTCTTCATCCTGCAATGATAATAATTCTTGTTCTTCTTCATCATCATCATCATCATCATCATCATCATTATCTTCTTCTTTATCATCGCAATTCCTGTCTACATTCTCTTCGTTACCTGCATTATAATATTAATAATTATGAGTGACGCAATCAAATATTGATAATTATTAAGATTAAAAAATAAAACTTATAATTGTAGGCATTTATTTATTTCTATATGTACTTTGTACGATTCGTCTTTTCTAATTAATAATAGTTATTCTAAAAGACAAGAGTAATTCAAATTTTTTTTCGCCCTAAAAGCTCAAATATGGTGTATTATTAGTTCGACAAGAGAAAAACTTTATTACAAATATGGTCCATTAAAGTTTTCTAAGTGATTCTTTTAATGTTTTTTGTTTAATAACTATACTTTTTTTAATTGTGAAATTTTCAAGTACAGAAATTCACGATGTATACAATATACATATTTAACAGTATTGGTTGCATAATTTTTATATCTAGAATGTATGTACACATATGTACCTGTTTCAAAATTCAACAAATGGACTAAATTATCCACTTGAATATTCTGTTCTTCTGCATTGTGCTCTACAGATTCTGAAATAGACAAGAACTTATTTTGAGAAATTATATCTTGCAATAAATGTAATAAAAATTAGTGTAACTTACCACCATCACTTGAGTCAGGTTGGTTTTGTATTAAATTCTGTTTGAACTTAGAAATCACACGATGCTTTCGTACCCGTGAACGTAATTTATCATTTGCACGACGTTTTCTATCCATTTTAATTATTTGATAACACGTATAATGTCATTGACTACACGTCACTGTTTCATCCACTTTTAGGTTATATTGGTAAATGATGGGGTTTCGAAGATAAAGCCCTGTTTAAAGCGTCATTCCGTCATTATGGGAACGTTAAGTGTAAGCCCAGCTAAACGTGTTAACATTGTGTTGCTCTTATTTACTCAAATTTCAATGATTAAAAAGTTGGAACACCAAGCAAGATTAAAACCTTTAAGTCGGATAACGTTCAACTTAATACTAATTGTATGATTTTCCAGTAATTTTCAAATTTTTTCAAAATGGGAATCCCAGTTGGGTCCAACGTGGCGCCCAACTAAAAACTGGGCTTAGTTGGGAAGTTTTCCACACGGGCATTTTTAAAAGATTTTGGTCTTGTATTAAAGGTAAGTCTCCATCGTAAATTGCTAACTAGTCAATATATAATATAAAAAATACTTTTTTTATGTAGGTAGTTTGATTTTTTTTGTTTTATTCGATTAGGAAATTAAATTAAATTCGTAAATGTGGCTTGTACTTATAGTAATTTTATTATCACGATTGATAAATGCAACGATTATGATAAAAGCGTCATTCTCCTTCCTTATTATTTATGGGAATCGCTACATAGGCTTCATTATCAAAATTCATATAAATGCAGCTTGTTATAAGAGATATTATTATAATTTTCCAAAACTCAGATAAATTTGAAAAACTAAAAGAGGAAAACGATAAAAAACTATTTATTTATTTATTAACACCAACCAAATAATTCAAAAGTTTGTGTGAGATAACTTTTTTATTTTGAAAATATCTCCTCGAAATTTGGAAAATACAACAGAAAACGATGAAGAACGTCTGTCAACTTGCTTTAGATTGAAGATTTTGCAAAAAAAATTTACAGTTAACTGTAATTATCAATAAGTTTTTGAATTTTTTCAAAATTTTTACTCAAGAAGTTTCCCAAATTTTCAAAAAGATACTTTGTAAATTAAAAGTTTTTCTTACGTCATTGAATAAATGTATAATGTGGTCCGATTGATCCATGGCCTTAAGAATTTACAAAGATAAATCTTCTAAAGTATGGATGCAATAAATATCAACATATTCTATTCTTACCAGACAGACTTGAGGATTTCCTCACTTCATTATCGTCACTTCCTGTGTTAACAAACTGCAAACATTTTTATCTCTGTCATAAATAAACTGCATTATTGCACAAACGCAATATAATAATAATAATATTATAATTAAAATATCAGGTGATGGGAGGTCAGGTGTAAAGAGTGATGGCGGAACAATTTAACGAGATAATGAGAGTGTGCACATGTATGTATTATATAAATTTCTTGATAAGATCGTCATCAACACCCGTCACTGTCAGACAAGAGACAAATGCCTCTGCGGTAATTTAGATTCAAATCTCACACTTTTAGCAACTTGCGAATGACTCCAATTATATCTACGATTTCTGATATAACTAAATTATCACCAGAATCCATTAAATTAGTTAAGTGTTTTTTCTATCTTTTACCTTTTTAGAAAATAATTTTCCAGTCCAGAGATTTATTAGGGAAGCAGAAGTTGCTATAATTTGAAATAAAAATTGAATAAAAGAATGGATCGTATTCATATTCTACGCACGACATGAGATGCGCGACACGTGTGGATAATTTTTATAAATATCAGCGAGTCTGGGAGGTTGGAAAACAATAAAGAAAAGATGTGGGAAGAAGATGGTGAGAGACTGGTAGAGAAAAAAGCAAAGGTGTCCATATAAGCCTTTACCTGGACCAATCATTGGCTCTTGGAGGACTATTAATTCAGGAGAATTTGCCATGGGGTTTTTGTGTTCGTGATCTGAACTCAGGGTGGTGTTGTGGTTAAAGTTGTGGTTTGATTTATCTCAGACCGCTTCTCACGCAACCGCGATAACTCACTGCCCCTTAATTTTTATTTTTCACCCTCCCCCAATCCCTTCACCTCGTTGCCTTCAAGATTCAACCCTTGATTCGTTTTTCTTCTACACCTTGATCACTCAGAATTGAAAATTTTTCCACTTCAGAGAAGAAAAGTATTTCACATTGAAGAAAAATACTAAAACCCAGAAAAAAGTTTCTTTGATTCAATACAAATCTCTTTAAATCAAACAAATGCGTGCATTGCTATATGGTCGAAGAAAAGTTTTTTTAATTTGAAGACATTCCTTGGTTTTTTTTTTTTTTTTTGAATGAAAGAAATGAATGTCTGCACAGTCCCATAAGTACATGTATAATATGATTAACAGAAATATTTTCTTTAATTTAAAAAAAAATAGTCTTTGTTCAAGATAATAAAATTAGGTAAATTATTTCTTAAGGGTGTGTGATACTTCGGAAATTAGCAAATAATGTTCATTTTTTTCTACACGTTTATTATATCCAAAGTACATAAAAATTTTTTTCAAAATTTGGGAAATGGTAAAAAAGGCAAAAACGAAAGTAGATAGATTACATTTGGTTTCGAAAATAAAAGAAGTTCAATTTGACAAAATATTTTGGGAAACGCTTTTTCATTATCTGAACCAAAATCAGTCTATCTACATCCATTTTCATCTTCTCTACCCTTTCCCAAATTTGGATAACAAAATTCTATGTATTTTGGACACAAACATGTGGAAACTGGACGAAATTGTTTACATAAAGTTGCTACTTTTCTCAAGTATCACAATCTTAAATTTAAATAATAAATTTCATTTTTTGAAATTTTTCTATTGAATTTAATATCCTAGATTTATTGAAAAAATTACTTTATAATTGCGTAAAATCGAATTATGTACCCAGAAAAAAGTTTTTTTGATTTAATTTCTTTGATTTAATGAAATCTTTTTATTGTTTTTTTTTCTTTGAATTAAAGAAATAAATGTCTGCACAGTCGCATAAGTACATGTGTAATGTGATTCACAAAAATATTTAATTTAATTTAAAGAGAATATTCACTTCGTTCAAGGTAATAAAATTAATGGAAATATTTCTTATGTTTTTGCCAGTACTGTATTTGAATCGAAAAAATATTTTTTTAAATCGAAACAATAATATTAAAAAATTAATTTATTTTATTTAAAAAAGGCTATAGAAAAGTGATTTCTTAAAATCAAATAAATTCATATTTGTCCTAAAGGTCTTTTTACTTCGAGTTGAAGAAATGAAGTCAAGAAAACGATTTCTTAAATTTAAATAAAACTTTTTTCTGGGTGCGGAATAAAAAAGTATTTTTTAATTGAAACAAATTTTCTTGGACTGAGTATCAACGAAATGCTTTTTCAATTAAAGAAACTGCTCTCTGAGCGATCTTCCCAGGCACATCGGTAAGTTTCGCATATTTGAGGTGAATAAAAAAGTCAACAAGTCGGCGACTTTCTCACCATTTTTTCAATCCCCCCCAGAATATCTCGGAATCGAAGAATTCAGCGGCTGTTAAAAAAAATTTAACTTTATTATCGGATCGTGCACGCTCGTTGACAGTGAAGGCTGTTCTTGTTTTTATCACAAGTCGAAGTCAGAGAAAATCATTGTTTATGACTTTGGGTACAAACTGTCGAGTTTTTAATGCTCCCGAGTCAGTTCGTCTGGATCATTAAGAACTCAAGTAGCAATGTGCTCCAATAATACTTAATTCAAAAACTATTACGAATTGCGGTAATGCTCACCGCAAGCGTTTGTGAGAATAACATTCGCCAAATCAAATTGTGGTTTCGCATTTTCATGTTATTATACAGATCATAGAGTTTCATGATTTTATGATTGGACAAATACATTAAAATTTAAATTCTTTCGAGTTATTTATTTCCTCTTAATTCAACACATTCTGCAATCTTATGACGAACTCTCGTTATGCGAGTAATAACATATTTTATACCGCTTGCTTTATGTAAATAAATATGTATTTAATAATATTTTAGACTGTGTGAATTCTTTCTGAATGTACATAATACAAATAGATTTTAGTTAATTGTCTTGCCTAATTAGGTTTTTTGGTATATGATACGCTTATGATTTCGCAGATATCTTGTAATTGACAATAATCATAATTCGTATATTCACAATTGGAATAGTGCCATCCAAAACATAAAGGTAGTTAACTACATTCGACTGGAATTCGAGAAAATGAAGAAAAACTTTTTTTTTCAGAATCAAGTGAAAAAATCATTTTTGTTGTTGTTGTAAAATCGTCTCTAAGACAAGTAAGGCATGCTTAATCTAATTCTTAAAAAAAAATTGAATTTTTTAATAACAACAATTAGTTTATGTAATTACGACACTTTTTCGGATGAAAATACTCGTCAAAAAGGCCGTAACTGCATTTACGACTTTTCATCAAGGAATAGCGTCTGAGTTCGGGCCTGTTTACTAACCAAGAACGTCGTCAACTACATCTATGTGTGAGTTAGATGTTAGAGTTAGATACTTCTTGATTTTCTAACTTTCAATCTAATTACTTACGTTTTCTAATGTATGAAATATAATTTTATAAATAATATATAAATATATATATATATATATATATATTTATGTGTAAATATACAAATACATAAATATATAATACATATTGTAGATACTCTCTAAATCTGAATCAGTCGAAATCTACTGATTATCAGTCAAATTTGACTGATTCAAATAGCTAAAAAGAGGTTACTGCGAATCAGTGATATTTCACTGATTACTTCAGTGAAAAGTAACTGATTTAACAGTGGAAAATATTGTTTTCACTAATTAAACAGTGAAAATTAACTGATTTAACAGTGAAAAATATTGTTTCCACTGATGATTCAGTGAAAAGGCAAATCACTGATTCAATCAGTGAAAATTTGACTGAATAAGATTTAGAGAGTACGACTCTTTTCTTTGGAAAGCGGGCCCGGAGCTTGCATGAATTAGAAGACAAGAAAGCCACAACTACATAACGACGTTTTTAGTTTGGATCAAGGGGTGGGTATTCTTCGATGCTCTTGCCAGATAAGAAAGCCGTAAGTGCAGTTACGGCACTTTTTCCTGGAAAAGTAATAACACATTTATGGTTTCTTTCTATTTTCGTGTTAGTTACAACACTCAATTAGTTCGAAAAATCTAATTCAATCTGAATTATCGTACTTTGGATTTTTTAAATTAAAAAACCATTGCGATTTTTTTGAAATGACAAACACAGTAAAACGCGAAATTGCTTCAAGAACCGAGTGATATAAAAAAGTCATTTTAGCGAAAAATGTCAATTAACGACCTTTATGTTTTGAACGGCAGAATAGAGAATAGAGAATCAATGTTTTAAATTTGGAAAACTTAATTTATTACCCTTTCAGAAAATGTTAATGCTATTATTCAATACATATTTTAAGAGAAAAATGTTCGCTTTACAGAGAAAAAATTTATTTTTTATTAACAATTACTGTAGGTCAAAGTTCAATGCAGTTTTTCTCAAGTTTACTTTTTAAAATTTGTCGGATTTAAAAAAACAATTTTAAGACTCCACTGTCTTAAAATTTTTAATTAATCTCTCATTTTGCAACTGCATCTATTTGTTTATAAAACTTATTTCATTTTTCAACATTTCTGATTAGCAGCTAGAAAATAAGAGATAATTTAAAAAATCCAAGGCAATGGAGTCTTTTAAAATTGTTTAAAGAAGAAAATGAGCAATCATTCCCTTAAATCTGATCGTTTTTAAAGAGTAAACTTGAAAAAAAACTGCATTGAACTTTGACCCACAGTAATTGCTACTAAAAAAGACATTTTTTATATTTTCAAATTTTTTCCCGATAAAGGGAACATTTTTCTCTTAGAATATGTATTAAACTCTTTTTAATGAGAAAATTTATAAATTAAGAAAAATAATTTTTTAATAATGTTTTTTGTAATAGGATTTTTCCTAACTATCGCTTCTTACCAATTTTTTGAAAATGATTGAAGTTTCTTAAATCATAGCTTTTTTTCGGGGAAAATATTCTCTACAACTTAACCGTTTCTAATTTTTGAAAATAAATTCTTTAATGGCTGAAATCATTAAAAATCAATTTTCCAAAACAAAATTTTTATAAACAAATTGCTGTATTTGATAATAATTTATTCATTTTCATTAATTGGAAACGGTTAAGTTGTAGAGAATATTTTCCCCGAAAAAATAAGCTATGATTTAAGAAACTTCAATCATTTCAAAAAAATTGGTAAAAAGCAATAGTAAGGAAAAATCCTATTACAAAAAACATTATTAAAAAATTATTTTTCGTAATTTTTAAATTTTTTCATTAAAAAGAGTGTCTTTCCTTACATATTACACGGATGATGATATAATTTCCAGTCTTGAAATCATAGAAAAACTTCTTTTTCTAGAGACTGATTTTTGGCACGACAACTACCTTAAATAATAGCATTAGAATTTTTCGAATTAAATTTTCCAAAGACTTTGTAGGAATGGCATGTTCCTCCTTAAGGGCATGTGATACTTAGGAGATTAGTAAATTTTATTGGTTTTAGGTTTCTATACCTTTGTGTCTAAAATACATTAAATGTTGTTTTCGAAATCTAGAAAATGGCATTGAATATAAAAACGAAGGTAGATAGACTACTTTAGGTTTCGAAATTGAAAAAAAGTTCAATTCGATCAATATATATATAGGAAATGTTTTTTTATTGTCAAAACCAAAAGTAGTCTATCTATCTATTTAGACACTTGGAAATATATTGAATATGATGAAAAATTCCAAACCTTCCCTGTTATCTACCTTTAAAATCATACCAACCAATGAGAATGATTAACCAATAATTGAGTAGGAATAAATAACATAGTGTAGAATGGATTAAACCCATCCATTTTCCATAGAAAATGAGAACCGGAGAGATGTGGGTGGAGCATGAAAGTATGGGAGAAAAGGGAATATATGTCTGATGAAGGGTGTGAGAGGAAAAGAGATGATGGGCAGAATGGAAAAAGTATACGAGAGTGAGAACTCGCAAATGATGAGACGATGACGGTGCAGACTGTCGACTGTGAGAGAAATGGATAACGACCAGCAGCCATTCGAAGTCCCTCATACTAGCTGGATATTATCGATTATGATAGCTGCTCTTCACGATCGATCAAGCAAACTCTTCGTAACCATCCACCTCGATCTCACACTCCACTCTCACTCCTGCTCATTCATTCTTCTCCATACACTTACTACTAGTCGAAACTCAAAACTAATTGACGCTTCCGTTACTTCAAGTTCGATTTATTAAATTGTCTGCAAGATATAAGAACTACTGACTCGGGGATTACTTTAAGAAATTTCATTCTTCGAGCGATAAATTGAAAAAACTGCTGACGACTGCTACTACTGCCAACTTCACGTGTTATGAGGCCTTGCAAGTATAGTACTTCCTTGAAAATATTTCCATTTTGAAAAAGTCATAACTTTCTCAAAAAATTATTCATTTTCAATTTTTATATCTACTCACAATAATCATAAAACTATTTCTTTTTACTACCATAAGCAAGGGAATTTCTTAATGTTAAGTCATTTTCTTAAATATTGTTTTTGCATTAGCACGGCCCATTGAAAATTCCAACGTCGTAAACTACGTCGTAAACTACGTCAGATCCGACGTCGTAAACTAATTGTACTAATTAGGGAATAATTTTTTGAATAAAAAATAAAGCTGCGTAGTAAACCACGGCGTAAGCTACGTCGTAAACTACGACTTAAACTACGAAGGAAACTACGTCGCATACTACGCAGCGTACTATCCCAATTTCCGACGTAGTTTACGACGTAGCTTGCGACGTCGGAATTTTCAAGCAGGGGGGAAAAATATTTGCTTTATTAGCAAACGGATTGTTGATATAAAATTTAAAAAAATTTTTGCTGTCCCAAAAAATCTTTTCGTTGAAACAACTAAAATTTTGTTGGGATAACAAAAAAAATTTGTAGCTTGTATACCAACAAACAGTTTGCTGATACAGCAAATCTTTTTCTTCGTAAGTGCAATCGCCCGTGCGAAAATTAAATTCGGAGCCTGGCAGGGTACTGGCGAATTGGACACTTTTCCGACATGGCTCTAGTTTGGCAAAATTTCAGGAACCTGGAGAGGCACGTAACACTGTTGCTAATGATTAGCCCACTAAAGACAAACTTAACAGGGTCTTTTCAGATTTTTCTGAAAATGCCATGAGTATCAAATTGAATATGATAAAAAATACTACAAATATTACAAGAACTAAATTTCATCATTTTTTAGGATAAAATTTCTTAAAATGAAATAAAACGTAAAAAGAACTCAAAGAGAAGTCCTCGATAATACCCAATCTATCGTTTTCTCAGGGAAACCTCTTCAAACCTTCGTTTTGGATTAAATCATCTTTTATGTCTAAATAATTGAAACTTATTTTTATATGGGAATAAAAGGAATGAATTTATAATTTGATGACAAAATTGTCAATTTGAATTTCCGAATATGCCTATATTATGATTCAATTCAGGAAATTCTAAATAGGAAAACTAGTGTAGGACATGCCAGAGCCCTGCTTTAAATGAGGCTGCTCGGGCTATGCATTAGAAACGTAATGGAAACATTAGCTAGGTATTAAAATAAAACAAAAGTAGAGTAAATAATATGAAATAAAAAATGAAATGTATTGAAATGAAATCTTCAAATAGAATATTTTCAATTAGAGTAAGATTTTACTGATCCTCCCCCACCCCTAAAAGCTGTTAGGTAATTAATAATTATGATAATTTATAAGTATGAAATGCATATTTTTTGAACATAAAATAGGTTTGAAAATGGTGTAAAAATTAAGATTTATCTTCGAGATTGTACTGTGGTAAATATCTGTAAATTTTGTAACTTGAACTACATTGGGTACAAGTATCCGAATATTTATTAATTAGTAACTAGAAATCAAAAGATTTTCTCTCAATTTTATTAAAAATAACTGGATTTTCTAAAATCCTATTTTAATTATATGTAATAGTAACTGCACGAAACTTCAGTTACGTCTTTTGGAAAGTCCCAACAGATATTTATAAAAATGCAAAAATCTATTAAAAGTTAATTTATAGAAGTTATACCACAATAATAAAATATCGTTTTATTAAAATATCCAAAATAAGACAATTTTAATAATAATGGCGTTTTACAACAGCCATTGAATTCTCTATTAGTTCATAGAGCAAGTAGAGTTTTCAAATATCAGTTTTAAAAAGTGGAACCCTCTGAAAAAATAAGTTTGTTTTTTCATTGCTACGGGAAATAATCTTTTCAATCGAGAAATGACTTGTTGAAAATAAGAGCTCATTTTCCGGGGTCAGGATAAAGGCAAACTATAATCCTTGTATGAAATCTGTTAAGGGTGGAGCTAAAGAAGCAGGGTGTGGTCCCTAAAGAAACTAAGGGTAGTTTGTTGGAACAGGAAGTGGGGTAGGAGCTCTAAATGATTTAGGATGGGTTCTTCGTGCGGCCAGTGACTATAAGAGGTGGAGGGAGTTTGCGGTTAGGGGTTTGGTTTCAATATGAGCCATCTGATGCCTCACACGAGGATGATACACATTTCCTCTCGACTGAAAACACCGCATTTATGTCTCCTGGACCAACTTTTATTGTAGAACATTGCGGATGGGCTTAACAACTTCACAGAACTTTCATTATTCGCCACCTATACACACTTCTGCAGGACATATTACCTTTTACTGCCAAGTGTCTTGATCTTGTAATAAAAAAAAGATTAGACAACCAGAGAGTCTTGTGGATCGTAAAATAAATTCTTTTTACCGAAAATTTATTTCAGGAATAAAGATTACCTGCCTCGAAGGTATGCTAATAATTGCGTACAAATTATTTCATCGGGGTTTTAAAGCTATACGGAGTTTATTATAGAATCTCTGAATAATCCTAAGTTAGGCTTTGTGCATTATTCATATTTTGACAATTTCAAGCAATTCGAAACTCCCAAAAAATCGAAAATATTCGAGCCTTAAAGTGAATAAATATTTTTCCAAGGTTCGACGCTAACCCAGCGCCCTTTTTTTTTAGTTTATTTTTATTTAATTTTAATTTTTATCAAAAGAGGAAGAAAGAAATGGGTTTTTGGATGGTTATACCTTTTTTTTCTCCTTTTTTGTTTAGAAGTTCATTTTGGTTGGAATTAGTTCGTTTTTGTTTTTGAGGGTTCAAATCTTTTCGAATTGCTTAAAATTGTCAATTGTAATGTGGTTTGAACCTTAGAATGAATCTGAGTTTGTAGTGATATAAATTTGAATTATTTTTAAAATATTGGAAACGGTTAAGTTGTAGAGAATATTTTCCCCGAAAAAACAAGCCATAATTTATGAAAATTTAATAATTTTTTAAAAATTGGTACAAACGACACTAAAGCAAAATTCTATTGCAAAAAACATTATTAAAAGTATTATTTTTCCTGAATCTTAAATTTTTTTTCTTTCATAAAAGACGACTGATAATATCAATTCAAGTCTTAAGGTAGTTGTCGTGCCAAAAATCAGTCTCTGGAAAAAGAAGTTTTTCTATGATTTCAAGACTGGTAATTATATCATCAGCCGTGTCATATGTAAGGAAAGACACACTTTTTAATGAAAAAATTTAAAAATTACGAAAAATAATTTTTTAATAATGTTTTTTGTAATAGGATTTTTCCTTACTATCGCTTCTTACCAATTTTTTTAAAATGATTGAAGTTTCTTAAATCATAGCTTATTTTTCGTTGAAAATATTCTCTACAACTTAACCGTTTCCAATTTTTAAAAATGAATCAATTATTATCAAATTCAGCAATTTGTTTATAAAAATTTCGTTTTGGAAAATTGTTTTTTAATGATTTTAACCATTAAAGAATTTATTTTCAAAAATTGGAAACGGTTAAGTTGTAGAGAATATTTTCATCGTAAAAATAAGCTATGATTTAAGAAACTTCAATGATTTTCAAAAAATTGGTAAGAAGCGATAATAAGGAAATATCCTATTACAAAAAACATTATTAAAATATTATTTTTCGTAATTTAAAATTTTTTTTTATTAAAAAGAGTGTCTTTCCTTACATATGACACGGCTGATGATATAATTTCCAGTCTTGAAATCATAGAAAAACTTCTTTTTCCAGACTGATTTTTGGCACGAAAACTACCTTAAAATCATAAGAAATCTTTTTTTTTCAAAGACCAGTTCTTTGGCACGACAACTACCTTAGTTTCCTCCAAGAAATAATTATTAAACATAGAGACGAATTTATGAGCATCACCATCTGGCTCGTGCGATTTGAAAATAATTGCCCCCTGGTCCTTTCTTCCTCTGAGGAATAAAAGGTACACGTGTCTTGCCAGCAGGATTCGTGTTTACACAGAGATCACTTAGATCAGACTATTACTGCTAGAGAAACAGAAAAAAGTTTAGAGGAAAAAGGAAAAGGAGTCTGCTAAAGTCGAAAAGCTTTGACTGACAGAGAATGAGCGCGTGTCCTACCAGCGGGTTTCGAGGTCAGGTGCCATCCTAAAATAAGAAGAAGTCTAGGAAGAAGACTGTTTGGATCTACAATGAAAGTTCCGGACAAACGAAAACATGACTACCGCCTACTCCATCGTCTCTGGCCCGTGGTTGCTGTCCTTATTGTTGTTTGGTGTTACTATATACACAACACATTGAGGCAAGAGTCACAACAAAGAGTGAGATTTGTATACGGGTGGCTTGAGTGACAATGAAAACCGGCGAGGTCCACGCGTGTCACGTTTGAACAGCTTCCCCTCATTGTGTCCTCGTGGCTTCTTTCTTACCCTCCCGCTTTGACTTTTTTTCTCCCTCACCTACCTTTTCTGAATTGGTGTGCATTCTCTTACACTGGCCATATTAGCTCATTCAGCATCCTGCCTGCTCCACCGCAAACTCATCCACCAACCAAAATAGCACACCTCAAACGTCACCGACACAATACAAGACCAGCCGACGGACCAAGTGCTCGATGTCAAGACACCACCTGGCTAGAACATTAACTTGGCTTACAAATTATCGGTGAATCTTCTAACTTGCCTAAGGAATAGAGCAGATGTATTTTTATGGAGCCTAAAGTTGTCTAACTTCTCGAACCCAAGCTTGGCATGTTTCCTTCAATAATGAAAAGGAAATTTGCTGGATACATGTGTAATTCATTTTGTTGCTGAATGCATAGACTAATGGGGTATTGTGCACTTACATAATGCAAGAGTACATTCTTTGGGACGAATTAAATTCTATATTTTTATTAAAACAGCATTTTTACATTCTCATCATGGATGAGAAGGTATTGGTTTTATGTGAAAAATGACTTTCGAAATTTTCATCAAATCTTTACGTTTTGAGACCCCCTGAGTCAGAAAAAATGCTTTTTACGAAAGTGTCTGTCTGTCTGTCTGTCTGTCTGTCTGTAGTAGGTCGTGTGCGGCATAACTCTCGATAGAATTATCAGATTGAATTGAGCTTTGGTACACTTTATCGGAGCCGAAAAAGTAAGGACAAGTTCGTTAACCAGCCACATCCAATCAAAATTCAGGGATGGAACACTACTTTTGTGTTTTTGAAAATAATTTTTTGAAAAAATCAAAAATTCCAATCCTGGTTTTTGATAGTGCTCATAAATCTCTACAAATTATCCTAATAACATTTTTTGATTAAATCAAAATTAGAAATGTTACATCATATTCCAATTCGAAAAAAGTCAATATAAAAATTCCATTTTCCAGTTAAATTATACGAGATACGAAAAAAACGTTATAATACAATATTATTTTCTACATAAATTCCTACAAATTTGAATTGTAACATTTTTTCATAAGATGCATATTTTTCTTTTTAATTAAAAAAAAAAAAAAAACTATTGAAAATCCAAAATTCAATTTTTTAACAATAATATTCGAAATACGAAAAAAACGTAAGAATACAAAGTTGTTCGTTTCAAAAAGATCTACAAATTTTGTCTGACACAATTTCCGAAAAAACATATTTTTCGTTTCAATTTCAAAAAATACGATTAAAATTCAAGAATTCCATTTTTTAACCAAAACATATAAGATACATAAAAAACGTTTATATGAAAAATTATTTGCCTAAATGAGGTCTACACATTCTTATTAAAAAATTTCTCGATAGGATGTATATTTTATGTTTTGATTTTTAATATTTAAAAAATTCGATTTTTTTCACCAAAATATGTGAGATACGAAATAAGCGTTGTTCTGCAAAATCGTTTCCTTTAATAGTCTACGATTGTTTTTCCTTTTTGAGATATTTGGAAGAAAATAAATAAATTATTTTAATCACATAATTTATTAAAAAGTTACTGAAATGTATACAGAAAATAGAACACGAAGCATGAGTGTCACGATGAGAATGTGTTCCTTAAGACCGATAGAGCCTTAAGTAAATTGAATTTCCTGTTGCACTTGAACTGAAAAAGAAATTTAGTGAATTTGAGAAAATGAGTAATTTACATCATCTTTAATATTATAAAATTGGTTTGGGCTTCAGTATTAAATTATAAGAAATAAACTTTAATGAATGCGAAGAGCCCAAGACCGAGCGCGAAGCGCGACGATCAAATCGCGCGCCCTAGGCGCGCTCAAACTCGCGAACTGCGCGCGAAGTGCGCAATAAGAATGTGCCCACGAAGCGGGCAGATTTTTATTACGTTTCTAGCCTGAAAGTTACAATAATCATCGAATTATGCAATAGCTGTTATTTTATTTTGTTTAATGAAAAAAAAAAAAATTATATAATTAGAGAAGAGTTTCATGATATGTAATGGGGAAAATAATTTTGTTTAATTAAGACCATGTATAAATATTTCCGCAACATAACTTCTTTTCTGAAAATTTTTGTGGCCGAAAAGCTATCTTAAATAAATATAATCGATAATTAAGTCACGTTGTCAGGCTGATCCTTGAACTTAATAGTATATTAAGCAGCTTGGGAGAAAAAAGTTTATTTTGCGACTGTGAAGTTTGTCGTAAAACGAGGGCAACAATTATATACGAGTAAAATAATTAGTATATAATGCAACTAGGGAGAGAAAAATTTATTTTGCGAGTATGAAGTTTGATGCCGAAGCAAAACGAGGGCATCAATTATATACGAGTAAAATAATTAGTATATTATGCAACTAGGGAGAAAAAAGTTTATTTTGCGAGTGTGTGGTTTGCAGCTAGACGGGGGCAACAATTACATACGAGTAAAATAATTAGTATATTATCCAACTAGAGAGAAAAAGTTCATTTTAATTAGTATATTATGCAACTAGGGAGGAAAAAGTTTATTTTAATTAGTATATTATGCAACCATGGAGAAAAAGTTTATTGTAATTAGTATATTATGCAACTAAGCAGAAAAAAGTTTATTTTGCGAGTGTAAAATTTAATGCCGGAGCAAAGTGAAGGCAACAATCGCAGAAGTAAAATAAATGTTTTTCCCTAGTTATATACGATTTTTTTTCCACTTGGGAGTCGAAAAATGGATTTGTTTTCCCCACAGAAGACAAAAAATGCACTTTCTGACCCACTAGTAAAAAAATAAGTTTTGTTGGTTTTGAAGGAAAGAATTCTTTTAGATTAAATAACATTTTTGTTTTGTTTTAAGGAATAGTTATTGACAAGCGTTAGAAAAATTTCAAAAGTATTTGTATACATGGTAATTAAAATATAAGTTCTGATGTTTATATTGTCTTTTATTATTTTCCTCAATTGTGCTATTATTATGCATGCATTCTGATTGATTTATAAGGCAGTGAAAATGCAAAATGGCAGTTAAAAAAGAGGCGCCTTTTTATACTAAAAATATCTTTCGAATACTCTAACTCGATTCCACTAGATCATTTTCTTTGTCATGAACTTTGTCAGCACTGGTCGGTATAAAGAACACCCTGCTGCATCTTATACCATGAGTCAGGTAATTAATTATATTTAATGTGACATGAGCTGGAATTACTTGTTTGCAACTTTGTTATCTTCTGAATACTGATGTGAAAATCAAGAATAATTAACAAACAGTAGCCTATTTATAATTAATTACTGCCATATAAAGCTTATACTATCATTAATTAAAAATATTACAATATATACAGAAGAAGTTTTAAATTGTTTTTGTCACATAAAAAACTCAAACATACATTTTTTCAAATATTTCGATTCAGATCGGAGTCCTCATCAGCGATATATTATCTCCAAAAAATACAAAAAAAGAGGGCTACCTGAAATATTGCACGTGTAAACAATTCTTTTCGAGTGAAAAGATTTCTGCCGAATTACCAAATCAGATTGCATAATTGAAAAATATATAAAAAAATACAAATTCGAATTTTATTTTTCCTGGACCCTAAAGTCACGCCTCAAGTCCAACAAAAGTTTTAATTATATCATTAAGGGTCGATACAAGTCTTGAAAAAAAAACACATTTTTAATAAAAGTCTAGAAAAGTTCAAAAAAATATATTTTAACATGTCTGACCAAAACAGTTAATGACTACTAGAAATTTTGGAATTGCTAATCAACACATAAATCTACATAAAACATTAAAATCAAACATTCAAAACCAAGATCCTAAACTCACATTCCTCCGGTTTTCTCCTTTTTAAATAAATGTTAATGAAGCACCATTTAGATCTACGTTATTCACAGGTGTCTCGGAAACTCCACACGTTTTCGGAAACATGAAAGGATTGCGTGGGAGTGTCGATTACTTGAAAAGATACTAAAGACGACAAAAGCGGTTAGATTTTAAAGAGCATTAGACTCAATTTTATTAATCAATTTTACGAGTTTTCATCAGCGTTTACACACGAAAAGAATAATTTCCTGTGTACAAGGAAGGTGAACCCCATGGGGCCGTAGATTTCCGAGTTTATCGCCCTCCTCTTGTAGGCGCGCCCGATTCCTTTGGTCTCTGACCGTTTGGTGTCAATTAGAAAGTCACCGTTACGGCGTCGCCAGCTCATTGGCGGCAAAAAGTTTGACTCGATCTATTATCTCTATAGTTTATGTTTGCTCTCGAGCTCCCATCGCAGCCTCCTTTATTCCCACAAAATGGTAATGTTCGGACGAAGCGCCGCTGCCGGGTTGAGAGGAAAGGCGCGAAGCGCGTAGCGATCTAAGCAACCGGCGCATAATATGGGTCTTAAAGGAGCGTTCATAGAGGTGCCGTTTGAAAGCAATGATCGTAATCTGGTTGGTTCTTGGTGTTCCAACGTGGCGGGTGTCAGCAGCCAGATAGGAATCGCTTCGCAGTCCACAGCTTCGTGGGTAAATACCAGTACAAACCACACAGGGATAGGATAACATAAGGCCCCACTTAGCTACTAATGCTGTCGCTACCCGCCCTTTCTCTGTGTAAATTATGTCCTCTGCTGGACCACCTTCCTTGCTTTGGTCTACTCGCTACCAGGACTAATCACCTCGCACTTGTCTGCAATCCTTTCGAGAACATTCTCTATCTCATCATCTGATATAATATCCTTGTTCGAAAATACTTTTCTGTAAATGTATCTAACACTTTTAAAACTTTGACTAAAATTCGTCTCAAAGTATATTTTGTCTGCGAAAAATTTCCGGTACGTTAGGAATAATTACCATTGCACTTCGATTTTCCCTAGATTCCTAATATTTTTTAGAATTACCATTATTAAAACAAATCTATTTTTTTGAATTAAGAAAACTTTTTTCATTTATTAAGAAATGTTACTTTGATTCAAAGAAATGGTTTTCTCAGTGTGATGGTGGCGCTGCTTCAGAGCAAATTCACAACAGTTGTATTGTATAATTACGAAAAATTACTTTATAAGTACTGTGATTCCAATTTACAATACCTTGACTGTAATTTTACTACAACCTATACTGAAGTTTCATATCACTTTTCGGATCTTTAGTATTTTGACTGCAAAAAATTTCCAGTCTGGTAGGAATAATTACACAAGTCTACATGGTTTTGTTATGGAGTAGCTTAGGTACATTTCCGAAGTGATTTTTGGCCTAGAAACCGAATCCGGGGTCAGAATTGCTCCATTACGTCAGGTTTTTGAGTAATCCTAACCTAAAAGTGCAAATAGCACGGTTTTTCACTATATTTGAGCATCGATAACTTCGCGAATTTTTATTACTTTTTAAATATGAGAAAACCATAAAAAAGAGCCACTTTTTAGCTTTCCATTTCACTAATTATATGTATGATTTGAACTTTTATAACCAGAGATATCGCCGATTGGATAAAAAAAAATATTGTCATAAAAAGTTTCTCCATGTAATTTTACAAAAATATAATAGAAGTTTATTACCAAGGGGTAATGTAATTTTACAATACATGATGCATTGTAATTTCAGAACTGATGGTGGCGTCGCTTCAGAGCAAATTCACAACAGTTGTATTGTAATTACGAAAAATTACTTCACAAGTACTGCGTTCCCGATTTACAATACCCGGACTGTAATGTTACATTAGATTTTAGTAATAAAACTCCATCAACGTGTTGTAAAATCACTAACATTTTTAACAATGTATATAGAGTAGCTACATTTTCTGAAATTTGACTTAGTGAGAAAAAATTAAGGAAATTTTCAGTTGCTAGGAAAGCAAAATTTATTTAGTGAAAAATTGCAGAGTTTTTCAATAGAAATATTGGAATAAAGAGTAATTTATGAAAGCAACTTAAAACATTCCTTTTTCGAAAATTCACTGAAAAGTAACTAGCTTTTTTCGAATTTACCTTTGTATCATAAAGCATGTAACTGAATGAAACTTTTCATTTTAAAAATTTAAGGCACACTGAGAGAAAAGTTTTTTGAATAAACAAACATATCTTGGATAAATGACCAAAAAAAATTTTTTGAATATCTTCTTTCTGTTTGAGGAAATAATGTAAATTAAACTCTTTAAGATCAAAATCTAAATAGTACAGAAATAGTTCATTATTTATGGTAATTCGAATGTAGTTGAATTTCGATTGATTTTGATTCAGAGAAAGTAATTATGAACACTCTTAATCTGAATCTTAATTGAATCTCCCATCAGACTAAGGAACATCCTTTAATGATTCGAATATAATCTATTTTTAAAAATTGTAAAGAAATATTATATATTCTAAAATTGAAAAAAATCTGATTCAGATTCAGTGAGAATAATTAGTATCATAATATATAAATAAAGTATCAAAGCATTAATAATGAGTCAGTGCAATTTAGATTATCATCTGTAATAAATTATCAACTCTCCTATGTTCAATATATTAAGATTGTTGGAAAATGCTGTTCAAGTTATTAAATTGTAAATTAGGAGAAGTGAGGTAAAAAAGAGGAAGATCCTGTTTCGTGAGTAGTCACGTTCTGAAGCTATATAGGTTAATAGAGATTAGGGAATACGATGCTCAGCATCTCGTCGTTAATGCAACGTCTCCTCGATTAATTAGACCCAAAATGGCCGATCCTTCCTTCTTCCACGGGACCGTTCCACCATTTTATCTTGGTATTCCCTTCGGAATGGATCGACGCCAAAGTATCGAAAGCATTCAGTTGTAAACCTTGGATAAGTCACCGCCTACTAAAAAGATTACCGAAACGGCAGCAGCTGTGCATCGATAGATATTATACCTGCCGAAAAGGAACAGGAAAGAATAAATCTTATCACCGATTAGATCAAACTGCTGGACTTAAATTTTCACTCTAAAAATATATATATTCTTTTATGAGTCATTTAGCCTTGTATTTATTTCCACTTGTGATTTAATTTTATATACTATACAGGTCAAATATCGAATCTCTTCATCATTTATATTAAAAAACATCCTTTGATTATTTAAATATGATAATCTATTTCAAAAATTCGTAAATAATCCTGAATCATGTATATTTTATGATATAAATAGTATAATGAACTATATTAAAGTATAATTTAGTTACATTAATTTTTAAAAACAATGGTTGCATTTATCAAGAGTTATAGGCACACAATTTTGCCCAATTTCAATCTATGAACCATATTTTGGATGATTTTTAATGTTTCCAAAGTTGGGTGTAAAATTTTGAGAAATCTCTGGTACACGGAGAAAATCTAACACTACTAGTTACTTCTTTCTACACGACGGAGTCGTGTAGCTGAAAAAAAAATATCACCTGCACGATTGAGTAGTTTAGTGGCACGAATTAAGGTAGTTGTCGTGCCAAAAATCAGGTCTCTGGAAAAAAAAGTTTTTCTATGATTTCAAGACTGGAAATTATATCATCAGCCGTGTCATATGTAAGGAAAGACACTATTTTTAATGAAAAAATGTTAAAATTACGAAAAATAATTTTTTAATAATGTTTTTTGTAATAGGATTTTTCCTTACTATCGCTTCTTACCAATTTTTTGAAAATGATTGAAGTTTCTTAAATCATAGCTTATTTTTTCGGGGAAAATATTCTCTACAACTTAACCGTTTCCAATTTTTGAAAATGAGTCAATTATTATCAAATACAGCAATTTTTTTATAAAAATTTTGTTTTGGAAAATTGATTTTTAATGATTTCAGCCATTAAAGAATTTATTTTTAAAAATTGGAAACGGTTAAGTTGTAGAGAATATTTTCCCCGAAAAAATAAACTATGATTTGAGAAACTTCAATCACTTTCAAGAAATTGGTAAGAAGCGATAGCAAGGAAAAATCCTATTACAAAAAACATTATTAAAAAATTATTTTTCGTAATTTTTAAATGTTTTAATTAAAAAGGTTAAACAACTTTTTTTCCAGAGACCTGATTTTTGGCACGACAACTACCTTAATCGTTTTACGGCAGTAACTATTCGTGTCAGCCACACGAATGTTGCTAGAGTCAAGAGTAGTGCCGTCACTGCCGTCTACACGACTCTGTAGTATTGCTTGTGGGCCACACGACTCAATCATATCTCTAACATTTCTTAAATTTTGAAAAGAAAATTGTATGTACTTCAGGCACAAACATGTAGAAACCTAAAATCAATAAAATTTGCTAATTTCCTAAGTATGGCTTGTCCTTAAGTTGTAAATTCGCATGTGAATCCAGGTATAAATTATAGTTATGCTCCTAAATGATAAATGACAAAATAAGTTCAAATCGATGTCAAAATATATAATATCTGCTGATAATATATTATCATCAGATATATTTTTTCATCGATCTAAACTTACTTTGTTTGATCTTCTTTTTTAAAAAAAGGAGATCAAAAACACATAATTACAACTGTCACTCTAAGAAATTTCCGTTATGCCAGTCAGAAAAATTCGTGTGACATACACGACTCAGTCGTGTAGTAATACTACAGAGTAGTGTAGATGGCACTACTCTTGACTATATAGCAGCATTCGTGTGGCTGATTTTTTTCAGCTACAGGGCTGAGTAGTGTAGTGGCACGAATTAATCGTTTTTCGGCAGTAACTATTCGTGTCAGCCACACGAATGCTGCTACAGCCAAGAGTAGTGCCGTCTATACTACTCTGTAGTATTGCCGTATTGCTACACGACTGAGTCGTGTATGTCACACAAATTTTTCCGACTGGCATAACGGAAATTTCTTAGAGTGACAGTTGTAATTATGTGTTTTTGATCTTCTTTTTTTTTAAAAGAAGATCAAACAAAGTAAGTTCAGATCGATGTCAATATATAATATCTGAACTTACTTTGTCATTTATCATTTAGGAGAATAAGTAATTTATATCTGGATTCACATACGAACTTACAACTTAAGAACAAGTCATACTTAGGAAATTAGCAAATTTTATTGATTTTAGGTTTCTACATGTTTGAGTCTAAAGTACACGCAGAGAAAAGATCAGTAAAATTTACAGGAAGTTCGGTACTTATTTGGACAACATAACTTTTCAGTAAATTTTACCAGAAGTTGAGTTCAATTAACAGATTTTCTGTATGTTTCACTCAGCGTCCAGTAAAATCTACTGAATACGAAAAAATCCGAGTTAAGTTGATTGTACTGTACGCTAAGTGAATTGTACAGAAAATCTGTTGATTGAACTCAACTTCTTGTAAAATTTACTAAAAAGTCATGTTGTCCAAATAAGTACCGAACTTCCAGTAAATTTTACTGATCTTTTTTCTGCGTGTACATAAAATTTTCTTTTCAAAATTTAAAAAATTTCAGAGACACGACTGAGTGATATGACATGTTTTAGAACATGTCTGCTATTATATTGATCCATAATTCACAGAATTTTTAATCATTTTGTTATTTTGGCATAGGGTCAGTCGTGTGGGCCACAGGACTCAGTCGTGTAGCAATACTAGAGAGTAGTGTAGATGGCACTACTCTTGACTGTAGCAGCATTCGTGTGGCTGACACGAATAGTTACTGCCGAAAAACGATTAATTCGTGCCACTACACTACTCAGTCGTGAACGTGATATTTTTTTTTCAGCTACACGACTGAGTCGTGTAGAAAGAAGTAACCAGTAGTGTAGGATTTTCTCCGTGTAGTTGGACAGCCTGTCTGATCTGTGATTTTTGCATTTTTTTTTAGTGTTCCTTATTTCGGACATTAACATTTGTGTGAAGGTTGTATATTACAGTGTTAGAAATGTCTAGAAATTTACAAAAAATTTTATGTTACAAAGATAACGTAAAATTTGACAATATTTATGATGTTTTCAAGTAAAGGTATATATCTTAAAATTACGATAAATTTACTGAGTTTCCCAATATGATATTATGAAACTCAAGTGAATTTTCATAAAATCTATCTTAAAACTACCAAACCATGACTTTTTATAAAGCTTATCGTGAAATTACAAAACTGTAACAGAATCTTTAGTAACTTCAGTTACCCAAAACATTAAATTATTCCTGTTACAAGTTTCGGAAATTCCAGATAAGTATCAGGATATTCAACACTTTGTAACTGATAATTAAAAAACTGTTTCTTAAATTTACTGAAAAGTAACTGAATTTTCTGAAATTCTCTCTTAATTTTACGAAATTGTATATAAATAAACATTTTATCACGTCTTTCGGGAAATTACGGTGGAAATTTTTAACAATGTAGGTATACGTATATATTTCATAAATTAAACCGGTTTAAAAATTTTATAAATCAAATAGTCAGATTAATTATACAAATTGTTTGTTTCTAGCAATGCCTTTGTCAGTAAATGTTGACCGTCTCACTCTAACCTTGGCAAGATCTTTGGGGGTCGAGCAAACCCCTACCAATCCCATCCATGGCCACGGCCTCGGTTTCTAGCTTAGCTAAAATTTATGATAATGAAGTGGAAAATAAACGAACATTAAAACTAATTTGCATAGTGAATATTATATTGACACTAATAAAAAAGGCTTCATCAAAATTTTTATGTGAAATATGATGTTACTTTTGCCTATACATTTTGGGTATGACTTAAGGGGGGCATTCCGTGTAATGGCAATTTTTTTTTACTTTTTTGGAAATTTCTTTTGGCTAACTAAATGAACATACAACTCCGAACTTTTCAGTACATATTTATTAATATATTTAGCCACTCATCTATAAAAAAAGTCCATTAAAAAATGTTGAAAATTGAATTTTCGGCATGTTATTGGATATTTCTTTATGAATTTTTGTGTTTTTTTACGACTTTTCCAACATGAAAAAAATTGTATCATTGTATCATTTATAAGTACCGTGTTTATCAATCTTTAAACTCGTTTTTTTGAAAACCACATTATTTTCGAAATAGTGGACATAGTAACAAAAAATGCTGGTTTGATTGCACTGAAATTTTTTGAGCTTACTTAATAAAAGTATAGTTATTGCATAAACTACAGTTTTGATAAAAAAAATCTGTTTAAATATTTTTTTTAATGGAAAAAACACATGAAAACAGGCTCAAAAGCGTCATTCAGCATAAAAAGTAGCGCAAATTTGTTAATAACTAATATTTTTCATGTTTCCGAGGTTCAAACAATAGTCACAATTCTACTTTTGATAAAAAAAATTTCATTCTTTGTATCCGGTTCTTCAAACGAGCAGAATCGTGTCTCTTATGTAGCAAATTTTTTTTGCCACGACAACATTAATAAACATTTTTATAATAATCAAACTATTTTTTATTAGTTTATATCTTGTACAATAACCTGCAAAAGTTGCGATTCAAAATATTGAACGGTTTTATTTCAACAATAATTTATATATTATTTATTTATATATATTGAATTTTTTAACTGTGCGCGTTAAGTTGGATGCAAAATATACTTAAATCTAATATAACATTAACACTTCCTTTCCAAAAAAAACTATATGAGATACGAAAATAACGTTGGGGACAGAATTGTTCATCTCAAGAAGATAAACAAATTCACTTCAAACTATTTTTTGATCTGAAATGTAGTTTTCGTTTTAATAGTAAAAAACGTTGTGAAAAGTTCCATTTTGCACCAAACTATGCGGGATGCGAAAAAAATGTCAGAACACAAAATTTTCTATTTCAATAAAATTTATAACTTTGATTTTGATCATTTTTTCATTGGAGTTATATTTTTTTCTACCAGAGGGTCATAAATTGCATTTTATTGCCCCCTGTTAGGCAAACAAATCCATTTTTTGACCCCCAAGTAAAAAAATTCTTTTATTTATCAAAATCGTTTTTATAAAAATCAAAAATTCAATTTCCCCGTCAAAATATACGAGATGCGGAAAAATGTTTCGAGCGCAAAGCGCGAGAATTAAGATGAGAATCGTAATACGCCCAGCGGAAAGATTTTTTTTTTCCATCCAATCAGTCATTCTTCAGTAAATCGTAGTAAAAAATGACGGATAACGTGATGCAAAGTTTTTTAATATTAATTGTTAAAAGAACATGCCACAACCGATGAAGGTAATCTTGTCAAAATCGCAAATGATCTAATCAGTGAAGGTGAGATCGCAAATAATCCATCCAATATAGGTAAAAAATGAAAATTAGTAAAGCAACTAAAGGCAACGTTATACAAATGATATAGCAGTTTTTTCTTGTTGTGACTTCATCCGGCAAATGTCTGGAGATAAAGTGCTGAAAAGTAGGTTCATTCTATATGACAACTCCTCCAAATAGATAGAAAAATACTCACTTAATTGGGTCAAAATGAGTTTTAAAGAGCGTAGCAAATAAAAGTAGCTATTTCGAAAGGAACAAATGCAAACTACTTAGTTGATTAGTTTTGTTTTTGTTACATATTTCCTGCTTCCGTCTTGCGTTTTTCAGAATTATTGTGTGCTGCTCGGATGCCAAACTTCACATTTATAAAAATCGCCTTCTTTCCGCCCTTCATACACAATATATTATTTCCTAACAAAAATCTTTTCGATTAACAGAAAATATGTATTGCAGATAGTTGGTACAGATCCACTATCACTTAATCCTTATACTCTAATGTATTTATAGAGTTATGAACTTTCAAAAATTAATTCCACTCTACTACACTCATATTTTCATCAATTTTCATCAATTTTGATAAACAAAGAGTGACTGTCTGTATGAAAATTTCCAAATTTCTATATTTTGCAAAAAGAAAGATGTATTTTTTTCCTTTTGTGATTTTTAATTATACAAACACACCATATTTTCTCATATCATTTTAATTGATTCAACAAATGTATATTATTTGAAATTTTTATAATATTTCTTGCATTGGCATTGGGTCATTATTTTGTATATAGTGAATACTCAAAAGCTCATATTAGGGAAGAAAAGGCAAACTTTTTGGCCACAAGTGGGGGGCCTCCTCAGTGCCATCTAATTTAACAAACATAATGACTAAGCTGTAAACGTGCGAAGCAGATTATTTGTTTATAGTAACCTTTGTTTTTGTTCTTTACGTGTTTTTCAAATGCACACGGGCACCTATCATCGGGCAAATACGGCTATTTATTTAAAATGAGTTTCTACATATTATGATTATGACCTCAACTCAGTTCTCATTTTTCTCGCGACGAAATTCTAGACTAAGGTAGTTCATCCACGAAAATTAGGCCTCAGACAAAAATAGATAATTTTGCTTTCAAGAATAGCAATATTATTATTGAACGGCTAATTTGAAAAAGAAAAGGTTATTTTCCATGAAAAAAATTTGTAATACAGAAAAATAATTTTATAAATAAATTTTATTTTTGCCCCAACTTTTATTCTTATCGCTTCTTACCAAATTTTAAAAAATTATTCGATTTTAATAAATTACAAATCAATTTTTCAAGAAAAAGATCCCCTAAAAATTGACCATTTCCAATTTCCGAAAATGAATAAATTATTATCAAATTCAGCAATTTGTTTATAGAAATTTCGTTTTGGAAAATATTTTTGCCTGAATAAGTCTCTGTATATACGAAAATGATATGCCGTTAGAGGTAATTTTAATTTTAATCATTTTTAATCATGACTAAACTGTAACGAAAACTTTAAACGCGTTTTTCTCGAAACTGCATTTTCAAAGTCGGCGGGTACTCTAGGTTTGCCAATTTTCAATCAATCGACTTAAATCTTTTTTTAATTGAATCATTAGATGTTTTTATAGTGAAATACCTAGGACTTTTAAAAAAAATTATATTTGCATTTTTATGCAACTTTAAGTAACGAAATTTAGGGCTAAATACGTATCTTTTACTTTAAAACGATGCCATTTTATTAAAAATGTATATTTTCAAAAAACGGCTACGTATTTCGCTAGGTTTTGGATGAAAGAAACTAATTTTTTTGTTTCACTGTTCTAGCTTGAACCTGGCCCGAGTTATCGCGCCCACCGTGCCACACCATCTATATTTTTGCAACGCTCCAGTACATCGCCTGTCAAGCCGCCATTTTTGCAAAAAAAAAATAAAAAATCATTTTCTAGTTTACTTAGTTACTTGAATTTAAGTACAAACATTTTATTACTCCAATAAATACTCTTGAAAAAGCATAATATTTTGGTGAGCAAAGTGCTGTAACCCCTTAAATATTAGTTGTGGAAGTTTCCAAGTCATGGTACGAAATAAATTAACATGACGTTCTTATAAAAAATACATTTATTTATACTCATTATTTCATGCGTGATTACATTTGTAATACATTGACAACTTCTGAACACGTCACCATAAGAGTTGCATTATTTTCAGCCCTGGTGAATAAAGCTTTTATAAAAAGTAGTTTTAAAGGTGTCAATTTGTTTATCTATAAAACGGTTTCGCATTATTTACATTTTGAAACGATGAATTCTTACTTCCTAAACTGTACATCTTATATTGCTAAGTTTTACGACTTATTTTTTCTGAATTCTCAAATTTTCCATGCCACTCGACGGAGGCTCAATCACAGTGCCAAATGTGTATTGTGGATGTTTTCCCTTATTTTTTTTGGTATTAACTGGTTTTCTATAACCATTTGTATTACAGGCTTTTTTATGATTCCTATTATATTCTGTAATTGCGTTCTTAATGAAGTTGTTGTTTACAAAGCGGTAAATGTTGATGTAAACATGTTCTCCGTCTGGCAAACTAGGATAGGAAGTTGCGATTCCAGCAAACTGATCATTGCAAATTATTGGAGAACCCATGTCATGCTAGAAAGAAAAATATTAAGATTTAATTTTCAAAAAAATATGTATGTATTTATCTAATGTAGATTTCAAAAACATTTTTTAAAACCAAAGGTTCATACTCACTTCGGTTATGTATCCATCGTCTTTATATGCTATTCCACAAAAATGGCCCAGAAACATTTTAAAATCCGGATTTCGCTCCTTGCAATGATTCATGTAAACGTTTCTAGCCCTGAAATATTTCAAACAGCTTGATGATGCCGATGTTGATGAAGGGTGCGCTCCCCATCCGACTACCTCGCAAAATTGTTTCGACTTTGAAACAATATCAACTGCTGGCAATGGAACTTGCGAAATTGGCGTGTTTTCATGGAAATCTCTTTCCAGCTGAAAATTTTAAAAAATTGTTTACAATCTTTCAATGCCATACCCTCCTACTGATTTGAATTAAGATATTATATTTTATTTAAATTTCGAAACTGATTGTAAATGTTGCGAAGTAAGTAGATTACAATAAACAACACGATTAAGAGCTCTTAACATAGTATATTGTGCAACTAGGGAAAAGAAAGTTTACATTGCGATTGTAAAGTTTGATTCCCGAGCAAAGCGAGGGCAACAATGACATGAGTGAAATTAACGTTTTTCCTGTGTTAAACGTGATTATTTTACTACTGGGGGGTCAAAAAATGGATTTGTTCTCCATGCAGAGGGCAATAAAGTGCACTTTATGACCCACTAGCAGAAAAAATAATTTACATGCGTGTTGGTAAATTTTATATTTCCTCACGCAATTTTGTTATATTCATTTATATTTAAAGGCAGATTTTATTTCATAAGAATGAATGAAATTTAAATAAAGACATAAATTAGGTGTGATTTTATTGTGTATGCTTAATGTTAGTATTTTTATCTGAGTAAATTTCAGTGATAAATAAACATACATTTAAAACTGAAAGTATTATGAAATCAAGAGCAATTAAAATAAATGTTTGGATTCAACATTCATACAGCTCTTTAAATTTCTGTGGTGAAAATATTAATGAAAAAATTGTTAGGACACATTTGAAAAATATTTTCAAATAATATTTAATGAATTTGAAAATCTTTCTGTGGAAAAAATGACGCTTTCGACTGCGCTGGGATTCAAGCCCAGGTCTTTCGATTGCCGGTAGGCAGTAACAAAAATTTCAAACTCAACTAATTAATTTTCAAATAATGTTAAAAAATCATGTATATTGGTTCAAAGCAGATCTATTAGAATAATTTATCTAAAAGAGCTCGAAATTGGCAGAGAGTCTGCGAAGGAAAAACGATAAAATTACTAATACACAGAGTGCCAAAAGTACATGAAAAAGTTTGCCTTCAGGATTCTCACAAGGGGTGAATTTTTCTACCATTTGAGGTGGTTTGACCGTGGTTAGGAAGCCCTTGCGAAACTACATTAATTAACACTTTCCAAGATCTTGGCGCTATTATTCAATACATAATTTGGGGAAAAAATGTTCGCTTGAACAGGAAAAAATTTGAAAATATAAAAATGTCTTTTTTGGTAACAATTACTGTATGTCAAAGTGAAATTCAGTTTTCTCCATGTTTACTCTTCAAAAATGATCGGATTTTAAGCGATGATGGCTTATTTCCTTCTTTAAACGATTGAAATTGATTTTACTGCCTTAACTTTTTAAAGTAATGTCTCATTTTCTAACTACAGTTAATTGTTTATAGAATTTATTTTCAATTTCAATATTTCTGATTGGCAGTTAGAAAATCAGAGATTAATTAAATAATCAAAAATTTTAAAATTTTCTAGAAATGTTAAAAGATGAAAATAAGCTATCATTCCTTAAAATCTGATCATTTTTAAAGAGTACACGGAGAAACTTTTTTTATCAATTTTTACTATAGTATTTTTCAATTTAGGGAAAAACGTATCAATTTGAGAATTTTTGTCAGTGAAAATACTAAACTTTATAATAATGATATGAAACTTCAGCATAGTTCATAGCAAATTTTACTATAGTTTATACTAAAGTTCCATATCATTCTTCTAAAGTTTAGTATTTTTACTGACAAAATTCTCAAAGTGATACGTTTTTCCCTAAATTGAAAAATACTATAGTAAAAATTGATATAAAAAGTTTCTCCGTGTAAACTCTGAAAAAACTGTATTGAACTTTGACCTATACAGTAATTGTTACTAAAACAGATATTTCTAATCTTTTAAAATTTTTCCCTGGTAAATCGAACATTTTTCTCTAATATCATGTATTGAATAACAGCACTGAGATTTTTCAAATTGGTAATTAATTAAGTTTTGCAAGGGCTTCTAACCACGGTCGAACCTTTTTGATATATAAGTATGAGCTTAAAATATTTATTTTGTGAGAAACCGATTATATTTATTTTTGCCTGTTTAACGAATCTGTTTCATGACCTTTTGCACCGCAGGGTTCACTCTTAAGGGAAAAACCTGATATCTTTTTTCTTATAATATTGAAAAATGCGTTTTCAAAAGTTACTTTTGAGCTTGAAGTTTAAAACGAATTCAATAAATTTTACTAAATTCGGAATAATTGAAAATTGCAATTACCATTAGAAATAAAAGACTGATTAATTAATTGAAAATCATTTAATAAGCGATCATATTTTTCTAATAAAATTACACTTGATGGAAAATTTTAACATTGTTACGACTTGAACTTTCTATTACATTTTCTATGCATATATTATAAATTTTTATTTTATCTATCTTCATTTTAAATTCATCTTGAATGTACTCGTACTTCTTTCTTGCTCTCATGTAAAAACTTGAAACCGATTTCCGCTCAAAAATTATACTTTCTTTTTACTTAATGATTTAACAAAAAAAAAAAATTTTATATTCAATGTGTAAGAAAACCTCTAATATAGATAAATTCTAATTTTTATATAAATAGCTATTTACGATTAGGACTGCAATCTCATTTGAAGGAATACTGTCATCAATAATAGGATCAGGCGATTTGATGAAATCAATCGGATTAAGTTCATAATTGTTGCTTTCAGGTACAACATATGCTCCACCATATTTTGGATTTTTTAGCTTTCTAATATTTTCTACACAAACAGCATCAGTTATAGCAACTCTGACTTCAATTAATGTGGCAACACATAAATATAAGCCATTTCCAGCTATTACAGAAACGATGAATGAACATTTATTGTTAGTACATTCATGTCCACCAACCAGTTTACTCTCCAATCGAGTTGAATTCAATTCTGTAAAGATAAACAGATTAATTATAAAATTAATCTTTGAAATGTTAAAAAAGCCTGCATCATTATAATCTATATAATCCTTGTAATTCTAGAAATGAATCATAAGTTGAAAAAAAAAGTTTAATGGCTTTATAAAAAAGAAAGAATACTTTTGTCTACAGGAATTCTAAACAATAAACATCCCTAAAATTGTTGCTAAAATTTTGGAATTTTACCGCATTCAAAATCCAACCCAAGTTGAAAATCAGCCAAAGTTAAAAATTGATTAAGGATTTTAAGGTGCATTTGCATTGCAAGATTAAATTATCTATTGAAAAAGAAGAAATAAGAACAAAAACATTGATATTTAATGTCACTGTAAAGTATTTCAAGTAATACATATGCACATGCAAAGTTGGAACATATGGACAAGTTAAAGATCATTTAATATTATTGTAATGATTTATGACCTACTAAATGTTAAAGAATGCATCACTCTTCAACAAATTTTAAAAATGTATAGTAAAGTTCCAAAAATTACGTCACAAATGATTACAATAATATTAAATGATTTCTCGAACCATTCTTTTTCGTGTATAAGTCAGAATTATCAGATTCTGTGAGTTAGTTTGAAATTCCTAATGATACTTCGTAATTTAGTGGTGAAAGAAATTTTCAATTTTTTTCTTTCATAATAATAAATTCACTTTTGTATGAGTGAACAAAATTTTTTATGCACAGTTTAGTGGTATATTTATATGGAAAATATCGATTTCGTTGTCATTTCGATAATATTTGACAAGAACCCTAGAAAGGTAATATTTCAAAAATTATTTTTTTTTGCAATTTAGAAGTTATAGCATTTTATATTTCAGTTGCCATAAGTTCTTCAGCTTTTTAAGTTTTTAAATTAACATTTGAGGAGCTCAAATTGTCTGTTATGTAAATATTCAAGAAGATTCAAAAATATCTTTGGAAAACAAAACGAAATTCTGGCGTCTACCTTAATAGCTATAAGCAGTCAATAAAATCTTTACACCACCCGCTGAGCACGTGTTCGCACTTCCATAATCGTACTAGAGCGGGAAATGTGAAGGTCATTTCGGCCACCAAAATAATCACCGTGGTATTATCATTAAGACTACTTGATCATATGATTAAAAATAAATTTTGCATGACATTTTTGCATAAAGAATATATATGAAGTCGATGATTGAATAATTAGATAATTTATTTCATATGTTATACAAATTTTTCCATTCTCATCATATGAGAAGGTATTGGTTTTATGTGAAAAATCACTTTCGGAATTTTCATCAAATCTTTACGTTTTGAGACTCCCTAAGTCAGAAAAAAAGGTTTTTACGAAAGTGTCTGTCGTCTGTCCAGTGTCTATGGACACGATAACTCTCGATAGAATTATCGGATTGGATTGAAATTTGACACAACTCTTGAGGGCCTAAAAGTAGTTTATAAATCTCTACTAATTATTTCGATAACATTTTCTGATTAAACCAAAATTAGGAAAATTAGAGTATGTTAACACTTAAAAAAAGTCAATATCTAAATTCCATTTTCTAGTTAGACTATAGGAGATACGGAAAATACGTTATGATTCGACACTTTTTACTACAAAACGATCTAAAAATTTTATCAGCAAGATTTTGTTATAAAATGTGTATTCGTCTTTTTAATTCAAAAAAATACTATTAAGAATCGAAAATCCAATGTTTTAACCAGAATATGTGAAATACATAAAAAACGTAAAAATGCAAAATTCTTCCCTTCAATAAGGTCTACAATTTTTATTGAACGCAATTTCTGATAAAATGTGTATTTTTCGTTTCGATTTCAAAAAATACGATTAAAACTCCAAAATTCCATTTTTTAACGAAAATATGTTACAAAAAATCTGCCCGCTTCGCTCGCAAATTTGAGCACGCCTAGGGCGCGGAATTCGATTATCGCGCTTCACGCTCAGAAATATTTAAGATTATTCCTTGTAATTTGATACTGTCCGTCTATCGTCTGTCCAGTGTTTGTGGATACGATAACTCTCGATAGAATTATCGGATTGGATTCAAATTTGGCACATCTCTTAAGGGCCTAAAAAGAAAGGATGATTTTGCTAACCAGCCACATACGACTAAAATTGTAAAAATAAGATGATTTTCAGAATTATAAAAAATCTGAAATAATCAAAAAGTTTAATATTGTTTTCTGTCAGTCCTCACAAATCTCTACTAATAATTCCAATAAAGTTTTTCGATTAAACCAAAATTAGGAAAGTTACAGTATGTTATATATGAGATACGATTAAAACATTGGGATGGAGAATTATTTGCCTGAATGAGGTCTACAAATTCTCATCAGGAGATTTTTTGACAAAATGTATATTTTTTATTTTTATTTTAAAAACACTATTAAGGTAGTTCGTTCACGAAAATTAGACCTCAGGCAAAAATAGATAATTTTGCTTTCATGAATAGCAATATTATAATTGAAGGCCTAATTTGGAAGAGAAAAGATTATTTTTCATGAACAAAATTTGAAGCACAAAAAATAATTTTATTAATAAATTTTATTTTTGCCCATACTTATTTTCTTATCGCTTCAAGCCAAATTTTTAAAAATGATGCGATTCTAATAAATCATGGTTCATTCTTTTCTCTTTCAAACTATCCCTTCAAGAATAATATTGCTATTCTTGAAAGCAAAATTATCTGCTTTTGCCTGAGGTCTAATTTTCGTGAACGAACTACCTTAAAAATCAAGAATTCCATTTTTTAAGATAAAATATGTAAGATACTAAATACGCGTTTAAATGCAAAATCGTTTAGTTAAATAAAGTCTACGATTGTTCTTTCTATTGAGATATTTGGAAGAAAATAAATTATTTTAATCATGTAATTTATTAGAAAGTTACAGAAATGTATACGGAAAATCGAGCGCCAAACGCAAGCATCATAATGAGAATGTGTTCCTTAAGGCCGATAGTGCCATAAGTGAATTGAATCTCCTTTTTCATTAGAAACCAAAAAAAAATCTGATAACTTTGAAAAAAGATAATTCGCATTTAGAATATTATAAAATTGACTTGAGTTTCAGTATTAAATTACAAGAAATAAACTTGAATGTATGCGAAGAACATAAAACATGAAACCGAGTACTGATAAAAACTATAAGATCAATATTCATGTTTAGAAATAGATTTTACTCTAATTTTATATATGTGATTAGAAACTCAAAACGAAAATTATATTCTTATATTGAATAAAAAATAAAATAACACTAATTAAAGTTGAGATTATAACTGAAATCTCTGATAATCTTGTTTAAATTCAACAAAGCGGAAATAATAGATTCCATAAATTTTACAGTACTTATTAAATATTCTTCCATCAAAGCACATTTTCACCTTTGTTGAAATAAACTTACCTTTTCACTCTACTACATTGCAATACCATAAGTTTATTTCATTCTAGACAGTTTACTCAAAAAATATTTTGAATGAGATAAACCTGTGGTATTGCAATGTCGATGAGTGAGAAGGTAAATTTTTTCCAAAAAATATCTAAATGTACTTTACTGAAGAAATTTTTGAACATTTATCGTGATTTTCTTTAAAAAGCACACAACTTCCTCCTATAAACGCTATGAGATAGTTCATTTAAATTTATAAAACTTATTTTTCCTATAAGAGTACTTTCTCTGAAGGTCTTCTTTTTACACATTTTCAAACTTTTAAATTATTGTAAAAAATTAAAGAATTTCTAAAATTTATAAAAAAGTTGAAACTCGCAAAGTATTTAATTTGTCTTGTTTTACCTGAAGCGTGAGCGATAACTAAAAGAGCAGCAGAGCATAAGACCAGTGTTTGGATTATCATGTTGAAAACTTGTCTTCCTTGTCACTGCCTCACTAAGTAAAATTGTTAACTGACAGTTACTATTTATACTATGAAGAAAACCTTTCCTGAAGCGTGGAGCGGGAGAAATTTTTCATTGCCAGCGTGGTTTTATGACATACTTTGATATCATAAATTTGTATAAACATGACGTGACAAAGCTCAGAGAAAGATGATTTAATTTAAAATGTGGTTTTGGATTCTCTGATCTATTAAATGAAATATTACGATATTAAGTTTGAAAAGAAAAAGATAAAATATATAACGATGATTATGTTAAATATATATACTTTATAGTTTATATTATTAGTTCAAGGCTGCTTGGTGAGATTGACGTCATTAATTACATTCAAGAGCTTTATTAATTAATAATTGATTTTAAGGAGCGCGAATAAATCGATTATCGAAAACTTATTAGAAAGGAAAGCAACAAATAATATTTTCCAATACTCATCAAAAATGTATTGTTAAGTATTAAGAATTAATTAATTTATAGGCCATGGATCAACCAAACCACGCGACCAAATTCGTGTAAAAGTTTATGTAAGATAACTGTTTGTAGTCTTTTATTACGTTTTCCAAGTTTTCAGAAAGATGTTTTGTAACTTAAAAAATCTGCCCGCTTCGCGGGCACATTCTCATTGCGCGCTCCGCGCGCAGCTCGCTTCGCTCGCAAGTTTGAGCGCGCCTAGGGCGCGCGATTTGATCGTTGCGCTTCGCGCTCGGTCTTATGCTCTTCGCATACATTTAAGTTTATTTCTTATAATTTAATATTGAAGCTCAAACCAATTTAATAATATTGAAGTTGATGTAAATTACTCATTTTCTCAAATTCACTAAGTTTCTTTTTCAGTTTAAGTGAAACAGGAAATTCAATTTACTTAAGGCTCTATCGGCCTTAAGGAACACATTCCCATCATGACACTCGCGCTTCGCGCTCGATTTTATGTATGCATTTTTGTAACTTTTTAATAAATTACATGATTATTGATGAATTTATTTTCTTCCAAATATCTCAAAATGGAAAAACAATCGTAGACTTTATTTAAGGAAACGATTTTACAGAACAACGCTTATTTCGTATCTCACATATTTTGGTGAAAAAATCGAATTTTTTCAATATTAAAAATCAAAACATAAAATATACATCCTGTCCCGAAATGTCTTAATGAGAATTTGTAGACCGTATTCAGGCAAACAATTTTCCATCTAAACGTTTTTTTTGCAACTCACATATTTTGTCTAAAAAATGGAATTTTTTAATTTTAATCGTATTTTTTGGAATTGAAACGAAAAATATATGTTTTTTCAGAAACTGCGTCAGATAAAATTTGTAGATCTTTTTGAAACGAACAACTTTGTATTCTTACGTTTTTTTCGTATTTCACATATTATTGTTAAAAAATTGAATTTTGGATTTTCAATAGTTTTTTTTTAATTAAAAAAAACAATATGCATCTTATGAAAAAATGTTCCAATTCAAATTTGTAGGTCTTTATTTATTCAATAATATTGTATCATAACGTTTTTTCGTATCTCGTATAATTTAACTGGAAAATGGAATTTTGATATTGACTTTTTTCGAATTTGAATATGCTGTAACATATCTAATTTTGATTTAATCAAAAAATGTTACCGGGATAATTTGTAGAGATTTATGAGCACTATCAAAAACCAGTATTGGAATTTTTGATTTTTTCAAAAAATTATTTTCAAAAACACAAAAGTAGTGCTCAATCCCTCAATTTTTATTGGATGTGGCTGGTTAACGAACTTGTTTTTACTGTTTTCTGCTCCGATAAAATAAGTCAAAGCTCAATTCAATCCGATAATTTTATCGAGAGTTATGTCGCACTCAGGGGGTCTCAAAACGTAAAGATTTGATGAAAATTTCGAAAGTCATTTTTCACATAAAACCAATACCTTCTCATCCATGATGAGAATGTAAAAAGTTATCTTACACGAACGAATCAATGTATAATTAAGTCTCGTCGTCCGATTGATCTGTGGTCTCAAAATATTAACCGCTGAAAATGTTATTCTTCGAAAAACAAAATTTTAATTTTGCAAATGAAACGGTTTAGACTTTAATAAATTTACACTGAGAAAAAAATCCTATTTTGAATCAAAAGCATTTCTTTCCAAAAGCATGTATATCATGGATTCAAATCAATATGCTATATAATTACACGGAGAAAAATGGATATTCAGGATCAATATCTAGATATTCAACTATGTAACAACCATCTCATATATTCAATTGAAATATCTAAATATTCAGCTGTAATATCAGAGATATTCATATTAACCTATTTCAATATCTTAGATAGTGAAGCTGAATCTTCAGATATTACAGTTCAATATCTAGATATTAAAACTGAATATATAAAATGCTTGTCACGTAGTTGAATATCCATTTTTCTCCGTGTAGTAACATATTTATTAGTTCTTGTAGAATATTTTTATGAATTAATAATATACACGCTTTTGGAAAGAAATGCTTTTGATTCAATACATTTTTTTCTCAGTGTAGATTCACAAAGCTGATATATATATAATGTATAATAATGTATAATATAATGTATAGGTTGTCATGTAATAAGATAAAGTTGTGGCTATTTTAACGCAAGTTTCGCAATGTAAATAAAATTTTAGTCAGTAATATGGGTTATAACGATTACTATGAAACAGTCATCTAAAAGTTTAAGAACTTTATTTTTCCGTATGTTGTTGATACATCTGTATACAATGTTATTCATGCAAGAATAATTGTTATGCTAAATTTAATTTAGAATCATATACGTCTCAATTCGAGTAGATATGAAGAAAAATTTATGATTTGTTGATGAAACCTCATTTATACCTTACAGACATGGAAAAATATTTGTTTCAGAATAGTTTGAAATAGAAAAAAGTAAACTGTATTCTTATATTAAATGAAAAAGAAACAAAACACTAATCAAGATTGAGATTATAACTGAAACACACATTTAGAATATTATAAAATTGAATTGAAATATTTGTTTCAGAATAGTTTTACTAAATAAACAATAACTGCATTGCTTTACATGTTTGGATACTATTCTGATTCTGATAGTTGAAAAATATCTTTTATACTACTAATGACGCAACTATTATTTGAATATTACATTATGTTTCAAGAAGTTATTTTCCTTATTATAAAATATAAACGCCATTAAAAACATCATACGTAGTTGTGTCAACTACAAGCTCGTAGTTTATTGGAATTTTACCACATTTTTACAATACGTATCTACACTGTAAAAACAATCGTAATTTTCCAATACATAGGTAATGAAATTTTTTAATAATAAATTGAAAAAATAATCTTCTATCGAATTATTTTAATCATTTACAAGAAATATTCGAATCACTATTGAATTTCTTTTTCAGTATTGAAAGTTTTCAAGTGCAGTCTTAGAATTTTTCAAAGTCAGACACGCAATATTCGAAGCGTCATCGAATATTTCCTACATGATTTATATAAAACTTTTAAAATTTATATAAAAATGTCAAAACATAAATTGGTTAATAACTTCCAATACTTTATTGGAAGTTTCAAAAACAAATTTTTAGAGTGTAATGTAAAATTAAATTCACGGTAATGTAAAGAGAAATCAGTCGATTTCGTGTTATTCACGGATTTCTCTTTGTAAATATTATTTTATGAATTTTATTCATGGAATAATTATTTTATGTGGTAATGAAATGGAAAAATCCATTAAACTATGAGTTTATTACCAAAATTTATTGTAATTGCACAACTGATGATGACGGAACTTCATAGCAAATTCACAACACTTGTATTGTAATTCCGAGAAGTTACTTTACAAGTATGTTATTTTACTTTACATTATCTTGACTCTAATTTTACATTACATGATGGTAATAAAATTCCATTAAAGTATTGTAACATAACAAAAATTTTCAACGGTGTAACCTATTTTGTAACCTATTATTTTGTAAATTGTAATATAGAAACCAAAATAAATAAAGATTTTTAGTCTTATAACTATTCAACGCCATTAACATTTTACGCAATTTTTACATCCTCATCATAAATTAGGGAGTATTAGTTTTATGTGAAAAATTACTTTCGAAATTTTCATCAAATCTTTACGTTTTGAGACATGTGCGACATAACTCTCGATAAAATTATCGGATTGAATTGAGCTTTGACTTATTTTATCGGAGCAGAAAACAGTAAAAACAAGTTCGTTAACCAGCCGCATCCGACCAAAATTGTGAAAATAAGAGCATTTTTTGTGTTTTTGCAATAATCCAACATTCCAATACTGTTTTCTGATATTGCTTATAAATCCCTACTAATGATCCTAATAATCTTTCCTCTTTCAAAATAGCCGTTCATTAATAATATTGCTATTCTTCAAAGCAAAATTATCTATATTTTCCTGAGGTCTAATTATTGTGGATGAAAACTATCTTAAAAGCTCATATTAGGGAAGAAAAGGCAAACTTTTTGGCCACAAGCGGGGGGCCTCCTCAGGGCCATGTAATTTAACAAACATAATGACTAAGCTGTAAACGTGCGAAGCAGATTATTTGTTTATAGTAACCTTTGTTTTTGTTCTTTACGTGTCTTTCAGATGCACATGGGCACCTATCATCGGGCAGATACGGCTATTTATTTAAAATGAGTTTCTACATATTATGATTATGACCTGAACTCAGTTCTCATTTTTCTCGCGACGAAATTCTAGACTAAGGTAGTTGATCCACGAAAATTAGACCTCAGGCAAAAATAGATAATTTTGCTTTCAAGAATAGCAATATTATTATTGAACGGCTAATTTGATAATGAAAAGATTATTTTCCATGAAAAAAATTTGTCATACAGAAAAATAATTTTATTAATAAATTTTATTTTTGCCCGAACTTATTTTCTTATCTTTTTCCTAAAAAAATGAACCGTGCTTCACTAGAATCGCTTCATTTTTAAAAATTTGGCTCGAAGCGATAAGAAAATAAGTCTGGGCAAAAATAAAATTTATTAGTAAAATTATTTTTTTGTCTTTCAAATTTTTTTCATGAAAAATAATCTTTTCTCTTTCAAATTAGTCCTTCAATAATAATATTGCTATTCTTGATAGCAAAATTATCTATTTTTGCCTGAGGTCTAATTTTCGTGAACGAACTACCTTAAATAAAGTCTAGGATTGTTTTTTCTTATTGAGATATTTGGAAGAAAATAAATTATTTTAATCATGTAATTTATTAGAAAGTTACAGAAATGTATACGGAAAATCGAGCGCCAAACGCAAGCATCATAATGAGAATGTGTTCCTTAAGGCCGGTAGTGCCATAAGTGAATTGAATCTCCTTTTTCATTAGAAATCAAAAACAAATCTCGTAACTTTGAAAAAAGATAATTCACATTTAGAATATTATAAAATTGACTTGAGTTTCAGTATTAAATTACAAGAAATAAACTTGAATGTATGCGAAGAACATAAAACATGAAACTGAGTACTGATAAAACCTACAAGATCAACATTCATAATTAGAAATAGAAAAAAGTAAACTGTATTCTTATTATATAATAATAATAATAATAATAATAATATTATTATTATAACTTATAACTGAAACATACATTTAGAATATTATAAAATTGACTTGAGTTACAGTATCAAATCATAAGAAATAGACTTAAATGTATCCGAAGAATGCTAAACCGAGCGCGAAGCGCGAGGTCCAAACAGAATGAAGCGCGACGAGCAATTCGTCTGCCACAGGCGCGCTCAAATTTTTTTCTTACTTTATCATAGTTGTCCGACATTATTTGCGTGTGTTGCAACGTAGATGGAAGAAATTTGTTGTAAAATTTGACTGTCTTCCATTTCTCAATAGAGCTGAAGTTGTAAAAAAATGAATTGACTATTTAATGAAAATTTCGACACCTTTTTAGAACCTTTCATTTAAAAATATAGGGGATTATTGAAATAGGAAATGATTTTTTTGCAACTTCAACCCTATTCAAAAATGGCATATTATGTAAATTTCATAAAAGTTTCAGCCCCAGAAAACCGTTATAATCGTCCTGACAAATTTCAAGCTTTTAAAGAATCTTGCTGGAATTTCATCAGAAAATTCTAGTTCGTACTTGCTGTTTCTTTTACATATATACAATATATTGGATCTACTTGTATAACTTAATTCGTGCGGTTTGCTAAGAGATGACGTAACTTGATTATTATTCCATCGTTCCAATATTCTGAACATGCGTTAAAAATCTACTGTCATTGTGCGTCTTTTTCAGTGTATGTCATTCATTTGAAGCGTAAACAACAATAATTTTTTTTCACTCAAATATGTTGAACTTTGTGCCTGAAAAAGTGTTTTTGCGGGGAGTTCTTCTTCATTACTTTAATATGAAGAAAACTGCTGCCGAAAGTCATCGTATTTTGGTGGAAGTTTATGGTGAACATGCTCTAGCTGAGCGAACGTGCCAAAAGTGGTGATTTTCGCTTGGAAGACGAAGAACGTCCTGGGCAGCCAAAAAAGTTTGAAGATGAAGAACTGGAAGCATTACTCCATGAAGATTGTTGCCAAACACAAGAAGAGCTCGCAGAATCTTTGGGAGTCACTCAAGCAGCCATTTCAAAACGTTTAAAAGCAGCCGATACATTCAAAAGCAAGGAAATTGGGTTCCACATGAACTCAAGCCGAGAGACGTTGAAAGGCGGTTTTGCATGTCTGAAATGCTGCTGGAACGCCACAAAAAGAAGTCATTCTTGCATCGGATTGTTACTGGTGATGAATAATAGATCCATTGCGACAACCCCAAGCGCAAAAAATCATATGTGAAACCCGGCCAACCATCCAAATCAACGGCAAAGCCGAATATCCATGGCGCGAAGGTAATGCTCTGTATTTGGTGGGATCAGAAGGGTGTGCTGTATTATGAGCTGCTAAAACCAACTGAAACCATCAATGGAGAACGCTACCGAACACAATTAATCCGTTTGAAGAGAGCAATAGCCGAAATACGCCCGCAATATGCGACCAGACACGAGGCAATAATTTTCCATCATGACGACGCTCGGCCCCATGTTGCTATTCCGGTTAAGAACTATTTGGAAAACAGTGGATGGGACGTTTTACCCCACCCGTCTTATAGCCCAGACCTTGCCCTTTCTGACTACCATTTGTTCCAGTCGATGCAGAACGCCCTCACTGGAATACGGTTCACATCAGAACAGGGTATCAAAAATTGGCATGATTCATTCTTGGCCGCTAAGCAGGCGCAGTTCTTTTGGGATGGAATCTACAAATTGCCAGAAAGATGGGAAAAAGTCATAGCTTCAGATGGGCAATACTTTGAATAATACTATTGTACATGTTTTTCTTAAATAAACGTTCGAATGTTGGGAAAAAAAACCACATGAATTAAGTTATACACTGAGAAAAAAAACATGATTCAGTAGCGTCCGGAAAGGAGTGGTTCATGTCCGAAGACGAAAATCGAAAATATGGTAGACATTACTGTGTCCTCGCTAGACATGAACCACTCATGTCCAGAGCGTACACACTAATGTCTTAGGCATTAATAACGCGCACAGGACTCAGCCCTGTCTAGACAGTAGTCAGTCATGACCAGCACCGGAATGACAACGCGCTAAATATTACTGTATATTGTGTCAGTGTTTGAATGCGGAAAGTTTCGTCGATTGTATCTATTGATGATTAACAGCAAAAATTTTCAAATATAAAGTATAAAAGTACACTAAATTTAGTGCCACGTATTTTTCATGATTAATGAGTTTCGAGAGCATAATTCCAATCATGGAAACGATAGGTAAGTTCAAAATTCCTCCCATAACCTCACTTTTTTGACATATACCAATTCTGCTTTGCTTATAAATTGTTAATTATTATTTTGTAGAAGTGTCCGTCCTCGGTAAATATTCCAATGATTCTGTCATTAACGAGAATTGGCATATGTCAAAAAAGTGAGGTTATGGGAGGAATTTCGAACTTACCTCTCGTTTCCATGATTGGAATTATGCTCTCGAAACTCAATAATTATGAAAAATACTTGGCACTAAATTTAGTGTACTTTTTCACTTTATATTTGAAAATTTTTGCTGTTAATCATCAATAGACACTATATACAGTAATGTTTAGCGCGTTGTCATTCTAGTGCTGGACATGACTGACTACTGTCTAGACAGGGCTGAGTCCTGTGCGCGTTATTAATGCCTAAGACATTAGTGTGTACGCTCTGGACATGAGTGGTTCATGTCTAGCGAGGACACAGTAATGTCTACCATATTTTCAATTTTCGTCTTCGGACATGAACCACTCCTTTCCGGACGCTACTGAGTCATGTTTTTTTTTCTCAGTGTAGATCCAATACAATATATAATCACTACATATAATGTCCCGTTGGACATTACTGATGCAAGTATAACACCATCAACGTAAAACAATCGCCTTCATCTTTCTCGTTCATAGCTCAGTGCAGTTTCCACCTACCCTGCACTTTATCGTGACGCCATGTTGTGATTATCACGAAGCTGTACTATCGACTAACTAAGCTGGAAGACCTGTGAAGCTCGAAGAAGTATTATATATAATCCTCACATTAATCTGGAATCGTGATCTTCACTTCGTTACGCGTCTTTTATAGTTCTATATACTTTTATACACGGAGGAAAAGAGTTAGAGAAACTTAATGAGTAAAGATATATGTTGATGTTGACTTGAAGTTTTACATAATCAATCTTTCGGCTCTGATCGATGCCCTCATCAGTGATTTATTTTGGATCTAAAAAATACACAAAACAATTTCGCTAACTGAAGGCTTCTTTGATGGGGAATTTGATTATTTACATCTTTTTTCTAATGCATCAATAAAAACTTGGAATTGCTTCCGGCTGAATATTTTTAAAAAGAAATTGAAAAATTGACAATTTTTATACAATGAATTAGAAACTTTAAAACAATTAAGAATGTACACCAAAAGTACCCAAGTTTTAATTTAACATTATATATAAAGATTTCTTTATTAAGTCTAGACTAAGATAGACTTAGTCTAAACTAATGATAAGGAAATGCCTATGTAAATATTTCTTTGGTATAAAACGTAGCAACATGCTAAAGACTTTATGTGTAAAATTATGTATAAATTTGGACACATTTCACTATTTTTGATTTAAAGAGTACCCACAATTGGGAAAATCTTTAATATGATACTGCGCACTTTTTTAAAGTTTCTAATTCATTGTAAAAAAATGTAACTATTTCAATTTCTTTTTTAAAATATTTAGTCGGAAGCAAGTCCAAGTTTTTATTGATGCATTAGAAAGAAGACGTAAATAATCAAATTTCCTATTATGTATTTTTTAGATCCAAAATAAATCACTGATGAGGGCACCGATCAGGGCCGAAACGATTGATTATGTAAAACTATGAGTTTTTATTAACCTTGGAGCCTAAAGCCAACATTTGATTCGTCACAAATTATTATAAAAATATTAAATAATTAAAATCAGGAATTATATTGACTCAATAGTTAATGTATGTGGTATTATATTGGCTTTGAGGTCATAAATAAAAAACTTGATGTCAATCAGATGTTTCGGTTCTATTTGGAACCCTCATCAGTAATTTATATTGAATCCAAAAAATTCTCTCTTAAATTTATACATGAAATTTAGATCGAGATTTCTTTTTTATTTTTGTTTACGACTTAAAAACACCTTATCTAAATATCCCTTTGCAAGTGGTAGAGTTGTACGCGAAGAGAAATAGAGATGAGGAAATCGAGATTGATTACTGAAATTTATTTAAAGTAAGTTTACGTTTTGTTCTTTTCAACTGATTGTCCAATACATAGAAGAGAGCGTATAGCAGATTGGCAATAATGACTGAATTCCAGTAATCATTTGCAAGCGACATTGCACTTTCTTCTGTTTATTGGAGAATCAGTTGAATGAAAAAATATATATAATACCCTCAGAAAAAATATTTTATTGAATCAAAAAAATTATTTGTTTGAAACACTTTCTTTGATGTAAAGAAATGTTTTGTTTTAATAAAACAAAATTTGTTTGATTCAAACAAAATATCTTTGGAACAAATAAATATTCCTTTCAATCAAATAAATTTCTGCCTTAAATCAAACAAATTTTAACTTTGACCATATATCAATGCATTAATTTTTTTGTTTTGAAGAAAAATTAATTTGATTCAAACAAATATTTATTTGGTTCAAAGATATTTTGTTTGAACTAAACAAATTTTATTTCATTTCAAATGTATAATTCAGTACAGAAATTTCAACATATTTGGTACTAGCACGTTGCGAAGAAAATTATATTTCTTTCAGGAAAGAACACTTTCCAACCAGCAGACAGGTTAAACTATATTGCGGTTTGATAGAGGGCAATTTGTTTCGCTAAAGGCAGAGAACATAATAATGCAATTATGCATCGAGCACGTTTGGTGCAATCTTATTAGCAGGCAATATTTTAATCGCAAATTGGCTCTAATAGTTCCATAATTCAAGGGACGTTATTGCTTCAAGCATCAAAAGAGCTTGGACGGCGCAAACTTATACTTAGCATGAAAACCAAATAGAATTTTTAGGAAATTGCAAAGCATCTACAAGCCTCATTTAAAAATTTTAATTGTACAAATTTTTCTAAATTGTACAAATGCGTTTTTTAAAAACTTATAAATTAAATTACAATGTATAATTATAATTATTGATAAAATAATCTATTTCAAATTAATTAGTTGAGTTTGGAATTTCTGCCACTGCCTACATTATCGGAGAATCACTAGCCGCGTATCATATAGGATACGTTGCCGACAAGTATCCTCGTAGACAATTTCAAACTCTTATATCGCAAATAAATGCAAATAAAATTCAAATTCTTTAAAATAATCTATACTGATTTCCAAAGCTTGAATAATAGTACGTTTGTAATTAAAAATCTTGAAGCTTATCCAAGCTTAAAAAAAACGGTAGAAACCGATAGAAACCTGTTACACGCAAAAACGTAAATGCTAATAATTAGCATTTTCGTGCTGCTCAGCAGAAACTGAGATGCTTAATTTTGCTATCGCAACCCAAGCAAAAATCATGACACTGCCGACTGTGATGATTGGTTAAATGTTGGTCAAATGTAGGAGATCGTCTGTTGATTGCCAACATTGTACCAACGTTTGCCCAACTTGGCCCAACCTTCTTCAGACTGTGGAAAAAGTAGTTTTCCGATAGTGGATGTACGAGGTCTTGCCAGTGTTTATTCAGCCCCGGTAGTCGACTCTGAAATACCAGCGTTTGTACAGCGTTGAGTGTACAACAGACCCAACCTTCTTCCGACTGTGGACAAAATAATTTTCCGACTGTGGATGTACAAGGTCTATCCAGTGTCTATTCAGTTCAGCCCCGGTAGTCGACTGTAAAATACCAGCGTTTGTACGGCGTTGGGTGTACAACAGACCCAACCTTCTTCCGACTGTGGAAAAAGTAATTTTCCGATAGTGGATGTACGAGGTCTAGCCAGAGTCTATTCAGCCCCGGTAGTCGAACGTAAAATACCAGCGTTTGTACAGCGTTGGGTGTACAACAGGTCCAACCTTCTTCCGACTGTGGACAAAATAATTTTCCGACAGTGGATGTACAAGGTCTATCCAGAGTCTATTCAGCCCCGGTAATCGACCATAAAATACCAGCGTTTGTACAGCGTTGAGTGTACAACAGGTCAAACCTTCTTCCGACTGTGGACAAAATAATTTTCCGACAGTGGATGTACAAGGTCTATCCAGAGTCTATTCAGCCCCGGTAATTGACCATAAAATACCAGCGTTTGTACAGCGTTTGGTGTACAACAGGTCCAACCTTCTTCCGACTGTGGACCAAATAATTTTCCGACAGTGGATGTACAAGGTCTATCCAGAGTCTATTCAGCCCCGGTAATCGACCATAAAATACCAGCGTTTGTACAGCGTTGAGTGTACAACAGGTCAAACCTTCTTCCGACTGTGGACAAAATAATTTTCCGACAGTGGATGTACAAGGTCTATCCAGAGTCTATTCAGCCCCGGTAATTGACCATAAAATACCAGCGTTTGTACAGCGTTTGGTGTACAACAGGTCCAACCTTCTTCCGACTGTGGACAAAATAATTTTCCGACAGTGGATGTACAAGGTCTATCCAGAGTCTATTCAGCCCCGGTAATCGACCATAAAATACCAGCGTTTGTACAGCGTTGAGTGTACAACAGGTCAAACCTTCTTCCGACTGTGGACAAAATAATTTTCCGACAGTGGATGTACAAGGTCTATCCAGAGTCTATTCAGCCCCGGTAATTGACCATAAAATACCAGCGTTTGTACAGCGTTTGGTGTACAACAGGTCCAACCTTCTTCCGACTGTGGACCAAATAATTTTCCGACAGTGGATGTACAAGGTCTATCCAGAGTCTATTCAGCCCCGGTAATTGACCATAAAATACCAGCGTTTGTACAGCGTTGGGTGTACAACAGGTCCAACCATATTCCGACTGTGGAAAAAGTAATTTACCGACAGTGGATGTACAAGATCTACCCAGTGTTTAATCGACTCTGATAATTAACACTGTAAAATACCAGTGTTTGTACAAAGTTGATTCGACACTGGTACACTCTAAAAAAAGTCTATTGATAGTGAAGTTAGGTTCCTTTCAGAATGCATCCATTGAAATTAAGCAGATTTCTTTTGTCTATCAACAGAATCGTTTTACTGTTATTGTAGTATTGATGATAACCGATTTAATATTGGCATTTGACAAAGTTCACCTTATGTACATTTCTATTATTTATTTTAGATAGGTTATATCATACAATTTTTTTTCTTTTATCTTCGAAATTATTTTTTTTGTACGAGAAAGTATTTCATTTCTGTTTTTAGAGTGTAGTCTTCTTTGAAAAATGTCTTTAACCGTAAAACATGGATTTAATTATTAAAGTATATCGACCAGTATTTTAGAAATGTTGACAGCCAGCGTTGAAAATATGTTAGTTACCAGTATTGATACAACGTTGGAAACTGGTGTTGTACCAACGCAGTACATCGTTATCATTTCGGCTGTCCGCCGACAGTCGGAAGTTGGTATTCAACGTTGGATCGACGTTGGTCCGATTGTTAATTTCTGCTTGAGAAGGGAAAATGCTAAAGTAGAGTAACTTCGATTCTAATTAGAAGTTTTCTAAATTTCTACAATACAGTAAGCTGAATGCTGCTTTGCGGCAACTCGCTCGTTGTAACGCAGCACTCGAGTATCGCGAAATAAGAAATACTGTCCCTAAGTACTTTGTTTCTCATATTCAATGACCGATTTACTGAAAAAGTGGAAGTCAGATGCTTTGATTTAGTTATAACACGTACTGCGGGTCAGTGAATCGTAGTTGATAATCTCCTTTCCGGACCTCAGAATGCGAGTTGCTGCTGAGCAGCATTTTCTTACTGACTTGTAGTGATTAGTGATGCTGTTAGGCTTAGCACTAGCCTGCAGTATGTGCACGGACTGAGCTACAGTACAAAAATGCTGCTCAGCAGCAACTGCCGTTGCTGACATGGGTTTCTACCTGGGTGTAAACGGAGTTGTATAGAGTTTTTGCAAATGGGACCTGCCCCGGGTTTGATCCGGCCCTAAAAAGGGTTCTAAATGGATACAAAAATTGTGCGACTATCGGGTTCTACACGGGTTGGAAGCAGGTTGTACCCAACCCTAATAAGGGTTCTAAATGGTTCAAAAAATTGTGCACCAATCAGGTTCTACATGGGTGTCAACCAGGTTCTAAGAAGGACTGTAAAGGATTTTATGCGGGACCTTAAATTTTTCCGCGTATATGATTACACAATGTAAGTAAAATCTCAATTAAGCAAATGTTAGACCACGTACTGCCATTACATCCATTGAAAACAACCGTTTGGTGCAGCTTATGGGCTGGAGGAATCATTGGCCCATATTTCTTCAAAGACGAGGCTGGCGCCAATGTAACAGTGAATGGGAAACGCTATCGCGACATGATAAACGACTTTTTGATGCCGGAAATTGAAGCCCGTAATCTCCACGATATTTCGTTCCAACAAGACGCCGCTACATGTCATACAGCCCGTGAAAAAATGGATTTACTGCGTAGTCGTTTCGGTGAGCAATTTATCTCTCGTCTCGGACCGGTGAATTAGCCTCCAAAATCGTGTAATATCACACATTTGGACTTTTATTTGTGAGGGTATGTAGAGTCTAAATGTTTTGTGGATAAACCAGCTACTATTGAGGCATTGGAAGCCAACATTCCTGAAGTTATTAGCGAGATACCGACCGAAGTCCTCGAGTGAGTCATTCAAAATTGGTGTTTACGGATGGACGAATTAAAGCGCAGTTGCGGCCAACATTTAAAAGGGGTTATCTTTAAAAAATAAATGTCATGAATGGTTCTACACAAAAATAAAAAAGATGGCCCTATCAATTTGAATTTTCGTTGTTTTATTTCAATTTAAAATCCTATACCTCTAAATTGATCACCCTTTATTAGCCGGAGGATAGCCAGTTGTCCCGACTTATCCTGGTCAGGATATGGTCGGTGATTGGTCAATTAAACCTACTTATCCTAGTCGGGATCTGATTGGGTACTAATATGGTCCATACAACAATAATGCTGTTCTAAGTAAAAAGGCAATAATTGCACTTCAACTGCAAGTCTTCCAATTCGAAACCAGTAACGCCAGTTCTGCATTTACTGCTTCGCCACTGGGAAACTTATCTCAATAAAAAATTACTGAGAATTTATTTGTCTAAATTCTCTATTAAAGATAAATTAAGTTAATTATTGTTTCAAAACCTTTTCTATAATAGTTTTCAAAAGAACATACACTAAGGATCTGTAATAAAAAATTCGAATACTCTAACCAGCCTAAGTTCAGTTATAATCATCTTTGTTATATCTTCCAAAATCTTAATCCTGTTTGATCTTTGTCCTCCCGAATACGGTGCGTCCCAAAATAGCGATTTTGACAAAAAAAGTGTCCTGATGAGCCAACGAGTAACGATTTGGAATAAAATAGGTTCCGATTTTGATATTTTTGTATTACGTCGAATATATTTGATACACGTATTAAAATTTATTGCAAGACAAAAAATATTTATTAATGCTGTTTTAATAATCAGCAGTCTTTGGAATGATATCTTGGGACTCTCGATCCATTCCTATCCTGAGCGAGTCTTTCCATGCCGCAGTGTCCGCTACAACCTATTTCATCTATAATATATAATCTCTTTTCTTTCACATAGTCTAAGACTTCTTTCTCCTTTACTTAGAGCACATGCTTCACAAGCATAGAGTGCCACGCCCTATACATATATTTTGAGCAGTTTCTTTCTAACTTCTAGATCTATATTCGAAACCAATAATTGTGGTATATTAGCAAAAGGCTTCTTAGCTTGCCATATTAAAGAACGAATATCTGCATTAAGACGCCATCCCTGTTATTTTACTCCCTAAGTAACGAAATTCGCTAATCGCCCTTATCTTTTCATTGCCTATTTTAATGTTCAAACGCATCTTTCCTGATTTTGTTCTAGAAGAGATAGCTTTAGTTTGTCCTATGTTTATTTTCATATTACACTAGACGATCAGAATAGGGCAACTCAGATTAGAGGCTACATAGAATTAATTTGGGGATGATGCGGTGAAAGGGGTTAAACGAGCGGTGACGTACACAACTTGAAGTCGTTAAGCGCCGTATGAAGAAAAGGTAGCAGCGCTACTTCGTCGTGTTTACTTTAACTCTTTCCTAAGACTGAAATAGTTCTTACGGATCTGATTGTTTTGATCTGCACGCTTACAAATATTTTGATGGCACAGTAAACAAATTTGTGGAGTCATCAAACAATGACTTATGGAAAAAACATATTAAAAACTGGCGAATGCCTCAACAAAGCATGCATGATAAACACGAGTTTGATGCGCGATTATACTAGATTTTTTGTATTGGGCAATTTTTCCTAACTCCTTAGGAATCATAGATTTTCCTACAGAAAGTGGAAATATTTCATAGATTTGAGGAAAATTGATCGAATTTTCGGACTTATTACCGAACTATTAAGAAATATATCAAAAAGGTGAAAACATTTCACAAATCTCCTAAGTTTTAGGAAATTTTTCTCACGAAAAGCGGAAATTATTCCATAAAAACGGATTTTGTTCACTTTTTTTGGTTCTTTTTCCACATAAATTATGAAGCTTATATATTTTTCCTAATAAACTGGATATTTCTCAGACCAAACAGTAGGAACTATTTCCAATTCTATGTCGGAAATATTTCCGATTATATCTTTGGAAAAATATACTACCCATTTGTATTTTAAGCTGTCCGACTATTTTCGGAAAAATTTCCGAAAATTTTTTTACAGTATAGTCAAGCCCGACTAGAATAGGGCCGCTAGATAGGGCCCTTTCAAGATCCAACTAAAAGCCCTGCATGGGATAGAACTAGTTCAACAAGCATAATTGTTATTTCGTATGTACCAGGGGTGTTAGTTGAAATTTGCCAGTTTTACTCATAGATGTCGCTAGAGATATGTATACATTTCTATGATTTGGCATCTATGTCATATTTTTCTACGGACAATAACCTTCAAAAATACACAATTACATTTTGCCAAAATAATAGCATCATAGTTGTTTACCTCAGTGAATATGTCGAGTTTCGTTCCAAGTAAATCGCATTTGCGGCATTCGTTGATTTTCTTATTTCATCAAAATAAAAAAGCAGTTGAAGCTCATCGATTGCTGTTAGAAACTTATGGTGAACATGCTCCAGTGATTAGAACATGTGAGACATGGTTTCGTCAATTTAAAAGTGGAGATTTCGATTTAACGGACAATAAACATCCTGGTGCAGCAAAAAAGTTCGAAGACGAGGAATTTCAGGCGTTATTGGATGAAGACCTAATCCAATCGCAACAACAATTGGCACAAACACTAAATGTGACCCGAGGAGCAATTTGCCAACGTTTAAAAGCCATGGGAAAAATCCAAAAGTATGGAAAATGGGTACAACACCAACTGAACGATAGACAAATGGAAAATCGAAAAATCATTTGTGAAATGCTGCTTCAACGGTTCGAAAGAAAATCTTTTCTGCATCGAATTGTCACAAAGGACGAAAAATGGATTTATTTCGAGAACCCAAAGCGGAAAAAATCATGGCTTTCACCTGGTGAGGTCGGCCCATCGACTCTAAGGCCAAATCGTTTTGGCCGTAAGACAATGCTCTGTGTTTGGTGGGACCAGTGTGGTGTGGTGTACTTCGAGTTATTAAAACCTGGTGAGACGGTGAATACGGATCGCTACCGACAACAAATAATCAATATGAATCATGCGTTGATCGAAAAACGGCCGGAATGGGCCCGAAGACATGGCAAAGTTATCCTACAACATGACAACGCACCGTCTCATACCGCTAAAGTGGTGAAGAACACATTAAAAGCATTGAATTGGGAAATATTATCGCACCCGCCGTACTCTCCAGACCTCCCCCCGTCCGACTATCACCTTTTCGCATCGATGGGACACTCACTCGCAGAGCAGCGCTTCGCCAATTTTGAAGAAGTCGAAAAATGGCACGTCGAATGGTTTGCCTTGAAAGAGAAAAAGTTTTTTTGGAATAGTATCCATGATTTGCATGAAAGATGGGCAAAATGTGTAGAATCCAATGGTCAATACTTTGAATAAAAATTTTTTGTGATTCCCTTGAGAATTAAGTGTTTTCTTTATTGAAAAAACCGGCAAACTTCAACTAACACCCCTGGTAACTCGTATATTTACGAGCAGACGCCTTAACACAAAGGAACGATGATATTCCGTGCAGAAAATGACCTATCTTGCGCAATGTCAAATAGTGATCTGACAAGGACCTTGTCGGGATTTTTAGTTTATTAGTTTAAATTATTGTTGATCTGGTTTAAAATAAATGAGAAATTACTGAAATAAATCCGCAATCATTTTGTTGTATTAGGTGCGCAACTAAGTTCCCGCTGTTTGTGAATAGATGGCTCCAGCAGTAAGTGCTGGTCGATTTTGACATATCCAAAACGTCATGAACCAAGCTTAGACATATGGTAAACAAATCGTTTTGACACATTAGTGATTTTGTTTTGGCGTCATATACTTTTGGTTGTGTGAAAATGTCTGATTTTGTGCAAAATGATCGTCGTTTGCGGGAAGTGCTGATTTTATTCTTTCATTCGAAGAAAACGGCGGCTAAAACGCATTGAGAGCTCTAAAAAGTTTACGGAGATGCTGCTCTAAGTGAAACAACGTGCCGTGATTGGTTCCGTCGCATCAAAGACGGTGATTTCGATGTTGACGACCGTCCGCGTGAAGGAAGGCCAAAATCCTTCGAAAACGCTGATGTTATTTAATATGAGCTGTTGAAACCGAACGAAACCATCACTGGGGAAGGGTATTGAACGCAACTGATGCGTTTGAGCCGAGCCGTGCCAAGCACTGCGCGAAAACCTGCTACAATACGAGCAAAGGCACGAAAAAGTGTTACAATTTTTCGAAGATTGTCTTTTTGACACTGAACTCGATTTTCTCAAAAACCTAACGTAACGAACAATTTTTTAAGACACATTCCAATTGATCGTTGACATTTAGGACTTTCCTTAAACTGCCGGAAAAAGCATATTTATGCCATGGAAGATTTTAGTGTTTTCAAGTCTACAGGTGTTTTAATGAACAAATAAGAGCAATTATATATATTTTTAGATATATATTGATCGCGATTCCATATTTGGTTCAACAAGTTTTTTGTGTCTGAAAATTAATATGGCTGCTCAAAAACAGCGTTTTTCGGGATTTTTTTTCAAGAACTTTGCCATGAAGTACTTTGCTTTATTAAGCCCTTTTTCGAATTGCAATAATTGTACACCCCACATGACAGATGAAAAAGTATTTTGAGGCTCACAGATATTTTTAAAAATGAGTGTGTAGTTACAACTCTTGAAAATCACTGTTGACTTCAGAGGAACTACCCCTAGTGGAAAAAGTCGATTACTCATGTTTTTATTATGTATACTAACACTCAGTTTTCATTCAAGAAAATATTTATTGGAATACAAAGAGGAGTATTCTAAGACTATCAATACCCCTTGTAATCCAACTTGACGAGAAAAAATACCCTTTTAACTTCAATACCCACTTTTCCCAAATGCCAATTATATCAGAAACCACGTGATAAATAAAAAAATGTGTTGAGACAGTCGGTTAATCCGCATTTGAAGTAAAAACTAACAAAGTTATGCATTAGTTAATTAAGGTTTTTTAATCATTTAGCATTTTTTGTCTTATATCAAGTTATCACTCAAGAGAACCATTGTCAAAATATTTGCAGACACACCTGCATTTTAAACACATAATATTTATTAGATAATGGTCCAAATGGGCATTCATTTACAAAAGTGGTTTACATAATGATTATATATTGTTCATTTCTATTCAGTTTCTAATTAGATTTTATTACACTTACATTTCCTTTAAGAAATGTTAGTTTGAATCAACATAAAGTAGTCAATTCCCAACAACCACATTTGTTTACTAAATTGTTTATAACAAAAGAGAAATTTTTATTGACATATATCTTCTTAATCAGTTGTTGACCTACATTCAGAAAATCCCCATCAGGAGTTTGAACTGCAAATTTTTAATTTTCAGCAGTCTAGGCATGTTTCTTGAAATTGCGGGTCGGAAGTTGAGGTGTGAAATTGGTGGTAGTTATACACAAGATGTTGACCGTATTGACTTTTATTATTTATCGGGAAAATTGACATCGACGAGTAGAAAAATAACACATACATTTTCATAAATTAAATAAACATCAGGTGACTTTTAAAAATTCAAATAAGCTGTTCTTATATCCAACTGTTAAATTGTCTCTTGTGAAATAAAATAAAAATCCATCTTTTGTGCAAAAAGGAGAGTCATTTTTATATTATTAAAAATTATTCAATTTTGTCATAAAGTATAACTAATTTTATTCATTATCAACATAAGGTTGATTATATTTCAATATTTGATAATTATTTTATTCATTTAAAATCTAATCACGAAAATCAACATGCAATCTGTGGCATTGATTGGATACTCAATGGAAAATTTCAAATGGTTTAAGTTTCCTCACTTCATCTGCTATTATTATGTGATAAGATTATTTATATGATAAGACAAGATGAGTACTAGATCACACAAAAAAATATGTACGTAAAAATTCCACGCATCGTAATTAACTTCTCGATAGGACGCAAAGTTTCTGAAGGTTTTATATACCGTCGACTAAAAAAAATGGATTTCATTAATAAGGGCACTCCAATTCGCAGCTTCTATTGGAAAAGGATTGATACAGAATCCATAGTTTTTTCCTTTTTCACACACTTTTGTTCGCTAGAGAGCTATATGCCTCGTACATTGCATTCAATACACAGACTGACAAAAATTAACTTTTTTTTATACCAAAAAACCGGAGTAATTCACCCTGGAGGATTTTCTGAAAAAGTAATAATAAAATAAAAAATAAAAATAATAAAACAATAAAAAATAAATAATGTATATAAAATTATAAAATAAATAAATGGATAAAAATAAATAAACAATAAAAAATAGCCTTTTTCAGATATATTTGAAACAAGATAACACAAGCAGCGAATTGTTTTCTATAATCCACTTACGCCATCATTTATTACTCCTTTTTACCTTGAATTTTCATTTAAGGTTTTTAAATATCTATACAGTTAAGAAATTTTTTATCATATTGTTTTTCAGCTGTGTATATGAAGAATAAATTGAAATCTGAATATTCAATAATATGTCTGTAAATATTAATAGATATTTTTGTTTACTGATTAGGGTGACCCCAAAAATGTGGATGTTCAAATTTTGTTTATGGCAAACCCCAATATTGTTAGAAATAAAGAAAAAAGGATACTTTTAATTAAATAACATTGACTCGTGTCGCCCACCTAATGAAGTTTCTAATAGAAATAACATAAAAAGGAACAAATACGTAGGTTGCTGCAAACGTTTTTATTATCTTTTGATAGAATAGATACATCAAGACAACACCTCTCACATCTTTTCAAAGTACTTTCCCCTAGTTTCAATACGCTTGTGCATTCTCAAAAACCATTGAGAAAATGCATTTTTCCCTTCCTGTTTTTCTGTGTCATCAACCACTTCCATATATGCTTCAATAGCATTTTCCGATGAAAAGTGATGCCCACGTAACTTTCATTTTACTTGGGAAAAAAGGAAAGTCACGTGGGGCCAAATCGGGCAAGTAAGGTTGATGGGACAACACCCAGATGCCTTTGTCCTCGAAAATGTCCACAGTTTTGAGGGCGGTGTGCGAGGAAGAATTGTCATGATAAGCTGATTTTCCTTATACGTGACAAGGGATATTGCTTTGTAAGCAATGTCGCCAGCTAATGAGATATCGCTTAAGGTGAAAAGCAAAGACGCTTGTGCCTAAGCGACATCGTTTGAGGTAAAATGCGATGACGCTTGAACTCAACGACATCGCTTGAGATAAAAAGCGACGAGGCTTGTGACTGAGCGAAATCGCTTGAGGTTAAAGACGACGACGCTTTAGATGAGAGATGTCACTTTGAAAGAAAGGGATATCACTTTAAAAAAAAGAGATGTCACTTCAAAAACAAGCGATTGCTTACATTTTAAAAGCGAATAATATAAATTTCTCGTATATTAAAATTTTTAATTTTAAAACTTTAAGATATCTTATTTAATACCATCTTTATTTACAATACTTAGATTATAAATACCTATTCACTGATGTTTATTGATTAAAAAATTCGGAATAATATAAAAGAAATGAATACGCTCATCTTGTTGAAAACACTGTGTATGTTAAAATTTTATCCTTCAATTTATTTTAAAAATAATAATGAATTAATATCAAAATTTCTGTCCCATTTCTAATAAACATAATAACTGTTGCAGCTGTTTCAAGTAGTTTGGATATGAAAATAAGTGCACAAGAGCGATACTATTCAGCAGTGGATGACGGTTCTATTTCCCCTAATATATACTGAGAGAAAAATGCGGTACAGGCAACTACGATTCCATGACCGTTACAACATTGAAACCGTAGTTCATTTTAGGCCCAACAGCGAGGGCAGAATTGGAACAAATTCTGAAGTTTAACTTGTGACGAATGTGAGAAATCTCTGTTGCAACTATAATGAAGAGTTGTTCCAATTTGACATTTATATTACAAATATTGCAAACGACGTTTTAAAACGTTTTCAAAAGCCATTGTAAAAATAATGCATCAAGTCACAAAAATGTGTGTTCTAGTTTATGAGATGTACGCGGTCTGTCCGGAAAGTATCAGGCCTACCTTTATATCTCCGCGCTGGCGTTATTCTTCATCATCGGGCGGGTGGCATCCTTCAAAATAATCCCCACTTGATTGAATAACACGGTTCCAGCGATGTTTCCACTTCTCGAAACAGTCCTGGAACTTCTGTCATCGAATCGCTGTCCTTTGAGTGGTTTTTTGAGTTTTGGGAACATCCAAAAGTTGCAGGGCGCTATATCGGGGCTGTACGGAGGCTGGCAAAGCTGTACAATCTGGTGTTTCGCCAAAAATTGCGGCACAAGGTTCAATGAATGTACTGGCGCGTTATCGTGGTGAAGAAGCCAGTCACCGCACACACACGAGTCATTCCTAAAATCTTGTTCAAAATTTCCCAAACAGTAATTTTCGCTATTCCGAGATCATTTTCTAGTTCACAAACAGTTAATCGACGATCACATTTAATCGCAAGTCGCACCCGCTTAATATTATCCAATGTTTTTGTCGTCGAAGGTCCGCCAGAACGAGAATCACTATCAACAGAAGTGCGGCCTCCTTTGAAACGATTATACTACTCTTTTATTCGTGTTTTGCTCATACATTCATTCCCAAAGGCCTTCCGATAACGTTTTTCCGAGTTGAAAACAAAATTTGCTGCAAATTCGTTGATCTTGTTTTTTAGTCGTTTTTAACAATCACAAAATCCGCCGAACTCAAAAATAGCTTTGTAAACAACGACACGCTACGCATGAACTATACGTCCGGCAGATGTCAACAAGCAACCTATAGGTTCGTGAGGCTTTACTGTTGACATTCATGCCCCGCAGGGGTCGCTCGAACACTATGGCGCGGTGATATAAAGGTAGGCCCGATACTTTTCGGACACACGTATGTTCAAAGAATATTTATTATAGAAACTCACTTTCAAAAACTTTTACATATGGAGAAAGCCCGAAACTTTAGAATTTTCCGGACGAAATCGTCCATGTTCAAAAGTGAGGTTCGAATATGATTTTTTGAATTTTTTTATATTTGAAGATATTCAAAGCCTGTAAAAAGACCATAAAGTCTTTAAAAAATGAGTGTGATTGTTTTTCAAATAAAAGGAATAATCAAATATATTTGTATAATTAGATGTATTTGGCAACATAAAAAATATTTGATTAATTTATTCGGATAATGTTTGAAATCACGGGTAAATGATAATATATATCTATTTTAAAATTGTGAATGCATTTACAAAAAATTTGTTGAAGTATTTGAGACTGCATTAGTCATTGAAGTTGAACTTAATTTGCAAGTAATTTTTTCGCAACTTTTACTCGTTTAGAAACCAACTCTCAAAGTGTAGTTGGGCATGAAATGAACTATAAAATAGAGTTGAATGAAAGGCAGTTTTTCAACTATAAATATAGTTCATCCAATTGCGATTGTAATCTGCGTAACTAAAAACGTTCTAACTCTATGCGTATAGTTGTTCGGACTTTTAGCGGTTTCTCTCAGTGTACAACCCAGTGGGTAAAAAATCTGAAGACGTTCTAAGGATGTCTATAGGATATTTCTAGGACGCCTTTTGGCACCTGTCCTGTGGTCCTCCTATGGACGTTCCCAGGATGTTCAATATCAGTACAAATAACGTTCCAGAGATATCTTTTGTTTTAAGGACATTTTTAGGATCTCTTTAGGACATTAGACATCTTTCGTACGTCAATTGGACTGACATTAGACGTCCTGGTAACGTCTAAAGAACATCTTTAGAATATCCAAGGTTTTGTGCCTACTGGGGGCGCTAACAAGCATTTAAATTTTCTGATTATTCATTGGCACTTTTAGTTAATCTTTCTTATATTAGACAATCGCGAGTCACTAGAGAACCGTGCAGCATTATTTTCCAAACACTTAAATTTTGATTGGTAGTACTCAAAAAAATCTTTGTATCAGGCAGTCGATATCGACAAAAAAAGATCAATACATTGTATTGATACCTTCCCGAGTATTGGTATCGACTATCGGAATATTGAGTACAAAAGTACTCGATACACAGTATGCCCAATAACATGTATTTTACGAAGGTACTTAAAAAAGTGAAAATGAGCATCAGCGCCGCCAAGTTAGTATAGAAAGAACTAATATCAATGCAAACGAAACCCCCGTACCCTGCAACCCGATACCTATTAAGAAGGTGGGCATTAAATAACATTGAAATATCAAAATCTGGAAAAAACGGAATCGAGAATGAAACTTTTGAATGCCTTTTAATGCATAGGAATTACAATGAATTCAAACGTTTCTTTCTCCATTCCATTTCTTTCCGTATTCAGACATTTCAATGCCATTTAATGCCTACCTTCTCACTAGGTATATTCTAAAGAGTGAACAAATTTTAAACATGAATCAATGATACAATACGACCACTACAATCCTCACCACCTTAAAGTCAATACACTCAGTAAACAGTGCTATTTAGAATGCCGTATACTATATGAGTTGACTTTAATTTATTCAAGCTTTGCTAAAAACTTTTGCAGCTACCCATGTAATAGTAATCGCTTTTCTTCCCGTATAGCACACGATTGTTTCTTTAACACTTATAAAAATGGCCGATTTCGTATGGCCTGTGAAATGAATCGCAAACAAAAACATATTCAGCAAATAGACAGGAGAAAAGTATTGTCTTACAATAGTTATCAATGATTAGAAAATTTTACCTATGCTAAAGAAAACGACCAATCAAATTTAATTTGCATTTAAAAACATTAGAAAATCGGTTGACAAGAATTTAAAAGTTAGAAAATGAAAATAACATTGTGAAAAGAAATTAATGAATTGGGCAATTATTTACAAAAAATTTAATAAGTCTGAAGATATAGAACTAAAACGTACACGGGGAGTTGTACACGGTTTTTACAAATGGGTCCGGCCCCGGGTTTTGTCCTGTCCTAAGGAGGGTTCTAATGTCCATAACTGAGTTCTATATGGAACAAAAAATTGTTACATTAGGTCCTTGTAGACACTCAGAGCGCACTTAACCAAATTTTTCAATCTATGTCCCAGCTATGACCCGTTCATTCAAGAGATCTCTGATAGAACCACGGCAGACCCGTTTAAGATACCCAAAGTGCACTTTGACTAAATTTGTCAATCTATGTCCCTTCTATAACCCGTTTAAATCCTGTTAGACGCCCATACCTGCCATTCAAGAGATCCCTGATAAAACGACGGTAGACCCGTTTAAGACACCCAGAGTACACTTTGACCAAATTTATCAATCTACTACCGTGGCCAAAAACTAAGGTGAATTTTTAAATTAAGCTTCACGGGCTAACCAATTCAGGCAAACTCTTTTATTTTTATGTTGGTCCTACTGTTACTGAGATCTGTGCCAAATTTCATTTCAATGTCATCATTCTTACATAGTTACGCTTGTGTTTTCTAAATGACTAAAAGTGATTTTTTCGATTTTTACAATGTCTGAATTTGTTGAGCAAAGAAGTGCCATTAAATTTTGTTTGCGGAATGAAATTTCAGTTGCGCAAACGTACAGAATGTTGCAGAAGGCCTTCGGTGATTTGAACATGTCGCAGAAAAATGTTTTTAAGTGGTACAAAGACTTCAAAGAAGGCAGAGAACGTGTTGATGACTTGGAACGCCCCGGACGACCACCAACATCAACTGATGAGCAACACGTCACTCAAATCAAAGAATTAGTGCACAAAAATCGTCGATTGACAATTAGAGACCTTGCTGACACTATTGGCATTTCAAGAGGATCACTCAATACCGTTTCAAAAGATATTTTTGGCAGACAACTCGTGGTTTTTGCATCACGATAATGCGCCGTCTCACACTGCACTCGTTTTTCGTGACCATTTCGCTAAAAACGCAACGCATATCCTTCCACAACCACCATATTCGCCTGATCTGGCTCCGTGTGACTTCTGGCTATTCCCCAAACTCAAAAGACCAGTCCGAGGACACCGTTTTGACATGATTCAAGAGATACAAGCCGAATCGAAGAAGGCTTTGAATGCAATTCCGGAAATCGAATTTAACAAGTGTTTCGACGATTGTAAAAAACGTTGGCATAAGTGCATTATATCGGGAGTGGATTACTTTGAAGGGGATAAAATTGATTTGGATAAATAAATAAAGATTTTTCATTTTATAACAAAATTTACCTTAGTTTTTGCCCACAGTAGTATGTCCCCGCTATAACCCGTTTAGATCCTCTTAGACGCTCATACCTTCGATTTAAGAGATCTCTGATAGAACCACGGTAGACCCGTTTAAACACCCAAAGTTCACTTTGGAAAAATAATTTTATATACTAATCCCGGACGGTAACCAGGTATACCCTGTTAGGTCTCGTTTTCCAATTAAAATTGAGGCCGTTTTTTCTTGATTTCTACGCTCAATCGATCCAATAATGCCATGTAATGGTCGCTGTTAATGGTTTTACCATTCTGAAGATAGTCGATAAACAAAATACCATGCGCGTCCCAAAATAAGTTTCTAGAGTACAATCATAGAAAGCTTAAGGACAATCGTGAGAAGGTATTTATAAATTTTTTCAAAACTTTCAATTATATTTTAATCATGTAACCAAATTCCTGGAAAAGTCCGTATAAGATAACTTTTTTATTTTAGAAAATATCTTTCTGCAAATTTGGAAAATACTACAGAACACTATAGAGAACGTCTGTCAACTAAAATGAAGTTGACAGACGTGTTTTTTATTGTCTTTTGTTACGGTCGTTTGTAAATTTTGTACGCATACAATTTTTTTTTTACATTCTCATCATGGATGAGAAGGTCCCAAGTGCGAAATTAGATACGGCCCAACACTGGCCCAGCATCGCCAAAAATTTGCCGAAGATCGGCTGCCAATATCGTGCCGTTGCTGGAATGATAACTCCGGTATGCACTTGGCGGCCAATGCTGGCCCAAACTCTGGCCGCCAGCACTTGTTTTCGGCACAGCAACGGGCCAATGCTGTGCCGAACTCTGGTTTTTTCACTTCCAGGATGGTTTGCCGTAGTAAAAGTGACACATGGCCCAGTAATGTCTCGTCCATGAGCCCGACTCTGGCTCTTCTACTTTCAGAACTGGATGCCATAGTAAAAATGACAATCGGCTTGGTATAGGGCCGATACTGGGCCAAGTTTCGGCTGAAGGTCGGTAAATTTAAACAGTCGAAAAAGGCCACCGTCGTCGGCCCAGCACTTGACCGATGCAAACAGTGACACTGGCCCAATAACAATGGCCGACTCTTGGCTGCCGAGATTGGGCCAATATTGTGCCGTATTATCACCTTCGGCAATTCGCACTTGGGGTATTCAATTTTTTAACAATAATATGTGAAATACGAAAAAAACGTAAGAATACAAAGTTGTTCGTTTCAAACAGATCTAAAAAAATGGTTTGACACAGTTTCTGAAAAAACATATGTTTTTCGTTTCAATTCCAAAAAATACGATTAAAATTCAAAAATTCTATTTTTTAGACAAAATATGTGAGTTACAAAAAAATGTTTAGATGGAAAATTGTTTGCCTGAATACGGTCTACAAATTCTCATTAAGACATTTCGGGACAGGATGTATATTTTATGTTTTGATTTTTAATATTAAAAAAATTCGATTTTTTTCACCAAAATATGTGATACGAAATAAGCGTTGTTTTGCAAAATCGTTTCCTTAAATAAAGTCTACGATTGTTTTTTATTTTTGAGAGATTTGGAAGAAAATAAATTATTTTAATCATGTAATTTATTAAAAAGTTACTGAAATGTATACAGAAAATCGAGCGCGAAGCGCGAGCGTCATGATGAGAATGTGTTCCTTAAGGCTGATAAAGCCTTAAGTAAATTGAATCTCCTGTTTTACTTAAATTCAAAAAGAAATAGAGTGACGTCGAGAAAATAAGTAATTCACATCATCTGTAATATTATTATAAAATTGGTTTGAGCTTCAGTATCAAATTATAAGGAATAAACTTAAATGTATGCGAAGCGCGACGTTCAAAAATGCGCGCGATGAGAATGTGCCCGCGAAGCGGGCAGATTTTTTTTATTGTGATTCCTTGTATAAGAAAAAGGCACAATGGTTTAAATTGGGCCTAATTCTCTATTATTACTTAAATTTTGAATTTCAATAAGTTTTTTCCGCGTGCAAACTGGCTTCAACTTGGTTCGTATTAAATGAAATGGAGATTATCATGAATAAACATGATTTTGCTTTAACCACCTTGGAATACATATTTTGTTTTATAGCCTTATCTTGTTTTGTCATAAAGTTTGAAATTATAGAATATATAGAATAAGTTTTTTGAATAAATAAACGTCTGATTTTTGAAAAGTTATTTTTTATTCTTCAATTCGCCTATCATTCCTTCTAAAACGTTAAGTCGCCAGCTCCGGACAATACTCCCACGGCGTATGTCGCGCAGTCAAAGTTTTATTTTTACAGATTTTTTAGTTTCATAAACAAGTTTGTTGCTTGAAGTTCTAATTAGGTAAAACTTCCCTCGATAAACGAAGCGCTCAAATATTTTGTGAAATAAATGTTACATTAACCGAATAAATAAATTTTTATTTAGTAATAAATAGAAGTCACAACTTTTATTTTCTATTGCCGTAACAAGGATGCAATAGAGTGTATTCTTTCGAAATTCCAATGGAAAGTTCCAAAAACTGTGGATTTGAGCACGAGATAGACGGATAATTAATTAAAAACTAGCTTATCAGAAAAACGCGCTTTCTACAAATAATACGATAACTAAAAACAACAAAAAATTTCTTAAGAGGGATAAACGATCCGGCTTTTTACTTTCTACGGCAATATACTTTTCAAGATTTTTAATTCCCAAGTTAAATTTCCCACGTCAAGGGGCCAACCCCCCTCCCTAACTTAGAATCTATGTCTGGTTCTTGCATGCAAAACCTGAATTTTAGGAGCATATTTGACATAAACATGGTTATCGTCCGTACCTTCAATCATGGTAAAATTTTAACTTTAACTCATGTTTTCGTTCTAATTATGGCGCAAAAACACGTGTTTTTTAACGTGCTTTCATACAACTCCGCCATTTTGTTAATTTATAATATAAATTAATAATTGAGGTATGGACGATAGCGAAACTCGCATAGATTAAGAATCTCTGAATTTTTTCTTTCAGATCACCTGGAGAGCTTCAATTATCTGCACCAGCAAGATTTTTTCTTCGTGGGTTCATTTGTGTGGAAAAAAATAAATAAATTTGTACTTTGATACTATACAATTTTTTTTGGTATTCTCCAAGAGTATACCTTCCAGAGAAAAAAAGCTTGTGCCGTCATATGCAGTACTTTTTGCTAGAAAATTCGTCAAAAATGCTTAACTTTTTCGGTCGTCGCAGCAGAATACCTCCTTAAAATTTGCATTTGAATTTGTTAGTTTAAAAAAATTCTTTATTGAAAAAACTTACACCATGAATTCAATAGAAAAAACAATTGAATGTGATACTTAAAAAGTTGAGAAGATACCTCGATTATGTTTTTTTTTCTTTTCTAGAAAGCATAATTTTCTAGAGATTCGAGAGATCATTTTGAACCCTTATTTATTTCTGCGTCATATAAATTAATAGCAAAACTGACAAAGCGTTTTTTTCAAAAAACTTTTTAAGCAAATTTTAATTTCATGGCACAATTAATAGTAATGTGTAAAACAGTTCAAGGATGTCGCTTCATAATTTTTGAGTTTTTATTTACTGCAATTATCAAATTGTTTATAAATATAAGGTGAGCGATTAGCGTATAAAATACAAGCGACAAATTAAAAATATTTGATGCCACTAACGGATGATTCACATATTATTTATCCCAAAATTAGGTATTCAAATTTTCAAGGTATATAAACGAATTTTGATTAGATTGTTTAGAATGAACTAATTTTAGACCACTAACAATTAAAACAGTTCGTGATTTGTGAAAACAACTCATCAAAGTTAAATGAAACTTTTCCAGCTACGATAAGAGTTTCACGAAAATGTCCGTGTTAGTTCTATTCAACTATTTAAGAAGTTAATCCAGAATATTGGAAAAATGTTCAACTCTTTTATTTTTTAGATTAAATTCCTTTTTCCAGATCTCTATTTTCTACAATTCAGCTTGAGATTGAAGAAAAATTATTCATCCTTTATGTAATAATCCCTTACCATGCTTAAGAATAGTTAAGAAGTTTAACCTTGTATATCACTCGTCATATTTGTCATGCTTTCTACCTGATCTTGCTTAAGTTATATCATGTGGTGTGAACGTGGGCAATTACTAATTATGCCCCAAATCTTCAAATAAATGAATTTACTACTTTTACATAACTTCCCCCATCTCAATAAAAATTGAATTTTTTAATAAGGTTTAAATATTTTTTTTGAAAATTATAAGAATCAAATTTTTTATCTTTCATTACAAATTGAAATTTTAAATTAATATTAAAACCAGTTTATGTGAATGCACCTAAACTTCTGAATAAATTTCATTGAAAATGTAAATTAATTATTTAAGGATGCATTTTCAGGACTTTGTTTGAGAAAAGCGATACGTTACAAATTGGACACATAACATACAAATAATATTTTTTCCTTCCAAGCTAATAATGATTCTTTTCTTTCCTAACGAGCGTAAAATTCACTAGAAATGTCGAAAAATAATTTTTTCAAATTTATCATCTAAGAAAAAAATTGAAGGTCTCAATATTTAAAACTAATTCCGCTTAAAGCAATCGTCTATTTACTCACTTTTGATATTCTTCTTAACTTTTCCAAATAGATATTTATTACGTGTCTCTCGCTTTCAAGTAAATATAAATGAGTTATATTCATTATTAATATTTTGACATAGGGTCAGTTTATTTTTATTTTATCCGATTAACATTATCAATGTTGGGTATAAAAAACCTCAAAAAAGGGGGAAAGGCAAACGTTTTGGCCACTTATGGGGGCCCTCTTTAGTGCGACTTTTTATACCCAACATTGATAATGTTAATCGGATGAAATGAAAATAAACTGACCTTATGCCAAAATAACAAAAAACAAATAAAAATTCTGTGGATTTTGGGTCAATACAATAGCAGACATGTTCTTTTGACATTTTATCATACACTCTAAAAAAAAGTCTATCCATAGTGAAATTACGTTCTTTTCAGAATGCATCCATTGAAATTAAGCATATTCCTTTTGTCTACCAACAGAATCTTTTTCTTGTTACAAAACTCATCTGTGAGATGCAAAAAGAAAATATTTTTAGCAATGAACGATTTTTTTTGACTCTGAAAAGAAATCCTCTAATTATGTAAGGATTGCATTTCTAGACTAGGAGACGAAGTGCGCCTGCGCATTAGTGAGTGTACATCGTCTGATGCTAATCTGTTCACAGATATTTTGTCAGTACGGTGCCAACAACGAAGAATATATTTTTTTTATTTGTATAAAAATATTTTGATTCGAAATTACTAGTAAAATGTTTACTATAGAATTTATTGTGAAATTTGAAATGCAACAAAGTTTAAAAATAATTTTGTAACACTTTTCGAACATTATATATTTAATAGATTATGGACTTTCAATTTTACACGTATTGGAAAATTTGTAATGTAAGCAAAGTTATATCTTAAAATTTCTTTAAGCTGAAATCTAAGACGGGTCGTTATTATATTATTGAAAATGATCGATTGAATATTGGGATTTTTCAAAGTTTGGCTTGTGTATATTTCTTATAGGTTATATCATAGAATTTGTTTTATTTTAACATCGAAATTATACTTCCTTCACATGACAAAGGATTTTATTTCCAGACTAAAGGAAAAACTTTGGCAATAAAATGATAGTACTTGAAACGAAAATACTTCAACTGTTAGAGGATTTCCTCTTATGCCAATTTTGAGTAGAAAATCCATTCATAGTGAACGGAATTGTTCGACAGTCAATATTCCGTTTTTAGAGTGTATGTTTTACCATTTGCAAAAGATATTGAGCATTATTACCGGTATGGACAGTTTCATGGCGCTGACCAGCGCCAGACCAGACTTTTTGGTTTCCAGTTCTGGCGCTGACTATAAGGCCTGGTCTGGGGCTGGCCAGAACTGTAACGTTTTTGTACTATCAGCCGCCAGTCAGCGGCTGGCCGGCAACAACCCAGCGGCTAGTCAGCCACTAATTCGCGGCTGGTTCATCACTAATTGGTGGTCAATTAATACAGGTTTGGTTGAAAAACCATTTTAATTTAACATTTATCGATTTTGATTAAAAATCCTAACCTCTCAAAAAAAATTTCGCTCGCCACATACAAACGTTTTTGTCATGGAATGCTGACCAGCGCCAGATCTGAGCCAGATCAGAACTTCCAGACTAGTCGCTCTGGGCATTGTCAGACCTGGGCCAGATCAGAAATTTTTCCACACGGGTACTTGCTGAAACTAATTTAGTTCTGTAAATCCATAACCATTGACCATAAAAAGTTTGCTTACAAACTTTACCTTTCTCTCTTTCTCAAAGTTGCTGAATTCAAATCAGTCCTAAAAATTTGATACCGTATCAATTTTTTTAACCCATTATGCCATATTGGATTCGTTATTTTGAATTTCAAAATCCTAAAGTCAGACTCGAATACAAAGACCTCAAAAACTTTACACGGAGTAAAAAAGTTAGGTGCATAGCTAATTTTTTTCCTTTGTATATGAAATTGAATTTTACCCAAAAGAAAGGAATTATTAAATATTTAACTAACATATTGAATCCGACATTTCGAAATTTTTAATAGAAAGTTCCCTCACAGAAAAAAATGCTTTAATTGATGGTCTCCATCCATCGAGTTTATTAAATCTTAATTTTTTTATTAATTATTTTTTTTTTATTTATACTATTAATTAAGCGATGAGCTGCGTAAGTCTAAGTAGAGTATGCAGGTAGCTAGCGTCTGAATTAAACTTTTGCCATGATTAAACTTTCATGGTGCGAATTTTGATTGGAGAATGAATCATAGAACCCTTTTCATCTTCTATATTTATAGATTTAGAACACTGTTTTTAAAATATTTTAATGTAGCAAGAAAAAATGAGATTTTAAGAGCGGTGTAATGCTTATTATTTTATACAGTTTTGCGTTTCTTCTGTTTCCTCTATCTGATTTATGTTTTTAAACCTCACTATACAATATACATACAATTTATGCAAAATAAAATAAAAAGTCATCCACTGTTACTTGAAGGAACCATGATTTAGAATATTTGTTCTGAATTTATCTCAGAGAATTTGTATGATAGTAAGAGACAAGATAATTTTTTTTCTCTCTCACTCCTATATATATCTCCCACTCTCGCTACTTTTCTGGCCTTGGCTAAGTCGGGCGGTGTGCTATAAGCGTGGATACACTGATAACTTCTAACTGAAAGATAAACGATGTTTTAATTTTTTTACCTTGCTAAGAAAGATATTCTAATATTCAATTTAGAATACACGGAGAAAAATGGATATTGACCCATAATATCTAGATATTGAGGCACAATGTCAGTAGCATTCAACTATGTGACAAACATTTAGATATTCTACTTCAATGCCTGCAGATATTGAAAAAAAGATATTAACCACCAGTATCTCAGATATTGAGCTTGATTATCTCAGATATTAAGAATGAATATTCAAGATACTAAACTTCTCAATATCCTCGTTAGTAAACTTGAATGTCTGAGGTACTAGAGTTGAATATCTCAGATATTTAACATCAATACCAGGTATACTGAAAAGGTAAGTTATAGATGTTACAGCTCAATGTCTAAGATACTCAAAAAAATTATTTTAAAGGTTATAAAATAACTACATATTCAGTTTTTAGAAAAAAATCAAATTATATTTTATTATGTTCTTTTCTGTAAAAGTAATGTAGATGTTTGAACCAAATGTTCATTATCTGGCATGTCTAAAATTAATTTAATGTTCTTGTTAGAAACTTAACCTTAACACTAAGGTTAGATTTCATTCTCGGCTATGAACCACATATAGAGAAAAATACTTCTCAAGTTAAAGACCCGATCACTTTATTCCATTAGAAACACTTATTAAAATTTAAGGAAACTTTAATAAACTTTCAAAATTTATCTTTCCGGAACGCTGCATGTCAATCTTTTTTATTATATTGGATATTCTATGCCATTTATGATTTAAACAATATATCGGCCAAATGTCCCCCGAGACTTGAGCCAAAAATGCGCCTCATCAGAAAAGATGATTTTTTGATGAAAATTGGGATCATTTTCAATTGATTCCAGAGCCCAATCCGCGAACTCCCGACGCAAACAATGGTCATTAGGCTTCAGTTCTTGGGCCAGAATCATCTTATAGGGATGCAGGCCAAGATCCAATCGCAAAATACGCCAGGTAGTCATCCTGGACAGGCCCAATTCCTGAGATCGGCGTGGCACGGACAATTCACGGTTTTCCTCGATACTGGCCTGTACGGCGGCTATATTCTGTGTAGAACGTGCGGTACGCATACGATTTTTAGGCTTAGTATCCAATAGAGTAAATTCACTCTCCAACTTATCGATTATTCGACGAATTGAGAGCGCGGATGGAGCAGAATGACGACCATATTTTGCACGATATGCTCTTTGAACACCGACAAAACTTCTCGAATTTTGATAAAATAATTGGACAATTTCCAAACGTTGTGGAAGCGGGAAACTACTCATGATTAAATGGCAAACCTTACTGATGACAACTGACAGCAGACGTCAAAAATTTCAGTTCAAATGAGCCCGATAGGGACATTCAAAATCATATCACCCCTATTGGGAAACCCTTTATATATGCGCGCGCACTTCATGCTTCAATATCTAAACTATTGAATTTGAATATCAAATGTTACTTCTCGGAAAAAACTTATATATCGAAAAAAAAAATTTTAATATTGCGTTTCAATATCTAAATATTATGGATGAATATCTCCTATTTGAATATCTACTTTTCAATATCCATTTTTCTCCGTGTACAAATTAAAGTTTTCTAACTCTTTTCGGGCAAATTTTGTACATTCTCATCATGGATGAGAAGGTATTGGTTTTATGTGAAAAATGACTTTCGATATTTTCATCAAATCTTTACGTTTTGAGACCCCGTGAGTCATAAAAAAGGGTTTTTACGAAAGTGTCTGTCTGTCTGTAGGTCGTGTGCGGCATAACTCTCGATAGTATTATCAGATTGAATTGAGCTTTGGTACACTTTATCGGAGCCGAAAAAGTAAGGACAAGTTCGTTAACCAGCCACATCCAATCAAAATTGAGGGATTGAGCACTACTTTTGTGTTTTTGAAAATAATTTTTTGAAAAAATCAAAAATTTCAATACTGGTTTTTGATAGTGCTCATAAATCTCTACAAATTATGCTGATAACATTTTTTGATTAAATCAAAATTATAAATGTTACAGCATATTCAAATTCGAAAAAAGTCAATATCAAAATTCCATTTTCCAGTTAAATTATACGATATACGAAAAAGCGTTATGATACAATATTATTTTTTACATAAAGACCTACAAATTTGAATTGTATCATTTTTTCATAAGATGCATATTTTTCTTTTTAATTCAAAAAAAAAACTATTGAAAATCCAAAATTCAATTTTTTAGTAATAATATTCGAAACACGAAAAACACGTAAGAATACAAAGTTGTTTGTTTCAAAAAGATCTACAAATTTTGTCTCACACAGTTTCTGATAAAACATATATTTTTCGTTTCAATTCCAAAAAATACGATTAAAATTTAAAAATTCCATTTTTTAGACAAAATATGAGAGATACAAAAAAAAACGTTTAGATGGAAAATTGTTTGCTCATAAATCTCTACAAATTATCCTGATAACATTTTTTGATTAAATCAAAATTAGAAATGTTACAGCATATTCAAATTCGAAAAAAGTCAATATCAAAATTCCATTTTCAAGTTAAATTATACGAGATACGAAAAAACGTTTTGATACAATATTATTAAATAAATAACGACCTACAAATTTGAATTGTAACATTTTTTCATAAGATGCATATTTATCTTTTTAATTAAAAAAAAAACTATTGAAAATCCAAAATTCAATTTTTTAGCAATAATATTCGAAACACGAAAAAAACGTAAGAATACAAAGTTGTTCGTTTTAAAAAGATCTACAAATTTTGTCTCACACAGTTTCTGATAAAACATATATTTTTCGTTTCGATTCCAAAAAATACGATTAAAATTCAAAAATTCCATTTTTTAGACAAAAAATTGTTTGCCTAAATGAGGTCTACAAATTCTCATTAAGAAATTTCGGGACAGGATGTATATTTTATGTTTTGATTTTGAATATTAAAAAAATTCGATTTTTTTCACCAAAATATGTGAGATACGAAATAAGCGTTGTTCTGCAAAATCGTTTCCTTAAATAAAGTCTACGATTGTTTTTCCTTTTTGAGAGATTTGGAAGAAAATAAATTATTTTAATCATGTAATTTATTAAAAAGTTACTGAAATGTATACAGAAAATCGAGCGCGAAGCGCGAGCACCATGATGAGAATGTGTTCCTTAAGGCTGATAGAGCCTTAAGTAAATTGAATTTCCTGTTTCACTTAATTTCAAAAAGAAATTGAGTGACTTTAAGAAAATGTGTAATTCACATCATCTGTAATATTATTATAAAATTGGTTTGAAGCACAAGACCGAGCGCGAAGCGCGAGGTCCAGAAAGAACGGAGCGCGAAGCGCGACGATCAAATCGCGCGCCCTAAGCGTGCTCAAACTTGCGAGCTGCGCGCGAAGCGCGCGATGAGAATGTGCCCGCGAAGCGGGCAGATTTTTTATTCTACAAAAGCCCTTACCCACTGATTGATAATATTTTTCATTTCCTGATTGCATTGCTATACAATTTCTAGTTTCAAAATACTGTAACATTCCTAATTTTGGTTTAATCTAAAAACGTTATTAAGATAATTACACTGTTAAAAATCTTATTAACTTTAATAGACTTTAATATATAAGTGGTAAATTAAAATGAATAAACTAGTTGAAAAATTTGAAAACTTAATATACATTCATATTAAATTTAATAACTTTTAAATCAAAATATATTAGAATTAAAAAACAGTATTAAAATATATGCACATGTGTATTAAAATTCAAGTTAAAGTTTGTATTTTTAAGATTAAAGTACGTTACGTGCCTCCGGCGCGTAGACTCGTTTTTGCGCTACAGTTAAGAGTACCGCAATGTTGTGTATTATGATATAGCGGAATGCAATGTAAAAATTGAACTGCGCATGCGCCTCTTACGATACAGCGGAGCGTAATCTTATTCTTATTTTTCTTATTCTTTGTGCAGCGTTGGCAGCGTACTGACAAAGTCTTGTACATTTGAATTGCGCATGCGTCTATTACAATACGCTACTACTAACTACTACACAAGATCCAGAAAATCAAAATGGCCGGAAGTATTCGCGAAATGTCAAATGAGATGGGCGATAATCACGACAATTTCGACCTTTTCAGATTGGATTCGAGTGTACGCATAAAAATTCGTATATGCACCAAAGTCAGATAAAATAGAATATGTGCCAATGCACACAATTCGGGAAATTATGAGACTCGCGAGAATGCTCGCAGGACTGATCGCGCCTCGGCTTCGATCTCCTGCGAGCATTGTCGCTCGTCGCGTAATAACCCTCATTATGCGCCTGGGCACATAATATACTATTAAATTTAATATACGTTCATATTCTGGACTTGCATTGACCCATAATTAATAACACAGGTCTGCAAGGTTTTGTTATTGAAAAGCTATGGATCGTTTCCGAAGTAATTTTTGACGTAGAATCCGAATCCGGAACCAGAATCAGCCTATCACGTCAGGATTTTGAGATATTTGAGGTTATGTGCTCAAAAAATGGGGGTTTTCGCTACATTTGAGGTTATATACAGAGCGCAAGAAATTTTTTTGATTTTTTTCGCAAATGGCATCATTTTGCACTACTCTTTCCCTTTAAAATGAGCTATTAAACAGTCGCGAGCGATTTTTTTTCACAAAGATACGGCCACATCAAGTTTTGACATTTATCCGAAGAACCTTATGAGCATTCACATTGACTCTTTGGTGCATACCATTCTGCATTCGAAAATTTATCTTGAAAATTTGTGCTTGCGGGTTTCGATGGTCTGTGAATAAGAATTTACAGTCAGAAAATTGACATTTAATTTAATTTCGTAAATTTCGAACCGCCATTTTGAATCCGCCATCTTAGAAATGGAAATGTCTATTTTCTTATTGTAAATTCCTATTCACAGACCATCAAAAACCGCAAGCACAAATTTTCAAGATAAATTTTTGAATGCAGAATGGTATGCAGCAAAGAGTCAATGTGAATGCTCATAAGGTTGTTCGGATAAATGTCAAAACTTGATATGACCGTATCTTTGTGAAAAAAAATCGCTCGTGACTGTTCAATAGCTCATTTTGAAGGAAAATAGTAGTGCTAAATGATGACATTTGAGAAAAAAACCAAAAAAATTTCTTGCGCCCTGTACATAACCTCAAAAGTAGCGAAAACCCCCATTTTTTGAGCACATAACCTCAAATATCTCAAAATCCTGACGTGATAGGCTGATTCTGATTCCGGATCCAGATTCTACGTCAAAAATTACCCCGGAAATGATCTTCCTTTTTCCAACAACAAATACAAACCCATTATTTGCAGACCTGTGTAATTGAAGAAGCAGGAAAATAATAACTTTTTTTATATACAAAATCACAATTTAGTCAAGATTCAAAATAAATCACTGATAACGGCTCCGATCAGAGCGGAAACGTCTGATTATGCGTAAACCTCTGAGTATTTATTAACCTTGGACCCTAAAGCCAACTATCAACATCAACATATATCTTAAATTAATATACGTTACAGAAAAAAACTTCCATTAAATTTAATGGATATTTAATACAGAGATTTCTAACAATGTACTAATGATTTGTGATCAGTGACAGAAACCAATATTGCACGTTTTGGTTTTTTCAGACTTTTTTTTTAAAGCACAGAAAATAATCTTTACAATTGTCGTTATCGTGTCCACAGACACTGGACAGACGACAGACAGGCAAACTTTGGTAAAATCCGTTTTTTCTGACTCAGAGGGTCTCAAAACATCAAGATTTGATAAAAATTGCAAAAATCATTTTGCACATAAAATAAATACCTTCTCATATGATGAGGATATAAAAATAAAACAAAAAAATACATAAAATTGGTTTTTAGTTGCTGCAATCGCACAAGTTACCAAAGTTACTTAAATTTGAATGAATTAATATATTTGTTTATTTTGCATCACGATTGCGGTATAATTTAATTATTTAGAGTTGATTTGCTTTAAAGATAGAATATTGCTCTGGCCATGAGTTATTATGAAATGAAAATCAGATAATGTGAAAAGTTAGGATAAAAAATCACACTTAACTCCTGTGTTTATTCAAATTAATCAGGAATAAATTAGAATTTTATTCCATTGTTCTTTTTTCCTGAAAAAAAGAGAGGGTTAGATTCTGTTACAGATACTTGCTTCCACAGTTTTATTATTTTGAGGCCATGGACCAACCGAATCACGTGACTAGATTCCTACCTTACGGGAATTTCAGTTTGTTTAAGCCTATTTTCATGCAAAATTAGAAACCGAGTTAAAAATTTTAAACAGCAAATAAAATACACTAAGATAGATCTGCCTGATCATAAATGATTATAATTATAAAATTACTATTTGCGAAGACATTTTTACATTCTCATATCAATAGAATTATCGGATTGGATTGAAAATTGGCACATTCTTTTTTCTGTAATTGTAAAAATTTATTTCCAGACAGGCCGAGCTCAGAGCATATAAATAATTTAATTTCACAAATTCTCAGCTCGGAATTCAATTTCATGGAAATGGGGTTACACAAACTGAATCAGTAACAAATAATTTGCACTCTAAACCTGAATCAGTGAATGGTCACTGATTCGCAGTGACTATTCACTGATGGCAGCAGCTATAAGTCTTTCACTGAGAATCAGTGAAATTCGACTGATGAATCAGAGAAATAGATTTAACTCACTTTTTGAATCAGTGAAAGCTTCAGGTGGGAGTAATAAAACCAGCAATATATTTTAACGATCGATGAACCCGTTTATTTTAGGCTAAACAACACTAAAACGAAATTACGTAATTATTATTATTTTTAGGGGAGGATAAATCAGTAAAGTGTAGATGAAAGTTTTGAATTCGCGAATTCAAAAGTTATGTTCACGTGACGCATTTACTGATTCCTCAGTGAAATCAGAGCAGGGCACTGATTCACCAGTTGATATATTTTCACTGATATAATCAGTGACTATTTCACTGATTCAGGTTTAGAGAGTGGATGTCGCCTCAGAGTGCAATGAATTGAAAGGGGCAACGAACATATAATCGACTATATGTGCGAATGTGATAGCAATATACCTTGCATAAGTTTGTCCTTTTTGCACTCATAGCCTATTTTGGAACCCACCATCTAAGTCTTTATCAGCCCAAATGGATGTTATTAACCTTCTATTACACTAGTTTACAAATTTTTTGTTCACTTTCAGTTTTTTTTCGGAATGATTTTGAATAGCAATCAATTAATTTTTAATTATTTTTGTTTTAAATAATCTAAAAACTGACACTGACAACTGCGGATTGTGCCAGTAAAAATTCCACAAGACTTTGAAGCGCAGTCCAAGAATTTTTCATTGGCTTGTATAACAGGTATTCATATCTTCCCGGCCAAGTTATTCTATCTAAATTATTTTAAAACCTGAAGCATCTTTTAGAAGAAGTATTTGAATTTCTATGATTTTTTCAAAAACTATAGAATAGAATTTGAAAGAATTTCCCAATACATAGGTGATGAAATTTTTCAATAATTGAAAAAATAATCTTCTATCATTTAAATAATTTACAAGAAATGTTCGAATCCCTATTGGATACTTTTTCTGTATTGAAATTTTTCAAGCGTAGTCTTAGAATTTTTCAAAGTTAGACACGCAATATTCGGCACGTCATTGAATATTTCCGACATGATTTTATATAAAAATTTCAAAACATATATTGGTTAACTACTTCCAATACTTTATTGGAAGTTTCCAAAAAAAATGTTTAGAGTGTAGGATCTTCGGAAAAATTTGCCCTGTCCAAAAGTCGAGGACTGTCAAGTAAATTTTCCAGTACTTATTTTTTCCGTGTAGACGTAAACTTCCTACGGAAGAAATGGTTATATAAGGGTCCAAAGAAGTTTTCTGGAAATTTCTCTAATCGGTTTCATACACCTACACGGAGAAAAATGGAGGGTCAGCCTGAATATCTAGAAGGTCAGGTCGACCAAATATGATGATCGACTATAGGACAGCCTTCTAGATAATCAAACTGGTCATCTGTAGAGGGTCAGAAAAAAATAATCGATTTGATCATTGTAGAAGGTCGAATTGATCATCCTTGAGGGTCGAAATGGAAATTTAAAACAAGATATTCATCTTGATCATCCCAGAGGATCGATTTGATTATCTTGATAGTGTGACTGTTTCTCTGTGGTAATCAAGTTGATCATAAATCGAGAGTCTCCCTGATTATGTCCATAAAATTATGGAAGGACTATTTGATAATCTAGAGGGTCAGTCTGTTTCTCAAAATTTTGAACCTCTAACTTCGACCCTCCGTTTTTCTCCGTGTACTTTAGAGTGAAGGGGCGTTGGGATGATTACGTTTGGTTTTTTCCAATTGATTTCACAATCAAAAGACGAGAGTGTAACGCAGATAGCAATCATTGACAATCTGCGCCGCACTATCTTTTGTTTATCAGAGAATCAGTTGGAAAAAACGAAACGTAAAATTTGTTTACAGAAATTTCAGTAATCATTGCCACACTGTAAAAAAATCGTAGTTTTCCAATACAGAGGTGATGAAATTTTTCAATAATAAATTGAAAAAATAATCTTCTATCGAATTATTTCAATAATTCACAAGAAATATTCAAATCCCTAATTGATTTTTTTTCAGTATTGAAATTTTTCAAGTGTAGCCTTAGAATTTTTCAGTCAGACACGCAATATTCGGCACGTCATTGAATATTTTCTACATGATTTATATCAAAATTTCAAAACATATATTGGTTAATTACATTAATTACATCTCAAATACGCATTGAATTTATTTTATTCCCATTCTATCATTCCTGAATATCTTACATGTCCACAAACTGGTACGTTTACCTTATTTCACATTCTTATTATATGGCAACGTATAATTCAGTGCAAAATTTCCCTTCGTCGATTTCCATAAAATTTTCCTATTTCGTAGCCGTGAAAGTATCTTTCGGTCTGATGTCTATTGTCTGTAGTCTCAAGAATTTTTGGAAAGTATTGGGTTCTGGCACATATTTTTAGTTTACATAAGAAATGGTCAAGTTAGTCAGCTTTCCGTAGGCAGTGGTTCTGTTTTTACCTATAATGAAAGTAGTTTTTATATTAAATTTTCTATACTTCGTTTTTTCATTTAAAAAAAGAATAAATGGTAAAATTCATTGCACGAAAATTAATATATTTTTATGTATCACGAACTTATTCTTTTATATAACAAAATTTTGTCGACATGCGGATGAGACGGTGATAAGGTATCCTGGACGTAATAAGCTATATTTAAAAGATTATTTCGTTTACGTTATGGCATATTTGAGATCTCTTGACTTATGTTTTATTGACCCTCAATAACCAATAATGGAATTTATTCACTATTAATGTGAAAAACTTCCATTATTACTTTTCGAGGTTGCTATGAAATCGTACAGATGAGAAGATCTTCCAGGATTTTAAAATAAATTTTCCCAAGTATTGAGTAATAATTTTCAAATTTCAATTTAGTAATAAAATATCTTTTATTATATTCCTTTATTAATTCCTGCAAATAAAATAAAGAGATACTTAGAAGTATTACGAAGTCTTATCTCTATCACGTTGTCATGTACTGGGTTTTACAATCCTTGGACATGCATGAATGTATTTATTTAGGAAAAGAAATAATTTAAACACAAATCAAAAATAAATAATACTATCTTTTACTGAGTTCTATGTATATATTTTTCTACAATAATTAAGGGGGTAGGCCTGTGTCAAGAGCGATTTTCTAGCGTTTTTTTAGGATCAACGTGTAGGTAAAGTAATTAAGATTTTTTAATTATTCCTTCACGATTTTCTCGCTTTATTCTTAAATATTGTACATTAATTGTTTCAAAGGTGTTATTAAATTAGTAAATAAATGATCGAAGCGAGAACGAGACCTGCTCAAAATGGCAGACCCAAACGGTGTGCAAGATACAGTACGCATCTGTCTTCTGAAACGAAGAACGAAAATACTTCGTTATTCGTAATTAAGTTGCCGAGATACTGACCTAGGGATTTAGTAATTTTGGAAAATTGACAAAATGGCGCACTTTACAAAAAAAAAAATTTCGTTTTTCCCTCTTTTTTCAAGCGCAATGAGCCGTAAGAAACGGGAAAATTTTTTTTTTAGAAATCCCTACGTCAGTACCTCGCATTATGCATAAAATTTAATTACACAAAATTTGAGCCAAATCGATTGAATAGATTTTCCACAATCCTGCACACCAACTTAAAAAACACGGTTTTGAGAAAAACGAGCTCAAAATTTGAAAACGGGATGAATCATTGTTTTGATCAACCGACCGCGGGAGCCTTTAGGTCCTGCAGCTCAAAAACTAAGCTGGTTTCGAACAAACCCTTTTAGAAAAGTCTTTTTAACATGTTTTAGATTAGAAATAAGCAATAAAAAAAAATCGATTTTTCGAATTTTTTCGTTTGCGAAAATTAGACCTCAGGCAAAAATAGATAACTTTGCTTTCAAAAATAGCAATATTATTATTGAAGGACTAATTTGAATGAAAAAAGATCATTTTTCATGAAAAAAATTTGAAACACAAAAAAATAATTTTATTAATAAATTTTATTTTTGCCGAAACTTATTTTTTTTATCGCTTCGTGCCAAATTTTTAAAAATAATGCGATTTTAATAAATCACGGTTCATTTTTTTAGGGAAAAGATTCTCTACAAAATGACAGTTTCCTATTTTTGAAATTAAATCAATTATTATCAAATACAGAAATTTGTTTTAAAAAATTTTGTTTTGAAAAATAGTTTTTTTATAATTTCAGCCACTTTTTTTCTTATCGCTTCTTACCAAATTTTAAAAAATTATGCCATTTTGATAAATTACAAATCACTTTTGCAAGAATAAAATTCCCTACAACTTAACCATTTCACATTTTCGAAATTGAATTAATTATTATATAATTCGGCAATTTGTTCATAAAAATTTCGTTTTGGAAAATGTTTTTTTAATGGTTTCAGCCATTAAAGAATTTATTTTTTAAAATCAGAAACGGCGAAGTTGTGGGAAATCTTTTCTCTGAAAAAATGATTCATGATTTATTAGAATAACATAAGTTTTTAAAATTTGGTAAGAAGAGATGAGAAAAAAAGTTGGGGCAAAAATAAAATTTATTAATAAAATAATTTTTCTGTGTTTCAAATTTTTTTCATGTAAAATAATCTTTTCTCTTTCAAAATAGCCCTTCAATAATAATATTACTATTCTTGAAAGCAAAATTATCTATTTTTGCCTGAGCTCTAATTTTCGTGGATGAAAACTACCTTAAGGTAATACGTGTAGTATTTAGTTTAGGGTCCATGAATGAAAAACTCGATGTTAACCCATTGGCCTATATTTTAATGAGTTGCACTCGCCATTTAAAAGATAGCCACTACGTGGTTTGACAAGTGTTATTTTTATAAATCATTAATAAAATATTATTGATCCACAATAAAATATAAATTTAATAAGAAATCAAAATTTTCAAGCGTCCAAATTTGAACCAAAAGGTCGATTGGGAGTCTTGATGGTTTCCCTGGCAAAAGTAACGGATAGGAATTCATTCCGAGCCAATCAAAACTATTCCGATTCATTCCGATATCTGTATCCGAGCCTATGCGAATCATACGGAACTAATCCAAAAAACGTTTTGTATCTCGTTTGATTTAAAACGGTAAGAAATTGATCTGACCAAATCCGATTTGTACTACAGTGTAATTATTATGATTGATAAATTGTTAGAAAATATTATTTCGAAAATATTATTGCTGTTAAACACGTATTTTTAAAGAAAAATGTTTATTAGAGTAGAGAATAAATTTAATAAAAAGATACTTTAAATAAAAATTACTGGTTTAAGTAAAGATTTTATACAGATTTGGAGTCGATTGATTGAATTCTTTAATCAATTTTTGAAGACTTCACGATCTTAGATTTCAAAATGAAGTTTCCATTTTATTATCTATTGCTTGGAGTCAAACATTCAAATGAATGTTATAAACAAATAGTTAAATTTTTAGAATAAAAAATCCATTTCAAGATATAAATGAGAGGATTCTAATAAGTTATATATACTTTTTTCAACACAAAAATCATTTGCATACAATGTTATAATTTATTCAATGTAGTTGACTAATTAGAGATAAATGAGAGGAGAAATGAAATTAATGAAAGACGAAGCATTTATTAGATACTTTTTATGACATCATTATATTTTGACAAATTAAATCCATTTTTTACTGATATAATTACACCCATCGCCTAATTTGTTCAACATAGTTATCTTTGACTCAGAAATTTCCTTCTATCTTAATAACTTTCAACAAAATCGTTTATCATCGAAATCTCAAACGCTTATATAGTAATGATCGTCGTAAAAGCAATTTTCAACACATTTTGTTAGAACTTTAGTCTTCCTCATTTTTATAAATAATACATTCTACTATATGAAATTCATTTATTTTAAATACTTATTTTATATCAATATTATTAATGTCATAAAAAATTATTTATAGAAATATTACAATTAATATTTGTTAACATTTATTATAAGGGCAATAAATATCGTACGCGACCAAATGGTTCCTTGGAAAGTAATTATTTCCATCTTATACAGGTATACTTTACTCAATTGATTCAAGCACTTCGACCATTGCTAATTAGTCTGGTAAAGTATGCTGATTTTTCTAGCATATTATGCCTTACAACTTGATATATCATGCCGTAAAATTTTGTAAATCTTAGGCGGCAAATTTCTCAAATCAATTGTCAAACTTTTGACAAAGATCTCTAAATGATATTAGCAAACTTTGCTGTAATTGAAGCTAACTTTGCCAAAGTGGTCAGATATCGAACACTGCTAAAAAGTTTAGCAAAAGTTGCCATAATAATTTTCTCCGTGTACGTTTCACCTTCCTCCCAGTAAAATCTACTAAACTCGGAATTTTTTGTATTTTGTAGATTTTACTAGAAGCTAAGTGAAACGCACAGTTAACCTATGGATTTAATTGAAATTCTTGTAAAATATATACTTAAAGGACATATTGTAAAATATGTATTGAATTCTCTGTAAATTTTACGAATCTTTTTCCGGCATTTATAATTTTTTTGATGAATGGAAATGTGTAATTACGGAAATACTGAAATTTTATGCAAATTTTGTATACAAAACTTGACATGAATCTTAAAATCAATTTAATAAAAATCGAATGATTTTTCGATACACAAGTTTGTTAATTGTAATGTAAACAATAGTATATTACGTGCCTAGGCGCACAATGGGGGTTATTGCGTGACGAACGACAATGCTCGCAGGAGATCGAAGCCAAGGCGTAGTCAAGGTATAGCCGATGCGTAGTCGAGACGTAGCTGAGGCAAAGCCGAGGCGCGATCAGTCCTGCGAGCATTGTCGCGAGTCTCGTAATTTCCCGAATGGTGTGCATTGGCCCGTATTCTATTTTATGTGACTTCGATGCGGATACGAGTTTTTATGCGTACACTCGAATCTAATCTAGTATTGTAGTTGTTTGCGGCGCTAGTCATTACACTTGATATTTCGCGACTAGTCCCAGCCATTTTGATTTTATCGATCTTGTGTAGTAGTAATGGATTTTAATAGACGCATGCGCAGTTCAAATGTACAAGGCTTTGTCAGTAGGGTGCTAACGCTGTACGGAGAAGAAGAAGAATAAGAAGATTCTGCTCCGCTGCAAGACTATATGCGCATGCGCAGTTCAATTTTTACATTATATTCCTCTGTAACGGAATACACAACATTCCGTTACTCTCAGCTGTAACGGAAAAACGAGTTTCCGCGCCGGAGGCACATAAAATATTAATATAATATTTAGAGTTGACTCTAAGCTAAACAAAATTATAAAATTAGGTAAAGATGTTTTAGAGAAGAGTGAGATGAGTAATGTTGTTTATAAATTAGAATGTATATCTTGTGACAAGACTTATGTAGGACAAACAAAAAGACTTCTTAACATCAGAAGAGAAGAAAATAAGAATAACTTTAATTTAAAAAATAAGAAATATCATAATGTCATAACAAAACACAGAACTGAAAATATAGGAGAGGATGAAGTACCACATGATTTTGATTAGAACAACATACAGATATTACATGAAGAAAACAACTTATATAAACGTTTATTTGCAGAAATTATTTATATTAAAAAAGAAAAAGAAAATAGTTTAAACAAAATTGCCGATACTGATTCTTATAGTAAATACATATAATGTAATTATTGATTTTCTAAAATTAAAATTAAAATGTATATATCAAAAGAAGTTTACAAATGATTAGTAAGGTAACAAGTTTAAATTTTCATTATAAAAGTAATATTATTCAATTTGGTGTCTAAAATCATAACAATAATATAACTCTTCGAACTCAAATGTTACTTGTATAATAATATCGAAACAGTTTGTAATTTTACATAAAGGAGAACGGAGTTGGAATGCTCTTAATATAGTTTTATAAATATTTAATAATAATATGGACGAAACGGAAAATTTCCTATTATTATATAATTTACTGTATGATTATATTTTTTAACATTGATGTGAATTTATGACAAATTGTAACACTCAAGTTTTAATGTTGACAAAGAAAGGATTTTATAAGAAACCAATTCATCATATTATGGTATGTTAAATATTCTTATTATAATTATAAATTTGACTTTCGTTAGTTTAGTTTTATATAAAGAACATGTTATGACTGATTATTAATATTAATTTAATCTTATTTATTTATTTATAAAAAAAGTTTTAACTCTAAATATATATATATTTTCTTTTAAAAAACTCCTGAAGAGGAAGTCGGTTTGACTTCGAAACGTCGAGTATTATAACAAGATATTCGTTTCTTTGATTAAAATTTCATTCACTGACATATGTTTATTGATTCTCCGAAGACGTTGTTCCCACCTACTTATTGTAATTCATACAATATTTTAGTTTAAATAGCGGCATATGCATCGTTATCATACAATGTCAAGATTTTTTTCCCCCGTGAAAAAATATTATGAATCACAATCATGCTTAGCCCATAAAATTTGCAATATCGTGAAAATTCTCTAGAATAAAGACAAACAAGAAAAAGATCTGGAATCATTAAAAGAAACTATGGACAGAGCTGGGTAACTATTTCAAATGAATCCATTTCTAAAATGCTTATTTGAAATGCAAACTGCCATTTTCCATTTTGTATTTTGAATAGGAAGAAGAAAACCATTTTGCATTTTCCATTTTAAATAGGTTTTCAACCTATATTCAACTTAAAATACTATTTTCTAGTTTTTTTTGGTTCTGCCCTGCACAAGTAAAAGCACATGTTGGCTTCCCACCGGAGAAATGCTGCCATTGGTCAAAATTTGGCGCGCGATTTAAAATTGAATTAATTTAATCCGATATTGAATCGCGCGCCAGTTTACAGCCGATGGCAGAATTTCTCCAGCGGGAAGCCAACACGCGCTCCTCGCACAGGCAGCCATTTTTCGAAATACTGATTTTATTTTACTATTTAGTTACGCAGGCATGATTTTGCGCCCAAAAAAGAAGATCCATGGGGGATGCAATATTCGAGAAGCAATTGCTACTTAAAGCAAATGAACACATCCGCGAAGAATAATAAATATTCAATATTTAAAGAATTTGAAAATCTTTCTGTGGAAAAAATGACGCTTTCGACTGGGCTGGGATTCGAGCCAAGGTCTTTCGATTGCCTTGATGTAATTTTTTGTATTATTAAAAATCCATTTTGCATTTTGTACTAACCTATTTCAAATGTACATTTGGCATTTTTCATTTTAAATAGAAAATAGGAAACCATTTTCTATTTTGTATTTTAAATGGATTTTGCGTAACTATTTTGCATTTTACATTTTAAATACATTTTGAGAACCATTTTACCCAGCTCTGACTATGGAACATGCGCACAATCAATACGATTAAAGCAATTGAGTCTTGAACGCAATTCGCGCATCTAAAGTAACTTGCAGCGTGAAATCTCCAAGCGTGAAAGGTTTGATAGAGCATGAAAGCAGATTTAATTACCATCGTACCTCCTTATAAAACTGTCAAGATCATTATCGATCTTATCCGAGACCCTGGGGTAAATAAGTACTCGTATATATCGTCCGGTATAAAATCAAATAGTCTTTCAGTGGCAACCTCATAAATGTTTAACTCCCTTCATGCTCTCAGGGGTGGAAGAGGGGGTAAAGACATCGATCTCTGGTAATTACACGCCCCAGGAGTGCGGTTAATACTTGGTACTTGGGGCACATACGGGTTCAGTTATTGCTATATATACACGGACTGGATTGCAGAATAGGACTATAAGTGCAAGTGTGACAACAATATGAATTCGCATCAATTTGTCCTTTTCGCACTCAAATCCTATTCTGCAACTCACTCATGGCCAGTCTCTATATGAGCCACGAGTGACTATAACACTATTCCCTGTTGAGGTTTGCGAAAGAGAGAGAGAGCATTATATTATATCATTGGCGGCCATTTTGGACCACCCAAGTTGCTGTCAGAGCATAAAAAATATGAAGTTCTTTTAGGGCCGCCTTTTTTCCGTGCCGCCAGCGGCGCGGCTCTAGCAGATCGCTCGTATAACGCAACACAGAAAGACGATGCAGGAAAGAGAAGCAAGAGAGAAAAAAAGAGAGAGAAGTAGGATAGTCGCTGACCAGGAAGAGAAAGAGGGATGACGAGAAGGAAAGAGGCGAAGAAAGGGAAGATAGAAAAAGAAAGAAGGAAAAGGGTAGAAGGACTAGGGAGAAAGAAGTAAAGGGTGAAACAACAAGGGAAAGAAGAAAAAGAGAAAGAATAGGCACTGAGGGAATTGGAGGACGAGAATAGGAGAGAAATAGATAGGAGGGGAAGAAGAGCCTGAGGCACCGTTCCCAAGGACCGTAAAAGAAAGATGTAGTTATGCAGTTAAGTCGGGTTAAATCGTTCGGTCCGCCATCGCCACGCTGTGTTTTTTAACTTCTCCAGAGCCGGGCTCCATTGCGAAGCACTTTTCTCTTCCTCTCCTGTTATTCAGATATCATCTTATTTCTTACCTTCTCCCTTCGACTCTCCTAACGTTTAGAAACTAAAATCTATTCTTCTGACTCCTCCGCGCCATCTATAGTCTCCTCTTGTTTGTTTTTCTTCTCTCGTCTACACAAGAACCACATCGTGGGAGAATAAATATGTCCGTCAGGGCTTTATCAGGGCCATGTGGTAAATTCACGAAAAAAGCAACGAATCAATCCATGGTCAGGCTAGTCAACGAGGTCAAGTACAAAATCTCAATCAAGCGCTTGAAAAATCACTAAAACTATAACGTTGGCAAATCGCTAACTTTTTACTAGATTTTAGACCCCAGAAAGCCCAAAAGTTGAATTCATTTCATAACAATAAATATAAATAGTTGAGAGCGATAACAATAATGCTTTTAAGAAAAAACTCGCACGGAAAATACTGGCTTGAAAATATAAAACTTTTTTCCAGAAAATTAAAAATAATTCATTAAGTATTCTTGAATCGTACAACAATAATATTAAATTAATTTATATAAAATTTAATTTTATAACAATATTTAGAATAACACAGGTCTACATGGTTTTGTTATGGAGTAGCTGAGGTACATTTCCGAAGTAATTTTTGGCGTAGAAACCGAATCTGGGCTCAGAATTGCTCCATCACGTCAGGTTTTCAAGTATAATCCTAACCTAAAAGTGCGAACAACACAGTTTTTCGCTATATTTGGGCATCGATAACTTCGCGAATTTTTATTACGTTTTGAATATGAGAAAACTATCAAAAAGAGCCACTTTTCAGCTTTCCATTTCACTATTTACATTTATAATTTCAATTTTTCTGACCGGAGATATCGCCGCTTGAAAAAAAAACATTGCAGGTTTCAAAACACAAATTTGACGTCCTATCATTTTTTCCCGCCATATATCGGTCATTGCGAAACCTGCAATTTTCTTTTTCAATCGACGATGTCTCTGGTTAGAAAAATTAAAATAATACATGTAAATAGTAAAATGGAAATCTGAAAAGTGGCTCTCTTTGATGGTTTTCTCATATTTAAAAAATAATAAAAATTCGCGAAGTTATCGATGCTCAAATATAGCGAAAAACCGTGTTTTTCGCACATTTAGGTTAGGATTACTCGAAAACCTGACGTGATGGAGCAATTCTGTGCCCGGATTCTGTTTCTACGCCAAAAATTACTTCGGAAATGACAATCGGTATTTCTATAACAATCACAACCTCATATTTTGTAGACCTGTGTAATTTACTTACTTTATTCATTAATTATTATTGAAAATTAATTTTTCCATCTAAACCTAAATCTTTACGGAAATCATTATCAAAATATAACATATAAAGAATATTAATTTTGGAAATTAAATGAATAAAAATTAATAACTCTTTAGGAGGAAGTCTATTGAGGAATTCCGGAACTCCGATCCGTTTATTTTACAGACCAGTTCAGGAAAATGTCAATAACTGCCTTGTCAATTTCAAAAACACTTATTCTCTATAGAGTGCAGATTCGGTCTCTAGATGTGGCCAACACTTATTCCTCTATGATTAAATATAAAATAAAGAGAATTTTGCTTTCAATACTTGATAAATAGTAGATAACTTAAAACCGGATATAAATCATTTCAATTATATTGAAAATATTTTTCACTGTTAAATAAGTTAATATCCACTGATTAATCAGTGAAAAAATACTTTCCACTGAAATAATCAGTCAATTTTCACTGAAATAATCAGTGAAATTTCACTGATTTACGATAACCTCTTTTTAGCTATTTGAATCAGTCAAATTTCACTGATAATCAGTAGATTTTGACTGATTCAAATTTAGAGAGCATTCTCTTAATTAACTATCTTTTATCATCTTTAAATTCATGTGCTAAATGGACCATGTGGAGTCGGTAATTTAAACAAAATGTTTGTTAGGTTATTCAAACACGAATAATCAAATCAGCTTCTTAATTATTAGTTTCTTAATAATTTCACACAACTGCAATTGTAATTATCAATTTTACATGACCCACTTAACACATGACCTTAAAATATTTTGCCCCAGTTCCTCATTTTTAATACTCACTTTTTTCTGAAAAGTTTATATTTTCATATAATAGGCTTCAAAAAATAAAATAATTAAGATACATTTAAAATAATGTATTTTTATTTAAAAATAAATAATACCTATCTTGACTTAATAATTACTTTTTATCAAATGAAAATCATAGTAGAAACATTATTTTTTAACAGGAGAAACCGCTAATAAAGCGATGATCAAGACATTATATCATTAAAATGATTTTTTTCTATATACCTAGTTTTTTATATATATTTTTAATATTCAATTAAGAATAAGTGAGTGTTTATCTAACAGTGTATTTGTAACTGTTATAAATCTTAATGACACACACCGTTAAGAATCCCATAAAAAAAAAACAATATTATTCTGTTTTGTAGTGGCATAACAAGTATTTCGAAAGATCACTAAAGAGTCTGTACCTGCAGCTGTAATTGAAGGCTCACTTCGATGATTGAGATGGAATAAACACACGTACCTATTGATGCGTGTGTTCGTGTTTCCGTGCAGTGAACGCGCGGTGCTTCAAAAGGATGAAATGAAGATGGCTGGCGAAGAGTTCGAAACCGTGTTCTGAATGCCTCAAATTAGAGACCGTTTCTCCGAAAGGGTGATGCACCACTTGGCATGAAAAGAGTCAATTATAAGCCTTGCAAACGACTTTAAAAAATAAATTTAAAATAAGAAAGACGTAGATATCATGTACATAATGATATTATATGCATATTTCACACTTATTTTAATTTCACTGTTTGGAAACAAGATAATTGCTAAGAAAAGAATCATGTCATTTCAAATTTCAAATTTTAATTTAAACATTCATTTTCCTTGTAGAAACAGAACCCATCATAATGGTAAACTTTATTATGTCAATCATTACTCGCTCTCTAAATCTGAATCAGTCAAAATCTCCTGATTATCAGTGAAATTACACTGATTCAAATAGCTAAAAAGAGGTTACTGCGAATCAGTCAAATTTCACTGATTACTTCAGTGAAAATTAACTGATTCAACAGTGGATAATATTGTTTTCACTAATTGAAACAGTGAAAAATAACTGATTTAACAGTAAAAAATATTGTTTTCACTGATGAATCAGTGAAAATTTGACTGATTCAGATTTAGAGAGCGCTGTCTGTCGTGAAAATGGAAACATTGAGGCAAATTTTTACGATCTATGATGGGTACGTTTCACTTTCGAGCATTCTCATATTTCGACTACAGTAGTGCTTAGAAAGTCAAATTAATAAAAGTGAATTTTACCATCTCCGATGGTAATAATTCCAAATTGACGAAAAAATCATTTCTTAGTGCCACTGTTGATCTTCATTGCTCCTTGTCGATTCCTTTCATTTATTTGTCAAGTGGCAAACATTTTAGTGGAATAAAATATACCTAAATAGGTCTGACCCAGGGGGGGGGGGGGTGAACCTGCGACCTGCTCTCTAAATCTGAATCAGTCAAATTGTCACTGGTTGAATCAGTGATTTGCCTTTTCACTGAATCATCAGTGGAAACAATATTTTTCACTCTTAAATCAGTTAATTTTCACTGTTTAATCAGTAAAAACAATATTTTCCACTGTTAAATCAGTTACTTTTCACTGAAGTAATCAGTGAAATTCGACTGATTCGCAGTAACCTCTTTTCAGATATTTGAATCAGTCAAATTTCACTGGTAATCAGTAGATTTTGACTGATTGAGATTTAGAGAGTACGGCTTTTAACGCACCTACGTCCTACAACTAATTTGTATTGCCAGTAACAATTCTATATAGAAATGACTTCCTTCTCAACCGATCAAGCAAAATTTCACAAGTGATTTTTCGTCTTTCGATATCTCTTTCTTTCAATTCGTACGGCAATAATTTTCCTCATTTCTGGTTCTTTCCAATGGCATGTAAACGTCTGGAAATAGTTCCCTGGTCAACTTTCAATGCTTTTGCCAAATTTTTTAGGATTTGTGAGTTGAATCTTCGTCCAGCAATGCATGCAATTCTACATCTTTAAATTTTCCCGGTGGTTTTCCACGGTATTTGTTGCTGAGGTCGAAATCAGTACTTTTGAATCGTCGAAACCAATCTCTATATGTTGTTTTTGATAGAGCATGTTCACCATAAACTTTCAAAAGAATACGATGAGTTTCAGCAGCGGTTTTCTTTGAAATAAAATAATAAAGTAAAACTTTGCGCAAATGATAAGAATTTGGCACAGAATTCAACATTTTCAATGCAATAAAAAACAATGTTGTTGTATGAAACTTTAGAATATTGTTTACCGAATATCGTTGACAGATGTCCAATAAAAAAAAACCAGCAGCTACACGGAGAAACCCAAATTTACAATTTTTACTAAACTACGTTTCAATTTAGGGAAAATCATGTAATAGTGAAAATTTTCTGCAGCGAAATACTCAACTTTGGATGAACTTTATGATAATTTACTATATATTGTATCAAACTTTACTGTAACCTATATTAAAGTTTCATATCTATTTTCGAATCTTTAGTATTTTTACTTATGCGAAACATTTCCAGATCGCTAGGAATAATTAACATTGAACCTTGATTTTCCCTAGATTCATAATATTTTTTAGAATCATCATTATAAAATAAAACATATATTGCTATAACATTTTTTTCTGGGAAAATAAGCAGCCAAGGCTATCTAAGGTTTAAACAGCGGTTTCATATGCAAACAACTATTAGTTTTAAAGTTAACATGACATTTAAATTTTTTAACTTCGGAGTTTATGATAAGGTTCAGAATAAACTTCATCGAAATATATGACATATACATTAATTGTGTATAATATTGGGTATTTTATTGTTTTATATTTTCCTGAATGCTTAATAATATACTATATCAAGTACTCTTTTTGTGACATATTTTAAGCACTCCAGTAACTCAGAGAAAATATGTGAAATTATCGCCAGCAACCTTTTTTGTATTTTCTAGATTTTAATAAATATCACTGATGAGGGCTCCGATCAGAGCCGAAACGTTTGATTAAATTTGATATTAAGGGCCAATACAAGGTGCAATACTTTTAATTACTAAATATTGCATTGACGAAATTAAAGACCCTAACCCGTGTGGAAAAATTTCATGGCAGTCTATTATTGTCTAATATGGCCCAGGTCTGGCAATGTCCAGACCGGCTAGTCTGAAAGTTCTAGTCTGACTCAGATCTGGCGCTGGTCAGCATTCCATGACAAAAACGTTTGTATGTGGCGAACGAAATTTTTTTGAGAGTTTAGAATTTTTAATCGAAATCGATAAATTTTTAATTAAAATGATTTTTAAACAAAAACTTTATTCATTGGCCACCAATTAGTGGCTAACCAGCCGCGAATTAGTGGCTGACTAGCCGCTGGCTTGTGACTGGCCAGCCGCTGACTAGCAGCTGATCGTACAAAAACGTTACAGTTCTGGGCAGCCCCAGACCAGGCCTTATAGTCAGCGCCAGAACTGGAAACCAAACAGTCTGGTCTGGCGCTGGCCAGCGCCATAAAATTTTTCCACACGGGAAGAATTGAACGTATATTTTGGCCAATATTTGTTTTCAGTAAAACATCTTAGTTTGCATCTTAATTTATGTACACTCTAAAAACGGAATATTGACTGTCGAACAATTCCGTTCACTATGAATGGATTTTCTACTCAAAATTGGCATAAGAGGAAATCCTCTAACAGTCGAAGTATTTTCGTTGCAAGTGCTATCATTTTATTGCCAAAGTTTTTCCTTTGGTCTGGAAATAAAATCCTTTGTCATGTGAAGGAAGTATAATTTCGATGTTAAAATAAAACAAATTCTATGATATAACCTATAAGAAATATACACAAGCAAAACTTTGACAAATCCCAATATTCAATCGATCATTTTCAATAATATAATAGCGACCCGTCTTAGATTTCAGCTTAAAGAAATTTTAAGATATAACTTTGCTTACATTACAAATTTTCCAATACGTGTAAAATTGAAAGTCCATAATCTATTAAATATATAATGTTGGAAAAGTGTTACAAAATTATTTTTAAACTTTGTTATATTTTAAATTTCACAATAAATTCTATAGTAAATATTTTACTAATAATTTCGAATCAAAATATTTTTTTACAAATAAAAAAAATATATTCTTCGTAGTTGGCACCGTACTGACAAAATATCTGTAAACAGATTAGCATCAGACGATTTACACTCACTAATGCGCAGGCGCACTTCGTCTCCTAGTCTAGAAATGCAATCCTTACATAATTAGAGGATTTCTTTTCAGAGTAAAAAAAAATTGTTCATTGCTAAAAATATTTTCTTTTTGCATCTCACAGATGAGTTTTGTAACAGGAAAAAGATTCTGTTGGTAGACAAAAGGAATATGCTTAATTTCAATGGATGCATTCTGAAAAGAACGTAATTTCACTATGGATAGACTTTTTTTTAGAGTGTAGTTCTGATAAGTAAAGTCAAGTTTGTCTGGATCGAAGAATTATCCAGTAATAAACAAATACACGGAGAAAAATGGATCATAAAATTTAATATCCAAGTCCAGTGGCTATGGGACAGTTGTTTTGAATATAAACAGTATAATTTAGATTATGAGAAGTATAATCCAGATTATAAATAACATAACCTACAATTTTTGCTACTCTCTAAATTTGAATCAGTCGAAATCTACTGATTATCAGTGAAATTTGACTGATTAGTCATTTTCGGCACACTCTACATGCCAAAAAGTGGAACATTTTGTGCATATGTGTTATAAACAAATATTTGGAATCCAAAAAAATTATAGCATGCATGAATATGAATTATAATTAAGTCAAAAAAAATGTTTGAATTGTGAGAGAATATGAAAATGGGCGCACGTGGATAGACTAACTTTTTTCGCATCATTAAAAAAGATTTATTGTAGCAATTCTTTAGCTTTGCCTTAATTAAACTTTTTGGAATAATGAGATCTAAAAATAAGCTATGCACGTTCGTTTGCATATGCTTAAGCTTTCATCAAACTCTTTATTCAATAATTTTAATTGCTTCAGACATAAATATGTAGAAATTGTAAAGGGTTTTCCAATTAGAGATTTCATTTTGATTTATAGGGAAAACGCGTGTGTTTTGTGAAAAATAATTTGATTTTTATTTCATTCCATAGCGGAAGGTTTGCCATTAATAATGAAAAACAATATCATTCATATGCCTTCCACGGCTACATTTGCAGGACCATGCTCTTTTGATGAAATTTTCCATTACATTTTCGTACATTTGGGGCTCTATTTCGTCGATAACGGCACGTAGCGCCGTCTTGTTGAAAATAAATATCGTCCACATCCATATCATCCAATTCTGGCCATAAAATCCGGTCTAGAGTCGCTTGCGAAATGCATAATTCCAAAGAACGGCGTGAAATGGTCAAACCTGGGTTTTCCTCCACACTATGAGCTGCAGATGCAATATTCGCTGATGTTCTTGCACGAAGGGCATGAGTTCGATTCTTCATATCACTAACTTGTCCCAACAGTTCTAATTTTTGCACAAATTTCACAATAGCTGGCCGAAAAGGTGTTTCACGACGTCCGAGAAAACTTTTAACTTTACGAACTGTTTCAGCAAAATTTTCACCATTTTTCTAGTGAATTTTAACAATTTCAATGCGTTGTTGAAGCGTACATCGTTCCATTTTTATTAATGACATAGTTTTTAGTTGTCATCTGCTAAAAAATAACACATATTATATGACAGCTGCCAAAATAGCGGACTATTCAAAATAAAAGCTCTACGCGGAAAAAATTTGTCGCTTAAAAAGTCATCGACTTTGTGTAATACTCGTGGATAGGTTAGAAAGTCGACTAAATATTATGAACTTCCTTATTGAAAAATATGATAGATAATCGCTGAAAATGTAAAACGTAAATTCGAAAGTTTGAATGACAGTCGCGGAAAATTTAAAACACCGTGGGTTGGGTTCCATTTTCTCTAAACCAGGCATCGAAAGTCTAAGTGACAGTCGACGAAATTTTTGAACAGTGTAAAAAGGAAAATATTATTTTCTGTGATATGATCCTGCACTTATAGTTAATTATTTTTCACTTTTACATTACCTACATAATTCTAACATGAACTTACTATTACATTTAACACTGTACATTACAGAATCGCAATTTTTTATAAACACACTTCGCAGCACCGAGAATCGAACGCTCGCACGCACGCACGCACGCACGCATCCTAACCCAATTCTAATCGCACGCCTTAACCCGCATAGCCGATCATGTCGTGGAGACTTGTGTAAAATATTTGGATCACATTCAGAGTTTGAAGGCAAAATTAAAATAATAGATAAATTTCAAATTTGACATAATACACTTTATTCTGAAAAATGTGCAATTAACAAAATTTTAAAAATGCCTTACATTTTCAAAAAGTTTAAACTTGAACAATTCTTTTTATATTTCAATACTTGTTAAAACTTTGTTAATGTAAAAAAATAACTATAATATCAATAGTAATACTATAGTAATAGTATAGTAATATAGTAATAATAATAATAATAATAGAATTTTAAAACATATTATAAAAATTATAAAAACTAATTTTTCAATGTACGCTTCAATCCAGATTCAAACGAAACCAAACGACACGTAATTTTAAAATCTAACCAAAACTATTACAAAAACAAAAAGCCGAGCCGCATTGTCTGCTGCGCGATGCTACGAATTACTCTGATGGACTTTAGAATACAATTTACAAAACTATTTGTTTGAATTACTCTCATTTCAAATTATTTGATGGTCTTTTAAAATCTATGACAAATGAATCCAAAGATTATGAAACTTTTCATTACTTCATAGAAAAGATCAGTTAGTGTTTAAAATACTCTTATAATAATAAATACGCGACTTTTTTTCTTCGACCTTGTTTTTTAAAAGTTATTCGACTTTTTTCTACTATTTCCTAAAAGTAATTGAAACCTTACAAGACTTTCTCCGATTTTACTATCTGTCTACGACTCTTCGAATAGTCTGTTAAATTTTAAGCAACAAATTTTTTCCGTGTAATTGGAAAACCCTGTATATGAACAAAGTATTACATGCTCTTAATTTATTTCTTGAACGGTGGTACTCTAATTACAGGATGCCTCTGCGAAATGCCAATTGTCCTTGGACTAGGAAGCAAAGAATCAGAACTAACATAAGCCACAGTGTGGCGAATCATAGCTCGTATATACTTTCACGTTTCGTCACGCCGTGCGGTAAAACTGACCCCGAGGGGGCAACGCGAAACCCATTCTGGTAACTCTGAAAAGTCAGGTAATCTTTCTGAGTAGGGTATTCTAGTCGTTAATTATCTTCGTTCTGAAAAAGCTAAGAAAATCACCGAACGCCAATATTGTGAAACTTATTTAGATACACTCCAGAAAGTTTGAAAACTACCATCCCAAAAGAACATGGACTCATGACGTGATAAATAGCCTCCTATTGTTTCCTTTCAGACTATAGTCGGTAGTCATTTTGGAAATCTCACACAAGTGTTGGGAAACTATCTGACCTTAATATCAAATTGACTTTTTTCGGAAACTTGAGGATAAGTTCTTTGCATGCTTTAACTAATTGATGTTTTAAGAAAGCAGAACAAAAAAACGAAGAGTACTATAAAGAACTTATCTTCTTTGCATCTTTACAGCTTAGTCATTAAGTTTATTTAAAATATAAGTTTTCAAGTATTGATTTTTTTTTTAAACTGACCCAATGCCAATACAAGAGATATTATAACAACTTTAATCTTGGGCCAAGATAAAAACTAGAATTATGAATACAAAAATGTCACAAAAAAAGGTTGGGAAAGTTTGATAATTTGAGATAATGAGAAAAATAGTTAAAAAGTAGTGTCTGCGACGAGGGGCCTTCCAATCAAAATCGATTCAACGTGAGCATAATTATTCCCTTAACTAGCTCACGCTCGAGCGTGCAGTTATTCTTGGCGATCCTGACTGATTCCAGGTGATTCTGATGATTCTGAATCGATTAAAAGTATGGAAAATCATTGATTCCTCCAATGAACGGCCCCTCGGTCTACGATCTTCTATAGTTGGGGGAGGGGGGGGGGGGGGGGCTTGCATTCAAGAACAGTACGTAAAAAAAGTATGAATTTTAGATAAATAAATGAAAAACGCATTATACATCAATTTAAAATGAATTAAGAAAACTTTATTGCAATGTATGGTTAAAATCCAGCAGCGTTAACAGCGCCAGGTTATATTAATAGTAATTTATGAGATGACTGCAAGGAATTAAAGTTAAAGCCACCACTGTTTGCTCTGTAATAAAATTAAATAATTCGTTGATTCTTCTACAGAATTGTGTAGGTTAAAATTATATAAACTTTCAAATGTAAGCGCGAGGTATTTGTGTCATTAATTTAAATCAACAAATAATAAATTGTCTTTAAGAATATTTCTTTAACGAATTATCTTTATATCAAATAACAATATACAAACAGAAATAATAAGCGTCTCGAAATAAAATTTTGTATAGGTTTTAAAAATTAAAGGAGTTAAATTAGAAAACGATTTTTATTTTCTTTTAATTAATATTCTGAACGTATAAATCGTATATTTAATCATAAGCTACCAATATCTTTTGCCTGTAAACTCATATCCATTGAAATAAAATAACGAATTGCAAGCTTATCAAGTTAAACAAAAGGCACGAGTGTCTTGGGTACCTCGAGCGGCATCAAGTTACTACTCGATATTCAATTTCTCGAAAACAACAAAAAACTACATCTCGCTATTCAAAAATCTCTAAGTAGGAATTTTAAAGTTTAATTTAGGGCCCCTGGCGGAAGTATCGGTTTGAAATTAATTCCGAGTCAATCAGAACTATTGCGATTCATTCCGATATCTGTATCCGAGCCAATGTGAATCATTCTGAACTAATCCGAAAAACGTTTTGTATCTCTTTTGATGAAAAACGGTCAAAAATCAATCCGACTTAATCCGATTTATTCCGAGACAACAATCCGAATTAATCCGAACCAATCTGAAACCAAGACTTTAATCAAGATCAATCGGAATCAATCTGACCTCAAATTGATCCAAACCGAATTTCCAATCCGAATGAATCAAAGGTCGGAATGATTCGTACTGATTCTGATTGAAAATTCGGTTTGGATCAATCCGAGATCAGATTGATTCGAATTGATCTGGATTGAACACTTGGTTTCGGATTGGTTCGGAATGATTCGCATTCGCTCGGATACAGATATCGGAATTAATCGGAATAGTTCTGATTGACTCGGAATGAATTTTAACTTGATACTTTCGCCAGGGGCAAAAAATTGGGGTGTAACTTGAGCAAAAAGTCACAAAAATCTTTGATTTTGAAAAGTGAAAGGTAAATTTTGGATTTCGAAATTTGTTTTCGACTACATTCGACCGATTGTGAAAAACTCTATCGAAATCATCTGGATCCAAAGTTTTTTCACTCCATAGGAAACTGATAAATATTTTTGGTGGTTAAATGTGGTTGATTTTCATTACATTGCTCGATAATTGACACATTATATATATTATATTCAAATTAATAAATTAGGTATCCTGACAAGGGCCTTGTCAGATCCCTATTTTAAATAGGGTAAGATAGGACATTTTCTTAGGTGAAAACTGTCGATAAATTAGAAATCAATAAGTAATATATGACTGTTAAGGGCATTGAGTAAGTAGGTCACGTGATCAAGAAAAAAATGTATGTTTCCCCAAAAATTTATCCGTAATTATGATTTTTTTCTCGAAATTTTTGGACATGAGATTAGAACTTTTCTAATTGCTTGAAACTACATCTAAAATCTAAAACCCTCCCTAATATGCCCATTATTATGTCTCAAATTCTCAAAGTAATAAAATTTTAATTGATAATCTTTTCTTGATCTCGTGACTCATACCGTGCCCTTAAGGACATGTACCACATTGGTCGAGTGATACCAAACAAGTTTCCTTGACTTTTTTTGAAAATAATTATTATTTCTTGCTGGAATTTTGAAGAAATGATCAACGACCTGCCGAGACAAGTACAATGACTTCTTTCAGATTGATTAATAAAACAAATTAATAATTGAAGATATATGTGTTGATGAAGATAATTGGCTTTAGGGTCCAAGCTTAGTAAAAACTCAGTTTTACATAATCAAACGTTTCGGCTCTGATCGGAGCCCTCATCAGTGATTTATTTTTGATCTAAAAAATACATAATAGGAGATTTTATTTTACGTCTTTTTTTATACATAGATAAAAAATTGAAAATGCTTCCAACTAATATACATTAAAGACTTTAAAATGAGATTGAAAAATTGACAATTTTTTACAATGAATTAGAAACTTTAAAAAGTGCGTAATATCATACTAAGGATTTTCCCAATTGTTGATATGGACAATGAGATTGATTATTCAGAATGTACACGAAATGCACCGAAGTTTTCATATATACATAAAGTTTTCTTTGGTTTGAGTCCAAATATAAAATACCTATGGAAGTATTTCTTTGGTATAAAGCAATTGAGAATAACATTTCTTCCGAATAAAATACTTTGAGATTGAAAATTTTTTGGAATAAACTGATAATTTGGCCTAAATATGAGCTGACCACTGATGTTCGCTTCGATCAGAGCCGAAACGTTTGATCATGTAAAACTGAGTTTTTATTAATCTTGGACCCTAAGCCAACTATCAACATCAACGCATATCTTCAATTAAACTAGTTTACAAAAATACATTTTTTTTTAAGAATTAAAAATTCTTAATATGATTTTTTTATGTATTTTGTCCCACTAAACGATTTTGAGTATATCTCGAGTTCTAATTGACCGATTTGCCTAAACAAGCACTCAAATTGAAGGCAATTGAATCCTCTATAACTTTCTATCCTAAAATTTTCAGATCGGCCCAGTAGTTAAGATGCTAGCGATTCTAATAAGTTGGGAAAGTTGGATTTTTTAGCAAAAATCGAGGTCGAAAATTCACATATCGTCCCGGGAAGAATAGAAATCGCAAATATTAGCCCGGTTTTTATTTTATTACGCGATGCTAGCATCTGAACTACTAGCCCGACCTGAAAACTTTAGGACAGAAAGTTGTGGAGGATTCAGTAGCCTTCAATTTAAGTGCTTGTTCAGGCATATCGGTCAATTAGAACTCGAGATATACTCAAACTACATGAAAAAACTATATTAAGATGTGATGGGCCGAAAAAATGTTTAATTTTCTACTCTCTAAATATGAATCAGTCAAATTCTACTGATTATCAGTGAAATTTTACTGATTCAAATAGCTAAAAAGAGGCTACTGTAAATCAGACAAATTCCACTGATTGCTTCAGTAAAAATTAACTGATTTAACAGTGAAAATATTTTTTCCACTGATTAAATTAGTGATAATCAACTGATTTAACAGTGAAATATATTTTTTAACTGGTGAATCAGTGAAAAGGCAAATCACTGATTCAATCAGTAAAAATTTGACTGATTCAGATTTAGAGAGTAATCTAGTGTTATTAATTAAAGGTCAAATGAATTTTCTTTATTAGGTTAGTATTACAAAGAAATACTATTTTGATTTCATCATAATTGCATGATTTAAAAAAATTTCAGCAAGAAATATAATGATTATTTTCGAAAAAATATAGCGAAAATTAAACTTAGTAGTTTTTTGATCAAAGTGGTACATGTCCATAAACAGATTATAATAATAGGTAAGACTGAAGAAAAGTATTTTAAAAATATTTTCTTTCGCATTATGATGGAGGTTGCGAAGCAGTCAGGGAAGTCCATTTTAAACGGAGGATAATTATCTCTGGTGTTGAGTGAATTCTGGCAAAAGATCAGTGTTTCTGAAATAAGTGTCTGGAGAAAGAGGCCGAGTACCCTCTGGGGTTGTCGACAAAGCTACCATTTGCAGCAATTCTCTAATTCCCGCCCCTCGCAGTTTACGAGCCATAGCGTTTTGGAGCAATATTTATCCGCGACGGGAAATCTTCGGATACCGAAACCAATTCTCGCTTCATCTCCTCTCTCTTTTGGCTTCAGGTTGTAAGCAGTGGAGCAGCGGAATTATCGAAGCGTCAGGGGAAAGAAAGGTGGAGCATCGTACTGGCCTCGAAAAGATGGCCGTGCTCGACTATATGGACGATAATTCTCCTACATAGAATCCATTTTTTCTTCCGTTGATAGGTATTCATTTCGAAGCCTATATACGCCCCACTTCTTCGATTCTGCTTCGGGAACCGCGACTCCTTGTAATATACAATATCTACTCCCACCGCAGGTATGTCCAGGTAGTCTGGCCTTTCCAAAAAATTTTAATGATAGTGTGTCATGCCGCAGCTTTACAATATTAATGAGTTCATAAAGAACTTGGAAACAGCTGCCTTGAGTTTCTATTTTTTATTTTTTTCACTAATTTTTAATATTTTTTCCTCCTCAAATTCATACAGTTCAAAGATAAATAGAGCTGAATATTTTTTAGATACTGTTCTTTTTATGGGGACTGGGAAGTCAAAAAATCGATTTTTTTTATTGCATTTTTCAATAGCAGTACTATTCAAAAGGTAAATGCCAATGTTTTAAATCATTTGGATGAAAAAATGAGAGACAAAAAGGCTGAGCGCCTTTCGCAAAAATTGACGGTTTTTCAAAACATCAAACTCGTTTTTCTCGAAATCTTATTCTTGTTCCGTTTTGCAGTGATTGCAAGAAAACGGAGGTTCAAATCGGTTTGAATTTTTTTTTACTTTCGCAGAACATGTTCTTTTACGGGCGGAACCTCCGTATTAAGCTGTAAAAATTTTCACTTTTTAAAATTTTCTGGAATTTTTTGAAAAATGTTCAATTTTTTTTATTTAAACAGGTTCAGCCCAGAGAGAAAAGTATTACAAACACAACACACTTTGAAAAATTCAATTCCCATTATTAGAACAGAAGATATTACTGCAAAAAGTTTTTTTGTTTGTTAAATTGTTTATTTAATTATATAATTGTATATTGGAGTTTTTCAATAAAAAAATACTTTTTGTATTATATTTAATTTTTATAAATAACTTCAAATTAATTAGTTGAGTTTGAAATTTTTGTCACTGCCTACATTATCGGAGGATCACTAGTCGCGTATCAGATAGGATACGTTGTCGACAGGTGTCCTCGTAGACAATTTCAAACTCTTATATCGCAAATAATGCAAATAAATTCAATATTTAAAGAATTTGAAAATCTTCCTGTGGAAAAAATGACGCTTTCGACTGCGCTGGGATTCGAGCCCAGGTCTTTCGATTGCCGGTCGAGTGCTCTACCACTGAGCTACACAGGCGTCCGACATCTCCTTCTCCACAAGAGGATCTCCTTATATCGCCCAGTGGCTCAGCCTTGCGGCTGTAAATGATTTCAAATTAATTAGTTGAGTTTGAAATTTTTGTCACTGCCTACATTATCGGAGGATCACTAGTCGCGTATCAGATAGGATACGTTGTCATTTTCGCTGAAATAATCAGTGAAATTTGACTGATTTGCATTAACCTCTTTTTAGCTATTTCAATCAGTCAAATTTCACTGATAATCAGTAGATTTTTACTGATTCATATTTAGAGAATAGTCCCCTTAAGTGTATGGATTTGCGGTTCAAATCCCATAGAGTATTTTGAAGTTTTTAAAATTCCTATGGGCAATTCAAGTATTATACGTTACGCTTTAGTAGGTTGCGCAGGTGAGGGTGAGGGGCCTCGACCTTAAAATTACAATTATGAAATAAGAATGAACAAAAACTCTGAAAAAGCGTTACGTAATAGATGAACAAATTTCAATAACGATTCTGTAAAGTTTTTAGAAGATTCTTAGAATTCTTTTAATGTCATTAAAAGTTCATTAAATTCTAATTAATTGCTTCAAGTCCTGCTTGAATAAATTTCACTAATGTTTCATAAAGAATTTTGCTTGTCTTTCAAATTCCTTCAATATTTTTTTTTAACCAGCCACATCTGACAAAAATTGTCAAAATTGAACCATTTCTCGTGTTTTTGATAAAAAATTTATGAAAAAATCCAAAATTTCAATAGTGGTTTCCGATAGTTCTCATAAATCTCTACTAATTATCCTAATAACATTTTTTAATTAAACTAAAATTAGGAATGTTACAGTACGTTAAATCTTAAAAAAAGTTACACTCTAAAAACAGACTATTGACTGTAAAATGATTTCTTTCACTATTAAAGGATTTTCTATTGAAAATTGTATGATATAACCTAATAAGAAATGTACACAAGCCCGAATTTGCCAAATGTGAATGTTAAATTGACCATTTTCAATACTTTAATAACGACCTGTCTTAGATTTCCGCTTAAAGAAATTTTAAGACACAACTTTGATAAAAACCATAATATTCATTGAATTTCAAGCAAGCTTGACAAAATCATTTTAAGAAAAGACGACTGATAACCTCTCGATGGTTAAAAGCATTAAAAATTAATAAATTTATAATGCTTCGATTATCAAAAGCAATGAAAAATGAGGTTATGCGGATAAAAATTGTTTGTTTTGGTATACGTACATTCCAAAATTTTTACGTCACACTCTGGGATTCCTAATATTTTAAAGAAATCCATTTCCTTGAAACATCCACGTTAATTAATCGCGATGATAAAAGAATATATCGTGCAACACAAAAATTACTCGCGTATATTGCACCGTCACTAGACCCTGTACACTCACTAATGCGCAAGCGCTCTAAGTTTGCTAGTCCACAAAGGCAATCCTTTAATAGTTAAAGTATTTCTTTTCGGAGTCAAAAGAAATCGTTTATTGGTTAAACTATTTTTGTTTTGCATTTTACAGATGAATTTTACAACAGTGAAACGATTCTCTTGATAGATGAAGGAAATATGCTTAATTTCAATGGATGCATTCTGAAAGCAGACATTCCTTATTCAGGGTGGCCGCTTGACCGGGAAATGACCGGGAATTTTTTTAAATTTTTAATAAAAAACGATTTCAATTTGTTTTAAATGTGTTACATAAAGTGATTTACTTCTATATTATATTATGCATTTCGAAATTCCCGCCTTGTATGTGCAAAGGGAGCTTGAGTGCAGAAGTATATTACACTCTAAAAACAAGTGTGTTACTTCTACACGCGAATCACGATAGTAACTTTCTAGGCATTTGAAGTGTGTATTTTTAATACACATTTTGGGTACAAAACGTTAAAGTGTTTGAAAATTAAACGTTACGTTTGTAATCTGTGTTAAAAATACACTCTTCAAATGCCTAAAAAGTTACTATCGTGATTCACGTGTAGAAGTAACACACTTGTTTTTAGAGTGATAGGTTCAAAACCTGTGTATGTTCACTACTGATGTTCAAAATATTAAATAAAAAATATTTTAAAACTTTGAAAACTCATTGCATTAACTGTTATTTATTGGAAACTATTTTTTTTAATGACCGAGAATTATTTTCGTCGATGAAAACGGTCACCCTGTTATTGTATTATATTTCCTAATTGATCAGAACGATAATTTTCACTTTTTAAAATTTTCATTTTTTTTTATTTAAACAGGTTCAGCCCACACGGAAAGACTTTTTGTAGTAATCTATGTAAAAAATCACCGTAAATTTTACTATTTTGAGGTAGCAAAGTAGGGAAAATAGGGAACTATGTGACTATTTATTGTTGAAGTATTAAGATGTACTACTTTTATTTCGACTTGTTCTTTTTCAAAGTAGCAACTTTTAATATTTTCTGTAGGAAAATCAGTAAGTAGGATTAATTAGTAAAGAAATTATTTAATTATACAAAAATAATAAAAATAAAATAAAGCCATCTTGCACAAATATATTGACCTATTTATGCTGCGTCACGTGATCAGGTTGATCCACGGCCTTGATCTCCTTTGGAACTTATAAATTTATGAGTAAAAAGTTCCCTATCGAGAAAAATGAGCACCTATAACCAGACTTTCGAGTCATCCAGAGTATCAGTAGATTAGCCAAGGAGTTCGAGCAAAATTAAGTAGTAATTCAAACTGCTCGCTTCTCGGGCTTTGGAGCGATAATTCGCACGGATCAGTCGATCTCCATTCGAGATCAGGGTCGTTCGGCAACTCTAGAGCCACGACAGAGTGAGTGTTGGTCCTGGAGCATCATCTTCATCAACGTAATACGTGCAAGATAAGAAAACGTTTTCGACACCCGAGCTGAGCTTATATCTTCCTCCTGTATGCACCGAGAGGCATGCTTTCGGTATAATTTTGTCATTACCCCCACCATACTTGAAATAAAAAAGGCAGAGGCAAGGAGGTCCGGATGATAATGATTCCACCGATGATAGTTTGCTCGTATTACTACCTGGCCGAGCGAAAAGCGTTCAAGTTTAGGGCTGGAAGCGATTGCCCGACGCCATTACTCACACCGTTTGCGCCTGCCACATGGCACGTCGTCCTTTTCTATCTTCTCCTCCAGAACTCTTCTTTTATGCTTTTCTTCTTCTCAGTGGCGTCGAAGCTTGAATTTAAACAAAATTTTAAAACACCTGTTAAATGACAATTTTACAGATAATCGGAAGAAAAGTTAGTCAAAGAGAAAAGTTAGGATAGAAAATTGTTTACTACATAAAGGTCTACAAGTTTGAATCGAAACATCTTTTCATAAAATGTATATTTTTCTTTTTATTTTAAAAATTCTATTGGAAATAAGAAATTCAATTTTTTAACAATAATATGTGAAATAGGAAAAAAATATGGAAAAAACGCTGATATGGAAGATTATTTGCTTAAATAAGATCTACCAATTCTCAGTAGGAGATTTTTTGACAAGATTTTATATTTTAATTTCAAATTTGAAGAATTTGAAATATTTCCGTGGAAAAAGAGTTTTTTAGATATTTGGAAGAAAATAGATTTTTTTTTAATCATGTAATTTATCAAAAAGTTACAGAAATGTATACAGAAAATCGAGCGCGGAGCTCGATCGAGTGTCATGATGAAAATGTGTTCCTTAAGATAAGGCTGAATAAATTGAATTTCCTTTTTCATTTGAAATAAAAAAAAATTCAGTAAATTTAGTTGTTTTTACCTTTTTTAGAAATGTATGATTTTACCAATAAAGAATTCATAATTTTCATCTGATGCAAACTTTTGATGACTCATTTTATACGAGATCAAATTTTTTGACACTCACTAATAAAAAGCTAGATAAAAGAAAATGATAAATAAATAAAACTAAGGAAATTGTTTTCTATCCAAAAATGCATATTCACTGAAAAAACAGTTACTTTTCACTGAAGTAATCAGTGAAATTCGACTGATTCGCAGTAACCTCTTTTCAGATATTTGAATCAGTCAAATTTCACTGATAATCAGTCGATTTTGACTGATTGAGATTTAGAGAGTACGGCTTTTAACGCACCTACGTCCTACAACTAATTTGTATCGCCAGTAACAATTCTATGTAGAAATGACTTCCTTCTCAACCGATCAAGCAAAATTTCACAAGTGATTTTTCGTTTTTCGATATCTCTTTCTTTCAATTCGTACGGCAATAATTTTCCTCATTTCTGGTTCTTTCCAATGGCATGTAAACGTCTGGAAATAGTTCCCTGGTCAACTTTCAATGCTTTTGCCAAATTTTTTAGGATTTGTGAGTTGAATCTTCGTCCAGCAATGCATGCAATTCTACATCTTTAAATTTTCCCGGTGGTTTTCCACGGTATTTGTTGCTGAGGTCGAAATCAGTACTTTTGAATCGTCGAAACCAATCTCTATATGTTGTTTTTGATAGAGCATGTTCACCATAAACTTTCAAAAGATTACGATGAGTTTCAGCAGCGGTTTTCTTTGAAATAAAATAATAAAGTAAAACTTTGCGCAAATGATAAGAATTTGGCACAGAATTCAACATTTTCAATGCAATGAAAAACAATGTTGTTGTATGAAACTTTAGAATATTGTTTACCGAATATCGTTGACAGATGTCCAATAAAAAAAAACCAGCAGCTACACGGAGAAACTCAAATTTACAATTTTTACTAAACTACGTTTCAATTTAGGGAAAATCATGTAATAGTGAAAATTTTCTGCAACGAAATACTCAACTTTGGATGAACTTTATGATAATTTACTATATATTGTATCAAACTTTACTGTAACCTATATTAAAGTTTCATATCTATTTTCGAATCTTTAGTATTTTTACTTATGCGAAACATTTCCAGATCGCTAGGAATAATTAACATTGAACCTTGATTTTCCCTAGATTCATAATATTTTTTAGAATCATCATTATAAAATAAAACATATATTGCTATAACATTTTTTTCTGGGAAAATAAGCAGCCAAGGCTATTTAAGGTTTAAACAGCGGTTTCATATGCAAACAAGTATTAGTTTTAAAGTTAACATGACATTTAAATTTTTTAACTTCGGAGTTTATGATAAGGTTCAGAATAAACTTCATCGAAATATATGGCATATACATTAATTGTGTATAATATTGGGTATTTTATTGTTTTATATTTTCCTGAATGCTTAATAATATACTATATCAAGTACTCTTTTTGTGACATATTTTAAGCACTCCAGTAACTCAGAGAAAATATGTGAAATTATCGCCAGCAACCTTTTTTGTATTTTCTAGATTTTAATAAATATTACTGATGAGGGCTCCGATCAGAGCCGAAACGTTTGATTAAATTTGATATTAAGGGCCAATACAAGGTGCAATACTTTTAATTACTAAATATTGCATTGACGAAATTAAAGACCCTAACCCGTGTGGAAAAATTTCATGGCAGTCTATTATTGTCTGATCTGGTCCAGGTTTGGCAATGTCCAGACCGGCTAGTCTGGGAGTTCTGGTCTGACTCAGATCTGGCGCTGGTCAGCATTCAATTACAAAAACGATTGTATGTGGCGAACGAAATTTTTTTTGAGAGGTTAGGATTTTTAATCGAAATCGATAAATGTTTAATTAAAATGGTTTTTCAACCAAAACTTTATTAATTGACCTATTGACCACCAATTAGTGATTAACCAGCCGCGAATTAGTGCCTGACTAGCCGCTGGCTTGTTCGGCTGGCCAGCCACTGACTAGCGGCTGATCGTACAAAAACGTTACAGTTCTGACCAGCCCCAGACCAGACCTTATAGTTAGCGCCAGAACTGGAAGCCAGACAGTCTGGTCTGGCGCTGACCAGCGCCATAAAATTTTTCCACACGGGCGGCTAAAGAAAAATTTTTTTTGATCCAAAGAAATATATTTGTTTACATTGAAGAAAATTTTTTTGAATCAACAAAACTTTCTTCAATTCAAAGAAATTTTTCAAGAAAAAAGAGAAATCCGTAATTCTAACAGACATTTGTGCAGATTTTACAGGTTCATCTGTTGAGTTTACAAACAATCTGTAAATCCAACAGAAAAATCTGTAAATATTACAAAAAAATCTGCTGTCCCTATTCCAGCAGATGACATCTGTTGGGTCAAAAGTTTTTTTTTCTCCGTGTAAAACGATTTGTAAAGCTTGGGGAGGTTTAGTATTTATTTTTGCAACTTGACTTTTTAGTAGATTTTATAAGAAGTTCACTTTAATAAACATATTTTCTGTACGTTTCCTCTATCTTTCAATAAAATCTGAACTCGGAGTTTTTATATTTTACTAGACGCCAAGTGAAATATTCAGAAAATCTGTTTATTAAACTGGACTTTATGTGACTTCGGCGCATTTACGAGTATTTCTCATACGCATACGCGTAGACAAAGTGAGAAAAAACCTCCCATCGTAATAAGAAGAAGATTACGCTCCGCTGTATCATAATAGGCGCATGCGCAGTTCAATTTGTACATTATGTTCCTCTGTATCGTAATGCACAACATTGCGCTACTCTAAACATTGCATTGGCACATATTCTATTTTATGTGACTTCGGCGCATATACGAGTTTTTATGCGTACACTCGAATCCAATCTGAAACGATCGAAATTGCGGTGATTATCGCCCATCTCACTTGACATTTCGCGAATACTTCCGGTTATTTTGATTTTCTCGATCTTGTGTAGTAGTTAGTAGTAGCGTATTGTAATAGACGTATGCGCAGTTCAAATGTACAAGGCTTTGTTAGTACGGTGCCAACGCTGTACGAAAAAGAAGAAGAAAAAGAAGAAGATTACGCCCCGCTGTATCGTAATAGACGCATGCGCAGTTCAATTTTTACATTATGTTCCTCTATATCGTAATACACAACATTACTCTGCTCTCAACTGTAGCGTAAAAACGAGTTTACGCGCCGGAGGCACATAAAAATAAGTATCGAAATTTCCGTAAACTTTACGAATCTTTTATCTACGTATAAGAATTGTATTACATAACAATCTCACGATAATGTAGCTAGGTAGAAGAACAAATATTAACATATTATTTATTATTATTGTTATTATTATTATTATTTTCTCTAGTATTATTGTGACTTTCATCATCATCATCAGGAAAACAAAGCCCTTTTCTCTTGGAGCAAGAATGGCACGCGACCTCATGGTCATGCTCCATACGATGCGGAAATCCAGAAATGGAGATCGTTAAAACAGCGTTTAGTTTCTCGTATAACGAGAGCTCGTCTTCGCATACTTGTAAACTGTAAAGTGCATTAACTTCAACTAGAATCCTTTTTAAAAGACTTTTTTAATAAGGTTTACCCCTTATCAGATTGTTATATCTTGGAATCTTTGAAGGTAATCCTGTGCTATCTTAAATTATTGACCCTTTAAAAAAATTCTTTCACTAAAGAGTTTTGCAATTAAATCTTTTTTGTAAATATCATAAATCTTCATTTTAAAGAAGCTAAAAATTAACAGATAAAAAGGCAACTAATTACACACTTATTTACTGTAAGAGTTTTATTTTATATTAATGCCAAGTAACGGATTATTCAAGTCAAATATATCGACTTATTTGACTATAATAAATGAGGCAGATTTTAAGTGCGTATACACAATTATATACACAATAATAGTGAACTAAAATTTTAAAAATTCTTCTATGAATGTTGTGAAATTTGACTTACAGAATTGTTGGTAATAAAATTAAAGAAAAAATTTGTCTTTGTAACGCCGCTATTTAAAATTAATGCGTTACTGTTAATGACCAATAATAATTCTTCCGGTATAGTTTTTATTGAACAACTGGAAACTAACACGTTCAAATTTTTACTATGAGGTGTACAAATAAGTTTCCGCCGTTTGACAAAAGTTGGCGCTACCAGTAAGTTTTGGTTGAAATTGACAGATGTAAGATGTTGGACATCTGACAACATAACCTTGAAATATTAGTTAATTTTTATCAGTATAATATATTATTTTGTGTGCGAAAATGTGGAGTTTTGAGCCGAATAAGCGTTATTTGCGGGAACTTTTGATTTACTTCTTCAATGAGAAGAAATCTGCAACTGAGGCGAATCGATTGCTTGTAGAAACATATGGTGAGGCTGCCTTAAGTGAGAAAAGTTGTCGTGAGTGGTTTCAAAAGTTTAAAAACGGTGAATTTGACATAGAAGACAAAGAAAGTAGCGGAAGGCCGAAAGTGTACGAAGACGCGGAATTGGAAGCATTATTGGATCAAGATTCGTGCCAAACACAAGAATAACAATACACTTTAAGTGTTTAATTAGCTCTTAAAGTATGGATTTTAATCTAGACCGTACTATAATATTTCATTTGTATTAGGTATTTATTGCGATTATCTTTATTTACAGATTTTATAAATTCTCGTACAATACAAACGTGGCATCAGCATTGACATTATCATGGCACGCGAGAACGCAAATAAGACAAGAAATAAAAGACCAAGGGGATTATAAAGAAAAAAAAATTTATTGTTAGTTATATTTTTAAAAATGCAATAAATTATATGTATTGCTGTTAATCTTTATATTATTTTAAAAATTATTTCAGAATACTTTTTGTTAAATTTAAAATGAAAGTATGTCTGTCGATTGTAATTCTTTTATATATGAAAGCAGTTCTCTATTCTGCTGAGCCATTATAAAATATTAAAAGATGTATGTACTTTTCAGAAACAAGTGCAAACAAAATTTAAGTTTCATATATATTATAACTAATGATTGTAAGAAAAGTTTTAATTCAAGTCTAAAAGTTGAATCCGAGTCAATGCGAATTATAATTTATTCAAATTGAAATCTCGGATTGAGACAGATTAATTTTTAACTGATTTGTAACAAACAAGATTGAAAACTTTGCTCGGATTGACTCGGAATGAATTTCTATCTGAAACTTTCACCATGATAAGTAAAGAAGGCAAAATGATTTGACGAACGCCAATCCATCTCATGAAGTTTGGATTGTTCGCTAATAATCCTGCGACAGCGCCGAAGTATGTAAAGACATCACATAATACGTATAAACATAGATGTCTATCTGTGGGTACGTTTGTAAATGCTTCGCACGTCGCAGTCTACTGTTCGTTTGGGCGTCTTTATGTCACGCGCTAACGGGTGTCATGTCATGTTATGCTTCACAAATGTCCATCCTCTCTAAGTAATGTCATCTTGAATGGTTAGCGAAAATATTAAACAGAATTGTCTTTTCTGAAAGAGTTTATTAAGGGCATGTGCTCTGTAAATCTGCTCTCTAAATCTGAATCAGTCAAATTTTCAATGATTGAACCAGTGATTTACCCTTTTACTGATTCATCAGTGAAAATGATCTTTTTCACTGTCAAATTAGTTCATTTTCACTGATTTATCAGTGAAAAAATATTTTTCACTATTACATCAGTTAATTTCCACTAAAGTAATCAATGAAATTTTACTGATTCACAGTAACCTCTTTTTAGCTATTTGAATCAGTCAAATTTCACTTATAATCAGTAGATTTTGACTGATTCAGAGATAGACAGTGATTCAGCGATAAGCATACCACTGATTACAATCAGCGTATATATACGCTGATGAAACAATTGAATTTAACTGTAAATCAGTTCAATTCCACTGAACCATCAGCGTATATACGCCGATTGTAATCAGTGGTATACTTATAGCTGCAATGTAAAAAATGACTGCGAAATTTTACGTTGCCTGTCGTCGTAAAATTACCCTGAAACGTAAATAAAATAGTGTACATAATTTCACAATGTCAACGTAAAATCACCTCAACCGTCGACAGTGATAATAGAACGCTGCACCACCCTTGCAATTTGCACCAACTGTCGTAACTTTGCAAACTAAAAAGTGACAATTTTTTTAACCATTAATGTAATATTATTATGCATCAGTAATTTTATATACACAGACCAGTTTGAATACTGCGGCAGTTAATGTATTTTTTTCTATACTAACGAGTCATAAAGTGCATTTTATTGCCCGCTGCGGAACAAACAAATGCATTTTTCGACCAGTGGGAAAAAAATTGTTCCCAGCACGGGAAAACATTTATTTTACTCGTTTGATTGTTGCCCTTGAAAAAACATTTTTTCCCCTAGTTTCACAATATACTATTATCTACTAGTGGGTCATAAAATGAATTTAATTGCCTCCTGTGGAGCAAACAATAATATATCGGGCAACGTGAGAAAAATAAATGTTTTTCCTAGTCGCACACGATTTTTTTCTACTACGGGGTCAACAAAAGATTTTTTAAATAGTTGGTCATAAAGCGCATTTTATTGCCCGATGCGGAACAAACAAATGCATTTTTCGACCAGTGGGAAAAAAATTCTTTCCAACACGGGAAAACATTTATTTTACTCTTTTGATTGTTGCCCTTGAAAAAACTTTTTTTTCCCTAGTTTCACAATATACTGTTGTCTACTTGTGGGACATAAAGTGAATTCAATTGCCTCCTGTGGAGCAAACAATAGTATATCGGGTAACATGATATACTATTTTCTACTAGTGGATCATAAAGTGAATTTTATTGCCCCCTGTAGATAAAAACATAGTATATTGTGCAACAAGGGAAAATAAATGTTTCTCCCTAGTCACACACGATTTTTTTCTACTAGGGGGTCAAAAAATAGATTTTTCTAATAGCGTGTCATAAAGTGCACTTTATTTCCCCCTGTGGGTCAGACGAATGCAATTTTCGACCCCTCAGTAGGAAAAAAATCGTGTGCAACGCGGGAATAGTATTTTTCTACTAGCGGGCCATAAAGTGATCTTTATTGCCCCGTGCGGGGCAAACAAATCCACTTTCTGACCCTATAGTAGAAAAAAAATCGTGTACAACACGGGAAAAACATTTACTTTACTCGTGTGGTTGTTACCCTCGCTTTGCTCGGGCATCAAACTTCACACTCGCAAAATACATTTTTTTTTTCCCTAGTTGCACAATTTACTATTGTGTTACCTCACGGAAAGAAATAACTAGTGCCTCGTACGTGTTAGATAGCAGGCTTTGAGAACGAATGAAATGACGGGTGTCAAATACATGAATTCGAGTATTTCACGCTAGCCAATTTCAAATGCGACGTACGTGAAAGTCGAGCGTTTGGTACACTGGACTGGCCCTCTAATGTTAACAACAAGTCATTTTGTGACTAATGCTTGGAATCACATAATCCGCATGTGAGCGCAGTGTATCTAGTTCATGGACAATACCGTCTGTGTCAAGCATGAATATCGAGCATTTATCGTTCGAACTTCATGGTTTTATCATTTGAATGGGTCCAAGTGTTGAACACTGGTTCGTCTGAAGAGCGCGGCACTAATTATTTCTCTTCATGTAGGGAAAAAAAGTTTATTTTGCGAGTGTGAAGTTTGATGCCCGAGCAAATCACACGAGTAGGGTAAAGCGGGGTGGAATGGGACACCAGGGTAAAATGGAACGGTAAATTTTCATGTAAATTATGTGGGTTTTGAGATTATTCTTTTTATTATATTATATACTTTTTACATTTCTTGAAAATTGCAAGACCATTAGTTCTACCCATTTCTAAAAAGATAAATCTTAAAACCCAGATAATTTACGTGAAAATTTACCGTCCCGTTCCGCTCCAATCACCCTTAAAATAAATGTTTTTCCAAAAACGTCTGGTGAAAATTGTACTTTCACTGTCTGCTTTGAGACGGGAAAATAGCTGCTTTCACAACTATTACTATTTTCCCGTTTCGAAACAGACGGTAAAAGTACAATTGTCACTACACTGAGAAAACAGTTTTGTCAAAGCAACAAAAATATTTCGTTGGTATTTATGCAACAAAATTCTTTTGTTGTGCCAACAAAAAATTTTGCTATATCAATCAAATTTTGGTTACTTTAACAAGACATTTTTTTAGGACAACAAAAAAAGTTTTGTTGCATACTTTTTTTTCTCAGTGTACACGTATTGGGAAAAATAACGTGTTTTACTCGTGGGGAATAAGCGATTGTCAATTCGTGCGATTGCATCCCTTGCCTTAGGGTCGTGTTACCAAAAGAAAAAGAATTTCTTTGCCAAAGGATTTCTTTCATTCAGCTAAAAATGGTTTATTCTGCTACAATTTGGTTGAATTGAACAAACATTTTGTTGACTCAACCAAATTTTGGTTGATCTAAGAAAATTTTATTTAATTTAACCAAAAATCTTGATTCAATGGATAAAATAGTTTAATGGAATCAACTATATTTTTTTCTGGGCGAATAAAATAATAACTACACTTAAAAAGAGGTTTGTTCAAAGCAACAAGATTTTTGTTGAGTCAACCAAAGTATTTTATCGGTATACGGACAAAAAATTTTTGGTAGATCCGGAACAAGATTTGATTGATCCAACCAAATATTTTAGTTACTTTTAATAAAACTTTTAATAAATACGATTTTGTTGAATGACATTTTTTTTTTAAGCGTATCATTCATTTGAATAGTTAAAAAATATTAAATTTTTGCAAAATATTTCGTAAAATTGTTTCTTAGCTTTTCAGAAATTTTTTTATAATAATTTCAATTATTTTGATCTTAAGCATGAAGAAACTAAACATAGTTGTTGGTAAAAAGTTGCTAATTTCTTAAGTATCACTTTGAGATTGTGTGGTAGGATTACAATAAATTTTCTCTAAAAGATTCATTAAAATTAATAAATTATTCAAATCAAGGAGAATTGGTGGCATAAGATCTAACCACACGACTTTAGTAAAACATAGATTACAAAATTATAAAAGGAGATAATATTTTTACGATGGGTAATTCAATATAATTTATAACACATGACGCGTTAAACTTTTCGTGTCTACTACTCTTAATTAAGAAAACTTTTTTGTGTTCAAATTATTATGCATTTAAGATGGACTATAAGAAATATGTATTTTTCCTAGTCAGATGTTACGATTTTTTTAATTATCACATTTTTTCAAACGCTAGCTTCTGATTATAAAAATGTTGACATATTTTCCATACCAGTCACAAATTCTCTATACTTTTCTTTATTAGGTCTGATAGAGAAAACTTTGATGAAAGTTTCGGATTGGAATCCAATCTGATCGAGTCGGAGCTATTCCGAGTCATTTCGAAATATATTTCCGAAGCATTCCACTTCAATCCGATTAATCCGAACATCCCAATCCGGATTCATTTGGATTGATTTTTAACCGATTTGTATCAAACGAGATTCAAAATGTTTTTTGGATTGGTTCAAAATAAATTTCGGATTCGCTCGAATTGAATTTCTTTTCAAAACTTTCGCTAGGGAATTAATTTTATTTATTAGTTATTGAATAACCAGACAGATCTGTAATTGCAATTACCGACATCACATGCCCTAAAACTTATTTATGAAATAAGTTTTCCGCACGTAAAGTTTGAAAAAGAAACACGTACAAACTAAAACTGAAAATATAAAATGAGGATATTAAATTTTTCTGCAGTTGAAATTTTTTTTCCTGGGATTTAAAGAAGTTTTTGTAACTCTCGTCTGTGTTTTATTACGTGACGATTTTGCGGAACTTTTCACAGGCAATAACGGATCTTAAAAGCCTTACCACGTGTCGCCATATTGTACAAAGTCTCAAATATTAGTAAGGATTCACCCGGAGAAAGAAAAAAAAGAAGAGGGTGCTAGAATAATAACGCGATTTTCTTCTCCCACATATCTGGCAACATGTGCATGTAATGGCATCCAAAATTCTTTTCACAGATATTCATCCTTCTCTTAATTTCTTTAACTTTTTTTTGGATAAAATACGAAACTATTATTCCGAAATATAACACTGCTAAACTCTGGAGCATCCGAAAGCAAAAACACAAAATGATTCTTTTAAGAGTACATGAATGGCTATAGCTGATAGTAGAATCGTGGAAAAAAATGAAAAATAACAAAATGGCGGACGTTGAAACCTTTTTTCCCCATTTTTTACCATTGTAATTGTTTAAAAAAATTATTAATTAAGATTCTACTACCGGCTATAGCCATTCATGAAATCATTAAGAATCATTTTGTATTTTTGCCTTCAGATGTTCCAAAGTTTAGAAATTGTGATCGCCAGCAAAAGGGAGTTTTTTTTTCAGGCTGCCATACCTTCGCCGGATTTAAATAAAAATAAAAAAAACATTTTTTGTAACTCTTCATGTAATAAATCATCAATGTACTGAAATAAATTTTACTATAAAAAAAATTGTGAAAAAACGCTAAATAAATGTATACTACCCCCTTAATTTATTTTCTGTCCTCATACTAGATAATAATTTAATCAATTTAAATTAAAAATATTACTTTTTTCTGTACACAATGTCTTTTTTACAAACAGTAGTTATTATTTAATCTTTAAACACAAATGAATGCACACAAATAAAAAACGATTTTTATTTATACAATAATTTTTGCAATCTATTTCTATTTACAAGGTATTATAAATTTGTTACTCATTTATTTAGGTGATTTATAATCCATAAAAATTCACTTCTTAACTATTTATCAATAGTTATAATTTTTTGGTACAAATCTTAAAAAGTCAAATATTTAAAGTTAGTTGGCAAATATGATTATATTTTGTAAATAATGTTAGAATTCAGAAAACAGAATGATACTGCCATCTATGATTTCAGCTCGTAGTTACTTACGGAGTTCCAATCAAAATTCTATATTATCTACTGCTGATCAAAAATAATACATTTATGAATATAAAAATACCATTTAATATGATTAAATAATTTTTTTTACAAACATTTTTCTGTTAGTAAAATGTTTACTATTTACGTTTAAAATGCGTTTGCTAAATTACTTTGCTGTAATTGTATATGGAAATTTATATATCTACTCTAGTGCTAAAATGTTCTTTTTTGGCAAATATTTTGTAGTTTGAGGACAAATAAAGTTTTTATTTTTTCGCATGACTTGTATATATACATGAACAATTTTTCCATTGAAACCCGAATTAATTTAATGTCGGTAGCTTTCTCACATTGTATGTTTCTATCAGGACGCAATGGGATGAAGAAAAACATGATCAGTTGATAATAAAATAATGGTCTCATTGTATGAGTTATAATGTACCGTAGCCTATTTTGCTGCAAAGTAGTTTCATCACATCGTCAGTTCCTGTAACAATAAAAGCGCAGATGTCAATATTGGAACAAAATTAAATCGAACCGTTTCAAATTTAACAGGTTTGATCAGTCTGCCAAGGTTTTCTACATTTTTCGATTCTGACTGTGAAATAAAAAAGCGAAACCTTCACAATTCTCATCATTTAAAGAAATATCTAAGGTCGGGAAAAAGGCATTTTTGAAATAAAAATGAAAAGCAAGTTACCATTATAGCATTGACGATATCATTTTGGTTATTCTTGAGAGCCTTAATCGCTTTCCCTCGAGAGACATTGGCTTGGGACATAACAAGGTCAACGTCCTTATCTTCAACGCCCGTTTCATCGACTTCTTCTTCAGATTCCTCTTGAATTGGTGCCACCACCTTTTGATAAAAAAAAATTCCTTATTAGAAGCCAGGCAATAATTCTTATGGAAAAGATGCTTGAAAAATAAATATTTACGGTCGTGCTGCCGCCTGCTTCAGTCGCCGTAATTACTGGAGGTTCCTTAAACTTTTCGGCTGCTGCCACCTGTGCTTGTTGACTGAGATCTTCAATCTTAAAAAAGAGCATATTGAAATTAAAAGTAAATTTTTATCGGTTAAGAAGAATAGAAACTGTTCTTAGCGAACAGTTTGAAAGCTCCAAGTTAGATGTTTGAAAAAAACTTACTTTGGCTTCACCGAATACAATGTACGTGTCAGAAGCTGGGTTCTTTAGAACATCTGGTTTGTTAATCACAAAAAGAATATTTTTTGATTTGCGAATTGTTACTCTGTTGACCCCTTGAACCTGAAAAGTAAGTTTTTTTTATTATATGAAAATAAAATAACTTCTTGATTTTTTCAGTTGAGACTTACTGGTTTCAATCCCAATTTGCTCATGAGTTTCCTAGCCTTCTTCTCGCCACGACTTTGTTTGGCTTTTGAAACCAAGTCAATGGGAAGACCAGTAACAGCCGAGCCAGGGAAAGTAACCGGTGCTCCTGCACCAGCATCTTCTAGTTCGGGGATGGTGTCATCTGAATCGGAATCACTTCCTGATCCAGCTCCTGCTGCCTCAACCTTGGTGGGTTCGGATGTCGCCGCTTTGTCCAATTCGGTTAGTTCTGGCATTGTGTTTTGTCTGTAACGTAAAAAACAATTTTTAGTACTTTTATTTTCATACTAGCAATATCCATAACAGTATTGAATATTTATAAACGAATTATTTCATAATTTACAATCCCACCGTTTTTATGAGTAAGACATCTAACACTAAAATCCCACATAACCTTATCCAATAAAAAAATAGAAAAATAATTTGTCATGAAATTAAGATAAATATTTGCGTGGAAAATACTAGTATTGAACTCAGATTACAACAAAATGCTGTGACTAAACATTTAACTACATACTTTACCAAGGAATTTTTTGATTGCAAAAAAAAATGTTGAAGTGTAATAGGGCATTTTCACTTTCTTTGTATATTTAAGGCGTATTAATCCAAACATAATTTTAATTAATTTCCAACTGGAACATAATATATTTTAGAGGCAATTTTTGTGAACTCCACAAAGCTACACGTGTTCCATATATGATCATTTTATCCCCACCTCACTGTGTGAAATATACAACTCGTAACTATACTAAACAATTGTAATCTTTGATGAAAAAAATGAATATATTGTTATCAATGTATTGCAAACAATAAAAATATGTAAAATAACAAAACACTCAAGCGTAAAAAGTTTGACAAACTCATGATTAGACGACCGTTGTTATGGCGCCTAACAAAGCAAGCATTTTAGGTGTAAAGTGATGACACCGGTATTTCTCTTTATTGCAAGCCACGTATTATTTTCAAAACGCATGAACATTTATAATTTATTGAAAAAATATAAACTGTATGTATTCAAATAAACTTTTTTCATTGTAGGATTAGTAAAAATAAGTACTCCAAAATTTACCGATAAATTATCTTTCGAAAAATGTACTGTTAACCCCGTGCAAAATTGTCAAACACTTTCAATCAAAACAGCAATCTGAAATAAAGTACTATCAATATTTTTAAAAATTAACGCACATTATTTCGTGATGCCGGCTAAAATTACGGATTTACCTCGTGTGATGTTCTGTCGACAACCGAACACTTTTACATAATTTTTACAGGAAAAGTTAGGCCCATTCACATGACTCAGTGACTTAATCAAGCTTATGGACAAAGTGTGTGATTTTCTGAACACGAGTCACGTGACATCACGTTAGTCGTGCGCTGATTGGGTAAATATTACACTAGATTTAAGGTTTGGGGTGCCGTCCAGAAATGGGTACGTATAATACATCACGTATATTACACGGTATTCTACATGTACATTACTACGTATATTACGTTCTTACTTTTTAACACAATGTATTTTTCATGTGGTGGGGGTTAAATTACATAAAATACATATTCTACTTCGTGTATAAAACCATGTACTTTATATAGAGAACCACAATTGGTTGTTCGTTTTCTGCTTTGCATTTTGCGCCTACATGGAACGGCACCCTCAGGGTGCCATCGTTTTTACGCGGCGTATAGCAGAAAAGCATAAGACAGAAAGAGAGTGATGTATCTATGTATCTCTTTCTCCCTCATTATTTTCTACTTAACGCCGGGTAAAAACCCTGATATGGGACTGCAGCCTTATGGTGCTTTTTACCTCTCCGGCTGCAGGCTGAGAAATTCATTTAGAGTACTTTATTAGCACATTCCGTTGCTCGACAAACAGGATTTAACAGAATGTACCAATCAACTTCTGTAGATGAATTTGTCAGCCCGCAGCCAGAGACAGTGATCCCAGAATGCGTAAGATTTTTGCTCCCACCATGGATCCCACCAGCTCATGGTTTCTTCCTCGCTCTACTGCACGAAGGTGGTTGAATGAGGAAGACGCAAGGAGCTGGTGGGATGCATGGTGGGAGCAAAAATCTTACGCATTCTGGGATCACTGGCCAGAGAGGTATAAAAGCACCATTAGATATACCTTGAAAAGCAAACATTTAACAGATAGAGAACAGTCTCTTTCTCGCTTTTGTGGGTTTTTGCTCAAGCAAGCTAAACGTTTGCTTTACAAGGTATGCTTGTTTTCTATCATTTTATGAACTACGCCGATATACTTTGCATTGAAGAAACCGAACCGTAAACCGAGCGCGAAGCATAAAATCATGAGAGAAAGAGACATAGATATATATGTGTGTCTCTTTCAAAATCATGGTTTCTGATACGTGTCGGTTACGTTTCTATGAGAATGCACCGAAGAGACTAGAAACTAGGAGACTCAACGGAAACGATCGTGGTAGAGAAGGCATCGCCGCGAGTTCCACTATACCGTCCCACGAAAAGTGTATCCCCACCACGGGAGTTGAGTCTCCTAGTCTCTAGTCTTCTTGAAATGCACCATGAAAGTCAGTCTGTCCTTTTTTATCATATAGCACTATCAATATGGATAATGACAATACGATATGAACAATATGGATAAGACAGATTGACTTTCACGTTTCCGTTTTGAGTTCATTGTGCTTCAGGCCATATTCATACTGTCTCTTTTACACCCATTATGACGCAAAGCAGAACGCATCTATGGTACGGCACCCTGAGGGCATAGTCCCATGTCGAGGAGAATAGAATAATAGAGCAATAGGCACCGTGCGTGACTGCAGCGCCATAGCATGAGTGAACTAAAGAAGGCTGTTCGAGAACTTTTACAATGTATTATAATGGGACTTAGTTATAAAAATGTTTATTATCAATAAAAAAAACAAACAAAAAAAACAATTTGATTCACTCTAAAATTCGATTGTTTTTCCTTGTGAAGTATTTGTGTAAAATCAGCAGTAAAAAGTAAGTATTTTCCATAATAAAAATGATATAGAAACCAGTAAATATAAGGTTAAGGTAGTTGTCGTGCCAAAAATCAGTCTCTGGAAAAAGAAGTTTTTCTATGATTTCAAGACTGGAAATTATATCATCAGCCGTGTCATGTAAGGAAAGACACTCTTTTTAATGAAAACATTTTAAAATTACGAAAAATAATTTTTTAATAATGTTTTTTGTAATAAGATTTTTCCTTACCATCGCTTCTTACCAATTTTTTAAAAAATGATTGAAGTTTCTTAAATCATTGCTTATTTTTTCGGGAAAAATATTCTCTGCAACTGGACGGTTTCCAATTTTTGAAAATAAATTCTTTAATGACTGAAATAATTAAAAATCAATTTTCCCAAACAAAATTTTTATAAACAAATTGCTGTATTTGATAATAATTGATTTATTTTCAAAAATTGGAAACGGTTAAGTTTTAGAGAATATTTCCCCCGAAAAAATAAGCTATGATTTAAGAAACTTCAATCATTTTCAAAAAATTGGTAAGAAGCGATAGTAAAGAAATATCCTATTATAAAAAACATTATTAAAATATTATTTTTCGTAATTTTTAAATTTTTTCATTAAAAAGAGTGTCTTTTCTTACATATGACACGGCTGATGATATAATTTCCAGTCTTGAAATCATAGAAAAACTTCTTTTTCCAGAGACTGTTTTTTGGCATGACGACTACCTTAAGTTAATGACAGATCAAAAAAGACTAGAAAAATAATAAAGAATTAAATTGTAATTTCATGATGACACTTTTAGGTACTTGTTGAGTGAATAAATATTAATTGTTTCTTTTCAGATTCCAATTCATCATGGATATAATTATTAAAACAGGTTTTCAATCAATTAAACATACAATAGAATTTCAACCACAAACGAAAATTAAAGGTAAAAATCTCGTTCTGGCAGAACACGTACGAGATGTCCAAGAGTTCCGTAGAAATAATGATAGTTATTTAATAAAATCTCTTATAATTCGACAAGCATCAGTTCATGCAACACCCTACAGTACCCACTTATTCCTTTGATTTATTTTCCATTTAGACGTTGGAAATTTATAAAATTTACACTCACTTTTCCTGCTTGTATTTTTACAATTCACAACACAACAACTTCGGTGGCTCATTTCAGCTATATTTTTTTAATTAAAACAAAATTTAGATTTGCACATGTATTTTGATTGCTCGGAAATATAAAACAGCCTCCTTTAACGTCTTAATTATCCACTGCGTGCGCTGGCGTCGATTTAACTCTCCCTGCCATGACTTCGCACGGTGCCTATTCTATAAAGACTTTCATGGACGTGAGCATGGTGAAGACGTAAGAGTAGAGTTCTAAAGAGTTTATGTTACCGAGAATATGTCTGGGAGCACGGGAATATGACTGAGAATTTCTCTGATGAATGTGCTCTTCGAGAATTTATGAGAATTTAAAAATATTTTTCCGTAACGGTTCAAGCTTTCAATTGTTTTTGATAAATGCTTTGTTCTGGAAGTTCGTGTAGCGTGCGCAATAAAAATGGGGAAAAAAAAGAATATAGTTTGGAATTATTTTATAAAAATTATTGATAAACAAAATAAAGCTTCTTTCAAGTGTAAATACTGTGATCAGGTGTACAGAAAGCATGCCACTCGACAAGTAAAGCACTTAAAAAAGTGCATAAATTGTCCCAAAACTGTCAAACAATTATTTAAATCAAAGCGTAATTTGTGCGAAGAAAACTTGAATTACTTGTTCTTTATATGTTTGAATTTAATATAATGGCTATAAAAAAATTTTTTTTATATTGAATTCCGATAAAACTTGACATTTTTCGTACTTTATTTTTATGAAACCTTCACTATTGCAATTCATAGTGTTTGGAAATAAATTTACAATATTACAAGGTTTAATGATAAAGAAAATATTGGTGAAGGTATGGTAAAATTCCCTTAAATTCTCTGTAAATTCTCAAGTTGTCTTAAAATGACGGTCACAGTCACGAGAACGTGACCGGATTTTAAATGTCCGAGAAATTTAGAACTCTACGTAAGAGTACATGGACCGTGGACCATACTCGGAGATTTTCGTAACCATTATTTTACAAGTGAAATACGCTCATTTTGGTTACACTTCTTTGGTCTCCTTATATCTATTCTGCATATTTTATAATGGTTTTATATCTCTCCTGTTGCGGGCCGAGAAATTCATTTACAATACTTTATTGGTCCATTCCGTTGCTTAACAGGGTTTAATAGAATGAACCCATGGAGACTAGATATAAGGAGACCAATCTCCATACATCCATTCCCAAAATGAAGTTCTGCTAAGTACATAGTTACAAAACTTCCCGATGAGGGCATGAGTGTTCCCTGGGTGCAAACAGGCGACGTCTATAAACCGTGGATGCCGCCATTTTGCACTCAGGGAACACATGTGCCCTCATCGGGAAGTTTCCTAACTAAGTTCTTGGCAGAACTTCATTTCGTGTTTTGTGAAGTACGGCCATAAGAGATTGGTCTCCTTATATCTAGTCTCCATGAATGAACCATTCAATTTCTGTAAATGAATTTTCCAGTCCACAACCGGAGAAGTATAAAAACACCTTAAGATACAAGAGAGAAAGAGACAAGTTTCCTGTTTCTTTCCTGCTGTATTACCATGGAAACCTACATGTTTCCCCCCGATGTTTCACGGAACAATGAAACTTTAATAATAACTAGCTATAATAACTTTAACCATATCTACAAACAAACAGCTCTGCCAATTTGGGTAAACTATTACACACTAAACCAAAGAGGAGCGGCTTTTCCACCGCTAATGCAACGGTTCTATTAAACTTCTCTCCGTGCAGTGGTCCCTCACAAACTCCCTGAATGCCGTAGTAGTTGAAAATGACAGAAAGAACAGATCAAAGAATTTGCATCAAGTTTTGCTTCAATCTCGGCAAGAGTTGTACGGAGACGATTGAAATGATACAGAAGGCCTTTGTGGCCGAAAGTATATGCATAACACAGATAAAGGAGTGGTATAGGCGCTTTAAAAATGGCACGTCAAAGTCGGAGCCATGTCAAGTCAATACTGATTATTTTTTTCGATTGTGAGGGTGTTGTGCACTACGAATTTGCTCCAACAGGTCAGACAATCAACAAAGAATATTACGTTGAAGTTCTGAAAAGATTGTGTGATGCCGTGAGAAGAAAACGACCGTGTTTCTGGTCAAGCGGTGACTGGCTTCTTCACTACGATAACGAGCCAGCGGATTCATCGAGCCTTGTGCAGCAATTTTTAGCGAAACACAAGATTATACAGCTTTGCCAGCCTCCGTACCAGTGTTCGCAGAACGTGGACGTAAACGGCTCCGACCATAGATGCTTCGAACTCATTGTGTCTTCCTCATTTAATCAACCTATGGCAGTGGAGCGAGGAAGAAGCCATGAGCTGGTAGGGTCTATGGTGGGAGCCGTTTACATCCAAGTTCTGAGAACACTGCTCCGTACAGTCCTGACATAGCTCCCTGCGACTTTTGGATGTTCCCAAAATTGAAAGTGGCGCTCAAAGGAAAGTAGTTCGACGACATCGAGACGATTCAGAGTAATGCGACGCGCGAGCTGAAGGCCATTCCAAAATCTGCGTTCGAGGACTGATTTAAGATGTGGAAGCATCGCTGGGAGCGTGTGGTTCAATCAAATGGGGACTACTTCGAACCTTCGAAGGATGCCACGGTCCGGATGACGAAGAATAGGACCAACGCGGAGATATGAACGCAGGTCGGATACTTTTCGGACACACCTCGCATATACGAAAATGATATGCCGTTAGTTACAAATCGAAAGTGAAGGGGCAATTTTCGAACTGTAGAAATAGAGGCGCGCGTTAGCGCGCTAACATTCACGCGCGGCAGCTTTCAAAAACGGAGTCTCGGGCCAATTACCTGTCTACTCTTCTAGAAGTAATCGATTGGGCACGATTGACCCGATTGAGAACGAGTAAGAAACACGATAGAAATCAATAAATTTAATTGTTTCCAATCGTGTTTCACAATAGAAATCAATTAATTTAATTGTTTTCAATTGTGTTTCTTTATATCGTTCTCAATCGGATCCAATCGTGTCCAATCGTGTCCAATCGATTATTTCTAGAAGGGTAGATCTACCTAGTTACATTATGAGTCATTGATCTTTTCGACCTGTCAGTAAATGGTATTTTATTAAAAATGTATATTTTTAAAAACGGCTACGTATTTCGCTAATTTTTGGACTAAGGAAACTAAGTTTTTTGTTTCACTGTTCTAGCTTGAACCTGTCCCTAATTATCGTGCCCACCGTACGACCATCTATTTTTGCAGCGCTCCAGTACATCGCCTGTCAAGCCGCCATTTTTGCAGACAAAATAAATTATTTTCTAATTTAATAGTAGTATAATACATTAATATACTTCAATAAATATTCTTGAAAAAGCATAATATCTTGGTGGAGCAAAGTGGTGTAACCCCTTAACTGTGAAAAATTGGAAAGTTGCAATGTCAATATTCCAGTTAAAAACCTTTTTGTTTCTAGAAATAGAAATTGTCTATTGCTGAAGCGTGGAATTAATAAAGATTAAGAGGTAGCATCACATAATAACAATATTTTCATTTTCACATTTATTTGTTTTCAGAAATATTTTAATGTTCATGTATGCAGAGTTCTACTGAGTGAGTGTGAGATAAATAAAATATTTTTAAGTTAAAAACTGGTTAGCAACCAAAACAACGTAGCGAAGTAAAGATCTAATCATTACTCACTAATTACAATTTTGATTAAAGTGTCGAATAAATTAAAAAATCATTTTAATTTTAATTTGCGAAGTACCGAATATATTCTTAATTTTAGTAAAGCTTTCTTTTATTTAGCCAATATACGCATGATAAAAATGTATCACATGTAGTGAATATTCTATTCTATAGCTCCTTAATTATTAAACTTCAAAAATTTATATCATTGTTGATTTTGTGTAGCCATTGTTACTTTCACCCGCAAGGGAGATACAAAACATGTGATTTCTTCAAAATTAAAAGAAAAATGAGAACACATACATAAAGACTAAACTCAACGAATATTTTTGTTTTTTAAACTATTGTCATAGATCACGCATAATTTACTATTTTTATCACTCACCTCTAAATAGTTGCTTCTTATGTATATATACAATTTTCACAATAGTTAAATTCATAATTCGCCAAATGACTGCTACAATGTTCGAAACATATTTCGTTCGTCTCTTCTTTAAAAATATAATTTTGATTCTTTTCTTAACATTTCTATTACAATTTTTAATAATAAATAACTTCTTTTAGATCGGGACAATATTTAGAGTCGTGTTAATAATGTGATGACGACAGCTATCTTTCCCAATGTAACTTTTTTTCGAAGAAGACGCCCTTGTACGACTTTTAATAAATACAAGATCTGTCCTTATATTGTACTAGTTTCATAAATACAAAAACACATTCATTTGTGTCTACGAAATATAAGATCGTATTCATTAAATCCACAAAATTCATCACAGACTGTAAACTTTACTAATAGTGCGTCTTCCAACAAACATCGTATTAATTTCTCCAAGTTATTTCATGGACTATTGATCAACTTCCATTCTCTCACTTAATGAATCTTCTTTTACATATTTTACTTCTTCATCCGTATTTTTTGCTTCAAAATTTGTGGGATCTGCAACTAAAACGTAAATATATTGAAAATCAAAAACTAAAAATAATAAATCAAATTTTGTTTGTAAAAGTAAAATGTTTATTCCAAAGAATGTTTACCAGCAATATCCTTTTTCTCTTTTTCTTCTTGCATCTCATCCTCGGGTGTTTCAATTGGCTTCTCCACTACCTCAATGTCTGAATCTGAAAATAAATTAAATAAATTATTTCATATTTTGGTTTATTCAATATTGTATTAATTACAAGTAGTAATACTGTAGCAGGTTTGGAAATAAAAGCCGGTTGAGTATCAAATGAAAAATCTTCGAAAAAAGAAAAGATAACATTCTAACCTAAAAAATATTGAAATATTATTAAATTCTGAGAATTGAAATGAAAATTTTTTAATTAGTGATAATTGTTAGATAATATATGTGATTTTAAAGGCTCAATTCAAGTCATCAATGTCTGGCTGTTAAAAAAGGGAAACAAATTTTTACTGATCAATGGACTTAGACCTATTGAATTCAGAGTTTAATAAACTTTTAATTGCCTTTCGCATCAGGATTATATTCTTTCATGTTCCAAAGATGTTTGATTTGGAACTCAACTGACTTTCATTTTAAATTCTTTTATAGTTTTGTGGTCAAAGCACCTGTTTCGGAAGAACTACTTGATCCTTCAGTATCTGAAAGTTTAATTGGCTGTGATGTTGAATTAACCACGTTTGTGATAGTAAGTGGTGCTGTTGTTGATGATGGGCTCAAAACAGTGCTGGTTTCATGTTCCAATTTAGGAGCAGATGGTTTTTGCTTGCGAGCTGGATTCCAAAAGTTACAATAACAACACCTGAATCCTAATCAAACATAAATAGTTATTAACGTGAAATAATTTTCTCTTCAAAATGTATTTAAAGCTGCTAGTATTTTCTGTAAAGTTACCAAAGTACTCAAACTCTTCTTTCAAAGCCATTCCATTGTGAGATTCACATTGACGGCAGATCAAAGCATAACGATTTGATGGTCCATCACCTACCAAGTATTCTACTAATCTATCTAAATAGCTTCGGTGTTGTGGAAGTATTGGCCGCGGAAGAGGTGTACCTGCTAATAATTTTTAAAATTAAAAAATGATAATCTCAATTTTATTGAAGGTATATATCACTAATAAATTACATTTTTAATCAACTAATTACTAGATTATTATTATATTGTTACGTAATTAGTAAAAAGCAATGCTAACTTTTGTATCAGGTTTATGAAAACAAAAAACTGTAAGGAAATTAGTAAAGACACTAACTAGGGCCGGTAGTTGGTGCATTAATTGCTCTTATGCTTGAATGATAAGGCGAAGCTGGTAGCGGAGATGAAGATGAAGTACCAATTGACCCGAGGCCAATATTAGAAACCCTACCACTTTGTGCAATATTTGATGAAGTAAGCGCTCTTCGTCTTAGTTCACTTGCTCCAGGAAGAGGAAGTACAGATGATTGCGGTGTGCTAGGTCGACGAGGCGTGTCCCTATTTGGTGAAGTTACCGCGAAATTCGACTAAAATAAATTTGTATTAAAACTTTTACCACAGAGAAATTGTGAATATCAAATTAAAATTAAAAATGTGTTACTATGTTATTAGTTAAGAAACTAATTCACCTAGGAAAATGTTCTTTCAATTTAATAAAGAATTTTCGGATGCTTGATAAAATGTGTACTTTACCAGAGTATTTCCGAAGTAAACTAACCTGAGGTGACAGCTGTAAGCAAAGACAAGAAAAAATTATATTGGTTTTTTAAAATTTTAAACCATTCAAAAGTAGCATTTCTATTATATAAATATTTGAAAATAAACATTTTTAGCAGAGTACTTGCAAAATAAACAAATAAACGGAAAAAGAGTGGTATTTGAGTATTAAAGAATGCTTGTGAGCTTCAGAACTTACAGGCGTCATTCTTAGCTGATCAGGTGCGAACTTGAGTAAAATTTCTTTGGCCTTTTTATATGTTTCAGTCTCAGTTACTTCATCCAAAATCTTTTTTTTTTCTTGTTGCATAGACGATAGCTTTTCCTCGTTTCGTCGAAGCTTTCGTTTGTAATACCATGAAACCAATTTTTTTACAAATAGTATCCTACGGTCATAAATTCATATTTAATGTTTAAATTAAAGACCACTAAAGTTGATAGTGCATAATGAAAAAACTTACAATATTGGAAAGATGAGCAATGGCGTGACATAAATTAATCGATCGTATGGTGATGTCGGGAAAAAGTAAAAATAGCATGTTAATGCTGCTATTATATATAGAATAACACTATAAGCAATTAAAGTGCCGACAATCTTTTTATGCCTTTGTTCGGTAAAATGTCCATACTTTTCAATATCTTTGATTTTCTGTGTGAAAGAGTTTTCAATGAGATTAGATACTTAAAGTTATAGGTCGAATAATTAATCCCAATAAAATATAATAATTCAAACCTTGTCTAGATCCTCAAGAACCTCTATTGTTGTTTTCTTTTTCTGAAATATAGAATGAAAACATTAAAATCATATTTTCATTGAATAGAGGTTTTATTTAAATTGTAAAGAAAATGAAAAGTAAACTTGAACACGTTATATATCTTGAAAATTAAAATACATAAGAGCAACAGGAAATATTTTTTCTAAAGCTTGAGCGAGTTGAATAAACAATTCGGCATGTTGAAAAAGAGCTGCATGTTAATTTATAACCACACCATACCCTCTAAATATAGACTTGACTTCATAATTGTCTAGAGGTTCGGCATACTAAATACAAAGATGAATCATCATTTTGGTAAATGACAGAATGAAACTTATAACTGCATTTTTGGAAAAAAAGAATTACGTCTACGAATATTTTATTTAAAACGGCCATACTGCTGTATTTACTTCGGTAAATTGTTATATTAACTGTTAACTGTATTTATTGGAGTATTAATACATTCTGCAATACAATTTTAGATTCAACACCTACCATGTCATTGAATGGTAATGCATAGGCTATACTTCGATTCTTATACATAAATTAATTATCCAATTCTGTATTATCACTGAGTGTTTTTTGGCGAATACACTTATTCATGGAAATAATACTGAAAAAGGTTAAGATTGATTCCCTAATGTTGTGCCTTTTTAATCTTAAATGATCTATACAAAAATACTAAAAGTGATGATTGATCATGAAAAAAAACCATTCACAGTAATCAATGCTACCAGTAATAGTCAATTTTTCGTATCTTTGTACCAATTAAAAATAAAATAAATAAAGATACAACAAATTTCCTAACCTCAAAACTGTAAGTCACCGGAAATTTGAAAAAGGAGAGTAAAGCAGAGTAAAGAGTAAATCAAAATTATACTTGTCAAAAAAAGGTTTACTTACACGAAACCTGGATATGATAGATCCCATTTTAATGAAGCCTAGATGAAGATATTTCTTAACTCAAAATTGAGAGCATTTAAAGAAGCATATTGTTTACGAATGTTGACCTCACCACTTTGTACTTTAATATTAAAATAGCATGAGACTCAAATCGGGTACTTTGTTTTCAACTCAGTATGGCACACGTCTCGCGAAATTCCAAATTTAAATCTCACAAATTTCAGGATATTTATAGAAAATTAGAAGTCAGCACAAATATTGGCAGTGAAATTCGCGGCACGTTCGACCGTGAAAAAAAGTAATTTATAAACGCGTATCAGTTAAAAAGTTCTTTTCACAGACTTCAGTTTATAATTTAATCTGCCAGATAAACTGCGAATTTTTTTCTGGATTGCAAGTACATTTCTAAATTCTATAGCAAACAAAGTTCATATATATTTTTCTTACTGTTCTACAGACACATTTCAAACCGTCTGAAAACGGCAAAAACGACAAAAAATCTGCGGACAAAAGAAAACTGCGCATCCACGCGCGCAAATCTTGCGCATGAGTCATAAAATTCAGGAGCCATATGTGGCCTGTGGCCATCCGTTGACAAACCAATGGGAAACGTGATGGTACGGCGGATAAATTTAAACGATTTTTGTTAATTAAAATTTAGTTAGTAAAATTCTCCATTCACTTTACATTAAATATAGAAATTTAAATATAAAAAACAAATTGCACGAGACAGACAAAAGGTGAAATTTTCTTTATTGTCCTAGTAAGAATATTTACTACATGATTATTTTAATTTTCTATGCTGTACATAAATAAAAAATGTCGAGTTATCTCTGAAGTTTTTATGAAATTAGAAAAATTTAATGTATTATAGTTGTAAGCAGTAGAATATTTTTCGCAGTATAATTTATTCTGTGTTGAAATATTCTTTACCATATATCTTTTGTTACAAAGGAATCAAGAAATTATTAATATGTAGTTTGTAACTCCCTTCTCTTATGTGCTTCATTGATTCCGATATCAACATACTCATTTATGAGATGAAGAGATTTTTCGATTAATAATATTTCCCTCTGTGATACTTTTGGTAGTCCAAAATTTGTTTGAACACCGCTTGTCCCAAATTGCAATTCGGAGGTGAAAAATCGAGCAAACGGTAATACATTTGATCGAATGTAGGCACAGGCGACTGCATTGGTATATCCATTAAGTCCTGCACTTAGAATATTTATAAACTTTGAAACTGCCGTAGCTGCAGAAATAGTTGGACCTCCTGATTCTGATTGTGCTAATTCTTTTTCTGAAGCTTGAAATTGATTTCGCAGTGTTTCTTGCTGCTCCTGTACAAATAATTTTTTAATGAAATTTTTTTCTAGAAAAATGAAAACTTTAATAAAATATACCTTTGTAAATTGGTTAAAGGGTCTGGCTGCGGACAAAAGTGGAACTATTGTGTGATAATCTGCACCTCCTGCAAGAGGGACTGAGAAAAACGCAGGATTCAAATCTAGAAGTCTTGATGTAAATGATTCGATTTGCATTGCCTCTAGGGCAACAGAACCAACTATTCTGTTTGGATCCCAGCACCCAGCACATTTATAAATTTCCGAAACCAAAGGAAGAGTTGCAGTCACGGGCCGAGCGAAAACTGCTACTAAAGCCGCTGGACAATAATTTATCATTTTTTCAGTGGTTTTTCGAACGTAATCCACCGAAGCTTTAAATTGGGTACAAATGTTTTCTTTCCCCAATTTAAAATCAGTTTCATCTAGAAGAGCTACAATATCCATCTGAAATTAAATAAAATAGGACTCACTTATTGTATATAATCAAATATCTTAAATTTAATAAATTGGGCAATCAAGAGAGGTTGCGAGTGACTAGGAAATCACTATCCGGTAAGATTGTATGGATTAAATTAGATAGAAACGTTTCTATTCAATTCAATACCGTTTTTGAAAATTTTGTTTTAATTCAGAAGAGTATTAAAGAAGTAAAAGAAGCGGATTGGAATGAATCTACCTACCGAATCGGGAATAAAACGTAGTCAAAAGTACCGCTTTTGTGGGACGGAATTGAACGGAATTAGCCTCAAAAAAGAAAGAAAAAAGTTTATTGATTCATGTTAAGTTTACACGTCATTTTAATTTATGAATTGAATTTATTCTCAATTATGTATAATTTTGAATTGATTAAGTCAATGTGCATTTAATTTTTACAAGATTTTCCCACTTTCATAATAATAATAATAATTCTTGTCTATTTCAATTATTTGCAAATGGTAGAATTTAATAACATTTGCTTACAAAAATTATTCTAAAAAAATTAATTTATGTTTTTAATTTTTGCCCAGTAAACAATTTTTTAATGAATTTGAAAATCTTTCTGTGGAGAAATAGACGCTTTCGACTGCGCAGGGATTCGAGCCCAGGTCTTTCGATTGCCTTTCTTAGTGTATTGAATACAGGACCGAATTTATGCAAAAGCAAAATAATCAGTTGCTTAGGACTCCGGCCTCAAAGGTGTCCCCAATCAGCCAAAAAAAAAAAAAAATTAGTTAATGAAAATGCTGCAAAAAAAAATATAGAATAAACTTTTTGAAAATTCAACACAAATAATTCAATCTTTATTTTATCCAATAATATTTGTATTTGGTAGGGTATATTGTGATAAATTATATCTCCATTAGGGCCTCTTGAAGCAGGAATTCGGCCCTGATTGAATAACAGTACTAATATTGTATGAAATAATTATGTATTTTAATTCTACCTAGACAGCGCTCGATCCTTCATAATCAAAATTTAGTTGAAGAAATAATTATGAACTCACATCTTTTAGAGCCTCCCTCATAAATTTCGTTTCATAGTATCTTATTTTTGGCGAATTATCTATTTGGAAAGCTTCAAAAGTAGCAGCTTCAAGTGTATTTGTTGTATCTACCAAGTGTATTCGCTTTATTGAAAAGTTTTGCTTTAAGAGTAATGTTGCATAAATTGCTGTAAATCCACTTCCAATAATCGCAACAGAAATATTACTTTTATGACGATGAAGGGAGTCATTGAATTCATTAATACGGCAATTAATTTTAGTTTTATCCTTTTTCTTTTTGGAATTGTCTGGATCAATTTGATCTACATTTGGAGTATTTGACATTTCTCTTTGATTCCAAAGTACTTTCGACCAAAAATAGTATTTTGGTACTCTTGATAATTTATTTTTAACTTTAAGCATATTTTTTACTTCAATCGTTTTTGAATTTTCTCATTAATACAATGTTATAATAAACTGTTATTTAAAGAGCCTAAAAGATTACAAACGTCAATAATATTACCATTACCTTATCTGTGTTAACTGAAGTTATTCACTAAGCAATATAATAGATTTTCAAATAAACAAATTTTAATATTGATTAATATTACAAGGTTCTGATTTTAAAGAAATTAAGTATATTGAAGATACAAATCCTATTTCTGAGAATATTATTTATTCAATACTATTCTTATTGTATAAAATATATTGCAAGCTAGTCCTTAAACTTTATTCGACTAAATGCTTTCTGCGTATATTTACAAAACGATTTCACTGCAGCAGATTTATCTGATTCACACATTTATTTGTATTATGCATGAAATTGTCTATTTTTTAATGAGTATTGAAGAGACTATCTCTTTTAAATTCATTTCTTTATACAAAATCTAAATAGATTTACCATTTTTAGTAATTACTATCAAGTTTTAGTAAGATTGAATAAAACTTTACAACCATAAAATAAAAATAAGTATAAGAGAGTTACAACAAAAATTTCTCTATTTTTACAAGTATTAAAAAATATGAAATTTGCCAAAATTATAATCAAGGTACTTGGTAATGCTATTCTTAATTAGATAATTACGCTCGTTAGGTCTAGATTTTCAACTTGTGAAACTGCATCAACGCTCCTATTATACAATTTGTGTTTTTTAAAACCGAAAACAATTTTGAATTGGAAATAAAAGAATAGAAAACTAAATTGATTTTGCAATCAATTCTGCCTCACTATGAGATCCGATAAATCATCCGCTCTTCTTACTTCTAGATTTTTTTCATTAGCGAGATGCAGTAGCGAGACGAAAGCAATCGGCAAACTTAAAGCTTCTGCGTTCGATTTAGAAAGTAATTTCGGCAACTCTTTGTAAACTGAGCAAAAGTGTTTTTCATCTTTAATCTTGTCTGACATTTCTTGTTCTACTGCCTTCCTAATATCAATATTCTCTTTATCAGACAACGATTTTGTTAAGGAATTCCAAATTGCTTTCTTCAGTTGACGCATGTCAATTTTCTTAGCTCTCAAAGAATAAGGAATAAAAATTTTGCTCGCCAACTTTGGTGCGGCAATTAGATTATCTCCAGTGAAGATTCCTTGAGTTCCTAACCCAAGCTCACAATCAGAGTTGAATCCACTCCCACCTCCATTATCGTTGTCGTCTCCTATCTGATAATCATCATTTTGCATATTTGGACAGTAGTTAGAGACATCATTGTCGTTGTTATAATTATAATTTTCCACCTCGTCTGACAAATGAGTGGTGTTCAAATCCTTTTCTTTAAGGAAATTGAATTGTGTCTTTGACCTGAAGTAAAATCTGCAGCAGTTTCTAGCATCATAATGCTCATCTTTAGGGTAAGTAATTTTTTCCTCATTCCATCCTACTTTTGCTGTCTTCACCTGAAGTCTCACCTGTAAACGTAAAAATTAACAAATAAATAAACATAGCATACAGAAAATTCATGCAGTATACATTTATATACATGTAATTAAATTTTAGCCTTACCGCATGCCCAGGAAGAAATTTTTCTACCACAACATTCCTTACAACTTCATCTGTCTGCTCAATCACAATCTCCTTTTTCTTTCTAACAGTATCTTTACAACCAACTGGTGGCATGATTCTGCTAGAAGTGAGAGATTTTTGAGGTCTAACCTTCCAATGTAGAGGACCAACCCATTGAATATGACTTGCTAAACTATCTTGAAGGTACGAATATTCAAAATTCTTTTTTTGTCCAGTGGTTGCAATAACATTGCTCAAATCTACTATATTTTCTGTTCGGTTTGGACCTCTTTCGAATCGATTTACTTCCTCGTGGTAATCGTCGTCTATGTCGAAGAGGTTTGTATGGCATGCAGGAGGATCATCTGCAGGTATACTAGCATCCAGATCGAATTGATACTTGCTCTCGTCTGGAGAGGGTTCATCGGCAGGTTCATTTTCAGCAGACCATCCTAGGAATTGAAAGTTATTAAAGGATGAGCAAATTTCAAGTGCAGAATTTGCCACTACATCTGAAAATTCAAACTCTTTCGTCGTAACTTCAACTTTTTCAGGGATCTTGTCAAAAATTACATCTTTGAAAGAGTGTAAATAAATATTTCCATTCTCATGATAGGGTAACATTGCTTGAAACAAGAGATCTGTCGTTTGCGAATCTCCTTCTCCCATCATCAAGTTAATAGGGTTCAATACCTCTATATCACATCCTATTGATTCTTCTGGACTGAGAATACTTTTTTTTGATCTCTTTGTTTTCTTTTTCTCAACTGCTTGATCCTCTGCGTTATTGTCCCCGCCACCTTCTTGAGCATCCATTCTTGTTTCACTATCACCTCCGTTGCAGTTATCATCATTTTTATCTTGTTTATCGAGTCCACCTATCATCTTCAGTATATCGGTGTGTACACCATCCACTCGATATCCATAGATTTTCGCACTCACATCCAATGACGTACTGGCCACTTGTAAGTTGGACATCTCTGCATCCTGTTTCTTTATCAAATATGTCATAAAATCTATGATCTCTAAATTAAAAGCATTCTTGATATTAATTTTGTTCTCTGCACAGAGCTTAATGCATTGATTTATTTTTTCTGAAATTTGAAGTGCTGGCATATGAGCTAAGTTCGATAATCCAAGAGATCGGCGTTTGTCTGATGAAGATTGTGGAGTTTCCAATGGGTTTAGTCGTTCACGACGACGAGCCAAACGTTCAGCTTCATCATCATTCTCACTTAAAGTTGAAAGCGTCTTTTGTAGAGGAGCTCCAAAGCTAGACCTTCGTCGCAGCGGAGACGAATTTCCTGGAGACATTTCCGCTAATCCATTTGTAAGTAATGCTATTCCTAAACTTTTTCTCTTGTTCTCCATTTTGAAGTATTAGAATATTGCTGACTTTAAAAAGAAATGTTTAAAAAATTAATTTTTTATGATGTTTCTTCTTGATTTATGCTATCAAGTGCAAAATTTTTTGTTATTTTCTCCAGGTCAACTCGCAACTGGCGAAGTAAATCGTACAACTGCAAAAGTTCTTGGTGCGTTTTTCTGAGTGCTTCCAAATCAAGAGCTTCCTGAAAAAATTAATTTTCCTTTAGAACGCTCAAATATTTTATTTTATCGATCTTGAATTAAATAACTGATACTAAAAAGTAAAATTTCACGAATAGTTTTAAAAAATCAGTTATTTTAATCTATAACTTATCATAAAAAAATTTTGTTCAAAATTAAATGATCCATAATTTGATTTGAAAATTTATAAAACGTTTTATGTACTTTTGTTCATTTCTTATTATTTACTTTAACTCTTCAGCAACGTATTCAAAATAATTCTTTTAAAAAAACACTCTACGTCAGAGATTATCCAAAGTTATGTTTGCAATTGTGTCAATTATGTATCAGACAAAATTTTGCCCTAGTTCCTAAACATGTGAAGCATTTCATGACATTAGAAGAGGTTAGAACGCAGCTTTCCTACTAAAAAATCAAATCACTATTTTCCTCTTACTAATCCTTCATAACTATATAAAGTCAATATTGAATTTTGTCAACAAAACTACTCAAAAAACACAAAAAAAACATTTTTCTTTTTCTATCTTCTACTTTTGGAACAAATAAAATCAAAACAGACTTTCCTTTGTTCCTCACAAGACTTTTGAAAAAAAACTTAAACACTGCCAATAACAAAATTTGTACTCACTTCGTCTTCCATTCGGGCGGAGCATTAAAATCACAAATTCTCAAACTCTTTTCCTCAAAATGTCAAATAAACGCGCGTGGCAAATATGAATGGCGAGTAGCGTTCTTTGGTGAAGTATTTGCGGATGGCGGGTGACCGGTAGAGTTGGGTAGACTATTTGAATCTCCAGGCGTTCCAAAATCCATCACTTCGACGTCAGTAGTAATGATTGGTTAAGAACTGGACAAATTAGAAGAAAGTTTCCGGGGTATAAAAATCATAGAGTAATGTTTAATTAATTTTGATTTTATTACTTTATTAGGCATTTTCCCTTCCATAAAAAACTACCTGGAGTTATTTCTACCATTAAAAATTTATTGGAAGGGGACTTATTTTTCAATATCTGCAATAAAGAAGCATTTATTGAAAAAATGTTATTTGTGAAAATACGTTTTATTATGCAAAATAAATCAGACCTGTTTATGGAAGTAAAAATGTCTAATTGTGTTGAAATTTAATCATTTTCAATAACAAATAGAGACATTAGTGATTTAAAATACCAAAAACATCGATCACTGGGGAGACAACAAACTCACGAGACTAATGCTTTTCTTATGGGATTTAAAATGTCATTAGTTTAAAATTATAATAATAGTGCGACTGTGCTTTATTATGAGTTTTTATATTTTTCTTATAAAGGGGATGCATTATTGTTTATGATTCCGGCAGTGGTGTGTAAAAAAGCATGAATTACAGAAGCAGTACAGATAAAGAGCGCACTAAAGCTAAAGAAGTTATGCAGTTAAATTATCAAAAAGATGACAAAATTCACGGGTAAGCGCAATAAAGCGTGATTAAGGCTTGTGGTAGGGCTTGACGTCACCAATTACATACGACGACTTTATTAATGAAATGATAATTTAAATAAACTTTCCGGAGAAGACAGTAATGCAGAAAAATGTAACGGATTACTGACTTAAAATTATACTATTTAAATTATAAAGCGGACGTATATAAATGATGACGTCAGAGCCTGCCATACGGCCTTAAAGTATATTTACAAAAAAATGTATAATAAATCCAGTCATATACATTTATATTTCATGATATAAAGTATTTATTATTAATCATGCTGGTTTGTTGTTTCCCTGTGATCGAAATGTTTTTGGTATGGTTAGTAGAAGTGAAAATGCCTAATACATATACTGATTTAAATGTTTGCATCTATCTGCCTACAATTCCATTTCAGCAGCAATGAAACTGGCTCTACTTGAGTTTGATTCTTATTCATCTATACCGTACATCAAAATTATTTTTTATACACATTTAATTTTAAAGAATTAAAAAAACAAATATTTTTACAATATGTGTGTGAGATTTTTAGTGTGAGTGGTGTGTGACTTTATGCGTGGGGTTGCCGAAAATTAGCGAAGGTAGCCGAAACACTGTCGATGAAACACGAAAGGTCAGGGAACAATATGGCGGTCGTGCAAAGTTTTCACCATCCGTGTGGGAAATTCGCGTCGTTTTGACGGCTAAAATCGCGAAGTATCTGTCAGTGGTGACTGCCGGAGAAAACCTGACTTGTTGTGAGCGGTCGAAAAGGCGCGTTTAATTACGCGATTTGTGCAGGCGGCCCGATGCGGGTCGCAAGAGGTTCGCCGAGCGCAAATGATGACTTCGATGCTGCCCAGCTTTAATCCGCCTATTGTAAAGCGGCTGCTGGGCTGGAAGAAAGCCGAAGGTGAAGACAAATGGAGCGAGAAAGCCGTTAAGAGCCTCGTCAAGAAGCTCAAAAAATCCTCGGGTCTCGAGGAACTAGAGAAGGCCATTACGACGCAAAGCTGCAACACCAAGTGCATTACTATACCAAGGTAACAATCTTGCGTTATTGCACATATGAGTGCATGTGCTCTTCTATTTGTCCTGTATTTGCACAGAGCACGAACCTAGATTTTTATTGGTTAATGCGAATGTTCATCCAGTTTTAACGCTCATCTCTACCACACGGATGGGAAATCAAATTCTTTAAAATATTGTACCTTTTCCCGGCAAGTAGTTTTACCTGAACTCATATATCTGTGGAAATTTTCACCAGCGTAAATATACATTTTTATGTATTTGCGTGTATCCTAAATCACATGGGTAAAAAACTAAATTCGCTTTTGGTTATTGAGTCAAAAGTATTGATTAGATTGAGTCTCTTCTTTTAAGAAACTGAGAGAAAGGTTTGACCTTTTGAACTTTGTGGATGGGGTTGAGCTTAATTCTATCATATAAACTATAGATTTGAATTCTTCAAAGTTATAGGGAAAAGTTTTCTTGTTATAGCTATAGATCTTTCAATTTGGAAAATTGATAAGTGATATAGAGTTGATACTTGTTTTTAATTTCGTTAAATAATATTAACTTGTCAATTTTTTAAGTCGGTTATGATAGTAATTCAGAAAGTTGGGAATTATTGAAGAATAATTCTTATTCCTTTATAGATGTTCAGTATTGATTATTTTTTATAGAAGTAGAAAGGCCATTTCATCATAGCTTAACTTGTTTATTCATACATTTTTTACTGAATATATATGAAGTAACAAATAATTTAAATCAAGCTAGACTTCACTATTTAATATTTTGCTTGACATAGTTTCAAGAAAGAGAAAATTTTATTTTTATAGTCTATTATTTTCAAAACTTTATTATGCCTTAAATTTTAAAATTTAACTGTCGTATTAACTGGTATCATACTCTATAAATCTGAATCAGTCAAAATTTACTGATTATCAGTGAAATTTGACTGATTCAAATAGCTAAAAAGAGGTTACTGTGAATCAGTCAAATTTCACTGATTACTTCAGTGAAAAGGAACTGATTCAACAGTGAAAAATAATTTTTCACTCACGAATCAATCAAAATTAACTGATTTAACAGTTGAAAATATCCTTTTCACTGGTGAATCAGTGAAAATGCTAATTACTGATTCAATCAGTGAAAATTTGACTGATTCAGATTCAGAGAGTATTTCTAGTTAGTTTCACTCAGTCTTCATTTAATTTAAGCTAATTGATTTCGTTTATTCTGCTAAACAATTCATGTTCGTATGTAATTTACTGAGCAAGATGTACTCAATAATCTATTCAGAATCACTAATTTTGGGGTCTTTAGATATTAATGAAAGTACAGCAATCAGCCTCGGTGCCATCTTTATTTAAACTCAATAACTTAGTGCCATTAGTCATCGTTAGGGTGACCAACCTTTTTGTATATGCCGGACATACCTTACTTGTTAGGGTGTCCTAACTTGCCCTCCTGGCTTTTCCATTTATTTCCGACTTTTGAAACTGGATAAATAAACTTGAAATGTTTTACAAAACTTTAAACCGTATTAAAAAGTATTAAAAATTATTCATTGGTAATACTTTACCAGTATTTCTTAAATGCAAACAAAATGAACAGCTTTAGGGTTTTCTCCTTTTTATCTTGCTTCTTCTAAAAATGCCCTCATTTTATTGTCCTTTTTAACTTTTTTTCATATACATTTTTCACGATATTTATATAATATTGGTGCAATAGCATTATCCTTTAATTTATTGAGTAAACATGTATGAAATTAGCAAATATTAACATTCAGATAAATTTTCTTTCTATCGGGTAAGATATTTTCAGAGCTTTTATTCTCAAAAACATTAAATCATTTTTTAATGAAGGGATTTAAGAACAAAGTAGCGAGCATCAAAGCGGAAGGGAAAGTTTTTGGGTTTCGTTTATACATATGAACCGGAGTAGGTAAATTTAACATCGCGATATAACTTAGGTATGTACCATGCAAAGCGCGTTGAACTCTCATCAGTACTCTATGGGATCCTATATTCTGCATAATGTACATATCCGGCAGAGTTTGCTCAAGAATATTTGCGATGACATTATTTTTCTTATTCGCTGCCATCCTATACCTTCACGCGTTCTCTGTATTTACAAAACCCTGTTTTCAAAAATCTTTCAATTATGACTTTGTATCAAACCTGTGATCAGAAAATAATTGATTTGCAACGCAAATCTAAATTATTGAAAGATATTTGATACAATACAAAGATTTTAATGTTAAAAAATTGAAGTTTCTTGAGAAAACCTACAAAAATAAATTTTATACTTTCATATTTATAGTGAAAACTATTATTTTTATCATGTAAATAAAGAAATAATTTTTAATATTTCAAAAAGAAAAGTTATGTATACCCTCTAAATCTAAATCAGTCAAAAACTACTGATTATTAGTGAAATTTGACTGATTCAAATAGCTAAAAAGAGGTTACTGAGAATAAGTCAAATTTTCACTGATTACTTCAGTAAAAATTAACTGATTTAACCGTGAAAAATATTTTACTATTAATGAATCAGTAAAAATTAACTGATTTAACAGTAAAAAATATATTTTCACTGGTGAATCTGTGAAAAGGCAAATCACTGATTCAATTAGTGTAAATTTGACTGATTCATCTTTAGAGAGTATGTAAATCTTGTTTGCTTATTTTCGTTTCATTGCAATTAAGAAAATGAACTGGGTTGAACGAAAGATATCACGTAAGACTTTTTTTGTTGATTTAAAGCTTTTTTAAAGGATATTAATGTTAATTATAGAGTTTTACAAATTTTAATTAATGCAGATATTATGAGAAATTGAAAAATCTGAAATCTTTCTGTGTAAAAAGAGACGCTTTCGGCTTAGCCGGGATTTAAGCCCAGGATAGGACATAATTTCAAATCCAGCCATCTAATTTGACAATTCTAAAAAATATTATATTTATTTACCTAAGATAAAAGTCCATTTGACTGTGAATAAATCGGTGTATATTATTGGTAAATTTTTATACATTTTAACTTGAAAAAGCTTTTTGAAATCGTAAGAACTATATTCTCTTCGTTTTTCTGAACAGGGCATTTGAAACTGAATGCTGTCTAATAATAATGTAATGGCTTTTTTATTATTACCAAATAATTACTCTCAATGTCTATAAAAATTTCTCGACTTCGTACTTCACACGGTTGTTTTGTCTACTTTACAAGCTGTTTCTTCAATCATAATTATCGCAATCAAATTGCCACTTTTCGCTGTATTATCTTGATACAAATTTTTTGACATCGATTACTTCAGATATATTTTATACTCTATGAAATATGGCTTTTATAAAATCAAAAAAAAAGGTAAATAATTTATCAAATATAATAAATCTCCAATCAAATATAACTTTATATTTCGTGAATATACTGATGTTATTATGGGAATCAATTGAATATTTTTTATAATATGCACGACAATAATACAATTTTATCTCATTTGTGTGGAAGTTACTGCGTATTTAGCCATGTCTTAATCTGAAATACAATAAAATACGATTATGGTCCTTATCAGAATGACATTGTTAGAAAAGCATACAAAAGTCTTTTATTACTTATATTTTTAATTTTGTATTTCTCAATAAAAAATATAGTTAATCATGAATAATTGCTGGCAAATTGTTAAATTTCAAAACTCAATTATTAATTTTGGTGACCTATATAATTCCTTTTGTTGTAATTATTTTATTATAATAATTATTATACCTACATTATGTTTTTGTTTTATGTATTTTTAATAGAAGATATTTTATCAAAATTAAATGAAAAAATATTTTGTTATTATAGAAAATCAATTAGAAGATTGAAAATTATGAATTTTTAAACCCACTACATTGTTAAGGCCATGGATCAACCAATCATGCGACTAAATTCCTGTAAAAGATCATGTGAGATAACTTTTTTATTTTACAAAATATCTTCCTAAAAATTTGGGAAATACAACAGAAGACGATAAAGAGCGTCTGCCAACTTCGTTAGAGTAAAAAGTTTGCAAAAAGTTTTACAGTTAACTGTAATTGTAGATAAGTTTTCGAAAGTTTTACTAAAAAGACGTTAACAGACGTGCTTTATTGTCTTTTGTTATGCTCCCCAATTTTCCAGAAAGATATTTTGTAAATTAAAAAAGTTATCTTACATGAACACGTAAATGAAATTTTATGCAGTTACTACATCGTAAAATTAAAATGAAACTTGTACAAATAAATTTACTTGAAAATGAAAATCTTTTAATTCTCAGTCACAAATTGCTGAATATTTAATACTTGTATTTGAAAAAATTCAATCTGAATCAATTTCCACCTTGGCAGTTATCTTCATAGAAGCGATAATTTCCGTAGATTTATTCTTACTGTTCAATTATGTTCTTATAACTTGCTATGATTGATTGATATAACCCATGATTTGCTATAAACTCGTCATGATCTTGTGCACGTGTTTCGATCAGTAGCTCGATCATAAAATGCATTGTTGCGTGCAAACATTTACAAAAGTAATTATGCTGTAAAATATTACCAAATTTATAAATTTATTAAATTAATTAATATCGAGTGGCGCTTTTAACTTACAAATGATAAGTTATAAATTACGTAATTTCATGTTACGAATAAATAACGTATTTAGCGACATTAAAAAACGTAAAAATTTTAATTTTTTTAAAAACTTTAACAGCTTGGAGTTTCATTTGAAATTCTGAAATTTTATTAATTTCAATGAACTTTTACATTTATTTTCAGTTAATTGGTACTACATGGAAAAACTAAGTTCATCAAAATTTCTTTAACTAGTCAACCACTTTTGGATAGGGCTCTACATTTTTTAAATTTCCAGCACTTTTAAGTAAAAAGTCATAAACTTTATCGAAGAATCGAAAAAAGTTATAGAAATTGTCAAGAACTAGTACAATAATAGCAGTTTTCCAATTTTTATTGAATAGTTCTTGATAAAATTATGAAAAAGTATCTAACTTTCAGAAAATGTTCTTCAAATTTTAAAAGTTCTGGAATGAAATAACCTTCTCACACAGAAATGAATAAGTATGATATGAGTTAACGAAAGAGTCTTTGACTGTTCGCTAAAGTTTCTCGAACTGCCTGACGCACCACGTGTGTGATAGAGTTCAGGTTTTATTTTGATGGAAATCATAATTTTCGATAGCGCCGCTGGTTAGTTGCTTTTAAGAATAAAATGCGTTATACGCTAGGTTAGGCGTTCGAATCCCGCAGCGGCGGATATAATTTTTAAGAAGCGTTATAAATGCGTACGATGACATTTATATATAGTGAATATGAGTTTGGTTGTAAATAATTGTCCATAAATAAAATAAAATTATGTTTAAGTGATAAATAAAACGGTTAGGAAATAATCCACGTAAATTTTTTTTTTAGGAAACGCAAGTTCGCTAAATTTTCATGAACAGTTGATGAAAGTTTCTTGAACTGGCTTCGAAACTTTAGTTTGCGAGTTTTATAAAAACTCTAGAACTCTGCCTCAAATTTCCTTCGAGAGTCATCAACGAAAGTTTCTTGAACTATCTTCGAAAATTTCATACAAGATTGTTATACAAATTCTAGTACTACGTTCTCAGAAATTTAATGAACACTTCAGGATTATTTCTTGAATGTTTTATACTTTTTAAAGAATTGAAAATCCAATTTTCAAACGTTGACAATTCTAAATTTTAAAAGACTTTCTGGCCTGTCCAAAAGTGGTTGACGAGTTAATGGAAATTTCATGAACTTTTTTTCCGTGTAAGTTGAGTTCATTGTAATAACAGTTGATTAAGATTTCTAATTCAACCATTCAATTTGTATCTTTAAGTATGTTTTAATTTGCCAAATTATGAATTTCCAATCTTCTGGTTTTTTTCTTAATATTTAGTTTATAGTTTGAAGACTTGTACCTAAAATTCTGAATGTTTATTAAACGATGGAAAATATATATTTAAAAAAACTTGAACGATTAATTGAGGAGTTATATTCAATAAGGCGACAGGCGCTCGAAAACCTGTAAAAGTATTGTCCGCCTCGTGATGTCATAGTCAAAAATTGAAAATCGAAATTCGAAAAAACCAAAAACATGGTTTTATAGCTCGTGAAAAATGAATGTTAGTTTCCTCTTACATTTTTTTTATAACGTTGCAAATTTTCGAGTAAATTAATAAAAAGTGTGTTGGTTTTAAAGCATAGAAACCATGTTTTATTTCAATCCACCCGCCTCGAAAAATTCATTAATTAACGGATTACGAAATTTTTTTTTGCGTTCTACTCGTGAATCTCTGGCGGAGGCGACAGTGCTTGCAAAAAAATTTTTTGTTCATTGTTAAATGGTTTTTTTAATCCGAAGAAAAAACTATGTTTTTCGAGCTTCGGACCGAAAAAGTGAGCGAGGAAGTTTGAGCTACAGTAAACTTCCCGTGAACAAGTTGATCATTAGTATATGGAGCAACTTTTTGGAAAATATCAACTCAATTGAACAATTACTTTCGAAAATACAACGAGTTGAACGCAAATGCGAATTAGGTTTTGACGCTCATTTTCATCGCATGCCACTCCTACTCTCTTTCTCTATCTTCCTTCGCTTCTACTCATCGGCGCGCCTGCATTGCTCGTAACAAAACCGGTAAAATCGCGTCAAAACCTAATTCGCATTTGCGTTCAACTCGTTGTATTTTCGAAAGTAATTGTTCAATTGAGTTGATATTTTCCAAAAAGTTGCTCCATATACTAATAATCAACTTGTTCACGGGAAGTTTACTGTAGCTCAAACTTCCTCGCTCACTTTTTCGGTTCGAAGCTCGAAAAACATAGTTTTTTCTTCGGATTAAAAAAAAACCATTTAACAATGAACAAAAAATTTTTTTGCAAGCACTGTCGCCTCCGCCAGAGATTCACGAGTAGAACGCAAAAAAAATTTCGCAATCCGTTAATTAATGAATTTTTCGAGGCGGGTGGATTGAAATAAAACATGGTTTCTATGCTTTAAAACCAACACACTTTTTATTAATTTACTCGAAAATTTGCAACGTTATAAAAAAAATGTAAGAGGAAACTAACATTCATTTTTCACGAGCTATAAAACCATGTTTTTGGTTTTTTCGAATTTCGATTTTCAATTTTTGACTATGACATCACGAGGCGGACAATACTTTTACAGGTTTTCGAGCGCCTGTCGCCTTATTGAATATAACTCCTCAATTTCTGCCTCAGTAAATCAAAAAGTAGCGTATATATTTTATAAAAGGTTGTATATATTTGAAAGGCCCTGAATATAAACATGATATATAATTTTGAATTAGAAAAAAAAATATTTTCATCGTTCAATGAACGTTTCGAATTGTAAGTATATTTTGAATACAGTGCAAACTTCAAAAGTTTAGAGGTTGTAAATGAAAACAAAATAAAAACATATCTGTCACATGTCATCAGAAATTTGTATTTTTATTTTGCAGATAAAAATTTAATCTCTAATTTTGTTTACAAATAGCAAATTTATTATCTCTTAGAAAAATAATAAAATTGGATCAATTTGATATAAAATTAAATATTTTAATTTTTTTCTTACAATAGAAAGTGGAAATTTTTTTTAATGGTTCCCTTCATAATTTTTAATGTAAGTGAGAAGACATACGTTTATTCATGTGAACAAAAAGATTCGGTAACATATTGCGTGTACAATTCTAAGCAAAACCTGTTGAAGATATAAATTACGCTGACCCAACAAAATATTGTTTGGTTTCCGCTTAGAATTTTTGCTATCGAATGTTTTTGCCGACTTACTACGTTGTTTTAAAGACTCATAGACATTTTTATTTCAATTCTATATGTCTTTACTTTAACGATTTTACTGACTCATACAGTTTGACCTTTTTGTATTAAAATACAAACAACTGTACAACATGGGTCACGTGATCAATTATATTTCTGTTTTATTCGTAAAATATGACTTACATTAAGTTTTTGTGGTACTACACTCAAAAAAGAATTTTGTTCATTGAACAAAATCTTTTTGTTGAATTCACAAAGTCATAAAGTTTATTTTATTTAGCCCTAAGGGGCAAGCAATAGTATATTGTGCAACTAGGGGAAAAAAGTTTATCTTGCGAGTGTGAAGTTTGATGCCCTCGCTTTGCTCAGGCAGCAATCATACGAGTAAAATAAATGTTTCCCTTGTTACACTCGATTTTTTTTCTACTGGGGGGTTAAGAAATGAACTTTTTTCCCCCGAAGGGCGCAACAAAATACACTTTATGACCCGCTAGTAGAAAAATCAATTTTTTGACTCCCCAGAAGAATAAAAAATCGTTGCTTTGCTTTTTTCGGGCATCAAACTTTACACTCGTAAAATAAACAAATTTTTGGCTCGATCAACTCAATTTTAATGTTGAAAGAATGTTGTTGAGTCAACCAAACAATTTGTTGTTCGTTTAAGAACAAAATACTATGGTTGAACTAACAAAAATTTTGTAGATTCAACCAAATCTTGTTGAGTGTAGACATCAGCGTAAAAAAAATAGGAAATGTAATTAGTAATATAACTCATCTACTTCGTTATGCCCTTAAATTATTTTTCATTACTATCCTCGTTTAATTTTAATTTTTTTTTCCATTTCAATTAGGACTCTTTCAAGTAAAAATACAATAATTCACTTAATGAGGTAAATTAATAATTGATATCGAAATAAAAAATATATTGATGCTACCTCATTTTATCAAATTTTTAAGTAATTTTACTTTGGAATAAAAATAATTAATTTTTGTTTTTAGCACAGAGAAAAAAATCAGTTACATTTACTGAGTCCACAAATCAAAATAGTGACATTTGTATAATTTAACTGATATTTCAGTACAATTCATCGTTTTTTATAAACATAATAGATTTGACGATAAATATTACATAAATCCTTTTTAAATTTACAGAATAAGAAATTCTCTTCAAAATATCAATTCAACAGGCATTTCTGTAATTTTTTTCGACAAATTTGTTATGTTTTCAAAAAGGCGGTAAATTGTACTGGAATATCTGTTAAATTTACAAAAATTGTATGCCAACCTCACTTTGACTTATGGAATCAGTAAATCTAATAGATTCCTTTCTCCATGAGTATTAAATATAAATTGCAAATCGTTTTATTTAATGCTAAGGTATCCGTTGAATGGGGTTGCTTTTATGACCAAAGGTATTTTTCATAGTGTACTTCGAATGGAAGCAAAAAGCACGGTCATAGGTAAGACACTTATTTACACGTTCAGTACAAGGCGGTGCCCGATCTACCCCAATGTCAGTTTAGGAGGAGGGTTGATAGAAAATGGTATAGATAGATAGCAAACCTGTGTGAGTGTATAGCCGGTGGGTATTCCCCCCTTTTTGACGAAAATCACGTGTGCATAATATACATATATAATGTCACACAGAGTAAATTGTGGTACATGCTAGGTGCATACAAGTATATGTTGAGATCATATCAGTAAGCACACCGCTCACGCCTCATGTAACTTGACATGCCATAACAAACATGGCTCGGATATACTTCAGACGAGAATCGATTGCTGTCTAGTTATTAATAACGTATTCTCATCATGTTGTTGATATTTCATGAATATTCAATTATGGTCCACAATATTTTCTGTGACGAGTTTTTTGAATTTTGATTTCAAAACAAAATGTAATTGGACTTATTTGTAGAACTATTCGAGTAGAATCCAGAACTCTAAACAGAACTCTTGGAACTCTCAAAAACAAGATTTTCAGAAATTATTTCAAAACTTTGAAGTGCCATAGTTTTTTGAATTTTTATTTTAAAAAAAATGTAATTTGACTTATTTGTAGAACTATTCGAGTAGAATTCAGAATTCTTGGAACACTCAAAAATGAGACTGAAAATTTTTTGAAAGCTAAAATGTTATAGTTTTTGGGATTTTGATTTTAGAACAAAATGTATTTTGACTTATTTTTAGAACTATTTGAGTAGAATCCAGAAGTCTAAAAAGAACTCTTGGAGCTCTAAAAATGCCATTTTGAGAAAATTGTGAAAATTTTGAGGAGCTATATTTCTCGTAATTTTTCGGAATTATTTCCAAAAAGTGCCAGGAACTCTAGAACTATGTTCAATCTTCCTAGAACTCGGGAAAAAAAATTTTTTTTTCGATAGTGTAGAGATGCGTGAAGTTAACTCCGCATTTCGAAAAACGCATTTTTTATGCTTTAACACGTTCCGTGCAGGACTTTTTGAAGTCATTACGTTCAGGCCGCAGCGTGAGTTGTATACGCCCCACGTGGCACGGAACGTGTTAAAAGGCCAGAACTATTTCTAAAACCTTTCAGGAACTCTAGAAAGTTCCGGATTGGGATTCAATCCGATCGAATCAGTGCTATTCCGAGTCATTCCGAACCAATCTGAAACACGTTTTGAATCTCGATGAAAATCTGTTGAAAATCAATCCGATTCATTTCGATAAGACGTTAATCCGAATGTATCCGAACAGAATTTTCAATCCGAATCATTCCGACTCCGGGTTCATTCGATTTGAAAATTCTGTTGTTTGGATCAATCCGAGCTTGGATTCAACCGGAATGAATCGGATTAATTTTCAACAGATTTTCATCAAACTAGATAAAAAAGATGAAAAAACTTTTCTTTAAAAATGACATATTTTATTATATCCATGTTTAGGGCCCTGAAAATATACAATCTATCACAAAATATCCGCTACTTTTGAATTTACTGAGGCAAAAAAAAATAATTTGATTTCGAAAGAAATACTTTAAGCACCCAAGGATGAGAAAAAACTTGGCGTCTGGAAAGTTCTTCATAAGGATGCCATAAATTAATTTTGAGTGAATTTATTGGTTTCAAAAATTCTTTATTTATTTTATTTTATACAATTATTTATATTTTTAAGTTTCTGTGGAAAAAATTATAGATGAGTATTGGAAAGAATACACAGAAGAAAGTCTTTAAAGTAAAGTTGATACATAAATAGAAGGAATTGTGCAATCTCAGAAATAAATCTGTCCCCTATTTCCACATTTGTTGCTATTTCCTTTTTGTATTCGCTATTTCTGATAAAGATCCCTAAAGTATCTTGAACTCATAAATTCGTCTCATTTCTCATTTATTTTTTTTCTAACCAAGAAATTTTTAGTATCGATAATTGAACCATTTTATAAATATGAAAATTCAACTCTATAATTCCTCACATATGCTAAACTTGACATGATGGTTAACTTTGTTTCAAACTCACCTAATTGATTTGAAACTTTTTTAATTATGTGAAAAATAAACCAGGGCTTTGAAGCTTTCAGATTTGAAAATTTACAATATTCAATTGATTTATTGTCAAAGATTATAACTCAAATCTTTCTAAATCACAATGAATTCCAAGTTTAAAGCATAGAACACTAAAAGCAACGAAATTCTTTGAATTTGAAGTCAACGAAATTTTAGGATGTTAAGATTTTGATGTTTTAAGCTTTTTTAAGTGAAATTTAAAATTAGAAATTCAGAAAGTTCAACCTTTTAACTTGTAGTTAAGTCTTCAAAGTCGACTGTGATCCCTGCAATCTGTTTTTATTTTAGAAGACCCTTTAACTACTTCCTCTCGAAGTGTAAGGAAATTTCATTTGGAAGCAATTTCAGAAATGTGTTTGCTGATAATATCCTGGAAACTCAGTCCTAAATATTTTTGAATTTTTTGTTATTTTCCTATAAAATAAATTTTTTATCAGTTGAATGAGAAAAAAGAATTTTAATTTTTGCACTTTAAACTCAGAATGGGAATAGTTTCGGAAATCATCGCTTCTTTTTTCTTTTCGATTGATCTTAATCTGAATTCAGGATGTTAATCAGTTAATTTATTTTTCCTTTTTTTCACTGCTGCCAAACGACTGGTAACTTAATGCACTCTCTCTTAACTATTTCAGAATTTTATTAAAAGACTATTGTTATTTATTTCTTAAATTTTGTTATAATTTTACAAAAAGACATTTTTCTATAGTTTACATCAAATACTGTTATAGAAAGAAAACAAAATTTCAAGCAATTTACATTATGGGTTTTCCTCGTGTGAATGAGCTTTAAAAATATTTTTCATGTTGTGTGTCAGGAGATATAAAAATCTGAAAAATCCTGAAAGATGAGCAAAGAACATAAACACAGTTTAAAATTATTTCAAACTTTCTAAAAAGTTTTAAATACGTTTTATAATATTTATAATAATTTTAGGAAATTCTTTGAATTTATGTAAATATGTTATTATATTTTACTCTGATTTTACATATGATATTATTGTTTTATAACATTTTTCTTTTTTATTATAATGTCCTGAAATGCAAATAGAGCTTCTTTATTTCATACATTTTAATATTTCTATTTCTTTTCGAGTATCTATTTGCAATAGGCTGTTGTCCTCGAACGTAAGTTGTCTCACGCATAATGATAAATTCTGCAAAAAGATCAATTTCTACGCACTCGGTGTTCGAATGAATATTTACCGTTTACTAACGGATTTTCAAATGTATTGTCTTTCTTTTATAATACAAGGTTAAATCTTCAGTTAAAATTCTCAAGAATCCTTGATTCAATTTTCGATTTATTTGATTATTTTTCACTGGTTATTCACATAAAAGTGACACTTTAACTTTTCTCACTTATAATCATTAACTAAATAGATTATTACCCCAAGGACCTGTTTAAATTGTGCAAGACGGTGCATTGTCGTGCAATTGTAATTAAGAGTAGCTTGAAGACGAGTACACAAAAAAGGTCCGAGGTTGCTAAGGCAAGCGTTAATGAAAACACCATAAATAGTATTATGGATTTACTTAATAATCAGTAAATATAGAAGATATAACATCGACATAAATAAATCACTGTAAAATGTCATATAACTGGGCTATTTATATCTCCAAGAAGACGCCTTTATTTAATTGAATTTTGCATATTGTACTTCATAATCTATTCCATTGTTGACTGTAGTGTATCTTTGGTTTTTACTTATTTATTCAATTATTTATTTATTTAAGTATCAGTAATTTGAAAAAAATTATAATTTCAATTTTTATTTCAGAAAATGAACAGAATTAAATGATGATCCCACTATTAAATTATTCTTGAAAAATCTCTCTGGTATTGTAATTATAATTTTTTTCAATGGTTGATCCTTCCTCGCTCGTGATGTCTATAGAGGTGGCAGTGCCTGTCCTTCGATCTCGATCGATTACGAAAGCGAGGCTCGATCTCTATCAGTTAAAGATGCATTTGTAAACTCACGCGTTTCCAGTTACCTGATGGTCGAATGTGCGCTAACCGTGAATTGAATTGCAGGACTTGCTTTAAAAAAAATGTATTTACGTATAATGGAGATAATCATTGATGAGTAAATCATGGATACACGCAAGGCTAGAAATTTTATTGAATGTGCTTGGAAAAAATTTAGAGCTTCCTTTCCCATGTGAAAACTTCTCTGCATTGTTTTATGTGATTGGTAGGAATAAAGCGGACTCGCGTGGAAAATTTAAATTCTTATCTTTCTTATCGTCGGTTCGACATGTTTTTAATCTTCAACTGAAAGTTTTCGAAAGTACTTGGCGCCTTACGACTTTGGATCATAAGCGTCGGTTTTCATCTTGCTGATTACAGATGGAGAAAGAAACATAAAAACGACACTTGAGTGAGAGACTCTAGTTTCAGGGTTCTGTTAGTTTGGCGAGAGTGATATTTGGTGATTAATGAAACTATGATGATAATTTTTGGAAATAACTTGGAGATGTGTTATAACTCCAATTTGTTTAGAAACGGTTGGTTTTTTGCATTTGTGTAATTTTTTTCACTAATAAAAGTATAAAATTAAATCTGCACATGTGATCTAGTTTTATGATGAAGCTGTAACATAAAATCCCGGCGCCTCGACACTTTCTTAATTACTCGTGACATAGAGTGTGTCATGAAACTGTTTAGTACCAATGACGCATCTAATTGCGAGGCAGATTGTACATTGTATAAGAGAGAGGTTGAATTTAATTAAAGTGAAGTCCTGCAATTGAGGAATTATCTACAAGGAAATGAATTTTTCGATTAGATTATTTTAATCTGAGTTTAATTCGCTTCGTGGTATTTTTTTAATTTGGAAAAAATGAATTATGTAGTTTACCTTTGAAGTTGCTTTAATAAACTTTTTCGACTTCTTAGGTGAATACATTTTTTTTAAAAAACATTCTAAGACTTAAAAATGTAATGCCTGTGAAGTAACTCACTTGTTGGAATGCATGAAATTTCAAGCGTTTATTTACACCTGTTTCTAATCTTCAAGTTTAATTACTTTTTACAGTAACAACCACTGTGCAATATTATTATGGAAATAAGTTTAAGAGATATTTGTAACTTTGTCAAAACTATGAAAAGAGTTTCATGAGTAAATTTTAATTCACAGATGTGGGGATTTTAATTTATACTACTACTCAGTGTAATAATTACTGTTGAATATTGATGACTGAAATTTCATTTACATGTATCACTGAAAAGTGAATGAATTTTCAAGTATTAGCCAACAGTGTGTAACTTAATTGTATAACGGCACTTGAAACGGCACCTCTTTTAAACGACCAAGATGAAATTACTTCTTTCGTGCACTTTTTCTCTTTTGTGCTGAAGTTGAGAGTTGAAATACTGCTATTCCATTAGTCGGGATCACGAGATGTTGAGAGCTTTAGAAACAGAATGATGGGATGTTTGAGTTCTTCAAGAAGCAACATAAAAGAGCATTACTTGAACATATTGAAAGAAAAGCTCCTTCACTTGGCCTTAAAGTCAATATCTAACATAGATCTATTTTTATGTGTGTAAAAAAAATTCTTTCTCAACATAACATGAAAATTTATCTCCTCCAGCATCAATTTAATCAATTTTTGCACAATTTTCTATATTATGTTACGACATTATGAAACTAATGCTCGTAATTTTCTATTTCAACTAATTCCATTATTTCTGACAACTTATGAATATATATTATTCACCTGACAAAATATTCAGCAAATAATTTAGTAATACATTAAGTGGATTGTTGAAATTAAAGATTTCTCCATTTAGAAATATTTAAGATCAATTTTTGCCTTAATTTTCGGTTAAAAGAAGTTTGCAAAATTTAGGTTCATGAGGTTAAAACTGTTTTGAATTTTGTTACATTGTAGAAAAAGAATTTAGCTCTCTTACATTTTTTAGTAATTTTGCATGATTGTGTAAATTTCCCATTATTACTATAGTACATTTACCAAAAAAAAAAAGAAATTACTACGATAAACATAATAATTTTAAGAAATTATGTAAAATCAGTGCAACTATCGTTGTGATCAAAGGAACTGTAATAATTGTAGTGATTTTACATAAATTTATAAAACTATCACAAGTGCATTATTTTTTTTACAGTGTATTTTAAGAAGCGATTGTATGTAAGATTGTCATGGAACCTTTTAAAATTTTTTCAGGTTTTTTTATACTCAAGTTTTAAAAATAATTTTTTCCATTTGTTACAGGCCTAGTCCGGGGGGCGTAGGTGATAACGGTGTTCAGGGTGTGCGCGGCAAAGGTTTACCACACGTCATCTATTGTCGTTTGTGGCGTTGGCCAGATTTGCAGTCACATCACGAGCTCAGGGCCTTCGAACACTGCGAATACGCCTTTACACAAAAGAGAGACGAAGTCTGCGTGAACCCTTATCATTATCAGCGTATTCAGACTCCAGGTACACATTAGGAGTAAAGATGTGCTCTGCGACTTAACTGATGCGACGAGAACGTTGTAGAGAAAAATAAGTCCTTGACCTTCGTTGCCCAAGTCCTACTTACTGAGAGCTCGATTTACAAGTTTCATTTTGAAACGGCATGTTCTACTATGACTATGTGGTCGACGCGTTCTGACAGATCGTTGCATTTAACATGAAGCTCATCGGATTATTGAGCGTATTTACAAACCAGTTATGGATATTGTTGTACATCTTTCTAATTCATTTATACATTTTCTAGAATCTGTCTATAGTATCTCAACACTACAATGTTTTTTTCCATGAACCTTACCGAAGGTTAAGGGAAATTATTTTTCTCTTACTGTATTTTATTTTAATTTTCTATGAAGACAGTCGAATGCGTCTCTTTTTCACAGAAAGATTTCAAATTTTTCAAATTTTAATTCCATAAAATATCTTAAATCTTTAATTTTGAACCATCTTCCCCATTTTTGTGATGTTTCGCAAAAAATTATTCTTAAAATTTGGAATGAAACTCCATTTGAATTTCTATAAAATCATTATGGTCTATAAATTTAAAGGATTTTTAAATAAAAGTTTATAAATTTCATAGCTTTTCAGTTTTATAGGCATAAAAACTTAAAGTAACTTTCAATATTTATTAAGTCATGTAGAAAAGCATCTTCAAATTAAAAAAATAAATATCACTGGTGATCAACAATTTATATTTTTTGGAATTATAAGTCGAAAAAGCAAACAGTAGAATGATAATTTATAATTTATGTTATTACAGTTTTACCAGCCATATTGGTCCCAAGGCATAATCTTTCTGGGGAAGAATCAGTTCTTTATAATACATCGCTCGAGGAATTGAGCGTAAGTGTTCCAGAGAATACTAGCTTTCACGCAACACTAAATCATCAGCACCACAATCAACAGGGAATCCCACAATCTCCGCAACAGCAGCAACCAAATAACCCATACCAAGGAATGCAGGTGGCTTTTTTGTTTTTAAAATATTCAGATCCTCTTTTGAACTTAAAATGTCGAAAATCTTCAGTCAGAAAAAAGTGAATACAATTTTTTTTTCAAAATTATGTTAGTAAGTTTACTTGAAATTCAATTATGTATTTTGTAGAGCATGCAGGCGACAAGTCCAGCAAGTGTTGGCAGCCTTGGAAGTGTTCAGGGTTCGCCTCACCCTGCTCCAGGATCAATGGATCCTCCAGCAGATACACCGCCTCCAGGTTACATTAGTGAGGATGGTGATAATATGGATCATAATGACAACATGTCTCTGTCGCGTTTGTCACCTAGTCCCGTCGATGCCCAACCCGTAATGTATTGTGAGCCAGCTTTTTGGTAGGTATACACTTAATAAATTTAAATTCATTGATAAAAAAGCTCAATGATAGATGTCTAATCTTTGAAATATCTCTCTCGTAGGTGTTCCATAAGCTACTACGAGTTGAACACGAGAGTGGGTGAAACATTTCATGCTTCGCAACCTAGTATAACAGTAGACGGCTTCACGGATCCAAGCAACTCTGAGAGATTTTGCCTAGGCCTTTTGTCAAACGTAAACCGTAATACTGTCGTGGAGCAAACTAGACGGCACATCGGTAAAGGTGTCCGATTATATTACATCGGTGGAGAAGTCTTCGCCGAATGCCTCTCCGATTCGAGTATTTTTGTTCAGAGTCCGAATTGCAATCAGCGTTATGGCTGGCATCCAGCTACTGTCTGCAAAATACCACCTGGTAAATTTATATTTAAAAAAAAATGAAAAATCTCAACTTTATTTTTAGTTATTTTATGAAATTCAAATATTGAATCTTTATGTTCGTGGATTAGCAGAGGGACGTGTTTTTTATTGCAGGCTGTAATCTGAAGATCTTCAATAATCAAGAGTTCGCTGCTCTACTTTCGCAATCAGTTTCACAGGGCTTCGAAGCAGTGTATCAACTAACTCGAATGTGCACGATCAGAATGAGCTTCGTGAAGGGTTGGGGTGCCGAGTATCGTCGGCAAACCGTGACTTCGACGCCTTGCTGGATCGAACTGCATTTAAACGGACCGCTTCAGTGGCTCGACAGGGTACTCACGCAAATGGGTTCTCCTCGCCTACCTTGTTCTTCGATGTCTTAAGTACTCCTAGCATTCTCAGATTAAGGCCGTTGTAACTAATTTCGGAGTAAGAAAACGATCTCTAACTCATCGATTGATTTCCTCTGCCATGATAAATAATCCTCGTTAACAGTTACTCCGTACTTTGAACCTTAAAGATACGAAACAACTACTACTGATCGCGATAACATGATCTTCGTTTAAATACTGTATTCTATTTTCTTCGAATAAAACTCCAAGCTTCATGATTTTTTCAAGTTAAACGAATCCAAAATAGAAATTTGGAAATAATTATGCATGTTACGGAGCTTGAAGTATTACTCGAGTTTTAAAGCGTTTCTTCAAAACCTTTTGATAATTTAAATAATTATCAAACTTTTCATTTCGGTATTACGTCACTGTACAGACTTCAACTCTTCGTTTTCGATAACGTTTTTTATAGTTAGCTGCATTTCTCACTAAGAGATCTTCAGGGTCGTAGAACATTACTCCAGTCAGGAGGCGTATGGAACGGTAATGAACTAATAAATTAAAAAATGATATTATGTAATGCATGTTAAATATATCAGATCACGACAAAATTTAGGATTTAACGTATAACGATATATTAAACACATTATTGACGTATGACGTCGAAATTTGATGGGTAACACGAGGAAACGTTATAAAATATTGCGGTGTCAGTGTCAATATCGATAAACGTTATATCTCTACAAAGTTCTAGCTTTTTCGACAGAAATCTCAAATTACGAATGCGAAACATTTCAGTAAAAATCTTTCTCTTTCTTGTTACTAGTACATCGTAGAATAATACGAAGAAAAATGTAAAATAGAATTTAAAAGATGAAAAGAGCCATTCAATTTTTTATATAAAAGCATTAGATAAATATACAAATATGCTTATTTTAACTGTTAAGGAGATTTGCACTGAAATGTCTTTTGTTTGTAATTAATCAAAATTACTGGTCGCGCGATATCGTATATTTTTACAAAAGGCGGTACAAAAGTACGTCAGTCAATCGTAATTAATTAAAGGAAATGTCGCATGCCAATAAAATTGCAAGGTCTACTCGATTACATGAAAACAGTGAGCTGGCTTAAGAAGTACATCAGTTTAAAACAAAAGTCCTTGCGTTAAGGACATTGTGCATTCAAATGACAAGAATAAGCTAAGGGAAACAAACAAGTCCTCCTTTATCGGAAGACAGGAAATATCGCTACGTATTATGGTGTCTTATCTTCACTAATCGCTATTCTTACTAAGTGTATGAATATTACTTTTTGCTATTAATATGGATGTTGCTTTCGTGCAACGAGTAAAAAACAGAATATCTTATTTACTATCGACATAAAAAAGCAAAAAGTTATATGGGGCATTGCAGAGACGGTCACCTGAACCGCATTACTACAGAATTATAACAAATATTATTTATATGATATGTTTTTGAATATTTAAAGAATCAAATGTTATTATTTTATATCGTATTTTTTATTTAATAATAATCGCTTAAATACACATTTATATAAAAAAAACTTGTGGAAAACTATGATATGAAAGTTTGATTACTCACTCAGTGTAAACGCTATAAAGTAATAATGAAATTTAATTTGTTGAGCATTCAAATACACGATATTTAAATAAGATTATTAAAAAAAAAAGTCAGTAGCAATTTTGGTCAGGTAATCATCTCTAGAATGACTTATATATTATATAAATTTATCGACGATCGTATAAGACGTTACATAGGGTAACGATTTAGAATATCAGACTAAAAGAAAAGGTCTATTGGATAATTTTAGAAGCATTTCAAACAGCCGTTTGCGCGTTTTGAGTTACTGTCCCTTGTGATTTTATATTTTAACGTTCTATTTTTAGTTTTGTATTCGTTAAAAATGTCAAGAATTATGGAATGTGTTCTATTGACTTTTTATGCTGTTAAATTTTTAAGAAAGACGAATATTTTAGTTAGTTGTACTTTGTTTGAAAAGAATTTTTCAATTCACCGACGAATAGCTTTATTCTTTATTTTTACAAACTTAACTGGATGCAGGAAAACAATTTGTTCATAGCATGCCTTAGTTTGTTAATGTTTCAGAAAAATTTCGTGATGTAAAAAGGGGAGCATTTCAAAAGATATCATGTTATAATTAATGATAAAACAAGTTATGAAATTTTAAGGTAATAATGATCCCGTTATCCAAACGAGATTCGTGGTACGAATAGCTTTTCAAAATTGACTATGTGATGCACAGCTTGAAAAAATGTTTTCGATATTTTATACGCAAATAATTTTATAAATATTTTTAAAAAAAATTACAATAGTTACCAACGTTAAGAAAAGGAAATCCATTTATGTGACATACCAATAGAGGAAACTTATTTGTAAATCGTGTTAAAGACTTCTATTTTATTAGAAACTTTATTGAATCAGTCGATATCGTAAAAATTTAATTTCGTCGGGTTACGAAGTAAAACAACTAATTAGGAATAAAATTTTTAATGTTTATTCGAATATTTCGTACACTAAGCGTACACTATTCGAGTATTTGAGAATCGCGTGGTTTTAAGGCAATAGAAATCGAGAACGAATTTTCGCTTATTGAAACCTTGTCGTGTGACTTTGTGTGCCTTTTTTTTATTTTTCGAAGCAACGGTCGCGTACTTTTTAACGCCAACACATAGTCTTACAAATATACTTTTAGCTCATTGTCGATGAAATGAGAAATCCGAGCAAGTAAAAAAAGCGAAGCAGGAGTATTTTGCTAACGTAAAGCAGATTTTTAGGTGCATAGATTTTATCGATAAAGTGATACATACCTGAGAATTAGGATGAATACTTTACCCGGCATTATGTTTTTATTTTTCGTATAATATTATACACTTATCTCTCATTTCTAGAAAGTTTTGGAGAGTTTAAGTGATATACGAGATACTTCTTTTCAGATATTTTCCGTAGCACGTTTAGGTACATCTGTTTGTTTGATGCGAAATTACAGTCGTTGATTTGTAGCTTTTATAAAGTTCTATTTTGTCTTCTAGTTATTTTAACCAGAGATTCTCGAGTTTTCAAACGATTTACAGACTTAAATATGCACAAATTATGGTGCCGCTTTAGAAAACGATGAGATGTACGAATTCTGTTCTTGGCTAATCTCATTATTAAAATTAAACTTTATTCATGTAAAACTTGAATTATATTTTATTAAATGTGACGAGATATTGGAAATAATCGATAGCAAAGAGCAGCATTCAATTTTAAACATAATGTAAATCGGTTTAATTGTTATATTTTAGCAACGAAAACAAAATGTATACGTTTTATTATTTGAATATAGATATTATTTTTTTTTATTTTTTTTTTTTAACTTCTTGTTTGCTTACAGAAAAAATAGTGTGAAAAACTCCTATAGGTAATATAAGTGAAAGTCAAACCCAAGTGACAAAATTGTATAGAACTTTTTATTCCGTTACGAGTAAATAATATAAATTAATCGGCAATTTCTTAGATAGTTTTACTTTATGTAAATTCGAAATTCTAAACATAATTTCTCGTACGCTATTTGACAGGAAATTTTCCATCCATGAGGAAATAATATAATTTTATTTAATGTAAAAAATTTGTGAGTCATAAAAATCTAAATTACGTTCTTTCGTAATAATTCGATCATTTTCAGTCATCAAGAAATGAGAATGGAAAAGGGTGATACTATGATAATTGTCAGTCTTTTTGTAGAAATTGGAAAATGCAAATACCGATTGCATCGGTGATTTCAATTTTTATTGTACAAGAAGCTATCAATTTTGCTAGATAGGGCGTTTTCGTAGGATTAGTTTAATCTGCGCTAAAACTTTAGAATAGCTGCGAGTTGGGCTTGCACGAGAAATGCTCTGAATTTAAATCATTGACTTGTATTCTAAAAGACGTATAACTTGTCGATTTCAGATAGTAATTGAGAAATTGATTTTCAAATAAAAATTAGCTCGTGGAAATCCATCTCAAAATCGTCGGGCAGCTCGAATCAAATTGGGTTTGAATGGTGAAAAAAAATGATCCTATGGAATTGACGCATCGCTCTGTCAAACTATTGGCGAGAGTTTACCTCCGATCAGACTGCCATTAGAATATTGTTGCTCGAGAAGTAGTAATACCAATATGTTACTGTTATACTGGTCGAGCCAAGTGTTTTTAATCTATTACTGTAGGCCTCGATTTTTTTAAAAAAATAATGCCATACTGTGATAAAATACTTGTACTGTTCTTATAAGCAATTTTCTTACTTGTATCGTACTAAACATTTAATCTTGTAAGATTCAATGCATTGTACATACTTTAAAAACTCATGCTGCGAAATTAAACACAAGTTTCTTTCATCGCATTTTTCCAGCCAAATGTTCTAGTGCATTAATTTGCCAAAGCTTCGTATTAGTAATATAATGTTTTACTTTATGGAGGCAACTAATAATTTTAAACCTCAAGAAAAATGTATAAACGTCAAAAAAACGAGGTTCGATAAATTTTGAAATTGTTTTAAATTTAGGTTTTATTTTAATTGTTATTACTTAATTAAGAATATGATAGAAGTTTGAAGAAAAATTGGTATAATTTTATAAAAGAATGTATTTTTGGTTTTAAATTGAAAGCCATTATGATAACATGCCTTCCTTCGAAATTTGAAGCTACTAGAGGAAATAAAAGTGTAAACGATACGAAATTAAAGAATGTGAATCGAGCAGCCCGCCGATTGTGGTATGATTCAGAATTCTATACACATTGTGAGAGAGTATGATAAACGAGAACAGAGATGAGAGTACGAAAACGTGGAAGCATGAAAGAGGAGTCGAAAAGTAAAATAAAAGTCATGCGTGTGAGACTGTATCATAGTTATAAATAAATGTATATGTTAAGTCCAAAATAGTCGTTTTTATTATCATTATTACACAGCGTAACAAATTTATATCGCTTTTAATACGTTTCAAAATTCAGACTTTTCAAACATTGTCAATATAGTTGAAACATATTTTTCAGCAATAGTTTCTTGCTTTTGCAATAAAAAGAAGTATTACAAAACTGACGATTTTTACAAGGAATCAATTACAGATACATCGACGTCTATAGAATTTGTTGAATCTATAAAATCTTTGGGATTTACACTATTACAGCAAACATCTGCTTCTTAATACTGAATAACGATACTTCGTAATTTAAAATTAATATATTGACGAAAAACTTGGCTTTTAAGGTCACGTGGAAGATAGGTTCTCAATTAAAAGTTGATAATATCACTAATTTCGTAATTTGTTATAAATTATTTAATTCAGACTACATGATTGCACCTATTTTACAAGAGTGACAACCTGTACCACGTGCTACATTCGATATTACTGAAGTTAGCTGTATTACATACTTCTGGCTTGCTGCTAATTGCTATTATTTTATACAAATAAAATTACAACTACACGAATGTGCAGTGAGAATTAAGTTTTCGCAAATCAAGTGTAATAATGTAACACCTTGTTCTTTGTCAAATTCCCTATTGATCGATGGCTTAATCGTTACTTTAAAGAATTTTCTGTTTTCAGGACACAGTCCCTCGTTTCTAGTAACAACCAACGTCGTAAGCTCGAAGATGTCTTACAAGTTTCTTCGGGTCATTCTAGTCTTCGGATACGTCGAAGTGGCTGCTGTGTTGAATGCATCTGCTTCAGAGAGAACATACTTAAGGAAAGACCTGCTGTTGCAAGAACGATGGCTGATGCAGCACTTCCATGGTCCATCCAAGCTCTACGATAGAGAGAGGAGGCTGTGTTCTGCAAATTAAATTTTTATTTTATTTTATTAAAGTATAGTTTGAAAATCAAAGTTGCATTTTTCGTTATGAGGTATCGAAAAATGCAGTTGAATAAGAGACTTCAAATTCAATTTCTGACTTTCATTATTTCTAATTAAGTTAGCGAGCCGAAAATAAAAAATTCAGCTACATTTGCAAATTTATTTATTTATGGTTGTAGTAATAATGAAAAGAATACGAGAATGGATTTTTAAAGAGTCGGTTTAATGCAAGTCTGTGATTTCGTCTCACATTTCTCTTTATTTTTTTTTTTACTCTAAAACTAATTATTTAAACATAAATTAATATATAATATTTTATAATTGATTTACCTGATTCAAAGTCAGTCTGATAGAATACAGAGCAGTTCTAGTTAGATGCATCTCGGCACCTAAACTTTATTTCGCCAGCTTGTACCCTAAAAAAAGACAAAACTTCGTTAATCACAGGAATGTTGATGAATTATTTAGAAATATTATTTGTCCTTAGACACTTATTTAATCATGTATCTAATTTTCATGATGAAACATGAACACTATTTAATAACAAACAATTCAAAATAACTTCATGACGTGAATCTTATTGTCAAAGTTTCTTATCTCTAAATATGCAAGCAAGTTAATTTTACGAGATTGCAAAATAATATTGAACTGGGTACAAAAGAAGCTAAAATTTTTCATAATAATGCCTAAAGTTTGCACTGAAAAAACTATTATGTACTATTACTCATTCAAAGATCTAAGATATCTATGATAAATTGCAATAAGTGTATGGAAAGTTATTTCACGTTTTATTCCTATAATAGAATGTTTATGTACTTTCTTCGACTTTTCCAGAAAAACATACTTGTATTTGAAGAAGTTTTTAATCCGGACTAAAGACAATTGTGATTGTTCTTTCAAGATAAATTTTGTTAGACTGACGCTTAGAGGCGCTTGATGACAGGGTCAAGCTAATTCAGTGTTTTGTGGCAATTTGCCACTGAGAGAGATAGCAAAGGCTTTAGACAATCTGAACCAACAGTAAACAGACGTTTGGAATGAATGAACTTTGTGTTAGTAATTTCGAATTCCGGATGTTCTGGTTTAAAGATCCATTTTCTAAATCCAAGAAGAGAATATGCATAAAAGTAATAATAAATTGTTAATCGCTAATTATTCTAGTTTTATAACAATGTTAAATACTTAAAATTTTGATGATACTAAAATAGTTGAATTTGTTTATGTCTTTCTTGTTCTTTTGTACTTTATATCGCAATTGTAATGACGCACATTTGACGTAAACAGAGTTTCTTTGAAGAAATGTTTATGTTTCAGCTTCGTGCAATATCTGCAGTACAGTATAAATATTGGAAAAAGATTGGAAGAATGTGGAAAAAGATAATTTTAATGTCTGAAACGCAATGAAAATCCTAATAAAATGTCATTATAAAAATGAAGTAAATAAATATAAAAGTATATGATATCGCTTTGCGATCTACAATGATGTTACCCGTTTTTTTTTTAATCAAATAACAAATTTTCTCTTTTCTAACAAAATTTTCTGACTACTTGAAAAACGCTAATCGAACACCATTTCTATAATCCAAATTAGTTATTCCTAAATTGAATACTCTGCCAGTTTTAGGCGAGAGAAGCTTTATTTGTCTAAAATTAGAAAATTATCAGACCCCTAATCAATATTTCGTTTATCATTTTGTAAAACAAGTCCTTTTTTGATTTTTACCAGCAAAAAGGTTCTCAGTATATTTTTTAATCAAGGATCATCTTTTACAATATCTGAAACCTTTTTAATCCAAAAGCTAATCTAATCTGATCAAGTGATATTTCATAAGAGAAAAAATGATCACAATAAAGTTTGCAACAAATTTCATATAGGCGTAAATGTAGAAACTCAAAGCGCATGTGGCGTTATACAAAATGCAATATAGACTTTAAATGTTGCAATCTGCAATGAATGATATGCAACATTAAAAAGTAGTTAAAATAGCACTGTCTCAATTTCATAAACATATTTATAATCCTTTTTTGGAATAAATTACTTGCAGTTCTAAATATTTTTTTAATGATAAAAATTATTTTTCAATAACTATGGAAATAGTATTGCAAAGTCATAGACTATATTTTGTCATTAAAGAAAAAAAAAAAGTAAAATATTTATTATGTTATACAACGCATAATTAAAAAAAATAGTACATGATATAAGAAAATTGACTGTGACATTCAACTTGATATTTTATTTATAGACAATGTAAGGATAAATCGCCAGTGTAATGTGAATATGAGGTGCGGATAGCAAATTCAGGTACAAAAATAGATGCAGGTCGCGTAGGTTAACACAATATCAACTACATCAATTTCAATAACTCTAGATTCAAATTATTCAGCAGAAACAAAAAAAACAAAAAATTGTATTTTAAGCTCCTAACACTTTTCTCTGCATGTTTTCAAGATATTATCAATTTCAGAATAATATTATTAGAAAAACTAACACCCTCCAAATCTGAATTAGTCAAATTTTCACTGATACACCAGTGAAAAGGGTATTTTCAACTGTTAAATCAGTTAATTTTGACTGATTCATCAGTGAAAAAATATCTTTCACTGTTAAATCAGTTAATTTTCACTAAAGCAATCAGTGAAATTTGACTGATTATTATCTTTTTAGTAACTTGAATCAGTAAAATGTCACTGATAATCAGAAGATTTTGACAAATTCAGATTTAGAGAGCAGATCTATTTAAAAATATTATTTATTTATTCTAATACTGTTCCTAAAATTTTCACAAGCTTTAAAATTTCAAATTCCGTTCTAGTGTAAATCCCCCCCCCCCCCCCCAAATCTAATAAGTTACAAGGAACCAGAATGTGATAATTGTGATATTTTAGATTGTAATTTATTTAAAACCACATTTCCACCAGTGTTGTAAGAGTGATGAAATATATTGCTAGAATGTTTAGTCAAGTTTATTCGATTTTGGAGTCAGGGTCAAAAATACCTATTTTATTTTTGGTATGTATTTTGCTTTCACTAGTAAAACTAGATAAACAGCTATACTTATGAATACGATCTGAGAAATGCGTCGTATTCATACACGTGGGATACTTCAATATATCTGCAATGGCGCCACAATGATTCAACGTTTGGCGAATAGTGCAGTTTGTAGGCATTTAGAGTTCATTAGCTTAAACACTTGATAATCTAAAAATCATTTCAGTACAAAGTACAAAACTTCGTAGATTTATATTCTATAACTCTAACCAGTGATATGATTTCTAAAACGTACAATCATAATGATAATATGACGTAAATCTAAATTATTGTCAGTTGAATTGACGTCTTTGATACATTAAATTATTTTTGCAATTTCCTACTTCGGAATATATATATATATATTATTAAAGGATAAATTTAAATAAAATAATTTATAAAATAGATCACCTGATTTCCCAATATTTGACACAAATTTGGTTAAACTTCTTGCTCCAAACAAAGAGAACTGAATTTTGAATCAGGATATATATTTTTATTGAATGAAACTATGTTTATTTAAGTTTTTATTAGTTAAAACTTTATATACACAAGTAATTTGAAGTTTCTACTGATAATTTAAAAAAATCCTTACATAAAATAAAATTTGTTAGTCAATCAGCATAATTTTATTTCAATTGACAGTCTGGATTTGGAATATATAAATGTAACGTAGATGTCAAAAATTGTCGAAATAACAAAATGTACAATAAAACTTTTAAAATATAAAATTTAAATTTATTGGAAAACTTTCGAAATCATACTAACTTTTGGAGAAATCACGTTTTTCATTCATGAAGATTTTCAAAACCCCAAAAACAGATTAAGAATAATTTCATTGTCAGCTTCTGCTATCAAGGGCGTACCGGTTAGTTTATGTTACGTAAGATAGTGTAATTTGGAGTTTTTTTTAACAAAACACAAAACTTCGCTATACATCATTAAATTAAGTGTGGAATTAAAAAAGACTAACCTCCTGCCTATAATTAATCGATGAAAGGCAGCAAGAAATGGTACAGTACCTCGTGGCCAGTGGATCTTCTTTCGTGCTTTTGGAAATGGAACACGTTTTCAGGAACAATCGAAGCAGGAAAAGAAAGAAATTGCGCCATCTGGTTACATCTGGTATTCAAAACAGACGGAAGTTATGCTTAGCCGATAAAGCAGATGAAATTGTCGATAATAATTCTTTGTAGGTTTAGAAATCTGTAAATATAGTTTAAGGGTTACCCCCCTAGATGGCATAATCAGTCCTTTTTCGGAAATATTTATAATTTAAGGCTATGGATAAACCAGTGCAGCTGACTAAATCAATCAAATCAGTTTCCCCCAGAATTTGTATAAAATAATGAATTTTTTTACCTGAAACTTCAGGACATAATCAAAGACATATTAACGGATGGCTGGAGATTTTAATCAGTTTTTAAGAATTAAATAAACGTAACTGTCGGTAAAACAGGAATTGTTTTTTTAATCTTTAAAACTAATTGAAGTCTACAGCCATCCACTAAACATTTATAAACTATTTAGTGCATTTTATTTAATTTCTCAAATTTTTAACTCAACAAAAAAAACTTTTCTAGAAAAAAAGTTTTTGTATTGGGTTGTCCGAGAAGTAATTGCCGATCTTTTCATACAAATTAAACACATTTTTTTATATACAAGGAATGCACTTTAATCAATGATATATTTTCAATTTTGTTCAATGCCTTTTTGCTATCTTTTTGGTAACTTCATGATTCCACGTTCATAGAATTTCTGGTCTTTGTCGGCAAAAAACTGAACCAAGTGCGATTTCATAGCTTCATATCATTGAAAGTTTTACCATTCAAGGAGTTCTGCAAAGATCGAAATAAATAATAATCTGATGGTGCAAGGTCAGGGCTATATATGGTAGATGTAACATCACTTACAAACCAAGCCTTAATAATTTTTGGCGAGTGGCTAAAGATGTGTGTGGTGTAGTGTTGTTATGGTGAAAAATGACACCTTTACAATTGACCAATTCAGGCCGTTTTTCTTTGGCCGCTGCGTTCAATTTGTTCAGCTGACGACAGTAAACATCCAAATTAATCGTTTCGTTCCTTGGAAGCACATACCACACCTTTCCAATCCCATCAAAGAGACAGCATAATCTTGTTTTAATGCAATTCAGCTTTCGATGTTGTTTGTGGTGGTTCATCGCACGCTTGGACGATGATCGTTTTCGAACGACGTTATTGTAAATAATCCATTTTTCATCAGCAGTGATAAGTCGTTTCAAAAAAGGATCGAATTCATTGCGTTTGAGATGTAAATCACCAGCGTTGATGCGTTTTGTTAAATGAATTTCATTTAATTCATGTGGAATCCAAATATCAAGTTTTTTAACGAGTCCAAGACGTTGTATATAACAGTCGATTGTTGATTTTGGTATTTTTAACATTTCTTCAACCTCTCGCACAGTTACATGACAATCCGATTCGATTATGACTTTGATTTGGTCATCATCAACTTCATTTGGCCGACCTGAACGTTGCTCATCTTTGAGTGAAAAATCCCCAGAACGGAATTTATCAAACCAATTTCGACACTGTCTGTCTTTTAAGGGAGTTACTCAGGATGAAGAATTAACGAACAGAAAAATATTAAACTTTGCAGAGCGTGAGAATATAATTAAAAAATTATCCGTACGAAATTTCGAGGTCTGAGGTGGGTTTTTTAGTGAGATATTCATATTTCTATTTTGCGCCTCTCTAGTTGATTCAAGATGGGCTCTTATGAGAAGTCACGGAGGTTATCGTGTATTATCATTGATATCTTTTCAACTGACGAACAGATCGTAACGGGATTTGAACAGTAGACAAATAAGATGTTCAGGAATAGTTATTAACTTTAATAACATTCAAAGGTGGGTTCTAAAAGTAATAACAAATACGATGAAGATTGGAAATTGCTGTGATTTTGGTCTTTGGTTAGGTATGTAGGTATGTATTAGGTATCGTAGGTTATGTGCTCGAAATTTGAAATGTATGCGTTATATCTATTCAGCAGCTCGTACCAACTGGTGATTAAAATTTGTTATGGAAATCATGTTTTTAATAAATGAAATATAACATATTAATTATTCGTATGATAAATAAACGAATTAAGTACATACAAACAACTTTATTTACACACATATCATAATACGTAGTACATAAAATCTTTCTCAATGACATACTAAATTTGTCTTATTTTCACAGTCTTGAATCGATATAACAATTTTTCAATACATATCTATTATCATCACAATCTAATGCAGTCGAAAGCGTCTTTTTTCCACAGAAATTATTTCATTTTAATATTCAATAAATATATACCAACTAAACTAAAGTAAATTAGTATTTTGTTTTCAGATAATCACAGATTTCATTTTTAACCTTCCTATTATTTGTCACACGAATTTTCCCGTTTTTATCAGCACCAAAAACAAACGAGATAATCCATCAAAACCATGTTCTTTGTATGCATCGATAACCATAGCTACCGTAATGTCAGAGGCAATCATTTTTTTCCTCATTTGGACGGATGTGCAACTTTTTAATTCATTGTATAATTTCATGTCTGAGAAACATTTCTTATTTACTGACGTGACCATATGTGCGACTGTACACCTGTGCGCACACGAACAAACAAGATGCGACGTTGCCAGATCAAGTACTACTGTAGTCAACCTGCGTGTTTAACCCTGTTTTGACTAGGCGGGTGGGTGAGTAACTCCCTTAAGGTAATACTGTCGTAAATGCAAATACCGTTCAGATATTGATAAAATTTAAATCACTGGTGAACATTAGGCCAGCAATGATTCAGTTAAATTTTTGAGATCCTAGGGTACACTGGAGGGGAGTAATTAGTAATTGCATTTTGAGACGATTAACACCTAGCCTTATGGGAAACCGAGTTCACTTAAAAATCCTGCCATAACTACCGTTCAGATTTCAATAAAAATGACTGGTGCATTGATTGATAATATAAGCATCATTTTGCAAGTTAAAACATCTCAATTGGATACGTGTAAACGTAGCAAAATCCAATTAAGTAAGCAAAAATATTATTTTTCTCCGATAACCGACGGCGATTAAATAGATGTGGCAACGTCGCAGAATAAGTGAAAGCGCGCGCCTTTCACTTATCGTAAGAAGTCATCTGCTATACACACATGTATAGTCGCTTTCTTATGCGACGTTTACAAATTTAGATACTACGTGAAGCGAATGAGAAAAAGTACTCATTTGACTAGCTACGTACCGACAGTACTACCTTACAGTGACCCCAGAACGTGGGAGCTGGCGGCCCCCACCATAGATGCCATGAGCTCATTGTGTCTTCCTCATTCAACCAACCTATGGCAGTCGAGCGAGGAAGAAGCCATGTGCTGGTGGGGACTATGGTGGGGGCCGCCAGCTCCCACGTTCTGGGAGCACTGCTACCTTAAGGCTTTCTCACCATACACATCACGTAACTTTTTAGCAGCCTCTGCTACGTTCTTTCCTTTACGGAAATAAAAAAGCAAAATATGACGCAAAGGCTCGTTTTTACAAATCATGACATTGACAGAAGTCATTAAAAAAACCAGGCAAATTTTCAGCTCGGTATCTCATTTTGTATAGAAATAAAACTGAGATGCCGGTAAGGTAGGTTTCTTTGAGCAATTTATGGCCTTAGGGCCATGGATCAATCGAACCACATGACTAAATTATACATTAATTCGTTCATGTAAGATATCAGGTGTACAAATAAGTTTCCGCCGTTTTTTATCAAAAATTGAGCATTTATTGTGAAAGAACGGAACGTTATGTTTTTTTCGAAGTATTGTCCATCTGCTTTTGTCTTCATCTCATTTCGGTTAAATGAAAAATAAAAAATGGAAATATTTTTAAATTATGGTACATTTAAGGGGTATGGTACACAACGGATGGTACATGGTACAAGAATAAAAATTATGATATGATTACATAATTATGGTACAGTCTGGCAAAGCTGCTTCGATGTCAAATTCACCGTTCCTAAACTTTTGAAACCACTCAAGATGACTCAAGACAACTAGACAACTTCTCTCACTTAAGGCAGCGTCACCATATGTTTCTACAAGCAATCGATGCGCATCAGTTGCAGATTTCTTCAAATTGAAGAAGTAAATCAAAAGTTCCCGCAAATGACGCTTATTCGTCTCAAAACTCGACATTTTCGCACACAAAAGAATATATTATACTAATAAAAATTCACTAATATTTCAAGTTTATGTTGTTGACAGATGTCCAACCATACGACAGTGGCGTTTTATATCTATCAATTTCAACCAAAACTTACTGGTGACGCCAACTTTTGTCAAACGGCGGAAACTTATTTGTACACCTGATAACTTTTTTAATTTACAAAACATCTTTCTGAAAATTTGGTAAACGTAACAAACAACAATAAAGCACGTCTTTTAACTTCTTTTTAGTAAAAATTTTGATAAAAATTGGAAAATTTATCGATAATTACAGGTAACTGTAAAAAGTTTTGCAACATTTTTAATCGAACATAGTTGACAGACGTTCTGTATCGTCTTATGTTGTATTTTCCAATTTTTCAGGAAAATATTTTGTAAAAAGAAAAATTTATCTTACATGAACTTTTACAGGAATTTGGTCACGCGGCCTGGTTGATCAATGGGCTTAAAAGAAACACTAATAAATGTTATATTAATATAAGTAATTTTACAATAATGTACCCCATAGATAAAGTACGGAATTGTAAAACTTTCACCATTTAAAAAAATAAAATATGTATAATATACCATTGCTTGTCTGTCGATCTATGCAAGCAACTATTAATAATTGAGTTGTACAATAAAATAAAATAAAAATGAGCAATAATATAAATTTTTATTTTAAAGAATTTGAAATCTTTCTGTGCAAAAAAAACGCTTTCGACTGCGACTAATGATCCTCCGATAATGTAGGCATTGGCGAAAATTTTATAATTATAATAAACTTGCATTAATACTTTTTCAAAGCAATATCTGCCTCTAAATTGGATTCAAGTCGTATGCGAAAATTCTGGAAAAACGTTGTGTACCTACAAAGAGATAATTATTTACTTATCCTTCATTGGCACCTAGAGTGTCGTTTTAAATGCGTTTTGAACGAGAGAATTGCGTGTAGAGAAAATGGAATTGCTGACCAGGAAAGGGTAGTCAGACTTACGATTGGCAAGAAACCACTGGCACCTGCACTCCTGCAGGTGAGAACTGCAAGATCTGCCGTGGTTGAGGTGATTGCGTTTGTGGCCAGGGTCGGTGTCGAGAAGAAAACAATACTTCATGCTCAAGGCATCTGTATTAATGAGAAACTGCGTAGAAAATGAAATAATCCCATAACTGTTAACTCTGTAATTAAGTCTCTCATTAATTATTAAGAATATTAATATCAGAGTAATAATTTTCTTAGGCGCTGATATAATATGTAAGTAGAATTGTGGATTTATTAAATACATATATTTAATAAATCCACAATCCCCTTGCCGTACTAAAAATCAGGTCCCTGGAGAAAAAGTTTTCTATCATTTTAAAACTTGAAATGAAATTATCAGTCATGTTTTATGAAAGAAAATAATGTTTTTTGTAATAGATTTTTTCCTTACTATCATTTCTTACCAATTTAAAAGAAAATCATTGGATTTTCATAAATCAAGACTTATTTTCTTGTCGAAAATACTCTCTACACCTTTATGGTTTCCAGTTTTAAAAATAAGTCAAAAATTTTCAAATACAGTTATTAAAATAAAAAATTTTTCTTTAATTTTTAAATTGGAAGCAATAGAGTTGTAAAGAATATGGTCCTAAAAAAAATAAGTCATGATTTATGTAAATTCAATCACTTTTTAAAAATTGGTAAGAAGTGATAGTAAGGAAAAATTCTATTACAAAAAACATTATCAAAAGTTTTATTTTTCGTAAGTTTTAAGTTTTTTTCATAAAAAATAATGTTTTTTCTTTCACAAGACATAACTAATAATATCATTTCAAGTCTTAAAAACATAGAAAAACTTTTTTTTTCAAAGACCTTATTTTTGACACGACAAGTGCCTTATTTAAAATAAACTGAATCTTACAATGCAGAAAAGTAATTAAAAATTGAAGATGACCATTTTAAAAATCTCTTTTATGATGTAATTTACGTCATTTGTAAAATATCCAAACAATTGGAGTTTCAAGAAAAATCTATTGGATCCAATGCGATCCAATCATTCCCAATCCAATCAGAGCTATGTATATTGAATCAATTCGTATCTGGTTCTTAATCCATGCATCTACTTCAAATTCAATCCGACTGCATTCAACCTTTATTTAATTTAAGACCTTTATTTATCTGTGCATCTACCCAATTACAATCAGATTGAATCTAAAATCAATTCAAAACACACTCGAAATAAAACTGATTATTTCGTATGGTGAACCGATGTCGGAAAAGTCGAATTTAAACATTTCCATTTAAAATTTGCTCTCTAACTCTGAATCAGTCCGAATCTAATGATTATCAGTGGAATTTGACTGATTCAAATAGCTGAAAAGAGGTTACTGTGAATCAGTCAAATTTCACTGGTTCAATTAGAGAAAATTTGACTGTTTCAGATTTAAAGAGTGCATCATGGCATATCTGGGAATCCTGTTACATATTTCTCATAGACATTTGATGTCTGACTAATATTAAATAAGTATCGGGTTTTAAATAAATATTACGATCGTAAAAGGAAGTGAAAAGTCGAGAAACACTTGACATGACGCAGTCTCAGCTTATCACACACTCATTTCCTCAGGATGCTTCAGTATCCTTTCAGTTTCGATTGACACTGAATCACGAATTTCAGTTTTCATTATTCTGCATGAAGAGAAAGTGTTTTTTTTTGGCAATATGTATTACAAAATTGTATTCATTTTACTGCACTTTAGTTTATTGGTCTTAGGAGAGCGGAAAGTTCAAGAAATTTTCTGTGCTGAACAACAAAATTGTACAAATTGTTTGAGAACATCAAACTGTGTTTGGTGTTCTGATACGGTAATAATCAAAAGCATAGACATTTGGTATACCAGATAGTCATTATGAAAGTTATTAACAATTTGTTTTATTTATATGTTTCCTCGCGTCTCAAGACGTCTCCACCAGTTTTTCGTTGCGTGACTAGAGACACTTTTGAAAAAGAAGGTGAACTTTGGTGTGCAGAAAAAACAAAAGTGATCAGTGATTCTTCTGAAATGGAAGTTTTAGAAAATCGCCCACTTCTATCTACCAAAGGCAGTGAACCTGTCCAGGTGCAGCCTCAAAAAATTCATCTTCGGCTTAGAATAGGTTTGTCAATAATTATTATTTTCTCATTACGTTTTTTACTATAATTTTTAATAATTTATCAGTACTAAATTAAATGTACAAATTAGGAGAAGAGAAACACATAACTGTTAAATATAGTCAAGCAAAAGACTATCCAGTTGATATTTATTATCTTATGGACCTTTCTGCATCAATGGAAGCTTATAGAGACAAACTATCAGAGTTGGGAGTTCAATTGGCAAAAGCGATGACAGAATTAACATCAAATTTTCAAATTGGTTTTGGCAGTTTCGTTGACAAAGTTGTTTTGCCCATGACACACACTCAACCAGAAGAGTATGTAAATTAAAATCCATTTATTTTTTGCGATCTGTTTAATGTCAAAATCAATATAATTCTCCCCAGGCAAAAATAAATTGAGACGAATTAACCATTTCAATTTATGAACTCAAAGAATCTCGTTTTCTACTTGGCGAAATGAGAGGAATTAATCAAATCTTAACTATATTCGCGGTGACGAATTAAGACAAATTCGAGAAAATTGTCTACGTATTCACATGGATTTGAAATTTAAGGATTGAATGACTTCTTCTCGTTTCCATACTCTCTAAATCTGAATCAGTATCAGTGAAATTTGACTGATTCAAATAACTAAAAAGAGGTTACTGTAAATCAGTCAAATTTCATTGATTACATCTGTGGAAATTAACTGATTCAAAAGTAAAAATAATTTTTCACTGATTACTTCAGTGAAAATTAATTGATTTAACAGTGAAAAATATTTTTTCACTGATGAATCAGTGAACGGGCGAATCACTGATTTAATCAGTGAAAATTTGACTGATTTAGATTTATAGAGTATAAATTGACACGCTGCACCGATTCGTATTTATCAGAAAATGAGATTCATGGTTGTCCACTGTCTATGCGCCTTAATTCGTTTTTTGTGCTGAGTCATTACTCAAATTGAACTTTATAAATCTTGTTATTATTTGTGAAAAAAAAATTGAATAAGATTTATTAAAAAGATTTTAAAGGGATTAAATAGAGTATTTTTATACAGGCTGGTTATTCCGTGTACTCTCTCACAGACATTAAAACCTTGTGCAGCCCCTTATGGATATAAAAATCAGATGTCTCTAACCGAGAATATTTCACTTTTCAAGGTATTTCCATCTTTCAATATAACCATCAATTATAACGTGAAATGTTTGGAAATCTGTCTGCTATTATATTCACCAAAAATTACAGAATTTTTATTGATTTCTTGTTGTTTTGGCATTGGGTCAGTTTCTTCTTATTTTCTTTATTTAAAATTATCAATGGTAGTTATAAAAACATGTAAAAAGGACGTAAAACTAAAAGTCAAACGTTTCGGCCACATATCGGGGCTCTCTTCAGTGCCATAAATTTAAAGATTAATTCAAAATTTGTGTACAAAATTAAAATATAGGAAATAATGCATAAATTTAAAGATTAATTCAAATTTCTGTAAATATTAAAGTGCAGAAAATAACGAAAGTATTCAAAATTAAAAAGCTCAAAACTTATCTCATAGCTTGCAATTCAAAATTAAGCACATCACGTATTGAGCAAATACCATCTTATCAAATTTGACCCAGACTGGTTAAAAAAAACAATATTTTTATGTATTTTAATACAAATTTTTATTATTACCTTCAAAATAGGATCCTTTTGAGCCAATACAAGTATCAATTGAAAATATATCCAAATCAAACTAAACTAGTGTTAATACAAATCGACTTTCTATTTGGAATGGATCCCAATGAATCCAAGATCGGGATTAATTGAATTCATTTTTTCCACCGATTTACATTGAACGAGATTCAAAACGTTTTTTAAATTAGTTCTGAATGATTCAAAATGGTTCGGAAACAGATTTCGGTATAAATTAGATTCGCTTGGATTAAATTTCAATCCGAAAATTTTGGCAGGGTATATTTTTAGACAAAATGATACGTTGTTGGAACACCAAGTACTCTTTTTTTGTATCACCATCTGATCAAATTTGACCCGGACTGGTTAAAAAGAAACAACGTTTTTATGTATTTTAATACAAATCTTTATTATTGCCTTCAAAATGGGCTCCTTTGGAGCCAATACAAGCATGCCAATGGTTAATCCAATTTCCCATACACTTCTTATAGGCCTCGGCCGGTATGGCCTTTAGTTCCTTCAGCGAATTTCTTTTTATGGCCTCAATCGACTCATGGTGCGTTCCCCGGAGCGGATATTTGAGTTTTGGAAACAAGAAAAAGTCACAGGGAGCTAAATCTGGCTCACTGAATGCTTTATGCCACTCAAATACTTGCGTTCTCGATAGAGTAGACTCCCCAAAACACTTCTGCAACATTTTCAATGATTCCGTAGCTGTAATTCCATTAGAAACATAAAATTTCATGCAAACTCGTTGTTCAATGTTTTTTCTATAGTAAAAATCGCCAGACAAACTTTTCGCGTCGCAAACCAATGGCTGCCAAACACACACTAATGTACGTCTCCCGCTCAAACTTCACATGACTGTCAAAGAAGGTGTTACCAACCTAGGAAAAAAACTTTTTACCCTTTCGGTTTACGCGCGCGGTTTATCTGGACCAGCCCGGGTCAAATTTGATCAGATGGTATATGGTTAAGTACATTAGTTATTTCTAAAAATGTGAAATTAGCGCCACCGTTTTTGTATTTTCTAGATTTTAATATATATCAGTGATGAGGGCTCCGATCTGAGCCGAAACGTCTCATTAAATCGAATTAATCATTTTTGGACCCGAAAGCCAATCTTTTCCAACAAAGTACCATTTTATTTAAATTGAGGGTCAATAAAACTTACACTATCTATAATTATATTTTTAGAACCTGATATAAGTATTAAATTGCCTGTTTATTATTTAGACACGAGTGCAGCAGGCATCTATTTCTGGAAATTTAGATGCACCTGAGGGTGGATTGGACGCAATTTTACAAGCAATGGTCTGTACCGAAAAGATTGGTTGGAGGCCTAAAGCTCGACATCTTATTGTCTTTTCTACTGACGCTGATTATCATATTGCTGGAGATGGGAAAGTACTATAGCTTTTAAATTAAAAACTTAAATTGATCTAAATATTAACATTTTTACCTATATGATTTGCTAGCTTGCAGGTATAGTGGAACCAAACGACGGGCTTTGTCATTTGGACGAAGATGGTTATTACACTTACTCCTTGTTCCAAGATTATCCATCAATTGCACAAGTAATCTTCTATTAATAGATTGATGAGTTTTCATTTTTTTCTGAAAAAAAAAAATTTCACGTTGTATTTTCAGATCAATAAAGTAGCTCGTGAGAACAACATTAATATCATCTTTGCAGTTCCAGTACATCGAAATTTAACATATCAACTTTTGACTAATAGCATAAGTGCTTCTTCAATTGGTCTCTTAGAAAATGATTCTAAAAATATCGTAGCGTTAATCAGTCAAGAATACGAGGTAACAATTAAATCTATTGGTTAAGTAAGTTACTTGATTCGAATTTGTTTTAATTTCAGTAGATTATGTAAGGATCCTCTAGGGAAGGATGTACCTCCATTCCTGATCGTCTAAAACAACAACAAAAGGTGCACGTTTTGAGGTTAGTTTTAGGAGCGAATACACTTTCCCGTATATAATATGCATCACAATGTATTAGTTATGATGCATATATCATAATTAGATACTTATTAAACGAATATACTCACATCCGTTATAAATTACTAAACAAAAACATAACCGCTTAATACTTAACCGGAAATCTCCAACAAACTCCGCTTGAACAATCCGTATTAGGCACGGGGTTCAGCGCATCCTTCCCTAGAGGATCCTTAAGACTATGTAGGCAGTAACACTACCAACGGCGTATCTTGAAACTACTTTCACTATATTTTCCTGTAACATTAACTGGAATAACACCAGAGTATACCAGGTCTAGGAGTATCAAACCGGAATTTCCCTATAGATGGTGCTTGCCATCTGTTTAGAGACCGTACGACCGCTTCTGCAGCGCCATCTTCTCCCTCTAGCAGCTGAGAAAGATTTTCAGTAGACAACAACCCAAGTTCGATATACCAGTGTATTTACTAAAAGCATCAACGTGTCGAGTTTTGTGCCTACGAACTACGATTTACGGACAGCACTGGTTTTTTGTTATCACTTGAAGAAAACTGCTGCAGAATCGAATCGAATACTTGTCGAAGCTTACAATGAACATGCTCTTGGTAAAACACAGTGTTTCGGGTGGTTTAAAAAATTCATAAGTGGTAATTTTGATGTGAGAAACGAAGATCGTGGAAAACCACCGAAAAAGTTCGAAGACTGGGATCAGAAGGGTGTTATCTATTATGAGCTGCTAAAACCTGGTGAAACTGTCAACACGAATCGCTACCAACAGCAAATGATCGAAGAAGGCAACACAAAGTCATTTTTCTTCACGATAATGCCCTATCACACACAGCGAAACGGGTCAAGGAAACGATCGAGACGTTGAGTTGGGAAATACTGGCGCATGCCGCTTATTCTCCAGACTTGGCTACGTCGGATTACTATCTGTTCGCATCACTGGGCCACGCTCTCGCTGAAAAACGCTTCACTTCGTACGAAAATGTACGGGAATGGCTGGATAACTGGTTTGATTTAAAAGACGAACAGTTTTATTGGCGTGGCATTTATCACCTTCCGGAGAGGTGGGAAAAATGTGTAAATAGCAATGGAGATTACTTTGAATAAAATATTTTTGATCATTTTCATGCAACAGACGTGTAACTTTTGCAAACAAATTTCGGTTTCATACTTCTAGACCTGGTATATAACCACAATTTTGTAACCATAATAAGTAAAGAATTGGAAAAAAGCGTCGGATGAGGGTTGATTTAGTCGGAGGCATTTTCTACTTTTTTCAAATTCGCTCGGCATAAAACTGATTCTTTCGTAAACATATATCGGAAACCCCAAATTTAAACAGACTTAATCGTTTCCATTTGAACCTTGCATATTACATATCTGGGAATTGTGTTACATATTTCTAATTACAAGTACATATTCTTCATTCTATTTGCATATAATAATGCAACATTTGAACAATCTTTTCCTCAATTGTCATCGCAGAATATTGAAAATTGAGCGAGTGACAGTGAATCTCCGGAGGCCCCTCTAAAAAAATTGTTTCACGGTGTATATCATAACTTGCAACATAATCATCTGAAACAAAAAAATCAAAATGCATTTGTTAAAGAAGATGTTTCTCAAGGTAACCCTGGGAGGATTTTTTGCAAAAAAAGTTCAAATTTCAATATTTTCTTAAATTTTAAATATCTTTCGAAACAATCAACATTTTTTAATTTTCTTAGGCTCATTTTAAAGCTAAGATTCTACAGAATCGCAGTGAATTTTCATTACAAATCTATAATTTTTTTCTTGCATAATGCAAAGAGTTGAAATTGTAACAAAAAAGTAGGGAAATTTCGAAAACATTTCATCTGTAGGTAAATCATAATAAAGATCATATGAATAGATGTTTTAAGGGGATTCGATACAAAATGCATGGTTATATGTTTTATATATCTTATAAAAATGTTTTTCTGAGCAAAAGCAATATTGGAATTTTTCAAACTGTTTTATTTGAACTTTAACCTTGAGCAGTATGTAAGAAAAAAATTATACATCAATTCCAAGAATTTTGTCCGATTTTATAGAAATATATCTTTAAAATTAGTCCAAAAACATTAAAAAATGTTGATTATTTCGAAAGCTATTTAAAATTTAAGAAAGCATTGAAATTTTGACTTTTTCTGTAATAACTTCTTCAAAAATTAACAAAACGAATTCATGCTGGGCTCATTTTATGAAGAATTTTGATAGCTTTGCATTTAATTAAGAGAACAAATTTTTTCACTCACATAATTAAAATTAGGATAATTTAAGCAATTATCGAAAAACAAGTGGTCCCGCAATTCTGACCTGTACTGTATGCATTCATTTAAAAAAATAAAATATTATTTATTATTATTGAAAAACCTCTCTATCTGCAATGTGTAACTGTTTGGTGCGGTTTTTGGGCATGAGGGATTATCGGGCCTTATTCTTTTGAAAATGAAGCTGAAGCGGCTGTTACGGTGAATCGATTACGCTATCGAACCATGATTAATGAAGTTTTATGGAAAAATTGGAAGATTTGGATGTGGACCATGTTTATTTCCAACAAGACGGCGCTACGAGCCACAAAAGTGGCGAAACCATCGGTCTTTTGCGTGAAAATTTTCCAGGCCGAGTGATTTCTTGAAACGACGATTACAATTGGCCGCCGAGATCATGCGTTTTAACACCTCTAGACGTTTTTTTTGGGGTTACGTGAAAGATAAGGTTTATGCTGATGCTGCTCAGTCAATTCAAGAACTAGAAGAGAAGATTCGTGACGTTATCGACGAAATAGAGCCCCAAATGTGCGAAAATGTAATGGAAAATTACATACAAAAAAGCATGGTCCTGCAAACGTAGCCGTGGAGGCAGTATGAATGATATTGTCTTTCATTATTAATGGAAAACCTTCCGCTATTGAATTAAATAAAAATCAAATGATTTTTCACAAAAAAAACACGCATTTTTCTTATAAATCAAAATGAAACCTCTAGTTGGAAAACCCTTTAAGAAAATTTTGGAAATGGTAGAGAAGATAAAATATTAAAGTTTTTCATTAACACCAGATTTGAAAATTTACGATACAAAATTATAGTAAAAGTGTGGTAAAGTTACAAACATTTCTAACAGTGTACTTTTGTTTTCAAAATTGAAAAAAAGTTGAATTCTAGAAATATATATATATATCGGAAATTTTTTATTCATTATCAAAATCAAAAGTAGTTTATCTACTTCTGTTTCTATCTTCTCTACCATTTCCCAGATTTTTTAAACAAAATTTTATATATTCTGGTTACGAACATGTAGAAACTGGACCAAATTGTTCACATGAACTTGCTATTTTTCTCAAGTATCACATGCCCTTAATTTGTGCATCTATATCCAAATAAAATTCGACTAAGTCTGGATCAAATCTATTAAATTCAACGTTTAAGGATATTGAATCATTTGATTTATTCGAGTTTTAAACAATTTTGAGCCCCAGTTGTGACTAATAGTAACAGAAATTTCTAATTTTTACAGAAATTGGTAAATTCCGTTACGATGACAGATAACGCCACTAAAATGATTGACATAAGATACTTTTCGAGGTGTCTCAATGAAACTGCTGAGGCGGAAGAAAGACGTGATTGTGGAGGTCTTCGTGTTGGTAACACTGTTGAGTTTGACGTGGTTATAAAGGTATTTTACGTAAAACAATGCAGAGCAAAGGGCGTATTGAATGTTTCATCTTTTTACTTTGAAGATATTTTTTATTTTACAAACAGGTGTTAAATTGTCCTGAAAATCAAGCCGCATGGCAGCAAAGTATCCAAATAAGACCCACAGGTCTTAATGAAAGTCTCACGATCGAGTTGGAGCTTATTTGCGACTGTCCCTGTGACAGGAAAGACCATCTGGTATAGTGTTTTTCATATACTTGAAATTCCTCTAAATTTCTGTCTTGAATAAATATAGTTAAGGGGGCTAGGAAGTCAAACTAATCCTATTTTCAAAGTCTAATTAAAAAGTAAATATGAAGATATAAATAATTTTTTTTTCATGGGTTATTTATAACAATTGAATAGAATACAAAAAATATTTTTTTATTGAAAAATTCCAATATACAATTATATAATTAAATAAACAATTTAACAAAAAAAACTTTTTGCAGCAATATCTTCTGTTCTAATAATGGAAATTGAATTTTTCAAAGTGCGTTGTGTCCGTAATACTTCCCTCTCTGGAGTGAACCTGTTCAAATAAAAAAAAAATTTTTATTTTCAAAAAATTCCAGAAAATTCTTCACAAAAACTTCATGTTTACGAATTTTTTTCTCAAAATCAGAAATTTTCACAGCTTAATACGGAGGTTCAGCCCGAAAAGGAACATGTTGTGCGAAAGCAAAAAAATTTTCAAATCGATCTGAACCTCCGTTTTTTTGCAATCACTGAAAACGGAACAAAAATAAAATAAGCTTCTATTTCCTGCGGCCCGTCAATTTTTGCGACAGGCGCTCAGCCTTTTTGTCTCTCATTCTTCTATTTTTCTTCCAAACAATTTAAAACTTTGGCATTTACCTTTTAAATAGTAATGCTATTGAAAAATGCAATAAAAAAATCGATTGTTTGACTTCCTAGTCCCCTTAAAAAAGATTTTATTGATCCAAAGAAATTTTCTTTGATTTGAAGAAATAAATTCGTTTTTATTATTGAACATTTTTTTGAAGCAACACAAATTTTTTAAGTTTAAGGCCATGGGCCATGCAGGTCACGAGACCAATTCAGCCCTCGGCTATCAATTTTTTTCTCCATGTATAAAATTTTAAATCAAAATTAATCGACCAAAATGTAGAAAATAATAAATAAAAGTATATGAAAGTAATACAAGAAGACATAGTCTGTTAAAATGAACTTTTTTTTCATTTTATTAATAATACCAAGTAAGTGTCATAAGTTCTGTTATACTGGTCTAACACTGTCGGTAATATACTTGTACTCTATAAATTTGTTAAAATGACTTATTATTATGCAAATTTGTTTATATTATTATGAATATTCAAGACAGAACAGACCTGTCTCAGTAAATTTTGATTCATTTTCCAAAATTTCAAGACGATTGTTCAATCTCCGTGGAAATATTGTCACAGAACTGTAATCGTCAAAAGTACTTCAATTTTATATTTTAGAATAACAAGAAATGTAGAATTTTTACTGAAACGTAGTTAACAGATGTTCCTTATTATCTTCTAATATATTTACCAAATTTTCAGCAAGATATGTTATAAACAAAAAAAAATTATCATACATGGTCGGATTAACAAATAATTTTTGTCGCATGACCTGCTTGACCTATAGCCTTAAAGAAATTTTTTCTTTGGCTGTATATAAAAAAAAATGTTCTCTGGGAGAGGATATAGAAATTATTAATTATCATTATTAAACAAATTAACTCTTACCACCCTGGAAAATTATCACTGGTATACAAAGGTTGTTTGTACTAATGGAAAGTGACTAGATGTTTTCGATAGATTTTCACACGCTGAACACGAATCCGGACTCAAAAGTTGTTTATAACGTATAGTTTTTGAGAAAATGGTTTTTAGCCATTTTTAGATAACCGTGGGCATTAAACCCGGACTCCTAGAACCTTCAACAATATCTCAAATTGAAGCTTGTCATTTCCCCTTTCGACCCCAATATCCTAAATAAGAGAAAATAGGAAATTTATCCGTTTTCAGTCGTGAATTTCATTATTGTCGAATCCAAAGACACCCTGAACATTCCGTGATGAAATATACGCACATCGCACCCTCTAAAAACAATTTTTGAGTATTATTTAATGTTGCTGATTCTGCACATTATGTGTACATATTTAAAATCACAATAAAAAATGCTGTGAATTTTTTGAAAGAAGTGTTTTGGCGTTAAAAAACATTCTTAATGTTTTACAAGAAAATTGTTTTTTATTTAATAGAAGAGGTATAAATAATCAAAAATAAAATACTTGAAAGCTTTTTCAACTTGGTATTTTCCCTTATTGATATACTGCCAGAAAAAAAGTTCAAAATTCATGCTTTATTTGATATACAGTCAAGACTCGCGTATTGCAAGACGAGAGGGGCTCCTATCGCCGCAACTATCGGTAAGGTTGGTTTTAGAGCAAGCAGTGGATTGGTTGTTGCCCCGACCACAGTGTTGCATATACTCGGGCTCGGGCCTTGCAATAAACGAGTCTTGACTGTATTGTATAAATCGAGCTTTAACTTTTTCTTTTACAAGTCAACATTTTCAATTACTTAAAATAACTTTTTGTCGCAGAGTAATATACCAAATAGTCCAATATGTAGAGGAAACGGAATTTTGACTTGTGGTGTCTGTTACTGCAATAAAGGATTTTATGGAAAATTTTGCGAATGTAAAGGAAGTATTCATGATGCGAATGAACATGAGGATTGTCGACGAAATGAAAATGAAAAAATTTGCAGTGGACGTGGAACTTGTAAGTGTGGAGTTTGTGATTGTGCTAAGCGACACAATCCACAGGAAGTATTTTACGGGAAATATTGCGAATGTGATAATTTCTCGTGCAAAAGAAATAGTGAAAAATTGGTAAGCACATAGTATTATTCAATATATCTTAAAAAAGTTAGTTTTCAGTTAACAATCTTGCATTACATTTCGTAAAACGGTATTCTACTGTGACGACTGAAAAAGTTGAGCATTATTGGCGAATTTCCTCTCAAGAAGTATTGCATCTAACGGGACAACCTTTTTTTTCGCTGATAGAGAGGAAAAGAAAGTTTCATATAGTATAAAAATACATATTTATTTATTTCTACACAAATAGACCCATAAAAAAAAATTAATTTTGCAACGTGCTCTACCGAAATTCGGAAAACCATTTTTAGAATATCAGAATGTCATTGCCGAAAAACAGAATTTCGGCTCTGAAGTCACTTTGAAGAAATATTTTCGGTTTTTTTGCAAATATTGTCCCGATTTTCTGAATTCTATTTTTAGCGTCTATTGTTCATGTAAGAAGGATTTTGCATTTTATTATATTTTAACAACAAGTCGGTTCCGTTAACTCGAAGACACATGAAAATAGCTGTAGTAAATTTGATCCTGGTAAAAGGAGTTTTAACACCTGTAATTTTTTGTCGTTTTTGCTTCATGTTGTATTATGAAGAATCATCTTTCTCAGGTTTGCGGTGGGCGAGGTAAGTGCGAATGTGGCACGTGCAATTGCCTTCCGGGCTGGACCGGAGAAACTTGCGATTGCAAGGAAACTAATAGTACGTGTATGCCTTTGGATAATACGAATGAGATTTGCAGTGGTCACGGTGATTGCATTTGTGGCAAATGCCATTGTCATCAAAAAGGCAACATTAGATATTCTGGTCAATTTTGTGAAGAATGTCCGGTTTGTTTCTACATCATCTTAATATTAATGAAAATTTATGTAGAAATTAAATACAATCAGTTATTTTGAGTAACATTAAATGAAAAATTTAGTTGAAAATAACTGATTTGTACCTAGAGTTCAGTCACTGATTAAAATTAGTAAGAAAAGCTGCCCGCGTAGAAAATTTTGATTTGTAATATATTATTTTATATGACTAGTCTAATGGGGTTCAAATCTGGCTTCATATAGCCGGTATAATTTTGACATTATAACTCTGTTCCTGTCTAGTCCAAATAATGTGGCAGGCTGAACTTCAGTTCAAATTTTGTCAAAACGGTCTTGCTTTGACAGTCTAATCGGGCCCTAATGTGATTAAATATGTTCAAATATTCAAAATATTCAGTTCAAGTATGGTTTTGTCAAATCTGTCTAATATGGGCAATTTAAGCAGGACCTGTGATGGTGCTACTCGCCTTTTCCTGATTTAGAAATTTTCTGTCATACGGAAAAGTAGTTTTACATACCATATGTTTTAAGTTCTAGATATGATACTGCAGGAAAAATCGAGCTGAGAGAAAATACACTTTTTCTACTAGCGGGTCATAAAGTGTATTTTATTGTCCCCTTTATTCCCATATGCCCAAATCGTAAACTTCAACTTTAAAAGTTCAGGTTAGGGTAGAGCGGGGCGGAATGGGACACAGGGGTAAGACAGGACGATAAATTTTTACGTAAATTATGTGAATTTTGAGATTATTCTTTTTATTATATTATACACTTTTTACATTTCTTGAGACTTGCAAGATCATTTTTCCTACCCATTCCTAAAAAGATAAATCTTAAAATCCAGCTAATTTACATGAAAATTTACCGTCCTGTTCCGCTCCGATCTCTCCTATATTTTGCTTAACGTAAGTAATTGAAAATTGACTTGAGTTATTGAATCGATTGAAAAAAAAAACTAAGAAAAGATTGAGAAAGATATAGAAAAAATAGTAAAAAACCCAAATCAAGTGAAAAAGCATAACACATTTTCTTTGTAATATTTTTACTCAAAATTTATTATATTCAAGATACTTAATAAAATAGTAATTGTGAGAATATAATTTTTATTGTTTTTAGACCCATTGATTCAAATAGAAAGAGGTCTACTAATAGTTAATTAGTAGTTTTTTGATTGACGACATTCAGTGACTTAATCTTAGCAATTTACAGTTGGTTGATTTTGACTAATTTCTCAGTGAATATGACTTTCTTGCTATTTCAGTAGTACATTTTACTATGGATTAGGTAATATTGAATAATTCATATTCAGAGAGTAAATTAGTAAAGGATTAGTAAATAGTGCGAATACGTCCACAAATTGTTTTGGTATACTGACAACTACAGGTTATTAGTCAAAATGCTTATAAACTTATAAGCTCTTCTGCTAATTATTTTATTTTTATTTTTTCTGCTATTCATGGTTAGTTTCTACTATTTCACTTGGTAATCGAATATTTAAATAAAATATTCAATTTAAAATTTATAGTTTTCTACTATTTAAAATTTAGAAAAAATATTAAATAAAAATTTTTATTATGGATATTTTCAGACATGCCCTGATAAAATGTGTGAAGAATTCAAGGATTGTGTAGAATGTGTTGCATATAATTCTGGTCCTCTAGCTGACAAAGAACAATGTGGTGGATTATGTCCTCAAGAAATTGATGTTGTGAGTTTATACAATTATTCATTCAATTTGATTGATGAAAATCATACATTTCTATTACTAAGATTTCCACATTTTCATTTTCACAAGGTGAAAATTGTACAAGAAGATTCTACAGATAATGGAACGGGAGGACAAATTTGTAGAGTACCAGGATATGGTGGTTGCACTTTTGTATTCAAATATAAATTATTTAGGGGAGGTGTGGGTGGTGATATGAAAATTTACGAAATTAGTGCACAAGAAAGCAGAATTTGCCCTGAACCAGTAAACACGACGGGTAAGATCAATAATCTAAACTACCCGTAGCTTTCAGTGCTTTCAACTAATGAAAAATTTCCAAAAGTATAAAAAATTATTATTTTCAAATTTTATTTTTCAGGAGTTGCAATAGGCGTGATTATCAGTACTGTGATTCTTGGAATGTTTATTTTAATAACTTGGAAAATCTTGACTGAAATCCACGACAAGAGAGAATTTGCAAAATTTCAAAAAGAATGCATACTAGCTAAATGGCATCGGGTAAATAAACTAATAAATTCTCCATTGAAAAAAAGTAATATAGGAATATGTAACTACAATGATTTTCTTTTGTGCAGGAAGAAAACCCTTTGTATAAACAAGCCACTACCACATTTTCCAATCCAACATTTCGATGTCTTAATAAGAATTTAGTCGAAGATTCATTCAACAACGATTATGAATAAAAATTATTTAAAATTTAAGATATAAAATGTTATTTTAGTAAGTATTGCATTTAGTGCAGAATATCTTAGTTCATCTTGAAAAATACAAACTTTTACTTGAATTTGAAAACAAATGTGCATCTATTTCAGAAATATCTATTAATTTTAATATATTTTAATAAAAATAAATGAAATTAAAGACACATGCATATTAATTTGTTATAATATTCCAAAATATTAATTTTAATTTACTTCTTGTATATCGAAGTGTATCAGAATTAATAATGTTTTTATAAGTGCATTTTCTATGTTTTTGATTCAAATGCAATATTCAATATTGAGAAGTGATCTCTAAATCTGAATCAGTAAGAATTTTGAATAATTTTAATTAGTGTGTGACTTCTTGCTTTTCAATCAGTCAAAAGAGATTGCTTTCAATTAACAATCATTGATTTTATCATTCAGAAATAACAAATTGTAAAGCAAGAAATCAGTAATTGATTAAAATTATTGAGAAATCTTACTAATTTAGATTTAGCGAGTTATATAATCAATGACTTGAGAAACCGAGATTTCTTTTAAATTTTCCATTCGTTAGATAACATTATCAGTGGCTTAAAACAGTTTAATGTAAAATTAATGTTAGAACAAATATAGAGATAAAGGGCGTTTCTTAAAAAAAATTTTTTATGTATATGTGAACCTCACTATTTAATTAAGATATTCTTTTTTTCAAGCCTGGATTTCAATATTTGCTCATTATGTCTTTCTCAGAATATTCTCAAGTATAAAGCAAGTACAGAGAAAGGCATCAATTTTTATCTTCATACCTACAACCGGTCTTTGTCTTGAATAATCATTTTTATAAAAAGTGAGTCGAATGAGCAAAGCAAGAAGATTAATCAAATCGCAATTTGAAAGTCTAATAACTGCTTTTTTATATGTCATTTAAGAGAAATAATAATTATAATAAAAGAAAAGAAATGTAGATCTTGCTACATACATTTTTTACTGTCATATATTAATAATCAACGTAGTATACATAAGACATTATGAATAATAATAATTTTAAATAACAGATAACAAGTATTTTTGTTTTAGAAGTATATTTTAATAAATCGAGCAACCAACGCTACGGAATGAAGACGAACTAAGTAATCAGGACGCCATGTTGTTTAATTATCACAGAGTGAAACAGCCAATCCCCTTCACGGAACTATATGTAGCTACCCTCCTTACAAAGTAGGTTCTTCCTTTCACCAACAATTGAATCGCTGACGTACTTTGGTTATTTGCAATTCATAATTGAATTTTCTTTTGCTTTTTTTCATTTTATAACTAAAAAGTTAATTCCAGCAAACTTATTATTACTAGCTTTATGAAAATTTGTTTAGTTATTAGAAAAAAATTACAATTTTATTTAATTATTTCATTCTGAAGAAAAACATTTCTATTACGAAAAGCAAGTATTGTTCAGTGATCTTCATAAATTCTAGTAATTTTGAGGCAAATTGGAATTTATATTTTTAATAATTTGCATACTTCTTATTTGCAAGAGGGATAAGAATAAAAAATCATTTCTTTGGAAATAAATATATTTATGTGCCCCCGGCGCGTAAACTCGTTTCTTCGCTACAGTTAAGAGTAGCGCAATGTTGTGTATTGCGCTACAGAGGAATGAAATATAAAAATTGAACTGCGCATGCGCCTATACTATACTATAGTCCCACAATGCAAGTCCGAGCCAGGCTTGAGACCGACCCGGGACGGTTGATAAACCTAACAGCCAGACCAGGCCCAGGCCTGGTTTCAGTTTTTTTATGGAATGCTGCATCTTGACAGGTCTGGGCCTAGCCTCGGCCATGCCGAAATTTCTACACAAGCTGCAGCATAGAGTGAACCATTTGAAGTGCTCCTCGTCGATGATAACTTTATTATAACCACAAAATCAGTAGATTTACGTCCTGCTTGACTAGAACATTCTTCTGAAGAGTATACTTTTTTACAATCGGCCCTAAATCAATTCGTATTGGATCTAACATTCGCTCGGATCGAACCCAGTTTGCTGCTATTGTTTTGAGTTTTGAGTATCGCGCCCTTTGCTTTATCGCTTCTCGCGGTCGAAGAAGGCATCTCGTAAGACGCTCGTAAATTCGTCACAACTTGGCTCCTGCTGCAAACCCTCGAGCAACTCACTAGTTCCCATCGACCTGGGGTTAAAGCTCGATGCACACCAAACCTCAATCCATCAAAAATTCCAGAGGTTATCCCCTTTTCATTCACTTTATTTTCATAAGTGCCTTCTCTAGTTTTTGTATATTTTATTTTCCAACACAATTCATAATTAATTTGGCTCCCCTTAAGATTCTTCCTTTTACACTCTAAAAACAGACTATTGATTTTGAAACGATCCCTTTCACTATTAAAGGATTTTCTAATCAAAATTGCCCTAAGAGGAAATCCTTTAACAGTTGAAAGATTGGCTTTTCAAATGTGCTATCCTTTTACTGTCACGGTATTTCCTTTGGTCTGGATATGAAATACTTTGTCGTACAAAGGAAATATAATTTTGAGGATAAAAGAAAATAAATTGTATGATATAACCTGAAAAGAAATGTACATGGAGAAACTTTTTATATCAAATTTTACTATAGTATTTTTCAATTTAGAGAAAAACGTATCACTTTGAGAATTTTTGTTACTAAAAATACTAAACTTTATAATAATGATATGAAACTTTAGTATAAACTATAGTAAAATTTGCTATGAACTATGCTGAAGCTTCATATCATTATTATAAAGTTTAGTATTTTTACCAACAAAAATTCTCAAAGTGATACGTTTTTCCCTAAATTGAAAAATACTGTAGTAAAAATTGATATAAAAAGTTTCTCCGTGTACACAAGCCCAAATTTGCCAAATGCGAATATTAAATCGATCATTTTCAATACTTTAATAACTACCCGTCTTAGATTCACGCTTAAAGAAATTTTAAGACACAACGTTAATTAAAACAATAATATTCATTGAAATTCAAGCACGCTTTACAAAATCATTTTAAAAAAAGACGACTGATAATCCTTCGATCGTTAAAAGCATTAAAAATTAATAAATTTATGATGCTTCGATTGTCAGAAGCAATGAAAAATGAGGTCATGCGGATAAAAATTATTTATTTTGGTATACGTACATTGAAAAATTTTTACGTAGCACTATGGGATGTCTAATATTTTAAAGATATCCATTTCCTTGAGGTATCCACGTTAATTAATCGCAATGATAAAAGAATATATTGCGCAACACAAAAATTACTCCCGCATATTGCACTATTAAGCACTAGACGATGTACACTCAGTGATACGCAGGTGCACGTCGTCTGCTGGCCTACAAATTCAATCTTTTAAGAGTTAAAGGATTTCTTTTTAGAGTCAAAAGAAATCGTTTATCGGTCAAACTATTTTCGTTTTGCATTTTACAGATGAGTTTTTTAACAGTGAAACGAATCTATTGATAGACAGAAGAAATCTGTTTAATTTCAATGGTTGCATTCTGAAAGCAACGTAATTTCACTATTACCTTGAGGAAGGAAAACCTATCAATAGCGAATATTATAGGGCGTTACTGGTACGTTTGAAGGAAGAAATTGCGAAAAAACGACCTCAAATGAAGAAGAAAAAAGTTTTCTTTTACCAAAACAATGCACCGTGTCACAAATCAATCGCAACAATGGCAAAATTGCACGAATTGCACTTTGAATTGCTTCCCCATCCACCGTATTCTCCGGATCTGGTCACTAGCGAATATGACCTGTTGGCAGACCTAAAAAGAATGCTCCAAGGAAAGAGATTTGGCTCCAATGAAGAAGTGATTGCGCAAACTGAAGCGTATTTTGAGGCCAAAGATAAATAATTCTAAGAAATGGCATCGAAATGTTAGAAAAGTGTTGGAATGAATGTATCACCTTTGAAGGCTACTATGTATATATTTAATAATTTAGTTCATACGATGTTATTCTTATGAACAAGGGCAGCATTCGAAAAAATCGCAATCGGTGCGTACATGGAAAATTGCGCCCTTTTATGCATGCAGTTTTTTTTTCTGCCCATATTATACAGACTTGACAAAACCATACTTGAACTGAATATTTTGAATATTTGAACATATTTAAACACATTAGGGGCCGATTAGACTGTCAAAGCAAGACCGTTTTGACAAAATTAGAACTGAAGTTCAACCTGCCACATTATTTGGACTAGACAGGAACAGAGTTATAATGTCAAAATTATACCGGCTATATGATGTTTTATTTTTTTTGCTCCTGCCTCTTTGGTATCTCTGAGACTTGTTTTTACAGTGTACAAGTCATTATTGAACGAAAAATCAGATCAAATTATTGGATCTATAACTTAATTCGTGCGATTTTTTTTTCAAAATTTGAACGTTTATTTAAGAAAAACATGTTCAATAGTATTATTCCAAGCATTGCCCATCTGAAGCTATGACTTTTTACCATCTTTCTGGCAATTTGTGGATTCCATCCCAAAAGAACTGCGCCAGCTCGGCGGCCAAGAATGAATCAAGCCAATTTTTGATACTCTGTTCTGATGTGAACCGTATTCCAGTGAGGGCGTTCTGCATCGACCGGAACAAATGGTAGTCAGAAGGGACAAGGTCTGGGCTATAAGGCGGGTGGGGTAAAACTTCCCATCCACTGTTTTCCAAATAGTTCTTAACCGAAATAGCAACATGGGGCCGAGCGTTGTCATGATGGAAAATTATTGCCTCGTGTCTGGTCACATATTCCGGGAATTTTTCGGCTATTGCTCTCTTCAAACGGATTAATTGTGTTCGGTAGCGTTCTCCAATGATGGTTTCACCCGGTTTTAGCAGCTCATAATACAGCACACCCTTCTGATCCCACCAAATACAGAGCATTACCTTCGCGCCATGGATATTCGGCTTTGCCGTTGATTTGGCTGGTTGGCCGAGTTTCACATATGATTTTTTGCGCTTGGGGTTGTCGTAATGGATCTATTATTCATCACCAGTAACAATCCGATGCAAAAATAATTTCTTTTTGTGGCGTTCCAGCAGCGATTTGGACATGCAAAACCCCCCTTCAACGTCTCTAGGCTTGAGTTCATGTGGAACCCAATTTCCTTCACTGACAGAAATTGGCTTTGGTTCCTGTGCACATAGCACATAATTTTTTTGTACAGTAGTTGCCTTGACCAAAAAAGTTCAGAGAAGCTACTACTTTTATGGTTATCATGACAGTAATTTGGACTTTCTTGTGTATTCGGTTGTTGTGACCAAAGTTGATGATTAGAATCAGCTCTATACGTACCCCAACGATTAATACACATACATTTTCTTTATATGTACTGCCAAGCTCCTTTGGTTACTACAACCGCAGCGTTCGCTGTTGCGCTAGACAAACCAAGTATAACTTTCATTTTTTACAACGAGGTAAGCCTGTCGTGACAACTATTAAATCTTGTAATAGTCACACAATTTAACTTGCACTGCACTGGAGATAAGTAGTTACTTCCAAAAAGATATATTTTGTGAAAACTATAATCAGTCAAAAAAAGTTTATGGTGATGAAAAAAGTGACAATTTTTTAATTTAATCGACGAAAGTTATTATAAATATCATTATACCGGATTATTTTTCTAGATCTTTTCGGTGAAACTTTATTTTTTGTAATCAAATTGAATTAGTATTTTGATAACTAGGAGAACCATACCTATAACCTCAAAAATAATTTTGGCTGGGTATTTACTGTCCATAGACAATTTATTACAAATTAATCTTAGAAAATGTTCATAACCTAGTGATTCTGGTTTTTATGCAGAAAACTTAAAAAAATAAAGATGAATTTTGATAAAATAATGTAGATTCTATAAATAAAGCAATTTGATAAGAACTGTACTTGGTCATTTTAACTAAACTCTATGCGCGGCTTTACGATGGACTTTGGTTCCTATAACCGTAGCTCTTACGCTACTTTCAGTACATAAGAGCAGTTACCCCTAACACATTAATCAAGTTTCCGCCACTCGGCCTACCAGAATCGTGGTCTCAGTAACGTTCCTTGCAGTTGGAGTAAACACTTTTCCAAAGTATGACAGCCACTACCATGATTGTCATGACAACTTTAACATTTTTTGTAAAGACGATTTTAACAAAAAAACTTTGGTTTGTGAAACCCGAAATTTCTCTCAGTGTTGCTTTTGAATGTATCCGGCTGCTTTTAAACGTTTTGAAATGGCTGCTTGAGTGACTCCCAAAAATTCTGCGAGCTCTTCTTGTGTTTGGCAACAATCTTCATCGAGTAATGCTTCCAGTTCATCATCTTCAAACTTTTTTGGCTGCCCAGAACGTTCTTCGTCTTCCAAGCCAAAATCACCACTTTTAAATCGTGCAAACCACTTTTGGCACGTTCGCTCAGCTAGAGCATGTTCACCATAAACTTCCATCAAAATACGATGACTTTCGGCAGCAGTTTTCTTCATATTAAAGTAATGAAGAACTCCCCGCAAAGGCACAAAGTTCGACATATTTGAGTGAAAAAAAATTATTGTTGTTTCCGGTTGACGAAACTACATGGGAAACTATATCGTAATTTAAGCCCAGATCCTATAGTCTTTCATGTAGTTTCCCATAAGGTTCTCTATATATTTTCCTATGTCAAATTTAGCTGTCCAGTGATTTTTTTATAATTATAAAGTATAGAAATTATTAAAGTTAAAGTTGAATGTTAAATAATGGATAACTTATAACATAAATTTACAAAATGCCCTTTTCAATCACTTAACTTTAACATGCAAAATTGTAATATTCTACAATTCTGGGACACAGAAAAATATATAGGAAATCGTATGGAAAACTATATAAGATCCAAGCTTAAATTACAATGTAGTTTTCCATATGATTCTTCATATAGTCTCCTAAAGAGTTTTCTACATGAGATTTTACTATACGGATGAACTTAGAATGAACTTGTCGAACAAAAAAGGGAAAGGGGCTAATAGAAATAAAGCGCCAGTGGGATATATTCCATCAATCTTCGTCCAACGAGATCTTAACATTTTTTTCTAGAGAACCATTAATTCTTCAAAAGTCTCGCCCCTTTCCCACAAATCAGAATAAGGCGTAAAAATTGCGAATTCGTTTCGCGTGTGGAATATCCTCCTTGTTTACTGATAAATTAGCAGAAGACTTTTAATGAGTGAAATTCGAGAATTTTGTTAATTAGAGGAGGTGCTGATGGGATGTGTAAAAACTTCGTAGCCAGACCTTGAGGACGACACAGAATACCTTGAGGGAAGTTGGAGGACCGGGGCACGGCGCTCCGCACTAAATCATCGCCGCACGTCTCTTTCTTTACTTTGTGCAGATTTTATTGATTATTTTACGGCCAGGAACATTGTAAATCTCTTCATCCCATGGCGAGTGCCCCTGGCCTGAACGTGTAGTGCCCTCACTGGGCCCCCATAGCGCCAATTATGTGAGACGAGAGGAACATTGTTACCATATTCGGCTACATCGACCTCGTCACGTTAACCCCTCGAGGGGGACGAAGGACGGATGCTGCGGTTTTGTATCTTTAATATAGTAGCAAACTAGATTTTCGCAATAAAGTGAGGGATTCTCGCTACTTGCGTAAGTAGATTACTACTCAAGTTCGTTATTCCAGTAATCATGTAATACTTTCTAGAATGTAAGTACACATGATGTCAATTCTGAGAGTCATAACATTAGTTATTTATCATATTGAGAGGCAGGACAAAATGTTTGTGGACCGCAGAAATATCCTGATTTCAGCAATGATAGATTTTTTGAAATATTTTTATTTTTATATTTCTTTCAAATTTTTTTATATACTGTCAACCTTGGCTATTTAAGAACAGAAAATATTTTTCATAAGAATCAATGAAATTTAAGATACATATATATATATATTAATTTGTTATATTATTCAAAATTAATAATTTTGATTTACTTCTTATGTATTAAAGCGTATCGGAATTAATGACATTTATATAATTGCATTTTGTATATTTTTAATATGAATGCAATTCAGCATTTTATAGAATCGATAATATAAGAAAATTAATTAACAAAACTTATTGGAAAGAGCTCTCTAAATCTTAATCAGTTATTTCTTCGTTTCGCATTTTATCCATAATCATAATTTGAGTTGGGAATATTTTAATCCATTCAAGGATGATTTGAAAATCTTTCTGAATGCGTTTGTCGAGTTTTATTAAAATTAGAAAATTTATTGAAGCTATGCAAATTCAAAATTTGTCTTAAAGTAGCCTTGTGGTGTTGAAGCAATTTTGGGACAAGTTTTTCGTTTGTGAATACTGTTTTTGGGGCGAAAACCATATGGATGCCTGTAAGCACGTATTCTAAAGTAAAATGAAGCAAAATTAAAAAAAAATATATTTTCTTCTGTAGAAATTGTAAGCATTTGTGAAAAAGGCGGTCGAGATGATTTTTTCACAGATTCTGATTTCCGATTCTTATTTTTCACGTTCTTTAGAATTTTTTCCTGTTTTATGTCGCTACATGCAGTATTAAAGTTTAATGTACTCGGTAGGGGAAATTTCAAATTACACTTGAACCAGATGTCAAAATTCAAACATGACACTATAAAAATTTTAAGAAATTTTTATACATACATAGTCAAGCAAAAGTCGTTACTTTTTCAAAAGTACTTTATTCTGAAACAATGTTATCTTCAATTTGCTTCATACCAAAGAAATATTTACTCATGTATTTTCTACATTCTAATCATGAATAAGACAATAATGGTTTTATATGAAAAATTACTCGAAATTTTTATCAAAAAGTAAGGACAAGTTCATGAACCAGCCACGTTTGACCAAAATTTTAAAAATAAGAGCATTTTTTGTATATTTGAATGAAACTTTTTATAAAAATTAAAAACTGCAATATTGGTTTCTCATAGTGATCATAAATTTCTACCAATTATTCTTATTACATTTTTCGATTAAACTAAAATTAGAAGAGTCACAGTATGTTAAAACTTGAAAATAGTCAATATGAAAATTCCATTTTCCAGTTAAACTATAGGAGATACGAAAAAACGTTATAATACAAAATTGTTTACTATAAAAAGATCTACAGATTTTAATCGCAATATTTTTTTTATAAGATGTACACTGCTGTGTAAAAGTCGCCAGGCACTTGTTTTTAACCATTCACATAAAAGCTTCTAATTTATAAAATACCTAACAATGAATTTTTTCCTTAGAATAACATAGAAGGTAACGAAATTCTGCATTTAATAACCCCAAAACGAAATTTTTTAGTCCATTATTAACAAAGATATTGCCAAAAAAGCAAAAATTCAAAACTTTTTAAAATGTAAATTGTAATCATTTTTTCTTGAATGCTGCCAAAATCTGAGCCCAGAACAAAAAAGTTGTGAAACTTCATATTTGTGAAATTATTTAAGAAAAAAATTTTATAGTATTTTTTAATGATGTTTTGTATTTTTTTTATACTATCAATTTTAATAATTTTAGACATCTATTTTCCAAGTATGTGAATCTTTTGTATTCTCACGACTTTGTTTTTCTAAATTTTAACATTAATAGTACCAAGAAAAATCTATCAAAATATTTTTGATACGTTGCTAATAGTCTATGTAAATTTACCTTCATAATAACCTGAGAAAAATTCAAAAATGTTCATTGCTTCAAGAGTTGTTTAAAATTCAAGAAAACTTTGAAATCTTAACTTTTTTCGCAATATCTTCGTTAATTATTGGCTAGTACACTATGTTTTGGGGTCATTGGATGCAGAATTTTTTTTACCTTCCATGTTACTCTAAGGGAAAAATTCATTGTTAGGTATTTTATAAATTAGAAGCTTTTATGTGAATGGTTAAAAACAAGTGCCAGGCAACGTTTGCACAGCAGTGTAAATTTTTGTTTACCTCTTAAACATCAAAAATGAGCATTTTTAGCCTTGTTTCGAGGGACACAAGTGGCGTATTTGGGGCCGGTGCGCAGCATCATTAATGCGCATGTGCAGCTATATGTACGCCCAGTGCCGCTGGGCAGTCCGGTACTTTTAAACCCGGCGGGCGATAATGTCAAGCACATAAGTTACTAGCTTCACACAGATATCGATAAATAGCGATATCTTTATTATGGCTGCCTTTTATGCCGAAACCACAATTTCTCTGGAGATGGACTCTGAACTCGAAGAAAGTTGTATGTACTTCTACTCCTTGCGGCCCCTCTCGACAGGCCTAATAAGTGTTTATTTTTGATGTTGTCGAGGTAAAAAGTATCGTGTGTGGCACGGATCACACAGCCAATTTTAATTCGTGTGATTGCTGCCCTCGCTTCGCTCGGGCGGCAAACTTCACACTCATTCAAATCGGCTGTTTGTGTACCTAACCACACGATGTACTATTTTCCAAAAAATACTATTGAAAATCGAAAACTTAATTTTATTAACCAGAATATGTAAAATACGATAAAAAACGTAGGAATTCATAATTGTTCGCTTTAATAAGATCTTCAAACTCTGTATAACACAGTTTCTGATGAAATCTATATTTTTCTTTTCAATTTCAAAAAATACCCTTAAAATTCAATATTTCATTTTTTTTCATCCATGCGCATTCTCCATCCAGCGTTCTTGCCAGGCACTAAGCGCCTGGTCCCTTGCTGCTTCGCGACTTCTCACTCGGCCGAGTGTGCCCTTCGTTTGGTGGACAAACTTTCGGCATTGGGCGAGCAGGTTTACTGAGATGACCCTCGCGATTATCCAGACAGCAGTCTCCAAGATCCTGCTATACGAGCACGCAACGCAAAGCGCCCTCCTTCACTGAACTGCGACGAGGCGTTTGTGGTCACAGCAGGTGACCACTCGATGCCTCGACGAGGGCACGGGCGTACCGGGGACCCGGTGTACTGGTGGAGGGACCAGTTGTCTTTCCTGCGTCGGAATTGCCTCGCAGCGCGGCGGAGTTTTACCCGCTCAAAGGGTGATTCTCTGCTGCGCGAGGCATGGAAAAGAGCAAAATCAGCTCTGAGGCAAGGCATAAAGAAAAGCCGACTTCAGTGATGGAAAGACTTGATCGGTGAGGTCGAGAAGGACCCATGGGGTCTCGCCTTCAAAATAGTTACCAAGAGATTGGTGTCTAGAAGAAAGACCCCGGGCTTGGATAATCCCGATCGAGTCAAGTACATCGTGCAAAACTTGTTTCCGCATGTAGAGCCGTATTAAAGACAGGACCGAAGCTCCTGCGTGGTCGGAGGCGAAGAAGTCTTCACTCTCGAAGAACTCAAGAGAGCGGGTGGAAGGCTCAAGGCAAACACAGCACCGGGGATCGACGGGTTGCCGAACGAGATCCTCAAAGAGGTGATCAGGGCATACCCGGAGATTCTCCTAGAAGTCTTTAACTCCTGTCTTCGGGAGGGGAGTTTCTTCGCAGACTGGAAGAAGCAGAGGTTGGTCCTGCTGAGGAAGGGCAACAAACCTCTATGGGATGCCTCATCGTATAGAACAATTTTGTTTATTGAATACGATGGGGAAACTTCTGGAGGAAATGATCCTACAAAGACTACAGGGTCACATGGTCCGCGAGAATGGTCTCTCGGAAAACCAGTTCGGCTTTCGGAAAGGCAGGTCCACACTAGACGCCATCCAGGCAGTGGTGGACATCGCCACTAAAGCAAGAAGAGAAACTGGTAAGCGTAAAGGATTCTGCGCGTTTATCAGCATTGACATACGCAATGCGTTCAATACCATGAGATGGAACATCTGCATCGAGGCGATGGTGCGGAAAAAAGTTCCAGACTACATCCTGCGAATGATAGATGACTATCTGAGCGACAGGTGGGTAATATACGAGGGCGACAAATGGTCTCTCAAGGAAGAGATGACATGTGGCGCCCCTCAAGGGTCGCGGGTGGGTCCACTCGTTTGGAACGTCATGTACGCCGATTTCCTGCGCATGGACCTGCCTGCTGGAACGAGCATCATCGGCTTCGCGGATGACGCACTTGTCGTGTGCGCCGCTGACGACGTCAAAATCCTGGAGCTGAGGATCAATGACAGTCTGTGGCGGGCAAAGCGTTGGTTGGATAGCAGATGCCTAAAAATGGCCCCTGAAAAGACCGAGGCTTTGCTGGTCACGGACAGGAGATCCTTCAAATACCCGAGGATCGTTCTCGGGGAACATGAAATGCAGTGGAAAAAGAGATTAAGTAGCTGTGTGTGCAGTTGGATCGAAGGCTTAGCTTCGGCGAACACCTGCAGATCGCGACTGCCAAAGCCATCCAATGTGGGGTCGCCCTGACTCGGCTCATGCCCAACATTGTTGGACCCAGGGAAGCTAAGAGAAGGCTGGTGGCGAGCGTGGTAAACTCGAAGCTGCTTTATGCAGATCCGATCTGGACAAGTGCCCTTAACAACCATGCTATCCTGAAGAAGCTGTTCGCGGCACAGAGAGGTGTGGTGATGAGAATTGTCTCAGCATACCGATCTGTGTCGACGAGTGCTGTGCTGGTCCTGGCGAGCGTCCCGCCAATTGACTTATTGGCGGAGGAAAGGAAAGAGACATTTCAGCTCCGTAAGGAGCCCACCTGCTTAACAAACCTGCAGGAAATCGCTCGCGCGAAGGAGGCCATCCACAAGGATGGGAGGCGAAGACTCGTCGAGAAATGGCAGGCGAGATGGCATGGTGGCCAATCCGGGAGATGGACACACCGCCTAATCCCGGAGCTCACCACCTGGCTGGTCCCTTGTGGACAATGCAGAGCACACATTCTTTTTCTGTGCCAGGTGGGGCGTGGAAAGAGAGGCTGTCGGTCGGGAAGTGGGCGCACAACTCACCCCTGACACGATGGTGTCTCTCCTGCTCCAGTCTGAACGGAAATGGATGCTTATCGAGTCATTCGTCACCCTGGATATGAAGACGAGGGAGCTCGATGGGCGTGTAGAGCGCGGCAACATCGAGGGCCAGTAGAAATCGCATCGGGGCCTGCACCTGCGGTCCTGCGCCCTGGGCGGACTTGGCTGTCCGCGTCGACCAGGGGAGAAATCTTCTTGTTCCTCCCCAGGTTGGCGCGGCTAGTCGGTCCTCCTCACAAAAAAAAAAGAAAAAAAAGCACGTAGGAACAGGCGCCTCACGCAGGGTCGAGGGTCACAAATGCTGACCATCACCCTGCTGAGACGCCACCAGGTACTTGTCATCACCTCGGCCCGCGCTGGTAACGCAGCTCTATCCTCTATTCCGACTAGGGTTCGCTGACCCCGTTCTAGGGCCAGAGATAGCCTTTCGGTGTACATTTTGCTGACGTTCCGTCTTGGGAATAATGTACTGGTGATCTCTGGCTGTATAGTCCTCGATCATCTGCCAGTCCCGCACGTGCGCCGCTAGGCTTTCCGGCACCCAGGAGACGTCCGGATGTCGCCGTTTGCCATTTCTGCCTGGAAGTCGCCTATGCTCTCATTTGGGGTTAGGTAGCAGTTGATAAAAATTATTTGGCTGCACCTCATCCAGACAAAGGCTTTGCTCGACCCGTGGCGCGACATCAAGTGTCATCGTTTGTCAAGAATCTAGATTGCTGCGGTACCAAGAACATCGTGATACCAGCCTGTCTCAGTGCTGTCCCGATACTGTTCGCTAATGATCACTACGTCAGCATTCTTCTCGAGATAGATTTGAGCAAGCAGGTCCTAGGCCATCCTGCTTCTGTTCAGGTTTTCCTAAAGAACCTTTATCGCGAGCGGCTAAACTTTTCTAGAGCTTCTCGGAAGATCATGCAATCGCCTGACTCCGTTACGTGTCCCAATAAGTGAGTATTGTTTCTAGTGCCTTTGCACAGGAAGCACTTGGGGCTGGCTTTGCAGTCAGCCGCCTTGTGCTCCGCGCTGCCACACCTGTAGCATAGGGTACTCCGGTCGGGCCCCATGCAGGCTCGACTTTCGTGGCCGTAACCGAGGCACCTGAAGTAGCGAGTAACCTGCTCTCACCGCCTCAGCCTGCAGCTGACACACCCAATGCAGATGGGCGCTGACTCAAAAAGGTGCTCAGCTGCCTCGTCTTTTCTTTATTCCTACAAAGACATCTCCACTTCCAGTTATGCGGATGGTCTTAATTTCTGTTCCGCACTTCGTGGGGTCGACCTCACTGTGAATCCCGGCCGAGATTTCAGCGCAGGTTTTGCCCTCTGCAGATCTGAGCGCGATTGCCTCAGGTCAAAGACGCCGTTTTGATTAATCGAATCGATAACAGTACTTATTTCGAAAATGAGATGGTAAATCTGTCTAATCATCGCCATAATGATTTTTACCAGTAATTTAGCGTATTCCAACTTAGAAACCCGAATAGATGTGTATTAAAAAAAGTACGTGGCTTTAGAGAATTCATCATGCGTTTCCACATAGTTTGGTTACTTTAGACAAATATTTTTCTTCGATTAGAATTTAAAGACAATCGAACCAAAAACTAAAGAAATCTGCGTTATATAAAGCACTTCTGCAATTGTATAATATAGAATTTTTTTTTTACCATATTTTGGGAAAAAAAAGAGTACCTGTATTTCATAGTTCACCTCATATAAGTATTTTTGATTATTTACATATTCCTCGATCCAAGATAACATATACAACATCACAATTTATTTGAAAGAACTAATCACTTTTATTTTAAATTAATCTGCATGCAGAGTTGATTTTGACTCAATTTTACTCACATTATTAAAACATTATTTTTCTGAAAATATTTAAACTGACTCAGATATCTATTCATTTATATTAATAAAGTGGTGGAATGCAATTGGTGTTCAATTGGCCTCAATTTAAAATTAGCAAGTTTAAATACATTAAAATTAAAATCAATGCAATAAAAAAATAAAACTACAAACGCAGAACCTTATTACGATAAACTGATTTCTCTGTCACTAAAACTTGATATTCTTCGTAATAATAATAATGATAAAAATAGTAATAATAATAATAATAATAATAGTGATAATAGGTAATAATTCTAAGCAAAGTAAACTGGACTCAAATTTGTTATTTGTGCCTTAAACATGAAGGTTACTTGGAATTACTTTTTATTTTTCTGATTAAAAATATAATTCTCTTAATTTTTATAACTTCGTTCTTATTCTTCAAATGGTAATACGGAATTTTACACTTTACAACACTTTGCGTAAACAGCCATTTAAATTTTACGAAAGACTAGTAAATATGTGCTGCAACATTTAAAAAATCGTTATTGAGGGTTTAAGCAACTGTTTCTATGTATTGCAGCCTTGATCTTGCAAATTAATATAAATGAATATGTATGTGGGCAAGAAATTTCCTATTTATTATTCACAAAATACGGAATAGTCATGAAAGCAAGGAGTAGTTAGAAAAATCCTCAATAAAATAACATTTTTCTATGGATTGATAAATATATTCGGTAAATTACAATTTTTCGGTTTATTTTTTAATTTCGCCGTGGGATGGAGGGGGAGTGTGAATTTGTAAGGTACTTTTCGTGAATGATTTAATAAATATCACGTATTTAGTAGATGTCGCCAAAAAACCTTACATAAAAAACGTAAAATTATATGAAATAAACGATATATTTTTGAGTGGACGTATCATGAACTTGAGAACAAAACACTGCTCTTTCCGAAATTTTCCTTAAAGATACGAAACTTAAGTAAATTTCCATAAATTTTTCTTGAATTTGAGAAAATCTAATAAAATTTTCAGGCACATGCTGGGTGTCCCATTTTAATCGATAGATCTAAATATTGCCTAATATACGCCATTTGCAAAAAAATGGTTTTGCCCAAAATTGTCAAGGACAGTGGTGGTCATTTATCTATACTCATGACCTTGACCTTCAGATAAATTTTCGAGGTCATTTGAAGCTCAAGACCATTTTTTAAAATGGAAACCCCTATTTTTGACACCGTATTCTAAAAGAACAAGAAATTTTGCGTTAGAAATGATATTTTTGAATTTGTTATAGTGACCTTGAGAAGGTAAATCAAGATCAAATTGCTAAAAAGTGCCCAGAAGCTGTTTAAAAATAAAAAATTTTGTTCAGTGGAAAAAAATTGACCTTAGATTGACCGAATCATGTGTGTGTCATTACTACATGCAATGGATAAATTATAATAAGAATAAAAAACCTTGTATACTTTATTATTCCTTTATCATTATAACATTCATTGATATATTTCGTCATAGCATTAATTGTGTTTTTGGTATATACAATATAAAAGTTTATATATTCCCGATTTTTTATCAATATATGTATTTTGCAAAATAAATAGAATAATAGTGTTTCCAAGACGAAAATGTAGTATTCCTGCTAGAAAATGATTCTGTACACAGTTTCTCAATAAATTAGTAATTTTAATTAAATATATAAGCGTACAATAAATTTTTCATCAAACAATATATGTCGAGTGCCTATATAAAAAGCAAATAACTTTCAGAGCGGAGACTCTTTTGAGATAAAGAAAGTTTGATATCTTTATGTTTAAAATTATTACATATTCAACGAATTAATAATCGTCATTATATAAATATCAATAAAGTACTAATTATTCTGTGATTATTTGTATTTAGATAGCTTTGTTTTAAGAAAACATGAGAAGAGTTGCTTACATCATAATGATGAGTGGTGTACACATTTACTAAGAGTATCTTTTCCTAAAATTTAAGCAACTATGTATACAAAGTGTCGTAAACTGCTTATAAATCATATTAGAGAACAATAACGAGTTTACATGAATCATCCGGATCATAATTTCTCATTAAAGAATCCTGATAATATCGAAAATGTAGAAAAAATGCAGATACTATTTTTATTATACAATATTTTTGTTAATATACATTTTATTTGTGCAGTCATAAAAAAATTAAGTTAATATCAGTTGGAACATAATCTGTGAAAAATCATGTTTTTGAAGTTTAATAGGATTTTTGTATGAGTTCAAAGAAGCTTAGCTTAGATTGAAAAATAGTAGATTGTGCAGCTAGGAGTTGATGCGCTGTTTTTAGGGCAAGGACTGAATTATCTGTTGAGCCCTAAGAACGGCCCAGTTCCGTAGCACACACGATGTTTTTTGCAAAATATGCACTAAAAAGCTGCTTCCAGCACCTAAAGGCGACCTTAAGGTGTACTTTTGGATACAGCGTACCACACGCATATGACTCAATAAAGTGATCCCAGAACGTGGGAGCTGGCGGCCCCCACCATAGATACCTCAAGCTCATTGTGTCTTCCTCATTCAACCAACCTATGGCAGTCGAGCGAGGAAGAAGCCATGAGTTGGTGGGGGTCTATGGTGGGGGCCGCCAGCTACCACGTTCTGGGATCACTGACTCAATACACATAAGTGAATGAGAGAGAGATCACGTAGTCAACACGGTCGAAACAATTTATGTAATTAAGGTAGTCGGGTAGTGGGAAGGGGGTTGGTTAAGTGCCCTTTTTTATTTCATATATCGATAGATTAGACTCCTCGCGATCGAAAAGTCCTCTGCTATTTTGGGCCTTACCGTATTAAATTTTGAATTATCACGTCTGAAAATATGGAATTTTAACGTGGGCTCTTATGGAAAGTTATTTCGCGGGCTCATAATATCACGAATTTGCGAAAAAATTTCTGGTGGCGGCGTTGCGGAAAACTATGGTACCATTGAGAAATTTCATAAGAATATTAATTTTCCTTTGAAAATCGTATCTTACCGTATATCTCGGAAAGTTATTTCGAAATAAACGACAGAAAACAAGAATAAAAAGGACTATAGTTGTCATCTCGTCGGGTGAGTCCGCGATTGGATCCCGAGTGATTGGCACAGCGCGATGATTGCCGAAGTTCACCGAAAGAAATACTCCGAGAGTCAAATATAGATTGTGAATTAATGGAAAACATTTTTTTCCCCAATCGTTATAGGTATTAATAGTAAATTATAACGGAAAAAAATGTTCCGCACAATGTTCGGAATTTTGCAACGTGCATGAAACATTTTCGAAAAATTCCCGGTGATTCTTCTGAATCTTACACTGAGAAAAAAATTTATTCAACAAAACTTTTTTTGTTATCCTGACAAAATATTTTGTTGTCCCAACAAAACATTTTGTTTAACCAACAAAATTTGTTTGATATAGCAAAATGTTTTGTTGGCACAACAAAACATTTTTGTTAGCTAAATACTAACCAAATATTTTTGTTGATTTGACAAAACTGTTTTCTCAGTGTACTGTGATTCTGAATTGATTATAAGTATGGAAAATCATTGATTCTTTCAGTGAACGGCCCCTCGTCCTCAAGGCTGCTTTTTTAGGTGCTCGAAGCATCTGTTTTGTGTGTGTTTTGCAAAATAATGATTTACTATAGTTTGAATCATTTTTACTCCAAGTAGATAAAATGTCTAATATTTATCGACAAATCTGTCATATTTACAAAAAAGCATTAAATTGTACTGACATATCTTTCAAGCTTGCAGAAATGTTATGTTGTCACAATTGTATCTCATAAACTCAGTAAATACAGAAAATTTTTCTCCGTTTACTCTAGCAACATTAAAATCTCTGTATACAACAGCTCCTATGTTTATTATTTCTCTTTAATCTCATTTTCCCGTTCACTTTTCGTTAACACGTCAGAAAGACATGTGCATTCGACAACGTTGGAGAACGCAGCTATGCTGCAAAGGTTGCAGCTAAAAGTTAAAAGAAGGAGGCAAGAGATATAGGAGACTGGCTCTTTGCACAATTTGATTTACGCGCCGCGGTGCTCTTGGTCCATCTGGAACAATGTTGTTCGATGCGCGGTCGCTAATGGCCGCCGCCGCTGCCTTAATTATAACCAAATACGAGCCAATCAGCCCCCGGGCTGTATCTTAAGATCGCTCGTTCAAGTTACATTTCCACTCGGTCGGTCCATCCTTTGCTTTGCCTGGTGCTTCTCGTTTCCTAAACGCGTAAGTACCTCGCGTTGCAGCCGAGGCTCGTTAGTGGGCGCCCGTAAATCAAACCGCAGGGGTGCAAACCGCTAATATCTACTCGGTACATCCCGAAGGACGCCTTCCTTCGTCCCGTTCATGGTAAACGTTACAAATATCTCACGTATAATGAGTTTGTTAAATCGATTAACATAGCATGTATATCATACTTATTTTCATACTTCTTTCGATCATTATGTCGCTTATCTCTCAGGGACCATCTACAAATTACGCAAGGCGCTTTTTGGAAAATTTTAGACCTCTCCCACCGTGCCTCCTCCTTCATGTAAGCTTTTTTCAAGAGATAATGCACGTTACTTTAGCGTAAGTTTTTTTCTGGCCCCCTCCCCCCAAAAGTCTTACGTGATTTGTACATAGCCCCTTATCTTTTCGAGGTAAAGTGTACATTGTAATTTAGAGATTGATCAACTGTACGAGATTAGTAAATTTCAAGGCAATTAATACGATTTTAAAAGACTGTGAATTGCCTATACAATTGTCCAGGATTGAGAAATGTTTCAACAATTAGCCGAAAAATTAGTTGGGATGGTTTTAAAAATTACTAATCTGAAAAGTAGTCTGATATCAATTAAAATTGTTACTCGGGGGTTTTTGGTACTCTTGATCACGAATAGGAAATCAAATTTCAAAATAGAAAACAAACTATTTTTCACAATTTTGGTCCACCATGTTTGATCTGCCATTTTGGACTTCAATATTTTGGAATTTTTACTCGATTTAATATCAGCGCCTCCAAAAACCTCCAGAAACGAGAAATAATACTAATTAAGGCGTGAAAGGGTTAAGGTCAGAAGAAAATAAGATCAATAGCAAAATGTATGTATCTGACAAGGAGCTTTCGATATTAATTATTCAATTTTCTAAGTAAAAGTCCTTTTCAATCAACAATATGAAATCTTTGAAAAATAATTTTGACAGGTAGTAATTCATTACAAATATGATTGCTTATAAGGTTATAGAACTTTATTACTTAGTAAAAGTAATAAACAATTATGAGTAGACTTAGAATAACTTTCTTTATTTAAAGTTAAATGTTGTCTAACACTACATGTGCATCGTCCCAAACTCATCAGGGCTCCTGTTGCCTTTGCGAGGATTATTCCTTTTTAGTCCAGGTGGAGAATCAGGTGGAGATTCGTCGTCATCGTCGTCGTCCTCGTCTAGCTCTGGCTCTTCAGAATCATTATCCGAAGAACATGAGCTATCGAAACCTTCAGGCCCTTGAGGACCTGTCCTTTTCGGAAATGACCCTTGATGACTTGGCGGTCTAGGAAATGGCATTTCAGGACCAGGCCCTTTATTCATTGACCCTGGAAAACCTGGCCCTTTAGGCATTGACCCTTGAATATCTGGCCCCTTAGGCATTGATCCTTGAAAACCTGGCCCTTTAGGCATTGATCCATGAGAACCTGGCATATGAGGACCTGGCCCATGAGAACCTGGCCCTTGAGAACCTAGCCCTTGAGAACCTGGCCCATGAGAACCTGGCCCTTGAGAACCTGGCCCTTGAGAACCTGGCCCTTGAGAACCTGGCCCTTTAGGCGTTGACCCTTGAGAACCTGACCCTTTCGGAACTGGCATTTCAGGACCCGGCCCTTTAGGCATTGACCCTGGAGGACCTGGCCCTTTGGGAATTCCCATTTCAGGATTCGGCTTTTTAGGAATAGACTCTTGAGATGGAATTTTAGGAACCGGCCCTTTAGAACCTGCTTCTTTAGGAACTTGCATTTCAATATTCGGACCTTTAGAACTGGGTGTTTTAGGAACTGTTTTGTTAGTTTGATTGTCCGAATCCCCCCCTTGCTTTATCAATGGAACATATGGTGCATCCTTTCTTTTCGTTTTCCTTCTCTTTGAGCTCATATCTGCATCATCTGGACAATTTTCGTGCCAGCACCCTTGCCTGCACAGCATCTGAAATAACAGTACCTCTTGAATTACGAATTTATCTTACGTTATATTTTTACACGTAATAGAAAAAGTTCTGTAATACTATTTTTAATATAGTGGTATGAAAGATCAACATTTTTTTAAATGTAATTTTTAGTATTTGTAAAGGGTTTCCCAATAAGGGTGATATGTTTTGAAATTGAAAAAAAACACTGAATATTCATTCGGAATTGATCGAAATCTTTTTTATTATATTGGATATTCTATGCCATTTATGATTTAAACAATATATCGGCCAAATGTCCCCCAAGACTTGAGCCAAAAATGCGCCTCATCAGAAAAGATGATTTTTTTATGAAAATTGGGATCATTTTCAATTGATTCCAGAGCCCAATCCGCGAACTCCCGACGCAAACGATGGTCATTAGGCTTCAGTTCTTGGGCCAGAATCATCTTATAGGGATGCAGGCCAAGATCCAATCGCAAAATACGCCAGGTAGTCATCCTGGACAGGCCCAATTCCTGAGATCGACGTGGCACGGACAATTCACGGTTTTCCTCGATACTGGCCTGTACGGCGGCTATATTCTGTGTAGAACGTGCGGTACGCATACGATTTTTAGGCTTAGTATCCAATAGAGTAAATTCACTCTCCAACTTATCGATTATTCGACGAATTGAGAGCGCGGATGGAGCAGAATGACGACCATATTTTGCACGATATGCTCTTTGAACACCGACAAAACTTCTCGAATTTTGATAAAATAATTGGACAATTTCCAAACGTTGTGGAAGCGTGAAACTACTCATGATTAAATGGCAAACCTTACTGATCACAACTGACAGCAGACGTCAAAAATTTCAGTTCAAATGAGCCCGATAGGGACATTCAAAATCATATCACCCCTATTGGGAAACCCTTTATATACACTGTTAGAAATGTTTACCATAATTTCCCGAAAGACATAACTGGATTTTTTTCAGTTACAGTTTCAAAATATTAAGAAAAATTTCAGGAAATTCAGTACATTTTTCGCAATTATAAGATACCTTTACTTAAAAACATCATAAATATCCTCAAATTTTAGCCTTGTAATATAAAAATTTTGTAAATTTCCGAACATTTCTAACAGTGTATATTAATCTGTGCAATCTGGATCTGTACTGTAATTATTTTGGATATTAAAACTTATCGTTCATATTTTAGGCGATTTTTTAATCAAATTATATAAAAAATTCAAATAGTAATCAGTAATAATAACGGTTTATTCCGGACCCACTTAATATAAAATATAAAAAATATTTATAATTAATGGGTCCAAAGGAAACAGTTATATTATTACTAACCATTATTTTCTTTTATCGGACGTTAAAATATCTCAAAAAGGAAAAAAGAGCAAAAATTTAAATTTAGTTATAGAAAATGAAAATGTCCGTCCACGAAAGGTAAGTAAATCCCATATATATTTCGAATTGCATACGTCATGATCAGAAAACTACAAATCACAAATCTCTGAAGTACCATTTTATTTCATCCTGTTCATCTACCTAAGTCTTGATTTTAATTACGAAAATAAGAAACTAATATTTTTCGATAACGACAACAGATAGCAGAAAGTACCTTAGAATCATTTTGTATGACTTTTTGAGGTACCAATCTTTGATGCTTTACCTTTTTCCCTGTTTTACGTGATTTGGTGAGCAAATGGGTTTCGTTTACATTTTCTATCTTTTTTTATAAACATCCGAAATCATTTTCTACGTCGTGAACGTGAAGTTTGAATTTTTGTTCAATATTACACTAACAGCTGGTGATGAATCAAAATGAAAGAATATTTTTCAATCTCAAATTCACGAGTGTTTTCAATTTTCATGAAAACGGTATAAATTATTCACTGAAAATACTAAGGGTTCTATTCTTTTGAGGCTTAAATGTAAAGAGGCTCCTTCAGAACTTTTCATACCAAAGATGGTTTTTGTAGAACAGCCGTTGGAAAAGTCCTGCCAGGCCCTAACTTATGTGAGTTTGCAACAGACTTGGCTGAAGTCAACAAGAGTCTGTTGAGTCTGACGGTTACGAATATATAAAATATATTTTAAACAATTCAAATTATTAAAAAATTGTTTTGAATGATTGATAAGTTTAAATTTAATAATTTTAAACTTTTCAAAATCAATTTTATATGGTTGTAACCGCGAAAATTCATAGATTATGAAATTCTAATTTTTAAATTTTCACTTGCAGAAGTAACATATTGTTGACTAAAAATATTAATCTCATTTATAATCAATGAACCTACGCTGGTTCGGGTTTTTTTAGAAATAGAATTCTCGTTTTTCTTATATTTCTTCGCAAGAGGTTGAATTTCATACCACAGAGGTTCTGTTTTATTGCATCTCTATTGAATCCAAAAATTCGCTTCTAATTAACACTTTAGTTTTTTCTGTGATAGATATGAATAGTTCGAACGAACTTACTAAAGTCTCGCATTCCATTTTTGTTTTGCGCAATTTGTTCTTTATATTATTCCATCGTTCGGCGGCAGCATAAGTTACATGACAACATTTACAACATTTGTTGCACCTCGTTTTGTGTAAACAATTTGGAACAGCTGGAGCTTCGCAAATTGGATCTAAAATTAAAATTATATATCACAATACATAATTTAAAGTTCCAAAAACGAAAATATGTTTCTAATATTTTAATTTAAATTTATTAACTTTATTTTGAATAAGACACACGGAGAAAAATGGAATTCATAAGAATATGAACCATTACGAAAAGAGAGTTTTTAACAGTATAGGACTCATTCCCAAATTGCGTGATTCTCTCTTCTGCTATCTAGTAATCATTCCTATTTTCGAGTAACCACTTCTTGTTTCCCAGTAATCATTCATATTCTTCTGATCTTCATTTTTCTCCGTGCATGATATTAATAAAAAGAATTAAGATTTCTAAAAAAATATTTGATAAAACATAAAAGTAAGAAATATGCAAAATTTTAGAAAAAATATACAAGCATTCATCGGAAAAAATTTAATAAATTCTTATCAAAATTAAATTTTTAAATATATTTAAATGTATTTAAATATTTGTAGAGTAGCGATAAAAAAAATCGAAAAATACGATTAAAATTTCTTTTTGCTGCTCTATTACACTGTTTTTTTAGATTCCAGATTATGTTTTTTATTTTTTTAACAGTATTTCAAAATGGATCACCGAGCAGATACTTTTATAAATCATACGTACGTCCGTATATAATATAAATTATACACCGGTGCATGTTTTACAAACATTTTGTAATGTGCAAAAATTTAAAATTCATATGCTTTTATGAACAGTCAATTGAGATAAAAAACAATAATTTGTAAAATTTCCTAGAATTTTTAGCGATTTTCTTCGAGTTCTAACATAAAATATAAGAAATACCATGTGAACATTTTTGCTATATTTTAATTTTGCATTCGTAAATAAAGGCATTTAAAATTTTGAAAGTATACTGAAAACCACATCAATATGAGAAATTTATAATAGTCTTATCAAAGTAATATTATAAATAATGAAGATGTGTAAATCTGTTAGGAATTGGATTTCACAATTTTTTTATGACCCATAAATTAAAGACAAAGAAAGGTCTACTTAACACATGAATTTCAAATTAAAAAGAGTACTCAAGGATAATGAAAATCCGATTTAGTAAATTATAGTATATTGTGCAACTAGGGAAAAAAACTTATTTTGCGAGTGTGAAGTTTAATACTCGAGCAAAGCGCAGGTAACAACCAGACGAGTAAAATGAATGTTTTTCCCGTGTTGCACACGATTTTTTTTCTACAAGGGGGTCAAAAAATAGATTTTTTTGCCCCGCATTGAGCAATAAAATCCACTTTATGCCCGCTAGTAGAAAAAATAATAATAGTCACAAGAATTTTTAAAATTCAATTTTTAAAATCAATCCAAAAATTATTTGAATGTTTAAAATATCTCACTTACAAACAAAAACTAACAGGGATTTAAATAAAATGTTCAAATTATATTCCACCGGTTAATACCTATTTAGGACCTAACTATTATCAAGAATACACGAGGATATTTCTACACGGAATACGATTTAGAAAACAAATCATTTTCCCTCTTTATTTTAGTTATGAAAGAACACGTAACTAAACATCAGATAACATCAAAGAAGGCTTTATCTTATACATTTCAGCGAAAAATGAATTGAAGAAAACAATAATAGTCATAAATAATGCAACAGATTAATAAAAATATTTTTTGATGGCTACACTGAGAAGTTTTTTTGCAGAAACTCCTATAGATTATAGAAATTTTGGGTTATCAAGCAAATCATGATAAGTTTTCACATAGCCATAGGAAAGATTTGTAGAAAAATTAAATAATTGCATATGAGAACAAGTAGAACAATTGCAGAATTCTGCAATTGTTCCTCAAATCTTTCCTATGGCTACGTGAAACCTTATCACGATTTGCTTGATAATGGAAAATTTCTATAATCTATAGGAGTTTCTGCAAAAAAATTTTCTCAGTCTGGATTGAAATTTAAAGCAACTACTTGAATCAATATATTACTTCTAGGTAGAAGTTTTAATTAAAGTTTAATTTATAAACATCACAAACATAAAGCCAACATACAAATTGTGCAAAAATTATTAAATCAAGCAAGTAGAGAAAAACGCTAATAAAATGTGGGATAAAACTAATCGTAATGTTAGACTTATGAGAATAGTATATTATGCAATTAGAGAAAAAAAAATTTATTTTTGCGAGTGTGAAGTTTAATGCCCGAGCAAAGCGAGGGTAACAACCACACGAGTAAAATAAATGTTTTTCCTGTGTTGCACACGATTTTTTTTCTACTATGGGGTCAGAAAATGGATTTGTTTGCCCCGCACGGGGCAATAAAGTCCACTTTATGGCCCGCTAGAAGAAAAAAACTATTTTCACGCGCATCAGCACTGTGACGTCGCGTCGCAGCGATAAGGACGGTTTCGTTGCGTCACCACAGTGCTGATGCGTATGAAAATAGTTTCGAGCACCGTTAAGGCCGTATGGTAGGGTCTGACGTCACGAATTGCATTTGATCATTTTTTTGGTAAAATAATAATTTTAACCAATTTTTCGGAGAAGACAGTAATGCGTTTCATGTTTCTGTATTTCCGTCTACTCTAGAAAATTTATTTAAATTCTTATTTTATTAATAAAGCGGTCGTATGTAAATGCTGAAATCAGACCCTATCACATGGTCTTAACGTGCAGTGATGGGAGGCGTAGAAGTCTCAAATGTCTCTCACAGATCTGGTCACTGTGAAACACGCGCGTGGTCCTGATAAAAATATTTGTTTCACTCAGTTGCGAGAACTTTAAAGCTTTCTTTTACTTTCATGCGCGTCAGCACCATGATTCACAGTGACCATCGCCGTTTTGTTCTCTTTATGTGGAATAATGATTCCAAAGAATATATCGACACGCTAACGATCAATTTTATCCCATATTTCTTTAGCGTTTGTTCTCCACTTTCTTATTCAAATAGTTTTTGCACAGTTTTTATGCCTTTTGCAATCAATTTTTAGCATCAAAATTTAACGTTAAGAAAATTTTATAGCCGTGGTTTTTATTCCATTAAAAATAATACCTTCTCATATGTGATGAGAATGTAAAAAACAAAATTCTTGAACTGACAATTCTGGCTCGTACTGTAATTAAAAAAACTTTTATACCTATTTTGTATATTGCGTCTTTTAAGGCATAAAATATAAGCTAAAGGGCTTTAGTGGAAATAGAGACATATAATGTGAACTTTCAAATAAAAATCAAACGATGTACTGATTATATCTCATAAAAGTAAAATTTTTATGCATACTCACCTCTGCTTTCTGTAACTTCTATAACAATACTTAGCAAAATAGCGACCGCGAGACATTTTAACAGATTTAAAATCATTTTGAACTAACGGTGATTCAAGATCTTATTTAGCTCTATATATTGTTTTCGGCCTTCATCAGACCAATCATCTCCTTCCACGACAAGTAGATCTCTATCTTAATCAGATACTCGCTAATGCCGTTATTTCTACGTTAAATAAATGATATTTCCAGGTCTTCACCTTGACAACATAGTATATATATATACAATATGTAGAAAAGTAAGCTGTATATGTGTATAGACTTTATTCTAAATTATATATCATTAAATATGTATCATTATCAATTGTAAGGTTATTCAATAACTTATTATACACTGTGTAAAATTTTTTGGGCCACAACCATAATTTTGGTTTCATGAATTACACTACACTAGAGATTCACGAAAAACTTAGATCTAGTTCTAATTTAATTTGAATCATATGGATTATTGAGATAGCAATATTTCCGGTTAGTTTCCAAAAATACTTGATCAAATACACTGCCGGTCGGAAATATTTGTTCACTTGTTGCTTCAGCTATTCCTAAAGTGTCTTAATTTTTGTGATAACAAGTTAACATTTTTTTTCCCATGATAGAATGAAAGTTAATAAAATTTTGAATCTAATGACAGTATTTTGCTAACTAATCAAGATATTTTCAGAATTTTTTCCTGGATTCTACCCGGAGTCAAACATGATACAAAAAGGTCGTAAATTTTTAAAACTGTGTAGCTACTTACAAGAAATTTTCAAAAACCAATGTGTATCATATTTTAATAAAATTTAAGAATATTTATAAAAATAGTATTATTTTTGATTTTTCAAATTAATTTATAGGTCACTGTCTTTATTTGAAATTTTACGGATTCTTCGTAATATGTCATTATCATTCTTGAAAAGACAAGAATGACGTTGAATCGAAAGGCAAATTAAGAATGGGCTTACTCAAAATATTTGATTGTTTGCACTAATGAATCAACTTTGAAATTGTGGCATCTTACAAATTTAATATTATTTCTATGCTAACTTTTTATCGTAGGAGGCAACCCAAATTCAATTTATCCTGAAAAAAAATTATTTTAAAATTTATTCAAAAACTTTGAAAGACTTACAGATTGCAAAATTGAAAAATCAATAATTAAGTTGATTTTTAAAAACGAAAATAAAATAATTATTATATTATATATATGGGATAATGCAAATAAGTAACACCACTTCTTGGCAAAGATAATCGAATTTAAAAAATTTTAGATTCAATATGAGAAGATACCAGCGGTGTTAGTTGAAATTTGCCGGTTTTACTCATAGATGTCGCTAGAGATATGTATACATTTCTATGATTTGGCATCTATGTCATATTTTTCTATGGACAATAACCTTCAAAAATACACAATTACATTCTGACAAAATAATAGCATCATAGTTGTTTACCTCAGTGAATATGTCGAGTTTCGTTCCAAGTAAATCGCATTTGCGGCATTCGTTGCTTTTCTTATTTCATCAAAAGAAAAAAGCAGTTGAAGCTCATCGATTGCTGGTAGAAACTTATGGTGAACATGCTCGAGTGATTAGAACATGTGAGACATGGTTTCGTCAATTTAAAAGTGGAGATTTCGATTTAACAGACAATGAACATCCTGGTGCAGCGAAAAAGTTCAAAGACGAGGAATTGCAGGCGTTATTGAATGAAGACCCAACCCAATCGCAACAACAATTGGCACAAACACTAAATGTGACCCGAGGAGCAATTTGCCAACGTTTAAAAGCCATGGGAAAAATCCAAAAGTATGGAAAATGGGTACCACACCAACTGAAGGATAGACGAATGGAAAATCGAAAAACCATTTGTGAAATGCTGTTTCAACGGTTCGAAAGGAAATCTTTTTTGTATCGAATTGTCACGGGGGACGAAAAATGGATTTATTTCGAGAACCCGAAGCGGAAAAAATCATGGCTTTCACCTGGTGAGGTCGAGCCATCGACTCCAAGGCCAAATCGCTTTGGCCGTAAGACAATGCTCTGTGTTTGGTGGGACCAGTGTGGTGTGGTGTACTTCGAGTTATTAAAACCTGGTGAGACGGTGAGTACGGATCGCTACCGACAACAAATTATCAATTTGAATCATGCGTTGATCGAAAAACGGCCGGAATGGGCCCGAAGACATGGCAAAGTTATCCTACAACATGACAACGCAGCGTCTCATACCGCTAAAGTGGTGAAGAACACATTAAAAACATTGAATTAGGAAATATTATCGCACCCACCGTACTCTCCAGACCTCACCCCGTCCGACTATCACCTTTTCGCATCGATGGGACACTCACTCGCATAGCAGCGCTTCACCAATTTTGAAGAAGTCGGAAAATGGCTCGTCGAATGGTTTGCCTTGAAAGAGAAAAAGTTTTTTTGGAATGGTATCCATGATTTGCCTGAAAGATGTGCAAAATGTGTAGAATCCAATGGTCAATACTTTAAATAAATTTTTTTTGAGATTCCCTTGAGAATTAAGTGTTTCCTTTATTGAAAAAACCGGCAAACTTCAACTAACACTCCTGGTATTATATTACTCCTGGTGATTAGATATTGAAAAATGAGAATAAAAATCACAGTTTCACAAAATGAAGTTTTCTGGCATTAAACAATTAAAAATTTGTATTTTCCTGATATAAATAGCGTAAAATAATTGCAATTCTGTTTTTTTCTAACTATTTGTGTAATAACGATTATTTTGACGTGTATTTAACGATAAATGATCAAACATTGTTATATTATTGCCAATATAAAGTGTATATATATCATTTCTTCCCATTCATCTACAGTGTTTCTAAATAATTTTTACAGAATAGATATAAATAAAGAAAACGAATTGGCAAAAATAATGTCGCAACTCTGTCGAATCGCGTGCTCTCGGCGTAGGTGCATCTCCTTTTCTCCGCATTCAATCGATATATCTCTTGACGGTTCGGTGCGCTTGAACGCAGTTAAAAAAATTCCCATCCTGACCGCAATTTTGGATTAAAAAATCTCAAAATATATTTAAAAACTGCCTGAAAGCCAGCTCAAAAAGTTTCTCGCTGAACGTTCTCTTAACTCTAAACTTCCTCGCATACTTTTTTTCTTTGCAGATGAAAAATGAGAATTTTGCCAGCCGCAACTGTTATAATAAAAATTATTAACAAATTGAGAACACTTTCGGACACTTTAAGGATTTATTTATTTACTTATATTGTACACAAACAAATTTTTGCAGACCCCCGCAGAGGAACAAAGATTGGTGTTATAAGGGCAGATGTCCAACCATCTCCGCTTCTAGAAGTAAAATGGCAGACAAACAATATTTTTAAAGATGACAGTAGTAGTTACGAGGTGAACCACCAAAAAGTTAAAAAAAAATTGACTTTTAAAATCATAGCCAAAAACCGGAAAATGTCATTTTTTACCCTAAAATTCGCTCTTTTTTATACAAGCAAAATAGTGTTGATAAGATCCGCTGTTGCCTTGTCTTTAAAATTATCGTACAAAACACTCTCATTTTCAGCCCTGTATACAACAGACGACCCCCTTGAATAAAAAGATTAAAAATAATGTTACTGGATGTGATTGAGCGTTGTGATTTTCAATCCTTCCAGAAATTATCAAACCGGGAAATGTTACTTTTCTTAACCATAAAATGCCCTCAAGTAATAAAAAAGTTTTATTAAGACGTATTTTTGATCAAAGGAAAAAAAATTGACATTGTTGATTTATTGTTTCAGCTTTATTATGTAATACAGTTGTATTTATGTAATTGCCTATAATTATATGAAAGAATATAATGTATGGAAAAACTTGTTTCATTTAATTCGAACTACAGACTTTACGTTGTAAAAGCAACAGGTATCTCTATATATCGATCGTCGAAAAACCCTAAATGTCTAGACAAAACGAAATTGTACTCAATGGGAAACCCTATCGGAATGCGTTATAATGCGATATGTCCACAAACCATTAACCCTCTACTTCCTGCATAGTCCATTCACCTAAGGGAAATAGGGAAGCTGGAGGAACACGCAGGAAAATTTAGAAGACTTGTTACTGAGTGGGAATAAAATTAGAATCTTGTCGTTATGGATACAAATTAAAAAAAGTGTTGGAATCTTCATGGAAATAATTATGTTCTCATCTGGGTAGAAGAAAAGCTTTTAGGCAGCATCTTGCAATGTCATGTCAATATCGATCGAAAAATGGTGAATTTCAGTCGGTATCGACCGAAAAATGGCGGATTTCATGTCGGTATCGACCGAAAAAACAGTCTATAAATGCACCTGCAAATCCGCAAATCTTCAGTGACCGTCAGACCTTCTTCAACCTCGGAACTCTCCTACACTCTAAAAACAAGTGTGTTATTTCTACACACGAATCACGATAGTAACTTTTTAGGCATTTGAAGTGTGCCTAAAAAGTTACTATCGTGATTCACGTGTAGAAGTAACACACTTGTTTTTAGAGTGTAAGAAAAGTGACCGTCGGACCATCTTGAACTTCAGATCTCTCTTAGAAAAGTGACTCTCCTCGAAAAAGTGACTTGAATCTCGGAACTCTCCTCAGAGAAGTGACTTCGGAACTCGGTACTTTTCTTATAAAGCATTTTCAATCGTCACTCATTTCCATCTGTTTATAAGTTCGTTCATCGTTATGAATATTAATTGGATTATCAGTGCTGCTAGAGGATTCAAATATCAAATTGGATTTACATAAATTATCCTCATCATTGTATACTCAGGGGACACAAGGATTAGGTGGACTCGAATCACTAAGATAAAACATTTCTTGTAAGTTCCAAATTTTTATTAAGTCCCTAATTTAACTTGAATAGATCCATAAATTCTCCCCCTTTCATTTTCAAGCTGCTTCCCAGGAGGAATTTTCAAGGGGAACTTCTATCATAATTGTATTCAAAATATTTAATAAAAGGGTTAATAATTGTGATATTCTTGAGTTTTACTTTTGGCTATCCTCATCCCTTGTTTCGGTTAAGAAATCTTTTCAGGTCTCTTTTCTGAAAAAAAAACGAGAAATTAAATAATATAATAAAAGTTGAGTAACCAAGACGTATCAGTTACATTAGCGACTAGTCTTATTGATGAAAATTGAATTAAGTGAAAAACATTAACTTTACTGAGAACTCAAAGCTTTTAAAAACCATTAGTCCTTCTCAGAATCAAATCGAATAACCATTAACACATACGTTAATTGAAGCATTATACAGGTTAATGCATTAGGATGCGCGATTTACCAGAGTTTCTAAGGGCAACACCCAACCATCCACCGATTATAAATTGGCAGAACTCAATACTTGAGCTTCACTCTGATTGTAACATCGAAACTTCTTGAGTCACTCTACTTTGATTGCACATCAAAACTTTGCAAGTTATTCCACTCTGATTATATCATCGAAAACCTGCGAATAACTTGTCCAGGGCAGGTCAACCTCTAATGTATTGGGTGTCCCCGTAGGATAGTTCAGGTGCAGGGATATACGCGGCGCTAGTTGTCGGAAGCGGATGGAGTGCGGCAAGGGGATCGGCTTCGTATGAGTTCCGCCATTGATGTATTCTCTTTCTGAGCTACATCAAGCTACATGCCATTGGTGAAACCGTTTCAGAATTAAATAAGACAAAATATTTTATTATTGTTAAAATTTAAATCTATTTAACTTTATGGAAGGAATATAAAAATAATGGAAACTGTTATTAACATATTGGTTTCTCTATAAACATATTTTTATTTACGATCTTTCGGCATCATGAAAGTTTAATAAGAGTGCAAATTCGGAACGGCACACAAATATTCACAATCGTTCGAAATTAAATACACACATATAATATGTTTTTATTAATTTTCATTGTCTTCATATTCCTCTCATACAGTAAAATAGATTTAAATTGTAACAATAATAAAATATTTTGTCTTATTTAATAAAAAAAAAGGTCGTAATCGGTATCATTTACGACATCGTAAACGATATCGGATATGGCCCCAAAATCCTACGTCGTTTACAATATCACTTACAACAACGTTAACGATATCGCTTACGATAACGTATCCAATGTCTTTTCCAACGTCGGAATTTTCAATAGGAGATAGATTAGCCGCCATTTTTGGACTCACGAGTCCTCAGGTCGATAAAACCAAGGAGTTTTTTAATTATATGATTATGTTTATTAAAGCCTTGTATAAGCTGTAAAATTAATATTTTTTGTCTCTCCGATTTCCGTTGAAGTCAGCAGTATTATCATTTTTCATGACATTTTTTATTATTAGAGTAGGGTAAGTGTGGGTATTACTGTGGATGCCCCAGTTACTGCGCTTTCAAATAAAACTAATGATATACAATGTTTTAAAGATATATAACGCTACAGAACAATTAAAAACAATCAATTTCTAATCCAAGCATAATAAGTATCAACGAATTATCAATAGTTACGATATTTGTAGCTAATTGATTGCAATTTAAAACTCTCATGTTCCCGATTCCCATAGTTTTAATGCTTAGATTTGTTGAAAGGTCATGAACACGTTCTGAAAAACTTGTTATAATTCCGTTTCTGAAAATAAAATATTTATTGTGATATTACTTTCTGCAAAGTAAATATTTTATTTTTCTAAATATTTATGCAAAATAACAAATAATACGTTTTTTAATCATTTTTTTACCAAAACAGTATTTGGTACATGATTTTCATAGGTGTATGAATTACTGCGATCTGTCAGGCGGCACTGCATAACCTTTCAATCTATTACAAATGCTTCGTTATGCTTACTTTTTATAATTGAGATTAAACGTAATGTTGAAAATTCCAAAATCGTTGCTAATGAGGCAAGAGAAAGTCAAGTAATATAATTTTAAGGTAAATTAAATAAGAGTTATAATATTATTTAATCTTAATTTGTTAAAAATACTTCACGTTCACTTTTTATAATTCAGCTTAAATAAAATGTTCAACACTCCTTAATCGTTGCTAAAGATGCAAGAGGAACTCAAGTGATATAATTTTAAGTTAAATTAAATAAAATTAATAAAACTATTAATCTTAATTTGTTACGAATGCTTCGTCGTGTTTACTTTTTATAATTGAGATTAAATAAAATTTTCAACACTCCTAAATTAATTGTAAGTTCACTCAAAATAATATCGCAGTATTACGTGCACAGAAATTGGGGTTTCCGCAGTAATTGGTGCGCAGTAATTCATGCAAACCCGCAGTAATACCTACATGGAACATTTTTTTTAGATTCGCATTTTCTAAGTAAATCTGGTTTCTTTTCAGGGTTTAAGGACTGCATGCTACTTACTTAATACCAAATACTGCTTTAAAAATTAATTCGTGACGACTTTTTTATCTCAAAATCTTTTTTTAACTTTAAAAGCCGTCTTGATTTTCGATCCGCAGTAATTGGCACACTTACCCTATTTCGTATTTTTTCTGTATATTTTCTGAAAATAAAAATCAATAAAAATACAAATTACAGATATTTTTGATTTTTACTTATTACGACAAAACCAAGATTTAAGGCAAAATTGTGAAAATGTAATTCAAGAGTGAGTTGTTATTAACTTCTCACTCCTGAATTACATTTCACAATTTTGCGTTAAATCTTCAATTTCCTTTTAATTATATTTGAATATATTCTCTGTAACGCATTTAAAGAACCTACTTATGCATGTATATGCACTAACACGTGAATACATTATGGTAGTTCATGTGCAGGGATATAAGCGGCTCTAGTTGCTAGCAGTCCACCATCTTTCCATTAGGTTTGCACGGCCTGCACTTCTCCGATAGTCAGTGGAAATAATCTTCAAGAGGTGTCATTACCCCAGCATTGACCCAGCACCGAAATCAGAACTGGTCAATGAAGTATTGAGCTAATTGAATCCTAGTGATGCGGAAGTTATTTGTGACAGAGTGACCTAATTTTCCCTGAAGCCCCTCACACCTGAGTTGGCAGATGTAGATTTTACCTGGCGGATCAGACCTACGCTGGATTAGTTTTAAAACGTTGAAACGTTTCAAAAGCTTCATGAAAGTGAAGTCGGGAACCATGACATGGCACCCTTACAAAATTCTTAAGACGCATTTATACCTCTGTTTGAAATTGTTCACTTTCTTAGTCTTCCATAATTGTTCGATAAATTAAAGATTTCAACAGAATGATTTCTATATTATTGATTTACTGTTTGCCATATACTTCAAAACGTCCGCTGTAATACGTTTTTAGGGGCAAGCGAGCACATGAACAAAATTTGGGCACGAGCGGCGAGATCTTCATTTAATTGTTATGCTTAAGGGCGTGTGATACTTAAGAAAAGTAGCAAGTTCAATGAACAATTTGGTCCAGTTTTTACATGTTTGTGTCCAAAATACATAAAATTTTATTTTTAAAATTTCGAAAATGGTAGAGAAGATGAAAACAGACGTAGATAGACTACTTTTGCTTTTGACAATGAAAAAAACTTTTCCGATATATTTTACTAAAACTGAACTTATTTTCAATTTTAGAACAAGGGTTGTTCATCTACGTCTGTTTTTGTCTTTTCTACCATTTCCCAAATTTTGAGCAGAAAGGTTTATATATTTTGGACACAAACATGTAGAAACCTATAATCGATAAAATTTGCTAATTTACTAAGTATCACATGCCCTTAAGGTCATGGATCAATCAGTACAGCTTATTAAATCAATAAAATCAGTTCAATCAGTTTCGCTTAAAATTTTTCCACAATAATAAATTTTTCAGCTGAAACTTTCTAAACTGTGCTAATTATCATAATTGTACGAAGAAGAAGAAGAATAATAAGAAGATTACGCTCCGCTGTATCGTAATAGGCGCATGCACAGTTCAATTTTTACATTATGTTCCTCTGTATCGTAATACACAACATTGCGCTACTCTCAACTGTAGCGTATAAACGCGCTTATGCGCCAGAGACACATAAATTTGATTTACTTACTGTCGTCTTCGTTGCTTACTCTTCTTGGTTTAAATATCGCGCGATTCCTCTGGACTCGTTGATAGCTCTTTATTTTAGGCATTTTAATTAGCATACACAGAAATAAGATGCATACACTCCCGAACATAACCATAATAATATAATACACAGAAATACAAAGAATCCGGGTTCAAGACTGGAGGCCATCTGAAAACACAAGCATAGCCAAAGTAAATAGATGGCACTGTAATCGCAACAACTTTTGAACAAGGATCAAGGTTGGCTTCATCCCAAATCTAAGATATTCGCCATGTTGAGGCCAAATAATAATTTTCCAAGTTAGGGCCAAACTTGTAATAGGGCAAACATTTGGCAATTTTCACACGGGGAGTTGCATTTTCCTGCATTTCTATCTTCATCTGAAATCTGTATCAATTATTATTTTATGAATGAAACGGTTGTATGTAATTTGTGATGACAGACCATACTATACGGCCTTAAAAAAAAATTAGAAGCTATAAATTGGTAAATGAAGAAAGTAAATCAAGACTGAACAATGTCTGACAAAACTTTGCATATACTACTGAAATTGCTTCATACTCAACGTAAAGTCACACTGAGAATGTTCGATTCTCTGAAGAATCAATTCTGAATCAAATCATGAAAATAAATTCTTATTAAAAATCTGTATAAAAAAATACATAAATTATTCTAATGAATAAAATAACTAATGTTTCCGTGTTTTATTAAGGAGAATTAACTCTTGTCAAAGTTGTCAAGATAAACTTGTTTAATTGATCCTTTTTTAAGTGGCAATTAAATTATTTAGAAGAAAAACTTATCAAAGAGCTTCATGTGTACATGGACCATACAAATAATAAATTGTTGATAGAATCGGATCGAGATTGATTATACCTAATATGGCACACAACAATCTTTCGTAAAAAATGTGTAACATGTTTTGATGAAATTTCATTAGTTAGAGTTTTACTTTTGAAGTACAAGAGCATTTTAAGTAGTCAACGCTTTTTGGCAAAAACAAATTATATAAATTCAGGGATAACGGAACAGACACAACTGAGATTTGGGTTATTTCCTACAATAAACTTTATAGTAGAGGTCATATTAATTTTATAAGAGGCTTTTATTTTAAAAGAGATTTATTAGTACAAATATACTTTTCTGAAATGAAATCCATTCATACTTAGTATGGTTTTAATTTGAAGTTAAACTACTTACCTTTACTATTTTTGTAAAAGTTTTTCAAATTATATTTATCATTCTATATTACCATTTTGTATGAGATCATGTAATACTTAGAAAATTAACGACTTCATATGAATGCATAAGTTCGGTTTCTACACGTTCAAAATAAGTGTCATACCAGTTTTACCCGAAAAATTGTATGATTCTTAATTGTGAAATTGTGTTAGAAAATTTTTATTCTTGTTGAATGTACAGTCAAGTCTCGTTTATTTCAAGTCTTGTTTATTTCAAGTCTCGTTTATCTCAAGTCGAGCGTCTCGTTTATTTCAAGTTCTATGTCGAATGTCCCAGAAAAATTCGAAAAAACATTCCTGGAACATTTTCGGAATAGTTTAAATATTTTAAGTCCACAAGGAAGTCGTACAATTTAAATGATTACTTTCAGTATTTGGATATCAAGAATTATTATTTAGATTGTACGGCTTAACACCTGTATATTGTCATCCTAAAAGTAGTAATTTATTTTTATCAGTGTGAGGAAATTTCAAATTATTTCAAATTTATGTCTTATGCTTTTTCACCAGACTAGCTCCTACTTGCATATAATTTGCCTTTATCTCAAATATGTGAAAACTAGAAATGTATGTACAAGCACGTTTCTTCATACTGCTTCATACTATTTTTAAAATGGGTGTCATATGAATTATTAGGTAAAAAATCCTTACGATGAGAATTGTAAAATTTTATTCCAAACAAGTTACGTTATTTAAATGCACAATATTTTGAACAATTGTGAGATGATTTTACTCTATTAATCAAATTAGATAAATTACTGTTTTATGCAATATTATGAAGGGATGAAAAATGAATGGTAATGTGAGCAAGCAACTTTTGTCGAGGAAATGCAGTTCTCTGTTTTTCAAACAAAGTCAAAGTCAAAATTATGTGAGAATCTACATAGGTTTTCTAAGAGCTATACATATAAAAGAAAGTAATGAATTCCACTTCTTCAGTTCCTATATGATGGATGGATCCAAGGAAATCATAATTTTCATTTTTAATGAATTTAAAAAATATTGGATCTATAACTTAATTCGTGCGGTTTGCTAAGAGATGGCGTAACTTGATTATTATTCCATCGTTCCAATATTCCGAACATGCGTTGGAAAGCTACTGTCATTGAGCGTCTTTTTCAGAATATGTCATTCACTTGAAGCGTAAACAACAATAATTATTTTTCACTCAAATATGTCGAACTTTGTGCCTGAAAAAGTGTTTTTGCGGGGAGTTCTTCATCATTACTTTAATATGAAGAAAACTGCAGCCGAAAGTCATCGTATTTTGGTGGAAGTTTATGGTGAACATGCTCTAGCTGAGCGAACGTGCCAAAGGTGGTTTGCACGATTTAAAAGTGGTGATTTTGGCTTGGAAGACGAAGAACGTCCTGGGCAGCCAAAAAAGTTTGAAGATGAAGAACTGGAAGCATTACTCGATGAACATTGTTGCCAAACGCAAGAAGAGCTCGCAGAATCTTTGGGACTCACTCAAGCAACCATTTCAAAACGTTTAAAAGCAGCCGGATACTTTCAAAAGCAAGGAAATTGGGTTCCACAAGAAGTCAAGCAGAGAGACGTTGAAAGGCGGTTTTGCCTGTCCGAAATGCTGCTGGAACGCCACAAAAAGAAGTCATTTTTGCATCGGATTGTTACTGGTGATGAAAAATGGATCCATTACGACAACCCCAAGCGCAAAAAATCATATGTGAAACCCGGCCAACCAGCCAAATCAACGGCAAAGCCGAATATCCATGGCGCGAAGGTAATGCTCTGTATTTGGTGGGATCAGAAGGGTGTGCTGTATTATCAGCTGCTAAACTGGGTGAAACCATCATTGGAGAACGCTACCGAACACAATTAATCCATTTGAAGAGAGCAATAGCCGAAAAACGCCCGGAATATGCGACCAGACACGAGGAAATAATTTTCCATCATGACAACGCTCGGCCCCATGTTGCTATTCCGGTTAAGAACTATTTCGAAAACAGTGGATGGGAAGTTTTACCCCACCCGCCTTATAGCCCAGACCTTGCCCCTTCTGACTACAATTTGTTTCGGTCGATGCAGAACGCCCTCACTGGAATACGGTTTACATCAGAACAGGATATCAAAAATTGGCTTGATTCATTCTTGACCGCCAAGCCGGCGCAGTTCTTTTGGGATGGAATCCACAAATTGCCAGAAAGATAGTAAAAAGTCATAGCTTCAGATGGGCAATGCTTTGAATAATACTATTGTACATGTTTTTCTTAAATAAACGTTCAAATTTTGAAAAAAAACCGCACGAATTAAGTTATAGATCCAATAATTTGATCTGATTTTTCGTTTAATAATGACTTGTACACTGTAAAAAGAAGTCTCAAAAGATCAGGACATTACGGTTATAAAAGATAGTCACTTAAGTATGTGAGCGTTTTTAATAGATCAAGGACATTACGTTCCAATACAAACTGGTTCCAGTTTTTGATAAAATAAATAAGTGTAGATGAAGAGATGCCAAAGAGGCAGGAGCAAAAAAAATAAAACTAGATTTGACATTGGCGCTCATTATGATGATTAGAAGATGCAATTAAAAAGGATAATTAAACCACGACCAAATCCTCTGGCTATCCGAAAAAATTGAATCGCTTAAAATTTAAGTTACTTTCGACTTTTGGATATAGAGTTTTATAAGACGTAGTCGCAGAAAATGTCAGTGACTCTCATTAAATAGTGTTCAATTTTCTCTACCATTTAATAAACTTCTTCTGTTATTAAATAAAAAGTCAGCGAATTTTTCTTTGATTGCGTCCTACAAAACTCTATATCAACATTTTACACAAGTATGACCTATTGGGAACTTTACTTGACAGGTAATAAGTAGTTCTAAACATAAATTTTGCGTATAAGCTTTCCGAACTTTATTGCAGAGTAGAGAAAATTTTAAATAAATTCAAATTAAAATAATTTATTGTGGTTGGCATGCATCATGTTGAAGTAGAGTGAACCTTAGGGAGGATGTTTTGCCAGTCACATTTGGTATTATGGACAATAATTCCAATCCTTGCACTGTTTCCCGCAATGTACCTGAAAACAAAAGTATTCTTTAGATTATGAACTCCACCGTTTATTTAATATTCAATATGCAATGACAGGCAGAGAAAAATAATGAGAAATGAAGTATTATACAGTAGTATACAGGGTGCGCCATTTAGACCTTCGGTATTTCAACATTGAATAACTATGACACTTTTCAGCCGATTTTGGCAAATGAGCAAGATTTGTTTATGATATACTTTACCATTTATTTCTAATCAGTTTTAGAACATAACGTCGATTAAATGACCACCTCCATTCGATACACAAAAAGCAGCTCTTTTTTGCGTATTCTGCATAACATTGGCCAGAATTTCGGGCAATATAGCAACTGTTTCGGCTCGTATGTTACATTTAAGTTCGTCAATTGTCTTTGGCTTGCTGGCATAAACTTTGCTTTTTAAATAACCCCAATGAAAAATATTATTGATATTATTAATATTTTTTACGATAAGCACGCACAATTTACACAATTGAACGATTGTTTTCAATGTAAAACGCTACGATTTCAGCGCGTTCTTTCGGTGTGTATTGACTCATGGTTAAAATGGTACTGAATGACGTTTCAGAATCGTGCTCATTTGTCTAGATGGCGCACCCTGTAAACATGTACGTGAATCCAAGATCGGAAATATGAATGGTCTGTAGAGTCATATAAGTTTTAATAATGAATTCTGGTAATAAATATATAATCAAAAATGGAATCAGTGCACAAGGGGATACAACATTTAGCCTTCTGTGATTCAAGCTTAATATAGCCCTGAGTCCACTGACGATTTGGGCATGAGAATTAAACTTGAATGCTGTTTTATACTACTCTATCCCAACTTGAGAAAATAGAACTACATGGTAAAAAGACCTGAATTTGATTGCTGTTTACTTGGGTTCAGATCAGTCCAGTACCAATTTCAGGAGTGTTGAGATTCGCTTAAGCATATTTATGATTTCAAACACTTAAATTAAGACGTGTTTTCACCGACCTTCTTAGAATTAAGTTTACAACTCTAGCTACCAGATGCCGATCTATTGTAATAACGTATCTTTTCAAATTCAACGAATTCAATGTCTAGCCTTATTGCCATAAGCTGGTAACTACTTCATTGCAGTAACGTTCTAAGGGTTTGATTGCCGCAAGTTTATACCGGTCAACCATCGAGGGCCTAATCCGGGGAGCACTGGCTAAACATTCCTTGCACTCTTAATTACTTTAGGGGCTCTGCAGAACTTCCTAACACACTTCGGCTATGTTCGGAAAATCCAATTTAAACACGCCTTAGAAACTTGGCCTACGTACCCCCAGACTTCAAAAATTGTAAATCCTACTCCCCGATCTATCTGTAACTGACCTAGACGTCAGTCGAGTTTATACACTTATTGAAGACTGATCTAGTTAAAAGAAAGGAACTAATCGCAGCGTACCCGGTAGTTCTCTCGGCTCAATAAATTTCAAAACCACGTCAATTGCTTGAATGTTTTTTTTTGTACGTTTAAGTGATTTGAAATAAACTTTATTCTGTAAAACCAAAATCATGCCACGTTTTATTCGAAATTCAGAAAACACAACATAATTTGGTCCTTCGAGCCGGATCGTGAGTGCAACGAAAACATTCACATCCTCAAAGCAATTTGCGACATCTCCTGTGTGTCTATCGAAAACAAGAATCAACGTGAAACAAAGCTTAAGTGAACGTGAACACTTAAGTGAACTTATAACTAACAATCTGAACGTGAACGAATTAACGTGAAACAAAGCTTAAGTGAACGTGAACACTTAAGTGAACTTATAACTAACAATCTGAACGTAAACGAATTAACGTGAAACAAAGCTTAAGTGAACGTGAACACTTAACTGAACTTATAACAAACAATCTGAACGTGATCGAATCAACGTGAAACAAAGCTGAAGCGAACGTAACAATTTGAGTGAATCTATAAGAAACAATTCAAAACGTGAAATAAATAACGTGAACGAAATAACGTGAAATCTACAAGAACGAGAACGTCAACGAGTCGGCAGCAGATTCATCGGACATCTTAATCAACGTGGAATCTTCATCAAGCAAGATAACCTTAATCATCAAATAGGATCAACGCTTTCCTGTAAAAACTATACACAGACCTTCCCTAGAACTTCAAAAGGGTGAGTCTCGCATGCCTGTTTAAGAGTTGTGTTACTTATACGAACGTGATCGATCCTTATTTCGCCTCCTCCAATTTTATTATTTGATCTCGGTTGTGAGTTGAAATGTCAGAAGAAGACAAACGAATTAAACAGCTACACAGGCTTCGGGGTGCCTTAAAAGCTAAGTTAACAATCTTATACAAATTTCTTACAAATCCGATAGCAGATATAGATCTTATCGAATTAAAGAGTAAACGCACCTATGCTGAACGGGTTAAAATCGATTTTGAAATCATGCAAAATGAAATAGAATCACTAGTTAGCGACACAGAAATCGATTCCGAATACGCGGAAAGAATCGTTTTTGAAGAGCGACTCTCTTCTTTGATGGCTCAAGCAGAACGAGTTATTAAAGAAATCGAACCCGTAAGTCAAGCAGATCTTCGTGAATTGTCCCGTAATTCTGGTAGTAGTAGTAACGATGCAACCTTTCAAAATAATACACAAATCGCGGTTCAATCCAATGAAAATGCAATCAATTTAAAATTACCCGCCTTGAATTTACCAAGTTTTAGCGGTACGTATGAGAAGTGGCCTGGGTTTAGCGATACATTTAAATCATCTGTTCACAACGACAGAAGATACACTGATTCACAAAAATTAGTGTATCTTAGATCGTGTTTAACTGGAAAGGCCGCAGATAAAATCGAGTCACTGGAAACTACCGATGCTAACTATCAAGTTGCGTGGGAGATATTAGTAAAATATTATAACGACCCTGCGGCCGTGATTAATAATCACATAAAGGCATTTTTGAACTACCATGCTGCCAGAATACTTCAGCAAATTTATTGGGAGATCTCCTAAACATGGTTACAAAACATTATCGTGCATTGGAAGCTCTGAAGCAACCATTCTTAGAAGCATTTCCCATTTACGCGATAACTGCTAAATTAGATCCTCAAACTCGCTTAAAATGGAAAGAACATATCCAAGGCAACAATTCCCCAACGATGGAGTTATTGCTTGAATTCTTGCACTGTCGCGAAAAGCTATTAGAAACTAATAAAATGTTCTCAAAAAATGAAAAATTCCAAAAACACGCATTCCAACGTAAAGAAACCCAACATCGCGACGGTAATCGATCTCATAATCAATCGCATACAAATCGGGCATTTTCATATGCAACGCAGTATCGAGCGTTCTGCCACATTTGCAAAGACACCCATTTTACACAAAATTGCGAAAAGTTATTAAACTCTAACGTACAAGAACGAATTGATATCGTCAAAAATTTAAATCTTTGTTTTAATTGCCTTCGCTCCAATCACACTGTCGAAAACTGCAAGGCGACAATGTGTAAGACTTGCAATAAAAGGCATCATACTCTGTTGCATCGTGAAAGCAGCGCCCCTAAACCTAATCTTCAAACGAACCTAGCTTGCTTGCATAATACGACAAATTCTCAAGTGTTATTATCGACCGCGGTGATCCACATCTTGGATCACAAAGGTAAACCTCACGCATGCAGGGCTCTACTCGATAACGGTTCGCAAGTTCATTTTATGACTGAAAAAATGGCTACGAAATTAAAACTTATTCAAAACGAAATCGAAGTTCCACTCGGCGGAGTCAATCAAATGAGCTCAAGTGTCAACAGAATTACGCGTACAACTATTCAATCGCGTCTCAATACTTATTGTGCAGATCTAACCTTTCTTATAACGCCAGAAATCAATCCCTTCGCGCCTAGCGAGCCTATAAATCGAGTCGGACTCAGAATCCCCTGCAATCTCTATCTTGCCGATCCAGAGTTCCATAAACCTGGAGAAATAGATGCCTTGATAGGTGCAGAAATCTTTCTGCAATTGCTTTGCAACGGTCAAATTAGTCTAGTGAGCAATAACGCGATCTTGCAAAAAACGAAATTGGGATGGATCTTGGGCGGAAAAACATCTGAAGCTACATTTCCAAGCGTAGCTAGATGCAACTTATCCCTTAATCTTTTAAACCGGAATATAGAAAAATTTTGGGAATTGGAACACTGTCCGCAAGCGAGTCGATTATCAAAGGAAGAAATTGCATGTGAAGACCATTATCAAAAAAACACTTATCGTGACCAATATTCCGGAAAATATTGTGTCAAACTTCCATTTAAGGAAAACGAACCGGTTCTCGGCGAATCTTATTCGAATGCACTAAAGCGTCTCTACGCAACGGAAAGATCCTTTATTAAAAAACCGAATCTTAAAGAACCCTATATCGAAAATTTAAAATCATATATAGAAAACGATCACATGTCTGAGGGTAACTCAGAGTCTATTAACTTTGGTTATTTTTTAGCTCATCTCGCCGTATTTAAACAGTCTAGTCTTACAACGAAAGTAAGAGTAGTTTTTGATGCATCGGCAAAAACTTCAAACGGAAAATCTCTAAACGATACACTTATGGTGGGTCCTAACATCCAAGAAAAACTCTTCCCACTACTAATTCGATTCAGATCACATGCTTACGCGTTAACCACGGATATCGAGAAAATGTTTCGTCAAATCCAAGTACATCTGGACGACCAAAAATTCCTAAAAATCTTATGGCGAGAAACGACCGATTAGCCAGTAAAAATCTTTACCTTAAATACCGTAACTTTTGGAACGGCACCGGCATCATTTTTAGCAACAAGAACTCTTGTTCAGCTAGCTAACGATGAGGCCGATTCTTATCCACTTGCATCCATTGCCTTGAAAGAAGATTTTTATATGGATGATCTCGTGTCAGGCGCGAAAACTCGTGAAGAAGCGAAACAATTAATCAGCGAATTGATCGATACAACTAAGAAAGCAAGCATGAATCTTAGGCAATGGGCCTCCAATGATCCCTCTCTTATCGAATCCTTATCAGAAACATCTAACGATTCGTTTCTTTGTTTAAATTTAGGAGAAAAAACTAAAACTTTGGGTATTTATTGGAATCCGAAGCCAGATTTACTGCTCTATACCGTAAATGAAGTCAATAAAGTCAATACCGTGACTAAGAGATCAATTCTTTCACAAATAGCACAACTTTTTGACCCTCTTGGATTATTGGGTCCGGTTATAGTAAAAGCAAAAATAATTATGCAATCATTATGGAAATTAAAGCTAGATTGGGATGATAGCATCCCATCTCCAATAAAGGAAGACTGGATCGAGTTTCAGGATCAATTACCTTTGTTGGAAAAATTCACTACTCAAAGAAAATTAATTGGTGATGATTGCGCTAACTTAGAAATGCACGGTTTTTGCGATGCGAGTAAAAGAGCTTACGGAGCCTGTCTTTATATCAGATCTATCGACAAGAGCGGCGTAGTCACCACTCAATTGATTTGCTCAAAATCCAGGGTTGCCCCCTTAGATGTCGAAGACGTATGTCGCTTAGAACTCTGTTCCGCGCTTTTATTAGTAAATTTATTCTCAATAGTGAATCAAGCTTTACGTCGATTAGATATTCAAAAAACAATTTTTTGGTCGGATTCAATGATTGCGTTGAATTGGATAAAAAGGGCCTCTCACACTCTTCCAACGTTCGAAGCGAATCGTGTCGCCAAAATTCAAGCACTGTCAATACCTCATGAGTGGCGACACGTTTCTTCCGAGCATAATCCCGCTGACCTTGTATCGCGAGGCCTATCACCAAATGAGATAATCGACAACTCCTTTTGGCTGAATGGTCCTATGTGGATTAACAAGTCCGAGGAAGAGTGGCCTGAATCAAAATTCGAAAATTTAAATTTGCCTATCAAACTGTCGATTAATGTTAATATCGTGTACGAAAACAAGGTCGTGACAAGGATCTTTGAAACCGCAAAAACATTTACTCATCTTAAACGAACTGTAGCTTATTGGCAACGATTTATAAACCTGAAAATGCTTAAACAAAGGATTTCAGGTCACCTTACGTCAATCGATCTACAAAGGGCACATACGCGCATAATTAAAATCGTTCAGCGTCAAGCGTTTTCAAACGAAATAAAAATGTTAAAATCAAAACAAATACTCAAGGGTAATTTAACTACACTTTCCCCCTTCTTAGACGCTGAAGAAATACTTAGGGTCGGAGGTCGACTTAATCAGTCTGACTTCAGTTATTCTAGAAAACACCCAATTCTCATGCCCCACAATCACATAATAACAAATTTAATCATCCGCGAGAAACATTTGAATCTTTTTCACGCCGGCACACAAGCCACACTAAATGCCTGTCGCGAGCTTTACTGGATTGTTAACGGAACAAATTCAGTCAAGAGAAATATTCAACAATGTGTTACCTGTTGTCGCGCGAAACCACAAATCCCAAAGTATGTAATGGGAGATCTTCCAAAAAATCGCACAATATTTAAAAGGGCTTTTTTGCGATCCGGAGTCGATTTCTGTGGTCCGTTTTACATTAAAGAAAAGAAATTTCGAAATCGAAATAGAATCAAGATCTATGTTTGTATTTTTGTATGTTTCGCGACAAAGGCTGTACACATTGAAATTGTCAGCGACCTAACCTCTGAAGCCTTTTTGGCTTGTTTAAGTAGATTTTTCTCCAGACGAGGGAAAAGCTCAGATATGTATTGCGATAACGCTACCAACTTTGTCGGGGCAAAAAATGAACTTGCCAAAATTTAAGAATTCTTAAGATCTCAAAAATTAAACTCCACAATTTCTCGTGTGCTTGCCAATCATCATATCAATTGGCACTTCATACCTCCCCGTTCGCCTCACTTTGGTGGACTGTGGGAAGCCGCAGTCAAATCATTCAAGTATCATTTGGTACGCGTTATCGGCAACCAACTTCTAACGTATGAACAATTTATAACCCTCGCAACCGAGATTGAAGCGATCTTAAACTCCCGACCCTTGACTCCACTTCCTTCAGATCCTAACGACCTATCTGCCTTATCTCCCGGTCACTTTCTCATAGGTGACTCTCTAAAAGGTGTGCCCGAGCAACATTTGATAGGCTTGCCAACAGGCCGGCTCTCGTCCTGGCAGCATGTCCAACAGATGAAACAACATTTTTGGACTCGCTGGAGCAAGGAGTATCTTAATGAACTAACTGTTCGAAAGAAATGGCATCAAGGAGCAACTGACGACATCAAAATTGGTCAAATGGTAACGCTTCGCGATGATAAACTACCTCCGATGCAATGGAGCCTCGGTCGTGTTACCGCCACTCATCCCGGAGCGGATGGAATCGTTCGAGTGGTTACTGTAAGGACCGCATTAGGCGAATACAAGCACAGTGTAAAACTTATCTCACTTCTGCCGATTGAAATTTAGTTAAAATTTAGTTCGACCTAGTACTTTATTATAAAAATCTGATCATATTTATGTCAACAATAATTCCTTTACATATTTATCAACAATATCGATTTTATGTCGCTAAATCTATAACATTTCTAAACCTTCGTATATAATAATATTGTTTACTCATCTGCATTTATCCTTAGGAGTTGTTCTGATAATTGAGAACAGGATCACTGCCGTAATCAAATTTTGTTGAACCGATTGTTCAGAGGGGCCGGCATGTTGAGACTCGCTTAAGCATATTTATGATTTCAAACACTTAAATTAAGACGTGTTTTCACCGACCTTCTTAGGATTAAGTTTACAACTCTAGCTACCAGATGCCGATCTATTGTAATAACGTATCTTTTCAAATTCAACGAATTCAATGTCTAGCCTTATTGCCATAAGCTGGTAACTACTTCATTGCAGTAACGTTCTAAGGGTTTGATTGCCGCAAGTTTATACCGGTCAACCATCGAGGGCCTAATCCGGGGAGCACTGGCTAAACATTCCTTGCACTCTTAATTACTTTAGGGGCTCTGCAGAACTTCCTAACACACTTCGGCTATGTTCGGAAAATCCAATTTAAACACGCCTTAGAAACTTGGCCTACGTACCCCCAGACTTCAAAAATTGTAAATCCTACTCCCCGATCTATCTGTAACTGACCTAGACGTCAGTCGAGTTTATACACTTATTGAAGACTGATCTAGTTAAAAGAAAGGAACTAATCGCAGCGTACCCGGTAGTTCTCTCGGCTCAATAAATTTCAAAACCACGTCAATTGCTTGAATGTTTTTTTTGTACGTTTAAGTGATTTAAAATAAACTTTATTCTGTAAAACCAAAATCATGCCACGTTTTATTCGAAATTCAGAAAACACAACAAGGAGTTTGTACACTCTAAAAACAAGTGTGTTACTTCTACACGTGAATCACGATAGTAACTTTTTAGGCATTTGAAGTGTGTATTTTTAGTACACATTATAAACGTAACGTTTAATTTTCAAACACTTAAACGTTTTGTACCCAAAATGTGTGTTAAAAATACACACTTCAAATGCCTAAAAAGTTACTATCGTGATTTACGTGTAAAAGTAACACACTTGTTTTTAGAGTGTATCTATTTTTTAGTATGAATTGCATAGAGTTTGAATTATATGATGTCTTCCAATGATAAACTTTAATTTGAAAAGCATGGACTGACGAATTCTGAAAGTGGACAAGTTAATCAACAATTCAGAACAAATTTTCCAGATGTTGGAGATTGCACGTATGCACATTCAAATTACTTTTCTTACAGTTAGACCAACGTGTGTCTATATAAGTTTTTTCTAATTACATTAAGAAGATAAAAGGCAATGAAGTTTATATTCTTTGAAAACTCACTTGGGATTCGTTATATATTTTTTTTTGTGACCCAATGAATAAATTTTGTGTTAGGATGAACGCATTTGTTTGCACACGTTAGACAGGAACTTTTAAACGTTGGTGCGCAATGCTCGCATTCTGAATTTGAAATTAATAATGGTTCATTGTGATATATAGACTTAGAATTTCAGTAATAACAATTATTCAAATTTATTTCCTTGTTACAAACGTTATTTGAAGCATGTTTAAAGTCAGGCCCGTAACTGCAATGAGTAACTAGGGCAACGCCCTGGGGCCCCCAATCTTATTTGTCATTGAGTTGATTTATCTGAACTATCAACTATTTGATTAGGTTCAATAGCTTAATGACAAATTCTTAACGATGAATTTAGCAAGCTCGACGACAAAAGCGTCGTGTAAGACTCAGCTTAGATTATTATGTCATTATTTCCCACATTATAAGAAGGAATAATATTTTTCAATCCTTCATTTGGAGGGGTCCCCAATTTTACTTCTTGCCCCGGGCCAACAAGATTCTAGTTACGGACCTGTTAAAGGGTAAGATGAAAACTAAAATTTGTAAACAAGGACTGGAAAGTATAAATGGTGTTCCGGAATGGAACAGAACTTCTGGAGTTCTCGTATTTCTTGTCAAAAACTGAATCGAAAAGTCTTTTGAGAAGAATGAATTGCATAAGTAATTCACAAGTTATTAATGATGAGAGATGCAGCAATCAGGAGCTCGTTTTATGCGGTCTAGCCTACATGAGCAACCAGTGAAATTGTGTACCTCCGCCACGCGACGACAGAAAACAATGTTGATACTTGAATTAATTACGTTTATTTGCACATTTCCTAATTGACGCATCTTGCGTTGTCAATTCTTCGTAAATTGCTTACGTAATTAATTTATGGCGAGTGGCTTTTCGATTCAGTTTTGACAAGGAATACGGGAATCTTGAAGGTTCCGTTCCTTTCTGGGACACCCTGTATATAAATAATAAGTATACATAACCACTTATGAAAAAACAGGTTAACGTAAATAGACTATTTTATCAATATGTTCTTATACCCTTTAGGGTAACATCGAACATCGTAAGTTTCTTCGATGTTCGATATCGATATTATGAATGGTGTCATCATCGATGTCTAACATCGATACATCGAAATCAAAACATCGATGTTTTCGATGTTTCGATGTCGATGTCCCATCACTACTATAGAGGCTCCATACAAAAAATGATACAATTCGTAGTGTATGTCTGATCGGAGAACGTCTCACGAACTACCCCGGTCTCGGGGCAAATCGTGGTACATAACACAGCTATACATTCCTTGATATATTTTAAAGGTCATATTATAAAAGACAATAAAAAGAAGCCAAAGGCGAGTGCTGCAGTCACACGAATTGGCAATTGCTTGTTCCCACGAGTGAAACACGTTATTTTTCCCAACAGATCGCCCTGCGTGCAAGCTTGGCGTCCAGATTAGGCAGCAAAAGTATGCATCTGCTACCAACTAAAAGTATGCGTCAATGATAAAAAGTAGGTAGCATGATGCAAAGCTCGATCAAAGCTGAAAGTGTGGGAATAGGCTCCGCCTGCTATTTTGGCGCGACTTATTCGAATAATTAAATAATGATTAAATATGAATAATTGAATTCATGATTAATAAATAAACTTTATTGAAAAATTAAAATTTTTATCAAGCAAATTGTGATTTAAATTCTTAATTTATCATAATTTTAAATCTTTTTTGTCCAAATTTTTTTTGTGCATAGTTTTAAATGTGATTTCAAAATCATTTAATGTAGTTTTAAAATTACGTTTGCATGTTGGTGGAACATCAAAGTCAGAGCTTTATTTCACGAAAATAAACAAAAAACCAAATGAAAATGCTGGAGTGATATGAATATTACTTCTTGTTTTATAGAGGTTCTCAATCCCCCAACTTCATTCCAAATCGAAAATAAATAATTTTACATTTTTTGCTTTTTTAAAATTTTTACGATTTCTTCGCTGATAATGAAGGTGCGAGGTTTTTTAGTCTTCGGTGTCGGGAGATTGACGACCAGAAGTTAACCTTGTTCTTTGATGTCGGTGCAGGTGATGTTCACCAATTCATTTCCGCGACACGCTTCAGAGATTCCGAATATGATAATAACCTATAATATTCATGTTTTATTCGGAAAATTTCTTACATTTTTTCATTACACTCTTCATTACGGTTTGATTTATTGTTATGTTATATTTTTGAGAAATATTTAATACTTCGAATTTATAAATTTCATATATTGTTTAAATTTTGTATTGTAAATGTTAATTCTGTTCTGAATTTTATTTATTTTCGTATTCAATTGATTACATAGAGAAGCAGCATATTAAAATGATATGAAATATGCAATAAACTTTTCCTTCGTTACCAAGTGTTCGTGATCTGGTGCTTTTTTCAAAAATTCTTTAAAGTTTTCAGGAGAGAATACAAGGGACTTTTTGCTGCGGTATCCTTCTGATTTTTTTTTAAAAACACTTTCAAAGTCAAGCATCTGTCGATGTCCAAATCGTCGCTGACTTTGAGGTTAGTTTTCAACATCGAGAAAATGAACCAAAGCGTTGATGCTTGGTATTTCTCGCTCAATTCGGAGAAATAGGTCATCAAAACGAATTCCTAAGATAATTTGGCTTTATGCTCACATTTCCATTTCAAAAATGTTTCAAACATTGTCATGTAAATGGTTTTCGATTTCTCCGGTACTAAGTCATTTTTGACTTGCTTCGCTGCCTCTCGAACAATTATTTAAAAAATCCCACAAAGTGGTTTTTGCCCATGCAATTTACATGAGAAACTTCAGGTCTCCAAAGGTACCATTTAAAATCGAAATTTTGGAAAAGCAAAAAATACGTACTTATTTATTTTGGATTTGGAAACAAGTTGGGGGGATCAAGAACCTCCATAAAAAAAGAAGTAATTTTAGACCATCCTATTTCTCTACATACAACGAGGAAAAAATTTATTATAAGTATCGTTTGAAAAAAATAAAGATAAAATTAATATCGTGTAAATATTATAAACAGATGGTATTATGCATCCATTTTTGTGAATATAAAAAGATATAAATTTTGCAATGAAATTTCACAGTTATTATCATGAAGACTTTTTAAGTAACAACTCATGAAAATTATTTCAAACAATAGTTAAAAGCAATACGAAGAAACGTGCTTGTACATATATTTTTAGTTTTCACATCATTTTAGACGAAGTTAATTACATGCAAATACGACATAATTTGGTGGAGAAGCATAAGCCACAAATTTAAAATATTTGTTGATCTTAATATCTCTATTTATCAAAAATATTTCCAACAATTTACCGAACGCCAATTTTTTTTCGTTGGAATTCTTTGGATGGTCCTTTACGATTTCTATAAGTTTAATGCAAGATTTTACTTAAGCGTGAACAATTATACGAAAAATTCTAAAAAGTGGTTTTTCCCTATGCAATTTAAACACTGCATCAATGTTTTATTATGTAGATAAATTGATAACGAGAGTGCATAGGCACTCGATCGGTAGGGACTTTATTATCGCGATAGAATGGATGAATAGAAGAGAGAAGAAAGAACGAAAGAGGGAGAGATGTCCAGCAAACGTACATTCATGCACTGTTTGCCGCCACAGCTTTCTGCCGTTTTTCAATTCCTCCTTTCCTTCGCTCATGCACATGCCCAATATACCGGTCTCTTTTAGAAATATCTTGATATGCTTTGCTATACATCGCAAGGCTAGCATGCATTCCATAATAACATCTCTTTCTCGTACGCCTATAGGCACCGTGCGTGACTGCAGCGCCATAGCATGAGTGAACTAAAGGAGGCTGTTCGAGAACTTTTACAATGTATTATAATGGGACTTAGTTATAAAAATGTTTATTATCAATAAAAAACAAACAAAAAAACAATTTGATTCACTTTAAAATTCGATTGTTTTTCCTTGTGAAGTATTTGTGTGAAATCAGCAGTAAAAAGTAAGTATTTTCCATAATGAAAATGATATGGAAACCAGTAAATATAAGGTTAAGGTAGTTGTCGTGCCAAAAATCAGTCTCTGGAAAAAGAAGTTTTCTATGATTTCAAGACTGGAAATTATATCATCAGCCGTGTCATATGTAAGGAAAGACACTCTTTTTAATGGATCTATCGGACCACGTGACTAAATTATACATTTATTCGTTCATGTAAGATAACTTTTTCAATTTACAATGTATCTTTCTGATAATTTGGGAAACGTAACAAAAGATAATAAAGCACGTCTGTTAACTTCTTTTTAGTAAAAATTTTGAAAAAAATTCCAAAACTTATCGACAATTACAGTTAACTGTAAAATTTTTTGCAAAATTTTCACTCATACAAAGTTGACAGACGTTCTCTATCGTGTTCTGTAGTATTTTCCAAATTTTCAGGAAGATATTTTGTAAAAGAAAAAAGTTATCTTACACGAACTTTTACAGGAATTTGGTCACGTGATCTGGTTGATCCATGGCCTTAATAATGTTTTTTGTAATAGGATTTTTCCTTACTATCGCTTCTTACCAATTTTTTAAAAATTATTGAAGTTTCTTAAATCATTGCTTATTTTTTCGGGGAAAATATTCTCTACAACTTGACCGTTTCCAATTTTTGAAAATAAATTCTTTAATGACTGAAATAATTAAAAATCAATTTTCCGAAGCAAAATTTTTATAAACAAATTGTTGTATTTGATAATAATTGATTTATTTTCAGAAATTGGAAACGGTTAAGTTGTAGAGAATATTTCCCCCGAAAAAATAAGCTATGATTTAAGAAACTTCAATCATTTTCAAAAAATTGGTAAGAAGCGATAGTAAAGAAATATCCTATTATAAAAAACATTATTAAAATATTATTTTTCGTAATTTTTAAATTTTTTCATTAAAAAGAGTGTCTTTTATTACATATGTCACGGCTGATGATATAATTCTCAGTCTTGAAATCATAGAAAAACTTCTTTTTCCAGAGACTGTTTTTTGGCATGACGACTACCTTAAGTTAATGACAGATCAAAACAGACTAGAAAAATAATAAAGAATTGAATTGTAATTTCATGATGACACTTTTAGGTACTTGTTGAGTAAATAAATATTAATTGTTTATTTTCAGATTCAAATTCATCATGGATATAATTATTAAAACAGGTTTTCAATCAATTAAACATACAATAGAATTTCAACCACAAACGAAAATTAAAGGTAAAAATCTCGTTCTGGCAGAACACGTACGAGATGTCCAAGAGTTCCGTAGAAATAATGACAGTTATTTAATAACATTTCGTATAATTCGACAAGCATCAGTTCATGCAACACCCTACAGTACCCACTTATTCCTTTGATTTATTTTCCATTTAGACGTTGGAAATTTATAAAATTTACACTCACTTTTCCTGCTTTTATTTTTACAATTCACAACACAACAACTTCGGTGGCTCATTTCAGCTACATTTTTTAAATTAAAACAAAATTTAGATTTGCACATGCATTTTGATTGCTCGGAAATATAAAACAGCCTCCTTTAACGCCTAAATTATCCACTGCGTGCGCTGGCGTCGATTTAACTCTCCCTACCATGACTTCGCACGGTGCCTATCCTCTCTCAAATGCTTTCGCCAGCAGATCTCCCGCCACAAAGGCCTCGCGCTTCTCGTAACTAAAACCTAAAACTCATCTGAATGCTTCAATGATTATGTTGAAGCTTTTAATTCATATAAAGATCATAAGCCTAAATTAATTAAATATATTTCAACTTCACTCAAAAAAAGTCTACTGATAGTGAAATTACGTTCCTTTCAGAATGCATCCATTGAAATTAAGCAGATTTCTTTAATCTATCAACAGAATCGTTTCACTGTTAAAAAACTCAACTGTAAAATGCAAAACGAAAATAGTTATACCAATAAACGATTTCTTTTGACTCTGAAAAGAAACCCTTTAACTTTTAAAGAATTGAATTTGTAGGCCAGCAGACGAAGTGCGCCTGCGCATAAGTGACTGTACATCGTCTAGTGCTTAATAGTGCAATATGCGGGAGTAATTTTTGTGTTGCGCAATATATTCTTTTATCATCACGATTAATTAACGTGGATGCGTCAAGCAAATGGATTTCTTTAAAATATTAGGAATTCCAGAGTCCGACGTAAAAATTTTGGAATGTATGTATACCAAAATAAACAATTTTTATCCGCATAACCTCATATTCCCTTGCTTCTGAAAATCGAAGCATTATAAAATTATTATTAAGTGCGCAACTAAGTTCCCGCTGTTTTTTTTTAATGAAAATGGAACCTTATTGTGAAAAAATGGTTGCAAATGAATCATTCAAAGTATTGCTCATCGTTTAGCTACAACTTTTGCCCATCTTTCTGGTAGAGCTCGAATGCCGTTACAGTAAAAGTGTTCATCTCTTGACGGATACAACGAATCAAGCTATTTTTCGATGTCTTCATATAAGCGGAACTGCTGATCAGCCAGACCATGTACCATCGACGGATCGACCGGAACAAGTAATAATCGGACGGCGCAATTACGCAATATCTGGGGAATACGGCGGGTAGGATAAGACTTCCGATTTGAGCGTTTCAAGGTAGGTTTTAATGGGTTTGGCAACAAAATCAGACATTTTCATACAATCAAAGGTATATGATGCCAAAACAAAATCACTAATGTGTCAAAACGGTTTGTTTACCATATGTCTAAGCTTGGTTCATGACGTTTTGCATATGTTAAAATCGACCAGCATGTGACGATAGTCGATTTTGCCACTAGAGGCGCTTTGATTTCTGCGCGAAAGTTTAAATGGTCTGAAATTAATTATTCAATAAAATAAAGAATAGTTTTAGGATTATTCATGAAAAAGATTATTAGAAATAAAGTAGTGAGATTGGCATAGAATAAGAGCGATTTGGCATAGAGAAATATAATGAATATAAATGCTGCATGATATCAGTACAGATAATATGTTTATTCTACGGTTAATAATTATGAGCGAAATGCGACTAGCCTTTACGTGCGATCTTCGATTACTAATTGAGGCTGACTCTTAAAATTGCCTAGTAATACCAAAGATATCGCTCCAATTATATTTATTAATATATATACACACATATTTTCCCTTCTGTTTTGCATCTGTGTTGCCGAATCAATTACAGAACTTGAAATTTCTGAGCATGATCGTATTGCCTTGGTTCTCATCTCTTAATTCGGGTTTTCTGCGTTTTTTTAATGACAGGTATAGCCATACCTCAGTCAGAGGAGAGAGACAAAGACGATTCTCAAAATAAAAATAAATTTTAATATATTCTTTTTTTTGTTTATATTGAAGTTTGGCAGTTTGGAGCCTCCTCGAACAAATTAAATTTTAATTTTAATTGACACCTCAATTTAATATTTTCATCATTTTTTAAAAATCGAATCTCTGTACGTAACACATGCTATTAAATAACTGAAGAAGATATAACATGCAAATGACAGTTTACATAAAAATATATAGATTTTATTGAAGTAAATTGTGTGAACAAGCTTTCTCCAATTTTTCTATGAAGTTTGGTTTACACAAATAATATGAATAGTATTGCAATTTTTGTTTAAAAACAAATTGCATACAGAAGAACTTTTGAGAAAAAAACCACAAAATTTACTTTTTTATTTAAATTGGTCAAATTCCATAAATCATTTGTATGCAATGTTCAATGTTTCAGCTGTGTTTCAGGTAATCACAATGAATTTTTTCCAGAAATTGAAATTCTTTCGCGATGAAAACACTCTTTCCTAAAATATGGCTCATTCAAAGGAGAAAATATTTTGTTCCTTGAAATCGTAAAATATTCGCCTCTACTTTTTTATTCATTTTTATAGGAGAGTTTTCTATTTTAATTTTCGTTTGACAAATAAAAACCTGTTATTAGTTAACAATGAATAAAAGAATTTGATGCAATATGAGGAATGAGTCATTAATTAACAAGGAAACAACCAAAACAAAAATTAGAATTTGCTATTCGAAATTTTAAAAATTACCATTCTGAAAATTTTTGATAGAGAGCATAAGAGTGTGAACTTTCAATGGTATTTCTTGTAGAAAAAGACAAGATTTTTAGACTCTACTTATTTCTAAAGCACAATTGAAAAATCATAAAACTTGCATGATATGACCTTAAAATCTTTAAAATTTTTGACCAAACCTCAAAAGATTTCAAAATCGCAAATTCGGGCTCAAATTACTATACAGTTCCCCATGTGGTTTCCTAGATAGTTTCCCGTATATTTTCCAATATAGCTGCCCATGTAGTTTCCCAAATAGTTTTTTACATAGTTTCCTACGTAGTTTGATTTTCACTGATTGAATCAGTGGAATTTGACTGATTCGCAGCAAGCTCTTTTTAGCTATTTGTATTAGACACTTTTACTGATAATCTGTAGATTTTGACTGATTAAGATTTAGAGAGTAAATGATAACTTTCAATATTTGGATATCAAGAAGTATTATTTAGATTGTACGGCTTAACATCTGTAGATTGTAATCCTAAATCTGGTAATTTATTTTTATCAATGTGAGGAAATTTCAAATTATTTCAAATTTATGTGTTATGCTTCTCCGCCAGACTAGCTCCTATACTTGCATATAATTTACCTTTATTTAAAATATGTAAAAACCAGAAGTGTATGTACAAGCACGTTTCTATTATAATACTATTCTATTATAATAATACTTTTGAAATGACTGTCATATGAATTATTATGTAAAAAATCCTTATGAAGAGAATTGTAAAATTTTATTCCAAACAATTTATGTTATTTAAATGCACAATATTTTGGACACTTGTAAGATGATTTTATTTCATTAATTAATTTGGATAAATTACTTTTTTATAGAATATTATGAAGGGATGAAAAATGAATGGTAATGTGAGCAACCAATTTTTGCCGAGGAAATGCAGTTCTCTGGTTTTCAACCAAAGTCAAAGTCAAAATTATGTGGGAATCGACATAGATTTTCTAAGAGCTATACACATAAAAGGAAGTAATGAATTCAACTTTTTCAGTTCCTATATAATGGATGGATTCAAAGAAATTATAATTTTCATTTTTAATAAATTTAAAAAATAATTTGATCTGATTTTTCGTTCAAGATTGACTTGTGCACTGTAAAAAGAAGTCTCAAAAGCTCAGGACATTACGGTTTTAAAAGATATGTACTTAAGTTAAGTAAGTAAGCCATTATACGTTCCAATACAAGCTGGTTCCAGTTTTCGATAAAATAAATAAGCGTAGATGAAGGGATACCAAAGAGGCAAGAGCAAAAAAAATAAAACTAGATATGGCATTGGCGCTCATTACGATGATTAGAAGATGCAATTAAAAAGAATAATTCCTCCACGACCAAATCCTTTAGCTACCCGAAAAAATTGAGTCGCTTAAAATTAAATTTACTTTCGAAGACTTTTGGGTATACAGTGTCATAAGACGTAATCGCAGAAAATGTCAGTGACTTTCATTAAATAGTGTTCAATTTTCTCTACCATTTAATGAACTTCTTCTGTTATTCAATAAAAAGTCAGGAAATTTTTCTTTGACTGCTTCCTACAAAACTCTATATCAACATTCTACACTAGTATGACCTATTGTGAACTTAACTTGACAGGTAGTAAGTAATTCTAAACATAAATTTTGCATATAAGCTTCCCGAACTTTATTGCATAGTACAGAAAATTTTAAATAAATTCAAATGAAAATAATTCATTGTGGTTGGCATCCATCATGTTGAAGTAGAGTTAACCTTGAGGTGGATGTTTGACAGTCACATTTGGTATTATCCACAAGAAAGATCATCCGCGCACTTCTCTGCGCATTCGCGCTAAAAAAACAGTATTCTTCAGATTTTGAACTTCTTCGTTTATTTAATATTCAATATGTAATGACAGGCAGAGAAAACTAATAAGAAATTGAATATTTTGCAGTAGTGTAAATATGTACGTGAGACCAAGATCGGAAATTTGAACGGTCTATAGACTCATATAAGTTTTAATAATAAATTCTGGTAATAAATATATAATCAAAAATGTAATCAGTGACCAAGGGTATACAACATTTAGCCTTTTTTAATTCAAGCTGAATATAGCCCTGAGTCCAGTGACGATTTAGGCATGAGAACTAAACTTAAATGCTGTTTTATACTATTCTATCCCCACTTGAGAAAATAGAATTACATGGTAAAAAGACCTGAATTTAATTGCTGTTTTACTCGGGTTCAGATCAGTCCAGTACAAAATTCAGGAGTTGGTAATTATGTTTTAGTATGAATTGCATAGAACTTGAATACTCTGATGTCTTACAATGATAAACTTTAACTTGAATAACATGGACTGACGAATTCTAAAAGTGGACAAGTTAGTCAACAATTCAGACCAAATTTGCCAGATCTTGGAGATTGCACGTATGCACATTTAAATTACTTTTCTTACAATTAAGTTTTTTCTAATTACATTAAGAAGATAAAAGGCAATAAAGTTTATATTATTTGATAACTCACTTCGGATACGGAATATGAATCCCTGCTTTTGATGAAACTTTTTAATGAACTACGAACACTACCGCATCCGTCTGCACAATTTATACACCTACTTTTAACCGATGTTGTGCAGTGTTTGCAAGCTGAATTTGAAATTAATAATTATTCATTGTGATACATAGACTTAGACTTTCAGTAATAACAATTATTCAAATTTATTTCCTTGTTACAAACGTTATTTTAAGCATGTTTAAAGTCAGGCCCGTAACTGCAATGAGTAACTAGGGCAACGCCCTTGGGCCCCCAATCTTATTTGTCATTGAGTTGATTTATCTGAACAATCAATTATTTGATTAGGTTCAATAGCTTAATGACAAATTATCAATGATGAATTTAGCAATCACGACGACAAAAGCGTCGTGTAAGGCTCAGCTTAGATTATTATGTCATTATTTCCCACATTATAAGAAGGAATAATATTTTTCAATCCTTCATTTGGAGGGGTCCCCAATTTTACTTCTTGCCCCGGGCCAACAAGATTCTAGTTACGGACCTGTTAAAAGGTAAGATGAAAACTAAAATTTGTAAACAAGGACTGGAAAGTATAAATGGTGTTCCGGAATGGAACAGAACTTCTGGAGTTCTCGTATTTCTTGTCAAAAACTGAATCGAAACGTCTTTTGAGAAAAATGAATTGCATAAGTAATTCACAAGTTATTAATGATGAGAGATGCAGCAATCAGGAGCTCGTTTTATGCGGTCTAGCCTACATGAGCCACCAGTGAAATTGTGTACCTCCGCCACGCGACGACAGAAAACAATGTTGATACTTGAATTAATTACGTTTATTTGCACATTTCCTAATTGACGCATCTTGCGTTGTCAATTCTTCGTAAATTGCTTACGTAATTAATTTATGGCGAGTGGCTTTTCGATTCAGTTTTGTCAAGAAATACGGGAATCTTGAAGGTTCCGTTCCTTTCTGGGACACCCTGTATATAAATAATAAGTATACATAACCACTTATGAGAAAACTGATGAGAGTAGATATACGACTGCAAAAGATTGAAAGTATTTTTACCACATAACAATACAACCTGAGTTCAAATATCAGCTCTCTGTTCACACTTTTCAATTAGAGAAATTAATGTACCTTTAGAGGCTCCATGCGAAATATAATAAAATTCGTAGTGTATGTTTGATCGGAGAGCGTCTCACGAATTACCCCGGTCCCGGGACAAATCGTGATACATAACACAGCTATACATTCCTTCATATATGTTGATGGTCATATTATAAAAGACAATGAAAACAAGTCGATGGCGAGTGCTGCAATCACACGAATTGGCAATCGCTTGTTCCCACGAAGGAAAAACGTTATTTTTCCCAATACGTCTAGAGAAAATTTTTGAAAAAGTCCTTAATTACTGATTTTAACGTTTTGACAATTTACGATTCGATGCGCATAATCAGTATTACATGACGCTGTAAAGTTAGTAAGTCATTCAGCAGTCAGAAACACAACAAAGAGAAATACTGCAGCAGCATACTTCGCGAACGTCCAGCTCTCCAGCTCCTCTTTCCACTCTGATTTCACTCTCAGCGCTCCAAAAGATCTATTTTGTCCACGAGTTGTGAAAATAGCAACAGTTCCGAAATCAGGTATTTTCTAGTCTCAAAACAAACGGTAAAAGGAAAATTTTTACTAGACGTGTTGGAAAAAATATTTTTTCAAACTAAAGGGATGGACAACAATAACGCACTATGAAAAAAAATTTACCATAAAAAAGAATCAAGGAAAATGTTAAAAACCAAAAAGTGTCACGATTTGCCCCGGTTTTTTTCTCTCGATGATAGCACTGTTTTGCAAAACATTGCTCACCAAGAGGAACGAATACTTTTCCCGGATAATTTAATTATTTTTTTTTTCCATTGATAAGGGGTCGTTCACATAATACGTCACACAGTTTATGGGGGGGGGGGGGGTCTGCAAATTGTGACGTGGTGTGACATGTTGGGAGGGGGGTCTGCCTTCTGCGTTACGTCACACATTAAATGTGTACCCACGAAATTTGAAAAAAAGTTCTGAAAAGATTATCTACAATAATAATTAATAGCTTCTTTTTTTACTGGATTTTGTACGCGTTAACGAAAAATGTTTTATAAAATTAAGAGGTGTGACGTGACATCGAAGGAGGGGGGGGGGGGGGGGGTAAAAATAGCTAAAAATCGAGTGACGTATTATGTGAACGGCCTCTAAATAATAAATCTTCATTCTGGGAAAACAGGAGAAGGTGTTTTACCGATTGACAGTGATTACTGAATTCTAATAATCATTGCCAATCGACGTGATACTTTCTTGGAAATGGCTGGATGTAAAATTTATTTGCATCACATTCCAGTAATCAGTCCTACCCGACCCGAATCGAAATCTCGAGCAAGTTTTACGGTTTTAGGTACTGCTTACCTCCTGCTTCTTCTCATTTACCACTGCTTTGATACTTTTCAAAATATTTAGAACCTGCATTAATCCTCATTCGTTAAGCTGTTCAAAACAGAAGCAAACTCAATGTAATTTTACCTCCTGAAAAAATTCTCAAACGTGGACAAATTGCCTTTTTCAGCACAGTTCGGCTTAAACAAGGGGCTAGTTTCAGGTTCTAAATACATTGAAGAGTACCAAAGCAGTGGTAAATGAGAAGAAGCAGGAGGTAAGCAGTACCTAAAAACGTAAAACTTGCTCCAGATTTCGACTCGGGTAATGTTCTGAACTCCATTTTTCCTTATGCAAGAATTATTTATTAACTCAAAAAATGAGTCTTCTGTCAATAAGAAGCAACCCGAGAAGAAATTACAATTTGCTTTATAAACTTTTTGAAAATTGTCATCCTAAAATTTTTTTGAAGTATTGTAATAGACGACACTTCTAGACAGTATATTTATTTCTATACTACAGTTAAGAAATGATCAAACCTAAATCAATTTGATAAATTTAATTACTTGAGTTGATGATTCCGTAATAGTACTAGTATTTGCGCAAACAAAATAGAGGTCATATTACTTGTGTGATCATGAATTATGTACTATAATAAGGTCAAACTCAAACTCAAAATATTCTAAAATCATGAATGCATGTTTTTATTTATTTTAAAAATTGAAACCACTTATCAAATTTTAATTGGATAAAAAGTGTGAACTGAAGGACTTTAGCAAAAATGGCGGGGTGAGCAGTTCACACCTAAATCAAAGTTAATCTATCTTTAGAAAAATTGAATATTGCTCTGTACTTACCTTTGCTTAGTGACGCGTCATTGGAGACAATTAATGAAATAAAAACGATTGAAAAGATTATAGCTAATTTAGACATTTTTGACCGACGTACTCCGCAAAATATTACTGGAACTTATACAATAACATTGGACGCTTATCAACTTTAACTGCAACAGGCCAACTTGAAACCCCGTTTCACCAAAACACCCTTAATGCGACTTGATGTTGAGAATATTTACAATATAATGAGGTATTGAAATAGAAAAATGTATCAACATTATGCCTTATACTTCTCCACCAGATTATCTCGTATTTGCATGCAATTAACTTTGTCTGAAATGATGTGAAAACCAAAAATACATGTAGAAGCACGTTTCTTTATATCGCTTCTAAGTATTGTTTGAAATAATTTTCATATGAGTTGTTACGTAAAAAGCCTTCATGATAATAATTGTGAAATTGTATTGCAAATTTAATATTTTTTTATATTCACAAACAATGGATGTGGCATTTATAATATTTCGAAGATGTTAATTTTATTTTTATTTTTTCTACTCTTTGCAATTTTATCTCTAAAAAGTGACATTATTCTATTTCCTTCTAGTCTCTGCTTTGTATTTTTCCACATTTTAATTTCTCTCAATACGCTTCCATTACATTTTTCGAAGTCGATTAAAAGGAATAGATTTTGCTTTTTTTTCTACTCGTTCGTGGAACTTTAGATAGAGGAAAATTCGCGTATTAATGGGAATACAGATTCTGAATTTTTCTGAATTCGTCTCTTCTTACCGGGAACATCTGTACAAGACCGGAAAGGCCACCTATTTTCTTCTCTACATTATAATACCGGTAACATTAAATCTACAAACTTGTTCTTTGATGTTGGTGCATGCAGATGATGTTCACCATTTCGTTTCCACGACACGTTCCGGAGATTCCGATTATAAAAATAACCTATAATATTCACACTTTATTGGTTAAATTTTTTTACATTTTTTCATTACACTCTCCGTTATAGGTTAATTGATTGTTATGTTATATTTTTGGAAAATATTTAATATTTCGAATTTATAAATTTCATATATTGTTTGAACTTTGTGTTGTAAATGTGAATTCTGTTCTAATTTTCATTTATTTTCATATTCAATTGATTATATAGAGAAGCAGTCTATTAAAATGATGTGAAATATGCAATAACATTTACCTTCGTTACCAAGTATAGGGATTTTTTGCTGCGTAATCCTTCTGATTTTTTCTCTAAAAACGCTCTCAAAGTCAAGTATTTGTCGATGTCCAAATTCTCGCTGACTTTGAGGTTAGTTTTCAACATTGAGAAAATGGACGAAAGCGTTCGTGCTTGGTATTTCTCGCTCAATTTGGAGAATTAGGTCAACAAAACGGATTCCGAAGATGATTTGGCTTTATGCTCATATTTCTATTTCAAAAATATTTCAAACGTTGTCATGTAAATAATTTTTGATTTCTCTGTATGTGCTGTATAAAATATTTTTTGATCTTAGTATCTCACTGTATCGAAAATATATCCAACAATTTATAGAATGCTGATTTTTTTTCGTTGGATAGTCCTTTACAATTTCTATACGTTTAATGCAAAATTTTCCCTAAATCTGAACAATTATTAAAAAAATCCCAAAAATTGGTCTTTCCCCATGCAATTTTCATGATAAACTTCAGGTCTCCGTAGGCACCAATTAAAATCGAAATTAAGGAAAAGCAATAAATACGAACTTATTTATTTTGGATTCAGAAACTATTTGTGCGGATCGAGAACCTCTATAAGAGAAGGAGTCATTTTCGACAACACTACAGTATACCTCATTACTTTTTGATAAGTTATCGGAAATTCTAGGGAACTCTACATACAACGAGGAACAAATGTATTTTAAGTATCATTTTTTAAAATTAAAGATAAAATTGCAAAGAATTAAAAATAAAAAATAACATTCTCGAAACATTATAAAAAAATGGTTTTATGCATCTATTCTTTTGCGAATTTACCGAAATAAAATTTTTAAATTATTATTATGAAGACTTTTTACGTACCAACTTATATGAAAATTATTTCAAACAATGTTTAGAAGCGATATGAAGAAATGTGCTTGTGCATAAATTTTAGATTTTCGCATCATTTTAGACAAAGTTAATTACATGCAAATATGAGACTATCTGGTGGAGAAGCATAAGCAACAAATTAAAGCTATTTTTTGATCGCAGTATCTCACATTGTCAAAAATATTTCCAACAATTTACAGAACGCTGATGTTTTATTCTTTTAAATTCGTTGGATAGTCCTTTACAATTTCTATAAGATTAATGCAAGATTTTCCTCAACCCTGAACAATTATTTAAAAAATCTCACAAAGTGGTTTTTCATCATGCGATTTAAATGATAAACTTCAGATCTCGAAAGGTACCACTTAAATTCGAAATTTTGGAAAACTGAAAAATACGATCCTATTTATCTTCTATTTGGAAACAACTTGTGGAGACCAAGAGCCTCTATAAAAAAAGTCATTTTCGACAACTCTATTGTACACCTTATTTTTTTTTATTGGTTTTCTGGAACCAATAAAAATAAAAATAAAACTAGTAAAAATAAACATCTTCGAAATATTATATATCTATATGGATTCACGCATCCATTTTTTTAATATAAAAAAATATAAATTTTGCTTTAAAATTTAACAGTTATTATCATGAAGGTTTTTTACGTAATAACTCATATGGAAATTATTTCAAACAATAGTTAAAAGCAATACGAAGAAACGTGCTTGTACATATATTTTTAGTTTTCACATCATTATAGACAAAGTTAATGACATGCAAATAATGCTTGAGGTGGTGGAGAAGCATAAGCCACAAATTAAAAATATTTTTTTAATCTCACTATCTCACTTTATCAACAATATTTTCAACAATTTACAGAACGTTAATTTTATTTTCTTTGGAATTCGTTGGATAGTTCCTTACAAATTCTATAAATTGAATGCAAGTTTTTTCTAAGCCTGAACAATTGTTTAAAAAATCCCACAAAGTGGTTTTTGCCCATGCAATTTATGTACATGATAAACTTCAGGTCTCCATAGGAACCATTTAAAATCGAAATTTTGGAAAAGCAAAAAGTACGAATTTGTTTATTTTGGATTTGGAAAGAAGTTGTGGGGGATCAAGAACCTCTATTAAAAAAGAAGTAATTTTTGACCACCCTATTTTGCACCTCATTAATTTTTTATAGGTTTTCGGAAATCCTAAGACACTCTACACACAACGATGAAAACATTTACTATAGGAATAATTTTTAACCATCAGAAATAAAATTGCAAAGAATAAAAAAAATAAAAAAAAAGTTAGCATCTTCGAAATATTATTAATATATGGTATTATACATCCGTTCTTTTGTAAATTTAACGAAATAAAATTTAACAATTATTTGTCATGATGACTTTTTACGTAACAACTCATATAAAAATAATTTCAAACAATAAATAAAAGTAATACGAAGAAACGTGCTTGTACATATATTTTTAGTTTTCACATCATTATAGACAAAGTTAATTACATGCAATCAATGTTTCAGGTAGTGGAGAAGCATAAGCGACAAATTAAAACTATTTTTTGATCGCAGTATCTCACATTATCAAAAATATTTTCAACAATTTACAGAACGCTAATTTTATTTTCTTTGGAATTCGTTGGATAGTCCCTTACAAATTCTATGAATTTAATGCAAGATTTTTCCTAAGCCTGAACAATTATTTAAAAAATCCCACAAAGTGGTTTTTGCCCATGCAATTTACATGAGAAACTTCAAGTCTCCATAGGCACCATTTAAAATCGTAATTTTGGAAAAATAAAAAATACTATCTTATTTATCTTTGATTTGCAAACAAGTTGGGGGGATCGAGACCCTCTATAAAAAAAGAAGTAATTTTCGACCATCCTATTTTACACCATATTATTTTTTGATAGGTTTTAGGAAATTCTAAGGAACTCTACATACAACGAGGAAAAAATTTATTATAAGTATCACACGGAAAAAACATTTCCAGTAAAAAGTGTAGAACTTAGTCTGGAAATCTTGGACGGGTACCAAAATGTTGTAAAAATTGAAAACCTCCTTCTTTGAATATTTACAAGATATTTCAATACTAAGTGCAAGAAAGAACTACATAAAGTCCTAGACTATCTAGGAAATTTCGATAAAGCAAAAACAATTTGGAGTCTGTAAAATGTCTAAGACAGTCTGGGAAAAAGTGTAGAGGCAGCGTGTACAATTTCCAAGACAGTATGGGAAAATATGAAGGGTTCTAAAGCAAAATAAAAAAAGAGAAGCAGGCATCAGATTTGTAGTCTTTTGTTTACAAGTTCACACTACTAATACACGAGAAACGTATTCTTCACTTATCTAATACACACAAATCTTATTCTATAACCTAACTTAATACATAACACATACAACGCAATTCACTAACACGGTAACACGCAGAATATCGCACGCTGAGTATATCGGTCGAAATGGTCCTTATATAGTAGCTAGTCAAATTCTCAACGCTTGTGAGAAACGTCCAGTGCCGCGTATCTAAAAATTTTTGATGAAATAGAGAAATTTTTTATGACATTTTTTATGAAATAGAGATAAACTAACCTCTCTTAGTGAGATATTAGTTACATTAATACTTTCTTCACAAACATGTAAAATAAAGAAATAGGTTGATGTTAATAGATTAAGTTTTGAAACTCACTAAAATTTAATGTAAAATGAAAGTGTTAGGTAACTATTTTAGTACAAAAGTTGGTACTTACGAAATACACTTCTAATCGTTTATCCTTTATCTCCTTTATATAAAATAAGATCACTTATTCACTTTACTTCGCACTACCAGCTGATGCGCTGATGGTCAACTGCGCATATCGAGGCGCAGATTATTTTCCTAGACTGTCCAGAACTTTTTGTAATACCAGCTCGCTATTTTTTACTTTAGGAACTTTTCATATTCTTTCGAACCGAATTAGAAACATTCACAACTTTTTTACAATTCGTCGTGAACTGAATTTGGCTTCTTACTTAAATTTTGTGTAGTAAATACAAAACTATTTTTCCTAGACTCTTTTTGAAAATTTTCAAGACTCATTTGCATTTAGTACTGAAAAGTTTGAAATATTTTATTAAAAGTCATTCAAGATCTCCAACATTTTGCTACCCGTCCAAAACTCCTGGACTAATTCTACACTTTTTACTGGACATATTTTTTCCGTGCAGTTTTAAAAATTTTAGATAAAATTGCAAAGAATCAAATAAATAAAATTAACATGTTAGAAATATTATATAGTAAATATTTGGTATTATGCATCCAGTTTTTTGCGAATTTCAAAAAATAAAATTTTGCAATAAAATTTCACAATTATTATCATGAAGACTTTTTACGTAACAACTCATGTGAAAATTATTTGAAACAATGTTACGGCCGGTCCAAAGTGTGCAATATTTTTCGAAAAGTGTTTTGATTAATGTACAAAATCTAATTTTATCAATATCAATTGCTTTCGGAAGTGAATCAAACGCACACTTTTGAGCGTTCGTACACAGAGAAAAATAGCATCTGGTCATAATGACTAGGAATAATGTAGTTGGAAATAAAAAAGTGACTGTAACGAGGGAGACTTTTTGTCGCTACTTGACCCATGGCTACAGTAACATGATTTGTAGCCATGGTAGCCATATTCTGAATACCTGGTCGTGGCGACTAGTTAACATCGTTTAAATTGTCCTTAACTCTTAAACGTAGCTATGTGAACTTGAAACATTGAGTTGTCATAGCTAGAATAACGTAGTCGCTATAACCAGTGGAGCAAACTTCACACTCGTTGAATTCGCTGTGTATTGTTTCAAGTAATGCATATTATTTTTCATAGCAACTGATAGCAACTCTTTTGAGAATTTGATTTGAATTGTCGAGCGGCTCGAAACTGTGATTTTAAATGCTACTACTTTTAAAGTTTCAACCCGCTCTACAAATGCCGAAAAACAGATTTTCAAAAGAGGTGCTATGAAAAATACAATGTTCCACGTAGTGATTTCATGCATTTGTTTTAACATAACTTTATAGTTGACACTTACATATTGGCCGACTGCAGAAAGACAGGTAGCGCCGCTCTCGGTGAAAGCGTTCGAAAGCGTCGGAAGAATAACATTGATAAAGGTTCAGCTTTTATGAGATTTTTAATAAAAGCTCGTATAAATAAAAGTAATAAGTTTGAAAAAGAGAATAATAATGTTTTTAAATACGTGGGGAATAGAAAACTGAAAGTAAGTAAAATTTTCTAGTGTAACTATTAATTTTCACTGCGTCATTTTAGGTTATTAAAATGTAAATAACAATCTGATTTTTTATACCCGACAAAATGCTCACTGCATATAACATGATGTGGTTTGGTTATGGTATCTTACTGAACTCGCTGTACAGCAGCAATCCACTTTTCCTTTTGAATTTTTTTGTAAGCATGTCTAGGGAATTTGTAAAATTCACACGTACTATTTTCGTGTGTATTTTTACAATTAAATACACAACAACTACTAACCATTGTAGAAATAAACAATAATATTCAATATTTACAACAGTCTACTATGCAGACTATGCTACGCTTCTACGACGCCTTTTAGCATTTTCACCGCCATGAATGCCTCGATCGTTTTGTTTATCCCCTCTGCCTTTCTGCAGTCTGCCAATAGTGACTGTGACAACATTACATAGTCGCTGTGACTACATTACTTAGTCACTGCGACCATTTTTAGTACCTACATTGACGGGTCAACCATTGCTTGAATTCAGCCACAAAAAGTAGTTAAGGACATTTTCAACTACATATATCACGTCACTATGCCCAGGATTTTTTCTCAGTGTACCCTGATTGCATTCCAATGGCTAATGCAACTCAGCACTTCTGTTCATACGAGCTGGTCTTGAGACGTAGAGTAATTCCTAAATTAACCTTTCAAGTTAATTAAATACATTTAAGTAATAAAACTTTTAAAGGTAAGAATGTTTCGTCCTTTTGTTATCCAGGTGCATCAATGTTTTATTATGTAAATTATTTGATAACGAGAGTGCATAGGCACTCGATCGCTAGGGGCTGTAAAAGTACGAAATAAGAGAAAAGCACGGAATGAGTGTAAAGCGAGAGCGATGATATAAGAACTAGGATGAGCAGAGAAAGAATAGAATAGGAAAAAGAATGAGCAATAGCAGACTCGCGACTATATCACCGCGATAGAATGTACGAATAGAAGAGGAAAAAGAGAACGAAGGAAAGAGGAAGAGAGAGAGAGATATCTAGTACATGTACACCCATGCACTGTTTGTCGCCCCAGCTTTCTGCCATTTGTCAGTTCCTCCTTTCGTATTCGTTCGCCTATGCACATGCCTAATATACTGGTCTCTTTAAAAATTTCTTGATGTGCTTTGCTGTGCATCGCGAGGCTAGCATACATTTCATAATTGTATCTCCTCCTCATACACCTATCCTTGCTCAAATGCTTTAGCCAGCTGATCTCCCGCCACAAAGGCCACGTGCTTTTTGTAACTAAAACCTAAGACTCATTTGAATGCTTAAAAAATGATGTTAAAGCTTTTAATCCATACACGGAAAAAAATGAAATGTCTGCTACTGCTAACTGCAGTTAGCTGTCGACTAGTTAATTGTGATTGATAAAAAGTTTGCTGAGAGAGTTAACAGTTTGCTGGGACAGTTAAAAAATGTTAGCTGCAATCGAAGTTGAAAATTTGCATTGGACTCCTTAGCGCATTAAGAGTTGTAGCTAATCATTTGGTTGTTGCTGCTAAAACAGTTTACTCTCCTAGAAGATCTCAAAATTCGTACTCTTAGTTTTTAAAATTTTGCGCTGATATGTAAGAAGTTAGCAGCGGTTGCTAACGGCTGTTTAGACACCCCGCGTTTTCTGTGCTGCTCATGCGCACAAAGCGCGACTAGTCAGATATTATGCTGTAAATGGTAAGTTGTACACCTGTCGCGTTGTTTTAAATTTAATTTATAAATAATTCGACGATTCGCGTTAATTTATAATGCAAATGACTGATTTGTAACTGATCTCTGAAGATTGTATTGTAGGTTTTGTAATAGGTTCTTTATTGTGCTATTTATTATCTTCTTACTGAGGTTATCTGAATTCTAAGTGTTGTATACTTGTACAATTTTTGAAAACATTATATTGGACTGGCAAGTAAGTAGCTACTGTTCCCGGTAATGTTTTTACTTGTAGCTATAAGTTGGGTTATCAAAACAGCTCACGTTTTATTCTTATTCTTGAAAAATTATGCTGTGATTAAGGTTAGAACTGAATCAGTTTTTTTTCGTTTTTAATTTTGCAGGTTACGATATGTCGCAAGAAATTAGTTGTTTTGATATAACTTGCCAGCAGACTTTTGTGAGTATAGAACGGTTACGAGATCATTTTTTTCTTAAGCACCCAGGTGTAACTGTATTTAAATGTAGGTTTGGAAGTTCAAAATCAATGATTTTGAGTGCTACCTCTATTTGCAGCAATTGCTAATAAAATTAACTAGTACTTCAAACGCTGTTAGAACAGGAAGATAACACAACCGATAGGCTACTGCTCACAATCGTTGTTACCAGTGCTAACGTAAATTAGCTGGCATCGCTAAGAGATTCGCTGTCCGTATATCAAGTAACTTTCTTAGCTGTGGTAACGAATATTTAGCTAATGCAGCTAATTATTTTTTTCCGTGATGTAAAGATTATAAGCCTAGACTAATTAAATATATTCCAACTTACTCTGCAATATATTAGAGACTAAAATCGATTCTACAATTTGATGCCCATGCATCGAATATTAAGCGGGCAGATTTTTATATTCATTTTTATAGGAAAGTTTTCTATTTTGATTTCCGTTTATTAAATCGAAACCTGTTATTAATTAACAATAAATGAAAGAATTTCATGCAATATGAGGAATAAGTCATTTATTAATATTAAAACAACCAAAAGAAAAATTAGAATCTGTTTTTTCAAAATTTTAAAAATTATCATTCTGAATATTTTACGATAGAGGGCATTAGAGTGTGAACTTTCAATGGTATTTCTTGTAGAAAAAGACAAGACTTTTAGACTTTACTTATTTCTAAAGCACAATTGAAAATTCATAAAACTTGCATGATGTGACCTTAAAATTTTCAAAATTTTTGACCAAAGCTCAAAAGATTTCAAAAGCGCAAATGTTTGTATTTTTTTGCAAGATTTAAAAAAACAGTTAATTTAATGAATGATCAAAAGCAGTTTCTAATTAACGTTAGTATTTACAGACAAGGTAAAGATCACGCAGATGCTTTCTCGTTCTTCAGTTATTTTTTACAGGACCCAAAAAAATAAATGAATGTGATATTATCTTCCACAAATACATTGTTTGAAAATAACATCGTCTAATCGGACTGAAACATAATACAACTATCGTGACTGGATGAATAGTCAACAAATAATACATGAAAGCCATAACATAAAAATATTGTATCCCAATCAGAGAACTTTTACATGTATTTTATGAGTTGTGCGTCTTTTTGGACAAGAAATTTTGACTAAAGAACCTTTGTAGGAATAGGAAGGTAACCTTTGAAACCTCAAATCAAAGCTAACGTACCTTCTGACAAGTAAAATATTAATGTGTACTTCCAATTTCAAAATAAGTGTCATATCAGTTGTTAGCCGAAAAGTTGTATGAGTCTTAATTATAAAATTGTGTTACAAACATTTCATTTTTGTTGAATGTATAAGGAAAACAAATAATATCATTTGATATATTATCTTGCAGATGTGACTATAGGATGGAGATTTAAGATATCAACCCAGTGGGTATACAAAATATTTGAACCGTTTTGAGAACAACCCAGAAACGAATTCTATGTCGGATGACCCAGAAACATTCGTAAAACATTCCAGGAACGTTTCCAGAATGGTTTGAATATTTTATGATTGAATCGGTGAAATTTAAATGATTCGCAGTAACCTCTTTATATCAAGAAGTATTATTTAGATTGTACGGCTTAACACCTGTAGATTGTAATCCTAAATCTAGTAATTTATTTTTATCAGTGTGAGGAAATTTCAAATTATTTCAAATTGATGTCTTGTGCTTTTCCACTAGACTAGCTCCTACTTGCATGTAATTTACCTTTATCCAAAATATGTGAAATCCAGAAGTGTATGTAAAAGCACGTTTCTTCATATTCCTTCATACTATTATTGAAATGACTGTCATATGAATTATTATGTAAAAAGTCCTTATGATGAGAATTGTAAAATTTGGTTCCAAATAATTTATGTTATTTAAATGCACAATATTTTGAACAATTCTAAGATAATTTTATTATATTAATCAATTTAAATAATTTAGTTTTTTGTGGAATATTATGAAGGGATGAAAAATGAACGATAAATAATGTGAGCAACCAACTTTTGCCGAGGAAATGCAGTTCTCTGTTTTTCAACCAAAGTCAATGTCAAAATTATTTGGGAATCTACATTGGTTTTCTAAGAGCTATACACATAGAAGAAAATAATTAATTCAACTTCTTCAGTTTCTATACAATCCAAAGATAATTATAATATCCATTTTTAATAAATTTAAAAAATAATTTGATCTGATTTTTAGTTCAAGAATGACTTGTACACTGTAAAAAGAAGTCTCAAAAGCTCAGAACATTACGGTTTTAAAAGTATATTACGTGCCTAGGCGCACAATGAGGGTTATTCTGTGACGAGCGACAATGCTCGCAGGAGATCGAAGCCGAGGCGCGATCAGTCCTGCGAGCATTGTCGCGAGTCTCGTAATTTCCCGAATTGTGTGCATTGGCACGTATTCTATTTTATGTGACTTCGGTGCGGATACGAGTTTTTATGCATACACTCGAATCTAATCTAGTATTGTAGTTGTTTGCGGCGCTAGTCATTAAACTTGATATTTTGCGACTAGTCCCAGCCATTTTGATTTTATCGATCTTGTGTAGTAGTAGCTTGTTGTAATAGAGCATGCGCAGTTCAAATGTACAAGGCTTTGTCAGTACGCGGAAAAATTTAGTCGCTTAAAGTTTAAGTTAGTTTTAAAGACTCTTGGACAAAGAGTTTTGAAAGACGCAGTCGCAGAAAGTTTCATTAACTTTCATTAAATAATGTTCAATTTTTTCTACCATTTAAGTAACTTCTTCTGCTATTTCATAAAAAGTCACTCAAATTTTCTGCGACTGCGTTTTTTAAAACTTTATGTCCAAGAGTCTTCCAAAGTAACTTAAACTTTAAGCGACTAATTTTTTCCGTGTAGGGTGCTAACGCTGTACGAAGAAGAAGAAGAATAAGAAGAAGATTCTGCTTCGCTGTAAGACTATATGCGCATGCGCAGTTCAATTTTTACATTATATTCCTCTGTAACGGAAAACCGAGTTTCCACGCCGGAGGCACATAAAAGATATTTATTTAAGTACGTAAGCGTGTTTAAAAGACCATGGACATTACGTTTCGATACAAGCTGGTTTTAGTTTTCGATAAAATAAATAAGTGTAGATGGAGAGATACCAAAGAGGCAAGAGCAAAAAGAATAAAACTAGATATGGCATTGGCGCTCATTACGATGATTAGAAGATGCAATTAAAAAGGATAATTCCTCCACGACAAAATCCTCTGGCTACCCGAAAAAATTTAATCGCTTAAAATTTAAGTTACTTTCGAAGACTTTTGGATATAGAGTAAGACGTAGTCGCAGAAAATGTCAATGACTCTCATTAAATAGCGTTCAATTTTCTCTACCATTTAATGAACTTCTTCTGTTATTTAATAAATAGTCACCGAAATTTTCTGCGATTGCAACCTACAAAACTCAAAATCAATATTTCATACAATTATGACATATTGTGAACTTTACTTGATAGGTAGTAAATAATTCTAAACATAAATTTTGCGTATAAGCTTTCCAAACTTTATTGCATAGTACAGAAAATTTTAAATAAATTAAAATTAAAATAATTCATTGTGGTTGGCATGCATCATGTTGAAGTAGAGTCAACCTTAGGGTAGATGTTTTGACGGTCACACTTACTATTAGTTACAATTATTGGTCTTCTTGCAATCTTGTCCGCATTGTAACTAAAAACAACAGAATTCTTCAGATTGTGAACTTCGCGGTTTCTTTAATATTCAATATGTAATGATAAGCAGAGAAAAATAATGAGAAATGAAATATTATGCAGTAGTGTAAACATGTACGTGAAACCAAGATCGGAAATGTGAATGGTCTGTAGAGTCATATAAGTTTTAATAATGAATTCTGGAAATAAATATATAATCAAAAATGTAATCAGTGTACAAGGGCATACAACATTTAGCCTTCTGTAATTCAGGCTGAATATGGCCCTGAGTCCAGTGACAATTTGGACATGAGAATTAAACTTGAATGCCGTTTTATACTACTCTATCCCCACTTCAAAAAATAGAAGCACATGGTAAAAAGACCTGAATTGAATTGCTGTTTACTCGGATTCAGATCAGTCCAGTACAGAATTCAGGAGTTGGTAATTATGTTTTAGTATGAAGTGCATAGAACTTGAATTCTCTGATGTTTTACGATGATAAACTTTAATTTCGAAAGCATGGATTGACGAATTCTGAAAGTGGATAACTTAATCGACAATTCAGACCAAATTCGCTAGATCTTGGAAATTGCATGTATGCACATTTAAATTACTTTTCTCACAATTAAGTTTTTTCTAATTACATTAAGAAGATAAAAGGCAATGAAGTTTATATTATTTGAAAACTCACTTCGGATTCGGTATATGTAACGTCCTTGATGTAATATAAGAGTTTTTTGGATAAACCAATACAGTTCTCTGCACACGAAATACAGGAACTTCCATCCTCTGTTCCTAAGCAATAGCCGCAATCTAAATTTGAAATTAATAATTGTTCATTGTGCTACATAAACTTAGAATTTCAATAATAACAATTCTTCAAATTTATTTTTTAGTTACTTATTTGTCTCATTTGTCATTGATTTGATTTACCTGAACGATTAATTATTTGATTAGGTTCAATAGTTTGATGGAAATTTCTCAAATATGAATTTAGCAAGCACGACGACAAAAGCGTCGTATTTCTTGTCAAAAACTGAATCGAAACGTCTTTTGAGAAAAATGAATTACATAAGTAATTTACAAGTTATTAATGATGAGAGATGCAGCAATCAGGAGCTTGTTTTAAGCGGTCTAGCCTGCGTCAGCCATCAGCGAAATTGTGTACCTCCGCCACACGACGACAGGAAACAATGTTTATACTCGAATTAATCATGTTTATCTGCATATTTTCTATTTTATATATATTATTATTTATATTATATTTATTTTTTGTTATTATTATTATAGAACTTGTTATGTCTTTAGCGGCTCCTTACGAAAAGTGATAAAATCCGTAGTTTATGTCTGATCGGAGAACGTCTCACGAATTACCCCGGTCCCGGGGAAAATCGTGATACATAACACAGCTATAAATTCCTTCATATATTTGTGAAGGCCATATTATAAAAGACAATGAAAACAAGCCGAAGGCGAGTGCTGCAATCACACGAATTGGCAATCGCTTGTTCCCACAAGTGAAACACTTCATTTTTCCCAATACGTCTAGTGAATATTGTTGAAAAAGTCCTTATTTACTTAATTTAAACGTTTTGACAAATGACGCTTCGGTGTACATAACCAGCATAACATGACGCCGTAAAGTTATTGAGTCATTCAGCAGTTAGAAACAAAAGAAAGAGAAATACTGCAGCAGCATACTTCGCGAACGTCCAGTTCCTTTTTCAACTCTGATTTTACCATGGAGACTAGATATAAGGAGACCAATCTCCATATATCCATTCCCGAAATGAAGTTCTGCCAAGTACATAGTTACAAAACTTCCCGATGAGGGCATGTGTGTTCCCTGGGTGCAAAATGGCGAGGTCTAATACACGATGCTTATATAAACCGTGGATGCCGCCATTTTGCACTCAGGGAACACACGTGCCCTCATCGGGAAGTTTCCTAGCTAAGTACTTGGCAGAACTTCATTTCGTGTTTTGTGAAGTACGGCCATAAGAGATTGGTCTCCTTATATCTAGTCTCCATGGATTTTACTTTTATCGCTCAGCCGATCTATTTTCTCCACTCGTGGAGAAAATAGCAACAGCTGCGAAATCAGCCATTTTTCAGTCCCAAAACAGACGGTAAAAGGAAAATTTTTACTAGACGTGTTGGAAAAAATATTTTTTCAGTCTAAAGGGATAGACAACAATAACACACTATGAAAAAAATTTACCTTTAAAAAGAAGCAAGAAAAAAGTTTAAAACCAAAGAGTTTCACGATTTTCCCCGGTTTGTTTCTCTCGATAATAGCACTGTTTTGCAAAACATTGCTCAACAAGAGGAACAAATACTTTTCCCGGATAATTTATTTATTATTTTTGTTTTTCATTGATAAATAATAAATCGTCATTCTGTGCAAACAGGAGAGGGTGTTTTACCACTTGGCAATGATTACTGAATTCTAATAATCATTGTCAACCGACATGATACTTTCTTGGAAATGGCCAGATGTAAACTTTGTTCGCAAAACATTTCAGTAATCAATTCTATTCTTCTGAACTCCATTTTTCCTTGTGCAAGAATTATTTTCAAACTCAAAAAATGAGTCTTCTGTTAAAAAGAAGCTACCCGAGAAGACATTACAATCTGCTTTATAAAATTTTGAAAGTTATCATTCTAAAAAATTTTTGAAGTAAAAGACGGCACTTCTAGACAGTATATTTATTTCAATAGCACAGTTCTTAAACGATCAAACCTAAATCAATTTGATGAATTTAATTACTTGAGTTTACACTGAGAAAAATATATCTGAATTTTTCCTGTTTTTTATAGGAATTCTACCTCAGGGGGTAGAAAATAAGAGAATTTGCCAGTTGAAATGAAGTATATATACTATTGCAAAAGTGAAGTAAAAGGATCAAAAATAAAAGTATTTACTTCTTTTTATAAGAATGGTGTTATTCAATTTTTGACGGAAATAATACGTTACTTAAAGAAAATATGTACAGTAACTGATTTTAAAAAAGTCCGATAAATTATGGGACTTCCTATGGTCCGTCAGATTTCCTATAAATGATCGGAATAAAAACCTCAAGTTCAAGGCAGATTTTACTGTTTTTTCTCGGACTGATGACATCAACTATACACGACTCCGTGCATTAGTGTATGGCGTGCTCACGTAAGCAGTTACATGTGTGCGTGTGCATACAGACGTGCGTCATGCTCGAATGTAGTAGTGTATTTTTGGGGCACAAAGTGACTTAGTGTACATGTGTACATAAAAATTTTTTAAAGTTAAATTTGCCTATCTTATAAAATAAACTTTATAAAGTCCACCAATTTTATAAAGTTAATAAAATTAGTGTATTTCACAAAAGGAACTTAATAATTATGCCTATTTTATAAAGTGCACTTCATAAAGTCTACCTATTTGAAGAAGGGAATTTAAAAAAAAAAATTTTTAATGTTTGCTTTTTTTTTATAAAACGCTACTTTTTATGGAAACACAAAACTTCATAAAATTAATGACTTTTTATAAATTCAACTTTAAAATTTTTTTGTGGAGTCCGGTCTTTTTATGAAATGCGATTTTTAATAAAAAACGAATCCTCATAAAAATACTGACTTTTCATAAAGTAACACACTGAGAGACTTTTCGTTAGAATAAATCGTAAAAGTGAATCATATTTTAGTATAACGAAACCTCTCTTTAACGAGCGCGTCACCCCTCCCTATAACGAGCAGACGATCGACCCCTCTTCCCCCACTACTACGGAATGAAGCGCGCTCGAATTTGAAAAAGTAATCAATGAGTTTGATGGCTTTTATCACAAATTAATTAATTAATCACAAATTTTTAGTATTTTGAGTACATACCGTCAAATAAGTTAATTCCATGTTCAATACTCACAGAAATCTTTTTTATACGCTTTTAACTATGTAAATTAATTATTCACATAGCCTCACTGGCAGACTGACTGCGCGCATTATATAATGCGCATAACAGCGCCTAGCAACAAGTAGGATATGGAGGGGATCCCTCTCGCGCTCGTTACAGAGAGGTCTCCGATGCTCGAGCTTCTCGTTACAGGGAATCTCAAGTGTATATGAAAAACCGAGAATGAATGTTTTGATTTTTGCTGCGCGTCGTGAGGTTTCTCGCAAGTTCATATTCATAATATGAATTTCTCGAACATGCTTTCCAAAATGTGATATTCATTATTTATCTTATTCAAATTATTTTTAGACAACTTAGTAATCATAATATCATTTTCTCGTATTTCAATTTCTCGAATAGAGATTCATAATATTTAGTATTTAAAATACTACTTTATCTTCTTCATATATTAAAGACCGTTATGACTATATCAAACTTCGATGTCATAATATGAATAAGTATAATAAAGCCTCGGCTTTCCCCATTTTGAAACGATATTATACTAAATTTTGATTCATCTTTATCATTTACTCTAACGAAAAGTCTCTCAGTGCACGTAATTTATTATGTCTATCATACAAAAAACTAGATACAAACTTTACAAATATTCCAAATAGTTCATATAAAGTCATTTTATAAAAACTTTATAAAAATACAATTTTTCGATAAAGTCAACTACAATATATAAAAATTTTAGGAAGTTAAGAGTTTTTATAAAGAATCGTACCTTTATAAAAAGAGAAAACTTTATGAAAGTCAGTGATTTCATAAAGTTTCGTGTTTCTATATAAAAAAACGCATTTTATAAAGACAATTTTTATAAAAATTTTATAAATTTGACTTCATAAAAAGTCACTAATTGTATAAAATTTTAATTTTGAAAAAGTGATTTATAAAGTTTTTGATTACGAAGGACCATCTAAAAATTTACGGCATGGTTGATGTTTTTCAATCATTTTTATTTTTTTTAATGAAACATCATGAAAAATTGAACGATGCGCTTCACATTATTATCCGAGAAGCGCATCGGTTACGATTTTCATTGATTTTAAGCTAGATTTTTGAGTATTCCAAGACAAAATACTTGAAAACGTTTTGAAACGTATTGTGTTTTTTCCGGTTTTCCAAATTGATAATACGATTTTGCTAATTGGTCTTTCCATTTAGTTATTAAATAAAGTCATTTGGCAGAACCGATGGTTTCGCTATGTAGAATCTGCATTTAGAAAAACAAATTTGTTTTTTACGGTTGGGAAGCGCCTTCACCAACAAGAGCAGGGTTTTTCAAAGTAAAACTCGTAAGAAAATGGGGCATCTTAGTCTGTCGGTCATGTAACTAATAATCGAAGTGCCGTTGCAATGATTTCACAGGTTAGTGGTCTACGTTTTAGCCTACAGACCACGAGTGCGCGAGTTCTAACCCAGCTTGGAGCAGAATTATTTTCAGATTTCTTCGACTTTACTACATAAATGTTTAGAATGCCTAACATAATTACACTGATAGAAAGGAATGGCTGTTACAACTATATTTATGATTAATTTAACCTTACCTTATTGCTGGGATAGATACAGCAATATGAGATTTGTATTTAAACCATCCGATTATAACTGAATAAATATGAACGAATCAACCATATTATTGGTTGCTATGGAAAAATGTATTGTTCGCCTTCCCATATTATATTTCTGATTCGACCAGTTTCACTTACAATATTTTGATTTCTGTATTTAGCATCCTGCGTTGTTCAGAGAGACATATTATTTTATAAATACAATTATAAATTCCCAACCTACAACCGAATGGCTAAAACTCCCGAACCATTTCTATCAGTGTACTAGCATTGCTTCATAATTGTGCATGATAATAAAAGTCTGAATAATTTCTCCTTTCACACAGGTTGTCAATGATAAGTAGAAAAATGAAGGTAGAAACGTGAAAAGAGAAGAGGGAAGAAGGAGAAAAGGATCGATAAAAAGGAAAATAAATGTTTGCCTTTATTTGCGTCGAAAAATTCCGATAAAAATAAGGAATAAGTCCGATAGAAAACAGGAAAAATTCCGACAAGTTCATATGAACTTTTTAGTATTCCAATCACGGAAAAAAGTGCGATAAAAACGGCAAAAATTCCGGAATCAAAACAGTGATATTTTTCTGTTTTGAAAAAGTCTTAATTAGACATTCGAGTAGGAAATTGTATGATGTTTTTTCGGAAAAAGACCCCTATTTCATAGTACAATTTCTGATGCTACGTAAAGTCCGATAAAAATAGGAAAATGTTCTATAAGGATTTTCTGGGGTTAAAATGCCATAATTTATAGGAAAATTTCACCTAAAAAAAAGAAGAAACTAAGATATATTTTTCCTAGTGCATGATTCCGTAATAGTACTAGTATTTGCGCAAACAAATTATAGGTCATATTACTTGTGTCGACATAAATTATCTATAGTATAATATGATCGAACTAAAAATCAAAATATTCTAAAACCATGGATGCATGTAGTTTTTATCATAAAAATTGAAACCACTTATCAATTTTTAATTAGATAAAAAGTGTGAACTAAAGGACTTTTGCAGAAGTGGTGGGGTGAGCTGTGCACACCTAAATCAAAGTTAATCTATCGTTAGAAAAATTGAATATTGCTCCGTACTTACTCGCGTAAAACTCGTCACCGGAGACAACTAATGAAGTGAAAACGATTAAAAATATTATAGCTGACTTAAACATTTTTGACTGACGTACTCCGTAAAATATTACTGGAACTATTACAATAATATTGCACGCTTATCAACTTCAACTGGAACAGGCCAACTTGAAATCCTCTTTTACCGAGATTCAACAAAACGCTCTTAATGCGACTTGAAGTTAAGAATATTTTCAGTAGAATGAGGTACCGAAATAGAAAATTCTATTGAAATTATGCTTTATACTTCTCCACCAGATTATCTCGTATTTGCATGTAAATGACTTCGTCTAGAATGATGTGAAAACCAAGAATGTATATACAAGCACGTTTCTTCATATCGCTTCTAAGTATTGTTTGAAATAATTTTCATATGAGTTGTTACGTAAAAAGACTTCATGATAATAATTGTGAAATTGTATTGCAAATTTAATATTTTTTATATTCACAAAAAATGGATGTGGCATTTATAATATTTCGAAGATGTTAATTTTATTTTTTCCACTCTTTGCAATTTTATCTCTAAAAAGTGACATTATTCTATTCCCTTCTAGTCTCTGCTTTGTATTTTTCCACATTTTAATTTCTCTCAATACGCTTCCATTACATTTTTCGAAGTCGATTAAAAGGAATAGATTTTGCTTTTTTTTTCTACTCGTTCGTGGAACTTTAGATAGAGGAAAATTCGCGTATTAATGGGAATACAGATTCTGAATTCTTCTCTTCTTACCGGGAACGTACAAGACCAGAAAGGCCACCTATTTTCTTCTGTAAATTATAATACCGGTAACATTAAATCTACTAACTTGTTCTTTGATGTTGGTGCATGCAAATGATGTTCACCATTTCCACGACACGTTCCGGAGATTCCGATTATAAAAATAACCTATAATATTCACACTTTATTGGTAAAATTTCTTACATTTTTTCATTACACTCTCCGTTATAGGTTAATTGATTGTTATGTTATATTTTTGGAAAATATTTAATATTTCGAATTTATAAATTTCATATATTGTTTAAACTTTGTATTTTTATTGTGAATTCTGTTCTAATTTTAATTTATTTTCATATTCAATTGATTATATAGAGAAGCAGTCTATTAAAATGATGTGAAATATGCAATAACATTTACATTCGTTACCAAGTGTAGGGATTTTTTGCTGCGAAATCCTTCTGATTTTTTCTCTAAAAACGCTCCCAAAGTCAAGTATTTGTCGATGTCCAAATCCTCGCTGACTTTGAGGTTAGTTTTCAACATTGAGAAAAAGGACGAAAGCGTTCGTGCTTGGTATTTCTCGCTCAATTTGGAGAATTAGGTCAACAAAACGGATTCCGAAGATGATTTGGCTTTATGCTCATATTTCTATTTCAAAAATATTTCAAACGTTGTCATGTAAATAATTTTTTTTTCTCTGGATGTGCTGTATAAAATATTTTTTGATCTTAGTATCTCACTGTATCGAAAATATATCCAACAATTTATAGAATGCTGATTTTTTTTCGTTGGATTTCGTTGGATAGTCCTTTACAATTTCTATACGTTTAATGCAATATTTTCCCTACGTCTGAACAATTATTAAAAAAATCCTAAAAATTGGTTTTTCCCCATGCAATTTTCATGATAAACTTCAGGTCTCCGTAGGCACCAATTAAAATTGAAATTTTGGAAAAGCAATAAATACGAACTTATTTATTTTGGATTCAGAAACTAGTTGTGCGGATCGAGAACCTCTATAAGAGAAGGAGTCATTTTCGACAACACTATAGTATACCTCATTACTTTTTGATAAGTTATCGGAAATTCTAGGGAACTCTACATACAACGAGGAACAAATGTATTTTAAGTATCATTTTTTAAAATTAAAGTTACAATTGCAAAGAATTGAAAAAAAAAAATAACATTCTCGAAACATTATAAAAAGATGGTTTTATGCATCTATTCTTTTGCGAATTTACTGAAATAAAATTTTAAAATTATTATTATGAAGACTTTTTACGTACCAACTTATATGAAAATTATTTCAAACAATGTTTAGAAGCGATATGAAGAAATGTGCTTGTGCATAAATTTTAGATTTTCGCATCATTTTAGACAAAGTTAATTACATGCAAATATGAGACTATCTGGTGGAGAAGCATAAGCAACAAATTAAAGCTATTTTTTGATCGCAGTATCTCACATTGTCAAAAATATTTCCAACAATTTACAGAACGCTGATGTTTTATTCTTTTAAATTCGTTGGATAGTCCTTTACAATTTCTATAAGATTAATGCAAGATTTTCCTCAACCCTGAACAATTATTTAAAAAATCTCACAAAGTGGTTTTTCATCATGCGATTTAAATGATAAACTTCAGATCTCGAAAGGAACCATTTAAATTCGAAATTTTGGGAAACTGAAAAATACGATCCTATTTATCTTCTATTTGCAAACAACTTGTGGAGACCAAGAGCCTCTATAAAAAAAAGTCATTTTCGACAACTCTATTGTACACCTTATTTTTTTTTATTGGTTTTCTGGAACCAATAAAAATAAAAATAAAACTAGTAAAAATAAACATCTTCGAAATATTATATATCTATATGGATTCACGCATCCATTTTTTTAATATAAAAAAATATAAATTTTGCTTTAAAATTTAACAGTTATTATCATGAAGGTTTTTTACGTAATAACTCATATGGAAATTATTTCAAACAATAGTTAAAAGCAATACGAAGAAACGTGCTTGTACATATATTTTTAGTTTTCACATCATTATAGACAAAGTTAATGACATGCAAATAATGCTTGAGGTGGTGGAGAAGCATAAGCCACAAATTAAAAATATTTTTTTAATCTCACTATCTCACTTTATCAACAATATTTTCAACAATTTACAGAACGTTAATTTTATTTTCTTTGGAATTCGTTGGATAGTCCCTTACAAATTCTATAAATTGAATGCAAGTTTTTTCTAAGCCTGAACAATTGTTTAAAAAATCCCACAAAGTGGTTTTTGCCCATGCAATTTATGTACATGATAAACTTCAGGTCTCCATAGGAACCATTTAAAATCGAAATTTTGGAAAAGCAAAAAATACGAATTTGTTTATTTTGGATTTGGAAAGAAGTTGTGGGGGATCAAGAACCTCTATTAAAAAAGAAGTAATTTTTGACCACCCTATTTTACACTTCACTACTTTTTGATAGGTTTTCGGAAATTCTAGGACACTCTATAGACAAAGATGAAAACATTTACTATAGGAATCATTTTTAACTATCAGAAATAAAATTGCAAAGAATCAAAAAAATAAAATAAAAGTTAGCATCTTCGGAATATTATTAATATATAGTATTATACATCCGTTTTTTGTAAATTTAATGAAATAAAATTTAACAATTATTTGTCATGATGACTTTTTACGTAACAACTCATATGAAAATAATTTCAAACAATAAATAACAGCAATAGGAAGAAACGTGCTTGTACATATATTTTTAGTTTTCACATCATTATAGACAAAGTTAATGACATGCAAATAATGCTTGAGGTGGTGGAGAAGCATAAGCCACAAATTAAAAATATTTTTTTAATCGCAGTATCTCACATTATCAAAAATATTTTCAACAATTTACAGAACGCTAATTTTATTTTCTTTGGAATTCGTTGGATAGTCCCTTACAATTTCTATAAGTTTAATGCAAGATTTTAACTAAGCCTGAACAATTGTTTAAAAACTCCCACAAAGTGGTTTTTCCCATGCAATTTATGTACATGATAAACTTCAGGTCTCCATAGGAACCATTTAAAATCGAAATTTTGGAAAAGCAAAAAATACGAATTTGTTTATTTTGCATTTGGGATCAAGTTGGGGGGATCGAAAACCTCTATTAAAAAAGAAGTAATTTTTTATCACCCTATTTTACACCTGATTACTTTTTTATAGGTTTTCGGAATTTCGAGGACACTACACACAACGAGGAAAACATTTACTATAAGAATCACTTTAACCATCAGAAATAAAATTGTAAAGAATTCATAAGATAAAATAAATGTTAACATCTTCCAAATATTATAAATATATGGTATCATACATTTATTCCTTTGCGAATATAAGAAATAAAATTTGATAATTATTTCTCATGATGACTTTTTACGTAACAACTCATATGAAAATAATTTCAAACAATATTTAAAAGCGATATGAAGAAATGTGCTTGTGCATAAATTTTTGTTTTTCACATTATTTTAGACAAAGTTAATTACATGCAAATAATGCTTGAGGTGGTGGAGAAGCATAAGCGACAAATTAAAAATATATTTTGATTACATTATCTCACTTTATCAACAATATTTCCAACAATTTACAGAACGCTAATGTCAGAGTGTAACACTTTTTGTGACTGCTGTAGAGATACGTATACTGCTACTAGAGCAAAACTGTATGGCTACGGGGGCTATTTTGAGAGTTTCGCTGTATTAGCTATTTCATATCGTTCTAATAGTGATACATATACCTCACGTAGGTATTTACACCGGGTGGACGAAAATAATAAACGTATCTATTCGTGAAGGGCAAATCATACAAAATATATATGATATATTAATGTATACAAAAATATGTCTGTAATTTATCCACCTTCGGCGGACTACTTTTAAAGTCCAATTCGTTTGACTAAAAACGCAAAAAGGTGCGAGAATCACCGGAACATTAACATTACCGAATCTCAAAACGGTAGTGATAATTTTTTATCAAATTTTGAATATTAGAATAAAAAACAGCTTTGGGTCACCAACTGTCCAGGCCCTTATTAACATCTCTAGGCTTAGATCTGCTTTGAAAAACACCTTTTCAAGCTTTCAATAACCTCTCTTTAGGTTTAGACTAACTCTGGACACTTTCACACGGAGAAAAAAAAACTGTTGGATCAACAGATGTCATCTGCTGGAATAGGGACAGCAGATTTTTTTTGTAACATTTACACATTTTTCTGTTGGATTCACAGATTGTTTGTAAATTCAACAGATGAACCTGTAAAATCTACAGCAATGTCTGTTAGAATTACGGATTTCTCTTTTTTCTTGAAATCCGCAATTCTAACAGACGTCTCTAGATTTTACAGGTTCATCTGTTGAGTTTACAAACAATCTGTGAATCCAACAGAAAAATCTGTAAATATTACAAAAACAATCTGCTGTCCCTATTCCAGCAGATGACATCTGTTGATTCAGCAGTTTTTTTTTCTCCGTGCAAAACTAAAGGGTTTCCCAATAGGGGTGATATGATTTTGAATGTCCCTATCGGGCTCATTTGAACTGAAATTTTTGACGTCTGCTGTCAGTTGTCATCAGTATGGTTTGCCATTTAATCATGAGTAGTTTCACGCTTCCACAACGTTTGGAAATTGTCCAATTATTTTATCAAAATTCGAGAAGTTTTGTCGGTGTTCAAAGAGCATATCGTGCAAAATATGGTCGTCATTCTGCTCCATCCGCGCTCTCAATTCGTCGAATAATCGATAAGTTGGAGAGTGAATTTACTCTATTGGATACTAAGCCTAAAAATCGTATGCGTACCGCACGTTCTACACAGAATATAGCCGCCGTACAGGCCAGTATCGAGGAAAACCGTGAATTGTCCGTGCCACGCCGATCTCAGGAATTGGGCCTGTCCAGGATGACTACCTGGCGTATTCTGCGATTGGATCTTGGCCTGCATCCCTATAAGATGATTCTGGCCCAAGAACTGAAGCCTAATGACCATCGTTTGCGTCGGGAGTTCGCGGATTGGGCTCTGGAATCAATTGAAAATGATCCCAATTTTCATCAAAAAATCATCTTTTCTGATGAGGCGCATTTTTGGCTCAAGTCTCGGGGGACATTTGGCCGATATATTGTTTAAATCATAAATGGCATAGAATATCCAATATAGTAAAAAAGATTTCGATCAATTCCGAATGAATATTCAGTGTTTTTTTTTCAATTTCAAAACATATCACCCTTATTGGGAAACCCTTTATTACTTTATTTATCAATCAATTTCAAACAAGAAAAATTATTGCAAGAATTTTCACTTTCATTACTGTAGATAGCCTTTGTACCCTTTGGGTAATATTTTCCAGTTTTACCGTTATCATGCATTTATTTTAAAATTAATACCTTTTTCGTTTTCTTTTTAAAGGTTTTCAATTTGACTTTCAAAAACTGTTTCAACTATTCACTGGCTTAATTTTCTGATTCTCGTTATAATATATTATTCATATTTCCACTGATGAGTATTTTTAAATTAACCACAAGTTATTTCTCTACCAACATATGTATAAACTTAATTCTATTGTTTAATTATAAAGGTATGAATTTAAACTATATCAAATATTTTTTATATGACGTTATTTTCTATTGTAATTATTCAATCTTGCTTATAACTTTCCTTTGTCCATGCTTCGAGCTACGGCTGGTTTACGTTAAATCGCGCTTAGACTAAACTTTGATGAGATTTCGGCTCTGTGATCATGGGTTATGAGTTCGACAGAAACCCCTTCCTTAGCCTTTCTTCTTGCCATGAGGACAACCAATTCGTCGTCAACAGGGTCTCAGTTTCGCGTCGGTTCTACAGCTTAAAGCACTTCTGTAGATTGTGACTTCTTTTCTAATTGAGAACAAAGAAACGAGTTCTTAGTCCCACTTAGAGAAAATCAACGAATTTGCATCCTACTAAATAGTTTAGGACTCATTTGAGTGAATACCTGGCAGTTTTTCCAAAGAGTTGAGACTCATTCTCGTCCACAAGGTTTGGTCAAATCTCGCCCTTGAAGCTCGAGGCAACCCGCAAGCATCCATGGTACCTTGTGGACTTTCTCCCTTGTGAGGAGTCTCATGCTTGAGTTTTTGATCGCTTCACGGCTGCCAGGTAATTTCGAACATTATTATACTTGTATGTGAGGAAATGATCGACTTTTGAAATATTTATATTGTGTGATTTTCAAGTGAAGTTTATAAATTAGAAATGAACCTGAGTATACTGAACAGTGTGTGTAAATTTGATTTCAATCACCAAGACCAGTCTTAAGTATAATGATTTAACATCTATTGTTAATAATCATTATATTCTTACGCATAGTTTCTTACATATTTAAATACATAAATCATAAAGTATATAAAGGAAGAACAAGAATTTGAAATACAGATACAGTGACAATCTTTCTTTGTAATATAAAATTTGATCTATTTTATGCTTACATTATAAACCTTACTGTGACGCGTGCAGTGTTCAATTCGAGGTCAAATACAAAGCGATTCAAAACTAAATCTTATATACTAAAGAAAGTGGCGCTTATTTATTAGGCTCTAATGAACTTTGTGCGAACGAGTCGCAAGACAAAACGACTTCCTAGTTATGTTTAACATTCGCCGAAGTATTGCTTAAAAAAGTTTTGAGAATGATAGAAAATTCTTGATTGTCTTAGATTACCTCTCGCTTTTAAACAAACATCGACAAACATACCAAAACTGATGTATACAATTAATGAGGATTAAATTTCACTTATTATTTTACAAACACTCCCAACAATATGCATTAATAAGTAAACCATACGAATCCCAAATTTATAAAAACTGGAAATTCATAAATGTGACTCTACGTATTTAAATAGTTTATTTGTTTAAAATACCAAATTATTATAATATGATTGTTGGTATTTATTCATACAAAGTTTCTTCCTATACCTATCCGAAACAGACATAACGTTCCAATACAAACTGGTTCGAGTTTTCGATAAAATAAATAAGCTTAGATAAAGAGATACCAAAGAGGTAAGAGCAAAAAGAATAAAATTGGATATAGCAATTAAAAAGCAGGATGATTCCTCCATGATCAAATCATCTGGCTACCCGAAATAATTAAGTTGCTTTCGAAGACTTTTGGGTACAGAGTTTTATAAGACGTAAACGCAGAAAATGACAGTGACTTTCATTAAATAGTGTTCAATTTTCTCTACCATTTAATGAACTTCTTCTGTTTTTCAATAAAAAGTCACCGACATTTTCTGTGACTGCGTCCTACAAATCTCTATATCAACATTCTACACAAGTATGACCTATTGTGAACTTTACTTGACAGAGTAAGTAATTCTAAACATAAGTTTTGCGTATTAGCTTTCCGAACTTTATTGCATAGTACAGAAAATATTAAATATATTCAAATTGAAATAATTCATTGTGGTTGGCATGCATCATGTTGAAGTAGAGACAACCCTGGGGTGGATGTTATGGTAGTCTCTCGTAGTCATCGTTACAATAATTGTTATTCTTGCACTCTAGTCCGCACAGTAACTCTTTTTCTAACAATAAATAGTATTCCAGATCTTCAAACAAAGTTTGGACAAAGATTTACTTGTATTTAATTGCAAGAAAAAATGTATACATTCAAGAAATTTTCAAACTGTAAAAATAAAGATCATGAAATATATACTTTATAAAACGAATAATAGTTTTGTTACCAGGCCAGATGATGACCTCCTTCCCCCAGGTTTAGTTATCCATATATGTAGAGGTTGATGACCTCCCCCTCCTAGGTTTAGCTGTCTATATATGTAGAGGTTCAGGCAGGCCTCGTCAGTTCTTCTCTAACATCTCTCAAGAATAAAGACATACAAAGTGATATCAGTTTGATGTCACTACCTTTAAAAATTAGAAAGTTTAGTTTTCACTATAACATTTTGGCGATCCTGCCACGATCCGCTTAAGTTCTCGGTTTTTAATTTCTACGAAAATCCACATAGAACGCAGACCTGTGCGAGACTTGGAATCCACGGACCCAAGAAGCTAAAGAAACTATACGAAGTTTTAAAAATAAGAAGAACTCCGGACTTCACTATGGTAAGCCCGAAAACAGGAATAAGTAGCTGATAATAAAAATTAGTTGGTGAATTTAGTAGCCACTATACCACGTAAATTATCAGTGAAAGATTCCATTAAAATTGAACGAGCCCCGCAATCAGGCGGAAGACGCATCTGCGTAAGTAAGCAGCCAACGCCCAGCCAGGCAACCGGTTCTCAACAGTAAGCTGACTCATCTCTTCGACACGTCAAGGAAGGCAGGCGGTCTACGGATCCCACATCAGGCCACGAGTAGCACAGTAAGCATTACTTCTAGAAAGTGAAAGTATTGTAAACATTTCTCAATCGATCTTGGGCCTTAGAGTATAAATCCTCTTTACGTACGTTGCACGGCGACTGTACTACGGTACAGGTGAGGTAAAGTTGAGGCAAGATCGGGTTGGCTATACTCTGTGTGTTCACAAGCCCTGGCCATCCTTAACAAATTAAGTATCACTACCTCCAAATCAGTAGCAGTTTGTAGCAACTTATACTGCATTTTGTTGTATTAAAAAATAAACATTTAAAATTTTACCGCGACATTCTACACCCGAGTCACAAACAATAGATAAGTAGGTACACTGGCGTTTGATAAACACCGAGATAGCACGCTCTATCAAACTGACTCATCCTACGATACGGACTCATCCTCTTTAAATTTCCCAATCACAACCACTCTCATGTCTCGAGCACAATCTCCCGTCAGGGCCCAGTCCCCCTCTTACACCACTGACGAATTACTAGTAAGGGTTCTCAGCCAAATGGAAACTCTGACTATCTCATTCAAGGCCCTGAAAAAAGAAAACGAAAATAGGATAGATGAAATTTCAAGATTATCAAAGAAATTAGGAGGAGCAGGGACAGTAGAAACAGATAGTGAATCCCAGCAACGACCAGAAGCGACAGACGATCATTCTTCGGTCGAAGAAGAAACATTCCAAAGAAAAGAAACATTTAGACCAAGACAGGAAAATATTTACGGTCAATCACAATTTTTCCCAACAACTGTCCCAACAGCACCACACGAGGAACGGAAAATGGGAGCCAAGTTAGCAATTGAAACAATAAAGCCAATTAACGGTCAGGACGACATGGGAGTAGAAGATTTTATAAAAACGGTAAATAGAGCTAGAATAAGATGCGAAGTACCAGAAATTCTTTTAGATTTAATTTTAGCAAAGAAAATTACACACGTGGCAGAAAAAGCCATTAGATATATGCAAATAAACTCCTATGAAGATTTATACGCGGCACTCAGACAAAATTTGAGACAAACCAGTTCATTAATTTCATTAAAATATAAATTAGAAAGCTGCAAACAAGGCTTAACAGAAACGGTTCAGAACTTCACGACGAGGTTTCGACAAATAACAAATGAAATAAATTACCTAGTCCAATCCCAGCACGTAAACCCCACTAAACGAAGACTTAAAATAGAATTGGAAGAAGAAGAAGCCGTTAACCGTTACTTATTAAATTTAAAAAGAGAAATTGGAATGCAGGTACGTCTGTTAAAACCGAACACAGTAAACGAGCCTCAAGCATTAGCCATCGAAACTGAAACATGGTTAAAAGACAGCCAACCTGTCAGACAAATTATCAAACCACCAGTAAAAATATGGGCCAAATCACCCGGACCACCTCGACTCAGTGCAAATACTACACCTAGAGCACAGAATAGTACCATACCACTGAGTGACAGATTTAAAATGAATTGCTTCAAGTGCGGCAAAATAGGTCATATATCTTCACAGTGCCAAGTGAAGCAGGGTTTTCCCCCAGGCCATGGTTTCAAGCGACCACCTCCGGTAAGAGCAATCCAAGAGGAAGAAACAGAAGCGGAAAACATGACAGAGGAAGAAATAACGGAGCAACTGATCTTCGAGGAATCAGCCGAATTTCTTCCATATGCGGAAGATTACGAACAATCGATGCCAGAAGAAAAACTGGAAGATACAGATTATTAGTAGACTCAGGAGCTGCTATAAACATAATCAAAGAAGAAATATTGGATGATAGAGACGAAAGGAAATCTACCCACAAAACATTCCTAATGGGTAACGATCGGCATATCTCTAAATATTCTACAAAATTAAACTTTTTTGGACAAGAACACGTTTTCTACATAGTACCCAACGATTTTCCCTTACCAGAAGGAGGTATAATTGGAATTAAATTCTTTGAAAAATATCCAAGATATGCGATCACGAACAGTCACCTCGTGCTAAATAAGGTAAAGCTACCTTTGCACCTAAGCAATGATTTCATACCAGGAAAATCCGAAAAGATATGTACCATTTCAACTGACGCAGAAGATCAAGATATTATCATTATAGATGATAAGGAAATCCCCGACGGACTCTACACTATACGAAACGGACAAATAAAAATCCCATTGAAAAATAATGAGGATTACCCTAAAGAAGTAAATCTCCAGATTAGCTACGAACATATATTAAAAATAATCACAAATGAAAGTAATGGACCTCAAATGACATTTCGACTAAATGAATTATTGAAAGCTTCAAGATTAGATCATTTAGAAAAAGACCAGAGAGAATTCATCAAAAAAATGATAGCCAGATACTCGGAAGTTTTCACGTTAGAATCAGACCCACTTCCATGTACTAACCTTACCGAACATCAAATAGTACTTAAAAATGGAAAAATAATCAATCTAAGATCCCACAAATTACCCGAAAAACACCGACAGTTTGCCCTAGAAGAAACAGAAAAGTTATTAAAAAAAGGGAATTATAAGAGAAAGCCAATCACCATACAACTCACCTTTATGGATAGTACCGAAAAAAGGAAATAAATTAAGAATGGTAATTGACTACAGAAAGATTAATGAAGACACGGATCAAGATGCTTACCCATTACCAATGATCGATGATATACTAGATCACTTAGGAAAAGCTAAGTTCTTTTCTGCCTTTGACCTCTCAGCTGGATTCCACCAAATCCCGATGAAGGAAGAAGACAAAAAGTACACTGCGTTTTCTACAACCCAAGGACATTTCGAATACAATCGCATGCCTTTCGGTTTAAAGAACGCACCAGCCACTTTCCAAAGAATGATGGATAATGCATTCAGAGGATTAATCGGAACAAAATGCTTTGCGTACATAGATGACATTGTGATATTCGGAAGCTCAATTCAGGAACATAATGAGAACTTAGTAGAAGTCATGGAAAGAATCTACCAGTTAGGACTAAGATTAGAACCGAGAAAATGTGAATACCTTAAACCAGAACTAGAATACCTTGGACATATAATAACCAAAGAAGGAGTCAAACCCAACCCTGAAAAAATAAACTGCATAAAAGAATTCAGACCATTGAAAACTGTAAAAGATGTGCAATCATTTTTAGGACTTGCAGGTTACTATAGGAAATTCATCAAGAATTTCTCTACTATAGCGAGACCCTTAACAAAGCTAACTCAGAAAGAGACAATATTCGATTGGACCCCAGACTGCGAAAAAGCATTTTACGATTTGAAGAACGCATTGGTAATCGCACCAGTTTTAAAATTCCCTGATTTTTCCAAACAATTTATACTGACTACGGACGCATCCAACTGTGGATTAGGAGCAGTATTGAGCCAAGAGGGGCACCCTTGTCTTTTTATATCAAGAACATTGAACAAAGCCGAAGAAAAATACACCACCTCTGAAAAAAGAACTTTTAGCAATTGTATGGGCTATGAAACGCCTCAGACAATATCTTCTCGGAAAGAAATTCAAAATTCAAACAGACCACCGTGCTTTAGTTTGGCTACACAATGTGAAAGACCCTAGCTCAAGACTTTTACGATGGAGACTTCGTATGGAAGAATACGAATACGAAATAGAATATGTAAAAGGAAAAGAAAATAAAGTAGCGGATTGTCTATCCAGACTTTTTCCCATCACTAAGGACACATTACAAGAAGCAATGGAAAAAACCGGAATTAGTACTGAAGAAGAAGAACCAAGCTTGGAAGACCAGTCACCGGAAATAGAAACATTCGACAAGCCGCGAATAACAAAAGACGAAATATTAAAAGAAAAAATTAAATTAACCGCAAGGCGAATGAGAGAACCATCAGAAAATGAAACCACAGAAACGGAAGAAGAAATCACGGAAACACCAGGAGACAATACTAATTTATATACGGATTTTATAAATTGGAAACTACAACCAGTCAAAGGCAAAATTAAAACAAAGCCTAACCCTATCGGCAAACTTTGGAAAGAAGTAACTAAGGATGAAATGCCTATGTACAACGAAGAAGATTGGCTGTATAAATTAAGTTGGTTCATCGAAGAATTCGTTAACAGGAAACTTTCAATTGTTAGATTATCCTTTGGAGATCCTCTATTTACATTTCTGGAGCGAGAAGTAATTCAAGAAATAATGGAATTCCAATCAAACTATTATCCAGATAAGAATTTCCACATTTGTTTCTCTACAACCCGAGAATTAACTAAGGAAGAACGAAAACAAATTATTAAAGAAGCTCATAGGGATCACACTGGAGAACAAAATACTATCGAAAAAGCCAAGAGAATCGGAATTTGGACCAACATGGACCAAGACATTAAGGACTATGTCAAAAAATGCCCTATATGACATCTACAAAAGACTACGCGAATTAAGAATCAATCAGAAAGTATAATACCCGACATACCACTCAATCCAAATGATAAAATAGCACTGGATATTTTTGGACCGTTACCCACTACACCTAGAGGTAACAAATACATACTTAGTATTCAGGATAGATTGACCAGATACACCACTTTAATACCGTTAGAAAGTGAAACCTCAACAGCAATAGTAGAAGCTCTGATAGAACAATATATTTACATTTATGGATCCCCTAAAACCATTCTCACTGATCAAGGGTCTAACTTTCTATCTGAGTTAATGGACCAATTTGAGAAAGCTTTGAAAATCAAACATATTAAAACTACAGCATTCCATCCACAATCCAACGGAAACATTGAAAGAATGCACTCAACCCTGAATAATCTGATCAAAACTAGCATGGCAGAAAATCAGAATAACTGGGACGAAAATCTAAAATATGTAACATTCGCAATAAATTCAACAGTAAATCAAACCACGGGATTCACACCCTTTGAACTCACGTTTGGAAGATTACCAAATATACCATCTCAAATTGAAAACTCACCCAATTTAACCCATCAAGATCTGATTAGAAAATGGAGGAAAAAACACGAGGAAGACATCAGAAAAGCTAGAGAGAGAATCCAAGTAGAATTAGAAAAAACTAAGAAAAGATTAGATGAAGGAATAATAAGAACACATCCTTTATACAAGCCTGGAAGCCTAGTCAAAATCCTTAACAACACCAAACAAAAATAATAAGAACAATCCTGGAAAGGTCCTTACGAAGTTATAGATTACCTAGATAATAATAATCTACGCATTAGGAATAAAGATAAAATACTGAGAGTACACATAGATCAGTGTATGCCTTATTTTTTAGATGAGGACTCTAGTACTTCTAATAGCGGCAATGGCCAACTGTAAAGCCAACTACACCTTACAACCGTCAAAATTCCCATTATAGAACAGGAAGAGGGTACCATCAAACATATTATACCTATCCCTTATCCTATCCAAAACCTATATTTTGCAGTAATTCCCGACCATGACTATTTAATAAAATTTAGAGACTCATATGTAATTACTGACAAGGAAACAATAAATAAATGTACGACGATAAGCGAATCGAAAATTTGCGAAAGAAGCCAACCAAACCTTAGGCTGACTGACAGTGAAACATGCGAAGCTACGATATTCAAGCGATACTCAGAGAACAAATGTAAAACTTCAACTTTTGCTTTACACAAAGAAACCTTCATACCCGTACTAAACGGATACATAATAGTACTAATGAACGAGGTATATTTAGATATTAGCTGCGAAACAGGAATAGAACACCTAAAGATTAAACAACCCTCACTACTAACGGGCTCAAATTGTAAAATCTATAATGGAATGGACGCACTGTACCTTAGCAAAAATCTAAAGGGACAATTTTACAACGAATTCAATGCGACCTACAACATTAGTTACTCTAACGACGATCTAAAAACCTTAGAAAGTAAATTAATACGTCTCCCTAAAATCATAGATAACAATAAATTACGACAAGCCAAATTAAGCCTAGACGATGCAGAAAATATGTTAAAATCAATAGCCATTAACAGAAGACTAAGAACATGGAGAGAAACAACTATGGATGGGTTAAGCTATTTAGATTACGCAGCGCTAGGATTAGGATCAGCCTATGTTCTGTACAGATTAGAAATACTCGAATTCATACAAAAGTGTATGCCCAAAAAACTCTGTATATTCTGTGTAAAAACAAAGGTAACAACGCCGACGAACGTCGTCACGTACAATTCTAGCTTGCAACCCTTGGTGATCACCGAAATACCAAAAGTAAGGAGGGTAAGAATTTAGTAAATTAAGAGACTAATTTATGTCTAAAAAGGGGAGTGTTACCAGGCCAGATGATGACCTCCTTCCCCCAGGTTTAGTTATCCATATATGTAGAGGTTGATGACCTCCCCCTCCTAGGTTTAGCTGTCTATATATGTAGAGGTTCAGGCAGGCCTCGTCAGTTCTTCTCTAACATCTCTCAAGAATAAAGACATACAAAGTGATATCAGTTTGATGTCACTACCTTTAAAAATTAGAAAGTTTAGTTTTCACTATAACAGTTTTGTATTGGAAAAAAATGTCGACATTTAAAGTTTATATGGAAATCCATTCTAATATCATTGATAAAATTGAATAAATTATTTCTTAAATGAATTTTGAAAACACTTATTTAATATTACACGCAAAAAAATGTGTAGTTGGTACAAAGAAACATATTGCTGTTCAAGCTATATTATTAACTATCCTAACCATAAATGTGGCTAGTATAACCTAAAATATCCTTGTGACAGCTACACATTTTTTTCCGTAAAACAGTTTCGTATATGTATAATTTTTTATACAATTTATTCATTTTATGAAATATAAGTTGTTTTTTATTTGTAAAAAAATATTTTGATAAGAAATTATTAGTAAAATGTTTACTATAGAATTTATTGTGAAATTTAAAATGCAACAAAGTTTAAAAATAATTTTGTAACACTTTTTCAACATTATATATTTAATAGATCATGGACTTTCAATTTTACACGTATTGGAAAATTTGTAATGTAACCAAAGTTATATCTTAAAATTCATAGTGAACGGAATTGTTCGACAGTCAATATTCCGTTTTTAGAGTGTATTATTGAAAATGATCGATTGAAGAATGGGATTTGTCAAAGTTTGGCTTGTGTACATTTCTTATAGGTTATATCATAGAATTTGTTTTCTTTTAACATCGAAATAATACTTTCTTCGTAGGACAAAGGATTTTATTTCCAGACCAAAGGAAAAACTTTGGCAGTAAAATGATAGCACTTGAAACGAAAATACTTTAACTGTTAAAGGATTTCCTCTTATGCCAATTTTAAGTAGAAAATCCATTCATAGTGAACGGAATTGTTCGACAGGCAATATTCCGTTTTTAGAGTGTACTCTGCAATATATTAGAGACTAAAATCGCTTCTACAATTTGATGCCCATGCATTAAATATTAAGCGGGCAGATTTTTATATATTCATTTTTATAGGAGAGTTTTCTATTTTGATTTCCGTTTGATAAATCGAAACCTGTTATTAATTAACAATAAATGAAAGAATTTTATGCAATATAAGGAATAAGTCATTTATTAATATTAAAACAACCAAAAGAAAAATTAGAATCTGTTTTTTCAAAATTTTAAAAATTATCATTCTGAAAATTTTACGATAGAGGGCATAAGAGTGTGAACTTTCAATTCTATTTCTTGTAGAAAAAGACAAGACTTTTAGACTTTACTTATTTTCTAAAGCACAATTGAAAATTCATAAAGCTTGCATGATGTGACCTTAAAATTTTCAAAATGTTTGACCAAAGCTCAAAAGATTTCAAAAGCGCAAATGTTTGTATTTTTTGCAAGATTTAAAAAAACAGTTAATTTAATGAATGATCAAAAGCAGTTTCTATTTAACGTTAATATTTTCAGACAAGGTAAAGATCACGCAGATGCTTTCTCGTTCTTCAGTTATTTTTTAGAGGACCCAAAAAAATGTAAAATATTAATGTGTACTTCCAATTTCAAAATAAGTGTCATATCAGTTGTTAGCCGAAAAGTTGTAAGATTCTTAATTGTAAAATTGTGTTACAAACATTTCATTTTTGTTGAATGTATAAGGAAAACAAATAATATCATTTGATATATTATCTTGCAGATGTAACTATAGGATGGAGATTTAAGATATTAACCCAGTGGGTATACAAAATATTTGCACCGTTTTGAGAACAACCCAGAAACGAATTCTATGTCGAATGTCCCAGAAACATTCGTAAAACATTCCTGGAACGTTTCCAGAAAAGTTTGAATATTTTATGATTGAATCGGTGAAATTTGATTGGTTCGCAGTAACCTCTTTATATCAAGAAGTATTATTTCGATTGTACGGCTTAACACCTGTAGATTGTAATCCTAAATCTAGTAATTTATTTTTATCAGTGTGAGGAAATTTCAAATTATTTCAAATTGATGTCTTGTGCTTTTCCACTAGACTAGCTCCTACTTGCATGTAATTTACCTTTATCTAAAATATGTGAAAACCAGAAGTGTATGTAAAAGCACGTTTCTTCATATTGCTTCATACTATTTTTTAAATGAATGTGATATGAATTATTACGTAAATAATCCTTATGATGAGAATTGTAAAATTTTATTCCAAACAAGTTACGTTATTTAAATGCACAATATTTTGAACAATTCTAAGATAATTTTATTATATTAATCAATTTATATAAATTAGTTTTTTGTGGAATATTATGAAGGGATGAAAAATGAACGATAAATAATGTGAGCAACCAACTTTTGCCGAGGAAATGCAGTTCTCTGTTTTTCAACCAAAGTCAATGTCAAAATTATTTGGGAATCTACATCGGTTTTCTAAGAGCTATACACATAGAAGAAAATAATTAATTCAACTTCTTCAGTTTCTGTACAATCCAAAGAAAATTATAATATCCATTTTTAATAAATTAAAAAAATAATTTGATCTGATTTTTCGTTCAAGAATGACTTGTACACTGTAAAAAGAAGTCTCAAAAGCTCAGAAAATTACGGTTTTAAAAGATATGTACTTAAGTTAAGTAAGTAAGCGTGTTTTAAAGATCATGGACATTACGTTCCAATACAAGCTGGTTCCACTTTTCGATAAAATAAATAAGCGTAGGTGAAGGGATACCAAAGAGGCAAGAGCAAAAAAATAAAACTAGATATGGCATTGGCGCTCATTACGATGATTAGAAGATGCAATTAAAAAGAATAATTCCTCCACCACCAAATCCTTTAGCCACCCGAGAAAATTGAGTCGCTTAAAATTAAAGTTGCTTTCGAAGACTTTTGGGTACAGAGTTTTATAAGACGTAAACGCAGAAAATGACAGTGACTTTCATTAAATAGTGTTCAATTTTCTCTACCATTTAATGAACTTCTTCTGTTTTTCAATAAAAAGTCAGGGAATTTTTCTTTAACTGCGTCCCACAAAACTCTATATCAACATTCTACACTAGTATGACCTATTGTGAACTTAACTCGACAGGTAGTAAGTAATTCCAAACATAAGTTTTGCGTATAAGCTTTCCGAAATTTATTGCATAGTACAGAAAACGTTAAATAAATTCAAATTAAAATAATTTATTGTGGTTGACATGCATCATGTTGAAGTAGAGTCAACCTCAGGGTGGATGTTTTGACAGTCACATTTGGTATTATGGACAAGACCTTTCGTCCTTGCAATTTTCTGCGCAATTGTGCTAAAAAACAGTATTCTTCAGATTTTGAACTTCTTCGTTTATTTAATATTCAATATGTAATGACAGGCAGAGAAAAATAATAAGAAACTGGATATTATACAGTAGTGTAAATATCGAGGCTACTTCGACGTAACCTCGTAACTCGATTTTTGGGGGTTTTGAGTTAAAAACCGGTTTAATCATTAAAATATGATTTAGCATAAGAGTATAAAATTTTAAACAAAAATAATGACCCGTTAATTTTTTATTTAAAAAAAAAAGAATCTCGCATCTCAGGTGTCGCGTTTTTTGTCTCTCCTGTAAAGCAGTGTTTTTTGAGATACGAGGTTAAGTCAGAGTACCCTCGATATGTATACGTGAGACCAAGATCGGCAATTTGAATGTTCTATAGACTCATATAAGTTTTAATAATAAATTCTGGTAATAAATATATAATCAAAAATCTGCCCGCTTCGCGGGCACATTCTCATCGCGCGCTTCGCGCGCAGCTCGCAAGTTTGAGCGCGCCTAGGGCGAGCCATTTGATCGTCGCGCTTCGCGCTCCGTAATGCTCGATCGTCGCTCTGCGCGCTCCGTTCTTGTGCTCTTCACATACATTCAAGTTTATTTATTATAATTTGATACTGAAGCTCAAACCCAATTTTATAATAATATTACAGATGATGTGAATTACACATTTTCTCAAAGTCACTCTATTTCTTTTTGAATTTAAGTGAAACAGGAGATTCAATTTACTTAAGGCTCTATCAGCCTTAAGGAACACATTCTCATCATGGCGCTCGCGCTTCGCGCTCGATTTTCTGTATATATTTCAGTGACTTTTTAATAAATTACATGATTCAAATAATTTATTTTCTTCCAAATCTCTTAAAAATAAAAAACAATCGTAGACTTTATTTAAGGAAACGATTTTGCAGAACAACGCTTATTTCGTATCTCATATTTTGGTGAAAAAGATCGAATTTTTACATTCTCATCATGGATGAGAAGGTATTGGTTTTATGTGAAAAATGACTTTCGAAATTTTCATCAAATCTTTACGTTTTGAGACCCCCTGAGTCCGAAAAAAGGGTTTTTAGGAAAGTGTCTGTCTGTCTGTCTGTAGGTCGTGTGCGGCATAACTCTCGATAGAATTATGAGATTGAATTGAGCTTTGGTATACTTTATCGGAGCCGAAAAAGTAAGGACAAGTTTGTTAACCAGCCACATCCAATCAAAATTGAGGGATTGAGCACTACTTTTGTGTTTTTAAAAATAATTTTTTGACAAAATCAAAAATTTTAATACTGGTTTTAGATAGTGCTCATAAATCTATAAAAATTATCTTGTTAACGTTTTTTGATTAAATCAAAATTAGAAATGTTACAGCATATTCAAATTCGAAAAAAGTTAATATCAAAATTCCATTTTCCAGTTAAATTATACAAGATACGAAAAAACGTTATGATACAACATTATTTTCTACATAAAGACCTACAAATTTGAATTGTAACATTTTTTCATAAGATGCATATTTTTTTTTTTAATTCAAAAATAATCTATTGAAAATCAAAAATTCAATTTTTTAACAATAATATGTGAAATACGAAAAAAACGTAAGAATACAAAGTTGTTCGTTTCAAAAAGATCTACAAGTTTTGTCTCACACAGTTTATGAAAAAACATATATTTTTCGTTTCAATTCCAAAAAATACGATTAAAATTCAATAATTCCATTTTTTAGACAAAATATATGAGATACATAAAAAAGTTCAAATGAAAAATTATTTGCCTAAATGAGGTCTACACATTCTTATTAAGAAATTTCTCCACAGGATGTATATTTTATATTTTGATTTTTAATATTAAAAAAATTCGATTTTTTTCACCAAAATATGTGAGATACGAAATAAGCGTTGTTCTGCAGAATCGTTTCCTTAAGGTAGTACGATCACGAAAATTAGACCTCAGACAAAAATAGATAATTTTGCTTTCACGAATAGCAACATTATTATTGAAGGGCCAATTTGAATGAGAAAAGATTATTTTTCATGAAAAAAATTTGAAACACAAAAAATAATGTTATTAATAAATTTTATTTTTGCCCAAACTTATTTTCTTATCGCTTCGAGTCAAATTTTTGAAAATGATGCGATTCTAATAAATTATGGTTCATTTTTTTACAAAAAAGATTCTCTACAACTTGACCGTTTCCTATTTTTGAAATTGAATTAATTATTATCAAATACAGCAGTTTGTTTATAAAAATTTTGTTTTGAAAAATTGTTTTTTTATAATTTCAGCCATTAAAGAATTCATTTTCAACAATGGGAAACGGTTAAGTTGTAGAGAATCTTTTTCCTAAAAAAATGAACGGTGATTTATTATAATCGCATCATTTTTAAAAATTTCGCTCGAAGCGATAAGAAAATAAGTTTGGGCAAAAATGAAATTTATTAATAACATTATTTTTTTGTGTTACAAATTTTTTTCATGAAAAATAATCTTTTCTCTTTCAAATTAGCCCTTCAAAAATAATATTGCTATTCTTGAAAGCAAAATTATCTATTTTAGCTTGAGGTCTAATTTTTGTGATCGTACTACCTTAAATAAAGTCTACGATTATTTTTTCTTTTTGAGAGATTTGGAAGAAAATAAATTATTTTAATCATGTAATTTATTAAAAAGTCACTGAAATGTGTACAGAAAATCGAGCGCGAAGCGCGAGCGTCATGATGAGAATGTGTTCCTTAAGGCTAATAGAGCCTGAATTTCCTGTTTCACTTAAATTCAAAAAGAAATTGAGTGACTTTGAGAAAATGTGTAATTCACATCATCTGTAATATTATTATAAAATTGGTTTGAGCTTCAGTATCAAATTATAATAAAAAAACTTAAATGTATGCGAAGAGCACAAGACCGAGCGCGTAGCGCGAGGTTCAGAAAGAACGGAGCGCGAAGCGCGACGATCGAATCGCGCGCCCTAGGCGCGCTCAAACTTGCGAGCGATGAGAATGTGCCCGCGAAGCGGGCAGATTTTTTCTAATTACATTATGAAGATAAAATACAATAAAGTTTATATTATTTGAAAACTCACTTCGGATTTGGTATATGTTGCCTGTGCTGTGATAACATGTTTGAATGGTGTCCATGTATGAGCGCAACCCTTTGCACACTTCTTACAGCTTTCTTTAGAGTATTCTATGCAATTTTTGCAATCTGAATTTGAAATTAATAATTGTTCATTGTGATACATAGACTTAGAATTTCAGTAATAACAATTATTCAAATTTATTTTCTTCTTACAAACGTTATTTTAAGCATGTTTAAAGTCAGGCCCGTAACTACAATGAGTAACTAGGGTAACGCCCCGGGGCCCTTTCTAGAAGGGGCCCCCAACCTTATTTGTCATTGACTTGATTTATCTGAACAATAAATTATTCGATTAGGTTCAATAGCTTGATGACAAATTCTTAACCAAAGGTAAGATAAAACCTAAAATTTGCAAACAAGGTCTGAAAAATATAAATGGTGTCCTGGAATGGAACAGAACTTCTGGAGTCCTCGTATTTCTTGTTAAAAACTGAATAGAAAAGTCTTTTGAGAAGAATGAATCGCATAAGTAATTCACAAGTTATTAATGATGAGAGATGCAGCAATCAGGAGCTCGTTTTAGGCGGTCTAGCCTACATGAACCACCAGCGAAATTGTGTACCTCCGCCACGCGACGACAGAAAACAATGTTGATACTTGAATTAATTATGTTTATTTGCACATTTCCTAATTGGAGCATCTTGCATTGTCAATACTTCGTGAATTGCTTACGTAATTAATTTATGGCGAGTGGATTTTCGATTCCGTTTTTGACAAGAGATATAGGAATCTTGAAATTAATATGTCTTTAGAGGCCCCATACGAAAAGTGATAAAATTCGTAGTGTATGTTTTATCGGAGAGCGTCTCACGAATTACCCCGGTCCCGGGACAAATCGTGATACATAACACAGCTATACATTCCTTCATATATTTTGATGATCATATTATAAAAGACAATAAAAACAAGTCGATGGCGAGTGCTGCAATCACATGAATTGGCAATCGCTTGTTCCCACGAAGGAAAAACGTTATTTTTCACAATACGTCTAGTGAAAATTCTTAAAAAAGTCCTTAATTGCTGATTTTAACGTTTTGAAAATTTACGATTTGATGCGCATAAACAGTATTACATGACGCTGTAAAGTTAGTAAGTCATTCAGCAGTCAGAAACACAACAACGAGAAATACTGCAGCAGCATACTTCGCGAACGTCCAGCTCCTTTTTCAGTTGCGAAATCAGCGATTTTCAGTCCCAAAACAGACGGCAAAAGGAAAATTTTTACTAGACGTGTTGGAAAAATATTTTTTCAAGCTAAAGGGATGGACAACAATAACACACTATGAAAAAAATTTACCTTTAAAAAGAAGCAAGAAAAAAGTTTAAAACCAAAGAGTTTCATGATTTTCCCCGGTTTGTTTCTCTCGATAATAGCACTGCTTTGCGAAACATTGCTCACCAAGAGAAACAAATACTTTTCCCGGATAATTTATTTATTTTATTTGTTTTTCATTGATAAATAATAAATCTTCATTCTGGGAAAACAGGAGAGGGTGTTTTACCGATTGACAATGAATACTGAATTCTAATAATCATTGTCAATCGACGTGATACTTTCTTGGAAATAGCTGGATGTAAATTTTGTTTGCAACACATTCCTGTAATCAGTCCTACCCGACCCGAGTCGAAATCTCGAGCAAGTTTTACGGTGTTAGGTACTGCTTACCTCCTGCTTCTTCTCATTTACCACTGCTTTGATACTTTTCAAAATATTTAGAATCTGCATTAATCTTTATTCGTTAAGCTGTTCAAAACAAAAGCAAACTCAATGTAATTTTGCCCCCTGAAAAAATTCTCAAACGTGGACAAATTGCCTTTTTCAGCACAGTTCGGCTTAAACGAGGGGCTAGTTTCAGGTTCTAAATACATTGAAGAGTACCAAAGCAGTGGTAAATGAGAAGAAGCAGGAGGTAAGCAGTACCTAAAAACGTAAAACTTGCTCCAGATTTCGACTCGGGTAATGTTCTGAACTCCATTTTTCCTTATGCAAGAATTATTTATTAACTCAAAAAATGAGTCTTCTGTCAATAAGAAGCAACCCGAGAAGAAATTACAATTTGCTTTATAAACTTTTTGAAAATTGTCATCCTAAAATTTTTTTGAAGTATTGTAATAGACGACACTTCTAGACAGTATATTTATTTCTATACTACAGTTAAGAAATGATCAAACCTAAATGAATTTGATAAATTTAATTACTTGAGTTTATGATTCCGTAATAGTACTAGTATTTGCGCAAACAAAATAGAGGTCATATTACTTGTGTGATCATGAATTATGTACTATAATAAGGTCAAACTCAAACGCCATCCAAGCTGTGGTTAACATCGCCACAAATGCAAGAAAAGGAACTGGTAAGCGTAAGGGATTCTGTGCGTTGGTTAGCATTGACATACGCAATGCGTTCAATACCGCGAGATGGAACATCTGCATCGAGGCGATGGTGCGGAAAAAGGTTCCAGACTACCTGTTGCGAATGATAGATGACTATCTGAGCGACAGGTGGGTGATATATGAGGGCGACAAATGGTCTCTCAAGGAGGAGATGACATGTGGCGCCCCTCAAGGATCGCGGGTGGGTCCACTCGTTTGGAACGTCATGTACGACGATTTCCTGCGCATGGACCTGCCTGCTGGAACGAGCATCGTCGGCTTCGCGGATGACGCACTTGTCGTGTGCGCCGCTGACGACGTTGGAATCCTAGAGCTGAGGATCAATGAAAGTCTGTGGCGAGCGAAGCGCTGGTTGGATGGCAGAGGTCTTAAAATGGCCCCTGAGAAAACCGAGGCTTTGCTCGTTACGGACAGGAGATCCTTCCAATACCCGAGGATCGTTCTCGGAGAGCATGATGTCCAGTGGAAAACAAGCATTAAGTACCTGGGGGTGCAGCTGGATCGTAGGCTTAGCTTTGGCGAACACCTAAAGATCGCAGCCACCAAAGCCATCCAATGTGGAGCAAACTTGGCCCGGCTTATGCCAAACATTGGTGGACCCAGGGAAGCGAAAAGAAGATTGGTGGCGAGCGTGGTCCATTCGAAGCTGCTTTATGCAGCTCCGGTCTGGGCCAATGTCTTGCAAAACCATGCTATCCAGAAGAAGCTGTTCTCGGCGCAGAGACTTGTCGCGCTGAGAATAGTTTCGGTATATAGAACTATCTCGACGAGCGCTGTGCTGGTCCTAGCGAGTGTCCCGCCAATAGATTTATTGGCAGAGGAAAGGCAGGAAACCTTTCAGCTTCGCAAAGAGCTTACCTGCGCCGACCTGCAGGAAATCGCTCGCGCGAAGGAGGCCATCCGCAAGGATGGAAGGCGCAGACTCGTCGAGAAATGGCAGATGAGATGGCATGGTGAGCAGACAGGGAGATGGACCTACCGCCTGATCCCGGAGCTCGCCACCTGGCTGAACAGAAAGCACGGGGAAGTCGGCTTTCACTTGGCACAAGCGCTCTCGGGCCATGGCTGTTTTAACGCGTACCTGAGGCGCTTTAAGAAGAGAGACGAGGAGACGTGTTGCTACTGCGATTCCCCTGTGGATAACGCAGAGCAGGGGTTTTCTGGTTTTAACAGGTATGCCTAGACCCGTCTTAGGAGAGTCCTGTACAACGTCTATAAAAGATTTTGCCATTTTTCCTCCTCACCAAAAAAAAAAAAAAAAAAAAAAAAAAAAAGTCAAACTCAAACTCAAAATGCAGTGAAACCTTATTTATCGGGACGCCCTTGAAATGTAAACACCTCATTTATCAGGATTTGGAGGGGCTCCCCACTACCACTACATTTAGTAATGGTAATAATACGAAGGTATGTAAAAAAATTGACATAATAAAACTCCTGCAAATGAAACATCTGCAAACTATGTCACTAGGTACAAGGAGTGGTGGCTAGAGGAGAAACAAGATGTCCCGATAAATGAGGTTGCGAGATCCAAATAAGTGAAGATCCCGATAAATGAGTGTCCCGATAAATGAGGTTTTACTGTATTCTAAAATCATGAATGCATGTTTTTTTTTTATTTTAAAAATTGAAACCACTTATCAAATTTTAATTGAATAAAAAGTGTGAACTGCAGGACTTTAGCAAAAATGGCGGGGTGAGCAGTGCAAACCTAAATCAAAGTTAATCTATCTTTATATAAAAATTGAATATTGCTCTGTACTTACAATCTTGTAGTCCCGCGTCATTGGAGACAATTAATGAAATAAAAACGATTGAAAATATTATAGCTAATTTAGACATTCTTGACCGACGTACTCCGCAAACTATTACTTGAACTTATACAATAAAATTGGACGCTTATCAACTTTAACTGCAACAGGCCAACTTGAAACCCCGTTTCACCAAAACACTCTTAATGCGACTTGACGTTAAGAATATCTTTAATAGAATGAGGTACTGAAATAGAAAAATGTATTAACATTATGCCTTATACTTCTCCACCAGATTATCTCGTATTTGCATGCAATTAACTTTGTCTGAAATGATGTGAAAACCAAAAATACATGTAGAAGCACGTTTCTTTATATCGCTTCTAAGTATTGTTTGAAATAATTTTCATATGAGTTGTTACGTAAAAAGCCTTCATGATAATAATTGTGAAATTGTATTGCAAAATTAATATTTTTTTATATTCACAAAAAATGGATGTGTAATAACCATCTATGGTATTTATAATATTTCGAAGATTTTATCTCTAATTTTCAAAAATGATAATTTTCTATGGAAAAATCAATAAAATTGTCCGTTGTATAAAAGTTTTTCCTTGTGAAAAATTCGTTAAATTTAAAAACATAGATTGCTTGTGTGTTCATTTTGAGGTTAAAATGAAACAAAGACACCTATAATATAAATGCACATTAAAAAGAATGTATTAAAATTTATAATGATTTATTTAAAAATATCGTTACTTACTATATTGTACACAAATTCTATAGTTAACCTAAAATCCATAAAATAGACTGTTCATTAAGACCTATATTACTTCATTTATTGGTTCACCATTATACATTAACTTATCCAAATTTCTTTCGAAATCTATGCAAAAAAGTGTTGGACTCACAGAATATCATATTAAAAATAGTTTTGAATTTAAAAGTAAAATTTCTAATACCTATATCCCAAATAACTTTACTATTATCTCACTTGATGCTGTTTCAATGTATACTAATATTTCATGGAATCTTATTAGAAAATCAGTTAAATTAAGATGGAATCAAATAAAAACCAATACTTTTCTTAAACAAACACATTTTTGTCTTGAATCATCATATTGTACCTTTAACAATAAATTTTATAAGCAAATTTTTGGTTTACCAATGGGTCACATTTATCAGCCACTGCTGCAAACGTTGTCATAGAAGAATTAGAAAAAAAATTGTTTTTAAAATTACCTTATGATATCATATTTTATTACAGATATGTAGATGACACTTTAATATGTCTACCAGAAAACAAAGTGGAAGATATATGATGCAGATTCAATCCCATAGATAAAAAACTTAAATTCACTTTAGAAAAATCTATAAATAATAACATCAACTTCCTAGATTTAAATATTCAAGTTATTAATAATAAAATTAAAACTAATTGGTACAGAAAACCAATTTGGTCTGGTCGTTACATCAATTTTTTCTCAAACCACTGTTTATCACTCAAAATTGGTATAATTTCCTCTCTTACTGATGGAGCAATACTCTTATCAGATAAAGAATTTTACATAAATAATTTAAACTGCGTGCGATCTACATTGCTAAAGAATGAATATCCTTTAGAACTTTTGAACAAAAAAAAATGTTTGAACGCTACAAAAAATTAATTGCCAATCAATAAAAAACAAATTCGGTATGTGAAATTTATAACATAGATATTCAAGAAAGTAGAAAAATCATAACTTTTCCATATATTCAAAATTTCCAACAAAAATTATGCAGAATTTGGAAAAAATTCAAACTACAAATAATCTTCACTATCGAAAATACTTTCCAAAAAAAATTTTTCCAACACCTAAAGATAGAACCCAAAAAAAATTTAAATATAATGTTATTTACGAAATTAACTGCATCCAATGTAATAAGAAATATATTGGACAAACTTGTCGATTCCTAACAAAAGATTGCTTGAACACGCTAGATCAGTTAGAAATAAAGAAAATAAAACCGCACTTGCAGAACACGCTACTTCCTATAAGCATTCCTTTGATTTTAAAAATACAAACATTTTAGATATTGAAAACTACTTAATAAAAAGATTATTTCTAGAAATTATTTATATTCAAAAAGAAAATTCCTCCATTAATTATAATACAGACATAGAAAATCTTAGTGCTATTTACAATAACATTATAAAATCTATAAAATAATGACTTCTCTAATTTCTTATTAATTTCATACTTTCATAAATTTCATAAAATAACTTTCAAATTTTACCATGGTTTTATACGATACACATCAGAATTGCTATGAATGCACCTGTACAGTAACAACGCTATTATAACCAAAAACATACTGGAAAATTTTTCAGAAATTTAGTATAAATTATTCAAGAAAGTGTACATTTTTTCAAAAAGGAATTGCTTGTACGTAACGATATTTTTAAATAATTCATTATAAATTTTAATACATTCATTTTAATATGCATTTATATTATAGGTGTCTTTGTTTCGTTTTAACCTCAAAATGAACAAACAAGCAATCCATGTTTTTAAATTTAACGAATTTTTCACAAGGAAAAACTTTTATACAACGGATAATTTTATTGATTTATCCATAGAAAAGTTTTTATCATAAACATGGATTTTAAAATAATTTTAATAATAATAAAATTACGACTATATCTACTAGCCATTTTTGTCTGATGTGAAGAAATTATTTTTGGAAATTTATCCACGGTATGTCTTTCTCTTTTTTCTTGCTTTTAAGCTTATCATTTTATATCTATATCGTTATCAAATTATTTATACTGATATCTGTAATTTCATTTTTATATTACAAATAATCACGTTGAATATTTCCTTTATAGTCTTGATAAGGACCAAAACTTTGTTAAAAAGAAAAATAGTATTTCAAGACTTAAATGAAAGAATGAGAATTATTTAATTTTTTTGAATGTGCTAATTTTCCATCGGAAGAAGTGCCCAACGAAAGAATAGGTTTATCTCCGAAACCAATTCTTTTCTATTTCCTTAACGATTTCCAGTTGTGTTGTAATCCATGCAGGCGAACATTTTTTCAATTTTTTAAATTCCTCTTAATCCGAGCATACACACCTCTCGTGGTTATTTTTAATTCCATTCCTACATGCTGTATTTTCGATTAATTTAATTCTTTCTGATTCACTCACAAAATATTGTACGTACATGATTTCTATTCCTTCTTGTGCAATATAAGTTTGGAAATTTGAATACTTTTGTCAGGGTAATTTTTTTGATTCCATACTTACACGCTGTATATTCCATTAATTTAATTCCTTCTAATCTGTCCACAAAATATGTGTTATATATATGTTTCTTTATAGCTTTTATGTAAAAATACATTTTCCCAAGTTTCGGACACGAGAAACAATTTTTTCGCAAAAGTTATTAACAATAAAAGTATAATTTTACAACACGATCAACATTTTTTTCGTTATTTATGATATCATTTAGATGTGTTCCAAGACAGATTTCATATGAAATCGGTCAAAATATGTCTCTTTTTAATGAATGAATACAAAAGTTTTAATATAATTTACCCAAATTCTTTTTTTTACCTCTAATTGATAAATTTAATACAATATTTATTGATTTTAAAGAATTCACTTAATTTAATTCTCAGTTGCGTCTTCAAAGTGACATTATTCTATTCCCTTCTAGTCTCTGCTTTGATTTTTCCACATTTTAATTTCTCTCAATACGCTTCCATTACATTTTTCGAAGTCGATTAAAAGGAATAGATTTTGCTTTTTTTTTCTACTCGTTCGTGGAACTTTAGATGGACGAAAATTCGCGTATTAATGGGAATACAGATTCTGAATTTTTCTGAATTCTTCTCTTCTTACCGGGAACATCTGTACAAGACCGGAAAGGCCACCTATTTTCTTCTCTAAATTATAATACCGTGATAAGGTCCTCGGGGATGGTGTAGGAAGTGGGAGAGGGACACTTATGCTAGGTGGGTGTCGGCTGGGTTCCAGCGACAGAGTGTAGCGTGAGAGAGAGGGAGTCGACTGGGTTGCCAGTGGCTGTAGTGAAGTGAGATTTTTCTCTAAAAACGCTCTCAAAGTCAAGTATTTGTCGATGTTCAAATCCTCGCTGACTTTGAGGTATGTTTTCAACATCGAGAAAATGGACGAAAGCGTTCGTGTTTGGTATTTCTCGCTCAATTTGGTGAATTAGGTCAACAAAACGGATTCCGAAGATGATTTGGCTTTATGCTCATATTTCTATTTCAAAAATATTTCAAACGTTGTCATGTAAATAATTTTTGATTTCTCTGGATGTGCTGTATAAAATATTTTTTGATCTTAGTATCTCACTGTCACTTTAACCATCAGAAGTAAAATTGTAAAGAATTAATAAGATAAAATAAATGTTAACATCTTCCAAATATTATAAATATATGGTATCATACATTCATTCCTTTGCGAATATAAGAAATAAAATTTGATAATTATTTCTCATGATGACTTTTTACGTAACAACTCATATGAAAATAATTTCAAACAATATTTAAAAGCGATATGAAGAAATGTGCTTGTGCATAAATTTTTGTTTTTCAAATTATTTTAGACAAAGTTAATTACATGCAAATAATGCTTGAGGTGGTGGAGAAGCATAAGCGACAAATTAAAAATATATTTTGATTACATTATCTCACTTTATCAACAATATTTCCAACAATTTACAGAACGCTAATGTCAGAGTGTTACACTTTTTGTGACTGCTGTAGAGATACGTATACTGCTACTAGAGCAGAACTGTATGGCTACGGGGGCTATTTTGAGAGTTTCGCTGTATTAGCTATTTCATATCGTTCTAATAGTGATACATATACCTCACGTAGGTATTTGCACCGGGTGGACGAAAATAATAAACGTATCTATTCGTGAAGGGCAAATCATACAAAATATATATGATATATTAATGTATACAAAAATATGTCTGTAATTTATCCACCTTCGGCGGACTACTTTTAAAGTCCAATTCGTTTGACTAAAAACGCAAAAAGGTGCGAGAATCACCGGAAAATTAACATTACCGAATCTCAAAACGGTATTGATAATTTTTTATCAAATTTTGAATATTAGAATAAAACACAGCTTTGGGTCACCAACTGTCCAGGCCCTTATTAACATCTCTAGGCTTAGATCTGCTTTGAAAAACACCTTTTCAAGCTTTCAATAACCTCTCTTTAGGTTTAGACTAACTCTGGACACTTTCAAAACTATTACTTTATTTATCTATCAATTTCAAACAAGAAAAATTATTGCAAGAATTTTCACTTTCATTACTGTAGATAGCCTTTGTACCCTTTGGGTAATATTTTCCAGTTTTACCGTTATCATGCATTTATTTTAAAATGAATACCTTTTTCGTTTTCTTTTTAAAGGTTTTCAATTTGACTTTCAAAAACTGTTTCAACTATTCACTGGCTTAATTTTCTGATTCTCGTTATAATATATTATTCATATTTTCACTGATGAGTATTTTTAAATTAACCTCAAGTTATTTCTCTACCAACATATGTATAAACTTAATTCTATTGTTTAATTATAAAGGTATGAATTTAAACTATATCAAATATTTTTTATATGACGTTATTTTCTATTGTAATTATTCAATCTTGCTTATAACTTTCCTTTGTCCATGCTTCGAGCTACGGCTGTTTACGTTAAATCGCGCTTAGACTAAACTTTGATGAGATTTCGGCTCTGTGATCATGGGTTATGAGTTCGACAGAAACCCCTTCCTTAGCCTTTTTTCTTGCCATGAGGACAACCAATTCGTCGTCAACAGGGTCTCAGTTTCGCGTCGGTTCTACAGCTTAAAGCACTTCTGTAGATTGTGACTTCTTTTCTAATTGAGAACAAAGAAACGAGTTCTTAGTCCCACTTAGAGAAAATCAACGAATTTGCATCCTACTAAATAGTTTAGGACTCATTTGAGTGAATACCTGGCAGTTTTTCCAAAGAGTTGAGACTCATTCTCGTCCACAAGGTTTGGTCAAATCTCGCCCTTGAAGCTCGAGGCAACCCGCAAGCATCCATGGTACCTTGTGGACTTTCTCCCTTGTGAGGAGTCTCATGCTTGAGTTTTTGATCGCTTCACGGCTGCCAGGTAATTTCGAACATTATTATACTTGTATGTGAGGAAATGATCGACTTTTGAAATATTTATATTGTGTGATTTTCAAGTGAAGTTTATAAATTAGAAATGAACCTGAGTATACTGAACAGTGTGTGTAAATTTGATTTCAATCACCAAGACCAGTATAGTTAACTGTAGTGATTTAACATCTATTGTTAATAACCATTATATTCTTACGCATAGTTTCTTACATATTTAAATACATAAATCATAAAGTATATAAAGGAAGAACAAGAATTTGAAATACAGATACAGTGACAATCTTTCTTTGAAATATAAAATTTGATCTATTTTATGCTTACATTATAAACCTTACTGTGACGCGTGCAGTGTTCAATTCGAGGTCAAATACAAAGCGATTCAAAACTAAATCTTATATACTAAAGAAAGTGGCGCTTATTTATTAGGCTCTAATGAACTTTGTGCGAACGAGTCGCAAGACAAAACGACTTCCTAGTTATGTTTAACATTCGCCGAAGTATTGCTTAAAAAAGTTTTGAGAATGATAGAAAATTCTTGATTGTCTTAGATTACCTCTCGCTTTTAAACAAACATCGACAAACATACCAAATCTGATGTATACAATTAATGAGGATTAAATTCCACTTATTATTTTATAAACACTCCCAACAATATGCATTAATAAGTAAACCATACGAATCCCAAATTTATAAAAACTGGAAATTCATAAATGTGACTCTACGTATTTAAATAGTTTATTTGTTTAAAATACCAAATTATTATAATATGATTGTTGGTATTTATTCATACAAAGTTTCTTCCTATACCTATCCGAAACAGACATAACGTTCCAATACAAACTGGTTCCAGTTTTCGATAAAATAAATAAGCTTAGATAAAGAGATACCAAAGAGGTAAGAGCAAAAAGAATAAAATTGGATATAGCACTGGCGCTCATTACGATGTTTAGAAGATGCAATTAAAAAGCAGGATGATTCCTCCATGATCAAATCATCTGGCTACCCGAAATAATTAAGTTGCTTTCGAAGACTTTTGGGTACAGAGTTTTATAAGACGTAAACGCAGAAAATGACAGTGACTTTCATTAAATAGTGTTCAATTTTCTCTACCATTTAATGAACTTCTTCTGTTTTTCAATAAAAAGTCAGGGAATTTTTCTTTAACTGTGTCCTACAAAACTCTATATCAACATTCTACACTAGTATGACCTATTGTGAACTTAACTCGACAGGTAGTAAGTAATTCTAAACATAAGTTTTGCGTATTAGCTTTCCGAACTTTATTGCATAGTACAGAAAATATTAAATATATTCAAATTGAAATAATTCATTGTGGTTGGCATGCATCATGTTGAAGTAGAGTCAACCCTGGGGTGGATGTTATGGTAGTCCCTCATAGTCATCGTTACAATAATTGTTATTCTTGCACTCTAGTCCGCGTAGTAACTAAAAACAACAGTATTGTTTAGATTATGAACTTCGCGGTTTCTTTAATATTGAATATGCAATGATAAGCATAAAAAATAATAAGAAATTGAGTATTATGAGGTATTGTAAACATGTACGTGAGGCCAAGATCGGAAATTTGAATGGTCTATAGAGTTAGATAAGTTTTAATAATGAATGCTGGTGATAAATATATAATCGAAAATGGAATCAGTGTACAGGGGGATACAACATTCAGCCTTCTGTGATTCAAACTTAATATAGCCCTGAGTTCTGTGACAATTTGGGCATGAGAATTAAACTTGAATGCCGTTTTATACTACTCTATCCCCACTTAACAAAATAGAAGGACATGATAAAAAGATCTAAATTGAATTGTTGTTTAATCGGGTTCTGATCAGTCCAGTACAAAGTTCAGGAGTTTGTATCTATGGTTTAGTATGAATTGCATAGAACTTGAATTCTCTGATGTCTTACAATGATAAACTTTAATTTGGAAAGCATGGATTGACGAATTCTGAAAGTGGATAACTTAATCGACAATTCAGACCAAATTCGCTAGATCTTGGAAATTGCACGTATGCACATTTAAATTACTTTTCTTACAAATAGACCAGCGTATGTCTATTGAAGTTTTTTCTAATTACATTAAGAAGATAAAAGGCAATGAAGTTTATATTATTTGAAAACTCACATCGGATTCGGTATACGTAACGTCCTTGACGTAATATAAGAGTTTTTTGGATAAACCAGTACAGTTCTTTGCACACGAGATACAGGAACGTCTTTTGAATTCCAAGCAATACTTGCAATGTGAATTTAAAAATAAATAATTATTCATTGTGATACATAAACTACAAACTACAAATTTTATTTTAAGCATGTTCAAAGGCAGGCCCGTAACTACAATGAGTAACCGGGGCAACACACCGGGGCCCCGACGAGAAGGGGCCTCCATCTCATTTGCCATTGACTTGATTTATCTAAACAATCAATTATTTCATTAAGTTTAATTGTTTAATAAAAAATTCTTAAAGATGAATTTAGCTAGCACGACGACAGAAGCGTCGTGTAAGACTCAGCTTAGATTATTAGGTCATCATTTTCCACATGATAAGAAAGAATGGCATTTTCAACCCTTCGTTTGTAGGGGGCCTCAATTTTACTTCTTGCCCCAGGCCAACAAGACTCTAGTTACAGACCTCACAAAAGGTAAGATGAAAACTAAAATTTGCAAACAAGGACTGAAAAATATAAATGGTGTCCTGGAATGGAATAGAACATTTGTAGTTCTCGTATTTCCTGTGGAAAATTGAATCGAAAAGTCTTTTGAGAAGAATGAATTGCATAAGTAATTCACAAGTTATTAATGATGAGAGATGCAGCAATCAGGAGCTCGTTTTAGGCGGTCTAGCCTGCATGAGCCACTAGCGAAACTGTGTACCTCCACCACGTGACGACAGAAAACAATTTTGATACTCGAATTAATTATGTTTATTTGCACATTTCCTAATTGGCACATCTTTCATTGTCAATACTTCGTGAATTGCTCACGTCTAGTACAAATTCTTGAAAAAGTCCTTATTTACTTAATTTAAACGTTTTGACAAATGACGATTCGTTGCACATAACCAGCATAACATGACGCCGTAAAGTTAATGAGTCAATCAGGAGTTAGAAACAAAAGAAAGAGAAATACTGCAGCAGCATACATCGCGAACGTCCAGCTCTTTTTTCCACTCTGATTTTACTTTCAGCGCTCAGCTGATCTATTTTCTCCACTCGTGGGGAAAATAGCAACGGTTGCGAAATCAGCCATTTTCCAGTCCCAAAACAGATGATGAAAGTACAATTTTCACTAGACACGTTAGAAAAAATATTCATTCAAACTACAGGGATGGACAACAATAACACACTATGAAAAAAAATTTACCATAAAAAAGAATGAAGGAAAAAGTTTAAAACCAAAGAGTTTCACGATTTTCCGCGGTTTGTTTCTCTCGATAATAGCACTGTTTTGCAAAACATTGCTCACCAAGAGGAACGAATACTTTTCCCGGATAATTTAATTATTTCATTTTTTTTTTCATTGATAAATAATAAATCTTCATTCTGGGAAAACAGGAGAGGGTGTTTTACTGCTTGGCAATGATTACTGAATTCTAATAATCATTGTCAACCGACATGATACTTTCTTGGAAATGGCCAGATGTAAACTTTGTTCGCAATACATTTTAGTAATCGATCCTATTCTTCTGAACTCCATTTTTCCTTGTACAAGAATTATTTTTCAACTCAAAAAATGAGTCTTCTGGTAAAAAGAAGCAACCCGAGAAGAAATTAAAATCTGCTTTATAAACTCTTTGAAAATTATCATTTTGAAAATTTTTTGAATTGGATGACGACACTTCTAGACAGCATATTTATTTCTATACTACACTTAAGAAATGATCAAACCTAAATCAATTTGAAAAATTTAATCACTTGAGTTTATAATTCCGTAATAGTACTAGTATTTGCGCAAATAAAATAGAGGCCATATTACTTGTGTGGTCATATGTTAAATAGTTTAAAACCATGAATGCATGTATTTTTTATTATAACAATCGAAAATATTTATCACTTTTTAATTTAATAAAAAGTGTGAGCAAAAGAATTTTTGCACAAATGGTGGGTTGAGCTGTGCACTCTTAAATCAAAGTTAATCTATCTTTTGAAAAATTGAATATTGCTCTGTACTTACACCAGTAAAGCTCGTCTTCGGAGGCAACTATTGAAATAAAAACAATGAAAAATATTATAGCTGACTTAAACATTTTTGACCGACGTACTCCGTAAAATATTACTGGAACTTATACAATAAAATTGGACGCTTATTAACTTTAACTTCAACAGGCCAACTTGAAATCTCGTTTCACCGAGATTCAAGAAAACGCTGTTAATGCGACTTGACGTTAAGAATATTTTCAATAGAATGAGGTACTTAAATAGAAAAATGTATTAATATTATGCCTTATACTTCTCCACCAGATTATCTCGTATTTCGATACCCACATTCTAATATGTCGTATCCCATATTTGGAAAATTTTTCAAGAAACGATAAAAACGTCTTGCTAGCACAAATAAATGAATGTAAACAAATTTTTGTTTTATACGTTCATAAAAATGCATAAATAATAATTAAAGCAAAAACAATTATTTAAATAAATTTTATGATATTTATGTGGGTTACGCAAGAAGAAAAAATTAAAATGTATTTTAGAAAGAAAATTGATTTAATCGTTTTATAATTAAATATTGTTTCATCTCATACGTAACATTTTTCTCTCTTATTTTGTATTATTTAATTCATAATTATTATAATATAACATTATTGATACATTTTATTTTTACTATCTTTAATATTGCTTAAAACATTTTTTTTTTCATTTTAAGTACTCTTAATTTTTTTTTTTTTACTTCAGGTACATTTTCTTGCTGATATTGTTGAAAATTTCTTGTCCCCTTTCGTCTGGTATTATCACAATTTTTTTTATAATTAATATCATTATCTTCAGGTTTCTTAAATCTATTATTAGTACGCATCAGTACTTTGCTTTTAACACCAATATTAACTTGATTAGCTTTTCGTTTCTTACTCTTAGTCTTTTCAGTTACCTTAACTATATTTTTACTCTCGGCTTCGAAATTTTTTATTGATGGAGATTGGTCAGAAGCAGAGTCAGTATCATCAATATATTTTATATTATCATAGAAGCAGTGTGTATCTCTCAGCAACATTTTTTTTAATGCCTGTAATTGTTGCCATTTACTTTTGGTTCTTTTCAATCGATCTACAAACAGAGGTTTCAGGGGATGCTCTAGATTTAATTGGAATTGTAAAAATATTATTTGTAATTACCTTCTTACTCATTTTATTAAATAATTTCTCAAAATAAACTTAAGACTAATCACAAAATAAAAATTGACTGTCACATCGCTGGCGCTGACTTAACCAATGGATGTGGGATACGACATATTAGAATTCGTGAAAATCGGCATGTGGGATACGACATATTAGAATATTTATTTAAAAATATTAAATAAACAATTTTACTCTCAAGATTTTAATATAAGCTGTAAAACATTATTATTAATCCATCTTTCAAAAAAAGTCAATTTCTCAAATTTTGTGGGATACGACATATTAGAACGTGGGTATCGATTTGCATGTAAATGATTTCGTTTAGAAAGATTTGTAAACCAAAAATGTATGTACAAGCACGTTTTTTCATATTGCTTCTAACTATTTGAAATCATTTTCACATAAGTTGATACATAAAAAGTCTTCATGATAATAATTGTCAAATTCTATTACATAATTTTATTTTTTTGGATTCGCTAACGAATGAATGCACAATACAATACATTTATAATATTTCGATGATGTTAATTTTATTTTTTTGATTCTTTGCAATTTTATCTCTAATTTAAAAAAATGATTTCTGTTATAAATTTTTTTCTAGTTATGTGTAGAGTGCCCTAGAATTTCCGAAAGCCTACAAAAAATAATTAAGTGTCCAATAGAGTGGTCGAAAATGACTTCTTATTTTATAGAGGGTCTCAATGCCCCCAACTTGTTTTCAAATAAAAAATAAATAAGTTTATATTTCTTGGTTTTTCAAAATTCCGATTTTAAATGTTGCCTATGGAGACCAGAAGTTTCCATTTTGGGATTTTTGAAATAATTGTTTAGGGTTAGGGCAAATCTTGCATCAAACTTATGGGACCGTAGAATACTATCCAACGAAGAATTTGATGAATTGTACATATGGGTTTGACGCCTCTAACACACTCCCACGGTTCCTCGAAAACTATCCTTAAAGCAAAAGATGTGAATTCTTCAGATAATTAACCGTTTTGAGCACTTTAATCTCGTTTTTTCTTCAAATATCGATACTGTTGTCTGATGAAATATTTATCAGCATTTTTTAGTGAATTTTCTTTTATTTAATTGAGTTCCATTTGTTTACATTTTTTTCCCTCGAAAATTCGTCTAAAATCCAGTTATCAGAGATCGGACTGACAGTTTATTACTTTTGAGTGACATCAATTTATTTCATATATTTGTCAACTGTTTAAACAACGAATTATTATTTATTTTCGACTTTCCCTCAACTTATGCTAGAAAATTCAGCTTTAAACCAATAGTATTGATATTTGAAGAAAAAAAGAGATTAAAGTGCTCAAAACGGTCTATTATCTGAAGAATTTACATTTTTTTATTTAAGGGTAGTTTTCAAGGAACTGTGGGGGGTGTATTAGAGGCGTGAAACCCACATGTACAATACATCAAATTCTTCGATGGATACTCTTCTACGGTCCCATAATTTATTTTATTTTATGAGTTGTGCGTCTTTTTGGACAAGAAATTTTGACTAAAGAACCTTTGTAGGAATAGAAAGGTAACCTTTGAAACCTCAAATCAAAGCTAACGTACCTTCTGACAAGTAAAATATTAATGTGTACTTCCAATTTCAAAATAAGTGTCATATCAGTTGTTAGCCGAAAAGTTGTATGATTCTTAATTGTAAAGTTGTGTTACAAACATTTCATTTTTGTTGAATGTATAAGGAAAACAAATAATATCATTTGATATATTATCTTGCAAATGTAACTATAGGATGGAGATTTAAGATATTAACCCAGTGGGTATACAAAATATTTGAACCGTTTTGAGAACAATCCAGAAATGAATTCTATTTCGAATGTCCCAGAAATATTCGTAAAACATTCCTGGAATGTTTCCAGAATGGTTTGAATATTTTATGATTGAATCGGTGAAATTTGATTGGTTCGCAGTAACCTCTTTATATCAAGAAGTATTATTTCGATTGTACGGCTTAACACCTATAGATTGTAATTCTAAATCTAGTAATTTATTTTTATCAGTGTGAGGAAATTTCAAATTATTTCAAATTGATGTCTTATGCTTTTTCACTAGACTAGCTTCTACTTGCATGTAATTTACCTTTATCTAAAATACGTGAAAACCAGAAGTGTATGTAAAAGCACGTTTCTTCATATTGCTTCATACTATTTTTGAAATGAATGTCATATGAATTATTACGTAAAAAATCCTTATGATGAGAATTGTAAAATTTTATTCCAAACAAGTTACGTTATTTAAATGCACAATATTTTGAACAATTCTAAGATAATTTTATTATATTAATCAATTTAAATAATTTAGTTTTTTGTGGAATATTATGAAGGGATGAAAAATGAACGATAAATAATGTGAGCAACCAACTTTTGCCGAGGAAATGCAGTTCTCTGTTTTTCAACCACAGTCAATGTCAAAATTATTTGGGAATCTACATCGGTTTTCTAAGAGCTATACACATAGAAGAAAATAATTAATTCTACTTCTTCAGTTTCTATACAATCCAAAGAAAATTATAATATTCATTTTTAATAAATTTAAAAAATAATTTGATCTGATTTTTCGTTCAAGAATGACTTGTACACTGTAAAAAGAAGTCTCAAAAGCTCAGGACATTACGGTTTTAAAAGATATGTACTTAAGTTAAGTAAGTAAGCGTGTTTTAAAGATCATGGACATTACGTTCCGATACAAGCTGGTTCTAGTTATCGATAAAATAAATAAGTGTAGATGGAGAGATACCAAAGAGGCAAGAGCAAAAAGAATAAAACTAGATATGGCATTGGCGCTCATGACGATGAGTAGAAGATGCAATTAAAAAGGATAATTCCTCCACGACAAAATCCTCTGGGTACCCGAAAAAATTGAATCACTTAAAATTTGAGTTACTTTCGAAGACTTTTGGATATAGAGTTTTATAAGACGTAGTCGCAGAAAATGTCAGTTCCTCTCATTAAATAGTGTTCAAAATTCTCTACCATTTAATGAACTTCTTCTGTTATTTAATAAATAATCACCGAAATTTTCTCCGATTGCAACCTACAAAACTCTAAATCAATATTCTATACTATTATGACCTATTGTGAACTTTACTTGATAGGTAGTAAATAATTCTTAACATAAATTTTGCGTATAAGCTTTCCAAACTTTATTGCATAGTACAGAAAATTTTAAATAAATTCAAATTAAAATAATTCATTGTGGTTGGCATACATCATGTTGAAGTAGAGTCAACCTTAGGGTAGATGTTTTGACGGTCACACTTACTATTAGTTACAATTATTGGCCTTCTTGCAATCTTGTCCGCATTGTAACTAAAAACAACAGTATTCTTCAGATTATGAACTCCACCGTTTCTTTAATATTCAATATGTAATGATAAGCAGAGAAAAATAATGAGAAATGAAATATTATGCAGTAGTGTAAACATGTACGTGAAACCAAGATCGGAAATGTGAATGGTCTGTAGAGTCATATAAGTTTTAATAATGAATTCTGGAAATAAATATATAATCAAAAATGTAATCAGTGTACAAGGGCATACAACATTTAGCCTTCTGTAATTCAGGCTGAATATGGCCCTGAGTCCAGTGACAATTTGGACATGAGAATTAAACTTGAATGCCGTTTTATACTACTCTATCCCCACTTCAAAAAATAGAAGCACATGGTAAAAAGACCTGAATTGAATTGCTGTTTACTCGGATTCAGATCAGTCCAGTACAAAGTTCAGGAGTTCGTAACTATGTTTTAGTATGAAGTGCATAGAACTTGAATTCTCTGATGTTTTACGATGATAAACTTTAATTTCGAAAGCATGGATTGACGAATTCTGAAAGTGGATAACTTAATCGACAATTCAGACCAAATTCGCTAGATCTTGAAAATTGCATGTATGCACATTCAAATTACTTTTCTCACAAAAAGACCAGCGTATGTCTATTTAAGTTTTTTCTAATTACATTAAGAAGATAAAAGGCAATGAAGTTTATATTATTTGAAAACTCACTTCGGATTCGGTATATGTAACGTCCTTGATGTAATATAAGAGTTTTTTGGATAAACCAATACAGTTCTCTGCACACGAAATACAGGGACTTACATCCTGTGGTGCTAAGCAAAGGCCGCAATCTAAATTTGAAATTAATAATTGTTCATTGTGCTACATAAACTCAGAATTTCAATAATAACAATTCTTCAAATTTATTTTTTAGTTACTCATTCGTCTCATTTGTCATTGACTTGATTTATCTGAAGGATTAATTATTTGATTAGGTTCAATAGTTTGATGAAAATTACTCAAAAATGAATTTAGCAATCACGACGACAAAAGCGTCGTATTTCTTGTCAAAAACTGAATCGAAACGTCTTTTGAGAAAAATGAATTGCATAAGTAATTCACAAGTTATTAATGATGAGAGATGCAGCAGTCAGGAGCTCGTTTTAAGCGGTCTAGCCTGCGTGAGCCATCAACGAAATTGTGTACCTCCGCCACGCGACGACAGAAAACAATTTTTATACTCGAATTAATCATGTTTATCCGCATATTTTCTAATTGGCGCATCTTTCATTGTCAATACTTCGTAAATTGCTTACGTAATTAGTTTATGGCGAGTGACTTTCCGATTCAGTTTTTGACAAGGAATACAGGAATGTTGAAAGTTCCGTTCCTTTCTGGGACACCCTGTATATAAATAATAAGTATACATAACCACTGATGAGAAAACAGGTTAACGTAATTCGACTATTTTATCAATATGTTATTATACCCTTTGTGGTTGCATTAAATTTATATATATGTGATTCTGTGAATGAGAGAAGACATACGACTGCAAAGCATTGAAAGTATTTTTTCATAGCGCGTCCTTTGAAAATCCGATTTTCGGTACCTGTAGAGCGGGTTGAAAGTCGCTGTTTCAACCCGCTCCACAGTTACAGCCAATCAGATTCTCAAAAGAGTTGCTATGAAATAGTATATTACATTACACTCGTTTCGAGTAATGTATACTATTTTATAACCAGCATAACACGATGCCGTGAAGTTATTGAGCCATTCAGCAGTTAGAAACAAAAGAAAGAGAAATATTGCAGCAGAATACTTCGCGAACGTCCAGCTCCTTTTTCCACTCTGATTTTACTTTTATCGCTCAGCCGATCTATTTTCTCCACTCGTGGGGAAAATAGCAATAGTTGAGAAATCAGCCATTTTTTAGTCCCAAAACCGATGGCAAAAGGAAAATTTTTACTAGACGTGTTGGAAAAATATTTTTTCAAGCTAAAGGGATGGACAACAATAACACACTATGAAAAAAATTAACCTTTAAAAAGAAGCAAGAAAAAAGTTTAAAACCTAAGAGTTTCACGATTTTCCCTGGTTTGTTTCTTTCGATAATAGCACTGTTTTTCGAAACATTGCTCACCAAGAGGAACAAATACTTTTCCCGGATAATTTATTTATTTTATTTGTTTTTCATTGATAAATAATAAATCGTCATTTTATGCAAACAGGAGAGGGTGTTTTACCACTTGGCAATGATTACTGAATTCTAATAATCATTGTCAAATGACATGATACTCTCTTGGGAATCGCAAGATTTAAACTTTGTTCACAGCACATTCCAGTAATCAATTCTATTCTTCTGAACTCCATTTTGCCTTGTGCAAGATTTATTTTTAAACTCAAAAAATCAGTTTTCTGTTGAAAAGAAGCAAGCCAAGAAGCAATTACAATCTGCTTTATAAAATTTTGAAAGTTATCATTTTAAAAAAAATTTTGAAATAAAAGACGGCACTTCTAGACAGTATATTTATTTCAATAGCACAGTTCTTAAATGATGAAACCTAAATCAATTTGATGAATTTAATTACTTGAGTTTACACTGAGAAAAATATATCTGAATTCTTCCTGTTTTTTATACACTGAGAGAAAGTATTAGTCGTGCGGTTACCTATTTTAGTTGTAAAAAAGGTTCACAAGTATGTTTTTTACTCTGTATCATCTAAGCACCTTAGTTCTTACAGCAATATTAACTAAGTAGAAATGATTAAAATTTTTAGTAAAACTTACAAAATCCGATTAGTCGGTCCGTTTTTGTAAAACTTACTAATTGCTTTAATTGCTTTTACTATTTGTCCAGTTTAGTTATTACAAAAATATACATTTTTTCGACATAATAACAATTATACTTTAAAATTACTATGATTTAATTCTTCTCATTTTGATGAAGAACAAAAGCAAAATTTTAAGAGATCAATGTATGTAACGATTTCAAAACAGTTGATAAGCAGGTAAAATCTAATTCGTCTGTAAAATTATTTCTTGAAGTTTACTATTACCAAAGAATTGCAAGTCATGTTTACACACGAAATATTGCATATCGAAATAAAATATTTACATTTCTCAAAATAAATGAATTTGATCAATTTTACAAAAAAATTAGTAGCATTTAAAAAATTTTTGGTACTGCTTACTAAAAATATATAGTTGTGACCTTTTAGTCAGCACAACTAATAGGATTTCTCTCAATGTAGGAATTCTACCTCAGGGGGTAGAAAATAATAGTATATTACATTACAAGGGGCGAAACACAACGATTGCAATCACACGAGTTGCATTCGCTGTGTTTTGTTTCGAGTAATGTAGGGTAAGTGTGGGTATTACTGTGGATGCCCCAGTTACTGCGCTTTCAAATAAAACTAATGATATGCAATGTTTTAAAGATATATAACGCTACAGAACAATTAAAAACAATCAATTTCTAATCCAAGCATAATAAGTATCAACGAATTATCAATAGTTACGATATTTGTAGCTAATTGATTGCAATTTAAAACTCTCATGTTCCCGATTCCCATAGTTTTAATGCTTAGATTTGTTGAAAGGTCATGAACACGTTCTAAAAAACTTGTTATAATTCCGTTTCTGAAAATAAAATATTTATTGTGATATTACTTTCTGCAAAGTAAATATTTTATTTTTCTAAATATTTATGCAAAATAACAAAAAATACGTTTTTAATCATTTTTTTACCAAAACAGTATTTGGTACATGATTTTCATAGGTGTATGAATTACTGCGATCTGTCAGGCGGCACTGCATAACCTTTCTGTCTATTACAAATGCTTCGTTATGCTTACTTTTTATAATTGAGATTAAACGTAATGTTGAAAATTCCAAAATCGTTGCTAATGAGGCAAGAGAAAGTCAAGTAATATAATTTTAAGGTAAATTAAATAAGAGTTATAATATTATTTAATCTTAATTTGTTAAAAATACTTCACGTTCACTTTTTATAATTTAGCTTAAATAAAATGTTCAACACTCCTTAATCGTTGCTAAAGATGCAAGAGGAACTCAAGTGATATAATTTTAAGTTAAATTAAATAAAATTAATAAAATTATTAATCTTAATTTGTTTCGAATGCTTCGTCGTGTTTACTTTTTATAATTGAGATTAAATAAAATTTTCAACACTCCTAAATTAATTGTAAGTTCACTCAAAATAATATCGCAGTATTACGTGCACAGAAATTGGGGTTTCCGCAGTAATTGGTGCGCAGTAATTCATGCAAACCCGCAGTAATACCTACATGGAACATTTTTTTTAGATTCGCATTTTCTAAGTAAATCTGGTTTCTTTTCAGGGTTTAAGGACTGCATGCTACTTACTTAATACCAAATACTGTTTTAAAAATTAATTCGCGACGACTTTTTCATCTCAAAATCTTTTTTTTAACTTTAAATGCCGTCTTGATTTTCGATCCGCAGTAATTGGCACATTTACCCTATACTATTTTTCATAGCAACTCTTTTGAGAATCTGATTGGCTGTAACTGTAGAGAGGGTTGAAACTACGATTTTCAACCCGCTCTACAGTTACCGAAAATTGGATTTTCAAAGGAGGCGCACGGAAAAAAATAATTAGCTGCATTAGCTAAATATTCGCTACCACAACTAAGAAAGTTACTTGATATACGGACAGCGAATGTCTTAGCTGCTAATACTAACGTCTATTCGCTACAGTACTCGTAACCCTTCTATACTCACAAAAGTCTGCTGGCAAGTTATATCAAAACAACTAATTTCTTGCGACATATCGTAACCTGCAAAATTAAAAACGAACAAAAACTGATTCAGTTCTAATCTTAATCACAGCATAATTGTTCAAGAATAAGAATAAAACGTGAGCTGCTTTGATAACCAAACTTATAGTTACAAGTAGAAACATTACCGGGAACAGTAGCGACTTACTTGCCAGTCCAGCCTCTCAATTGTACAAGTATACAACACTTAGAATTAAGATAACCTCAGTACGAAGATAATAAATAGCACAATAAAGAACCTATTACAAAACCTACAATACAATCTTCAGAGATCAGTTACAAATCAGTCATTTGCATTATAAATTAACGTGAATCGTCGATTTATTTATAAATTAAATTTAAAAAAACGCGATAGGTGTACAAATTACCATTTACAGCACAATATCTGACTAGTCGCGCTTTGTGCGCATGAGCAGCACAGAAAACGCGGGATGTCTAAGCAGCCGTTAGAAACCGCTGCTAACTTCTTACATATCAGCGCAAAATTTTAAAAGCTACGAGTACGAATTTTGAGATTTTCTAGGAGAGTAAACTGTTTTAGCAGCAACAACCAAATGATTAGCTACAACTCTTAATACGCTAAGGAGTCCAATGCAAATTTTCAACTTCGATTGCAGCTAACATTTTTTAACTGTCCCAGCAAACTGTTAACTCTCTCAGCAAACTTTTTATCAATCACAATTAACTAGTCGACAGCTAACTGCAGTTAGCAGTAGCAGACATTTCATTTTTTTCCGTGCGCTATGAAAAATATGTACAGTAACTGATTCTAAAAAAGTCCAATAAATTATGGGACTTTCTATGGTCCGTCAGCTTTCCGATAAATTATCAGAATAAAAACCTCAAATTGAAGGCAGATTTTACTGTTTTTTCTCGGACTGATGACATCAACTATACACGACTCCGTGCATTAGTGTGCGGCGTGCTCACGTAAGCATTAATTTTATCAAGTTTATAAAATTGGTGGACTTTATAAAGTTTATTTTATAAGATAGGCAAATTTAACTTTAACAAATTTTTATGTACACATGTACACTAAGTCACTTTGTGCCCCAAAAATACACTACTACATTCGAGCATGACGCACGTCTGTATACACACTTTTTATCAAGTCAACTTTAAAATTTTTTTGTAGAGTCCGGTCTTTTTATGAAATGTGATTTTTAATAAAAAATGAATCCTCATAAAAATACTGACTTTTCATAAAGTAACACGTGTTTTTATTAAGTCTATCATACAAAAAACTAGATACAAACTTTACAAATACTCTAAATAGTTCATATAAAGTCATTTTATAAAAACTTTATGAAAATACCAATTTTCGATAAAGTTTTCCAAGACAAAATACTTATAAAAACGGTTTGAAACGTATTGTGTTTTTTCCGGTTTTGCAATTTGATAATGCGATTTTGCTAACTGGTCTTTCCATTTAGTTATTAAGTAAAGTCATTTGGCAAAAGCGATGGTTTCGCTATGTAGAATCTGCATTTAGAAAAACAAATTTGTTTTTTTACAGTTGGGAAACAATTTCACCAACAAGAGCAGGGTTTTTCAAAGTAAAACTCGTAAGAAAATGGGGCATCTTAGTCTGTGGGTCATATAACTAATAATCGAAGTGCCGTTGCAATGATTTCACAGCCAGTGGTCTACGTTCTAGCCTACGGACCACAAGTGCGCGAGTTTGAACCCAGCTTGGAGCAGAATTATTTTCAGATTTCTTCGACTTTTACTACATGAATGTTTGAAATGCCTAACATAATTACTAACATCGCTTCATAATTGTGCATGATAATAAAAGTCTGAATAATTTCTCCTTTCACAAAGGTTGTCAATGATTAGTAGAAAAATGAAGGTAGAAACGTGACAAGAGAAGAGGGAAGAAGGAGAAAAGGATCGATAAAAAGGAAAATAAATTTTTGCCTTTATTTGCGTCGAAAACTTCCGATAAAAATAAGGAATAAGTCCGATAGAAAACAGGAAAAATTCCGACAAGTTCATATGAACTTTTTAGTATTCCAATCACGGAAAAAAGTGCTATAAAAACGGCAAAAATTCCGGAATCAAAACAGTGATATTTTTCTGTTTTGAAAAAGTCTCAATTAGACATTCGAGTAGGAAATTATGTGATGTGATGCACAATTTCTGATGCTACGTAAAGTCTGATAAAAATAGGAAAATGTTCTATAAGGATTTTCTGGGGTTAAACTGCCATAAATTATAAGAGAATTTTACCTAAAAAAAAAGAAGAAACTAAGATATATTTTTCTCAGTGTATGATTCCGTAATAGTACTAGTATTTGCGCAAAAAAATTAGAGGTCATATTACTTGTGTCGACAGAAATTATGTAGTATAATATGATCGAACTAAAAATCAAAATATTCTAAAACCATGAATGCATGTAGTTTTTATCATAAAAATTGAAACCACTTATCAATTTCTAATTAGATAAAAAGTGTGAACTAAAGGACTTTTGCAGAAATATCGGGATGAGCTGTGCACACCTAAATCAAAGTTAATCTATCGTTAGAAAAATTGAATATTGCTCTGTACTTACTCGCGTAAAACTCGTCATTGGAGACAACTATTGAAATAAAAACGATTAAAAATATTATAGCTGACTTAAACATTTTTGACCGACGTACTCCGTAAAATATTAGTGGAACTTATACAATAAAATTGTACGCTTATCAACTTTAACTGGAACAGGCCAACTTGAAATTCCGTTTTACCGAGATTCAACAAAACGCTGTTAATGCAACTTGTCGTTAAAAATATTTTCAATAGAATGAGGTACTGAAATAGAAAAATATATTGACATTATGCCTTATGCTTCGGCACCAGATTATCTCGTATTTGCATGTAGTTAATCTTGTCTAAAATTATGTGAAAACCAAAAATGTATGTACAAGCAAGTTTCTTCATATTGCTTCTAACTATTGTTTGAAATAATTTCCATATGAGTTATTACGTAAAAAACCTTCATGATAATAACTGTTGAATTTTAAAGCAAAATTTATATTTTTTTATATTAAAAAAATGGATTCGTGAATCCATATAGATATATAATATTTCGAAGATGTTTATTTTTACTGTTTTTTTTTATTTTTATTGGTTCCAGAAAACCAATAAAAAAAATAAGGTGTACAACTTGTTTCCAAATAGAAGATAAATAGGATCGTTTTTTTCAGTTTTCCAAAATTTCGAATTCATGCCAATAATTTTGATGCAAGATTTTCCCTAATGAGCAATTATTAAAAAAATCCCAAAAAGTGATTTTTCCCTATTCAATTTACATGGAAAACTTTAGGTCTCCATATGCACCATTTAAAATCGAAATTTTGAAGAACCAAAAAATATGAGCGTAAAACTTAATTAAAATAATAATTTTAAATTCAACACTCGAGTTAAAATGAAAATAACAAAGACGCAATAAATAAATGTATCCTTTTGAAATTTAACACCGTTACGAAGGATTATTAAAAATAGGACGTAGTTTACAAATTGTCATATTTTCGTATTATAAACGTATTATAATTCATCAAAAAAGAATTATGCTGAGATGCTGTTACTTAATTACAAAGTATTTCGATGTAGAGAATTAGTAATGTTAACCTCATTTTGACTTCTTCGTTTGATAATTTACAAAATGCGCTATGTCTCTGAACATAAATCAATTTACGAGCGAAAAAACTTAAAAAATAATTCCTTGTTTAATTGCGAGTGCACTCTAAAAACAAGTGTGTTACTTCTACACGTGAATCACGATAGTAACTTTTTAGGCATTTGAAGTGTGTATTTTCAATACACATTACAAACGTAACGTTTAATTTTCAAACACTTTAACGTTTTGTACCCGAAAAATTGAGTTGGCAATGTTTAGTAACTATACACTTCGCTCAACAAAACACTTGACAACGTGTGTAGTGTGTAAAAATTACACATTTCACTACACACTTGTTTTTAGAGTGTAATCGTATGTTTAAATATGATTAATATTTTATGGAAAACTTTTTTAATTAGTTTGAATAATTTTTTTCGCGTTTCAACTCATGTGAATTTGGTTCTAGAAATAGTAAGAAGTAATATGAAGAAACGTGCTTGTACATACACATTCACGTACAAAATGTTGAAACGCTAATTTGATGCTTTGTTCCGAGTTGAGATTAAATATTTTAAATCTGCTGAATGCCAAGTTCATACTTTTTATAATGTGCTTCCCTTAATAAAATTTCGTTTTCTGTTTTTAATCTATTATATAAGTTGCATATAGATTTTTTTGCCCATAATAAAGGGCTCTTACCTTTATAAATTAGTTTACTTTGATTCAAAAATCTGATTAATTTATATGGTTATGTTTAACCGAAAAGCGGCACCAGACTTAAATACCCATATCTCATAACTGCAAATACTTTTATTTTGTTTAATTTTGTTACATTCTCAAGTTGAGTCATTCACAATAAAATATAAACTGAATTTCCTAAATAATATTTTATTTGAAATCTATAAATCTACTCAACAGTTTTCGAAGAGTTACATTTAAAATAAAATAATGAGTTTAATTGTTTCAGCTCCTTTTTATAAAACATGAATCTACGCCGAAAAAAATCTCTTACACGGAGAAAAATGGATATTGAAATGTAGATATTCAAATAGGAGATATTCATCCGTAATATCGAGATATTGACACGCAATATTAAATTTTTTTTTTCAATGTATAAGATTTTTCCGAGAAGTAACATTTAATATTCAAATTCAATAATTTAGATATTGAAGCATGAAGTGCACTGCAAAAAGAAGTGTCTTACCTGGTATCTTACTGTAAGATATGAGATGGGAATTTGGTATCTTCTGTCTTAAAATAAGATGTCTCACGAAGTGTCTTATTCAAAATTAAGACGACTTACGTATCTTGATACGAATAAAGATGTAATTTCCGTCTTACAAAATAAGATACTTGATTGAGTTAGATAATGTATCTTAGTTTAAGATGTTTAGGGTGTCATAAGATGGTTCTGGCATAAGATGTTTCTGAATTGTAAGATATAGCAGGTCAATAAGTTAGCAAAAACTAAGACGCGTAAAGTGTCAAAGAAGTAGTGGTCGAAAGATAGAATCTCTCAAAGGGTTATAGTTACAGTTCATAACCTCAAAAAATGGAGCGTTTTGAGTGTTGCATGTTTTTCTTCTGTGGTGTAATATCAACACATTTAGAGGAATATATTGTTCATTTTCATCGACACGATCCTTTATTTAAACTTTAGATATGACGGATGTGGAGCTACATATAAAAATTGGGAATCGTATCAGTAACACGTAACTCGATATCAGGTAAACCTTCTATTTTAACGTAGTGGATACGTTTGCTAAGTCGCTTATCTCCTTTCCCAATAGAGCATTTTCTTGAATTAATGTTTTTAAGAAGTACATACAGCCATGTAAACCACCACATGTGTAACAGATACCGGTGTGCCGTAAGCTTTTTCTCACAGTGTAGAGGTTATAAGGAACATGAACTGTCGGTAACTTAAGTAACCTGTGTTACCGATGGTTCAACTCAAGATATTTTACGTGTCTCCAATTAATATGCTTTAGGTAGCTTAAATGTGACTACCGAAACATCTTAGAAATAACTACACAAGTATCTTATATTAAGACACTTCTTTTTGCAGTGTGCGCGCGCATATATACAAAGGTCATGTGACATGCTTGCAGTGTGCCGGAAAGATAAATTTTGAAAGTTTATTAAAGTTTCCTTAAATTCTAATAAGTGTTTCTAATGGAATAAAAGTGATCGGGTCTTTAACTTGAGATGCAGTAAGTAAAACATATAAGTTATATATTTTCTCTATATGTGGTTTATAGCCGAGAATGAAATCTAACCTTAGTGTTAAGGTTAAGTTTCTAACAAAAACATTAAATTAATTTTAGACATGCCAAATAATGAAAATGAGAGCGATGTATAAATCTACTATATACTTATGTACATAATAAAATATAATTGGACTTTTTTCTAAAAACTGAATATGTAGTTATTTTATAAGCTTTAAAATAAGTTTTTGAGTATCTAGATAATATGGGTCAATATCCATTTTCTCCGTGTACGAATTTCGTATGAGGTGCCGTTACAATTTTCGTAAACGACTTTTTATGTGATATTGGCATAAAAGATTGACCATTTTTGGATAAAATCGTACGATTATAGTATGGCAGTGTTGTATCCCAAAATAGTAAATGCATATACGAAATTCGCACAAAATTTAGTATACTACACCGAAAAATTTTTTTTTCCGAGAGTCAACTATCACCTATAGTTAAGTCTAACCTAGTTGAAATAACACGGATTCCTGTTTAAGAGAAACTGTATGCTTAACATACAGTTAAACAAATCAATATAAACCTTGTTACAGAGAAATAAAGAATTCTAGTTCTATTAACAATTAAATTAAATTAATATTGCTATGCTGTTATTACAAAACTCCGCTGTAAAAAGAATATCTTCTGTATTTATTACTTTTTCACTGTGTAAACAAAAATTTATTTTTGTCAATAATTCTTTAAGACCCACTTTTATCAATATAAATTTTGCTTTTATAGATCATAAACGTAAAGTTGTTTTTTGGTTACGTTTAACACATGCGCCTGAAAGGATCTGTCCGTCAAATCAACTTACTTTCTTTGTTTTTCTTACTAAACTTGAACTTTGTCATTTCAACTAGGATTGCAAAGTTGGCGCCTGTCCTAACTAGGCGAAATAGTATACGGGTACAAGGAATTTTTTTCGGTGTATAAGCGCAACTTCAGTGTCTTACAGAGGAAGTACCAGTCTGTTTGCAAAAAAGGAACGGCACCCGTACTCTCTCAGTATGGCTAAGTTGGCTTGACAATGTATTTTACACTGAAAAAACAGTATAGCTGAGAGAACTATATTTTGGTCCTCAGAACAAGAAAATATTGCTATCAGACCAATGCTACGGGTTAGTCCTCAGAACTATACGAGTATAGGTGAGACAGCTATACTGGTATTCCTATTCCTAAACATCATATTGATCCGCAAAGGGTACAAGTTTGTTGATATGACAATACGATGTATAGCGATCGTAACCAAAATATTATGCTTGTTATAACAATGCATGCGATAGAGTTGTCGCATGTTCTATAATCCAGAGCTTTAATTATAAATAATAGGAAATGAAAAAATGATGTTCAAATTATTGTAAGTATGTTAGTACTTACCTCTGAAAGCTTCGATATATTCTCTTAATCCCCAATCATCAATTTTTTCTTCACCCACTCGTCCATCGCTGTTATGAATTTTCGTGTGTGATAAAACAATACGCTTTACTCAAAAATGCTCTAAACAAATCGCGCTTCGAAAAAACGCCTCGAACAAATGACACTTCTCTCTCATTTCTAGGTTAGAGTCGCGTGCATGCGAAGCAATGTATAGGTCGCGCGGAAAATTAGTATAGTTGTCTCACCTATACCGCATGGGTCGAGACACTATATATTGGTATAGGTCGAACAGCTATACTTCTATCGTTGCACGAACGAAATTATAATGGTGCGATTGCAAAATACGCGTTTCGGTGCGTCACGCATTCTGCTGAACTCAAATTCTGTATAGTTTTCTCAGCTATACTGTTTTTTCTGTGCAATACACTGAAGCTGCTGAATCTAATACATTGCAATACATTGTCAAACCAACTTGGACATAAAGAGAGAGTACGGGTGCTATGCGTTTTTCGCAAGCAGAATGGTGTGCTTTCTTTGTATGACTCTGGAACGAATTTGGTATATCGGCTTTGCTATTTTGGCATACTGATCTCCATACGAAATTCGCTTAAATTTGTGCAATAAAAGTAAAACGAATGTGTTGTGATTTTAATAAATTCAGATTTGTTCGAAATTCGGAAAAGATTTTTTTTGGTGTAGAACCTAAGAAATTATAATTTTACTTTTTTAAATGAACTTAGTTATTTCTTTGTTATTTTCACATAAGAATGTCCTCATTCTATTAGTACCAATTTTAGTATGCAATGTGCCTGACTCGGCGCTAAAAATGACAATTATTTAACCTGCAAATGTTATTCGCGTCGGTACCAGACGGACAGAAACAACAAGCCGCCGTTATTTTTCAACAAATGGCGCTAATTTGGACAAATAATACGAGAATTATAAATTTCCGCATTATTTGGCGATGGAATAATGCGGGAATCGAAAATTTTCGCATCGTTCCAAAGATGCGAGAATCAGGCATATAGCGTACTAAAATTGGTGCTAGAATGGGGTCATTCTTATGTGAACAAGAATAACGTTTAATGTTAAAAATAGAAAATTTAATTCTTTGAAAGTGTATATCAGAATCAAAAAAAGTATAATATAATATAAAAAAATCTGCCCGCTTGGCGGGCACATTCTCATCGCGCGCTTCGCTCGGAAGATTGAGCGCGCCTAGGGCGCGTGATTTAATCGTCGCGCTTCGCGCTCTGGGATATAAAAAATTCATATAAGACTCTGACAAAGTTGCAGGTACTATTTTAACTCAAACAACACACACGCAAATGTGTAGCTGGTACAAAGAAACATATCGTTGTTCCAGCTATATTAGTATCTATCCTAACCATAAACATGACTGATATAACCTAAAAAATCCTTGAGACAGCTACACATTTTTTTCCGTGAACGGATTCTAATCCTGCTCGAGGTACAAATAAGGCAGACATTTTCTATATGTATAATGGCATCAATTTGCTTTAAATGTTTAAAAAATCTGATTCACAAAAGAATCGTAAAATTCTAAAGAGTCGTATAATGATTTTAATTTCTTTTAAATATCTCACTTTGAGTAAATTAACTCGGAATTTTCGTACTATGGAGTACAATAAACTTCGCATCTATTCAAAGTTAAAGATGAAATTTTAAAAGTTTACCATTTTAAAAGTCAACATTCCCTGCAATTATTAACTGTTGGAAAGTTTATTTGATAGGTTATTGATAATTATTCCAAACATAAGGCTTGTGTATCAGCTTTTAGAATTTTATTTTTCAGTAGACAGATCATTCAAAATACATTGAAATTGGAATAACTCATAGTGGTTGGCATGCATCCTGTTGCAGTAGAGTCGATTTTAGTATAGGTCGGATTTTAACAACTTATAACAATATGAGTTTGCGCAATTCATTGCGCAATGGAGCTAAAATAACAGTATTTCAGATTAAGAACTTTATTGGTTTTTTAATATTAAGTTTGTAATGATACGCAGAGAAAAATAATGAGAAATGAAGTATTATGCAGTAGTGTAAACAAGTATGCAAGGCGATGATCGGAAATTTGAATGGTCTGTAGAGTCATATAAATTTTAATAATGAATTCTGGTGATAAATACACTCGAGATTCCCTATAACGAGAAGCTCGAGCATCGGAGGCCTCTCTGCATCGAGCGCGAGAGGGATCCCCTCCATATCCTACTTGTTGCTATGCGCTGTTACGCGCATTATATGATGCGTGCAGTTAGTCAGCTGTCTGTCAGTGATACCATGTGAATAATTGTATGTACATAGTAAAAAAGTGTATAGAAAAGATTTTTTCGAGTATTCAACATGGAATTGACTTATTTGACGGTATGTACTCAAAATACGAAAAATATAATAATATAATAATAAAAATATCTAGGCTTATCAGGTGTATTTTTGAATATTTCTAGAAAAAAAGAAATGTCTTGATAATAAATGTAATAAACAGCAATGTAAATGTTGAAATGTTGCTGTTAGTTTTCATTTATAACAAATTCGTTTTGAAACATAGTATTACACATGTAGTATTGATTACAATAATAAACTGCGCAAAATTATACATACTGATTAATTGTAATTATATAAAATGTTCATACATATTGTTTAAAAAGGGAAAATTTAACTATCTACAGTAATGTGTGAAATATCAAAATTTCCAAAAAAACTTATGCAATTTTAATGTTCGATAACCGACTTTACTCCAAAATATTGAAAACTCCAGATTGGAAAAATTAAATATTAAATTTTTCATTTCAAATACTATAAAATTGCACAATTAAGTAATTTTTCAATAATTGACCAATTCTTTTCTTATTATTTTGTGATAAAAGCCAACAAACTCATTGATTACTGTTTCAAAGTCGAGCGCGCTTCATTCTGTTATAGTGGGGGAAGAGGGGTCGATCGTCTGCTCGTTGTGGGGAACCGTGACGCACTCGTATAAGGGAGGCCTTGTTTCAGGGAATCTCGTTATAGGAAATCTCGAGTGTATATAATCAAAAATTTAATCAGTGCACACTGGGATATTACAGTTAGCCTTCTGTGATTCAAGCTGAATATAGCCCTGAGTCCAGTGACGATTTGGACATGAGAACTATACTTGAATGTTGTTTTATACTTTTCCATCAATTTGAATCAATTTCTTTTACAATGAGAACAACGAGTATCTGTATAAGGTTTTATTATTATCATTGGGGAAATGAAAATGATTGAAGTATATATTCTTAAACAACTCACTTGCGACTGAGAATATTTAGCGCCAAAACAAACTACCAGTTTTGTGAACATGTTAAGACATCTTTTAGAGCAGAGCTTACAGCCATCACGTGCCGCTTCGTGTTCACAATGGTCGCAACCTGAATTTAAAATTAATAATTGTACATTGAAATACATTAACTTAGAATTCTATTTCAGTAATGAAAATGATTCAAATTCACTTTTGCAGAAATATTGGAGTGAGCTGTAAACTCTTAAATCAAAGTTAATGTACTTACGGTAGTCAAAACTATTATAACCGGTGGCAATTAATGGAATGAAGACGATTAAAAATATTATAGCTGACTTAAACATTTTTGACCGACGTACTCCGTAAAATATTACTAGAACTAATATAATAAAGTTGAACGCTTATGAACTTCAACTGCAACAGGCCAACTTGAAATCTCGATCTTCCGAGGTTCAACAAAACGCTGTTAATGCGACTTGAAGTTAAAAATATTTTCAGTAGTCTAAAACGATGTGAAAAACAAAAATGTATGTACAAGCACGTTTCTTCATACTGCCTCTAATAACTATTATTTAAAATAATTTTCATATGAATTCACCGTTAAAAAATTCTACCGTAATTTTCCGAAACTCGTTTTGGGTAATTGAAGTTTTATGCAGTTATATGTAACTGAAAATTTAGATACAGTTTCGTAATTTTATGATGTATTTTATAAAAATTCTATCACAGTTTGGTAGTTTTAAGATGAATATTATAAAAATTCAGTTGAGTTTCTTAATATTGAGACAAATCCAGAAAATTCAGTAGAATTTTCGCAATTATAAGATAATTTTACTCAGAATCATCATAAATATCATTAAATTTTGTAAATTTCCGAGCAATTCTAACGGCGTTGTCACGTAAAAGAACTTTATGATAATAATTGTGAAATTTTATTGAAAATTTTTTATTGTTTTTGAATGTACAAGAAAAATAGATACATAATACTACTTACATATTTTATCTTGGAGATGTAACTTTAGGATGGGGAACTAAATTATTAAGTCATGTATTCTAAATGTTAGGTTTTGTTACTTGGATAATAGAAATCATCATCTATGTTGTAGGCTATAATGTCTGTAGATTGTCATTGTAAGTTCAGCATCTATTTGTTATATACAATTATGTGTTTATTAATATTAATAATGATAGTCGTTGGTTTTAAATTTGGCTTTAGTGTGACGTCCTGTCATTTACCTTCCTCCAATATTATATGCTATTTTCCCTCGTTTTAGAACGGTGAAAAAATTCAGTGGATTTCCAAACCGAAACTGGGATGAGTGAAGCTAACAATCAATAAAACTCAAAATTCAGTAATTCCACAATTATTAACCTCTTTTTATTTGGACAAATACAATTAAGAAAAAGGGAGAGAGAGAGAACTGGGTTTGCAAATTTCCTTCTGTGAGATTGATAAATTCAAACTTACTGCTTGGATGGATAATTTCTTTAAATGGTAGAACCTGAAGGGGAATATCCGGGGTCCCTTCCAGTAATCCAATACCTGAAGATGTGGTCGAAATTGGAGGAGTTTAAGATTCAGATTAATCCTAGCTGGAGCCACTGATATTCCAAGTTTTGTGCGAGTTTTGCGAGTTGCCCGGTGAAGTTATTATTTGAGGGGAACACTGTTACTTTTGAGGAGAGTTCTAATTCTAAAGATGGTACGACGGCACCTGAAAATTTGCGGATTCGCAGGTGCTTTTATGGACATTTTTCGATCGATAATGGGGTTTTGCCCTTGATATTTTTCCAACCTCCGTTCAACGTTCCTCCGACCTTGGCTATGGCTGATCTGGTCGGATTTTTTGTATATTGAAGAAAAAACGGGGAGAATATGATAGAATAGCTTTTCTCCTCTGGTTTCCCCGACGTTCCTTCTCAAATCGACTAACTTTCTAATTTCTTTGTTTTGCTGCGCCGCTCGATAATCTTGTTTACTTAGCACATTCCGATGGGGTTCCCTCGTTCACATCTTATTAGGGGTTTACGAAGTTTCATTCATAAACGTTTTCTATTTATAAATTTACTATTATCTCTCTGCCTATTACAATTTTACTTCCGTCATTCGATTTTCGTCTGATCAATACTTTTTAAAATCTGTTGCTCATGCATGTTTTATGTTGAAATCTTTTATTAGTTTTACATATTTTAATATTAGAAATAAATAAATAGCGATGGTCACAGAACGTGGCATTAGGGTCCAGAAATAATGTAACTCAGGGTTTCATTTTTAAGCCACCTATTTATGATTATTAGAAAGATTTTCAAATTCTTTAAATATTTGAATTCAAATGCATTATTTGCGATATAAGAGTTTGAAATTGTCTACGAGGACACCTGTCGACAACGTATCCTATCTGATACGCGACTAGTGAACCTCCGATAATGTAGGCAGTGACAAAAATTTCAAACTCACCTAATTTATTAATAATATTTGATATTTATTAATAAAGATTTAATAAAATTTAAACATTATAAAAATAGTAATTAGACTATTGTGTGATTGGGATAACCTTGAAATTATTATTTTCAATTTTAAGAAACCTAGCAAAAAAAAATTGGGGGTACAATCATGTAGTTATATATTATTGTTTCTAAAAATTTGCCATGTTTATGACCTATGTATGAAATTTGCTGTTTCATATATACAATAAAACAAATTTTCAGCCCAAATTCTTTTTTATTTGTAGAATATCTATTTAAATAAATCAAAACATGGTGGAATTTTTTATTCTTTCAGAAGAGTAATTTGAGGGACCACTTGATAATTTTTTTAAATACTGAAAAAATAGAGGATCTTTTTCTAGCCCAGGCAACTGCTAGTTTCTGTAGGGTGACTCAAAAATAAAATAAAAGTTTTCCTTAACCACGCTAATATATCGATACCCATGTTCTAATATGTCGTATCCCACATTTGGAAAATTTTTCAGGAAACGATAAAAACGTCTTGCTAGCACAAATAAATAAATGTAAACAAATTTTTGTTTTATACGTTCATAAAAATGCATAAATAATAATAATTAAAGCAAGAAAAAATTATTTAAATAAATTTTATGATATTTATGTCGGTTATGCAAGAAGAAAAAACTAAAATGTATTTTAGAAAGAAAATTGATTTAATCGTTTTATAATTAAATATTGTTTCATCCCATACATAACATTTTTCTCTCTTATTTTGTATTGTTTAATTCATAATTATTATAATATAATATTATTGATACATTTTACTTTGACGATCTTTAATATTGCTTAAAACATTTTTTTTTTCATTTCAAGTACTTGTGGAGTGCGCTTTCTCTACACGTGTTTGGCACAAGTTTTCCACGTTCTTCAAACTCAATAAGCCTTCAGTTTTCTTGTCGCGCCAGACCTTTATTTATGGCCGATCGCAATAAAACTGAATCCGCTTATTTCAAGAAAACGCACTTTCGTACCCGGACAAAATTACCCTCGGTCCCAGCTACTTTCTCTTTGAGAAATCGTGGGAAGGGACTTACCCTTTCCCCCGCGATTTTCCTTTTTGGGAGCTTTTTGGCTGGGGGGATTTTCGTCACTCTCGCTGGAACTTGCACCGCGGTCGAATCTCGCCTCTCGAGAAGACTGGCTAACTGCCTTCGGCGGGGTCGACGCGACCTAAGCTTACTCCTTTTGTAATCCTGTTCAATTCTAATTTAATTAAATAAATAATTATCTAGTGGACGTTAAGGTTTATTTCATTCACCCACTCACGGACTTCAAATTGGTGACCCCGACGTGATCAAGGGTGAACGCGGTGTGTTTAAAATCTGTGACGTGCTTCAAGTGTTGTTTATTCTTGCTATATCAGCATGCCTGGAACCAACGCTAACGCCGGCGCTTCTGCGCCAATTGTGAACGTACAAACGCCTCGACATTTTCGCGCGCCCGCATTTTTAGAACATAAAATTAAATTGTGGTTTACGCTACTCGAAGCGCAGTTCGTTGCAGCACTAATCACCGACGATAATGTCAAATATTGCAACACGATATCTAGTCTTACGGAGAAGGCTATCGGTCAACTGGAAGACATTTTAGTGCAGCCACCGGAAACCGAGAAGTACGCTCACCTCAAGACCAAAATGATCGAGAGGTTCACAGAATCTGACAGTTCGAGAGTCCGCAAACTGATGGAAGGCGAAGAAATAGGCGATCGCAAGCCATCTAAATTTTTCCGCAGCCTTAAATCACTCGCCACTTCGAACACATCGGAAGAATTTATTTTAGAAGTGTGGAAGATGCGTCTGCCGATGCAAATACAAACTGTGATGGCAGCTTCCAGTGAGACAGAAGTTGATAAGATCCTGAAACTTGCTGATACAGTGCATGAGGTAAGCTCCAGCAGGCAAGTCAACGCTGTGGGAGGTTTGGCAGGACTTATGGAACAGATCCAGAAACTGACCCTACAAGCGAACGCGTTGACTCAAGATCGCAGCCGTTCGCGCTCTCGTGGAGCACCAGGGCGTAGATCTCAAAATCGTGCCGCGACGCCCGCCTCAGCCCGCAGTGATTCGACAAGTGATCGTTTGTGTTATTACCACCGTCGATTTAAGGATCGTGTAACTAAGTGCCGCAGTGGTTGCACCTGGTCGGGAAACGACGTGCGCCGTTAGTGAATTTGGCAAGCATTAACGGGTTAGCACATCGCCGATTTTACGTGAAGGACGGGAACTCGCGCAAATCTTTCCTTATAGACACTGGAGCCGATTTGTCTGTGTACCCGCGTAAGTGGCTTGCTGAAAATGTTAAAAAGTGCGAGTACGAACTTTTCGCGGCAAACGGATCGAGAATCGAACCTTACGGAAATGTGCCGCTCAACTTAAATTTATCGCTACGTCGCGAGTTTAAGTGGCCTTCCGTTGTTGCTGATGTGAGTTCTGCGATAATTGGCATTGATTTTCTTTCACATTACGGTTTGCTAATCGATCCAGAAAACAAGTCTTTAATCGATAATACGACTGGCTTGTCAACGCGCGGATTCGCCGCTGGCGAAGAAATAAATTCTTTGTCAGCCGTCAAAACAGTGATCGGTGTTTCGGTTTATCATAAGTTACTTGCCAACTACCCCGATTTGACGCGACCGCCCGTTTTTCGAAAAGAGACAATTAAACATCGAGTGCAGCACTACATCAAGATGACGCCCGGCCCTCCTGTTCATGCCAAGTTTCGCCGTCTTGCACCTGATCGTCTTAAACAAATTAAGGCTGAGTTCGACATGATGATGGAACAAGGCATCATGCGACCTTTGAAGAGCCCATGGTCTACGCTTCTACACATCGTACCCAAGAAAGATGGCAGCCCGCGACCCTGTGGTGACTATCGAGCTCTCAACGCTCGCACGATCCCCGACAGGTACTCTCCGCCGCACATAGAAGATTTCGCACAGAATCTGTATGGTAAGAAAATATTTTGGTCTTTTCGAGCCTTGCCAAATGATGTTCGGTTTGCGAAATGCAGCGCAAACTTGTCAACGCTTTATCGACGAAATCCTGCGCGGACTTGATTTTGTTTATGCATATATCGACGATTTTTTTATCGCGTCTGAAACCGAGGAACAACATTTAAAACATTTAAAAATTTTATTCGATCGTTTATCAACGTTTGGCGTTGTAATTAACCCCGGAAAATGTGAATTTGGCTTAAGCGAAGTAACTTTTCTCGGTTATACAGTAAACGCTGATGGCATTTCTCCAATGCAAGAGCGCGTTGATGCGATTTCTGAATTTTCTTTGCTCACCACGATTAGAGACTTGCGCCGTTATCTTGGTATGTTCAATTTCTATCGTAGATTTGTCCCTCACGCGGCTAATATCTTACACCCTTTAAATGAACTTTTAGTCGGTTCAAAAAAGGGAAAGGAACCCGTCAATTGGACTGAAGAAGCTCGCGACGCTTTTTCTAAGTCGAAAAGAGCTCTCGCGAACGCAACTTTGCTCGCGCATCCCGTTCCCAGTGCGCCTATTAGCATAGTCGTAGATGCTTCTGATTTCGCAATTGGCGGCGTATTACAGCAATGCGTGTCTAGTGCATGGCAACCTTTAGCTTTCTACACGAAATCTTTAACGACAACCGAACGCAAATATAGCGCGTACGACCGCGAACTTTACGCTATTTACAGCGTTATTAAATGTTTTCGTCATATGATAGAGGGTAGAAATTTCACAATATTTACAGATCATAAACCAATAACTTTTGCCTTTAACCAAAATTTAGATAAATGTTCTCCGCGTCAATTCCGACATTTAGACTACATTTCTCAATTCACTACGGATATTAGGCATATTAAAGGATCTGAAAATGTTGTAGCCGATGCATTATCTCGCGTCGAAGCAATCGCGTTATCTGTAGATCACGATGCTCTTGCTTCTACTCAAAAGGATGATGCTGAACTACGTGTCTTACTTTCTAACGATCAATCAGTACTTAAATTGCGAAAAGTTTACTTCCCACATCAAAATGTGCATTTATATTGCGATGTGACAAGCGACGTTGTACGGCTTTTTGTGCCTGCATCTTTGCGTCGCGCGGTATTTAATTCATTGCACAGTTTGTCACATCCTGGAATGCGCGCTACTCAGCAGCTCGTCGCTTCGAGTTTCGTTTGGCCTGCAATAAACAAAGATTGTAAAGAATGGATGTGCGCGTATACTTCGTGCCAGCAATGCAAAGTCACTCGACATGTTTCAACTCCCGTTCAACAATTTGAGAAATTAGCTAACCGATTCGAGCACATTCACATAGATATTATTACCATGAGTTATTGCCAAGGTTTTAGATATTGCTTAACGTGCATCGACCGCTTTTCTCGTTGGCCCGAAGTCATTCCGATTGTAGATATGGAAGCTACTACTGTTGCGACTGCTTTGCTCTCTACATGGATCGCTCGTTTTGGCGTTCCTTCGCGAATCACGACCGATCAAGGACGCGAATTCGAATCAATGCTCTTTGCGGAACTATGTAAGTTGCTAGGTACAAAACGCATTCGTACGACAGGCTATCATCCGCAAGCAAATGGTTTAGTGGAAAGATTTCACAGGCAACTTAAAGCTGCGATTAAATGTCATGATGGCAGCGATTGGGTTTCAATTTTGCCAATTGTTTTACTTGGCATTCGTACTGCCATCAAAGAAGATCTCGGAGCGACGGCCGCCGAACTAGTTTATGGCGATAACATACGTTTGCCTGCGGAATTTTTCAATACTAACGACCAAAAACCGACTTCTAGTTTTATAGACAATTTAAAGAAACGTGTTAATAACGTAAAACCGTCTCTTGTACGTCGACACGGCGATAAAAAAACCTTTGTATTTAAAGACTTAGCGACATCACCGTATGTTTTTCTACGTCGCGACTCTGTACGCGGTCCATCTGATCCACCGTATGAGGGTCCATATAAGGTTCTTGAGCGAAACGAGAAATCTTTTGTCATCGACATCAACGATAAAAAGGTTCGCGTTTCTATTGATAGACTTAAGCCCGCGTTTATTATGTCAGAAGATTTAGAAAAATTCGCTAAAGGAAAGCAATTATACGACGATGACGAAGATTATAATATTGTAGTAGACTTTAGTCGTGAAAATGTTACGCCTCCGATTCAAACTGCTCCTGCACCTACTAATGTACAGCAAACAGGACCTTCAAATACAAATGTAAACACCGAAAACCGTAGTTGTGCTACTACTCGTGCTGGACGAAACGTTCGTTTTCCAGATCGTTTTCAAACCGGTTATAACTAGAATGAATTCCTTGTACATTTGACGATTATATATATTTATTATTATGTATATTTTCCTAGTGCTGTAAATTGGTTGATTTTTGTTCTCTTATGTTGCGTTATCACTGGTAAGGGGGTGATGTGGAGTGCGCTTTCTCTACACGTGTTTGGCACAAGTTTTCCACGTTCTTCAAACTCAATAAGCCTTCAGTTTTCTTGTCGCGCCAGACCTTTATTTATGGCCGATCGCAATAAAACTGAATCCGCTTATTTCAAGAAAACGCACTTTCGTACCCGGACAAAATTACCCTCGGTCCCAGCTACTTTCTCTTTGAGAAATCGTGGGAAGGGACTTACCCTTTCCCCCGCGATTTTCCTTTTTGGGAGCTTTTTGGCTGGGGGGATTTTCGTCACTCTCGCTGGAACTTGCACCGCGGTCGAATCTCGCCTCTCGAGAAGACTGGCTAACTGCCTTCGGCGGGGTCGACGCGACCTAAGCTTACTCCTTTTGTAATCCTGTTCAATTCTAATTTAATTAAATAAATAATTATCTAGTGGACGTTAAGGTTTATTTCATTCACCCATTCTCTCTTATTTTGTATTGTTTAGTTCATAATTATTATAATATAACATTATTGATACATTTTATTTTTACTATCTTTAATATTGCTTAAAACATTTTTTTTTTTTCATTTTAAGTACTCTTAATTTTTTTTTTTTACTTCAGGTACATTTTCTTGCTGAGATTGTTGAAAATTTCTTGTCCTCTTTCGTCTGGTATTATCACAATTTTTTTATAATTAATATAATTATCTTCAGGTTTTTTAAATCTATTATTAGTACGCAGTACTTTTCTTTTAACACCAAGATTAACTTGATTAGCTTTTCGTTTCTTACTCTTAGTCTTTTCAGTTTCCTTAACTATATTTTTACTCTCGGCTTTCAAATTTTTTATTGATGGAGATTGGTCAGAAGCAGAGTCAGTATCATCACTATATTTTATATTATCATAGAAGCAGTGTGTATCTCTCAGCAACACTTTTTTTAATCCCTGTAATTGTTGTCATTTACTTTTAGTTCTTTTTAATCGATCTACAAATAGAGGTTTCAGCGGGTGCTCTAGATTTAATTGGAGTTGTAAAAATATTATTTGTAATTACCTTCTTATTCATTTTATTAAATAATTTCTCAAAATAAACTTAAGACTAATCACAAAATAAAGATTTACTGTCACATCTCTGGCGCTGACTTAACCAGTGGGATACGACATATTAGAATTCGTGAAAATCGGCATGTGGGATACGACATATTAGATTATTTATTTAAAAATATCAAATAAACAATTTGACTCACAAGATTTTAATATAAGCTGTAAAACATTATTATTAATCCATTTTTAAAAAAAAGTCAATTTCTCAAATTTTGTGGGATACGATATATTAGAACGTAAGTATCGATATATGCATACAAAGTCTTAATAATTTCATCACATAAATTCCTTACAATTTCTCTATTGCTAACTCACTTTACATTCTTTTGTTCCAAAAAATGGAAAAAGTTTGCGAAATTTTAACAAAATAGTATGTTACTTTTGAAAGGGCCACAATTTTCAGAAAATTTCGTATAAATTTATGAAAAAGTGGATCAGACTTAAGAATATTTGGAAAAAATTTTAGGAATCATTATCATTCATTATGAGAACAGCAATTTTTGAAATTTTATTCCATAGTTTGTCACAATGTCTAAAAAAGCTATCACCTTCTTAAAACCAGATTGATCCGTTTTTTGGAATACTTGGAATAGAAATTTCCTCAAACATAGAAACGAAAAAGTGAACTGCTAGTCAACGAAAGAGTCTAAAAAAGTTTTACAATTTTTCACAAAGTACATATTATTAAAAATTTAGAAAATAAAATATGTTTAACTTAATCATGGAAATGTGTTACTTTCTTCGGGAATCCTGCCTTTTTTTTATATAAAAAAATTTATACTAATTGATATTTTCATGAAAATTTAAAATATTTCAAGAAATAGCCATTCAATATAAGAATATATTAATGACGTTATTATTAATAAATTAGTAATAAAATACTGATAAAATTAGTCATTTCAAAGAAATTTTAAAGAATTTCAAAAGAATTAGGCTACTTTCAAGACTTTAAAGTAATTAAAAAATTTTGTTAAGTTTTTCACAGGATTTTAACTGATATTACAGAATTTTAAAGGATATTCAAAAGATTTTGAGTGATTTTAAAGAATTTAAGAGGATTTCAAGCGATTCTAATGAATTTAAAGGAATTTCAAGTGATTTTATGTAGATTTAATTAATTTAAAGCGATTTTAATAGGCTTCAAGTGATGATACAGAATTTTAAAAGAATTTCAAGAGAATTCGAATGCGTTTCAAGATTATCAAGTAATTAAAAAAAATTTTTAAGTATTTCAAGGGATTTCAAATTATATTGAAGAATTTTGAAAGAACTCCAAGGAATTGAATGGTTTTCAAGAATTTTCACAGGATTCCAAGATATTTTACAAGATTTCAAAGATATCAAAATTTCCTTAAGGATTTTAAGGGATTTTAAATGGTTTTAAAAAACTTAAAGTGATCTTGAGAGATTTCAAGTGATTTTAAAGAGTTTTTAAGGAATTTCAACAAATTCAAAAATGTTTGAAGATTTTGAAGTAATTTAAAAACAATAAAATGTTTTTGAATTCTTTAAAATCTTTCAAATCTCTTGAAATCCCTTGAAACCATTTGAAATCGTTTGAAATTTTTTGAGATCACTTAAAAACACTTATAATCTTTCGGAGTCTCTTTAAATCACTATTGTTATTAAAAATTATGTAAAAAATATAATCATAAAATGTAGTTTAATAATAATTTTCATGAAAACCTGTTTAAAGTTTCTAGAATTATGTCCGTGTTTGTCTACAATATACATACATATTAGTTAATTATCTAATGTATAAATATAACCATCTTTTATATTTTCATAAATAATTAAGTGTAGAAAATGTTTCAAAATAATTTCAACAATCTCATCTTTTGATCTGGACCTCAAAAAATTTCGACCCATCACTGATCAGTTTCTCACAAATGGTGATCGCTTCATAAATTTAGTATATAAGAGCGATTCGAACAAGTAAACTCAGCATGTAGCGTGCGTCAGCTTGCGTGAGCAAATAGCGATATATATGTATTAGTTATAGTTATATGTAGGATATTATATGTTTATGTATTTGTACTCGAGAATGGCCATTATAAGACTTGTATATATATATATATATATATATGACCTCTCGCCGTCTACACACATTCAATACGTAAACAAAAACGTATCAAGGTTTCTTTTTTTAATCGGCAACACTTTACGAAAATTTGGATAAGTACTTTGTTCAAATTTCACGAGCTGCTTTGGGAACTTTCAAACATATGGTAAGTGTTACACTAGTTCTTTTCTTTTTTATTCAAATTTTCACAAACAGTTATTTCATCTTTTGATATGTAGTTTTCGAGATTTTAGATTTTGGGATTTTTTAAATACATTTTTCTTATTATTCGTTAATTTATGTCATATTTTAACAAAATTGCATATCAAAATTTACAAAGCTAACTCTTCTAATTTCTGACAAATTTTAGCTCTGTCCAAAAGTGACATTCTAGTTTATCAAAATTTCATAAACTTTTTCGATTTTTTGGATCAGTTATTTTTTCCGTGTAGGTAGAATTTACTATATATATATAATATATATTAATCTTAAATGTATAAAATTGAATCAAAATGCGGCCTAAAGTTATATATATATATATTGAAATAAATATACAAAAAATTATATCCTTTGCTTTATCACAGAAGCTTATAACCTTATCAGACTTTTTGTTTAGTATAAACTTGTAAATAAATGTAATTACCTTTTTTATTGGGAGAAAAATCTATATTTAACTCATCCAATTAGAAATAATAAATATTAAATGAAACTTTTCCAAGGAAACCATAATTTGCCAAGTATATGAACTTGGCCATGAGCAGCTTTACCATATTTAATCTCTACTCATTGTCAGAACAAAACGTCAAACGTGTATGCTATTGTATTCTGTTAACTGTTGTAAACAGGGAAGAGTATGTAAAAGCACGTTTTTTTTATCTCTTCATACTATTTCCACAATAAAAGTTAGATAAATTGTAAGACAAACATTTTTAGTACAATTATTTCAAAAATTTTAAAATTTGTTGTACTTTTATTTGAAAACATTTCATTTTCACGCATAAATATTATCTTATATACTATATAACTTATATGCATGAAAATAAAATGTTTTTGGATAAATGTACAGTTAACACATGTGTAAGTTATGACAAAATTTCGTTTGTAGCCACATCGCAGATTTTCGAATCCTGGGGACTTCGAGCCCGGCAGTATCTAGCCGCTACAATAACTGGCATTTACCAGACGAAGATCTTACGAAGCCGAGGAGTTGGAGATGATCTGCTGTGCCACAACATTAATAACCTAATACCTGACGGTGATTGGAAACATGTATCCACACCGTTAACAGCTTCAGATGAACAAATTACTGAATTGGGAACATCAGTGTTTCAGTCCCCTGCCATCGTGCAAAGCATGCTTCTATGCATATCGGCCACCAAAGCCAACTGGTGGTCGATGAATCATCATACGGGGCAGGGGGCTATGGTGGGGTACGCATTGAAGGTTGCGAATGTCCACCTTGCCGACTTACAAGAGAATGTGCGAATGTCTTTAATGCACCTCATGGGCCACTGGTGCAGTTCGATCAGGAATACGTGACTTGTTAATCTCATTCTTCAGGATTAAAAATCTTCAAAGCATTTGTAACCATGGCATAAGCCTCTATTAATCTTCCGTCGATCAACGGAGCTTACAAGCTAGGCCTGTCCGTTGGCATCGACGCCAGGGTGTCAGAAGACCATAAGCTACCTGTGCTCAATATAGACGACGACACAGCGGTCTACCGCACAATGATTTCGTTTGTAGCCACATCGCAGATTTTCGAATCCTGGGGACTTCGAGCCCGGCAGTATCTAGCCGCTACAATAACTGGCATTTACCAGACGAAGATCTTACGAAGCCGAGGAGTTGGAGATGATCTGCTGTGCCACAACATTAATAACCTAATACCTGACGGTGATTGGAAGCATGTATCCACACCGTTAACAGCTTCAGATGAACAAATTACTGAATTGGGAACATCAGTGTTTCAGTCCCCTGCCATCGTGCAAAGCATGCTTCTATGCATATCGGCCACCAAAGCCAACTGGTGGTCGATGAATCATCATACGGGGCAGGGGGCTATGGTGGGGTACGCATTGAAGGTTGCGAATGTCCACCTTGCCGACTTACAAGAGAATGTGCGAATGTCTTTAATGCACCTCATGGGCCACTGGTGCAGTTCGATCAGGAATACGTGACTTGTTAATCTCATTCTTCAGGATTAAAAATCTTCAAAGCATTTGTAACCATGGCATAAGCCTCTATTAATCTTCCGTCGATCAACGGAGCTTACGAGCTAGGCCTGTCCGTTGGCATCAACGCCAGCGTGTCAGAAGACCTTAAGCTACCTGTCCTCAATATAGACGACGACACAGCGGTCTACCACACAATGATTTCGTTTGTACCCACATCGCAGACTTTCGAATCCTGGGGACTTCGAGCCCGGCAGTATCTAGTCGCTGCAATAACTGGCATTTGCCAGACGAAGATCTTACGAAGCCGAGGAGTTGGAGATGATCTGCTGTGCCACAACATTAATAACCTAATACCTGACGGTGATTGGAAGCATGTATCCACACCGTTAACAGCTTCAGATGAACAAATTACTGCATTGGGAATATCAGTGTTTCAGTCCCCTGCCATCGTGCAAAGCATGCTTCTATGCATATCGGCCACCAAAGCCAACTGGTGGTCGATGAATCATCACACGGGGCAGGGGGCTATGGTGGGGTACGCATTGAAGGTTGCGAATGTCCACCTTGCCGACTTACAAGAGAATGTGCGAATGTCTTTAATGCACCTCATGGGCCACTGGTGCAGTTCGATCAGGAATACGTGACTTGTTAATCTCATTCTTCAGGATTAAAAATCTTCAAAGCATTTGTAACCATGGCATAAGCCTCTATTAATCTTCCGTCGATCAACGGAGCTTACGAGCTAGGCCTGTCCGTCGGCATCAACGCCAGCGTGTCAGAAGACCTTAAGCTACCTGTCCTCAATATAGACGACGACACAGCGGTCTACCGCACAATGATTTCGTTTGTAGCCACATCGCAGACTTTCGAATCCTGGGGACTTCGAGCCCGGCAGTATCTAGCCGCTGCAATAACTGGCATTTGCCAGACGAAGATCTTACGAAGCCGAGGAGTTGGAGATGATCTGCTGTGCCAGAACATTAGACTTAACATAGATTGGGATTTGTAAACGTATATATTTTGCATATAGGCACCTCTCCATAAATAACATGCCAATTTTATATTTATTTTATATTAGTTTAATTTTTCCTCCCAAAAAGTGTATGTTGATTTTAAAGTAGCGATTTATTCATCAATACGCTTTATCCTTTCTGACAAGGAGTTAAAAGGATGCTGCTTCCATATAGGTATATGTTAGTAAAGAAAAGTCCAAAAATTCGGATTGGTTGTAGAATATAAAAAAGGAAATTCAGAAATCTGAAATTTTCTAAAGACGTTTTTGGTCTTGCATTCTTAGATTCATTAAATGTGGATAATTACTTTTCATGATCTCATATAATTTTTCTTAAACGAGGAAGGAGTTCCCAAATTCTGTGATTACATTGTAGGAACATTTCTGTTGTAATTTCACAACAATTTTATTGTAATTCTGAAAACTTACTTTACAAGTATTGTGAATTGAATTTACAATACCTTAACTGTAATTTTACAATAAATTTTTTTGACAAAATTCTATTAAAGTATTAAAAAATTACAGTAAAATTCTTAACAGTACATGTTAGGCGATGAAATTATATATATACAAGTATATTTAACCGTTTTTCACAACATAATTTTTGCTTAATAGGGGAACAGTTGCGCAATTACTAACCGCTCAGCCAACGGCTTTTAATTTTGGCTAATGGTTTTGTCAAGTAGAATAGGATATTGTTAAGTCAATTAAGATACATCATATCGACAGTTCCGGATTATACTAAAGTATCTTTTCGTGACACTTTAAATGTAAAGTAACTCACCAGTTCCAGTTAAAAATAAAGCAACTCAAAAAGTCCAGTGAATACTAAAGTATCTCAAAATGATCGATGAAATGTAAAGTAACTCGTTTTTTGACGTTTTGAGAAAACGTCCATGAAAGATTTAAGGCTGTTGGAAAAATCCGTGATTAATATTTTGATATTTTTAAAAATATTTTATCATTAAATGTAATATTAATCATGAATTTTTCCGACAGCCTTAAATCTTTCATGGCCGTTTTTTAAAACGTCAAAAAACGAGTTATTTAACATTTCGTCGACCATTTTGAGACACGTTGGTTGTTGAATTTTCAGTTAAGGTAGTACTGTGCTCCATATATTATCTAAATTTGTCAACGTCGCATAAGAAAGCGACTATACATTTCTGTATAGCAGATGGCTTCTTACATTTACTTCTTATTATTACTTCTTATATTTTTGCTTACTTGATTGGATTTTGCTACGCTTACACGTATCCAATTGAGATGTTTTAACTTGCGAAATGATGCTTATATTACCAATCAATGCATCAGTCATTTTTATCGAAATCTGAACAGTAGTTATGGCAGGATTTGTAAATGAACTCGGTTTCCCATAAGGTTAGGTGTTAATCGTTTAAAAATACAATTACTAATTACTCCCCTCCAGTGTAACTTAGGTCCTCAAAAATTTAACTGCATCATTTCAGGCTTAATGTTCACCAGTGATTTCAATCTTATCAATATCTGAACGGTATTTCCATTTACGACAGTACTACCTTAAAATCCCAGCATAATTTGTATAGTTTGTGTGTGTATGCATGAGCGACACGATTTCTAACTAGGTTCACATGTTTTCCAAATATTTCCTTCTGCGAGTCCTACCGTCTAGCATAGTCCTCAGACTTGAGAAGGACCCTTTTTTTCTATGCCTAATTTTCCTGCTACACCTGAAAGTGTTCACTCTTTACATAGAGTAGTTAGTCGTAAACGGTACGTCGACCGAACCAAGTGGTTTCAACTCCGGCGAAATCATGCTAGAGTTTCTTCTCCCCGCTTCTCTCTACCTCTTCCGCACGCCCCTCTCTTTTCAACGTATTCCTTTCGGTATTTTGCTCCCACCACTCGGATAAGGTGCAGGTGCAGTGCGATGTTGGGATGGTGCAGTACGGTGGTAGGACGGTGGAGTAAGGTGGAGTAGCTAGTTCATCGAGAGGGCGCCACTAAAATTTCATGTTACACGGAGTCTTATGAGAGTTGGAATCCCCTGGTCCGATCACTATCGTTTTCAATGTATAATTGTCCAAGCATTAATTAATAAATACTTTTCACCTAAAAAACATTGTTTATTTATCCAGCACGATAAATCCCCAACATTTGTATTCACGGGACTTTTTGAGTTGCTTTACTTTTAACTGGAACTGGTGAGTTACTTTACTTTTAACGTGTCACGAAAAGATACTTTAGTATAATCAGGAACCGTCGATATCAAGGTCCCACTGTACTCTTGCCTTCACATCAAATTGACGCAAACCGCTATCCGTGCAAAAATCCCCTGATTCGGCAAAGGGGGTTTCAATGATCCGCCTGACAGGTCTAGCCCAGATCAGGCACGATATATCATTTCAATCTAGAGTTTAATATGTTTAACCCTAATCTGGGTCACGCCAAAATTTCAGTACGGGTAGCGGTTACCACACTCACATTTTTTCTTTAGTTTATCAAGTGAGTCAATTTTAGACAAACTTACTCGTGTACGTACTTGCAAGTTTAGCAAAGTATTTAGATGTCTTGAGTTTATTTAACTTCTTATTTCGATCTCCTTCACGTTTAAATTCTCTTACATATTCGATGCAGTTAGTAAGATAGTCACATTCAGTTTTACAATCTAATTTAAAATAAAAATGATGTAATGCAAAATATACATTCACAATTTCATCAATGGAAGAATTGCTTAATACTTTATGTTGGAGATTCAAATTTTATTTTGAACAACAGTGACTGGCCATTCAAATAAAATATTATAAAATTGAATGATTTTCTTATAAGGCAAACCCTCTTTCAAAAACTTCAGTGAGTCACAGAAATTTTTTGTCTTTTGCATCTGTGAAGTATCAATGTCTATAATTGGTACTTTAAAACTTAACTACTAATCTCTTAAATTTAATATGCATGTATATGTAATGTTAAAGTGAAATTAATTTCTAGCTCAGTCCTGAGGAAATTTAAGATGTTTGTAAAAATTTATGATGAATTTGATAGTAATAATCATTTTTATGTGCCTCCCGCGCGTAAACTCGTTTTACACTACAGTTGAGAGTAGCGTAATGTTGTGTATTACGATACAGAGGGATGTAATGTAAAAATCGAAATGCACATGCGCCTATAACCATACAGCTGAGCATAATCTTCTTCTTATTCTTCTTCTTTTTAATCTTCTTCTTCGTACAGCGTTGGCACCGTACTGACAAAGCCTTGTAAATTTGAACTGCGTATGCGTCTATTACAATACGCTACTACTACACAAGATCGAGAAAATTAAAATGGCCGGAAGTATTCGCGAAATGTCAAGTGAGATGGGCGATAATCACGGTAATTTCGATCTTTTCAAGGATCAAGATAACTCGTAAATACGCCGAAGTCACATAAAATAGAATATGCGCGAATGCACACAATTCGGGTAATTACGAGACTCGTTTAAAATGCTCCTAGGACTGATCGCGCCTCGGCTTCAATCTCCTGCGAGCATTGTCGCTCGTCGCGTAATAATCCTCATTATGCGCCTTGGCACATAATATACTATAAAAGTTTGAAATAAAATTCTCTGCAATTATTAATGTTGGAAAGTTTATTTGAGAGGTAGTGAATAATTCCAAGCATAAGTTTTGTGTATCAAGTTTCAGAATTTTATTCCTTAGTACAGATCATGTAAAATAAATTCAAATTGGAATAATTCATTGAGGTTTCCGTGCATCATGTCGAAGAAGTTTCAACCTTAGGGTGGATGTTTTGAAAGTCACGCATAAGCATAAAAACAAATATTGCCATGGCAATCTTGTGTGCATTTTGAATGAAAATAATATTATTTTTAAGATTATGAACTTCTCTTTTTTTTATATTAAATTTGTAATGATGCGCAAAGAAAAATAATGAGAGATAAAGTAATAGGCAATCGTGCAAACATGTACGTAAGTTCGAGATCGGAAATTTAGATGGTCTGTTGAATAATATAAATTTTAATAATGAAGTATGTTAATACATGGTTTTCCAATTAGAGGATTTATTTTGAATAGCCCGCTATTTTGGCAGCTGTCATAATAAGAGGTGTCATTTTTTGACAGATGACAACTTGAGACTATGCCATAATAAAAATGGGACGATACACGCTTCAACAACGCATTGAAATTGTAAAATTCAGTACAAAAATGCATGAAAATAAACCTGAATTTAACCAAAAAATCATTACGAGCGATAAGCCTCATTTCCATCTTGGAGGGTACGTTAATAAGCAGAATTGTCGCGTTTGGCGCTCGGAAAACCCAAAGATGATTATTGAAATGCCTCTTTATCCGAAACGTGTAACTGTTTGGGGCGGTTTTTGAGCAGGAGGGATCATTGGGCCTTACTTTTTTTGAAAATGGAGCTGGAGCGGCTGTTTCGGTAGACTGATTGCGCTATCAAACCGTGATTAATAAATTTTCATGGCCAAAATTGGGAGATATGGATATGGACGATATTTATTTCCAACAAGACGGCACTATGTGCCACACAAGTGGCGAAACCATAGGTCTTTCGCGTAAAAAATTTCCAGGCCGAGTGATTTCTCGAAACGGCGATTACAATTGGCCGCCAAAATCATGCTATTGAACACCCCTAGACTTTTTTCTTAGGGGTGACGTGAAAGATGAGGTTTATGCAGATACTCCTCAGTCAATTCAAGAACTAAATGAAAAGATTCGTGCCATCATCGACGAAATAGAGCCCCAAATGTGCAAAATTGTAATGGAAAATTTCATCTAAGGAGCAAAATTTGCCAAGTGTACCACCGAAGAAATTTCCATGTTTCAAATTGTTGGAAATATTCAAAAAATTTTATACTACATACGAACTTATAATTCTGAAAATGATTTTGCATTAGCACATACAGTTAATAAATTACAGGGGTAGTAAGTTTACACTTTTCACTTAACCACATTTTTCGAAAAAATTGTAACTTTAATTTTATTTTTCTAATCATCTCTTACGTATATTGTTTTTTGTAGCCTTTTCCGTTATTTTCAATGGCTGTAACTATTTTGAAAAAAAAAAAATTTTGATATAAATTTTTCAGTTTAAATATTGTTTTTACATTTTTTTGGAAAAAGGACATTTAAAAAAAAAATTTATCTTGCTCACTGTGAAGCTAGATTCTTCATCTTTCTAAATATGTGAATTACATAATGCGATAAACATTTTGTTCTGATGTTTTCAGCGGTTTCAAGCGCGCGTGTCGTGTGTCATTATTACTCGCATTTGAAAAAAACACATTTTGGAAACAAAATATGGCCTAACAGTATAGAAAATAATACTAATCTTTTAATAAATTCACAGTTCTGTACATATCAGCATATTTCATTACGAAACAGCTTTTGAGATCACGAAAAAGTGATTTAGCTTCGTGCAATATTTTTTTATTTCAGTGTTTCATATTCAAATTGCGTCAAAACTATTTTATGAACTACTTATACCGTACTCCATTTAATTTTTACGTTAAATTTTGTTGCCTTAATCATATCAAGTCGCGCGTTTCGATAAATAGTTTTATCGTGAGGCACCAGATGTCTCATTGTCATATTTTCTCATATGAATACAGGGTGTGCCATCTAGACCTTCGGTATTTCAACATTGAATAACTGTTGTTTTTCAGCCGATTTTGACAAATGAGCACGATTCTGAAACGTCATTCAGTACCATTTTAACCATGAGTCAATACACACCGAAAGAACGCGCTGAAATCGTAGCGTTTTACATTGAAAACAATCGTTCAATTGTGAAAACACGTTGTGACGAAAAATGGCGATTTGGAGTGGCCTCCTCGTTCTCCGGATTTACATGTATCTGACTTTTTTCTTTGGGGTTATTTAAAAAGCAAAGTTTATGCCAGCAAGCCAAAGACAATTGACGAACTTAAATGTAACATACGAGCCGAAATAGCTGCTATAACGCCCGAAATGCTGGCCAATGTTATGCAGAATGCGCGAAAAAGAGCTGCTTTTTGTGTATCGAATGGAGGTGGTCATTTAATCGACGTTGTGTTCTAAAACTGATTTGAAATAAATGGTAAAGTATATCCTAAACAAATCTTGCTCATTTGCCAAAATCGGCTGAAAAGTGTCATAGTTATTCAATGTTGAAATACCGAAGGTCTAAGAGGCGCACCCTGTATTTCTCGAAACGTAATATAAGGTTCGATTGATAATTAAAAACTTTTTATTCAGTATTATTATTGAGCAGAAGAAAGTGTATTAAGTGAGTTTACAAAATTTCGTGTTTCGATTTAACGATTTTTAAAAACTCTTGGTCACTGAAATGTATGTGAAAGTGTTTGAATTGTAAGAATAATTTCCAGTTCGTTATGAGAATTGTTTTTTTCTTTTGAATTGTTAAGAACAATTATTTTTTGTTGTTGTAACCCTGTCAACAAAATCAATCATAAATCGAAATCAAAAGATTTAAGAAGAATGTCATCAAACCTACAAAACAAGTTTCCCAGCATTCCTTCTGATTCAAAAGTTTGCAGATCATGTAGAAAGGAAGCACTACAGAACTGTGAATGTATTGAAAAATTAGTATTACTTACTACTCTCAGGCCATACTTTGTTTCCAAAATGTGTTTTTTTCAAATGCGCGTAATAATGATACGACTAAGCTTTATCTAGCTTTACAGTAAGCAAAATAAATTTTTTTTTAAATGTTTTTTTTCCAAAAAAATGTAAAAACAATATTCAAACTGAAAAATTTATACGAAAAATAATTTTTATTTTCAAAATAGTTAGAGCCTTTTAAAAGAACGGATAAAAGCTACAAAAACCAATATACGCAAGACGTGATTAAAAAAAAATCAAGTTACAATTTTTTCATAAAATGTGGTTAAATGAAAAGTATAAACTTACTGCCCCTGTAATTTATTAAATGTAGGTGCAAATGAAAAATTATTTTCAGAATTATGAGTTCGTATTTAGTATAAATTTTTTTGGAAATTTCAAAAAAATTGGAACAAGGAAATTTTTTCGGTGGTACACTTGGCAAATTTTGTCCCCTTGGGAGAGTATGGTCCTTCAAACGTAGTCGTGGAAGCCATATGAATGATATTGTTTTTCATTATTAATGGCAAACTTTCCGCTTTTGAATGCAATAAAAATCAAACCATTTTTAAGCACAATATTTTAGCTGACAGCTATCAAAATTTGAACCAATTTTATTGTTTACCTCCAAAGTTACAAACGATAGAAGCAAACAAGTTTTAATTTTTTTATTAAAGTGGAAAAAAGTGAATTTTGGGTGCTGATTGAACAGTCTTTTAACGGGGAATAACACCGTGTAGATAAAACAGTGGGTTGATAAATGTTATAGAGAATCTTCTCAATTGGGACATATGGTTGAGAAGTAGATAGGTTTATTCAAACGAGGTCGTACGAGCACAAATGATGCTAAACAATCGAGAAGGCAAAACTACGTTACCACCCCGGAAATCGTCAAAAAAATCCATGACATATTAGATGATCTAGAATGAAAAGTGCGTGAGTTAGCTAAGGCTGCAAGCATATCAATGCTGTCAGTGGTTAAAATTTTTCATACGGAATTAGGCATTAGAAAGCTAACCACAAAATGAGCACCGCGCTTGCTGACAATCAATTAAAAGTTCCAACGAGTTCGTGATTTAGAGAGTTGTTTGGACCTTTCTAACTGTAATTTAAGCGGTTTTTTGCGCCGATTAGCGACCATTGATAAAACATGGATCCACCACTACACACTATAATCGAAACAACAAGCAAAACAGTGGGTTGGACCCAGTGGAACTGCACCAAAGCGAACAAAAACTATTACTGAACTGATTGAAAAAAGAAATCACAAGAAAATGACCTCATTTGTTAAAGAAAAAATGGATCTTTTTGCAAGACAATACACCAGCTCACAAATCAACAAAAATGATGTCAAAAATCAATAAATAACGCTTCGAATTGCTTCCCTATCCACCGTATTCTCCAGATCTGTCCCACAGCGACTTTTATCTCTTTCCAAACTTGAAGAGATTTTCATCAGATGAAAAGGTCGAATAGGAAACCGATGGCTATTTTGGAGACCTTGACGAATCATATAACAAGAGAGGCATCACAATGTTGGAAGATCGTTAATCTTAAGTGTATCGACCTGAAAGAAGATCATGTTGAAGAATAAATATAAATTTTGTCAAAAAAGCTGTTTCTTCTTTGTCATCCCACAGACTTATTAAACTCCCTAGTACAGTGAATATCTGGACATGAGAACTTAATTTTAATGTTGGTTTATACTTTCCTTTCCCTACCTAATGAAATAGAACCTTCGATAAATGACCTAAATCTAATTACTCTTAAATCTAATTAATTTGTTTACAAGAAACATAAATGCTATCGAATTGTATATACTTGGAAAACTCACTTGTTCTGCATTATACATTGGACCAACCAGTAAAGATAAAAATCTTGCGTGAATTGGAAGACATTTTTTTACGCAATCTATACATCTGTCTCTTAATTTCTTTTGGTTACAATCTTGGCAATCTGAATTTAAAATTGATAATTGCTCATTGTGATAAATAAACTTAGAGTTTCAGTAACAATAAAACAGGTCTGCAAGGTTTTGTTGTTGAAAAGCTATGGGACGTTCCCGGAGTAATTTTTGACGTAGAATTCGAATCCGGAATCAGAATCAGCCTATCACGTCAGGATTTTGAGATATTTGAGGTTATGTGCTCGAAAAATGGGGGTTTTCGCTACTTTTGAGGTTATGTACAGGATGCAAGAAATTTTTTTGGTTTTTTTCTCAAATACGGCCATATCAAGTTTTGACATTTATCCGAACAACCTTATGAGCATTCACATTGACTCTTTGGTGCATACCATTCTGCATTCGAAAATTTATCTTGAAAGTTTGTGCTTGCGGACTTTGATGGTCTATGAATAAGAATTTAAAGTCAGAAAATTGACATTTCCATTTATCTTTTCTCCCCTGGGTGGCGCGGCTAGTCGGTTTGCCTAGTGGGCGTGTGGCCGCGGATGTAGGTTCCGAGCGAACGGATGACGGAAGAGTCGTACGCGACTTTAATGGAACCAACCACCCGTGAAGTTTAAAGCCGAAAGGCATTTCGGAATCGAACGGAACTTTTGAAATTTCCGTATTTCTTGTAAAAAAGTTAATAGAAAAGTCCGGTCCGAAAAATTACTTGCATAACTAATTCACAAGTTATTAATGATGCAAGATGTACCAATTAAAAGCACGCTTTAAACGGTCTAGCGTGTGTGAGCCACTAGCGAGATTGTATGATATTCTTTAGTAATTGTGAATACTAGAAAGAGTGATTTAAGAGGGGGGGGGGGGGGGCCCCAAAAGTTTGTTCGGTCAAAAAAAGGCAAATTTTCAATAATTTTTTTAAAGCACTTTGCTATTATCGATTTACTAGGTTGTTCAAAAAGTTTTGAAAGCGGAAATGAAAATAAGGTTTTTTTGGTGAAATCACTTTTATTGCTCAGTATAATCTCCCATAACATCAATACATTTGGTCCAACGGTCTTCCAACTTGATAATCCCATCATGGAAGTAACTTTCTGCAAGGCCTGCAAAATACTCTTCTACGACGGCTATAACCTCTTCGTTTGATGAAAAATGCTTCCCACGAAGGAATTTCTTGAGGTGTGGGAACAGCCAGAAGTCAGAACAAAATCCCTTTTGCATCCCAAAAAACTGATGCTAACACCTTCTTCGCCGATTTCTGGACATGAACTCGCTTCGGTGCCGAAGTGCCTGGTTCACACCACTCCTTAGCCTCTTGTTTTGATTCAAGATCATGATGGAAGACCCAAGTCTCATCTATAGTGATGAATCGACGCAAAAAATCCTTTTTATCCTTTCGAAAACGCTCCAAATGTTGCTCAGAAAGTCGCATTCGAACGTGTTTTTGTTCCATTGTGAGCGAATGCGGCACCCATTGTGCACAGAGCTTTCTGAAACCCAAAACTTCACGTAAAATATGACTCACACTGCCTAATGAGATGTCTAGGGCCTCTGCTAAATCTCTCTCGGTCAATCGACCATCTTCCAAAACCATATCCTGTACTTTTGCTATGAATGCTGGTGTTGATGCACTTTTTGGACGTCCGGAGCGTGGATCGTCTTCAACGCTTTTTCGACCACGTTCAAACTCTAAAACCCATCGATGCACAGTTGGAAATGAAGGAGCAGCTTCCTTCAACACTTTCACCATTTTTGTATGAATTTCCGTTGCTGATAAACCTTCCAAAACAAAGAATTTTATCACTGCACGATATTCGGTTTTTTCCATGGTACAAAAATACACTGACACGTCAACTTCAAATGGCTTGTAAACAAACAATGAATTGACAGAGTGGAATGACACTTTGGGTATGTTCATATGAAAAATGAAATCTTAAAATGGCGTAAAAATTTTGGTTCTTCTACTGCTCTATAGATGTCGCTTTCAAAACTTTTTGAACAACCTAGTATTTGAAAATTTAGTATGTTATTATAAAATATTTAAAAAGTTTGTAAAAAAATTTTGGTGCAAAAATATGAAGAAACAACGGAGTTATAGCAGTTTGTCGCCGATACCTCGAAAAATGTTTTTTTCCGGTGACCGCGAATGCTCATCGCTCGATTATCTAAAATCAAAAAAGTAAATAGTTTTGGTTAGTTGATACCTTTCTCCCTCAAATAACGCTTCGTTTTTTTTTAATTTTATAAATTTTTTCATGTTTTGCATCATTTTGAAGGTAAAAGGTCGATTTTTGCAACAAAAAAACGACTTATTTGTTATTGTAAAATTGAAAAAAATAAAAAAAAATTTTAAAAAAGCGTCATTTGAGGGAGAAAGGTATCAACTAACCAAAACTATTTACTTTTTTGATTTTAGATAATCCAGCGATGAGCATTCGCGGTCACCGGAAAAAAAACATTTTTCGAGGTATCGGCGACAAACTGCTATAACCCCCTTTTTTACATTCTCATCATGGATGAGAAGGTATTGGTTATATGTGAAAAATGACTCGAAATTTTCATCAAATCTTTACGTTTTGAGACCCCCTGAGTCAGAAAAAACATTTTTTACGAAAGTGTCTGTCTGTCTGTCTGTATGTCTTTCTGTCTGTAGTAGGTCGTGTGCCGCATAACTCTCGATAGAATTAAGCTTTGGCACACTTTATCGGAGCCGAAAAAGTAAAGACAAGTTCGTTAACCAGCCACATCCAATCAAATTGAGGGATTGAGCACTACTTTTGTGTTTTTGAAAATAATTTTTTGAAAAAATCAAAAATTTCAATACTGGTTTTTGATAGTGCTCATAAATCTCTAAAAATTATCCTGATAACATTTTTTGATTAAATCAAAATTAGAAATGTTACAGCATATTCAAATTCGAAAAAAGTCAATATCAAAATTCCATTTTCCAGTTAAATTATACGAGATACGAAAAAACGTTATGATACAATATTATTGAATACATAAAGACCTACAAATTTGAATTGTAAAATTTTTTCATAAGATGCATATTTTTCTTTTTAATTAAAAAAAAAAAACGTAAGAATACAAAGTTGTTAGTTTCAAAAAGATCTACAAGTTTTGTCTCACACAGTTTCTGATAAAACATATATTTTTCGTTTCAATTCCAAAAAATACGATTAAAATTCAAAAATTCCATTTTTTAGACAAAATATGTGAGATTCAAAAAAATCTTTGAGATGAAAATTGTTTGGCTAAATAAGGTCTACACATTCTTATCGATAAATTTCTCGACAGGATGTATATTTTATGTTTTGATTTTTAATATTAAATAAATTCGATTTTTTTCACCAAAATATGTGATACGAAATAAGCGTTGTTCTGCAAAATCTTTTCCTTAAATAAAGTCTACGATTGTTTTTCCTTTTTAAAAGATTTGGAAGAAAATAAATTTATCAATAATCATGTAATTTATTAAAAAGTTACAAAAATGCATACAGAAAATCGAGCGCGAAGCGCGAGTGTCATGATGAGAATGTATTCCTTAAGGCCGATAGAGCCTTGAGTAAATTGAATTTCCTGTTTCACTTAATCTGAAAAAGAAACTTAGTGAATTTGAAAAGATGACTAATTTACATCATTTTTAATATCATTAAGTTGGTTTGAGCTTCAGTATTAAATTATAAGAAATAAACTTAAACGTATGCGAAGAGCACAAGACCGAGCGCAAAGCGCGAGGTTCAGAAAGAACGGAGCGCGAAGCGCGACGATCGAATCGCGCGCCCTAGGCGCGCTCAAACTTGCGAGCGAAGCGAGCTGCGCGCAATGAGAATGTGCCCGCAAAGCGGGCAGATTTTTTTTCATATTTTTGCACCAAAATTTTTTTACATACTTTTTAAATATTTTATAATAACATACTAAATTTTCAAATAAATCGATAATAGCAAAATGCTTTAAAAAAATTATTGAAAATTTGCCTTTTTTTGACCGAACAAACTGTTTTGAATTCTAGAATTTAAAAAGAGATCTAAAAAGTTTATTCAAAATATTGGCTTTATTTTGGCCATTAGTAATTTAAAGTGAAGCCACTTTTGGACCTGAATAGACTTCGACATCTTCCAGTTATCATACGATGTATAAATGTATTTATTTTATATTAGAATTCTCTTTAATTATTCCTATAGTCAACTTTGAAAGAAGATAAAAAAACTGAAGGAACTCGTGTTTAGGTTTAAAATTTAGCAAATTTTATTTAGTTTTCAGAACCGTTAGGCGGTTTTTAAAATTCAATATGGCCGAATAAATATGACGTCGAGAATCATATCAACATCATTTTGACTACCATTCGATAAATTACGAAATGTTTAAGAATCTACATCACCACTTTCATATTTGGCCCTTTTGCAATGGTCACAAAGTTTAGCATTCAAACATCAATTCAATCATCAGTCTTCAAGTTACGCGATTCATCTGGGCTTATTACAATTGATAAAACATTCTTTACCTCTTATCGTTCATCAGTTTTTATTGATATACTTTCAACAGTTTTATTGCTTTAATATTAATAACAAATACAAATCTCAAATGCATTTATATCACAGAATAAAAAAAACGAAAATATTTTTTTCATCTTTCTAGTCCTTAGTACCATTGTACTTATTTTTACATGTGTCATTTTTCTGACATAAACAAAATGAAATACATGGCACTTGAGCTGCTAAACAACAACATGATGAAGCTCGTGAGCAAGTTGTACAACGACAGCTTGGTACAAATTCATCTGCCGGAGGTAATAAAATGTAAATTTTCTGTGGTAACAACACATTATCCACCATAGAGTATCCATATTGCAAAGGATCTAATGTTTCTGCATTTGGGTTTAGACAGTTAACTTGTTGGTAAGTTACATAATATGCTCGATAGATATGTAAAGCTGTGGATGCCGAAGTAGGCGGCAATTTCTCGAGATCACATTTCGCTGTACTCCAATGGTATATTTGATACCGGAGTTCATTAAAATTTTTGCATTTTGTGCTTTTGTGAAAAACATTAACCAAATATTCTTCAGCTGTTTCTTTGCAGCTGTGCAAAGCAGCAGCTGACGAACCTGAAAGTATTATCAATTATCAAACTAATGTATTAATTAATTTTTTTATCAGTTGATATACTCACTTCGACCAAAATCAAGAAGATATTTGTGTGGTTCTGCTCTTATTGCACCAGGTTTAGTTCCTAATTTACTAGTATAATCGGAACCAGTCAAATGATGAGCAGCTATGATTGATTGGCATTTTTTTGGTCCCAATAAATTGGCCAATTTATGAACAGGTAAATCTCGAGTTGTAGTTGCCACGCCTATTCTCATCCACAATTCCTGAAAAATTAATTGATGTGATTCTTGTACTTTTTATTATATTTTTTTATTATTTGAGAATAATATATTTATTTATAATGTAATACCTGCAAACCGTTTGACGAAAAATCCTTCCAAAAATTGAGAAGTAATGTCAAAACGTCTGTGTCGCATGACAAAACTAAAATTTTTTCAGCTTTCTCGATACTGCAATTATTTACATGTAAAATAATTTTTGTGTCTGCTTCTTCAATATCAAATCTTTGTAGCATTGACATCGCAGGGTCATTTTTAAGATGAGATAACGTGGAAATGCTTTCGAGTGATTGCAATGTACTAAAAACTATTTCTACTCCTGGCCACTTGCTATTGCAATTTATTAGAATATAATTTCGCAAAAATACTTGGAGCATTTGTTTATTTTTTTGAGATGGCCAAAACTTTTCTTCTTGATTTGGTAATGGCGTATCAGACTTAATGTTGGCCAATGGAATAGATCCGTCTTTGGAGCGATGAAGTCGCGTCGATGCTTTTGGAGAATTTTCAAAGTAGTCATCGAATATAAAATCTATACGGTCAACATCATATGCAGAAATACTTGAATTAATATATGTACAAAATGCCTCGGCGAAATTTGAGAATGTTTTTAAATTTTTGAAAGACACCTTACGACAGTAAAGCATAACGTCGACAATGACACTTAGCTTAGTATGATTTCCAATTTTATAATCGCTATCAAGATTTAGTTTACTGACAAGTTCAAGAGTATTAGTTAAGTCAGATTTATCTGTAACTTTTGTTATGAGTCCCTCTTCGTCGAATAGTACATTTACAGGTGTGATATCATAGCCCAATAACTTTTTAATATCGTAATTTCTCTCTCTTGCAATATCTATTATTCGATGCGATTGGTGCACTGAATCTAATTTTTGAGAGGCTTTTTTAACTGCTTCTGTGTAAGTTGTTTTAAAACTAGGCAGTTTAGTTTGGTGAATCGTATCTGATAGTGGCACTTCTTTTTTTACAATCCTTTTTTGTCGAAATTCGTTAAACTTAGCACAGCCGATTTCAAACACATTGAGGAGCTTTTCTGCTGCTTTTTCATCGACTAATTGTCCTCCTACAAGATCTTGAAGGGGCATAACACCATCTTGAAACGGATTAATTCTCGCTAAGAAATATTTCACTAATTTGCTGACAGACTCTTCAAAAAATTCTGTAGTAGATGTATTGAGTTCATGATGGACTGCCAGATCGTCGTTGTCATTTTGTAAACCAAGTATTTCACGATAAAAACTGCTGATTCCTATCATTTCGTGAAAAATCAGATTCCACACCGTGACTGCATCTTTTTTCTTCGTAAGACCTTTAACGCCTTCTGGGCCTTTAGCTGGCTTATTAATTCCCGACTCTAATGACTGATCTATTGCTATTGACGAGAATGGCCTATCTGTCAGCTTCACCGTAAATGCTCCCATAATAAATTGATTGTATACTTGTGGCATATCCCTTTCGAGATTTAAACAATCTTCTAAATGAATTGGACCAAAACGTGAATAGTGAATTCTATCAGTAACATGAAATATAGGCTGTTGCTTCTTGAGTGAATCTACGTACATATTCCAATTGCCAGTTCTAATTGATTTATGTTTATTGTGTACAATTCCAATCATAATTAGGACATTATTAAAGTATCTGAACATTGGTGACTCATTAGACCTTATTGCTACGAATTTTTCGAAATCATTTATCAAAGCCTGTGAGCGCTCCGTAAAAATTTCCAATAATTTTTTTGCTTCATCTACACTTTCCTCGGATATTGCATTTTTTAAATCTTCGAGAATTTCTAATTCATTCTTATATTTTTGAAGTCTTTCCAGTGTGAAAAATGCTTTCAATTGTAAGCGCGTGAGAGCTTCATTGATTATAAAATATAATTTAGTTGATCTATCGTAATGATCTCCTCGTAAGGCTTGCTCAGCCACGTGCTTACCAAATATATTAGTCTCTATCAATATTTCTAGTATACCACAATCAGTCAAATATTTGCCAATGCAATCGTACGAAATGTTTTCGTCATGAAAATCTCCTAACATTATAAAAAGTTGTTTCATTTCTTCATCTCTCATGAATTTCATCGGGCGGGCAAGTTTGTAGACACCTTCGTCGCAAACTACAGGTAAATATTGTTGATCGAGTTGCTCCAATATTTCTTTAAAATTACACAAAGCCGTATAAACAGTATCGTGCTGAGTAACTGGATGAGGTAATACAGGTAAAAATCCCATCTGTGAACAAGGTCGCGTATCTTCTTGAGTAAGCGAATGGAAGGCAGACCAAGATGGAATTTCTTGCTCTTTGATGTCGCATAGCGACAATTTACATTCTGCGTCATCACTAATATTCATTCTGCATAGAAGCCATGCTAGATCTTCAGGTAATATTGTACGACAGTACGAATCCACTGTGACAAGATCTTCTTCAGTTGAAGCTACGAAACTTTCTGGCAAGGTAATGCGCTTTGGAATTTTGCCAAAATCTTTTTTCATTTGACATTTCAATTGCTTGACTAAAGATCTCGATTGATGATCATCGGCATTAGCAATATTAGGTTTTCTAAAATTTGTTGATAGAGTTTTTTTTTGAACTACAACCGAAACCGTGTCATGGCACTCTTCCTTACCAGAAACAGAGTAACTTCGATGGTCAAAATTATCAAATGCCGCGACGGTAAAATTTTTCGGATCAAAGTGACACGGTAAAGGTGTGATAGTTTCTGCTGATTTTGCTGCAAAAGAAGCTAAACCTGTTTTGTACCGTTCAATTTCTGTGTATGATATCGACAATCCAATATGATTAAGCTGGTTTATGACATTTTTACTTCGTGTTTCGCTATGAATGGATAACCCAGTGGAAACTTGCAACGGAGTACGTTTACGTCCATCATTCAGAATATAATACAATGTTTGCATAATACATTTGATTTTTAAAACTTTCAAATCAAGCTTCTTCTTTTTATTAGGTTTATCATTTTTCAATCTCAAAGCATCAATATTGAAAAAAGCACTAAAAAATTCAACGAATGCTGGGGGAATTTCAAAGTTATACCAAGATGTTCTAAGATCGTTCTCGTCACAGTATTTATCTTTCAATTCAAAGTCAATTTTTTTCAATGACGTACGTAATTCTGTAGCAGATTGTTTCATAATAGACGTTCGGTCTGACCTAATAACGTCCGCCATTTCTGACTTCGTCATTTTCGCACAAAAAACCATTGCCGATCGATTTTTTTGTTTTGGATAAGAGAAACCTATATTTTCACCAAAGTGGTCAATAAGAACATTTTTCACGAAACGATTATCAAAGCCATCTCCTAATCGATATTTGGTTTTTATCGTTTCTGTCAAAGAACTCAATTCAAAAGCTTCTCCCGCCAATAATCTAAATTCAATGGACTCTATAAACTCTTTAGTTAACTTTAATTTATCACTAATAATTTCCTTTTCGTAAATGTCTACGTTATTTTCAGTGCGCGCATCTGGACTAGTATGAGTACCACTTTCATTTTTAAGATGTTTATTATACTTATTTTTATATTCAAGTAGGCAAGCAGCATGATAATAAACACCATCATGAAGAATAGAATCGATGGATTGCAAATGGGCAGTTCTACAAAATGTTTCATCTTGTAACTTTTGTGTCATTGTCAAAAATTCTTGTGCTTTTTCCGGCAATTCAATTCGACTTTTTTTTACATCTGATTTGAAACTAATATGGCCACAGTAAGTACAATTAATTTTGGTTTGATCTTGAATTTCCGCGGGCCTTTTAAGAGATTTCTGAGATCTTAGCCTATTATTATTTGAATGTGTAATATGATCTTCAATAATTTGCTCTGCTTTTTCGATAGCATCATCCTGATTTTCATTATTCTTTTCCGAATCAGCATTAGAAATAGTTACATACTTTATGTAACAAGAGTAAGTCTTGTGATACAAAAAATTTTCTGAAATGTATAATACGACTAGTTATTTTTGTTAGTTTATTCATAACATGAAATTCATAATAAAAAATAAAATCTCTAAGATAATTAATCAAATCATTTTTCTTTGAATAATTCGACTCGAATGCACATTAAATTTCAATGCAGAAAAACATTAAAAGTGAACTTTTATTTATATAAATAACTAGTGAATAAATAAAAACGAAAACGTGCAATATATTTACCACGATTTGGGAATGACAGAATACGAGCATAGACAGCATCTTTTTTTCGTACAGCTGCAGCCCAAACATTTTGTCGACCTGTCGGCCCACCTACGAGTTTGCCGGCACCGCTTCCACATATTACACAATTATCTAATTCACACACTGTTCTATCAGATAATTGAACTGATTTGGTTTCCATACTATCACTAAAAGCTTAATACTACAATAAAACTCCGCAAAGACATGCTGCTCGGTTGAGTTCGACGTCTATAGTGGTAAAACAAACTTGTTAAAACAAGCGACAAGCTCAGCGTTGAAAAAACGTAAACAAGTTGATTCTTGTCAATGCGGTTAAAATGAAGATTGCCGCGAAAATATTTGAAAATTCAAATATAATCTTATTATATAATACAGCATATTATATTATAAAAAATATATATGGTAAAATATCAAATTGAGTATCACGTAATATATTACGTTTTCATCATTATTTATGTGTTTAACAAACTTGACGTCCAGATTGGCCGGACGTATAAAATATAACATTTTTATCAATAAGTGTAATAATTATTTTGTAAAAAATGTTTTGTTGAATACCAAAATCTGAGGGAATGGCATATTCAGCTAGTGGGTTCGCCAGCACGAGCTCGAGCGCCAGGCAGTCACTCACACCGCGCCGCCGCTGCGCTGTCGCGCGCCAAAAAACGCTATTTGTAAATATCAATAACAACGGCTTCCCACTGGTTAATCCGACATTCCTTATGGTTAATAGGTAGAGGAAGACTTAAAGAATAAGTTGATTCTTTATTTTTTTTAAAATATTCAATAGATCGAAAATTATTAATATTCAAAGTTGCAAAAAATCGTCAAATTTTGAACTTTGAAAATTCATAACTTTTTAAATATGCATTTTACAAAAAAATTACAAGGGACCATTTCTTCTTAAAATGACTCAAATTATCTAAAAAAATTTGTCCCATTGAAAAAAATCATTTTTTCATAATTGTTTAAACAATTGCGTTTTAAACAAAACCTAGGCACTTATCGCAAAATTAACCGGTACCATTGGATTCAGCGGGTCAAAATACATAAGACTACATAGTTTTTATCCTTTAGCTCTTTAATGCATACGGGACCCTACCCAGCTCCTGGACTATTATGGATCCATTTGTTTACCAAAAGCTGCAGGAGTGGAATTTGGAGAAGTACGCACCAATGTTTGAAGGTATGTGCACAAATTTATTTTTATTTTCCAAATAAAATCGTTCAGCATATCCGATGTAAAAACATAGCCTAATTTTTTTTAATGATTAAATTTGATATAGTTGAAAACATTAAAAATATTTATGGATCTTGCTTATTCATTACAGAACATGAAATAGACGAGATGTCCTTTCATTGTCTGACGGTAGATCTAATTAAAGATTTGTTCCGAAATAAAACTGGCCCACAGGCAAAATTTTTATATCATTGGCAAACATGGAATTCTGCATTTTCTGTTAAAGTTGTTGGAAAAAATAATTTTGACTACATGGATGACGCAATCGTGGAAGAAGTAAGACAATTTATATCAATTATAACCACATTTAAAATAAAAAATTTTAAACGGGATAAGAAAATATGAATTTCATTTTTTTTCACTTTTTCTTTGAAAACTTGAAGAAAATTTTTATTTTTCTACTTTTATTGAGTTAGAAGGGAAGAAGTTCTATTATATTTTTTTCTCTAAATTGAAAGAGGACATTATTTTTTATTATTCTTATATGTTATTATAACTCAAATAAGTTTAGAAGTTTGATCCTATATTTTTAATATTTATATTAAGATCGAATGGGAGTAATTTTTTATTATCAATTTTTATAACCGGGGAACAATCGAGAAATTAATGGAAATTTTATTCTCACAACTTAGCTGTCACTGGACTTAAAATTTGACATTTTCAGTTTTTTACATTTGGAGATTTATAATTTGCGTTATACTTAGAAGGGGAGTTATCATTAATATCAATAACTAAAATATAGCAAAATCGAAAATTGTTTTCATGAATAAAACTCAAGAATTGGAATGATTTAAAAATTACATTAATAGAAAACTGTTTTATGTGAATTTGAGATCATTTATTGTGAATTTCAAAATTTTAAAGCTGAATAACATTATTCAATTGCAGTTTTATATATTGAGTGACTTTTGTTTTGAAAGAGAAAAAATCAATATTCAGTGATTCATATATGTGGATATAGTCTACTTTTTTAGGTTTTCAAATGCTGTTCGTTGAATTTTGTGTTACCCAAAACGGTGAAAAGCCGTAAAATGATAAATAATTTTCTCCCATAATTTCAGCAGCAATCATAATTTGCAGTTCTTTTGATCGCAGATGAGAAGTGGATTTGAAATATTTTTCTCATTATTTCTGAAGTTGAAATATTTCAACTTTTTTACGAAGCTTATGTAAATAATTTTATATTTTCCAGATTGGTGAAATTAATGTTGGCGATTTGATTGAGAATGCACAAGTCGTATTTGATCAACGAAAAACTGATCGTACAAGCCTGCAAGGTTAGATATTCCAGTCCGCAATTTTCAAAACTCAATCATTTTGAGAATTAAAAATTCAATTATTATAATTTTCATTGTGTAATTTTCACAATTGTTAAGTAAAACTTTTTTCTTATCAGACCCGCTTACCAATATCGCATCGACTACAGAAATCCATAGTGATGCTCAAAAAGTCTCTGCATCCTCATCAAGTAGTTGTAGAGAAACTTTCTTTGTAGGAAATTTGAAAGAAAACGCTTTACAAGTCAATTTAGCAACTTTTTTATTGAATAAAACTGGTGGAATAGTAGCCAACAAGTTTTATGAAAACAATAACTATTTGTCTGATAGTGTCCGAAACACACTATGCGAATCCATCATAGAAGCCGAAATCCTGAATTCGCTAGAGTACAAGTAAATGAAAATTCCTTATATTTTCGAATGAAATAAATGTAATTATAACTTTCTCTTGCAATAAGCTTTAAAAACTGAGCAAACATATTTAACTTTTATATACTAAGGTTTACGTTCGAACGTTGCGAATAGTGTAGTTACTTAGTAAACTAGTGTTACCGGGAAACAAGTAATCGCAAAAGGTAAATTGTACGACAAGTACAATAAATTTCGTCTACACTTTAGAAAAAACGACGTGATTTCAAAAAAAGGGCCAAAGGCAGTTTCGATCATACCAAAAGCTTTTATTCTTGGCTTCCGAAACATCCTCGAATCAAAACAAATAAATGAGGGTAATTTCTACATTAGTTACACTCTGAAAATAAGGTACATTATTTATGAAATCTTTGAATCCTTGCAGCTTCTAAGAAATCTACGCAAGAGAAACTGCAGTGGTTGATGGGCAACTTAGGTCCATGGGAAACAGTGAAAGAATACTGGAAAGATACTTCCTTGTCAAGAATTGAGACTTTATTTTTGTGTAACGTGTCCAGCAACAACTACTTTTCCAAGTACAAAGCTTTGGGACAACCTAAAGCTCATGACCTGGTACTGAAGAAGAGTCATTTAAAAATAATTGTTTGAACGTTCGTAATGTTTACATTACTTTTTGGTTCAATATTTCATTTCTTTGTATTTAGTTCAAACTGGATTTCGCTTCTGTCTACCCCGAAAAGGATTTGTCCTTATACTCGAAATTTGACACGCTCAAGCAGAAAATATTCAAATTTGCTGAATTGAAAGTTTTAGGAGATAACGATCCTCAGAATGAAAAACACGCTGAAATCAAAGAGCTGCTCTCGCTAATTGGCAACTCTACAGAGAATGATCGTGATGAAGGTGTGATGCTTTAAATCATGATTCAGTATTTCTGAGTTTGTAGGATTATGGTCCATAAAATATTTTGAAAATTTATAAATTTTAGAGAATACAAATATCCCATCATTATCACTTTACTTTTCTAACTGAAAGACTGCAGGTTTTTACCCTTTAATTTTTCTTCGTTTTAAACAGTATTTCCTTATCATATGCTAAACAGTAACAAGTGAACAATCAACATTTTTTAAATGCTTATTCCAGATTCCGATGTAACCGATATTGTAGCGTTCAGAATCATTCCTCTTCTACTACCTTGTCGAAGCTTAAAAGTAGCAAAGAAACCAACTTGGAGACCAAGCAAACCGGAAATGCAAGATGGGTTTTTCTTGCATATTAGAGTACATTAATTTTGATTAATTTAATTTAAATGATACATATATCAAACTTTTCTTTCAACTGAAGACGAGAAAAATGCATGATAGCTTGTTTATTTACAGAATTATTCAAAAATGAATAATGCACTAAGTTCGAGGATACACAAGCTTCATGAACACGGTCTTACTGCACAACCTCTACCAGTAGCAGTCGGGTCTTCTTTGTTAAACATCTCTGCGTATTACCTGATAATCAATGGCAACGAATTTGGAACGATGAAAAATTTTGTTCTTAAGGGTGTATCAAACTTTGATACCAGTTTAGTTTTATTTCAGTTTACATATATAATATCAGTTCCTGTTGATAGTACAAAATGAAACATCCAATAAGTGTACATTTAGTTCAAGTTTGAGAATTCTTTTGGAAATAAGACAATTGTGAAATAGTACCTTATAAAATTCTGGCAAGTCTCAACCGTTGTAACGTTAATTTTATTTTACGCACTGCTTGAAAATGCCCGTATGTTTTATGTGCAAGAAGCACATTTCGACACTCAGTAAGCTGTGGAGTCATTTTCAAGTCATTCACAGACTTCATAAAAACAGTCAATATCGATGTGGTGAAGAAATCTGTATTCGTATCTTTCCGAACATAAAATCGTATAGAAGGCATTGGAATTTAGTTCACTGTATTATGGAGCCGTCAAACATTACTCTAAATACCGTTGAACTCGAAATCTCAAATACCCCACATAAAAACGTCAGCATCATCCATCACGATTCTGTCCAACTTGTAATCCCTGATCTTCCAAGCAATAACATTGTTGTTCGTAATCGCAGTAACAATTATCAAAAAGTAATTTCTGTTCAAGAATCTCACAAGTTCCCTGGTTTGGATGTTAAAGAATTTGAACAACTTTCTAAAAGTAATGCACTTCTTTTCATTTCGAGATTATATAATGCTCCATCAATTCCACGTAATCATGTTCAATTAATATTAGATATGACTCATTCGCTAATGTATGCCGGGTTAAGTAAACTTCACAAACAAATAATTGATGAGTTGCAAACTATTACTGATCATTCCGAAATGTTTAAAAAAAATAAGTGGAATGTTCGAAACACTCGAGAACCCATTCAAAGGGTTAGAAACAGAATATAAGAGATTTCAGGAACTTGAGGAGTGTGGTTATTTAATCCAGGCTGAGGATTACATTGTGGGCCACAGGTTTCAAAAAGGCCTACCAGAAGACGGTCATGCTGCTATGAAACCCACTGAAATCAAAGCAAAATTCTTTCCTCTGAGAAAGATTTTCAAAAAAGTTTTCGAGATGCCCAACGTATACAATGCTGTTATGAGCTATAAGTATAAATTGGAAAATGAAAAACGTGTGATATCGAACTTTGTTCAAGGCCAACTATGGCAAAGTAAAAAGAAGAATAATGAAGGAAAAAATGTTTTACCACTTTTTATTTCGTTTGATGATTACGAAACTGGTAATGCTCTCGGTAGTCATGCTGGAGTACATAAAGTAGGTGCTACGTATGTGTCAATACCATGCTTTCCGCCAGAGTATCAAGCAACTCTTAGTTCTATTTTCATAGCACTTCTTTTCTACTCATCCGATAGAAAAGAATTCGGAAATACTGCAATATTCTATAAACTAATAGACGAATTGAAATTTTTGCAAGAAACAGAAATTGAACTTGATCTTCCATAAAGAAAAGTAAATTTATATTTAGAATCGCTGTTAGCTGATAACTTAGGAATGCACCAATTACTTGGATACATTGAATCCTTCCAAGGCAACTATGCTTGCAGGTTTTGTAAAATGCATTTTCACGAAAAATCGAAGTGCTGTGTTTCTGATCTTTCTTTATTGAGAAATCCTGTTTCTTATGAAGCAGATCTTCTCAAAAATGACTCTAGTTTAACTGGAATAAAAGAGAAGAGTGCTTTCAGTGAACTGCCTGGATTTCATGTGACACAAAATGTATCAGTTGACTTTATGCATGATGGTCTGGAAGGTTTTCTTTCTTTCGATATGCTTGAAATCATAAAACATTACACAAGTAAAACAATCAATTTATTTACCTTAGAACAATTAAATAATATTATAGTTGCATATGATTTTGGCCCATACTGCAGTAACGTTCCTCCTCCCATTTCACGTGACCATATAAAAGCCGGAAAAATTCATATGTCAGCGGCAGAAATGTTGACCTTCGTTCGCCATTTTGGACTCATGATGGGTCATTTTGTTCCAAAAAATGACCCTGTTTGGAATTTATTTTTACTTGCACGTCAACTGACCGATCTTCTAACAGCTCCAGTATTACAACGAGAATGTTCGGAACTACTGAGAGTTCTAATAAAAGAACATAATAGTGCATTTTTAAAACTCTTCCAGAAACCTATAAAGCCAAAGGCGCATTATTTGGTTCATTACCCTGAAGCAATGGATGCTTGTGGTCCTATTATCCATTTGCAGTCCATGCGATCTGAATCAAAACACCGTGAATCCAAAATAACTGCGGTCGCAACAAATTGTCGAATAAATATTTGTGCAACGCTAGCTCTAAAGCATCAACTGCGACTTGCTTACCAATTTATGTCAAAATCTACATTTTCTGATACTCTTGAGATTGGCCCGACGCGTGAAACGCTTATAAGCACTTTACCAATAGAGGGGCCAGAAAACTTCTTCAAACAACCTGCCATACTTCTTGCAAACTGGATCAGTCATTTCAAAAATAAATATCAACGAGGTTCTGTTGTGTGCATTGGCGAAGATGAAGATGAGAATTGTATCCCGAGATTTGGGCTAATTTTATATGTTGTAATTTCTGAAGATAAAAATGTATATTTTTTGTACGACGAATTAGAGATAGTCGCCTTCGATGAGCATTTTTATGCTTACGAGTGCCTTTCTCAGAATGCAGACATGTTGCAATTCATTGAATTAGAACGTCTACTTCATCCGATACCGACGACTATTATTAGAGAGCAAGGTAAAAATTATATTATCCTTCGCAAAGGTCTGTAATGTTAAATATAAATAAAATAATTCCAAATTTCCCAAATTTCTTCTCAACCTTTCTATTATTTATTTACTTAATTGTTCGATACATTTCGAAATCATAAAATCAAAGTCCAGAAGGAAACTGATATCCAATTTATATTTAATTTATCAAACATTGAATTGATCCCTATTATACATATAAAGTCATTTGGCACAAAATTTGAAAACTTAATTAGAACGTCCTAAAACCAATTCTAAAAACTACAATTAATTACTATAAACTTATTATTGTTTATTTCCTTCGATATAAGTTTATATACATTTATCAATTCTTTCAAATTTAGTTTTCAAAACAGTATCTTTTTATAAATCAGCTATATTGAATATGAGTATTTTACTTTTCATGGATAGTTGTTCCATTCATACTCATTCAACCAAAATTGGATGGCCAAAATACACATCCTATATTGCTGTATCTATATCAGCAAAAAAATATAGTTAATCCAATCATAAATATGGTTGTACCACTCATTCATTTCTATCAGTGAAGGGTCGCGCACATCTCCCAGGTGATGGAGACATCTGGTTTACCGATGGCTCCAAGAACAAGGAGGGCATGAGGGATGGTGTCTACAGGAGGAACAGTGACACGAGCCTCGCAGTCTCCTTAGAGCCCCACTCCACAATTCTACAAACTGAGATCGCGGAAATACAATAATGCGCACGCAAAGCGCCGGATCATGGCCATGGTAGGAACATCTGCACCTGCTCAGATAGCAGAGCTGCCATCACGACATCAAATGCGTTATTGACCATCTCGAGGCTGGTCTGAGAATGCTTCGAAGCATTAAATAAACTAGCGTTAAACAACTAAGTTACAGTTCTGTGGATCCCTGGACACGGGGGTATCAAGGGAAACGAGATAGCGGATTGACTAGCTAAGCTAGCGACAAGACAAAATGCAACTGGTCTAGAACCAGTAATAGGTATTTCAAAGCGTGGCCCAGGTTCTTGCCCTTTGGCACAGGCTGTGGGGTCGTGCCTAAGGTTTTCAGATGGTGATGCAACGGGAGTACCCAAGCATCAGGTGCTCTTCCGGGTCCCAGCCATAGCAGTAAATAATAATAATGCTTATGTGGTCATAAGTTATGTAATATAACATGGTTACACTAAAACTTGAAATATATTTTAGTATAAAAATCACAACAACTCATTAATTTATAATTGGAGAAAAAGTCTAGACTAGATGACTTTTGTAGGAATAGCGGGGTGAGCTGTGAATCCTTAAATCTAAGTAAACCTGTAAGTAAACACTTTGCTTTTGCAGCAACAATCAATGAAGTAATGATGATTAAAAATATTATATCTGACTTGGACATTTCTGATCGACGTGTTCTGCGAATAATCACTGGAACTTATATCATAAAATTCAACGGCTCGACTCCGACTACGACTGCTCAACCTGATTTGTACAGAGCGACTTACTAATCCCGTTCTTCCGAGGTTTTACAAAACTATGTTAATACGACTTTGCATTCGAAATATCTTTCATAGAATGAGGTACTGAAATAATAAACTGTATTGAATTTATTTACTATACTTCTCCATCAGATTGTCTCGTACTTGCATGCAACTTTCTTTATCTAAAATTATGTAGAAACCAAAAATTTATGTACAAACACGTGTTTCTATGTTGCTTATTACTATTTTTAGAATAAAACTTAAATAAGTTATGATACAAACATTGTTTGTCTAATTATTCCGAAAGTTTTAAGATTTTGGGAGCTTTGTTTAAAAACATTTTTTTGTTCCAAGTAATACACAGATTTTTTAATTTTTAAAACTTCTCGTTGAGCACGCTGAGAAAAATGGATATTCAGGATCAATATGTAGATATTCTCTTAGTTAAATATTTATTGCTATTTTTTAATTTATATTTTTTTTCTACTTTATTTATTTAGTTAAATATTCTTCAGAAACGTGCAATAGAATAAAGACTTTCATCTAAAAATATAAATAGAAAATAGAAAAGCATCACACACTGAGAAAAATATATCTGAGTTTTTCCTGTTTTTTACAGGAATTCTACCTCAAGGGGTAGACAATAGAAAAATTTGCTAGTTGAAAAGAAGTATATACTATTGCGAAAGTGAAATAAGAGGATAAAAAATGAAAGTATTTACTTTTTTTTATATAGGAGAGATGTTATTCAAATTTTGACGAAAATAGTACCTTACTTACAGAAAATATGTACAGTAACTGAAAAAAACTATACAAAAATGTTATTAAGTTTAGTCTTTTAATAAAAAAAATTTCTTTATAAAAATAGAAAACTTTATAAAACTTTCATAAGGTTTACTATATAAAAATTGGCACATTTATTCAGTTTTCATAAAATTACATTATTAATACTCATAATGTATACATTTTTTTATAATGTTCACTTTATAAAAAAACTATATGAAAATTTTACAAAGTTGAGAATTTTTATAAAGAATCGTACCTTTATAAAAAGACAAAACTTTATAAAAGTCAGTGATTTGATAAAGTTTTGTATTTTTATTTTTAAAAACGCATTTCATACGGACAATTTTTATAAAAATTTTCATAAAGTTGACTTCATAAAAAGTCACTAATTTTATAACATTTTTATTTTTAAAAAGTGGCTTTATAAAGTTTCTAATTACTAAGAACCATGTGTATATCGCTATGTAGAATCTACATTTAGAAAAACAAATTTGTTTTCTTACGGTTGGGAAACGATTTCACCAACAACAGTAGGGTTTTTCGAAGTGAAACTCGTAAGAAAATGGGGCATCACAGGCTGTGGGTCATGTAACTAATAATCGAAGTGCCGTTGGAATGGTTTCACAGGTCAGCGGTCTACGTTCTAGCCTACGGACCACGAGTGCGCGAGTTCGAACCCAGCTTGGAGCAGAATTATTTTCATTTTCTTCAGCTTTTACCACATAAATGTTCAAATTTCCTAATATAATTACTAACATTGTTTCATAATTGTGCATGATAATAAAAATCTGAATAATTTCTCCTTTCACACAGGTTGTGTCAATGATAAGTAGAAAAATGAAGGTAGACACGTTGTAAAGAGAAGAGGGAAGAAGGAGAAAAGGATTGATAAAAGGGAAGATAAATCTTTGCTTTTTTTTGCATCGAAAAAGTCCGATAAAAAAAGGAAAAATTCCGATAAAAAAGAGGAAAAATTCTGATAAATTTATATGAACTTTTTAGTGTTTCCAATCACGGGAAAAAGTCCGATAAAAAACAGTAAAAATTCCGAAATCAAAACAGTGATATTTTACTGTTTTGAAAAAGTATTAATTAAACATTTGAGTAGGAAATTATATGATGTTTTTTTCGGAAAAAGTCCCCTATTTTGTAGCACAATTTCCGATGGTAAGTAAAGTCCGATAAAAAATAGGAAAATGTTCTATAAGGATTTTCTGGGGTTAAAATTCTATAAATTATAGGAGAATTTCGCCTAAAAACAGAAGAAACTAAGATATATTTTTCTCAGTGCAATGATGAAAAACATGATGCTCGATAATATAGATTTATAGATGAACTGAAGAAATGCATTGATATCTAGAGATACAAAAAGATCAGGTTATTTAAAACAATATTAACTTAAAATATTGTTCTAATAGACTTTTTTATTAAAATAAAACGCTAGAGCCGTTACGGATATGAATTTCTTGACTCTTTTAAAAATCAATAACGTTCTGTGTGATCTTCCGCGGAAAAAGTTTTGAAAAATGTCGTTGCTCAAATTGTGCGGTTTGCGCAGAATTAACCATACAAAAAACTAGAGGTTCTATTTCTGTTGCGACTCTAATAAAATATGTAAAACAATGCGTATCTAGTATTGAATAATTAATCCAGTATATTAAACAATTAGATATAGATTTATATGCACTACTGGTCTATCTTCTTAATTTAGTTTTCTGTAATATTGTAAAGGCCTATTATAGAGGAGCTAAGAAATATCCATTTCAAGAGACTCGAACTCAGTAATATCCACGTCGTAAAGATTCGAACTGATCATGACTAGTGGTACCTCTTAACCTTTAACATTTGTCAATAGTTAGAATATCCTACTTGACTCTTATATAAGCGAACAGTTTTCTACAAATCAGGATCTGAGCACGCTGATCTGTCGTTTCGAGGCGCCACGACATAAATTTCTCTGAACCCTATCTTTTAAACTCGATGATTCCTTTTAGTATTCGTCATCAAACAGTTTTACGAGCATAGTTTTACGAGCATAGACTATACTAACAATCTTCCTCCAAGATGCTACAGAACCTTTCAAGAAGAAAACAATTGTAAATATTTGTTTCCTACCTTTCTTTTCAATGGTATTGCATTCTGCTGTGTATTATTATATGTATAATATTATAATAAAATTCAGGAAATCTTCTTTGCATTCTTAGAAGTCGGTTGAATGTTTCGATAAAATAAGCAAGCTGAGAAGAAGAGATACCAAAGAGTGAAGAGCAAAAAGAATAAAAGTGGATCTGGCACTGGCGCTCATTACGATGATTGGCAGATTCAATTAACGAGCAGGCTAATTTCTTTGCAGCCAGGTCGACTGACTTAACCTCAACTTAATATTATTAATAATAATCAGCTCATTACTGGCTTCATTAATTATCTGGTTATGCGAACCAAGGGCGAACCAGATTCTACCAGGTCAAACAATACGATCCTCCTGGAATCACTTTAGCCCACCTTTGATCTCATAAGTAGAAGAAACCTATGAGCGAATATAATTTGTTGCGCCCAACAAGATTGCTCTTCATCTAACCTGTAGACCATTACTCTTTCACCACCGAATTTCACAGGATTGGTTATATTCCGCACGATGGAAACCAGTCAAGATAATTTTCAAATATGCGCCATTATTAAATGAACAAAAGTGACTTCTGATGTTGACCAAAAATAAAAACTTTAATTCTTCAGAAACAGTTTCAATTGAATCTTTATACAAATGCGTATTTATTTTATCATTTTTAATTATCTTATTATATTGTTATTAAAAATAAATAATAATTAGGATGCATGCATGTTAATGTTTTATCATTTATAAAATATGCATTCATGTATTAACTTTTGTTTGAATCGCAGTTTAATTAAGATGTTGAAAATGTGCGTAAAAGACATCCGTATTGATGTTTAAAATCAAATTACCTAAATAGATAGTTCTTCCGAATCGTGCAGGTCATATTATTATTAGTCAAAACAATATACAAATCCAAGTTCAAATAGTTAGCACATTTGAGCATTCCAATGAAGTATATATTTTTCATGTGTAAAGATTGATCACATTATAATGGTTTGATAAGGACGTGAGCTAGTTTTATGATTTATTTTGCTTTATTTACCTTTACGTTTAATAGTATTTTTAATAATATATATATATATATATATATATATATGTATGTAAACCGTAAAAGATGTTCCTGGATTTATTCTAGAATTTTTGCAATGCAATAAATACATAAATATAATATATATATATATGAAAATGTGTATAAATTATATCCTTTAAAAGCAATAATTTTTCTTAAATAATGAAAAAATGTCCAGTCTCTTACTTAGAAAACTGCCAAGAAAATTCTGGACAGTTTTTGCACTCTACTCGTAAAATAATTATCGAGCGCATGATTCACATATCTGATCTGGACTCAATAATAAAATTGCAGGTTTCATTATCTAGTGAAGAAAAAAGGTAACGCTCTAACTAACTATCCTAAGCACATTCTTCATTTACCCTAAGAATATTTAAAATGATGTTGAGTAAGCTTATTTATTATTAAAATTTGAAATAAAATAATTCAAAACTGGTCATAAAAATGATAGTATTGAATGAATAGTATTTTGAGTCAAGTACTACTAATATTTCATATAATTTAAATTTTACTACGGAGAAATCTATGTTTAAAATTTTTGCTAAACTACGTTTTAATTCAATGAAGAAGGTGTCATAGTAAGAATGTTTTGCAGCGAAACACTGAACTTTACAAAAACTGTATAATGGTTTACTATATGTTGTATCAAACTTTATTATAATCCATACAAAAGTTTCATATAATTTTCCGAATAAGTAGTATTTTGACTGTGAAAAAGTACCAGTTCGTTAGGAATAATTGCTTTTGGATCTCTACTTATTCCAGATACCGCAAAATTTTTTGAATTACCCAGAACAGTTTTGACTTTGGATTTGTAATCTACGGAAAACATCCGTAAATTCCATGTTGTGCAGTGCTATTATTATGAAATAAAACATATACTGTTATTAAAAGTTTCTTGGTGTAAAAGAAGAGAAGAAAACAAAGAAGAGGTCTTCAGCTGTAGATATCACGGTCTCTTCGTGAAAACTCGTTTCTTTCAACGCCTGACGCAATCTCGCGTGTAGGAATTAATAGATTAGCGAAGGGCACGTCTCCTCTTAATTTCATCCCATTATGCGTTCGGTTCGTGGCGCAAGGCGGGTCCAGCCGATTATGGAAGATAGCCGAAATCACTATGGACCACGGAATTAGACTGAATTACCGTTCTGCTTTCAGACTTACAAGAGAGCTTCTCCTCCCGTATAGAGTTAATCGCGGTGTTTCAAATGTAAGAACCAGATTCATTACTCGTAGCACGGTGGGCTTCCTCTATTTTATCACACGAAAATTCTAACTACCTTTTTTTAAAATTTGTTTCTTTTACTCATTTTTCATTATTGCTGTGTCACAGTGTTAAGAAATTATACATCGCATTCATAAATACTATAAATAATTTCAAATTAGTTGAGTTAGAAATGACCATAAGTTTTTATTAGAAAGATGTGGTAAATCAATGGTATCAAGAGGTGTCGTGAAATAGCAAATTGAAAACTACTGGTAATAAGCGGTACCGTGAATTTTTTACAGGAACCAGGAGGTAAACTATTCGTATCAAGAAATACAACGGAGGTACCATGTTGTAAATTACGAGTACCATATACCGCTACCTGAATTTCCCACAGAAACAATAAGATAAACTATTGGTATTAGGAATTTAATAGTGGCATCAAGCTGTGAACTACCTGGTACCAAGTGTGTGCACAAATTATTCACAAATAACGTATGGAAAAACAAGGCAAAATTTTTGAATCAAGAAATACAACCGTGGTAACATGTTGTAAACTACGAGTATGAAGTATATGCACAATTTATTTGCAGATACCGTATGGTAAACTACCAGCAACAAACGGTAACGTGAATTTCTCGCAGAAAGCATGAAGTGCGATCTATTGGTAGTACAGGGTGGGCCATCTAACATTTGGAATTTGAATAGGCTATAAAAACAAAACTTATGGATATTTTTTCAAAAGTATGTTTCTATTTGAAAAATTGATCCTTTCCATTTAAGAATGAAATAGAGCATCATTCAAATGACCAAATTCTTTGGTTGATTTTGGACTAAATATTCTTCTGACAATGAGTATAACCAGTGTTATGCATACATAAGTATTATTTGCGAAGTTGACTCATTCTTGAAGATGCTGTATTAAATCTTGGATCTCTCTCTTGCCACATTAGCACTACCAATTCCGAAACGTAATCTTTCCTTTGATATACGAGATATATGTGGAGAGGGAAGTCGGCTGCAGTGGCTGGGGCCAGTAAGGTACATATAAAGCTCGTTCGAGCGATAGAACAGGCGATTCGCGTTCCAAGAAGAACCCGGCGGCGGTGAAGTTAGCTACCGAATCACGGGAGAAATTAATCAAAATAATAATCCATGGCTTGAGGCGGCTGCCCGACTCTGTCATTTGCTCCCCTGAATCCTTCTTCTTTTCGATCTTTTATCCGGTAACCTCTCTGGACTTTCGTGCTTTCACGAAATCCCGAAGAGGATTCTTAATTCTTTACTGCGCCTCTCCAATGAATTTCAAATTGCGTAGTGTCGACCATAACACATGTACCATCATTCAAATTTATATTGATCCTCAAAAATGTGTTCTTGTCCTGTAATGTTACAAATTTGTGCCAAAGTTTGTCATCGTTTAAATGAAAATCATTTGACTCGACTCAAAATCCCATACAATATGTACAGTAAAGTGGCGTAATGAAAAAGCTTTTAAAAATTTGGGAATTTCAAAACTAATAAGAATAATTGTACTCACGAAATTACTTATAAATTATCTGGTAAGTTTAATTAAATGCAATATACTATTGCATAACAACTCTTTTGAGATCACAAATGCACTGATAGAAATGGTTCGGGAGTTTTAGCCATTCGGTTGTAGGTTGGGAATTTATAAATGTATTTATAAAATAATATGTCTCTCTGGACAACGCAGAATGTTGAATACAGAAATCAAAATATTGTAAGTGAAACTGGTCGAATCAGAAATATAATATGGGAAGGCGAACAATACATTTTTCCATAGCAACCAATAATATGGTTGATTCGTTCATATTTATTCAGTTATAATCGGATGGTTAAAATACAAATCTCATATTGCTATATCTATGCCAGCAATAAGGTAAGGTTAAATTAATCATAAATATCGTTGTAACAGCCATTCCTTTCTATTAGTGTGATACAAGAAACTTCAAATTTACACAAAATTATTAATTCCGTGTCAAAGCAAATTTCCTAAGCAGAATTAACTTTATTATTTGATAGAGAACATTTGTAATTTGACTCAAACCAATTTATTCTCTATAAGCCTCGTTATGGTTGGAATGTATCATGCTGTATTGGAACTACGTGTTGGATAAATTTTTCCAGGATCAAATTCTGGACAGTATTTGTTCTCGCATTCTTCTTTGCACGCTCTCTAAAATAACTGTATTTATTAGATTAATATTTTTGTTTTTTTACATTAAATCTTTAGGATACACACAGAGGAAAATAATGATTATTGAAGATTTAATGGAGGAGATTGAATGTGGTATACGTAAGGACAAAATGGCCAAATTTACTTGTTGGTAAAAAAATGTAAACGCATATTAAGACATTAAAGGCTGATTTTTTGTAGTGATTTAACCTATGCCACATATGGTATAATCTGAATATATAGGTATTCAAAGTGTTAAAAGGAATTCACAATTTCTCAACCTTTATAACTCAACCTTTATTATCTTTGGTCTTTTTACTTTTACCCAATATTTTTTGACAGCACAGATGATGCGTTCGGAAAAGGGGGCGAAACGTTAGTGTACAACTTTAATAAATTGAAGAAACCGAATGGATCCGTCTCAATAATTTTGTTATTTTCCTTGGATTGATTTCAGCTTTCTAAGCCAATTTAACCCCCTTACCATTAAAAGAATCATCGAGTATTCATAAGATATTTTAATTTTTATGAAAAATGTATGAAATATTTATTAATGTAAATATTTTGGATAAACTCACGATCACTCTACTTTCAAAAAAAAAGTCGTCTCATTGGCCTCGTCTCACGGTACATAGGTAATAAATTTATGTTTAGTTTGATACATATACAATAAGATGCACAAAAGCCACATCTTGTACGGTATAGACACGTATCCCTGCAATCTACATTTAAAATAAAACATATATATATATATATATAACACATTGACAGTATTGCGTCCTACGTAATAACAGAAGCTACGAGTTATCTCGTAAGTTGTCAGTCAACGTGTTAATATTCAGTTACAGGTTTTGAATTTCTGAATTTTTAAAACGATTTCTGAAATATTGAAGTTATCATACATCAATATTGAAATTAATATACTTATTTTATACTTGATATTACTCTCCTAATTTCAATCAGATGGTTTTCCTACTCATTTCATTTAAAATTTCATGTTGAAGTCAGGGACTTTATTCAAACTATAAATTACCAGTGAGAAACAACTGATTAAAATTAAGAAAGCATATAATGGTAAAAAGAATAATTATGTTCGAAAAACATGTATTTAAGAAAACCTAATAAGCTACCTACCTATTAGGCATCATTCTTAGGACCCTAAGGAACCCTTTTATGCAATAAAAAAAATTATTTTCTGAAAATGTAAATGTAATGAAACGCCTTTAATTAAAGAGTTTAAAAATCGAAGATTTAAATTTTGCTAATTACTGACACTACCGTGGCGCTGTCTTCAAAAGTACAATTTCAGAATTTTTAATACACTTTTTGAGTACAAAATCAGAAAAACGCTGGTCGAAGTGTGTCGACCTACAAGGAGACTATGTTGAAAAATAAAAGTTAATCAATCCCAAATAATGTGATTTCTTGTGCTTTTGTATGAACTTATTGACCTGCTCCCGTGATTGAAGTTATAAAATAAAATTTTAAGAGAAGCTAAGGCACATGCAAACAAACGTCCATAGTTTTTTTTTTATTTTTTATAATAAAATATAATTTTCCTATTATAAAAATGATAAATTGCTAAAATAAAACATTTTTTAATCATCCAAGTCCGAAGAAGGCTAACTACGTTCTTTTTCAAGCTCGACAAAATTTTCATTATTTCAGATGTAAACGTGTAGGAACCTAAAATCAATAAAACTTTCTTGTATCCTGAGTATCACATATTATAATAAAATAGGAATTCAAATTTTTTCAATACATAACATATTGTCATATCGTATGGTATATATTACATACTATAGTTCGTGTAACATATTATCGTTCATTTCGTGTTTAAATTTTATCTTCTTGGGTTATATTTTTAAACTTTATGGCTAAAATGTAATTGAACCGAAAACAAAGGATTTTTGTCAAAAGGATGCTGGTTCACAAATTTTTCAAATATGTGACGTTCACAGAAGGAAGGTTAGTTCGCAAAAATCGATTTTCAGTTTTTCATTGATTCCGATAGTTTAGAAGTTGCTCTTTCCAGCATAAAAATAAAAAAAATACGAGCTTTTTTCGTTATCAAAATCAGCTTATTAGGTACCCCGTAATCCACGCTTTGCTCGAGAAACTGAATGTTCCATGAAACACTATCGGCCGTTCTAAAAAATCTTGCTAAACAAACTAAGCTCCCTTTCTTATGCACTTTAAAAAAAGTCTATTAATGGTGAAATTACGTTCCTTTCAGAATGCATCTATTAAAATTAAGCAGATTTATTTTGTCTATCAACAGAATTGTTTCGCTTCACTCGGGCAGCAAACTTCACACTCGTTGCAATCGCTGTGTTTCATACCTTATAATGCAATATAAAGGGTTTTCCAATAGGGACATAACAATTTCGTATCTTTATATGAACGCACCCTTAAACTTTTTTAATGAACTGTCACTGTCAAAACGTTAGTTAAAGTCAACATTTTAATCATGGTAAAGTTCACGAACCATCAACGTTTGGAAATTATTAAAAATTACTACCGAAATTGGCTCTGGCAAAGCTTGAAGAAAATGAAGAATTTCATCGAAAAATCATCTTCAGCGATGAAGCTCATTTCTGGCTCAATGGCTTTGTTAATAAGCAAAATATGCGTTATTGGTCAAAAACAAACCCAAATGTGCTTCTTGAGAAATCGTTGAATCCGCAAAAAGTAACTGTTTGGAGCGGTTTTCATGCCGGAGGTGTGATTGGGCCGTATTTTTTCGTGGATGAAAACGACCGTCATGTTACCGTCAATGGAGAGCGCTATCGTGCTATGTTGGAAGATTATTTGTGGCCAGAATTGGATGAACTTGACATCAACGATATGTGGTTTCAACAAGACGGTACCACTAGCCACACAGCACGCATCACAATCGATTTATTGAAAGGCAAATTCGGTGAAAGTGTTATCTCGAGAAATGGTCCGGTCAAATGGCCGCCTCGTTCATGCGATCTAACGCCATTGAATTTCTTTTTATGTGGCCATATCAAGTCACTGGTCTATGCCAACAACTAACAAGCCAGCAACTTTAGACGACCTCAAAGACAACATCCAACGCGAAATTGCCAACGTTCCGGTCGAAATGTGTGCCAGAGTAGTGGAAAATTGGGTCCACAGAATCGACCGCTGTAAACGGGCTCGTGGTGGTCATATGACCGATATCGAATTTCATTCATAAAATGTAATGCTTGCACTACACCCACAATAAATTTGAACTCAATATCTCGAATATTTCTGTGTTTTATTCATAGATAAAATTGTTATGTCCCTATTGGAAAACCCTTTACTATTATCATCGCGATTAATAAACATGGATAGCATTTGAAACGACAATCCTTTAATTGTTAAAGGATTTTCTCCCATGCCAATTTTCAACAGAAAATCCTTTAATAGTGAAGGGAATCGTTTGACAGTCAAAAGTCTCTTTTTAGAGTGCGCGCATGTCACATATTGCAACTAAATCTTAAATTTTTTATACATTTTATAAGCTGGAGTAAATTAGAGAATTTCGAAATCATACTTGAAACATTATATCATTTACTTAAATCATAATGTTTGCATTGCATTGCACAAGTACTGTGGTGATAAGATAAAGTTAATGATTCGTAAGCACAAAATAACTTAATAAAGTGGAAGTATAATATTAGTTTTAACGTAAGGCCACAGAAATGTCAACTTTCATACCTTAAAACAACGGGATTTCAAAATCAATCATCAAATTCGTCTGCAGTGGGAGATTTTAATTAAACTGCTAAGAGTTTCAGCATAAATTCGAATGAAATTCTGTGTAACACGGTGTACTGCAAATGTTTATGTCTTATAAAATATCTTTCATCTTTGTTATTTTACTATTTGCTGCTTCAGGAGTTAACACAGTGGTTTTTGATAATAGTGAGTATGCATAAAGATTTTACGTACTTTACAGTCATAAAAGTACAGAGTTAATTTTTATTTAAGGTCTCATAGTCTTTTTCACTATTTTTCGTAATAGTGTATTTTATAACGAATGAGAGAAGCATACAATAATTCTAGATAAGTGTAAAGTTTGCAGCACAAGCAAGTTGAAGGCGAAGTTCGAACTTAGAACCCTATGCATGTTTCGTATTTCTAGCATGACGCCACGGTGGCGTCATTAAATAGCAAAATTTTGGCGCGAAATTTAAATCTTGGAATTTTAAACTCTTTAATTAAGGGGTTTCATTACGTTCACATTTTCAAAAAATAATTTTTTGTTATTGCATAAAAGGGTCCCTTAGGATCCTAAGAATGATGCCAAATAGGTAGGTTGGTGTGGAGGAAGCATAGCAAATTAGAGGTATATCAAAATTATAGTACTTTTTTACGTTATTAAAACTCTAAACGCGTTTTTCTCGAAACTTACTTACTTACTTACACGCCATTTTAACAATTTTCCACCGATTGACACGAATCTTGTTTTAAATAAAAGATTATTTATTTATCTAGTGAAGTACCTACGATTTTTAAGATTGGATAAGAATTGTTTATATTAATGCTTTTTTTTTGTACAAAATCATCTCCAAGTTAAAGTAATAACATAATTATTGAATACTAACGCAACTATAAAAATCACCATAAACTGCAGACTGCAGGAATAAACAGTAAACGAAACTGATGAACGTCTATCCTGAGGGCTGTTAGGTGATCTGTAAATAATAATACATAAATATTTTGTTGTGTAAAATAATCTAAGAAATAACATAATAACTGAATTATTTAATACTCACATAACTTCAAATATTAGCAAAGAAATAGAGTTAAGAACAAATGAAGATTCTTCAGTAAATAAATTAAGAATAAATCTTTAATAAAACTGTTTCGTAATATTATAAGAGAACGACATTTTTTCACTATCAATTATTTTTCATACGCAGAAAAACAAAAAAATTTTTAGAATTTATCATGAGGGTGCAGGAAAAATGTAATGTTTTGCTCAAATTGCGTATGTGCACAAGTGAGAAATATTCCCCAGATCGACTGGAAATCAGCCATTTTTAGAACGCTCTACATGCATAAAAAGTTGCACATTTCATGCATGTGTTGTAGAAAGTATTTTAATTTACATTTTCTATTCCAAAAGACGCATAGTTTATGGGATTTCTATAAAAGTTCTCTAATTAGGATGAAGCATTCTTTTTGAGTTGATTAATGCTTATTACACGGAGAAAAATAGATAGTAAACCGCAATATCTTGATATTAGCAGATAATGTATTTGCGATTTAACTATGGGACAGCCATCTAGATATTGAAACAAAGTATCTGTAGATATTAAAAAAAAATATGTTATTTCGCAATATCTAAGATATTAAATTAAAGAACCCAATATGTTAATTTGAAATACCTCAGATGTTAAACTGAAATACATTAGATATCAGGTCATACTATTTGAGATATTAAACTGTAATATCTTAGATAATTAAAGTCAATATTTATGTCATTGAATGCAATTGTCTAATAATTATGTAAAAATACTGATTGAATATTGAAAGAAAAAATGAAATTAAGAAAATATAACATGATGTAAATAATGATTGATCAAGGAATTCAAAATTTTCTTATAATCTCCTTTTTTCTCGAATTCCTCGATCTAAGACTTTTCGCAAGTCCATATTTTGTTGATTATTATTCTCAAAGTCAAGGCAACCTGTTAATAAATGGAGATTATAAAAACGTTCAACATAATGTTAAAGATTTGGAAACTATTACGAATTCCAGTAAATAAATTCCGATTCGATGTTGAATTTAAAAACGGCTACATAAAGAACGAGTTATTCAGAGGTTAGAAAATTCATTTCAAATATTGAAGGTATAAAAATGATATACTTATATAGATAGATACTTACTGATTTCAGTACTGGTAATATAAAAAATTTTCAAAAATCACGCTTCAAAACTACATATTGACACAACATTATAATTTCAGTGTCGAAACCAAAAACCATGCGACCGGCAAAACTATGGGCGAGCGCGATAGACAAATTACATGGAATTCAAAGACTCTGATCACGTGACTTTTCCTCGGGCACGTGCACGCTACTGTTTATAAAAATCTTAGATATTAATGTTTAATATATAATATTGTAAATTTTGAATATAAACTGTTATTGGTGATTAATATCTTGTATATGTAAAAGAATATATTAGATATTATGTAGTATAATCTAGATGATATAAGGTAATATCCAACATTCTAGTATCTCATTTTTAGTATCTATTTTTCTCAGTGTAGATTTTTTTATAAATACATGTTTGTCGTACATAATTATTCTTTTTACCATTATATGCTTTCTTAATTTTAATCAGTTGTTTCTCACTGGTAATTTATAGTTAGAATAAAGTTCCTGATTTCAACATGAAATTTTAAATGAAATGAGTAGGAAAACCATCTGATTGAAATTAAGAGAGCAATATTAAATATAAAATAAGTATATTAATTTCAATATTGATGTATGATAATTTCAATATTTCAAAAATCGTTTTAAAAATTCAGAAATCCAAAACCTGTAACTGAATATTAACACGTTGACTGACAACTTACGAGATAACTCGTAGCTTCTGTTATTACCTAGGACGCAATACTGTCAATGTGTTAAAAAAATTATTTCCTCATTAAAACTTCGAATGCGTCTATTCTTATATATATATAAGTATTATTTTAAATGTAGATTGCAGGGATACGTGTCTATACCGTACAAGATGTGGCTTTTGTGCATCTTATTGTATATGTATCAAACTAAACATAAATTTATTACCTATGTACCGTGAGACGAGGCCAATGAGACGACTTTTTTTTGAAAGTAGAGTGATCGTGAGTTTATCCAAAATATTTACATTAATAAATATTTCATACATTTTTCATAAAAATTAAAATATCTTATGGATACTCGATGATTCTTTTAATGGTAAGGGGGTTAAATTGGCTTAGAAAGTTGAAATCAATCCAAGGAAAATAACAAAATTATTGAAACGGATCCATTCGGTTTCTTCAATTTATTAAAGTTGTACGCTAACGTTTCGCCCCCTTTTCCGAACGCATCATCTGGGCTATCAAAAAATATTGGGTAAAAGTAAAAAGACCAAAGATAATAAAGGTTGAGTTATAAAGGTTGAGAAATTGTGAATTCCTTTCAACACTTTGAATACCTATATATTCAGATTATACCATATGTCGCGTAGGTTAAATCACTACAAAAAAGTCAGCCTTTAATGTCTTAATATGCGTTTACATTATTTTACCATCATGTAAATTTATCCATTTTGTCCTTACCTATACCACATACAATCTCCTGCATTAAATCTTCACCAATCATTATTTTCCTCTGTGTGTATCCTGAAGATTTAGTGTAAAAAAACAAAAATATTAATCTAAGAAATACTGTTATTTCAGAGAGAGTGCACAGAAGAATGCGAGAACAAATACTGTCCGGAATTTCATCCTGGAAAAATTTATCCAACAGGTGGTTCCAATACAGCATGATACATTCCAACCATAACGAGGCTTATAGAGAATAAATTGGTTTGACTCAAATTACAAATATTCTGTACCAAGCAATAAAGTTTATTCCACTTACAAAATTTGTTTTGATACGGAATTAATAATTTTGTGTGAATTTGAAGTTTCTTGTATCATTTGTAGAGTCTCGTGTAATAGAGAAAGATTACAATTTTTTAATATTAAAATCAGTAAGTATATATATATATATCATTTTTATACCATAAATCTTTAAAATAGATTTTCTGACCTCTTAATAACACGTTCTCTATTATGTAGCCGTTTTCAGATTAACATCTCAGGTATTCCAGTTTAACATATTAGGTTCTTTGGTTTATTATCTTGGATATTGCGAAGAAACATCTATTTTTCAATATCAGTGAACCGCTGCAATGGGCGGGACAGATTTTATAAATTAATTACACCTACAGTTTTCATTTTTCCATTCCAAAATTTTGCTTGCATATTGAAAAAACTTCAACAAAAATTTAGAAACAAAAAAATCGGAAAAAAATTAATTCCAAATTTAAAAAAAAATCAATTGTTTATAAAAATGTACTATATTGTTATTACAAAAAAAAACAACGAAATGTGTGATATAACTTTTTTGAAAGCTTGTACTCTGTCGCGCATTTCAAGTGCAAGGGTTACATTCTATATTCAAAACTGCATTTACAGTGAGCTGTTAGAAAAAAAAAAATTTTCCGAGTGCCAAACTTAAAAAAATTATATCTCGAAATTTTCAAGTATCACATTGAAAAAAAAATGTGTCAATTATTTTCGAAGTAAGAAGGCAAAAAAAAAATTTTGACTGTAAATCTCCCATGAAATGAGCCATATATATTATTGATTCAAAAAAATATGCCAATAAAACTGATACATATGCTCCCAATTCTATAACATATTAATTTGAATCAATAATATACATGCTCATAGCAGAAATGCTATAAATTCAATAACATTTTATTCTCAGTGAATGTTTAGATGACTGTCCCATAGTTAAGTCGCAAATATATACAGGTACACATTTTCTCCATTGTTCAAAACTAATTAAAGTCTACAGTCGTCCGTTCATATGTCTTTCATAATTAATCATGTACAATATCAAATTTTTTTATAAATTCATCGCCTTAATATTTCGTTCTAGAAATAGTCACAAGTAAATTTGTTGCATGATATAAACAAGTCTTGAAAGTTGTTTAACAAGAATATTGGTTACATTCTTTAGAATTAAATAAAGTGTCCACTGGAAAATTTGTAGAGGGCAAGGGGTCAAGTTTTGTCGAATTTTGTTGGTTTGTTTCATGTAGTCTCGAAGCACACGGCACGCTGCCAGACTCCCGTGGTGCTCACCGGGCTTCAACACCCACACGCCGTGTCTCTTCAACAAACACATAAATAACATGTCCCATGTTATTGTCCGTAGAGTTGGTTATTTTGTAGATGCAAGCGTCTGTATGTACGGGAGCCTCAAACAACCCAAACGTCAATTCCTGCTACTGATGTATAGCTATCATCTCAGACTGAAAAAGGGTTGCCAATTTTCGAGAGCATAATCTTAAATGTCGTTGAGAGGTAAAGGGCCTCTGAAGTTGAAGAAATGCTGTCAAATATTTTACTTTAAATTAATAAATAACCTTGAAAACCTCCACACAAATGCTCTCCAAAATTGTTCTTCATGCTATTATAATAAATTTGAATAACCACCATAACTGTTCAAATACTAATAAAATTATTACATGAGAACAAAAAAAACTGTTATCGAAAAGACGATAATCTCAGCGCTCAATATTCATTACTACATTTTCAAAAAATTCTTTTAGTTGTTACAAGTCTATGTTATTAATAGTGTGAATAATGGCCTTTCTGGTATTTTTTTTAAAAGCTGTTCTATAGGAAATCAACAATCCATTTCAAAGTCCTTTGAAATTAAGATTTTATTTTTCTCCTAAGTAAGGAGTCAACGTTTCGACTCAAGCTTCAGTCCTTATCAAGACTTTGAAAAATCGTTGCGCAGGAGTACAATTTTAAAATCGAGACATCGATTGGCGTATAATTTTAGTGTTAAAATTCGTTATAAGAAAACATTTTTTTGTTGTTAAAATTTTAATTTCATCCGTTACAAAATTAAAATATAATTCTAACTATTTTATTATTTACATAACCTGCTATATGACATCTTTACAAATTCTAAAATGCAGAAAAAAGATTTTCAAATTCTTTAAATATTTGAATTCAATTGCATTATTTGCAATATAAGAGTTTGAAATTGTCTGCGAAGGCTCCTGTCGACAACGTATCCCATCTGATATGCGACTAGTGAACCTCCGATAATGTAGGCAGTGACAAAAATTTTAAACTCACCTAGTTAATTAATAATTTTTTTCAAAAAAAAAATGTTTTTTACAACCAATTTTAACACTAAAATTATACGCCAATCGATGTCTCAATTTTAAGATTTTACTCCTGCGCAACGATTTTTCAAAGTCTTGATAAGGACTGAAGCTTCAGTCGGAACGTTGACTACTTAGGAGAAAAATAAAATTTTAATTTTAAAGGACTTTGAAATGGATTTTTGATTTCCTATAGAACATCTTTTTAAAAAAATACCAGAAAGGCCATCATATAAACTATTAAATTCATTACTACAGTTTGAAAATACATCACAAGAAGAACTAGTTCAGGTTAAAGAATCCTATTATAAATTGGAATTAAAGGTGGAAGCGAGAAAGGCACACGTTCCATTTGAAGTGAGGGTAATCACTGAGCACTTATATGATCTAGGAAAATGAATAACGGATTAAAGAAACGATTTCAAAGTATCGATGGAAGCGTCACGGAAATGGCAGCAAAAAGGGAAAAAATTTTAAGACTTAGGAGCATCCTGTTGGCGCACATGACCAGTTATTAAATGGATTTTTTTTGTAGCAATTTTACAGGCAGTTTACGATCATTGGGAAAGAGACTATAACTATGTGGCACATATATGTGTATGCTAGGTTTCCGGCTATTAACGAGTCAATGACAACGTAAAAGTAATGCAGTTATTAAATTAAAGCCCAAACACTGGCTTGTACGAAAGATTAACCGACAGGAACCAGAAGCCCATTCGTTAGTGAGTCTTCCGCCTGAACTAAGCGATCAACTCGAATATTGGTGAACGGGGTGGTCCTCTCGTCAGCCATATGTTACCGATGAGTAACTTCTCCCTTGTTATGTACTCTAGTGTTTTCTAATACCTCCAATTCAAGAAAAATAAGCAGAGCTTACTGAGAATATACTTTTACATAGACAAAATATCATATCCGGGTTTTTGACGATTTTATTTATTTTGAGGTAGTTGTCGTGCCAAAAATCAGGTCTCTGGAAAATAAAAATTTTCTATGATTTTAGGACTTGAAATAATATTATCAGTCGTGTCTTATGGAAGAAAAAACATTATTTTTTATAAAAATAATTTAAAATTCACGAAAAATAATACTTTTGATAATGTTCTTTGTAATAAAATTTTCCCTTACTATTTCTTCTTACCAATTTTATAAGAACGATTGAATATTAATAAATTATATCTTATTTTCTCAAAGAAAATATTCTCTACAACATTGCTGTTTCCAATTTTAAGAGTAAAGTTTTTAGTGCCTAAAAACGTTAAAAGAATTTTTTTAAATAACTGTATTTGAAGATTATTTTACTTATTTTCAAAATTGCAAACTTTAAAGTTGTAGAGAATATTTTCCCTGAAAAAGGAAACCATATAGTTATGGTAAAAAAATTTTTCCTTTTTCGATGTTGTTAAGAAAAATTCATCTCATAGAAGCACATCAATTTCTCCCAAAAATGTGTGGATTAATTCTTAAAATAAAAAAATGTGTACTTCCGAAAATATAAAAGAACTGTTATTATTCAAGAAACATTTTTGTTTTGAGAATATATCACTATTGTAGATGAACATCTCTTTCTTATCTGGAGATGTATCGATTGACCTACCATATTTGCAAACTTCCCATGGCATTTTCTCGATAATGTAACAATTATTTATTTTGCTTAATAATAATTCTGTGTTTTTCAATTTAAAATCAATATTTTTAGAGCTTGAATTGCAATCAGGATACTTATTATTATCTTGCTATTTTTACAAGAAATTCAAAAATGAATATTTTCCTTTACGTCAAGTAAAAATCGAAACAGCAGAGAGATATTGAATTTCACAATTAATAAATTTCTTTCTAATGATTTTGGGATATATTCTTGGATGAAATTGTATTAACATCAAGGTATGATAGAAATTTGAAGTATTAACAGTGTTTTTAAAAAAAAATTAAAATTCTTCTACCAAACACAAACGTACCAAATTCGAAACTTGTGTTCAAATAATAAAAAGTATCAATTTTTTTGGACATCCCAGTTTGAATAATTAATTCAAATAATGTTTTCTAGGCATCCAACGAGAAAGGTAAAAGTTTATATTTGAGTACATAATCAGACTTGTGCATTACTGAATAAATCAGCGTCATCTGATGAGCATTTACTGTACACAGCAGGTACTGATAATAATTACCATTTGATTCATGAATAATTCAATCTCAGTCATTTGTAAGATACGTTTGAGTCGTCGTAAGGAAGCACAAATTTTAATTGACGTATTCAAATAGTAGAAGAACATTTAAAGATTTTCGCAAATATGATGGCCGTTGTCGTAAGGTGCGATATTTACGATCTTTACAATGAAACTTTAATGTTCCTCCTTGACATCCAGCCCTGACTTGACAAGTCATGATATAAGACCTGGGATTTTGTTAACATTGTCGATTGCTCTTTATATGTGTGTTACTTTCCTAGTATTAATAGTCATTAAATTCTGCATTTCTAATGATTCCTTGAGTAATCGATTTAACAACTTATTGCTTTTTTCTATTAAAACCCACACGATACTAAATCTTCAGAAGGTGTTATTTTATTTCGTATTTTACATCTCATTGTTCCAGACTTAAAAATAATTTTCTTCTTGAAATACTTATCAATAGTTACGTAAATTAGGAATAAATTAAAATAATGTCGTACTAGAATAACTTGGAACCCGAAAAATACTTTGTATTCAAAACACAGCAATAAAAAATTTGAGAGTATAACGTATTTTATTGCGTATCAAAAAATTAAATATCGGCATCAGTTCTTCCTTTACGACCCCTGGGAGTTTCAAGTATTGGTCGTATTTCATCGCAATGAACTTAAATTCATCGACGGCCACTAAATGGTGAAAAGAAAAAGGTCCTTTGCGGATATAACGTTAGAAGGTTCAAATACGGCTTATGTCTTATGAATACGGGATGAGAAGAACCTCTGAGGAAACTTTCGTTTCGTAATAAATTGGAACGAAATCATAAAGAGCGGGAACCTTCTGACTCGAGAAACACTCGCCGCTGCTGCTGGTCGTTAAAGGATAAAAGATGGGAATATTATACCAGAGTAAGGTCCTCGATGGAGACTCCGCCAATGACGTCGATCAGCTCGATAGACAGCGATGTGCCGTGAAGGCGTGGGGATCACAAATCAAGTCCTTATAACGCAGCTAAAAGTGTCTAAAATTATAACTGAGTACATTCTGTTCCCAAATTAATGTTTTATTTTAAATATTTCAAATTCCTGAGTATGATACTTCAGTTAACATTTCTGAACAATATCTAATATATGCAAATTAGTGAATTAAGGAAATGATATGTTTGTTGTGTGAAATGGAAAATAATTATTCATTCTACAAGATGAATAATAATTAATAACAGAATTGAGTTATCAAATATTGTCATCTCCATATTGGTAATTCTTGGTCAATTCTTTTGTGAAATAATAATTGTTAAATAAAATAAATAAATTTTTTGATTTCACTCAATTTCTGAAGCAAATTTATGTTCTTACTTGTAACAGTTAATGAAGGTTCTATTTTATTTGATTGATGATAATATTTTTTCAATAAGCCTACAAATCCGAGACAAAATTATTGACACTCTCGATCATAAAAAATGTAACCAGTGAGAGGTCAACATCGAGATTGAGCCTGCGGACACGCCCCGGAGAGACAGGGGCAAACCTGGTTCCTAATTTAATTAAAGAAACAGGTAATTGAGCCTCGTTTATTACAGAATTTCGAGAGGCAGAACCATAAGTCAGAAATCTCCTTGAAGTTTGCTTCGGAATTTCCGCTAGTTATGATGTTTAATTATGATATTCTCTACCACAGTTAAATTAAATTAATGTTCCTGAATGCTGAGCAGTGAGTAGTCGGTATATGTATAATTTATAGATTTTAAATATACGTAATCCCTCTGTTGGTTGCTCATCCTAAAATTTTAAAAAATTTGAAGTTCTCAGAGGACAGAAAACTAAACAATATCCATGGGATCGTTCATATATGAAACGGAAAGAATCATATTTATTTTCGTTACAAAAATATTTATGTTTTTTATTAAACGATGTATCAATTTAGGAAAATTTTGTCAGATTCAATACTTTTAACAGTGAAAATACTAAATTTCAGAATAACAATGGGGAACTTTGAAATGATATATAAAATTTCGATCAAATATATGAAACTTTACAATAAGCTGTAAAAGTTCCATATATTTCTCAAAAGATTCATAAATTTAGTATTTTTACCGTTAAAAATATTGAATTTTTAAAATTACCCTGAATTGAAACGCAGTTTATAAAAAATTATAAGTATGATTTTTTCCATCTACTTAAGGGCATGTGATATTTGAGAAAAGTAGCAAGTTCACATGAACAATTTGGCCCAGTTTCTACATGTTTGTGTCCAAAATACATAAAATGTTGTTTCCGAAATTTAAGAAATGGTAGAAATGATAAAAAAGGATGTAAATAGACTACTTTGGTTTTGATGATGAAAACAAATTTCCTGATATATTTTGCTAAAATCGAACTTTTTTTTAATTTCGATACCAAAAGTAGTCTATCTACGTCTGTCTTTATCTTCTCTAACTTTTCCCAAATTTTGGGAAGAAAAGTTCATGCACTTTGGACACAAACATGGTGAAACCTAAAATCAATCAAATTTGCTAGTTTCCTAAGTATCATATGCCCTTAACACGTTTCTCGTTTGTCTCAATAAAAATATGGATAATATTGCTGTAAAATTAAAAATAAAACAAATATCTAAACAGTAGAACAGCACGCTGCGCAATTAGCATCTTGAAAATATTATTTAATTATTTTTTAATAACTTTGCTTTTTTTTATTTATTTGTTTTTATTTCGAGAAATTGAGTTTTGAAAATTGAGGTTTTCGCACGCGCCGAGTAAGTAAAGGCCGATAAGCCCTTCAGCACAGTAAAGCGGTGGCGTAGTGGTGATAGCTATCGGCTGGCATGCTCGCGGCGCGGGTTCAATTCTTTTTGCCGGTGATTTTTTTTTGTTGATTTTTATACATTGTTAATTATGTACAATGTAATTAGTATAAGTTTTGATCATTTGTAATGAATTTAATTTAAATAACAAATACTAAAAATTATAAATAATAATTAATACTGTCAATATATTTCACATAATTTATATCAATATTAATTATTTGAAAGGTACATTCATTTTACACTTTATTTATGCAATAATGAACATTCATTTACATACTTAGGAAATATTACTTCAAAGAATATTCTATCAGGCATATAAAAGGAATTTGAGGCTTCACTGTTATGACCTAATAAACATTTATTGTTAGTTCTTTGAATAATTGTACAATATCAATTTTTTAAAAAGATTTTTACAAGCTTTCTGTATAACTTCCTTTACAACCATGAGGGTGATACTTATCATAAAAGCAAGTAAAACATACATTTTCTCGACACTAGGAACATTTAATAAACAATAAAAAAACAATTACAAATGATCAAAACTTATACTAATTACATTGTAAATAATTAACAATGTATAAAAATTAAAAAAAAAATCACCGGCAAAAAGAATTGAACCCGCGCCGCGAGCATGCCAGCCGATAGCCATCACCACTCGCCACCGCTTTACTGTACTGAAGGACTCACCGGCCTTTACTCACTCGGCGCGTGCGAAAACCTCAATTTTCAAAACTCAATTTCTCGAAATAACTGAGGTAATGGGTCCTGTCACTCCGGCATTATTACTCATTCATATCGAACTTTCGGTACTGCAAGTTTCGTGCAGAAAGCTCAGGGAAGATTGACGCACTCCCCTTGTTAGTCTAAAATATTATTTCCAATTTCATTGATTCTCCAACTTGTCTACATATACAAAATATATCGCTAGAAAACACAATAGAACATTTAATAGTATATTATGTGCCTAGGCGCATAATGAGGGTTATTACGCGACGAGCGACAATGCTCGCAGGAGATCGAAGCCAAGGCATAGTCGAGGTAAAGCCGAGATGAAGCTGAGGCGCGATCAGTCCTGCGAGCATTTTAAGCGAGTCTTGTAACTACCCGAATTGTGTGCATTTGCACATATTCTATTTTATGTGACTTCGGTACATAGACGAGTTTTTATGCGTACACTCGAATCCAATCTGAAAAGGTCGAAATTGCCGTGATTATCGCCCATCTCACTTGACATTTCGCGAATACTTCCGGCCATTTTGATTTTCCCGATCTTGTGTAATAGTAGGAGTAGCGTATTGTAATAGACGCATGCGCAGTTCAAATGTTTTTATGTGCCTCCGGCGCGTAAACTCGTTTTTTCGCTACAGTTAAGATTAGCGCAATGTTGTGTATTGCGCTACAGAGGAATGAAATGTAAAAATTAAACTGCGCATGTGCCTATAACCATACAGCGGAGCACAATCTTCTTATTCTTCTTCTTCGTACAGTGTTGGCACCGTACTGACAAAGCCTTGTATATTTGAACTGCGCATGCTCTATTGCAACACGCTACTACTACACAATATCGATAAAATCAAAATGGCCGGGACTAGCCGCGAAATATCAAGTGTAATGACTAGCGCCGCAAACAACAACAATACTAGATTAGATTCGAGTGTACGCATAAAAACTCGTATACGCACAGAAGGCACATAAAATAGAATAGCTTCGATCTCCTGCGTGCTTTGTCGCTCGTCGCGCAATAAACCTCATTGTGCGCCTAGGCACGTAATATACTATTACATTAAATTCCTCTGTATCGTAATACACACAATTACGTTACTCTCAACTGTAGCGTAAACACGATTTTACGCGCCAGAGGCACATAAAATCATTTACAATACAACGATCTTGTAAATTTTCCACTTTTGGAATTCTTTTTGAATTCTCAAAAGTATTTGACTACGAAGTAACATTATTTACTAACAAATTATAGATCCCTGGAACTAAAAATTGCTCATAATGCGAGTTGCTTCCTAAAATGGGCTTTATGGTAGCAAAATCACATGGAAAGTGGCTCCATCACAAGAAATAATTTCTGTTGCAGAAAGTTTCTACATCAAAACCAAAAAATAAATTGTGTTTATCCTGTGTAAACTAGTAAAATTACCCATACATTATTTACGAAAAATTGCTAATCCCATCAGAGATTTTTTATGGGGCATCAGTGTTTGGCGTGTAGTTAAAAGACTGGATGTGCAAGCGATTCCGAAAATGGCGATTGTTTAGTCATGAGTGAGCCAGTCAAAACTCTTTATCGTTCTTTATATGAAGCGCCCCCTGGGGTAAGTTTTGCATACGGTAAAAAGATTTGCAGTTTGGAATGGGGTCCTACCGTTAAATTCTGACTTTATGATGCATTCCCATCCCATGGGGCGATCTCGCGGAACCTAAGGCCCCGTAATTTGATAATTTAGAGTTATGGCGGCGCCAAGCATGGTCGTTTAAATTCATAATATTGTTTATTTATGCTAGAAATACCTATTTCAACTGTTTCGAGTTCACTTTATCGAGCCTTTTCCTCTTATTTTCAAGGCTGACGTTATCTTTATAGAACCGATCCAATGGAATCCGTCGCGACTCTCGTCACTTCACAATAATATTATCTAAGTTGTAAATTTTTCAAAAGGTTCTATTCAGTATTACATTATTTTAGAAAAAGGATATCGAACTTTTTATTTTTTTAAATGTTTGGTCTTAATATAGCTTTTCTGATTATTATTATTAATCATTTTAAACTCTCTCTGTTGACATCTATGAAGTGTCGCCATACGTATTCTAACAATTAAGTCTTATGCAATTAGTATGAATATAGATTGCAAATGAACTTGATATAATCATTGCTAATTACCCACTACTGTTACAAGGATATTCTAGCGTGCTTGTCAATGGCTCTGTACAAAAAGCAAATTAGCAATGCAACTTCAATTAAGATCAAACACAAACTATACCTGCATCATTTCTAAAACAAAACTTATTTAACTCTTATGGATTGTTATAATTGAAGTAAAGTATTTTTAAAGTTTAATTAACCTCCACGCATTTGAGCATATTTTGCGTCTCTATCTTCTTTAAGCTTGGATAAATGTTTCTAAAGAATTTTCAGCTCCGATAGGAACGGCGATCATTATTGCTCTTGCTGGCTGTCAGCGAACTCTTGAAATATCGTCCTACCCAACTAGCATCCAATAATTAGTTTACTCCTCATTACGGTTGGCCTGCGTTATTAGGATCTTCGAGATCAATGGATAGGGTACAAGGAGAGAGGAAGGGGAAAGAAATTAAAAAAATGAAGCTCTAATTAACTGAAAGTTTTCGCTCAGTGTTAGTAGGTCGGTTTAGTCTTAACCACGCCCGATTGAAAGGTTACTGTCTTCAAATTTGTTCCACTCAAAGTTCATATACCAAGTTGTAACTCCATATCATTTTTCAAAAAATGAATCCCACGCAATTAATTTTATTTGCTTTTAATTAATTCAGAGAAAAAAAAATTTAGAATTTTAATTTTATAATTGGAAATAAAATTTAATTTACAAACTTGGTGAGAGTTTGGAGTACAATAAAACGAAAGATAATAACAGACTAAGCGTTATAGAGAGTAATTAAATAAGGGCACTGTTAACGCATCCTTGAAAGATGACACGGTTCCAAGGCGAAAGATTATCGACATCAAAACAAATTATTCATTACATGACATGATAGAGGCACGCCACGAAGAGGAAGGAAAAACAAGCAGGAAAGGAGACAAAAAGTGGAAAGCGTCATCGCCATGTTTGACGCGTCCTTATCTCGTATCTTGAATCTTTAGACTACATGAGGATCGAGGATCCAGAAGAACCGTAGGAGGCATGATGTGCGGGAGCCCTCTCTGTTAATCATCGCGTAATTATCGTTCCCATTATCAGATACTGAGATACGAGCTCATGGGTCCATAGGGGCCATCAGGAATCTGCTAGCTTCGTACATTTGCCCAGAGTCTGTTCACCAACTCCCATTTTAGATTCGAACATTCATTTTGATTTTTCACTGTACTTAAAATCAATTAAAAATATTTCACTAACTTTAAAACTTTTTTATTGAGCTCATTAACTTTGAAGAAAGATTACCTGGAGCTTTTTTTTGTAACCACGGTTGACTATATACGAGGTCTGTCCGGAAAGTATCGGGCCTACCTTTATAAAGGGACATAACAATTTTATCTATGAATAAAACACAGAAATATTTGAGATATTGAGTTCAAATTTATTGTGGGTGTAGTGCAAGCATTACATTTTATGAATGACATTCGATATCGGTCATATGACCAACACGAGCCCGTTTACAGCGGTCGATTCTTTGGACCCAATTTTCCACCACTCTGGCACACACTTCGAACGGAACGCGATTCTTTGGACCCAATTTTCCACTACTCTGGCACACATTTCGACCGGAACGTTGGCAATTTCGCGTTAGATGTTGTCTTTGAGGTCGTCTAAAGTTGCTGGCTTGTTGGCATATACCAGTGACTTGATATGGCCCCATAAAAAGAAATCCAATGGCGTTAGATCGCATGAACGAGGCGGCCATTCGACCGGACCATTTCTCGAGATAACATGTTCACCGAATTTGCCTTTCAATAAATCGATTGTTCGGCGTTTCAAATGATCAGGTGGTTTTAGTTCTTGAGTCAATTTAATCTTGAAAGCATGTAGGCCAAGATCATTTTGCATAATTTTTGCTCTTAAAGTTGCGACCACCAACTCAGAATTTCGGTAGTAATTTTTAATAATTTCCAAACGTTGCTGGTTCGTCAACTTTACCATGATGAAAATGTTGACTTTAACTAACGATTTGACATTGACAGTTCATTAAAAAAGTTTAAGGGTGCGTTCATATAAAGATACGAAATTGTTATGTCCCTATTGGAAAACCCTTTACCTCCGCGCTGGCGTTATTCTTCATCGTCCAGCGGGTGGCATCCTTCAAAGTAATCCCCACTTGATTAGATAACACGGTTCCAGCGATGTTTCCACTTCTCAAAACAGTCCTGGAACTCACTTTTAGGGATGGCCTTGAGTACGCTCGTCGCATTATTTTCAACCGTCGTTTTGTCATCGAATCGCTGTCCTTTGAGTGGTTTTTTGAGTTTTGGAAACAGCCAAAAGTCACAGGGGGCTATGTCGGGACTGTACGGAGGTTGTCGAAGCAATGCAGTACTGTGTTTACTCAGGAACTGCTGCACAAGATTCGATGAATGCGCTGGCGCGTTATCGTGGTGAAAAAGCCAGTCACCGCACACACGGGAGTCATTCCTAAAATCTTGTTCAAAATTTCCCAAACAGTAGTTTTCGGTATTCCGAGATCATTTTCTAGTTTACGAAAAGTTAATCGACGATCACCTTCAATCGCAAGTCGCACCCGCTCAATATTATCCAATGGTTTTGTCTTCGAAGGTCGGCCAGAACGAGAATCACTATCAACAGTAGTGCGGCCTCCTTTGAAACGATTATACCACTCTTTTATTCGTGTTTGGCTCATACACTCATTCCCAAAAATCTTCTGCATCATCTGAATAGTTTCCGAACTCGTTTTTCCGAGTTGAAAACAAAATTTGATGCAAATTCGTTGATCTTGTATTTCAGTCATTTTTAACAATCATAAAATCCGCCGAACTCAAAAATAGCTTTGTAAACAAAGACACGCTGCGCATGAACTATACGTCCGGCAGATGTCAGCAAGCAACCGATAGGTTCGCGAGGATTTACTGTTGACGTTCATGCCCCACAGAGGTCGCTCGAACACTATGGCGCGGAGATATAAACGTAAGCCCGATACTAATCGGACAGACCTCGGATACACTGAGAAAAAATGCTTATGAATCAATAGCATTTCTTTCCAAAAGCATGTATATTACGAATTCAAATCAATATGCTATAGAATTATTAACATATTCATTGGTTCTGGTAGTATATTTTTATGAATTCATAGTATACATGCTTTTGGAAAGAAATGCTTTTGATTCAATAGCAGTTTTTTCTTAGTGTATTATGATGAAAGTGTGGAGTGATTTTTTAGACTCGAAAGCATAAGGTGACTGAGTTGACTCTATCTCTTAGAGTGAAAATTAAATGTAAGGTTTTGAGGAACAAAATGTGACACATCTACCAGGGGTGTTAGTTGAAATTTGCCGGTTTTACTCATAGATGTCGCTAGAGATATGTATACATTTCTATGATTTGGCATCTATGTAATATTTTTCTATGGACAATAACCTTCAAAAATACACAATTACATTCTGCCAAAATAATAGCATCATAGTTGTTTACCTCAGTGAATATGTCGAGTTTCGTTCCAAGTAAATCGCATTTGCGGCATTCGTTGCTTTTCTTATTTCATGAAAAGGAAAAAGCAGTTGAAGCTCATCGATTGTTGGTAGAAACTTATGGTGAACATGCTCCAGTGATCAGAACATGTGAGACATGGTTTCGTCAATTTAGAAGTGGAGATTTCGATTTAACAGACAATGAACATCCTGGTGCAGCGAAAAAGTTCGAAGACAAGGAATTGCAGGCGTTATTGGATGAAGACCCAACCCAATCGCAACAACAATTGGCACAAACACTAAATGTGACCCGAGGAGCAATTTGCTAACGTTTAAAAGCCATGGAAAAAATCCAAAAGTATGGAAAATGGATACTACACCAACTGAACGATAGACAAATGGAAAATCGAAAAACCATTTGTGAAATTCTGCTTCAACGGTTCGAAAGGAAATCTTTTCTGCATCAAATTGTCACGTGGGACGAAAAATGGATTTATTTCGAGAACCCGAAGCGGAAAAAATCATGGCTTCCACCTGGTGAGGTCGGGCCATCGACTCCAAGGCCAAATCGCTTTGGCCGTAAGACAATGCTCTGTGTTTGGTGGGACTAGTGTGGTGTGGTGTACTTCAAGTTATTAAAATCTGCTGAGACGGTGAATACGGATCGCTACCGACAACAAATTATCAATTTGAATCAGGCGTTGATCGAAAAACGGCCGGAATGGGCCCGAAGACATGGCAAAGTTATCCTACAACATGACAACGCACCGTCTCATACCGCTAAAGTGGTGAAGAACACATTAAAAGCATTGAATTGGGAAGTATTATCGCACCCGCCTTACTCTCCAGACCTCGCCCCGTCCGACTCACACCTTTTCGCATCGATGGGATACTCACTCGCAGAGCAGCACTTCGCCAATTTTGAAGAAGTCGAAAACTGGCTCGTTGAATGGTTTGCCTTGAAAGAAAAAAAGTTTTTTTGGAATGGTATCCATGATTTGCCTGAAAGATGGGCAAAATGTGTAGAATCCAATGGTCAATACTTTGAATAAAATTTTTTTGAGATTCCCTTGAGAATTTGAATATTTTTAGTTCATACTATAGTATTAGTTTTAGTATAAAATATTGTAAAGATTGACCCAATGTGACTCTTTTTTTTTTTAAATCAACCCAGCCCTTAAAATTTATTAATTCTCTCCAAAATTAGAGTATTTTACACTCCCATAGAATGACATAATTAATAACCCTAGGCAAAGAAACTGTTTCACCATACTATCCTTGAAAAACCATCTACATCTAATCCAGTGATGTTTTTACTATAAATTTCAATGAATTATTTTTTAATGTCGTTTAAAATGTGGCACCACTGTAAGAATATGTTTCTGATTTAGATAAAATCTACACCAGAATGAGAGTTAAATCAACACTTCATTCTTTTTTGATAGATCTGAACATGGAAAAGATAGTTCGAAAAACTTTACTTAACTTTACTTAACTTTTAATAATTTGTGGCGTACATTTTCAAACTTTACTCTAAATTTTTTAAGTTTACTGAAATTTGATGCATTCTTGAATATTTTCTAAGTCACAAATAATTTCATGCACAAATGTCAATTTAAAAATATTTTTTATACTTAGACATTTAATTCTAACCTTTCAAAAATGTTTTTCTGGTTTCCGGATATTTACGTTATGTGAAAGAAATATTTACCTTAAAGTAATCTCAAAATTTATTTACCTACATGTAAAAACAAAATGATAATTACTTGAAAAAAGTTTATACAAGAAATCCTATGTTAGCAAACCTTTTTCTGTATTCTTTAGATTAAAATAAATCACTGATGAGGGCTCCGATCAGAGTCGAAACGTCTGATTATGTAAAACTTTGAGTTTTTATCAACATTGGACCCTAAAGCCAATTACCAACATCAACATATATCTTCAATTATTACAATAATATTAAATAATTTAAAGAGTTTGAAATTATTCTCTGGAAAAAGAGACGCATTCGACTGTGCCGGGATTCGAGCCCGGGTCTTTCGATCGGCACAAAAAGATTTCAAATTCTTTAAATTAATGATTCTCCAATAATTCAGACAGTAGCAAAAATTTCGAACTCAACCACCTAATTTGAAATATTAAATAATCTCCAACTCGTCCATATGTCCCAACTTTGCTCAAAAGTTGTGTAAAGTTTCTCGAACTTTTATTTTCCGTGCAGTGAATTAAGATTTTTCTGTCATTAAGCTGAAACAAATGCATATATTATATATTTATAACATTTGGTATTAAAACATATTATAGTGTTTTGCATATACATCTTGAAAGTAAATCCAGAACTAAATACAAAAGTTAAGAAGGAAAAAGTTTGATAAAAAAAAAAATAATAATTTAAAAATAACTTGACTATTTTGCAGGTAATTAAGATGAGAGATAAGTTGAAAGTTTACTAGAAGTGTAAGTTCTCTCGGGCCGTTTTTGACGCGTACGTTATTTCATATACAATGCCGACAGTACTTTTACTGTACGAGGGTTGAAAAGGGCGGTACCCAGCATTCCTTGGTAAATTAACTTAGCGGGCAGGAGCCGAGGCAGACCGTCGTCCCCGCCAAATATTCATTTAAAAAGGTAAATGCAATTTTGCCGTTTTACGTGATTGAGATAATGCACTCCGATTAACGGCCTCTCTTCCTTGCCGATTCTCTCTCGCTTCTTCTGTTCTCTCTTGAAAGTCTCTTTCAGGCTTCTCTTACGGCCTACACTACGGTAGCTAACGCGTCATTACCGAAATTCGGGCCCATCCCTTGTAAAATCACCGCCGAGTAATAGCTAAGAGCTATATAAGCTGCTCCTTTCTAAAGTGAGCTAAAGTCAATTTCCAATAGTCGCACACGAAATTAAAAGAACCCTTTCCGCTCATCGGCATAATTTTGACTCTTTACTTTGCGCGTTAAATTAACTTTAAAAAAGTAATTTACAGGGTACAAAGTTTATAGGCGACAAAGTTTAGGATTTCATAATATTTCCATCCTCTATAAATTTGAATTAATATCAGTGTTGCAAAGTTACGCATAACTTCAGCTTCTTTTTTCAGTTAGATTAATTAAATTTCATTAATTTCATTTGTAAACAAATATAGAACGTGTTGCTTATTGACTGGCTATAGATTGGGATCCCCCCCCCCCACAATTATGATATAAAATACTGTCCTGCTAAATGGTATCAATCATGAAAGGATAACACTACATTTTTGCACACGAAAATCATTCGTATAAACTCGGAAATGTAATTTATTTTTAGACTCAGAAGAATCGAATTGTTCTACAAACTACGAGGATGGGTTTGAAGATTATAATTTTTTTATACTTTTAATTATACTATTGCATCACTAATCTGAATTTAAGAAATACATTTTTTTGAACCAACTATTTATTGTTATTAAACGAAAAGTCTTTAATTTTTATTATTTGTAGAAATACAAAATTAGAAGGGGCCATATCTGGATCAGATCGGGCCTCTATTTCACTGGCCCAGATCTGGTCCCGATCGGGGCCTGTAAAATGGAGTCCCGATCTGGCCCAGATATGGCACCTTCTAATTTTGTATTTCTACAAATAATAAAAATTAAATAAAATAACAATAAATATTTGGTTCAACAAAATTTATTTCATAAATTCAGACCCATCTTCGTAGTCTGTAGAACTATTTGATTCTTCAGAATATAAAAATAAATTACGTACATTAAAAATAAAATAAACCATCTAAAAAAGATAACCTACAATGTTAGGATTTATGTAATAAATCTAGTGAATTAATATACTTTGATCTATAATGCGAATATGAGAAATCTCACCAACGATCCCGTGCAGAAATTGCCCAACTTGTTCCCATATTCCGATCCGGGCTTAATCGGATTTTCCAAATGTGGCCGCAGGGGGGCACATGGTGTGGCCCGGGTTGGAACCACATCGGATTATGATAGACAAGATTATTTTCAAATTTTGTATTGTGGCCGTGATATTGTAGTGACTATATTGATATTAAAATGCCAAAAGCAAAAAGTACATGGCGAGTTCGGAAGCACAGAATCGTTGGTGAGATTTCTTATATCCGCATTATAGATCAAGCTAAGTTAATTCACTAGATTCATTACATAAATCCTAACATTGTAATGAACTAGATTATTATTTGAAATATTTTTTTATTAACGGTAATTTGAAAAGAAAATTCTAATTTTAAGTGTAGAAGATTATTATGTTTCATTATTTTTTATATCGTATATTCAATTTTCCAAAGTGAATATTTTAGAAAGAAAATTATTAATAATGTAATTTATTTTTAGATTTAGAAGAATCGAATAGTTCTACTGAGTACGAAGATGGGTTTGAAGATTATACTGTTTTTATACTTTTTATTATACTGTTGCATCACTAATCTGAATTTATGAAATACATTTTTTTGAACCAACTATTTATTGTTATTAAACGAAAAGCCTTTAAATTTTACTATTTGTAGAAATACAAAATTAGAAGGGGCCATATCTGGATCAGATCGGGCCCCTATTTTACAGGCCCAGATCTGGGCCTGATCGGGTAGGGCGTTTCATTACTGGTCTGGCGCTAGACCCTATCGGCACCCCACCAAAATTTCTGCACGGGATTCTATGCTTCCGAACTCGCCATGTAATTTTGCGTTTGACATTTTAATTTCAATATAATCACTACAATATCACGACCACAGCACAAAATTTGAAAATAATCTTATCTATCATAATCCGATGTGATTTCGACACGGGCCACATGTGGAAAATCCGAATGGGCTCGGATTGGAACTTGGGAGCAAGTTGAGCAACTTCTGCACGGGATGTCGCAAAAATTGCAAGTGTGCTAATCATTTCATAAATTATAAATAAAAATAAAACACACGAAGAATGTAGAAAGACAAAATAAGCTTCGACCAATAATTTTGAAGTTTTTTCTTATATCGCATGGTTTGGCTGAAAACATACATTTTTTATTTTCAATAGTATTTTTGAAAATTAAAAGTTAAAACATACATTTCATCAAAAAATATGTAGATTAAGATTTTTTGACCATTTTCAAGCAGATAATTTTGCATTACAACTTTTTTCTCGTGAAAATTTTTTGATTTTTAATAATATTTTTTAAATTGTTAAGTTTTAAAATACTGTAACTATTTTAATTTGAATTCTATTTATAAGTTTCATAATCATAATTTGTAGAGCTTTTTGTGCATTATCAGAAATTAATATCGACATTTTTTATTTTCTCAAATAGTAGTTTCCAAAATTACAGGAATGCTCTAGTTTTCGGAATTTGTGTCAGATACGTTTTATAAATTACAATACCATCTGATGAATCCCCTTAAAAGTTTTGAAATTGTAATATAATTATTGAAATAAATTAAAGTATAAGCTAATAATTAGAAAGTTAGGATGAAAAAAAATTTTTTAAATCGAATTATTTTCATCTAGATGCATTACGTAACTTTTGAACGACTTCTTAGAAAATGCAATTTTTGCACAGCATTTGTAATAATTCATAATGACATTAAAATTGTACTTTTAGATAATAATGCAGATGAAAGCAATTCACATATTTCAACGACACGGAGAAAAATGGATATTGATCCATAATATCTAGATATTGAGGCACAATGTCAGTAGCATTCAACTATGTGACAAACATTTAGATATTCTACTTCAATACCTGCAGATATTGAAAAAAAGATATTAACCACCAGTATCTCAGATATTGAGCTTGATTATCTCAGATATTAAAAATGAATATTCAAGATACTAAACTTCTCAATATCCTCGTTAGTAAACTTGAATGTCTGAGGTACTAAAGTTGAATATCTCAGATCTTTAACATCAATATCAGGTATACTGAAAAGGTAAGTTATAGATATTACAGCTCAATGTAAAATGTAAAATAAAGCTCAATGAAAAAAGTCAAATTATATTTTATTATGTTCTTTACTGTAAAAGTAACGTAGATGTTTGAACCAAATGTTTATTATCTGGCATGTCTAAAATTAATTTAATGTTCTTGTTAGAAACTTAAACTTAACACTAAGGTTAGATTTCATTTTCGGCTATAAACCACATATAGAGAAAATATATAACTTATATGTTTTACTTACTGCATCTCAAGTTAATGACCCGATCACTTTTATTCCATTAGAAACACTTATTAGAATTTAAGTAAACTTTAATAATCTTTTAAAATGTATCTTTCCGGAACGCTGCAAGCATGTCAATCTTAGATTCACTTAAATTTCGATGAGAGCGAAAAAGTGATCACATAACCACTATATATATGCGCACGCACTTCATGTTTCAATATCTAAGCTATTGAATCTGAATATCAAATGTTACTTCTCGGAAAAATCTTATATATTGAAAAAAAAAATTTTAATATTGCGTGTCAATATCTAGATATTATGGATGAATATTTCCTATTTGAATATCTACTTTTCAATATCCATTTTTCTCCGTGGACCATCTGTCAAGATTTAAGTTTTATAATATTTATATTGTTATGAGCACGTATGTGTTTAAATTAAATTTACTCTGATTCAAGACCATTTATTCGAAACTGCATTTAATACTAATGCCATTTAAGCACGCGTGAATATAAACCTTTTTGCAATTGAGAATTATTTATGGTGGCTGATTAAAGCCCAAACAAAATATGAATGTACAGTTTGAACTAAAAAATGATACTCTGAAATGCACTCTCGATCGACTCAATAAGCTTTCAAAATGGAGCTAGTACATCAGTCACCGATAATCAGGCCGATTCAGACTTAAACAATTAGACTTAATTTCAAGATGCCGTGAACCTACAATACTCAAATTAACCGAGCTTCTTAACCCAGTGGCGTATGCGTTGTCAGATTGATAAATGTTCTGCGTAATAGAACAGGATTTAATGCAGAACGGAAGTTACACTTTAAATGCTGTTCATCAAACTGACTTCTTACGTTTTCTTATTTATCATTGCTAAGATTTCTCCTCTCTAAATCTAAATTAGTCAATATTAACTAATTCAGAGCAAAATTTAATAATGAATTTGCATAAATGCGTTCATTTTTAATTATTAAGAAATTCTAGTCATTAATTAATTAAGATTTTACTCTGAATTAGTCAAATTTTACGATAATCTAGTTGGATTAATTTATTAATTAGTGAAAGGGGAAAACAAAATTAAGCGATTCAAAAAATCGATATATTGATTGCATAAATCATTAACAAAACATCTCAAAAATATGTTCTTAAAGTTTTATAACTAAATTCGGATTATTTCCGATGCGATGGACAGTAAAAGTAACGCTCCTTCATTTGGCACTAAAACGTCATTTTTGAGATTTGGGGGAAACATTACTTAAGAACTAATAGACCAATAATTTTCAAAAGTGATACACTTCTACTTTATTCAATTGCTAGAAAATTAACCTACAATTAAGAAGATAACAGTTTTGATACTATGTCTATTATTGTTAAAAAAAATGTTTAATTATGGAAATTGATACCCTTTTCTTTAAGGGGGTCGTCTACCTTCGCGGTTTCAAAAAATCAAATTTTTTTTTGCTTATTTCGAATCTAGACACTATAAGGAACAGGCCTTATGAAGGATTTATTCGAAAACATGCTGGTTCAAATACTACCGACCTCATCATTTATCTTTAAACGCGTTTTCTCGAAAGTAGTGTTTTTTAAAATTGTTGGCACGATTTTGACGGAACTATCGAAGATATTGGAAATCTGTAAATTGTTTCGTATTCAAAAAACGTCTCACTACGATTAGACACGAGCTTTTTAAACAAAAATTTTTTTTCACTTTTTTACAGCTTTTTTAAGCTAGAAAAACAGGGTAGAAAATAGAACTTTAATTTCAAATCGCTGCCATTTTGTTACATTTTTAAATCTTTCAAAAAGCTTGTGTCTTATCGTAGTCGGATTAGTAAAAAGTAAAAAAATATGATTGTTTTCATTTTTCAAGGTTCTGAAGCTGAGAAATCGTCCCACAAAGTCTATTATGCCGCACCGGCAGAGATCGATTCAAGGACGCGTCAAGGCCAAGATAACGAAAAAAAAAAATATTTTCTTTTTTTTAATTTTAATAATGTACTAATTAAATAAAAAAAACTTTGTGTCAATATCATGTGTAGTTTTTTCCCAATCCATCGTCAAAAATAAGCCCGAAATTCAGGCGCGAAGGTAGACGACCCCTTTAAACAGCCCAAAAAGATCCAATATCCAATCTTTTTGTCTGCAAGTTAGTTCATATTCTTGAAAAAGATCTTAATAATTAAAGAAATCGTTGGATTGATTTTAGATGAAAATTGCGACCTCTAGAGATCATGAAAATTGCTATCTCGGGTGAAGACCTGCCATGGGGGATAGCTAAAAACTAGATGATTTGCAACTAAACAAATTTGAAAAAGTTACATTCAATATTTGGCCTTTTAATGTGGTTTCCCCCCTTAAATGAAACTAAATATTTTAGAACTATTTACCCTTATCTAATTATGATTCCTTTTTGCCTTTGTTTATTTTAATAATCTATGAATGTTGCCTATTAGTATTAACAGACCTGTGTTTGTAACATAAGATGTAATATTAATACTAATAGGGTGGCTCAGGTGACTAAACGCTTGGACTTCTAGTTAGAGGTCCAGGGTTCGATCCCTGGCTCAGGAAATTTTCCTACTTACTTCTACCAAGCTTGAGACACTTTAGATTTCAGATTCCGAAATAATAACCACGCGTTTCATGATTTGAGGTTAAATTTCGTAATTAGGAATTGCATATACGCAATTTTGCACTTATTTCGTTCTAACACCTAATTATTTAAATTCCTTTAGGTGTATTTTGCTTTATTTACTTTTTATAATATCCCAAGTAAAAATTCAAATTTATTGTTGTATTTTGAACGAAGATTGCAGTTAATAAAAAGAGAATAGTTCTATATATAAAGATAAGGAAAATTAACCTTTTTAATCGAGGAAGGAGATCACTTGAAAGTCTGCGAAGTGAGTTCAAGGCATTAAAAGCGCAAAAGCAAGAATTAGTTATTCGTATGAGAGTGGAATGCTATTCGTTTGGAGGCTTATTAAGCCCATTACGTCTTAATTTATTTCCATATTTTAAAATGGTGTGTAGCATGATCAAGGAGAAGGAGAAACTAAACGAGGATTATAATGATATAATTTTACCGGGAAGTACCACGTCATTTGCATTCATGCATACTAGCAGTGTTACCCCACCGAGTGCAAATAATGTACGCCCACTATCGTCATCTGAGGGTTCCAGACCTACAAATGGTGCTCAATTCACCTTTCAAATTATCTCAAACAAAAGTGATTTCACTTATTCGCTCGGACTCCATCTTTTTATATTATTCCAGAAGATGCATTAAGTAATTCTAGCATAAGTAGAATACCTACTATACAAGTCAAAGAAATACTGAAAGACAGAAGTATGCACTGCTTATTTTAAGTAACTTCAGATACCGAGATACAGTAGTTTATTGTCTGTTTCTCAAAAAGTTTATGCTGTTTTTATGCATCCAAGTTTCTTTCGATCAGACTTTTTCAATTATGGCAGCTCAGTAAAATCTTTGCTTCTCTTAATTAACTTGCAAGTTTAAATGCAGAACTCTGGATACTGATTATCAGTACCCGCAGTTCTGATGATCAGTAACTCTCTCAATGAGATTTAATTCTCAGCACGCACAGTGGGCCAGAATCCACAAAAGTCGATCATAAATCGAAGGTCTAGTTTAATCTGAACAAAACGGTTTCCTGAGAGGTTTTTCGGGTCGCTGATTACGAATCTGATGTCTAAATTTCCAAAAACAAAATGGCGGATCCAAAATGGCGGATGACTTTACAAAAAACTTCATCGATTTGCTTTAAAATTGAGATACAGGGGTTTTATAGGTCGCTGATTACGAATCTGAAGCTAAAATTTCCAAAAACAAAATGGCGGATGACTTTACGAGAAACTTCATCGATTTGCTTTAAAATTGAGATACAGGGGTTTTCTAGGTCGCTGATTACGAATCTGATGTTAAAATTTCCAAAAACAAAATGGCGGATCCAAAATGTCGGATGACTTTACGAAAAACTCCATCAATTTGCTTCAAATTTGAGATAAAGTGGTTTTTGGGGTTGCTGATTACAAATCTGATGTTTTACTTTTCAAAAACAAAATGCCCTTCACTTCGCCACCTGCCAAACCAGCTAGTCGCGCGTAATGCCACGCTCGACTACCTGTGTTTGACGTAGCTCCAAAAAAAAGTTGCAGCTAGTAGCAGCTGATTACAGTTTCTGACTATTAAGACAATTCAAAGAACAAATTATTATACATATAAATTTTGCATTTACCCCCAGGATCAGACATTTTACCGATTTAAAAAAAACCACTGAACAAAAGTTGCGCACACTTTACTGAGACCGAATTTTTAAGTTCAATTTTGCACGGCTGGAGACACTCGGAGAATAACAATTTCCAGCTGATGTGTTACGAAGTGGTGAAGAAGGTATCGTCTTTACCACTCAGGGATAATTGCATAAATACTTCTAGAACAAAACCCAATAGCTAGAACTATAGAATTTAAATTTTCATTTCTCGATTTTTGAGCGCGTTTTTAGGATTTTGGCCCACTGTGCCACGTGGCCAATTTTTCCAACATTATTATTTTTATTGCACTAAGAGACTTTTCGTTAGAATCAATCATAAAACTCGGACGACATTCTGAAACGAATTATACGAAAACATACTTACGTTCAGAAATTAAGAAACTGTTCAACAGAATCTTGAACCTACTGAAATTATGCATTCTTTCTTCTTTTACGAAGTAACGATTTGCTGAAAATAAGAATGCTACACTCTTGTTAGCAGTAAAGGCGCATTCTTATCATAAGAAAACTATTACTGTCGATCTCTAGTTTCTCTGTTCTTAAACTCAGAATCAAAGATTCTGATAATCAGAATCAGTAGCCGTCGATTCTGAGCGAGACGTCTACTGATCACCAGTATCCGGATTCTGATACTCAGAATTTTCTTTTTAGCGTGATCCATCTTTTCTGAGTTCCTGGATCAGTGCGGAACGTAAACAATTTCCCGCAGACTTAAAATTTTTCATAGCGCCTCCTTTGAAAATCCGATTTGCGGTACCTGTAGAGCGGGTTGAAAGTATGATTTCCAACCCTAGGTGTTGCGTCGCTATAAAATATTGTCGCGTCGCTTGTAATTTCAACGATATTTAATCTTATATTTTAGAGTACATCTATTCCCAAATTTAGTTTATTGTTTTATTTTCAAAGAATATCTGCTTTACTAAATACATTTAGTTTATTTTGTATCGTCTCAAAAGCCTTCGTATTTGTAATTACGGTCACGGATTAGGACCAACACATTTACTAAATTGCAGTATTATTACTCTAATCCAGGGAAGGCGTAACCAGCTACAAGTTTAGGGCAGCACCACCTTTAGGTATACAACCTCATTGAGGCCTGCATTTTTTCTGCCACCCTAGGATAGATGGACCCTCACCATCTTAATACTTTTCCATTCAGAAATAGTTCTAAAACTCTTGGAAAAACCTAAAATTGTCACGTCAAGCGAAGGAGTGTCTAACCACCTCCACTACCAACTGTTAACCAATCGAAATTGTTTTCTTGTACAATAGCATTTTGTAAATGCACTCTGCATCTTTTTCATACTTTGATTCCTCAGTTAAATCAGTCCAACAAACAAGAAGATGAAGAAGAAGAAGTTAAATCAGTTGTCTTAACGCCACCATCCTGTACATACCAAAAATAAATAAATTCTGTCAGACACCATATTGTCTTATGTGTTTTACTACGTCAAAAATATCGATAATATTAACAGTTAATATTATCTAGACGAATAATTAAATACCAAGGTCAACTCAATATATTTGTCAAATTGTAACACTAGGGTTGAAAGTCGCTGTTTCAACCCGCTCCACAGTTACAGCCAATCAGATTCTCAAAAGAGTTGCTATGAAATAGTACATTACGTGCCCAGGAGCAGAATGAGGGTCATTGCGGGACGAGCGACAATGCTCGCAGGAGACGAAGCCGAAGCGCGATCAGTCCTGCGAGCATTGTCGCGAGTCTCGGAATTACCCGAATTGTGTGCATTGGCACGTATTCTATTTTATGTGACTTCGGTGCGTATACGAGTTTTTATGCGTACACTGGAATCTAAACTAGTATTGTAGTTGTTTGCGGCGCTAGTCATTACACTTGATATGTCACGACTAGTCCCGGCCATTTTGATTTTATCGATATTGTGTAGTAGTAATGGATTTTAGTAGACGCATGCGCAGTTCAAATGTACAAGGCTTTGCCAGTAAGATGCTAACGCTGTACGAAGAAAAAGAAGAATAAGAAGGATTGAGCTTCGTTTCATGGCTATGGGAGCATGCGCAGTTCAATTTTTACATTTCATTCCTTTCTGGCGAAATGTACTACATTGCGTTACTGTTAACTGTAGCGAAAAAACAAGTTTGCGCGCCGGTGGCACATAAAATAGTATACATTACTCGAAACAAAACACAGCGAATGCAACTCGTGTGACTGCAGCCCTCGCTTCGCTCGGGCAGCAAACTTCACACTCATTACAATCGCTGTGTTTTGCCCCTTGTAATGTAATATACCATTATGTGCATCCGGCACGTAAACTCGTTTTTTCGCTACCGTTAAGAGTAGCGCAATGTTGTGTATTGCGCTACAGAGGAATGAAATGTAAAAATTGAACTGCACATGTGCCTATAGCCATACAGTGGAGCGTAATCTTCTTATTCTTCTTCTTCTTTGTACAGCGTTGGCAGCGTACTGACAAAGCCTTGTACATTTGAACTGCGCATGCTCTATTACAATACGCTACTACTAGACAAGATCGAGAAAATCAAATTGGCCGGAACTAGTCGCGAAATATCAAGTGCAATGGACGAGAATCATGATTAATACTAGATTAGATTCGAGTTTACGCATAAAAACTCGTATACGCACCGAAGTCACATAAAATAGAATACGTGCAGGACTGATCGCGCCTCGGCTTCGTCTCGGCTTTGCCTCAGCTACGTCTCGGCTACACCTCGACTATACTCGTATACGTACCGACTACGCAACGGCTACACCTCGACTACGCCTCACCTACGCCTTGGCTTCGATCTCCTGCGAGCATTGTCGCTCGTCGTACAAAAAAATTTATTTTTATTCCAGAGCCCCCCCCCCCCCCACCAATCTATCCCCACAGTCTGAGGTAAATTTTTGCAGAGTCACTCACCCACCCCGTAAATAAGAAGTTTCTATTGCGAACATGTTTTGCGCATGATAAGCATTTCTTGAAATATTTCGATGCCTCGAGATAAAAAAAACCCATCCTGTATATCCTGATACATATAATAACATGTGGATCAATAAGTCCCGGGACTAACTAGGAAAAACACATTTTTCTAGCAAAAACTCGACTTTATTCATCAACATAGTCTCCTTCAAAAGCAACACAATCAGTTCAGCGCTTCTCTAACATTTCAATACCTTCCTTGTAGAACAATTTATCTTTCGCCTCGAAATAAGCGTTCGTTTCGGTGATGACTTCCTCGTTGGAGTAGAATCTCTTTTCTTGGAGCATTTTTTTGTAGTTTGCAAACAGGTAGTAGTCGCAGGGGGCCAGATCCGGTGAATGTGGTGGGTGCGGAAGCAATTCGAAGTTCAATTCATTTAATTTCGCCATGGTAGCGAGCGACTTGTGACACGGCGCATTGTCTTGGTGAAAGAGCACTTCTTTCTTCTTCATTTGGAGCCGTTCCTCACCGATTTCGTTCTACAAACGCATCAATTGGCCAATGTAACGTTCGCTATTGATCAGACGATCAATAGTTTATAGTCTTACCAAAAAGGTAAGACTACCTTTTTCAAGGTAGCCGATGAACAAAACTCCATGAGCATCCCAAAATACTGAGGCTATAACCTTACCGGCCCACATTTGCGTTTTTGGCCGCTTTGGACACTTCTTACCGACTGCAGTCCACTCGGCTGACGACCAGTGATCCCAGAACGTGGGAGCTGGCGGCCCCCACCATAGTCCCCACCAGCTCATGGCTTCTTCCTCGCTCGACTGCCATAGGTTGGTTGAATGAGGAAGACACAATGAGCTCGTGGCATCTATGGTGGGGGCCGCCAGCTCCCACGTTCTGGGATCACTGCTGACGACCACTTTGACTACGGAGTGTAGTGATGGATCCAGGTTTCGTCCATTGTCACATACCAACGCAAAAAATTCGGTTTATTTCGTCGAGACAACTCCAAACAGCGCTCGTAATCAATGACAGGTTGTCGTTTTTGATCCACCGTGAGAAAACGCGGCACCCACTTTGACAACAGCTTTCTCATAGACAAATGTTTATGCAAAATAGCGTACACACTGCCGTATGATATCTTTAAGGTGTCAGCTATCTCATGCAATTTTAATTTACGGTTTTCGAAAACGATTTGGTGGACTTTTTTGATGGTTTCTGGTGTAACTACCTCATTTGGCCGGCCGGAGCGTTCAGCATCTTCAGTGTCTGTACGACCACGTTTAAACTCAGCATACCACCGACAAATGGTTGTTTTTGATGGAGCAGAGTCCCCGTAGCACTTTTCAAGCCATTGTTGAGCTTGCACTGTGTTTTTTTTCATCAAAAAGCAATGGTAAATCAACACACGAAATTGTTTCGAATCCATTGTTTTGAGAATATCAAGACTAGCGACACTTAAATCACTGTAACTCGTGGACCAAACATCAGAATGTCATGAAATATTGACAGGTATTTTTTGAAGGTTGGTACTCGTGAAAAATCATACAGAACTTTTGTTGACAACGACATCTATGTGTCAGTCCCGGGACTTATTGATCTACGTGTTATATAAATTTCAATATGGTTGCACAAGTTACTACATTCACGCCATTTATTTTGCAAGTGAGAGTCTTCATTTTTCAAAAGGGCTAAAAACTACTGATATGCTTTGTGTTGAACCCTGAAATAGTATATTAAGACACCAGAGCGGGAAGTTTGTGATCCCCGATGAGTGCTGTAAATCACGCGAATAAGGAACCAACAACCTGCACATGTATCATATACTATTTTCGAAAAATGTGCGCAAAATATAATATGCAGGAATCAATATTTCTGCACATTCAGGTGTGCGGGAATATCATGATTCATGAATCATGATATTCCCGCACATTTTTAATGTCATCGGAAATCTAACATTTTGCGAACATTTTTCAATGCGCAAAGTGCAAACTTTCCATACAGTATATCAAAAACGATTATTTCAGTTTGACATATTAGTCATCTGTCTAAGTCGCTCTTAAACTTTGAAATGGTGCGATCTAAATCTTTTTATGTTTTTTTTTTTTGTAAAATACTAAACTATAATATAGATTTACCAATTATTGTATAACAAAAAGTCTTTGAGTACAGAGAAATGGCTGTAGGATTGAATTCTCTTGATACTTTCAGACATTTCTAACAGTGTATATTGCTTGAGATAAAGTGTCTAAATACATGCCGACTTATCACTGTGATGTGGTCGCAATATTGCTTGTGGTTTGCACCCTCTGTGAGAAAGTCCGCGAGGGTCTCGTGGCCTCATCTGCCAACTGTCGGTCGGAGGTTCACCAAGCTAACTGCGATTTGCGTGTTTCATTGCTCGTTCACAACACGTTGCGAATCATAATCAGATACATTTTTATTTATTTTAACTATCATATACGAAGTAAGTTCACTGGAAAAATAAGTAATTGTGCCAAGTTGTCTGATGAGAAATTTTTGAAAATTTTTGTTACAGAAAAAGACTTGCGTTTATGATTTTTACTAGGCTGCGTTTAATTTTGCGGAAAAATTTGTTGTCAGTAAAAATATCAAATGTCAAGTTGCTTTCCTAAAGATAATTATTATTTGAAGAATTTGAAAATCTTTCTGTGGAAAAAAGATGCTTTCGACTGCGTTCAACCTCAACTAATTAATTTAAAATAATTATTAATACTGACAATAATTTTTAAGGTAGTTCGTTCACGAAAATTAGACCTCAGGCAAAAATAGATAATTTTGCTTTCACGAATAGCAATATTATTATTGAAGGTCTAATTTGAAAGAGAAAAGATTATTTTTCATGAAATAAATTTGAAACACTAAAAAATAATTTTATTTCCGACCAAACTGATTTTCTTATCGCTTCGAGCCAAATTTTTAAAAATGATGCGATTCTAATAAATGACGGTTCATTTTTTTTAGGAAAAAGATTCTCTAAACTTGACCGTTTCCAATTTTTGAAAATGAATTCTTTAATGGCTGAAATTACAAAAAAAACAGTTTTTCAAAACAAAATTTTTATAAACAAATTGCTGCATTTGATAATAATTAATTCAATTTCAAAAATAGGAAACAGTCATGTTGTAGAGAATCTTTTTTCTAACAAAATGAACCGTGACTTATTAGAATCGCATAATTTTTAAAAATTTGGCTCGAAGCGATAAGAAAATCAGTTTGGGCAAAAATAAAATTTATTAATAAAATTATTTTTTTCTGTTTCAAATTTTTTTCATGAAAAATAATCTTTTCTCTTTCAAATTAGCCCTTCAATAATAATATTGCTATTCTTGAAAGCAAAATTATCTATTTTGCCTGACGTCTAATTTTCATGAACGAACTACTCTTAATAAGACTCAATTTTCTGGAACTTTTTTTTATTTTATTTTTATATATTTTTTTTTTTCGTGTAAAAAAAGTAGAGAAAATTTGTATTCAAAGTTTTTTCCGTTCATGTAAGGCATAGGCAATTGTTTTCTTTATTTTGCACCTTTTAAACATTTTTTAGAAGAAGCCAAAATGTGGTATCAGAATATTGTAAAAAGTTGCAGCTCTATACCTGTCACTCACGACCTTGTTTGCAATTCATTCCATTACTACAAAGTGTTGCTGTCATTAGCAACTTGAATTTTGCCGTAATCGTAGGTTCGTAATTGCGCGCGTTTGCTGCTTTTGCCGCCTTGCTGAATGGAATTGCGGTGTCGCGTTACCTTACACGTGATATTGTGACGACCACGATCCTACACTTTTCTTCAACATCATGTAATATTAATAAAAAATAATATTTTCATCAGATTTAGAAAAATAAATTTAAATTTAATTTTTATTATCTAATTAATTGTTTAAACCTCACATGAAAAAATGAGTTTCAAAATTTAAATTACTCAAGTAAATACTTTTAATCAAAAATCAGAATAGAAAAAAAAGTTTTTCTATGATTTTAAGATTTAAAATTATATTATCAGTCGTGTCTTTTGAAAGATAAACATTATTTTTATGAAAAAAATCAAAAACTTGCAAAAGATAATATTTTGAATAATGATTTTTTGTAATAGAATATTTTCTTGTTATCGCTTCTTACCAATTTTTTGAAAATGATCAAATTTTCATAAATCATAGCCTTTTTTTGGGGGAAAGTATTCTCTATAACTCTACTGTTTCCAATTTTCAAAGTAAAGTTTTCAGTGACTGAAATCGTTAAAAGAATTTTTTTAAAGAAATTTTTCTTTAAATTACTATGTTTGAAATTTTTTTACTTATTATCAAAATTGGAAATAGTATAATTATATAGAATATATCATCACCTAAGCGCAAAAATGTTTTCTGTCCACTTTCTGAATTTTTTGAGTTGATACAAAAAATTGTAAATTGAGAATATAGTGTTATAATGATTATAACATTATTTGACGTCAATATAACATTGTAATATTGAAGTCTACATCCTCAATTTTCAATTTTTCACATCAACTCAAAAAGTTCAAAAAGTGGACTTATAACATTTTTCCAATCAGGTGATGTTATCTTTCTCTTAAAAGTAAGCCATAATTTATGAAAATCCAATAATTTCCAAAAAATTCGTGAGAAGAAAAAAACAAAATAATTAAAAGTATTATTTTTTGTGAGTTTCAAATTTTTTTCATACTGAATGATGTTTTTTCTCTCAGAAGATATAACTGATATCATGTTTTAAAGTCTTGAAATCATAGAAAAACTTTGTTTTTCCAGAGACCTGATTTTTGGTGCAAAAACTACCCTAAGTTACTTTAATGTTTCTCGACTTCTTTTCGATGGTCAACTTTATGTAAAAACACTCTGTAATCCGAAAATTTATTACCTGCACAGTGGAGGAAGATTTTTCGTATATATGGAAAAAAATAATTTTATTAATGCTCTATAAATCTGATTCAATAAAAAGTACACTGAATGAGTGAAAAGCCGTCCACCAATTCACACTGATCAATATTCCTGCTAATCATTATTAGTCCGTTTCTTCACTTGTTAAAAAATGTATAATTATTAATTGAATTACTAAGAAATGACAAGTAAGATAGAATTTTTATCAATTTGAATTAGTGGCCGACTTTTCATCAATTCAGATTTAAAGAGTGGATTTTAATTTACAGTACTTTTATAAGATTTCGGTAGCTGTAAAAATATCTTAAAAAAGTTTTTGAAGATTGGGACAAATTAATATTCTTTGCCAATCTTCCCTGATTAAGATGAGCCCGCATGTCTCCATTTTTCACAAGAAATTGTCAGGTGGCAAAGGCACGTTTTAATGTGAAGGTGTCTCTTGTGAGGAAGGCTCGTTTTGCCAATGATCGATGTAATCTCTTATCGGACATCTTGTCATCGTGCTATAGCTGGGCGCAAACGAGTTAGTGTCCCGCCGCGGTGAGATCGTAAGATAGCAGGAGGTGAGATGAGGTGAGATTGTTGCACGCGCAGATGGACAAATTATCATTCTGCTCTCTTCTTCATTTCCCTTCAAGGTTTCGAGGAAAACAAGTCGAGAACTTGCCACTGTACTTATACGATTATGAGAAGTGATTCGAAAAAATTTATATTTAAGGCAAGAGAAAAACGTTGCGATTGTAACTAGTTTAGTCTCTTCTTTAGTTGATTGTATCCTCAAGATGAGATGATTCAGGAATAGTTACGACTTTGATAATTAATTTATTAATGTTTGATTATATTCAAAATTAGTTGAAATTTTATGAGAATGTTTTGTTTTCAATTCTTTTGACAGTAATATAAGATATCAAAAAGTATTGCTAACAAATTTTTTATGAAGAATAATTTTGTGACATAAATGTTTCTCTTATCATTTGTCGTTTGACCAAAACTGGGGATTTATGTTCTTTCAACCAATTTAGCTAAAAGAAACCTAAATCATTGGTCAAATAGGGCAGACCAATGAGAAAGAATTGGTTCATTTTTCAAAAAATCTGTAAAATCTTTGAAATAACTGAAATTTATAGAAAAGAATTTTGATTTTAAAAGAAATTACATATTTCTTTATTTGATTCAAAAATAACATATTTCAGTTTTAAATAATTTCGTAACATCAGGTTTTTTTCTGCTCAATTGAAAATGAAATCGATCGATATTTTAAGGTTCCCAATTTAGAATAATTCCAATATTTAAAATTACAATGAATTTAAACAACAATTTATCCAAAAGTTCTGGATAATTTTTTTTATCTAAACTAAAAAAAGTGTCTAAAATACTTTTAAAAATAGAAGGAAACATTTTGAAATTAGAGACCAAAAGTAATTTCGAAGACTAATAATGTTGATAATTTCTGATTCACCCCTAATTGAGGGATAATTTTCTAAAAAATTCTTATGGGTATCTTTTAGCACGTTTCTAATTCCTTTTTTAAGGTTGTTAGATTTTCGAAATGCACATCTAAAATATACAAAACTTCTACAAATTACAAAAAAAAGTTTCTATGCTTGATTATATTGGAAACCCGGTGACTTGGAAAATTTGGTTAGAATAGGTAAAAAGAAGGTAAAGGTCCACATGAAGTCCCGTTTGCTTACGCCACTGTAGAGGGCAAAGCTGGAGTCAAGAGTGGCCATGGATACGAAGGTGGATATACTTACTGGATGCTGCGAGATAAAGCAGGCCGTGCAGCGGTGTAAATGCAATCAAGAAGGCCTTAATTAGACCGTCACGCCGTACATCCTTCATCTCAGAGTAGCTGATCCTCTGACTCCTTTCGTCTTTCTCATTCTGCTTTCGTCCTTTAAAACTTTGCCTTCTCTTCCACTTTTCAATTTTCGATTGCGTATACTTGTGTACTTGAGGAACTTACAAATTATGAAACTAGTGTTCAATTTAACGAAAGCAGAAAATGTCGAAAGTTAAAATATTTTCAATTTTATAGCAATTTGTAATCTCTTCATCCATTTACATAAGTTTTTTATTATGCACCTTTTTGTATTTTGCTCACTTGTTAAGCTGAATATAAAGAAAACGGTTTTCCAATATTTAAAAAGTTGAAATGGAAATGGAACGCCTGATATATGCTTAAGGCAATGTATGTAAACGGTACCGAATTTATAATTCGTGTAAAGATGCGAAAAGAAATATCGAGTTTACAATTCGTAACATTCTCAAATGTTTATAATTCCAGAAAAGTTTTGTTCTTAAAATAAGTGTTATGAAAATTATAAATATTTAGGAGCAGGTAGACGTTCCTTACTGCCTTTGTTTCATTTCACAAATTTTTAAACTGATGTCTCATTTTGCACGGGTATAAATCTACACGAAGAATAATGCCAGGAAGTTGGGTATTGATAGGCTATAAGGGGCTGTATCAAGTAAGCCACGCAATGGAGAAAATTATATTAGTTTCCTACATAGCAATTTTTGAAGATTTTACTACAATGATTAATACTTTTTTCTGACGCTTCGGGACATGATATAAGGTATATTAACAAAGGTTTATGGACCTTAAGGCAATTGTCGTGCTGAAAATCAGGTCTCCGTGAAAAAAACAGTTTTTCTATGATTTTAAGACTTAAAATTATATTATCAGTCGTGTATTATGAAATGAAAAACATTATTTTTGTGAAAAAAATTTAAAACTTACAAAAAATAATACTTTCAATAATGTTTATTGTAATAGAATTTTTTCTACTGGCCGGTTAAAAAGTGTACTTTTTTGCTATGATTTATGAAAATTTGATCATTTTCAAAAAATTGGTAAGATGTTTTTTCTCTTATAAGACATGACTGATAATATCATTTAAAATCTTAAAATCATAGAAAAACTTTTTATTCCAGAGACCTAAATTTTGGCACAACTGATCAAAAAACCAAATTACGATTTTGCCAACCATAAAATTGTTTAATTGTTTCGAAAATCGAGTTAAAATAATCCATTCTCCTTAAAAAAACTTTTAAGGGAAACTAAAATATTTGTATTTTCAGAAATTGTCACTTTTTTTCCTGAAACGTCGGTAGAAAATCCCATTATTGGGGTGCAGGCGAAAATTGGGTGATTTGCGTCAGCACCGTCATTTTTTCGTCATTTTTGCACCATCAAGTGTCGCCATCTAACGGACCAAAATGTAAGTTCTTTGCGAAAACTTGAAAATATGGGCAGCCAACTTCATCGTTGTGAAAACCTACAGTTGTTGCAAAATTGTCTCTATCGAATTTTCTGACTGACGAAAAAAGTTCGTAAATAACTCCCTCCTTTTTCGTGTGTACCCCAAAAAGGGGATTTTCTTCCCGCGTCTCAGGAAAAAAAAGTGGCCATTTCTGTGCATGCATTAGAAAAAATAAAGTATGCTACACGGAAGGAACAAGATGATTTTTTATTCAGAAAACCCAAATTACTAACCTGACCACAAACAGGAATTAAGGTAGTTGATCCAGGAAAATTATACCTCAGGCAAAAATAGATAATTTTGCTTTCAAGAATAGCAATATTATTATTGAAGGGCTATTTTGAAAGAGAAAAGATCAATTTCATTGAAACAAATTTGAAATACAGAAAAAAAATTTTATTAACAAATTTTATTTTTGCCCCAACTTTTTTTCTTATCGCTTTTTACCAAATTTAAAAAAAGTATGCGATTTTAATAAATTACAAATCACTTTTTCAAGAAAAAGATTCCCTACAACTTAGCCATTTCCAATTTTCGACAATTTTTAAATTTTGGTAAGAAGCAATAAGAAAAAAAGTTGGGTCAAAAATAAAATTTATTAATAAAATTGTTTTATTGTGTTTTAAACTTTTTTCATGTAAAATAATCTTTTCTCTTCCAAAATAGCGCTTCAATAATAATATTGCTATTCTTGAAATTAAAATTATCTGTTTTTGCCTGAGGTCTAATTTTCGTGGATGAAAACTACCTTAATTTTCGCAATTTAAAAATTCATGAACCGTAAAGTACATATAGCGTGTCCTGGCTTTAAGGAGTTCGATTAATATCGATAAGCATTGATGGATCGAATCTAACAAGCAAAATTCAATTTTCGATACTCGTTATTCATCACACGTGGGTATCTACTTTAAACCGTATATATAATGTGACGTAGGAGGTCAGTTATTGCGGCAGAAGCAGCGATATGAGGGTAGAAGAGGTTTTGATTTCGCGGCTGGTAATCTGCATTCATCGCGATGATAGCTAACAGACTACTGAGGCTGAGGGCGCACTTAAGCCGAGTTAGTTACCTGGAAACCCGTAATTAGGGATTGTTAAACGGATAAAACTTACGCGTGCCGCGAAAGCAAGGGAAAGATGAACCATTCAGAAGAGTTTGCTTGGAAAGTGAACCTCAGTTTGACCTGAATATCGTTTTTATCGATCTCCCAGGTTCAGAAACCGCATTGAATACAGCTCACCTCTAAGGACCACCGTCAGCGATGATAGGTCAGATAAAATCATCACTTAGACCTTGATCGATCGTTTTTATTGTTTTGGATTTATTTTCCTTAGAACCTCAATTTTTTAATTATTCACGTATGGCAAAAGATGTAAAAAGAATTCTATTCGTTCATACATTCTTAACTCGGGATTTTTTTCACATCTTTAAACAATGTCACCCCTTATGCGATTTTTTTCTTACTTTGACTATAAGTCGGAAACAGAGATATTTTGAACATAATTGTCGGAATTTTCTGTATTTCTGTCTCAGTTTTATCGATTACTTGCCCAGAATTTTTTTATTTTAATAAAAAATTCTATTGTTTTATAAACAAAATTCATTTCTTAAATAGAAAATTTGTAAATAAAAATAAAATACAGTTACATTTTATAAAATCCACTAAAATGATCGACATATTAAAGTGTAGTAAATGAAAATCAAGAAAATTAGAAAGCACAGCTAAATTTAACCGGAAAGTAGAAAAAAATTTCAGACAGTTTCTCGGATTGGGTTGAAGTTTGTGACGACTCATATGATGAATTTTTTTTTCGTCGCATGATCTCCAAAACAATAAAAAATATGCAGAATAGTGATTTTTGACAAAAACAACATGTTTTTTGTAAACAAGAAGCGAAACCAAAGTTAGCAATGTTTGACCAAAGCAACTTTGCTAATTTTGGTTTCACTCCACCATCTCAATTTTTAATTTACTTTTTTTTATTGTAGCTTTATTTCTGCCGTACAAAGTAAAAGAACCATCAACTGAAATTATGGACGAAAATAAGTTTTTATATCATTAAAATCTCAAAGAAATTCTGCATTTAAGGTAGTTTTCATCCACGAAAATAAGACCTCAGGCAAAAATAGATAATTTTGCTTTCAAGAATAGCAATATTATTATTGAAGGGCTATTTTGGAAGAGAAAAAATTAATTTCCATGAAAAAAATTTAAAATACAGAAAAATACTTTCATTAATAAATTTTATTTTCGCCCCAACTTTTTTTCTTATCACTTCTTACCAAATTTTAAAAAATTATGCAATTTTAATAAATTACAAATCACTTTTTAAAGAAAAAGATTCCCTACAACTTAACCATTTCCAATTTTCAAAAATGAATAAATTATCATCAAATTCAGCAATTTGTTTATAAAAATGTCGTTTTGGAAAATGTTTTTTTAATGGTTTCAGCCATTAAAGAATTTATTTTTAAAAATCAGAAAGGGTGAAGTTGTGGAAAATCTTTTCTCTGAAAAAATAATTCATGATTTTTTAGAATCGCATAATTTTTAAAATTTGGTAAGATGCGATAAGAAAAAAAATTGGGTCAAAAATAAAATTTATTACTAAAATTATTTTTCAGTATTTCAAATTTTTTTCATGGAAATTAATCTTTTCTCTTTCAAAATAGCCCTTCAATAATAATATTGCTATTCTTGAATGCAAAATTATCTATTTTTGCCTGAGGTCTAATTTTTGTGGATGAAAACTACCTTAACTGCGATTAAAATTTTGATAAAAACGCATTATTTTTTCTAATAGTTGGGATTAAAGTTTTGCATTTTTTCCCACGTTTAAACTACTCCTACATTTACCAAGTGCTGATTAAAAATTTAGCAAAACCTAATAAGATGCCACACTTTATAATAAAAAAAGTTTTTGGCCTTTTTCTCAGTTTCAATCGAAATGCACTTAACGGTTCTTTTACCTTGGACGGGAGATGTGACTTCAATCAAAAATCTAAGTCTATATATATATCTATTTTTTGGTTTTCGAGATAATTTAACATGTTAGTCCATAAATAATTTGTTTTTGTCAAAAATCACTATTCTGCATATTTTTTATCGTTTCGGAGATCATACGACGAAAAAAAGATTCGTCACACGAGACGTCACAAACTTTAGCCCAATGTTTCTCGCTGTATTATTGCAACTTAAAAATTCTTTCATCAGTGACGATATAAAAAATAAAAATAAAATATTGTAAACTATAAAAAGACAAGAAGTATCTGGAACCAATCAATCGAGAAACTCTTTTAGAATTAATTATTAATATCCTTGGTTGTTTTATACATAATTATAAGATGGATCAGGTTAATAACACTAATTATCGTAAATTAATCATGAATATTTTCACATGTAGTGCGAAGTAGATTGACAAATCGAGAGCGAAGACAAGTATTCAAGGGATGAGCGCTACGATCAGTAAATCCAAGTTGATGTAGACAGTTATTAGGTGGCTAGAACCTGTGTAAAACGTCGCCATAATGATTGGGTACTAACTAACCGGCCAACGCGATCTGCTGTGGGCTCCTGGGAACCGTTGATTTGTTTACACCGTAGTAATTTGCTAATAGCGACCGTCGATGAATTTGGGATCCAGTCCTTACGTGGTCTGCATGTCAATCACTTGATCGTCAGCTAATGGCGACGAACATGAACATTCAACAATTTTCTTACATGTAAAATAAAGTGCCTTCTTACACTCTCAATTCCAGTTCATTTCGGGGATTTTAATCCTCTTATGCAAATTTAATTACAGACACTATATCAAATACTTTGTACGAAACATATTCCCAACATTATGGACTTTTAAGGATAATTTTAACTCATCAGAAAAGAAATTTAAAGGTCAATTAAACGCCTCCTGTAGCAATTTTCATTGAAATTTAATCAACTCCAGATATTCTGGAGTAATCGGTACCCTTTTGAAATTTTACTTTCTATTTTTATATCTTTAATTTACTTCTCGTTTTATTTTAAAAATTGTTAATTACAGAATAAAAATGCAATTTTTAACGAAATGTATGTTTTAGTGTTTCGGAATACATTAATTTAAATCAACGGATGTTGTGATTCGAGATTTCAACAACGTCTATTGGATTATGATCAAATCGTTTCCCATTGCCGAGTGAAAATTTATTAGTATTTTGACGCAGCGTATCAAGCAAATTAAGTAAAATGATATGAATCTGAACATAAATAAATCTTTGAAAACAGGAGCGACGTTTCATGTAATTACAAGTAAGTTGATCTAGGTATCGATTTGCTGCTCGATGTATATTGGATGACGAGCGCATTGGACACAATCTCTCGACACGGATGAAAATTCGCATAGCTGATTTATCGATACTCGATCGAACATCTATTAACACTCGGAGCGTGTCCGCTCGGCTTGGCTAATTAGCTTTACGGGCATTAATGGCCGAGGCCTATTAAACTATAAAATATTTAAATAGCCCGTCGAGCTCAAACTTGAATTACTCCCTGTATGTCAAGCGTCCGAGACTTTAAAAGACTCCAACATATCCAGCAATTCACGCCTACCCGGATGCTGTAAATTTAAACTGAATTCAGATCTAAATTGGATTAAAATTACAGAAAATGTTTACCTCAGTATTATTATTTTTTTCGTTATTCAGATTGATGAGAAAAGATGAAAAATCTTAATTTTCAAAGGGCTAAGAATAATAAATAGTTTTCTATTGAGAATGTATTTATTTTTGCAAAAGGTGAAGAAATCATAAAAAGGATACGAATGAGAAACATTACTCATTTTTATTTTATGGAAAACTTGGAAAAGGAAAAGAAAACTGTTATGTCTCTTTGAGTTACAAAATGAAAGAAATTGTTAAGATATTAACTAAATGCCGCAATATTTTTAAACGTCGGTTCGTTCTTTGCAATTTACACATTCCTTTCTTAAATTTTGAAACGATTTTCAATTTGTATTATATCTTAAAACGATATAATTAATATTCTTCAGAATTAGTTTAATTTATAAAAAATAATACCAACGCATTCAGTTCAATTCGCTCGATTGGCAAAAATGATTCTCGTGTTTCATCACAGAGAATAGTAATTAGATACAAGGCATTTTCGTTTATCTATAATGCACATTTCAAACCTATTTACAGAGCTTTTGTAAAGTCTTAATAATAATATAATATCGTATAATATATATTTATAATACGTATAAATACCTTTGTCTTGATGTACAATGCGTAGTGTAAAGGTAATCTATATGCATTTTTATTGAAATCGTTGTAATATTCAATTACGAATCAAAAAGCAAAGCTTTAAAATCATCACAATTTTTTAAGTACTCATCTTTCCTATCCTACTGTGAATTTATCTCTCCTACACATTTTTATCACCAAAAAAAGATCTATCGAATTCACTAGTATTACAATAGATTTTGTATTACCTGCAACCTATTTATTTCCTTGATAAGAGAAACACAAGATCAACTTTTGTTTGATAAATATCCAAAATTATACTTTGTGATTAATAATGAACTGTTTTTCAGTTATACTGAAATTTATTTCAAGAAACAAGTATTTGCAAGAAAATAATAACTATTATAAATTTTTCGTTTGTTTATAAATTTTACTTCACGAATGCAGACAGATATTTTATTTTATAAAGATCCACGTAAATCACAGGCCGATGAAAAATGATTGGTGCTTGGTAACGATACTGTTAATCGTTTAAAACTTCTTTTAAGGCACACAAGATATACATTTCTATAAACCTTTGATTTTTTCTATATTTTTGTCTCGCTGAGAAGGCACATAGGCTTATTATGTTCATATAGATATCTTCATGATATCTACGCATATTTAATATAATTAAAAAAATCCTTTACAACTACTCACTAGAGTCGCAGGACGAGGAATACTTTGCCTACTTTATTACATCCTGTGCGTGCATCTTGTCACGCCTATTGCACGATTCCTCTTTCTTATTCAACAGAATGTTTACATTTTTCCCCTCAACTCTTTTTCCAAACATTTTCAAAAGTTGCTTCCAAAAACTCATTGAAAAGTTATATTTACTTGATTGTTCCAGCAAAATCTCAATATACAACCATCTATTTATTTCACTTTTCCATCAAAATTTTAAGTCTTCAAGACGTTTTGAAATTATTAGAAGAATAAACAATTATAGATTTTTATCTCTTCAAAAGAGACAAAGATTCTTTAGAACTAAATTTAGATATAATGGATAATTATTTATACTTTTTCAGAGAAAAGTAAAATGTTCTGATAACGTATGAGAGTTGAGGGTCATAATTGCATTACGCAGACATATTTCAGTTATAAATTTAAGAGATGCTTGGAGAACTTTTCTTCAAAGAAAGAGTGCATATGTTATTCTCGGAACAACAGAACTTTCAAAAATCGAGAATGTTATCAGGAATGCGGAAGTGAGTTGCATTTTCGACTTTGTTAGCAAACAACTGCTTTGAGTAACCAACATCGGGAGGTTTACAAGTTCGAGAAATAAGGATCTACCTCACTGGTCAAGCAAACAATAAACGATAACAGACTGCTAATTATCAAGAACTAATTTCCACTTGGACAATGTTAATCTATAAAAAAATCTAAATTTCATTATTCAGATTAGTGAGAAAACGAGAATTTTTTATTAATTAAGAAAAATTATGAAACCTAGTAAAGTTCTTCCGAGGAAACCAATATTTTTCAATTAATTTTTCAACCAATATTTCAATTAACAACTTGAAACTAATTCTTGAACAGAAAATTACTTGAATTCTGTAGATATAAGTAATTAAATCATGGAATGAATGTTTCATTGCCAAGAAGACCAATTTACATTTACCAACATCATTTATTTTCATCTATGATTATTTGGATTTGTATCTTCTCATGGAAATGTCTTAACAGAGTTTTGAAACCAAAAATTGGTTTTTAGTGTCTATAAAGTTAATAATAATTAATGTTCGTTCTCTATTGAATCCAGCAATATAATCATGATATGTTTCAATACCATTCATTTACACTAACATCATTAAAGAATTAGCTGTGATCAATTGATGATTAATTATTAATAGTCTTCTTTTCCTTAAAATATCTATAACCCACAATTTCATAAGTAAGTCACTAGATAATTTATCTAGACTAATAAAGAAATTGTATGTTTTCTACTGTCGTTTTCAAACAACTATTACAGTTGAAAGACACTAATTGAACCCAACCTCGTAGATTTCCAACAGAAGAACTTTTCCTCAGTTTTCATAATTTATCCTTAATCAAGTACACTCTTCGAGAAGAAAAATAAAGCAGGACCGACGATCTTCGATCCCGCGAAGAAAGGTCACTCCATAACGAACGGAAGTTGTGTCTTTCAGCTGATGAGGTCACCATTCTTGCGTAACATCTCCAGATGCAGTTCATATTCTCTCGCTTTCAGTCTCAAAGAAGCGATGCTATTAGTCCGTCTATCAATATCCGGAAGAGGTCCACCAACACTTCCGGTGGGTGAACCTTGTGGAGAACTTGCCGCAGGTGGTTGTGGTGGTGGTGGGACAGGGGGATGAGGCAAATTAATCGCCGGCGCGGGTGGAGGAGGTGGAGGTGGCGAACTACGAACCAGTTTTGGACGTTGTGCAGCGGAAATGTTCGCCAAAAGGCTTTGGAATGATGCAGCTGAGGTATAAGGAAGAGGCATTCCAGGTGGTAAAAGGGGAGGTGGGGCTCGATGATAAGGGTGGGGTGGATATCCACCCGGAAGGACAGACCCATGACTTAGAGGAGGATAACGAAAGGCGTCGAAAGGTTTTCGAAGTGCAAAGGATCCAAGATGGGCGAATGGATTTGGTAATGTTGGTGCCACTACTGCTGCAGATGGAGGCCCCCCTGCTCCCAAATAAGGGTTGTAAGGATGACCCTGGGGCCCGACCTTCTCCTGCTTCCTCCACTTCGCTCGTCGGTTCTGGAACCAGACCTAAAACAAAGAGAACCTTTTCGTTAACGAGAAATCGTTAGACATTTTGTACCTTTACAACAAAAACGGAAAATATTTAGCTTAAATGTTCAGTAACTCTAGATTCTAGATCATAAGAAAATAATGGTATCCTGTGGATTTTTTTAATTTATAAAATATTTCATCAAGGTCGAATGCAATCGACATGCATAAGTCAAAAGTCGAAATTGTCTAAATAGTTTTGAAATATAAAGAAGAACAATTTTAGTATCTGGATCGTAAAAGTTGCCCATCACGTATAGGTAGTTTTTGAGAAAATATGGGTTGAAACCTCCCGAAAAGGCATTTTTGACCATTTCTGGATAACCGTGGACACTAAACCCGGAGTACTAGAACCTTCAAAAATGTCACAAATTGAAGCTTGTCGTTCCCCCTTTCGATACCAATAAACCCAAATTTAATCAGTAGGGACAACGCTGAATGATCTATGAATGAATGAACTAACATTACACCCTTTCGAATCAACCATTTGGTTCATCAATTTACGCCGATCCATGCAAAGTTTGTTCAAAGATTGTAACCATCACAAAAAAAGTAAGGGTACATTAATTGATATAAGGGTTGTTTTTAGAGGATACAATGTGCGTATATTTCATCACGGAATATCCAGAATGTCTTTGGATTAAACCAAAATGAAATTCATGACTAAAAACGGATAAATTTTCTGTTCTTTCTTACTCAGAATAACGGCCAAGTGCACACACTTCACGACTATCACTGACACGACTACGCTCAAAAGCGCACAAGGCTTCAAGGTCAGATGCGATTAAATTTGGGTTTATTGGGGTTGAAAGGTTTAATTTAAAATATTTTTTAAGGTTCTAGGACTCCGGGTTTAGTGTCCAAAGTTATCCAAAAATGGCCAAAACCGCCCAATTTGGGGGTTTCAAACCCCATTTTCTTAAAAGCTATACATGATGGACAACTTTTGAGCCCAAATTCATGTTTAGCGTGCGAAAATCTATCGAAAATACCTAGACGGAGAAAAAAATGCTATTGAATCAAAAGCATTTCTTTCCAAAAGCATGTATACTATGAATTCATAAAAATATACTACAAGAACCAATAGATATGTTACTAATTCTATAGCATATTGATTTGAATCCATAATATACATACTTTTGGAAAGAAATGCTATTAATTCAATAGCATTTTTTTCTCATTGTAGTCACTTCCCATTAGCACAACCCTTGTATACCAGTATTGTTTGTCTATAATTCATGATGAAAGAATAAAAAGGTCCATTCAGTTGCAGGTGAAGAGGAGTTTCCGGTGCAAAAGAATGACAGAAGAAGTCTGTTACTGTTATTAATGAGGATACCTGATTGAAAATTTGTACTTGAAGGAACTTGTTACGTAGGGCTATATTGAAAAGTAGTAACAATGTTTCAAGAAAATAATTGGTTGGATTCCGGGTCAGAAGCGAATGGATTATAATCCCTGGAAGTGATTGAAACCCACGGGAGTTTGGATTCCGGTTAGTGTGACGCACTCTCCCCTTTTTCAGAAAAGCCGTAGCGTGTCATTATCTCGGACGGACGAAGATGCTGTAAGTTGTTGGAAGCCTGCTTTTTCTCAAAAGCTGTCGGTATTTTAGCAAATAACAGAATATTACTCCTCGTAAACTCTTACGATGCGATTCCTTTGGCCCACTTCACATCGTTTCCCAAAACCAGAGAAACTTGGGGGAATAAATCATTATATTTTGAGCAACAGAGATACTTTGGAGTGTCTGTTTAAGGCTGTGCTATTTAATTTAGAAGCAGTCTGAGAGAAACCAGTAAGTAGTGTCTGCTCTGAGGTTTTATTTTGAAAGAATGATACACGGAAAGAAATTTGATTGCTAAATGTATTACGTTTCGTGAGAAGAAGTACCATTTTAAAGAGTAAACCAAAACTATTGGAAAAAGTTGTGAAAAAGTCACATCATAGTGGTAAAGTTTATTATGTTAATCATTACTCGCTGTATGTCTGAAATTTGAATCCAATAATCAGCATTTATATTATTTTACCGAATCTTCTGATGTAAATATATATAGAACAGAGTTTTGGAATCAGCGCGTGTTTCAAATTGGAAACATTGAGGCAAATTTTTATTATCTATGATGGGTACGTTTCACTTTCAAGTATTCTCATGATTGGACTATAGTAGGGCTTAGAAAGTCAAATCAATAAAAATGGATTTTACCATCTCCGATGCTAATAATTCCCAATTGAAGAACAAATTTTTTTTTCATTGCATCATTTCGTAGTGCCACTGTTGATCTTCATTGCTACTTGTCGATTCCCTTCACTTATTTTTCAAGTGGCAAATATTTTAGTCGGAAAAAAGCTACATAAATGGGTCCGACCGAGGGGGAATTGAATCTACGACCTACGGTTTATCCCGAGTCGAAATGTAGGCCCTACTTTGAAGCTCCAAGTGGAAGTATTGTCCCTACTTTGCGGCTGCTTATTCTACTAGCTCCTACTTAGCCGCTCCTAAAGATATTTTTATTCTATTCTGCTTCTACATAAGTTTTAGCCCCTACATTCAAGCTTTTGCCCCAATATGTTCTTGAGTTTTATTACAGTCTTCAACCCACATTACCAATTCCAAAGAGTCCAGAACTCAACGGAGATAGGCTATGTTGGATGAAAATGAGTATTATGCAGTAACAGAAGGCATACTCTAAGGTGCAGGCATCGCTGATTAAGCGCAGGTAAGTTTTATTCACGATTTTTCATTTAAAAAAAAGTTTAAACGGGTATTTCTCAAAACAACGTTTTTCAACACCTTGTTCATAAAGTCTCCGAAACTAATGAACCGAACCTTTTGAAATTTGTACCACGTGTTCTATATAACTATAGATATGCGCTATAGTCATTAACATACTGAATCTAAAACCGTTTGATTTTTTTGTTTCAGACAGTACATCTCCGAGATTTCATCAAACAGCGCACACCTATCTAGTTTTTGAGGACCTATGATTCACCACCATTTTCATCTATAAAAAGTGGCTAAAACAAATTTTAAAAAATTTCAAATAAAATATCTTTGAACCAAATAAATATTTGTTTCAATCAAATTAATTTTCATTCAAAACAAAGAAATTAATGCATTAATATATGGTCAAAGATATAATTTGTTTGATTTAAGGCAGAAATTTATTTGATTCGAACAAATATTTATTTGGTCCAAAGATATTTTGTTTGAATCAAACAAATTGTGTTTCATTTGAACGAAACATTCCTTTACATCAAAGAAAGAGTTTCAAACAAATAATTTTTTTGATTCAATCAAATATTTTTACTGAGTGTATGGAATGTTTTATAATGTAAACGCAAAAGATACGCATGTACGGGTGATTCCACGTCAAATTTATAACCAATTTTTTGATTGCTCTGAAAATTTTTCTCCTTGTTCTATAGACGATAAAAGAGATCACGTATTTTTTTTCAATATGATATTTATATTTTTCGAGATATCGGTTTTTGAATTTTTCGTCCCCAAAAAATAGTTTTTCCTTCAATTCTTCGCAAATTGCCCATTTTTCGTACAAAGGTTTGGCATTTTAGGGCGAAATGTGCAATAGCGTCCACTTCAAAGTGCACGTTTGAGCCGTTCAAAATTTATTTGTTGAGTAATTTTTATAAATTAATTTTTAAACAATTTGAATTATTTCGAAAAAGCCCTCTCCGATTTGAATAATATTTTCTGTAATTTGTAATTATAGTATGTAGAATATTGTCTCAAATTTTAAGAGTGGACGGTTGAATACTTTATTAAATATATAATATATAAATATATAACAAATTACAGGAAATATTATTCAAATCGGAGAGGGCTTTTTCGAAATATCTCAAATTGTTTAAAAAATCGCTTTATAAAAATTACTCAACAAATAAATTTTTGTCGGTTCAAACGTGCACTTTCAAGTGGACCCTATTGCACATTTCGCTCTAAAATGGCCAACCGTTGTACGGAAAATAGGCAATTTACGAAGCATTTAAAGAAAAACTGTTTTTTTTGTGGCCGGAAAATCCAAAAATCGATATCTCGAAAAATATAAATATCATATTGAAAAAAAATACGTGACCTTTTTTATCGTCTATAGAACGAGGAAAAAAATTTCAAATTTTTTGAAAAAAAAAGTTGGCATATGAATTTTCAATTTTTACCATCATTCTTGATGATATTTTCAGAAACGTGTTAGATTAACCCTCTTGCGTCATATTCTGAGTATACTTGTCGGAACGGAGATGTTACCGTAATCGGAATGACGAGTATACTCGTCGCTACATTTTCTTAGCTAACTTTTGAACGAAATCACTTAGAGAGGCCTGCGACCTCGCAAATTAAAACTTGAGAGTAACACTTTAAGATGGACTGAGTATCGAATTTTGCACATATTGTTATAAAAATTGAAAAAAAAGAGAAAATTCATGTAATAATTTTCGAATTTTTCATTCTTAAAAGAGTGCCCTAACAGTACTTAAATCGGCCTTGAAACTCTTACGTGGTGTTTTCTGAGTCGCTGATTACGAATCTAAAGTCAGAATTTTAAAATTCAAAATGGCGGATCTAGTAGAGCAATCAAATACAGGATTTTTTGGTGAAACGAGATCACTATATTGAATTTTGAGATTCTGACTTCAGATTCATAATCTACGATCCCCAGAAGCCTTAGAAATAGTCACGTTGACTTTGCCACTCATTCTTAAAAAACTAATGCATTTTGGTAACGTTCAAGTCAGGAAAAACTCTGGCGCAGGGGAGTTAAGTAGCATATTTTTGGGACTAACTGGCAGAAATTCCTAATGATTCTGGTTTACCGTCAAAAATGGTACTTTCAACCATAAAATTACTATCCGTGTACTATAAAAATTATGAACTCTGTTAAATTTAGTATGGAAATGTTATAGTCTCTAAAGGTAGTAAAATAATAAGAATTTCAATTCTGAAATTTATAGGATTGAGACTTGGAATAGGATAAAGATAATGCAGCATAACAAGTTTCTGTTTCAGTGTTGCATTTTCCAGGAAGTTTGTGTAATAAGATGCTGTTGAATTCCTTTTCACACTTTGTTCTTGCAGAAAAGATATGACGTGGGGAATATCATAGAGATCGAAACTCAAGTCGCTTCAGCGACTTTGGCACAGTGAAGACGAAAAGAATTGAGAAGCAATCACAAACAAATCGTTCCCAATTGGATCACTATTCCCGCGCATTCCTTCACCAAGATTCCTCGAAGAAGAAGCAAGCTCTAATCAGTTCAACGGAAGTCCTTTTCGCATTCTCATCCCTTTTCTCGCTGTACTGAAAGAACCTCTTTCCTGGCCAGGAGTTTTCTGAAGAGAAGGAGAAGAAAAGTATGATTTGATTGTTGGGTCGATTTTGATGGCGTGCTCTAGTATATAAATATATACAAACACAAACAGTGCATTTCGTTTTCATATCAAGCCAGAATAGAATTCTGCACGAAGATTTGTTGAGAAACGGATCTCGTGACGAAACGCAATGAGAACAATTGTACGTCAACAACAATTCAACTTATCCAATCACTGGTGCGATCATACTCGGACGCTAAGCACCTGCTTCTTTCAGACGATTCTTACCTTCTCGGAAACCAATAGACCGTGCATTGCAAAGTGTCTCTAGAATTTATTCTTGTTTCAGGAAAGCCAATAATTTTAATCAATTGCTTTGGGTCTAAGAGTAAAACTTAATAAAGCTTCTGAGCTCATTTTCATAAAGCTTGAGGAACATTATTGTTTTAAACTCTTTTAATAGTTCACTAAGAAAAAAGATTTGATTGAATCAAAGAAAATGATTTGTTTGAACGACTTTCTTTGATTTAAAGAAATGATTTGTTTAATTCAAACAAAATATCTTAGAAACCAAACGAATATTTGTTTGAACCAAATTAATTTTGCTCCAAAACACAGAAATTAATGCATTGATATATGGTCAAAGATATAATTTGTTTGACTTAAGGCAGAAATTTATTTGATTCGAACAAATATTTATTTGGTCCAATGATATTTTGTTTGAATCAAACAAATTTTGTTTCATTAAGACAAAACATTTCTTTACATCAAAGAAAGTGTTTCAAACAAATAATTTTTTTGATTCAATCAAATATTCTTTCTGAGTGTTTGAGACTTTACCAAATTTTTAGCAATACGAATGTGATGCAAAATTGCATTCGTGGTAATGTAAAATGAAATCGCAATACATTTATTGTAATTTTGCAATTCTTTCAAAGTTTTCTATTCAAATATAGTTCATAAATTGTAAAGTGACATGTTTGATGACGTGTATGCTATTATATTGACCCAAAATTCAGAGAATTTTGGTTAATTTCTCATTTTTTTGGCATTGGGTCAGCCTCTTTTTATTTTCTTCTATTAAAATTATCAATGCTACTTGCGATAAAAAACGCAAATTTAGTTTTATTCTGAGATGTTTTAAAAATAATAATAAACTTATCTTTAAAGAATTTTGTTTAAATTTTAGTATTCGTGACATTAAGTATCACATTTAAAAGTATTCTTGGATTTAATTTGTTCTGAAAATAGTCAGAACTATGAAATATTCAACCTTTCCATTTTTTCTTCATTTCTGAACATACTCAAATAATATTAAGTAAAATGACATATATAGATATTATAATAATTTATAATTCTGCAAAGACATGCTTGCAAATTCAATATAAAATGAATCGTCCGGAAAACTGGTATACAAAATCTTTTTCTTCAAACATACACACTTTCGTCCACTCGTAAAAATCACCATAACCGTCTCGGATTTCTTTACTAGGTTTAGGACAATAGTCTTCTTCAAGGAGGAAAAGAACCTCTCAGAATAGCTTTTAAAAAAAATTGTCAGTCAGCAAAGCCACATGTCCCGAGTCGGTTTTTAAAACAGTTTAGATCGATCGTTGAGAGACTCCGGTAACAAAGTCCTCAAGGAAAGTTTTCAAAATTGAAAACTGTTCACGTTTTATTATTAATAACCAATTGGTCATCCGTTCTTTATAAAGAAAAAAAAACAAACAAAAATTCCGGCCTGTTGTTTACAAATTTCTAAGTTTTTCGTTTATTTTATCCGGTTTTCTATATACAGTGAATTCTACATATTTTTTCCAATTCGTGTTTTTGCTTACTGGACTTCTTCATTTTGAATTGCAAGCGATGAGATAAGTTTTTGAGTTTCATTATTATCCTTATTTTAACTATCTTCTACATTTTTATCTTTTACGAAAATAGTTCATAAACTTCATAAAATAAAGCTGAAGTGACTTGTTCGAAAAAACTATTCATAACAATATATGTTTTATTTCATAATGATAATTTTTAAAAATAATAGGGATTTAGAGAAAATCGAGGTGCGATGGTAATTATTTTTAGCAGAATGTAAATTTTTCGCAGTCCGAATAATAAAAATTCGAAAAATTATACGAATCTTTAGTATAGGCTATAGTAAATTATCATACATTTTTTCTAAAGTCCAGTATTCCAGTACGAAAAATTCACACTATGTCACATTTAGATGAGGATAAATATATAAATGTGATGAATAATTTCGGTAAATAAATTCAATGATAGTTTATTTTCTTAATTGAACCGCTATAGGGAATTTCACTAGGAATAAACCGGAAGCGCATCTCCCAGATCAAATAAAATACGAAAAGTTAATTTCAAGCTTGGAAGCATTGATATTGATTGCTTTCCGGGAAGTAGATGAACGCCTTATTCCCGCGGTTGTCGTTTTCTTGTTACGACGAAAAGGATATTTACTCTCAAGACTTGGTCGTTGTACATTCAAACTGGTACAGAATTTAAGCTTGATGAACAATATAACGTATTGTTGTTAATTTCAGTCTGAATAGTGTAGAAGGATTAAAAAAATCCATGTGTAATGTATGAATCGAATTTGTGAGTCAAAGGAATGCCGCAAGTTCGTATAACATCATCGAAGAGAAAGAAGGTTCATGATCTTGAATGACTCTGCGATTTGATAAACATTCGATCATCGGGCTTGATCGAGGACATGGTGAGATCACCAAAAGGATCCGCCTAGTAGCTCTTATTGTTTGGCTGTAATTCGTTACTGCTCCTCTTGCTCCCGATCTGAATTCTTTTCTTCTTTCGCCTTTTTAAATCTTTCTCGTTATTCGTCGCAGCAAATGAACTCATCGTTCCATTTGAATTGAACAAAGATGGTGCACTTATCGGTTGATTGAGATGAGACCTGTTTTTAAGCCAGAATTAAGAGGGCAATAAATTAGTTTGGACACGTTGGCCTTTGTTTTCATTTTTAAATTATATTAAACTTTCGAAGAGTTTAGTGTATTTAATAATACAGAATTCTTGTATCAAAATATCTTGGTTTGAGACTGAATGATTTAGATCTCGATTTTAATACTTTATTGGAATATGTATTATATGATGAATATTTACATCGAGATTAGTATTTAAATAACAAGTTTTTCCGGTTTATAAATACATATATAACTCGTCGTAAATAACTCAGTCTAACTAAACAGGTATTTAAACGTTTAATTAAATTTTCTTTATGATTTTTCCATTTTTCAATAATCAATTATAATTTTTTGTAGTTTTAATTCAATAATTTTCATTCAAATCAGTTGTATTTATTATAAACAAGTATAAAAGGTGACCCTTCAAATACATATATATTTTCGTTCCTCAAGTCCTCGCTGAATTTGGTATCTCTTTTTTACTTCTTACTTTCAGGTTCTCTTCTTTAATAATTTTCTCTTTCCAATTTCAAGAAGGCCCATAAACACCCGCATTGAATCGCGAGTTGGACGTGTTTCCGTGTGTAGAATAGGGTATACGGTTGGTTGGAATAACACGAGGTCCATAGTCTGACCATTAGGTCCATAGAGTTCATGGGGTTCATTGGATATGGTGAGGTTTACCTGGACCCCCCATGGCGAAGAGGATTGCCCCCAGCAGGGCGCTAAACATCGCCGGTTTAAAACAAAACGCACCGACGCTCCGGAACCTAGTCATTTCGTGTTTAATCGTACCGCATTAATTAAACGGGCGCCGGTCTTCCACCCGCATTAAAGCCTCGATTTGTTCAAAATTCCCCATACAGGAATTTCGTGAGGAGCGAATACGCCAAGGCTTTATTTATTTTTCATTCTGTCAAAGATGAAAGCATAGATTATACATTTTTCGTTGTTAACCTTTACCGCTTTACGTTCCTCTTAATTAAATTGACGGTGGTATTTCTTATTCAGAAGTATTTGAAATTAATTTTGCGTCATTAGCTTCAAATATTAAATCATAAAGGAATGGTTAAGGTAAATGTCCCAGTAATCGGTATCTTAGTTTTAGTAATCGGCACACAAATAATCTTACATTTTATTGGATTATCATTGATTTTGAAATTTTTTTATAATCCATGCTACTAATTCGTACTATCAGTTGTTGTCAAATAAGGGAGAGCGGAGTGGATTGGGACGGTAAATTTTCATGTAAATTATGTGGGTTTTGAGATTATTCATTTTATTATATTATACACTTTTTACATTTTTTGAGAATTGCTAGATCATTTTTCTACCCATTTCTAGAAAGATAAATCTTAAAACCCAGACAATTTACGTGAAAATTTACCGTCCCGTCTTACCTCGGTGTCCCATTACGCCTCGGTCTCTCCTACTTCAATTGAAATTGTTTTTCAGTACTTTGTCAGCTTTTAAGAGTAAAATTACCGTCACTGGTATAGTAACGATTAATGGGTCATTCATTCTAATTTTAATTAATAGAGAATGAATGTAAAATTGGGGCGTTTGAAAGTTAAGAAAATTAAAGTTATGAACTCAGATGAGTATTTGAAGAATAAAATATAACAGAAAAGAGTTAAAAATCTATAAAAGAAAGAAAGGAAGAGTTTTCCTTCTTTTTTGATTCTGGGAGAAAGATTTGAAGCCTTGGGGTGTGTTGGGGTGAGAAAAGTGGGTGAATTTTCGCGGAGCGGTTCCTCCGGGAATGACTATTTCGCATTCTTGAAATCGCTCGAAATCCTGAACCGGGACAAAAAGACTTCGGGCACGGTGGTCTGAAAGTTGTGACTCTTGTTTGTCGGCTCTTGAATCGGCTTCAAAACGAGTTCGTCTGCCGTTCGAGGGTTCTGGGAAACACGACATATCGCGTGCACTTCGGGGCCGCTGTTCTAGGTGGAACGAACGACACGTATTCCTCGAGCATCAAGACGATGAAGAATCGGAATTTTTTTCCTTTCACTCGAAACGATGAAAACCTTTCCCCGTATAACCACGTGCAAGAATTCTTACACGATGCCGATATCAAGTGGACCACCAAATCTCAATTTTACAACCCAATAATCAAACTACAAGTTTTCTCTCTTCTACACAGAAAGAAATTTGATGGCTAAATTTATTACGTTTCGTGAGAAGAAGTACCATTTTAGAGAGTAAACCAGAAGTATTGGAAAAAGTTGTGAAAATGTCCCATCATAATGGTGAAGTTTATTATGTCAATCACTACTCGCTGTCTGTCGTGAAAATGGAAACATTGAGCCAAATTTTTATTATCTATGATGGGTACGTTTGACTTTCGAGGATTCTCATATTTTGACTACAGTAGGGCTTAGAATGCCGAATCAATAAAGGTGTATTTTACCATCTCCGATGCTAATAATTCCAAATTGAAGAACACATTTTTTTTTCATTGCATCATTTCGTAATACCACTGTTGATCTTCATTGTTCCTTGTTGATTCCCTTCATTTATTTTCCAAGTGACAAATATTTTAGCCGGGAAAAATCTTCATGAATGGGTCCGACTGAGGGGAAATTGAACCTATGACCTACGATTTTTCCCGAATCGAAATGTAGGCCCTACTTTGACGCTTCAAGTGGAAGTATTGTCCCTAGGTTGCGGCTGCTTATTCTACTAGCTCCTACTTAGCCGCTTCTAAAGATATTTTTATTCTATTTTGTTTCTACATAAGTTTCAGCCCCTACTTTCAAGCTTTTGCCCCTATATGTTCTTGAGTTTTATTACCGTCTTCAAGGGGTCTACCCACATTATCAATTCCAAAGAGTCCAGAACTCAACGGAGATAGGCTATGTTGGATGAAAATGAGTATTATGCAGTAACAGAAGGCATACTCTATGGTGCAGGCATCGCTGATTAAGCGCAGGTAAGTTCTTTTCACGATTTTTCATTTAAAAAAAAGTTTAAACGGGTATTTCTCAAAACAACGTTTTTCAACACCTTGTTCATAAAGTCTCCGAAACTAATGAACCGATCCTTATGAAACTTTTACCACATATTCTGTATTACTATATCTATAGCGCATATCAAGGACTCTTTTAAGTTTTGATTTTAACTGTTTTTTTTTTGGTGCAAAAACGATGAAAAACAAGTTTTTTCATCTCTTCTCGAAAAATGTTTGCCATTTTATTATTTTTGCAAAAATAAAATACCGATGATATGCGCTATAGCCATTAACATACTAAATCTAAAACCGTTTGGTTTTTTTGTTTCAGACAGTACATCTCCGAGATTTCATCAAACAGCGCACACCTATCTAGTTTTTGAGGACCTATGATTCACCACCATTTTTATCTATAAAAAGTGTCTAAAACAAATTTAAAAAAATCTATTTATGTGTTGTAAGAGTGTATTTACTTAGCCCCACAATTTTCATATCAGTATCTGTAATATCTGTACAAAAAAGCATGAAAATAGCCTTTTTTCAGCGTCTAATGTGGTTAGACCTCTTAAACCTCCATAATCTCCGTAGAATTTTTAAGTTCTCTTTTAACGCTCTGTAACTTTTTGTTATTTGGAACTCCTCTTTAAACATTCTTGAATCTCTAAGTTGTTTTTTTTTCACTCAAATATGTCGAACTTTGTGCCTGAAAAAGTGTTTTTGCGGGGAGTTCTTCATCATTACTTTAATATGAAGAAAACTGCTGCCGAAAGTCATCGTATTTTGGTGGAAGTTTATGGTGAACATGCTCTAGCTGAGCGAACGTGCCAAAAGTGGTTTGCACGATTTAAAAGTGGTGATTTTGGCTTGGAAGACGAAGAACGTCCTGGGCAGCCAAAAAAGTTTGAAGATGAAGAACTGGAAGCATTACTCGATGAAGATTGTTGCCAAACACAAGAAGAGCACGCAGAATCTTTGGGAGTCATTCAAGCAGCCATTTCAAAACGTTTAAAATCTGTCGGATACATTCAAAAGCAAGAAAATTGGGTTCCACGTGAACTCAAGCCGAGAGACGTCGAAAGGCGGGTTTGCATGTCCTCAATGCTGCTGGAACGCCACAAAAAGAAGTCATTTTTGCATCGGATTGTTACTGATGATGAAAAATGGATCCATTACAACAACCCCAAGCGCAAAAAGTCATATGTGAAACCCGGCCAACTAGCCAAATCAATGGCAAAGCCGAAAAACGCCCGGAATATGTGACCTGACACGAGGCAATAATTTTCCATCATGACAACGCTCGGCCCCATGTTGCTATTCCAGTTAAGAACTATTTGGAAAACAGTGGATGGGAAGTTTTACCCCACCCGCCTGATAGCCCAGACCTTGCCCCTTCTGACTACCATTTGTTCCGGTCGATGCAGAACGCCCTCGCTGGAATACGGTTCACATCAGAACAGGGTGTCAAAAATTGGCTTGATTCATTCTTGGCCGCCATGCCGACGCAGTTCTTTTGGGATGGTATCGACAATTTGCCAGAAACATGGGAAAAAGTCATAGCTTCAGATGGGCAATACTTTGAATAATACTATTTTACACGTTTTTCTTAAATAAACGTTCAAATTTTGAAAAAAAAACCGCACGAATTAAGTTATAGATCCAATATATAATTATGATTTTAATGTTTAAGGAATATTATTACTCAGAAGTTCATATTAGTTTATTGTAAATTCAATAATTAGGAAAATCCGACCGAGAGAAAATTGAGAATCTACTACCTACGGCTTTTAACGCACCTACACTGAAAAAACAGTATAGCTAAGAGAAATATATTTTGACCCTCAGAACCAGAAAATATTGCTATAAGACTAATGCTACGGCATGGTCCTCAGAACTATACGAGTATAGGTAAGACAGCTATAAAAGTTCGTTGATATGACAATACCATGTATAGCGATCGTAAACAAAATATTATGCCATCGTTATCGTTCTTGTGAATTTTTGCGTGTGATAAAAGAATACGCGATACGCAAAAATGATCTTTCAAAGAGAGAAACAATGCTCCAAACAAATAGACAAACGCTTCGAAAAAATGACACTTCATTCTCATTTCGAGGTTAGAGTCGCGTGCATGGGAAGCAATGTATAGGTCGCGCGGCAAACCAGTATAATTGTCCCACCTATACCGCATAGGTCGAAACACTATATACCGGTATAGGTCGAACAGCTATACTCTTTTTTCCGTGTACGTCCTACAACTAACGCGACTAGACTACTCTCGCAATTACGGTTCCAAATTTTGGAACTTATATTAGAAGTCTGCTGTTCGCTGATTAGCCGACGCGTTTTCAAGGAGGAGAAAGAGTACCATCTACTATCTTTAAAGTTGTATTTTGTCCAAAAAAAAGTTAGCATATGAATTTTTAATTTTTATCATCATTATTGGTTGTCATTCTAATGGTTCTGGTTTACCACCAAAATGGTACTTTCAACCATCAAATTTCTATCCGTGTAAAGTTTCTCAATTTAAGTTATATGTAATATAATTAAAATTATTAGAGAACTGTATAAATGAATATACCATAAATCTCTCATGGTTAATTCAATTAATAAAAGATAATTAATGTAACCCTTTAAGGTACTAATTATTTTTTCTGCTTGTATTTTTTTTCCACTGCCCTTGAAATAATCAAAATTAAACATTGTGAGACATGTTTGCCTTGTGGCTATATAAAGTAGATTCGACGAAAGTGTTTTATGTATTTGGTACGAGACTTTTTTCCTACTTTTTAGGTTCCTTTTTTGGCCTATTAATCCTTCTGAGTAAGGACACGAACTCGACCAGCGAGCGGGTGTTGGCGTGGCAAGAAGAAATTAAGGAAAGGAAAATAGTTCTGTGTAGCAGGAAGGCACGAACAGTGAATGCCTTTGCTGGCAGGTGCACCATGGTTCCTACTGTATTCGAGATGGAACGACGGATAAGAGAAATTCGGTTTGTCCACTCATCGGAACGACAAAAAGAGAATAAAAAACAATATATAAATGGCGTCAAAGATCATTCTTTCCTCAATATATCTCTATCAAACCTCAATATGTATACCTCAAAACGCCATACGTATTAAATGTTTACGAATAATTAGGGGAGAAAAGGTCGGTTAAAGCAGAGAATAAAATTGAAGTAAATTTGATTAATTGGTAATGCGACTCTAGTCTCCTCAAATTTTTGACCTAAAACAAAAAATCAAAAAAATTTGAATCCTCTATGATAATTTCTTGTGAAGTACGTACGGAAAATAAAAATATATCTAGGAAATAACGTGAAAAGTTGTTCATAACGAAAAAAGTTTGCAAGGAAACGTGAAACACATATCTACTTCCAAGATATTTTATAACAGAATTTACAATTTTTAGTATTTTGCATCATGTCAAAAATTGAAGTAAAAATCTTTGTGGCCGAGGAACATTCGCAGTAAAAATGTTCTGAGCTCTGGCACCGATTTTTTATCATAAAGTTTGTTTTAAATTGTTACTACACATAAAAATATATACAATAAAGGATTTGTAACAGATTTCGTATTCCATTTACTATTTTTTTCCATAATAATTTTGGAGAAATTTTGAGAAAAGTAGCAAGTTCATGTGAACAATTTGGTCCAGTTCCTACATGTTTGTGTCCAAAATATATAAAATTTTGTTAACAAAATTTGGTAAATGGTAAAGAAGATAAAAACTGGCGTAGATAGACTACTTATGGTTTTGACGATTAAAATAAATTTTCCGATATATTTTGCTAAAATTGAACTTTTCTTCAACTTCGAAACTAAAACTAGTTTATCTACGCCCGTTTATATCTTCTCTGCCATTTCCTAAATTTTGAAAACAATATTTCATGTACTTTAGACACAAACATCTAGAAACCTAAAATCAATAAAATTTGCTAATTTCCTAAGAATAACGTGCCCCTAAATCAGAAAAAAAACTGTTGTATAATTTTAAAAAAAGATCTTCGACTTGAGAGAAAATAATTTCGCAATTTTAAAACTTTAATGCTAAAGAATGCAAGTTTGCAGTAGCCTTAGCTAATTCAATTGCTGTTAGTATAAAAAAATGCAATAGATGAAGAAAAAGGTAATCAAAGTAAAATTAGACATTTATCCGTTTGTAACATAAGGTTATAGGCCGTAAGGTAAGAAGCATTAAAAGAAGGGAGAGGTGAGAGGGGTGTAAATAGGTGGTAAGGATTCAGTAATGATTCGTAAGAAACGAGAAGATTATAGAGAGGGAGAATGAGGAGATCGAGGTTCTTTGAAGTCTCCAATGGAGTACACAAGTCCACGATCGTGCAGTGCGATCGTGGTGAATCAATCGTACAATTCCCCGTAAGGCCAATCAGTTGGGTTTGGTAACTCGTACCATGGAAGGAAAGATCAAAACCTGCTTCTTGCACGCGCTTCCTTTCATTGGATCGTGTCGAAAAGATAACGCGTAGTACCGTAGAAAATAAAGACACTTACTCTACTCCAACTAGTGTTTTACAGTTCTTTAGACTATGAATGCATAATTTTCTGACACTTTTGTCAATCATTATTCATATCTTTCCATCCCGTAAAAAGCTTCCAATTAAACTGAATTAAAATGCGGACGAAAATGGTCAAAAACGGGATTGATTAGGAATCAAAATGGTTTTAAATTCGTCGATATTTGTACTGTTCGGGATTGCATTGGACCCACTTTTTAGTTGAACGGATTGTTCCAAATTCAAATGTTGGCGAATAATACTTCATGGGAAGAATTGAATTGACTGCAACTTTTGAAGACGCTTCTTGTCCTTAAGTTGGTTTAGATTGATTTCAGTTGATAGAATTAAAATATATTAAGGACGTAGATCAATTGGATCACGTGACTAAATTATACATTAATTCGTTCATGTGAGATAAATTTTTTATTTTACAAAATATCTTCCTAAAAGTTTAGAAAGTACAACAAAAGACGATTAAGGTAGTCTGTTAAAAAGTTTCTAGTAAAAATTTTGAAAAAATTCAAAAACTTATCGACAATTACAGTTATGTGTAAATTTTTTTGCAAAATTTTCACTTAAGGTCATGGACCAAGCAGGTCACGTGAGATAAATTATATGTTAATCCAACCATGTAAGATAACTTTTCTTGTTTATAACATTTCTTGCTTAAAATTTGGTAAATGTATCAGAAGAGAATAAGGAACGTCTGTTATCTTCGTTTTAGTAAAAATTCTGTAATTTTTTAAATTTTAAATTATAAAACTGAAGTGATATCAGCAATTACAGTTTCTAAAACGAAATTTTTATAAACAAATTGCTGAATTTAATAATAATTTATTCATTTTCGAAAATTATAAATGGTTAAGTTGTAGGGAATCTTTTTCTTGAAAAAGTGATTTGTAATTTATTAAAATCGGATAATTTTTTAAAATTTGGTAAGAAGCGCTAAAAAAAATGTTGGGGCAAAAATAAAATTTATTAATAAAATTATTTTTCTATATTTCAATTTTTTTTCATGGAAATTAATCTTTTCTTTTCCAAAATAGCCCTTCAATAATAATATTGCTATTCTTGAAAGCAAAATTATCTATTTATGCCTGAGGTCTAATTTTCGTGGATCAACTACCTTAAAATGAGGCGCAATCTGTTTCCGTAAAAAGAAATTAAAACGCATATGCTAAAAATATCGCCGAATTTGACACCATCTGCATTTCTAAGCAATCCTGTTTTTGGTACTTTTCGGTCGCATTTTAAAAAGCCAACACGCTGGTTACAATCTCTATTTTAATTGAATTGAGTTATTTCAAATATTAATTAATTAATTAAATTAATTTACATTAGTAGATGTATATGTATAAATATCGATAGCTAAGAAAACGTTTATCGGTGTCTACCTTATCAGAACACCTCTGTCTCGGTTTCAGATAAAATGCATTTCCGACAGATGTCTCTCTTCGACAATTTTAAACTACTTATTCAGTAATAAAATTCCGATTCTTAAAATCCATAAGTATATTATTTTGTAGAGTAAGTGAATAATCAAGTTTTCAAGTTTAAAACTCTTGTCAACGACTATCATATCAGATAAGATACGTTTCCCACAGGTGCTTCCCTTTGACAATTTAAAACTTTTAAGGAGCTTCCACAGTGGTTAGAAGCCTTTGGAAAACTTAACTAATTACTACTTTAAAAAATGTTAGTGTTGTTATTGAATACATAATATTGAAAAAAATTACTGTAGGTCAAAGTTCAATGCAGTTTTTTTCAAATTTACTCTTTAAAAATTATTGAATTTATGAAACAACATTTCTGATTAGCAGTGTGAAAATAAAAGATTAATTAAAAACTCCAAAATTATAGAGTTTCCTAAAAATGTATAAAGAACAAAATGAGCCATCATTTCTCAAAATCCGATCATTTTTAAAGAGTAAACTTGAAGAAAGTGCATTGAACTTCAAACTAATGTCATTATTATTGGGTTGTCCCAGAAGTAATTGACGATTTTTTCATACAAATTAAACACATTTTTTTAAATACAAGAATAAACTTTAATCAATGATATATTTTCCATTTTGTTCAATGACCTTTTGCCATCTTTATAATTTACAAATGTAATACCATTACCAAATAGTAATCTGATAGTGCAAGGTCAGGGCTACATGGTAGATGTAACATCACTTCCCAACCAAGCCTTAATAATTTTTGGCGAGTGCACTCAGAAAAAAGATTTGATTGAATCAAATAAAATGATTTGTTTGAACGACTTTCTTTGATTTAAAGAAATGATTTATTTAAATGAAATCAAATTTTTTTGATTCAAACAAAATATCTTTGAACCAAATAAATATTTGTTTGAATCAAATTAATTTTTCTTCAAAACAAAGAAATAAATGCATTGATATATGGTCAAAGATATAATTTGATGAAATTTATTTGACTCGAACAAATATTTATTTTGTCCAAAGATATTTTGTTTGAATCAAACAAAACATTTCTTTACATCACAGAAAGTGTTTCAAACAAATAATTTTTTTGATTCAATCAAATATTTTTTCTGAATGTGGCTAAAGATGTGTGTGGTGTAGCGTTGTCATGGTGAAAAATTACAACTTTACGATTAATCAATTCTGGCCGTTTTTCTTTGGCTGATGCGTTCAATTTGTTCACCTGACGACAATAGACATTCGAATTAATTGTTTGGTTCCTTGGAAGCAGCTCAAAAAATACCACACCTTTCCAATCCCACCAAACAGACAGCATAATCTTTTTTTTCATGCAATTCAGCTTTCGATGTTGTTTGTGGTGGTTCATCACGCTTGGACAATATGATCGTTTTCGAACGAGGTTATTGTAAACAATCCATTTTTTGTCACCAGTGATAATTCATTTTAAAAAAGGATCGAATTCATTGCGTTTAAGATACAAATCACAAGCGTTGATGCGTTTTGTTAAATGAATTTCTTTCAAATCATGTGGAATCCAAATATCAGGTTTTTTAACGAGTCCAAAACGTTTTATACGAGGGTCGATTGTTGATTTTCAACATTTCTGTAATCTCTCGCAAAGTTAGATGACGATCCAATTCGATTATGGCTTTGATTAGGTCATCATCAACTTCATTTCACCGACCTGAACGTTGTTCATCTTAGAGTGAAAAATCTCTAGAACGGAATTTATTAAACCAATTTCGAGACTGTCTGTCTTTTAAGGCTTCCTCACCATACACACTGAGAAAACAGTTTGGTAGTACCAACAAAAATTTGGTTGTCGCAACAAAATAATTTGTTTGATATACAGCTGACAAAATTTTTTGTTGGACCAACCAAATTCTGTTGTTGAATTTTTCGTTTCACTCAACCAAATAATTTTGCAGTGATAACAAAAGTGTTTTGTTAGTATGACAAAACTTATTGTTGGTTCAACAAAATTATTTTGTTCCAAGAAAAAAATTATTTTTTTGAAAGAGCAAAATTATTTTGTTAGGAGAGCATACTTTTTTTTAGTAGAACAAAATCGTTTTGTTAATGAAAATTCATAATTTTGATAAATTAGCAATATTTTTTGCACAGATAAAACATATTTCTATACACTGGAAGAGAAATATGAATTTCCGAGGATATTCGAATCTACAAATCATAAAAGTAAAAAAAAAGTCAACTACACGTATCATTATTTACATTATTAAAATTTTCTTTACACTTTCTGGTAAGTTTTTTAACAATCACTTTGCAAGACTCTGCCATATTGATTTTAATCCCAAGATAAAAGTGAAAAATGATGAATGAATATTTTTCATTAAATGCACTATTAGGGTTAGATTAGGGTTAGACGTACCTTTGAAGGGATTTATCAGGCCTGGTAAGCCCCATTCCTCCAAGAGTTGCTGCACTTTTGAGTCAGACATCAATAAATATGAAGTCGCGAATTCGATTAAATTAAATTTCGGTGAACGGCGAAAATGAAGACATGTGGTTTCTCGGTAAAGTTTGCTACATCGAATCAAACAAAAGAGCCGCGTGACCAGACCTGTGTATCGAGGAATTGGAATATGTCACAAGAGTTCAGGTGTCGCTAGTAGTAACTTTGCCCTGTCAAAGCACGTAACACATGGAAAATAACACAATAATATGAAAACAGTTTAACTACTAGTTTAAAATAATTTTTACTCTGTAACATGGTTTGTTTAGAGATTAATTTGCCACTTTTTCGTATTTTTTCTGTGCATTATGTGGTCTAGCAGAACATAATTAATACTAGCGCCACCTTACGCCCTAGTATTTTGTCGGGACAACCAAATAATTTAGGTGGTTTAACCAAGACATTCAATCAAATTATTTGATCGAACCAAATACATTTTTTGGTAACATTAACCATTCTTTTTGTAATGCCAACCAAATTTTACTATTGACAACAAAATCTGTTTAACAAAACTATTTTGTTGCGGTGACATTATTTTTTCTCTCAGTGCACATCAAATAACTTTTTAGCAGCATGTGCCGCGTTCTTTCCTTTACGGAAATAAAAAAGAAAAATATGACGAAAATGCTCGTTTTTACATTTCATCTTAAAGTTGATGCCAAACTAACAATTGTAAACGAAATTACGCGAAATTTGTTTGTAAAGCAAGCTAAGAGTGACAGATAACAAATGCCAGAAGGCAAAAATCATGACATTGAAAGAAGCCATTCAAAAATATGGTTAAAGACATTTATATGAGAAATCGGCAATTACTTCTGGGACAATCCAATATTAAATAAGATATTTTTTATATTTTTAATTTCTTTTCCGAATAAGATGAACACTTTTCTTTTAGACTATATATTAAGGCCATGAGTCAACCAGACTACGTAACCTAATTCCTGTAAAAGTTCATGTACGATAACTTTTTTATTTTACAAGATATCTTCCTGGAAATTTGAAAAATACAAGAGAAGACGATAAAGAATGTCTGTCAACATTGTTTGAAAGAAAATTTTGCAATATTTTTTGCAGTCAGTTTGTAAGAGTCGATGAATCTTTTATTTTTCTTTAAATTTAAAAAAAAATGTAAAAAGTTATCTTACGTGAACGAATTATAATAAATAACAGCTCAAACAGCTTTTGAAGTGGTAATTAATTAAATTTTTCAAAGGCTTCCTAGCCACGGTCGTACCTCCTTAAATTGGTAAAGACACGAGATTTGTAAAATGTGTGAAAAGAAGAATGTTTACTTACAAAATGGAATAAGACAATCTCAAATAAATTGATGCAAAAGCATTTTCTGTCTTAAGAATTAATAATAGTTTATTTATCAATCTACAAGGTAATTTTATTTTGCCGATAAATACGAGTGTTTCCCAGAAGATTTCAGCAAATTGATAGAGAATAATGTAATAGAGACAATCAATGAACTAAAGACTGGTAGGAAGGCTTCCATTCTTAGTAATAATTAGCACCGTTAGTTATTGCCGTTCCGGTGCGTGTCATTCATGCAACTTAAAGACAGAGGTTCTCAAAGTATACCGTGTGAAGACCGTTACGTGGCCTCGCGGGGGCCTCCCTAGGCGAGGATATCTATGAACTTCCTCGATTCATTCTCGGTCGTTCTCCTCATTCTCACGTCTCAGCACCTTAAGATCGATGGCGGGATCGAAGGCTGCAGCCGCTTGCAAGTATAATGAAACGACTTTACCTTCGTGGCTCACCGTGGTCACGACGATGCCGCGAAAAAACTGAGAAAAAAGAGCAAGGACCGCGAAAAAGACAGAGATAAAGTATAAGGGTGGGGAGGCTTCGACACGAAGGAAACGAGAAAAAGTTTGTAAATACCGGGAATAAATTAAACTAATTGAGTAAATTAGCAAGCTGTTCACGCAACAAACATTCACGAGCTCGGTCAAGAGCTACCGACGTGATGCTCCGATATCGGTTGCGTATCTGGACTTAAATGGCCATGGAACAACCAGACCATATGATCGATATGGTTATTACTTTGTCTGTAATTTTTTATCCATGCAAAATAAGCTGTCAAGTCAAAAATTTGTCAGATCGAAGAAAAGGCACTAAGAAAGGTCTATCAACTCTCAGACTTATAAATTGAGAAACAAATTTTTTTTTAAATAAATTTTTTTATAATTATAGAAATTCAAGGGTTGACAGACCTTCCTTAGTGGTTTTTATGTGATCTCACATATTTTTAACTTGATATCTTATTTTTCATCGACAAAAGTTTACAGATAAAAAAATTATATGGTCTGGTTGATAAATGGCCTTAAGGCCATGGACCAAGCAAGTTACGTAATCAAGTCAGTCACTCCCTATCGACTTTCTTCTCTATTTATAAAACATTAAATCTAAATGAATCTGTCAAAATTTAGCAAATGATAAATAATAACATATGGAAGGAATAGGGGAAGGCATAGTGCATTAAAGGGGCATTCTGGTGAAATTATTCGGAAAAATCGATTTTTCAAAAATATTATTTTCGTGTAGTAATATCGTCTAGAAAGAGGAGGAAAGCATTATATATGCAACTGACATCACCGATTAAGCTTAAGACCCTTTTTTTCAATATTTTTAGTAAAGAAAACTTTGAAAACGTTTTTCTCAAAACTGCATTTTATCACCTTGCGTTGATCGATTTTTCAAAACTACTGCATCGATTGACTTGAAATTTTAACAGCTTACTCTTCAGACCGATAAATTATTACTTAAAAAAGTTATAAACAATTAAAGTTGCAAAAATCGTGAAAAATTTTCAAATAGTCGCCATTTTTTTTTTTGCTTAAAAATGTCTGATTCTAGTACGGGCCATAGCCAAAACTATACAATTTAAGAATCTGTTTTACTTTTTGATTTCAGGTCACCTGTCTTTAATTTTTCATGAACGCAACAGAAAGAGAGGTCATTTTTCACGCCGCTATTCTGACTATAAAAAAAGGCAAAAAAAGAAATTTTCTATCAATTTAAGATGTTTACTTTAACATGTAAAAATTTTCGAATCAAAATATTTTTTGTACTACGAAGTAAAAATGTTTTTTAAAAAATGTTAATTTCACCAGAATGTCCCCTTAAATAAAATAAATTTTTTTTTGTTATTAATAACACTAACAGAGTGTCTTAAATTCTGTTGAACTGGTTTAACACTGTTGGTAATATACTCTGCACATTTGCTAAAATTACTTATTCCGGTTAAAAAAATGTTTATATTATTATGAATATTCATGATATAACAAACCTGTCTCAGTAATTTTTCATTCTTTTCCCAAAATCTCAAGACTATATTTCATTCTCTGTGGAAATGTAATTACAGAACTGTAATTGCTGATAACACTTCAGTTTTATAATTTAAAATGAGAAAAATTGCAGAATATTTACTAAAACGAAGTTAACGGACGTTCCTTATTATCTTTTGATACATTTACCAAATTTTGAGCAAGATATTTTATAAATATAATTTTCGTCACGTGACCTGCTTGACTCATGGCCTTAAGCACATATATGTACAATTTTATTTTTACATAGTTACAAATTGGTGACTTAATAAATTTGCACTTGAGTAATTAATTCTCCCGTTTCCCGTAGGTTGTCGAGAACTTCTACCTTCTAGGAGGACGATTATCCGAACGAAATGTCAGAGGATGAAAGGTAAAAGGCGTTGTGTAACTGAGACCGATTTTGTCCCAAATTCTTGCCTTTTTTCGATCTCTTCAAGCTATTTTTGATTTATAGTCATGCGCGATTTAGATTTCGAATTGACTCAATATTAAAAATAAACATCAATTAAAAAACTGCAAGGTTTAGTTTTCGCAACCTTTTTTCTAAAATAATTATTATTTCTGGTTGAAATTTTGGACAGTGATAAAGGACTAGCTGAGAAAATGGTTTTTAGTGTAATACCGACTCGATGAAGAAGATGAATTTTTTTTATTAATCAATCTGAAAGAAGTAACTGGACCAATCGCAGCTGGTCCTTTATCATTTTCTAAAATTCCAGTAAGTAATAATTATTATATTTGAAAAAAATTTACAGAAACATATATAATCACTTGAGCAATCTGCTACATGTCTTCAATGTCTATAAAATTCCAGTTAATGCAAAAAAATATTAATAAAAAATTACTAGTTTATACATTTTACTGGCATATTGAAATTAACAATTCTTTGAAACAATAAAAAATTGATTGATACCGAACCATAAAAATCTCATTATAAATTATTTTTTTTAGTTTTCCTGCAGTTCAATCTCCATGACATTACATTAAAAGCAAAGAATAATCAAAAAATGAACTTTTTGCAGGCAAGGCCATTTAATTATGCTTTGATTGATTTACTAACTTGTGATCATAAGTGCTTTGCTAATTGAAAATGGAAACATTGAGAAAAATTTGCTCAAATGATTCAGCACTGGATGTGAAAATGTACATTTTATATTTGTATTTTCCACAGATAGACGTTAATGAGTGCAATATATTTTGTAATGCGTGTGCTATTAAAGATTGCACTCTTGATAGTAACGTGCATTCAATACGGTTGTTAGACTTTGGAATGTATAATGAATTAATTATTAATCATACAGGAAAACACGTAGTTTTATTATACTTTTGCAAAAACGTTTAATCATTAAATATACTTTTCTTTGTTCTGTCCTAGAATTTGAATGCAAATAGAGGTAATGTTATTGCCAATAAAAGATACATTAAATCTATATATTTTATAACCATTAGAAATTATTTGATAAAAATTTTTAATTTTGAAATTTTTATAGAAGATACAGTGTGTGATCAAATTATTATGATCACTTACAATATTTACAGGAGTTAATTTTCACATGAACACTATAAGAATTTTTGCCGGAATTTTGCGTAACATGGAGTGCAATTTGATACAGGTACATTAAAATTAAATTACTGAATATCCCAATACTTGTATTTGAAAATTCTGAAACTTGCAATAACAAAATTTTACATTTTAGGCAACTGAAGCTTCATACATGTGACAGGAAATTCATATAGGTTTTTTTTAATCTTAAAAAGATTATAGCTTATCTATATTCCGCATGTAAGCTAATATGTTTCAAATTTAATGAACTAATATTTTTGTTATATGTAACTGTTCTCATTAGAATGAAGTATCAGAGTGATCATAATAATTCAATCACTCACTGTATGAAGGCAATAAAAAACGACGTACGTAGTTTTTATCAACTAACCTGTATGCGAGCCTCCGTCAGACCAATCTTCATGGCGAGTTCCTCTCTGAAATTAAAAAAGAAAGACGTTGTCATTAGTCGCACAAAGGACCAAGGACCTTCAAGGTCACAACATTTACGCGCACTAATGGATTACATCCTGTCCCGCAAAAGTCCCGTCTCCGGATGCCATTATTAAATAGACCAACATTTATTTTATCTTTTGCTGTAGATTTCTTAGAAAATGGTTGTCTTATATAGCTCACTGAATTCCAAATGTGCTTTCAATTACGCGTCGCTTTTATAAACGAAAAGATAAATAAAATTGCTCAGCGTGACTAGCTGGTTACAAAAACGATTTAACGCTCCGAGGACGCGAAACAAATGGCAAAAGTAATACAACAATAATAACTACATGATTTACACATTTTATTATTACAATTTCTCAGAAAAAATTAATTGTGGTCAAGCTAGTGTAATCTGAACATTAGTTCGAATTTACTGATCACATCGTTCTTGAAAACTATTTTCAGTATAAGGTCGTGAACCAAACAAACCGCAGGATCCAATTTATAGCTAAATATATTATTATTGTGAAATAATTTTTTTTGGAAACAAATATATTTCTGAAAAATTGAGAAATACGACAGATTAAAGTGAAAAACACCTGTCTGATTTGTTAGATACAGAAATGTATCCAACTGCAAAATCTAAAAGATGTGGTACGATTGATCCATGACTGTCGATTAAAACCGATTCCAGACTTTTTGAAGAATCAGAGAGGTATATCGGTGATGAATTTATGTGCAAAAGTGTAATCACGACGGTTTGTGATTATCTCAACCCGATACACGGAGAGACCCAACTTTAGAACTGAGAATTTTTCACAGCAAAATACTGAAATTTATCAAAGCTGTTTGATAACACGGAGAAAAATAGTGGAAGTAATTTTACTCAACTTCCGATCAAATTTGGGACATAAGGACAAGTTAGAAGTTATTTAGTATCACTGTATTGATTTGTGATATATTAAATGTTCGAAAATGAATCAAAGTTGAGTAAAATTCAGAAGTGTAGGGTGAAGTATGAAAGCGTGCATTAAAATTTTTTAAATATATATTATATTTTATATTATATTATCGTAGTATAACTATAAAAAACCAATCTTTTATTAAATCACAAAAATAGTAGAGCTTTCCGTTCATTCTACTCTACGCTTCAATCGAGAGTTGAGTAAACCGTGAATCGCAAGATTTATTCCAACAGCTACATCTATTCACGCAGGAACGAATGAAAGTAATCTGCGCCTTGGGCACACATAACAAAATTTTAATTTCAAAAACTTAAAATCGTAAAATTAAATTGATATTATGAAAATTTAAACAAAAAAAAGTCGATAAGTGTATGACATAAAATATGAAATATCACATAAATTACTCAGGCAGAATAATAATTTGGAATTCGCAAATGTAAAATCCATATTTTGAAAATATAAAACACAGAAAATAAAAGAACCTTCTTTTAAATGTTTTTATACAAGATCCTTCTTAATAATAATGCAATTTTTTAATGTACATTTGAAAATTTAGTTTCACTAATCTTCATACGTCGTTATAATAAAAATGTATACTAATAGTATATTATGTGCCTAGGCACACAATGAGGGTGATTGCGTGACGAGCGACAATGTTCGCAGGAGATCGAAGCCAAGGCGTAGCTGAGATAAAGCCGAGACGAATCCGAGGCACGATCAGTCCTGCGAGCATTGTCGCGAGTCTCGCAATGTCCCGAATTGTGTGCATTAGCACATATTCTATTTTATGTGACTGTGGTGCGGATACGAGTTTTTATGCGTACATTGGAATCTAATCTAGTACTTATTGTAGTTGTTTGCTGCGCTAGTTGTACGAAGCGGGCGCAAATTGGCGACTAGTCCCGGCCATTTTGATTTTATCGGTCTTGTGTAATAGTCAGTGCTAACGCTGTACGAAGAAGAAGTGAGAAGAAGAATAAGAAATAGATTGCGTTCCGCTGTAAGACTATAATGCACATGCGCAGTTCAATTTCTACATTGTATTCCTCTGTAACGGAATATACAACATTGCTTTACTCTCAGCTGTAACGGAAAAACGAGTCTCCGCGGCTGAGGCACATAAATGTAATTTAATAATTATATTATATATATCAGTAATCATAGTTATAATAATTGATTAAATATATTAATTTAAAAAAATATTTTATTAATCATTCATGAAAAAAGTTGATTTATTTTTACTTGAGTAAGACTAAAAAATTTTATTGACGGCACTTACTCTCACAAGCTCTGAATAACTCATGTAGTCACTATATAACAAAGTTCCAAGTTTTATATCTCAGCATTGTAAGCGAGCGGGAGCGTGATTCGACGAAAGCGTGGTACTATATATAAGTGTAGTTATTAGGTTTATATATGTAAGGTTATATGTTTAAGTGTATTTGTGATTAAAAATATGATTGGCTGCGACTGAATGGTGTGAATGCATTTGTATGTTGTTTAGGTATGTATGTATGTATCGGATGACTAATGGCAGGCTCGAGGTAATAATTTTTTTTTATTAAGAGAACCATACTATTGCCAGATGAAATAATACGCCCGATGCTCATTTTACTCAACTATGGTTTAAAGCTCTTCAAGCGTCGGTGATATACTTATACATTCCATGTTAACCCACTGATGCATGTTGGTGCCCTGTCGTCGATAACGTTTTACTCAACTCCTTACTATTCCCTATGTAACGCTTATTGTTATTCACTTTGGGTGAATTAGGTATATATCAAATTGATTTTACCCGACTAGAATTTAATAGTTGTTCAAATGTCCTGATGTCCCAAGTTTAATCGACAGAGTTGAGTAAAATTACTTCACTATTTTTCTCCGTGAATGTATTATAGGTTGTAGCAGACAATCTATACACCAATACATCTATACAGATGCAGGGGGCATTCAAAATGAATTAAGGGGGTATTCTACACAGAAAAACCAAAATGTTATTTTGATCCTGAATCTGGTGTTAAATTAAGCAGTCAAATATTTTATCCAAGGTGTGTTATTTTAAAACTAGAATTGTTGTTAGCACCATGTAAAAATTTAAACAACCTGAAATTTGATAACAACTCTAGAAAACTACACGCGACTTATATTACATTTTTTTTTTTCTCTGTACCGTGATGATCAAAGAAGTTAAACATTTTTTACGAATTTCCTCCCAAAGAGCACTGCATGTGACGGTACAAACTTTTTTTTCGCTGAAAGGTGTACTCTAAGAGAATAAAAGAAGAAATCTTTAGTAGTATAAAAATACATATTTATTTATACATGATTGGACCCATGAAAAATAACTAATCTTGCTGGTGCAAATGATTTCTCAGAAATGGCCTTGACCAATGGGGTTGAAATTGTAGGAGCATATTCATTACAAACATGGCTATCGTCGGTATCTCAATCATAGCGAAAATTTAATTTTGAACTTATATTTTCACCCCAATTATAGTGAAAATAAACGTATTTTTTAACACGTTTGAAAAAAAGGCTCCCATTTTGTTAATTTATGATATAAATTGATTGCGGAACGGACGGTTACCTGTGCCAGCAAGATTAATTCTTTCCATGGGTTTATTCATGTAGAAATAAACAAATATGTATTTTTATACCATGGAATTTTTTTATTATTTTCCTAGAGTATACCTTTCAGTGAAAAAAAGTTTTTGAGAGAAAATTCATCAAAAATGCTCAACTTTTTTAGTCATCACAGTAGAACACCCCCTTAAGGCCATGGATCGATTGGGCCACGTGACTAAATTATACATTTATTGGTTCATGTAAGATAACTTTTTTAATTTACAAAGTATCATTCTGAAAATTTGGGTAACATAACAAAAGACAATAAAGCACGTCTTTTAACTTCTTTTCAGTAAAAATTTCGAAAACTTATCAACAATTGCAGTTAACTTTAAAATTTTCCGTCAAACGAAGTTGACAGACGCTCTTTATCGTCTTCTCTTGTATTTCCCAAATTTCCAGGAAGACATTTTGTAAAATAAAAAAAGGATCTTACATGAACTATTGCAGGAATTTGGTCACGTGATTTGGTTGATCCACGGCCTTAATTTATCTGCACTATTAAGAATTGTGATATATAATCACGCGTCTAAATTCCTTCCTTTCATGGAATTATTTATCGTCTGTTTAGAATGATGTCCTCCTTTGCAAAGACTCATTCCATTCCGCCGGTCATTTTTGCACTTGGTAATTCAATGAGGGCACGAAGAGATCACTAGTTTTAACTTTATAGAGAAGATCGTATAAGCTGATTACCGCTTTACTGTCCCAGCTTAATGGTTATCTCTGAGTGGTGCATGTTGTAGGATAATTCGTACTTGTTCCCCTGAACGTGCTGTCTCAATGAAGTAGGTACATTGTAAGACTATACACACATATATATTTCTCATAGTAATGCCACGCTTCTGCACATAAGTTCTTTACCGACAGGCAATTTTACCTTTCCCTTTTCAACAACCGCTCTCAATCCCCCACCCCATTTTATATCTCTGTATACATCATCTAACTCTCTGGATTTAATAAGATCACGAAATTTTGTGGTTAGACGGCCGTCCCTAATTACACCGTACCGTTCACTATACTATACTTCAATGCGTTATTCTTGATTCACGCATTCCTTGTTCTCGACGATGTCTTTGCAAAAAAGTAGTTTCTCATACGGGATCAGATATTTTTAACGGCTATGTCTTCATGAAGTTAATGTTATTTTATGTGTTCCAAATAGTACATTGAAATCTCTTAAAGTCTCAATATAAAGTAATGAAATTTTACATAGCGATTTAAAATTTATAATTATTTGTGCATCTATACATATTTCTACTATTACACAGTGAGAAAAAAATGCTATTGAATCAAAAGCATTTCTTTCCAAAAGCATGTATATTATGGATTCAAATCAATATGCTATAGAATTAGTAACATACTTATACATACATATATATATATATTTATACATGCTTTTGGAAAGAAATGCTTTTGATTCAATAGCATTTTTTTCTCAGTGCAGATAACAAATATTAATTCAAGTTACAAAGCAATATATTTAATTTCGAGTTCTTCACTGAAAAGTACACGAGATTATTTAATACTTCAAAAAGAAGCTTTTAAACTTTGGTCTAATCCAAAATTCGATGAAAGTTGAAAATTTTGCCAACTATTTTTTCCGTGTATTTTGTAAGCTTTTAATGTTTTAGAATATTTGATTATCGGATTTTTGTGTTTCAAATATTTTACTTCATGATTTCCTCAGACTCTAAACCTGAATGTCCAATTATTTTGTATTCTTAAAATTCTTAACAAAAAAGTTTTAAGTTTATAAATTTAAAGGATTTAAAATATAGAAAATATAAAATTCTAGAAAGTTCTAAAGTATAGAACATACTTTGAATTTAAATATTTTTCTCCTTGTTAAAATTTTTCAAAATTTCTCATGACAATTTAATCTATAATTTTGGAAATATTTTAAGAAAATTTATAAACTAATGTATTGGTAAACTGAATAATTCCTACGAGGGACTCACGTTTATTTTATACCAATTAACAGATTATTGATAAGTGGAAGAATCAAATAATCAACTCAGAATTTATTATTACTTACTCATCAATTACATTCACAATGAGTATTAAATCGTCCTTTTGAAATTTGATTCATCTTTATGCTTTCTTGGTATCTGATAGCTTTTACTGATTAAATTTTACTCAGAAGTTAAGTAGATGATTAATAGCAATGAGAATTTAATACATCAATTTTGATTAGGAACAAGTAATTACATAATTAAAGAGAAGCCTCTACTCTCCAGGAGGATATTTAATTTAATTTAATTAATGCATTTTTGCATGATTAGGTAATTAAAGTATCATTAAATTATTTGTGTTTCATTAATTATTTTTTAATATTATAGAATGAACCTCTAATCATTCTGATGATGAAAATCCCATTAAAAAATATCTATTGAATTTAATAATGATTATATTTGACTATAAACATCTTAATCACCGACCTACATTTTGCTTAACATTTTATTCTGTAATCAGTTCAAGTTATCTGATTTTTGTAAAAGATTGATGCCCTCTCTGCATCTCGATCTTGTGAGTACAGGGTCATCTGTCATATCACAATATCGCGATAATTGCTGGAATAAAAGTTCGCTTGCTAAGTGAATTAACTTTCAGTTTCTTCAGCAACTCATTCAACCTTTGATGCTAATATTTTTAAGTTTATTTTTGATACATTAAAAAGAGTTCACTCATGATAGGATCTCCTAAAAAAAGACGCTGAATAGCACGAGAAGATAATTTTTCCAATGAAAGACATTAAAGTGAAATAGATAACAATAACAGGGTGACCGTTTTCATCGACAAAAATAATTCCCGGTCATCGAAAATTTTTTCCCGATCATTAAAAAAATAGTTTCCAATGAATAACAGTTGATGCAATGGATTTTTAAAGTTTTAAAATATTTTTTATTTAATATTCTGAAATGAAATTTCTCCTGGTATACCAAAATCACGAAATTATACGAAATGGACAATTGTTAAAGTCTCTGTCACAGTCAACAAGGAAAAAATCTCCTGCTCCAATGAGCGTTATAGACAGCAGCCTAAGGTTGCTTCACACTTCTGCACTTAAGTTACTTGCTCGCTTTGCACAAATAAGGCGAGAATTTCAAAATACGTAGTATAATATATAAGAAAATCACTTTATGTAACACATTTGAAACAAATTAAAATCGGTTTTTATTAAAAATTTAAAAAAATTCCCGGTCAACAAAAAAAATCACGGTCATTTCCCGGTTTTCCGATCCAGCAGCCACCCTGAATAAGCCACAATAAAAGATGGAAATTGAATTTTGGTGATTTTCGTGATGTTTCTTCTTTCAAAATCTACTGTTCTACCGAATGCTTTTCTCACAAAATCAAAATATTTGGAAATAATTGAAACTTTTATGTTGAAAGACTCGAACGAAAAATGACTATTCTTTCGTTCGATTTGATCAAAATACTTTAGAATTATTCAAAAATAATTTATATATTTTAGTAGAAAATTATTGAAACTTATCGAAAATCACTACAGGATTTACAAGACAACTACAATGTTTTGTTAAAAAACCAACAAATTTCCGAAATTTTAAAAGTTCGATTGTTGCTAATTGTATTTAATTGCAAAAAGACATTTCCACCTGGATTACATGCAATAAAATCTTTTTTTTTACTCAAAAACTCATAAATAAGTTTACATGCTATAATCGTGTGAACAAAAGGATTTTATTAAGATACAAAACAGTAAAAAAAGCGTGGAAAGGTCGGCGGGAGAAAAAGAAGAGGGCGTGTGCGTACGCTGGAATCGTGTGAGCCAGAGGCTAGGCGCGCGGGCAATTCGAGTAATTACCGGACAATTACATTATCTAATTAACCTCCGAGGTCGAGAATAGCCAGTCAGCGAGTAGCAGATGTGATTGTGCCTCGTGGCGCAATCCTAATTATTATTGTTTAACACACAGTCACCACAATTAACGCCCACTACAACCTAACAGAATGCTTTGTATAAATTCTTCAAACAAAGAAAACTTTTACGATCACACAGATTTTTTTATATTTATCTTTTTTATTCTCCAAATCACCAGAGGGTCAGACCCACTACTGAGAATACCTTCACTTAATCATGTTTTTCGTAACCAAGAATAATTTAATTACTCGTTTGAATAATCATAAAATATCTCAAAACAGAGACACTTTATCTCTATTCTCTTAAAGCATTGTAAAACTATTATTTTAATGTATATTTATACTCTATAATAAAATCCTGCTTTCTTTTAGCAGAAAAAGTTCTGCAGTTAAATAAAATATCAAGCTGAGTAAGTATTACAGTTCCAATAAAACAAAGTGAGGCAAGTCCAAGAAAAACTTTATTACCGGAAATTTATAACTCTTTTATTTTATTTTTGAAACAAAAAGTCGTTTCGATCCAATTATTTCATATTTGAACACACGTGCTCTACACTTTTGAATGCAAATAGGCGTGCAGTCATATTTGGATACCAAATTGGTTTGAGAAAAAAAAGTGTTAAAACAAACTTGTTTAATTTTGTTTCAGTCATGGAGGCAGGTACAGAAGAGAAATAAAGTCGAGGTATTGTTTTAGATTTCTTATTTTCAGTGTTTCAGTTATGTTACGAAAAGCGAGAATCGAAAGAGAAGCCAGCTGGGGTTTAATGCGTGCGTAATGTGCGCTTAATACGCGTACGGCGTGGAGAGCCAATTACAAATTGGCCATGCTGCCGTCAATCGGAAGAGGGTTGTACCTTAACAAAATACCTCTGGATATGGTTCAAATGCGTAAGATAAAGAGGAAAAGAGAATCAGTAGCTTCTCTTCTCCAAACAGAAACAAATAAAACTAATTGGCTTACACCAAAAGGAAAACAAATTAACAGCAGTAAAATACCGCAAAAAATTAACTTTTTCTACAAAAAAGTGATGCTAATTAAAGTTGCCCGTTTCATAAAACGGTGTATCACACACATAAAAAAATTTAATATTCCTTTTCAGATTTGAAGTATCTTAATAAGGGCGAATACGATAAATTTTTGATTAATTTATTATTAGTCATCAAGTCCAAAATATGAAACTCTTCATTCTAAAACTCAATTTAAATTGATATTGAAGTATCAGAAAAGCTATTATCCATCAATAAATTCAATCGAGTGTAATTCAATATCGTATGAATCAAGATGAGTAAACAATAATTGAAACACAAATTATAATAATTTATACACAGAAAAAAGATAATTTGTACAGATTTCAAATTTTACCATTTACATTGCAACTTTTGCGATTCGCATTGAAAATTTTACTACTCGGAATACAAGTTTCACGAGTGGCATTATGAATTCCACCATTTAGCTATTGAAAAAAGAAATCAAATCGTAATTAGTATTATAAAAATGGTAGAACTTCTACTGTGAATGGTAAAAGTTGCAAAGAAATGGTGCATTATTTAACATTTTATTATTCAAGGGTACTTTTGTCGATTCAGAATATTAATTTGTGTTATTACCTTTTTTCCGTGTAGTTGTAAACGTAATCCCACCAACTACAATGTAAATTCATAATAATATATTTATGAATATATATATAGTATGGTGAGTTTATTATCTTGAGATAACGAAATATATATCGATAAATACGCATCGTACGAAAAAAATGTCAACAATAAAACTTTTTATTTTCCAAGGGAATAAGTGACTCCGCAAAAATTTACTGCATACCTTGAAGGTAGGAGGGGGTATAACTTTAAAATTTCAAATGAGAACCTCTATTTTTTGTGGCAGATTGAGCTACTCCATTAAAAGATACTCAAGTTTTATTAGGAATTTTTTTTAATTTCAAATTTAATGTTTATTTAAAAAAAAACATCAATTTTTCAAAATATTTATTTAGTCATTATTTTATATAGTTCATACTAATTTATAATGACATTAGTTATTATAAAATGTATTTATTATCTTCGGAGGTGCCATTATGATGAGGGGGGAGTTCCAAGAATTCCAACCTATGGCAAGTCCGCTAGAAGCTTACTTAAATAAAAGAAACATTCCTTTGATATACAGTCAAATTTTGTTTTTATTAAAAAAAAAAATGTTCAATGTAAATAAATCTATTTCTTCAAATTGAAGGAAATTAATTTGAATCAAAAAATTTTTATTAATTCAAAAAAATTTTTTTTGACTGTACCTCCAATGATTGTTTCCATGATTTAAATTAACTATACTCTAAAAGTTCAAGTGTCAACTTCATTAAGGCCATATTTACTTGAGTCACGTGACCAGGCAATTAATTTTTTTCGACCACATACTATGTTTATCTGCCTCATTTGGGTGGAAATTGAAAAAAAAAATTCGCACAAAATAAATATGGAGGATTTCTTGTCCGCCGCATTTTCACACTAAATAAGATATCGATTTAAAACTTGTGGAAATTAAGTAAAAGTCAATAACGAAGGTTTATCTGGTCCTAAATATTTATAAATAGTATTCTAATTACCAAAAAAGGTATGCAGATGAAAAAAATGATTATTTAGTCACGTGACTCAAGTAAGACATGGCCTTAAATCCAATTAAATTAAACTCACCTAATTCATTAATTAAAATTTAATTCAAGAAGATGAATTTATATAAAATTCATATAGATTAAAAAAAAAATGGTACTAAAATGGTTGAGAAGAGAAACGGTCGTATTCAGACGACTTTTGTTCCAAAAAATAGATCAAAGTTCAATTTTCATATAATCTAGTGGAGAAAATTTTGTTATTTCCCAAAACAAAATTAGTCTATCTACGTCCATTTTCATGTTTTCTACCATTTCCCGAATTTTGAAAACAAAATTTAATGTATTTTTCATAGCGCCTCCTTTGAAAATCCAATTTGCGGTACCTGCGGAGCGGGTTGAAACAGCGACTTTCAACCCTAGGGTTGAAAATCGTAGTTTCAACCCGCTCTACAGGTACCGAAAATCGGATTTTCGAAGGAGGCGCTATGAAAAATAGTATACATTACTCGAAACAAAAAACAGCGAAAGCATTTCGTGTGATTGCAGCCCTCGTTTCACTCGGGCAGAGCAAACTTCACACTCATGCAATCGCTCTGTTTCGCCCCTTGTAATGTAATATACTATTGGATACAAACATGTAGAAACTAGACCAAGTTGTTCACATGAAGTATGCCCTTAAGGTAGTTTTCATCCACGAAAATTAGACCTTAGGCAAAAATAGATAATATTTGCTTTAAAGAATAGCAATATTATTATTGAAGGGCTATTTTGAAAGAGAAAAGATTATTTTACATGGACAAAATTTGAAACACAGAAAAATAATTTTATTAATAAATTTTATTTTTTCTCCAATTTTTTTTATTATCGCTTCTTACCAAATTTTAAAAAATTATGCGATTCTAATAAATCATGAATCATTTTTTTCAGAGAAAAGATTTCCCACAACTTCACCGTTTCTTATTTTTAAAAATAAATTCTTTAATGGCTGAAACCATTAAAAAAGCATTTTCCAAAACGAAATTTTTATAAACAAATTGCTGAATTTGACAATAATTTATTCATTTTCGAAAATTATAAATGGTTAAGTTGTAGGGAATCTTTTTCTTGAAAAAGTGATTTGTAATTTATTAAAATCGGATAATTTTTTAAAATTTGGTAAGAAGCGCTAAAAAAAATGTTGGGGCAAAAATAAAATTTATTAATAAAATTATTTTTCTATATTTCAAATTTTTTTCATGGAAATTGATCTTTTCTCTTCCAAAATAGCCCCTTAATAATAATATTGCTATTCTTGAAAGCAAAATTATCTATTTTTGCCTGAGGTCTAATTTTCGTGGATCAACTATCTGAAGTTGATTTCGGGGGAAATTTTACTAAATTCAATTTTTTTCAAATTGAAGTGCATTGAAATATTTGAAACAGAATAACTGCAACTCAAATAAGTTTAAAAAGTACAAAAAAATTTGATTAAAATCAAGTAAATTCTATGAGCTTAGACCTTAACGAACCTCGGAATACCCGAGTCGAACTATTGATTCTCTTTTGCTTCTCTTGATACTCTCTTGATTCTCTTTTGCATCTCTTGATACTCTTTTGATTCTCTTTTGCTCTTACGCTCTTTCTGTCATATACAGTCTGTTCAACAAGAGCGAGTTCTCGGTTTTTCTCTAACTATTAGAGATTTTTGAACTTTTTTTTTTTTAATGAAAGTACATTTAAAGGACTACGACGCAATTAACAAGGCGATTCAGTAGCGCTCGAATCGTCGGAGAGAGCAGACGTGAGTCATAATGAGTTCTGTGTACGCGAAACGTTTTGAAGCGATCTCCTTGTGTACCCATCCAAAGGGACCACTTATGTCCTATACAGCGGCTGCTAAATACATCAAAAAGTCGAAATCGTTCGTGAAGAAGTGGGTTGAGCGTTATAAAGCCAATAAAAAACACCCCGTAAAGGTCCATGCTTGGGGATGCTTCTCACAGCGCGGTTTTGGGTGTTTAGAGCTCTTCACCGAGAACTTGAATGCTCAGAAAATGCTCCAAATATATGAACGTGGTCTTCTAAGGTCTGCTACAAAGATGATTGGAGCCGATACGGCCGACTGGATCTTACAAGAAAATAACGACCCGAAACATCGAAGTCGTCTCTGCACCGCCTGGAAAACAGAAAATGGCATCACAACTTTGGACTGGCCATCACAGTCCCCCGATGCGAATCCAATCGAAAATGTCTGGAGTGTTTTAAAGAGGAAGCTTGCGGGAAAACATGTCTTCACCCTGAAACAGCTCTCGCAAAAAATCAGGAAGATATGGCAAGTATTACCAACGGACTACGCTGAAGAATTAGTGGAAAGCATGCCGAAAAGGTGCCAGGCCATTATGGACAACGATGGGGACTGGACTATCTATTAGATAGTAGCGCCGTAGTCCTTCGAGAGTACTTTTATTTAAAAAAAAAAAACGTTTTAAAATCTCTAATAGTTTTCGAAAAATCGAGGACTCGCTCTTGTTGAACCCTTTTCATTCTGGTACTTGAGGGTATGTGATGCGTAATGACGTCACAAATAACCAACCATTTTATATTATTTATATTCGTCGGGTTGATTAGGACAGGAATGTAATTTGTAGGCAACAATGAGGAATCCATCAAAAAATCAATCTCCGGTACCATTTGGATTTTTATTTTGAAAAATAAAATTTTTCAAAATTAATGTTTTCAAAAGAAAATTCGACATGTACCAGACATTGATACTTTGATACATTCCTCATTATTTTCCAAAAGTCTGGTACTATATTTTCGTTTCAGTCTTAATCAACACGATAAATATAAATAATAATAAACCGTTGCTAATTCCTGACGTCATTAGGAATTATATACTTTTAAAAATGGAGAATCATAGAGGAGGTAAGGAAAATCTTCGTTGCTACTCTTTAAGATCTTCCAAGGTGTAGATACGGAAATATCTGCAGGAGAAGAGCATCAACAGAGGATCAAAATTACATTGATTTAAACAGCTACTACGCCTCTTTTGATTCTCTCAAGTCCTCGAAAATGGAGCATCATAGAGAATCAATAGAGAATCAATAGTTCGACTCGGGTAATTAACCTGTTTTGAGAAGAATTTTGCCAAATTCTATTACATTCAACTAAATTAGAATTGAGAAGGCTCAGGACTTTACGAACTGTTTGCATTTTCAATAAATTGATTGGTTTCTTTGAATAATAAAAATGAAAGATCGTTTCAGAATGATAGCTTCTTTTATTGTTTCAAGTTCATAGGAAGAAGGAACGCTTCCGTTGTCTTTTACAACATCGGGATAACGTGTTTGGATCAGGTTCTCGGTAAAAGATCTGAAAGGTTAGCTTTAAATTCGCGTGGAAGGGGCGACACAGGGACGAGTTTAATAAGGATGATTGTTTCCAGGTACGGTTTCGGCTCCCTTCTACTCAACGTCTTCGTTTGCTGTCATTAATTGAACGACCGACGCCGAGTCATTCTCTCTCAACTGAGTGTGCTCCTAATTTTCTGATTCCATTTCATGTAACGAATGTAATATAATCGTGGCGGTAGCTTTGTAACAGATTAAAAAAATTTTATTTCAATGGATCGATGAAAGAATCCCATCGATCGAAAGTTTTTCATAGATACAAAACCTCGTCACGTCCCTAAAGATTAAGGGGACTAGGAAGTCAAAAAATCGATTTTTTATTGCATTTTTCAATAGCATTACTATTCAAAAGGTAAATGCCAAAGTTTTAAATCGTTTGGATGAAAAATGAAAAAATGAGAGACAAAAAGGCTGAGCGCCTTTCGCAAAAATTGACGGGCCGCAGGAAATAGAAGCTTATTTTATTTTTGTTCAGCTTTGCAGTGATTGCAAAAAACCGGAGGTTCAGATCGGTTTGAAAATCTTTTTGCTTTCGCAGGACATGTTCCTTTACGGGTTAAACCTCTGTATTAAGCTGTAAAAATTTCTGATTTTGAAAAAAAATTCGCAAACATGAATTTTTTGAAATTTTTTTTTGTTTCATTTAAACAGGTTCAGCCCAGAAAGGAAAGTATTACGAACACAACGCACTTTGAAAAATTCAATTCCCATTATTAGAACAGAAGATATTACTGCAAAAAAAATTTTTTTGTTAAATAGTTTATTTAATTATATAATTGTATATTGGAATTTTTCAATAAAAAAATATTTTTTGTATTTTATTCAATTGTTATAAATAACCCATGAAAAAAGAATTATTTATATCTTGATATTTACTTTTTAATTAGAATTTGAAAATAGGATTAGTTTGACTTCCTAGTCCCCTTAAAAAACCGAACCAGGAGGTTTTCAATAACATTCGTTTAATTAACTAATTACAAATAAATCAGTAAAAAATTAATTTTTCCATCAACTTGAGTGCTGAATTTTTATTAAAATTTTACAAGGCAATGTACGATGTTCGTTGGAACTTATGAAGCTCATTTTATTTTTATTTATATTCTGTCTGTGTTATTTACTCGTGACCGTTCAGTTTTATCCAGCGAAGGTACTTTGTTTTATTTATTTGATCGGGTTATTAACACGAGTAATTAACTACTTCGTTGAATAAATAATCCTTAAAGGCTGGCTGTAGGCTAATGGCTGCAGACTATTGCACTTACCCTACTGAGATAACAACCAAGGATAATTAAACAGTTTATTTGACGGCAGTTTTTTTTCTTTTCGATCGAAGCTTCGTTTAAAGGTGTCCAAATATTTTTTTTTTAAGCGAAAACTCCTGCAAAGCGATTCAATACTCGGTATTGATTTTAAAATTATTAAATATTCTTTTTTGTAATAAAGAGGCAATTTTTATTTTACTTTGATACTTCGGCAAGGATCAAAGTGCTAAATTCAAACAAATATGGTTCTTAATTTCCCTTGTATATCTCTCGTAAACACGCAGTAAAACAGAGTTGGTCACATATTGATTGTCGATTATTACGTCTTTTAATTGAAAGTATTCGATTGGATTAAAGAGCTAACGACTTTTGTTTTTCAATAAGTAATCGACCACTATCTTTAATTAAAACCGATCGGAGTGCCAGCAAAACCGATATCTCCGTTCGAACGATTTGCATAACTCAAACATAAATTAAGGCCTCCACCAATCAGCGCATAATTCTTAAAGGAAATTAATGAACTTATAAAACCCCACTTTAGAAACTACACCGAGATAACGGACATTCCGCAATTTGCATTTAATTCGCGTAAATCGCGAGCATTATCCTGGTTCCTAAAATTTTAAAACGTCCCATTCAATCTAACGGCGTCAATATCGCTAAAATATTAAAAGATGAAAAATTCAAGGCTATTGAATAATTAAAGCAATAAAGGGACTCTCGATAATGAAAAAAGTTATTAATTTCGTGACAATAGCCATATACAATTTTTGAAGCAATTAATGTTAGGATATTCAAATGAATGCTCTGATTGTATAAGAAATTTTATGAAGTATGTAAGAAAGTTTGAGTTTTCATGGCGATTTTTCGATAATCATCTCTCAATTGCAATAATTCACTAGAGGTAGAACTCGCAAGACACCCGCTGTGTCGGTATGCAAAATACAAGTATATATGTGAATCGTAGTCATTTACTTTACGGGCTCTTAAGATCTAATTTAGATAAGTCTCGTGGCTCGAGCTACCGAGGCGCGTCTGCCAATCCCGAGGCGATGTTACGATCTTTTCATACATATCGCTATTGGTTTTTTAGTGGCTCTGAACGGGCTGCTCAACGGCTCAACTAACTTCTTCCTAACGAGTTACGTACTTCTGTACTTCTTGCTTTGATCACTTAACCCGCTTAAAGACATTGTATTTGAATATAATGACCGGAAGAATTACTTTATAGGGAGAAAACATCGCCTCTAAAACGATAAATATTTACTTTCAAAATATATACATATTATTTATTTACTTGTTAGTTCAATTTATTTTCCCCGAAATTTTTCCATGATAATGAATATTCTTGGCTACAACTTTAGGGAATAATAAAGGTTATATTAACGGAGGGTTGTAGACTTTAATTGCTTCTGAAAAATGTTGAGGTCGAGAAAACAGGAATTCATTATTTTAAATGTTCAAAAAAAATTAAGGACTAAAATCCTCAGTTAATATGTCATTTGTCATGTCCTAATGTCTTGGACAAAAATATTCATTATTGTAGATTAATTTAGGGGGAAAATAAAATTCTTATCTTGATCACGTGGCTTAGTCGATGCCTTTAATAATTAATTTCTAATTTTGAACAATCTATGATAACTTTAATACAAATTTAAGAATTTTGAAGGCTATTAATATTCAGATTGAAAAATATTATGATATTTTTACAATTAGAAATATTGCGTTAATTACTAATTCTAGGAAAACGTCTCTTAGTGTAAAGCTTAGAGAATAATTACAGCTTGTTTTTATCAAGCGAAAATGTAAAGGAAGTCAATTTTAAATAATTGCGCACGTATCCGAAAATTAACTTACAATTAGTCCTAAAATGTTAATAACTTTAGCTTCTTGATCAAATGCAAACAAAATTTTCCATTACTAAAAATCTCTCAGTATTTGTTTAATTTAATTTAATTTCTCCAAACATATAAATTCGCTGATAAAATAATGGTGACGTATGATTGAAAAAGGTACGAATTTTGAATACTTTTCTCAATAAAATTCCAATCTACAAGCTTCAGCACTTTCATGAAAAGCCATAAATCTGCAAATAGGCCACAAAGATAAATAAATCTGTTAACTCTTCTTGAATTTATACTTTTGAAGACGAAAAAAGGCGTTTCAGCAGCAGAAAATTGTCGCACAGTCTGGACTTATTCATTTGCTTTCACTTCTTCCCTCTCCCATCCTCAAAAGGATATATATTTCTCTCACTCTTTCGTCCTTCTTACTCGAACGTGCCCAGTCCTATTAATTTTGCGCTAATTGGATTTTATGGTCGCTTAGGTTTATTGGCTAGTTTGCTATGCGAACCTTGCTGGCACATTGCATATTCATTAGATTGGACGTATAAATGATGAGTGTGTGAGTGTGATCAACCATATTGGTGTCTCTAAAAAAGGCCACTCTGTATTTGGAAGCATATATATCTTCTATATTTTTTTCGACGGTGTTACTATTATTTATTTAGTCACAGTGAATCTCTCGGTTATTATGTTGCTCTTACCATTAATCGAAAACTACTATTTTAAATACTGATCACGACTCTCACATCATTTCGCAGAATATCAATTAGAATTATTATATTTGAAAAATTTTTACTATTCTAATCCTCCTTTTTTTGATTTTTAAAATATTCTAACCCCCTACTCTTTCACTATTTGAGTGACTGAGAACATCAAACTACCATTTTTGATAATTTTTTTGAAAATTTTAAGAATATTGTAAAACGTAAGCACTAGAGAATTTTAAAATATGAAGTTCATTTGAAATTATAAATGTGTGGTTAGGAAGTTTAAAGAGAAGTGAAGGAAAAAGAAATTTATACTATATGGTGAAATTCATTTTGCACTCAAAATTTCCATGCAAAAAATTGTACTATTTGCAAAATTTGAACGTTAGAAAATTTTAAAAATATTTTTTTAAAAACTAAAATTATTTTACCAAATTTTTTATTAAATGAATTGAATTAATTTGAAAAACTAGAAAATAAAAATTTTTAAAATATTATAATGTATAAATTATTATAATATTGTAGATGTGAATTACATTTTCTCAAAGTTACTAAACTTGTTTTTGATTTAAAATGAAAAAGGAAATTTAATTTACTTAAGGCTCTATCAGAGTCGAGGAACACATTCTCATCATGATACTCGTGCTTCGCGTTCGATTTTCTGTAAACATTTCTGTAACTTTTTAATAAAATATAGGATTAAAATAATTAATTTTTTTCAAAATATCTCAATAAGGAAAAACAATCGTAGACTTTATTTAACTAAACGATTTTGCATTTCAACGCTTATTTCGTATCTCACATATTTTGGTTCAAAAATGGAATTTTTGATTTTCAATAGTGTTTTTAGAATCAAAACATAATACACACTGTCGAAAAATGTCCAGAAGAAAATTTGTGGATCTCATTTAGGCGAATAATTTTCCATCTTAACGTTTTTTTCATATTTCACATGTTATGGTTAAAAACATGAATTTTCGATTTTCAATAGTATTTCTTTAAATTGAAAAGAAAAATACACATTTTATAAAAAATCTAGCAACTTAGATTTATAAATATTTTTGTAGTAAACAATTTTGTAATATAATATTTTTTTCGTATTTCGTATAATTTAACTAGAAAATGGAATTTAGATAATGACTTTTTTCAAATTTTAACACACTGTAACTTTTTAAATTTTGGTTTAATTGAAAAATGTTATCAGGATAATTAGCAGAGATTTATGAGCACTATCAGAAATCAATATTGCAATTTTTGATATTTTCATAAAAAAATTTTCAAAAACACAGAAAATGCTCTTATTTTAACAATTTTGGTCGGATGTGGATGGATATCGAACTTGTCCTTACTTTTTCGGCTCTGACAACGTATGCACTTTCGTAAAAACCGTTTTTTCTGACATAGAGGGGCTCAAAACGTAAAGATTTGATAAAAATTTCGAAAGCGATTTTTTACATGAAACCAATACCTTCTCATATGATGAGAATGTAATAATAAAAATAATTTGATGCGTAACTATGTAACTGACCCGAACATAAAAGATAATAACGTAAACTCTTGGTTAACGAAGCAAACGCGGAACAAAATTTCCATGCCAACTGAATGAGCTAAAGTTTCTCAGCGCTAAGGAAATCGATGATCGATGAACTGAAATGTACTGTTAAATACTTTCGGAAAATACCTAACCTCTTTTAACCCGTAGGAAGTTTTTAGCTCGAGGCATGGCATCATGGTATAGAAAATTCCAAGAAACTGCTTTAGTAAGTAGCGACCTAAGAATCATAGCAATCTAGGAAATTGCTGTAGCTCGGTGAAAAGTTATGTGTGTGTACACTTCTTAGTAGCCAGCCAGCGAGGTAATATCAACTATTTTCCTTGCGTCACTATTCCTTCTAAATGAAGTAGTTAAGGCCTTTCATGGCAAGACATACCCTCACTGATTTATGAGCTTAGAATTTACCAAGGATTTTTTCTAGCCATCTTTTGAATAAATTTATTTTCTAACTTCCGTGAAAATAATTTCTATTCCCTTAAAATATCACAGCTTGTTTGATTTGTCATTCTATATTAAAAAGAACATTTTTCAAAAATTTGTTGCATGCATTTACTCTCTAAATCTGAATCAGTCAAATTTTCACTGATTGAATCAGTGATTTGCCTTTTCACTGATTCATGAGCGGAAAAATATTTTTCAGAGTTAAATCAGTAAATTTTCACTGATTCTGCAATGAGAAAACATTTTTCATTGTTAAATTAGTTAATTTCCGCTAAAGTAATCAGTGAAATTTGACTGATTCCTAGTAACCTCGTTTTAGCTATTTCAATCTGTCAAATCTCACTGATAGTCAGTAGATTTTGACTGATTCAGATTTAGAGAGTATATCTACATGAATTTGGAAAAATCTTCAAGGTATTCTTTGAACATTAATCAGTATTTTTTCACTAATTTCAATTTTTTACTGGTTTATAGCTAAACAATCAGTTGTATAAAGTCATATTCCCAAAGAAAGCAGTCAAAGTCAACTGATTGTATACATACACTGAGAAAAAAATTTATCCAACAAAACTTTTTTTGTTGTCCTAACAAAATATTTTGTTGTCCCAACAAAACATTTTGTTTAAGTAACAAAATTTGATTGAAATAGCAAAATGTTTTGTTGGCACAACAAAAGAATTTTGTTAGCTAAATACTAACAAAATATTTTTGTTGATTTGACAAAACTGTTTTCTCAGTGTAGCATTCAGTTACTAATTGAAATTAGTCAAAAATACTTATTGAAATTTTTAAAGTATTTTTATAGTACTTTACTAATACAAATGTTTATTTATTACTGTATATATCTCAATTAGGAGCAAGCTACTATTTGAAATAGTGTAGAATCTTTTACCAATAGCTTGAGTAAATATTTCCACAAATAACTTGTATTTGTGAATCTAAATCAGTTAGAATTGATAACAATTGTAATCACTGACTGACTGATTGTCAATTTCCTTTTAATTCATATTTAATTTCTACACGGAAAAAAGTTCGGTAAATTTTATAGAACTTTTCAAGAGTTGGGTACACGGAGAAACTGTTTTATCAATTTTTACTATAGTATTTTTGAATTCAGAAAAAAACGTATCACTTTGATAATTTTTGTTAGTAAAAATACTAAACTTTATAATAATGCTATGAAACTTCAGCATAGTTCATAGCAAATTTTACTATAGTTTATACTAATGTTTCATATCATTATTATAAAGTTTAGTATTTTTACTACAAAAATTATCAAAGTGATACGTTTTTCCCTAAATTGAAAAATACTGTAATAAAAATTGATATAAAAAGTTTCTCCGTGTATACAGGAATTTACGGCGCAGTCTCTAAATCTGAATCAGTCAAAATCTACTGATTATCAGTTAAATTTGACTTCAGTGAAAAGTATCTGATTTAACAGTGGAAAATATTGTTTGCACTAATTAAATAGTGAAAATTAACTGATTTAAGAGTGAAAAATAATGTTTTCACTGATGATTCAGTGAAAAGGCAAATCACTGATTCAATCAGTGAAAATTTGACTAATTCAGATTTAAAGAGCAGAGTTCTGGATAAATTACAAACTTTTCAGAATAAAATGCAGAACATTCAGGAAACATTTTTGAAAGTTCCGCGTTTTATTTTGAAAAGTTTTGTAATTTTTCCAGAACTATGTTCCGTAAATGCCTGTATCTTCAACTCTTGAACAGTCCTATAAACTTTATTAAACTATTTTTTTTCCGTGTACTGATCCGATTAGCGCTCTTTTTATTTCTACTAATTCATCTGGTAAATGCGGACTAAAAGAATTAGTAAACGCTTTCGCCTTATTTCAATTCGTAGTTTCCAACTTACATATTTACAATTTATAAAGTGTCCTAGCAATTTATAGCTGCATTTAAGAACTTTAAAGCTTTAATCAGTAGTTTGGATTCACTGACTTAAAACTGATTCTCAGTAACTGAAAATCAATCAATTAAATGGATAAAATCGAATCACTAATTGAAATTAGTAAAAAATATATTAAATTTAAGAAAGTTGAGAATAAACTTATTTTAATTCCGATTTGAACTAACCTCGTGAAAACGTCGGGGTAATGCGTCCTGGAGAAGGCCTTCTCGAGCTCCTCCAGCTGGAAGCTGGTAAAGGTCGTCCGATACCTGCGTTGTTTCCTCTTCGGAGCAAAGTCGTCGACCTCAGCCTCACTTTCAGGGCTCGTAGGTGCCGCCCTGGGATGTGCACTATCCTCTTCTGGTCTCACTTCCTCGGTAGAAATGCCCATCTGGGTTTGTTGATGGCTTTGACTTGTTTGTTGGTGAGCCTGGCCTACCTGGGCCACCTGTTGACTCGCCTGGCTCACGCTGGAGCTGCTCGTGCTGCTCGCAGGACTCGTCTGTGAGACAGCCTCGCTGCTACCACGTGCTGGATTATCTATAATTAAGAAAACAATCCTCTATTAATTAGAGATAAAACGTCCTAAAAAAAAGTCGAAAAAGTCGATAAAACAGTTTAAAGCTACAACTTTAAACTGTTAATGCCAGTTTCCAACGTACAATTCAAAATGTTATATATATCTCATTGAGATAATAAACTCGCGTGACTTAAAGCAATTTGCTTGATTAAACAAAAATCTCTAAAAGATTAAAACATCTAAAGCTCGAATGGTAATGCGTGAGGGTTCTTGAAAGAAACTAATTTTTTTTTTCCTTCACGGTAGAGACATACAATGTCAGAAACTTCACGCTGAGTCACAATCGCTGTCATGTCGTGGTAAGTTTATTTTAAGCGCTAAATTATCACTAATTAGGCCAACACGCAGGAAAGGATTTGCGGTTCGGTTTCCGCTAGGCGTTTGTAGTCTCGTACTTTATGACGCAGAGCCGACCCCTTTGGCACTTTAACTCTGTAACTAATAAGTATCTTTTACCATAAGATGATTTCGGCATATCCTCAATGCAAATTCCATGTTTTCAACTCACTCTTTATCACTATCATAATCTCATGATCAACAATAATAAAATATTTCAGTTGTCAGTTTCGTGGATATGAAAAGAGTCATTATAGAGGGTTTGGGAATTCCACATTCGAGACTTTTTTAATTTACCGCCAGCGCAATTAGTAGTAATCATTGATAATATTGAAATGTTAATTCGAGGCACGATTGTCAATGTACGACATTGGTCAATTAAACTGACATACAGGTTTGAGGTACCTTCACCCTATAATCAAGTATTAGCAACGTGCAATACACGTACAAACTATAAACTTGATTGTATGAGATACTCACATTTGTATATACAATAAATATGTGTGTATCCACGTACACTGAACGTAAACCATTCCTTTCACCGACCTTGCCGCATTAATGATTCCGAGCGAGCCCACACCTTGGCACGTTCAACGTTGCCAGTGATCATGTAACAGGCTCGATTCGCTTGTAACGATTGAAATCATTCTCACCCATGATCGACGGCGATAGAGATTCTAAAGATCCAGAAAATCGTTTCGAGCACGCGACGACCAAATACGCGTGTTGCCTTATTTCCAATACAATGTAACAACAAAGGAAATTTTGAGTAATCGGTGTTGGAATGATTAGTCAAAAATTTTACTTACTAATACAGGGTGGGCCATGTAACATTTGGAATTTGAATCGGCTATAAAAATAGTATATTGTGCAACAAGGGAAAAAGAAATTTATTTTGCGAGTGTGAAGTTTGATGCCCGAGCAGTGCGAGGGTAACAACCACACGAGTAAAATAAATGTTTTTCCCGTGTTGCACACGATTTTTTTTCTATTATCGGGTCAGAAAATGGATTTGTTAGCACCACACTGGGCAATAAAATCCACTTTATGACCCGGTAGTAGAAAAAAAAACTTATGGATGTTTTTTCAAAATTATGGCACGGTAACGCTCGCCATTGACCGTAACGGCGGCTCCTTGCAAATTTTCGAAGAAAAATGGCCCTAATTTGTAGATATGGTGTTACCGGTATTATAATTTTGAAAGTAAAATGGATGGCCTTTCCGGTTTTGTATAGTTGTTTATTTATAGAACGTCAACGTTTCGACCAATTTTTTGGTCCTCATCAAGACTATAAAAGAAAGTACAAAATGAGTGTATACAAAATCAATAAGAAGAAAAAAAAAGAAAAAATAAGAAAATAGTCTTGATAAGGACCAAAATCTGCACCAAACACTCACTCGTTGTGGGTGCATCGGCTTCTCATTGATGACGTTTGGATTTTCTGAGCCCCAAATGCGACAATTTTGCTTATTGACCTTATTGACCTTTTGCTGAAACAATCGAAAATGTACTGAAAAATTGGGTTGATCAAATGGGGTACTGTAAGGCCATTCGTGACAGTTATGTGAATGATGATGTGTTTCATTCTTGAATGGAAAGGTTCAATCTTTCTAATAAAACCATACTTTTGAAAAAAATATCCATAAGTTTTTTTTTTATAGCCGATTCCAATTCCAAATGTAAGATGGCCTACCATATATCAAAAAGAAACAGTAAACTTATTTTATTTGTCAGTATTCTTTGATATAAAAAGTACTGAATATTTAAAAAAATGTATTATGAATTTTTTTCTTTTATAAGAAAAATATTTTGTTAGAACCTGAAACAGCTTTCAAATTACAATTGAATTTCGATAAATTGATGTAAATTTCAAATTGCTTCAAATTGAAATAAATAATTATTTTGGTGTAACTGTAAATAATAATAGTCAGATTGTTTTTCTAGATACTAAGTTTTCTGGTTTATTTGTATTTGGCATTATTTTGTGATTTATGACTTCGAATATTTTTATTTTTCAAGAAAAATAATAATTCAGTATTTTTCTGTCAAGCACCATGATCTTCAACAATTTTTTGTTAAATATTCTGAGCAGAGATAACTAGATTTTTTGCTGCTAGAAGAAAGTTTTCACAGTGTTTTTAACTTCTTTCTACAAGTTTTTACAATCTCATAGAATTGAGGACACAATTCTCTAAAGCTATAGTTCAGGTGAGTTTAATAGTTTCGGATGATTTAAAGTGCATAAATATAAATTTATATACTGTTAATTTTAATGAAAGTTAACTCTGAATGATTTCCTAAAATTTCTAAATAATTTGGAAACAAATAATCAATTTTCTCTCTCCTATTTCTTCATGAAAGTCCTATTGAAATACCTGTTTTGTAACGAAAATCAATTTGGTGATTTTTTCCATACGTCAATTTTTTAAATCGCTAATACAAATTTTCACTTTTTCATTATATCATTTTTCTGCTTGGGCAGATTAAAATTCACACAGGAAACAAATAAAATTCGTTTTGCCGAAAACATTATAAAACAAAGCAAATCGAATCCATGCCTATCATATTTCCCATCTATCACATTTCCTTCACATGTACCACATAAAATATTGTTCGATTAAACTCATAAGAGTAAAGATAACCCGCATTTCGTATCCGCCGTGTAAACTTTGCCAGTGTATCCGGAAGGTAAATAATTCACCTTATCGAGCGATATCTGCCGCTGAGTCGGGTTACAGAAAGAATTGCTGATAATTCGTAATTACCGTAGTTATCGGATAGAAATCGAACACGGCGTAGCATCACCGACTCTTGTCACAGGATGCATTGATGCGTCTATTAAGGTAAATTTGCAAGTATGATTCGAAAGTACGACGCCGCGGGTTAAAACTCACAAGTAAGAAATTATTTGTGTAAGTGAGTCTTATGTTTATCCCCATTCGCACGACTTGAGCACCTACACGGATTTACACACTCAGGATAAGCGGCTGCAATGAGTCAACTAATTAGTTTATTACACCAAGTTAATTTCCAAGTCCATAAATCGCAATTTCTTCGTGGCATACTGACATATCCACTTTACATAGTTTCAAGCAAATATTGTTGTATCTTACTTTTAAAAAAATACAACAAATTGAAGGAAAAAGGTTCCTTTTCGTCGGAAGTCATTCAAGCTTTTACACGTATAAAGTTTCTCTCCTTGATAAAAAAGTGGAAACCATAAAGAGATCCTTATCTTATACATATACATGACACAGTGCCAGAAAATTAACTTGTTATAAGTCGAAACGAGTTTCTAATGTTAATTTTCCTTATCTTGATATTTTAGATTTCATGACGAGAGTATTTAATTGAGTAGTCTGTATAATTACAAATCTCCTATTTGCAAGTTTATTTTTAATATTTCGCACATATAAGAACCGTTTAAGCGTAAATTTATTTTCCTTTGTGAGAGGTGTGAGATGAAGTAATAGAACATGACAGATGAATGGAGTAGTTTGCATTTGAAATTAGAATGCAAATATAATATTTGTGCTAACTATTTTAGTGACATCAGTCACTGGCTAATTAAGGTAGTTGTCGGGCCAAAAATCAGTCTCTGGAAAAAGAAGTTTTTCTATGATTTCAAGACTGGTAATTATATCATCAGCCGTGTCATATGTAAGGAAAGACACTCTTTTTAATAAAAAAAATTTTTAAATTACGAAAAATAATATTTTAATAATGTTTTTTGTAATAGGATATTTCCTTATTATCGCTTCTTACCAATTTTTTGAAAATGATTGAAGTTTCTTAAATCATAGCTTATTTTTTCGATGAAAATATTTTCTACAACTTAACCATTTCCAATTTTTTAAAATAAATTCTTTAATGGTTAAAATCATTAAAAAAAATTTCCAAAACGAAATTTTTATAAACAAATTGCTGAATTTGATAATAATTGATTCATTTTCAAAAATTGGAAACGGTTAAGTTGTAGAAAATATTTTCATCGAAAAAATAAGCTATGATTTAAGAAACTTCAATGATTTTCAAAAAATTGGTAAGAAGCGATAATAAGGAAATATCCTGTTACAAAAAACATTATTAAAATATTATTTTTCGTAATTTTAAAATTTTTTCTATTAAAAAGAGTGTCTTTCCTTACATACGACACGGCTGATGATATAATTACCATTCTTGAAATCATAGAAAAACTTCTTTTTCCAGAGACTGATTTTTGGCACGACAACTACCTTAAATAGGAAAGTTTAATGTGATTGAAAAAACTCTTATTTAAATCAACAAACATTTTTTTGCAACGAATAAATTTTATTTAAATTTTGGAATATTTGAAATCATTGACGAAGGCACTGAACAGAAGAATTTTTTAAATATCACACTCAGAAAAAAGATTTGATTGAATCAAAGAAAATTATTTGTTTGAAAAATTTTTCTATGATTTAAAAAAATTATGTATTTGAATTAAATAAAATTTTTTTAATTCAAACAAAGTATCTTTGAACCACATAAAAATTTGTTCAAATCAAATAAATTTCTGCCTTAAGGCCATATAGTAGGCTCTGATGTCACCAATTATATAAGAACGCTTTATAATTGAAATAATTATTTGTACTAATTTTCTGGAGAAGACAGTAATGCGTTACCTTATTCTGCATTGCTGTCTTCTCCGAAAAATTTGTTTAAATGATTATTTTAATTATAAAGCGGTCGTATGTAATTGGTGATGTGAAGCACAAAAAAACGAAAAAAATACGAACGTAATAATTTGTTTTGAAGAAAAATTCATTTCATTTAAAGAAATATTTATTTGGCCCAAAGACATTCCGTTTCGATTAAACAAATGTTATTTAATTCGAATAAATATTTTGCTAGAATCAAAAAAAGCCTTTCAAACAAATTATTTTCTTTCATTCAATTAAATAATTTTTTGAGTGCAATAAGGACTTGAGCGAAATTTAACTTTAGAATAAGAGCCAGTTTGTAAAGTTATTTTTGGGGGCACCCTCCGATTTTAACTGGCCAAACTGTCATAACCTCTCGCAGATTATCATTCCCATGGCGATGGTTTGTGGCTATACATATAGGTGGGTACTTGAACACCTTAAAAGGTGCTTTTAAACCACTTGCTCACGTGCAGGAAACTTGGTCTTCAGCCTGTAAAATCTAAAGAACGTATAGGACGGCTCGGTGAGTCGTTCCGCCGTAAGATTACAGTGTTTACGCGAATTAGATTTCGGTTTCGGTAATTTTCAGTTAATAACGAAGGGAACGAACGAGCGAAGCTAAGAACCAGTCAAGGCCTATTAATGCCATTATATTATGGATGGCTACCTACGCCCTTTCTTACTCAGCAAACAGCTCTTTATATGTAATACACGTATATCGTACATGTGCCTATATATAAGCTCTGAAAATTAGAAAAAAGAAAAAGCGAGTTTAGGTTCCTACTCTCTTGCATTACCGATTACATTAGAGCACGGCTACCTGCATTATAATCTCATTTCCGATAAATTGATCCGATTAAAAATCCCGCATTAACCTCTGAGCTGCAATCAGACGATCAACCCTTAAACGCGAGAAATTCTTTCGCTTTTTCTGAAAAACGATTAATCTAATTACGGATCATTACCTCAATGAAGAATCTTGTTCTTGTGAACTTCGTTCAAAGAAAATCGCTATTAGAGACCTTTCTTGGTTAAAGCAAATTCCGAAAATTGTTCATGCTCAGCATATATGTATATCGTTTGTGTAATAAGTCTAAATAGATTAGCAAAAATGCAAAACGTTTTCAGGAATGTCGTATTATACGAAATAACGTTCTAGTTTTTTTTTATTGAGATGGACATTTGCTGAGTTGATTGAAAAACGTTAATTACGAATCTGCTGCCAATGCGCGTAATGCCCAATTAGAGCGTTAATAGTGTAGATTTCTCATGAGTGTGGCATAAACATGCTAAAAGAAACGATAAATCGAATTACATAAGAGACATATAATTGATTCGTAACGGAGTGCTTCGGCGGCAAAGTTGTGAGTGATTTCTTGGTAAAGCGTTTATTATGTCGCTAATGGCGCGAACCCTCGAGTCTTTTCGGTAAATAGAGTGATTTCGATCTGAAATACGTACCCGCGGGTTAAAAACGGCTATCGAGTCACGAGCAAATAACCTGTCGGTCTCAATAGATTTGTGTCCCAATTAATTTTCTTTTCTGTCTATCTACCGATGACGGCTATGTGTACTCTCGATCTTCTATAATCGTCCACGTCCGCACAGATCTTTATTTATGGCCCCGATAAAATGATTCGCTGTGAAATAAGCCTAGCGTCAACATCGACACACGATCTGGGCAATAAATACTGATCCGATCATAGCAGCACTTTTTATGAACGTGAAAGACCACCGTTAGGTATCAGTCGATTATTATGTTGTAAAGATTATCATTTAATAGGGATGAGTAGTCGTGGGTGCGTATCAACGTGAGGCTGCGTTTGCGTGAAGGCATAAATTCACTGTATACAAGAGCTCGAAATTTATATTTAAAAATAAGTGAGAAAGGTTAAGTTGTTTTGTTTCGCCCTTTATATTCCTTTTATGAACAGTCGATTGCCTCATTATTGCGAGAGAAAGTGTACGACTAATTATCTTTTGAAGCAATTAAAACAGGAAATACGTTCAAGTGTTGTAACATTTAACTATAATTCAGAGAGCTTAGAGACATGACGAATCTATTTTTTAATGGAGAAAAAACGAATCGATTTAATTATCTAGATCGATTATACTTTTAGAAGAAGGAAATAAAATGCAAATCAATTGATAAATGAAACAGTGTTTGTTTAGAGAAACTCGGAGATTAGAAGAGAATTATTGAAAATTAAGTAAAGAATTTCTTTCTGGAAAGAAAAACTTTCTCTCATAATTTCTGTAAGTAGCTTATTTACTAACTCCAATTTGTAACTGAATCCTGATTATAAATCAATTGATTTTAACGGATTTCGTAGTGAATGTGACTTAAACTGGTCGTATGGGTAAAAATGAATCGATCGTTGAATTCATTAAAATAAAACTTGATCCAAATTAAGAGAATTCCTCGTGGAGGTAAAAGTGAAATTCAGTTTATTAGAAGTTCAAAATGATTTAATATGATCTCTAAATTTGAAATTTTAATTTATATTTATTTTCAATTGCAGATTAGAGAGTATTAGCTTTTGATTATAAGTTATTTGATTGATGGAAATTATTTAAAAAACACTTTTTAATTTTAGTGTCTAAAAATCAAAAAAATTTTGTAGTTTTTCAAATTGGTTGTTCTTGTAATTACAAATTTTCAAATCTTCATTTTGAATGCTCGAGAATCCCAAGACTTTAATCAATGAATCAAATAAATTTCAAAGATTTTATATTTTCAAAATTCGCCATTGAAAAGCCTCAAAATTTCAATGAATAAAACAACAAACTTCAAAAATGTATGAAATAAATAATGACTTGATTTGTGAAAAATTCATCATAAACTCCATTGATCGTGAGTCTTGTATTTTTTTCCAGTTCGGATTTCAAAAATGAAAAACTTTCAAGTTTAAAAGTATTTTTAACTAAAAAATTGATATGGAAACTTTTTTTTCTAAAAGATAAAATAGTAAACAAGTTTATCACATTAAAAATACATTTTTAAGGATTGGAAAATTTAAAATACCTATAAAACCTGAAATCATCATTTTTTCCACATTCTCTAAATTTGAATTAGTGAGAAGTCGGTTACTAATCATTAGTCATTTTTCACTACAAATTTAGTGAAAAATTGAAAATCACTAAAAGGAATAGTGAAAAATGACTAATGATTAGAAGAAATTGTCACTAAAGCAAATTAGTGACCAACTTCTCACTAATTCAGATTTAAAGAGCAAATTAAATATAGAAACTCTGTTATAGATATTTGTATCAAAATATTTAAATATTCCTAATCTGCTTTAATAGTCCCCTAATGGAAAAAATATCACTAATTAACTTATTACTCAGATTTTCTGAAAATTTTTTTTAGCAGAAAATACGATAGATCTTAGATAGCGGCATTACAGAAGAAATTTATGAACAAGCGATCGTACTTGTGCCAATTACTATTCTGCCGAGTCGCCTTGGACGTTTGTCTTAAAATTAATCCCGACATTGTACGGTAGCTAACAGGTTTAGCTGCGGCACACGCAGTTTAATCACAGCTCAGCGATCGAGGTTCGATCGGTTAACCATTTCTATGGGGCAGTATACGATGTGCCGGTCATCGAGCAAATCCAATCATAAATTCGCCGTTGGCAATGCCCGCAAGAAGGCCCTACACACACATATACACACATACGAAAAACCACCATAGAATATACTTCGCTCTCCCTGATTACACGTATACATATTGAGAAGTATACTGGATGCAGAGTGGAAATCGATGATAGCGATCTGTAAACGATCATTAACAGATCCTGAAAACCTGCATCGTGGTAACGATAAATCACCTTTGGCCACGGCATACATTACAACATTACACCATAGACAATTCGATACAAGCACTAACACAAATGCAGATTTTCTCGGCGTACGTAATTATCGACCAGCGTTTGCATGAATGAACGTGGATCCAGCTCAGAAAATACAATCTTAGGTACAATAAATTATAACCATTCTCCGAGTGTCGTTCTCTGTCAGTTGTTGTTTCAATAACATACGATCGCGAGTCACGTGATGTTGATAAATTAACTCTATATACCGGCCTTATCGTAATGTAAGAGTTTTTTCCACCATAAATTTCTCAAAGTGGATCTTACTTCTCGAAAAATGCCTCTTGTGTTGATAAAAACTTCCGAGAGAATTTTACTTTAGTGCAAATGTATTCGGGTTGCAATTAGGCATTTTTCTCTCCAATTATTGCTGCTACATTGTTAAAAATCTTGAAGAATTTGAAATCTTTCTGTGGAAAAAAAGTCGCTTTCGACTGCGTTGAGATGCGGGCCCAGGTCTTTCGATTGTTTTTAATAGACTTTAATATACAAATGGTAATTCTAAATTATTATACATTTGTATATTATGAAAAACGAATATATATTCATATTAAGGTAGTTGATCCACGAAAATTAGACCTCAGGCAAAAATAGATAATTTTGCTTTCAACAATAGCAATATTATTATTGAAGGGCTATTTTGAAATAGAAAAGATTATTTTACATGAAAAATATTTAAAACACAAAAAAAACAATTTTATTAATGAATTTTATTTTTGTCCCAACTTTTTATCTTATCGCTTCTTACCAAATTTTAAAAAATTATGCGATTTTACCAAAGTACAAATCACTTTCACAAGAAAAAGATTCCCTACAACTTAACCATTTCCAATTTTCGAAAATGAATAAATTATTATCAAATTCAGCAATTTGTTTATAAACATTTTGTTTTGGAAAATGTTTTTTTAATGGTTTCAGCCACTAAAGAATTTATTTTTAAAAATCAGAAACGGTGAAGTTGTGGGAAATATTTTCTCTGAAAAAATGATCCATGATTTATTAGAATCGCATAATTTTTTGAAATTTGGTAAAAAGCGATAAGAAAAAAAGTTGGGTCAAAAATAAAATTTATTAATAGAATTATTTTTCTGTGTTTCAAATATCTTTTCTATTTCAAAATAGCCCTTCAATAATAATATTGCTATTCTTGAAAGCAAAATTATCTATTTTTGCCTGAGGTTTAATTTTTGTGGATGAAAACTAACTTAAATTTAATAACTGTTCAATCAAAATATATTAAAATTAAAAAAAATTATTAAAATATATACACAGGTGTATTAAAATTCAAATAAAAGTTTGTATTTTTTAAGATGAAAGTATTTTAAATTTAATATACGTTACTGAAAAGAGCTTCCACTACATGTAATCGAAGTTTATTACAGAAATTTCTAACAGTGTAAATTGATAATTTGGACATAAAGAATTCTACTCGAAAAAAAATTATGTATTAAAAAAGGTAGAAGAAACTTCATATGCATTATACGAAGTAATTTGCATAAACGCTATATTAAATTTAATATAAGTGTATTAATTTTAATATATGTATCTTAAGATTTCAATATTCCAGTACATTAATTTCAGCTGATATACAGGATTATAAAAATTAAAATACGCCTGTATAAAAATTAATTTACCTTTGTATATTAAATTTAATAATATTTTTAACAGTGTATAATTCCTTCCATTTGCAAGTTCAGGAGATAAGTTCAGATATCATCTCAAAGAAGTTGTATCAATTTCAAATATAATGATGTATTCTTGGCAAAAAATGTGTACTAAAACATTTTAAATTAAATGTCAACATCTATATCAATAAATTGTGCTTTTCCCACGTCAAGTACTCGGGCCCCGATTCGATAAAATATAACAGCAGTTACAGATAGCTGTGACCTATCGGTAAAAATGAGCTCAATTATAGCTGAAGAAACCGGGAGGTATGTCATTCTTGAGTACATATTTGTATTTAAACAGAAAACTATTTTCATTTCATCGATTGGAGCTGTGGACAAGTTGCGACGACCGGTCGAACCAGGCATTCGTCGATTTGTCGGACTCGTCCTTGCCGTGATTCCAAGAACAACTAGCCGGCTGCAGTAGAGATGTTGAGTTCTTTTTTTTTGCAAGAGAACGCAAGCTGAGACTTAAATACAATTACAATTATCCATGGCAGGTAATTACGCGCAATGTCACTATTAATTACTAAATTACAATGCTTGTGCAATGAGTAAGTATACCCTTCCGGTGATGATGAACATATTATATGCAGCCGCGTTGATTGCTCATAAGAAGGACCTAATAGCAACACTTTTTATTATTTTATTATATTTATTTATTATCTATATTTTCAGTTCAATTGAAGAGAATATTTCCGAAATGACATACTCCTTTTCCGTAAGGAACATCATGTGTAAAAAATGGTTATGAGACGTTTTTGAAATGTATTCTACAATTATAGAAGCTTATGAAATACAATGTTAAGCAATCACATATGCTGTAATTGCACTCCCTGTTAGAAAATTTACTTGAATTCAAATTCAAGTGTGATGGAAGTTTCTTCCACTTACATAAATGAAAACTGAGGATACTGGTCATAAAAATAATAAGAACTTATGTAATGGGCAGCTGATTTTAAGACAATATCTTCTGTGAGATGTAACAAATTTAAGCTTTTTTTTACTGTGTACTGCAATCCGACATGCATACATTGCTGTTGTGAATTTAATATACGTGTTGGTAAGATAGAAAGCATGAAAAATCGGGGCTTCGGTTTCCTCAAATCTTATCAAATATTTCACATTGAAATTTAAATCTATAATTTATCTGCTAAATTCATGTTAATAATCAAAGTGTAATTTACAGATAAAAACTGTTTCCAAAAGTCACCCTAACAAAATTAGGATTAGTTGAATCAATTGAGTAATAAATGCACGCTGTCAGAAATATTCGGAAATTTACAAAATTTTTATGTTACAATGGTAAAGTAAGATTTGAAGATATTTATGATATTTTTGAGTAACTGTATCTTAACATTGCGAAAAATGTACTCAAATTTCGGACATTTTTCATAATATTATGAAATATTACTGAATTTTCATAATATGTATCCTGAAACTACCAAACTGTAACAGAATTTTCATAAAATTGTTATAAAATTTCGAACGTCAAATTATTCCTGTTACAAGTTTCAGAATTTCCAGATACAAGAATCAGAATTTTCAATACTTTGTAACCGACGAATTTCGTCAAGGTCGTCCAAAATCAGTTCTTGGGCCAGAAAACATTAATGCTGTGCAAAAATTGATAATGTAAAATCTTCATGTGACATACTGTGAGATTGAGAAAATCTTAGTTTAGCATTAGTTCCACCAGTATATATAAAATGTTGCATGAACATTTAGCTGTAAAACAGATTTGTTCAAGTTGGATCGCACATAATTTAACAAAACCATGTTTTGAAAATGTCTCAAGCGGAATGGAAAAATTCTATGACATATGGTTCGAACGCACCCACAAAACAAAGTGTCTACGTGATGCGGGGCATGACGCACGCACGCGTGAGGATTAATCCGCACGGGTGAACTCAAGAGGTCACACGGGTGCGCGCGACATTGCCACGCATGTGCCTCGCATGTCGTAGTTCGCACGCGTACTTCCAGAATGCGCGATTCCAAAAAATATATATTTATTTCAATATTATCAATTTTATCAGAGAGAATGATGGGAAAATAAATAATTTGAACAATTTTTTTATTTCGCAAAAAATTTTGAACAGCAATAACAATCGTTAGACACACATTAAATGAATATCAATTGAACTATAACATTATATCAATGACATTTACATGAAAAATGTAATTATGCGTGTAATATTTTTGTACTCATATCATATTTTAATACGACTGCCTTATTTCATCGAACTTTCAACAAAATCTTATTAGTGGATAAGTAAAATTAATCACTTAAATCGAATTTTGGAAAAGATCCATCATTTTTTTATGTTAGGAAAATTCTTATGAACAAATAAAACAGATTCGTAGGTGATCGATATATTCAAGAATTTTTTATTTGAAAATCCGAAATTTCGCTCCGTGAAAATACTGCCAAATAAGTTACGTGATAAACAATTATTAAATTCAATATATCTCAACTTTCTGTGCGTCTCATTTGATCAGCTTGCGTGCCTACATGAGTGATCGCGTACTGCGATGTATATGCGTCGCACTCATATGCCCCACACGCCTTTAGATGAGTGCGCGCGAGATTGCTGCATTCTCGTCCGCACACGTGACCCGCATGCGTGCGGGCGTCGTGCCGCGTACGATTATTATCTGGGCATGCAAAAGTGTATGGATCATAAAAGAGAATACTTTGAGTACTTTGAAAAACAATAAAGCCATTTTTGATGAGAAATTACTGTTTTTCATTATTTGGCCCAAAATATAAATAATGCCCCTCGTATACAAAAAAATGTGCAAGAATATTTTTAAAGCCCAAAAACATTTTGTCTGAATAACCAAAAAGTTGATAATTTAACAGAATATTTGGATGGAATAACAACAAAATTTGATTTTTCAAATAGCAACAAAATATTTTTTGAACTTATATTTTAAGAAAAATATCCCTGATATATATAACAAAAATCAAATTTCAATACTAGAATCTAAATATTAAGGCAAACATTGTGTAAAATCCAAAGAAAGGTTTCTATGCTAGATTTGAAAACAATATAGAAATAAAATTATCTAATTTACCATTAACTGAAATTTCTTCCAATTAACGGAAAAATTGCATGCATTTCCTAACAGAGTAATTAAACGTTGCATTTTAATGAATCTTAATTCACTAAGCATAGGGCCGTAACTAGAGTTTTGGGGGCCCCAGGTCAAGAAGTAAAATTGGGGCCCCCTACAAATAAAGAATTGAAATGGGTCATTCCTTCTAATAATGTAGAAAATGACATAATGATCTAAGCTGAGTTATACGCGACGCTTATGTCATCGTGCTTGCTAAATTCATCTGCAAGAATTTGTCATTAAATTAAAGACTATAATCAAATAATTAATCGTTCAGATAAATCAAATCAATGACAAATGAGATGGGGGGCCCCTTCTCGTCGGGGCCCCGGGGCGCTGTCCCAGTTGCTCCATTGAAGTTACGGGCCTGACTACGCAATTTAAACACTTCGATGTAAAAGAATATAACATCATACGAAAATTTTTTCTTGATTGATTGTTACCACGTGAGACTTAAGGAGAAGTTGATTAATATTTATAAATGATTTATTATTTATACTATAGAATATCTTGGAATTCAATTAACGATTTCTTTAATGATACCCGGAAGGCGCCACTTAAAAAATTCAAAATAATTAATTTTTTTAATAAAATGAGAGTAAGAGCCGATACACATATATTATAAGACTATTAATAAGTTTCGAGACGTCGCAGTCAAGAGTAAACGATCGATCCGGACTTGAGAATCTGGTAAGTGCGTTCAGCGAGCCAACCTGCAGTGGAGCGACGCTGCAGCTTGATTAATGGTGGGTAATTACGTTTTTGCCGTCCTTGTAATTGTTAATAATTGATCGTAATCGTTATACCTTTTTAATCGCATTAACCGGCACATCGGAATTACGCAATGGAAAAATTACCTTACATCCGGGTATTTGAGATGGCATTTTGTCCCGACCGGAAATTATTCTTCTTATCAGAAATGAATTTAAAAAATTAAAATTATTTTAAGATGAATGAAAAATGATTTAGTTACTGGTTAGGTAATGCAAAAAGATTTTATATGGGTGCTTGTGTAAAAGGCCTGATGTTATGAATGATGTCATATTTCCCAATCAATGTACCATTGTCTAATTGTTTTATATTATTATTATTTTCCTAACAATGGCCTAAACCATCTTGTTTTATTTTCAAGGTGATCACAATTCAAATAAATTTTTTCATGAAATCTCAAGTTATCATACATTGTTGATGACTCAACTTTCCCACAGGCTGTAATGCTAAGGCAAAGAATTCAGTATCTTTACCACTGCTGTGTCTTTGCCCAACGGTTTGTAACTTCTGAGTACAAAATCAGACAAAGAATGTACTTCAAGGCCCCCAATCACAGAAAAAACAAGGTGTTATAATTTTTGCGTGTCCTTTTCTGAAGGTGTTAGTCGCATTGGTATCAAAATTGAAATCTACATCAAAATTGGTGTGGTGCAAGCTGCGTTGTTAAGGTAGTTGATCCACGAAAATTAGACCTCAGGCAAAAATAGATAATTTTACTTTCAAGAATAGCAATATTAATATTGAAGGGCTATTTTGGAAGAGAAAAGATTAATTTCTATGAAAAAAATTTTAAATACAGAAAAATAATTTTATTAATAAATTTTATTTTTGCCCTAACTTTTTTTCTTATCGCTTCTTACCAAATTTTAAAACATTATGCGATTTTAATAAATTACAAATCACTTTTTCAAGATAAAGATTTCCTACAACTTAACCATTTCCAATTTTTTAAAATGATTAAATTATTATCAAATTCAGCAATTTCTTTATAAAAGTTTCGTTGCGGAAAATGTTTTTTTAATGGTTTCAGTCATTAAAGAATTTATTTTAAAAAATCAGAAACGGTGAAGTTGTGGGAAATCTTTTCTCTGAAAGAATGATTCATGATTTATTAGAATCGCATAATTTTTTAAAATTTGGTAAGAAGCGATAAGAAAAAAAGTTGGGTCAAAAATAAAATTTATTAATAAATTTTTTTTTCTGTTTTTCAAATATCTTTTCTATTTCAAAATAGCCCTTCAATAATAATATTGCTATTCTTGAAAGCAAAATTATCTATTTTTGCCTGAGGTCTAATTTTTGTGGATGAAAACTACCTTAAGGGGGTCTTCTACCTTGTTGGTTCAAAAAAATCGATTTTTTTTGCAATTTTGTGGCCTAGAAGGTGCTAGAAATATAATCTTAAAAGGGTACTTTATGGACCTGGCATTGCAGATTGATTGTAAGTAACTTTTCGTCTAAGATTCATGCATGAATATCTTTAAATGCGATTTCCCAAAAGTTGCGTTTTTGCAACTGGTTGACATGATATCTCGAGAAGTAATTGATCAATTAACTAAAGTCATATATCGAAATTTGTGAAAAACATGTCGCTATCGTCTGACACGAGCTTTTTGGATTTTTTCCATTTCAAGAATTTTTACAGCTGTTCTTGACCTTGATAACATAGAAATTTTTTGTTTTCTTGTTTGTTCACTATTTCCTGAAATTTTCAAATTCAGACGACTTTCATGAGCTGAATCGTGTCAACCGCTTTGGTAAACATTTTTCGTAAGGGATATTTTAAGTTCAAATCACGGTCAAATTGGAGGCAGTAAAATTTCAATAAAATTTTTGTTGAAAGTATATAAATAAATAAGTTAAATGCAAAAAATCACACCTCGATTGCATTATTGGTTTCCCTACAATTCATTCTCAAAAAACAGTATCAAAAACGAGGCCACAAGGTGAAGACCCCCTTAATACGGCAAAGCGCCAGAGTTCAAACGCGTCAATGGCAATCGCGTCCTCTATGGAAAAATTTAAGCAAGATTGATGTGCATAAATGATAGATATGTACATAATGTGTCAGGAAATTCATGAGAAAAATATCCAATCCGTGTGATAGGTGGCGCTGACCCTCAAATTAATTTAAATGTAATAAAATATGGAAAGATGATAATTTTGTTCATAAAATGACTAATAGTTAAGTATAAAAATGTATGAAATGAATATATCAAGTGCTTTTATATTATTTTAAAATGTCGAATCAGATATTTGTAGGATATATAACATAACTGCAATAAACTAGTCGAAATGAAATATAGTTAACTGAATGCGCTTCGTCCAAAAATGAATATTTACTGCAAAATAAATTATATTAAGATTATTATTAGGTTATTTAAATATTATTTCACTACACGGAGAAAAATAGATAGTAAACCGCAATATCTTGATATTAGCAGATAATGTATTTGCGATTTAATTATGTGACAGCCATCTAGATATTGAAACAAAGTATCTGTAGATATTTAAAAAAATATGTTATTTCGCAATATCTAAGATATTAAATTAAAGAACCCAATATGTTAATTTGAAATATCTCAGATGTTAAACTGAAATAAATTAGATATCAGGTCATAGTATTTGAGATACTAAACTGTAATATTTTAGATAATTAAAGTCAATATTTATATCATTGAATGCAATTGTCTAATAATAATGTGAAAATACTGATTGAAAAATTGAAAGAAAAAATTAAATTAATAAAATATAACATGATGTAAATAATGATTGATTAAGGAATTCAAAATTTTCTTATAATCTCCTTTTTTTCGCGAATTGCTCGATCTAATCTATTACGAATTCCAGTAAGTAAATTCCGATTCGATGTTGAATTCAAAATCGGCTACATAAAGAACGAGTTATTGAGAGGTTAGAATATTCATTTCAAACATTGAAGGTATAAAAATGATATACTTATATAGATAGATACTTACTGATTTCAGTAATGGTAATATAAAATTTTTTCAAAAATCACACTTCAAAACTTCATATAGACACAACATTATTATTCCAGTGTCAAAACCAAAAACCACGCGACCGGCAAAATTATCAAAAACTATGGGCGAGTGCCATAGACAAATTACATGGAATTCAAAGACTCTGATCACGTGACTTTTCCTCAGGCACGTGCACGCTACTGTTTATAAAAATCTTAGATACTAAAGTTTAATATCTAATATTGTAAATTTTGAATATAAACTGTTATTGGTGATTAATATCTTGTATATTCAAAAGAATATATTAGATATTATGTAGTATAATCTAGATGATATAAGGTAATATCCAACATTCTAGTATCTCATTTTTAATATCTATTTTTCTCAGTGTAGTATCAACTGATCTAAACAAAAATCAGTGTTTTATAATTAATAAACTATTTTCAGGTTATTTTAATATAGTTTTACTAAATTTAGACCAAGTCTACTCCTGCATGGTGAATTCCCGACATAATTAACAAGGGAGTTTGGTGATACTGATGATTAAACTTATTTGAAATATCATTTACTAGTTTTAGTAATATACAAGTTATCAAAGAATTCAGAAAATATCCTGTTTTGTTGACACTTCGATGTATATTAAATTTCATATGCTCTATATGCAAATTACTTCATATACTTCTATATTAAATTTAATTGAAGATATATGTTGATATTAAAAGTTGGCTTTATGGTCCAAGGTTAATAAAAAACTTAAAGTTTTACGTAATCAGACATTCCGGTTCTGATCGAAGACCTTATCAGTGATTTATTTAGAATCTAAGAAACACTTAAAATAATTTGCAAACTTAGGGTATCTTTGATAGAGAATTTAACAATTGACGATTTTACATGTGAGTCGATAAAAAACTTATCTTAATTGGCTTCAGAATAAAATACTTTTAAACAAGGGGTTAAAAGAACTTTAAAATTTCTTTTTTTTTACCATTTTTGCATGCTGGTTTAGAAAACTTTGAAAAAATGCGTATAGTAACATCTAGCAGCACAGAAATAAGCTTAAAATAATTGATTTGTCATAGAGCCTTCATTTATAAATAAATCAGTTCAATTTCAGTAAAAATTTTAGGAAATAACCTGAATGTAATTAATTTGTCGTAAAACATTCCTTTTTATTAAAATCAGTTTAAGTTTAGTGAAGTTTTTCGAAAAATATTATTGATTTGCCATAAAATATTGATTTTTGTTGAAAAAAGTTGAATTATAGTTGATTCTAGTGAAATCATTTTGAAATAACCTAATAATAACCTTAATATCATTTATTTTGCAGTAAATATCAATTTTTGGATAAAGCGCGTACGGTTTACTCTATTTTATTTGAAGTTTTTCGAAATTCTGTAATATATCCCACAAATAGCCAATTTTACATTTCAATATAACATAAAAGTACTTAATGTATTCATTTAACATATTTTTATATTTAACAGTTAGTAATTTTATGAAAAAATCTGGTGCAGTCCCATATGGAAGCACATATTTATCATTTATGCACTTTAATAATAATTCATAATAATGAAATATAAGCGAGTGAAATTTCATCCAAAGAAGGTGTTACAAGTCATAAGTACACCATATTAGGATAAAATATATTTTTTGATCATGGATAAATAATAATATTTGACCGGCTTCAAGTGCTAAAATAATACCCCTAATAGAATAAAATTTTTAACATGTAATTTCAACACCATATTCCATGTTAAAATTTTACTTTCTTTTCCCTGTGAACGAACCACAAAATAATTCCCCTTATAGGAAAATAATATAATCATTATTTACGAAATGATATATCTTTTTAACGAGAAATATATTGCTTCATTGAACCGACTTGCTGAAAGTTATCTGAGGACAAGTGTTTCGCAGTGGAGCATAAAATTAAGTGAAATTGCTCTTTTTGTATTAGATCGTGTTTGTGGATCGTAGGGAATATAAAAGAGCGCGGTTGAAAAAATGACGTTTACTCTACGTTTCCATTGTTTCACCTTTCTAACGGAATTCTAATTAAGCAGATCAAGAGATAGGGCAGCAGGTACGTTCTGCCATACCTGCAGGGGTTATTAGACTTTTTCCCTTGGGGCGAAGCAACGCGGTCTGCAATTATTATTCAATTTCCGTAACTACACTTATCTTAACTCGATGTCACAACCGCGTGCGCTGGCAGTGAGGGAAACTTGCAGGCGAGCGAGCAATTGCGCGGGTCACAATTAAAGCCCATTAGACAGATCCTGGCGTGACTGCGACATTGCCCGGGTAATTTCGACGAATCGGTAACCGACACCCTTGACATTCTTACATTCTTACGTTCACTACAGCCTTCTTACACTTTCGCGTCTGAAACCTCTTTTCAACTTATGCACCATCGCTCCTTTAAACCACTGCTGTGAATCAATTTCCACGCGGTATACTATTTCAGAAATACATTCACACAGTCGGGGAAAAGAGTCTTGTATCGAAGGCGACATTTCATCCTTGAAAGGTTATTCAACTTTTCATAGAAAAAAACGGATTTTATTTTTACCCAAATTCTGGTGTAGAATCTACATTTTACCCCAGAGTTCGAGTAAATATAACACCAGACTCCGGGTAAATATAAAACCTGGTTTATTGACGATATTCTCTCTAAATTTGAATCAGTCAAAATCTACTGATTATCAGTGAAATTAGACTGATTCAAATAGCTAAAAAGAGGTTACTGTAAATCAGTCAAATTTCCCTGATTATTTCAGTGAAAATTGACTGATTTGACAGTGAGAAATATTTTTTCACTAATGAATCAGTGAAAGTTAACTGATTTAACAATGAAAAATATTTTTTTCCTGATGAATCAGTGAAGAAGCAAATCACTGATTCAATCAGTGGAAATTTGACTGATTCAGATTTAGAGAGTTGATAATGTGACATTTTTGAAATCTTCCTATGGACAATTTTGAATAAATATTTTTATGTTTTTCGTTATAGAAGTTTGATTAGATACATCAATCAATTTGTCTCAACAGTATAAAAAGTTGAGTAAATACAGTGTTACCTTTTTTCTCAAATTAAAACAAACATTTTTTTTCAGAGTTAGTTGTATTCATTTTATCAATTTTTATCAACTACGAGGAGCACTACAGTCCGCGCTCTTAATAGGGCCTCTACCCCTAATCTGTACTCGATGCTTCCCCCACCATCTGCACTGCTGAATTTAATTTCCACCGTTCTCAATAGGGCCGCGCGATCAATACACTAAGAGATGAATATATCAAATATACATAAAGTTCATTATGCCAAAGTAGATGTAAATTAGAATGAAATTGTAATCATATTGGCTATTAATAAATTTTAGGAAGTAAATGCTCCGTTATCTTTGTTAATTAAAAATGTAATGGTCACTCAGATGCAAAATTATTCGTTTATTGAACAAGATCCTTTATTATTTAATAGTGCCAAGATTTTGGCACTTAAATATTACATTTACGTAGATGTACAAACAAATTTCGATTATAAATTGTTAAGGACGTTCTCTTGCCCGTAGATGTGCTCATCCTACTCTATCATAGGTAGTGGGATTACTGTTAAGCTTTCTAACCGAATGAGTTGAGCACCGTTTATGCGCAAAAGTAACAAAATGTGTCTTCTGCGTCGATTTGTGCGATTTGGCAACACCGCTTTCCTGTCTTTCTCATATCGAGTCGAAAGCATATGGTGTGAGAGAGATTATATTATGAGTTTATTGACAGTTTGTAAATACTAATAAGATGTCGAATAAATTTCGCAACAAAAATGGATTTTTTATTCCACAAAAATCAGCTGCTCGTAAAAACAAAGCTCTGGAAGCAATGTCAAATGTAAGCGTACGCGCGCGCTGTTGATGCGGTGTTGCCAAGTTACCATATTTGCTTCAGCAAGCCGGCTAAGAATTTGTGTAACTGCGAGTTTCAACAACGTATATCTTTAAAAGTAGTGCCGGTACACGTATTTTTTATGATGGCATATGATTCCTTATAATCTCTAGTATAGTATACTAGTTTTCCAAAAAAATCTAAAGAAAATTGTGCTTTTAATGTAAAGAAAGGTATCGCGAAACTGAACTACGCCTATCTAACACGTGTTAAGAGATTCAACTTTAGAGTTTAATTTCTCGATTTTAAGTACGGTTCGTCTCGCAGCAATGTTTCGAGCGGCCCTATTGAAGAAGGTAGAAAGTTATTCGAGAGGGCTTGTTATGGCGAGTGGAGGTTTTTTCTAAGAAAACACTTTCATTAAGCGCTCGAGGCGACCCTATAGAGAGCGCGGACTGTATTTATATTTAGAGCCTTGGCAACACTGAGCGTTCTCAAGTGCCATCTGACATTTGCACTAGAAAATTTGACATTTTGACCATAACCACCTTTAGAACGTTTTGTCATTTGATCTTTATTTGTGTTGTTTACAGTGACTTGAAAATTGTGTCTCAGCAAAAAAAATAAAATTAACTCGTGAAAATTTTCGTGCGATGATTTATTACGACTTTCGACGTGGATTATCAAGACAAGAAGGCATCGATCAACTTATTTCCACTTTTGGCGATGAAGCCCCATCCTATGCTACTGTGAAACGTTAGTATAACGAGTTTAATCGTAGCCGCAATTCGCTCACCGACGAATTTCGTAAAAATCGTCCAAAATCACATAATTTGACAAAACCATGTTTTGGAGATGTCTCAAGCGAAATGGAAAAAATGCTATGACACATGGTTCGAACACATGCAAAAGTGTATAGATCATAAAAGAGAATACTTTGAGAAACAATAAAGCCATTTTTGATGACAAATTACTGTTTTTCATTATTAGGCTCAAAATATAAATAGTCCCCCACCTATATGCTACGCCCTTTTTAAAAAATTTTTTTCATAGAAAGTGTTATTTCCACAACCGTAATGAAACTTATTAAAAAAGAATGAGTTCGATCAAAAATCTATAAATATAGAGCGAATATCCTCTACTATAATTATATTCGCAAAGAATTTCACACTTCTGAGGAAAAACCAAAATCGAAAAAAAGTTATTCTTAATTTCATCACTTGTCTAGTTTTGCATATACCAGGGGTGTTAGTTGAAATTTGCCGGTTTTACTCATAGATGTCGCTAGAGATATGTATACATTTCTATGATTTGGCATCTATGTCATATTTTTCTATGGACAATAACCTTCAAAAATACACAATTACATTCTGCTAAAATAATAGCATCATAGTTGTTTACCTCAGTGAATATGTCGAGTTTCGTTCCAAGTAAATCGCATTTGCGGCATTCGTTGCTTTTCTTATTTCATCAAAAGAAAAAAGCAGTTGAAGCTCATCGATTGCTGGTAGAAACTTATGGTGAACATGCTCCAGTGATTAGAACATGTGAGACATGGTTTCGTCAATTTAAAAGTGGAGATTTCGATTTAACAGACAATGAGCATCCTGGTGCAGCGAAAAAGTTCGAAGACGAGGAATTGCAGGCGTTATTGGATGAAGACCCAACCCAATCGCAACAACAATTGGCACAAACACTAAATGTGACCCGAGGAGCAATTTGACAACGTTTAAAAGCCATGGGAAAAATCCAAAAGTATGGAAAATGGGTACCACACCAACTGAACGATAGAAAAATCGAAAATCGAAAAACCATGTGTGAAATGCTGCTTGAATGGTTCGAAAGGAAATCTTTTCCGCATCGAATTGTCACGGGGGACGAAAAATGGATTTATTTTGAGAACCCGAAGCGGAAAAAATCATGGCTTTCACCTGGTGAGGTCGGCCCATCGACTCCATGGCCAAATCGCTTTGGCCGTAAGACAATGCTCTGTGTTTGGTGGGACCAGTGTGGTGTGGTGTACTTCGAGTTATTAAAACCTGGTGAGACGGTGAATACGGATCGCTACCGACAACAAATTACCAATTTAAATTATGCGTTGATCTAAAAACGACCGGAATGGGCCCAAAGACATGGTAAAGTTATCCTACAACACGACAACGCTCCGTCTCATACCGCTAAAGTGGTGAAGAACACATTAAAAGCATTGAATTCGGAAATATTATCGCACCCGCCGTATTCTCCAGATCTCGCCCCGTCCGACTATCACCTTTTCGCATCGATAGGACACTCACTCGCAGAGCAGCGCTTCGACAATTTTGAAGAAGTCGAAAAATGGCTCGTCGAATGGTTTGCCTTGAAAGAGAAAAAGTATTTTTGGAATGGTATCCATGATTTGCCTGAAAGATGGGCAAAATGTGTAGAATCCAATGGTCAATACTTCGAATAAAAATTTTTTGAGATTCCCTTGAGAATTAAGTGTTTTCTTTATTGAAAAAATCGGCAAACTTCAACTAACACTCCTGGTACACTGTTAGGAACTTCTACCGTACTTTCCCGAAACGCGTGACTGGAGTTTTATTCAGTTACAGTTTCGTAAAATTAAGATAGAATGTTAGACAATTCAGTTACTTTTTAGTAAATTTAAGAAACAATTTCTTAATTTTCAGTTAGAAAGTGTTGAATATTCTGATACTTGTATCTCGGAATTCTGAAACTTATAACAGTAATAATTTAACGTTTTGTGTAACTGAAGTTGTATGCAGTTACATGTAATTAAAAAGTTGGTTACCGTTTCGTAATTTTATGATAATTTTATAAAAATTCTCTTACAGTCTGGTAGTTTTAAGATACATTTTATGAAAATTCAGTTGAGTTTTATAATATTAAGAAATCTTTTAGAAAATTCACTATATTTTTCGCACTTTTAAGATACTTTTACTCAAAAACATCATAAATATCGACAAATTTGACATTACCTTTGTAACATAAAACTTTTATAAATTTCCAAAAATTTTTAACAGTGTATTACAATTTACTTTTATATACTCACAGGCATTTTAATAACAGGGTATCCCAGTTGAACTCACCTGTAACAGAAAATATAAAATTTGTTAGCCACCAACGTACACATGTTATTGAAATTTAAATGATGCTTCTCAGTGAATCTCCTACATTTAATTATCATTTATTTTTATGACTAGATTAGTCAAATCAATTTTTTAACTGTTTCAAATGTAGATAATTAATATCATTTTACGGACAAATTTCACAAATAAAGTATTCAAAAAATGTTTGTTGAGAAAAGAATGAAATATCAATGATACACGGCTTGTTTTTCAGGGCGAGTTTTTTTGCGTAAGAGAATATATTCTGCAAAACAAAACTCAGAATAAGTTATGAGCATTTTTTATCATTGTGTTGATTTTCTACATTTATTGATGTGTTGCATAATTGAATTGCAAAATTGGTGGAAAAGTGTGTTTTGGTGCCACTATTCGTTTATCTTACATCTCAAAGTATTTCTGGCAAAGTATTGTACAAATTTTAAAACTAAATGACAAATGCAGCATGGGAATTCAAAACATGACAAGCGCCATTTCAAAAATTTTATCGGAGGGCAGAAAAACGTTTGTATTTCTATCTGAAGCACAGTATATTCAAACCAAGCAAGAAGTAAATAGCTTATAATCATTCACGTAATGTATCAAAATTGCAATAGTTTATCAATTGCCGTTTAGAACTTATGCGCGATTGAAAATTGGATCATGACAACTTCGAGGGTAAGCGAAGTTCAAAACATGACAAGCGCCACTTTTTGACTCTTTGTTGACCATTCTTTTCGATTTGCTCCACTGTTAGACAAGTAATCGAGAATCTTATTGTACTAGATCAGATTGTAGGGTATCATGTATTTTTCAATACTTAAAATGCAGATTTTCCGATTTTGCACTCTAAAACTCGATTGTTTATTAACAAAATGTCACGAGGCACCGAGACCTTGTCAACAAATACGTTTCAGGGTCGATTTTAGCGATGAATAAAGTTGATATACCGTAGGAGAGTACAACAGGTCCCGCACTTATTATTTATGATAATCAATATCACTTAAAGGTAATAGCGTTGCTTAAACCTTGATTGAAATCCTGCGAAAAACTGAAATCCCATTTGACGCAATAAAGACTTGTCATGTTTTGAATTTCCATGCCCCCTGAAGTTAACAAAACGGCGGATTTGCAAATTTTTTTCAAAGGTTTCGAACGCGATAAATGATCTGGGATAATTGCCACGTATCTGCACTAGAATACAGATTTCAAAAATGATCTTAACTCATTTTTGAAAAAATGGTCGTTATCATATTTTGAATTTCCATGCCACAAATGATTTTATTTATTAAACTAAGCAAAAATTCTTTTTTCTTTATTTTAGATTATGCCTTATGGATCAGGAATGTATTTTAAATGAAATGTAATTTAAAATAACAGCTTTAGCTAAGAAATATCAGCAAGTGTCAGCAATTTGCTCCGATATAGATCGTTTCAGACATTGTCTGTATAAATAGAGTCCAGAAAATCCGTCGAGTGCATCGAACCGACTATTTCGTTAATTCAAGGAGCAGTCGGCGACACAAACTTTCGACATTTTTGTACGAAAAAGCCATTAGTTTCAGCAGACACCTTATTTAAGAGCAGATAAGCAGGACGTCCTCTATTATCATGTTTTCCATAAAATATTCTGCCATTAAATTCAGCCAATTTAATAATTATCTATACTCCAATTTTCATAAATGTAAAACAAGACATTATTTTATTTTTGAGACTTAAAATAATCATAAAAATCGAGATCCTGCAAATATAGCAACTAATTTTTGGGGATTTTCTTTAGTACATCGTGAAGAAAATTGCCAAAAAGTTTTTTGCAATATATTCATAACAGGTGATCGGAATTTCTTGGGTTCGGATGATTTTGCAAGAGTCGCAATTTTCGCGACTTGGACTTCACTGACTTGTTTTCTGGTTCTTGGAAGCTGGGAGGATTAACCCGTCACAGATTCGGAGGGGCCTACCAATTACTCTCTTACTCAGATGCCGATCGTTTCCTTGGTGTCGAATTCTCGGAGTTTCGTGGTGGTTGGATGGCGATATCCCTGCACTATCAGACCCGCAGTAATGTGCTTGCCTTGTCCCCGATTAATCCGAGTCCACCGAACCACTCTTACTCGCTGATAGTCTTCTCAGAGCACTCCAGACAAACGAAATCCAGCTCCAAATGCTTTCCAAATCTTCCAGCTGTAATCCCCGAATCCTCCAGCCGAAGTGCTCAAGAGACAACATTCATTTCAAGGCCAGCAAAATATGTTTTTTAGATATGAAGATTATTCTTTCAAGAAAACATTTTAAAAGTATTCGCATTAACGTAACGAAAAAAAAAAACACTATAATTTTCTTCCCTACGATTTAGTCTACCATGAACCGTTTGGGATTCTTTGAGACTCAGGCTTGTCTCCTATAAAATCATTTTGAAACTAAAATTACCTTCTTGCCTTTTCTGAAATTAAATTAAATTAGCCGAAGATGAAAAGGAATTTTTTGTATCTCTGTTAACTATACTTTGCTTTTTGTAAAGGATCCATAAATAATCGGTGATCTAGATTTAAGACTCTCTGTTTACAAAAGTATTTGGGGTTTGGTTCAAACATAAAGACCTGAAACGCACAAAAAACTTGACATTTGACGAAAAAAGTAGGGTATTTTGAGTATCCGTAACAGTTGAAACTAAAACCTATATTTTCTAGCATAACTTATAATAAGGTGTGGTTACATAGAAGATTCGTAAGTAATTGTGACATTCGGAGGTTCAGAGAAATTTGAAGTTTCATTAAAACCATGTATCAACCGGACCACGCGACTAAATTATAATTTATGCCCTATGGTGGGGTCTGATGTCGTCAATTGCATTCGACCACTTTCTTAATAAAATAATAATTTTAACTAATTTTTCGGGGAAGACAGTAATACGTTACATTTTTTTAAATTGCTGTCTTTTGCGAAAAATTTATTTAAATTATTGATTAATTATTTTGGGGCATTCTCAAGTGCAAATTGCCGAGCTAATAATACGGCACAATATTGGCCCAATATAGCTAAGAGAACTATATTTTGGTCCTCAGAACCAGAAAATATTGCCATCAGACCAATGCTACGGTATGGTCCTCAGAACTATACGAGTATAGGTGAGACAGCTATACAAGTTCGTTGATATGACAATACCATGTATAGCGATAAAAAAAGAAAATATTATGCCATCGTTATCGCTCTTGTGAATTTTCGCGTGTGATAAAACAATACGTGATACGCAAAAATGATCTTTCAAAGAAAGAAAAAATGCTCCAAACAAATCGACAAACGCTTCAAAAATACGCCTCGAAAAAATGACACTTCTTTCTCATTTCGAGGTTAGAGTCGCGTGCATGCGAAGCAATGTATAGGTCGCGCGGCAAACTAGTATAGTTGTCTCACCTATACCGCATGGGTCGAGACACTATATACCAGTATAGGTCGAACAGCTATACTGTTTTTTCCGTGTGTCGTCGTTTGCATCGGTCAAATGCTGGGCCGAAGACGACGGCCTTTGTCGACTGTTTTTTTTACCGACCTTCAGCCGAAACTTGGCCCAGTATCGGCCCTATACAAGGCCGATTGTCACTTTTACTATGGCATCTAGTTCTGAAAGTAGAAGAGCTGGAGTCCGGACCATGGAAGGCACATTACTACGCCATGTTTCACTTTTACCACGGCAAAATATTTTGGAAGTGAGAAAACCAGAGTTCGGCACAGCATTGGCCCGTTGCTGTGTCGAAAATAAGTGTTGGCGACCAGAGTTTGGGCCAGAATTGGCCGCCTAGTGCATACGCGACTTATCATTCCAGCAACGACACGATATTGGCAACCGATCTTTGGTAAATTTTTGGCGATGGTAGACCAGTGTTGGGCCGTATCTATCTTCGCACTTGGGTTCTAATGGACATTAACCAAGGTTGTAGTCTTAAGTTGTTTTGAAATTATTAAAAAATTAATTTAATTTAATATCTATCTTTCTAAAAACTTAGGAAACATTAAAAAAAAAAAGATAGAGAACGTCTTGTTAACTTCACTCTAGTAAAAATGTTAACAAATTTGTTTCAATGAAAATAAAAATTAAAGAGTTGTTCACAATTAGAGTTAACTGTACAATTTTTTCTACAAAATGTTCACTAAAAAGAAGTCGCTAGTCGTTCTTAATTGTCTTATGCTGTATTTTTTGAATTTTTCAATAGATGTTTTGTAAATTGAAAAAGTTATCTAAATCTCACTTGATACATGCCTTTTAATTAATTAATGTAAAATAACATTCTGATATGAACAATATCTTTGTGATAATTTGGAAAATAATAATAGAAAGAAATAAATAAAAGTGAACATTTTTGTAACTGTAATTATTGTTATTAATTTTTCACAACATTTTCTGCAAATCAAAGTTGACAAATACTTTTTATTGTCTAATATTACCTATATTTCTCAATTCTTTAAAAATCATTTTGTAAACTTGAAAAGTTATTTTACATGAATGGCAATACATATACAGCTATCTTACTATCAGATGAATCTTTTCTAAAGAAAATACGAAAATTTCAAAAGACTATCTTATAAATAATAATTATCCAAAAAATGTATTAAAACCACATTAATAAAATAATCGTATAATCAAAAAATATAAATTTATATCGCAATGCCAATAAAAGTTGAATGAAGAAAAATAGGGCGAAATGGTAGAAAAAAAAGACGATTTCAATGTATTCTTATGGCAAGTTTGCGAAAATTGTTGAAAGAATTTTGAATGAGGATGAAATTAACATAATACTCAAAAGAGATTAAAAACTTAACAAATTGATAAAATTAAGGAATTAGGAAAAGATCCATTAGTTCCAATCCATAAGAATAATTTAACTTATGTCTTTTCGTAATCGTAACTTTTACAAAAAATCCTTTGCTATCAAAAAATAAATAAATAATGGTTTAAACATAATTTCAAATTTAGAAAAATTCAATGAGTTATATAACATGATTTTATCATTCCTCTCATAAATATGGATTAAAAAATGTAATGAGTACATTTTGGTATTAAATTTTCTAAATCTTAAAATTTAAATTTGAGTTTAATATGTTATAAGAGATACTCTGTTCATATTATTAACTAAAAGTTACAAAGTCGTACATAATTTAAAGTTAGTCTCTCGAGAACTGAGTCTGAGTGTTCATTAGGGTGGTCCATATTTATAGCGTTGTAACGTCCAGCGAAACTGACCCTTGAACTGTAACAACTTTCTCTCACCTCATGTCTTAAATTCTATGTAAATATTTTTAACATTTTAGAGTAAGATCAAGTCCAAATATCGGCTTTTAAATAAGATTTATAAATGTACTTTGAAACTCCCGCATATCTTTATTTACCTTAGACTTACTATTAGGAACAGCGACAGATACTATAATCTAAAGGGCAAGAGTACATTAAGATTTTTGAACGATAAAAGGATGAAATGAAAAAAATATGTATTCACGAGAATCTTTCTCATGAAATCGATGAATCACTCTGAACTTTGATCGAACTTTTAATCTAAGGGCGTTTCTATTCACACATATCTCCAACGAATAGAAAAAAATAGGCGCTCCCGACCTTACCAAAAATAAGAATGGAAAGGGAAGGAAATGCATCTTATAAAAACTCACTGCACATAAAAAAGTTCAGTTCAGCTTAGACGAAAACATTAATTTTTAGAGAAACAGTTCAGTTCAGATCAGTTAATAAAAAAATATATTCCAAAAAAAGGGTCGTTAGTAATTCGGCAAAGGTCAAAAGAAAAATAAAATTCAACAACTTTCAAAGCGAGGTGCTTCATCGATTTTACTCAAAGATTTGGTACACTACAAATAAAAAAGTAAGTTAAATAAAAATTATTTTTCAACAAATTCTAATTTCTTGTCCTCTTTTTCTTCTCCTATCTACTATTTATTTTCTTTAATATTAATTTAAACAAGTCACTGGGTGCCAGTAACCATCCTGGTATCGTGACTTATATTTTTGATTGAAATGTTTGAAATAAACTCTATCCTTTCCAACAAATCCTGAGGTAAAGACATTTGACGTGCTCCTTTTTAAAGTGATGTTCGATTTGTCTGAACCTCACCCCACAAAATTTCCAACATGCGTTAGAATTTAAGTCCTAATCATAATAAAAGGATTGACAAACTTTTCCCGAGCTATTAGGATTAATTTCCTAGGCTCAAATAAGTCCAAAAACGTCCTAGACGTTATAGCGTAATTTTGATTTTTATAATTCATTTGATCTCACTGTCGGAATTCGCTCGTATGCTCAAAAAAAGGAAGTACATCAAATTTTAGCCAAATCGGTTAATATTTACCCACCAAACATGGGCCTTGGAATTTCCCATGGGATTTACATAGGAGAAATCACACGAAAACGAAAAATCTGCATCACTTTTTCAATTTTTATTCCAGTCATTCTATTTCCGTGGACAAAAATTTGCATGGTATGCTTAAAATATCTTCATAGTCAGAAACTCAAAAGATGGCCTCCATTTTGTGATTTTTCTAAATTTTGAGTTTCTGACTATATGAAGATATTTTAAGCATATACCATGCAAATTTTTTTCCACGGAAATAGAATGACTGGAATAAAAATTGAAAAAGTGATGCAGATTTTTCGTTTTCGTGTGATTTCTCCTATGTAAATCCCATGGGAAATTCCAAGGCCCATGTTTGGTGGGTAAATATTAACCGATTTGGCTAAAATTTGATGTACTTCCTTTTTTTGAGCATACGAGCGAATTCCGACAGTGGGAGCAAACGAATTAAGCAAAAAATAAATAAGGACCGCCCTAGTGTTCATGCTTTTTAAAATTTTAACCTATAAAATCTAATTATGACTATAAAAAATTGTAATCATTTACATTTTTACCCTATTTACCAATATAACGATATGTCTTTATAAGCTTTTTAAAAAAATATTACATAGTGTCTTATAAAGCATCACTAATGACAATTTCAACCAACAAGTTATGCTCCAAGGATAATTAAAAAATGTATTTGATTAAATTAGTAAGTAATTGGGACTTAAAAAATTGAAATTACAGTAAATTCGAATTCGTATTTCTTTCTTTTATTCATAATCAAATTTTAAAAAGTGTTGTTTTACTATCTTCGTGGAATTCAAAGCCTGAAGATATTAAGAGCGGTCAACATTTTGAACAACGAATATCTTTTAGAAGGAGGTCGATAGGATCCGTTTTCTTGAGCGACCTTTGGACCCATCTCGGAAGATCAGGCTTTATCTAAGGTGGCGAATGTCGCCGGTTACAAATAAGGGTCTACGATGCCGACACCACGAATTAGGATCTGAAGCCGGCTAGATAGGATCAGAGGCTGAACGTCGCCTGGAGAGCGCGTGCCGACAACGTGGGTGCTCTTCTCGAATCCTGAGAGCCTCATTAGTATGTTAAGTCACTATTCTCACTCGTAAATGAACAGCGAACCGTGTTCTTCAAGTGATTCACCGATTTATACCAGCACTCCACCTCAGGACCACCTTCGGATGTGGCGTCAAGCCTCAAGGATGCAGACCTGACGCCTGTTAATCTCTTTTTCCTGTTTTAAGACCCCTGACTACATTAGTGCCTCTATAAACACATTCATATAAGCCTTATTTAAAATCAGAACTACTTTTACTTTCAAAAATCAACAAGATACAAATAAAAAAATTATTGTATATCTAATTTATCATTTTTTTAATTAAGAAAGAGCTAGGAATAGAGAGATAAATGGAATGATATTAGCTACATATAACGTTCATCTTTGACTTCCTTTCCAATTTGCAAATAAACTTTGGAGAATTGACAAATTTGTATATTTTTTAAAAAAACGTACTGAATCATTTTAAACAAACGAAAGTTTTAACCACAATAAGTCAGTTCCTTATTTTTCGGATCTTACTTTTTGTTATTTCCAGAGCTGGGTAACTATTTCAAATGCCTATTTGAAATGCAAAATGCCATTTTCCATTTTGTATTTTAAATAGGAAGAAGAAAACCATTTTGCATTTTCCATTTTAAATAGGTTTTTAACCTATTTTCAACTTAAAATGCTATTTTCTAGTTTTTTTTTGGTTGTGTCCTGGACAAGTAAAAGCACATGTTGGCTTCCCACTGGAGAAATGCTGCCATTGGTCAAAATTTGGCGCGCGATTTAAAATCGAATTAATTTAATTCGATATTGAATCGCGCGCCAGTTTACAGCCGATGGCAGAATTTCTCCAGCGGGAAGCCAACACGCTCTGCGCGCGCAGGCAGCCATTTTTCGAAACATTGTTTTTATTTTACTATTTAGTTACGCAGACATGATTTTGAGCCCAAAAAGAAGATCCATGGGGGAATCGAGAAGCAATTGCTACTTAAAGCAAATGAATACATCCGCAAAGAATAATCCAATTTTCCATCAACATACCATTCTATTGATATTAAGGGCCAATACAAGGTACAATACTTTTAATAATAAATATTCTTGATGTAATTTTTTGTATTATTAAAAATCCATTTTGCATTTTGTACTAACCTATTTCAAATATACATTTTGCATTTTTCATTTTAAATCGAAAATAGGAAACCATTTTCTATTTTGTATTTTAAATGGATTTTGCGAAACTATTTTGCATTTTACATTTTAAATACATTTTGAGAACCATTTTACCCAGCTCTGGTTATTTTAAGATTGAAATTTCTGCTGGAAATTTTTATTTTAATTTGAAAAAATCCATCACATATTACATTTCAGACAAAATAACTGTTTTTTATTCAAGTTGGAGATTTCGGAAGTCGTTGAATCATGAACATTATATAAGTTTGTAAAATTAGAAATCGACAGATCATGATATTAACTTTTAGATGCGTAATGTTTACACATTTTTAGCGAAATTTTTATGAATTTTTGGTAATTTACTGAAAATTTTTGAGGAATACTCCACATGAGACTTTTGTAGAACTTATCATCTCAACAATTTTGAGGAAAATTCCTCAAGAAATTTTTTACAATACACATGAAAAAATTGGCAATATTTTACTATACTACCTCTCTAATGAATATAATTCCTTTACGAATTTCACCGAAAATTGAAATATTGAAAAACACCAATTATGTATTTTCTAAATACTTCCAAAAATCCATCAGCTTTGAATTTATTATTTAATTTATATTGGCGTCATTTCTAATTACTTGAATTTGATTTATCTGTGAATAATTTCCCATTTATATTCTGAAATCCACAAAATTTCACATAACAAAAGTAACAGAATTGCCTTAAATTTATCTCAATTTTTCAAAATAATATAATTGTACAAAACTTCAGTTGGGTACTTCGGAAAATTTCCAGAGAAATTTCTAACAGTGCATTTAATCTGAATTTATATATGTGTTTAGCATGCAATTTTGGTGTATCCAAGAAACATTTTCAGATTTGAATCACCCTATGTTGGAATATACATTATTTATAAATTCGAGATGATTTGGGATCACTTTGATAATAAAGGATGGTCGTGATTGATAGTCTGGTGCCTAGCAAGTACCTCATTGAATCAAAACAGATATGCTGAAAGCTCTATTTAGCGAAACATGCGTGATGTTAGGTTTCTGGGAAGACTATTGGCTACACGAAGAAGAGCAATCCATCGAGCGCGCGAATTCCGCTGTCTAATCCATTTAACATAAAGTTGCCGGCGGCCTTCTTTTCTTTCCTTCTGGAATCCTCGCGCGACGAGTCAATTCTCTGTAAACCAGGTTCGAGGTTGGAAGGCCCAGAAATTCGCGGGTGGGCCGTCTGCCCAACATTCGCTCGAGGAATGTCCCCTCAGTTGTAAAAGACCGCAGTTTCTTCCGTTAAGAGATCAGAGTAACATTTACGATCCTATTCGTTCTCTGAAGAACCAGCGTTCCAATCTGAAGTTCCATTCCTTCAATGTATTGTAGCATTTTGTCAGGAAGAAGTGATCGAAATAATTGCAAAAACAGTTAATTACACTTCTTACCTTTCCTTCATATTTAATTAAGTTTAATAATTGAACTTTATATAATGAAAGGATACTGAGTCGCTGAAAATGGTTATTACACACAGCAATTTTAATAGAATTGATGGAGTGCTAATATGATTGATAAGATAGTGAGTATCCGAGTACATCAACCGCATAAAAATTTTCAAAATAAAGATTTATTACCAAAGAATGTGGAGTTGATTATAGCCTTATATGATCCTAAGAATAATTACCTTTTCTTAAAGTAATCACCTTGGTGATTAGCTATTAGGCTTACGTTTAGAGATTGCAGCACTTACAATAAATAAAATACTGATTGAGGATTAAAAAATAACTCTTTCTCCTTATTGGATGATAGAAAGATCCTGATATATTGCTAAAAGAACCCAAAGCCTTGGATTTTAATCATAAAGTTAAACTAAGGTTGAGTGATTCAGATAAAAATCCAATAAACATTCTTAGCGCAGGTCATTAATTCAAAAATCATTCACGACATAGATGATTCTTTCATTGCCTCTGAACCATAAGAAAGTTCATTATTAACTCAATCACACTATAAGTTTCCAATCTGACATATAGATGGCTCCACTATTGTCAAATCCATATGATTTCTGGATAGTACCAACCTTCAAACGTTAAGAGTCAAAGTTGCATGACAATCTGACTTTTAGTTCAGAAGTTACAGACGTTTTAGTGAAGCAACTTTTGTCATTTTCAAAACAATGGATAAAAAAGAGTTTCGAGTGTTAATCAAACATTGCTTTTTAATGGAAAAAATACTCTTGAAGCAAAGCAGTGGCTTGATAAGAGTTATGGGGACTCTGCACCAGGGAAATCAACAATCATAGACTGGTATGCTGAATTTAAACGTGGTCGTAAAAACACCGATGACTTTGAACGCTCTGGTTACCCAGAATCAGCAGTTGTTCCGGAAAACATAACAAAAGTCCAGGAAGTAGTTTTGGGCGATCATAAATTAAAGTTGCGTGAGATAGCTGACTCCTTAAAGATATCAGAAGGTAGTGTGTTTACAATTGCATGAATTTTTGGGGATGCGTAAGTTGTTTTCGAAGTGGGTGTCGCATTTGCTCACACCCGACCAAGAACAACAACGCGTCGAGGATTAAGAGCGATGTTTGGAGCTGTTCAAGTGAGGTAAAAAGGATTTTCTGCGTCGGTATGTGACAATGGATGAAACATGGATCCACCACTACACACCTGAAACAAAAAGATCGTCAGCTGAGAGAACAGCAGCTGGTGAAAGCAGTCCAAAGCGACCAAAAACTCAACAGTTGGCTGGCAAGGTTATGGCATCCGTGTTTTGGGACGCCCATGATATCTTGTTTATCCATCATCTTGAGAATGGTAAAATCATTAACAGCGACTATTACATGTTATTACTCGATCGATTGAGCGCAGAAATAAAAAAAAACGGCCTGACATGTAATAGAAAAAAGTACTGTTTCACCAAGACAATGCACCCTGCCACAAGTTCATAAAAACGATGGTCAAATTGAATGGATTAAGCTTCGGACTGCTTCCTCACCCACCATATTCTCCAGATCTGAGCCCCGGCTCTTTGTTGATCTGAAAAAATGCTCCAGGGAAAGAGATTTGGCTCCAATGAAGAAGTCGTTGCCGAAACTGAGCCCTATTTTAAGAGCAAAGACGAATCATTCTACAAAAAAGGCATCGAAAAATTATAAAAGCTTTGGAATGAATGTATTACGCTTGAAGGAAACTATGTTGATAAATAAAATCGTATTTCTCGAAAAAACTGTGTTTTTCTAAGTTAGACCGGAAACTTATTGAGTGATGTGTTACCTACTAGATTCCACATCCTATTCAAGATAACTCTTTGTGTGGTCTATCAAGCTTTAGTTCGTATCGAGATCATATAATTTCCACCCAGAAACGTTAACTGGAAAGAAAGCATCTCACATGCGAGTAACGTACCTTCATTCCCTAGTTAGTAGATATAAAGTATCGAAACACGATTGAAGACAGTCTCTTCAAGTCCAAGACATTTTTTATCATGGTTTTCACTGGCACAGGCTCATAGATCTATGTCAGGTGAGTTCATCCTCTTTTTCGTGACACAATGAACATGTTTTTGAAGCAATCTGAGAAACGACGTAAAGTCTCAGAGCGACTCTTGAAGATGTCCCATCTGGAAGATGCAGTCCACAATTTAAACCATGAATCACAGTGACAGTCGGCGAAGATCGTCGGACCACTTAATGCACCATTGCCAGCGACACTCGATTGCGTTTCTTTTGCAGAGTCGGTCACTCCAAGCACCCTGACGCCATATTAGTACACCAGGTGTCTGACCTTACATGGTTCACTTCGAAGAATCGGGTAAACCCTCAACCGCAGCCATATAGGTATTCTTACGAAAGAAACGTTTCGATGTTTTCTGATGCTTACCGGTTCGAACTCGTGCTCATGAATTAAAGAGTCTGTATACGAGCGGCAACGACACTTTAGTAGATCTTTTCTTGTGTCCTGGATGGTTCAATCGTGTTATCTGACTGCACTCCTAACTTTATGTTTTGCAGTAATTGTTCCTGTATTTTATGCTGGAGGAAGTATATAGCGGTGGATCTGGTAAATACGAGGCTAACTCTTGCAGGTGCTATTAACTACTTTCTGCCCCTCCTACGACTCCATCTTCATCGTCATCTCTCTCTTTCTCTCTCTTGCACGTTATGTCTTTACCCCCTTGGCCCTTACGGAAGATCGGCTGCTTTTTCTCGACTGGTATCACTCGTGATTGGTACTTCTTGATGAAGACGTCTGAGCAGTCGAAGAAGGATAGCCAGGCAGGCTATAAAACTCCCATACTGTCCTTTAATCGCGTTACCGAGTGCATTTCTGGCGAGGACGATGAACAGAAGCGACGAGTCTCTACTTCCAACTTTTTTATCAAGCTTTTTCTCGCACGACAATCATCGAGTATCACGATACGTTTCACGTGTTCAACATTTGTTCAAGATTGCTGAGTCTTTAGGAGAAAATTATGTTCGAAGAAATATGTTACTTTTAATTAAAGATTGAAGCAATTTATTGAGTGCATAGTTATCTAATTATTTGGTCTAGATTCAAGAAATAAAATCATAATTTTGAAATATTCAAACTTTATTTTGACATGATAATTTAATTTATAAGTAAATTAAAATGTTTTGTATGTATAATGATGTGAAATTGAGAATCAAAATAATATACTACTTTAGAGAAGACAATAGGTGGCCTTCCCGGTCATATTTATATGTTGTAAAGGTTTAAGGCCAGATATATAATCTGTAGATTTGGTGTTACCGGTATTATAATTTAGAGAAGACCGTAGTATATTTGCAGATTTGGTGTTACCGGTATTATAATTTAGAGAAGGAAATAGGTGGCCTTTCCGGTCTTCTCTAAATTATAATACCGGTAACACCAAATCTAGAAATATACTACTTTTAATTATTGATTAAAAGTAGACGAATACTGTTTAGAATTCATACAAATCCACCATTTGATGATATTCTGTAGAATCAATAGAACAGTTTTGTTGAATAAATCAAATTTCGGTTGAATGGGCCAACCTCGTTTGAATAAATAAACACCTTGAAATATCAAAAAAATACATTTTCTATGAATGGATACTCTGAATACTCAATTATAAGTGATTAAGGAGTTTCATCACCTTTGCATTTTCAAAAAATATTTTTTTATTTATTGCACAAAAAGGTCCCTTGGGGTCCTAAGAATGATGTCCGATAGGTAGGTAGGTATGAAACAGGCATAGCCGATTAGAGATATATGGAAATTATTGTACTTTTCTACGTTATTAAAACTTTAAACGCGTTTTTCTCGATACTGACTTTTTCAAATCGGCAAAGCACGCCATTTCAACAATTTTCAACCGATTGACACGAATCTTATTTTAAATGAAAAATTATTTAATTATCTAGTGGAGTGCCTACAATTTTTAAAATTGGTTGACGATTCTTTATTTGTTTAACAAATTAATGTATAGCTTTTTCGGCGAAAATCGAATGTTACATTCAAATATTCACCATTTTTGTAAAAATGAATATAATTTTTTAATCTTGGGTACTTCACTGGGCAATATTATAAATATTAGGAAAAAATCTGTTTTGCTGTTCAAGGTGCAAATCTCAATTTAGAAAATTTCTCGCTGCTGATGTCCTCCGAAAATTTTTTTTTTGCACAAAGAAACCTAAGTTTACAACTATTGCTAAACTACGTTTCAATTTAGGGAAAAACGTGCAATGGTGAGAATCCTCCGCAGCGAAATACCAAACTTCAGATGAATTATATTGTAATTTACTATAAATTGTATTAAACTTTACTATAACCTATACTAAAGTCTCATATTATTTTTCGAATCTTTAGTATTTTGACTGCGAAAAATTTCCAGGGAATAATTACCATTGCACCTCGATTTCCCCTAAATTCCCAATATTTGTTAGAATTATCATTATAAAATAAAACATATATCGCTATACAAAGTTTCTCCGCGTGGACACGGCAATACTCAGCCGAGATTTTATATTTCTTAACAAAAAATTTTATTTTTGAGGTTAATATATTAGTTAATAAACTCTATAAATTTTAATTGCTTTACGTTTTGTCATCTGCCTGAAAATAAATCCTAAAAATGACACTATTTTTGGAGGCTCAAAGGTGATGAAACCCCTTAACAAATGAGAATATAACCAAGTGAAAACAGTACAGAAATTCTGAAAAATTTTTGCAAACTTTCTCAAAAATGATGGTACATTGTAAAATTTGTACATGATGAAATCTGAAGACAATAAATCTGCAATAAAAGTGCAGAAAAATTGCACAGAGTTCAGAAATTCTTAAATTGTTTTTTACTTTGGCAACAAGATGAATGCACTTTTTAGGATGTATTAAATATAAGTTTATTAAGTCAGAAGTATATTGTTACAAGTATGTTAGATACTTTCCAAAATATAAAACGTTCACAACTGTACCCACCCCCATAGAAACACCTGTACAAAGTGGAAACGTTATCGCATGCTGAAACTCAATTAGCTACAAAATTTCATTTCCCTTGCCTTGTAGGCTTGAGCGGGTGTATACATTGAAGTAAACGGTTTTAAAAAAGGCAAACAAACACGTCCTGGTACATGAACTCTAGCTAATGGCAGAGTCCCAGCTGTCCAGCCGTAATTTTGAGTGATGAACCTTGACCTTCTTCTTGCCTATGGCGATTAAAAATGTAATGATGTGTTGTTAATTTTATTCATTTTAATAATTCCTTTCCCTTTTTACAAAAAGACCCATTTATCTCCAGTGTTCTAGTAAACGTCATTCTGTTTTTGAGATTTGACGAAACACTGAAAAGCAATGGGAAATAAAGTATTTCACAACAATATTGATAGTACGCGGGAAAAATTAGTTCTTTTCAAATAACCGAATTTGTTCCGAAGTTGAGAATATGACAAAAGTCGATCTATCTCGAACTATTCAGGGCAATTTACAGATCTTCCGTAAGACCTTTTATAATTGCCCAATTATAAAAACTCTGATTCTTGTTCCGTGAAAATTACCGAACTCGTCAGTAAAATGAGAATTTTTTTTATGTTGAGAAGGGAATTCTTGAAATTTTCCTCAAGTGGTCTATAAAAATATACGGATCATGGTTCCGGAATTCTTCAATAGATTCCCATCTGAAAAGTTATTGCAAGATTCGAAAATATTAAAAGCATTTATTTTTAATTTCCCTGGGAAAAGTTCTCTAACATTTTCAAGCCATTAAATCCGTAATTTTTATTGATTTTCTCTCATATCCTCAACTGCGGAATAAATTCGATAATTTTAAAAGAACTCATTTTTTCCGTGTACGATGTAGTAACATGGATTATCAAAAATATTCAAAATCAATGATGATCGAATAAAATATAAGATTATTGGTTTGCTGATTATTTGGATATTTACTTTACATGAAGAAAATTTAAAAAAAGTCAAACGTAGGATTCTATATTATTATTCGTGACTAATATAATCGTGAGTCGCTTCAGATAATCACCCGTAAATCGTTACTTAAAAGCAAAACAATAAAAAAATTAATCCGCAGCTTCTTTTGTATAAAATAAATCTAAATTTATTACATGATCATGCAAGTAATAAAATATCCTAGTCATTAATGAAAAAAAACTGTTAATCTTAAAAGCTATAAAATGTTTTATTTCATGGTTCTTCTCAATTCCGCCGTCTTTAATTATTCACTCAAATAGAATGATAAGAATTTATGTTGCAGTCTCATAAAATTATGAAAAGTAGATTTGAAAAAAATGACACTTTGTTGATTATTTATGGATAGATTTTATTATCATTTAATGCCTTGAAAGTTTGATCCCTAACTTGTTTGAAAAATTATACTAAACCAAATGCTATTCAAGAAAACTTTAATTATACTTAAGGTAGTACGATCACGAAAATTAGACCTCAGGCAAAAATAGATAATTTTGCTTTCAAGAATAGCAATATTATTATTGAAGGGCTAATTTGAAAGAGAAAAGATTATTTTTCATGAAAAAAATTTGAAATATAAAAAAATAATATTATTAATAAATTTTATTTTTGACCAAAATTTTTTTCTTATCGCTTCGAGCCAAATTTTTAAAAATGATGCGATTCTAATAAATCACGGTTCATTTTTTTAGGAAAAAGATTCTCTATAACTTGACCATTTCCGATTTTTGAAAATGAATTCTTTAATGGCTGAAATTATAAAAAAACTAAATTTTTATAAACAAATTGCTGTATTTGATAATAATTAATTCAATTTCAAAAATAGGAAACGGTCAAGTTGTAGAAAATCTTTTGGGCAAAAATAAAATTTATTAATAACATTATTTTTTTGTATTTCAAATTTTTTTCATGAAAAATAATCTTTTCTCTTTCAAATTAGCCCTTCAATAATAATATTGCTATTCTTGAAAGCAAAATTATCTATTTTTGCCTGAGGTCTAATTTTCGTGATCGTACTACCTTAAGTTGTAAAGAAACGTAAGATTTATTTTATCGAAAATGAATAAGCACAACCTTAAACAATCTAGAAACAGTTTCATTAATGTGTCATTCTCTGAAAACATAGGCTATAAACTTAAAATAAAATTGGAGCCCTGATCGAAAATGTGCTACTGAAGACGCGTTCTCCTAATTTCCCATTTAGCGAAGGAAAGTAAAGGGTAAAAAAAGGCATGGTGCAACTAAGAAGAAAGACAGCTGATACATGGGATAGGCAGAGCCGAGCAGGGGTTGTCATTAACTGGGAGCTCACTCGAGATAACCACTACCTGCCACCATGGGGCTAATTTTCCTCGCTCCCCACTATCCTCAGATCACTCATTACAAAAAGCACATGAGCTGGCTGCTAGCTATTTATTTCCGAATGGTGCATATCACTTTTCGTAATGGGTTCGCGAAATTAAAAGTATGCCCTTCGGCGTGGCGCAAAAACTTGGTTGTCCGTCTTGGTTTCGCGAACGCCAAGGATCAAAAGATCGTTCGATGCGCTTGGTTTCATTCGACTTGAAAATTTGTGCCAGGACGCACCGGAAGAGCCACTTTTTCTTCTGCGAAACGTACTCAGCTGGATCTTTTTTTACGCTTCAATAAATTCAATCGACACATTCCTCGCCAGCAAAGACCTTCTCTTCAAATTCTCCCAAAAGGTATGGAGTAAAAAGAGTAAAAAAGTACATAAAGAATATTGAGTAAGTGATAAATAATGAAAAGTAAGGATTATAGAACAAAGAATAAAGAAGATACAAAGAAAAATTCGTGAATAAATTAGCTGCTGCTGTCCCACGTTGGCACTCGAAAAATATGCCTACGCTTCTACAGTGTGGTTGATATTAATTGGAGCCCTAAATTATTCGTACGTTTGAGTCTCGTGAGCTTTACGACATGAAAATTTATGACGTGCCATTCAACCTCGACGCCATCAAGCAATTTGTCGCGGAGTAATATCGATGCTTTTTGCTATCATCTTTTCTGGTACCATAAACAGGGCCTGAGAGAGACAAAGTTACGAGGCGAATGAAAAGAAGTGAAGGAACGAAAGAGGATGAAAAAGAGGAAGTAAAGAACAGAAAGACGGAGGATGCAAGAGAGGCAAGGACCGAAAGTGTCGTAGCTCGTGCCTGGTAGCTTGTTCAGTTATTCTCTTATAGTGAGTCAAAGATACCCCAAGCACCTGTCTCTTTAGAAAACGTCCAGACTGGCTATATACATAATTACCTGTCGTGTACCACTTTCAATCCTATTTCGCAAACTCTAACTTGTTTCATTCAACCCTCCTTTCTCCTTTATTCAACTTCCCACAGCGACGCCTATCAATTATCTAGCTTTTCAACGATTATCCAAACTTGGAATTCTTACTTGATGAGTGAGGCTTTTAAAAGTTCGAATATCAATTTATAATCAAAAATAATTAACTGCATTTGAAATAGTAGACTGGACAAAAATTATTTTAGATTAAGGCCATGGATCAACGAGACCACGTGACCAAATTCCTGTAAAAGCTCATGTAAAATAACTTTTTTATTTTACAAAATATCTGCCTGAAAATTTGGAAAATACAATAGAAAACGATAAAGAACGTCTGTCAACTTAGTTTGAGTTGAAATAATGAAAAGCAGTTTTTACATACTTTCAAACGTTTCGATTCAAATTGGAGTCCTCCTCAGTGAAAATTTATTTCTAAAATGTATAAAAGCGAGATCTCAAAATTGCAGTACTATGCAGTGTATACAGAATTCTTACATAATTAAAATTAACTGAACTTATTTAAAATGATATTCTGGAAAAAAATGAAAAATTAAACTGTCCGTTTTATACACAAAAAATTCATATATACCTTCATGCGGATTTTTTATGTATATTTTATACGTTTTCCCAAAGGATACTTGTGCAATTTTATTTTTCATTTTTATTTTTTATTATTTTTTCCGGAATATCATTTTAAAAAAGTTTAGTTAATTTTAGTTATGTAAGAATTCTGTTTACACTGCGTAGTACTGCAATTTTGAGATCTCGTTTTTATAAATTTTAGAAATAAATTTTCACTGAGGAGGACTCCAATTTGAGTCGAAACGCCTGAAAGTATGTAAAAACTGCTTTTCATTATTTCTGGACCCTAAAGCCAATTTAAACTTAAAGTGAACATTTATCAAAGGGTCGATACAAGTCCTATTTATAATTATACATTGATTTGTTCATGTAAAATAACTTTTAATTTAGAAAAGATCTTTCTAAAAATCTTTGGTAAACATTTTCAAAAAAATTGAAAGACATTAATAATTACAGTTAACTGCAAAAATTTTTGCAAAATTCTCACTCAAACGAAGTTGACAGACGTTCTTTATCGTATTCTGTTGTATTTTCTAAATTCTCAGGAAGACATTTTGAAAAATGAAAAAGTTATCTCACATCAACTTTTACAGGAATTAGGTCGCATGGTTTGGTTGATCCATGACCTTAACCGTAATTATCATTAAGTCTTTCAATGTTTTTCAAAATCTTTAGTGAAAAAAGTTAACAAAAGTGCTTCATCGTCTTTTATTGTTGTATCCCTACTGCGAATTGCCGAAGGTGATAATACGGCACAATATTGGCCCAATCTCGGCAGCCAAGAGTCGGCTATTGTTATTGGGCCAGTGTCACTGTTTGCATCGGTCAAGTGCTGGGCCGACGTCGGCAGCCTTTTTCGACTATTTAAATTCACCGACCTTCAGCCGAAACTTGGCCCAGTATCGGCCCTACACCAAGCCGATTGTCATTTTTACTATGGCATCCAGTTCTGAAAGTAGAATAGCCAGAGTCGGGCTCATGGACGGCACATTACTGGGCCATGTGTCACTTTTACGACGACAAACCATTCTAGAAGTGAGAAAACCAGAGTTCGGCACAGCATTGGCCCGTTGCTGTGCCAAAAACAAGTGCTGGCGGCCAGAGTTTGGGCCAGAATTGGCCGTCAAGTGATTACCGGAGTTATCATTCCAGCAACGGTACGATATTGGCAGCCGATCTTCGGCAAATTTTTGTCGATGCTGGACCAGTGTTGGCCGTATCTAACTTCGCACTTGGGATGTTTTCCAAATTTTCAGAAAAATGTTTTGTAGGATAACCAATTTATCTTACATTAATGGACTGATATATAATATAGTCACATGGTTTGATTGATCCATGGTATTGAACAAAGTATTTTTCTAATTGAACTTTTTATACCAATGCAAAAATTAATTCGCTCTTAATAAATATAAAAATCTGTGTAAATGATAAAGTGAGTTCTTATATTTAAACAATGTACTGGATTACAGAGGAAAAAATTCTGTTCTTATTTAAAAAATTGTTTGCTTACTCTCCTTGCCTTAACACAACAGAAAAATTTATTCCTGGTACAAAAAAATATTTTCCATTCAAAATAATGACGTACTTGAATACAAAATTTTTATTTTTGGAATGGATGATGTGTTTGAGTTAAAAATATATTATTCTGAATCATCCACAGTCATTTTTCCAATAAAAATGGTTGTTTTAAGTTCAAAAATTCGTTTCTTAAAAACATCAAAGATTCTTTAAATTAAAAAAAATAATGTCAACTAAGGAATTTGTTTTCATCAACTAAACGTTGTTTTGACCTTCTAATAATGTACAAATTTGTTTGAATATAAAAAAAATTTTTTACATGATTAAAAAAAATTAATATTTCGGCTTCAGCTATTGCAAAGAACCTGATTATGTCTATAAATTGTGATAACGATTACCGAACCCCTAGTCTGTAAATTCCTATTTTGCAAAAATATATATTGTTGTTAAAATGCAAGCAAGGGGCAATTGTGAAAGGCACAAAGCGATTAATAAAACTTTTTCCTTCTTACATAACTTGAAAAACTCAATTTCATTGCGGTTTCGCTTCCGCTTAGATCATTTCATTTCCCAGACATCATCTCAACATCTTTTCCAATATTCGAATAAGTTCGCGTTACCATAATTTATCATATTTTAAGAACCACTTTGCATTAAGTTTGTTCGTTCATAATTTTCATCATATGATAAGGTATTGGTTTTATGTAAAAATGACTTTTTAAATTTTTCAATAAAAAAGTTACAGTATGTTCAAACTTGAAAAAATGCAATATCAAAATTCCATTTTCTATAGTTAAATTATACGAGATACGACAAAAAAGTTATACTTAATACAAAATGCTTTACTTCAAAAAGATCTACGAATTTGAATCACAACACTCTTTTGTTAGATGTATATTGTGCTTTTTAATTTAGAAAAATACTATTGAATATATAAAATTCAATACTTTAACCAGAATATGTAAAATACAAATAAAACGTAAGAATGCAAAATTGTTCGCTTCCATAAGATCTACAAATTTTGTCCGACAGTTTCTGACAAAATGTACATTTAAAATTTTTTATTTAATGCAAATGTAACTCTAATAGATATAAAGTAAAATAATCGAGCAGGAAGCGAGAGTATCATGACAAGAATGTGTTCCTTAAGGTCATGTCTTACTTATCCAATCCCTACATTACCAACAGTTTTTTCTCGACCTTCGCATTTCCATATTAATTGAGATATCGAGTTGAAACTTCACATAATTAAATAAAAGCACTAAGGAACGTTTATCTGCTCCTGAATTTTTGAAATTATGAAAAAAAAAATCTCAAAAAAATTATTGTTATAATTAAAAAAACTTTGGACGAGATAAACGTTCTTTACTGATTTTTACTCAGGGTAGTTCATCCACGAAAATTAAACTTCAGGCAAAAATAGATAATTTTGCTTTCAAGAACATCAATATTATTATTAAAGGGCTAATTTGAAAAAGAAACGATTATTTCCCATGCAAAAATTTTAAATACAGACAAATAATTTTATCAATAAATTTTATTTTAGCCCCAACTTTTTTTGTTATCGCTTCTTACCAATTTTTAAAAAATTATGCGATTCTAATCAATTACGAATCACTTTCTCCAGGAAAAGATTCTCTACAACTTAAGGGTTTCCAATTTTCGAAAATGAATCAATTATTATAAAATTCAGCAATTCAGCAAAAAAAAAATTATTCGTGTGTTTCAAATTTTTTTCGAGGAAAATAATTTTTTCTCTTTCAAGTGAGCCCTTCAATAATAATATTTCTATTCTTGAAAGTAAAATTATCTATTTTTGCCTGAAGTCTAATTTACGTGGAATAAACTACCTTAATTGCCAAAAGTTTTCACTCGATATCTTAATTAAGGTGGATATGTGAAAGGCAAGAGAAAAGTGTCGATAAGGTGTACACGATTACGAATGTTGTAATTGCCTCATTTTTATAAGTGATAGTTCTTTTTAGAGCTGAAAGTGTAAGCTTCTATGAGAACCTAAAAAATCACATAAAAATTTTTTTTTTAATAACTATTTTTTGTTAATTATCTCAAAATTTCGTCAGTAAAACGCGAATTTTTTTTTAAACACTCATAAAATTGATATAAAGTAAAAATCGGGCGCAAAGCGCGAGTATCACAATGAGAATGTATTCCTTAAGGGGTTACTCTATCTTTGCAAGTTTAAAAAATTTCGTTTTCTTCATGGAAAAATTAATCTAAAATGTTCAATCTTTTTACACATTAAAGAAGAGGTTTAACACTTGTACAACAGATTTTTACATTCTCATCATGGATGAGAAGGTATTGGTTTCATGTGAAAAATTACTTTCGATATTTTCATCAAATCTTTACGTTTTGAGACCCCCTGAGTCATAAAAAAGGGTTTTTACGAAAGTGTCTGTCTGTCTGTCTGTCTGTCTGTAGGTCGTGTGCGGCATAACTCTCGATAGAATTATCAGATTGAATTGAGCTTTGGTACACTTTATCGAAGCCGAAAAAGTAAGGACAAGTTCGTTAACCAGCCACATCCAATCAAAATTGAGGGATTGAGCACTACTTTTGTGTTTTTGAAAATAATTTTTTGAAAAAATAAAAAATTTAAATACTGGTTTTTGATAGTGCTCATAAATCTCTACAAATTATCCTGATAACATTTTTCGATTAAATCAAAATTAGAAATGTTACAGCATATTCAAATTCGAAAAAAGTCAATATCAAAATTCCATTTTCCAGTTAAATTATACGCGATACGAAAAAACGTTATTTTAATAATGTAATTTATTAAAAAGTTACTGAAATGTATACAGAAAATCGAGCGCGAAGCGCGAGCGCCATGTTGAGAATGTGTTCCTTAAGGCTGATAGAGCCTTAAGTAAATTGAATTTCCTGTTTCACTTAATTTTAAAAAGAAATTGAGTGACTTTGAGGAAATGTGTAATTCACATCATCTGTAATATTATTATAAAATTGGTTTGAGCTTCATTATCAAATTATAATAAATAAACTTGAATGTATGTGAAGAGTACAAAAAACGGAGCGCGACGATCAAATCGCGCGCCCTAGGCGCGCTCAAACTTGCGAGCTGCGCGCGAAGCGCGGGATGAGAATGTGCCCGCGAAGCGGGCAGATTTTTTATTTTTATTTTGTGTGGAAAATCTGGCTGACCCTGCTGAGAACTGGCTGACACGATATCTCCACTTACAAGAGCATGAGCGCAAAAATTCTGCCATATTGTTAAAAAGTAACCCTTACGCTATAGCCGGGACCTCCATGAAAAAAATTCGATAAAAAATAACAAAATGACTAATACTTAAAGTTTTTAACCCCTTTTTGCAACTTAAATTGTTTAAAACAACATAGTTAATATGATTAAATACTTCTAATTCTGCTTCCGGCTATAGCTGTATATGTGTAGAATATTCTATCAAAATTTGAGCTTGATCGGTCAAATAGTTTTTTCTAAATCATATCAGCCAGGTCGAAAAACATTGTTTCGAGAAAAACGCGATTTACTTCTGTTTACCAAAATACTCTGTAAGAGCAGTGATTTTTACACCCGTTCTCGAAATTTCTGACCAAAATAGTGTTTCCTATAGCATTTCTACACATGTCTACTAGAAGAATCTGTGATTTTTAAAAAATCGATTTTTTCAAAAAAATATGGTAGAGTAACCCCTTAAGGCCGATAGCGCCTTAAGTAAATTGAATTTCCTTTTTCATTTGAGACCAGAACTAAATTTAGTAACTTTGAGAAAATTTAATTTACATTTACAATATTGTAGAATTGATTTGAGTTTCAATATTAAATTAATAGAAATAAACTTAAATGTATGCAAAACCCATAAGATCAAGCGCGACAATTTATTTACGCGCTGCAGGCGTGATAAAATTTGCGAGCGAAGCGAGCTGCGTGGCATGAATATGTGCCTGGAAAGCGGGCAGAGTTTTTAAAACCAACTTTAGTTTTTCTAATCTCTTCCCGCATGAAACGTCTTTATATTCAATTTCTGCCTTCATGTCAAACCCATTTAAAAAAAAATGAAATTCATGTCTTCATATTCGAGTTATTCCAAGGTGCATGGCATGCTAACTGGTTTTCTAATTGAGAAACTGTATACCCTGATCGAGCTAATTCGATATATTCCGCAAGCCAATAATGTTGCTACGTGTTCGATTAAGATATGACCCGCATGTTTTCCGTTTCTGTGATCTTGGCAGCTGCCCCAAACGGTTATATTAAACGTCAGATGCACCGCCACCTCATTAACTTTTGCTATATTACTTAAGGTAATATTGAGAAAGGGCTTGTATACAGAGAAAATGCAAATTAGGCATTAGTATCTGAATATTTAACTATGAGAAAAGTGTCTAAGATATTCAGTCGTAGTATATAAACATTTACATATATTTTAAATGTGAAATATTCAATTACTTATTCTATAGTAAAATATACAGGTACTCAACGGTTTAATTTAAAACTAAACATGAAAATAGAAGTTGTTATAAATTGCTAGTCACATTACTAATGAGAATGAAAATACTGTTAAAGGTAAAGTGTTAAAGGTAATTATTGCACATAAAGTTATACTATAAAATGAAAATGAAGTTCAGGTTATTGTAAACGAATCTACTTGCAAATTACAGTATTCAAAGGCAGTGTTATTTACCTGAGATGATTTGTAACAAGGGAGATTGAATTACACAAATTAGAAGTTCAAAATTGCATAGTTTTACAAAAGCTTAGAATCAACTAGCCCATTTTTAGTGTATATTGCAATCTCTAAACCACAATGCAACGTCCCATAACCACAGAACCTTAGAATACGAATTATCGAGGTTCAAATAACTCGTATTTTACCTCTTCTTGAGCAAAAATTATCAAGTTAAATATTTAACAATACCAACATATTTATCATGTCTCAATTATTCAATTTAAAAACAATTAATCAATCTCTTATCGATTTTACTTTAAACCCTTAAAAATTGTTCAGGATTAATTTCAATAGGAGATTAATTAGTAATCTTAAAATGCATACTTCGCTTTTGTAAGAATAGAAAAATGTTATATAAATAAATATGTAATTATTTAAAAATAATGTTTCCAGCGTTATTTTTTATTTTTAATAATGATATTCTTAACTCATAATTCGCACGATATCCTAGTAATTATCAGGAAATAATGTCATCAAAAAGCAACCAAGTAAAGAAACGAGACATTTAAGAGTGATACGTCTTTCCCGCATCCTGCAAACGTCCCGTTACCTGCATTGAAAGAACACTGTATGTAATCATCAAAGCGATGGGAAGGGGAAGTTCGACGAATAAGTAGAGGTAATTTGATGAGTTCTCTACGGCAAAAAATTGATTGTTTGCGCATGATATGGTTTCTTTAGCTAGACAGATTTTCACACCTGCGATCTCTAGGAAATATTTAGTCCTTTTAAAACATATAACAAACATCTGCAGGTACAAGTTAAAAAAAGAACATTCTTTCAAAAGAAACCTTAACATAAAAGCACTACCATCACTTATTCTCAAAAATTATTCATAGAATATTTATAAAAATGATGCACTTACAAATGATTAGAATAATTGTATAAAGTATAAAATATAAATCTATTGTAATTTAAAGACACGTTAAGAATAATTGATGTAAATGAATAATTATTGAATGATACATTGTATAGTAACTCATATGTGAAACGTATTTCTATCAGAAATAACTAGTTGTAGCTAATAAAAAGAGATAATTAATGATCACTGGCAAATTAATTACATTACAAATTCACCTCTCATCTAGATATGTTATATAAGTGGGAAAATTAATAAATGATGGATTGTATTGTATTGATACACTAGGAAATCAATAGTCTGTTAAATTTTCTAGTAGAATAAATTTAAAAATAATAATTATGTCCCTTACTAACCGTTGGAATAACGTGGACTGGATGAGTAACCAGTTAATGATCAACTGTCATAGTTTCTGAATGATAAAGCAGATAATAATAATAAGACCCTGCCACGTAGTGTCCGTCTATCTATTTGCTAAGATTTATAAGTATTTCTCACTGATACCCGTATGAAAAAATTTCATGGCAGTCTATTGTCTTTTCTGGCCCAGGTCTGGCAATGTCCAGACTGGCTAGTCTCGAAGTTCTGGTCTGACTCAGATCTGGCGCTGGTCAGCATTCCATGACAAAAAATTTTGTATGTGGCGAACGAAATTTTTCTTTACAAGTTTCGAAAAATTCATTTTATTCATTTATTGATTAAAAGGTAAGTACAAATCCCGTGTATCTAATAAAGAAGTATATAAGAAAAGATTGAATTACTTTGAGGTTAGGATTTTTAATCGAAATCGATAAACGTTCAATTAAAATGGTATTTGAACCAAAACTTTATTAACTGACCACTAATTAGTGGTTAAACAGACGTGAATTAGTGGCTGACTAGCAGCTGGCTTGTGGCTGGCTTCTGGCCAGCCCCAGACCAGGCCTTATAGTCAGCGCCAGAACTGTAAAGCAGGCATCTTGTTATTATCAGAAAAATCTACTTTGATTTCGCAGTTAACAATTAAGTGAAGAAGACACATAACATTAATAAGAAAATGTTAATCACCACATTTTGAAAGCCACTCTGAAATACTTGACATAATTTTTCCCGGGTCTTAATATTATCTTAATTAGCAATTTAGCAATCAAATTTTACGAAGGATTCAATGATATTTTGAAATGAGATAGTGTTATCATGATTTTTCATTAAGTATGCGGCTTTCGATCATCGCTAATGTGTCTCGAATTACGATAATGTCATGAATATTTTACTTTTCTCTGAATCGGGATATCACCAGCAAATTGTAGAGCACATGCGCGATGTGCCAGTTTTACCGAGGGTTTCCTTATCTCTATGTATCTAAATGCCATGGTAAATTATGACCACCTGAATGAAAGCACTCGTATAACTTAACTATTACTAATGTTAATATGTCTGTATATAAGCACTTATGTTTTATTAAATTTTTCGATACCTTTTTTAATTACGAATTCCACGTAATGATAAGACAAATTTTGAAGAAAAAAAATGTTATATTCAATATCCTTTCAAGTTTCTTTTAGACGGAAGTTATTTAGAAAATAGAGTTATCTTAAATTATTTAATAATCAAGTTGACGGAACTGAAAAGCGAAAATGAGTTTAGAGCAAACATAATTGGCGGAGGAAAAAATAAATTAAACAAAAAAAACCGTCACGTAATTTACGCAAGCAAACACTGTAATTGCCACGGTAGACGTGAGGCGTAGCTAAATTGGATTTCAGCAGTCGAAAAAAAGGTAATTGATACGATTTAGATGTCGATAGATCAGTGAACGTTGCCAACCGCTTCATTTTAAATTGTTTCTGACACAATTCTGAGCATGTTGAGAAAGACGTTTATAAAAAATTAGTAGAGGAAGTAAAGATAGTTTGTTTTTGAAAATGCAAATTTCCCGTGGTATTCAATTATCACCGGCCTAGTGCTTTGTGAGCTACTAATAATGAAATATCTTTAAAGCATACAATTTATTTCCTAGATTACTAATCTTTTCCCTAGAACATGAATCCCTCATTTGAAACATATTGTATCCGTCTTCACAGTTCTAATTTCCCTGCTCTGAAAGATTGTTACATGCAGCTTAAACTATGTTTAATTATCAGTTGAAGGCTCAATGCTTTTCAGACTATTAATTCTATTCCTCCAATTTTACTTCTCTAACGTTTTTTATCCTTACTTTAACCTCTGATATTTACATTTGAAAACTTTGTCGTTAGAGATTTGTTCAATTTTTGTACATGTTTTAATGACTGATTAATAATTCAACCTAATTAGCGTCATTGATTATTTCACGATTTAAGGTCAAGTCTCGACAGGAAGAGATATAACAAGAATATTGTTTTATTTACTGTAACTGTTCATTTAGCAGTTTTAAAACAAATTATTTCATTCTATTCTAAAAGTTTCACATAATCTAGTTTTATAGATTCTTCAAGTTCATTAAATTCTTGATTCGCTTAGTCGCCTAGTCAATTTTTTTTTCGTGTATTGTATAAGTCAGACGAATCGACAAACAATTCAACAATTACACAGGTCCACAAAAAAAGTGGTCTGAACTTTAGATGTGACTAGGCCACCCTTATATGGATTTTAAGCCGCTGAATCCGAATGCGGTCTCAGAATTTACCCTATACCCCACAATTTTCCCCCAGCCTAGGGAAAAAGGTGTGAAATCTTGGAAATTTCAGGCTCCGTTAAAGTAATATTTATCAACGGGAAATTTAATAAAACAATGTGGTTTCTACGTATTTCGAGTCGCTAAGTTCAAATCCGATATTAGAATTTTTCTACAGTACCTCGGAATTCCCCTAGCTTAGAGGAAAAAGTATATAACATAGCAAAACTTGAGGTTTCACGGAAGTTTTATTTTTGCACGAAAAAGCTGATATCATTCCGTACTTTGAGTTTTGCTAAATTATACACTTTTTCCTCTAGGCTAGGGGAATTCTGAGGTACTGTACACTGAGAGACTTTTCGTTAGAATAAATCGTAAAAGTGAATCATATTTTAGTATAATATCGTTTCAAAGTGAGGCAAACAGGGTTTACGTATCAGGAATTAATATAGTGGTTTTCAAGCGGCTAAATTAATATTTTCGTTTGAATAAATGGAATATATGTTTTACTAATTGCTATAAAACCTACGAGAATTTGAAATTTACTATATCAAAGTTTCGAAGCGAAACAAAGAGTATGTGAATCTGAAAACCACTATATGAAAAATCACTCACTCCACCAAAAAGTTTGACCTTCAGAAGGGACGTCTCTGGGTTATGGATTGTGGTGTCTTTTTCTAACGCGTGCGAAGCAAGAGGAAGATAGAGGGGGAGAGCTTTGGACACTCAGAAGAGGGGAGGTTTCAGTGGAAACCATACACAAATATTATTATCATACTTCTGTAATATTTATTTTGGCTTGGGGTCAGCTTAGTTTCTAATTATTTATGTCATCGAGGACATAAACATTAGGAAGGCAAACGTTTCGGCCACAGATGGGGGCCCTCTTCAGTGCCAATTAGCTTAATTGTAACCTTTAAATATTTATTAACTAATACATGCAATTAAGAAATATATGGTATTTTTTGTTTTTTTGTTTTTCTTTTCTTTTGCTTATTAATTAAAAATAGAGTAAACATGCAGAAAAACTTATGAGTAAGCGAGTTTCTAGGTGTGAAGAGCCAGGCCGTTCCAAAAACTGTTCCAACAAGTAATCCTCTCCCACAGGAACCGTGAAAAATGCGGCCGCGGAACGCACTCCCTCAAGGGCACATATATAAACACAATTATTTCAAACCAGAAAGAAACAACACACGGGAGAATATAACGTGGGTCCTTGGTAAAGCACGCACAGCAAACCACACATATGCACGAGCACCAGAAGTAAAGGACACTGAAGTTAAAACAATCAGAACATTGCAATTGGTACAGAAAAATTTATTTATTTTCCTTAGTTATGTTCATATATTTAAGTGTACACAATGCTACACTATTTATATTCGCATACGCTCGAAATTAAATTTCAGAATCGCCTTTGGGTTCGAACCCCCTAAACTCTACCTCTATATCTACATTAACTACACGCATTCCTAACGCCTAAAGCCTCTCGGCTATTATCGCTTGCCATATTCCGAAATAAATGTTGCTTATAAGCCACTACTGAGTTGGGGGTTGGGCAGACTTGGATTCGAGTCTACGAAGCTATTCGGATAACGTCGGAAGTACTCGGACGACATTCTGAAACAAATTATATGAAAAACCGAGAATGAATTTTTTGATTTTTTTCTGCGCGTCGTGAGGTTTCTGGCAAGTTCATATTCATAATATGAATTTCTCAAACATGCTTTCCAAAATGTGATATTCATTATTCATCTTATTCAAATTATTTTTAGACAACTTAGTAATCATAATATCATTTTCTCGTACTTTCAATTTCTCGAATAGAGATTCATAATATTTAGTATTTAAAATACTACTTTATCTTCTTCATGTATTAAAGACCGTTATGACTATATCAAACTTCGATGTCATAATATGAATAAGTATAATAAAGCCTCGGCTTTCCCCATTTTGGAACGGTATTATACTAAATTTTGATTCATCTTTATCATTTACTCTAACGAAAAGTCTCTCAGTGTAGAGAAATTCTAATGTCGGATTCGAATTTAGCGACTCGAAATACGTAGAAAGCACATTGTTTTATTAACTTTCCCGTTGATAAATATTACTTTAACGGGGCCTGCAATTTCCAAGATTTTACACCGTTTTCCCTAGGCTAGGGAAAAATTGTGTGGTATAGGGTAAATTCTGAAACCGGATCGGATTCAGCGGCTAAAAATCCATAATGGTAGCCTAGTCACATGTAAAGTTCAGAGCACTTTTTTGTGGGCCTGTGTTATGCATACAGTACTCTCTTAATTTGAATCAGTCAAAATCTACTGATTGTCAGTGAAATTTGACTGATTAAAATAGCTAAAAAGAGGTTACTGTAAATCAGTCAAATTTTCACTGATTATTTCAGTGAAAATTATTTTTTCACTGATGAATCAATGAAAATTAACTGATTTAATAGTGGAAAATATTTTTTCACTGATGAATCAGTGAAAAAGCAGATCACTGATTCAATCAATGAAAATTTAACTGATTCAGATTTAGAGAGTAAGTTTGACATTATTGTCCTAAAATGTCCCCATTATTAGTAATATTATGCGCTTTAAAAGATATTGAATAATCAGCAAAATAGCCAATCGCTTCTTAAACGAACAATTTACCATGTTCATTGTCGATTTCCGACAGCAACCCTTATCTAATGTCTCTTGAAGTCAAAGTGCAAAAACCAATTAGTCGATTGGTAATTTCAACAAGTACACTCCCTCGAAAGGGCACGGAACGTGACTAGTGGGCCGTAACCTCATAAACGGTAGGTCGAAACCGGAAGTGATGCAGTTGGATAAGTGGCAGTTATCGATAGCCGGTAGTTACTACCTCCGCTTCATAAGTCAGGAGTATGAACCACGTTCTCGAAGGAAACGGGAACTCGAAGAAGACCACCCCCGCAAATAACAGGGCGGTGGCAGGTTGTAAACTTTTTTACAGCTTTCTAACGTTTCTTTTTCCTCTACTTTGTCTCCACCATTCTTTCTTTTCCCAATCTCTACGTTACACATTATTTTGGCCTCAGATTCTTTTGCTTGATCTCTTTATACTTTTGATGTCTTGTGGTCCCGCCAACTGCTCTTGCTTTCATAAAATTGCTTCAAGGAGACCAAAGATTGTAGATGACTTAATGCCAACGAAAATTTCGCTATGAATAAGCATATTCCCAAAAAGAGAGTTAATCATAATTAGTGAAAATGTGTTGAATTTTATGAATTCTAAGTCGTTAGAAAAATTTAAGTTCCATTTTATTTTAACTTCACACTTGATTATTTTTATGCATGATGAATGTCAAATGGGAAATTTATTTTTAACATGAAATTGGAATATTTTAGAGAATTTTCATATGTTCATGATTTTTTACACTTTTAACCATCTAGGACTAACATTGTTTTTAACCTCAAACTTAACTCCTGTATAACACGTAAAATATTTATTTCATTAAATAACGTTTTTTATTAGATCTTTACTTTATATTCAGATTTCAAAAAACCTCTTTTTATAAAATATCATTTTTTTTGCTTTTAGAAATATTTAAGTTTAATTTCTTCATGAATCGTGTGAGAGATGTTCATAACGCAAGTGCTTGAGGGTTAAAAATTTTGATAGAAACACATGATATCAAAGAATGGTTTCTGTACTAATTTTTATTAAAAATCATGGATATTTTAGAATACGCTACACTAATTTTTTTTACATTCTCATCATGGATGAGAAGGTATTGGTTTTATGTGAAAAATGACTTTCGAAATTTTCATCAAATCTTTACGTTTTGAGACCCCCTGAGTCAGAAAAAATGGTTTTTACGAAAGTGTCTGTCTGTCTGTCTTGCGCGCGAAGCGCGCGATGAGAATTTGCCCGCGAAGCGGGCAGATTTTTTTCTTAAGACAGATAATTATTAGTAAAATATTTTAAAATCTGTCGCGTATAAAATTTACATTAAGTATAGAAACATTGTTTCTTGGTTTTCCAGTCAAGGAAAAAAAGAATAATGAAGACTCTTTCCCTTTTGATGATTTCCACCTTTTTCTCGCTACAAGCGAAGTAAGACAGGAAAAGATGGCAGATGGGTTCGTGAAGTAATTCGTAAGGCACATTAATTCTTCTCGGTTCGCGGTAATTAATTGTAGAAAACGCGTATCGGTGCTTGCTGAATTGAACAAATTAGCAACGCTTAAACAAAGTTCACTTCACGGTGATAAAAAATTCTATGGGGGAGGAAAAATTCTTGACGTATCAAAATGGTTGTCTCAACTGTAAGAAAATATACACAACACATTACCCTTCGTAAAAATTTCACACTACTCTGCCGTGTTGAAAGTATTTTTGGAACTGACCTATGAAATTCTCGACACCAAATTGAGATAATTTTTCAAAAAAATAATAACATCAAAGTAAATATGATACGACTCTTTCGATCAAATTTTATTGAATTCTATATAGAAACCGGCGTTTCGAAATTCTATTGGATTTCCTCTTCAAGGATCGATTACAATTGTCAAATCAAAATAGTATATTGTGCAACTAGGAAAAAAAAAATTTATTTTGCGAGTGTGAAGTTTGATGCACGAGCAAAGCGAGGATAACGACACGAGTAAAATTAATGTTTTTCCCGTGTCGCACACAATTTTTTTCAGCTAGGGGGTCAGAAAATGGATTTGTTTGCCCCAGACGGGGCAATAAAATCCATTTTATGACCCGCTAGTAGGAAAAGTCTAATGATGTGTCGATTGACAGTTGATTTTTTGGAGTCATAATTTGAAGATAGCAAATTTTTTATTATTTTTAATATTATTGAAATATGTTAAAAAAATTTATTGACATAATGTTGTTATTTAGTTTAGAAAAATAACTTAATGTTGCATTAAAATTGTCATTGATTATGCTTCATAAGTATATTTTTTGGGATTATAATCACACTTCCTTATGATCTGAAAGTACAAGTACTTGACTCTGCTCTTAAGAGACTGACTCTAAAATATCAACTGTCTGACCTTTAATTTGATAATATAAACAATATGTATTCAACATATTTTTAGAAAACATTATTTTTTATTTAACAAGTGTTCTTAAAAATTATGCCCTGTACTTTTTATTTCAGTAATTTGAAAATCTTATGAATCTCATTCACATTCAACTCTGTTTCGAAAACGATATCTATAATTCCGTTTCTTGAGATATGCTTCCAGAAAATATTAAAAAAGAGGAATTAAGATGAATTAAAAAATGTATCAGTCTTTCTGGAAATTTAAATAGTATAAAAGAAAGAAGACATTATAAACATGATATGGATTTCCATGTATCTACAATGTAACTAACCGGAAGACAATTGGAATGTCTGGGTTTGTAAAAGGATATTAGGACTCTACTTGGTGAAGGTGGCATAGTCAGCAGACCATCAGGACCCCCTGAATGCTTTTAGCCGGCAGAAGAACAAGTTATTTATTGTTGCTATCTCGTCCAGCGAGCGTTCGGGCCAGGCAAGTGGAATGAGAAGCTCTCAATCCTTCTCTTATTAAAACCTGCCCTCCCTGTCAGAAGTTATACTGTAGTACAGCACACCGGTACAGTCAGTTTTAGAAGTCTCTCTCGTCCTTGGCAGGATCGAAATTGCAGTCAGTCTGGCACGTGTCCAGAAAAAAGGGCATTGGAAAAATCTCCTTAGTCATTCCCAGTATTCCGTCATAAATTATAATTCTTCTTTTAGTGAGCAATAAAAAATGTATTATCATTCATCCGTTAAATATCATAATATGAGTATACACAACTTCCAAAAGCGAATAAGTTATGATTAATATAAGCTGAAAAAGGATTATAATGGTACCAATTAGAATATAGATTTATGTTTTATATTAAAAAATTAATTCATATTTTCTGCTGTCTTTCTATACATGTATACTGAAAAAAAAATCTGCCCGCTTTACAGGCTTTTTCTCATCGCGCGGAGGCTTCAGCGCGCCTATGGCGCGCGATCCGATTGTCATGCTTCACGCAGGGTCTTATCTTCTCTACATACATTCAAGTTTTTTTCTGATAATTTTATACTGAAACTGAAGTCAATTTTATAATATTGTAAATGTAAATTAAATTTTCTCATAATTATTTCGACTTTGAGGAATACATTTACAACATGACACTCGCGTTCGATGCTCACAATCGAAAACAAGAAACTAAACAATTTCCCAGTATCGTTTTTTTTCTATATCCCGAATATTTTGTTTAAAAAATCGAAGTTTTGATTTTCGAAAGTGTTTTTTAAAAATGAAAACATAAAATACCTAATAATCTTATGAAAAAATGTGTGAATTCAAATTTGTAGAACTTATTTAAACAAAAAATTTTCCAGTATGATTTTTTTTTCTATATCTCGAATATTTTGTTAAAAAATTCGAATCTTTGATTTTCGAAAGTGTTTTTTTAAAAATGAACACATAAAATACTGATTCTTCTTATCAAAATATATGTGTGAATTTAAATTTTTAGAATTTATTTGTGTAAACAATTTCGCATTCTATCGTTTCTCCATATCTTGCATACTTTGGTTAAAAAACCAAATTTTTTATATTCAAAAGTGTTTTCATTAATCCCAACAACCAATATACATTTTATCAAAAAATGTGTGAATGCAAATTTGTAGAACTTATTCAAACAAACAATTTCTGATTCTGACGTTTTATCCACATCTTGCATATTTTGGTTAAAAAACCATATTTGTTATTTTCGAAAGTTTTTTTTTTAAATCAAAACAAAAAATTTGTGAATTCGAATTTGTAGAACTTTTTCTAGTAAACAATATTGTAGTATAGCGTTTTCCCGTATCTTGTATAGTTTCACTGAAAAATGAATTTTTATTATTAATTTTTTTTAAGTTTTAAAATACTGTAACTTTTCTAACTTTGGTTGGATTGAAAAATTGTATAAAGAAAATTTATCAGAGCTTCATGAAATCTATCAGAAACTGGTAATAATGTATTGAATTTGTTCAAAAACTCAAAAAATCCTCTAATTTATGAAATTTTAATCGGATATGGCTGGTTAACGAATTCATCCTTAATCCTAATATTGTCGGTGTGTGTAATTGAAATTCGTAAAAAATTTAAATTTATACAAATTATTCAGGATATTTTTTCATCAAATACTTTTTATAGATCAACTAGCCAATAATAAAATTGGAAACAACTTCATAATAAAATAATATAATATCCAAAAAGAGAAAAAATTTTGCAGCATATCTCCCTGTTTAAACATTCGCAATAAATTATCCAAATCACCTTGAATGTGAAAATTTGATTTTTTTCCAAAAACTACTGGTGAGCTTTAACCTCAATGAAATTCAAATGTATTTGGCTCTTTAGTGAAACCGATTTTTTTATGTTGTTTTTTTTTTCAAGAACGATGATAATTTTGCAGAGTATGGATTACAAGCAGAGGGCTCGAAGGATGAATGATCTTCACGAGATTCCGTGCCAGGGTAACGAACGACACTCTGAAGCCATCCATGTCGAGAAATGCGTATGAAACACGCGTATTGTTCGGAGGGCTGAATGCGCGCGAAACTTATACTGCAGCCATTACGCTAATGGCAAGCCGGACTGGTCTCTATCAGCTTTGGGAGAGGACAAGAAAGCGATCCATAAGAAGAGAGAGAAAAGAAGTTGGTAAGGAATCGTGCGAGAGAGAAAACATACGCATTACTCATAATCTACATACCGCCGAAAACGTGACTTTCGTACATCATTTCGGAATGATAGCACGAAAGTGTATTGATAATAACCGTATATGTATGTGCATTGTATATACTTAACATTTTCTGCAAAATGCCTCTAATCTGCAAGCGAATTCAAGATTACCAAGTTTTAATTTATGCTTTGCATTCGAAGAAATTGAACAATTTTATTTTAGAACTTAGCATGCGATACGAAATTAAAATATACATCCAATACTTAATGTGCATGCACGTAAATGATATTTTTTCAAGACAAGGTATTATTAATTTTTACATTGTATATGTCATTTGATTAAGGATAAATCTATACTTGCACATAAAAAAATAGAAGCAAATTCTTACAAAGCTGAATATCCTTAAGATTCTAAAGAAGGAAGAATATTTTATGTCCTGCATATCGGGTTATTAATTGTTCGCTTGCGTATTATTCGTACAAGTAAACCAAATGTAAGGCTCATTTGATCGAGTTTATATACATTTTTATTGCAAATTTCATTCCAAAGGTAAACACGAAAAGATAATTATCATCTTGGAATGAAAGAAGATTTTTTGAGATTCTATTATAGTTTCATGTCTATTTATCTGAATATTATAAACGACATACTTTATTTTTTTACTCTATTCAAATAATGTCAATATCTGTCACATTTGCACCGCGGTAATTGACACCCATTGTTATTATCATATATTGAAATTATGTCCAATTAAGATTCCGTATCAGCAACTCGAAGTGACTTTCACAAACCTTATCAGCTGATTGTATTTGTCATTAACGTGCGCATTAGTTTAACTGTACTTTATTAGTTTATTTTTGTCTACGATCATTTAATCACGATTTTTCCACATCTAATAATCGAAGTCATTAGAGTGAAATCAACATGATACACACCGGATTGTAGAGTTACGTAACGATTGGGATTGGTTAAAGTCTGTGGTTTGGCCTTACGCCTTTAACTGGAAATTATCTTTCATTCCTTAAGAAAACATTAATAAAATATACGCTTGCGATTTGATTCCAAATTCCGCACATTGTCGGTTCTGTGGTGAAAAAATATTGGGCAATCAATTGCTAGTGAATATTATGAATAAATTGCTAACTCTCTAGTGCGTTCGTACCATACAATCGAAATAATAAAACTAATGAAAACATAAATCTGTGTTGTAATTTAATAATATCACTCCTATTGCACCATGTCCATGATCTCCAAAAAATACAGATTTCTCTTTTGATTCATTGACGAATTTCATGATTCATTAAAAAGATTCAGATTCATAAATAATAAATCTAGTGTAAATAGTATAAGATACATGATTTCAAAGTAAAGAAAAAGTGTCTTAGCAGCACTTATTTTTATCCGACGGATTGAAACAAAGGCATGTATAGCAGTTAACATATATTTGACTTTTATTCCTAATTGATTTCTAATTTTCAAATACACAATCAATTTGTAGAAGTTGCGGCAATTATGAAAATTAATTCAATTAGCAATAAAAATGTTTCTACTTCCATCAACTGTGAAAGGTCTAAAGGTATTTATCTGCATTTGTTTTTTAGGCAGTCGTGTGCATAATAATAGTATGCAAATGAGAGGTTCGAGAAAAGATTAGTGACCCTGTGGCTCTGCGGGTGGAACTCAAATAGTAACACACTGAGAAACCTTCTTAAATAAGGTTAGGCACACACAATCCAATTATGGGCGGGACGTTCGTCGAAAGTAAATTGCAAACAAACGAGGTCACCTGGATGAACGTATAATTTATTAAAACTGACAACATTCTAATTAGGCACTCCAATTAATACATAAGGAAGAAAATTTATACCTAGAGGTAGATATCGTAGTGCATGCTAATAATGTTTCGCGGACAGTTTTATCGACGTTGTTAGACATACCGAAGATAATGCCGAGTTATCGTCACTACCTTCATTATAGTGCCCAGTTCTACTTCTGATGTACGAGTGAACGTAAGAATTTCATTAGCTTAATTACAAGGAAATGTAATTGCGAGGCAAAAATCGATTAATCCACATAGACGCTTTCGCAATTAGAGCGCAACCGAAAAAAGCTCAAGCATAATCGCTTCCTCTATCTGGAACCAATCCATTATAATTTCTACTTTAAATGAGTTTCATAACATAAAAACAATTTAGTTAAAAAGACCGATTGGGGACAAAAGTCTCCTATGAATAATTGTATACAATAATATAATTGAAAATAAAATTCACCTACAAGGTTCATTACCGTTTGAAGCATTTAGAAATGTCTATCTCAATTGCAAATCATAGGGAACATCAAATCAGTGTGCGTTGGAGTGTCGCGTTAACACCGATGAGTAACATTAACACTTACATGGTAATCTAAACCATTGTGAAAGTTTCACGATTGTCCATGATTGTTCTTCCGTATAGATACTACCAACTGTTGAAAAGAATCAAAAATTCCACCAAAGCTTGAGGAACAATGGACAAATGAGGTATTCTTTTGGAGGGAAATATTGTAATTTCGTTCACAATCGTTGTTCCTTTCTAAACGTAATAATTAACGTGTCATTTCTCTCCACTTTATAGCTATGTGCTAATGATTTGTTCGTTCTATATTATTATGACTGAATTTCTCCATTACTGGCCTACTTATTCTTCAAAAATGATCCCAATCAGAAGCATAAATTGCAAAAAGAAGCGCCATATTATAAATGTTGCATCGAATAATCATTGTAATGAGTCCTTAAAACATTCATTTCCAATTTTTATTTCGAAGTAAAGAACTCACTCAGGTCGTTTTGGATACTGTATCTATGCACCACCTTATTTAGAATAAACTGCTCCTATTTTCCATAAATATCAACAGGTATATGCATGAATATAAGGTACTCGAAAATGTTATCACGTGTAAAAATGAGCATAAGTTTTGTGATATAATTTAATTAGTGATTGTACGTATACAACGCATAATATTTAGAATACAATGCAGCATGACTAACACGTCAATATTATTATCTCTAATCTCTTTTCATAATGTAGATGATGGCTATAATATAATCTTTCCAAAAAAGGAAATAAACCAATCATCAAAGCATATATCCTAACGACATTTCAAAAACGAAGAGCTTCAGAAGCTATAAGTGCCGGTAATATTTCATAAAACATACCTTGATGCGTCGACAGGTTTACTCTTCGCCGTCTGGCGAGGTCATCAAGTATCAAGTGGTACCAAAACCTTTCTTCAGCTCGTTCAAACACAAAAGCCTCAATATTTGTCCATGACGAGACTGCACAGAGTTCACTAAGTGTTCACTCACAGCAATTAAGAGCACGACTCGACCTTAACGATCAGTCATAAGGGTATGATTGTGTGCATGAATGGTCACGTGTGTTTTTATTGGTTGGTGTTTGTGTACGTATGTGTGATGCAATAAAGAGGACGAGCCGAACAGCGGAACGCGCGGTAACGAGCGTGTGGACGGGGCAGAACTGCAGGCACGGCTGCGCGTTCTCCAGAGTGTTCGCCGCGGTTGCGTGAACCAGTGTGGCTCCTTCAGTGGATGGAAGCCAAGGAAGGTCCCCCCACCGATTCTACATTAGAGTGTAAAAAGAGCGACCACCAGAACGCCTGGTGATATTCCAAGCTCCGCCTCAACAAGCTGCTAACAGCCAATTGTCAGCTAATCTCACTGTGCTGTCGTGAAAGACTCGCTTTACCAATCCACGCCCATGAAGAAAGAAGCGAAGGTTTGTTGCAGCCACTAGAGTCAGCAAGAGCGTCACCGATATGGTCTTAAAATGGCAACTAACAAACCGGATCGCGCTACCATGTGATGCACTAATGTACTGGATTTAGAGGGATGTTTATTTTTTGAACGCGGATCAGCAGGAATTCGTGGACGATCGAATAGCTATGAAGAATCAGATGCTTGATGACGATCATAACAGATGATAAGATCTATAGGGAAATGAATCTTACCTAAGGATGAAGATAAAAAGAGCAGAAAAGAGAAAATCGGAATTCTTTTTGATAGAAAGGGCCTTTGTAATTCCTTGTTTTTTCGTTTAGTTATATGATATACTGGGCTTTTCAATAGGGACTTTGTTTTCAAAATTTTAAATGAAACACACATTTTGCATGCAGTTTCTGTAATTGTTTATTGATATATAATACAGAAGGTCTACAATTTATAAATGGAAAAACATGCGTCCCGATAATGCAATCCATTGACAGTAACAGCTTTTTTAAACTCATTTGGATTTTCCTTAAAACTTTCAGTTACAGTAGCAATATGTTCAGATGAACGACCCCGACGAACAGGTGCAATTTTGGTATGTTATGTATCGAACCAGTAAACTCAAATTTTTCCACCAAATTCTTAATAGCGCTCTCAGAAAGATGATTATGATGACCGAAATTTTGCGACATGTATTTTTCACAGATCCACTTTTTTCATAGTGAATTTTAATTATTAAATCATAAATAGCTGGTTTATATCTACCCTCAATAATATTAATAGTGGTTGGTTTTTAACTTGACTTTAGGATCCAGAAATAATGTAACTCAGAGTTTCATTTTTTTCCTTCAAACGTTTCAACTCTAATCGAAGTCCTCATCAGTGACTTTTATTTCTAAAAAGTTGTTCTTTTACAAGTTTATATATTGCTGTACTGTTAGAAATTTCTTTATCAAGCTTCCATCACATGTAATAGAAGTTTTTTTTAGTAACGTATATCAAAATACAGTGCATAATTTAATGTGTTTTCTAAAGTATACTTCCGTGTGTTTTTATCCAAGTCCTTCTGTACAATTTTATGCAAAATTTCTTATGCATCTATATGCTCTGTGAAATTTATAACAAAAATATTTTAATTTCAGCATAAGGTTTTCAAATTTCATGCTGCTATTATTCAATTGTTATTCTTAAGAACTTTCACACACTGAGAAAAAATGCTATTGAATCAATAGCATTTCTTTCCAAAAGCATGTATATCACGGATTCAAATCAATATGCTATAGAATTAGTAACATATTTATTGGTTCTTGTAGTATATTTTTATGAACTCATAGTATACATGTTTTTGGAAAGAAATGTCTTTGATTCAATAGCATTTTTTTGTCAGTGTATTGTTTATGCAAGGTGTTGGTATAATTTTATGCAAAAGTGTATATGTGTAATATTTTAGCAAAATTTTAATTATTCTTTTGCGATTTTCGATTGAAATTTAAGAAATTATAATCAATTGTAGACCTTCTACTTGACATATATCAAAATACAAAATTGAAAAACTGTGACCACATCCAAAATTGGCCCTTTAAGAAACAAAGTTCCTGTTGAAAAGCCCTGTACTATTACGGATGCAGCAAGATTTTCAAAACGGTACATGACCTTATGTCATATTTTGACTAAATCATAACTTATTTATTATAGAAAAGTTGCAGTTAAGTAACGGATGGCTTACCGTTTGTAAAATTTAACACATTCTATTTGGCTTGCAAAGAACTCACCTGGAACAATAGAAATAATTTATGTTTAACATAACATTAATGATATATTATCACACGTATTAACACGAATAACAAATGTTAGCATTTCAATTAATAGATAATAGAAGAAGTATTGCTCAGACTACCTTTATTATGTATAATTTTCTCAGTTTTATAAGTCTCAGAATGGAGATAACAAAAAAATCTCCTGGTACGTATAACAATGACTCCATAGAAGATACTAGAAAAATGATTTAGTTCTCAATCATTAATGATTTTATAAGAGTAATAGGTTGTTTTGGAAGAGCACAGCAGGAAGGTATGAGACACTATAGGAGGCAATTTTCAATGACACTACTGTCAAATATGATGATGTGGCACCTGAGTTTCTAAAGATGGTTGACTGTCGATGTCCTGATAATTACCAGTACCCCATGCTGAGAACGAATCTCTGGATTCACCAGAGTTAATCTAAGTGTTCCTACTATCCTCCGCTTTTATCTGATCGGTGATGATGGATTGCTGCTACTGATTCAAAGCTATATATGTGCAGATGCGTCTTCAAATAATACAATTATCATCCTACTACCTTCATAAACTTCTGATGCCTTCGCGATCCCATAAATCTTGGATAATCTTTGTGATTAGGGAAATGTTGATTTATTAGACATACTTGAAAATAAATTTTCATTCATGAGAATATATATAAATATGATAGATTATTGATACCCATTCTTTACATGTAGACAGTGTGTCCCAAAAGTAACCGAACTTTTTGGATGTAGAATAAGATACACATTATATTATCTTTGAAAGTTATTATTTATTCAAAATAGGTTCCATTAGACTCAATACAACGTTTGGAACGATCAACCAGCGCATGCATAGGGGTCCTTCCATATTAGATTGACAGTCGATGTCGCAGATTTGAACGAGATAATTTTTTTCGGTTTTTTATCACCAATAAATAGACACGTATTTTTTTGTTCGGCCAAAAAAATTTTTTTTAGCAGTATACGATTTTTCGAATTTTCTAAGAAATGATATTTTCGACATAGCAAGCGCACTTTCAAGCCTGTTTATCTTGAAAACAATTGTTCCCACGAAAATTAGGATTTTGACTCTTCTTTACAGAAATTGTTGCAAAAAAATTGTTTAAATATTTTTTAACATACAAAAGTAAAGAAATAAACGCAAAATCGTTTTTTTCCAAATTTGGCCCCTTTCGAATTTTTTTTTTTTTCGTGAATTTAGATTCTTTGAAGTCTCTTATAAAATATGACGATTGAATCAAAATGGCTGAATCATTGATTCGGAAGTTATGGAATTTTAAAGAGTATCGCGCGGCCTCGCGCGCAATCCGGGTGCTTCCACACGCGGCAAGCGTTTATTTTTACTTTTAGCGCTAATAAATTACGCCCGGTAAAACGCTCGCCGCGTGTGGAAGCGCCTGGATTGCGCGCGATACTCTAAAATTCCATAACTTCCGAATCAATGATCCAGCCATTTTTATTGAATCGTCATATTTTATAAAAGACTTCAAAGAATCTAAATCCACGAAAAAAAAAAATTTCGAAAGGGGCCAAATTTGGAAAAAAACGATTTTGCGTTTATTTCTTTACTTTGGTATGTTAAAAAATATTTAAACAATTTTTTCGCAACAATCTCTGTAAAGAAGAGTCAAAACCTTAATTTTCGTAATTTGGAAAAAATTTTGTGGGAACAATTGTTTTCAAGATAAACAGGCTTGAAAGTGCGCTTGCTATGTCGAAAATATAATTTCTTAGAATATTCAAAAAATCGTATACTGGTAAAAAAATTTTTTTTTGCCAAACAAAGAAATACGTGTCGATTTAATGTTGATAAAGAACCGAAAAAAAATTATCTCGTTCAAATCTGCGACATCGACTGTCAATCTAATATGGAATGACTCATAGATTTTTGCATGTCATTTATAGGAATGTTCTTCAGCACCTCGGTTACGGCTGCTTGAATGGCTAGGATATCATCATAAAATGCTCCTTTCATCTTGGTTTTCAGTTTTGGAAATAGGAAATAGTCACATCGTGATAGATCCGGCGAATACGGAGGATGGTTGATGAGAGAAATCCGTTTTTTCATCAAAAATTCGTTGACTTTTCTGGCCTTGTGAGGTGGTGCATTTAACTGATGTGGAACAAAACGTGCACAGACCTTTCTTTTACCCAAATCTTCAATTAAAATTCTCAAAATAGTGTTTTTACTCCTATTTAATTCCTCAGCCAACATTCTCGTAGTAAAATTTGCATCGATACCAATGATTTCATGAACTTTTTCCACCAATTCAGCACAATTACTAACTTCTGGACGACCATCATCACCATAAATTTTTTCATCAATTCGTATGTTTCAGCGAATTTTTTTTTAAGTTTAACACAAAATTTTATATTTGCTCTTTGTTCCATTTTTGTTTTGTAACATTAGCACACTTTTTCTTTTATTGAAATGGCTGTAACTTTCACATCTGTTATCCGATTTACATGAATTTAGGTACGTTTGAAAGATGACGAATATATCTTTTTAATACTGAAAATTTTCAATAGATGGCGCTGCATGTTGTATGATTTAAATATAAAGTTCGGTTATTTTTGGGACACACTGTGTAGTCTACATACACTCAGTATAAGATGTTGAAGAAACTGTTGTTGGCATATAGTAACAACAATCTCAATTTCTCTACTTTATCGACAAATTAAAACTTCTTTATCTTGAAAGCTATTACAAATCTTAGAACACAGCTTCTTAATTGCAAATAATAGACACTGATTGCTTGGAATCATATGTTTACTAATGATTTATATACCTAGTTCTGTATTTTACTGAAACAACAAAAACAACCAATACTTAAGAAAATATATAATGTATCCCAAAATCACCCTTGTTATACAAATGATTATGTTTTGATAAATAATGAATCACACCTATATTATCTGATAGGAAAAAGCACAATTTCAAAGATATTAAGGGGGGATTCTGCTATAATCGATGAAAATCTTTGTTAAACTTTGTGCATGGATAGGAAAAAAACCATTGATGTTATCAACACAAAAATTGAAACTCATTTACAGCTTTATTTACAAAAGTAGACAATAAAAGAATTTGGTGCGAAATTTGTATTTAAACATCATATTTAAACATGCAAAGTAGGGCCTGCCTTCGGCGCAGAGGCGAACGGTGTGACAAGTTGCAAGAAAACTACTCATCTGATTTCCATAAATTTTTTCTTCAGTTATAGGTAATAATATTCTCTAGTCGTTCACAAAGAGCTTTTTTTAAAAAAAAAAATGTATTTCTATACTTTTGAAATTTTGAAAATTTTTTTTTTTTCAAATACAAAAAACGTTAAGGACAAGTAAATGCAATCATGAAACTAATTTATTGATATGTTTTTGTTATAGAAATGAGAAGAATCAATTTTTCTCAAAAGTAATTCTTATTCAAAAGTAATCACGAATTTTAGACAGAACAAGTTTACGAGTGTTGTTTCAATTAGAAGATAGTTGTTAACCCATTGTGTCCAGCAGTTTCGAAAAGAAATTATTGCGTCACGATGATGTAATTAGGAAGGACCACGACCCCTAGGGAGCTACCTCATTACACGAGTTTATCGTTAAGATGACTCTTCGAAATAAGTTTAAAAGAGTTTATCTTAAGCTTTCACTGAATGACTGGAGTACTGATTTGGTTAAGATTGTACTCAAGAGTTAATTTAAGGAAGAATGCATCATGCCTCAATAAGTGAGGGCCTGCTTACAAAAATTAAATAGACAAAGAAATCTGAAAAAAACCTATAGAACTAAGAATTTCAAATTGAACCCATTCCCATCTTAATTATAAGCGGCAAATGAATCAAATTTTTTGTACTGTCGCAATCCTTTACGCTCGATTTGTTGTTTTTTACCGTGAAGAAAAGAGTTTAGATGTTTAGCCATGACAAAAGGATTACAGGATCGATTTGCTACAAAGGTAGGATCAGAATAGTGGTAGGGGAAGTTAAAGAAAATAAAAAAATTCACCGACCAGATCGGTTCAGTGATATGCTTAGATGATCTGGATATCGTTCATTAAGGTGACTATTGTGCAGTGGCAAGATTCGTTTGATTGGTTAATCTAACATAGAGAGACGCTCGGTTCATTAGTCTAAGGGAAAGTTCAATAATAGATCTTCCCCCCCCCCCCCCCCGCCAAAAAAACGGAACGAATGAAAGGATAAAGCGTAAATTAGACAAAGCGAACTTCCCGTTGAGCTAAGTGCATATCCTAGACTATACTTGCTTGGGCAGTCCCGTCGGTTTCTGAGGACGAAGAATAAATAAAGGAAGAGGTCTAAACTTACAACTTCCGTTCGATACGGTGCTTACTCGATGACAATCGCAACTCTTGCTTACTATAAAACACAAGGCTGATTAACGGGACGTATAAATCGCGAGACAGGTGGCTAATGGCGATTTCAGTCAATTTATGGTGCTGCTTTCTCAATTATGCTTGTGAATATTATTTTTTATGTTTTTTTTTTTCATGGACAAAGACCTATAGTACATGGAGAGAAATTCGATAGCAAGTAGTACCATCTTAAAGAGTAAACCAAAATTATTAGGAAAACTTATGAGAAAGTCCCAAGAAGATAGTATCGTTTGGTAATTGGATTCTCGATTTTTTCCATCTTTCTTGGTAAAGTTTCGTAAGGCGATGACAGAATGCGATACATTGTTTCCATTTATTGATAACATTTCCTGATAATTCTGATTTACTCTTGAAGTTGGTAGTACTTGCTATCAAATTTCTCTCCGTGTATAGGTTTCAAAAGGAGTGTGAAAAAAAAACTCCCCGAGTGGAAAAATGTTCTAACTTTTGGCCCGGACCTGGCTCTATCGTGTCCATCGAAACTAGGCAGTCCGACTTGGCCCATAATTGTCCCAAACTATTTTTCTATGATTTGTAAATTTGTATGTACCAGCGTTGAGAGTCAAACTAGGGCCATTTATAAAACTGGTTTCCCTCGCAAATATATTTTTTTCTACTAGCGGTTCATAAAGTGGACTTTATTGCCCCGTGCGGGGCAAACATATCCATTTTTTAATACCTTCGTCGAAAAAAAATCATATGCGACACTAGAAAAACATTAATTTTACTCGTATGGTTGTAACTCCCGCTTTGCTCGGGCATCAAACTTCACACTTGCAAAATAAATTTTTTTTTCCCTAGTTGCACCAATTACACCAATTTTTAATGAAATTTCCTTTGCCAGTAAAACATATTACTACACAGCAGAAGTTTCAAAACCTTATTCAAAATTCTCGAATGATCTATAAATAAAATGTTTGTGTGCTGTACTGTATGAATTGGACAGCTATCCGACGTTTCAACAGTAAAAAAGCATTTTTAAGAAAAAATTGTATTGCAATAAAAGGTATTTAATTATTCAAAAGGAATGAGACTAAATAATAAAATTATTGAAGTGAAGAAATAACCACCGTCCGTCAAAGACAATCAACCATCTTTTATTCATAAGATTTTTTTCAAAATACTTCATTTCTGTCGGATTTGAAGAAGAAGGTTTTTTTACGAACGTTCCTAATGGCAACTAATGATTTGTTTTATCCGCAGTGTTCGGTGATGTCGAATTAGATGTCGATAAAGTGAAAATGCATAATAATCTATCTATCTAACCACACGAATTCGATCAATATAAACCATATCATGTAAATGCGTTGCTTCCAGACACATATTTTTAAGTTAATTTGATTATGTCCGCTAAGTAAGTGTATTGTTTACAATTTTAAGTCTAATAAACAAATCTGGATTATTTTAGAAAAGCACATCAGAGTTAGACTAGTCTGTCTAGTTTTACGCATGACGCATACACTCGTTATAACAGAGGTCAGCGCCAGTCCAGTTCGTCTAATTAGAGACAGATTAGGATTCAGTCAGGCTAGTTTGCGCCATATCAAAAGACATAGAAATGCATCAATATGAAATAAAATGTCTGAATAATTTAGTTTCTGAGCTATACAAAAGAAGATACCACAAAACACAGGTTTCTTCAGCAAATCGTGATCAATGTATAAGATAAGTTTCATCCGCAAGTCGATCGATGAGGTTGAGGTGAATATGATGATTGACTGAATTTAGTATATAACACAACTGCGATTGACGAAAAGATGAGGTATGGAATATAGAGAATTCACAGGTGGCTAGAGCGAAAAACGTATGTCAAGAATGCAAAGGTACGCAAGCACTTTGGAAATGCTTCTCGATAATCTTCACTTGTGGTTTCATACCGATCCATATCCCTGGCGACCACTTGAGCGCGAGGCCGCTCCTTTGTTGGTTTAGCGATATTACCGATAATTTGACAAACGATCGCCGAGCCTTGCAACCACGAACCCTGCGCCATTTATGCCACCATTAACCACGTGTTCCCATTGGTCTTCGTGCCCGATCTCGGTTAACCCTCTACTTTCTGTCCAGGTTGCCGCGCAGATCTCCGATCATAGTGAATTACATCTTCGATCCGACGCGACCATCGAATCGATTACGTTCGAAGCATGGGTATCGAATACCAAGTGGAAATTAGACTTTTTATAGAATTGAAATAGTGTGGCTTAATAATTATGGTAATATCATCCAGACTTGATTTTTTTTCCTATTAGATCCAATCCCTCTTCAGGTGCCATATCAAATATCTTTGCAATTTTTCAATAACTGCTAAAATATACATAGCAGATTGCGCCTATAACTATTTTTCATTATTGTATATTGCTCTTGGTCACAGTCACTTGAGAAGGATTCTGTTCAGAGGAACATGTTTATATAAGAATTATTTAAGTGAACCTAACATAATGAATCCGGCATGACAATTTCTCTAGAATAAATAAAAATGCCTCACTCAGAAAAAGGTTTTCTTAACAGAAACAAATTTCTTAATTGACTTATTCTTTTCTAATTAGAAGAATCTTAAGTGTGTACAATTATTTTTGAAATTAAAAAAACTTTTTTGTTGGAAACATCACTTTGGTTGATTCAAAATAATATATTTGTAAATAAAAAAATCATTTCAATAGAGAATATGTTTCATTCAAATTTGTAATTTTTTAGAATCAAACATATTTTTTGTAACATAAACAAATTTTTATTTTGAATTATGAAGATGTAAACAACCAATTATTTCAATATGAACAAAAGTTTTCTTTGAGTGCCATTTTATTCAAATAAATTGTGTTTTGATAAAATAGATATTTTTTAACTTTATGATAGACTAAGAAAACAGTTTTCTTAATTGAAAAAAATATTTGTTTGATTTAGACAAGAAGTTGTGTTAATTTAACAATAAAATACACTTATGCAAATTATTTCTCAGTGCATAAGAGAAATAATAGACTTTTATTAGAATTGCAAATTATTTTTAGTCATTATAAACCATTTTACCATTTCTATTACACGTGTGTGAATAGAAAATTTTGTAATCATTATATTTTTAATTATTTATGCATTCATGTAAAACAGGTTAATTGATTTACTGATTGTGATAATGTGCACATAAATTCAAGAAAATGACGATAACAATTATTTTACATTCGTTAATAGAAAAAATGTTGTACTTTTGTTCGTGCTGATAAACTTCCCAAGAAAAATCAACCATATTCTGAAAATAAGTGAAAACGAATAAAAGCTTCGTTAAACAATATGGATTGAAATCATCGCGTCCTAAGAAATGTAATTTGTCTCTAAGAATTTCTTTGTCTTTAGTTTTCTTTTCTTCATGGACTGATACGTATATTTCCTATTTTGAGAAAACGTTTCACTGGAGTTTTATTGTCTGTAAAAGTGTAAACAGGGAATGAAACTTGTTACAATATTTTTTCCTTGCTGCCAATTACGCGTTTCATCGTCGCTCGACTAAATAAACAAAGAGGGAAAGGATGATCGACTTTGGTTCCTTGGAAAACCACAAGTAACTTCCTTCAATCAAAGTCTAACGAGGACTTGGTGCTCGTTCGTGTTTGAACAGTGATTCGCCATTGGTGATCTTACAGCAACTTCTTTGCTAATCTTAACCACAAACACATTTCGAACTTGCTCATTTTTCTCCTCCAATGATTCCAGAAGCCAACCTCTGTCAATAATAAATTACAAAAACGATATCTTGTTATCTAAAAACAACGTTTCGGCTCAATTCTCTTAGCGAGTTTCACACAATTGCTTTTCTCAGTTTTCTTATGTTATTTTACGTGTAAAGAGATATTCCTTCTTCGAAAGAGGAAGGTAAGGTAATAACCCAGGTTAACATTTGCTACTGGCATGGTACTAGGCAAATACGTAGTACTGTCAGCGCTTATAATGATAACTCGACTGTGAGTTGGCAGGCTTTATTGGGGTGGTACTAGTTCTCATACTCCACACGAAATTCAACAATATGTTGCTAGAAAAATACACGGAGAAACTTTTTATATCAATTTTTACTATAGTATTTTTCAATTTAGGGAAAAACGTATCACTTTGAGAATTTTTGTTAGTAAAAATACTAAACTTCATAATAATGATATGAAACTTCAGCATAGTTCATAGCAAATTTTACTATAGTTTATACTAAAGTTTCATATCATTATTATAAAGTTTAGTATTTTTACCAACAAAAATTCTCAAAGTGATACGTTTTTCCCTAAATTGAAAAATACATATATGTTAGAGATATACCCATAATTAATCGATAATTTCACACCGCTGTACTTCATTCGTGGTGCAGCTTTATTCGACAATAAAAATCGGATCTGAATAACACTTTGGTTTTTTGTGTCTTATATAATAAATAAAATTCCCTACGCAAAACCCGAGGGATTCGAACACTAACCTAATGCACTCAAACTACGGACACTAACCATTACCCTACCACGAGAGTTACAAATTTGCTGTTACCAATTGTCGCCATATAACAAAACGCATTCTTTCGCAGTTTTATTTTATTATGTTTTCTTCTAATGTCTTTTATCCAAAGCTAAATGCTATATTGAAAACATTTAATAAACTTCTCTAGCAATTTTATAAATTGCATTTTGAGTCATTTTGCGTCTCTCGACAAATCTTTATGATTCCGAAATATTTATATATCATGACCCCCCCCCCCCCCCCCAAAGAATTTGGAGATATTTAAACAGGAAATGTCGACGATATATTTGGTCTAATGCAATCTACACAGATTTTTTTAAATGAACAAAAATAAATTTTTTTAAATTTCTTTAGAAACCAACATTCAGTGTCGGTTAATTACTTGTTTTTAACCATTCATATTTCTAATTTATAAAATACCTAACAATGAATTTTTTCCTTAGAATAACATGGTAGGTAAGAAAATTATGCATTTGATGACCCCAGGACGAAATGTTTTAGTCCATTGTTAACGAAGATATTGCCAAAAAAGGAAAAAAATCAAAGCTTTTTCAAATTTTAAACAACTCTTGAAACAATGAATATTTATGAACTTTTCTGAGCTTATTATGAAGGTAAATTTAAATAGACTATCAAACTATCATTATATCAAAAATATTTTGATAGATTTTTTCTTGATACCATTAAAGTTAAAATTTAAAAAAAGAAAGTTGTGAGAATACCAAGGATTCTCATACTTGAAATATGGATTTCCAAAATTATAAAAATTGAAAGTATGAAAAAAATACAATAAAATTATTTTCAAAATTTCTTTCATAAATAATTTCACAAATTTGAAGTTTTACAACTTTTTCGTTTTGAGCTCAGATTTTTGCTGCATTCAAGAAAAAATTATTACAATTTACTATAGTTACATTACTGACATTCCACATGAATCTCATTTTCAAATGAGTCAAGAAAAGTTAAAAAATATTCATTATTTCAGGAATTATTCAAAATTTTAAAAATCTTTGATTTTTTGCCTTTTTTGGCAATATCTTTGTTATTAATGGACTAAAACGTTTCGTTTTGGGGTCATTAAATGCATAATTGTGTTACCTTCCATGTTATTCTAAGGAAAAAATTCATTGTTACGTATTTTATAAATTAGAAGCTTTTATGTGAATGGTTAAAAACAAGTGCCCGGCGACTTTTGCACATCAGCGTATACTAATTCAATGTTATGCCCTTATGTCGTAAACCTGTCAAGTCGATAGTTCACAAGTATCAATAATTAGGGATATGCTAGAAAAAAGCCAGTAAAGCGCCTACTCCCAATAAGATTCTCAATACCAACTTAATGTTAGTATTTCCCCAATTGTGAAAATCAGTACCACGGTAGTAGTAAGCCGGTAATATACCAGTAGTTGGTGCGGTGTTGACAGACAGTACTGGCGCTAGTCTACAGTAACTACTGCACTGGCTTGATACTATAGGCCAGTTCTAAGTACTGGCTAAAGTCTGACTTTCCCGCTTGAAAAGTTTCTATACTTAAAAAGAATAGGATTTTTAAAAACATCAATTTTTTAAACATTAATTAATAATTTCACTTGGAGAATTATAAGCATCATTTTATTTTATTTCTTTCTAATTGAGTTTACCAGAACTATAAAATAAAGTTTATTCCTGTAAAAGAACAGCAATTTTATTACAGGAACTAAAACAGATTACCTTGATAGCGTCATACAAAAAAAATAAAAGCTTACTCAATTACACTCAATAATCGTAAAACTGCGAATAATTACCTCTCTCATTGTAAGCATTAAGTTCCATTGCTATTGTTTATGGTTCGTGCACTAAACATCATGGATTGCAAAGGTTGGGTTTTCCAGAATCTCTTTCAAAGGAAATCGATTGAAACTGGCCACCCACGAGAGATCTGAAGGAAGTGTAATGTCCCTTAATGATAGGGTTTGAAAAGGCGCGGGAACAGAAACTTTCGACTTCAACGAACCTCAAATATTTGGTCCCTGAAAGGCAGGAAGTGATCTGGAACCATTTTGTGGTTACTTCAATTCGAAAATAGAAGTACAGTATAAGCACTACACTACATACTTATTTTCTGCAAAAAAAATGTGGAACACTCGTAATTGAAAGCTTTCTTCTTTCTAAATACCTCAACCTTGTGAAGAAAATCTTCAATTACTAATATTTTAAAATAGGCCTATTGAAAGGTGAATTATAGTCTACTTAATATGAATCAAATACTGTATGATGATAATTTTTAATTTAAAAGTTATAAAATGAATAATTCGTCGGCATAACTATAAAAAGCATTCTTCAAATTTCATAATTATGAAAAAACAGATCCTCAAATGAGGCTATCAACACCCTAATTTTAAGATAATAAAGATGTCTAAGTAAATGACCTTGGAAAAAACGATTCCTGCGTCTCAAAAAATTAGAGCTTAGTTTAATGACATTATAATTTTCAGTTATTTCCTAAGAGTTCTCTAAAAATCCTGTGCAAAAAATGATTTTGTTTTTGTAATTTGTAAAAGGAAGACTTTTATGTCAAAGATGAACTCCGATATTAATTATAAAATTTCCATGGGACGGAAATAATTATGCGGCAGGTGTTAAAAGGTTAGACACCATATATATATATATATGTACCCCAAGTCTTAAGACGCCCCGTGGTGAGCAACTCGTGGCATTTCCCATGATAGTTACTTTCAATCTAAATTTTTAGCATCTTTGAAATACTGCACTGATCTTGCCATAAAGCATAGTTTCAATTAAATTAATTTGCAACTCGGTGATGTAGAGAAAGCCGAGTGAGTACGGAAACTAATGCAGCGATTTATGTATTTATGTTTATAGGGTGGAGCTTCATTTAAAAGTTGTTGAAAGTATAATATATCAGAGGCTAGGCTTTATTTAAATTCCAGTAAAGTGTAAGCAACGTTATTATCACTCACACTCATCTTCAATTATTTCCAATGGGATTTTCTCAATTCAATTTCGAATTTTTTCCTTTGTATTCAGAATTCTCTGACATTTATATTTTTATGGTTTTATTCCAAGAGAAATTTTTTTATTTTTTCCAATTAAAACTATTAATTAAAACTAAAATTACGCAGAATTGAGATGTGATGAAACTAGCTAATTAGAATTTTAATTGGAAGCTGGTAGGGTGAATTATTGGCTCTGGTTAGGGAAAAATTAGTTTCTGATAATGAAAATGAATAAACTTATCTGTTTATATCATTTAATGTCAAGAAGAAAAAGATTTTCACTTTTAGAGTTTTAAGAAAGTTTAGTTTGATCAATTTCTCACATCTTATATACTATTAAACATAATACATTTATTTTAAAAATAGAAAAGAAAGTCCATATTTAGCGTCTTTTATTTCAATAACTAACAATTTTTTTCGCTAGTTTCTATCAGTGACTCATTTCTAACTAATATTTAGTTGATTTTTACTGATTTCTTAGTAAATGTGACCTAAAACCCTGATTGAATAGATATAAATTGGTCCTTTAATAAAATTGGAGTTAGTCGAAAATTACTAATTGAATTAGTACACAGAAAAAAAAATTCTATACTAATTTTATTTCGTCACTGAATTCTAACGATTAAATCTGTTCTTTTGAGTCACATTAAGTGAGTAATCAGCAAAGACTGATTTATTGCTAGAATTCAATCACTGATTGAAAGTATCAAGGAATATACTGATTGAAATTAGAAAGGAACACAATGAGTTAGTTTTTAATCTTTTTTCCAGTTCAGTTTAAACTGAATCTAGTTTCTTACGAAGTTGATAAATTTTAGACTAAACTATTGTTTTTCTACTTACTTTCTAAATCTAAATTGACTAATGTCACTAATGGACGACTAATATCAATTTAGTTCAATTTCGACTGAGCTAAATTTAATTATTTATTTTTCCATATCATTTCAGTCGATTATGTCGAACATTAGAAGAGTGTATCGCTCATCGTCATAACGGAACTCCACAATATTGACTTTATCAACCTATGATTTAGAATTAACTTTAATGTCATTTCAAGACAAGATGGAATTTTCAATATATTTAAAAAATATTCTCTGTGAAAAAAGGAACTTTTTGACTCCGCTGGGTAACTGAGCCTAGGACCTTTCGATTGCCTGTCGAATGCTTTAGTAGATAGTATTAGTAATTTAGTAGTAATTAGATAAATAGATAGTAATTTAGTCAATTAGATAGTAGAATTGAATTAGTAGAAAAACATTATTTTTAGTTCAAATTCTTAGTAAGCAATTGTCAAACGATTTTGCATTTTCCAATTCGTTATTCCCTACTATCTAAATCTGAATCAGTCAAAATCTACTAATTATCAGTGAAATTTGACTGATTCAAATAGCTAAACAGAGATTACTGTGAATCAGCCATATTTCATTGATTACTTCAATACAAATTAACTGATTTAACAGAGAAAAATATTTTCCACTCATAAATCAGTGAAAATTAAGAGATTCCGCCGTGAATTTTTTTCACACATGAATCAGTGAAAATTAACTGATTCATCTAGGAAAAAATATGAAAAAAGGCAAATCATTGTTTCAATCAGTGAAAATTTGATTAATTCAGATTTAGAGAGTACCATTTCACATTGAGAGAGTAGAATCCTATATTGCTTTTGAATATCTTAATGTTCTTTAGTGCAATCTATTTATTAGATTAGTAATTCAGTTTAGTTAGCCAAGATTGCGTGACCAATTTGAATGATCAACAAACATCTTCAATATTAGTAACAATCAAGGCGGTGAAATAAATAGCTAGATTGGTTTAAGTGAGTCGAGGCAGTGCATCCTGATGATTCAAATTTCCGAATGGCGCGTCATGATGATCCAGCAAATTTGATGGCGTCAGTCTGACTCCTACCAATTTCACGGCAGGTTACTCCTCATCGCGGTGAAACAATGAGGAACCACCTTGTATAATGTAGATTGCACACGGTGTCTCATTGTCGGTCGTTCACTCTTCATCTTTGCTTATTTGTAATTTTAATAAGTTCATTTTGCCACGTATCATGTTCCAACAATTTAGGGAGTTTCTCATCCATTAGATTAAGCTCCTGATACTTTTCTTTAACAAAAACTGGTTTCTTTTGACAAACAAAAGATTTAATACAACTTTTTAATAATCCAATACGTATTAAGTGTATCATGAGAAAAATTGAGAAAATGTATAATTCCATTTGCAGAAAATATTCTGCGAGGCAGAAGTTATTTATTAAACCATTATTCGAAAGTAATTTATGAAAGAGAATAGAATGCAAACTCGTGTTTAGTATTTTTTCAAGAAGTTTAAATGTTCCGTTTAATATTTGCGTACTTTCACAATATACAAATGGTAAATATATTGCTGTGGATGCAGTTAAGTAGAAAATATGAGATCAATCGGGTCAGACTAATGATCAATACTAACTAACAGTTGATGATATTGTAATTTATTGGTCATCTTTTTTATCGCATTTTTTCCTCATCTTAAACTTTGAATTATTGTATTGCAAAAACTTTAAGACTTATATCTTTGCATTAAAATCTTTATCTAACTTCCTATATTTCTTCTTGATACCACTCGAAAAAATGAAGCTAGTGTCTGTGGGTTATTACTAATATTAAAAGATCAGTTCTGCTCGATGCAAGTTTATGAAGTAGATTAAGTGTCAAAAGTCACGTAGTCATTTAAAATTTGTGCATGCAGGTATGCATATTCGTCACGATTTCCAAATTACCGCCATCAACTGTATTCCAGCGTTTTAAAAGTGCAATAAAACTGTCGTAATTTTTATCCTGTGGGTAAAAGCATTATATGTATTGCCCGATAATGCTAATTGTATTTCTCGAGATATTTCGTGTAAATGAACAACTAAAAAAAACGTACAAAACCTTATTTAAGGGGGACTTCCACCTTGTGCGTTCCAAAAAATCGAATTTATTTTTGTTGCATTTTTCGAATCTATGAACTATCAAAAATGGATTCCCAGAATGATTTTATGAAAAAAATGCCGCTTCTAGAGTAACAAAGTTTTAAAGAAGACTAGGCTTTAAGCTTTAATATGAGACATGTTTGTACTCACGTCTTTGTTTTTTGTCTTGACCCAAAAATGAATTCGTTTAATTATTTTTGTATTGGCATTGGGTCAGTTTCTTAACGTTAAAATCTTTAATTTATGTACATATTGATTCTGTTTTTTAGCTTCCTTTTTATAATATGTCCATAAATTAAAGATTTTAACGTTAAGAAACTGACCCAATGCCAATACAAAAATAATTAAACGAATTTAAGCTTTAACTTTAAACGCGTTTTTCTTAAAACTATTTTTTTCGAGACTGTGACCACGATTACAAGAAAAGTATTTGGTGAATCAAGCTGATTTTTTGACTGAACATTCATTGAACATGTCTCTTCCGTTCGGAATGCTAGATTTATTTTATTTTCACTTTTCGCACTTTTATAACTAAATGAACTGTCGAAAATAGGCCACACGCTACTGATTAAAACTGTGTTGCGCTTTTTTGTTTCAGTCGACCTGGGATGCTGAAATCATGGTCACATTTTGGCTCCAACTTTCCGACAAAGTCACGTTCGAGGGCGACTATACCGCGAAAATTTTTTTTCGAACTTTTCATGTAAATATATTTTTTATCTTGAGGAATAAACGAACAACATGCGAAAAAATCATTGTGATATCTTATGCCATGCTGAAGAAAAAAATGTTCCCATTAAGGCTTCATTGAGTATAAAAAATCGTCCAATTTACTGAACGATAGAAAAGTGCTAAAAAAATAAATCACCTAAAACATTAATTTAGCTAAAGCCTCAAATAGCACATAGTTAACAGAGGTAGCAAATAATAAATATAAATAACAGAATTTAAAATATTTAAAATAATAAACAATAATTATAGAAAATTTCCCATTACATTTATTTCGAAACATTAATTTTAAAATGCAATTTTCGAACCTGTGGAATTAGAATTTGATAAATAATATGCTATTTCAGACTCTATTGTGAGATAAACGATCTTTAGATCGATGGATGGATCATTTTGCATCGACTGGTATAGCAGTGATCGTTGATTCTCCATTTTGATTTCGCACGCGTACATGAATACACTCATATGTGTGGATATCGTGTTCAAATCTGCAGCATCTCAATAATCAGACAAATAGTATATTTCTCTCTTCATCTCCCTCTGTAATAAAAAATTATATTTGTCTTTGTTTCTTTTTCTCCTCTACTCCTTTTTCAAATTTCTTTTTGACGATTCCGCACCCTTCATTTTTTCTGTCCTACTCACTCTGCCTGCATTAAGAAGCGATTATCTTTCGCGGTGGTATAACTCTGTAGACAAAAATAATCAAGTGTGATTGCTCGTAATGACGGGGCTAAGCTGTCTAGCTTAACAAATGATAGCCCTGAAAGCGAGAGAGAGGAGAGCAGAGAGGAAAGTTCCAGCTTCAGGCCGGATCAGTAATCGATCCGATCTGTTGGAAAACGCTGGAACAATACGCGGGTTTCTTATTAATAGGCAACTGATTTTTTTTTGGAACGGTTAGAATTTAGATAAACGCACCCTTTAGATAACAATAAAATCTGTCTCTAATTCTATCTTCTTCATTATTTTATTTTTCGTATCAAAATTGGTCAGTATTATATTGTTCCTGGGACACTACTTCTTCAATTTGTAATTGAATTACTGTGTACTACTCAAATTATGAGAATTTATTACTATTTTAGATAGATTATCAGAAATTTTTGTACGAAACTTCAATTACATGTAATAAAAGTTTTTTTTCAAATGTGTATTAAATTGAATATACCTTTATCCCAGAAAAACAAACTTGTAATGTTTCAATGTATACGTGCATTTCTTTTAATAATGTTTATTAATTTTAATATAAGTTTGTTTGTTAAAGATGTTTGAAAGATTTTCCAATACATAGGTGATGAAGTTTTACAATAATAATTGAAAAAATAATCTTCTAACGAATTATTTCAATAATTTAAAAGAAATATTCGAATCCCCATTGGATTTTTTTTTCTGTATTGAAATTTTTCAAGTGTAGTGTTAATATTTTTCAAAGTTAAACACGCAATATTCGGTACGTCATTGAATATTTCCAACATGATATAAATTATATAAAACATAAAACTAGATATTAGATAAAACATTGTAGAAAAATTTCAAAATTTATATAAAAATTTTAAAACATATGGTGGTTAAATACTTCCAATACTTTATTGGAAGTTTCCATAAAAAATTTTTAGAGTGTGCAATTACAAAATGAAATTTTAAATCCCATTATATCTAATACAAAAATATTCAACAGAAATATTTTCTTGTTAAAAATTAAATCCAGACTTCTTTAACAAATTATAAAAACATGATGGAATGTTGGGTTGTTTTTTTCAGTCATTATCCCTTCGAAATTACTAAAAACTGCAAGTCAGAAGTATATAATACAATTTTCTAATAAATAACAATGTCAATTTGATGTAAAACAACTCTTTTGGACAATTTTTATTAAATATATGTGTGATCCAACTTTTCGAAATCCCTATAGAGACCATTTTTTTCGTAAAAATAACACATAGTGACTTGTAGAACATGACCAATGATAATTTTAACGAACATCAATTCATGTTCCAAAATGATGATTCCAAAATAATCAAGTGACAATCGAATAATTATTTATAATTCGACTATTTATTCGATCCCAGAAGAGATTTCGAAACATTGAATCATATATATATTTAATAAAAGATGTCCGAGAGAGTTGTTCCACATTAAATTGATGTTATTATTTATTCAACAATTCTATTTTTTAAAAGCTCTGTCTTTCTAATACCCCCAAAAAGATCATTTCACAGTTTTATACTTTTAATCATGAAATATACGCACTTTCATGGAAAATGATCCCAGCAGTAAAAAGTACTTATTAGTGCTTGGCACTAGTTACTAGTCACTTTACTTTCAGATCTTGAGATATACTTTTTTTTGGGGTTTAAATACAATTTAATGAAAAATAATTTAATGCGAAAAATGTATTTTATTTAATACTCAGTCTAACAAAAATGTTCTGCCAATTTGAGCAATTCAACCCTAATTTCATTGCACAACTCGTTAAACTGCATGAGTGGTAGGATGATAAAAAATAAAAGGAAAGAAACAAGTATAAAATTGCGAAAAAAATCCGGTCAGACGAAATCAAAGATAGAGGATGTTAAAATATCTGTAGGAGTAACAGGCGGCTACCGTCAGGATCTTAATGAAGGAGAACAGAGGGCGTGCTCGGGTGCACCGGCCACTAAGCAATGTTTCAAAACCTGTAATTATGTTGCTCACTATACATCCCCATCCATAACAGTTATTAACAGGGACCTGACGTCACTCACATCGTTTGGTGTTGATTCGGTTTCACGAACAGACCCTTTCTTTCCTCAAAGTTCAACAAACTAGCGTATAAATTACTCAGTTAACACTGCTAAAAGAAAATTTCTAATGCGGGCCTAACTGGGCCATTTTTTCGAACAGAAGCTAGCCCAGTTCATCCTACTTGTAAAATTACTTAACTGGGAGCAATCTAAACTGTTAAAAATGTCTACTGTAATTTTCCACAACTTGTGGCTGAAGTTTTATGCAGTTACAATTTAGTAAAGTTAATATAGAATTGAAGAAAATTTAGTTACTTTTTAGTAAATTTAAGAAGGAATTAATTAATATTCAGTTAGGAATTTCTGAATATTCCGATACTTGTATCTGGAAATTCTGAAACTTGCAACAGGACTAATTTTACATTTTGGATAACTGAAGTTTTATGCAGTTACAATTTAGTAAAGTTAATATAAAATTGAAGAAAATTTAGTTACTTTTTAGTAAATTTAAGAAGGAATTTCTTAATTTCCAGTTAGCAGTTTCAGAATTTCCAGATACAAGTATCGAAATATTCTGAAACTCCTAACTGGAAATTAAGAAATTCCTTCTTAAATTTACTAAAAAGTAACTAAATTTTCTTCAATTTTATATTAACTTTACTAAATTATCAGGAAAAAAAACAGGAAAAATTTTACATTTTGTATAACTGAAGTTTTATGCAGTTACAATTTTATTAAGTAAAATTATGATAAAACTGTAGAAAATTTAGTTACTTTTTAGTCGATTTAAAAAAGAATTTCTTAATTTCTAGTTAGGAATTCCTGAATATTCCGATATACTTGTATCTGGAAATTCTGAAACGAGCAACAGGAAAAATATTACATTTTGGGTAACTGAAGTTTTATGCAGTTACAATTTTATTAAGTAAAATTAAGATAAAGCTGTAGAAAATTTAGTTACTTTTTAGTCGATTTAAAAAAGAATTTCTTAATTTCCAGTTAGGAATTTCTGAATACTCCGATACTTGTATCTGGAAATTCTTAAACTTGCAACATGAATAATTTTACATTTTGGATAACTGAAGTTTTATGCAGTTACAATTTAGTAATATTAAGATAAAATTGTAGAAAATTTAGTTACTTTTTAGTAAATTTAAGAAGGAATTAATTAATATTCAGTTAGGAATTTCTGAATATTCCGATACTTGTATCTGGAAATTCTGAAACTTGCAACAGGACTAATTTTACATTTTGGATAACTGAAGTTTTATGCAGTTACAATTTAGTAAAGTTAATATAAAATTGAAGAAAATTTAGTTACTTTTTAGTAAATTTAATAAGGAATTTCTTAATTTCCAGTTAGCAGTTTCCGAATTTCCAGATACAGGTATCGAAATAGACTGAATCTCCTAACTGGAAATTAAGAAATTCCTTCTTAGAATTTACTAAAAAGTAACTAAATTTTCTTCAATTTTATATTAACTTTACTAAATTATCAGGAAAAAAAACAGGAAAAATTTTACATTTTGTATAACTGAAGTTTTATGCAGTTACAATTTTATTAAGTAAAATTATGATAAAACTGTAGAAAATTTAGTTACTTTTTAGTCGATTTAAAAAAGAATTTCTTAATTTCTAGTTAGGAATTCCTGAATATTCCGATATACTTGTATCTGGAAATTCTGAAACGAGCAACAGGAAAAATATTACATTTTGGGTAACTGAAGTTTTATGCAGTTACAATTTTATTAAGTAAAATTAAGATAAAGCTGTAGAAAATTTAGTTACTTTTTAGTCGATTTAAAAAAGAATTTCTTAATTTCCAGTTAGGAATTTCTGAATACTCCGATACTTGTATCTGGAAATTCTTAAACTTGCAACATGAATAATTTTACATTTTGGATAACTGAAGTTTTATGCAGTTACAATTTAGTAATATTAAGATAAAATTGTAGAAAATTTAGTTACTTTTTAGTAAATTTAAGAAGGAATTAATTAATATTCAGTTAGGAATTTCTGAATATTCCGATACTTGTATCTGGAAATTCTGAAACTTGCAACAGGACTAATTTTACATTTTGGATAACTGAAGTTTTATGCAGTTACAATTTAGTAAAGATAATATAAAATTGAAGAAAATTTAGTTACTTTTTAGTAAATTTAAGAAGGAATTTCTTAATTTCCAGTTAGCAGTTACAGAATTTCCAGATACAAGTATCCAAATATTCTGAAACTCCTAACTGGAAATTAAGAAATTCCTTCTTAAATTTACTAAAAAGTAACTAAATTTTCTTCAATTTTATATTAACTTTACTAAATTGTCAGGAAAAAAAACAGGAAAAATTTTACATTTTGTATAACTGAAGTTTTATGCAGTTACAATTTTATTAAGTAAAATTAAGATAAAACTGTAGAAAATTTAGTTACTTTTTAGTCGATTTAAAAAAGAATTTCTTAATTTCTAGTTAGGAATTCCTGAATATTCCGATATACTTGTATCTGGAAATTCTGAAACGAGCAACAGGAAAAATATTACATTTTGGGTAACTGAAGTTTTATGCAGTCACAATTTAGTAAAGTTAATATGAAATTCAAGAAAATTTAGTTACTTTTAAGTAAATTTAAGAAGGAATTAATTAATATCTAGTTAGGAATTTCTGAATATTCCGATACTTGTATCTGGAAATTCTGAAAGTTGCAACATGAATAATTTTACATTTTGGATAGCTGAAGTTTTATGCAGTTATACAATTTAGTAAATTTAAGAAGGAATCTATTAATTCCCAGTTAGGAATTTCTGAATATTCTGATACTTCTGAAACTTGCAAGGAGAAATAATTTACATTTTGAGTAACTGTACACGGAGAAAAATGGATGTTTAACTATGGGACAGCCAACTTATATGTTCAATTATATTATCTAGATGTTCAACTGTAATATCCAAGATATTAATTCTATCATATTTTAACATCTTAGATATTACTCCTGAATATCTATATATTACAACTAAACATATAAGATGGCTGCCCCATAGTTAAACATCTAGATGTTAATTCTAAACATCCATTTTTCTCTGTGTAGTTTTGTGCAGTTACATATGAATACAAATTTTGTAACAGTTTCATAATTTTAAGATAAATTTTATGAAAATTCATTTGAGTTTCGTGATATTAAAAAAACTTCAGTAAATTTTTTGTAATTTTAAGACAAGCTTACTTAATTATTTTAACTTCTTCTAAATACTGTGTTAATGTCACAATCTTTAACTATATTTGAAAAATTATAGAATTGGAAAACAAAATGTAAATTTTTCATGACATGTTAGTAAAAATTCCAAACAATAATTTTTCCAAGAAAATTTACATGACTATTTCTTTTGATATTAAATTATACTCTCTTACAAAAGAATCATAGCAGTAATGTTCATTGCAATGTTTGCCATTTTTCCATAAAATTCCAGAATAACGAACGCAGTCCGATCGAAGTCACGAGACATTCTCTTCGCAGTAAAAAAAGTTCTACATTGATACACGAACCGTATTTGATTAATAGTAAACGTCAAGTTGTAAAATAGTCGCATAATTTGCCGTTATTTGTCCCCACAATAGTGTCAATTAGAGTAAAGTTTTTTCAATCTTGTCACGAAAGTACTCTATTTATCTCTCTGCAACAAGCGATTAATACCAATCAGTGAATTGAGCAGTATTATTCAATCATTCGCATTATCACATTCCGTTTTAATTAATATAATTAATCTCAAGCAACCATATAATAGACAAGGATATTTCCTTTCAGGTCTGTGACCGGTAATGCGTGTACTATAGTAATTTCTGATGCTTACTTGCGTGCTCCAACGATCTTGAACTATTCTAGTACCTGGAATAGGCAATAATCGTTGGAATTAAAATTCCAAAAGATACGTCGGATTTTAAGCATCCACGGGACAATTTGCTATGTACGCTCATAATCAAGGCCTATGTTAGCGATCATTTACAACCAATCAGGATAAACTCGAATTCAGTTAAGTTCGTGGTAAATGAAGAAATTAGTAATATATAGAACTCCAGCCTTAATGATATCAAACCGGAGACCTTTTTTAGCAAAATACTTGTTGCTAATCGATGTCAAGAGTCCAATGTAATTATATAAAAAGGACGTGTATGTAATGTTGAAGTAAAAAGGCGATATTAATTGTAGAGTCCTTCGTTGCGTCGTTAAACGTCGCTAATGAGAAATAAATGAAAGGTAATAATTATGATGAAGGAAAATTAAACTTTAATAAATATTTTACTTAAATAATTCTGTACTTAAGCACGCCTTCTATATGAATAAATAAAATCTTGCTATTAAAATTAAATCACGTGCAAAATTTATATCAAAGTAATCACTATCACAGTGAAACAATAATGGAAATGCAAAATTTATATTTAAAGACAAATAATGACTGTTTTTTGTGCTTTATGTGATTAATCTCGAGGTGTCTCATTATGGGCGCGGTCGAAGGGGCAGGTTTTACGGCGACTTGCAGTCACTGCCGGTGCAAAAAACAGGCAGTTACTTAATGAGCGGCAATTGAGTGCCGACCAATTACAGAAGAGGCTGGCCAGCGCGAGATGCAACCAACCAATGAGCACTCCTTTGCTCACTCTCTCTTCCATGTTCATGATCTTCGTCCGCTGATGCACTTTCTTCTTCTTCATCTTCTTTCACATACTTCTTCTGCAACGCTCTTCCATTCCAAGATCTTCGTTCACGGCGTTAAGAATATGTGTTTTTATCTTTATTATTACATTTTTTCTCTAATATGCAGGTCTGCTTTGAAATTAAACCTATATCATTATCACTATTTAAGGCCATGTATCAAATGGGTCATGTGGCGATGGTAATTGCAATTACAGCTGTGTAAGGTTATTAAAAACCTATGGACTAAAATGGATTTTCTGTACCAGACAGAACAACTTCACTCTTTTCTTTAGGTTCATCTAGTATAGAAAATCCATTTCAGTTATTATTTTCTGAACAACAGCACAAAACTGTAATTACAATCATCAATGTCACGTGATACACATAATACGTGGCCTTAAACTGTTGATAAGTTAGATTCATAAGTACATGGAGAAACTTTTTATAGTAGGATACTCTCTAAACTTGAATCAGTGAATGGTCACTGATTCGCAGTGACTATTCACTGATGGCAGCAGCTATATAAGTCTTTCACTAAGAATTAGTGCAATTCGACTGATGAATCAGTGAAATAGATTGAACTCACTTATTGAAATAGTGAAATCTTCACACTGAGAGACTTTTCGTTAGAGTAAATGATAAAGATGAATCAAAATTTAGTATAATATCGTTTCAAAATGGGGCAAGCCGAGGCTTTATTATACTTATTCATATTATGACATCGAAGTTTGATATAGTCATAACGGTCTTTAATATATGAACAAGATAAAGTAGTATTTTATATACTAAATATTATGAATCTCTATTAGAGAAATTGAAAGTACGAGAAAATGATATTATGATTACTAAGTTGTCTAAAAATAATTTGAGTAAGATAAATAATGAATATCACATTTTGGAAAGCATGTTTGAGAAATTCATATTATGAATATGAACTTGTCAGAAACCTCACGATGCGCAGCAAAAATCAAAACATTCATTCTCGGTTTTTCATATAATTTGTTTCAGAATGTCGTCCGAGTACTTCCGACGTTATCCGAATACACTGAGAAAACAGTTTTGTCAAATCAACAAAAATATTTTGTTAGTACCTAGCTAACAAAATTCTTTTGTTGTGCCAACAAAATATTTTGCTATATCAATCAAATTTTGTTACTCGAACAAAATTTTTTGTTGGGACAACAAAATATTTTGTCAGGACAACAAAAAAAGTTTTGCTGGATACATTTTTTTCTCAGTGTAGCTTCGTAGACTCGAATCCAAGTCTGCCCAACCCCCAACTCAGTAGTGGCTTATAAGCGACATTTATTTCGGAATATGGCAAGCGAGAATAGCCGAGAGGCTTTAGGCGTTAGGAATGCGTTTAGTTACGTCGATATAGGTACAGTTTTAGGAGGTTCGAACCCAAAGGCGATTCTGAAATTTAATTTCAAGCGTATGCGAATATAAATATATGAACATAACTAAGGTATGATAATAATATTTGTGTATGTGTTTCCACTGAAACCTCCCCTCTTCTGAGTGCCCAAAGCTCTCCCCTCTATCTTCCTCTTGCTTCGCACGCGTTAGAAAAAGACACCACAATCCATAACCCGGAGACGTCCCTTCTGAAGGTCAAACTTTTTGGTGGAGTGAGTGATTTTTCATATAGTGGTTTTCAGATTCACATATTCTTTGTTTCGCTTCGAAACTTTGATATAGTAAATTTCAAATTCTCGTAGGTTTTATAGCAGTTAGTAAAACATATATTCCATTTATTCAAACGAAAATATTAATTTCTGATACGTAAACCCTGTTTGCCTCACTTTGAAACGATATTATACTAAAATATGATTCACTTTTACGATTTATTCTAACGAAAAGTCTCTCAGTGCAGGTGTGAATAATAAAATCAGCTATATATTTTAACGATCGATGAACACGTTTATTTAAGGTTAAATAACACTAAAAAGAAATCACGTAATTATTATTATACATTGTAATTATTATTATGCATTTGAAGTAGATGGTTCCGAGGATATATTTTTGAAATTATTAGTATTGTTGTGGAGCGATGAAACAGAATTCATGAAAATGGAATATATATTATATCGAATTTTCTCACGACATATATTTACTCTGATTATATTATTATTCGACCAAAAATTATCAATTAAGCTCCATTTACTTTGTGATTTTAACATTTAAATTGTTGAAAAAAAAAGAAAAAATCGATCGAATCACTATATCCGGCAAGTATTCGTTGAATACTTTTGATTGTCTTGATAATTATATGTGATTGCAAAGAGCACTTGCAATCACCAAAGCACATTTACAATTATGTTATAGCGAGCGTCGAAAATCTAACCTCTTTTTTGAATTCGCGTATTCCAAAGTTATGTTCACGTGGCGCGTTCACTGATTTATCAGTGAAATCAAAGCAGGGCACTGATTCATCAGTTGATATATTTTCACTGATTGAATCAGTGACTATTTCACTGATTCAGGTTTAGAGAGTATGTATTATTTTATGATGATGATTCTAAAAAATATTAGGAATTTAACAAACAGGAATTATATTGACCCTCATGAATAAAAGCATTATCACTTGTGTCTGGAAATTCTTAAACTTGTAACAGGAATAATTTAACATTTTAGGTAACTGAAGTTTTATGCAGTTACATGTAACTAAAAATTTTGTTACAGTTTCGTAATTTTATTATAAATATAAAAACTCTGTTGCAGTTTGGTAGTTTTAAGATACATTTTATGGAAATTCAATTGAGTCTCGCAATATTGAGAAAAAACATCATAAATAACGTCAAATTTTACGATACCTTTGTAATATAAAAATTCTTCAAATTTCCTAACATTTCTAATAGTGTAGTTTTTCTCACATTACAAAAGATTATCTCTAATTTAAGAATTTTCATCTTTCTCATTTGTCTGTATAATTTTATGCAAATTTTCTCACGTTTTTTTTTCACAATACAAAAGTTGTACTCAGAAATAGAACTTATTTGGGCAATATTTACGAATTACTTTTTTTGTATATTTTAGAAATAAAGATGCCTGATGAGAACTCCAACCCGAGTCGAAACGTTTGATTAAAACTACTGTTTTTTCATTTGTGGATCCTAAAGCCAAGAAGCCAACATTGCAAATATTAGGAATCTAGAGACAATCGAGATGCAATGCTAATTATTCCTAGAGGACTGGAAATTTTTCATAGTCAAAATAAAAAAGGTTCGAGAAATTATATGAAACTTTAATATAATCTATAATAAAGTTTGATACAATCTATAATAAATTATTGGATCTATAACTTAATTCGTGCGGTTTGCTAAGAGATGGCGTAACTTGATTATTATTCCATCGTTCCAATATTCCGAACATGCGTTGGAAAGCTACTGTCATTGTGCGTCTTTTTCAGAATATGTCATTCATTTGAAGCGTAAACAAGAATAATTTTTTTTCACTCAAATATGTCGAACTTTGTGCCTAAAAAAGTGTTTTTGCGGGGAGTTCTTCTTCATTACTTTAATATGAAGAAAACTGCTGCCGAATATCATCATATTTTGGTGGAAGTTTATGGTGAACATGCTCTAGCTGAGCCAACGTGCCAAAAGTGGTTTGCACGATTTAAACGTGGTGATTTTGGCTTGGAAGACGAAGAACGTCCCGTGTGGAAATTTTTCTAGGCGCTGTACAGAATCAGTCAAGTCCGTCTAGAATTTGTACTGGCGCGGGACAGATTGACTGTCCAGTGACTATACCGAAATGTAACGCTCGGATCGACTAGTAACAAGACAGTTTGGCTATGTAGAAGCTAGACAGTGGGGCTAGATATATCTAGTAAACCTACATGAAATCCGGATTCGGAATTAATATGTATGTCTAATTATGAAACCAATTAAAGCCTATGAGTAAATAGAAAAATTGTTACTTTTTACTTTTTTATTTGTTCAACACTTCTATTTCTTTATCGTACACTTTCTCCAGCATTACAATATCTTCATCTGGTTTTGTTGAATCTTTTAAATGTGGTTTCTTGTTTGCTCGTAGAGCCCGATAACCTTCCCAGTCGATAGAGTTTGTTATTACTGGTCCTAGCGACTTTAAAAACTCCTTTTCCGTTAATTGTTTGCCTTCCAGCTTGTATCGTTTGGTGATAATATCTGAAATTCAAAGCACATATTTTAAAATTTGAACCATACAGATAATTTTGGAATAGAAGCTAAGTAAAATATGATATAATAAATACCATACCAAGCATACACTTGTAAAATTCCGTGTCTTTGAAAATGAAAGCCCTGTTCTCAGTTTTTTTAACGACATTAAAAAGAATCATAAGATCCCTCGCAAAATAACATTTGATAATGTTATTTTGAGTTCGAGATAGTATGCCACTTCTGTCCATTAAATCGTTAAAAGTTTGTTTCTGCAAAATTAAAATAATCATGATTATTTACAACAATAAAATTTATTTTTGTAACAATTGTACAGCAATAAATATTATTTCAAATTAATTAGTTGAGTTTGAAATTTTTTTACTGCCTACATTATCGGAGGATCACTAGTCGCGTATGAAATAGGATACGTTGTCGACAGGTGTAAAATTCTTTAAATATTGAATAAATATTATTGTTGTTACAATTGTGCAACAATCAATATTATTGTTGTAACTAATAAATAAATGTAAAAATAAATATTGTTGTTTAAAACGTACATATATGTTACAAAGGCATTTGTTGAAATAATATTATGCAAATTTGTAATGAAACCAATTCATAAGGGTAGTTATCTTCATCCTTGATACTCGACATAATTCTGAAAAGAAAGTTTACCCATGTCATACTTACAATTTAAAAATATCAAATCAAAGAAAATCTAAACTAGAATGAATCAAATATTTTTTAAACGTAAAAACAGTGGGAAATCAGTATTAATCATAAAATCTAACACCCAGACAAAGATTATTGAAATACAACTTACAAAAACGTTTTAAAACTAGGTTGTGCTATACTTGTATATCCTATAATTGCACTTACCTTTTTAACTGCTACAAAAACTGCAAAAAGCACCAAAAAGCTGGAAATCAGAGAAGGCTGATATAGGATTCTGATATAAGGATTCCTTATAAGATTGAAATTCGCGTGTCAAATGAAAAGGAAAATTAAGCACAGGTTACTACGCGCATCTTTCCTTTGTCTTTACTTTTTGTTTTTTTTCTCGAAATTTCTAAAAACTCCAACTCACTTTAACGTTATGGCGTCTCACACTGACACCAATGTATCTAAGCGGAACCTACCACTGGGTATGCAATAAAAAAATAAGTTAAGGGTTAAATCAATTGTCATTTTTGAATTCTGAATAAATTGAAAAGCTTCTGCTTTCCTCGATCGTTAAGCACGGTTCAATCAATATTTTTTAAGTGAACTTTTCCTGAAAATTTCATAAAAGTATTCTAAATTTCGAAATCGTGAATTCAATTAGACGTTTTTTTGATTGTATATAAAATATATATTTGTTTGTTTTTTTCTAAGTTCAAATAGGCAGACTGTCTAGTACCATCATAAAATCTTGAGAGATTTGCAATATCGCTAAAGTCTCGTGATTTTATATTGGCTCTTTGCAGATTGACTTGATAACGATACAATCACAGTAAAACTAGACAGCGCCAAGATCGTACCAGGCTAGCAATTTGTGAATAGTCAGGCGTGATAAAAACTGTACTGGCGTTAGTATGATTCCAAACTGCCATGAAATTTTTCCACACGGGGTCTTGGGCAACCAAAAAAGTTTGAAGATGAAGAACTGAAAGCATTACTCGATGAAGATTGTTGCCAAACACAAGCAGAGCTCGCAGAATCTTTGGGAGTTACTCAAGCAGCCATTTCAAAACGTTTAAAAGCAGCCGGATACATTCAAAAGCAAGGAAATTGGGTTCCACATGAACTCAAGCCGAGAGACGTTGAAAGGCGGTTTCGCATGTCCGAAATGCTGCTGGAACGCCACAAAAAGAAGTCATTTTTGCATCGGATTGTTACTGGTGATGAAAAATGGATCCACTACGACAACCCCAAGCGCAAAAAATGATATGTGAAACCCGGCCAACCAGCCAAATCAACGGCAAAGCCGAATATCCATGGCGCGAAGGTAATGCTCTGTATTTGGTGGGATCAACAGGGTGTGCTGTATTATGAGCTGCTAAAACCGGGTGAAACCATCAATGGAGAACGCTACCGAACACAATTAATCCGTTTGAAGAGACATGACAACGCCCGGCCCCATGTTGCTATTCCGGTGAAGAACTATTTGGAAAACAGTGGATGGGGAGTTTTACCCCACCCGCCTTATAGCCCAGACCTTGCCCCTTCTGACTACCATTTGTTCCGGCCAATGCAGAACGCCCTCACTAGAATACGGTTCACATCAGAAGAGGGTATCAAAAATTGGCTTGATTCATTCTTGGCCGCCAAGCCGGCGCAGTTCTTTTGGGATGGAATCCACAAATTGCCAGAAAGATGGGAAAAAGTCATAGCTTCAGATGGGCAATACTTTGAATAATACTATTGTACATGTTTTTCTTAAATAAACGTTCAAATTTTGAAAAAAAAAACGCACGAATTAAGTTATAGATCCAATATTATATAGTTCATCTATAAGTATCTCGCTAAGAAAATTCTCACTATGACACATTTCTTCCCTATATTGAAACGTAGTTTAACAAAAATTATAAACTTGGTTTTCTCCATGTAAATATAAAAAAAATTAAAGATAAGTAGACAGCTATAATGTACCATAAAGTACAAAGTAAGAAAAAAACACATAAAAAGTTTCGTATCCTCTCCATGGGGATTAGTGACGGTGAAGTTAAAGTGATGATAAAGGAGCTGTTGCAGAGTTTTGGACTGGTGGTGTTAATTCGTCAAAGAATTATAATGTTGATAGGTATCCAAGTATCACGTCTTGGTAGGAGAAGCTCGTTAAATCTTGGATCATGAAACTGGACAATAGCTATTGTCCAAAGGCTCCTTGATGATTTGAAAGCATGATTCTGGAAGTAAAGATGTTACTACGGCCTGTGATGCCTATTGGTCACGCCATAATGCACGCTTTTATGTGTACATGCAACAAACATCGACTTATTGTGTTTATAGAATAAAGCCAAAAAAATATATTCCAAGAAGACTCATTTTAGTATTATAATAGTGTAGTAAAGTTCTCAATGAAGTTTCAAATAAGATGTTTTATCGTTTTTTATTGATGGATAACTAAAAAAAAGGATGATGATGATGACGATGAAGATACCTAGGGTCTATATTCTATATCTAGGGTCTTTTAAAAAACACTAAGAAGTGTATTTTGTTGGGTTAAGTAAATTTTATTTGGATCAAAGAAATCTATTAATTACTATGCGATAACAAAATTTGTGTGTGGCTAATAAATTATGCATCATTTATAAAAATAGTTGGCTGCACAAAATCAAGTTTCATTTACTAAACTCAAATATATTATTGAATTTCAATTCTTGGGATTTTCATAATTTTATAACATAAAAATATACAATTTTAATACTTAAGAAATTTGTGAATGGGACTTCAATAATCTCGGTATTGAAAAAAAACTATACAAGTTGAACATTCCATCAATTTTAAGATGAAAAATATTTACGAATTTGAAGATCATAATTTTTCCATTTTTTACCATTTCTTTTTTCAAAAAATTGGCTTGTTATTTAGCGAAGAAAACTTGTTTCGAAAATATATTGTACAATTTATCAAATTTAATGTCTGGGAATGGTACATACAAACAAAAAGACTTGTATAATTTACAAAAATTTCGGTACTCATTCTTACAAGTTAACTTTTTAGTAGATTTTACATGAAGTTTAGTTCGCTTAACAGATTTTCTATACGTTGCATAAAGCGTCCAGTAAAATCTACAAAATAAGAAAAAATCCGAGTTTAGAAGATTTTACTGGAAAATAGGTGAAGCGTACAGAAAATCTCTTGATTGAATTAAACTTATAAAATTTACTTCTAATTCACTAATTACGAATCCTATTTTTGCGTGTCTATAAAAACATTTTTTTACGAAGAAATTTTTGAAAATTCTATACCTTTTTTTAAATTTATATCTTTTGCAATTTTTTGAGTAGATAGAAAACAAGGAGAATATAATTTTAAATGAATAAACATTTTAAAAAATGCAAAGTTTAGAAGTTAAACAGTTATAAAATTCTGCACTTGAAAAATTCAAACTTTTCCAAGGCAAATACAAACTTTCAGGGATTTCCAACCTGCTTTGAATAAATGAAAGTTTGTATTTTGGATATTGTAAAAAATATGTTGTCTCAATTCTCCAGAATGCAAATCCCAGGCCTCCAAAATCTGAATTCCAGTCTTCCCAGGATTTCGCAGTTCTTTTCTGACGGATAACATTCAATTGTGATAATTAGTCGCGCCACATAAACCTATTCTACACCTGCAATCTTTTATTATGATAATTGTCGATGCAATCTTTTACTCGCTCACAGAAGTATACATGAACTAATACAATGATATTAATTTATTTTTTACCGACTATTAAATAAGTGTAATTGCAACGTTGAAAAAAATAACTGAGAAATCATGCCATTTAAGCTTTATAGAAATTCGATATTCAATCAGTTCGACTCGAGCACTTTCGACTACTAGAATAGTTTCAAGTTCGTCTTTATCTTGATTCAAAATCATCAACCGCATTAATTCCATAATTAAAAAAATTCATTATTACACTTTATAGTTCAACATGGTATTGGATTTATAAAGAATTTTGTTCATTCAAATTTAAATAATTTGAAATCTTTCTGTGGAAAAAGAGAAGCTTTCGATTGCGCCGACAGTCGACCGGCAGTCGAAAGATCCAGGCTCGAATCTCGGGGCAGTCAAAAGCGTTTCTTTTTGCACAGAAAGATTTCAAATTCTTTAAATTTAAATTTAAGGTAGTTCATCCACGGAAATTAGACCTCAGGAAAAAATAGATGATTTTGCTTTCAAAAATAGCAATATTTTAAATGAAGGGCTAATTTGGAAGAGAACAGATTATTTTCCATGAAAAAAATTTGAAATTCAGAAAAGTAGTGCATTCAACAAATTTTATTTTTACCCGAACTTTTTTCTTATCGCTTCATACAAAATTTAAAAAAAAGATCTAATTTTAATAAATTACGGATCATTTTTTCAGGAAAAAGATTCTCTACAACTTGACCCTTTCCAATTTTCTAAAATGAATACATTTTTACCAAATTCAGCAATTTGTTTATAAGAATTTTGTTTTAGGGAATTAATTTTTAATGGTTTCAGTCATTAAAGAATTTATTTCCAAAAATTGGGAACAGTAAAGTTACAAAGATTCTTTTTCCTGAAAAAATGATTCGTGATTTATTAAAATCACATCATTTTTTAAAATTTGGTATGAAGCGATAAGAAAAAAATTTTGGGTAGAAATAAAATTATTTTTTTGTGTTTCAAATTTTTTTCATGAAAAATAAACTTTTCTCTTTTAAATTAGCCCTTCAATAATAATATTTCTATTCTGGAAAGCAAAATTATCTATTTTTGCCTGAGGTCTAATTTTCGTGGATCAACTACCTTAAATTTGCATTATTGCAATATAAGAATTTTAAATTGCCTAGGAAGGCACTTGTTGGCAACGTATCCTATCTGAAACGCGACTAATGATCCTCCGACAATGTAGGCAGTGGCAAAAAATTCTAACTCAACCACCTAATTTGAAATATTGTTTATACTACATATAAGAAAATCTTGAGTAGTTGAAATTTTCAAGAACTGAAAAGCCCTCTTGATAAAATATTTCTCCCCTCACTGCCTCAAATTGATTAATCAATGAATGCATGCATTTAACCATAAGTATAATGACGTTATACACGTGTTTGCCATTGCCTTAAAAATGTATACTTGCCATTTATAACAATTATCTGAAGAGAAATCAAGATCTAGTAACACCTTTTTGCAAATTCTAATCAAAATAACAAAAAAGATTATTGTCTTGGTACTGAGAAAAGTGATGAGATTTTATATTGCATGTTAGCTAGCATAATCTAGTGCTCCAATTTTACAAGGAGTGAATTTTGTATAAATCATAACTACTCTGAGTTTGGTAGTGCACGGTTTGCGGCCACGGCCGTGCGACCATTAGAAGGTAATAATATTTAATTGCATTTTACGACATCCCTATTTTCCTGGTAATTGTAATTGCCAACAGCATGACCGCGTGGTTAGCATACTCTGTGTTTCTGCGATAAGCAGAACTTTCATCGTCTGACACGCACATTTGCAAGTCATATCCTTTTCGGGTTTGAGGCCTGTAAAATCATTTTTAGATTTTCATCGACTTCTAAATCACCTAAGTAATTCTATTCGTCATACACAAAAGGATTTTAATTATTTATCATAACCGCCCTCATATTCAACTCTTAATTTTTATTTCCCTCTACAATTGTACATGTAAAACAGGCTTCGAGTAATGCATGCAAAAGTTGTAATCACTGCAATCGCACTCATTGGCTTTTTAATTTTGTACCGAAAATAAGCTACAGTGTTAAGTAGAGGGAATAATCATACTTTCTTTATTACATAGAAGCACGAGAGCGTTAAGCAAGAATCACTATCCTCCCTGTTATAAAAGCATGAGCAAGAAACTCTGAGAATTTAATGTTTTAATATTCTCCTGCACAGTATACGTTTTTTAAAAAATGGATTTGTATATTTGTTAATTATGCCATGTATATTTTTCTTCAACATATCTTCTTTTTATCCTATGTTTTCCATAATTTTAATATAATTTTGATTTACAGCTTTGTCCAAAGTATAATTATAGATATAAATTACAGCAGAACTTCATTTACATGAAAACGCTATCAATTAATTATTATATTATAAATTCAATTTGCAATTGGAGATTAAACTATTTTGTTTATCTTTATCTTCTAAGAATAAGAGTAAAAAGTCCGATTTCATACTCAGAAACGGATTTGGTTGATTGATTGGAAATTTTGTTGGACCAAACAAAAAATTTCTTTGGCCAATTGTGGCTATTCTCTCAATCTCAGTCAGTGGTTTTTTACTAATTCCAATCAGAGACTGAATAAGTTGATTTTTCTCAGTAGATGTGTCTTAGAACAACTAATCACAGACATAGAAATTAGTCATTGATTAAAATTAATGAAAAACTACTAAATAAATCGAAGAATGTAAAAAAGACAAATGCGCTCTAAAACTGAAAAAAATGGTTAGTAAAACCAACTACTTCGATTTGTAAAATATGCCTCAGCCATTTTATTAGTTAGAACAACAATTTTTTTTGTTGGTTTTACTATCTCAATTGTTATCACAAGAACTTGGGTAGTAAGACCAACAAAAAAAATTGTTGTTCTAACTAATAAAATAGCTGAGGCATATTTTACAAATCGAAGTAGTTGGTTTTACTAACCATTTTTTTCAGTGAACTCAAAGCATTTCCTAAAATCAACAAAATGTTATTAGCAAAATAATTTTTTCACACAGAACAGACACAATTCTGATTCATTTAATTACAATTCGGTCAAATTACAAAAAAAAATTCTTCATGAAAACCAAAAAAAATTATTCTTTTACATAGAACTACTAAATTTTTACAAATGATGAATAAGATCAAATTAATTGTTTAATGCATTAAATTGTTTGAGTTCAAGTTTCAATGGATCTTTCTTTACGCCTATGGGTTCGCGTGCGGGAGTGCTTACAATATAACCACGCCAATGTGATATATGCTAATTGCAATTACAGCGCACGTACACTATCGCCAGGGCTGAGCCCGCGTGACGAACCTCAGCACGGAGTTGCGCCAACTTGCACTAACTCAGTAAACTCAAATTTAACTGGATTTCACTACTCCCACTTGTCGAACCATAATCATCGATTAAGCAGTACATACAGTGCACTCACTTTGTTTTCACGTGGTTAACCCTACTTACCAATCGACAAATAAACCTCTTAGAATATACACATGACTATACGAAATAATAATGTTAGTTCTTTATAACACTTTTAACTAAATTTATAATGTTTGCTTAAAATTAAAATTGCCTCACTTTCTAATGTTTCTAAACTGAGAAAGTGGTTTTGTCAAATCAATAAGAATATTTTTTTGGTATTTGTGCAACCAATTTTTTTTCTCGATAGTATAATTTATCTGAGTTCAACTTATTTTATGGTTGACAATGTGGATTGGACGTTAATATGAATTTTATATAATTTTTCATATAAATTGGAATCCTTTTTAAAATGATATTTGATTCTCTAAATATTAAAATGTTGTTTAAATTTACTGAAAGATTAGTTAAAGTCAATTGATATTGAATAAATTACGAATCTAGATTATTGCTAGAGTGAGATTCAAATTTTGAAAATTTCAAACGTTCTATTTTTATAAATTTCAGATACTTAAATATTCAAATAAATTAAAGAGTTTCTAAATAGAAAACTTTCATGATTCAGGAATACAAAGTCCAAAAAATTTTGGAAATCAGCACTTTTTAACTTTCTAATTTAACAAGATTTTGTTTATTTTTATTCCTTAATTTACTTCATTTGCAATTGACGTTGAAAGAAGTATTTTACAACGTAATATAAAACGTTTCAGCAATGCATACATATTAATGTGTATTGAAATTAGAATAAATTAAAAGTGCCATCGAAATTCTGGTACTTCGGTATTATATAATTTCTTCAAACATCAATAACTGTTGCAATCTTGAAAACTGGAAATTTCGACTTTCTGTTTAGCTTTGATAAAATTTGAAGAGATGAGCCGTAAAAATCATATATAATCGTAAAAGTTCCCTGGACTAAGGAACTTAAATTTCCGTACTGGAATGGTGTAGTAAATTAAAAATATTTTTCCCAAAGTGCCATACATTTACCGATCCTTTATTGTCGGCGATCACACACCACGTGTGACTAATTGAACGGGTAACGCATACAAGTGTACATTTTATGGTAAATGGTAGCTTTTACAATTGGGATCCATCAGACAACACGGTTTCGCGGCGATCAACGACTTTTATGTTAATGCCAGAAGCCGATAATGGTCGAGTGTTGTCTAACGAGACCAGAGGTCAGGTTCACCCTTCGTTTCGTCGTAGGCGCATAATTATGCGCCGACCAAACCATCCACTGTTGTGTTTAATGAGTTGTACTTTGCTTACACTTACGAGCTCCATTCTCTGATTTACGATGATTTTTAGTCGTACTTTTAAAATATTCATAATGCGCTCTGTACACTAATTGTGCCTTTATTCTCAGCTTGACAGATGTCAACGTTAATTCGTGTTAGTTCTTAGTTGTCTTTTCAGTAGCGACCGCCTATTATTTTTGAAGAGATAATAATTTGTACCCAGAAGCCACTCCATAAACACGTGAAATTCATTTCAAAATGTCGATATATAACATTTTCAATTAACCAAAGGCTTTTTATTATGCATTCTTTGAATCTATACGAATTAAAAGTGTGACTGATGAAAAGGCGAATAGTTAGTTATTAATTAAATTTGTTTTGATTTTGACTAAGTATTAATTAAAAATGCATAATCAAGAGCAAAAGTTCAAAAAAGTAAATCAGTAAGTATCTTCCTTTTACTAATTTATTTTTTCCAAAGAGATTATTAAGTAGTTATTTTTTAATACACTGAGAAAAAGAATCTCTTACATTTACTGAGACCACTAGTTAAAATAGTGATAACACAAAATTTCTTTAAATTTAACAGATATTTAAATAAAATTCATCGCTTTTTTGTAAACTGAAGTTTGTCGATAAATATCACAGAAATGCCTGTTAAATTTACAAAATAACTTTTTTTTCAAAATGTGAAGTCAACAGGCATTTCTGTAACATTTGTTGAAAAATCTGCTATGTTGACAAAAGAGCGATTAACTATTCTGAAGTGTTTGTTAAATTTGAAGAAATTTTATGTTGTCAAGATTTCGACTTATGAACACAGTGAAATTAACAGTTTTTTTTATTCGTGCAATAATGAATTAAGATCACAACAAAAGGAATTAGTAACAAAAAGGTGCAAAGACTCTTATAACGACTCAGGGAAAAATAATGCTAAATAAATTTGTAAGTTATGAAACGCGTATATAAGAACTATTTATACTTAGGGTATTTTTCATCCACGAAAATTAGATCTCAGACAAAAATAGATAATTTTGCTTTGAAGAATAGCAATATTATTATTGAAGGGCTATTTTGAAATAGAAAAGATTATTTTACATGAAAAAAATTTGAAACACAGAAAAATAATTTTATTAATAAATTTTATTTTTGACCCAACTTTTTTTTCTTATCGTTTCTTACCAAATTTTAAAAAATTATGCGATTCGAATAAATTATGAATCATTTCTTCAGAGAAAAGATTTCGCACAACTTCACCGTTTCTGATTTTTAAAAATAAATTCTTTAATGGCTAAAACCATTAAAAAAACATTTTCCAACACGAAATTTTTATAAACAAATTGCTGAATTTAATAATAATTTATTCATTTCTGAAAATTGGAAATGGTTAAGTTGTAAGGAATCTTTTTCTTGGAAAAGTGATTTGTAATTTATTAAAATCGCATAATTTTTTAAAATTTGGTGAGAAGCGATAAGAAAAAAATTTGGGGCAAAAATAAAATCATTTTTCTGTATTTCAAATTTTTTTCATGGAAATTAATCTCTTCTCTTCCAAAATAGCCCTTCAATAATAATATTGCTATTCTTGAAAGCAAAATCATCTATTTTTGCCTGAGGTCTAATTTTGTGGATAACTAACTTAAATCATTATAATATAAGTATTAAATAAAACAACACTGGTAAGAAGCACGGTTCAATTGTGTGACTCCATATTACAACGTTATAAACGCAAACAAATCGATTACCCACTGCTTTTACTAACATAATTCCAACCTGTGGTCATTACTGAAATTTATATTGTATAAGCATTACTTCCTTTCTATCACCGATTCTGAAGCGTAGTAAAAAAAAAGCGTTACTCAAATTATAACCCTGTTTTTTATGATTATGACATGTAGATATTTATCTTTCTCAATTATTTTACATTCATTTCACGTCCGAAGATAAAAGATAAAAGTATGGTTTATACAATTACATGAACACGTGAAACTTTGTAACAGATTCTTTCTTATTTAATTTGATAAGGCACGTTAGAAATGTAATTTTATACACATACAATACTAATTATACAAGTAAACTGTTGTTTTAATAAAATTGAAGTGTGTCTCAATTAGAAAATATTTTATTATTCGCGCAATTTGAACTTGTTTGTCGGAAAAAAAATATTCTAATGATGTTAAAGGTAAAGTGTATAAATAAAATACATTTATAATATAATAATACTACAAATAAAGTCGCTCACAAGAAATTGGAAAATAAAATGCATTACTAAGATATTATCTCGGAAAAATGAAAGAGCTTAATTTTATTCTCGATAAGCCCCAGAATCGTTGAACAAAATATCATTTAAATTCCCCTTAAAACAGTATTTTATGGTTTCCTTTGGTGTTGGTTGGATATCAAGTCGTTATATTAGCGGGGGGGAATAATCGCATAAGAAAGCAGAGACAGTGAAACACATTAGAGAACCGGACGGAATAAATTAATGGTTTTATCGCCTGAGTTTATTTCTTCGCGTTCCCTTTACGTAATATCATGTAACAAAGCTGTATTTCAGCATTTGGTCGCTTCGATTTCAATGAAACTTGTATAGAAGGCAGGACGCCGAAGTATTTGGACGTGCAGGTCAATTAAGAGTAATTGCCTCGACGAGCCGCGCGAACGATCAGAAAGATCCGCGAATTCCTGGGACTGATCCGTCGAGAATCGCACGATTGGATTGGAATACCAATAGAAGCGAAGGGAATTGATTGGAGCATCAGATCAGTTCGATCCATATTGGAAGCAGGCTTTTTCCGAGGAGAAAATCAATTGCATTCGGCGACCTTAAAGACCCGATGTTTAATGAGTTTTTCAAATTTGCCAGTTTTGTTTCAATATTTTAATATGTGTGTAACACGAGGTCTTTAAAGAGGAAGTCTATCTTTGGAAAGGCATGATTGGAAGTAGCTGAGTGCCTGGCGTGGCTAGCGAGATAAAGAGGTTACAAAAATAAGCTGTAAATCATTATAAAATTATCTTCGTGCATAAAGTCGAGTCCATTTAAGACTCTAAGTGGCTGCCATGTTGGGTCTGGAGAGAGGAGACCAACTGGACCCGCTCACGGCAGTGAAGGATGCTCTTATCTTATGAAACAAATAACCGCTTGCCTCTGATAGCTGCACCTAAATTAAGGAAAAAAGCCATATTGTCACGTGGTCTCGGAAATTCCAAGCGATCCTCTGACGTGAGGTGGAATATTTCGTTCTTCAGTGACACAACAGAAAATAGATATCTTCGTTAAACGAAAGGTAATCCTACAAACAAAAATTTTGAACTCAACCACCCAATTTGAAATCATTACCATATAACATTGAGGACAAAATTTGTTTGGATCAAAGAAACATATGTTTGATATAGGGTTAAACAAAATATGATGTTAGAATTAAACAATGTTTGTTGACTTAGAAAAAATTTTATTTAATTAATAAAAACTACTTGCTTTCATTGAAAAACATATATCTTAATGAAAGAAAGTTTTTTTAATTGAAACAAAATTTGTTTTTTAATTCAAGCAAACTGTTTTCTCGGTTCATCCCCTAATGCTGTCACACACTGTTAGATATTTCTGTATTAAACTTTCATTACATCAAATGGAAGTTTTTCTCAGTGTAACGCATATTAAATTTAAAATACTTTCATCTTAAAAAATACAAAATTTTATTTGAATTTTAACCCTTAGCTGCCACACTTCTGGCGCCAATCATAGCGGCCACAATGGGTCGTCCATGACCTCAACCACATAATCATGAATTTTGAGCAAACTAATTAGTTTTTTAAGATGAAAAAATTCATAGTTGGTCTTTAACAATTAATTTGTAAGGTAATTTATGTGGCTTGCAAAATTTTTATTATTTAACACGCTTAAAAAAATATTATTTGCAAAAAACACCGAAAAATTACTTTTTTTACTTAAACATTCATAACTTCATCAATTTTTAGAATTGGAAGCTAAAATTTTAGTTGCATATTGTTAAAATATAGAACTTTGAATAAAAAAATAGTAGAATAGTGTCTGCTTAAAAAAAGGTATTTATTTTGCGAAATGAAAGTGAGATTTTTAGTCGTCTTTCGAAACTGCATTTTTAGGACATAAACATTATTTTTTAACATATATTAATCAAAATAGTTTAGTTATGAACAAAAGAGACTTTATTGAACAAAAATACATCAGGTATTTTATAAATATCATTTCAAAACAAAATAACAAAACAAACTCGATTTTCGGGCATTAAGCGGGAGAATTTCCAAAAGTTTGAGGCCTTTCCACGAAAGACCCCAGTGTGGCAGCTAAGGGTTAATACACATGTGTATATATTTCAATAATATTTGTTAATTTTAATATATTTTTATTGAAAAGTCATTGAATTTAATATGAATGTATATTAATTTTTCATAACATACAAATCTATTAATTTTAATTTACCACTTGTGTATTAAAGTCTATTAAAATTAATGAATATAAAAATTATGAATTAGTAAAAATTCGTTCATCCCCTAATGAGTGAAGAAATTTACTAATATTTAGAAACATTTAACTAATTAATGAGTAAATCCAACTAATTAATAGTAAAATTTGACTAGTTGAGAGTAAAATTTTAAATAACTTTTAGTGAACGAATCTGAACCTGAATCTCTGAATTAGTTAATATATTAATTAATTCTGATTTAGAGAGTATATATATCCATATGAATATTTAAAACATATTTTGAAATTTTAAAAACCTATACATTCTTAGAAATTTATATTGATACTTTCCAAAAAAAGTAAATAAAGTTTTATGTAGTTACTAATTTGTGAAACTGACATCAAATTAAAGATGATCTAGTTACTTTTTAGTAAATTTAAGGAAATATTTTCCAATCTTTAGTTACAAATCCATACATATTTGGTACTAAATATTTATATTCATTTATTTCTATTCGTAAGGAAATATAAAAAGCTGATAAATAAATTATAGTGAGTTTGTTAAAAAACTCACTTCTGTCGAATGTAATATTTTTTTGTTTGACTAATTGAAACATTCCATGGAAAAGCCTTTATTAATGTCAAACTAGCCTCTGTCTTTTCTATTAATTTTCCTGCTTATATGAGGGAGTGCACACTGTAATTTTATCGATTAGTATCAAAAGTCATATACTCCCAAACATAATTTTACCGAGGCCCAAACAAAGAGCAGTCTAGATTGACTTTTAATTGGTTTTCCCATACCTTGGCAAAATACTTATCCGACTCTGCGATCATGCTGGACGTGTTTTATTTGATTATTTTTCAGTAGTTGCTACTCTTGTATCGAATCCCCTGTATAGACATACCTACATGGGTGATACAAAATTATTGGATGTGCGTCTACCACCTGATACTACTAGAGTTCATAAATATCCAGTCTAGATAGTCCCATACACAAACAAATCTAAAATGCGTGATCTCACACACAACTGTATTATATTGTAAGTTTTATTAAGCAAAGTCACCGGCGCTTCAGATACCGAAGAGTCATAGTCGGCTAATTAAGGTGGAATCCAAGCACTGATTGGTTTCTATTAAGCACTTGTATATGATTCAAACTTGTCCTCGATCGTCATGTTCTCCGAGTTTGATATACAAATATTAAGAGAACTGAGGAATGTGAGAATTATTGTTTTTCGATTAAATCGTAAGAAACTACTGATTTAAATTGTGTAAGGCTTGTATAACTACAGATATATTTGTATTCGAAATCCAGTGAAATATTACAAATAGTTTTGATAGTGAACCTAATTAATTTAGAGGATATTCGACATTTTTGAGAAGAAAGTATTTGTGAAAAGAATGGTTTTGTTCAATTGGATCATAAATTGCATGAAATGTAGATTGTTAAAAATCTTATTAATTGTAATAGACTTTAATATACAAGTGGCAAATTAAAATCATAAAGTATATTATGAAAAGTTAATATACATTCACATTAAATTTAATAACATTTCAATCAAAATATATTAAAATTAACAAACAATATTATTCAATGCACTTTTAACGTCCGAGAATCATATGATTAATAAGTATGGAAACAACGTCTTCGGACAATCAGAAAACATATCTCAATGGATTAAATTTTAATTAAAGAAACAAATCTTTTTACAATACTCGACGTTTCGAAGTCAAACTGACTTCCTCTTCAGGAGCTTTTTAATAAAAAAGAAGAATATATGTCTATTAAATTATTAAATATTAATTTGTCATAGATTCACATGAATGTTAAAAATATATAAAATCGTACAATAAATTATATAACAAAAGGAAATTTTCTCTTCTGTCCATATTATTAATTATTAGAAAATTAAGTAAAGAGCATTTCAGGTCCGTTCTCTTTTATGTACATTTACAAACTGCTTCAATATTATTATACAAGTAAAATTAGATTTCGAAGAGTCATATTATTGTTATGATTGTTGATACTAAATTGAATAATATTACTTTCATAATGAAAATTTAAACTTGTAATCTATCTCATCATTTATAAATTTCTTTTGCTATATCTTTTAATTTTAATTTTAATTTTAGAAAATCAATAATTACATTATATGCATTACTATAATTTGACTGTTGTAATTTTAGATTTATAAGTAGAACATGAGGATTTATTATTAATATCGTTAATCTTATTTATTTTTATAAAATGTTTTTAATAATTTAATAGAAATATATTCTTCTTTTTTATTAAAAAGCTCCTGAAGAGGAAGTCAGTTCGACTTCGAAACGTCGAGTATTGTAAAAAGATTTGTTTCTTTAATTAAAATTTAATCCACTGAGATATGTTTTCTGATTGTCCGAAGACGTTGTTTCCATACTTATTAACAAAAAATATTAAAATATATGCACATGTGTATTAAAATTCAAATAAAAGTTTGTATTTTTTAAGATAAAAGTATTTTAAATTTAATATGCGTTTCAAATCGAAAGATCTGGGCTCGAATCCCAGCGCAGTCAAAAGCGTCTTTTTTCCACAGAAAGATTTCAAATTCTTTAAATTAATATACGTTAGTGAGAAAAACTTTCATTAGATGTAATGGAAGTTTAATACAGAAATTTCCAATAGTGTAACAAAATGTTTTCTATACATTACTTTTATGCCAGTTTTTATTTATTATTCACTATAATGCCATCTTTTTTAGATTTATTTTTTGGAAACTAACAATAAAAAATTTAGTGCTTCTTTACTTAACTGTATATTTTCAATTTATAATTAGAAAAGTTAAAAACAAAATAGTATGAAAGAAAGAAAATTAATGAAAGAGCTTTGGAGGTCGCCTTTCTTTTCCTTTACTTTTTTTGTTGAAATTATTTTATTTGTGAATTGTAAAACTAGCAGGTTTGGTGGTCTAAATTTGTTAGATGTTTTTCCTGTTTTTTGAAAAATAATTTTTCAGATAATAGGAAACTACTATCAGGCTAAGTTATTAAATATTATTTGTTCTTCTATTGAACAAATTAAATATTTAATACAGACCTATCTTTCAAAATTCCACACTTATAAATAAATAATGAAATGAATTAATCATATATTTAAGTGAAGATTTATAAGAGTTAACGAAGTATAATTAAGCTGCATCTTTCAGGAGCGATTCGAAGTGCTGCGTACGATAAAATGTTGTAAATAGACTCGTAAGCATAAGCTCATATCGTTGGTTGCATCTCTTGCAGTCGGCCCCTTTGAAAGCAGCTTGTCTACGTAACTCAGTGCATTCGTTCGCGTTCGCGTTCTCGTTGTTCAACGCTTCAGACCAAGGACCCTGATAAGGATAATTAATGTTACCTCGCGTTGATTATCCAGCACGCGATACATTGCTAGTAAGTTACTCGCGGGAGTACGTTCAGAGTGTGGGGATCCGTCTTGATTTCGATTTGCAGAATTTTTTCGTCTCGCACGTGAAACAATCATAGCAGGAAGGAAAGGTCGCATCACGTTATTATTAATTAGAGACTCAATATAGATACTTCCTCGCGAGCTATAAATGCACTGTTAAAAATTTTTGCAAAATTTTCTGAAACTTTAAATACAACAACAATTTTGTAAAATTAAGATCAATTTGAAAAAACTCGGTTACATTTTAGTAAATTTGTGAGCAAATTTTTAATTTTCAGTTAAAAATTACTGAATATTCCGATATTGGTATCTGAAAATTCTAAAACGTAAACAGAAAATATTTTACGTCCAAAGCTAACCTAAGCTTTATACAGTTACATGTAAGTGAAAATAGTGTTACAGTTAGGTAATTCTAAAATAAATTTAGAAAAATTCATTATAGTTTCGCAATTTTAAGACAAATTTCGGAAATCTTACTTAATCTTTAGCAAATTTAAAATACGTTTTCTCAAAAGTATTGTAAATTTCATATCATTTTCCGTTAATTTTGTAACTTAAAATTTGAATCAGTTCACTTTTAAAAATCTCATTAATTTCAATATACTTTAATATACATGTGGTAAATTTAAATTGATAGATTTATATATTATGAAATATAAATATACATTCATATTGAATTTAATAACTTTTCAATTGAAATATATTAAAATTAACAAACATTATGAAAATATATACACATGTGTATTAAAATTCAAATAAAAGTTTGTATTTTTTAAGATGAAAGTATTTTTAATTTAATACAGACATTTCTAATAGTATAGTTTTTACGTTTTCATCATATATGTGAAAGTATTGATTTCATGTGAAACTTGTTATAGTCTGACAAAACGATATCTATAAAAAAAATGATCTGATTGTAATGCAATTTTATATGCCTTATCAGTGCTCCAAAAGAAAGAATTAGCTTGTTATTTAGCGATATCCGCCAACAATTTTGGAAATATGGTCATTTTTGGGAGTTTTTTGGGGATGTAAAAACTAATTCTTGAAAAAAATATAAACATTTAATGCATTTTTAAAATAGTAATCAGGAAGCTCCTCAAATTAATCCCATCAAGTTTTTCGATCAGATCAATATTAACACATATAAAGAATTTCAAAACATGGAAAAATCCATAATAATTGATTTCACTTGGAAAGAGTGAAAAATAATCAATTTTTCTGAGAAAAAAAAAAAAAAATCGAACTCTCAAATAAATTTAAGGTCCTACACTTAATCTTTTTAATTGTTCACGCATCATTTTCTCAATAATTTAGAGTCTGAATTATTAAAAACCTATAAATGTGAAAACTATGCAGGGAATGATCAATAAGAATGTTATTATATTTATTAGTAACTTTTTTGTATTTTTTTTAATCTTTATTTTTATTTTTGAATTCTATAAATAAAAAATTTTTTTTAAAGAAATGAAATAGCTGATGGTAACTTTGAATCATTTTCATAAAACTTTTATTAGTAAAAAACCGTAATTCTTAGCCTTTTTTCCTTGTTTCATATCATTTTACGAGTGGACGGGAATGTCGTCTTTAGCTTTATTTATCTTTTGAACTTGTTGAGGGCATTTATAGTACTTCAAAAATTAACAGCTTTATATAAACTATGTTTAGTTTCTACATGTTTACGATGAAAATAATTGATATTATTATACCAAAATTAGTAAGAGTCTAAAATACATGATATACAAATAATCCTGAACTTAATTTTGTTTTTGGCAGAATAAGAAAATATTTTAAAACTATATTCAAACGAAACATAGTCTTTGGATGTCCATTTTTATGTATCTTTGCTCTTCACAAATGTCATAAATGTCACAAATCACGGATGATGACAATGCTTTAAAATCAAAAGAAATTTTAGCTATAAAATCATTTGTATAGAACGATGACTCGAAATAACTGATTTCCTAGCTAGAATTAAGTTACTTATTGAAATTAGTAAAATAAACACCTAATTGAAATAAAGAGAAAACGAAGGGTGACGAAACATTGTTTCTTACGGAGAGATTGATATAGTTTAGATCGGTTAAGAAACTGGCGAATTTTTGAAATAAAAGTATCGTAAACTTCACGAAAAGTGGCTGGGATTTCCGAAATTTTTCATAAAATTACAAAACTGTAAACGAGTTTTTCGTCATATATTTAACTGTGTAAAGCTTTATATATAGCATATAGCTTTATATAAAAGTATCGAAATGTTCAGAATTTGTGACTAAAAATTTAAAAAATGTCTGTTAAATTTATTTAAAGTTAACACAAAATGTAAAGAAACTATTCTAAATTGTCTTGAAGTTTTTAAAGTCTTTTTTCTTTATACAAAAGATAAAATAGTTACTACGACAGGAAGATTGACTGATATCTATACAAGACGCCTCACCTTTTCTTAAGCAAGTTTCCTTAATTGAAAGAGGCGTCTTAACTCAGGTAGTGACCAAAGGAATGCTTCCTTGCTTTCAGAAATATCGTCTTCAAACGATAAGAGAGTTTACGATTATTCCTCAGTCGCCACCGCGTAAATGGATTTCCTAAACCTGAAGTAATCATAGCCACCCTGCTTCGCATGTCTCTAAAAGATAAGTTCCTAGACACTTTTAAGTACTAAACTCAGGATCATTTTCTATCCTGCACGCGATGTCACCTGATACCAAAAACTAACGTCTAAAAACTTTAATCCTGATTGTTATTATACATTTTTGTTTTGTAATTTACAATAAAACAGATTTTTATTGCTATCGGTTTTTTTTATTATTATACTCAGTCTTTAATTCTAAACTATTTTAGAAAAATGTGGAAACCACTTTTACGTTCAGATGCTGATATAAAATTTATATATATGCGAATTTTTTAACATTCAATTTAAAAAAAAAAAACAATTTCGGCCCAGGTTTGAACTTGAAACGCCACTTAGGTCAATGTTTCCTTGAAATTAAATTTCGAAAATCCAAATAGGCTTTGAGTGTACTGATTGATGAAGTAATGAATAATATGAAGATAAATTCGATTAAGGAATTTTAAAGTAATAGTTCTGTAACTTGTTTTTATTGAATAATAGTTATTTTGACACGGCTAGTCAAGTATAATAAATTTGTGTCCTCCGTATTAAAAAAATTGAAAGTTTCAGTCATAGATTTGGGTTATCAGAAGACTCCAAGGTGGGCGTTTTATCTTAACCGAATTTGGAAAATAATTCGACAACCACTGACTGTAGGAATGTCTGGCCTGTCAACCATGTACGTTTGGCATTCGAGTTATTTTGTGGTTGAAGGACTTCACGACATAGATCCAGTATCCTATTAACTTGTGTTTTCTAATGGATTCTCAGAATTGAAATTCAGCTCGAATAATTCAAATGACTCCCGAACGTAGGGCAAGCGACAAATTTGAAAAACTTTGTCAACGTATCTCACTGAAAAACAGTGTAATTGTCATTAAAATTGATCAGTGGAACTCAATCGGTACAACATATTTTACTGATTAATTTCAGTGATGTGATACTTAATATCACGAATACTAAAATTTCATTTTTGTTATTTTTTAAAGATAAATGTATTATTGTTCAAAACGTCTCAGAATAAATCTGAATGCAGTTATAAACAACTTTCAATTTTTTTTTATTTCTTAACATACTCAAATAATATTGAGTAAAACTACATGTATAGATATTATAATAATTTATGTTTCTGTAATGCCTTGCTTGCAAACTCAATGTTAAATGGATTACCCGTGAAGCTGATATAAAAAATCGTTTCTTGAAAAATATACGCCTTCGTCCACTCGTGAAAATCACGATAAACGTCTCGAATTCCTTAACTACGTATAGGATAATAGTCTTCTTCAAGGAGGAAAAGAACCTCTCAGGATTGCTAATAAAAAAAAAAATTGTCGGCCAGCAAAACCACATGTCCCGAGTCGGTTTTGAAAATAGTTCAGATCATTCTGTGAGAGACTCCGGTAACAAAGTCTTCACGAAAAGTTTTCAAAAATGTAAACCTTGTTCGCGTTTTGCCATTGATAACCAATTTGGCATCCTTCTTTAACAATAAATTTTTTTTTTAAATTCCGGTCGGTTCGTGTGCAAAATTTTTTATGTTTTTTCATTTATCCGGTTTTTTATTCACAGCGAACTCTAAATATTCTTTCAATTCGTGATGCTGCATACTGGACTACTTTATTTTGAATTGCAAGCTATGAGATAAGTTTTTGAATTCTATGATAATCCTTATTTTAATTATCTCCTATATTCTAATGTTTTACAGAAATTTTGAATTAATCTTTGAATTTATGGCACTGAAGAGGGCCCCCATATGTGGCCGAAACGTTTGCCTTGCTCTCTTTTTGAGTATTTTTATATCTAATAGTGATAATTTTAATCGAAGAAAATAAAAAGAATCTGACCCTATGCCAAAATAACGAGAAATGAACAAAAAATTCTATGAATTTTGGGTCAATATAATAGCAGACATGTTATCAAACATGTCACTTTAGAAGACAATTATAATGTTTCTCGATAAAATACCATTGATTGTCAGTGAAATTCCCACCAAGGTGGAAGACTAACCCATTTCAAGCTATTTCATCAGTAAAATCTCAATGATCCAAATTTAGAGTTTATATAATTACTTTGCAAGATAAATAAAGATGTTTAAGATTTTAATACTGCAAACCGACTCTTCAGCGATTCTCTCTTCTATAAAGAACCTTGCAGAATGATTTCTTACAATTTCTGTATATTTATTTTCTGCTGGAGGTGCTGTAAAAACGGTATATTGACTATGTACAAGACAACAAGTCATTTACTTGCTTTATAAATAAATAATTTTCAAGCGATATGGTCCACTCGAGCGTGTCACTTTTGACCGAAACTATATAATAGCAAGGCGACAATTTCTTGTGCAGGAAGAAAAAAAAACTTAGTTTTACACAAAAGATATCAGCGTTGACGCGTCTTCACAATGAACGAAGGACGACGCGATTTCTTCGTGGATTTTGCTCGTCATCCTCGGGCACAAAACAATAATGCTTTTTCCTCTTGGATTTTAATCGAAACGAATTACCTAACAGGTAGATTTTAACCCCTGTGCAGTCAGCGTTACGAATCTTAAAGCGCTTAAATCAACAGCGCACGGACGTCGATTTTAGACTTACACTGTTACGTGTCGTTCGTTAAAATGTACCGTAAAGACGTGTACTTTTTCGATCGATACTCGTTAGCCCATCATTCTGTTTATACGAAACAAAATTGTAATGCTTTGGTGTGGAAAATCCGCTATCAGTTTGTATTTCATCCATTTTATTACTTTTACTTCCTCATAGAGGAAGCTTTGTTACGATTTTCTCATATAATAACTTACGAACGACTTCCCAGGTGGAAAAGTCGGAGACCAGATAGTTTCAACAACCGGCGCAGTATTGTGCCATTTGTAACCGAGGAATAATGCCAGTACTGTCTGTCAATACTATGCTAATTATTGGAATATTACTGGCTTACTACTGACGCAGTACTGGCGCGGTATTATTTGGTAGTATTGGTGAAACTCTAAAGTAGGGATATCATTGACAGTTGGCACTCTACTGGTTTACTATGGGTGCCATACTGATTACTATTACTGGCAAAAGATCGACAAAGGAGGTGTGCTAACCTTAGGCATAGTACTGGTTTAGTGCTGGCTGTATACATAATCCAAATACTGGCTATAAACCGACATAGAAGTCTCATCGACAGTTGGCACTCTACTGATTTATAAATTCCACAGTACTAATTATCATTACTGGCAAATTGCCGACGTACTATTTTCACAACCTTTTACTTATCTATTTTTGACATATCCATTCAAAATGTATTTTTATAGATAATTTCATAATTCTTTTTCGTCGAGTGTTCCATACATTTTTGAGTTTTTTTGCAAAAGAACTATATTTTTCAGTACAGAATATGAAATTCCAATAAAAAGTTTTTGATTCGATTTATATGAAGTTACTTTTTAAATAGTATTGTAAAACTTAACGATCAATCTAGCTTCTAATATTATAGTTATGCTAGAAGTTATGTAGAATACTTTTGAAATTATACAATTTTACCAGATACCATAAAATCTAGTCAGTATCGGCTGCTAGTACTCGACCAGTACTACTTTAAAATACCAGCCCAGTACTGACTGCCAACTTCCAGGCGAGTTATCATTAAGTGTCTAGCTAGTACCGGCTGATAGTACTGGATCAATACTGTTTTTAAGTACCAGTCCAGTACTGATTGCCAACTCCCAGCCGAGTTACAATTAGGGGTCTAGCCAGTACTATACCATTACCGACTGATAGCACTGGAACAGTACTGTTTTCAAGTACCAGACCAGTACTGGCTGCCAACTCCCAGAAAAGTTATCCTTATAGGGGTGTAAATAGTTCTACGCCAGTATCCACGCCGATATTGCACGAGTACCCTGCCAGTACCAGAAATCCGAAGACGGTACTGGCGTGGTACAAAGCCAGTAGTAAATTTCCACCTGCGTTGAGCTAGGGGTAACGAAATTTAAAGGAATTGTAATTCCAGATAAGATGCAAAATTGATTATGTTCAGAGTCAGATTAAATTAGAATAAATTCCTTTTTTCAATTATACAAAATTTTTAAAACTTATTTTCACGTAAATTTTTTTCAATTGAAGGTCGAGATTGTGCAAACGAATAAATCTTGTAAGTTTAAATGAATGCAAAATTTTGAGAATCGGAATTCTCAATAATTTTCATTACAGTTTTTAAAGTATGTAATAACAGACTTGAAAAAGTAAATTCTTTCAAACAAGTGATGATATTTAATTGATTTATATTAATAAAAATATTAAATATGTTCCTGAACAAAAATTTGATTACTCAATAATTTTTTTATCTTTCTGTTTATTTTTCAATCTTTAAAATTTTCATTTTATTGAGACTAAATGAACGGTCTATTGTCACTTATATTATTAAAAATTATAATCAATTTCCATTAGGGCCATGGAATAACCGGATCACGTGACTAGGTTCTTACCGTTACCACCATTTTCAATTCGTATGTGACCCTATTTCTGTAAAAAGTGAGATAATAAGTTGAAAATTTGTAAACGTAAATGAAATGCTCTAAATCAAGACCTATATTAATGTATTTTATTTAAATCTACAAAATTTCAGTAACCTATATTATTTTTTATAGAAATGGAGTTACACAAACTAAAATGCCGGTAAAGTAGGAATCAAGTCACGTAACCAGATTGGTCCATGGCCTTAAACATCTACAACTTTGAAAGCAATTTCTATGAGAAAGTAAAATACTCATATAATGTTCATAAGTAAACGCATCATTAATGAATACGCAATAAACAATAAGTAAGGATATATCTGTTTATTAAAGCTTTTAGTGTTCACTTTTGCTTTTGATAGCCAAAAAAAATTCGTAAGCTGCTTGATTGGATGGGAGAGGAGAACTAACGCACTTTTCAAGCATCACAAAAAATTTAAAAATGGCACATTTAGTATAAAGGTTGAATATATCATAGTTCTGACCATTTTCAGAACAAATTAAATTTAATAATACTTTTTAAAATGTGATACTTAATATCACGAATACTAAAATTGCATTTTTGTTATTTTTTAAAGATAAATGTATTATTTTTCCAAACATCTCAGAATAAATCTGAATGTAGCTTAGGATGTTTCACGAACTTTAGGATATTTCAGTACAAGTTTACATCTTACTTTATGAGTTGTCGACCCCTCCCCATCAAGCTTTTCAGCATATTCTCGGCTATACTTGAATTAAATAGGCCATTGGAATTTCGAAATTTTTATTTTGTCATAAAGTAGAGTATTTATACACTTCCAAACAGTTTGGTTGAAATAATTAGAAATCTGATTGCAGCATATTATCAATAAATTACGGTTTTTCAAAATGAACTCTGGTTATTTAAACAAGATTTTTAAGCAGTTATTAAAACTCTGGGTGAAAATAAGAAGAATTTCAGCTGAGACAACTATATATAAAATATTTTTTCTACTAGCGGGTCATAAAGTGGATTTTATCCCCCCGTGCGGTGCAAAAAAATCCATTTTCTAACTCCCTAGTAGAAAAAAAATCGTATGCTACACGGGAAAAACATTTATTTTGCGAGTGTCAAGTTTGATGCCCGAGCAAAGCGAGGGTAACAACCACACGTTTTTTTTTCCCAAGTTGCACAAGATACTATAATATAGCTTTATTGAGAATTTTAATTTCTCTCGCTATTGTATATTACTTTTGAGGTGTGAAAATTTTTTTTTACATATTTTCAGTAAATATTGTTTAGAAAGATATATTGTATCGAAAAATGTGTCAACCTCATAATGAAAAAGTCTACTTTTCAACGAATAATTGTATACCTTAAGCTCTGAATAATATAAATGTCATAATTAATTATCAAAATTTTGTAGTATAGTGTGATATAGTTAAGAGTCGAAATATAAAGAGTTATAACACAAAACGATTGGAGTGTCGACAATGGGTGGTTCATTGCTCCGGATGTTCAAGAAATCTGCACGCGTTTCCGGTTGAAGTGGTTGTCACTCCAATGGGTTGAACCCCATGGAAGAAGTCACTCATTGGAAAATGTCATTACATTGCACCTGATAGCCTGCGTAATTTTATTCCGGAACGGATCCGCCCAGGTCGTACCTCCTCTTTTAAAGCTGGAGAGATGCGAAGTCGAGGAGCGGTTCCTTTTTTATTTGCGCGGAACTAATGGCTGAACACCGAAATTTAAGTCAATATTCCGGCGACTTATAATGTAATCAAATCCAATTTAATCCAATAATAACATTTTTATAGTTTTTTTATATAGATTGAAATTTGGGCGGACTTTTTCCTTAATTTTATAACTACGTCAGATTTTAATTTCGAAAAAATTTTTCTCTTAATAAATTGAATACTGTCAAAATGCTCTTTAAAATGAGTCCAGAATGAAGTCGTTTCGTTAAAATTTGAATTTTATTCTTACATAGTGCACGAGGTTAAAGTTCGAATAGAAGAGTTGAAAAAATTAGAAAACATTTAATCTGTAGGCAAATCATAATAAAAATCATATGAATGTATATTTTAAGGGAATTCTATAGAAAATTCATGATTATATGTTTTATATATCTTATAAAAATGTTTTTCTTAGCAAAAACAATATTGGAATTTTTCCAACTTTAACCTCGTGCACTATGTAAGAAAAAAAATTATACATTTATGGTGACAATTTACTGCGATTTTGTAGAATCTTAGTTTTAAAATAAGCACAAGAACATTAAAAAATATTGATTATTTTAAAAGTTATTTAAAACTTGAGAAAACATTGAAATTTGGATATTTTGTGCAATAACTTCTTCAAAATTTAACGAAACCACTTCTTTCTGGACTCATTTTTAAAGAGAATTTTGATGTTATTTTTACTTTACCCACATTTCAGTTTGTGCAACCCCATTTCTGTAAAAAAAATATCGGTAACTAAAAATTTGTATAATTAAATAAAATACACTAACTAACTAAATTTACTTTCACAAATTCTCAACTTCTTATCTCGTTTTTCATAGAAATAAAGTTACACAAATTAAAAATGCTGGTAAGGTAGGAACCTAGTCACGTGATCCGGTTTGTCCATGGCCTTAATCTGTTTTTTACATTGTTTATCAATTTCTCGGAAACATAAAACATTACACAGTCAACAAGCGTATAATGAAGATTATTAATTCTTTATGAAAATAATTAATCGTAAAAATAAAAATGTTTGACGTGGATATTAAAAAAGAAGGGAAGCATAAAACTCAATTCATAGAGATTTCACGGGTGGTATTTTGCCACATAACACAGGTGGAAAAGAAATTAATTATTTTTGGGTGCACAAATAAAAAGCAGCAACCGTAGATTTCTTTGGCTGCACTGTTGCCTTATACAGATTGGATCTGCGGGATCCTATCGGCTTGTTTACACCGTTACAACTTTATCAGATCGATGTGTGCGGTGCTCATGAAAGAAGAATGGGTTTAATAAGTAATTTGCTACTGGCGAATTCAATTCCAAATAATAATGAATCCACAAATCTTAATAATATTATAGAAATACACATTTCACATTTGAGAAATTAATATTTTGTTTTCTTTGTTGGTAAATTTTATTCAGATATATATTAATAGAAAATCATAATAAAAGCTTTGCGTTTAAAAGTAATTGAGCATTGGAAATTCCGCTGAATACGGATTGAGGTTTTTAACGAGACCGTAAAGGAGAGAAAGGTAAGAAGAATATCAAGAAAGTCGACTCAATAAGTACAAGTTGCTTCTTTCGGTAACGAGGATCATAAAAAATATTTCGATTCTTGTTTTCCACTTCAAGCCTGTCACGTTATGCACACTTGTAACAACACTATAAAGTGCAAAGTAAATGATGAGAATAACATTGCCCGATTATGTACTTTCAAATTTCATGTACCTACAAATCGATTGTATAAAAACTGTTCTTTGGGCATTTAGGTGCTACTTGAAAAGATGTATAAAATATATATCTATACAATGGACCTATCCTATGTAAATTCTTTCCTTATAACATTATTAAAATCAAAAGTTTATCTTCTATGAATTCATATTTTTACAGAATAAATCTTTTTTAATGATCGTTATGTAGATTCAAAATATATGGTGAAAAAAAATCGCAAAACCGTATTGTTAGGAAATATAATACTTAATAGGTTTTGTTCCACGAATACCCATCAAAAGTTCAGAAAGTTATATATGAAAAGTATTTTACGAGATAGGGGCCTTTATAAATAAAAATTTTTATATTTACAATTTTTCTGACAGATCCCACGTCCCTTGTCAACGCTGCATAATAATTGCCCACCCAGCACTGTATATAATACATTACAGTTATAAAATTTCCCCAGAAAAAACTTTCAATAATTACCCATACCATATAAATTTTTATTTACTAGATTTTGAGAATTAATTACATAATGAAATTTATACAAGCCAGTTAAAATATTGCAAAAATGGAAAATTTTTTTTACTGCAATTAGTGTAAACAAATACTAATGTATAAAATTAAAGATGTTAAAGAAGGTGAGTCAAACTGTAGGGTCGGTTTCCCCAAGAGAGCTTGGTTTGATTTACATAACTTGATTTACGCAAGGAGAACAATGTAAAAAATATTATGAGAGAATCGATAAATTCTGATATAATTAAACCGTATTTCCTGCCTGTTCCTCTTCTTCCCTCGATATCGACCAGGCCAATATTAATTAGAGGAATTCCTAATTGGCACCTCATCCTGGAGAGGATACGCGTGTCCGCGTCTGTCTCTTGTTTGTTCGAACATATACGAAAGTTAACGAGGTGAACATTTTACGTTTGATATTTAGTCGGGACCCGCCTCGGGTCCCGTTTTATTGAGTCATATATCAAAAGCTTCGGGCCCAATCGTAGAATGAGGACTCATCCACCTTTGGAATTGTTCGCGCTCCAAAATATTCAACTCCACGTTTAATTGTAAACTAGAAAATTAAAATGTCACTGAAACAGATTTTAAACCATCTACTAAAAACCAGTTCGAGCATAGTTTCCAATTTTCAAGAATTTAAGTGCTAAATAATGAATTTCAAATTTTATGTTTATTACGAATTTTTTATCCATTCATTTCAAAGTTTATTTTTACGTTAATGACATCTATTTATTTTATTGTACATTTAATCGATTTCTCTTGTCCAACTTGTTTATTAAATGCACCATTGGAATGATATCTTTATGAAACAAAAACACATTTATGTTTATATATTTGAAGATAAGATTAAATCATGAACGTTAGATCGAAAAAATTAGTCATTCAAGACTAATACTGTTAGAAATTTCTATCGTAATTTTCCGAAACTCGTAACTAAATTTTTATGCAGTTATAAATTTGTAAAATTAAGATAAAATTTAGTTACTTTTTAGTTAATTTAAGAAGAAATTTCTTAATTTTTAGTTAAAAATTGCTGAGTGTCCCGATACCTGCATCTGGAAATTCTGAAACTTGCAACAGAAAAAATTTAACGTTTTGGGTAACAGAAGTTTTATGCACTTGCATGTGACTGAAAATTTTGATACAATTTGCTAATTTTGAGATGAATTTTTCGAAAATTCAGTTTAGTTTCTTGATATTAAGATGAATTTCAAAAAATTCAGTAAATTTCTCTCAATTAAAAGTATTCTAGGTACATTATAATAATAATTTGACGTTATCTTTGTAACATAAAAATTTAGTATATTTCCAAATATTTTTAACAATGTACATAAATTCTAGTAACCATTTAAATGAGTCTATGAATCGAATTGAATTATATGCAAGGGATATGTGATGGGATGAAGTCTTGGCTGTCATTCCAATAAATAACGAAACAAAGGCGAGTCCTCCCCCATCCTACTGGACCTGCCGCCATATTTACATCCGATAACGAGCCGCCAGGAGGATATTTACATTTTTAATAGCATAAACCCACAGTCTGGACGGCTCATTCGAATTCTCCACAAGCTTAACATCAATTCCTGCCCCTCAACCTCTTCTCACTTCCCATTTATTAGCCCTAATTGATCGAAAGTGGTCCCACAGACCTCTTTATATTTTTATCCGGACAAAATTTCATTAGGGCGAAAAAAGCGGTTGGTTATTTATCGCGAAGTAACATATGGCGCCGGCGCTGAAAATGGCCAGGACTAGTGAACACGATCATGAACATGTGACCATTTTTCGCGAAGTTATCACCATGGCGTGAATTTCACAAAGTACAATTTCACTTTATAAATTTCCTACAGTTTTGGAGTAATTACGATTTTTAAGGAATTTCTGAAGGCAGCTCTTATGAAATTGATTACTATTATTAACGTGCTTCGCAAATATGTGGTTCAGTAAATTTAATTTTTAATACCACCTATACAATCTTTTAACTTCCAAAATTAGAGCCTACATACCAAAATTTTTACAAGTAGTATTTTTATCTCCAGTGTATTTCAATTTTGTGAAATTCCTTCAGATGGGAATTACTTAAAAATAAGTTTTAACTGTAAAATAAGGAAAAATACATGTTATTTATTTAGAAATGTAGTTGTATTTATATGAATTCAATTATTGAAAAACGTGATAAGGTGGTTCATTTTGTAAAGAATATTAAAAGTCTTAAACGGCTTAATTTTAACTCCTTACTTTATCTAATCAAATTACCCAAATACTGGGCGGCATTCAATCAAGGAGTTTGCGAGGAATAAAAGATTCGATCGAAAGTCACTTCGTATTACGATTTCAGGAAAGATTTCTTACCCAAGTCTACACGCGATTTGCAACAGTCACGAATACCGCAGCTTTGATTGTTCGAGAATAGCTCCCGAAATCATATTAATACGACGACGTTAATAATAATGTCATTCTTTAAGTTTCGTGCATTGGGAAAATATTTTATCGCTGTCAATCTCTAGAAACTAAACGTATAATTATTCAACCCCATATAGTAAAAAATTTTGTTAAACAGTTTGTACCATTCAATCAAACTAATGGAATAATTGGCGATAAAGAAACTTAATTAATAATTACTTACAAAAATAGTATATTTAAGAAGACATTTTTTGAAGAGAGCAAAAATTATCTTCTTGTATACGCACCTAGAAAAAATTGACTTGAACTAGCTAAACCATTTTGTCAAATTAACCAAGATCTTTAGTTAAATCAAACAAACTTTGGTTGAATCAACTGAAATATTCGAATGGGTCAACCAAATCATATCCAGACGGAGAAAAAAAACTGTTGCATTTACTGAGTCCGTAAGTTAAAATAGTAATAGCATTAAATTATTTATAAATTTGACAGACATTTCAGTACAATTCATCGCTTTTTTTAAACATAAGAGGTTTGTTGATAAATATCACCGAAATGTAAATTTAATTTACAGAATAAGAAACTTCCTCCAGAATGTTAACGCAACAGGCATTTCTGTAATATTTATCGACAAATCTGTTATTTTTACGAAAAAGTGGTAAATTGTACTGAAATATCAGTTAAATTTATAATACAAAAATTTTATGCTGGCATTATTTAAACTTATAGACTCAGTGAATGTAACAAATTTTTTCCGTACAATCAAACCATCTTTGGTTGAATCAACTAAAAATTTGGTTAACCGTATAATAAACAAATTCTTCGGTTGATTTAACTAAATTTTGTTTGGATTAACCAAATATTATTATGAATGAACTATTCTTACTACTACTACTACTTCATTTTATGAAATCAAGATAAAAATGAAAAAGATTCAGTTACAATTCAAAAAATATTAGACAAATTTCAATCAATTTTTCGCAATTTTTAGAAACATTTACTTTAAAATTAATTATAACTTTGATATAATTTTCTACAGTATTATTGTAAGGTAAAAATTTCATAAATTTCAGAACATTCGCAACAATGTGTCGCATAATCTTGTCTATATATGTATTACAAAAGGCACATTTCAAGTTAAGTAAGGGGCAGTTTCTTCCAAATGAACTCAGGGTTAATTGGATGGAGTGTTTGAGCTCGCAATGAGCGATTAGCAATTACTTTCTTCAGATAGGAAGCTTCGGCTGTCTCGAACCGACGGAGCGATTAATGAGCCAATTGGCTAATATCACGTCACGCAAGAATACGCGTGAAATGTTTGTTATTGTTGTTGCTCTTATTCTAGCCCCAGCTACATATGCTCTTATTCCCTAATGTAATGTTATCGTTAGCGAATCGAATCTAACTTTCCATTCCATTAAATTTCCTAAAATTAATTAAGCGATCTAATACCCAAATTACAATCCTATCATAAATTATGAAATTAGAGTCATTACTGGCTTTGAATTCTGTTTTCTCCAATTTATCACGCAAAAAATATTATTACATTCAATGTTAATATCTGTTGAACTATAGGGTGTAAACAATTTTATACAATTTTTTACAACCGATTCCCTTATAAAATATTTTATTGCAAATGGACGTACACTTTCAAAGATCTTACACAGCTTCCTATATTTATTCTCATTAAAAAAGTTTGTTTCAGTTTCTCAAATTTTTATAAGCAATATACAGCACTGGACTATAAATTAATAATTCGAGGAAAATGATTACAAGAAATTACGAAGGAGTTTTAAACCTTCATAAGTTACAAAAAATGTTAACTGGACTCAAAAAAAGAATTGCTAACGTAACTAAATCATTTGATACATTCTAGCTTAAAATTGTAGTTTCTTTGTATATTTTTAAATTATTTGTTTAAGATACTCAATATTTTTCATAAAAAGGTGCATTACTTGTTTTTAATTTTTTCAGTTGCAGATATTTTAGCACAACTCGCTAGATTTTGAACATTTATTACAAATTTTTAATCAAGGGGGTATTCTACTGAGACGTCTGAAAAATTTAAGCATTTTTGACAAATTTTCTTTCAAAAAGTACTACAAGTAACGTAAAGTTATTTGATAAAGGTGTACTTTAGGAGAGTGAAAAAATAAAATTAATCTTTCTGGTGCAAGTGATTTCTTAAAAATGTATTTTTTGAACTCATTTGCAAAAGACGCCGCCATTTTGTTAAATAATATATATTAATAAATACTATAATATATAAATAATATATATATATAATAATATAATATATAATAAAATTTATAATTGAGGTACGAACGATATTGACACTCATACAGGTTAAGAATTTCTTTGAATTTTTCTTCATGAGTCTATTTATTTAGAAATAAATAAATATGTATTTTTATACTATAACATTTATTTTCTATTTTCCTAGAGTACACTTTTTAGTGAATGAAAAGTTTGTGCCGTCACATACAGTACTTTTTGAAAGAAAATTCGTCAAAAATGTTAAATTTTTTCGGTTCTCAAAGTAGAATACTCCCTTAATTACAAGTTATTACAAAGTACGAAAAAATATTTCATTAAGTTAGTACAAACAATTCCATTTCTTCTCATTGTCAGTAAAAATTAACATTTTACTGTAATTGATAAGTTATTGCATTTATTTCTAGAGCACATGACCTTCGAAGACAGGATGTAAATTATTTAAATAAAAATAATGAACTCCAAAAAAATGTAATATGCCTCATTTAAAAAATGAACTTTAACAACGCAAATGATAAAGTTGAAGTCAAGAGGGTTCGCTGGGATCATGAGGGACGAATAAGATACAGAGATGATGCAGAAGAGAACTGCAATCACGAATTTCTCGGAAACGATACTGGGTCCAGGTGGATATAAGGATTGTGGGCAGCAGAATGAAGCTTGCTAATTGGTGGCAAAAATGGGTGGTAGGTGCCTACCCTCTTGACTTGTCGGCCGCGTAATTCTGGCTAATTTATTTGATTACACGAGCATGCTCGACTCTTCGTCGCAATATGAGTTTCCTCGATGTATAAAAAATATTTTCTCCCACTCGCCATCACATCACTAGAGATTTTTATGGTGCGCTGTCAAACACATTAATTTGCACCCACGAAAAATGATCATGTCTGCCTTAAACACTCATTAACGTTCTTCACTCGATTACAGAAACTGGCTTTCATAATTTCCCAACATTAAAATCCATTTTTTTATCAGCATGAATACTGTTATAAATCGTTACTTTTAACTATTAAAATACTTATTAGTTATGATAAATATTGATATTGGAACTTCGTGCCAGTCTTGTACTCAAAAATATATTTTATTGAATCAATTAAAGTTTGATTGCATGGATCAATTTATTTTCTTAAAACAGAAAATTAAATGTTTATTTCATTTAGAAAAAATTCCAAGTACATCAAATTTGTATGGTTGCAAAATTTTGGTTAAGGTAGTTCGTCCACAAAAATTAGACCTCAGGCAAAAATGGATAATTTTGCTTTCAAGAATAGCAATATTATTATTGAAGGGCTAATTTGAAAGAGAAAAGATTATTTTTCATGAAAAAAATTTGAAACACAAAAAAATAATTTTATTTTTGCCCAAACTTATTTTCTTATCGCTTCGAGCCAAATTTAAAAAAATGACCGTTTCCTATTTTTGAAATTGAATTAATTATTATCAAATACAGCAATTTGTTTATAAAAATTTTGTTATGAAAAATTGTTTTTTTATAATTTCAGCGATTGAAGAATTCATTTTCAAAAATTGGAAACGGTCAAGTTTTAGAGAATCTTTTTCCTAAAAAAATGAACTGCGACTTATTAGAATCGCATCATTTTTGAAAATTTGGCTCGAAGGGATAAGAAAATAAGTTTGGGTAGAAATAAAATTTATTAATAAAATTATTTTTTTGTGTTTTAAATTTTTTTCATGAAAAATAATCTTTTCCTTTCAAATTAGCCCTTCAGTAATAATATTGCTATTCTTGAAAGCAAAATTATCTATTTTGTCTGAAGTCTAATTTTCGTGAACAAACTACCTCAAGCCTACCAAATTAAAAAAAATATATAATTAAATCTTTCTATCGTTTTAGCAAATTAATTTTATGAAAAGCAAATGTTTCAGAATTTTCAAACATAAGTAAAGGAATATTTATTAACTTGTAACTGCAAATTATAAAGTTCCCTCTCAAATTTCACGATTATTTTAAGACCAAAAATTATGCGATGTATAGAAATGTATAATTTCAAAAATTCAAAAGGTCCTATCTACTAAAAAAATGACCAAAAAAAGTTTATGAAGTATAATAAAATATACGTCTCTAATAGAAACATTATTCTAAATTAATTTTTACGACATTGGCGAAATGACATAGATATAATTCTTGTTGACTGATTATGATTAAAAGTTACAAAGATGAGAAATTTTATTAGGTTCCAAATAAATTCTGACGAGGAGTATAAAACCATAAACTTGTTTGAATGTACTCTTGAATTCTGAGACGAACGACTTTACAATTAGAAAACCAGTTTCTGATACAATTACGTCATAAAAATGTGGAGTGTTGCAGAAGGTGGTTTTAAACATGCTTTAAAATTCATTCGATTTTTTCCCTCGAATCGTATCGTAACGATAAATGTTGCTGATTCGAAAAGCATCGTTAAAAGCTCCTAACGAGGGCCATAGTACAATTATAGCTTGCATGTAAATACATTGCAAGTTTGTTTAATAACAGTGTCGTTTATGGTTAGTAGATATGGGTAGAGGTTAGTTAGCTTAGATCGCAGATGGTCGTTGGAAGCATAAGAGGGAGCGCTAATAAAACACAATTAGCGGATCCATAGTCGACCAATCAGTGACTTCGCAAGCGTAAAACCCTTACAACGTTATTTATGATTGTCCTGCTATATTATTGGGATACACACTTTTCTTCTGCAATTAGGACTATGTTGCAAATTTTTCACGACGATAGAACTAAATTTGCCTCTGGGCAAAACTGCACTCAATGTTGCAACAAAAACTAAAGTGGGATCAACATCTTTCATTTTATCCATCAAAGTCAATTGTTTGGAAATTATTGTTAATGGCGTTCGTCCCTTGGGGAATTATTGTTAACGATATATCGTATATAAGAGAAACTACTAACGAAATTAATCATAGGAATAGAGAATGTTACTAAATTGGGTAATAAATTTTATAATTGGTGGAGTCGCTTTGATTGGAGCAATAAATCAGTATATTAATTATACATTTCTCATGGGTTTTTAAGAACTTCAGATTAAAAATTTATAATGATTATAAAAGCTCATAATTGTTTGAGTAAAAAAAAAAAATAAACGTTATAAAATAATCATTATTTACTAAAAACTTTCACTTGATGATATAAAATTTGAATAGAATGTAAATTTAAAACTATGCATTTGAATAGATAAAATGACTAGTCGTCTGAATTTTTACCGTAAGTGTTTGTAACTCGCATGTAGGAATACTATAATATTTCACATTGGTGTAAAGTTATCAGGCATAATTAGCAGCACAGAAAGTTGGAACTTTTGTCGCTAATAATTTAGTGATTTTATTCGAAAGTCTCTTCGATAAAGAGGAATTTAATTGCTGATACATAATTATTGAGAATAATGGTTAAGGTAGAAATAACGTCCATGAAAGTTATCTTGGGATGTCATTAATCATGATGAAATTAGCGTTACGTCACAGCAACGAGATATCAACTTGGACATAAGCTATCTTCGCAAATCGGTCTTTAATGAAAAAATAGTATCCTTTAATCGTATTAGTGCACATTTGATAAAAAGCTTAATTAACAAACTATTTTATTCAAGACGTATCAAACTTTTCACTTATTTGTTATTCATACAAAATTGAAACGCTGATTCCAATTTTATTTAGAGAATAATAAACCAGCAATTGGAAATTTTCAATTTGTTAATCACGTCAAGTTTTTTTAGAAAATTGTTTTAGAAACTTCAAAAAATGGCATTTTCTATATTTAAAAAAATGTATAGACAGTAAAAAATATCATAAATTAAAGCCTAATATACTGTGTTCTAAAAATGAACAAAAACGCGATTTTTGAGAGTTTTTTCAATTTTGTATTTGCATGTAATTTGCATTCCCAAAAATTTAATATTATCCTCTACATTTGAACATTGTTCAAAAATGATTATGTAGACAAATCGAATTAGGATACTTTTTTCTAGTGAATGGAATTTCAATTTATGATATTGATAGTGGAGAAAAAGAGCTAATGGTTTATAATGAATTCATATAACAACGCAATGAAGCTAGAAGATCCATAAGTTGTTCATTTTCTTGCTATCACTCACATTACCTGAGTCATTGCGATAATAAACCAGAGCAATAAGGTACCGTTATCGCTTGAAGGGGCATTACCTATCGCTCACATTAAGCAGTAATTCGCTTTCTTATTCCTTGTTCACAAGTAAGCCAAGTGCAAATTGCATCGCTTTGTGAGTGTCTTTATGTGTTTTGATAAAAATATGTGACAGTTGTTCCAAACTAAGAACAGTAAAAAATTATTTTTTTTATAACTCAAGACCAAATATCCATTGGTACTTAAATTAAACATAAAATAAATTTGTCTTACTTTCAAAAAGATGCATGTTTAGTACTTTTAATATATTTATATACAATATTATATTTAATGTTGTGTTCAGGATAAGAAGAAAGCTCATTTAATCATATACTGAAATTTAATTACATTACTTCAGTGATTTTCGAAACAAGATCAAAATAAACAAATATAGCTTAATAAGCAAACATATCAAACGTGCGTTCATAGGATTACATTTTGAATAATAGAATTAATTTATCTAATTAACTCATCAAATTCTCCTGATAAACGTTTGTATACATGAACTTATCAATTTCCATTCAATATTAAATAAAAATATGTAAACTGTATGAATCGTTTTCACTAAATGCTTTTCAAATTCAATTTTTTGCAAAGAGAAACAATTGTAGAAAAGAATCTTTGAATGCTATGATGAAGTTTACAAATTAATTTTTTTATTAAGAGACAAATTTTTGAAAATAAATAATTTACATTGCACAGCTTTTTCATTTTAAAAGGAATTAATTTTTTTTAATATAGGAATTCTTTTGTAATTTTCTAAGGTTCTTACATTTTGTTTGTCTTTTCAATACAATTCAAAAAAAATTATGAAATTTTCTTCTTCTAAAAATGCATATTATTTATAATGATTCCAGAAATGGCTATTTCATTCATGATATTTCAAGAAATATCCAAAAATAGTGCCGATAAAATAATTGTAAAATTAATAATAATCTGCCGGAAAAATACATGTCTGTCAAAAACAGCAAATATAATTTTAATTATTTGTAAAGTAAGAATATTAGTGTCAAAATTACAGATCAATTTACTATCTAAAGAAATTTCATTGTTTTATGAACAAACAAATAATTGTTTGATTTAACTAAATTAGTAGTAGTAGTACTCTGAATAAAAACTTTTGTACAATAAAATAAAGAATTTTGGCCATCCTAGCGAATCTTTTTAAAAGAGTAAATCAAACATAGCCAAGTCAATAAAATATTCAGTTGGATCAAGCTTATGTTTTTTCGGATATGAATACATTTTGGAATCATAAAATAATATAAAATTTATCTGACCTTTATTGCGTTCTTCTTCATTGCCTGTGAATTCCGAGTCCTCCACATCCACCAAACTCCGGATGCTGAAGACACTCTTGGCGATGCGCATTTTCTGATGTTCTGCGACGCCTTCCGGCGGACGTCGCGGTGTCGTGCTGAGGTCCATTCTGTCTTGATAAATCACTTTCCACAAAAAACACTATTTTTCCGAGCCTCAACAATAATTTAGGTCTGAAAATAACATTTAATTTCCTTTTATCTGACTATTAATGTCCCACCACTACATCCACAATATTTAGTTTGAAATACGTCCCACCACATGAATACCGGTTAGAATCACTTCTTCATATCACACTTTTCACAATAAGTCTAAGATTTCCTTGTATATTCTAAATTTCACCCTTTGTTGAGAATAATAGTTTTCCAGCACCGAAGAACAATTGGATCCCATAGGCTTTAATTTTGTTTACGTCTCTGTTTATGTTCGTGTTTACTTTTCCGAATAGAGCAGTTTTGTTCTTGGCTGGCCCCGTGAATCGGTTCTGTGGGGATTTGAGTGTCTTTCACGGTGAGGGATGTCACTGTCGACATTGCAAAAGCTATTATGAAAGCAAGAGTCGACGATCACTATAATCGGCTGCCACTCTAGTAGCGAGTCACGACAGCTTCTGTTGCAGGACATTAGCTTGCGGTGCAGCGTCCTTCTACCCTAGTCCTAATTATTTCACTACTAATCTATCTCTTGATATTCGTTACGATACTAATGAGGATGAGCAAGCGACTTGCGACAGACGGCCTTCTCAGAATTTCATATTTAAAACCGCGGGAAACACATGAAATTGCAAAATACTGTTAATATTATCGACGTTCAATTAAGCGAGGCCAAGTCAACTCAACTAACAAAATGGCACACAATGGTACTCGAACGCTGCTGATAATTAGAAACCCTGTTACCAATTTCACCACCAAGAGCTGATGATGACCATGTACTTTCCTAATTAGTCACATATGCATATTGTAATGAAGAAAATGGAACCCATGATGATGGACGATGGATGATGATCATCAGTTGATGACGATTTGTGTTTGATCTTAGAACTGATGGAATCCATCAATATGACATCTGATCTGATGTTTTGACTCGACCTGTTGTAGAACTCTAACCAGTCCTTGAAATTTGTTTTACTTCGCAAATCCTGATGGCTAAGATTTATCTATAAACTGGCAACCAAAATTTTCAATCATTCAGTCGATAATTGATATCATAATATTGACGACTGATCTTCATTACTAAATATCATAAGAATTGAATTTCCTGATGGTTGAATACCTTCAGAGCCAGATAAATATGAGGAACTTGAGGCATGAAGAAAATTTGAAAGTCTTGCACATTTTTTACTGACAAGGAAGGCAGATAATGGTAATAGAGGAGTTTGACGGTTGGTAGCACGCGCACAGCTTCACGGTTGGATAAAACGGGGTTCCGACACGAGCACACGCGTATCGCGGACTCCTGGTCAACAATGTGCTCGATCAGTGTTCCCTCCACTTGAGCGAAGTCGATCGACCCACCAAGAAGTAAAAGAGACAGAGGGAAGGTACCTCTCACTGAGTAGAACGCCCCCATCAAACAAAATGGAGTCTAGTGGAAACGCCTTCGAACCACCCACATTCAAAACATGCAGAGGAGGAACGAGGGTTGACAGGACATTTATTGAGAGGCTCCACCACTCTGTAGTCGTGTTCACATTAACGAGAATCTTTAATCCTTCCAACGCTCCCTAACGAACCACCGCACTTTTAATGGAGGGTAGATGTGTCTGTTTCATTATTTATTTATGTCTGATAGGTGTAACGATTAACGACTCGAGATCATTAAAAAACGACCAGAAAGATGGGAGAATGATAAAATTGCAAAATGAGGCTTTGATGTTATAAAGTGTCATGAAACCTCTGCACATGAATTTTATGTTCTAAGGATGAAAGTTGATTTATAGAAGAGTAATTTGTATTCAGAGATTTATCAATGCAGATAAATTAAATTTGTCGATCAATCAAACTGTATATTTTTACTGTTTTTCAGTCGCCAAGGAAAGAAGCAAGAAAGTATAAGAAGTCGAAGATTGAACAATTTTTCTACTAATTATTAACAGCAGAGGCAATTAATTCTCCGCAATAGGAAGCAATGTCACGTATTCCCTGGAAGTTTCGTGTCAGTGGTAAAGCCTTTAGAAGAAAGTTTGAAAAATAGGGTTTAATCCTCAATTCTTACTGAAGCATTTGTGTGAAAAATACGAGAAACCAAACAAAATGAGGTTCTCGCTTTTGTTTTTGAAATATTGTCTCGTTTATGTAAGGATAGTCAAAAGCGAAGAACTATTGTCGAAGCTCCATGGAATATGGTATTTGAATTTGGCGCGTTATGATAATGTTATGGTGTTCAAATTAGGTTAGTTAACCTAATAATTGAAAAAATTCTGTTTGAAAATTATATTTGAATGTATTTTTTTCTATATTCTACATTGATTGCTTTTCCTTTTTTTAAAATAATACCTACCTGATGAGTTGATTACTTTTTTGATGCATTGACTGCATTGATGCAAAAAAAATATTTAAGAAATTTACATAATAGTTTGGGAGGGAAAAGGATAAAACGAGTTTGTAACAACTTGTTACATAGAGGAGAAGAAGAAGGGGGATGAAAACTAATAAAAAAAGTCTTACAAAGTTTAAAGATGGCTCCTTATCCCTACTGGAAATGTCAACGTCGAACTACCGTTGGTTCCAACATCGCGACTATAGTGAAATTCGGCACAGAGCGATTTATTGGAATTCATGATAGAAAAACTATACGATTTTTTATTGAAACAAAAATACTAGCACAGCACACAATTTTTTTGTTGCAAAATGAGTTTCCCAAAATACAATGACCATATCATGACTCACTCCCTCACATTGCAAAATCGTACTGCGCAACCGTATGTACCATAGAAAACTACTGAGCAGCCCTAAAACTTTCCAGATAAATTATTCTGATATATTTCCCATCATCTATTCGAATGGATTTTCCTGAGTGAAATTCCTTTATAATTTGAATGAAAAAAAACCCAAATGTACTTTCAAAAGACACGATTTCGTTACAAACTTAAAGACAAAAATTAAAGTTAGGAGTCATATACACGAATACATACAAGTTTTATCAGCTGTGTCGTTTGCTTCTGAAGAAGTGTGTAGTTTCCGTGTATTCAGTACAAATAGCTAATTTCTTTCAGAATGCGTAGACATAATCTTTCAAAAAATAATATAAATCGGCTCAAGGATTTCATAACATTTTTCATAATTAGGCACGTTCTTCGAATTTTATTTTTGAATTAATTGAAATGAGATGGAATTAAAATTATTTAATTTAAAATACTCCTAATTTTTTCAATTAAAAAAATAAATATTCAACAAACATTCATAAATTATTTCATATTAATTAAATTTGAAATACTACAGCGGAAAAATTTTCGAACTCAATCAACAAATTTAAAAATAATTGGATTAAAAAATTGAAAAAAATTTAACACGTCTGTGTAATATATATTTAGATAAACTTTATGTATTATAACCCATACACAATAAGATATAACTATTTCATACATATGCATGCAATGATCCAAGAAGAAAAAAACATAAAAGGCTTCTTTCTGGTTTGGTTATTTCTCTTTGTTCTAATAATTTCATAAAAATAAAAATTATCCTAGCTGCAGGAAAGCTCTACACGTTTTTTACTCTATAATTTGGAAATATTTGCTAGATATAGTCAAATTTTGTATAAGCGCAATGCATACAAAAGCATCGTGTTAAGTATAAAACTTTGATTCCATCGTCTTTCACCAAAACTTGAAGCATTATTCTTATCCATAATCGAACAATTGGGGTTACGCTAACCCAACGAGCTTCAGTTTTTTCACAAAATTTATTCAAAGATGTCATCAAACTTCGACAAAGGACTTACACGATCCAAGAAAAAACAGTGATCATCGATTTCATCACCAAATTATCCGTCATTTGAAAAAAAACCAAGTAGATTCATCAATTAGAACCAAACAGTACTTACAATAGGCCGCAGTAGCGAAACCATATCAAAACACGAAATCTAAACAGAAAAAGCCAAAGAGCCTTTCACGGTGTGACTAGAAATTATGTATCTACTTTTCATACAGTTGTTTCTTTGAAACAAATTTTCTAAAGTAACTAAAATCACAATATACAGAAATCTCTAATATAAATATGTATCTCGGCATCATTCCAGCTGAATCTGGAGACTTAGAGCTTTGACCTAACTACCTTCACAAGCATCTCGACCCAACCAAACACTACTTACAATAGGCCAAAGTCGCGAAACTGGGACAAGTAAGTACTACCACTTCAGCAACTATCCTGAGTAGTGTATACCAGATATCTACCTCTACTGAGTTGTAGCTTACTCTCGAGACTTACAGCTTTGACCTGAGTACTTTCCCAAACACCTCGACCCAACCAAACACTACTTACAATAGGCCAAAGTCGCGAAAATGAGAAGTGGGTACTACCACTTCAGCGACTATCCTGTGCAGTCTACACCAGATATCTACCTTTACTGCGTTGTAGCTGACTCTCGTGAGTAACAGCTTTGACCTGAGTACATTGCCAAGCCCCTCGGCCCAACCAAACACTACTTACAATAGGCCAAAGTCGCGAAAATGAGACAAGTGGGTACTACCACTTCAGCGACTATCCTGTGCAGTCTACACCAGATATCTACCTTTACTGCGTTGTAGCTGACTCTCGTGAGTAACAGCTTTGACCTGAGTACATTGCCAAGCCCCTCGATCCAACCAAACACTACTTACAATAGGCCAACGTCGCGAAAATGGGACAGGTGGGTACCACCACATCAGCGACTATCCTGAGCAGTGTATACCAGATGTCTACCTCTACTGAGTTGTAGCTTACTTTCGAGACTTACAGCTTTGACCTGAGTACATTGCCAAACCCCTGGACCCAAGCAAACACTACTTACCATAAGCCAAAGACGCGAAAGTAGGACAAGTGGGTACTACCACTTCAGCGACTACTCTGTGCAGTCTACACCAGATGTCTACCTCTACTGAGTTGTAGATTACTCTCGAGACTTACAGCTTTGACCTGAGTACATCGCCAAGCCCCTCGACCCAACCAAACACTACTTACAATAGGCCAACGTCGCGAAAATGGGGAGAAGGTGGGTACCACCACATCAGCGACTATCCTGAGCAGCGTATACCAGATGTCTACCTTTACTGAGTTGTAGCTTTCTCTCGAGACTTACAGCTTCGACCTGAGTACATTGCCAAACACCTCGACACAACCAAACACTACTTACAATAGGCCAAACTCGCGAAAATAGGACAAGTGTGTGCAACCATTTCAGCGTCTATCCTGAGTAGTGTATACCAGATATCTACCTCTACTGAGTTGTAGGTTACTTTCGAGACTTACAGCTTTGACCTGAGTACAATGCCAAGCCCCTCGACCCAACCAAACACTACTTACAATAGGCCAAACTCGCAAAAATGGGACAAGTGGGCACCACCACTTCAGCGACTATCCTGAGAAATCTACCCGAGATATCTACCTCTACTGAGTTGTATCTTTCTCTCGAGACTTACAGCTTTGACCTGAGTACATTGCCAAACCCCTCGACCCAAGCAAACACTACTTACCATAAGCCAAAGACGCGAAAGTAGGACAAGTGGGTACTACCACTTCAGCGACCATCCTGAGAAATCTACCCGAGATATCTACCTCTACTGCGTTGTAGTTGACTCTCGTGAGTTACAGCTTCGACGTGAGTACTTCCCAAACCCCTCGACCCAACCAAACACTACTTACAATAGGCCAACGTCGCGAAAATGGGACAGGTGGGTACCACCACATCAGCGACTATCCTGAGCAGTGTATACCAGATGTCTACCTCTACTGAGTTGCAGCTTACTCCCCAGACTTACAGCTTTAACATGAGTACATTGCCAAAGCCCTCGACCCAAGCAAACACTACTTACCATAAGCCAAAGACGCGAAAGTAGGACAAGTGGGTACTACCACTTCAGCGACTACTCTGTGCAGTCTACACCAGATGTCTACCTCTACTGAGTTGTAGATTACTCTCGAGACTTACAGCTTTGACCTGAGTACATTGCCAAGCCCCTCGACCCAAGCAAACACTACTTACCATAACCCAAAATCGCAAAAATGGGACAAGTGGGTACCACCACTTCAGCGACTATCCTGAGAAATCTACCCGAGATATCTACCTCTACTGATTTGTAGCTTTCTCTCGAGACTTACAGCTTTGACCTGAGTACATTGCCAAGCCCCTCGACCCAACCAAACACTACTTACCATAAGCCAAAGACGCGAAAGTAGGACAAGTGGGTACTACCACTTCAGCGACTATCCTGAGAAATCTACCCGAGATATCTACCTCTACTGCGTTGTAGTTGACTCCCGTGAGTTACAGCTTCGACGTGAGTACTTTCCCAAACCCCTCGACCCAACCAAACACTACTTACAATAGGCCAACGTCGCGAAAATGGGACAGGTGGGTACCACCACATCAGCGACTATCCTGAGCAGTGTATACCAGATGTCTACCTCTACTGAGTTATAGCTTTCTCTCGAGATTTACAGCTTTGACCTGAGTACATTGCCAAGCCCCTCGACCCAACCAAACACTACTTACCATAAGCCAAAGACGCGAAACTGGGACAAGTGGGTACTACCACTTCAGCGACTACTCTGTGCAGTCAACACCAGATGTCTACCTCTACTGAGTTGTAGATTACTCTCGAGACTTACAGCTTTAACCTGAGTACAATGCCAAGCCCCTCGACCCAACCAAACACTACTTACCATAATCCAAACTCGCAAAAATGGGACAAGTGGGCACCACCACTTCAGCGACTATCCTGAGAAATCTGCCCGAGATATCTACCTCTACTGAGTTGTATCTTTCTCTCGAGACTTACAGCTTTGACCTGAGTACATTGCCAAACCCCTCGACCCAAGCAAACACTACTTACCATAAGCCAAAGACGCGAAAGTAGGACAAGTGGGTACTACCACTTCAGCGACCATCATGAGAAATCTACCCGAGATATCTACCTCTACTGCGTTGTAGTTGACTCCCGTGAGTTACAGCTTCGACGTGAGTACTTTCCCAAACCCCTCGACCCAACCAAATACTACTTACAATAGGCCAACGTCGCGAAAATGGGACAGGTGGGTACCACCACATCAGCGACTATCCTGAGCAGTGTATACCAGATGTCTACCTCTACTGAGTTATAGCTTTCTTTCGAGATTTACAGCTTTGACCTGAGTACATTGCCAAGCCCCTCGACCCAACCAAACACTACTTACAATAGGCCAACGTCGCGAAAATGGGAGAAGGTGGGTACCACCACATCAGCGACTATCCTGAGCAGTGTATACCAGATGTCTACCTCTACTGAGTTGTAGCTTTCTCTCGAGACTTACAGCTTTAACCTGAGTACAATGCCAAGCCCCTCGACCCAACCAAACACTAGTTACCATAATCCAAAGTCGCAAAAATGGGACAAGTGGGCACCACCACTTCAGCGACTATCCTGAGAAATCTACCCGAGATATCTACCTCTACTGAGTTGTAGCTTTCTCTCAAGACTTACAGCTTTGACCTGAGTACATTGCCAAGCCCCTCGACCCAACCAAACACAACTTAACATAGGCCAACGTCGCGAAAATGGGACAGGTGGGTACCACCACATCAGCGACTATCCTGAGCAGTGTATACCAGATGTCTACCTCTACTGAGTTGTAGCTTTCTCTCGAGATTTACAGCTTTGACCTGAGTACATTGCCAAACACCTCGACCCGAGCAAACACTACTTACCATAAGCCAAAGACGCGAAAATAGGACAAGTGGGTACTACCACTTCAGCGACTATCCTGAGCAATCTACCCGATATATCTACCTCTACTGAGTTGTAGCTTTCTCTCGAGATTTACAGCTTTGACCTGAGTACATTGCCAAGCCCCTCGACACAACCAAACACTACTTACAATAGGCCAAAGTCGCGAAAACGAGACAAGTGGGTACTACCACTTCAGCGACTATCCTGTGCAGTCTACACCAGATATCTACCTTTACTGCGTTGTAGCTGACTCTCGTGAGTAACAGCTTTGACCTGAGTACATTGCCAAGCCCCTCGGCCCAACCAAACACTACTTACAATAGGCCAAAGTCGCGAAAATAGCACAAGTGGGTACTACCACTTCAGCGACTATCCTGAGCAGTGTATAACAGATATCTACATCTACTGAGTTGTAGCTTACTCTCGAGACTTACAGCTCTGACCTAAAAAATTTCCCAAATCCCTCGACCCAACCAAACACTACTTACAATAGGCCAAACTCGCGAAAATAGGACAAGTGTGTGCCACCATTTCAGCGACTATCCTGTGCAGTCTACACCAGATATCTACCTTTACTGCGTTGTAGCTGACTCTCGTGAGTAACAGCTTTGACCTGAGTACATTGCCAAGCCCCTCGATCCAACCAAACACTACTTACAATAGGCCAACGTCGCGAAAATGGGACAGGTGGGTACCACCACATCAGCGACTATCCTGAGCAGTGTATACCAGATGTCTACCTCTACTGAGTTGCAGCTTACTCCCCAGACTTACAGCTTTAACATGAGTACATTGCCAAGCCCCTCGACCCAACCAAACACTACTTACCATAAGCCAAAGACGCGAAACTGGGACAAGTGGGTACTACCACTTCAGCGACTACTCTGTGCAGTCAACACCAGATGTCTACCTCTACTGAGTTGTAGATTACTCTCGAGACTTACAGCTTTGACCTGAGTACATTGCCAAGCCCCTCGACCCAACCAAACACTACTTACAATAGGCCAACGTCGCGAAAATGGGAGAAGGTGGGTACCACCACATCAGCGACTATCCTGAGCAGTGTATACCAGATGTCTACCTCTACTGAGTTGTAGCTTTCTCTCGAGACTTACAGCTTCGACCTGAGTACATTGCCAAACACCTCGACCCAACCAAACACTACTTACAATAGGCCAAACTCGCAAAAATGGGACAAGTGTGTGCAACCATTTCAGCGTCTATCCTGAGTAGTGTATACCAGATATCTACCTCTACTGAGTTGTAGCTTACTCTCGAGACTTACAGCTTTGACCTGAGTACATTCCCAAACACCTCGACCCAACCAAACACTACTTACAATAGGCCAAACTCGCAAAAATGGGACAAGTGGGCACCACCACTTCAGCGACTATCCTGAGAAATCTACCCGAGATATCTACCTCTACTGAGTTGTATCTTTCTCTCGAGACTTACAGCTTTGACCTGAGTACATTGCCAAACCCCTCGACCCAAGCAAACACTACTTACCATAAGCCAAAGACGCGAAAGTAGGACAAGTGGGTACTACCACTTCAGCGACTATCCTGAGAAATCTACCCGAGATATCTACCTCTACTGCGTTGTAGTTGACTCTCGTGAGTTACAGCTTCGACGTGAGTACTTCCCAAACCCCTCGACGCAACCAAACACTACTTACAATAGGCCAACGTCGCGAAAATGGGACAGGTGGGTACCACCACATCAGCGACTATCCTGAGCAGTGTATACCAGATGTCTACCTCTACTGAGTTGTAGCTTTCTCTCGAGATTTACAGCTTTGACCTGAGTACATTGCCAAGCCCCTCGACCCAACCAAACACTACTTACAATAGGCCAACGTCGCGAAAATGGGAGAAGGTGGGTACCACCACATCAGCGACTATCCTGAGCAGTGTATACCAGATGTCTACCTCTACTGAGTTGTAGCTTTCTCTCGAGACTTACAGCTTTAACCTGAGTACAATGCCAAGCCCCTCGACCCAACCAAACACTAGTTACCATAATCCAAAGTCGCAAAAATGGGACAAGTGGGCACCACCACTTCAGCGACTATCCTGAGAAATCTACCCGAGATATCTACCTCTACTGAGTTGTAGCTTTCTCTCAAGACTTACAGCTTTGACCTGAGTACATTGCCAAGCCCCTCGACCCAACCAAACACAACTTAACATAGGCCAACGTCGCGAAAATGGGACAGGTGGGTACCACCACATCAGCGACTATCCTGAGCAGTGTATACCAGATGTCTACCTCTACTGAGTTGTAGCTTTCTCTCGAGATTTACAGCTTTGACCTGAGTACATTGCCAAACACCTCGACCCGAGCAAACACTACTTACCATAAGCCAAAGACGCGAAAATAGGACAAGTGGATACTACCACTTCAGCGACTATCCTGAGCAATCTACCCGAGATATCTACCTCTACTGAGTTGTAGCTTTCTCTCGAGATTTACAGCTTTGACCTGAGTACATTGCCAAGCCCCTCGACACAACCAAACACTACTTACAATAGGCCAAAGTCGCGAAAACGAGACAAGTGGGTACTACCACTTCAGCGACTATCCTGTGCAGTCTACACCAGATATCTACCTTTACTGCGTTGTAGCTGACTCTCGTGAGTAACAGCTTTGACCTGAGTACATTGCCAAGCCCCTCGACCCAACCAAACACTACTTACAATAGGCCAACGTCGCGAAAATGGGACAGGTGGGTACCACCACATCAGCGACTATCCTGAGTAGTGTATACCAGATATCTACCTCTACTGAGTTGTAGCTTACTCTCGAGACTTACAGCTTTGACCTGAGTACATTCCCAAACACCTCGACCCAACCAAACACTACTTACAATAGGCCAACGTCGCGAAAATGGGACAGGTGGGTACCACCACATCAGCGACTATCCTGAGTAGTGTATACCAGATATCTACCTCTACTGAGTTGTATCTTTCTCTCGAGACTTACAGCTTTGACCTGAGTACATTGCCAAACACCTCGACCCGAGCAAACACTACTTACCATAAGCCAAAGACGCGAAAATAGGACAAGTGGGTACTACCACTTCAGCGACTATCCTGAGCAATCTACCCGAGATATCTACCTTTACTGCGTTGTAGCTGACTCTCGTGAGTAACAGCTTTGACCTGAGTACATTGCCAAGCCCCTCGAGCCAACCAAACACTACTTACAATAGGCCAACGTCGCGAAAATGGGAGAAGGTGGGTACCACCACATCAGCGACTATCCTGAGCAGTGTATACCAGATGTCTACCTCTACTGAGTTGTAGCTTTCTCTCGAGACTTACAGCTTCGACCTGAGTACAATGCCAAGCCCCTCGACCCAACCAAACACTAGTTACCATAAGCCAAAGTCGCAAAAATGGGAGAAGGTGGGTACCACCACATCAGCGACTATCCTGAGCAGTGTATACCAGATGTCTACCTCTACTGAGTTGTAGCTTTCTCTCGAGACTTACAGCTTCGACCTGAGTACATTGCCAAACACCTCGACCCAACCAAACACTACTTACAATAGGCCAAACTCGCGAAAATAGGACAAGTGTGTGCCACCATTTCAGCGTCTATCCTGAGCAGTGTATACCAGATGTCTACCTCTACTGAGTTGCAGCTTACTCCCCAGACTTACAGCTTTAACATGAGTACATTGCCAAAGCCCTCGACCCAAGCAAACACTACTTACCATAAGCCAAAGACGCGAAAGTAGGACAAGTGGGTACTACCACTTCAGCGACTATCCTGACAAATCTACCCGAGATATCTACCTCTACTGAGTTGTAGCTTTCTCTCGAGATTTACAGCTTTGAACTGAGTACATTGCCAAGCCCCTCGACCCAACCAAACACAACTTAACATAGGCCAACGTCGCGAAAATGGGACAAGTGGGTACCACCACATCAGCGGCTATCCTGAGCAGTGTATACCAGATGTCTACCTCTACTGAGTTGTAGCTTTCTCTCGAGATTTACAGCTTTGACCTGAGTACATTGCCAAACACCTCGACCCGAGCAAACACTACTTACCATAAGCCAAAGACGCGAAAATAGGACAAGTGGGTACTACCACTTCAGCGACTATCCTGAGCAATCTACCCGAGATATCTACCTCTACTGATTTGTAGCTTTCTCTCGAGACTTACAGCTTTGACCTGAGTACATTGCCAAGTCCCTCGACCCAACCAAACACTACTTACAATAGGCCAACGTCGCGAAAATGGGAGAAGGTGGGTACCACCACATCAGCGACTATCCTGAGCAGTGTATACCAGATGTCTACCTCTACTGAGTTGTAGCTTTCTCTCGAGACTTACAGCTTCGACCTGAGTACATTGCCAAACACCTCGACCCAACCAAACACTACTTACAATAGGCCAAACTCGCGAAAATAGGACAAGTGTGTGCCACCATTTCAGCGTCTATCCTGAGTAGTCTACACCAGATATCTACCTTTACTGCGTTGTAGCTGACTCTCGTGAGTAACAGCTTTGACCTGAGTACATTGCCAAGCCCCTCGATCCAACCAAACACTACTTACCATAAGCCAAAGACGCGAAAGTAGGACAAGTGGGTACTACCACTTCAGCGACTATCCTGAGAAATCTACCCGAGATATCTACCTCTACTGAGTTGTAGCTTTCTCTCGAGATTTACAGCTTTGACCTGAGTACATTGCCAAGCCCCTCGACCCAACCAAACACAACTTAACATAGGCCAACGTCGCGAAAATGGGACAGGTGGGTACCACCACATCAGCGACTATCCTGAGCAGTGTATACCAGATGTCTACCTCTACTGAGTTATAGCTTTCTCTCGAGATTTACAGCTTTGACCTGAGTACATTGCCAAGCCCCTCGACCCAACCAAACACTACTTACAATAGGCCAACGTCGCGAAACTGGGACAAGTAAGTACTACCACTTCAGCAACTATCCTGAGTAGTGTATACCAGATATCTACCTCTACTGAGTTGTAGCTTACTCTCGAGACTTACAGCTTTGACCTGAGTACTTTCCCAAACACCTCGACCCAACCAAACACTACTTACAATAGGCCAAAGTCGCGAAAATAGCACAAGTGGGTACTACCACTTCAGCGACTATCCTGAGCAGTGTATAACAGATATCTACATCTACTGAGTTGTAGCTTACTCTCGAGACTTACAGCTCTGACATAAAAAATTTCCCAAACCCCTCGGCACAACCAAACACTACTTACAATAGGCCAAAGTCGCGAAAATGAGACAAGTGGGTACTACCACTTCAGCGACTATCCTGTGCAGTCTACACCAGATATCTACCTTTACTGCGTTGTAGCTGACTCTCGTGAGTAACAGCTTTGACCTGAGTAGATTGCCAAGCCCCTCGACCCAACCAAACAATACTTACAATAGGCCAACGTCGCGAAAATGGGACAGGTGGGTACCACCACATCAGCGACTATCCTGAGCAGCGTATACCAGATATCTACCTCTACTGAGTTGCAGCTTACTCCCCAGACTTACAGCTTTCACCTGAGTACATTGCCAAGCCCCTCGACCCAACCAAACACTACTTACCATAAGCCAAAGACGCGAAAGTAGGACAAGTGGGTACTACCACTTCAGCGACTATACTGTGCAGTCAACACCAGATGTCTACCTCTACTGAGTTGTAGATTACTCGCGAGACTTACAGCTTTGACCTGAGTACATCGCCAAGCCCCTCGACCCAACCAAACACTACTTACAATAGGCCAACGTCGCGAAAATGGGAGAAGGTGGGTACCACCACATCAGCGACTATCCTGAGCAGCGTATACCAGATGTCTACCTTTACTGAGTTGTAGCTTTCTCTCGAGACTTACAGCTTCGACCTGAGTACATTGCCAAACACCTCGACCCAACCAAACACTACTTACAATAGGCCAAACTCGCGAAAATAGGACAAGTGTGTGCCACCATTTCAGCGTCTGTCCTGAGTAGTGTATACCAGATATCTACCTCTACTGAGTTGTAGGTTACTTTCGAGACTTACAGCTTTGACCTGAGTACAATGCCAAGCCCCTCGACCCAACCAAACACTACTTACAATAGGCCAAACTCGCAAAAATGGGACAAGTGGGCACCACCACTTCAGCGACTATCCTGAGAAATCTACCCGAGATATCTACCTCTACTGAGTTGTATCTTTCTCTCGAGACTTACAGCTTTGACCTGAGTACATTGCCAAACCCCTGGACCCAAGCAAACACTACTTACCATAAGCCAAAGACGCGAAAGTAGGACAAGTGGGTACTACCACTTCAGCGACTATCCTGAGAAATCTACCCGAGATATCTACCTCTACTGCGTTGTAGTTGACTCTCGTGAGTTACAGCTTCGACGTGAGTACTTCCCAAACCCCTCGACCCAACCAAACACTACTTACAATAGGCCAACGTCGCGAAAATGGGACAGGTGGGTACCACCACATCAGCGACTATCCTGAGCAGTGTATACCAGATGTCTACCTCTACTGAGTTGCAGCTTACTCCCCAGACTTACAGCTTTAACATGAGTACATTGCCAAAGCCCTCGACCCAAGCAAACACTACTTACCATAAGCCAAAGACGCGAAACTAGGACAAGTGGGTACTACCACTTCAGCGACTACTCTGTGCAGTCAACACCAGATGTCTACCTCTACTGAGTTGTAGATTACTCTCGAGACTTACAGCTTTAACCTGAGTACAATGCCAAGCCCCTCGACCCAACCAAACACTAGTTACCATAATCCAAAGTCGCAAAAATGGGACAAGTGGGCACCACCACTTCAGCGACTATCCTGAGAATTCTACCCGAGATATCTACCTCTACTGAGTTGTATCTTTCTCTCGAGACTTACAGCTTTAACCTGAGAACATTGCCAATACCCACGACCCAACCAAACACTACTAAACATAAGCCAAAGACGCGAAAGAAGGACAAGAGGGAACTACCAAATCAGCTACAATCCTGACAAATCTACCCGAGATATCTACCTCTACTGCGTTGTAGTTGACTCCCGTGAGTTACAGCTTCGACGTGAGTACTTTCCCAAACCCCTCGACCCAACCAAACACTACTTACAATAGGCCAACGTCGCGAAAATGGGACAGGTGGGTACCACCACATCAGCGACTATCCTGAGCAGTGTATACCAGATGTCTACCTCTACTGAGTTATAGCTTTCTCTCGAGATTTACAGCTTTGACCTGAGTACATTGCCAAGCCCCTCGACCCAACCAAACACTACTTACCATAAGCCAAAGATGCGAAACTGGGACAAGTGGGTACTACCACTTCAGCGACTACTCTGTGCAGTCTACACCAGATGTCTACCTCTACTGAGTTGTAGATTACTCTCGAGACTTACAGCTTTAACCTGAGTACAATGCAAATCCCCTCGACACAACAAAAAACTATTTAACATAATCCAAAGTAGCTAAAATGGGACAAGTGGGCACCACCACTTCAGCGACGATCCTGAGAAATCTGCCCGAGATATCTACCTCTACTGAGTTGTATCTTTCTCTCGAGACTTACAGCTTTAACATGAGTACATTGCCAAAGCCCTCGACCCAAGCAAACACTACTTACCATAAGCCAAAGACGCGAAAGTAGGACAAGTGGGTACTACCACTTCAGCGACTATCCTGACAAATCTACCCGAGATATCTACCTCTACTGCGTTGTAGTTGACTCCCGTGAGTTACAGCTTCGACGTGAGTACTTTCCCAAACCCCTCGACCCAACCAAATACTACTTACAATAGGCCAACGTCGCGAAAATGGGACAGGTGGGTACCACCACATCAGCGACTATCCTGAGCAGTGTATACCAGATGTCTACCTCTACTGAGTTATAGCTTTCTCTCGAGATTTACAGCTTTGACCTGAGTACATTGCCAAGCCCCTCGACCCAACCAAACACTACTTACAATAGGCCAACGTCGCGAAAATGGGAGAAGGTGGGTACCACCACATCAGCGACTATCCTGAGCAGTGTATACCAGATGTCTACCTCTACTGAGTTGTAGCTTTCTCTCGAGACTTACAGCTTTAACCTGAGTACAATGCCAAGCCCCTCGACCCAACCAAACACTAGTTACCATAATCCAAAGTCGCAAAAATGGGACAAGTGGGCACCACCACTTCAGCGACTATCCTGAGAAATCTACCCGAGATATCTACCTCTACTGAGTTGTAGCTTTCTCTCAAGACTTACAGCTTTGACCTGAGTACATTGCCAAGCCCCTCGACCCAACCAAACACAACTTAACATAGGCCAACGTCGCGAAAATGGGACAGGTGGGTACCACCACATCAGCGACTATCCTGAGCAGTGTATACCAGATGTCTACCTCTACTGAGTTGTAGCTTTCTCTCGAGATTTACAGCTTTGACCTGAGTACATTGCCAAACACCTCGACCCGAGCAAACACTACTTACCATAAGCCAAAGACGCGAAAATAGGACAAGTGGGTACTACCACTTCAGCGACTATCCTGAGCAATCTACCCGATATATCTACCTCTACTGAGTTGTAGCTTTCTCTCGAGATTTACAGCTTTGACCTGAGTACATTGCCAAGCCCCTCGACACAACCAAACACTACTTACAATAGGCCAAAGTCGCGAAAACGAGACAAGTGGGTACTACCACTTCAGCGACTATCCTGTGCAGTCTACACCAGATATCTACCTTTACTGCGTTGTAGCTGACTCTCGTGAGTAACAGCTTTGACCTGAGTACATTGCCAAGCCCCTCGGCCCAACCAAACACTACTTACAATAGGCCAAAGTCGCGAAAATAGCACAAGTGGGTACTACCACTTCAGCGACTATCCTGAGCAGTGTATAACAGATATCTACATCTACTGAGTTGTAGCTTACTCTCGAGACTTACAGCTCTGACATAAAAAATTTCCCAAATCCCTCGGCCCAACCAAACACTACTTACAATAGGCCAAAGTCGCGAAAATGAGACAAGTGGGTACTACCACTTCAGCGACTATCCTGTGCAGTCTACACCAGATATCTACCTTTACTGCGTTGTAGCTGACTCTCGTGAGTAACAGCTTTGACCTGAGTACATTGCCAAGCCCCTCGATCCAACCAAACACTACTTACAATAGGCCAACGTCGCGAAAATGGGACAGGTGGGTACCACCACATCAGCGACTATCCTGAGCAGTGTATACCAGATGTCTACCTCTACTGAGTTGCAGCTTACTCCCCAGACTTACAGCTTTAACATGAGTACATTGCCAAGCCCCTCGACCCAACCAAACACTACTTACCATAAGCCAAAGATGCGAAACTGGGACAAGTGGGTACTACCACTTCAGCGACTACTCTGTGCAGTCTACACCAGATGTCTACCTCTACTGAGTTGTAGATTACTCTCGAGACTTACAGCTTTGACCTGAGTACATTGCCAAGCCCCTCGACCCAACCAAACACTACTTACAATAGGCCAACGTCGCGAAAATGGGAGAAGGTGGGTACCACCACATCAGCGACTATCCTGAGCAGTGTATACCAGATGTCTACCTCTACTGAGTTGTAGCTTTCTCTCGAGACTTACAGCTTCGACCTGAGTACATTGCCAAACACCTCGACCCAACCAAACACTACTTACAATAGGCCAAACTCGCAAAAATGGGACAAGTGGGCACCACCACTTCAGCGACTATCCTGAGCAGTGTATACCAGATGTCTACCTCTACTGAGTTGTAGGTTACTTTCGAGACTTACAGCTTCGACCTGAGTACATTGCCAAACACCTCGACCCAACCAAACACTACTTACAATAGGCCAAACTCGCAAAAATGGGACAAGTGGGCACCACCACTTCAGCGACTATCCTGAGAAATCTACCCGAGATATCTACCTCTACTGAGTTGTATCTTTCTCTCGAGACTTACAGCTTTGACCTGAGTACATTGCCAAACCCCTGGACCCAAGCAAACACTACTTACCATAAGCCAAAGACGCGAAAGTAGGACAAGTGGGTACTACCACTTCAGCGACTATCCTGAGAAATCTACCCGAGATATCTACCTCTACTGCGTTGTAGTTGACTCTCGTGAGTTACAGCTTCGACGTGAGTACTTCCCAAACCCCTCGACCCAACCAAACACTACTTACAATAGGCCAACGTCGCGAAAATGGGACAGGTGGGTACCACCACATCAGCGACTATCCTGAGCAGTGTATACCAGATGTCTACCTCTACTGAGTTATAGCTTTCTCTCGAGATTTACAGCTTTGACCTGAGTACATTGCCAAGCCCCTCGACCCAACCAAACACTACTTACAATAGGCCAACGTCGCGAAAATGGGAGAAGGTGGGTACCACCACATCAGCGACTATCCTGAGCAGTGTATACCAGATGTCTACCTCTACTGAGTTGTAGATTACTCTCGAGACTTACAGCTTCGACCTGAGTACAATGCCAAGCCCCTCGACCCAACCAAACACTAGTTACCATAATCCAAAGTCGCAAAAATGGGACAAGTGGGCACCACCACTTCAGCGACTATCCTGAGAAATCTACCCGAGATATCTACCTCTACTGAGTTGTAGCTTTCTCTCAAGACTTACAGCTTTGACCTGAGTACATTGCCAAGCCCCTCGACCCAACCAAACACAACTTAACATAGGCCAACGTCGCGAAAACGGGACAGGTGGGTACCACCACATCAGCGACTATCCTGAGTAGTGTATACCAGATATCTACCTCTACTGAGTTGTAGCTTACTCTCGAGACTTACAGCTTTGACCTGAGTACATTCCCAAACACCTCGACCCAACCAAACACTACTTACCATAAGCCAAAGTCGCAAAAATGGGACAGGTGGGTACCACCACATCAGCGACTATCCTGAGTAGTGTATACCAGATATCTACCTCTACTGAGTTGTATCTTTCTCTCGAGACTTACAGCTTTGACCTGAGTACATTGCCAAACACCTCGACCCGAGCAAACACTACTTACCATAAGCCAAAGACGCGAAAATAGGACAAGTGGGTACTACCACTTCAGCGTCTATCCTGAGTAGTCTACACCAGATATCTACCTTTACTGAGTTGTAGCTGACTCTCGAGAGTAACAGCTTTGACCTGAGTACATTGCCAAGCCCCTCGATCCAACCAAACACTACTTACAATAGGCCAACGTCGCGAAAATGGGAGAAGGTGGGTACCACCACATCAGCGACTATCCTGAGCAGTGTATACCAGATGTCTACCTCTACTGAGTTGTAGCTTTCTCTCGAGACTTACAGCTTCGACCTGAGTACAATGCCAAGCCCCTCGACCCAACCAAACACTAGTTACCATAAGCCAAAGTCGCAAAAATGGGAGAAGGTGGGTACCACCAAATCAGAGAATATCCTTAGAATTGTATACGAGATGTCTACCTCTACTGAGTTGTAGCTTTCTCTCGAGACTTACAGCTTCGACCTGAGTACATTGCCAAACACCTCGACCCAACCAAACACTACTTACAATAGGCCAAACTCGCGAAAATAGGACAAGTGTGTGCCACCATTTCAGCGTCTATCCTGAGTAGTCTACACCAGATATCTACCTCTACTGAGTTGTAGCTTACTCCCCAGACTTACAGCTTTAACATGAGTACATTGCCAAAGCCCTCGACCCAAGCAAACACTACTTACCATAAGCCAAAGACGCGAAAGTAGGACAAGTGGGTACTACCACTTCAGCGACTATCCTGACAAATCTACCCGAGATATCTACCTCTACTGAGTTGTAGCTTTCTCTCAAGACTTACAGCTTTGACCTGAGTACATTGCCAAGCCCCTCGACCCAACCAAACACAACTTAACATAGGCCAACGTCGCGAAAATGGGACAGGTGGGTACCACCACATCAGCGACTATCCTGAGCAGTGTATACCAGATGTCTACCTCTACTGAGTTGTAGCTTTCTCTCGAGATTTACAGCTTTGACCTGAGTACATTGCCAAACACCTCGACCCGAGCAAACACTACTTACCATAAGCCAAAGACGCGAAAATAGGACAAGTGGGTACTACCACTTCAGCGACTATCCTGAGCAATCTACCCGAGATATCTACCTCTACTGATTTGTAGCTTTCTCTCGAGACTTACAGCTTTGACCTGAGTACATTGCCAAGTCCCTCGACCCAACCAAACACTACTTACAATAGGCCAACGTCGCGAAAATGGGAGAAGGTGGGTACCACCACATCAGCGACTATCCTGAGCAGTGTATACCAGATGTCTACCTCTACTGAGTTGTAGCTTTCTCTCGAGACTTACAGCTTTGACCGGAGTACTTTGCCAAGTCCCTCGACCCAACCAAACACTACTTACAATAGGCCAACGTCGCGAAAATGGGACAGGTGGGTACCACCACATCAGCGACTATCCTGAGCAGTGTATACCAGATGTCTACCTTTACTGCGTTGTAGCTGACTCTCGAGACTTACAGCTTTGACCTGAGTACTTTCCCAAACACCTCGACCCAACCAAACACTACTTACAATAGGCCAACGTCGCGAAAATGGGACAGGTGGGTACCACCACATCAGCGACTATCCTGAGTAGTGTATACCAGATATCTACCTCTACTGAGTTGTAGCTTACTCTCGAGACTTACAGCTTTGACCTGAGTACATTCCCAAACACCTCGACCCAACCAAACACTACTTACCATAGGCCAAAGTCGCTAAAATGGGACAGGTGGGTACCACCACATCAGCGACTATCCCGAGTAGTGTATACCAGATATCTACCTCTACTGAGTTGTATCTTTCTCTCGAGACTTACAGCTTTGACCTGAGTACATTGCCAAACACCTCGACCCGAGCAAACACTACTTACCATAAGCCAAAGACGCGAAAATAGGACAAGTGGGTACTACCACTTCAGCGACTATCCTGAGCAATCTACCCGAGATATCTACCTTTACTGCGTTGTAGCTGACTCTCGTGAGTAACAGCTTTGACCTGAGTACATTGCCAAGCCCCTCGAGCCAACCAAACACTACTTACAATAGGCCAACGTCGCGAAAATGGGAGAAGGTGGGTACCACCACATCAGCGACTATCCTGAGCAGTGTATACCAGATGTCTACCTCTACTGAGTTGTAGCTTTCTCTCGAGACTTACAGCTTCGACCTGAGTACAATGCCAAGCCCCTCGACCCAACCAAACACTAGTTACCATAAGCCAAAGTCGCAAAAATGGGAGAAGGTGGGTACCACCACATCAGCGACTACTCTGTGCAGTCTACACCAGATGTCTACCTCTACTGAGTTGTAGATTACTCTCGAGACTTACAGCTTCGACCTGAGTACATTGCCAAACACCTCGACCCAACCAAACACTACTTACAATAGGCCAAACTCGCAAAAATGGGACAAGTGGGCACCACCACTTCAGCGACTATCCTGAGAAATCTACCCGAGATATCTACCTCTACTGAGTTGTATCTTTCTCTCGAGACTTACAGCTTTGACCTGAGTACATTGCCAAACCCCTCGACCCAAGCAAACACTACTTACCATAAGCCAAAGACGCGAAAGTAGGACAAGTGGGTACTACCACTTCAGCGACCATCCTGAGAAATCTACCCGAGATATCTACCTCTACTGCGTTGTAGTTGACTCTCGTGAGTTACAGCTTCGACGTGAGTACTTTCCCAAACCCCTCGACCCAACCAAACACTACTTACAATAGGCCAACGTCGCGAAAATGGGACAGGTGGGTACCACCACATCAGCGACTATCCTGAGCAGTGTATACCAGATGTCTACCTCTACTGAGTTATAGCTTTCTCTCGAGATTTACAGCTTTGACCTGAGTACATTGCCAAGCCCCTCGACCCAACCAAACACTACTTACCATAAGCCAAAGACGCGAAACTGGGACAAGTGGGTACTACCACTTCAGCGACTACTCTGTGCAGTCAACACCAGATGTCTACCTCTACTGAGTTGTAGATTACTCTCGAGACTTACAGCTTTAACCTGAGTACAATGCCAAGCCCCTCGACCCAACCAAACACTAGTTACCATAATCCAAAGTCGCAAAAATGGGACAAGTGGGCACCACCACTTCAGCGACTATCCTGAGAAATCTACCCGAGATATCTACCTCTACTGAGTTGTATCTTTCTCTCGAGACTTACAGCTTTAACATGAGTACATTGCCAAAGCCCTCGACCCAAGCAAACACTACTTACCATAAGCCAAAGACGCGAAAGTAGGACAAGTGGGTACTACCACTTCAGCGACTATCCTGACAAATCTACCCGAGATATCTACCTCTACTGCGTTGTAGTTGACTCCCGTGAGTTACAGCTTCGACGTGAGTACTTTCCCAAACCCCTCGACCCAACCAAATACTACTTACAATAGGCCAACGTCGCGAAAATGGGACAGGTGGGTACCACCACATCAGCGACTATCCTGAGCAGTGTATACCAGATGTCTACCTCTACTGAGTTATAGCTTTCTCTCGAGATTTACAGCTTTGACCTGAGTACATTGCCAAGCCCCTCGACCCAACCAAACACTACTTACAATAGGCCAACGTCGCGAAAATGGGAGAAGGTGGGTACCACCACATCAGCGACTATCCTGAGCAGTGTATACCAGATGTCTACCTCTACTGAGTTGTAGATTACTCTCGAGACTTACAGCTTTAACCTGAGTACAATGCCAAGCCCCTCGACCCAACCAAACACTAGTTACCATAATCCAAAGTCGCAAAAATGGGACAAGTGGGCACCACCACTTCAGCGACTATCCTGAGAAATCTACCCGAGATATCTACCTCTACTGAGTTGTAGCTTTCTCTCAAGACTTACAGCTTTGACCTGAGTACATTGCCAAGCCCCTCGACCCAACCAAACACAACTTAACATAGGCCAACGTCGCGAAAATGGGACAGGTGGGTACCACCACATCAGCGACTATCCTGAGCAGTGTATACCAGATGTCTACCTCTACTGAGTTGTAGCTTTCTCTCGAGATTTACAGCTTTGACCTGAGTACATTGCCAAACACCTCGACCCGAGCAAACACTACTTACCATAAGCCAAAGACGCGAAAATAGGACAAGTGGGTACTACCACTTCAGCGACTATCCTGAGCAATCTACCCGATATATCTACCTCTACTGATTTGTAGCTTTCTCTCGAGACTTACAGCTTTGACCTGAGTACATTGCCAAGTCCCTCGACCCAACCAAACACTACTTACAATAGGCCAACGTCGCGAAAATGGGACAAGTTGGTACTACCACTTCAGCGACTATCCTGAGCAGTGTATAACAGATATCTACATCTACTGAGTTGTAGCTTACTCTCGAGACTTACAGCTCTGACCTAAAAAATTTCCCAAATCCCTCGGACCAACCAAACACTACTTACAATAGGCCAAAGTCGCGAAAATGAGACAAGTGGGTACTACCACTTCAGCGACTATCCTGTGCAGTCTACACCAGATATCTACCTTTACTGCGTTGTAGCTGACTCTCGTGAGTAACAGCTTTGACCTGAGTACATTGCCAAGCCCCTCGATCCAACCAAACACTACTTACAATAGGCCAACGTCGCGAAAATGGGACAGGTGGGTACCACCACATCAGCGACTATCCTGAGCAGTGTATACCAGATGTCTACCTCTACTGAGTTGCAGCTTACTCCCCAGACTTACAGCTTTAACATGAGTACATTGCCAAGCCCCTCGACCCAACCAAACACTACTTACCATAAGCCAAAGATGCGAAACTGGGACAAGTGGGTACTACCACTTCAGCGACTACTCTGTGCAGTCAACACCAGATGTCTACCTCTACTGAGTTGTAGATTACTCTCGAGACTTACAGCTTTGACCTGAGTACATTGCCAAGCCCCTCGACCCAACCAAACACTACTTACAATAGGCCAACGTCGCGAAAATGGGACAGGTGGGTACCACCACATCAGCGACTATCCTGAGCAGTGTATACCAGATGTCTACCTCTACTGAGTTGTAGCTTTCTCTCGAGACTTACAGCTTCGACCTGAGTACATTGCCAAACACCTCGACCCAACCAAACACTACTTACAATAGGCCAAAGTCGCGAAAATAGGACAAGTGTGTGCAACCATTTCAGCGTCTATCCTGAGTAGTGTATACCAGATATCTACCTCTACTGAGTTGTAGCTTTCTCTCGAGACTTACAGCTTTGACCTGAGTACATTGCCAAACACCTCGACCCAACCAAACACTACTTACAATAGGCCAAACTCGCAAAAATGGGACAAGTGGGCACCACCACTTCAGCGACTATCCTGAGAAATCTACCCGAGATATCTACCTCTACTGAGTTGTATCTTTCTCTCGAGACTTACAGCTTTGACCTGAGTACATTGCCAAACCCCTGGACCCAAGCAAACACTACTTACCATAAGCCAAAGACGCGAAAGTAGGACAAGTGGGTACTACCACTTCAGCGACTATCCTGAGAAATCTACCCGAGATATCTACCTCTACTGCGTTGTAGTTGACTCTCGTGAGTTACAGCTTCGACGTGAGTACTTCCCAAACCCCTCGACCCAACCAAACACTACTTACAATAGGCCAACGTCGCGAAAATGGGACAGGTGGGTACCACCACATCAGCGACTATCCTGAGCAGTGTATACCAGATGTCTACCTCTACTGAGTTATAGCTTTCTCTCGAGATTTACAGCTTTGACCTGAGTACATTGCCAAGCCCCTCGACCCAACCAAACACTACTTACAATAGGCCAACGTCGCGAAAATGGGAGAAGGTGGGTACCACCACATCAGCGACTATCCTGAGCAGTGTATACCAGATGTCTACCTCTACTGAGTTGTAGCTTTCTCTCGAGACTTACAGCTTTAACCTGAGTACAATGCCAAGCCCCTCGACCCAACCAAACACTAGTTACCATAATCCAAAGTCGCAAAAATGGGACAAGTGGGCACCACCACTTCAGCGACTATCCTGAGAAATCTACCCGAGATATCTACCTCTACTGAGTTGTAGCTTTCTCTCAAGACTTACAGCTTTGACCTGAGTACATTGCCAAGCCCCTCGACCCAACCAAACACAACTTAACATAGGCCAACGTCGCGAAAATGGGACAGGTGGGTACCACCACATCAGCGACTATCCTGAGCAGTGTATACCAGATGTCTACCTCTACTGAGTTGTAGCTTTCTCTCGAGATTTACAGCTTTGACCTGAGTACATTGCCAAACACCTCGACCCGAGCAAACACTACTTACCATAAGCCAAAGACGCGAAAATAGGACAAGTGGGTACTACCACTTCAGCGACTATCCTGAGCAATCTACCCGAGATATCTACCTCTACTGATTTGTAGCTTTCTCTCGAGACTTACAGCTTTGACCTGAGTACATTGCCAAGTCCCTCGACCCCACCAAACACTACTTACCATACGCCAAAGACGCGAAAATAGGACAAGTGTGTTCCACCACTTCAGCGTCTATCCTGAGTAGTCTACACCAGATATCTACCTTTACTGCGTTGTAGCTGACTCTCGTGAGTAACAGCTTTGACCTGAGTACATTGCCAAGCCCCTCGACCCAACCAAACACTACTTACAATAGGCCAACGTCGCGAAAATGGGACAGGTGGGTACCACCACATCAGCGACTATCCTGAGTAGTGTATACCAGATATCTACCTCTACTGAGTTGTAGCTTACTCTCGAGACTTACAGCTTTGACCTGAGTACATTCCCAAACACCTCGACCCAACCAAACACTACTTACCATAAGCCAAAGTCGCAAAAATGGGACAAGTGGGTACCACCACTTCAGCGTCTATCCTGAGTAGTGTATACCAGATATCTACCTCTACTGAGTTGTATCTTTCTCTCGAGACTTACAGCTTTGACCTGAGTACATTGCCAAACACCTCGACCCGAGCAAACACTACTTACCATAAGCCAAAGACGCGAAAATAGGACAAGTGGGTACTACCACTTCAGCGACTATCCTGAGCAATCTACCCGAGATATCTACCTTTACTGCGTTGTAGCTGACTCTCGTGAGTAACAGCTTTGACCTGAGTACATTGCCAAGCCCCTCGAGCCAACCAAACACTACTTACAATAGGCCAACGTCGCGAAAATGGGAGAAGGTGGGTACCACCACATCAGCGACTATCCTGAGCAGTGTATACCAGATGTCTACCTCTACTGAGTTGTAGCTTACTCGCGAGACTTACAGCTTCGACATGAGTACATTGCCAAACACCTCGACCCAACCAAACACTAGTTACCATAAGCCAAAGATGCGAAAATGGGAGAAGGTGGGAAACACCACATCAGCGACTATCCTGAGCAGTGTATACCAGATGTCTACCTCTACTGAGTTGTAGCTTTCTCTCGAGACTTACAGCTTCGACCTGAGTACATTGCCAAACACCTCGACCCAACCAAACACTACTTACAATAGGCCAAACTCGCGAAAATAGGACAAGTGTGTGCCACCATTTCAGCGTCTATCCTGAGTAGTCTACACCAGATATCTACCTCTACTGAGTTGCAGCTTACTCCCCAGACTTACAGCTTTAACATGAGTACATTGCCAAAGCCCTCGACCCAAGCAAACACTACTTACCATAAGCCAAAGACGCGAAAGTAGGACAAGTGGGTACTACCACTTCAGCGACTATCCTGACAAATCTACCCGAGATATCTACCTCTACTGAGTTGTAGCTTTCTCTCAAGACTTACAGCTTTGAACTGAGTACATTGCCAAGCCCCTCGACCCAACCAAACACAACTTAACATAGGCCAACGTCGCGAAAATGGGACAGGTGGGTACCACCACATCAGCGACTATCCTGAGCAGTGTATACCAGATGTCTACCTCTACTGAGTTGTAGCTTTCTCTCGAGATTTACAGCTTTGACCTGAGTACATTGCCAAACACCTCGACCCGAGCAAACACTACTTACCATAAGCCAAAGACGCGAAAATAGGACAAGTGGGTACTACCACTTCAGCGACTATCCTGAGCAATCTACCCGAGATATCTACCTCTACTGAGTTGTAGCTTTCTCTCGAGACTTACAGCTTTGACCTGAGTACATTGACAAGCCCCTCGACCCAACCAAACACTACTTACAATAGGCCAACGTCGCGAAAATGGGAGAAGGTGGGTACCACCACATCAGCGACTATCCTGAGCAGTGTATACCAGATGTCTACCTCTACTGAGTTGTAGCTTTCTCTCGAGACTTACAGCTTCGACCTGAGTACATTGCCAAACACCTCGACCCAACCAAACACTACTTACAATAGGCCAAACTCGCGAAAATAGGACAAGTGTGTGCCACCATTTCAGCGTCTATCCTGAGTAGTCTAAACCAGATATCTACCTCTACTGAGTTGTAGCTTACTCTCGTGACTTACAGCTTTGACCTGAGTACATTGCCAAAGCCCTCGACCCAAGCAAACACTACTTACCATAAGCCAAAGACGCGAAAGTAGGACAAGTGGGTACTACCACTTCAGCGACTATCCTGACAAATCAACCCGAGATATCTACCTCTACTGAGTTGTAGCTTTCTCTCCAGACTTACAGCTTTGACCTGAGTACATTGCCAAGCCCCTCGACCCAACCAAACACAACTTAACATAGGCCAACGTCGCGAAAATGGGACAGGTGGGTACCACCACATCAGCGACTATCCTGAGCAGTGTATACCAGATGTCTACCTCTACTGAGTTATAGCTTTCTCTCGAGATTTACAGCTTTGACCTGAGTACATTGCCAAGCCCCTCGACCCAACCAAACACTACTTACAATAGGCCAACGTCGCGAAACTGGGACAAGTGGGTACTACCACTTCAGCGACTACTCTGTGCAGTCAACACCAGATGTCTACCTCTACTGAGTTGTAGCTTACTCTCGAGACTTACAGCTTTGACCTGAGTACCTTGCCAAGCCCCTCGACCCAACCAAACACTACTTACCATAAGCCAAAGATGCGAAACTGGGACAAGTGGGTACTACCACTTCAGCGTCTATCCTCAGCAATCTACCCGAGATATATACCTTTGCTGAGTTGTAGCTGACTCTCGAGACTTACAGCCTTGACCTGAGTACCTTTCCAAGCCCCTTGACCCAACCAAACGCTACTTACAATAGGCGATAGTCGCGAAAATAGGACAGTCTACACCAGATATCTGCCTCTACTGAGTTGCAGCTTATTCCCCAGACTTACAGCTTTAACCTGAGTACATTGCCAAGCCCCTCGACCCAACCAAACACTACTTACCATAAGCCAAAGTCGCAAAAATGGGACAAGTGGGTACCACCACTTCAGCGTCTATCCTTAGCAATCTACCCGAGATATATACCTTTGCTGAGTTGTAGCTGACTCTCGAGACTTACAGCCTTGACCTGAGTACCTTTCCAAGCCCCTTGACCCAACCAAACGCTACTTACAATAGGCGATAGTCGCGAAAATAGGACAGTCTACACCAGATATCTGCCTCTACTGAGTTGCAGCTTATTCCCCAGACTTACAGCTTTAACCTGAGTACATTGCCAAGCCCCTCGACCCAACCAAACACTACTTACCATAAGCCAAAGATGCGAAACTGGGACAAGTGGGTACTACCACTTCAGCGACTACTCTGTGCAGTCAACACCAGATGTCTACTTCTACTGAGTTGTAGATTACTCTCGAGACTTACAGCTTTGACCTGAGTACATTGTCAAGCCCCTCGACACAACCAAACACTATTTACCATAAGCCAAAGATGCGAAACTGGGACAAGTGGGTACTACCACTTCAGCGACTACTCTGTGCAGTCAACACCAGATGTCTACCTCTACTGAGTTGTAGATTACTCTCGAGACTTACAGCTTTGACCTGAGTACCTTTCCAAGCACCTTGACCCAACCAAACGCTACTTACAATAGGCGATAGTCGCGAAAATAGGACAGTCTACACCAGATATCTGCCTCTACTGAGTTGCAGCTTACTCCCCAGACTTACAGCTTTAACCTGAGTACATTGCCAAGCCTCTCGACCCAACCAAACACTACTTACCATAAGCCAAAGATGCGAAACTGGGACAAGTGGGTACTACCACTTCAGCGACTACTCTGTGCAGTCATCACCAGATGTCTACTTCTACTGAGTTGTAGATTACTCTCGAGACTTACAGCTTTGATCTGAGTACATTGTCAAGCCCCTCGACACAACCAAACACTACTTACCATAAGCCAAAGATGCGAAACTGGGACAAGTGGGTACTACCACTTCAGCGACTACTCTGTGCAGTCAACACCAGATGTCTACCTCTACTGAGTTGTAGATTACTCTCGAGACTTACAGCTTTTACCTGAGTACCTTTCCAAGCACCTTGAACCAACCAAATGCTACTTACAATAGGCGATAGTCGCGAAAATAGGACAGTCTACACCAGATATCTGCCTCTACTGAGTTGCAGCTTACTCCCCAGACTTACAGCTTTAACCTGAGTACATTGCCAAGCCTCTCGACCCAACCAAACACTACTTACCATAAGCCAAAGATGCGAAACTGGGACAAGTGGGTACTACCACTTCAGCGACTACTCTGTGCAGTCAACACCAGATGTCTACCTCTCCTGAGTTGTAGATTACTCTCGAGACTTACAGCTTTGACCTGAGTACCTTTCCAAGCACCTTGACCCAACCAAACGCTACTTACAATAGGCGATAGTCGCGAAAATAGGACAGTCTACACCAGATATCTGCCTCTACTGAGTTGCAGCTTACTCCCCAGACTTACAGCTTTAACCTGAGTACATTGCCAAGCCTCTCGACCCAACCAAACACTACTTACCATAAGCCAAAGATGCGAAACTGGGACAAGTGGGTACTACCACTTCAGCGACTACTCTGTGCAGTCAACACCAGATGTCTACTTCTACTGAGTTGTAGATTACTCTCGAGACTTACAGCTTTGACCTGAGTACATTGTCAAGCCCCTCGACACAACCAAACACTACTTACCATAAGCCAAAGATGCGAAACTGGGACAAGTGGGTACTACCACTTCAGCGACTACTCTGTGCAGTCAACACCAGATGTCTACCTCTACTGAGTTGTAGATTACTCTCGAGACTTACAGCTTTAACCTGAGTACATTGCCAAACAAACACCTCGACCCAACCAAACACTACTTACCATAAGCCAAAGTCGCAAAAATGGGACAAGTGGGTACAACCACTTCAGCGTCTAGCCTGAGAAGTCTACCCGAGATCTCTACCTCTACTGACTTGTAGCTTTCTCTCGAGACTAACAGCTTTGACCTAAAAAATTTCCCAAACCCCTCGGCCCAACCAAACACTACTTACAATAGGCCAAAGTCGCGAAAATGAGACAAGTGGGTACTACCACTTCAGCGACTATCCTGTGCAGTCAACACCAGATGTCTACCTCTACTGACTTGTAGCTTTCTCTCGAGACTAACAGCTTTGACCTAAAAAATTTCCCAAACCCCTCGACCCAACCAAACACTACTTACAATAGGCCAAAGTCGCGAAAATGAGACAAGTGGGTACTACCACTTCAGCGACTATCCTGTGCAGTCTACACCAGATATCTACCTTTACTGCGTTGTAGCTGACTCTCGTGAGTAACAGCTTTGACCTGAGTACATTGCCAAGCCCCTCGGCCCAACCAAACACTACTTACAATAGGCCAAAGTCGCGAAAATAGCACAAGTGGGTACTACCACTTCAGCGACTATCCTGAGCAGTCTAAAACAGATATCTACATATACTGAGTTGTAGCTTACTCTCGAGACTTACAGCTCTGACATAAAAAATTTCCCAAACCCCTCGACCCAACCAAACACTACTTACAATAGGCCAAAGTCGCGAAAATGAGACAAGTGGGTACTACCACTTCAGCGACTATCCTGTGCAGTCTACACCAGATATCTACCTTTACTGCGTTGTAGCTGACTCTCGTGAGTAACAGCTTTGACCTGAGTACATTGCCAAGCCCCTCGGCCCAACCAAACACTACTTACAATAGGCCAAAGTCGCGAAAATGAGACAAGTGGGTACTACCACTTCAGCGACTATCCTGAGCAGTGTATAACAGATATCTACATCTACTGAGTTGTAGCTTTCTCTCAAGACTTACAGCTTTGACCTGAGTACATTGCCAAGCCCCTCGACCCAACCAAACACAACTTAACATAGGCCAACGTCGCGAAAATGGGACAGGTGGGTACCACCACATCAGCGACTATCCTGAGCAGTGTATACCAGATGTCTACCTCTACTGAGTTGTAGCTTTCTCTCGAGATTTACAGCTTTGACCTGAGTACATTGCCAAACACCTCGACCGGAGCAAACACTACTTACCATAAGCCAAAGACGCGAAAATAGGACAAGTGGGTACTACCACTTCAGCGACTATCCTGAGCAATCTACCCGAGATATCTACCTCTACTGATTTGTAGCTTTCTCTCGAGACTTACAGCTTTGACCTGAGTACATTGCCAAGTCCCTCGACCCAACCAAACACTACTTACAATAGGCCAACGTCGCGAAAAAGAGACAAGTGGGTACTACCACTTCAGCGACTATCCTGAGTAGTCTACACCAGATATCTACCTTTACTGCGTTGTAGCTGACTCTCGTGAGTAACAGCTTTGACCTGAGTACATTGCCAAGCCCCTCGACCCAACCAAACACTACTTACAATAGGCCAACGTCGCGAAAATGGGACAGGTGGGTACCACCACATCAGCGACTATCCTGAGCAGTGTATACCAGATGTCTACCTCTACTGAGTTATAGCTTTCTCTCGAGATTTACAGCTTTGACCTGAGTACATTGCCAAGCCCCTCGACCCAACCAAACACTACTTACAATAGGCCAACGTCGCGAAACTGGGACAAGTGGGTACTACCACTTCAGCGACTACTCTGTGCAGTCAACACCAGATGTCTACCTCTACTGAGTTGCAGCTTACTCCCCAGACTTACAGCATTAACCTGAGTACATTGCCAAGCACCTCGACCCAACCAAACACTACTTACCATAAGCCAAAGATGCGAAACTGGGACAAGTGGGTACCACCACTTCAGCGTCTATCCTTAGCAATCTACCCGAGATATATACCTTTGCTGAGTTGTAGCTGACTCTCGAGACTTACAGCCTTGACCTGAGTACCTTTCCAAGCCCCTTGACCCAACCAAACGCTACTTACAATAGGCGATAGTCGCGAAAATAGGACAGTCTACACCAGATATCTGCCTCTACTGAGTTGCAGCTTATTCCCCAGACTTACAGCTTTAACCTGAGTACATTGCCAAGCCCCTCGACCCAACCAAACACTACTTACCATAAGCCAAAGTCGCAAAAATGGGACAAGTGGGTACCACCACTTCAGCGTCTATCCTTAGCAATCTACCCGAGATATATACCTTTGCTGAGTTGTAGCTGACTCTCGAGACTTACAGCTTTGACCTGAGTACCTTTCCAAGCACCTTGACCCAACCAAACGCTACTTACAATAGGCGATAGTCGCGAAAATAGGACAGTCTACACCAGATATCTGCCTCTACTGAGTTGCAGCTTATTCCCCAGACTTACAGCTTTAACCTGAGTACATTGCCAAGCCCCTCGACCCAACCAAACACTACTTACCATAAGCCAAAGATGCGAAACTGGGACAAGTGGGTACTACCACTTCAGCGACTACTCTGTGCAGTCAACACCAGATGTCTACTTCTACTGAGTTGTAGATTACTCTCGAGACTTACAGCTTTGACCTGAGTACATTGTCAAGCCCCTCGACACAACCAAACACTACTTACCATAAGCCAAAGATGCGAAACTGGGACAAGTGGGTACTACCACTTCAGCGACTACTCTGTGCAGTCAACACCAGATGTCTACCTCTACTGAGTTGTAGATTACTCTCGAGACTTACAGCTTTGACCTGAGTACCTTTCCAAGCACCTTGACCCAACCAAACGCTACTTACAATAGGCGATAGTCGCGAAAATAGGACAGTCTACACCAGATATCTGCCTCTACTGAGTTGCAGCTTACTCCCCAGACTTACAGCTTTAACCTGAGTACATTGCCAAGCCTCTCGACCCAACCAAACACTACTTACCATAAGCCAAAGATGCGAAACTGGGACAAGTGGGTACTACCACTTCAGCGACTACTCTGTGCAGTCAACACCAGATGTCTACTTCTACTGAGTTGTAGATTACTCTCGAGACTTACAGCTTTGACCTGAGTACATTGTCAAGCCCCTCGACACAACCAAACACTACTTACCATAAGCCAAAGATGCGAAACTGGGACAAGTGGGTACTACCACTTCAGCGACTACTCTGTGCAGTCAACACCAGATGTCTACCTCTACTGAGTTGTAGATTACTCTCGAGACTTACAGCTTTAACCTGAGTACATTGCCAAACAAACACCTCGACCCAACCAAACACTACTTACCATAAGCCAAAGTCGCAAAAATGGGACAAGTGGGTACAACCACTTCAGCGACTATCCTGAGAAATCTACCCGAGATATCTACCTCTACTGACTTGTAGCTTTCGCTCGCGACTAACAGCTTTGACCTAAAAAATTTCCCAAACCCCTCGGCCCAACCAAACACTACTTACAATAGGCCAAAGTCGCGAAAATGAGACAAGTGGGTACTACCACTTCAGCGACTATCCTGTGCAGTCAACACCAGATGTCTACCTCTACTGACTTGTAGCTTTCTCTCGAGACTTACAGCTCTGACATAAAAAATTTCCCAAACCCCTCGGCACAACCAAACACTACTTACAATAGGCCAAAGTCGCGAAAATGAGACAAGTGGGTACTACCACTTCAGCGACTATCCTGTGCAGTCTACACCAGATATCTACCTTTACTGCGTTGTAGCTGACTCTCGTGAGTAACAGCTTTGACCTGAGTACATTGCCAAGCCCCTCGGCCCAACCAAACACTACTTACAATAGGCCAAAGTCGCGAAAATAGCACAAGTGGGTACTACCACTTCAGCGACTATCCTGAGCAGTGTAGAACAGATATCTACATCTACTGAGGTGAAGAATACTCTCGAGACTTAAAGATCTGACATAAAAAATTTCCCAAACCCCTCGGCCCAACCAAACACTACTTACAATAGGCCAAAGTCGCGAAAATGAGACAAGTGGGTACTACCACTTCAGCGACTATCCTGTGCAGTCTACACCAGATATCTACCTTTACTGCGTTGTAGCTGACTCTCGTGAGTAACAGCTTTGACCTGAGTACATTGCCAAGCCCCTCGGCCCAACCAAACACTACTTACAATAGGCCAAAGTCGCGAAAATGAGACAAGTGGGTACTACCACTTCAGCGACTATCCTGAGCAGTGTATAACAGATATCTACATCTACTGAGTTGTAGCTTTCTCTCAAGACTTACAGCTTTGACCTGAGTACATTGCCAAGCCCCTCGACCCAACCAAACACAACTTAACATAGGCCAACGTCGCGAAAATGGGACAGGTGGGTACCACCACATCAGCGACTATCCTGAGCAGTGTATACCAGATGTCTACCTCTACTGAGTTGTAGCTTTCTCTCGAGATTTACAGCTTTGACCTGAGTACATTGCCAAACACCTCGACCCGAGCAAACACTACTTACCATAAGCCAAAGACGCGAAAATAGGACAAGTGGGTACTACCACTTCAGCGACTATCCTGAGCAATCTACCCGAGATATCTACCTCTACTGAGTTGTAGCTTTCTCTCGAGATTTACAGCTTTGACCTGAGTACATTGCCAAGCCCCTCGACACAACCAAACACTACTTACAATAGGCCAAAGTCGCGAAAAAGAGACAAGTGGGTACTACCACTTCAGCGACTATCCTGTGCAGTCTACACCAGATATCTACCTTTACTGCGTTGCAGCTTACTCTCGAGACGTACAGCTTTGACCTGAGTACATTGCCAAGCCCCTCGACCCAACCAAACACTACTTACAATAGGCCAACGTCGCGAAAATGGGACAGGTGGGTACCACCACATCAGCGACTATCCTGAGTAGTGTATACCAGATATCTACCTCTACTGAGTTGTAGCTTACTCTCGAGACTTACAGCTTTGACCTGAGTACTTTCCCAAACACCTCGACCCAACCAAACACTACTTACAATAGGCCAAAGTCGCGAAAATAGCACAAGTGGGTACTACCACTTCAGCGACTATCCTGAGCAGTGTATAACAGATATCTACATCTACTGAGTTGTAGCTTACTCTCGAGACTTACAGCTCTGACATAAAAAATTTCCCAAACCCCTCGGCACAACCAAACACTACTTACAATAGGCCAAAGTCGCGAAAATGAGACAAGTGGGTACTACCACTTCAGCGACTATCCTGTGCAGTCTACACCAGATATCTACCTTTACTGCGTTGTAGCTGACTCTCGTGAGTAACAGCTTTGACCTGAGTACATTGCCAAGCCCCTCGATCCAACCAAACACTACTTACAATAGGCCAACGTCGCGAAAATGGGACAGGTGGGTACCACCACATCAGCGACTATCCTGAGCAGTGTATACCAGATGTCTACCTCTACTGAGTTATAGCTTTCTCTCGAGATTTACAGCTTTGACCTGAGTACATTGCCAAACACCTCGACCCGAGCAAACACTACTTACCATAAGCCAAAGACGCGAAAATAGGACAAGTGGGTACTACCACTTCAGCGACTATCCTGAGCAATCTACCCGAGATATCTACCTCTACTGATTTGTAGCTTTCTCTCGAGACTTACAGCTTTGACCTGAGTACATTGCCAAGCCCCTCGACCCAACCAAACACTACTTACAATAGGCCAAAGTCGCGAAAATGAGACAAGTGGGTACTACCACTTCAGCGACTATCCTGTGCAGTCTACACCAGATATCTACCTTTACTGCGTTGTAGCTGACTCTCGTGAGTAACAGCTTTGACCTGAGTACATTGCCAAGCCCCTCGGCCCAACCAAACACTACTTACAATAGGCCAAAGTCGCGAAAATAGCACAAGTGGGTACTACCACTTCAGCGACTATCCTGAGCAGTGTATAACAGATATCTACATCTCCTGAGTTGTAGCTTACTCTCGAGACTTACAGCTCTGACCTAAAAAATTTCCCAAATCCCTCGGCCCAACCAAACACTACTTACAATAGGCCAAAGTCGCGAAAATGAGACAAGTGGGTACTACCACTTCAGCGACTATCCTGTGCAGTCTACACCAGATATCTACCTTTACTGCGTTGTAGCTGACTCTCGTGAGTAACAGCTTTGACCTGAGTACATTGCCAAGCCCCTCGATCCAACCAAACACTACTTACAATAGGCCAACGTCGCGAAAATGGGACAGGTGGGTACCACCACATCAGCGACTATCCTGAGCAGTGTATACCAGATGTCTACCTCTACTGAGTTGCAGCTTACTCCCCAGACTTACAGCTTTAACATGAGTACATTGCCAAGCCCCTCGACCCAACCAAACACTACTTACCATAAGCCAAAGATGCGAAACTGGGACAAGTGGGTACTACCACTTCAGCGACTACTCTGTGCAGTCAACACCAGATGTCTACCTCTACTGAGTTGTAGATTACTCTCGAGACTTACAGCTTTGACCTGAGTACATTGCCAAGCCCCTCGACCCAACCAAACACTACTTACAATAGGCCAACGTCGCGAAAATGGGAGAAGGTGGGTACCACCACATCAGCGACTATCCTGAGCAGTGTATACCAGATGTCTACCTCTACTGAGTTGTAGCTTTCTCTCGAGACTTACAGCTTCGACCTGAGTACATTGCCAAACACCTCGACCCAACCAAACACTACTTACAATAGGCCAAACTCGCAAAAATAGGACAAGTGTGTGCAACCATTTCAGCGTCTATCCTGAGTAGTGTATACCAGATATCTACCTCTACTGAGTTGTAGGTTACTTTCGAGACTTACAGCTTCGACCTGAGTACATTGCCAAACACCTCGACCCAACCAAACACTACTTACAATAGGCCAAACTCGCAAAAATGGGACAAGTGGGCACCACCACTTCAGCGACTATCCTGAGAAATCTACCCGAGATATCTACCTCTACTGAGTTGTATCTTTCTCTCGAGACTTACAGCTTTGACCTGAGTACATTGCCAAACCCCTCGACCCAAGCAAACACTACTTACCATAAGCCAAAGACGCGAAAGTAGGACAAGTGGGTACTACCACTTCAGCGACTATCCTGAGAAATCTACCCGAGATATCTACCTCTACTGCGTTGTAGTTGACTCTTGTGAGTTACAGCTTCGACGTGAGTACTTCCCAAACCCCTCGACCCAACCAAACACTACTTACAATAGGCCAACGTCGCGAAAATGGGACAGGTGGGTACCACCACATCAGCGACTATCCTGAGCAGTGTATACCAGATGTCTACCTCTACTGAGTTATAGCTTTCTCTCGAGATTTACAGCTTTGACCTGAGTACATTGCCAAGCCCCTCGACCCAACCAAACACTACTTACAATAGGCCAACGTCGCGAAAATGGGAGAAGGTGGGTACCACCACATCAGCGACTATCCTGAGCAGTGTATACCAGATGTCTACCTCTACTGAGTTGTAGCTTTCTCTCGAGACTTACAGCTTTAACCTGAGTACAATGCCAAGCCCCTCGACCCAACCAAACACTAGTTACCATAATCCAAAGTCGCAAAAATGGGACAAGTGGGCACCACCACTTCAGCGACTATCCTGAGAAATCTACCCGAGATATCTACCTCTACTGAGTTGTAGCTTTCTCTCAAGACTTACAGCTTTGACCTGAGTACATTGCCAAGCCCCTCGACCCAACCAAACACAACTTAACATAGGCCAACGTCGCGAAAATGGGACAGGTGGGTACCACCACATCAGCGACTATCCTGAGCAGTGTATACCAGATGTCTACCTCTACTGAGTTGTAGCTTTCTCTCGAGATTTACAGCTTTGACCTGAGTACATTGCCAAACACCTCGACCCGAGCAAACACTACTTACCATAAGCCAAAGACGCGAAAATAGGACAAGTGGGTACTACCACTTCAGCGACTATCCTGAGCAATCTACCCGAGATATCTACCTCTACTGATTTGTAGCTTTCTCTCGAGACTTACAGCTTTGACCTGAGTACATTGCCAAGTCCCTCGACCCAACCAAACACTACTTACAATAGGCCAAAGTCGCGAAAACGAGACAAGTGGGTACTACCACTTCAGCGTCTATCCTGAGTAGTCTACACCAGATATCTACCTTTACTGCGTTGTAGCTGACTCTCGTGAGTAACAGCTTTGACCTGAGTACATTGCCAAGCCCCTCGACCCAACCAAACACTACTTACAATAGGCCAACGTCGCGAAAATGGGACAGGTGGGTACCACCACATCAGCGACTATCCTGAGTAGTGTATACCAGATATCTACCTCTACTGAGTTGTAGCTTACTCTCGAGACTTACAGCTTTGACCTGAGTACATTCCCAAACACCTCGACCCAACCAAACACTACTTACAATAGGCCAACGTCGCGAAAATGGGACAGGTGGGTACCACCACATCAGCGACTATCCTGAGTAGTGTATACCAGATATCTACCTCTACTGAGTTGTATCTTTCTCTCGAGACTTACAGCTTTGACCTGAGTACATTGCCAAACACCTCGACCCGAGCAAACACTACTTACCATAAGCCAAAGACGCGAAAATAGGACAAGTGGGTACTACCACTTCAGCGACTATCCTGAGCAATCTACCCGAGATATCTACCTTTACTGCGTTGTAGCTGACTCTCGTGAGTAACAGCTTTGACCTGAGTACATTGACAAGCCCCTCGACCCAACCAAACAATACTTACAATATGCCAACGTCGCGAAAATGGGAGAATGTGGGTACCACCACATCAGCGACTATCCTGAGCAGTGTATACCAGATTTCTACCTCTACTGAGTTGTAGCTTTCTCTCGAGACTTACAGCTTCGACCTGAGTACAATGCCAAGCCCCTCGACCCAACCAAACACAAGTTACCATACGCCAAAGTCGCGAAAATGGGACAAGTGGGAACCACCACATCAGCGACTATCCTGAGAAATCTAAACCAGATATCTACCTCTACTGAGTTGTAGCTTTCTCTCGAGACTTACAGCTTCGACCTGAGTACATTGCCAAACACCTCGACCCAACCAAACACTACTTACAATAGGCCAAACTCGCGAAAATAGGACAAGTGTGTGCCACCATTTCAGCGTCTATCCTGAGTAGTCTATACCAGATATCTACCTCTTCTGAGTTGGAGCTTACTCACGAGACTTACAGCTTTTACCTGAGTACATTGCCAAACCCCTCGACCCAAGCAAACACTACTTACCATAAGCCAAAGACGCGAAAGTAGGACAAGTGGGTACTACCACTTCAGCGACTATCCTGAGAAATCTACCCGAGATATCTACCTCTACTGAGTTGTAGCTTTCTCTCGAGACTTACAGCTTTGAACTGAGTACATTGCCAAGCCCCTCGACCCAACCAAACACAACTTAACATAGGCCAACGTCGCGAAAATGGGACAGGTGGGTACCACCACATCAGCGACTATCCTGAGCAGTGTATACCAGATGTCTACCTCTACTGAGTTGTAGCTTTCTCTCGAGATTTACAGCTTTGACCTGAGTACATTGCCAAACACCTCGACCCGAGCAAACACTACTTACCATAAGCCAAAGACGCAAAAATGGGACAAGTGGGTACTACCACTTCAGCGACTATCCTGAGAAATCTACCCGAGATATCTACCTCTACTGAGTTGTAGCTTTCTCTCGAGATTTACAGCTTTGACCTGAGTACATTGCCAAGCCCCTCGACCCAACCAAACACTACTTACAATAGGCCAACGTCGCGAAAATGGGAGAAGGTGGGTACCACCACATCAGCGACTATCCTGAGCAGTGTATACCAGATGTCTACCTCTACTGAGTTGTAGCTTTCTCTCGAGACTTACAGCTTCGACCTGAGTACATTGCCAAACACCTCGACCCAACCAAACACTACTTACAATAGGCCAAACTCGCGAAAATAGGACAAGTGTGTGCCACCATTTCAGCGTCTATCCTGAGTAGTCTACACCAGATATCTACCTTTACTGCGTTGTAGCTTACTTTCGAGACTTACAGCTTTGACCTGAGTACATTGCCAAACCCCTCGACCCAAGCAAACACTACTTACCATAAGCCAAAGACGCAAAAATGGGAGAAGGTGGGTACCACCACATCAGCGACTATCCTGAGCAGTGTATACCAGATGTCTACCTCTACTGAGTTGCAGCTTACTCCCCAGACTTACAGCTTTGACCTGAGTACATTGCCAAGCCCCTCGACCCAACCAAACACTACTTACAATAGGCCAACGTCGCGAAACTGGGACAAGTGGGTACTACCACTTCAGCGACTACTCTGTGCAGTCAACACCAGATGTCTACCTCTACTGAGTTGCAGCTTACTCCCCAGACTTACAGCATTAACCTGAGTACATTGCCAAGCCCCTCGACCCAACCAAACACTACTTACCATAAGCCAAAGATGCGAAACTGGGACAAGTGGGTATTACCACTTCAGCGTCTATCCTCAGCAATCTACCCGAGATATATACCTTTGCTGAGTTGTATCTGACTCTCGATACTTACATCATTGACCTGAGTACATTTCCAATCACCTTGACCAAACCAAACGATACTTACAATATTCGATAGTCGCGAAAATAGTACATTCTACAACAGATATCTGCCTCTACTGAGTTGCAGCTTATTCCCCAGACTTACAGCTTTGACCTGAGTACATTGCCAAGCCCCTCGACCCAACCAAACACTACTTACCATAAGCCAAAGATGCGAAACTGGGACAAGTGGGTACTACCACTTCAGCGTCTATCCTTAGCAATCTACACGAGATATATACCTTTGCTGAGTTGTAGCTGACTCTCGAGACTTACAGCTTTGACCTGAGTACCTTTCCAAGCCCCTTGACCCAACCAAACGCTACTTACAATAGGCGATAGTCGCGAAAATAGGACAGTCTACACCAGATATCTGCCTCTACTGAGTTGCAGCTTATTCCCCAGACTTACAGCTTTAACCTGAGTACATTGCCAAGCCTCTCGACCCAACCAAACACTACTTACCATAAGCCAAAGATGCGAAACTGGGACAAGTGGGTACTACCACTTCAGCGACTACTCTGTGCAGTCAACACCAGATGTCTACTTCTACTGAGTTGTAGATTACTCTCGAGACTTACAGCTTTGACCTGAGTACATTGTCAAGCCCCTCGACACAACCAAACACTACTTACCATAAGCCAAAGATGCGAAACTGGGACAAGTGGGTACTACCACTTCAGCGACTAATCTGTCCAGACAACACCAGATCTCAACAACGCCTCATTTGTAGATTACTCTCGAGACTTACAGCTTTGACCTGAGTACCTTTCCAAGCACCTTGACCCAACCAAACGCTACTTACAATAGGCGATAGTCGCGAAAATAGGACAGTCTACACCAGATATCTGCCTCTACTGAGTTGCAGCTTACTCCCCAGACTTACAGCTTTAACCTGAGTACATTGCCAAGCCTCTCGACCCAACCAAACACTACTTACCATAAGCCAAAGATGCGAAACTGGGACAAGTGGGTACTACCACTTCAGCGACTACTCTGTGCAGTCAACACCAGATGTCTACTTCTACTGAGTTGTAGATTACTCTCGAGACTTACAGCTTTGACCTGAGTACATTGTCAAGCCCCTCGACACAACCAAACACTACTTACCATAAGCCAAAGATGCGAAACTGGGACAAGTGGGTACTACCACTTCAGCGACTACTCTGTGCAGTCAACACCAGATGTCTACCTCTACTGAGTTGTAGATTACTCTCGAGACTTACAGCTTTAACCTGAGTACATTGCCAAACAAACACCTCGACCCAACCAAACACTACTTACCATAAGCCAAAGTCGCAAAAATGGGACAAGTGGGTACCACCACTTCAGCGTCTATCCTGAGAAATCTACCCGAGATATCTACCTCTACTGAGTTGTAGCTTTCTCTCGAGATTTACAGCTTTGACCTAAAAAATTTCCCAAACCCCTCGGCCCAACCAAACACTACTTACAATAGGCCAACGTCGCGAAAATGAGACAAGTGGGTACTACCACTTCAGCGACTATCCTGTGCAGTCAACACCAGATGTCTACCTCTACTGACTTGTAGCTTTCTCTCGAGACTAACAGCTTTGACCTAAAAAATTTCCCAAGCCCCTCGGCCCAACCAAACACTACTTACAATAGGCCAAAGTCGCGAAAATGAGACAAGTGGGTACTACCACTTCAGCGACTATCCTGTGCAGTCTACACCAGATATCTACCTTTACTGCGTTGTAGCTGACTCTCGTGAGTAACAGCTTTGACCTGAGTACATTGCCAAGCCCCTCGGCCCAACCAAACACTACTTACAATAGGCCAAAGTCGCGAAAATAGCACAAGTGGGTACTACCACTTCAGCGACTATCCTGAGCAGTGTATAACAGATATCTACATCTACTGAGTTGTAGCTTACTCTCGAGACTTACAGCTCTGACATAAAAAATTTCCCAAACCCCTCGGCACAACCAAACACTACTTACAATAGGCCAAAGTCGCGAAAATGAGACAAGTGGGTACTACCACTTCAGCGACTATCCTGTGCAGTCTACACCAGATATCTACCTTTACTGCGTTGTAGCTGACTCTCGTGAGTAACAGCTTTGACCTGAGTACATTGCCAAGCCCCTCGGCCCAACCAAACACTACTTAGAATAGGCCAAAGTCGCGAAAATAGCACAAGTGGGTACTACCACTTCAGCGACTATCCTGAGCAGTGTATAACAGATATCTACATCTACTGAGTTGTAGCTTTCTCTCAAGACTTACAGCTTTGACCTGAGTACAGTGCCAAGCCCCTCGACCCAACCAAACACAACTTAACATAGGCCAACGTCGCGAAAATGGGACAGGTGGGTACCACCACATCAGCGACTATCCTGAGCAGTGTATACCAGATGTCTACCTCTACTGAGTTGTAGCTTTCTCTCGAGATTTACAGCTTTGACCTGAGTACATTGCCAAACACCTCGACCCGAGCAAACACTACTTACCATAAGCCAAAGACGCGAAAATAGGACAAGTGGGTACTACCACTTCAGCGACTATCCTGAGCAATCTACCCGAGATATCTACCTCTACTGATTTGTAGCTTTCTCTCGAGACTTACAGCTTTGACCTGAGTACATTGCCAAGCCCCTCGACACAACCAAACACTACTTACAATAGGCCAAAGTCGCGAAAACGAGACAAGTGGGTACTACCACTTCAGCGTCTATCCTGAGTAGTCTACACCAGATATCTACCTTTACTGCGTTGTAGCTGACTCTCGTGAGTAACAGCTTTGACCTGAGTACATTGCCAAGCCCCTCGACCCAACCAAACACTACTTACAATAGGCCAACGTCGCGAAAATGGGACAGGTGGGTACCACCACATCAGCGACTATCCTGAGTAGTGTATACCAGATATCTACCTCTACTGAGTTGTAGCTTACTCTCGAGACTTACAGCTTTGACCTGAGTACTTTCCCAAACACCTCGACCCAACCAAACACTACTTACAATAGGCCAAAGTCGCGAAAATAGCACAAGTGGGTACTACCACTTCAGCGACTATCCTGAGCAGTGTATAACAGATATCTACATCTACTGAGTTGTAGCTTACTCTCGAGACTTACAGCTCTGACATAAAAAATTTCCCAAACCCCTCGGCACAACCAAACACTACTTACAATAGGCCAAAGTCGCGAAAATGAGACAAGTGGGTACTACCACTTCAGCGACTATCCTGTGCAGTCTACACCAGATATCTACCTTTACTGCGTTGTAGCTGACTCTCGTGAGTAACAGCTTTGACCTGAGTACATTGCCAAGCCCCTCGACCCAACCAAACACTACTTACAATAGGCCAACGTCGCGAAAATGGGAGAAGGTGGGTACCACCACATCAGCGACTATCCTGAGCAGTGTATACCAGATGTCTACCTCTACTGAGTTGCAGCTTACTCCCCAGACTTACAGCTTTAACATGAGTACATTGCCAAGCCCCTCGACCCAACCAAACACTACTTACAATAGGCCAACGTCGCGAAAATGGGAGAAGGTGGGTACCACCACATCAGCGACTATCCTGAGCAGTGTATACCAGATGTCTACCTCTACTGAGTTGTAGCTTTCTCTCGAGACTTACAGCTTCGACCTGAGTACATTGCCAAACACCTCGACCCAACCAAACACTACTTACAATAGGCCAAACTCGCAAAAATGGGACAAGTGTGTGCCACCAAATCAGCGACTATCCTGAGCAGTGTATACCAGATATCTACCTCTACTGAGTTGTAGGTTACTTTCGAGACTTACAGCTTTGACCTGAGTACATTGCCAAGCCCCTCGACCCAAGCAAACACTACTTACCATAACCCAAAATCGCAAAAATGGGACAAGTGGGTACCACCACTTCAGCGACTATCCTGAGAAATCTACCCGAGATATCTACCTCTACTGATTTGTAGCTTTCTCTCGAGACTTACAGCTTTGACCTGAGTACATTGCCAAGCCCCTCGACCCAAGCAAACACTACTTACCATAAGCCAAAGACGCGAAAGTAGGACAAGTGGGTACTACCACTTCAGCGACTATCCTGAGAAATCTACCCGAGATATCTACCTCTACTGCGTTGTAGTTGACTCTCGTGAGTTACAGCTTCGACGTGAGTACTTCCCAAACCCCTCGACCCAACCAAACACTACTTACAATAGGCCAACGTCGCGAAAATGGGACAGGTGGGTACCACCACATCAGCGACTATCCTGAGCAGTCAAAACCAGATGTCTACCTCTACTGAGTTGTAGATTACTCTCGAGACTTACAGCTTTAACCTGAGTACAATGCCAAGCCCCTCGACCCAACCAAACACTAGTTACCATAATCCAAAGTCGCAAAAATGGGACAAGTGGGCACCACCACTTCAGCGACTATCCTGAGAATTGTATACGAGATATCTACCTCTACTGAGTTGTAGCTTTCTCTCTAGACTTACAGCTTTGACCTGAGTACATTGCCAAGCCCCTCGACCCAACCAAACACAACTTAACATAGGCCAACGTCGCGAAAATGGGACAGGTGGGTACCACCACATCAGCGACTATCCTGAGCAGTGTATACCAGATGTCTACCTCTACTGAGTTGTAGCTTTCTCTCGAGATTTACAGCTTTGACCTGAGTACATTGCCAAACACCTCGACCCGAGCAAACACTACTTACCATAGGCCAAAGTCGCGAAAATAGGACAAGTGGGTGCGACCAGTTCAGCGGCTATCCTGAGAATTCTACCCGAGATATCTACCTGTACTGAGTTGTAGCTGTCTCTCGAGATTTACAGCTTTGACCTGAGTACATTGCCAAGCCCCTCGACACAACCAAACACTACTTACAATAGGCCAAAGTCGCGAAAACGAGACAAGTGGGTACTACCATTTCAGCGTCTATCCTGAGTAGTCTACACCAGATATCTACCTTTACTGCGTTGTAGCTGACTCTCGTGAGTAACAGCTTTGACCTGAGTACATTGCCAAGCCCCTCGATCCAACCAAACACTACTTACAATAGGCCAACGTCGCGAAAATGGGACAGGTGGGTACCACCACATCAGCGACTATCCTGAGTAGTGTATACCAGATATCTACCTCTACTGAGTTGTAGCTTACTCTCGAGACTTACAGCTTTGACCTGAGTACTTTCCCAAACACCTCGACCCAACCAAACACTACTTACAATAGGCCAACGTCGCGAAAATGGGACAGGTGGGTACCACCACATCAGCGACTATCCTGAGTAGTGTATACCAGATATCTACCTCTACTGAGTTGTATCTTTCTCTCGAGACTTACAGCTTTGACCTGAGTACATTGCCAAACCCCTCGACCCGAGCAAACACTACTTACCATAAGCCAAAGACGCGAAAATAGGACAAGTGGGTACTACCACTTCAGCGACTATCCTGAGCAATCTACCCGAGATATCTACCTTTACTGCGTTCTAGCTGACTCTCGTGTGTAACAGCTTTGACCTGAGTACATTTCCAAGCCCCTCGACCCAACCAAACACTACTTACAATAGGCCAACGTCGCGAAAATGGGAGAAGGTTGGTACCACCACATCAGCGACTATCCTGAGAAGTGTATACCAGATGTCTACCTCTACTGAGTTGTAGCTTTCTCTCGAGACTTACAGCTTCGACCTGAGTACAATGCCAAGCCCCTCGACCCAACCAAACACTAGTTACCATAATCCAAAGTCGCAAAAATGGGACAAGTGGGCACCACCACTTCAGCGACTATCCTGAGCAGTGTATACCAGATGTCTACCTCTACTGAGTTGTAGCTTTCTCTCGAGACTTACAGCTTCGACCTGAGTACATTGCCAAACACCTCGACCCAACCAAACACTACTTACAATAGGCCAAACTCGCGAAAATAGGACAAGTGTGTGCCACCATTTCAGCGTCTATCCTGAGTAGTCTACACCAGATATCTACCTTTACTGCGTTGTAGCTTACTCCCCAGACTTACAGCTTTAACATGAGTACATTGCCAAAGCCCTCGACCCAAGCAAACACTACTTACCATAAGCCAAAGACGCGAAAGTAGGACAAGTGGGTACTACCACTTCAGCGACTATCCTGACAAATCTACCCGAGATATCTACCTCTACTGAGTTGTAGCTTTCTCTCAAGACTTACAGCTTTGACCTGAGTACATTGCCAAGCCCCTCGACCCAACCAAACACAACTTAACATAGGCCAACGTCGCGAAAATGGGACAGGTGGGTACCACCACATCAGCGACTATCCTGAGCAGTGTATACCAGATGTCTACCTCTACTGAGTTGTAGCTTTCTCTCGAGATTTACAGCTTTGACCTGAGTACATTGCCAAACACCTCGACCCGAGCAAACACTACTTACCATAAGCCAAAGACGCGAAAATAGGACAAGTGGGTACTACCACTTCAGCGACTATCCTGAGAAATCTACCCGAGATATCTACCTCTACTGAGTTGTAGCTTTCTCTCGAGATTTACAGCTTTGACCTGAGTACATTGCCAAGCCCCTCGACCCAACCAAACACTACTTACAATAGGCCAACGTCGCGAAAATGGGAGAAGGTGGGTACCACCACATCAGCGACTATCCTGAGCAGTGTATACCAGATGTCTACCTCTACTGAGTTGTAGCTTTCTGTCGAGACTTACAGCTTTGACCTGAGTACATTGCCAAACACCTCGACCCAACCAAACACTACTTACAATAGGCCAAACTCGCGAAAATAGGACAAGTGTGTGCCACCATTTCAGCGTCTATCCTGAGTAGTCTACACCAGATATCTACCTTTACTGCGTTGTAGCTTACTCTCCAGACTTACAGCTTTGACCTGAGTACATTGCCAAAGCCCTCGACCCAAGCAAACACTACTTACCATAAGCCAAAGACGCGAAAGTAGGACAAGTGGGTACTACCACTTCAGCGACTATCCTGACAAATCTACCCGAGATATCTACCTCTACTGAGTTGTAGCTTTCTCTCAAGACGTACAGCTTTGACCTGAGTACATTGCCAAGCCCCTCGACCCAACCAAACACAACTTAACATAGGCCAACGTCGCGAAAATGGGACAGGTGGGTACCACCACATCAGCGACTATCCTGAGCAGTGTATACCAGATGTCTACCTCTACTGAGTTATAGCTTTCTCTCGAGATTTACAGCTTTGACCTGAGTACATTGCCAAGCCCCTCGACCCAACCAAACACTACTTACAATAGGCCAACGTCGCGAAACTGGGACAAGTGGGTACTACCACTTCAGCGACTACTCTGTGCAGTCAACACCAGATATCTGCCTCTACTGAGTTGCAGCTTACTCCCCAGACTTACAGCATTAACCTGAGTACATTGCCAAGCCCCTCGACCCAACCAAACACTACTTACCATAAGCCAAAGATGCGAAACTGGGACAAGTGGGTACTACCACTTCAGCGTCTATCCTCAGCAATCTACCCGAGATATATACCTTTGCTGAGTTGTAGCTGACTCTCGAGACTTACAGCCTTGACCTGAGTACCTTTCCAAGCCCCTTGACCCAACCAAACGCTACTTACAATAGGCGATAGTCGCGAAAATAGGACAGTCTACACCAGATATCTGCCTCTACTGAGTTGCAGCTTATTCCCCAGACTTACAGCTTTAACCTGAGTACATTGCCAAGCCCCTCGACCCAACCAAACACTACTTACCATAAGCCAAAGTCGCAAAAATGGGACAAGTGGGTACCACCACTTCAGCGTCTATCCTTAGCAATCTACCCGAGATATATACCTTTGCTGAGTTGTAGCTGACTCTCGAGACTTACAGCTTTGACCTGAGTACCTTTCCAAGCACCTTGACCCAACCAAACGCTACTTACAATAGGCGATAGTCGCGAAAATAGGACAGTCTACACCAGATATCTGCCTCTACTGAGTTGCAGCTTACTCCCCAGACTTACAGCTTTAACCTGAGTACATTGCCAAGCCTCTCGACCCAACCAAACACTACTTACCATAAGCCAAAGATGCGAAACTGGGACAAGTGGGTACTACCACTTCAGCGACTACTCTGTGCAGTCAACACCAGATGTCTACTTCTACTGAGTTGTAGATTACTCTCGAGACTTACAGCTTTGACCTGAGTACATTGTCAAGCCCCTCGACACAACCAAACACTACTTACCATAAGCCAAAGATGCGAAACTGGGACAAGTGGGTACTACCACTTCAGCGACTACTCTGTGCAGTCAACACCAGATGTCTACCTCTACTGAGTTGTAGATTACTCTCGAGACTTACAGCTTTGACCTGAGTACCTTTCCAAGCACCTGGACCCAACCAAACGCTACTTACAATAGGCGATAGTCGCGAAAATAGGACAGTCTACACCAGATATCTGCCTCTACTGAGTTGCAGCTTACTCCCCAGACTTACAGCTTTAACCTGAGTACATTGCCAAGCCTCTCGACCCAACCAAACACTACTTACCATAAGCCAAAGATGCGAAACTGGGACAAGTGGGTACTACCACTTCAGCGACTACTCTGTGCAGTCAACACCAGATGTCTACTTCTACTGAGTTGTAGATTACTCTCGAGACTTACAGCTTTGACCTGAGTACATTGTCAAGCCCCTCGACACAACCAAACACTACTTACCATAAGCCAAAGATGCGAAACTGGGACAAGTGGGTACTACCACTTCAGCGACTACTCTGTGCAGTCAACACCAGATGTCTACCTCTACTGAGTTGTAGATTACTCTCGAGACTTACAGCTTTAACCTGAGTACATTGCCAAACAAACACCTCGACCCAACCAAACACTACTTACCATAAGCCAAAGTCGCAAAAATGGGACAAGTGGGTACCACCACTTCAGCGTCTATCCTTAGCAATCTACCCGAGATATCTACCTCTACTGAGTTGTAGCTTTCTCTCGAGACTAACAGCTTTGACCTAAAAAATTTCCCAAACCCCTCGGCCAAACCAAACACTACTTACAATAGGCCAAAGTCGCGAAAATGAGACAAGTGGGTACTACCACTTCAGCGACTATCCTGTGCAGTCAACACCAGATGTCTACCTCTACTGACTTGTAGCTTTCTCTCGAGACTAACAGCTTTGACCTAAAAAATTTCCCAAACCCCTCGGCCCAACCAAACACTACTTACAATAGGCCAAAGTCGCGAAAATGAGACAAGTGGGTACTACCACTTCAGCGACTATCCTGTGCAGTCTACACCAGATATCTACCTTTACTGCGTTGTAGCTGACTCTCGTGAGTAACAGCTTTGACCTGAGTACATTGCCAAGCCCCTCGATCCAACCAAACACTACTTACAATAGGCCAACGTCGCGAAAATGGGACAGGTGGGTACCACCACATCAGCGACTATCCTGAGTAGTGTATACCAGATATCTACCTCTACTGAGTTGTAGCTTACTCTCGAGACTTACAGCTTTGACCTGAGTACTTTCCCAAACACCTCGACCCAACCAAACACTACTTACAATAGGCCAAAGTCGCGAAAATAGCACAAGTGGGTACTACCACTTCAGCGACTATCCTGAGCAGTGTATAACAGATATCTACATCTACTGAGTTGTAGCTTACTCTCGAGACTTACAGCTCTGACATAAAAAATTTCCCAAACCCCTCGGCACAACCAAACACTACTTACAATAGGCCAAAGTCGCGGAAAATGAGACAAGTGGGTACTACCACTTCAGCGACTATCCTGAGCAGTCTACACCAGATATCTACCTTTACTGCGTTGTAGCTGACTCTCGTGAGTAACAGCTTTGACCTGAGTACATTGCCAACCCCCTCGACCCAACCAAACACTACTTACAATAGGCCAACGTCGCGAAAATGGGACAGGTGGGTACCACCACATCAGCGACTATCCTGAGCAGTGTATACCAGATGTCTACCTCTACTGAGTTGTAGCTTTCTCTCGAGATTTACAGCTTTGACCTGAGTACATTGCCAAACACCTCGACCCGAGCAAACACAACTTACCATAAGCCAAAGACGCGAAAGTAGGACAAGTGGGTACTACCACTTCAGCGACTATCCTGAGAAATCTACCCGAGATATCTACCTCTACTGAGTTGTAGCTTTCTCTCGAGATTTACAGCTTTGACCTGAGTACATTGCCAAGCCCCTCGACCCAACCAAACACTACTTACAATAGGCCAACGTCGCGAAAATGGGACAAGTGTGTGCCACCATTTCAGCGACTATCCTGAGCAGTGTATACCAGATGTCTACCTCTACTGAGTTGTAGCTTTCTCTCGAGACTTACAGCTTCGACCTGAGTACATTGCCAAACACCTCGACCCAACCAAACACTACTTACAATAGGCCAAACTCGCGAAAATAGGACAAGTGTGTGCCACCATTTCAGCGTCTATCCTGAGTAGTCTACACCAGATATCTACCTTTACTGCGTTGTAGCTGACTCTCGTGAGTAACAGCTTTGACCTGAGTACATTGCCAAGCCCCTCGATCCAACCAAACACTACTTACAATAGGCCAAAGTCGCAAAAAATGGGACATGTGGGGACCACCACTTCAGCGTCTATCCTGAGAAATCTACCCGAGATATCTACCTCTACTGAGTTGTATCTTTCTCTCGAGACTTACAGCTTTGACCTGAGTACATTGCCAAACCCCTCGACCCAAGCAAACACTACTTACCATAAGCCAAAGACGCGAAAGTAGGACAAGTGGGTACTACCACTTCAGCGACTATCCTGACAAATCTACCCGAGATATCTACCTCTACTGCGTTGTAGTTGACTCCCGTGAGTTACAGCTTCGACGTGAGTACTTTCCCAAACCCCTCGACCCAACCAAACACTACTTACAATAGGCCAACGTCGCGAAAATGGGACAGGTGGGTACCACCACATCAGCGACTATCCTGAGAAATCTACCCGAGATATCTACCTCTACTGAGTTGTATCTTTCTCTCGAGACTTACAGCTTTGACCTGAGTACATTGCCAAACCCCTCGACCCAAGCAAACACTACTTACCATAAGCCAAAGACGCGAAAGTAGGACAAGTGGGTACTACCACTTCAGCGACTATCCTGAGAAATCTACCCGAGATATCTACCTCTACTGCGTTGTAGTTGACTCCCGTGAGTTACAGCTTCGACGTGAGTACTTTCCCAAACCCCTCGACCCAACCAAATACTACTTACAATAGGCCAACGTCGCGAAAATAGGACAAGTGTGTGCCACCATTTCAGCGACTATCCTGAGCAGTGTATACCAGATGTCTACCTCTACTGAGTTATAGCTTTCTCTCGAGATTTACAGCTTTGACCTGAGTACATTGCCAAGCCCCTCGACCCAACCAAACACTACTTACAATAGGCCAACGTCGCGAAACTGGGACAAGTGGGTACTACCACTTCAGCGACTACTCTGTGCAGTCAACACCAGATGTCTACCTCTACTGAGTTGTAGATTACTCTCGAGACTTACAGCTTTAACCTGAGTACATTGCCAAACAAACACCTCGACCCAACCAAACACTACTTACCATAAGCCAAAGTCGCAAAAATGGGACAAGTGGGTACCACCACTTCAGCGTCTATCCTGAGAAATCTACCCGAGATATCTACCTCTACTGACTTGTAGCTTTCTCTCGAGACTAACAGCTTTGACCTGAGTACATTGCCAAGCCCCTCGACCCAAGCAAACACTACTTACCATAAGCCAAAGACGCGAAACTGGGACAAGTGGGTACTACTATTTCAGCGACTATCCTGAGCAGTGTATACCAGATATCTACCTCTACTGAGTTGCAGCTTACTCCCCAGACTTACAGCTTTAACCTGAGTACATTGCCAAGCCCCTCGACCCAACCAAACACTACTTACCATAAGCCAAAGATGCGAAACTGGGACAAGTGGGTACTACCACTTCAGCGACTACTCTGTGCAGTCTACACCAGATGTCTACCTCTACTGAGTTGTAGATTACTCTCGAGACTTACAGCTTTAACCTGAGTACATTGCCAAACAAACACCTCGACCCAACCAAACACTACTTACCATAAGCCAAAGTCGCAAAAATGGGACAAGTGGGTACCACCACTTCAGCGTCTATCCTGAGAAATCTACCCGAGATATCTACCTCTACTGATTTGTAGCTTTCTCTCGAGACTTACAGCTTTGACCTGAGTACATTGCCAAGCCCCTCGACCCAACCAAACACTTCTTACCATAAGCCAAAGACGCGAAACTGGGACAAGTGGGTACTACTATTTCAGCGAATATCCTGAGCAGTGTATACCAGATATCTACCTCTACTGATTTGCAGCTTACTCCCCAGACTTACAGCTTTAACCTGAGTACATTGCCAAGCCCTTCGACACAACCAAACACTACTTACCATAAGCCAAATATGCGAAACTGGGACAAGTGGGTACTACCACTTCAGCGACTACTCTGTGCAGTCAACACCAGATGTCTACCTCTACTGAGTTGTAGATTACTCTCGAGACTTACAGCTTTGACCTGAGTACATTGCCAAGCCCCTCGACCCAACCAAACACTACTTACAATAGGCCAACGTCGCGAAAATGGGACAAGTGGGTACCACCACTTCAGCGACTATCCTGAGAAATCTACCCGAGATATCTACCTCTACTGATTTGTAGCTTTCTCTCGAGACTTACAGCTTTGACCTGAGTACATTGCCAAGTCCCTCGACCCAACCAAACACTACTTACCATAACCCAAAGACGCGAAACTGGGACAAGTGGGTACTACCATTTCAGCGACTATCCTGAGCAGTGTATACCAGATATCTACCTCTACTGAGTTGTAGCTTACTCTCGAGACTTACAGCTTTGACCTGAGTACATTGCCAAGCCCCTCGACCCAAGCAAACACTACTTACCATAAGCCAAAGACGCGAAAATAGGACAAGTGGGTACTACTATTTCAGCGAATATCCTGAGCAGTGTATACCAGATATCTACCTCTACTGATTTGCAGCTTACTCCCCAGACTTACAGCTTTAACCTGAGTACATTGCCAAGCCCTTCGACACAACCAAACACTACTTACCATAAGCCAAATATGCGAAACTGGGACAAGTGGGTACTACCACTTCAGCGACTACTCTGTGCAGTCAACACCAGATGTCTACCTCTACTGAGTTGTAGCTTACTCTCGAGACTTACAGCTTTGACCTGAGTACATTGCCAAGCCCCTCGACCCAAGCAAACACTACTTACCATAAGCCAAAGACGCGAAAATAGGACAAGTGGGTACTACCACTTCAGCGACTATCCTGAGCAATCTACCCGAGATATCTACCTCTACTGCGTTGTAGTTGACTCTCGTGAGTTACAGCTTCGACCTGCGTACTTTCCCAAACCCCTCGACTCAACTAAACACTACTTACAATAGGCCAAAGTCGCGAAAATAGGACAAGTGGGTGCCACCATTTCAGCGTCTATCCTGAGCAGTCTACCCGAGATATATACCTTTGCTGAGTTGTAGCTGACTTTCGAGACTTACAGCTTTGACCTGAGTACCTTTCCAAGCACCTTGACCTAACCAAACTCTACTTACAATAGGCCAAAATCGTGAAACTGGGAGTGGTGGATCCTATCCAACTAGTGATTGTTCTTAGCTATTAACGCAGATATCGGCTTCTACTGAGTTCCGGCTGCTTCTCGAGACTTGCACCTTTGACTCTAGTATCTACACGAATTTCTCAAGCCTACAATAGTTTCCTTAATGCACCCCAAATTGGCGAAACTGGGGAAGTGAGTCAAGTGACAGTTTGGAGCTATCTATAGCAGATATCGGCCTCTACTAAGTCTCGGCTGCCTTTGAAGACTCGCACCTTGATGCGATAACGTTCCTTAACTCCTAAAACCAACCGTAGATAATTTTTTCATTCGGTTTTCTATAGGTTTATTGACTAACAAATTATGCAATAATTAATAGTGGTCAATGCTTTTCATCAATACATTTGCATCTATTTTTATGAATCCAGTGATACCAAAAAGTGTCATTAATCTATTAATTGTAATAATGAAACTCAAATTTAATGATTTAAAAAAATGTTATATCTTGCTTTTAACAGATCTTAACGTTCGGGAAACTGTTTTAGTAGATCCCATTGACAATTCCTATTGAATGAATTGAAATTCATATTGAAGGCTCATATCTAGAAGTTCTATTCTAAAAATCCTATGTCACTTCCTGTATCAATTTCTATGTCAAAAATTTGTATTTTTTATGTAGGAAAGTATTCCCAGATTTTGATATATGATAATGCTGAAACTACTGCACAACTTTAGGTGCAAGAGATAATTATTTAGTGCAAGTTATTTATTCTTCTAACATTTTTTCCCAACATTGCGAAACTTACTATTATTTAACCAGTCACAACCTTTTTCCAGTATCAGTTAAATATTCTTGCATAGGCGCATGCATATCGCTTTGAAATAATAATTATTCCTCTCTCTACAGTTTCAAGCATATGTCAATTACGGTGCACATGCTCGCTAGATATTAATTATTGTGAACATTAAAAAATTTGCAAATTTTTTACATGATCGAGTCTGATGGTTTTAATTTATAATTTGAAATTGCAGGTTGTCTGCATCAAAGACAGAATTTTTTGGTATAATTAGCATAACTTTCAAAATTCTAATCGTAAGAAAGTTGTATTAACCTTGTTATTATATTGAATGAAGTCTTTTCTCATTACTCAGTAATTTTTATGCCCGTATGTATAAATCTACTTGATCATGCTCTAATTATGCAAAAATACTGAGTAGTTTTAATTAAAAAATGAACACAAAAATTGTTGATTTGGTAATGGTCAGTTTATTGTATACACTGATGTATTCAGTGAAGTATAATGTAATACGTACTGTGCATAATTATAAACAATTAACAGTAACTTTTTTGGAAGGTGAAATCATTGTATTGACTATAATATATGCATTGGATGTACAAAATGAGCTTCGATACACCCATTGAGGGGGAACTTTGGCTATAAAGTAAGTAATTATGCTTTAAAAAAGTATAATAATCTCAGTTTAAGTTTCTGTTAGTGAAATTAACAATGGCAGTCATCTTAAGCGTTTCACAACACTCATGAATTCCATATTTCCTAATCTTTTAGTTTTTGCAATGTAAGTACAAATAAAGTAATCTTTCACATAATTTTATAAATTCCTTCCAGGAATTTAAAAATACAGACAACGAGATTAAAAATAATAATTTACAGCTAGATTCGACCTTACCACATTACTTTACAGTTATCTATTATCGTATAACCGTGCGCTGTGACAAATGTATAAAAGCATGCGCTGCCCGATTACTTTCAGACTATTCAATCGCGTATAACAAATTGCAATATTTTGATATCTCGAAACTAATTCTAAATTGACTTGCATGCCTTTTCACCCTATGCGAAGTAAGAACCGCAATCAGAAGTATTTTAAAGTCCGTCAGGAAGTATATTCAGTTTTTCATTCAGACTATATTACAGAAGTATGTCAGGTCGTGTGACCATTCTAATTAATTTATGTTTTAATTAATAAACAATATGAACTTTTAGATATACATATGCATAAGACGTATTCATCTCATTCATCATCATTTGCATATATTCAAAAGTTGATATTATTCAAATTAATTATAATAGTCACACGTCATGACAAAGGAAAATTAACTAGAACTTGCTAAGTTTTAATATAAAGTATATGTATACATCTACATGCCCTGATAAAAAAAATTTTACTAACGATTTTCTTTCTCATAATAATTTGAATCTATATTTAAGACTTGTGACATTTACATATAAACCTATGCCTTAGATTATTTTTATAAAAATCAATTTAGAAAATTAATCTGGAACCGTTGATAGAAAATCGATTACGAAAGTTTTCATCAGAGTTTTGATACATTGGTAGGAAAAGAATTTGTTTGAATTGTTGATTAAGAGATTTGAAGGCCCTTAACTTGGCAATAAAGATACATCTTTGGCACAACAATATACACGATATTATGTGATTATTCATACAAGCTGGATTAACTTTTGGCGGTTGATTTCAAAGAAATCAGACGTTGCTTGTTTTAATCAACACATCACAATATTTGAGATCGTCTTCACGCTTGACGTTTTATGAATAAGTTTGGCTTAAAGACATGGACTATGCAAGTCTACATGATCATGAACGAATTTTAGTTTTTCCAAAAATTTGTCCACAATAATCAATGTTTTTGGTTGAAACTTTGGGATATTACAAGGGACATATCAATGGGGAATATTAATTGCGTTTAAACTATTAAATAAAAAAAACCTGTTTTACGGACGTTAAATTTATTTAAATTTTTAGAAAACAATTTAAGTCTACAACTCTTTGTTAATATATCTTTCATCATGTCCCAAAGTTTCAGCGAAAAATATTAATAACTATTGTAGAAGAGTTTAGGGAGAAACTGGAATTCTTTTCTTGATCACATGACTCACATAGTCCATGTCTTTTATGAAAGTTCAAGAAAACACGACTTTCAAGGGAGCAAAAAATTAAATAAGTATATTCTACAGATAAAAGCATCAATTAGTAACTTATCAGTAGCAAATAAAGAATCTCCTTGGCCACATTTTTGAATAAAATCACAAAACTCAAGTGTCTCGGCGTACATGGAAATTCTGCTATTGATTTCCGGTACAATGCAGATTTTCCAAACTACCTTACCATTACGCAAAACTCAAAATACAGTCAGATCACTTGAATGATTGAATTTAACACTTATATTCAAGCAAGAATTAAAAAAAAAATTTATATATATATCATTATAAAAAGATTGCACTAATGTCAAAATTAAAATAGACAATTAAAGGGAAGCTTATTAAGCTGAAGTGATCTGACTAAATTTTTAACGATTGAAACACAGAATCAAGATCAGAATATTTAAAATCAAGCACACAATCCTATTTTCTACAAACACGAGTTTCAAATATCATTCAGTCTATTTGAGTATACTTTGAAGTAGGAAAACGCCTATTTTTTTTTTAAATTTGATTTACGCTGTCTAGATTCATTATAAAAATTAGCATATCTAAAGCTAGGATTTTTGTGAAAATTGAATTCCATTACAACTCTGTGTTCGATAAAGAACTCCTCTGTCAATTCTTTTCCAAATCTTAGCTATAATGATTTAATATAAAATGTACTACTATGTCATGGCTGATTAAATTTTCTTTGCACATGGTGTTTTGAACTCATGTTCAAATCGTAAAAAATATTAATATGAGTTTAATTAACCACTGTTTTAAAATATTTTTGCTACTTCGTAACCAGCGGCACATTATGAGCTACTTCAGCTTTTCCAGAATGCAAGCGACTCTATCTGCTCGATATTCCGTGGCTGCGATTAGAAAAGCTTGAAGCTTGGACATTGATGGTTTCAAGAATTTATTAAATTGTTTGATGCTAAGCAGGGACGTGATTGCTTAAGTTTATGGATGCCGAAGTGTGCAGTGGAGAACGAGTCTGGTGAAACCTCAGCAGCTCGGACACTGTCACAGCAACACGTACGACACCCCGTCCTCCTTCCAAAACGTCGCTGGCACAACAAACCATTTTCTAGAACAGAAAAATGTATTCATTTTACATTAGAATATTGAGAAAATTATACAACGAAGTTCCAGAGTGAAACTGACTATTATTTTAAAATACAAATTTTTAATAAAAATAATTTCTTTGCAGTTTCAACGTGGAATTCCGTATTATATTTTATAAATTCTTAATTATGTGCTTACGTATCTATGTATCTAGAGCCGTCACTAAAGATGCAGCTTCACGCATTCCAAATAAACAATATTTTTTTCCAATCATATGAAGTTATTCTCCATTCTTTCAGCATTCACCACCATCGATTTAAAATTCTTTTTGTAAAATTGATAATTTGATTCAAAAATAATAATTTATGAAAAGAATACTTTATTTAAATGATCTGTAGTGTTACAATTGTTATTCCAATTATACAATGGTCGTAAAAAATGTTTTAAAAATTTTGACGAAAGAACTCTAAGAAGTCTCATTATAATTTTAAAAATGTTTTTGAAAATATGACAAAATGCTACTGAAAATTTCCATGGTTCAATTTCGAACTTCTTTGAAAACAGAGATCGTCAAAATTAATTAACGTAAAATACAGAAAAATAAATACAACAAAACAAATTATATTCCGAAAAATGAACAAACCAACCTATTAAGTACAAATACAAAAATGCTTTGTTAACAGCACATTTAACACATATAGGAAAGTGTACTTGTATAAATACGAAACTAATATTATAAATAAACAGGTAAATAAATGCATTATAGCATTTTTTGAACTGCAAAACCTTAAAATAAAAATGAAACAAAATTACTTAAATATTAAGCTGAAATAATTTAAGACCAAGCACCGAGTAAATAAAACTTTAAATGATATATTATGCGGTATAAAAGTAGCTTCAACAAACTGCATACAGTATACTGTATAATATAATAATCATAATTATAATAATACCTTTTAACTTCCCTAATTATAAGAAATCATACAGTAAAAGCTTATACAACGGAATGGTGTTTCCAAAATTATTATTTTTCTATAAATAGATCTAGATTTCGCATGTAAAAAATGAAGAAACGCATCAAACAAATTAACTATTTATCTGCTTTGTAGAATCAAATATAAATTAGGGTTAAGTAATGAAATCCAGTCTTGAATTGTCTGTACTTGTAATACTTGATTTGGGGATCTAATAAAGTAATACTGACTTATTCAACCATTATTTTATGATGGTATTAAATGCTTTGTTTTAGTAAGTTAATGAAAATAATTATTTTAAAACTTTTTAGTACGATAAGTTTGAGTTTCAAATAAAACTTCGGAAACGTTATAAAAAATCTAGTCATGTTTGGGAAAATATGGTTCCAAGTGTTTGAATTGAACAACAAATATGCGAAGACTATATAATCTGAACTAAAGTGCCTGAACTTGAAGCAAATATATCTAAAACCTGCAACTGAAGAAAAGATTCCGTTTTTTGAAAACGGTTCTGACTAGAGAAGAATAACGCATTAAAAAGACTAGCATCAGGAGTATTTAGCTCCAGCTATTGCAACGCAATTATTCCATTGAATGGACAAAATAAGATTATATTATTTCACATCCTTTTAAAAATAAGCTATCGCCTTTTATCCTCCGAAGATATAGAATTAGACAATTAGAGTAACTCGTGCATACATTTATGGTATACTTTTATGATACGTGTATAGTACGTTAGTGATATAAGCAACGTGTACTGATTTGCATCATTTAAATTTCCATTTAATGTTGCATTTTCACTCGATGCTTTGGCGTAAATTTAAGTTCCAAAAAAGTTTTACGTTCCTCTTCTTTACATATCAAGCAATTTTTTTTCTTCTTTCTTTTTTTTTTATAATGTATAAACACTTGAATTACATATGTATTTATATCATATATGTGAAATACATTTATTCTCTGCCCGTGTTCTCATGAAAATAAAATAGCAGACAGCAGGCACCATTTCTTGAGTTTATAAAATGCGATAAATAAAAATATTCGACCAAATATCAATATTTTTGCGTCACGTGGAATATGAATTTAGAGATCCGAGAGAGTTAAAATATTCTATTCAATTTAAAAAAGGGTCTCAATCGAAGAACCTGTATCTAAGAATTGAATGTTTCTAGCACCATGTCCTACACTCCAATTATTACCATCCTAAAATCACAGACCTTAAATGTTTTCTGGTCAAATCCCAAAGAAGTATGCAATACCGTTATAGGCCTATTGAACTTCTGCAGAGCCTATTATATTGTCTCGTTAAACCAATGACCGACTCATAAAGACGTGAGAAAATGAAACTAACAATTCCTTGATATTCTCGACCAGCGAATCATACCATTTATCAATTAGCAAACTATTATTTGATCATCACCTTTCTAGTAAATGCTCACAAATGATTTTTTCTAATTCAAAAGATGTTTTGGATCAAAAAAATTCAATATTCATTGATAAAGTAATTCACATATGAGCAAATCATATAATTCTATTCTTTTTTTTTAAGCAGAGAGTGCACTTTTCTGTTAGTTTCTCCCTTTTCAATTACTTTGTTTCTCGGCATAATTTGGGTTCGTCATAAATATTACTTTTTTACAGAACAAGAGATTTTATACGCCTGGTGATTTAGTCTAATGTAACTTTAAGTTAAATCTAAGTACATTTATAAGTAAGACATTATTAAAATAGAGCTTATCTTTAAGTACTGATTTATTTAGGTTTAAAAAAATCACTAGTCTAATAAAAACTTTTGTTCTATAAAAATAACTTTTGAAAAAGACTTTACCCTATAAACTATAAATTTCTTAGCAGCTCTAGTTACAATTAAAGAATGTCTAGCAACATGCCAATCTGCTATCAAACTCTGATATTTAAAAATTACTTTGATCAACCATTGACTAAAGCATCTTTTATAAATTGTGACGGGTCGTCAAAAAGATTCTGGCTATAAAAAATCTACTAAATCTAAATTATAAAAATTACCCTAAAAAAGGTAACTTTCTCTTTAAATAAATAATAATTTAAAAATGCTTCAAGTGTGTCGATGTACCATATAGGAAAGTACGTATCCTTCATGGTGATTTTGAAAAACATATTTTTAACAGTCTAGTACTATCTCTTATTCTTCCATTCTAAAATAACAGTTTTAGAAAAGAAGGGTAATTTAAAGAAGCAAAATCCGCTGGGGCTAAACAGAAGAAGAAAAAATTAATAAGAAAGAAAAAATATGAAATATGTTTTCAAAACCACCTCACATTCTTACATTAATAAGTAATTTGTTCAGTATAAATTGCTTTCGTATAAAATGCCTTTTTCTGAGCTTTACGGTCCTAGCTTGAAAATCAGTCGTTTTGAAAACAGTGAAGATGTAGTCTCTTAATTTAAAGTATTAGATATGCGCTAATTTTAAGAGCGGTAGCTAATGAATCGAATCACTAATCTTGATGTCTAGATGTACTTAATAAATGAAACACAGCCGGCAGTTTCGAGCTAGCTCATGATACGTGTAGAAAATAGAAAGCCACTATTAATCAATTCACTTTCATTTGCTGTCTTATTGAGTTGTTAACTCTATTATTTTCTGCAATCTCTTTAGTCGGGGATAGGGAAAATATAGAGCAGAGCCAAGACAGATAAAAACGTAGCAAAAAGCGTTGCGGACAAGACACGGTCCTGAATCATAGGGGATGAACCTGCGACTGGTTTCTGGGTTCCCTCTTCTTCACGAAGAAGAAGAAGAGCGGAAATTAGTCGGCCCAGAGCCTCCAGCCCGTACGCGTCCATGTAACCCACGTCCATGATTGCATCCGCGTCCATTAACATCTCCTGCAACCAACAACGATACTACTCAGTCCCAATTCTACGTTTATTTTTTCTTAAAATCACCCCTATAAATATTACATACATTCATGGGGTCAACCCTTTGTGTCCAACAATTTTAATTACCAATCAAATCACTTTTAAATCTTTCATTTCTATCTCATTGTATTTGAATTAGATGCGTTTCTTTTTGAAAAATAAATTTCTTTAGTTTTACTTTTACCATACAGATACAAAATCTTAACTGCACTTAAAAAAAGTTTTACATTTGTATTTTTAAATTAAAAGAATGATAATTGAAATATCGATTAGACATGTTAAAATTTCAAGTAGAGCTTAAAACCAATATAAATGTCTGAAATACGTAATTCCATTTTTTTAATTAATTCTAGTATGTAAATTGAAAATTTTTCTCAATTTGTGCAAGCAATATTGGTTTTAAACTTTTATATCAAATTTTTATTTACAAAGTGACTAGTACTAACGTAATTAGATGTAAAACATAGTTGAGTAAGACTCAGGATGTCCCAAAAGGAAGCAATGAAACACAAAAGCAAATTTTTCTAGGCGCATGCAACTAAAGCTCATGGACCATTTACGTGATCGACCCTTTAACCACAACTAATTTCCCTTCAAAAAAACACATTGCGATGAATATTGCCTATTTTTGGCAAAGATATCAGATACATTTATTATTTTAGTTAACGATGAATAGGGACTGACTAGTAGTTGTTGGCAAGTTTGCCGATATGTTTAAGTACAGAAATTAACAGTACATAGAAATGCAACTGTTCTTTACGTATATAAATTATTCAGAAATATTGTACGAAAAAATAAAATTTAACTATTTCTCTTGAGATTTTCAGCTCGACTACAAAGAAGTATTTTATATCGACCAAAAGTATTTCATTTCTTGAGGAAATTGATTTCTCAAGAAAAAATGTATTATTTGGATATTTAAAGGAGACTTACCTCAATTGAATTATGGAATTTACTAATTTCTACAAATGCACTTTATGTTATGGTTGTGTGTAATTAAAAACGTGTTTTCCGTGATACAATTTGAAAAGAAAATATAAACAGTAGTGGCGACTTTGTTGCTATGAGATGATGGTGCTACGATTGAAAATTAAGTGTCTGAGAGTAAACGAAGATATTAAAAAGATTAAAAATAAACAAATAGTAAAATTTAATCTTGCAGTTAAACAAAGAAGTAATTTATTTACTCTCAGATTATTAAATTTCAATCTCACAGTTAGATTAACTTTTGAATGTACACATTAAAAGTGTTTTATATCTTTTTCTTATATAATTTTCTATTGATTCATTATTGTTATTATTCAATGGGTACACACAAAACTTAAACTATTGACAATGCTATTTCATGCATGAAAATTACACCTGAGCAAAGGGAAAGAGCCACAATAGAGAAACTGAGTTTTTCAGCTTACCTCATCAACTCCAATCTTTCTGCAAGCCTCTAGGAAATTGTCGACATTCCTCCTGCATCTAGCCATGGTAAGCTTAGGCTAAAAATAAACGGTCGTGTTTCAATTAATTTAGTTTCAAAGGAAGGATACTCTTAACGGAAAAACGGAAGTGCTTACAACTGCTGGGGAAGGAACATGAATACTGGCGACTGATCGAGGTCGAACATGATTCGCCAAATGGCATAGAACAACTCCATCAGTCAGGGCAGGTGCGAGGTCCTCGGGCAGTGCCATCTTTAACCTTGTTTCAATATGCTGAAAGTACAATTTTATTAAATTTCTAGTACTTCCATGAAGATATTAGATATCTTTAAGCCAATATAACGCGAACTTCAAATCTACCTATTTAGTTTTTGTAAATACTCACATTTCTAAGTTGCTCTATCAGATCTGCTTCTTCTTTGGCACGCTCAAATTCCCTTCGCATCGTAAAAGAATATTTTTCAGGCATGTTACTATTCCACGTAACGGATCTCGTCGATTTTGAACTCCCTCCATTTGAATTTGGTCCGTTATTAGCTTATAAAAAATTTGTATATCATTAAATTATTATTCCATGAATCGGAATAAATTTTAAAACAGTTTTATAATCTTCAGATATTTACCTTCAACATATCCTACAGTAGTCTTCACTAGCCTTGGTACATGTGCTGGACTGCAGTTACTAGAAAGTATACTAGAAGAAGTTTTAATCGGCGAATTGGGTTTTCTATACGACTGTTCTGTAAATTTCCCGTTCTTATTATTGCATTCGCTGTTGCTGCCGTTAATAACTGATGTGTTCTGATAATTAATCCGAGATGGCGTAACTTTCTGCACCGGCCGCTTGTTTGCGTTTTCTTCGTTGAATATTTGCTTTCCAGTAAGAGTGCCGTCACCGGTTAAATCAGTTTCGTTGATGGTATCGTTTCCCGGTGGAGTTATTTGCTCTCGAGGCCTATAAACACTAGGTCCCTCATTTGCCCTTTGTAATCTCAAAGCTTCTTTGTATTCCCTAAAAATAAATCCAATGTAAAGTTAAAAAAAAAGAGATTTTACAAGTTTAATTTGTTGTTAAAGTTCCACAGCATCTGTACACGCGATAAAATGCAAGCAGGATCAGGAGAAAACAGGATCCGGCCAAAATTAAGTCGCGTTAAACAACTTCAGATATCAAAGACTTACCTGTATGTTTGTGTATGATTCAACGGCCTCTTTTCGTCTCCGTTTATGTGCGAAATAGAGTGATTTGTTGTCTGAAGAGGCTGCGCGGGCTGCATCGTTGCAATTGATTGTGATTGATTTAACATTGTGCTCTCCAAATGGCTGCAAAAAAAAGGACAATAACACTCATGCTTGCATGCAGAGGATATTTAATACCTGGGATCACGTGAATTCGAATTAAAAACATTTTTTAAAACAACGAAGTGATTTGGGTGCGTCAAGCTAGTCTCTTTTTACTCACGAAGATGTGATGGAGGCTGGATGGGCATTTGACATTATGAGTCTCCTTCTGTCAGCTCCATTTTCTGAGGTACTTCTTTCTAGTCTTCTTTTCTCTAATTCGTCATGAAGAATCATTGCCTAAAATATAAGTATAATGTAACTTTTATGGATTTTTTAAAAAATTTCTCATCGCAAGCTTAATATCCGTTTTATTTTTCATCTACAAAGAAGATGGAACATATCATTACGGTGATAAATTCTGATTATAGGCCAAGATTAATTTATTAGATTTGAAACTGGACCAGTGACGGTCAGATGTGTTAACGTCTGCTCTGATAACATTACGGAGCTCGCTTACTCAGTACCTAAGTATAACTCATGGCGAAGGCTAATGCATAATTCTAGTTCTTAGAATTTTACTATTTCTATTTATAATCTGGATCATATATGATAGTATCAAACAATTTTATTTCATTTTCTTCAAGTTCAATATTCCAAATTTTAGATTTTGAATCATAATAAATTAGTATTACTTATATAAAATTGAAAAATTACATGAGTATGAAACTCGAATAAAATTTTACCTTGCCCAGTTCATCTTCCAAAGACGTATTTTCTCCAGGTGAGATGGTACTGGGCGTTGAATTTCCACTGCAGACTCCATTCAAGGCCACATCGTGCGGCAATGTGATGGAAAGTGGAGAGCATTCAGGTCGCCACGTTCCTCGAACCTCGCCATCGACCTGTAGATGATTTTCCCTCAACGAGTATTTAACGAGAAATATTTTTAATGGATTTGGATTTGCAAGGATATCTTAGGATATTCTATAACTAAATTTATTTGCAGTATGACGTGAACAGACTTTAAAAGAAATCGAAAGATTCCGTATTATTAACATCTGCCTCGATGACTAAACTCGCCAACCAGGACAATAAACGAAAGCAGAGAAGAAGAGAAACCGTTAGGACGAAAAAACTAACCGCACTATGAATTTCTTGTGACCAACGCTTATCAAGGCCATCACTTGTGCTGTAACCGCTGTCAACATTGTGACGCCTGCTTGACCTCGTGTCCAAAGTTGCATGTCCTCTGGAATCTAGAGGTCCTCTTCGAAGTCTCCCTCCTCTGGCTCTCTCGTGCTTTGCCGCCTGTCTCTCCAGGTACTTAAATATGTGTATTCGCCCGCGAATGCACAACTACAACGATTTTTAAGATTATTTAAGTTGATTTAAAATGTAAGATAATTAGACAAAACTTATAAAAGGGTTGCTCATACCGAGGCAGGTGGCGAAGTTAAGGGGTTGTCCGACAACTTGAGGTCGATGAGGCTCTTCATCTTCCTCAATTCATTCGGAAGCACGGATATCCGATTGCTGCTAATGTCTAGCTTCACAAGCTTCAGGTACGTAAGTTCTAAACAAGAAATTATTGTTTCACAATAAAGGACTTGTAGAAAGAAAATTTATTGTAATTATATATTTGAGTAGAAACAGTATTGATATGAGGGCTTCGAAAAGTCTTTGATCTCTTAATATTTCATTTAAATCTTTCATAATTATTGAACTATTTTCCTCCGATTAGAAACTCCATTGTTCTTTAATTATTACTTCAAACTTTTTCTCTCTCAACGCACAAATACATACCAAGAATATGGAATTCATTTCCATGCATAACATTTATTATAATTTACCTATAGGTAGGTGCACCAAAAGATTATTTCTGAGGTCAAGACACCTAAGGCGAGGAAGGTCACCTAATCGCGAAGGCAGGGTCGTAATCTCATTACATCCAGCATCTAGCTCAGCCAAGCCTTGCATTCTTCCCAATTCCTCTGGCAGGGAAGTTAATCTGTTATGGGCTACCAACAACGTCTGAAGCGGTAGTCTACAAATCTCTCGTGGCAGGCTCGTCAGTTGATTTCGGCTAAAATTGAGAAAATCTAATTAGTTATTAGATAAATTCTTTCTTAAAATAATTTCAAATTAATGGATTTTCTCGAATAACATTTCAAAGAATAATTCTACTCTAGCAGAGTTAAAATATTTTTTTACCAATAAAATGATTAAAAGAAAACTAATCAATAGACAAACATAAACTGAAATTATTCAATTATATCTTACCTGAGGTCGAGGTAGTTGAGTGAGTGAAGCATCACAATAGTTTCAGGTATTACTCTTATGGCATTGTGATAGAGATGTAGTTTTTCAAGGAAAGGAAATTCTGTGACTTCTTCTGGTAAATCCAAAAAGCGATTTTTCGAGAGGTCTGTAAGAAAAAAAAATCAGACATATAGAATATTGAAACAGTAAGTCTGAACAGATAATTTTAGATTAATTTTCAGGCTCAAGGTCTTTAAAATATCATTGGTCTACAAAAAAAACTTATTTTTACATTCTCTCAAAAACAATATTTCATATTAATTCGATTTGTACGTTTTCACGTAACTCCAGATTCAAGCTTTCAACATCAGTTTTATTTCATGCAATTCGTTAAAAGGGTGTGAAGTAAGGAACCTGTCCGTTTAGCTGAGCAAGAATCCGATATTTCGCCCATAGCAACAGCTGTAGGCCGATTAGGGTGTTTCGAAAAGTTGCTGGGGGTCGTTGTGAATGGGGTGGATGGCCACGTGTATGCAGTCACAACCATCAGAACGCAAGGGTGGTTCGGCTGTTGCCGGCTTCAAACTTACTGATCAATAACGAAGGCCCCAACCGCCGTTCTGGGACGGGAATTGAAGAGTCTTACTTGTTTTCAACATCCGAAAAAGAATGAAAACGAGCCAAAGAACATTTTCTCGAATTTCCTGCCGGGTATAGTTGATCCATCTCCAGATTCTGCGTCTCGAAATTGTGATCAAGACGCTCTTCAAACGGAAATTGCCAATTGCTAAGTCAACAGGATGTTCTGCTTCTCCCTTTTGCTCTAGGCGAAGAAAGCGAAAGTAAATTTTGCCCTCGAGGCTGAATTCCACAGTCGTTTAATCTATATGAATGCTACTGGCATACTTTTCCGAAGTTGTTTTATAACAATTTACGAATAATTCTGATTTACTAATGTTCTACCTTTATTTGTATGTTTCATTTTCATGTTTTCTTCAATTCCCTTCTTCGATAATCGACTGAGTGCCAATATTGGAATTTTTCTCGGTAGTGCATAAGCAGGAAGTCACGCATCACAGGTATGATGTGTACTGGCTGCTATGTAATAGCAAATGATTTTCCATAATTACAAAGTTTTATAAAGACAAATGTTATTGTATCATACCAACTTCAAACATTTTCAAAAGGGTTTGCATCAAGCGTGTGTATAATATAATTTAAAAATAAATAATTACACTGGATTTTTTGCACCAGAGAGAAACCTTTTCCGCTCTTTTTGTTTACGTCTATCCGATACAGAAAATGAATTTCAGATATCAGTTTTAGAATAATTTTACGCACCTATAATCGCAATTACCGGTATGAGTAAGAATTTAATTCTTGGTTAGTCTGAACAATAGAAAATATTTTACATAGATTCGATTCATACATGAAAGAAGAGAAGTTATGACATGTCTTTAATAAGATTTCTTTATTTGTTCAGTGATCATGTCAAAGACACTATTATAGTTGTAAGTCATGAGATTTCTTCTCGGAATGTATTATCATTTAAAGGAGATCTATATTCATGTTTATTATAATATTATGCCTACAATGGAACCTGATAGATATGAATTTACGTATTCACGAGTGAAAAACCTTTAAACCTTCATACGGATATCTATAAATATACCTGATGCAGAACTTCCGCCACTGTAAGAAAGTAGTCTTTGATATACACCAGATTATCTGCAGTCTTAACTGAACTTTGACTAGACGACAGACCTTTTCAGAAAGCTCGAGGGTCGATGTCCCAAGAATCGCGGGGGTCGACCGTCAAGAACCAAGGTCGAGGTTCTATAAAGGATCGATACAGCAATTTAAACAAGACACGCTATTGCCATTTTCACATTATTCTTCCCTAACTACAAACGGTATCGAGTCGTTATGTATTGCAGGATACTAAAATAAAGTTTAAAAACATATGGGTAAAAATTAAAACCAAGAAATTTGGGGCATGAAATTATTTTAAAGAAATGATGCCTAGCGGGTAAAATTTGTGACGTCTGACAACCATTCAAGGTTTTATACTTTCATCCAAATAAGTACTCTTGGACTTACGGTTAACATCGCTTTAACGTTTTCTTTTTTTTTTTTGTAACCGCTGATTCCTCAGTCACTAGGTGTGTCTTCGCATAAAGTCGTGATTTTTTCGTCCGCTTTGCAAAATTACTGTTTTTATGTAAGTGAACAATTACTCCACCTAACGCAATGTATGTTTTTAATCTTCCAGTTTTCTCTAAACATATTTCAGTTCTTCCTTTATTGTAAAAATGATTTTACAACGTATTATCGATTCACTCTTGCTCAAAATTGCTTTATAAATATCTATTTAAGTATAGTAAACAAGGAACCTAATAATAAGAGTATTTGACTGACTTAAGTGATTTCATAATAGTGACGGTGATCTTAGACCCTCTAGATTCTGAGTTCTAAAAATATTTGCTTGACGATGTTGAGTGTTAATGCTGTGTTTTTAATAACTACCACATAAAAGAGTCATAGTATCATGGGCAAGTGTAAACAGAGCATGACACAACGAAAGGAAGGCTTTGCATTATATTTTTCCGTTGTTCACGGGGTTATGGGAACCCATATGCCAGGGTGGTCTCGGCAGCGCAGTGGGGACTGCAGGATCGATATCTTCCCTATTGCAAATATTGTCATGGGGGAGGAACACTCCTGTCTCTCATGTAAGGTGCTCTATATACACTTTGCAGTCGACTTCAATCACCCATCAAGCATCCCGCATGCAATTTGTATTCTTCACGGCTTTGAGTTTTTAATTTCAAATTTTTTCTCACGCCGTACAGTCCTCGTCATTAATGTCCACCATGATTCCAATTCAAATTCCTAAAAAACACAAATGAAAATATTCAAAACATTCTAGTGTTTATATCAAGCATTGATTTTTTGTTTTATAATATTGTAATATTCACACAAGCTCATATCAAAATTTCTCATCATAACAATTTCAAAATAGAGTTATTGAAATTTTCAGACTTTTTACAATTAAAATTATTACGTTAATATCTTTAATATCAGCAATTACTGGATGAGTCTATACGCATTCTGGAAATCATAGATGATTCTTGGGAAAAAAATGTTTGCTTTCATTTAGAAGGAGCTTTAACAAACGTAAAGTCATATTCTACAAAAGTAAAGTGATGATCATGAAAAAGTTTGTGTCTAGAATAATTTCAGAAACACTGCAGATCTATGGGTAGGTCTACAAAAGGATTTCGTTGCACGCGACAAAGTCCTTTCATTGTAAACGGGTTTTATAATAAAAAGGTATTTGCTTGATCGATTCCGTGAATGCATCAGCGGCCATTTCGCATAATTGACTTTTACCAATGAATGATGATAGAAAGAAAAGCGAAGAAATACCAGAGATGACGTGAGAAAGTTCCAGTCGCTTTGTCCTTGAAACACGAAGATAGTGGTTGGTACCAAAGAAGTGGGAAAGCTATATATAAACAAGATGGTTTGCCGCTTTTGTGCAGCCGACAGAAACTTCGCTGGTCACTTCCGGCCCGGACATGGGGCTCTGCACGAGACTCGCATGCATAATAACCTAAATGCAACGGGAAACGTATAAAAAATTCAAAACCAATGCGGTGATTCATTCAATTTTACATTCCTTGAATATTGAATTTCGAGTGTTTTTAAAATTAATATGGGAAATTTTAAATGTAAGCAGATTATTTTCCATGTCATAATTAAAAGGTAATTTAATAATTTGCAAAGCTAAACACTTAAACTGGAGAAAAATAAAGAGTTCACATGGTTGCACCCAAGTGTGACGATAATGTCAAGGTTGAAGAAGGTGCGTCTTATAATTAGATTTTAAATCCCTGTGGTTGATTTCACTGTCGTACAAAGTATTTACGTACACATTCTATGACTGATCTACAATTAAAAAAAATTGAAAACCTCGAATAACAATCGGTTAGATTACAAGATGAAATTTTTAAAATATTTATTTCCCTTATAGATCTATAGTTTACTGCAACTATAAGAGTGAATGCACCTGACATCACCCATTGCGTCATTATTTCCAATATAATTTATCGCCTTGATCGGTATTCGATGTTCTCTTGATCATTAGATACACTAGTCAAGATGTATTATAAAAATCCACTAGAGAAAACAGAAAAACTAAATTCTGTAAAAAATCATAAGTTAGGAAATTGCAATGATTCAGCTAATTAATTGTTGAATTTATTACACAAATATCCATTTGAATAATTAGACTCGCAACCTAGTTCGTATTTTTTAATTTATTTTCACATCTTTTCCCCTGGATTATGTTTTAGGAAGACGTGGTAAGTGGTCAGGACATATTTCAATTCCATTAATTAATTAGAAAACCGCAAAATAAAAACAGAATAATACTTTGTTCATTTTTTCTAAGTTATTTTCAAATATCAGATACAAATTCTGAGATTGGAAACTATATATTTGTTCATCTTGTAAAATCTATAATTTAGAATGATGAGATAACGGGTGCTTGTAAATTGAAGCAATTCAAATTGATCCTTTGAAAAATTTGTTTTAAATTTACCTTCTCTTTCCACTTAAATATAAGTATCGATCATCTTTATCCACTTAGGCATGGCTCTTCAGAGAAGAACATGAAACAAGTGTCAAAGGCTAATTTAATATTCAGTAACACTAATATCCTTGTTGCTACATAAGATGAAAATGATTCGAAGATCAGCGATCGAACAAAGTGGCACACTGTCCGTAAGAGTTGATGACCATACAAACCGCTTGTTGTTCTAATAAATCCAAAACGTGAGAAGTCCTCTTTCTCAAACGATGATAAATCCTAGATTCGTGTATAATTTTGCACTTTAATGATGCTCTTCAATTTCCTTCGAATCTTTTCAAGCATTCTATCTTCATCTCACTCTTCAAGTAGCTAGTTTTCCCCATTTTCTTCATTTTTAGCATGCCTTTAGTCGCGCCCTCACCCCGGATCTACCCGTAATGCCAACTTGACTGGAAAGTACAGGAACTTGTGGTACTTGACCCAAAATTTCACGCTTTTTAGTCAGCTCTAGGGTAAAAATGCATTTCTGCGCTGAACACATTTTGAGCTAATACTTTTCTGCAATAAAATACAATATAATTAATTTCCCTTGCAAGCACGATGTTTATTTTTAAATATAAATAAGTATAAACGGAATGAATCTAATCGAATTAAAAAATATAACAATTGATAAAGAAACCTTGTGCCAGTAGACGATGAATGACGAAATTCGACTGGAGCCGGCTAAATTTGAGTGTCCGCTCAACCAGTTATTAAGGGTGCTTTGTTCAAAACCACAAGCCGTAACCACAACACAAAACTCGCGATGCCTGCTATACCTTATAGATATGCACACCATCAACGAATTATGGATATTGGTTAAGAAAAGGTAGGGCGTTTGAAAAATTGCAGAACCTCTCTATACGAATTCCATAAAAGAAGCCAGCATCAAAAACATAATATACATGCATTATGCATACCCTCCATAATCCTTTGAAATCCTTTGCATAAAGGAATAGAAAAAGCAATCCACCACAAGTATTTCCATTAATCTTACTTCATATAAAATAATTTAGTGGCAAAAATATCAAGTATGGAAGGTAAATGCAATTTTCTTCAAAAACATACGCCAGTGATGAAGATTTGAAGAAACCCTACATTCGCTTTCGATCAGATAAATCAAAAGTAATTTACGTTAACACCAATTTTAAGAGCGTCGATGAATTTTATTCTGTGAAAAATCGTTTTTTGTTATTGTGACCGTAATGGAAACTAGTTATAATGGTCCTGTTCTTATTAGACTCTCTTTTTCATTTAACTGAAACAGGAATCATACGCTGCGCCATTTCATCTCAAATGGGTTTTATCTTTTCGACCCCAACTTCATCAATAAGAAACGCAAAAAGATATTAACCTCGATAACGAAATTTTTTGATTGAGGATGTACTAGTAATTAGTGTGATGAACAAGTATAGCAGCTTCCACAATTGATCTAGCAAACTCAGGCGCGGGAAAGAATTAGTTTTGAACATTAATCTGTTGGCGACCTAGTAATTATCCTAGTAGCACTAGTTTCGTCTCATCTCCAGAGAAGGAGGGAATTCCAGATAGGTGAAATTTTATCGAGCTAGACTACCTCGTGCTTATACAATGTAAAGAGTGGAAAAACGATGAAACCTGATTCGCGTTGAAAGCACAAAAACTTGCTTTGATCTGGAAAGTGAAACCATCGTATTCTGTGTATTCCTGTACTTAGTCTAGTGTCTCGGCTTTGTTTTTTGCAGATGCAACTTTTCTGAAATATTGAAACAATCATAGACTACAAAGTCAAAGGAAGTTTGTGGTCGAGATAAAAGAAGTCCCAGAATCAATCCCTTTTTTAAAAATAATTATCCTTTCATAAAAAGAATGATTATGAATAAAATTGTTTTCAAAAATTTCAGTAACCACTAATTACATTGTAAAAAACCTTATTTCAAACTAAAGAATACCTATAAATAAATAGAAAGCACAAGAGAAGAAAACAAGGAAATTAGAGAAATTAAATTAATACAAGATATTAAAATGTACAACACTTCCCTAGAAAATGAAAATGGCTAGCGATTATATCTTTACATCAGCATTACATTTCTTCAAGCAAACGCTTATTAATAGAAATAAACTGTATAGCAACTACTAATCATTTTTTGCACTATCATTATCAATGATTCAACGTGTTTTAAATCCTTAAATGGAGATTAATGAGAGGAAGTTGTGGTGACACGACATTCTACCACCTGTTTAGCGAGCATAACCATATATTTATCAATATCAAGTAAATCATGTAGACTTGAAGGTGAATCATCATTACAGCCATATACTCCAGATTAAAACTACGTTTGCGATTCCAGCAACCAGGTCGTTTTAGTTTCTGAGTTGTTACAATATTACAGTCTCTTTTATCTGTTTAATAACTCTTATCTAGAAATTACAATATACTGGAGCAATGAGCGGAAGTGAGCAATCAATTAAAGAATATTGCATACACTATGGAGGGGAGGAAGGGAATAAATGTCGATGTGACTCAGAGGAAAGAATAACTCTTGGAACCCCAGAGTAAAAAAAACCCTTTAAGTATTTATCACTAAAACAAAACCAGATAGTCTTGTCTTTTCTGTTCTGTGCGAGTCTACATCCTTAGTTTAATAACTTGAGGGACTATATTAAATTTTTGAGAAACGGAAATCACATTTGAATTTTTTCTTAAAAATTTAAAATTAGGTAATGATAGGGTGCACGGCGCAAAATGAGTTCAAAAAAGGGAAAATAGGGTGATTTTTTCACGAAAAAGGGAAAAAAGGGGAAAGATTAAACATTAATTGAGGAGTTATATTCAATAAGGCGACAGGCGCTCGAAAACCTGTAAAATTATTGTCCGCCTCGTGATGTCATAGTCAAAAATTGAAAATCGAAATTCGAAAAAACCAAAAACATGGTTTTATAGCTCGTGAAAAATGAATGTTAGTTTCCTCTTACAGTTTTTTTATTACGTTGCAAATTTTTGAGTAAATTAATAAAAAGTGTGTTGGTTTTAAAGCATAGAAACCATGTTTTATTTCAATCCACTCGCCTCGAAAAATTCATTAATTAACGGATTGCGAAATTTTGTTTTGCGTTCTACTCGTGAATCTCTGGCGGAGGCGACAGTACTTGCAAAAAATTTTTTTGTTCATTGTTAAATGGTTTTTTTTTAATCCAAAGAAAAAACTATGTTTTTCGAGCTTCGGACCGAAAAAGTGAGCGAGGAAGTTTGAGCTACAGTAAACTTCCCGTGAACAAGTTGATCATTAGTATATGGAGCAACTTTTTAGAAAATATCAACTCAATTGAACAATTACTTTCGAAAATACAACGAGTTGAACGCAAATGCGAATTAGGTTTTGACGCTCATTTTCATCGTATGCCACTCCTACTCTCTTTCTCTATCTTCCTTCGCTTCTACTCATCGGACATCGGCACGCCTGCATTGCTCGTAACAAAACCGGTAAAATCGCGTCAAAACCTAATTCGCATTTGCGTTCAACTCGTTCTATTTTCGAAAGTAATTGTTCAATTGAGTTAATATTTTCCAAAAAGTTGCTCCATATAAAGGGTTTCCCAATAAGGGTGATATGTTTTGAAATTGAAAAAAAACACTGAATATTCATTCGGAATTGATCGAAATCTTTTTTATTATATTGGATATTCTATGCCATTTATGATTTAAACAATATATCGGCCAAATGTCCCCCGAGACTTGAGCCAAAAATGCGCCTCATCAGAAAAGATGATTTTTTTATGAAAATTGGGATCATTTTCAATTGATTCCAGAGCCCAATCCGCGAACTCCCGACGCAAACGATGGTCATTAGGCTTCAGTTCTTGGGCCAGAATCATCTTATAGGGATGCAGGCCAAGATCCAATCGCAAAATACGCCAGGTAGTCATCCTGGACAGGCCCAATTCCTGAGATCGGCGTGGCACGGACAATTCACGGTACGGCGGCTATATTCTGTATAGAACGTGCGGTACGCATACGATTTTTAGGCTTAGTATCCAATAGAGTAAATTCACTCTCCAACTTATCGATTATTCGACGAATTGAGAGCGCGGATGGAGCAGAATGACGACCATATTTTGCACGATATGCTCTTTGAACACCGACAAAACTTCTCGAATTTTGATAAAATAATTGGACAATTTCCAAACGTTGTGGAAGCGTGAAACTACTCATGATTAAATGGCAAACCTTACTGATGACAACTGACAGCAGACGTCAAAAATTTCAGTTCAAATGAGCCCGATAGGGACATTCAAAATCATATCACCCCTATTGGGAAACCCTTTACTAATGATTAACTTGTTCACGGGAAGTTTACTGTAGCTCAAACTTCCTCGCTCACTTTTTCGGTCCGAAGCTCGAAAAACATAGTTTTTTCTTTGGATTAAAAAAAAACCATTCAACAATGAACAAAAAAATTTTTTGCAAGCACAGTCGCCTCCGCCAGAGATTCACGAGTAGAACGCAAAAAAAATTTCACAATCCGTTAATTAATGAATTTTTCGAGGCGAGTGGATTGAAATAAAACATGGTTTGTATGCTTTAAAACCAACACACTTTTTATTAATTTGCTCGAAAATTTGCAACGTAATAAAAAAACTGTAAGAGGAAACTAAAATTCATTTTTCACGAGCTATAAAACCATGTTTTTGGTTTTTTCGAATTTCGATTTTTAATTTTTGACTATGACATCACGAGGCGGACAATGCTTTTACAGGTTTTCGAGCGCCTGTCGCCTTATTGAATATAACTCCTCAATTGTTACATGTAGAAAAGAAAAAAATTTTTTTTAAGGAAATGTTATATTTTTATTAATCTCTATATAGTTTAATGTTCTATTCAGTCGATTTTCTATATCTAAACGAAGCATATTAATTATTGTTTTGTCCACAACGTAGAATAAAGGAACAGAATCATTTTAAAACAGAGATTTAACTCCTACACGTTTCTCTTAATTCAGTCTACGAATCTTATAAGCATATGTGAAATATAAATGATTAAAAACATTTTTTGCTTCACAACTTGGAGAGATATAAAGATCTTGAACTTTTAAAGGAACTTATATGTATTTAAGAATCTAAGCGAAGTGCGTTAAAGTTTTTTTGGCCCACAATGTTGGGAAACAGAAATATCTTTTGAAAAATGATTTATACATCTAGCAAAAATACATTTAACATTTTTTTATTCTCGCCGTGAACGAATATATTTATTTGTATTACCTAAACTAAGTTTATGGCACTCGCATACGAAGAGAATTTTTCCGCATAATTCAAATATTGTATTTTTAATGAAAAAAGGGGAAAAGGGGAAAGATTTTCGGGAATAGGGGAAAAGGGAGAATTCTTCAAAAAAAGGGAAAACGCAGGAAAAAAGGAGAAAACTGTGTACCCTGTAATGAGTTAATCCAGTCAAATATCTATTTGAATTCGAATAAGTAATTTTATAAAGTTTCATTTAGTACATGTATTGAGTTTTTTTACAGTAAATACATGAGGTTCGTATAACTAAAAATTAGATTTAGAAAGAGGTAGGTATATTTAAGGAACTCAGTGCAGTATTTACGAACTTGTTTCAATGGAAAAGAGCACGCACGTTGCCTTTTTAAATTTTCGGTATATGTAAAGATCCCCTAACAAAAAAGTGAAGAGAAGTGTGTCATCTTCTTTACGATGCCTGAACCAAAGCGCTAAAAAAGGTACCACGTGGGCTCATCACTGTCACTTTGGTGCGAAACTTGAAATCTTAGCTTAAAAGACTTTGTTTATTCAGTGATACTTCTAACGTTCCGGCTCAGAAAAAAATACTGCGTATGAAATAATATTTGGCACCAAGAGAGAATTTTAGGAACCAACACTTCATTAGTAAAAGCCTTGAAGCAATTGAAATGAAAAGGAATTGTTTGCATAATTCAATTAGAATATTTTCTCAAACTGATCATCGAAAATCAACATTGAATAATTAATCAGATTTTTTTGATACAAAGAAGTTATTTTGATGAATTTTCTAAATTTATATCAGGTTCTTTGTTTTCAGCCAAGTTTAAAATATATCGGTATTTTTTGTGAATATTTTTCGTTTCCATTAATTTTAATCTAGAAATTCTAGTCGACTTATGGTGGGAATGAAACAGAGCCCAGTCTTTACTCGAGTCTTGATGAGTGTAGTATATACAACACTCGGCATGACGATGGCTAATTATAACCTACGAACAAAACTACGATATTACTTTACACAGATGCCACACAAAATTAGTATGATATAGCAACGAGCATTTGAACGTATAGACCATGAACATACCTTTAACGTTCAAGACCAGCAATTCGATTTTCTTATTTCTTTTATTGTTTCCATTCTTCACTAATTAAATTCCTACCCACTAAATGAAGATGTTTAATTATTATGTACGTGTCTGTGAAATTATAGCCATAGAAAAACAGGACTTTCTCATTTTTTAAAGACCTGATGCGTTTTTAGATTTTATTGGTCATTTAAAACTGTTGTCCGTGACCAATTCAAATGGAATAATAAAAAATAGTCATAGAAACAGATAAAATTGAAATTGAATAAATTTGTTTCTGTTAATTCAAAGTATTCATATTTAGATTATCTTTTTACTGCTATTTAATTTTTTAAATGTCTGCATCCAATTCATTGAAGTACTGCAGATAAGCTTTTTATATTGCGGAAAGCATTCTCGATAGACAGTTGGCAGACTTCCCATATCGGAATCGAATTATTGGAAAATGCTAAAAAGTGAAATTACTTTCACATTCTGAGGCTATATTCCGATAAAATGATATAAAGAAGTTTTTGTCATCGAAGTTTTAGTTTCTCGGAACATCTGTTCTCCATAAATATAAAATAAAAATATATTAGGATATTTAAGATGTTTATTTCTTTTAATAGAAACGCATATCTAGATAATATCTACTATAAAAAATTATATTTAAACATAGATACAATACTAATTAGTGATTATTCTCTAACAGATGTTAATAAAATACCGTTTCAAGCTCCTGTTGCAATCTTTGTGATAATCACATATTAGCACATACATAATTTAAATTTATAAAAAGATTATTTTTTTCTTTGTTAGTTTTTCTTTCTCACTAAATAATTTACTAAATTTTTCATTCTTAATTTTGTAAAAAAGAATTTAATGTTAATTTAATCTAAAGTTGACCTGAATTTATTCAACACAAAGATATTTGATTGAAAAAATAATTGCAACTCGATGTTATAATTTTCAAAAAATACAAATTTTGTACCCCGTCTGGAAAAAACCACGATACGTGATAGAAGGACTATCGAAGTCGTTAATTACAGTTTAGCTTCAAGCACGTGTGCTACCGGCTTTCTGTTATGCTACGAGCATTGAAACCGACAACATGTAACATTTGGCACGACATCACCATTCGAACAATTTTCATTCACATTACTACCATCAACTGCACCCTAATTAGTCAAAAGAAAAAATTGCCAAGAATCGAGACCCTTCACATATATTTACGATGAATTAGAAAATGTGAAATAAATCAAAAGATAAAGATAGATGCATTAGTATTACTTATGAAAACAAACTCTTTTTAGAGAATTTAAAATAAAAAAGTGAAGTTATTCACGCGGAACTTATTTAACTTCAAATTTCAAATACTACGCTTTATTTTACGTCAGTATTAGAGGATTCATAAATAATGCATGGAACCCAATTTAGAGCGAATGACAGTCAATTTTCAGTAGGGTAAAAGAGAAGATGTCGAATTGGGTCGAAAAATAGTTGAAATAGAAAGAATTCAAAACAGCAGAGCAACGATCTGTTAGTAGAGCGCTTTGTATTTTATATGTTTTCTATGATTGATTATGTTTACTGTTCTATAGAACAGGTTCTATCTTTGACAATTTTTCAAGGCCAAGGATCAACCGGACCAGGTGACCAAAATATTTATTAATTTATTTCTGTAAGATAACTTTTTTAATTTACAAAATATTTTTCTGAAAATTTGGGAAACTTAATAAAAGATAATAAAGAATATATAATAATATCTTTTTTTGAAAATTTTGAAACAAATTTTTCCAGAGAAAATAAAACTGGAAGACTTGTCAGTAATTACATTAAATATAAAAGTTAATTTACAGGAATTTGATTACATGGTTAGGTTGATTCATGGTCTTTTCCGAAGAAGACAACAATGCGGAAAAATGTAACACATTACTATCTTCTTCTGGAAATTTGTTGAAATTATTATTTTAATTATAAAGGGGTCGTATATAATTGGTGGAGTCTGAGCCTACCATACAGGCTTAGGAAAAAAATTCAGTTATTTGAATTTGGCGCCAGAATTGGTCACAATTTTTATCATTATAATCTTTAAAACAGAAAATATATATTCATTATTTCGCAACAAATTAACTTATCGTCAATATTTTGAAGTAAAATAGGATACAATGGATCTCAAACTTTCGGAAACTACTTCATATAATTTATGTATTTCAATTTTGAAACACATATTGAATACTATTGGGAACTATCATACTAAAAAGGATTTCTTAAGGTTATGTGGTTAAGTATGACGTCACCAATTACATATAATAATAAAGTAATAATAATATAATAATTTTAACGAATTTTCTGATGGCACAGTCCGTTTACTGAAATAAATAATGTCTTAAATCATTCATAACAAATTCCCTGTTGCTTGGACTATTTATGTCTGTCTGGTCCAAGATGTTTATTATAATTATAAAAATTAAAAAATCTGTAAAAAAGTTCTTCTATAATTATATAATAAACATTTATCACCAGACAGACCTATCTTAGTGAATTTTACTTACTTTCAAAAATATTAAACTCGGTATTTTATTTTGCATGGAAATGGAGTTACAGAAATTGAAATGTCGGTAAGTTGGGAATTTTTGGATAATCTATGGCCTTCAGAAGCTTTCAGTTAAAAAACAATAGAAAGAATTCCCCCTCTATTGCTTTAAATGTTAGAAGTTGGAACGGTGGCTAGTGATGTCACCATTAGTCACACCTTTGACGAATCTGTCACAAATTTGAATTCCTAGACTCTCCTATTTTACAATAAAAAAATCAGGGTTACCGTTATTATCGACGAAAATAATTCCCGGTCATTACCCGGTTATTAAAAAACTAGTTTCCAATGAATAACAGTTAATACAATGGGTTTTTAAGTTTTAAAATATTTTTTAATTAATATTCTGAAATGAAATTTCTCCTGGTGTACCGAAATCACGAAATCATACGAAATGGACAATTGTCCATAAGGAGGGAATTTCAAAATGCATAATCACTTTATGTAACACATTTTAAACAAATGAAAATTGTTTTTTATTAAAAAATAAAAAAAATTCCCGGTCATTTCCCGCTTTTCCCGGTCCAGCGGCCACCCTGAAAATACGAAACTAACTTCTAAAATATGGTCTCTCGAAGAGAAAGGGTATTTATTAACACATTCATATACTTACAGTTTTGAACGTTCATTGAACGGTGGAAAAAAAAATTTTCTTGCAAACTAACTAATTGGTTTATTCCCTATCAAATTAAAAAGTAGCGTATATTTAATAACAGATTGTATACTTGAAAGACTCTGCATATAGATATAATAATTAATTTTGTTTTGAAAGAAAATTTTTTGTCATCATTCAATGAACGTTCAAAACTGTAAGTACATAACATATTCCAGATAATTGTTCCCAACTATACCTCATCGCAAAAACGGATCGAAACTTTTGAAGTGTTCTTGAAACGACTCGTCAACCTTATGGGTTTTATGTGGGCCGCTCTCAACCTCAAGTTGAGAGAAGTGAACACTAAAAGTCGCGAACACTAACGTCAAAGTAATCTAGAATATAACGCTTTATGAAGTATCGACCTGTTGGCACCCCTGACTACAGCTCCGATGTCTCTATCTTTAGCATGCAACACATACACGTTTACGATTCTCTTGGGGTTTAGAAAATCCCTAGCCACGATCCAACACTCATACAAGCACATCCAGTTTGTCCTCATATACGTATACATAGTAAAAATACATTAAATTCCCCTCGCGAAGAGAACATCAACTCGACTCCTGCATCAACAACGCGATCTCGACTCGAAGAGAAAGACATTTAGAGAAATAAAGCAAAGGCATGATGTGCATAGAATTTCAATATAGAAACGACAATTGATGTGGTAGGACATAAATACAAAATACTATAATGCAGTGGATGGATGCAAATGGTCGATATGAATGGTCCTGACTCTCTCGGTCGTGCTAAATTACACTGCGATGGCACACTTTGCCCTAAGAATACATAATACGATCCTTGGTTTGATTAAGGAAAGGTTTGCCGAAGCACTGATTGAGAAAAGGCTGTATTTGAATTTTGTTCAAGAATATTTCCTCTTTTTTTTGTGGCATTTAAAAAAAAATTAACTTTCATAAACATCTACGTACGAATAGAGTGGTGTGGTTGATTAACTTGAAAACATTTCACCGAAACCATTATGATACCTATTCAAGTATTCCCCTGGCGAAAGTATCGGATAGGAATTCATTCCGAGCCAATCAGAACTATTCCGATTCATTCCGAAAAACGTTTTGTATCTCGTTTGATGAAAAACGGTAAAAAATCAATCCGACTTAATCCGATTAATTCCAAGACATCAATCTGAATGAATCGGAACCAATCCGAAACCAAGTTTTCAATCCAGATCAATCCGAATGAATCCAAGGTATGAATGATTTAGATTGATTCTGATTGAAAATTCGGTTTTGGATCAATCCGAGCTCGGATTGATTCGGATTGATCTGGATTGAAAACTTTGTTTCGGATTGGTGCCGATTCATTCAGATTGATGTCATAGAATTAATCGGATTAAGTCGGATTGATTTTTAACCGTTTTTCATTAAACGAGATACAAAACGTTTATCGGATTGGCTCGGAATGATTCGCATTGGTTCGGATACAAATATCGGAATGAATCGGAATAGTTCTGATTGACTCGGAATGAATTTCAATCCGATACTTTCCCCAGGGTCATGTTCGCTATGAATCTTTATTATCCCTGCCAGCTTGTAATATTTCTACAAAGAATTAATGAAAAAACATATTCTTGGTATTTATCAAAAGAATGATTGAATATTAGCAATGTCAATAGATGAATGAAACTCTATAAAGTCCCCATAATTAGTCCTTAACAACAAAATAGTCACCCCTCACTGATTCAGGAAGCAAACGTCATCGATTCGCTTCGCAGAGCCTACCTTTGCAACAGCAGGCACAATGTTGAAACGATAAAAACAGAATGTACACCATATTTAATGCATTGTACTAAAAGGATAATGTTCAGCTGATTGAAAGAGAAAATAGAAAAAAGGAACAGTTGACATTTTAGCAAGCCTTGAGGGAAGTGTTCCATTCAGAATATCCAGAAAAATATTTAATTCCGAATTTCAAATTGCAATGTTCAATGTACATTTTTTGTAAAAAACTATGGAAAACGACGAAAGAAGAGATTCCATATTATTCAAGTAGACTCAAAGAATTCGTCCTTTCTAAAAATAATTAACAGAATCCGATTGATCTGAACAAGAACCATCATTGAAACTTATTCATTTAATCGGATTCAATCGGTGCTTTACATATGAAACACTGATTAAATCCGATTAGATGAATCGATTTCGATAGATGATTCTTAATCGGGTCAATCAAGCTCAATCGTATTCTACAAATTACTCTTAGAAGAGTTCTAATAGCCATTGTAGAAAAAAATAATTGGACCCAATTGGGACCGATTGATCCGATTGACCCCATTTCAGAAATATCATTGAAATCGATTTATTAATGGGAGTCAATCAGGCGAGACCATTTTGAATCCGATTAATAAATCGGTTTCAGTGATGTTTTTGAAATGGTGTCAATCGGATAAATCGGTCTCAATCGGGTCCTATTATTTTCTTCTACAAGGGAGCTATGGTTGAGGCATAAAAAGGAAAACAAAAAAAAGGAAAACAAAAAAAGTCAACAAAACTGTTCATTCGCTTCCTTTTACAGTCATTCTCAGCCAATAACGCCGTAAAGTTTTGCCATCCAGTGATGAGTTTTAAAATTAGTGCTTGTGGCAATGCAGAGCCAAAAGATTTTCACGATGTCTGGGATTTTTTGGCATCATTCACGAATTTCTATGCCAACTGAAACTAACATTATGTAAAAAGAAATAAGAGAGTTAAGAGTTTACATTTAGTCAGGCCGGTTCTGTGAGCATCTAAGACCCTTTCCTTTTCTTTCTTGCTTGGCCAAGAATTTTAAACGCTGGTCTTTGCCTTTTTCGTTAGACGCACGTGTGCCTGATAAAAAGAGAATGCAGTGCTTTCTTACGTAGACTTGCCTATACATATATGCCAAGATCTCGTGCACAAATGGTTCATTGATTCATATTATTTCCTTCTACTTACTACTTATGAATTTGTTATTTTTAAATATTTCTATGAAATGGAAAATTGGACTTCAACATTTTTACAAAATGTTTAAAAAATTACATTATTACTTCAGAGAGAACTCTTTTATAATATAAGGAAATTATTTTATTATAATATTGTGCTTCACTTTATCTTTAGTTCGTCTTCGGATTTGAAGAAACAAATTTTAGTAAAATTTTTTGAAGGTTAACCTTTTTTATATGGGGACTTTCTATCATGAATGGAATATCAAAAATATGGTATCTTAAGGTTTTTGGGATCCATAAATTAAAATCTGCCGTTAGAAATTTGGAATCTTTCAATTTAAAATAATGGATTCAATACAACGGATGAAAAACGTTTCAAGGCATCCAAATCCTCTAAATTCGAATCAGACCTCAGATTCTTGAAATCCAAAATGGTGAATTCAATATGGCAGGTAATATCAGGGTGTCGTCCCATGCAGGCGCAAAATGCAAAGCAGAAAACGAACAGCATGGGACGGCACCCTTATTAGGTACTTTTACTTCAATATCAGCTAACTTCACTTATTCGAACACAACTTAAATTCAAAATTACTCGATTTGGAAAAATAGTATGGATTCAGAAAATATTTATTTTTATTTTACGTCTAATTACGTAAAACTTCAAGTTTTTTTATTAACCTTGAACTCTAAAATCATCCATCAACATTAATATGTATCTTGAATATTTATTTTACTCCATTGCCAAAATTTTTCAAAATATTGGACAAGATTGGAAAATCAAAAGATAATATTGCGAAATTCAAACATAACTTTCATAGTAAACATGATTTTGATAAGAGTTTTAAAATTCAAAAGAAAATAAAATAATTTGAGTACAATGTTGAATCAGTAAATAGAACGTTATAAATCCACATTTGAAACGTCTTTTTGAACTAGACGAAGAATTGAAAATTTATAGGCCTAGCACGAGCTGACGAAGTCTCTCCCTTGATGATCATACTGACCTGGGGTTCCTTAACGAAATTAAGTCCCCTTGGCAAAAGCCTTCATAAAACAAAAAGGGCGAGTATTCTCGCTTGAATTCCACATTATTGGAAATGGGTAGATCAGTCTTGACACATTCAGCTAGCCATTTGTTGTCCTTATATCACTATTAAAATAGATCGATGGTTTCTTAAAACGGAAGCATTGTGTTTAAGTTTAAATTCAAATCATGCTTCAACATCTGAAAACTACATATTGAAGATTTATGTTGATGTTGATAGTTGGCTTTAGGGTCCGAGGTTAATAAAAACTCAGAGTTTTCCATAATCAGACGTTTCGGCTCTGATCGGAGCCCTCATCAGTGATTTATTTTGAATCTAAAAAATACAGAAAATGGGGGGTTGCTAACATAGGATTTCTCTCATAAAAAATTTAAAGTAACTATCATTTCGTTTTTACATGTAGGTAAAGAAACTTTGAAATTACTTCAAGGTATATATTTCTTAAAAGTATTTTATCCTGTGACAATTTTGCCTTCAACTCGCTATAAAACATAGAAATAATTACTGATATATTTTCATATTTACCTTCATATTAAGCAAAAGCCTATGCGAAAAAATCTATAAAAAATCAAGTTATTCATCTCACTGTATACGCGCATAATATGTCACGCTTTTTAAATTTTCCTTATTTAATTTATACAGAAATACTGTTTATATCCTTTCAAATTATACTTTATGTGTACCAAAGAAATGTAAATATTATACCGAAACATTTAATTCATTCTGAGATTTACGTTATGTGAAAGAAATATTTACCTTGAAGTAATTTCAAAATTTCTTTACCTGCATGTAAAAACGAAATGATAATTACTTTAAATTTTATATGAAAGAAATCCTATGTTAGCAACCCCCCATTTGCTGTATTTTTTAGATTCAAAATAAATCACTGATGAGGGCTCCGATCAGAGCCGAAACGTCTGATTATGGAAAACTCTGAGTTTTTATTAACCTTGGACCCTAAAGCCAATTATCAACATTAACTTATATCTTCAATTATTAATTAAGGGTCAATGCAAGTCCAGAATATGAATACTTTATATTAAATTTCCAACTATTAAATATTTGTTGCTGACAGAGTAGAAGATAAAGTACAACTCCTTTTCTACGATATACATTCTCCATAATTGCTTATCAGTTTTTCGCTTTAAGGATGCAGAAACTCGAGAAAACAGTCGATCTTCTTTCCAATGAAGATAATAATATTCTGAGAAAAATCATAAAGTATGACTGAGCAAGGTAGATCTATTTTGCGTTATATCTGGCGTTCAGTTCTTAATTGCATATTATTCCAAGCAGATATGTATAAGTAATAAGAAAAGCACGAAACCGCAAAATGCCAGTCCGTTAAGTTCTCATACATTCGATTACTTCACTAGGAATTTCATCTTGTAGTGTTAAGTGAATTCGTTTGATAAACCGCTTGTAGAGGACACTAAGTTAATCAGCGTACTGACGACAGTGACCGAGTTCTCAATGGATCATAAATTCTGCATATAAGTTGAGGGAAAAAAGATTAGGGTTAAATGAAATTTAATGAGGTTAAACGATTGTTTTTCACCTTAAGAGATTCTTATCTCTTATAACAAAATTTCTATCCCTTGAAGGCTGAATACTTTTGAAAACTGCAAATAATAAATTATTGTTAGTTTATGACAAATTGAAAATAGTTAATAATTTTTTATGAAAAATACAGATTTTACACGCAGTAAATATTTATTCTAATATAAGGATTAAAACATGTTTTCATGTTTATTAAATCCTGTTGAAGGTAATTTGCAGAGTCTGTAAATGGTGAAATGATGACTGGATGTGAAAATGTAACAGTAAATTACTGCAATTTAGAAGAGTAATGCTAAATATGCCGTTGCTCTTTTACTCCAAGGCTTTCAATTTCATTTACTCATACTCAAAAGCGTGCACAGAACAAATTATTCTGAGCTTGATTCTTAAGTACGGAAATTATGCGCAAATATTAGTTATATCTAATTAAGATAAAAGATTGTTATTTCTGTATGTTTATTTTTTATTAACAATTCCAATAGTTTGCATCTTAGAAGTGCACAGAGTAAATTGTTAAAAAATATTCAACATATTTTTTTAATCCTTAGCGTCATCACAAGAAAAGTTTAGACACATTCCAGTTCAACTTAAATCGAGTTATCAGTTGTTAAAGAAAATTATCGACGTTAAAGGAAACATAGGGTGTGTCAAGATAAAAAATACGACGCAATTAATAATAACATGCTGAAGTAGGAATTTCACTTTTTCCATCAAAGCACGTCTTTACTCACGACGGAACACTTACAATACACAAATTAATATAATTTTCAAAAACTCTTTAATTTACAGGGTGACCGTTTTCATCGACAAAAATAGTTCCCGGTCATTAAAAAAATAGTTTCCAATGAATAACAGTTAATGCAATGGGTTTTTAGAGTTTTAAAATATTTTTTATTCAATATTCTGAAATTAAATTTCTCCTGGTATACCGAAATCACGAAATCATACGAAATGGATAATTGTTAAAGTAATTGTTAAAATAAGGCGGGAATTTCGAAATGCATAATATAATATATAAGTAAATCACTTTATGTAACACATTTAAAACAAATTAAAATTGATTTTTATTAAAAACTTAAAAAAATTCCTGGTCATTTACCGGTTTTTCCAGGTCACAAGAAAATTCCCGGTCCAGCGGCCACCCTGATTTAGTATAAACTGATATTTAGCAGAAAATGTATAATCCAATAAAAATAAATATTTGGTGAAACTAAATCTTATTGAAACTTTTCAAGAATTGTCCAAGAAGTGAATGCCTACATTATTAAACGATAGAGACAAATCAACATACATTTATATTCCGCTTGGATTTCAGCGTTTGCAGTGCTGGACGCTCACATTTCATAACTTTTTACAAGGTGTGTATGGTCGAGGGTCTTTAATGTAAAGAGCCTTTATTTCGGTTTGCATCATAACGAATTCGAGACTGAATAGAACCTGCCATATCTTGATATAAAAAAATCTTTCTAAGAACTTTGAATAGACCTCTATACATCATTGGAAAGTCATAAATAAAATTTTAATATTAATTGCCAATCAAAAAAATTAAAAACATAAAGTTTAAACTTTTCTAGCAATCATGTATTTACTTCTGTTACGTTTCTTGTATCAGCTCAACATTTTAGTCTTAGTAAGACAATATGACATAATGAGTTGAAAAAAATCCTTATCTCATAGTGATTGAACACGTACTTGAATATAGCATTGATAGAGAAAATATTAGTTTCTTCAGTGCGGTATGAGAATTTGAAAAAGATAACTAAATTAAAAAAAACTTGCATGTTGAATATTTTTTATTGTAAATTTCAGTCCTCAAAAAAAAATTACTATAATATGGCGATTAATTATATCTGAATACAAAACCATATAGTATTGCTATTGCTACATTCCCATTGCGTAATTATTTTATAATCCCACTTGCAAAGAAAATATTAAAGTTCCGAAACGAAGAATTTTTCTGGCAGTTACAAAAATAGACAAAGGTGTAAGAAAACCATAAAAAAATATTTTTACAAAGAAAAACATGTTCCAGCATTGTTTCTATTTTCCGTCACATAAATAAAAAATTCGACTACAAAAGTATTTACAAAAGACAAAATAATCTTGTATAATTAGTGTGAAAATTCAAACAATATAAGAATTGAAAAACAATCGGGAACGAGTATATAAACCACTGGCTGTTAAAATTGATAATGAGCTTGATCGTTTGATGTGTCATTGGAATGAGTGGGCGTGTTGATACCCAAACATTTTATAATTTTATACATTCTAACGCTTAGAAAGCGTCCACGCTTCGTGCGTAAGTTACTGAGAAATTTTATTCTCCGATTGTGCCGATAAGGATATCATTAAAAGACCTTGAGTACCTCAAAATGAGTAAAAAGAGCGGCTTACCTGCGATCACTGTATCTTGAAGATTGTATTTAGAAGAGCCGGTTTTGCCAACTTTTGGGAAGTCCTTCAGCTTGCGACCGCTCAATTTTAGCTCACCGCTGAGGTGGGCTTCCTCCAGAATCCTCTCCAGACTCCGGGTGAGCTGCTTTTGGATGTGGCCGTTCATATTTGACGTGACTATCGCCATGTTACATTTTTTGAGCGCAGAGTACTCGCGAGACTACGAAAATCTTTGCCACCCGGTCAACTTTTTCACGGGTGAAGAACCTTCATTTCACGATATAAGCGCCAGCGCACTATACCCTGTTTTGCACCACGCTTTGTTAAGCTACTCTCACGACTGATGAACAGCCATGAACGCATGAACGCGAACAGCACATGAAAAGCTGTGCAAAAACTACCTTAATTCTTTAGACTTAAAGTTCTGCAACAGAGATCTGTACTACTTTCAAAATAATGAATGAAATGAAGTTATGCGCGAATGCAGCTCTATCTTTCAGGAAAATTAAAAGCTTATAGTACAAGGTACCACCGCTAGAGTTACTACAAATTTTCAGCGCGAAATTAAAACCTACAATCAATATAATTCTTTTGTAAAAACAAATTAAATTGTAGGTAATTGCATCTTCATAAATATAAACTATTTTTAATGCTAAAATCGACTTACGATCTCTTTTAGGAAGATTTCGATTAAATATTTTAATATTAAAACGCGCCAATAAAAGCTGTAAAAATTTGAATTTGTACAATGTCTTTAGTTGTTAAGTATGAATCTGAAATGAATTATAAATTATACCCATATCATTTTATGAATCAATTATAATAATATCCCTTAAAAAGGTACAATGATATTTCTTATTTACTAGACTAATTTTTCCTTGTTTAAAATTACAGAATCCATTTAATTACGTAACAATTCATATTTATTAAAACCTATACTACGGTGTGAGAATATTTACAGTATGCTACATCATCACTTTCTGTGAAACCGTCCATATAATTTGACTATTGTATTCTTTGCAGAATATTTTTTTATAATCATTCAAATATTCATTCATTGTATGATTCCAGATCATACATCACTTATTTTTCTATAGATGAATTCGAAAAATGCATTAAATTGTTATTTTATAAATAATTATCTAAAATATTCCGTCAATTTAATTCTTTTTTTTCTGCTTCTGTACCCGTGGGTCTAATGATTCCTGATATTCTCTAATAATTTTCTCTTGTACTTCTGGCGAGCAGGGAGCGTATCTTGCATAGTCCATGGAGAACTCACCCTTGCCTTGGGTTGAAGATCGTAATTCTCCGGAAAAACCAAACATTTCGTTAAGAGGTACTTCTGCTTCTAATGTAAACCAGCCTTCATTTCCTTCTACTCCATTTACAACACCCTTCTTCCTGTTAATCATACCTAAGATGATTCCCTGAAATGGAGAAAATATATTAGATTTTTTACCGGATTTGAAATTTTGTATTTAAAAAACATTTTTATTTGAATAATATTCCGCACCTGAAATTCTTCCGGAGCTGTGACTTCAACAGCCATAATCGGTTCCAAAATGACCCATGCTCCATCCTGGTAAACGTCTTTAACAGCACCTTCAGCTGCTAACATAAATGCCAGTTCAGAAGAATCAACGCAGTGACTTGCTCCATCTATAAGTCGGAATTTGACTCCAGCTACTTTGTTGCCACTGAGTATTCCTTTGTTGCACGCTTGCAAAAATCCTTTTTTTATGCCAACCATAAACTGTTTTGGTATATTCATGCCTGTTGATTCGTCGACGAATTCAAGCAATGTATTTTTATGAGCTGGTAGAGGCTATAGACGAAATTATAAACAGTAAAATATCAATGAGGAAAAAATGAGCCAAAGATCAATCACATACATACCTCCATGACACCAATAACTCTACCAAATTGTCCAGCACCACCAGACTGCTTCTTGTGTAAATAGTCAAAATTGCAAGGTGAAACTAAAGTTTCCCGGAAGGCAACCTTTGGTTTTCCCAGAATAACTGGACAAGCATACTCGCGTTCCATACGTTGTGCATAAATTTCAAGATGTAATTCTCCCATGCCAGAAATTAAACTTTCCTTTAAAAGAAATTTTTAATTGGTAGATTTTCACTTATATAAATGTTATAATACGTATGTGAACTATGCTACAATTTAAGTGAAGACCATACTTTAACATCCTCGTCATAATAAAAACGCAATGTTGGATCTTCCTTAGTAAATCTAGCTATAGCTTTTGCAAAGTTATCCCGATCCTTTGTATTTTTGGGCTGAATAGCCATAGAAATTACAGGCTCTGGCACATACATAGATTCCATTGAAATATGCAATTTAGAATTATTGACAAAAGTGTCTCCGGAAGCGCAATCAACACCGAATAAAGCAAAAATATCTCCAGCATAAACTTCAGATACATCTTCCATTTGATTCGAATGAAGACGAACCAATCTGACAATACGAACCTGTAAATTTTTTATCGATTATATACATTTAAAACTATAACAGTTTTAAATTAAAATCGAAATTAAGGCTATTATTCAATCAAATCATTTACCTTCTTGTTCGTTCTTGTATTAGTAATATTATCTCCTTTACTCAGCATTCCTTGATAACAGCGGAAATATGTTAGTTGTCCAAACTTGCTAACTTCCAATTTAAAAGCCAATCCAACGAAAGGTTCATCGTCACTTCGTTTGGGGTTTAGAATAAATTTCTCAGGTTCCTGTCTGTATAATTCGATTGCGTGTTGAAACAAAATTTATGATCTAGATATACTTTATTTAATTATCTATTATACATACCCTTCTCTTTCTTTGAGAGCATAGTTTTCAACTTCCCCTGGATTTGGCAAATAATCTAACACAGCATCTAAAAGAGGCTGGACACCTTTATTTTTTAAAGCAGTCCCAACTAAAACAGGTACGAATGTTCTTTTTAAGCATGACCTTCGAACCGCATTCATTATATCTTTTTCTGTTATGGGCTTTTCATTTAAGAATATTTCACCAAGTGTGTCATCAACGTTGGTTAAGATCTCGACAAGTTCCTGTCTTCTCTCACTAACCTCTGTTGATTGATAACATTTTTAATAAAATCAGGAATCAACTAAAATTATAAATAATAATAAAATTTATCTTTCCTGTTCTCATATCCTTAGGAACTTCATCTTCTCTAATTTCCTCTCCATAATTTCCTTCAAAGTAAAGAGCTTTCTGATGAATGAGATCAATGAGACCTTTTGTTTCGCTTTCTAAACCAATGGGTAATTGTAGAAACGCTGCGTTATGCTTCATTTTAGTTCTCATTTGTTCGAGAACTCTTTTCGGGTTGGCACTAATTCTATCAAGTTTGTTTATGAAAGCCAAGAATGGAACATTGTATCTCTTTAATTGACGATTAACGGTTAGAGTTTGAGATTGTACGCCTCCAACTGCACAGAGAACGAGAACTGCACCATCTAACACACGAAGGGCTCTTTCAACCTCAACGGTAAAGTCTACGTGTCCTGGAGTATCGATTATATTAATATTGTGATCTTTCCAGATTGTATATGTAGCAGCCGACTGAATAGTAATCCCTCGTTGTCTTTCCAATTCCATACTATCCATCACAGCTCCAACATTGTCTCTCCCTCGGACCTACAAGATATTTGAATAAAATATAGAGTAAATCAAGTTAACTCCATACAATATGTTTAAAAAATTTGATTTTAAAAAACATACCTCGTGCATCTCGTTAATTCTACCAGTATAATATAATATTCTTTCTGTGAGGGTTGTTTTGCCAGAATCAATGTGAGCTGAGATACCAATATTTCGTATCTTGTCTATGGGTTTATGCTCCGCATATTTATGGTGAGAAGCCATAAAACGAATGTTGCACTAGAAAAAATATTTTTGAAAACATTATTAAAAATTTTATATATTTTTTTATAAAACAGTATCATGTGAGTTATTTGCTGGAAGTAGTAAAGTGGAAAAATGTTTTTACAATAAAATGCAATAAGCTACAATACACGACAATAACGCAAAATTAATAATACAATTTTGTTATTATTTATAAAAAATTTGTTATTGTTAGAATAATAAAACTTTTCAAATACTAGCTTGTACAATTTGTAACAACTATTTAAGAAAAATTGGTATTTTTATTGTAAAAACACATTTTTATCAAAAAGTCAATAAAATTACGATTGTTTTTTTTTTTAATTTAAATAAAACTAAAATTATCAACTACAGCAATGAATATTCATTTTACGTAAGAAAATTTAATTTTGGGACAGTTCTCATATGTAGGGGAGAAGCGGCGAAATTGGCGCGTCGTCTAAATTGGCGCACCCTATTTTTCAGAAAATGATAACATAACAAAAAATAAAAATAGTTCTATCGTGTGCATTCTTGTATGATATGTATTTGATAGAAAACATTATAAAAATCTAATTGCTTAATACAGTTTTATTGCGATTAATCGTTTTTTGGCATAATGGTTATGTTCGAAGCCATTGAGTTAAATCGTTAAATAATAGTAATTCAAGGTGAATTAGATTAATGCAACGATTTTAAAATCTTTGATATTTAATCTTACGATTAGGATAGAATATTTGTATGAAAAAATAAGCATTTTACGTAAAAAGTATTTAATTAATGAACGATACACTTGCGGCAAAATTGGCGCATACGAGATTCAAATCAGAGGCGAAGTTGGCACACGTGTTGTGTTTCTGGAAACCGGTGACTGAAGTCAAGTGCTCGGATGTTTATGATTGAAAATATAAAGAAGATAGTAAGTACACAATTATTAATATATAGATATATACATTTGAATGTTGCTAGACTTATCTGCTAATCTTTTTCTTACGATTTTTTGTGACATGGGAGGTAATGTGGTTCGCAAAACTGATGTAACGACTTTGTAAGGTTATATTCATTTGAACAATCAGTGGTTAAATTTTTTTTTTAAGTTTGAGGTATTAAGGCATTTTTTTAAGCGATTTTTAATAATTAATTTGCAGTCTGACAGTGTTTTGAAAGTTTTTCTCGATTTTAAGATGTGAAAGCAATGTAAGTAAAAAATTTGTATTTTTGATTGATTGTTTCTATTATTTATAAGTCTTCTAAAGTTAATAATTGTATATACTTCTGATTACAAATTCAAATAATTCTCTATAAAAATGATTTCAATTTGAATATTCACTTAAATATCCACAATTGCCAGTATTTTATTGTACAAATATAAAATATATTTTAACTTTGGCTGGTTTATGTGAATAAAGGTATAAAAAACTTCACATATCTTGATATACTATCTCAAATTTAGTTTCAAATTATAACTACTTCTTTTCATCAACCTTTGCTACTGAAATGTAATTCTAAATCTATGAAAATATAACTAATACGTGGCAAGAGAAGATTATAATATTAGTGCGTCAATTTACCCGACATGGCGGGTAAATTGACGCAGGTGCAGTCCTTCGGAAATTTGAATAAAAACCTGCTTTAATAATTTTCAATGCAATCTTTATCCATTGGAAAGTATAGAAAAGATATCCAGCTATTAAATAAATATTTTTTCATAATTTTTAGTCATATACTTTCTTTTTAAACTCGCACTTTCTATTAGGTGCGCCAATTTCGCCGCTTCTCCCCTATATAATTAATTTGAAATAATTAATATAATTGTTTAGAAAATGTTTTAAGTAAATTTAAGGGTTGAAATATTAATTTGACAACTGATATATCGAATCAAGGATATATTTTTAATTTAGTATCACATTTTTGGTTATAACATAACAAATCATAGTTTTATTAAATAGTATTAAAGCTCTCTAACCTATAAAAAATCTTACCTTGAATATACATGGATGTAGCTTCGATAATCTGCATGAGTTAACGTAACGTCGTAACGAAGTTATAAAAGTCATGTTGATTAACTTTATTGAATAATTAACGATTTATTTACTGTATTTTTAAAATTTTAATAAACTACTCGAACTACCCTCAAACCTATACTGGTAACACCAGGTTGCACCAGGTCAGGCACCAAAAATTGAGCAGACAGCAGAGTAGCAATAGCAGACTGCCCCCAAATTGAGCATGAAGCATGAAGGGATGAAGGTTGAACTCAATGAGCAGATTACAAACATTTCTGAATCAGAGAACTCTGGTGGCGTTTCTATCATTTAACCTTAATTAATCAGATTCTGGGTAGCAGTTAAAACGTTTTGGCTGGAGTCCCATGAAGGAGATTAGTGGAATAGTCATTGACCAATAGTGTGATTGCTTAAGAATTTGACGAATTTCCCAAACTCTAAAGCAATCACACTATTGGCCAATCATTATTCCACTAATCGTCCTTATGGGACTCCACCCTTGATTTGAGAGATATGTTATTAATGACGTCAAACTCTACCACACGACCTTAACATTTTTTAATAATTGCCTCATGCCCTTCATGCCTGATGGATAAATGGGGATAAAATAAAATAATCTATGAAAAAATTAACACTATTTCCAATCGCTTTTATTAACTATTTTTGCTACAAAACAACTTTTATCAAAATTAAAAGCATAAAATAATTCTTCCGAAAAACTGCATTGGAATATTATAGGGTCGTCACGAGTGGCTTGCAAAGTACTAAAATAGGTTAAGTGCGAGAAGGACAAACTTTATGCGAAGGCATATTGCTGTCACACTTACACTTGTAGCCATATTCTGTAATCCACTGGTGGCCACTTTGTATTAATTAAATATAGCTAGTTTCATTAATATTATTTTTTAATTAAAAGGTCTTTTTGCTGGAAATAAAATTGAGCTTATTTGGTAATTAGGTGCAATGACAACTGACGAATTATACAATAATTAATACACAGAAATTATGTACTTTGGTAATAATTCTGCGTTCAGGTTTTATGTATAATGACTTTAAGCAGTTCGTTGGATTAAATGAATTCCACTATCTGTGTGAACAGGCTGAGAAAGTTCTCCAACTTTTAGAGAAAAAGCAGCTTGTTCAAACGGTTTCTGCATTGCACCTCGTCCAAAAGGTCCTAAGTCGCCTCCACGTTTTGCAGAACTACAGTCACTGAATTTTGAAGCAAGTTCAGAAAATGTTGCTTTTCCAGATGTGAGTTGCTCTCTATAAGCTGAAAAAATATTAATATTGTCAACTGAAATTATGTCCACCTAAGAAAAATGTAAAATCTTCTTAAATCTGTTTGTAATAGTAAAGTAATATTTACAATTGATAAGTTCTAAAGCTTCTGCTTTTGTTCTAGTGATATTTTCTTCTCTCCAAGAAGACGGTCGACGAGATCCAGAATGTTTGACTAAAAGGTGTGAACATTGGACTTCTTCAGGACCGCTGTCGGTTCCATTTCCAGATTGATCTGCTGGTTTATCAGGTCTATCCCATTGACTTTCTTTTGTGTAAGTATTTAAATAGTAATGCTGATCTAGTTAAATAACAAAATTTATAAAATCAGTAGTATGATTAAATAACACAATTAAAAGTATGATCTATTCATTTGCCTATCATTTAAAATTATAATTTATTCTTTATAAATTACAACCTCAGTTTTATTCGTTATAAGCACGTATATTTACGTTTGATAAAGAAAATAATAAACTATATTCCTTGTCACTTCTTGAGTAAAGTTTAATAGTAAAAACATTAAAAAATACTTTAAACTACAAGGTTGATTAAAATTCCAATTTTCTCAAACGTCAAAAAAATTTACTCCAAATTAATCTAAGTACAGAAACACATAAAAAGTAGTGAATTATTATCATAAATTATATAGAATAATTCTATAGTATATGAAGATTACTTTAATATCTCAAAAATAGGATTAGCAGGAGTGTCAGGATTAAGTAGATTTTGTAGCAGCCGATAACAGTGATTATTAAGAAAAACGTGGACGTCAACCTGACAGGAAACATCTCAAAGATACTCATGCGAAGGTAAAGGCAAATCAGTAGTATTAAATCATACTATCAGAAAGTGTTTTTGTAGTGAAATACCAGTAAGAAGTGGAAGAAAAAGTGCATTTAATGTGAAAAGAAAACTAACTGGTAGATCTGCTGAGGCGTTTTTCCCACCCGGCTGGAAGTTCTTCGTCAGACATTTCGATCAATAGTGTTCTTATTTAAATAAAAATTTGATAAATTAATACACAGAAATGTTCAGAAAATAATCCCACGCCTTAAAAATGTGAATAAATTACAATGATTACAGATGTACACACACCCAATAAAATATGCTCGGTACTTGGCGTACTGTCTGTTTAACCGACACTCTTATGACTTCTACCTAGGAGTATGCAGTTACAAGATAGAAAACTTGAAATCAATATTTTCCACCTGGTTTTGCACCTATTCGCATTTCCACACGAAATGAGATATCGATTTGAAACTTGGGGAAATGGAATAAAAGACAATAAAGAAGGTTTATCTGGTCCTAAATATTTATAAATATAAATAAAAATTTCAATAAATATATATAGCTATGTGAACACCGACCGTCCCCATTGAACCCTGTATGCGCTCGATCTGTCATGGTAATGCAGATTGCTTAATTGATTATTTTATAACAAACTTTGTTTGTTCCCCTAAATGTACGCTTTCATTTACACTTTTAATTCTACTTTATTAACGTTTTCCCAACTTTTTTCCGCTTTCTTTTAACTTTCAATTTTAAATATGGACGAAAAAAATATCGATCCCAGGACTAACTTAGTTACTTGGCCCACCTAGGACATGGCCTTAAGTGACAGTAGGGCCGCGGCGTGTATATTTTATGAACTAATTCTGGTCCCGATATAAACTTTTCAAACTGTCAATAGCTGATGTTTGTTTAACATATGATGTACCTATATGTATAAATATGTGATAAAATACTGTAGAAAACTAAGTAAATTACGTGCCCATCTTTAAGTTTAATACCTCTCAGCTGTGGGCCGGCAAATTCACTTACGGAATTTGATTAGTCCATTCTGTTGAATAGGGTTTTTTAAGTAATGGAATGAACCAATACAAAGACCTTTTTATCTGAGAGCGGAAGCATACGTCACGTCATGAACACCTTCAAATTTTTCGAGCCGTTTTTACACTTCAGTTCTGTAAGTGAGAAAAAGACTTCCTATATCTTTTTCTTCTTTCCTCTTTCCTCTTGGAAGAAGTGCTCAAAACATTTCACTGTCGTTTGACATGTGTCATAGCGTTTTACTTGAATGATAAGGTCTATTTCTCACATAGAGTTATTATAGGCAGCGTGCGTGAACAACAAACAAAAAAACAATTTGATTCAATTTAAAATTCGATTGTTTTTCCTTGTGAAGTATTTGTGTGAAATCAGCAGTAAAAATTAAGTATTTTCCATAATAAAAATTATATAGAAACCAGTAAATATAAGGTTAAGGTAGTTGTCGTGCCAAAAATCAGTCTCTGGAAAAAGAAGTTTTTCTATGATTTAAAGACTGGAAATTATATCATCAGCCGTGTCATATGTAAGGAAAGACACTCTTTTTAATGAAAAAATTTAAAAATTACGAAAAATAATTTTTTAATAATGTTTGTTGTAATAGGATTTTTCCTTACTATCGCTTCTTGCCAATTTTTTAAAAATGATTCAAGTTTCTTGAATCATTGCTTATTTTTTCGGGGAAAATATTCTCTACAACTTGACCTTTTCTTTAATGACTGAAATAATTAAAAATAAATTTTCCAAAACAAAATTTTTATAAAAAAATTGCTGTATTTGCTAATAATTGGTTTATTTTCAAAAATTGGAAACGGTTAAGTTGTAGAGAATATTTCCCCCGAAAAAATAAGCTATGATTTAAGAAACTTCAATCATTTTCAAAAAATTGGTAAGAAGCGATAGTAAAGAAATATCCTATTATAAAAAACATTATTAAAATATTATTTTTCGTAATTTTTAAATTTTTTCATTAAAAACAGTATCTTTTCTTACGTATGACACGGCTGATGATATAATTCTCAGTCTTGAAATCATAGAAAAACTTCTTTTTCCAGAGACTGTTTTTTGGCATGACGACTACCTTAAGTTAATGACAGATCAAAACAGACTAGAAAAATAATAAAGAATTAAATTGTAATTTCATGATGACACTTTTAGGTACTTGTTGAATAAATAAACATTAATTGTTTATTTTCAGATTCAAATTCATCATGGATATAATTATTAAAACAGGTTTTCAATCAATTAAACATACAATGGAATTTCAACCACAAACGAAAATTAAAGGTAAAAATCTCGTTCTGGCAGAACACGTACGAGATGTCCAAGAGTTCCGTGGAAATAATGAAAGTTATTTAATAAAATCTCGTATAATTCGACAAGCATCAGTTCATGCAACACCCTACAGTACCCACTTATTCCTTTGATTTATTTTCCATTTAGACGTTGGAAATTTATAAAATTTACACTCACTTTTCCTCCTTGAATTTTTACAATTCACAACACAACAACTTCGGTGGCTCATTTCAGCTATATTTTTTTAATTAAAACAAAATTTAGGTTTGCACATGTCTTTTGATTCCTCGGAAATATAAAACAGCCTCCTTTAACGCCTAAATTATCCACTGCGTGCGCTGGCGTCGATTCAACTCTCCCTACCATGACTTCGCACGGTGCCTATACAAAGAGTAGGCAAGCCTGGTTGGAAAGGCGTCCTCCAAATAAAAGAGGAAAGAGAACCGAATTGGTCTATCTATCTCTCTTTTTCATGAAGCGATATGCAAGAGCGAATGACTTGAAAGAAATACGCAACCTAAAGGAGGAACTACACCTTTGCATGCAGGCATTGAGATAACCAAGTTGACGTCACAGGCCATGTGGCAGGGATAGACTGTAAGTCAGGTTGGTCTTGGACGAAAGAAATATATGGGAATCATTGGGAAATTCATGGAGACTAGATATAAGGAGACCAAACTCTTATGGCAGTACTTCACAAAACACGAAATGAAGTTCTGCCAAGTACTTAGTTAGGAAACTTCCCGATGAGGGCACGTGTGTTCCCTGGGTGCAAAATGGCGGCATCCACGGTTTATAAGCATCGCGTATTAGACGTCGCCATTTTGCACCCAGGGAACACACATGCCCTCATCGGGAAGTTTTGTAACTATGTACTTGTCAGAACTTCATTTCAGGAATGGTTATATGGAGATTGGTCTCCTTAAATCTAGTCTCCATGGGGAAATTGATGAAACAAAATTTTCTAGCATAAAACAAACGGTCATCATAACCTACAAATTTATGACATTTTATTTTATATTAAAAAATAAAAAGAATGACAAGCGACAAGTAGGTACTCAAAATAGGCGGAAATTAATTTTGCACTTGAAAAATATAATTATTAATAAATTTATGACTTACTTTTACGCTAGAAAATTTTGTTTCATCAATTTCCCAATGATTCCCATATATTTCTTTCGTCCAAGACCAACCTAACTTACAGTCTATCCCTACCACATGGCCTGTGACGTCAACTTGGTTATCTCAATTATGCATGCAAGTTACCACGGAGACTAGATATAAGGAGACCAATCTCCATATATCCATTCTCGAAATGAAGTTCTGCCAAGTACATAGTTACAGAACTTCCCGATGAGGGCATGTGTGTTCCCTGGGTGCAAAATGGCGACGTCTAATACACGATGATTATAAACCGTGGTTTTGCACTCAGGGAACACACGTGCCCTCATCGGGAAGTTTCCTAACTAAGTACTTAGCAGAACTTCATTTCGTGTTTTGTGAAGTACGGCCATCGGCCATAAGAGATTGGTCTCCTTATATCTAGTCTTCATGCAGGTTACCATGGTAACATATTAGTGGGAAAGAAACAGGAAAATTGTCGGTCTCTTTCTCTCTTGTATGTTACCATGGTAACCTGCATGCATAATCCTGCATGCAGAGGTGTAATTCCTCCTTAAATGTGCATTTAAGCAGGGATTACACCTCTGCATGCAGGTTTGCATGGTAACATATTAGTGGGAAAGAAACAGGAAAATTGTCGGTCTCTTTTTCTCTTGTATGTTATTATGGTAACCTGCATGCAGAGGTATAATTCCTCCTTTATACCTCTCCGGCTGCGAGCCGAGAAATTCATTTAGAGTATTTTATTGTCACATTCTGTTGCTTAACAAGCAGGATTCAACAGAATGGACTAATCAACTTCTGTAGACAGATTCGCTAGCCCGCAGCTGGAGAGGCAGTGTTCGCAGAACGTGGACGAAAAAGGCCCCCACCATAGGTGCTTCGAGCTCATTGTGTCTTCCTCATTCAACCAACCTATGGCAGTGGAGCGAGGAAGGAGCCATGAGCTGTTAGGGTCCATGGTGGGGGCCGTTAACGTCCACGTTCTGCGAACACTGGCTGTGACAGGTTAAAGTGTTTTTATACCTCTCCACAATGTTCGCAGGACGTGGACGTAAACGGCTCCCACCATGGACCCTACCAGCTCATGGCTTCTTCCTCGCTCCACTGCCATAGGTTGGTTGAATGAAGAAGACACAATGAGCTCCGAAGCATCTATGGTGGGGGCCTTTTACGTCCGCCGTCCACGTTCTGCGAACACTGGTCACAGCCTGCGTTCTATTCTATGTTCAGAAGGCGCAGGCAAACCACGCCGCAAATTTAAAACAGTACTAAGAACCATACAATCAAAGGAACCCTCGTTGCAGGGAATTTTGTTAGAGGGAATCTTGGGTTTAGTAATATGCAAAAAAGAAACCATGTAAACTACTTTTAGTGACTTACGTTTCGAACCCTGACTGCGACAGGTAGTGCCGCCGAAAGAAATTGTGTGTCGTTTTCTAACTACTGCGAAATAAAGGAAAGAGAAATGAATTTTTTGTAGTTGTAAGTATCTAGTAGTTGTCATTGTCAGACCTTCTTTGCTTCTTCTATTCAATTTAACGAATAATTCACTTCATATCTTGTTGATATATGTCTCGGTTCCATCTCTTTACAGATCTTGAAATTTCAAAATGCCATTCAATGCACATCTTCTTACCGGGTTTCGTGTCTCAATTTCTTATGCGGAACGTGTAGCTTTTCTTGTACCAGACGGACCAGACCTAGTCATACTTTCTGTGCGAGAATTGATTCAAGATTACCCTGGCGAAAATATTGGATTGAAATTCATTCCGAGTCAATCAGAACTATTCCGATTCATCCCGATATCTGTATCCGAGCCGATGCGAATCATTCCGAACCAATCCGAAATCAAGTTTTCAATCCAGATAAATGCGAATCAATCCGATCTCGGATTGATTCGGATTTATCTTGATTGAAAACTTGGTTTCGGATAGGTTCGGATTTATTCGGATTGATGTCTCGGAATTAATCGGATTGATTTTTAACCGTTTTTCATCAAACGAGATACAAAAAGTTTTTCGGATTGGTTCGGAATGATTCGCATTGGCTCGGATACAGATATCGGGATGAATCGGAATAGTTCTGATTTACTCGGAATGAATTTCAATCCGATACTTTCGCCAGGGTATGTACGGGGTCCTGTACATGGTTTTTTGATTTCTATTCGATAAATAAAAGTAATTATTTGTAATTAATGGTACAGTATGTACAAGATTAGAAGATCTACCTACGAAGAGGTACAGGGATTGAAAGAGATAAGCGTGAAGCTGGATTAACAAACATATATACAAGAGATAGAAAGTGATAGAGGTAAATAGATAAGGGATATATTGAAACAAAGAGAAGAACATTGAAAGATATGGCCGTGAATTTGAATTGGCATAAAGATAGAAAAAGATATAGGTAAATATACGAGAGATAGGCTAAAATTAGGAGAAGGGCATTGAAAAAGAGATATGTAAATTTGGTTAAACAAGAGATAGAATGAGATAGTGGTGGATAGAAAAGAGAAAAAATAGATACACGTGGATGAATAAGGATTAGGCTGAGATAAAGAAAATAGGCTTGAAAGAGATACGCGTCAATTTGGATGGACAAAGCGATATAAAGAAATAGAGGTGGATAGACAACAGATAGAAACAAATATACAGGCGGATATACAAAGAATAGAGTGAGATAAAGAAAACGGGTTTGAAAGATATAGCCGTGAATTTGGATTGACAAAAAGATAGAAAGGGATAGGCATCAATCTGGATTGACAAAGAGGTATAAAGAAATAGAATAGAAAGAGATAGAGGTGAATATACAAGGGATAAAAAGAGATACAGGTGAATAGACGAGGAATACATTTTCCTTATCTCTTTCTATCTAAGAGATAGAAAGTGATTGAAAGTGATAGGATTTCTATCTCTTTACTTCCAGTTTTTAAAATACTGCTTCAATCCTCAGCGATTTTCTTCGAATCCGATTTCATTTCAGTTTTTGAGACGAGTTATTGTTAAAAAAATATTATGCCTCATCTCATACTCGAATGTCTAACTATGCCCATATTTCCCTGCGCTAGCATGTCCGGACTGGAAAAAGTTTTCTAGGAAATGAAGTAATTTAAAAAGTTTTTGCTTCACGACATCTCGCGATAACAAATTATTCCTGCTCCATTATCCACAAATGCGATTATGATAAGAAAGAACCGAGTTGACTTTAATAAGCTGAGCTCCAGTTGGTATACGGATATAAACTGTTGGTTTGTATTGTAACTTTTAACATTTCCTCACGAATTTTATGTCGTAACTATTCACGAAGATGTAAATTCATACGAGATATGAAAAGGCAGATAAACAGTTTTTGAGACACGGAAAAAGAAAGTTTCAAAAGTTTATGAGCGAATCTATTTAACCGGTCGATTTGCGGTTTTAAAAGTTACAATTTTTAAAATGGAAACATACCTATTATTTATATATTATTTTGTTTAAAATCTCTTTAAGAATGCTAATTTGTACAAAGTACTCAGAGACAGTATTTCTTATTTCGCGATACTCGAGTGTTGCGTTACGACGAGCGAGTCGCTGCAAAGCAGCATTCAGCTTGCTGTATTGTAGAAATTTAGAAAACTTCTAATTAGAATCGAAGTTACTCTACTTTAGCATTTCTCCTTGCGAAAGCAAAATTAAGCATCTCAGTTTCTGTTGAGCAGCACAAAAATGCTCATTATTAGCATTTACTTTTTTTCGTGTATAAACTAACTTGTTCTGCACTGAAAAAGTTATATTAGTAAAAGTATAATTTTTTTCCAAAGTAACGCGTCAAAATTTTTAGTTTTTACAGATGGTTCATGATTATTTATTATACAAGTGACGTATATTTTCTCACTTTTATACGTTGGCAGAAAAATATATATATATTACAAACCATTGAATAGTTTGTAGGATAATATTTACACGAAAAAAAAGAGAACCATTTGCATTGCAAACTTTACTGTTCGCATTTTAAATTCTACCGATCGTATGAAACTATTTACCGTTAGATTTCTTTTCTTGATAAGTTTATGGTAAAATTCCAGATGCCATTTGATAATATGTTTACTTTCTAATTTTCATATTGAAAATAATATAGAAATTCAGAATTATTTTCAAAAATTTCAGTTTAGCATTGCTGTCTTTCTATATTTTCCAGCTATTTCATTCTATTTTATTTCTGGATCACAATTTATTGGTTTACAACCCTTCATGGTGCAAATTTACTGGACTCCCAATACTCCTTTTAGAAATAATGGGACATGAGCTTGAATTAACGCATTCACTTTCCATGCTATAATAGATATAACATTGCGAAACGTTAACAGCTATTCGATTCCGGTCTTCGTTTATGTTCTTGCGCATAACATGACCGGCAACGACTGTCCGCTAGTTCATTTTGGAAATTGTTTCACAGAATTTGAGCACCTATGAAATCCATGGATAAAAGTGGAAAGATAATAATTGTTTTATTCAGATAAATAGACTTGAAATTTATATTTTTGGATTTTACGGGTCAAAAATTATAAGATAGAATTCTTTCACGTTCAGATTCGAAAATAACAAAAGTAAAGAAGAATATTGAAGCTGAATTTAAATCAATAAAAATAAAAATACACAAAAATAAAAAGTAGGAGCAAACCCGCAAAAAATTAAAAACCCTTTTTTTGTGTGAAGAAACTAGGAATAAAATAAAAAAGATTCGACAATAAAACCACAAATCACGCGAAATTCGAAAAAAACAGAGATCCTGAAACTTTTTCGGGATATGTAACTTATAGATCATTCTTCACTGAGAGAAAGTATTAGTCATGGTTACCCATTTTTTTTTTGTAAAAAAAGGTCATAAGTATGTTTTTTTACTCTGTATCATCTAAACACCTTACTCTTCACAGATAGATTAACTGAGTAGCAATGATTAAAATTTTTAGTAAAACTTACAAAATCCGATTAGTCGGGACTATTTTCATGCATTCCCACATTGTATCGATCTTATAATAGAAGTTGCCAATACGCTTTTTTAAAACTTACTAATGGCGTTAATTGCTATTTCTATTTGTCCAGTTTAGTTATTACAAAAATATTTTTCCGACATAACTGAGAATCGTTGTATTAAAAACTATTCCAATATCTTAATTAGAAACTGATGAATATTTTCATTGGTACATGATTAAAATAGTAATTCCAACTTTGAAAAAAATGTTAAATTTATCATTCAATCTAGTTTATTTCGGTTGAAGACGATAGAAACTTTCTTAGATCAGAATTGTTCAGGAGAAATACTTTTTTAATTATTGTTTTTCAAAATGCAACAAAGGATGATAACTGTTAACATGTTTCTCATCATTTATCGTTGATAAAATTTCTGTTTTTTAATTTAAGAAAATTATTTTTCAGTACACAGATTTGATAAATGATTTAAATTATTTCTTTTTCAGTTAATTTCATTTATTTCAAACCATAATACTCACGGTGTTATATGTATTAGGCCGTTTGCAAAAACAAGGTAGAGTTCAAAGGAATCTTAAAGATCTCGCGCCTTGTCTCGAATTATTTTTACAAAGTTTCTAAGAAATGGAAAATAAAGTGTACAAGATGTTAAGTAAGTGTAAGTTAGACAACTTAAAGGAAAAATTCAAAGGTAAAGAAATTTGTAGATTGTAGATTTATATATGTATTCAAATGTACATTTTAAATAATAATATAAAGAAAATAAAATAATGCAAAAAATAAAATCTAAATTTTTTTATTTTGAAAATTATTTATTTTTAAGGTTATGTTAGCATTTAACCGAGAAATTTTAGTAAATTTAATTAGAAATATGGTAATGGTAAGTGGACTCAATATTAGTTAAATTTACCGGAATATAACCATGAATGTAACGCGAAATTTTTTAATAGAAAAATTACGATGATATCAACTAGAAAATTTTATTACATTAACTGGAATAAAAGATCAAAACAACCGAAAAGTGTTTAGTAAAATTTCTAACATTTTTAACCAAATTACTAGTACGGCTCTCCATAACATTTTTTTCTGGTTGTTTTAACCAGAATTTTTTCTGAGTGCGTGGATAAGATCTTTGAAAAAATCTAATAAAACCTACGCATGCAAAAATTTTAACATCTAAATTCATCGAACGGTCCTTGAATCCACAGGACTGTCATCGCACTTAGCCCTTTTCGTACGTATAAAAAGAATATATTCGTGACTTTCGACCAATTTGACTTCGCAACATATAAATTATCTTTTTAACGGGACAATCGGCTTAGAAAATTCAACTTTAATGTTTGCAGTACAACCACTGAAAGAATTGTCGAGGTAAAAGTAAAGAGCCTCAGCAATGCAACTCTTATAAAATGAGAATGTGCCAAAAGGAGGGCCAGCAGGAGAGGGCAGGGAGTGACCAAGGGTGACTTTTAGAGAACGATGAAGGAAAAGCAATTCAGATTCCGAAAAGCCTATAAGGGACGCGAGCTGAACAGAAAATGGGTATCTCAAAGGGCGTCGGAATTAGGGGGTCGTTTTCAATGCAAAAGGGGTTGTTTAGGGAGAGAGAGAGAGAGAGAGAGAGAGAGAGAGAGAGAGAGAGAGAGAGAGAGAGAGAGAGAGAGAGAGAGAGAGAGAGAGAGAGAGAGAGAGAGAGAGAGAGAGAGAGACTGAATCACAATTCTCTGCGCAGATGCAAGGATGGCGCAAACTCTTCGTACAGGATCCTCGTCAGTAGCAAGTTAGAAATTGTCACGTTCGCTTTATCCGCGGACCAGCTCACCGCAGGGTAGCAAACTTATGCAGCGTGCTAACCCGGTTCAAACGTGCTCGCGTTGATCCACCCTCGATGCTTCCCAACCAACCTCTATGGGAATTCCATGAAATTTCAAATGTATCGAGTAATTATCTTGTTTGAAATGAAATCGCTCAAATTTCTAGAAAATAGGAAAATGAGCCAAATTAGTCCAAAATTTTGATGGATTTGTAGTTATGAGAGAACTTTCTATATATTATATTCATCATATATTCAGAAAATGTATGTGCACTTTATATGAGATATATATTATTTCAAACTATGCTTTTATCTTATGTATTGTTTACGTTTCGGGATAACTTTTTTCTCAATAAATATTTCTTTGAGACCATGTGAATTAGGTTTTGTAATTCAAGTTATATATTTGGTATATATTGTACTTGAACTGCATTTCAAAGTAAATGTATATTCGGGGCAAAAAAATTTCTATGAAGTTTAGGTGAAGAAAAGTTTCTGATACTATGAGTGCGTATGTGTGTGTAAAGCAGCACGCAACGTAGAAGAGCGCCAAATCCCGAAAATGGATAATATGAGGGTGCTAATTTGTCGAATGATGATCTATTTGTTCTTTCTCTTTGGTGGTAAGTCTGGCATTTTATATGATTTGAGACATCAACTAATTTTGTCATGTTTACGTAACAGAATATAGTGTCATAAAATTGATTGCATTGATATTCAATTTATTGACACGAAATTTTACTTGTTACTCCATGAATCAAGGATTAAAAAAATACTATACATATATTATATATTTTCCTGTCGAAATATGGGTAAAAATAAAAACACATGGTTTTTATTTCTCCGTCTGGGAATGAATATAAAATATCTCATTTTGTCGAATACTTTTTAAATTTCTCAGTGTTATCTTTTCTTTTATTCTCCAATGTCATCATAGACACCATAGTATTAGTACATACCCAGTTTTTTGTTCTTCCATTTCCTCGCAGGTTGCTTTTTGAACCAGAAGTAAAATCCTTCTTCTATTGTTTTCAATTGTCCTTTTCCTCACTTCCATTCTCAATCTCTTCTTTCATGCCAGACAATTTTTCGGGGTAACATCTATTATTTTATAGTCTTCTATCTTTCACAAAAAATCTTTTTCTCCAACGCTGCAGTCGTTATTCCATTTTTTACCCTTCTGTGTCACGTCTCTGATCACGAAATCTGCATACTATTAGGTGCGCAAATAAGTTCCCGCTGTTTGTGAATAGATGGCTACAGCAGTAAGTACACTAAGAAAAAATCCTGGGCATGGTGACGTGATATATGTAGTTGAAAATGTCCTTAACTACTTTTTGTGGTTGAATTCAAGCAATGGTGGGCCCGTCAATGTAGGTACTAAAAGTGGTCGCCGTGACTAAGTAATGTAGTCAAAGCGACTATATAATGTTGTCATAGTCACTATATGTAAGTGTCAACTATAAAGTTATGTAAAATCAAATGCATAAAATCACTTCGTGGAACATTATATTTTTCATAGCACCTCTTTTGAAAATCTGTTTGTCGGCATCTGTAGAGCGGGTTGAAACTTTAAAAGTAGTAGGATTTAAAATCCCAGTTTCGACCCACTCGACACATCAAATCAAATTCTCAAAAGAGTTGCTATCAGTTACTATGAAAAATAATATGCATTACTCGAAACAATACACAGCGGACTCAACGAGTGTGAAGTTTGCTGCACTAGTTATAGCGACTACTATATTCTAGCCATGACAACTCAATATTTCAAGTTCTCATAGCTAAGTTTAAGAGTTAAGGACAATTTCAACGATGTTAACTAGTCGCCACGACCAGGTATTCAGAATATGGCTACCATGGCTACAAAACATGTTACTGTAGCCATGGGTCAAGTAGCGACAACAAGTCTCCCTCGTTACAGTCACTTTTTTATTTCCAACTGCATTATTCCTAATCATTATGACCAGATGCTATTTATCTCTGTGTGCTGGTCGATTTTGCCATATCAAATACATTATGAACCAAGCTTAGACATATGGTAAACAAACCGTTTAGAGACATTAGTGATTTTGTTTTGGCGTCATATACTTTTGGTTGTGTAAAAATGTCTGGTTTTGTGCCAAATAATCGTCATTTGCGGGAAGTGTTGATTTTCTTCTTTCATTCGAAGAAAACGGCGGCTGGAGCGCATCGAGAGCTCCAAAAAGTTTACGGAGATGCTGCTCTAAGTGACACAACGTTCCGTGATTGGTTCCGTCGCTTCAAAGACGGTGATTTCGATGTTGACGACCGTCCGCGTGAAGAAAGGCCGAAAACCTTCGAAGACGCTGATGTTATTTATTATGAGTTGCTGAAACCGAACGAAATCATCACTGGGGAATGGTATCGAACGCAATTGATGCGTTTGAGCCGAGCACTGCGCGAAAAACGACCACAATACAAGCAGAAGCACGAAAAAGTGATTTTACAGCATGACAACGCTCGGCCTCACGTTGCCAAACCCGTTGAAACCTACCTGGAAACGCTCAAATGGGAAGTCCTACCCCACCCGCCGTATTCCCCAGATATTGCGCCGTCCGGTTATTACTTGTTCCAGTCAATGGCACATGGTCTGGCTGATCAGCAGTTCCGCTCATATGAAGACATCGAAAAATGGCTTGATTCGTGGATAGCCTCAAAAGATGAACACTTTTACCGTAACGGTATTCGAGTTCTACCAGAAAGATGGGCAAAAGTCGTAGCTAACGATGGGCAATACTTTGAATGATTCATTTGTAACCATTTTTTCACAATAAAGTTGCATTTTCATCTAAAAACAGCGGGAACTTAGTTGCGCACCTAATATAATAAGAGGTTTATGTTCTTCTTTCCTTATCGGGAAATTTGTACCTAATGACATTCATTACTTAATCCCTTAACTTTCCTTTCATAATCAACATTCACGTAAAAATTAAAAATGTTTTACTTTCTTTCTTCTTAACAAAATTCGTTATTCATCTCTAGCTTTATTTCCCCATTTTGTTTATTATTATCCTCATCCTTTTTACAGATTTTTGATTTTCGTGAGAAGCCTGCTTATATGTTAAGAAGATAATGTGTTTTATCTTTGTTAGTTATATCGCATTAGAAATGATATTTAATCAAGAATAGAATTCAATCGAATATTTCCCACAAAATTTGAGGAGATTTTCAATAGTTGATCCTGGGTTGGTATCATTTGGAAATGAGAAGGGTTTAATTTATTCAACCCCGGGACTCAAAACCGCAAAGTTGAAAACTCTTTTGTGATTTTGCTTTCTATTTCTCCGATTCGCAGGCAGTTGCCGATTTCTACTTTTAATGGGGTTCTATTAGGGATGTCTGGATCATTCGTGCTATATTTTTTCGCATGAGCCTTTATCACTACTAAATGGCACCCTTATGATTTTATCATCCGTCGCTTGTTTACTACCCTAGCCTGCCACATAGGTTTCGAAGTTTTCCCATAAAATCGAATGCGCCATGAAATTTTAGGCTGCGAAAATAAAACACAACTTGCACGACAAATAAATTCTTAAGGTCTTACTGGACACCTTAATCTTTCTTGAATCAGACAATAAAACAAGAAGAAAATTTAGGAAAAAATTTGTGGATAAAAAGAAATAAATGAGTTTTCTTCTTTTTGAAATGGAAGAAAGAAGTGTATATAACGAAAAAAGTTACAGTTTGTAACTTTTAACAAGTTTGAAATCACCTAAAGTTGCTTTTTGTGATTAGGTTGTTCCTTTTTATCTTTCTTGTTGGTTCCAAAAAATTTATAAATTTGTTTCCTCCAGCCATATGGACGTTTTTAGTGATCATAATTTCTGTGAGACTACCCTATGATCTTCATAAAATGTTCCATGAACATTCCCCCAGGCACCTCTCTTCGCTATATATGTATGTTATACTTTACTACAAAGTAGATGTTCTTTCCTAAGAAGTACACCCAGAAAAAAGTCTGGTTAAAACAACCAGAATGCCGGTTATTTCAATTGGAAAAAAATGTTGCAGAGAGCCGCACTAGTAATTCTGGTTAAAAATGTTAGAAACTCTAGTAAACACGTTTCGGTTGTTTTGATCTTATATTCTAGTTAATGTAATAAAATTTTCTAGTTGATATGGCCGTAATTTTTCTAGCAAAAAATTAAAAATAAATAATGATTTAAAGACATGGGAATTATAATGTTCAAAATGAAAAAATATATATTTATTTCTTGAATTATTTTATTTTGTTTATATTATTATTAAATATGTATATTAGAATAAATATTTAACCGAACCTTTTTTCTAAGTGTATCAACTCCCTGGAAGAAGTATAAAGTATAATGTATTCGAGCTATGGACCATAAAAATTCCAAGAAACACAATTACTTGTCTGAATTATTACATACTAATCACAAAATTTGAGGGAACGTTTACAAAATATTTCCGGGTCCAAGTTATACCCGTAACTGGACTATGATGACCACTTGACTTGATTATAATTTATATTGAGTTGGTTTTATTCATACATGAAATTTTACTACGGAAAATATTTTTTTCCAGAGAATATAAAGATTTTTTTTTAGGAAAAATTGGATAGATAATCGGAAAAAAAGTTAGTCGAAGTTATTATTCCTACAGATTCTTCGCTTAGAATATATTTTTATCGAGTTTTTTAAATAATAACCCATTTAATTCAGGAAAAAAATTTTCATGCATTTAGTAAAAAAGACTCAGTAGAAGGAACTTATATGAAACTGAACATCCTGTTTTATTCAGATATTATAAAACATGAGGAAAATTAATATTCCGAGAGCAGAAATTTTTTTTTAAGTTTACTTCGTTATAACTCGCCGGTTACAAACCCATCTCTGGGGTTAGAAAATGGAAAACGAATTCGAGCCTAGGCGATTTCTTTATTCATCGTCCTCAAATTGTCTCTTTTCCAGAATTTTATCTCGTCCAAATATAAAGAACTAACGAGGAAAGTCCGAGTCAATTAGTTCGTTAGATTTGCGAAGATTTTATTCCGATTACAGTAGGCAATGTGACGTCTGAAGTCACACAAGATTATTGTTTTTATAAAATTTGTATTATTATTTCTTTTTAAGAGGAAATAATTTCTATAAATTTTGAGTCTAAAGTTTGCATTTTAATAACTTAGGACTTTATGCTGTCGAGTTCACTTTTCACAAACAATCTTTTGTATTTGCATGGGCATTTTTATGCATTTATCTTTAAACGAACGGTAAACAGTAGAAATATTTAAAAAGGAATACGATTGTGGACTAAGTACTTTAGTTGGAATCTCAAACTTTAAGGTTAATTATGTTTACTGATTTTACGATAATCAAGAAAAATTTCGATAGTCTTGTCGATGCAGCTGTGCATTCTATATTAAAAGATTTTTGGATCATATAATATTTAAAGTAGATATTGAAGTTATAGAATATTTATAATAGATTGTGTAAACGAAAAAGGAAACGCAGGCCAAGGCGTTTCAGAGATTCTGTAATTGAATTTCAGTAATTTCAAGGTATGAGATTCGAAATTGATAATAAGGTGATATTAACAAAAAAGTTTATTTCAATATATAAGTTTTTTTTTCTAGAACATTATTAACTACTACTTAATTGGGAAAAATTCTTTTTCTACAAGAAATTTCTCAAGGTTTTGTGTATGATGAATATCTATGATGGATTGAATTAGTTTCATAACTGAAATACTAGGGTGTTTGTTATTGACGTGATAAAATAAACAAGATTAATTTCTTTACTCCATGTGCATCACAAAAAACACTAGCCATAACTGTCCCAGCCGACTGTTGCGTTTTCGGAAGCTTTGGTACACTTTCACCAGGTTCAACCCACTGTTTTGACCCTTTACGCAATTCCGGAGTAAAGTGGTGGATCCATATTTCATCTATCGTCACAAATCGACGCAAAAACTCTTTCAGATTGCGCTTAAAATAGGCCACATTTTGCTCCGAAGTGGTCACATGAATGCGTTTTTGGTCGATTGTGAGCAATCGCGGCATCCATTTTGCACAGAGCTTTTTCATGCACAAATGTGTTTGCAAAGTATTGACCACACGCTCAGTTGAGGTGGTTAAGATCTTAGCTATCATACGCACTTTTACTTTCGTGTTATTGAAAACAATATCATGGATTTTATGGATTATTTATTGTGTAGTGATCTCATTTTGATAACCTCCCTAGCGGACCCGGTTGAGAGAACGGTCATAGAATACTCTGACCGTTCTCTGACCTTGGATTATTATGGCTAAGAACGATAAAAAAACATTTCAAGTATTGCAATTATGATTCTGTGGTGAAATTTGGAATAGAAGGTGTAGAAATAAATACAATAATTTTAAGTTTTAGCGATAAAAACTAGGAAAACATCATATACCTGTCATTGAAGGCAGTGCAGTGGTTCATCACTTCCGGAACGTCTTCACCGTCAGGGTTCACCATTGGTTGAAGTGAGATGCAACTACTTTTATCTCACTTCTACGAATAGCCAATCCTGACAGTGGAGACATTCCGCTTATGGTGAACCACTGCACTGCCTTCAATGACGGGTATATGATGTTTTTCTGACTTTTTTCGCTAAAAAGTAAAACTATTGTATTTATTCCTACACCTTCTTATTCAAATTTGATCGCAGAATCATAATTGCATTGACTTAAATGTTCTTTTTATCGTTCTTCGCCATAATAATGCGGGGTCAGAGAACAGTCAGAGAACGGCCAAAGTATTCTCTGGCAGTTCTCTCAATCGTGTTAGCTAGGGCTGGACTTGGTATGGTTTCTATGCTCGTGCGACCACAACGAAATTCGGCAAACCGCATCTGAACCATTCGATACGACGGAGCAAAGTCCTAATAATATTTATTGAGATTGCTCTTGGCTTCTGATAAGGTTTTTCCACGCAAAAAGTAGTGTTTAATCAACAATCGAAATTCACTTTTTTCCATCTTTGCAAAAAATTCGGAGGTTGATTGCTTTCAGACACTGCAGCTTCTAAACTTATGAATGGATTTGGTTCAAATTTTGACAAAAGAGGTTTGATTGATGGAACTTGTCAACAATGATAGCCGTTTGTTAATGGTAGTGACCTCTCATAGAAATATCACGCCAATATCAAACACCCTAGTATACTAAGAAAATTTGTATTTATTTATTTTTATTTCTTAATAATTGATTGAGAAATAAAATTCAAAAGAATTTCGTACGAATTAAGTATGGTCCGAGGTTGTTAAAATGTTTTTGTTACTAAAACTACTTTGATGGTAGATATAAGATAATTACATAACTATCTGGGGTTGCAAAGGGTATTTGTTTCGAGTAGAAATACGCCAACAGAGTAAGGGAAATTGTTGTTTGCAGAAGAGCAATTTAGCTGCTCGAATATTGTAGAAGAGGCCGAATCTTAACTGAAAATCCTATTGCTTTCGTAATTGCTATTGGCAAAAGTCCATTTATTACTATCATTTACATTTATTTCCATTTTGCCATTTATTGAAAATGGACAGTAATGCATAGATTTACCAGTATTATTATATTTTTTATATACAGGTCCAATCCTTCCTATTTTTTCTGAAATAAATCTCCAATTTGTAAAATTGATAGGTCAGAAGTTTAATCAGGATAGAAAATATTTACAGTGCCAAACAATGACACCAGGATTAATGAATGAAAAGTGGAACAAACGTGCCACTGAAAGGTCGTCAATTTTTGTAACAATGTCAACTAGTTTAGTAACAATAATTGCTTTTATAGTTTGCTTAGTTAATTATGGAGACAAAGTAATTATCATCTAATTACTCAAGCTGAGAATTTATTAGCTCAATCAATACACTAATCAAGTTAATTCAACATCTGACTGGTAGCACTCTATAGGATGTTTAATTGATCTAATAAAATCTTTTCAATGTAGAAATTCTCCATTAGTTCGTAAAATTTAAGTCACACCCAGCACAAGAGTTATCGATACTTTAACAATGTGGGAATGATGTTTTGAAGTAGCGAAAATTACGTTAAAGAATGCTTTTGAAATTTGCATTAAAAACATGCTGTTAAAAATAGTATCAATCGCATTTCAATTTTTGTTTAACAACAGATATAATAATTTTTACTCAAGTCTTTTTTATTTTTAGAACACATATTTTCTTTTAATGAAAAACAGATTTTATGACAGATATTGCTACAGGAGTTGATACTCAGTGAGGTTGAAATATAATATTTCATCTTAAGTGACGTAAAAAGATGGTTGATTGGGGATTGAAAGTAACTGACGTATAAATTTTATATACACCTTATTTTAATTTTAAGCTTGAAAACTGGTTATAGTTAAGATAGTCGATTTAAAAAAAAAATATTTATGATATTCTTGAAGGCCAAAGATTCATAATGTAACATCGATATCATTGATTTCCTCAACAGATAATTAGTGGGAATTGCATCTTCTCACTTCAAGGGACATAGAAAATCTCGATAATCTTGATTTTTTACCATCCTCATAGCTGGTAAAGACTCTGAAATGGGTAAACTGAGTCCCAATAGCTTGCGAAAAGCACACGCCGCAGACAGAAGCGAAAGCCTAACAGAAATTTTAGTAAGGTACTGATATTTCAAAGTATAAATTAAGTTCACCTCCTACCACATGTATTTACTAGTAAATGCTTCCTTTAGCAAAACCTCCATCCATGGCACTTCAATTTAACGTTAGCTATTCCAGATCCCTGTGGGTTTTGCTATATTCACTGAATATAAACGGTAAGAACGTGATCTTTCTACCCTATACAATATAAATCTGAAGCAAGATATTATCTTTGCAAATAGAATATCTATATAAATACCGTGATCTTTCCTGCACTTGTAAAACTTTTGCTCGTAGTTTTAGAAATATGTTGAAATTTACAGAATACTTATCAAACTTAAACTCATAAATAATGATTTAACCAACAATTTTTTCATTACCATGAGCTAAGTGGACACGTGACTGAATTATGCTTCAATCCGTTCATGTAAGATAACTTCTTTCAATTTAAAAAACATCTTTCTGAAAATTTGAGAAACGTCATCTTTTGTATGTTCCAAATTTTCAGGAACAAAGTTTTTTATTTAAAAATTACTGTTTTTTCCTTGAAAACTTTATTAAAAGTTTTTAATTTTGAAAATAAGATTTAGAATAAAATTGCACGTAAAGTACTGGGTAGTTGGAAAATATGAATTTGTGAAAACTAAAACATCAGAATATCAATAAACTTAAAGTTTCAATAATTATTAAGTTAGAAATATTTCGAGCGCCTGTCGCCTTATTGAATATAATTCCTCAATTACTTTGAGATGATCTATAGAGTTACGCCTATTTTTAGAAAAGTAAATATTAAAGAGTTGACAGGTTATAATTAGGTAGGACTGAAAGGGAACAAGTGGATCGAACAGTGAAAAAAGTTGTAGGTCGACCAAAAGTGCTCGTACGACATGGAAGGGAGGTAACTAAGAAGAAAAAGTGCACATTTCACATGTCAACGAAAGAGGAGATCATGTCACTAACTTTACAAGCGTGATAGAAGAAGAATAATGAAAAAAAAAATGAAAATAAGAAAGAAGAGGGAGTAGTTCCGGATGTAATTCCGTAAATTCTCCCCAGTTGTATTCAAGCAATGAAGAAGTTTTTATCTGAAAATCTCTTCTTGCGGTTCAAAGAACTAGAGAATCGTTGCTGTTTCCGTCCAGAAGAAATACTTTTTAAAAGAATGGCTGTAATTTTTCCAATGGCAATGAAAAGAATCGATACAAACTGCATCAAAATGATTTATGATGTTTTCGAAAGCATGGTAAATTTTATTTTTGCAAGAAGAAAAAAAGTCGTTTATTTAGATATTTTTGCATTTATAGGTATTTGATAGTGAAATAGAAAATTTAAGGGATTCCACATATAGAAGATCCTTCGTTTAGGTCAGGATGCTTTTATAATGATTGAATTTTGGAGGTAACGAAAGTTCGGCGATAATACCAATCCTTCGGGGAGTGACTCACCTTTGGAACGGCAGTTGCAAGAAGTAATGACTATTACCGTGGATCACGCACTCCTCCTCAAGCAGCACAGCAACTTCGGAACTCTTTTCTGAACTTCTTTGAAAAAGATTCTCCATTCTACATTACTTCCAACCTTTCTAAGTCAGATAGGGTTCCTTGCACTTCCAAAAAATCAATCTACTTCTGGTTGTCGCACATCTGTTCAAAATTCTAGTTGTTTGTTTAAATTCTTTTGTTTCTTTTAAAGCGGGTAGTAATCTGAGAAAAATAACTCAGGAAAAAATGTTCCTAAAGAGAAGTTAAAGAAGCAGAGCATCAAAAAGGAGAAATTAGGCAGCGCGCTGAGAGTCATCCAGGAAGGGATGCTAAAAAACAAGCCCGACCCCGTTAAATCGAGTGTTGGGGAGACCAACGATGACCTTCAGGAAGGCTGGAGACTGGTGGGAAAGAAAAAGAAAAAAAGGAGAATATAAAAGTGCAAGAAGCACAGAAGAAGGAAGAAAGGACAAAGAAGGCGCCAAGATGTTCTTCGCCTACCAGATTAGGCGATACTATCAGGGTTTCGGCGACAGACGGACAGTTCTACGCTAAAATCCTAAATGAGATGAAGGCGAAGGTGAACTCTATGGGTGCAGGACTGGAGGCCCTGACCATCCGAAGAACCAGAAAGGAGGAGATCCTCCTGGTCCTGAGATCAGGAAGAGGGACCTTGACGAGACCGTGACAAGGGAAGTGGTTGTTGCTGCTCGCTGCTTACAACTGTGCAGACCCGATCTTGACGGACCCTGCAGACTGTACAAACGCTTTGACAGTGTCCAGACCATAATTGCTGCATCTGGGAACATGCTGAGGTTGCCCGATGTTGCCGCTGCTAGGGATACGGTCAAGTCTGGCGTGGCTCCTGCCCAGTATTCAGGGCAGAACTGAGGAGGTTGATGGGTAGAAAGTGAAGTTCATACAATTCAACCTTGGGAATTATTGTGTGTGCTGCTGATGACGTCGAGATCCTGGAGCTGAGAATCAATGAGAGTCTGTAGCGGGCAAAGCGTTGGTTGGACAGCAGAAGCTTTGAAATGACTTCTAAGAAGACCGAGGCTTTGCTGGTCACAGACAGGAGATCCTTTAGATATCCAAAGATTATATTTGGTGAACACGAAGTCGCTTAAAGCAGGAGCATCAAGTACCTGGGAGTACAGTTGGATCGGAGGCTTAGCTTCGGCGAACACATTCAGATTGCAACGAATAAAGTCGTCCAATGTGGAGCTAACTTAGTTCGACTCATACCAAACATTCGTGGTCCCACGGAAGCAAAAAGAAGACTGGTGGCAAGCGTGATGCACTTGAGACTGCATTATGCACCTCCGGTATGGGCAAGTGCCCTTGACAGTCATGCTATCCAGAAAAAGCTGTCCTCGGCACAGAGAGATGCAGTGATGAGAATTTTCTTAGCATACCAAACCGTGTTGACGAGCGCTGTCCTAATCCTTGCAAGTATACCGCCAATAGACTTTTTGGCGAAGGAAAGACAGGAGACCTTTCTGCTCTGCAAGGAGCACACTTGTGTTAACAACGAACAGTAAATCGCTCGCGTGTAGGAGGCCAATCGCAGGGATGCTAGATGGAGACTCGTCAAGAGATGGCATGGTGAGCAGACCGGGAGATGGATACACTTTTTAATCCCGCAGCTTGCCATCTAGCCGGAGAAAAATCACGGTGATGCTGGCTTTCACCTGACACAAGCACTTTCACGCCATGGCTGCTTTAAACGTACCCGAAGCGCTTCAAGAAAGAAGACGAAGACACGTGCCGCTACTGCGGTTCCCCTGTGACAATGCGGAGCACACATTCTTCGCCTGCGACAAGTGGGATGGAGCTAGGGGAGCTGTCTTTCGAGCGTTGGGCTCTGAACTCACCCCCTCACGATTGTCCCTTTCATGCTCCAGTCTGAGGATTCCTGGAAACACATCGAGTCGGCGGCAGCCTAGGTTGCTATGCCGGGGAGGAGTGCATGCTCTCTTTCGCATGGCACGGTACATCAGTCCGCTGGTCGTGCGCGTGCGGCCGAAAGAATAGGTTTCGGGTTAACGGATGATGGAAGAGTCGCCCAGCGACTTAAAGCCGAAACCAGCCGCTCGTGAAGTTCAAAGCCGAAAGACGGTCCCGCAAGCGGTAATATGGTTTGAGAGAGGGGGTTTTGGTTTTAACAGGTATGCCTAGACCCGTTCTTGGGGAGTCCTGTACTACGTCTATGAAATATTTTACCATTTTTCCTCCTCACAAAAAAAGACACTTAAAAAAGAGGAGGGTTTATGGTGCATAATACATCTTCTTGATGCTGATTAATTTTGTGTTAAAAACAGAAGCAAATTTCGTTCTGAAATAAAAACTGAATTATTTCTGAATAGAATTTTTACGATAAGAAATAAACCTGAAACAGAAGTTTATAACTTTTGAGAAACAAATAAAATTTCCTCTGGTAGTTTTGTCTACAATAAAAAATTCCAAAAGTAACTGTATACTGAGTGACAAAGACTTTGCAATAGAGACCAAACTTCCGTTTGCCTCGTTATAACGAATTGTTGGAAAGCTTCAGGAAGACTTGGACACACGTGCTTCCTTTACAATACAAAACAATTCGACAGCTTCACAAAATTAATGGAAAAAATTATCACACAAATTCACGATGCAGAAAATCTATTCGTGTGACTGTATATCTACATACATAAGTTTGTCTCTCTAGCGTGGATTTTATTGATTATATATTAGATTTTTAAAACTTGAAAGTCTACAAAATAAAGTAAAATCAGAAATTAAAGCGTGAAATTCAAACGTTTCAAATCAATCAATTTGCAGTTCATTATTGTATAGTAATATAATTAAACGAGATAATTTTCAGTTAATTACGCTTCGATCGATTGCTAAATGCCTTACAGGCAAAGAATGTGAGCCATTTGATTTAAAAAAAATCGATTAAAGCATAATGAGTTGGTTTGAATTTGTTCAACTCTTTTTTCAACATTGAAAATCCTCCGCATAAATTGTGGTGAACATAATGAAAAGCTCGAATCATAATTCAAAAAGTACGCGAAACAGGAGTCTTGATATAAGTTAAGAATCTTAATTGGTTATGTAAACAAGAACAGAAAAAGTTAATGTTTACAGTTAAATTTGTTCTGCTTAAAAATTAAAATGCTAAAAAGAAAGATTTTTACTCACTTCCATTTAATTTCATGGTGCAATTATGTTATACATGTATAAATCGTATAGATTATATTTAACATTAATGATGTATTTTTCTTGAAAGACGTCTTCGGGTATTTGAATTTTAATAGATGAAAAGTAAGAATCATAAAAATTATTATCAGAAGTGCAATTTAAGAGAAAAATGAAAAGAGCATGAAAGGCCAAAAAATAAGCTGTCCATTTCACAGTTGTTAAATTTTGTTCTTCGCTTTATTTCGCTCTACTGCAAAGTGCTCATTTTTTTAAAGAGTGATATGTGCTCACGTGCAGTGCATCGGAAGTGCTAGAATTTAAAAGTATAATTTTTAAATGCACGACCACGCACGCTGTGACTCACATTTCGTTCTTTATACCACTAAGCATAATTTACATCTGGGCAGCTTTAATAAAGGATTTTCCCAAGAAGGCTCAAAAAACGTGATCATTTTATGCAAAAAGAAAGGCAAATTACATACTTCGTTAACCCATTAGATTTTAAAAATTTCGAGTCAAAATTAAAACTAGAAGTACCTATGAATTGAAAGGCAAAAGAGGGGAGAAAAAAGTTAACTTAAGAAAAAAATGTTAATTCCACAAAAGAAGATCGCAAGAATTTTTTTATATAATGGTACATATATTAACTCGCGAATCTCAGTTTATTTTCTGCTATAAAACCTAAGACGATGAAGCATGTCGCAGATACATTATGGAGTCATAAATCGAATCATTAATGGATAAACTTCATTTATATCGCGACGAAATTTCACGAGATTATCTATCCATCTTTTTCGAAGAGCGTGTCCCCTAAAAAGTCTCTGAGACGTCTCGTTGTCGCAGTAAAATAACTTAAGAAAGACGCTTTGCCAGAAAATACTGTCTGTTTTTAACATGAAACTATAGTTCTTTGGAAGGGGAAAATAAAGGACAATCGTTGTGTGCAGAGAGAAAGATGGAAGACACTTCAGAACAAACTGCGAAAGTGCAGAATAAAATGCTCGTATAAAAACGTCGTCGTTATTTTCAGCCTCCCTCTTAGCGGTTATTTTTCAACAATCGAGTAATTGTCAGTGGTCATTAATATCTCGTCAAAGCTTTTAGACAATTTCTGGATTTCGAATCATCAATTTACAGTTTTGCAATCTCTGTTACCGATTAAAAATAATTTTAGGATGATTTTTACGTTGAAAGGATATATTTTTTCGATCGATAAACTTTCACAATTTTTTCTGTGATAGATATTTTTACTAGAATTTAACACTTTCTTACCTTGCATCTTCATAAATTTCCTTTGTTTTTATTTTATCTTGATCATGTTAATGGAATTATATATCGAATGATTCAATCATTTATTTATGTTTTCCTTTTTTATGTATCTTCTTTAAATCATGCTCTGCAATTTATTGTTAATATTTCTTCAAAATTAAAAATAATGTTTGCACACTTTAAAAATGTACGTTTTGACATTATATCACCTAATTTTAAACAATCCGTATTAATAATTGCATTATATATTGTATTATTAATCGTATATATATTATATTATCTCTATGTAAATCTTTAAACGCGTTTTTCTTGGTTTCACACTTTTCAAAATTGCCCGATTCATAGCTTAAAAAGTATTTGACCGATGGACTTAAAATCGAGTATACAGATTGCTGAAATGTGTCATTTGTCGGTGAACCACTCCAAATTGGAAAAAAAAAATGTCAATAAATTTAGGATAAGTTTTGGGTAAAAATCGGATTTCAGAAAAATTTTTTGCACTGAAATATAAATAATAAATATAATCTAGGATTTGGATATAATCCAGTTTTATCAGTATTCTTCCAGTCTGTACTTCCCCATAAGTTGGAGCTTAACCCAAACATAAAATATAATAAGTGTGGAATCAAGACTGAGATTTTTGGCCTTCTTTTCATAGAGTTCAGTAAATTGCTGTATCTACTACTGAAAAGGATATTGGATTCCTGAGAACGAAAGATTATTGGGACATTTCACGTCATGGTGATTTTTAATCGAATTTTTTCTTTATTTTAAAGGTTACATTTCAGATAACAAAACATGTTATAAAGAAGGTTATCTGAAAAAAAGGATTTTCCCCTGAGGCTTATATAGTCCAGTTTTACATGAAGAGATAATGTCCTCAGCCTTTCCCTCTCTCACACGCTTAAAATTATGTTTGACGCAACATCATCGACGTTTTGATACGAGCAACTTTGATGGCGCACTAAATGTTATTATACGGTTATCTTTTTTTTTTGATGCTCCATTCAGATTTGTTTGATGGAGCAACAAACATACATTAGTGATTTGTTTGATTGAGCATCAACTTCTATTGTGGCGCCATCAATTCTTAATGTCATCGGAAGGATATTGTTTTTGGTTTGAGTGTCAAATATTAGCAGAGCAATATTTGCAGTGTTCTGAGATTACGCAACAAGCGTTTGTTGGATCAACAAACTTGTACGATCGCGCATCAAACTCGTGTTTATTATGCATGCTTTTTTGACGCATTCGTCAGTTTTTGATATGTTTTTTCCATAAGCCATTGTCTGTTGACTCAACAAATTTTTTCAGTGTGCCATCGAACTATTTCTAAGCATGCATATTTTGTATTTTACAAATGTTAAAAAAAAGATATATATATTATGGATCAGATTATTTTCTAGATATTTTCATCTTTTGTATTTTTATTGCATAGAAAAACAAACACTTGTTATTTATTTATTAGTATTTTGTAATGTGTGCATGTATAGTTAATTCATTGAGGAAGAACTGTATAGGTTTTGAAACGGCGGATACAACTACCATCTATTTTAGGCAGATCCGATTAATAAATAAAGGATTCTGGGAGCCTCCTGAGAGATTTCTGGTCCGATACCACGAGCAGCTTGTCTGGTTACTCCAAACTTATGTTTCGGGAAACTTTGAATCCTTGCAAGTTAAATAAGCCGAGGAAAACTTGGGAGGCTTGACAACCTTAAGGGAATGTGATACTTAGGAAATTAATTAATTATATTGATTTTTGATTTCTACGTATTTGTGTCTAAACTACTTGAAATTTAGTTTTCAAAATTTGGGAAATAGTGGAGAAAATAAAAACGGACGTAGGTAGACTACTTTTGGTTTCGAAAATGAAAAAAAGTTCAATTATTGAAAAATATACTGAACATTTTTTTCATTATTAAAACCAAAGTAGTCCATCTACGTGCATTTTTATCTTCTCTAACATTTCCAAAATTTTGAAAACAAAATTTTATATATTTTGGACCCAAACATGTAGAAACTGGACTAAATTGTTCAGATGAACTTTCTATTTTTCTAAAGTATCACATGCCCTTAAGTGAAATATATAACTTAAAATTAATGTGTAACCCAAAATTAAAATATTTAGGTATATCAATCTTCATTAATTTTTCAAAAAACTGGAAAACGTTTCGAAACTTAAACTAATATTTATATTAAAATTTTGACAATTTCACAATCTACTTTTAAAAAAGATTCGGAATTGAATAAAAAGTTGAAGAGAAAAAACCTGCAAACAATTAAGGGAATAATCAGGTGAAAAGTAACTTGAAAACACTAGGCGTTTGAGAGAAAAGTAGCTTTTCAACTAAAGTAGTGACTTTTTAGCATCAAACTTATCGACGCCTCGTGAACTTTGTTATTCCTAGAGCAAAGACTTTTGTTGAATAATCTCAAAAGTTCTGAAAGCAGTTTAGGTTCAAGGCTGAAATGGGTAGAAATGAATTGATTAATCATTTATGCCAATTTTTCTATCGTCTTTAAGAATTTGCGTTTAAGGTGCAAGATGGGCACGGGTTTCAGGCGTTCCTGAAATATCTTGCTCGTTATTCAGACCTAAGTTTCTTTCATATTGCGAAATTAGTTAAGTTTACCAGTGTACGTGCTTCGCTTTCATTGCTTTTAGAAGGTATGAGAGAAATTACAAGAAACCTGAGAACTCAAAGAAAAACGAAAATTCCTTCCAATGAATTCCATCCCATTTCTATAATAAAAGAAATGAAGCTTTAAAAGATGCCGTTCCTGACATTTCTTTCTTTTTTGAGTGACTTTTATAAAAGACTGTACTTTTTATGTTAACACGGAACGATAATCAATTTAATAGCATAAAAAAGTAACGCCTTTAAACGCATATAATCAATTTTCTGAGACTTACAGTTAATTACGTCTGACACAACTCAGCCGTTACTACTAGTTTTGCTCATCTTGGTTTTAATACAAGGTTCATTACAAAGTAAACTGGATCAAAATTCATGAGAAGTACCATAAAAACAGTAATATTTCACAATACTTCCTTCTGAACCAATATTATACTACACGTAAATTTCGAAAGAGGCATTTAACGCAGCTAAAAAGTGATTATAAACGCAATTTCAGTCGGTTATTTAGTACGATTATCTCGCCCTCACCTCTTAACTTGTGCTTATCTCAGCTTTTAATTGACATTATGAACACGTAAAACTTTACTGGAATGAAGAAAAGTAGAATTTAGATTTATACAGGAGATTTAACCAGCAAAGAGATCTCATCAAGAATTTAAATTGAATTCAGAGTAGTCTAAGTAAGGCTATTAAGTATCTTTAGTTATTCAAAGAAATACTTTTTATTATACATCATTTAATGGTATGTTTTAAAATTAAGTGAATATTTTAAATCAAAATAGTGAATTTTACCTAACAAAAAAGAAATAAATGATCCACATGCAATACAAAAACAAAATGGCGGTCTTTAAAAATTTTTGACCTTGTTTTTTCAACGTGAATTGTTCAAAAAATAGCTTTTATATTAATAAATAATTATAATGTTGGTTCATACGATAGCAATAAGTGTACTTTTCATTAATCTAACAACTTTTTTTTCAAATGCTCCAAAGTTGAGATATCATGTCAACCAGATTTAACTAGGGGTTTTTGTTGATATCTCATAATCGTTGATCCTAGGAAATCTTTTTGGTTCAAATTGGGTCGTTTTTTGTATTTTGAGAGTTTGAACCGTTTCGAATTCTTGAAATTTTGAATTAAGTAGGGGTAACTTCAGCCGACCATACCAGCAATATTTACCATAAAAAAAATTGTCTGTATTTCTTTAAAACCTTATCTTTTGTGTACTAAAAGTTTGAAATTATAAAATAAAGTTTACTATGAAAGAAACGCATGATAATTAAATTTATTTTACCATCTAGATGGGAATTATTATCGGTAATTCAGCGTATTCTATTATAGAAATCCTGATAAATGTGAATTATTAGAAATGAGTACGTCGCTTTAAAATTTATCATGCGTTTCCAAATAGTTTGGTAATTTTAGACAAATATTCTCTCAATGTCGTTTTCTTTCGCATAAGTAAAATTTTTTGACCATTAATAACTATTGTAAGACGATAGTTTTTTCCTTTCCAATTGCAGGATATGATATTGTACTACCTTCAGATAATATTGTGAAATTTCCAGTGTTGTGCTTACAAAAATCTTTCCTTCATTTTGCCACTGAAAAGTGAAAGACTCTTGAGATACGCGCCACATAGAAATTCAGAGAATTTAAATATGAAAACTATCTTGTGGCCATGAACGTGGAAAGGGTTCCACATTGACCATGGCTAGGGGTGAAAGGGCAATTTCGGGTGTAAGAAGGATAGTTGTACTTAGCGTCGTTGTCTCCACAAAACGAGTAGTGCTTTGTTCTGAATAATATGCATAATGTCTCCTCCTGTGAGGTTGATTTTATGCCGCGGTGAAACTATATAGCAGCCGGCCGCGGAGGCTGTCACTTGAATTAATTATCGCGTATTTTAATTGCTGTGGAGTTCTTGTCGCTTCGTTATCGAGCTTTCGGTGAAAAGTGGTTGGTGAAAGGACGAAGGTACGACATCTTGACATCACGACAGAAGCAGCGCCGAGGTGTTAGAATGAAAAGGAAAATAGGAAGACTCGTAAAGAACTGGACCACACAATTGAACGTGTCCCTCGTGTAAACTTGATGAAATTCGCGACTCTTGTGGACTAAGGGTGAAAGTTAATTTGGCGAAATTCTCGCTCTGCTCTAGTGGACATTTCGCCAGACCGCCGCCTGTCCCAAAAGGGAATATAGGGGATGTGTGGTTCATAGAAGTTTATTGCAGAATTAAGGTTCGTCAGTACCCAGAGTTCTAATGAATAAATCAAAACTGCTTCCTCCATTGCTTAGGAAAAAAAGTCGTAAAAGGAAGTTTATTACTTGTTAAGTTCATGAATTGAATCATATGATATTTTTTACTGCTTTTTCGGTAAAAAAATTAATTTTCCTTAGTAAGTTTATGTCCCTTCTGTCGTTTGAATATATTTTATGTTCTGTATAGCAATCAAAATTCAATCAAATATTTAGTTGGAGAAACGTTAGTTTTGTTGCTGACGGTTCAGGGAAACATTAAGATTACTTTGAGGTATTTTTATCATGTATGTTTATATATGCTTATGTATGCTTATATTTGTTTTAGGAAGAAATTTTATTAGATTGTTTATGATTTTACCACTAAACATTTTTAGACATAAATTGATTTTTATTTCAAGGACATGAACAATTTTTTCTGCTTGGTAGAATTTTATTTTTTGCATGATAGAAGCATTGGATTGGATCTTACAGGTTGGTTAAATTATTATTTCAATTATACTTTTTCACTAATTTCACCTACTTTGAAGTTTAATTCATGATACTTAAATTTATAAGTGGGATTAAAATTATGAGATAAGTCCCCATGTTACAGAGCCATTGATTCATTTTATCGACTTATTAGTTCTCACAAGTGTTCAAAAAAGATTGCAGTATCTAGTCTCGTTCATGATTAGTTATTAGCTTTGAAAATGATCTTGACATTCTGCACTGTAGGTTTATACACCGCTTAAGATATATAACATGAAATAACCAAAAGTTGATGATTCATACCAAATTATCTGAAACAGCAAATAACTGAAATTCTGTAAGTACAAAACGTCTTGAATTTGTTTTTTCCACCAAATTGATTCCAGTTTTTTAAATAAGTTTCTGTAATTGAACAGCTGCACCAAACGAGTTCCAATTAAAATTAATGCTAGTCGTTCGTAATATGATTGGAGAAGTTCCCTACATTCGCTGAATTAGAATTGTGTTCGTCAAGGTCTTTATCCTATTTCTCACGGGAAATCAGAGAAAGAGATAGACTCGTCAATATAACAAGAAAGGAATTTCTCTAAAATATTGTTTATCTTGAATGATATTGGAAATAATGGACTCATGCCGTATCGACAGATCGTTCAAAACTGAACTTAATTTTATCCACGGATTCGAATTACGAAGATCAACACTGCTTTGGCTTTCTAAAATTATTTACCATGGAACTAGATATTAATGAAAGTTTTGCTTCTTTTGAATATAATTTATCCGAAATAGAAGCAATTGAAATTAAAAGGAGTTTTAAATGTGGGATGGTTTTGGAAATATGGCGACATTTATGACCTTTCGCTTGAAATTTATAGTATTGATTTCCAATCAACACTAGTAAAGTTTTTATTTAGTAATATGATTGGATTTTTACACCAAACAGAATATTTTAATGACTTTGATTAGTTGTGGAGGCAATCTTGATGGTAAACTTCAGTGGCGTTCGTTGGTTTATAATTTCTGATTGACCTATTGGAACCTTTGAATAATTCATCCTCAACGATTAACGGAGTTAATTATTCTCCCCTCTTTCCTCAAAATTTAAAATTCTGAAACTCGTCTGCTAGTCATTTACAATTGCAATTCTAACGAGTTGGTTCTTTCAATAACCATCTAAAATACAATCGACGATAATTTAATAATGATTGATTATCAAGCACGTTGTTATAATAATTTTTGTGCATTAATCAGATTTCACCATTTGAATATGAATTTTATTATAATTTTTCCCTTAATATACCTTCTGGTGAAATCTATAAAAAGGAAAATGGGACAGTTAATTTCAATAAAGCATAACTCGCGCAACAAATTCAATGTTATTATCAGGCGTCGAAGGCGAAATTGAAACGGAAGTTGGAATAGAATTGAGAAGCAGAAATGCTTACCTTCCAACTTTAGTTTAATAGTTTATCTAGATGTAGAAGAAGTTGAAACTATAATTCAAATTTCATTTAGTAAGTAACTATTAATTAGTAATCAGCCAAATTTATTTTGATTTAATCCAATTGAAATTACTTGAATTTCCCTTATTTTAAATTAAAAATTGCAAATTGAATTTTAAGAGAAATTAGAAGTAAGTGCTTCAAGATTTTAGAGACAGCGACTGAATCTTGTTAGTTATAAACGAGCAGAAGTGCATCAAGCCACGGGGCAGAAAGTTCCAAGTTAGTTGTGGATTCTACTGGAAGTCAGAAAATGGACATCTCTCATCTAAAATGAAGTTTTGTACTCCCGGGTACAACAGTGGACCTTAGCCTCCTGACAAATAATGTTCTGGCGCCGAAGAACAGCGAAGGTGAGGCATAAGTTAATTAGGTGGAATTTATATTCACTTTGGGGCTTCGTTATCGAGTTTTACGGGCTAGAAATAGAGCTTGGAGCTTGTATAGAACAGCACATGAGTCCGCGAATGAGTCCTACCCACCTTTACAACCTCAAATTAATTGCACTTAATTGGTATTCCTTTCTCGACCTAGAAACACGGCTTTAAAAAACGTCAGCCGACTCCAAGAATATTATTTGCAAAGTGAAAGAAGCAGTAACTTTGCAAAAAGAATTTATTAATTATGGGAATAAGTATTATAAATTGTTTTTATGTGCCTCAGCCGCGGAAACTCGTTTTTCCATTACAGCTGAGAGTAAAGCAATGTTGTATATTCCGTTACAGAGGAATACAATGTAGAAATTGAACTGCGCATGTGCTTTATAGTCTTACAGCGGAACGCAATCTATTTCTTATTCTTCTTCTGCTCACTTCTTCTTCGTACAGCGGAACGCAATCTGTTTCTTATTCTTCTTCTTCTTCTCACTTCTTCTTCGTACAGCGTTAGCACTGACTACTACACAAGACCGATAAAATCAAAATGGCCGGGACTAGTTGCCAATTTGCGCCCGCTTCGTACAACTAGCGCAGCAAACAACTACAATAAGTACTAGATTAAATTCCAATGTATGCATAAAAACTCGTATCCGCACCACAGTCACATAAAATAGAATATGTGCCAATGCACACAATTCGGGACATTGCGAGACTCGCGACAATGCTCGCAGGACTGATCGCGCCTCGGATTCGTCTCGACTTCGTCTCAGCTTTGTCTCGACTTCGTCTCGGCTTTGCCTCAGCTACGTCTTGGCTACGCCTCGACTACGCATCGGCTACGCCTCGACTACGCCTTGGCTTCGATCTCCTGCGAACATTGTCGCTCGTCACGCAATCACCCTCATTGTGTGCCTAGGCACATAATATACTATTCCATCTATTCCAAAATACCCGTGCAGAAATTTTCTCGACTATGCCCTGCTAACGGTCGGGTCCTGGCCGGGCAATAGCCGGGTAACTTTTACCCAACCGGGGCCTGGTCGGGCCTTGCCCGCGCAGTTGTTTGGAAAATTCTCCCCAACCAGGGCCTGGTCAGACTATGACCACACAATTTGCTTTACGGTTTCCGCCCGGGCATTGGACGGGACCCGACTAGGTCGTCTGCTTGTTTCGAAATTTGCATTTTTATGAATATGCCAACAAGTTTTATAAAAATAATGTATCTATAATATATTAAATCAGATGTTAAAATATATGTGGGACCAAAAATTGTGTAGAAAAATTTAAAAACTCAACTTTTGCCAGATATACTTACAGGTTTGAAACTTCATTGAACGATGACAGAAAATTTTTTTTACAAGATAATTAATTATTATGTTTATATTTGGGGTCCTTTAAATATACAATCTGCCATAAACAAACCACTATTGTTTTATTTTCTTGGGCAAAAACTAATCATTTAGTTTTCAAAAAAATATTTTCCATCGTTCAATGAACATTCAGAACTGTAAGTACGTTTTTTTTTGTTCTGTTTGTATGTTTTGACATATATTCATGTTTATATAATCAAAAATGTTCTATTTTTGTATCACAAAAGACCATGAAGAAAACTTTGATCACGAAATTCACCAGGACAATAATGAGCAAGAGCCTAATATAAGTGAAGATCCTGCTGATACAATTCAATACATTCAACAAATGAACTTGATTTAAATTAAAGATTTGTCGCAACAAATATATTATGTATGACTAATAAATAGCAATTAAAAATGTATAATTTTCTGCTTTTATTTTAATATTTTAAAGTAATTTAGAGGGTTACATCTTATACGTATACCTGACCAGGGACTGGCAGGGTACAGACCGGAAACTATCCGGTACCCGATCGAGGATTAACCGGGCTTCTAGCCCGACCGGGGCGCGCTTGATTCCCCGTGACGAAAATGACCGCGCCCTGTCCGGTATCCAGGCTTTTTAACGTAGAAAATAGTTTTTTTCTCAGAGAATCAACGGAATAACATCGAATTTTTCAAACTTTTCAGCTTGAAAAATGATTAGATGTGATTCTTGTGGGATATGATCATCTAGAGAGCTGTTTTCATCGCATTAAGAATTATTATCAGAAAATGTACAGTACTGGTTAGAATTGTGGGACCACCTGTTTTTCGATAATTGCTTAAATTATCCTAATTTGAATTTTGCGAGTGAAAAAATTTGTTCTCTTAATTATATTCAAAGCTATCAAAAATCTTTATAAAATGAGCCCAGCATGAATTCGTTTTATTAATTTTTGAAGAAGTTATTGCAGAAAAAGTCAAAATTTCAATTTTTCTTAAATTTTAAATAACTTTTGAAATAATCAATATTTTTTAATGTTCTTTGACTAATTTTAAAGCTGAGTTTCTACAAAATCTAATAAAATTCTTGGAATTGATGTGTAATTTTTTTCTTACATACTGCTCAAGGTTAAAGTTCATATAAAAAAGTTTGAAAAATTCCAATATTGCTTTTGCTGAGAAAAACATTTTCATAAGATGTATAAAACATATAACCATCAATTTTATATCGAATCCCCTTAAAATATAAATTCATATGATCTTTATTATGATTTACCTACAGATGAAATGTTTTCGAAATTTTTCTACTTTTTTGCTGCAATTTTAACTCTTTGCATTATGCGAGAAAAGAATTATAGATTCCTAATGACAATTTATCGCGATTCTATAGAATCTTAGCTTTAAAATGAGCCTAAGAACATTAAAAACTGTTGATTGTTTTGAAAGTTATTTAAAATTTAAGAAAATATTGAAATTTGGACTTTTTCTGCAATAACTTCTTCAAAGTTTAACGAAACGACTTCATTCCAGACTAATTTTGAAGATAATTTTGATGGCTTTCACATTATTAAGAGTACAAATTTCATCACTCACAAAATGGAATTAAGATAATTTAAGCAATCATCGAAAATCAGGTGGTCCCACAATTCTGAACGGCAGTGTAGGTCTGTTGTTGACGTCTTGTGAGGATAAATGGCTTCTCGGGGTGAAACTTTTAAAATTTCGGTTTCGTTCCGCAAACATAAATTTTAATTTATATTTTTTTAAATGTAGTACAATGTGACTGCAATCAAAAACTGAATTCAATTTTTACGCCTCTCTGCAAGTTTTCGAGATAATTTGACGAGTTTGTCCATAAATGGCTTCCCGGGGTCAAACTTTTCTGATTTTGGTTTCGTTCCGCAAACCTAAATTTTAATTTATATTTTTTTAAATGTAGTACAATGTGACTGCAATCAAAAACTGAAGTTAATTTTTACGCCTCTATGTAAGTTTTCGAGATAATTTGATGAGTATGTCCATAAATGGCTTCCCGGGGTTAAACTTTAAAAATTTATTTTTCGCAGTAAAACATGTTTTTTGGTAAAAAATCACTATTCTATAAATTTTTGACTGTCTTGTTGATCATACGACGAAAAAAGAAAAAAATTCGTTACACGAGACGTCACAAACTTCAGCTCAATGATGGACTTGGGTATTATTTCTCTCTTTATTTACAAACATTAGTCATGCAATTCTAGAACCGTTTTATTGAATAAATTTTTTATCAGAGCGAGAATGTAACATATTTAGTCACATTCTTTTATTTATTCTCTCCTAATTTCGACTAAATTCTTTTTCAAGAACTCATCATTCTAATAAAACAAAAATTACGAAAAATTCATAATCGAATCAAAAATGGATGTATTAATATGCATTGGCTTGCAAAATAAATTGAAATGGGAATCATTCACAGCTTGAACCAATTTTCAAGATAAATTAATGGAAACTGTACTTTTATGTTTATCAATAAGAACCAACGGAACTAATTGTAATTGAACTTTAATTTTTCGATAGTTGAGGTCAATGTGCGAGGGTATAATAATAGTAAACACCCCCTTATGCAATTCAAAATTTAAATTATGAAGTTCGCATCTATTAGTCTAACGGTCTTTCTGCAAATAGAAACTGTGAAGTAATTTCTAAAACGTCTACGTTCGAATTATACATGATAGCAAACGCAGCTGGAAGTTGCTCGATTAGATTGTGAGTTTAATTCAGTGCAGTTCGATATTCCGTTTCTATTTGCTATTCAGATACATCTAGCAAACAGAATTGATTAAAATCAACTGGCTTGTAATTTCTGCATATGAATTTGTGGTGTGAAGTTCCCGAATAATCCCCATACTATAATATACTAGCTCTATTACTCGAACTTGCTAGTCTGGTTAATAATTTTGAAAGCATTTAGTGGAAATGTGTTATTCAAATGAAATAATTAATTAAACGACTAAAGCGACAAGTTCTGCTAATTCCGGTTCAAAAGACTCAATCAGTTTGTGAAACATGGATTTTATTATACAATATCATCAAGTAATATATACAAAGTTTTGTAAATTTAAGTTTTTAAATATAATTTATTTGTTCGTATTAATTTTCACTTTTGAATTATTCTCTTTAATTTTGAGTGTAATGTCATTATTTGTATTCCTTCATAATTCCAGTGAAAAGTTTTTTCAATGCGACAGCGGAGTATTTATTGTTCATCGAATTCTTCTGTTTGCTGGAAAGTATACAACAACTGTCTTTGGGTGATTTGGGCACTTTGAATTAAAAAATGACCATAATTTTGCTCAATCAGCTCTTGTTTTTGCGATCTTGCAAAAATAAACGTTTTTTTTCGATATACAAACAAAAAATTTATTTAACAAGTCATACATACGCAAGAAGTGGCAATGACCGTAACTACCATTTTTGACATGCGCAGTTGATTGTAGTACCATTTCGCCAATTTTTATTCGGTTGCGTTAAAATTTCAACACAATAAGGAAGATAGATAAAGCTACAAATGAAGTCAATTTTATTAAAATTAGACTAAAACTGTTTGTCTTAAAGCGCTTTGAATTTTGTTAATTGCCGAATTTTTGTGTTTAATTTAAGGTTTTTTAGTTAAATTACGACCCATAGCTAATTTAAAAATGATCTTTGGTTAATGTATCTTATAACAAAAAAATCTACGAATTTTGAATGTTTGCATATTCGACAAAAACGGTTTTTTGGAATATCGCAAAAACAAGAGCTGATTGAGCAAAATTATGTTCATTTTTGGATTCAGCGTGCCCAAATAACTCTAGAAAATTGTTGTCTACCCTGCATCAAAATGTCCGTTGAGCAGTGTTATAGATCAATTTCAGTTATTTTATCAAAATCGATCACCTACTTTTTGAGTCCATGGAAAATACAGGGATAATAACTAAAAATACACTTGTCAATATAGACGGTATAGTATTAATATCTGAATTGAAAGTCTGTGCGTTAGACACACGTAATTTCCGGCGACAATGAAGCCGATTTTCTAGAATGTATTCAAGAAAGTTCTACGCATTGGTAGGGAAGTCAATGCGCTGCCAGATATCCTTGCTTGCAGGAAATGAAGTTTGCGATTTGCATTTGAGGGCCATTAAATGGGTAGATGCCAGTGTTTCCTACAAGTAAATGTGAGGCTCAGCTACTGGACCATAAAGAAATTATTCTGCCTAACAATTCACGAAGTAACTGATTCGATTCCTCTTAAATATATAGCACGACAAGCTATAGTAATTAATACAAATAACAATTTTAAAATTACTATTTAATATATAATATAAATAAATATATAAAAAAATATATAAAATATATAAAATATATAAAAAATATATAAATAAATATATAAATAAAATATATAATATAAAATGTAACATAAATAAATAAATAAATGTAAAAAATAATATAATTAAGAGGGAAAAAAATAGTTTTATTGTAAATTCCACAATCCTCATTGACTTTGATGCAGTTTTCATCAATATACAGAAAACTTTGTTTTATGATCGAAGAAGAATGATTATTAATCGTTTTACACTGAAAAAACAGTATAGCTAAGAGAACTATATTTTGCTCCCCAGAACCAGAAAATATTGGTATCAGACCAATGCTACGGTATGGTCCTCAGAACTATACGAGTATAGGTGAGACAGCTATACAAGTTCGTTGATATGACAATAGCATGTATAGCGATCGTAAACAAAGTATTATGCCATCGTTATCGCTCTTGTGAATTTTCGCGTGTGATAAAACAATACGCGATACGCAAAAATGATCTTTCAATGAAAGAAAACATGCTCCAAACACTTCTTTCTCATTTCGAGGTTAGAGTCGCGTGCATGCGAAGTAATGTATAGGTCGCGCGGCAAACCAGTATAGTTGTCTCACCTATACCGCATGGGTCGAGACACTATATATCGGTATTAAATTTTTAAATAAATAAGCTTTATAGTACGAATTACAAAAAATCAAAACTTGAGACATAAATTAAATAATTGATATGGAATTTCAAAAGTTTATTTACTTTGTCAACAAAAAAATTGAGGAAAAGAGTTATAGGCACATGAATTTTGTAATTTTGTACATAATCTGTGTTATGTGACGTGAATCATTTGGTTAAAAGAAAGGATTTATGGTTATCGACATTGACGACACGACAATAATATTTTGTTCTTTCGACATACATAGATTTTTATAGTCATTTTATTGCGTTACCCCTGAGCACAACTGCAATAAAGTCGCAGTCGAATAATAAGGGCGCCATGGGATATAAATCAACTTTACTTCTTTATTCAATTCTCACCTTTATGAAAAGCACATGCTTCTAACAATTCTTAAAGGTCGCTTTCCTCGCTAAAGTGGCTTTGCCTTATATCTCTAACGCAAAAATATTGCACAACGTTCTAGAAATAACACTATTTTACTCATAAAAAGGTTTTTTTGACTCATCCATAACGATTGCCTTTACTGAAAGTTTCCCATCCATATTCTTTATGGTTTTCTAAAATTATATTCCCATGCTCCTTTCTACTGAGATAGCGGAAAGTTCGATCGGACATGGTTATTTGTTGTTATGGTTATTTCAATTAGATTCTAATTTTTCATGAGAGAATAGTTATATTTGAGAGCAAATTCAAGTTCCAAACAAAGTTACTATAACCGGATGCTTTGCCCAGTTTATATCAGAAATGTTGGCATTAGAACCAAATGTAGAAGGTTGACCTATTTACCTATAGTTATTTAGGAGAGTAGATCGTAAGCCATAACTTTATAGTAAAATATAAAGTTTGCAATAGCATATATACACTTTGAATGCTGGCTGTAAGTGTATGAGTGAAAATGTTGGTAGACACGCACGTGTCAGCAATGGTGGGTGCAGTTAGGTGCACTCAGTTCTCCTTGATTTCTTGAAACATCCACTGTATATCGAATTTTCAACGGTCTTACTTTTTTACGTCTGCTATTTTCCTGACATCAAAAAACTTCCACAATTTTACTTCCATAAAACCGCATAGTCTTACGATCCACAGAACTTTGTCTCAAACATTAAAAAGTAGCCTAACATTTCGCTCAAAACTCATGTTGTAACGTTGAAAAATATATATAGGTACTGTTGAAACTAAAATTGCAAGTATTCTTTTGTCATTTTGTACAGAAAGAATTAAGTGGAAATTAAATGTTTTTGAGTAAATTTGCAACTGATGTTTATTGAATTCAAACAATCAAACTGTATTTTGGATAATTGAAGAGAATTTTTTATAATTTTTATTGAATATGACTTTAATTTGCTTGAATTTCTTCAATTTGGTAACCTTTTCTTATATTTGTTCTAAATTCTGCTAAATTGATTTTAAATTACTTAAAAAAACTAAACTGAAACCCAAGTACACTCAAACTTGATTTGATCCATTTGTATTTAGTTTCATTAAGTTGAAATAACTTGAATTAATCATGAATTCAATTCTAATTACTAGCAATTATTTTGACTCAATTAAATTCACTAAAATACAACAGAAATCAATTAAATTTTCTGTCAGGCAGTAAAAGTGAGTTAAATTTTGCTGAGTTTACTGAAATTCATCAAAAATTTAGTTGAATCTTGGATGAATGGCTGGATTAGTAAAATTAATCTACATTCTTTATGAATCAGTAAAACGGAGTTTCGTGTTAATGTAAGAAGAATTTCCTCAAAATTTCCTATTTTTCTGAAATAATGTTTTCAGTTTCTGGTCAACTTCTGTTACAGTGAAAAAAGTTTTAGTGGCAGCAATAGCATAAAACTTTGGCCAGATGTCACAGAGAATTCTTCATAAATTTTAAACAGTGAACATAAAACGGCAGAATACATATGTGTTTCAGTTCGTCTGACCAAGTATAGTTTGTTCTACTTGTTCCGAGCTTTTTCTTTATCCCTCTGGGGAATTGCACTGCGCAGCTGAGTTGAATTAGATAAAAAGTCAAAGCTATATTTTATTTTAATAATATGGTTTTATATGTATCCGAGCTTTATATTGATTTTATATTCTAAATTTACTTTGCTGTCGAAAAGTAAACATGGATTAATAACTAATAACAATCATAAGTGCGGTCTTGGGATTATAATCTTTAGAAACATCAGTTTTTAAGGTAAAGTGAATAATAATCTTTGTACATATATCTCGTGATATTTGATATGCTGTTTGCGAATCAGGTTTTAAAATACAATAGTATTCTTGTTATTTTTAATGATGGTTTGCTAGGTATCTTTTTGATCATATTCTTTAAAGTAAAATGTAGAATTTTGTAGCATATTCTATTTCATAGACAAACTTTATGATTTATCAAATTACTGTTTTGTTATTTCGTTAAAAATATACTGACTGTCATTTGATATCTGTTCTTCTGACATTCGTTACTTCATAAAGGATGTGATACAGTGTAACGTAGCGTAGCCTGGGGTTAACATATTCAGGAAACTCTCCACGTGGAAACTTTGTATGGCGTGTCACGAAGTAAGTGAATTTCTGCTCTAAATTACAGTCGGAAACTAAATCGGACACATCGAGTTTCAGGCAAAACGCAAGTGTTTAAATTTATTCCCGTCGAGTGACTTAATATTCTTCCTCTCAAATCATAAATCGTTTAATGAACACTATGAGCTTACATTAGTCATATTATCACATCGAATCGTTACATTCTACTTCTATAATAAGAAATCCATTTTTCAATTTTTAGTATACTATATGTTCCAATTCGTGAAAGAATATTGATAATTTTTTACAACAAGAATAATTAACTTCAGAAAAACGATTAAAATTTTTCTTAAGATTGTAGAAAAGTTTATCACGAGCTGTGTTTTAGCTTCATTTTATTTATTTTAAGCTTAATACCTGCACTGTAAAAAATTCTCAGTATGGCACATTTTTCTATGAAGTGAAACGTATTTTTTTTACAATTAAAAACTTGGATCTCTTAGTAATAGCAAATTAAAATTTTTCACAAGCTTACAAAATATCTAGTGTTGTTAATATAACTACAGATTCGCAGAGCAATTTCTATCTGCTATAAAATGTGCACTATATATACATACTTGTATATCTATGCACTTGTTAGAACAATCCTTCAGTAAAATGTTCTGTAACTTCGACATAAACGCCAGGATTTGGTTTCTGGACAATGCCAAAGGGTCATTTCTATTGCTAATAGTTTCAGGCTAGGACCTTTATCCTGTAGATTTAAGCTACTTTTACTGAAAGTTAGGAATAATTTAGTTATGAAAGAATAACGACTTACTTACGGAATATAAAAACAGCTTTCTTGCGAGATAAATTCAGAGATGAGCTGTCGTTTTATACAGAAAACTTAAATCATAATAATTTGCAAAGTAACAGTTTTTAGTAATAGATAATTATAAATAGAAATGATGAAGATTTTCTATCTTTTTCAATGGTGTATGTGCTATTAAGGTAGTTCATCCACGAAAATTAAACCTCAGGCAAAAATAGATAATTTGCTTTCAAGAATAGCAATCTTATTACTGAAGGGCTAATTTAAGGTGGCTTGATCGTTTTTGAAAAAAATTACAGACTGCTCTGAAACTTAGAGATTATCTTAATAAAATATGCTAGATTCATTTGGACAAAAGAAATACCGTGGTTGACGATGTCATTGCCGAAAAAATCGCTACCGAAAAAATGTCAGTTTAACACGTAGTCTTATGGGATTCCTCGTCAAAATCGGCGAAACTCCGGAAAAAATCACAAGTCCCCATAAATCAAATATATACTAGTACTTTCGATTTCGAGGAATCTATTAGTATTATAAAAACGAAGGGTTAACGACTTCAATCAAGAGAAAATTGCGAAAAAGGTACAGAATATAGAAATCGCCTCGAGGTGAAACTAATAATTTTTTACTATTGCTTTTTTCCGGGGACATTTCCGCGATTACTTACCCTTCTACTCAGATGATACTATAATACATATGATTATTAAAAAAATAAGCAGCAATGAGCATTCATGTAACACGTGCCCCCACGGTGCCCCTCACTTCATACGACACCAAACGCTCAAGCCACCTTAAAAGAGAAAAGATTATTTTCCATGAAAAGAATGTGAAATACAGAGAAATAATGTATTTAACAAATTTTTTTTTTGTCGAACTTTTTTCCTTATCGCTTCATACTAAATTTTACAAAATTATGAGATTCTATTAAATCACGAATCATTTTTTCAGGAAAAAGTATCTTCACAAATTTACTGTTCCCAATTTTTGGAAATAAATTCTTTAATGGCTGAAACCATTACAAATCAATTTTACAAAATAAAATTCTTATAAACAAATTGCTGAATTTGGTAATAAATCATTCATTTAAAAAAATTGGAAACAGCCAAGTTGTAAAGAATCTTTTTCCTGAAAAAATGATCCGTGATTTATGAGAATCACATCATTTTTTTAAATTTGGTATGAAGCGATCAGAAAAAGTTCGGGTATAAATAAAATTTATTAAATGCACTATTTTTTTAATTTTCAAATTTTTTTTCTGAAGAATAATATTTTTCTCTTTAAAATTAGCCCTCCAATAATAATATTGCTATTCTTGAAAGCAAATTATCTATTTTTGCCTGAGGTCTAATTTCCATGGATAAACTACCTTAATTAAGGTAAAATCAGTCAAAAAATCAGTTCCCTGGAAAAAAAAATTTTTCTATGATTTTGAGACTTGAAAATATATTATTAGTCTTGTCTCATGAAATAAAAAACATCATTTTTTGTGCAAAAAATTCAAAACTCACGAAAATTTCAATAATGTTTTTTGTATGTTAGAATTTTTCTTTACAATCGCTTTTTACCAATTTAAAAAAAAAAGAAAAAAGGAAATAAAGTAGATTAAAAAGATGTGGCTTGAATATAAGAACAAAGTTGGATAGAAATCGACCAATCATTTCTATTTATATTATATATGGTTCCAAGAATTCAAAATTATAAAAATATCTCAAGATTATACCAGTTTACCTTCAGTAGAATAGAATATCAAGTTGAGCTTCATTCATAGGATTGCAAGGGATCAATGCAGGTAGAACAGCTTAAAACAGATAACAGTCAATAATCGTACAGCTTACTCCAATTGTTGAATGTCCTAATGTTCTTCATTGGACACATTTAATGCGATAAATTGATTGGAGTATAAAGCTCATTGATTCTATTTAGAATATTATCATCCGAATGATTCACCACAGATGATTTTGGTTATAAAGAAAATAAAGTTTTTGTAGTACAAAACATGTCACTGTATGGGCAATTTCTCTTTTAGTTTGCTGGAAAATAAGGGATAAGGGGGACTAGAGGCAGCCGCAGAAGTGAAATAGATATTCGGTAACATATTGACGGGGAGTTTTGTACAAACAAATTTACTGTTATCGTTTTTGTTTAAGAAAGAGGGAAAATTGTAACAAAATTCCAAGATCTATGTTCGTTTTATTTAAGTGTGACTTTCTAGGACAAGGGAGACATTTTCATACTTCTTGCATAAAGTTTAAGGCCCTCAAGCGTTTTTACGAGTTTTTTCTTAGGAGTGTTTCTAGAGTACTCCACATGTAAAATTGTTTCACACTCTTAATATCCCTGGGGAGTAAAATATATATTAAAGTTGATGGTTTACATATTGCCTAGATTTAAACTTATGTAATGATTCTTTTTCGAATTTATATGAATGAATATTGCTGTTATTATTATTATTGATATTATTGTTAGTGTAGACAACTTTTGAATTCATACAATTCTCAGTGTTAACAATAATATAATAAATGGTGGAAAATAAGAATAATAAATATGAATATATAAAAATTAAAATTCCAAGACAATGGACAACATTTTCAACTCACAATATTTTTTCAAATAATGCTGAGGTTTTTTCACAAAAATTATTTTATTTTATTTGTATTACCTACATGTAATTTAAAAAATTATATTGGAAGTGAACCCAAATATGGAATAATTAATCATGAAATCAAGAGACTTAATACAATAATTAAACTTAATAATGTACAACAATGTTTCATTGAAATATGATACTTTGATGAGCAAATAATTAGACAATATTCAAATCTCCATATTTTTTCCGAATAAAAATACAACTTGTATTGAAACATTAAAACAAAAACATTAATTGAGATATCGAGTCAAAACTTTAAGTGAATGAGTAAAAAGCACTAAGGAACGTTTATCTACTCCTAAATATATAAAATAATTAAAAATAAAATCAATACCTTCTCATCCATGATGAGAATGTAAAAAACTTTTCAACAAATTTTTTTTTATAATTATAAAAACCTCAGACCAGATAAACGTTAATTTCTATTCTCTAAATCCGAAACAGTGGAATACGAATTTTTTCTAGTGGTTATCCTCTATTTAACAAAATGCGAAGTACGCTACTCTGGACTAGTGGATAATCACTAAAGCAAATAGTGGTTGACACTGCGGAGGATGTACGAAAGTTTCGTGACGAACAGACAAAACACTATCAAACACGACTGCAGTGCAGAAAAATTCTTAAAATCACTAGTTTATAGGGGAGAGTCGGGTAGTACCGGCCACTTAAGCTTTTTTGATAATAACTTGGCTTATAGGGATCAAAATTAAAATTTAGAAGGTTAGTTATAATGTCAATGTTTCTACCAACAACCTGCAAAGAGGAAAATAAGAAATAAACATATTTTGGAAGAAAACAAAGCGGTTAAAGTAAGATTTAAAATAGATTACTACAAAATAGTGTCGGGTAGCCCCGGCCATCGAAAAAACCGAGATATTTCACTAAGAAAAAATTGCTATTAAATCAAAAGCATGTACATATACTATTAATTCATAAAAATATACTACAAGAACCAATAAATATGTTACTAATTTTATAGGATATTGATTTGAATCCATGATATACATGCTTTTGATTGAATAGCATTTTCTTCTCAGTGCAGTATTCCTGCGCATCCATCAAGCCCACTTTTCCGAATCTGCTTGTTTAAAAGGTTTCATGAATTTCCGATCAAGAGGTTGCAATTATTTGTGACTCGTGTGTGGGGGTAAACTTAGAAACTTAGCAGAAAAATGTGGCCAGGGCTACCCGACACGAAATGGCCAGGGCTATCCGACTCTGACAAGTTTCACTAAAACTGCTGTAAATAAAAAAATACGCGAAAATATTAAACAAAAATTAGAGGTCACATAGTTAGAAAGTTGAATTTATATATCCCAATCAGAACCAATCTGATATTTCTTTTAGCTTTAGAAATATTTTATAATAAAGATGGTACATATTTCTCAAAATGCACCTGTTTTCTAGAGATGAAATATGTAGACCGGATTTTCTTTTAAGTTGATGAAAGATACGACTCCATATCATTAAAATTACACTTTGGCACAATTCTGAAAGAAAAAAATGTTAATTTATTTTCGCCGAGAGTACAGTTTATTCAATGTCATGAGTGGCCGGGGCTACCCGATGGCCGGGGCTACCCGACTCTCCCCTAAGTAGAGTCCACTACGGCACTAGAGAAAATAATGGCTATTCCACTATTTTGTATTTAGAGAATACTTTTTACTTAATTGCTCAACGTTTTAACTCGATTTCTCAATCAATGCTAAATAATGATGTTACACCACTATTTTTGTTTGTTTTATTATCTTCCATACTTATCAAAAAAGGTTTAAACAATTTTTTGTTAGAAAAAAAAACCTTTTGATATATGCTGCTTCGCGCATCCCTATGATTTTCTTGCATGGTTGGATGGTGTACATGGTTCTGCGAAAACCAGTCGTCTGAAACAAAAAAACAACATATGCTCACCATCTATATTGTATTGGCTATCGCGTCACGTAGCCTTTTTTTTAGCATTTTTTGGCAACGAGAAAAAAATTTCTGAATTGAACATACGTTTTTTGTACCGAAATTTCATGTTATGATTGCTTATAATTATTGAACAAAACAAGATATTTGCAAAATCCTACGTGACGCCAGAGGCACTCATCCGTAGAGTAAGTGTGTCAAATTTCAAGTCGATTCGTTAATTAGATCTTGAGATATCATGTACACCGTTTTGAAAAACATCATTTAGAGAAAAACGCGTTTAATCATTGGCAAGATGGATTTCAGAGCATTTCGAGGCGCTCGAGTGATAACTCGAAATTTCAAAGAAAACGACTTCCGATGGGTATAGGATCTTTTGTCCCTTATTGTAGAAGGTCAAATGGATTTTTTAAGCCAATAAAAAAAAATGACTTTTTTGAAAAATTTACTGTGATCTACCCCCTTAAGAGAGTAATATGTATTTTTTTCGAGCAAATTATCTGGTGAAAAAAATAATTCTGTACACATTATTTCTATAAATCGCTATTGTATATTTACTATAGTATAGTAAAATTATATATTTACTATTGCTTCGTCAAATTTGAATAGCTCTTCAAAGAAAAGTAACAAATCATGGAAATTATGCGAGTTATATTTTCAACCAAAAATAATATTTATATTCAAATTAATTTTATTGATACATCAAAGTATTTCAATGAAAATGGAAAATGCAGCGAAATTTAAAAATGTAAGTAAATATATAATTCAGTCGAAAATAAATAATGACATTTATGTCTGCTTGATATGTTAAGTATTCTAAATGACGATGCGTCTTCATTCCGAGTAAATTTTTCTCGCTTTTCGTTTTTCTCAGTCGAGCCTGTGGTAGTCAGCCATTTTCCTACGAGTTTCACATATTTTTAGTGCTTGTGTTATGCAACTGAGTTTCCTAGTGGAAAGTGGGAAAATACCTACCTACTTCTATTCGATTTCCCTTAATCTCAAGAAAAGTTTTCGAACGTCGCCGAAGCTTTTTGGCGATAAGAGACCGGCTAAGTTTGTCGTAGAGCTCTGTTGACAATTTTAGAGCCTTCGAATCTCAAGAAATATGGAAAGTCGATGTTTCCTTCCACTTTTTCTTCATCGATCCATGTCTTCTTAATAATTCTTTCAAAATTACTGTTTACTAACCGAACCTGGTCTGATTTTTTTCATGTCTCGATAGTTGGTTCCATTTTTTATTCTTTATTTCAAATTCTATTTTGCCCTTTTTTTAATTTTCATATTAAATATATCATGTTTATATTAAAGTCAAATCACTATTACACGGAGAAACCTAAGTTTACAATTTTTGCTAAACTAAGTTTCAATTTAAGGAAAAATGTGTAATAGTGAGAATTTTTCGCAGCGAAATACTGAACTTCAGATAAACTATACTATAATTTACTATAGATTGTATTAAATTTTACTATCACCTATACTAAAGTTTTATATAATTTCTCGAAACTTTAGTATTTTGACTGTGAAAAATTTCCAGTCTGCTAAGAATAATTACCATTACACTTCGATTTTCCCTAGATTAACAATATTTTTTAGAATTATCATTATAAAATAAAACATATATTGCTATGAAAAGTTTCTCCGTGTATGATTTAATATTTGACAAAAGATGTGTCTCAGTTTTTGTCTATTTTTTGTAAAGAATTTAATCACATTTTAGATAATATAACATAAAGAATAAACAGTATGATTGATATTTTTAGGAATTCTCGGGAAATAAGATTTTTTTCTTGGGTTGTGGTTAAAAATAATTTTGTGATTGAAGGAATAAAGGTGAAATAGAGGGTTAAAGCAGATTTTTAATATGACTGACACCAACATTTTATGACAATGTGGTTCATGTTAAAATCTAAGATTTTCTCAAAAATGAAATTGTGCGGGTACCCGGAGTAAATATTCGATGAGCTGAAGTCTTGAAATTAAAGTCCTGTTTACTACTTTGAAAAAAAACGTTATCGAAATCGGATGGGTTTAGGGGTGCCTGCATCAATTTATAACCAACTTTTGAGTGCAACTCTTTTTCTTACTAGGGATCTTTTCATGAAAGTCTAATGACCCAAAACCTTATGCGACATCACAATTTCCTTCTTTTATAAGAAATACACGGAGAAGCTTTTTGTATGAATTTTTACTAAAGAATTTTACAAATTATGGACCAACGTATCACTCTGAGAATTTTTGTCAGTAAAAATACTACTATAAACAATGTTAAAGTTTTATATCATTTTTCTAAAGTTTAGTATTTTTACTGACAAAAATTCTCAGTGATACGTTTGTCCATAAATTGCAAAATACTTTATTAAAAATCCATGTAAAAAGTTTCTCCATGTAGGTTTTAATATACATGAGAGCTTTATTAGACTATTTAATGCACTCTTTTCTTAGAATTTGAGTTAATAGAAAGTCTCATACTAATTTTCTTTCATAAGGCCATGGATCAACCAGACCATGTGACGTCGGTAATCGTAATTACAGTACGTAAGGGTATTTAGAAATAAATAACTAAAATAGATTGTTGGTACCAGACAGATCTACTTGGCTCTTTTGTTTGTGTCTGTCTTGTACCGAAAATTCATTTTAGTTATTATTTTCTGAATAACTTTACATGCTTTAATTGTAATTATCGACGTCGCGTGGACCACTTGATCCATCGCTTTAAACCCTTTGATCATCAAAATTACTATAAAAGTTAGTGGATGACTTTCTCTAATTTAGTTTAAAAATCAAATTAAGTGTGGTTTTCTTTTATTATGGCACAATTGAGCCCATGGGAAGAAGAACTCGCCGAGCGCTCGAAAAAGGGGAAAAGTATTGTCCACTTTCTAAAATTGAAGTAAAAAAAAGTTGTAAGAACTCAAAATAAAAAAATATAAGCTGATAGAGCTTGTCAAAATACAACTTTTATTTCTCAAGTATTTTTTAGTTCAACATGATTATTACGAAAAAAAAAAAATATAATACCGATTTCTCGGTAAGTACTGCACGAAATGGATTAAATTTTTCTTATTTTCATTCAGTATTCATTGCTGATGCCGAATAGTCATTTAAAAACAATAAATACCATCAAAATTTGATAATATTCAATAATAAATCAATACCTGTCAATTCTTTGTTTTTCGCGATTTGGAGTGAAAAAGTGACGAATAAATTTTATGTTTCGAAAAATATGAAGTGACAAAGTTATTTATTTGTATTTAAGGAAGTTTTTTGAAAAATTTCAAATTATTCGTATTAAAAATAAAGAATTGAGAGGGTTATTAATAAAAACGCGCTACGCACGAAGCGCTAAGTTGATATATTCAATAAAATTCCGCGGTTTTCTTAGTTTATTTGGATATTCGTTTAAATATTTGCCACTGAAAATCATTAAAATTCATAATATGTAACAATAAAATAATATTCCAGTTGTAGCAACTTTATGCCTTCATAGTAAATGAGAGCTGCAACCATATATGAGGTCTGTCCGGAAAGTATCGGGCCTACCTTTATATCTCCGCGCCATAGTGTTCGAGCGACCTCTACAGGGCATGAACGCCAACAGTAAAGCCTCACGAACCTATTGGTTGCTTGCTGACATCTGCCGGACGCATAGTTCATGCGTAGCGTGTCTTTGTTTACAAAGCTATTTTTGAGTTCGGCGGATTTTGTGATTGTTAAAAATGACTGAAAAACAAGATCAACGAATTCGCATCAAATTTTGTTTTCAACTCGGAAAAACGAGTTCGGAAACTATTCAGATGATGCAGAAGGCCTTTGGGAATGAGTGTATGAGCAAAACACGAATAAGAGAGTGGTATAATCGTTTCAAAGGAGGCCGCACTTCTGTTGATAGTGATTCTCGTTCTGGCCGACCTTCGGCGACAAAAACATTGGATAATATTGAGCGGGTGCGACTTGCGATTGAAGGTGATCGTCGATTAACTGTTCGTAAACTAGAAAATGATCTCGGAATACCGAAAAATACTGTTTGGGAAATTTTGAACAAGATTTTAGGAATGACTCGCGTGAGTGCGGTGACTGGCTTCTTCACCACGATAACGCGCCAGTGCATTAATCGAATCTTGTGCAGCAGTTTCTGAGTAAACACAGTATCGCATTGCTTCGACAACCTCCGTATAGTCCCGACATAGCCCCCTGTGACTTTTGGCTGTTTACAAAACCCAAAAAACCACTCAAAGGACAGCGATTCGATGACAAAACGACGGTTGAAAATAATGCGACGAGCGTACTGAAGGCCATCCCTAAAAGTGAGTTCCAGGACTGTTTCGAAAAGTGGAAACATCGCTGGAACCGTGTTATTCAATCAAGTGGGGATTACTTTGAAGGATGCCACCCGCCCGATGATAAAGAATAACGCCAGCGCGGAGATATAAAGGTAGGCCCGATACTTTCCGGACAGACCTCGTATATGTTACATTTTAAGGATCAAGGGAGATAGTGAGTTACTCAATTTGAACCCTAGATCATGAATTTTCGATGAAAATTTCAATTTGCAATGGCTCTTTTGCATCGATCTGAATTTTTAATTTGTATGATGAGGCAACTTACAATTCATACGAAATGGTTACTTTCCTGGTGAAATTTTGTTGTTAGCTATGAGTAAGATGTTGTCTCCGATTGAAACAGCTGGTGTAAATAAATGTATGCAAGTGGCATTACGTCTTGCTCTTAATTGCTAATCAAGCTCGTCGCTTTGCTGGTTCTCGAAGTACGGTTTGGACTTGATCCGTGCATATCAGACTGAGGGAATCCTTAGTTTATTGTCATCCATGAAGCAAATGATAAGCAACTATTGTTACTCCTGGTGAATGCAAGATAGCACTCAAGTTTACATTTCGGTTCAATGGCAACCAAACATGTTACCGCCTGGAACAAATTGGACCATATTGAACGATTCTATAATTTGAAATTCCCTGGATAATCCCTCGAAGAAGTTGAGCTATTACTTCTCACAATTAAGTTTACAACGTAATCAAATTAGTATTATCCTTGCCTAATAGAATCATCAAATCCTTCATCATCCCCTACTGAGAATTCCTATGTGGCTCCTTATGTAGGATCATACATAGGAAACTCATAAATTTCTATATAGGTATATTCCCTAGGGTAAGAGAAAACTACTGCGATAATGTGTTAAGGTTTTCATAGAAAAATAATTTCCGATGTAGAAATTAATTTAGGGGTTTAATTAGGGTTTTATATATCTTCCTATATGGGAGCTTGCATAGTTTCCTATGTACACTATCAGTCAAAAAAAAAAGTTCTGAAAATATCTTAAGCACTAATCAAATTACTATGAAAACTTAACTTTAAAAGGAGACCAAAAACTTTTTAAAATGTTGATTATTTTTAGAGTTATTAACATTTTCCAAAAAGATCGAAATTTGACGTTTTTGTGATATATTCTTGAAAAATTAACATTTTGCCTTCAACTTGCAATTATTAGATAAAAAATTTTATTATCATTCATGCGATTATCGAAAAAAAAAGTTTAACTTGTTTTTATTAAAATTAAAACACTTTGACAATGGTTTAAACAAGAGGTGAACTTAAACTTTTGACCGGTAGTGTAAGAACCTACATATATATATTTCCTGTACATACACTGTAAACAATTTTTCGGAATTTTTTCCGAAAATAGTCGGACAGCTTAAAATACAAATGGGTCGTAAATTTTTCCAAAGATATAGTCGGAAATATTTCCTACATAGAACTGGAAATAGTTCCTACTGTTTGGTCGGAGAAATATCCAGTTTATTAGGAAAAATTGATATATTTCATAATTTAAGTGGAAAAAGATCCAAAAAAAGTGAACAAATTTCCGTTTTTGTGGAATAATTTCCGCTTTTCATGGAAAAAATTTCTTACAGCTCAGGAGATTTGTGAAATGTTCTCACTTTTTTGATATATTTCCTAATAGTTCGACAATAAGTCCGAAAATTCGGTCAATTTTTCTCAAATCTATAAAATATTTCTACTTTCTGTAGGAAAATCTATGCTTCCTAAGGATTTAGGAAAAATTTCCTAATACATAGTAGGAAAATTTACCGAAATTTTTTACAGTGTATAGAATATCTGTAGAGTTTCTTATTTTAGCGTATTCTTAACTATGCGTTGCAAAAATAGATTGTAACGTAAACTGATGAATTAGCAGTGGTATATCTAACAAACATAAGTAATTAATCAAACAAAGAATTGTTTTCGGTATGTATGCTTTCATCGTATTAATATATTAATAGTGTAATTGAATCTTTATCTGACCTTTTTTTAGCACTTTGGCTTGCGTAACGAATGTTGGTGATGTGACATATGTAATTAACTCAATAGGTAATGGAATGATAATTCCTCTGATGTTGCAGCAAACGCGTAGAGAAATGATGGAAAGCTATTGCTCAGAGAATTGCCCAAGTGTGTGCACACTTATGTTCATCTGGGACATAAATACATATGTAGTCATGCAGATATTGAGTTCTCAGGGTTCACAAGTATGGGTTTTTTTTTCTAGGAGCAATTAAATTTTTAAGAATATACTACGATGAGAGTCACTTATTTAAAAAAAAAATGTTCTCCCAAACATGAATTATAAATAATACTGAATGAGTAGTAAAAGTACTGCCTTTATCATTACGATTGTGTTATCATTATATGGCAGTATAATAATTCTTATAAAAAGAAACCTAGAGATTAGTATACACTAAATCCAATTTACGATGTGATCATCAGACATTCTTTAATTAATATCTTATTATTAATTATCATAACATTATTTAAGTTACTCCAATTAATTAAAAATAACTCTTACCCTGCAATATGTTTTCAAAATATTTGATATTTATATCAGTTTTTTGTTAACTACTTTCAGGAGGAAATTATAGGATTTAAATTATTTTTTCAATTCAAATAACAACATGAATTGATAAACTTGATATTGAGTTTCAATTGTAACTTGGCACTCAAGAAAATGTTCCTAGAATGTTAATGAACTCCTTTTTTATTTACCCCTCGATATTATAATTGAATTTTAAAACGTAATCTTCTTATTTTTTTTTATTATTTTTTTATTTTTTAGATATTTTTTAGAATAAGGAACAGTGTCAAATTTAATATTTATGAACTTTAACAATGTGTAATTTCAAAGCCACTAGTATGAAGATAAAAAAAAATAATAAAGCTTGTATTGTATTATTTAATTTATACGTGCAAGATAATGTTTTCATATAATCTGCATGGCTCATGTAAACATGTAAGGAAAGTGCAAGCTGATTAACATTATTGAATATACACGAGCATCTTTATTGAACAGCGTCGTCAGTAAATCGTATTGACTAGCAGGGCATTTGCATACGTATATGCATACAGACCATAAGCAAATATATTATGTATGTACGTATTAATCCTAATCGAGTCGATGTGGCCACCTGAAAAACATCCCTTATTGAGAATAATTTGCAGACTGTTTACGTCTTGAAAATGAACCAAAACGAAATTCTATATTAGTAAAAGAATAGAAATCTTATTACTAAACTTACTGATACCCTGTTAGAAATTTCTGTCAACATTTTTGGAAACACCTAACTAAAGTTTTATGCAGTTACTTTTTCGTGAAATTCAGACAAATTTTGTGCAAATCTCTTTTCAGTTGCGAATAAAATTACTGAATATTCGGGTACTTGCATCTTAAAACTTTGAAGTTTGCAAAAGCACAAATTTTACATTTCGGGTGTTTAAAGTTTTATGCTTTTACATGTACAAATTTAGTACATTTTTCGTTATTTTGAGAAGCGTTTACTTAAAAATATGACGAATTTCATATAATTTTATTCAATATATTTATCTAATGTTTTACAGTCCTGTTGAATAACTATATATAAAAGATCTTTTAAGTTATACGCAACTTTAAAGCTCCTTTTATGTTTCAAACTTCTAATATGTCAATGAAGAATCAAATATTCAATAGCTTCTCAAGTTGAATTTTAGACCTAGCGTTAATTAATTTTTGATTATTTTAGGCAAGTTTGAGTTTGCTATTTCTAGTTATTTATCAGAGGGTTATTATGAAATGATCTAATAAATTAATAATGAAAAGCATTCTTTCTGAAGGTACAGATACATAAATAGAAAGATGCAACAGATGTTAAAGAATAGTGCTTTAGAATTTTTTTTTTTTTTTTTAAACTAAATCAAATCATATTTTATGCAAGAAACATTGAATTTATGGAAATGTTCAAAAATGTCTATTGCATAAAGCTCAAGTAACTTGGAATGTTTTTCAAAAAAGATTTCAATATCAGAATAAAATCGTTACAGACTTCCAGATTAATATTTCATTTCTATATATGAAAACATATTCATAATATTTAATTTCCTCAAAAAAGAAATTTGAATTTTTAGTTTTAGAAAGATGAACAATTTTGTTTTCTTTGTCTGAAAAATTTTTTTTGTAGAAGAAAATTTCGCATTCTTCCATCCTTTTATCCTCATTCTGAGGCAAAGAAAATGATCTTCCTACCTTTTTAAGGTGTTAAAAAAAGAATACTGCAGGTTTCTCGGTCGTGGATTATAAGAACAGTTCTTTAGACCGTGAAATATGTACGTGCGATATTCATTTTCATGAATCTCTCCTCTTTTTTCTACACTTCCTTTATATTTTATACGCTTATTGTTTTTTTCAGAATGAGAGTGGGAAAACAAAACAAACTCTACTCTTTTTATTCGTCTTTTAAAATTAATACTCCTTCTGCAAAGTATTCACGCGAGATTTTCTTTCTGCTTGCGAATATTGTTAAACATATATCACTCAATAAGTTTCCAGTCTAACTAAGAAAAGCACAGTATTTTCGAGAAATTCGATTTTATTTATCAGCATAGTTTCCTTCAAGCGTAATACATCCATTCCAACGATTTTATAACTTTTCGATGCCTTTTTTGTAGAATGATTCGTCTTTGCTCTCAAAATAGGCTTCAGTTTCGGCAATCGCTTCTTCATTGGGACTAAATCTCTTTCCCTGGAGCATTTTTTTCAGGTTAACAAAGAGCCGGGGCTCAGATCTGGAGAATATGGTGGGTGAGGAAGCAATTTGAAGCTTAATTTATTCAATTTGACCATCGTTTTCATGGACTTGTGGCACGGTGCATTGTCTTGGTGGAACAGCACTTTTTTCTTTTGAATGTCAGGCCGTTTTTTCTTGCTTTCTGCGCTCAATCGATCCAGTAATGCCATGTAATAGTCGCTGTTAACCTTTCCAGCCCACTGTTGAGTTTTTGGTCGGTTTGGACGGCTTTCACGAGCTGCTGTCCACTCATCTGACGATCTTTTTGTTCCAGGTGTGTAGCGGTTGGGTGTGAGCAAACGCGACACCCACTTCGAAAACAACTTACGCATCCCCAAAGATTCGTGTAAAATTGTAAAAAAACTACCTTCTGATATCTTTAAGGTGTCAGCTATCTCACGCTTTGTTATGTTTTCCGGAACAACTGCTGATTTTGGGCGACCAGAGCGTTTAGCGTCATCGGTGTTTGTACGACCACGTTTAAATTCAGCATACCAGTCTATGATTGTTGATTTCCCTGGTGCAGAGTCCCCATAACTCTTATCAGGCCACTGCTTTGCTTCAACAGTATTCATTTCCATTAATAAGCAATGTTTGATTAACACTCAAAACTCTTTTTTATCCATTGTTTTGAAAATGAAAAAAGTTGCTTCACCAAAACCTCTGTAATTTCTGAACTAAACGTCAGATTGTCAAGAAATGTTGGACACTTAACGTTTGAAGTTTGTTGCCAACCAGAAATCATATGGATTTTACGACAGTGATGCCTTTTATATGTCAGGCCTGAAACTTATTGAGTGATGTGTTAATGTTACTCAAATTGTAATATTTTGATGAAAAAGTGGTGTGCATTGAAATCCATGAATGAAATTTGATTTAAACGCATTTATTGTAAAGACAAGAGATAAAATTCAATTTAAAAAATAAAATAAAACACTACTTATGTTCAAAACGCTGTTTTTGATTAAACATGCGGTATTATAATTATAATGACGCTAAAGTTTGCGCTGTAATGTTATTGGAAATTTTTTCTCATGAAGGCTTCCCGTGTAGAAAAATTTCATGGTGCTGGCCAGCGCCAGACCAAACTGTCTGGTTTCCAATTCTGGCGCTGATTATATAGCCTGGTCTGGGGCTGGCAAGAACTGTAACGTTTTTCTACGATCAGCGGCTACTCAGCGGCTGTCCAGCCACAAGCCATAGGTTGCTTAGCCTCAAGCCAGCGGCTAGCCAGCCACGCATATATGGCTGATAAGATTACTAGTTTTTATCTTTTTCAGAAATAGATGAAAACCTGATTGATTTAACCAGTTGTTTAATTATTTAAATTGAAATTCGACTAGCAGTGGAATTACTAGTAGAAGCCTTGGCACTTCCTTTTATTTGACGTTCATTTATCCGTGGAATCCATGTCGAAGCTACAATTTTATCAATATGTTCCTCAAGATCGGCTTCTATTGCGACTGTTGCATACCACCTATCAACCAAAATTCCTACATACTGATTCCCAAAATATACGGGACCACCCAAGTCGTTCTAAAAAAAGAAAATTTGTTAATACTGAGATGCGTTCTTAGTGACTACGGTAAATGATAAATGATAATTAAAAATTACGTATAGAAGTACATAAAGAAGTAATTACCAATGTTATACATCCCTGGCGGGATAACCAAGTGCTTCTAACATGAATTTGGGAAGGTTTCAGGGGTAGAGTTATGTCTCCGTGTGAATGTGGATCCAGTTTTACAATTTTCTTCTTCATCAACATCTCTTCTCCTAAAGGTCTGGCATTTACGGTGTTCATTCCTATTAATGTGAAAGATGTATACTTTGGCAGTTCCTTGATTGTAGAAGTTCCTAAATTGAGCAGTGGTCTTGTATACTGTACTTTTTTCTTCAGCTATGAAAGGATTTTCATTTAATGCATACAACGTACAGTGTTCGGAAAATCTCTCTTTGTTTTAAGACACTAATACTAATTTTGTTTGAATCAAAAAAACGTTTTTCTGGGAGTAGGATCTCTCGTAAAATTGATAAAGTACCTTTAAAGTTTTAGAATTATACTTTTTAAAACCCCTTACAGATTTAAAACATGAAGATTTAAAATATACGATATTATCCCGCATATTGGCTAAGAGCGTTTTATTTTTTAGTCAAGATTTCTCTAACGTTTCCAAGAAATCTTGCCTCAATCTTGCTTCCCAATATTACCACATGGTAAATATTTTTTATTTGCGGTAAACTGAACACTGTATCGCAAGGTTAATGGTTTGAAAAATGGCTTTTAATTTTCAGTGAATTTCTTCTTTAGAATATAGGACTCACCACAAAGACTCCAATATCGGATCGTTCGTAATAATTTCCTCCTTTACCTTGATCAAACAGATATTTGTCAAAGTCTATAAAACGGATAACAATATGGAACGTATCTGGATGAGAATATACAGGTCTCTTTGTATTGACATGAAGTTTTGAACGATTCTCCTCAGTTAGATTCTTCTCTCTTTCAATCAATATTGCTCTCTTTGCATAATATCTGCAATTTAGACATACGATTTCTTTACCCACTGGAATTACTACTGAAAGTAACCCGGCTGTGAGTTTATCAGTCGGTACTGGAGCGGTACACGATTCATAAAATACAAATATAATACTATTAAAAGAATTGTTTCTTTTTGAACTCTCTCACTGCTTTCAAGATTCACATCGACATTAACCTTTATCTTAAATTTACTCTTTGCAATCAAATAAAAGTATGAATATATTTTTTATGAATAATTACTCATAGTGGCCACACTGTCCAGCTGTTATTCCGTTTAATCCTGTGATCATAACTGCCAAACATATGTGTTTATAATTTCGATCCCTGAAAACTCCCAAGGATACCACATATTGTAATTCTTCTTTACCGAGGTACTCCGGATATACTACTTCTAATGCTTTATTTTCTATCAATAAAGAATTCGATACTGTAAAAAATGAAAAGTCCTGTTAACTTTAAAAAGATATAGAGTTGTTGATAAAGGTAAATGTTCTAGAGCATATATTATTCTACTCGATTTTATTAGTTTGGTCTATAGTGCTGAGTTAATGTTCTAAAAAGATTACCAATGTGACGTCACATGCCACGGTGGCAGGGCAAGATCTGTCGTGCAAATGAAAATAGCCGAATCTGCAGTTTAAATAAGTCACCTGTCACTTTAACGAATTGATAGTATTTAAGTATTATTTTTAAGAATTCCAAAGGTGACAGGTGACTTATCCGAACTGCAGATGCGGCTATTTTGATTTGCACGGTGGAGGTGCGCAATATCCGTTTAGAAATGTGTAAAATATACATTTATATGAATTTATATTATTATCATTTTTAATTTATACTTACCTAATACATTGGAAATGGTTACAAAGGTGCAGAGAAAAGCAGCGAAGATTTTCCACATTGTTACTTCACTAATGAGACTGATTTGTATTATTAATTTTTATGTAAGCAGCTTACAATCTTAAGAACTCCTAAAATATACTTAAGTCTGTGACGTAATTATTGTTTGCCAGAAGAGTATATATGTATGTTTACTATAAATATTATCACAATTATCAAGAAATTACTATGAATTAGCTTGATATACGATGCCGTGAACCGTTTCATTAGGCATTTTCATGAAACTTCTTTTTGATTAAGGATAGGTGTGCACAAGCCAGCGGCTAGTCAGGCACTAATTCGTGGCTGGTTAGCAACTAATTGGTAGTCAGTTTATAAATTTTTGGTTTTAATTAATAAATAACACATCGTTCAAGAAGTCCCGGGACTAACCCACAGATGGCGTTAGTAATATCAAATCGCCTTCGTTTTTCAAAAGAACTAACCTTTAAATGACACGTGCATGGAGAATAGACATAAGGAGACCAAACTAATGTAACTGAAAATCAGCATCTTTTTGCCGGAATGACATTGATTGAGTACGGGAACGTCCCAAGAGATGGCGCTCCTGCAAGTAGCGTAACAAAAAAGAACTCTTCGTGTACCTTTGCATGCATGAAGGTTGTCATGGTAACATATATTTATTATAAGAATGCTTACAAACATTTACAAATATTAACCTTAATTTGCGGTTATGTTAGAATATTTTGAGCGAACAGAAGGAAGTAGCCACTTTTTTACGCCACTTGCATTCGCGCCATCAATCGGGAAATTCTTGTACCTTTTGCATGTACTTCCGACAAAAACGTGCTCAACTTTTGTGAAGTTCATGCATAAGAGATTGGTCTACTTATGTCTATTTTCCATGGACACGTGTCTGACTTTCACGTCAATCGGACCATAAACAGCAAAGCTACTGTGGTGAAAGTGATGCTACTTTTGCATTTGTGTACAAAATGGACAAAAACGAATTTTGTGTGTCGATAAAACATTGCTATTTAATGAGGAAAAATACCGTGCAAGCTCAACAATGGCTTGAAAAATGTTATCCAGACTGTGCTCCGTCGAAAACAACGATTTGCCGGTGGTATGCTGATTTCAAACGCGTTCGCACTGATACAAATGGTGCGGAACGCTTGGGTAGGCCAAATGAAGCAGTAACTCCCGAAAATAGTAAGCAAGTTTTGAAAATCGTGATGGACGACCGCAAACTGAAAGTCCGTGAGATTGCTAAGATGGTAAACATATCAACTGGAAGTGCGTCTACGATTTTAAACGAAAAATTGGGCATGAAAAAGGTCTTTTCCAAATGGGTACCGCGTTTGCTCACAATGGAACAAAAGCAACAACGAGTCGACGATTCAGAGAGCTGTTTGTCACTGTTTTCTCGCAATAAACAGGGTTTCTTGCATCAGTTTGTGACAATGGACGAAACATGGATCCATCATTTCACTCCGGAGTCGAAGCGGCAGTCAGCTGAGTAGCGTGCAGCCGGTGAAAGCCGTCCGAAGCGTCCGAAGCGTCCGAAAACGCAACAGTCAGCTGGCAAAGTCATGGCGTCAGTTTTTTGGGATGCGCACGGTATAATTTACATCGACTACCTTGAAAAGGGAAAATATATCAACAGTGACTATTACATTGAGTTATTGGTGCGTTTGAGGGACGAAATCGCAAAAAAACGACCGCACATGAAGGAGAAAAAAATCATCTTTCATCAAAACAACGCACCGTGCCACAAGTCAATGAAAACGATGGTAAAATTGTCTGAATTAGGGTACGAATTACTTCCCCACCCACCATACTCTCCAGATCTAGCCCCCAGCGACTACTGGCTCTTTGCAGATCTCAAAATGATACTCCAAGGAAAAAGATTTGGCTCGAATGAGAAAGTAATCGCTGAAACTGAAGCTTATTTTGAGGTCAACGACAAATCATTTTACAAGCATGGTATCGAATAGTTAGAAAAGCGTTGGAATGATTGTATCGCACTTGAAGGTGATTATATTGATGAATAAAAATGAATTTTGCAACACAAATGTTGTTTTCTTAGTTAGTCCCGGGACTTATTGAGCGATGTGTTAGATCACCGTTTGACAAGTAAAACTCCACTTTTCATGCGTCAAAAAATGCAGTTAAGCTCTTGTTTAAAAATTGTTTACAGTTTATTCGATTTGTCAACACGTTTGAGCAATGAAGACTGGCAATATGACGCGCAAAGTCGCAACTTAATTTTCATAATTTTTGGAATCAAAAAGTAAGTAGTAGCAATATTTGCAAAAAAGAGATACTTCTTTCCAGTCGCGTAATAAATGTTTCTAAAAACTTGCTACTAACCTATGAAGTTTTCGAAACTTGTAAAAAAAGTTTTCGTTCGCCACTTACAAACTTTTTTGTCATTGAATGCTGACCAGCGACAGATCTAAGCCAAACCAGAACTTCCAGATTAGCCAGTCTGAACATTGACAGACCTGGGCCAGATCAGACAATAGACTGCAATGAGATTTTTCCACACGGGTTTGAACAGTTATTACAAATATTGAATTCAATTTAAAAATGTTAAAAAACCGATACAAATTGAACTTTATAAAGGTATGTTGTCTTCGTTTATTAAATATAAGCTTGAGCGCACTTATTTTAAACACAAATTGTTTACAGAGCAATGATGCTTTTAAAAAAAAAAGAAGTTTTTCTTTATCACGATCGCAGTAGTGAGAGACATGCAAGTAAAGCTCGAGGGAATATTTATGTTAAAAAGTAATCTTCCTTAGACACGTTCACTTGCTTAGATTAAAAATTTTCGAAAGCTATGTTGGTACGGATGAAAAACTTGATGTGAAAAAATATACGCAAATATTTCTTTTTGAATTTTTATTTACAGATGTTAACTGTTTTCAAAGTTTGATTTATATTAAATATTTATTTATAAGTAAATATCGTTGAAGATAGACTTCCTTTCTGTCTAACTATAAAATTCTATTTTATTGTGTGAAAGAAAATAATGTAAGTTAACTCTGTCTTGACGTTTTACCATTCTTTTAAGAGGGATTGCGTCTCTTAAAACAGCACGCTAAATTACAAATTATGCTGTTCAGTGTTTATACACCTTACTATACCTATATATTCTACTTTAATAATTGCTGTGCTTTTCTCACTTCCGATATAAAACAAAAGTTCGAATTCTACAGTGAGAAAAAAATTTATGCAACAAAACTTTTTTTGTTGATTTGACAAAACTGTTTTCTGAGTGTAGACGAAACACAAAAGAAACAAAGAATTTTGTATCCAGATTTGATGCGATAGCATGCAATACTACAGAAATTTTATTTCTTTTGCTCGCATAATTAATTGTTTTTGAAATATCAAGTAATGCCTAGATGTCATTAAATGCAAAAAATTATAATGATATTTGATTTAGTGTTGAAGAAGATCATAGTGTATAATTAATTACCAAGATAATAAGTTGCTATGACTCAATTCATAGGCTTCATAGCAATGCAGTAAACAATTTCAGTACACTGAAAAATGATATTCTAATATCAAGAATATCCCACGTTTTAAAAGAATTTTATATTATTTTTATACTTATATTTTATATTTTATAATTATATTCTCTTATATTATATTGTATATTACATTTTGATTTTATTTATTTCTTTCGAAGGAATTCATGATTGTACTTCATTATGATCTGTCGTCTGTAGGAAACATAATATGACTGAAAGGGTTGAAATAATATGGAGTCTCTTTTAAATTATGAATACATATATTCTTGTCCTCTTGCATTGAAAATGTATAATACAGTTTAGGATTTAATTTTGAACGACTTTAAATAATATTAATCTTCTGAAAATAAAATATTTTCTCATTAAAATTGTAGGATAATATTTTTATTTTAAGAAGATATTTTTATTTTGAGAAAAGTATTCTCATTCTGAGAAGGACAATATTATTTTTAGAAGACTATTCTCTCGTTAATTAGAAGATATTCTCAAAATAAGCATTCCTTTTACTTATTTAAGAATATTAAGAATATTCATTTAAAAATATCAAATTCCTATAATTAGAATATTGTTTTTTTAGTGTAGCTGAAATATTATATATGCATACACATATTTCACTGACGTGCTTCAGCGTTAGTGGAAACTCAATACAAATATTTCAGCATAAAAATGTTACAGCAGACGTATCAGGTTAATATAATTATGATGATACAACCAAAACAAAATTTTTTAATTGGTTAAAATATTAGATCATGTTCGAGATATTTTAAAAGCTACTCATCCTTTTTCCAGATTTATGACACTTTTATTCGCCAACAGAGTTTCTTTAGTTTAAAAAAACTCGTGCAGTTGGTATAAATTGCCCCATGACAAGATTTTCTCGCGAAAGAAGAGTACGTGTAGTTATTCATGTATATACGTTTACACATATACATTTACATGTTTATGCGCCGTATTGCGTAAAACTGTCTCACTAGCGTGTTGCATAAGCAGTAATGGAATTACAGACGGGATTAAGAAACTTTTATTTCCAACCTTACCCCCGGAATCTTCCCTTTTGCCTTTGTAATATTGTACAGTTTTCTTTTTCTATATATATACATATATTAGTATACTCAGCAAATATAACATAAAAGTTAAAAGTACCTCATATTCAAATATTGGATCTATAACTTAATTCGTACGGTTTGCTAAGAGATGGCGTAACTTGATTATTATTCCATCGTTCCAATATTCCGAACATGCGTTGGAAAGCTACTGTCATTGTGCGTCTTTTTCAGTATATGTCATTCATTTGAAGCGTGTAAACAACAATAATTTTTTTTCACTCAAATATGTCGAACTTTGTGCCTGAAAAAGTGTTTTTGCGGGGAGTTCTTCTTCATTACTTTAATATGAAGAAAACTGCTGCCGAAAGTCATCGTATTTCGGTGGAAGTTTATGGCGAACATGCTCTAGCTGAGCGAACGTGCCAAAAGTGTTTTGCACGATTTAAAAGTGGTGATTTTGGCTTGGAAGACGAAGAACGTCCTGGGCAGCCAAAAAAGTTTGAAGATGAAGAATTGGAAGCATTACTCGATGAAGATTGTTCCCAAACACAAGAAGAGCTTGCAGAATCTTTGGGAGTCACTTAAGCACCCATTTCAAAACGTTTAAAAGCATCCGGATACATTCAAAAGCAGGGAAATTGGGTTCCACATGAACTCAAGTCGTGAGACGTTGAAAGGCGGTTTTGCATGTCCGAAATGCCGTTGGAACGCCACAAAAAAGTCATTTTTGCGTCGGATTGTTACTGGTGATGAAAAATGGATCCATTACGACAACCCTATGCGCAAAAAAACATACGTGAATCCCGGCCAACCAGCCAAATCAACGGTAAAGCCGAATATCCATGACGCGAAGGTGATGCTCTGTATTTGGTGGGATCAAAAGGGTGTGCTGTATTATGAGCTGCTAAAACCGGGTGAAACCATCAATGGAGAACGCTACCGAACACAATTAATCCGTTTGAAGAGAGCAATGGCCTAAGAACGCCCGGAATATGCGACCAGACAAAAGGCAATAATTTTCCATCATGACAACGCTCGGCCCCATGTTGCTATTCCGGTTAAGAACTATTTGGAAAACCTACCCTCTTTTTTGTCTTTTCGGGTCCTCTTTTATTTTCTGTTACATTCTTTTTTATTATTTTATTCTAATATAGCCTCTTCGCTTCCTTCTTACTTTCGCAAATTGAATTTACTCTCTATGCTTTTTATTTATGATGTTTGTTTAAATACAACAGTTTCTGTGCTTCTGGTGAATATAGCAACGCTTTCATTTCTGAAGCACTCATTTTTCTTCTTTTTTATCCATGAGGGATTTATGAAAAATCGAAAATGAACTAGAATCCTCGTTCTCTAAATTAAACTATTTGGAAAGATCTGTTTATGCTCAAAGCGCGGAAAACATCCATTTCGCTCTGATAATCCTTCCTAGTTTGGCAACTGTTACTAAAATGCCATTGCCAAACGTCCTGAAGCAATTTTCCGTGTACAATAGTACTTTTATTTACTTCTCGAACTAGAGTAAAAAATTTGATGTAAATTACTGATATTTTATGAAAAGAGTGGCTATACTTTCGTGATGACATAAATTGTCTTTAAATATCATTTAAGGGCTATTGCCAACGAGTTGCGTGACTTTTAGTTCCCTTCTTATAATTTAATAATAAAGAATTCGCAGAATGAAACAGTTTATAAAAATAATTTGAATTTTTGACCGAATTTTTCGATTCAAAACAAAGTTTTGAAAATATATAGGTTCACATAGAAAGTAATATCATTGAAAAGATGTGTGAAAAATTTCAGGGGGATCGATAAATAACTTTTTGAGTTATCGTGCACGCCGATTTGAAAAATATAGTTTTGAGAAAACGCGGTTAATGTTTGGTTACATAAAAATTCAATTCTTGTAGTGACTTAGCAATTAGTCAGCAATTCCAGCGCCACATGTAATAATTATCTTTCGGTAGCCTCCTAGAACTCATTTTAAAACATCTGCTTATTTAAATTTTTAACAATAGAAAGGCTGGAAGGTAAGGGAATTCAAGAAACAGGAAGAGAAAGTACACCACGCAACTATATGTACCTCTGACAGCGCTCGAACGCAAAGATTAGGTGGGTCACGTTTATATGCTATAACATTGAAAAACTTCGTTTCCATAAGACTTATAAAAAATCTATCTATCGATAAATTTTATTGACTGTAATTTTACTCGCCAGGAAAATGTAGACCAAGATTTTGCTCAATTTTAATAAAATTAAACCTAGTAAGTTCAAATCCACTATATAGGTATTGATCTATGGATATTTCATGGCCATAAAAAAATTAATTTCACCTTCAAGCCTTCTTCAATGGATAGAGCAAAAATGGTTACTTTCTACCTTCTTGTCAGCTATTTGCGAATTTAAGGTGTTAGACCACTGTGACAGGCGTTTTTTCAGGGAAATTTTTCAGGAAATAATTTCTAACTAAATATTTATGAAACACCAGTAATTTGTTTTATTATCTTCTATACACATTGACGAACGTGTTAAACTTTTTTTACCCAGAAAAATATAAAACTTGTCGAGTTAAGACGCTTTGCGCATCGCTATGATTTTCAAGCATGGTCGGATGGTGTACATAATTTTGCGAAAACCAGTTGTCTGAAACAAAAATAAAAAATATGCTCATTATCTATATTGTATTGGCTTTCGTTGACGGAGCATTTTATTTTTTTTATTTTTGGCGACGAGAAAAAAATTCCTGAATTTTTTACTGCAATTTCCAGGCCCAAATTACATGCTATTATTATTAATAATTATTGAACAAAATATAATATTGACAAAATCGTCCGTCAACCGAAAGACACTAGTACTTAGAATAAGTGCACCAAATTTCAAGTCGATTTGTTAATTAGTTCTCAAGACATCGTGTACACCGTTTTGAAAAATACATTTTTTAGAAAAACGCGTTTAAAGTTGTGGTACTAGTTTTTCTAGTGAACAATAGTATATTATGTGCCTAGGCGCATAATGAGGGTTATTACGCGACGAGCAACAATGCTCGCAGGAGATCGAAGCCAAGGCGTATTCGAGGCACAGCTGAGGCAAAGCGGAGACAAAGCCGAGACGAAGTCAAGGCACGATCAGTCCTGCGAGCATTGTCGCGAGTCTCGTAATTTCCCGAATTGTGTGCATTGGCACGTATTCTATTTTATGTGACTTCGGTGCGTATACGAGCTTTTATGCGTACACTCGAATCTAATCTAGTATTCATCATGATCCTTGTCCATTGCACTTGATATTTCGCGACTAGTTCCGGCCATTTTGATTTTCTTGATCTTGTGTAGTAGTAGCGTATCGTAATAAAGCATGCGCAGTTCAAATGTACAAGGCTTTGTCAGTACGGTGCCAACGTTGTACGAAGAAGAAGAAGAATAAGAAGATTACGCTCCGCCTTATGGTTATAGGCACATGCGCAGTTTAATTTTTGCGTTACATTCGTCTGTATCGTAATACAGAACATTACGCTACTCTCAACTGTAGCATAAACTTGTTTTTACGCTACAGTCTAGAGTAGCGTAATGTATAATGCATGCGCCTATTACGATACAGCGGAGCGTAATCTTCTTCTTCGTACAGCGTTGGGATTGTACTGTCAAAGCCTTGTACATTTAAAGTGCTCATGCGTCTATTACAATACGCTACTACTACACAAGCTCGAGAAAATCAAAATGGCCGGAACTAGTCGCGAAATATCAAGTGCAATGGACGAGAATCATGATGAATACTAGATTAGATTCGAGTGTACGCATAAAAACTCGTATACGCACCGAAGTCACATAAAGTAGAATATGTGCCAATGCACACAATTCGGGTAATTACGAGACTCGCTTAAAATGCTCGCAGGACTGATCGCGCCTCGGCTTCGATCTCCTGCGAGCATTGTCGCTTGTCGCGTAATAACCCTCATTATGCGCCTAGGCACATAATATACTATAAGCATCTTACCCTTGGGTAGTACTGTCGGTACGTAGCTAATCAAATGAGTACTTTTCCTCATTTCCTTCACGTAGTATTTCAATTTGTCAACGTCGCATAAGAAAGCGACTATAGATGTGTGTATAGCAGATGACTTCTTACGATAGTGAATGGTGCGCGCTTTCACTTATTCTGCGACGTTGCCACATCTATTTAATTGCCGTCGGTTACTGGAGAAATATTATATTTTTGCTTACTAAATTGGATTTTGCTACGCTTACACGTATCCAATTGAGATGTTTGAACTTGCAAAATGGTGCTTATATTATCAATCCAGTGTATCCTGGGTCCTCAATAATTTCACTGAGTCATTTCTGGCTTAATGTTTACCAGTGATTTCAATTTTATCAATATCTGAACGGTATTTCCATTTACGACAGTATTACCCTAATCTGTCTCAATCTTCGGTTGAGTATGAGACCTTTTATTCCTTATTCCAGAGGGTTCAAAGGATTTTTTAATCCAATATAAAATATAATTTTTTCAAAATTTCACAGTGGTCTGACCCCTTAAAAATAAAATACCTCAACGCTTTGAATTTAAATCCTAATTGAAAATAGCTCTTTTATTACTCTATATAATATTTAAAATCCTTTTAACGCTGCCTAGGCTATTCAAAATTCGGTTTTGGTAGTTACGTGAATAAATTTATTATCTCCGCCTTTTCCCCAATTACGAAAATATCCTTTCAGGAAGCTTACTCTTTCATTTATGACGTAGCCCTCGCTGGACATTTTTGCATTTGGCCAGAACTTTCTAAGCTAGAAAATATGTCGAGATTAATTTGTGGGGATTCAGAAGTGCTGAAAAGTTCTTGCTCTTTGGGTGGTTTAATTCAAAGAAACCATGTCACATGGCATTTCCTCAGCACGTTTCAGTTTACTCATTTATTTCTAAGTCAGCTCACTTTACTTTTATTCAACATGAATCCCCTGTTCAGTTGTTCTGCCGCATTACCGAATCCTCTTCAGAATATAGGAATTTTTTATTCATCGATAATATAATTACTCATTCATTTTTATAATGTATATAATATATACAATACAATATAATTAACAAGTAATTACTTGTTAATTATATTTTACTAAAAAATAAATGTAGAAGATTCAATAATTATATAGATGAAGCTATCTAAAGATATAATTTGTTTTCAAATGAAGACATGCTCGACCGATATTGCACGTAGATCGGAAATTGGACGAATAAATTTGTCAGAGAGCAAAGCACTGCCATACCGAATTCGCGCTCCCTTCTTGCTCGTAATTCATACGCGTAATTAACAGACATATATCATGACTCTTGGTAACCATGCCCCTCCCCCCTTTCTTTCTCTCACGCAGTTACTTTATTTAAGCCCCCCTCCCTCTTTCTCATTCTAGCAGTTTTAAGCTACATCCTTCTCGTTTTTTTTTGCGGTACCCACTTCATGATAAAATCAAATTTCAAGTGTGAATCAATTGATCTAATAATGCCCGTAGAACGGTATTTATAGCCGGACAAGAATACTTTGGAAATAAGTTCTTAACTACCGGTAAAGTTGGAGTGTAATTTAGAAATAAAGGTTCACTATATTATCAAATCAACTCGAAGTTCATAAGAAAATTATGAGATGTTGCATTTAATAAGATGTTCGAATATCTTTTTTTTTTTATATACTGAGAAGATGGAAATTCATATGTTCTGAGATTTTAAATAAATTATGCAAGATTTTGCATTTGGATTTTTATTTTGTTTTGAAGATTCATTTAATTAATGCCTGGAGGATTCTAAATTATAATATAATCTTTACTTGAGAAGCTTCAGGATATTATTTTGTAGAGATTTTAATTTTAAAATTTTGAAAAAAATAAAAATTTAATACATTTAAACTTTTTAATTCAAATTTAAATAATTATATTGAAAATCCATGATTAGAAGCATTTTTATAAAAAGGAAATTTGAATAAATAACTGATTATTATTATCCATGCTTCTGCTTTCTTTAAAAATTTACATATCGCATCAAATAAAAAAAGACTTATATTTACATATGCGTAGTAAATTGGCTGGAGAAAGTTTTATATAGGTTCAAAAACTTTATTAAAAATTACGATAATTGCTAAAACTACTTCGAAACATTTTTCTAATTATTCCAGTAAATTCTGTAATTTTAAAAGAAAGTTTCAGAATGTATAGAAAGCTTTGTTTAGTAATAGCTTGTATCAGACTGAAATATATATAATACTTTTGGGTTGTAAACAGAGTAGTTTCTATTTTATGTGCATCCATTCACTGTGTAATAGACTTGTTTATTCCAATACTGAAAGAATAATTTCATGTTTTTAATATGGAGTAATCAAAATAATTATGCCTTTTTCATTATATTTAATTTCTTAATTTTTATTACCTAATGTTTCAACGTTATATAAAATAAGTAATAAATTTAAGATGCATGCGAATTCAATACAATCTTTTCATAGCTGCTAGAATGCTTTCAAATTGTTATGTTGCGAAGTAAACTTTTATGGAATTTACGTTACTTTTAAGCAAACATATCATGAATTTGCAAAAATGAACTGTAACTCCTGTGATTTTTTTTTAAATCACAAAACTATAACAGAATTTTAGACTTAAAATTTTCAACTGCAAAACCCCAGTTATTCAAAATATACAATTTTTCCTATTAAAATTCCAGAATTTTCAGATTCAAGTATCGGAATATTGCAGTAACTTTATTTGTGACTTAAAGAGATTACCCCTAAATTTACTGGAAAGAACTTGAATTATCTCAAATTTCATCTTAACTTTGTGGAAAAATAACTGCATAAGACTTCAGTTACATGTTTCGAAAAATTTTAACCAAAGCATCTAACAGTGCGATAAAAAATCGAAAATCAAAAATTGAAAATTTCGAGGGCTCTTTGTGCAAAAATTAATCTTTCAATTGTACAAATTTTGAAATATTTCCAAGGGTGAGCAATTTTTTATTGAATCAAGAAGCGAATGGTTGAAATAAAATAAACTCCAGGGTGACATTAATAAAATTGTTAATTATTCGAATCATGCGATAATGTTCGGATATTAATCTGGACAGTATTAATGTCGTCATTAGTTGGAAAATGGCTTAATTTCTTCTGATATTCGAGCAAATTAAGATGAACAATCACAAACAGATTAACGCTGTCATTGTCCTGGAGCATTACGTCTAACGGCAACTATTAAGGTCGTCATCCTGTAGAGAACCCTATAGCTTCAGGGATGAAAGACGACTCAGAAAGTGAAAAAAAGAGAAGAAAAACAGCCGTTACACTACGTCATGTCATCGGACGGAATTGACAATATCGCGGCGCAACTCCCTCTTCCAGTTTCCGTCTCTCCCGCCACAAAAAGTGAAAAGGAGTGCAAAGACGTTGGGAATACGGAAAAGTCGGGAATATCTTCGCCAGCGGTTCTTTTGAGGGTTCAGGAGAGATTTTTACGGTATTAATAAGAACTTCTGTAGAAAGCCATAAAATTGCATCGTGTGCGGAATTTCAATTTTCCTTTAGAAATACTGAAATTAATTTTGAATATCATAATTGCATTCCTGATAATAAATGTTGATTAAATTTCAAATTCGTAATTGCTAACTTCAAAGCAAACTGATTACTTTATCTATACAAATAATTCTAAATGGATTTCATAGTTTTAAACTCAGAGGAAAAATAACAGCTTATGCTACTTGAATGCAATTATTTCTCTCTTTTTTTAAAAATCCAACAGACGTTATAAATAACCTTGGAATAATGAAATGTACTCTCTAAACCCGAATCAGTGAAATAGTCATTGATTATATCAGTAAAAATATATCAACTGATGAATCAGTGCCCTTCTTTGATTTCACTGAGGAATCAGTGAACGCGCCACGTGAACATAACCTTTAAATTCGCAAAGTTCCTGAGAACGATTAAAATATAACGATGAATCTTTAATCTTTAATTATACATAATATAATTATACACAATAATAATTATTATATTATCTGAAATAAATGTTTTCATCGACCATTAAAATATATGGCTGGTTTTATTATTCCCATCTGAAGATTTCACTGATTTAATGAATTCAATCTATTTCACTGATTCTCAGTGAAAGACTTATAGCTGCTGCCTTTAGTGAATAGTCACTGCGAATCAGTGGCCGTTCACTGATTCAGGTTTAGAGAGTACACTGTTAAAAATCTTATTAATTTTAATAGATTTTAATATACACGTAGTAAATTAAAATTAAATGATTTGTATATTATGACAAATTAATATACTTTCATATTAAATTAAACAACTTTTCAATCAAAATTTATTAAAGTTAACAAACATTATTAAATTATATACACATGTGTATTAATATTCGAATAAAAGTTTGTATATTTTAAGATGAAAGTATTTTAAGTTTAATATACGTTACTGACATTTCTAACAGTGTAGGTTTGAATGGGTGGGATGCAAATTAGGAGAGACGTGTCCAGTTTATGGGCTTATCTATCTTAAAATGTCGGATACAAATGGAAGACAAGAAAAACGAATTCAATTACGGGCCTAATGGCATGGATATAAGTTATTTTCATGCCTGACTGAAACTCAAGTAGTTTGAGAAGGGTAATAAATTTATGTTTGAAATATCAGGAAGCTGATGGTTGAGAGACATACAGAAAGCTTAAAAGAATTTTCACCTCCGAAAATTCTTACCAACTCATCTAACAATCACTCAATGCAGTCGTAGATGAAGCGAGAAAATTAGGTACCTTCCCGTGAAGGAATTTTGATCGGATTCTGGTGGGGTTCTTGTTCATTTTCCTCACTACCAATATAGCTCTAATCGTGAATAAATAATTTTATTAAGTCAAAAATGTCCTATCACGTGAAGTTTCTGAAACAAATGGTCTTTTAAGGGCCAAAATCACGATTTTGACCATTTTCATGACATTGTACACTGTTAAGTCTTATTAATTTTAATAGACTTTAATATACAAGTGGTAAATTAAAGTTAATTGACTTGTATATTATAAAAAATTAATATACATCCATATTAAATTTAATAGCTTCACAATCAAAATATATTAAAATTAACAAACGTAATTAAAATATATACACATGTGTACACGGATAAACTTTTTATAGCAATATATTTTATTTTATAACGATAATTCTAAACAATATTAGGAATCTAGGGAAAATCGAGGTGCAATGATAATTATTTCTAGCAGACTGGAAATTTTTTGCAGTCAAAATACTAAAGATTCGGAAAATGATATGAAATTTTAGTATGGGTTATAGTAAAGTTTGATACAATCTGTAGTAATTTATCATATAGTTCATCTAAAATTTAGTATTTCGCTGCGAAAGATTCTCAATATGACACGTTTTTCATCAATTTTTACATAGTTTAGCAAAAATTGTAAACTTGGGTTTCTCCGTGTATTAATATTTACATGCAAAAGTTTGAATCTATTTCTGTGTATAGCATCACAAAGTTCTATTTCCCTATAAAATAAATTTGTTGTCGTTTCCGTACGACCATTTTCTCCAAGATATTCCACTTCTTATTTACAAGTATAATCAGTGGTATGTATTAAAGTACTTATAAATAAGAAATTGGATAACATGGAGAAAAATAATTATAGGGAATGAAAAAATGAATTTCAAAGGAGAAGAATGATCGAACATGATAAAACTTTTTTTACTCTAGATTCGTAAAAGTAAAAGTTAGAAAAAATCGTCTCACCATAGCCTGGTGGTGACCTTATCAGTTTTTTAAAAAATTCAGATCATCTAGCGTGGGCTCTATTAGAATCTAACTTCAAAAAGGGAAAGATATTTCGATATCTCAAACTGAAAAAGCTCATCATGATTGTAAGATGTTTCTTTCATACTTCACTGGAAAATGCGCCTGTAGAAAACTATTGCAACTTTGAAAACTTTTCACCAAACGAGCACCATTTAACTGCATTTTTTCATGTCGCAAATGTTGATTCCTTTTTCGTCGCATATGAAGTGCTCGTGAAGGATGAGTAAGCATTGTGTGCAAAAAATATGGTACATAACCGTCAGAAATGTTACACTCTCTTTTGGAAATGGAGTATGTAGAAGAGACCAATTAAAACAAATAGCACTTTTAGGGGATAGAGAAAATAAGCATTTAAAAATTCTAATACTGATAAATTTCTCGTAATTGTTTTTTTATTTATTAGTTTTTCTAAGAAATTTTATTATTTAAAGATAATTTGTTATCTTTGAACATTGTTTTATAGAATGTCTTTTGAATCTCAATATAAACGTTCTAAAATCACATTTAGAGATGTATAAAAGAAATACATATGAATATGTATCAATGTACCTGCCTTATTTAGCATACAAAAATTCTTACTGGGATTTAAAAGAAAACACTGTTGAAAAATTTAATGAAGGCTCGCGAATTTATCCACATTTTATTTTTTATATAAATATCTTCAGGGGGTTAAAAAGTTTTTGTTTCTTCAAGTTGGAATGTGGATTTTATGCATTACAAAATTTTCTCTCGTCTATTTTACCTGTGATCTCGACTAGTTTCCAGCATCATGTTTTCCAATACATAATAGGCTTTACACTTGGTCGCCCTTTGCCATTCTTAAAAAAAAATTATTGCACGTAGCTGTAGAAATGAAACGAAGAAAAAATAAAACTGGATGATGGCATCTGTGCTATTGTTCACAAAGAGTGAATACCCGTGCCTGGATTCAAAACTGTTTTTCTAACGATATAACAATTCGTATCACATCAAAAATATGTCTTGTGCTTTGTACAGACATTTCTAATTGTACAAAGTATAATAAAACCTCTGAAAAAATATATTTGTAATTGATATACTAGGATCTCAGTATTTTTTGTTAAGTAAAAAGATTTTCCAGGTGGAAAAGTTTTAGACAGTAAAATAATGTTTAATAATTCTTTAGTCTATTTCACTAAACGAAACAATAATTATTAATTATTATTAATATTTAATTCACTATGCGTATTTTAATGAAAATTTTGGGTGTTTTGTGTATTTGCAGGTGCAACAGGCTTGAAGGATTTAAAAATCACAGTACCTACGATTGCTCGATCAGGAGATGCTGTCTGGTTGACCTGCAATTACGATCTTGAGGGTAAATTGCTTTATACAGTAAAATGGTACCTCAACGATGAAGAGTTTTATCGTTATGCACCAAAAAGGAATCCTCCTGGTCTCGCATTACCTGTAAAAAATATAAAAGTCAACGTGAGTAAATATTATATTTTCACATTAAATTATTGCCTCCGTTTATTCTTCCCTAACTATCCACAAAACCTTTCTAATGAAAAAGTCTCTCATTCGGTAGGAAGAAATTGTATCAGTCATAAAAAACTGATAGAAAACTTTTATCGAACTTCTATCCTACTTCTCTCGCGAAAATGTCGTCTTGATGAAAAAGCAGCCTAAGAGACTGAAGCTCATCTTGAGTCTCTAAACTGTAAGCTCAAAGGCTAACGATGACACTTTTTTCTTTCTTTCTGAGTGATCACATCTTTCACACAGGACGAAACATTTTTCGAATCTTAAAGCTCGATGAAGGAAAGGATCAATACACTTGATTTATAGTTTCCGCTACAGCCGAGGCTTAACGTTTTCGAATTCTGTTCAAGCTGTCTTCAACCTAGGTCAACACTTTTTATCGTTTCATGTCTGCAATCACCTTCAAAAGTTGAATTGACAGTCATCAGTTACTCAGAATTAACTTCCCAAGTGCGAAGTTAGATACGGCCCAACACTGGCCCAGCATCGCCAAAAATTTGCCGAAGATCGGCTGCCAATATCGTGCCGTTGCTGGAATGATAACTCCGGTATGCACTTGGCGGCCAATTCTGGCCCAAACTCTGGCCGCCAGTACTTGTTTTCGGCACAGTAATGGGCCAATGCTGCGCCGAACTCTGGTTTTCTCACTTCCGGAATGGTTTGCCGTGGTAAAAGTGACACATGGCCCAATAATGTGCCGTCCATGAGCCCGACTCTGGCTCTTTTACTTTCAGAACTGGATGCCATAGTAAAAATGAAAATCGGCTTGGTATAGGGCCGATACTGGCCCAAGTTTCGGCTGAAGGTCGGTAAATTTGAACAGTCAAAAAAGGCCGCCGTCGTCGGCCCAGCACTTGACCGATGCAAACAGTGACACAGGCCCAATAACAATATCCGACTCTTGGCTGCCGAGATTGGGCCAATATTGTGCCGTATTATCACCTTCGGCAATTCGCACTTGGGTTCGAGTTACCACTCAGTAAGAATACGTTACCACTTTCTCTTTCAGTTTAGATATCTGTCAGTATCCTAGATATAGATCTTAAGTGTATATAGTAGGACAAAGAACTTTATCGAAGGGATTTCGGAATTAGTTTTTAGTATTTGAGTAAAATGAATTTGGAGATAAATCAGGTCCGACATTGAAATCAAGATCCATGAGAGAGAAGCTGATGATCTGGGAAAACTCTTATTGACTTAGGACCAACGAGGTACTTGGAAACCAAGTTAAACAATTGATAATGAAAGTAAAACACGCATTTCAATATAAATCTACTCTTTTAGAAGATTTTGAAAAACTTTAAGGGGTTAGGCCACTTCAGGGGTATAGAAAATTCGTTGAAATAAACAATTTTTTTGATGCAATTGTTACACATGAAATTTTTTCTTCATGGTCACTATTCACAATATACATAAATGAAAAAATGGTGTAAAAATTATTTGTAAATATTTAGAAATGGCGGGGTCATGTGTTGTTCTTTCAGAGTAACGAGCTCAGATGGTGGACAGAATTGGTTTAAGAAAATTTTGTAACGCAAATGAGAGTAGCCTGGAAAAATTGTTTGGTTTTTGAGAAGAAAAATTCAACTTGAAAAATGTATCAAACATTAATGGTACATCTTATCAAAAAAGTATCTATGCTAAATCGCAAAAAACATTATTAAGAAGTAAATCGGCTGAATAGTTTTCAAAATATTTGTTCCGCCAGTTTAAAAAACATTAGTTTCGAGAAAAAAGCAAATGAAAATAGAAAGATTGTATAAATTTGAACATCTGATGATCCAAGACATCTTAAATTAATTAATACATATTCAATCATTTTAGATATAAGCTACTCAATATGCAATATTCATACATATGTAAATATATACAGTATGAATTAGCCGTAATATTCAAATGTAGAATCAGCATTTAATCAGACTAATGAAAAGTAAACAGTTTCTTGAGAATTTTACTATTTATTAAATAAATACAGCAATGATTAATCAATAAACAAAGTAAATGATTACTTTATTTGAAAGAGAAGTAGAAGAGTGAAACTGATTTATAAGAAACAATTCAGAAAAGGAATCCATAATAAAGAATTATCGTTGGCCTCAATCGATATTCTACCTCGGTTTTGGTTCCCAATAACCAAGAATGAGACAACGAACAGGAAAGAGACGTATCGACGAAAGGGGTGCTTGTATTAAAGACAAATTGATGTATTATCTGCCTTGCGTTAAAGTATCTAGTTGGAAAAAAAATCGTGATAGATGACGGGATAATTGGATGTAAAAAAGTAATAGTGAATCTAATACAGTTATTCATTATCTAACATATTAATTCGGTAAAAATGCAGTTTTTATTGCTCTTGAGTTTTAGTACAATTGTTATCAAAATAAAATTTTTTGTATCTATACTTTTTTCAGTTTAATAAATGAGGGAAAACAAGTAAAATATGAAAGGGAAAATTACCAATATTAAAACCAACATGGAAAGCATAGATCATTAAAAAAAGATTTAATATTATAATAATTATTTTTTTTAATTTAGTGATTTTTGATTGTTTGTTACTATTTTTTGGGAGATGAAAAATAAAATCTTAGCAAGTGACCAATGTCGGATTCAAGGGTATGGGGCCCTGGGACATTAAGAAGAAAAATAACATAAATAAATAGTAGTACTCCCACAATTTTTTATTTTTTGATGAGAAGAAGAGACTTTGTAAATGCCCCCTGTTTTTAGGGGCCCTAGATTAGCTGTCTCAAATCCTATTCGTACATTAATATTATTCCAGTTAAAACTCACGAAGAGGTTGGTAAAATATATTAACGATCGGTATTATTACTGGTGAGATAATAAAGATTTCACAATTTTCTATGGAACCAGGGCGATAACCTGCCTGAATTTATTGACGTTTCCATCGATCTTAAGGGTTTACAACAGTGTGAAAAAAAATTTTTTTTGATTTTTTTTTTTTGCTCTAATCTATAGTTCTTGACTTCAAGAATATGTATGCAAACTCCCAAAACCATATTCAGCTTAGAAGTATTAGAAATTAGCGCCAAATACTAGGGCTCTCAGAGTCTTCGTACGGCTTTTGAAACTTTAAACGCGATTTTCTCGAAATCATGTTTTTTGACCTCGTTGACAGCATAACTCAATCAAATTTTGTCCGATCGACTCGATCCCAAATGGATTCTCTTCAGAAAATATATCGCTATCGCTGCATCGTACAGTTTTTTTTAAAATTAATTATTTTTTTTTTTATTAACAATTTAGTACAAAATTTTGATGAAAAATTGAAACTTTTTTTTTAAAATGCCGCCATTTTTTTCCTCATCAAAAATTTAAAATTTCCTACGATGCGGCGATAGTTTTTCAAATATAATTTAATAATTTTTTTGTATTTTTGATTTCAGACGTCTGCTGTTAGAGTGACGCTGTCAACCAGACGATGTTTTTTTTTCGTAGGCCATCTTGTGACCGTTTTTATCATTATTTGTTATTGAACATATAAAAAAAAAAAATTTTTTTGTACACTTTATAACTTACTTAATAAATACCTAAAGTTTCAAATTAATCGGTGAAGTCGTTTTTACAAAAACAAAGATCCTTAAAAAATACTTCATTTTCAGATTTTCACACTGTTGTAACCCCTTAAGGAGGTCCACCTGTGTGAGGGCGGTATTTCGAATGCTTTTTCGGGAATGTTTGTTAGGAGTACTAATTTGAAAATGAGAATAAGTTTAACATTATTTTGAAGGTTTGTGGTTTTATTATAATAGTACATTTTTCCAATAGTGTAATCCGAAGGCTTGTATTCATTAAGGGCATTGAATGTGACCCCTTCAAAATGGAATACCGAAATTGTGGGCAAGATTCCGCTCGAACCAGTTATCTAAAACACAAAAAGTAAAAAAAATATTATTTCTGTTTATGTTGTCGAGGTACTGACGTAGCATTTTGACGAAATTTTAAAAATTGAAGAAATGGCAGTACTTTTCATAAAAATTAATCATTTTCCTGCTTTTTTCGATATAATATATGCTGTAAAATTACAAAAAAAAAGATTTCAAAAAACCGCTACGTGGGTACCTTCAGTTATCTCTAAAAATGAGTCAGTTAAAATTTTAAGTCAATCTGTTAAGTAGATTTTTTTCAATCCTGCCCACAAATTTCAAAAACATGGTTTCTAGAAAAACGCGTTTAAAGTTTGGAAACACAACAGAACTTTGTACATTTGGCGCCCTGTCACACTTTAATTAGGTTGAATTCATGAAAATTGCTTAAGGACATCATTAGTTATATCTTAAAGATGCAAAAAATGCCAACAAAATAAATCGATTTTTCGAAAATTTAGATATTTATTCCTCTGAGAAACACTGAGAAAACAGTTTCTCTGAATCAACGAAACATTTCTTTGATATACGGTCAAAGAAAACATTTCTTTGATTTAAAGAAAGTTTTGTTAATTCGAAAAATTTTCTTTGATCCAAAGAAATATATTTGTTTACATTAAAGAACATTTTTTTGAATCAACAAAACTTTCTTCAATTTAAAGAAACTTTTTCTTTGACCGTATATCAAAGGACTGTTTCTTTGATTCAAAGAAACTGTTTTCTGGGTGAATAACGCATAAAAAAGAATCTAATAAACCAACATTTATTGATTGAAACTCGGTAGTAAATGTTCTCCAGGTGTCGTAAATAAGTCAATTTATATATTTTTACGACAGAAAACAAAATTAATCATGCCTATTCTTATATATTCTTCATAATGAATTCAATTAGCGATATCATTAAATATTGAATTTATTTAAGTTTACTTTTGAAACCTTGTCTAAAACAATTACCGTTGCAATAATTTATGTTGCAAACATAAACTAATCTCACGAAGCAGTCAACAGAATAATAACTTTGTGCATATTTGGTATTTCTTTTTCAAATTGATGAGTGAGCAAATCAGTGAGTGGATTAAGGAGATTTTAAAATCCTATTAAAAATCTGCTTTTACTCGCATCTTTTATTTGTTTAGATGCTTCTTAAATGAACTGAAGTTGGATTTGGCTACAAAAGTTGGGTAGATTTAGAAATTTTAAAATTGTTCTAGAAAGAAAGAAATCTTTTTTAAAACAAAATGATGATATTTGTAAAGAAGTTATTTTCTTCTACAGGCAATCTAGTGGTGATAATATTTCTTTCTCAGTTAATTATTTTCAAGAAAGTACATGAAGAAAATAAATGTTATAAACAAATAATATATAATTGATTAATCAATTGAAAAAGTTGAACCACACATATAATCGGAATTCACAGTTCGAACTATGAATTGTAAATTTAAAAAGAATGACAGTTGATAACAAACGTTAATAACGCTTTATAAGTAAAATCCCTCACTATCTCATTTTTCTCGCTTGGAGGTTTATGAAGAAATACTTTGGACGGGAGAGAATATTGCGGCGACAATAATTTTTAAATTGAGTTTTCATCATATTCCGTACAAATTAATGCCAATAATTTCTAATGTATATTCTCGGAAAAAATCTAGGCATAAGGTGAATTATTTTTGACAAACAGTTACGAAATTTTCTTGCTGAGCTTGAAGTCGAACAATAATTTTCATACAGAATATTTCATTCTTCAAATAATTTTGATTGATATTTTAGGTTACCTACTATTCTTAACTTATAAAATTGGATAATTATTATATTTTTGAGAGATTAATCATAGTATATATGTAACATATTATAAAAAAGTAAACGGAGGTGTATGAAAAAGTACTTCACAAAATTTATCGTATTATAATTTTTATGTTTACAGCTCACAATATCGAACATGAACGATGTAATGTTGCTCAACGTATCCAGATATCAGACTGGAATATACAAATGCGAAGCTACAGAGGAGCTTCCGACCTTGGAAACTGAAGCTCAACAAGCACACATGATGGTAGTTGGTATGTATTTATTTCTCATGCATAAGAATATAATTGAGTTATAAATATTACTTTCCTGGCCAATTCTATCGTGAATCACAAACAACCAAAATTTTGAAACAAACAAATTTCTGCAAGGCCAAAATAAGTCGATTTTCTGTACAGAACTTAATTTTTGAAGTTCTAATGAAGATAAACTTCAATAAAAATTATATGTCTACCTATTAGACTATAAAAAAGTACCTGCAGCAGTTCATTAAAAATATATAGACATTTGAATTTAATGTGGATTTCAACTTTATATTTATTTTTTTTATTATTATAATAATGACAAGCACTTCACTAGACGTTTTCTAATTCGTAAATTTTAGCCATTAAGTGTTTGTCAAGAAGTCCTGATTCAGATTCAATTAATTAGTTACACAATGAAATGTGATGCCTATTAATTTATTAAGCCTATTTTTGCTATGCACACTGTTATATTATGTGTAATTAGTCAACAAAATGAAGATTAGATTAGATTTTAATTCAGTAGACTTTTAGCGGTTTTGAAAAGTTTGTATTTTAATAAAATTTTTTTCACAGAAAAAACTGGGTGTTATATTTACCCAAAATCTAGTGTTATATTCACCCGCAATGAAAATCACACCATTGGTTTTATTTTGACACCGCAATTATGGGTTCTTAAATTTGCAGCAGGACGACCGACAATTAAGATTTTTATTAATTCCCTCACTTTTCTTACATATGATGCAATGCATTACACTTCCATCGGATGTCACCTTTACAAATTGTGAAGGTGCTATTCTCATTCGCAAATCAACAACTGTCAATTTTCAACACCAAGTTCCAAGGTCAAAATTCAGTTTTACCCCTGCATCAGAGTTACCCGTCATTATATCCCATCACCAAGGTAAACTTCAAATTCTATCTACTTAAAGGGATAAATGTACAAACCCATTCACAACAAAATGCACACCCACTTTTTTCTGTGTTTTTCTCAAGCAAAAAATCACTCTCTCAATTTTAATCATTAGTATTTTTCTTTAATTTAGACAGTAACTGAATTCTAGCTATGTAATCAGTTGATATGGCTCAAACTAACTGATTGAATAGCTAGAAATCATTTACTGATTGAAATTAGTAAAAAAACAACTGATTGTTTACTTATAAAGTAATACCTCACTTAAAAATAATAGATAATTGATACAATAGATGTCGCAGGAATTTTTTCTAAACCTTATGGTATCGTAGTATTTAATCACGTTGGTGAAACTTTGTAATCAGATTTTCGTGTCTAGTGAATTTCCAAGTTCATTTTGTTGTTAATACGCACGTAAGCAGTTGCACGTAACACGTCCTTTCCTCGCGAGGTTGAAGTACCTTGCTTAGCTGAAAGGAAGTGTTGGTTGTTCGTGCTTGGCTTGGTGCCAGATTTAACTTAATCCCTTTACTGCATCTGCTAAATTATATAATTACTAGATGTTCCAGAAACGGACCCTACTATCGTGGCTGAGAGACATCGTTTACCGGCAGGCGAGACACTTCTGGCGAATTGCACTTCGGGAGCTTCTTTTCCTGCTCCCATCATTACGTGGACACTCAACGGAGAACCTGTAAGTATTACTTTGCCTCAGTTAGCAATGTTACGCGATCTTAATGGACGATTAAACTCTTATCCTGTACAGAATTAACTTTTAAGGATTAATACAATTTTCAGAATCAATATTCTCCTGAGAATTAACTGTAGTGTAGAACGAATAGTGAACTTCGCTTTGTCTGACCATAAAGTTGAGATTACTACTTGGTAAATTAGCCATTACCATTAGTATGTGTGAACATTTGCTGCAATTGCTAAAAATGTTTAGTGCGTCTGAAAATTTCGATTATGTTCACTATAATCCTGTTTTAGTTACTGTAACTGAACTTTTCATTTATCGTTAAAATCAACCAATTGACTTCAATTGATACAACTGAAATATTTCATCGGTTCAGCTATTTTCTTGGTCGAACATTGTGATTATGCACAGTAATGTTGTGAAAGTGAAAGATATTCAAAATAATAGTTATAATAATGTTACAGATTAATGTAAGTGAAAACAGAAATTTTCACTTACATTAACAGAAAACCACGTTTGATACATCATAAAATTTAATTTTCTTTACTGCAACGAAAATCTTCCGTTATTTTTCGGGACAACAAACTTGCCATTGGTATTAACAGAACTTTCCATTTTTCTCAACTGAATTGAAAGCTGTCATATTAAATAAAGTAAGCTTAGTTGATATTGAAATTTTATTGTAAAAAGCGATTTGCTGCAATATTGAAACTTTTGGTCTCTAGGTCCTCGCATCAAGTCTTCATATCGTGAAAAATCATGATTTTTTACAAATATTCCAAAATTGCTATAACAGATAAGTTTTATCAACGAAAACTTTAATTAAACAACACTGCTTGTCAGTAAAATCTTCACTGAAATGGAGAAAAACCCATTTTGAGCTATTTATTAAGGCAAATATCACTGATTTTAATATAGAGAGTAACTGAGCAATTTTTTTGAAATGACAGAATACTTATTTTAATAGATTGAACTAAAATGTTTTGTTGGCATATAAATTTACTAAAATTAGTCTGCTGAGATGACAGAAAATTTTTCTGTTTACTTATGCGAATTACATTTTACGAACTCAGATTTATTCAACACTTAAAAATGCATTTTTAATCCAGAAAATAGCTTTGTTTTGATATGTCTAACTGTAGCTTTACTTTTACCACTTAAACGATCAATGCTTGGCCGGATATTATGGCTTGCTCTACTTATTTAAATTATTTCAAGCCTTGAATTTGCTCGGAATCACATTATATTGGAAATTATTCTGAAATTTTTTAGTAACATCAGACAAATGCAATAAGTAAAAATGAGAAATTAATTTTTTTAAATAACCTAATCCAGGATTATAAAATCGAATTCAGCAGTGAAGTGAATAAACTAATTTTCAACAGAAACTTTAGTCTCTTTTGAATTAATAGATTCAATTTTACAGAAACTTAACTTCGCTGTGAAAAACCTTTTTTTTCTGAAATAATATCTGAATCTGCTAAATGAATATTTTGAATATAATCAGGGATAATTGCAAGAAAAAATTTCTCTTTATTTGAAAAGTTACTTTTAAAGTTTCATTTTTAAGGCTCCCGATTAATTAGAGTGAAGTTTTTCTTTGGGTAATCAGCAATTATATATTCAAATTACTTCCTCAAGTGTAATTTGATCGATTAATTTTCTTATTTCTCTACAATTGTTTTTTACATTCTCATCATGGATGAGAAAAATGACTTTTGAAATTTTTATCAAATCTTTACGTTTTGAGACCCCCTGAGTCAGAAAAAACGGTTTTAACGAAAGTGTCTGTCTGTCTGTCTGTAGGTCGTGTGCGGCATAACTCTCGATAGAATCATCAGATTGAATTGAGCTTTGGTACACTTTATCGGAGCCGAAAAAGTAAGGACAAGTTCGTTAACCAGCCACATCCAATCAAAATTGAGGGATTGAGCACTACTTTTGTATTTTTGAAAATAACTTTTTGAAAAAATAAAAAATTTCAACACTGGTTTTTGATAGTGCTCATAAATCTCTACAAATTATCCTGATAACATTTTTTGATTAAATCAAAATTAGAAATGTTACAGCATATTCAAATTCGAAAAAAGTCAATATCAAATTTCCATTTTCCAGTTAAATTATACGAGATACGAAAAACGTTATGATACAATATTATTGAATACATAAAGACCTACAAATTTGAATTGTAACATTTTCTCATAAGATGCATATTTTTCTTTTTAATTAAAAAAAAAACTATTGAAAATCCAAAATTCAATTTTTTAACAATAATATGTAAAATACGAAAAAAATGTAAGAATACAAAGTTGTTCGTTTCAAAAAGATCTACAAATTTTGTCTGACGCAGTTTCTGGTAAAACATATATTTTTCGTTTTAATTCCAAAAAATACATTTAAAATTCAAAAATTCCATTTTTTAGACAAAATATGTGAGATACAAAAAAAACGTTTATGTGAAAAATTCTTTGCCTGAATGAGGTTTACAAATTCTCATTAAGACATTTCGGGACAGGATGTATATTTTATGTTTTGATTTTTAATATTAAAAAAATTCGATTTTTTTCACCAAAATATGTGAGATACGAAATAAGCGTTGTTCTGTAAAATCGTTTCCTTAAATAAGTTCTACGATTGTTTTTTCTTTTTGAGAGATTTGGAAGAAAATAAATTATTTTAATCATGTAATTTATTAAAAAGTGACTGAAATGTATACAGAAAATCGAGCGCGAAGCGCGAGCGTCATGATGAGAATGTGTTCCTTAAGGCTGATAGAGCCTTAAGTAAATTGAATTTCCTGTTTAACTTAAATTCAAAAAGAAATAGAGTGCCCGAGTCGAAAAATCGAAGGCCTCATTTGAGCCTCTGCGACATAATTTTGAGGCTGAAGAGGGGTAAAAGAGGTTCTTGTTCGTATTTTTGAACCTCTTTTAAGCCTCCAGACTTGACTTACGTCCGTTTTAGGCTCAAGAGGTTCAAATGAGGCCATACATTACGACGGGAAAAGTTCCTGTCAGGCTCTTCTCGATCGAAGAGGTTCCTGAGCGTTAAAGGAGGTTGAAAAATAAAATACAGAGGCTAAAGAGGGTTAAATGATGACTTAACGATTATCAATAGGCTTTAAAGATGTTGTGGAGGCTTAAAATGTTTCAAATGAGCTTCAAAATCACCAAGAGGCTCATATGAGGCCCTCGAAATTTCGACTCGGGATGACTTTGAGAAAATGTGTAATTCACATCATCTGTATTATAATTTTAAAATTAGTTTGAGCTTCAGTATCAAATTATAAGAAATAAACTTAAATGTATGCGGAGAGCACAAGACCGAGCGCGACGTTCAAAAATTTCGGAGCGCGAAGCGCGACGATCGAATCGCGCGCCCAAGGCGCGCTTGTTGTACCTTGTACTCTTTCATCATCCATTTCTTCTTCCTCATTTCTCCCAGCTTACCTATTTCTTGATTCTCACTTTGCCGTACACATTTTTGTTCTTACTCCTTTGCTTTTTTACATTTCTCTTCCGTTTCAATCCATTAAGCTTCAGCTGGTATACATATGAAAGTAAACTTATGCAGGTACGGTTGTACCAATGATCGATCATTTCGATAAAGTGTCTGCAATGCCAAACGAATCTTTATGTATTTGCTCGTTCAAGTGTAACTATCAGCATATCTTTTCAACCACTCGGATTTATTTACACTTTCACTTCTGAATGAGTTTGCATTATAAATCATAACGATACTTTTTTCACCAAGCTGAGAAAAAATATAGTCAAATTTTGGATAAAAACTGAAGTAAAATAAAGTAATCTCTTCCCCAAATTGAAAAATCGGATATAAAAAAATTGATGTGTTGCTCTTTTAATATTGTAATTTATTTTATTAATTCTACTTGTTTACGTAAACAATATAATGGGACATTTTAATCTGGAATCAGAGCAAAAAGTGCTATTTTAAATTGGCCGATTTCCTCTTTAAAAGGACACTTAGCATTTTTTCCTATTTTTCTGAAAAAAATAGGATTAAGTTCAGAAAGATTTTCAAAAAATTCATTACCAATAAAAAAAATTATATTAGGTGCACGTAATTGAATGCAGCTTCTCAGAACAGGTGAAGTTTACCATTTGCAGCTTATCCATTTTTTGGGGTACTCTCTAAATTTGAATCAGTCAAAATATACTGATTTCACTTATTATTTCAGTGAAAATTAACTGATTTAACAGTGAAAAATATTTTTTCACTGATGAATCAGTGAAAAGGCAAATCACTGATTCAATTAGTGAAAATTTGACTGATTCAGATTTAGAGAGTATTACTATTTCCAAAAAATAATTCGTGAACTGTAGACAAGGCAATCTCTACTATACTTTAAAGTAACAGTAAAGAATGTTATGTTCAAATGGTATATTCTGCCTTTTCATAAAGGTATAAATGGTTTTGAAAAGTGCAATTTCCGACTGCAAAAAGGGGAATGTGTTACAATTTTATTGATTGGCATTTTTTGATATTCCGTTTCCGTTACGTGAAGAACATTAAGAATCGCACACAGAGAAAAATTTAAGATAGCCTTGTTAACTGGAAATCGTCAAAATTAACCACCTGACTTTAGTTGATACAACTGAAATTTTTTTGCGGCGTAGTTTATACTGCCTAACGTATTTTATTAGTTTAAGCAAATAATGTTCTCAGCTATTTTATAAGTCGAAAATTATGATTTGCATAGTAACCTTAAGAAAGTGGCAAAAATTCAAAATACAAATAGTGTTTTCAACTATTCTTGTGGTCGGAAGTTATGCCTCAAATAGTAATCAACAGTAAGTGGCCCAAATTAAAAAGAAAAATAGCATTTATTAGGATTTGAATCAATTTTTTCAGTAGGAATAGTATAATTTATGCTATTTACTCAGCCCCTTTTTGCAGTTTTAATATATCTAATGAATAAAAATCTTGCTTATACATGCTTCTACCATGAGGTGAAAAGATTTCAAAGAGCAGTCATCTAGAAATACATTATTTACAAACGTCTCCGAAAGTTTTTTTCTAATGCTCGTGGATCTTCCAATCGGCCAGGAACGATACAAGATTTCCTAAGGGAAAACTACTTAGGACTCGCTTCGCTACCGGCTAACACTTAAACCTCTGAACTTAACGTGCGACTTGAGAAAGTTAAGGAATAAAATAAAATGAGTTGAACAAGTAGAAGCAAGCGAGGCGGGGAAATATTTACTTCTGCCTTCGAGAAGCAGACAAACTGTTGTATTCCGTTAGTTAAAGGCGAGCGTTCAATTACTATATTTGTCAGTTAGTACTAAAACTTTTTGTCAACGAGATGTTAAAGTTAGATTCTGAGTTAGTTGTTTAACTTGTCTAATTCTACTTTATAAGATTTTTCGAAATTATTTGTATTCTTAGAGACAGTTGTCCACCAGAAGTCACAAGTATGTATTTGGGGAAAAGGGGTGATTAATAAATTCTTGTAACGGTTAACAAACTGTCCTCATCTCAGCGCTTTGCGAATGTCCCTTATCGCATCTCAAGCTCTCCTCTACAATCCTTAAACGACCACTTATAGCTTTATGCTCACTTCTTGTACTCGAATATCCTTGGAGTAATGATACTTCTATAATCCTGCGTAAAACCTTTGGGGATAGTATTACACATAGCAAGATAGATTAATCTGCGCTCAAAAGGTAACGTGGACACTAAATGGCCAATAAATCCAGTCTCGATTTTCTTCTCGTTAACGAGTAATTTCAAAGTTATCTACACGGAAAGTAAAACATAGTTGGATCTGGAAATAAAATAAAAATATTTTATGTGCCTCAGCCGCGGAAACTCGTTTTTCCGTTACAGCTGAGAGTAAAGCAATGTTGTATATTCCGTTACAGAGGAATACAATGTAGAAATTTTACTGCGCATGTGCATTATAGTCTTACAGCGGAACGCAATCTATTTCTTATTCTTCTTCTGCTCACTTCTTCTTCGTACAGCGGAACGCAATCTGTTTCTTATTCTTCTTCTTCTCACTTCTTCTTCGTACAGCGTTAGCACTGACTACTACACAAGACCGATAAAATCAAAATGGCCGGGACTAGTCGCCAATTTGCGCCCGCTTCGTACAACTAGCGCAGCAAACAACTACAATAAGTACTAGATTAAATTCCAATGTATGCATAAAAACTCGTATCCGCACCACAGTCACATAAAATAGAATATGTGCCAATGCACACAATTCGGGACATTGCGAGACTCGCGACAATGCTCGCAGGACTGATCGCGCCTCGGATTCGTCTCGGCTTTGTCTCGACTTCGTCTCGGCTTTGCCTCAGCTACGTCTTGGCTACGCCTCGACTACGCCTCGACTACGCATCGGCTACGCCTCGACTATGCCTCACCTACGCCTCGACTACGCCTTGGCTTCGATCTCCTGCGAACATTGTCGCTCGTCACGCAATCACCCTCATTGTGTGCCTAGGCACATAATATACTATTAGCTCTAATAGAAAAACACCTTTTATTTAAGTGTTAGTTGATTTCAGGTGAATTGTTTTTCATTGAAATATTTTTTAATGTTTTTGTACTGAAATTTTACTGAATCAATATAAAATGAAAGTACTAAAAATGAAATATAAATGTGTTTATAACAAGCGTCTCGGACAAATTTATACTATACGTTATTAAACTAACGTTTTGTGATTACTCCAGTTATGTCATTATGAGATAAAGTATTTGCTAGAATTTTTTTAATTATATACGATGTAGAATATTAGATTTAGATGGTGAAAAATAGGATAAAATAGCAGAACAGTAGTTTTCTGTCCTTCATTCTACCAACCTTCTCAAGTAAACGCAAGGCGTGGAGAAAAGACTCATTTTTCTGATTCACTCTGCAACTGGAATAGATGTGACTCTATTATCTCTATTAATTTTCTTAAGGATCGATGTACATATCGTAAAGATATTTAAACAATTATTTTGTTCGTATAAGATTTTGTCTGGGTTTTTGCCGTTATCACAAACGAATTGGAAGAAATAGAAATAGAAAAAGAATATCGGACGTCGTATACATACATTCCTCGAGATAATTCATTGCGTTATTTTTTGGAGTAGAGGAGAAATCAGATTCAAGTTTGCTTTGTACTGAAATACGCCGGGGCATCTTCCATTTTAAAGAGGTATGACTTCTCATTCTCTGAGAAATTTTTGCTGTGAGCAAGAAATAAGAAATAAGAAAAATGGAACTTTTGAACTTCTCAGAAGCCTTGCATTAAACCAAAATAACAGAAGTTTAAGTTTTAGGATTAAAATTGCAAAAACTTATATTTCTAAATACAGTCACAGTTCCATTGAGTGCGCGGCAAAAAATAGTTTAGTAAAGTTTATAGAACTATTTGATATTTTAAAGAATTTAAATTAATAGTATATCATGTGCCTAGGCGCATAATGAGGGTTATTACGCGACGAGTGACAATGCTCGCAGGAGATCGAAACCAAGGCGTAACCGAGGCGTAACTAAGGCAAAGCCGAGACGAAGCCGAGGCGCGATCAGTCCTGCGAGCATTTCAAGCGAGTCTCGTAATTACCCGAATTGTGTGCATTGGCGAATAATAAGGGTTATTACGCGACGAGCGACAATGCTCGCCGAGACAAAGCCGAGACGAAGCCGAGGCGCGATCAGCCCCACGAGCATTTTAAGCGAGTCTCGTATTTACCCGAATTATGTGCATTGGCACATATTCTATTTTATGTGACTTCGGCGCATATACGAGTTTTTATGCGTACACTCGAATCCAATCTGAAAAGGTCGAAATTGCCGTGATTATCGCCCATCTCACTTGACATTTCGCGAATACTTCCGGCCATTTTGATTTTCTCGATCCTATGTAGCAGTAGCGTATTGTAATAGACGCATGCGCAGTTCACATGTACAAGGTTTTGTCAGTACGTTACCAAAGCTATACGAAGAAGAAGAATAAGAAGAAGATTACGCTCCGATGTATCGTAATAGGCGCATGCGCAGTTCAATTTTTACATTACATTCCTCTGTATCGTAATACACAACATTACGCTACTCTCAACTGTAGCGTAAAAAGGAGTTTATGCACCGGAGGCTCATAAATTCAATTTTAAGAACTTTTCAGAATAAAATGCAGAAGGTTCAATGATTTTTCCTAAATGTATTTTATATAAACTTTACTTAACTATTTTTTCCTTGTGCTATGCTCGGGGCTGTAGGGGATGATAATCTTCTCGAACAGGCTTCCCCCTCCATCGAACTTGATTTGCCGAGAAGAAATTGCTTGTGTCTGTTCCAAATAGTGCCAGAAGCGCTAAATTGTTCTTTTATGATTAAAATACGCGTATTCGCGCGCATCCGCGGTTCTATACGTGTGTGGGTCTGTGTGTGATTGTATTTTGTTTCTTGGCATTTCATAAACATTGTCTAAGTGCATATAAAACTTATACACTCTAAAAACGGAATATTGACTGTCGAACAATTCCGTTCACTATGAATGGATTTTCTACTCAAAATTGGCATAAGAGGAAATCCTCTAACAGTTGAAGTATTTTCGTTTCAAGTGCTATCATTTTATTGCCAAAGTTTTTCCTTTGGTCTGGAAATAAAATCCTTTGTCATGTGAAGGAAGTATAATTTCGATGTTAAAATAAAACAAATTCTATGATATAACCTATAAGAAATATACACAAGCCAAACTTTGACAAATCCCAATATTCAATCGATCATTTTCAATAATATAATAACGACCCGTCTTAGATTTCAGCTTAAAGAAATTTTAAGATATAACTTTGCTTACATTACAAATTTTCCAATACGTGTAAAATTGAAAGTCCATAATCTATTAAATATATAATGTTGGAAAAGTGTTACAAAATTATTTTTAAACTTTGTTGCATTTTAAATTTCACAATAAATTCTATAGTAAACATTTTACTAATAATTTCGAATCAAAATATTTTTTTACAAATAAAAAAAATATATTCTTCGTAGTTGGCACCGTACTGACAAAATATCTGTGAACAGATTAGCATCAGACGATGTACACTCACTAATGCGCAAGCGCACTTCGTCTCCTAGTCTAGAAATACAATCCTTACGTAATTAGAGGATTTCTTTTCAGAGTAAAAAAAATCGTTCATTGATAAAAATATTTTCTTTTTGCATCTCACAGATGAGTTTTGTAACAGGAAAAAGATTCTGTTGGTAGACAAAAGGAATATGCTTAATTTCAATGGATGCATTCTGAAAAGAACGTAATTTCACTATTGATAGACTTTTTTTTAGAGTGTAGAAGTAATCATGAAGGTACGAACTTTTTTTGATTTCACACCTAAAATTTCAACGACATATTATTAAAAATACATGAATCTACTTAAATTATTAGTTGACCGCAACAAATGACGATTTGAGTACTTAAAACTATAATTCTCTATTAGATTTTTTCCGTTTTGCTATTCCTCATAACTGTTTGATTAGATATCGCTTTTAGATTTAAAAAAAATATTTATTTTTGAGATCTACAAATCATTTCTGTAATTCCAAAATAATGGACAAAATCATAAATATATCGTCAGTATGTAGAATATATTTTTACCTCATATAATTGCACCCACGATCGTAAAATTATTTGTAGAGAGAATTGATTTATCCATATGTACATATTGATATGTTAGTGACAAATAACGATTAAACATTGCTTGGCATTATTAAGGACGTTCTCTTGCCCGTAGATGTGCTCATCCTACTCTATCATAGGTAGTGGAATTACTGTTAAGCTTTCTAACCGAATGAGTTGAGCACCGTTTATGCGCAAAAGTAACAAAATGTGTCTTTTACGTCGATTTGTGCGATTTGGTAACACCGCTTTCCTGTCTTTCTCATATCGAGTCGAAAGGTCGAAAGCATATGGTGTGAGAGAGGTTATATTATGAGTTTATTGACAGTTTGTAAATACTAATAAGATGTCTAATAAATTTCGCAACAAAAATGGATTTTTTATTTCACAAAAATCAGCTGCTCGTAAAAACAAAGCTCTGGAAGCAATGTCAAATGTAAGCGTACGCGCGCGCTGTTGATGCGGTGTTGCCAAGTCATCATATTTACTTCAGCAAGCCGGCTAAGAATTTGTGTAACTGCGAGTTTCAACAACGTATATCTTTAAAAGTAGTGCCGGTACACTTATTTTTTATGATGGCATATGATTCCTTATAATCTCTAGTATAATATACTAGTTTTCCAAAAAAATCTAAAGAAAATTGTGCTTTTAATGTAAAGAAAGGTATCGCGAAACTGAACTACGCCTATCTAACACGTGTTAAGAGATTCAACTTTCGAGCTTAATTTCTCGATTTTAAATACCGGTCTTGATGCTAATCTTTTTACCGCTTTGTAGATCATGGTAAAAAGTACTTATTTACCAAGTTTAAAAGAAATCTAAAGAAAAGTGATTTTCAAGAGAACGTCCTTAAGAACGCGTGAAATGGAACTCCGTGACCATCGAAAATAGCGCGAGAGTGGGGGGAGCACACGAAGAAGAATAAGGGGCGGTGGCACTCGACGGAACAGCACTCAATGGAACGGTGACTGTACATTCCATAAATATATATTTGTGAATACATCATTGTCTATGCAAAAAAAAGCTGTTACTTTAATCTCGGATTTTTCGGGCCGTGAATATAAAGACTGATTGTATTGGAGGAAAGGTAGGAAAGCAAATGTAAAATCTGCATGCTCATAGGATGATCAATGGGAACGAAGGGTTAGTATGAAAGAATAGGGAATTGCTACACCAGGAAAAGCTCCAGTCAGCAGTTTTTTTGGTTCGATTTGCATTCGATATAAGCGGAAAGACCACTTTCAAGCAAAACAGCAGCATCGTTTTGCAATTTGTGAAATGGTTGGGACACAATTGTCTAATCCATTTAAAAAACCACATAGAAACGTTTTTGAGGATAACTGACCTTTTACATTTACATCATATATAAGAAAGTATTGGTTATATGTAAAAACTGACATTGCCAATTTTCATCAAAAGTTCACTTTTTTTACATTCTCATCATAAATGAGAAGGTATTAGTTTTATGTGAAGAATGAATTTTGAAATTTTCATCAAATCTTTACGTTTTGAGACTCCCTGAGTCAGAAAAAGTGGTTTTTAAGAAATTTTTTATTTTATTGAGATAACGCTTCCCTTTCGGGATACACGGAGTGCGTTTGTCGACGCTTTCTTATAACTCTCCTATACACGGAAAAAAATGAAATGTTAAATTGAACATCTGGAGTGTCAAACTGATTATATTGGAGTTTTAACTATGGGATAACATTCTACATGGTGTAAAGTACTATCTGTGAAGTGTAAAAACTAGATGCTCAGCTTGACTTTCCCAGAGTGTATGAGAATCCTGGAATGTAAACCTGAGTATCTCAGGATCGTTAGCTCAATTATCTCGGAGTGTAAGTGTTGACACTGTTGACAGGTTAACTATTTCAGAATGTAAACCTGACATTCTGTCAATATTCAAACAGACTATAAAATTATGGTCTCCCTGACTATCAAGAAAAAATGATAGATAGTGCGTGGTACTATCTGCAATATGAAACTGACATACCTAAATTTTGACACTCAAAGTTTGACACTCCATTTTTCTCCGTGTACTAATTATTTTACATTATTTGTACTTTCTTATCTTACACTTTTTTCCTTCTTTCCCCCATTTATCCTTTTCCTTCCTGTTTCTTTTTAACTTTTTTCATTCATACGATCCCTTGTCCCTCCTCACTCATTAAGTCCTCAATCATTTCGTCTGTTCCTAAGTAGATGCATTGTTTCATTATGTGCATTGCTGTCTGCCTTTCTGTCGCACCTAATCTACGTAATTTTTTTTCTTCTCCCATCTAGTATATGCTTGCTTTCCATTTATTTCCTAGTCTAAATTTAGCAATGGAGCCCACGGGAAGAAGAACTCGCCGAGCGCTCGAAAAAGGGGAAAAGTATTGTCCACTTTCTAAAATTGCAGTAAAAAAAAAAAGTTGTAAAAACTGAAAATAAAAAAATATAAGCTGATAGAGCTTGTCAAAATACAACTTTTATTCCTCAAGTATTTTTTAGTCCAACATGATTATTACGAAAAAAGAAATATAAAAGGTATTTTTTGAATAACCTAAAATCAATGTTTCAAAAAACATAAATTGCGATTTCTCAGTAAGTACTGCATGCAATGGATTAAATTTTGCGTATTTTTATTCAGTATTTATTGTTTATCCCGAATAGTCATTTAAAAACAATAAATACCATCAACATTTGATAATATTCAATAACAAATCAATACCTGTCAATTCTTTGTTTCTTGCGATTCGGAGTGAAAAAGTGACAAACAAATTTTATGTTTCGAAAAATATGAAGTGACAAAGTTATTTATTTATATTTAAGGAAGTTTTTCGGAAAATTTTAAATTATTCGTACTAAAAATAAAGAATTGAGAGGGTTGTTAATAAAAAGCGAGCGACGCACGAAGCGCAAAAGTTGAGTTATTCAACAGAATTCCACGGTTTTCTTAGTTTTTTTGTGAATTTGCTACTGAAAATCATGCAATTGTACATAATTTTTTCGTAAACAATTAATCGTGAAATTAAATCTGACTATTTGTATTTTTTATACAAATTTTATTATAATGAAAACGAAAATAATTTACAATTGTACACAATATATCTATTAAAACATCATTCTGTACTACCTCAATAATGATACCTTAATCTTGCATCTTAAAAAACTATTTCATTTGGATTTCTTAACGGGGACTTTTGTGAATATATCTTCGTAATATTTTTTTCCATCTGGGCTCAAATATCTTAATAAGGCTCGAACATCTTTAATTTTTTCCGCGCTTATTCCAATGCAATCGTCCTGAGGTGTTTCGCATAATTCATCATATATATAAGGTTTTGGAGGTGGGAGAAGTTTGAACTTAAATGATTTTATTTTATTGTTGCATATTATGAATTTTAATGATTTTCAGTGGCAAATATTTAAACGAATATCCAAATGAACTAAGAAAACCGTGGAATTCTGTTGAATAACTCAACTTTTGCGCTTCGTGCGTCGCTCGCTTTTTATTAACAACCCTCTCAATTCTTTATTTTTAGTACGAATAATTTAAAATTTTCCGAAAAACTTCCTTAAATATAAATAAATAACTTTGTCACTTCATATTTTTCGAAACATAAAATTTGTTTGTCACTTTTTCACTCCGAATCGCGAAAAACAAAGAATTGACTGGTATTGATTTCTTATTGAATATTATCAAATTTTGATGGTATTTATTGTTTTTAAATGACTATTCGGCATCACCAATGAATACTGAATAAAAATACGCAAAATTTAATCCATTGCGTGCAGTACTTACCGAGAAATCGCAATTTATGTTTTTCGAAACATTGATTTTGGGTTATTTAAAAAATACCTTTTATATTTATTTTTTCGTAATAATCATATTGGACTAAAAAATACTTGAAGAATAAAAGTTGTATTTTGACAAGCTCTATCAGCTTATATTTTTTTATTTTGAGTTTTTACAACTTTTTTTTTTTACTTCAATTTTAGAAAGTGGACAATACTTTTCCCCTTTTTCGAGCGCTCGGCGAGTTCTTCTTCCCGTGGGCTCAATTGTCTTTAGTTTCTGCCCCTTGCTTTTCTCCTGCAAATATCTTGGCATCCTTTCCGTTCTCCATCTTCTGTACTCTTCGTTATAGGCTGACCCTTCCAATCTCCTTTCTCGTCTTTCCACCTCCATTACTCTGTTTCTTCATAATTCCAGCACATTCACCCCTTTATCGTCTTTCCCTTCTGCCTGCCACCTGCTCATCCCAGCTTTTTTGTATAAGTCTTCCCTTGCTTTTCCTAATCTTGTTTCTGTCCATTTTTCCTTATCCATCTCTCTCCTATCTTGTCTGAGTATCACATTTTCTGATCTCTTTATTTTTCCCTCATATTTAATTACTCTCTCCCCTGCCTCTAATCCTTTCTGTTTTCGTTTCCTCTCTTACCAGGTAGCCTGGTGTGCATCTCTCTAATCTTAGAATATTCTTCAGATACTTTTCTTGTATACTTTCGATTTCTTTTCTTTCTTCTATGCCCCATAATTTTCGCATTAAGGGGGGAGATACCCCTAGAACCCTTAAAAAAATTAGTTTTTTTCAATTTTATCTGCGAGAATAAAAACGAAGCAAGTCCGGATTTTTTGCATATATTAGAAGGCATTATTGAACTTCAAAAAAACAATTTTTTCATGATAGAAAAATACAAAATGGCGGAAATATGACGGATCCCGTCGATAGCGTCGCTGCTAACATTTTTTGCGGCCGTCAACTTCCTGGCTAGGTTTTTCATCTGAAACGATAAAAGAAAATTTTTTATAAATCGGGAAGCTTTTATCGAGTGCCTAGCAGGGGGATTTTGAGAATTTCGAAAAATTGGGTATATTTTTATACGTTTTATGAAAAAGTGCCATTTTTACCGTGTTTTTTGACATGAAAAGAGTTAAAAAACTGTAGAAATACTATTTTTCTCGAAAAAGCGCCCTACCACGCACTTGAATATAGAATTATCTATAAAATACCGTTTCATTCAAGTAAATCGGTTGAATAGTTTGCTCGCAATCTTGACGGCCGGATAAAAAAAGTTAGTTTCGAGAAAACGAGCCTCAAAGTTTTTGTACATGAAAAAATATATTCCATTCAACTTACGGGTCATGAATAGAACTTTGGGATTATATTTTTGAATAGTTTTTCAATCGATTTGAGCAAAAAAAAATTTTTTGATTTTTTGAAAGTTCTAGAGGTATCTCCCCCCTTAAGAAGAGACGAGTTCAATAATCAGTCATATTCGAAAAATTAGAGCCATTTCAAACTTTATGCAAACAATTTTTTCGAGAAAAGTAAATATTTAAGGGCAGTTTAAAGTAGTTTCTAGATAGCTATAGAAATTTGTATTTAAAAAATTAGAATATTGCACTTTTTCTCGATAAAAAATTAATTACTGTGATTAAAGTATTTATTAGAAAGTTTTAGAAATGCATGCAAAACATCAAGTGCGGGTATAGTGATGGAAATGTGTTCCTTCAGGCCGAAAGAAATTGAATTAAAAACAATCTAATAATCTTTTCTAAAGGAGAAAGTGGAGAATGATTTAATTCCTAAAGAATAAATCAAATGTTAATGAGTCACAAACATAATCGCAATCTCTATGCGCATCGAAACGTTTTTTAGTAAAAGAGGAATGCAAGTATAATTTTGAAATTTCTATAAATACGGAATTGAATACGTACACAATAGTGGAAGAATAAATGAACAAAAATACGACTTTAAAATTTAAGTGTCAATTCGATACTTTGGATCAATGCAATTCGTATAGAATAAATGATATTCGAAAACAATATCAGAGGATGAAATGTTTTTAGTAACTGAAGGATATAAAATCATTCGAAATAGGACTGAACGATAAATATTAGATAAAATCACGTATTCTTCTCTTAGCACTCTATGAGTCGTAGCCTGCTATGAAATCGCTGACTTGTCGACTTTTTATACGAGCCTGCAGGTAACACCAAGCCTCCTCGAGTTTTTTGTATTATGGATACGACCTCTTTAAAGGGTATTATATGATTACTTTCTTGCAGAGAGGAGAACTTTTATAACATTTTCAATTGAATAAATTCAAATAAAAAATTGTTCGAGGTGTTGGTTTCAGCTATTAACAATTTTCATGGGTAGGTGGGAGCCTACAAATGATTATATTTGGAATAAAATAAAATAGTTCGTACTATATTTGGATTTTGAAGGAGTAACTTATATATTCAATTAGAGAAAAATATTTTGCACCATAAATATTTACATAATAGTATGTTATAATTATTTTTCGTCAAAATACTCTCATTTCATTCTACTAATAATCTGTAATTTCAATTCATTGTTCATATTAAAATTATACAATTTATAATTTTCAATTTATTGAGAAAATAAGGATTCTAATTGAAGGGAATGTTTTTGGCAACAATATAAAGTATTCATGATTAAGTTTTGATAAAAATTACGATTTGTATTTGTATATACAACGGAAGAAACACAAATGAAAGGACATATATTGCTACAAAAATATAATCCAAGTAATTTATTATTCATTCTAGTATTGTTGTTTTTACTAGAAAATTATGTATAAAGCTTTGATAATAATGGCACTTTAGCTCTATCGCTTGACTTTCCAATCAACAAAGCTCTTTTAACGTGAGTTAATTGTACGCATACTGCACACTTCGTGACAAGCAATTTAAACAATGATTGGCAGTTCAACGCGACCTTTGTGCTTGTTTCTAATTAGGTCAAACAATTTTTTTATTCTCCTTAATTATTTGATCAATTCAGCGTTTAAGGTGTGAAATTGCCATTTACCTGCTTTATATCTGTTTATGAAAGCCGCTACATGTTAGATGCTAAGGACAAAAGTACAATTAAAGAAGTGGAGAAAATTGATCATTACTGTTAACGAATCTATCGAATTATCGTGAATATTTACTCGCTACCTATTCAGATTGAACTGCTCTAATGAAATGGCATGCATGATTGCTCACGGACAAGTATTCAGCTCAACAGATGCAATTTCAAACAAATCAATGATGCTTCACGAGCTGATTTCACAGGACACAGCTTAACTATTTATTTTGGGAATTACGTAGTTAACTCTAGCATATATTTGAGCATATATCTTGATCAAATGTACCATTTATTTTTGATAGATAGTTTAAGATATATTCTTTTTTCTAAAAACAAAACAAAATTTCATACTGCTCTTATTTTCGTTAAAAACATTTTAAATTTTTTCGCCTATGTTACACGATAGATATTGTACCACTTAGTGAAAAATATTTGGTTATTGCATTTTATATGAAATTTCGCGAAACCATTTCGTCCAGCGTTTGAGCGCGTCATTGTAAATGGACAGTATATAACTCAGCCATTCTTAAATATTTTTGAATAATTTTCAAGCAATTTATTTATTCATGAATATTGTAGATAGTGATTATAAAGAAAAAATTTTGTGTGTAAAGGTTACGTCAAAAAATTGTTCAAATCGTATCTAAACAAAGAAACAAACAATTTATGATTGCATTATATAAAACCAATTTTTCTATTGAATCAACCAAAAATTTGGTCTACTGTATGATAAAGAAATTCGTTGGCTGGTTAAAATAAATTGTGGTTTATTGTGCGCAAGAAATTTTTTTTTTTCTATTGCAATCTTAAGTACTTTAATCAATATTATACTGAAAATACTTCCCAATGTGTAAAAAATTAACAATAAAGCAAGAATCATAGGAGATCTTTTGACACTAATTAAAAAATCAATATAATTTTACGAATAAGGTTCTTCTAGCTTTATCTTAAACCTTCATTCTCTTACGTTCTAGAAGACTTTCAAGTATAATACATAATCCCTCAAGAAGAGTTTCTTTCTCTCCGTATTCATTGTTGAAACTTGACCACGGATTAAAATATATTGACCCGGTAAGAAGTAATTCGAGACTTTTTTCAAAATTAAAAATGAATCGAAAAATCGATTAACAGCGGATCTATCGGCTGAATAAAAGAAGATTCATCAACCGGTAGTTAGTCCACGCGTGCACAGACGCAGTAGCAATGAGTTCAAAAAATTGTTCTTATCGATTGTCCAACTACTCTCTTGGTTCACGGATATACCGGCTGCTTGATCCTTTGCCAATAGAGGAAGAGAACTCGAGAACTCTTAAATAAAGTTTTCCCTTATATTTCCCTGTCGGCGATTCTTCCGCTTTATTTCACAAATTTTTCAGCAATCGCGTGAAATCTCGAGACAACTTTCAAAAGTCAAAAGGATCGTCCTATCACATCCTTTTATATAATTTTTCCACTCTCCTCATCTTATTTTATTTTTAGCGAACATAGATATTTTCTTGCTTCTACTTGTGATTAGAAAAACGAGCACTTTACTGTTACTGAAAAGGCTAAAGAATTTTGCTTTAAAAGATTATCCGATATATTTGATAAAAAGGTGAGATGTTTAATAATTCAATATTGATAAAAGAATTTCGTTTTAAAATGCGACGTAAAAAGTGGAAAAGAAAAATTACAAAAGGTGTGGCGTAAATGAGCTTTTTTTACACAAGAATGAATTTTTTTAATTATTTTCATATACATGTGTATGAAATATTAGATAAGACCAAGGCAACAGTACAATTACCATTTACTCTTGTATATTTTATAGAGTTCAAGTATTATTTTAATTATTTACTGTTTCTATTTATGTATTAATAAATACACGCCCCTTTCTTTGTGGTATTTGCTTATGAATAAGGAAATATGATATCTGATAGCAGAAGCCTCATTCTGGAAAAAAACACCTGAATATCCTTTATTCATAACGCTTTATAGTGCAATAAATGTGAAGTATGCAACGCTGCGTTAGTATACCATACTATTTTCTTCAATACGATATCACAAAATAATTCAATTCTCTTGAACCCTGACAATAATAAAATATCTTGAACCTCTTTCCTCGATAATACTTTTTTTCATCTATACTGCGTTTTCAGTCTTTGTTATCATCACACTAGATGTATAACGAAATCCCTTTTAAAAGAGCTAACGATGTGAAGATTCAAGCAAAACATGAAAGGAGAAGCTTTACGTTTACTTGGAGATCCCATCTGAAAGGATCATTTTTCCTTTACATATGTCTATTTTTGCAACATCTACCTTAGTATTTTGCGCATAGTTTTTACACGTGAGATATACATTTATAGTTAATGTCTGTTCGGTGAATATAAATGTGTATGACCCAGAAGATCATCGCATTTTTTTTTATATTTTGTGGCTAAAGGCCCTTTTCCCAAATGGAAAGTCTGGCTTTATGTATGTCCATGTTTGTTTACCTAAGTAAATAAGAATATTTTTAGTTCATGAGTTTTCTTTCGTCTTTTCTTTCTCGTGGCCAAGTTCTATTTCAAGTTTCAATCCCTTTTTTGTATTTTATAAAATGGAAAGACAGAAAAGGGAACAAATATTCAGTTGCTAAAAGAAATATTCATCTTTACCAGAATGAGAAAATATTTGTTCAGTTCTATGTCGGATTTCTTTTATAGAAACCCTTCAGGAAGTAAATGGATATAATGTTTACCATTAAAATTTTCGACTATTATTAAGATTAAAAAATACCGAAGAAATGGATTTAAATGTATCCTTGGCGATTCATTTTCATCCATTTTTCAATCTATAATGAACTTATATCCTAAATCTCAATTTTCTACCTCTTTCAATCTTAAATCCACCTCAATTATTTTCTATATCTTTTCAAATTCACTCCTATGGCTATATTTTCTAATCCCTATTTTTTTAGACATGTTTTTATTTTCTCTTTATCCAGCCATGAAGGTAACATACAAGTATATTGTATTTAAAATTTCTTTTAATTTTAGCAGTCAGAATTTATTTAATATTATATGTTTAAATTCATTCAATCCAAATAAACTCATTTAAGGAGGTTCGACCGTGCCTAGGAAACCCTTGGAAAACTTAATTAATTACCACTTTAAAAACTGTTTGAGCTCTTATTCAATATATAATATCAAAGAAAAATATTCGCATTACTAAAAAATAATTTGAAAATATCAAAAATATCTATTTTAGTAAGAATTACTCTAGGTCAAAGTTCAATGCAGTTTTTTCCAAGTTTACTTTTCAAAAGTATTAGTTTTTTGAATTGATCTCTTATTTTCTAGTTGCTAATCAGAAATATTGAGAGATTAAATGAGTTTTATAAACAAATAGCTGTAGTTAGGAAATGAGAGAATAATTTAAAAAGTCTTTCAAAAATCATTAATTAAAAGCCGATCATTTTTAAAGAGTAAACTTAGAAAAAGCTGCATTGAACTTTGACCTACAATAATTCTTACTAAAAAATGTTTTTTAAGTTTTAAAATTGTTTTCCGGCAAAGCGAACATTTTTCTTTAATATTATATATTCTATAAGAGCGCTACAAAATTTTAAGGTGGTAATTGAGTTTTTCAAACGCTTCCTAGCCACGGGCAAACCTCCTTAAATTTGAATAGACAAAAATTAATTTTATTTTGATTTGAAGTATTGTATTTTGTTTTTATTATCATATGTACGTAATCGGTAAGAGGTTGAAACTTTTTTACAGCTTGAAAGTAGAAAGATGATTTCTGGTATTTTTTTTATAGCTTGACAGCAACACAATGGAGTTTAGATTGCAGCCCAGCAAAATTCCAATACAAGAAGAAAAAATTATGACTCGTTCGAGTCTTGAGCTCAAAATCCACCCTAGATATTTTCAAGATAGAAGACTACGTCTGCGCTGTTTTGCCAATATTCCGCCCATTTATCAAGAAACAGACGAGCTTGAAATCACGGAAGATGTTCCATTCATCGCTTCTATCACTGGCGATGCCTCACCCCATGACCACCGTAAGCAAACTTCATACTAACTATACAGTTCCCTTGTTCTTTACCCTATATTGTCTTATACTCCTTCTATTTTAATTATATTTTTTTCATCTTTTCTTGATTAATGTTTTTCCATTTGATTTTGAATCTAATATAGGCTAATTCAGATCAATGTTGCTTTTGCGAATAAAAATACAATTTTTTGACTATTTTAATTTTTTTGCATAAGATAAATCAATTATATGAAAGGAAGAAGATTTATGCCGTAAATAAAATTATGGAAAAAATAGTTTTCATGACAGAAGAATATTTGTCAGATTCTTGGATGATAACTGGAATAAATAAATAATTCATATTTTTTATAAATGTAAAATAAAGCAGATATTCCTTACTGATATGGCAGATAAAAATTGCTACTACAAATACAAATATTTTTAAAGAAAAAAATATTTATATCTTTTTTTGCATATAATTATTGTTTATTTTCTCAATTAATAGAATGACAATGAATAGAACTATAAAATTTTCCAATCCTATTTCTATAAAAATACTGTGAATAACTTTGCTCAGTATTCAGGGGAATGTTTTATGCATGCAACTCATAGTGGATAATGAAATTTTTAATTATTTGTCTGATCAAAATGACAATAGCACATCAAAATCTCTTGTATTAAAATTTAGGACTCAGAATAAAAAAATAATGCATCATTAACACGTTCTATTGACTTTTCAAAAAGCATTGAATTTTAACTAGAAATTTTAAAGTGACATGCTTGATAACATGTCTAGTATCATATTGACCCAAATTCATAGAATTTTTGTTAATTTCTTGTTATTTTGGCATAGGCTCAGTTTCATCTTTTTTTATTTGATTAAAAATATCACTATTAGATGTGAAAATGCGCAAAAAGAAAGAAAGGCAAACGTTTCGGCCATATATGGGGGCCCTCTCCAGTGCCATAAATTCAAAGATTAATTCAAAATTTCTGTAGAACATTAGAATATAGGAAATAATTAAATTAAGAATTATCACGGAATTCAAAAACTTATCTCATAGCTTGCAATTCAAAATGAAGTAGTCCAGTATGCAGCATCATGAATTGAAAAAATATCTAGAGTTCACTGTTTATAAAAAACCGGATAAATAAAAAAATTCATAGAATTTTAATACTAGAAATAACTACTAAAAATTTAAAAATGGCAAATTAACTATAAAGCTAGAATATATCACAGTTCTGACCATTTTCAGAACTAGTTAAATTTAATAATACTTTCAGATGTGATACATAATATCACGAATATGTAAATTGCATTTTTTTATTAATTTTTAAAGATAAATTTATTACAATTTTTTAAAACATCAGAATAAATCTAAATGCGATAATAAACAACTTTCAATTTTTTATTCGGTACATACTCAAATAATATTGAGTAAAATTTTAAATAATATGGATATTATAATAAGCTTGCAAATTCAGTGTTAAATGGATTGTCCGTGAAGCTGATATATAAAATCATTTTCTTGAAAAATACACGCCTGCGTCCACTCGTGAAAATCAACATAAACGTCTCGAAATTCTTTACTAGGTATAGGACAATAGTCTTCTTCAAGGAGGAAAAGAACCTCTCAAGATTGCTTATATAAAAAAATTTTCGGTCAGCGAAGCCACATGTCTTGAGTCGGTTTTTAAAACAGTTCAGATCATTCTGTGAGAGACTCCGGTAACAAAGTCTTCAGAAAAAGTTTAAAAATGTAAAATATGTTAGCGTTTTGCCATTGATAACCAATATGGCTTGATAATAAAATTTTCTAAAAAATTCCTGTCGGTTCGTGTGCAAAATTTGTTATGTTTTTTCATTTATTCGGTTTTTTATAAACAGTGAACTCTAGATATTTTTTCAATCCATGATGCTGCATACTGAACTACTTCATTTTGAATTGCAAGCTATGAGATAAGTTTTTCAATTCCGTGATAATTCTTAATTTAATTATTTCCTATATTCTAATGTTCTACAGAAATTTTGAATTAATCTTTGAATTTATGGCACTGAAGAGGGCCCCCATATGTGGCCGAAACGTTTGCCTTTCTTTCTTTTTGCGCATTTTCACATCTAATAGTGATATTTTTAATCAAATAAAAAAAGATGAAACTGACCCTATACCAAAATAACAAGAAATTAACAAAAAAGTTAACTAGAACCCTTTCTCTCAGTTTATCATACGCTTTATTGTTTATTTATTATTTATTATTATTATTTATTATGTATTATTTATTATTATACTTTTTAATAGATAGATGATTTTTTGCTTTGGCTTTAGGGTCCAGAAATAATGTAAACTCAGGGTTTCGTTTTTTCCTCAAACGTTTCGACTCAGATTGGAGTCCTCATCAGTGAGATTTATTTCTATAAAAATAAAACGAAAGAAAAGAATAAAGAATTAAAGAATAGAAAATTGCACGTGTGACGAATAAACATTGTGTTGACAAACGATATAAATGAATTGCTCTTGTGAACCTATAGAATAGGTCTAACTAAATTTACGAATAAAAAAATTGAAAATTGTACACAATTTGCTATAAAAATACATAGGGAAGGGACTTAAAAAATTTGAACACGTGTGACGGATAAAATTATGATAAAATTGCACATGTAAACCATATAATTGGTCCATACTAACTAAATTTGAACAAAAATAAATAAAATGTGCCTAATTTTCCTATAGAAAATGCAAAGGGAGAAACATTAAAAATTACACATGTGACGGATAGACATTGTGTTGACAAACGATATAAATGGATTGCACTTTTGAAACTATGGAATAGGTCTAACTAAATTTACGTATAAAAAATTTGAAAATTGTACTAAATTTGCTATAAAAATACATAGGGAAGGTACTTAAAAATTTGAATACGTGTAATGGATAACATTATGATAAAATTGCACATGTAAACCATATAATTGGTCCATACTAACTAAATTCGAACAAAAACTAAATAAAAAGTGTGCAGAGTTTTTCAAAGAAATGCAAAGGAAGAACCTTAAAAATTACACATGTGACGGATAGACATTGTGTTGACAACCGATATAAATGGATTGCACTTTTGGAACTATAGAATAGGTCAAACTAAATTTACGTATGAAAATTGAAAATTGTGCAAAATTTGCTATAAACATACATAGGGAAGGAACTTAAAAAATTACACGTTTGACGGATAACATTATGATAAATTGCAGTAACGCGGGACGGAAAAAACCATTGTGGTAAAAAAACTTTATAAAAAATTGCACGTGTGAACTGTAAAATTGGTCTGAATAACTAAATCCACAACAATATAAGCCATATATAATTTGTTCTGTAAAAATACAAGTGGAAGAAACTTAAAAAATTGCAAGAGTGACAATTAAACATTGTGGTAAAAGGGGGGATAAATTCTAAATTTTTCAGCCTCATCAGGAAGTTGTATATAGATACAATTTTTAATTTATTTTAATAAAAACATTAGAAGCTAAAAAATAATAATTGAGACTAACCTTCAGTCAGAATGTGAATGGAATTGTATCAAAAAATTCACAATTATCCCGGATTTTTTTCTTTTTCGTTTACTGAAGAGACACATATTTATCACCACTGCTGTCAGTAACGTATTTACTTTGGAACTGAGTTATGTTTTTAAAAACTGCTGGAAAGTCATAGTGGAGTAAGGGATAAGGAGAGGGTATTTTTTTGAAGTGGTTTAACTTTGCGTGTATAAAAAGGTTGGAAAGATGTGTCCAAGATGATCCAGGAAGCTGTGACAAAGGAGAACCGTAAATGAGTCAACTGTGGTTCAGACCGTTTCAAATCCTAAGCTAGATGTTGGAGAAAATGTAAATTTTTCTGAGATTAAATTTTGTTATTTAACAAGGGGAGGTAAAAAACCGATAAGTTTTCTATGTCTGTTCTTTGTTTTACAGCATGAGGATTGCTGGCTATGTGGGTCATTTCTAGTGTCATTCGTTTTTTATAAAAATTACTTCTATCGAGAATTTTTACATCCTGAAAGTTAAAAGTATGATCATGATGCCACGCATGTTTTGTTAAGGCTGTCCATTTGTCAGGGGGATTGTAAACATCTTTGATGTGTTCACGAATTCTATTTTTGAGATGTCGTTTTGTCGTACCTATGTAATTTGCTGTACAACCAGTGCAGGGAATGTTGTACACGACGTCTACGATATCCAGTTTTGAGATGGGATCTTTAGGAGACTTGAACAAATGTGTTAAATTGTTTGTATTACGAGGAGCAATTCTGATATTAAAGGGTTTTAAAATACCCGACAATTTTTCAGATAGTACTTGTACGTAGGGAAGAGGCAAATATTTAGGGGTTTGACCTGCCGGGTCCTGCTGTGTGGGACCTGTGTGTGTGGGTGTGTAACCCTCAGGGGGTCGGTGTGTGTGGGTGTTCAGTACAGCGGCTTTACGTAACAGATGTTTTAACCGTTTTTTTATAACATGGTTAATGAAGTCATCGATATAAGCCAGTTATTTATAATTATACTTTTTATTGAAGAAATATTTTTATGAAACTTATAATGATAATTTATAAAACGTTACTTTTGAAAACAATTTATTCAAATAATTAAATCTATCAGTGGACTTACGCATTCTTACTGAAAAGAACTATGTAAATAATGAGAGGTATTTTTTTATATTAAATATTTTTTCATGGAGATGATTTTTAAATATATTTGCAAACGTGATAATAAATGTTCGGGAGAAAATTAATTGATGAAAAACCTCATCAAAACTTCCGTTCATAAAAGTCAAAGAAATAAATCAAATTACAATGTTCTTCTAAAGGAATAAAAATAATATACCGATGGATTACCAGTTAGTATTTTTGAGATAAAACCCACCCGCACCCATGTCTAAAGAGCTCACTAGAAAATATGCTTTACGTCATTAGCTGAAAGGATTTTATTCCACTGGCAATCCTTCTTTATCCTTCTCAGAAATCTTTCTTTCCCTGTTTAAAAATTAGCAATCAAGTGATTTAAGATAGTCAGCTTGAAATTCGACACGAGGGAAATATATAGAAATTATAAAAAAAAGAAATCGCGATCATAAAAATATAAAGAAATCTATTTTTCCTTCAAAATTATCAAAGCTGCAGATTTACAAGAAAGGAAATTCTATCAATTCTAATAATTTGAGCGATTTAAAGTCAAGGGACATTTTTATTGCTAATGTGATGCAAAATAACTTCCACCTATCGTTTATCTCTAATCGTCAAAGTCATTATTCCATAGTAAGAAGTTCTTAAGTGAATGAAAATTTGACTGTTCTACGTCTGTAGTTAAACAACTCGTTAGACAGATAATTACACTGTAAAGAAGTTTTCGAAAACTTTTCCGAAAATAGTCGGACAGCTTAAAATACAAATGGGTCGTAAATTTTTCCAAAGATATAGTGGGAAATATTTTTGACATAGAACTGGAAATAGTTCCTACTGTTTGGTCGGAGAAATATCCAGTTTATTAAGAAAAATTGATATATTTCACAATTTAAGTGGCAAAAGATCCAAAAAAAGTGACCAAATTTCCGTTTTTGTGAAATAATTTCCGCTTTTCTTGGGAAAAATTTCCTACAACTTAGAAGGTTTGTGAAATGTTCTCACCTTTTCGATAAATTTCCTAATAGTTCGGAAACAAATCCGAAAATTCGGTCAATTTTCCTCCAATCTATGAAATATTTCCACTTTCTGTAGGAAAATCTATGCTTCCTATAAGGATTTAGGAAAAATTTCCTAATACATAGTAGGAAAATTTACTGATATTTTTTACAATGTACTCTAACTTCCAACAAAGTCGACTCTTTAGTGTAATTTAACATACTGAATTGAGGATTGAAATTAAATGAATATTGTAGTTTCCTATCACTTTGATATAAAGATTCAAAGCGTCTCATATATAATTAGTATTGATTATTTTGTTACGATTTGGTTTGATTATTAAAAATCCATGAGCATCTTTTTTCAATAGAAAACAATCATATCACTATATTTCCATAGTGTATGGAAATTTCTCTAATGAGTTAGGGAACATGGAAATTCAATGAATTTCACAGTCGTTTTTATGCCTCCCGAAAGACGCGTATTTTTATAAAGGCATCTGTCCAAAATTTTCCAAATTTGGTGGCGCGTTTGAAAATGATTGGGAATTCGTATTGCCTTATCGAGGTATTTTCAATTACGAAAAATAAAAAGTAAGGCATTTAATCCCGATAAATCTATGCTTGCTACTTAATAAAATAGATTTTTCAATATCCCGAAAATTGACTCTGCTGTACTAATGCCCTTTTAGAAATTCGCGATTAAAGTAATGACGACTTTAATTCCATTGATGTTTTCAGCTTCGATAAACAATTAGAATTCACTTGTTTTGTGACTAAAAATGTGCCCTTCAAATACATATTAGGCGAGAAAAATGTACATATAGGAAAGTGTTCACACTTGGAATATTGAATGTACCTGAATCGTGACAGTTTTTGAAATTCTTGAATATTGATCAGACTGTAGGTCGTCAATTTACAGATTTTTAAAATACATGAATTTATGTATGATGCACAAGACCTGTGCCACCGTGCAGAAACTTCTCACTCCCTTAGATTGATACTATTCTGTGCTCTCTATTTGGGTAAAATATATTTACGACGGAAAAATGCTCCAACGCACCAGTGGCTTTAGCACTATCATGATTCTAAATCATGGTCTGAGAAACTTTTCTCAAATTTTTATGATATTCCGCACAACTTTGCAGATATTTAGTATTATTCTTTCTATCAATTTACGCTCCCCACCCCAATTGTAAGTTTAACAAGTAATTTATTTGATTATTTTACACTTAATTTAACTATTGTAAATTGATCATTCAAGAATTATTTGATGTAATGAAAATGTGTCTACTGTCGAGATATTCCCTTCCTTTAGCTTGTCGCCGTCTTTCGTGAAAGCTCTCGATCATTTCTATATTGCTTTGAGATAAATTTGATCTATAAACTACTCTCTAAATCTGAATCAGTAAAATTTTCACAGATTGAATTAGTGATTTACCTTTTCACTGATTTACAAGTGAAAAATTATATTTCACTGTTTAACCACTTGACTATCACCGATTATATCAGTGGAAAAAATATTTTCACTGTTAAATCAGTTAATTTTCACTGAAGCAATCAGTGGAACTTGACTGATTTACAGTCACCTCTTTTTAGCTATTTGAATCAGTCAAATTTCACTGATAATCAGTAGATTTTTACTGATTCATATTTAGAGAGTATAGCTTTCAATATTCTTGAACGATTGATTGAGTAAGAGTATTTCCCAAATAGTTCAGTCTATTTTAAAAGTAAACATTTCTTATTGAAAATGATTACTATCTGAATATTTCAAACAGAAAATATAAATAATTGAAATTTATTTTCTGCAAATTCCTGGGACTATGAAATAACAAAAAATGCAATTTGAAAATGAAATTGAATTTGTTTGAAATTCAATAAACTCTCTACTTCTTTCAGAGCAGGAAATCCTTTATCGTCGAGGGCAAAAGAGAACGCTGTCTTTGAAGTCTTTGAAATATAGAAATTGCCTCTGCCTTAGGATTCGAATGAAATAGATAGAAAGCAGTCAAGATCAAATTTGAACCGATATTGTAACATCTTTTATAAACTGGGCAATAAATGACAGCAATAAACTTCTGTCTTCGGCTTAGTAACCATTCCAGATGAGCTTAAATGAATCAAATATTTAAAAAATGATGCGAATTACATTATTTAGATATTTACAACTAATACAAAGATATTTCTGTTGAACTTATGATTTTTTTTAAATTGTATTGTTAATTGAGGGTGCGCATGCAATAACCGTCTAGGCGCTCGACCAGTAGGCCGAGCGGAGGGGAGACGCGACAAGTGATAAGCCGAATTCTTCCCGAAATGGAATTTCAGCTAATCAGTTGTCGCGTCTCCCCTCCGTTCGGCCTACTTTTTTTTTTTTTGGTGAGGAGGAAAAATGACAAAATCTTTTATAGACGTTGTACAAGACTCTCCTAGGATGGGTCTAGGCATACCTGTTAAAACCAAAAAACCCCCTCTCTCGAACCAATACACCACCCGCGGAACCGCCTTTCGGCTTTAAACTTCACGGGTGGTTGGTTCCATTAAAGTCGCGTAGGACTCTTCCGTCATCCGTTCGCTCGGAACTTCCACCCGCGGCCACACGCCCACTAGGATAACCGACTAGCCGCGCCACCCAGGGGAGAAACAAACAGATTTCTCCCCCGAACGACGCGGACAGTCAAGTCTACCCGAGACGCAGGATCGCGGGTGCAGGCCCCGATGCGATTTCTACTGGCCCTCCCCGTTGTTTCGCTCTCGACGCCCATCAAGTTCTCTCGTCTTCATCACAAGTGTGACACTCAATTATATTAAATAGTCCTTTCTTAGGAAAATCCCTCATTGTGTGTTGTTTATACAAAATTAGTGACATCAAACAAGCGCTCTTTGTTTACTTGATCTGTAATGGTAACTGATGGCGGTTGAGTTTCTCACCAACAGCTCTGAGCCTCAAGTTTTTCTTTCCACAATTAGCTTATATGGATCCGAATTTTTAAGAAGTATTAGGCAAATATAGATTGTATAACCTAAAAAGATGGTTTGATCTTAAGACTTCAGTTTTTTTGGTCTACTCATTTTCTGCTATATAAGATTTTAAAAAAATTGTTTTACTGATTAAATATTGCTTTTAAATTGTATCGAATAGTAATATATTATTATTTTCTTTTTTCTTAACTCAAGTTTCAGTCTCTCTTAAAATATTTGAAATTCGCAAGAAAGCGTCAGCACTCTAACGTGTAATCTCGTCGTTATAGGAGTTTGATGAAAATCGTAGCTACTTCAAAAGAAACAGCTCGATTTGAATCAGTTATTTAAAAAGCGGAATTACAATTTACCATCTTTCTGATAACTTCATGATTCCATGCTCATAGAATTTCTGGTCGTTATCGGCAAAAAACTATAGGCATCGTGCGTGACTGCAGCGCCATAGCATGAGTGAACTAAAGGAGGCTGTTCGAGACTACTTTAAGTTAATGACAGATCAAAACAGACTAGAAAAATAATAAAGAATTAAATTGTAATTTCAAAATGACAGTTTTAGGCACTTGTTGAGTGAATAAATATTAATTGTTTATTTTCAGATTCAAATTCATCATGGATATAATTATTAAAACATGTTTTCAATCAATTAAACATATAATAGAATTTCAAACACAAACGAAAATGAAAGGTAAAAATCTTGTTCTATCATAACATGTACGAGATGTCCAAGAGTTCCGTAGAAATAATAACTTTTGCCTTCTTACTGCAGCTACCCTTATTCCTTTGATTTATTTTCCATTTAGACGTTGGAAATTTATAAAATTTACACTCACTTTTGCTGCTTGTATTTTTGCAATTCACAACACAACTTCGGTGGCTCATTTCAGCTATATTTTTTAAATTAAAACAAAATTTAGATTTGCACATGTATTTTGATTGCTCGGAAATATAAAACAGCCTCCTTTAACGCCTAAATTATCCACTGCGTGCGCTGGCGTCGATTTAACTCTCCCTACCATGACTTCGCACGGTGCCTATACCAAGTGTGATGATTTCATAGCTTCATCATCATTGAAAGTTTTACCATTCAAGAAGTTCTGCAAAGATCGAAATAAATAGTAATCTGATGGTGCAAGGTCAGGGCTATATGGTGGATGTAATATCACTTCCAGCAAAGCCTTGATAATTTTTGTCGAGTTAATCGTCTGGTTCCTTGGAAGCAGCTCAAAAATACCATATCTTTCCAATCCCATCAAACAGACAGCATAATCTTATTTTGACGCAATTCAGCTTTCAATGTTGTTTGTGGTGGTTCATCACGCTTGGACCATGATCGTTTTCGAACAACGTTATTGTAAACAATCCATTTTTCATCACCAGTGATAATTCGTTTAAAAAAGGATCGAGTTGATGCGTTTTGTTAAATGAATTTCTTTCAATTCATGTGGAATTCAAATATCAATTTTTTGAACGAGTCCAAGACGTTGTCTATAACGGTCGATTGTTGATTTTGGTATTTTTAATATTTCTTTAATCTCTGGCACAGTTACATGACGATCCGATTCGATTATGGCTTTGATTTGGTCATCATCAACTTTATTTGGTCAACCAGAATGTTGCTCATTTTTGAATAAAAAATTCCCAGAACGGAATTTATCAAACCAATTTCGACACTGTCTATCTTTTAAGGCTTCCTCACAATACACATCACATAACTTTTTCGTACCCTGTGCTACGTTCTTCCCTTTACGGAAATAAAAAAGCAAAATATGACGAAAATGCTCGTTTTTACAATTAGGCTCGGTAAGTTCATCGACGTGCAAAGAAAATTTAGTTTTGTAAACTTTTTACGCGCCTTTCTTTCTCATAAGGGCTTAAGACATCTTTTATGACGTTAAAAAATTTTGTATGCGACATGCTCATACCGTAAAGAACTGCACGATCTTGGCCGACTGTTTTGAAAAATTTCAAAACTTTTTGACCATGCGTAAAGTTTATTTCTGTTTGAGCTATAAATGCAGAAAATCGTAATTCGCCACTTTTGTGTGATTCTTAGGTGTTAATCCTTCAGGCAGAACGGAGTTGCCCAAGTCATTGATTATATCTATAATATGTTAGCCGCATCACAATCTGTATCATTCGCGACTACATTTTCTTTGTTTTCAACTCCAAGGTCATGCATTTTCGCATGACTTTCTAAACAACGTTTGCCTGCAGCAGACAAGAAAGAAGAATCAGGACCACAAAGTTTACATTTGAATGACAATCAGTTACTGTGATGTGGTTGCAACCAACTTTATGATAGTGGATCTTCCAGCCACTTATACAAAAAATTTCGTTTTTTTTGAGCTTGTCATCTTATTCCTTTTCCGGGTTCAATTTTTATAACTCATGTGCTTAGGCATGCCTAAATGCCTTTGTCTTTGTGTTTTATTCGTAATTTTGCCAGAAAGCCCACGTACAGTACAAAAAAATCTGTCATTATTTTCCCGATCTTTCACAATGGAGAATCTAATATCCTCGTCACTTGCTTGCCAGGCAACTAATTTACCCTTTAAGATTTTATTTTCTTCATTGTGAATAAAATTTTCAGCTTGCAATTGTTGGATTATGTTAAGAAAGGCTCAGCTTGAGAAACAAATGAAATCGCGAGAATGAAAATTAGTGGCGCCAATCACTCGGGAATAAGAGGAACAAAAAAGTGGACGTGCTTTCTCCGTGTAATGCAGTAGAGTTAGAGATCAATTCGTAGGTTTGTAATAATCATTTATAAATCAAAAAGTTCCCAGGTTCGGCGAGTTGGAATTATTTTCAGGATTTGAGTAATTAATTCCAAATTAAATAGCGCCAGGCTCGGTAAGTTCTAGATTAATTCGTAGGTTTGGAATAATTATTTTAAAATTAAATAGCTCCAGGTTCGACAAGTCGAATTAATTTGCAGGATTGTGATAATTATTTTTAATTCAAAATATCACTGTGTTCTGTAAATGTAAATTAAAAGAAAAGTGTCCAACCTACGTTTTCGCGCGGGCAGTAACTCAAAACAAATCTGAATTTTAGCCTCACAACTCTGAGTAAGCGTGAAAATTGCTTCCGCAATTGGCGTTTTGGAAATCGGAAAATTAGGTATCCGCCCCTCTCGACGTCCTTTCTGGCTTCCTTCGACCATGCTAGGGGAACGCAAAAAGGACCGGTATATCGTGACGTTGAAAAAGTGATGCAGATTTTTCGTTTTCGTGTGATTTTTCCTATGTAAATCCTATATGAAATTCCAAGGTCCATGTTTGGTGGGTAAATATTGACCGATTTGGCTAAAATTGAGCATACTTTCTTTTTTTGGACATACGAACAAATTCCGCCAGTAGGAGCAAATGAATTACAAAAATCAAAATTGCGCTATAAATAAGGACCACCCTAGTGAGCATAATTATTCCGTTAACTAGCTCACGCTCGAGTGTACAGTGATTCTTTGCGATCCTGAATGATTCCCGGTGATTCTTCTGAATCTTACTGAATCTGAATCGATTATAAGTATGGAAAATCATTGATTCTTCCAGTGAAAGGCCCCTCGCTGATAATATCGGTGACTTGCTGAAATTATATTGCCGTGTCTTTTCTAACGGTTTGTAAGTGTGTGTCTGGGTCGATGTGTCCTTCTGAAGAAGGATTCTTGGGCTAGTTCAGTCTAAACGCGAATTTCAGGTCGGAATCATCTCGCAATGGTAATTTTCAACGAGAGATATGCAGCGCGATTCTGAAGACTATGAATGTCTTGTGAACACCGTGGGGTCAGAAGCAGAGGCGTGCGTTACTCGAACTCGACTGGACGGGCAACGGGGTAACGCGTCTACTGCGCGGAGCGGAGGGTCAGTGATGCAACGAAACGGCTAAAATCCAGCAAAGGGAGGAACAAGTAGCGAACTGCAAACATTTCCATGACGCGGAAGGTGAACTCTACGGCCCTGATACAGCTAATTAAATCGTGAGTTTCTATACAGACCGTATAAGCTCAAAAAAACGGTAACATATATATTGGTTCTTGTAGTATATTTTTATAAATTAATAGTATACATGCTTTTGGGAAGAAATGCTTTTGATTCAATAGCATTTCTTTCTCAGTGTAAAAAAGCCTGCTATTTTGGAAGATTCGTAAAATTTAAAAAAATCTTGTTTCAGACAACCTAAATGGCCGAAGTTTTACCATGAAATCGATTGCGACGCTATTCCATACGCGCGGTCAAGAACGCTTCAAGGTCACAGATGTGAAAATAATTTTTTATCGAAATGATATTTCAAAAGTCGGCGAATGAATTAATAAAAAGCGAGAAACCGTTTCTAATTATCATGTGTAGTTACTTCGCAAACCACTCGCAAAAAGAGGATCGAAATTTTGGCCCCAACGTGGAAGACCCCCTTAATTTAATTGAAACTAACTAATGTTATAAACATTTTAATTGATGAAGAATATGTTACTAAATAATATCAGTGCGGTTGATAATTAATTTATCAGTGCATTTCACTCGTTAATGGTGAAATTCCACAGACATATTTGTGAATCCCTTAATGGTTTTTTATAGTAAGGTACAGTACCGGTCAGAATTGTCCGGCCACCTATTTTTCGATAATTGCTTAAATTATCCTAATTTGAATCATAAAGGTGAAAAAATTTGTTCCCTTAATTAAATTTAAAGCTATCAAAATTCTTTATAAAATGAGCCCAGCATGAATTCGTTTTGTTAAATTTTGAAGAGGTTATTGCAGAAATAGTCAAGATTTCAATGCTTTCTTAAATTTTAATTAACTTTCAAAGTAATCAACATTTTTTAATGTTCTTGGACTAATTTTAAAGCTAAATTTCTACAAAATTGATCAAAATTCTTGGAATTGATGTGTAATTTTTTTCTTATATACTGCACGAGGTTAAAGTTCAAATAAAAAAGTTGGAAAAATTCCAATATTACTTTTGCTGAGAAAAACATTTTTATAAGATATATAAAACATATAATCGTGAATTTTGTATGAAATCCCCTTAAAATATATATTCATATGATCTCTATTATGATTTACCTACAGATGAAATGTTTTCGAAATTTCCTTACTTTTTTGTTACAATTTTAACTCCTTGCATTATGCAAGAAAAAATTTATAGATTTATAATGATAATTTAATGCGATTCTGTAGAATCTTAGCTCTAAAATGAGCCCAAGAACATTAAAAAATGTTGATTACTTCGAAAGTTATTTGAAATTTAAGAAAGCATTAAAATCTTGACTATTTCTGCAATAACTTCTTCAAAATTAAAAAAAAAAGAATTCATGCTGGGCTTATTTTATAAAGAATTTGATAGCTTTAAATTTAATCACGAGAACAAATTTTTTCACTTATATAATTCAAATTAGGATAATTTAAGCAATTATCGAAAAACAGGTGGCCGGACAATTCTGACCGGTACTGTACGTCTCACTTATTGTAATTCAAGAAGTGTACTCCCTAAATCTAAATCACTAACTGTGTTATCCAGTTAATTTTACTGATTCGAATTTAGGGAGTATTTGTGTATTATGTTACTAATTTAATAATAGACTCAGAACAAAAAGTTTATGATTCAAATTAATTGTTTATTCAGCTACATTTAATCAATTTTACAAATCTATTTATTTGAAGTAAAAAGTATTTGTTTAACTATATACTTTTATTTTCACCTTCATTGGTTTAATTCCTTTAGCTTGAAGTGTGAGCGAGGCTTATCTTTTTCTCTATTAACTCAAGACCTGAACTGACCATGGAGGTTAATCTGTAGAAATTTATCCTATAATCGCTATTATGCGTAAAATAACAAGCAAATCCTATAACATTCGACTTTTTTAGTAGAAGACTGCCCAGGGGAAACTAAAATATCGACATCTTATTAGCTTTTTAACTTTCTCGTAAGGAAATATAAAATGGGTTAATCAATCAAAATTTGATTAAACAACTTGATTCGAAAAAACTGTTTTTTTTTAAGTGCAAATAATAAAACTATCACTTCCCAAATTAAGTTGCTATTATTTAAGTAACCATATGGAGAGACGTACGTCTATAATTTTTACTGAAATACCCAAGCAGAAATTAACAATCGGACCAACGTCGATCCAACTGTTATTATTATCGACTGTCGCCGGACAGTGGAAATAATAACGGTGTACAGCGTAAGTACAACACCGGTTTCCAACGTTCTACTAATACTCGTAATCAACATATTTTCAACTTCGGCTGTCAACATTTCTAAAACATTGGTTATATACTTTTATTATTAAATCCATGTTTTACGGGTAAAGACGTACTTTAAAGAAGACTATCACTGTCGAATCAACTGTGTACGAATACTGGTATGTTACAGCGTTAATTATCAGAGTCGATTATCAGAGCACATTTACTGTCGGAAAATTTCATTTTCTACAGTCAGAAGAAGCTTGGGCCTGTTGTTCACCCAACGTTGTACAAACGCTGGTATTTTACAGTCGACTACCAGGGCTGAATAGACACTGGATAGGCCTTATACATCCACTGTCGAAAAAATACTTTTTCCAAAGTCGGAATAAGATTGGGCCAATTGTTTCCCGACATTGTATTTTGGTTGAGCAAACATTTACATGATCGTCATAGTTGGCAGAGTGTCATGATTCCTGCTTGGGTACGTTTCAGTTTGCGAAAAAATTGGTCATAGTGACAATTTTTATTAATTATAATATTAAACCTTAAGGTCACTATACCTTTCCAGCTGCGGACCTAGGAATTCATTTGCAGAGCTTTATTGCTTCATTCCGTCTCCTAAAAGACATGTATTAATAGAATAAACCAATAAATTCCTGCAACCGAATTTCTTGGTCTGTAACCGAAGAGGTATAAAAGCACTTTTGGAAAAACAATTGAAAATTCTGCTTCACTTACACCTATTAGTGAAGTTTGCTTCATCATTATTGATAGAGTTGGAATTTTTCTTCCAAAATGAAGAATCACTAATTATAAAAATTCTCACAATAAAACATCCAGATTTGAAATATCGAAGTTGTTTCAGACATTTTATATTAATGCTGATACTGACAGATTTAAAACAGGGTCAAAGTTAATGTGACTCTAGCCATTTAAAAACTGCTTTAAATTATACAAATTTCCTGTTTCAGCACATTTTGAAATTTTTTACCCGCTTTACTGCTTAATACTTTGCTTTTCAAATTTTTTGCACCTTTAAATTAATTCTCCAAAAGTATATAATAAATAATAGTATATTATGCACCTGGGAAGAAAGAAGTTTATTTTGCGAGTGTGAAGTTTGATGCCCAGACAAAGCAAGTTGGGAAATATAACGTGTTTCACTCGTGGGGAACAAGCGATTGTCAATTCGTGTGATATGAATGGAAAATGGTAATCAAAACATCTGTAGAGGCTACAGGTTTAATTCAGCTGTACAATTTTACATTTCTTTTTGTAGTCTGTAGAAGTAAATGGTCTAATTCAGGGTCAAAAGCGTTAAGCGCAAAGGTTGCTTCGAGATTTCGAAACGGGATGTTACCACAAATTACATGGAAGTTATGTAAACATAAAAAATGCAGATATTTCCGTGCATACTTCAAATTTTTTCTATTTTTTATATGTAACTGGAGCAATTAAAATTATTTCACTTACATTCGCTGGTATGAAGTCTGCATGATTAGATTCTGCAATCAAGGTAGGTTCGAATTTGACATTAACATGTCGAATTACCAGGGGTGCTCCCTATTCAACATTTTAAACATTCAATCCCTTTAATATAGGAAACCAAAATTTACATTACTCGATAAAATTCATTAATGACATTGTCCTGGCCCAGTAGAGATGTCACTTTTTATGAAATTTATTTTTTTTTAATGAAAACTTGAAACTTTTCATGCAAAGTTTGAAAAGTTCTCACCTTACGCACTTGCTCTATTTTACGAGCGTGAATTTTGAAATGACATTATTTTTTACTCTTTGGAAATACATTAAAAATAAAATGAGAAGACAAATCTGATGGAAAATGAATATGCCTTTGTTCCAAATTTAGTTTTTTGTACTTTTTTTGAGATCATTCGTGAGAAAGAAAAAATAATTAAAAAACGTTTGGAAAGAAAAGAAAAGTTCCATTGAAAGGTTTCAGTCTTCGCATCCCTAAGGCCCAGTACTACTTTTTTATATTCACATCCTGTAGTTGATCTAGTGCTAGTACAAAACTAGCGTTTTATCGGGACAATTCTGAGATAAAATATATGTTTGAATCCCAGACTTAGAAGTAAATTAATAGGTATGCTAGTTTGACATTACTTTGATAGTCAAGACTACATGTTTCCCTTACATGTTGCACATTAAATTTTTTATAATAAATGTAAGAAATATGCCACTTAACATGCAGTTAGAGCTTGCAGAAAGGGATTCAAACTTTTGAAGTTTATCATGAGCGTGAGTGGAAAATAGTGTTTTGCTCGAAGTGCACATACCAAGACTAGAAGTATGAAACCGAAATTTTTTTGCAAAAGTTGCACGTCTGTTGCATGAAAATGATCAAAAATATTTTATTCAAAGTAATCTCCATTGCTATTTACACATTTTTCCCACCTCCCTGGAAGGTGATGAATGCCACGCCAATAAAACTGTTCGTCTTTTAAATCAAACCAGTTATCCAGCCATTCTCGTACATTTTCGTACGAAGTGAAGCGTTGTTCAGCGAGAGCGTGGCCCAGTGATGCGAACAGATGGTAATCCGACGAAGCCAAATTTGGAGAATAAGCGGCATGCGCCAGTATTTCCCAACTGAACGTCTCGATCGTTTTCTTGACCCGTTTCGCTGTGTGTGATGGGTCATTATCGTGAAGAAGAATGACTTTATGTTGCTTTCTTCGATAATCCGGTCGTTTTTCTTGTAATGCTCGATTTAAATCGATCATTTGCTGTTGGTAGCGATTCGTGTTGACAGTTGTACCAGGTTTTAGCAGCTCATAATAGATAACACCCTTCTGATCCTAGTCTTCAAACTTTTTCGGTGGCTTTCCACGATCTTCGTTTTTCACATCAAAATTACCATTTTTGAATTTTTTAAACCACTCGAAACACTGTGTTTTGCCAAGAGCATGTTCACCGTAAGCTTCGACAAGCATTGGATGCGACTCTGCAGCAGTTTTCTTCAAGTGATAACAAAAAAACAGTGCTGTCCGCAAATCGTAGTTCGTAGGCACAAAACTCGACATGTTGGTGCTTGTAGTAAATACACTGGTATGTCGAACTTGGGTTGTTGTCTACTGAAAATCTTTCTGAGCTGCTAGAGGGAGAAGATGGCGCTGCAGAAGCGGTCGTACGGTCCCTAAACTGATGGCAAGCACCATCTATAGGGAAATTCCGGTTTCATACTTCTTGACCTGATATGTGTATTGAGAAATATTATTTCCAGAATCGAACTACAATTGGTCATTTTTGATACACTCTGCATGCACAAAAACTGGCAAATTCCATGCATGTGTTGTGAAATAGTACGATATATTTTTCAATACCTCCACTGAAATCGTTGCACATTCTGTCAAAAAAGTACCGGAAATTGGTCAATAAAACACAAACTATTTATTATTCATCCAAATTTATTTTATCGCCTTCAAAGTAGGCCCCTCCCGAAATAATACACTATAATACACAAACATTTTTTAAACGCATTTTCCGGAATCAATTTCAGTTCTCACCGCGAATTCTCTTTTATGTCTTCTATCGACTGAAAACGGGTGCCTCGAAGTCGTAATTTGAGTTTTGGGAAGGGAAAAATGTCGGTCGGAGCCATATCAGGTGAATATGGTGGTTTTTCGATGATATTCGTTGAGTTTTTCCAGAAATTCGTTCACAATGATAGCCTTGTGAGATAGTGCGTTATCGTGGTGCAAAATCCGTGAATTTTCTTTCCACAAATCATTTAAAATGGTACGAATTGATTCGTGAGACACAGAAAGTTCAGCGGCTATCTTTCTTAAACTTGAATAACGATTTTCAGTCACCATTTCCTTCACTTTAGCGATGTTAACTACAGTTGAAGACGTTGATGGCCGACTAGAGCGAGACAAATCTTCCACCACATCTCGACCACTTTTGAATACCATGTACCACTCATATGCACGTGTTTTTGATCAAATCGATTCACCGTAAGCCTTCCGCAACATTTCCAGCGATATCGCACACGAAATTCCATTTGCAATGCGAATTTGAGACAAATTCTTTGTTCGATATTCTTATCTATTGGAAAAATCGCGGAACACACTTGAGATAAACTGACAACATCGAGCAATGTGAACAAACTAAATGACAGATTGTGCTCGAACTCCACGTCATTATATAGGACAGCGGTGTCGACTTAGCGTCAAAAAGGTTTTTAACAATCTCTTTAAGCGGGCTTTTTGAATGATCAATTCTCGGTACTTTTTTGACAGAATGTGTTTTTAGCCCGTTTCGTTGAATAAAAGTTGTGAATTTCAGGTGAATGTAGAAAACTTATAAAATTTGCAAGAAAAAGAGGAGGAGCTAGCCTGAAAAATTATAGCAACGGCCTGAAAAGTCGTAACAACGGACTGAAAAGTTATAGCAACGGTCTGAAAAGTAAACAAGGTCCGTTACTATCCATAAAAATCAAAATGCAACTGTCAATTGTTTGAACAAATTCAACGCAATTGTCGTGCTTGACAAATCGAAAATGATATATCTTCTTTCCTCTCAACAGGCTTGAAAACACAACGCTTTTCAGTGGTGTAATTGGAAAAAACGTAAGAATACAAAGTTCTTCATTTCAAAAAGATGTACAAATTTTGTCTTACACAGTTTCTGAAGAAACATATATATACATAAATTTTTTTTTATTTAAAGATACATCCTTTCACTTTAAATCTGTATTTTTGCAAATTTTCAAACATGAATTCCGCGACCTTGGAACGTCTTTGAACTTGTCGTTACCAAAAACAACATGGGTGTCATTGTTGTATCACATCGACCAGTTCGGTTATCTGAAATCAAAAAAATGAAATATTTTTTGATTGAGGCCGGTATTGGCTATGATCGGCCGAGCACGATTTTCAAAATTTAAATTTTTTAAATTTTCATAGTCCCCAATAGGTCAAAAAATAAGGTGAAACTTCAAACTTTTAATTTAATATTGCAATATTTGAACAAATTTGATGTAGCGAAAAATTCGCTTCGGCCGATTATAGCCAATACCGGTCTCAATCAAAAAATATTTAAAAAGTATTAAATAAAATAAAATATATTAAATAAAAAAAAATATATATAATACCCAACTGGTCGATGTGATACAACAATGATACCCATGTTGTTTTTGGTAGCGACAAGTTCAAAGACGTTCCGAGGTCGCGGAATTCATGTTTGAAAATTTGCAAAAATACAGATTTAGAGTGAAAGGATGTATCTTTAAATAAAAAAAAATGTGTGCTGATATCTTTAGTAGATCCTTTGCAATTCATTTCCGAAAAATAGGCCCGATTTTCCCGCTGAAGTGTAGAACCTCCCCTTAAGCAAACGGTTTTGCAGAACAACGCTTATTTCGTATACTACATATTTTGGTGAAAAAAGTCGAATGTTTATAATATTAAAAATCAAAACATAAAATCTACATCCTGTCGAAAAATTTCTTAATAAGAATGTGCAGACCTTATTTAGGTAAATACTTTTTCATCTAAACGTTTTTTATGTATCTCATATATTTTGTCTGAAAAATAGAATTTTTGAATTTTAATCGCATTTTTTGGAATTGAAACGAAAAATATATGTTTTTTCAGAAACTGTGTGAGACAAAATTTGTAGATCTTTTTGAAACGAACAACTTTGTATTCTAACGTTTTTTTTCGTATTTCACATGTTATTGTTAAAAAATTGAATTTTGGATTTTCAATAGTTTTTATTTAAATAAAAAGATAAATATGCATCTTATGAAAAAATGTTACAATTCAAATTTGTAGGTCGTTATATAGAAACTAATATTGTATCATAACGTTTTTTCGTATCTCGTATAATTTAACTGGAGGATGGACTTGAACTTGAAATTGAAACTTGAAACATGAACTTGTCCTTAATTTTTTGGCTCCGATAAATTGTGTCAAAGCTCAACTCAATCTGATAATTCTATCGAGAGTTATACCGCACACGACCTACTACAGACATACAGACAGACAGATACTTTCATAAAAACCGTTTTTTCTGACTCAGGGGGTCTCAAAACGTAAAGATTTGATGAAAATTCCGAAAGTCATTTTTCACATAAAACCAATACCTTCTCATCCATGATGAGAATGTAAAAAAAAAATGCATTTATCATACTTAATCAATAGTACTAAGCAAGCGTCAGAAACGGTATGGCTAAAAGTACTGCAGGAGCATTAATCAATTAGTGAATGTCTCACTGGCAGTAATAGGACAGCAATGTAATGGTCGTTTATTTTTACCTTTTTCCATCCTACCGCTATTCCCTCAGGGTAATCTGGTTGACGTTTTACAACATAAATTGGCGTTAGTTGAAATTGTCCTGTAATATGGCAATTTATCTAAGGAAACATTCGAGATTTAATATCTTTAAATATTAACAAACATTCAGACGTTCTAATAGAAAATAATATGGATTGTTAATAGAATAACTTACAATCGCCACACAAAATCTGTTTTGTCCAACAATTTTTTCTACCGTTAGCGTTATAATTTTTCTGTTTTCGACTTCCTTTAGCATTTTTCCAGATAGAACACTAATTGGTTCACGTGAAAGCAGCAATTGAGTACAAAATTCCAGGGTAAGAATCCAATTTGGTTTAATTATTACTCCAATACATAATAGTTCTTCGTTACCTGGTATCTCATGCCAAAATGTAGCAAAAGCTTCATAGATATTTGAATTCTCATCCGGGACTATCAAGTTGTCAAACATACCTAAAGATAATTATTTTAAGATTTTAGATTGTACTAAAAGTACACTATACAAAACAAAGTAAGAAAGAAAATAGAAGGCAACCATCCAAAACCTATTTCTTTTTTTTCTTTCTTTCACCCTTTTTTTCCCACAACTATTAGAATTACAAATATTAAAAACGCTTCGATGCTAGATCGGCACCCTTCTCTAGGCTCTAAAAAGAATTAAAAATTAGGATATCTAATTTCCCGATCGTTCACACTCCATGGAGATGCTCGACAATACTACCATGAGGACCGTCGAGAAACTGAAAAAATTTGCGGGTCCATCCTCCCTATGTTTTATCTGATAGATCCTACACGGAAAAAAATTTGGTAAAGACGCTGCACCAACTCTGCCGCTCCTGCTTCACTACACTGAAGGGTAACTGCAGCGATCTTCATAGGTTAGCAGGTTTACTTTTTTGTGGACTAACTGCTCTCCCACAATTACACAATTATACAGAATCTAAACAGGATCCCACGCATTCCTTAAGAAAATTTGAGCCTCGTCAAATTGGCTAAATTTTGGATGTGTTGTAGTTCATAAAATTATAAATAAAAAATACTAATGGCCTAATTATCCCTGATGGACAGCTTTTTCAAAAAATAATTTTCTTTTTTGTAATATTTCCTTGAGCGTCCTTTTTTAAGAAAAATTTCAATAGGAGACAATTATGGCATTTTTCACAGGGGCCGCATTTTCCTAAGGAATATGTGGGGTCCTTTCATGGAATTTTTTTTGTAAAACTTGAGCTTTGAATTTATTTTATAATACTGTCATAACTACCGTTGTAGGTACTTCATTAAATTTGTCTTTGAATTTGGGGTAAGAATTCGTGAATCGGATCACTTTTTTCCTGACTTTATGGAATACAGAAAACAATGATTGTATTTCGGAGTAGGCATCAATACTAAAGTATTCCTAAAATATTTTGAAAAAATATTGACAATTACAAAAAGTATTATAACAAGAGTATTTTTGACAAATTTTTTTCAAAAATTTCTACAATGGAAATAAAAACTCTCGATGAAATTTCACCCTCATAAAAAAATTTCAAAAATTATTAAGTTTTAATCAAAAAAATATTGTGATTACAAAAAATTAGTTTTTTATAAAAACAAAATTTCTTATTATAAACAATTTGAATTTTAATAAGTTTATCGATGATTTTATTGAAAATAGTTTAAATCTATATATTTGTTGATGTCTTCCAAATGATAAACCGGAAAAAAAATTTAGATTCTCAATTAAGCAATGAATGGCATCCGTTTTTGTGAGCCGGAGTGCATCGCATCGACCAATCACAATGCTCTTGACCGTGCATAGGTACTCAAAGTGTGTACGTTATCATCAATAACTCTGCTACGATCAAGTATTTGTTTTATTCAAAAAACGTTAAATATCAATGTTGGGAAGTAAATGATGATTAAATACACTCATTAATCATTGTTTCACTTTTTAATTGCATGGAAAATCACGATTAAAATTTAAATATACATATACGAGGTGTGTCCGAAATGTATTCGACCTGCGTTTATATCTTCGCGCCAGAGCGCTCCATTGGCCTTTGCGGGGTATGAGCGTAACCAGTAGTCCCTCATGAACTCCCTGAATACCGTAGTTACTGGCCGGATGCTTTGGGTCGTACGCAGCGTGTGTTTATGTCCAACATGCATTTTCCGTTCGTCGCATTTGTTTACAGTTGAAAATGACAGAAAGAACAGATCAACGAATTTGCATTAAGTTTTGAGCAAGAGTTGTACGGAGACGATTGAAATGGTACAGAAGGCCTTTGTGGACGAAAGTATGGGCATAACACAGATAAAGGAGTGGTACAGAGCGAAAAAGCACGTCAAAGTCGGAGCCATGTCAAGTCAATGCTGATTATTTTTTTCGATTGTGAGGGTGTTGTACACTACGAATTTGCTACAAGAGGTCAGACGATCAACAAAGAATATTACGTTGAAGTTCTGAAAAGATTGCGTGATGCCGTGAGAAGGAAACGATCGCGTTTCTGGTCAAGCGGTGACTGGCTTCTTCACCACGATAACGTGCCTGCGCATTCATTGAACCTTCTGCAGCAATTTTTGGCGAAACGCCAGTCTCCGTACACTCCCGACATAGCTCCCTGCGACTTTTGGATGTTCCCAAAATTGAAAATGGCGCTCAAAGGAAAGCGGATCGACGACATCGAGACGATTCAGAGTAATGCGACGCGAGAACTGCAGGCCATTCCAAAATCTGCGTTCGAGGACTGCTTTAAGATGTGAAAGCACCGCTCAGAGCATGTAGTTCAATCAAATGGGGACTACTTCGAAGGATGCCACGGTCTATATGACGAAGAATAGCACCAACGCGGAGATATAAACGCTGGTCGGATACTTTTCGGACACACCTCGTAAATCAAATACAGTGGATTTACTTTTTTCAACTACATACAACTTTTGCATGATAAAAAAGAAAGTCAACCAACACTGAGCTATTTTAAAATGTAACTGCACGAGTAACTAAAGATGCCTAATTGCACAATTGAAAAAGTGGAGAACTTTTTGAATTAAAAATCTGTTTTTATAACTAATAAATATTTTGTGACGCTGAGTAAAATTCCATAGAAGCAAATCTGGGTTATTTCTAATGAGTTTTTATTTGCGCAGTTTGAAAAGTCATGGAATGTTGAATAACAAGAATGATTAAAAGGTTTAAATACTTCAAAATTTATTGAACGTAATCACGAAATTTTGAGGTTAACATTGTGGAGGAACATAAAATGAAGTACACTGAAAAAAACTTAGATTACTAGTCAAGTTCTAGTGAAATATACTAAAAAAACATGTGAAATACACTAAGAAACTATAAAAATTGACTACATTTTCGTTTAATTCATTTAAAATACCTATAGTAATCCTGTTACTCAACCAATCTACTAGTTCATCTTGTCAATTTTTTGTTTGGTGCATAATACTTATTTAATCTATCTAAAGTCGAAGGATACAGATAAAATAAATATTGCACTTCATTGAAGGTTCTTCTTCAAAGTATTCCAACTCTGTATATATTTTTCTAATTTAACTCTATTAAAGTTGACAAATAACCAGCTTTCATGAATAAATTAGTGCCTGTACCATTTGAAATTTTTAGGGAAGTGTTAAAAAGAATTTCCAATAATTGAGATAGGCGCTGTAATTATTAGTGCAGGTTGACACCTGCTTGAATATTATAGGTGGTATTCATTTATGCATAAGTGTTCGTAAAAGACCAGCTGCGCAAGCGTCAACTTGATGACTTGCACGAGTGGTTGAGGCAACATATCAAGTGAAGATAACATGATTGAACTTAAGGTCTTACAGTACTCAACAATTTTTCGTAAAGATTTTAAATCCTACGTAAGCATCTAAAGGGTTTCCCAATAGGGGTGATATGATTTTGAATGTCCCTATCGGGCTCATTTGAACTGAAATTTTTGACGTCTGCTGTCAGTTGTCATCAGTAAGGTTTGCCATTTAATCATGAGTAGTTTCACGCTTCCACAACGTTTGGAAATTGTCCAATTATTTTATCAAAATTCGAGAAGTTTTGTCGGTGTTCAAAGAGCATATCGTGCAAAATATGGTCGTCATTCTGCTCCATCCGCGCTCTCAATTCGTCGAATAATCGATAAGTTGGAGAGTGAATTTACTCTATTGGATACTGAGCCTAAAAATCGTATGCGTACCGCACGTTCTACACAGAATATAGCCGCCGTACAGGCCAGTATCGAGGAAAACCGTGAATTGTCCGTGCCACGCCGATCTCAGGAATTGGGCCTCTCCAGGATGACTACCTGGCGTATTTTGCGATTGGATCTTGGCCTGCATCCCTATAAGATGATTCTGGCCCAAGAACTGAAGCCTAATGACCATCGTTTGCGTCGGGAGTTCGCGGATTGGGCTCTGGAATCAATTGAAAATGATCCCAATTTTCATCAAAAAATCATCTTTTCTGATGAGGCGCATTTTTGGCTCAAGTCTCGGGGGACATTTGGCCGATATATTGTTAAAATCATAAATGGCATAGAATATCCAATATAATAAAAAAGATTTCGATCAATTCCGAATGAATATCCAGTGTTTTTTTTAAATTTCAAAACATATCACCCTTATTGGGAAACCCTTTATGTGAAGACTTTCGATATGGGAAAATGATTCATATTGAATAAGAATATAATTACCTTTCGAATAAGTAAAAGCAAGAAACGTCAGAATTATTGCCGTTTTGAGGTTCCTTATGCCTGAAGAAACCATTATAGCTTGAAATTGAATTTCTCTTTTGTATAATAGAACTACCTTTAGGCTACGTAGGTCTCAGAAAAGTGCCAAAACAAGTCTTGATTCGACTATACGGAAAGTGTTGAGTCAGATGAAACGTGGAAGTCTTGAAGTTTCTCTCTTTTTGTCTGTCAAATTGAAACTGTCAAGGATAGATTTTTATTGAGGAGCAATGAAATTATCGTCAGCTACTTGCGCCACATCTACTCCCACCATTGCGCACTTATCTTCTTCTCCTAGAAATTTTGTTTGAAATATCTATTCTCGGAAATGAATTTTGACATGCCTCACGAAGTTTAATAAATATAATACGTGAATGACATATTTTATAACTATATGTACGAAAAAATCTCTGTCTGCTTTAATGTTTCTCCAATTTATCGCAAAATATTTAAATTATATGCAACTAAATGAAATGAAATACGGACATTTGGAGTTTTATATGTTATCTGGAACGCGTAGTTACAATTTAGCATCTTTTCCCATCTCTTCATTCACAAAAAAGTTAAAAATTACTCATAAATTATTACGATTGTAATGATCGAATTCTTGAATATTTTCAAATATGTGAATCCATTACGCCATACTCAAATTTCACATGTGTACACATTAAAATTTGTACACGTGTCGGCTTGAATACGAAAAATATTACTCACATTTTTTTTTCATAAAAAGAAGCGCTTAGTAAAAATCTTATGACATATTACATAAGTGATGAGGTTCAAAATCTAAAAAATGTTCTCACTTAATTTCTGAATTGCTCTTAAAAACAGTGCAAAGATTGTTTAGTAAATGAAAGTTACCTGATTCCTATGACGAAATATTGTTGATGAAGAATTCTATTACGTCTCAAAAATTATTTTATCTATTATTTCAATTCATAGATTTAATGATTCACGATATTTTGAAATATCAGCTTTATTCTTTTTACTACGTTTCTGAGTTATATTCTATTAAATTTACTACGCCTTTGTATCCTAATCCGTAAGAAAGGTTCTTAAATTCAGTAGATTTTTTTACATTTCAATATTTGCACGTATTGCAGAAATAACCATAGGGTCTCTTAATTCTTGTCAAGTCCCGCGACTCTACCATCTAGAGTAATAAACAAATTAAGGAACCAATGAAGAGATCAAGGCAACATTACCACGTCCTTGATTATATTGACTCAACAGCAAGATCTAACAAGAAATAGGAAGATCGTTAAAATCGAAAGGGAAATCTAAATAGATATATTTGGCTGTGACATTAACGCCAAGTAATAAATTTCATCGGAACGTGACTCATCGGTAAAGGCAACTCATTCGACTTTAAACACCAAAATATGGAAAAGATCGTACACCTTGTTTTTACTTCTACAGTAGTTGACCTTTTCGTTAGAATCAAATAACAAATAAAATAGACTTGATATATTTGACTATGACACTAATGCCAGGTAATAAATTTCATCGAAGCATAAGTGATCAGAGAAGGCAACTCATCCGATCTTAAAATACCAAATATGGAAAAGATGATACACCTTGTTTACTTCCACAGTAGTTGACCTTTTCGTTAGAATCGAATAACAGATAAAATAGATTGCGACATTAGTGCCAGGTAACGAATTTCATTGGAGCACGAGTCATCAGAGAGGGCAACTCATCCGATCTTAATACCAAAGGTGGTACACCTTGGTTTTGCTCCCACCATAAGCAACCTTGCAAAAGTTCTATAAAAGGCAAAAATCCCAAGAGAAGTCAGTCCAGTACCATCATCTCTACACGGCGAGTTTAGTTCAGTCTAGTCCAGTACCATCATCTCTACGCCGTGAGTCTGGTCCAGTTCATTATCTCTACACAGCGAGTCTAGTCCAGTTTTATTATCTCTACGCTACGAGTTCAGTCAACATCAGATTTCTACAATGTAACCAACGCGAGTCCAGTCCAGTACCATCATCTCTACACGGCGAGTTCAGTTCAGTCTAGTCCAGTACCATCATCTCTACAGGGCGAGTTCAGTTCAGTCTAGTCCAGTTTCATCATCTCTACGTTACGAGTTCAGTCCAGCCTCATCAGATTTTACCGCTACTCAGACGAATTCCTACTCGACGCTGAGTTCAACGACATTAGAAAGTGAAGGGGAATCACCGTCCAAAATTCTCTCTAAACTTGGATCAAGAATCGACTAGACCAACCGTCTCAACAACAAATTTCCCATCAAACAAGTACTATCTCAACGATCTCAACGAGGACTCAACTGACCACCTTCGCTCCACTGGACTCAATAATTCATCAGACAAATTTCATTCGGGGTAATTACAAAGGTACATCTAAATTTCAATTCGATTTCCAATTCCATGATGCTTATTCGTTTCTCAATTTGATTGTTAATAAACATACTTTATATCAATAACCATTCTCAATCACTGCCTTCTCCTCATCCCTTAGAGAGGATCCTTTTCGATCCTAACATAAAACGAGGAATCTTTTAAGAAGAGAAATGTTACGTTTCTGACGTAACAATTCTCTTAAATTCTCAACTTAGCAGATGTTCATCAACTGCAGGGATGCCAATATATTTCAAGCTGTTCGTACCTTTTTCCACTTTCTCTCCCTTTTGAAGATTTGAGCATCGACTACATTTATACATTGTTTGAAATTCTGTATTTTTGCCTTTATTGCCTAGGCGTGATGCTTATTCCATTGATAAGGATTCAATTTTCGACTTATTAAATTGTTTTATGATCCATGACCCTCCACTGAACCTAAGAAGAGCTAACCCATTGCCTTCGGGTTTTTCCAAATTTGTACCAATCGATATTAAGGGGAGAGCCTCATGTAAACGACGGTTTTTTTGAGAATTTTTTCCAGAAAAATGAGAACATTTATTATATCGGACTATACAAAGTATTTAATAGTATATTATGTGCCACCGGCGCGCAAACTCGTTTTTTCGCTACAGTTAACAGTAGCGCAATGTAGTATATTGCGCTACAGGGGAATGAAATGTAAAGATTGAACTGCGCATGCGCCTATAGTCATGCAACGGAGCACAATCTTCTTCTTACTCTTCTTCTTCTTCGTACAGCGTTAGCACCTTACTGGCAAAGCCTTGTTCATTTGAACTACGCATGCGTCTATTAAAATCCGATAAAATCAAAATGGCCGGGACTAGTCGTGACATATCAAGCGTAATGACTAGAGCCGCAAACAACCACTCTCTAAATTTGAATCAGTCAAAATCTACTGATTATCAGTGAAAGTTGACTGATTCAAATAGCTAAAAAGAGGTTACTGTAAATCAGTCCAATTTCACTGATTATTTCAGTGAAAATTGACTGATTTGATAGTGAAAAATATGTTTTTCACTGATGAATCAGTGAAAGTTAACTGATTTAACAGTGAAAATTTGACTGATTCAGATTTAGAGAGCAATACTAGATTAGATTCGAGTGTACGCATAAAAACTCGTATACGCACCTAGGTCACATAAAATAGAATACGTGCCAATGCACACAATTCGGGAAATGACGAGACTCGTGACAATGCTCGCAGGTCTGATCGCGCCTCGACTTCGTCTCAGCTTTGTCTCGGCTTTGCCTCAGCTACGTCTCGGCTACACTTCATCTACGCCTCGACTACGCATTGGCTTCGATCTCCTGCGAGCATTGTCGCTTGTCACGCAATAACCCTCATTGTGCGCCTAGGCACGTGATATACTATTATGTGACTTCGGCGCATATACGAGTTTTTATGCGTACACTCGAATCCAACCTGAAAAGGTCAACTTTGCCGTGATTATCGCCCATCTCACTTGACATTTCGCGAATACTTCCGGCCATTTTGATTTTCTCGATCTTGTGTAGTAGTAGCGTATTGTAATAGAGCATGCGCAGTTCAAATGTATAAGGTTTTGTCAGTACGGTGCCAACGCTGTACGAAGAAGAAGAAGAATAAGAAGAAGATTCTGCTCCGCTGTATCGTAATAGGCGCATGCGCAGTTCAAATTTTACATTACATTCCTCTCTATTGTAATATACAACATTACTTTACTCTTAACTGTAGCGTAAAAACGAGTTAACGCGCCGGAGGCACATAAAATGTCTTTTTTTATAGTTGAAAAAATCCGAAATGACGGCGCTACAGCTGCTTGAAGTCGGCTCCTTCAATTAGCGCCGGGGAACACCCAGGTCCTTGTAATTGACTAAAATTAATTAATCAAATTTTTTTGATTAAAGTCTTGGTACCTTTGGAGCATATCACTTTGGTGACTTCTTAGGGATCTTTAGAACTTTCTCTTGGGTTTAAAACTTTGGGGATACATTCTTGAGATAGTAAATGAATTTTTGAAGTAAAAAAAATACAAAACAATTTAATTTTACATGAGGCTTTCCCTTTAAAGACCATCCTTCTCTCGTAAAGATTTATATATAGCATTATTCACAAATCATCTCATTTCTTTTCTTGACAGGAGCGAGCGGATGCAGCCGAGTCAGCTTATATTATTGTCTTAATCTGGCTACCACGTTCTTTTTGGCACTCATTCTGGCAGCTACGAGTTTAAGTTAGCTCGACGATTCTCAGGACATCACTTACTCTCTATGAACACATTACAGTGCCCATGTAAACCTAGTAGTCTAGGGCTTCCAGTTATGTATGTCACTACGTATGAAGTAGACCATAAATTAAGTTATATTTAAGTGGAAAGTAATGACATTTTGGATATATACACCTCGATATGAAAAGTACATTGTAGCTAATTTTGAGCATGTTATCTTTTGATGTGAATTATTAATAAAATACAGTGCGAGACTTCGAGAAAAATCTTTGAATTTTTCTACATTTTTTCCATTTGCTGTTACTTTTGTGATTGTAAATAAGTCAGTTGTTGTATTACGTAACTTATAAAGAAAAATTCACTTAAGAAAGCAATTTGTATCGTGGTCTTGTTTCTTTTAAGGGGTTATATACACTTCTGTTCGAGAAAAAAAGCGTATTTTTACGATTTTTTTTTTGGAAAAACAACACATTTTTTGTAAAAAAAACTGAACGCCTATTTATTTATACATGTCGAAAAATCTTTCACGAATTTTTTCAAAAAAAAAAATTCATAGCTGGAGTCAATATTGCCATTGTGCTGAAACACAATTTTCCCGACATCTCTTGCGGTGAGCATGATAAAGAAGGAACTGCTTATCTGAAATACACAAAACAAAAACAAAACTGTAGTTGGTACCTTTACGCTGTGCGTGAACGAAGGTTGTTGCGAAATTCATTTTTTTACAAAAATGGTGATCGTTTTTCTAAAAAGTTTGATTTTCGAACGTCTGAGCTTTCGGTTTTTGCAGCAAGAAAAAAAAGTTTTGCTTGAAATTTAAAATCCTTCTTCCACTCAGAGGCTATTATTGTTGTTAGTAAGCCTGCAAAAATTCAGACTGATCTGGTTAACGGTTCTCGAGAAACTGTGCTCACCGTAACCGCACTTTTTGAAAAATCAAGTTTCGATATAATCGCGTGTAAAGGCGGACTTGCAGATGACTCGCAGTTGCAGATAGCGCGCTATCAAGAGCTGCCAAATCGGTTCTACTGCTCAGATCTGTGTGATTTTTTGGAAAAAGATTCTCTGAGATATGTACTTTCAGAAAGTGCAATAAAAAAATTTTCGATTTTTTCAATCAACACAAGTGTATATAACCCCTTAATTTAATCTTTGTTAAGATCGACCTTTTGCTTTTATACTACTGTGGGCTAAAACTAAGGCGAATTTTGTTATAAAATGAAAAATCTTTATTTATTTATCCAAATCAATTTCATCCCCTTCAAAGTAATCCCCTCCCGATATAATGCACTTATGCCAACGTTTTTTCCAATCGTTGAAACACTTGTTAAATTCGATTTCCGGAATTGCCTTCAAAGCCTTCTTCGATTCGGCTTGTATGTATCTCTTGAATCGTGTCAAAACGGTGTCCTCGGAGTGTTCTTTTGAGTTTGGGGAATAGCCAGAAGTTACACGGAGCCAAATCAGGCGAATATGGTGGTTGTGGAACGATATGCGTTGAGTTTTTGGCGAAATGGTCACGAAGAACGAGTGCAGTGTGAAACGGCGCATTATCGTGATGCAAAAACCACGAGTTGTCTGCCCAAAATATCTTTTGAAACGATGTTGAGTGATCCTCTTGAAATGCCAATAGTGTCAGCAAGGTCTCTAATTGTCAATCGACGATTTTGGTGTACTGATTCTTTGATTTGATTGACGTGTTGCTCGTCATTTGATGTTGATGGTCGTCCGGGGCGTTCCAAGTCATCAACACGTTCTCTGCCTTTTTTGAAGTCTTTGTACCACTTATAAACATTTTTCTGCGACATGGTCAAATCACCGAAGGCCTTCTGCAACTTTCTGAACGTTTCCGCAACTGAAATGTCATTCCGCAAACAAAATTTAATGGCACTTCTTTGTTCAACAAATTCTGACATTGTAAAAATCGGAAAAATCACTTTTAGTCGTTTAGAAAACACAAGCGTAACCACGTAACAAATGATGACATTGACATGAAATTTGGCACAAATGTCAGTAACATTAGGAACAACATAAAAATAAAAGAGTTTGTCCGAATCGGTTAGCTCGCGAAGTTTAAATTAAAAATTCACCTAAGTTTTTGCCCACAGAAGTATTCACGTTGAATCACTTGCAACCTTTGAACTTAAGCTACTTTTACTTTGAAATACTTTCTAGGCTTACAGTTGACTATTATCTTTTTATGAAGAGCCTCTGTAGAGACGTTTCACATTTTTTAGAAGTTAACGTCATCCTTCAATATATAACAATAATAAAAAAAACTTTGTAAGAGGAAAAGTATTGTAGATTTAGCGTTTCGTGTAGAGAAAATTGGGTCAACTTTATTCCTGCGCCATTTTCCTCTACTTTCTTTTAGAATGTGTATGATCGACTAGAGCTAGACAAGAAGCCACAATCTCATTTGCGCAAAAACAGGTAAAAGACAAGAATCATAGTATATATATATATATATATATATATATCATTAAAACCATTTTATCAGAATAAATTTTCGATTGAAAATGTGTAAGGTGGAACTAGGGTTGGTAATACTTTATTTCATATTGAGATAATAAGCAGTGCCTTTGTTAACGAATTTTCTAAATGCTAAGCATTTAATTTAATTTTCAACCACTTTTTCCTCTGAAAAACTGTCCTCTTAAAAATTATTAGGATTAAAGTTTCATTAATAAATAAAAGGCAGGTAAAAGATTAGGATTCAAATTTCCAAGACGGTTAACAAAATTATTACTTTTCACCAACAAAAATATTCTCATAGATTTTAAACTATACCTAACAAAAACTTATGACGCTTTTGGAATAAATATATGAGGTGTACTTGAAAAATATATTTTACAAACCCCTTCACTCATACAAAAAACACTGCATGGAAAGAAATTTGATGGCTAAATTTATTACGTTTCATGAGAAGAAGTGCCATTTTAGAGAGTAAACCAGAACCATTGAAAAAAGTTGTGAAAAAGTCCCATCATAATGGTAATGTTTATTATGTCAATCATTACTCGCTGTCTGTCTGAAATTTGAGTCTAATAATCAGCATTTATTTCATTTTACCGAATCTTTTGATGTAAATATTTATAAAGCAGAGTTTTGGAATCAGCGCGTGTTTCAAAATGGAAACATTAAGAGAAATTTTCATTATCTATGATGGGTACGTTTCACTTTCGAGCATTTTCATATTTCGACTACAATAGAGCTTAGAAAGTCAAATCAATTAAAGTGGATTTTACCATCTTCGATGGTAATAATTCCAAATTGAAAAAAATTCATTCTTTTTGAATAATTCACATTTCTGACAGATTACTTAAATTACCATAATTAAAACAATTGTTTCGAATTTTAATAGATGACGTTAGTGATTAGTTCTAACAATTACTTGGCAAAAATGGACCTCTGAATTGGCTGATCAACGGATTTTCATAACCGAATACAAATAACTTATGAACTTTTTAAATAACTATCGTTTTTTGCTCAGTGAATTGTTTTTTTGTATAAAAAAATCATACTTGAATTTAAGATTTTACTTGGTAGTTATAGGAAGTTTAATAACTATTGCTGCAAATCCCTTGATTTTTGGAAGCTGAAATGGATTTCAGATAGATATAGTAAATGAAGAGAGAAAAAGTTTCAAACGTCAGTTAGCCGAATTCCAATGAATCTCTGTCACTTCACTTTAGTATTTAAACTAGTATTTCGATGGTACTGCAATTTCTGCTAGAGAGTGCGCTCAAATCGTTAATTATCCAGTCGAATGTGGCAAATGCAACAAATCTAATTGGATTTTCGAACTGCATGAATAATTTGTGTTAAACGACGTTTCTGCAGTTCAATGTATGAATCGATTGAGCTAATAAATCGAAAGCACTCATTTACTCTGACTATTTCACGAAGTGAAAAACAATTTAACATTGTTGACATGACTTTTTTTTAAAAGATGGAAATAAGTAAAAATAGTATATTGTGCCACTATGAAAAAAAAACTTTATTTTTACGCTGGTAAAATAAATGTTTTTCCCGTGTCGCACACGATTTTTTTCCAACTGTGGGGACGAAAATGCATTTTTCTACTAACTGGTCATAAGATGCATTTTATTGCCCCCTGTGGAGCAAACAAATCCATTTTTTAACCTACCAGTAGAAAAAAAATCGTGTGCAACATGAGAAAAACATAATATATTATTTAATATTCAATATTTCTTTTCTTCTCTAAATTATAATACCGGTAACACCAAATCTACAAAATAATATTGTATATTATTGTTTGCCCTGCAGGGGGCACTAAAATGCACTTTATAACTCGCTAGTAGAAAAAAGTATATAAGAGCATTTTATTGTTATAAGTTTTCATCTAGTCTGTTCAAAGTATTTTGAGTAGTTAATTTTGAACATAAAATTTTTTCACTCATTAAATTTGATTTGAACACCTTATTCAAAAGTGTATATTTCTGCATGAAACTATTGATGAAAAAAAGTAAATTATATTAATTATTAGTTCACATAAATTTTTCATATAGAATCCGATACTAGGATCATTATATCCGAGTATTTTTGTTTGTGTTTCTTTTTACATTCTCGTCATGAATCAGAAGGTATATTTTCTGTAGACAATTGTAAACAAACCTATTTGTAGAATTAAACAAATATAATATTTTTAATGAAAACTAGTAATCAAGTTGAGTTGAGATTATAAAATCCTAAGTAAAAGGTACATAATATGTTAATCATATTAATCTCTGACATGATTACAAAATCCTAAAATCATTACAATTATGTTATATTTTTGTTATTTAGTCTTGAAAAGGTATTTGAAGTAATCTTTCTGAATAATATAAATTTAAACCAATTTCGAAATACTGCCGTTGTTTGGCTGAAAACAAAAAAAATAAGTAAGATAGTAGCAAACAAAAACTAATTGTAAGAAGGGGCGAAACTGCGCGTGAAGTGAGGAATAGCGAGAGATGAAATTACATTGCCGACATTATTTTTACTTACTTTTTTTCCTAACCTTTTAGGTAGTGGAACTATAAAATTTCAAAGTGGCAAACGTTTCGGCCACAGATGTGGGCCCTCTTCAGTTCCAAATTTTTTTAAGAATAAAAACATTAAAGTATCGAGCCCGCCGTAGGAAATAAACGTTAATAATTAATCATTAATAATTCCAAAAAATGTACAGGAACATGTCTTGCTATAATTATTTTCACTCTCTAAAGACTGTTTTAGTATTAAAATTTCTAATTCAACTAGATAATTAAACATAAAAATAAAAATTGAATTTCGAACTCAACTAAATTAAACTCAATTAAACATAATTAAAAATTACTTCTCCTAATGATAAAATGGCAATGAAAGAAAATATAAAAGACTTAGATCCTAAGATTGGATCCCAATCTTATTTTTATAAAAATAATGCAAACTACTAATGAACAATGAATTGTATTGTATATATTTGTATTTATATGAATTTTATTATGATTTTTCTACAGGTTAAATGTTTTCGAACTTTTCCTTCTTTTTTGTTGCAATTTTAACTCTTTGCATTATCAAAGAAAAAAATTATACATTTATGATGACAATTTATTGCGATTTTGAAGAATCTCTGCTTTAAAATAAGCCCAAGAACATTAAATTCGAAAGTTATTTAAAATTTAAAAAAACATTGAAATTTTGACATTTATTTCAATACCTTCTTCAAAATTTAACGAAACGACTTCATTCTGGACTCATTTTATAGAGGATTTTGATGGCATCAAATTGATGAAAATAAATTTTATCACTCACAGAATTAAAATCAAGATAATTTAAGCAAACATCGAAAAAAAGGTGGTCTATAATTTTCTCTTATCTAAATATCGTAAGTAAAATTGTGGAACATTTTATTACGTATAAAATTAGTCATTAATGTTTAGGTCTGATAAAAATTATAGATTTCTTATTAGTAAAATCCAGTGATGTGCAAAATAATTCGATTCGACTCGAGTCGGCTTTTCGACGTGATCAAATGTCGGATTTTTCGTCAACTGACTCAAGCGTGAGTCGCTTTCCGACATTTGAATACGAGCAAGCGCTGAGTCGAATGTCGGATTTTCGACAACCGATTCACACATGAGTCGCTTTCCGACATTCGAATACGAGCAACTGCTGAGTCGAATGTCGGATATTTATTAACCACATACTTTACGGATATGTGTTATATTTGTTCAAAATGGAAATTTATGACTGAATATGACACTCATCCGGTATATAATTTGTTTTGCTCACTTTCTGATTAACAATTCTTAAATTTTGGATGAAATATGGTAAAATACCCTCAAAAACTTCGCTCAATCGGAGCCTGCCGATTTACGATTTCCCGAAACGGAGTTGGCCAATTAAAATGATTTAAATTTTGAGGTCCAATTCAAACGCATCATTTCGATTCATAAGAAGATCGCCCAATCCGCATTCTTAAAAGAAACCGACTCACTAAAGCACTCGTTCAATCGTTTCTTTTTTCCTGGGTAATTTAAATATTTGAATATTTAATATAATTTTATTGAAATGTTTTTTTCCTTAATTTTTAGCAGCTTTTCGCCAGGAAAAGTATAAAATAAACATATATATTTTATTTATATACATATATAAATATAATTTTGATAATTTTAAAAGTTTGTCTAATAAATACCTGTCAGAAAAAAGAATGCGAGGTTTTAATTTTTGAATCACGCAACTTTAGTCGTTTGCTTTTTATAACCTTAAATTTCCCTTTGGAATTAGAAAATATTTATCTATTTATTTAAATTTTTCTTCAACTTTGAAACATAATCTTACGTTTAATAATAGTCATACTAATAGTTATCAACAAGCTGGAAAATCAAAAACTTTTATTATTTTCAAGCTTGTATTAGTTTTGATTTGGACTTATTTGCCTATAAAATTACATGAAAATTGATCAATAAGTCACTATTTAATAAGTTCACCTCTAAAAATGACTTTTATCAATTTTAACCTAAACTAGTCAATATTTCTTTGTCAAACATATTCGAATGTCGGAAAGCAACTCACGTTTGAGTCGGTTGTCGAAAATCCGACATTCGACTCAGCAGTTGCTCGTATTCGAATGCCGGAAAGCGACTCACGCTTGAGTCGGTTGTCGAAAATCCGACATTCGACTCAGCGCCTAAAATTAATTTGAATTTGCCCATCAATCCCGAATATAAAAATTTATTATTTTTATCTCATCAGAATTTATCATCCGCTTCTCTTAGTCATATCGTTAGAAATACTTTGATATTTTAATTAAATCCAACTGTAAAAAATTTTTCGGAAATTTTTCCGAAAATAGTCGGACAGCTTAAAATACAAATGGGTCGTAAACTTTTCCAAAGATATAGTAGGAAATATTTCCGACATAGAACTGGAAATAGTTCCTACCTTTTGGTCGGAGAAATATCCAGTTTATTAGGAAAAATTGATATATTTCATAATTTAAGTGGAAAAAGATCCAAAAAAGTGAACGAATTTCCGTTTTTGTGGAATAATTTCCGCTTTTCATGGGAAAAATTTCCTACAACTTAGGAGATTTGTGAAATGTTCTTAACTTTTTGATATATTTCCTAATAGTTCGGAAATAAGTCCAAAAATTCGGTCAATTTTCGTCAAATCTATGGAATATTTCTAGTTTCTGTAGGAAAATCTATGCTTCCTAAGGATTTAGGAAAAATTTCCTAATACATAGTAGGAAAATTTACCAATATTTTTTACAGTGTTCTTTTCATGCTTTTTGTACCACTTTGCCTTCAAAATGGCTACCATAATTTAAATGTAAGATTCATACATCAATTTTTTCCAAGGATAGTATGCTGATAAAAATGCTAATTTTAATACACTTCAATATATGATGCAAGGAATAAATTATAATTAATATTTTTGTAAATTATAAGAACTTTATATACATCACAAATATGTTTTTAGAATTTCAATTGATATAATTTATTTTATTGAATTAAGTTAATAAAAATTCTTAATAATTATTACTGTATATTACTTGGTAAAGATCAAACTTTAAATGATACATTAGTGAATAATAATATGATTTGAGTCAGTGTCATACGTTTTGTAATCCATGTTACTAAGTCATACTATCAGTTGTTGTAAAATACTTTGATTAAAATTGTTTTTCAGTACTTTGTACAATTTCAAAAGCAAGTGACGATTACAGGTACACTGATGATTATTGGGTCTTCTACCTTAGTTGAAGTTAACGTCTTAGTTTCTTTCTTTTCCTGCTTTTATCCATTGGGTTCCTAATTAATTCTCGTAGATACGGGTTAATGATGTTATCAAGTTTGAACCTGACGTGGATAGTAACTCTGATAAAACTAATTTTTCTTTTTTTTTGACAATCGTGAGGTCGAATAAATCCGATTTTTTCATCCAATACGAGGAAACTGCCTAGGGGGAACTAAAATATCAACAGTCTTTAGTTTTTAACTTCCTTTTAGAGAACAAAGCCTCATGATAAAGTTATATGTACGAGGGGCACTATTTATATTTTAAGCCTAATAATGAAAAACAGTAATTTGTCATAAAAAATGGCTTTATGCTTTTTAAACGTATAAAGAAAACAGAACGTCAATCTTAGTTTTTCGCTAAAATGTTGCAAAGTTCATTAAAAAAAGGCTCAAACAAGGCACCAAACTCCTGAACGCAGTAAAGTGACAGTGATGGGGGGAGAAGGCGAGTAGGCTCACATTTCGTTGTCGTACAATCTTTTGATGTGGAAAACAAAATCTTGAACATGCAAATATATCAGAATATATAAATAGATTATTGTATAATATTTTACTCTATAATTCTAAAATAGTTTTAGCTAATCAAATATATTGTCAAATATATTATCAAATAATATTATAGTGTAAACGGTGCAATCATCTGATAAGCGTATCGACAAGAATAGACGCTCTAATTTAAATTAAAATCACAAAAATCATAAGAGTTGGATTAATGCTATCATGATGATAAAATAAACTAATTACGCACTTTACGCCACGTCAGTGTTCACGTGTCATCTTAAGAGCCTAATGGGGAATTAATAACTGAAATCCATTTACTATAGTAGACTTATGTCAAGTAATGGATAAAAACTATTACCTTATATCTGAATTCCATTTGAATTAATAATATGCAATTATTAGTTCTTTATTGCCCTTAAATATAGATGGAAAAACATTAGAAAAAAACTTGATGCGGAAGATTTAATTGCAAATTACTGAAATAATTAATTTTCTTCTTGCATAAAAAATACTCGAGTGATTCGGTAATAAACACTAGAAAGGATGTTCTCGAGCGCAAGAGCAGGGATGAGTGAGAGCCAGGAAAAGATTAATATGATCATATAATCTAACGATTATACTAACAAATTATTAAAGTCATACAATAATACATAAGTATAATCGAAAATCTAGTAAATAAAGCTGTTTTGTTATCTGATAATGAATTTCATGCTCATAGCTTATAAGTTATAAATGTTTATCTATATAGTATATCAATCAAAATTTTATCTATTGAGTTACACAAGACATGTATGCGTTATTTTCCACGTAAGATAAAGTCTGCGCAGTCTGTATGAACAAACACGAAAAAATGTATTGATGTAAAAATGTAAAATGTATTAATGATAACTTTTGGTCAATTCATTTTAATTCCGAGGAATTATTGTAAAAAGATCGCGAAAGTTGATTTCTCGATTTCGTTTTTTTCCCAAATTTGACATGTTGCGTTAGTCAAATTACCTCTTATTTCAACTTGCAATTAAAAACGAAAAACTCAATAAGGTCTTATTTTCTTCAGTTATAATGCTGGAAAGAAGGTCACCAAAAAAATCTTGGATAAATTTTTTATGATTATTTTGCATGGATTATTCTACTTATAGTATACAAAAACTGGAAATTAATAATCAATTTAGTTGAATAAAATTCAATCAATTAATGTTCTAAAAATAATAATTGATAAGAAATATGTCATTAAACAATATCAGTGTGGATTATGACTAATTTATCAGTGCATTTTACTGATTAACGGTCAAATTTTTTTTGACCAATTTAATATTAGACTCAGAAATAATACATTGTTAAACAAGTGGGGGATCTAAGAGATTTCCAATGAGCATGGAGTTGCCGCGCGAGCGATGCGCGGGTATCAACGGAAGAATGTTTTTGGATTGAACAAATTATTTATTCAACCACAATCAGTTAAATTTACAAAACTGTTCACTTAAACTTAAATGTACGTATTTCACTATATACTTTCATGTTAACTTTCATTGGTTTAAATGTTTAATTTTGAAATGTACGGTAGTTCCAATCAGCCAACATTGACATAAGAGCTTTAAAAGCTGTTTTAGTGAACCTGAAGAAAGTCATTTTATACCAGCTTTTATTTATGTGAGAACGAACAAATCCTATAACATTCAGATTCCTTAGTAGAAGACTGCCCAAGGGAAACTAAAATATTTACATCTTATTAGCTTTTTAACTTCCTCGTAAAGAACTACAGCGTAGATAAATTGAGGGGATATTCTACTTTAAAGACAGAAAAAGTTACGCATTTTCGACGAATTTTCTCTCAAAAAGTAATACACATAACGTTACAAACTTTTTTTTTCATTCTGAGAGAGTAGAAATTTTTTTTAGGGCCATGGGTAGACTGGATCACTTGACGCCGGCAATTGCAATTACAGCATGCAAGGTTATTAATTTTTATTTTATTTTATTTTTAAGTATGAAAAAAGTATTCATTTATCTATTTTTACACGAATAAACCCATAAAAAACAATTAATTTTGCTGGCGCACGTAATTTCTCAAAAATGACTTGACCAACCGGGTTGAAATTTTAGGAGCAGATTCAGCACAAACATGGCTATCATCCGTACCTCAATCATAGTGAAATTTCAATTTTAAATTATATTTTCGTCTCAATTATCGTGCAAAAAACGTATTTTTTTCATATGACTGCAAAAAAAACTGCTATTTTGTTAATTTATAATATGAATTGATAACTGAGCTACGGACAATAGTGACACTCACACACATTAATAATCTCTTTGGATTTTTTGTTATAGATCAAGTGCAGAGCTTCAATTATACTATAAAATTTTCTTTTTCTATTCTCCTATAGTATACCTTTTGGTGAAAAAACAGTTTGTGCTGTCACATGCAGTACTTTTTGAGAAAAAATTCGTCATTTATCACAGTAAAGTACCCCCTTGAGCAAAATTTTGAAGCAGTTCTCACAAAATTTATTTGTACTGATCAAAAATCAAATCATGCACACGGAAAAAAGTTTCTTTAATTAAAAAAAAATTTCTCTGAATCAAACAAATTTGTGTATTGCTATACGGTTAATTAACAGTTTCTTTGATTCAAAGAAATTTCTTGATTGTTATTTTTCTCTTTAAATTTGAGAAATGAATGTCTGCGCAGTTGCTTGGTACATGCACAATGTGATTCAGAGAAATATTTTCTTCAATTTAAAGAAAAAATGTTCTACGTTCAAGGTAATAAAATAAATTATTTCTCTAGTTTTTGCCAATACTGTATTTGAATTAAAAAAATATTTATTTGAATCAAATAAATATTCTTAAAAAAATGATTTTTTTCATCTAAAAATGGTTAAAAACGTGATTTTTTAAGATAAAATAAATGTATATCTGTTCTAAAGGTGTTTTTACTTCAAATTGAAAAAATTAAGTTAAAAAATGATTTCTTAAATTTAATTAAAACTTTTTATGGGTGTCTAACCAAACAGTTTGATTAAATAAAACTGTTTTTTTATAAATAATATATATAATAATATAATTATCAGTTTTCTAAATAAACTGTTAACATTCAAGAAACTAGATGGAAAGACCTCTATAATTTTTACTAAAGTACACTGAAAAAAATGGATTGTAAAATTAACGATCCTGGTGCAATGAGTATAGGAAAATAAATATATAGGACTATAAGATTATACCGTTTATAATCTAAATTATGCCCCTAATAAACTTAAATAGCTGTGAGAATTTTCATTTGTAATAATATTAAACCTCAGAAAAACAGTTGAAGCTTATGAAAATTTCTACAATTACGCTTGTTTTTACAAATTAGAACTAAGTAATATAAACATTAAAAACGCGGGTCTCTCCATTCATAATAAAAATTGTTTACATTTTTTTATATGTCATTTGAGCAATTTCATTTATTTTACTTACATTTGATACTCTGAAGTTTGTATCATTAGACATTCCATACAAGATAGCGCCAAATCTGACCTGAACATCATGAACTATCACGGGTTCGCACTATTTAACATTCCAAATATTCAATTCTTATAATTCCGAAGACAAAAATGAAGTAGACCTAGTACTAATTTTTAGTATTGACATTCCATAGTTTATCTAGTGCTGGCACAAGTACCAGCTTTCCATTAGGACAATTCTGAGATTCAATTTGTGTTTCAATACAAGCTTAGGAATAGCTTAGTAGGTATACTAGTAGTAAAAATAGATTTTTTCCCAACACGTTTAGTGAAAATTGTACTTTTAACGTCTTTTTTGAGACGAGAAAATGGCTGCTTACACAACTCTCGCTATATTTTCCCGTCTTAAAACAGACGGTGAAGGTACAATTTTCACTAGACGTGTTGGGAAAAATAACATGTTTCACTCGTTGAGGAACAAGCGACCCGAGTCGAAATATGGCTCTACTTTGACGCTCTTCATACGCATATTTGTAGGGGCTACGGGTCTGAAAGTAGAAACTGATTCAATGCAATTTTAGCTCCTCCTTAGCAACTCTTACAGGAACAAATTTCTAATTCTTCCTGAAGTAGAGGCTATGTAGGGGCTCATGTGAACCATAACAAACCCTACTTAACCACTCCACGTTCTCCCAACGTGGACTCCGCACATTACTACGCAGACGTCACGCAAGGCACCTGATTGGTTGTTTTAAGCGCGTCATTTAAAATTCTTAAAATATCATTTGTTTCTTGTTTATTATAAATAATGGTATTTTTACTTATATAAATAACCATTGCATCTGAATTCAGCAATTTCGAGCAAAGATTGAATAATTAAGGGGGTCACTCTACCTGGAATTTTAAAAAAATCGATTTTTGTTTGTTTGCTTTAATCCATAGTTATATTATCCGAAAATATAATCCCGAAGTTTGAAAGTCGTACTGAGAATAGTTTCGGAGTTCCCCGGCGGGAGCAGAGCCGCGCCAAGCGGTCGTAGCCACGCACACCGAAAACTTTAAAGCGCGTTTTCTCGAAACCACCTTTTATAAGTTGCTAATCACGATTGCAAGTAAACCACTGAACGTAGAAAGCTCAATGGCCACTCATTTTGTAGATTATAGTTTACACAAGTGCGTGAACCACTAAAATCTATATAAACAAATTGTTTAAACAATTTCTCAGTCGTTCATAACAACTACAAAATGAAAAAATTTGATTTTTTTTTCAATCGTATGATATTGTTACTAAATTTTGACATTTATTAACGTTTTAGAGGTTCACGCACTTAAGACAAGCTTTATCTTTACAAAAACAAAAATTTCATGTGTTTCAGATGATTGGTTTGGGCTGTAGGATGATTACCGCAAAATTCGACTTTTCGGACAACTTTCGGAAAGTGGCTGCTACAGCCGCCATTTTGAAAAATGTTCATACATAAAAAATCAAAAATTTTAGTTCAGATATGTATCTAAATATACGAAAATGACCACAAAACTGTCGCATCGCTTTCTTGTTTAAAAAAAATTAAGAAAAACGACAATTGTTTTAGGCTCCATGAAAAGTGCCCCCTTAATTAAATCTTCGGTAAACAAAAAATTTAAATGACAAAGGTTAATTTCATTTACAGAATAGTAATTTGATTATTCAATATTTTTCTCAGGATTTCTTAATTTCAATATAATAGTTGGTTATATAAGTCAAAATATCACTATTTATAATAAACAAAAATAAACATTGCATTTTTAGAATTTGAAATCGCGCGGCGAAAAGAAACTAATCGAGCGCTTTGCACGACGTGTGCATAATTAGTTTCAAAAACTTTAATTAACGTATGCTATTTTAACCGTTGATTACTGTTCGGAGTGTGTACTACCCTAGCAAAATTTGGATCTCAATGTGAAGTGATTGTCTGGAATAAAAAAAGTCAAGATATTTATTTATTCATGTGTACTTTTTTAATTTTTTAATTTAATTCTCCTCTCATCAACTCTAAAACAATGAAATATCATAATAAGTTAAAATTTTGCTGGTGTGGTGCACAACGAGAGCTTTGGTGGAAAGTTAAAGTCTGAAGTAACTTTCAGCAAAGTATTCTGAAGTGGAAATTAAAATATTTCCAAAATGTACATTTATTGCGAGAAAATAATTATTAATTTTTACATTTTCCATAAACTGGTAGCAACATTTGAATAACATTAATCCTCAAACTTCAAATTATGTTATATGCATATGGAAGTGACAAGCATACGACTATATTGCAATTGAAAATAATAAAAAATTATTTATTCATTTTTTTGAAAGTAAATTGTTTTGTTGTAAAATTGTAAAATTCAGAAATAAAGGAGCGTTTAAAGAGATAATAAAAAAATTATAAAGATTGCATAGCGTTAAAAGAGGACTCAAAATATTTTATTGGACTTATAGAGGTTTAAAGGAGATGGTAATCACAAACTTAGTATTAGGGGCAAAACCTTTATTGTAGGGGCTATAACTTTGTAGAATCAAATTAGAAAGAAAATATTTCGAAGAGCGCTACAGTAGGAGCTAGTAATAGATAGTATAACATGGAGTCGCAAAGTAGAGCTAAAAGTTCTACTTGGAGCGGTAAAGTCGCGCCATATTTCGACTCGGGGATCATTAATTCGTGTGACTGCACAACTCGCCTTTGGCTTGCTTTGCAAACTTCACACTCATTGGAAATTGCTCGTTTTCCCCACTAGTGAAAAAATAGCTATTTTCTATACGTGCATAAAAAATGCTGTTTTGAACGTCTGTTTAGTGAGGAAAAAATGATGAATTGCCCATACAATCGATTCTCTACTGTTCTTTTAAGATGCCAAGAGATTGCGACAGCGTCGATTGGAGTGAATAAATATATTTTTTCTACTAGTGGGTCATAAAGTGGATTTTATTGCCGCGGGTGGGACAAACAAATCCATTTTTTGACTCTCTAGTAGAAAAAAGTCGTGTGCGATGCGGGAATAGTACATTGTGCAACTAGGGAAAAAAAAATTTATTTTGCGAGTGTGAAGTTTGATGCCCGAGCAAAGCAAGGGTAACAACCACGCGAGTAAAATAAATGTTTTTCCCGTGTTGCACACGATTTTCTTTCTACTATAGGGTCAGAAAGTGGATTTGTTTGCCCCGCACGGGGCAATAAAGTCCACTTTATGGCCCGCTAGTAGAAAAAAACATTTATTTTACTCGTGTGGTTGTTACCCTCGCTTTGTTTGGGAATCAAACTTCACATTTGCAAAATAAATTTTTTTTTTCTCTGGTTATTGCACAATATACAATTTCACGTGGAAAAGTAATTCTGATTCTCTATTATTTTTAATAACTACATAGCTCATATAACAGTAGCGTCGTTTGCTAAACAGGCGTTTAAAGTAGCATTTCTTACGCACTTCTAAAAAATAGTAATAAATACGTTTTTTACATTTGATTAACAGTACTAAGCCAGGGTTAGAAAAGGTATGGAGAAAAGTACTAGAGGAGCATTAATCAAATAGTAAAGGACTCACTGGCAGTATTGAGACGGTAATGTAATGGTCATTTATTTTTACCTTTTTCCATCCTACCGCTATTCCATTAGGCTCATCTGGTTGATGACTTTCAGTAATTATCGGTCTTAGATGGAATTCTCCTCTAATGTCGTAATTTAACTAAGACAAAATTTGAGATTTCATATTTTTAAATATCTATCAATATTTAATTGTTATAATAGGCAATGCTATGCAACTACTTAGAGTTTTAAACGTTCAAGCATTGTTAATGGGATTACTTACAGTCACCATAAAAAATGTGGTTTGTCTACCAACATTGAGTATCTTTTTAATAACATTTTTTTTTCTGTTGTCAACTTCTCTTTGCATTTTTCCAGATATAACACTAATGTTTGTACGTGGATACAGCATATCAGTACATGGTTTCGGGGCAAGGATCCAATCTGATTTAATTATGACTCCAATGCATAATAGTTTTGCGTCATTATCTGACTCTTTCCAGAATGAAGCAACGGCATCATAGATTTCTGAATTCTCATTTGGGATTATCAGTTCATCAAAAACACCTAAAGACAATCATTTTGAAATTGTAAAAAGTGTTGAAAATAGTTTATTGCAGATTGTTTTTTCCCAAGAAGTAATTGTACGCTCTCATTTCCTATTTGCAGCTTTTATGTTCCATGACAAAATTTGAATGTTTTTCTCTGCTTTGAATACAAAAAATTATGAAGATTTACATCAAAAAAATTTTAATAAACATGACCTGTGGGTCCTTTTTGCTAACACATGATGTTTTCGAATAAATTAAAAACTTTCATTCATAAAACTGAAAATTCAAGATGTAGGCAAGAAAAATTTTGAAATTAAATTTCAATTAGAAAAAAATTAGTTATAAACATTCATGAGTTGATAGACCTTTTTCTGTACGCTTCATTTGATTTAAAAATTTTCAATCTTCAACAATATCCGTAACGTAAGAATTGACGAATGATAAATGGCTTTAATAATAGATTTCTTGGATTTGTTAATTTGCGAGTTTGTTTTCTCGAATAATTTCCAAGACAAAGAAAAAACCAGATGTTATATTTACCTGGATTTTGTATAGAATCTACATTTTAGCCTAGAAAGCGATTAATATAACACCAGATTCTAGTGTAGCTGGAGGGACGACAAAGCACGCAACTTATTGTATATTGTAATGATAATAAACTTTTATTAAAATTATTCATAATTTTTGTTTTGTTAGGTACGAGTATTAAGGGGCTATACCAATGTGGACGCTGAAAATTTGGGTGATTTTCGGGAATTTTGTGGAAGAAAAGTACTCAATTAAATGTTTCTGAAAATCAAAAACATATTTGGCTATATTTGACGTATATTACATAATTTTTTTCTAGAAAAATATTGAGATCCAAGCGACTTATGCGCTGCCTTCGGAGACGACAAAAAAGAAGTTCCTCCACTGCTGACATGATTCCGGCTGATTGAGTAGCTGAAACCCAAAAAGGAAAAAATGTCGTTGAACTGGAAGGTATTTCCTGTACAATGACGTAGGATTTTCGAAAAATATCAAAGTCTAACAAAATGGCGTAGTTATGAAAAAAAGTCTGTTTTCTTGCCTATGAAATGGTCATTTTTTCAATGCCAAATCGTCAATTTTCATCCAATCAAAAATATCCTACGTCATTGTAGAGTAAATATATTCAATAGTAGGGGAGAAGTGTCGGTTGTGGGCACCCATTTCATTTCTACTTATAACTTTTGACCAAGTGCATGTTATACGGATGTATAGGTATTTATAGAAAACTAGTTACGTTAGCTGACTACTCATAAACAAACGTCACAAATTTCGTCAAAGAGAAAAATTGTTTTTCTAATTTTGCAAAGTACTCATTTTTGGCCAACCTATTTTTTTGGTTCGGTTGAGGGCACCCTAAGTAAATCTGCAGGAAATGAAAGTATATAAAGAAAAACTACCACAAATATCGAAAGAATGAATGTTTATTAGTTTTGCAAGCCTTTAGGATTATTCATCTTCTGAAACACAATTTTCACATGTGAAATAGCCAGTACGCATGTTAGCACACTTTAATTTAATTTAATTTTCTTAACGTAGCGTTGAAGTGTAGTTCGGGGAATCGCATAAATCTTGGCAGTCGATTTTGTGGGTTGTTTGTCCACAAGACAACGTTTAATAGCATCAAGCAGCACATTGAAATCTATATCAGATGATTTTCTCGATTTATTCTTTGAAGACATGGCTGAAAAAATCGAAAATATGCCTTATAGCATCATCAAAGACAATATTCCACCATTTACAAAAATAAATACAATTACAGAAAAACTAATAACACATATAACATTTTTCCTAGAAAAATTTCTTTTTGTTGACATTTTTTATGTTCCACCGGTAAGTGTCTGTACGAAAACATACCATTGTACCGACATTTCATTGTAAACACGGAAAAAATGTGCCAAAATTATTTTTTAAGAAGTTTCTCAACAAAAAATGGGTGCCCACAACTGAACCATTTGTAGTGCCCACAAACGAATTTTGAAGCCATCTTGATAAGTGGCAGAAAATTGTTTGATGGCAAGATATTGGTTAATGTCAATTTTGAATCACAAAGTATAATGTATTTCTTCAATAAATATGTATTGCACTTACCTTCTGGATCGATTTTATGCTGTTGAGAGTACTTTTATAAAGACTCGAAGTTAATCTCAGGGCGTTTCGCTTGCACAGAAAAATAAATTGGTTCAATAAACAAAGCAGACGCGTGTGTTTACTTCGTTGTTCGGTACAAAAGTGACTTTCTGTCATGAAAAACAAATGACATCAGTCAGATTAAGTTAATCTTATTTCCATCAAAAGATACCCAGGGGTGCCCACAACCGAACCATGCTCACAACCGACACTTCTCCCCTACTCAGTACAAATTTCATGTCAACCGGATTATTGCTCTTTAAGTTACAATGTCAGCAAGTTTGAAAAATCTCTTTTCGACAAAAACGTGTTTAAAGATGTAACTATCGATTTTTGCGAAATAAAATGATATTTACCATGAAAACTGTTAATCAGCTATACCTGGCCCATACAATGGACTCTTGAAAAAGGCATAAAAAAAATGGATTTTTTGAAAGTGTCACACTGGTATAGCTCCTTAAGCAATCTACGACAAATATGCATGAAGCATAATTGTGCTTCAAATTTGTTCGTTACATGCAAATTCTCCATGCATTTGTTTTTTGGTTTATTGTTTTCCGAGCTATCCAGCTGTTCAGTTTGACTCGTTGAAAATGCCTTATTGCGAAGTCCAAAAATTAGCAGCCTTTTTAAATTTAAAATATGTTTCTTCAATTAATTAAAATTGTTGTGACGCTAAAGTAAAGTAGCAAGGTAGAAAATTTTGATAGAAATAGAAAGAGGTGAATCAATGTATCTATATATCTCTTATCATGTTCTCTTTCACGTCTGAAGTCTTAAATTTACATACGACTTCAGTTTAAGGCCATGGATCAATCGGACCACGCAACTAAATTATACTAAATTGTACAAAGTGAAGAGACGTTATTTATCGTCTTCTGTTCTATTTTCCAAATTTTCAGAAAGGTATTTCGTAAAATGAAAAAGTTATCTTACATGAACTTTTATGGCAATTTGGTCACGTGCTCTGGTTGATCCATGACCTCAATCTCGTCAGTTTTTTCTCCGACGTAGAATACCCTAGCGAACTGGCTGAACGCTAGCTTTACGCTGTAGCGTAAAGCTATCGTAAAGTAGCATTATAACTCATGAATGAGGCAAAATAAATATTCAAAATGTTTTTATCCTTATTTTACGTTGAAAATAACGTTAACTGGTAATTGAAATATGCAATAATTTTATTTATTAACGCTAAAAATTTAAAAAAAAACATAATACCTGTATACAGGTATTATGTTTTTTTAATTTTTAGCGTTAATAAATGAAATAATTGCATATGTCCATTACCTCTTAACGTCATTTTTAACGTAGAATAAGGCTAAAAACATTTTGAATATTTATTTTGCCTCATTCATGAGTTATAATGCTACTTTACGATATCTTTACGATAGCTTTACGCTAGTACTGGCTACAGCCAGTTCGCTAGGGTACTTATTTAATCTAATTAAAATTCAAAAAGATCGATAAAAAAAATATTGTAATTTATTTAAGGTATTTCCTCGATGTATTCAAATTTTATATTTATTCTTATCATTTAAGTTTTTTAATGAGAAGTTCAAATTATTGGTAGAGGCGAAGTAATTACACAGCACTGTCTCTAGTTTTTACATAACCTCAAAATTTTCGAATTTTGAAAAAAAATTCTTTTTGTACGAATGATGTGATTTAAAAAATTTAAAAATAGGTAAAAAGTATAGTTTGATGTGTTTTGTGTTGAATTTTTGAAGACAAACATTTATTGAGTTCAATAACTGCATGCAAATTACTGAAAATGCCGATATTCATGTTTTTCAAACTTCGACTTTACAGTTACTACCTTAAATTACATAAGATCGTGAAATTTCTTCATTATCGCTGACATCTGCAAAAGAATCTCATCCCTTATGTCAGTTGATCACTCAGGCTTCTGTCCGAAGTTTGAAAGTTGTTAACTAGACAGTTCCATAAAGCTTAGTCCTTGTGCAGTTACATGAGAAAAAAAGCGTTATAGCAATATGTTATTAGTATGCTTTCTACTTTTGACCGCAGTTCCATGATTGAGCAAGACTGCAAGCAACCTTGCTGCTGTGATGAACACTGGAAGCGATGACAACTGCCTCTCAAGAGGATGTGTAGAATGATTCGTATTTCGGTTCACCACATTAACGAAGGCAGCAAAGGCGCGTTATCCTGCAAGGGACGGCATTTTCAGTAATTTGCCTGCAGTTATTGAACTTAATAAATGGTTTTCCAAAAAATTCAATACAAAAAGATAAAGATACTTTTCTTTTGTGGGGTTGTGTTATTTACTTATGTAGGCTTACACATGCTTGAAAATTATGAGTGATTTTTATTCATGCATACGTTTACTTCAAATGAAAACATCTGTGCAGTAACTGAAAACTTTTCGAGATTTGTCGAAGAGTTGAATTAAAAATTTCAAAATGTCACTTTTGCTATAAAAACATTTGATTTTAAAGCTCAATATTTTTTGACTCTTTTTTTGAAATAACAGAAAATTCAACGAGTTCAAATTTAATTTGTCTCACCTCTCGAATGATTCTTATTCAAAGTTCGTGCGTTCAGTTTCTCCACAGATATTTTCATTTGAAGTAAAGCTGGAACTTTCCAAGAATAGAATCAAATATCAGAGATAGTGTACCTTCCGTATAAGCAGCAACAAGAAGCGTCAGAATTATTGCGGTTATCAGGTTCTTGATGTTTGAGAAAATCATTACAGCTTGAATTTATTTTTTAATTTCGTACAGTAGAATCAGTTGTAGTTACGTATGTCACAGATGAGTGCCAAGACTAATGTTCATTCGATCACACCAAAAAGATTGCATATCAGATGCAACCTGGAATTCTAGAAATATCTTTTTGTTTAGTACTGAAAAATTAATAGTGCCAAGAAAAAACTTCTATTGTGCAGTAATAAAATCGTTATCAGCTACTTACGTCATATCTGATTTCACCATTTCACATTGAACAGCACTTCTTATCCGTTTGTCTCAGAGAAATTTTCAAAAACGGAACATTTCTGGACATGGGTTTTGATATGCTACACGAGGTTTTTCAAAATTAAGGTTCGGATCGAAGAACTAGCCCGAGCTCAAGCACGCCAAAACTGTCGGCCCTTGATCTCATATTAACTTGAAATTTTAAAAGTCGTAAAATCCATTCTTTAAAAATATAGACACGTAGAGAGTGATAAGGCAGAATATTTTTGTATCTAGAGTTTTTTTTCTCGTGGTTAATTTCAATATTAAAAATTGGAAACTAAAAAGTGTTGAACCTGATATTAAATGAGTTTTTAACATATAAATCGTCGCAAGTTGACCAAATGTTGTTCAAATCGATTAAAATTTGGCACACACACGGTGTATGGTCTAGATATATTCTCAAAGTAAAAAAGACCTAAATATTTCCTTTTGTATAATATTATTTGATTTCAAATTGAGATCGGTTGGTCACCATGATTTTTAGCTTAGCCGAGAAAAAGTATTTTGGGAACTTCAGAGCTGAAACAACTTCCAGTAAACTATTTGTTCACCACTATATATAGGGAAGATTTTTGGAAATTTTCAGATCAATGGAATAAAAAGTGGGAAAAATATGTGGCGCGGAATGAGAAAAGACTCGTCAGAGGCAGTTTTCACTTTTGGCGGAAAACGCTTTCAAAGGAGAAACAGCGAAACTGGCTATGTAAATACATTATGGGTTTATTGGGGTTTTCTCGCTCAATTTTAATGGGACAAATTCAAGAGTGGGCTTAATTGATCGGGAAAGTCTTAAACTATCAGGATTTTTTTTTACCTCTTACGGGTCTCTTTTCATTCCACGCCACATGTATACCCGTTCCCAATTATTCCGATCGCTCTTCTACGCACGATGCGCTGGTGAAATTATGTATGGACAAGCAGAAAAAATCTTTGGGGAATGAGGAGTGTGGGGCTTTTTCGGGAGATGGGGAATTAAAGAAAATCCTTCTGCTCCTAAAATATCAGTGAAAAATGGAGAAATTGTGCATGGCCCTAAAATTTGTTTAGGACGGGTTGCTGAGGAATAACCCAGCTCCTGTCAAATCGAGTGTGAGGGAGGCTGTTAAGGTGTTAGACAGCCTCCTTAACATTTTAGCTGCGGGGGTGGTCGATATATCGACCACTCAAGAGTTACGGAATATTTAATGTTTTTAGGAAAAACTTGATGTTTTTAATACGTAAAGAATAGTTTCAAAACTACTCGAAACATTGTTGACCTTGAAAATCGGTATTTCAAGGTCAAATTTCATTCCTAGTAAAGGGTTTTCCAATAGGGACATAACAATTTTATCTATGAATAAAACACAGAAATATTTGAGATATTGAGTTCAAATTTATTGTGGGTGTAGTGCAAGCATTACATTTTATGGATGAAATTCGATATCGGTCATATGACCACCACGAGCCCGTTTACAGCGGTCGATTCTTTGGACCCAATTTTCCACCACTCTGGCACACATTTCGACCGGAACGTTGACAATTTCGCGTTGGATGTTGTCTTTGAGGTCGTCTACAGTTGCTGGCTTGTTGGCACAGACCAGTACTTGATATGGCCCAATACAAAGAAATCCAATGGCGTTAGATCGTATGAACGGGGCGCCCATTCGACCGGACCATTTCTCGAGATAACACATTCACCGAATTTGCCTTTCAATAAATCGATTGTGACGAGTGCTGTGTGGCTAGTGGCACCGTCTTGTTGAAACCACAAATCGTTGATGTCAAGTTCATCCAATTCTGGCCACAAATAATCTTCCAACACAGCACGATAGCGCTCTCCATTGACGGTAACATGACGGTCGTTTTCATCCACGAAAAAATACATCCCAATCACACCTCCGGCATGAATACCGCACCAAACAGTCACTTTTTGCCGATGCAATGGTGTCTCAAGAAGCACATTAGGGTTTGTTGTTGACCAATAACGAATATTTTGCTTATTAACAAAGCCATTGAGCCAGAAATGAGCTTCATCGCTGAAGATGATTTTTCGATGAAATTCTTCATTTTCTTCAACCTTTGCCAGATCCCAATTGGAGAAGTTTCGGTGTTTCAAATGATCAAGTGGCTTTAGTTGTTGAGTCAATTTAATCCTGAAAGCATGTAGGCCAAGATCTTTTCGCATAATACACCACAGTGTCGTTTCAGCGATGCCCAATTTTTTAGAACGACGTGGAATCGACTGATTTGTCTCATTTTGAATCGATGCATTTACGGCTGCGATTATTTCTTCGATTCGAGCAATACGACGTCTTTTTGGCACCGGAACGTCCAACAGTGTAAATTTGGTCTCGAATTTATCCACTATAGTACGCACAGCCTGTCGGGTGGGACGATTATTACGGCCGAAAATTGGAGTAAGCGCTTTTAAAGTGCGTTCATATAAAGATACGCTATTGTTATGTCCTTATTGGAAAACCCTTTAGAAGCGAGGATTTCAGAATGTTTTCCTACGTAATTTGATGGACTGAATACGAAAAAATTACTGAAAAAAATCACTGAGGTATCCTTGATCTTGAAATAAAGATTTTCAAGGTCAAGGGTGTCTGTGGGAATTTTTTTACTATTTTTCACGTATTCAGCGTATCAAACTACATACGAAAACCTTCTAAAAACTTGGCTTATATTAGAAATATATTGGCTTATATTAGATTTTCAATATTTGATGCATTGGTTATTGAAATGCATTCAGGTTACGAGCGCCAAAAAGTGTGCATTTGATTCACTTCTGAAAATTAATTGATATTGCATAAGTTAGATTTTGGCCTTTAATTGAAACATTTTCCCACAAAATATTACACAGTTTGGACCGCCCGTAACATTCTTTCCCTTCAAAATCATCCAAGGCAGAAAGTGAGGCGAAAATTGCTATTGGACTTATAAGAGGATTCGTGTGCTCGGCTGCCGCGCCGCGAGCCGCTATACAGTGTAAGTGAGCACTTCGTAGGTATTAGTGTGTCCATTAATATTATTATAATATAAATCACGAAACAACCACTGCGGAACTTCAAAGTAGATTCGCATCAGCAAAAACGGTGCCTGGAACACTAAATTATCACTCTTCCGTGCCCTCACCTGATTTAATTCTAACACTGAGCAAACATTTATTGTCCTCGCAGTTTGACGTTTTTCCAAAGAAATCTGTACGACAAAGTAGAAAAAGAAGTGTACATGTAATGGAATAAGCACTTTGCTCAATCACTGGTGTGAGAGGCGAGGGGACTCACACCAAAAGGCACCCCGAATTATTCGAATTTAAAACTCATATTCAACTTTGAATAATTAAAAAGAAAAATGAATGAAAAACAATTAAAAATTTTTTTTCTTCAATAAGTATATATGAAAAATTAAAAAACGCTTTTGAAAAATGTACAATAACTATAGTCATATTATAGTTATATTAATGGACACAATACACAACAAGACCTACGAAGTGCTTACTTACACTGTATAGCGGTTCGCAGTGCGGCAGCCGAGCGCAAGAATCCTCCTATAAGTCAAATAGCAATTTTCGCACCATTTCCTACCTTTGATGATATTGAAGGGAAAGAATGAAGCTTTTTATTTAAAAAATTTTGAAATAAATTTAAGGGGTCGTGTTTTGAAAAAAAAAACTCAAAAATATGTTTAAAATGGAAAAATGAGCATGAATTATTTTTCTACTGTTACAAAAATATTATTTTTGTCCGAAAGCTCATAAAAAACGTTTATAAAACATTCATATAAAAATTAAATTGAACAACTTTAGTAGAAATTATGATTGATATATTCCAAATTAATCTTACACTAACTATAATTCAGGCATTGTAATTTGTAACTTAACAATGACAGTCCCAACTCTGTAAATGCAGAGAGCAGTAACACTAACCGCGTATGATATTAGGAAATGAAAAAATTAGCTTGAAGGTATTCTACGGGTTCCCAGGCGTGAAGACACTGAAGACGGTAGCGAATGGTCGCGCGGCCTCAGCTGCGTCGGAGCATACGGTTATTCATCGCACAATTGCTCGAAAACAAACAAAAACGCCATCCTGAAAGTTTGCTATTTTATAAGAAGAAATCTCAGCTTTTTAACTAGATGATTAAAAAAAAAAATGGCTCCAAATTTGAGAAAAGTCAAGTTTATTTTTGATTTTCGAAAATGGAGGTAAAATTTTGATTTTATAAAAAAATGTTTACAACCAGTTGAAAGATCACGAAAAAGACTGAAGAAAACATATGAAGTAAAATCGAAAAAATTTTGTTTGTAGGAAGTACCATCAAATAGGACTCCAATCAGCCAAACTTTAAGCCTGATCGGACGACCTCGTTTTTTGGGATCTAATATAATATATATAATAATATATATATATATAATATATATAATCACGAGTAATATTAACAAAATATCTTCAAATATTGAAATTATTATTGAACTACTCTAATAAGAAACAATATTATTTAATAAGAGACGTTCGTAACTTTTACTATATTTATCTTACTTGTTTATGTACAATTAAAAATTATCATTCAACCTATTATTACGTTACAATGCGTAAATACTTACTTTAATCGAAGGTTCCTCGTGTTAAGTTAGAATAGAATGATCCTCCTTTAGAGATGAGGATAAGTTAGTAAAGGAGACAAAGATGAGTAACGTAAGACAAATTGAATTTTTTGAGTAATGACACCTCCCCCCTCCCTTAGTTCGAGTGCCGTGGTAAAAGAAGGAAGTGCTCTTACATCGAGACAATGCCCGCGTGCACACCTGTGCTGTTGCATTAGCGAAAATCCACGAATTGAAGTTCGACTTGTTGCTGCACCAACCATATCCGCTGAATTTAGATCCCAATTACTTTTTCCCGTTTCCAGACGGAAAATTTATTGACCTGCCCTGGCGCTTTAAAAAAGCAAATAAAAAATTGTCTCTCGACTCAAGATATTACGTCAGAACCGAGTGAGAGTACATTTACGTAGCATTTTAGATAAGTGTTCATGTGTGTTTCAAATAATAAATTAATAAAAATTCCACGAATACAGGCTCACAATGATAAGCGTGTAGAAATTTCTGCACGTGTTAATAAATTAAAATCTTTTAAATGAGCAGGTATTCATCCTTCAAGAGTTATCTTTTCAAAAAGATAAGAATTTAAAAAGAATTCCAATAATGAATAATTTTAAATACCTTTTGATAGATAAACTTGCTATTTACATGAGTTCATTAGTTCAAAGAACCGTTATTAATTTAAGTGTGTTCAGTCTGATAGTTATCTTTGGACCAGAAAAATGAGAATTATCATTTATGTTTTCCTAAGCGCTTTTTCACTTACTGCTTATACGAAAGGTAATGTCATGTTTATTCAATACGGACTTTGTGTCAAGTTTCAGGATCTGGAAATCCTTACTTAAGCGGGTCTTTTGTCGTGACGTCCATTTTTCGAAGCGTTCTTTGGAATTGTACTGTGAAAAAAGTTAGCAATTTTGTCTAAATTCAGTTTTCTCTAAAGTTTCGTTAAACCTTGAACTAAAAAATAAAATGCTTCTCTTGGAAAAATGTTCATCGGTTTGTCCACTGCACCCGTGGGAAGAGAGGCCTTCCAAAAAATCTGGGTCATCGGTACACACGATATCTCAAGCTCGGTTTGTCTGAAATCAAAAACGTATAGTGTTTTTTAATTTGGTGGAGTGTAATCCTCGTCTGACTACCCTTCAGATTTTCATCATAACAAATGTTTAAAATGGCGGAATTTTGAAAAAAAATGATTTTTTTTTCGTCTTTTTTTCGAACTTGAAAAAATTTATAAAACATTTGTTATAAACAATAGGCAGTTAAATGATAGTGTCAAACGATAGCGACAACAATGACACACATTGTTTAGGAAATCGGTCCAAAATTTGTCAGAACAGTCTCTTTTTTTGGTGCATCGGCCGGGGAACTTATAGTCAGTGAATAGGATATCGAAATTTTATAATAACTAAGAATCAAAAATTAATAAATTACAATTATAATTCATCTGATTTCACACATATTTTGTTGAAATAAAATAAATTTGATGAAATCACGAAAGGATTTGACCTTGAGGCTAACCTCAGTCATTAAATAATCATTTTATACTATTTGAAATTTTACACACATATTTTGTTAAAATAAAATAAATTTGATAAAATCACGAAAGGATTTGACCTTGAGGCTAACCTGAGTGATTTAATAATCATATTATTTATTTGAAATTTTATACACATATTTTTTTAAATTAAAATAAATTTGATAAAATCACCAAAGGATTTTACCTTGAGGCTAACCTGAGTAATTAAATAATCATTTTATTTTATTTGAAATTTTACACACATATTTGTTAAAATAAAATAAATTTGATAAAATCACGAAGGGATTTGACCTTGAGGCTAACTTACGTGATTAAATAATCATCTTATTTTGTTTGAAATTTTACACACATATCTTGTTAAAATAAAATAATTTTATCAAATCACTAAAGAATTTTAACTTGAGGCTAACCTGAGTAATTAAATAATGATTTTATTTTATTAAAAATTGTACACACATATTTGTTAAAATAAAATAAATTTGTTAAAATCACGAAGGGATTTGACCTTGAGGCTAACTTGAGTGATCAAACGACTTATTTTATTTGAAATTTTATAATCTGAATTTCTGAAAGTACAAAGATTACATAGGATTTTGTGCTTGAGTGATGCCTGTCTAATCTCGTAATTCATTAATTCTAAAATGTTAACTAAGTTCTAATTCGAATTAAAACGAGAAAAAACAGCACACGATACTATAAGTCCTTCTTAGATTCGTCGAACGATCACCAGCGATTCAATCAATTGGGTAAGGCAGAATTCAAAGTGCTCATGCAGTATCGTTTAAAACTTCTATTTCAACTCTGTTAACTAAGAGAATATTGTTAAATGCAAATGATTGACCAAGGTGGTGTGCTTGAGTCAGGCTTGTCCAATACATATATACCTCGACTACATATTGGCGAATAAATTTATGCCGCAGACGCAATTGTAAAAAATTCCAAGGGTAAAGCTTATATCAAATATGCAAATACAAACGAAGTACCAGTAACGATATAATACCGACTATTACTTTAGAAGAATTTGAAGAAAGAGATTCTCAAAATGTAACAAGACAATCACGACATTTAAGAAACTCAAGTGATGATGATTTATCTAGCAAAACTCTGAATAGCTTCTTGAAAACCGACAATTTTTTTGACAATCCATGGAAATTTTTTAACATAACAGGTGAAGAAAGAATAGAATGTATTAAAAAACTTCTTCGTTTGGAGCATTTGAATCAAGACGAATACGAACATGTAGAAAGATTAATTATTAACAGCGCAGACAGATTTCAAATCCCAGGAGAACCACTTGAAGCTACTAACGTTTTGCAACATTCTATACCAACTATAGTTGATTCTCCAATTTTTTCAAGACAATATAGATTTCCTCCTGTTCACAAAGAAGAAATTACAAAACAAGTTGAAGAATTATTAAAAAATAATATAATAAAACCTTCACAATCACCGTATAACACTCCAGTTTGGATTGTTCCTAAAAAAACCCGATTCAAAAGGTACCATAAAATGGCGAATGGTTCTTGATTTCAGAAAACTTAATGAGAAAACAATCGGAGATGCTTACCCACTACCTAACATAAATGATATACTCGATTCACTCGGATCTGCCAGATATTTATCAGTATCCGATTTAGCTACTGGTTTTCACCATATAAAAATGGACCCTAAAGACTCTTATAAAACTCATGGCCATTATGAATTTGATAGAATGCTTTTGGTTTAAAAACCGCTCCTGCAACATTCCAAAGATCAATGGATACTACTTTAACTCGATTAATAGGAACAAAACTCTTTGTATATGAGCCAAAATTCCTAAACTCAGACCCCTAAAACCCAAAGTCCGTGGATTTTGACTGTTAAAGATTTTTTGGATAGCTATGATGAACCTAAAAGCTGTGGTAAAATTTCACGGCGATAAAATCAATTTTCCATTATTTATTACAATATGTATTTCCAGGCCCTTTTTTTACAAAGAAATCTATATCTCCCGCTAGAATCATGACGATAATGCCGTTTTTCTTTTAAAATATGTATTAAGAATGTCTTCATACAATAAGAAAATCGGTATTTTGAAAAAACGCAACTTGTTTATGTAAAAACCGATTGTTTATAAACAAATTGGTTTTTTAAAACTTCTGCGCCTCGGAGACAAGTTTTTCAAATTAAAATACGACCCTTGCTTTCACCCGATTCCTGCAATGCAAACAAATTTTGGTATTTCCTGTTACTTTTCAAATTATTCGGATATGAAGCATTCGGCGCATGCGCTGGATCTCGCGCTGCGTACACGCTCGATTGCGTGGTGCGTACTCGATCGCGCTTTGGGCAAACCTGTGAACTCTATGACAGAATTTATTATCCGAAAGCAATGTATATTTATTGATAGAATATTATTCACAAAAGAACGTTTTTATAGTTGGCCGTAGATGTTTGTCTTAAACAAATCATTTTTTGTAAATAGTTGCAAGCGAATATTCAGTGTCTTCTAAAAAGATTTGGACACGAGTTTTCCATCAGATCCCGGCACGTAGCTGTGAAATTGACGTGTTTTCGAAATCTGTTTTGCTGCCAAGCATCGTGATTCAAGTATTTTTTTTTGCGCGACGTGTTCTTTCTCGGTACAAAAGCTAAAGGAGATGGTTTGAAAATAGTCCTTTGCCCATTAAAAGAATTTTATTGGAGTCGTGATATGCCCACCGTTAATTCTTTGCAAACTTGTTGGTATTCAGATCTTTTTACCCCCCCCCCCCACCCCAAATCACATGCTTCTTTCCCATGAGCCGTGGCAAAAAAATTCCACTTTGCCTTGACTCCAAAATCATTTTTATGCAGTAACTTGTAGTAATTTGGATTATTCATACACATGGCAATATTTTTTCTTTCTGAAGGGATTGAAACAGCGGTCAGGATTCGGCATTTTCAACCGCGTTTCATTTGTAAATTATAAAACACGTTTAGCAACATGAAATTTACATTAACAGTATATAAGCTGCGATAGTGCACATATTTCTAACCTTGCCAACATTCTTTGTGTACGCCTGCAAATTGTTATTTTTTTCATTATTCAGCGCGTGCGCCGCCCGCTTCAAACTGCAATAATTTGAAAAGGAAATACCAAAATTTTCTTGCATTGCAGGAATCGGCTGACAGTAAGGATCGTATTTTAATTTGAAAAACTTGTCTCCGAAGCAAAGAAGTTTAAAAAAAAGAAATTTGTTTAGAAACAATGGGGTTTTACATAAACAAATTGCGTTTTTTCATAATACCGATTTTCTTATTGTATGAAGACATTCTTAATACATATTCTAAAAAAAGGCATTATCATCATAAATCTAGCGGGAGATATGGATTTTTTTGTAACAAAGGACCTGAAAATACATATCGTAATAAATAATAGAAAATTTTTTTTATCGCTGTGAAATTTTACCACCGCTTTTAGTTTCATCATAGCTATCCAAAAATGTTTAATAGTCAAAATCCAGTGACTTTGGGTTTAAGGGGTCTGAGTTCAGGAATTTTGGCTCATATTTATAATGCGTAATGTGTCATCATGTAAGTCGCTTCATATCAAAGACGGACGTCTGTTGTTTTTTTTTGTCGAAATCGATTTTACCATCGAGAATAGCGAGAAAAATCTTAGAAGAATCCATTGTTAAATCAGTTTGGATTTTTATGACAGCTGTCTCTGCAAAGAGATTGCTCATATAGATTGTACATCAGAAGAAAAATAAAAAGATTTTTTCGAAATTCAATATCTCTATTTTACTTTTGAAAAAGTTTAAAAGAATATGAAAGCATTGATTTTCGTATGTGTCTTGAAATGCGTGGAATGAATTTAAGGATCAAAAAAGTTATCGAACTAAGATCTTATACTTTTAAATATGTTTATTTTTAATTTCCCTATTAAATAAAAATGATTTCATTCTCGCATAGGAGTGGATTTTGCACTTCCATGGAAAGGGAAAATCATAAATGGACAGGATGATATTGACAAATTCAGTCCCGTTGTTTCAATAAGAAATAGAAGGAACATTCCAATTTTCGCTGGAGTCATAATATCAAAATATCATGTCTTGAGCGCAGCTTCTGCTACTTACGGATATGAAATGCACCCGAACTATAAAGGCATTTACGTATTCGTTAACTTTTTAAGATTCAATATTAAATATATGGAATCCTATCCTAATTTTGACCCATCACTGAGTGATTTTGATATTTCTTTTATAACAGTAAGTAGTTCAATAAATTGTAGAGTTCCGTGTGTATCAAAAACCGTGCATCATTTTTAAATTTCATAATTTTGTAAAATTATTGTTATATTACAATGATGTCAGTCACATCACAAGTATCTAAATTTTTATCAAATGTAATCCAACTATTTTCCAAACTAAGTATGCATTTTAAAAAGTAGTAAGGATCTTCGTTTTGTAAAAAAGGTAGATCAACATTAAGAAAAATATAATTGTTCGTTAGTCAAACCACTTTGGTTTGTGAAGTACGCTGTTGCAAATTTATTGAACCGGACAACTATTTCTTATTTTGATGTTTCTACTGACATTCGAAAATAACAATGAAGATATAAAAAAACAGTCACTGAGCCGATTAATAAAATTACAGTGGCGCATTTACAAACTGAAGTTGGATTGAAACTTGCATATCGCTATTTTTGGAGCGAAAGCGTAGGCAAATTTGCAATCACACCCTTTAAAAGTAATTATGTTTGATAAATTGTTTTATTTTTTCAAGGTTTCTTTTGAGATGCCATCAGACTTTATTTGTACTCTGTTAGCACCTCCAGGCTCCTGTAATCTTGGAGGATTCAATGATTTTATTCTAAGAGCATTTGACAATACACCATACTATCATATGAGGCACCAAGTAAGTAGCTTGCAATGTGATGAAATAGAATTATTGAAATTGAATCTATGTGATATATACTTTGCAGTCATTAACTGTTCAAACGGTTCCGTATACTAAGTGCTCTCTGGTCCCAATGGAAAGATTTAGAAACCATCGTGCGTTTTGTATTGCTTCATTAGATCAAGGAAACTCTTTTGAACAAGTAAATATATACTTTTATTGCAACTCAGTATGAAAAAAAAGTATTAAATTAATTGGTTACTCAAATATTCAAGAGTGATAAAATTATTGTTATTTTGACTTCTCAAATACTAATTCAAAACTGATCTCTTTAATTTTAGCGAGACCTTGGAGCTGGTATTTTTTATAATGGTCGATTATTCGGAATTCTCTCCAAGCTGCCTGAGTCTCCTGGAGTTAAGGGCTATATTATTACAGCGCTTGGCAATGACGTAATAAACAATTACATTCATTTAGCATGGTCCCGCAGTGAAGCGGAGAGAGAACAAATAAAAAATGAGCGGATTCAACAGAGTCATATAGCAAGAGTTAGGCAGTAGTAGGACATTTTGAATACTTGTCATTATAGACCTCTCACTTTAACTATTGAGGAGGGTCTCAATTACATTCTGTAAAATAAGCTAGTGTATATGTGGCGTTCTGCAAAGAAAAGACCCAAACGCGGAAAAAATCGATTATCAAAATTTTAATACCATTAATAATTTTTTGAGTCGCTCTTTCATGGCAAAAAAGACTTATTTTCTCATCTGCAAAATTCGAGTTGTTATTTAACTGTAAAGTGAGACCATCCTATGGAGTTTCTGATGTTGGATAGTCTCTTTAAGGTAGTTGTCGTGCCAAGAATCAGGTCTCTGGAATAAAAAGTTTTCCTATAATTTTAAAACTTGAAATAATACATCGGATGTGTCTTTTAAAAGAAAATACGTTATTTTTTATGAAAAAAATTTGAAGCTTACGAAAAGCAATACTTTTAATGACATTTTCTGTAATAGAATACTTTTTCACCATCGCTTCTTACCAATTTTTAAAAAATGATTGGATTTTCATAAATCATGGTTTTTTCAGAGGAATTATTTTTTAAAACTTCACTGAGTTCAATTTTGAAAATTAGTAAAAATCGTCAAATATACTTAGTTAAAAAAAGAGTGTTTCTTCTTCTCGAAAAAATAAGCCATTATTTATGCAAACCCAATTATTTTTAACCCTCCGTTACCAAACTTAAAAATTGTTACTCGATTTCCAAACCCTAGAGGATTTTCCTCTGCGTGTTAGAACATCTGCAGTGTTGCCAAATGTTGCGGCTACTTGGTTGAACATGTAACATCAAAATGTGGCAACACCGCACTCAAGAACTCAAGCTATTTCCATTGCACGAAAGCCAAACTATGGAGGGATTCCCTCAGAATTCACGCCACCTTTTGTTTTGAAAAGTGATTACTGAATGAGTATTCTACTTGAACATTTTTTATTGCTAGAAAAAGCTTCAGAAATAATTCATGAAAAGGTATTCAAACGGACCAGACTGTGTGAAGCGTAAATAAGAAGTTATTTCGAAAAAACTGACCCCTGGGAATCCCTATATGTTTGGTAACGGAGGGTTAAGAAATTGGTAAGAAGCGATAGAGGTATTACAAAAAACTACTTTAAAAGTATTATTTTTCATAAGTCTTGAATCTTTTTTTTTTAAAAGTAATCTTTTTTATTTCATAGAACGCGATAAATAATATTATTTCAAGCCTTAAAATCATAGAAAAACGTTTTTTCCCAGAGACCTATTTTGGGACTATAATAACCTTAATTAACCGTCTGGTAAAATTGGCCTAAACTCCGTTAGGGAAATTTCTTCACGGATTGTCACATATTTAATAATAAAAACAACGTAATAAATGAATAATATAACATATGACTATTCCAGATATGTATTTTTGATTTTCTTATTTAGAATTATTGACACACAAAATAATACAATATGACTGGAGTAATAAGATTTTTACCACACCTCCATAATGAGGGCGAGTATAGCGCCGCAGGGCGATTCTCAAAGCAGCCTTTCTAGGCCTAGGATTAAAATGCTCTACTCTGGATCCTAGAGCTTTAAAGTAGCGGAAGTACGGTGATCTGATTGGCACAAATGATACAGCTGTGATAAAAAATAGTCTGTGACGCTCGATCCTAAGCAGCATTTCTCTTCCGTATGAGGTTGCAGTACTCGCCGTCGTCTTGGCTACGCTTCGGCTTTGCCTCAACTTTGCATCGCCTTTGGCTTATACTGCAACTTAACACTCGTCTACAAAAGTGCCGCTTAGGGTCCTTTATGTCAAAACTATTTTATGTGCCTCAGGCACGGAAACTCGTTTCGAACTGCGCATGTGTCTATAAAAATCCATTACTACTACACAAGATCGATAAAATCAAAATGGCCGGGACTAATCGTGACATATCAAGTGTACAGGACTCTCCTAGGACGGGTCTAGGCATACCTGTTAAAACCAAAAAACCCCCTCTCTCGAACCAACACACCACCCGCGGAACCGCCTTTCGGCTTTAAACTTCACAGGTGGTTGGTTCCAGCTTAAAGTCGCGCACGACTCTTCCGTCATCCGTTCGCCCGAGCCTCCTATCTGCGGCCACACGCCCGTTAGGCAGACAGACTAGCAGCGCCAGCCAGGGGAGGAATAAAGCGATTCGTCCCCTGAACGACGCGGACATTCAAGTCCGCCCAAGACGCAGGACCGCGGGTGCAGGCCCCGATGCGATTTATACTGGCCCCCGTAGTTGTCGCTCTGCACGCCCATCGAGCTCCCTCGTCTTCAACACCGGGGTGACGAATGACTCGATAAGTATCCATTTTTGTTCCGACTGGAGCATGAGAGAGACCATCGTGTCAGGGGTGAGTTGTGCGCCCACTGCCCGACCGACAGCCTCCTTTTCAGCGCCCCAACTGGCACAGACAAGGAGTGTGTGCTCTGCATTGTCCACAAGGGATCCGCAGTAGCTACACGGCTCGTCGTCTCTTTTCTTGAAGCGCTTCAGGTACGCCTTGAAGCAGCCATGGCCTAAAAGCGGATGTGCCGGGTAAAAGCCGACTTGACCGTGCTTTCTGTCCAGCCAGGTGATGAGCTCCGGGATTAGACGGTGTGTCCATCTCCCGGATTGGTCATCAAGCCATCTCGTCTGCCATTTCTCGACGAGTCTGCGCCTTCCATCTTTGCGGATGGCCTCCTTCGCGCGAGCGATTACCTGCGGGTTTTTTAAGCAGGTGAGCTCCTTACGGAGCTGACACTCGTCGACACAGTTCGGTATGCTGCGACAATTCTCATCACCACACCTCTCTGTGCCGAGAACAGCTTCTTCAGGATAGCATGGTTGTTAAGGGCACTTGTCCAGATCGGAGCTGCATAAAGCAGCTTCGAATTTACCACGCACGCCACTAGCCTTCTCTTAGCTTCCCTGGGTCCACCAATGTTGGGCATGAGCCGAGTCAGGGCGGCCCCACATTGGATGGCTTTGGCAGTCTCAATCTGCAGGTGTTCGCCGAAGCTAAGCCTTCGATCCAACTGCCCTCCCAGGTACGTAATGCTCTTTTGCCACTCTATTTCATGTTCTCCGAGAACGATCCTCAGATATTGGAAGGATCTCCTATCTGTGACCAGCAAAGCCTCGGTCTTTTCAGGGGCCATTTTCAGGCCTCTGCTATCTAACCAACGCTCTGCCCGCCACAGAGTTCTACCTCAGTTCCAGAATTCCGACGTTGTCAGCAGAGCACACGAAAAGTCCCTCTTCCGCGAAGCCGAAGATTCTCGTTCCAGCAGGCAGGTCCACGCGCAGGAAATAGTCGTACATGACGGTCCAAACGAGTGGACCCACCCGCGACCCTTGAGGGGCGCCACATGTCATCTCTTCCTTGAGAGACCATTTGTCGCCCTCGTATATCACCCACCTGTCGCTCGGATAGTCATCTATCATTCGCAACAGGTAGTCTGGAACCTTTTTCCGCACCACCGCCTCGATGCAGATGTTCCACCTTGCGGTATTTAACGCATTGCGTATGTCAATGCTGATCAACGCGTGGAATCCCTTAAACTTGCCAGTTCCTCTTTTTGCTTTAGTGGCGATGTCTACCACTGCCTGGATGGCGTCAACTGTGAACCTGACTTTTCGAAAGCCGAACTGGTTTTCCGAGAGACCATTCTCGTGAACCATGTGACCCTGTAGTCTTTGTAGGATCATTTTCTCCAGAAGTTTCCCCATCGTATCCAACAGGCATATTGGTCTATACGATGAGGCATCCTCTAGAGGTTTGTTGTCCTTCCTCAGCAGGACGAACCTCTGCTTCTTCCAGTCTGCGAAGAATCTCCCCTCCCGAAGACAGGAGTTGAAGACTTCTAGAAGGATCTCCGGGTATGCCCCGATCACCTCTTTGAGGATCTCGTTCGGCAACCCGTCGATCCCCGGCGCTGTGTTTACCTTGAGCCTTCCACCCGCTCTCTTTAGTTCTTCGAGAGTGAAGAGTTCTTCGCGCCGGACCACGCAGGAGCTTCGGTCCTGTCTTTGGAACGGCTCTACATGCGGAAACAAGCTTCGCACGATGTACTTGACTCGATCGGGATTATGCAGGCCCGGGGTCTTTCTTCTAGTCACCCATGTCTTGGTGACTATTTCGAAGGCGAGACCCCATGAGTCCTTCTCAACCTCACCGATCAAGTCTTTCCAGCACTGAAGTCGGCTTTTCTTTATGCCTTGCCTCAGAGCTGATTTTTCTTTTTTCCATGCCTCGTGCAGCAGAGAATCACCCTTTGAGCGGGTGAATCTCCGCCACGCTTCGAGGCATTCCCGACGCAGGACAGACAACTGGTCGTTCCACCAGTACGTTGAGTCCCCGGTACGCCTGTTCCCCCGTCGAGGCATCGAGTGGTCACATACTGCGACCACTTTCCGCCTCGCCGCCCGTTCGGTGTCCTCCAACGACCCAGCAGACTTAGCCCAACCAAGCTCATCTATGAGCCTGCTTTTCTCAAGATGTTTTTGTAGCTTGTCTCCGCTCATTCGTCTTGTGTTCCAGGAGGGGCTTATTCCTTTGCCGCCCCTTCCCGTATTTATTGGGTGACTCCGTTCCCGGATGCTAAACTCAATGCACTTGTGGTCACTCAAGCCCACTAGCCTCTCTGAGGCTTTCTTTTAGTAGGACGATCTGGGTGTCGAAAATCTCGAAAGGATGGTGGGGAGAGAAGTAGCAGCTGTACACACGCACCCCCGCCACCTCCACCCAAACGAACCCCACGTCGGTCTCCAGGAAATCTCCGATGCTCAAATCAGGGCTACAAACAAGGATCCCGGCCCTCCGCGATACATCCTTGTACCAAGCAGAGTTATCGGACCATTCGTGTTGCTCACTAATGAGCAACACATCGGCCCCCCTCTCCTTGGCAGTCTGCATCAGAAGGTTCTGGGCTTCCTTCCCTCTCCCGAGGTTGACCTGTAGAAACTTCACTTTCCACTCCTCAACCTCCGGAGCTCCGCCATAAATATGATAAAGCTGTGATAAAAAATAGTCTATGACGCTCGACCCTAAGCAGCATTTCTCTTCCGTGTGAGGTTGCAGTACTCGCCGTCGTCTTGGCTAAGCTTGGGCTTTGCCTCAACTTTCCATCGCCTTTGGCTTATACTGCAACTTCACACTCGTCTACAAAAGTGCCGGTTAGGGTCCTTTATGTCAAAACTAACTATTTTTTCTACTAAGTTATTAATAAATTCTTGAACAAACTCGGTGGGCTATAAACTTAATACTATTTCTTACAGTGATTTCACCGTGCGTGGGACGCATATTTATGCTTTCTTTCTCACCAAGTATTATTAACTTTTTTGATGAGCATACTGCAAATTCTGGCGGAAGAAAGATTTATAGTTTTATGTAAATTGTGAGCTCGCACCAATCCTATAAATTTCGTACCATTACCTAAATGATTCCTCATCGCTAATTTAAAGATCAACCGCTCCTACTTATTGATTTTCTAGTAAAGAACATACGGAGAAGATAAAATTATTTCCAATTTGTTTTGCAAAACTACAGTTTGGATGGTTTCCATGATTGTTAATATTTTGTAACTCTATGTTCGTATGTACTTACATTCACTAATTTGGAGCGTGCGTCACTTGATTGTCTCTTCAAAAAAATTCAAACGGGGTCGTACATCAATACGTGATGTACACGGTTTGGGACGCCCAGTTGAGGCAGTGACGCCAAGAATCATCTAAAAAGTTCATGCTATGATTTAAAACGATCGTCGAGAGAAAGTGCGAGAAATTTTTGAAGCCATAGGCATATCACATGGCACGGTGATTACAATATTGCATGAGAAATAGTTTATGAAAAACCGTGGAGAATAAACGTATTCGTGTGACCGATACGATGGCGTGATTAGCGTTTTTCCATCGCAATGTTAGTGCATTTCTGCATTGATACATCAGCGTTGATGAAACTTGGATCCATTTTTACACGCCTTAGACAAAGGAACAGTCACAACAGTGGGCAGTACCAGTCGACTCAGCCTCCAAGAAGGTGAAGATGGTGAAATCGTCTGGCAAGGTGATAGGAACGGTTTTCTGAGATGCGAACGTAATCATCTTCACCGATTACATAGAAAAAGGACGAACGATAAATAGAGGATATCATGCGTCACTATTGATCCCGCTAGGCAAAGAAATCAAGAAAAACGCCCCCATTTGACAAAGAAGAAAGTGCTCTTACATGAAGACAATGCCCGCGTGCACAGCTGTGCTGTTGCATTAGCGAAAATCTGCGAATTGAAATTCGACTTGTTGCCGCACGCACGATATCCGCTGAATTTAGATCCCAATTACTTTTTCCTGTTTCCAAACGGGAAACTTATTGACCTGCCCTCACGCTTTAAAAAATAAAATAAAAAATTGTCTCTCAACTCAAGATATTACGTGAGAACCGAGTGAGAGTACATTTACCTAGCATTTTAGTTAAGTGTTAATGTGTGTTTCAAATAATAAATTAATAAAAATTCCACGAATACAGGCTCGCAATGATGCGCGTGCAGAAATTTCTACACGTGGAAATAAACTTAAAAACTATTAAATGAACAGATATTTATCCTTCAAGAGTTATCTTTTTCAAACGATAATAATTTAAGAAGAATTTCAATAATTAATATCTTTAAATACCTGATGATAGATAAACTTGCTATTTACGTGAGTTCTTTAGTTCAAAGAACCGTTATCAATTTAAGTGTGTTCAGTCTGATAGTTTTCTTTGGACCAGAAAAATGAGAATTATCATTTACGTTTTCCTAAGCGCTTTTTCACTTACTGCTTATACAAAAGGTAATGTCATGCTTATTCAATACGGACTTTGTGTCAAGTTTTAGGATCTGGAAATCCTTGCTTAAGGGGGTCTTTTGTAGTGACGTCCATTTTTCGAAGCGTTCTTTGGAATTGTACTGTGAAAAAAGTTAGCAATTTTATCTAAATTCAGTTTTCTCTAACGTTTCATTAAACCTTGAACTAAAAAATAAAATGCTTCTCTTGGAAAAATGTTCATCGGTTTGTCCACTGCACCCTTGGGAAGAGAGGCCTTCCAAAAAATCTGGGTCATCGGTACACACGATATCTCAAGCTCGGTTTGTCTGAAATCAAAAACGTAGAGTACATTTGAACTGCGCATGCGTCTATTAGAATCCATTAGTACTAAACAAGATCGAGAAAAACAAAATGGCCGGGACTAGTCGTGACATATCAAGTGTAATGACTAGCGCCGCAAACAACTACAAGACTAGATTAGATTCAAGTGTACGCATAAAAACTCGTATACGCACCGGAGTCACATAAAATAGAATACGTGCCAATGCACACAATTCGGGTAATTACGAGACTCGCTTGAAATACTCGCAGGACTGATCGCGCCTCGGCTTCGTCTCGGCTTTGCCTTAGTTACGCCTCGGTTACGCCTTGGTTTCGATCTCCTGCGAGCATTGTCGCCCGTCACGAAATAACCCTCATTGTGTTCTTAGGCACGTAATATACTATTATGTGATCAACCCTTCTCATTTACTGACTATTCCTCATCCCTTAGAGAGGATCCCTCCGATCCTTACATAAAACGAGGAGATCTTTAAAGAAGAGAAGTGTTACGCTTCTGAGGTAACATACCCAATCTCTTTTTTTGGTGCATCGGCCATGAAACTTAGTCAGTGTATGGGATATCAAAATTTTATAATTACTAGGAATCAAAAATTAATAAATTACAATTATAATTTATCTGATTTTACACATATTTTGTTAAAATAAAATAAATTTGATAAAATCACAAAGGGATTTGACTTGGAGGCTAACCTAAATTTCCTTATTTCTTGTTATTTTGTACAAACTGTGTTAAACTGAAATAAATTCTGTTGAGTCACGCAGGTATTTGACCTTGAGGCTAACTTAAGTGATCAAATCACCTATTTTATTTGATATTTTATTATCTGAATTTCTGAAAGTACAAAGATTACATAGGATTTTGTGCTTGAGTGATGCCTGTATAATCTCGTACTTCCATAATTCTCAAATGTTAACTAAGCTCTAATTCGAGTTAAAACGAGAAAAAACAGCACACGATACGTGCCGGGATCTGATGGAATCGGCTGAAAGTAAGGATCGTATTTTAATGTGAAAAACTTGTCTCCGAGGCGCAGAAGTTTAAAAAAACCAATTTGTTTATAAACAATCGGTTTTTACATAAACAAGTTGCGTTTTTTCAAAATACCGATTTTCTTATTGTATGAAGACATTCTTAATACATATTTTAAAAGAAAAACGGCATTATCATCATGATTCTAGCGGGAGATATAGATTTCTTTGTAAAAAAAGGGCCTGGAAATACCTAGTGTAATAAATAATGGAAAATTTATTTCATCGCTGTGAAATTTTACCACAGCTTTTAGGTTCATCATAGCTATCCAAAAAATGTTTAATAGTCAAAATCCACGGACTTTGGGTTTTAGGGGTCTGAGTTCAGGAATTTTGGCTCATATTTATAATGCGTAATATGTCATCATGTAAGTCGCTTCATATCAAAGACGGACATCTTTTGTTTTTTTTTCTGTGGAAATTGATTTTACCTTCGAAAATAGCGAGAAAAATCTTATAAGAATTCATTGTTACATCAGTTTGGATTTTTACGACAGATGTCCGTCTCTGAAAAGAGATCACTCATATAGATTGTACAATAGAAGAAAAATAAAAAGATTTTTTTGAAATTCAATATCTCTATTTTGCTTATAAAAAAGTTTAGAAGAGGAATATGCGGTGAAAGAAAGCATTGATTTTCGTATGTGTCCTGAAATGCGTGGGATGAATTTAAGGGTCAAGAAAGCTATTAAACTAAGATCTTATACTATTAAGTATCTTTGTTTTTAAGTTCTCTATTAAATAAAAATAATTTCATTCTCGCATAGGAGTGGATTTTGCACTTCCATGGAAAGGGAAAATTATAAATGGACAGGATGATATTGACGAATTCAGTCCCGTTGTTTCAATAAGAAATAGAAGGGATATTCCAATTTTCGCTGGAGTCATAATATCAAAGTATCATATCTTGAGTGCAGCTTCTAGTACTTACGAATATGAAATGCACCCCAACTATAAAGGCATTTACGTATTCGTTAACTTTTTAAGATTCAATATTAAATATATGGAATCCTATCCTAATTTTGACCCATCACTGAGTGATTTTGATATTTCTTTTATAACAGTAAGTAGTTCAATAAATTGTAGAGTTCTGTGTGTTTCAAAAACCGTACATCATTTCTAAATTTTATAATTTTGCAAAATTATTGTTATATTACAATGATGTCAGTCAAATCACAAGTATCTAAATTTTTATCAAATGTAATCCAACTATTTTCCAAACTAAGTATGCATTTTAAAAAGTAGTAAGGATCTTCGTTTTGTAAAAAAGGTAGATAAACATTAATAAAAATATAATTGTTCGTTAGTCAAACCACTATGGTTTGTGAAGTACGCTGTTGCAAATTTATTGAACCGGACAACTATTTCTTATTTTGATGTTTCTACTGACTTTCGAAAATAACAATGAAGATATAAAAAACAGTCACTGATCCGATTAATAAAATTACAGTGGCGCATTTTACAAAGTGAAGTTGGATTGAAACTTGCATATCGCTATTTTTGGAGCGAAAATGTAGGCAAACTTGCAGTCCCACCCTGTAAAAGTAATTATATTTGATAAATTGTTTGATTTTTTCAAGGTTTATTTTGAGATGCCATCAGACTTTATTTGTACTCTGTTAGCACCTCCAGGCTCCTGTAATCTTGGAGGATTCAATGATTTTATTCTAAGAGCATTTGACAATACACCATACTATCATATGAGGCACCAAGTAAGTAGCTTGCAATGTGATGAAATAGAATTATTGAAATTGAATCTATGTGATATATACTTTGCAGTCATTAGCTGTTCAAACGGTTCCGTATACTGAGTGCTCTCTGGTCCCAATGGAAAGATTTAGAAACCATCGTGCGTTTTGTATTGCTTCATTAGATCAAGAAAACTCTTTTGAACAAGTAAATATATACTTTTATTGCAACTCAGTATGAAAAAAAAGTATTAAATTAATTGGTTACTCAAATATTCAAGAGTGATAAAATTATTGTTATTTTGACTTCTCAAATACTAATTCAAAACTGATCTCTTTAATTTTAGCGAGACCTTGGAGCTGGTATTTTTTATAATGGTCGATTATTCGGAATTCTCTCTAAGCTGCCTGAGTCTCCTGGAGTTAAGGGCTATATTATTACAGCGCTTGGTAATGACGTCATAAACAATTACATTCATTTAGCATGGTCTCGGAGTGAAGCGGAGAGAGAACAAATAAAAAATGAGCGGATTCAACAGAGTCATATAGCAAGAGTTATGCAGTAGTAGGACATTTTGAATACTTGTCATTATAGACCTCTCACTTTAACTATTGAGGAGGGTCTCAATTACATTCTGTAAAATAAGCTAAAGTGTATATGTGGCGTTCTGCAAAGAAAAGACCCAAACGCGGAAAAAATCGATTATCAAAATTTTAATACCATTAATAATTTTTTGAGTCGCTCTTTCATGGCAAAAAGGACTTATTTTCTCATCTGCAAAATTCGAGTTGTTATTTAACTGTAAAGTGAGACCATCCTATGGAGTTTCTGATGTTGGATAGTCTCTTTAAGGTAGTTGTCGTGCCAAGAATCAGGTCTCTGGAATGAAAAGTTTTCCTATGATTTTAAAACTTGTCATAATACATCGGATGTGTCTTTTAAAAGAAAATACGTTATTTTTTAAGAAAAAAATTTGAAACTTATGAAAAGCAATACTTTTAATAACATTTCCTGTTACAGAATACTTTTTCACCATCGCTTCTTACCAATTTTTAAAAATGATTGGATTTTCATAAATCATGGTTTTTTCAGAGGAATAATTTTTTAAAACTTTACTGATTTCAATTTTGAAAATTAGTAAAAATCGTCAAATATAGTTAGTTGAAAAAAGAGTGTTTCTTCTTTTCGAAAAAATAAGCCATTATTTATGCAAACCCAATTATTTTTAACCCTCCGTTACCAAACTTAAAAGTTGTTACTCGATTTCCACACCCTAGAGGATTTTGCTCTGCGTGTTAGAACATCTGCAGCGTTGCCAAATGTTGCGGCTACTTGGTTGAACATGTAACATCAAAATGTGGCAACACCGCACTCAAGAACTCAAGCTATTTCCATTGCACGAAAGCCAAACTATGGAGGGATTCCCTCAGAATTCACGCCACCTTTTGTTTTGAAAAGTGATTACTGAATGAGTATTCTACTTGAACATTTTTTATTGCTACAAAAAGCTTCAGAAATAATTCATGAAAAGGTATTCAAACGGACCAGACTGTGTGAAGCGTAAATAAGAAGTTATTTCGAAAAAACTGACCCCTGGGAATCCCTATATGTTTGGTAACGGAGGGTTAAGAAATTGGTAAGAAGCGATAGAGGTATTACAAAAAACTACTTTAAAAGTATTATTTTTCATAAGTCTTGAATCTTTTCTTTTTAAAAGTAATCTTTTTTATTTCATAGAACGCGATAAATAATATTATTTCAAGCCTTAAAATCATAGAAAAACGTTTTTTCCCAGAGACCTATTTTGGGACTATAATAACCTTAATTAACCGTCTGGTAAAATTGGCCTAAGCTCCGTTAGGGAAATTTCTTCACGGATTGTCACATATTTAATAATAAAAACAACGTAATAAATGAATAATATAACATATGACTATTCCAGATATGTATTTTTGATTTTCTTATTTAGAATTATTGACACACAAAATAATACAATATGACTGGAGTAATAAGATTTTTACCACACCTCCATAATGAGGGCGAGTATAGCGCCGCAGGGCGATTCTCAAAGCAGCCTTTCTAGGCCTAGGATTAAAATGCTCTACTCTGGATCCTAGAGCTTTAAAGTAGCGGAAGTACGGTGATCTGATTGGCACAAATGATACAGCTGTGATAAAAAATAGTCTGTGACGCTCGATCCTAAGCAGCATTTCTCTTCCGTATGAGGTTGCAGTACTCGCCGTCGTCTTGGCTACGCTTCGGCTTTGCCTCAACTTTGCATCGCCTTTGGCTTATACTGCAACTTAACACTCGTCTACAAAAGTGCCGCTTAGGGTCCTTTATGTCAAAACTATTTTATGTGCCTCAGGCACGGAAACTCGTTTTTCCGTTACAGCTGAGAGTAACGGAATGTTGTGTATTCCGTTACAGAGGAATACAATGTAAAAATTTAACTGCGCATGCGCATATAGTCTTACAGCGGAACACAATCTTTTTCTTAATCTTCTTCTTCTCACTTCTTCTCCGTACAGCGTTAGCACCTTACTGGCAAAGCCTTGTACATTTGAACTGCGCATGCGTCTATTAGAATCCATTAGTACTACACAAGATCGAGAAAATCAAAATGTCCGGGACTAGTCGTGACATATCAAGTGTAATGACTAGCGCCACAAACAACTAAAATACTAGATTAGATTCGAATGTACGCATAAAAACTCGTATTCGCACCAAAGTCACATAAAATAAAATACGTGTCAATGCACACAATTCGGGAAATTGCGAGACTCGCGACAATGCTCGCAGGACTGATCGCTGCTCGGCTTCGATCTCCTGCGAGCATTGTCGCCCGTCACGAAATAACCCTCATTGTGTTCTTAGGCACGTAATATACTATTATGTGATCAACCCTTCTCATTTACTGACTATTCCTCATCCCTTAGAGAGGATCCCTCCGATCCTTACATAAAACGAGGAGATCTTTAAAGAAGAGAAGTGTTACGCTTCTGAGGTAACATACCCAATCTCTTTTTTTGGTGCATCGGCCATGAAACTTAGTCAGTGTATGGGATATCGAAATTTTATAATTACTAGGAATCAAAAATTAATATATTACAATTATAATTTATCTGATTTTACACATATTTTGTTAAAATAAAATAAATTTGATAAAATCACGAAAGGATTTGACCTTGAGGCTGACTTGAGTGATTAAATAATCATCTTATTTTGTTTGAAATTTTACACACATATTTGTTAAAATAGAATAATTTGATAAAATCACAAAGGGATTTGACTTTGAGGCTAACCTAAATTTCCTTATTTCTTGTTATTTTGTACAAACTGTGTTAAACTGAAATAAATTCTGTTGATTCACGCAGGTATTTGACCTTGAGGCTAACTTAAGTGATCAAATCACCTATTTTATTTAATATTTTATTATCTGAATTTCTGAAAGTACAAAGATTACATAGGATTTTGTGCTTGAGTGATGCCTGTATAATCTCGTACTTCCATAATTCTCAAATGTTAACTAAGCTCTAATTCGAGTTAAAACGAGAAAAAACAGCACACGATACTATAAGTCCTTCTTAGATTCGTCGAACGATCACCAGTGATTCAATCAATTGGGTAAGGCAAAATTCAAAGTGCTCATGCAGTATCGTTTAAAACTTCTATTTAAACTCTGTTAACTAAGAGAATATTTTTAAATGCAAAAGATTGACCAAGTTGTTGTGTTTGAGTCAAGCTTATGCAATACATATATACCTCGACTACATATTGGCGAATAAATTTATGCCGCAAACGCAATTGTAAAAAATTTCAAGGGTAAAGCTTATATCAAATTTGCAAATACAAACGAAGTACCAGTAACGATATAATACCGACTATTACTTTAGAAGAGTTTGAAGAAAGAGATTCTCAAAATGTAACAAGACAATCACGACATTTAAGAAACTCAAGTGATGATGATTTAACTAGCAAAACTCTGAATAGCTTCTTGAAAACCGACAATTTTTTTGACAATCCATGGAAATTTTTTAACATAACAGGTGAAGAAAGAATAGAATGTATTAAAAAACTTCTTCGCTTGGAGCATTTGAATCAAGACGAATACGAACATGTAGAAAGATTAATTATTGACAGCACAGACAGATTTCAAATCCCAGGAGAACCACTTGCAGCTACTAACGTTTTGCAACATTCGATACCAACTATAGATGATTCTCCACTTTTTTCAAGACAATATAGATTTCCCCCTGTTCACAAAGAAGAAATTACAAAACATGTTGACGAATTATTAAAAAATAAAATAATAAAACCTTTACAACCAACGTATAACACTCCAGTTTGGATTGCTCCTAAAAAACCCGATTCTAAAGGTAACATAAAATGGCGAATGGTTCTTGACGTCGGAAAACTTAATGAAAAAACAATCGGAGACTCTTACCCACTACCTAACATAAATGATATAGTCGATTCACTCGGATCTGCCAGATATTTTTCAGTATTCGATTTAGCTACTAGTTTTCACCATGTAAGAATGGACCCTAAAGACTCTTATAAAACTCATGGCCATTATGAATTTGATAGAATGCCTTTTGGTTTAAAAACCACTCCTGCAACATTCAAAAGATCAATGGATACTACTTTAACTCGATTAATAGGAACAAAACTCTTTGTATAGGGGAGAAGCGGCGAAATTGGCGCGTCGTCAAAATAGGCGCACCCAATTTTTCAGAAAATGATAACATAACAAAAAATAAAAATAGTTCTATCGTGTGCATTCTTGTATGATATGTATTTGATAGAAAACATTATAAAAATCTAATTTATTAATACAGTTATATTGCGATTAATCGTGTGTTGGCATAATGGTTATGTTCGAAGACATTGATTTAAATCGTTAAATAATAGTAATTCAAGATGAATTAGATTAATGCAACGATTCTATAATCTTTGATATTTAATCTTACGATTAGGATAGAATATTTGTATGAAAAAATAAGCATTTTACGTAAAAAGTATTTAATTAATGAACGATACACTTGCGGCAAAATTGACGCATACGAGATTCAAATCAGAGGCGAAGTTGGCACACGTGTTGTGTTTCTGGAAACCGGTGACTGAAGTCAAGTGCTCGGATGTTTATGATTGAAAATATAAAGAAGATAGTAAGTACACAATTATTAATATATAGATATATACATTTGAATGTTGCTGGACTTTTCTGCTAATCTTTTTCTTAAGATTTTTTGTGACATGGGAGGTAATGTGGTTCGCAAAACTGATGTAACGACTTTGTAAGGTTATATTCATTTGAACAATCAGTGGTTAAATTTTTTTTTTTTAAGTTTGAGGTATTAAGGCATTTTAAAAGCGATTTTTAATAATTAATTTGCAGTCTGACAGTGTTTTGAAAGTTTTCTCGATTTTAAGATGTGAAAGCAATGTAAGTAAAAAATTTGTATTTTTGATTGATTGTTTCTATTATTTATAAGTCTTCTAAAGTTAATAATTGTATATACTTCTGATTACAAATTCAAATAATTCTCTATAAAAATGATTTCAATTTGAATATTCACTTAAATATCCACAATTGCTAGTATTTTATTGTACAAATTTAAATATATTTTAACTTTGGCTGGTTTATGTGAATAAAGGTATAAAAAACTTCACATATCTTGATATACTATCTCAAATTTAGTTTCAAATTATAAGTACCTCTTTTCATCAAACTTTGCTACTGAAATGTAATTCTAAATCTATGAAAATATAACTAATACGTGGCAAGAGAAGATTATAATATTAGTGCGTCAATTTACCCGACATGGCGGGTAAATTGACGCAGGTGCAGTCCTTCGGAAATCTGAATAAAAACCTGCTTTAATAATTTTCAATGCAATCTTTATCCATTGGAAAGTATAGAAAAGATATCCAGCTATTAAATAAGTATTTTTTCATAATTTTTAGTCATATACTTTGTTTTTAAACTCGCACTTTCTATTAGGTGCGCGAATTTCGCCGCTTCTCCCCTATAAGCCAAAATTCCTGAACTCAGACCCCTTAAACCCAAGGTTCGTGGATTTTGACTATTAAACATTTTTTGGATAGCTATGATGAACCTAAAAGCTGTGGTAAAATTTCACAGCGATAAAATAAATTTTCCATTAATTATTACAATATGTATTTCCAGGCCCTTTTTTTACAAAGAAATCCATATCTCCCGCTAGATTCATGATGATAATGCCATTTTTCTTTTAAAATATGTATTAAGAATGTCTTCATACAATAAGAAAATCGGTATTTTGAAAAAACGCAACTTGTTTATGTAAAAACCGATTGTTTATAAACAAATTGGTTTTTTTAAACTTCTGCGCCCCGGAGACAAGTTTTTCAAATTAAAATACGATCCTTACTTTCAGCCGATTCCTGCAATGCAAGAAAATTTTGGTATTTCCTTTTACTTTTCAAATTATTCGAGTTTGAAGCGGGCGGCGCACGCGCTGAATAAAAAACAAATAACAATTTCGCTGCGTACACGCTCGATTGCGCGCTGCGTACTCGATCGCGCTTTGGGCAAACCTGTGAACTATATGACAGAATTTATTATCCGAAAGCAATATATATTTATTCATAGAATATTATTCACAAAAGAACGTTTTTGTAGTTGGCCGTAGATGTTTGTCTTAAACAAATCATTTTTTGTAAATAGTTGCAAGCGAACATTCAGTGTCTTCTAAAAAGATTTGGACACGAGTTTTCCATCAGATCCCGGCACGTAGCTGTGAAATGGACGTGTTTTCGAAATCAGTTTTGCTGCCAAGCATCGCGATTCAAGTATTTTTTTGCGCGACGTGTTCTTTTTCGGTACAAAAGCTAAAGGAGATGGTTTGAAAATAGTCCTTTGCCCATTCATAGAATTATTTTTGAGTCGTGATATGCCCACCGTTAATTCTTTGCAAATTTGCTCAGTATGCACATATTTTTACTCTCCCCCCCCTCCCCCTAACCCATCACATGCTCCTTTTCCATGAGCCATGGCAAAGAAATTCCACTCTGCCTTGACTGCAAAATCATTTTCATGCTCGACTAAATTAATAAAGTTGAATTTATTCTTATACTGGGAAGCAGCACCATCCGGGAAGTAAAAATTTTCTTCAAATTGTTCGACCCAAATTTTTTTCTTAGCTAATTGATCATTTCGCCATTGAATAAATGAAGCCCAGTTGTATCGTGTAAGATGTTCTCGGGCAGGACCACGAAGTTTTCATGTTTCACGATACCGTTTTCTTTGTAATAAATAACATACACGTGAAGAGTGAGTTGATCTTTCGACCAATGTTGCGACGGAATGGCATTTTGGACATGGAATGAGTAGTTCTCCGAAAAATCCAAAGTCGCAACAAACTCCATCACCGATATTATTTTTCAGATTGTTGAGAAATGAAGCTTGTACTCTTGCGATGAAATCATGTTTCATGAGGACTGGCAATTCTGCTGTCAAATCCTTTAAAAATTTCGGTCCTACGTTGCGTTTGATTCATTAGTTAACACCTAAATTATAAAATGCATAATTATGAAAAGAAATAGGGAGTTAGCATTCAAGGCATATTGGGAGTTACCGATCAGTAGTGAGCTATTGGTCAAACGACAATTTTGAAATTCAATTCGTACGCAACAGTGCTTCGAGACTATTGATAACTTTTGCAACCCCTGGGCATGTATCGCAAGTGGACAAGCAGCATTTTGACGTAGATGGAGAGCATTGCATCGCATTCAAAACATCACGATACGTTTCATTGTAGTTAACATCTTTTCGTGCCAATTCTTGTTTCAAGCCGTACAATTTCAACCTCATATTTTGATGTATCTTGCAGACACAAAAATTGTGTGTTACCTTTGGACCAGCTAAGATACAAAATGGTGGTCGTAACTTCGTGAATAAAGAAAGTGAGACTTTCATACATGGCATTTGGCTCAAAAAATTTTTATGTAATTTCTTGAGATTTCCCAAAAGCAGCCTTTTCTAAAAAAGATAAATTATTTGAATACATATTCAAAAAAACACTGATCCGTAAAATTCGAGTAAAATGTTCACCGTTTCTTGTTGGCGTTTTCCATTCCTTTTTACAGATTTATAATCTCTTATGCCAGGCATCACATGGCTGACTTCATCAGAAACATAAAATTCTCTTACTTTCTTTGCGACGTCGGAGTTGATCAGCCTTCCAGATTTCTTCTCAGTCTTTGATCCATACGCTTTTCTTTGACGCAATTTTTTGGTGCGAAAAGCGGTGTGACGAGTAATCCCAAAAGTCTTACTGATATTCTTGATGCCCCAGTCATCAGGAAGAGTCGTCAGAAGAGTCAAGATTTCATGACGATTAGTCGTCATAAAAATGGCCGATTTCAAATCTTCAACCCACGAAGGAGTGGGCTTGAGTGCCGATAAACTTTTCTGGCGTGATTTTACCGCAGGGCCTTGATATCTGCCACAAAAGTCAGACTCTTTCGGTCGTTTCAAATCCGGTCGAGTTTTGGTGGATTGGTCATCTGATTCGCTACTGACATCATCGTCATCTTCATGTTCAATAATGTTATCAGTGCTCAGATCAGGATTGGAAGCCCTCGAATCACTGTCGTTGTACGGAATTTCGAATAATTTTTCTGTATCGATTTTGAATTGTTTGTATGCAGCAGATTTTCAGGAGCTGCATATAAATTTTACAACCAAATTTCCATAAGCAGAGGGCCATTTGGCAGTAATTTGTAGTAATTTGGATTTTTCATACACACGGCAATGTTTCTCCTTTCCGAGGGAATTGCAACAACGGTTAGGATTCGGCATTTTCAACCGCGTTTTATTTGTCAATTACAAAACACGTTTAGCAACATGAAATTTACATTATCAATATATAACCTGCGATAGTGCATAATTTTCTAACCTGGCCAACATTCTTTGTGTACGCATGCAAATTGTTATTTGTTTTTTATTCAGCGCGTGCGCCGCCCGCTTCAAACTCGAATAATTTGAAAAGTAAAAGGAAATACCAAAATTTTCTTGCATTGCAGGAATCGGCTGAAAGTAAGGATCGTATTTTAATTTGAAAAACTTGTCTCCGAGGCGCAGAAGTTTAAAAAAACCAATTTGTTTATAAACAATCGGTTTTTACATAAACAAGTTGCGTTTTTTCAAAATACCGATTTTCTTATTGTATGAAGACATTCTTAATACATATTTTAAAAGAAAAATGGCATTATCATCATGAATCTAGCGGGAGATATGGATTTCTTTGTAAAAAAGGGCCTGGAAATACCTAGTGTAATAAATAATGGAAAATTTATTTCATCGCTGTGAAATTTTACCACAGCTTTTAGGTTCATCATAGCTATCCAAAAAATGTTTAATAGTCAAAATCCACGGACTTTGGGTTTTAGGGGTCTGAGTTCAGGAATTTTGGCTCATATTTATAATGCGTAATATGTCCTCATGTAAGTCGCTTCATATCAAAGACGGACATCTTTTGTTTTTTTTTCTGTGGAAATTGATTTTACCATCGAAAATAGCGAGAAAAATCTTATAAGAATCCATTGTTAAATCAGTTTGGATTTTTACGACAGATGTCCGTCTCTGAAAAAAGATCACTCATATAGATTGTACATCAGAAGAAAAATAAAAAGATTTTTTCAAATTCAATATCTCTATTTTGCTTATAAAAAAGTTTAGAAGAGGAATATGCGGTGAAAGAAAGCATTGATTTTCGTATGTGTCCTGAAATGCATGGGATGAATTTAAGGGTCAAGAAAGTTATTAAACTAAGATCTTATACTTTTAAGTATCTTTATTTTTAATTTCTCTATTAAATAAAAATGATTTCATTCTCGCATAGGAGTCGATTTTGCACTTCCATGGAAAGGGAAAATTGTAAATGGACAGGATGATATTGACGAATTCAGTCCCGTTGTTTCAATAAGAAATGGAAGGGATATTCCAATTTTCGCTGGAGTCATAATATCAAAGTATCATATCTTGAGCGCAGCTTCTAGTACTTACGAATATGAAATGCACCCCAACTATAAAGGCATTTACGTATTCGTTAACTTTTTTAAGATTCAATATTAAATATATGGAATCCTATCCTAATTTTGACCCATCACTGAGTGATTTTGATATTTCTTTTATAACAGTAAGTAGTTCAATAAATTGTAAAGTTCTGTGTGTTTCAAAAACCGTAAATCATTTCTAAATTTTATAATTTTGTAAAATTATTGTTATATTACAATGATGTCAGTCACATCACAAGTATCTAAATTTTTATCAAATGTAATCCAACTATTTTCCAAACTAAGTATGCATTTTAAAAAGTAGTAAGGATCTTCGTTTTGTAAAAAAGGTAGATCAACATTAAGAAAAATATAATTGTTCGTTAGTCAAACCACTTTGGTTTGTAAAGTATGCTGTTGCAAATTTATTGAACCGGACAACTATTTCTTATCTTGATGTTTCTACCGACATTCGAAAATAACAATGCAGATATAACAAAAGAATCACTGAGCCGATTAATAAAATTACAGTGGCGCATTTTACAAACTGAAGTTGGATTGAAACTTGCATATCGCTATTTTTGGAGCGAAAATGTAGGCAAACTTGCAGTCCCACCCTGTAAAAGTATATGTGGCGTTCTGCAAAGAAAAGACCCAAACGCGGAAAAAATCGATTATCAAAATTTTAATACCATTAATAATTTTTTGAGTCGCTCTTTCATGGCAAAAAGGACTTATTTTCTCATCTGCAAAATTCGAGTTGTTATTTAACTGTAAAGTGAGACCATCCTATGGAGTTTCTGATGTTGGATAGTCTCTTTAAGGTAGTTGTCGTGCCAAGAATCAGGTCTCTGGAATGAAAAGTTTTCCTATGATTTTAAAACTTGTCATAATACATCGGATGTGTCTTTTAAAAGAAAATACGTTATTTTTTAAGAAAAAAATTTGAAGCTTACGAAAAGCAATACTTTTTCACCATCGCTTCTTACCAATTTTTAAAAATGATTGGATTTTCATAAATCATGGTTTTTTCAGAGGAATAATTTTTTAAAACTTTACTGATTTCAATTTTGAAAATTAGTAAAAATCGTCAAATATAGTTAGTTGAAAAAAGAGTGTTTCTTCTTTTCGAAAAAATAAGCCATTATTTATGCAAACCCAATTATTTTTAACCCTCCGTTACCAAACTTAAAAGTTGTTACTCGATTTCCACACCCTAGAGGATTTTGCTCTGCGTGTTAGAACATCTGCAGCGTTGCCAAATGTTGCGGCTACTTGGTTGAACATGTAACATCAAAATGTGGCAACACCGCACTCAAGAACTCAAGCTATTTCCATTGCACGAAAGCCAAACTATGGAGGGATTCCCTCAGAATTCACGCCACCTTTTGTTTTGAAAAGTGATTACTGAATGAGTATTCTACTTGAACATTTTTTATTGCTACAAAAAGCTTCAGAAATAATTCATGAAAAGGTATTCAAACGGACCAGACTGTGTGAAGCTTAAATAAGAAGTTATTTCGAAAAAACTGACCCCTCTGGGGGAATTCCTTATATGTTTGGTAACGGAGGGTTAAGAAATTGGTAAGAAGCGATAGAGGTATTACAAAAAACTACTTTAAAAGTATTATTTTTCATAAGTCTTGAATCTTTTCTTTTTAAAAGTAATCTTTTTTATTTCATAGAACGCGATAAATAATATTATTTCAAGCCTTAAAATCATAGAAAAACGTTTTTTCCCAGAGACCTATTTTGGGACTATAATAACCTTAATTAACCGTCTGGTAAAATTGGCCTAAGCTCCGTTAGGGAAATTTCTTCACGGATTGTCACATATTTAATAATAAAAACAACGTAATAAATGAATAATATAACATATGACTATTCCAGATATGTATTTTTGATTTTCTTATTTAGAATTATTGACACACAAAATAATACAATATGACTGGAGTAATAAGATTTTTACCACACCTCCATAATGAGGGCGAGTTTAGCGCCGCAGGGCGATTCTCAAAGCAGCCTTTCTAGGCCAAGGATTAAAATGCTCCACTCAGGATCCTAGAGCTTTAAAGTAGCGGAAGTACGGTGATCTGATTGGCACAAATGATACAGCTGTGATAAAAAATAGTCTGTGACGCTCGATCCTAAGCAGCATTTCTCTTCCGTATGAGGTTGCAGTACTCGCCGTCGTCTTGGCTACGCTTCGGCTTTGCCTCAACTTTGCATCGCCTTTGGCTTATACTGCAACTTCACACTCGTCTACAAAAGTGCCGCTCAGGGTCCCTTGTGTCAAAACTAACTATTTTTTCTTATAAGTTATTCATAAATTCTTGAACAAACTCGGTAGGCTAATAACTTAATACTATTTCTTGCAGTAATTTCACCGTTCGTGGGACGCATATTTATGCTTTCTTTCTCACCAAGTATTATTAATTTTTTTGATGAGCAGACTGCTAAATTTGGCGAAAGAAATATCTATAGTTTTATGTAAATTGTGAGCTCGAACCAATCCTATAACTTCCATACCATTTCCTAAAAGACTGCCCATCGGTTACTAAAAGAGCAAACGCTCCTAGTTATTAACTTTCTCGTAAAGAACATGCGGAGAAGATAAAACTACTCTCCAATTTGTTTTGAAAAACTATAGTTAAGATTGTTTTCATGCTTTTTAATATTCTGTAACTCTATGTACGTATATACTTACATTCGATCATTTGAAGCGTGGGTCACTTGATTGTCCCTTAAAGAAAGTGCCAGGCTTGAAAGTAACCCCCTTGATCAGAAAACACATACCCTGTGTATCCTATCAAACATACAATTTTTGTGATCTCAAAACTTGAAACTTCTATGTATCTGGTAAATTAATTTAATGCAATTATACAGGTCCAGTACTAGTCTCTAGTACTGACACTCTAGTGTTGGTTTAAAAAGGTAGAGAGATCATTAGGATAGTTCTGATATTCAATATACTACTGTGGGCAAAAACTAAAGTGAATTTTGTTATAAAATGAAAAATCTTGATTTATTTATCCAAATCAATTTCATCCCCTTCAAAGTAATCCCCTCCTGATATAATGCACTTATGCCAACGTTTTTTCCAATCGTTGAAACACTTGTTAAATTCGATTTCCGGAATTGCCTTCAAAGCCTTCTTCGATTCGGCTTGTATGTATCTCTTGAATCGTGTCAAAACGGTGTCCTCGGAGTGGTCTTTTGAGTTTGGGGAATAGCCAGAAGTTACACGGAGCCAAATCAGGCGAATATGGTGGTTGTGGAACGATATGCGTTGAGTTTTTGGCGAAATGGTCACGAAGAACGAGTGCAGTGTGAAACGGCGCATTATCGTGATGCAAGAACCACGAGTTGTCTGCCCAAAATATCTTTTGAAACGATGTTGAGTGATCCTCTTGAAATGCCAATAGTGTCAGCAAGGTCTCTAATTGTCAATCGACGATTTTGGTGTACTGATTCTTTGATTTGATTGACGTGTTGCTCGTCATTTGATGTTGATGGTCGTCCGGGGCGTTCCAAGTCATCAACACGTTCTCTGCCTTTTTTGAAGTCTTTGTACCACTTATAAACATTTTTCTGCGACATGGTCAAATCACCGAAGGCCTTCTGCAACTTTCTGAACGTTTCCGCAACTGAAATGTCATTCCGCAAACAAAATTTAATGGCACTTCTTTGTTCAACAAATTCTGACATTGTAAAAATCGGAAAAATCACTTTTAGTCGTTTAGAAAACACAAGCGTCACCATGGAACAAATGATGACATTGACATGAAACTTGGCACAGATGTTAGTAACAGTAGGACCAACATAAAAATAAAAGAGTTTGCCCGGATCGGTTAGCCCGCGAAGTTTAAGTTATAAATTCACCTTAGTTTTTGCCCACAGTAGTATACATTGTTAGTTTTTACTAATTCTATAAATCAGTAGAAAACAACCATTCATAGATAATAATTATCATTCAGGAAGTCGGGAAATTATTTCCCATTTTTCCAATTAATAGTTTTCTATTGATGCAGATCAAGAGAGTACCGGTGCTAATAAACTTTTTTTCGAAAAACGTTGAGAGGTTTTCATTGGGTTGTCTATGTTTTTTAGTCTATTAAATTGGATTGTTTTTTTACTACTAGATAAACTAATTCCATTGTTCCAATGAAAAACCCTGAGGTATATATTTCTATCATAAATAAAAAACAATTGGATGTAGAACAATGTTAATTTTATGAAGAAATAACTTTTTCATGCTAAATCAGGATAATATTGCAAACTATCACAAAGTTTATGATAGAATGATTGGTTCTTGCTGTAATAAATGCCAGTACTACGCCAGCGTTAAAAGCTTCACAATATAGTATTAGAGGAGCATTGATCAATTACTGGCAGCCCGATTAGCATTATTGGGCCAGTATTGTACTATATGCGTATTTTTACCCCATTCCATCCTGTTACCATTCCACTGGTTTCTGGTGGTCCTGTCGTTTTTGTAGGCCTCAGTGTTGCCACTGCTGTGTTCTGCCTGATGTTTTCTGTCAACTAATACAAAATTTAATTTTGAATAATTCAAGTATTGATAATCACTTTAATGGCCTAATATGAAATTAAACCCGAATAATTAAAATTCAAACTTTTAAATATACGTTATGGAAGTACTCTAACCCAATTTGATTTAATTAAAACCCCAAGACATAATAGTATTTCTGGCTCTTTCCAAAAGGAAACCGTGACATCACATAAATCTTCCTTTTCTGTATGGATTGTAACTCTATCAGGTGCACCTGAGAACATATAATTTGAAAAATGTGAAGAGAACTAAACATAGTTTGCTGTACGAAAAACTATGCAATTTTCATGTTCTTTGGAAATTTTTGCATCATTTAACAAATTCGAATATTTCGTTTTGCTTCTCACGTTATAAATTCTTGGGCCTCTCCGCTGGAAAAATTCGACGGGGCAAATTACATTTAAAAAGTTGTCAAATATGAAATCGGAAATGGCGTCAAAAATTTTGTTAACAACGACTTTGGAAATTACAACATAAATTTGGATAAGAAATAACATCAAAAATTGGGATAAGGAATGACGTCATTTCTTAAGTTGACAAACAATTTATTTTTAAAAATTGAAAAAAAAGTTATTAAAACTATAAAATGAGTTGTGTAAGAGCAAAAGTATATTTTTATAGCATTTTAGTTTAGTGTCCATGTGTGTTTTAAATAAGAGGTTTGTAAAAATTCAAAGAATACAGAATCGCAATGATAAGCATGTACAAGTTTCTGCAAGTGGGTGATTTTTACCTTCAATATTTTCAAAAGTTTACTCTTTTATTAAATGAAACTCATAATTTTTAACCTATATTTGTATGCTCATGAGTATTGTACTCTCTAAATCTGATTCAGTAAGAATCAATGAATTCTGACTAATTCTAAAGCAAGAAGTCAGTCATTGATCGAAATAATTTCAAATTGTAATTGATTCAGCTTTCGAGAGTATAGCATTGTATTTCTCGTATTAGATTCAATGTATAAAATTTGCCCTTTCATAGTAAGAATGCTATTATTGAGAATACATTGAGAATACATTGAAAACCACTTAGTAGTATTTACTGGGTGGAAAAAAACAGTAATTTTTCGAATGGAGATTCATAATGTTTGGTATTTAAAATACTAATTTTTCTTCCACACGTTTTAAAGACTGTTGTGACTATATTGAATTTCGATGCCATAATATGAATAAGTGTAATAAAACCTCGGCTTTTCTCATTTTAAAACAATATTATACTTTCATTCAATCTTATCATTTAATCTAACGAAAAGTCTCTTCGTATAGAACTTTTAGCATTTTGAATTGTTGACACACTTTTTATCAATTTAGATTTAAATATTCCGGGGTATCACATACATATGCAAGCTGTGGCTTTGTTATTCCTTTTCAGATCAATAATGTTATTTAGGTAATTCGTAGAATTCTTCAAGTACTATTGGCAGATAATATTTTTTAATATGGAAACAGAATTTATATAAATAATTATAGTTACCTGCCGTAAAAGCAGCAGCAAGAAGTGTAAGAATAGTTACATTTTGTATACTTTTCATGTTTAACAAATTACATGATCTTACACCTTGAATTTGGATTTTAATTTCGTATAGTAAGACCTCTTTTCATTTAAATACCTATTTTCGGGATAGCTCTCACAACTACTTAGAACACGCTAAATCAGATGAAACATGGAATGTTGAAATTTCTTTTCCATGTAGTTGTGTTAAACAAACAATGCTATATGCTGCTAGGTAAAGGATGTGTTATCGCCATTTACACAAGCGAATAGGTTTCTAATCATCACCCATAAACTTATCGTCAGCTACCTGCGTTGGGAAACGCCAATTACCAAACGCAGAGGCTACTCAAATCGCAGAATAAAAATGTGTCCCTTTTTCATTTTGTACGTAGGTTTAATTTTGTTCACCGTTAAAACTGATTTAATCCTACCATTTGAGAAGGATGACGAATGAGCGAGGGAGAGAAGGATATCAATTCTACTCAGAATCCGTTTAGCTCGACTAGGAGTTATGTTTTTCCTTGAAGGTCGTGATTCAAAGAGTCACTCAAATCCCTAATCACCGCACGCTATGGCACAGCTGTAACCACACACACACGCACGTTAGCCCTATCACGTTTTTCACTATGTAGTGTTGGAGAAAGAAAGAGATGGATTGTTTACAGCCAGAGAGTAAACAATGCTTTTAAATTGATTTACCCTTTCCACCCTTAACTTTTTATAATCCTAGTATTAGTTTTGAAAAGGAAATCTCGTCTTTAGAATTTTTGTTTCGAGCCCAGGTTGTAGGCACACTGTTTAGTACGTTTAAGTAAGTGACAAACGGTGTGACCCAATTTTCACTAGAGCGCGAATCGTACTGGTGAAAAATATTTAAATATTTCCCGCGTCATGACCCCGCGAAAGGCTTATGTCAGAGAGAAGAATTGATAATTAATTTCGTCCGTCCACCGTGTACTTACGAAAATTGTCGATTTCATAACACCTGTTCTGAACCGCAGACGGGCATAAGCAAAGACCGTGTTTTATGAAAACTTTTCAAGACATTAACTATTTTATTAGAAATTAGGTGCGTAGGTCAGCCCTACCATTGGTAAATAGTATGGAGGGGGTGGCTCTTGATTACTAAAACAACTATCAATAAATCATTCGGATTATGAATAATTGAATTATTTCAGTTTCAAATATTTGCCAAAATTTAAGGAATTCAAAGCTCTGAGTTTTCACGAATTTACTATACCAATGTGTGTTAAATTTCAGTAGCAGCTGTGTATATCCGTTTCACACACTTTTATGTTTAATCTAATTCAAATTTTTATAACAGCGTATAGTTGAATTTTTTTTATCAAGCCACGTGTTGTGTTTTTCGCTTATGGTCAATCGACGATGAATATCGAATCTTCCGTTCACTCGTGGTGAAAAGTAGTGTACACAACTCGTGAAAAAGCAAGAGATTTTCTTGAAAAAATCGATTTGGTGGAATCAAAAGAAGATATTTTGAAATTGAACATGTTTTTTGTAATATAAACAAATTTCTATCTAGAATTGAGTCGAGGAGGAGATACAAAAAATTCGTAGAATTTTAATAAAAGTTTTCGTCTAGTGTAGTAGAAAAACCAACATAAGTTATCTGTTAATCTCGAAGAAATTAGAGAGCTCATTTTTAACTTTTCTTGAGAAATGCTCTAAATTGTTGTTTTTCAGGAAATATGTAGAGAAAAATAATAACATAGAAAGGTGTCCTTTCATTTTTACACTGATAATTACCATTGAAGTCAAGATTTTTACAATATATTTATAAAAACTGTGGTTGATATAACGTATTTGCATTATCAAATATTCTGTATAGTAAAGTATATTACAAAAACCTTATGTTAAAAATTTATTCCCGTTACAGTAACGAATAGATTTCTAGTGAGCACTGATAAGCTCGTCGTCAGCTAGCTGCCTTGGCTCAACCTAATCGTTTATCCACGGAAGTAATTTTGGTATCTATAAATTAATTATATTAATTATTTTTATTTTTGATTGAGAAGCAAAAGTAAATAAGCTATTTTTTAAATTGGAACAGAAGTTTTGTTCTAAGTCTAATAACATATAATAACTGAGCAAAACTTATATCTCGTCTTGAAGACAAATTATCGCCAATCATCAAAAGATACTTATATCCAGAATTGAATTTAGACGCGTTGAAAGAAAACTTCCAACATGAAGTTATTTTACCCGACATACAATAAATATAGACATCATAGGTATACTCATACATATATAGTTCTTTTTCCTATTTAAATCTATTTTGGATTTCTAATAGGCAATGAGCTGTTTTCATTTGATTTGAGTTCGGAAGTTCCAAAATTAATTTGAAAACCTTCAAAGATACCAACTCTTTGTTGCAAAATCCAAGTAGATTGAAAGAGAAAAAAAGGAATTCTGTTGGATTCAATTTAATATTACCCGAATTATTTCAGAAAAACTTCAGGAAGAAACATAAGTCATCTGTACATTTTGTTAAAATTAGACTACTTTTTTTAGCTTTCGAGATACTTAATATATCTTAAAAATTATGTGATTAGCCAAACTGGTAAATCTCTTAAATTTATCTTCTTCCATGAAAAAAATTTGTTGCATATCATTTTTGTGATGAAGAATAAGTGTTAGTTTCGTTACTAGAAAAGACACTTTTATATGTGTCACAACAAATTTGAAAAAGTTCAGAGCCTTACTTCTTCATGTCATAATCAGTAAAATATAATTACTCTAACGCAACAAAATATTTACATCCAATTTTCGACTTGAAAAACAATTACTTATTTTCTACTAGAAATGCCGTTTTGTAATGAGCGAAAATAACATATTTGCAATTGAAATCTTTAGGTCAGCATAAACAATTTTTTATGCAATTTGACTTCTGTGAATTTTATTTTTCTACAAGGATAAAGGTAGATGAAGAAACGTGCTTTTACATACATTCCCGATTTTCACATTAATTCTCACGTTTGATGCCTTGTGCAGAGTTATTTCAATACCGTGCCAATAGTAAATTTCTCCATAAGAATCTTGAAAGATTTTTAAAAAAATATTAATTTCAATGGTCTTACTCATGTGTTTAATACTTTATTCCAGTGGACAGTTATCCAATAACAAAAGTTCAAATATCATCTATTCGTCCGTATGATCTCGCATTAAATACAATATCTGTCAGTTTTCTTACGGTATCAATTAATTGATACTGGTTTCTGATAAATTTCGAAATAACAATTTGGCAATCTCTAAGAACCGGATTAATAATTATGATTTTGAAAAGGTTTCTCCCTCCTGCATCCCGCGGTCCAGAGTGGGAGATGATGGACCTTGGTGGGAGTCTGGACTCAGGATATAAAAATGGGATGCTGAGTCCAGAGATTCATTCCGGCGGCTCGCAAGCGAGCCACAAGCAACCCCAGGTATATTCTTGGGACAGGCTAACGGCTTTTTGCCTTTAGCTGGTATGGGTCTCGGCTTATTTCCTAAGGACGCTTTTGGGACAGGTTAAGGGCTTTTTACCCTTAACTGAGTCTCGATTCGTCCAAAAGTTAGATTTATATAATAGGTTAAGTCATTGGATTTCTACATCCCGTTGTTGTGACGTCTGAAATCACACAAGCTTTTATGATATATTAAATTATTTCTTTTAAGAAGAAATAATTTATAATTATTTTTGAGTCTGGAGCTTGCACTCCAATAACTTGGGAATACTTCTGTTAGAATTCTTTTCCTAAAGTCACTTCTAGGGGAAAAATTACACTTGGAGAGATGGAATTTGAGTATTAAACAAAATCGTACATCTTATAAGGAGCACGTCAAATTGTTTAATACTCGAGGATAGGTTGGGTGAGGAATTTGTACAATTTCTAGTACCAGAGTGGCAGAGCTGGGTAAAATGGTTCTCAAAATGTATTTAAAATGTAAAATTCAAAATAGTTTCGCAAAACCCATTTAAAATGCAAAATAGAAAATGGTTTCCTATTTTCTATTCAAAATGAAAAATGCAAAATGTATATTTGAAATAGGTTAGTACAAAATGTAAAATGGATTTTAAATAATACAAAAAATTACATCAAGAATATTTATTATTCTTTATGGATGTGTCTCGAATATTGCGTCCCCTATGGGTCTTCTTTTTGGGCGCAAAATCACGCCTGCATAACTAAATAGTAAAATAAAATCAGTGTTCTCTATAACCTGGGATCAGAGAATCAACCATCCCAGCCGGCTGGACCACAAATTCACAGACTAATTAAAATTCATCTCAACATCTACAAGGTGAGGACTGGACTTACTACATTCTATCTTCTGGACTGAAATTGTAACCAACTTACTTACAACCAAGGGTAAATATGACCAACTTCAACCTTATATATATTTTTCATTTCCATGGTGCTTACTCAACAATAATTTTATGTGTTAATAAATACATTTCATATAATCAACCTTTCTTGTTCACTGACTATTCCTCATCTCTTAGAGAGGATCCTTCTGATCCTTACATAAAAGGAGGAAATCTTTAAAAAAGAGAAATGTTACGTTTCGGACGTAACACTTTGATAAAACTTCCAGCGAGCCGTTTTTTCTACGACGTTTGAAGAAAACCTTCTGAAAATTTCAGTGTAATCGGGTCATAAATATTATAACTATGGATGATTTCATAAAAAGCGCGAGCAGCTCAGATTTGACTTCGGCAGGAAATTTGGAACTGAACTGTTCAAAAGTACTTGAGTAATAATAACTCTTAAACAAACAAAAAAAAAAAAATTAAAAAATCAACCAGAACAAACGTGGAAAAAAACGTGACGAAGAAAAGAGCTCTGATCAAAACCCGTAATTCAAAAAAAGACGTTCCAGTATTGAAAAATTCTTCTCAGAAATCGCCTCTGCAAACACGTGGCGCAGAAAAACCGAAATCAAAGCTACGAAAGGAATAACCAAGCATAATTGATTATTTCTCATGAGATGCGTTACTAAAATACTCTTTATATGTTGAAAAACGTTTGGGAAGAATTTGTTGAATGTTAAACATTTAAAAAATGAGAGAGTAGAATAAGTATGTACAGAAAAGTTTATGTATTATATTATAATTTATTAGCGTCTTTTATCAAATAAATTACACAGGTCTGTAAGGTTTTTTTGTCGAAAAGCTATGGGTCGTTTCCGCGGTAGTTTTTGACGTAGAATCCGAATCCGAAATCAGAATCAGCCTATCACGTCAGGATTTTGAGATATTTGAGGTTATGTGCTCGAAAAAGGGGGTTTACCGCTACTTTTGAGGTTATGTACAGGGCGCAAGAAATTTGTTTGGTTTTTTTCTCAAATGTCATCATTTAGCATTTCTCTTTCTTTTCAAAATGAGCTATTGAACAGTCACGAGCGATTTTTTTCACAAAGATACGGCCCTATCAAGTTTTGACATTTATCCGAACAACCTTATGAGCATTCACATTGACTCTTTAGTGCATACCATTTTGCATTCGAAAATTTATCTTGAAAATTTGTGCTTGCGGGTTTTAATGGTCTGTGAATAAGAATTTACAGTCAGAAGGAACTCCGAAACCCCCGAGTAAAAGTTTTTACAGAGCAAAATCGTTTAATTTCGTAAATTTCGATCCGAAATTTTGAATCCGCCATCTTAGAAATGGAAATGTCAATTTTCTGACTGTAAATTCTTATTCACAGACCATCAAAACCCGCAAGCACAAATTTTCAAGATAAATTTTCGAATGCAAAATGGTATGTACCAAAGAGTCAATGTGAATGCTCATAAGGTTGTTCGGATAAATGTCAAAAGTTGATAGGGCCGTATCTTTGTGAAAAAAATCGCTCGTGACTGTTCAATAGCTCATTTTGAAAAGAAAGAGAAATGCTAAATGATGACATTTGAGAAAAAAACCAAACAAATTTCTTGCGCCCTGTACATAACCTCAAAAGTAGCGGCAAACCCCCTTTTTCGAGCACATAACCTCAAATATCTAAAAATCCTGACGTGATAGGCTGATTCTGATTTCGGATTCGGATTCTACGTCAAAAACTACCGCGGAAATGATCTTTCGTTTTCCAACAACAAATACAAACCCATTATTTGCAGGCCTGTGTTATTGAGTACAAAATCCGTGTTTTTCATAATTTCGCGTGAATTTTGATGGGCAAAAAAATTATATAAGCAAAAAATATTTACTTTAGCCAGGTTGATTTAATGGTATTTTTTAATTTATAATTTGACACCTCTTCTTCATCCTCCCGCTTTTTGCCTATGGACAATACTTTTACAGAATTTTGCGCGAAAACTCCCTTTTACGATCGGTCCGCTCAATTTTTATAATCATAAGGGATCGTCCATAAACTACGTAGCCATTTGAGAGCCGCGGAGGAGTAGTGAAAAACACTTCGCTAATCTACGAGGGGAGGGGGGATGGGGGCTTTGACTTGTAGCTACGTAGACGCAAGTAAAGATAGCGCTACGACTTCGCTGACGTAGCCAACAATGCGGCGACCCTCGTGAGTTTCTAACCTATAACTACCTCTATGCTCGAGTGAGAACGCCCGTGAGAACGAGTGAGAACGATCGTGTCAAAACAAATGCCGAATAATCCAATTTGTGCATTGGCACATTATTCTATTTTATGTGACTGGTGCGGATACGAGTTTTTATGCGTAAATTGGAATCTAATCTAGTACTTATTGTAGTGGTTTGCTGCGCTAGTTGTACGAAGCGGGCGCAAATTGGCGACTAGTCCCGGCCATTTTGATTTTATCGGTCTTGTGTAGTAGTCAGTGCTAACGCTGTACGAAGAAGAAGTGAGAAGAAGAAGAATAAGAAATAGATTGCGTTCCGCTGTAAGACTATAATGCACATGCGCAGTTCAATTTTTACATTGTATTCCTCTGTAACGGAATATACAACATTGCTTTACTCTCAGCTGTAACGGAAAAACGAGTTTCCGCGGCTGAGACACATTAAAAATCTACGTAGAATCGAAGGGTTGGGGGAGGGGGGGTGAAAAATCTACGCTTATCCACGAGGGCGTAAGGGGGACTTGAACAATCACTCAAGATCGTCCACGTAGTTTATGGACGATCCCTAAGGATATAAATTTTTGTCAGTCGCTAAAGTTCATTAATAAAGTTCTACTGGCTCAGTAAAATTTCTGAAACTGATACTAGTGCCCTTTCGGGACTATTCTGGGATCCATTATTGGTTTCTGTATTGAATTATAACTAGATTAGTAGCTACTAGTATTAGACTGGAAATCTTCATTCTATTGGGATGAATCGATTGTTCGCCAACTATAGAAACTCACTTTGCTGTTTCAATGAATCATCCTTTAGTATATTTTTCTTTTGGGAACAAACCATGAATAATAATGAATAATTTTTAAGAAACTACGTTTTTATAATATTCTGGTATTTATAATTAAAGTACAAATTTCCCAAGTGAGCCCAGGATTTTCGACGTTGTGAGAAAAATTAAAAATGAATATTGAAACATAATCTGCTAAGTATTTTCGCATCATAAAAATTTTGGAAAAAAATTAGTTATTTTATTCACAATGTGCGATTGAAAATTTCTGTATCATTTGATAAAAAAATTATTTTCTCGTTAATCATTTACAGGAAAATAATGCAAATTTGGCAGGATGTTAGAAAATAAATAGAATTTATTGCTAATTTTAGTAATAAATTAAAAATATTGCTAACTTTTTATTATTTTTTAATTAACACATGCTGATTTTGCCTTTTTCTACAAACAGAAATTAATTTTTTTTTTCAATTAGTAGGGGCTCTAAACACTTAAGATTAAACATTGTTTAGCGCCGCACATTGCGTGCAGCAGCGAAAGCTCAAGCGACAGGTTGACAGATGTATTTTAGCGTTCCATGAACTAATTAAAAAAAATTAATTTTTATGTGTAGAACAAGGTAAAATCAGCATTTGTTTATTAAAAAATAATACAAAAATCAGCAACATAAAATAATAGCGCATTTTTCAGAATGTTATTGTTGATTATATTTAGTTTTTAACATCCTGCCAGATTTGCATTATTTTCCTGTGAATAATTTACGGGAAAATAATTTTTTTATCAAATGATGCAAAAATTTTCAATCGTACATTGGAAATAAAAAAATTAATTATTCTCAAAAATTTTTATGACATGACAATACTTAGCAGGTTATGTTTCAGTATTTATTTTTAATTCTTCTCACAACGTCGAAAATCGTGGGCTCATTTGAGAAATTTTTACTCAGTAATGATAGTCAGTACTCAAAGCTTGAGAGGACTAAAATCTTCATAAGACGGTAACGCAGGAGCATTCAATTATTACTATGAAGAACGGCTGGTGGTATTGGGCCAGTATTGTACCAGACGTGTATTCATACCCTGTTCCATCCTGCCACTATTCCATCTGTGATTTTTGGTCCTTTTATGTCTGTAATGACCAGTGTTGCTGTTTTTCCCTCCATTTTTCGACTCAACTTAAAAAAAAATCACTTTTAATAATTTAATTATTAAAAATTATTCAGACGCTGTAATCGTAAATAAGATTTAACTGATTTAATTTTAAAATTTCAAATTTTTCGTACGAATATTTACGACGACTATAGAAAATGGGTTGTCATCATAAAGAGTTAGTTTATCTTTAATTAAGTATTCTTTATACTGGAATGTACGGAACATTGATCCAGTTATAATGCTAGTATTTTTCAGTGGATCTAGCAATTTATCACACTCTTTAACAACTAAGATACAATTTAATTTAATTAAGGCCCCCAAACATAATAGACCTTCTGGCTCTTTCCAAAAGGAAACCGTGATTTGAAGCATATGTTCATTCTCGTTCTGGATTATCTATTCGTCGAATACACCTTAACATATTTAATTTCAGGAAAGTGAAAAGAAATAAAATTATTTTGTTGTAGGACTGTTTTTTTTTATTATTTTATTTATTGGGCCGTGGAACAACCGGATCACGTGACTAGGTTCCTACCTTACTGGAATTTCAGTTTGTGTAACTTCATTTCCAAGCACAATGAAATACTGATTTAAAAATTTGTGAAATTAAATAAAATGCACTAAGATGTGCCTCTCTAGTCATGAATCTTCATAATTATGGAAACAATTTAATAAACATTCATGACCAGACAGGCCTATTTCGTTTATTTTATTCTACTTATAAAACCGAAAATTCAGGTGAGGAAAAGTGGTGAAAAGGAAATAGAAAAAAATATTATATATCAAATTCTGTTACAACATACAGTATTCCAGTATGAATGATATCAAAATTCAAAAAAGTTACTTTGCGCCCTTTATATAAACGTACTTATATCATAGGAAAGAATCAGATTCAAATAGTTTTTGACCCTTTACTTGTTTTTACACGTTTTGAAACTCTCTGATGCGAAAATTACCTTGTGTTTCTTGGCCAAAATGTTGCACAAGCATGTTGATTACTTTCTTACTTAATCTATAAATTCCTCGGAATCCAGTATAAGTTTTCGTTACCTGCGCGGAAAAAAAATCTAACTATTATAGTAGGCTGATCTCTTCCAATTAAAGCAGCGAACTTAATGTGCGAAATTTGCCTCTACCACTATTGGCATGAAGTCATGCATTTTTAGCATGGAATGTCTTATGCTATAAAAGAAACAAGCTCATGCTATTATTGCTAGTGTCATATACTGTCAGAGCAATGTTCTCGCCTCACTATGGTTGTAAGAAACTCATCCTATTTCAATATGAATTTTCGCAAGGTACAGCTGCTCTGAAAGCATGAAACTTATTACTTTTCTAGCATGAAAGGATCCCTGCTTAAAATGTATAATTTTTTCACCAGGATAGCAAGAACGAAACCTGCTAGAAAATCATGACTAATCTTCTTACTATTATAGTCAGATTTTTTTCTCCGTGTGGTTTTCAAAAATATTTTTGTATTCTCATTTTTGGAATTAGGTTCTTATATAACGGTTTTTGTGGCAGACGGATAAACTGATGCCAACGAATTTTTTGGAATCGACGTTCAAGGCCCATCAACATCAGATTTTATTGCTCGGAACCTTTACTCAGATTCATGTACATGTGTGAGATTTCAATTCCAAACAACGAACTGTCTATTTCCTCAAAAATAACTAGAAAATAACTCAAATGGCGTAGCATTAAATTTCTTTTGAATAACTTACAAGTTTTCCTCTAGAGGGCCTCACTAGTTGAAAAGGAAAACTTACGAGTCTCTCAAATAAAACTTTTGAAAATTTCTACTTGGGCACATCATTGATGATTCGCCAAATATAAAGAGAGTACTAAGCTGATTTCAAGAGAGATCTGTGAAAACCACTTGATTCAGTTTTCAAACCAGAAAGCACAGAAGTTCTATACTGAAGGAATCATGGCTCTGCTCGAAAAATATCGAAACATTGTCGATAATAATGGAGAATATTTGGTTTGAATGAATAGATCTTAACACTCTGATTTAAGCTTCTCCATTTTACTCAAAAAACGCCAGGAACTTTTTCGACTAACCAATATTTGGTGGGCTAATTCAAAATTCAAAAAATACGAAAAATTGATAATTAATGGCGTAAACATAATAATTATTAAAATTTTATCAATTTTTCATATATTTAAAATTTTGAATCAGTCCGCCAAATAATATGATTTGCTCCTCTTTTCTCTTCTACACCTGTTTCTCACGCTTGTGTAGTAAGAAAAGTAGTAGGTTTCTGACATCACTGTTATTCGTAATTGGTAATACATATTTCTTAGAACTGTGCAAAATTTTTTGAATCAACTTGAAGCTCAGTTTGAGGTGTGTCGAAAATCGATTCGAAAAACTTTCGAACTGCCCAGTTCGATTCGGGTTTTCTTTTTTTGATCCAAACTGAGCAGTTTTATAGTTGATTCAAATGACTTTCGAATTAGTCATTTCGAATCGAATACACGGAAAAAATTTATTCATGAAAAAATCCGGAACTTATATTCTTATAGTCTTATAAAAGAAAAAATATTTTTTTCATGAAAAAAAATAAAAACTCATGAAAAATAATATTCTTAATAATGTTTTTTGTAATAGTATTTTTCCTTATTATCGCTTCTTTCAAATTCTCAAAAAATGATTTGATTTTCACAAATCATGGCTTATCCTTTTTGAAAAAAATATTCTCTTACAACTTCAGGCAACGTTTATAATTGAGGGTCCCCGTGCAATAATCGGTTAGGCGCTCGAACAGTGGAACAAAAGGAATATAATATAATAATAAATAATATTTTATTTCGAAATTTCGTATTCATTTTTACATGGGTTCAACTACACATAATCTTTCAATTTCAATCATTCACACACATCATACTAAATTGATTCATAAAAAATTGTGTCTAATTTGTCACTTGTCACATACAAAAATTTTGCTGATGCACAAGTGAACCGCATACTAATTTAATTTAATGACATATGTACTTCTTGTTGAAACAAATTCAAAAAGTGCATTTACATATAATTTTATGCTGTAGACATTAAATAATAGACATGGATAACTGTTCTTTTTATTTGCTAAAGTTATTTATTCGAACGTAATTAGTCAACTATATGGGTGCTAAGTTGAAGTCCACTTGGATGTTTTTACTGTCATCCTGATTCCATAGTATTGGAATTTTGTCGTAGAGCACCTTGTTAACTCTAAAGAAACTAATTATACCATGTTTATGATGAGAACAAGATCGAGCAAATCCTATAACTTCCTTATCCCTCACTAGAAGGCTGCCCACGGGAAACTAAAATATCGTCAACTGTTAGTCATTTACTTTTGCGCGAAAAACAAAGGCAAATAATAAAATTATTTTTCTGATTGATTAGTTATATTTGAAGAAACTATACTTTTAATTTTCTTCAAATTATTTTATAAGTTTTAACACGATGTATTGTACTTACATTTCCTACTATGAAGCCTCTGCTTTCTGCAACTGCCCTGTAGACAAAGCCAAGTGTAAAAGTAATCCCCTCGATTATCACGGGACCATTCTAATTTGACAGATTGAAAATACAATTTTTATAATTTTCAATATTATCATTTGCGTTATAAGTACATCAAAATTCGCGAGTATATTTAATTTCGATTAAATAGGAGGTAAGATCTTTTTAAAGCTACACATAAGAATGTAAATTGAGGCTTGGTAACATTATTCTTTTAAAAACAAATTGCTAAACTAATCTTGTATAAAATTTTTAGTACATTAGAAACAAAGTCATATCTATATTTGCGGTTTTAGTAAATTACCTTAAAGTACATTTTCCTATCACAGATGAAATGCGATAGCACATAGAATGATAACAACTAAGAACAAATACGTTCATGAAATTAAATTAGAACAATATAATAATAACAATAATTTAATAGAATTATTTCTGGTTTTAACTTCAATGCCTGTGCAGAGATGGTCATGTTACTACTATACGCTTGCGTTACATGACTCAGGAAAATATTTGATTCATAATTTTTTGGTTTATGCAACTAAATAACTTCTTTTTGCAGCCAAAGGTGGCTTCTTTGGATAGGATTTGTTTGCATTAAAAAAATATTCTATAGTTGGTTTAAGCAAATTTTGGTTGAGTTAGCCAAAGACTTTGGTTAATTTAACAAATTGGTTTAGTCAGATTGAGTAAAATTAATTATTATCACATTTTTTTATGAATATATCAATTATTGCAAGAAATTGCACAAGAGTGAAAAACTTAATACCCTGGGTATATAATATACTATTATTTTTTGTTTTGTAACTGAATTTATAAAATTTTAAACACATTTCCGTGATTTTTAATAATCTATTTAATTTGTAGAAAGCGTTGTTAATTCTAAATTTCGGATTGCCTGTCTAATTTATCCAATGAGCTGGCCTACACTGTTAGAAATATTATTAAATGTCATACACATTTGTACAGTGTGGGCCATATAACATTTAGAATTTCAATCTACTATAAAAAAAAACTTATGGATATTTTTTCATAAGTATGATTTTATTAGAAAGATTGAATCTTTCCATTCAATAATGAAACAAAAACTCATTCAAATGACTTCCACGACTAGCTTTACAGTACCCCATTCAATCAACCCAATTATTCAGTACATTTTCGATTGTTTGGGCTTCAGTCTCATGAATGGCAACTTCGATTTCGTGTTTCAAGGCCACGATAATCTCTGGATGATTAACGTAACACTTATTATTAATGGCTCCCCATAAAAAATAGTCCAACGCGGTCAAATCACACCTCCGATGCGACCAATTGACATCAGAATTTCGGCTGATTATTCGATTTTCGAAAACGGTGCGCAAAATATCGATTATTACGTTGGCTGTGTGGCAAATGGCCCCGCCCTGTTGGAACCAGATGTCGTCCATGTCATCCTCTTAAATTTTTGGAAACAAAAATTCGTTGAGCATGGCATGGTAACGCTCACCATTGATCATAACGGCGGCTCCTTGCTCATTTTCGAAGAAAAATGGCCCACTGATGCCACCGTACCAAAATCCGCATCAAACTTTTCTTAAATAGAAAGGTTCAATCTTTCTAATAAAAGGATACTTTTGCAAAAATATCCAGAAGTTTTTTTTCTTATAGCCGATTCAATTTCCAAATGTTAGATGGCCCACCCTGTATATGAAATTTGATCCTTCTGTATATTATTTGTGAGAAAATATAGTGGTATATTAAATGTAATATACCTACTGATGTAACAAATTTAATACATCAAAATTAGAAATTCACGCAATATTATTATACGCAATTATAAACTTATTTTTGCAGTAAATTTAGTTTATAAATAATAGAGTAGATTATTTCCTCTTATATCGATATACATTCAATTTGGTAATATTGATAATTCAATTGATTTCAAATATTATCACTAGTCTTGATGATTTACGAGTTATCAAAGATTCTAAAAAATATTTTGTTTTATCGACACTTTAAAGCATATTAAATTCTATGTACTTTTATATTTAATTTAATATGAAAATTTCTAACAGTTTAAATTAACTCAAGCGCAGTAACAGAATGCTATCATCGGGATCATGCTGTAGAAACATTTTTTATGGCTCTAGCCGATTCTACCAGGGGTGTTAGTTGAAATTTGCCGGTTTTACTCATAGATGTCGCTAGAGATATGTACACATTTCTATGATTTGGCATCTATGTCATATTTTTCTATGGACAATAACCTTCAAAAATACACAATTACATTCTGCCAAATTAATAGCATCATAGTTGTTTACCTCAGTGAATATGTCGAGTTTCGTTCCAAGTAAATCGCATTTGCGGCATTCGTTGCTTTTCTTATTTCATCAAGAGAAAAAAGCATTTGAAGCTCATCGATTGCTGGTAGAAACTTATGGTGAACATGCTCCAGTGATTAGAACATGTGAGACATGGTCAATTTAAAAGTGGAGATTTCGATTTAACAGACAATGAACATCCTGGTGCAGCGAAAAAGTTCGAAGACGAGGAATTGCAGGCCTTATTGGATGAAGACCCAACCCAATCGCAACAACAATTGGCACAAACACTAAATCTGACCCGAAGAGCAATTTGCCAACGTTTAAAAGCCATAGGAAAAATCTAAAAGTATGGAAAATGGGTACCACACCAACTGAAGGATAGACGAATGGAAAATCGAAAAACCATTTGTGAAATGCTGTTTCAACGGTTCGAAAGGAAATCTTTTTTGTATCGAATTGTCACGGGGGACGAAAAATGGATTTATTTCGAGAACCCGAAGCAGAAAAAATCATGGCTTTCACCTGGTGAGGTCGGGCCATCGACTCCAAGGCCAAATCGCTTTGGCCGTAAGACAATGCTCTGTGTTTGGTGGGACCTGTGTGGTGTGGTGTACTTCGAGTTATTAAAACCTGGTGAGACGGTGAATACGGATCGCTACCGACAACAAATTATCAATATGAATCATGCGTTGATCGAAAAACGGCCGGAATGGGCCCGAAGACATGGCAAAGTTATCCTACAACATGACAACGCACCGTCTCATACCGCTAAAGTCGTGAAGAACACATTAAAAGCATTGAATTGGGAAATATTATCGCACCCGTCGTACTCTCTAGACCTCGCCCCGTCTGACTATCACCTTTTCGCATCGATGGGACACTCACTCGCAGAGCAGTGCTTCGCCAATTTTGACGAAGTCGAAAAATGGCTCGTCGAATCGTTTCCCTTGAAAGAGAAAAAATTTTTTTGGAATGGTATCCATGATTTGCCTGAAAGATGGGCAAAATGTGTAGAATCCAATGGTCAATACTTTGAATAAAAATTTTTTGAGATTCCCTTGAGAATTAAGTGTTTTCTTTATTGAAAAAACCGGCAAACTTCAACTGACACCCCTGGTAAGTCGGAGAGTCCCAGATTGGTGAAATTTTGGTGGTCCATGAATAATGATCATTTATACTTGTAGATGAATCCTACTGCATGATCCGTTTCGCGCCCAGTCGAGTCATGTCTGTAATCACCGGTTTGAATTATTACATAATGATTTCTGCACATATAACTAATACTAAGCCAGGGTTAGGAAATTTATGAGATAGTACTAAAGGATTGATCTGATTGATAGACCTGAATTGATAGACCTGCTGATAGTATTACGCCAGTATTATACTAGTATTTTTACCTCATTCCATCCTACCGCTCTTGCGTTGTATTCTTCTGGCCCGTTTGTTTTAAACACACCCAGTGGTAGAGCTGATTCTCGATAAATGTTTTCACTCAACTGAAAAAAAAATTCATTTGCTATATTTCCAATATTAAGGCCATGTCTCACTTACCCGATCCCTACCTTACCAACACTTTCTTTTGCCCTTTGCATTTTCACATTAATTGAGATATCGAGTTGAAACTTTGGGTGATCAAGTAAAAAGCACTAAGGAGCGTTTATCTGGTCCAACATATCTAAAATTAGGAAAAAACAATTTTTTGGACAACTTTTTTTTGTAGTTATAGATATTTAGGAGCAGATAAACGTTCCTTAGTGCTTTTTACTTATTTACTAAAATTTTCAACTCGACATCTCAAATAATGTGGTGATGCGAAGGGGAAAAAATTAGTGTCGGTAAGGTAGGGACCGGATAATTAAGACATGGCCTTAAGTGTATGTGATACTTGAGAAAAGTAGTAAGTTAATGTGAACGACTTGGTTCAGTTTATACATGTTTGCGCCTAAAATACAATATATAAAATTTTGTTTTCAAAATTTGGGAAACAATCGAAAAAGTAATATCGGACGTAAATAGACTACTTTTGGTTTTGATAATAAAAAAAAAATTTCGATAGATTTTGCTAAAATTGAATGTTTTTCATTTTTTAAACCAAAAGTAGTCTATCTACTTCCGTTTTTATCTCCTCCACCATTTCATAAATTTTGGACACAAACATGTAGAAACCTAAAATCAATAATATTCGTTAATTTGCTAAGTATCACATGCCCTTAACTAACATTTAAGGCTATCGACAAACCTATGAGCACGTGAATGAATTATATTTTATATTCATGTAAGATACATTTTTACGTATACAAAATATCTTCCTGAAAATTTCAAAAATATGACGATACAATAATTGGTGTACGTTATAAGTAGTAAATAGTTACAGTAAAACTTTTTATAAAAATTTCCAGTCATCTGCGATTGTCAATAAATTTTCCAGTTTTGTTATCGATAAATTAAATTTTTGCAAAATTTTGACAAAACCAACCAAACACACGTTTATTATTGCATTCTATCATATTCCCCAAATTTTCAGAACAGTATTTTGTTCTCAAGAAAAATTATCTTACAGGAATTTTTGTTTTGTCACGTGGTTAGGTTAATCCGTAGCTTTATTCTTATGAATAAGTAGTAAAATCAAACTAATTTGTGTTTGAATTCTCAAGTGTCAAGTAAAATTACTCACGACGATCATATTGAATGAGACTTTTCTATCAATATGTAATATACTTTTAACGATGTTCTTCATATTAATGTAATTTTTACACATTGATCCAGTTAAAACGCTAATATTCTTGAGTGGATTCAGCTTTCGAGCACAATCTTTATGAGTTAAGACCCAATTAGTTTTGATTAACGCTCCAAGACATAGTATTTCTGTTTGTTTCCAGAAGGAAACAACTGTATCAAGCAGATCCTTATTTTTCTCAGGGATTAGATTCTCGTCGAAAATTCCTGAGAAAATTTAAAGCACGAATGATAATTTACGGGAAAGAAGCCATTGAAGTTATCCTGATGAAAAATGCTGCTAGACACAAAACTTGAGCAACTTTAATGAATCAAGTCTTTAAATGTTCAGTAAGCTTGCCTCCATAAAGAGGAAAATCATAATTATGATATTGTGCGCATCTAAAAAACTTACATTGACAACTGCTCATCGTACCAGTAAAAATTCCATAAGACTTTCAAGCGCAGTCCAAGAATTTTTCTTTGACTTGCATAGCAGGTATTCATCTCTTTTTAATCAAATTATTCTATCCAAACTCTTTTAAAACCTGAAGTAGGGGAGAAGCGGCGAAATTGGCGCGTCGTCTAAATTGGCGCACCCTATTTTTCAGAAAATGATAACATAACAAAAAATAAAAATAGTTCGATTTTATAATCTTTGATATTTAATCTTACGATTAGGATAGAATATTTGTATGAAAAAATAAGCATTTTACGTAAAAAGTATTTAATTAATGAACGATACACTTGCGGCAAAATTGGCGCATACGAGATTCAAATCAGAGGCGAAGTTGGCACACGTGTTGTGTTTCTGGAAACCGGTGACTGAAGTCAAGTGCTCGGATGTTTATGATTGAAAATATAAAGAAGATAGTAATTACACAATTATTAATATATAGATATATACATTTGAATGTTGCTGGACTTTTCTGCTAATCTTTTTCTTAAGATTTTTTGTGACATGGGAGGTAATGTGGTTCGCAAAACTGATGTAACGACTTTGTAAGGTTATATTCATTTGAACAATCAGTGGTTAAATTTTTTTTTTTTTAAGTTTGAGGTATTAAGGCATTTTAAAAGCGATTTTTAATAATTAATTTGCAGTCTGACAGTGTTTTGAAAGTTTTCTCGATTTTAAGATGTGAAAGCAATGTAAGTAAAAAATTTGTATTTTTGATTGATTGTTTCTATTATTTATAAGTCTTCTAAAGTTAATAATTGTATATACTTCTGATTACAAATTCAAATAATTCTCTATAAAAATGATTTCAATTTGAATATTCACTTAAATATCCACAATTGCCAGTATTTTATTGTACAAATATAAAATATATTTTAACTTTGGCTGGTTTATGTGAATAAAGGTATAAAAAACTTCACATATCTTGATATACTATCTCAAATTTAGTTTCAAATTATATCTACCTCTTTTCATCAACCTTTGCTACTGAAATGTAATTCTAAATCTATGAAAATATAACTAATACGTGGCAAGAGAAGATTATAATATTAGTGCGTCAATTTACCCGACATGGCGGGTAAATTGACGCAGGTGCAGTCCTTCGGAAATCTGAATAAAAACCTGCTTTAATAATTTTCAATGCAATCTTTATCCATTGGAAAGTATAGAAAAGATATCCAGCTATTAAATAAGTATTTTTTCATAATTTTTAGTCATATACTTTCTTTTTAAACTCGCACTTTCTATTAGGTGCGCCAATTTCGCCGCTTCTCCCCTACTCTTTAGAAGAAGTATTTACCTTTCTATAATTTTTTTAGGAACTATACAATAAAATTTGAAAGAATTTCGTTCTATGACCGTGCTTGAATTAATCTAGAACATTCTTCTTTTTTTCGATGAAGTTCTAAGCTTCTTCATAAAAAGTATACATGATCTTCGGAAACATTTGTCCTATCCAAAAGTCGAGGACATATTCGCATATGTTTTGCTTCTGCCGTGGAATTAAACAATTAAATTTTAATATATCACACACACCGTTTCACATGCTCATGCACACGATTGCTACCACGAAAGCAAGAATGATGCCGAACGTAAAGACGTTTTTCCCATACGCGGCGGTAAAATGCTCCCAAGTCCAACATAAACTTTAAATCCTTTTACAGTAAATAAGAATACTTATTATTTTTACCATACACATAGGAGTTGTTTTAGGGAAGAGTAGCATACATTATTAAAGTTAAGTGGAAATAATAAAAGCGACTGAAAATAAAGGATATTTTTAACGTTTGTCATGCGACAAACGGCAAGTATGCTCATTTTTTCCGTGTACACGCCCGATGTGCGAACAACGTCGCGCATACCTCTGCACCGATTCTGCAGGTCAAGATTGACTTTTTTATTTGAAATACAAAATGCAGGAATATTTTTTGTAGATTTTGTAATAAATAAAGTATTTCCTTTGATAACACAAATTTTGACGATATTTATAACAAACATGAATTAGCAAAATCAATGCGATCCACCTACCTGATATTCCACGAATATCACCGTATTCATACTTAAGAATAAAGAACTTTCTTTAATTCTCAATATCAGACTAATATGCTGTGCAAAGTATGGCATTTTTACAGTATATAATTTGAAGTTTTATTGCAAAATACTCAGTATTGATAAAATTATGGATTTTTGCAAAAAAAATCACATTTTTCCCTTTTTTCTTTTGGGCATTTTTAAAAAATATTTCGAGCAGAATTAAGGCTTTAAATATATCCGGTTCTTATTTCACATTATTTAAACATCACTCATAATTTTTTCTAGCCAAAAATATTGTTAAATTTTGATCTGATAGCTATTTGAAGTCGGTGGGGTCATTTTGACCTCATGTGTCCTCAATAAGATTATTTTGAGGTGCGTCCTCCGAACGTTAAGTCTTGATTCATTGATTTTGCTCAACTTTTGCACCTTATAAAACTTCTGTAAATTTGAAACGTGATTTTCAGGAAAATGCGTTCTAATTGATGCAAACATTTGTTTTTACTATTTCTTTTATATGTCTATATAAAAAATCGTTAATAATTCAGAAGACCCAAAACATATAAATTATGTGAAAAAAAGAAATAAATTTAAGTAATTTATTACCTGCACGAAGAAAATTCATTTGTGAAAATTTAATTAAAAGTTGAGTAAAGCTGGGACATAGTGACTTTTGGAGAAAATTTCATTTTTTTTGTGTATTCATTCAATAACGAATCATAAAGTTTAATCAACTGTTTTAGAATTAACTCAACAGTTGATTAAACTTTATGATTCGTTATTGAATGAATACACAAAAAAATTAAATTTTCTCCAAAAGCCACTATGTCTCAGCTTTACTCAACTTTTGATTAAATTTTCACAAATGAATTTTCTCCGTGCAGGTATTAAAAAAAAATAAAAGCTATGATTACGTGGATGTTTTTATAGAAAATAAAGCTTACTATTCATATAATATTTCATGCTAGAAACTTTTAATGTTCACATTTGTATTCGAGAACTCTTTTCCTGCATGTAATTTTGAAGGATCTTATGTGATTATATGCGGAAATAGAATTTAAATAAAGTATTCTAATCACCTTCCGAATAAGCGACGACAAGTAGAATCAGAATTATTGCAAGTTTCAGGTCCTTCATGTTTGTTAATTCACGAAATTTTACTGTGAAATTGTAAAGTAGGCGCAGTTTTGTTCAAGTACGTTAGGGATAATTGCTGCGGCTGGTAACGATTCAGCTTAAGAGATAATGTAAAGCCAAATACAAAATGTAGTTATGATGCATTTTTTCCTGGAATCTCATAAATCAATCTTTATAATTTTTATTATATTGACTTCCTAATAGGTACTATAAAGAAGTCGTTAATTGTTTCAGCTACTTCGGCATATAAAATATCCCACTGCTACTTTATCAATTGAGGCAACTACTTTTTTTTGACGATTTGTCCCAGGGCTGTGAAAAGAAAATCCGAATCCAGGGGAAATAACTTACTGGACCCAATTTCACATAGTTTTATTATATTAGTTATTTTATTTCATTTATTTCTTGGAGTAGAAAAGGTTCGGAAATCAGAAAACTCGAAACTGTTAAGGACCAGATTAATAAATACGATTTGAAAGAGATCCCTTACTTAAATTCCGTTTTGTCTGTACTTTCGTACGTACATCACAAAAACATGTACAATTATAAAACAATTTCAACATAATGATAAATAACATAACAAAATTAATAATGCATATTGTTTTGTATTATACCATATTTTATACTATATATTATTATCATATAATTATATTCTCATTATAATGGATATAATCTCGACACGTGCTAAGGCAAATTCCGCTAAGGCAACGTTCGTGCCAGTTCGTGATAAGGCGGCAGCAAAGTTCCCGATGATTTGAATGAATCTGTCAAAATTTATAGCTTGGATTAACAAAATTTATTGTCTTCTGAAGCTACTTAATGATAATTTAATTTCTCGCGATAATTCTGTTGACATTATTTATGTATGACCAGATGTTTATTTTTATTTTAAAACCAAAGATTACTTTGTATAATAAAACGTATTTTGACATTGATTATGTAAACATAGTAGCAAAAGTAAAGACTGTCAAAACCATGTGTTTCTGCTAATGCTTGGGTAATTATAAATATTTTTTTATCTCATAAATCATTTTTTTACACAAATACAGTCATTTCACTTTTAATTTAACAATGTTAATATATTTTTTTCTTTTATAAATATAATTCAAATTGATCATTTATAGATGAATTTCATCATTTAATCCTTAACTGGCATTGGGGTAAAAAATGCCCCAAAATATTTTTGAGCTCAAATTAAGCCTAATAAATTCAATAAAATGGACCAAATGGCGACATGTAGCAGTAATTGGGGTACAATCTTGGGGTATTTGAAGGATCTCCTGTCCATGATCATCAACGCCTCGGTCTTTTCAGGGGCCATTTTCAGGCATCCGCTATCCAAGCAACGCTTTGCCCGCCACAGACTATCATTGATCCTCAGCTCCAGGATTTTGACGTCGTCAGCGGCGCACATGACAAGTGCGTCATCCGCGAAGCCGATAATGCTCGATACAGCAGGTAGGTTCATGCGCAGGAAATCGTCATACATGACGTTCCAAACGAGTGGACCCACGGGTGACCCTTGGGGGGGCGCGACATGTCATCTCTTCTTTGAGAAACCACTTGTCGCCCTCGTATATGACCCACCTGTCGCTCAGATAGTCATCTATCATTTGCAACAGGTAGTCTGGAACCTTTTTCCGCACCACCGCCTCGATGCAGATGTTCCACCTTGCGGTATTGAACGCATTGCGTATGTCAATGCTGATCAACGCGTAGAATCCCTTACGCTTACCAGTTCCTCTTCTTGCTTTAGTGGCAATGTCCACCACTGCCTGGATGGCGTCAACTGTGGACCTGCCTTTTCGAAAACCGAACTGGTTTTTCGAGAGACCGTTCTCGCCGACCATGTGACCCTGTAGTCTTTGTAGGGTCATTTCCTCCAGAAGCTTCCCTATCGTGTCCAATAGACAAATAGGTCTATAGGATGAGGCATCTTCTAGAAGTTTGTTGCCCTTCCTCAGCAGGACTAACCTCTGCTTTTCCCAGTCTACGAAGAATCTTCCCTCCCGGAAGCAGGAGTTGAAGGCTTCCAGTAGGATCTCCGGGTATGCCTCGATCTCCTCTTTGAGGATCTCGCTTGGCACCTCGTCGATCCTCAGCGCTGTATTTGACTTAAGCCTCCCACCCGCTGTCTTTAGTTCCTCGAGAGTGAAGAGTTCTTCGCGTCGGACCACGCAGGAACTTCGGTCCTATCTTTGGAACGGCTCTACGTGTGGAAACAAGCTCCGCACAATGTACTTGACTCGATCGGCATTATCCAGGCCTGGGGTCTTTCTTCTAGTCACCGATTGGTGACTAGAAGAAAGAAAATAGTCACCAAGAGATTTCTTAGTGACTATTTTGAAGGCGAGACCCCATGGGTCCTTCTCGACTTCCCGACCAAGTCTTTCGAGCACTGATGTCGGCTTTTCTTTGCCTTGCCTCAGAGCTGATTTCGCTCTTTTCCATGCCTCGCGCAGCAGAGGATCACCCTTTGAGCGGGTAAATCTCCGCCGCGCTGTGAGGCATTTTCGACATAGGGCCGCAAACTGGTCGTTCCATCATTACATCGAACCCTTGGCGCTTCAACTTTCTCTTTCTTCATTCCGGGGCTGGCTCGTGGCCACCCGTGCGTATGAGGGCATTCCGCCCAACCCCTCCGTGGCCTCATTCACACTTTCTGTTACGTGGCGAGGGTTGTTTCCCAGCATATCCTGTTGTATGATGCTGAGATACTTAGCCAACCTTTCCATTTCTACATTTTGCTCCTTCAGGAGCTGGAGGACGTCTTTCCATCCCTCAGCTCCTGGAGAAGCACCCAAGTCCATTTCCCTCACGTTTGTGTCCTGTAAATCCATAAATCGTTTAACGAGCGCATCGTGCGTAGAGTAGCGGGTCGGAATAGTTGGGAACGGGTGTACCCTTGGACCGAAGTTCCCTGAGGACCAACCTCCGTTTGGCCGGTCCCGGAATACTCGGACAGACCGGACTCGCTCGAAGCAACACAGGCTCCAACACCTGTGTTCAATACGCACTACCTGATCAAGGTCTCGAAGGGGCTGGCTCTTGATCCCGCATGGCACACCACCTCGGTAGAGCTAGGCTCACATCAACCCGCCTCCCAGAGGGCCGGGGAAAGCGACAAAGCACTCCCAGTGGGATGCCATACGGAAACGATCGTTTGGACTGCTCTTGGTCACAGACTGTGGAAGCTTTTGCAGTGTCCCCCAGCAGATTCCATACACCAATTCGTTCTTAGCCTCATTCCTCACAGGCACTCGCAGTCTTATTCTCAGCGCCGCTGCCTGGGGAATACATCCTTCTTCTTGTATGGGGATAGACGCGTTCATAGCGTCCCCCGCTTTCAACCTGGGATAGACCTGTTTATAGGGAACACTTCACGCAATGGGAAGATGCCCGTCTATAGAGCCCCCTGTATTTGTTCACCGATTCATCAGGACACTACAACCTCCATGATCCGAGGGCCGTCTGCTAAGCCTTTCCCACCCGCCCGACCAACGGCCTTCTTTGCAAGGCCCCACCTGGCACAAACAAAGAATGTGTGCTCCAGATCATCCACAGGGGAACTGCAGTATCATCAAACTATATACGAAAACCTTCTAAAAACTTGGCTTATATTAGAAATAAAATTTCACCTGGAATTCGCGATTTTCAAGGTCAAGGGTGTCTGTGGAAATTGTTTTACTATTTTTTTCATGTTCAGTGCGTGAAATTACATACACGGAGAGAAGAGAACGCAGCTGTCATGTGCGCGAGACAAAGCAGAGCTGTGTTCTTACGAAAATGTACGATTGGACACAGCTCAGCTATGTCCTCGCGTAGCCAGAATGTGTGAGCGCACATCTCTGCTTCGCGCTGGGCACACGCCGTTCGGACGAAGCAGAGCTGTGTGCGAACAAATGAAGGCTTCGTCCAAACACAGCTCCACTGTGCCCTCGCACTCCTCTGCTTCGTGCTAAACACATCGTGCGTGTGCGCGGGTGCGCCACGTTTGTGTATATGTAATGCATTGATCGTCATTTACCTGCATAAAAGTTTGATATTTATCGAACCAATTTTCATAATTTGAGAATTATTAAACTCTGATATCATAATTGATTTATAATTTCAATGTTAAAATGAAAATATTTAAAAAAGGGAATAAAGAGCAACAAAGATTTAGTTGCGTTTGACACGACAGAGATACATTTCTATATGAAATACAGGCAACATATAAAAGTATAAAATCAAAAATGTTGTATGTGATGGTTTTTATTAAAATCTGAGTATTTTTAATTAAAACTTGATTGCCCAAAAATGTTCCGTTCTGTAATGAAAAAAATTTTGAGCTATACGTTCCTCTGCGGCAACAAATTATTATATTGACTTAATTATTTTTCGATTCGAAGAAAAGAAAAAATTTAACATCGGCCTATAACGTAGAGATCTTTTTATTTAAAATCGACTATAAAAAATTATGCGATTCTAATAAATCATGAATCATTTTTTCAGAGAAAAGATTTCCCACAACTTCACCGTTTCTGATTTTTAAATATAAATTCTTTAATGGCTGAAAACATTAAAAAAAAATTTCCAAAACGAAATTTTTATAAACAAATTGCTGAATTTGATAATAATTTATTCATTTTCGAAAATTGGAAATGGTTATGTTGTAGGGAATCTTTTTCTCGAAAAAGTGATTTGTAATTTATTAAAATCGCATAATTTTTTTAAATTTGGCGAAAAGCGATAAGAAAAAAAATTGGGTAAAAAATAAAATTGATTAATAAAATTATTTTTCTGTATTTCCAATTTTTTTCATAGAAATTAATCTTTTCTCTTCCAAAATAGCCTTTCAATAATAATATTGCTATTCTTGAAAGCAAAATTATCTATTTTTGCCTGAGGTCTAATTTTCGTGGGTGGTAACTACCTTAAAACTTGATTATCCAAAAATGTTCCGTTCTGTAATGAAAAAAAAATTTGCGGTTATATGTTCCTCTGCGGCAACAAATTATTATATTGACCTAATTATTTTTGGATTCGAAGCAAAGAACAAATTTAACTTCGGCTTATAACGTACAGATCTTTTTATTTCAAATCGACTATAAATACGTAGAAACAAAAACTTTTATCAGTGGTTTAGTATTGACGTATTAATTGCAGAAATTTTGTATTTTGAATGATCGTTATACGTACCTTTAAATTCCGCGTCGTTTGCATCCACGTCAATGAGACACGGCAATTTTTTGACCTTATAAATAATCAAAGTATAATCAATGCATTACATATACACAAACGTGGCGCACCCGCGCACACGCACGATGTGTTTAGCACGAAGCAGAGGAGTGCGAGGGCACAGTGGAGCTGTGTTTAGACGAAACCTTCATTTGTTCGCACACAGCTCTGCTTCGTCCAAACGGCGTGTGCCCAACGCGAAGCAGAGATGTGCGCTCACACATTCTGGCTACGCGAGGACATAGCTGAGCTGTTTCCAATCGTACATTTTCGTAAGAACACAGCTCTGCTTTGTCCCGCGCACATGACAGCTGCGTTCTCTTCTCTCCGTGTAGAAATACCCTCTTAATCCTTCATGACAAATGAGACAAATTTTTTACATTACACTTTACGTTGCCTGCGGGCTTGGTCGATATATCGACCAGCAGTCAGGTCGGGGACTCTACCTGAGATATCCAGTGATTTTATATATAAATTTTGCATGTTATAAGAGGTCGATTTGTACTGAAATTTCCCCGCAGCTAAAAGGTTAAAGCGCTTCAGTTACGCATTAAAGCAGCCATGGCCTGAAAACGCTTGCGCCAGGTAGAAACCAACTTCACCGTGTTTTCTATCTAACCAGGTGGCGACCTCCGGGATTAGACGGTATGTCCATCTCCCGGTCTGTTCACCATGCCAACTCGACTGCTATATCTCCAGGAGTTTGTGTCTTCCTTCCTTACGGATGGCTTCCTTCACGCGAGTGATTACCTGTTGGTTTGTCACACAGGTGAGCTCCTTGCGAAGCTGAAAGGTGTCCTGCCTTTTCTTCGCCAATAAGCCTATTGGTGGGACGCTCGCCAGGACCAACAGCACTCGTCGACAGAGTTCAGTATGCGGTGACTATTCTCGGCGCCGCTCCTCTCTGTGTCGAGAACACCCTTTTTGGATAGCATGGTTGCTCCCCACCAGTCTTCTCTTGGCTTGCTTGGATCCATCAATTCTAACCCTGAATCTGGTGTTAAATTAACCCTCAAAATATTTTATCCAAGGCGTGTTGTTTCAACACGAACTAGTGTAGCAACACTTTAGCAAAATGTAAAAATTCCAAGTTTAACAACACTTCTAAAATATACACGCGACATATATTACTTACACTTGGTTTTTTTGTGTCTAGGCATTGATTTACGAACCGATATTAGCGATTAACATCGCTAAACCATAAGTTTCAGAATCCCGTGACACTTGGTATTAATCCATGGTGTCCTGTGATTCGTACGTAAATCCGAATGCTTAATTCCGTAAGTCAGTTTCAATCAGAATGGATCGATCCACCATAGTATAGTGTCTTAATAGATGCTTATGCAAAGTTGGACGATTTTCGTAAATTTCCGTGAGATAGCTTTAATTACAGCAAAGTTTACCAATATTATTTCAGGGATCTTTGCCAAAAGTTTGGCGATTGATTTTAGAAATTTGCCGCCAAAGATTAACAAAATTTTGTGGTATGATATATCAAGTTGTAAGGCATAATATGCTAGATTAATCGGCACGCTTTGCCAGACTGATTAGCAATGGTTAGCGCGCTCGAATCGATTGAGTGGAAGGGGCTGAGCTCAGCCTTTTGCTGCAAGTTTGGTGGAGTAAACCTGTATATGACGGACGTAATTACTTTCCAAGGAGGTATTTAGTCTCGTATGATATTTATTGCTCTTATAATAAATGTTAACAAATATTAAATGTGATATTTCTGGAAATAATTTTTTATAACATTAATAATATTGATATTAAATAAGTATTTAAAATTGATTAATTTCATATAGTAGAATTTACTTTCCATCAAAATGAGGAAGACTAAATTTTCAACAAAATGTATTAAAAATTGTGATTCATAAATTCACTTCATAAAAGGTATTTAATTAATGCTTTGTTTTTCGTTGATATCATTCTCATCTCATTTATTTTTAATTGGTCAACTACATTATGAAATTATTAATACATTATAACATTATTAATAAAATGTAACATTTTATTCAACTGATTTTAATATTATATGAATTTTTACTTTTGCAACTGCAGCTATTTGTTTATAATAATATATTGAATGTTCAACTACAAGCAATAAATGGTGAAATAAGAACTTCATTTTAAAATATAATGTCGTGAAGTCTTTAAAAATGATTAAATGAATTCGATTCATCGACTCCAAATCTGCATAAAATTTTAACTTACATGAGTAATTTTCATTTAAGGACGTTCTCTTGCCCGTAGATGTGCTCATCCTACTCTATTATAGGTAGTGGGATTACTGTTAAGCTTTCTAACCGAATGAGTTGAGCACCGTTTATGCGCAAAAGTAACAACATGTGTCTTCTGCGTCGATTTGTGGATTTAGCAACACCGCTTTCCTGTCTTTCTCATATCGAGTCGAAAGCATATGGTGTGAGAGAGGTTATATTATGAGTTTATTGACAGTTTGTAAATACTAATAAGATTTATAATAAATTTCGCAACAAAAATGGATTTTTTATTTCACAAAAATCAGCTGCTCGTAAAAACAAAGCTCTGGAAGCAATGTCAAATGTAAGCGTACGCGCGCGCTGTTGATACTGTGTTGCCAAGTCACCATATTTGCTTCAGCAAGCCGGCTAAGAATTTGTGCAACTGCGAGTTTCAACAACGTATATCTTTAAAAGTAGTGCCGGTACACGTATTTTTTATGATGGCATACGATTCCTTATAATCTCTAGTATAAGATACTAGTTTTCCAAAAAAATCTAAAGAAAATTGTGCTTTTAATGTAAAGAAAGGTATCGCAAAACTGAACTACGCCTATCTAACACGTGTTAAGAGATTCAACTTTAGAGTTTAATTTCTCGATTTTAAGTACCGGTCTTGATGCTAATCTTTTTACCGCTTTGTAGATCATGGTAAAAAGTACTTATTTACGAAGTTTGAAAGAAATCTAAAGAAAAGTGATTTTCAAGACAGTCAAGGGTTGAAGAGCCTCGAGTGATAGGTTTCCTCGAGTTGGAGGATGGTGCAGAACTCGTTCCAAAATAACTACCTACGATAATGTACTATGCTTTACTGTTCCTCATAATAATCTTTTACTTTCTACCATTCCACTTCAGAACATTGAGACTTCTAAGAATAACTATGTTTAACTGGTATTTGAAAGTAATAGATTTTTCTCAGTTCATAGAATTGAAAATATGGATTGATCTTATAATAAGAATAAAAATAATATATTTAGCTTATATTATAAAAATAGTTTATAATATAATAATATAAGTATAAAAAATGCTAAAAAATAAAATTGATGACTAAAATAAAAAAATTTATACTCGGGAGTGAGAGCGAACTATTCCCAGTAATCAATGTAGAAAACTATTGATTTTGAGTTCTTCTCTGTTTAAGACACTTTTACACAAGTCGTCAAGGCATCAAATAAATTGAGTTAATGAAGAGCCAAACTAATTATTATCTTTTGTGCTTATATATATATATATATATCTCCATCATAAGTTTATTACGTTGTAGCGACGATACTATGAATAAAACAAGAAAAGTCTATCCAACGTCCAGCCTATGAAACTGGATACAACCTAAGAGGATAAAATAATGCAATATTATGTCTAATTCATGTTTTGATACAGGCTGATAGTTGAGATTATTCCTGCAACTTAAAATAATGTGAAAAAGTTTTCGGTTTACTTAAAAATACTTTTTCGTTGAAAACTTTTCGTGAAATTAGTAGGTGACTATCTCTGTAGTCTACGAATTTAATCAGCGTTCAGGAGAAGTTATCAAAAGTCAACTGGATGGTCCGAATTAATCCGCCAGGACGACTGAAAACGTAATATGAATGATTTATTACTGTCGCTTACTACTCTGAATTAGAACGCCTCGAAATATCAAGCCTTCTTCTCCTGACGCCAGAATCCATTTACAAAATATATTTAAGAATTGACAATGTAATAGTTTTAAAGGGACTTGGATTCTAATTAATTAGTTTCGAATTAATTGAGGAAGAAAATTCAATCTCAATAATTAATTATTAAAACTAAACACTAAAATCAGGAATTAAAAAAAATTCAAGAAACTTGAATATGACTCCATCGCGTGGGGATTTTAAATTATTTATATGCAAAAGCTACAGTGTGAATTCTCCACCAGATAAAATTATTAAATTTATTTTCAATGTTCAAAGTATTTGGAACGTGGATGTTGTTTTCAAAAGTTTTAATTAAACTGAATAAACTCACCAGCAAAATAAATCAACTGTGGAAAGTTTTGGTTCATATACATTTTTTACAACTGTGTAGGAAATGCTTACGTTTTCCAATATTTGATTATTATCATACTCTAAAAAATGAAATATTTTTATTTATTTTGTTGGATGATGGAACCAGTATTCGGTCATTTTGATTAGCTTTATATTTAACCGCATTTGCTATAAAAAAATGTTTAATTTACAGCATTTATTCGAAACGAATATTGTTGCTTGTTTCCTATAATTCATTATTCACATATGATTTTTCACCAAAAAGTAATTCACTCAGTAAAACAGATTATTTTTCAAAACGTGTACTTATAAGTTACTTTATATTCGACCATGGAAATTTATTGATCGGACAATTCCGTAGCCAATTTTCGGCTAAGAAATTCATAGATTTTAATCACTAACGTTATCTATTGAAGTAAATTTATAAATAAATGCAACATATGCTGAAATCTATAAATTATAAAATCAAAATTTTAATAACCTCAATACCTATATCAAAAACGTCATTAAAGTAGCATTTTATTAAATTTGCCATTATCACTTCTTATTAAAATTATAATTACACACCATTCACTGATAATTCTATCTTAGCTGATAATAGATATATACCAAGAATACATAAAAGTATATTATTTTTGCGGAGCCCAATTAACAATCACAGAAAAATTATTTACAAAACCAGAGTTCGGCAGTGTTGCTAAATATAAAATTTTACTAAAGAAACAAGCCCAGTCTTTCAGACAGTGCATAATATTTCACACAAGACATTTAAAAATATTTTTCATTATGCAATACAAGACTTGAGACTCCACTAATCCTGTATCCACGTATCCTTGCACACGAAAATATATATATGATTACTATACCAAGGTTTTAAAAGTGCGCTTACAAGATAAGAAAATCTTTTAATATCTTCTAATTTGAAGATTCAATATTCATAAATTGATTACAATATTCAGTTCGAAGCTGATAGAAAGTTGAAGCTAGTATCATAAACAGTATTTTCGTTACAAATTATATAACATCAAACACTTTATTCTACATTTCACGGTAAATTACTTATGAGTGGGCAACCATTGATTAGTGGCCGAAATCTAGTTCCTTGAACCTATGAATTATTGCAAGAAAATGCAAAATCTTTAATTATTACTTTCCAACATTACAATTTTATTATTTGATGAATCTGACTGAATTTAATATTTAAATCACCCTCCACATGTCTTTGCCCACCTAACGTGTTCAAGATACAAACTTCAAAGTTCTTTTACTGCCCCTAAAATATATATTTTCCAGACTTTCGGTGATGATTTTTTATGCGATTTTTTAGAGGAATGCAGTTTTGAAAGAGATTGTCAATTGAAATTTTGAGACATATCATTTTAAAGCCTATTTTAAACTTTTTGAAATTCATTCTTAATAATTTCAATTCGACCTTTTTGAGCAAATTTATACAATTTTTCATCTGAAAAACAAGTTTTTGTTTTAAACTTCAATATATCATGAAATATAAGGTTTTCAAAAAAATTTCTAAGAACAAAAATTTTTTTTTTCTTGAAGAATCTAAATATATATATTTTACACCTATACAAAAATAAGAAATAATTATTATGTATGTACATATTCATTCAGTAACAAAATTTATCATTTTATGAAATAAAATATACATTATTCATTATTCTTCATAAAAGAATAGAGCTGCAAAACTTATCATTGATGAAAATTAAGTGATTCTATTTCGAGCATAATTTTTTTTCCATAAGTTTAATATATATATTTTCAGATTCTTCATGAAAAAACAAACATTCTATTTCTCAGAATTTTTTTCGAAAACTTCATATTTTTGAGACACTGAAGTTTGAAAAAAAAATTTCAAAATATATTTTGAATATCTTAAAATAAACTTTAAAATAATAGATCTTAAGATTTCGATTGACAATTTCTTACAAAACTGCATTTTTCTAAAAAATCGCATAAAAACAACTTTTTTTCTTTATTTTAATCCTTTGATAAAATTATGAAAACACTACAAAAAACCTTTGTTAATTAACACCGAATGTCTTGAAAATATATATTTTAGGGGTGGTAAAAGAACTTTGAAGTATGTATCTTGAACGTGTTGGGTGAGCAAAAGCACGTGGAGGGGAGTGTACATTAACCACTATCTAAAGTTTAAGGTAGTCCTGTAGAGATTAAATGAGTAACTATAACAATTTTTTGAAAATGTTTCATGCGCGTTGCAAAATGCCGAACATTGTGCGGAAGATTTTTGTCCGTTATAATTTACTATTAATACCTATAAAGATTGTAAAAAAGAATGTTTTCCATTAATTTTCAATTTTTATTTGACTCGGAGTATTTCTTTCGGTGAAATTTGGCAATCATCGCTCTGCGCCAATCACTCAGGATCCAATCGCGGACTCACCCGACGAGATGACAACTATAGTGTTATCGTCAGCTGAGCGGAAATATGGATTCCACTTCCTTTTTATTCTTGTCTTCTGGCGTTTATTTCGAAATTACTTTCCGAGATATACGGTAAGATACGATTTTCAAAGAAAAATTAATATTCTTATGAAATTTCCCAACACACTGCAAAAAGAAGTGTCTTAATTTAAGATACTTGTGTAGTCATATCTAAGATGTTTCAGTAGTCACTTTTAAGTTGCTTAAAACATCTTATTTGAATACACGTAAAATATTTTGAGTTGAGCCATCGGTAACACAGATTACTTAAGTTACCGACAGTTTATTGTTCCTATAACCTCTACACTGTGAGAAAAAGCTTACGGCATACCGGTGTCTGCTACACATGTGGTGGATTACATGGCTGTACATACTTCTAAAAAAATTAATTCAAGTAAATGCTCTATTGGAAAAGGAGACAAGTGACTTAGCAAACGTATCCAATACGTTAAAACAGAAGGTATACCTGATATCGAGTCACGTGTTGCTGATACGATTTACACTTATTACATGTAGCTCCACATCCGTCATATGTAAAGTTTGAATAAAGAATCGTGTCGATGAAAATGAACAATATATTCCTCTAAATGAGTTGATATTACACCACAGAAGAAAAAGATGGAACAGTCAAAACGCTTCATCTCTTGAGGTTATGAACAGTAACTATAACCCTATGAGAGATTCTATCTTTCGACCACTACTTCATTGACACTTTACGCGTCTTAGTTTTTGCTAACTTATTGACCTGCTATACCTTATAATTCAGAAACATCTTATGCCAGAACCATCATATGACATCCTAAACATCTTAAACTAAAACACATTATCTAACTCAATCAAGTATCTTATTTTGTAAGACGGAAATTACATCTTTATTCGTATCAAAATACGTAAGTCGTCTTAATTTTGAATAAGATATTTCGTGAGACATCTTATTTCAAGACAGAAGATGGCGAATTCCCATCTTATATCTTACAGTAAGATACCAGGTAAGACACTTCTTTTTTCAGTGCACTACCATAGTTTTCCGCAATGCTACCACCAGAAATTTTCGAGACGTGTTAAATCAAAATTTAAGACGGTAAGGCCCAAAATGGCAGCGGGCTTTTCGATCGGGAGGAGTCTAATATATCGATATATGAAATAAAAAAGGGCACTTAACCACCTCTTGCCACTACCGGACTACCTTAAATATAATTGAAACACAAAAGTTAAAGTTACTTGTGGCGATTTTATTAATTCGCGAGATGCTCGGCAAAGACACCGTCCCAGTCCTGCGTGTAATTCAAATAGGATGCAACTGGAATAATGTTAAACAGTTATTTTAATGGTGCAGGGAACATACTGGACAAGCCAACTGCATTACGGATCACAAAGAAGGCAGTATATTCAGAGTTCGTGTATCCATAGATAACGAGCTTCCTCTCTTACTCTGCTGCCTGTTACTACTAATGAGCTACCGTTCTGTTTTCTGCTCTTTTATGAAGCAAGCATGACGTATATCAACGGAGAATGCTATGCTGCACCTTGCAGCTTCATATTGGCGCTTATTGAAAGTCGAAGGTGCTGTAGTCCTTCGTCTCTATCTGCTACTGTGGTAAAGTGCAAGCATGTGTGAATTTTCTCGCTTGTATAGTTTGTTTACAAATTGCATATATACCAGCAAAGAGGATTAACGTGTCTGACAGTTTGCTACCGGCAGACTTGCAAACACCTCGTCAATTGCACATCCTCCTTTCAAGCGTTACGTTCATGCCCTATAGTAAACCTTTATGTTTAATTTAAAAAGAGAGGTCATTGCATTCAAAGGCAGTGACTTACTTTGAAATCTTGTTCTGACTATTCATATATTAAATTGTGTCGAAACTGGTATAAAATTGAAGTAGTTGTTTTTTAAAAGAAACATTTTTTTTAAATAACGATATTTAAAGATTTTTCACTTATTTTCAAAATTTGAAACAGTAGAATTGTAGAGAATACTTTCCGGGACAAAATAAGCCATGATTTATGAAAATCTAATAATTTTTGAAAAATTGGTAAGATCTGATAGTAACAATAAGTTATATTACAAAAAAACATTGTTAAAAGTATTATTTTTAGTAAATTTTAAATTTCTTTTATAAAAAATAATGTTTTTTATCATATAAGATACTACTGATAATATCAACTGAAGTCTTAAAACCATAGAAAAACTTTATTTTCCAGAAATCTGATTTTTCGTACAACTATTTTAAATGAGCTTGTAAAGCTATATTTTTCACATTAGGTAAGCGAAATTATTCAATTACATTTTAAATCTGGTTATTGTTTCGTCGTTCATAAAAATACTTTCATCCTATTAGTAAAATATATTTTATAGGAGATTCTCATTTTTATTAGATTTTCTTCAAGTAAGTTAAATAAAGGAAAATTCGAGAGAGGAAAAAAAGCAGTAAGGCAAACAAAATTTTAGTCAATAATTACATTTAGATTTGAAGTTTATGGAGCTGTAGTAAATAATGCTTTAAGCAACTTGACTTCCCGATTGAGAAATTCGATGAATGAAATTATATTACACTTGGTATAAGCTTCTGAGAAAAATTCTGATCTAACATTATTGACTCTTAACTCAACACATCTTGAAAATGTTAAAGTTGTATTTTACTTATTGAAAGAGTCAGTTTTCATCAGAATAATTTACAGTAGTTTGAAATTAAACACTTGGTGAGATCTTGTTTGAATTAGATCTCTTTGAATTTCTCGAAGGTCATAGAGTTGAAGAAACTTAATATGAGTGTGCATGTTTCACGAACGAGGCGGAAATGAGGAAAGTACGGAATTGAGAGCGGCGTCTTTTAAGAGTATGAGTCCTCTGCAAAACATTTTAATCTCGTAGTCGCGTTTCCGAAAATCAGTCGTTGACTCTGAAACTTGATATTATACGTTTTCAGGTCATCTGCTATATTCTCACATATTAGGAAAGCTTGATTTTGGCAATAGTTACCTTGTCAGTGGGTGCATAGTCAATACCTACACCATTTTGGCACGAAGCCAAGGACTTTATAATTAACTATAAGGACATAAATTTTCGACTAAAGAGAACCTACGGATAATTAAACATTTATTGTCAATTTGATATTGCTATACTCTCATGATTGTCATTTCAGCATTATTAAGTAATGATTGATGTTACTTGAATTAGTATACATATTTTTCATCTTTGTTAAATTCAAGTCTTTGCAAGTATCCAGGTGGAAAAGTCGGATTCATGCCAGTATTTACAAACGGTATAGTACCGCGCCAGTTGTTAACAAGGAGCAATGTCTGTACTGGACAGATAGTACCAGGCCGAGGGTTGGCGCTGTACTGGCATTGTACAGCCCCAGTCCTGAAACCAAGTGTCGGCTAACAACCGACTTTGAAGTAATGTCAGTACTGAACCAGTACAGATTTCAGTGCTGACGTGGTACCGATGTCTAGTACCGTGCTAGTACCGATGGACAATTTCCAGAGCCACGCCGGTGGTAAGCCATGCACGGAAAAATATGAAATGTCAACTTGAACATCTGGAGTGTCAAATCGATAATATTTGAGTTTTAACTGTGGGATAACATTCTTCATAGTGTAATGTACTATAAAAATCCTGGAGTGTAAACCTGAGTATCCCAGGAACATTAGCTCCATCATTTCGTGGTGCAAGTTCGATCATCGTACAGTGTCTACTTGAAGAACCAAGAATATTCAATTCGAATGTATAAGATTGTTAGAACTACCATGTTTATATAATTAGATGAACCATCTCTAATAGTCAAAATGATTCTTTCGGCTCGCAAATTTTTTTTATTATATAAATATAATATGATATAATATAATATAAAAAATTAATTTGATCATGTATCCTAGAAAATCAGCATAATGTCGGTGTTTCTAATTATGCATCCATATAATCTGTGCATCATCAAGAAAACTAACATCTAAGTACAACTTTTTGACACATTGTCTGGGTGAAGAAAATCTATTATAGTTTTTTAATAACTTATGGAATATTTGTATACATATATAAATAGGAATACCGAAATTACATTAATTTTCTAGCATGTGACTAAAATATTTCAATTTTTAAAATCTTACAGATAAATAATAAAGGGGGTTGAATTAGGCTCAAAAAATGTAAATAGAAAATACCGATTTTCCGAAAATGATTTTGATGTGAAGTACTGCAGTTATCACCGATGTTTCAAGTATTTGTATATTTGAATATTATGGTAAAATATGGTTAATATGGTAAAATATGGTATTTAAATGGTTAAATATTATGGTTTCTCTGACTGCGAGGAAAAAATTATGGATGGTACGCGGTACTATCCGCAATATAAAAGTGACTACATTAATTTTGACACTCAAAGTTTGACACTCCAATTTTCTACAAGTGCTTATGCCAGCACTATGCCAGTACCGCGCCAGTACTACAAATCCCTCTGTGGTACCGGCGCGGTACCAAGCCGGTTGTAAATTTCCACCTGGGTAAGGAATTAAAATCAGATGACAATCATGAAATTTACTGAAACTGTCTAAAAAATTGCGAAACAAAAAGTAACTTTTGTGATATTTTTTTGTGGAAGTACTTATTCCAAAAGGTATTTGGCTAAATTAAGAAGGAAAAAATTCTGGTTACCATATCTGTTTCATAAGACTTTGAACTCATATTCGTATTTGCTGTGTTCATTTTATAAAGAAAATTTGAATAGAAATGCCGTGAACTATCCTCTGTTGTGAGATATCATTTTATTTTGAAAAAAAGAAATTTGAGCAGAAATTAACAATCGAACTAACGTCGATCCAACGCTGGATACTGACTTATGAATATCAGAATCCGAAAGTCGGCGGATAGTCGAAATGATAATGATGTACTGCGTTGGTACAGCGCCGGTTTCCAGCGTAACCAACATATTTTCAACGTTGGTTGATAAAATTACTAAAATACTGGTTATATACTTTTATTATTGAATCCATGTTTTACGGATAAAGACGTACTTTAAAGAAGACTAGCAGTGTCGAATCAACTTTGAACAAACACTGATCTGTTGCAGTGTTAATTACCAGATTAAAAATTTTTCTAATTTTGCGATTAATAAATCTCAAAAAAGAATTTCTCTCTTCGAACGTTTTTCTTGTTTAGTGGAAAAATCTCCAAATGGAGAAAAACATTTTTTCGGTCATACATTCCAATTTTCGTTTATTCAGATAATCAAAATGAAATATACCGAAGTTTCGGTACCTCCTTTGGGTCTTTATCAAGGTATAGAAAGATTACAATTCTGCAAAGATATTTAAACAATGTTATACCAATCGACGAGTGTTAGTTAATCAAAAAAGAAGTCACCCTATTGAATAACTTGACGTTAAAAAGGACGTCAAAAATGGCGTAAAAAATGACATAAAAAACGACGTCAAAAATTACGTAAAAAATGAGGTCAAAAATTGGGACAGTTTTTTACGTCATTTTTTACGTCATTTTTGACATACTTTTTTGTCTTTAAGAAGCCTTAAATTTCCTGTTACATTTTTGGGACTTCTTTACGGAATGCCCATTCCACTTTGAAATAAATTACTTTATTATATAATAGTTCTTTTACTGATAAGCATTTCTCAATTACGATATCCAATGAACGACCGAATATAAATTGTTAAGGCTTCTTAAAGACAAAAAAGTACGTCAAAAACGACGTCAAAAATTAAGTAAAAAATGACGTAAAAAACTATCCCAATTTTTGACCTCGTTTTTTACGCCATTTTTGACGTCGTTTTTTATGTAATTTTTACGTCATTTTTTACATCGTTTTTTACGTCAAGTTTTTCAATAGGGCATTAAAATACTAAAATCTATTTACCTTAAAAATCCTAGTTTTAGATCTTATTTTCGGGATTAACATATAGTGAGGAACTCTTATTTTCCTATATCATGAGAAGTCTTCTTTAAATAAAACCAATACGTTATTAGTTTTACAAACAACATTGTCACGAAGAGTCAGTAAACATTAGATAAGACGGACGACAGTTTGGGAGACACAACCTGTCATCAATGAATTGTAATAGAAGGTTGACAAAATAAATATTTGTCGACAACCAGGGCTAAATAGACACTGGATAAACCTTGTACATCCACTGTCAAGAAATGACTTTTTCCACAGTCGGATGAAGGTCATGATTTCTGCCAGGTTTGGTAAAACAATATTGATAATTTAATTTGTTTATATAGGATTTATGAGAGGACATTTTTTAAATGAGCCAAATAAATGTAACATATGTGTTGATATCTATGAAATATAGATGACCATATTACAAAGGATTGAAGAATTTGTAAATTCTCTTAGGTAAAATTTAGGTAAAATATTATTGACAATTTTCAGTCACTGAAACGTTTAAGTGAAATAAAAATAATAATATTTGACAAAAGTATGCTATTGCTTCAATTTTCACCGTCAAGGCAATATTTAAAAATTGACAATGATTTGATCAAATAATAATTTTACAATGCTTGATTGATTCGAACTTTGAATTTTCTGATGCCCGGATGACATTCACTTCTTTTGTGCGTAACATTTCGACATCTTTGAATTTTCAAAGACCAGTCTGATATTGTGTCAAAAGATTCTAGAGAATTTCCTTATATACAGCAGCACTTCTTCATAGAACGTTGCACACCTTTTATAAAATACACACATCATATTTGTTCCGTAGGAATATTGTTGATTCTTAACAATTTGTAGCATATTCTAAGCAACTCTTACTTTACTGCGAAAACGTGCCTTTTGTCGATTTTCTCATGCCTTTGAGTGTCCTATTCTCGCAGACAAAGGCACTGAGGTACAAATGTCCAGGATCTAACCATCCAGCTTTCGGAATTTTAGCATAAACCGTTTGCTGAAGCAGGCAATTACTCCAAGCAACAGGGAATTTGTTATGAATGATTTAGGACATTATTTATTTCAGAAAACGGACTGCGCCATCAGAAGAAAGGTTGGTCACGGAGTAATTGTGTCATGTTTTGGACAACGAAATATGATTTATAAATTTTTTATTAACATAGACCAAAAAATCGTACTTTTTTAAGTTTTTTGTTTATGACATTAAAGGTAATTATCCAATCTGAATGACATCAATTGAAAAGTTGTAGACAATTGAATTGCGAACAAAATGAGCAGTCGCTTGATCTGATTGGATAATTAGAAGCGGAGAAAATTTGGAAAAACCGGGAAATTTAGCTTTTGTTAAACAAATTAATATCTCAGTTAATTTTTAACTTTTTAGGTTGTGGTTTGGTGGAAAAATAGCAGACTTTATGCTCTTCAAATGCATAAAAAACGGACACTTAAAGATAATACGTTTTCGCGCTATTGACACTTTAATTTATTTAATGCGTTAATTGCAAAATGTCTGCTTGCCACAGAGGTGGTCTGATTTTCATTTTGAAAAAAAACGTTCAGGCATTTGAAGCCATGTTTCGGGTGTTTTTTAATAAACTTTGCAACATTTTAGCGAAAAACCAAGATTGACGTTCTGTTGTGCTTGATTTATATTTTTAAAAGCCGTATTCAAAATAAAAATCGGACCACCTCTGCGGCAAGCAGACATTTTACAATTAACGCATTAAATAAATTAAAGTGTCAATAGCGCGGAAACGTATTATCTTAAGATGTCCGTTTTTTATACATTTGAAGAGCATAAAGTCTGATACTTTTCCACCAAACCTTAACCCTAAAAAGTTAAAAATTAACTGAGATATTAATTTGTTTAACACAAGCTCAATTTCTCGGTTTTTCCGAATTTGTTTCCGCTTCTAATTATCCAATCAGATCAAGCGACAGCTCAGTTTGTTCGCAATTCAATTGTCTACAACTTTTCAATTGATGTCATTCAGATTGAATAATTACCTTTAATGTCATAAACAAAAAACTTAAAAAAGTACGATTTTTTGGTCTATGTTAATAAAAAATTTATAAATCATATTTCGTTGTCCAAACATGACACAATTACTCCATGATCAATCTTTCTTCTGATGGCGCAGTCCATTTTCTGAAATAAATAATGTCCTAACAAATTCCCTGTTGCTTGGACTAAATAGACTTAGACGGGTCCATATGTGTACCTTGGCCAACAGTTCGCATCATAAAGGTCCTAATAACTTTCAGATGTCTTTTGGATTTTCCTAACATTTTGCTTTTTTAATTGATGTTGCCTACGGAGTGGGTTTTTTCTTACCCTACTCAATTTTTTGTATACCAATGGAGATACTTCGTCTACCCTTACTAGAATGCAGTTACTTTGTACTTCACCTTCTGAAAGAAGCTACGAGAAAACTTCATTCGATCACCCATCGACCGGTCAAGCCGTTATCTGGACCGCCAGTCGAATCTCACGTTGATTTAAGAATTAGTAGCAATTAAGTTCTCTGTAAATTCATTGTTCTTAAAAATACACCAGTTTAAGCAACTACATGAAAGAAGACTGTACATTTGACCTGCAAAGATTAACGTGCTGAAAACTCCTTTTACGCTTGAATGGACACGACCAGGCTATAAAATTACATAGTAAGGAAGAAGTCACAAAACGAAAGGCAAAGAGGCAAGTAGACATCGATTCATCTAAAATTTTCGCTACGTTTAATTTCATTTTGCCTGCAACCTCCAACATTTATTACGACGTAGCTTTTTATTATTCAGACATTTTTGATAAATTGTCTATCCTTGACTACCTTCTTCACAATCCTGGTAACAAAATCTATTAATCCTTCATTTTAACGCTTGGCGTTTGTATTCACATCGGAACTATTACAGTATTGTCGTTTGTGATTAAATTTTATTAAAATTCTGATCAGTACTTTGCACGATAAACAACTATCTAACACTTCCATGCTATGGTAATCATAAGTATCTAGAGTTCGAGGATGCAACTTTATTTAATTCATTACTATGCGTGATAAAGAGACATTGTCCCATTATTTCAATTTTCAAAAAAGTATAAATTCTTCTTACAGATGTAATATTAGCTTTGTATACCTACTGAAAATTTTTATTTTTATGTGCCTCCGGCGAATAAACGCGTTTTTATGCTACAGTTGAGAGTAGCGTAATGTTGAGTATTACGATACAGAGGAACATAATGTAAAATCTGAATTGCGTATGCGCCTATTACGATATAGCGGAGCATAATATTCTTCTTCTTCATCGTACAGCGTTGGTACCGTACTGACAAAGCCTTGCACATTTGAACTGCGCATGCGTCTATTACAATACGCTACTACTAACCAGGGGGTTCCAACTCCGGCGAAATCATGCTAGAGTTTCTTCTCCCCGCTTCTTTCTACCTCTCCCGCACGCCCCTCACAGCGAGCCCATATTGCTCCAACACTGATAGAAATGGTTCGGAAGTTTTAGCCATTCGATTGTAGGTTGGGAATTTATAATTGTATTTATAAAATAATATGTCTCTCTGAACAACGCAGATGTTAAATACAGAAATCAAAATATTGTAAGTGAAACTGGTCGAATCAGAAATATAATATGGGAAGGCGAACAATACATTTTTCCATAGGAACCAATAATATGGTTGATTCGTTCATATTTATTCAGTTATAATCGGATGGTTAAAATACAAATCTCATATTACTGTATCTATGCCAGCAATAAGGTAAGGTTAAATTAATCATAAATATCGTTGTAACAGCCATTCCTTTCTATCAGTGAAGTTTCTCCTCTCCGGCGCGAGAAAGTGGGGGCAAGTAGTGACCGGCAGCGAGGTATATTAACTTTTTACTTTGACCTTAAATGCTAATACTAAAGTCACATTAAAATTTAAAATGCATCGAAATCATTAATTTTCGGGTGCCGGCTCCGATGTTCTCGCTGAGTGAACGACACTTTCGCTTGCTCCAATATACTCTAACTTGCTTTATGTACTTATCCAAGCTCGGCGTGTACGCGCTCTCTTTTCAACGTATTCCTTTTGTTATTTTTCTCCCACCACTCGGATGAACGCAGATATACGCGGGAGTGGAATAAGGTGCAGTGAGGTGGTGGGACGGTGCAGTACGGTGGAGTAAGGCGGAGTAGCCAGTTCATCGGGAGGGCGCCACTAAAATTTCATGTTACACGGAGTCTTATGAGAGTTGGAACCCCCTGCTACTAACTACTACACAAGATCGAGAAAATCAAAATGGCCGGAAGTATTCGCGAAATGTCAAGTGAGATGGGCGATAATCACGGCAATTTCGACATTTTCAGAATGGATTCGACTCGGCTTCGACCTTCTGCGAGCATTGTCCTTTGTCGCGTAATAACCCTTATTATGCGCCTAGGCACATAATATACTATTACATGACACTGTAAATTTGAAATCTATCTATATTTCAAAAGATTAAGTTATCAGCTACGGTTTTCTGCTTTTCAATAATAAATCACTGAAAGTGGCAATGATTTTTCCGCACGAAATTCAATTCCATCCTATTACATCATACGCACTTTACACTTTTCATTGAAGAAGAGCGTTGATGAGAACTTTCATTTACAACTCACCGAAATTCAATCTGTTAACGAAGTACCATTGAAGAAAGAATGTACTAATGCAATCAATGATATAGACCAAGCAACAGGGAATTTGTTATGACATTAATTATTTCAGAAAACGGACTGCGCCATCAGAAGAGAGGTTGGTCATAGAGTAATTGTGTCATGTTTGAACAACGAAATATGATTTATAAATTTGTTATTAACATTTAAGACAAAAAAGTCGCACTTTTTTGAGTTTTTTGTTTATAACATTAAAGGTAATTATCCAATTTTGATGACATTAATTGAAAAGTTGTAGAAAACTTAATTTCGAACAATATGAGTCGTCGCTTGATCTGATTGGATAATTAGAAGCGGAGAAAATTCGGAAAAACCGGGAAATTGAGCTTGTGTTAAACAAATTAATATCTCAGTTAATATTTAACTTTTCAGGTTGAGGTTTGGTGGAAAAGTAAACGACTTTATGCTCTTCAAATGTACAAAAAAAAGAACACTTTAAGGTAATACGTTTCCGCGCTATTGACACTTTAATTTATTTCATGCGTTAATTGTAAAATGTCTGCTTGCCGCAGAGGTGGTCCGATTTTTATTTTGAAAACGGCTTTTAAAAATATAAATCAAGCACAACAGAACGTCAATCTTGGTTTTTCGCTAAAATGTTGCAAAGTTTATTAATAAAGGGTCCAAACATGGCTCTAAACGCTTGAATAAATAATGTCATAAATCATTCATAACAAATTCCCTGTTGCTTGGTCTAATACTAGAAACGGTACTTGGAGCGATTTAAAGAACGTTGTATGTTTTTTATTCATCCAGTTAAAGATTATATCACTTTTTATCCGAAATTAATTTAAAAAATTTCTATTTCATTTTTTTTACTTAAATGAAATGTTCTTTAAATAAAATACATGAAAGTTAAACTTGAAAAAACAGTTTACTTGGGGAAAAATTACTAACTTAGCCTGAGCGAATAAGAATATTTTTGAATTTCAGAAAACTCTTTAAAGTTTAAAATCCCAATGTAGGGTAAATCTTTTCAATACAGAAACGAATTATCTGGTGGAATTGTAAACCACAAACCTCGTACCTATTTCACGAAATCTTTTCTCAATCGGCGGAGCTGGGTATATTAAAAATTTCAATAAGACCCTTCTCTGGCCAGTCTCGATTTTCTTCTATCGAAAATAATAACAGTGAAAGATATTCGTGCAAGCTATCTTTTTCAGTAATTGTGGGACTTCGAAAAGTCTGGAGAAGAAAAATAAAATGCAGATTAAAGGTTTAAGAGAAGAATATGAGGATTTGTGCCAAGTAAATTTTGTCTCATTTCTGCGAAACATGTTATTGGACACCTTCCAGAAGGTATAAAAGTTCAAGAAATAGTTATTGGTCAAGTGCAAAATATTTTTATTCAATTTTTATTTAAATAATATTACATGAACGTTAAGAGGCTGATTTATTCTTCTAGTATATTTTTTGGAGTTAAATTTTCATTATGTGATATCCAAGCTCTTGCATATGTCACAATCATAATACATGCTCCATTGACAATATGTAAGGCAAGTTCTACTAAGAAATTGTTCTTCCTTTACATAATATTTTTTTTTATCAATGTCAAGAGACTTGTTGGGCGATTGGGCCACTGCCAAGCTTAGTATTGCTTCATAAATTCTCTCGAAGGAGCCGTTACATTATTCCACATTGTGTCGCAAATAGCAAAGGCGCGTACCAATAATCGGATATGTCTGTGAAGATTTATAACTTTCGGCTTCAAACTGTTCACTGCTGAACCAACTACTCATATCAGACTTTTCGAACTATTCGTAGGAGGCATCTTACGTTGAAGACCGCCCGCATAAAGAATCCGTTTTCAAAATAAATTTAAAAGCTGGAATAATAAAAAGAACATTTTCCTAAAGCAGAAAGCAAAAAACATAAATTATTCAATACAAAGTTTGATTTTCGATTTTTGTTTTAAATTCATAGATAATTTAACTCAGTTATTTTATAGAAAGTATACACTGAGAAAAAAATGCTATTGAATCAAAAGCATTTCTTTCCAAAAGCATGTATACTATGAATTCATAAAAATATACTACAAGGATCAATAAATATGTTACTAATTCTATAGCATATTGATTTGAATCCGTGATATACATGCTTTTGGAAAGAAATGCTATTGATGCAATAGCATTTTCTTCTCAGTGTACACGTTTTGTATATAACCACATACCACAGACATAAGAAAAAAGGGATATAGATCGTGAAATTGTTTAGAATAATCATCTGCATCAATACTATATAATTCTGTTAAACATAACAAATTTATTAGTTCTTATTATTTTGGCTCTTTTGAATACTAGACCGAACATCAAAACAATTTTTTGTGATTGTTAAAAAATAAGACACATCTCTCTTACCAAGTAGCCCCTGGCTTGGTTAAGAGTATGAAACGTAGAACATTTTAATTAACCATCCTGAAGTTTGTATGAAAAATATAATAAAGCATCCTTCCAATTGCATGAGAATATATTTATTTTTTTGTATCAATTTTACGTATATAATATATTGAGAAATTATATGTTATGAAACAAATATTCATTTAGTATTGACAATAAAAGTTTGGCAGTTAGCAACTGTTAGAGTCGTATCTGCTGGAGAAATAATAATAATTAATGCGCAAGTTTGCAAGGGAACGTGTTGCTTCGACAAAGGGGAAAACGAGTAGGTATATGAAAATGAGATCCCCACTAACATCTGAGCATTTCAACCACATCGAAAGCGCAGATTAGCAGGCAGGAGTTTGACTGCTATAGATAACTTGATTACTTTCGATGTCTCTTTTTATTCAGAGCCGTTTTAATTTTGTCATTTCTTTGAAAGTCTTCGAGGCTCAACAATTTTAATTATATTCTGTACATCGCGTAACACTTTATTTTCAAACCCTATTTTTAAAAATTGATTATGAGAAAACTACTGTAACAAAGTTACATAAGTGCCCCTTGGGGACACAGCCCTGCGACCGGAATTCGGGGGAACCCGGCCCGGCATGCCCTGCGGTCGCGTGCCGTCGCCGGTGACTGTCTGCTGGCCCGCGTTGTTGACAGTTGTTGAGGGGAGCGTCGGATTCCCCGTTTTTTCGTCGGATCCTTGTAAGTGCAAATAAAGAGTTTTAGTGCGAATACGCGCATTTATTTAGTATTCCTTTCTCGGCGTCCCCTCCCTCCATTCCCTCAGTGCGCGATCTCGGTCGCACTACAAATGTTTTTTTCACGCAATTTTTAGGAATGTTTTTATTTATTCTTGAAATTTTGAAATTTTTTTTTGTTTATAAAAATCACCCTTGTGACTTTCATATGTCCTTGACCACGCCCTTGTCAGGAAAGTCTAGGGCACACGGGGTAAACGATTTTGACCTCTCAGATAATCTGCAACAAAAAAACCGCAAAACTATTATTTTTTATCCCCTTGGTTATGGTCAGACACGGGCTTTTTTAGAAATTTCTCAAAATCACAGATTTTTTAAAGAAAATACTTTTTTTTCCTTTTTTGTGCTAATAATAGCTGTAAAAATTTATTTAATCGGAATTTCCAAAAAAGCTTGTGTTCATCTGTAGCTACATGTTTGCTTATAATAAAAATGAAAAGTTCGACTAGATAGATGGAACGAATATTTGAAAATACCAAAAAGAATAAACAGAAAAAACTAATCTATCCATAATTTTTAAGATCAAGTATAAGCAAACTGTAAAAAAATTAAAGTAATGTGTACACTTTACACACATGTTAGCCATGTAGTAAGATTGCTCATATAAAAACGAGCATTGCGCTCAGCTGTTGACATACCGGCCTATTATGTTTGCTAGCTTTTCTCTGATAAAAAAGGCATTTAGGGGGTAAAATTTTAAATTCAATTTCTCATGAAGATCCCCCTTGCAGCTTTTGTACAGCTAACATCAGAGTCGCTTTTTTTACTCTATTCACATAACACGCCGACTTTATTGCACAACATTTTTGAATGCTTACTGAAAATTCTCAGATTTGTTTAAAAACTCCTCAAAAAATTCTAAACATACTCTTCTTTTGTCATCGATAGTAAAATTATCATGAATGTAATAGTTTTCAGTTTCAATGCTATTTCCAAAAGTACTATATGAAAAATCCATTCTATCATGATTTACGAAATCTTTAAGAAGTGACTTCATTTTACATGTTTTTTTAAAAGAAAAATGAATAAATTCAAACGTTTAGGCTTGATTGTAGCATAATTAAACAATTTCTCGGGAAGCAAGCCACAGGGTAAATTGTTTACAGGAAAAAGATCTCCAAGCTTGAGACTCAAGTCATGGCACTCTTGCGAACGACTCTCGAGAAACCTGCTGCCTCTTGAATATATTCATGATTGTCTTCCCTGGTATAAGCTAACATAGCTTTAAGATCGATCTGAAATGCGCAGAAATAGGAAATTTTACTATCTTTTAAGTACGCGATGCCTTGCTGTCTAGGATGAGTTTCCTCAAATATTTTGTGTATCGAGGAACTTTATAGTCCATTCAGATTGCATCAGCTAAAATCCTTCATGGGGCACAATTTACAACCGATGATATGAAATCAACCGGATCTAGTCAGTAGAATTACCAGTTTGTGCCGTTGGTGCAGACACCAGATCGGGAGGAGGAGGAGCCAAGTTTCAAGATGGATCAATGTTTCCCCTTTTGTTTGCATCGCCTCATTCTACAAAATAATAGCACCAGAGATATTCATGTTATGCTGTCTATGTATCTAACGCGATAAGTGTCGCTCGTAGTAAACTGCTGTTATCGGTCATGATCTTAGCAAAAGAAAATATTTACAAAAATGTACACTCTGTAGAAAATTCAAGTTTTTGTACATAAAATTAACATTTTGTTTACTCTTTGAAAATGAATTGATGATAAATCGTTCATTCAATCAAACTGATAAAAATTCGATTACTAAAGGGTTTCCCAATAAGGGTGATATGTTTTGAAATTGAAAAAAAACACTGAATATTCATTCGGAATTGATCGAAATCTTTTTTATTATATTGGATATTCTATGCCATTTATGATTTAAACAATATATCGGCCAAATGTCCCCCGAGACTTGAGCCAAAAATGCGCCTCATCAGAAAAGATGATTTTTTGATGAAAATTGGGATCATTTTCAATTGATTCCAGAGCCCAATCCGCGAACTCCCGACGCAAACGATGGTCATTAGGCTTCAGTTCTTGGGCCAGAATCATCTTATAGGGATGCAGGCCAAGATCCAATCGCAAAATACGCCAGGTAGTCATCCTGGACAGGCCCAATTCCTGAGATCGGCGTGGCACGGACAATTCACGGTACGGCGGCTATATTCTGTGTAGAACGTGCGGTACGCATACGATTTTTAGGCTTAGTATCCAATAGAGTAAATTCACTCTCCAACTTATCGATTATTCGACGAATTGAGAGCGCGGATGGAGCAGAATGACGACCATATTTTGCACGATATGCTCTTTGAACACCGACAAAACTTCTCGAATTTTGATAAAATAATTGGACAATTTCCAAACGTTGTGGAAGCGTGAAACTACTCATGATTAAATGGCAAACCTTACTGATGACAACTGACAGCAGACGTCAAAAATTTCAGTTCAAATGAGCCCGATAGGGACATTCAAAATCATATCACCCCTATTGGGAAACCCTTTATTGTTTATTTGTCATTTTTCAGTAATTCAATTAGTAGTTATAAAGGTTTTGACAACTAATTAGTAAGAATTTTTACTGATGGAAATTAGTAGGGTAGATTGGCCAGTGAATGACCACGTAACAATGAATGGCCGCTTTATAAAAATATCAATTTTTTAAATATAAATAATACTTCTATGTTTTTAAAAAATTCTATCAGATTCATTAGTTATTAATATAACCAATTCAATTTATTTGCTATAAAAGAATATTTAATAATATTTGTAAAAAAATAGTTAAGTTACCGCGATAGTCAATTCCTAAAAAATCATGAAATTTTTAGCTATTAACCTCAAAAGATTGTATTTTATAAAGTATCTATTAATTCAAACTTTGAAAAAAAAATGTAATACAAATATTATCCTAGTATATTAGAGTAAAATTTGAGCTTTAAAATACGGCCTTCGTGGTTTGTAAAATTCAAAATATATCAAATAATTTGAAAATTGTTACGGTCATTTACTGGTACTTCAATATAGTGTATTCTTCCAGTAAATGACCGGGCGGTCATTTACTGGGTCGATAAGAATTTGCAACGACCAGTCAGTGACCGTTGAAAACTCAACTGTGATAGTTAGGTTAGGTAAAAATAAATGTAAGTTAAAAATAAGAGAATGTTGAGCATCGCTTCCTATTTAATTTGTATAAATGCCTAAAATTCAACAAAAAGTCATAAGTAACCGTACCAGAATTAGCCCTTTCAATAAAAATGAAAGTCAAAAGCAATATACACCAAGAGTACAAAGAGTGCACCGAAGAAACAGAAAAAATGAAGAAAGAAATGCAAGGAAAAAAAGAGTTAGCTTTGAAGAAAAAACAAGAAAAATAAAAAGAAAAAAATGTTTTAGAATTAATGTTAAAGCAACGAGCTGAGATATTAGGATTAGAAAGTTATACTGTTACAAACCCAATGGGCACACGATATTAGAAACGTTTATGTAACATTCTACAAACGTTCTAGGAACATCCCAATGTCCAATGCCCGCAAGACGTTCTTAGAACGTTTTTGGAACGTCTTTCGGACATTGGACACTCGGATGTTCTTAGAACGTTTGTAGAATGTTACATAAACGTTTCTAATATCGTGTGCCCATTGGGAAGCGTCCTAAGAAAAGGATTAAACAAGAAGTATTAAATTATATTACTAAAAATAAAGAAATGTAATATCAAATCATAAAATTTATTAATTAAAAACATTTAATATATAGATTAAGAATAATGAATTAAATTCATTTGATGTATTGGCGTTGAATTCTACTTGTAATTTCGAATGATGTTAAATTATATTTATAAATATAACTTTATAAATGTGTTCATTAATGTTTAAGAAAAAAATTAATGAATATAAATTATCAATGTTCTTTCAAGAACAATTTTTCTATAATTATTTACCCTAGATAATCATTCAATAAATAATTACTTTATTTTTCATTTTGCATTTTAAAATAACCACATAACCATAAATAACGTTTTCGTCAAAAAGCACTGGTCATTCACTGGGTAGGCATCGGTCATTCATTGGTTGTCAGTGGTTATTCACTAGGCAAACTAGTAATTATTAAAAGAAAATTCATTTAAAAATATTCAATAGAAATGTTAACAAATTAATGTATTTTCTCATTAAATTTATGTGTCAAGCAACACATTGATCCATACAACATACTCTTATTCCTTATAATAATTTTAATACAGTGCATTGAACATCGCAAAAATATAAACCGGTCATTCACTGGCCAATCTACCCGTAACCGACTTTTCATTGTTGAAGTTTACTTCCTATCTATTTAAATTAAGAAAGTATTCATTCTTTTCCTGATTCACTATTCCTATTACGCTGGTTTACAACAAATTTATGTAATTTTAGAATCTTTCATGATATTTTAAGGTACTCTCAGATATTTCGAGTAATTTCAAAATATTTCAGTGACTTTGAAATATTTCAAATTACTTGAGAATATTTCAAGATATTTCAAGGCACCTGAAGACATTTTGAATGATTTCAGAATATAACAACTAAAGTGTATGCATTACTTCCCGAGTTGTCTAATACTTTGTTGAATCAAACGAAATTTTATTCAAGTAAATCGTAGTCAAAGAAAGCAATGAAATTCTGAAATTGAAATTCTAATTATTTGGTCAGAATAACGTAGATTTGGTTGAGTGGAAGAAGCATTCCTTTACCGTTAGCAATGCTAAAATTTCTGTGATTTCAAGAAACTTCCATTCAATTCAAGAAACTTTCTTCAAAATAAATATTTAGTTACCATAACATATTTGAAAAGAAAGATAATCATTAACGAATGATGATTGACGTTATAATAAAATGTTATCAATGTTATATATTTCGCGTGTTATGGTTTACTTAAAACTGGTATATTGAGAGTCTAGGATGCCATATGTATTCGTTATATTATTTCATTATTTCAAAATAACTATGACTATATTATCTTCACGTTCCATAATTCTTGGAAGTCATAGTCATATAGTAGTTACTATTTCAATTTGTAAATAATTTGTCACCTATAACATTTGAACATTTTTTATTTATTTAAGAATTTGGAAACGCATCGTAAATTCTGAAGCTACGCACTTCCGTCTAATAATTCAATTTATTTGACCACCTTGATGTGGATTTTTATCGGTAATTTAGCGTATTCTATAGTAGAAATCCTAATAAATATTGAATTATTTGAAAAAAATACGTAGAATCAGAATTAATCATGCGTTTCCAAAAAGTCTAGTAATTTTGGACAAATATTTTTCTTCGTCTAGTAAGGAAGAATTTCATTACAAAAAAAATGATTAAAAGTATTATTTTTCGTAAGTTAAAAATTTTTTTATAATAAATAATGTTTTGTCTTTCATAATATGTTGATAATTATTTTTTAATTAAGGGCGTATGGTAGGCTCTGATGTATATAATTGTGTTGGCAGACTTCATCACACAGCCTTAAACACTAAATATCAAGATTTTTTTGCGATTCATTCTGCAGGCTATACAAAATCGGCATTTCTTGCAAAAATGGAAGAAAAAATCGTGTGCTACACAATGTAAGTGCTATTGAGATTTCTTATTAAAAAATTTCTGTTAATATTTTATTTTTATAATAAATCCATGAATATATTTTTGAATACTGTAAATTTTACAGTAATAGAAGTCAAAAGATTGAAAGTAATTTTTGCTCGAATCTAATATAAAATTATTTAACATTTGAAAAATAAACTGCAAAAATTGTTATGAAATATAAAACCCAGAAATCGCAGAAAGTAGTAAACGTTATGGAAATGCGTTTAAAGACATTGTAAAAAACTTTTAGTAAAAGCCGTGATTAACATATTCCGACTTGTGTGGTGAGTCTATTACCAAATTTCCAGGTGAATGTAAAATCTTTATTCTGAGATACTTAAAGTCTTGCTCCGAGGTGGGTATACTTAAGTTAGAAACACAACAAAGCTATTTTCACTCTTCCTTCTCTAAATTGAGGAGTCGTATTAAAAGACCTGAAATATTTTCATATTTTCGTACTATTACATATTAATTTATCCCAACCAAATTAGGTTCGGACTTTTCTTTCCCGATAAATTGAATTGTCTCATCTCTGAAGATAATTGACAGATTGCAGAGGAAGCTTTTTGTCCTTTGGTGTAAGTATTCCAACACCTGCTTTGCCGAACAATAACAAAGAAAAAATAGCAAACTGGTAGGGAATGAGTCGGGCTTTTCGATAGTATAGAAGCGAGTTGCAACCTTCCCGCATAACGAAACCACGAGGCGTTCTACTAATGGTATAAAAACGGAGGGAGGTGCTTGCTGCTTAAATGGAAGCAAACATCAATTGGCGCTGACGCTGGCGGGTGAGTTCGCTGAAGAAAGAAAATTTACTGGCACGACTTAAAAAGAGAGAAAAGGGTCCAAATACTAACAGCGGGAATAAAAGAAGTAAAAAGAATCGACTAGTCTGAACCCGGGAATAGAATTGTCTGTCTATTTAGAAGCTTTGCGTCTTTTAGTACTTTCGTTGCTTTAGTGAGCCTCTTTCATTTCACGAACATTTGCTTCTACTATTACGAAAAATCAACAGACAATACAAACTGGTTCTTGATGATTTAACACATCACTCAATAAGTTTCCGGTCTGACACATATATGGAACTACTGTTGTCAAATCCATATGATTTCTGGAGAGTACCAACTATCAAACGTTAAGTGTCAAAATTTCATGACAATCTGACGTTTAATTCAGAAGCTACAGAGGTTTTGGTCAAGCAACTTTTGTCACTTTCAAAACAATGGATAAAAAAGAGTTTCGAGTATTAATTAAAAATTTCTGTTTAATGGGAAAAATACTGTTGAAGCACAGCAGTGGCTTGATAAGCGTTATGAGGACTTTACACCAGGTAAATCAACAATCATCGACTGGTATGCCGAATTTCAACGCGGTCGTACGAACACCGATGACGCTGAACGCTCTGGTCGCCCAAAATCAGCAGTTATTCCGGAAAACATAACAAAAGTCCACAAAATACTCTTGGGCGATCGTAAATTAGAGTTGCGTGAGATAGCTGACATCTCAAAGATATCAGAAGGTAGTGTGTTTACAATTTTGCACGAATTTTTGGGTATGCGTAAGTTTTTTTCGAAGTGAGTGCCGCGTTTGCTCACACCCGACCAAAAATAACAACACGTCGAGGATTCAGAGCGTTGTTTGGAGCTGTTCAAGCGAGGTAGAAAGGATTTTATGTGCCTCAGGCACGGAAACTCGTTTTTCCGTTACAGTTGAGAGTAACGGAATGTTGTGTATTCCGTTACAGAGGAATACAATGTAAAAATTGAACTGCGCATGCGCATATAGTCTTACAGCGGAACACAATCTTTTTCTTATTCTTCTCACTTCTTCTTCGTACAGCGTTAGCACCTTACTGGCAAAGCCTTGTACATTTGAACTGCACATGCGTCTATTGAAATCCATTACTACTACACAAGATCGATAAAATCAAAATGTCCGGGACTAGTCGTGACATATCAAGTATAATGACTAGCGCCGCAAACAACTGCAATACTAGATTAGATTCCAGTGTACGCATAAAAATTCGTATCCGCACCAATGTCACATAAAATAGAATACGTGCCAATGCACACAATAAGGGTTATTGCGTGACGAGCGACAATGCTCGCAGGACTGATCGCGCCTCGGCTTCGATCTCCTGCGAGCATTGTCGCTCGTCACGCAATAACCCTCATTGTGCGCCTAGGCACGTAATATACTATTCTGCGTCGGTATGTGACTATCACAGTGCGGCCACTACCATGTGTTTTAGGAGGGTACTTAAAAAAGTGAACTTGAAAATCAGCGCCGCCAAGTTTTGATAGCAAGAACTAATATCAATGCAAACGAAACCCTCGTCTCCCCTACCCGATGTATTCTAAAGAGCAGAAAATTTTGAAATATATTGTATGAAATCCATTTCATAAATTTAAATGATTTAAAGTTGAAAATAATTTGTGAAAGAATAAAAATACAACAAGAATTTTTGAATATGAATCACGATGAACAGTTAAATACTGTACTATTACACGGAGAAAAATAGTTGAAGTAATTTTACTCAACTCTGTCGATTAAACTTGGGACTTAAGGACATTTCAACATTTATTAAATCCTAGTCGGGTAAAATGAATTTGATAAATACCTAATTCACCCAAAGTAAATATCAATAAGCATTACATAGAAAATAGTAAGGAGTTGAGTAAAACGTTGTCGACGACAGGGCATCACAATGCGTCAGTGGGTTAACCTGAAATGTATAAATATATCACAGACGCTTGAGGTGCTTCATACGGTAATTGAGTAAAATGAGCGTCGGCTGTATTATTTCAACTGGCAATGATATGGTTGCTATGGTTACAACAGTTTAAAAATAACATCGGTAGTGACAATAGCGCCACCACTTGTTGATAGCAAACATTATAATTCGTTCCCCTTTTCTCCTATATGAGTGGACCCACTGTGGTGGCTATGGATGAAACATGGATCCATCACTACACACCTGAAACAAAAAGATCGTCAGCTGAGTGGACAGCAGCTGGTGCACAGTACAGGGGGTTCCAACTCTCATAAAACTCCGTGTAACATGAAATTTTAGTGGCGCCATCCCGATGAACTAGCTACTCCGCCTTACTCCACCGTCCCGCTACCGTACTGCACCGTCCCACCACCGCACTGCACCTTATTCCACTCAATTCCACTCCCGCGAATATCTGCGTACATCCAAGTTATGGGAGCAAAATACCGAAAGGAATACGTTGAAAAGAGAGCGCGTACACGCCGAGCTTGGATATGCACATAAAGCAAGATAGAGTATATTGGAGCAAGCGAAAGTGTCGTTCACTCAGCGAGAACATCGGAGCCGGCACTCGAAAATTAATGTTTTCGATGCATTTTAAATTTTAATGTTACTTTAGTATTAGCATTTAAGGTCAAAGTTAAAAGTTAATAATTAGAAGGCATTCAAAAGTTTCATTCTCGATTCCGTTTCTTTCCAGATTTTGACATTTCAAGATCATTCAATGCCCACCTTCTTACTGGCTTCTGGGTACGGGGGTTCGTTTTCATTGATATTAGTTGTTGCTGTCATAACTTGGCTGCAATGATGCTCATTTTCACTTTTTCAAGTACCCTCGTGAAATACATGTTGGTGGACGTAGTGTGAGCTGGTGAAAGCCATCCAAAGCGACCGAAAACTCAACAGTTGGCTGGCAAGGTTATGGCATCCGTATTTTGGGATGCGCATGGTACTTTGTTTATCGATTATTTTGAGAAAGGTAAAACCATCAACAGTGACTATTACATGGCATTACTAAATCGATTGAGCACAGAAATCAAGAAAAAACTGCCTAACATGCAAAAGAAAAAAGTGCTGTTCCACAAAGACAATGCACCGTGCCACAATTCCATGAAAACCATGGTCAAATTGAATGAATTAAGCTTCGAATTGTTTCTTCACCCACCATATTCTCCAGATCTGGCCCCAGCGACTACTGGCTCTTTGCAAGCCTGAAAAAAATGCTCCAGGGAAAGAGATTTGGCTCCAATGAAGAAGTGATTGCCGAAACTGAGGCCTTTTTTTTGAGAGCAAAGACGCATCATTCTACAAAAAAGGCATCGAAAAGTTAGAGAAGCATTGGAATGAATGTATTGCGCTTGAAAAAAAAAGTTTGGTTGTTCTTATAAGAATTATGTCATATAATAAGTTTAAATTTGTTGAACTATTTTTGTGTTGCCTGAAGTCAATGTATTATGGAGATAAGTTACAGATGACAGTGTAAAGAGGCCTGATATTTCTGAGAAGTCTGGTTGTGTCGGTGAAGGGAGATCTTATGGATCGCTATGTATAACATGACGTGCTGAGTTTGGAGCTAGAGCATTTTATTTAATGAGCAAAAGTCATAAAAGCTCTTTGAACAAAAGATTTGATTTTCATTTTATGTGAAGTTCAAATACAACTAAACAAATTCTGAAAATTTGAGAGGGGTTGACCGATTGTCTCATGGCAAAGTGGTGGATAGATGAAATGTTTTAATAATTTTCGCCCAAAGTGGATGAAAATGAAAAAAAACTATTTAATTTGAAGCTAAGACCTTAACGAAGAAATTTAAAAAAAAACCATAGTCGCGAACTTATTAAAAAGCTATTTTAAAAAAACGTCAGCTTTTTAGAAAAATTAGCTGGCTTTGCTAGCGATACGTACAAATGGGGTCACGTGATCAACCTAACCTCTTTACCGCGCGCCCGCAGCGGTCTATCCCCACCCGGTACCCTGCTCGTACTACCTTAATACTATCGACTGACGTTATGACATTTAAAAACTCTTGGGTTTTATGATAGAACTTTAATTTGAATTTATTTTCAAACATATTTCAGTTTCTATAAAAGTTTTATTAATAGTAAATTTTGAATGGCAATAATAAACTATGAAGAGTGGATCTTTAGGTGATTGAAAGTAGAGTGCCGGGTTGTAGAAATCCGATTGTTACTTTCTGTTCTTGCAAAGGGTTCAAAATGCAATATAAAAGTTGGAAAACATTTAATGATACAGCATACCCCTACATTCATTTCATTTGTTTGAAAATTTAGCTAAGTGTTTAATTAGTTAACTTTACATATCGTCGAGTTGGGTGCAAATACTTAGTAGGTAAATTACAGGCCAGGCCATTTCATAACTTTGAGACTTCCCAGGGAGCACATGCAAATGTATATAGTAATGTGTACGCACACCACTGGATCTAAACGAGAAAATAAAATAATTTCGACCAAACTTTAAAAATCGTCAGTTCTGAGCCTTTTTAAATTAAATATTAAAAGTACTACAAAAAGATAGATTTGATTAAAAACTCATCGTGATATTCATGAAATTATAAAATTATCTTAAGTTTATTGAAAGCTTACTTCCAAGAAGCTTCAAGCGTACTAATTTATAAATATTATTAGAAATTTATGATAAATTATTTATATCGAAAGTATTTTTGTGAAACGAATTTAGATGGAATAATGCTTATCCTTCACACGGGCAATTTTTTTAAGTTTCTCCCTTTTGTAAAGGGTTTCCCAATAAGGGTGATATGTTTTGAAATTGAAAAAAAGCACTGAATATTCATTCGGAATTGATCGAAATCTTTTTTATTATATTGGATATTCTATGCCATTTATGATTTAAACAATATATCGGCCAAATGTCCCCCGAGACTTGAGCCAAAAATGCGCCTCATCAGAAAAGATGATTTTTTGATGAAAATTGGGATCATTTTCAATTGATTCCAGAGCCCAATCCGCGAACTCCCGACGCAAACGATGGTCATTAGGCTTGAGTTCTTGGGCCAGAATCATCTTATAGGGATGCAGGCCAAGATCCAATCGCAAAATACGCCAGGTAGTCATCCTGGACAGGCCCAATTCCTGAGATCGGCGTGGCACGGACAATTCACGGTACGGCGGCTATATTCTGTGTAGAACGTGCGGTACGCATACGATTTTTAGGCTTAGTATCCAATAGAGTAAATTCACTCTCCAACTTATCGATTATTCGACGAATTGAGAGCGCGGATGGAGCAGAATGACGACCATATTTTGCACGATATGCTCTTTGAACACCGACAAAACTTCTCGAATTTTGATAAAATAATTGGACAATTTCCAAACGTTGTGGAAGCGTGAAACTACTCATGATTAAATGGCAAACCTTACTGATGACAACTGACAGCAGACGTCAAAAATTTCAGTTCAAATGAGCCCGATAGGGACATTCAAAATCATATCACCCCTATTGGGAAGCCCTTTATTTATTATGGAAATAAATTCTCACTGATGAGAACTCCAATCTGAGTCAAAACGTTTGAAAATATGAAACTTTGAGTTACATTTTATCTAGACCCTAAAGCCAACTAAGAACATTAACAATATTCAATATTAATACTGAGGGTCGATATAAGTCCTGTTCATTATTAATGGGGAAAGAATTCAGAACGAGGAAGTTGGGGTTGAGAAGCCCAAAAAATAATAAAAATAAAAGCGGGATTTTAGTGTGAGACATGACAGGTTGAGAATAAGTCGAGTATACCAAGCTTCGTACACAGCTTAAGTGGCATTAAGTTCTCATATAAAAAAGGGCGGCTTAATGTCTGTTAAAGCTGACGGGTGAGCGTAGTTTTTAGTCCGCAGGCGGTATACGTATCATGTTAATATATTGTGGAAGATCATGTGGGCTAAATCATGCGACTCTTTTTGAATTCGAATGCTTTCCCACCTTGCAAATATCTGGGAAAAAATAACTGCATAAGCTGATATAAATCTATAAAACACTCTTGACCTGGAAGCTTCGGTACAAAAATATATCAGGCATGTATGAGTTTTAAAGAGATGCTTCAGTCTCTCTCATTAATTGCTTTCTCACAGAGGAAGCTTTTTTAAAGTGATGGCATACTCTGAAAATCAAATTTTTTTGATCAATGAATGGTATTTAATTGATATAAATTGATAAACCTATAATAATTGTCTCTCAACAAAAATTGGATCCTTTAATAATTTTTTGATAGTTCCGCTTATTTTTTGATTTCTAGAACGCAGTGGCATTGTGAATACCAAGTTTTCAATTTCAATGAGACAAAATAAATAATCTGTTGTTACTCATATGATTTAAAACGATGAGTATTTTTTATGAAATATCTATGACTTTAAAACATTTTTCTATGAGGAAACAAAATGATAGAAGTTCTATAAAAATTGATGGTAGTTGTGTAAAAATTTCCCAAGTGTGCCCATGATTTTCGATGCTGTGACAAAAATAAAAAAAAACTCTGAAATATAATCTACTCAGTAGTTGATAATTGCGACGTGAACATTTTTCAAAAATCCTTATTTGGTTATTGACAATAAAAGTTTGAAAATTTTTATACCCTTTGAATAAAAAATAATTTTCTCATTATCTATTCATGGAAAATTGATGAAAATTTGAAAGGATAGTTAAAAACAAATGCAACGAACAATGAAATTCTCAAAATTGTCCTAATGTTATTCATTGCTACTTTTGTTTTGTTTTTTTATAAACAAATGCTGATTTGACCCTGTTCTACACTCGATAAATCAAAATTTTGTACATCAAAAGAAGCTCTTAACGTTAAAGATTCTAAAATCGTTTAAACATTTTTGTGCTCGTTCTTTGGGTTGATGATAAATAATAGAAAATATAATAATAATATAATATAGTAATAATGTAATAATAATAATAATAATAATAATAATATATTAATATAATAATAAATAATCGAAAATCATGGGCTCACTTGGGAAGGTTTTACCCAGCTTTGTCAGTGTTTTTTATCTGTTGTGAATTATGTATCTGAGCGTGATAACTCCTAATACTTTAGTTTTCTAAGTGCTTCAAATTCCATATGTAAATTTCGACACAGTTATGGGAATGTTAAACTGAATTTAAAAGCTTGTTTAGAGCTAATTACATTTTTAGATACGTTGTTGAATGTATGCAGACATAATGTTAAGCAACACGAAATTGTGGTGTTTTACGGGAATTTGTGACACGAAAGAGCGGTCATTTGTAGATGTATGTTGGTGACTATCAGCGCAGAGCGCGTAACACTTGTACTTGTATATGTAAGTACATATGTACTTTACACACTTGTACATATACTGCAAAACTGCAAAACAAACTCCTTTATTTCAAGAATATAGGTGGCGTGTGCATCGTGCGAAACCACAATCCCGCACATGTATCAAGCTGTCCGCGACGCGCTCTCTAATTTGCATTTCAACGCTTGCCTCTCGTCCATTATTACCAGCAGAACAGCTTGGTTGAATTTCACAGACGCATCTCGACTCTCTTTATATCTCTCTTACTCTCCCTCAGTCTCTTTTACTTACACCCTTTTCCACTAGTTAGTTTCTTCCTCTTCTGGATTTACTGGCCTTTTCTATTTTGCCACTAAACTCACTCTATTTCTGTTGTGGAATCGCTTTGTGGTCCACTTTTATGCCTCTTATTCTCTTCTTTTACTTTTCTCCTCAAGCGATGTTTTTTATTATACATTATATTCTCTTTCTACACTAAGAGAAATCCTATTAGTTGTACTGACTAAAAGGTCACAACTATATATTTTTAGTAAGCAGTACCAAAAATTTTGTAAATGAAACTAATTTTTTTTGTAAAATTGATCAAATTCATTTATTTTGAGGAATGTAAATATTTTATTTCCATATGCAATATTTCGTGTGTAAACATGACTTGCAATTCTTTGGTAATAGTAAACTTCAAGAAATAATTGTACAGACGAATTAGATTTCATCTGCTTATCAACTGTTTTGAATCGTTTTGAAATCGTTACATATATTGATTTCTTAAAATGTTGTTTTTGTTCTTCATCAAAATGAGAAGAATTAAATCATGGTAATTTTAAAGTATAATTGTAAACTGTTGTGCAGTTTTTGATGAAAAACCTCTCAACAATTATCATCCTTTGTTACATTTTGAAAAACAATAATTAAACAAGTTTTTCTCCTAAACAATTCTAGCCTAAGAAAGTTCCCATCGAAATTAACGAAAATAAAATAGATAGAATGGTAAATTTAACATTTTTTTCAATGTTGCAATTACTATTTTAATCATGTACGGATGAAAAAAATTAATCAGTTTCTAATTAAGATATTGGAATAGTTTTTGATACAACTTTTCTCCGTTATGTCGAAAAAATATATATTTTTGTAATAACTGCACTGGACAAATAGTAAAAGCAATTAACGCAATTAGTAAGTTTTACAAAAGCGTATTGGTAACATCTATTATAAGCTCGATACAATGTGGGAATGCATGAAAATAGTCGCGGCTACAAAACGGACCGACTAATCGGATTTTGTAAGTTTTACTAAAAATTTTAATCATTGCTACTCAGTTAATATTGCTGTAAGAACTAAGGTGCTTAGATGATACAGACTAAAAAACATACTTGTGACCCTTTTTTACAAAAAAAAATAGGTAACCACAACTAATACTTTCTCTCAGTGTGTGATATTTCAGGAATGAAAAACGTATACTAAAAAGAGTTATTAGTTACCAAAAAAATGTATAAATAAATTTTGTAAATAACAGATATTTTTATACAAGTAATAGGAAATCTGGTATATTTTTAAGCATCTCTATCATATTTTCTGTTTTTCTGAAATTTAGATTAATAAAAAAGAAACTAAACTCAGAATTTAAATTTATTATCAACATAACCTTTTATGCAGTTGAAAAGTTATAAAATAAATCAAAATTGATGATAACTGCAATTAATAGATTCCTCCTATAATGGAAAGTGTAACTTTATTGTGATTCTCATCTTTTTCCCCTTGGAATTCTCTAGGTAGGGTAAAAAACATGCTCTAATCGAACGCCCTGCAGGGACCAACTATTTGCATTCTTCACGTGTTTCTTCCTCTTGTAGTTCAAAAACAAAAATATGAGGTGTTGCAGTGTTTGGTAAAAGTCTGATATTCGCTTGGGAATTTAGCGGTCACGTACGCACGCTTCCCAACATTTCTGTTTGCAGCTATTTCGTGCAAAATCTTTGTCATGCGACCGACTGGGTGAGTGTATGTTTACCCATGGATCGATTATTGTCTCAAGTGTACAACAAAAGTGGGTTCGCATACCTGAATAATATGTTTGGCGACCCCAAATTACGAGGAATTTCTCTGGGTACAACGAAAGAACGATAGACAGGCGAACCTGGATTTTGGAGGTTTAAATAGAGCATCCTCGACATTTCAAGTTGTCTCTACGGAAAATGAACAGGGTTGTGCCCTATATGACTTTATCCGTACACGTAACTCTGGTTCAAGTACCGCGGACCGTTATTTACAACGTATACGATGCTCGGCATGAAGATAAGATTCAGTGCACTCTAAAAAAAGAATAATAATAAAGCCCTCAAGCAGAATTATGGAAACATTTTAACTAAATAAGCAACACTTGTATTACTACTATGCATTACTTGTGTCACTACGTGACCTCTAAAACATGTAGTTTCCTCCCCAACTTCTTACTTAAGTAAGCCACAAGATTGTCAACTTTTAAGTATTTTCACCTTGGATTACATGAAATTTATGTGAAGGATGTATTCGCGTTTATATAGCTTTCAACGAATAAGTTTTTACAAGGACTAGATCAAATGTTGCAAAACTTTTAAGCATAGTTTTTTTTCTGAAAAATAGCGTTGATTTAAGTTCTTGAATAGACATGTTAAAGGTGTCTGACTATTTGGATTTGTACTACTGAAAAAAGTTAAAAAGAGTTTTTTTATCGAACAGAGTTTTGTTAATTATTATGTTAATTAAGTAATACATATAATATATAATAAAATATATATTATATTACATAATATACATTTGTTAATTAGCAATAAGTAGAAAAAAATATGCGGACTTCGGAATGTGTTCTTAATTTCAAATATTTGTTTGTCTATTATTTTTTTGATGGAATTTCTGTCACCTCTTTTGTTGCACACATAGCTCTTCATGAATGTGAGATATCGATCCTATGCAGAACTTGATTGGTTCATCTCCATGGAGAATTAATGTCACTAATAAAATGGAATAATCAAGTTTTTGATAGGATCGATATATCGCTTGCATGCAGAGGTACGTCTACCTTCAGAGCCTTAAAGCATGCCTGACTATTGGTAGAAATACTACTTGTTGTCATTACTCAGAATTTCAAGACATGTTTGACTATTACAAGATATACTACTTGGTAAAATTTGAATATCGATTCATGTATTGTATTACTTTTCTCCATAGCTTTACTATTATTAACTACTATAAGTTTCAAGTTATGCCTGACTATTTCAGGATATACTACTTGATGAAACCATGCCTGATTTTTGTGATTAGCATTATTGAAAAAATGCATATACTTTTACGAAGCTAAGTGCGTTATGAATTTTAAACATTTCGAGTCCATTTCTATTTCTGGATGGATTTACTTTTACTACTTAGAACGAGATTTTGGCGGTCAGACTATTCAGAGTTGCACTACTTGAAAAATGTAAGTATATTTAACAGCGTTATGTTGTTGTTGTTATAGATAGAAGTCCTGGGACTGGTGAGATCAGTCCTTCATCATATTTCAAATATCGCTTTGCCTATTATTTTCTTTAGCGCTTTGCTGATACTTCTCAGCGTAAGTTTTAAAGAATGTCTGACTATTCTGACTTGTACTACTTGAAAAAGTTTAACCCATTAACGCCTGAACGGACGTTTTTTGCTGCAAACTTTCCGGCCATAAAAAAATTATGTAGAAAGTTTATAAAAAATCCAGCCAAGTTTTTTCCGAAGTCAAATTTCATCTTCTTTGAGAATCTCGCCCTAATTTTTCAATAAAACGTAAGCCTTCATTTTTATTAACAATTTTATTGAAAAAAAGTGAAATTATCGAGATTGATCACTTTTAAAACCAACGAAACACATGGAAATCGAATTTCAAAAACCGCAGAAATCGTTTTTCTCGCGTCCATAGACATAAAACTCGAAGTTCACTTGCTGTTTGTTAACATTGCGCAGATGGCGCTTTCTGACACAGCTTTACGCGATTTATAATTTATCTGATTTTGACATTTGACCATAATGATGTAAAAAGTTCATAGTCTGACTTGAAAATGTGTACTCGGGGGTTTCTAGGAACACTGATCACGAATTTAAAGTTATTATTGAACAATTATATTGTTTATACAATTTGTTTAAACAAACTATGTCTCCGTTCAACTTTTATCCAAGCTGCAACCAAACTTGTTTTTTTGAAAACTAAATCTCATGATGACACCTAGTTATCGAAAATCAAAGAAACAGCAAGTGAACTCCGAGTTTTATATCTATGGACGCAAGAAAAACGATTTCTGCAGTTCTTGGAATTTGATTTCCATGTGTTTGGATGGTTTTAAAAGTGATCCATTTCGATAATTTCACTTATTTTTCAATAAAATTGTTAATAACAATAAAGGCTTACGTTTTATCGAAAAATTAGGGCGAGATTCTCAAAGAAGATGAAATTTGACTTCAGAAAATTCTTGACTGGATTTTTTATAAACTTTCTACATAATTTTTTTTATGGCCGGAAAGTTTGCAGGAAAAATGTCCGTTCAGGCGTTAATGGGTTAAATATCGCTTTCTCTGTTACTACTTATTAAGGTTTTGCTGTTACTATTTTGAAGAAATTCTTAAGCCGTGATCTGATTTCAATTGGATAATAATATAACAAAATAATTTTCATCAATAGTTGAGACTTAATATTACCATACATTTGTTAATTAGTTATAAGTAGAAAAAAAGTATGCGAAGCATCATATATGCAAGTTTTTTCCGTGAACTCCGCAAATATGAATTTGATGATAAAATATAATAATTAAAACTTTTTCATTATCATTAATACTTGATTCAAAAAATAACGAGGCAATGGGATACGATGAACTAAAACCAGAGTTGAGCTAAGTGAATGCCAAGGAAGTGAAGAAGACGTGCTTGTGAAGAATTGGACCACGCTATCGAGAATGTCTCTAGTGAACACTAACTGAAATTCCAAGTTCCTCAGTGGACCGAGGACTAAAGTTAATTAAATGAAATTCTCACTCAAGCTATGCCAAACCGCATGTCCAGTCCAAAAAGAGAAAAGCGCTTTTATATAAAGCTTAATAGTATTATGACGTCCTAAGTTTTAAATTAATAAAGGGTTTCCCAATAGGGGTGATATGATTTTGAATGTCCCTATCGGGCTCATTTGAACTGAAATTTTTGACGTCTGCTGTCAGTTGTCATCAGTAAGGTTTGCCATTTAATCATGAGTAGTTTCACGCTTCCACAACGTTTGGAAATTGTCCAATTATTTTATCAAAATTCGAGAAGTTTTGTCGGTGTTCAAAGAGCATATCGTGCAAAATATGGTCGTCATTCTGCTCCATCCGCGCTCTCAATTCGTCGAATAATCGATAAGTTGGAGAGTGAATTTACTCTATTGGATACTAAGCCTAAAAATCGTATACGTACCGCACGTTCTACACAGAATATAGCCGCCGTACAGGCCAGTATCGAGGAAAACCGTGAATTGTCCGTGCCACGCCGATCTCAGGAATTGGGCCTGTCCAGGATGACTACCTGGCGTATTTTGCGATTGGATCTTGGCCTGCATCCCTATAAGATGATTCTGGCCCAAGAACTGAAGCCTAATGACCATCGTTTGCGTCGGGAGTTTGCGGATTGGGCTCTGGAATCAATTGAAAATGATCCCAATTTTCATCAAAAAATCATCTTTTCTGAGGAGGCGCATTTTTGGCTCAAGTCTCGGGGAACATTTGGCCGATATATTGTTTAAATCATAAATGGCATAGAATATCCAATATAATAAAAAAGATTTCGATCAATTCCGAATGAATATTCAGTGTCTTTTTTTCAATTTCAAAACATATCACCCTTATTGGGAAACCCTTTATAAATATTTCCTACCCAAAGTCTAGAGCCAATTACCCTAACTATGTTCCTCTGTTTATTGTTAAAATTAACAATTAACCGGGTAGAGGACAAGCCAAATGAATCAAATTACAATTATTGTTAATAATAATTTATTATAAAAATACAAATTTTATTTTAACCCAAGCGACTTTTTAGTTGTTGGTTGCAGGCTGTTTTCCTTTGGTTGGTCGAGTCTGATTGGTTCAACCCTAATGAAAAACACACCGTGAGTCTAAAGGGCTCAAAAGAAAAGAGAACTTTAATAAAAATAAGTTATTTGACTTACCGGTTGTTTTTGATGAGGTGGCCTCTTGAAAGCGATAATCCCTTAACTTCTGTGTATCCTCTGCTAATCGGGTACCTCCCCTAATTATCCTTGTTGATCAACAGTGGCAGGTCAATCCTTTGTTAAACAGGTATCCTTATTTTGATGCCTTGATTACAATGACACTAAATCCAGTTTTATTTAAATTCACTCTGTTGTTATTATATTGGTTTTCCCGAACAGGTGGAAATTACGGCCACTTAGATTTATTGCGTTACGGCGACGAAAACCGGTTCTAGCGATGCTGCTTGATTGTACGCTCCCTTAGACTCGCTTCGACTCAGACTCCGACTCAGACTGGTGTTTAGGCCTTGCAGCCTGGTTTATATTGTCGTCTGTAGTTTCAACTCGTAGGTAGAAAGTATGGGAATTTGAGTTCCATGGTTTCAATAGCTTTTTCGAAGTCCATTAGAATCTTAGGTGTCAGTGTGGTGAGTTGAGACTAAGGGCCAGTTTGCTGGTGTGCTGCGTTGGTGAGCTTAGGGACTCACACCGATTTTCCAAGTCCGTGTGGGTCATGCTTTCGTGGTATGGGTGTACTCACATCTTCTCAAGGGCTGTGTAAACCCGTACCATCAGGTTTTTAGGTAGATCTAGTCGCAAGGGTCAATGACATTATTTGTATACATAAGTAAGTAATAGAGTAACTATAATACAATTGTTGTACATAAATGGTGATTATGATTTGTTTATAATTCTATTAATCTTTATATTTAAACATTGCTTTTGTTTATAAAATAACATAATAGTAATAGTTATTAAAAGAACGTATTTTATAATTAATTGCTGATTGTTGATTAACATCAAATAAGAATACTAACAATAATGATAATTATTATAAACATTATTATTATAAAATTTTAAGTAACATTATTATAATATTTGTTGCAAATCTTAATAACAATATGAAATAATTATAATGAAAGTGATTGATAATTATTGCAAATCAAGAAATTGAAGTAACATTGTTATTATTTCATATTTGTTGCATTTTGACAATTAATGTTAATAACAATATTAAATATTAATAATAATAGTGATTAATAATAATTTTAAATATAAAGGTTGAAGTAATATTGTTGTTATATAACATTTGTTGCATTTCGTTAATTGTTATTATTAACAATAGTAATAATAATAGTTAATAATAATAAAAGGCAATATTTGTTTTAATTAGTATTCTATCAATAAAATCAATTGTTTATTGATATTTTAGTTAATAGTAATAGTGAAATTATTTATAAAAACAATTACATGTATCTAGCAACAATATTTATAGCAACAATAAAACGTGTTATATGATATAATAGCATAGTAGTTTTATATGATTATAATATATAATATAACTGTCATGGATACGTGACACCTCCCCCCCTAAATTCGATCGTGGAGGTGATAGAATAGAACTGTAACGATCGAATCTAAAAGTGTAAGAAAAGTACAAAAACCAAATTTTTGAAGTGAGAAGAATGACTGGCAAATGTAAATTTTTAAAATCTATACTTATGAGAGACAAGAGTTTGTCAGGGGAAATTTTTATTTTTTTCAATAGAAATGGGACTGAAGCTTGTAAAAGAGTCCTGAAATCCACGAGTTTTAATTAATTTCAAAATTTATTCTGCCCTTTTTCCTGGGGCGCAAGACTATACACAAAAGAAAATACCACGGTTTCCCGTCTTAGCGTTTCGAAATTAATTGCATTTAGTTGGTATTCGTTTCCCGACTTAGAAATGTAATTCCACAAGACGTGCCGAATGCTAAGACTGTATCCTGTTTCAGAAAAACGGGTTCCTCGCTTCCAGGAGATTATTCACCGAATTACTTCAGAACATTTTTATGTATAAAATAAATAAAAATACATTAAAATCTATTTTCCCGCAGAGGAAAACGTATTGAAGAATCGTATATGCAGGAAGTAGTTTCAAAAATCCGTAATAAAGAATTTACGTGTAAAACAATAGATTCCAAGAGAAAGAACTTTAACAAGTGGTAATGGGTTGGAATTTTTCCCCAAGGCATGTTTGCAATTCGCTGAAGAACCAAACTTTACATAATGGAAATTATTTGTAAGTACACGTTTCAAACTTTCCTCGACGAGGGTTCAACGAAGGCAAACGTCAAAAGCAAAGGCCACGTGAATAGATTATTTCCAATGTGATTTGATAAAATGATTGGAAATTTGGGATGAAAATATATAAATGTAAAACTTAGAGATTTATTTTACTCTGCTGGGTAACGAGTATATTATAAGTGTAAATATTTATGTGAGTACTAATATTTGAACAATCATTTTCCGAAGAATGAATAATATCTATTTAACATGATAAAATACATGTGAACAATGTTGAATTTGGAATTAGATAAGGGAGATGTAGAGATGTGGATTGACTGAGTTAACATTTTGAGTTAATATAGGGATCAAATTAAAGCTAATGTATTTGCGCAACTTTTACCTGAAGATGGTATATTGATATCATATACAGAAAAAAAATTATGACCATTTACGTAAAGTGATGTTTTTCGGACCAAAAAATTTTTGGCACCAGGTACGGGACACCTAGAAAAATCCGCTAAAAATGGGAAAATATGAAGTAAAAACACCGAAAATAATGAAAATGTCAATTTTTATTAATTCTGAAAGATTTCAGTGGTAAAAAGGAATATAAAAAATGGTGTTTTTTCATTATTTCAATCTAATTGACAAATGGACAAAACCAAATCAAAATATCAATTTAATTGTTCAAAAACACTTTAGTTCGATAAAAATGTCGATACATGACAGTAAATATGCCAAAAATACATTTTATGTAAAAAATTCCAAGTGTCCCATACCTCGTGACATAAGCTGTCCCGCACCCGGAACATGACGCCATTTTTGGATGACGCCATAAATTTATGAATTATTCGCAAATTGGCTCAATGCACCATTTCATCATAAAATAGATGGAAAATACTAAATTTATATGCAAACACTCACCTTGTTCTGTTGAATAACTTGGAATAACAGCGCTTTGAAAATAATTCGATAAATCTTTTTAAAATGATTTTCACACACGATGTCTTGAGCTAACGCAAGGAATGCGACTATTCACATCGGTGTTTTACCAAAAATTAGCTACTGTCATTAGAAACATTTTACACTACTTTAATTGGCCATATTGATATTTTAACATTGAAAGAATCAACTGTCCCGCAACTGGTACATCTTCCCTACATACAGATCATATATTGTAATAAACTGATAAAGATAAAGTAGGCTACCTGGAATATTTGGCGATATCGATTATACACTGAGAAAAATAGATACTAAAAATGAGATACTAGAATGTTGGATATTACCTTATATCATCTAGATTATACTACATGATATCTAATAAATATTCTTAAATACACAAGATATTAATGACCAATAACAGTTTATATTCAAAATTTACAATATTAGATATTAAATTCAAATTTAAAGAATTTGAAATCTTTCTGTGGAAAAAAAGACGCTTTCGACTGCGCTGGGATTCGAGCCCAGGCCTTTCGATTGCCAGGCTACTGCTCTTGTAGGCAGTGGCAGAAATTTCAAACTCAACTAATTAATTTGACATCATTAGGTATTAAACTTTGAAATCTAAGATGTTATAAACAGTAGCGTGCACGTGCCTGAGGAAAAGTCACGTGATCAGAGTCTTTGAATTTCATATGATTTGTCTATCGTGCTCGTCCATAGCTTTGCTGGTCGCATGGTTTTTGGTTTCGACATTGAATTAATAACGTTGTGTCTATATGAAGTTTTGAAGTGTTATTTTTGAACAAATTTCATATTACCAGTACTGAAATCAGTAAGTATCTGTCTGTATAAGTTTGTCCTTTTTAAAGCTTCAATCTTTGAAATGAATTTTCTAACCTCTCAATAACACGTTCTCTATGTAGCCGTTTTTAAATTCAACATCGAATCGGAATTTGCTTACTGGAATTCATAATAGATTCCAAATGTTTACAATTATCTTGGACATTTTTATAATCTCCATTTATCATCAGGTTGCCTTGACTTTGAGAATAATCAACCAAATATGGACTTGCGAAAACTCTTAGATCGAGGAATTAGAGAAAAAAAGGAGATTCTACTGCTGTGGGCAAAAAATAAGGTGAATTTTGTTATAAAATGAAAAATCTTTATTTATTTATCTAAAGGGTTTCCCAATAGGGGTGATATGATTTTTAATGTCCCTATCGGGCTCATTTGAACTGAAATTTTTGACGTCTGCTGTCAGTTGTCATCAGTAAGGTTTGCCATTTAATCATGAGTAGTTTCACGCTTCCACAACGTTTGGAAATTGTCCAATTATTTTATCAAAATTCGAGAAGTTTTGTCGGTGTTCAAAGAGCATATCGTGCAAAATATGGTCGTCATTCTGCTCCATCCGCGCTCTCAATTCGTCGAATAATCGATAAGTTGGAGAGTGAATTTACTCTATTGGATACTAAGCCTAAAAATCGTATGCGTACCGCACGTTCTACACAGAATATAGCCGCCGTACAGGCCAGTATCGAGGAAAACCGTGAATTGTCCGTGCCACGCCGATCTCAGGAATTGGGCCTGTCCAGGATGACTACCTGGCGTATTTTGCGATTGGATCTTGGCCTGCATCCCTATAAGATGATTCTGGCCCAAGAACTGAAGCCTAATGACCATCGTTTGCGTCGGGAGTTCGCGGATTGGGCTCTGGAATCAATTGAAAATGATCCCAATTTTCATCAAAAAATCATCTTTTCTGATGAGGCGCATTTTTGGCTCAAGTCTCGGGGGACATTTGGCCGATATATTGTTTAAATCATAAATGGCATAGAATATCCAATATAATAAGAAAGATTTCGATCAATTCCGAATGAATATTCAGTGTTTTTTTCAATTTCAAAACATATCACCCTTATTGGGAAACCCTTTAAATCAATTTCACCCCCTCCAAAGTTATCCCTTCCCGATATAATGCACTTATTCCAACGTTTTGTCCAATCGTCGAAACACTTGTTAAATTCGATTTACGGAATTGCCTTCAAAGCTTTCTTCCATTCGGCTTGTATCTCTTGAATCGTGTTAAAACGGTGTCCTCGGAGTGGTCTTTTGAGTTTGAGGAATAGCCAGAAGTTACACGGAGCCAAATCAGGCAAATATGGTGGTTGAGGAACGATATGCGTTGAGTTTTTGGCAAAATGGTCACGAAGAACGAGTGCAGTGTGAGACGGCGCATTGTCGTGATGCAAAAACCACGAGTTGTCTGCCCAAAATATCTTTTGAAACGGTGTTGAGTGATCCTCTTGAAATGCCAATAGTGTCAACAAGGTCTCTAATTGTCAATCAACGATTTTTGTGTACTAATTCTTTGATTTGATTGACGTGTTGCTCGTCAGATGATGTTGATGGTCGTCTGGGGCGTTCCAAGTCATCAACACGTTCTTTGCCTTCCTTTAAGTCTTCGTACCACTTATAAACATTTTTCTGCGACATGGTCAAATCACTGAAGGCCTTCTGCAATATTTTAAACGTTTCCGCAACTGAATTTTTATTCCGCTAACAAAATTTAAAGGCACTTCTTTGCTCAAAAAATTCAGACATTGTAAAAATCGAAAAAATCACTTTTAGTCGTTTAGAAAACACAAGCGTAACTATGTAACAATTGATGACATTGACATGAAATTTGGCGCAGATGTCAGTAACAGTAGGGCCAACATAAAAATAAAAGAGTTCGCCCGAATCGGTTACTCCGTGAAGTTTAAATTAAAAATTCACCTTAGTTTTTGCCCACAGGAGTAAGAGAATTTTGAATTCCTTAATCAATAATTATTTATATCATGTTATATTTTCTCAATTTCATTTTTTTCTTTCAATTTTTTAATTTGTATTTTTACATAATTATTATACAATTGCATTCAATGACATAAATATTGACTTTAATTATTTAAGAGATTACAGTTTAATATCTCAGATACTATGACCTGATATCTAATGTATTTCAGTTTAACATCTGAGATATTTCAAATTAACATATTGGGTTCTTTAGTTTAATATCTTAGATACTGCGAAAAAACATCTCTTTTTTAATATCTACAGATACTCTGTTTCAATATCTAGATGGCTGTCCCGTAGTTAAATCACAAATATATTACCTGCTAATATCAAGATATTGCGGTTTACTATCTATTTTTCTCCGTCTACGCTTGATGACAATAGTTTCTGAATATTTAGCTTGGTTCACGTTCAATACATAGATATACATTAGGGTAAGTGTGGGTATTACTGTGGATGCCCCAGTTACTGCGCTTTCAAATAAAACTAATGATATACAATGTTTTAAAGATATATAACGCTATAGAACAATTAAAAACAATCAATTTCTAATCCAAGCATAATAAGTATCAACGAATTATCAATAGTTACGATATTTGTAGCTAATTGATTGCAATTTAAAACTCTCATGTTTCCGATTCCCATAGTTTTAATGCTTAGATTTGTTGAAAGGTCATGAACACGTTCTGAAAAACTTGTTATAATTCCGTTTCTGAAAATAAAATATTTATTGTGATATTACTTTCTGCAAAGTAAATATTTTATTTTTCTAAATATTTATGCAAAATAACAAAAAATACGTTTTTTAATCATTTTTTTACCAAAACAGTATTTGGTACATGATTTTCATAGGTGTATGAATTACTGCGATCTGTCAGGCGGCAATGCATAACCTTTCAATCTATTACAAATGCTTCGTTATGCTTACTTTTTATAATTGAGATTAAACGTAATGTTGAAAATTCCAAAATCGTTGCTAATGAGGCAAGAGAAAGTCAAGTAATATAATTTTAAGGTAAATTAAATAAGAGTTATAATATTATTTAATCTTAATTTGTTAAAAATACTTCACGTTCACTTTTTATAATTTAGCTTAAATAAAATGTTCAACACTCCTTAATCGTTGCTAAAGATGCAATAAGAGGAACTCAAGTGATATAATTTTAAGTTAAATTAAATAAAATTAATAAAATTATTAATCTTAATTTGTTACGAATGCTTCGTGGTGTTTACTTTTTATAATTGAGATTAAATAAAATTTTCAACACTCCTAAATTAATTGTAAGTTCACTCAAAATAATATCGCAGTATTACGTGCACAGAAATTGGGGTTTCCGCAGTAATTGGTGCGCAGTAATTCATGCAAACCCGCAGTAATACCTACATGGAACATTTTTTTTAGATTCGTATTTTTTAAGTAAATCTGGTTTCTTTTCAGGGTTTAAGGACTGCATGCTACTTACTTAATACCAAATATTGCTTTAAAAATTAATTCGTGACGACTTTTTTATCTCAAAATCTTTTTTTTTAACTTTAAAAGCCGTGTTGATTTTCGATCCGCAGTAATTGGCACACTTACCCTAGATACGTTTATATTACAAATCTGGTTTCAAGATTGTCTTTTAATTGTCAGTTCACCTGCTCACTTTGTTACCGCATTTATCACTCATCATTTTATTTATTTTTCATCAAATAATTAGCATCCATAAAAATTATAATGTTAGGATTAGAATTTAAAGTGTAATAGTGATATAAAAATTGTAAAAATTATCATTTTCAGTAACTATTTTTCGGTTATTGACACTTTTCTTCTAATTTAGGGCTTTGAATATTTAAAAAATGATCATTCATAACAATTCTGAAAAAAAATTTCAGCAATTACGGAAATTCGGTGTTTCAATTTTTTATCCACGAGAATATAGTACTACACTCTAATAGCAAGTGTGTTACTTCTACACGTCAATCACGATAGTAATTTTTTAGGCATTTGAAGTATGTATTTTCAATACACATTACAAACGTAACGTTTGATTCGCAAACACTTTTAGACCAAGCAACAGGGAATTTGTTATGAATGATTTATGACATTATTTATTTCAGAAAACGGACTGTGCCATCAGAAGAGAGGTTGGCCATAGAGTAATTGTGTCATGTTTTGGAACACGAAATATGATTTATAAATTTGTTATTAACATTTAAGACCAAAAAATCGCACTTTTTTTAGTTTTTTGTTTATAACATTAAAGGTAATAATCCAATCTTGATGACATTAATTGAAAAGTTGTAGAAAACTTAATTTCGAACAAAATGAGTGTCGCTTGATCTGATTGGATAATTAGAAGCGGAGAAAATTCGGAAAAACCGGAAAATTGAGCTTTTGTTAAACAAATTAATATCTCAGTAAATTTTTAACTTTTCAGGTTGAGGTTTGGTGGAAAAGTAACCGACTTTATGCTCTTGAAGTGAATAAAAAAAGGGACACTTTAAGATAATACGTTTCCGCGCTATTAACACTTTAATTTATTTAATGCGTTAATTGTAAAATGTCTGCTTGCCGCAGAGGTGGTCCGATTTTTATTCTGAAAACGGCTTTCAAAAATATAAATCAAGGAAAACAGAACGCCAATCTTGGTTTTTCGCTAAGATGTCGCAAATTTTATTAAAAAAAGGTCCAAACATGGCTCTAAACGCTTGAACACAGCAAAGTGACACAGTGACCCTACTCGCCTTCTCCCCCCACCATTGTCACTTTGCTGTGTTCAAGCGTTTAGAGCCATGTTTGGACCTTTTTTTAATAAAATTTGCGACATCTTAGCGAAAAACCAAGATTGGCGTTCTGTTTTCCTTGATTTATATTTTTGAAAGCCGTTTTCAGAATAAAAATCGGACCACCTCTGCGGCAAGCAGACATTTTACAATTAACGCATTAAATAAATTAAAGTGTTAATAGCGCGGAAACGTATTATCTTAAAGTGTCCCTTTTTTATTCATTTGAAGAGCATAAAGTCGGTTACTTTTCCACCAAACCTCAACCTGAAAAGTTAAAAATTTACTGAGATATTAATTTGTTTAACAAAAGCTCAATTTTCCGGTTTTTCCGAATTTTCTCCGCTTCTAATTATCCAATCAGATCAAGCGACACTCATTTTGTTCGAAATTAAGTTTTCTACAACTTTTCAATTAATGTCATCAAGATTGGATTATTACCTTTAATGTTATAAACAAAAAACTAAAAAAAGTGCGATTTTTTGGTCTTAAATGTTAATAACAAATTTATAAATCATATTTCGTTGTCCAAACCTTCGCGGTTTCAAAAAATCGAATTTTTTTTTTTGCTTATTTCGAATCTAGACACTATAAGGAACATGCCTTATGAAGGATTTATTCGAAAACATGCTGGTTCAAATACTACCGACCTCATCATTTATCTTTAAACGTGTTTTCTCTAAAGTAGTGTTTTTTAAAATTGTTGGCACGATTTTGACGGAACTATCGAAGATATTGGAAATCTGTAAATTGTTTCGTATTCAAAAAACATCTCACTACGATTAGACTCGAGCTTTTTAAACAAAAATTTTTTTCAATTTTTTACGGCTTTTTTAAGCTAGAAAAACAGGGTAGAAAATAGAACTTTTTTTTCAAATCACTGCCATTTTGTTAAATTTTTAAATCTTTCAAAAAGCTTGTGTCTTATCGTAGTCGGATTAGTAAAAAGTAAAATAATATGATTGTTTTCATGTTTCAAGGTTCTGAAGCTGAGAAAACTGCGCCGGCAGAGATCGATTCAAGGACGCGTCAAGGCCAAGATAACGAAAAAAAAAAAAAAAATTTTTTTTAATTTTAATAATGTACTAATTAAATAAAAGAAACTCAGGCGCGAAGGTAGGCGACCCCCTTAACGTTTTGTACCCGAAAACTTGAGTTGGCAATGTTTAGTAAGTACACACTTCGCTCAATTACACACTTGACAACGTGTGTAGTGTGTAAAAATTACACATTTCACTCTACACTTGTTTTTAGAGTGTACATTCTACAGGAATATTTGTTTATTTTATTTTTTCAGGTACCCAGCAATTTTTTTCCATTTTTTAATTGGCTTAAATGATGCATAAACTATTCAAGAATGATATTCAAAAACCATTTTGTGGGTAAAAATATGGTAAACAATTTTTTTAGTTTATTTTCCGAGTCTACGTATAATGTTCGATGCTCCTACTACATCGTTGACGGCGGTAGCAAGACATACAAGAGTATACAAAATGCCACGCCGTATTCAAAAAAGACTTGGACCAAGACTGCGCAATTTGCAGAAAGAAGTTAAAAATCTTGGTGGTCGAGGAAAGTGGACTGAAAAATTGATTGACGAACTGAGTGTGTATTATGAACTGGATATGCGTCGAAATACAGATTCTGTAGAGAACATGTACAAGGAGATATATGCTACATTGTACCAAACAATATCTACAGATGAAAAGCCTCAACAAGACAGATGTCCGGTAGGAGAAGATTCTTGGCGCTCTTAGCAAAAAACGAAAGCCTCGCATACTCTCGCCATATATACTCATAATAAACCAGTTATGTCAATGCAAGTATTCGATGCTGTTCAGAAGATTCACGAAGATTTAAATAGTGAAAATCTTCTCTCCAGCTGCCTCGGTGGATTAACTCAAAACGCCAACGAAAGTCTAAATGCCATCGTTTGGTCTATTGCACCGAAAACGCTATCCAGCGGTAAAATCGTGGTTGATATTGCAACTAACATCGCTGTTATTACATACAATGACGGTTTTCGAGGACTATTAGATGTCATGAGCACACTTCAACTGAAGATCAATTGAGAATTATACAATTTTTCCATAGAAGTCGATCAACATCAAAGTAAAGCTGCAAACCACTCAGCATCGAAGCATCGAAAAAGTGCTCGGAAAGAGCTTACGTTGATGAGAAAAGAAGCAGAAGAGCAAAACTCATGCTCGGAAGGACAGTTATATGATCCTCGGATAGCAGAGTAAAGGTACAAAAAATTAGCAAGTTGATATTTTGAATATTTCATACAGTAAATGCGTTTTAAAACTTTAAACGGGTTTTTCTTGAAACAATGTTTTTCAAATTGGCGTACATCGTAACTCGCTCAATTTTTGTCGGATTCACTTAAAATTTCAGCTGTAAGTTCTTAGATAGATTAACTAGGGATGTACAGACGGTTTTTAAGATTGATAAATAATTACATTTTTTATAAACAATTTAAAGTCAATGTTTAGCCAAAAAATGAAAAAAAATTCAAACTCTTGCCAATTTGCGAATTTAGAAAAAAAAATTTAGTCGTGGGTACTTCTTTAGAAAAACGAATGCAGATTACCGACAAAGTTTTACATTCTCATCATGGATGAGAAGGTATTGGTTTTGTGTGAAAAATGACTTTCGAAAATGTCATCAATTCTTTACGTTTTGAGACCCCCTGAGTCAGAAAAAACGGTTTTTACGAAAGTGTCTATTTGTCTGTCTGTAGTAGGTCGTGTGCGGCATAACTCTCGATAGAATTATCAGATTGAATTGAGCTTTGGCACACTTTATCGGAGCCGAAAAAGTAAGGACAAGTTCGTTAACCAGCCACATCCAATCAAAATTGAGGGATTGAGCACTACTTTTGTATTTTTGAAAATAATTTTTTGAAAAAATAAAAAATTACAATACTGGGATTTGATAGTGCTCATAAATCTCTACAAATTATCCTGATAACATTTTTTGATTAAATCAAAACTAGAGATGTTACAGCATATTCAAATTCGAAAAAAGTCAAAATCAACATTCCATTTTCCAGTTAAATTATACGAGATACGAAAAAACGTTATGATACAATATTATTTTCTACATAAAGTCCTACAAATTTGAATTGTAACATTTTTTCATAAGATGCATATTTTTTTTTTTAATTAAAAAAAACTATTGAAAATCCAAAATTCAATTTTTTAACAATAATATTCGAAATACGTAAAAAACGTAAGAATACAAAGTTGTTCGTTTCAAAAAGATCTACAAGTTTTGTTTTACACAGTTTCTGATAAAACATATATTTTTCGTTTTAATTCCAAAAAATACGATTAAAATTCAAAAATTCCATTTTTTAGACAAAATATGTGATATACAAAAAAAACGTTTAGATGAAAAATTGTTTGACTAAATAAGGTCTACACATTTTTATCGAGAAATTTCTCGACAGGATGTATATTTTATGTTTTGATTTTTAATATTAAAAAAATTCGATTTTTTTCACCAAAATATGTGAGATACGAAATAAGCATTGTTCTGCAAAATCGTTTCCTTAAATAAAGTCTACGATTATTTTTTCTTTTTGAGAGATTTGGAAGAAAATACATTATTTTAATCATGTAATTTATTAAAAAGTTACTGAAATATATACAGTAAATCGAGCGCGAAGCGCGAGTGCCCTTATGAGAATGTGTTCCTTAAGGCAGATAGAGCCTTAACTAAATTGAATTTCCTGTTCCACTTAAATTCAAGAAGAAATTGAGTGACTTTGAGAAAATGTGTAATTCACATCATCTGTAATATTATTACAAAATTGGTTTGAGCTTCAGTATCAAATTATAATAAATAAACTTAAATGTATGCGAAGATCACAATACTGAGCGCGAAGCGCGCGATGAGAATGAGAACTTCTGTGTTGTATACTTTTTTGTATTTTGTAGGGTAAATTTAAATAAAAATTTTTTTGTATACCTTAAGACATTTATAATAAAGTCTCAGAATTACATTTAAATCCATTGACTAGTTTTGGAGACAAAAATTCCCAAAAAAAAGGTTCATTTTTCAATGTACCTGGGTAGTATAACCCCATAAAGCTTGTGCGTGTTTGTAATTAACCTATTTCACCAAAAATTGCGAATCCAACATAATTTTAATTTAGTACGTTCTATGCATTGATATTATATCTGTCATTCAATACAGCAAGTAGAATTCCTGCTTCAAATTACACCCGGAAGCTAAATTGAAAATACGTCGAGTTACAAGCAAACCGTAAAGGTTTCAAAATCTACTTCTGGCGAGCAATTATCTGTTTTACCTCATACGGGTTTTTCAGGGTCGCTGTTTATTTTAACTGGAATTTCGTAAGAACTTTAATTTGAATTTAAGCTCCTAATTAAATTTATGGTATTAAATATTTGTGATGCATGAATTATGCTCGTAATAACTTATCTATTAATCATCTCGAATGCAAATACAAAATTCATGTTAAAAAAGATATGAACAATTACATTTTTTTTATCAAGCACAGTATAAAATTCAAAACTGGAACTCTATAGAAATTGCAGGCCATTGACTGAATAAGGAAAGGCATGTTTATTCTATAGCATCTATACACCTTCCTTCTTTTAACCTAAAGCCCTGAAGCGATTAAGTAAACATTATAAATGATAAGCGTGTTATGAGAACAGAACAGTTGCAAATCTGTATACAGAGGATCAATTCACATGCATTTACTTCTGGTACAAAATTGGTTTTGGATACTAGTTTTTGATAAGGGTTTTTAAATGGATTCGATAAGTATGTAAATTCTCATTCGTATAAGTTTAGATAAATAGGATTAGAAAGAAACAAATAAAAAAATTAAACTATTATTTTGAAGATATTCATTTATGTTATAAGAAGAAATCCTCACTTTTTAATATCAAGCCTATTTATTTATGATGTTTCCAAGTTATTTAAAGAATAAATAATCGATTATGTCAATCGCCAGAAATGTTTTTGTGAAAAAGGAAAGGGTTCTTAGAAAACACATTTTTTCAAATGAAAAATATTTTATTGCTCAATTTTCATAATTACATATATTTCATTGTTGCATTAGAAAAATAATTTGTCTAACAAGATAAGTTTGTATGCAGTTAGCTTTGAGAACAACAGTGTTGAATTTTCTCTGATTGAAAAAGTTGCGATCCAAATCCTGTGTCCGCAAAAAAAGCAATGTTAGTTCCCTTGTTCGTAATCAAATTTAATCCTTGTTTACAGATTATGTATCAAATATCTGTGTCTATTAGAATTATACCCGTATTATAAATGATCTCATGCTTTGTTATCCGAAGTCAATTATTTACAATAGAATAATTGTAAAACTAGACTTTTACTATTTCTTAAAAATAAAAAAACTAATTTCAAATTAATTAGGTGAGTTTGAAATTTTTGTCAATGCCTACATTATTTTTTTCCACGGAAGGATTTTCAAATTCTTTAAATATAAAAAAACTAAGTTGAAAAATATAACTGTAAAACATCGATTTTTATTACCTTTTTCAAAGCATAGTTCTAGATGAATTATTTTCTGTTATATTCGTAAATTATGAATTCTGATAAATAAATATTCTAATGAATAAATTCTAATTCTAACGAAAGAAAAGGACCTTGACATGGAAATATAATTTATGATAGATTTTTATGTCTTTTACTACAAGTTTTAAAAACTGAAGTTCAGAACTATTCATGAATCTTACTTTTACGTTTATACTTTACAAATAGATTATTCCAAAATAAAGGTAAGCTCATTAAAGCTAACTAAATTTATGATTGTATAAAGTAGGATAGAGTTATTATTAAAATATTATCCAATGATCAGCACATATTAAATCAATTTTTCGGTCTGTACTTCATCTAAATGCGAATATGAATTCTACAATCTACATTCGTACAACGGTAAAAAAATGAAAACGCTATATTGGATATGTGATTGCATTTATAGACCTCAATTGTTATTTCAGCGGTGGTGAACCGCGGAAACGAACACTATGATCGATTTCATGCGGCGATGCAATTATAAAGGATCACATTTGATGAAGCTGTATATGTTCAATCATATAATTAATTTTTTTGCGTTTAATTATTTCTACTTGGATAAGTCATGTATAAATAGGTGATTTCTACACAAAATGTTTGAAAATGTATTTTTTAAATGGGATTATATAAATTCATTTTAGTACAATATTTAGTAGCTAATTCAATTAAAATTCTTGAATTTATTACGTTTATATAAAAAAATTATCTCTTATCATTACAAACGAGGGTAAACGAGATTCAAAAATCTAGAACGAGAAATTCTTGACCAAATTTTATTATTAAATTAATTAATTATGAATTATGAATTAACATTAGAATTTCTAAAGTCTCTTTCGAAAATGATAAAATCTCATTCTCGAAGATCTTCCTGGAGAAAAAACCTGGCCTGAGATCCAAAGTCTTAATAAGTTTGGATCTATATAGTCTGCAACTAGGGAGAATGCTCCACAATTTCTCCTCTCATTTCTTGCTCTCTTTAAAAAGATAAAGCACAAAGTGCCTAACTCTTTCAGCAGCTTTTATAAATTCCTAACATATTGTTTGCGAAATAGGTAAAATTTTGTAACAAATTCTTAATTTATCCTCTTGATTAGTTATGAAATTTCCGTATTTTTGAAATTTTGAGACGTAATGAATTAAAAGTGGTTATTGATTAGTAATGCAATAATGATAATTACCGAACAAAGCCTTTAATAGATAATTAAAAATTAGTGAAAGGAAGAAAAAAAAATTCAGGTCCACCTCTAAAAAGTACCTAGGGACAATACTTTGAATTCAATCTAATTCCTCGCTCAAGAGAAGCAAAGTAATGGAAGTACGTAAACTTTCCTCATTAGGAAAGCATCCAGCAGCTTCGTCGGTATGAAAACGATTATCCGTCTTGAATGAATACGAACTTATCGTCATAATATATCGCAAAAATACAATACTCTATACTTTTCATGAAGACGATTATAATGGAAGCATAAAACTTTCCAATTGAGTTCATCATTTTTCAGGCTAAAATTCAAAAAGCTTGTAAGTATAGAGGATGTGAACCATTTCAAGCAATTATTGTCCAAGTTTATTTTCCAGTAACGGGCTGTAACAAAAAGTGAACCTCCACTGAAAAATTTAAAGTTATCAATGTATAATTTTGAATAAATTCAATTTCACCAAAAAGCATAGATTGCTTGAATTAAATTCAATTAGAAGTAAATAAATTATTTTAAAGGGAAAACTTTTATTTTGTAAATTACAGAAACAAATCTGAAGTTTTTCGAATCGTTCAATCAATTGTACCCTCTGCATCCATGAACTTCAAAATCTTACTACTATTTTCTTTATCTTTTCCTTGAAAGAGATTTTCTGAAGCATTTTTAGAGATGATTCTAATGTTATGGATGAGAACTCCGCCATTGCCGGTCCCAAGCCCGGATGAGAAAGGAGGAGGGGGCACACAGACAGCAACATGACACAACACATTACAGCGACACTAAACACAACACACCTAACAACCAAGAGAGCGTTCTGTGGGCGGGCAGGGTCTCGCCGAGGTGAACGCATGAGTCCAAGCACGGAGCAGACGCGTCCTGCAGCCCACCAACGGTAGTAGCCGCAAGGACTCTGCCAGCAGTAGGGCTGTTGCCGTCAGGATGGCCGCCAAGGGAGCCCTATAGACGGGCTTTTCCCTAGTGATGGGCCTGCCGGGCGCACGTGCCACGACGGTTGTTCTGCGACTTTCAGGCGCGTGAGGACGCGGTGTGGAGCGAAAGCATCAGGGGACCTTGAACAGGTCTCTTGATGCCGAATGAACGTACACGTAGTGAATGCGGGGGGCCCCTTAATCGGGGTATCGCCCCAAATGCGTATGTGGCGATGACGCTGAACTTCCCGCGTGCGCTCTTGTGGTCACACTACAATCATGTGATTGTGCATGTGCACGACACCGACACCCACACACACCAGAATGAATGGGACGCTGAGTGAATGGGGCTGCGGCCGGCGCCTGGTGGATATTCCCGATAGACTAACCAAGGGAGGAGTAGTAGCCTCTCGACCAGGGTAGGACGCGATGTCAGTACCTCACCTCTGTGGAAGTAATATGGGTAACCGTAAGTCCCTCCGGTGTTCGACCGCGAAGGGCAAAGATTCCGTGAAACCACATGTTAATCTGGGAAAACCGCTCACGACCCTACTGTCTGGAGCCAATGTCGGGGTTGAAATCATGGACGTCCGGGCGCAGGAATGAAGGATTACCTGGTCAGTATTTCCTTATATCCGACGCTGCGTAGGATAAATCGCACACCGTCTAGCCTGAAGTCCGGGTCAGGTGTCGGGGCGGACCCGGCACCGCTCGGTCGATAGGGGTGACGTTAAACCTTCAGCATCATTATGGCGCGGGCCTATACCGTAACCTTTTTTGCTAGCTTCATTTAATGTGCCGATAGGATCGACCTCCCGATAAGCCGCTTCTCGGTTTCGGCGCATATAACTAGGGATCTATACAGGCGGGGATAGTAGCCCTACTGCGGTAGGGCTCCCATGATGGGCGAACCGTCTTAAGACACGAGGAAAATAAATATGAACTGTGAGAAAAATAAAGGACAGGAAGAGGTGAAGGCGCCAGATGCGCACTCACACACTCCTACAGGAGCTGAGGGATGGCAAGACGTCCTTCAGCTCCTGAAGGAGCAAAATGAAAAAATGGAAAGGTTAGCCAGGGCACTCAGTATTATACAACAGGGTATGCTGAGGAATAACCCTGGCTTCGTTAAAGACTCGGTGAACGAGGCAACTGAGGTGTTGAGCGGCATGCTCAACACCCACAAGTGCCTCCTGGAGAGCGGGGTGAAATTCCAGAAGAAAATGGAATCTCACCCCGCTATGAAGAAATTGGGGATCTTCCAGAGACCACGTTCGGCGTCTCTGGGAGATACCCCAAAAAATCAGGCGAAGGGCGAAAAAAGATCTGCGCCCTCTCCCCCTCTGGAAAAAACTCCCAAGAGGGGGAAGGGTGGCTCTTCGCCCTCTTATGCCGAGGTGGCCACGAGCCAGCCCCCAAATAAAGAAGGGGACTGGCATGTGGTCACAAAAAAAAAGAAAAAAAAGAAAAAAGAAAAAAAAAAGGAAAAAAGGGCGGAGGACCCTGCCCAAAAAGCGCAGGGGACCACCGCCACACCTAAGTCGAAGCGCTCCACGCCCGCCAGGTCGGGCGATGCCATCAAGGTGTCGGCGAAGGACGGCCAGTCCTACGCCGACATCTTGAGGGAAATGAAGGCGAAGGTCGACCCCCGGAAGGCAGGACTTGAGGTCCTGTCTATCCGGAGGACCAGGAAGGAAGAAGTCCTTTTGGTCCTCAAAAAGGGGGGAGACGTTTCGGCCTTCCCAAAGGAGCTCGACCTGGCGGTCGGGGAAAGGGCGCAAATTTCAGCCCTGGCCTCGACGAGGTCCCTCGAAATTAGGGACCTCGACGAGACCGTTGAAAAAGAAGAGGTTGTGTCTGCCCTGTGCTTGGTATTGGGCAGACCAGCTTTTGAGGGGTCCTGCAGGCTCTTCACCCGCTTTGGTGGGGTAAAGACTGCAGTAATCCGGCTGGCTGAGGCAGACGCCGCGCGTTTGCTTCAGCTAGGCAAGTTGAGGATCGGATGGGTAGAGTGCCGCATTCGCGAACACCTGGAAGTCGCCCGCTGCTTCAGGTGCCTTGGGTACAGCCACGGGTCCCGGGGCTGCAGCAACCCCGACAGGAAAAACGCCTGTTGGAGATGCGGCGCCACGGGACACTTGGCCAGGACCTGTAAGGCGCCACCAAGGTGCCTGTCATGCGCAGACAGGGGCGACAAAGATGTCGCCCATGTGTCGGGGAGCGGCTCCTGCCCGGTCTTCCGGGAAGAGCTTCGGAGGTTGAGAGGCAGAAATTGAAGTTCCTGCAGCTCAACCTCGGAAGGGGGAAGGATGCCCAGGACCTCCTGATGCAGACTGCCAGGGAGAGGGGGGCTGATGTGCTGCTCATTAGTGAGCAGTACAAGTGGTCCGATAACTCTGCTTGGTATCAGGATGCATCAAGGAAGGCCGGCATCCTTGTTTGTAACCCTGATTTGGGCGTCGGGGACTTCCTGGAGACCGACGCAGGGTTCGTCTGGGTGGAGGTGGCGGATGTGCCACCACAGCTGCTACTTCTCCCCCGGCGATCCCTTCGATGTCTTTGAGACCCAGATCCTCCTCCTTGAGTAAAGCCTCCGTGAGGCCATCGGGCGATCCCTCATAGGGGGTGACTTCAACAGTAAGTCGCCCGAGTGGGGTGAAGCCCGCCTAGATAGGAGGGGAATCTTGGTTGGAGAGATGGTCGCTAGGAACGAACTGATCGTCTTGAATCAGGGCGGGGAATTTACGTTCAGACGAGGAGCGGGGGGGTCAATAATTGATCTCACAATTGCCGCACCTCGCCTCGCTTCAAGGATAAGCGACTGGTCGGTCCTCGAGTTAATAACCTTGAGTGACCACCAGTGCATCGAATTCACACTAGAACAACGGTGTCAGACGGTAGATAAGGGTAGGAGCGGCGAAGGAAGGAGCCCCTCCTGGAACACGAGACGACTCAGCAGGGAAAGACTTCGCGAACACCTCGAAGAAACCAGGCTCATCGATGAGCTTGGTTGGGTCTGCCCTGCTGGGTCGTTTGAAGCTGCTGTGCGCTCGGTGAGGCAGAAGGTGGTCGCGGCTTGCGACTACTCGATGCCTCGCCGTGAGCGCAGGCAAGCCAAGGGTTCGATGTACTGGTGGAACGACCAGTTGGCAGCCCTACGTCGAGAATGCCTCGCAGCGCGGCGAAAATTCACCCGTTCAAAGGGGGATACTACGCTGCACGAGGCATGGAAAGGGGCAAAAACAGCTTTGAGGCGAGGCATAAAGAAAAGCCGACTTCAATGCTGGAAAGACTTGATCGGTGAGGTCGAGAAGAACCCATGGGGTCTCGCCTTCAAAATAGTCACCAAGAGATTGGTGGCTAGAAGAAAGACCCCGGGCCTGGATAATCCCGATCGAGTCCAGTACATTGTGCGTAGCTTGTTTCCACACGTGGAGCCGTTCCAAAGACAGGACCGAAGTTCCTGCGTGGTCCGGCGCGAAGAACTCTTCACTCTCGAAGAACTAAAGAGAGCGGGTGGAAGGCTTAAGGCAAATACAGCGCCGGGTATCGACGGGGTCCCGAACGAGATCCTCAAAGAGGTGATCGGGGCGTACCCAGAGATCCTCCTAGAAGCCTTTAACTCCTGTCTTCGGGAGGGGAGGTTCTTCGCAGATTGGAAGAAGCAGAGGTTGGTCCTGCTGAGGGAGGGCAACAAACCTCTAGGGGTTGCCTCGTCGTATAGACCAATATGCTTATTGGATACGATGGGGAAGCTTCTGGAGGAGTTGATTCTACAACGGCTTCAGGCTCTCTTGGTCGGGGAGAACGGGCTCTCGGAAAACCAGTTCGGATTCAGGAAAGGCAGGTCCACTGTGGACGCCATCCAAGCTGTGGTTAACATCGCCACAAATGCAAGAAAAGGAACTGGTAAGCGTAAGGGATTCGGTGCGTTGATTAGCATTGACATACGCAATGCGTTCAATACCGCGAGATGGAAAATCTGCATCGAGGCGATGGTGCGGAAAAAGGTTCCAGACTACCTGTTGCGAATGATAGATGACTATCTGAGCGACAGGTGGGTGATATATGAGGGCGACAAATGGTCTCTCAAGGAGGAGATGACATGTGGCGCCCCTCAAGGGTCGCGGGTGGGTCCACTCGTTTGGAACGTCATGTACGACGATTTCCTACGCATGGACCTGCCTGCTGGAACGAGCATCGTCGGCTTCGCGGATGACGCACTAGTCGTGTGCGCCGCTGACGACGTCGGAATCCTAGAGCTGAGGATCAATGAAAGTCTGTGGCGAGAGAAGCGCTGGTTGGATGGCAGAGGTCTTAAAATGGCCCCTGAGAAAACCGAGGCTTTGCTCGTTACGGACAGGAGATCCTTCCAATACCCGAGGATCGTTCTCGGAGAGCATGAAGTCGAGTGGAAAACAAGCATTAAGTACCTGGGGGTGCAGCTGGATCGTAGGCTTTGCTTTGGCGAACACCTAAAGATCGCAGCCACCAAAGCTATCCAATGTGGAGCATACTTGGCTCGGCTTATGCCAAACATTGGTGGACCCAGGGAAGCGAAAAGAAGATTGGTGGCGAGCGTGGTCCATTCGAAGCTGCTTTATGCAGCTCCGGTCTGGGCCAATGCCTTGCAAAACCATGCTATCCAGAAGAAGCTGTTCTCGGCGCAGAGACTTGTCGCGCTGAAAATAGTTTCGGCATATAGAACTATCTCGACGAGCGCTGTGCTGGTCCTGGCGAGCGTCCCGCCAATAGATTTATTGGCGGAGGAAAGGCAGGAAACCTTTCAGCTTCGCAAGGAGCTTACCTGCGCCGACCTGCAGGAAATCGCTCGCGCGAAGGAGGCCATCCGCAAGGATGGAAGGCAGATGAGATGGCATGATGAGCAGACAGGGAGATGGACCTACCGCCTGATCCCGGAGCTCGCCACCTGGCTGAACAGAAAGCACGGGGAAGTCGGCTTTTACTTGGCACAAGCGCTCTCGGGCCATGGCTGTTTTAACGCGTACCTGAGGCGCTTTAAGAAGAGAGACGAGGAGACGTGTTGCTACTGCGATTCCCCGGTGGATAATGCAGAGCACGCACTCTTCGTCTGCGCAAAATGGGGTGTGGCTAGGGGGGTCCTCGGTCAGGCGGTGGGTTCCGAACTTACTCCTGACACGATGGTCCCCCTCATGCTCCAGTCTGAACGGTTCTTGACGCTCATCGAGTCATTCGTCAGACTTGTGATGAAGACGAGAGAACTTGATGGGCGTCGAGAGCGAAACAACGGGGAGGGCCAGTAGAAATCGCATCGGGGCCGGCACCCGCGGTCCTGCGTCTCGGGTAGACTTGACTGTCCGCGTCGTTCGGGGCAGGAATCTGTTTGTTTCTCCCCTGGGTGGCGCGGCTAGTCGGTTATCCTAGTGGGCGTGTGGCCGCGGGTGGAAGTTCCGAGCGAACGGATGACGGAAGAGTCGTACGCGACTTTAATGGAACCAACTACCCGTGAAGTTTAAAGCCGAAAGGCGGTTCCGCGGGTGGTGAATTGGTTCGAGAGAGGGGGTTTTTTGGTTTTAACAGGTATGCCTAGACCCGTCCTAGGAGAGTCCTGTACAACGTCTATAAAAGATTTTGCCATTTTTCCTCCTCACCAAAAAAAAAAAATGTTATGGATGAGAGAGAACCAAAACGTCCTATCTGAAAAGACCACAGGTTCTGCGTACGACCTCAGTGCGAATTCCCGAAGGTGATAATACGGCACAATATTGGCCCAATATTGGCAGCCAACAGTCGGCTATTGTTATTGGGCCAGTGTCGTCGTTTGCATCGGTTAAGTTCTGAGCCGACGACGACGGCCTTTGTCGACTGTTTGAATTGACCGACCTTCAGCCGAAACCTGGCCCAGTATCGGCCCTGTACCAAGCCGATTGTCACTTTTACTATGGCATCCAGTTCCGAAAGTAGAAGAGCCAGAGTCTGGCCCATGGACGGCATACTACTGGGCCATGTGTCACTTTTACCACGGCAACCCATTCTGGAAGTGAGAAAACCAAAGTTCGGCACAGCATTGGCCCGTTGCTGTGCCGAAAACAAGTTTTGGCGGCCAGAGTTTGGGCCAGAATTAGACGCCAAGTGCATACCGGAGTTATCATTCCAGCAACGGCTCGATATTGGACACCGATCTTCGGCAAATTTGTGACGATGCTGGGCCAGTGTTGAGCCATATCTAACTTCACACTTAGGGAGTGATGTTAAAAAGCTCTGTTGGTGTGAAAGGATAAAGAGAAATGAAGAGTAACATTTAAAGCTTGTATTGTGTTTCGAAAAGTTATTAACCACATTCAGAGAGAAGTTTTATTGATGCGTAATATATTATCACATAAATAACAGATATAGTATCAGGCAAATACAAATAATCACTTGAAAGAGTTCAGAAACAGTTATCGATATATTCATCACACGTTTATACGCACATCAAGATTCTGAAAACGCGGATCAGAGTTTGACTTCGATCTACCCTTCTAGATGATGATTAGGCACATAGAATGTCAGGACCTATAGTGTCTGAATTAACCAATTAAACAAGTATCATTTTCACTGAAACGTGAATGATCATCTACTGTGTCTGACATTCTAATTCTTATACACGTCAAAATGTCTCTACTTCATAAATAAGTACGATTTTAATATCGTGTAATGCACAATGAAGTAAATTCTATTTAGGTAAATGGTAAATTGAAATTTTATCAAATTCAAAGATGCAAATGCACCTAATTTGAACAAGGTTTTGATAATATTCGAGTAATTACATTAATGATAAACTTGTTACACAAAGTGAAGTTAATGATTGAGTTCTAGTTTGCTTTTGTTAATATTCACGTATATTAATCACTACTCCAATTTCTGCATTACTATATATGGGTTTCAGTTTCCTCTATAATCACGTGCAAGGTGAATTTTAGAACCAACCAACTTCTCCCTAACAAGACTCTAACTTTGTGATCCCAGTTTGGATAAGTCAAGTTCAGATATCATCATTGTTACATTTCCATACTTAGCTCGTACTCGAGTTCGTGATCAAGTTTAGACTCCACATTAAACAGAACTTATGAAATGTAATTGGCGTTTAAAGATGCCAAGCAGAGTCCATTCTCGTTTATTGATAAAAATAAAAAATATTACTAAATTAAATTTATATCCAGAGAGCAATTTAAATAAGGAGGATTTTCTAATAATGAAACAATATGATAAACTGAATGTTTTGTATGAATTTTCAGTCATTATGAATTATAAAAAAGGTCTGAAGAAGTATTGATAAGGTAGGAATGTAAATGTATCATTATTGGTACAGATAAATGCAATTGATTATTGATTTGTATAAATACAAAGTATCTGTAATAAAGACGCTAGAAACATAGCGATCGGCGCTATGTTACACACACCGAAAAAAATCTCTTCCAAATTTCGCACAAATCTGACTTTATAAAAATCGCAACACATTCGTTTCACTTTTGTTGCACAAATTTAAGCGGATTTCGTATGGAAATTCGTATGCCAAAATAGCAAATCCAATATACCAAATTCGTTCCAGAGTCAAACTAAGAAAGCACACTACTCTGCTTGAGAAAAACGCTATCATCCCCAGCAAACACTGTTCTATAACATGTATGTAACTGTTACGTAACAGATTGTAACACGTTACATAGTTGGTGACTTACAGGTGAGTCACCTGTGACGCAAAATGTCACACACTGTGTGATGAATTAGTTCTATAGCAGCTCTGTAACGCTGTGATGTAATGGGTCTGTAACAGACTTATGTAACATATGTGCTATATTGTTACGCAGCATCAATGTAAATATGTTCTATATGTGTTATGCAATTATGTTATATAGAAGTTTTGTAAAAGCGATATGTAAATAGTATGTAACGGAGAAATGTTAAACAGATATACGATGATAAAATATTGATAATACACAACTCATTTCTGTGAGTCAAATTTTGCACCTTTGTCTTATTTGTCGATTACTGAATATTATACTAAGGGCATGTGAAATTTTACCATAAGAGAAATTTAGTTTACACAAGTTATTACCCACAATTTTTAATTTTTCCAGCTATTATTGATGTCGGTATTCGGTAAATTAAAATATCTATATATAATATTACATGATTGTTACACATCTGATAATAACGTGCATTATACACAACTTACAGAGAAGCACTACATAGTAATGCCGTCATAGTACACTTACGTAACACTGCAAAGAAAGTGTTATAGATCATTCGTGTAACCAAGTTACAGAATCAAAATTACAGTATTGTCACATAAAAATTATGTCACACTGTTACGTAGCTGTTACTAATGTACATTATATACAACTAACATAACTATTCCGTAACATTATTACATTACCCTTACGTAATATAGCAACTACATCATTGAACAATAACAATCGTTACATAACCAGAAATAACTATGTTACCCTTTTGTTACGGAGCGGTTACATAACATGTTTGCTGGGTCAATTCATTATATTATTGAAAATCGATACAAAAACAAAAAATCTACACATTGCAGAATAATAATGTATCTGAAATGTAGATTGTTTAAAACTAGTATGGTGTATCTCTTTTGTAAAATAAAAGATAATCAATTCATATAAATCATTCGATTAAACAATCAAAACAGTAAAATATCAATAATTTCAAAATATCAAACGTTTTTCAGACAGTGTGAAAACACTTTCGTAGTGAATTCAATTAAGTCATAGATCAATGTACGATTGATTTATCTTTATGACCGTACAAATCAATCAAACAGCTTTGGATCGAGTAGAAATAGAGACTGAAACCGCGTTTCTCGTTTTATCGACGCAATTATCTTTGAAACCTAAATTACTTCTGACAAATTAATTGCAGGAACTGAGGTATCATTTTTTGGAAAGCACTTCTTTACAAACTGAGCTATCGCAATTTGAATTAGCTCGGAAAGGGCTGTGGATAAAGTAGTAACTTCATCAGGTTCATAAGACGTAATTGAATTAAAGTGCCTGATGAATTTCAGACTTTAGTCTCTTGTCGACATGTGGCATGCTCTTTGCTCGAGACGCGTTCTATCCTGCTTAGTTCAGGAGAGTTCATTTGGCTAAATTCCAGAATCAACTTAATCACCTTGTTGCATTTGCTAAAGTATATAATTATTGTATATGCAACGAATTGCTAATTATTTATGATATAGAAGTTTGAGACGTCTCAAACCCAAACTTGTGACGAATTGTGAGACGGGAAATTAAGAAAGAAATTCTCATAGTGACGGAAATTTATCCCTAGATCAGGTAACGAAAAAATACAATAAGAGCAATAAACAATACCTCTATAAATCAAAAGACTTTGATACCTAACTTCGGGATGACACTTACACGCGTGCAACCCTTGGGACACGCGACAATATTTTGACTTCGAGTTAAAAAAAAATGACCGCAAAAAACACACCTTATATTTTAACCCTACATGTGCGAAGTCCGCGAAGATTGCATATGCGCATATGTGCTATAGGACGAATCATCTCCCAACTTCTGTCGGCCACTTGAAGTCGATCTCAAAAGCAGGTAGTAGATCATGACAATGGAAGCAATAAAATGTACGCGTGGCGTACTCCTAATTGAAAATTAATATTATCCCTCATTAGCCCATGAGATTGAAAATCGTAAAGTTTTCTTGCAAAACACATAATATGAGTGTCATGCATGAAATCATAAATATTTGAGAAAATCATGCGTCACTTGCATTCAGAAAGTATGGTTTTTCCATTACAATTTCTGTATGTGCATTTCTGGATTATTGAAATTATTTATCAAACAAGTAACTTTTTGATATTGCGTTACTCTTTGTAAAAGAGTAAGATTTCAAGCTCACGTGACTACGGAAGACATGGGGCAAGCCATCAGTGTTTTGCGAAGGGAACAACTGTTGGAGCAAAACCTAGTGGCATGATTTTCTCAAATATTTATGATTTCATGCATGACACTCATATTATGTGTTTTGCAAGAAAACTACGATTTTCAATCTCATGGGTTAATGAGGGATAATATTAATTTTCAATTAGGAGTACGCCACGCGTACAGTTTATTGCTTCCATTGTCATGATCTACTACCTGCTTTTGAGTTCGACTTCAAGCGGTCCGACAGAAGTTGTGAGACGATTCGTCCTATAGCATATATGCACATATGCAATCTTCGCGGACTTCGCACATGTAGGGTTAAAATATAAGGAGTGTTTTTTGCGGTCATTTTTTGTTAACTCGAAGTCGAAATATTGTCGCGTGTCCCAAGGGTTGTACGCGTGTAAGTGTCATCCTGAAGTTAGGTATAAAAGTCTTTTGATTTATAGAGGTATTGTTTATTGCTTCTATTGTATTTTTTCGCTACCTGATCTAGGGATAAATTTCCGTCTCTTATGAGAATCTTTCTTCATTTTTCGTCTCAAATTCGTCACAAGTTTGGGTTTGAGACGTCTCAAACTTCTATATCATTAATTATTTATCAAATTCTTCATTTTGAAGAGCTATGGAACAACTTGAGTTAAGGCGCTGATGTTATGAGGAAATTTTAATACCTACTGTTACCTCCAATTGAATTTTTAAAGGATTTTAGTTTCTTACCTTACTAAAAAGTATGTCTACCATATAGCATGCGGTTATCAAAATATATTCTCTTATTACATATTCTATTGAAAAAAAATTTTCCACATTAAAAAGTGTTTCATGTTCAATTTAACAGTTTTTATTAGAATTTATGAGTGATTTCTTTTCTTGGAAAAACTATAATATTAGCTAAAATATCATAGAAGCGATTTTTCAAAATATTCTTCATGATATTCAGATATGTTGATAAATATTGTCGATACTTTTTCAAGTATGGCTTATTCAATATAGAAATAATGATTTATTTTAAACTTGTTTTGCTTTTCAAATTGTAGTATTCATTATCTTAATTCTGTTGAAACGTATCATGTAATATATTATTTTTTTGGGAAAATTCTCCCTTATACTTTTTTTAAAGAAACCTAGAATAGCTAAATGATATGATACATTGGTAAGATAAGGAGAAATCGAGGTTAAAAGTAAATCTAGCAGCCAAAAGTAGAGAATAGAGTCTCTTTAACTATTAGCTACTTAATTTTTATAATCTTGTTTACTTAGAAAACTCACATGTTATAAGTTCCAAAAATCAAATAAAAAGGTCAAAATTGAAACGAAATTGACCTACATCAATAAGTTTTAAAGAATCTTTCTAATTTTATCATGCATTTAATTTGAAATGTATACTTTAAAATTCCTGCCATTTCTCACAGTAATATAATTTCAATTTATTACAAAGAACTGAATTACTTAAATTCAATCAAGCAGATTCTCGCTTGGGTGTTGATCCGTTGTAAAACATGGCAGGAAGTTATTTATTCATCACATTTATATCGTAACTGTAATGTAGTTTCTCCTCTAGAGCAAGCGAGAATATGAAGCTTGCATTCCTGCTTGGACAGCGAACAGGATTTAGTTTAACATTTTTAACTACTTGGATGGTGCTATTATTTACCGTTACTTGTCAACTGTTAATTTGACAAACGATAGTTTAATTTTATTAATAATGCCGATATTAGCTACAGAGCTATTCATCTCGTGTGTCGAGACATTATCGGACGAATATTTACTATATAGCACTATGTTACTTTGAGATATGAAGTGTCAAACACGTACCCTGATGCAACGAGTATTCATGCAATCAGTTATCAGCATGGAGTTAATTTATTATAATAATATACTTCTCTATTTGTGCCACAAAATGTGTTTTGAATCATTTAAATAAATTGTCAAAGTATTTGCCTTTAAGGTAGTACGATCACGAAAATGCAAAAATAGATAATTTTGCTTTCAAGAATGGCAATATTATTATTGAAGGGCTAATTTGAAAGAGAAAAGATTATTTTTCATGAAAAAAATTTGAAACACGAAAAAATAATGTTTTTAATAAATTTTATTTTTTCCCAAACTTATTTTCTTATCACTTCGAGCAAAATTTTTTCAAAACAAAATTTTTATAAACAAATTGCTGTATTTGATATTAAAAAATTCATTTTCAAAAATCGGAAACGGTCAAGTTGTAGAGAATCTTTTTTCTAAAAAAATGAACCGTGGTTTATTAGAATCGCATCATTTTTAAAAATTTGGCTTGAAGCGATAAGAAAATAAGTTTGGGAAAAAATAAAATTTATTAATAACATTATTTTTTTGTGTTTCAAATTTTTTTCATAAAAAATAATCTTTTCTCTTTCAAATTAGCCCTTCAATAATAATATTGCTATTTTTGAAAGCAAAATTATCTATTTTTGCCTGAGGTCTAATTTTCGTGATCGTACTACCTTAAAAGAATCTTAACCTAGTACACTTTTATTTTGAACTTGAAATTATTAATTGATACAATAATTTTTTTGATGATTCCTTTATTACAACTTTCAATAAATGATGAAAAAATTAATTGACTCGTGCACATAAAAAGCACTGAAAACTTCGATTTGACTCAAAATTACAATTTGAATTTACAATATTGGTTCAGGAATTAAATTATAAGTTTGATTCTTTAAAGTATTCATGACGAAAAATGCAGAAAATGATGAGGGCTCATGACTTTATGTTACACCTTTTGATTCCTCCTTCATCACTCTTGAATCACTTGATTCTTTAAGTGGAAAAATTAGGCTTTCTGATTTTTGTAAAGGCAATAAGAGATCTGGAAAACCCCTAATATTAATTTTTTAAAGACCTGGAGCTATTTATGGTTGAGTGATATAGTTTCCTGTTATACTCTGAGCAATTTAGGACTGGTATGATTAATTGTCAGGGGCGCAAGCGATTTCCCCTGTAGATGCACTTCTGTCTGGTTTCCATTTAGGAGAAATGATTTATTTTCGCATATACTATAAATTCGTGCACTGCAACTTCATACACTGAAGTAGTAATTTCGAAATAGTATTACGAGACTTTTGGACGTAATATTTCATAAAAAATACGACAAATTTTATGAGAATAAAGGATTTTTGTATATTTTGGATCATATTTCAATCATAATTTATGTCAAGATAGAATTTTTAGAAGTATAATATATATATTTCTGAAAAAAAAACAGGCAGAAAAATAACGAATGATTACACGGAGAAAAATATTTGCTAGAATTAGTAAAGTATTTGGAACGGCATGATAAATTTATAAAGTGACGTACTTTTTTCCAATAACTCACATTTATTAGGATTTCTATTATAGAATATGCTAAATTACTGACAAGAATTCCCATCTAGATAGTAAAATTTTCTAATAATTCAATTTATTTTAAAATCTAGATAGAAATTGTAATAAATGTGAATTATTAGGAAAAAGTACGTCGCTTTACAATTTTATCATGCGTTTCCAAATAGTTTGGTAATTTTAGACAAATATTTTTCTCCATGTAATTATTTCAATATTATAATGAAGCATAAGTAATGTTAAAAAATGTATTCTAATTAGTTATTCATTTAAAAGTCGAACGTCTCATTCCAAATTTAAAAAATTATCTTAAATTTTCAGATTTTCTCCCTCCGGAGTTCAATTATTCTTTCTGCTTCTAATCCTCTCAAAATTTTAAAATTTGTCACACATAAAGATCAGATGATTAAAATTTGTTTGCATTTTAGTTTAATTGTTAGGAAAACAACTATCCAAACCAAATATTTGAAATTGATTTCAACATTTTTTAAGAACTTCCAACTATCATTCAAATGTTTTCTTTTTGAATTTGCTTAGAAATGACATTTAAATGAAATTTTAAAATAAATATTTATCTTTCTTTTATTAGTCATAACTCAGTTGCATAGTCGAATTCACAGACTATGTTTTGAAATAGGTAAAGCTTAGTAAAAATTATAAACTGCTAAGTGTCTTGCACGATCAAGTCGAGGACATATACCTCAAAATATAATTTCGTGTAATATTGTCGCTATTTTTTTCTGGGTGAATTCACTTCACGATCTTACCAGGATATCTATGGCATTACCGATGCGACTCGAGTGCACAGTATGTGCTTTCGTGGGAGCCTTAGAATAGTTAATGCGACCAAGTATTGCAAAAAAATGTCTCTGTCAATTAACGAGTAAGCAGCGTGTGCTTTTCTTAACTCAATTTTAGTATGAAGTTAATTTCAACTCAAATTTTCTTCACATCCTTTCCATATGTAATGTATGAAGTTAAAATCTTTATTTGAAGAAAATTTTAGTAAATATATATTTACCTTAATGATTATAACTTACCATGAGAAAAATAAGGTGCCTTTTTGTTAAGTTTTATTGTGTTGCTATGAATTTTCACATATTTTGCCTTAACTATATCAACTGGATGGTTTTGATAAATTCGGACTCTAGAAATTGTTTACGAGACGTTTGAATTGTAGCTTCTGCGATTACGAAATTATCATATTTGGCATTTAACTGACATTCGTCTCTTGATAACAAGTTCTGACTGTGTGCAATTTACTACAAAATGGATATGTATCTCAGAAATTATTTAATTTTTACATTCTCATCATGGATGAAAAGGTATTGGTTTTATGTGAAAAATGACTTTTGAAATTTTTATCAAATCTTTACGTTTTGAGACCCCCTGAGTCAGAAAAAACGGTTTTTACAAAAGTGTCTGTCTGTCTGTCTGTCTGTCCGTCTGTCTGTCTGTCTGTAGGTCGTGTGCGGCATAACTCTCGATAGAATCATCAGATTGAATTGAACTTTGGTACACTTTATCGGAGCCGAAAAAGTAAGGACAAGTTTGTTAACCAGCCACATCCAATCAAAATTGAGGGATTGAGCACTACTTTTGTGTTTTTGAAAATAACTTTTTGAATAAATCAAAAATTTCAACACTGCTTTTTGATAGTGCTCATAAATCTCTACAAATTATCCTAATAACATTTTTTGATTAAATCAAAATTAGAAATGTTACAGCATATTCAAATTCGAAAAAAGTCAATATAAAAATTCCATTTTCCAGTTAAATTATACGAGATACGAAAAAACGTTATGATACAATATTATTGAATAAATAAAGACCTACAAATTTGAATCGGAACATTTTTTCATAAGATGCATATTTTTTTTTTAATTAAAAAAAAAACTATTGAAAATCCAAAATTCAATTTTTTAACAATAATATGTAAAATACGAAAAAAACGTAAGAATACAAAGTTGTTCGTTTCAAAAAGATATACAAATTTTGTCTGACGCAGTTTCTGGTAAAACATATATTTTTCGTTTCAATTCCAAAAAATACACTGAGAAAATATCCTGGGCATAGTGACGTGATGTATGTAGTTGAAAATGTCCTTAACTATTTTTTGTGGCTGAATTCAAGCAATGGTTGACCCGTCAATGTAGGTACTAAAAGTGCTCGCAGTGACTAAGTAATGTAGTCACAGCGACTATGTAATGTTGTCACAGTCACTATATGTAAGTGTCAACTATAAAGTTATGTTAAATCAAATTCCTAAAATCAAATGCATGAAATCACTACGTGGAACATTGTATTTTTCATAGCACCTCTTTTGAAAATCTGTTTGTCGGTATCTGTAGAGCGGGTTGAAACTTTAAAAGTAGTAGGATTTAAAATCACAGTTTCGAGCCGCTCGACACTTCAAATCAAATTCTCAAAAGAGTTTCTATCAGTTGCTATGAAAAATAATATGCATTACTCGAAACAATACACAGCGAATTCAACGAGTGTGAAGTTTGCTCCACTGGTTATAGCGACTACGTTATTCTAGCTATGACAACTCAATGTTTCAAGTTCACATAGCTAAGTTTAAGAGTTAAGGACAATTTCAACGATGTTAACTAGTCGCCACGACCAGGTATTCAGAATATGGCTACCATGGCTACAAATCATGTTACTGTAGCCATGGGTCATGTAGCGACAACAAGTCTACCTCGTTACAGTCACTTTTTTATTTCCAACTACATTATTCCTAGTCATTATGACCAGATGCTATTTTTCTCTGTGTACGATTAAAATTCAAAAATTCCATTTTTTAGACAAAATATGTGAGATACAAAAAAAACTTTGAGATGAAAAATTGTTTGGCTAAATAAGGTCTACACATTCTTATCGAGAAATTTCTCGACAGGATGTATATTTTATTTTTTGATTTTTAATATTGAAAAAATTCGATTTTTTTCATCAAAATATGTGAGATACGAAATAAGCGTTGTTCTGCAAAATCGTTTCCTTAAATAAAGTCTACGATTGTTTTTCCTTTTTGAGATATTTGGAAGAAAATAAATTTATCAATAATCATGTAATTTATTAAAAAGTTACAATAATGTGTCACGTCCCGCGACGTATTTGAATGTATATAATACACACAGGCTGGTTTGAGTTAGAAATCTATGAGAAAATCGATAAAGGGGAATAGGGAGTAGGGGAAGTAGGGAGCAGTATAGGGCCCCTTCTCCTCTAAGAAGATATGACTACGTCACGATTTTCGCTGACCGTCAATTTGTATGAAAAAATATAAAAGAGGCCCACACCAAGAGAAAGCAGTCAGTAAATTCTTCGTCTAGTTCGACACTTAAATTTTCCTTCGGATTTATAACCGGTCTCGCGACAATAGTCCAGTGCGGTATTTCAATTTAACTTCGGAAATCTCTGAGTTTGAGATTAATAAAATTCGATTGGGACAATTTAAAATCCAAGTTCGGGAGTCGTAAAAGTCATCATAGACTTGAATAGATCTTGTAAAGATCTTCGAACAGTGTCGTAAATTTGAATCGCCGCCTTTACGGAATATACCTGTGCGGCCTATAACTCCGTCTCTCTCACACACTTGGACTACACCTGTGGGGATCCAGTGCTTACCACTCACCGCCGTGTGGATTAACCGTCATCATAAAGGTACTGAATCTCTCTCTCTCTCTCTCTCTCTCTCTCTCTCTCTCTCTCTCTCTCTCTCTCTCTCTCTCTCTCTCTCTCTCTCTCTCTCTCTCTCTCTCTCTCTCTCTCTCTCTCTCTCTCTCTCTCTCTCTCTCTCTCTCTCTCTCTCTCTCTCTCTCTCTCTCTCTCTCTCTCTCTCTCTCTCTCTCTCTCTCTCTCTCTCTCTCTCTCTTTATTCTTTGTCTCTCTCTCACCCACGTACCAACCAGCCTGTGCCTACGTTATATATATAAATTGTCTTAACGAATGTATATCCGGAAATTTTAACCAGTAAAATAAATTCAATTTGTATTATTTTCATAATCATTGTGTCTTTCATTGACTTATCCTCATCCCTAAGCGAGGATCATTCGATCCTAACTTAAAACGAGGAATCTTCGATCAAAGTAAGTATATTTGCGTACTTGTGACGTAACATACTTCCTTTTTTCTGGTGCATCGGCCCGGGAAACACAAGTCAATTGAAAATTAACACATTGATTATTTCTAGTGAATAAATAAATGATTATGAAATATTATTTCAACTTGTAACTTAAAATTTCAATAAAATATATTTGTTAAATCACAAAGGGATTTGACCTTGAGGCTAACCTTAATAATTTAATAAACAAATCATTTATTTGAAATTTTATAATTTATATAAATTGTATAAAATAAAATAAGTTTGAAAAATCACGCAGGGATCTGACCTTGAGGCTAACCTAAGTGATTAAGTAACTTATCTTATTTAAAAAATTATTCTAATTTGTTAACTAAGTTTTGATTTAAGTTAAAACAAACAAAAAAAAACAGCACACGAGAGCATAAGTCCCTTTTGGGTACGTTGAACGGTCACCATTGATTACGATCATTGGGTAGGGCAAAGTTCGAAGTGCTTGTGATTGTATTGTTTATAACTTTAATTTTAACTCTGTTAAGGAACAGAATATTTTTATTTGCAAAGATTGTCCAAGGATCTGAGCTTGAGCCTAACTTGTCCAGTCTAGAGAAAAATAAATTGTGCATAACTCGAATCTTATCTGATCCTTGTTATGAACAATTTTATTTATTTAAAAAAAACAATTTATAATTCAATAAATTAATAAAATAGATCATTATAATTTATAAGACACACGTGGTTGGTACAAAATATATATATATATATATATATATATATTGTTATAATTTTAAGAAATGTATTATTTAACATTATAATTTTACGAAAATTGAGCGATTATTTATTTATTTGAATATTTTATAGAATTATATTTTTATTTTATTATCTTATTTCCTAATAAAAGAGTAAAAATATTAATTATTGTTATAAACAAATAAAAATAATTAAATTATATTTTGAAATTATTATTATAATTTTTTTTTGAATTTTTATAAATTAAAATTATATTTTTACTAATTTCACTTTATTTACAAACAAAATTTTACATGTAGTTTTTTTTAAATTGTTATAAGCAATCGATAATTAACAATAAATAATCTAAGATAACGCTCAACAAAAGAAACTGTAAATTTATAATGACTCAATGTCAAATTCAAATACCCCTGTAGAATCCGCCCAAAAAGTTATTACGCGTAGTAAAGCAAAACAAGACAATCAACTCGCAAAAATTGTCGATCAGAATCAAATAGATTCCTTGAAACTAAAAAGATCAGGTAAAATCAAAGAAAATTTAGTCTATTATAATAAATACAAGGATATTTCAAACACTTTTTCTGCTGAACAAGAATTAGATAACATTCTTCAGCTAGACGATTCACGTTTCGACAAGACTCTAATTAATGATCAAACCATATCAAGTGAAAATTCTAGTAATACTAGCGGATTTCATTCAAGTTTCTGTCCAGATTTGAGCATTGTGACAGGATCTAGTAATCAAGATCAAACATTAACGAACGAGTTATCTTATTTTGACGGATCTAATTTGCTAAGCTCAACGGTAATAACAATAGAAAAAAGAACTTTGAAAGAAAAATTGAAAACCTCATTGGCACGCAACTCTCTAATTAGTAACAACGATAGTGACGACGACAAAACCGATACAGAAGTCATAAATCAGGATAATCCCGTAATAGTAAACAACGAAGAGATGGCCGTAGCCATACCTAACAGCCAGCAGGTATCCTTACGCGACGCGCTAGAGGTGGTCCCTTTGTTCGACGGAAGTAACCTCCCATTGTCCCATTTTATTGAGGGTTGCATGGAAGCAAAGGCAATGCTGCCGATACCTGCTGCCCAAGAAAATCTTGCACGTCTATTGAGAGGTAAATTGTCTGGTGAGGCACGAAAATGTATTTTTGGGTCAACGTATGCAACAATAGAGGAATTAATAGAAAAATTGAAAAGAGTATATGCCCCTGCGAAAAGCGTATATCAATTGCAGGGAGAATTAGGTAATACATTTATGTGGGAAAGAGAAAATGTCCTTTCCTATGCTGCTAGAATTAAAGAAATTGCTGATAGAATAGAAGATGCTCACAGACTTAATAATGACGGTCAGGTAGATAATGCTTTTAAACAAAATTTAGAAAGAGATGTAATTCAATGTTTTATACGCGGTTTGCGTCCTGAGTTAGAAATTCGTGTGGAAGAAAAGGACACATTTAAGGAAGTAATTAATGATACAATAGACATAGAACGAAGATTGGCTGCAAGTTCTGCACTGCGAAGAAATAAAAGTACTGATTATTTAAAAACCGAAGAATCAACTAATAATAATAAAATTAATAAAACCACCAGATTCAACGTAGCACTTGAAAATAAAACTATTTGTTTAATTTGTAAAAAACCAGGTCACACAACTGAAAAATGTTTTCATTTAAGTAAAGCTCAAGATGCAGTTTTTAATAATAAACAAAAAAATTTTTTGCGTCCTAACCAACAAGGATATAGTAATTTCAATGGTCAAAGAAGTAATAATAATAATAATTTTGCAAGAAACAATTACAATAATTTTCCGAATAACAATTTTTTAAGAAATAAAAATTATAATTTTAATAACAATAACAATAATAATCTGCAAAATAGAAATAATAATTATAAAAACAATAATAATAATTCTTTACAACAAAGATACAACAATAATAATAATTTTCCTAGAAATTTTTACAATAATAACAATAATGTTAATAATAATAATAGACAATGGAATCCAGGACAGTATAAAAACTTTAACTTAGGACAGTCTCAAAATCGAAATAAACCATATGAATATAGGTTTTTACAAAATAATAATAATCAACAAAATTCAAATTATACTGAAGTAGTTTGCAATTATTGTAAAAAACCCGGCCATTTAGTACGAGATTGCAAGATACGACCAAATAACCAATCACAAACAGCTAATCAGGAAAACTCCAAAGCTCTTCCCAGCACGGGTGCACTGAGGAAAGCATAAATCGAGAACCACTGGCATCCAATTCTAACGATCATACAACAACAACAATAAATATTTCAAAGTCCACTTCAATTCCATCAATTATAATATCAACGGAAGGTTTAAAAAACCCAACACACATGATGATTGATACTGGTGCTGCTCGCAATTTAATTAAACAAAAGGTTCTCAACCCTGAAGTACCAATAAATAGCCAAAACGTATTAAAACTTACAGGAATTAATGATTTACCACTTTACACGTTAGGACAGGTAAAAATAAACATTTTTGGTTATCCAACGATATTTAACATTATTCCGAATGAAGTCCCAGTAGAAGAAGATGGAGTATTAGGATCAGAATTTTTTCAAGATAATAGTGTGAATATAAACTATACTTCAAAATGCTTAGAAATTGAGAACCACTGTTACCCTTTTAAATCTGCCAATACATTTACTATTCCAGCTCGAACAGTTACAACATTTTATGTTAATATAAAAAATACAGAAAAGAGTGAAGGGTATGTACCTCGATTACATATCCAAGATGGCGTCTACGTAGGTGACGCAGTTGTAAAAAATCGCAGAGGAAAGGCTTATTTAAAATTTGCAAACACAAATGAAATCCCAATTACATTATCCGTCCCAATAGTTAATTTAGAAGACTTTGAAGAAAAAGAATGTTATAAACAAATTGAAACTTTAATTAATTTCAAACAAACAAATAACGAAGATTTATCAAGTAAAATATTAAATAACTTTTTAAAAACTGACAATTCTCTAATTAACTCATGCAAATTTTATAATGTAACAGACGAAGACAGAGTAGAATGTATTAAAAAACTTCTTCGATTAGACCACTTAAATCAAGATGAATATGAACATGTATAAAAATTAATTTAAAATAATGCAGACAGATTTCAAATCCCAGGAGAACCACTTGAAGCTACTAATGTATTGCAACATTCAATTCCTACTGTAGATGACGCTCCAATTTTTTCAAGACAATATAGATTTCCCCCAGTTCACAAGGAAGAAATTACAAGACAAGTCGATGAATTATTAAAAAATAAAATAATCAAGCCCTCACAATCACCATATAACACTCCAGTGTGGATAGTTCCTAAAAAACCTGATTCCCAAGGAAAAATAAAATGGAGAATGGTTCTTGATTTTCGTAAATTAAATGAAAAAACAATTGGCGATTCGTATCCTCTACCTAATATAAACGATATATATATTTAAAGAATTTGAAAATCTTTCTGTGGAAAAAATGACGCTTTCGACTGCGCTGGGATTCGAGCCCAGGTCTTTCGATTGCCGGTCGACTGCTCTAACCACTGAGCCACACAGGCGTCCGAAATCTCTTTTTCCACAGGAAGATCTCCCCATATCGCCCAGTGGCTCAGCCTTGCGGCTGTAAATGATTTCAAATTAATTAGTTGAGTTTGAAATTTTTGTCACTGCCTACATTATCGGAGGATCACTAGTCGCGTATCAGATAGGATACGTTGTCGACAGGTGTCCTCGTAGACAATTTCAAACTCTTATATCGCAAATAATGCAAATAAATTCAATATTTAAAGAATTTGAAAATCTTTCTGTGGAAAAAATGACGCTTTCGACTGCGCTGGGATTCGAGCCCAGGTCTTTCGATTGCCGGTCGACTGCTCTAACCACTGAGCCACACAGGCGTCCGAAATCTCTTTTTCCACAGGAAGATCTCCTTATATCGCCTAGTGGCTCAGCCTTGCGGCTTTAAATGATTTCAAATTAATTAGTTGAGTTTGAAATTTTTGTCACTGCCTACATTATCGGAGGATCACTAGTCGCGTATCAGATAGGATGCATTATTTGCGATATAAGAGTTTGAGATTGTCTACGAGGACACCTGTCGACAACGTATCCTATCTGATACGCGACTAGTGATCCTCCGATAATGTAGGCAGTGACAAAAATTTCAAACTCAACTAATTAATTTGAAATCATAAACGATATACTTGATTCTCTAGGGTCAGCAAAATATTTTTCAGTGTTCGATTTAGCTACCGGTTTTCACCATATAAAAATGGACCCAAAAGACTCGCATAAAACCGCATTTTCCACACCTCACGGTCATTACGAATTCGATAGAATGCCTTTCGGTTTGAAAACAGCACCCGCCACATTTCAGAGATTAATGGATTTAACATTAACTGGATTAATCGGAACGGAACTTTTTGTATATCTTGATGACATAGTTATATATGCAAATACTCTAGAAGAGCACGAAATTAAATTCAACAATTTAGCAGAAAGACTTAGAAAAGCAAATCTTCACTTACAACCAGACAAATGCGAATTTTTACGACCTGAAGTAGGATATTTAGGTCATATAATTGATAAAAATGGAGTACGTCCAGATCCAAAAAAGATAATAGCTGTAAAAAACTTTCCAGTTCCAAAAACACAGAAAAATGTTAAACAATTTTTAGGCTTAGCAGGATATTATAGACGATTTATTGATGGATTTTCAAAAATTGCAAGTCCTTTAAATCAACTTCTGAAAAAAGATATACCTTTTAATTGGACAGAAAAACAACAAGCAGCTTTCGATATTTTAAAAGCAAAGTTATGTGAAGAACCACTTTTACAACGACCTGATTTTTCTCAACCCTTTATACTCACGACAGATGCCTCAGGATTTGCAATAGGAGGTATTTTATCACAAGGTAAAATAGGTAAAGATAAGCCAATAGCATATGCTTCACGTAGTCTAAGTGATACTGAGAAAAAATATGATACATATGAGAAAGAAGCTCTTGCTATAATATTTTGTGTCACTCAACTTGGTCCTTATTTATATGGAAGATAATTTACTTTAGTGACTGACCACAAACCTCTAGTTTGGTTTCAAAATTCTAAAGACCCTTGTTCACGAGTTTCACGTTGGAGACTGAAACTCGCAGAATATGATTTTGATGTAATTTACAAAGCAGGAAAAATGAATGTAAATGCAGATGCTCTCTCAAGAAACCCTATTGATGATAGCCAGGAAAAATCAAAATATTTACAAGTTGATGACAATGATACTTTCATGACTTCTAAAGAAAAAACGTTTTCCAAGAAAACTTTTACAAGAAATAAACAAGAAAACTCTAAAAATAAGGTAAGACCTTTAAAACGAAAAAACTTGAATCCAGGAATGGTACCAGACGACGTAGATCATTTTAGCAAAATTCCAGAAGCCCAAATATTAAATATTCACACAAAAATTCCAGAATTTTTACAAGAATTCCTTAGTGAAGAATCATTTAGTGAGATTGGTAAGAATATTTTAAAATACACAAATTTATTCAAAAATATGGCTTCAAGACTTATTTTTATGACAATATTTTTATTAAGTCCAATGTTTTCAAAAAAATACGAAAATTTATCATGGAAAACTATTACTACAAGAGCTCAAAAGAGAATAGAGCAAGATAAAGCAAAAAATATGAATCGAAATGAAACTCAAGAAAAATTAGACGAAAATTTTTCTTCTAAACCTCTTGTGAAAAAATCACGAGGTAGGCCAAGAAAAAATCTACTTACAAATTTAAAAAATATCCCCTCCCAAACAAAAAGAAAGAGAGGTAGACCAAGAAAACAAATATTTGAAAACGAATTACCAGAAATAAATATGCAAAAGCGAAGCCGAACAAAAGTAGAATCAGATTCCGACTCTGATCCTGATTATTTAGATTATTTGAAACAAACTCAAGCAAAAAACATAAAGAAGAAGAAGAATGCCAAGAAGCCAAAAAATATTAATGAATTTGAAAGTGAAGAAAGTGAAGAAAGTGAGAATTATTTTTCAACCTCAGAAGATGAAATCAACGACATTGAAACCTCACACGAAGGAAACAATGAAGAAAATTATGAAGAAAATTTGGAAGATAACTTTGAAGAAGATTTTGACGAAAATTTCAAAAAGAATTTTGAACAGAATTTTGAAGAACATTTTGGAGACGATCTTGAGGAAAATTTTGAAGAGAAGTTTGAAGAAAACCAAGAAGAAAAATTGGAAGAAGAATTTGAAGAGCCTTATTTTGAAGAAAATTTGAGATTAAACCGAAGATCTCAAATAAATTGTGAAAAAATCGATAAAGATCATTATAATTATAATCGCCCACCCACAGAACCTCCTCCTATAAACCCTCAAACAGAAAAAATTATAACAAGGAAAAATTTAGTTGAATGTCGCGATCAATTAACTATGCGAAAAGATAATTATGCATATTTTGTTACAACAAATGGAACTCCTCGCGACAACGGATCAAAAACTTTAGAAAAACGTGAAATTTTACCAAAATTTAAAAATTTACAAAAAGGGATAGCAAAAGAGATTAAAAAAGGAAACTACTACCATTTTGCACTTCCAATTGAAGAAGAAACTAAAGACAATTTATCCGAAACATTAAATAATATAAAATTATCAATATACTCATTACATGAATTATCTCAAAATCCGAAGTTACGGTCAATTAGTATTTCTAAAACTTCTAGAATTAATCATATATTTTGGGAAGAAGTGAAATCAATTTTTGACTCAATTTTTTCAAATTCAACTACAAAAATTATAGTTTGCAATGGAATAACGCAATATCCAACAAAAGAACAACGAAATCATTTAATCGAAGAAGCTCATTCTTCAGCATTAGGAGGCCATAAAGGCGTCACAAAAACTTATAGTCGAATTCGCCAAAAATTTTTTTGGGAAAATATGAAAGTAGACATTCAAAAATATATTCAAGGCTGTTTACAATGTCAACTGAAAAAATTAATCAGAGTCAAAACAAAAAATCCTATGGTAATCACAGACACACCCACTACTGCTTTTGAAAAAATATCAATGGACATTGTTGGTCCACTACCTGAAACAAAATCTGGTAACTCATATATTCTAACGATACAAGACAATTTTACCTAATATTCTATAGCAATACCTCTTCCTAATCACCAAGCTAGTACAATAGCAGATGCTTTTGTGAAAAAATTTATTTGCATATTTGGATCACCAAAAGGAGTACTTACTGACCAAGGCAGAGATTTTTTAAGTAATTTATTAAAAAGATTGGCAAAACGTTTTAGAATTAAACAATTTCGTACCACAGCTTTCCACCCTCAATCAAACGGATCATTAGAACGTTCACATCATGTATTAGGAGAATATCTCAAACAATTTGTTGCAAAAAATTCAGAATGGGATGATTGGCTTGAACTAGCAATGTTCTCGTATAATACTAGTGTACATGAAGGCACAAAATGCACACCCTATGAATTGGTTTTTGGTAAATTAGCTCGTGAACCTTCCAGCGAACCTTTATCACAACAAGAAAAATTACAAACGTATGATGATTATTTAATTAATTTCGTAACTCAACTACACGAAATGCGAACACAAGCAAGAGAGAATCTTATTTCAGCAAAAGAAAAATCGAAAATATATTATGATAAAAAAATAAATCCTTTAGAAGTAAAAATTGGAGACAACGTATTTTTATTAAAAGGAGGTAAAATAAAAAAACTAGAGAACCATTATACAGGGCCTTATGAAATATTGGAAGTGTTAGGAAAAGGGAATGTCAAAATAAGCTATAAAGGCAAACCTACTGTAGTTCACATTAATAGACTAAAACGCTCACACGTACAAGTACAAAAGTAGATAAATAAAAAATATAACAAACAAAATATCTTTACTTTAATTATAAAAAATATGTATACATATACAATTTAAATAAAATATAGAAATTTTATTTTGTCGATAAATGGTAAAAATAAAAAAAAAATAAAAATATACATATATAAAATTTATATAAAAATATATATTTTATATAAAAAATATATACAACAAATTTAGACATAACACATTATTCCAGATATAATGGATCAAATTCATCGCAAACGCATAGATGATCTCATTGAAATAGTTCCCTGTTTTATCGACATGGTAGCTCTCTGGCCATACTTAATTCAAACTGGAATTTTTAACCAAGACGACTGTAATATTCCCACATGGAGCAAAAACCTAAACAATCCAGATACAATAAAAGACATTTTTTCAACAATCAAAACAAGAGGACCAGACGCATACAAAAACTTGATTATCAGTTTACGCCTATCAGATCATATCGTCATAGCTGACATGTTGGATATTATAGACTAAGTACATAAAATAAAAAAACTTAATAAATATCATAAAAAAAAAAAAAAAAATAAATAAATATATATAACAGTAACAACAAAATTGTTTATTAAGTAATTTTATTCATTCTTTTTTTTTTACAAAGCAAGCTGCTAATTGGAACCTCCTTTTTCCAGAGATGGGATTACGAGGCTTCCTTTTGGCACTGCTCATTTGCAAATTCAACTATATAACAACAGTCTACGCCATCATAGGATTCGATTGCGGTTCAAATCAATCAAATATTACGACATTATCTTTACTAGAGGTAGGAGAATGTGATCTACCTCGATCTCAAGTACATGTTGAAAGAGTTTATATACAACTTTTACAATTAACTGGATTTTCAAATACAAAAGTAATACAATGCAAAATAGAAATTCGACGCGCCATCTCTCATTGTGGTATGCACTCTCACAGTTCCATAGTTGCAAATGGCCACAGTGAATATATACATGATGTTACACGAGATCAATGTAATCAAATGCACACAATAGGAACATTTTTAGTAACCCCTTCTCTTCAGATATCAAAGTTAAAAGTAAATGAAACTTCATTTCATAGCGTTACTTTAGCAGGTTCTGTAACACCTAATGGAGACTGTACTGGTACACAATTTTCTGACCCATATGGAACATGGAATAATGTCGTAGTCCAAGCAATATTCAAAATAACTTTACAAGAACATTACGCGACTATTCATTTAAATTCAAATAAAATTCAATTAGGATCTGGAATAATATGCACACTTTCAGACACATTCTGTACAGACGTAGAATATGGACAGACATTCTGGGACACATTACCTAATGACGTATGTAATTTTAACAAATATGAAATTATTTATGAAGGACCAGCAAATAAAACATATGACAACACGACAGACATTTCTGAAACCTTGTATTCTTTAACGACTGAAGATATAACCTTTGTACTGGCTGAAAAAACAAGAAAACCGGTTTGCAGTTACGTTTTAATACAAACTGAACATCCAAAATTATTAATTTTTGAAACCAGACCTGGGAATTCATTTTTAGAAAATAAACATTTAGAAGTTCAAAATATGGACATTTTCACATACGTCAACTCTAAATTTATATATGTAGAACGACACATACGCACTGAAGTAAATAGACTTTATCACGATGTCCTTACTCAACGATGCATACTTGAACAGCAAGTTTTTAGAAATACATTAACCTTAGCAACCCAATCACCAGACGAATTTGCATATCATTTAATGAAGGGTCCAGGATATATGTCAGTAATTGAAGGAGAAGTAGTACATATCGTAAAATGTATACCGGTTGAAGTAAAATATCGCAAAACTGAAGAATGCTATCTACAACTACCAATATTTAGAGGAAATCAATCCTTTTTTCTTTCTCCACGAACTCATATATTAACAAAATCAGGTATCCAAACAAATTGCAATTCTTTCCTTCCACCAATGTACCTTTTTGGAGAAACCTGGTACAAATTACTTCCAAATCCTGTCGAATCCATAGCACCGACTATAATTAAACCTCTCACAAAAGCAACCTGGAAATACACAAATCCTTCATCCTTAGCAACAAGTGGCATTTATTCTCAATCTGACCTTGATAAGCTACGAGATCATATAATGTTCCCAGCAGAAAAACCAATGATTTTAAATTCTTTAGCTAGAGAAATAACAGGACATCCGACTATTAATCGAGGAGTGTTATTGACAAATTTATTTAACCAAGAAGTAATTGATAAAATTGCTGAATCAGCTTGGGGTAGATTTTGGACAGTTTTTACAAATTTCGGTACTACTAGTGCAGGTCTAATTGGATTAATTATAATAATTAGAGGGATCAAATTAATAGCAGATACCATTATTCATGGTTATGCATTGCATAGATTATTTGGATGGTCTCTCCATTTACTAGGCGCCTTCTGGGATTCGGTCACTAACCTTTTGTTACACTTAGGTACCAAACGATCTGCTGGACCTCCCGCTGAGAGCCATCAACCACTGCTTACAGCTTCAGCACCACAAAACTCTATAGAGGAAACTAAAAGTTCATCTCATAACGAAAATACCAATTCAGGTAAAGATCATAATAGTACGAAGACTACTCTTTATCCTCACTCTGAACTAAAAGAAGAACTTAGTAGATCACATTATTCAATCCGAATCTAACATCTTAAAGAATGTCGCATGTTCCTTTCACAACCTTACTAAACAAAATTATTCAACAAAGAGGAGATCCACCCCTCATTTATGAGATACTCATTGAACAAACCAATAATAATGAATGTCTATTTCACGTTAATTTACAATATAACAATTATATAATAATGAATAGTGGCAAAGATAAAGAAAACGTAAAGCAAAAGGTAGCACAAAATTTATATAATGCCTTAATTAATGAATCAAAGGAAACAAATCAAAACGTCCAACCGAATTCTATTGGTAAAAATTTCAAAAAATTAAACGAAATTTGCACTCAAAATAAAATCGAATATCCAAAATATACAGTATTACGAGTAAAAACTTCATCAAAAAACTCAACATACATAGCAATTTGTTTTATTAATGATATCAAACGAATAGGAATTGGAAACACAATAAAAACAGTAATGGATTTCGCAGCTATAAAAACGATAAATTCTCTTTTGCAAAAAGATAAAAAATGTGAAGTAAATTTAATAAACTCACTAGAACATTTGCATGTTACAATCCAAGAATCACTTATAAATGATCCAAAACCTTCAACGAGTGGTCAGATAACAAAACCTAATATTAACAGTCGTTTTAAAAATATAAATCCTTATAAAATAAAAAGAAATAATACTTCTACTACATCGCCTTTTTCTGGGAAAAGCTTTTAGAAATGTTTTAAATGCGGATATAGACCCCCCAATCAGTACAATAAATTCTAATATAAATATTCCATACTGATTCAGGAAATCATCTATAATGGAGCATTACTATGATGAGCCTACCCACGTGCGAAGTTACAAAAAAAAAGATATGTAGAACAGACTCTCTGGGACTTTTAAACCACGTGGAAATTTTGAGAAATTTTACGATAAAATATGGATTACCGTTACCACAATACATCGTTTATCCTGATCCAAATTCAAAAACCAAATCATTTTTTCTTGCTCAAGTTAATACAAACGATCATTTTGCTGTACAAGCGGGTCCTACAAGCGAGTTAGCCGAAAATAGAGCTGCTTTAAAATTACTACAAATATTAATAAGATCTTATGATCTTTGCGATGAGGATTTTTATAATAATAAATGTAAAGAAACAAAAAAAACGAAGAATCAAAGTGTTCAAACTGATCCAAGACCAAAATTAGTATCATGGAAAAATTCATGTAGATATTGTAACACTAAAATGCATGCTACAAAAGAGTGCCGTAGACGGAATGTTTTTAAAGCTGATAAATCAACACAAGTTCCCCCTCCACTTCCACCACGAAACTCCTCAACATTTAGTAATCTATTTTCCCCTTTTTTCCAAAAAACTTCTAGACCTAAATCCAACCATATGTAAACATCCAATTTTATCCAATACTAATCCTTTTTTCTTTTTCAGCCATTCGAGAAGCATAATGAAATTCCTATACCAACTACCTTCTGGCGTATACTTGATGTTAATTCTGTTTTTCACTTCTAAAGCAGATAACTTGTATATCAATTCACAATTTTATCACTCATCTGGTATTTATTTTGAACCAATTTCAAAAATACGTCTATTTTCCGAAAATTATAATTTTATCTCTTATTTTGACATTTTGCAACCAGAAAACTTAAAATATAAAATAGTAGATATATCTCACAAACTTTATGAACATTGTATACTCACAAATATTGCAAACAACTGTAATATATATAATCACCACACTCAGCTTGAATTTATGAAAGAACGTATAAATTATTTTCTCGGAGAAATTTCATTTATATCCAGACAAGCTCATAACATCACTAAAATTCCCAAAAATAGTGATCCATTTTTACATCAAATTCAAAAAGTTCTTCTACAATCAAAAATAAGACAAGAAACTTCTCTTTATTGGCCTAAAGAAAATTTATTCCTACTTCCAAATCCATTTTCTGAACAACTTGAAAACCTTTCATCCAATCTCAACAACGTTACGATGTACAAAGACTGGCATAAATCACAAATTTACCCAAATTTGCACATTTATAGAATTCTTGCAGCAAACTGGCTAATGGACTTGCATGAAATATCCCGATCCTTTCTATCACTCCTAACACAACTTACGGAAGCTATAACCCATGCCGCTACAAATTTATGGCACCCCATGCTGCTTCCAGATACCTTCCTAGACTTCAAATCTAACAAAGAAGACCCTCACCTTCCAAAGTCTCTTTTTTCTATGGTCATTCCATTTTCTAAAATAAGATACTTTACTTTCAATAACTACTTAATTTTTACTATGACCATACCAATTCCATCTTCTGAAGAATTTCAAGTATTTAAAACACATTCAACCCCTATACATTTTGACTTCAACACTGATTATATTATACCTATATTCATAAAACCTCAATTTTCTTATATCGCGATTTCTCCAAATAACGAATCTTACTTCACAACAAATGAAAATTTCCTCGCTTCATGCCACCAAAATGGACTTCAAAATTTTTGTCACCCTCCTCATTCCATATACAGTACTCAAAATAATCCTATTTGCGAAACATCAATGTTTATAAAATCCCAACCGTATAAATGTAAAACATTTATAACTTTCAATGAATATCCCTTTTTAACACCACTGTTGTCACACCGTGGATGGCTTTATTCAACTATTCTTCCTAAGCAAATCTTTTTATCTTGCTCCAAAAATTCCAAAACCCTTATTACTCTTCAAGGAATAGGAATTTTACAAATAGAATCTGACTGTAATTTGGACTCATCAATCCCATACTACAATATTAAAAATTATCCAAAAATAATGGATAACTCAATTCCACTTAGTAAATCGACCACTTCTCTTGAAATAATTTCTCCCTTCTTATATAATATGTCGATCACAAAACCTCACTTGTTAAAAAATGTATTACATCTTTTTCATAAAAAAGATGACATGCTTTTATCGACTTTTGAAAGTCATGTTTTCTTACTCACAAAATATGCGAATATTCAAAAAATTATCCCTTCTATTTTTAATCCTAGTGCACATAAAATATATATAGCACATACTATAGTTACTCTTTTTATAATACTTATTCTATTAATAATACTAATTAAAATTCAAAAAATTTCAAAAAAATCAAAAAAAAAATAAAAACAAAATAAAACTAGTACAAAAAACTCCTCTTAGCCTATCAACAAAACCACTTCTAAATGACTTAAAATTTAAATTCTAATTAATGACATGCAAATAAATAAACAACAATTCAATAGAAAATAAGTATATTTTACATTTAGACAGAAAAACACAACTATACAAATATAATACTAATAATAATATAAAATACAAAAACAAAAATAAAACTATAATAAAATGTATATTACAACTATTTTTACTTAAATATTAAAAACCAAAATTTTTTTATATATAAATCTTAATCACTACCCATAAAGTTGTACGCGTCGCACCTTCACCTAAAACCAATCTGGCTCAGGGTGAAAGGGAGGATAAACCTCTCCCCAATAATCCTCAAAATCAGGGGCAATAAAATCCTCTGGGTCCCGAGGTATATGGTCAAGCGGCCACAGATCCCTTCCCTCACTAATCCGAGGCTCGTTTTCAGCAGGTTCAAACTGAAATAAATAAACAAACCAATTAAAATTAATTTCACCATCAAGATATAATAATATTAGAAATTTAATACTTACTCCCTCGTCAGGGAGATCCCCCTCTTCACGTATCAAACGCCTCCGACTCATTTCCCAGTCATTTAACATTTCGATGTTCCAGGTCGTGCGATCTTCAAGAAAACGGGCATACAAGTACAGATCCCACGATACATGCACACGATACACTGCATTTATTTCAGGAGCTGGTGCCTCTTCCATTTCAACCTCCGAATCGGTCAATTCTTCGATCTCAGTTTCTGAACCACTCGACTCTTCTAAATTTTCCAAAGCCAGCCGCTTCACAGGGGGTTCAAAGTCCTCTGGTCAATCATTTTCCATGTTGACTGCTAAAGAAAAACTGAAGCAGACCGTCCAAAACATCCCTATTTATACCTAAGGTTAACAAAGCTATTACATTCAGTCCAAACCTATTGAGAAAAATACACGACTCTGATCTAACTTACATTAAAATCACAAATATTAATTCCTTTTTATAATAAAAAGAGAACGCATAACGTAAATAATATAAATAAAACTAAATATTTCAAAAAAAAAAAAAAAAAAAAAAAACAACATTCATATGACAATACGCACACACAAAAAAAAATCAATCACAAATATGTATAAATATTAATCTAAAACTAATAATAATAAATTAAATATATTCATCACAAAAATTAATCCTTGCAGTCGCCCCAAAACTGAAAATGAAATTTTTTTATTTTTAAACAGATAAAAATTTAGAATTAGACAAATTAGTAAATAATTTTATACATTACCTCAACAACTTCATCATTTATGATACGGTATCGTTTCTCTTTAATAATGAAAGGAACATCCTCCATGTTATTCCTTATAATATGCGAAAGAATCTTCTTGTTTTTTTCTAGCCTACTACTATTTACGTAAAACAAATCCATGGGTATACGCAAAATTCGCCCACAACAATCAATATAACGGTCATTTACCTTGATTGCAATATACGAATTTTGACCCGTCCATTTAAAAACCACACCCCCCACCAACAAAAAAAAAAAAAAAAAAAAACAGAAGAATGAGAGAGATGTATGAACAATCCAAATTTTACAAACAAATAACAAGATATATTCCTATTACTTACACGAAAAATTTTCTGCTGATGTATTATCCACCTCATTCCCCCGGAAGAAAAAGGTTCTCCAAAATTTTTACATGGCCTCAACCAATCCTCGATTTTCATTCGACGATTGGTTTGCCATTGTTTTGGAAGACGAATTTTCGGTTTTAACCTGAAATTAGGCCTCACCAATCGCCTTCCATCCTGCATCCACCGAATTCGTGAAGGATCCAACTGTTAATAATACAGAAAAGTAAATACTATTTCAAAATAGGCAACTGTTTTAAAAAAAAAAAAAAAAAACCATCAAAACCAACTTACCCTTTTTAACGCATTATCTCTGCCAATATTGTGAAATATCGCTCTTAAATAAAAAGCTCCAGAAACCCCATGGAACGCTACCTGCTGCCTCAATTCATCAAGCAAGGCAATTCTTTTGTCCGCAGGTAACGAGTTCCACTCACAAGGACACTTCACAGTTTTCCCTCCACAAAAAACGTCAAAACCACTGTTCACATTAAATTTCAAACCCACTGATTCCAATTCTTCTATTATTGTCCTTAAGTCACCTTCAGATCGACATTCAACGTTCCCAAAATCAGAATCTAACTCAGTTACTAAAGATCTGAAATCAGTTCTGTCTACACATTGACCTCGTATCACTTCTTCACATAATCCCTCCAAATCTATATCATCACTTGATTCCTTACTTTTTCTTACACTGATATCATGACTCGAATCCGAAATTAAATCACTAGCCTTTTCAACATTTACATTACTTGATTCCAACAAAGTAAAATCAATTTGATTTAATAATTCAAAAATCTCCTCCATGTCTCCTTAGTATCTTATTTCACTTCCAAATATATATCAAGACTAAAAGTCTAAACTACATTGGCTCTTTCATTTCCTATTTTCAAATTTTACGAGCGTACCAATCACCAGCTAAAACTCGTATAGGTTTCCTTAAAAATTTTATTACCCTAATCGTCAGAACTTTCATGGCTCAAACAATATAAAATTTTCATCTTTCTTGACCAATGTCGTCTAAAAAACCCTTGTCAATTCTTGACTTTTACTACTTTTTTATTTCTTTTTTTCTCACATCCAACCAAATGCAAACCCATATTTTCCATCCTTTCAACCTTCCTGGTACAGGTACAATCCATCCTTCTCTTTCTATACTGTAAAACCACAGCATGATCACTGGGAATGTACCTTTAGAAGAACAGTTTTTGTAAGGGTATTGTAATATAAGAATTGTTTTTCTAATGGAGAAGTAGAATACCTTTCAATAATGTATAACTTCTGTTAGAATCAAATTTCGGTACTTTTGCACGAATTAAATAGATAAAGTATAAAAGTCATATAATCAAGGGTATAGTTAAGTAAATTTAGATACCTTTCTTTTTAAATTTATAGAATGATTCCGACTGCGGCAGAACCGATCGTGTTCCACTCAGGACCTGTGGACGGTGTATGTCCACAGGATTATCCAATCACATATGGACATTTAATAAATAGTTTTTGTTTCGACTTAGAAGAGTCAACCTGATTCATTTATTACAGTCAGCAAACAACAAAGAAATTTTGCCAATTTTGCTTCGAAAAATTACCAATTACAGAACAAAATAAATACGAATTCTGTACCTCATGGCACTCAGTTTGTAAAATACAATGCGTTAATATGAATTGTAACGGTTGTAGGGAAGCATTAATAACGCCACGCTGTAGGGCAATCGACTGTAAAGGTTGTACTGAGCAATTCTTAAAAAATAAAATGCAACTTCAATTAGGAAACGAGGTTATAGTTGAAAATGTTTTTCGATAAAATATTATAAATTGTAGTCATAAATAAAATTTCAAATATGTCTAGAAAATTCTCTTTAAGCAAAACACTGTTAAGATCTAGTTAGTATTTTAAAGCTCAATAACGAATTTGTTATAGAAAAATGCTGCCGCAAGATTTTGAATCCATTCAAGCCGAAAATCCAGAAAACGACGAACAGTACTACCAACCGTATATCGATCAAATAATTATGAAACATTTTTGTTGTTACTCTCCAGAAAACGAAATATATCAGAATACTTTAGATCAAAAATTCATATGTAAAGAATGTTACAGATTTAAAATTACCTTTTTTGAATCAGAAATATCTGTACCTTTCCTTAACCGCCACATTGTAACCACGGATCTTAACGAATTAAAATGTTCTGTCTGCGAAGAGCAAATTTTTTTCATACGTTTCAGAGCAGACCAATGTTTTCTTTGCACTGAATATCTCTTTGAGTTAGCAAACGCCGAAAACGAATAATTTATAATCCATATACATAATTATTAACAATAATAATAACTAATTTCCATTTATATCAAATTAAATCACAAACAACTCAAATAGATAATTCTTTTGCAGATAAGGACAATGGCAATGCAACAAAGAGATTTGACAAAGGGTAGCGCAGTACAAATACTTAATGAAATAAGTATTGAGTATGATTTTTCAAAACCAGAATACACAGTAAAATCTCTTGGAATACATCAAGAACTACCGCCATTCGAGGCAACTTGTGAAATTTTAAAAAATAATTTAACGTATGCTTGTGTTGGAGAACCTGCGTCCCAAAAGAAAGTAGCAAAACAAAATGCAGCAGCTAGAGTCTTGGAAACACTTTCCACGAAATATATATTTTTAGAAGAAAATTTAGAAAAATGCTTAATAACAGAATCTAAATTTTATAATATAAGCGATAAAAACAATAAAGAAGCTTTACAAAAATGGACTAATTCATGTGAAAGGTGTTTTCAAAGAGGACATTTAGCTCATAACTGCCGCAACCCTCTACGTAATAAAAAATATAAAAAATAACCCTTAAAGAATATTTTCACTAATCTACTACATTATAAAAATTATATTTTATATATTACAACATGTTATTTATAATTTACAAATATAAAATACCCCATTCACGTATAAAAAATATTAATGTATTTAGTTATATAACAAAATAAATCATTGTAACCTTATATTAATACTAATTTAAAAATATTTTTAAAAAAAAAAAAAAAAAAAAAACTATGTAATAATTTATAACAAGACAATATAAATTTGTATCCAAAAAATATGTTAATATTTGAATTTATCAAATTGTGAAAATGCAAAAAAAAATACAAATTGTAGAACAAACGTAGAAATGAATGTTATATTTATCATTTTAAGGCCATGGACCAACCGGATCACGTGATTAGATTCCTACCTTATCATCATTTTCCATTTGTGTAACCCCATTTCTGTAAAAAATGAGATAATAAGTTGATAATTTGTGAGAGTAAATGAAATGCACAAAGGCAAGTCTGTCTGGTTATAAATGTTTATAATTATAAAAAAAATGTTTGCAAAGAAATTTTTTTTCATAATTATGAACATTTATGACCAGAGAGACCTATAATAATGTATTTTATTTGATTCTACAAATTTTCAGTTACTTTTCTCAATTTTTATAGAAATGGGGTTACACAAACTGAAATGCCGGTAAAGTAGGAATCTAGTCACGTGACCAGGTTGGTCCATGGCCTTAAAGAATTTGAAAATCTTTCTGTGGAAAAAATGACGCTTTCGACTGCGCTGGGATTCGAGCCCAGGTCTTTCATTCAGATATTGTTATCAGAAAAAGAGTTGAATGTATTTCTTCAAAACAAAAAAAATGTATTCTTCTACCGAAGTTTCGATCGCGGATCGTTAACTCCCCGCGCTCGAACTGAGGGGGAGGTGTCACGCCCCGCGACGTATTTGAATGTATATAATACACACAGGCTGGTTTGAGTTAGAAATCTATGAGAAAATCGATAAAGGGGAATAGGGAGTAGGGGAAGTAGGGAGCAGTATAGGGCCCCTTCTCCTCTAAGAAGATATGACTACGTCACGATTTTCGCTGACCGTCAATTTGTATGAAAAAATATAAGAGGCCCACACCAAGAGAAAGCAGTCAGTAAATTCTTCGTCCAGTTCGACACTTAAATTTTCCTTCGGATTTATAACCGGTCTCGCGACAATAGTCCAGTGCGGTATTTCAATTTAACTTCGGAAATCTCTGAGTTTGAGATTAATAAAATTCGATTGGGACAATTTAAAATCCAAGTTCGGGAGTCGTAGAAGTCATCATAGACTTGAATAGATCTTGTAAAGATCTTCGAACAGTGTCGTAAATTTGAATCGCCGCCTTTACGGAATATACCTGTGCGGCCTATAACTCCGTCTCTCTCACACACTTGGACTACACCTGTGGGGATCCAGTGCTTACCACTCACCGCCGGGTGTTTTAACCATCACAATTAAGGTACTGAATCTCCCCCCCCCCCCTCTCTCTCTCTCTCTCTCTCTCTCTCTCTCTCTCTCTCTCTCTCTCTCTCTCTCTCTCTCTCTCTCTCTCTCGCTCTCTCTCGCTCTCGCTCTCTCTCTCCCACCCCTCTCTCTCGCTCTCTCTCTCTCTCTCCCCCTCTCTCTCTCTCTCTCCTCTCTCTCTCCCTCTCTCTCTCCCTCTCCCTCTCTCTCTCTCTCTCTCTCTCTCTCTCTCTCTCTCTCTCTCTATTCTTCGTCTCTCTCTCACCCACGTACCAACCAGCCTGTGCCTACGTTACGTATATAAATTGTCTTAATGAATGTATATCTGGAAATTTTAACCAGTAAAATAAATTCAATTTGTATTATTTTCATAATCATTGTGTCTTTCATTGACTTATCCTCATCCCTAAGCGAGGATCATTCGATCCTAACTTAAAACGAGGAATCTTCGATCAAAGTAAGTATATTTGCGTACTTGTGACGTAACAAATGCATACAGAAAATCGAGCGCGAAGCGCGAGTGTCATGATGAGAATGTGTTCCTTAAGGCCAATAGAGCCTTAAGTAAATTGAATTTCCTGTTTCACTTAAACTGAAAAAGAAACTTAGTGAATTTGAGAAAATGACTAATTTACATCATCTTTAATATCATTAAATTGGTTTGAGCTTCAGTATTAAATTGTAAGAAATAAACTTAAACGTATGCGAAGAGCACAAGACCGAGCGCGAAGCGCGAGGTCCAGAAAGAACGGAGCGCGAAGTGCGAGGATCGAATCGCGCGCCCTAGGCGCGCTCAAACTTGCGAGCGAGCGAAGCGAGCTGCGCGCTAAGCGCGCAATGAGAATGTGCCCGCAAAGCGGGCAGATTTTTTTATATACCTAACTGCAAAATATTTTACATTTACATTAGCAATAAACAAAACAAACAAAACTTGTAAAAATAGGAACATTTTTTGTTTTTGAAAAAAACTTTATGAATAAGTTCAGAATTCCAACACTGGTTTCTGATAGTGCTCACAAGTCTCTACTAATTAGCCGAATAACATTTTTCGATTAAACTAATATTAGAAAAGTTACAGTATGTTAAAACTTGAAAAAAGTTAATACCTATGAAATTCTATTTTCCAGTTAAATTATACAATACGAGATACGAAAAGGCGTTATGATACAAAATTGTTTACTAAATAAAGATCTACAAGTTTGAATCGCAATATTTTTTCATAAGATGTATATTTTTCTTTTTAATTTAAAAAAATAATATTGAAAATCCAAAATTAAATTTTTTAATAATAATATGTAATGTACGCAAAAAATTTAATTTTGCAAAATTGTTCGATTCATCTTTTTTTTCATCTTTTCTGCTTCGTAATACTTTTCTAACCATATTCCTCGTCCAAAAATTTTTGGACTTCATTTAAGACTTTTTTTCTGTGTAGAGCCTTAATTAAATTGAATTACCTTTTTCATTTGAAATCAAAAAAGTTAGTAACTTTGTGAAAATGTAATTCACATCTATAATGTTATAAAATTGATTTGAGCTTCCGTATCAAATTACAAGAAATAAATTTATGTTTGTATTACTTGTTTAAAATATAAATTTAAACTTTTTGGAGAGTTTAATGTTGTACCTCCTTAACACTAGATCCATTTTGACTCATGCAACAAAATTGAAGCTTTTTGCAAAAAAACAGTTCCAACTAAATTAAAATAAAAGATCTATTATTAAAGACTTCATGGAAAACATTTTTCAGTTATATATATATATATATATAGCAATAAAATTTTAAATGAGTCAAATTGGCTTAGTCCGTAAATCTAGTGTTGAATCAACATAAAAATTAAAAGTATTTAATTAACTGTATATTAATAGTTATATATGCTGTGCCATAATAATGTTTGCATTTCAATTAAAGTAAGTAATTAAAGAAAGTTTGAATAAGTAAGTAACTATAGAAGGTTCATAAATCCAGGTAAACTACCTATACGTAATTAACAGCTGATAATGTAGTTATTTTGGTGTTATACGCTGGCTCATAAATAATACTTCCACCTAGTATAATAGATAAAAAATCATTATTGCCAGCGTCACAGTACAAATTTTTAGAAATATTGACTACTTCATATTTGACTAACTAATGAATTGTGGAATGAAACAAAAAAATAAGACAAATTTTTTAAATCTGTAAAAAGTGAAATTGCACTGAAATGTATAGCATCCTGAAATAAAAATCTGCCCCTTGATTTGACCGATAAATGCAACTATGGAGATTATAACCTCGAAACCGAAATTCATTTTGGAATAAAACAGTACAGTGTTTAGCTGTTTGGTATCACCATTTCCCACGTGTACAATTGGTTTAAAATTATCTACAAAGTCTCAAGTTGGCTTCAAGTTACCAGAGATAAACTCTAGGGACTCTACGGCTATACGGAAACTTTAGGGAGAAAAACTTGTTCTGCAAGTTTTTAAATTTAGTAACTAGTTTTGTTATGTATTTAATTTTATTTGAATCTATTTGGACAGGTTTGAAAGGTGTTGTACCCACTTCAATCAGCTTCAAACGAGGTTCATGGTTACCATCGCCTTTGAAAAAGCTTCGATATAAAGAAAGTTACAGCCCTGAATTCTCAGTATATGTACGTGACTTTTACATCACATGAGAGCAAACAACAGAACGGTAGGTCATTAGCAGTAACAGGCAGCAGACGAAAAAAGGAAGCTCGTTATCCATTGCTATATCCTGAATACGTAACCATCTTCATATTATGCTGAGTACACCATTAAAATATATGTTTCATTTACCCTTTATAAATTTAATTGACAATAAATTTACTTCATTCAAAATTATCCTAGCAGATACGTGACATATTCACGAATATATTGAAAACTCGATTAAATTTCATGCGCTACACTAATGTACTGAGAAATATTTTGCAGAATTAGAGCTTAGAATGTAATAACATTCGTGATCATAAATTAATATTCTTCATGAGAGAATTAAAGCCGAATTGATAATAATTTTTCGAGTGGAATGGAATCACCAAAATTTCGTGCAATTATAAAATAAATCATAGATATACGAAGGGTTTTCATGATTCGAGGGTTAATCATATATGATTAAGGAATCTAGGACTCAGTAAATTTGGTGGTAGCATACGTGAGAAGAATAGTAAGCTTTACCTGAGGTGAGTAAGCAACGCTAAACCGTTCACACGATTGTACCAGAATATTACAATCCAATGGATTTTATTTGTGCCAGCACTTTTCGAAAATTTGGGTGAATAATGTACTCTAAACTTTTTATTCTTTCACATAAAGGAGAAAAATTCAATTTAAAAGTGATTAAAGCTTTTACTCTTAGACCACATTACATTCGGATGATTTTGCTATTTGGAATTATGTCAAATAGCATCTACCGAGTTAAGAGCTGAAGCGTCTACATCATGAAGAAAATACGCGTTTAATTTTCCAGAGTGCTTTCAAACGAAGATCATAAATTATGGAGAAAGGAACAAATGCTGGTCAATACCAATCTTCAGACGAAAGACAAACAGTATTTTAGAAAGTTGTACTAGTAAGATCAAATGTAAAGTGAATGTCTCAATTAGTGACCAAAATTGTTATTCGGCGGAATAACTAATTGATATATTTGTACTAAATATAAATAAAATCATTGAAAAATCTCAAATTTCTTAAATTTCATTATAAAATCATATATGGGTGATTCTCTGCGAGGATGCAGTTTTGTGTTTTTTGAGGATTGTACACTTAGCTTAGCATTTTTCAAATGATTGAGTACATGAACACGTTCAAACAACATTTATTTTACTAACCCCGATGAATTATTTGTTCAGATATGCATTTTCATTTTTCTGAAGCACATAATGCACTCCAAATGTCACAACCGTGGCATGTCCTCACCCTGATTTCCTGAAAATTTTATCTAATCACATCTTGAATCTTTCTCGAAATAGTAAATCAGCTATACGTGTCAGCAATAAGTAATTGTACCTGCAATATTTGATGTTTTTGTAATTTTTGCACGTTTTTCAAATTACTTAACTTGACTTTAAAAAGTGTCCATCAGTTTTGATGAAAATTACATGCTTTGAATTATTATTTTGCTTCTTCTGTATCGTGCTTTGTTTTGCGCCTTGCATTTGTCAATTCGAATCAGCAATGATCTCTGTAAGTTTTGACAGCGGTATGTCAGTCTAAAAAAAATTTGTGTGTATTTTATCACCCGAGAAATATCAAAAAACGATACGTATAAAAAATGTATGTCACAACCGTGGCACTTGTATCTTCTGAGTATCAAATAATTTATCGTGCATTTAATTATTTTTTATTGACTTTTGCTAGCAGAACCTCAAAATATTTCGGAAACTTTCCTAACTCAAACCGCCTCTCCGTAATGATCAAATAACTATTAAAATGTCACAACCGTGGCAGTTTTTTTACTTCGGAGAAAAACTTTATGGAATGTGAATTTGTTGTGCACAACTGATTTTAACAATGTATTGTGGCTAATTTTATAAAAATATTGTGTGTTGCTGCACAAAATAATAGTAATCAGGGGCGTAGGTAAAAAAAAATTTCGGGAGGGGTCTTTCGAAAAAAATATATTTCCTTCGGTATTTTGTAATTTTTATTCTTTGACGATCTGGTTACTAGAGTAAGATTTTTCAATTTTTTTATTTTTAAAGTCATACAACCTTTGGAGTCCAGATTGTAGATTTTTCATGCTTGTATTTAATGTAACGGCGTACGATTTTTGTGATTTTCAAGCCACTGAAGTTTAGGTTTTTTTTTCCTTATACTTTTAGTATTTTACATAATTATTTTGGTATTTTTTCAAGTTGAAAGATTATCTAATATTATTATAGATTTATACTCAACGTTATAAAATTCGATGCTCTACAAATCAAAGTTCTGAGAAGTTTGAATATTTTTATATTTATTTGACTAAATTATCAGTAAACAAATTTAAAGTATTTCGTTTATTTATAAAATTTTTTTATTGTATGTTATTTTTACAAATTTGAAGTATTTTCCGGTATTTAGGTAGATTTATAGTATTTCTATGGATCGCTGCATAGATTTTTAGAATTTGATTATATAGTATTGAAATTTTCAACCATTAATAGTATTTAAATTGATTCTACAGAAAACATTACCTTTCATATAGATTACCAGTATTTTTTTCGTATTTTTGTAGTATTCATGAAAGTTGTAATTCACAAAAATGCATCGATATGTTTTTAAATAATCTTTAGTTTGAGGAATACTATTATTATTGTATTATATTAATTATATTTTTTATTATTTGCGTGAATAAATATTCTTGTCAAGCATTATATGCCTTTCACACTAATTCATTTTATTTGTCAAATTTCTTTTTAAGACGCACGCAACAATTGTTTTCGTATCCATCCCTATGTTTTGAATATCTACACAATGTATACTTTTTTTGGGAAAAATGGTACGTTGTAAAACGCGACTTGTTTCTAAAAAATCAATGAAGGCTACTGAAAAACGTCAGCAAGATATTACGAAAATGAAAAAATCGGTTTCCAATGCTAATAAAATAGGAAACCAGAAAGAAAGATTACTATTTATCGAAGCTTGATTTGGTGCAATAATTTGGTTTTACTTTTCATTTATTATGTAATTATTCAACGTAAAAAAACATGTGAATTTAATTTTGTTTCCAAGAAAAATATAATAAATATTGTGTACTTTGTTATCGAATGTATTTTGTCGCTTTATGAAACCACTTACAGCAGTCAACTGCACCAAAAGTAGGAAAAATGTCATAACCGTGGCACCGAAAATTAAAGATTTTATCGCCAAGAACAGACCATGACACTTGTAGCTTGACCACATTCAGGGTGTATTTCAGTAGTAAAAATACAAAAGAAAATGACAAAAACCGTACAAAAAAGAGAATTTTCGTTTACATAATTTTGGGCTTCCAAAACTGCGTCCTCGCAGAGAGTCACCCATATACATGAATTTACGAACAACATTAAATCATAATGGAATTTAAAGTTGCGCACCTCAACTTTTGTAATGTTTCAAGCGCAAGATGGCTGCTGACAATAATAATCTCGGCGAGCCTGCTTACGTCAAAATTAATTATCGAAATTAATATTGCACTTGGTTACTTGCATAAAGTGTGAATTCGAGTGAGTAAAGCTCATAAAAGTGAGAAAAATCGCAATTACTCAAAAGATAAGTTTTTTGTACATTTTTTCGCCCGGTCATTAAAAGGTACAAAAAATTTATGCATGTGCCTCGATATGACCATTTGCATCAAAGTATTGAAAATTTCTATATTGTTGATCCGTCGTAATGAGAGTCACTAAAAGGAACATAGCTTTTTTGTACTAATTAGTGACCATCAAATAACTATTAATCATTACTCAGATTTGAATTGATTTTAACCACTCATACTGCCTATTTTCAATGCTCTGTTCATTCCATACATGGTTACTAATTGGGACATTCACCTTATATGCTAGCATGATAATCATATTGTTATTTATTATTCGTTTCATTGATTGAAATTAAGATGAAGTCTTGTGATGCCATTTTCCAAAATTGTATGTGTACTGAAGGCTTCAGTTAATTACATTTGAAAGTTTCATATAGCCCTTGTGTGAGAACTTTTGATTCGATGAAATAATAAAACTTAAGTACAGACTGGTAATTATGAAATATAGCAATTAGTCAATAAATTTCAACCACATCCATTTCCAGTAATTATTACATATATTTAACAGAAGCTAGCAGCTCGAAATATCAGTTTTTGGGTTGGTATTGAGAGCATAGAGTTAAATGCTCTATTAAAAAGAAATTATGGCTCTCCTAACCCCTCTCAATTAAACTCCCCAAAGCCAGAAAATTAAACTCATCCTCAATATGGTGACTGGTTACGTGTACAATAGGTTTCAACAGTATTAATGCAACTACTACTATGGAAGTGGGATCGATAAAATGAAACATGAATGCAAACATAAAGCACTAACCAAACGTATTTCACTTATAGAGGACAAGAAAGGCGTGAATGTTGGGACATAAATGGGCACTTTATTGGAATGTTGAAATTGGTTAAGGTGGCTTCGGCGTTTGGTGTCGTATGAAGTGAGGGGCACGGTGAGGGGACGTTTAACATGAATGCTCATCTACTTATTTTTTTGATAATCATACGTATTATAGTCACATCTAAGTAGAAAAGTCAGAATTTGCGGAAATGTAGCCAGAAAACAGCGATAGTAAAAATTTATTAGTTTCACCTCGAGGCGATTTTCATATTCTGTACTTTGAACGCAATTTTCTCTTGATTGAAGTCGTCAACCCTTTGTTTGATTTATGGGGACTTGTGATTCTGTTCTGGAGTTTCGCCGGTTTTGATGAGGAGTCCCATAAGACTACGTGTTAAACTGACACTTTTTCGGTAGCGATTTTTTCAGGAACGACATCGTCAACCATGGTATTTCTTTTTGTCAAATGAATATAGCATATTTTATTTTTAAAATCCCTAAGTATCAGAGCCATTAGTGATTTTTTTGATAAACGCCAAAGCCACCTTAAACGAGCAGTTTATGTGTTTTTTTGACTCGTGTTCTTTTCTTGAGAGTAAAATCCTTAATTTATTCGAAGAATACTATAACTACGTTCATTTTTATACGTAAAAATTAGAGTGGAGTAAGAAACAAGAAGAAGAAAATTATAAATCAACCCTGACGGAAATGTCTTTTTGCAATCAAATGCATCAAATTACAATAAACCACAATAAGGTGATAATTAAAATGTTGAAAAAAATGTCGATTAGATAATGCTAAAAATAGCAAAGAAAACTGTGAAATAATACATAAGTATAGATGGACAATAATTATTTTAGTAATATTGTTGTACTTAGTAGTAACTTCACGTATTCTTCCACTTAAATTTATGTTTAGACCCAAAAGTTTAACGCATATGATCACTTTCCTACTCCAAAGGAAAAGATAAATTTTATGGAGCACAGTCTTAGCGTTATGATTAAAATGTCGACAATTGGACGAAATTAAACTTTAAAGTAAAAACAAACTTCTTTGATTCTAGAATATAGGTGGTGTATGTATTGCGCGAAACTACGATTCTGCACATGTATCAAGCTGTCTACAATTCGCTCTCTAATTTGCATTTCAACGCTTGCCCCTCGTCCATTATTACCAACAGAACAGCTTGGTTGAATTTCACGAACCCATCCTGACTCTCCTTCTCTCACTCCCCTTAAAAAACCCCCTCCCTATTTCATTCTCGATTGGTATATTAATTTAATATCTATTCCTTATTTACTTAATCTCTTTATTTTTCTTCAAAATTAATAGGTAGTTAATTAGTATATTATGCGCCAAGGCACATAATGAGGGTTATTACGCGACGAACGACAATGCTCGCAGGAGATCGAAGCCGAGGCGAGATTAGTCCTGCGAGCATTTTCAGCGAGTCTCGTAATTACCCGAATTGTGTGCATTGGCGAATAATAAGGGTTATTACGCGACGAGCGACAATGCTCGCCGAGACAAAGCCGAGACGAAGCCGAGGCGCGATCAGCCCCACGAGCATTTTAAGCGAGTCTCGTATTTACCCGAATTATGTGCATTGGCACATATTCTATTTTATGTGACTTCGGCGCATATACGAGTTTTTATGCGTACACTTGAATCCAATCTGAAAAGGTCGAAATTGCCGTGATTATCGCCCATCTCACTTGACATTTCGCGAAAACTTCCGGCCATTTTGATTTTCTGGATCTTGTGTAGTAGCAGCGTATTGCAATAGATGCATGCAAGTACAAGGCTTTGTCAGTACGGTACCAACGGTGTACGAAGAAGAAGAAAAATAAGAAGAAGATTACGCTCCGCTGTATCGTAATAGGCGGATGCGCAGTTCAATTTTTACATTACATTCCTCTCTATCGTAATACACAACATTGCGCTACTCTCAACTGTAGCGTAAAAACGAGTTTACACGCCGGAGGCACATAAACTATTTTATGTGACTTCGGCGCATTTACAAGTTTTTCTGCGTACACTCGAATCCAATCTAGTATACGCAGAATCTTCCAATCGAATCTTCGGTAATAGAAAATTACGCAATTGACACTAGACAGCTAAAAATGCGTAAGACGATGGAGCGACTTTCAAAATACATCGCTGCCAAATCCGCAATAATAAACAAATATTTCTGAAAATTTCCAGTAAACTTCCATTGACGGTAAGGAACAAACTTTGTCGCTGGAAGTTTTCCGAAATCGAAAATTTATTAGAGACTTTCTACCGGGATCACATATACATGGTTTTTTATTTACATTAAAGTATTATTTAAAGAAAAATGTTTCGACATATTTCATTTAATACATTGGCTCCGCCAAAGTATTCTACGTCTAATGATAAAAAACAAACGAATTCGTCAAAAATTGACCGAGTAACAGTAATTTATGTTTTGAAAAACACTGATTTTCAATCATTTTTGATGACGAAAAATTGAGTGTTTTTAATTCTTATCTAAAAAACTATTAAGGCTACTTAAAAATTGTATAAAGATAAAAGATGCGTCATGACAAATCCTACAAAACGGTATTTTTGTTTTTGTGAATGACCAAAAAAAAATTTTTATCACGATTTTCGTGCGTATGTCGCAACCTGGCACCGTATTGTAATAGACGCATTATGTTCCGCTGTATCGTAATAGGCGCATGCGCAGTTCAATTTTTACATTATGGTTGATTTATCAAATATTTAACAAAAAGTCTAATAAAAAAATTTTAATTGAAGAATTTTTCTGTGAAAAAAGGAACGCTTCCACTCCGCTGGGTATCGAGCCCAGGTCCTTTCGATTGCCGGTCGAATGCTCTGTCATCTGAGCTACGGAGGTTCCACAACTTTTCTCACAGAAACTTTTAACGCCTAATCATGGCTACGGATAAACCGAGAACTATTTTCTGATCTTTCTAAATCATTTCAGTCGATTATGTCGATCGTTAGAAGAGTGTATCACTGTATGTGATAACGGAACTCTACCATATCGAAAGGACCTGGGCTCGATACCCAGCGGAGTGGAAGCGTTCCTTTTTTCACAGAAAAATTCTTCAATTATAATTTAAAAATTCCATCTAGTCTTGCGAGACGTTACATTAATTCTGAATCATGGGTTGATAAGGTCGATATGGTAGAGTTCCGTTATCACATACAGTGATACACTCTTCTAATGATCGACATAATCGACTGAAATGATTTAGAAAGATCAAAAAAATTTTGAAATTTTGATCGACTATTATTAGAATTTTTAAAGCATTAATAATCTCTTCAACTCAATTTTTCAACATAAAAGTACCATCATGTTATTCATTTAAGTAATCATTTATGTGATAATAGAGGATAAGAGCCAATTTAAATCATTTTGCGCATTTTCCTATCAGACAAATCATAAATAAAAAAATAAAAATTGTGTGTGTATAAAATTTAAAATCGACCGTAACACTCATGATACTTCTTGAAATAAAATTAAAAATTTTGGAAATGTTCATAAACACCTTCTCACGGTTCTTCTTCAGATTTTTGTGATTGTGCTCATGAATAGTTACATGATTGCTAACTTTTAGCAAAAAGTAAAAAATCGTTACGTTCGACAATAACGGTCAAATATAAAAATTAAAATTTGTACTTTAATCATTATTCACGCGCAAAGATAATATTATTAACTAATAATTAACAGCATATATTCAGACTTTTTAATTTTTTCGTAATTAATTGCCCAATTCATTAATTTTCTTCCATAATTTCATTTTCTAATATTTTTTAATTCTTGTTAACCGATCTTCTAATGTTTTTAAATACAAATTAAATCCGATTGGTCGTTTTCTTTCGCATATGTAACATTATTCAATTATTAATAACTATTTTAAGACTATAGTTGTTTCCTGTCCAGTAGAAGAATATTATATTGTAGTATCTTCAGATAATATTGTGAAATTCTCAGTGTTCTGGTTAAAACAACCTTTCCCTTTATTTTTATTTTATTTTCACTTCATGATAATTTTACATTTTTTTCCCCAATTTTGTAAGTCAAAAATAATTGCTGGGTTTGCTGTTAAAAATACAGTTTATACTATAAAAATATAGTTTTTTCAAAAAATATTTTCAAAGCAGTCAAAAGAAAACATTTTTGCATTGCAAGCTACGTGAATTCTATTTTTAAATTAGTAAGAATAAAGATAAAGAAATTAGCTGATATAGAATCTTTGGATTTTTCCAATAGTTATCACAATACAATAATGCAAACTTTTGACGCTTTGTTCTGATCGTGTTTAGATTAAATATGTAAACTAACTAAAGGCCTAGTACATGTTTATCACATCGTGGTTTTCTTAAAAAATATCACTCTATGACGAATTAAGATAAGGCTATAAAACAAAATATGTATTTAAAGATAATTAATGCAGAATCATGTTTATTCATGAGAATTTTCATTTGGTTGAATACGAAAAAAGTTAAAGGTCTTAAAATTTGTCCATCGATTGATACTTATATGTAATATATAATCAAGAATATTCTCTGTTTCTTCAAAGAAACTAATAACACAACCTGGATTTCCGTTTGAGACAGATTTGTACTAAGAGGTGATGATCCCATTTTTCAGAATATCTTCTTAATTTATCAGTTTTTGGAATAGAAACAAGGAAATTTTATTTAGAAAACCACAATATGACAAACATATACTTCGCCTTCAGCTAGTTTGCATATTCAATTTTACGTAGAACAAAGCCTCAAACATTTGCGCTATTGTAATGTGTTTACTATTGTTAACGCGGAAATGTATGTACAAACACGTTTCTTCGTTTTTCTTTTAGTTAGTAATAAAATACAAAGCACATAAATTAAGTCGCAATAACATTTTATTTCCGAAAAATTTTACGTGGCTGCGAGATTTCTTAATTTCTTGGCACAAATTTAAATACTCATTTTTACCTTCAAATATTATATAGTTATTAAGCTGCTGAAAATTGGGCTGTGATGTTTTATTATAGAAAAATATTGATATAATCTCACAACAACAACAAAATTAAATATTATCTTGAAAAACAATAAAGATTTTAAAAGTTTTCAGGCTTATTTTGAATTTAATGTTCTAGTGTCTGGGCTTGAGTAGTTGGCAACCAAACAGATAGAGCACAGTAAGAAATCCCTTTCATCGGGTAAAAAAGATTTTCTTAGTACATAGGAGAACATTTTTAAATGAGCAATACAGGCTATAATCATAAATAAAATGTCAATTATTAGCTCTATTTCTAATGACCCATATATTTTTTCACAATCTGCAAGCCATAATAACATCAAAGTGATGACATATAAACACGGGATAACATTTTTAAGTAGTATGTCAAACACAATGGAGGCCAATCATGGAAGAAGAACGTATGAGCTACAGAACAGTGTTCTTAAAAAAATAAATAATAAAAAATGAGGATTCAATATTGATATAAATCCGGAAAAACTCTTAGTATCAATAAACTGAATTGAGCAATAAATTCAATGACTCACTCTTTAAATGGCTCAAAAAAAAAATTATAATTCAATGAAATTTTGTTTTTTTTTATTATAGTTGGAAAAAATTTCGTCACGTGCCATTTCCCTATGAATTGAATGAAAACTTCAAGGTAGTTGTGCAGAAATTAGGTCTCTATAAAAAAAATTCCACTATGGTTTTAAGGCTTGAATTGATATTATCAGTAGTCTCTTGTGGAAAAAAAATATTATTTTTTATTTAAAAAGTTTAAAACTTGCGGAAAATAATACTTTTGATACTTTTTTTTAAATAGAAGTTTTTCTTACTACCTTACTTACTTTCTTAATTTTTCGGACAAAATATTCTCTACGGCTCTACTGTTGTCAATTTTAAAAGTAAAGTTTTCAATGTCTGAAATCGTTAAAACAATTTTTTTTTTCAATAACTATAAGTTTAAAGATTATTTAATCATATTCAAAATTGAAAACAGTAGAGTTGTTGAAGATATTTCCCCCTGAAAAAATAAGTTATGATTTATCAAAATTCAATCATTTTGAAAAAAAATTGGTAAGAAGCGACAGTGAGGGAAAATTCTATTACGAAAAAACATTATTAAAAGTATTATTTTGCGTACACTGAGAGAAAAAGTAAAGGGAGAAGCAGATCAAATTTGTTAATTAAAGAACATTGCATAATTAAAAGATTTATATACTTTTTAGAAGTATTAATTTTTATTATTCTATATTAGTGATACTTTATATAGGTTATGATTCCTTTAATTTTTGTTTTCAAGAGTAAAATCAACGTATGTTCAGGATCTAAAAAATTTGAGTTTTTTCAATTCCAAAAATATGATAAAACTTTTGAATGAAGAAAATTATATCATAACGAAATTATGCATTTAAGTTCACAATAAGTAATTCCAACCGTCCCGCCGAATTTTCCAGTCAAAAAACCCGAAAAATTGCTCGCTGACTCTCAAGTTTTTTTAACCAACTCACAGTAAAAGTCTCTCGCATAGGAATTCTATTTCTTTAAACACACTAACGGCATATTTTTCTGTTAGGCTTGTATTTTATTACTGGCATCAAGAAAAAGTTTTAAAATAGTGTACTGTGAAAATTACTGAAAAAAATATTCCGGTGCAAACAAGTAAATCTTAAGGATGGTGAGAGTAAAAAAAATTATCGGACAGTAAAAGTTCTCGGTATTAACGAATATCCTTGCGCTATCTCCGAAAACAGTAAAATTACGTGATCATTTTCTCTCAGTGCAATTATTAAATTTTCCTCGTGGAAAAAAATGTTTTTTTCTATTATATGACACGAGTGATTGATAATTAAAAGTCTTAAAATCATAAGATATCTTTTTTTCCAGAGACCTGATTTTTTCACAATAACTACTTTAAAAATTTAGTTAGTACCCTTGAAAGAAAAAATATTTACTTCTGAATAGAAAACTGATATAAGTGCGCTTTGCTATCTACCTGAACGGTATACGCTTTAAAGTGGCAACAAAGAACGTGGTGACTCAGTTCATGGAGTGCAGTGCTTGAAGGAGAAAGAAGTTAACTAAGCAGTTGCATTTTACTGAATAAAATCGAATCATAATCCGTGTAATATGTTGAAAATGTCAAAGTCCCAAAAGATATTTTCTATCGTTATTATTTTTTTAATTGTTACTTCAGTGGTTAATGCTGGTGAGTACACCTAATGATATTACTTTTGTGTATTAAAAGTAGTAATTTAATTTCCATTTAAAGCGTTTATACTTCACTCTTAAAATCCAAATGAGTGAAATTTACTGCGAAACAGTGCATATACATGATTAGCAGTTATACGTGTATCACCAGAAATATTGTTGAGTAATATACTCATGTACATGTACATGTAGCAACGGAATAAAATACACACTGAGAGAAAGTATTAGTCGTGGTTACCCATTTTTTTTTTAAAAGGTCACAAGCATAATTAAAATTTTTAGTAAAACTTACAAAATCCGATTAGTCGGTGCGTTTTGTAGTCGGGATTATTTTCATGCATTTCCACATTGTATCGATCTTATAATAGAAGTTGCCAATGCGCTTTTGTAAAACTTACTAATTGCGTTAATTGCTATTACTATTTGTCCAGTTTAGTTATTACAAAATTATATATTTTTCCGACATAACTGAGAATCGTTGTATTGAAAACTATTCCAATATCTTTCCAATTTTGAAAAAAATGTTAAATTTATCATTGGATCTATTTTATTTCGGTTAAATTCGATAGAAACTTTCTTAGGTCAGAATTGTTTATGAGAAAAACTTTTTTAATTATTGTTTTTCAAAATGCAACAAAGGATGATAACTGTTGACATGTTTCTCATCACAAACTGCACAAGAGTTTGAAATTATACTTTAAAATCACCATGATTTAACTCTTCTCATTTTGATGAAGAACAAAAGCATAATTCAAAGAAATCAATGTATATAACGATTTCAAAACGATTCAAAACAGTTAATAAACAGGTAAAATCTAATTCGTCTGTAAAATTATTTCTTCAAGTTTACTATTACCAAAGAATTGCAAGTCATTGTTTACACACGAAATATTGCATATGGAAATAAAATATTCACATTTCTCAAACTAAATGAATTTGATCAATTTTACAAAAAAATTAGTAGCATACTTAGTTCCATAGATTTTTGAGCATTGGTAAGTTTTATCAAATTTTTGGTACTGCTTACTAAAAATATATAGTTGTGAAGTCATCACAACTAATAGGATTTCTCTCAGTGCAGAATGCGTAAAATCAGTCAGTGAAGCTGAGAAAAATATAAATTTCCATTGAGAAGAATAGGTATTTTTGATATGCTTGTCAAGGGGAATAAGTTTTATCTAAATGAGAGGACTTTCTGAAAATGAGAAGAATATTCTCTTTTTTCGATATAACTTTTTCCTCTACACAGGCGTATCTGCAGCAAAAAAATAATAATCATTGCATACAAGAATTTGAGCAGTAAAAGGATGTTCGATAGTAAGAATTAAAACTTAAAATACGTATTTAATCCTTTAAAACACATTTATGAGCATGGAATCTAGAAGTCACCTGACAGCATAGAGTTGAAATGACTGACCTTTTTACAATTGTCATACAATAGAAACTTATGTCTTTTTCTTATTTATGAAATTAAAGTAAAAGATGCTCGAAATATTTGAACGTGTTCGAATTCTACTTTTCCTTCTCATCTCATTACTTGTTTAAAACTAAATTTGAAACTGAAAACTAAATTTTTTTAAATCCTTTCTTTACTAAAACTTTAAATTTGTGTATCTGATGTATAATTTTATTGTAGAAAATCCATGTTCTGGAGATTGTAGAGACCCAAATTTATGCGAAAAATGTATTAAAGGTGTGCGTTATAAAAAGGAAACCACCGTAAGTTTGCCCAGAATATTTACTTGAATAACTTTCGATCCTCCTGATGTAAATTGGAAAAAATTATGGACAGTCAACAAGTTTTCTGATGAAAGATTTAATTCTGCTTAATATAGCTCGAATTAGTGATAATAAAACTTTCTTATTGGTTATAATTCAACATAAATTGATGAATAGAAATTGTAGCAGTAAATGATGTCAAAGTTATGCGCGATCTTGAAAAAAAAAAACACTTGAAAATCAAAAATTCCATTTTTAAACCAAAATATGTGTGATACGAAATAAGCGTTAGAATGGAAAATAGTTTGCTTGATTAAATTCTATGATTATTTTTACTTTAAAAGATATTTGGAAGAGAATGAATTATTTTAATCGTGTAAATTATTAGAAAGTTAAGGAAATGTATACAGAAAATCGCGTGTGAAGCGCGAGTGTCATGATGTGAATGTGTTCCGTAAGGCTGATAGAGCCTTAAGTAAATTGAATTTGCTTTTTTGTTTGAAATCAAAAACAAATTTAGTAACTTTGAGAAAATGTGATCAAAATCTAGAACATTATAAATTTGACTTGAGCTTCAATATCAAATTGCAATGAAATAAATTTAAATGTATATGAAGAATATAAGACCGAGCGCGAAGCGCGCGATGAGAATGTGCCTGCAAAGCGGGCAGATTTTTTTTTATATTATACGATGTATATCGATTGTTTATTTATTGAAATTTACTCATATACACTACCGTCGGAAATTGTGCGCACGGTGCTTGTCATCGCTATTAAAAATCACTGCTGACTTTGAACCACGATATCTCGGTGAAAAGAAGAGATAGGGCATTTTTAAAAATACAGTTGGAAAGCTTATGAAATTCCACATCTATTGATGCTTAATAAATATTTTTTTGACTTTCTGAAAATAATACAGCATGTGAGGAGTAAAAAAAAAAATTCAAGATTTTTTCAACATCTGAAAAAACTGAGTTGAATTTTAATCGACGATCACGCTTTTCGGCCGGTTTGTTGCTTGCCTTCTTCGTTGAGGCAGGACCGAATAGGCTACGCACAAAGGTGGCGCTTAAGTGGAGCTCTCTTATATGTTCTTTGATCCAAGAACGTGTTTCCTTTATTTCCTTTCCTTTCATTCTTAGTTGATATTTACAATGACTATTAAAATTTTTATTAATGTTCTGGTTTATAAGAATTTTAGGAAATAAAAAATGTTTACATATTATTGTTCTATTCGTTAATATGGGTATAATATTGGATTTAAATAATTTTTAATAATCACAAATAACAATAAATATCTTTTTAAATTTATAATAATTAGAAATAAAAATTACTAATGAACAGAATCAAAAATATATATAAGAGGGCTCCACTTAAGCACCACCTTTGTGCGTAGCCTATTCGGTCCTGCCTCAACGAAGGAGGCAACCAACAAACCGGCCGAAAAGCGTGATCGTCGATTAAAATTCAACTCAGTTACGATTGAACATTTTTAATCGTATCTCGGGTACCCATAAATATTTTTCAAGTTTTCTTGGCTTAAATTAAAGACAAGATTTTAGACTTTATGTCGTATAATTTTCAGATGTTGAAAAAATTTTTCCTAGGTCATGCAAAAAGTTGAAGTTGAGGTAGAGAATTTGAAAAAATCTTGAATTTTTTTTTTTACTCCTCACATGCTGTATTATTTTCAGAAAGTCAAAAAAATATTTATTAAGCATCAATAGATGTGGAATTTCATAAGCTTTCCAACTGTATTTTTAAAAATGCCCTATCTCGTCTTTTCACCGAGATATCGTGGTTCAAAGTCAGCAGTGATTTTTAATAGCGATAACAAGCACAGGCCTTTTCCGTGCGCCGTTGCATGGAAATGCCACTCGGCTGGAATACCAAAATCCATTTCATGGTGGAGCAAATTGATGAAGTTATATTTATTTTTAAAGTGCTTGGCGGCTCCATCTGTAAAATAAATCATTTTTTTGGGTTGAAAATTCTCTTTCAAATATGTGTACTAATTTTTTCGGCGGGTTTTTCAAATTCTCTCTAAAGTCTTAAAAATGAAGTATCGACTTTTTATTCCAAGCTTGTTTTCATATTGTATTAGTTTGTAATAGTTAAGAGCATCCATAACTAAATACTAACCTATGTCTAACGTGCATATGCTTTTTGTGGACAAATTTTGAATTATTTGCCCTTTTTTATTTTAGCATTTATTTATTTTATTTTTGATTATTAAGTAATGGATACCTAAAAATCTTAATATAATATGAGAAAGATTAATTCAAATTTCTCGAAATTACTTCACCTTTGAGGTATACATTGTCATCGCAATACTCGCGCTTCGCGTCCGATATTAATGGTAACAATATTAAAACACAGGGATAGATTATAAATAGATTTTAAACAGTTTTAACTTCTTGTGACTAGAGGTTATGTTATTTTCACATCGATTCTACCCCACCATACATTATATTTTTGAAGTTCACATTAATTTAAGGAAAATAAATATTTTTCATTCTGGCCTTATGTAAACATTTACCGCATAATACTTCACTAAACTATTATTTACCTCGACCTGTGTGACTGTAAGACTTCGAAGTAGCAGAAAAAAAATGTGGTCTAACAAATACTCTTATTTCAGAACCAGCAACATAAAAGGTGTCGAAAACTTCATTGTAAAAGAGGTCTTTTTGCTTCATGTAAATTTTTTTAAAAAATAGTAAAAAGCAAGCTGCAGAAATGTACTTGTGCATGAATTTCCGTTTTTTGCGATAGAGCACACGTTAGATTCTTTCTTCTGCGTTTAGATTACGTATATTTAATCGGTCAAAGGCTGAGTACATACATCTTACAAGATATTTTTGTCCTGTTTTTTAATAAAAAATCTATAATTGGAGTTAATATTCTATTCAAGACAACAAATTATTGTGCTAAAAATGCCTATGTGTGTGTGTGTGTCAACAATACAGCATAAAAAAATATTTACAGTTTGCCTCAGTGTCCAGTAAATAACGGTATAAGATATTTTTCTAAATTATATAATAATTCCGACGCGTTTTGACTGAAACTTGAGTCTTTTTCAAGGCTGTAAAGTAAGATATAGCGTTGTAAAAAATTTGATGTGAAGATTAAAGAGAAGAGAAAAAAAATACATATATATATATATATATATATATATATATATATAAATCTTACCGTATTTTCCCATAAATAATATTATTAAATTAAAATGAATGTCCATTTGAGCCAGTCATATACGTTTATAATTGTATAGAAATTTGTTGTCAATTTTTATTAAAGATTTTTTTGGAAGGAAATTTATCTTACTTTGCTTATTTCTTATATACTTATATCTTTCTTAAAATTGAAATACCGGTAACACCAAATTTACAACAACAACAAAATTTCTTACTTTGCGTTAGATATTGAGAAATATATATACACTTCTTTTTTAATTTGATCTTGATGTGAAAATGCCCCTTGTCTATACTGTATAGAAATGTTATAAAGATTTGAAATAAATATAAATCGAATTATAATAGAAAATACTGTTGTTCTTCTTGGCCTTATTTTTCCTGATAAACAATATTTTCGAATTAGTTTTAAGATAGAGAGCTCTTATTATAAAAAGTAAATGTAGTTTTTTCAAAATGAACAGTGAACTCACTAGATATGATGATTCTAGACTCTAGGACAAACACTTTTACATGAGGAAATTATACATGATTCTATATAGTTTATTGAAAAACAAATTTATTTCTTTAACAGTTTTTAAAACAAACTCTTTTACGTTCAGTGATATTTAGAATACGATGTCGATGGCTTTTAAGATAAAATAAAAAATTTTACTCTGAAAGTCAGAAAGTAGAATCTTTTCTTTTACACTTTATAAAAAATGTAATTTTTTATAAAATCCCCCGTTTTTGATATTAATAAAAAAAGTTCTAATATCGTCTTAAAATAAAAAAACACATATCAAATATCTTCGATCAAAGAACGCAAAAAAAGGTTTTAATTATAAATCTTGGGTGCAATCATCCATATACATATATATTCATCGAATATAACTTATCTAACAGGGCAGAGTACAGAGAATTAATTTTCGATATGCAGCAGAATCTTTTCGAGGATTTAAAATAAGACTGTAAAAAAAGATAGAATGCCAATGGCAAGCTCCATTTCCGTTGTCCTATATAGTTCTTTACATTCCATAACATATGTTAGTATGAAGATGATAATATACTATACAAGCGCAAGATAACTCATTGTTAGAAAAACAGTATCAAACACAATCGAGTTCAACTGAGAACAATATATCTATCATTCATACTTAAAAGTATAAATAGAGGTAATGGTATATGCATAAGACTTATGAGTAGGAAAAACTGTTTGTTACTAAACTAATTTCAAATATAGCATATGCATTCCATTTCTTCACCTACTAAAAAAGTAGCTTAGAAATATGGAAGGATCAATTTCCTCATAAAACGAGTGATCCCTGCACGCAAAAAAAATGAACAGCAGAATTGACCTGAATACTAGTAAATTCTATTATTTTAGCCAGTACTTATATGAATAACATATCAATCCTGTAAATTTTACTTGAGGAATAAAGTAAACGAGATCGGTATTGGTAACAAAATATTAACTTGCAGACTAGTTATTTCTACTAGCCCACTCACTATTCTTAACTGCCTAGATATACAAAAAGTACATTTCATTTTGTAAATATTACAAAAATACCATGTAATAGAAACTTATTCAGACTGTATAATTTACTGGCCGTAAATTTTTTCTATACGGTACTTATACACTGTAAAAAAATTTTCAGAAAAGTTTCCGCAAATAACCGGACAGCTTAAAATACAAATGGGTCGTAAATTTTTCCACAGATATATTCGGAAATATTTCCGACATAGAACTGGAAATAGTTCCTACTGTTTGGTCAGAGAAATATCCAGTTTATTAAGAAAAATTTGTTAAATTTCATAATTTAACGTAGTTCGTTCAAGAAAATTAGACCTCAGGCAAAAATAGATAATTTTGCTTCCAAGTATAGCAATATTATTATTGAAGAGCTAATTTGAAAGAGAAAAGATTATTTTTCATGAAAAAAATTTTGAATCACAAAAAAATAATTTTATTAACAAATTTTATTTTTGCCCAAACTTATTTTCTTATTGCCTCGAGCCACATTTTTAAAAAAGGTTAGATTCTAATAAATCACGGTTAATTTTTTTAGGAAAAAGATTCTCTACAACATCGCCGTTTCCTATTTTTGAAATTGAATTAATTATTATCAAATACAGCAATTTTTTTATAAAAATTTTGTTTTGAAAAATTATTTTTTTATAATTTCAGCCATTAAAGAATTTATTTTTAAAAATTGGAAACGGTGAAGTTGTTGAAAATCTTCTCTCCGAAAAAATAATTGTTGATTTATTAGAATCGCATTATTTTTTAAAAATTTGGCTCGAAGCGATAAGAAAATAAGTTTGGGCAAAAATAAAATTTATTAATAAAATTATTTTTCTGTGTTTCAAAATTTTTTCATGAAAAATAATCTTTTCTCTTTTAAACTAGCCCTTCAATAATAATATTGTTATTCTTGAAAGCCAAATTATCTATTTTTGCCTGAGATATTACCTTTCTTTATATATTTCCTAACAGTTTGGTAATAAGTCCAAAAGTTCGGTCAATTTTCCTCAAATCTATGGAATATTTCCACTTTCTGTATAGAAAATCTATGCTTCCTAAGGATTTAGGAAACATTTCCTAATACATAGTAGGAAAATTTGCCGATATTTTTTAGAGTGTAGGTTACAATAATTTATAAATAAGTAACTTTAAGGGGGTGTTCTCATGGATTGGCCGTATTTCGAAGCGTTTTTTGGAATTTTATTGTGAGAAAACTATAACTGATTTTTTAATGCGATTTCTTTTAAAAGTTTCATTATCCCTTAGAATAAAAAATTCAGAAAAATTGTATAAAAAAATTTGCACGGTTTGGCCACTGCACCCTTGCGAACATAGGCCTTCCAAAAAAAGTTGGTTGATGGTTCCCACCAAATTTCAAAAATGGTTGGTCTGAAACACAAGAGTAAATGTTTTTCTTAATCTATAGTAGTGTAGTTATCGTCTGACGGAGACTTTTTTTTTATCATAAAAATTTTCAAAATAGCGGGCTGTAGAAAAAAATCGTTTTTTTCACCTTTTTTTCATCTTTCAACATTCATTAAACATTGTTAAAAAAAGTTTATCAAAATCCGTCTGCTAGTTTCTTAGAAATCATGGGAACCAGTTTGGAAAAAGTAGTTTTGAGAAAAACGCGTTTAAAGTTTCCAATGAAAAAAAAGCGACAAATTGAGTTTAACTTTCTTGACGTAATTTGGACCTACTTTCCACTGTATAATTAAAACGCTTAACTAGTTTTGGAAAAGTCAATTTTACATCGCATTTCAAATTTATAATTTTTATTGCTCTTTTGTTAACAAATAGAAAGATCAACTCGTAAATAAATTAATATGGAATAAAAGGAAATGTTATTTAAATACAAAGTCAGTTCAGATTCATAATTCATTAATTATCGTATTTCTAAGTATCTTTAAGAATTCCAAACAAAAAAAATTGTAATTAAAGCCATGGACCAACCTGGCCACGTGACTAGATTCTTACGTTACCGGCATTTCAGTTTGTGTATAACCCCATTTCTATAAAAAATAAAATAGGTAAATAAAAATGTGTAGAATTTAATAAAATACATTAATATAGGTCTGTCTGGTTATGAATTTTTATAGTTATGAAAAAAAATTTTACAATTATAAACATTCATGACTAGACAGACTTCACTTAGTGCATTTAATTTACTTTCACAAATTTTCAACTTGTTATCTCATTTTGAACAGAAATTGAAAATGCTGGTAAGGTAGGAACCTAGTCACGTAATCCGGTTGGTCCATGGCCTTGACCAAATACTTTATTTTTAGCGAAAGTGCAAAGGAAAATGCGAAAGAAAAACATATTACATATATATAATACAATATATAAGCACAATAAAAAACCACTTGCACGGGATAAAAAAAATGTTTTTTAGTGCATAGCAGAACATTTTAGGAAACCTAATATAGGCCATAATCATAAAATAAAATGTTAGTTACCAGCTCAATTTCCAATGACCCATATACTCTTTTACAATCAGTAAGTCACAATAAGATCAAGGTGATGAAAAATAAATACGAGATGACATAGTGAAGTAGTATATCAAAAATAATGGAGGTCAGTCATGCAAGACGGGCAAATGAACTATAACAGCGACAGGAGAAAAATAAGGAATAATAAAATGAAAATTTAATATTGGCATTAGTACCAGAAAATTTTGAGTTTCAAAAAACTGAAATTTGCAGTAAATTCAATGACACGCCCTTTGAAAGGCTCAAAAATAAAATTATAATTCAATAATATTATGTCTTTGTTATCATAGTTAGAAAAGTTTGGTTATGTATCATTTTTCTATGAGTGGAATCCAATTTTTCAGCAAGTAAGAAAAAACATTTTTTCATTGAAAAAGTTTTAAACTTGCGGAAAATAATACTTTTGATAAATTATTTTGAATAGAATTATGACTTTATTTTTGAAGCAAAATATTCTCTATAGTTGTACTATTTCCAATTTAAAAATTAAAGTTTTTAGTGTCTGAAATCATTCGAACAATTTTTTAAAAAGAAACATTTTTTAAAAGTAATTACATTCAAAAATTATTTACTTATTTTCGAAATTTTTTCGAAAAAAAAAGATTATTAAACGTTTTATTTTTCGTTGGTTTTAAATTATTTTCCATGAAACATGAGCTTAATTCTTTTATATTAGGATCCGTATCTTTAAGAGAATAAACATTTAACTAAATTTTAATTTAAAAAATTGTTATACTAAATATAAGTGCGCCTTGTTATCTACTGGAACAGAAAAGGCGTAGTGACTCAGTTCATGGAGCGCAGTGCTTGAAGGTGAAAGAACTTAACTTATCAGTTGCATCTTATTAAATAAAATCAAGTCATAATCCGTGTAATACGTTGAAAATGTCAAAATTCTATAAAATATATTCTATCGTTATTATTTGTCTAATTGCTACTTCAGTGGATAGTACTGGTGAGTATATGTATAAATATTACTTTTCTGTATAATTCAAAAATAAATTCGAACCTGTATCACTACAAACTCAAAAACCTCTTAACGTCCAAACAAAAGTATAATTCAAAATTTCGAAAGTTCGGAACCATTCGAACCCTTGAAATACAAAAAAATGATCAAATTTGGACCAAAAAATATTTCTTAAAATAAACAATTATGAGGAAACCAACAAAAAAGGAGGAAAGAAAAAAAAAGGCAACCTTCCAAAACCCCTTCTTTCTCTTTCTTTATTTTGTCCTCTTTTGTCTTTATCACCCACAACACCATCTACATAGAAAAGCTACTCGCCGACGTTTCGGTGCTCTCAAAGCATCCTCTTCAAGGCTGAAACTTTTTTTTGTATTTTAAGGGTTCGGACGGTTTCGCATTCTTGAAATTGTTAATTTTCTGTATCAGGAGTAGTAATTTAGTTTTCATTTAAAGGGTCTAAAGCCTACTTTTTGAATCCAAATCAGTAAAATTGACTGCGAAGCAGTGCATATATGTGATTACAGAGTGCAGGAGAAAAAATCCCATTATTTTTGTCTAAAAATTCTTTCAGAGTTTCGTAACAAAGTCCAAACTTCACAAAAATTTAGAAAGTCTTCACGGCATTTTTACGTCATATAGGAAACTTTTGAATACATTTTAATTCTTAGGCATTAAAAGGAATTCGAAAGTTTAATTCTCGATTCCGATTCGTTCCAGATTTTAACATTTCAGTGTAACACAATGCAATTTAATGCAATTCAATGCTTTCGATGTCGTTAAGATGACGTAAAGATACCATAAAGACATCCAAAAATTTGGTGACACTTGGGTAAGGTTAAAGACAATCCGTATCAATAAAAAATTATTTTAAAAATATTTATTCCACGCATATTTTGTAAACTAATATACGAGAAGTTACCAATATCTGAGATTTTTTATCATATTCTACGGGTAGCTACTTTGGTTCCAGTCACAGCGTGACAACGTCTGACGGCCTTCATGGACCATGACAGATACATGATATAGAAATGAGACAAAACATAAAATGCGTTAAATCAGTCAGTTATACCGAGAAAAATATGATATAAATTCCTATTGAGAAGAATTGGTATTTTTAATTCGCCTGTGAAGAAGAAAAATTTGTATCAAAATGGGAATATATACCCCAGTTAAAAAATGTTACGTCTAGAGATGCGTACTTTTGCACGTCAAAAAGTGCATGAAAAATAGACTTTTTCACGCTATAAAGGACGTCCAAACCGGCTTCCGAAATTGGAGTATCAAAGGGCGTCCTTTTACACGTCCATTATGACTTGAAAAATTACGTATTTTCTGACGTCTTTTAATACGATAATAATTTTTATATTATTTATTTTAAAAGTATAATTTATACAAACATTGTTAAGTGTGATAAACATGCGACTAAATATATAATCGCATACGGTTATATCATGAACTAATTACTAATTTTTCTAAATCATTTCAGTTGATTATATCGATCATTAGAAGAGTGTATCACTCACCGCGATAACGGAACTCTACTATATCGACCTTATCAGCCTGTGATTTAGAATTAATTTTAACGACATTTAAGACTAGATGGAATTTTTCAATATAAATTGGAAAAATTTCATGTGGAAAAAGAAACGCTTCCACTCCGCTGGGTATCGAGCCCAGGACCTTTCGATTACCGGTAGAATGCGCTATCATCTGAGCTACGGAGGTTCCACTCAACTTTTCTCACAGAATCTATTTACACCTATTCGGCTACGGATATATCATGAACTAATTACTAATTTTTACAAATTATTTTAGTCGATTATGTCGATCATTAGAAGAGTGTACCCAGCGAAGTGGAAGCGTACCTTTTTTCACAGAAAATTTTTTCAATTTATATTGAAAAATTCGATCTAGTCTTAAATGACGTTAAAATGAATTCTAAATCATAGGTTGATAAGGTCGATATATTAGAGTTCCGTTATCACGGTGAGTGATACACTCTTCTAATGATCGACATAATCGACTGAAATGATTTGGAAAAATTAGTAATTAGTACAATAATATTGTATATATTCTTAAAACACACTATTATTTTGTAATTCTACCTGATATTCAATATACACATACACCAAATTCCATGAATCTGTAACTGAACTTTTAGGTACATGTTCTTCAATTTAATTTAGCAAAATTCCGCTAATTAACCAGTTATGAATATATCCCAGATTCAGATTTACCAGGGTGTACGTAATAAAAATCCCATCATTTTTGTCTTGAAATTTATTTAGATGTCTTTAATAAATTAAGGCCAAAGACGATCCGTATGTATAGTAATGAAAAATTAGTTTGAAAATATTGAGGTTTTTGCTCTCGATATATTGGTGGGCTCATATTGATATATTAGGTACCCATATATTCACTTTTTGAAAGAATTGAACTGTTAATTATTTCTATATCTCATTTTGATACAACTTTTTCCTCTATATAAAAATTACTTATTCCTCTTATTTAAAGATTATTTTTTCTTTTTCAAAGAATTTTAAAAATCTTTCTATGCGGAAAAAGAGACCCTTTCGACTGTACTGGGATTCGAGCCCAGGTCTTTCGATTGCCGTTTGACTGCTCTAACTAACTGAGCTACACAGGATTCCAAAGACAGTGAAATTTCAACTCTGCCATAAAAATTGTAAAATTATTTTTTCTCCGTGTAGTATAAAATTACAATAATCATTGTATACAAGAGTTTGATTAGTAGTTTGATGTTCAATAATTAAAATTATCTGTTTTAAATGTAATTCTTTGACGATGAATGTGTAAAGTAGAACACATGCGAATTAAAACTTCAAATACGTATTTAATCCTTCAAAACATATTGATAAGCCTGAAATTTAGTAGTCATCTGATACCCAGTTGCGAATTTCAGTCGGCTGCTAGAGTTGGGCCATCGGGCCACGGTTGGCCCTACTCTGGCGACCAAGGCTTGATGACTCACAGTCTTAGTTCCACAAAACATATTTACAAGTATTAGCAACAATTCAAATCTTGGTCTCTTTCAACTTTTAGTTCAATCATTTCGTGAAAAAAACAACTTTTTTACAAAAAATAAATATAAAAACACCAATATTCTACAAAAGCAAGGGACAAAATATTCTTAACTGCTCATTTGGAAGAATGAACTCCACAATAGCACATTCGAACATGTTTTTCACATCAAAGCTTACAATGTAATAATTAATAAATAATATACTTGAAACTGCAAACTAAGATATTTAAGAAAATTTTCGTTTTATGACTTTAAATTTATATATCATGATGTATAATTTTAATTGTAGAAAGTACATGTGAAACCAAATGCAGTAACAGAAATGGATGCAGAGAATGTATAAACTCTTGGCCTCGTTTTGAACCACAAACTATGGTAAGTTTGCCCGAAATATTTACTAAGATAACTTTTAATCCTTTTAATGAAAAATGGGAAAACTTATGGTCACTTGATAAGTCTTCTGATGAGAGTTTTGACTCTACTTAGTAGCCCGAATCAATAATTATACTTCCTTATTGATTATAACTTAATATGAATCGATCAATGCAAATTGCAGTAGCAAGTTAAGTCAAAGTTATGTGCTGCGACCAAATATTACTTTCATGAAAAGCTTATTTCGCATTACCTTTTTGCGGCTCTTCACTTTAATTATTTGCTCGCGCGTCTTAATCTCTAATGGATCCTATGTACGCGAGTTATATCAATTAATTAAAAAATTTATATTAAATAATTCAATGCATTTTAGAAGTGACTTTTTGGTATTTCACGATGTATATAGATTGTTTATTTATTAAAGTTTGCTAATATTAGCAGAGAAAGAAATCGGGTCCTATATCATTCATACATTAAAGTTTCGGGCCACTCTTCTAAATTTTCGTTGCCTGCCATACTCAGCATGGAAGAGATAGTTTTGAAAACCTTCGATTACTCGCAAAAAAAATTCAGAAGACAGTTTTGTCAATTTTCCAAACAAAATAATGTGAACATTTGTTTTATAATATTATTTCTACATATTTACACCAAATTTATATTTATTTTTACACACGTATATCATAATTTACACACACACAATCACTGCACATATCGCCACGACTAACCTAACTTTCGGAATATGGAAAAAAATCTTAGCCAAGCTCGCCAAGCTCTATCGCTCGAAAATTCAGGGCTGTCTAAAAAATATTGTAACCCTGATTCATCGGAATATTTGAAATTTGTAAAGAAGCTCGTCCAGAAATTTCACCTTGGCCTTATGGCCGGGCCCAGATCGAGAATCCTAGATCAGATATTAGACACACGGTCCAAATGATCGGGCTGTAATCGCGGCTGGTCAGGCCTGACCTGGCCCTGATCGGGCCGTATGCTTTATTAATGCTTATATGTGTGATAAGTGCACGGAAAAAAATGAACTGTCAACTTGAACATCTGGAGTGTCAAACTGATTATATTGGAGTTTTAACTATGGGATAACATTCTACATGATGTAAAGTACTATTTCTGAAGTTTAAAAACTAGATGTTCAGCTTGACTTTCCCAGAGTGTATGAGAATCCTGGAATGTAAACCTGAGTATCTCAGGAGCGTTAGCTCGATTATCTCGGAGTGTAAGTGTTGACAGGTTAACTATTTCAGAATGTAAACCTGACATTCTGTCGATATTCAAACAGACTATAAAATTATGGTCTACCTGACTATCAAGAAAAAATTATAGATAATACGTGGTACTACCTGCAATATAAAACTGACATACCTAAATTTTGACACTCAAAGTTTGACACTCCATTTTTCTCCATGTGGATGTAGTAGTGCTTTGGTATGGTAGGGCTTCATTAACCTTCTCTTTTGGTTAGTAATTTTGTTATCTTGTGTAGGTATTATAACAACACGTGGTAATACCATCTTGATCGTTCTATTGATCTTTAGATCTTGCTGTAACTTGCGTCGATAAATTCTCGCATATGGTAATATTATTGTATAACCGGAAACTTTACCAACATGGTATCATTCCCGAACTTCATATTTGTAATATAGTATTTCTTTATTTTTTTTTTTTAGTGTGATAGGATTTAAGTAAAAACACAATATTTGAGCCTTTGATTGTTCGAAGAGAAAAAGCCTTGCGGCATGAAAACCCCTTGTCTTTCTTTATTATTCACCAGGTTTAACACTGACCAGTTTGAATAATATTTAAGCGTACAAGCTTTCGGCGCTTGCTATATTCAGATAAATTAAATGTTATATCGGTAATGGCGTCACTAAAACGCTATATACAAGAACGTATGCACCTGACTTGTAGAAACAAGATACAAGTGAGCTTTACTCTATATTTTCTTAATGCGAAAGATCGCTAGTAAACCCATATGTCCTAATATAGAGGCAGCACCTCCTTAACATTTTATATTTACGCAACAATTCAAATACAAGACGCAGAACTGATAAATGGGTTTCAGAGTATTACGAATTACCAAATTGTTTAAATGATAAAAAGAGAGATTGGCAAGTGGGGAAAATGTGGTGAATCGACTAAACTTGAGAGAATCTGACTTGTATTAATTTAATCTTAATTTCAGAGCCAGGGAATTTACTATAGGACTCAATGTTTGTAGACAATATTCTCTTAACACCGATTATACTACATCAGACATTATATTTTTTTAATTCACATTAATTAGCAAAAAATAAATAATTTTATTTTTGCCTTATGTAAGCATTGACCGCATAATACTTTACTTAACTATTATATTAATTTGCATAATCTATGTATTTTCAAGACTTTGAAGAGAAAATAAACAAATTTTTGTTATAACAAATACTCTTATTTCAGGAAAAAAGGATGAAACATTGTCGAAGCATTCATTGTAGAAGAATCATATTTTGTTATTTGGCATAAAAGGTACGTAACAACCGCATTGAAGCATGGAAAAGAAGAAGTTGTCCCAAGATAAGTTAATTATGCTCTGTACTAAGTAATATATTTATAACAAGAAGAAACATTAAAGTAATCAGATCCAAAATTTATAATACCGATAAAAACATCGAAATTGTTTTGAATCTCGAAATTCAAATGGAAACAAGTTGAACATAATTTTCTTGATTCTTAAAATGATTCTAATTTTATTTTTGGTTTTCAATGGATTATATTTTCAAATTCAAGAATATAGAGACGAATTGAAAATATGATACAAATTATATATAAGAATAAGTTAAAGATACAATTGGAATCGAATTTTATAAATTCCCATTGATTAAATTCAGTTTAAAATTTAAAACTTATGAAAAATAGACACTAGAATAAGATATGATGTAATTTGTTCTGCCTTGTACGGGGTACACGATTGGATTAGCGTGGACAAGTCTTTTTGCGTTGCAACTTATCTAACTTTATTTAAAAGGTTTAGATTACGTATATTTAATCAGTTAAAAGCTGAGTACATACATCTTACTTTGTGATGTGACAAGAATATATCATTGTCCTGTTTTTGAGTCAAAAACCTATAATTGAAATTAATGTTCTATTCAAGACAGAAAATCATGTAGCTGAAAAATATATGTAAATCTTACCGTACATTTCTGAAAATATTATTCATTTTAAAATAAGTATCCATTTAAGCCTACTACATACGTTTATGATTATTTACATTTTTTTGGAAGAAAACTTTATTTATAGAGGGTTGAATGTTGAAAAATAATTGGATTTTATTTTTTAAATCATTCTTGATGTGAGAATACGCCTTGTCTCTGCTGTATAAAAATGTTATGAAGATTAAAAATAAATATAAATTGGATTAAAATTAGAAAAAAACTGTTCTTCTTGACCTTATTTCTCCTAGAAAACAATATTCTCGAATAATTTTCAAGGTAGAGAGCTCGTGGCTAGAAATTTTGCATGGACTGTTAGCTTGGCTCTGACCCGCGCGAGCCCCCCCCCCACTCCGGAAACAAGCAACCGACCGTCCATGTGTCAAAGCGAGTGGCGCGCCGATCGCGCGGCAACCAGAGAGCCCATTCCCCTTTCCGTGTACTAAAACTGAATAGTACTTTAAGGGGACAGTCCCCTCAAGAGGTCTCAAAAAATCGTGTTTTTTCCTGACTAATCGATTAGGCAACTATTCAAGATTATGTGTGTAAAATTTTAGCTCGAAATTCGAAGTATTTCGGGAGATACACGGAAATTCAGTCGGTCACGTACATTACGTACGTACGTACATTACGAAATCTAAAGCGCGTTTTAATTTTAAGAAATTCCGATTTTTAATACCTTTTTTATGAACAAATTACTAAACAAAGTCGCTTTTTTTCTGAAATCATAATTTTTCGTCTAAATTTCCGAATTTTAAAATTTCCGTAGTTCACATAGAACAAATAAGTCTAACGAAGGAAACAAAAAAAAATTTTAATTTCAGTTGAAAATAACGGCTGCTATAGTTCCCGCAGTTTGACTCCAACCGTGCCGAGACGCTGCCACAAAACGTGGATTACTCGACCATTTGAAATTTTTTGAATGTAATTTTTTTTTGTTAATAAAGTCTAAAATATGACTAAAATATATCCCAGAGTTCTTATGTCTCCGATGTTTCTTTCTGTGAGAATAAAAATCAGGAAAAAACGTTTTTTTTCGGTCTCTTGAGGGGACTGTCCCCTTAAACTAAGTAGATGACCAAATTTTACAGTATAACTGATCCAATTCATTTATTCTGACAAAAGTAAATATTTTATGTCCGTTTTATATAATTCGTGCGTGAATAAGATTTATAAATCTTTGGCTATAACACATCACCTCATAAGTTTCCGGTTTAACTAAGAAAAACGCAGTTTTTTCGAGAAATTCGACTTTATTCATCAACATAGTTTCCTCTAAGCGTAATACATTCATTCCAACGCTTCTCTAACTTTTCGATGCCTTTTTTGTAGAATGATGCGTCTTTGCTCTCAAAATAGGACTCAGTTTTGGCAATCACTTCTTCATAGGAGCCAAATCTCTTTCCCTGGAGCATTTTTTTCAGGCCTGCAAAAAGCCAGTAGTCGCTGGGGGCAGATCTGAAGAATATGGTGGGTGAGGTAACAATTCAAAGCTTAATTCATTCAATTTGACCATCGTTTTCATGGACTTGTGGCACGGTGCATTGTCTTGGTGGAATAGCACTTTTTTCTTTTGCATGTCAGGCCGTTTTCTCTTGATTTCTGCGCTCAATCGATCCAGTAATGCCATGTAATAGTCGCCGTGAATGGTTTTACCTTTCTCAAAGTAATCAATAAACTGCGCGTCCCAAAATACGGATGCCATAACCTTGCCAGCCCACTGTTGAGTTATCGGTCGCTTTAGACGGCTGTCACCAGGTGCTGTCCACTCAGCTGACGATTTTTTTGTTTCAGGTGAGTAGTGGTGGATCCATGTATCATCCATTGTCACATACCGACGCAGAAAATCCTTTTTGTGTGCCTCCGGCGCGTAAACTCGTTTTTTCGCTACAGTTGAGAGTAGCGCAATGTTGTTCATTGCGCTACAGAGGAATGGAATGTAAAAATTGAACTGCGCATGCGCCTGTAGCGATACAGCGGAACACAATCTTCTTCTTATTCTTATTCTTCTTCGTACAGCGTTAGCACCCTACTGACAAAGCCTTGTACATTTGAACTGCGCATGCTCTATTACAACACGCTACTACTACACAAGATCGATAAAATCAAAATGGCTGGGACTAGTCGCGAATTATCAAGTGTAATGGAAGAAAATGATAATAGATTAGATTCGAGTGTACGCATAAAAACTCGTATACGCACCAAAGTCACATAAAATAGAATACGTGCCAATGCACACAATTCGGGAAATTACGTGACTCGCGACAATACTCGCAGGACTGATCGCGCCTCAGCTTCGTCTCGGCTTCGTCTCGGCTACACTTCGACTACGCCTTGGTTTCGATCTCCTGCGAGCATTGTCGCTCGTCGCGCAATAACCCTCATTTTGCGCCTAGGCACGTAAGATACTATTACCTCGCTTGAACAGCTCCAAACAGCGCTCTGAATCCTCGATGCGTTGTTGTTTTTGGTCGGTTGTGAGCAAACGCGGTACCCATTTCGAAAACAACTTATGCATCCCCAAAGATTCATGCAAAATTGCAAACACACTACCTTCTGATATCTTTAAGGTGTCAGCTATCTCACGCAACTATAATTTACGATCGCCCAAAACTATTTTGTGGACATTTTTATGTTTTCCGGGACAACTGCTGATTTTGGGCGACAAGAACGTTCACCGTCATCAGTATACAAATTTCATGAATTCATACGCAAAATAATATTTCATTTAAGTAAAGTATACTGGCAACTGATTATTTTGTTATTAATTTTATCGAATTTGACTAAATTCTAATCAAACCTCTCAATTATCCAATTAGTAATGCACTTGGTATCTATAGTAGAACTTGTTGTAGGACGTGAAATACAACTGTAATTAGGAGTAACGTTAATCATAAACTTTATCTTTGTCGTCTTAATTTATATTTTATATTTTACATCTTTATTTATTATTATCATTTTTATATCATTCATCCAAGACCGATTTTCATGTTGTGAACAAATATAGTTGAACTGGTGAATGTTCTTAGTATAATGTCTAGTATTTCCTTTATACAACACTTTAGAAATCTCATATTTAATTAGTTTTTCTTTATAAAAGAGAATGTATAACATTACTTGCAGATAATTTTTATTTTGATTGCAGCGCAATCTTAACTTATGAAACATTGATTTATGAAATTAAAGCTCAAAAATAATAATGCACGAGTAAAAAAGTGATTGACTTTTAAATTTCGACAATTGGAGGTTTCATTCGTCCTTATACTTAATCATTCATATATCTCGATTATCATCCTCCATTAATGATGCTCCAACTTGTAACAAGAATAAATAGAAGTATCTTCAATCAAGATGAAGAGAAGCATCACAAGAATTTTTACCTTTCCTATTGAGAATCCTCTTTGCTAGAGGTGCAAAGATGCTTCGACTACTTAGACATTCTTAAAGAATCCACTTCTTTAACTTCTCCTTTCCTCTTGTAAGGAATTATTAAAATTGAAAATTATTCATTAAAAAAAAAACATTTAAAATGTATTTTCTCCAAACTAAATGTGAGCACAGTAAAAAATAATATCCTTTAAAATTCATGTATAGAAAAATATAAGGAAGAATAAAAAAGAAAGTTCTTTCGAGATATTTTTATACTGACTCTAGTGAATAAAAACTTTATTTGAAATAAGCAATTCAGTTCGGATGAAATAAGTAGAGAAATTTTATTTTTGTTCTGACCTCGAAATCTGTTTTTTATTACCTATTAAAAAAATATGCTGCATCTTTTTAACAAAAACAGGTAAATGGAATATTTTTGAAAATTAAATAACAACATATAAATAATGGAACGGCTTGATATTTTGTAAAAGTTATTGTCGTAGTAAAACTGTTTAATAGAAAGACGGGCTGTAAAAAGACCATAACCAGTTTCGCCTTATTAAAAAATAAAAGCAAGTAATTCTCACGTCTACAAGTTTTGCATAAGGCTTATTTTTTACTGATGTCAAATTTTTCAATGCAATTAAATTAAATATAAAAGATATTATTATAGCGCCTCTTTTCCTAATCATATTTGCAATAATCAAGCTGTAATACGTTTATAGACGGGGTTTGTTAAATTATTTGAAAAATTAACATAAAAGTGTTATTCAATAGTTGCTGGACAAAGAAGAAATGTTCGTGGACATAGGTCGTCGTACATTTAGAATAGAGAAAGGTATGAGGAAGAATTGTTGAAAATGAGGGAAAGGATCAGGATTCAGTGCGCGGGCGTGAGGCTGGCGCAAGCTCTTTATGCAGCATCCCCGTCAGTTGCAAATCTGAAACTATCACGTTTATTTTATCCGTGAACGAACCCCATTTTAACGAACCAGTACAACGTGATAACCGATACTAAACGCATCTGAGTTTATTTGTACGTAATTGATGCATTCCAGTCTTAATCTATTTTATTAAAAACCTTTTAAAAATATATCTATTAGTCTGCTAGTATAACAAATGTCTGTGATCTCGTTTTCATATGAATATAAAATAATAATCTTAAAGTTGATTTAAATAAAGTGAAAATTGTGTGAATGAGAAGATACGAAATGAAGAAGAATAGTGAAGATCTGAAATGGATAATATGAGACATCGAATTCAAAATATGATTTTTCTGCTCTTTTTTGTTGGAGGTCAGTTGAATTATTAACTTATTTTGTTTTTTATTTATTATTATTATTAGCCTCTCCGTTATAATCTTAACGAACCTACTTTTCCTTGGTCAAATTTGTTTTTCTTTGAAAATTGCTTTCTCTTCCTTTAATCAATCCCATAACTCCAAAGAACTAATGAGGCAAGTCTGAACGAATTATCTTGCTCAAATACAATTTCCCAATCTCACTCCAATTGGAGTGTGCTTTTGTAATATTTCAAATAAAATTTAATTATTTTGATAGCTCTAAAAGCAAGTCAACTTGAAGCTTCAAATTTTTTCAGTCACCTATATAGTAGCCGATTTATATAGAAAAATACTCATAGATAAATATTCTGGTGAAATTGATGAGGCTGGCCATCCTTTTGTCCGATTGATTTGATTTTGAATTGAAATATTTTTATGTATGCTAAGAATTGGTGGAAGAACTTGCACGTTGGGATTTAAAATGAAAAGTCCTCGATGCTATTAATTTTACAAACCTTGGAAGTGAGATAGATGAGAAATGACAAAAACAAAAGAAATATGCAGTGAATGATTCCAGATATATTTTAGTAAATTCATTCTGGTTACGCAAAAGTAGTTGCCAGAGTGGCGAACTGAAAACCACTTCTTGCGATTCAGAGAGCTGGAAAATGGTTGATTTTTTTCGAGCGGAGAAAGCAGACCCTATCAGTACTGGGATTGTAGCGATAATTTAACCGCTGGTCACGATCGACCACTGAAAAGGAATCAATGAAACTTAATAGCAACTATCTTTCTGTACTTTGGTGGTTTCTTTAGGAATTTATATGACTTCTGTTTTCCGTTCGCCAAAAGAAGAGGTCATAAAAATTACTAATATTTGATATAGGCATTTTTGTGTACTTCATATATTTTCATAAAAAATAATTAACTTTTTTCTAAAAAAAAATATGCACCGAAAACTTTTTTTATAATATAAATTTTCCATATAACCTTCTTCACAAAAATATCTCCCTCTATTCTGCGATCTTTTATCTCTTTATACGATACGCGTCCAAAAGCAAAACTATTGGAAATGGGCAATTTAAAAGTATAATTTTTGAGGTCTTTCCGCACAATGTGAAAAGAATTTCGGTCTCTGTACTCATAAGCATAATTTGCATCTCGCGCACTCTAATAACGGATTTTCCTCAAAAAATTTCCTAAAAACCATCCACACTCTGCTAACAGGAGGACCAATTACGTAGTTCGTTAACCCGCTAAAACGCGTATGTTGAGGAATTTCTTTTAAAAATGTAGCTGTATTTTTTAATATTGCAGTAAATCCGAAATGTATGAACAATTCATTTTATCACAAAAAAGGAGCGGAGGGTTTTGAACATAAGTGCAGTTATATTTATCAATTTGTATTTTGATCATTTTTATATTAATTTAAGGAAATATCCTTTAATGAAGAGTTAATGATATATAATTTAAGGACCACTATAGAAGCTAACGATCAATGGCTCGTATAGCTCATTAAGTATAATAGACAAGAGACTAATGAACTGAACCAATGACACTCAGCCTAAGGGGCACTAATTTGATGTTGAGGCTCTTGGCTCTAAGTGCTATTACTTAAACTTAACATTAAGCTCTTAAGATAAAGTATAAAGAAAATATAAAAGCTCAGCTTGTCTAGGGAGTTTAACCTCGAAAAACCTCGACGTCACTTTATCGTTCAACGATTTCACTCTAATCCTTTAGCACCCAGTGATACTATATATAACAGAAAATACATAAAAGATGTAAAGGGGAAACATTAACTACTTCTTTTATTTCATTAAATTGATGTTTAAAATCAATAAAAATAAGGAAAAATTAAAAAATACATTTAAATGAGAATTCCAATAAACTTTTTAAGAGTAACTTTAAATAAAGAGTAATCTGAAAAATATTATTGTTGCAATCGAACTAATATTTCCAAGAACCATAGAATTTTTAAACTTGAATAACTTTTTGTGATGATTATCCAAATTTAAATTCAAATTTTCAACGCCTCGCATTCTGAGATTTTTACTCAAGCAGTCGTGGTTTTGCGAAATTTAAAAAAATATGTTTGTAAGGTACCGATTTGGATGTTTCAATACCTTGTAAGTTAACATTCTTCTACAAAGCGCAATAGTTTTTTAATAATTATTTGGAAAACGATTAAAGATAGCAAGTCGCAATGTGGCAGGTGTCCCAATTATCCCATGTATTGTAAATTAGCCAAACTGATAAAATGTCAAAAGTAGACCCCTTTCAAAGGACATTTTTAAAGTGTCCCAATAATTTGAACATAACGGGGAATAAAGCGTAAAGCAGTTCAATTTAAGGGGAGAGCCTCATGTAAACGACAGTTTTTTTGAGAATTTTTTCCAAAAAAATGAGAACATTTAACAAATCGGAATAAAGTACGTGATAATATTGACTATACAGAGTATTTGAAAAAAAAATTTACAGTTGAAAAAATTCAAAATAGCGGCGCTACAGCTGCTTGAAGTCAGCTCGTTCAATTTGCTCCGGGGAATGCCCAGATCCTTGCAATTGACTAAAATCAATGAACCAAATTTTTTTCATTAAATTGAATTTGATTAAATTATTTTAACGCCCTGGTTACTCACCTTTTATTTTATTATTTATTTTTCCTCGTTTTTTGTTCAGAAAATAGACCTAAAAATATTTCCTAACCAAAACAAGGGATGAGGATAGCCAACAGTAAAACTCAAGAATATCGTATTTATAAACCCTTTTATTAAATATTTTGAATACAAATATGATAGAACTTCGCCATGAAAATTCCTCCTGGGAAGCAGCTTGAAAATGAAAGAGGGAATATCTGTACAAAATTTCAAGTCGATCGATTCATTACTTTTTGAGCTACATTCCCTGGCGTGAAAAAATTATTTTTCCGCGTATCCTTTGATAGTTTCCACCAACTTTTCTTTTATATGACGAAGTTTCACGCAGAAGAAAGATTAGTAAAATTCACCGAAAGTTCGGTACTTATAATTTAGGGGTTCTCTAGAATTGTATAACCTAGTGCGGAGGTAAATTACTATTTTATAGACTTCTCAGAAGTGAATTTTGCATTTAAAGGTACTTTAGAAAGTAGAGAAGTTTAAAAAAAATGTATTCATATATTTGATACGTTAACTTTGATCCTACTGCAAAATCCTGAGGCGCTAAAGGGTTCATTACAAACTAGATATTAGAGGTTTTCTTGTCCTTTATAGATACCATTACTATTACCATTGTTTTCTCTACTATACGGACAAAAATATTTTTCAAAAATTACCAAACTGATTGGAACCACGTGATAAACTTCTAAAGCGAAGTACTTTTTTCTAATAATTCACATTTATTAGGATATCTATTATCCCGTGTGGAAATCGAACCCTGGAACTGATCCTTACTGAAAATCCCTGTATAGGTCCGCATACAGAATCCTATATGTCCCACCTATATGATTACCCTGTACAAAATGACTCAAGTTATATATATATAACCTTTGACAGTATATATGAACTTGGGCACTCTGGGAGTTAAGGGCATGTGATACTTGGTAAATTAGCAAATTTTATTGATTTTAAATTTCTACATGTTTATGTCCAAAACACATAAAATTTTGATTCCAAAATTTGAGAAATGGCAGAAAGGATAAAAACAGACGTAGATAGATAACTTTTGGTTTAATAAATAGGAAAAAATTCAATTTAAGCAAAATCTATGGAGAACATGTATAAAGTGGTCCAAGTTGTTCACATAAACTTGCTACTTTTCTCAAGTATCACATGCTGTTTTGGCAAATTAGTTCATCTAATAAACTTCAGTAGACTGTGGTAGGGGATTCAAGTAAAGACACAGATTTAGTTGTTGGGTTTTAATGATAATGGATTTATTGGCATGAAACAAATTGCCCTCCACACTTATAGTAGAGGAAGAGGCTGTTGAAAAGAACAAAGAACAGTGCGTGAATTATTGCGACCGTCACTGACAATCGGGACCAGCCCAGAGACAATGGTACAGCCTTTATCGTAAGTTGGGGAGTATTCCCGAAGTAACGGTTCAGCCGCTAAAAGAAAAATTACTTACCCCGCAGTGGTGACGATTGGATAGTCCTTACTCACTCTTCCAGGTGCCTTCCAGAGCGTGGCTTAAGTCAGCAGTCTTCATCACAGGGTTGACGGAATTCACAGGGGCACTCACTCAATCCGCTTCGCATATGCTTCGGATTTTAAACACTGTTACCCACTTCGTACACAATCCACAGGGGCATACGCGTAATTCACAAGCCTTTCTTCAAGAAGAGAAAAGTAACGGCACGTTTCACTGTCCTGTCGAGAATCCCTCTCGTTTCCAAGGGTGAAATGTGACTGAATCTCCCCCATTTTAAACAAAAACCCAAAGGGAAGTCCCATAACTAAACATCCCAACCGAACACCGTGGGAGAGGGCAATTAATTTTGATACCTGCTCGATGTTAACCCTAAAGGTCAGCGCAGAGCCTACTAAGATAAGTGAACGAACTCAAAAGAAAACAAACGACAAAGACCGCGCTTTCGTTAAATGGTTTAAAGCACTTGAACATATGCCCTTAAGGAAACCTACTACGTAACATCTTTAAAAATTTTAAAAAATTTTAAACATCATATAGGTTTACCTTGGCGAAAATTCCGGATTGAAATTCATTCCGAATCAATCCGCACTATTCCGAGCTATTCCGGAATCTGATTCCGAACTAAACCAAGTTATTCCGAATGACTCCAAAGAAAATTTTCAATTCGAATTAACCTGAAGTCAATTCAAAATCAATCCGAATAAATCCGGTCAATTTATATAAATATATTATATTATATTTTTATTATATTATATATATTATTATATATTATATTTATATATTATCAAATCCATTTTCATTTCATTTATAAATGCATTTCATTTATCAATATTATAAATCAATCAATCCGGATCCATTCGGATTGATAGTTTGGACTGATTCAGATTGGTCGGATTTATTCCGATTAAGAGTTCAGATTGATTTTAAATGGGCCTCTGATTAATACGGATTGAAACTGGTTTCGGATTTATTCGGAATAACTCGGATTGGTTCAGAAACAGATTTCTCAATGGGCCGCATTGGTTTGGAATAAATTCCCAATCTGAGACTTTCGCCGAGGTACTTGATTAGTGCCCGACTAGTTCCCGGTCAGTTTCTGACAATGAACTTCATCCTGGGTTGATTCTGCCGGTTCCCGACTTCACCCGGTCTGGTCACGAGTCAACCCGGACGGTTCCCAACCAGTTCCCGGCCATGGAATACAGCCCGAGTTTGCCCGGCAGGGATCCGGCCAGAAACCTTTTTGTAATGGGGCTAACCGGGGCAATTTCCACACGGGATAGATTACACTAAATTACTGGTGAAAATCCTCATATAAATGGTAAAATTTTCTAATAATTCAATTTTTTTTACCATCTAGATGAGAATTTTTATCAGTGATTTAGCGTATTCTATAATACAAATCATGATGAATGTGAATTATTAGAAAAAAGTACGCCACTTTAGAATTTATCATACGTTTCTTAATAGTTTGACAATTTTTGATAAATATTTTTTTCCGTATATCCTTTGATAGTTCCCACCAACTTTTCTTTTATATGACGAAGTTTCACGCAAAAAAAAGATTAGTAAAATTCACCGAAAGTTCGGTACTTATTTAGATTTTTTAGCAGATCTCACAAGAATTTTAGTTAAGTCTATGGATTTTCTATACATTTCACACATCTTACTTTTTGAAAATTTAACGAATATTTTTTTTGCTTTATGGCACTGTCAATTAATCTTCTTTTCACCCTGATTCATGGCATTCCTCAATCTTGTCTATTCGTACTTTTTATTTAATTCTACAATCTTTCATCAAAATCTTGATAATAAAGCTGCAGAAGCTCTTTGGTAATTAAAATACGCCTTAATTAATTCAAGTAACAGCCTTACATCGCTTGCACTGGCACGATATATATATCTTTGATTGTGTATATTATGAAAAATATAGTGCTACTGCGTTGTATGATTTTTAGTATTCAACCTTTATTTATTATTTTTCAATCATTAAATATTATTCTCATAGCTTCAATTTATTTCATAAACTCTAAACCTTCTGAACCTGAAAACCATAATCAAATTAAATCTCTGAACAAGGTAACAATAAAACAAGATGTAGTAAGTTTTCTCTGTGGTATTTTCATCTGTTTCCTTGTAGAAATTTACAAAAGGATAACTTCTGTGACATAACGAACCGACGATCTTTCAGGAAATATTGTTAACGTTAAGTACCAATGGAAATAATAGATTCCTCCCGTATCGATTGGTCGTTGCGAAGAATGATAAGTTTTCTTTCTTCTTTTTACTTTGAAACTTTCATGAAATAAATGAAATCAGAGTATCATTGTTGAATCTTCCACTTTTTTAGATTCCCGTATATCATTCTGGCTATAAATTTTTGAATTATTTGTAGGAGATCTATGTCGAAAATGATCAATTCAATAAAACGGTCAATCGTTAATAATTAATAAGGTGATGTTAAGAAACGTCAGGTTTTAATACAGAATTTATAGATTTTGATGTTACCGGTATTATAATAATAATTATATAATTATAATCAAAATCTATAAATTAATTATCTGGCCTAAAACCTTAACAACATCTACAAATATACAGAATAGGTAAATTTACCTTCTAAGATTGACGATTCACGAAAGTGTTTGCAATCACGCCCAATAGAGGTCACTTTAAGTCCTAATTTTCATTCAAATAAACATCTAAAACTAATAAGTGAAATATACCGAAAATTATTTGAAATGCTGTGAGCAGTGTTGGCTTGGTGCGTTTATCACAGTAAGTCCCCGGAAAGGCAAGTATATTCGGAGGTTCGATTCCTCCTGACACATGCAAGATGCACGCTTTCAAATTTTTTTCGGTCTTAAAATATTTTACCATCTAAAATATTATCCATTTTATCAGTATGTTAATCTTTTTACGTCCGAGAATATTAAAAATTCAAGTGTAGTACACATGTAATGTGTTTGAAATTAAAAAACGACACTTTCGGACCAAGTCATTTTATTTTAAAAAACAGTTCCAACGTTTCGAGAACACAATGTATCTCCTCATCAGGGAATAAAAGCTCTTATTACCACATTAGTATTAAATTTGTTAAATCTATAATAATGAATTATTTTATATCGATTGTAACAGATAAAATATTATAAAAATATTATTACAAAAAAGTAAATACCTTTATATCTTTGATTGTGTATATTATGAAAAATATAGTGCTATTGCGTTGTATGATTTTTAGTAGATAGAGCCGTGTGCTCTTGCTTCCTAACAAAAATTTTCATATTTGTTTAATCTTACAATGTTTGTAAAATTATTATGGTTTATATGTTTATTCTTACAATTTTAAAGTATTTACTTTTTTGTAATAATATTTTTATAATATTTTATCTGTTACAATCGATATAAAACAATTCATTATTACAGAATTAACAAATTTAATACTAATGTGGTAATAAGAGCTTTTATTCCCTGATGAGGAGATACATTGTGTTCTCGAAACGTTGGAACTGTTTTTTAAAATAAAATGACTTGGTCCGAAAGTGTCGTTTTTTAATTTCAAACACATTACATGTGTACTACACTTGAATTTTTATCCATTTTACATATTTCACAAATTAACATAATTATACAAAAACCGGAAAGGCCATCTACTTTCTTGAAAATTTAATACAGAATTATTGTTAAACGCGATTTACACCGTTAGCAAGTCTTCTAAAGTATTGAATATGTAAATTGACACAATAAGAGGTGAGAATAATTAAAAAAAATTTTAAATACTTCAAAATTGAAGTACATTATCAAATGCGTTACGGTGTGCTAATTTTGTCATTTTTATTGGTATAGCATAGTTCAAACTTTGAATTCACATCTTATGTTGTATAACAATTGAAAATTATGCCCCCATTAATTAAAATTGAAATAAATATAATAACATACTGACTCGTATAATATGGTCACAATCTTGTGTATAAAGCGGTCCAGAAAAAGTGATCTTGCGTCATCTGCATACTTCCGGGAGAATTATTCTCACGGTTTCTACAAAATTCAGGAAAGAAAATCATAATTGTTAATTATTTGATAAAAAAACAAATTCATTTCATGTATATATAACCCAACACTATTTCAACTCATAGTTTACATTATTTTGCGAAATTGATAAGATAAAAATGCCCCTAAAATAAAATGAATATTCAAATACACAATTTAACATATTTCTTAATGAAATTAATAGATAAACTGTAACGTTTAAGACAATTCATCAGGACTGGCCATTTTATTCGAGTGCATTGATAAAACGGTCTAAATGCAGACCTTTGCATTTTGCAATTTTCAGTGGATTTAAATGTTCCGTACTTTACTTCAATTCCTTAGATATTGTAAAATTAAAAAAAATAATAATAATAAAAAAAGTTAAATATTTTGCTTTTGCTTGCTTTTGCTGCACAGACACCATTGTACAATCGAATCTTTCGATACGAAAAATCGCTTTCTTTCAAACGTAGTATTGACAGTTTTACAGAAAAATTCTTTGCATTTTTCAGGCATGACATATGTCTCCAGAAAAATTATAAAACGGAACTCTGGGTCAAACTATCACTTCCCGTGTCTCAAGAGAACCTCTTTCTTTCCTTTGCTTTTCGACTTCCACTCATTTCTCCAATAATTCGCAAGTTCTTGTTTTCCTCCAACATTTATCTTCAACATTGAACTTTTGGGAGAGATAATCATGATTTTATTTACACTAAAACTAAAACTTGGTCGTAAAGTCAATTTGCAAACTCCGAAGAACTAAGTAACTCTGACCTCCAAACCACTTGTATATATAGTATTAGGGAGTGCCAAAGAAACGCGATATTTTTTTTTTTTTCACGAAAACTTGAAAATATCGTAGAACATGTCTAAACAAAAATTCTGTACAAAGCACAGCTCGTAAATTCAATTTTAAGAGGTTTCTCATCGTACCTAAAGTTTTTCCATTTAAATAACACAGATTATAGGTATTTTCTACATTATTTCCTTCCGCAAGATATGATAAAATTGTTTTTTCATCAAATAAATGAGTAAACCTTATTCAGAATTTAATTCTCTATCTATCTATATCTATATCTATATATCTATAATCTGTGATATTTAAATGGAAAAACTTTAGGTACGATGAGAAACCTCTTAAAATTGAATTTACGAGCTGTGCTTTGTACAGAATTTTTTTTTAGACATGTTCTACGATATTTTCAAGTTTTCGTGAAAAAAAAAATATCGCGTTTTTTTGGCACACCCTTATATAGTATATATATATACGATAATCTACTTACAAGGCTACTAACAATAAGTAAATTAATAGTAATTGACAAATTGATGAAATAATACCTCGTTTTACGATTTAACCTGACTCTTTATTCCAAAATCCCATGAAAAAATATATATAATATATAAACTAGTCTTTACACGGAGAAAAATGGGTAGTCAACTTGAATATCTGGAATTTCAACCTCATTATATTTGAGTTTTAACTATGTGACAACATTCTACATAGTGTAACGTACTATCTGTAAAGTGTAAAAACTAGACGTTCAGCTTGACTTCCCAGAGTGTATGGGAATCCTGGAATGTAAACCTGAGTATCTTAGGAGCGTTAGCTCGATTATCTCCGAGTGTAAGTGTTGACAGGTTAACTATTTTAGGATGTAAAACTGACATTCCGTCGATATTCAAACAGAGTATAAAGTTATGGTCTCCCTAACTATCAAGAAAAAATTATAGATAGTACGTGGTACTATCTGCAATATAAAACTGACATACCTAAATTTTGACACTCAAAGCTTGACACTCTATTTTTTCCGTATACATTTAACTCTTCTCTCTAATTGAACTCCCTATCAATTAAATATTTTAGAAAATTTATAAATATTTATACCATTCCCATTAATATGAAGATTGAAGATCTTCTCGTTAGACACGTACTCCACGTTAAAAATGAACTTTTAATCTTAATATTCAATTTCAATATTCATTCTCGAAAGTTGATACTGCGTTTGTAAGGACTCTATCGTGATAATAAATGTCCTTACTCACAGGAAATTAATTTTATGACTTGCATATCTGAATTAGTTTGGATCAATCTTTGAATAAATTTATAAAATGTTTGAAAAATTACATTCACCAAACCTACAAATAAATGTCAATAAAAGGATGTTTTAGTTTATGTTATTTGCAATGCGAGTGATAGATTTCATGAGAAGCTGTGTCAGGTCACTGATTTATATCAAACGATGGTTCAAGACTGTCCTATCAATCTTTTTTATCGATTTTAATACAGTTTAAGAGGTAGTTAAAATATTGAAAGAATAACCATCACACAAAATTGTCAAATTTTTTTTAGATCCGCTATTATCATACATGTATGTATGACCAATAAAAAGTAATCTGAAGCAAATATAATTGAAGTATAATTAGAAAATATGTCTTGTGCAAATCTTATCAATTTGCAAATTCTATCAGAATGGCTTATTACACCTAAAGACTTTAATAGGCTAATTTAGAAGAGACTACTTGCAAAGGGATCTTGGACTATAACTACATAGCTTACCCCAATTACTAACCACCAATTACTGGGCTTATGCATGTCTCATTCAATGTACTTGATCTGGTTAGATAATCATAGGAACACCAAGCTCAGATCCGCATTTCCATATCCGCCTGCATTTTGAATCTAAGCTTTTCTAATCCTCAGACTCCATGAGAAAATCAGAATGTTCATAAATTCATTATAATTTTATAATACATGTATTGCAATTCTTTCAAAGGATTTTCATTCAAATAAATTGCATAAGCTTTATGAAATAATGCTGAAGTGACGTAAATGATAAAGACATAAAACATTATTTTTTTGATATGTCCATTGTAACGCAGCAATTATTATTAATTGAAGAACCATTAAATAACCGAAGATTTACAAAACCAACCTAAAAGCAATTATTAATATTTCAAATGCTGTTTTACTCAGTTGTAAAAAAGTAGAAGAGTAAGAAATCGTGGACGTGTCGCCAGAAAAAAGCGATGGTAAAAATTTATTAGTTTCACCTCGAGGCGATTTTTATATTCTGTACTTTTTCTCGCAATTTTCTCTTGATTGAAGTCGTCGACCCTTTATTTTTATGAAATTAATAGATTCCTCGAAATCGAAAGTGCAGGGTTTTATTTTGATTTATAAGAAAAACGCGTGTTTTTTGTAGAAAATAATTTGGTTTTTATTTCATTCAATAGCGGAAGGTTTGGCATTAATAATGCAAAACAATATCATTGATATGGCCTCCAGGGTTACGTTTGCAGGACCATTATCTTTTGATGAAATTTTCCATAACATTTTCGCACATTTGGAGCTCTATTTCGTCAATAACGACAGGAATCTCCTCTTTGAGTTCTTGAATTGACTGAGGAGCATCAACATGAACCTTGTTTCTCCCCAAAGAAAAAAGTCTAGAGGTGTTAAATCGCATGATCTCGGCGGCTATTTGTAATCGCCGTTTCAAGAAATTACACGGCCTGCACGGAAAGAATTTGTCGCTTAAAATTTAACAGACTATTTGAAAAGTCGTGGACAGAAAGTAAAATCGGAGAAATTCTTGTAAGGTTTCAATGACTTTTAGGAAATAGTAGAAAAAAGTCGAATAACTTTTAAAAAACAACGTCGAAGAAAAAAAGTCGCGTATTTATTATTATAAAAGTATTTTAAACAGTAACTGATCTTTTCTAAGGAGTAATGAAAAGTTTCATAATCTTTGGATTCATTTGTAATAGATTTTAAAAGACCATCGAACAATTTGAAATTCTCGTTAATGACAGAATCATTGGAATATTCGCCGAGGAGGGATACTTCTACAAAATAATAATTAACAATTTATAAGCAAAGCAGAGTTGGCATGTGTCAAAAAAGTGAGGTTATGAGATGAATTTCGAACTTACCTTTTGTTTCCATGATTGGAATTGTGCTCTCGAAACTCAATAATCATGAAAAATACGTGGCACTAAATTTAGTGTACTTTTTCACTTTATATTTGAACATTTTTACTGCTAATCATCAATAGACACAATCGACGAAACTTTCCACATTCAAACATTGACACAATATACAGTAATGTTCAGCGCGTTGTCGTCCGGTGCTGGACATGACTGACTACTGTCTAGACAGGGCTGAGTCCTGTGCGCGTTATTAATGCCTAAGACATTAGAGTGTGCGCTCTGGACATGAGTGGTTCATGTCTAGCGAGGACACAGTGATGTCTATTTTCAATTTTCGTCTTCGGACATGAACCACTCCTTTCCGGACGCTACTGAGTCATGTTTTTTTTCTCAGTGTACATTGAAGAATTAGTTTCGAGTAAGTATATGTTTACCTTTATTCAACAAATCCCAAGTGCGAAATTAGATACGGCCCAACACTGGCCCAGCATCGCCAAAAATTTGCGGAAGATCGGCTGCCAATATAATATAAATATAAAGTTAGTTTATAAATTTTCTGTTTTGATAATTTTGTATATTATTACAAATAATATTCCATTTTACCGATAGAAATATTTAGTACGTGGATTCAAAAAAAAAAAAATGTTTAAATAAAACAAAAAATTAAGGTTATGTATTTTCACAAGTGGAATATTAAAAGTAGAAATTATAGTTATTTTTTTACATTAACAAAGTTTTAACGAGTACTGAAATATAAAAAAAATTGTTTAAGTTGAAACTTTTTGAAAATGTAAGGCATTTTTAACATTTTGTTAATTGCACATTTTTCAGAATAAAGTGAATTATGTCAAATTTGAAATTTATCTATTATTTTAGTTGTGCCTTCAAACTCTGAATGTGATCCAAATATTTTACATAAGTCTCCACGACATGTATCGGCTATGAAAGTTAAGGCGTGCGATTAGAATTGGGATAGGATGCGTGCGTGCGAGCGTTCGATTCTCGGTGCTGCGAAGTGTTTATAAAAAATTGCGTTTCTGTAATGTACAGTGTTGTAACCCTAGGGCTATGCGAGGCCCCTATAGAACGGCAACCAAGCTCGCCACTGTGCATGTCGCAAGAGCAAAGCAGCCTGAACACAGGCTCGAACGTAGGGCGCAAGCGCGTGTCTCCCACCCACGAACCGCGTCCCCCACGCGCGGCGCGGGATCCACGGTGGGGAAAAGCCGCGATATGCTATAAAAGCGGGGATCAGATCATGTTCAGATAATTCAGGAAATAATTAAATCGGAATAAACTTTGAGGTTAAATAAAATTATGGAAGTAATTATTATCAAGTAATTATTCGAATCGTCTTGATAATCTTGATTTTTGTGATTGCAGTTTCCTGATGAGTGCATCCTCACATACATGGAGTTTTAACTGCGTATCGCAGAGTACTGTCAGGTTAAAAACAACTAGAGATGATCACCCAAGGGTCCCAAAATTACAAAGATATACATTGAAATAATAATACTCCATGTATGTAAGGATGCACTAATTCAAAAATTGCAATCACAAAAAGCAAGTTTATCAATGCGATTCGAATACTTAATAATAATGGCTTACATAGTTTTATTGACCCTCTAAGTTTATTCCTATCCGTTAGCATCTTATCACATCTTAGTGATCATTATTGATGTAACTACGGTGCGGTGGTCAGCGGGGTGAGGTTTAAGAAATGATACTTCGGTGCCATCTGGCGTAAGCTCAAAACAGGATCAAAGTATAGTGGCTGCTATCGCCTATGCTCGCGAACACGGCCTGGTTCTAACTTGTCGCCTGAGACCTTTAGGGCAGGTTGGGAGTTTTCTGCTCCCCGCTGAGTTCTAACTGGTTTCACTCTTGAGGTACGCGGAACAGATTGAGAGGTTTCTCCTCGTATTTCGAGCTCTGCGCTCAAGATTTCCACGATCGTTACGAAAGGGTTTCATCAATGAATTTTTACATTCATTGATAAACCTCTCAAACGATCTATGCTTACGGTCACTCTTGGGAGACTAAAGGAAGATAAAAACTCGTCGTGAAGAAAACGAATAGACTTTATGTAGCTTATAGGAATTACTTTGCATTATATCGAGCTAATGGAGATAAAATTAAAATCAATGTTTACTTCATATTAAGGTAGTTGTCGTGCCAAAAATCAGTCTCTGGAAAAATAAGTTTTTCTATGATTTCAAGACTGGAAATTATATCATCAGCCGTGTCATATGTACGGAAAGACACTTTTTATAATGAAAAAATTTAAAAATTACGAAAAATAATTTTTTAATAATGTTTTTTGTAATAGGATTTTTCCTTACTATCGCTTCTTACCAATTTTTTGAAAATGATTGAAGTTTCTTAAATCATAGCTTATTTTTTCGGGGAAAATATTCTCTACAACTTGATCGTTTCCAATTTTTGAAAATAAATTCTTCAATGACTGAAATCATTAAAAATCAATTTTTCAAAACAAAATTTTTATAAAAAATTGCTGTATTTGATAATAATTGATTCATTTTCAAAAATTGGAAACGGTTAAGTTGTAGAGAATATTTTCCCCGAAAAAATAAGCTATGATTTAAGAAACTTCAATCATTTCCAAAAAATTGGTAAGAAGCGATCGTAAGGAAAAATCCTATTGCAAAAAACATTATTAAAAAATTATTTTTCGTAATTTTAAAATTTTTTCATTAAAAAGAGTGTCTTTCCTTACATATGATACGGCTGATGATATAATTTCCAGTCTTGAAATCATAGAAAAACTTCTTTTTCCAGAGACAGATTTTTGGCACGACAACTACCTTAAGATTAGTAGATAAGAGATTTAGGGGACAATTTGTTGGTTAGGTCGATTTCCCTATTTTGGAGTAACTCATGTTCAAAAGGATAAATAAAAATCTTGTAAAGGGAAAATCGACATAGTATAGATATCATTAAAATACATTCAACTGCATCCCGAATCGTTTTTATTTCTCCTCCCGCATTTGGACTCGAAGTTTAAAGATAGATAGTTTAAATTTAAATAAAGAAAATTTAAAAAGTTACAGTGTTACAAGTGCAGGATCATATCACAGAAAATAATATTTTCCTTTTTACACTGTTCAACATTTTCTTCGACTGTCACTTAAACTTTCGATGCCTGGTTTAGAGAAAATAGAACCAAGGTGTTTTAAATTTTCCGCGACTGCCACTTAAACTTTCGTATTTACGTTATACATTTTCAGCTTCCAAAATAGCGGGATATTCGAAATGAAACCACTAATTGGAATACCCTGTAATAGTATCCCGTGTAGAAATTTTGATAGGGGTCTAGTGGGGCCCCGACGAGTTTGCCCTATCTCTAGTTGGATGCTAGCGTGGAAAACTAGCCAGGGCCCCGTCGGTAACGTAACGCTTTTGTCGAAGTGGGCCCTACTAGACTTTCTAGTAGGGGTTTAGTGAGGTCAGCCCTTTCACTACCCCACCTACAAAGAAGGACACCATTGGGGCCCTATTGGACCTCCGCATTGAATTTAAGGGCATATATCAGGAAAGTCAGGTGACCAATTTTGTTCAGGTATCTCTTTGAGAAAATAATAAATAAAAACGATTTTCCACACTGAGAGAAAAAGTACAGGGGAAATTTGAGTTAAGACTCTAATATTTACCGTTTTTAACGGCAACGGAGGGATATTCGCTTGGAAGGTTAAGTTTACTGTTTTCACAGTAAAAAATCTGTTTTCAAGCTAGGAGATTTTTTTCTGAGTAAACTAACAGTACTTTTTCATTACACGTACACCGAAAAAAATCTCAGTAAGTTTGACTACTTTTTATCTTACTTTCCATAGTTTATAAAGGCCCCACCAGTGTAATTTTTGAAGTTAAGTGAACCGCAGGAACATAGGGGTAAATCAAGTAAGAGCAGTAGTTGAATCGATGAATATTCTTAGTACATTTCAAAACTGTATTTACTTTCAAGTAGACTCTTCTAACTTACTATTTTTATATATACACACCTACAAACACTCACCCCCCTCTACACTACACAAACGCTCGTTTAGGTGGTATTAAAAATTATTCTTAACGCTGCGGGTTCGAATCCTGTCTACTTATAATTAACGCATTACTAACCTAACGACTAAGCCGTGATTTTGTATGAAATGAAATATTTTTGAAATAAATACAGTAAAACCTCATTTATCGGGACACTCATTTATCGGGATCTTCACTTATCGGGATCTCGCAACCTCATTTATCGGGACATTTTGTTTCTCCTCCAGCCACCACTCCTTGTACATAGTGACATAGTTTGCAGATGTTTCATTTGCAGGAGTTTTATTATGTCAATTTTTTTACATACCTTCATATTATATATACCTTCGTTACCATTACTAAATGTCAACATACAACAAGAGTCATGGCAACCCACCATGAGACTGTAGGTGGTAGTGGGGAGCCCCTCCAAATCCCGATAAACGAGGTGTTTACATTTTAAGGGCGTCCCGATAAATGAGGTTTTACTGTAGATCAAATTTTTGAATTAAAGAACATTACATAATAAAAAGATTTATATACATTTTAGAAGTATTAATTTTTATTATTGTATATTAGTGATACTTTATACAGGTTATGATTCCCTTAATTTTTGTTTTCAAAAGTAAAATGAACAGATGTTCAGAATCTAAAAAATTTGAGTTTTTTCAATTCCAAAAATATGATGAAACTTTTGAATCAAGAAAATTATCGCATAACGAAATTATGCATTAAAGTTCGCAATAAGTAATTCCAACTAATGAAGTACTATTAAAAAAATAGTACACTTATTTACTTATCATTAGTTTGTTTTTCTAACTACTCTTATGTAGTAACTTCTAACGCTTATGTTTATTATGAAAGCTTCAATTGATTTTACTATTCACCCCATGTTAATTGAACTACATGTTTAGTTATTGTTATTACCTCGACACATTAAGATACACACACATACACATACGTGCTCGCATATGATTATTATAATTACATGCGAATTCGAGTCAAAATTATGAAAAAGTTTTCTTAAATGTTCTTGCTTCCTCTTAAGTATTGATCTTATCCAAGACCGTGTTCAGAAAATCTCCATTTTTCTCAGCTAAGATCAAATTTTAATGGGAATAAAGAATAAAGGTTATGTTGTATCTAATGACCTAACCTTAACCACAAATATTACAAGTAGGGATTCTCTAGTCGGGGCCCCGCCAGATACAAATAGATTTTCCATACTTAAGCGAAACAAGGAATTCCTCACTGGAACCTTACAGGGCCCCTATCAGTTTTTTCTGGACTAGGAATACTAATCGGGTGCTAACAGGGCCTTTACCAGTTTTTTCTAGGTGAGGAAATTCTAGTCCGGGCCCCACTAGAACCCAACTTGAAATAAGGAAAGATAGGGCAGTTTCTATACGGGATATACTTGATTTATGGAGACACGTGAATTTGTTCCGAAACTTCGCCGATTTTGATAAGGAGTCCTATGAGACTACATCTTAAACTGACACTTGTTCGGTACCGATTTCTTTGGAAATGACATTGTCAACCATCGTATTTCTGTTTTACAAATGAATCCACCATTTTTTATTTAGATAATTTCTAATATTTAGAGCCGTCAGTAATTTTGTTTATAAACGCCGAAGCCGCCTTAAAGCATGAGGAGAAGTATTATCAAGTTCGATGCTTATTTTTACAACATAACTTTTTCATATATTTCACAAGAATTTAATTAAATCTCCAAGTCTCCAAGTTAAATTTATTAAACTCCGATTTCTTTGCATTCTTTAGATTTTCCTGGAAGCTAAATGAAACGTAAAGAAAATTTATTGATTGGACTAAAACTCTTGTGAGATCTGCTAAAAATTAATGTTGTCCAAATAAGTACTGAGCTTTCTGTGAATTTGACGAATTATTTTTTTGCGTGTGTTACTGGCTTAGTCTTCCATTCGCCCTAATTTATGGCATTTCTCGATCTTGTCTGGTCGTAATTTTTATTTCATTCTACAATCTTTTGCTGAAAAATTGATAACGAAGCAACAAGAGCTCTCTGGTAATTAAAACACTGTTTACTTATATGTCATGTTTAATTCTTGAATTTATAAATAGTGATGAACTTGAAACTTCTAATATTTCAAACGTTGCTTTACTTCCTTGAAAAGAACTTTAAAATCTAAAGGAGAAGTATTATCAGGGCATTCGCACATTCGTATTGTAAAATGCAAATGGAGGATTGAATTTTAACCCAATGTATAAAAGAGCTCTGCATAACTTAATTTTTTCAGTCGATATTCTTCCTTTAATATCTTCACTTTCAAATGCAGCTTTGCACTTTAATACCACTTGCAAAAATTTACACTTTTTCTCGTGCAAATTACACGAACGGTGATGAAGATTCAAACGCAAGTTATTAGCCCCTCTGGCTTTATCTCGTGACTAATTTTTTATCCTTATCGAGGCCTCATTTATAATCTAAAAGCGAATTGAACTTTAAAATAGTAATAACAGCACACAACCTCATTTGAATTTCGCATTTCATGAGAAAGACTTCCTCTATTCATAGAAAAGTTGCCTGATTGTCAAAGAAAGGCTTTAAGGTGGCTTGAGCGTTTGGTGTCGTATGAAGTGAGGGGCACCGTGGGGGCACGTGTTACATGAATGCCCATTGCTACTTATTTTTTTAATAATCATATGTATTATAGTAACATCTGAGTAGAAGGGTAAGAAATCGCGGAAATTTTATTAAGATACTCTCTAAGTTTCAGAGCAGTCTGTAATTTTTTTCAAAAACGATCAAGCCACCTTAACAGAAGATTGTATAGATTGCATAAAGATTACATATTCATTTATTTCATTTTATTATTATCGTATGTATTTAAATATCTCAAAGATCTTGCGGATTTTCAATTCAGAAACAGAAGAATATTTTTACACGGGAAATAGATTCTCGAGTTGAGAGGAGACACAGAATTTAGTACGATAACCAAATAACAGAACGGGAAAAAAGATCTATCTACAGTTCTACACTCGTGAAATTCTACTCTAGTCAAGTATTTTACTCGACGACCAACAATGAGTCTTCGTTTCTAGATAGTTCTCCTTCCTTCTCATGTTACTTCGTCAAGGCTGCGGTGCTCGGAGTATATCCTGTAAAAATTCACCTATTTTTCGTCTAGAGCAGTACGATCGAGTCTCGAAGTGCACAAATATCTACCTATCTCTACTCAATTTCGTTTAATCCTAATCAATTTTTTGGAATGTTATCTAACTTCTCTTTTCGATTAGGGACGTTTATATTATATTAAGTCGTTAAATCACTGATGCAGCGTAAAATGAACTTTTTATATGAAGTAGAAATACCAATTATTTTCATGCTTCGGTTTCATCAAAAGTAATTCAATCAGTGCTCAAAGCTAATTGAAATCTATTGGCTCAATTTTAAACTTTCCACAGACTTAATGAATGTTTTCTTTCATCGGCTGTCTCCCTTCAAAAGATGAATACGCTCATTTTTAACGGACATTAGTTTAAAAATTAAAAATAAAATTATTGCTCCTCTTATTTATATTATTACGAGGTCAGCCCCCGGTCCTGCATTGGTTTCCTCGGAAATCGATCAGGGGGCCCTAGAACAGGCCACCGGGCGCGTCCTCAGGTTGCGGATAGAGGGGCCCTGTACCGAGGGTTACTACTGAATACGGATACAAAACTAAATAAGCAGTCGCGGACAATGTTCCAGGGATAGTCCCGAAGGAATAACCCCCAAGCCAAGGTGTTAACTACCGTGCCGAGGGCTGCATGGCACCAGGGAGTGGTGTCTCACACGGTGTCTCTAGGAAACCAGGCCACTTCCTAGAATATTGAGGCCTTACCCTTGCATGCGGGGCTCTGCAGGGGCGGAACGAATACTTCCCTAGCTAATCGTGGGATCAAGATGGAGAATTTGAATTGAAATAAAACGATGTGTGAAGAGATGTTTGGAGGGGAGTTAGATGTGACGGAGGAAACGCCGGATCCGTTCGAGACCGATAAGTCCCAGGTACGGCAGTACCAGGACTGGCTTCACGATCGGAACAAGAAGCAGCTGGAGTTGTTACAGAAGGTGGAGTCGGCCCTGGAGAAGATGGAGAACTTCTCCAGGACCAAGAAGAATATGCATCTCCCTATCAGGGATGGAATCCAGGAGGCAAAGAAGGAGCTCGGGGCGCTGCGGTATGACATCGAGGATACCGTCTGCTACCTCGACTCCTTTGAGTCGAGGTAACATGAGAGGCCTCATGGTACAAAAGATGAAGGGGGTAAGACCACCAAAACGGAAGGGAGTCGTGGACGAGGGAAGCCAAACCCTTCCACTACCTGCTGCTAGGTCAACGCCGGACACACGTAAGCAGATCAGAGAGCCAACTGTGAGTCCGGAGGAGTCTGCGGTGAAGAAACCGGTGGAAAAGAGGCCTAAAGCCTCCAAAAAAGAAGAGGAGTGGGTGCAGGTCCCCATAAAGAAGGACCTCCGGAAGCAGAAGGTAAAGAAGCCTCCCGGAAGGCCGGAAAAAAATCTCGCTGTGCGCGCCCAAAAGCGTTGCTCATCAAAACCGCGGAGGGGATGAGCTACGCTACCATCCTGCGTGAACTTAAGAAGCGTGTTAACCCTGACGATCTGGGCGCCACAGTCCAGGGAATCAGGGAGACACGCTCCAAGGACTTGCTGGTGGAACTGAAATGTTCCACAAAAAGCAGAGGGAGGTTGGACACTGCCTTCAAAGATGCAGTTGGAGCCAGTGGGACGGTCTGCCATCTCATTCTCCGGATCGAAGTCGAGATCGCTAACCTGGAACCAACCATTGGAGCCGGAGACGTCGAGGAGGCTGTGAGAGGCTTCTTCGAGCAAGAGTCGGAGATAGAGCTTACGATCTCCCTAACGAAGAGACCCTGCAGGGGAAACAGGAAAGCGTTTGTTCTTTTAGAGGAGGCAAAAGCCTTGAAACTGCTCAAGGCGGCCCACATCAAAATTGGGTGGGTATCCTGCAGGGTTGGCAGGAAAAAAGAGCTCAACCGGTGTTATCGCTGCCTTGGCTTTGGCCACATAGCAGCGAACTGTCGTGGGCCAGACCGAAGTAGGTGCTGCTAGAGATGCAACGAGGAGGGACATACCGCGGGTTCCTGCACAAGGCAACCGCGGTGCTACCTCTGTGCCGCGATGGAAGAAAAGCACCGGAATGATCACATATCGGGGACTATGCGTTGCGCGGCCTTTAGGGAGGTAGCCCCCAACAGGAAGCCTTAGGAAGGCCGCCATGGAGAAGAGATCTGGAGAAGCAAGCCCAGGAAAACAGAAGAAGAAGCAAGGAGGAAAGGCTAACATCGCCTCAAGATGGCCCCCACCCTGAAGTAATGCCTAACGGCGGTTCCGGGGTGGGATTCCACGGCCTAGAGACAGGGAGGGACTTTTAGTGGGTAGGGCTGCGCGAGCAGCAGAGTCTCACACACCAGGGGGGCACGGAGTTCCCTTGACGGTGCATAAAGCATTTCTCCCTTCCTACAAAAAAAAAAAAAAAATTACGAGGTCAGCCAATGGTCAACGAAAGGTTAGTGGACGATCAGCGAATTCGCTGGCCGTTCACTGGACTGGGTCTGCTAGGGTTAAAAGTTCGAACTGGACTAGAAAAAAAGAGATTTTTATTAATTTCATATCTATAGTACTTTTGCTTCAATGTATTTTGAATGAAATGTCATCAATTATATATTGTCTTTGTCATATGAAATAAAATTGAAAAAACTTTCAGATAATATTAAACTCCTGTTTCTATAATCAATATCATATAATATTCACGTTAAATGGACAATTTGTGAACATTTCCTGATTAAGTTCGATTAGTGATGTTCCCAGAAATACAATTTGGTTTGTAGCAAGAGAACTAGATTTTGAGGCCATATCTTACTTATCTGATCCCTACCTTACCGACACATTTTTTCGCCCTTTGCATTTCCACATTGATTGAGATATCGAGTTGAAACTTTGGGCAATCAAGTAAGAAGCAGCGAAAAATGTTTATCTACTCCAAAATATTTATCATTATAAAAAAAAGAGTTTCCAAAACTTTTTCTTTATAGGTATTTAGGTAAGGTAGGGATCGGTTAAGTAAAACATGGTCTTAAAGCGATTCGCCACCTTTATTATTTTTATTTCTTGAATTAGGACCTTCCATATAATTTTCTTTACTTAAAATAAAAAAAAAATTTTTTAACTTTGAATGGCTTTTTTGTTGTTTAATCAATTGTCTTGATTCTTTTTTTATTTTGCTCCTTACAGATGTGTAGCAGTTTCTTGGATATGGAAAATAAGGTAACACGACTGAATAAAAGTTACAAATGAAATAAAAAAATATATATCCCAACATTTTATTTATCTTTTTTTTCAGTCATGTGACCTTATTTCTTACGTCCAAGAAACCGCTATACATCATAAGGAGCAAAATCAAAAAATAATCACGAAAATTGGTTAAAAAACAAAAAAGTTATTCAGTCAAAAAAAAAATTTTAATGCCAAAAAACTCAAAATTTTTTGTTTAAAAACGTATAATCTGTTTTTATTTTCAAAAAATAAAAATATTAAAGGTGGCGGATCCCCTTAACCAGGGAAATAAAATATAACTATCAACCCTAAGTTTCATATTTTTATAACATCGAATAGAACTTTCATATCTATATCATATAATTGAATGAATTTCTAAAATTAACCAAAAGTCATTAAACATTTATGGGAATCTAATTTCAACATTTAACTCACTCAAAGTAGCTTAATTTCAGAGCTCTACCTTGTTCTTTCGTTTAACCATTACCTGTTTCACAATTTTCCTAATTATTCTCTCAAAATGAAGTAAAATTGAATTTTAGATTATTAACCATTAATTACTCATTTTATATTCAATATTTTCAAGATGATTTTGCCTTACTCCATATATTGTATATTTATATATACAAAAATAAATATGAGGGCTTTCAACATTAGCAAATTTAATTCAGCAGACGGTTATAAAAGTGAATGATAAATTTGGAAGATTCCTGAATGATAAATTACATTGAAAATTATACCAGTTTACGCAAATCCAGAAGTGATATATTAAAACGGCTCTGAAGCTTTAGGAACCGTAAGAAGAGTGCATGAAGTTAGTTCCTAGGCATAAGGCAAGTCTTTCAGCAAACTGATTTGTATGTGTAACTTGTATCGCAAGGATAATATTATTGTTATCCTTAGCAAGTGATCCTCCTTCAAACTTTAAAGTAAAATTCAGAGAATTTTAGACAAGCAATTGATTTAAATTTGTATATGTTCTATTTCTATGTCCTAATATATAACATCTTAATTTTAAAATCACGTGACTCTTAATACACTGTGAGATTTTTTTAAACAAAAGTTGTTTTTCAAACATTTTAATTGCTATTCTGGCTGGTATAAATTTCAGGGTTTATTATTGTAAGGTGGAAAAAACAGATATTATATTATGACTCCAGGTTTAACAAAGGTAGTTACAGAGTAATTACAAAGCCAATTATTAGAATATAAGTGAGATATCATGCTAGCCGTCTATCATAAATTCTAATTATGAACTTTCTGTAAGGTTAAGTGATATTGACACCAATCAATATTTATGACTAATAACGTAAATTTACTGGTGCATTGAATAAAAATATCCCCTGACTCGATTTAGGTATTGATGTGACCATAAAATAATTATCAATATTGTCAAAAAGGTATTCATTGCTTCAAATTATTTGAGGCGATTATTGATTGAATTAACAATCCAGTCATTTGTATTCACCGTTTTTTACATTTTCAGGTGCAATCGGATTGAAGAATTTGAAAATCACAGTGCCCAGGATGGTGCGATCTGGAGACTCAGTTTGGCTAACCTGTAATTACGACCTAGAGGGAAAATTGCTCTACACTGTAAAATGGTACCTCGATGAAGCAGAATTTTATCGTTACGCTCCAAAGAAGAAACCAGCTGGTATTTTACTTCCTGAAAGAAATATAAATGTTAATGTGAGTAGAAAAATGTTTTGACTTAAATTACTTGCAATACATGAAACAACTTTCATTCATCTTCTGTCCCACAGTCATTTTCTACGACACTAAATCTCAAACATAATTAATTAAATTATTCAATTCTTCAATTACAAAATAATATCATATTAGTAGTTTACGAGTATTAGATACTCAAATCGTTTGAATACTTTTGGATTATTACACTGCAAGTAGCATTAATATAAATGAATACCATGAGTTATATAATCTATCTGAAGCGATGCTAATTACGCCATGAGTGTAATTATTAGTGCAAAGTTTCAAACATGTGAGTTTAAAAGCACTCACCAGAATTAATACCATTATTATGAAATTTCCGTAGTTTTTATCGGAAATTCTAATTACAAATTATTACTGAGAAAAATGTTCATTCTCAATTCATAATTCAGAAATTCCAAATGCTTTTAATTGGGGATTTCAGCTTTATAGTGACGAAAAGTCTCAAAAACCCACTAAATCAAAGTTTTTCTCTGAGCCTTGAATACACAGGTTTATAAATTTCTACAATGGAATATATATCTAGAATATAGGATTATGCAAATAAAATTAATGCATTATACATGAAACACTTTAAGATGAACACTTTATTTAGGCTTTTTTAAAGGAAATCGAGTACAAAGAACCTGAGATAAAGGGTTGCCGCTTCTTTTAATCGATATTTAGTTACGGATTTTGCTTCAAAGTCTCAAGAATTAAATAAAGAAGACAGAAAGAGAAGTAGACGTACTAACAAAAGAGGATTTGTACCCAAGATGAATTTATACATTATCCTTTCTATAGAGGAATTTCTTAATTAAATAGAAAGACCAGGAAGTTTTAAGTTGATTTTAAAAACTGAATGAAAATAATTAACAAAAGAAATTTTTTATTTTATCCTGTTATAAGACAACCGTTTTAATCTTCCAATTATTTATCTTGCGTCTGGCTCAATCGGGAAATTACTACTTAAACTACTAATTATATCATATTAGGGCAAATGATTGCAGAATAAGGAATAAAATAGAATGAAAGATTATAACGAATTAAATTTCGGTTTCATAGCTCACCATATCGAACAAAAATGAGGTTATGTTACTCAATGTATCCAAAAAACAATCTGGAATCTACAAATGCGAAGCAACAGAAGAACTTCCTACATTAGAAACAAAATATGATGTAGCTCCTATGACGGTAGTTGGTAAGATATATTACTATTTTTCTAGCATATTACATCGCCTCGATATAACGCTCAATAAAACTTACTATCATTTAGAATGAACATTTATAAAAAAAAGCAGTCAAAATACTAAAGATTCGAAAAATGATATGAAACTTTAGTATAGGTTATAGTAAAGTTTGGTACAATCTACAGTAAATTGTGATATACCAGTTCATCTAAAGTTCAGTATTTCACTGCTAAAAATTCTCATTATGACATGTTTTTCCCTAAATTGAAACATATAATAGTTTAGCAAAAATAGTGAATTCGTGTTTCTCTGTGTAATGTAACTGAATATTATATTATAGTTTTTCAAATTTTAATATAAATTTAGGAAAATTCAGTACACTTTCGTAATTTGAAAAAAAATTACCGAAATTTGAGTCAATCTTTAGCAAATTTGATCTACCTTTTCCGAAAAGTATTGTAAATTTCATATAATTTTCCGTTACAATTGCACAGGAAAAACTAGAAATTTTATTCCATTGATTTTTTTCTTCAAAGTTTGCAATTAGCTAATTGAAAATATGAACTTTGAATCTGCTAAATGCAACAATTACAGATTTGTAAAATCCATCTTGAAAAATTCGAAATTAAAAAAAAAATTGTTTTGAAAGATTGATAAATTTAAATGTTAAAATTTCAAACTTATCAAAACAAATTTTATATAATTGTAATTGCAAAAAGCATAGATTATGAATTTCTAATTTTTTAATTTTTAACTGCAGAAGTAACAAATTGTTAATTTAGAAATTTCAATTACAGGGAAACAAGAGAAAAGTTATATATTCAGTAGACTAACAATTCAGCAATAGTAAATTTGAAGAAATATCCAATAAAAATGATTTTGAAATTGTCTGATTACAAGATGTTCCAGAAAAAGAGCCAACTATCAGGGTTGAGAGACAGCGCTTGCCAGTGGGAGAGACACTTCGAGCGAATTGCACATCGGGTTCTTCTCTTCCCGCCCCCACAATCACGTGGGCCCTCAACGGATTACCCGTAAGTATTGCCTCGTTTCACCAACCAAAGCTACGTGACCTTCCTAGATGATTAAATTTTCCTCAGTATCTACCTTTTCCTTCATTTTTCGACTCCGGATCTTTCCTTTTCTTTCTGCATTTTCCACTTTCTTTCTTTCATTCTCCCCTCCTTCTCTGTTCTCTTTATTTTTCATTTGCGACCTGAAATAAAAAAATTATAATCTTCAGGCACCGCAAGGTATTTTCCGTATGTTATTCCCGAATAACCGATTGGGCACGATTTAGAACGATTAACCCCATTCACCTGATTAAGAAACACCATTAAAACCAAATTATTTAATTAAATTCAATTGGCGCTCGCCGATTAAATCCAATTAAATGAATCGGTTTCAATAGTATTTTTTAATGGGGTCAATCGTTCTAGATCGTGTCCAATTGATTATTTCAAAAAGGGGTGGCACTGTTATCAGTTTGCCTAATTTAAAAAATTTATTTCGTATTATCTTGTGATTATAAATGCTTCTATTCTTGTACTTAATCCTTTTTTTGAATTCCTTTTCTATCACGTAATATTAAGTTTTACTTAACGTGTACAAAGTTCTATAGACATTCGCACTTAACTCGGATGAAGATCAATGAATTAGAGAAGCGATCATTTTTATACATGAAATGAAATATTTTGAATTCAATTTTCGACACTATTTACTATTTACTTGAATTCTGCACAGAGAGAAATAAGCTCTGGTTGTGGGAACCGGAAAAATGTAGTCACTTATAATGTTGTTGTAATAACTACCTTCAACAGTTAGTATACCAGGGAATTTAGTTCCAGTAATGAACAAAACTAGTCATAGCAACCTGATCAACAGTAATATTCTATTTCCAGTTGTGACAACTACATTTTCTGGTTAAAAATGTCTTCAACTAGAAAATTTATGTACTGTAACTACAATGGAAGATTTTAGGCAAACGGAAATTCAGGTTGTAGTCACCGGAAAACAAAAATTTCTCTGCGTAAGCGCATAAAGTATTGAATGTTTCATTGATACTGGCATAGTGATCGATGCGTGATTTTGTTTCTCATCAATTACCATCAGCAATAACATTGCCGCCAATAGTAAGTAATATTCGTTATTAACTATCATTCGTTTTAAATTATCGTAACCGGAACAAAAATTTCGAAATAAAAGAATAGGTAAATAATCACGTGAAGTTAAACATAACCTTAAATCTTCTTTTTGTAAAATCTTACAACTAATATTTCCGGTTATTGTAACCGGAAATTTAGGTGATCACAACTTGAAATTCAAATTTCTTCTCAACCTGAGACTTTCAGTTGAAGACAATTTTAACTACACCAATCAGGTTACTATAACCTGGAATTTCTCTCTGTGTGGTAAGAATTTTTTTCAAGTTTTCAAAACTATTATAGAAGTTTATATTTTATTAATAAACTTCTTCCAGCAATTTATTCATTCCATAATTTATTTCAAACTTGAAGTTCACAAATTTCCAAAATTTATTTATATTCGAGAAGCTAAGGGAATTGTTAAATTTGAAATTGCGTAAAATTATGATTTTAGATGGATCTTTTCCTTTGTCATCTTGCTTGACTTTTCGCAAAGCGCCTTTAACCAATAAATGGCCCCATATTTTTCAACTCATCGCTCAAATTGATGAGATGTTGGTATCACTTCATTCTAATAGATCCCTCAGGGTTCAGCAGCTTTATTATATATTACGTCTTTTATATCCAGATACAGAGCAACACCTTCTTGGGGTAGATATTGGATTGCACAGTTGATATTGATGGTTGATCACAATCCATCCACGCTTTTTTACGTTTTGAAATATTGTGGAAAATATATTCTTCATCATACGCGAAAATATTGTGCGAAAATCATTCTTCTTGAATCTGGACCAGTATGTCTAAATTCAAGTAATTAGTACACGAATTACTTTTTTTATTTCAAATTCGAACGTATTTCGAGTATCATAAACAATGTTGAATATACCATACATATATCGATCTTTGTTCGAATTGCACTATTACGTTTTTATTCCGCTTTAGCGAAGATAAAAAAGCCAAATACGTTGTAAAAAAATAGTTTCACAATTTAAAAATATACCAATCGAGTGAAATCAAGACTCATCCATCATATAAAACAAAAAGAATTTCAAAAAAGTACATAAATGCTATTTGATTTCCTACTCATCACATGCAGAGATGAAAAGTTTCTTTTTGAATACAAAACCTAGAGGTTTTATTAATCTTTCTATTAAAGAAAATAAAACTGAATTATCGATCAAATTAAGGTTGAAAAGACCTAAAATTTGTGCTATAATTAAACAAGACTTGAGGCCATGGATCAACCACACGGAGAAACTTTTCATAGCAAAATATCTTTTATTTTATATTGATAATTCTAAAAAATATTAGGAATCTAGGGAAAATCAAGGTTCAATGGTAATTATTCCTAGCGGACTGCAAATTTGTCGCAGTCAAAATAATAAAGATTCGAAAAATGATATGAAACTTGTATAGGTCTTTTCACGGCTTTTCCTAAATTGAAACATAGTTTAGCAAAAATTGTAAACTTGGGTTTCTCTTTGCAGATTACGTAACCAAATTTCTGTAAAAGTTCGTATAAGATAACTTTTTTATTAAAGTGACATGTTTGATAACATGTCTGCTATTATATTGACCCATAATTCATAGAATTTTTTGTTCATTTCTCGTTATTTTGGCATAGGGTCAGATTCTTTTTATTTCCTTCGAATAAAATTTTCACTATTACATATAAAAATACTCAAAAAGAAAGCAAGGCAAACGTTTCGGCCACATATGGGGGCCCTCTTCAGTGCCATAAATTCAAGGATTAATTCAAAATTTCTGTAAAACATTAGAATATAGGAGATAATGAAATTAAGGATTATCATAGAATTCAAAAACTTATCTCAAAGCTTGCAATTCAAAATGAAGTAGTCCAGTATGCAGCATCACGATTCGAAAAAATATTTAGAGTTCACTGTGAATAAAAAAACCGGATAACAATTATTTTATAAAATATCTTCCTGAAAATTTGGAAAATACAAGAAAAGACGATAATAAAGAACGCCTTTCAATTTGGTTTGAGTGACAATTTTACAGTTAACTGTAATTGTCGATAAGTTTTCGAATTTTTTACAAAATTTCTAATAAAAAGAAGTCAACAGACATGCTTTATTATCTTTTATAACGTTTCCCCAATTTTCAGAAAGATACTTTGTAAATTAAAAAAGTTATCTTACATAAACGAATAAATTTATAATTTAGTCACGTGGTCCGATTGATCCATGGTCTTAAATCTAGAAACTTATCATGAAATTTAAAAATGTTTAAGATAGCAAAAGAAGAGTAAGCGTGAGAACAAACAACGTCACTAGAAGGAGACGTAGCTTCCGTTGCAATTGTTGGAGGAAAGGGGGCTAAAGAAATATTTACTTCCTGAGAGGAAAGCACAAACTGGTGTGTGGGATCAGTGAAAGACGACTGCTCGATAAGTTTCCGTGATGGTTACTCTAAGAACTTCTTGTTTGCCAGATGTTTATCTTCATCTTTGCGTTTATCTTATTGCATCTAACTTAATGAAATTCGCTCGATTCATTAATACATAAGGATCGAGAACTCATTATGGAGAGGGTGGGTACAATCTTCTTGAAAATGAGGGATCAATGAATTTCTTCAAATGGTTATTAAAGTGTCCACAAACGTTAGTTTCTCTTTCCACATTGTTCCAACTAGTTTCAAGCTTTTCTCGCCTGTTTTAAACGACCACAAAGACATTAAAGTTAATGCCATCTAATATCTTTCGACAACTTTGATAAAATCGAGGAATTTGCTTTTAAATGCTTCAATTCACAGAAATTTGAGATCTAGTATCTGAATTTGGATCCAGTGAAGATTCCTTTTAGTTACAGAATTTGTCTCGAGATGAGAAATTTAATAATAAGAATTATATCAATTACCTTTACCCTTCATAAAATTATTTTTACATTCTCATCATGGATGAGAAGGTATTGGTTTTATGTGAAAAATGACTTTCGAAATGTTCATCAAATCTTTACGTTTTGAGACCCCCTAAGTCAGAAAAAATGGTTTTTACGAAAGTGTCTGTCTGTCTGTCTGTCTGTCTGTAGTAGGTCGTGTGCGGCATAACTCTCGACAGAATTATCAGATTGAATTGAGCTTTGGTACACTTTATCGGAGCCAAAAAAGTAAGGACAAGTTCGTTAACCAGCCACATCCAATCAAAATTGAGGGATTGAGCACTACTTTTGTGTTTTTGAAAATAATTTTTTGAAAAAATCAAAAATTCCAATCCTGGTTTTTGATAGTGCTCATAAATCTCTACAAATTATCCTGAGAACATTTTTTGATTAAATCAAAATTAGAAATGTCACAGCATATTCAAATTCGAAAAAAGTCAATATCAAAATTCCATTTTCCAGTTAAATTATACGAGATACGAAAAAAACGTTATGATACAATATTATTAAATAAATAAAGACCTACAAATTTGAATTGTAACATTTTTACATAAGATGCATATTTATCTTTTTAATTAAAAAAAAAAACTATTGAAAATCCAAAATTCAATTTTTTAACAATAATATATGAAATACGAAAAAAACGCAAAAATACAAAGTTGTTCGTTTTAAAAAGATTTACAAATTTTGTCTCACACAGTTTCTGATAAAACATATATTTTTCGTTTCAATTCCAAAAAATACGATTAAAATTCAAAAATTCCATTTTTTAGACAAAATATGTGAGATACAAAAAAACGTTTAGATGGAAAATTGTTTGCCTAAATAAGGTCTACAAATTCTCATTAAGAAATTTCGGGACAGGAGGTATATTTTATGTTTTGACTTTTAATATTAAAAATAATCGATTTTTTTCACCAAAATATGTGAGATTCGAAATAAGCGTTGTTCTGCAAAATCGTTTCCTTAAATAAAGTCTACGACTGTTTTTTCTTTTTGAGAGATTTAGAAAAAAATAAATTTATCAATAATCATGTAATTTATTGAAAAGTTACAAAAATGCATACAGGAAATCGAGCGCGAAGCGCGAGTGTCATGATGAGAATGTGTTCCTTAAGGCCGATAGAGCCTTAAGTAAATTGAATTTCCTGTTTCACTTAAACTGAAAAAGAAACTTAGTGAATTTGAGAAATGGCTAATTTACATCATCTTTAATATCATTAAATTGGTTTGAGCTTCACTATTAAATTATAAGAAATAAACTTAAACGTATGCGAAGAGTACAAGACCGAGCGCAAAGCGCGAGGTCCAGGAAGAACGGAGCGCGAAGCGCGACGATCAAATCGCGCGCCCTAGGCGCGCTCAAACTTGCGCGCGAAGCGTGCGATGAGAGTGTGCCCGCGAAGCGGGCAGATTTTTTTTTGATAACTTTACCAAGTTTTTCTTTATTTGAATTGATTATTGAAAAAGTGAAGTAAGGAAAAATGCTTTTGACTATATATAGCATTTCTGACAAAAAATGTATATCATTGATTTAAATCAATATGCCATAGAATTTTCTACATACTAGTTGGTACAATAGCATTCTTTTCAAGGTGTAACATACACCATATAAGGAAGGAAGACTCGTAAGTTTTGAAGCAAAGCATTTATGAGAAAGTAGCTTTTTTATAATCCAACAATCTTCTTACAAATTCAGTATAATGTATTCGCATCAGAATTGCGTGTTCTATCTAGGCAGAAAAATGTACGATGGAACAGGTGGCTCCACATTTCTCGTTTTATGAAAAGGTTGTCTTTTCCTTATGCATATCATAGGTCTAACTTCTGGTTCAGGTCCTTATTTCTTTGCATATACAGATATATACAGATTGCAATATACAGATGCATCTTTCCTTACTTGCTTTTTTTTAGTATACAAAAGAGAAATAACAATATGCTATCAGTAAAAATGCTTGGTTCCAGAAAACAATTTATTTTTGTTTTATTTATAGCAATACTTTTGTTCTAATACATAACAAAACAGATTCGTTAGCCGAATTGTTCTGTAAAACGATTGAAAACTGTCAAATTGAACATTAAAAATAAATTTCAGTTTAATCCTCTTTTTTAAATAAATTTTTGTCTTTCAACATAATAGTTGGCTCCTTCAAATATCAATTCGGGAATTATATTCAATTCTATGGGATTTAATTGTGATGAATTTTTTGTTGCAGATTGATAAAGTCACTATGTTCTTCAATGAATACTCTATGAAAATTACAATAGACGAGGAGAGGATATTCACTCGATCGTATCTCGAACTCACAATGGGCAATGAGATTTTTCAAGATGGTAGATTAATGCTACGATGTTTAGCAAAAATTCCACTTGTTTATCAAGCTTCAGCTTCAGCCGAAATTACAGAGGATGTACCTTTTATTGGTTCGATTACCGGTGATGCTTCGCTCCGTAGTCATCGTAAGTAGTACAAATTTTGTTGTATATATGTTATATATATATTTTATACAAGAAGATAAAGAAGAACTTGTATCCTGACAGTGATCATTTCATTTATAATAATTGTCTGCAACAGGGATTAAAATTAGCACAAAATAATTTTCAAAATTTCATTGCAACAATTGAGTATTTCAAAATCTGTCAAAAGTTCGCATTTGCTTCTGCGAGGGTTATAAATGAAAATTCATGAAGCTCCTTATTTATACGCTTGATACAATTATCTTCGCAAATAGTCAAGCACTTTGATTGAATTTGAACAGCGTTCCAACACCTGCAACCATAAGGTTGACGCGTTTTTTGTTACACTCTATGACTTTACGACCTGTTCAAAAATATTAACAATTTTTCCAGGTCATATAATTCTGTTCTAAAGCGTATGGCAGTATGATAGTCAACAAATCTTTCAACTGAAAAATAGTTATTTTATCCAGGAGCCTCGGATAAAACTACCTGTAACTAATTAATTAACATTATAACATGACATATTTGAGGTTTGCCTGCCTTTTTGCGTTGTTCCAATATACGCCCTTGATATTATTTTTTTAGTAAAAAGAAAGAAGACACTAACATCATACCAAGACAAAAAAATTCTAAAAAATAATTAATTAATTAATGTATACATTGTCATATTAGACTAACCGATGAAATTGCATACATAATGAAACTAGGTAGATCATTTTATTAAATCAGTTATTTTTCTAAGAAATTCAAATACCCCAGCCTATCAATTCTTTTTTTATGTTTTAACCATATTGGAACTTTTTACAAAATACTTTTTCAAAGATCAAGAAACTGTTCACTGGATGATTCATTCAAAGAGTCTCGAATTTCCATGTCCAAGGGTCAAACAGAGAAATCAAAAAGGCATACAGTAGAATTCGTCAGAGGTTGCTAGTTGATATATGCAGTTTCCCTAGATACTGTGAATTATTTACGAGGGCCGTGATTCATTGTCAGAGGAGGCAGACGATCTCTTCTGTATCTTAGATGAATCTGATTCTAATTTTCCTTTACAGGAACTGATTTATGCTCAACTAAATTATAAATACGTGATATTTTCCCCTATAAATTCGTAAATATTTAATTCCTCTTACCGGTTCATCGATGTTTTACGGCTTTTTCTACTTTTGCTTATTAGACAATGCACCAAAAGCGTATTTAGACAAATTGTGAGGACAATATTGCTCCAACTTTTGACATCTTGAACTCGATGAATGGTTTTTTAGAGAAAAATCATACGTGAATAATAAACTATAGAATACAAACAATAGTACGTATGTTAAAATGATTTGCATTCATAAGTTTTTGTAGTAAATATTGTTAGATATTAAATTAATAAAAACTGTCCGAAATCTAATTTCGTAACCCTGAGACTAATTTGAAATAGTGTTTTTACAAAATCTTTCAAAATTATAAAGAGTTCTATTATAAAAATTTCAGTCATAGAGGAAATGCGATGTCAGCATGATTCTTTATATAATAATGAAACAGGACTTATATCGACCCTTAGTATTGATATTCAAATATTGTTGATGTTCTTAGTTGGCTTTAGGGTCCAGATAAAATGTAACTCAAAGTTTCATATTTTCAAACGTTTCGACTTAGATTGGAGTTCTCATCAGTGAGAATTTATTTCTATAAAAAATACAAAGGAAGAAACTTAAAAAATTTGTACGTGTGACCGATAAACATTGTTATAAAAAATGATGTAAAGTGATATAAATGGATTCTACATGTGATATACTATAAAATTCGGTATAAAACTAAATTTACAAAAAATGTAAAATTTTTCTAAAAAAACTAAATTCAATGAAATAAAAACTGTGAATAAAAAGTCAAAAAATTGTGAACTTATCACAATAAAATATAATCGAAACAGAAAAATGACCTGTTGTTTGTTTAAGTAAAAAACGATATAAAAAGTATGAATAAAAGGTCTAAAGCATGTGAAATCATCACAATAAAATATCACCAAAAAAAAAAATAAAAATTGACCTGTTATTCGTTAAGGTAAAAAACGATATTAATGAATTGTACATGTGATATACTATAAAATTAGTCTAAACTAAATTTATATAAAAATAAAAACTGTACAATTTTTTCTATAAAAATCCAAAGAAAAGAGACTTAAAAAATTGCACGTGTGACGAATAACCATTGTGGAAAACGATATAAATCAATTAACACATGTGAAACTTTAAAAATGTTCTAAAGATAACTGAATTTAACGTAATAGGAACAGTGAATAAAAAGTCTAAAAAACCCGTGAACTCATCACAATAAAATATCACCAAAAACAAGAACTGACCTGTTGTTTGATTAAATGGGCGAACAATCGTTGGTGAAAAAAATTGAAGCGACACAATCACAAATTTTCCTTTTTTTCTTTCTTTTATTTCGTCGTGAAGAAGGTGGCCACATAATTTTTGTAAATACAATCCTGTCACTACGGATTTTTCTTCAAAACTGAGTCGCATTTGGCAACAGACTTGGAAAAAGCTTTGTAAAGTAAAGTGGAGGGTGAGGTTTTTTTCTTAGGAGATTCTCGGTTAAAGGGAAAGGAGAGAAAAAAAGTGTGTAAAGATGTCCACAAGATGACCAGGATACTGTGACAAAAGGGGGCTATGAGATTTGAGACGTGTCATAAACAGTCTGTATATGACTTAGAAATTTCTGCCGCAATCTTGAATGTTCTGATACCTATATCTGGAAGTTGTGAAACTTGTAACAGGAATAATTTTACGTTTTTTGGAGTTTTTAAATGCAGATACAAAGTGTTAAATGTTCTGATACCCGTATATGGTATTATAACACTTGAAACAGAAATAATTTTACGTTTTTGGATAAAAGGAATTAAGTGCAGTTGTGTATAACTGACATTTTGATTAAAGTTTTGCAATTTGATGATAAATTTGATAAAATTCAAAACATTGTAAAATTTTTTGAAAAATTGACAAGAGAAGTATATTTTCGAACTCCATAAAAAGTGCATTTTTTTAAAGAGATTGAAGTTAATTGTTTAAGAGGGGGAGGTAAAAGACGGATAGGTTCTCAGTGTCTGTTCTCTGCTTAACAACATGAGATTTGCTGGCTATATGAGTCATTTCCAGTATTTCATGACGAAATAAAAGAAAGAAAAAAAGAAGAATTTGTGATTGTGTCACTTCAATTTTTTTCACCAACGATTGTTCGTCCATTTAATCAAACAACAGGTCAGTTCTTGTTTTTGGTAATATTTTATTGTGAGTTCACATTTTTTTGACTTTTTATTCACAGTTTTTATTTCATTGAATTTAGTTTTTTTAGAACAATTTTATATTTTCACATGTATAATTCATTTATATGGTTTTTACCACAATGTTTATAGAAATGAATTCTCACTGATGAGGACTCCAATCTGAGTCGAAATGTTTAAAAATATGAAACTTTGAGTTACATTTTTTCTTGACCCTAAAGCCAACTAAGAACATCAACAATATTTGAATATTCTTTATATAAATTCAAAGTTTTGTGGTTAAAATATTTACAAGCAATAAATTATAATATTCTAATTCTTATTCCAAAGTTAAGTTGAATTAATTATTTCAACGTAAAATATGCTTTATTTTCTAAAAAAGTTATTCAAAGATTCAAATATTTTTCGAAACTTATAAATTTTATATTAAAATTGGAGCTATGTTTCGAAAAGAATTTTGAATGTTACAGAATCATGAGTGCTGCGGAACTAATAGTTTTGCCAGGAGTAGTAAAAAAATGGAGAATATTTTCTAAAACCTAAAGTGTTAATAAATATCATCAATAATTTAAAATTATAATGTTAATGTTTTTACTTAATATCATGAGCGAATTAAGGTGGTTATATAATTTCTTGAAAACTGTTAGCAAGTAATAACTCATGTTCATTTGGTAGGAACTAGTGGATGCAGACCAATCAGATTATCTCAAAGTCTGGGATTAGGTCGCATGGTCTCTCTGGCATTCATCCTGGCAGTTAGAAGTTTGAGGTAGCTTTACGAATCGCAGGACTTCGCTGCCTCCGTCTAAGCTGATTACAATGGCCACGTAAACCTAGTAACCTAGGGCTTCCAGTTATGTATGTTACAACAAAATGAACTAGATAGTGAAATAAGTTTTACTTTAGATGAAAATGAAGACGGTAAAATACATTCTGATTCATTTTTAAGAACACACGACATGCGATTACTTTTGAATATGTTATCTTTTCATATACATTGTTAATAAAATGTGTTGGTCTGTACATATTATTGCCCTTATAGGTGTATATTACCTATAAAGTTTATTATGTAGATAATAATATGTAACTGTAGATAAAAAGTGTATTTATATGGATATAAATAGTGACTAATTAAGTAAAACAATATCCATTAAGTCTTCGTCTATAAACTGAGAAAAGTACTGATGTAATATTGTCATTTTTCAAAAATCTATAGTTCTTACTGGTTTGAGTTCAATATGTATAAATATGAATCATTTTTCTCGGTAATATTTAAATTTTCCTTCTGGAAATATATAGTTATAAGTACCTTCTACGCATCATTATTTTAAGATTTATTAAAATTTAGAAATTTTTGAAATAAGTTTTTCCTTGATCGAGAGCAAAATTTTTAATTTCTTACTAAAAAAAAAATTATTCTTTATTTTAATTTTAATGATAAACCCTACGTTAAAATAAACTTCGTGTTCTATGTACGCATGGAAATGAACTTGATATTTCATCGTAGAAAATATACTACAAATAAGATTACGGTATCTAAAGTTTCAAAGAATGGCTTAGAAATAGCAGACTTTGGAAACTTGTGTAATCAATCTCATAAAGATAAGAAAATTAAACTAACCTTGAGTTAATGTGTGAGATTTTGATTGACTATAAAATAATTAAAATGATCATACAATGATCCTGCATTTCGGAAACTCACAAATCAATTCGTATTTGATTAATTTATAGAAAATATCCAAAACTAGAAGATGATTGGTTTGAATCTACATCCGTTGTATCGATTGTACTTGAACTGTTCCATGTGAGTTTTAAAAATTGAATATTCAATTTATTATAATTTATATATAGATTTAGTCATATGAAATTAAATCTTTTGGAAAATATTTTATGTGCCTCAGCCGCGGAAACTCGTTTTTCCGTTACAGCTGAGAGTAAAGCAATGTTGTATATTCCGTTACAGAGGAATACAATGTAGAAATTGAACTGCGCATGTGTATTATAGTCTTACGGCGGAACGCAATCTATTTCTTATTCTTCTTCCTCGTACAGCGGAACGCAATCTATTTCTTAATCTTCTTCTTCTCACTTCTTCTTCGTACAGCGTTAGCACTGACTACTACACAAGACCGATAAAATCAAAATGGCCGGGACTAGTCGCCAATTTGTGCCCGCTTCGTACAACTAGCGCAGCAAACAACTACAATAAGTACTAGATTAGATTCCAATGTACGCATAAAAACTCGTATCCGCACCAGTCACATAAAATAGAATAATGTGCCAATGCACACAATTCGGGACATTGCGAGACTCGCGACAATGCTCGCAGGACTGATCGCGCCTCGGATTCGTCTCGGCTTTGTCTCGGCTTGGCCTCAGCTACGCCTCGACTACGCCTTGGCTTCGATCTCCTGCGAGCATTGTCGCTCGTCACGCAATCACCCTCATTGTGTGCCTAGGCACATAATATACTATTGCAAGACTACATTCAACGTGTTGGAAAGATAATCTATTTTATAAAGTACAATGATCATCTTTCAACCAATGAGCCTCTAAAAATCCTTTCACTGCTCTCATTGATCAGCTTCCATCTTCAGGGATCTAGCTAGTTCACCTAAATGTTGGTTTCATGAACTCTAGCAAATTAAAGTTCAAGAAACTATTCGATTGAGTTATGGTGAGTTGCTTTTAAATGGCAATGTTTCGAGGACTCTGACATCTATGGCTGTACCATTTGCAAAAAACCAATTTTATCTATTTGTTTTTCGCCTAAAGCATTATTTAAAACATAAATTTACGGAACTTGATTTTGTTTAAGTATCACAATAACAATACGCACAAAATTTCTACTTTCATGAAAAAACTTGGATCACCAGTTAAATTGTAGTGAGATTAACTAATATAATTAGTAAAACCAACTAGATTTGTATTTAATTTAACTAAAAAAAAAAGTTAGGAATTTTACTAGCGATGTATCCAATGAATAAAGTTAGTGAGAAAAATCTTGGTACATAGTTAAAAATAAATATTGCAAAAGGAACCGAATTGTAGTTCTTTCCTAATAAAAGATTTCATTGAGCTTTGTGAAATAAATATTTTAATTTCGTTAAATAATAATTAAGAAAAGTTAAAATTTTAAACATTCACGAATCTTTTGTTCCAATCCTCAATTTATATTGTATAAAATTAATACAACTAAGACTCGTGGATATGTAATATTGCTAATATTTAATCTAAACTCTCATGTAGAAATATTTTCAGGAAGCAGAGGATTGATTTATTTATTTTTTTTTTATTGTCACACATCGCGAATCATATTTATTATGACCTTAAAGACATGTAATAGTTAGGAAATTAGAACATTTTATCTATCTTAGGTTTTTGTGCTCACCAACCAAATACATAAAAGCTACTACAATTTTGTAAATTGTAGAGAAGATAATAACAGTTGTAGATAAACTACTTTTCGTTTAAGAAAGTTTAAAAAGTTCAATTTTAGCTATAAATATCGTAAATTTCTTCCACTAAAACTAAAAGTAGTTTATCTACATCCATTTATATCTTTTCTGACATTTCTTTCATTTTGAAAACAAAATGTTATGTATTTTGGATTTTTCCTCAGAATATACTAATAAAGTCATTAAATTTAAAAATATATATTTAACTGAGAAAAAAACAATTTATCAATAATTCAGATTATCCTGTAGTAATTTATGAATTATCATTGTTGAAACATTGTTCTAAGTTTACATGAATAGATCTAATCAGCTGAAGGCGATGTTCAAGCTTGTTATGTTGCAGTTTCTTAACAAACATTATTCCCTGTTATTTTTCAACGAATAAGTTTATTTATTTATAAAGAATAAAGCTTTCTAAAAATAACTAAAAAAGAGAAGAAATATTTATTATATTCTTCGCATACATATAAGTTTATTTCTTGTAATTTGCTACTGAAGCTCAAGTCAATTTTATAATATTGTAGATGTGAATTACATTTTCATAAAGTTACTAAATTTTTTTATTTCAAATGAAAAAGGAAATTCAATTTACTTTAGGCTCTATCAGCCTTAAGGAACACATTCTCATTATGACACTCGCGCTTCGGGCTGGATTTTCTATATACATTTCTGTAACTTCCGAATAATTTACATGATTAAAAAAAATGTATCTTCTTCCAAATATCTCAAAAAGGAAAAAAATTCGTAGACTGTTTTTGAGCAAACGAATCTTTATTTTAACGCACATTTTCTATCTCACACATTTTCTTTAAAAAATGTAATTTTTCATTTTCAATAGTGTTTTTTACAAAATCAAAACATGAAATATACATCTTGTCAAAAAATGGCCTACTGAAAATTTGTAGACCTCCCTTAAGCAAATAATTTTCCATTCCAATGTTTTTTTCTTATGTCACATATTTTGTTTAATTAATGGATGTTTCGAATTTTAATCATATTCTTTGAAATTAAAATGAAAAATACACGTTTTATCAGAGACTATGTCAGATATTATTTGTAGATTTTATCTAAACAAACAATTTTGCAAACTTAAGTTTTTTTTGTATTTCACATATTATTGTTAAAGCTCTCCCATTTTTCTTAAATTTTTTTCAATTGATATACACACAGACTTGTAACAGCAAAAAAGTATCTTCAAAAAGCTATATTCATTTAGTAATACGTTAAAGTTATGCGCAACATCTTTTTTAATTACACTGAATGCGTAAGTGATGATAAAAAGCGTGGGGATTTAATCCGAAACGCGCAGTAACAAAAGAGCTCGTGACGTGAGCTTTCAAGATTAAAATCCACCTGCCTTAAAAAAACTTTTCTGAGTAGTTGAATATCCTAGTGTAAAGTCAGTAGTTTTCCGTCTAACACGTTAGAAATGTTTAAGTTTGTTTATATGTTTTCTATTCTCATTATTTTACAAATTGTTGCTTCAGTCCATAACATTCCTAAAAAATTTTATGAGGAGACGGATCCAAGTAGTCGTATGTATACACACAAATTTTCTTTTGTTAATATTATTTAACTAAAAATATGCATATTATAAGAATCAAAGTTTTAATTAATCTACCCTTTCCACTCTTAAAAATCAGTGTTTTGAAATATTGAACTTTAATCGCATCCAAATTAGAAAACATCGAAAACCTTCAAACAATTAAACTCAAAAAGTTTAAAAAAAGCACATATTGAAAAAAAAAAGAATAAAATGTTATAAATATACAATATGAAATCTAATAAAATTTCTAGCAGTGCGGGTATTGAAGCTGATGTGAATTTGTTTCAATCACTTCTAGCGCTCTTGGCTGACAAATTAGTTTCTTGAATAGACCAAGGTCAAATTATTTTTTATTTTTGGATATTCCGAGCTCCATATTACAGATATCTTGCCACTAAAACACTTTTGAAATAAGTATTTTTCTGAGTCAAGAGCAAGATTTGAACTTTTATTGCTGAAAAAATAATTCCTCAATCAAATTTTATATACTCGTAATAAGCCCTACGTTAATAAAGTTCCTGTTCTATGTACACATAGATATTTCAAAAAGAGTAATACTTTAAAAGATGCGTAATTAAGTTAATAAAGATAAAAAAATTATATGATTAAACAAATTTACCAAGTTAAGCTTAATCTTAGTTATGCAAAGATAATCTTTCAGAATTGTCCAAACATATAGTACTACCACTTTAGGAACTCTTCCACAAGTTTCAGTTAATTTACAAATAAAAAACAATTGCAGTATCAATACAGGTTGTCGTTGATAGAAAAAAATTTTATTTTTTTTATCTCTAATAGATCTTGACCACGTGATAATCAGATTCAATATTCCGGAATTTGTTTCCAAACCAACGCACAGTGGTCGGAAAATCCAAAAAGCCGGCCAAAATATGAAAGTGTTATTGGAATCTCATGATATTTGGTATTCCTAAGTTTCCCATGCCGCTGATTACAATATTGAACTCAGATTTCTTAAATTCAAAATGGCAGATTCAATACGGTGGAAAAATTTTAGAAAAAGTCATCCAATCTTTTTGAAACTCGGCAGTTACCAGGGGTGTTAGTTGAAATTTGCCGGTTTTACTCATAGATGTCGCTAGAGATATGTATACATTTCTATGATTTGGCATCTATGTCATATTTTTCTATGGACAATAACCTTCAAAAATACACAATTACATTCTGCCAAAATAATAGCATCATAGTTGTTTACCTCAGTGAATATGTCGAGTTTCGTTCCAAGTAAATCCCATTTGCGGCATTCGTTGCTTTTCTTATTTCATCAATAGAAAAAAGCAGTTGAAACTCATCGATGGCTGGTAGAAACTTATGGTAAACATGCTCTAGTGATTAGAACATGTGAGACATGGTTTCGTCAATTTAAAAGTGGATATTTCGATTTAAGAGACAATGAACATCCTGGAATTGCAGGCGTTATTGGATGAAGACCCCACCCAATCGCAACAACAATTGGCGCAAACACTAAATGTGACCTGAGGAGCAATTTGACAACGTTTAAAAGCCATGGGGAAAATCCAAAAGTATGGAAAATGGGTACCACACCAACTGAACGATAGACAAATGGAAAATCGAAAAACCATTTGTGAAATGCTGCTTCAACGGTTCGAAAGGAAATCTTTTCTGCATCGAATTGTCACGGGGGACGAAAAATGGATTTATTTCGAGAACCTGAAGTGGAAAAAATCATGGCTTTCACCTGGTGAGGTTGGCCCATCGACTCCAAAGCCAAATCGCTTTGGCCGTAAAACAATTCTCTGTGTGTTGATAAAAAAACGGCCGGAATGGGCCCGAAACATGACAAAGTTATCCTACAACATGACAACGCACCGTCTCATACCGCTAAAGTGGTGAAGAACACATTAAAAGCATTGATTTGGGAAATATTATCGCACCCGCCGTACTCTCCAGACCTTGCCCCGTCCGACTATCACCTTTTCGCATAGATGGGACACTCACTCGCAGAGCAGTGCTTCACCAATTTTGAAGAAGTCGGAAAATGGCTCGTCGAATGGTTTGCCTTGAAAGAGAAAAAGTTTTTTTGAAATGGTATCCATGATTTGCCTGAAAGATGGGCAAAATGTGTAGAATCCAATGGTCAATACTTTGAATAAATTTTTTTTGAGATTCCCTTCAGAATTAAGTGTTTTCTTTATTGAAAAAACCGGCAAACTTCAACTAACACCCCTGGTAGGAGTTTTTGAGGTCGCTGATTACGATATTGAATTCAGATTTTGAAAATTGAATATGGCGGATCACATATGGTGGACAACTTCAAGAAATGGTCATTCTATCTTTTTAATACTGAGTATGAATATTTTTGCCTTCCTATACAGAAATACTATTAAGTTATTCATCCGCAGCTATACGCAGCTGATTCTTTACAGATTTGTGGAAAAACGTGTTTCGAATACCATGCAGGTTCTTATTGAGCAGAATACTACAGAATAATTAATTTTTGTCATATGTTAAATCGATTTGGCAGAATAAAATTATATATACCTTGGCTAGTAGAATCAATTTTTTTGCATCGCAAACAGGTTAATCGAAGTTATCTTCAGCTTAAGTTCCCTGAGGAAGATGTATTTTAGGCACTTGGACTACTAAATATAATTTTTAAAATGACGGAATCTCTAAAATATGTACTAAGTATCTTAAATTTCACTTCTCAGCTTAAGTTCCCTGAGGAAGATGTATTTTAGGCACTTGGACTACTAAATATAATTTTTAAAATGACGGGATCTCTAAAATATGTACTAGGTATCTTAATTTTCAGTTCTCAGCTTAAGTTCCCTGAGGAAGATGGTTTTTAAGCACCTGGACTACTAGATATAATTTTCAAAATGACGGGATCTCTAAAATATAAACTAGGTATCTTAATTTTCAGTTCTCACCTTAAGTTCCATGAAGAACATTTTTTTTCAAGCACCTGGACTACTAAATATAATTTTCAAAATGACGGGATCTCTATAAAATGAACTAGGTATCTTAATTTTCAGTTCTCAGCTTAAGTTCCCTGAGGAAGATGTACACTGATAGAAAAGAATGGCTGTTACAACGATATTTATGATTAATTTAACCTTACCTTATTGCTGGCATAGATACAGCAATATGAGATTTGTATTTTAGCCATCCGATTATAACTGAATAAATATGAACGAATCAACCATATTATTGGTTGCTATGGAAAAATGTATTGTTCGCCTTCCCATATTATATTTCTGATTTGACCAGTTTCACTTACAATATTTTGATTTCTGTATTCAATATTCTGCATTGTTCAAAGAGACATATTATTTTATAAATACCATTATAAATTCCCAACCTACAACCGAATGGCTAAAACTCCCGAACCATTTCTATCAGTGTATTTTAGGCACTTGGACTACTAAATATAATTTTCAAAATGACGGGATCTCTATAAAATGAACTAGGTATCTTAATTTTCAGTTCTCAGCTTAAGTTCCCTGAGGAAGATGTATTTTAGGCACTTGGACTACTAAATATAATTTTTAAAATGACTGGACCACTGAAATACCATTTGGATATCTTAATTTTCAGTTCTCAGCTTAAGTTCCCTGAGGAAGATGGTTTTTAAGCACCTGGACTACTAGATATAATTTTCAAAAAGACGGGATTTCTAAAATATAATCCAGGTATCCTTAATTTCAGTTCTCAGCTTAAGTTCCCTGAGGAAGATGTTTTTTCAGCACCTGGACTACTAAATATAATTTTCAAAGTGACGGGATCTCTAAAATATGAACTAGGTATCTTAATTTTCAGTTCTCAGCTTAAGTTCCCTGAGGAAGATGTATTTTAGGCACTTGGACTACTAAATATAATTTTTAAAATGACAGGATCTCTAAAACATAAACCAGGTATCTTAAATATCTATTCTCAGCTTAACTTCCCTGAGGAAGGTGTATTTTAAGCACTTAGATCACCTGGTTTACTTCTTACAATGACGAGCTCTTTGAAAAATCATCACAAATACTTCTTCACATTCAAAATAATATTTTCGCAGAATACTTTAGTAAACTCATAAGAAATATATTCATCGTGCAATCTATTTCTTTATTTTCTAAAAACCTGCCTACCTTACCGACTTTCACTCTTTTTTGAAAATATACACCACTCTTGTCTTCCTACATTGCACGTTGACATTAGTACGCTCTGAAATTAGCGTTCTTCTGACAAAATTTTTTTCTGTTCAATTCGAGTTCTGGCTATCGATCCCCTACCCCGAAGTGCGTCGGTCGAATGTCGAGTAATCGACATCCGAAGCCGAATCGAATGACGGATTTTTTACATTCGACCGGCGCAGTATGTAGTTTGCAATTTTTCATCAGACATTACACAATATACAATGAATAGTTATATTTTAGAATTTTTTGTTCATTTCTCGTTATTTTGGCATAGGGTCAGATTCTTTTTATTTCCTTCGATTAAAATTATCACTATTAGATATAAAAATACTCAAAAAAGAAAGTAAGGCAAACGTTTCAAAATTTCTGTAAAACATTAGAATATAGGAGATAATTAAAATAAGGATTATCATAAAATTCAAAAACTTATCTCATAGCTTGCAATTTAAAATGAAGTAGTCCAGTATGCAGCATCACGAATTGAAAAAATATTTAGAGTTCCCTGTGAATAAAAAACCGGATAAATGAAATAACATAAAAAATTTTGCACACGAACCGACCGGAATTTAAAAAAAAAATTTATTATTAAAGAAGGATGTCAAATTGGTTATCAATGGAAAAACGCGAATAAGGTTTACATTTTTGAAAACTTTTCGTGAAGACTTTGTTACCGGAGTCTCACAGAATGATCTGAACTGTTTTAAAAGCCGACTCGGGACATGTAGCTTTGCTGATCGACATTTTTTTTTTATAAGCAATCTTGAGAGGTTTTTTTCCTCCTTGAAGAAGACTATTGTCCTATACCTAGTTAAGAAATTCGAGACGTTTATGGTGATTTTCACGAGTGGACGAAGGAGTGTATTTTTCAAGAAACGTTTTTTATATCAGCTTCACGGACAATCCATTTAACATTGAATTTGCAAGCAAGTCATTACAGAAACATAAATTATTATAATATTTATATATGTAGTTTTACTCAATATTATTTGAGTATTTTAAAGAATTTGAAAATCTTTCTGTGGAAAAAATGACGCTTTCGACTGCGCTGGGATTCGAGCCCAGGTCTTTCGATTGCCGGTCGACTGCTCTGACCACTGAGCTACACAGGCGTCCGACATCCCTTTTTCCACAACAGTGACAAAAATTTCAAACTCAACTAATTAATTTGAAATCATTTACAGCCGCAAGGCTGAGCCACTAGGCGATATAAGGAGATCTTCCTGTGGAAAAGGGGATGTCGGACGGCTGTGTAGCTCAGTGGTCAGAGCAGTCGACCGGCAATCGAAAGACCTGGGCTCGAATCCCAGCGCAGTCGAAAGCGTCATTTTTTCCACAGAAAGATTTTCAAATTCTTTAAAATATTAAATTTATTTGCATTATTTGCGATATAAGAGTTTGAAATTGTCTACGAGGACACCTGTCGACAACGTATCCTATCTGACACGCGACTAGTGATCCTCCGATAATGTAGGCAGTGACAAAAATTTCAAACTCAACTAATTAATTTGAAATTATTTGAGTATGTTCAGAAATAAAAAATTGAAAGTTGTTTATTACTGCATTCAGATTTATTCTGAGATGCTTTGAAAAATAATGCATTTATCTTTAAAAAATACCAAAAATGCAATTTTAGTATTCGTGACATTGAGTATCAAATTCTACACGCTTGAAAACTCGAGACAAATAATTATACGCACAGGAACTATACACATGGTATATTTAACAAATTTTATATTTTCAACCAACTCACTAAAATTTATCCTATACCATAAATTTCTACATCTGAAACAAGACATAATAATTTTAATTTTGGAAATTTGAATAAACTTTACACAATAAAACACTGTACGATAAAAGGGAAAACCCCACTGAACATAATTTTATTAAAAATTTTCTAAGCACGATGAAATTGTATACTAAATTATATAAATTAAATTTTGTACATTCAAATGAATACATTCTAAATTGTGCTTAAGACTAAAAATAATAAATTCTTTCGACTATGGCGATATAAAATTAAAATACAATTATGCAATGTATGTATATTCAACATTCGACGGAGAGCCGATCGAATGCCGAAAATCGGACAAAGGGTGCTTCGGATGTCGAATATCCGACATTCGACGGGCGGCTAATCGAATGTCGAAAATCCGACATCCGAAGAAGGGCGCTTCGAATGTCCAATATTCGACATTCGACTATGCGGCCGATCGAATCGAAAAAATCCGATCCGACTCGTGGAAAATTGGTTAAAGCTGGAGTACTACACGTTCTGTATGCTCCAATTATTTCATGCATGCACTAATATATAATTTGATATAATGTCAATATAGCTTGCAATCAAGATGACTGCCGGGACAAGCCGGGATGTAAGAAATGCGTTGCTGAATGTATATGGAAGATTCTGAAACAAGAAAAGGAACGTCTTACTTCAGTTATTTTGAGTGCATCAGATGATCCTACAATGAATAATTTTAAACAAGATACCTTGGTAAGAACTCACTCTAGTTTGAATTTCAAGCCACACCTTCCGTTATTTCTTCACATTCATATCCTTCATAACGTAATAGAAAAATTCTGCACGCTTCGCGGGTACATTCTCATCGCGCGCAGCTCACTTCGCTCACAAATTCGAGCGCGCGGTTCATTCTGCGCGCTTCACGCTCGGTCTTATTTTCTTCGCATGCATTCAAGTTTAGTTCTTGTAATTCGATACTGAAACTCAAGTCAATTTTATTATATTTCAAATGGGAATTAAATTTTCTCCAAGTTACTAAATTTGTTTATAATTTCAAATGAAAAAGGGAATCCAATTTACTTAAGACTCTATCAGCCTTAAGCAAAATATTCTTATCTTGACACTCGCGCTTCGTACTCCATTAACTAACTAACTTACTGACTAATTAACTAACAGATAGTGTGTTTTTAGACTGAATGCTACACAAAATGCAAGACAAAAAAGTGCGATAAAAAAACATCCAGTTGGAGCTTCATCAAATGTGTAAAAACACCACAAACATTACAGGGAACATCATCGAACGCTTAAAAAGAAGATGTTATTTTAACTCAAATTATTATAACAATGTTCTGTACTGACCAATAAAGTTTGTGTCGTCTTCAAAAAATTATAAAAATTTGTGTTTCTTCTTTTAGTTAAACCAAGAAATTAAAAACTATTGTAGTAATCTGCAGTAGATAAATGATAAGGTGGTCCGGTAAGTATATAAAATTAATTTATATTTCCAACGACAATAAATGTGAATTTATCGAACATGAATAATATTTTGTATGAAAGAAGAAGGCTTTGAGTCTGCTCGATATCTAGGCCAGGACCTTTCGATAACCGCAATATCAGTCGAATGCTCTGTCATCTGAGGTACGAAGGTTCTACACAAGTTTCCTCACCGAATCTATTTAGTTCTTATTCTGCTAGAGATATATGGTAACCAAATACCTAATTTTGCTTCATAAGAAGAGTGTATCACTTCGTGTAATTACGGAAATCTACCATATCAACTTCATCAACCTGCGATTTAGAATTAATTCTAACTTCATTGTAAGACAATATAAGATTTCTAATAGGGTTTTTCATTAGGAAAATAAAGAGGATAACAAAAAACATAATTGAAAATTCAATCTTGTCTTAAAGTGAAGTTGGATGAACTCTAAATCACAAGCTGAAAAAATCAAGAAGTTGTTTTAAATTAGGAAAATGGATCTTAAAGCAAAAAAACTACACAATTTGAAAACAACAATTGAAATTTATTTAGGAACTCCTGAACATCGTTCCAAAATGCTCTAAACTCTAATGAACAGTAAACGATTTCAGGTATTTTTATCTCACTGTGATAAAAAACGATAAACCAATTTCGAGTTCAAGTCTAACGTTAAAATTTCCACTGTCCTGCAGCTTACAATTAGGAATTCACACTGATTGGATTTTTGAAGGTATACACATTTTTCAGCTGACTTCATTATTGATGTATCTTTAAGGATTTGATGCAAAAATATAATAACAGAAAAATGTATAAGTTAACGAATGCTGTCATTTCAAAATCAGTGCAAACGAAAATGTAAAGACAAACATTGTCCTGAATATAACCCTGGAAAAATCTACCCCATAATTAGTCTATTTAGAAAATGACATGTGCCAACTGCATGGAATAATTAGGAAAAAGTCATTATAACTGGAATTAGATATGTTCTGTACTATTCAACAAAGTTTTCAATATTCAAAAATATTTCCTACCTGCCTGAAGTAATTTTAAATTGATCTTAACTATAGGAATCTTGACGCCGTAATACCAATCTTCGACTTTCCATTTTATTTTTTATTCTAAAAACCAATTAAATTTATCAGTTTTCTGAAGTCAGAGCTTAAATATATATATATACATAGGATGGTTTTTTGCTTTTTCAAAAATTAGTTCAAGCTCCTTAATTTTTCTTGATATTCAATTTCACGCAGAGCTGAATAATATTTTCTAATAAAATGAAGCAACAAACATATTTTTTTCTCAACATGGACACTTATTTCTTTTATTTTAACTTTTTTGATTATGATATTTACTACCTAAAGTACATCTTCTCTCATGGACGCTCATGGGGTCTAGAAAGGACGCTGCGCAAAAAAAAACCATGCACGCAACTATATATTTCATAGAAAATTGGTACTGATGGCATTAAAATTAGTAGAATTAAAATTTGTTTAAAACAAAATTATCAAAAATTTCAAGCTTCTAGAAAAGAAATCTGGTCAAATTTTCCTTCTTTTTATTCTTAAATAAAATATTTAAATCTCCTAACTTGATTGTATATTCGCTCAAAATAAGATCACAGCATTACCCGCGCAGTAAAGGGTGCGCAGTAATTTTTTTGTAAAGTTCATACTTTTGACAATAAAAAAAAATCAACAGATTTTTCACACTAGAAAAACCATGCTTTTCAATGCACAACTCGACGAAAATTGGTTAAATTATTAGTGAAATTAATAGTTATCGTGATGATTCAGCGATGACTACACACTAATTAAACTGGTAAACAATTCATAATTTATTAATAATATTTTAATTGAAAGTTAGAACCATGTTTTTCCCTCTCCCAAGAAGAAAAACTTTCGGACTGTTAGTGCTGTGAAAAACTTTCAGAGACAAAGTAGTTCCTTAATCCCTCAGATTCAAGAGTCTTATGTTCTTTATCGACTTATCATGTCTAAACTTTAATAACAATAGGTGTATGATCCGTCCTACGTTTCTAAATGCAATATCTTGCTCAAAAACACAAAAACTGACCCGAAATTCATTGATTTTGAGTTAGACGGTAAATTCCCGCTTAAAACTGAAAACTTCTGACATTTTACACATGCCCCACCCGAAAGCTACTCAAAAAAATATTTTTTCTTTAAATTCACTTGTCGGAAGACAGTCAAAACAGGCAAAAACTCAAAATCAATGAATTTCACTAATAATTTGACCAATTGAGGAGTTATATTCAATAAGGCGACAGGCGCTCGAAAACAAATTTAAAAGTGAGGGGTATTCCCGCCTATCCTTAAGAATCACGTGACCACTCCTTCTACTAACAAGAGGGAGAAAAAAATGGTAAAGTTTATTGCGATAAACGGGAGAGACAAGTTGCAATAAACGGGAAGTTGCGATAAACGGGTGTTGCGATAAATGGGGTTTTACTGTAAAAGTAAAATAACATTTGTTGATACATAAATTAAAAGCTTCAGTAGAGAAATAATTTTTAATTTTCTACTTTCCAGGCAGGAATTTTACGTTAAATAAATCTTGAAATGAAGGTAAGATATTATTTAAATTTTCAAGCAAAGATTATTATTCGGATTTTTTTGACGTCGAATGGTTTTTGAATAACCAGTGATTGAGAATTCAAAATTAAAAATTTTACAAAAACATAACTTGTAAAAAAAAAAAATTTCGAAATAAAAAAATACGTGTCGATTATTTTTCTCTAGAGAATGCTAAAAAGAATGGTTGTCGATTATAAAATTTCAGCTGTAAATCTGATATGTAATAACCCGTACATAAGATTAAAGATGCGTGTTAAAAGAGTTAAAGTAACGTCTATTAATGCTTTCCTTCTTGATAGGCTATATGCATCAGCTCTACAAAGATTTTTTGTGCACAGAACCAAATCGCATGGAAGGCCTTAATGAACATTACATTAATTGGGTAAACAGAGCTGACGCCATATGACAAATATAATAAAAAAATATGAAAAATGATCTCCCACAAATGAAAAATTGTTTTTTTATAGACGTTGTACAGGACTCTCCTAGGATGGGTCTAGGCATACCAAGTATCCATATCTGTTCAGACTGGAGCATGAGAGAGACCATCGTGTCAGGAGTGAATTGTGCGCCCACTGCCCGACTGACAGCTTCCCTTTCCGCGCCCCACCTGGCACAGACAAAGAGTGTGTGCTCTGCATTTTGCACAAGGGAACCGCAGTAGCGACACGACTCATCGTCTCTTTTCTAGAAGCGCTTTAGGTACGGATTAAAGCAACCATGGCCCGAAAGCGCTTGCGCAAGGTAAAAGCCGACTTGACCGCACTTTCTATCCAGCCAGATGGCGAGCTCCGAGATTAGACGGTGTGTCCATCTCCCGGATAGCTTTTTAGAACTATTTTTCCGTGTGAAGTAATAAATATTCAGTCCTTTGGTCAAGCATAATAGTTTTTAAGGATATGCTTTCGATGAACTACTTTCTTTAATACATATTGATAAATAAGAAAATTGTGCACGCGTCGCATTATATATTGTTACGTCCCGAAGGATTAAACAGACCCAATTCAATTTATATTTACACTCTCCCGTTTTATTTATGAAACACAAGGAAAAAAATATCTTCATCATTAAAAACAACTTGGGCAGCTTCTACCGTTTTTGTAGGCAGTGTATTTCCACAAATAAATTCAGATTTTCATAAACATTCAAAAAAATATAATGAATTCTTCAATATAATAAGATAATATTTCGAGCTTAAGATTAAGATAAACTATATTAATCTTCAGCTCTAAAACGTTTACATTAAGTTGCAAATGATTTAAACCGATTCCCTGTTTTTGTTTGTTATATTTGTGTCTCTGTTTATTAATTGCTTAATGGACTAACCTCCATATTGAAGAATACATTATATTTTTTTGAATGCTTATGAAAATTTGAATTTATTTTTGAAAATACACTGCCTACAAAAAAGGTAGAAGCTGCCCAAGTTTTTTTTGCATTATCAAGATATTTTTTCATTTTTTCCTATATTTGATATTCAGATGAACTTCAATTTGGTGTCGTCAAGACTAACTGACTATGGATGCAAACTCAGTGACCTCAAACACATAAGTAAGAATTTTTTAGATTTTTCTTACGCATTTTTCTACACTTAACCTTTAAATGACCTTGAACCGGACGGGATGGAGGTTAACTGATCTCGGTGTCGAACTTAGTGACCATAAAAAAATAAGTATGAATTTTTCCAGATTTTTCTAACAGTTTTTCCTATATTTGACCTTCAGATGACCTTGAATTTGGTGTGATCAAGACTAACTGACCTTGGGTTCGAACTCAGTGACCTCAAACACATAAGTAAGAATTTTTACAGATTTTTCTGACGCATTTTTCTACACTTGACCTTTAAATGACCTTTAACCTGACGTGATGGAGGTTATCTGACCCTTTCATCGTAATCAGCGACCTCAAAAACCTTTGTATATTCAATCCGTTTCTGGTGTTCTAGAGTAGATAAAATGTTGACCTGTGTTATTTATTACTGCACGTAATAGAAGCATTTGTCCAATAATGCATATTATGCCCATCCACATTTCTCGTATTTGCGAAGTTAGCTTCATCAGAAAAAACCTTACGACCTGCACAGAAATATTAACGATTCTTCCAGGTCATATAATTCTTTTCTAAAGCGTATCGCAATATAATACTTAACAAATCTTTCAACCGAAAAATAGTTATTTTATACAGGAGCCTCAAATAAAACTATCTGTAACTAATTAATTAACATTATAACATGACATATTTGAGAATTACACTGACTTCATACAAAAACAAAAAAATTCTAAAAAATAATTAATTAATTAATGTACACATTGTCATATTAGACTAATCGATGAAATTGCAAACATAATTAAACTAGGTAGATCATTTTATTAAATCAGTTATTTTTCTAGGAAATTTAAATGCCCCAGCCTATCAATTCTTTTTTTATGTTTAAAACATATTAGAACTTTTTACAAAACAGTTTTTTAAATAACAAGAAACTGTTCACTGGATGATTCATTCAGAGAGTTTTTGTTGTCAATCTTTCTCCATTTTTTTTTTTTTTTTTAAGTGAAACTTCTTATGACGCAACACGCACTTTTTTGAGTCTCGAATTTTCATGTCCAAGGGTGAACCAGAGAGATGAAAAAGGCATACAGCAGAAGTCGTCAGAGGATGCTATTTGAGATATGCAGTTTCCTTAGATACTGTGAATCATTCACTAGGACCGTGATTCATTGTCAGAGGTGGCAGACGATCTCTTCCGTATCTTATAGATGAATCTGCTTCTAATTTTCCTTTACAGGAACTGATTTATGCTCAACTAAATTATAAATACGTGATATTTTCCCTTACAAATTCGTCAATATTTCATTACTCTTTCCGGTTCATCGAAGTTTTACAGCTTTTTCTACTTTTGCTTTTTAGACAATGCACCAAAAGCGTATTAGACAAATCGTGAGGAGAATATTGCTCCAACTTTTGACATCTTCAACTCGATGAATGGTTTTTTAGAAAAAAATTATACGTGAATAATAAACTATAGAATACAAACAATAGTACGTATGTTAAAATGATTTGCATTCATAAGTTTTTGTAGTAAATATATTGTTGGATATTAAATTAATAAAAACTGTCCGAAATCTAATTTCGTAACCCTGAAACTAATTTAAAATAGTGTTCTTACAAAATCTTTCAAAATTATAAAGAGTTCTATTATAAAAATTTCAGTCACAGAGGAAATGCGATGTCAGCATGATTCTTTATAGAAATTCGAAGTTTTGTGGTTAAAATATTTACAAGCAATAAATTACAATATTATAATTCTTATTCCAAAGTTAAGTTGAATTAATTATTTCAGCGTAAAATATGCTTTATTTTCTAAAAAAGTTATTCAAAAATTCAAATCTTTTTCGAAACTTATAATTTTTATATTAAAATTGGAGCTGTGTTTCGAAAACAATTTTGAATATTACAGAATCATGAGTGCTGCGGAACAAATAATTTTTCCAGGATTAGTAAAAAAATGGGGAATATGCTACGTTCCGTCCCCGTGCAGGGAGGCGTAGGTTGCAGGTGGAGGGGATTCGAAAAAAAGGGGGGGTGGTGTTCGGCCGCTGAAGCGTGAGTGTCGCTCGCGCAACGACACTCCTGGGATTGCTAAGGGAACTGGTTGTTCGTTTCCTTTTTTGTGGAGGGGAAGGCCCACGGCCGGTTCGTCGGGGCACGTCCGCCCCGTCTCACCGTGGCTCCAGGGTCGAGGGACGCAGGAGGGGGGCGTGGGGACTAGGTAAGGGATGAAGGAGGGGAGCAGGGGATTGATGGCCTGGGGACTAGACGTGGGGTGAATCCGGCGCGTTCCCCAGTTGGATAGGAGGGTCGCGACTGCCTGGGGATTCGCAGTCGAGGAGTGTCCCCGGAAGTGAGTCCAGAAAGTAGCCGATCACGAAGTTCCGTTCTTCCCGTAATCGGACTACAACCCGGGGGGGACGATCTGGTAGTTCCCGGGGAAGGGGATTCCGGGGATTCGGGGGCCGCTTCTCCGGGAACAAAAGAAATCGGGGATCGTGAATGAGGCGGCGTCGGGCGGTGGAGGATCGGGCGTGACGATGCCGGATCCTTCTGAGCCGGTCACGGGGGGATCTCGAAGAAGTCCCCGGGGATACCCGACGAGTCCGTGGAGTCCCCGGGTTGGCCTCGTGGCGGTTAGGATCGCGCCGGGGCCTTCGAACCCTCGGGGGCGGAAGGGGGCCCCTCGGGGGGTGGGAGGCCCAGGTGGGGGATTGGATTGCCGAGGGGCGTTGGTCCTCGTTGGAAGGGGAGGTTCGGGAACCCCTTCCGGTGAAACTATCGGCGAGAATTCCAAGGGGATGTCCAGGCAATCTGGATCCTCTTGGAAGTCTGCGCCCGTGAGGGTCCCTCTCGGTGCCGCGGCGGGGAAAGAGTCCCGAGCGGTAAGGTAACCCGGATGGCACGGGTTAAAGTTCCCGACGATGGATAGAGCGGCGGCCCCTAACTTCTTCTGGCGTGCGCGGCGTTCTCGTTTTCCTGGGCGGTTCCTGCCCATGATCTAGAAGAAGACATCTTGGTTTAATTAAACCGCGTGACACAACAAACAATGAATGGACGCGGCCTCACCTCGCTTCGTCCGTCGGTCGGTTCGACGACGATGAATCGTCGTTTCACCGTGGCGACGGGGAATGAGGGGGGTGGGGACCGCGAACACTACCCGAAATGAAATATTCTATATAAATGAACTAAACGGATAAAAACAGGGAAAAATGACGGATAGGGGCCACGGCACCCCCCTCGACCGTCGGTCGGTTCAACGATGACAAGCGTCGTTTCACCGTGGCGTCGGAAGATTGAGGGGCGAGTGCGAACCGAGAATATGTTACCCGAAAGGAAAGACTTTATAATAAAAAACGGGACACAAACAAAACTGAGAAAGACGACGAGTGAGGATCACAGCACCTCTCTCGACCGTTGGTCGGTTCAACGACGACGAATCGTCGCCTCACCGTAGCGCAGGAAGATTGAGTGTGTGTGTGACTGACGAACGCGGCACAGGGTAGAAGGAAAAAATGGAAAATAAAAAAAATGAAGGAAGACACTGGTTGGAATTAATAACTGACTCACGTTTACTTTCGTTGGTCGAACTTTTAATTCCGAAATTTACACTAATCTGTATTCAATGGCCGTGCGGTGACTAGAGACGGACGTCTACTAGCTTCAAGTGGCGGAGATCAACTGACTACCCTCCGTAAGAGAGTCTGCTTGGTCAGCAGCGCGTTCCTGCGCGCGCAACTGACGCTTGGAGAGAGGGTAGGACCGCGATAGAAGAACAACATTCCAGCCACTCGCGTGAGCCCGTAGTGCCCGGGGGAAACACGCCGAGTGGTGGGGATGTCACGTGCTCTCTCCTACCGTCTCTCCGTGTCTCGCGCGGCGCGTGAAGTTTAATGCTAACTTATTTCACTAAATTAATTATTACGAAGAATTATAATAGTAAAAAAAAAGGTTTACAGAAATAATCTTAATGATGAGTTTAAAACAGAAATATCTGAAAAACTCTTACTAAATTAATTGCATAAAAGTAAAAGTAGGTTGTTATAAAATATCCTTACTAACTTAATTATTACATTTAACATTATATCTAACTTAATATTAACTTATCCTAGTATTATTATTAATGTTATATCGCAACTAAAAACAAAACCTATAGTTATAATCGGACTCTGTAAAAAAAAAGGGATCCTACTCCAGTTCGCTGCTGAGGATAATTTCTTAAGGGGAAAGGAGATAAATAAACATTTAAGTAGCATTAAATAAATGAACATGAAACAAAAGCGTATCATTAGAATATAATTTCGTCAGCCCAGCCACAGGAGCACAAAGGACGGATGACAAAAGCGTTGGTTGAAAAGAGAGAACGAGAGGAGAGGGGAGAGGGGCTAGCACCGAAGTGAAAGAAGTACGAAGTTTGGAGAGTGCGTTAGAAAGAGAGAGTAAGGGTCTAACTGTACCGAGCCTATGAATAGGAGACCCGAGTACGTAGACAAAAGAGCGGGCAATTAAATTTATGCAGGGTTATACTGGGCTGGCCGCCAGATGCGGAGAAAAAGCTTAAAAGTATAAATTGTATAAAATTCCCAAATGAGGTATATTGGTCTATGTTTTCGAAGGGTCGCAATTGAGCCTGGTCAATAGATGCTCTTCACCATCTGTTTTACTAACCCTATTATCTCATTTGGAAATTCCAAGATTTTTTCCAATAGCTGAGTAATTTGACCACTGGAAAAGGTCGTCTTAAGAGGAGATTGGAATCCAAGTTTCATTCTCTTTTATTACTTGATTTATTAGTTATATGAGTTTCTTTTTTTTTTTTTTTTTTTTTTGGGGGGTAAGCCTTAGCAGCTGCAAACTAGAGAATGAATTTTGATTCCTTTCTCCGTCCCAAATTTGTTTGATTTCCTTTGTCAAGACTATATTTATGCGACCGTGGCGTGTATCAACTCCACCCTCTTATCGGAAAGACCTTTTCCTGCGTCACTGATCAGAAATTTTGAAAAAAAGGAAAGAAAAAGAAATAATAGGGGTATCGAACCGGAGTCAGGAGCTAGTTATGCTAATTTATTTTATACCTAAATTGAGTCTAAAATTTTAATTTGGCTTTCTACAAACAGCCGTCTGTTTCCAAAAGTTAATGCGCCTCTTCCGAGGTGCGCGCGATGCTCTTGGAACTATAACGCCTCCTGGCGTTATCGTCAACTCTCTGACCTCGTCCCGAGGTTTGGCATTCCCTATTCTGGCTAGGGAGTTTGTCGTTTGAGGCAACGGGCGTTGCTTCGTCCTATGTGTGCTTAAGCCCTTGATTCAAGGTGTGGTCTGCGTTGCGCTTGTGGGCCTGTGCGGCCGCACCTCCGGGCCTTGCACTGGTGTCCAGTTTGAGGTCCGTATGGCACGCCTGGTCGGCAGGCAAATCCTTCATCTTCTTCTTCGTCTAGGCGCTCCTCTTTCGGGTCGCTTTCGGCCTTGCGTCCCGGTACACCACCGGTTGACGCTCTCTTAGGTTATAACGCCCCCTGGCGCCACGAAACTCCTCGTCTATATCGTCCTGGGGTTCTGGGAATTCTACGACGGCTGGAAGGTCCGGTGGCCCCTGAGTGGCTGGTGGCAGCGGATCCATTGTTGGAATTGGTCGAATATTCTTGGCCCCGACTGCTGAAGTAGTCACTTCGTGAGTTTGAAGGTGACTGGTGGTGTAGGGGTGAGCCTGTACGGCCGCACCCTCAGATGCTACATCGGCAGCGGGTCTGCAGTCAGTGGGACGCGCTTCTCCAGCGGTGTGCACTATTCCTACGTCTATTAGGTCCTGGTTCGCTCGTACGGCGGTTCCCTGTTGCCGAGCCTCGTCTTCTACTAATAAGTCAGTGCCATGCACTTCTGCGATGCTATCTGCGTCTCCATCTCTCTGACAACTCCCACTTAGAGTTTCGTCTCTGTCCGGCCTGGTGACAGCGGGTGTGACCTGGCGTGGCGGGACAAGTACCAGCTGGTTTCTGTGGAGCTTGTGGGCCCGATCGTGTTTCTGTACCCAGAACACGTCTGTCGAAGCCGCGCCGACGACTCGGTATGGGCCCGTGCGCTTTGGTGCGAGGTCTGCGTTGTACCTCTCTGCTTTGTTAGAGAGCCGGTGGTTCAAAGCATAGACCCAGTCCCCGATTTCAAAGGCTGGGGCTGCTGGGGCTCCAGTATATCGAAGTTGGTATTGCTTCTGGTTCTCTCTCGCTTGGTTCTCTCTTTCCTCAAACGGCACATGAGCCGCCTGAGCGACATTTGCGGGCCTCAGAGCCCATTCTCCTGGTCGGAGAATTTCGCGCCCCATGAGTAGATGGGCGGGAGTGCATCCTGTGGCGGCGTTTCTTCTTCGGCGTAGTCCAAATAACAGTCCTGGCAGTTGCTCATCCCATACTCGCTGATTTCCTGCGGTCAGGCGCAACCGTAGGCCCTTCTTTATCTCTTGATTTCGCCGTTCCGTTGGGTTTGCACGCGGGTGATACTCTGGGGTTGTCCAGAGTTCACACTCCCATTTTTGGCTGGCTTCCACCCAGGCGGTGCTCGTAAACTGCTTTCCGTTGTCGCTCAGTAAGTAGTGCGGGTACCCAAACCGACTAAATACTTCTTTCTCGAGAGTCCTGATGAGTGTGGGTGCGTGGGAGTTTCGCAGCGGAAACGATTCAACCCACCGAGTAAACATGTCAGTGACGACGAGTATAAATCGATTTCCTTGATTTGTCAGTGGGTATGGTCCCATAAGGTCGACGGCCACTGTCTCCCAGGCCGTGCGTGCTGAGCGCGGCCGCTGTCCGTCGATAGTTCTGCCATGTAGGGGTTTCGTGCAGATGCACAGGTGGCATCCAGCCACATATCTTCTTATTTGACGGCTCATTCCAGGCCAGAAGAAGCGCTCCTGGATAGCACGGGTCGTCTCCTCGGCGCCAGGGTGTCCGGCCAGCGGGACATCGTGGTAGTCCCAGATGACCCTTTGTCGGAGGGTTGTGGGTACGCGCAATTGCCAATGTGTTCCTTCAGGGCTGCGTCGCCAGAATCCACGCTGGTCGTGCATGTTGTTCTCAAGGAATTCAACCTCTCGGGGGTTCGTTGGCCCATGCAAGCGTATTTCAGCCCATTGGGTCATCATTTCACTGATCTCCGGGTCCTCTCGTTGGGTGGCGGAGATTTCCTCGGTAAGTGATGGTGGGCATACTGCGTTGAGTATCGGAATACTGGGCTGTTCTTGAGTTGGGGGTATCTCTCTCTTTGGAGGGACCATACGCTCTAGGTCTGGTTCTCCAGGTGAAAGCTCGTCGGGATTCGGCTGGCGGGAGAGTGCGTCGGGCAGCTCGTTGTCCTTTCCGGGGCAGTGCTCTATCGTGAAACTTAACTTGCTTAAAAAGATGTGCCAGCGGTTTAGTTTTGCTCGTGAGTCCTTCATTTGGCGCAGCCACGTGAGGGTTTTGCTGTCGGTACGGAGGATGAATGGTCGGTCCTCCAGGTACGGACGATACTTCTTTATTGCCCAGATCACTGCCAGGCATTCCTGCTCATTACAGTGGTATCGAGCTTCGGTAGGAGAAAATTTGGCGCTCGCGTAAGATATAATACGTCGTTTTTTCTCAGGCCCGTTCTGCATGAGCACAGCGCCCATCCCAACTGCGCTGGCGTCGGTTTGAAGGATGAACGGGAGGTCCGGGTCCGGTCGACTAAGCTGATCCGGATTCCGAAAAGCTTCTTTCAAGGCCTCAAAAGCACGATTAATGTCTGTGGTCCATTTAAAGGTCACCTTTGGGGAGGCAAGAGTAGTCAGGGGTGCCGCGAGTTCTGAATATTTGGGAATATATTCCATCAACCAGTTGCAGGTCCCTATAAATGACTGCAGCTGATTCCGATTCTTAGGCGGCTCGGCGTTTAAGATAGCCTCCACATGGCGTGGTTGGGCGTGGTTTCCGTCAGCGGTAACCACGTGTCCAAGGAATTCCAGGTCTGTCCTTCCGAAGTGGCACTTTTGTGGAGAGCAGGTGAGTCCATAGGTGTGGAGTCGCTCCAGGATGAGCCCTACGTGGCGTGTATGGGAATCCCAGTCGTCCGAGTAGATGATGATGTCATCGAGGTAGGCCATGCAAAACTCGCCCCAATGGCCTGCCAAAACGTGCCGCATCAGGTTCTGAAAGGTCCCTGGTGCATTTTTGAGGCCAAAAGGCATCACTCTAAACTGGTACTGCCCGCCAGAGGGTGCGGAGAATGCGGTGTACTTCCTGGCTTCAGCTGCCATAGGTATCTGCCAATATCCGCTCTTAAGGTCTAGCGTGGTAAATACTTTGGCTTTCCCTAGGTCCTTCAATATTTCGTGTATTCGTGGTAGACACTGGGGTGCGTCGACAGTCTGGTCGTTGAGGCGGCGGTAGTCAATGCAGAAACGGTGCTCACCGTTCTGCTTAGTAGCGATGGTGATCGCTGAGCTCCAGGGTGATGTCGTCGGCTCAACAATGCCGTCTGCAAGCATCTCTCGCAACTGCTCATCGATAAATTTTCTCTTTGGCATCGACTGCCGACGTGGTGGCTCTCTGAATGGGTGTGGATTCGACACTTGAATGTCATGTTCCACAGCTAGGGTTTGACGAAGGCGCCCACCCTGGTGAAATACAGATCCGTAGGTTTCCAAGGTCTTATGGAGGCGCTCTTTAAACTCTGGGGGGATAGTAGATGGCAACTCTACTTCTAGCGGGCTAGCAGGAACTGCATGCGTGTCGGGTATGGGTACCAGGTATATGCGCCTCCTGTCGTTTGCTCCGAGGTAGAGGCAATCGGTGCGATGTTCATGATGGACGTCATGCTGTTTGAGCCAAGTTCGTCCAAGAGTGAGGTCGGCGCGGAGGTCATCACTGGCGTGGAAATAACCAGGGTATTCTTGGTCGCCGATGCGAGGGCGGAGATATACTATCCCTCTTAGTGGCAGGGAGGTTCCTTGGCCGGCCAGGAGCGCAACTGGTGGTCCAGGTTTGATGGTGCTTCGCTCGGCCGCAGTGAGCACCGAGTACTGAACGAAGTTATCCGAAGCGCATGAGTCTATTTCTGCCACCACCTCATGGTCTCCGAGGCGAACGCGTGTCCGTGGCAGGTCTTGGTTTGACGAGTAGATTGAACTTAATGTGGTCCCGCTGGCGGGGCCGTGACGGTCGGAGCGTCGTCTCCGGCCGCCCGAGCCCGCCAGTTTCCCGGGGGCACATTTCTGCGGGCTGCAAGGACCGGGCAATCTCGGTGGTAGTGAAAACCAGGGCAGTATTCACATGGTGGTCCATTTCTACGGCCTCCTACTTCGTTGGGGGTTTGCGGGGATGGTTTCGGTTTTGGTTCTTCCTTCTTCTGCTCACGACGGGGGTATTCTTCGGCCTCGTCGGCCTCGGCGTTTACAGCGCGGTCGAAAAGATCTCCGAAGGTTCTTGGAGAGGCCGCGCGGATAACGCGTCGGACAGACGGGCGTAGCGATTCCAGGAGTATTGCTACAACCTCTTCTTCGGGGGCCTCGGGTATGAGGCGCTGCGCTAACAGATACTTTTGCTGCAAGAACACTGCTGCGCTTTCCTTATCATTCTGCTTTCTCGAATAGAGTTGTGCGTGGAGACGCATAAGAGAGCTAGTGTTGGCGAAGCGGTGTATGAGTACCTCGCGAAATTTCTTCCATGTAAGTGACAGGGACTTGTACGTTTCCCACCACTTACTGGCAGACTCTCTCAAGGCTCCTCCGGCCATCCGGGTCCATTGGGAAGCTTCTATTGCTGATTGTCCAAAATGCTCCTCACATTCCCTAATGAAAACATGTGGGTCCTCGTGATCCTGACCCGAGAATGTCGGCAATGCCGGTAATGGGGCTCTTATGGCTCTGATAATGGCCGTCCAGTCGGCCAAGGTCGCGCCTCCGGATTGTGCAAGTGGTGCGATTGCATGTTGTGGTGCAGCGTGCACATTTGCCGCAGGTTGTGGGACAGCAACCGGTTGTCGTTCTACTCGCTCGTACTGAGCTTCGTCGACGGCCCTGTCCATGTTCTGTGCTGCGTTTTCTGCTGCTTGTTCAGGGGGTTGTCTGAAGATGCGTGGTGGCTGGCGGAAAGCGACTTGAGCAGTCCCCGGACGGTGAGTAGAGGGTGTGGATGTACAGCGTCGTCCTGGAAGCGGGGATAAGCTTAAGCTTCTCTGCTGCGTATGGAGGGCTTCTTCGTATTGCTGGTCATTGTTTAGGTTGGGCGCCACCGGGTGTTGATTTCCACTCCCGGAAGTGGAGGGGATCACATGTTGACGGGTGGACATGGTCCGCGGAGGTCTGCCACGTCCACGCGACGGTGTGGATGGAGAGTGCATCATTTTATTTTCTCAGGGTGTTTTTTATCGGTTCGTGTCAACAACGATTGACAAAAGGAAGAGAAGTTCCTATTAAGCCCCACGTTTCGGGCGCCAATTGCTACGTTCCGTCCCCGTGCAGGGAGGCGTAGGTTGTAGGTGGAGGGGATTCGAAAAAAGGGGGGTGGTGTTCGGCCGCTGAAGCGTGAGTGTCGCTCGCGCAACGACACTCCTGGGATTGCTAAGGGAACTGGTTGTTCGTTTCCTTTTTTGTGGAGGGGAAGGCCCACGGCCGGTTCGTCGGGGCACGTCCGCCCCGGCTCACCGTGGCTCCAGGGTCGAGGGACGCAGGAGGGGGGCGTGGGGACTAGGTAAGGGATGAAGGAGGGGAGCAGGGGATTGATGGCCTGGGGACTAGACGTGGGGTGAATCCGGCGCGTTCCCCAGTTGGATAGGAGGGTCGCGACTGCCTGGGGATTCGCAGTCGAGGAGTGTCCCCGGAAGTGAGTCCAGAAAGTAGCCGATCACGAAGTTCCGTTCTTCCCGTAATCGGACTACAACCCGGGGGGGACGATCTGGTAGTTCCCGGGGAAGGGGATTCCGGGGATTCGGGGGCCGCTTCTCCGGGAACAAAAGAAATCGGGGATCGTGAATGAGGCGGCGTCGGGCGGTGGAGGATCGGGCGTGACGATGCCGGATCCTTCTGAGCCGGTCACGGGGGGATCTCGATGAAGTCCCCGGGGATACCCGACGAGTCCGTGGGGTTCCCGGGTCGCCCTCGCGGCGGTTAGGGTCACGCCGGGGCCTGCGAACCCTGAGGGGTGGAAGAGGACCCCTCGGGGGGGTGGGAGGCCCAGGTGGGGGCGTGGATTGCCGAGGGGCGTTGGTCCTCGTTGGAAGGGGAGGTTCGGGAACCCCTTCCGGTGAAACTATCGGCGAGAATTCCAAGGGGATGTCCAGGCAATCTGGATCCTCTTGGAAGTCTGCGCCCGTGAGGGTCCCTCTCGGTGCCGCGGCGGGGAAAGAGTCCCGAGCGGTAAGGTAACCCGGATGGCACGGGTTAAAGTTCCCGACGATGGATAGAGCGGCGGCCCCTAACTTCTTCTGGCGTGCGCGGCGTTCTCGTTTTCCTGGGCGGTTCCTGCCCATGATCTAGAAGAAGACATCTTGGTTTAATTAAACCGCGTGACACAACAAACAATGAATGGACGCGGCCTCACCTCGCTTCGTCCGTCGGTCGGTTCGACGACGATGAATCGTCGTTTCACCGTGGCGACGGGGAATGAGGGGGGTGGGGACCGCGAACACTACCCGAAATGAAATATTCTATATAAATGAACTAAACGGATAAAAACAGGGAAAAATGACGGATAGGGGCCACGGCACCCCCTCGACCGTCGGTCGGTTCAACGATGACAAGCGTCGTTTCACCGTGGCGTCGGAAGATTGAGGGGCGAGTGCGAACCGAGAATATGTTACCCGAAAGGAAAGACTTTATAATAAAAAACGGGACACAAACAAAACTGAGAAAGACGACGAGTGAGGATCACAGCACCTCTCTCGACCGTTGGTCGGTTCAACGACGACGAATCGTCGCCTCACCGTAGCGCAGGAAGATTGAGTGTGTGTGTGACTGACGAACGCGGCACAGGGTAGAAGGAAAAAATGGAAAATAAAAAAAATGAAGGAAGACACTGGTTGGAATTAATAACTGACTCACGTTTACTTTCGTTGGTCGAACTTTTAATTCCGAAATTTACACTAATCTGTATTCAATGGCCGTGCGGTGACTAGAGACGGACGTCTACTAGCTTCAAGTGGCGGAGATCAACTGACTACCCTCCGTAAGAGAGTCTGCTTGGTCAGCAGCGCGTTCCTGCGCGCGCAACTGACGCTTGGAGAGAGGGTAGGACCGCGATAGAAGAACAACATTCCAGCCACTCGCGTGAGCCCGTAGTGCCCGGGGGAAACACGCCGAGTGGTGGGGATGTCACGTGCTCTCTCCTACCGTCTCTCCGTGTCTCGCGCGGCGCGTGAAGTTTAATGCTAACTTATTTCACTAAATTAATTATTACGAAGAATTATAATAGTAAAAAAAAAGGTTTACAGAAATAATCTTAATGATGAGTTTAAAACAGAAATATCTGAAAAACTCTTACTAAATTAATTGCATAAAAGTAAAAGTAGGTTGTTATAAAATATCCTTACTAACTTAATTATTACATTTAACATTATATCTAACTTAATATTAACTTATCCTAGTATTATTATTAATGTTATATCGCAACTAAAAACAAAACCTATAGTTATAATCGGACTCTGTAAAAAAAAAAGGGATCCTACTCCAGTTCGCTGCTGAGGATAATTTCTTAAGGGGAAAGGAGATAAATAAACATTTAAGTAGCATTAAATAAATGAACATGAAACAAAAGCGTATCATTAGAATATAATTTCGTCAGCCCAGCCACAGGAGCACAAAGGACGGATGACAAAAGCGTTGGTTGAAAAGAGAGAACGAGAGGAGAGGGGAGAGGGGCTAGCACCGAAGTGAAAGAAGTACGAAGTTTGGAGAGTGCGTTAGAAAGAGAGAGTAAGGGTCTAACTGTACCGAGCCTATGAATAGGAGACCCGAGTACGTAGACAAAAGAGCGGGCAATTAAATTTATGCAGGGTTATACTGGGCTGGCCGCCAGATGCGGAGAAAAAGCTTAAAAGTATAAATTGTATAAAATTCCCAAATGAGGTATATTGGTCTATGTTTTCGAAGGGTCGCAATTGAGCCTGGTCAATAGATGCTCTTCACCATCTGTTTTACTAACCCTATTATCTCATTTGGAAATTCCAAGATTTTTTCCAATAGCTGAGTAATTTGACCACTGGAAAAGGTCGTCTTAAGAGGAGATTGGAATCCAAGTTTCATTCTCTTTTATTACTTGATTTATTAGTTATATGAGTTTCTTTTTTTTTTTTTTTTTTTTTTTTTTTTTTTGGGGGGTAAGCCTTAGCAGCTGCAAACTAGAGAATGAATTTTGATTCCTTTCTCCGTCCCAAATTTGTTTGATTTCCTTTGTCAAGACTATATTTATGCGACCGTGGCGTGTATCAAATATTTTCTAAAACCTAAAGTGTTAATAAATATTATTAATAATCTCAAATTATAATGTTAATGTTTTTACTTAATATCATGAACGAATTGAGGTATTTAACTTCGTCAAATATTAATTAAGAAAAGTTAAAATTTTAAACATTCACGAACCTTCTGTTCTAATACTTAATTTATATTGTATAAAATTGATACAACTAAGACTCGTGGATATGTAATATTGCTAATATTTAATCTAAACTCTCATGAAGAAATATTGTCAGGAAGCAGAGGAATAATTTCTTTATACATTTATACATTTTATTAATCTTAAACTACTTTTCGTTCAAGAAAGTTTAAAAAGTTCAATTTTAGCTACAAATATCGGAAAATTTCTTCCATTGTTAAAACTGAAAGTAGTCTATCTACATCGATTTATATCTTCTATGACATTTCTTTCATTTTGAAAACAAAATGTTATGTATTTTGGATTTTTCCTCAGAATATACTAATGAAGTCATTAAATTTAAAAATATATATTTAACTGAAAAAAAACAATTTATCAATAATTGAGATTATTCTATAGTAATTTATGAATTATCATTGTTGAAACATTGTTCTAAGTTTACATTGAATAGATCTAATCAGCTGAAGACCAGGTTCAAGCTTGTTATATTGCAGTTTCCTAAAAAATATTATTCCCTGTTATTTTTCAAAATCAAGAATCAAGCTTTAGAAATAACTAAAAAAGAGAAGAAATATTTATTATATTCTTCTAATACATATAAGTTTATTTCTTGTAATTTGTTACTGAAGCTCAAGTCAATTTTATAATATTGTAGATGTGAATTACATTTTCATAAAGATACTAAATATTTTTTTTCAAATGATAAAGGAAATTCAATTTACTTTAGGCTCAATCAGTCTTAAGGAACACATTCTCATTATGACACTCGTGCTTCGGGCTCGATTTTCTATATGGGTCATTTCATGGGAGATTTACGGTCAAAATTTTTTTTTCGACGAAACATTTTTTTTTGCCTGTTTACTTTGAAAATAATCGACACGTATTTTTTTTTGCAATGTGATACTTGAAATTTTTGAGATATAATTTTTTTAAGTTTGGCACTCGGGAAAATTATTTTTTTTCTAACAGCTCACTGTAAAAGCAGTTTTGAATATGAAATGTAACCCTTGCACTTGAAATGCGCAAAAGAGTACAAAAATTCAAAAAAGTTATAGCACACATTTCGTTATTTTTTTTGTAATAACAATATAGTACATTTTTATAAACAATTGAATTTTTTTTTAATTTGGAAATTATTTTTTTCCGATTTTTTTGTTTCTAAATCTTTGTTAAAGTTTTTTCAATATGCAGGCAAAATTTTAGAATGGAAAAATGAAAACTGTAGGTGTAATTAATTTATAAAATCTGTCCCGCGCGTTGCAACGAGCGAGCTCGCACGCTGCAACTACGCTTAAGCTTGATTAAGCATGCTCGAACTCGAAGCACGTGTGGCAGTGAATACAGTGACCGCTGTTTTAATTTTCTGTGAATGTTCCTCAAGTGTTCACCTATTTCAAATTAATACAGAAATGCCAAGCTCTCGATTTAAACATGTTTGCTGCAATCCGTTTAATAAAAAAAATCATAGTGAAAAAAAGCAAAAAAAAATTTGCGTCTTAAGTGTATCATTTAGAGTAATTTTATCGTAAAGCTTCACTCATCAATTCATCATTATAATTAATGATTCGTTTTGAAATAGTCTACGCACATGTTTGAATGTACTTACAACAAAAATCTTCCATCTCCATTTCATTTGCTTCTATTCTGCATTGTGTACACAAAACATCATCCGGTTTGAAAATTTTCAATTTTTCAAGTATCGAGGACGAAACGTGACGCAAATTTTTTTTTTGCTTTTTTCCACTATGATTTTTTTTTATTAAACGGATTGCAGCAGACATGTTTAAATCGAGAGCTTGGCATTTCTGTATTAATTTGAAATAGGTGAACACTTGAGGAACATTCACAGAAAATTAAAACAGTAACCACTGCATTCACTGCCACACGTGCTTCGAGTTCGAGCATGCCTAATCAAGCTTAAGCGTAGTTGCAGCGTGCGAGCTCGCTCGTTGCAACGCACGGGACATATTTTATAAATTAATTACACCTACAGTTTTCATTTTTCCATTCCATAATTTTGCCTGCATATTGAAAAAACTTCAACAAAGATTTAGAAACAAAAAAATCGGAAAAAAATTAGTTCCAAATTTAAAAAAATTCAATTGTTTATAAAAATGTACTATATTGTTATTACAAAAAAACAACGAAATGTGTGCTATAACTTTTTTGAATTTTCGTACTCTTTTGCGCATTTCAAGTGCAAGGGTTACATTTCATATTCAAAACTGCTTTTACAGTGAGCTGTAAGAAAAAAAATAATTTTCCCGAGTGCCAAATTTAAAAAAATCATATCTCGAAAATTTCAAGTATCATATTGAAAAACAAAATACGTGTCGATTATTTTCAAAGTAAAAAGGCAAAAAAAATGTTTCGTCGAAAAAAAAATGTTGACTGTAAATCTCCCATGAAGTGACCCATATAAATTTCTGTAGCTTCCGAATAATTTACATAATTTAAAAAAATGTATCTTCTTCCAAATATCTCAAAAAGGGGAAAAATTCGTAGACTGTTTTTGAGCAAACGATTCTTTATTTTAACGCATATTTTCTATCTCACACTTTTCATTAAAAAATGTAATTTTTGATTTTCAATAGTGTTTTTTATAAAATCAAAACATGAAATATACATCTTGTCAAAAAATGTCCTACTGAGAATTTGTAGACCTCATTTAGGCAAATAATTTTCCATCTCGACGCTTTTTCGTATGTCACATGTTTTGTTTAAATAATGGAATTTTCGAATTTTAATCATATTTTAAATATTAATATGAAAAATATACGTTTTATCAGAGACTATGGCAGATATTATTTGTATATCTTATTAAAACAAACAATTTTACAAATTACCGTGAGCTTTTAAGATTAAAATCCTCCTGTCTTGGAGAAACTTATCTCAGTAGTTGAAAGTTCTAGTATAGAGTCAGTAGTTTTCCGTGTAACACGTTAGAAATGTTTAAGATTGTTTATATGTTCTTTATTCTCATTATTTTACAAATTGTTGCTTCAGCCCCTGGCGATTTACCTGATACATTTTATAATGAGACGGATCCAGACAGTCGTATGATTTATTATATTATAATTTATTCATTTTTGAAAATTGGAAATGGTTAAGTTGTAGGGAATATTTTTCTTGAAAAAGTGATTTGTAATTTATTAAAATCGCATAATTTTTTAAAATTTGGTAAGAAGCGATAAGAAAAAAAGTTGGGACAAAAATAAAATCTATTAATAAAATTATTTTTCTGTATTTCAAATTTTTTTCATGGAAATTAATCTTTTCTCTTCCAAAATAGCCCTTCAATAATAATATTGCTATTCTTGAAAGAAAAATTATCTATTTCTGCCTGAGGTCTAATTTTCATGGATCAACTACCTTAACCACAACTTGCTGGTGACGCCAATTTTTTTTCAAACGGCGGAAACTTATTTGTACACCTAATACTTATTCTCATAACCTTCTGATTTGAAGTCATAATGTTTTTACTTGCGTGTTTCTTCCTTCCTCGATGTAGCTTTTCTTCCAAACTGACATATACCGCTCGCAAGAATTGACCTTTTTCATTGAAAAAGAATGTTTTTATTTTTGTTGATTCCTTTTTCTTTTGGTTTTTAAGAAAAACATTCAGTCACTTTTTTAAAAGCCGTTTTTCATATTTTAATTTATCGTAACTCGTGGAAAATTGGTTGAAGCTGGAGCACTACACGTTCTCTATGCTCGAATTATTACATACATGCACTAATATGTAATTTGATATATGTCAATTCAGCTTGCAATAAAAACGACTGCCTGGACAAGGAGGGATGTAAGGAATGTGTCGCTGACTGTATAAATGAGAGTCTGAATTTATACGATCGTCGTAATCAAGTCCTTAAGTGTGGACCTAATGATCCTGTAGTCAAAATTTATAGAGGAAAAACCCTGGTAAGAACTCACTCTAGTTTGAATTTCAAGCCACATCTTACATTCTTACTTCACATTCATATCCTTCATAACGCAATAGAAAAATTCTGCACGCTTCGCGGGTACATTCTCATCGTGCGCAGCTCACTTCGCTCACAAATTCGAGCGCGCGGTTCATTCTGCGCGCTTCACACTCGGTCTTATTTTCTTCGCATGCATTCAAGTTTAGTTCTTGTAATTCGATACTGAAACTCAAGTAAATTTTATTATATTTCAAATGGGAATTAAATTTTCTCCAAGTTACTGAATTTGTTTATAATTTTAAATGAAAAGGGGAATCCAATTTACTTAAGACTCTTTCAGCCTTGAGCAAAATATTCTCATCTTGACACTCGCGCTTCGAACTCCATTAACTTACTAACTTACTAACTAATTAACTAACAAATACTGTGTTTTTAGAAAAGCTGCTATAAAAACTGCAAGAAAGAAAAGTGCCGTAGCAAACAATCCGGTTGGAGCTTATTAAAATGTCTAAAAGCACCAGAAAGATCAGAGGCAACATCATCGAACGCTTAGAAAGAAGATGTTATTTTAACTCATATTGAATGTTCTGTACTGACCAATAAAGTTTGTGTCGGCTTCAAAAAATAATAAAAATTTGTGTTATTTATCGCCTACCATAGTAGTTTTAGGATACGTAATAGCGATGATCCAATTTTCAATTTATTACTTTTTTATTTATTCTAAGGAACCAACTAATTTTTCTTTTTTGTTAAACCAAGAAATTAAAAACTATTGCAGTAATCTGCAGTGAATAAATGATAAGGTGGTCTGGTAAGTATATAAAATTAATTTATATTCCCAACGACAATAAATGTGAATTTATCGAACATGAATAATATTTTATGTGCCACCGGCGCGCAAACTCCTTTTTTCGCTACAGTTAAGAGTAGCGCAATGTAGTATATTGCGCTAAAGAGGAATGAAATGTAAAAATTGAACAGCGCATACGCCTATAGTCATGCAACGGAGCACAATCTTCTTCTTATTCTTCTTCTTCTTCGTACAGCGTTAGCACCTTATTGGCAAAACCTTGTACATTTGAACTGCGCATGCGTCTATTAGAATCCATTACTACTACACAAGATCGATAAAATCAAAATGGCCGGGACTAGTCGTGACATATCAAGTGTAATGACTAGCGCCGCAAACAACTACAATACTAGATTAGATTCGAGTGTACGCATAAAAACTCGTATACGCACCGAAGTCACATAAAATTGTACGATCAAACGAACTTACCTTAGTGAAGTTCGATCGTAATTATACTATGTGTCTCGTCCGAATAGATCACATTGCTGCTCGGTTACGATCACAAATTTTAAAGAATAAAAAATTGAAACCCGTTTCCACGTGGAGACCCCGTCCTTTATAATGCGCCAACTTCATTTATTTTTAAAGATGAAATATCACCGTAATCGAATAGATCACTTATGGGAGAAGTAACGATTAGGGGTGGGAAAGGGAAGTGATCTATTCGGACGAGACACATCGTATAATTACGATCGAACTTCACTAAGGTAAGTTCGTTTGATCGTACAATTATACTTAAGTGTCTCGTCCTCAAGATCACTTGTAGTTGTTTAAAGCTTCAACGGTGGTATTTCCATTATTTATATTAGTCCTATTTTATAAACAAGGCAAGACATTTTATTTCGAGTGGACATAGAACAATATAACTCATTATTACAGTCTCATACATCACATCCTGAGATTTATAACTTTGAAAACAAACTTTTCGCACTTGCGTAATTATAAAAAAAATATATAAGGTCTTTGCGAGCTTACATTAAGGATATATTAGATTTTTATTGACTCAAGACTTTCTGAGCAAAATTCCTTTTGCCGATAAGCGGTCGGTTATAAAATAAGGCAAAAACCTTTGATGAATCCGATCAACATGCCGTCCTTCGAATCACGTCGAGAGAAACGCCGTTACGTAGGGCGGCCATAGTAGCAGCGTGTTTAATGCTGTATGGTTTGAAAACTTGGGTATCTATCCCACTTCTTGAAAGAATGACCTTTATCCATCTACTTAAGGTGTGTGCTGAACAAGGCTTGTAAGGTTTTTTGAATGAGATTAATATACGATCTGTACCTTTCGGCCTTATTCGGGAGGTTCTCTTGACGTAACTCAAAAGGGTCGAGGCGACACAGAGCTCCGGCTAGTCTTTGAAAAAGGGTAGTGTTAACAAGGGTTTTTTCTTATTGACACCCGAGGTTTTGATTCTATCTGTAATTCTTATATTTACCGCGTCTATCTGTTGCGTCATATTACTTAATTTCATTAATGAAATTGTTTGTTGTCTTTGTGCCGTTGCAAGGGCTAACAATGCAACTAATTTAAGCGAAAGGTCTTTGAGTGAAACCTTATCATTTGGATAAATTGACCTCAAATGGGTAAGAACCAACGTAGGATCCCATGGAAAATCGTATCGCGGATTCTGAGGCTTCAAATTAGACGCACCTTTACAAAATCTTTTGATTATGGGATTGTTTCCAATATCCCAGTTGACAATTAACGCGTCGGCGGATCGGTAAGAGTTGAGTGTGCCGTAGGCATTCACTCCTTCCAATGCAAGAGTCAGAAACTCGAGTAACAAAGAAGTTGAAGGTTTAAAAGGTGACGTTCCCTTCTTCTGGCAAAATTCCCACCACAACCTTATCGTTCTCCCAGGACCGTGTAAAAGCGTCGACACTTTCCGCTTCTGGATCGGGGAACCATGAAATAAAACGTTAACATTTTGCATTGATATTTGCTGCAAAAAGGTCAATCTCGAATCCTCCAAAGATTCTGTCGATCTCTCCAAAGGCGTCTTGAGCAAGAGACCACTCTCTCTCTTGCGAAATGATTCTCGACTCTCGATCGGCTTCGATATTGTCAGAAGATTTTATATATGATGCCGAAATCCATAAATCTCGTCGCTCGCACCATTTCCAAATCTCGTTCGCTAGATTAGCGAGTTTCGGGAACTGGATTCCGCCCATCTTGCTGATGTAGCTCAGTGCTGTCGTGTTGTCGATTCTCAACAGGATTTCGGACGAGCTAATATTTGTTGCAAAGCATTTTAAGGCGTAAAAAGCCGCTGTAAGCTCTAAAAAATTAATGTTTTCATCCTTTTGATCTTTGCTCCAATGGCCATGTGTCGATTTTTCTCCACAGAAGGCACCCCAACCTGTCCTAGAGGCATCTGAAAAAATTTCTAACGAGTATCTTATCTCTAATCGGATTGCTGAGTGCAGGATTCTTTATATTTACGATCCACCAATCCAGACTTTCGTGGATATATGGGGGCAACTGTGTAGTTGCGTCAAAATCCCCTTCCTTATCCTTGAGGGCTCAGAATTTGCATCTTTCCAGATCTTTGACGTAAATAGGACCGTATTTTACGGCTGGACACGCTGCCACCAAATTTCCAATAAGATGAGCCAAATCTCTGATCTTACATTGACGTTTTTTCTTAAACGAACAAGATAGATTGAAAATTTTTTGTCTCTTTTCTTCTGGGAAGCTCGTGGTGAAAGCTCTGGAATCCAACAAAAAACCTAAAAATTTCAACGATTGTACAGGAATCAATTGAGATTTTTTCATATTAATAATAAATCCAAGGGATTCCAATAACAATTTCGGTTTTTCTACGTTCCTTGCACATTCCGCTCTTGAGTCTCCAAAAAGCAGGAAATCATCCAGGTAATTAACCAAAACCAAGCCGTTTGATCTAAGAGACGTCATTATTGGCTTCAAAATCTTTGTGAAAATGAAAGGAGCAGAACTTAATCCAAAAGGAAGGACCTTCAACTCGTACAGTTGATTCTGAGACTGAAATCTCAGATATTTCCTGTCATCCTTGTCCACCGGAACTAAGAGATAGGCATCCTCCAAATCCATTGAAGCTAGAAAACAACCTGGAGACATAAGGCGAATTACCGTTTTCCAATCTTCCATTTTAAAATGGTTTGTAACCACATACTTATTAAGTGCTTTTAAATTCAATATGAATCTTCTTTCCCCATTAGGTTTGTCAATTAGGAAGAACGAAGAAAGGAATTGGTCTGAGCAGGGTTTGACTTTCGTTGCCCTAGTCCTTTGAGTCGATTTCGACTAATATCTCTTGGCTGGGGCCCGGAAGTTTAAATTTCTCGTAGAACCGGACCTTGGCTGCCCGTAGTGTCCTTTGAACTTAGGCTGCTTTGGCGAGTCTGACGTCAACATCTCTTTGCCGGCTTTCTCCGACGCTTTGGCTGCTTTTAACTTCTCACCGAAATCATTTCCCAACAGAAAGTTGTCCGTCTCACTATCTTCTATTAGGGTCTTCGCCGCTCGCGATAAATTGGTACCCTGGGCTACGAAATATTTTCTGGTCCTTGATGCGCAGAAATAGGAGTCAGCACACAGCCGTCCTGCGTCTCCCATCAAATTTACCATTCGATTGATGTCCACGATCAGAGCGCCAGCTTCGTTTTTCTTGCCTGACATTACTTCCGATAACGCTAAACCCAAGGCATTTAACACCGACGCAATCTGTTCCTGAGCAGTTTTTTCAAAAGCGTCCTTTCGTATCGCCGAGGTTCCCAGGATTGCCTTGGCCTCTGCATTGAGAATTGGGGCCGAGAGCAAGGAACAATTGGATGGTGTCGGATATTTTTTGAGAAGTTCCGTCTTGGTTTCCTTCGGCAAGCCCTTTTGCAAAATATTCGATCATTGCTTCGCTAGAAACGAGTGTAGAGGTGGACCCTAGCCCCTTTGTTCGGGTATCTCACCCAAGAGATTGAGGATTTCCGGATCTACTGCATCTTCGGCCTTTTTGACTAGTTCGGGATCTATGTCTGGCTCATTGAATATTGAGCCGTGTGATCCTTTGGAGCGACTTTTCTCCCACGGTGAGCGAGATCGAGACCTTTCGGACTTCGAGTGATCGGCGGACGATCCTCTAGGGTATGATCCTCTAGGGTATCACTGTTGCGATTTCAATTTTTTATTCTTTAAAATTTGTGGTCATAACCGAGCAGCTGGCGCTACTACAAGTGATCTTGAGGACGAGACACTTAAGTATAATTGAATACGTCAATACATCAACCTGCGATTTAGAATCAATTCTAATTTCATTGTAAGACAATATAAGATTTCTATTAGGGTTTTTCATTAGGAAAATGAAGAGGATAACAAAAAACATCATAGAAAATCCAATCTTGTCTTAAAGTGAAGTTGGATGAACTCTAAATCACAAGCTGAAAAAATCAAGAAGTTGTTTTAAATTAGAAAAATGGATCTTAAAGCAAAAAAAATACACAATTTGAAAACGACAATTGAAATTTATTTAGGAACTCCTGAACATCGTTCTGGAATGCTCCAAACTCTAATGAACAGTAAACGATTTCAGGTATTTTTATCTTACTGTGATAAAAAACGATAAAATAAAATTCGAGTTCAAGTCTAACGTTAAAATTTCCACTATACTAAAGCTTAACAATAGAAATTAACACTGATTGGATTTTTGCAAGTATACATAGTTTTCAGTTGACTTCATTAGTGATGTATCTTTAAGGATTTGATGCAAAAATATAATAACAGAAAAATGTATAAGTTAACGAATGCTGTCATTTAAAAATCAGTGCAAACGATAATGTGAAGACAAACATTGTCCTGAATATAACCCTGGAAAAATCTACCCCATAATTAGTCTATTTGGAAAATTATATGTGCCAACTGCATGGAATAATTAGAAAAAAGTCGTTATAACTGGAATTGGATATGTTCTGTACTATTCAACAAAGTTTTCAATATTCAAAAATATTTTCTACCTGCCTGAAGTAATTTTAAATTGATATTAACTATAGATGCTTTCCATCTCAATTCAACCGGTCCATTCGGGACACGCATTTATTTTTTAACGAAACTCAAATATGTTACTCTTTGATCGAAATAATGAGACACGTAATTTTTTTTTGAGCCGAAAAAAAATTTTCTGAGATTTATCGGCAATTTTGTTTTTGGGGTCAAAATCTATTTTTTCAATTATTCGCGAAAACTTATTTTTTTTAAATTTAATATCTCGAAAAGTGCATTTTTTTTCTCTCAAACTTTTTTCGCATCAAAAAGACACCTTGAGTTACAATTCTAATAAATCTCTGGTAAGTAAAATTTTTTGAAGAAAAACATCGTTTTCTTCGTAAAAACGTGGACTGTACAATGAATATCAATTTTATATGTTCACCGTGTACGGTATAACGATGTATATTTTTCCTTTACGATTATATTGTGAAACTCTAAATATCACAAAATAATTTTTACTCAGTCTTTATGACAAATTGACTGTGCTTTGATATGATCTATCGAATGTTTTCAACTTAACGATGAATTTCATTGAACGCTTTTTTCGATTTTGTACCTAAAAGTCTTCAGCAACAGCTTGGTACTCAATGTACACATTTTTTGTAAGTACTCTCTAAACCTGAATCAGTGAAATAGTCACTGATTGTGTCAGTGAAAATATATCAACTGATGAATCAGTGCCCTGCTTTGATTTAACTGAGGAATCAGTGAATGCGTCACGTGAACATAACTTTTGAATTCGCGAATTCAAAACTTTCATCTACACTTTACTGATTTATCGGGCCTTAAGGGGGTCCACCTGTGTAAAATTTTGGAAAAATCGATTTTTTTTGTTGACATGTTTTGCATCTTTAAGATATGACTAATGATGTCCTTAAGCAATTTTCATGAATTCAACCTAATTAAAGTGTGACAGGGCGCCAAATGTGAGTCTACAATACAAAGTTCTGTTGTGTTTCCAAACTTTAAACGCGTTTTTCTAGAAACCATGTTTTTGAAATTTGTGGGCAGGATTGAAAAAAATCTACTTAACAGATTGACTTGAAATTTTAACTGACTCATTTATAGAGATACCTGAAGGTACCCACGTAGCGGTTTTTTGAAATCTTTTTTTTTTAATTTTACAGCATATATTATATCGAAAAAAGCATGAAAATGATTAATTTTTATGAAAAGTACTGCCATTTCTTCAATTTTTAAAATTTCGTCAAAATGCTACATCAGTACCTCGACAACATAAACAGAAATAATATTTTTTTTACTTTTTGTGTTTTAGATAACTGGTTCGGGCGGAATCTTGCCCACAATTTCGGTATTCCATTTTGAAGGGGTCACTTTCAATGCCCGTAATGAATACAAGCCTTCGGATTACACTATTGGAAAAATTTACTATTATAATAAAACCACAAACCTTCAAAATAACGTTAAACTTATTCTCATTTTCGAATTAGTTCTCCTAACAAATATTCCCGAAAAAGCGTTCGAAATACCGCCCTCACACAGGTGGACCACCTTAAGAATAATAATATTAACGTAATTTAGTTTTAGTGTTGTTTAGCCTAAAATAAACGAGTTCATCGATCGTTAAAATATATTGCTGGTTTTATTACTCCCACCTGAATCTTTCACTGATTCAATAAGTGAGTTCAATCTATTTCACTGATTTATCAGTCGAATTTCACTGATTCTTAGTGAAAGACTTATAGCTGCTGCCATCAGTGAATAGTCACTGCGAATCAATGGCCGTTCACTGAATCAGGTTTAGATATATATATCTACGCTTATTATTGTACGAGATCATTCTGACATATTTCTTTCGAAATTCACGATACATTAATGTTGCTGTGTTTGTTCATTTCAGAAATATTTATTTATTAATTTTTAGGGCTGAAACAACAACTATCGAGAAGGTAATTTATTATTTAGTAATGAAAATTATAATTATAATTATAATGTAAATGATTTGTTGAACACTACTATTTCAATAATTCGAGAGAAAGCCACCAGTAGAGTATAATGCTTCTACTTTTTCCAACATTAAAATCTATTTCATCTGATAAGTGTAATAAATATAAAATTGAATATAAGTTGACTTGTAAATTATGTAAAATTTGATCATTCTTATTTCCAATGCATAGAAAAACAAAATTGCAGAAAAGGAGATATTTACTTTTTCCATTATTTATATTAGAGTTTGCGATAATGTGAGGACGCACATATAAAGTTGATATACATTGTGCAGTCCACGTTTTTACGAAGAAAACGACTTTTTACTTCAAAAAATCATAACTCGGAAACAAAAAGTTTTAGCTTCTAAAGATTTAGTAGAATTGAAACTCAAGGTGTCTTTTTAATGCGAAAAAAGTTTGAGAGAAAAAAAAAAACACTTTTCGAGATATTAGATTTTTAAAAAAAATTACAATTTTTGTTTATTGCTAAATACAAAATTAATAACAGTCAAGAAGCAATAGTTTATAACTGTATTCGGTAGTCCAAATGATTACAAACATTCAAAAGTGAAAATTGTTAAAATCGGTCAATTTTTTACGAAGTTATAGACAATTGAAAAAAAAGTTCTCGCGAATAATTGAAAAAATAGATTTTTACCCCAAAAACGAAATTGCCGATAAATCTCAGAAAATTTTTTTTTCGGCCCAAAAAAAAAATACGTGTCTCATTATTTCGATCAAAGAGCAACATATTTGAGATTCGTTAAGAAATAAATTCGTGTCCCGAATGGACCAGCTGAATTGAGATGGAAAGCATCTACTAGGAATCTTGACGCCGTAGAACCAATATTGGACTTTCCATTTTCTTTTTTATTCTGAAAACCAATTAGATTTAACAGTTTGCTGAAGTCAGAGCTTAAATATATATATATATATAGGATGGTTTTTTGCTTTTTCAAAAATTAGTTCAAGCTCCTTAATTTTTCTTGATATTCAATTTCACGCAGAGCTGAATAATATTTTTTAATAAAATGAAGCAACAAACATCTTTTTTTCTCAACATGGACACTTATTTCTTTTATTTTAATTTTTTTGATTATGATATTTACTACCTAAAGTACATCTTCTCTCATGGACGCTCATGAGGTCTAAAAAGAACGCCGCGCTAAAAAATAACCATGCACGCAACTATATATTTCATAGAAAATTGGTACTGATGGCATTAAAATTAGTAGAATTAAAATTTGTTTAAAACAAAATTATCAAAAATTTCAAGCTTCTAGAAAAGAAATCTGGTCAAATTTTTATTCATCAAAATTGTTTCTCCCACGTTGTACAGATAAATTATGCAGATATTTACAAAAGATTGTGCTATCCAAAATCAAAATTTATATCATTTGAATTTGAGTGTAATTATCTAGAGCTAATGATAAGTTATGCAAATGAAAAATACAACACGTGGAATTTTTTTTCTTCATTTTAAAATTAATTGATTAATTTTTTAAGCTAAATAATGTGCAAATACTTTATTCACGGGTCCAGAGCGACTCAACGCTTTTCTAAATTAATTAGATATGCGTGGAAAATGCTATTCTTTCATGGTCCTGAAAAAAAACCATGCACGCAACTATATATTTCATATAAAATTGGTACTGATGGCATTAAAATTAGTAGAATTAAAGTTTGTTTAAAACAAAATTATCAAAAATTTCAAGCTTCTAGAAAAGAAATCTGGTCAAATTTTTATTCATCAAAATTGTTTCTCCCACGTTGTACAAATAAATTATGCAGATATTTACAAAAGATTGTGCTATCCAAAATCAACATTTGTATCATTTCAATTTGTGTGTAATTATCTAGAGCTAAAGATAAATTATGCAAATGTAAAATATAACACGTGGAATTTTTTTTCTTCATTTTGAAATTAATTGATTAATTTTTGAAGCTAAATAATCTGCAAATACTTTAAATACAGATCTAGAGCGACTCAAGGTTTTTTAAATTAATTAGATATGCGTGGAAAATGTTATTCTTTCATGGGCCTGATCAGCATTGTATCTATTTAAATAAAAAAGTTGCAATTACTTGATATACCCTTCGAAATAATGTTTATAAGTGCATGAAACTGTTATTTGCTAATGATCTATTATTTTATATCTTGAAGTTAATCAACTCCCAGGCCTCAATTAAGAATTTAATTACAGTAAAAAAAGGAGACATGACCAACCTCGGACTGTATAAATTGTAATCCATATTTATTACTCTTGATAACGTTTCGATGACTAAATGTGATCCTATTCAGATCACTTAATCCGACAATTTTAATAAAATTTCATCGTTTTTGTAAAATTGTGAGAAAAAAATTATTTAAGAAGAATAAGCTAAATGAAACTAAAGTTTCAAATATCAATTGGATTTTACAAATTTTGACTACAATTGTTTTTAATAGTGACACAATTTCCAATTTATTGACATCTTTGAAATTTTAGTGATATAGCTGTTAAATGTTAAGTTGTAATGACAGATCAAAAGAAATTCCATTTCAATTAATGTGCGATGATCTGAAGAGGATGACATTTAGTCATCGAAACGTTATCAAGAGTAATAAATATGGATTACAATTTACACAGTCCGAGGTTGGTCATGCCTCCTTTTTCTACTGTAATTAAATTCTTAATTGAGGCCTGGGAGTTGATTAACTTCAAGATATAAAATAATAGATCATTAGCAAATAGCAGTTTCATACACTTATAAACATATTATTTCGAAGGGTATATCAAGTAATTGCAACTTTTTTATTTAAATAGATACAATGCTGATCAGGCCCATGAAAGAATAACATTTTCCACGCATATCTAATTAATTTAAAAAACCTTGAGTCGCTCTAGATCTGTATTTAAAGTATTTGCAGATTATTTAGCTTCAAAAATTAATCAATCAATTTCAAAATGATTAAAAAAAATCCACGTGTTACATTTTACATTTGCATAACTTATCTTTAGCTCTAGATAATTACACACAAATTGAAATGATACAAATGTTGATTTTGGGTGGCACAATCTTTTGTAAATATCTGCATAATTTATCTGTACAACGCGGGAGAAACAATTTTGATGAATAAAAATTTGACCAGATTTCTTTTCTAGAAGCTTGAAATTCTTGATAATTTTGTTTTAAACAAATTTTAATTCTACTAATTTTAATGCCATCAGTACCAATTTTCTATGAAATATATAGCTGCGTGCATGGTTTTTTTAGCGCAGAGTCCTTTCTAGACCTCATGAGCGTCCATGAGAGATGTACTTTAGGTAGTAAATATCATAATCAAAAAAGTTAAAATAAAAGATATAAGTGTCCATGTTGAGAAAAAAATATGTTTGTTGCTTCATTTTATTAGAAAATATTATTCAGCTCTGCGTGAAATTGAATATCAAGAAAAATTAAGGAGCTTGAACTAATTTTTGAAAATGCAAAAAACCATCCTATTTATATATATATATATATATATATATATATATATATATATATATATATATATATATTTTTAGAATAAAAAAGAAAATGGAAAGTCCAATATTGGTTCTACGGCGTCAAGATTCCTAGTAGATGCCTTCCATCTCAATTCAATCGGTCCATTCGGGACATGAATTTATTTCTTAACGGAACTCAAATATACTGCTCTTTGATCGAAATAATGAGACATTTGTAACTTTAGTTTCATTTAGCTTATTCTTCTTAAATAATTTTTTTCTCACTATTTTACAAAAACGTTGAAATTTTATTAAAATTGTCGGATTAAGTGATCTGAAGAGGATGAAATTTAGTCATCGAAACGTTATCAAGAGTAATAAATATGGATTACAATTTACACAGTCCGAGGTTGGTCATTTCTCCTTTTTCTAATGAAGAATTTCGTTTGGACGTTAAACCTTTAAAATTTAATTACAGTATATATAGAGACAGTAAAATCATAATTTCCGCATGCATGTCCCAGAATGTTTTCGCTCAGTAACGTTATACTTTATTTGTTTGTTTCATGGTTTATTTGTTTATATATGTTTAGCAATTATAATATGGCTATTCCTGCATACTATAGAGAGATATTACAGTTCTAATTTAAATTTATTGAATGTGGTATCCAAAATTGGTAAAGGAAATGAACGCATATAATCTAACTATAAATAGATTATTATTTTGTTACGTTATAATGGAATTAAATCATTATAAATGTAAATTTATAATGATGGTTTTTGCTGATGATTTCTAATAAAAAATGTCAACTGTCATACCTAATAATTCCACATCTTATAACTTTTAATCTTCACTTAAATGAAAATGACATTCAATTACTAGTACGTGATTTTTCGAGATTCGTAACTAAATAATGCATATAAATTTACAAGAACAAGTTAACTGTGTCAGTATTTTCATACATTTTTTTTAAATCTATTTTCCCTTATACATTTTCTTGTTACTGAAAAGCAAGTTTAGCCTTGATTTGCATTTTTTTAACTTGCAATACTTAAAATTTAAAGATTGAAATAGAAATATATAAAGCAAAGCATTTATGAGTAAAATAACAGTTGCTACATTGGTACTTCTGGAAATGAAATCCTGCACCGAAATAATATTCAGCAATTTTCTCCCCGTTTCATATATAAATTCCAATAGTCCAGGTAAATTCTCGGTGGAAAGTACTACCTACGACTGGAATGGAAATCCAATTGTCTTTCCAAATTGCGGAGCAGTTCGTTCAATAGAGCTGATGAGATTTTTGTTATACTGAGAGTTATAAACAAACTCTCTTATTTGTTTAGTTTAATGAAGTTAGAACCCCCTTAATTAATTTTTCAACCACCATATTTCATGCATGCGAAGCGAGTGATAACAAGCTAAGAGAATAAAAATCACTGTGGCTTCGAGGCTTATCTTTTTATTCGCGTTTAACGTCCAATTTGGTATTTATCATTGAAAATGATTGTTCGTATATGTGGCTATACACGTTAGGAAACGTTCCCTGAACATCCTATTGTGGTTCTCTTGCTCGATATAGGAATACCATAGAAATTTCCCTCTGGTCATTCCAACCCCAACACTTTCCCACAAGTTAGTGTCTGTGTATCTATCAAAGTTACATTCCGTTAATAAAGGTTGCAGATGGGACTGTCGTTCTGAAAATTGAAATCACTCAACACAAAAATTTATTCTTGATTATGTCTTCCAGTATTTCTATTAGAGACATATATATATATATCATTATGACATTTTTCTCTTTCTAAAAACCCATGCAGAAATGTTTGGGCCTAATCTGGGCCACGAGAAAATGTCTACACAGAAAGCTTGGATTATTATCGTTTCTTTTTATTTTATTTTTAGTGAGGAAACTCGATTGGCCGACGTTTGTAAATTCTTTCCTCTGAAAAAATCTCAAATTATAATTAATCAGTTTTTATTAGAGGTTGAAACTCCTAAATCAGCAGTGTTTGACGTTTGAGTGATTTCCATAAAAAACCAGATTTGATGTTAGGTTTTTTAAACTCTTGTTCTAAACTTCGGTTTCCACAATTGCAGATTGATTTAGCTGCAAGCCAACGCAACTTGCAGTATCAAGTATTGTTTCGATCTTTGAAAATCGTATGTGCTTTCCACCAACTGCCTGTCGTGACAAGCTTTAACGTAATTTACGAGTATTGAAAATTTCCATGCCGATCGACTAACATTGTTTCGAATACATCTAGCAATGCATTTAATGTTGAAATTTTTCATGCTGCACAATTTTAATATCAATAAATTGTATGTTTCCTGTAGTAAAACTTTTAAAATGATATTCACGGGTGAAATATTACATTCACTGTAAAGAAAAATTTTTATTACATAAAATAATTTCACGTTGAGTATTTCAACTAATCTAATGGATAAAAGGAGACTTCCCGAGTCGAAATATAAGTACATTTTTGATCCTCCATAGTGCTGAATGAATCCCCCTTTAGATCTACTTAGTCCTTAACATCCTCATTGGATTCTCTTATGTTCTATTTAGTCCGCTTTTAATTCTCGGTTAGTCTATAATATTTTAAGTCCGATTTTAATTCTCTGTAACAAATCAACAAATGCTTCATAGATTCCTAATAAAGATATTTCGCAACACTTTGAAATGAACACGTGTCTGAATTCAAGAAGGATAAATTGGGATAATTGTTTAACACCACTTTAAGATTGGAAAAACATGTTGGTGTTCTCAGTCAAACTGCTTTATTTGTTCGGTATCTTTATAATACTTATTTTACGTTTGGACAGTATTAAGAACTATGTTTCATAAAATTTAGTCCATAAGATATCTGATACCGAAGGAAGTTATTTAATATTTGTTAAAATATTTCTCGTATTATTGAAAGCTGCGGCTTTACTTTGATACAAATGTTCTTGAAAATATGCGGATGTTAATCTTTCTATTACATATTGAAAAACATTAAATAATAGACCATCCAACTTCAATATTAAATATCATATGAGAGATTATAAAATGAGTTCAAAATACTTTATTTTTGGACCGCATCAAGTGTACTGCGTTTTTTAAATAAAATTAACCCGACAAAAATTATTTAATTTTTATTTTAGTATTATCGGAATATTTATAGTATTAAAGATATGTAAGCGTACTTTTTGAAATAGCACACAGTGCGGCCACTACCATGTATTTTAGGAGGGTACTTAAGAAAGAGAAAATGAGCATCAGCGCCGCCAAGTTTTGATAGCAAGAACTAATATCAATGCAAACGAAACCCCCGTCACCCCAGCCCGATGTATTCTAAAGAGCGGAAAATTTTGAAATATATTGTATGAAATACATTTCATAAATTCAAATGATTTAAAGTTGAAAATAATTTGTGAAGGAAAAGAAATACAACAAGAATTTTTAAATATGAATCACAATGAACAGTTAAATACTGTACTATTACACGGAGAAAAATAGTTGAAGTAATTTTACTCAACTCTGTCGATTAAACATGGGACTTAAGGACATTTTAACATTTATTAAATCCTACACGGGTAAAATGAATTTGATAAATACCTAGTTCACCCAAAGTGAATATCAATAAGCGTTACATAGGAAATAGTAAGGAGTTGAGTAAAACGTTGTCGACGACAGGGGATCACAATGCGTCAGTGGGTTAACCTGAAATGTATAAATATATCACCGACGCTTGAGGTGCTTCGAACGGTAGTTGAGTAAAATGAGCATCGGTTGTATTATTTCAACTGGCAATGATATGGTTGGTATGGTTACAACAGTTTAAAAATAACATCGGTAGCGACAATAGCGCCACCACCTGTTGATAGCAAACATTATAATTCGTGCCCCTTTTCTCCTATATGAGTGGACCCACTGTGAAATAGCAAAAATTTCGATTAAAATATTCGTAATAAATAATCACTATTAAGTATGCAAAAAATTAACATCAACCTACCTTCCTACTTAACGAATGAATTATAAACTTATAAATATATAATCTAGTACTAATTACTTATATTCAATAAAATCGCAATTTAATTATATTCTGCATTTGTTATAAGTAAGAAGGTAGACTGATGTTAAATTTTTGCATTCTTAATAGAAATTATTTATTAAGAATATTTGAATTGAAATTTTTGCTATTTAAAAAAAAAGCGCGCCAAACGACGCATGTCCAATATAATATGTATAGCAGTGAATGAAGGAGTTACGAGAATCTAATAAGGATTTAATTAAGTCCTTTTTAAGTCCTCAAAACTTGGATTATATTGAAATAAACTCTCATTAGATCCTCGTAAATTATCTGAGGTAGAGAATTTTAGAGTATCAAAAAAGAACCTATATTTCGACTCGGGTTAGGACGTTAATATTAATGGTATAAATAAATTTGTAAAAACGATTCCACAAAATGTAATAAGAACTATCTGTCATCGCTAAAAATTACACGTTTATTATCTCTTTTACTAAAAGTCGATATTTACGATTTTACATCGGCGAACCACATTCCCGATTTTTTTGAAGATTTCAAATTCATTCTGTGACTAATTAATTTCCTTCTCTTTTTTTTCTGTATCTTCTCTTTGTATCATTAAAATCATTCTGAAGCTTTTAACAAAGAGTAAGTCTGTACTTACGTCTCTTGATCATTCATAAGTATGACCCGACATTACTCCATTGGAGTAAAATTCCCATAAATAAGCCAAGAATAACGTGCTCAGTGTCGGACCTATAAATTGGGATATATCCCTGGAGGATAAAGTAAAGTTATGGCCAATCCTTGCACTTACTGATACAGCTTACAGTTTACCAAATGCTTTGACTGCTGCAAGCAGCAACACTGTAAAAAAATTGTCGGAAATTTTTCCGCAAATCGTCGGACAGCTTAAAATACAAATGGGTCGTAAATTTTTCCTAAGATATAGTCGGAAATATTTCTGACATAGAACTGGAAATAGTTCCTACTGTTTGCTCGGAAAAATATCCAGTTTATTAGGAAAGAAAGATATATTTCATAATTTAAGTGAAAAAAGATTTTTAAAAAAGTGAACAAATTTCCATTTTTGTGGAATAATTTGCGCTTTTCACGGGAAAAATTTTCTACAACTTAGGAGATTTGTGAAATTTTCTCACCGATATTTACCGATATTCTTTACAGTGTACCTTTTCAGCTTACTCAGAAATGCATTATAATATGTTGAAATATATAAAAAATCAATTTAACCAATTAGATAATATTTGTTTGAATCAAGAAAAGATCCTCTTTTATCAAGACATTGATCTATATTAAGTTTCATAGTTGCGTATATTAAATTTCATATACGGAATATGCAAATTACTTTATATAATTTTATATTAAATTTAATGCAAACATTTTTAAGAATTTGTTGTTGTGTAACTGAGCAATTATGTGAGAAATAAGAAATATTTAGGTTAAAGCACAAGATGATTCCCGTCTTACGTTATATCATTTATAATAATAAAATATAAAAATGTCCAAGCGAAAGGCATTTAAATAAAATAACTATGGTTGAGTTCCGCAAACTACAGACGATTTACTGTAAATATAAATTGTATTGCAAGAAAAATATAACAATTAACGTGATAATTTTGGTGACATTAAAATTAAGAAAAATGTTTAGCCTATGAATATTTTTTTAAATTTTCGTGATTGAATTCAGGACACCATATAAATACCACAGAATGCTGAATAGAGTATGCTAGTTGTCCTAAGCATGCTGCTTGTGCATTACTAGATTGCCATAGTGGCATACAGTTATTCTCCTTCCTCAGAACCCACATTCTCCAGAATAATGCAAATATGCATTCTTTAGCTTAAAGTATATATCTCCATAAAAAATTTAACTCTACGCGAAGAAAAATAGTTCGAGAAACTTTACTAAACTTTTGAGTAAATTTTGGAGATTATTTAATATTCACAAATTATTACAATAATATTAGATAATATTAAAGAATTTGAAAATCTTTCTGCGGAAGAAAATACGCTATCGACTGCGCTGGGATTCGAGCCCAGGTCTTTCGATTGGCGGTCGACTTTAATATTTGAATTCATTGGCATTATTTGCTATATAAGAGTTTGAAATTGTCTACGAGGACACCTGTCGACAACGTATCCTATCTGATACCCGACTAGTGAACCTCCGATAATGTAGGCAGTGACAAAAATTTCAAACTCACCTAATTAATTTGAAATATTAGATAATCTTCAACTTGTCTATACATCTCAACTTTGCTCAAAAGTTGAGTAAAGTTTCTCGAGATATTTTTCTCTGTGTATTTCTCACAGATTATGTCTATTTCATAGGTGAAATTATCTTGAAAATATTGCCTAATAAGAGATTATTATCTACTATAGTTTCTTCACATGCAGGTAAGGTTGTGTTTTTATATTTAGTTAGGAATTTGAAAACTGTTATTTGCGTGATCAAGTTTGCAAACTTTGTGTTTTCTACCCAAAAGTTAAGAAAATCCATTCAAAATAAACTGATATCACTCCAATTCACTTGAATATAAACGCGTCTACACTATCAATTTATAAGACATAGAGTGGAAAATGAAAAATGACAATTTGTAGGACATAATTTTATCAAGAATGTGCAGCATATATAATCGGAACTTTAGTATTTGAAGGACATCACTGAAATTCTAAAACATCTTATAGTTAAAGTTCTATAAAAGTAACATATTCATTAGTAATTCATGTCAATTGTCTAAAAAATCTCAATTACTTTTGTTACGTACATACTAGACAAATTCTAATCGGAGTAAATTAAAGTAACAATGAAAATGAAAATTAAAAAGAAGCAATAGACAATAGTATCGATTCCTAGCACTTTTTAAAACTATACAAACAAATGTAGAAGTAGAAAACAATGAACATTATTACAGCATGTGCATACAGGAAATGTGAGGATGACAGGAAAAACTCACAACACTATTAACGTCCCAAGGCAGCAATGTACTAAGCCATTGTCTTAACGTACATATTGTTACATATTGCTAAAAATTCAAGTTTGCGTTCCATTACAGTAACAATATTGGTCGCAATTGTAAGGAAAAAATTCAATCTTTTCGACTAAAAAATATTTATTACTTTCTTATATATGCAAATTATAGAACAATTAATAAATCATTATTTGGGTATGACTGCATAATATCTAAACATTTTCACTTGTGAAAAAATCTTTGAAAACATTAGTAATATGAACGAAGCTTCAAGACTTCTGCCGGGAAAAGTATGTTTCAGGTACTTTACTTATATATTAACAAGTAATTCATAACATATTGAACATTTAAAAAAATATTTGTAGCTTTACACATGTATTTTTATTATAAATAATTAATCATAATAACGTAACTTATTAAAATCAAACGCAGATTTTTCTCATAATTCTAATGCAGAATAGTTTCTTGAGTTCTTTCTAAACAGTGAACTAGTTGAATAGGAAGAATTTCTTGCCCAATATTTGTCTGCGTTTGTTTATTCGAAGTCAAAAGACTTGTTGGCCGATTGGGCATTCGCCAAACTTAGTATTGCTTCATAAATTCTCTCCAAGAAACTCCTACATCATCTCACATTGTGTCGCAAATAGCAAAGGCACGTACCAATAATCGGTATCCAGAGAAATTTATAATGTTCTGCTTCAAACAAGTCACTTGTGAGCAAACTACTCTTACTATAGAGTTTTTAAACTGTTCACAAAATCTATCTCTTGCTTCTGCGAAAACAACTTTATTCTAAACAAATCTGGGACTCGATCGTTTATCGAAAAATTTACATTTCGAGAAAGCTGAATGACAGCTTATAAGATTTGTCGATAAAGTTCTCAATTCACAGCATCCAAATAAGTTCTGAAACAATTTTTAAGGCCATGGACCAACCTAATCACGTGACTAGATTCCTACTTTGACGGCATTTTAGTTTCTTGATGTCTAGCTTACAACTTTCTTCAAAACATCACATACTCACCCTTTCAAGCTTTATTCCAGTGGACAAAGAGTAATTGCAAAAAAACCGAAATTTTCTTCAGCAGCAAAGAAAGTTACACCATAGCTACCGAGATTCTTAAAGGACGATTTGACCAAGCAGTAACGATTTCAGGTATATACTACAATGGCACGCTTTAATTTCTACTCAGGATAGAAAACTTTTAATGAAAAAGATTTCATCTTCTGAAAAGTATGACATCTTCCCAAAAGGCTAAAAAAAGAAACCGCAGACGAGGCCCGCGAAATTACCGCCAAAAGCGAAAAATATCGCCTAGAAACACATTTCTACGAAGTAAGCTATGTATAAAAAGACAGAAGGTTCCACATAAATTAAATCCATCAAACTCACATTCAAATAATTCACCCAGATAAACAGAATCATCACTTTCCTACACGTTCAATAACTAGATATAAATTCAATAGATTTAATTTCCAAAACATATTCCAAATTCCGGTTATTCATCGCACAATTGCTCGAAGACAAAAAAAAACGCCATTCTGAAATTTTGCTATTTTATGGGAAAAAATCTCAGCTTTTTAACTAGATGATTTAAAAAAAATAAAATGGGCCCAAATTTGAGAAAAAGTCAAATTCATTTTTGATTTTCGAAAACGGAGGTCAAATTTTGATTCCTTTTAAAAATGGTTACAACCAGTTGAAAGATCATGAAAAAGACTGAAGAAAACATATGAAGTAAAATTTTGCTTTATGCAAAAAGAAATAAGTTATATTCGTTTGAAGAAGAGGCTTCCCATGAAAAGTCTGAAAATTTCACCCCCTCCTCTCCCGCCCCTATTTCAGCAAATATTTGTCAAAACGAAAAATTTTTTTTTGTAGGAAGTAACATCACATAAGACTCCAATCAGCCAAACTTTAAGCCCGATCGGACGACTTCGTTTTTTGGGGTGGTATCACTTAAGAAATTATGCCCCATATATAAACATTTATGACCAGAAAGACCTACTTTAATGCATTTAATTTACTCACACAAATTTTCAACTTGTTACTTCATTTTTCATAGAAATGAAGTTACACAGATTGAAAATGCTGGTAAGGTAGGAATCTAATCACGTGATCCGGTTGGTCCATGGCCTTAAGCCGAAAAGAAATTTTCTTTTGTGTAAATCTGTAGGTAGAAAACGACACGTAGAATAGTTCATAGCAAAGCAGCGCTGAGCCGAACTTTTGACACCTTGACTTATTATGCCTGGCAGCTTTTATCCAGCAGAAGAGACATTTGAAAAGTAAAATTGTAAATTCAATTTTTTATCCACCTTGCGATTTAGGCATTTTCGAAAATAAAAAGTATATCTACAATTTAATAAGGATTTAATTTTCTTAAATTCTTTTTATCATAAGAATTGCATACATTTGAATTTTTAGTCGCAAACGTAGCGTCAATTTTTGCGAATTCCCGAAAAGCAAAAATAATAGTAAGATTAACTTTTTCCTTCTGATTACTTAAATTTTAGAGAATATTTTTTCAATGATATAAAAACTTGTCTGAAACATAAACAGTAGGTAAAGCATTAAAAAGTAAACGACAGTAGTAAATTTCGCAACGAATGTAATATGAATGAATTTGGACGCGGTTTCAAACAAGTTCAACATAAAGCTAAACTGTCAAGCCACAAAGAGATTGCGGAAAGTCTATTACCACATACTTCCTAGATAACGAGAAATCTGTCTAAAGTAGTACTAGTATTAATTTATTATAATAAAACTCTTTTATCATCGCTGCGTTTAGTGATCAATAAAGCTCATTGCCCATTATAAAAGCAAATCGCTTGTCAAAATTACAACGAAACACTCAGAAAAAAGATTTGATTGAATTAAAGAAAAAAAATCTGCCCGCTTCGCGGGCACATTCTCATCGCGCGCTTCGCTCGCAAGTTTGAGCGCGCCTAGGGCGCGCAATTTGATCGTCGAGCTTCGCGCTCCGTTCTTTCTGGACCTCGCGCTTCGCGCTCGGTCTTGTGCTCTCCGCATACATTTAAGTTTATTTCTTATAATTTGATACTGAAGCTCAAACTAATTTTATAATTATGTTACAGATGATGTGAATTACACATTTTCTCAAGGTCACTCTATTTTTTTTTTTAATTTAAGTGAAACAGAAAATTCAATTTACTTAAGGCTCTATCAGCCTTAAGGAACACATTCTCATCATGACGCTCGCGCTTCGCACTCGATTTTCTGTATACATTTCAGTCACTTTTTAATAAATTACATGATTAAAATAATTTATTTTCTTCCAAATCTCTCAAAAAGAAAAAACAATCGTAAAACTTATTTAAGGAAACGATTTTACAGAACAACGCTTATTTCATATCTCACATATTTTGGTGAAAAAAATCGAATTTTTTTAATATTAAAAATCAAAACATAAAATATACATCCTGTCTCGAAATGTCTTAATGAAAATTTGTAAACCTCATTTAGGCAAACAATTTTCCATATAAACGTTTTTTTGTATCTCACATATTTTGTCTAAAAAATGGAATTTTTGAATTTTAAACGTATTTTTTGGAATTATAACGAAAAATATATGTTTTACCAGAAACTGCGTCAGACAAAATTTGTAGATCTTATTGAAACAAACAATTTTGCAAACTTAAGTTTTTTTCGTATTTCACAAATTATTGTTAAAGCTCTCCCATTTTTCTTAAATTTTTTTCAATTGATATACACAGACTTGTAACAGCAAAAAGTATCTTCAAAAAGCTATATTCATTTAGTAATGCGTTAGAGTTATGCGCAACATCTTTTTTAATTACACTGAATGCGTAAGTGATGATAAAAAGCGTGGGGACTTAATCCGAAACGCGCAGTAACAAAAGAGCTCGTGACGTGAGCTTTCAAGATTAAAATCCACCTGCCTTAAAAAAACTTTTCTGAGTAGTTGAATATCCTAGTGTAAAGTCAGTAGTTTTCCGTCTAACACGTTAGAAATGTTTAAGTTCGTTTATATGTTTTCTATTCTCATTATTTTACAAATTGATGCTTCAGGCCCTGGCAATATTCCTGATACATTTTATAAGGAGATGGATCCAGATAGTCGTATGTATACACACAAATTTTTTTTTGTTAATATTATTTAAACAAAAATATGCATATTATAAGAATCAAAGTTTTAATTAATCTACCCTTTTCACGCTTGAAAATCAGTATTTTAAAATACAGTAAAACCTCATTTATCGGGACGCCCTTGAAATGTAAACACCTTATTTATCGGGATTTGGAGGGGCTCCCCACTACCACCTACAGTCTCATGGTGGGTTGCCATGACTCTTGTTGCATATTGACATTTAGTAATGGTTATGTACATAAGTTGTAATGTATTTGCAAATTGTGTAAATTTATTTGGTTTTTCATGATGGAAAATGAAGATAGAAATACAAATGAAGGTATGTAAAAAAATTGACATAATAAAACTCCTGCAAATGAAACATCTGGAAACTGTCACTATGTCACTATGTACAAGGAGTGGTGGCTGGAGGAGAAACAAAATGTCCCGATAAATGAGGTTGCGAGACCCCGATAAGTGAAGATTCCGATAAATGAGTGTCCCGATAAATGAGGTTTTACTGTATTGAAATTTAATCGCATCCAAATTAGAAAAAATCGAAAACCTTCAAACAATTGAACTCAAAAAGTTTAAAAAAAGCACATATTGAAAAAAAAGAATAAAATGTTATAAATATACAATATGAAATCTAATAAAATTTCTAGCAGTGCGGGTATTGAAGCTGACGTGAATTTGTTTCAATCACTTCTAGCGCTCTTGGCTGACAAATTAGTTTCTTGAATAGACCAAGGTCAAATTATTTTTTATTTTTGGATATTCCGAGCTCCATATTACAGATATCTTGCCACTAAAACACTTTTAGAATAAGTATTTTTCTGAGTCGAGAACTTCAATGCTGAAAAAATAATTCCTCAATCAAATTTCATATACTCGTAATAAGCCCTACGTTAATAAAGTTCGTGTTCTATGTATCAATACAGGTTGTCATTGATAGAAAAAAAATTTATTCATTTATCTATAATAGATCTTGCAAAAGAATCCATATTTCCCGCAAGAGACAAGATATACAATTTCACAAAGGTTTTGCAAATTTTAAGTTTATTACAAAATGTCTCTAGCCATCTGGTTTCAAGTTATTTAAAGTTTTTAAAATGAATTGATTTTTGTCAGGAGAACATTCTTGGATTATACCTGTTTCAAATAATTTCGTAATTCATTCAGAGGCTTTTCAACTTTTACTCTAGACAGTTTACATTCGATAGGTGGAATGTTTTCAGAAATATGAGATTAAGAAAAAATATTGTATTTCTGTAACCAGCATGATAACACTGTCAAATCGGCTCTAAATTCTCTCCAGAATAGTTTAAAGAATCCCAACAAAATCAACTGTTTTTATATGATTTGTGAAACGGCGGAAACTTATTTGTACACCTGATACTTATTTTCATAACGTTCTGAATTAAGGTCATAATATTTTTACTTGCGTGTTTCTTCCTTCCTCGATGTAGCTTTTCTTCCAAACTGACATATACCGCTCGTAATAATCGCCCTTTTTCTTTGAAGAAGAATGTTTTTATTTTTTTTGATTCCTTTTTCTTTTGGTTTTTAAGAATAACATTCGGTCATTTTGTTAAAAGTCGTTTTTTCATATTTCAATTTATTGTAACTTGTGGAAAATTGGTTAAAGCTGGAGTACGACACGTTCTGTATGCTCGAATTATTACATGCATGCAGTAATATATAATTTGATATAATGTCAATATAGCTTGCAATCAAAACGACTGCCTGGACAAGTCGGGATGTAGGGACTGCGTTGCTAAATGTATAAATGAGAGTCTGGATGCACAAAGAAGTCGTAGTCATGTCGTTTTCCTTGGACAACATAGTTCTGCAGTCACATTTTATAGAGGACAAACCTTGGTAAGAACTCACTCTAGTTTCAAGTTTAGTTCTTGTAATTCGATACTGAAACTCAAGTCAATTTTATTATATTTCAAATGGGAATTCAGTTTTGTCCAAGTTACTGAATTTGTTTATAATTTCAAATGAAAAAGGGAATCCAATTTACTTAAGACTCTTTCAGCCTTAAGCAACATATTCTCATCTTGACACTCGCGCTTCGCATTCCATTAACTAACTAACCTACTAACTAATTAACTAACAGATACTGTGTTTTTAGGATAAATGCTATAAAAAATGCAAGAAAGAAAACTGCGGTGGCAAAAAATCCAATTGGAAATTATTAAAATGTATAAGAACACCACAAACATTAGAGGCAACATCATCGGACGCTTAGAAAGAAGATGTTATTTTAAGTCAAATTATAATAACACTGTTCTGTACTGACCAATAAAGTTTGTGTCGTCTTCGAAAAATAATAAAAATTTGTGTTATTTATCGCCCACCATACTAATTTTAGGATACGTAATAGGAATTTTACTAGGGATGTATCCAATGAATAAAGTTAGTGAGAAAAATCTTGGTGCATAGTTGAAAATAAATATTACAAAAGGAACCGAATGGTAGTTCTTTCCTAATAAAAAATTCCATTGAGCTTTGTAAAATAAATATTTTAACTTCGTTAAATAATAATTAAGAAAAGTTAAAATTTTAAACATTCACGAACCTTCTGTTCTAATCTTCAATTTATATTGTATAAAATTAATACAACTAAGACTCGTAGATATGTAATATTGCTAATATTTAATCTAAACTCTTATGACGAAATATTGTCAGGAAGCAGAGGATTAATTTCTTTATTTTTTTTATTGTCATTTATCGCCTACCATAGTTGTTTTAGGATACGTAATAGCGATGATCCAATTTTTAATTCATTACTTTTTTATTTATTCTAAAGAACCAACCAATTCTTCTTTTTTGTAAAACCAAGAAATTAAAAACTATTGTAGTAATCTGCAGTGAATAAATGATAAGGTGGTCCGGTAAGTATATAAAATTAATTTATATTCCCAACGACAATGAATGTGTATTTATCAAACATGAATAATATTTTGTGTGAAAGAAGAAGGCTTTGAGCCTGCTCGTTATCTAGGCCAGGACCTTACGATTACCGCATCACCGTCATCTGAGGTACGAAGGTTCTACACAACTTTCCTCACCGAATCTATTTAGTTCTCATTCTGCTAGAGATATATGGTAATCAAATACTTAATTTTGCTTCATAAGAAGAGTGTATCACTCACTGTAATTAAGGAAATCTACCACATCAACTTTATCAACCTGCGATTTAGAATTAATTCTTACTTCATTGTAAGACAATATAAGATTTCCAATAGGGCTTTTCACTAGGAAAATGAAGAGGATAACAAAAAACATCATTGAAAATTCAATCTTGTCTTAAAGTGAAATTGGATGAACTCTAAATCACAAGCTGAAAAAATCAAGAAGTTGTTTTAAATTAGGAAAATGTATTTTAAAACAAAAGCTATAAAAAAATAAAATTAGAATTCAAGTCTAACGTTAAAATTTCCACTGTACTGAAGCTTTTTTTTTTTTTTTTGGTGAGGAGAAAAATGGTGAAATCTTTTATAGACGTTGTACAGAACTCTCCTAGGATGGGTCTAGGCATACCTGTTAAAACCAAAAACCCCCTCTCTCGAACCAATACACCGCCCGCGGAACCGCCTTTTGGCTTTAAACTTCGCGGGCAGTTGGTTTCAGCTTAAAGTCGCGTACGACTCTTCCGTCATCCGTTCGCCCGGGACTTTCATCCGCGGCCACACGCCCGTTAGGCAAACCGGCTAGCCGCGCCAGCCAGGGGAGGAATAAAAGGAATCCTTCCCCGAACGACGCGGACAGCCAAGTCCACCCGAGACGCAGGATCGCATGTGCAGGCCCCGATGCGATTTCTACTGGCCCTCCCCGTTGTTACGCTCTCGATGCCCATCGAGCTCTCTCGTCTTTATCACAAGTGTGACGAATGACTCGATGAGCGTCCAGTTTCGCTCAGACTGGAGCATGAGAGAGGCCATCGGGTCAGGAGTGAACTCAGCACCCACTGCCTGGCCGAGGGCCTCCCTTGCCACACCCCATTTTGCCCAGACGAAGAGTGCGTACTCTGCATCATCCACAGGGAAATCGCAGTAGCAACACATCTCCTCGTCTCTCTTCTTGAAGCGCCTCGGGTACGCGTTAAAACAGCCATGACCTGAAAGCGCTTGCACCAAATAAAAGCCGACTTCCCCGTGCTCTCTGTTCAGCCAGGTGGTGAGCTCCGGGATCAGGCGGTGTGTCCATCTCCCGATCTGATCACCATGCCATCTCATCTGCCATTTCTCGACGAGTCTTTCATGGGCCTGATCAGCATTGTATGTATTTAAGTAAAAAAAAATTGCAATAACTTACGTATTCATAACAATGCTGATATCTTGAAATCTATATTCAATATTCAATGCTCTATTATTTTACATCTTGAAGTTAATAAACCCCCAGGCCTCAATTAAAAATGTGATTACAGTTATAATATAGCTATTCCTACATAGTATAGATATATATTACAGTTGTAATTTAAATTTATTGAACGTGGTATCCAAGGTTGGTGAAGGAAATGAACGCCTTTTCCAGGACGGATTTCGTGTACTCGATCTGTTATCTCGGCCACCGAGTTCAACGATTTTTTCGGCATCCCAGCCAAAACATGTTGAGTCGAAGTTGATAGTCGTGCTGTCTACAAGTTTAAAAGGAATTCTTCATTGACGGATGTTCCTGCCAGATTCCTCAAGTGTCGTAGAAACTGCGAAGGAGTTCGGTCGCCTATCTCTTCACCTTCCAATAATTTTGGCACTCGTATGATGCTGGAGTCTGATAATCTTTTTATCAGTGCAGCTTTGAGAGCCTAGTATTGACCACTCTCTGGTGGGCTGTCGATTATATCTTCTACCTCCATCACATATTTTGGCTCTAAATGAGCGACCACATAACCGAAATTTGTAGCTTCATGAGTATTGCCCGCGATCATAAACTGAGCCTCCAGTTGCTTAAACCAGAGCGATATTTTGTCAGAATAGAAAGCTGGTACACGGATCGAGACCGCATGAGCGCTGACGAGCTCTATGTTACGCGGGACTTGCGTGTTATTTCCTGCACTTTTTTCATTTTCACCCATATTTGGATTCATTTTTTTTTTGTCACTTTTGTGTTGCTTTTATACCCACAGTTTATAGTCGCTTATTCGCGTAATCACGTGTCAAATCGCGTATTGATTGATATAGATATAAGTGTAAAAAACCCAAGTGGAGATGTTTGTCTCCGACTGTTATGGTTTCATAGTCTAAGAATATAAACATATCTGATAACGGCCATCACCGTTGCCGGTTAGAGCCGGTCTTTGTGAGTAAGTTAAAGTTCTGTTTTCACACTTAATATTTTGTATGCTCCTTGTAGATTTGAACTGCATATTCTATTTACAAAATTGTTGATTTTAACTAAAAAAATAAAAAAATGATAAAAAGTTTTCATACCTTAAATGACATATTTGGTCACCACATACCAAGAGGGAATCCTCTGAATATGAATAAGAGAGGATATACAAATATACGAATGTGAGCTTCATATATTTAAGTAGAACAACCTCATCTCTAGTTAACACGCTTTGACGCAAAGCGATTTTACTCCCCTTGCGTGCGTAGAATTCTCCTAAGATACTTGGAGCAAAATTTTTTATCCAACATTAAATTGATAAAATTGATATAAATGTACAGAAATCATATAAAGTAATTCAAATCATAGTGAAATGCATACGTGTATTAAGGGGAACATCTAGTTTGAAATTTTGAAAATTTCAATTTTTTTTTGTTGCATTTTTCAACACACAAATATATCTGCAAAATTTTAAAACATTCGATGCAATACTTTTTTTTTTAATTCACAAAAATCACCTTTTTTCAGGTGGTCAAACTAGTTGTGCCCCTTAATGAACAAATTAAAATTAAAATTAAAAAAATCTTTCATAAATTAAAATTTTCGGTTGATAACTTATTTTGAAGTTATAAGTTACTTATTTTGAGAAGTAGTTGTTTTGTCTTTACAGATGTCTCAGTAATTCTATCACATTGAAAAATATTTGTTTTCTTGAGCTTTCTCTACCCCCTAAATTTAGATGTTGATGAGTTAATGCCACGAATAAATCAGACTACGTGACGTCGCGTTAATTGCAATTATAGTATGACAGGCTATTCGTAAACTATTAACTAAAATGAATTTCTGTTACCAGACATACATTTTCGCCTCTTTTGTTCACGTCTGTCTGGCGCCAAAAACTCATTTCAGCTATTCATTTTTGGATAACTTTACAAATTGTAATTGCAATTATAGACGTCACGTCATCCATGGCCTTAAATTAATCATAGATTCAAATCACTTTTGAAGCTGTATTTAAAATTATTTATTTTATTTTCAGTCCTGAATATTAATTTATCCAATTAATATTGCATTTATTCAGTTGAAAGTTTAGGAAAAAAGGTAGAGTTGCTTATTTACAAAGATGAATATAGTATATTTTCTCTACTTTTTCTACCTATTTTTTACTGGGCATGAAATATGCTCACATGCAAGTCTTGAACAGTAGAAGCATTTAAAAGTGTAATTTTTAAATGCCTTTCCACATTCTAGCTACCTAATATTCTTCACTTCCTAATCACAAGTATAATTGAGTTCCGGGTAATTTTAATAAATAATTACGCCACAAAGAAATTGTAAAGAAAGGCGCGTGTCCTTTATATTTTACCCAAAGGACAGTTTCAGTTAAAGTTTTTCATATGAAAAAAAGTTTATTTTATGTAATTCGATACTAAAGCTCAAGTCAATTTTATAATATAGTAGATGTGATTTACATTTTCACAAAGTGACTAAATTTTTTGATTTCAAATGGAAAAGGAAATTCAATTTACTTAAGGTTCTATCAGCCTTAAGAAACACATTCTCGTCATGACACTCACGCTTAGCGCTTGATTTTCTGTATAAATTTCTGTAACTTTCTAATAATTTACATGATTAAAAAAAATGTATCTTCTTCCAAATATCTCAAGAAGGAAAGAAATTTGTAGACTGTTTTTAAGAAAACGATTCTTTATTTTAATGCCTATTTTGTATCCAACATATTTTCGTTAAAAAATGGAATTTTTGATTTTCAATCGTATTTTTATAAATAAAATTAAAAATACACGTCTTAGCAGAAACTGGCCTACTGAGAATTTGTAGACTTCATTCAGGGAAATAATTTTCTATCCTATCGTTTTATTCGTATATCACATATTTTGTTTAAATAATGGAATTTTTGAATTTCAATCGTATTTTTATAAATTTAAATGAAAAATATACGTTTTATCAAAAACTGTGTTGAACAAAATTTCTAAATCTTATTGAAACGAACAATTCTTCTTTCCTACGTTTTTTTCTTATTTCACATAAAAAACTAAAAAAATTGTATTTTGGATTTTCAATAGTATTTTTTTTAATTAAAAAGAATAATATACATATTATGAAAAAATGTTGCGATTCAAACATTTAGATCTTTATGTAGTAAATAATTTTTTATCATAACTTTTTTCGTATTTCGTATAATTTTTTTTTTTGAAAAACTCAAAAAATTCTTCAATTTTGAAAATTTTTGTTGAACGTGGCTGGTTAACGAGCTTGTACTTACTTTCTTGGCTCCAATTAAGTATGCCAAAGCTCAATTCAATCCAATAATTCTATCGAGAGTTATAGAGTATACGACCTACAGACAGACACTTTCGTAAAAACTATTTTTTCTGACTCAAGGGGTTTCAAAGCGTAAAGATTTAATAAAAATTTCGAAACTTATTTTCCACATAAAACTAATATTTTCTCATTTATGATGAGAATGTAAAAAAGAATTTCAGTGATTCATTTGAAAAATCTACTCTCTGGTCAGAATCGTAACTTTTTATCGTCTGCATTAACTGATCAAAATCGATTTCAGAATTTCGTTTCCGAGCAGTTTACAACAGAACTCATAATCATTTACTCAATCAAATAATCCATATCGAGTAATTGCCACATATCTTCAAGGATTTAATTGCAAGTTTGAGCAATAACACTCACCTGAGATGGTTAACTCTGAATTAACACGTTTTACTTTGAAGGGCTTTTGATTCGTTTCGTAGATTTATTGTATAGCAAACGAGCGACACGAGTATAATTGACCGCTCCATTTAAGTTCAGTTATGCGAATCGATTTATCCTCGAAATTGAACTGCGTGTTTAGAATCATGAAATTCAACGTTTCATTTCCAGTGTAATATTTGAAGGAGAATATAAAAGAATATGAAGTCTTAACTTATTCAAAATCACAAGAAAATGCAATTTATGACTTACTGAATAAAAAAATGTTCAACAATTTTAATTACGCTTTTTTCAGGTTTTCATTAAATACTATATTTTGTATCGAAAATGCTATAATTATTTTATTTCAATTCATCAAAACGGCGACAGAATTAATAATGAGAAAAAATACGAATGTGCTATTCGATTTACGCCAACATTCGTTCATTTTGATTACTGTAACTTTGTTACTCCATTTCGTTTGTTTTTTCAACTGACAGCTGAATGTTCGCCTCACATGAAAAAGGCTTTTCGCACAAACCGATAATTAAAGCAAAGCTATTACATACTGTCATTTTTCTTTAACCCTGAAAAGTGCAAATTGAAATTATTTCATTTATGTCAAAATATTACAGGGAATGAATTAAATAAATTGTTAGTGTTTTTACTACACCCAGAGAAAATTCCATTTTATTCAAACAAATTTTTTTTAAATCAAACAGATTTGTACCTTGCTATACGGTTAAAGAAAAGTTTCTTTGATTTAAAGAAATTTCCTGATTGTTTCTTTTTTTTTAGGATGAAAGAGATGCAAATGTCTACACAGTTGCATATAGTACATACGTACTGTAACTCACAGAAATATTTTCTTCAATTTAAAGAAAAAATTGTCTTCGTTCAAAGATAATAAAATTAAATAAATGATTTCTTAAGTTTTTGCCAGTACTGTATTTGAACCGAAAAAATATTTTTTCAATCAAATAAATAATGTTAAAAAAATAATTTCTTTCATTCAAAAAAGGCTAAAAACGTGATTTCTTAAAATCAAATAAATTTATATTTGTTCTAAAGGTGTTTTTACTTCGAATTGAAGAAATGAAGTTAAAAAAACGATTTCTTAAATTTAAATAAAAATTTTTGTTGGGTGTATTATTACTATTTACTCATCCGAACTTCAAATGAGATTCTTCGTCTTACGAAGAATATTGTATTTGTATATTTTCGACACTTTCCTCTTTTTGTGTCAGTGTACCATAAATATTTGTGCATACGCACGTACTAGTACAAGGATATAGTTAAGTTGTACGTGCGCCCCCATTTGCAAGTACTATCTACTTCTCAAAGATGCAAAGCTCACTGCAAGTTGTAAAAATGTATTCTAACATACCAAAGGAATCGGTTCACAGAATTTTCTTCAACAAATTCCTTACCTGAATACATCAAACTTTTAATGCCTTTGCCTTCTCATAGTGCTTACTTTTCTGCTGCTTCATCCATCATGAAAATTAAAACGTATTATTTAAAATTTTTATTTAGAACTACATTTAACGAAAAATCATATGTTATTTATTTTATTCTTTCTAATTTATGTATTTTAACAGAGTCAATCAAACTGAGATTTTGAAATTAGTTATGTTAAATGCCCTGCAGAACTTTCGGTATGACCCAGGCTGGGCCCAGACCTGGTGAGGTGTAACATGGTATGAAACACAGAGCCAGGCCTGGTCTCCTATTTTCATTGTCAATCTGAGAGATTATCGTATTTACTAATTTCTTTTTTCTAAATGTCAAAGATTGTTACTGCAGGAAAACATAATGTAAAAAAGAATCTGGAATAAAATAAAGATTCATATGCCAAAGTAAAGATAAGTCTACACATTATATATTCTTTACTATTCTTACAAGCAAACAAGATGTGTATACAGAAATGAATGGAAACTTAATTGGGTTCCTTAATAAAAAATTTAACTTTTTCTTTCATTCTTCAATGAAACAAAAGGTTTTCTTGAATTTTGAAATCAAAGGGAAGGCAATTGTGAAATTATATGGTCTTTCAATGGAATCATTAGAAGCTGTTGTACTTCTATAATAAGGTATAGCGCAATTCTTCCATTTTGTATAATTAATTAACATGCAAATGTGTATCAAACAATACAATATTTTTTCAAAACCAAGTTGAAAGACTATATTATCCTCAAACTTCTTCAATATTAAATACTCATTATTTTATAATTTGAGCTTGAAGTATACTTTTTCATTTATTTCCTCACATTTTTAATTAATGATGAAACACAAATTGAAAGGCTTCCTTGATATTTTATTCTATCAATTTTCAGCGAGATGTACTTGCTTTTCTTCTCACCTTTTTTGTCTCTCTTTACAAGATCCGAGAATACTAATTATGTATCGCTTTTTCTATAATTAGTTGACTCGTTAAACGCATATACGCACGAATTATTCTTTGCAAGAGACATTCTATAAACTTCTTGGTTCTAGTTAGAATTATTATCCAAGTCTTACGCTTTCATGAATATAGATATTGTATTTGAGAAATTGTTGCTTTCGAGAGAAATCCTTAACATCTTCATCAAAATCGACTTCTGGATTAACATAGTATGTACATATCCACTATAATATTTATTTTTACATGATTACTTATAATTTTACGAACTTCAAAAAGCCGTCTAAGGTACCAATTCTCAAATAATGAAACACGGGATTCTTTTAAAGAGAAATATTATTTTAGAGTCTGACAATGACATTGAATTTAATTTCTCTCATCTTATTGTACAAAGAGCAGAATAATTACAATGGTGCCTATACCAAATGGGGATGTCACTCTCAGTCGAGCTTTGCTCCCAGTTGCTCTCAAAATAGAACCCAGTTAATTCAGATACTCTTGGTCCTGACGTTCCTGTATCTAATCGTCTATGCAGCAGAACACACGGAAAGCATGAATTGATATTTCGGATTACCCTATAACATATTACTATCCGCTCTAGCGTGCACACTGCGCATATTGCCAACTATTTATGTGCTCTTATGGTCAAATGTATTTCGTAGAAACTGTACATGAAAAGGTTTTAATCGATTAGTAAGTCTGTCAATCTTCTACTCTCAAATACTTTTTTCGATCACAGATACCAGGGGTGTTAGTTAAAATTTCCCGGTTTTACTCATAGATGTAGCTAGAGATATGTATACATTTCTATGATTTGGCATCTACGTCATATTTTTCTATGGAAAATAACCTTCAAAAATACACAATTACATTCTACCAAAATAATAGCATCATAGCTGTTGACCTCAGTGAATATGTCGAGTTTCGTTCCAAGTAAATCGCATTTGCGGCATTCGCTGCTTTTCTTATTTCATCAAAAGAAAAAAGCAGTTGAAGCTCATCGATTGCTGGTAGAAACTTATGGTGAACATGCTCCAGTGATTAGAACATGTGAGACATAGTTTCGTCAATTTAAAAGTGGAGATTTCGATTTAACAGACAATGAACATCCTGGTGCAGCGAAAAACAAACACTAAATGTGACCCGAAGAGCAATTTGCCAACGTTTAAAAGCCATGGGAAAAATCCAAAAGTATGGAAAATGAGTACCACACCAACTGAACGATAGACAAATGGAAAATCGAAAAACCATTTGTGAAATGCTGCTTCAACGGTTCGAAAGGAAATCTTTTCTGCATCGAATTGTCACGGGGGACGAAAAATGGATTTATTTCGAGAACCCGAAGCGGAAAAAATCATGGCTTTCACCTGGTGAGTTCGGCCCATCGACTCCAAGGCCAAATCGCTTTGGCCGTAAGACAATGCTCTGTGTCTATGAAATCTTAGTTCTGAAATGTAAAGTTTACTGATCTCGGAATAATGATAAGGTGAAATGCAAAAAGAAAACTTTTCAAGTTTTGAATGACAGTGCTTCTACGATGGGCACTATTTATATTTTGAGTTTTGACAACACTGAGTGTTCTTAGGTGCCAACTGACATTTGTACTGGAAATTTTAACATTTTTCACCATAACCATCTGTAAAACCTTTCTTCATTTGAGCGTTATTTGTGTTGTTTACAGTAACTTGAAAATTGTGTCTCAACAAAAAAATAGAATTAAGTCGTGACAATTTTCATTCAATGATTCATTACGACTTTCGACGTGGATTATCAAGACAAGAATGCATCGATCAACTTATTTCCTCTTTTGGTGATGAAGCCCCATCCTATGCTATAGTGAAACGCCAGTATGACGACTTTAGTCGTGGCCACCATTCGCTCAACGACGAATTTCGTAAAGGTCGTCTAAAATCAGTTGTTGGGCCAAAAAACATTAATGCTGCGCAAAAACTGATAATGTAAAATCGTCATGTGACATACTGTGAGATTGAGGCAACCTTAGGCATTAGTTCCATCAGCATATACATTATGTCAAGAAAGTACCGGGAATTGATCATTCAAAAAGCCCGCTTAAAGAGATTGTGAAAAACCTTTTTGACGCGAAATTGGCACCACTGTTTCTGGCCAAAAACTCAATGAATATCATCGAACACAAACCGTATTCACCTGATATGGCTCCGGCCGACTTTTTTCTCTTTCCAAAACTCAAATTACCATTTCGAGGCACCTGTTTTCAGTCGATAGAAGACAAAAGAGAATTCGCGGCAAGAAACTGGAGTCGATTCCGGAAAATGCGTTTAAAAAATCTTTTGATGATTGAATTATTCGTTGGCATATACCACCTTCATCAAAAAGTTTTAGGACTCGTCACCGTGTGGCGCTCGCGTTTGGCCGATTACAATTCTTTTTTCTTTGTGTTGGTAAAAGTGTCATTGACGTTCTGTCAGATTTTCAGCTTGATAGATTGACATTTGTTGAAGTGACGCTGTATTGTGTACATCTATCTTTGTGTGTGGTTTCGATTTTTCACAAAAAAAAAATATTATCGACTTTGCAGCAACGAGTTTGCATTAAATCTCTAACGAGATCGAACGTTTTCCGCTGGCATGAACGCTTCAGAAGTGGTCGAAAAAGAAGGTGATGCTTACGGTTTTCATGGATTACAGAGGTGTTGTGCATCATGAATTCCTTCCAGAAGGCCAGACCGTCGACAGGGAGTATTATTTGGGCGTTATGAGACGTTTGCGTGAGGAATTCGCCAAAAAAAACCGGATTTTTGGGCAAACAACTCGTGGATTTTGCACCACGATAACGCACCGTCGCCCAATGCCATTGTTATTCGTGAGCATTTAGCTAAAAACGAAATGAATACCATCCAACAAGCACCGAATTCACCTGATTTGGCTCCCTGCGACTTTTTCCTATTCAGTCGACTCAAGAAACCGCTCCGCGGAACGCGTTACAGCACACGAGATGAGGTCATGGAAAAATCGAAGATTTTAACCGCAAACTGATTATAAAAAATGTTTCGAGGATTGGATCAAGCTCTGGCATAAGTGCGTTGCAGTTGATGGGGAGTACTTTAAAGGGGACAATATCGATTATGATGAATAAACTTGTATTTTTGATTTTAAAAATAAAGTCCTAAAACTTTTTGATCAAGTTGGTATGTATTGTTTCGGGAGGGGCCTACTTTGAAAGCAATAAAATAAATTTGGATCAATAATAAATAGTTTGTGTTTTATTGACCAATTCCCGCTACTTTTTTGACAGAATGTATAAAATATTGCATGAACAATTAATTGTAAAAAAAAATTGTATCTCGTTGGATCCCACATAATTTGACAAAAGCTCAAAAAGATGCAAAAGCCAACGAGATACTTGCAAAAGTATATAGATCATAAAGGAGAATACTTTGATAAACAATTAAGCCATTTTTAATGACAAATTACTGTTTTACATTGTTAGGCTCAAAATATTAATAGTGCCCCTCGTATCCTTTTTGGTACTTATTGTTTCAAAATGTTCTAGAAAATTGAAAGAGAAACATTCAAAGTTTTATTTCGAAGCATGGCACTGATAATATTTTTATAGATTTCAGTAATTAAATCAAGGAAGAGCAAAAAGAATCAGACTGCACCAATCGTTTCAAATCGCTAAATCATAAAATGACTTGCGCATTAGTTTATCAATGTGAATAAGATAGAGGTGTATTCGATATTAAGAACATATAACATTTAAAAGATCAAGTAAAATCGAGAATCAAAGAAATAGAACTTTACTTCCAAGTTTGAGGATCCTTTGATAACTTAAGTAGAGCATCTCGGGAGTGACTTTATTCATTACTTACCTAGAAAGCGAAGTTACGAACCAAAGTAGGCGACTACTTAGTAAATAAGTACGTAAATTGCAATAAAAGCAAGTTTCTCGACTCATCCTTGAATGATAATACTACCGGAAGTTCTGCATCATCGCGAAGAGTATCGCAGTCGCTCTCTCGCAAAATCTGAAATATGCATCAAATCCTTTTATTGCAATACGTGGAGTAAATAAAAGTACCATTGTACATGGGTGGTTGCTCAGAGAACGAAACGTTTGGCAAGCATATCCCATTTGTAGTTGCCAAGTGAAAAGGATTTCTACAAAAATGTAGGTCTCCAGCCACTAACAGAAAGAGAGCTTTCCGAATGATTCCATTCAACCATCTGAGTAATCCTCTACATCTTGGATTTTATAAAGATTCTTTTGATGAAAGGTAGGAGAAAAATATTGAGTGCCTATGCAATTAAGGACTTTACTTCACCCACCAAAAAAGAAACATTTCATTCTTGTTCCACAGATAAAAAATTTGGAAATATAAATTTTATTTTCGATTTATCAGTTCCACTTTAACAAGAGAGAGGCATATTAGATATATGTGAATTCGTAAGGAAAAAGACGGAAGGTATAACATAAGGTATATCAAAAACTCTATTCGTAAAGCTTTAAATCTCGAGAAGTTTAAAGCATGAATCTCTATTTTGAGAAATACAGAATAATTCCACTCCAAACAATATCACGCTCCATGCATGTTGTATGATACTCTTCATCATAATAGCACCCTAGAACTATTCATTGCGGTAAACATAATTTCAGGCAACTACGTGCTAAATCGTTTTGCGTACAATGCGTTGTTAGCAAGTGCCACTTTCAGCTTCAAAACTCTTGCAAAAATCCAAGAGTGATGTTTAATTTAGATAGAAACGTAGGAAAACGTATGTATGTCACACATCCAGTTACGAGTATGCCGCTGAAACAATAACTGCTTTACTTAATCCAAAACTACTTTCCAAATGTGTTTTTATTGCAACAGTCCTTATCATATATTCAAAAGTTATTGCCGTTTCACAGATTCAAAGATACTAGAGTAGCTTACGATTTCTCATATTGCCAAGAGAATTTTCTTGAAACTCTCAAAGAACCTTTTGCACAGATACTCACGATTTCTTGAACAATGTTATCCCACTTCTGAACGTTTTCTCCTTCCTTAGACTGGAAGTCAAATGATTGGGGAATCGAACGGCGCTACAGCACTGATAGAAAGGAATGGCTGTTACAACGATATTTATGATTAATTTAACCTTACCTTATTGCTGGCATAGATACAGCCATATGAGATTTGTATTTTAACCATCCGAATATAACTGAATAAATATGAACGAATCAACCATATTATTGGTTGCTATGGAAAAATGTATTGTTAGCCTTCCCATATTATATTTCTGATTCGACCAGTTTCACTTACAATATTTTGATTTCTGTATTAAACATCCTGCGTTGTTCAGAGAGACATATTATTTTATAAATACAATTATAAATTCCCAGCCTGCAACCGAATGGCTAAAACTCCCGAACCATTTCTATCAGTGAGCATTGCCAAATTTTTCCGATGATTTGTCAGACTACATAACGAGTGCCATTTTTTATTTTCTGACCTACTTTCCAGAAATCCCTGTTCTTTCATTATTTTCTCAAATATACTCAAGCATGTATAACTTTTAACAAATCTTGAAAGTAATTGAAAATCGATCCTGTGGAACTTCAAACCTACCAAGGAAACAACACTATGTTCTGTTATGAAGATATAAATCAAAAAGCTTCTTACACGTGAATGATACAGTGCTTGATACCAATAAATGTCGCATATAATTGAATTTAAAACAGGTGCTCAAGACATGTTAGAAACTACTTTGAACATTTCAATCGTGTGTAAAATCAATGAAAAACGGCTCCCATAAAGTCATGCTCGATTTCCCTTACGTGTATCGTCTATTCTGAAGTAATCTTATTCACCTCAAACCCTCCTTTACACTTTCTTTTTTCCCAAAACATGATATATTCCCAAGAATATAAAAATTTGGAACTATAATTCGAGTCTGGATTTCTGGTTACGATTGAAATTCAACAAATCAAAAATTATGTTTAAGCAACTAACATGCACAAATAAATTTACTTCCAAACCTTTTTCCTACTTTTGAGAAGAAGCAGAGTAAGAAAAGAATTTCTTTTTATTGGAAAAATATAATGAAAAATCTGCCCGCTTAGCAGGCACATTCTCATCGCTCGCAAGTTTGAGCGTGTGTGGGGCGCGCGATTAGATTGTTGCGCTTTGCGCTCCGAAATATTTGAACGTCGCGCTTCGTGCTTGGTCTTATATTCTTCGCATACATGTAAGTTAATTTCTTGTAATTTTATACTGAAGCTCAAGTCAACTTTATAATATTATAGATGTGAATTACATTTTCAAAAAGTTACTAAATTTTTTGGTTTCGAATGAAAAGGGAAACACATTCTCATAATTACACTCGTGCTCAATTTTCTGAATACATTTCTGTAACTTTCTAATAATTTACATGATTTAAAAAAGTGTATCTTCTTCTAAATACCTCAAAAAAGAAAAAAATTCGTAGACTATTTTTAAGCAAACGATTTTTTATTTTAACGCTCATTTCTCATCTCACATATTTTGGTTGAAAAGTGGAATTCTTGATTTTCAATAGAGTTTTTAAGATCAAGACATAAAATATAAATCTTGTCAAAAAATATCCTACTGAGAATTTGTAGACCTCATTTAGGCAAATAATTTTTCATCTCAACGTTCTTTTCGTATGTCACATATTTTGTTTAAATAATGGATGTTTCGAATTTTAATCATATTTTTTGAAATTAAAATGAAAAATATACGTTTTATCGGAGACTATGTCAGATATTTTTTGTAGATCTTATCTAAACAAACAATACTCGAGAATTTAAGTTCCAGTAATATAACCGAGAATATTACATAATTTTAAGTATATAAGAGAATATAAAGAGAATTTTTGGAATTTATGGTTCAAATAATTATTTATCAATATTTTGAGTATCTTTATAGTTAAATAAGAGGCGTTCACTTATATAAATATATTTCTATAAAGAAGAATCTAAGAACAGTTTTACTGTTAATATATTAAAATTATATTATACTTGAATTTATATTATCTATATAATTATAGAATATATTTACATATTTCTTTACTATCCAATAAAATATATATTCAATTAATAATTATATTAAATCATATATTAATCTATCAAAATTCAAATTTTTAAGGAACAAAACAGTTTTTATTTTTTCTTGCATTTTTCGGGGTCGCTGTAGGTCACGAAATTTATAAATCGTCAGGAAAAGTCAAATAAAATTTGAAAAAATTAGGGAATTTTTCTTTTATTCAACAAATTATACTGATAATCCAACCATTATAATCATAATTTAACAAATAAATCCCTTTATTAACTCCCACTGATGTGAAGTAATTCCAATTTTAGTACAAAAACGTAAGATTTCCATACAATAATTTCCGCAATAATACTTTAAACTAAATAAATAAATATAACCGACTCAGAACTCTATCGTTAGAAAAAGACATAAAAATTCATAATCCGGAGCCGTCACTTCTGAAGGTCAAACATTTTGGTGGAGTGAGTGATTTTTCATATAGTGGTATTCAGATTCACATATTCTTTGTTTCGCTTCAAAATTTTGATATAGTAAATTTCAAATTCTCGTAGGTTTTATAACAGTTAGTAGAACATATATTCCATTTATTCAAACGAAAATATTAACTTCGCCGCTTGAAAACCACTATATTAATTTCTGTTACGTAAACCCAGTTTGTCTCATTTTGAAACGATATCATACTAAAATCACGAAGGAATAATAAGGAGACCAAACTGCCATGGGGAACTTTTCCGAATCTGGCAGGAGCAACGGCACGGGAAGTGCCCGGCTTGTAAGTTGGAAGTAGTGGAAAGGAGTGCGCAAGTGCGCAGTTGTCCTCTTCTTACTCACGGGAAAATGCGCGAGTGAGACGAATTTGTCAAATTGTCAAATTGATCTAAGCCAGAGAGGTTATGCAACCCGGTACGCGACACGACATTGCTAAGAAAAAAATTTATTATATTATATGCGATCTTCAAAATCTTGAAAATTTCTCGGATCAAATTGCCTCACCTTTAAAGGAAAAAACTATTCAGCATTATTTTACACACGATTTACAAAGTAATAACAAATACCATAATTTCAATTTCAAAATTTACAATCTTATTAAATTCGATATATACTTACCACTTTTATAATGCACTCCTTTAGCTTTATAGGAGTCCTGAGATAATAACTTTTTTTTTTAACTAAATTGAAATTGAACAAATATCTGCCGCTTGCAAATGATCAAAAAATCAATCAACATAACCACTCTGGCTTAGATCAATTTGACAATTTGACAAATTCGTCTCACTCGCACATTTTCCCGTGAGTAAGAAGAGGACAACTGCGCACTTGCGCACTCCTTTCCACTACTTCCAACTTACAAGCCGGGCACTTACCGTGCCGTTGCTCCTGCCAAGTAGCTTACATGGAGATAGGTCTCCTTATTATTCCTTCGTGACTAAAATATAATTCATTTGTATGATTTATTCATGGAGACTAGATATAAGGAGACCAATCTCTTATGGCCGTACTTCACAAAACACGAAATGAAGTTCTGCCAAGTACATAGTTAGGAAACTTCCCGATGAGGGCACGTGTATTAGACGTCGCCATTTTGCACCCAGGGAACACAAATGCCCTCATCGGGAAGTTTTGTAACTATGTACTTGGCAGAACTTCATTTCGTGTTTTGTGAAGTACGGCCATAAGAGATTGGTCTCCTTATATCTAGTCTCCATGGATTTTTCTCAAACGAAGTCTCTCGGCGATGAGGGGTAGAATGTAGTTTAAAATCTTAAAATCTCAACTGGGAGTTTTTGAAGCTCATATAACATCGAACCGCAGCCAAGCTGCGTGCTCAAGCAATTTTAGCAAATGTGCTCAGGGAATAAGGACTGATAGCGATTGAGACAGGAAGAGCAGAAATGGTTTCAGAGAATACTAGTGGTCAAAAAGATAGTTTGAATTTGATCTATTATTTGAAGTGTAATACTTACATAATTAAAAAATATATGACACATTAAAATTAGGAGTAATAATCATTTCTAAAGATACACCGTTAAAAAAATAGATTTAACCTTCTGTCGGTGATACGAAATGCCCACTCTGAACCTAGTACCACGTGGTCATCTCACCGATATGAAATGCACAGGTTTAGTACAAGTAATTCAGGATCGTAACTGTTTCTAATTGAAAAAGTGGTTCAAGTTCTCTTCGATAAGAAATTTTATAATATCAACCACATTTTACGTTTCATTTGCCCAAAATAATAAATCAGTGATAACATTCAATAATTAAAGCAAAATAAATGAAAATTCGAAGAACAATGAAGATTCTCTGAAATGAAATTCAGCATGTGCAACTTAACCTAAGAAATAACGTTTAGATAATCGAAAATAAAGAAAAATATTCCTTAGAAAGAAAATTGACAAAAATGTACCTGCGGCGCGCTCAAGAAAAAACTAGTTTACATTAACAAGAAATTTTTGAAAAATCAAAATCATTTTTTATCGATTTTGAAGTTGTTATTTTCGTATGAGGTTTTCTGAAATTGGGTACCGATAACTTACGAAAATTTAACCACCATAAAACTTCAAAATCTTAACTTCTTAGGTTAAAGTTGCAAATGCTGAATTTCATTTCGAAGAATCTTCATTTTCCTCGAATTTTCATTTATTTTTCTTAAATTATTGAATGTTATCACTGATGAATTATTTTGAGCATATAAAACGTAAAATGTGGTTGATATTATAAAAAATGTTTTCAAAATGGGACTTGAACACTCACAGATGGAAATACGATACAGTAATGGTAGTCATGAACGCGTTTGAATCGCACTAACACAGAAGGGTTAGTGTAAGTGAGCAATGTGATTGGTTATTCCCTCTCCGTAGACCCGATTTGACGATATTTGATAATGTTAATGTTGATATTACTTGAGAAACACTCTATGAATGTTTATTTTATTATTTATTTGGAAAATCTTGAGGGAGCATTGTAACCAAGAAAATGGTAAAAGATTATTGCCACCTTCGGAAATGTGAAATATGATTGTATTGCGAAACTTTGAAAACGATAAAACATTCAAAAACATAATTTTATTTTTCTCCCTTCTTGGGTACATTTACAAGTATATGCCTAATAAATCCACTTGGGCAAAAATTAATTATTGAATGAAATTAATAAAAAGGCTAATAGATTAAAATCAAGAGAGTTTGTCTGTCCGATATTCATTTTTAGGTTCAATTTACTATATTAGCGTATTTTTTATTTATATGCAATTGCAACATTCCGGATTAATATATTTTGTTCCTTAATGAATGTGATAAAAATGCACATAAAATTCAGGAATAAAACATAAAGTCAGTGCATGTGAATACGGCTTAATGTGGGGTGGATGAACCAGATGCTGCCTCAGCGATCGATCTTCTCACGAAACTCGCTACCAAATAGTATCAGAAATCCATCATTGCAACATATGGGTCTGAATGTTTGTCAGTCTAATTACTTGACTATATTCTGAAAACAGAAACATGTTTACTTAAAGAGACAGTCTTCTATATATAATCTAATAAAAATCTGGTTATATATGTATTGCGAGTACAAATTAATTCGATCCATTTTTTTGTTATCAAAAATGCATTTATTTTGAAACAAAATGAAAGAACAGATTAATCAAAGTATTGTCTTTCGCTGATTACGACTTTTCCCCATCTCTCAGGCAATTTTCGAATTCCATCTCGAAAAAATGATGCGTCTTTTGAGGCGATCCACGAATCGAACCATTTTTTGACTTCTTCATAAGAGTGAAAATGCTGAAGAGCCAAGTCCTGTGCCATCGATCGAAACAAATGTGTCGGAAGGAATAACGTCTGGAGAGTACGGCGGGTGGGGGTGAGACCTCCCATTTCAGTAGAGTTTTCACAGATTTTGCAACATTGGATCGACCGTTGACATGCTGCAAAATTGGCGTTTCTCGACTTCAGCTCGTACGGAATTCTTTGTCTTCGAATTTTTTTGGCTGTCCACAGCGAGACTTGTTTCCAGCTCTAAAATCACCATTCTTGAAATGTCGGAACCATTCTCTACATGATTTATCAGTTGGAGCATTGTCACTATAAACTTCCCCAAGCATTCGATGCGCTTCAGCTGCACTTCTCCCAATTAAAGCAGAAAGCTAAAACCTCCCACGAATGCTGTTTATTTAACACAAAATTCGACATATTTAACACTATAAAAAACAAGGTTTTTTATGAAACTCAAAGCGACATAAACTGAATATTATTGACAGTTGTCTAACTTCTCTGAATCCACCATTCCACCGAAATCAGCTGTCGCTATAAAACATTTATGACAGCCAGAGCAATCTTTTGAAAACGGACCGAACTAATTTGTACTCCCAATATATGTGCGTGTAAAAATAAGACGAAAATGAAGGATTTAAAAATTTGCATATGTCTCCGGCGCATTAACGCGCTTTTCGCTACAGTTGAGAGTAGCGCAATATTGTGTATTACAAAACAGAGGAACACAATGTAAAAATTGAACTGCGCATGCGTCTATTACAATACGCTACTACTACACAAGATCGATAAAATCAAAATGGCCGGAGGTATTCGCGAAATGTCAAGTGAGATGGGCGATAATCACGGCAATTGCGACCCTTTCAGATTGGATTCGAGTGTACGCAGAAAAACTCGTAAATGCGCCGAAGTCACATAAAATAGAATATGCGCCAATGCACACAATTCGGCTAATTACGAGACTCGCTTAAAATGCTCGCAGGACTGACCGCGCCTCGGCTTCGTCTCGGCTTCGATCTCCTGCGAGCATTGTCGCTCGTCGCGTAATAACCCTCATTATGCGCCTACGCACATAATATACTAGTAAACTCCTTTGTCACAATAAAGTATCATTTTCACAATACTTGACCCTAAAAGATGTTGATGGTGGAAGCTACTTCCCTGTTAGTTACAACTTAGACTCTGAATTTCAGTATAAAACTTGATAAAGTGTAGGTAAGAAAGAGAAAGAGAAAGGAGAACAGGAAGGAAAATGAACCGATGGAAAGGAAGCATAGCAAGGCAGAGAGGTGAGTAAATATTTACTTGCTCGTCTAAGAGTTACACCGTCGTGTTCCGCTTGTAGAAGACGATAAATCGATAAGTTCCCTCCTCCGTTACCGAAGGAAACTTCTTGTTGACCGGATGTTCATTTTAGTCTTTGCATTTGACTTCCTGTATTCTTGTTAATGACGTTTGTAATGATTTATGTGTATCTATTTGTCGACCTGAGAAGATGAGGAAAGGGCACGACTGGTTGATTGCCCTCGGACCCCTATTTTTTGGGAAACAGAGTTATCAAGCTTTCTTCATCCCCACAAAATAAATAAAATTAAATTATCAATATAATAAGCCTATGAAAAGTTCCTCCCCCAGATCCAGATTTCACTTTTATGGCTTATTACGTGGAGAATAATGGAGATCAGAAAATCGGGAATGATTACTGGAATCCTTGTAAAAAATTTTTAAATTGAGTTCTTTCCAATTGATTTCTATGATTACTGAACTCCAGTAATCATTGCCAAGCAACATTACATTATCTCCTATTTATTGAAGAATCAGTTACAAAAAACCAAATGTAAAATTTGTTTACAGATATATCAGTAATCAATCCCAATTTTCTTATCTCCATTTTTTTCCTGGGTAAAGAGAAGAATAATATCTACACTAAGAGACTTTTCGTTACAGTAAATCATAAAAATTAATTACATTTTAGTATAATATCATTTCAAAATGAGGCAAACAGGGATTACGTATAAGAAATTAATATAGTGGTTTTCAAGCGGCAAAATTAATATTTTCGTTTGAATAAATAAAATATATGAATTATTTACTAATTTTTCCAAATCATTTCAGTCGATTATATCGATAATTAGAAGAGTGTATCACTCACCATGATAACGGAACTCTACCATATAGACCTTATCAACCTGTAATTTAGAATTAACGTCATTTAAAACTAGATGGAATTTTTAACAAATATTTTGAGAAAATTTTCTGTAAAAAAAGGAACGCTCTCACTCCGCTGGGTATCGAGCCCAGGACCTTTCAAATGCCGGTCGAAGTGGAAGCGTTCTTTTTTTCATAGAAAATTTTTTCAAAAATGTAATTCTATGATAGCAAAAAATGCGTTAGTTTTCCTTATTACGTATAACAAGTGAAAAATAAAATATCTTACAAAAAGGAAGCATTGGAGGAAGACGGTAAAAAATGTCTGGATCATCCAATCCTTTTAGGTAGATTCTTTCCTGGCGAAAGCTGGTCTGTGAACCAGAAGATACAGTGCTGAGATAAGAAGTGGATTGGGGACCTTTCGCAGATAAGAAATAAATCGAAAAATCGATTAAGAGAGAATCTAATGGTTCAAGAGAGAATAGGTCTCATCAACTAGTGGTTAGTTTACGTGCGCACCAGTGTAGCGGCATTGGGTTAGAAAATCGGTTTTATCGATTGTCCACCTACTTCCTTGGTCCATGGATATCCCGAGTGCTTGATATTTTTTCAATAGGGGGGGAAACTTAAGAAACCACGTGAGAGGTGCTTCCAACATTAAATTTTCCTTCGTATTTTCTTGTCACCATTTTCTCAACAAGTTTTTCCACCACAGCATTGAACATAAACGGTTAAAAGTGTTTGTAAATATATGATGTAATATTACAACCGAGATATTTTAAAGTAAAATCGCAGTACTTGTAAAATAATTTTTCAGAATTACAGCAGAAGTATTGTGAATTTGCTGTAAAATATCATGTGTTGTAAAATTTCATTACGTTTTGGTAATAAACTTCCTTTACAGTATTGTGAAATAACAACAGACATTTTTTACAGATCGAAAACGTTCGAGGCACAACAAACGAAGTGGTTGCACATATGGCCGAATCTATGAACTTTCAAATATAACAATTAATCAATTTTATAATAATTGTTTAGCTCACGAAAAGGACAGATAATATATAGCAAACAACAGAACATCATTTACTTCAAACCCGTTTTGTATATTTTCAAACGCGAAAACTCCCTTTCGCTCCGCTGCCGGACAAAATAGTATGTGAACCTAGAGCAAAAACGGGCGTTTGTGCCTTGTATAAAGTTGAAAACCTATCGGCTTCGCCTCCCGAAGCAGAAATCATGACACTCTGCCGACTGTGACGATCGCTTAAATGTTGGTCCGATGTAGGAGATCGACTGTTGATTACCAACATTGGTACAATGTTGGGAAACAATTGGCCCAACCATATTCCGACTGTGGAAAAAGTAATTTACCGACAGTGGATGTACAAGGTCTATCCAGTGTTTATTCAGCCCCGGTAGTCGACTGCCAAATACCAGCGTCTGTACAATGTTGGACGTACAACAGGCCCAACCTTCTTCCGACTGTGGCAAAAGTAATTTTCCGACAGTTGATGTACAAGGTCTATCCAGTGTCTATTCAGCCCCAGTAGTCGACTGTCAAATACTAAGCGTCTGTACAATGTTGGACGTACAACAGGCCCAACCTTCTTCCGACTGCGGAAAAAGTAATTTTCCGACAGTAAATGTACACGGTCCACCCAGTGTCTAATCGACTCCGATAATTAACACTGTAAAATACCAGTGTTTGTACAAAGTTGATTCGACGCTGGTACACTCTAAAAAATGTCTATTGATAGTGAAGTTATTGTAGTATTGATGATAACCTATTTAATATTGGCATTTGTCAAAGTTGCGCTCGTGTAAATTTCTATTATTTATATTAGATAGGTTATATATCATACAATTTGTTTTCTTTTATCCTCAAAATTATTTTTTTTTTTTTGGTACGAGAAAGGATTTCATATTAAGACCAAAAGAAATACTTTGACAGTAAAATGTTAGCATTTGAAACGATAATCGTTCAACTGCTAAAGGATTTCCTCTCATCCCGCGAAAAAAAAGTTGATCTTGTTAGATCTGGTCAGATCAAATTCCCAGATCTAACCAGATCTGATCAGATCTAAAGTAGATCTAGTCGGATCTGAAGTAGATCTGGTCATATTCAAAGTAGATCTGGTCAGATCTGAAGTAGATCCGGTCAGATCTCGACAAAATCAAGATCTGGTTAGATCTGGGAATTTGATCTGACCAGATCTAACAAGATCAACTTTTTTCTCGCGGGATGCTTATTTTGAATAGAAAATCCTCCAATAACGAAGGGAATCGTTTGAGAGTCAATAGACTGTTTTTAGAGTATAGTCTTCTTTACAAAATGTCTTTAACCGTAAAACATGGATTTAATAATAAAAGTATATAACCAGTATTTTAGAAATGTTGACAGCCAGCGTTGAAAATATGTTGGTTACCAGTATTGATACAACATTGGAAACTGGTGTTGTACCAACGCAGTCCATCGTTATCATTTCGACTGTCCGCCGACATTCGGATTCCGACAGTCGGAAGTTGGTATCCAACGTTGGATCGACGTGGCTCCGATTGTTAATTTCTGCTTGGGTAAGGGCTCAACTTTTTACGCAGCGCGCAAAAGCCCACTTTCACTCTCGGTGCACAATATACTATTCTTTTAGAGTGTACCAATGTTGACTTAACTTTGTACAAGCACTGATAGTTTACAGTGTTAATTATCAGTCGATTAGACACTGGGTGGACTTTGTACCTTACTGTCGGAAAATTACTTTTTCCACAGTCGGAAGAAGGTTGGGCCTGTTGCACACCCAACGTTGTACAAACGCTGGTATTTTACAGTGGACTACCAAGGCTAATTGACACTGGATAGACCATGTACATCCACTGTCGGAAAATTACTTTTTCCACAGTAGGATTAAGGTTGGGCCAATTGTTTCCCAACATTGTACCAACGTTGGCAATCAACAGTCGATCTCCTACATTGGACCAACATTTAACCGATCGTCACAGTCGGCAGAGCGTCTTAATTTCTGCTTGGGTCCGGCATGCATTTGGCTCGGTAACAATAGCCGACTGTTGACTGCCGAGATTAGGCCAATATTGTGCAGTATTATCAGCTTCAGAAATTCGCACTTGGGTGGTAGTCTTCTTTAAAGTACGTCTTTATCCGTAAAACATGGATTTAATAATAAAAGTATATAACCAATATTTTAAAAATGTTGACAGCCAGCGTTGACAACATGTTGGTTACCAGTATTGGTACAACGTTGAAAACCGGTGTTATATCAACGCAGTACATCCTTATCATTTCGTCTGTCCGCCGACAGTCAGATTCCATGTCGAAAGTTGATATCCAACGTTGGATCGACGTTGGTCCGATTGTTAATTATAGTATAGAAAATTTATAGTATATTATTATTGTTAATTATTATAATTATTGTTAATTATTTACCTATAGTTTTAGTTACTTCTATCGTTATATTCAGTATAATTTGCATTAAAATCGGTTGTGAATTGACGGAAATAACTGGCGCACCGTTTTAAGAAAGATGTTCCGAGAAAAACGCGTTTGAAGTCTTTGGATAAACTTTTCCATTAAATTAAATTTTTATTTAAAATCAAATTTTATTTTCAAATCAAATTTTTTATTCATACCTCGTTAATCTGCGATGCCAGGACTATAAAGTTGACAAAAGAGCACAGCTGCAAGGGACCAATCAAGGCCCAACGGAATCGACCTAGGTCGCTCAGTCATACATTACTGCCGTTGCTAAAAGCGTCTGAAAAACTACTTTCTTGTTGATACATTATCATAATTTTGTAAATTCCACAATTCTAAGACTATGAAGAATCATTTAAGAGAAAATTTTTTTTTTAATTTGTTGAAAATTTAGGGAAGGCCTAAACCCTTAAGCGTCTAAAATTTGTGAAGTAAGTATAGATGAATTCGTTTTGAGTTAACTGACAGAGTTTGTATACACACCCTAGTACTTCTTTTTATTCACGTTCTTATCATCCTTTCTTCTTAGCGAAACACACACTTGGAATTCGTGTGGCAATTCTGTCGTTTTTAGTTAAAAATCACAGCCACTTTGGAAGCACCTTTGGTCTTAGAATCAGTTATTTGAGAAACGTGATTCTATACTCTGTGAACATGACATACTCGAATCTTTCACGTAATCCTTCGAATCCCAGTTTCTTGCCAAAAAACACCTTTTGCAATATCTAACAAACGGTTTCTCAAATTTTTCATACAGTAGTAAACTACTTATTTCATGCAATTTCATAAACATATGGCGATAAATTAATAAAAATTGAGTCAATAAAAACGTTAAAAAATTTTTAAAGCATTGGAATTGAAAGAAATAGTAGATTTTAGAAGTGCTGAATAAAAGGAAATTCTTAAAAAATACTTTCTGAGCAAACATTATATCGTAAATTTAGCCGTAAATTTAAAATAAAAACAAATCAAATCATAAAGAAGAAAACTTTTTAGTTGAATGGCGAATTGAAAATCCATATGTCTTCTTCGAAGGGAAGAAATGGATTGAGCTTTGTTGAGTATATTTGCATGCTTATATTCTTCAAATACGAGAACGCGAGCTGGGAGAAAACGATTATGGAAATCACACCGTTAGCCAATCTGGAGTGCATTAACATGAAAAGAAGCCTCTACGTTACTCGTTTTGAACGAACTGTATAAATTTGGTATTTCTGTCATGAAAATAAGCTGAAAGAATGTGAAAAAACTAAAGTCAAGATTTTTATTTAAGCAAAATGTGTGAAACACGGAAAGAGAGAAAAGATAAAAAATGGGTAAGAGGAACTTATAAATATAAAATCTATCAACACTTTCTGGAACTGGAGCTTAATACAATTTCAAGCAGGTCTGAGGAAATGGGCCATTTCCTTAGACAACGAGCGGATGGTGTGCCAACTATGATCTCGCACAGCTAGTATCCTCTCTTTTTATTTTACGCTATTTCCTTAAATGACTGTTTGCATAAATTGTGAAATTTTAAATTCTGCTGATAAATACTATTTTGTTAAATTGCAACTTACAATCAGTGACAAAAATGTCTTCTAATTGTTACTTTTATGATACATCTTTTCAAAACAATTGATTTTGGATTGTTGAAATTAGAATTTCCAATATTATGAGACATCTAAAACTAGAAATTATAGAACGGATATTTCGGAGTGCGTTACTACTTCTTGTTTTTATTGATGTCAATTTTTGTCCTAGTTCTTCCTACTTTCGTATTTTGACATTTTTATTCGTGCATTTTTTCATGCATGATTTTCCGATGTTTCTTATCTAATGATTGAAATGAATAACCAGCAATTCAGAAAAAATCTTCGAATTATTTCTATTCCATAATAAATAACGTCTGGATATAATTTATAATATATATGGGTCATTCCATATTAGATTGACAGTCGATGTCACAGATTTGAACAAGATAATTTTTTTTCGGTTCTTTATCAACAATGAATAGACACGTATTTTTTTGTTTGGCCAAAAAAATTTTTTTTACAAGTATACGATTTTTTGAATTTTCTAAGAAATGATATTTTCGATATAGCAAGCGCACTTTCAAGCCTGTTTATCTTGAGAACAATTGTTCGCACAACAAATTTTCTAAATTACGAAAATTAGGGTTTTGACTCTTCTTTACAGAGATTGTTGTGAAAAAATTGTTTAAAAACATTTTTTTTTTTGGCCAAACAAAAAAATACGTGTCTATTTATAGTTGATGAAGAACCGAAAAAAAATTATCTTGTTCAAATCTGTGACATCGACTGTCAATCTAATATGGAATGACCCATATATTACTCTTACACGGAGAAAAAAATTGTGTAAATTCAACACGGGCCGAGTAGATTCAACATGGTCGCCGTTTCAAGGTTCGCGCGAAACGGGCTCCGTGTTACAACAACACGGAGCTCTGTTTTGCATTAGCACGGCGCCGCGTTGCTGTAACACAGAGCCGTTGATTTCGATTGTTTTATTTGATTTTAATTTTTTTGTTTCCGAAGCCCCAAATTTTTGAATGACCTCCGTTTGAAATCTGCACGGAGCCGCGTAGAAGCAATGCAGCTCCGTGTTTCGATAACACGGCGGACCGGCTAGAATCAAAACCCAAGCAGAAATCATGACACTGCCGACTATGACGTTGGTACAATGTTAGGAAACAATTGGCCCAACTTTCTTCTGACTGTGTAAAAAGTAATTTTCCTACAGTGGATGTACAAGATCTATACAGTGTCTATTCAGTCCTGGTAGTTGAATGTAAAATACCAGCGTTTGTACAACGTTGGGTGTACAACAGGCCCAATCTTCTCCCGACTGTGAAAAACGTAATTTTCCAACTGTGGATGTACAAGGTCTATCTATATGTTGGTTACCAGTATTGGTACAACGCTGGAGACCGGTGTTGTACCAACGCAGTATACCGTTATTATTTCGACTGTCCGCCGACAGTCGGAAATTGGTATCCAGCGTTCGATAGAAGTTGGTCTGATTGTTAATTTCTGTTTGGGATAAAGACGGCGGAAGATTCCCAAGCAGAAATTAACAATCGGACCAACGTCGATTCAACTGTGTACAAATACTGGTATATTACAGCGTTAATTATCAGAGTCGATTTCACACGGGGTGGACCATGCATATTTACTATCGGAAAATGACTTTTTCCACAGTCGGAAGAAGGTTCGGCCTGTTGTACACCCAACGCTGTACAAACGCTGATATTTTGCAGTCGACTACCAGGGCTGAATAGACACTGGATAGACCTTGTACATCCACTATCAGTAAAAAATACTTTTTCCGCAGTCGGATAAGGTTGGGCCAATTGTTTTCCAACATTATATCAACGTTGGTAATCAATAGTCGATCTCTTACGTTGAGCCAACAATTAACCGATCGTCATAGTCGGCAGAGTGTCATGATTTCTGCTTGGGGATTCAAGGAACTAGATTATTGAATGGAGTCAATATCAAGTTGATTCAATGCAAATTCTATTGAAGGGATTCGCCGTGTTGAATTTACACGATTTTTTTCACCGTGTATAAATTTCAGCCTTTTTAAAAAATATATTTTCTGGGTTTTCTTCCTCTAATGTTTCATTCGTAAATCATTTTTAAATGTACGATTATACTGTTAACAATATGTTTTATTTTTCTCAGAAGCTCCTTTATACAATTTAAATTATTTTATTTGCATTTTTCCTCCACTAACATTTCCACACAATTGGGATTAACACTTGCATATACAATGAACATTGCCGTATTCCATCCGAATTCCGAATGTCAGAAATGCAATAACTGTGGTAGTATGACGTCCTAGGCGGAAGTTAGAATGTAGGACCATCAGGATGCCAGGAACGGTTAGCATAATGCAGTTTGGCGTACAGATGCTCTCCCTATTCTCATAAATTTGACCAAAAGACTGGTGAAAAAGTGAAGATCCAGAAATGCATATTTTAACGTGCATGGAAATGCCTAACGTTTTCGAAAGGAGATATTTCCATCGCGTAGAATATAAACGAGGGTCTTACAAGGACATTGCGATCAGATGAATTTTTATCTTGAGACATCGAAACATCTCAAAAAATACGCATTTCGCATTTAAAATTTATTCCCTCTCCTGCCCCTAGAGCGTAGGGTAAATTTTTGCAGAGTCACTTTTTTCCCTAGAAAATAAATAGTTCTTAATGCGGACATTTTTTTCGTACGATGTGTATTTCTCGAGATATTTTGATGTCTCAAGATAAAAAACTCATCCTATATACACTTCGTACTGCATTCCGCTCACACTTCGATGTAATATCCTTACGAGCTTTCTATCCTGGTTCAAAATACATTTACTGGAGCAAACGACAATGATTTTTTATTTTCAGTATAAAAATTGTAATGTAATGTAATAGATAAAGAGAACTCGGATGTTGTTGAATATAAAAACTATTACAATCTAGCGTTTCTAAACTTTATAAAACGTCTGCATCTAATGAGTTCTGACTAAAAATTTATAAAACTGAAGAAACTTTTTTTCACATCTGACTATAAGTTGAACAAAAGTAAGAAATTATTTGATAAACTTTACATATTTTATCAGCAATTGAAGGCAAATGCAGTAGATAACATTTTATCAATCATTTTTTAAGTCCAATTTTTTTATTTGATCAATAATTTGTCTACTAGAAGGCAGGGCTTTATAAGGTCACAAGCATTAGTAAACTCAAAAAAAACCATAAAAATTGTACTGATGCGTGCCTTGTTCTAATTTTACAGTGTACTCATAAAACGTACATGAAAATTTTACTGTCACGAACCTTGCTCTTGATTTGCGTTTCTTAGTTTTTACTAACAGCATCAGAAAAGATACAAAAAATCAATACATTCTAACAAATAATAGATTGATTATATAGTTTTTGAGCTTATCAAATTGGCACTGAAAACGATGCTTATATTCGTTTTTTTTTTCTAGAAATAGAATAGAATAATTTGATCCTATGTTAAGAAATGTTTGGTCAATTAATTACTGAGTTTGAATTATGCTTTAACGATTGTTGATATTCTTGGCGTTTTAGTATTATTCTAGTTAACAAAATTCAAAAAGTGGATTGTTTATACATTCCATAAAAAACATTCAATTGTTTAGAAATACCTCTTTCAAAAGGGAAAACAAATGTGCTGAACATTTTCAAAGTATCTATAACAAAATTATAGTCCCTGAACGCTTTTTTGCTTAAGATAATACATCTTTATCACAATCGCACTATTTTACTATTTTTCATCAATTGAGTAGGAAAAAAATGTCTATGTTGAAAACTAGATTTTGAAGAATTTTTATTCAAAAGTTTTTTGTTACAAGAATTAATTTTTGGAACATTATTAACTAAGTGTAAAATAAAAGCCGCAATTTCTCAACAGCAGAAAACTGATCAAAATCTTATTTATTCGAAACCTAAAACGATTCAAAGGTAGAAAGAAAAAATTGTTGGAACTTTTAATTACTTATATGTTACTGGAGCAATCATTATAGGGGTCAGTAACATAAGAATTTTATAAGATATTTTAGCGCATTTGAAATTGATTAGAAAAATTTGCACCTTAATTGCAATATTTGCATACACACGATTTTATCTCTTCTTTAAAATTATATTTCAATTTTATTATTATACTAAAATTCATCATTCAAAAATAATTTGGTAAAATAATCTATGACCAAATTATTTTATAATATTAATACTTTAATTTCTCAGGAAGGAAGTCAGTGTTTTTTGCTTTTCACTTCTTCAATTTCCTATTGTTTTTAAATAGTAATAGTTAGTATTATACGATCAAATATATTTAGCAGAAAGATTTCGTCGCCGTACTTGCCATACTAATTGGAAATTCCTACCTTTATAACGAAAATAAAAGGAAAAATTCCTCAAAAGTTTTCATCGAATTGAGAATATGGGTACTTAAATTTTGGAACTTTATGAATTTTTCTAGATTTCAGAACATTTCTTGAGATTTATTCATGAATTTCAAGAGTAATAGATCCTTTTTTTTTGGCAGCTATCGCTGCAATTTATATCTGGTTTTTACAATTAGGTTCAGTTTATGAAAATATAATAATAATAGAGCGCTTTCGTGAAATCACAATTTGATTAATATTTATAGCGTTGAAGCATTACTGTTGCATATTTCTGAATCTGTTTAATACTCTAGATTAAGGAAGCATAAAACATATGTTTCGCAGAAATTTTAATAGTGTAGGTAAAGCAACTGCGTTGCAGATTGCAATGAAGATAGTATATTCAGCATTTGTGTATCCATGGATAACAAACTTCCTTGGCCTTCTACGTCTGATACCGCTAATGAGCTTGCGTTCTGTTTTCTCGTCTGCTATTACGCAAGGTTTACCAGTTGAGAAAGTCAGACTGCTACCTGTTTTGTATTTTCATCCATTGAAAAGGAAAGACATTTTCATTTAAATTTTAATTAGATACACGTATAATTCAGAACAATAGCTGACATTTTTTCAAAGACTGAATAATAACGTTACAGATGACAATATTCACGTTTGAAAAAAAATTCATTTATCAGAATAAATACAATCCTCTTAAAATTTCTCTCAACTTCATCAGGGCCATGGAGTTGAGGAATACAGGGAAGTTCTATTGATTCGAACACGTATCGTAAGGGGAAAATAAGATAGATGTTGGTTCAGATTCTCTTTCAAAAAGAGAATTCCAGTAAAAAGATTCCCATTTCGACATCTCTATTCTCAATTTAAAAATTACAACTATATTTACACTTCCTTCCCCTCTTTGATTCAGTTAAAGAGATATGGTTTGGAAAAATTGAATTTTTAAACGGAAATAAACGCGTGATATATAAAAAATCTCTAAATATTGCATCAAATTTTATAAAATTCTTCGGTTTTTATTGAATTATAGCTCAACGAAATTAGATTTAGTGACATATCGAAAATTTCATCTCTTGGTTCAGTTGATCAGACCTCGGCGTATGACCCTAATTGGGTCTAACGTCTGAAAGACAATACATCACAAAAAAAGAAGGAATGAGAATTAATCTCTTTAATTTTTGGGGTTGATATTATATCATTTTGTACGGATTTTCCATTTTATTAGGAGATTAGAATCTTCCTGAATTTGGAATTCTGAAATTAAAGTTTTTCAAATTCCAGTTAATCCATTACAGAATCATAAGAAAACTTGTTTCTAATCGTGTTATTCATTTTAGGTGACAAAGATTAGTTTAATTACACTTTTTAAGACTATTTTCTCAACTGCATTACATAATCGAAATTTCTTATAGTTAAAATGTGCGTATAACTAACATCAGACTGAAGTATAAACTATCAGAAAGGCAATAAAAACGTTTTTCTTAGCATAATACAATTTCATAATGAAAAAATGACAACCCTCCAATTAACATTTGAATTAGAATATTCAGATTCTTTAGGAAACTCTCATCCAAACGAAAAGAAAAGACATAGCACTTCCTGGGAAGATCTTTCAGGAGTTTTTACTTCTTGAATAAATTCATGATTTCATCTCTCCCACGTGCCAGCCCTTCTTTAAAATCGAATAAGCAAAGAATGCTAGGGTAAGAGAATTTTATACGCTTTTTTTTCCTTTGCTTGGTTACACTGAGAGAAAGTATTAGTCGTGGTTACCCATTTTTTTTTGTAAAAAAAGGTCATAAGTATGTTTTTTTACTCTGTATCATCTAAACACCTTACTCCTCACAGCTAGATTAACCCAATAGCCGGGCAGAGCCATGAATTTTTCTCAAAATTAGAGATTTACGAATCACTTATCGCTATTTTGGTGTACCGTATACAAACCTCGAAACGTACACTTTGAAAAAGTGAAAAATTTGTTGAATTAGAAATTAAAACTTCGCCAAGAAAAAAAAATTTCTCTACTGAAGCACAAGGCTGGTCGAAATGTAGCGAAATCTGCTCTATAAACTAACTGACACGTTGTCTTTGTTAAGCAAATAACATTTACATTTACCCTCATTTTTCATTTTAATACGTGTTACACTGAAGTCAAATGCTTTATCTACATCATAATATTTTTCAAAATTAAAAAAATTAGTCATCTTCTCAAATTCACTAAGTTTCTTTTTCAGATTAAGTGAAACAGGAAATTCAATTTACTTAAGGCTCTATCGGCCTTAAGGAATACATTCTCATCATGACACTCGCGCTTCGCGCTCGATTTTCTGTATGCATTTTTGTAACTTTTTAATAAATTACATGATTATTGATAAATTTATTTTCTTCCAAATCTTTTAAAAAGGAAAAACAATCGTAGACTTTATTTAAGGAAATGATTTTGCAGAACAACGCTTATTTCGTATCACATATTTTGGTGAAAAAATCGAATTTATTTAATATTAAAAATCAAAACATAAAATATACATCCTGTCCCGAAATTTCTTTATCAGAATTTGTAGACCTCATTTAGGCAAACAATTTTCCATCTAAATGTTTTTTTTGCATCTCACATATTTTGTCTAAAAAATGGAATTTTTTCATTTTTATCGTATTTTTTGGAATTGAAACGAAAAATATATCTTTTATCAGAAACTGTGTCAGACAAAATTTGTAGATCTTTTTGAAATAAACAACTTTGTATTCTTACGTTTTCTTGGTATTTCCAATATTATTGTTAAAAAATTGAATTTTGGATTTTCAATAGTTTTTTTTTTTAATTAAAAAGAAAAATATGCATCTTATGAAAAAATGTTATAATTCAAATTTGTAGGTCTTTATGTATTCAATAATATTGTATCATAACGTTTTTTCGTATCTTGTATAATTTAACTGGAAAATGGAATTTTGATATTGACTTTTTTCGAATTTGAATATGCTGTAACATTTCTAATTTTGATTTAATCAAAAAATGTTATTAGGATAATTTGTAGAGATTTATGAGCACTATCAAAAACCAGGATTGGAATTTTTGATTTTTTCAAAAAATTATTTTCAAAAACACAAAAGTAGTGCTCCATCCCTCAATTTTGATTGGATGTGGCTGGTTAACGAACTTGTCCTTACTTTTTCGGCTCCGATAAAGTGTACCAAAGCTCAATTCAATCTGATAATTCTATCGAGAGTTATGCCGCACACGACCTACAGACAGACAGACAGACAGACAGACACTTTCGTAAAACCTTTTTTCGGACTCAGGGGGTCTCAAAACGTAAAGATTTGATGAAATTTTCGAAAGTCATTTTTCACATAAAACCAATACCTTCTCATCCATGATGAGAATGTAAAAAATTTTACTTCAATTAAATATTCTAAATCCGGTTATTAGGTCAATGAATATTCGTTTTGCCTAATAACCGAACGCGTGTCCGGAGTTACATTGCACTTATTTTGTTTTCGCTCTAGTCACCGGACGAAAAGGTTATTACAAAAACGAATGCGAATTTTAAAAAGTGCTATTGATATTTTTGAGAAATGTGGTACGTATTTGATTGTTTTCAATTCATAGAAGATATTTTTCTGATAAAATATTAGGTAAATTACTTTAAACATATTTTAATTAGTCAAATATGAAATCCAACCTCAATTGACATTTGACGTTTATTTTTTTGTTGATTTTACATTGAGAACAATGAAAATATGGATTTCAGAGTGAAATTTCCCCATTTTTTGATCTTTTTGAATGATAATTTTTAATAATAATGATAAAGTATGATTGATTATGAATAATTTTTTAAAGAAATAATGTTTGAATTATGGATTTACTGAAAATCTGATATTTTGAGAAAGTATTTTCATTTTAACATATGTATTTTCTGGGTTTTATGTATTTGGTGTCTTTATTATAGATCATGGAAAAAGTATCAGAAAAAAAGATTTAAAAGCTTTATACCAAAGCTGATATTATTAATGCGATTGAGGATATAAGGCAAAAACGATTGACAATTAGTGCTGCAAAAGCTCTAAATATAATATATTCTATTTGTAAAATCTTTTCAATACTTTTTTTTAATAAGCGCAGACCTAAAAAATGTTTCCGTAAATATTTCCCAGTGTTTATTATGCTTAAAAAATATCAAATCCATATCAATCAAATTATAATATTCTCTTGTCCGAGTATTGGTGCAGCGCTGTTCGGTTATTGGATCAATTCACTTTACCCGTCCGGCAATTGGCTCCAGAGCATTATTTAATGAAAAGAATTATTAAAATGGATTATTCAGATTTAACACAACTCTGGACTTTTTGTTATAGTAGGGAGGACACATGCATCAAAATAATCGCGGCAATTCTTGATTCCGCATCACATTTAGAACGATTAATACAAAAAATTGAATAACATTTCCTTAGACGTCCGGCTATTGGTGCTTTTACCTTACGCTTTTGTAAAACTTACTAATTGCATTAATTGCTATTAATATTTGTCCAGTTTAGTTATTACAAAAATAAATATTTTTCCGACATAACTGAGAATCGTTGTATTAAAAACTATTCCAATATCTTAATTAGAAACTGATGAATATTTTCATCGGTACATGATTAAAATAGCAATTCCAACTTTGAAAACAATGTTAAATTTATCATTCAATCTATTTTATTTCGGTTAAAGACGATAGAATCTCTCTTAGGTCAGAATTGTTTAGGAGAAAAACTTTTTTAATTATTGTTTTTCAAAATGCAACAAAGGATGATAACTGTTGACATGTTTCTCACCACAAACTGTACAAGAGTTTGAAATGATACTTTAAAATCACCATGATTTAACTCTTCTCATTTTGATGAAAAACAAAAGCAAAATTTAAAGAAATCAATATATATAACGATTTCAAAACAATTCAAAACAGTTGATAAACAGGTAAAATCTAATTTGTCAGTAAAATTATTTCTTGAAGTTTAGTATTACTTAAGAATTGCAAGTCATGTTTACACACGAAATATTGCATATGGAAATAAAATATTTACATGTCTCAAACTAAATGAATTTAATCAATGTTACAAAAAAAAAATGAGTAGCATACTCAGCTCCATAGACTTTTGAACATTGGTAAGTTTTACAAAATTTTTGGTACTTCTGACTAAAAATATATAGTTGTGTCCTTTTAGTCAGCACAACTAATAGGATTTCTCTCAGTGTACAGATAGGAAGATAGAACTCAATCATCATGGGAATTTAGTGTATTTGCAAATTTATAGTACAAACAATAGCTGTTATAAAGTTCCACGGTCTGGAATTCTTAACCGATGAGACAACATCGATCGAATTTGGTCTTTTTAAGCTGCGGTTTGTATTTTTGGGTTCAATTATGGTCTCATGGCACAACAAAAGTGTCAATTTTCTAGCAGCAAGATCCTGGTTTTATCCCGGCTTTCCAGATTTATCGATGTTTCCTCTAAGGTGCCAGAGGTACTCTTGTATAACGTCAATATACTAGGAACGGTAAGTATCGCGAGTAGAAAACGGTTATTGGTCACAATTTGAAAAGCAATGAGTAATATGTATGCTTGCCTCCAGTTTATTAGCTTTTAGTTCATTTTCTTCATATTTTGTATTGAAGTTTATTTTCAAACCAGTTCAACTAATGTCTACGCTTTTCACCTCTATCCGTTTTCAAAATAGTTGAACGTTACTAGTTTTCGGACGCAGAAAATAAATATGACTTTGGATTTTTTTAATTATCGCTGGTTATCGAGATGCAGTGCATTTGATGAAAAATAAAGAATTTTTCCAGAAAAATCATTGCACCACTTTCTGGGAATTAGGAGCTATAATAAAGAGGAAAGAAGCAGTTTGATAGTCATTTAGTTAAATATCCCCTGGTACCCCAGTCAGTTTTCAAAATGTCAAAATTTAAAAGTTTTCTTTCCATCACTGTATTTTTGTATGGGGAAATTATTTGTCTGCATCCTTCTAGTATGAATTGCAGAAAATGAACTTTAAGGGCATGTGATACTTAACAAATTAGCAAATATTATTAAATTTAAGTCTACATGTTTGCGTCCAAAACTCATAAAATTTTGTTTTCAAAATTTGGGATATGGCAGAGAAGATAAAAGATGATTTAAATAAACTACTCCTGCTTTGAAAAATGAAGAAAACTTCAATTTTATAGTCAAAATCAGAATATTTTTTTTCATTGCCAAAACCAAAAGAAGTCTGTCTACGGTCGATTTTACCTTCTCTATCATTTTGCAAATTTTGAAAACAAAATTTTATGTATTTTGGGCGTAAAAATGTAGAAACTGAACCAAGTCGTTCACATCAACGTACTACTTTCCTCAAGTATCACATGCCCTTAATTATCTTCATGGTAAATGCGATTCAAATATTTCTATGCAGAGTTACAAGGAATGAAAATTTGTGACCCCCATGTGTATTATTTATCCATAAAAAGCAGCTTTTATCAAATCTGAATAATACATCTGCATTTCCGATATTATAAGGTTGTAATTAAAGATCAAATCGTTTTTTAGTACCTTCAACCCCGTTCTTCTCAAAAACTGGAGCTACACTGAGAGACTTTTCGTAAGAGTAAATGATAAAGATGAATCAAAATTTAGTATAATATCGTTTCAAAATGGGGAAAGCCGAGGCTTTATTATACTTATTCATATTATGACATCGAAGTTTGATATAGTCATAACGGTCTTTAATATATGAAGAAGATAAAGTAGTATTTTAAATACTAAATATTATGAATCTCTATTCGAGAAATTGAAAGTACGAGAAAATGATATTATGATTACTAAGTTGTCTAAAAATAATTTGAATGAGATAAATAATGAATATCACATTTTGGAAAGCATGTTTGAGAAATTCATATTATGAATATGAACTTGCCAGAAACCTCACGACGCGCAGCAAAAATCAAAACATTCATTCTCGGTTTTTCATATAATTTGTTTCAGAATGTCGTCCGAGTACTTCCGACGTTATCCGAATAGCTTCGTAGACTCGAATCCAAGTCTGCCCAACCCCCAACTCAGTAGTGGCTTATAAGCCACATTTATTTCGGAATATGGCAAGCGAGAATAGCCGAGAGGCTTTAGGCGTTAGGAATGCGTTTAGTTAATGTAGATATAGGTAGAGTAGGGGGTTCGAACCCAAAGGCGATTCTGAAATTTAATTTCAAGCGTATGTGAATATAAATAGTGTAGCATTGTGTACTTAAATATATGAATATAACTAAGGTATGATAATAATATTTGTGTATGTGTTTCCACTGAAACCTCCCCTCTTCTGAGTGCCCAAAGCTCTCCCCTCTATCTTCCTCTTGCTTCGCACGCGTTAGAAAAAGACACCACAATCCAACCCGGAGACACGTCCCTTCTGAAGGTCAAACTTTTTGATGGAGTGAGTGATTTTTCATATAGTGGTTTTCAGATTCACATATTCTTTGTTTCGCTTCGAAACTTTGATATAGTAAATTTCAAATTCTCGTAGGTTTTATAGCAGTTAGTAAAACATATATTCCATTTATTCAAACGAAAATATTAATTTCGCCGCTTGAAAACCACTATATTAATTTCTGATACGTAAACCCTGTTTGCCTCACTTTGAAACGATATTATACTAAAATATGATTCACTTTTACGATTTATTCTAACGAAAAGTCTCTCAGTGTAACTAACTATCGAAGTGACCATTGCTTGATCGGATGAAAAAAATTTGTTGTCCAATGTGTAAGGAGGTCAATGCCATTATCTCTAAGATATTTGAATTAGGACAACTCTATGTATAGAGGGCAATGGGACAATGTTGTAAACCTAAAAACGTTTAATGAGGACAACTCCACGTAAAGGGGGCAACGCTGTAACCTAGAATAAATTAACGATAGAAAGGTACTATATATGTAGCCCTTCAGGCATAGGCTCGACAGTTATACTACTGCCTGCGACGACGTTGTAACTGTAACGTTTTAAATAAAGTATTCCTCAAAAAATCAACTTTGGACCATTACATTTTGGCGATCCTGCCAGGATAGGAGCAAACGACTCGGAAGAAGATACGCTCTGAGATCAACCAGCCCTATCCTCGACTACGGACTTGGATTATAGTCAAGCAGCAGCAAAGGAGGCAACTTGAGAAATCCTCCAGGAAACTACGGTTTCCGTGTAGTAACTCCGGACACTATCTACGGATTTTATCCGAAAAACAGGAATTGAAATCAACAGGCACGTCGAACGAGACGATAAGCCCTTGGGTACGCAAACCGGCGGTAAAAACCCAGAACGGAACTTCAGGAAACAAGTGATACGTCACACAGCCAGCAGTCTGACAGCAGCTTGCCACCACTCGACCTCAAGACGAAGTTCACAGCTCCTCATATAGTTTGTCAACAGCAGAAACAAACAAGTAAGATTATAAAAATAAGTAGAGCAGGAAAATTGTAAAATAAATCAGACTATAAGTCTCATTTACGTTCGTTGAACGGCGACTGTTCCTTACGAGGAAACAGATTGAGCAAAATTGATTTATTATTAGCATAGTGGTAACTATACTGAGCGTGCTCGCCAGCCCTGGTTCCCTTAATAAAAACAACACTCCATTCTGATTAACCTTGTTGTAAGTCTGTAGCGACTTGAACAAGTGAGGAATTTAAAAAAAAAAAACCAAATATCTACGATTGTCAAAACGCGAACGCGGCATTACACCCGTCACTCGATAAAATAAGTACACTAGCGTTTCGAAAAACATAGACATTCAAACTTTGTAGAATACAGCGATGACAACCCCAATGGCATCCTCTCCAGCTCCCCAAACCTTTGAACAAATCCTCCAAACCATTTTGACTAAAGTTTCGGGTTTGGAAAACAGTGTTTCAACGTTAGGGCGTGAAAATAACAATAGAATGACCGAAATTGCAAGATTAGGGAGAGAGTTAGGATTCCAAGCAAAAATCGAGACCGACAAAGAATTTGAATATACTTCCGACAATGATTATGACGACGACATACCGGAAAGTAAACAAGGTAACCACGCACGACATGTAACTTGCCAAGCTCGAGAAAATCCTAAATACACAGAGGTTGAAAGCACTAACCGGTATAATGAAACGGGTATCTGTAACTATTCCGAGAGAAATCAGGTAGACGAGGGCACAATACCAGCGAAAGATATTATACACACAGTGAAACCTATTAGTGGGCAAGATGATATAGGAGTTGAAGATTTTATTAAGATAGTTAAAAAAGCAAAGTCAAGGTGCAGTCAACAGGCATTATTACTGGATTATATAATTGCAGAAAAAATTATTAATCATGCAGAAAGAGCTATTAGATATACACAAATAAATTCTTACACAGATTTATTTAATACATTGAGACAAAATCTCACTCAAATAGGATCAGTGTCAGCGCTGCGTTCCAAGTTAGAAAGCTGCAAACAAGGTCCTACTGAAACAATACAGAATTTCAACCTTAGATTCCGGCAAGGCGTAAATGAATTGAAATACGCTGTACAAAGCGAGCACCCTGGGCCAATGGAAAGGAAAATAGCTATCAATATCGAAGAAAAAGAGAGTACGAAAAGATATCTTTTGAATTTGCGAAGAGAAATAAGACTGCAAGTAAAAGCCCAAAAACCTACAAATTTAAGTGAAGCTCAAAATTACGCAGTAGAAATGGAAATGTGGCTTAAAGAAGCACAACCGACATTGAAGTTACAACCTAGTTTTCGACCACCTATAAAACTAAACCAGGTGTCACAAACAAAACAGTTCGCTCCACGCCAGAATTTGCCTCATGTGACAGGATCAACAAATAGAACAAATTCTAATATTCACACTCAAGAAAAATCTAGATTGACCTGCCATAAATGTGGAAAATTGGGACACTTCGCACAGCAATGCCAAGTTCGAACAAATTTTCCTATGGGCACATTCGGCACTCGACCCCCTCAAGCCATCAGGAACATCCAGAACGAGAGCGAAGAATGTTTAGAATATTTCCAAATACCACCGGAAGAAGAAAGGGAATAGATACATTACGAGGAATCAGCCGAGTGTCTACCGTCAGTGGAAGATTGCAATCTATATTTGGAAAACGAAGCGATGGATCAACCTACAAATTATTAGTAGACTCCGGATCTTCAATAAACATTATTAAAAGAAACAAAGTCCCAATACAATCAAAACCTTTCGAAATGAGGAAAAATTTCATCATGGGAAAAGATAAGCATACGTCAACCACAGCTGTACACATAATTTACTTAAATAAAAGACATTTGTTCCACATCGTAGAAAACGACTTCCCACTTCCAGAAGAAGGAATCATTGGATTACCATTCTTTCGTAAATACAATAGATATGCCATTACACCTAAATTTTTGGTTATAGAAAACAAGAAACTACCCTTATATGACGACGGAGAATATATAACACCATACACAGCTCAAATCAACAAGATTCACATTCCCAACGAAAATGATCAAGAGATTTGGATAGAAAATGATCCACATGTACCAGATGGAATTTATCAGATCAAAAACCAAATATTAGTAGCACCTTATAATAATTATGATAGACAACCCCTAAAAAATATCAATACCAAAATACGAATGTATAGAGAGAATCAATAAAATATCAGAAGAGGTTATCATGGAAGTAGAAAAATCTAGGAACAATCGAATAAAAAACCTTTCAGAAAAAACTAGATTAAATCACGTTGAAGACAAGTTCGCCGACCTTATATGGAAAATTCTCACACAATATACAGATGTTTATACGCTCGATAACGACCCTTTGCCTTGTACCACCCTTGCAGAACATGAAATCATACTGAAGACAGGAAAGGCAATAAATATTAAGTCATACAGACCACCTGAATGTCATAAAGAAGAAGTAAAACGGCAAATGACAGAACTTTATAACAACGGTGTAATAAAAGATTCAAATTCACCATTTAATTCACCGATTTGGGTAGTACCTAAGAAAACAGATGCTTCAGGCCAAAAGAAATGGCGAATTGTAATTGATTTCCGGAAATTGAATGACGATACCGATCAAGACGCTTATCCACTTCCAATCATAGATGATATTTTAGATCACTTAGGACAAGCAAAATTCTTCTCAGCATTCGACCTCAGTTCAGGTTTTCACCAAATCCCTATGGCACCAGAATCTAGAAAGTACACTGCTTTTTCGACACCAGAAGGACATTTTGAATTTACTAGAATGCCTTTCGGATTAAAAAATGCTCCAGCAACGTTTCAAAGAATGATGGACAACGCTTTACGGGGATTAGTAGGAAAACATTGTTTTGTTTATTTAGATGATATTGTTATATTCGGAAAGACTATAGAAGAGCACAATGAAAATTTAATATTATTATTAGACAGATTGAAAAATATAGGATTAAAATTACAACCGGACAAATGCGAGTATTTGAGACCTGAATTAGAATATCTTGGACACCTCATAACGGCGGACGGAGTAAAACCTAACCCAGAAAAGATTAAAGCGGTAAAGGAATTTAGAATACCTGCCAACGTCACTGAGATTCAGTCATTTCTTGGATTGGCAGGATACTACAGAAAATTTATCAAAAATTTTTCACACATAGCCAAACCTTTGACAGATTTGACGAAAAAGGATAACCCTTTCAAGTGGTTAAACAAACATCAAGAAGCTTTTGAAAATCTAAAAGAAATTCTATGCACTGCACCAGTATTACGGTTCCCAGATTATAAGAAAGAATTTACACTAACCACAGATGCTTCCAACGTCGGATTAGGATCCGTTCTAAGCCAAGATGGGCATCCTTGTTGCTTTATATCTAGAACACTAAATGGAGCCGAGCAAAACTACTCAACTTCTGAAAAAGAGTTGTTAGCTATAGTATGGGCAACTCAACGTCTTAGACAATACCTTTTAGGAAGAACCTTTAATATCCAAACAGATCACCAAGCATTGAAATGGTTACATAATGTAAAGAATCCCTCGTCGCGATTACTCAGGTGGAGACTAAGGTTAGAAGAATTCAATTATAATCCTATTGAATACATTAGAGGAAGAGAGAACAAAGTTTCACGACCCTACAATTACCCCGTTAGAAAAAATAAAACTAAATAACTTACTGAACTTCTTGAGTAATCGAGAAGAATTAACTATTCATATATGTTACTCACCACAAACTGAATTGACACAAAAAGAAAGAGAAGAAATATTGAAGGAAGCTCATGGATCAATTATGAATCAGCACTTCGGAGAAAATAAAACAATATATAAAGCTTGACAACTAGGAGAATGGAAAAATATGGAAGACGATCTCATAAAATACGTAAAGAAATGTCCAATATGTCAACTGCAAAAAAAGACAAGGATTAAACGAAAAGCAGAAGCTGTAATACCAGATACTCCTATAGACCCAAATGAAAAAATAACAATGGATATTTTCGGCCCATTACCTGTTACCACTTTAGGAAACGAATATATATTGAGTATCCAAGATCAACTTACAAAATATTTAATGCTCATACCATTAAAGAAAGCAGATACAGAATCAATAATTGAGGGACTTTTTGATCACTACAATTACATTTCTGGAGCACCTAAATCCATACTAACAGACCAAGGACAGAATTTCGTTTCTGAATTAATACAGAATTTTGAAAACCTCTTTCGAATAAAACATATTAAAACTACAACGTATCATCCACAAAGTAATGGAAGTCTTGAAAGAGCTCATTCTACACTAAAAGACCTGATTAAAACTTGTTTGGAAGATACCCACACAGAATGGGACAAGATTCTTAAAATTATTACGCTAGCATACAATACTACAAAACACGAAGGAATCGGCATCAGTCCTTTTCAAGCGACTTTCGGAAGGGAAAATGCTAACCTACCCTCAGCATTAGCCACCACCCCTAACTTACGATACGATGACTTGATACAACTCTGGAAATCAAGACATGAAACATATCTTGAAAAAGCTAAAGAGAAAATTCAAATCCAAAAGGAAAAATATAAGAGGTTTCAAGACTCGAAAATAATTCTGCCTCAAAGTATATATAGTCCTGGAGATCTAGTAAAATTTATCAACAATATCAAAGAAAATAAACTATCACCTAGTTGGTTAGGACCAGCTACAATATTAGAGAGATTAGACAATAACAATTATATTATACTATTCAATAATGTCCGATCAAGAATCCATGCTAATCAATTAATGCCCTACTTTTAGAATAAATATTTCCGGATTCCTTATATCACTGGCCACAATTAGTATCAGCCGGTTATAAACTGACGAAAGGAAATATCTTCAAGGAAGAAATCGGGAAAGCTCATCTTTATCACGAAAAATGGAGACTAATGATAAATATCAATAATACTAATATGCAGGAGCGATTAGATACAATCCTTCAGACACTGAAACTAAGCGTTAAAATCTGCAACTCACAATGCGCAGAAGAAAATGAAATAAAATTAACTGAAGAGCGATTTGAACGAGTCCAGAGTAAACTAAGGTTGATGAATCAGATCATGGGAGTTAACAGGCCCAAAAGAGGATTACTTAACATTATTGGAGACTTATCGAAATCACTCTTCGGAACGCTCAGCAATGACGATTTAGAAAAAATCAACAAAGAATTTGATCAAGTCTATTCAGATAATGAAAAAATGTCCAAAGTATTACAAAATCATACTAAAATTCTCAAAGTATTATTAGATTCTTCATCAGTAAAATATAAAAAATTAGCTCAACTGTTAGAATCTGAAAACCGTCAAGCAGGATTATTAGAAGGAAGTCTTAACAGCAATACAAGAAATATATTTGTAGCAAGTAAGATCATAACCTGTGGAATAATGATTGAGGAATTACAAGAAGACATCAACATTTTAATTACAGCAATTAAAGATGGGAAACACGGGATAATCCACCCACAACTTCTCACGCCTCAAATGCTCATAGACACTATAAACGAATTCGAAACAGTACACAGAACGAGATATCATTTCGATGCGAATCCTGGAAGCTATCAGCATATAATTGACATCAGCGAAATCAACGTTGCTATAATCAAAAAATCTTTAACCTACATTGTTGATATACCTGTCCTGGAAAAAGAAGAATACACCATAAATCATGTGATTCCTATCCCACAAAAAATCCAGAATACCCACATTGCCATCATCCCAGACCACGAATACTTGTTTACACTTGAGACAGGGTACGTACCAACCGATAGGGAAACACTCAACAAGTGTAAAAATTTAGCCGATTATAAAATATGCCATAGAAATCAACCAGACTATAGACTGATCGACACTCATAATTGCGACGCCAGTATTATAAGAATAAACCAAGACGACGTAAATTGTGTCTCCTCACCATTCAAATTACATAGCGAAAGCTATATACAAACAAGCAGAGGATACATTATACTACCCACAAAAAAGACTGTTTTAGATTTTTTATGTAAAGACGCTTTGACAACGGTCGAAATAATAGAAAATGTACTAATACAAGGTTCGGAATGTAAAATTAGTACCAGTAATGTACAGTTATATTTAGAGAAAACAACCGAATTTAAGAAAAATTACGTATTCAACAAGACCTATACTATAACGTACGATAAAAATTCTTTAGAAATATTAAAAGATCATCTCATAACGCTACCCCGACAAGTAGATCTAGGAACATTAAAACAAATGCGATTGAGCTTAGACGACACTGAAAATTTGTTAAGCAAAATTGGGAACCATCACCGACTCTTGAATTGGAAAGAAAAGGCTACGGCATGGTTACAATACCTAGGGTATTTCAGCTTAGGTCTAGTGTTACTTTATATATTATACAAATGTGGCATTATCGAAGCCATACCTAAATGTTTACCTAAAAAGATATGCTTATTCTGCGTAAAGACGAATGTAACCAATTCAACTATGCCAACTATAGTAACTTATAGCAGTACACCTACTTAATAAATACCTTTAAGTAATAATTAATTATAAAATTTTGTTTTTAATATTAAAAAAAAATTTTTAAAATTCTCGAGATAAAATAAGAATTTAGGGGACTAAATTTGCTCTAACGACGGGGGTGTAAGGAGGGCAATGTCATTATCTCTAAGATATTTGAATTAGGACAACTCTATGTATAAAGGGCAATGGGACAATGTTGTAAACTTAAAAACGTTTAATGAGGACAACTTCACGTAAAGAGGGCAACGCCGTAACCTAGAATAAATTACCGATAGAAAGATACTATATACGTAGTCCTTCAGGCATAGGACCGACAGTTCTACTACTGCCTGCGACGACGTTTTAAATAAAGTATTCCTCAAAAAATCAACTTTGGACCATTACAAATGACAATTATATGGATATTTATATGATATTGAGACAATTTTATCATAAGAATATATCGCTTGTTAGGTGAGATATTGAACAATAAGCAGTGATATGTTAACTTCTAAATGAGACTGCTGGCGACTGCGTATTTAATTACACAGAGTGCTTTGACCACAGCTAGATCATAAATTACGGAAAGGAGAACCAAATACACGGGTAAATAACAGTCTTTGAACGGAAGAAACAAACAGTGTTGTATTTATGTAATCACTGGAATTCCAATCAGCAACAATATTTAAAAGTCTATACTGTGATGATTATAATATTTACAAAAGTTTAAAAACAAAGCATGACAGTATTTAGAAAGAGTCTATTTTCAAAAAAATTCAAGAATCCCAAGAGTAAAGTATTCATTTTTTATCTAATTCTTTTATACAAACAATTTTTATTTGAAAATTAATCGACACACGGAGAAAAATATTTGTCTAAAAATAGCAAACTACTTGGAGGCGCATGGTAAAATTCGAAAGCGACGTACTTTTTTCTAATAATTCACATTTATTCGGATTTCTATTACAGAATACGCTAAATTACCGATGAAAATTCGCTTCTAGATGATGAAATGTTTTAATAATTCAATTTATTTTAAAATCTAGATGGGAATTTTTACCGATATTAGCGTGTATATCTTCTACTAACTGTTATAAAACCTACGAGAATTTAAAATTCACTGTATTAAAGTTGCGAAGCGAAACAAAGAATATATCAAAAGTTTTGACCTTCAGAAGTGACGGCTCCGGATTATGAATTTTTGTGTTTTTTTCTAACGCGTGCAAAACAAGAGGAAGATAGAGTGGCGGGGGGGGGGGGATTTGGCACTAAGAAGAGGGGAGGTTTCAGTGAAAACATACACAATAGTATATTATGTGCCTAGGCGCATAATGAGGGTCATTACGCGACGAGCAACAATGCTCGCAGGAGATCGAAGCCAAGGCGTAGTCGAGGCGTAGGTGAGGCGTAGCTGAGGCAAAGCCGAGACAAAGCCGAGACAAAGCCGAGATGAAGCCGAGACGAAGCCGAGACGTGATCAGTCCTGCGAGCATTTTTAGCGAGTCTCGTGATTACCCGAATTGTGTGCATTGGCAAATATTCTATTTTATGTGACTTCGGCGCATATACGAGTTTTTATGAGTACACTCGAATCCAATCTGAAAAGGTCGAAATTGCCGTGATTATCGCCCATCTCACTTGACATTTCGTGAATACTTCCGGCCATTTTAATTTTCTCGATCTTGTTTAGTAGTAGCGTATTGTAATAGGCTGTATCGTAATAGGCGCATGCGCAGTTCAAATTACACATTACATTCCTCTGTGTCGTAATACATAACATTACGCTACTCTCATCTGCAGCGTAAAAACGAGTTTACGCGCCGGAGGCACATAAATATGATTATCATACCTTATTTATGTTCACAAATTTGAGTACGCAAAGATAAAATATTTATAATCGCACACGCTTGAATAAAAGTTCAGAATCGCTTTTGGTTTCGAACGCTCTAACCATACCTATATCTATATAACTAAACGCATTCCTAACGCCTAAAAACTCTCGGCTATTCTCGCTTGCCATATTCTGAAAGAAATTCCGCTTATAAATCACTACTGAGTTGGACAGACTTGGATCAAGTCTACGAAGCTATTCGGATAACGTCGGAAGCACTTGGACGAGATTCTGAAAAGAATTAAACGAAATATACGAAAAACCGAAAATGAAGGTTTAGATTTTTGCTGCGCGTCGCCAGGTTTCTGTCAAGTTCATATTCATAATATGGATTTCTCAAACATGCTTTCCAGGTTATAATATTCATTGTTCGACTTATTAGAATTATTTTTAGAAAACTTACTAATCATAATATCATTTTTCGTACTCTAGAGTTTTCGAATGGAGATTCATAATATTTGGTATTTAAAATACTAATTTTCCTTCTACACGTTTTAAAGGCTGTTATTACTATATTGAATTTTAATGCAATAATATGAATAAGTGTAATAAAACCTCGTTTTTCCCCATTTTAAAACAATATTATACTAAACTTGCATTCAATTTTATCATTTACTCAAACGAAAAGTTTCTCAGTGTGCAGCTGTCATAATAGGAGGTGTGTTTTTTTGACAGATGACAACTAAAAACTATGCCATTAATATAAATGGAACGGCACACGCTTCAGCAATGCATTGAAATTGTTAAAATTTATTATAAAAATGGTGAAAAAATATCATTATAAGCGATGAGGCTCATTTTTACCTTGGAGGTTACGTTAATAAGCCCAATTTGTCGCATTTGGGGCTCGGAAAACCCAAAAATGATTATTGAAAAGCCTCTCTATCCGCAAGGCGTAACTGTTTGGTGCGGTTTTTGGGCAGGAGGGGTCATTGGGCCTTCATTTTTTTTTAATTAAGCTGAAGTGGTTGTTTCGGAGAGTGGATTGCGCTATCGAACCATGATTAGTACATTTTTATGGCCAGAATTAAGAGATATGGATGTGGACGATGTTTATTTCCAACAAAACGGCTTCACGTGCCACACAAGTGGCGAAGCCATCGGATTTTTGAGTGAAAAGTTTCCAGGCCGGGTGATTTCTCGAAACGGTGATTACAATTGGCCACCGAGATAATGCGATTTAACACCTCTAGACTTTTTTTGAAGTTACGTGAAAGATAAGGTTTATGCTTTAATTGGAAAACCCTTTATAATATATAGTATAGGGATACTTTGAACAGCGAGGAAAATGATAATACGATCAAACAAGATTATTTATCTTGCTACCTTTAATAAAATATTTTTCAAATATCTTATGAATCATCGCATTAAACACGCGCAACAACGCTTACAGAAGACAATATAAATTCATAGAAACCGTATTGCTACAAGATATATTAAGAAATCATTTCTGGTTCGTTTAAATCAGTTTGCATTGAAATGAGATTGTTTTAATTTGCAAGCTGTTACGAAAGTGTAACAGCTGCTGCTAAACGCCATAAACAGCTTTACTCCGAATAATGGCAAAATAGGATTCAACTTTGAAATATGGGGTACGAAGGGTAATCTTCGCAACAGACTAACTAAATATAATAATGAAGCCATAATCTCGGAAACGGTTACCCACAATCGAATCATTTAAAATTTAATAATTAACTATAATTGTCGGTATTTTATTCATGGAATTTTCATGTCTTCCATTTCCGAAACCATATGATCTATAAATGGTGTGAAATTCATGTTATTATAATCATCGGATTTCACGTATGAATTAATTTTATTTCTTACTTGTTTAATCTGATAAAATATAATAATTACCTGTTCTTTGATTGACATCGAAAAAAATATCCTACAATTTACGCGCTAATAATATGACGTGTAATCTAAATAGATTTTAATTCTTTATCTAAGTCTAGAACAACTTTTGGGTATTTTTTTAGAACATGCGCAAAGTTTATCAAGAACGATCAAATATAGCAATAAAATTAGAAACCGTTACTTATTATAAATAGTTATAATGGTAGATATACACTACCAGTCGAAATGTGTGACCGCCTACAAAAATTTTATGAAAAACATGCTCGTCTTTGAAAGCGGCTATTTCCGTGAAAAATTAAGTTAGAAATATTTTCAAAAAGGCATTTGAAAGATTATAAAATTTTGCGTCGAATAAGCTCTATTTGAAGTATTTTCATTAAATAGAAGCCGAGATAGCGTGTGAGAAAGGCCGACGTAATTTCCGATTTTGACAAATTTTCACTTTTAAACTTCAGCTGCCTGCATACTTTAGGGAAGTGATAGGAAAATTTTGAAACGTTGCTAAAATAACGCTTAAAGCCTCAGCTATAAATTGAGCCCAGAAACATTTAAAAAATTTCATTAGTTTCCGAGATATGACTTTATTTGTTGAGCGATTTTTTAATCTCTTTTCATTCAAATACATTTTAATTGTTTTTGCAAATAGAATTTTTTTCACATAGTTAATATCTCCTTTCTTTATTTAAGGGCTCTTTATTTAGAAATAAAATATTTATATAGGCCTCTGCGAAAACTTGTAGGTATCATCAAGAAATAAAGTTAAAACATTAAATGTCAAAGTGACATGTTTGATAACACTTCTGCTATTATATTGAGCAAAATTCATAGAATGTTTTTTTCATTTCTCGTTATTTTGGCATAGGGTCAGATTCTTTTTATTTCCTTCACTTAAAATTTCCACTATTTTTAAGTGAAGAAAATAAAAAGAATCTGACCCTATGCCAAAATAACGAGAAATGAAAAAAACATTCTATGAATTTTGCTCAATATAATAGCAGAAGTGTTATCAAACATGTCACTTTGAAATTTAAAAATGGCACATTTAGTATAAAGGTTGAATATCTCATAGTTCTGACCATTTTCAGAACAAATCAAATTTAATAATACTTTTTAAAATGTGATACTTAATATCACGTAAAATAAAATTGCATTTTTGTTATTTTTTAAAGATAAATGTATTATTTTTCCAAACATCTCAGAATAAATCTGAATACAGTAATGAACAACTTTGAATTTTTTAGTTTTTTTATTTATTTCTTAACATACTCAAATAATATTGAGTAAAACTACATGTATAGATATTATAATATTTTATGTTTCTGTAATGTCTTTCTTGCAAATTCAATGTTAAATGGATTGTCCGTGAAATTGATATAAAAAATCGTTTCTTGAAAAATACGCGCCTTCGTCCACTCGTGAAAATCAACATAAACGTCTCGAATTTCTTAACTAGGTATAGGACAATAGTCTTCTTCAAGGAGGAAAAAAATCTCTCAGGATTGCTCATATAAAAAAATTTTCGGTCAGCAAAGCCACATGTCTCGAGTCGGTTTTGAAAACAGTTAAGATCATTCTGTGAGAGACTCCGGTAACAGTCTTCACGAAAAGTTTTTAAAAAAATGTAAATCTTGTTCGCGTTTTGCCATTGAAAACCAATTTGACATCCTTCTTTAATAATAAAATTTTTTCAAATTGCGGTCGGTTCGTGTGGAAAATTTTTTTTTATGTTTTGCCGGTTTAATTGTTATCCGGTTTTTTATTCACAGTGAACACTAAATATTTTTTCAATTCGTGATGCTGCATACTGGACTTCTTCATTTTGAATTGCAAGCTGAGATAAGTTTTTCAATTTTATGATAATCCTTATTTTAATTATCTCTGTTTTACAGGAATTTTGAATTAATCTTTGAATTTATGGCACTGAAGAGTACCCCCATATGTCGCCGAAACGTTTGCCTTGCTTTCTTTTTGAGTATTTTTATATCTAATAGTGGAAATTTTAAGTGAACAAAATAAAAAGAATCTGACCCTATGCCAAAATAACAAGAAATGAAAAAAATTCTTAAAACATTACATTAATTAAGTTTTTTTTTATCAGTTTACACACAAAAAAACGGCATAATTGGTGTGTTAAGAATGAAAAATTTATAACAATCAGAGGATAATTTTCAAACAATTAAATGTGTTTTTCATCAAATATTATATTTTATTTAAAATTTGTTTAAATTCAAATTTTTTAATGCAGTACAAAATTATTATTAATTTTGAAACTTTGGAAACAATTAAAATGTACTTGAGTGATAAGAGATTAAAAAAAGAATAAATATTCTCCGAATCGTGGTGCCCCGTTTGGCGCCTACCGCCTATTGTGCCCTGACAGTGTCTCGTGCTCGTGAATCGAGCGACCGGCTGCAACGCTGCTTCAAAAATGTTTCGAGCATCGCTCAACAAATAAAGTCATGTCTCGGAAACTAATGAATTTTTTAAAATTGTTTTGGGCTCAATTTATAGCTGAGGTTTTAGGCGTTATTTTAGCAAAGTTTCAAATTTTTCCTATCACTTCCCTAAAGTATGCAGGCAGCTGAAATTTAAAAGTGAAAATTTGTCAAAATCGGAAATTACGTCGGCCTTTCTCACACGCTATCTCGGCTTCTATTTAATGAAAATACTTCAAATAGAGCTTATTCGACGCAAAATTTTATAATATTTTAAACGCCTTTTTGAAAATATTTCTAACTTAATTTTTCACGGAGATAGCCGCTTTCAAAGACGAGCATGTTTTTAATACAACTTTTGTAGGTGGTCCCACAATTTTGACCGGTAGTGTACGTGATCCATTTAAGTTTATAAACTAAAATAAATGGTTTTTCTGAAAATTTATTTCACAATTCTCCTTAATATTCTTATTTCAATACCAGAATTTAAATAAAGCTGCAACTTCATGATTTTATTAATATTTTTATTGCTAACGTTACTTATATTGTTGAGTACAAGTTATCTACAAGCTTAGACATATTAAGATATCCAAAATATAAAAAACAATTTTTCACTTATTAATCAATAGATTAAAATTTATGTTATTATAATTGTGTCATCATATTGAATATACTTATGCTTTAGATCATTTTCAATTAGATATTTTATTCATCTAAAATCCACCCTTTTAGTATATGTATCATCTAAGGGCTGAAACAGAATAACTTGCCAACACTAGATGTTTTTTCAAGATTTTTGAATTTTTTTATTTTAGAACAATGTGAATTCTGGCATCTTTTAACAATTGTTTCCTGAAAAAATAGCATTCCTTAGATTATATGTATTTTCCTGTTATTGTTACTTTTCCTTTAAATTTGTTATGATACTTGGAGAAAAATGACCACTGGCCCACAAATAAATTCTTTTTCTATGCGCGCAGATTACCTCTATGATATTCCTATGTATTTTTTCCTACTGAAACTGAATCGGTAACCCGTTTGACTTTAGCACGTCAGGATTTCATCCTAACCAAATAAGCCGAAAAATATGTAATGCATTAACCCCATGACCCTTCTACACTATGACCCCATAATCTCTAAATCCCATAACCCTGTGCATCGAAAAGGTTATGTACAGCAAAATCGAAAAATTTCGTGTATATTGTTTTTGTGACTTACAGTGATGACTGAACTTCATATAATAAACTCAAATACCCATCAACCTGCTACCCTTTAACCTCATAACCCTATACATCCATACCCTCATGACTAACAAATAGTTCACAATCGTGGAATAAGATTGTATGATCAGGGAGCTGGAACTGCCAAAAGATGTTGCAGAATATAAAGTTCACTCATTACTGTATGTATCAAAAGAAACATACACGGAATTATACAGGGTTATGGGGTTAAGGGATAATGGGGTAGAGGGGTAATAGATTGGTGGGTGTTTGAATTTATTGTATGAAATTTACACATCACTGGAAGTCATAAAAGAAACATACACGAGATTTCCATTTTTGCAGTACATGACCTTTTTGATGTACAGGGTTATGGGGTTATGGGATTGAGAGATTATGGGGTTATAGTATTGAGGGGTTATGGGGTTAAGGGATTACTTTCTTTAGGGCTTATTTGGTTATGGGGTTATAGGTATATTGAATTTCGTGATTTTTCGAAGTGTTTTTTGAGGTTAGGACGAAATTTTGACGTGTTCGAGTCAAATAGGTTACGAATTCGGTTTCAGCGGGATAAAATACATGAGAATATCATAGTGGCATTCTTCGCGGAGAAATTTTTTTTTGTGGTCCCGTGTATAATTAATGAAGTATTTCGCACTAGGATAAATAAAAGGTAGCAATACAGAACTAACTGGAATCAATGCTCTTATTAAACGATCCGTTGAGTGCTTATAAATCATATCCAATTATACATTAAAGGGGTTAGGATTATCAGAGTAAACATTTTCCAAAAACTTACCACATTTGCTTTACCCAATTCAGTTGCTACATCTTTGAATTGGGTTTTATCGAGTAATTGAGTTACACATCGCTCACAACTTGCACGGTCACGACAATTTTTTTTGTTGCAGTCTATAACAAAATTACAATTAAACGTTGTAATACATAAATTCAAAGTTTTAGTAAAAATAACAAATCATATAATATCAGAAAAAATTAAACTCTTCTAACAAAGACCGTATGAAAAATATCCATCTAAATAATAATGTTGCAAAATTCATCTGTAACAAGTTGCAATGTTTTGCAGGAAATTTCATTGACTTAGATTCATGTAAAGAGTAGGCTGTGAACCCTCAAGTGCAAATTAGATTATTACTTCCATCTCAGAAAATTAAAATCTTTATATATGTACTTACAGTTGTCTGCATTAACGGCTGAAGCGACAATTAATAAAATAGTCAGGGTAGAAAACAATTTGGTCGAAATAACCATTTTTGAATAACGTCTTGCTCAGAATATCACCTGAATACTGCATGGATCGAACTGAGTTGCCACGTCTTTCATTGCCACCTCAACAGATTCAATGTATTTAGGCAGATAGCATTGTGCATACCTTGTTTTCCTTTTGAGAATTTTATATATAAAAAAGTGATAACTTTAATCAAAGAAGATAAAAAGACTCTGACCCTATGTCAAAATAACGAGAAATGAACAAAAAATTCTATGAATTTTGGGTCAATATAATAGCAGACATGTTATCAAACGTGTTACTTTAAAACTTTTCTTTAACGCTTTGTCACGTCCCGCGACGCATTAGAATGTAAAGGGTTTCCCAATAAGGGTGATATGTTTTGAAATTGAAAAAAACACTGAATATTCATTCGTAATTGATCGAAATCTTTTTTATTATATTAGATATTCTATGCCATTTATGATTTAAATAATATATCGGCCAAATGTCCCCCGAGACTTGAGCCAAAAATGCGCCTCATCAGAAAAGATGATTTTTTGATGAAAATTGGGATAATTTTCTATTGATTCCAGAGCCCAATCCGCGAACTCCCGACGCAAACGATGGTCATTAAGGCTTCAGTTATTGGGCCAGAATCATCTTATAGGGATGCAGGCCAAGATCCAATCGCAAAATACGCCAGGTAGTCATCCTGGAGAGGCCCAATTCCTGAGATCGGCGTGGCACGGACAATTCACGGTTTTCCTCGATACTGGCCTGTACGGCGGCTATATTCTGTGCAGAACGTGCGGTACGCATACGATTTTTAGGCTTAGTATCCAATAGAGTAAATTCACTCTCCAACTTATCGATTATTCGATGAATTGAGAGCGCGGATGGAGCAGAATGACGACCATATTTTGCACGATATGCTCTTTGAACACCGACAAAACTTCTCGAATTTTGATAAAATAATTGGACAATTTCCAAACGTTGTGGAAGCGTGAAACTACTCATGATTAAATGGCAAACCTTACTGATGACAACTGACAGCAGACGTCAAAAATTTCAGTTCAAATGAGCCCGATAGGGACATTCAAAATCATATCACCCCTATTGGGAAATCCTTTACTATAGGCACAGGCTAGGTCTAGAGAAAAATCTGAAAAAATCACTAAAGAGAGAGAAAACCGCCTATTGAAAAGAGAGGTATAACTACGTCACACGCATCGGGATACTGCGTAATGCGTGACGTCACCAAACAATATAATATAAAAAGGACACCCCGCCAAGGGTGAAACTAGTCTTGTGAGCAGAAATAAGTGCGGCAAATTTCTAAAATCTTAAAAGGATTCACAGCGTGAGATACGCGTTTAGTCCAGTTTTTCCAAAGAACCGTGTCATAAATTCTCCGTGTTGCACTTTCAATCTTTGAAAAAATCTTAGAGTCAGTGTTGAGTGGGATAGCTATTCTTGTCCTCTTCACACCAGTGGGATATTTTTCCTGTCTTCCTCACACCAGTGGGTTACATATTGCTGTCTTCTTTACACCAGTAGAGGAATCATTCTCTCTCCCTCACACCTGTGAGGATCATCCATAAAAAAGTGACCATTCACAACTCAACAAAAGGTACCAGAAATTCTTTCTCTTTCTTCTTTACTCTTTACCTATTCCCTGTGCCATTATCTAAATCTTTGTAAAATTTCAACTTTATGTTTGTACCAATTTTAATTTAAATAAATAAATTTTGTATTACTTTACTAATCACTGTGTTCTTTACTGACTTATCCTCATCCCTAAGCGAGGATCACTTAATCCTAACTTAAAGCGAGGAACCTTCAATCAAAGTAAGTATTTACGTAGTTGTGACGTAACAGTTTTTACGAAAAATAACCATTGTTTTTGTTTTTTCCCAGCACGTTAGGTTTTTGAGAGTTTTTCAATTAAATTTAAAAAAAAAATAACAAATCGTATGTCATAGGTCATATTTTGTTGACCAATGTAATTTTGTCATTATATTTTTATGATGAATGCATTATTGTAATGTTAGTTTAGCAATATCTCTATTGGGTATTAATGACTCCGATAAATATGCTAGTCATTAAAGATGATTCTCAGATCAAACTACAGGGTTTCCCAATAGGGGTGATATGATTTTGAATGTCCCTATCGGGCTCATTTGAACTGAAATTTTTGACGTCTGCTGTCAGTTGTGATCAGTAAGGTTTGCCATTTAATCATGAGTAGTTTCACGCTTCCACAACGTTTGGAAATTGTCCAATTATTTTATCAAAATTCGAGAAGTTTTGTCGGTGTTGAAAGAGCATATCGTGCAAAATATGGTCGTCATTCTGCTCCATCCGCGCTCTCAATTCGTCGAATAATCGATAAGTTGGAGAGTGAATTTACTCTATTGGATACTAAGCCTAAAAATCGTATGCGTACCGCACGTTCTACACAGAATATAGCCGCCGTACAGGCCAGTATCGAGGAAAACCGTGAATTGTCCGTGCCACGCCGATCTCAGGAATTGGGCCTCTCCAGGATGACTACCTGGCGTATTTTGCGATTGGATCTTGGCCTGCATCCCTATAAGATGATTCTGGCCCAATAACTGAAGCCTAATGACCATCGTTTGCGTCGGGAGTTCGCGGATTGGGCTCTGGAATCAATTGAAAATGATCCCAATTTTCATCAAAAAATCATCTTTTCTGATGAGGCGCATTTTTGGCTCAACGGCTTTGTAAACAAGCAAAATTGTCGTTGTTGGTGTAAGGAAAACCCTCAGGTCATTCATTCATCTGCATTATATCCCGAGAAACTAACCGTTTGGTGCGGTTTATGGTATGGTGGCATCATCGGACCATTTTTTTTAAAAAACGCCGAGAACCGAACCGTAACTGTGAATGGAGAGCGATATCGGGCCATGTTAACCGATTTTTTCTTTCCGGAATATGATGATATTGATGCAGAGGACCTTTACTTTCAACAAGACGGCGCAACTTGCCATACTGCTGGCCAAACAATAGATTTATTGCGAGGAAAGTTTGGAGAATCGATTATCTCAAGAAATGGCCCTTTCAATTGGCCGCCAAGATCTTGCGATTTAACGCCTCTGGATTATTTCCTTTGGGGATACGTTAAATCTAAGGTTTATGCCAATAAACCAAAGACAATTGGAGAGCTTGAAACCAATATCCGAGCCGCTATAGCAGCCATACCACCAGAAATGCTCCACAAAGTCATCGAAAATTGGCTTGAACGCATTCGGGTTTGCAAGAAGAGTCTCGGGGGACATTTGGCCGATATATTGTTTAAATCATAAATGGCATAGAATATCCAATATAATAAAAAAGATTTCGATCAATTCCGAATGAATATTCAGTGTTTTTTTTCAATTTCAAAACATATCACCCTTATTGGGAAACCCTTTATCATGCCCGCCACCCCAACTTTTTCAGAAAGACTCACTTTTTCTAGACAAAATAACAAATAAGACGTTAGTAATAATTATCATATTTGAAAAAAAATGTATTTAAACAGTTATTTCTCTTTGTATACATTTTATTTTAGATTAAATTCTCCTGCACTGTGACGTAATATTCTTATTCTGTTATTTAAAAATGTGACCCAAATATATACATATTTACGCAAAATAGAAAAAGTTGTCCGGTTGTAGTTCATTCGAAACGACAATCCCACACATATATCAACCTGTCCACGTCCTTCTCTCTAATCTGCATTTCAACGCCTGCCCCTCGCATTTCATTAGCAACAGAGGTGCTTGGTTGAATTTCACACACGCATCTAGACCCTTCCTTCATCTTTCTCGTTCATGACGTCACTAACATTTACCACCTTTGCCATTTTGCTTCTTTTACAATCACTCAATATGCTTTCCGTGTCAATAAGCATAGTCATTGTCTTTCCACTTATCCATTTTTTCTAGTCGGAGCGAATGGAACATAAAATTCCCTTCGCTTTACCTGAACGATGAAACATATTTACTGAAACCTTTTTATTCGCCTATGGTTGAAATAAAAGTTTTCAAATGCCTTCAAAATTATGCACAAAAAGTCCAGAAAAAACAACCTGTAACTGACTGATTTCTCCAAATCATTTCAATCGATTATGTCGATCATTAGAAGATTCAAAGTCATTTAAGACCAGATGGAATTTTCAATATAATTTGACAAAAGTTTTCTGTGAAAAAATCAATGATTCTGAGTGCTACCTCTATTTGCAGCAATTGCTAATAAAATTAACTAGTACTTCAAACGCTGTTAGAACAGGAAGATACCACGACCGATAGGCTACTGCTCACAATCGTTGTTACCAGTGCTAACGTAAATTAGCTGGCATCGCTAAAGTACTGTAGCGAATAGACGTTAGTATTAGCAGCTAAGACATTCGCTGTCCGTATATCAAGTAACTTTCTTAGCTGTGGTAGCGAATATTTAGTTAATGCAGCTAATTATTTTTTTCCGTGCAGCGGAGTGGAAGCGTTTCTTTCTTCACAGAAAATTTTTTAAAATTTAATTAACGATTCATTTTTATATGAAACTGTGCCCAACTGATTTCAATACGTTAAATTCAAATAATTTCTAAATTGTAAAGAGCAATTTACTCAATCGCAATTTTCATATTAGAATTTTGATAAGGCATAAATAAAAGAGAGTTCTCAAGTTTTTGGGAAGTGAAAAGAATATTTTATAAAGTCAATAGAAAAAATAATTAACAGATAGAGTAATTTTCTATAACTCAAATTACGTAGTATAGACTGTAAAATCATGACGTGTAGATAACGACACGAAAGGTTGTTGATATTTTATCTACAGTTGTGAAATTTTTGTCTTTGGCTGACCTTCAAATACCTTTTCTACTCATAATTATAATCCTTTAATATCTTAATAATAGTATTTTAAATGTCAGGTTCTTTTATTTCGTTTGATGAATATGAGACTGATTTAAATTTTATAATAATTCTTGTAGTAGTTCTTGTAATTTCTGTTTAAAGATGTTCCGAGATTTTTTAATTTTTACAAAAAAAACATCTTTTATGTTAGTCATTTCTTTAAACATAATCAAAACATTTCGAACTAATATTTTTTCTGAAATTCTAAGATATTTTTCTATTCTAACTTTTTGAATCAGGAAATAGTTTTCAAGAACACTCCAATATAATAAACTATTTACACTCTATTAAATTTTTTTCTTAGCACATTTTGGTACCAAAAGTTTCACATATCGATACCCACGTTCTAATATGTCGTATCCCACATTTGGAAAATTTTTCAGGAAACGATAAAAACGTCTTCCTAGCACAAATAAATAAATGTAAACAAATTTTTGTTTTATACGTTCATAAAAATGCACAAATAATAATAATTAAAGCAAAAAAAATCTGCCCGCTTCGCGTGCACATTCTCATCGCGCGCAGCTCGCTTCGCTCGCAAGCTTGAGCGCGCCTAGGGCGCGCGATTTGATCGTCGCACTTCGCGCTCCGATCTTCCTGGACCTCGTGCTTCGCGCTCGGTCTTGTGCTCTTCGCATACATTTAAGTTTATTTTTTATAATTTAATACTGAAGCTCAAACCCATTTTATAATATTAAAGATGATGTGAATTACTCATTTTCTCAAATTCACTAAATTTCTTTTTCAGTTTAAGTGAAACAGGAAATTCAATTTACTTAAGGCTCTATCGGCCTTAAGGAACACATTCTCAGGCTAAAATAGATAATTTTGCTTTCAAGAATAGCAATATTATTATTAAAGGGCTAATTTGAAAGAGAAAAGATTATTTTTCATGAAAAAAATTTGAAACACAAAAAAATAATGTTATTAATAAATTTCATTTTTGCCCAAACTTATTTTCTTATCGCTTCGAGCCAAATTTTTAAAAATGATGCGATTATAATAAATCACGGTTCATTTTTTTAGGAAAAAGATTCTCTGCAACTTGACCGTTTCCGATTTTTGAAAATGAATTCTTTAATGGCTGAAATTATAAAAAAACAATTTTTCAAAACAAAATTTTTATAAACAAATTGCTGTATTTGATAATAATTAATTCAATTTCAAAAATAGGAAACGGTCAAGTTGTAGAGAATCTTTTTTCTAAAAAAATGAACCATAATTTATTAGAATCGCATCATTTTCAAAAATTTGACTCGAAGCGATAAGAAAATAAGTTTGGGCAAAAATAAAATTTATTAATAACATTATTTTTTTGTGTTTCAAATTTTTTTCATGAAAAATAATCTTTTGTCATTTAAATTGGCCCTTCAATAATAATGTTGCTATTCTTGAAAGCAAAATTATCTATTTTTTTCTGAGGTCTAATTTTCGTGATCGTACTACCTTAAGGAAACGATTTTGAAGAACAACGCTTATTTCGTATCTCACATATTTTGGTGAAAAAAATCGAATTTTTTTAATATTAAAAATCAAAACATAAAATATACATCCTGTCGAGAAATTTTTTAATAAGAATGTGTAGACCTCATTTAGGCAAATAATTTTTCATCTAAACTTTTTTTATGTATCTCATATATTTTGTCTAAAAAATGGAATTATTGAATTTTAATCTTATTTTTTGGAATTGAAACGAAAAATATATGTTTTTTCATAAACTGTGTAAGACAAAACTTGTAGATCTTTTTGAAACGAACAACTTTGTATTCTTACGTTTTTTTCGTATTTCACATATTATTGTTAAAAAATTGAATTTTGGATTTTCAATAGATTATTTTTGAATTAAAAAAAAAATATGCATCTTATGAAAAAATGTTACAATTCAAATTTGTAGGTCTTCATGTAGAAAATAATATTGTATCATAACGTTTTTTCGTATCTCGTATAATTTAACTGGAAAATCGAATTTTGATATTGACTTTTTTCGAAATTGAATATGCTGTAACATTTCTAATTTTGATTTAATCAAAAAACGTTATCAAGATAATTTTTATAGATTTATGAGCACTATCTAAAACCAGTATTAAAATTTTTGATTTTTTCAAAAACACAAAAGTAGTGCTCAATCCCTCAATTTTGATTGGATGTGGCTGGTTAACGAACTTGTCCTTACTTTTTCGGCTCCGATAAAGTGTGCCAAAGCACAATTCAATCTGATAATTCTATCGAGAGTTATGCCGCACACGACCTACAGACAGACAGACAGACACTTTCGTAAAAGCCCTTTTTTAGACTCAGGGGATCTCAAAACGTAAAGATTTGATGAAATTTTCGAAAGTCATTTTTCACATAAAACCAATACCTTCTCATCTATGATGAGAATGTAAAAATTATTTAAATAAATTTTATGATATTTATGTGGGTTTCGCAGTACTTTGCTTTTAACACCAAGATTAACTTGATTAGCTTTTCGTTTCTTACTCTTAGTCTTTTCAGTTACCTTAACTATATTTTTACTCTCGGCTTCGAAATTTTTTATTGATGGAGATTGGTCAGAAGCAGAGTCAGTATCATCAATATATTTTATATTATCATAGAAGCAGTGTGTATCTCTCAGCAACACTTTTTTTAATGCCTGTAATTGTTGCCATTTACTTTTAGTTCTTTTTAAGCGATCTACAAACAAAGGTTTCAGCGGATGCTCTAGATTTAATTGGAGTTGTAAAAATATTATTTGTAATTACCTTCTTACTCATTTTATTAAATAATTTCTCAAAATAAACTTAAGACTAATCACAAAATAAAAATTGACTGTCACATCGCTGGCGCTGACTTAACCAATGGATGTGGGATACGACATATTAGAATTCGTGAAAATCGGCATGTGGGATACGACATATTAGAACGTGGGTATCGATATATTTTTTTTCAAAAGGAAGTGTTAATACAAATAAAATAATAAATAAAATAAAGTCAGAAATAAAACTCTTCAACATTTCCCTTGATGCCTATGGCGATCACGTTCGCGTAATTTTTCATCTTCCATTTCTATCTGTTTCGTATAAAATGATTGTTATGCAGTCCCTTGAATGCACGGGTGTTTGCCAGTGAAGCGATTATTATCCCAAGTGTGCCACCAAAGTGGCTTCGCATACCAACTCAAAATGTTTGTCCACCACACACCCCCAGGAATTTCTCTGGTCACAACGGAGAGAGACTAGACAAGGGAACTTCTGCTTCCGGGGTTCAAATAGAACAACCTGAAGGTTCGAGTTGGTGTGACCCAACTCGACATGAAACGAACAGGGTTGTGTTCAACTTGACTTGTCCCGCATACGTAACTTTAGTGCAAGTAGTTCAAACCTAGATTTATAGCTGACTAAGTTTTCAGCATAAAGATAAGATTCAGTGTGCGGTGAAAAAAATAAAATAACAGTGAAGCTTCAGTTAAATTACGAAAACACTTCTAGGGGCTAACGCCCATGTAGAAAAGTCGGATTCATGCCAGTATTTACAAACGGCACAGTAATGCGCCAGTTGTAAACAAGGAGCAATGCCTGTACAGTTGGTACTGGGCCGAGGGTTGACGCGGTACTGTCATAGTACAGCCCCAGCCCTGAGATCAAGTGTCGCCAAACAACCGACTTCGGAGTAATGCCAGTACTAAACTAGTAGAGATTTCAGTACTGGCATGGTACCAATGTCTAGTACCGCGCCAGTACCGATGGACAACTTCCAGCCAAGTTACCTTTCGGAGCCACGCCGGTGTTAGGCCGTGCTTATGCCAGCACTATTCCAGTACCACGCCAGTACTGCAAATGCTTCTGCGGTACTGGCGCGGTACGAAGCTGGTTGTAAATTTCCACCTGGGCGTTTGTGATATTATGTGACTCTTTGAACGTTTTGAACGTCTCCAGTTCTCTCCAAAAATGAAACACGAAGAATTTAAAACATATGTGTTTCTTTTTATAATAAATTATATTTTTCCAAAACCGTTTATTTTGAATGTGCGTCCTGATATATGCACGATTGAATTTTCTTCATTGCAAGTGTACCCTCCTCGTGTTTCTAAGTGACAGGCAAACAGAGTCGGTGCAAATGTAATTTCCGTCACTTACTATGTAAATAATCTCAGGTTAATACATTGCAAGTGCAAATTACGATGGAGCAAGTCCTCAACGCGTGTCTTATTACTCCATTAGGAACGCAAGTGAACCCTTTCAAGCATCTCTGATTTCTAAGCAGAACTTCAGCTAGGTATGAGAAAGTAACTTGTTTTGATATTGCATGTATAATATCTTAAGGGGTTACCCCTAGTTGTACTGAAAAAAAATCGGTTTTTTTAAAGAATTTTTTGCAACAAAACCACTAAACTTTTTTATACCTACTATTTATTACATTAAAGTGCATACTCTCAACATACTTTTAGTAAATTCTCAATAAAAAACATTTTTTATTTTGTAAAGACAAGGCCATAGCCGTTGAGTGACGATTTCAACACCGTAGTGGAGGACTTCCCTTCTAAAACATGATTTCCGGTAGCAAATTTTCCGCAAGTCTGGATCATCTAAAATACAAAATTGATACGAATTAAATTAAATTATGAGATTATGTAGTCTTTAATCGATCGAGGAAAAAAAAGAAATATATGGAACAAAATGGTTTTTTGAAATTCCTCGTTTTTAGCAGAACAAAATTTAATAGAAAGTACACTGTAAAAAATGATTCGGAAGTTTTTCCGAAAATAGTCGGACAGCTTAAAATATAAATGAGTTGTAAATTTTTCCAAAGATATAGTCGGAAATATTTCCGAAATAGAACTGGAAATAGTTCCTACTGTTTGGTAGGAGAAATATACAGTTTGTTAGAAAAAATTGATATATTTCATACTTTAAGTGGAAAAAGATCCACACGGAGAAAAATAGAGGGTCAGCCTGAATATCTAGAGGGTCAGGTCGACCAAATATGATGATCGACTATAGGACAGCCTTCTAGATAATCAAACTGATCATCTGTAGAGGGTCAGAAAAAAATAATCGATTTGATCATTGTAGAAGGTCGATTTGATCATCCTTGAGGGTCGAAATAAAAATTTAAAACAAGATATTCAACTTGATCATCCCAGAGGATCGATTTGATTATCTTGATAGTGTGACTGTTTCTCTGTGGTAATCAAGCTGATCATAAATCGAGAGTCTCCCTGATTATGTCCATAAAATTATGGAAGGGCTATTTGATAGTCTAGAGGGTCGGTCTGACTCTCAAAATTTTGAACCTCTAACTTCGACCCTCCGTTTTTCTCCGTGCAAAATAAGTGAACAAATTTCCGTTTTTGTGGAATAATTTCCGCTTTTCATGGAAAAAATTTCCTACAACTTAGAAATTTTTTGAAATGTTCTCACCTTTTTGATTCATTTCCTAATAGTTCGGAAATAAGTCCGAAAATTCGGTCAATTTTCCTCAAATCTATGAAATATTTCCACTTTCTGTAGGCAAATCTATGCTTCCTAAGGATTTAGTAAATTTTTCCTAATACATAGTAGGAAAATTTATCGATATTTTACAGTGTATTTTATTCCAATTTAGTAAACGATAAACCCATTAACAAACTATTTAGTACCATCCTAAAGCGGTAACGGATTTTTGATTTGGGTAATCTGCACATTTTTCGACTTTGAATACACCTACTTGGAAGATCATTTTGAAAACTATTCTCTGTCCACTGGAAATAATAAGTTTTTCCTACTAGCGGGTCATAAAGTGGATTTTCTGATCCCCTAGTAAAAAAAATCGTGTGCGACATGGGAAAAACATTAATTTTACTCGTGTGGTTGTTACCCTTGCTTTGTTCGGGCATCAAACTTCACACTCGCAAAATAAATTGTTTTTCCCTAGTTGCACAATCTACTATATAAATATGCCACAGTTATTTTATTAATAAGGACAACTAATTATTTTAATAGTTTTACTATCTGTTTTGTTGTCATAAGAACTCGAGTAGTAAAATCAACTAGGAAATTGACTGTGACAACCAATAACTAATAAATAATAAAGTTGGTTGTATTATAATTAACCTACTATTGACAGAGTGTTGATCAATTACAAAATAAATGCGGTTATTTTATTTGTCTTTATTGCTTCCTTATGGAGTGGGCATAATATTGATGGTTTATCAAATCAATTTTTTAGCACATAAACATTAACGCATAAAAAATTTGTTAAACTCCCTGCATTATTTTCAAGGAAGAATAAAAGGGAGAGGGAATTATTTTGAATAATTAAAAACACAATTTTCATCGTATAATTTAACAAAGGGTTATTTATTTTCAAAAAAGGGATATCGTAACATTTCCTCTTCTTTTTAGTATACGAAAGAAAAAAATAATGTGAACGGCTCTTTCGACTTTTCCAAAATTTTTAACAGTCAACCATAGCTGAAAATCTTCCTCTAAAACTGAAATATCCTCTTTTTCCACAGTATTGATAAACGTGTAATAAACTGTAACATTTATCTGCATCTTTCGACTAATTCATCCCCTTCCCATATAAATTATAGCTTGAGCGGGACAGTGCTTCGAGAAATTCAATTTAATTTCTTAAGGAACTCTTTACTGTTCGAGATACAGGCTTTAAAAGGACCGTAAACGAAGTAAACAGAAATGGGGCACAAAGAGGGTGTCCTGCAAAATGAAGATGTGGAAAAGGACATTAGGAAGAGCGTGACCAAGGGACGCTCCGAACAGGAAGTAAAAGAGAGACTGAAAGTGGGTTTGGAGTTAGATGGTTGATTTCGTTGCGGGGTTGTTCACATTGCGAGAGATTCCGTTACTGCGCAGTCGCACGACTGGCGCAAACTCTTCCTACAGCATCCCCATCAGTTGCAAGTCAGATGTTGTCACGTTCGTTTTATCCGAAAGTATTTCACCCCACGAATGATATCAATGTTCTAACCAGTACTGAGCATGTTCGAACCCACCCCTTACCCCTTATCATAATGACACTCATCTAATAAATAAAATGTATCAATTAAAATTGTACATATGAACCAATATATTCAAATATTTAAATCAAATAATAGTTTATTACCTTAAAAAATATAAATGACTAGAAAAATTGATACAAATAAGTGTAAACATTTTCGGCATCATGTGAGTGAACTTTTTACGCAATGAGGAAGATTAAGAAACAAGTGAAATGGATAATATGAGGACATCAATTCACTGCATGATTTATTTCTTCATTTTTGTTGGAGGTAATTACTTCTCTATGCTCTGCTCAATCTAAAAATCATATTTATTAAACAAAATGCCACACAATCGAAATATTTCAAATAAAATAGAGCAATGCTGATTTCAAAAAATAAATCGATAATTCTAGTATGTCCTTTTGAATCCAATAATTAATTCAGGTCATGAAATTCTGTTAAAAGCTAACGGGTTTTAAATTTCTAAACGCTAGTAGTGCTTCTATTGATAAAAAATGCATTAGAATTAAAACGTGAAGGGTTTGAAAGTAAATGGTACTGCTAACGGATGCGAGAAATAATTTTTTTCAATCTTCGCCCGTCATTCGGAAACACCAAAACGGAAACTTCTTCCGCAATCGCACTTCCTTTTTCACACTCACTTTGGATTCGCAAACGGTTACCGACCACTATCAGCAATGGTATTTAATCGAGGGAATTTCCGAAATCATCCGAGCTTCGTCTTTCCACGTGTACCGTTATCGTTAACAAACGATGATACCCTCTTGATTTTATCACGTTCCGTTTGCCCGCACCAAGCAAGACGCTTAATGGTCTGAAAGCGACAGCGATTCCCCCATAAAATTTAATTCAGCCAGGAATAAGCGTTGATGTAATAAACTAAAATTTATGACGAAGAGAAACAAGGATAGCTAAGGAAGTAAAAATGATACTTTCCCTCTGACTTTATGTACCAATTAAAATGACTTTTACCTGGAAATTAGATAAATCCAAGATCAGATATAAAAGCTGTATAGAGCTTCTATTTTAGTCGTCTTTTATAATTTTGCGAAAAATCTCGCATAAAGAGTAAAACGAAAACAGAAGATTAACTTCTTCCAGCATCAAAATTCTTTTTGGTGCGTGGAAATCATTATTGTATAACTTCTACGTAGGTATTTTTTTCGTTCTTTGCTGCAATTCCCCTGTAATGCGAAATTAATTCCCATTTCAGCAGTTTCTTTATTCATTGGACATAAATAATTCTCTGGTACTGATATTGTCCCCGGAGTCTGGAAAAATAAAAAATAAAGTTTGAGTCAATTACTTCGTTAGGGTGTCATGATTAGAATTCAGAATATTTTGCGGACAGCGAAAGCAGCGAAAAAGCCCGAGTCGAAAAATCGAAGGCCTCATTTGAGCCTCTGCGACATAATTTTGAGGCTAAAGAGGTGTAAAAAAGGTTCTTGTTCGTATTTTTGAACCTCTTTTAAGCCTCCAGACTTGACTTACGTCCGTTTTAGGCTCAAGAGGTTCAAAGGAGGTCAAACATTACGACGGGAAAAGTGCCTGTGAGGCTCTTCTCGATCGAAGAGGTTCCTGAGCGTTAAAAGAGGTTGAAAAATAAAATACAGAGGCTAAAGAGGGTTAAATGATGACTTAACGATTATCAATAGGCTTTAAAGAGGTTGTGGAGGCTTGAAATGTTTCAAATGAGCTTCAACATCACCAAGAGGCTCATATGAGGCCCTCGAAATTTCGACTCGGGAGAATTCATGATAAATCAAATATTTGATTTGCAATATTATTACTTACTTTGCATATTATTATATGAAGTTTAACCTGCCAATGTAAAATAGAAGAAAGGAAGTTAAAATAAGTATGCTGATCCATGAAAAAAGTTAAATTTATTTCAAGCAGATTTGAGTATTTTTCGTCTTTTTGTACTTTATATATATGAATTCACACTTTTTTGGTAGAAGAGGATTTCTCAGTCACATTTAACGATTTTACAAAGCTGGACAATAGAATTCAATGTAAACTTACGATCCAAGATAATTTTTCCTTCCTATCTAACTTTATCTCCCTTTCATTATATTTTTATATTGTATTTTCTAGAAGGAACCTTTTATTATAAATACTGCATTTTCGAACTTAAAAGAAGTTATCGAAAACGAAAAAATTCTCACCATGCTTTTTATTTCATATTTAAAAATGAACTTAAATGAATTTAATTCATTTAAAAATGAATAATATTTCATATTTACAAATATTTTTTGCAGACTCAGTTTAAAAAGAAAACATATTATCAGCTCCCTATGACAAAAATGGAAAGGAAGAACTAACTAACAATGTACTGATATAACATTAGAAAAATGTTTACTCCTAACTTGAGATTGACAACAAAAGAAACTTCCGTTTGCTTCGTTATAGCAAATCCTTGGAAATCTCTCTGAAGATCTTATGGACACACATGTTCCTTTATGACACAGAAATATTGGACAGCAGCATGAAATAAATGAAGAGAAAATCGTAGCAGAGTTTTAAAGACATTTTTTTCACACAGAAAGCCATAGTGTTATAAATAAATGGTAACAGTTTAATAACAAAAAAGCACGGAACTCAAAAACTAGATTTTTCCTAAACTGAAATAGTATATTGTGAAACTAGGGAAAAGAAAGTTTATTTTTCGAGTATGAAGTTCCACACATTGAAGAATAGAGAAAAATGGAGAACAGAGTAAAATAAATGTTTTTCATGTGTTGCACACGATTTTTATTCTACTGGGGGATCAAAAAGTGGATTTTTCTACTAGAGGGTCATAAAGTGAATATTATTCCCCCTGCGGGGCAAACAAATCCATTTTTTGACCCCCCAGTAGAAAAAAAATCGTGTGCAACATGGGAAAAACATTTATTTTCCCTAGTCGCACAACATACTATTTGTTTGCCTCGTAGGGGCAATAAAATGCACTTTACGACCCGCTAGTGAGAATAATGTTTTCATCTATAATCAATATTAAATCATAGTAAATGGACGCATGAATAAATAATAAGTAAATATATTTAAATCATCAAATTTTCCTTCATTTAAAATTACTGTAAAAATCTTCAAAATAATTATTCGTATTATATGGTAGACGAACATTTCTTTTTGGTATAAGACTTCCTCTATTAAAATGCATCGGAGACGTCTCAATGGCACTGTAAAACAAGTTAATAGAGATGACTTGTCTAAATCTAAATCCGTTAAAATTTGACGAATTCGAGATCAATTACTCACTTTTTGTTAATGCAATCACTTATTTTTGATCGACAATCAGTCAGAAACAACTAATTGCATAGCAACAAATGAATTAGTCGTTCGTTTCAGGTTCAGGTAATTAGTTGATGAAACCCGAGCAAAAGTAATTAACTTTTCAAATAAAATGATGAAATTACTTTATAATTCAAAGCTTATAATGTCCCTTGTTAATAATATCTTTTTTTGAATGAAATACTACCAGAAACTATTAAAAATACTTATAGTATTTTTTGACATCAAATGTCATTCTTTTGACAGATTTCTTTTACAAATGGTTTTATATTTCTCCAAAGTTGGCTTTAGAGACAAAGTAAGCTTTTTATATTTTCCTTCCAGCTTAACTTAAGATTCTTAGCTGCGGATTAATAACCCTCAAACTCTAGGACCATTTTCCCCCTTCAGTGTCTTATATTTGGAGATAAACTTTTTCGGAACTTAAGTCATATTGTTGTCCAGATTAAATCATTGTGTGAAATTATAAAAAAATAATCCCTAGAAAACTCAAATTGTTTTATTGTAAAATTAAACTGTTATGTATCAAAATATTTTTGCGGCTAAAAATCTTTGCTTTTCCGAACTGCAAAAAGTGATATGGGAAATTATGAAATTGTAGAGTTGGGGATAATAACAAGATGAAAAAGATGGAAGAGTGAAAGATTACGTGATTAATTTGATAAAAAATGAGGGAAACTGCAGGCAGGTTTTAGCCAACTTTCATTCGATTAATTACTCTCTCTTATCAGAGTAACGAAAAACTGAGAACATCCTGCAAAAGTTGTGTTGGAAATACAAATTAATTTTAAAAAAGGTTATATTTTCAGCAGACCCGATATCTAATCCTACAATAAGTATGTCGAACAATACGTTTATAAAATAATAAATGAAATTATTCACGTGAACTAATTGAATATAGCGAATATTTTTTCAGAACGAACTTTCCAATTATTTCCTAGTGACCCAGAATAAAAAAATTCTTTGGGTTCATTCTTTGTAATGGAATCCATAAGCTTTTTTTATTAGAATGCTGCAATTGGCATGAAATTCAGAACCAGGTCAGCATTAAAATTAATGCCATTCGTTCGGGATATAGTTTGGAAAGTTTCTTCGGTTTGCCAAGCCAAAATCGTCCACATTGAAATCGTTATCCATTTCCTCGCAGGAAGTCACAAAAAATCTCATCTCATCAATACAGCTAGCGAGAAATCTCTCATGAAATATTGGTGGCGCTAAGTATCGATAAAAATAATGGATTTTTAACGTATCGGAAGTTTCTCAAAAGGTGAAATTTTTGGTTCCATCTAGCAGACACCACTCGAATTAAATAAGCCAACTAAATACTCTTGCACCATGATTTACGTAAGTACAGTTCTAGGAAGTTCTGTACAATCGTCATGGCATTAACAGTAAAACATACAAATAATTTTCATCCGCAAAGACGTTGATAGTGGCAGTTATTCGTTATCTTGCTACTTTGTATTAAAAGGAAAATAAAATTTATTTGATTTAAGATCATACCCAATTGGTTCTATTAGATAAATAAATTGACTTAATTCAAGAAAGTTAGAAATCGCTGAATATTCTATCACTTACATCTAAAAATTCTGAAAGTTGCAATAGGGACAATTTTACATTTCAAGTACCTGAAATTTTATACAGTTTCATTTGATCAAGAATTCTTCTACAGTTTCGTAGTTTTTAAGATAAATTTCGTGAAATTTCAATTCAGTTTCGTAATATTAGCACAAATTTCAGAAAAGTCAATAAATTTTCCACAATTTTAGAATATTGGTTCTGTATCTTAATTCGTGCGGTTTGCTAAGAGATGGCGTAACTTGATTATTATTCCATCGTTCCAATATTCCGAACATGCGTTGGAAAGCTACTGTCATTGTGCGTCTTTTTCAGCATATGTCATTCATTTGAAGCGTAAACAACAATAAGTTTTTTTCACTCAAATATGTCGAGCTTTGTGCCTGAAAAAGTGTTTTTGCGGGGAGTTCTTCTTCATTACTTTGATATGAAGAAAACTGCTGCCGAAAGTCATCGTATTTTGGTGGAAGTTTATGGTGAACATGCTCTAGCTGAGCGAACGTGCCAAAAGTCGTTTTCACGATTTAAAAGTGGTGATTTTGGCTTGGAAGACGAAGAACGTACTGGGCAGCCAAAAAAGTTTGAAGATGAAGAATTGGAAGCATTACTCGATGAAGATTGTTGCTAAATACAAGAAGAGCTCGCAGAATCTTTGGGAGTCACTCAAGCAGCCACTTCAAAACGTTCAAAAACAGCCGGATACATTCAAAAGCAAGGAAATTGGGTTCCACATGAACTCAAGCCGAGACGTTCAAAGGCAATTTCGCATGTCCGAAATGCTGCTGGAACGCCACAAAAAGAAGTCATTTTTGCATCGGATTGTTACTGGTGATGAAAAATGGACCCATTACAACAACCCCAAGCGCAACAAATGATATGTGAAACCCGGTCAACCAGCCACATCAACGGCAAAGCCGAATATCCATAGCGCAAAGGTAATGCTCTGTATTTGGTGGGATCAGAAGGATGTGCTGTATTATGAGCTGTTAAACCCGGGTGAAACTATCAATGGAGAACGCTGCCGAACACAATTAATCCGTTTAAAGAGAGCAATAGCCGAAAAACGCCCGGAATATGCGACCAGACACGAGGCAATAATTTTCCATCATGACAACGCTCGGCCCCATGTTGCTATTCCGGTTAAGAACTATTTGGAAAACAGTGGATGGGAAGTTTTACCCCACCCGCCTTATAGACCAGACCTTGCTCCTTCTGACTACCATTTGTTCCGGTCGATGCATCAGAAGCCCTCACTGGAATACGGTTCACATCAGAACGGGGTATCAAAAATTGGTTTGATTCATTCTTGGCCGTCAAGCCAGCGCAATTCTTTTGGGATGGAATCCACAGATTGACAGAAAGATGGGAAAAAGTCATAGCTTCAGATGGGCAATACTTTGAATAATACTATTGTACATGTATTTCTTAAATAAACGTCCACATTTTGAAGAAAAAACCGTACGAATTAAGTTATAGATCCAATACTTTTGCTTAAAATAACGTAAATATCTAAAAATATTAAGTTAATTTTGACATTATCGTAAAAATATTTTAAATTTACTGTTAAATTACTTTAAATTACTGTTACCAACAAACCCAGTTCGTTTCCTCCGATGAAATTTTATCATATCTTTTTAAGAGATAAATTAATAAGAACAATCAATTATTTAAGAAAACATATTGAATGTAAATTTATAGCAGGTGAAAAGCATAGGTCCTAGTATGAAATCACAATGAGAAAGTTTATTCCCTCTCCAATCCTGAACGTAACGTTGTTAATTATTTATTACTGCACGTTATAGAAGCATGAGCTTTTCTAATTTTTATGGAATAAGAATGTGAAAAGGAATGAAGTGAATAAATAAAATTTTCTGTGACTGGTGTAATAAATTTAATGCTTTTAGCAAAATAGAGTTCATTATTAGCCTTCGAACAATTCATAAAATATCTATTGAGAGCACTGAAAATTTAATCAATAAGATATTTACTTCAAGTTCAAGTTAATCTAATAGAATGAATACATTTTTTCAGAATATCTTCAAATAAATGTCATAGAATTAATTCAGAAAGTTCTTCATGCATATTATCAAAAGTACTTGAGAAAATTTTTTTATAATCATTATCAGTTTTAAAATTACTTCAAGCAGTTGATAAAATATCCAACAATAATTTTTAATTATGAGCTTGAAAAGCTTTATTGATTAACACAGAACATTTTTTATTTTAGAACAAATGGCTTATTTTCCTTAACACTTCAATGTTTGATGGATGCATCGTATTCATGGGAACTACTTTTCTTATAACATTTTTGCGGGGAATCACTGGGTTATTTTGTTTGCAATGTATATCCTCGCATTCACGTATGGCCCCGTCGTAAAACAAAACTATTGGTTAGATTAGGGATTCGTGCGTTGTTTTCTTTAACTTTGATTTCTTAAAAGTATACAAAGTAAAATAATCGATTAAATTTAAATGCAAAATTTGAATTGTGTGAAAGAGGATGTAACATTTAGTCAGGTACAGTGGTAGCACTAAGAACCCGACCAAGAAGATTCAGAAAATTATATACCATTGCTTTCGTTTGAAACTTCAGAACCGATTCAATCCTCTTATCGGAAAACTCTTCAGATATATATAAGTTTTTCTTATTTATATTTAACAATTACATGTTATTAAAGTGAACATTTTACACTGAGAGAAAGTATTAGTCGTGGTTACCTATCTTTTTTGTAAAGAAGGGTCACAAGTATGTTTTTTTACTCTGTATAATCTAAGCACCTTAGTTCTTACAGCAATATTAAATGAGTAGCAATGATTAAAATTTTTAGTAAAACTTACAAAATCCGATTAGTCGATCCGTTTTGTAGCCGCGACTATTTTCATGCATTCCCACATTGTATCGAGCTTATAATAGATGTTACCAATACGTTTTTGTAAAATTTACTAATTGCGCTAATGTTAAATTTATCATTCTATCTATTTTATTTTTGTTAATGTCGATGGAAACTTTCTTTGGTTAGAATTGTTTAGGAGAAAAACTTTTCTAATTATTGTTTTTCAAAATGTAACAGAGGATGATAATTGTTGAGAGGTTTTTCATCAAAAACTGCACAACAATTTACAATTATACTTTAAAATTACCATGATTTAATTCTTCTCATTTTGATGAAGAACAAAAGCAAAATTTTAAGAAATCAATGTATGTGACGATTTCAAAACGATTCAAAACAGTTGATAAACAGGTAAAATCTAATTCATCTGTACAATTATTTCTTGAAGTTTACTATTACCAAAGAATATTGCAAGTCATGTTTACACACGAAATATTGCATATGGAAATAAAATATTTACATTTCTCAAAATAAATGAACTTGATCAATTTTACAAAAAAAATTAGTAACATTTACAAAATTTTTGGTACTGCTTACTAAAAATATATAGTTGTGACCTTTTAGTCAGCACAACTAATAGGATTTCTCTCAGTGTAGACAAACTCACCCAAAATGTTTTAAGAAACAGAGGGGTGTCAATTTCTAACCGTATCTTGAATATACGAAGTGAAGTTTCCTTCAATTTCTCATTGTAACGCTTGAATGCACAATTGTTACATTCATCAATTTTTACACAAGAAGAATCGAAATCTACAAATAAAAGTAAAATAACATTTGTTGATACATAAATTAAAAGCTTCAGTAGAGAAATAATTTTTAATTTTCTACATTCCAGGCAGGAATTTTACGTGAAATAAATCTTGAAATGAAGGAAAAATATTATTTAAATTTCCAAGCAAAGATTATTATTAGGAATTTTTTTTCGACGTCGAATGGTTTTTGAATAATCAGTGATTGAGAATTCAAAATTGAAAATTTTAGAAAAACATAACTTGTAAAAAAAAGATTTCAAAATAAAAAAATACGTGTCGATTATTTTGCTCTAGAGAATGCTAAACAGAATGGTTGTCGATTTTAAAATTTCAGCTGTAAATCTGATATGGAATAACCTGTATATAAGATTATAATTATAAATTATAAATAAGATTATAAGTAACGTATATTAATGCTTTCCTTCTTGATAGGCTATATGCATCAGCTCTACAAAGATTTTTTGTGCACAGAACCAAATCGCACGGAAGGCCTTAATGAACATTACCTTATTTGGGTAAACAGAGCATCACAGTTCGATACACTTCAAAAATTTAGAGTAAAGTTTTAAAATGTACGTCACAAATAATTCCAATAACATTAAATATTCTCCAACTTATAGTCGTATGTCTTTATTCATTTTTTATCTTATCACCGCTTACGTAATGTAAACATACGGAGAAACTTTTCAATGTAAAATCTAGTAATATCATAGTTATTTTTCTAAAAATCAATAGGGAGCGAGGATATATCAACAAAACTAGTTTTATTTACCATAACGGTGGGAGGAAATACATTTTCTAAACCCATTGTAAATATAGTGCAACTTTATAAATTATCATTGGGAGTTGCAAAGATTAATATCCTTGATAGCAAATTGAAACTAGAAATAAGTGATATGGATAGAGTGGATAGAGAAAAAAGTAACGAAAGAGCTCTAATAAAATATTATGTTTTAATATTAAGTCATTATTTTTATTATCTTCTAAGTTTTAGTGCAAGAACAAATCAAATTAATTGCGCTTTTGAAGAGTAATAATTTTTTATTCATAAAGCTTAAACTGAGAATAAACTAATTTTCTAGGAAAACTATAATATTTCACTATGGGCCCAGTAAACCCGTAGTGTCTTGTTTAAATATTTATTATTTTGAGAAATTACCTAAATGTAATAAGCTCAATTTACTTTTAAGGGACCAATCATTTATCTCTTTCTATGTATGAGACAAATTATCTCTCGAAATCAGATTCGACTGAAATGTTTAAAGAATGTTATAACAATCTGTATACATATGATATACATAAAATATTAATAATTACAATACATCTAATTTAGTAATGCACAATATCTAATCTATTCAACTTCTACAGCAATTCCTCTCCCAGGTTTTTAATCTATTTAAATTTTTCTCTACACGGAGAACCCAAGTTTAAAATTTTTGCTAAACTACATTTGAATTCAGGGAAAAACGTGTAATAGTTAGAGTTTCTATCAGCAAAATATAGAACTTTAGATGAACTATGCGATAATTTACTATAGATTGTATCAAACTTTACTATAACCTATGCTAAAGCTTCATATAATTTTTCGAATCTTTAGTATTTTGACAGCGAAAAATATTCAGTCCATTGCCATGAAAAGTTTCTCCGTGTATTCCACTAAAGTTATTACCTTTATCAAATATTTGATAGTCAAATAACAGGAAGGAATATTCCATTGTTAACGACACTGAAATTTTATTTCTGGAGCGATTTAAAACAACGTGGCTCCATCATTCGATAAGCTTTTTTAAACAAGTCATAGGTATATGGTGTGTACGTCTGTGGAATTGAATATTTAATATGACATAAATCCACGTTGAAAAATACCAGAAACGTATAACTGAGAACCGGAAATTCGAAATAAGAATTTTATGTTTGGCATAAATGCGCACACTTCTGACTCATTATTACTTCCATATATCCTTTTTTCTGTTTCTTTGTTCTGATTCAAGTAATAATTTTAGCTTTTAGACCTTCAGACCTTTTAGAGCTTGTAAATTGAAGAAATTGATAGGTTGTAGAAAGTTTAATATTTATTAGATTAAACCCCCTTTTAGCTCTGTTAAGTGACATATATTTCCATTTTTATCAAGTTTAAAATTTAAAAGAGAATGTCATCAAAACCTCTAAGAATTCTCATGCACGAACAAAATTTGTCACTAAACAATTTATCGAATTTGCGCAGTAATAATGGATACGAGAGAAAATTTATTACTATTTGGAAATTTTCGTTTTAGAAAATATGATAGTTAATCGTCTGGAAAATATGTACACGCTAAAAAGAGCATTCGTTAAATCCGAACGCATTTGCCGAAATTCGGGCTGCTTAAAATTCCATTAATAAAAGAGGAAAATATGTTCTGAATATTGAGAAAATTATACCCAAAATATAGCAAATCGGTTTCTTATTTTCGGAATTTCGTCTTCGGATGCGAATAGAATAAGTCTTTCGTATATTCCAAAAATGACTTTCTGATTTTCGGAACGACTTATTCAACACATTTGAAAGTCACTTCCGAATTTTCGGAATTTCGTTTTCGGAGCAAAACAGAACGCGACTTTCCGAAATTTAGATAATGGTTTTCTGAATTTCAAAATGTTACATTCTAAACCTTTGAAAATCATATTCTACTTCATTAAATTATGATTTCTAACAGTGTATAAGATTGAAATTATAAGTGGTAATATATAAATTGAAAGCTTCAGTATTCAGTAGAGTACAATGCGAAAAATGGCATCCATCAATATTAATTTTTATAGAAGATTTTTAATAGTTTTTCCTTCAAAAATGTTCAATTACTATAAGATTTTAAATCAAAGTAAATTTTGTCTACTTAAGGAATGTGTTTAGGATTAAGAAAACAATTATAATCTAAAATTCATCAAGAATGACAAATATTTTAATGCACGTAAACTTTAATGTACCTAAGCTTATAATTGCGTAATAATAGTAGTACAGTAACGTTCTTTAATTTTTATGTGCCTCAGCTACGGAAACTCGTTTTTCCGTTACAGCTAAGAGTAAAGCAATGTCGTATATTCCGTTACAGAGGAATACAATGTAGAAATTGAACTGCGCATGTGCATTATAGTCTTACAGCGGAACGCAATCTATTTCTTATTCTTCTTCTTCTTACTTCTTCTTCGTACAGCGGAACGCAATCTATTTCTTATTCTTCTTCTTCTCATTTCTTCTTCGTACAGCGTTAGCACTGACTACTACACAAGACTGATAAAATCAAAATGTCCGGGACTAGTCGCCAATTTGCGCCCGCTTCGTACAACTAGCGCAGCAAACAACTACAATGAGTACTAGATTAGATTCCAATGTACGCATAAAAACTCGTATCCGCACCACAGTCAAATAAAATAGAATATGTGCCAATGTACACAATATACTATTTCCTTCTCCGGTCCTGCATTGGTTTTCTCGGAAATCGCTCAGGGGGCTCTAAAACAGGCCACCGGGCGTGTCCTCAGGTTACGGATAAAGAAGCCCTGTACCGAGGGTTACTGCTGAATATGGATACAAAACCAAATAAGCAGTTGCGGACAATGTTCCAGGGATGGTCCCGAAAGAATAACCCCCAAGCCAAGGTATTAACTAACGTGCCGAGGGCTGCATGGCACTAGGGACTGGCTTCACGTGAGGAACGAGAAGCAGTTAGAGATCCTGAAGAAGGTGTAATCGGCCCTGGAGAAGATGGAGAGCTTCTCGAGGACCACGAAGAATATGCACCTTCCTATTAGGGACGGAATGCAGGCGAAGAAGGAGCTCGGGGCGCTGCGGTACGATATAGAAGATACCGTCTGCTACCTCGACTCCTTCGAGTACCTGATGCGAGGTCTAATGGTAAAGAAGATCAAGGAAGTGAAACCACCCAAAAACAAGGGAGTTGTTGACGACGGTAGCCAAACCCTCCCACAGCCGGCTGCGAGGTCCTTGCCGGACACATGCAAGTAGCGTAGAGTGCCGACTGTAAGTCCGGAGGTGCCTGTGGTCACAAAACCAATGGAGAAGAGGCCTAAAGCCTCCAAAAAGGAAGAGGAGTGGGTAGTTGTCCCCAGGAAGAAGGACCTCCGCAAGAAGAAAGAAAAGAAGCCTTCCAAGATGCCGGAGAAACCTGGCCGTGCGCGCTCAGAAGCGGTGCTCATCAAACCAGCGGGAGAGATGAGCTACACTACTATCCTGCGCGGACTTAAGAAGTGCGTCAACCCTGACGAACTGGGCGCCACAGTCCAGGGAATCAAGGAGACGCGCTCCAAGGACTTGCTATTGGAACTTAAATGTTCCACAAAAAAAAGCAGAGGGAGGCTGGACACTGCCTTTAAAGAGGTAATTGGAGCCAGGGGGACGGTCCGACATCTCATCCCCGGATCGAGGTCGAGATCGCCGACCTGGAACCCACTATCGAAGCGGAAGACGTCGAGGATGCCGTCAAAAGCCTCTTCGACGAAGAACCGAGGCTGGAGTTAAGGGTGTCTCTAAGTAAGACACCCTATAGAGGAAACCTGAAGGCGTATGTGCTTCTGGAGGAGGCAAGGGCGTTGAAGCTGCTCAAGGAGGCCCACATCAAGATCGGGTGGGTCTGCTGCAGAGATCGCAGGAAAAAGGAGATGAACCAGTGCTTCCGCTGCCTTGGCTTTGACCACATAGCGGTGAACTGCCGAGGGCCAGACCGCAGCAGGTGCTGCTGGAGATGCGGCAAAGAGGGGCAACTTGCGGGTTCCTGCACCGGGAAGCCGAGGTGCTTCCTCTGTGCCGCAATGGAGGAAAAGCCCCGGAATGACCACATACCGAGGACTCCACGGCCTAGAGACAGGGAGGGAGTTTTAGTGGGTAGGGCTGCGCGAGCAGCAGAGACCCACACACCAGGAAGGCACGGCATCTCCTTGACGGTGCATAAAGCATTTCTCCCTTCCTCAAAAAAAAAAAAAAAAAAAATGTCTTCCTTCTAGTTAGGCTATATACCTCATAATAATTAAACAATAAACGGAAAAATTTCAAAAAAGCTTATAAACTTTTTTGAAATTTTACCTGCATCAAAAAATCAGAAAATAGCATGCGGTTAACCAAAAAATAAATGAAATTCAGTTGAATATAAGGTTTTTTATAAAACCATTTTTTTCGTGTTTTTCTTAGTCTTGTTTTTATTATTTTAGGAACTGTATAAGATATTGAAAAAAACAGTCAATGGATTCTGTGTTAAAAAACGCATCAAAATCATGTACTTCTTTCCTTTTGAAAAAATGCTTACACCCTTTTATCTTACGCTTTGTGGTTTTTGGTAAAAAATTTCAAAAACCTGACGTGCTAGGAAAAAACAGAGGACAAATTTGGATTTAGACAGAAAAATACTCTGGAAATTATATATGTCATTCCATGAACACATAGGTCATATTTTGTTAATAATTTTATTAATAATTATCAAGAAATTATCAATAGTAACGATATTTGTGACTAATTGTTTGAAATATGAATCTTGCTTGTTCCTTAAACTGATTTTTTATAAACATTATCACTTTTAAAATTACTTCAGGCAGATGATAAATAATTCCAAAAATAATTTTTGATTATGAGCTTCAAAAGCTTTATTGATTGACACAAAACATTTTTTATTTTATTTGAAATAGCTTCTTTTATTCAACACTTAAAGTTTTGCTGGATATATCGGATCATGGGAAATACTTTTTTTATAGCATTTTCGCGGGGAATCACTGGGTTAATTTGTTTGCAATGTATATCTTCGCAATCACATATGGCCTCCTCCTAAAACAAAAGTGTTGGTTAGATTAGGGATTCAGGCGTTGTTTTCTTTTACTTTGATTTCTTAAAAGTATACAAAGTAAAATAATCGATTAAATTTAAATGCAAAATTTGAAATGTGTATAAGAAGATGTAACATTTAGTCAGCTACAGTGGTGGCACTAAGAACTCGACCAAGAAGATTCAGAAATTTATATACCATTGCTTTCGTTTTAAACTCCAGAACTAATTCAATCTTCTTATCCGAAAACTCTTTAGATATATATAAGTTTTTCTCATTTATATTTAACTCACCCAAAATGTTTTAAGAAACAGACGGGTGTCAATTTCTAACCGTATCTTGAATATACGAAGTGAAGTTTCCTTCAATTTCTCATTGTAACGCTTGAATGCACAATTGTTACATTCATCAATTTTTACACAAGAAGAATCGCAATCTACAAATAAAAGTAAAATAACATTTGTTGATACATAAATTAAAAGCTACAGTAGAGAAATAATTTTTAATTTTTTACTTTCCAGTCAGGAATCTTACGTTAAATGAATCTTAAAATGAAGAAAAAATAATACTTAAATTGTAACCAAACATACAGTCAAGTCTCTTTTATTTTAAGTATCCCGAAACAACAGAGTCTTGTTTATTTCAAATGGCGAGGGGTTCCCACCACTGCCTCAGTTGCCATAACAACTGAATGCACCTCGCCCCCACTCTTCTTACTTCTTCCGAGCGCTCCTCTGAGCGTCACGTGACAGTGAAATAGTGGGGCGTGGAGGGGAACGTGAAACTTGAACAAACGAGACTTGACTGTAATTTTCAAATATTAATCCACAAAGTGAAATAATCATCAAAAGTTTGAGCAAAGGAGTCAATATTCGATTATATCGATTAACATTAATAGCGAATTAATAAAATTAATTAATTAATATCGAATGTTGATTTTTGTTTGTATATGATACGGAATCTATCATGTGCACTTGTCCATTTTATACACAGAGCTTTAGCACTTGAAAGATATTTTTTCGTGGTGTTCTCAGAGACGCATACATAATCCAGCAAATCTTGGTAAGCCTCATGTTTCATTTTCTTGTTTTTACATTCGTGAAGTTTTAATCATTACAAGTGTATTAAATTATACTTTGGATTGTTCTTGATTCTGTTCATTTCAGCGGGCGTATGTTGGATTTATCATGAAATATATCTATATTACTGATTTTTTTTATCACGAACATAAATTTTCTCATGGCTTAGACAAATATTCACTCATGTATTGTGGCCATATGTGAACTTTATAAGAAAAAGAAAAGGATTGTGAACAAAAAATATTATCCCACATCAAAATCGTGTATCAAATACAGAGAAGCATTTTATATCATTATTATTATCAAATTTATATGAGCTGACTCCAAAAGAATGTTACAAAACTTTTGAGTTTATTTTTTCCATTCTGTTCTTTATTTTTAAATTTTAAATACATTTTTGTGATTGTTATGTTGATAAAATTGTGTTAGAATTATTATATTTTATGCTGACAAAACGAATGAAAGAATGTTAGGTAAATTGATACGTAGTATAAATTTCGAATGGAATTTATTCTAATCTTATAAATGTTAATAATAAATCCTAGGCAATAAGATATGATATATTATTATGTTAAAAGTAAAATCTACCCATTTTGTATGCGTAACTATAAGGATATTGATTTTTATAAATTTAGGTAGGATTATGTGTTATTACCCAGGAAACAAAAAAACATTCACTTGCGTTAAATTTGAATGGGCTTTGAGGTGTTCTGAAAATCGTTTACAATACAATTCGTATTCTGTTTTTATTGTATTTCTCTTATTCAGAGTGACCTTTTAAGACTTCCATTTCATTTGGAATTTCAACCGATTCATGCGAACATCAATGAATCGTACATTGCCATTAGAAATTATTTGAGGTTAATCAGTCTTATTCAACCCTATTCACTTAACGATTTAACCAATGTCGAATGGCAGATTTAAAACATTGCGCATAAATGGCAGATTCCAAGTGTCACCATCCGATTGAATTTTTATTTCCTGAATATGCAAATGACAGATACACAATTCAAAGAAACGCGCGTTCTATCGGTTTTTTTTCCTGGGTATAGTGATATTATTTTGTTTTGTTAAACGATGTTCTTGGCGAGGTTACTTATCCAGAGAGAATTAATTGATAAAATCTTAAAAAAAGCTTATGATAGTAAATTGAGATTCGTGAATAAAATTAAAATCTTTGATTATTATTGTATTAAAATAAACTTATTGTACGTTTCACAAATATAACTGTAAAAAACATATGTGAACATTACAAAATTGTTGAGCAAAGATTGCATATGATACATTCATAAATAATAAAAATATACTAGCATCCACCATTTATCTGAGAATTACTAATATTTATAGAATTATTCTGCTTCTCGCATCAGTTGCGAATGTTGGCATCCGTTAATATTAATTCCTGTAGAAGATATTTTCAGCTCTTCCGTTCGCAATTTAAAGTATCTAAAAGGTTTGATATACGAGGGTTGCCTTTTATATTTCGGGAATGGGTGTAGGGAACGACCATTCGTTATTGTAAACCTCGACTTCGCCATCTTAAACTTCTTTTATAGTCTATGCCCCAACAGCGGCCATGCTTTGGCCAGCTTTGGCGTCATTTGGTAGCGGGTCGTTCCCTCATCATGACACGAGTTTTATAGTCTCTGTCACAGACTTGTTGTTATTTAATAAAGTAATTATTAAAGAGCTAAAAAGTGATTATTTATTCTCCGGCCGACTTGGGAAAGTAGGTTCCCTCAATTATATACACAAATACCTACATGGGCCAGCCTGGTGCTGCCATCTAAAAACCGACGTCTCTATCGTAAAGTTCGACTCTTTGTCGGTATACGTACTGTGACGTGGGTAAATTTTACCCGTTACTTAAAAAGATTTTTGTTAAACTCACCGGTATGACAGGTGGGGTTATGTCCCGGGGAAAAAGTCGTATGGTGAGAGACACCACTTCGTCGCCACCCGAGAGCACTCGTAACAATTAACACGCACTACCCGCACTTACGCTTCCTGTCCCGTCGGTTCCATACATGACACAAGGACAACGGCACCAGAGGACAGCGGCGTTGGAGATGCGGCACAACCGGCTTCCGACTGGAGGTAAACACTAGGCCATGCCCGCGTAATTTTTAGTGGTGGCCCAACATAGATTTCGTCAGAGCCATCTGGCGTAAGCTCAAAACCCTAAAAGAAGATAATAGATGACTGTTCAGATCATGTTCAGATAATTCAGGAAATAATTAAATAGGAATAAACTTTGAGGTTAAATAAAATCATGTAAGTAATTATTATCAAGTAATTATTCGAATCGTATTGATAATTTTGTTTTTTGCGATTGCAGTTTCCTGATGAGTGCATCCTCACGTACATGGAGTTTTAACTGTGTATCGCAGAGTAGTCAGGCTAAACACAAATAGAGATGATCACCCAAGCGTCCCAAAATTACAAAGATATACATTGAAATAATAATACTCCATGTATGTAAGGATGCACTAATCAGAAGACTGCAATTACAAAAAGCAAGTTTATCAATGCCATTCGAATACTTACTTAATGATAATGACTTACATAGTTTTATTAAACCTCGAAGTTTATTCCTATCCGTTAGCATCTTAGCACATCTTAGTGATCATTAGTAATGTAACTACGGTGCGGTGGCCAACGCGGCGAGGTTTAAGAAATTATACTTCGGCGCCATCTGGCGTAAGCTCAAAACAGGATCAAAGTATAGTGGCCGCTATCGCCTATGCTCGAGAACACGGCCTGGTAAACACTGGCCGCCATGACGACTTACGAGCTTCGAGATATCGATGCTTCGGTTATCGTCGCCATCGATCGTTGGAGAGCGACGCATAGGAAGACCAGATGCCACCACGTGACCCGGAAGACGTATTCTGGGGAGCATAGACCCCAGGACTTGATATTTAGTATTTTCGACATTTGTGATGCTAAATTTAGCCTAAATAATATTATTGGGCACTAATTACAATAGTGCCATTGTACTACACGCGCTGTTCGCCGCAAAAGAGACAACCGCGTGTTTATAAAAATTATTTGCCGAGGGAAAATACTGTAATAGGCACGGGTTACCTAGTCGTCTTGTAGAAATATGACATGTGTTCTGCTTCCGGGTCCGCGATTGGGTCACGCGTTTAATTCGTGGGGCAGGTCGGGAACTTTGCTGGTGTCGCGACTTCCGGAATCACTCTCGTCCTGCGACTCAAAGCAACAGGTGTGACTTTCCAACCCGAAGATATTTTGTGGAGTTCTTGCCGCTGGGATGGAAGGCGAGTTCATATTACGGTTCGACCCGGAACTCCAAGAAATTATACAGGTAGCGTGAGTGATTTCTATCTAATTTTCCTTTGACAAGTGGCTCGGAATTCAGAGCAAATTGACATATTGACTTGAACGCTTTATGTCGCAGTGTCTCCAGAACGTGGTATTTTTCGGCCCCCACCACGTTCCCATCTGGGAGAAACACATGCAAACGTGGCGTGTCAGTGTGTCGGCTCTGCTACACGCTGCGGTCACCAGCTTCGTGTAAAGCCGAAGGTGCACGAAGACGGACTTCGTTACAATGCTTGAGTTTTCAAGTTATTTTTAGATTTCACGCTTTCGTTTATCGAGTCGTAATTAAGAATTGTTTTTTTCTCGAGTTCGTGCAAAATTGGCGCGAAGGAGACGACGAATTTGAATGTACGAAGTATATAGTTCAAGAAATAACACTTTTCTTCAATTTCTTGAAGAAAGTCTGTATGAAATAAACATCAGTATGATCTTGGAAAATTTCATGAGGATTTCAACACTTCAAAAATAAACTTTCAGTGAAATTTAGTGACAATAAATGTATAAAATTTGAATCAATATATAATTTTCCATTCAAATTTATATACTTCTTACTAATTTTGTACATTTAACAATTTTTCAATTAGAACAATATTTTCTATCAAGATAAAATGAACATAAAATTCAAGTTCATAATTTATATTTTCAGTTATATGTTAGAAATATTTTCATCTCACATTTTTGTAGCCTAAGCACAAACTTTTCATTCCAAAACTTAAAATCTCTACGGAAATATCAAACTGTCCATGTTTGACCTTTGGGTAGGATTCAAGAAAACAATTATAGACATAATTTCATTACTTAGTAAAATACTATGAAGACTTGCTTTTTAAATAAAAGCGAAAACTTTTAAAACCTTTAACAATCGGTTGCATAAATTCTGCTCTAATCTTGGACGCAATTAGAGAAATAGGTTTTTTTGCTTTTTTTAGATATAGTTTTTGCAGTAAACATAAAAGAAAGAAAACACATTTGAAATATTAAAATAAAAAAGCTGGTTCATTCTTAGAGAATCCCAAATATTCTGAAATAAAACTCCTTTCCACACCACCACGGAGGTAGAGTTTACTAGTAATAGTTCAATAAATTTTATGTACTCTAAATAAATTTTTTCGTAATTGCAGAAAACTTATTCCAAATACAAAAATTGTATCTTTAAATGTACAGGATAATTAATTATAAAAATCGTTCGAATTTGAATTTCAAGGACTTGTACACACTTTCAAGGCACATCGTTTTTCCTTTTGCAAAATTTTTTAAAACTTCTAATTTTTCAAGTAATTGGGAGAAGTACATTTTTAAAAAAAATTGTTTTCTCTACTTCCACTCGCGCTAGTTTAACAAATTTTCAGAATTTTACGATTTTATTAATATTCTATTAAGTGCCTACATTTTCTGAAACTATCTACAGGAGAAAAATTTTAATACTTTAGTAAAGAAAGTTTTCTGAAAAGTTGTAGCTCAATCAGTATAGAGGTCAAATTGGAGACGAAAACAAATAATAATAGCAACCTTCTTTTGTTTTCTTCTAAGATATACTTGATTCTCGCTTTATGCGTTATTTGAGAAGGCAAGAGTGTGGATTCTTCATATTTTTATCGTAATTCCTTATTGAAAACGGCAAAAGTAAGAATATTATATTATTATTTGGTGATACGTGAGTGCTCTTACGTACGTTATTGTTTGATGCTTGTGGGTAAGTTTATTTTGTGAAACTTAATTTGTGTGCAGATTACAAATTATTCACATTCGCTCAATTTTATCGACTTTTCATCTTATTAATTCTTTTCAAATAATTCTGTTTTCCTTCGTCCTATAATTTATTGCTCACAATGAGTAATCCGGTTGACCCAAATTCGAGTGTTTTGAAGGACAGCCAGGTTCAAACGAAGGTTGACCACCGTTTGAACTCTGGTTCAAACGAATGTCAACCCGCTAGAAAAGTCATGAAAAATGCAAAAGACTTTCAGTTGGGATGGTTTGAGGAATTTCCGTCGTGGAGAGAGTGGGTGGTTACATTAGCAGATGAAACAAGATTTCTTTGCAAAATTTGCAATAAAACGTTGCTATGTGGCAAATCGGAAATTGAAAAGCATGAAGCATCTTTATCACACAGAAAGAAGCAAGAGTTTTCAAATAAATTAGAATGTTATGGAGTAGTAAGTGAAAATTCTTCTAATGTAACTGCCAATTCTTACAGTGTTGAACCTTGTGTAGCAAGTTCTTCTGCTTCAGAATTCACAAATTCCACGATTCTGGAAAGTGTTACTTTCAAACAGAAAGTACAAGAAGCAGAGATTAGGAATAGTACATTTTTCGTAGAGCATAATTTACCATTCGCGATTTCATCAGAATTGATAGGACTTTTCCAAGATATGGAACCTTCGGTTTTAAAAGACGTTAGATTGAGCCACACTAAAATGGTCCTAGTTGTAAATAACGTCTTATGTGCTGCTGAAACTGATCGCATGGCAAATATTTTGCGTAAGCAATCATTTTCAGTGTACGAAGACGAAACGACCGACAGGACTCTAGAAAAGTGGCTGTCATTAATGGTTCGATATGTGGAGCCAACGACATTTTCTGTCAGGGTGGAATTGCTCCAGCTTATTAATGTAAATGCTTCGGATTGTTCTGCCTCTAAAATTTTTGATGCGTTCGAAAAAGCATTGTCCGGGCAGAAAATCCCTTTATCTAATATCTGTGCTTTAGATTGTGATAATGCACAGGTGATGGTCGGCAATAGGTCCTCATTTAAAACAAAATTAAAGGAAAAAAGTCCCCGTTTAATTGTTTTCCCGTGTGTCTCGCATTCGTCAGCAATTGTAGCAAAATATGCTTGTGCCACAATCCCAGATGTAGAGGATTTAATCAAAGATTTGCCAGCTTTTCTTAATGCTAGTTCCAAGCGAACGGCAATTTTTCGATCGATTGTTTTGAAATTAGGAAATGACTATGAAAAAATTCCTAGTCATTCTGAAACTCGCTGGCTTGTCCGCTATCGATGCATAGATATTATAATAAAGAATTGGGAAGTTATTCTTCAGTATCTTATGGTCCTCGTATCTGAGAAGGTAGAGAAGGCCAAAGACTTGTTAGGAAAAATGCAGAATCCTTTGACACTCGCATATTTCCTATTCTTGAAATTTACTTTGAATAGGTTGAACGTATACAATGCGAAATTTCGAAGTCGCGAAACAATGGTTCAGGAACTCCAGCCAAACTCGGTTAAATTCTTCGTATGGATTCTTAGCAGTTATTTGAAAGAGGGTCTTCTTCAACCGAATTTATTCTTTCAAATCATTAGAAATATTAACTTTGCAGATCCTAGTAATCAAAAGCCACTTCAAGACATTGACGTTGGTAAGGAAACGCGAGAATATTTCCAGCAGCAACTTACAAACAAGAAATTGCAAATAGTAGAAGTTGATCTATTTCTTCGTAATTGCTTGAAATTTTATGTCACAGCAAGCGAAGAAATTCGCAATCGACTTCCTTTTGATGACATCTTTTTGTCTTGCGTTGCTGTTTCCCGGCCTCAAGTAGCTTTCTATGCTGATCGAAGCGAAACTTTTCCTAGGGTCTGGAAAGTTTGTCAAGATTTAGGGTCGTTTGATAGAATAGGTGTACAAAAAGAGTGGGATTCTTTACTCAAAATCAGACAGGAACTCAAAGAAAAGTGGCCGAATTTATCTTTTGACGAAATGTGGTTTAGTATCGGTGTGTCTTCGACGAGTACAGGAGAAAAACTTTTGCAAAATTTGACCTCAGTATTGAATCATGTTCGGAGTCTTCCTCATTCAAATGCTGAGGCGGAGCGAGGTTTCTCCATGCCCACGGACGCGAAAACTCCCAAAAGAAATAGCTTAGGAAACAGAACGGTCAACTCAATTTGTCAACTCAGCCCTAAAGGCGAGAGCTGAAACAGCCAGAACAACGAGCATCACTTCGAAGCATTTGCAATTAATGACCGAAAATCTATATGAGATGGCAGAAAGTGATAGGGAAAGTGGTTTGTCGCTCTTCGCTCACGAAGGAGAGGATTAATTCTAATGGCCAAGGCATGGCGTTAATCAATTTCAAACCCCTTTCTTACTCACAAAATAATGACATTTTATTTCTTATATCAGAGATACGTTCTTTATTCCTTTCTTCGCGTGCCTCGGGTATGGAAATTGTTTAGTTTTAATTATTATTTTGTGAGTAAGAAAACATACTGAAATTGAGTAATATCACGCTTTGGGCATAAGTGAGAGGCAAGGGGACTCACAATAATCAAGCACCCCAAATCATCCAGAATTAATCAAACTTCTTCATTATTTGATTTAAAACAAAACATTTTTGTTCGACGTATACTGGCATTTGATAGAGGCAAGCCTGAAGTACGGGCAACATTTGTAGCGTTTTTTACCACTTTGCTTCATTTTTTTCCTTTTTTCTTTTTGCTTGAAAGCAAAAACCCTTTTCGTTTCGTAGGACGTGGACTAGGCCTACAGGGGATACCACGTAAAAAAAACGAGCCTTAAACTCTACCTCCGTGGTGGTGTGGAAAGGAGTTTTATTTCAGAATATTTGGGATTTTCTAAGAATGAACCAGCTTTTTTATTTTAATATTTCAAATGTGTTTTCTTTCTTTTATGTTTACTGCAAAAACTATATCTAAAAAAAGCAAAAAAACCTATTTCTCTAATTGCGTCCAAGATTAGAGCTGAATTTATGCAACCGATTGTTAAAGGTTTTAAAAGTTTTCACTTTAATTTAAAAAGCAAGTCTTCATAGTATTTTACTAAGTAATGAAATTATGTCTACAATTGTTTTCTTGAATCCTACCCAAAGGTCAAACATGGTGCAAAAATGTCGTAAAGTAAGAAAAATTTCTGAGTACTTTGAAGATGTTTTTCTAAATCGATATGTATCATATTCCAATATTATTTAGGAATATTTATTAAAATATTCATCTTCTAAATTTGTTTGATTAATGTACAGAGTACACTTTATATTTGAAATTTGTATACACTCTAAATCTGAATCAGTCAAATTTTCACTGATTGAATCGGTGATTTGCCTTTCCACTGATTCATCAGTGGAAACAATATTTTTCACTGTTAAATCAGTTACTTTTCACTGACGTAATCAGTGAAATTTGACTGATTCACAGTAACCTGTTTTTAGTTATTTAAATCAGTCAAATTTCACTGATAATCCGTAGATTTTGACTGATTCATATTTGAAATTTGTACAGTTTTTTAAAAAATCCGAAACTTTTTGAATTTAGTAGTTTATTTATAAAATTTGAGAATGTTGTGGTTGATATTTCTATATAGAACTTTAAGCATTTATGGACATAAAATTTCATTTAAAGTTTCTTCTATCGGTATTCAAAACTTTCAACAATTTTGCAAGATCAGTCAAATGCAAAATTTGACAGAGTATTTAATCAAAATATTTACATTTATTTTTTAAATATTTTGAAAATAATTCGACTAAAATAATGATTAATAAGATTTTGTAACATTGTGTGAATATTGGAACGCTGCAAGATTAAATTTTGAGTACAATTTTCAATTAATGAATGTTTAAAGAATTGAGTGAAAGCATCAATTAAAAAATATTTTTACTGTATAAATTTTACTAAGTGCAGTAATAAGAAAATTTTGACTTTCTATAAAGCATTTCATTTATCTGATTAAATGTCTGTGCATACGTCACTAAAACGTAAGATTAAAAAACTTTAAACTGCTTTTACCATCAATCTATGAATGTGGATTTTAAACCGTAATTTAATGTGTCTTATTTTTTTGATAAAATATTTTTAACATAATTTCTTGCTTAAAGTAGCCGATTTACTCGATTAAAAATTGGTCAACTTGTATGTTTCAAAATTCTGTAATAAAAGTATTTTCATATTATGTTTTTGTATCCTATGCGTAGAATTTTAATTTTAAAATTGAGATTTCTCACAAAGAAGAAAGATTGTCTTATTAAAGCAGTTTATTCCCAGAAATTAAAAATCATTTACTTAATATTTCGATTCCAAACATTGAATATTTATTGACTTTGAATAAAACAGAAAAAAAATTTTTATGAAGTTTTAAAATCTTTTTACAATGTTACGAATTGGGCCGAATTTAGAATTACGAAATCTTTCATCAGAAAAAGAAAAAGTCACTCACATGAAATAAACTTCTGTAAGAATTATCAAGATTGAAAAGATGTTAAAATATTTGAAAAATAATGCAATTGTAAAATTGCAATTTATATCAATATTTGACAAATTTTTAGCTTTCTCAATCAAAGCATTATCCGGAAATTTTTAGTTCCTACAAAAAGATGGAATATTTATCAATTTCTTGAATGTTCATACATTAAAAACATATCGAATTAGAGAATTATATGCAAAGTATTTTCCATTAAGAAGACATAAACATGACATAATTAGTTTTATATCTACATTTTCAGCTTACTTTTTTGTGGCTTAAGCACAGATTTTGAATTCGAAATACATAAATGCTCTACAGAGTTGAAGTATTTCCTGAATCAATTATTATTGATCCTGTATTCCATTGGAAAATTTGTTGTTTACTGTTCAAATCTTACTACGATTTCAGACGGACAGACAAATTAAGAACTACAAAATATTTCATCCAAAAGATTGCACTCCTCCATAAAATCTTGTCAAATTGTAACAAGATTTGAACACTTCTAACGAACATTTTTATGTAAAATTTAAAGTTGATTGATATTTATATGTTAATATGGAAATACCAATAAACACATATTTTAGCTTTTTAATTTATCTACTGCTATTAGACAATTTTCCATTTCCGTAGAGATTTTAACTTTTGGAATGAAAAGTTTGTGCTTAGGCTACAAAAATGTGAGATGAAAATATTTCTAACATATAACTGAAAATATAAATTATGAACTTGAATTTTATGTTCATTTTATCTTGATAGAAAATATTGTTCTAATTGAAAAATTGTTAAATGTACAAAATTAGTAAGAAGTATATAAATTTGAATGGAAAATTATATATTGATTCAAATTTTATACATTTATTGTCACTAAATTTCACTGAAAGTTTATTTTTGAAGTGTTGAAATCCTCATGAAATTTTCCAAGATCATACTGATGTTTATTTCATGCAGACTTTCTTCAAGAAATTGAAGAAAAGTGTTATTTCTTGAACTATATACTTCGTAAATTCAAATTCGTCGTCTGCTTCGCGCCTCTTTTGCACGTACTCGAGAAAAATACAATTCTTAATTTCGACTTGAAAAACGAAAGCGAGGAATCTAAAAATAACTTGAAAACTCAAGCATTGTAACGAAGTCCGTCTTCGTGCACCTTCGGCTTTACACGAAGCTGGTGACCGCAGCGTGTAGCAGAGCCGACACACTGACACGCCACGTTTGCATGTGTTTCTCCCAGATGGGAACGTGGTGGGGGCCGAAAAATCCCACGTTCTGGAGACACTGTTATGTCGTCTGTCACACACGCCGAGACCACTTCGCCCCTCTCTTGTACTCGCGGGTGTTTCTTTCTCTTTCGTGCTTGAATTCCTTTATTTATTAACCTCACTTTTCTCGCGGTAGTAACGGTTTACTTATTGGACTAAATTATTACAGTATTGTCCTCTCTGGTGTTGACGCGGTAGAATAAGTTGAATTCGACATATTGTCGCTCGTGTCTCGAAAAGTTTCGAGACCTGTATCATTTTGTTTACTGATTTTGATGTTGATATTTTGGCATTTATTATTCATATCCAATTTTAATTTGTATTGAGTCTCACTTTCAATAGTAATAAATATTTTTGTGACAAATTTTGCTTTAATCAAATTCTGGTTCATTTATTTATTACCCGCCTAACTGTTGTGACCCTATTTTGACCCCGACTTGTATCGTGAGATTAAGGCATCCTTGGCCATTAGCGGGCCCAGCATACGTTCAATATTGCATGAACATTTGGCCGGCAAAAAAATGTGTTTGCGTTGGATTCCACATAATTTAACAATCGATCAAAAAAAGGCTCGTGTCGGTTGGTTGAAAGAAATTCTAAAAAAATAAGATCACGGTTGATCAAAACACGTCTATGACATCATAACAGGTGACGAATCATGGATCTATGCATATGGGCCCGAAAGTAAAGAGCAGTCGACTGTATGGGTCTTTCAAGATGAGCAAAATCCAGCAAAAGTTGTTCGCGCACGAAGCACTTTGAAGCAAATGGTCGCCTGCTTCTTCAGAAAAACCGGGCATTTTCTGAATGGTACACAATTTGTTTACCAGACGTCTTCGGAAAAATATGAAAAATCAACCGCCGAAGACGGATCATTCTCCACCATGACGATGCAAGCTCTTACACATCTGCTCAAACGAGAGACTTTTTGAGAACGGGAAACATCGAATTGTTGGGGCATCCGGAGTACAGCCCTGATTGAGCACCCAATGATTTCTTTTGTTCCCGTCCATCAAAAATAAATTACGAGGTCAACGTTTTTCAACCTGTGAAATAGCGGTTAACCCTTTAAGGGCCAAAATGGCATAAACGATACACTGATCTTTGAGGCCGAGTAACTTATGCTCTTCGCGACTGAAAAAATTGAGAGGGACATATTTTTGAAGTTCAAGACGTGCCCTTTCCGATGGTAAATACGTAATTGATGTAAAAAATTATTGATTATAAAAAAATTCAGTCTAACAAAAAAAAGCATGATTTTTTCGATCTTTTTTATTTTTGAAAGCGAGTTTTGAGAGGTTTCCCGGTCTGTCAACGACCTGGAACATTTTAACCGGTGGAATAAATGTCTGAGCTTCAAGAAGGTGTAGTTCAAAGATTATTTCTCTACTTTGGTCTTTACAAAATGGTGCCCGAATTACAAAATTTTCACGAATACATTCAGAATTTTTTTTGTCAGAAAATATAAAGAAACCGAGGAAATTACCAAGAATGTAAAGTTCTTCGAATCACTCAAATAATACGCCTGAATGTTTTTTAAACGTTTCGAGCAACTTTTCAATTTTGCAAATAGCATAATTTTTACAAAATCAAAAAATTGCTCAAAACACCCCGAAAAAATTTGTATGTATTTTTTGACCAATTTTAAGAACTTTTTATTTCTGGTAATTTTCGCCATATTTTCTTTCAAGAAAAAAATTCTCAAAGATCAAATTAGTATCTGATGTGAAAGTCCGCGTATCGACAAATTTATCGATGTATAGTCGCGAACAAAAACCCGAAACTAAATCCTCGATCTCCAGTGCAATTCAGGAATGAGAGAAAAAGCGGGAGTGAGATAAACATACGGACGGATAGAATCTTTAAGGTCGATAATGTTAATAGTGTCTTTATTTCTGCGAAGCTTTTCTCTCATGCTGGCGTCCCGGGTGAAAATCGTTTACGACTGCAGCAGGCCTGCAGCTCGTTTAGAGACCTGCAACAGGCCTGCAGCAGGCCTGTATTCAATCACACGCCTGCAAGAGGCCTGCAGCACACCCGCAGATTGAATCAAAATATTACATTTATATATAAATGTTCAATCTGCGGGTGTGCTGCAGACCTCTTGCAGGCGTGTGATCAGAAGCAGGCCTGCTACAGGCTTGTTGCAGGTTTCTAAACGAGCTGCAGGCCTGCTACAGTTGTAAACGATTTTCACCCGGGTTTGCCTCTCGATATATCGAATATACTGCGGTACTTTCGAGGATATTGAGAATTTTTTTCATAAAAGCAATAGACTTATGGCGAAAATTACCAAAAATAAAAAGTTCTTAAAATTGGTTAAAGAATACATACAAATTTCTTCGGGGTTTTTTGAGCAATTTTTTGATTTTGCAAAAATTATGCTATTTGCAAAATTGAAAAGTTGCTCGAAACGTTTTGAAAAAATTCAGATGTATTCTTTGAGTGATTCTAAGAACTTTACATTTTTAGTAATTTCCTCGGTTTGTTTATATTTTCTGACATAAAAAATACTGAATGTATACGTGAAAATTTTGTAAATCGGGCGCCATTTTGTAAAGACCAAAGTGAAAAATTAATCTCTGAACCATACTTTCTTAAAGTTCAGACATTTATTCCACCGGTTAAAATGTTCCAGGTCATTGGCAGACCGGGAAACCTTTCAAAACTCTCTTTCAAAAAAAAAAAGATCGAAAAAATCGTGCTTTTTTTTTTAACTGAGTTTTTTTATAATTAATAATTTTTTAGATCAATTTCGTATTTTTCATAGGAAAGGGCACGTCCCGAAATTCAAAACTATATTCTTCTTAATTTTTTCAGTCGTGAATAGCATAAGTTACACGGCCTCAAAGATCGGTGTATCGTTTATGCCATTTTGACCCTTAAAGGGTTAAAGTCTCCAAAATGCATGTTTCGGAGATAATGCAATCGAAGTGGAAGAAGTGCTTCGAAAATTGGTTTAAGCGCATGCAAAAGTGTACATTGTAAAAAATATCGGGAAATTTTCCTACTATGTATTAGGAAATTCTTCTTCATTCCTTAGGAAGCATAGAATTTCCCACAAAAAGTGGAAATATTTCATAGATTGAGGAAAATTGCCCGAATTTCCGGACTTATTTCCGAACTATTAGGAAATGTATCAAAAAGGTAAGAACATTTCACAAATCTCCTAAGTTGTAGAAAATTTTTCCCATGAAAAGCGGAAATTATTACACAAAAACGGAAATTTGTTAACTTTTTTTGGATCTTTTTCTATTTCAATTATTAAATTTACCTTTCTTTCCTAATAAACTGGATATTTCTCCGACCAAAGAGTAGGAACTATTCACAGTTTTATGTCGGAAATATTTCCAACTGTATCTTTGGAAAAAGTTACGACCCATTTGTATTTTAAACTGTCCGACTATTTCCGAATAAAATTTTTACAGTGTATTGATTATAATGAAAATATTTTGAAAAACACTGAAGCCATTTTCGATGATTAATTTTTGTTTTCTTTCTTTATTCCCAAAACATAAAAGGCAATTCCACGTACAAGGAAACTGTTTCTACTCAAAAAATGATTTTAGGAGTAAAAAAAATACTAGAAAAAAAATTAGAATCTAAAATTCATTATGAATGGTAAATATTTCAATGCACGTAACCTTTTATGTATGGGTCATTTCATATCAGATTTGCAACAGTAAAATCGACAAAAACTTTTTTCTTGATCTCCTAGCCGAAAGTACGGTCCTCCTGGCCGCATTTCACTTCAGAAACAACGACTTTTGTGGTCTTTTTTTGTTTTTTATGGCTCAGTAGTGCCGCTAAATTCATCGTATAATTCGTTTGTTCAATTTCTTTAATTCATCTGTATGCACGAAAGAGTAATTCTTAAAAAGAAACGCCTGTGTAGTTCAGTGGTTAGAGCAGTCTACCGGCAATCGAAAGACCTAGGCTCGAATCCCAGCGCAGTCTAAAGCGTCTTTTTCTCCACAGAAAGTGTTTCAAATTCTTTAAATATTAATATTGTTATCTAAGAATAAATTTTCTCTGGTATTTGTTAATTTTAAAAAATCTTTTGATTTTCAATTTTTTTTTGCAGTTATTGTATGATTACATTTTATTTTTAATTTGTTTCTAATGCCCGCCCGACCAGCAAAAACCTCGGCATCGCCACGGTTTTGGGCGTACTTTTGGCTGGCCTAGGGTCGTAATATACTATTTTTTCAAGAATTATTCGACGTCAAAAAAAAATTTCTAATAATTTAAGGTTGTTAATCTTATGGACTTTTCATAAAAATATGAACCAAAAATTGTTCATATTATTTAAGCTGCAAATTTTATAAACAAACAAGATTTTCTCAAAGTCGGACCATACGGTTTTTAGATTTTTCGAACTAAAAATGTTTATCATCGTGTAAGGAAGGTTGTGTAACATTTTTGGAGTGAGCCGCTGCACAGTTTACAAAATATTCGAATTTATACAGAGCGCTGACCGGATTTGTCTCACTTCGTGAGGAGCGCCCGTGGAGTTGGTGCGTAGAGCGCACTGAATGGCTGGTTTTCTCCAGATTACCGATCTCTTTTTGGGTTTTTCTATCTCGGTTTTATAAACAATTGCAAAGAGAATCGATGGGCGTCGAGAGCGAAACAACGGGGAGGGCCAGTAGAAATCGCATCGGGGCCTGCACCCGCGGTCCTGCGTCTCGGGTAGACTTGGCTGTCCGCGTCGTTCGTGGGAGGAATCTGTTTGTTTCTCCCTGGGTAGTGTATTGGTTCGAGAGAGGGGGTTTTTTGGTTTTAACAGGTATGCCTAGACCCGTCCTAGGAGAGTCCTGTACAACGTCTATAAAAGATTTTGCCATTTTTCCTCCTCACAAAAAAAAAAAAAAAAAATCTGCCCGCTTCGCGGGCACATTCTCATCGCGCGCTTCGCGCTCGGTCTTGTGCTCTTCGCATACGTTTAAGTTTATTTCTTATAATTTAATACTGAAGGTCAAACCAATTTAATGATATTAAAGATGATGTAAATTAGTCATTTTCTCAAATTCACTAAGTTTCTTTTTCAGTTTAAGTGAAACAGGAAATTCAATTTACTTAAGGCTCTATCGACCTTAAGGAACACATTCTCATCATGACACTCGCGCTTCGCGCTCGATTTTCTGTATGCATTTTTGTAACTTTTTAATAAATTACATGATTATTGATAAATTTGTTTTCTTCCAAATATCTCAAAAAGGAAAAACAATCGTAGACTTTATTTAAGGAAACGATTTTGCAGAACAACGCTTATTTCGTATCTCACATATTTTGGTGAAAAAAATCGAATTTTTTTAATATTAAAAATCAAACATAAAATATACATCCTGTCGAGAAATTTCTGGATAAGAATGTGTAGACCTTATTTAGTCAAACAATTTTTCATCTAAAAGTTTTTTTTGTATCTCACATATTTTGTCTAAAAAATGAAATTTTTGAATTTCAATCGTATTTTTTGGAATTGAAACGAAAAATATATCTTTTATCAGAAACTGTGTGAGACAAAATTTGTAGATCTTTTTGAAACGAACAACTTTGTATTCTTACGTTTTTTTCGTATTTCACATATTATTGTTAAAAAATTGAATTTTGGATTTTCAATGGTTTTTTTTTAAATTAATAAGAAAAATATGCATCTTATGAAAAAGTATTACAATTCAAATTTGTAGGTCTTTACTTATTTAATAATATTGTATCATAACGTTTTTTCGTATCTCGTATAATTTAACTGGAAATTGGAATTTTGATATTTACTTTTTTCGAATTTGAATATGCTGTAACATTTCTAATTTTCATTTAATAGAAAAATGTTATCAGGATAATTTTTAGACATTTATGAGCACTATCTAAAACCAGTATTGAAATTTTTGATTTTTTCAAAAAATTATTTTCAAAAACACAAAAGTAGTGCTCAATCCCTCAATTTTGATTGGATGTGGCTGGTTAACGAACTTGTCCTTACTTTTTCGGCTCCGATAAAGTGTACCAAAGCTCAATTCAATCTAATAATTCTGTCGAGAGTTATGCCGCACACGACCTACAGACAGACAGACAGACAGACAGACAGACACTTTCGTAAAAACCCTTTTTTCTGACTCAGGGGGTCTCAAAACGTAAAGATTTGATGAAAATTTCGAAAGTCATTTTTCACATAAAACCAATACCTTCTCATCCATAATGAGAATGTAAAAAAAAAAGGTATAGTCGAGCTTTATTCTATTTATTGAAACCTACACTAATTCAATTTACAACGACTATGGTTGCTTACAAGTTTTGTATGATTCACAAATTCTTCAACTTTCTAAAATCGAAAATCGTCAGCATATTTTTAAATTAACTAGATTGGTGTTTAACTGTGCGTTTTGGCTCTGATTTCGAAAAACTGACGATTTCAAATTCTGTGTACGAAGAATAGGTTTTGACTTTGAGTTTGTAATTCTCGTACGGCATAACGTTGTGCAATTTTTGAGTTCCCGTGACGGTTTTACAGTTTTTGAAAATTTTGCTTTTGTAAATGACAGAAATATTCATGAATGAAGAACCACACAGCCCACTCATAAGGATCTTTGTATTTTACTGATGCAGATATTTTTTAAATGTTGACCGCATGAAAATGTAAACCGAACTAACGAACCAAGAAAAAACGAAGGTATGCGCACCTCACTAAACGAAAACAATCTGTCCAGTACTCTGTATAAATTCGAATTTATATTTATATTTGTCTTGACTTCGAATTGTTTTTGAATAATCAGTGATTGAAAATTCAAAATTGAAAATTTCAAAAAACCATATCTTGTAAAAAAAAAAAAAAAATTTCGAAAAAAAGTACGTGTTGCTTATTATGCTCTAGAGAATGCTAGAAAAAATTGTCGTCGATATTAAAATATCAATTGTAAATCTGATATGGAATGACTCGCATATAAGCTAATAATTGCGTGTTAATAGTGTTAAAGTAACGTTCATTAAGGCCCTCCTCCTTGATAGGCTACATGCATGAGCTTTACCAAGATTTTCTGTGTGCAGAACCAAACTGCACAGAAGGAATTAATAAACCTTACCCTATTTGGGTAAATAGAGCGATACATCGAAAAATTTTAAAATCATGAATGCTTATGGCCTTTTGTGTGTGAATCTATGTCCATCCTTACACTCCCTACAAGATATTGTTCACTCCAAAACCACACTAGTTAAGTGACAAATAAAATATAATAAAAAAATATAAAAAATTATCTCTCAGAATATGAAAAAAAAAGTTGGAAAAACTTTACTCAACTTTTGAGTATTAAGTCGGAACCTATATACAAGTAGGAGATTATTCAATATTATTGTAATAATTTGTGGCGTAACAAATGTTAAAGAATGCATCACAGTTCGATAAACTTCAAAAATTTAAAGTAGAGTTTTAAAATGTACGTCACAAATTATTCCAATAACGTTAAATATTCTCCAACTTGTCCATTTACTCAAAAATTAGTTAAAGTTTCTAGAACTATTTATCTCCGAGAAGTAATAAATATTCAGTCCTTTGGTCAAGCATGTTAGTTTTTAAGGATATGCTTTCGATGAAGTACTTTATTTAATACATATTGATAAATAAGAAAATTAGACACGCGTCACATTATATATATATATATATATGAAGAAAAAACCGGGTACAATTCGGACATTTATTTTCAGATCTTTAAAAAATTTTGCCAACGCTTCGCTTCCACTCCAGAAGCATCATCAGGGCATACAAAATTCAGCCATAAATTACATTACTTGGAATTTTTTAGAATATAATGATCAAGTCAAAACATGACAGTCAATGGTAAAAATCTACAAGTAATAACAAGAAATTAATGAAATTGAAATAAAAAACTTTTTTATAAAAAATATGAAAAACTAAAAAACATGATCCGAAATTATGTAATTGAAGAAATTAATAATTACCATTAAAATAATAAAAACGTCATAATTAAATAAAAACTTTAGTAACGTCAATTTCCCACATTCACTTAGAATTTAAATTTACAAGAGGAAAAGACATATTGTCTAGTCGATAACAGATATTATCAACAACTGAACCAAAGGTATCATGTAATAACCTCATATGATATGACTCATTTAGTCTAATATTATTAAATTCAAATATACAATTAAATTGAAAACGAATATTTTAGGAAATTAGAAGCAAATTTGCGTAAGAATTTTAGATTCAAATTTAAAATTTGAAAAAACTGTTTTTGATTATAACATTGTCAAGATAAGAAATCCAAAATCATATTTTTATACCCAATTTAAATTGTTCCCATGAAAGTTTAGTGAATTTAGAAATGCAATACCATCGTTTTTCAATACTAATAAGAACCAAATCTGAAGGACTTTGGTTCTCTTTGGTTCAGTTGTTGATAATATCTGTTATCGACTAGACAATATGTCTTTTCCTCTTGTAAATTTAAATTCTAAGTGAATGTGGGAAATTGACGTTATTAAAGTTTTTATTTAATTATGACGTTTTTATTATTTTAATGGTAATTATTAATTCCTTCAATTACATAATTTCGGATCATGTTTTTTAGTTTTTCATACTTTTTATAAAAAAGTTTTTTATTTCAATTTCATTAATTTCTTGTTATTACTTGTAGATTTTTACCATTGACTGTCATGTTTTGACTTGATCATTATATTCTAAAAAATTTGTAATTTATGTAATTAATGTAATTTATGGCTGAATTTTGTATGCCCTGATGATGCTTCTGGAGTGGAAGGGAAGCGTTGGCAAAATTTTTAAAGATCTGAAAATAAATGTCCGAATTGTACCCGTTTTTTTCTTCATAATTATCAACACTTGGACGTTAAACATACCTAAATGAATATATATATATTATTAAAACACCTGAATACACAGAAAAAAAAGCGATAGGCTAAAATTGCTGTGAATTGCGTATTTTAAAGTTGCAGATTAAAAATTCAGAAACCTTTAATCGTAAATTTTAAGATACGCAATTCACAGAAATGTCAATAAATCGTTTCTTTTTTCCTGGGTAATCATGAGATAATTTAGAAAATAACGTCGTCTCTGTTAGTGAAATTTTTTGAATCAGAAGTAAAATTTTGAAATATATTTACTTTTGCGAGAAGGGTCTGCATTAAGTTCTGAAGTGACGATCAATACAATTATAAAGATGGAATACATTATAGTAAATTTGATGAATTCCTGACGTATTAAACAGAATATGATCCAACCTTATATTAACACGTTCAATAGCACAATTAACTTCTTCCACAATACTAATTTTGGTTATCAATCAGGAACTCGACAATGCTGTTCTCTTCAGGTTAAGTAAATATGTTTTCCATTACCTTATACTCGTATGTCTTTATTCATTTTTCACCTTATCACCGCTTACGAAATGTAAACACGCAGAGAAACTCTTTATTGTAAAATCTAGTAATATCATATTTATTTTTCTAAAAGTCAATAGGAAGCGAGGATATATCAACAAAACTAGTTTTATTTACCATAACCATGGGAGAAAATACATTTTCTAAACCTCTTGTAAATATAGTGTAAGTTTATAAATTACACAGGCCAATATTTTTTAGACCCTGGGACCAGACTATACTTTTCCCAAGGGTTTTGGTGCGCTGAATCGTAATCCGAGCTCAGAATTGCTCCATCAAAATTTATACTTTTAAAGTATACAACTTTTTATTGGATAATGTTTTTGATAAAAAAGTTTTTGCCAGGTTTCATACAAAAATTTCGAACCCATAACTGATTAAAATACCTGAAAAAAAAAGATTGCTTATTAACAGGGTACAGACCCATTTTGAACAGCCTTTGCAGCAGTAGCTTATAAGCGAGATTTTTTTCGGAATATGGTAAGCGAGAATAGCCGAGAGGCTTTAGGCGTCAGGAATGCGTTTAGTTATGTAGATAATATAGGTATGTTAGAGGGTTCAAATCCAAAAGCGAATATGAAATTTTTAATTCAATCGTGCAATTACAAATAATGTATCATTGTGTACTTAAATATCTTAACATAAATAACGTATTATTACACGGAGAAAAATAGTTGAAGTAATTTTACTCAGGCAGAATAATAATTTGGAATTCGAAAATGTAAAATCCATATTTTGAAAATATAAAACACAGAAAATAAAAGAACCTTCTTTTAAATGTTTTTATACAAAATACTTCTTAATAATAATGCAATTTTTTAATGTACATTTGAAAATTTAGTTTCACTAAACTTCATACGTCGTATAATAAAAATGTATACTAAATGTAATTTAATAATTATATTATATATATTAATCATCATAGTTATAATAATTGATTAATTATATTAATTTTTAAAAATATTTTATTAATCATTTATGAAAAAAGTTGATTTATTTTTACTTGAGTAAGGCTAAAAAAATTTATTGACGGCACTTACTCTCACAAGCTCTGAATAATTCATGCAGTCACTATATAAGAAAGTTCCAAATTTTATATCTCAGCATTGTAAGCGAGCGTGTGCGTGATTCGACGAAAGCGTATCGTACTATATATAAGTGTAGTTATTAGGTTTATACATGTAAGGTTATATGTTTAAGTGTATTTGTAATTTGAAATATGATTGGCTACGTCTGAATGGTGTGAATGTATTTGTAAGTTGTTTATGTATGTACCGGATGACACTATTGGTAGGCTCGAGGTAAGAATTTTTTTTTATTTGAGAGAAGCATACCATTGCCAGTTGAAATAATACGCCCGATGCTCATTTTACCCAACTACGGTTTGAAGCACCTCAAGCGTCGGTGATATACTTATACATTTCATGTTAACCCACTGACGCATGTTGGTGCCCTGTCGTCGATAACGTTTTACTCAACTCCTTACTATTCCCTATGTAACGCTTATTGTTATTCACTTTGGGTGAATTAGGTATATATCAAATTCATTTTACCCGACTAGGATTTAATAGATGTTCAAATGTCCTTATGTCCCAATTTTAATCGACAGAGTTGAGTAAAATTACTTCAACTATTTTTCTCCGTGTATATAATATTTGTGTAGATGATTCCACTGAAGCCTCTCCCCTCTTTACAGCAACTAACCCCCACCCCCCTTTCTTTTTTTTTGCCGCTTGAAAACCTTATTTATTTCTAAGCTACAAGAAGGGTTACCTAATACGGACCGTCTAAGGTTGGTCACATACGGCCCTTTTCATATCGAGAGTGACAAAACACCACCAGGGTCTGATAGGATTTCCTTATCCGGGCCGTACATAAAATAAGGCAACCTTATCGGAGCTTGCTAGTGCCCTGATTTCAATTTCTACACGGAAATTATTAAATTTCAATTCGTTCAAATTACTTCGTCATGCCTACCTTCCATAATTCACATTAAATAAAATATTTAAATCACCAAAATTGATTATATGTTCGCTCGAAATAATATCACAGCATTTCCTGCGCAGTCAATGACGCGCAGTAACTCAAGAAAACCCGCAATAATACCCACATAAAACATTTTTTTTACATCCGAATTTTTCATATAAAAATTAAAAATTCTTGCTGGGGAAAACCAACGTGAAAACACGCTCACGCGCGTCCGATCCCTATTGTAAAATACGACATCATATACGATGTTGTAAATGACGTCGTGAATGACATCGTAAACGACATCACATACTATCCCAAATTACGATGTCACATACGAAGACATATGCGACGTCGTATACGATGTTGTATACGATGTTGTTTACGATGTCATTTACGACGTCATTTACGACATCGTATATGATGTCGTATTTAACAATAGGGATTTTTACGCTGAGGGCGATGGCCCCATGTAGCGCTAAAAAATTATAAATATTTCGAATAGTTGTTAATTGGCCACTCTGAAATTTTTACGCAATATGTCTAAAATATTAATAAATATTTGCAGACTGCAATATCAAAAAAGACAGAATCCCGTTTATCAAAAATTCAATTTGTTTATAACTTCTGCAGAATTTATTTTCCAAAAAATGGTAAAAAAATTGTATTCCCAATGAATTTCCATAATTTTTCAGTAAACATTCCAGAAAAAATATTTCACGATGGTTTAAATTTTGTGGGGTCAATTTGGTATAGAAGCACCCATATATATAAATTAACCACACCATCTTAGTTAAACCAATCAAATTTATAGTAGCTTTTACTAAAAGCCATTAGTTGGGACCTATTAGTTAAAATTACCCTGAAAATTCCTCTTAGTGTATATTATTATCTCTCCCGAAACGTTTAGAAATTTCGTTACATATATCGTTCCATAACCACCATATTCGCCTGATTTAGCTCCATGTGACTTCTGTCTATTTCCCAAACTCAGAAGACCACTCCGAGAACACTGTTTTGACACGATTGAAGAGATAAAAGACGAATCGAAGGAGACTTTGAAGGCAATTCCGGAAATCGAATTTAACAAGTGTTTCGACGATTGGAAAAAACGTTGGCATAAGTGCATTATATCGGGAGGGGATTGCTTTGAAGAGGATGAAATTGATTTGAATAAATAAATAAAGATTTTTCATTTTATAACAAAATTCACCTTAGTTTTTGCCCACAGTAGTATGTCTTCATTCATTTTTCATCTTATCACGTCTTACGAAATGTGAAAGGATACTTGCGACAGCAAAAGTGTAGTTCATTACTGACACTGTGATGTTTTTCGAATAACTGACGTATTTAATGTCCTTGAAAAAGTTCTGCTATCCACTATTGGAAATTTTATTGAATATGATTGACATAAACAATAGTAGATTGTGTACCAAGGACGGCATGGTGGCGATTGTGACGAGTGCGAAGTGTTCCCGCCCGAGCGTAGCGAGGGCGGTATTCACACGAGTCACATCGCTACCATGTCGCTCGAGGTGCACACGACGTTTTGTGTCCAAATTGGTGGGAAAAGTCCCGTTGCGTGCGAGTGCGTAGTTAGCCGCAGGCAGTCAAGTTTTGTGTGGTATGAACATTTTGCCCGTTGGAGCGGGCGGTATGAACATTTTGCCCGTTGAAACGGGCGGTATGAACATTATCGCCCTTTGAAGCTGGCGGTATGAACATTTCGCCCGATTTTGACGCCAAGGCACAATTGACTGCATGCCGCTCTACGCACAAGCATGCAATGCGACTTTTTCCGCCCGTTTGGACACAAAATAATTTTCATGTATTTTTATTTTAATATAACTGCATATCTTAATAATGAAAAACAGTAATTTTTCATAAAAAATGGGTTTATTGGTTTTCAAAGTATTCTCCTTTATGATCTATACATTTTTGCATGCGTTCGAATCATGTGTCATAGCATTTTTTCCATTCTGCTTGAGACATCTCCAAAACATCGTTTTGAAAATTACTGTCTGATTAAATTTGACCCGGACTGGTCCAGTTAAACCGCGCGCGTAAACCGAAACGGTAAAAAGTTTATTTTCTAGGTTGGTAACACCTTCTTTGACAGTCGTGAGAAGTTTGATCTGAAGACGTCCATTAGTGTGTGTTTGGCAGCCATTGGTTTAGGACGCGAAAAGTTTGTCTGGTGATTTTTACGATGGAAAAAAAACTTGAACAACGAGTTTGCTTGAAATTTTGTGTTGTCAATGGAATTACGGCTACCGAATCATTGAAAATGTTGCTGAAATGTTTTGGGGAGTCTACTCTATCGAGAACGCAAGTATTTGAGTGGCATAGAGCATTCAGTGAAGGTCGTGAGGTCGTAGAAAACTTACCTCATGCGAGTCGTCCATCCACCTCTGTTAACGACGATAACTTCGAAAAAGTCTTATCTTATCTTATGGATCGACTCAACACATTGTAATTCACGTTTTGGGTATGGATTGCGTCGCCGCCAAACTAGTACCGAAAAACCTAAATTTTTTGCAAAAAGAACGTCGAGTAGAAGTCGCAGAAGAGATGCTTGCCAACGTAGCTGATGACCCTATATTCATCAGATGTATTATTACTGGTGACAAGATGTGGGTTTATGAATATGACGTCGAAACTGCCCAACAATCTATCGAATGGCGCACCAAAAATGAGCCAAAACCGAAAAAAACGCGTCAAAGTCGGTCAAAAATGAAGATGATGCTCATCGTTTTCTTCGACTGGCGTGGTGTATTTCACCGTGAATTGGTTCCAGAGGGTCAAACAGCACGCACGGCCAAGTCTTATAGGAGGAATTGGCAAATTTTAGAACTTGGACGAAGGGGAGGTGCCGGGTGTTGAGTAGTTATCTGGTCCGTGGTAGGTGGCACTGGATATGATGACTAAATGTATCTGCGGGGAAAGGGGATTTGAATAATGCAAACACGAGACAGTCTCAAGTTTGGTTAGTTGCTGCCAGTTATTTTTGGAAAATGGATCGTAATAAATGCATTGTGCCAGCTTGTAATTGATTACGGAAGAATGAAAAAGTTGTTCCAATACATCGACTTCCAAGAAATAGTGTCACTGGACGTGAGTGGTTAAAGTTGTGCAGAAATGAGGAACTTCGAAATGCGCCATACGATGAGCGAACATCAAAACGATTTTTCATTTATTTAATATTTTTTCACCTTTAATCATTTATAAGACTTCATTTTTAATTGTAGAAAAGGGTACAGCAAATAAACTGAGTTTCAAACATAGTTTTTAGTTTCTATGCATTTATTTAATTAACTGAAAATAAATGCAAAACTGATAGAATAAGATTCGGAAAATGAAGAAGAAAATGTTACTTATAATTCACTTGTCACTTTTTGATCTTTCTATTCATTCATTTTGCATTAATTTTTGCATTTTCCCTACATTATTTAATTCCTTAACACATATAAAGGACCTGTACATACATACACATGCACATTAATCTTAGTTATCTGGTCCGAGGTAGGTGGCGCACAAGTTTTGCCAAAAATATTACATTCGCTAGACTGTGCCTGGTCAAACAGACAAAATTTGATAAAAAAATTAAATTTTTCCACAATTTTATTTCAATGTCATTTTAAGAATAAAATAAAATTTTTAAATACCGTTAAAAAGCTTCTAATATTACGATTAGCATGTTACTTATTTTGAATCAATCTTATTACATACATACAATTTTATTTTTCCAATTCCCGATTGAGATAGAAATTCGGTCAGGAATGTTTACATTGAAAGAGCGTTCACCCCTCTTACCATCCTTTTCAAACCAAAAACGCTGTTTGAAATTTTTGATATTATTCACAATCTCTAACAACATTGTACTCCAATTTAAATTTGAGAGCAATAAATACAATAAATTTTAGTAAGAATTTTTTATAGAAGAATGCCTGCCCACTTAAAACAGTTAGAGTGTAATTAAGAGTATTAATATTGATCGTAAAATATCGTAAATTTGAAAAGTTTTTCACATTCATTAATCGTTTATGAAAGGTATGAAGAAAAAACGTGAATTCAGAACATAGTTTAATCATGAGCTCGTATTTATCAAAGGAGCATAATCACTTCTTAAATCTGCAAAGCTGTCGCGTTTCTTTCTAATGAGTAAAGTTTCTTTTCGCACTTTCATTGCATCTCTTCTCTTTGGCAAGCATCTAAATTAAATTTCAAGTACATATTTTTTTTCTCCCGAACGCTGTCTTCAAATTCTATTATTTTGTCATTTATGTACATTCATGTTTATTATTTATTCATTTTATCAGTAACTAATTTTATTTTATAATTTTCTATTAATAAAGTAGTTAAGATATCAATACTCTTCTCTCTAAAACTTGATAAGTGTAATGTAGGGCACTAATTCACATTAATGAAGATTTCTACTAATTATTGGTCTTCTTTTTACTATTTGGTAAAACATTTATAACTACTAATGGAATAACTAGAAAATAGCTAATAATTAGTGAAATTTTCATTAATTTCAAAGAAGAATCAAGCATGCCAAAGTATAAACGAAAATAATCTACAATATAAATTAGACTTAATATTATAGGTTGATGTGACTACTAAATTCTTCAAGTCCCTCAGTTTCTGAATTCTGATTAACCAAAATTCGAAGCTTTCTCAATCTAATAAAGATTGCTATCAATTCCAATTCCTTCCTTATACAAAGGATAAAAGGAGCAGCAAGTTTAAGGTTAAAATATAAAAGTTGATTAAAAGACATTCTAAAATCTAGAATTTCTTGAAATCAGAAAATTTAGCGATTAATTTTATATAAGAAAAATTCGCTTTCTCAGATAAAGAAGAAATATAATAAAGAATAATCATCTAGCAAAGTTCAAATAATACAACTGATACGTGTTACTTATTTTTCATCACCACTAAAAAAAAGATGTTATTAAAAGCAAGTTAAAAGAAAGAGCTAGAAAACTTACGCATATATTAAAATAATCGTGAATTGAATTTCTTTTTCTGTAACCAACCACGAATCAGTTATGAAAGTTTCTTTATTCTTATTCTTTTACGCCAAGCTTGTAACATTTCTAGAGTCTTTGGAATAACTGAAAAGTACACTTTAAACTCTTGTGAGAAATCTTCGTATTACCGAAGAAAAGATGGATGCAACTGTTGAGAGAAATTCGCCTAACTTTATTTACGTTCTTCACTGCTCGAAAATTTTTGTTTCAAGTTTTATGAAATTACAGTTTTCAGATATTTCTTGAATTTCATTAAAGTAAGAGAAAAGTACATAAATTTATCAAAAGAAGAATATAATCAACGAAAGACGTTTAAAAAAATAGGTTGATGTACAGAAAACAAATAGAAATAAGATGGCGTGGTAAAATATAATTATTAAAGAGGTGGTTATCAAAGCTAGTAAATAAAAAGAATACTTCTCATTTCTCATTATGGAAACGTGATACAAGAATTGCATGAGCAGTCTTAAGTCACGGAGTTTCTTTTGATGAAAAATAGCGTCACAAAAATAGTAGCTTTCTCTTTATTCTACTCTACGCTTCAATCAAGAGTCGAGTAAACCGTGAATCGCAAGATTTATTCCACCAGCTATATCTATTCACGCAGGAACGAATGAAAGTAATCTGCGCCTTGGGCAAACATAAACATTTTTTAATTTCAGAAACATGTTGAATTTTCAACATACTGATGTTCCACGTTATTATATTTAAAAATCAAAATCAATTAAAAATATACAAAATACAATTACAGTTCATTTTAGTACTTTCTAAATCCAAAATAGTGGATTCCACTAATAAACTATTGATTTTAAAAATTCATCGTACTGTAGTCGTGTTTGATCATGTTTTGTCTGTTCGTCACGAAGCTTTCGCATGATCTAGTTATATAGATTCTGTAAGTTTAATAAATTCTTGATTCATAATTCTTTCTTAATTAATTTATAATTACTTCTTTATTTTTCACTTAAGTTTATTAGATTAAATTGATTTCATGAAAATTTAAACATAAAAAGTCTTGATAAGTGTATCACATAAAATTTGAAAAATCTACACAGGATTTAGATTTCACATAAATTTCTTAGGCACAATAATAATTTGGAATTCGCAATTGTAAAATCCATATTTGGAAAATATACAACACAGAAAATAAAAGAACCTTCTTTTAAATTAAATGTTTTTACACAAAATACTTTTTGATAATAATGCAATTTTTTAATGTACATTTCAAACTTTAGTTTCATTAAATTTCATACGTAGTTATAATAAATACATATATTAAATATTAATTAATAATTATATTATATATATCAAGGATCATAATTATATTAATTAAAAAAATATTTTATGAATAATTTATAAAAAAGTTGATTTATTTATACTTGAGTAAGGCTCAAGAACTCTAATCACGACAATTACTCTTACAAGCTCTGAATAACTCTTGCAATCACTATATAAGAAAGTTCCAAGTTTTATGTCTCGGGATTGTAAGCGAGCGTGTGCGTGATCTGAGGAAAGTGTATCATCCTATATATAAGTTTTAGTTAGTAGGTATATATTTATGAAGTTGTATATTTGATTGTATTTATGATAGAAAATATGATTGGCTGTGACTGAATCGTGTTGAATGTCTACTAGAGCAACATTTATATTTATAAAAGTGGTTCTTGAAGAATTATTGAGAAAAATCAATTTTTGTTTGCACTGTGAAAAAGTAATAAATACAGAAAATAATCTTTTTATTGGATCTATAACTTAATTCGTGCGGTTTGCTAAGAGATGGCGTAACTTGATTATTATTCCATCGTTCCAATATTCCGAACATGCGTTGAAAAGCTACTGTCATTGTGCTTCTTTTTCAGTATATGTCATTCATTTGAAGCGTAAACAACAATATTTTCTTTTCACTCAAATGAATCGAACTTTGTGCCTGAAAAAGTGTTTTTGCGGGGAGTTCTTCTTTATTACTTTAATATGAAGAAAACTGCTGCCGAAAGTCATCGTATTTTGGTATAAGTTTATGGTGAACATGCTCTAGCTGAGCGAACGTGCCAAAAGTGGTTTGCACGATTTAAAAGTGGTGATTTTGGCTTGGAAGACGAAGAATATCCTGGGCAGCCAAAAAAGTTTGAAGATGAAGAAATTGAAGCATTACTCAATGAAGATTGTTGCCAAACACAAGAAGAGCTCGCAGAATCTTTGGGAGTCACTCAAGCAGCCATTTCAAAACGTTTAAAAGCAGCCGGATACATTAAAAAGCAAGGAAACTGGGTTCCACATGAACTCAAGCCGAGAGACGTTGAAAGGCGGTTTTACATGTTGATGAAAAATGGATATGTGAAACCCGGCCAACCAGCCAAATCAACGGCAAAGCCGAATATCCATGGCGCGAAGGTAATGCTCTGTATTTGGTGGGATCGGAAGGGTGTGCTGTATTATGAACTGCTAAAACCGGGTGAAACCATCAATGGAGAACGCTACCGAACACAATCAATCCGTTTGAAGAGAGTGATAGCTGAAAAACGCCCGGAATATGCGACCGGACACGAGGCAATAATGTTCCATCATGACAACACTCGGCCCCATGTTGCTATTCCGGTTAAGAACTATTTGGAAAACAGTGGATGGGAAGTTTTACCCCACCCGCCCTATAGCCCAGACCTTGCCCCTTTTGACTACTATTTGCTCCAGTCGATGCAGAACGCCCTCACTGGAATACGGTTCACATCAGAACAGGGTATCAAAAATTGGCTTGATTCATTCTTTGCCGCCAAGCCGACGCATTTCTTTTGGGATGGAATCCACAAATTGCCAGAAAGATGGCAAAAAGTCATAGCTTCAGATGGGCAATACTTTGAATAATACTATTGTACATGTTTTTCTTAAATAAGCGTTCAAATTTTGAAAAAAAAAATCGCACGAATTAAGTTATAGATCCAATACATCAGAGTTTTTTAACATACAGCATAGCAATATTAATCGAATTTAATTCTTAATAGAAGTCGAATCATTTATTTCTCTGTAGCAAGGTTTATATTGGTATGTTTAACTGTATGTACGTGTTTCCCTTAAACTGGAATCCGTGTTATTTCAACTAGGTTAGACTTAACTATAGGTGATACTTGACTTATTGACTCCTTACTATTTCCTATGTAACGCTTATTGTTATTCACTTTAGGTGAATTAGGTATTTATCAAATTCATTTTACCCGACTAGGATTTAATAGATCTTCAAATATCCTCATGTCTCAAGTTTAATCGACAGAGTTGAGTAAAATTACTTCGACTATTTTTCTCCGTGTATTTTTATTTATTCTTCTAATGCTGCGTTTCTTATTAAGTCATCAGACGAAATTGGCAATATTGCGGTGTCGTTCGTTTCTCAAACTTCGGGTTCTGCTTCTGCACAATGTAGTCAAAAGAAGGTAAGAAGAGTTGACAAAAATGCACCAAGTTTCTCAAGAAATCGAGAAATATAGAAAAACTGAATTTGTGAACATCGCATAATTCGCTATTAGTTTACAATAAAAAATCTCCGTATTAAACTTCCGAAAAAACTGCACAAATTTGCATTTCATCCCCATAGATTTTTATCCACTTTGTTTAAAACTCCTATTTGAATTTTCTTGGATTGCTTCTTCGTTTGTATTCGATTTTTCAATATATTCCGATTCCAATTGACCTCTTTACACTAGAGTTTTCACAATGATTATACTTTTATATGAATTTCACGTACTTTCATGTCAAAACTAGATAATCATGTGACGGGATATACTTTAAAATTCATTGAGTTTGCTTTTAATGTATTTATTCATTTCCGTACTCACTTGAATATACGCATACGTGTAGGTAGATAGTAATTCAGAATTAGAACATTATTTGTACTTATGATACATATACACGTGAGGTAATAAAGGATTAAGCCGCAGAACCTGCTGGTAGAACTTGGTTTTGCTTGCGTTCTAAAGCTTCCTTCAATTGTTACCAGAATCACATCTGGTTATAGGTAAGTTTATAACCTGAGTTTACAGAGTTCGCTGTTTCGGGATGAATTATTACATGACAATACTCAACTCTTCCTCATAGTATAAGTCACAATCTATTAACTTATAATCTCGTTAAAACTTTATAAATTCAGTTTTATTTTCTATCGTAGTTCAGTATTACCTCTACCAAGAAACTACAGTTATTTTTTATCTACTCGTAACACTGTTTATAGTATTTATTTGAAAAGAATACAAAATAAATAATAAATAAAAATAGATTATTTCTAATAAAACCTCGCTTTTTGGACATTTTTTGAGCATCCTTTATCTACAAGGCTAATTTTTCTTATCTTATTGAAATTTTGACCTAAAAAAGTCATGAGGACGAAAATAAAGTTGATATTCAAAGCAATTGTTAAAACCACAGAAGACACACAAGAATCTCTTCATGAACAAAATATAAGTTTTTTAGAATATTCCCGATATCTTGCATCGCTTTAAAAATAAACTTGTTAAAATGTAAGAAAATCATAAAAAATTTAATTTCCCCCTCAAAGAAGGCCAGGAAATAAAAAAGAGTCATGAAGTTGAAATTTTAAATTATTTCTCACCTAAAGTAAAATAGTTTTCCTCTTGGTTTTTCTTATACTTTTCATACCAATTGAATTTGCATTAATAGTACATTGTGCAACTAGGGAAAAAAAAATTTATTTTGCGAGTGTGAAATTTGATGCCCGAGCAAAGCGAGGGTAACAACCACACGAGTAAAATAAATGTTTTTCCCGTGTTGCACACGATTTTTTTTCTACTAGCGGGTCAGAAAGTGGATTTGTTTGCCCCGCACGGGGCAATAAAGTCCACTTTATGGCCCGCTAGTAGAAAAAAGCAAAACTTATACAAAAGTTAATATAAAATATTATTCATTTATTCCTGCTTTGTGGAGAATTTTAAAACTATACCATTAGAAATTTTGTATAATTCATATTGAAAAATCCATAAGACACCACTTTGAATCATGAATTAATATTGATCTAAACTAATGGTCTTTACTTATTGAGTTGACATGAGTGGATAAAAAAATTAAAATTTTAACCAGCAGAAATAATGAACGCATATTAAAAATGTGCTACGCGATTTTTCCTCACTTCATTAATTTATCAGAGGCCTAGGCTGGCTTTAAATCCGAAGCTTTCCATTGCAACATAAATAAGCTTTACGCTTGCTCGCTTTTCCGATTTTTCAAAAGAAAATTATTGCATGCAGTAGTAGAAACGAAACCGCAGAATAATAAAATAGGGTGATTGCGTTTATGCTATTGTTCACACAAAACGAATTCTTTTCCCTCGTTTCGACTCCAAACTGACAAGTCAGCAATGTTTAAATCGCTTTCAAATTCAATTCAAGTAACCGCATATAAATTAAACAACGAATTAAAATAAACTTTTTATGTAAAACGAACATTTTGAAATGTTTTAAGGGCATGTGATACTTATAGGAAACTAGCAAATTTTATTGATTTTAGGTTTCTACATGTTTGTGCCTAAAGTACATAAAATTTTCTTTTCAAAACTTAGGAAATGGTGGAGGAGATAAAAACGAACGTAGATAGACTACTTTTGGTTTCGAAATTGAAAAACAGTTCAATTTTAGCCAAAAATATCGGAATTTTTCTTTTCATTTTTAAAATCAAATTAAACTATCCACTCTCCAAATCTGAATCAGTCAAAATCTACTGATTATCAGTGAAATTTGACTGATTCAAATAGCTAAAAAGAGGTTACTGCGAATCAGTCAAATTTCACTGATTACTTCAGTGAAAAGTAACTGATTTAACAGTGGAAAATATTGTTTTCACTGATTAAACAGTGAATTATAACTGATTTGACAGTGAAAAATATAGTTTCCACTGATGATTCAGTGAAAATTTGACTGATTCAGACTTAGAGAGCACGTCCGTTTTTATCTTCTTTGCCTTTTCCCAAATTATAAAAGTAAAATTTTTTGTATTTTGGACACAAACATGTAGAAACTGGACCAAATTGTTCACATAAACTTCCTACTTTTTTCAAATACCACATGCTCTTAAGGTCATGGAACAATTGGACCATGTGACTAAATTATACATTATTTCGTTCATGTAAGATAACTTCTTTAATCTACTTCTTGTTAGCGAAAATTTTAAAATAATTAGAAAATTTATCGATTATTACAGATAACTATAAAAATATCTGCACAATTTTCACTTAAATGAAGTTGACAGACGTTTTTTATCGTCTCCTGTGTATCTTCCAAGCTTTCAGGAAGTCATTTTGTAAAATGAAAAATTTATCTTACATGAAATTTTATAGGAATTTGGTAACGTGGCCTATGGTTGATCCATGACCATAAATTAAGGTTGTTGCAGAGAAACATGTCGCTGAAAAAAAAGTTTTTTTATGATTTTAAGACGTGAAGTCATATCATTAGATATGTCTCATGAAAGAAAAAACATGGTTTTTTATGAAAAAAATTTAAAACCCCCGAAAAATAATACTCTTAATAATATTTTTGTAACAGAATTTTTTATACTATCGCTACTTACCAATTTTTAAAAAATGATTGAATTTTCATAAATCATAGCTTATTTTGTCGAGGAAAATATTCTCTAAAACTCTACTGTTTTAAATTTTGAAAGTAAAGCTTCCAGTTGCTGGAATCGTTAAAAGAATTTTCGTCATAGAAAATTTTTTTTTAAATAACTATACTTGAAGATTTTTTACTTGTTTTCAAAATTGGAAGCAGTAAATTGGTAAAGAATGTTCTTCCCAGAGAAATAAACCGTGATTCATGAAATATCAGTAATTGTAAAATGAAGCATTATTTTTCGTAATTTTTAATTTTTTTCATAAAAAAATAATGCTCTCTTTTTCATAAACACGACTGTTAATATCGATTTTAAAATCATAGATAAACTTTTTTTTCCAGAGATTTCACAGGATGAAAATGCCTAAAATCGAAATAATTACAAGTGTTAAACAATGTTCCAATTATACAAATATCTTTTTTAATTCTAGGTACAATTGGATTGAAGGATTTGAAAGTTACAGTACCTTCTGTGGTCCAATCAGGAGATTCCGTCACCCTCACCTGTAATTTTGACCTGGAGGGCAAGGTATTATACACAGTCAAGTGGTATCTTGACGAAGCAGAATTTTACCGCTTCACTCCAAAAAGAGAACCACCTGGTCTTGTGCTTACCGTGGGAAATTTAAAAATCAACGTAAGTTATTACATATTTATTCCTGATTCTGAAGATTCTCAGTGATAAAACTTTCCGTTTACTACTCCTATTGTAATCTGAAATGGGTGGTTGAAAGAAATGAGAGAAAATGGAAGAAAGTGCAAAAATGAATAAGAGTTACGAGACGAAAGCTCCCCTTGAGACTTGCACCTCATTGTCTGATGATGACAGTTTTTACGGCTTTTTCTTTTATTCTCGAAAGGCGTCTTGCCCCGTCTTCTGCCAAAGTACGATGAAGGAAAAGATCGATACGCTTGATTTATTATTCCTGCTGTAGCCAAAGTTCGACCTTTTAGAGTTCCGTTCAAGTCTTTGACCTAGGTCAATCACGTTTCTCGTTTTACGGATGCAATCACGCTCAAAAACCCAATTAACACTTAAGAATTAGTTACTTGAACGTTGACTCGTATTACTAAAAAGCAAGCTTCACATTTGTGCTTCTCAAACTTGAATCTAAAATCTATAACTGTAACGTAAATTCTCAAAATTGACCAATTTTAAACAAATTCTGGAATTCGGTAAATACAGACTTCTGTATTTAAATTAGGTGAATATTTACCAGGGGTGTTAGTTGAAGTTTGCCGGGTTTTTCAATAAAGAAAACACTTAATTCTCAAGGGAATCTCAAAAATTTTTTTATTCAATGTATTGACCATTGGATTACACACATTTTGCCCATCTTTCAGGCAAATCATGGATACCATTCCAAAAAAACTTTTCTCTTTCAAGGCAAACCATTCGACGAGCCATTTTTCGACTTCTTCAAAATTGGCGAAGCGCTGCTCTGCGAATGAGTGTCCCATCGATGCGAAAAGGTGATAGTCGGACGGGGCGAGGTCTGGAGAGTACGGCGGGTGCGATAATATTTCCCAATTCAATGCTTTTAATGTGTTCTTCATCACTTTAGCGGTATGAGACGGTGCGTTGTCATGTTGTAGGATAACTTTGCCATGTCTGCGGGCCCATTCCGGCCGTTTTTCGATCAACGCATGATTCAAATTGATAATTTGTTGTCGGTAGCGATCCGTATTCACCGTCTCACCAGGTTTTAATAACTCAAAGTACACCACACCACACTGGTCCCACCAAACACAGACCATTGTCTTACAGCCAAAGCGATTTGGCCTTGGAGTCGATGGGCCGACCTCACCAGGTGAAAGCCATGATTTTTTCCGCTTCGGGTTCTCGGAATAAATCCATTTTTCGTCCCCCGTGACAATTCGATGCAGAAAAGATTTCCTTTCGAATCGTTGAAGCAGCATTTCACAAATGGTTTTTTGATTTTCCATTTGTCTATCGTTCAGTTGGTGTGGTACCCATTTTCCATACTTTTGGATTTTTCCCATGGCTTTTAAACGTTGGCAAATTGCTCCTCGGGTCACACTTAGTGCTTGTGCCAATTTTTGTTGCGATTGGGTTAGGCCTTCATCTAATAACGCCTGCAATTCCTCGTGTTCGAACTTTTTCGCTGCACCAGGATGTTGATTGTCTGTTAAATCGAAATCTCCACTTTTAAATTGACGAAACCATGTCTCACATGTTCTAATCACTGGAGCATGTTCACCATAAGTTTCTACCAGCAATCGATGAGCTTCAACTGCTTTTTTCTTTTGATGAAATAAGAAAAGCAGCGAATGCCGCAAGTGCGATTTACTTGGAACGAAACTCGACATATTCACTGAGGTAGACAACTACTTGTATGATGCTATTATTTTGGCAGAATGTAATTGTGTATTTTTGAAGGTTATTGTCCATAGAAAAATATGACATTGATGCCAAATCATAGAAATGTATACATATCTCTAGCGACATCTATGAGTAAAACCGGCAAATTTCAACTAACACCCCTGGTACATATACAAGTATATGAAAGGTGACAATGCAAAACGATTGAAGGGACAAAATAGCAATTTCACAAGAAAACGATACTGAAAAAGTTATATATATATAGGATAAGTTCTTTATCTTGATACATCGAAATATCTCAAGAAATACGCTTCGTATGAGAAAAATATGCGCAATAAAAGCTTTTTATCTTCGAGGGGGAACATTTTTTCAGTTTAATATTTAATTTTTAATTTGTAAACAAAATTTTTTACCTCACACCCTTGGGTTGTGGGGCAAATTGTTTTTGAATCGCTTTTCCTTCTCGAAAACAAAAAGTTTTTATCGCGGACATTTTTCAGTATGATGCCTATTTCTTGAGATATTTCGATGTTTCAAGATAAAAAACTCACCCTGTATATGACACTCAATAAATTTTGAAAAAATATTGTTAACAGTGCAGAAATTAAGTTTGGTTAGCTGCAACCTAATTATTTCTCAAAAGCGTCTGCTTTCAACAGTGTTGACATGCTTCGTTATATAAAATGATTGATCGAGATTCAAAGTTTCGTCTTAGTAAGAAGAAAAAAAATGAACGTTTTTTTATTAGTCAAATATTAAAAGATAATCAATCAAATTTATTAAATCTCTCAATTTCACCTTGAATATAAATATGGGTCATTCCATGCGTAATTTACACAAAAAAATTTTTTTTGAAAAAAATCTTTTTTGTCGCCTTCTATGTTCAAAATTAAATAATACGTATTTTTTTTTTTCAATATGATATTTCAAAATTTCGAGAAATGAATCATCAAAATGTTGAAATCGGAAAAATTGATCAAAGTGATATACTGCACGTCCTGGTATTTGGTATTTTCTCGAAATTTTCAAATATCATATTGAAAAAAATACGTGTCAATTATTTTCGAACATAGAACACGACAAAACATATTTTTTTCGAAAAAAAGTAGTTTGTGTAAATTACGCATGGAATGACCCATATACATTCCAGATAGTGAAGGATTATTAATATTCCCAGTAGCTAAATTCTTTCAAAGAATTATTGTATTATTATCCCAATTAATAAAAAACAATCTCAATAAGATTCATTTAATCTATTTTTAAAATGAAGGTAAATTAGTCTTTACTTAACAAAAATGCAATTAACTTGCAACACCTTCAAATGAAACGAGGAAAAGAAAGAGAAATAGAGAAGGTAGGAAAAAGATTAGAGGAAAAAAGAACATCATTTTTATCTTGCGAATGTAGAGAAATGATTCCAGTCGGAAGCTGATAAACGAGTAAGATTTCTCACAGCAAGTGGAGCTTTCCTAGAATATCCCTGCATTTGGGATCGTAGTATATCGTCTACAATCTATAACCTCGACTGGGAACTGAGTCCATGAGATCGTACAACATCGAACCACATCCAGCAGTCGAAGCAAGGGAATCGTATCTAGTGAGTTTGTCCAAGAAAGTCGACATTGCGTGATGCATATAAATGTCCGTCGAGAAGGTTTGATCGCGATTTAGAATGAGTTGGGAATGACATTGGAGAGCGTGCCTGTGAAATTTATTCGATAGGATGGTAAACGGAGCTTATGCAGAAAAAGTACAACTAAAGGAGATGATTCATTAGAAATTTGACATCCACAGCTTGCTGTATCGAACATGAATGAGGTGGTGCTGCTCAACGTAATACGAAACCAGTCAGGAATATACAAATGTGAAGCTTCAGAGGAACTTCCACTACTTGAAACTAGGGCACAACAAGCTCATATGTTGGTGGTTGGTATGTAATTAATTTGACAATACACTTCAGTTTCAATTAAACAACTCTCCATTGTTTCAGTTGAAAATTTCATAAGTGAATGGGGTCTGACGATAACACGCCGTTTCTACTTAAAAATTCACTCAAGGGGACCAGACAATCGTTTTTCGAGAATTTTTACATATTGTTTTGACTCTCACAAAATAATGAAAACAAGTAGTGAAAAACTCTTTTGTGACGTGTTTATTTATATAATGCAGAGTAATAAAATATCATAGAAAGTAATACTGTTGTAGCAAAATGGCGGCGCTGATTTTTAAAGTTTAACATATGTTTCCTTAGTTTTGCAGTGATATCTTTAACTAAATTCATGTAATTGACTTCTGCAACACAAAAATCTACTTCTTACATCCACATTTTTCCGCAGCACTTGTAAAAATAAAAAAACAATACGTTAAACTTTAAAAATCTGCGCTGGCATTTTGCTACAACAATATTACTTTCTATGATTTTTTTACTCTGCACTTTATAAATAAACATGACACGAAAGATTTTTTTTAGTACTTGTTTTCTTTCTTTCCAGAGTAAAAAAATGTAGAAATTCTTGAAAAACGATTGCCTAGTCCCCTTAGTACGTGAGTTAGCGATAGTTCAAATTAATCATAAATAAAGATATTTGGTTCAATTTCGGAATCATAAACAATGACAGAATATAGTTTATTCATTTTTCCTCGGTAATCTTTTACTTTTCTTTTATCAGATAAAGTATAAACTTGTTAAACTTATTTTCATTTATTTTGCATTAGAAAATAAACAATGTTTAATCAATTTCAAAATTTCATTGCATTATAAGTGTAACTCATTCTAAATTCTATCTATCTTTCTCTTTATTTTCTTAAGAGTTATATTATTCTCAATTTGCAAAATTCTAATTTATGAAAGTCTATAAACAAATTTCCTCTAGAGCAAAGAATTTTTACTCTTCAATTTACCAATACTGCAACAGTTTCGTTTTTTGTCAAAATAATCAAGATGCATCACTTAAACTTTGAGGGAATTCTCAATATACACAATATTATTAAATTAAAGAAGCTAGAAAATTTAAAAAGGATATTAAATTTTTTGTGGAAACTCGTTACATTCTTAAATTTCTAGACTTCTTTCTTCGTGTTTTGTATACACGTCATACACATTCAAGATCTCGATGAATCCAATAATTCCCGAAATTAATTTTCTATCTATGATTTTAAATAATTTGCATTGCCTTTGGTTGAAATTTTTTGTAAAACACTCTAAACATAGTTTATCACTTTGTAAAAAGACTAGATTATCAAAGACCTATTGGTCTTACAATCTTTGTTTCTCTCCATAAATAGAAAGCCATTACGAGCACAATTTTGTTTTCTCCTACGAATTTTCGAGTTTATTTCCTTCACATAACACTCTCTATTCAACGATAATCTTGTAGTAGCCTACAAAGCTAAATGGAAGTGTTGGTTCTTCATGCTTGGCTCGTCGCCAGAATCAACTCAATGCCTTTAATATATCCTCTAATTTATATAATTACTAGATGTTCCAGAAACGGAGCCTTCAATCGTGGCTGAGCGACAAAGACTGTCAGTCGGAGAGGTACTTCGAGCGAATTGTACATCGGGTGCATCTTTTCCTACCCCCACCATCACGTGGACCCTCAACGGAGAGCCTGTGAGTATCATCTTCCTCACCTATTGGAGCTACGTGACCTTACTGGATGATTAAAGTTTCTCAGTTGCTTCCTCTTGCTCTACTTCTTTCTTATACCCCTTAGACTTTTTCTCTTTTTTTAACCTCTTTTTTGCTCTCATTCTTCTTTTTATGCTCTATTTTCATTCGTCAATCCTGTCCTCATTCCTTCACGTTTTTCACCCATTTTTTCTCATTTTGTTCCATCTACTTCCATTTGTCGATTACATATCAAGGAAATTTATGACCTTGCACTATGGAGATTCATTTTTAGGGAAATTTCAAGTATTTTTTGTTTTTAATTAAAAACGTTATTCATTGTCAGTGTTATATTGTGTTTTAAGTACTCGACATGGTATCTTGAGTCAATCGCATTTATTTACATGTTACACTGAGAAAACAGTTTTTTCAAATCAACAAAATTATTTTGTTGATAATTATGCGACAAAATTCTTTTGTTGTGACAACAAAGCATTTTGCTATATCAATCAAATTTTGATTACTTAAACAAAATGTTTTGTCAGAACAAAAAAATGTTTGTTGCATAAATGTTTTTCTCAGTGTACTTTAAAGCGAACTCACATTCTCAGAGTTTCAAGCACATGTGGATTTTATATCACGGAAGTCAAATTGTGCGAGCAATTTCCCATTAGTAATATAAAAATCAGGTCCCCAAACCAATTATTTATACGGATAGAGGTGATCAAACAAAAACTCAGAATTGAATTGGTTTTACAGTAATTTTAGTGAATAAATTTTAATTCACGACTATAACTTTTTACCTTTCGTTTTCAACTTGGAGTACTGAGAACTTAGACCCAATTTGTTTCACATATTATTCTGAAGCAGTTCAAAGAAGATATTTCCCATGAAATTGATATACCCATAAAGAAAAGTTGATATAAATTGAGTCATTTTATAAAAGGCAGCTAAAGAAAAACATTTAGAATCTCTTCTAAGGAAGGTCTATGAAAGAGGGTCAATGCCGAGAATCGGTAAAACTATATTTTTGGAGAAAAGATTCATGTCAGCAGACTTTTCTAGCTCAATTTCCATTTCATATAGAACAACCTAATCTGCAAAAAATACTAATAGTTACGAAATCTGATCAAGTGAAAAGTATAGATATATATATAACATATATGTATAGTGTCCATAACAGTAATTTCTGTTTTTTGATGAATTACAAAAATGAAATGAAAAATTCGAAATGTATAGAAAACTTAGAGAAAAATCCTTTAGCTAAAATCTCAGACCAAACTAGGCAAATATCCAAAATGTGAAAATTCTCTGAAATAAATCATTTCCGAATATTCGCTGGAATCGCAAAAAAATCACTATTTACATATTTTTATTATACTTTTCAATTTTGCACAAGACCCTATTTTCTCGAAAATAATTTCAAGTATATACCTATTTTGTAGAATGCCAAAATTCTTTCAGTTTAAAACTAGTTCAGCGGACATATCCAGTAGTAAAACCGATATATAGTCAGACATGCAAGAAATCAAATTTTTCATATATATTTCCAAAACAATATATTCAAATAGAAATTCATAAGCCATATTTGAAGACATTTTTATTTGTCATTTAATGAAACGTTGAATTTATAATTTAATTTCTTCGGCTCTACAACTTGTTGTCAAAAGAGAAACTGAATCGAGTTTTCAGAGTGTCTGGAATCAGTTGCATCTTTCCGTGCGCTGAATATGGTTTATCTACATTTTCTTTCAAGCTGATTGAATTATTTTGACAGGACTAAGATTCAATAATCGATAAAAACTTATAGATGATGAAAATATGACAAAAAAAAAAAACCTAATCCGCCAAGCACTACAAAAATTATACCAACAAAGAAAATATAGTTTAAATTGACTAGAAATAATAAAAAATGTTACTTACTAATTTCAAAGATAAATATAGAATGCAAAGAATAAATCAAAAATCGTATTACATTCTCTGAGGATGTAAATCTATACCACTTTTTTCAACTAAGGTATAATAACAATTGCAATACAGACGATAAAAGGCTAATTCAGAAGAAAAATGGAAACCGATAATATCAATCTAAATTAGTTACGTGCAGTCGACGAAAATGCAACTCGGAAGCGAAGGAATCAAACCCTGAAGTGTATGCAACTCATCAAATTCGTATAGCATTGAATGTATACTTATATATGTAATACATTTATATAACTGTATTTATCGAATTTCATCCATATTTTAGTTTTATAGGACCTCGTGATACATGCACTGAGAAAAAAATTCTTTGAGTCGAAAGCATTCCTTTCCAAAAGCATGTATATCATGGATTCAAATCAATATGCTATAGAATTAGTAACATATTTATTGGTTCTTGAAGTATATTTTTATGAATTAATAGTATACATGCTTTTGGAAAGAAATGCTTTTGATTCAATAGCATTCTTTTCTCAGTGTGATGTCATCAAATTATTTCAAATCGGATCAAAAATTAAATCTGTGATAAAGTCACGCAACTTAAGATCGATGTATCTCAAAAAATATTTGTTCAATAGATCCACTGATTTAATAAAAGTATAATTGTTAAATTTATATATAAATTGTTACTGTATTTAAATACATATATGAATGATTACTTATTTATAATTTCAACAAAATTACACCCATTTACTCAAATTTTTTCTGTATCAAGTTAAATTAACTAAATAATGTAAATAATATTCGAAATTCTTCGTTTCAAACCAATGGATCACAAATGCAAAGCATGTCAAACTTCTGCAACGGAAAGTAATACAAACAATACATTTCATCTAATGAGAATTCTCGCTTTGAGGCCTTTACAAATTTCCGAATCGTTTCTGAAAGTTTTGCCAACTTTGCTTTGATCAAGAATTCTTAAACCCAATTCCAAGTGTTGTGTATTCCTTAAATACATGTATAATTTGCATTACATTATTCATTTAATGTTACTTTTATTCATCATAATTTTGTTTACAGAAAAAACATAGTAAATCTGATGATTAAATTTTTATTACAGATTGACAGTGTAACTAAGCATGTAAGAATTAGGCCAAGAAATATAACAATCGAGGATGGAAGAAATATTGGCCAATCGTATCTCCAAATTAAGATGCTTCATCGTTTTTTTCGAGAGAATAGATTAAAGCTTGGCTGTTTTGTCAATATTTTTCCTGTTTATGAAGCATCAACGGAAATAGAAATTATAGAGGAAGTGGCATACATTGCTCCCATTACTGGTGACGCTTCTCCACACAGTCACCGTGAGTATTTTTTTTTTCATAAACAAATTATTAGGGAAGAAATTGTTATGGAAATAAACAAAATTAGATCCGAAATTAGAATTATTGGGTACATTCATTCGTCACCACATAATTTTAAAAAGGAAGGAAAAGTAGTCACGAAAAGTTGATTTTGGATGAAAGTAATTCTTTTAGAAGTTTGAACCACTTTTCAAATCAAAATCAAGAATTCAAACAATTATTTGTTAGGGTTCAATCCTGATTCTTAGATTTTTGAAAGCTGATTTTTTTGTTATTAAATAAAGGAAATAAAGTTATAAAAATAATTTTATCTCTTCTGGAAAATTGTATTTTTGGCCTAACACTCTTCAAATGCAATTGCAGTTGTGTAATTATCGTATGTTTACATGGACATGCTTTTCATTCATAATGCAGTAAATCGTCAGTTCAGGGGTAGACTCGGGAAATTTAGTTGAATGGCATTCATCCATCTCCCTGGCAGTATCTAGGTGAAAAATAAAAAAAATAAATTCAGCGAACCACTTTTTATGGATATACTATACTGTGATGTAAATAATAAAAGATTATATTTTGACATTAATGTAGAGTGTAATACAAATAAATTATTTTATCACTTTATCTCATTTAATTTCAAAACCATAAATCTCGTTTAATTTCCACTAAAGTTCACTTCACTAAAACTTATATAAGAAAAAAGACACTGATCAAGAAGGTACTTTGAAAAATGTATAAGTTTTTATTACATTTTGATCTTATGAGGATATAATTTGATAACAAATTCTATCTGTAAGGAGACCAAGTTACGGGAAGTTATGTCTTGAATATAATGAGGTCGTGCAATAACTCTTGATGCAGTGTAAGTGACAAAACAATGTGTTCCTTGATACAGTTTTAAGAGCATTCCAGATGATCCTGCAAAGTTCATAAAATAACTACAAATTACGAGAATATTATTGCTCTACACTTTGCACCTAGTAAAATAATGAAGATGGATGTATATTATTGTTTTATTGAGTATTAAATTTTTAGACTATTAGTTATATTATTTTTTAAGTACACCCTACTTGATTAATTTTACTCTCTAAATCTGAATCAGTCAAATTTTCACTGATTAAATCAGTGATTTGCCTTGTCACTGATTTTATCAGTGAAAAGATATTTTTCACTGTTAAATCAGTTAATTCTCACTGATTCATCAGTGAAAAAAATATTTTTCACTGTCAAATCAGTCAATTTTCATTGAAATAATCAGTGAAATTTGACTGATTTACAGTAACCTCTTTTTAGCTATTTGAATCAGTCAAATTTCACTGATAATCAGTAGATTTTGACTGATTCAAATTTAGAGCTCTTATTCCCTAGTTTTTTAATATTTTATATTTTACTTTATCATGTAAATGTGAAAAAACGAAAGAAGGAAAATAAATCAAAGATATGGAACTTAAAAAGTTGAAGAAATCGAAACATTTTTAATTTGTTTTCCAGAAAGGTTATTAAAAAATTATGTATAACTAATGAAGAATATTTATTTATTAATGCATCACTAACATGACATAATAGAAATACAAATTTTTTTAAATTGAGAAATTAGTAATAAGACAACTTGCGTTAACAATAAAAAGTTAATAATTATTAACATGAACTTCAATTTTTTATGAGAATAGAACATTTTAAGGCAGGACTGAATGTAATTATTTTCACAACAAGCGCTGCTATCTCTATGCTAATTACTCATTTTTCCTATTTTTTAAAAAGATATGAGATCACAGAGTTAAAAATTTCAATGAATATCCCTGACATTGTCTAGAGAATACGTAATTTCTTATTTCGGTTGAACTCGTAGTTTCTCCTTGCTAGGAATATCTAGTCTATATTGCTGGGCAATGCAAGTAGTAATTTACGTTTCTTCTCATCAACCGCGCCGTTTTTAACGATGCAGTTAATCGAGAAACTGCGTCATCATCTTTAATGTGATTCCCTGTGGTACCAAGCAGTGGCGCAACTTCCAATTTTATTTAACTTTTTCAGCTACCACAAAAGACAATATACTTTTTTGTCTTTTTTTTTACTATCTCACATTAGAATATTACATTTTAGCTCGCTAATTCAAATTAGTACTTGATATTGATGCTATTGTTATTCATAAAAATTATAATATTCTTTTTGGTAATTTGTTTTAGAATCGAATGGAAGCAGTCCAAAGAATTCATCCGAGTTCCTTCAGTTGCTGCTAATAATCTCTACAATATTTATCCTAATAACTATGAGATCAAGGTAGCTAGATTTAAAAAATTTTTAATTTTAAAGATTTAATTATTTTTTAAAGATTTTAAAATTAAATTGCCTCACTCGGAAGCAATTACTATATCCATAATTAAAATAATACATTCAGAGTAGTTTAAATCTTTCAATTGTGTACTCTCTAAATCTGAATCAGTCGAATTTTCACTGATTTAATCAGTAATTTGCCATTTCACTGATTCATCAGTGCCAAAATATTTGTAACTGACAAATCAGTTAATTTTCACTGATTGAATCAGTCAAAAAAAGTATTTTTCACTGTTAAATCAGTTGATTTCCACTTAAGTAACCAGTGAAATTTGACTGATTTACAGTAACCTCTTTTTTAGCTATTTGAATCAGTCAAATTTCACTGATAATCAGTAGATTTTGACTGATTCAAATTTAGAGAGTAAGTTATAACTTATAAAGGAGGTGGTTATGTAATTTTTATTGTAATAAAACCTGAGGACACACATTATGTACAATTACCTTTGGAGATGCTATCCTCTGATGTAAACTGTTAATAAAATGTATTGATTCGTCCATCATCGATCTAGTATGATCAATAAAAATAAATTTTTACCTCTTTTAAAATCCTTGCTTTCCTATTTATGGACAAAAATAAAAGAACTATCCACCTGAATTTTACTTTGCATTTCACATATCTGCTGAATCAGATAAAGAAAATGGAGTTTTCAAGTAACAAAATATTATTTTTGTGTTATATGGAGTATAAAAAGGGAAATTTGCAGCAAGTATGAGCGTAGAAAGCTAGAATAAAGTGCCACTCTTGATTGGAATCGATAAACGCTGTTATGGAGATTAGACCGAATACCGTTGCGAACAAAGGGATAAAATAGTCCGCCCCTAGGGGCGCTTTAAAGTCCTCATGAAGTTACGCAAAATGTTTCGAAATAGCTTCTTTTAGTAAAATAGTAACGTTTATCAATAAATAGTTTTCATGCCTCAAAGATTTCACAAAATCTGTATCATTTCCTTTCATACATAACAAAAATTATTACTTGATAAAGTAACTACATTCCATCAACAATTAATCCGTTATTTGATACTAGAATTAAATAAGAAATTAAAAAATAATTAATAATGACAAAAGATGTCATTTTCATGCATGGAGAAATTCTTGTTAATCATTTGGTAATCACTCTGAATACGTACAATGAATGTTTCTTCACTAGAAATGGAACTTTTTCGTAGCGGAAAATGAAACGACATACTCCAAAGTTTCTGTTGAACATTTTAATAGAACAAAAGACAATGATTCACCTCAGAGCATGAAAATTTTTAAACAATAGAGGACCGGGAAGAAATGCTGGAAAAAATTTTCTGAAAGAAAATTTTAATTCTTGAACTACGAAATTAGCAGCCTTGACGCGAGAATAGAATTTTATTCGATTTGTATATACCTATCTGAAATTCGTATATGGGACATTCCATATTATATTGACACTTGATGTCGAAGATTTAAACTAGATAATTTTTTTTCGGTTCTTTCTCAACAATAAATAGACAGATATTTTTTTTTGGCCAAACAAATTTTTTTTACAAGTATACGATTTTTCGAATTTTCTAAGAAATGATATTTTCGACATAGCAAGCGCACTTTCACGCCTGTTTATCTTGAAAACAATTGTTCGCACGAAAAATTTTCCAAATTACGAAAATTAGGGTTTTGACTTTTCTTTACAGAAATTGTTGCAAAAAAATTGTTTAAGTATTTTTAAACATACAAAAGTAAAGGAATAAACGCAAAATCGTTTTTTCCAAATTTGGGCCCTTTCGAAATTTTTTTCGTGGATTTAGATTCTTTGAAGTCTGTTATAAAATATGAAGATTGAATCAAAGTGGCTGGATCATTGATTCGGAAGTTATGGAATTTAGAAGAACCTCGCGCGGCCTCGCGCGCAATCCAGGCACTTCCACACGCGGCGAGCGTTTACCTTTACTTTTAGCGCTAATAACTTACGCCCGGTAAAACGCTCGCCGCGAGTGGAAGCGCCTGGATTGCGCGCGAGGCCGCGCGAGATTCTTCAAAATTCCATAACTTCCGAATCAATGATCAAGCAATTTTGATTCCATCGTCATATCTTATAAAAAACTTCAGAGAATCTAAATCCACGAAAAATAAAATTTCGAAAGGGGCTAATTTTGGAAAAAAATGATTTTGCGTTTATTTCTTTACTTTTGTGTGTTAAAAAATATTTAAACAACTTTTTCGCAACAATCTCTGTATAGAAGAGTCAAAACCCTAATTTTCGTAATTTGGAAAATTTTTCGTGCGAACAATTGTTTTCAAGATAAAAAGGCTTGAAAGTGCGCTTGCTATGTCGAAAATATCATTTCTTAGAAAATTCGAAACATCGTACACTTGTAAAAAAAATTTTTTTGGCCAAAAAAAAAATACGTGTCTATTGTTGAGAAGGAACCGAAAAAAAATTATCTAATTCAAATCTGCGACATCGACTGTCAATATAATATAGAATGACCTATATACGAATTTCAGATATAGATTAGAATGAGATGCTCCGTGTTAAGTGTATAATAGTAGTAAAAAACAGTCACTCAGAGCCAAAGAGAAGGGGATTAATTTTTTCCAATAATCCTTTATTAAAAAACCAAGATCACCAAGATCACCAAGCTTTCGACCTTTACATTAGGTCCTCTTCAGGGCACAATAATTTCTAATACAAAATGGATTATTTAATTAACTTGAAATTTATAGAAAAATAAAAAATTTTTTTAAAAAATAAGAAAAGGAGTAAATAAAACTTACAATAATGAAGTCGCAGTAGTATAAGCCATCCAAGACAGATTTAGTCATAAAATTCATGTATAGAAAGACGAAAGTCGAGAATTCACTGCTTGTATCTAGTGTAGTTAAAAGGCAAATGGTATGATGAAGAGTGGTTACAAGTAAGAATCAGCTGAGAAGGTAGAGAAGAGTAGGGTAAATAGTATAATAATAATAAGTATAAAAGAAAACAAGGAATCAAAATTTAAATGTATTTTAAAATTTTATCATAAATAGAATTTAAACGAATCGTGTCGTTTTGCTTGTTAATGCAATTTTTGTTGGATTTGATGTGTAGCATTTCCGCTATGTTTCTTTTAAAATAATTCGATTCTTTGTTCAAGATCTTAAAATCCTTCCACCCAAAATCATGACCTGAGTTAATTCTGTGGTCGGTTATGACCGAATTAGTGGCAGAGACCAATCGAATGTTATTTTCATGTTCTTTTAATTCGTGTGTTGATTCGTCTCTTGGTCTCACCCACGTAAACTGCATCACAGCCGCCGCAATTAAGTTGGTAAACAACACCCTTAATATTTTCTTTTGGGAGTATGTCTTTGCCTCTTTTTATGATTCGTGAGTTTAATTTATTATTCATCTTATAAACTGTTTTTATTCCTGCCTTATGTAATATTTTTCCTAAATTCTGTGATAGTTTGTCAACAAAGGGGAGAGAAATGCGGTGTTCGACTTTATTTTCGTTACAATTGTTACTGGGTTTATTATTCAAGTAAGTTAACCGTTTATGAATATGTTTGTTAATAAATTTCAAAGGATAATTGTTTTTCAAAAAGAGATTGAGAATTTTATTAATATTCGTATCTAGAAATTCTTTATCAGAAATGTAAAACGCTTTATCAGTCAAACAAATTATAGAAGCGATTTTTTGTGATAAAGGATGATGAGAAGCAAAATCAATAAATCGTCCCGATGCGGTTGGTTTAATAAACCAATCAAATTTAAAGGAAGTGTTAGATCTAATTATTGTTGTCTCCAAAAAATTTATGCAACCATTGTTCTCCATTTCATGAGTAAATTTTAATCTCGGATGGAAGGCATTAAAAACCCTAATAATGTCGTCAATACGTATTTTCTAGCTAAATTTATTTCTAATATTCTTTCTAAATCTCTCACTAAACCGTTTAGTTATGTTAAGGATAGTGTTGACCTTAAAAACAGGTTGTTAAAGATTTTTATTCCTACTAATTACGTTTTGATTTCTCTTGATGTTTCCTCGCTCTTCACAAATGTGCCACACGAGCTTGTTATAGAAGGTTTAAAAAGACGTTTCCATCAAGTTGTAAACACTAATATTCCAGAAACTGAATTCATTGCTTGTGTCAAATTTCTTTTAAATTCCACGTATTTTACCTTTAATAACAAAATTTATGAACAAATTTATGGTACCCCTATGGGTTCCCCTATCTCTCCTATTTTAGCTGACATTGTTATGCAAGATTTAGAAACCCATTGCTTAAATAATATTAAATTTGATATTCCCGTGTTTTTTCGTTATGTTGATGACATTCTTGCTTTGGTCCCTATAAACAAGATTTGCCTTTTAACTACACTAGATACAAGCAGTGAATTCTCGACTTTCGTCTTTCTATACATGAATTTTATGACTAAATCTGTCTTGGATGGCTTATACTACTGCGACTTCATTATTGTAAGTTTTATTTACTCCTTTTCTTATTTTTTAAAAAAATTTTTTATTTTTCTATAAATTTCAAGTTAATTAAATAATCCATTTTGTATTAGAAATTATTGTGCCCTGAAGAGGACCTAATGTAAAGGTCGAAAGCTTGGTGATCTTGGTGATCTTGGTTTTTTAATAAAGGATTATTGGAAAAAATTAATCCCCTTCTCTTTGGCTCTGAGTGACTGTTTTTTACTACTATTATACAGATATAGATTGTTTCAGTGCGATACATTTTCAATTAAAGATACTATTTATTAAGAAGCAACTCAAAATACTTTTTTTTATACATTGGGAGTTTCATGAAGCTTTTTTGCTTTAAGATCTTCTGGGATATTGGATGAATGTATTTTGAATCTTGAAGTATCCTAGAATCGATGGATGTCAGATGCTTTCATCTAAACGATTGTAACCGGGGTGAATAGGGGCGGAAATGGGAAATTGATATTTGAATGAGGGAGAAAGCTGTTTATTTTTCTCTAAAAAAAATGTTAAATGAGTAAATAGAAGATTAAGCCCCCGTTATCTATTTGATACTTACCACATAAATTAATTGGCTGCACATTTGGACGCGTGGTAGAGAACGTTTTCTGGTACATTTCATTTCTTGCATAATTCTAGCTCTAATGCTTTATAGGAGTAAGATTTATATTTATAATTTATCAGGGAATAATTTTATTCGAAATTTATTATTGAATGATTCTTTGAATCATGTACTATCATCTCACATTACCAGATGAAATTTGTTCTCAAAAGACGTCCTCTAAGACAGCTGCGTACTCTTTGCATTGGAAATGCAAAAATCGATTCAAAGAATTCAAAATTATTTCGAACTCTTCAATAAAAATAACAACAAAATCATAAATTTCATATTATTTTGATTTATCAGAGAATAATTTTATTTATTATTTTTATGAATTATTATTATTATTTATTTTTTCAAACATTTATGATAGAAATTTTATTATAGAAATTGAAGAGTTCGAAATAATTTTGAATTCTGTGAATCAATTTTCGCATTTTCAGTGCAAAGAGTTTGAAGCTGTCTTGGAGGATGTTTTTTGAGAACATATTCCATCTGATAATATGAGATGATTTTTTTTCTGATAAGGTAGATATTAACAAAATTTACAAACTCAGCCATCTAATATAAAAAACGGGTTTGGAATCAAATGAATTGATACTTTCAATTAATAATTTAATACATTGACTTACTCTTCATCCGTAATTATATTCGACAATCTGAAAATTACGGAACACTTCTCATTGTCCTAGGTGTCCAGTGATCCATAGACGTATCCGGATTCGTAATTACGTGTGCGTCATTTCGAATTAGAATCGACGAATACTAATTCAGATGGATTGATTCAACAAACTAGAACATGTTGATTGATGTTTACCCCCAGAAGATCTAACTCAAAAGCATCACATATTCCGCATAGTTAGAATGAGCTTACAATTAAATAAAAAATTCGAGTATGCTTCTTGCTTTCAATTTCAATATGTGAATATTCTCTGGCACGATTCAACACAAAAAGAAAGGTTTATTGAAACTAATTTTCAAGTAAAGAAAGCATGCAATAAAAAAAATGGTTCATTATTTTAAAATGTTGAAAAGACGAAAACTAGGGAATAATAGTCAACAAAGTTGAAATTTCTCTTCCTTTTTTCTACAATTGATCTGGCTGTTTATGAATTTTCAAATTAATTATAAAAGATATACTTTAGTATTAATGAACTTATGTGGAGTAAAGTAAAAAAAAAGTAGAGGCAGCTCCAGTTCTTTGTGAAGAAATTCGAAATTAACGTTTATAAAGATGGAAATATTAAAATATTAAAGAACCGCAACAATTATTTTACTCGGTCCAACTCCTGAGGTAATGAAGGTTATGAAGTTCATAAACACAAAATTATCAATAGCAATATCTAAATACCTGTAATCATTACATCCCTCTACATTTGCACAAAAGATCAGAACTAATTATTTGTAAAATTTGTCACAATTTCTTCCATTAAGTACAAAAACAATTGTCCGATTTTTTCAAATTTAAAAAAAACATTGTAACCATGGTCCTGGGGGTTTAAGAATCCCTAAAATGCATAAAAATGTCAATTTCTTTTATTTGGTTGAAGATTTTTTTTATACTACTTTGAAGAGTTCGAATAAATTCTAGAATACTTTTAGAATTACCTGTAGCCTACATTAATTAAATTTCTGGTAAAAAACTGAGAAAAAAGAAATTTGAATTCAAACATCTTTAGGCGTGATTTTCAATGATTCGTGCGCATTTGAACTCTTACATTTCTCTTAGTTGAATTAATAACCAAAGGAATAAAAAAATATCAATAGAAAAATAAAGAAAAATATATATTTAATTTCATAGACTGTCCGTTCCTTCATAATCTCTGTCAGATTCACAGAGTTGTGTTTTCTTTCAAGGTTGTAGAAACGATTAATACCGTCTGCACAGAGAAAAACGGAGGGTCGAAGTTAGAGGTTCAAAATTTTGAGAGTCAGACCGACCCTCTAGTTTATCAAATAGTCCTTCCATAATTTTATGGACATAATCAGGGAGACTCTCGATTTATGATCAGCTTTATTACCACAGAGAAACAGTCACACTATCAAGATAATCAAATCGATCCTCTGGGATGATCAAGTTGAATATCTTGTTTTAAATTTTCATTTCGACCCTCAAGGATGATCAAATCGACCTTCTACAATAATCAAATCGATTATTTTTTTCTGACCCTCTACAGATGACCAGTTTGATTATCTAGAAGGCTATCTTATAGTCGATTATCATATTTGGTCGACTTGACCCTCTAGATATTCAGGCTGACCCTCCATTTTTCTCCGTGTGGAAAGAAACCACCAAACTGCAAACAACTGAATTAATCAACGAATTCGCTTGGGTTACATAATTTTTATGTCTTATTAAAAATTTAATGGATATTTTTCTTAATTAAAATAATTTTCATGAATTTTATTGGCTTGTCCTTGATCTGGAAAAATGTTAACTCTTTAACAATAAGCTGAAGAACTAAGATGGGGCAATAGACCCTACACTTTTAGCTAGGAACTATTTACCGAATTAAAACTTGAAACGTCTCAAGATAATAAATTTAAATAAATTCAGACGCTCTGAAGCATATGCTGATTACATTGTGAAATATTAAATTTCTTTTTGAAGGGAAATTTCATAAAATGTAATAAATTCACGTTGCATTCTCATTTCTCTGGTTCTTATCTATCTCGTAAAGAGAAAAGGGGACACACAAAAATAGATTATACTCACACGAGCGTTATGGAATAGAATATATTTGTCTCGAGTTTGCTCTCACGATACTATGTTAATGCAATTTCTAGAAGGTTAGCGGAAACGGGCCATATCCTATAGAAGCCAGCACTTTTGCTGTGCCAACTACCCTGCCACGCACCAACTCTTTCCTTTTGTTCTTTTGTATTTCTTTCTTAGTTGATTTTTTTTAGATCTGAAATTTTATTTTCTGAGAAGATGCACCAAGTCTCGTCAATGTCGCAATATGAATACATATAAGATTTCACTATTATTAATAAATTTAAAAAGTTGCAAGCTTCCTAAACAATTCATAAAATACAAGGAGAACAATTTTTTATGTATACAAATTAACATATTCAACTCAGCATAATTTGAAACAAACTAAACAATTTATATTACATTTTTAAGCTGAAATGAGAGATTTGCTAACATTTTTGTTTTTAAGATAGAATTTATAAAAATATTAATATACAAAAATGAAGCGATAATCGATTTAAAAAAATTTTGATATGAAAATGCATTGGCTTATACATGATGACTTTCGCCTTTATTTTTACGCTTGAACAGCCAAAAGCTAAAGCGCCTCGAGTGATGGCTTTTCTCGAGAAGAACTCGTTCAACATCAGAACATACGATGGTGCACTTTTTTTCTTATCCTTTTCTCGTCGAATCTTCTCCTTTCTCTACTTTTGCATTTCGGTATATTTTATTCATACGATTTCTACATACATAAGTACGAAAGATATGCGATGGGTGTGTTATCAAACGTTACTAATTTGATTTGAATAAAAAAATAATTGAACACACGATATTTTTCTTAACAGCGTGTTTTTCAAAATTTCAAATCTCATAGTGCACGGAAAATAATATCTACTTGATTTAAGAGCATAATTAGTTACGAGTATATTTAAAAAACTTTACTTGGATAAAGTCAATTTATTTTTTAATAGAGCCAATATAATATTAACATTACACTATATATTTGGGATATAGACAAGTTAATACATCATCATGTATTATTTTAATTGACTGGGAATGAACCAAATCTCAGCTTCCTGCAATGTAAATTGATTTTTTTCATCTCCGTGTAATTTACATATTATGCATTAATATTTACTAATAAGTCCATGCACCGAAAAAAATCTCTTTCGAATTTTGTATGATGTGCCGTTACAGATTTCGTACGCGACTAATGTCCATAAAAAATTCGCTTAAGTTTGTGCAACAAAAGTAAAACGAATGTGTTACGATTTTCGTAAATTCATATTTGTGTAAAATTCGGAAGACGTTTTTTTCGGTGTACATTTTATCAGAATAGCGTGTCCAAAGTTCGAGTATAATAGATGTGTAAATGCCCAGGTACAAAATAAAATTGTGACCAATTTATATAGTGGTGAAAACTTATGAAGGTTTGCCTACTGTTGTCAATTAGTAGTCTCCTAGCTGATCCAAAAATTCACTATCATAATATATATATATATATACATAGACAAAGCTCAATTTATAAGAGCAAAAACCTGAAACACACCTGACGAAAATTGTTAAAATGGGAGCATTGTTTGTGTTTTTGAAAAAATCCAAAATTCTAATACTGTTTTCTGATAGTGCTCATAAATCTCTACTAATTATCCAAATAACATTTTTCGATTAAACTATAATTGAGGGGTCCGATGCAAAAACAGCAGAGGCGCGCGGCCTAGTAGGAACGGGAGGGGATACGCAGCGATAGGATTCGTTGAAATTAAAATTCCATTTTCCAGTTAAATTATACCAAATCCGAAAAAAAAGTTATGATAGAATAGTATATTACGTGCCTGGGCGCACAAAGAGGGTTATTGCGTGACGAGCGACAATGCTCGCAGGAGATTGAAGCCGAGACAAAGTCGAGACGAAGCTGAGGCGCGATCAGTCCTGCGAGCATTGTCGCGAGTCTCGTAATTTCCCGAATTGTGTGCATTGGCACGTATTCTATTTTATGTGACTCCGGTGCATATACGAGTTTTTATGCGTACACTTGAATCTAATCTAGTGTTGTAGTTGTTTGCGGCGCTAGTCATTACACTTGATATGTCACGACTAGTCCAGGCCATTTTGATTTTATCGATCTTGTGTAGTAGTAATGGATTTTAGTAGACGCATGCGCAGTTCAAATGTACAAGGCTTTGCCAGTAAGATGCTAATGCTGTACGAAGAAGAAGAAGAATAAGAAGAAGGATTGAGCTTCGTTTCATGGCTATGGGCGCATGCGCAGTTCAATTTTTACATTTCATTCCTTTGTAGCGCAATGTACTACATTGCGCTAATGTTAACTGTAGAGAAAAAACGAGTCTGCGCAAAATCAAAAATTTCATTTTTTAACCAAAATATGTGAGATACAAAATAAACGTTAGAATAAAAAATCATTTGCTTCAAAACAGTCTACGGATTTTTTTTCATTTTTGAGATATTTGGAAGAAGATCAATTTTTTTAATCGTGTAAATTATTAAAAAATTACAGAAATATATACAGAAAATCGAGCACGAGTGTCATGATGAGAATGTGTTCCTTAAGGCTGATAGAGCCGCCCGTGCAGAAATTTTGATTGGGCGCCGATCGACCCCCGATAGGGAAAAATGTGGCCCCGATATGGCAATCTGTCTAGCGCCAGACCAGTAATGAAACGCCCTACCCGATTGGGCCCAGATATGGGCCTGTAAAGTGGGGGCGCGATTTGGCCCAGATATGGCCCCTTCTAATTTTGTATTTCTACAAATAGTAAAATTTAAAAGGTTTTTGTTTAATTACAATAAATAGTTGTTTCAAAAAATTTTTTTCATAAATTCAGATTAGTAATGCAACAGTATAATCAAAAGTATACAAACAGTATAATCTCCAAGCCCATCTTCGTAGTCTGTAGAACTATTCGATTTTTCTGAATCTAAAAATAAATTACATTATTAATAATTTTCTTTCTAAAAAATTCACTTTGGAAAATTGAATATACGATATAAAAAATAATGAAACACAATAAAGTTTTACACTTAAAATTATAATTTTCTTTTCTTTACAAATTACCGTTAATAAAAAAATATAAGAAGTAATAATCTAGTTCATTGCAATGTTAGGATTTATGTAAAGAATCTAGTGAATTAACTTAGCTTGATCTATAATGCGGATATAAGAAATTTCACCAACGATTCTGTGCTTCCGAACTCGCCATGTACTTTTTGCTTTTGCCATTTTAATTTCAATATAGTCACTACAATATGACGACCACAACACAAAATTTAAAAATAAACTTGTCTATCATAATCCGATGTGGTTCCGACCCGAGCCACACCATGTGCCCCCCTGCGGCCACATGTGGGAAATCCGATCGGGCCCGGATCGGAACTTGGGAACAAGTTGGGCAATTTCTGCACGGGCATAAGTGAATTGAATTTTCTTCTTCATTTGAAATCAAAAAATTTGGTAACTTTGTGAAAATGTAATTCACATCTACGATGTTATGAAATTGACTTGAGTTTCAGTATCAAATTACAAGAAATAAACTTATATGTATGCGAAGAGTATTGAATTGCGCGCTCATACTTGCGAGCGATGACTATGTGCCCGCGATGCCGGCAGATTTTTTTTCAATAGAAAAACGTGGCAAGCATGGTCATTCAATTTTATTATAAAAATTCTATAATTATCATACACATCTAATGTATGGGATGGTTATAGAAAAAACGAGAGATTCATCAAGTTACGGGTTGTATTAAATAAATTGTGTCAGAAGGTGCTGAAAATTTGAACCAAATCAAATATCCATAAGTTCTTTTTCCTAGCCGATTCAAATTCTAAATGTTAGATGGTCCACCCTGTATTATATGATTCAACAGCACAGTCAAATTTTTTTGAAACGGGTGGATTTTAATCTTAAATCTTTACAAGTTACAAATTCTTTAAACACTGCCTGGCTTAAATTGTGTTGCCACATCTTCTCTTTTCACCTTTTAACGCGTTCACTGCAATCAAGCAGATATCATGGCACGCGCATATCTTCAGGGTCTTTTGTTTCTCATGATGAGATAAGAACTGTAAACCAATTTCTTTTTGTAACAATAAGATAATTTTTCTTTTGCAAAAGCACCAGTGTGCGCCTATATTGTATTATAATCACTTTATATGTCTAGACGTTAAAAAATTCATAATTATGTATAAAATTAGGTCAATGTTTAAGTGTATTGCCTGTTAACTTTGATATAATAAACTTGTAATATGTTAGTAAAATTGGTTGATAAAATGTGAGCCCGTTTGTTAATTTAATGTTTTATTTTTCCCAATTGATTTATTTTCTTGATACATTCAAAACAATAAATATTGCTTTCAAAATCATTCTTTTCTTATTACTACAGTAATTTTCAATTTATGATGAACTGAAATATCTGATTGGTTCTTTAGATGAACGTACAAAACCATAAGTTGAAAAGTATCTTATTAATGCCAACATTCTTATAATTATTACATATTTCAAAATTACTTTGAGAGTTTTTAAATAATACCAATTATTATTGTTTCCTATAAGCGTTGTTAACATTATTTTGAAGTACAGAAGATTATTAGTTCGGATTTAAAATAACTTTTTTTCAACACTTCGATGCGATTAGCATATTTTACAACAACCACGACCACAAAATGATACTGTGCACAATTTTCTGAATTTTCTCTGAAACAAAAATATTTGCTAAATTATATATTTTTCTGATGTCATTTTACAATTCGAATTCTTAAATATACTTAAAGAAAAATACTATTATAATTTGTGAAGTATCATGCATCAGAGTAAATGTATATACATGACATTATTTTCAAACTAGCCCAATTTTAAAAGTTATAGGTCAAGCTTTTCTAAATAAGGTTCTGGATGCAGTAACAGCATGAGCGTGCGAAACGCGGATACGTATTGTCTAACCGATCAAAATTTGGGGGGAATTTTTTTTTTCAAATTGGCAAAAATGAATTATCTTCTTATGCGGCATGTTTTTCCGCATCTTTTTTGTGTAAACTATCTTAGTTAGAGAATTCAATGTTTTTTAAAATTTGAAATGCGAAATCTCGGAAACTCTTGGATGAAATGAATTAAAATTTTCCATGCATGACGCTGAAACATTAACGCCGCCATTGGATTCATAGCGAACATCAAAGTTATCGTACGTTAAACAATATTTAATAATATTAATCTTTGTTAGCTCGGGACTCCTGGGATTACCCTCGTATGAACCACTGCACATTGATCCGAAATAGGAATTTACTGTTCATAACCGGCTACAGGTTTTATTTCTTAAACGATTTTGAATTTTGCTTTTTAGAAATTCTCAGCATCAAATTCTTTAGAATATTGGTGATTGCGATTCTCTAATTTTTTTCACAAAGCGAAGTGACAAAATTGACCATTCCAGATTTGTGAATTTTAAACTTTAGAAAAAATGCTAAAATAAATTCACTATTGGACAGAATTATTGCAACTGCTCTCATCGAACAGAAATAATCCTATTAATATCAAGGTTAATTATTATAAACAATTTTTATTAACAAATTCCTACATGCGTATATTTCTCGTCGAAAAAATTTTTTGCTTGGCTCTAGTTGCTAAGATTTTTCATAAGAGTCGTACTTTGCACCGAAAAATTCACATAAGTCAACAATTACTATTGTTATCAATATTTGTATCAACAAATTTTTTATTTCATGAGTTTTTATCACAGATAGATTGATTTTTAGGACCAGAAGTGATTCATAATTGCCTTCAAAGGCATTTTTAAACTTCAATCTTAATTAAACATAAATAAATGAATAATATAATAACAAATAATGTAATAACATAATCGATAATTTATTCTTATAAAATAATTTATATGATTGTTATAAACATTTTGTTAACCAAAAACATAGAAGTTTTGTTTATGAAAATGTTCGTAACAAACGTATGTAATTTGTTAATCAATATTGTTGTTTATGTATCATAATTGAGCTTATGTCAACACAAATTGATGAAAATATAATTTTTTCATTCCATGAATCGGCGGATTGTGAAATTTTTTCATAGATAATGTTATCAGCAAGTTGGTGTCGAACATGCAGGAAGAAAAAAGAACATATACACATTATTTTTTAATCATTTTCGTTGGTTAATCATCACTGAAAATGTCATTCCATCAATAATTAAAGGAAAAATAATTTTTTTCTAAGAGTAAACGGCCTATAGGTTCATTCGTTTATTGCAATTTTTATTAAGAATTTACATGATTTATGTCGTATTAAGATTATATTTTTAAAATGTCTTCGGAAGCAATTATAAAACTCTGCTGATCTGAATAATCAATATATTTGTGATTGAAACTCATGAGATGTGAATTTGTTTATGAAAATGTTTAAAACAATAGTAATTGTTAACTAATGTGAATTTGTCGGTGCAAATTATGATTTTTATGGAAAGTCTTAACAATTAGAGTCAAACGGAAAATTTTATCGACAAGAAATACACGCAAGTAAGAATTTGTTTATAAAAATTTTTCATAATAGTTAACTTAAATATTAATAAAATTACTTCTGTTCTATAAAAGCAGTTGCAATAATTCTGGTCGATTATGAACATTAAATTCCTATTGTGGACCACAATAAAACTGGTATATGAAGATACATTTCAAATCAAATTAATCATCAATATTACTGAACATTTTTGTTAATAATATGAGAAACGCGACGTGCTGAGGTAGATTAAAGCTAAAAATTGCTCCAAAATAAAGGTCTTGCCCCTAATACTACGTCTGTGATTACCATCTCTTTTAAACCTCTTTAAGTCCAAGAATATATTTTGAGTTCTGTTTTAATGCTATGCAATCCTTATACTGTTCTGAATTTCTCTTTAAACGCTCCTTTATTTCTGAATTGTAGGTATTGAAGGCGACGAATTCGTACCACTGCCACTACAACTTCCTCAAGACAAGAAATACACTTTAACTTTTTTATAAATTATAATACTGTTCCCAGAAATATAAAACTAATACTATATTTAACTTCTTACAACTTGAGATCCAAATTTTTCTAGAGTGGTACACACTCCGAACAGTAATCAACGGTTAAGATACGTTAATTAAAGTTTTTGAAACTAATTATGGATACGTCGTGCAAAGCGCTCGATTTATTAATTTTCACCGCGCGATTTCAAATTTTAAAAATACAATGTTTATTTTTGTTTATTATAAATAGAGATATTTTGACTCATATAACCAACTATCATATTGAAATTAAGAAATCTTGAGAAAAATATTGAATAATTAAATTACTATTCTGTAAATGAAATTAACCTTTGTCATTTTAATTCTTTGTTTACCGAGGAGTTAATTAATTATTCAATCTTTTGTTCGGAATTGCTTAAGAGGGGAGATACCTCTAGAACTTTCAAAAAATAAAAAATTTTTTTTTTGCTCAAATCGATTGAAAAACTATTCAAAAATATAATCCCAACGTTCTATTTGTCTACTCCAAATATTTCGGTAGAAAGAGGCCGCAGAACCACTTCACTGAGGCTCGTTTTCTCGAAACTAACTTTTTTTATCCGGCCGTCAGGATTGCGAGCAAACTAATCAACCGATTTACTTGAATGAAACGGTATTTTATAGATAATTCTATATTCAAGTGCGTAGTAGGGCGCTTTTTCGAGGAAAATAGTATTTCTACAGTTGTTTAACTATTTTCATGTCAAAAAACACGGGTAGAAATGGCACTTTTTCACGAAACGCATGAAAATATACCCAATTTTTCGAAATTCTCAAAACCCCCCTGCTATGCACTCGATAAAAGCTTCCCGATTTATAAACAATTTTCTTTTATCGTTTTAGATGAAAAACCTAGCCAGGAAGTTGACGGCAGCAAAAAATGTTAGCAGCGACGCTATCGACGGGATCCGTCATATTTCCGTCATTTTGTATTTTTTTATCATGAAAAAGTTGTTTTTTTAAAGTTAAATAATGCCTTCTAATATATGCAAAAAATCCGGACTTGCTTCGTTTTCATTCTCCCAGAATAAAATTGAAAAAAACTGCTTTTTTTAAGGGTTCTAGAGGTATCTCCCCCCTTAATTCAGATGTAATGGTTATTTATACAAGTAAAAATACCATTATTTCTAATAAACAAGAAACACATGATATTTTAAGGATTTTAAATGACGCGCTTAAAACAACCAATCAGGTATTAGGGATATGGCGGAAGTCGCCTCCGCCTCCGGTGGTCTGGGAGTGGGCGCTGTTCCGGGTTTCCAGAGCCCCTTGTTCTGGAGTAATCCCAAGTGCTCGCTCCACACGCGCTTTAGTGATACTTCAACCCCCCCCCCCATTCATAATATTATTGGAGTCCCGGATACGGGGCAAGAGTTTGGGCCGTTTCAATTTAATTGCAATGGCGGACCTGATAGATTCTATAATTAGTGACACAAAGAGGCAGATTTTCCCCAACGGCAGAAATCAGGCTAAGGTCTTCTGTGACCAATGGCAGGCGGCCAACGTTTTGGTTGATTCACCTGAGCTGCGGGACTTTGGAGTGCAGGCCTACATTCTGGCCTCACTGCTACAGAACAAGGCGTTTGCTAAGAACATACCGACGGAGTATTCGGCCTCAGATTTGAGTACCAGGCTCGATCCGGACATGCTCTCTGGCATCCTGTCCATTCGTCGACGTACTCTGGACGATGGGCCCGCTTTAGATAGGATGGAATTTGTCTTCTCCACAATCAATATCCCTAGGAAATTGAGCCTTGCTAGCGTGGTTTTCGACCTGACCCCAGTTATTTTCCCACCTAAGCGGTGCTTCTTTTGCCAGCGCTTTTGGCAGATATCGGAGCAGTGCCGGTCCACTAGAGCTACTTATGAGTACTGTTCGGAGGAATATGCATCTCGAGATTGTCCCAATACGAACCTGTCCCCTCGCTGTGTCGCGGCGATAAGCACCCAGCGTATAGCCGTGCTTGCCCTATCTGTCAATTTGATTTTGCTGTCATGAAAGACTGGACACTAAAGAACTGTGGGTATGAGGAGGCCGAAAACATGCTCTTGAGTAGAGGTATATCAAAGCCCCTTTTTTCGGTGGAGGCTTGAAAGGTGGGATGTGGTTACTCCCTGGGTGCTGATGTGGGTGTTGCTTCGGCTCATTCGGAGGGGGATGGGTCTACTTCAGCTTGCTTGGTTGCGGAGATTCTCTTGAATATGGCTCCGCCTGCCTCCACCCCGACAGTCTTGTCTGAGGGGCAGGTCGGACAGTAGCCATCCGACTTGACGGCGAGCCATATGCCTGGTCGGGCCCTTGCCGGTGGTGGCTGCGTTATAGTTTTAATTACAGTTCCAATTTTAATGTTGGGCCTAGCCCTTTGCATATTAGATTTAGGTAACTCTTCTACACTTCCCAGATTAATAGTGTGGATTCATTTACTTGTTAAATTCGGTGTTTGATTTGTAATAGTGTGGATTCATTTATTTGCTAAATTTGGTGCTTGACTTGTATTTGTATTTATAATTTTCTGGATCTGCTTCCGGGCCTTTCTCCTGTATTTCAGAGTTGGGGACATTGGGCCTGACCCCAGGCGGACCCCCGTTCAGGATGGCCACCTGGAATGCGCATAGCGTCTATAACAAGAGGCCCGTGATCGAGGCGCTGCTGCATACGCAGGGGCTAGATGTTCTGTGCGTTACTGAGTCCTGGCTGAACCCGGAGGACGTTTGGGAGGTCCCAGGTTTTATGTCTTATCGGGCTGATAGGCCTGAAGGGCAGGGAGGCGGTGTGCTCATCTTGGTCAGTAGGGCGTTCCAGGTTTCCAGAGTGGTGAGCTCGTTGGGGCGTCGGCGTGAGGTGAGCTGCGTGGGTTTGGTTCTGCCTAGGGAGCAGGGCCAGGTGGCGGTCTTTTGTGTTAAGCCCCCCTCCTGGTCCTGTGATCGGTGGGGAGGAGTGGTTCTCGTATTTGGATGGGATGTTGCCATATAGTATGATATTTCTCTGTGGTGATTTCAATGCTCATCATACCAGCTGGGGCTGTTCTCGCTCCACTCCACGAGGACAGGCATTATATGAGACATCCCTTAGACATGATCTCGTATCCATTAATGATTCTCTGCCTACTTATGTTCCGGGCTCCGGTGTATCCTCAAGTAATATAGGTCTAATCTTCTGTCCTCTGTCGCTATTTCATCTCGCGAGGGTTGACGTGGTCTCTGACCCATTTGGCTCTGATCATCTTCCCGTGGTGCTGGCACTTGAGTCAGTGGTTTCGGCTGTTCCCAAGCCAACGAGCCGTGTCAATACGCGGGAGCTTTATTGGTCTGCATTCCATGAACGTCTTGAAGCGGATACGTACGTTATCTTTATCCCGAAACCGGGGGGGCGGGGCTACAGACCAATCTAGTTGACCTCCTCAGTGTGTAAATTATTTGAGAGGCTAGTGCAGCGAAGATTGGAGCACCAGGCGGAACTCCTCAACTGGATTCCGAATTTCCAATCCGGATTCAAGAGGGGCAGATCTGCTATGGACGCGGTGGCTATGGTGACCATGGACATCCTGCAGGGATTCGGTGGTGGAGAATCGGTGGTAGCAGTCTCCATCGACATTAAAGGGGCCTTTAACTCGCTGCTTCCGACGGTTCTGTCCGATCAGCTAGGCCGTCTAGGGCTTCCGAATGAAATATGCAATTTCATCACCTATATTACAGCACGGAGAGAGTTGTGTTTTTCTGCTGATGGATCTGGCTCCAAAACATGTGGCGTCGGAGTGCCTCAGGGGCGGGGGGGGGGGTTTGTCTCCGATCTTGTTCAACATCTACACAAGCCGAATAATCGACGTCCTTCCTCTGGGCATCAGATGTGCTATGTATGCCGATGATTTATTCCTTTACACTAGGAGCCGATCAATCACTGTTGCTAGGGACGCGCTGGCTGGAGCGCTCAGTTTAGTGATGCCGTGGCTTAGGATAGACGGCTTACATGGGTTCCTCATATCCGGGTGCTGGCTGATAAGGCAATTGAATCGGTCAACATCATCCAAGATCTGTCCAGGCTTAGCTGGAGAGTGACACCATCTTTGCTTTTGACCGCATATCGTAACTTGGTTCGATCTACGCTTGAGTAGGGATCGCCACTTTTTTCTTCGGCGAGTATTGGGACACTGCGGCTTCTTGACCGGGCGCAGTATGCTGCTCTACGTGAAGTGTTAGGGTACATGAAATCTACCCCCAACTGCAAGGCTACATCTGATAAGAATTATCTGGTATACAAGGTCACCCATGTACTGGCGGGCTAGAGGGATCTGGGGAGTGCGGTGGAATTTATGTGGGTATCAGGCCATGTGGGTATAGTTGGAAACGAGGTGGCGGATCGGGTCCCGGGGGTGGCGAGGGAATTGCCGCACGGTATTGGGTACGGTTTGCCCTTTTGCGACCTCCACGACCCGATCGGCCGTGATTTTGAGGCTTGGGTCAGGCTACTGTGGCCATATACGGAGACCGGAGGCGCCTCTTGTCCATGTTACTTTAATAGAGTTGCCTATAAATCAGTTAGACCTTGGTTCTCTCGCGTGAGTGCGCCCAGGCGCTCCATTTGCTTGATTTCGAGATTACATACTGGCCACCTATGTACCGGGGACCATTTTCAAACGATGGGGTGGGACCTGGAGGCCGGGTGCTCTTGCGGTGCCCCCTTGCGTGCCCTGGCACATGTTCTGCATGCTTGCCCTTTATTGGCGGAATCCAGGCCCGGTTACTATACATTCCTGTCTGAGCGCTTCCCCGATCGCAGACCGGAAGAGATTCCCATTGAGGATCTGGTATTCGACCCCGGACCTGCGGTCGTGGGAGCGCTGGCTGGACATTTGGGCGTAGCGACTGCGTTTTGTAGGCTTCCGGCGGGGTGGTTCCTCCTGCGTGGCCCCGACTGTGCTCCCACATACCCTCTCCTTGGAAGGACGGTACTGCATAGCCAAGGGACGCGCACTGAGCAAGGATGGCGCTTGCTAAGTGAGTGAGTAACTCAGTGGAGGTGTTTGTTCTAGCTCGATCAGGAACGGAGGCATGTGATTGGAGATGTCTCGACTGGACCCCTGGGTGCGACCACACAGACAGAGACCGGCAGAAGAAAGATTGGCCGAAAGTTGCGAAAAAGCACAACTAGTAGGAGTAAAGGGAGATACATAAAGAATACGGAACCCAGACAAAGGATTAGTACAAGTTCTGGAACATTTTGTTCTTTTTAGATTGTTATATTGAACCTCAAGGCTCCACGTGGATGTTCTGGCCATTTGCTCATAGAACAAGAAGCCACTAATTAATGAAGAAGAAGATAAGTATGGGTTTGTCATGGTTCTCATGAGCCCCTACATAGCCTCTACTTCAGGAAGAATTGGAAATTTGTTCCTGTAAGAGGTGCTAAGGAGTGGCTAAAATTGCATTGAATCAGCTTCTACTTTCAAACCTGTAGCCCCTACAAATATGCGTATAAAGAGCTTCAAAATAGCGCCATATTTCGACTCGGGACCCTAGGCCTCTTTCTCCTTAGTATTAAGTACCTAAACGCAGGCCTGTAGTAATATTCGTCAATAATTCGAGAGTATAAGTATCTTTTAGGCTAGATAGGATTGTGCTGGTCTATTTTATCACAAAATTTCAGCCTTTATTTCTCAGAATAAATATACTTTTTTAAGAAGCCACTCAATTACTATTTTCTTTCTCGTAAAGACATATCAGTAGAAAACTCAACTGAAATTTCAGCCCTAATATCGAGAAATAAAAAAATTATGAATTTTTTCATAAAACGGTCATTTTTTTTACTTATGCATTTTTTTAACATTCGTAAATTTAATTATTGGCTATGTAACCTACACGATCTTTGAGAGTAAGCTCTTAAGGGGTTATATACGTTGTGGTCGGTCGAAAAATCGAAAAATTTTTTATTGATGCATCTGAAAGTACACATCCTCAAGAATGTTTCTCCAAATTTTCAAAAAGATCCGTGCATTCGAGTCGAAGTAATGTCGTCTCTTAGAAACATTTTGGTCAGTTAAATACGAACTTCCCAACCATAAGCATCGAAATACCTCACAGTATTTTAATCCGAAAACCGTTGAAGTGGATGACAGTAGCTTCAGAGCGTCGCGTAAAAAACTGAAATTCAAGGACAATATTCACGTGCCAGTTGATCTATCAATCCAATATCGAATCGTGAATTTTTTGCAAGTGTTCACAGCTATATCTGGATATGTGAAATGCAAGACATGTGATGGTGAAGTGCAATTCGCGCCTATTGAAACGCGAGGACTTGGGTGCCAGTAGGAATCGCAGCAAATTTATCGGCCTGCATTTTCAATGAAGGGCAAGCATCAATTTTGAAGGTTTTCGAAGGGTTAGGGGTGCCGTACGGAAGCAACTCCCATGAATTCGTCGAAAATGCGGACGAGAAACGCGTTTCCTTGGCCGAGCAACGGGCGCAAAACGCAACCAGGGAGGCCCGAATGGCTCGTAGACAACATCAATTAGACTGTTTGGAGGCTGCTTCGAGTTCAGAACAAACACTCTATGGCCCCGGAATCAACGATGACTTGTAAGTTTACCTATTCTACCTTAAAGCTTACCAAAAGTACACTTAAAACTTTGAACGTCATTATCTCGAAATCATGCTTTTCCAAAAGTACCGATACTGTGAGCATGATTGCGTACAAACCATTCGACCGATTTTCTTTATCTTTTTTTTAAATTATTCGTAATTAACAGGGGCAGTCCGTGAACAATGTCTTTTTTTTTACATGAGTTTGATTTTCAATGATAGGATTTTTTAAATAAAATTTTTCGATCCGAAAAACATGACTTTCTTGAAAAAAAACCGGAATCGTGCTTACCGCAAACATCTTCAAGAAAATCGTATTTCGGGGGAGGGCAATAAGCCCGTCATTTCTTAATGTTTAATAATGCATAAGAGCATTTTTTGTACCTCATATTATGTTCTTTGAAAAACGCATAACTTGTATTCAATAAAATAATTGCTATATTATTTTTAAAAAATCTAAACTTTCCTCTATTGTTTCGCACCACAACGTATATAACCCCTTAAGAACTTCTAAACAAAATTGTAACTAAAAATAATCAATAGCTTTTTATTTATAACGATTTTTCTCGCTGGTGTCTTAAAAACACCTGTCTGGCAAGTATGTGATTCCACAGAAGTGTCGCAAGTAAGGGTTACGGTAACTAATTTTGCAAATACTTGGATGTTATGAATAATGTTGTGGCGCATGCAAGTTTCGCCATTTTCTTGATTTTTACAAAATGTATTTTCGAAGCACAAAAATGTCTTTTCACATAAATATTCGGCCTACGTGACAAATGTACAAATCAGAATATTATTTTTAACTCTTGTTAATATTCACCGTATTTATTGCGCACCGAAGCAGATGCTCGACAAATTTCTACTAGTTTGTCCTTTTACAGCTTAAGTAGAATATTGCGGGCGTACCGAACGTACTTATGCCAGCGTTTTTTCCAATCCTCGAAGCACTTTTTATATGCACTTTTTGGTATGTCCTTAAACTATCTCAGCGTTTCTTTCGTATTGCTTCACGCAAACGGCACATAACTTCAAGGTAATACTCCTCATCAACCTTGTGGTAACAACTCCTGATGCACTACGCCATGATAATCAAAGAAAACAGTGAGCAAAACCTTGACATTTGACAGAACTTGACGTTCTTTTTTCGGTCTTGGTGTTTCAGTGTGCTTCCATTGGGACGATCGTGCTTTGGTTTCGACTTCATAACCATATATCCATGATTCGTCACCAGTTATGACACTTTTAAGCAAATCTAGATCGTCGCTGACGGCATTCAACATTTCCTGGGAGATGGTAATGCGAAGGGTTTTTTGGTCAAAATTCAGCAATTTTGGAACGAACTTCGCTGCCACACGCTTCAGACCCAAAATATCCGAAAAAATTGCATGGCATGAGCCAACCGATATTCTGTCATCCTCAGCAACTTCTCTAACAGTGATTCGACGATTCTCCACCACAATTTCCTTCACTTCTTCAGTGTTTTCATTGGTTGTCGACGTACTGGGCCGTCCAGGGCGAGCGTCGTCATTCACCTCTTTTCGACCTTCTGTGAAGAGCAAAACACTTATGACCTTTATGCCTCTCGCAAACAAACAAAAAATGCTATATTGCTGAAACTGTGAACATACATTCGGGACAAGTGTGCCAACATAGGAGAAAAAAATCGAAAATCGAATGCACATAACCCGCAAAATTCACCTTATTTTTTTAACAGACCTCGTATAGTTTCTCACAAAAAACATTTTTATGTGGCGATCCTTGCTTTCCACTCATATAAAATTACCATCTCTCCTACCTTTGTGATTTTTATATAGGAATACCCGTTTTCGAATTGTAGGGGCAAGCCAGTCAGTACTTACCGCCCAAGAGTTGAACACGACAGCGAATAAATAAATAGTTTGTTATATTTTATCCAAACGTTTAGTTTTATTTACACCCCTCACGTATAGCACCTCGATGTTAAAATTAAATTGAAACTTTATAAAATAATACCCTGATTTATAATTTATAACCTAATCTGATTTTAAAAATTGGTTTATAATTGCGTAAAATAAAAGTACGTGAATTTTTCGGTATATTAAATTTAATACTCTAGTCAATTATGTAACGAAAAATATACAGAAATTTCGAATTTCATATACATTTTTATATGAAATTTAATTATATTTTTGAGAACAAAAATTTTGAACACACTCACCATTCTCTTTTCAGTTACTTTACAAAGTTCATGTAAATTACGTTGAACATTTTTTTCCCTATCATCTGCGTTTGCTGCCATTGTCATGTTAGCTACACATTCATTGCAATCTTGTATGTCAACACACGGTTCTTTGCATTCTCCATCTAAAATAAAATTTTTATATTGCAAGATATAAACTGAAAATTTTGGTGACAGATAAATTTTTCAATTATTTTAGTTTGCAGTATCAAATTGCATTTCGAACAAGCCATTCCACTGGGAAATCACATTTATTGTGTAATTGTTATATATCAGTTATATTAAAATGTCCTATACCTATTGCAGTTACGGAAAAATGTTACGTAACAGTTCAGGAAGATAAAATAACCTTTTCTGCTAATATGTAACCATAACACGTATATGTTATTTATGTTTTAAATTTCTGCCACTGCCTACATTATCGGATAATCACTAGTCGCGTATCAGATAGGATACGTTGTCGGCAGGTGTCCTCGTAGACAATTTCAAATTCTTATATCGCAAATAAATGAAAATTAAATTCAGTTGACCGGCAATCGGAAGACCTGGACTTTAATCCCAGCGCAGTCGAAAGTGTCTTTTTTCCACAGAAAGATTTTCAAATTCTTTAAATTTGAATTTAATTTGCATTTATTTGCGATATAAGAGTTTGAAATTGTCTACGAGGACACCTGTCGGCAATGTATCCTATCTGAAACGCGACTAGTGATTCTCCGATAATGTAGGCAGTGGCAGAAATTTCAAATTAGTCATGCAATGACTAAGTGTAATTTAATACTGCTATTGTGAATCCAAGCACATTAAATTCAATTAATTCAAATATAAGATGTTAAAATGTGGATCATCTAAAAATGAATAATAATCAACCGCAACTGAGTTTTATGAGGAATAATTTAACGAATTCAGTTAGACAATGAAAGTTTAAATTATTTACATGTTCTATTTTAGATTACAAATAATAGAAAAAAATCTCATTAGAATGAAATTCTCATGTATGCTCACCTCGATTATCTGCTATAATGACTGTAACAAAAATTAGTGAAATAATAACGAATAGAAAGAATTTAATAGACTTGATCATTTCTGACCAATGTGTTGTCCAGAATCTAACCCAACTTTATAGTATAAGATTCAAGAGCTCAATCAAGTTCTTAAATATTAATCTTAAACATTCACTAATTACAAACTCTTCAAGCACTGCGCACCTCGAAATGAGCAGTGAGTAAACACAGCACGCTTATCTTGAACGTTTTCATGACAGTAGTGTAACGTGTAGGTATAGGTGATCCGCGTGTTCCACGGAACACGTGTCCCTGATCTACGGGTCGAACCACTACCAATCGCAAGTTAGCAAACAAAAACAAAAAAACGAGAAAGATTCTAAAATTATATTGTATATGAAAATGAAGTGAATATCATAAAATTTTATCGATAAATTGAAATTTACTGATTTTTCCGTTGAAACCAGTTTTCTTCCATTAAAGTTGACATTTTTCGAAAAATCAAAATTTCGAAAAAACCCTACGATTTTCCCTTTATTTTTATATATAGTTTCAGAATCTATCTCATTTTTTGTTCTAGGTGAAAAATTGCGATCGGTAGTGGTTTGGCCGAGGACGGTGTACAAAAAAAACGGATTTTTTGGCGAGACATGCTGCGCCGCCATTTTGTTTTCAAAAAATGTATTAAAAATTTTTTCATGTATCATAATACTTGTAGAAACATATATGCAAAACCAAATTTCATTATATTAATTCATTTTTCTTCAATGAAGTCGAAAATAGACCCTTCATTTAGTGCTAGCTCACCAGGTAGGATTACCCCTTATAAGGTAGTAACGCAGAAATTCACCTAGTCAAGCAAGCGAATTCACGCAGTTGACTATTGTGGTGTTTAAATGTAGCAACGTTGCGTAGCAGAATGAAAAGTATATATCTATATAAACATGGTGAGGCACATAAAATGTCGAAGTGATGACCCTCGACTTGTAAGCACTTGTTAATTCGCTGATGAAAAGACCGTCTAACTTTAGCCAACATTTGTGGTGTAATTTCGGTACATGCTCGGCGTATTCTTTCTTTTATGTCGTCAGGCGTGGTAGGTTCTACCGTCATTACGCGTTATTTGACAAAACCCCATGGAAAGTAATCCGGTGGTGTTAGATCTGGCGAACGAGGTGGCCAAGCTACAGAGCTGCCTCGTTATGTCCACTTTTCGTCAAAAATCTCATTCATCACTTGTCTTGAACACAGAGCATAATGGGATGGTGCACCGTCGTGTTGCATCCACATGTTCATGCGAACATGCAAGGGCACGTCTTCCATTAATTGAGGCAGTACGTTTTGCAGAAAGCTTGCGTAAACTTGCCCAGTCAAGCGACCTCCCGTGCAGAAATTGCCCAACTTGTCCCCGAGTTCCGATTCGGGCCCGTTCGGATTTTCCACATGTGGCCGCAGGGGGGCACATGGCTTGGCCCGGGTCGGAACCACATCGGATTATGATAGACAAGCTTATTTTCGAATTTTGTATTGCGGTCGTGATATTGTAGTTACTATATTGAAATTAAAATGCCAAAAACAAAAAGTTTCATTATTTTTTATATCGTATATTCAATTTTGCAAAGTGAATTTTTTATCAAATTGTTTAAATATATAATTATTAATAATGATCTTTATTTTTAAATTCCGAAGAATCGAATCGAATACTGTTGCATCACTAATCTGAATTTATGAAAAGAAATTTTTTTAACCAACTATTTATTGTTATTAAACGAAAACCTTTTAAATTTTACTATTTGTAGAATTACAAAATTAGAAGGGGCCATATCTGGGCCGGATCGGGCTACCATTTTACAGGCCCAGTTTTGGGCTCGGTCGAGTGGGGCGTTTCATTACCGGTCTGGCATTAGACAAAGTACCCTATCGGGGCCACATTTTTCCCGATCGGGGTGCGATCGGCGCCACACCAAAATTTCTGCACGGGCTTCAAAACAATATGGACCAATGACGTGATCGCCGACAATACGGCACCAACAATTAACAGTCCACGGATACTGAAATGGTACAGTTCTCATCCATCGAGGATTCTCATTTGCCCATTAATGCATATTATGCCTATTTACATTTCCCGTATTTGCGTAGTTAGCTTCATCAGAAAAAAGCACATGACTCAAAAATGAGACATCTGTGCGCATTTTTCTACGAATCCAATTACAGAAATTGACGCGTTTTATAAAATCATTGCCGTACAAATCCTGATGTAATGACATACGATAAGGATGGAGCTTATGTTGATGTAAGATTTTTAATACAGATCGCTGGCTATTTCCAACCTTTTTTTCCATTTGCCTGCTGCTCGCATGTGGATTTAGTGCAGCAAAAGCTAAGATAGCAGCCGCATTCTTTTCATTAACAATTGGTCGACGTTTGACTCGTGTTTGTTTCACTGTAATGCGTGACTAACTGATATGTGAACAGAAAATGCTTACTTTCTGCCGACGTCAACAATACCCTATCGATGTGTATTATCATATGTATCGTAAGAAATGAAAATGATTTTTCGATTATTTTCATACTTTGCGTGACTCGAATGAGCTTGTGTTGTAGGTCGCTGAATTCGTCTTAAGATATTAATCTAAACTCAGAACAAAGCGTCGAACGTGTGCGCAGAAAGTAAATGTTCTTGCATATTACTTGTCTTGCTTTATAATATAATAAATAATTAAAAAAAAAATTAAATAATATTAAATAAAAATATTTAATTATAGTTTATAGAATTATTATATAATTATTATTAATGATAACAAATTTAACATGGGCAGTAGTTTCGCAACTATTTCTCTTTTGTGCCTCATAGCTGGGGAATCGTAAAATAGTGTGAAACAATTTCTTTAACATGATACTTTTTTCGATGTGTTAAATCGTTGAAGATTTCGGTGTGCATCATTAGTCCCGAAAAACGTAATGCAAACGAGTCGTCGCTGGAAAAAATGTTATAATCAAAAAAGATAGGTAGCTGAAAAAAGAAGGTTTTATCAAAAAGTGTTGTTACATTATATAGTAGATCAAAATAAGTCCACGAGAATGCAAACACAAAACGTAAAATAAACCAAATTTCTTTATCTATATATACTTAGCTTATGTACAATTGATGTATTGCTTTATAAAACTCATTAGTTTACTATTAAGGAGGTCTTCTACTGTGAAGCTTTCAAAAAAAATTTCACTTAGAACTTTAAACATGTTTTTCTCGAAATCATATTTTTCAAAATTTCAAAAATTTCTTATGATGCATATTATTTATGGTTGTTGAAGAGTCAATAAAAAATTACCAAAAACTTTTATTACAGACTATAAAATAGTAAACTTGCAATTGAATTGTCAAAAATGCTTCGAAAAACGGCCGCCACAGTAGAAGACCCCCTTAATAAGTGAATTTTCATTTTATTATTATATCGCTTGACTGATGGTTTGATATTGATGAATAAATTAATTAATTTTTTGATAAATAACAGGAAATAACATTTTTCAAGAAATTGCAATATAACAAGCTTGCATATGACCTTTGTCGATCAGGCCCCGATCGGTCTGTAGAACTATTCGATTCTTCTGAATCTAAAAATAAATTACATTATTAATCATTTTCTTTCTAAAAAATTCACTTTGGAAAATTGAATATACGATATAAAAAATAATTAAACACAATAAATTACGGTTAATAAAAAAATATTTCAAGTAATGCGGATGTAAGAAATCTCACCAGCGATTCTGTGCTTCCGAACTCGCCATGTACTTTTTGCTTTTGGCATATCAATTTCGGAACTTGGGAACAAGTTGGGCAATTTCTGCAGGGGTGATAACTTTTATTTAATCTAAACTTAAAACAATGCTTCAAAAATTGGCGGTATTGTAAAAAGCGGGAATGTATGCACAAGCATGTTATTCCATCTTGCTTCCTTCTATTTATGAAATCAAGATTGCATAAGTTAGAACGCGAAAGGATAAGTTCTCGAATCTATTTTAAGAAACGAGAAGTTAAAATCTTCGGGAGAATATTCTTTACAAATTTACTGCATGGGACTTTTGAAAATAAATAATTTGATATTAAATATAATTACCTATTGAATTTTTTTTTTGTTTTTTCAAACAATTTGATGGTGATTTTATAAATATGTTACGTCACAATTGCGTAAATACTTACTTTGATCCACGATTCCTCGTTTCAAATTAGGATCTAATGATCCTCGCTTAGAGATGAGGTTAAGTTAATGAAAAACACAACGATTATCAAAATAATAAAAATTGAATTTATTCAAATAATTATAAGGTCACTCAACACATTAGTTAATACAATTCATTTATAAATGTAGGCACAGGCTAGTTGGTACGTAAGTTAGAAAGAGACAGAAAATAGAGAGAAGTTCGATACCTTTATTAATTGTTGGTCTAAGTTGAGGGTTAATCCACACGGCGGTGAGTACGTAGTAGGCAGGATCCCCACAGGTATAGACAAGGTGTGCGAAAGATACCGAGTTATAGTCCGCACAGGTATGTTCCATAAAGGCGGTGATCCTTATTTACGACACAGTTCAAAGATTTTTACAAAGATCTATACAAGTCCACGATGACTTTTATGACTTCCGAACTTGGATTTTAAATTGTCCCGGTCGAATTTTATTGATCTCAAATTAAGAGATTTTCGGAGTTAGATTTAAGATACCGCACTGAACTATTGTCGCGAGACCAGTGATAATTTGGGAGACGAACCAGACGGAGAATCAACTGCTCGCTCTTGCTGTGGGCCTCTTTTATATTTTTCCATACAAATTGACGGTCAGCGTAAATCGTGACGTAGTCATATTTTCTTAGAAGAGAAGGGCCCCTTCACTGCTCCCTACTTCCCCTACTCCTTATTCCCTTTTATTGATTTTCTCATAGATTTCTACTCAATCCAGCCTATGTGTATTAAATACATTCAAATACGTCGCGGGACGTGACACATAAAAGAAATTAATTTTAAGAAAATAGATGCATTCCAATTGTGCAGTGTCTTATTTCCTGAAAAACAAACTTACGTATCATGAATATTATAAATATTGCAATTCTTGAATGTGTAATTGGATATTGCCTAAAGAGAATCTCTGAATTGAAGGGTGGAAATATTATATGTAATGAGAGATAGAAATTGGAAATTTACTGAGCAGGCAAGATTCGAGATGTATAACACGGGGATACAGATATAACTTGCCGAGCAATATTACCACGCAATCAATGTGCGAGTTCGCGAGAGAACGAACGTGCCACTTTGACAAAGGTGTTAACGAGTAGATATATGAAAATGAGACCTTGGCAACTCTCAAGCAATCCAACCGAGACGACTGAAATCCAGATTATTAGCGACTGAAGAAGTGCTGCGTGTAGATAAAGTGATTACTTTCAGTACTGTGATTCATTTAGATCTTTTCTTTTAATTTAGCCGCAGTCCTTTTAGGATCCCCGAAGCAAAGTAGCGATAAAATTAAGATCCGCATCACTAAAGATTTAGAGACCCTGGAATGAAACTCTAGCAAAGGGCCTGGATATTATACCCTTCACCGAAGGCTATTCTCACTTCTCTTTTGTGAATCAACTATTGTACTATCCACCACCCATTTGGTGTTTCTGAAATCAAAACGTAATATCGCACAATGAAATTCAATCAGCATTAATACTTAAGTGCTAGAAAGGAAGATGTATGATAAATGTAACATAATAGAAATCGATTATATGAGATAAAGAAAATTTTGAGATATCACATAAACGTCTCCAAAGGATTAATTAAACATTAAGGTCATGAATTAAATCTTATTTTGGTAATAAATTTAAATTCTTCATTTAATCATGTGGCTCGATTGCTGTACTTTAAAATTGAATAATCTGTTAAACTCGGATGATCGTCTGTCCTTTTTTGCCCTAAAATGGTAAAAAAGGACACGTTTGAATTCCTATGAACGCCAGTCTTGAAAAATTTTGTGCTCGTCGAATGCATTCAGGATTTTATCTCCCGACGTAAGTTAGTCACGCTTTGAAATCAAAGTAGAGGTATAAAGAATTCTCTTCCTTCGTTTTAACATCTCATGTAAAGCACTGGAACTATCCAAGACAGTTTTCTCGAATATTTTACAGGTCAATCGGACTCAAAATGATAAGCTCCCAATTTTATATTTAAAAGCTTTAACATCCAAAAATTGGCAATTATAAATAAATAATAACATCAATTTGATGTGGAAAAACTCTTCTGAACAATTTTCCTTAAATATGTGTGCAATCCAACATTTAAAAATCCTAATGGGTTTCATTTTCAGAGATTGAATACATTGTCAAATCATAAGATGTAATAATGATTCAGTTATTATTTGATTAATTTGGAGTCATAATCTTGGAGTATAACTTGATCTTCGTCAAAATTTATAAAACATATATAAACATTATTATAGAACATATAAACATATTCATAAACATATATATATATTTATTTATTTATAAATTGATTAGGATGTTTATGAATTTTCAATTTTATTGTAAAAGATATACTTTAGTATTAATGAATTTATGTGAAGTTGAGTAAGAAAAAGTAGAGGCTCTTTCGATGAAATTCCCCATTACATTTTCGCACATTTGGGGCTCTATTTCGTAGATAACGGCACGAATCTTCTCTTTGAGTTCTTCAATTGACTAAGGAGCATTAGCGTAAACCTTGTCTTTCGCGTAGCCCCCAAAAAAAAAGTCTACTTGTAGAAGTGTTAAATCGCATGATCTCGGCGGCCAATTGTAATAGTCGTTTCGAGAAATCACTCAGTCTGGAAACTTTTCACGCAAAAGACCGATGGTTTCGCCAATTGTGTGGCACGTAGCGCCGTCTTGTTGGAAAGAAACATCGTCCACATCCATATCTTCTAATTCTGGCCATAAAAATTCATTGATCATGGTTCGATAGCGCAATTCATTCACCGAAACAGTAGATCTAGCTTCATTTTCAAAAAAATAAGGCTCAATGGAAAAAGATTTGAACATTTTTTTTTTTTTTAACAACCCTAATATATATATATATAAACATCCAATAGAAACAGACAAGTAATTAGTCACCATAGTATAAGTAATTAGAAATTTATTAATATTTTGATACATTTTATTTTCTTGTATTCCACTAAAAGAAAAAAAACAGCGTTACAAATGATTGATTACTCTCTAGGTTGAACTAATAACCAAAAGACTGATAAAACATTAATAGAAATATAAAGAAAAATATAAATCTGATTTCATAGACTGTCCTTTTCTTCCATAATCTCTGCCAGATTCACAGAATTGTGTTTTCATTCAAGGTTGTAGAAACGATTAATACCGACCGGATGGAAACCACCAAACTGCAAACAACTGAATTAATCAACGAATTCGCTTGGGTTACCTAATTTTTATGTCTTATTAAAAATTTAATGAATATTTTTCTTAATTAAAATAATTTTCATGAATTCCATTGACTTGTCCTCGACCTGGGAAAATTTTAACTCTTCAACAATAAATTGAGGAACGTATATAGGACAATAGACCCTGTATTTCTAGGTAGGAACTATTTACCAAATTAAAACTTGAAACGTTTCAAGATATACAAAAATGAAACGATGGTCGATTTAAAAAAATTTTCATATGAAAATGCATTGGCCTACATGATGAGTGATGGTTTTTCTCGAGAAGAACTCGTTCAACATCAAAACATAGGAAGGTGCACTTTTTGTCTTAAACTTTTCTCATCAAATCTTCTCATTTCTCTACTTTTGATCTGAATAAAAAAATAATTGAACAAATGATATTTTTTTTTAACCGCGTGTTTTTCAAAATTTCAAATCTCATGGTGCAGGGAACATTATATATTTAGGATATAGACAAGTTAATACATCATCATATATTATTTTTATTGATTGGGAATGAACCAAATCTCAGCTTCCTGCAATGTAAATTGATTTTTTTCATCTTTGTGGAATTTACATATTATGAATTCATTTTTACTAGTAAGTCTATACATCTTATCAGAATAGCGTGTCAGAAGTTCGAGTATAATAAATCTGGAAATGACTTGGTACAAAATAAAATCGTGACCAGTTTATACAGTGGTGAAAACTTATAAAGTTAGCCTACTATTGGCAATTAGTAGTCTCACAACTTATCCAAAAATGCACTATCATGATATATATATATATACTTAATATATATATACTCAATTTAGAAAAGTAAAAACCTGAAACACAGTGATGTATTGTTATATTCTGTTATATTCTGCATAACCTTAAAATATTAGTGAATTTTTATCAGTATAATATATTCTTTTGTGTGCGAAAATGTCAAGTTTTGAGCCGAATGCAAGAAGAACAATATGACGGACAATACTTCGACTGAAACATAAGGTTCCATTCTTTCACAATAAATGCCCAATTTTTGATACAAAAACGGCGGAAACTTATTTGTACACCTGATACTTAGGTATAAAAGTTTTGCAAAAGGACTATTTGCCGAAATTATTTTTACATTCTCATCATAAATGAGAAGATATTAGTTTAATGTGAAAAATGACTTTCGAAATTTTTATCAAATCTTTACGAGTTACAAATTCTTTAAACACTGCCTGGCTTAAATTGTGTTGCCACATCCTTTCTTCTCACCTTTTAACACGTTCACTGCAATCAGGTAGATATCATGGCACGTGCATATCTTCAGGGTCTTTTGTTTCTTATGATGAGATAAGAACTGTAAACAAATTTATTTTTGTAACAATAAGATAATTTTTCTTTTGCAAAAGCATCAGTGTGCGCCTATATTGTATTTTAATCACTTTAGATTTCTAGACGTTAAAAATGCATAATTATGTATCAATTAGGTTAATGTTTAAGTGTATTGCCTGTTGGCTTTTTTATGATAAAATTGTAATATGTTAGTAAAATTGGTTGATAAAATATGTATTCATTTGTTAATTTTATTTTTCCAAATTGATTCACTTTCCTGATATATTCAAAACAATAAATATTGCCTTAAGAATCATTCTTAGCTTATTACTACAGTAATTTTCAATTTCTTAGTATGACGAACTGAAATATCTGATTGGATCTTTAGATAAAAGTAAAAAATCATAAGTCGAAAAGTATTTTATTAATACCAACATTCTTATAATTATTACATATTTCAAAATTACTTTCACAGTTTTTAAATAATACCAATTATTATTGTTACTCATAGGCGTTGTGAACTTCTTTTTAAGTACAGAAAATTATTAATTCGAATTTAAAATAACTCCTTATCGACACTTGGATGCAATTAGCATATTGTACAGCATTCGTTTCCCTTGTTTTCTGTTTTACAATATCTGTCTTCGCAGAATTTTAAGTGTTTTTTCTAAAACACCAATATTTGCTAGATTATAAATTTTTCTGATGTCATTTTTCACTTCGAATTCTTAAATATACTTAAGGCCATGGATCAATCGGACCACGTGACTAAATTATACATTTTGAACAAAATTCGAAAACTTATCGACAATTACAGTGAACTGTTAAATGTTTTGAAAAATTTTCACTCATACAAAGTGGACAGGTGTTCTCTATCCTGTTCTGTAGTATTTTCCAAATTTTCAGGAAGATATTTTGTAAAAGAAAAAAGTTATCTTACACGAACTTTTACAGGAATTTGGTTACGTGATCTGGTTGATCCATGGCCTTAAAGAAAAATAGTAATTTGTGAAGCATCATGCATCAGAGCAAATGTATATGTATCGAAGAAAAAATGAAATATTGATAATTTTTTGTTAGAGAATTCAATGTTTTTTTAAATTTGAATCGGGAAATCTCGGAAACCCTTGGATCCAATGAATTAAAATTTTCCACGCATGACGCTGAAACATTACCGCCGCCAATGGATTCATAGCAAACATCAAAGTTATCGTACGTCAAACAATATTAATTAACATTAATCTTTGTTAGATCGGATACTCCTGGGACTACCTTCGTACGAAACACTGCACATTAATCCGAAATAGGAATTTACTGTTCATAACCGGCTACAGATTGTATTTCTTAACCGATTTTGAATTTTGCTTTTTAGAAATTTTTAGCATCAAATTCTTTAGAAATTTGGTGATTGCGATTCTCTAATTTTTTTCACAGAGCGAAGTGACAAAATTGACCATTCCAGATTTGTGGATTTTAAACTTTAGAAAAAATGCTGAAATTAATTCTCTATTGTCAAGAGTTATTGCGACTGCTCTCATAAAACAGAAAGAATCCTATTAATATTGAGGTTAATTATTATAAACAACTTTTATTAACAAATTCCTACTTGCGTGTATTTCTCGTCGAAAAAATTGATTTTTTGTCTCTAAGTGCTAAGTTTTTTCATAAGAGTCGTACTTCGCACCGGGAAATTCACATAAGTTGCCGGGTGAAAATCGTTTACGACTACAGCAGGCCTGCAGCTCGTTTAGAGACTTGTAACAGGCCTGTAGCAGGCCTGCATTCATTCACACGCCAGCAAGAGGCCTGCAGCACACCCGCAGATTGAATCACAATATTACATTTAACATATATATATAAATGTTCAAACTGCGGGCGTGCTGCAGGCCTCTTGTAGGCGTGTGATCAAATGCAGGCCTGCTACAGGCCTGTTGCAGGTCTCTAAACAAGCTGCAGGCCTGCTGCAATCGTAAACGATTTTCACCTGGGTTAACAATTACTATTGTTATAAACATTTTTACAAACAAATTTATTATCTCATGAGTTTTTATCACAGATAGATTGATTTTTAGGACCAGAAGTTATTCATAATTGCCTTCAAAGGCATTTTTAAACTTCAATCTTAATTGAACATGAATAATATATTTTCCTGATAACAATTTCTATAAAAAAATGACCTAATTGATCGTTTATTCTTAGAAAAAGATAATCTATATGATTGTTATAAACATTTTTTTAACCAAAAACATAGACATTTTATTTATGAAATTGTTCGTAACAAACGTATATAATTTGTTAATCAATATTTTTGTTCATGTATCATAATCTAGCTTATGTTAACACAAATTGATGAAAATATTTTTTATACCATGAAACGGTAGATTGTGACATTTTTTTATAGAAAATGTTTTCAGCAAGTTGGTTTCGAAGTTCATATATAAATTACTTTTTAATCAATTTCTTTGGTTAATTATCACAGAAAATGTCATTCCAACAATAATTAAAGGAGGCCTTAAAATGGCCCCTGAGAAAACCGAGGCTTTGCTCGTTACGGACAGGAGATCCTTCCAATACCCGAGGATCGTTCTCGGAGAGCATGAGGTCGAGTGGAAAACAAGCATTAAGTACCTGGGGGTGCAGCTGGATCGTAGGCTTAGCTTTGGCGAACACCTAAAGATCGCAGCTGCCAAAGTCATCCAATGTGGAGCGAACTTGGCCCGGCTTATGCCAAACATTGGTGGACCCAGGGAAGCGAAAAGAAGATTTGTGGCGAGCGTGGTCCATTCGAAGCTGCTTTATGCAGGTCCGGTCTGGGCTAATGTCTTGCAAAACCAGGCTATCCAGAAGAAGCTGTTCTCGGCTCAGAGACTTATCGCGCTGAGAATAGTTTCAGCATATAGAACTATCTCGACGAGCGCTGTGTTGGTCCTGGCGAGCGTCCCGCCAATAGATTTATTGGGGGAGGAAAGGCAGGTGACCTTTCAGCTACGTAAGGAGCTTACCTGCGCCGACCTGCAGGAAATCGCTCGCGCAAAGGAGGCCATCCGCAAGGATGGAAGGCGCAGACTCGTCGAGAAGTGGCAGTTGAGATGTCATGGTGAGCAGATAGGGAGATGGACCTACCGCCTGATCTCGGAGCTCGCCACCTGGCTGAATAGAAAGCACGGGGAAGTCGGCTTTTATTTGGCGCAAGCGCTCTCGGGCCATGGCTGTTTCAACGCGTACCTGAGGCGCTTTAAGAAGAGAGACGATGAGACGTGTTGCTACTGCGATTTCCCGGTGGATAACGCAGAGCGCGCACTCTTCGTCTGCGCAAAATGGGGTGTGGCTAGGGAGGTCCTCGGTCAGGCGGTGGGTTCCGAACTTACTCCTGACACGATGGTCCCTCTCATGCTCTAGTCTGAACGGTTTTGGACGCTCATCGAGTCATTCGTCACACTTGTGATGAAGACAAGAGAACTTGATGGGCGTCGTGAGCGAAACAACGGGGAGGGCCAGTAGAAATCGCATCGGGGACTGCACCTGCGGTCCTGCGTCTCGGGTAGACTTGGCTGTCCGCGTCGTTCGGGGGAGGAATCTGTTTGTTTCTCCCCTGGGTGGTGCGGCTAGTCGGTTTGCCTAGTGGGTGTGTGGCCGCGGGTGGAGGTGCCGAGCGAACGGATGACGGAAGAGTCGTACGCGACTTTAATGGAACCAACCACCCGTGAAGTTTAAAGCCGAAAGGCTGTTCCGCGGGTGGTGTATTGGTTCGAGAGAGGGGGTTTTTTGGTTTAAACAGGTATGCCTAGACCTGTCCTAGAAGAGTCCTGTACAACATCTATAAAAGATTTTGCCATTTTTCCTCCTCACCCACAAAAAAAAAAAAAAAAAAAAAACAATTAAAGAAAAAATAACTTTTTTCTAAGAGTAAACGGCCTATAGGTTCATTCGTTTATTGAAATTTTTATTAAGAATTTATATGATTTATGTCTTATTAAGATTATTGTTTAAAAATGTCTTGGGAAGCAATTATAAAACGCTTCTGATCTAAAAACTCAATCTATTTGTGATAAAAACTCATGAGATGAGAATTTGTTCATGAAAATGTATAAATTTTTTTCGTTCACATGAAATTTCTTTATCCAATAATGCTAAACTAGTAAGTTACAATGAGTGATTAAACTACAATAATCTAAGTACGGGAGACAGGGTACAATTACAAACCCGGTCGAACTCTGGTTGAGGATGGTTTAACCGATGTGTTAGAATTCAACGTTGCCAGGAAGTTAAAAGTAATGAACATTTCAAATTTGGGAATCATTAAAAATACTGGCAACCCTGGATTGTATCGGAAACAATGAATAAGACCGATGGAAGGTTGTCAGTACTCCAGCTTTATTGGGGGAGGATTATCGTAGAATTTGTACGTGCTCATGGGCTGATTGACCACTCTCACACTTTCCCAGAGTGGGTCCACTCATATAGGAGAAAAGGGGAACGAATTATAATGTTTGCTATCAACAAGTGGTGGCGCTATTGTCGCTACCGATGTCATTTCCAGTTGAAATAATACAGCCGAAGCTCATTTTACTCAACTACCGTTCGAAGCACCTCAAGCGTCGGTGATATATTTATACATTTCAGGTTAACCCACTGACGCATTGTGATGCCCTGTCGTCGACAACGTTTTACTCAACTCCTTACAATTTCCTATGTAACGCTTATTGATATTCACTTTGGGTGAATTATATATTTATCAAATTCATTTTACCCGACTAGGATTTAATAAAAGTTCAAATGTCCTTCAGTCCCAAGTTTAATCGACAGAGCTGAGTAAAATTACTTCAACTATTTTTCTCCGTGTAATAGTACAGTATTTAACTGTTCATTGTGATTCATATTTAAAACTTCTTGTTTTGCCCGTTGCTGTGCCGAAAACAAGTGCTGGCGGCCAGAGTTTGGGCCAGCATTGGCCGCCAAGTGCATACCGGAGTTATCATTCCAGCAACGGCACGATATTGGCAGCCGATCTTCGGCAAATTTTTGGCGATGCTGGGCCAGTGTTGGGCCGTATCTAATTTCGCACTTGGGCACTGTGCACTTTCCTCAACGAGGGATCGAAAGATGCTAAGTCTATGTCTTAAGCTAGTACTGTCGGTACGTAGCTAATCAAATGAGTACTTTTTCTCATTTGCTTCACGTAGTATCTAAATTTGTCAACGTCAAATAAGAAAGCGACTATACATGTTTGTATAGCAGATGACTTCTTACGATACGTGAATGGCGCGCGCTTTCACTTATTCTGCGACGTTGCTACATCTATTTAATTGCTGTCGGTTACTGAAAAAAAATTATATTTTTGCTTACTTAATTGGGTTTTGCTACGCTTACACGTATCCAATTGAGATGTTTTAACTTGCAAAATGATGCTTATATTATCAATCAATGCGCCAGTCATTTTTATTTGAATCTGAACGGTAGTTATGGCAGGATATGTAAATGAACTCGGTTTCCATAAAGGTTAGGTGTTAAGGTGGCTTGAGCGTTTCGTGTCGTATGAAGTGAGGGGCTCCGTGGGGGCTCGTGTTACATGAATGCTCATTGCTACTTATTTTTTTAATAATCATACGTATTATAGTTACATCTGAGTAGAAGGGTAAGAAATCACGGAAATGTCCCCTGAAAAAAGTGATAGTAAAAATTTATTAGTTTCACCTCGAGGCGGTTTTTTATATTCTGTACTTTTCTCGCAGTTTTCTCTTGATTGAAGTGGTTAACCCTTTGTTTTTATAATAATAATAGATTCCTCGAAATCGAAAGTACTATTATATATTTGATTTATGGGGACTTGTGTTTTGTTCCGGAGTTTCGCCGATTTTGATGAGGAATCCCATACGACTACGTGTTGAACTGACATTTTTTCGGTAGCGATTTTTTCGGCATTGACATCATCAACCACGGTATTTCTTTTTTCCAAATGAATTTAGCATATTTTATTAAGATAATCTCTAAGTTTCAAAGCAATCTGTAATTTTTTTCAAAAACGCTCAAGCCATCTTAATCGTCTCAAAATGCAATTACTAATTACTCCCCTACAGTGTACCCTCTTTGCCTAGGTCCTCAAAAATTTAACTGAGTCATTTCTGGCTTAATGTTCACCAGTAATTTCAATTTTATCAATATCTGAACGGTATTTCCATTTACAACAGTACTACCTTAAGAACGTGCATACCATCAAATGACTATAAACATTAGAATTTAGAAAGTTGCAGGAAAACCTTTCCTAAGCAGATGTACACTATTAAAGTACAAATAAATACAGACATAAAATTTTAAGCTTGCATTGAAACTAAAATATAACTCACTCTACCAAACAGTGAATTTTTCGGTGCAAATTATGATTATTATGAAAAGTCTTAGCAATTAGATTCAAACGGAAAAATTTTCGACGAGAAATACACACAAGTAAGAATTTGTTTATAAATATTTTTCATAATAGTTAACATAAATATTAATCTAGTCACTTCTGTTCTATAAAAGCAGTTGTGATAATTCTGGCCGATTATGAACAGTAAATTCCTATTGTGGACCACAGTGCAGTGTAGTAATGAGTATTATAGCCGTTTTAATCATCTAAACGGAATCATTAGGACCAACAAACGATTCCTCAAGTGCTTATGAATTTTCTCTATTTACATTGAGAGAGGTTTGCGTTATCAAAATTGACATTGCCGAAAGTTTTTTATTGCATTTAATATAGAAGAATATGAAGTTATTCGCATCCAGAGTATATGAAATTCAATATATGTAATTTAAAAATGCAATACACAATGAAGTGCACGTAAAACAAAATATTTTCTAGATTCTTTGATACCTTGTGAATCATTAAAACTGGTATATGCACAGACATTTCAAATCAAATTCATCATCAATATTACTGAACATTTTTGTTAATAATATGAGAAACGCGATGTATAGAGGTAGATTAAAGCTGAAAATTGTTCCAAAAATAAAAATTCATGACGTGTATAAATGCTTATAGGTTAACCCTTATTTGCCACATAGAGATTTAAGGTCTATTTGATCACAAAATTTCAGCCTTCATTTCTCAGAATAAATACACTTTTTTAAGAAGCCACTCAACTACTGTTTTTTTCTTGTTTTAGCATACTTAAATTTAATTATTAGCTATGTAACCTACACGATCTTTGAGAATAAGCTCTTAAGAAGTTCTAAAAAAAATTTTAAATAAAAATAATCAATAGTTTTTTTTATATCGATTTTTCTCGCTGGAGTCTTAAGGACACCTGTCTAGCAAGTATGTGATTTCACAGAAATGTGGCAAGTAAGGGTTAAGGTAACTAATTTTGCAAATACTTGGATGTTATAAATAATGTTAAAATTAAACTAAGACTGTATAAAATAATACCCTAATTTATAATTTATGACCTAATCTCATTTTAAAAATAGGTTTATAATTGCGTAGAATAAAAGTACGTGAATTTTTCGGTATATCAAATTTAATACTCTAGTGTATTGTGTAACGAAAAATATACAGAAATTTTGAATTTCATATACATTTTTCTATAAAATTTAATTCTATTTTTGATAGCGAAAATTTTGAACACACTCACCATTCTTTTTTCGAGTTTTCTAGAAAGTTTCGTTACATCACATGTCACTTTCTCATTCATATCTTTCGTACGTGCTTCATTTGACAAGGTTCTCATACATACGTTGCACTGAGTTAAGTTTGGACATGAATCGTCGCATTCTCCATCTAAAATAAAGTTTTTATATTGCAAGATATAAATTAAAAATTGTAAATTTGCAGTTTCAAACCGTATGTAGAACAAGCCATTCCACTGGTAAATCACATTTATTGCATAATTGCTATATATCAGTTGTATTAAAATGTCCTATATCTATTGCAGTTACGGAAAAAATGTTATGTAACACTTCAGGAAGATAAAATAACCTTTTCTGCTAATATGTAACTATAACACGTATATGTTATTTCTTTAAAACTGATATGAAAAAATGATGTAACAACTGTGAATGATCATTTAGTATTAGATTAGAAACACAACCCGTTCTTAGTTTGTATTAAAGTTCTATAATAATAATTGAAGTGATATAAATAGTTCCTCACATTTTATAAGTCTTCGAATAAAAGTTATTAATGGTGAGGATGATGGCCTTTCTGGTACCAGAAAGGCCATCATCCTCATCATTAATAACATAAACTGGTAACAACTGAAAGAATTTTATAAAATTCGAATAAAAGTATTTGATAAACGGTAAATTTTTACGGATAAAATACACATTAGATAGCTGCATTAGTGATGCAATGACTAAGTGTGAGTAATTATTGATTTTAAAATTTAAATTTCAAAGAAAATCCGCCTAAATACCCAGGTTTATAATTTAATACTGCTATTGTGAATCCAAGCACATTAAATTCAATTAATTCAAATATAAGATGTTAAAATGTAGATCATCTAAAAATGAATAATAATCAACCGCAACTGAGTTTTATGAGGAATAATTTAACGAATTCAGTTAGACAATGAAAGTTTAAATTATTTACATGTTCTATTTTAGATTACAAATAATAGAAAAAAATCTCATTAGAATGAAATTCTCATGTATGCTCACCTCGATTATCTGCTATAATGACTGTAACAAAAATTAGTGAAATAATAACGAATAGAAAGAATTTAATAGACTTGATCATTTCTGACCAATGTGTTGTCCAGAATCTAACCCAACTTTATAGTATAAGATTCAAGAGCTCAATCAAGTTCTTAAATATTAATCTTAAACATTCACTAATTACAAACTCTTCAAGTACTACGCACCTCATAATGAGCAATGAGTTAACACGGCACGCTTATCTTGAACGTTGTCAATGGCAGTGGTGCAACGTGTAAGTATAGGTGATCCGCGCGTTCCACGGAACAAGTGTCCCTGATCTACGGGTCGAATCACTACCAATTGCAATTTAGCAAACAAAAACAACAAACGAAAAAGATTCTAAGAATATATTATATATAAAAATGAAGTGAACATCATAGAATTTTATCGATAAATTGAAATTTACTGACTTTCCCGTCGAAACCAGTTTTTTTCCATTAAAGTTGACGACATTTTTCGAAAAATCGAGATTTCAAAAAAACCCTACGATTTTCCCTTTATTTTTATATATATTTTTAGAATCTATCTCATTTTTTGTTCTAGGTGAAATAAAGTGAACAAATTTCCGTTTTTGTGGAATAATTTCCGCTTCTCATGGGGAAAATTTCCTACAACCTAGGAGATTTGTGAAATCTTCTCAACATTTTGATATATTTCCTAAAATTTCGGAAATAAGTCCGAAAATTCCGTCAATTTTCCTCAAATCTATGAAATTTTTCCACTTTCTGTAGGAAAATCTATGCTTCCTAAGGATTAAGGAAAAATTTCCTAACACATACCCGTGTTGAAATTTTTATAGGGGTCTAGTGGGGCCCCGACAAGTTTTCCCCATCTCTAGTCGGAATATAGCGTGGAAAACTAATGAGGGCCCCGTCGGTAACGTAACGCTTTTGTCGAGGTGGGCCCTACTAGACTTTCTAGTAGAGGTTTAGTGAGGTCAACCCTTACACTTCCCCACCTACAAAAAAGGACACCATTAGGGCCCTATTGGACTTCCGCATTGAATTTAAGGGCATATATTAGCAGAGTCGCGTGACCAATTTTGTTCAGGTATCTCACTGAGAAAATAATAAATAAAAACGATTTTCCACACTGAGAGAAAAAGTACAGGGGAAATTCGAGTTAAGACTCTAATATTTAACATTTTTAACGGCAATGGAGGGATATTCGCTTGGAAGGTTAAGTTTACTGTTTTCACAGTAAAAAATCTGTTTTCAAGCTAGGAAATTTTTTTCTGAGTAAATTGACAGTACTTTTTCATTACACGTACACTGAAAAAAAACCTCAGTAAGTTTGACTACTTTTTAACTTACTTTCCATAGTGTACAAAGGCCCCAGTGTAATTTTTGAAGTTAAGTGTATTTACACTGTATTTACTTTCAAGTAGACTCTAACTTACTATTTTTATATACACACCTACAAACACACACCCCTCCTTCTACACTACACAAACGCTCGTTCAGGTGGTATTAAAAATTATTCTTAACGCTGCGGGTTCGAACCCTCTCTACTTATGATTAACGCATTACTAACCTAACGACTAAGCCTCTCGGCTGCGCACGCTTGGAATACAAGAAAGAAAATAGCGCTTATAACCTGCAACTACTGCAGGGCCGTGTAAGAAGTGTATGGGCCCCGTGTAACCGGGAATTTTTAAATTTTATGCCAATTTATGATTCTGATTAAAATTTTTAATTATTGAATCGATTTTCTATAAAATGAAATATTTTTGAAATAAACAGATCAAATTTTTGAATTAAAGAACATTACGTAATAAAAAGCTTCATATACATTTTAGAAGTATTAATTTTTATTATTGTATATTAGTGATACTTTATACACGTTATGATTCCTTTAATTTTTGTTTTTAAGAGTAAAATCAACGTATGTTCAGAAACTAAAAAATTTGAGTTTTTTCAATTCCAAAAATATGATGAAACTTTTGAATCAAGAAAATTATCGCATAACGAAAAAATAACGAAAAACTATTAAAAAAATAGTACACTTATTTACTTATCAATAGTTTGTTTTTCTAACTACACTTATGTAGTAACTTCTACCGCTTATGTTTATTATGAAAGCTTCAATTGATTTTACTATTCACCCCATGTTAATTGAACTACATGTTTCGTTATTGTTATTACCTCGACACAATAAGATACACACACATACACATACGTGCTCGCATATGATTATTATAATTACATGGGAATTCGAGTTAAAATTATGAAAAAGTTTTCTTAAATGTTGTTGCTTCCTCTTAAGTATTGATTTTATCCAAGACCGTGTTCAGAAAATCTCCATTTTTATCAGATAAGATCAAATTTTACAAATTTACTGCATGAAACTTTTGGATATAAAATATAATTACCTATTGAAATTTTTTTTGTTTTTTAAAACAATTTGATGGTGATTTTATGCATACAAGAAATTAATTTTTAGAAAATAGATGCATTCAAATCGAGTAGTATCTTATTTCCTGAAAAACAAACATACATATCATGAATATTATAAATATTACAATTCTTGAATGTATAATTGAATATTTTTTCACATGAGAGGTCTAAAATAATGTTAAATTTTCGACTTAGGAAAATTCGACAAATCTAACTGCCTAAAGAGAATCTCTGAATTGAAGGGTGGAAATATTATATCTAATGAGAGAATGAAATTGGAAATTTACTTGAGGAGGCAAGTTTCGAGATGTACAGGGTTTCCCAATAGGGGTGATATGATTTTGAATGTCCCTATCGGGCTCATTTGAACTGAAATTTTTGACGTCTGCTGTCAGTTGTCATCAGTAAGGTTTGCCATTTAATCATGAGTAGTTTCACGCTTCCACAACGTTTGGAAATTGTCCAATTATTTTATCAAAATTCGAGAAGTTTTGTCGGTGTTCAAAGAGCATATCGTGCAAAATATGGTCGTCATTCTGCTCCATCCGCGCTCTCAATTCGTCGAATAATCGATAAGTTGGAGAGTGAATTTACTCTATTGGATACTAAGCCTAAAAATCGTATGCGTACCGCACGTTCTACACAGAATATAGCCGCCGTACAGGCCAGTATCGAGGAAAACCGTGAATTGTCCGTGCCACGCCGATCTCAGGAATTGGGCCTGTCCAGGATGACTACCTGGCGTATTTTGCGATTGGATCTTGGCCTGCATCCCTATAAGATGATTCTGGCCCAAGAACTGAAACCTAATGACCATCGTTTGCGTCGGGAGTTCGCGGATTGGGCTCTGGAATCAATAGAAAATGATCCCAATTTTCATCAAAAAATCATCTTTTCTGATGAGGCGCATTTTTGGCTCAACGGCTTTGTAAACAAGCAAAATTGTCGTTATTGGTGTAAGGAAAACCCTCAGGTCATTCATTCATCTCCATTATATCCCGAGAAACTAACCGTTTGGTGCGGTTTATGGTATGGTGGCATCATCGGACCATTTTTTTTCAAAAACGCCGAGAACCGAACCGTAACTGTGAATGGAGAGCGATATCGGGCCATGTTAACCGATTTTTTCTTTCCGGAATATGATGATATTGATGCAGAGGACCTTTACTTTCAACAAGACGGCGCAACTTGCCATACTGCTGACCAAACAATAGATTTATTGCGAGGAAAGTTTGGAGAATCGATTATCTCAAGAAATGGCCCTTTCAATTGGCCGCCAAGATCTTGCGATTTAACGCCTCTGGATTATTTCCTTTGGGGATACGTTAAATCTAAGGTTTATGCCAATAAACCAAAGACAATTGGAGAGCTTGAAACCAATATCCGAGCCGCTATAGCAGCCATACCACCAGAAATGCTCCACAAAGTCATCGAAAATTGGCTTGAACGCATTCGGGTTTGCAAGAAGAGTCTCGGGGGATATTTGGCCGATATATTGTTTAAATCATAAATGGCATAGAATATCCAATATAATAAAAAAGATTTCGATCAATTCCGAATGAATATTCAGTGTTTTTTTTCAATTTCAAAACATATCACCCTTATTGGGAAACCCTTTATAACACGGTAATAGATATATAACTTGTCGAGCAATATTACCACGCAATCAATGTGCGAGTTCACAAAAGAACGAACGTGTCACTTTGACAAAGGTGTTAAGGTAGTTGATCCACGAAAATTAGACCTCAGGAATAAATAGATAATTTTGCTTTCAAGAATAGCAATATTATTATTGAAGAGCTATTTTGGAAGATAAAGATTAATTTTTTGTTATCGCTTCTTGGCAAATTTAAAAAAATTATGCAATTTTAATAAATTAAAAATCACCTTTTCAAGAAAAAGATTCCCAACAACTGAACTATTTCCAATTTTCGAAAATGAATAAATTGTTACCAAATTCAGCAATTTGTTTATAAAAATTTCGTTTTGGAAAACATTTTTTGACTGGTATCAACGTTTATAGAATTTATTTTCAATAATTGGATACGGTGAAATTGTGGAGAATCTTTTCTCTGAAAAAATGATTCATGATTTATTAGAATCGCACAATTTTTTTACATTTGTTATGAAGCGATAAGAAAAAAAGTTGGGTCAAAAATAAAATTTATTAATAAAATTATTTTTCTGTTTCAAATTTTTTTTTGTAAAATAATCTTCTTTCTTTCAAAATAGCCCTTCAATAATAATATTGTTATTCTTGAAAGCAAAATTTCTATTTTTGCCTGAGGTCTAATTTTTGTGGATGAAAACTGCCTTAACGGGTAGGTATATGAAAATAAGACCGACAACTTTCAAGCAATCCAACCGAGACGACTGAAATCCAGATTATTAGCGACTAAAGAAGTGCTGGGTGCAGATGAAGTGATTACTTTCAGTACTGCGATTCATTCAGGTCTTTTCTTTTAATTTAGCCGCCGTCCTTTTAGGATCCCCGAAGCAAAGTAGCGATAAAATTAAGATCTGCATCACTAATGATTTAGAGACCCTGGAATGAAACTCTAATCATTCAAAATCTACTAATTATCAGTGAAATTTGACTGATTCAAATAGCTAAAAAGAGTTTACTGTAAATCAGTCAAATTTCACTGATTATTTCAGTGAAAATTGACTAATTTGACAGTGAGAAATATTTTTTTCACTGATAAATCAGTGAAAATACAAATCACTGATTCAATCAGTGAAAATTTGACTGATTTAGATTTAGAGAGTACTTATTTCTTGACGCCTAAACTCAAAGTTTCTGCGAAATATCACGAAAGGCTGTTTTTTAGACTATATCGCCTGGACTACAGCAGTCAGGTCGGGGACTCTACCTGAGATATCCAGTGATTTAATGTATAAATTTTGCATTTTATAGGAGGTCGATTTGTACTGAAATTTCCCCGCAGCTATAAGGTTAATCATCTGGCTCGATTGCTATACTTTGAACTTGAATAATCTGTTAAACTCGAATGATCGTCTGTCCTTTTTTGCCCTAGAATGATAAAAAAGGACACGTTCGAGTTCCTATGAACGCGAGTCTTAAAAAATGTTATGCTCGTTGAATACATTCAGGATTTTATCTCCTGGCGTGAGTTGCTCACGCTTTTAAATCAAAGTAGAGGTATAAAGAATTCTCTTCCTTCGTTTTAACATCTCATGTAAAGCAGTGGGACTATCCAAGACAGTTTTCTTGAATATTTTACAGGTCAATCGGACTTAAAATGATAAGCTCCCAATTGAATATTCAAAAGCTTTAACTTCCGAGAATTGGCAATTATAAATAAATAATAACATCAATTTGATGTGGAAAAACTCTTCTGAACAATTTTCCTTAAATATGTGTGCGATCCAACATTTTAAAATCCTAATGGGTTTCATTTTCAGAGATTAAATACATCGTCAAATCATAAGTTGTAATAATGATTCAGTTGTTATTTAATTTGGAGTCATAATCTTAGAGTATAACTTGAACGTCGTCAAAATTTATAAAACTTATATAAACATTATAGAATATATAAACATATATATATTTATAAAAACATAAATAATTACAACTTTGACGAATATTAACTGACGACTCCAAGATCATGACTTCAAATTTATCATGTAACAATCGAATCATTACTATAACTTGTAATTTGAGAATTTATTTGATCCTTGAAGCGAAAGCAGGAAGGGCGGTCGCCCCTCTTTCTATCCATTGTTTCTCACGCTTTAGAAGAAGACTTACAATTCTTAATCCATCACTGGTGATAAAATTTTATAATTTCAAATGAAAAAGGAAATTCAATTTACTTAAAGCTCTATCAGCCTTAATTAACTCATTCTCATCATGACACTAGATTGAGCTCCGCGCTCGATTTTCTGTATACATTTCTGTAACTTTCTAGTATATTATACGCCGAGGCACATTATGAGGGTTATTACGCGACGAGCGACAATGCTAGCAGGAGATCGAAGCCGAGGCGAGATCAGTCCTGCGAGCATTTTAAGCGAGTCTCATAATTACCCGAATTGTGTGCATTGGTGCATATACTTGTACTATTTTATGTGACTTCGGCGCATTTACGAGTTTTTCTGCGTACACTCGAATCCATTCTAGTATACGCAGAATCTTCCAATCGAATCTTCGGTAATAGAAAACTAGGCAATTGTTACGAGGCAGCTTAAAATACGTAAGACGGCGGAGCAACTTTCGATATACATCGCTGCCAAATCCGCAATAATAAACAAATATTTCTGAACATTTCCAGAAAACTTCCTCTATGGGTAAGGAACAACTTTGTCGCTGGAAGCTTTCAAAAATCGAAAAATTATTAGAGACTTTCTACCGGGACAACCACAAAAACATGGTTTCTTATTAACGTTAAAATATTATTTAGAGAAAAATGTTTCGACATATTTTATTTAATACATTGGCTCTGCTAAAGTATTCCACGTCTAATGATAAAAAAAGAATTGAGTGTTTTTAATTTTTATCTAAAAAACTGTCAAGGCTGCATCAAAATTGTATTAAGATAAAAAAATGCGTCATGGCAAATTCTACAAAATGGTATTTTTATTTTTGTGAATGAATGAAAAAAATTTGTTATCACGATTTTCGTGCGTGGACAATGGTTTCCGCCATCTCGAGCGCTCGGCGAGTTATTGTTGGTGGCCCTTCAGTTCAATTTTAACATTATGCTCCACTATATCATAACAGGTGCATGCGCAGTTCAATTTCTACATTATGCTCCTCTGTATCGTAATACACAATATTGGGCTACTCTCAACTGTCGCATAAAAACGCGTAAATGCGCCGGAGTCACATAATAGTAATTTACATGATTTAAAAAAATTTATCTTCTCCTAAATATCTCATGAAGGAAAAAAATTCGTAGACTGTCTTTACTGTTTTTTTATTTTAACGCTTTTTTTGTATCTCATATATTTTGAGGAACTTTTCGTTAGACAGAAGAAAAGATAAGATTGAATGATGATTTAGTATAATAGTGTTTTAAAATGAGGAAAGCCGAGGTTTTATTACATAACAAATATTACGAATCTCCATTCGAAAAATAAACAGTACCAAAAAATGATATTATGATTACTAAGTCTTCTAGACATAATTCTAATAAGTCAAACAATGAATATTATAACCTGGAAAGCATCTTTAAGAAATTCATATCATGAATATGAACTTACCGGAAACCTGGCGATGCGCAGCAAAAATCGAAACATTCATTCTCGGTTTTTCGTATAATTCGTTTCAGAATTCCGCCCGAGTTGGCGCGGTACCGGTTTGGTACTGTCCAGTATGAAGTACAAATGCTGGCTAGAAGCCGACTTAGGGATTTATGTTGAGCGTTGGCGCGGTACTGGTTTAGTACTGCCCCAGTATGGAGCCCAAATTCTGGCTAGAATCTGAATCTTAGTGCCTGCTATTTGACCGCTGAAAGTTTCAACTTGATATCATTATTTCGTGTTGACATAAGCATGGCAATAAAGACCCAAAATTATTATAAAATTCATATTGAAAAATTTATATTGTAAAATTACTTTTTACAGAGAAATTTTTTGACACATAATTTGACAAGTATGTTCATTTGGTTGCAAAATTAATTTTTTACAACGGTGTAACCTAAAATCCTTTTCTTATACGGAGAAGATAGTTGAAGTAATTTTACTGAACTTCGATCAAATTTGGAACATATGGACAGGTTAGAAGTTATTTAGTATATTGAATTTCACATAATCTAGTTATATAGATTCTGTAAGTTTAATAGATTCTTTATTCATAATTTTTTCTTAATTAATTTATAATTTTTAATTAATTTATAAATTATTTAGATTTCACATAAATTTCTTAGGCACAATAATAATTTGGAATCCGCAATTGTAAAATCCATATTTTGAAAATATACAACACAGAAAATAAAAGAACTTTGTTTTAAATGCTTTTACACAAAATACTTTTTGATAATAATGCAATTTTTTAATATACATTTGAAAATTTAGTTTCATTAAACTTCATACGTAGTTATAATATAAATGTATACTAAATATAATTTAATAATTATATTATATATCAATAATCATAGTTATAATAATTGATTAATTATATTATTTTTTACAAATATTTTATGAATAATTTAGGAAAAAAGTTGATTTATTTTTACTTGAGTAAGGCTCAAGAACTCTAGTCACGACACTGGTCCACAAGCTCTGAATAACTCTTGCAGTCTCTATATAAGAAAGTTCCAAATTTTATGTCTCAGGATTGTAAGCGAGCGTGTGCATAATTCGACGAAAGCGTATCGTACTATATATAGTGTTAGTTATTAGGATTATATATGTAAGTTTATATGTTTATATTTATTATAAATATGATTGGCTAAGACTGAATTTTGTGAATGCGTTTGTATGCTGTTTATGTATGTATGTGTGTATCGGATGACTAATGGCAGGCTCGAGGTAAGAATTTTTTTGTTATTTACGAGAACCATCACAACGTTTTACTCAACTCCTTACTATTTCCTATGTAACGCTTATTGCTATTTAATTTGAGTAAATTAGATATTTATCAAATTAATTTTAGTCGACTAGGATTTAATAGATGTGATATTTTGCATTAATGCCAGTACCGCGCCACTACAGAAATTTAATTCAAGCGTGTGCGATTATAAATAGTGTCCCAAGTGCGAAATGAGATACGGCCCAACACTGGCCCAGCATCGCCAAAAATTTACCGAAGATCGGCTGCCAATATCGTACCGTTGCTGGAATGATAACTCCGGTATGCACTTGGCGGTCAATGCTGGCCCAAACTCTGGCCGCCAGCACTTGTTTTCGGCACAGAAACGGGGCAATGCTGTGCCGAACTCAGGTTTTCTCAGTTCCAGGATGGTTTGCCGTGGTAAAAGTGACACATGGCCCAGTAATGTGCCGTCCATGAGCCCGACTCTGGCTCTTTTACTTTCAGAACTGGATGCCATAGTAGAAATGACAATCGGCTTGGTATATGGCCGATACTGGGCCATGTTTCGGCTGAAGGTCGGTAAATTTAAACAGTCGACAAAGGCCGCCGTCGACGGCCCAGCACCTGACCGATGCAAACAGTGACACTGGCCCAATAATAATGGCCGACTCTTGGCTCCCGAGATTGGGCCCATATTGTGCCGTATTATCACCTTCGGCATTTCGCACTTGGGGTATCATTGCGTACTTAAATATGTGAACATAAATAAGGTATGATAATAATATTTGTGTATGTGTTTTTACTGAAACCTCTCCCCCCTTCTCAGTGCTAAAGCTCCTCTGTATCTTCCTCTTGTTTTGTACGCGTTAGAAAAAGACACAAGAATTTATAATCTGGAGCCGTTACTTCTGAAGGTCAAACCTTTTGGTGGAGTGAGTCATTTTTCATCCATTCATTTTGAAACGATATCATACTAAAATATAATTCATTTTTATGATTTACTGTAACGAAAAGTCTCTTAGTGTATACACTTTGGCATGCGTTCGAACCATGTGTCATAGCATTTTTTTCATTCCGCTTGAGACATCTCCAATACATGCTTTTGTCAAATTATGTTGGATCCAATGAGAACAAATCTCTTTTACGGCTAAATGTTCATGCAATATTTTATATATGCTGGTGGAACTAATGCTTAAGGTTGCCTCAATCTTACAGTATGCCACATGACGATCTTGTATTATCAGTTACTGCACAGCATTAATGTATTCTGACCAACAACTAATTTTAGACGACCTATACGAAATTCGTCGTTAGCCGCATGGACGGCAGAATAGATATTCTCGGGTTCAGTAAACGCTATTATGGGGGGGGGGGGGGGGGGTTAAATGACAAAGTTTTAAACAATTTTATAATTTGTTCTTCGAACGTTTATTTAATCAAGTAAAGTACATGGTTGTTCCATGCAGGGTGACCAGCAAGACATGCCTGATGCCGCACGAACAAACACGGAGTGAATGCGGAGGGCCCCTTAATCAGGGTATCGCCCCAAATGCGCATGCGGCGACGACGCTGTACTTCCCGCGTGCGCTCCTGTTGTCACACCAAAATCACATGCACGACTCCGACACCCACACACACCAGAATGAATGGAATGCTTAGTGAATGGGGCTGCAGCCGGCGCCTGGTGGATGTTCCCGACAGACTAGCCAAGGGAAGAATAGTAGCTTCTCGACCAGGGTAGGACGTGATGTCAGTACCTCACCTCTGTGGAAGTAATATGGGTAACCGTAAGTCCCTCCGGTGTTTCGGCTGCGAAGGGCAAAGATCCCGTGAAACCACATGTTAAACTGGGAAAACCGTTCACGATCCTACTGTCTGGAGCCAATTTCGGGGTTGAAATCATGGATGCCCAGGCGTAGGAATAAAGGATTACCTGGTCAGTATTTCCTTGTATCCGACGCTGCGTAGGATAAATCGCACAATGTCTAGCCTGAAGTCCGGGTCAGGTGTCGGGGCGGACCCGGCACCGCTCGGTAGATAGGGGTGACGTTAAACCTTTTGCATCATTATGGCGCGGGCCTATCCCGTAACCTTTTTCTTAGCTTCCTCAAATGTGCCGATAGGATCGAACGTCCGATAAGCCGCTTTTCGGTTTCGGCACACACAATCAGGGATTTATACAGGCGGGGATAGTAGCCGTACTGCGGTAGGGCTCCTATGATGGGCGAACCATCTTAAAACTACTACGTTTAATATGAAGGCGAAAAACAAAGAAAAGGGTAAGGAGAAGGAGGAGGCGCTGAACACGCTGACACCTGCTGCTGTTTTAGCGTCAAAATAGGACACTACAGCAGCAAGCAAGGACTTAGGTGCTTCCCCAGTAGCTGAGGAATGGAAGGACGTCCTTCAGCTCCTGATGGAGCAAAACAAAAAAATGGAGAAATTGGCCAGGACTCTCAGCATCATCCAGCAGGGTATGCTGAGAAATAACCCTGGTCATGTTAAGGACAGCGTGAACGAGGCTACAGAGGTGTTAAGCGGAATGCTCAACACCCACAAGTGTCTTCTAGAAAGCGGGGTGGAATTCCAGAAGAGAATCCCGTCTCGAAAAGGATGGATATCTTTCGGAGACTGCGCTCTGCGTCTCTTGGAGATACCCCAAAATAGCTCACGAAGGAGGTGAAGAGGGTTGCACCTCCTCCACCCAAAGTTCGGATTCCCAAAAAAGGGAAGGGCAGCTCATCGCCCACATACGCTGCGGCCACCAGCGGCCATACCCCACAGAAGGATGGGGAATGGCAGCTGGTGGAAGAAAAGAAAAAAAAGAAGAAAAAGAAGGAAAAAAAGGTTCCTGTGCCCTCTGCACAGGAACCTAGAGTCAAGGCAAAGTTGCCGAGGCGCACTCCGGCTGCTAGGTCGGGCGACGCTGTCAGGGTATCGGCGAAGGATAGTGAGTCCTACGCAGAGATCCTGAAAGCCATGAAGGCCAGGGTGAACCCCCAGAATTCAGGAGCAGAGGTCGGGGAGAGGGCCGAAATTAAATCTTTGGTCTCGAAGAGGTCCCTGGAAGTTAGGGACCTTGACGAGACCGTCACAAGGGAAGAGGTTGTTGCCGCGCTATTCATCACATTGGGCAAGCCAGACCTCGGGGACCAGTGCAAACCAGAAATGATAAAAATATGGGAAAAGGTTTGTTGTAACGCGTGAGGAAGCGCGCACCATTTCGACCTAGTAAAATGGAAAAGGGAGTATTAATGTGTAAAGAGATATTTATTTTTACGAATTTTTTTTCTGCCACGCCCATTGGTTCCCCATTTTTTGATGATCTTAAGTCAGGACAGTCATGTGAACCCCCTTCTAGCGAATCTATGGAAAGTGGGGAGCTTATAACCGCGAATCAAAGAAAAACCAAGGTGACGAGCACGGTGAAAAATTACCGAAAATTACTTCGGTCTCAGCACCTGCCAAAGGTAGGTGCGAGGGTCCATCCAGATCCTGGAAAAAAGTTGCAACTTAACGTTGCTCCGAGTTTCCTCAGGATCGACACCGATAAATTAGAAGATAGACTTAATAATTGTTTCGCTGCATTGTAGCATCAGCGAATCAATTATTTAAAGAGCTTCTCCGTATATGTACGCCTGCCCCCCGTGTGTAGTCAGGAGCTTGTTGGTTCGCGTGGTCGCGTTCTATCTTACAAAAAAAAAGGAAATTCGGTTGTCTTTAGTCATCGGGACCCAGACCCATAATGAAACGCCCTACCCGATTGGGGCAAGATCTGGGCCTGTAAAACGGGGGCCCGATCTGATCCAGATATGGTCCCTTCCTATTTTGTATTTCTGCAAATAGTAAAATAATGAAACACAATAAATTACCGTTAATAAAAAAATATTTCAAGTAATAATCTAATTCATTACTTGAACCTGAGTTGCTGGGAGCAATATATTTTTAATTAATTACGTACAACAAAAATTAAATAAACCGTCTAGAAAAGATAACCTACAATGTTAGGATTTATGTAAATAATGAATCTAGTGAATTAACTTACCTTGATCTATAATGCGGATATAAGAAAACTCACCAGCGATTCTGTGCTTCCGAACTCGCCATGTACTTTTTGCTTTTGGCATTTCAATTTCGGAACTTGGGAACAAGTTGGGCAATTTCTGCAGGGGTGATTGCTTTTATTTAATCTAAACTTTAAAAAATGCTTAAAAAATTGGTGGTATTGTAAAAAGCGGGAATGTATGCACAAGCATGTTATTCTATTTTGCTTCCTTCTATTTATGAAATCAAAATTGCATAAGTTAGAACGCGAAAAGATAAGTTTTCGAATCTATTTTAATAAACGAGAAGTTAAAATCTTCGGCAGAATATTCTTTACAAATTTACTGCATGAAACTTTTGGATATGAATAATTGGATATAGTAGTATATTACGTGCCTAGGCGCACAATGAGGGTTATTGCGTGACGAGTGACAATGCTCGTAGGAAATCGAAGCAAAGGCGTAGTCGAGGTGTAGCCGGTGCGTAGTCGAGGCTGTTGATATATATATATATATATATATATGCATTCAGCCGCACAATACGTATAAAAGTTTTGAAGCGAGTTTGAATTATCGCGGGCTTATTGTACATTGTGGTCTACAGTAGCGTAATTCGATATGTTCGAATTCAAGATTTATTTCCACGTCAGAGGTGCGACTGCTTATAGTAAGTTTCAGTCTTTCGGTAAGCTCTGCCTCGTGATGTATGTATTTTTCTTCTCGCGAAGAAATGTAAGATTGACGGATGTTCTCTGATTACTTTTTCATATTCGATTACATCGGCACCTTTGTATTAAGAATTAAAGCTATTGATTATCAGTAAATACAGAAAAACGTATAAAGGTGAAGTGTTTATTATTATTTTCTTGAATCAATGTATAAAATAATGTATTGAAGATACTAACAGAGGCGTAGGCGAGACGTAGCTCAGGCAAAGCCGAGACGAAGCAGAGACAATGCCGAGACGAAGCCGAGGCGCGATCAGTCCTGCGAGTATTGTCGCGAGTCACGTAATTTCCCGAATTATGTGCATTGGCACGTATTCTATGTTATGTGACTTCGGTGCGTATTCGAGTTTTTATGCGTACACTCGAATCTAATCTAGTAATGTAGTTGTTTGCGGCGCTAGTCATTACACTTCATATGTCACGACTAGTCGCGGCCATTTTGATTTTATCGATCTTGTGTAGTAATAATGGATTTTAATAGACGCATGCGCAGTTCAAATGTACAAGGCTTTGCCAGTAAGGTGCTAACGCTGCACGATTAAGAAGAAGAAGATTGTGCTCCGTTGCATGTCTATAGGCGCATGCGCAGTTCAATTTTTACATTTCATTCCTCTGTAGTGCAATATACTACATTGCGCTACTGTTAACTGTAGCGAAAAAACGAGTTTGCGCGCCGTTGGCACATAAAATATAATTACCTATTGAGATTGCCAGAAAACTTCCTCTATGGGTAAGGAACAAATTTGTCGCTGGCAGCTTTCCAAAATCGAAAATTTATTAGAGACTTTTTACCGGGGCAACCACAAAAACATGGTTTTTTATTTACATCAAAATATTATTTAAAGAAAAATGTTTTTAATTAACATGAATTTGAAAAATTCATCTTCTACTAAATATCTCATGAAAGATAAAATTTCGTAGACTGTTTTTAAGCAAACAATTTTTTATATTAACACTTCTTTTGTATCTCATATATTTTGGTTAAAAAATGGAACTTTTGATTTTCAATAGTGCTTTTTTAAACCAAAAGATAAAATATACATCTTGTCAACAAATGTCCTAATAAGAATTTGTAGACCTCATTTAGGCAAATAGTTTTCCATCTCAACATTCTTTTCTTATGTCACATATGTTCACATAATGGAATTTTTTAATTTGAATCGTACATTTTAAAATTAAAATTTCAAAAATATTTTTTTAAATCAAATAGAAAAATATACGTCTTATGAAAAAATTTTATCGTCAAACTTGTTGATCTTTTTGTAGTAAACAATTTTGTATCATAACTTTTTTTCGTATTTCGTATAATTTAACTGGAAAATGGAATTTAGGTATTAACTTTTTTCAAGTTTTAACATATTGTAACTTTCCTAATTTTAGTTTAATCGAAAAATGTTATTATGATGCTTTGTAGAGATTCATGAGCACTATCATAAACCAATATTGGAATTTTTTATTTTTTCATGAAGTTTTCTTCAAAAACACAAAAAATGCTCCTATTTTAACTATTTTGGTCCAATGTGGATGATTAACGAACTTGTCCTCACTTCTTCAGCTCCGATAAAGTATGCCAAAGCACAATTCAATTTGATAATCCTATCGAGAATCATTGAGTATACGACCTACAGAGAGACACTTCTGTAAAAACCGTTTTTTCCGACTCAGGGGGTCTCAAAACGTAAAGATTTGATAAAAATTTTGAAAGTCATTTTTCACATAAAACCTTCCCATTTATGATGAGCTTGTGAAAATTAACAATAATCTTTGAAATATAAATAAATCTCAATCCCCAAATTCTGAAGAAAAGCATGTCAATTTATCTTGCGCTTGTTTGTATTTTTAGAGCTAAGAGAAATTGAAAATCCTCTTGTTAGAGATCCGTTTAAATTGATGGAAAAAAATTTAATTATAAAAATTCAAGAGTTCGAAATAGTTCTGAATGCTTTGAATCATTTTTTTCATTTTCCATGCAAAGAGTTTGAAGGTGTCTTGGAGGACGTCTTTTGAGAACATATTCCATCTGATAATATGAGATGGTTGTTCTTCTGATAAAGTATACATTGAAATTTTTTTTCTTTTTTATTAACAACCCTAATATATATACCAGGTCTAGAAGTATGAAACCGGAATTTCCCTATATATGGTGCTTGCCATCAGTTTAGGGACCGTACGACCGCTTCTGCCTCACCATCTTCTCCCCTAGCAGGTGAGAAAGATTTTCAGTAGACAACAACCCAAGTTCGATATACCAGTGTATTTACTACAAGCATCAACATGCCGAGTTTTGTGCCTACGAACTACGATTTGCGGACAGCACTGGTTTTTTGTTATCACGTGAAGAAAACTCCTGCAGAATTGCATCGAATGCTTGTCGAAGCTTACGGTGAACATGCTCTTGGCAAAACACAGTGTATTGAGTGGTTTAAAAAATCCAAAAGTAGTAATTTTGATGTGAGAAACGATGATCGTGGAAAACCACCGAAAAAGTTCGAAGACAACGAATTATCTATTATGAGCTGCTAAAACCTGGTGAAACTGTCAACACGAATCGCTAACAACAGCAAATGATCGATTTAAATCGAGCATTACAAGAAAAACGACCGGATTATCGAAGAAGGCAACACAAAGTCCTTTTTCTTCACGATAATGCCCCATCACACACAGCGCAACGGGTCAAGGAAACGATTGAGACGTTCACTTGGGAAACACTAGCGCATGCCGCTTATTCTCCAGACTTGGCTCCGTCGGATTACCATCTGTTCGCATCACTGGGCCACGCTCTCGCTGAACAACGCTTCACTTCGTAAGAAAATGTAGGAGAATGGCTGGATACCTGGTTTGATTTAAAAGACGAACAGTTTTATTGGCGTGGCATTCATCACCTTCCGGAGAGGTGGGAAAAATGTGTAAATAGCAATGGAGATTACTTTGAATAAAATATTTTTGATCATTTTCATGCAACAGACGTATAACTTTTGCAGAAAAATTCCGGTTTCATACTTCTAAACCTGGTATATACATCCAATAGAAACAGACAAATAATTAGTCACCAGAGTATAAGTAATTAGAAATTTATTAGTATTTTGATACATTTTATTTGCTTGTATTCAAGTAAAAAAAAACAGCGTTACAAAATGATTGATTACTCTCTAGGTTGAACTAATAACCAAAAGACTGAAGAAATATCAATAGAAATATAAAGAAAAATATAAATCTAATTTCATAGGCTGTCCTTTTCTTCCTTAATCTCTGCCAGATTCACACAGTCGTGTTTTCTTTCAAGGTTGTAGAAACGATTAATACCGACCGGAACGAAACCGCCAAACTGCAACCAACTGAATTAATCAAAGAAGTCGCTTAGGTTACCTAATTTTTATGTTTTATTAAAAATTTAATCAATATCTTTCTTAATTAAAATAATTTTCATGAATTTCATTGGCTTGTCCTCGACCTGGGAAATTGTTAACTCTTTAACAATAAACTGAGGAATGTAGATAGGGTAATAGATCCTATATTTCTAGCTAGGAACTATTTACCGATTCAAAACTTGAAACGTCTCAAGATATAGAAAAATGAAATGAAGAACTCGTTCAACATCAGAACATACGAAGGTGCACTTTTTGTCTTATACTATTCTCGTCGAATCTTCTCATTTCTCTACTTTTGATCTAAATAAAAAAATAATTGAACATATATTTTTTTTAACAGCGTGTTTTTCAAAATTTCAAATCGCATGGTGCACGGAACATTATATATTTAGGATATAGACAAGATATTTATCATCTTCGTGTAATTTACATGTTATGAATACATTTTTACTAATAAGTCTATGTATTTTATCAGAATAGCGTATCAGAAGTTCGAGTTTAATAAATCTGGAAATGACTTGATACAAAATAAAATTGTGACCAGTTTATACAGTGGTGAAAACTTATAAAAGTTGGCCTACTATTGACTATTGACTATTTCACTATCATGATATATATATATATATATATATATATATATATATATATATATATATATATATATATATATATATATATATATGGCGTGTTCCATGGCAAATCGGACGGGTTCAGGACTCCATTTTTCCGATTTACTTGAAATTTTAAGGATTGATAGACTAACATAAATAATGAAGAAACCCAAAATTTGAGATTATTTCATGCATTATTTAAAAAGTTATGGGATAAACAAAACAAAAAAATGTTTTTGTTCTTTTTCAATTATTTAAAAACTGAAATTAGTAAAAATTCTAAAAAAAATTACACAAACGTATCATTAGATGGCCGATGTAGTAGTATTTTTTGGAAAAATTTTTAATCCAAATTTAATGATAAAAAAAAATGTTTTTTTGGAACAAATTGATTTTTTGAAAAAACGCCATCTTTGTAAAATCTGAAGAAATTCATAATGATAGCCCCGAGTATTATGTAAATTTCAGGTATTTAATTAAGGTGCGCACTCGAAAATTGCGCGAAATATGAATTTTTTTGTAAAGTGATGCGCGTGGAATCACGATCTTCGATCGATGGCGTCGAGCGCGACTTCCGCTAATACTGTATTACTGTCTACTTTTTCGAGAACTTTATTATCAAAAAGTGATGGGAAGTGATTATTCATTGCTTATATTATGTACATGTTAATATTAATATATTATATTCACATGAATTTACATCTTACCGCTTCTTTTACGTAATATGTGAGGAATTTTAACAGTACCTGGCGCCAAAATCGGTCTCAAGTTTCCCGATGAAATAACAGATCTCTTAACACAATTTTATCGAGATGACGAAAATTCAAGGCAATTACCGGGAATGAAAGACTATGTGACTATTAAAAACAATGATGGGGAGAAATTGAGAGTTCAGAAAAGACTTGTTTACTGTAATTTGAAAGAACTGTTTCAATCTTTTAAGCTCAAATACCCGGATTGCAAAGTTGGATTTTCTAAATTTGCCGAGCTTCGTCCCAAAGAATGTGTTCTAGCAGGAGCCAGTGGAACACATACCGTTTGTGTGTGTATAATACATAACAACGTAAAGCTCATGATTGAAGGTCAGAAAAAAAAGATCTTATTTTAGATTTCTTGCTTATTGCGATCTTTTTTATTCACAATTTTATTATTTATAGTTATATTGCTAAAAAGTAATGCGGAATATTGAAATTTTACGATTCGGTTTAGGGTTCTGATTTGCAAAATTTATGTTGGCATATCGGATTGCCTTAACCATGACACAATTGCAGTACACATGTTTACAAAAAAATTTGTTGCATTTTTGAAAAAAAATTTCACAGTCGTTCACAGAATTACATATTTTTCTGATGGAGCACCTCAACAGTACAAGAAAAAAAAAAATTTTATCAATTTATCGCATCACATCCTAGATTTTGGAGTTGCGGGTGAATGGCATTTTTATGCAACTGGTCATGGAAAAGGAGCCTGCGACGGTGTCGGAGGCACTTTAAAACGGATAGCTAGACGATCCTGTTTACAATCTGGCATCAAAAACGAAATTTTGACCGCTCAAAAACTATATGAGTAGGCAGTAGAAAATTTGAAAAACTTGAACATCTTTTTATGTTTAAGGAGCGATTACGAAAGTGAAGATGAGTTCTTGAAAATTAGGTTTACGAAATGTAAAACAATTAAAGGAACACTTTCCATTCACTCTGCATCGCCCGTTGATGATAACACTCTTGAAATCAGAACGTTTTCGAATAGTTCTACGCCGAAAAAAATTAAATTGTAATATTTCGAATGAAATTCTCAAAGTTAATGACATTTGTGGCACATATTACGTAAAAGACGCGGTAAGATGTAAATTCATGTGAATATCATATATTAATATTAACATGTACATAATATAAACAATAAATAATCACTTCCCTTCACTTTTTGATAATAAAGTTCACGAAAAAGTAGACAGTAATACAGTATTAGTGGAAGTCGCGCTCGACGCCGTCGATGGAAGATCGTGATTCCACGCGCATCACTTTACAAAAAAATTCACATTTCGCGCAATTTTCGAGTGCGCACTTTAATTAAATACCTAAAATTTGTATAATACTCGGGGCTATCATTATGAATTTCTTCAGATTTTACAAAGATGGCGTTTTTTCAAAAAATCAATTTGTTCCAAAAAAACATTTTTTTTTATCATTAAATTTGGATTAAAAATTTTTCCAAAAAATACTACTACATCGGCCATCTAATGATACGTTTGTGTAATTTTTTTTAGAATTTTTACTAATTTCAGTTTTTAAATAATTGAAAAAGAACAAAAACATTTTTTTGTTTTGTTTTGTACAAGTAAGTTTTCGCCGTTTAACAAAAGTTGGCGTCACCAGTGAGTTTTGGTTGAAAATGACAGATGTAAAATGACACTATCGTAAGGTTGGATATCTGTCAACAACATAACCTTGAAATATTTGTGAATTTTTATCAGTATAATATATTCTTTTGTGTGCAAAAATGTCAAGCTTTGAGCCGAATAAGCGTCAGTTGCGGGAACTTTTGATTTACTTCTTCAATTTAAAGAAATCTGCAGCTGAGGCGTATCGATTGCTTGTAGCGCTTGTAGCTGCTTGTAGAAAGATATGGTGAGGCTGTCTTAAGTGAGAGAAGTTGTATTGAGTGGTTTCAAAAGTTTAAGAACGATGAATTTGACACCGAAGACAAAGAACGTAGCGAAAGGCCGAAAGTGTACAAAGACGCGGAATTGGAAGCATTATTGGATCAAGATTTGCGACAAATACAAGAAAAACAATACGACGGACAATACTTCGACTAAAACATAAGGTTCCATTCTTTCATAATAAATGCCCAATTTTTTATTAAAAAAACGGCATAAAAATAATTTGTACACCTGATATATAGGTATAAAAGTTTTGCAAAAGGACTATTTCCCGAAATTCTTTTTACATTCTCATCATAAATGAGAAGATATTAGTTTAATGTGAAAAATGACTTTCGAAATTTTTATCAAATCTTTACGTTTTGAGACCCTTTTAGTCAGAAAAAACGGTTTTTAAAGTGAACTAAACGTTGTGATAGCTTTCAAGATACAATACATTTTTTCTACTTCCTGTTGCTTTTTTATTATTTTCTTCATGAAATAGTTTAGCCTCCATGTACAATAAAAATAACAATAAGATGTTTCGGTATCTTATAGTTGAATCAGGAATGTAAAATTTTTATATAGTTCCCAATATGGATTGCATTAACTGCTGAAGCGACAGTTAGTAAAATAATTAAGAAAAAAACAATTCCAGAATATTACCCGACTATATATTCGTATTATAAGATCCAACAGCTTAGTCAAATTTTTTTAAAACAGGTGGATTTTAATCTTAAACCTTTACGAGTTGCAAATTCTTTAAACACTGCCTGGCTTAAATTGTGTTGCCACATCTTTTCTTTTCACCTTTTAACGCATTCACTGCAATCAGGTAGATATCATAGCACGCATATCTTCAGGGTCTTTTGTTTCTCATGATGAGATAAGAACTGTAAACCAATTTCTTTTTGTAACAATAAGATAACTTTTCTTTTGCAAAAGCATCAGCGTGCGCCTATATTGTATTATAATCACTCTAGGTTTCTAGACATTGGAAAATGCATAATTATGTATTAATTAGGTTAATGTTTCAGTGTATTGCCTGTTGACTTTTTTATGATAAAATTGTAATATGTTAGTAACATTGGTTGATAAAATATGTATTGGTTTGTTAATTTTATTTTCCCAAAATGATTCACTTTCCTGATATATTCAAAACAATAAATATTGCCTTAGGAATCATTCTTAGCTTATTACGACAGTAATTTTCAATTTCTTAGTATGACGAACTGAAATATCTGATTGGATCTTCAGATAAAAGTAAAAACTCATAAGTCGAAAAGTGTTTTATTAATACCAACATTCCTATAATTATTACATGTTTTAAAATTACTTTGACAGTTTGTAAATAATACCAATTATTATTGTTACGCATAGGCGTTGTAAACTCCATTTTTAAGTACAGAAAATTATTAATTCGAATTTAAAATAACTCCTTTTCGAGACTTCGATGCGATTAGCATATTGTACAGCATGCATTGTTTTTTGTACAATATAGTTCTCGGCAGAACATTATGTTGTTTTTCTAAAACAACAATATTTGCTAGATTATACATTTTTCTGATGTCATTTTTCACATTGAATTCTTAAATATACCTAAAGAAAAATAGTAATTTGTGAAGCATCATGCATCAGAGTAAATATATGTGTATCGAAGAAAAAAATGAAATATTGATAATTTTTTGTTAGAGAATTCATTGTTTTTAAAAATTTGAATCGGGAAATCTCGGAAACCTTTGGATCCAATGAATTGAAATTTTCCATGCATGACGCTGAAACATTACCGCCGTCAAAGGATTCATAGCAAACATCACACGGAGAAAAATGGAGTGTCAAACTTTGAGTGTCAAAATTTAGGTATGTCAGTTTTATATTGCAGATAGTACCACGTACTATCTATCATTTTTTGTTGATAGTCAGGGAGACCATAATTTTATAGTCTGTTTGAATATCGACAGAATGTCAGGTTTACATTCTGAAATAGTTAACCTGTCAACACTTACACTCCGAGATAATCGAGCTAACGCTCCTGAGATACTCAGGTTTACATTCCAGGATTCTCATACACTCTGGGAAAGTCAAGCTGAATATCTAGATTTACACTTCACAGATAGTATTTTACACCATGTAGAATGTCATCCCATAGTTAAAACTCCAATATAATTTACTGATTAAACGAACTTACCTGTAAGTGAAGTTCTATCAGAATTGTATGAAGCGCCTTTTCCGAATAGATCATAATGTAGTGCCCCCACTAAATACCGATGTCACCACAATCTTTAAAATAACAAATAAAAACTTTCCTGTCAATCTGTCACACCGCCCTCAGCCAGATTCTCATTCTTTAAAGCACAGCCGTAATATGCTGAAAATACAATTTCATGAATAATAATTATCATGAAATCATAAGGGAAAGGATGGGAATGATCTATTCGGAAGAGGCGCTTCATACAATTCTGATAGAACTTCACTTACAGGTAAGTTCGTTTAATCAGTAAATTGTATTCCGTGCCTCTTCCTCAAGATCATAATGTAGTTGTTTAAAGTTATTACGGCAACCATCTATCAAACAAACTATATTTGAGAAATAACTTACAGAAATCAAGAATCACTTAAAATAGCATATGCAAATGCTGCTTGTGTTGAAACAACAGGTCTGTCATGAAACCGAGCGAATGTAGCAGAACTTTCCGTCCAACCGGCAGTTCTCTTAATCATATCAATAGCAATACCTTTTCGCTTTGCTGCTGATGTCGCAGCATGTCTCGTACTGTAAGCGTCAAAAGTGTTGGTATCAACGCCGCTGTCTTTGAGAATTTTCTGTATCCAACGACTTAGAGATTGACTAGAGACAGCTAAATGCGGTTTCCTGAGAGCGATAAACAGCTTAGTCTCACTGCCCCGTAAATCCTTAGTTCTTTCTAAATAAACCTCTAAGATCGAAGCTACACAAACAATCTCATGTTGCTTATAATAAGGAATAAACAGTGTAGCTTGAGTCTTATTGACTCGCGAAGTCTTAATTCTACCAGGTATCTTAATGCGAATAGAATCACTGTGTTTCTCAATATTTCGGATATCGATCAAAGCAAGAGTTTGCATACGGTGAGCCGTAATTAAGGCACAAAGAGAGACTAATTTAAAAGTAAGCCTTTCTAAAGTAAGATTAACCGTGGATCCCCAACTGCTTATGTGGTCCAAAACAAGCTGAGGATCCCATGTTGTGTCATATTTAGGCTTAGCAGGTAAATTAGCAATAAATTCTATTACCCGCGGAGCATTTGGCTCATACATATCGATGTTATTTCGTAGACAAATGGACCACCACTTTTTCAAAAAAGAATAATACTGTTTGATCGATGAATCTGACAGGGAAGACATCATGATTGTGAATGCTTCTTCCGGAACACTTCTCCTTGCAAGCGCTTCCCGGAAAGCACACCGGCAACCAGGGTAATCTTTTCCCAAAGTGGATGAGTTTGCCTATTCAGAGAACGTAAAAGATTAGGGTTTGGTTTGAAATAAATTAGGTCAGAAATTAGGAGAGAAGAGAAAAGAGGAAACCAGGGTTGGGCTGGCCAAAGTGGCACAACAAGAATTCCTCTAGCCGAATCATCAATGATTTTTCTAAGCGTACGCAAAATGATTGCGAATGGAGAAAAAGCATTAAAAAAAACTATACACCAATTTAAAGTAAAAACATCAACTGCTATCGACCCTGGGTCTCTAAACCAAGAAACAAAATGCTTGCATTTCGCGTTAACTCGAGTCGCAAATAAATCAATTTTTGTAACACCGAAACTTTGACAAATCGCTTGGAATGCAGATTGCGATAAGGAGTATTCTGTTTCTGATTCCAACCGCCTGGATTCAAAATCAGCTTCGACATTATCCTGGGATCGAACATAAGAAGCAAAGATCCAAAGTCCCCTCTGCTCACACCATTCCCAAATCATCTTGGCCAATAAACTAAGTTTCGGAAACTGAATACCACCCATCTTTTTTATGTACGCTATGGTGGTAGTATTATCTATCCTTAAAAGAAAGTCGCAATTTGTGAGGTTGCTAGTAAAGCATTTGAGTCCGAAAAAAGCTGACAATAATTCAAGATAATTTATGTGATACAATTTCTCTTGTTCACTCCAAAAACCGTGCGTTCGGTGGCCATCAGAAAAAACACCCCAACCGGACCTCGATGCGTCCGAGAAAATCTCTAAAACAGGCTGAAATTGTGCAATGGGTTTTATTGCATTGTCTATATGATCCAGCCACTACTGAAAATCCGGATTTAACCTAGCCGAAAGGGACATATACGCATCATAATTCATACAGACGGGACCAACTGACTTTTCTTGCCATTTATAACAAAACCAAGGCTCTCAAGTAACTGACAAGTGACCTGAACATTAATCTGACATTCATGAATCGAGTCTCCAAAAAGCAAAATGTCATCTAAGTAGATCACTGAAACATAACCTCTCTCGCGAAGACTGGTCATCACAGGTTTCATCAATTTAGTAAACACATAAGGAGCTGTACAAAGTCCGAAGGGTACGCAAGTATACTGATACAGCATACCTTCAAACTGAAATCTCAAGAATTTCCTATCCGAGTAAGAAACTGGAATTAAGTGATACGCATCCTTCAAATCAATTTAATTCAAGCAAATTTAACATTAAACGATCCGAGCCGTCGGACTTAGGGATAACAAAAATTCGAGATAAAAATTGCGGAGGATGGGGATCACATTCCTCTATCGCTCTTTTGACCAATAAAACATTAATTAGGCCACCAATCTTTACTCTTTCTTGTGCAGACCAAGACTATTCAGTCAGAGGAAATTGCTGCGCCACTCTGCCAGAAAAAGGAATCGTGTAACCTGATACACAACTCAGGATAGTTACCTCTGAAGTAAACTTAGTCCAATTTTTCATAAAAAAAGCTAAGCGACCCGCCAGAAAAACTACCTCTAGTTTTTTTTCCTTGCCGTCGCTTGTTCTAATCTCTGATTTGTCGGCTTGCCTCGAGAAGACAGCTTCTGGAACGGGTAATGGCCGTAATTGTATTTCCGCTCGTTGCCCCTGGAGTAAAAATTCCGTTTGAATTGGTCTCGCAGGGTCGGGCCCTTGAAGTTTTTTGGACCACCTTTATTTCCTGATACCGTTGTTACAGTTGGCTTCAAATCCTTTGAAGACTGTTGTACAGCTTTCGCGGCTTTCAATTGCTCTGATAAGTCTTTCGCAAAAAGCCAATTATCAAATGGTCGATCCTTTAACATATCTCGAACAGGTGCTACTATATTCTTCAGAATTAAGCTTCTACGAATCAAGGTTTCATCGTGTTGGAGATACACCATTAAGAGGTTCCAACAACTGTTTCTTCTCCGGCGGATTAGAGTTCAAAACTAGTTCTATAGTCTTACTAATTCCAGCGAGTGATGCAGAAATTTTTTCCTGCTTTTCAATTATCCTTTCATCTCTTTTCTGAATAGTGCTGTCTACAGCAGCCTTAATCTCTAAATTCAATTTGGGAGGATCCATCATTAAACAATTTGCAGAGGGAGGAAAATCCTTTAGTAATCTCTTCCTCCCTTCCAAATGACTTGATCTGTAGATTTGTTCAATTTATTAGCCTCATTATCCAAATTAGGAAGAAACTCCTCTCTAGACAAACTTCTCTCTTCAGAACAACGACGCCGATCGTAACCTCTAATCGAGCTTTCACAAGATCGTCGATTACCATTATATTCTCTTTTTCCATAACCTCGCGAACGCCGATCTTCGTTATATCGTCTATATTCACTCCTAGAATCATCTCTTTCTTGACTAGATCGTCGTCGTTGTTGACTGCTAGAACCACTTCGAGAGTAAGTTCGAGAATGGTTTTTTCGAATGCGACTTGGAGAACGCCTTCGAGAGCGACTTCTAAAACGCCTCCGAGAGCAACTTCTAGAACGACTTGGAGAGCGACTTCCAGAACGTCTTGGAGAACGACTCTCGTTATGCCGAGACACTTTGCTCAGAGAGCGGCCTTGGTGACCACCTACCACACAATAAAAAGGATCCCAATTAAAACCACGATCAAGGATAGCGCAGTCCAAAGTTAGCTAAACTAAAATGTGCTGCAAGCATTATTTCAGCCATTAAGCAGTCACAAATTGGTTGGATCAAAATATGACGCCAATCATCTCGCCCGTTGGACGGTAACGAGACGTACACATTTGCAGGTTGTGAAGCACAGGATGTTAAACACCATTGTGACACTCATTATGTCAATTGGTTGGACCAAAAGAACGTACTTTACTTATAACTACTTACCATAATCATATCTTGATCTAAACAACTCTTTTTCTAAAGCTTCTAACCTCCTTATTAATTTCTTATTTCCCATACTTACATACACATGTGTGATGTTATCGGCACAAAGCAAAAGAATGAGAATCTGGCTGAGGGCGGTGCGACGGATTGACAGGAAAGTTATTATTTGTTATTTTAAAGATTGTGGTGACATCGGTATTTAGTGGGAGCACTACATCATGATCTTGAGGAAGAGGCGCGGAATACAATCAGTTTGACACTCCAGATGTTCAAGTTGACAGTTCATTCTTTTCCGTGCAAAGTTATGGTACGTCAAACAATATTAATTAACATTAATCTTTGTTAGGTCGGGTACTCCTGGGACCACCCTCGTATGAAACACTGCACATTAGTCCGAAATAGGAATTTACTGTTCATAACCAGCTACAGGTTGTATTTCTTAACCGATTTTGAATTTTGCTTTTTAGAAATTCTCAGCATCAAATTCTTTAGAAAATTGGTGATTGTGATTTGTATAATAAAACGATGGGGAAAGTAGATTGGGGTGCTTCTTCAGGAGCTGAGGGATGGAAGGACATCCTTCAGCTCCTGAGGGAGCAAAGCGAAAAAATGGAAAAATTGGCCAGGGCTCTCAGCGTCATCCAGCAGGGTATGCTGAGAAATAACCCTGGCCATGTTAAGGACAGCGTGAACGAGGCTACAGAGGTGTTGAGCGGGATGCTTAACACCCATAAATGCCTTCTAGAAAGCGGGGTAGAAATCCAGAAGAAGCTGGAATCCCACCCTGCCTCAAAAAAGATGGGTATCTTCCGGAGACTGCGCTCTACGTCTCTGGGAGATACCCCAAAAAAGCTGACAAAGGGGGAGAAGGGGTTGCTCCTTCTACCCCCGAAGATCGGCTTCCCAAGAAAGGGAAGGGAGGTATATCATTATCTCACGCTGCGGCCACCAGAGTTCAGACCCCAAAAAAGGATGGGGAATCGCAGCTGGAGGAAAAGAAGAAAAGGAAAAAAAAGAGAAAAAGAAGAAAGAGGTTCCTGTGTCCTTTGCGCAGGAACCTAAAACAAAGGGCAAGTTGCCGAGGCGCTCTCCGGTTGCCAGGTCGGGCGACGCTATCAGGGTGTAGGCGAAGGATGGAGAGTCCTACCCCAATATTCTGAAAGCTATGAAGGCGAAGGTAATCCCCCAAAATGCAGGAGCGGAGGTCCTCTCCATTCGGAGAACCAGGAGGGAGGAGATCCTCCTGGTCCTCAGAAAGTGGGGTGACGTCTCGACCTTCGAAAAGGCGCTCGACCAGGCGGTCGAGGAGAAGGCAGAAGTTAAATCTTTGGTCTCGAAGAGGTCCCTTGAAGTTAGGGACCTCGACGAGACAGTCACAAGAGAAGAGGTTGTTGCCGCACTATGCATCGCGCTGGGCAAGCCAGACCACGGGGATCAGTGCAGGCTGTACAAACGCTTTGGTGATGTGCAGACTACGGTGGTCCGTTTAACTGAGGCGGACGACCGGAGCTTGCTCGGGCTCGGTGGGCTAAGGGTAGGGTGGGTGAACTGCCGCATCCGACAGCATGTCGAGGTTGCTCGGTGCTTCAGGTGCTAGGGATATGGCCATGTGTCGCGTGGCTGCACGCTTCCAGGCAGGAAGGATGCCTGCTGGAAGTGTGGGGGCACATCACACGTGGTCAAGGAGTGCGAGGCTCCCCCTCGGTGCCTGTCTTGCGCTGATAGGGGCGAAAAAGATGTCGCCCATGCTTCGGGGAGCGGTTTTTGCCTAATATTCAGGGCAGAGCTCTGGAGGTTGAGGGGTAGAAAGTGAAGTTCCTACAGCTCAACCTCGTGAGAGGGAAGAAAGCCGAGAACCTTCTGATGCAGACTGCCAGGGAGAAGAGGGCCGATGTGTTGCTCATTAGTGAGCGACACAAATGGTCTGAAAACTCTGCTTTGTACCAGGATGCATCAAGGAGGGCTGGGATTCTTGTTTGCAACCCTGAGTTGAGCATCGGGGTTTTTCTGGAGAACGACGCGGGGTTTGTTTAGGTGGAGGTGGCGGGGGTACGTGTGTACAGCTGCCACTTCTCTCTCAATGATCCTTTTGAGATCTTTGAGACCCAGATCCTCCTCCTTGAGGAAAGTCTCAGAGGCTAGTGGGAGGTTCCTTATTGCGGGCGACTTTAATAGTAAGTCGCCCGAGTGGGGCGAAGCCCGTCTGGACAGGAGGGTAATCTTGGTCGGTGAGATGGTCGCCAGGAATGACCTGATTGTATTGAATCACGGCAGGGATTTTACGTTCAGACGAGGAGCGGGGGGGTCCAGTCGTTTGGAACGTCATGTGCGACGATTTCCTGCGCATGGACCTGCCTGCTGGAACGAGCATCGTTGGCTTCACGGATGACGCACTTGTCGTGTGCCCGCGGATGGGAGTCCCGGGCGAACGGACGGCGGAAGAGTCGTACGCGACTTTTAGCTGGAACCAACTGCCCGCGAAGTTTAAAGCCGAAAGGCGGTTCCGCGGGCGGTGTATTGGTTCGTGAGAGTGGGTTTTTTGGCTTTGACATTTATGCCTAGTCCCGTCCTAGAAGAGCCCTGTACAACGTCTATAAAAGATCTCGCCATTTTTCCTCCTCACCAAAAAAAACAACATAAATATTAATTGAATCACTTCTGTTCTATAAAAGCAGTTGTAATAATTCTGGTCAATTATGAACAGTAAATTCCTATTGTGGTCCACAGTACGGTGTAGTAATGAGTATTATAGCCGTTTTAATCATATAAACGGAATCATTACTATCAACAAACGATTCCTCAACTGCTTATGAATTTTCTCTATTTACATTGAGAGAGGTTTGAGTTATCAAAATTGACATTGCCGAAAGTTTTTTTATTGAATTTAATATAGAACAATATGAAGTTATTCGCAACCAGAGTATATGAAATTCAATAAACACTCGAGATTCCCTATAACGAGAAGCTCTAGCATCGGAGACCTCTCTGCATCGAGCGCGAGAGGGATCCCCTTCATATCCTACTTGTTGCTACGCGCTGTTATGCGCATTATATGATGCGCGCAGTCAGTCTGTCAGTGATGCCATGTGAATAATTGTATTTACATAGTAAAAAGCGTATAAAAAAGATTTTTGCGAGTATTGAACATGGAATTGACTTATTTGATGGCATGTACTCAAAATACTAAAAATATAATAATATAATATTAAAAATATCTATGCTTAACAGGTGTATTTTTGAATATTCCCAGATAAATGAAAAGTCGTGACAAATAATAAAAAAGTGGAAATTTTGACAAATTTGGAAAACGGGATGAAAAATTGGGAAATTTGGAAAAAATACAACCTTTTAAAATTCGAGCGCGCTTCATTCCGTAGTAGTGGGAAAAGAGGGGTCGATCGTCTGCTCGTTATGGGGAGGCGTGACGCGCTCGTAAAAGGGAGGCCTTGTTACAGGGAATCTCGTTATAGGGAATCTCGAGTGTATGTAATTCAAAAATGTAGAACACAATGAAGTGTACGTAAAACAGAATATTTTCTAGATTCTTTGATAACTTGTGAATCATTAAAACTGGTATATAAACATAAATTTCAAATCAAATTAATCATCAATATTACTGAACATTTTAGTGAAAAATATGAGAAACGCGACGTGCAGAGGTAGATTAAAGCTAAAAATTGCTCCAAAAATAAAAATTCATGAGGTGTATATGTGCTTATAGGTTAACCCTTATTTGCCACATAGAGATCTAAAGGATCCTAGGCCTCTTTTTCCTTAGTATTAAGTACCTCAACGCAGGCCGAGAGAGTACAAGTTCGAGAGTACAAGTATCTTTCAGGCTAGATAGGATCGTGCTGGTCTATTTTATCACAAAATTTCAGCCTCCATTTCTCAGAATAAATATACTTTTTTGAAAAGCCACTCAAATACTATTTTTTTCTTGTAGAGACACATCAGTCGAAGACTCAACTGAAATTTCAGCCCTTAATATCGAGAAATAAAAACATTACGGATTTCTTCGCAAAAACGGTCATTTTTTTTACTTATGCATTGTTTCAGCATACTGAAATTTAATTATTGGCTATGTAACCTACATGATCTTTGAGAGTAAGCTCTTAAGAAGTTCGAAAAAAATTTTAAGTAAAAATAATCAATAGTTTTTTTTATAACGATTTTTCTCGCTGGAGTCTTAAGGACACCTGTCTGGCAAGTATGTGATTTCACAGAAATGTGGCAAGTAAGGGTTAAGATAACTAATTTTGCAAATACTTGGATGTTATGAATAATGTTAAAATTAAACTAAGACTGTATAAAATAATACCCTAATTTATAATTTATGACCTAATCTCATTTTAAAAGTAGGTTTATAATTGCGTAGAATAAAAGTACGTGAATTTTTCGGTATATCAAATTTAATACTCTAGTTTATTGTGTAACGAAAAATATACAGAAAGTTCGAATTTCATATAAATTTTTATATAAAATTTAATTATATTTTTGATAACGAAAGTTTTGAACACACTCACCATTCTTTTTGCAACGTCTGTACGAAGTTCCTCGAAATTACGTTGCTTATTCCTTGCTATATCATTCGCATTTGCTTCGTTTGTATTGGTATTCATACACAGCCTGCAACCTCTTATGTCTTTACATGGTGGCGCGCATTCTGTACCTAAATTTTTAAGTTTGCAGTTTCAAATTGTATTTCGAACAAGCCATTCCACTGGTAAATCACATTTATTGCATAATTGTTATATATCAGTTATATAAAAATGTCCTATACCTATTGCAGTTACGTAAAAAATGTTACGTAACATTTCAGGAAGATAAAATGACCTTTTCTGCTAATATGTAACCATAACACGTATATGTTATTTCTTTAAAACTGATATGAAAAAATTATGTATTAACTGTGAATGAACATTTAGTATGAAATTAGAAACACAACCCATTCTTAGTTTGTATTAAAGTTCTATAATAATAATTGAAATAATATAAATAATTCCTCACATTTTATGAGTCTTCGAATAAAAGTATTTGACAAACGGTAAATTTTTACGGATAAAATACACATTAGATAGCTGCATTAGTGATGCAATGACTAAGTGTGAGTAATTATTGATTTTAAAATTTAAATTTCAAAGAAAATCCGCCTAAATACCCAGGTTTATAATTTAATACTGCTATTGTGAATCCAAGCACATTAAATTCAATTAATTTAAATATAAGATGTTTAAATGTGGATCATCTGAAAATGAATAATAATCAACCGCAGCTGAGTTTTACGAGGAATAATTTAACGAATTCAGTCAGACAATGAAAGTTTAAATTATTTACATGCTCTATTTTAGATCACAGATAATAGAAAAAAAAAACCAGTACAATGAAATTCTCATGTATGCTCACCTTTAGATTCGTCTTCAATGGATCCAATGACTGATACAACAATTAGTAAATTAATAACGAACAGAAAAAATATAGTAGACTGGACCATTTCTGACCAACGTGTTGTCCAGAATATTACCCGACTTTATAGTATAAGATTCAAGAGCTCGATCAAGTTCTTAAATATTAATCTTAAATATTCACTAGTTACAAACTCTTTAAGCACTGTGCACCTCGTAATGAGCAATGAGTTAACACAGCACGCTTGTCTCGAACGTTATCAATGGCAGTGGTGCAACCAGGTACAACGTGTAAGTATAAGTGATCCGTGTGTTCCACAGAACACGTGTCCCTGATCTACGGGTCGAACCACTACCAATCGCAATTTAGCAAACAAAAACAACAAACGAGAAAGATTCTAAAAATATATTATATATAAAAATGAAGTGAACATCATCGAATTTTATCGATAAATTAAAATTTACCGATTTTTCCGTCGAAACCAGTTTTCTTCCATTAAAGTTGACGACATTTTTCGAAAATTCAAAATTTCGAAAAAACCCTACGATTTTCCCTTTATTTTTATATATAGTTTCAGAATCTATCTCATTTTTTGTTCTAGGTGGAAAATTGCGATCGGTAGTGGTTTGGCCGAGGACGCTGTACAAAAAAACGGATTTTTTGGCGAGAGATGCTGCGCCGCCATTTTGTTTTCAAAAAAAGTATTAAAAATTTGTTCATGTATCTTAACACTTGTAGAAACATATATGCAAAACCAAATTTCATTATATTAATTCATTTTTCTTTAATGAAGTCGAGAAAATGACCCTTCGTTTCGTGCTCACCAGGCAGGATTACCCCTTAAGGAATGAATAGAAGCAGAACAGAAAAAGTTATTAGAGATTTTTATATTCTAATAAAAAAAATATATGACTTTTTTGTATAAGGTATAATATTTTTCGTATAATCAAAATTCAATTTGTAATATATCGAAGCATACTCGTGGAAATTTTGAACTGGCTCTCACGAAGCCCCATGTGGTTTGCCCCTTTAATGCGTTGGACCTACTGCGGCAATCTATGAAGAGTTAACATAGTTTGGACATGCTGATCTACGAAGGCCCTACAAACAGAATTTTCTTAGAACCTCATTTCTAGATTCCTGAGTTTAAATCATCTTAAAATATGTTGAAAAGGGTTGTATCGAAAATTCTCATTGTTACAAAGTTTTCTCTGTAAGAAAGTAACAATATTACCAATATTAAAAATAGAAAATTCTAAATATTTTCCAAAAAATTTTAATTATTTTTAATCTTAATATAAGAAAATAAATAGATTAGTGATTTTTTCATCATTTTAAATTGCTATATCACAGCAAATAATTAATTTAAATATTATTTGGAAACATTTGTCCGAGCGTCTTCGATTTAGTGAGATAATTCTTGGATTTAATTGAACCATTAAATTCATAAAGAGAGAAAAAACAAAAAATTATACTTTCTGTTTTATTACATAATTTTCTAATCTAATCAAACTTCGCGTTGAAAGGAGAGTTTTATAAACAATAATATAATAATTCTTTTTATTAAATGAAATATTTATGTAATTTGTCAGTTTATGAAACTAAAGCGAGGAATACAACTTTTTTTTTAAACCACAATGTGACAACCATGTATATTTAACTTTTGCTTGATTTACATATTTAATCTAAACTCAGAACAAAGCGTACAACGTGTGCGCCGAAAATTAATGTTCTTGCATATTTCTTGTCTTGCTTTATACTATCTTTAAAATAAAATTTACATAACTTGCAGTGCAAAAAAAACTTCTCTGATTTTGGAAATTTTATTTACATTTATGCAACTAAATTTTTAATAATGGAAAAAGCAATTATTTTTAAGGATAAAAATGAGGTAATGGCCATATATATGTATGATGCTGGCATAAAATATTAAATTATACTTTATAGAATTACTATATAGTTATTATTAATGATAACAAATGTAACATGAAAAATTTTTCTGTGAAAAAAGGAACGCTTGTAACATGGTTAGTAGCTTCGCAACTATTTTTTTTTGTGCCTGATAGCTGGGGAATCTTAAAATCGTCGGAAAAAATTTCTTCAATCTAATACTTTTTTCGAATTTTTAAATCTTTGTAGATTTCACTGTGCACTATTAGTCCCGGAAAACAAAGTGCAAACGATTCGTTCCTGGAAAAAATGTTATATGTAATCAAAAAAGATAGGTAGCTGAAAAAATAAGGTTTTATCAAAAATTATTTTTTAAGAAACTTCAATATAACAAGCTTGCATATGGCCTTCGGCTGATTACTTTTATTTGTTCTAAACTTAAAACAATGCTTCAAAAATTGACGATATTGTAAAAAGCGGGAATGTATGCACAAGCACGTTATTCCTTCTTGCCTACTTCTATTTATAAAATCAATATTGCATAAGTTAGAACGCGAAAAGATAAGTTCTCGAATCTATTTTAATAAAGGAGAAGTTAAAATCTTCGGCAGAATATTCTTTACAAATTTACTGCATGGAACTTTTGGATATAAAATATAATTACCTATTGAAATTTTTTTTGTTTTTTAAAACAATTTGATGGTGATTTTATACATACAAGAAATTAATTTTTAGAAAATAGATGCATTCAAATCGAGTAGTGTCTTACTTCCTGAAAAACAAACTTACATATCATGAATATTATAAATATTGCAATTCTTGAATGTATAATTGAATATTTTTTCACATGAGAGGTCTAAAATAATGTTAAATTTTCGACTTAGGAAAATTCGACAAATCTAACTGCCTAAAGAGAATCTCTGAATTGAAGGGTGGAAATATTATATCTAATGAGAGAATGAAATTGGAAATTTACTGAGGAGGCAAGTTTCGAGATGTATAACACGGTAATACATATATAACTTGTCGAGCAATATTACCACGCAATCAATGTGCGAGTTCGCAAAAGAACGAACGTGTCATTTTGACAAAGGTGTTAAGGTAGTTGATCCACGAAAATTAGACCTCAGGAATAAATAGATAATTTTGCTTTCAAGAATAGCAATATTATTACTGAAGGGCTATTTTGGAAGATAAAGATTAATTTCCATGAAAAAAATTTGAACTACAAAAAAATAATTTTATTAATAAATTTTATTTTTGCCCCAACTTTTTTGTTATCGCTTCTTAGCAAATTCTAAAAAATTATGCAATTTTAATAAATTAAAAATCACTTTTTCAAGAAAAAGATTCCCAACAACTGAACTATTTCCAATTTTCGAAAATGAATAAATTATTACCAAATTCAGCAATTTGTTTATAAAAATTTCGTTTTGGAAAACATTTTTTGACTGGTTTCAACGTTTATAGAATTTATTTTCAATAATTGGATACGGTGAAATTGTGGAGAATCTTTTCTCTGAAAAAATGATTCATGATTTATTAGAATCGCACAATTTTTTTACATTTGGTAAGAAGCGATAAGAAAAAAAGTTGGGTCAAAAATAAAATTTATTAATAAAATTATTTTTCTGTTTCAAATTTTTTTTTGTAAAATAATCTTCTTTCTTTCAAAATAGCCCTTCAATAATAATATTGTTATTCTTGAAAGCAAAATTTCTATTTTTGCCTGAGGTCTAATTTTTGTGGATGAAAACTGCCTTAACGAGTAGGTATATGAAAATGAGACCGACAACTTTCATGCAATCCAACCGAGACGACTGAAATCCAGATTATTAGCGACTTAAGAAGTGCTGGTTGCAGATGAAGTGATTACTTTCAGTACTGCGATTCATTCAGATCTTTTCTTTTAATTTAGCCGCCGTCCTTTTAGGATCCCCGAAGCAAAGTAGCGATAAAATTAAGATCTGCATCACTAATGATTTAGAGACCCTGGAATGAAACTCTAATCATTCAAAATCTACTAATTATCAGTGAAATTTGACTGATTCAAATAGCTAAAAAGAGTTTACTGTAAATCAGTCAAATTTCACTGATTATTTCAGTGAAAATTGACTAATTTGACAGTGAGAAATATTTTTTTCACTGATAAATCAGTGAAAATACAAATCACTGATTCAATCAGTGAAAATTTGACTGATTTAGATTTAGAGAGTACTTATTTCTTGACGCCTAAACTCAAAGTTTCTGCGAAATATCACGAAAGGCTGTTTTTTAGACTATATCGCCTGGACTACAGCAGTCAGGTCGGGGACTCTACCTGAGATATCCAGTGATTTAATGTATAAATTTTGCATTTTATAGGAGGTCGATTTGTACTGAAATTTCCCCGCAGCTATAAGGTTAATCATCTGGCTCGATTGCTATACTTTGAACTTGAATAATCTGTTAAACTCGAATGATCGTCTGTCCTTTTTTGCCCTAGAATGATAAAAAAGGACACGTTCGAGTTCCTATGAACGCGAGTCTTAAAAAATTTTATGCTCGTTGAATACATTCAGGATTTTATCTCCTGGCGTGAGTTACTCACGCTTTTAAATCAAAGTAGAGGTATAAAGAATTCTCTTCCTTCGTTTTAACATCTCATGTAAAGCACTGGGACTATCCAAGACAGTTTTCTTGAATATTTTACAGGTCAATCGGTCTTAAAATGATAAGCTCCCAATTGAATATTCAAAAGCTTTAACTTCCGAGAATTGGCAATTATAAATAAATAATAACATCAATTTGATGTGGAAAAACTCTTCTGAACAATTTTCCTTAAATATGTGTGCGATCCAACATTTTAAAATCCTAATGGGTTTCATTTTCAGAGATTAAATACATCGTCAAAAATCATGAAAAAATGTTGCGATTCAAACATTCAGATCTTTATGTAGTAAATAATTTTGTATCACAAAATGTTTAAAAGGATAATTAGCAGAAATTTATGAGCACTATCAGAAATCAGTATTGGAATTTTGGATGATTTCATAAAGTTTTTTTCAAAAACACAAAAAACCCTCCTATTGTAACTATTTTGGTCGGATGTGGCTGCTTAACGAACTTGTGCTTACTTTTTCAACTCCGATAAAGTATGCCAAAGCACAATTAAATCCGATAATTCTATCAAGAGTTATTGAATATACGACCTACAGACAGACACTTCTGTAAAAACCGTTTTTTCGGACTCAGGGGGTCTCAAAAAGTAACTTTTGATAAAAATTTCGAAAATTATTTTTCACATAAAACTAATACCTTCTCATTTATGATGAGCTCGTAAAAATTGATATTAATCTTTGAAATATGAATAAAACTCAATCCCTAAATTCTGAAGAAAAGCATGTCAATTTATCTTGCGCTTGCTTGTAACTTTGGAGCTAAGAGAAATTGAAAATCCTCTTTTTAGAGATCCGTTTAAATTGATTGAAAATTAAATATCCTTGATGCTAATGCCCTCTAAGTCATTGATTTCTTTCATGTTGTCCAGGTATTCTCGAAAATTTATACTGCTCTCATTCTATTACAAAGAAAAAGACATCGCTGGACGTAGAATCTATGGAATAAAGAACATCCTGAACAAAATTGCACGTTCAATTTCACTGAGTGCTTTGGTCAAAGACCATAAATTACTATCAGAGAAACAAATTCGGGTCAATACCAGTATTGAATCCAAAGGAAGGAAAAGATTAGCCCTTTTACGAGGGATTAATCCAATTCGAAGTTTATCTCTGGTCACAAGACTCAAATCTCAATCTTATCCAACATTCCTCTAGATCTAAATTATAAAAAAAACTTAAAAGTTTTGTAAATTAAACAAAAACTTTTCATTCACATAAGAAGTTTCTATTTGCTGAAAAATATATTTCAGAAAAGGCAGCAAAACATCTTAAATATGAGAATGCAAGCAGTTTTATTTTGCTTGGAGGAGATTTCACGAGACAGTGATAAAGAGAATGAATGGCAAGCAAACGAGAATTGACAGCGAGTTCTTCGACCCAATGTCAGAACAGGGTACCTTACCACATAAGGGAAGCATGGAGATTTTTCCGAATGGTATAAAAACTGAGGAAGGCGCTTCCTGCTTGAATGGAAGCAAACATCAATTCGCGTTGACGCTTGTGTGTGAGTTCGTCGAAGAGAGAAAGTGAATAGCTCAACGGGAAAAAGGAGACTGTGAAAGAAAAAAAGGTCTGTTCTGCCGTGGAAAATAGAATTGTCTATCTGGTTAGGAACTTGCGTCTTTTACTTTTTTACTTCCTTTAGCACGCCCACTCCATTCGAGCACCATTTTCATGCATTTTTGTGTACTTTTGGAACAAACCTTTGAGGCAGGGAGACGAACCATTTCTATAAGATCTGAAACCGGAATGGACGTGATTTTGCATGCCGGCACTTTCACGAGATTCATGAAATACGTCTCGGAGGATCGGGATTTTCAACTGTAAATGTAAATCGTATCCTCGGAAACACCCATTCGAATCTGTTATACTCAGAATATGACAAGGACAGATTTAGAATTTTTTCAAATCAGCAGCTTCAATTTATCCATCTTAGAGCGTTTTTCCTTCTGCTCTGAATCTGACTCAGGCAAAAAATGTTTTAAGTGAAATCATAAGCGACTTTTATTCATGCAATCAGTTATGTTTACTGCAAATAATTGAGAAATGACTGATTGATTAAGTAAAAATCGTCTAATGGTATCAACCGAGATTAATTTTAAACCGATTGGGATCTAAAGAAAATTCTATATTCAAACAGTTTTGAACTGCATTATTTTTTTCCAGTTAAATATTCCATGTGACATGTTCTACAGTAAATTAATACAGGTGTTATATCACGGTAGACAGATTTAAAGTATGCTCGACTGTCAGCTTTATAAGACATCAAGCCTTTTCTTTTTGTACGTCACCTTAATGCCACTTTAGTCGTTGACATCCGTTTATATATCGTGACTACTTCTACTATAAAGCTTATCTCTCGCAGAAGCCTTTGATATCTCTTTCATTTATAAGCCTTTTTTTTTAAATTTTAGATTGGAAATATTAAAATTTATTCTACTACTTACATATTTTTATAACGTTATTTACCTACTCCGATCGTTTTTTATTGATGTTCCAATAACGTGATATAAGACTAAATTTTCTTATATTGTAAAAGTGGATCAATGGCTTTATATAAGATCGACAAAATGAAAACCAAAAATTTACGTCTTTTGACAAATTGACGCAAATATTGAATTAATTAAGGCAAGGAATAAAGTATTTTTATAAGAAAAAGTTCTGCAGAATTGATTTAAAGTTTCTTTTAGTTATCTATTATTTTATCTTCCTTAGTTCTCCTTCAATGATGTAATAATGATAGTAATAACAATAATTTTCAATAATTGGCATAAAAAATGGCTCAAATTTATGGCCAAAACGTTCGTTTTTCTTCTCTCTTTTGATGATTGATGAAAAAACCGATCCAACAACTAAACGAAATTTCGTAGTTTCGTTTAGTTGTTGGAGTAGTTTTGTAGTTTTGTCGAAACGTGAATCTTTATATATATTTTATACTTAAAATATGGTAAGGAAAATAATTTACTTAAGGTTCTACAGACCTTGAGGAATACATTGTTATCACAATATTCATACTTATTGCTTAATATTCTGTGCGTCTCTACACAATGAAAGAAAAATAATTATGAATGTAAACGTGCTTACATGTTGCTATAAAAACTACCTTATTTCAAACTGGATAACTTGGCCTTCATATTCGTATTGCGACCATTAATTCTATGTGATCGTTATTAAAAAAAGACATTTTTTATATTTTTAATTTTTCCCCGATGAGATGAAGATTTGTTTCTTCGTATATGTATTGAATAACAGCCTCAATATTTTTTAAAGTGGTATTTAATTAAGTTTTCCAAGGGCTTCCTAAAGACGGTCGAACCTCCTTGAAATTAGAGGCATTTCGTCAAAAATGACCCTTTACATGATTTGCTCCAAAGGTTCTTCAGGCAAAGATGCGATATGAGGGACACTATTTACATTTTGAGCCTAATAATGAAAAACAGTAATTTTTCATCAAAAATGGCTTTATTGTTTTTCAACGTATTCTCTTTTATGATCTACACTGAGAAACTTTTCGTTAGACAGAAGAAAAGATAAGATTAAATGATGATTTAGTATAATAGTGTTTTAAAATGAGGAAAGCCGAGGTTTTATTACATAACAAATATTATGAATCTCCATTCGAAAAATAAAGAGTACTGAAAAATGATATTATGATTACTAAGTTTTCTAAAAATAATTCTAATAAGTCAAACAATGAATGTTATAACCTGGAAAGCATATTTAAGAAATTCATATTATGAATATAATTCGTTTCAGAATCTCGTCCGAGTTGGCGCGGTACTGGTTTAGTACTGCCCCAGTATGGAGCCCAAATGCTGGCTAGAATCTGAATCTTAGTGCCTGCTATTTAACCGCTGAAAGTTTCAACTTAATATCATTATTTCGTGTTGACATCAGCATGGCGATAAAGACCCAAAATTGAGGAGTTATATTCAATAAGGCGACAGGCGCTCGAAAACCTGTAAAAGTATTGTCCGCCTCGTGATGTCATAGTCAAAAATTGAAATTCGAAAAAACCAAAAACATGGTTTTATAGCTCGTGAAAAATGAATGTTAGTTTCCCCTTACAGTTTTTTTATAACGTTGCAAATTTTCGAGTAAATTAATAAAAAGTGTGTTGGTTTTAAAGCATAGAAACCATGTTTTATTTCAATCCACTCGCCTCGAAAAATTCATTAATTAACGGATTGCGAAATTTTTTTTTGCGTTCTACTCGTGAATCTCTGGCGGAGGCGACAGTGCTTGCAAAAAATTTTTTTGTTCATTGTTAAATAGTTTTTTTTTTAATTCGAAGAAAAAACTATGTTTTTCGAGCTTCGGACCGAAAAAGTGATCGAGGAAGTTTGAGCTACAGTAAACTTCCCGCGAACAAGTTGATCATTAGTATATGGAGCAACTTTTTGGAAAATATTAACTCAATTGAACAATTACTTTCGAAAATAGAACGAGTTGAACGCAAATGCGAATTAGGTTTTGACGCGATTTTACCGGTTTTGTTACGAGCAATGCAGGCGCGCCGATGAGTAGAAGCGAAGGAAGATAGAGAAAGAGAGTAGGAGTGGCTCAAGAACTCTAGTCGCGACACTGGTCCACAAGCTCTGAATAACTCTTGCAGTCTCTATATAAGAAAGTTCCAAATTTTATGTCTCAGGATTGTAAGCGAGCGTGTGCGTAATTCGACGAAAGCGTATCGTACTATATATTAGTGTTAGTTATTAGGTTTATATATGTAAGTTTATATGTTTATATTTATTATAAATATGATTGGCTAAGACTGAATTTTATGAATGAATTTGTATGCTGTTTATGCATGTATGTGTGTATCGGATGACTAATGGTAGGCTCGAGGTAGGAATTTTTTTGTTATTTAAGGTGGCTTGAGCGTTTGGTGTCGTATGAAGTGAGGGGCACCGTGGGGGCACGTGTTACATGAATGCTCATTGCTACTTATTTTTTTAATAATCATATGTTTTATAGTTACATCTGAGTAGAAGGGTAAGAAATCACGGAAATGTCCTCTGAAAAAAGTGATAGTAAAAATTTATTAGTTTCACCTCGAGGCGGTTTTTTATATTCTGTACTTTTCTCGCAATTTTCTCTTGATTGAAGTCGTCAACCCTTTGTTTTTATAATACTAATAGATTCCTCGAAATCGAAAGTACTATTATATATTTGATTTATGGGGACTTGTGTTTTGTTCCGGAGTTTCGCCGATTTTGATGAGGAATCCCATAAGACTACCTGTTAAACTGACATTTTTTCGGTAGCGATTTTTTCGGCATTGACATCGTCAACCACGGTATTTCTTTTTTCCAAATGAATCTAGCATATTTTATTAAGATAATCTCTAAATTTCAGAGCAATCTGTAATTTTTTTCAAAAACGATCAAGCCCACTTAAGAGAACCATCACAACGTTTTACTCAACTCCTTACTATTTCCTATGTAACGCTTATTGCTATTTAATTTGAGTGAATTAGATATTTATCAAATTGATTTTAGTCGACTAGGATTTAATAGATGTTCAAATGTCATTATGTCCCAAGTTTAATCGACAGAGTTGAGTAAAATTACTTCAACTATTTTTCTCCGTGTAGTATAAGCAAGTTACCTTCGAAAACAAATCCAGTACTGCGCCAGTACAAATTTTCGGTACAGTCACAATACCATTTTCAGTAACGCCCCAGTACTGACAGACAACTTCCAGCCAAGTGATATTTTGTACTAATGCCAGTACCGCGCCAATACTCGCGCCAATACTACGCGCCCCTCTTCTCAGTGCCAAAGCTCCTCTGTATCTTCCTCTTGTTTTGCACGCGTTAGAACAAAACACAAGAATTCATAATCTGGAGCCGTCACTTCTGAAGGTCAAACCTTTTGGTAGAATGAGTCATTTTTCATCCATTCATTTTGAAACGATATCATACTAAAATATAATTCATTTTTATGATTTACTCTAACGAAAAGTCTCTTATTGTATACACTTTTGCATGAGTTCGAACCATGTGTCATAGCATTTTTTCCATTCCGCTTGAGACATCTCCAAAACATGCTTTTGTCAAATTATGTGGGATCCAACGAGAACATCTTTTTTGCGGCTAAATGTTCATGCAATATTTTATATATGCTGGTGGAACTAATGCTTAAGGTTGCCTCAATCTTACAGTATGTCACATGACAGATATTCTCGGGTCCGGTGAACGCTATTATGGGGGGGGGGGGGGGGGGGGGTAAAAGACAAAGTTTTCAAACAACTTTATAATTTGTTCTTCGAACGTTTATTTAAGACATGCGCGCTGTGGTTGCGCGAGACCATTAATAACTTGCATAAACTATGATCGGGCCTGAACTGACAACTTTGGACAACGCTGGAGCATTTCCTTGATTTTCCTTTCCCATTTTTCGGCTCCGGGTCACCCTACCCACCGAACATTTTCTGCCGTCACTAGTTAAGCGAATGGCGGCCACGATTAAACTTGCTATACCAGCGTTTCACAGTGGCATAGGATGGGGCTTCATCGCCAAAAGTGGAAATAAGTTGATCGATGCATTTTTGTCTTGATAATCCATGTTAAAAGTCGTAATAAATCATCGCATGAAAATTTTCACGAAGTAATTCCATTTTTCGCTCAGACACAATTTTCAAGTCACTGTAAACATAGGGTTACCATAATTGATTTTTGAAAAGTAGGACAAAAAGGTTTGAAAAATGAGGACAAAGTAGGACAGGAAAGTTTGGAAAAGAGGACAAAGTAGGACAGAAAAGTGACAATTTTATTAGATGTTATCAACGCTTAACATCTTATGTTTTCATTTTTGAACCCTAATGCATTTTAATTAATTTTAAAAATTTTTCAATCGAAAATTTCAAAATCAACCTTGCTTGCTATTGTGTCAAAATTTCATGTCGATCGGAGCAAAATTGACGAAGTTATGAGTATTGGAGCGTCCGTTGCTCCAGGCCGGGTTTCTATACAAGTTTACGAGTTGCGAATTAGTAGAGCAAAACTTTAAAGCGCTTTTCTAAAACTTGTTATTTTTGAAGTCCTTGTACAAGTACATCATAATTCAAAATCTACTGGACCAATGGTTTTGAAATTTTGCACAATACTTTTTCACATAATTTACCAGGTATCCCTGGGAGCTTTTTTTGTTTATTTTCATAATTATTAATTTTACAATAACAAATTAGCCGATTTTTTTTAGGGAAAATCAATTTTTTGACTTCCAAGTGCCACGAAAAATTAAAAAATTGAACAAAAAAATTAATCCTCCCAGGGTTACCTCGAGAAACATCTCCTTTAACAAATGCACTTTGAATGTTTTGTTTCAAATGATTCTGTTGCGAGTTATGATGTACACCGCAAAACAACTTTTTTTCGAGGTGCCTCCGGAGATTTACTGTCACTCGCTAAATTTTAAATAGTTTGCAATGAAAATTTAGGCAAATATTGTTCAAATGTTGCATTAATTATATAAAACTTGAATGAATGAACTAACACTATCTCTATCGCCAAAAAATATTCTTAAAAACATGCCTTTTTTTTACCGAATTAACTTACCCACCCCCCCCCCCCCCCCACCCCCCTTTAAGGCTTAAAACTTTAATCCTCCCTTTATAACACACACGCATATGAAAGGAAGGACTGAGCGTTTCTTCATTATGAAAGCATTAGGTGCTAGAGCAAAGCTATCATCACGAGTATTGCAATATTAACAGAGTTTTAATCACTGCAGCACCAAAATTTTGCATATATGTGCAGCATAGTAGAAGTTTTACTTATTACTTGATTATGCTCATAAAAAACTAGTGCCTCTAATTAAACTGTATGAAATGCAAAGTTCCTATTAGGTAAAATCATGTTTTTGAAACTTTGAGTTTTTAAATCCATTTTAAAATTCAGAGTAAGGACTGTAAATAAGTAAATAATTAATTTGAATTCATATACTTTTCTTATATTCTTGAAATTCTGTTATATTTTCGGGAATATTGTACTTTGCTCATGTGAACAACAGAAATACAGTTTCTACATGTTTATTTCCAGAATAATTAAAATTGTCAACAAAAGTTATAGCCGAAGCTAAAGAATATGACATATCCCAAAGTTTTAAGACAAGATATTTTTTAATTTGGACAGAAAGAGATAGAAATCTGGATTCAATCAAATTTTCTACCTCCCTGGCCTTCTAAAAATTAAAAAATATTATTTTTGCCAAAAACGTGTAGAAACCTAAAATCAATAATATTTACTAAATCAAATATTTTAGAATCAGAACTCTACATAAATTACGACAAAATATGTCGATAATGTAGGAATCAATAAGTGATTCGATTGAAACTCTGATTCAGTTTCACGCATCAAGTTACTTTATCTACATAGTTCACTGAATTGTCATGGAATTATTTAATTGCATATCATGCTTTGGTAATTAAGACTACTGCATAAAATGAGTTGATAATAGGAAAAGCAAAATGGTGCGACCTAGTGACGGTGTTTGAAACTTGAAACGTCACTATAAATTGCGTGTTAAAAATAAATGTCTATTGTGGTCGATTGCCTGTGTGTAATTTTGCAGCTGTGCTTATGTCAATCTTTGTCTTTTTAAAAAGATTATTAATACTTTATAGTTTCATACTGATTTCGTGAAATATATTTTTTGAATAAAGTAAATTTCAGTTTTATTATTTGCGATTCACATATCATGATTATTAATTTTATTCTTATCTATTTTTCGTAAATATTCACACGGTTATGAGAAATAGTGAATTTTTGAGTTTTCATATGTTTTCTAATTATTTAAAAACGAGAATCATGGGCAGAAATGTTGGTGAAAAATGTAGATGAACAACATTCTTATTGTTGATGAAAACTGACCAAGTTGACAAGTGACATAACCTTAACTCTTCTTATAATTTCCCTACTTCATTCTCATAGACTTTGTAAGTTTAAAACTAGTTTTCTATTCACATAATTGAAGCATAAAAATTATATATTTTAAATGACTTACATTTTTCCTTAAAATTATATTAAGTTGTCTATTGCTAATAAGATTATAAATTTTCAAACAATACCTATTCATAACTATATTCAGGTGTGATATGTATTGTGACATTTATTATTGATTGTTACCTGATTAGGATAAGAAATCAGAAACAATGCTAAAATCCTGTTTAATTATATGTGAACAAGATGGCTTTCTTGTAAATCTCATTTGTTTTTAACGGAATACACGTGTGTAATTTGAGTATATTAATATTCATCCAGATAACTAAAATAAAAAATACAAATAAAAAAAATATATAATAATTAAAGTAGTTCTAAAAAAATTAATGCATTTCAGTTAGCACCAGCTTCAACCATGTTTGGTCAAACAGGAAACACAGCCTTTGGTAAGATTATGAAAAAGTTAGAATAAAATTATTCTTAATTCAATTGAAAAAAGCTATAACAAATTTCATTCCACTCTTACCTTAGGAGGTTTTAACACAGCACAACAAAGCAGTCCTTTTGGTCAGTCTGCTTTTGGAAAGCCAATTGCAACAACCAGTTTTGGAACTGGTGCAACTCCAGTATTTGGAACCAATACTTCACTTTTTAACACAAAACCAGCTGGCACTACAACTGGAGGTTTATTTGGAAGCTCTTCTGGAACATCTGCATTTGGTCAGCCTGTCACAACGCAGTCATCATTTGGAGGTAAAATAGACAAAGTACAATATGAATAAATGGTACATTTATATTATTTTTCAATAAATATTTTGTTTTCGTAGCTTTTGGCAGTACAAATACAAATACAAATCTTTTCGGCAGTCAACAACCTGCTACGACTAATCTCTTCGGAACCAGTACTACGGCACCTGCATTTGGTCAAAGCAATAAACCAGCCGGGTTTGGTTTTGGCACTTCAACCAACACGAGTCTTTTTGGCCAACCTCAACAAACTCCCCAGCAAACAACACCTTTTGGCCAAACTAATACATCAACAAATACAGGCTTGTTTGGTTCAACAACAGCATTTGGTGTAGCAAATAAGGCAGCTGGGATGACTGGGACAGTTGTGAAATTCAGTCCAGTTACAGGAACTGATACCATGATGAAAAACGGTGTGACTCAAACGATATCCACCCGACATAATTGCATAACTTGCATGAAAGAATACGAATCAAAGTCCCTAGAAGAACTAAGATTCGAAGATTATCAGGCAGGTCGAAAGGGGACTCAGAATCAGTCAACTGGACTATTTGGTACTCAAACTCAACCTTCTCTTTTCGGAGCTCCCACGGGAGGCACGAGTGCTGCCACTCCAAGTTTTGGTTCTACTACTGGTGGATTTGGAACGACCAATCAACCAGGAGGAACTGGTCTTTTTAACAAACCAATCGCAGGATTCGGTGCGCCAACAACAACGACTAGCGCCTTTGCTTTTAACTCCACAAACCCTCCTAATCTCTTTGGTGCTAATACGCAAGCTAAACCATTTGGAGCCACTGCACCAGCTCCCTTATTCTCCACAACCAGCACTGCTCCAACAGCTGGGACAGGGTTCGGAACTACTCAAAATACTGGCTTCGGAAGCTTTGGAACAACTCAACCAAATCAAAGTATTGGCTTATTCAATCAGAACAAATCTGCCTTTTCCTTACCAGCCTCGTCAACGACTACTGGATTCGGTGGATTTGGACAACCCGCAACTACAAACACAGGAACGAGTTTTTTCGGGGCAAAACCTGCTGGAACAACAGGTTTTGGTACCTCCACTTTTGGAGCTACTACAGCTCCTTCTTTTGGTTCCAATCTGGGTTTCGGAACAATCCAAAATACAAATAACTCATTATTCAATAGCTCCTTTAAACCTATTGGCCAGAATACTGGCTTTTCTTTTGGATCTTCGACAAATACAACAGGACTAGGAACAAATACTGGTCTGAATTTGAGCGGAGGCACTTCGTTGTTCAATCAGCAGAAGCCAACTGGTATGTTTGGATCAAGTACTGGAACTTTCAACAATACTGGTTTCGGTACCTCTACTGGATTTGGAACTAACACAGGTACAATGCCTTCGCTTGGAATGAATATGATGGGTGGAATTGGAATGAATCAAGTACCACAAAATAATTCAATAGCGATACATGAGCAAATTTTAGCATTGGTTTCATCACCTTACGGTGACTCTCCATTGCTGAAAAATCTTTTACCAGCTTCAGGAAAAGCTGAAGAGCTCTTAAAACTTACGAACACAACAAACAGGGCAATAAACAACTCTAAATACAAAGTTAATACGAATAGCTCTCCGAGAATTCATGCAAGGGTTGCTACTTCTGCTCATGTATCAAAGAAATCCTTATTTGAAGGCCTCGAAGAAGAAGATCCGTCCTTAATCGAAGCCTTCCAACCCCGTCCAAATGCAAAGCGCCTAGTTCTGCGTCCTAAACCCACGACAAATATTTCTCACTCTGCGGAAAACAGTAACTCTCCCGTAAATAATAATCTTGATCGATCGTTAAAACCCAATAAAGAAGCGGAAAGCACTAATAAAGAAAATCAGGCAAGCAAGTCTTCTTCCAGCGATGGAAAATCTGCATCTTGGCTTAAATCCACATCTCAGAAAAATTCTGCAGAGAAAGTTTTTGATGGTCAGCAATCACCCTTCCAAAGCACAGATATTCCTCCAGAAGGAATTGTTAATACCATCACAGATTTAAGAACCAACATAGAAAGTCAGAGTTCATTACCTTTTTCTCTAAACATTTCATCGAACACTGATAAAAACTCTTTGGATTCGACTGAGCGAGACTCTGACTCACCTCAGGAACTGGACGAAACTCCCTGTTCATCTTTACGATCAGGTGGCATCGCGAAGTTAGCTCAAGTCACTCTTAGAAGGGTTGGTTACTACACGATACCTCCTCTCGACAAATTGGATGATTATGTTTGCGGCAAGGCGTGCATCGTTCCTAATTTTACAGTTGGAAGAAAAGGATACGGTAACGTTTACTTCCCGGATTCATTTGATGTTTACGGATTAAATTTGGATGATATAGTCCATTTTAGACACAAAGAGGTGATTATTTATCCAGATGACGATAAAAAACCTCCTGTTGGTCAAGGCTTAAATCGTAGAGCCCAAGTTACTTTAGATCGCGTCTGGCCTCAAGATAAATCTCGACATGAGCCAATCACAGATCCTCACCGTCTTCAGGAAATGAACTACGAGGGGAAACTAAGACGAGTTTCAGCTAAATATGATACTCGTTTTCTCGAATATCGCGCAGAAACTGGTTCTTGGGTTTTCAAGGTTGACCATTTCTCAAAGTACGGTTTGAGTGATTCGGATGATGAAGATGATAAAGTGAGTGTTGAAAATTTGGAGGCGAAGAATTCAAAAATACTAGTTAAACGGGAGTTCAGTAAGAATATGAAAATTGATTATCCTGATGTTCGCCCAGCTGATTTTCGGTCTGATTTATTTAAAGATTGCATGAATAGTTTCAAACATATATTCAAAGTCAAGCCGAAGCGGAAAAAAGAAATTAATTCTGGTAAACGCGGGTTATTTATCAAAGTATTAGTAAATCCAATTTACGGAAAGAATAATACCCACCGTTTTGGGTCACACAGGAAAATCTATGCAACTGCACACAGACATCATATTTATGAATACTTTTAATTTTAATTTACTGCTTTATACTTTACACCTAAACGTTTAATATATATAAAAAAAAAATAGATTGAAACCAATCGAGATGATAATTTTCTTTCAATCACTCACGAACTTTTGACTGGGTTTTAATGGCAACAAACGTAAGTCACCCTTTAAGTTATTTAAAATAATTAATTTATTCTACAGGCTTTGCTAAACTGAAATCGCCAGAAGAACTTGCCAAATGGTCAGGAGTCTTTCAATGTTGCAATCGACTAAAAACATAGTAACGGGTAAATTTTTGTTACATTTAGTTTCTCAACTTTCATTACTGAAAGATTACGCAAGCAGGACCTTTGGACAGTTATACATAAGTCCGAAATGAAACTGGTATTGTGAGTTTTTGTTACAATTTTTAACGTTTATAAAACGTTCAAAGAGAATGTAGAATAGCTTATTATTTACCATAAAGCTTATATTTCTTAATAAGAAACATACATAAATAAGATGGATATTTCTGTAATTATTGATAAAAAATACTATATTACATGCTATGAATGTAATCTTAAATGTTCAGTTGTAAGCAAGTATTTTCTATTTGACTATAGAAGCAGATAAAAAATGAAATGCATATACGTCTGAATCTATTGTAAATTTATGTTAACAGTATGTAAAATTCTGTATATATGATCAGATTATGTATTCTTGAAGAAACATTGAATAACGTAATTATATTATAAATATTGTGATTGTGTAACAGTATATGCTTGGCATTCTGTATTTTCGTGTCATAAAATAGTAATATAATTATAAAAATTAAGAATAAATTTAAAAAAATTGCATGCAAACGTTTTGCTATTCTTTTTTTTCAAATAATATGTATCGAATGTATCAAAAATGTATTTCAAAGTACTTTAAACTGTGATAAAAAAATTACTGTAGATTGAGAATATTAAATATAGTCACTAAAAATAAAATAAAAGTAGTATTATTTTTCCAGAAAATTCAGTCAAATATGTTTATTACTGCCTTTAATGTGTATAGTTATGTAAAATCAAGGCCAATTTAAGTTAATTCCGGTTACATCTAATGCGACGATATCAACTTCCGTTTGAAGAAGACTACACAAACTCGGAGTTGTTCTTCCAAAATCACCATGTACGAATTCTTTTACGTAAGTTCCAGCTTGAGTTTTAACATCTATAATTAAAAGTTCGTTATCACCCAAATTATTAATTTCTTTACAGAAGTTTTTAAACTCATCAGGTCTAGGAATACGAGCTCTTATGGAATGTATAATCCGAATTCGTGAAGCTAAAGGACGCCTATGTAAAACTCTCATCGGTGTTTTCTGTATAATCTCGAAATCGACCAAATCATTTAACTTCTTGATTAATTCTGAAGTATCGGGTTTTTGTTTGTAAATACATAAAGCCCGGTAGTTTTTCGTTTTCTGATTTTCTCCTTCTTTCAGAGTTTTTAAATCTTGTCTGAAAAGTGAATTCATTAAATGTGTAATAAATAAAAAGAGGTAATCTACAAAAATACTTACTTTGAAAGAACCTGCAAATTTTCGGTAATTTTAACGTCTACAGTACTTTTATTAATCTCTGAAACTAATTCTGTTAAATCTTTTGAAATTTTTGTTAATTTGGGGTTTATAAGCTCAACTGCAAAGGGCCTGCCTTCGTTTAATGTTCTCACATCTACATCTTCTCTTCCGGATGATAAAAACTTCATTGCTGCCAAAAAAAAGTAATTTAAACATTTTAAAGATAGTTTACAAATAACTAATTTTACAATTAATACTCACACTCAGCTTTGGAGTATTTAACTATCGGGTCGCAAATAAGTTCTTGAAGAGATGTCTCCATCTTTTTTTCTCCGTTTATAAACCATGGTGTTTGGCATAAATTTCTTGACAATTTAATATAGCGACCTGTAAACACATTTTTAATTCAATATTTACTTTTGAATCTTGATTTCTAATTGTATCATCAAATATACAAAAGTAAATAAAATTTCTTACCACCTATAAAGATACTACTGTGAGAACAATTTACTCTATCCACTTTGACAAAAGATTCCACAGCTTTTGGTGGAATAGAGTAACATTTTTCAAATTGCTCATCATTCAGAGTTTCTAAAGTGGCTTCAATATTTTTCCTACTATAATTAACAAGGGCATTTCTATTCCTTGGATTTGCTTGTTTTCCTGCATTTTTACATTTCTTCAACCTGCAATTGAAACATTCTTAAGGAATAAAACAATTAAAGTACATTTTAAAATAATAAATCAAAAAACTCACAGGCCTACACATTCTTCCTTATCACAAGAATGTGAGAAAAATATGTCTACAAGAAACGAGGACGATAGTCTAGCAGATTCACCAGTCTTTCCAGTCACTTTTTCAATTATTGGAATAGCCAACAATTTCCAAACTTCTTTAACGCTTTGGGTATGCGACTTGAGCTGGACCAAAACGTCTCCAGGTAAATTTAAAGACTGTTGTAAGTAAATTTGCAATGATCTTTCTCTAAGTAAAATTGTGACTGGTATTGTCAATGCCAAAGTGAAGGTATCACAATCATAATTTCCATTGATAATTCCATCTGCCGTCTGAGATTAATTTAATAAATTCAATGATCAAAGTAAAAAAAGTATTCAAAATTCTGTTCTATAATCTTAAATACCTTTTGAATTGCAAATTCAAGCAAGTCATCTTGTAGAATTCCTAAACATACTATGCAAGGAAAATTGCCAGCAGTATCACTTTCGTCCAAGTAATTCAACTGCAAACAAACTATTTATAATATTTCTATTCATGTGTAAAAAAATAGAATTTCTCTCGTAAAACAGTTCTTCGGATAGAAATAGTTTAAATAAAATGTATTTAAATTGATAACATAAAAAATATTCAATATATAAAATTTTGCATAGAGTTATTTAATTGCTCCAAAATTATAGATCATTAAAATTTTCCAAATACTTTGACGCTTAGAAATTTAAGTTTAATCAATAGGAAATAAAATTCAAGTATGTGTTACCGTTTGTAGTGTGGACAATGGATCTTGGTAATAATTTGTATTTCTAGAACCAATGAATCGTAAACAGCATCTCAAACAACAACCTGCTTTTTTCAAAATCTTAGTAATCTCTGTCTCATTACCCGTTACGATACAGTTCATTTTTAAAAATAAATATTTATAACTCAATAATATAATAATTATACACCTCAAATTTAATTTAAAAAATTATAAATTGGATAAGAAATATTAAACACGTGCGTTTATATATACACCTATAGTTATTTAACACCTTATGTACGAAACGTTTCAAATTCCACAGAATTTAAGCACATTTTAAGGTTAGATTGTCTGAAATATCTATAAAAAAATAAACAATCAATCACAACCATCGAGATAAACTAATCAAATTAATCTATTTTTGAAAATTTTTCACACCCACGTTTCTTTATTTGGAGAAAATCAAACTAGTCTTAACATGTTAATTACTCGAAACAAAATGTCTTTTCCAAAAATACTGTAAACACTGTATACATGCGGTATGCCCACCCCGATAGCCCGATGCCGTAACGTATGGCACATGAGTTAGGTTAGGTTAGGCGATATATGTCTGTAAATATTTTCTGAAACACATATTAGCATACGTATGGATACGTATGTACGTATCAGCGATCGGCTAATAACTGATACGCATCTCGATTCAGAGATGGGTTGGGCGCGTAAAATACCCAAGGTAATTCACTTGGTTTCTTACGGTATTTTACGCAGTTAGTTTTTTACATGACGTAATTTACGTCGATACAGGACATGACATTTCTGAGGTTAAATTCGTAGACTTATCAACTTCAACCTAATACCTCTGTAAATTGATAAATTTAAATTCTTTAAATGCATATGCAGCATTTTGATTTTTTATAATAATTTAAAAAATGGACAGAGGTGGTAGGTCCAAACATCAAAGCTACAGTGAATTATCCTTTCTTCACAAAAAATAAAATGGCAAAAACTTAGCTGTGTGCCTTGTTTGCAAAGCAACTTTCATGGAGACTAGATATAAGGAGACCAATCTCTTATGGCCGTACTTCACAAGAAACTAAATGAAGTTCTGCCAAGTACTTAGTTAGGAAACTTCCCGATGAGGGCACGTGTGTTCCCTGAGTGCAAAATGGCGGCATCCACGGTTTATAAGCATCGTGTATTAGACATCGCCATTTTGCACCCAGGAACACACATGCCCTCATCGGGAAGTTTTGTAACTATGTACTTGGCAGAACTTCATTTCGGGAATGGTTATATGGAGATTGGTCTCCTTTTATCTAGTCTCCATGGCAACTTTGTAGAATACATCCAAGCAAAGATTAAAATCTCACCGGTAAGTTATCCACACGAATTAAATTTTAGTAATTTATTTTTTATGAAAATCACTGTGAAAGAGGCTAACATTTAACAAATATAACATATACCTTTGTTATTAGTAAAGATTTTGAGGTTAGGCGTGATACTGTTATGCATGGAGACTAGATATAAGGAGACCAATCTCCATATACCCATTGCCGAAATGAAGTTCTGCCAAGTACATAGTTACAAAACTTCCCGATGAGGGCATGTGTGTTCCCTGGGTGCAAAATGGCGACGTCTAATACACGATGCTTATAACCCATGGATGCCGCCATTTTGCACTCAGGGAACACACGTGCCCTCATCGGGAAGTTTCCTAACTAAGTACTTGGCAGAACTTCATAGACCTTTTTATCCTGAAAGGCGCTGGTGCGCATGTGCCGAAATTTGACGTCATTTCCGGATTTTTCGTCAGGTTTTGTATAGAAAAACGATATTTACTGTTATAAATTAATATACTAAACAAATAAAAAAGCATAAATATTAAGAGAACGAAGGGGAGTAAAATCTACATCAAATTGAAAAAAATCCGGTGAAAAAACAGTAAAAAATGCGGTTAAATCGTGAAATAGGTGCGAATGTTTACATCTGTCATCGATTGATCCCGTTGACTGCTGTTGACAAATGCATTTTTCGTCAAGTCTTGTATGCAGAAAAGATATTTAAAGTTATTTTGTGAAAATAATCAATTCAATTTTTGTACTATATTAAAAATTTATTGAATGCGATTAATTTTATAACCATAACATAAACATTTGAAACAGAACTTCTACCATACAATACTTTTATATACGTCAGTATCAATTGCAGCACATTTTTAAATGTACTTTTTCATTTTTACATTTTGACATTCATTTATAAAAACAACCTTTTACTATACTATGTACATGTAAATACCTCAATAATATTAAAAATAACATCTTTTTAACTCTTTAAAATGAAATAAACTGAATGTTTGACATGTTTTTTCTTACTTTTACTATAGCCTGCAGTAATAAATAAGTTAATAACATTAAGAAAATTTTTGTAACTACAGCATAGTATTTCACTGTAGTATGTAGTAATAAATATCTGAAAATTGAAAAATATTTTGTAGCTTTAACAACAAAATTAAAATATACTTTTTTAAAAATGTATTTTGTAATTTCTTAAGTTTAATGTAAATTTTTAAAAACTAGTGAAGGAATGTATGTAACGCAGGTACAATATTTATCAAATTCTACTATAACGTGTAGTAAACATTCGCACCTATTTGATGATTTAACCGCACTTTTTACTGTTTTTTCACCGGATTTGTTTTCAATCTGTTGCAGATTTTCGCCTCTTTCGTTTTCTTAATATTTATGCTTTTTTATTTGTTTAGTATATTAATTTATAACAGTAAATATCGTTTTTCTATACAAAACTTGACAGAAAATCCGGAAATGACGTGTAATTTCGGCACATGCGCACCAGCGCCTTTCAGGATAAAAAGGTCTATTTCGTGTTTTGTGAAGTACGGTCATAGGAGATTGGTCTCCTTATATCTAGTCTCCATGCTGTTATGCCTGTTATGCATTCAAAAATTCCGCCATCTTTGTCAGATAATTTACTAGGTACTTTACCGTTCTGCCAAGTACTTAGTAAAAAAACTTCCCGATGAGGGCACGTGTGTTCCTTGGGTGCAAAATGGCGGCAAGGACGGTTTTTAAGAATAGTGTATTAGACATCGCGATTTTGCACCCAGGGAACACACGTGCCATCATCGGGAAGTTTCCTAACTAAGTACTTGGCAGAACATCATTTCGTGTTTTGTGAAGTACGGCCATAAGAGATTGGTCTCCTATGAAGTGATGGAGTTACCATATAGCTGACCCCAGTTACCATTTAATATAACCTAATATGTGTCTAAAACCCTGAAAACGGTAAAAATCGTAAAAACTGTGTAAAAACTAAACATGACGTGAAGCCCATGAAGCCATGTAGATTGTGAAGCATCGAAGGATCAGATCACTTTCCTCCTAAACGCGGTCTCATAAAAAATATGGAATTTGGAAGAAACAGTGCAGTTTATTTTTCTATAAAGCAGAGTTGCTAGTTCATTATGTTTGCTTCCAAGATTAAACTCTAAGAAATTATTCATATATACAATAATGGAAGTAATAAATGACAGTCACAACACCTGTAAATCTTTTGAAACTAACATCCCGAACAAAGAAAACAAAATATGTGAAATATCATCAAATTGGCAAATTAATAATGGAAAACAATTATGTGATACAATTTCCATTGCTCTCTCTTCGGAAGCTGCGAACCGGTAAACACATTTTGCTCAGTTTTTATTATTAATTTTAAGTTTTAAAAATCAATAAATAACAACATATTAAATGCTTTCTCAAATTTAGAAATGATTTCGTTCTTTATTGTAAGTTTTAAAAATTATTCTCAAAATACGTAAATATTAATTTAGTGAATTATATGATAGGTAATTGAAGATTATTTTTATAGACCAAGTCTCGAAGATATAGTTTCATTAGACACATGCATCGAACTTCGAAGTTCAAAAGAATTCGATTACGAGCCTTGTGTAGTAGATATCGAAATAACAAATGGCCAAAAAATAACAAGTATTGCTGTAGTTTCGGAAGCATCCATTTTAGAATTTTTCAAGCAATGCGGAGAGTATGCAGCAACTGTGATTGCAGAATTCGTTGACGAGTTTCAAAGTAATTTGGTTTACATAGGAATAGTAACATTCGATCCTCCTACTTCTGAAGCAAGTATCAAGGTAAGTTTAGCTTGATATTTATTCTTGGTGGCAATACTTTTCAACAATAAAATACAATAATCTACAAGGATGTGACAATTGTAATATTTAAAAAACAGGAATTATTTCGACCCTTAATAATAATCTTTACATGTTGGTTGATTGGCTTAAGTTTCCATAAATGAAAAAAAACAGTAGTTTTAATCAAATGTTTCGACTCTGGTTGGAGCCCTCATCAGTGACATTTATTTCTAAAATATGAAAACAGTAACTTGTAAATATTGCACATATGAGTCCTATTTTTTAATATAACTTTGGTATTGTGTAGAGAATAAAAAAAAGATCAAATTTACAAAGGATTATACGTAAATATTTTTTGATAACAAGAGAATTTTGAAGAATTAATATTGAACACTGATATATAAAGTTTAAGAAAAACTAACTTTTGTTTTTATATACTCGCATCTACATTTTAAGCTAAATTTATAAATCGATGTTTTTTTCTTTTTTTACCTCAGGTTTTCTTAAAATGTATATGTCAGCGCACAATATTGATTCTTCAAAATTCTCTTGTTATCAAAAAATGTTTATGTATAATCCTTTGTAAATTTTCTCTTTTTTTTATTCTCTACACAATACCAAAGTTGTATTAAAAAATAGGACTCATATATGCAATACTTACAAATTACTGTTTACATATTTTAGAAATAAATATCACTGATTTTTTAGAAGAACCGTGCTTTTTTACAAAGCACCATGATAAAGAAAATGGTTATAAGTTGTAGACAATTACAAAAAAAGCTAGGAAGCTATTACACACTTCTAAAACAAATTTTAATTGTTAAATAATTGTGGTTTATTGTAATTTTCCGTATTTTTTTTATAAATCCACGTTTCCATGAGATATCTTGTTAAAATAACGATCAAAAGATTAAAAAACCAGGTAATATTTTTTCTATTTCAGTTTGCGAAAGTAAAGAATAAGACTTCCATAATGTGGTTGTATGGAATAAGACTTACATTAACGGATTCTAAAGCTAAAGAGGACTCAAAAATGTTTGATCAGAAAATAATTAACAAGTTTCTCCTGAGTTTTAATAAATCAAAGTCAAAGAACGTCGAGATGGCAAATAAAGTATTCCAGTCATTTAATGGACGAGAACCAAACACATCTGGTGAAGATATTGATGCTTGTCTTGCAAAATTTATAGGGATGGGTTTAATGAATCATGGACAAAGATTAGTTAGGAATGAAAAGGAGAAACAGAAGTCCGAATTAAAAGATCAGGAATGCAAAACTGATTCAACCCAAAACAATGTTCTTGACATTAGAACGTATATTGACAGAAAAATTGGAGATATGGAGAAGAAATTGATGGAGAGGATAGATCAAATGGAACAAAAAACTGATGAGAAGCTTGATAAAATAATAAAAATTTTAGACATTAAGTTGAATTCTACATAACTTTTGCAGTGTAAATAGTGAAAAAATCGAGATTAATTTAACTTGTGCGATTATAAGATTCTATTTGTAATTTTAATGTGACTGTGTGACTATTTAGATTGTATAGTTTTTTAAATAAAATATTCTCAGAATAATGAAACTAGTCATTATTTTAATCTTAAACAAATTGATATAAATTGAGTTTGGCGTGGCACAATTTGAATAACATCATTTCACAAACGTATGAAAATTTATTGAACGTTCTTTAGAAACTTGATTTAATTCTTAACCCTACTTAAAACAATCTTATACATTTGGTAAATTAAAAGTATCAGCATTCTTCAATTACATTTTGCAACATGCTTTTAATCATAATTTATTTTACTTGGGGTAAGAAAATTAAAGCTTAAGTATGAGGTGAAAACTATCATCACTAACAAGAAATACCATCATCTTTCAATTCCTCCTCGGCTTCATTGGTTTCAGAATTCTCTTTAGGTGGATCCCAGAAATGCAATTGTTTTCGCCACAACTTTACCATTCCATCCCAACCTCGTCTAGTGTATTTTAGGTGCATTGGAGGAGTTCTGGGATGATCCTTTGTACGTTTATCCCTGCAACAAGAATTTGAATAATTAATAATAATAAAATATTTCTGATGAATAGCAGTTTATATAATGGCTTTTCTTATTCCCTTAATCGATTTATCAACGTTTTTCCAAGCGGAAATAAATCCACTTACTTTTTTTATTAAAATTGGTGTAGAATAACTTGACAACATTTTTTTTTAATAATATTCAGAGAAGCTTTTTTTTAATCCATAATTATAGAATTATTTCCTGAATAAAATTTTAAAAATATGAGGACACGTAAATTATCTCATTTTCTATAACTATTGAAAATATTTTTTATTGCAAACTTGAAAAATTCCTGGCCGGTAAAAAGAAAAATCCGTTATTGACCGGTGCAATGGTCACTAAATTAACTAAAAATTGATAAAAGTACATTGTAAAATGATGTTTTGAAGTAAGTTTGACTTACTTCGGAATTTGTTGAATGTATCTATCATAACCTATAGTATTTTTTCCGTAATCAATATCTTTCTGTCTCCGTGCCAGCACAGCAGGTTCAGTTTCATACTCAATCGGTTTCTTATGATTTCCAGAAGAAGCTGTGCTACTACTGGATGCACTGTTTTTTCTAGGTCTTTGTTCCTGTTCACTTTGAACATTATTGTGACTCTCGCGTATTCTTTTTGGCACAGAAGGGAAATCATCAACTTCGTGCAGATTTCCATTACCTGCTTTAATTTTATCATTTACTTTATAAGTATTGTTTTCAGTCTTTGTGTCAGAACAAGGCTCTTCACCTTCGTCTAATTTTCTTTTACCCTCATCTTGTGAATTTCTTGACTCTTGAGATACATTTTCTTCAACAGGATCTTTTTTGCAAACGCTTAAAGTATTTGTGCAAACCTCATTGAAAAGGGCATCATCTTCGTCCATAAATTCGTCTTTACTTTGGTCGGTATTTATTTCAATTGACATGATAGATAACTTAGAAACTTATTTAATACCAGAGACTTCAGATGACTCGAGAGCTGCTTCTAAAACAAACATTTTTATTATAAATGTTTTGTGAAACCTCGGAGATGATGGAAATTACAAAAGGAATATTACATGGATAATAGCGATTATATTAATAACTTTCTTCGAAACGCGTCATGGATGACGAAATTAAATAATATTATTATAACCTAAATGTAGGTAATGTTCCTTTTAATAAGGGTTTTCTTCAAGGATTGATTCTTACAAATTCTCGAATCAGTCTCGAGGAATCTTCCTTTTAGTAAAACTTAATAACGATAAACGAAAAAGTGCGAAAATTAATAACTAATTGAAGAATACATAAGATAAAGATGTTAGGAATTATTTTAGATTCACACACAACCCACACAGCGGTTGACAGCGGCACATAACTGCAGAAAACTATCTGAGACGCATCGCGCCTTTTCTTGATCAAATTCTTGAAAGCTTGGGGTTTTTGGAGGTTATGAACCAGTAAAATTACTTCTTTGATAATCTTTGTATATCATGTAAATTATTAGAATTACTGCTACATACGTCCAGAACTTCATTATTCGCTGGTTATTTCATAATCAACAATTTTTAAGTATTTTTGATGCTATTTAGTTATGATTTTGAATTTCGCAATGTTGACATGTCGCTAGTGACATCTGAAGGCTTTAGTCAATTTTAGCCAGGATGTTACGAGCGACTATACCTCTCGCTCGTGTTTCGTATGACGTCACATGTAAAGACGCCATACTTGCCCGCGAGTATTCAATTTAAAATAACATTAATTAATACTAACTTGGGGAATTCCCACTGTTTGAAGAGGTTGTCACGAACAAACCTGGAATACATAAAGTAATGAAGAGACCTTGAGAAAAGCATAGAATCCGTTTAGTTTTCCATGTTAAATTTAAATAGTAATAATAATGCATATAGTATAATAGTAGTCCGAGTGTTCAACAGATGCCTTTAATAAAGAATTCAACATTGTCAATTAGTTTTAAGAGTCGTTTGTTAGTTTCTACTTGAATTATGTACTCTAGTTTAAGGATGAGAAAGTTGAGTCTGGACGATAGGATTAGAATAAATTGAGTTAAGATAGAGTTAGGATTTTACAGCAGTAATTTACTCATAGAAATTAAGGAAAACTAAGCATACAACATCTGGGTGAATCTATTCAGAAACAAGCTGTTCAAACAGACACAGAGTCGTTGAAATGGTGTATCTGGTCGCCAGAAGGAAGTAAAGATGATTCATGAAGGATGTACTGTTTTAGTACCCTTCTTTGAGTTTCACTTTCTACTTCATAAAAAGCCTGTAGCCGAGGCGAAAGGCTAGGGCCAGCATGCGAACTGGTGAGAGAGGGGATGCGTGGGTGTGGGCTATGCGGATGGTTTGTAGCGTTTTGCGGAGTGAATGTCTGATAGACTTAACCGAATCTTTGAATTGACTCGTCTACAAGTCCACTCGTAGAACTTGTAGCGTTTTTCAATAATCAACTGTACTCGCAGTCGGATTAGTATGTTAACTGTTGCGTCCAGACTCAATGAGTTTTGAAGTTGCCTTTAATATTAAATTTTATCTTAACAAATCAGTGTTTCCATAATTTTACAAATTAGACTTTCCCGGTTCCTTTCAAGGATTTACTCCGAGAAGAACCAACCAATCACCTTCGCCGCGAAGTGCGGACATGCGCGGCTTGTAACAAGAAAGCAGTCAGGAAGTTGTAAGCGTGCCCAGGCAAAGTAACCCGTGTGAAGCACACGCGCGTCATAACACGAAAGTGAAAGAGACAAAAGTACACTTATGTCTCCCCAGTTTGACGCTCACATGCGATCAGGGTTGCAAAGTTACGCGTAACTAAAGGTTTTCCATTAAATTACGTAAACTGCGTAAAATACGTAGGATACTGTAGTTATTCACATATTCAAGATGGCTAACCTTAAATGAGGATTTGTGTTTGTTTCTGCGATTAATTATATTTGAAATTTGAATGTGCATTCTTCTTAATTTGGCAACTATAGAAATTAAAATCGAAATATAAAATGAGCAAGTCTGAAGAAGGAAAAAGAAAGGAACGCGCAAATGAAATCCCATGATCGAAATTGAATTTCAAGCGTTCAAAAGAAACGGATTAAAATGTGGATAAATATTTTTGTGAACCATCTTTACTGTGAAATAATTTTTACCACGCTAAATTCTTTTTGACATGATATTGCTTTTATTGAGCACAAGACTTATGCTTAAAGTGCAAATGCTATCTTGCCTTTTGTCAATTAACATCTGCTCATCTCCTAGCAAATCATTTTCAATGGCAATGCATATTTTCCTGGGAAAAAGTAATTTTCGTGCATTGGCCTACCACCCTTACTCATGTTTAAATTATAATTTTGACATTCATTAACAAAATGACAGGATTCGCGAACGATACATTATACATTATAAGTTTATTAATTTATTATGATAGTTCCATAAGTATTTTTCATTGATAAATATAGTTTTTAAAATTATTTGCAACATTATCCCATAAGAAACAATGTTAAAGTCAGGCTGAAGCACAACTGCGCCATTAGTCGGGAGTTTAAGGAACTATCATGTGGGGTTCATATATTTACAGGCAAAAACCGAGGAGTTGGATGGGGCTGCGCCCGCCAAAACTTGAAGTCCGGCTTATACGTGAATTACGTGTAGAAAACCATGTAAATTACGTTAGGTATCTTACCTTCGCAACCGTGCATGCGACGGTATCCTTACGGAGGGTACTCTATTAACCGGGCATGCACATCCGTCATTTTGGCTCCTAATCAATGTAGAGCTTAGGGCGGTTTCATGCTTTAGCTGGCTAACAGGCAGGCGCATGAGCAGTACATTTGTGTGTTGATAGAACAGAGAGAAATGATATATATTTCTCTTTGTTCTACCAACAAAGAAAGGTACTGCGCATGCGGCTGCTAGCTAGCCAGCTGAGGTGTGAAGTCGCTCTTATTTAATGTGTAACTGAGTGAATTCATATACAGTAAAATCAACATACCTTGATCTTTCTTTTACGTTCACCTGCTATGAAAAATCCGTTTACGTTATTAATTATGAATAAGAAGAACGAAAAGTATTCGATAAAGTCACGTCAAAGCCATGCCCTTAAAAGCATGTGTACTGATGTGAACAATGCAATCCAGATTCGACATGTTTGTGTCCAAAATACATAAAATTTTGCTTTCAAAATTGGAGTAATGGTAGAGAAGATGAAAATGGATGTAGATAGACTACATTTGGTTTTGATAATGTAAAAGAACATTTCAAAATATTTTGTGAAATTGAACTTTTTTTTCATTTTTGAAACCAAATGTAGTCTATCTATCCAATTTTACACTGTCTATCTCCTTTACTCTTATGTATTTTCTGTCCGCACTGGTCAGGCAGACAGAGGTATAAATGCACCATTACCCCTCTATGCGTATTCTATGGTTAAGACAGGTTCATCCATGGAGACTAGATATAAGGAGACCAATCTCTTATGGCCGTACTTCACAAAACATGAAATGAAGTTCTGCCAAGTACTTAGTTAGGAAACTTCCCGATGAGGGCACGTGTGTTCCCTGGGTGCAAAACGGCGGCATCCACGGTTTATAAGCATCGTGTATTAGGCGTCGCCATTTTGCACCCAGGGAACACACATGTCCCCATCGGGAAGTTTTGTAACTATGTACTTGGCAGAACTTCATTTCAAGAATGGATATATGGAGATTGGTCTCCTTATATCTAGTCTCCATGGGTTCATCCATGGATACTAGATATATGGCCGTATTTCAAAAACACGAAATGAAGTTCTGCGAAGTACTTAGTTAGGAATCTTCTCGATGAGGGCACGTGTTTTCCCTGGGTGCAAAATGGCGTCATCCACGGTTTATAAGCATCGTGTATTGGGCGTCGCCATTTTGCAACCAGGGAACGCACATGCCCTCATCGGGAAGTTTTGTAACTATGTACTTGGCAGAACTTCATTTCGGGAATGGATATGTGGAGATTGGTCTCCTTATATTTAGTCTCCATTAGTGTCTGTCAGTGTAGTGTCACATTGTTTACCGTTTATCTTTCGATATACTGTATAGACAGAAGTCTAGTCTAGACTGTTTATGTTTGTTTAGTATTGCAGGTATTGCAGTAGTATATTCAAGTATATTTTTTATTGTAGCTGGGAGATATTTTTGTGGAATTCTTTGCGCAAAAAGTGTAAATAAAATAGAATAAGCATGGAAGGAGGTAATATCAAGTTTGAACTACACTTAAAATCTAAAACTACAATTTTTGTATGATGTAGGTTAAGTTCCACGCGATGATAGTCCTGAACACAAAAACCAATATTTAAAATTTGTTTTGACAAAATAAGTTGAAGTATATTGTCAATAAAGAGACAAAAAACCGATAATTTTTCATAAATTTTTAAAGTACGAAAATAATATTTTGCCGTCAATTTTATATTTCAGCTTTCTTAAACTTGGAAATGCATATCAATAAATTCTATAGAAATCCTGTTGCACATGATTTGGGTTTATTTCAAGTTTCAAACAGATTTCATTTTCTAACTCTTGAAGACTACTTAATTCCAATATTTATCATGGAGAATATAATTTAGATAATTTCCATTATTTCCATACATTTTAGTTGCATAGATATTTTTGTTCATATTAAGAAATCGTCCTGATTAAATTATAGTAGTAGTACCCGCAAAGTATAGTGCATTACGAAAATATTAATAACAGTAGAAAAATATTTGTCCTGCAGTTGTAGATAAGAATTTATTGGTGCTGGTACTGGATGTAAACCCAGTGCAAAGAATTGTAAAACAAGTCATAACACAATGTCTGGATTCTGCAATTGTCTTCGCGAATGCACATCTGATGCAAACCCCTAACAATCACCTCGCAGTAATGGCCTGTCATGGAAATGGTGCAGAATTTCTCTATCCAGAAGAAAAAAAATCAGAGGTTAGACAAGTTGATGGCCAATATGAACTGTTTACTTTTGTTGAACGAACAATAAGGCAACGGCTGCAGCAAATGATAAACGATATGCCTGTTGACGGACGTTTAAGTTCTGAGAGTTTAATCTCAGGGGCTCTCTCGATGGCACTTTGTTATATCACCAGGCAAGAAAGAGAAAAAATCCCTGGAGAAAAACTGAATCCACGAATATTAGTTATCACTGCAAGTCATGATTCGGCAACGCAGTACATGAATTACATGAATATATTTTTCACTGCCCAGAAAATGGTTTGTGCGGTTTATAACTAAAGAATACAGACTTTTAAATATTTAGTATCACGTATTTTATATATTATCTTCATTTTCAGGGAGTTATAATTGATGTCTGTAGTTTGGATCATGAATTAACTTTACTGCAGCAAGGCTGTGACTTAACAGGCGGAAATTATCTCAAGATTCCTCAGTTGCCTGGATTACTGCAGTATTTATTGGTAAAAATATATAATTTTATTACATTTTACAAATTCAGTTAGTTAACATCTCTTAACTTACAAGCTTTAAAAAATATTTAGGTACTATATTTCATTTTGCTTCTTGATATAAAAAAATGTTATATTTCAAACTTTTATTCTAAGAATATCAATGCATTAAATAAAGTTTCAATCTAGATGTTACTGGCGTCATAACACACGTTCATACCTCTTAATGTTTAAACGTATTTTTTATGTGAACGATCGTTTTATGCCTTTGTACTCAGTATCAAAAAATGTAAATAGTGTCGTTTTATTCGTTTTGCTGAATGATATTACTCTGATATTTTTCGTTGGATGAGAAAAGCTTTCTAGCTGCTTTTATTGTATTTTTTAAAATGTTTTTTATTTTTCTTTCTGTTGGATTCCACTCGACATAAAACGACTTTTCAAGATAACTATCTACACTACTTTAAATTTCATGAATTTTAAAATTCAGGGTTTGTATATATATTGTTTAGTTATACATCGATCTCAACTGCGGTCAAATTTCTCGGCATTTTTAACTTGAAAGAAAGAAGCAGACTCAGTTTTTCCTTGCCGGTGTATATACGTTTTCGTTCGTTGTCCACTTTCCCATTTAAAACCGTCCCTGTTCTATGGCTACCTCCAGACACAGATTTTCGATGTGCCCACATAAACTTTCAAACAATGGCGAATTAACTTAGTCTGAAGATGCTTTTATGATCATTACTGGCTTATAAAAGAATGTTAGTTTTCAAAATTGGGGACTTGAACTGCAAGCGTTTTATACTCAATGCTGGGCTTTAATTTTTTGAAAAGGGCTACCATATAATTTGTTTTAATTTACTAATCAAAAACTTGATAATGTTATGTAAAACTTAAAAAATTGCATTAATATGACTCTTTAGGACAATGTAATTTAATTAGGGAACGCGACTTGTGCATTCGAAATTAATAATTTTAAATTCTTCAGTTTCAAGAAAAGATTAAAAGAACTATAAAATGTAATTCATTGAATGTCCAGAAACAAAATTCAAATAAATTTAATATTGAAGGCATAATAAATGCCATTTGCAAATGCCAAAAAAATAATACAAATTCAAATTTTTGAAATTTGTTTTATCGTTGACACAGTGGGTGTTCCTTCCGGATCCAAGTGTCCGATCCAAACTGGTTCTTCCACCACCTGTTAAGGTAGACTACAGAGCCGCATGCTTTTGTCACCAGGAACTTGTCGATATAGGCTATGTTTGCTCCGTATGTCTTTCAAGTAAGATGATTTTTCATTTAAAGTCATACACACATATATATATATATATATATCTAAGCCTAGTATATATATAAAATTTGAGTATAAATGTCTGCTTTTTTCAGTTTTTTGCAAGTTTAGTCCAATTTGCACTACCTGCCAGTAAGTATTTGAATTATGAAATAATACCAATAGAATTCGAGACAAATTTAATTACTTGTCTAATAATAATTGTCTTTTTTTTCACAGTACTGTCTTTAAAATGCCTGGACCTATATTAATGAAAATGAAAAAAAAGAAGAAGCCTGTAGATATTATACATTAGCAATATAAATAATAATTTTTAGGATTTATAAATAATTAAAAACAAGAACTAATAATGTAAATAATTTATATCATTAAATTAATTTAAAAAAAAATCCATATCTTAATGTTAAATCAATTTTTTTACTCTGCTGCATTTGTCACAATTGGCCTTCAACTGTTTTTTATTCAGATCAATTAACACCTTTATAATCAAGTACCCAAGTTTTATGAATTGTGTGAATTAAGTTGGGTATAGGTTTGAACACTGGAACAACATTATTACAGAATGAAAATTAAATACTAAAAGAAAATCTAGGAAAGAGAAATAGACGAATTAATTAAAAGTATCTATTGGCGAAATTTTATGAAACAGTGAAGAGCGATAGATTAAATTGCGTGTCATACAATTCTCCAGCTTTTCTTCAAATTATCTTTAAAGTTCAGTTGCTGAAAATTCATTTTGTCTACTTGCCTACCAAGTATTCCCTAAAGCATCGGCTAATTAGTCGAAATTTCCAACTTCTCGTCCCTTCTGCGATCGCCGTGAATCAGATTTTACGCTTGCCTTTGTACTCTAATAATAATAATGGTGACAACGGCGCTAGTTGTCATACATATTGTTTATTGTTCTAAGTTGAAGTTATAGTTTATAATAATAATACAACATTAACAATAAGAACAATTGCATGAATATGATTTAATTATTAATGAAGATAATAATAATAAAATAATAGTCATGGAAAATTGTATATAATAATAATAATAATTTTTTTTTGTTTTTTGAGGAAGGGAGAAATGCTTTATGCACCGTCAAGGGGACTCCGTACCCCCCCTGGTGTGTGGAACTTTGCTGCTTTCGTAGCCCTACCCACTAAATCTCCCTCCCCGTCTCTAGGCCATGTGTTTCCACCCCGGAACCGCCGTTAGGCATTACATGCCCCTCTTCGCCACACCTCTTGTAGCTCCTGCTGCGGCCTGGCCCCCTGCAGTCAGCCGCCATATGACCAAAGCCAAGGCAGCGGTAACACCTTTTCACCTCCGTCTTCCTGCGGACTCTGCAGGAGACCCACCCGATCTTGATGTGGGCCGCCTTTAGTAATTTCAGGGCCCACGTATCCTCTATTTTAACGAACGCCTCCCTAGTGCCTCTGAGTGGCTTCCTCGTCAGGGCCACCTCCATATCTGATGACGGCTCCTCCCTTAGGCAGCTCCAGACTGCCTCCTCTATATCTTCGGCCTCCACCGTAGGATCTATGTCCAGGATTTCCACCTCGACCGTGAAGACAAGGTGGCGGACAAATCCGGTAGCTCCAATTGCATCGTGGAAGGCAGAATCTAATTTTACTCTGTCCTTCGCTTTGCACTTTAGTTCGACCAGGAGATCCTTCGTCCTGGTCTCTCTGATTCCTCCTATTTTTTACCCCAGCTCGTCGGGGCTTATGCGGCTCTTCAGATCCACCAAACAACTCCTCACACAAACTTTTATTTAAATTTTCAAACTCCATCATTAATCCCACGATTAGCTAGGGAAGTATTCGGTCGGCTCCTGCAGAGCCCCGCATGCAGTGATAAGGCCTCAATACTCTAGGAGGTGGCCTGGTTTCCTAGAGACACCACTCCCTGTTGCCATGCAGCCCCCGGCACAGTAGTTAACACCTTGGCTTGGGGGTTATTCCTTCGGGACCATCCCTGGAACATTATCCGCGACTGCTTATTTAGTTTTGTATCCGTATTCAGCAGTAACCCTTGGTACAGGGCCCCTCTATCCGCAAGCTGAGGACGCGCCCGGTGGTCTGTTCTGGGGCCCTCTGATCGATTTCCGAAAAAACCAACGCAGGACCGGGATAATAATAATAATAGTAATAATAATTAATTAGTTGGGTTTGAATAATAATAATAGTCATGGATGCGTGACAGCTCATAAATATGTCTCTGAAATCTTATTGTTGAAATCTTATATTGTTAATTTTCCTTGATATAAAAATTATAATGATAGTTATAATTTATAAAATTATGATAATTATAAATTTATGGTGATTCGAAGTTTCTAAGTGATTCTAAGTTTTCTTGTTTAATTTTTCTGTATTTTTGAGATTTAAATTTTAGGTTATTTTTTCTCTTCAAATTACCCATATTTTTGATTAATAATTTTCTGTCTTGCAATGAATATTTTTCAGAAAATATAGATCCAATTATGTTATGAAATGCTAAGAGGTAATAAAAGCTACGCAGTAAAAATGTTCTATAAATGCGGTTTGCAATGGGTGTAGTTTCCGTTTCATATGAAAAGGTAAATGTGTTGGTTCATAAAGTCTACCTCGTATCCTGAAGCAATCGGTTTCTCATTTCACGATGAAATTCGGTTGTTCTGAAGACAAACGGCCTACATTGGTCTGACACAAACATAGATGCTCTTTTTCTAATGTAATATAGAAGAAAAGACTGTGTATCTTTAGATACGTGTTGACTTTGGTGCTTTTAACGTATCCTCAATATCCAATCCTTTTAAACTTGAATAAATAATGCAGTCGAATGTCGACTAAAATGTGTGTACAGGTCCGAAGTAATGCTTGTTCGAGAGCTTTGTACAACTCGATATGTAACATTTGTTATTCTTTCAGCCTTTTATATGGATACTGTTTTGAAACTTGTTTAAATATGCCTTAATGCTTGCATTTTTAAAGTTATTTACTTGAAAGCTTTCTATGTGGAAATTATTAAAATTCGAAGAGTTAAGTTGAAATGGTATAAATTTTGAATTCTTCATTTTTAACCTTTCGATTTGCATTGGTGTCTCAATTTTATTGCTTTTATATTCATGATCATTTTTTAATGAAGGAAAATAATGTATTAAAACAATGCCTATTTCAAAAATAATTCCACAATTTTGTATGGTAAATTTTAACAACTTGATATCATGTTAGGAACTCAATTACAAAAAAAGATTGCACCCTGGTGGAAGCATCGGATTGGATCTTATTCCATGCGAGTCCGCGCCACTCCGAAGAATTTCAAACCCAATCAATCCGAACCGACTTTTAAAATCGAATCAATCTGTACAATTCGAAAAGACTCAAACCGAATACAATTTTTAAACCGAGGCAATCCGAAGAAGTTGAAGTCGAATTAATCTGAACCAATTTTTTAATCCATCTCAATCCGTGCAATCCGAAGAAGTTCAAACCCAATTAATTCGAATTCCATCTGGTCGAAGTATTTTGAATTAAAAAAAAAAAATTTGATTTATGGAAATTTTTTGAATCGAATCAGATAGAGGAATAAGAGTAATTTTCCCTTTTGAAAAGCCTTAAAAAGTTTGTCAGTTTTTTGCGTACGTTACACCGCTTTTGAAATATTTTTAATTAATGAAAAAATAAGTGTTTCGGATTGATTCAGTATGGAATTTTTTTTCTGACTTTAGATTGAGTTGCATTGAAATGGATAGGATTTCTCTGAATTTCGGATTGAATTTTCGTCGACGGGGATTGGTTCGAAAAAAAATTTCAGAATAGGGTGGAATAAAACGGATAGACATTTTTTCAAATCGAAAGTTGTGCCAGGATAATTTTTTTTATATTGCATTTTATAAGCTGTTTAAAATCTTTTCTTATAGTTCACTTTATATAGCAAAGTAATGCAATTATTAATGAAGTCGAATTTGCATATTTATTGAATAAATAACCTTAAGAAGATCTGTCTAGTTGATAAATTAGTTGTCTAATTTAAAGTTTTTTAGTGCGTATTTGAATTAACACCGCAATATACGGCTGTAATAAAATATCGCTTTTTTTAAGGGCTAAAAGAAACTTTGAACGGCGTTTCGTTATAATTAATTGACCGCGGTATCGAGTCCAATTAAGCTTTTTGAGTTTCAAATGAAATTTAAGTATCTACTTTAACGAAGATAAGAGTTACTCTTCGTAAAATCAGAAAACAACTTTCTTGGTATTTAAAATACTAAACAAAAGATAAATTAATTTATTCAAAAACTTTAAAAAATGAAAAATAGTTTTTTGAGAAAAAAACACGGTCAGGAACGAAAGAAATAATCTATCAGACTGGAAATTTTTCCACAATTTTTTTTTTGAATTTGTTCAATTACAAATTGGATTAAGTGGTCGAATTGAGATGTAGATATTTTAAATGAAAATTTTAAAGGACAATTTCAGAAACGAACGTTTGTCCTTAATTAGAAAAGGCTAAGCGCAATCTTGGAATGGAAGCAACGTGCTGACCCGGGTCAGATATAATTGCTAGTGAGATAATTGAAATGCTCTGTTATGTAGCATCCGATTAGTGCCTGTGGTACTAGATTTGAATGCACGCGAAAATGAAATTACACCGAACAAGTGATAAGTGATAAGCACATCGTGCCCTAGCAATCGTGTAAATATGCACAATGTTCATATATATATCTAGACATATGTACATTTTTAGAATGGCAATTTCAAGAATCGCTTGTTCTAATTTGGTCTAACTACTTATTCCACGACATTATCAACATTCTCTGAGTTCCGCACAATAACAGATTTCAGCTCGGTAACAATCTTTTGCTCGTTTTACCTCTTCTTTGAACAGGGGCCGTTGAAATTAGAAAAAAATAAAATGCTAGATTCCATTTTTAACTATCTTGATGCAAGTTTTGCAATTAAATAATTCTATCTGCTTTATTCCAAAAATCTGTTCCCGTGCCAATAGGAACTATTCCGAATCTAATTCGAAATCAAAAGCCTCAGATTGACTTCGAATTGGTTCTGACTGAATTTAAAGTAGACTCAGCCGAAAGTTTCGAATTGGAATCCAATCTAAACGAATCAAAACTATTCCGATCCATTCCGAAATCTGTTTCCGAACCAATCCAAAAAAATGGTTAAATTGTGTTTGATGTAAATCTGATAAAAATTAATCCGTGATCTAAACCAAATCTTTAATCCGAATAATTCCGATTTTGGTTTTATTCGGATTGAAATGGAATGAATCGGATTGATTTTTAATCGATTTGCACCAAACGAGATTAAGAAAGATTTTTACATTGGTTCGGAATGATTCGAAATAGCTCGAATTGAATTCCACACTGAGAAAACTGGAGTGTCAAACTTTGAGTGTCAAAATGTAGATAGTCAGTCTGAACTTCTAGATAGTACAACACTTTCTCCGAAATTTTTTCTTTTTGGTCAGGGAGACACTCATTTGATATTCAGCTTAACTGTTACCAGAGGGTCAGAATCACTATAAAGAGTGTCGATTGGTGAAATACGCGCCAAAATTGTAAAGTCACGTGGGTTCGCCTATTTTTCCTCCAATATCACCAGCGTGGACTCTAATCTCATTGCCGGTTTCGCGTCCTTTACGTGTTAAAGTGTCACGAGGGTTATTTTTGCCAACTAATTGGTGAGTACCTATTTCACTTGCTATAATAACATAATAATTGTGAAAGCTTAAATATAATAGTTTTGAGGTTAGCCATAGAGGTAGATTATAGTCTGTTTTTCCCTCTTCGATAATCTATTTTTCTCTCTGCGATGATCAACTTTTCCCTCTAAAGTATTCAAGTTGACCATCTTATTTTCACAATTCACAGGTAATAAGTTACACTATCTAGAAGGCTGTCCTATAGTTTAACCTCAAATATAGTCTGCTAAGTCTGCTTCACCCTCCAAATGTTTAGGTTGACACTCCAGTTTTCTCAGTGCAGAGGGAAGCACGGATTTAGAAAAATTAGAATTATAAGTTGGATTCAGGTTTCTTTCGAAAAAAATATGACGTAAATGTTTTAATATGATGTCAGATGCTGAATATTGTAAATAAAAAATGATTGAATGAAGAAGGCTGAAAAAAAAGAAGACTTCAAATTAATTAAATGAATTTATTAGATTCAAAAGCTGTTGGAATTTTTCAAATTGAAATTACTGGGCCAATACAATATTTAAAAAATATAAAATCTCTTTCATAAAAATTCAAGAGAAAAATTTCTGAATAAAATGCAAAATATAATACAATTTAAGAATCCGGTCTCTTGAACAGTACGTGGGAAATTTCAAAATTTCGTTAACTCTATGCATTACGTGTTCGAGCGGGAGAACTCGAAGGCAACTTAAATGTGTTTTGTTCCGAAGTCTTTCTTATTTCTCTGTCTTTCTTTCATGCGTACCTTACTTTCTTTCTCTTTCGTGTCTCGTCTAACCAGATTATGATAGTTCAAAGAGAAATAAATTCGGTAGAAACTCAAGTTTTGTGAAGAAGATATGAGATTGGCTTCTCACACGTGGATGAAACATGTTACCCGATTAGTTTCGATTCAAATTCCCAACACGGACTCCGTGAATACTTCAATTTTTTTATTCCACAAGACAGAATATTAATTTCCAAATCTTCCATGTAGACATACATGAATTTATGCCTGAAATATAATTCCATATTGACGAGATTCTATTTCCAATGATTGAAAAGAATCTGCGACACTTTTAAATAAAAAGTCATAAAAATAAGATTTACTCTCAGTGACCAATTATCTTATGTATATTTATCTTTGGAAGATAAAGTCAAGAATTTGCCATGAAGGAAGTTGCAAGGTATGGACCAGAGTAAACTTGAGAATTCAAATATAAAGGTCTTCCATCAAGATTAGTAAAAAATATAAGGAAGCTGTCAGGGGATGACTGATGGATGGCTCTTGTGTCAGAGATTTGACTTAATGGTAAAGATGTAAATCAACGAGACGTTAGCTCAATTAGTCAATTAGAAAAGAGTAAATAAAAGATTTATTATATACTAATATTAAATTCCTATAATAAGATCAAATATTATAGCTTAAGGGGAGAAATCCAATTAAAAGCCAGAATTTACACGATTATTGGAAATTTTTTTGGTTAGTAAAAAACATTTTTTGCAATAAAAAAGTGTTTTTTCTTGGTGTTTTTTAGAAACAATTATATTCAAATAGAAGATAATAGTGTTATAAAGTTGTGTTGAAAACTTCAGAAAGATCCATTGAATAGTTTTTAAATTGCGTTTCACGACAATTTCAAAAATCATGTTTCGAACTCTTCACTAAAAAAACAGTATAGCTAAGAGAACTATATTTTGATCGTCAGAACCAGAAAATGCCAATGCTACGGTATGGTCCTCGGAACTATATGAGTATAGATGAGACAGCTGTACAAGTTCGTTGATATGACAATACCATGTATAGTCATCGTAAACAAAATATTATACCATCGTTATCGCTCTTGTGGATTTTCGCGTGTGATAAAACAATACGCAATACGCAAAAATGATCTTTCAAAGAAAGAAAAAATGCTCCAAACAAATCGACAAACGCTTCGAAAAAACGCCTCGAAAAAATGACACTTCTTTCTCATTTCGAGGTTAGAGTCACGTGCATGCGAAGCAATGTATAGGTCGCGCGGCAAACCAGTATAGTTGTGTCACCTATACCGCATGGGTCGAGACACTACCCAGGAAACAAAAAACCATTCACTTGCGTAAAATGTAAATGGGCTTTGAGGTGTTCTGAATTGCGTATCTGTCACTGGAATTTCAGCATTAACAGATTGAAAACCAATATTTCCGATAGAAAATAATGTATTTAAAGTGAACAATCGTTTACAATACAATTCGTATTCTGTTTTTATTGTATTTCTCTTATTCAGAGTGACCTTTTAAGACTTCCATTTCATTTGGAATTTCAACCGATTCATGCGAACATCAATGAATCGTACATTGCCATTAGAAATTATTTGAGGTTAATCAGTCTTATTCAACCCTACTCACTTAACGATTTAACCAATGTCGAATGGCAGATTTAAAACATTGCGCACAAATGGCAGATTTCAAGTGTCACCATCCGATTGAATTTTTATTTCCTGAATATGCAAATGACAGATACACAATTCAAAGAGACGCGCGTTCAATTGGTTTTTTTTCCTGGGTATATACCGGTGTAGGTAGAACAGCTATACTCTTTTTTCCGTGTTTTTTCAAACAGACACCACTTTACCATTTTTTTAAAATTATCCTACGGGGTGGACTGCTTCTAGTATCATTGAAGAAATATCGATCAATCAATTTTTGTTTTGGGTGATCTATAACAACTTATAATGCTCACCGCAACAAAAATCTGGCACATTACGGCTAAGGTTTTCATGAATAACTTTGTATAAGGTTAGTAAAACTACAAGCGAAAATTCATACATTCTGTTGCATTCTAAATGCAAAAAAAAGTTGAATAAATATAATAGTCTCTGAGAAAAAAATTCCTGTTCACTTTCTTTTTTTGACTTTTACTTAGGTGTACCCGCTTGAATGATTTAACCCTCTCTAGGATGAGAAATAACTTGTATTTGAATGTTAAATTTTCTTGTTCCATAAAAGCTACTTTATAATTTGAAGCAATTAACCTTTCACTTTATTCTTGTACTTGTCCATTAATTCCCTCATGCTTGTCATAAATGTTCCTCAATGATCAGACTAACGCTTGTAATATAGCACTTATAACCTTTGAAACAAAGCAATTTACTTAAAGCAACATTAGGAGTAAACGTTTCAGAACCTAGATTAAGTTGCATAATATGGAATTTATGAGAAAAGTAACGAGACAGAACAATTGCCTTGTCAGAGAGCTCGTTTTATCTTAATTTGATTTTCCACCGCCGCTGAAAAAGGATTCCAAAGTGAGAAGTTTAAATTAAGAAAAAAAAGTTTTCTTACCATTCAGATTAAATTCAAAGTGCTTTTTTGAAGGACCGGCTAGATTTCCAAAAGATGAAATGATGAATGTTACATTTTATTTGTGGAAGTGTGACCATTTTGTAGATAAATGGTATAATTTACAGGAATAAAATATAATAAATAAGACTCGTGCTTTTTTTATCATTCGTATAATAATAAAAGGTACAAATAAAATAATAAATTTGAGAACAATTCTTTAGAACATATCAAATGAAATACAAAATATTTCATCGTTCAAATAGTTTATTTTACTATCAGAGATTTTTAACGGACTAATGAAGTTCTAATTGAATTACAAAATGTCAGGAATTATTGCATTAAATAAGCATTTGTAAATATAGCATTTGAGTTGGCTCAGACTTCGATATTACAGTTAATCTACCTCTGGCTTTTGAATACAAATTGAAAGCAAATATAACTTGTGATAACAATATGATATGCCTGTAGATTGTTACTCTTGTTTGTAACTTACTGGAAACTGAAATCATTCAGTAAACGTGACTCAAATTTACATTTTCGCAAGCACGTATATAGATATTTTTAATATTGTACAAATATATTTAATTCATAATAACAGTTCGTGGCTTAAAATTCTTTTTTGATTTTTGAAGTTTTTGAATAGTCAAAATTTTAATTAAAAAATTGTAGCTTTCTTATTTTAGAAAAGATGATTATCTCATGTAGCTCAGTAATATAATCTTAACTGAGTTGTGTTGTTATCTAGGTAGAAAAGCCAGTATTTAAATTCATCTCACTTGGGACAAGCGATGGTAAAAGGAGCCAAATACGAGGTATAGAAATGCGGAGAAATGGCGTATAACCTTTATCCCAAGGGTGAAATTCTGAATGCATTTTGCCAGTAAAACTAACAATAGTCAGTAGTGGTTATCCATCAGACGTTGTGTTCTAAAACTCATATCGAGAGAATACGATGTTATGTCACATAACACCAAATCAAAGGCATTATATACTATTTTTCTACTAGCGGGTCATAAAGTGGATTTTATTGCGACACGGGAAAAACATTAATTTTACTCGTGTGGTTGTTACCCTCGCTTTGCTCGGGCATCAAACTTCACACTCGCAAAATAAATTTTCTTTCCCTAGTTGCACAATAATTTTATGGCCAAACTCGAACTGTGGGAATATTTAAAGATATTAGACGACAGACATTTCTATTCTAATTTTCGACTTTAAAAATCTACAAAGTTAGAATACCCTAAAGTATTACACCATTAGAAAATTCTGTCGCAATTTTACGAGATATATCCTTCCCTTTATAAGAAAACCATGAATGTGCAATATCGAAGTTTGAGGGAAACGAAAAAAACTGATTTCAATTTGAAAATAATCAAAATTAAGAATTAAAATTCAATTTGAAAAATAATGAATTTAGATTGAAATACTATATTATTTAAATTTCATTGAAAATTGAAATAAGTTTTTTCATGGTTTTCGGATAAAGGGGACGATATAACTAAAGTTTTATGGAGTTACAATTTCTTTGTAGATATGTTGTTACCGGTATTATAATTTGAACATTAAAGTGAATGGCCTTTCCGGTTAATGTTCAAGTTACAATTTCTTATTCGCTACAATTCATATTCAAGAGAAAATTTTTCAAATTTTAGTTACAAATTTCTGAATATTCTGATATATTTATCAGAAAATTAAACAGAAATAAATTTTAACTTGTAACTAAAAATTCTGTTACAGTTTCGTAACTTGAAAACAAAATTTGGAAATTCCAATACATTTATTAAAAAATGCCAAAAGCTTAGAGTTCTTTACGTGTTCGAAAACACAGTTACATTGTTAACATTTCTTATTTATGCAGTGAAGTCCAAAAGGTACATTTAAATAAGCTACATATATACTACTTATCTTTTAATAAATATTTTTCAACAAATTGTCCATTTCTGATTGTATTGTTTATTCAAGGGGATTTTCTGTAGTATTGGATCTGTAACTTAATTCGTGCGGTTTGCTAAGAGATGGCGTAACTTGATTATTATTCCATCGTTCCAATATTCCGAACATGCATTGGAAAGCTACTGTCATTGTGCGTATTTTTCAGTATATGTCATTCATTTGAAGCGTAAACAACAATAATTTTTTTTCACTCAAATATGTCGAACTTTGTGCCTGAAAAAGTGTTTTTGCGGGGAGTTCTTCTTCATTACTTTAATATGAAGAAAACTGCTGCCGAAAGTCATCGTACTTTGGTGGAAGTTTATGGTGAACATGCTCTAGCTGAGCGAACGTGCCAAAAGTGGTTTGCACGATTTAAAAGTGGTGATTTTGGCTTGGAAGACGAAGAACGTCCTGGGCAGCCAAAAAAGTTTGAAGATGAAGAACTGGAAGCATTACTCGATGAAGATTGTTGCCAAACACAAGAAGAGCGAGGAAGAAGCCATGAGCTGGTGGGGTCTATGGTGGGGGCCGCCAGCTCCCACATTCTGGGATCACTGGCTGCTGGGAAGCCACAAAAAGAAGTCATTTTTGCATCGGATTATTACTGGTGATGAAAAATAGATCCATTACGACAACCCAAAGCGCAAAAAATCATATGTAAAACCCGGCCAACCAGCCAAATCAACGGCATAGCCGAATATCCATGGCGCGAAGGTAATGTTCTGTATTTGGTGGGATCAGAAGGGTGTGCTGTATTTTGAGCTGCTAAAACCGGATGAAACCATCAATGGAGAACGCTACCGAACACAATTAATCCGTTTGAAGAGAGCAATAGCCGAAAAACGCCCAGAATATGCGACCAGACGCGAGGCCAAAATTTTCCATCATGACAACGCTCGGCCCCATGTTGCTATTCCGGTTAAGAACTATTTTGAAAACAGTGGATGGGAAGTTTTACCCCACCCGCCTTATAGCCCAGACCTTGTCCCTTCTGACTACCATTTGTTCCGGTCGATGCAGAACGCCCTCACTGGAATGCGGTTCACATCAAAACAGGGTATCAAAAATTGGCTTCATTCATTCTTGGCCGCCAAGCCGGCGCAGTTCTTTTGCGATGGAATCCACAAATTGCCAGAAATATGAGAAAAAGTCATAGCTTCAGATGGCAATACTTTGAGTAATACTATTTTCCATGTTTTTCTTAAATAAACGTTCAAATTTTGAAAAAAAAACCGCACGAATTGAGTTATAGATCCAATAACATTGTTAAAAAATCGATTTTTTTTCTTTGCATTTTTCCACAGTTTATGTTACTATAAATGAAATTGCAAAAGGGTGTATTGTACGGCCAAGGTATTGCCGATTAATCGTAAATGCCAATTTCCCGGAGAAAAGTGAACGTAAAACTTCCAACGCGTTTTTCTCGAAACGACGTTTTTCAAACTGGTTTACACGATTTCTAACGACTGTTCGGACGAATGTGGGTCCGCTTTTTCTAAAAATATGTGGCATTGTTGTCGCTATCGTTTGACTATCATTTGGCTCCCAATTGTTTATAAAAAATGTTTTATGAATTTTTTAAGATCGAAAAAAGGCGAAAAAAATCATTTTTTTCAAAGTTCCGCCATTATGAAAATTTTTATCTTAAAAAATCTGCAGGGTAGTCAGATGAGAATTACACTTCTACAGATTAAAAAACACTACGTTTTTTATTTCAGAAAAACCGAACTTGAGATATCGTGTGAACCGATGACACAGATTTTTTGGAAGGCCTCTCTTCGCAAGGGTGCAGTGGACAAACCGATGAACATTTTCAAGGTTTAACAAAACTTTTAAAAAACCGTATTAAAAAATATTGATAACTTTTTTCACAGTAAAATTCCAGAGAATGCTTCAAAAAATGTCCGTTACTACAGAAGACTCCCTTAACATAAAAATATGTTTAAAGAAATAAGAACATAATACACATGAAAATGAAATGGGGCCTTATATGGTCCACGTTAGGACCACAGTTGGGGCATAATTTTGTGTCTCTCATCAGGATAGGCGTTTCATTTCTCATCGGGCGCTAGCGGGATCGCCTCATCAGGGGCTCTGTTTACCCCATTAGGGCCAGAAAAGCGCCTCACTTAAATTTCTGTACGGGTATTTCTAATAGTACATAACTAATCTATTAAAATACATAAATGTGTTATAAATTAAAAAAAAAATAAAAGTAAAATTCTAGAAATATATTTTTATCAATTCTGTTATAATTTGATATTTGTCATAACTCAATTGTGAAATAGATAATTTAAGAATGTTCGGATACGCGATATTCTCTTTTACTGATGGTGGCTTTTGAAAAGTTCATTCACATAAGTAAAAATAAACTGGAACTCGACTAGAGTGTAACTTGCAGCTTCATATTTTTCAAACTTCTTTTTACAGAACATAACTTTCTCGCTACATTGAAGCCGTATTTTGATTAGTTTTGTCCTTTTTTGTTCCGAAGATTAAATCGCTGTTGACATTCCTCTTTAAATGTTTCAAATAAACTTACGCGGAAGAAAATGTTCAACCCATCCAACTTTTTATTAAAAAATGTGTAGTATATATACATGACCCACATACTTGAATTCCTCATCTTCTGGCTCCTTTATTTTAAAGTTTATCGAATTTCTATTCACAAAATATCGAGAACTGTGTTCTTCGAAATCTATTTAAAAAGTCTCCATGAAATGAAATTAAATAATCTTAAAATAATCTTAAAATTAGTTTCATCAAATTTATTTTCCATTACAAAATAATCTAAGAGATGTATATATTTTTTTCTATTTTCTCTTGTATCCAAAATGTTGATAATTTCATAGTAATTATTGCTGAGGGTATTATTTGATGCTTCAATTAAGGTAACATGTGAATGTATAACATTCAAAACAGAATAGTGACAAGGATTGAAATAAAGGCAGAAATCTATAATAATTAGCAAAGCTTGCTCTAGGGTAGTTTTTCGTTGTCAAATACGTAAATGGCATCTATCGATTATCTGATCATTATGCATTCTATCTAGTCTGCAAATGCGATGATTACTGACCACCATGGCCAATCTACTATTCGTATTATTCCAACTTCACTAATAAACGTAATTATGTTCAAAATGCAACCATGCACTGAAATTATTTATTGTATAATAATTTTCAATGTTGTAAAGAATTGTAAAAGAACAATTTAATCATTAACATTGACAATTGAAATTTCATCCGGGTAGAATATTAACATTTTTTTCATTCTTTATTTTATTTTGCACCTGGATTTATGTAAGAGGGTTAATACCATTTGATATGATAAGTCTGATGCAATTTAAAACCCGTATGCACGGATCCTCGGGCACTGCAAATAATTAAAGGCAGAAAGGCAGAGTACATGCTACTATGCTAATCACGGTCGTGGGTTTCAAGTCCATCGTTTCGCATGTGTTTCAACCGTTTCACCGCAAATCCTTCGGGACTCGTGAGGTTAATGTTAAAATTACGATGGTAAGCATATGGTCCAAAAGTGAAGGGGATATATTTGAACCGAGTGAGTCTCCCAAGAATTGTTGAAAATCTATACCCTCCTTCCATATGCAACTGCAAATTCTATAAAATTTGTCCTTACACGGAGAAACTTTTTATATCAATTTTTAGTATAGTATTTTTCAATTTAGGGCAAAACGTATCACTTTAAGAATCTTTGTTAGTAAAAATACTAAACTTTATAATGACGATATGAAACTTCAGCATAGTTCATAGCAAATTTTACTATAGCTTATACTAAAGTTTCATATCATTATTATAAAGTTTAGTATTTTTACTAACAAAAATTCTTAAAGTGATACGTTTTTCCCTAAATTGAAAAATACTATAGTAAAAATTGATATAAAAAGTTTCTCCGTGTACTACTTATTGAAAACTCAATTTTAGTTGAAGCCATGGATCAATTGGACCACGTGACTAAATTATACATTTATTCATTCATGTAAGATAACTTTTTTAATTTACAAAGTATCTTTTTGAAAATTTGGGGAACGTAACAAAAGACAATAATACACGTTTCTTAACTTTTTTTTAGTAAACATTTGGGAAACTTGTCGACAATTATAGTTAATTGTAAAATTTCTTGCAAAATTCCCACTCAAACGAAGTTGACAGACGTTCTTTATCGTTCTTTGCTGTATTTTCCAAATTTCCAGGAAAAAATTTTGTAAAATTAAAGAGTTATCTTATACGAAATTTTACAGGAATTTGGTCACGTGATCTGGTTAATCCATCCACGTGACCAAAGTTTTTGGTAAATATATTCGTGTAACTATTTTCGATACAAAGTATCTCTTTAAAAATTTGGGTAATATGATAGACTACAAAGAGGAACTGATTCGTTTTGGCAAAATTAAAAAAAAAATTCCTTTCACAAAAAATAGAACTGGAAAAGTTATCGACGTAGTATTTATTGGTTGACTGTAAAAATTTTTGCTGAACTTTTACAAAACCGAAGCGGACAGATGTTCTAATGCTGTTCGGTCAAAAATGGAAATGCTTCGCGTTTAAAGGTATTCCAATGTCCAATGCCATTTTATGCCTTCAATCAATTCCTTCTCTCCGGGTGGCGTTCTAAACCGAATTTGTGCTTTTATTTATATTTCGAAAGATATTTTTTAAATAAGTAGGTATAATCAATGAATAATATCATGGATCTTAGAAATGACATGCTTTCGTTGCTTTCTTCTTCTTTTCCTAGTTTTTTTCATTTCTCTCGTTAAATTTTCTGTTTTTATACGAGATGGATTTTATTCTTTTTTCTCATAGTTCTTCATACCTTTTTTCGCGATTCTTCTATTTTCTTGGTTAAAACGATAATCGATCGATCACAAGAATTTAAATGTAGTCTATACAGTTTTTATAGATATCCTTAGCTGTCAAAATAGTGAAACGAAATTGTCTTCGAGGATAGTAATGGTAACTAAGAAATTCACTTGCATACTTATTTCAATGCGTTTGGGTTTTGTTGTTATATAAACGGTTTAACGATCTGACTTAAACCCGTTTTAACGTCAGTCGTAAACTGGACCTGATACTAACTTTGGAAGTCTGTGGTTAAAGTTGTGAGGAGGAAATATTACTTCGAAAACGAAATAAGGGAACGAGAATGTACCTAAGACTAATATTCAGCATATTATTATTATATTCTGTTCGAGAATTTATTAAGAAAATGTTTGTTCTTCCCAACATAAAAATATCAAAGAACAATGTCCGAAAAATACAATACTAAACATTAGTAGAAACATTTCATCCTCATAATTAAACATTTCTTCAAGAATAAACAATTAGTCTTTGTAAAAACAGTGATACTTGATTATACACTGTTTATGTAAAAATTAGTAATATCATTAATATAAAATGTATTTTCCAATTGAAAGGGTGTTCTAGTTAATGAAAGAAAGCATTTTTAGATTTCATGTTGTAATATTCTTGAGAATAATTCATATTGTCAAGAATTTTACAACTTTATCTGTAAAAATCTATAGTGTCCACGTGTCGCAATTTTAAAATATTGAAGAAAGAGTTTGCATGAAAAACGCATTACCACAAAATGGGATATAAAGAGCACAGATTGCATTTCCAAAGAACAAGTAAAGCTTGCTTTCAGTCAAAGAACAAGTTTAGAACTTAAAAAAAGTATCTGAAAGTTTTGAGGTTATTTTTTTAAAATTAATTATTCTCTGAGGAAGTGATAAAACTAAGTTGGAAAATAAACTTGAAACTTGAGCGTTTTGTGAGACGTAGGGGAAATCTTTGTTATAATTTGCTTTCATTAATGCTTAATTCAAACTATATATATTTTAACTCCTTCTTGCCTTAGCTGTGACTTCTATCCATCGATCTTGTTTGTCATGTATTATTTTTGTATTCTTATATATCTTTTCCTACTTTGATGTACGAGTTTGATAATATATTAATAAAAAATTATGTCTAAAAAAACCTCATTTCAATTTAATCTTGATTCCGACTCATGGATTATTTTCTTCGACCTATCACAGAACATACTCTAGAAAATTGAATAAAAGTTAACAAAACGGTGAAAGTTTAGAATTTCCATTTAGAGAAGACAATAAATTGAAATAAAAAAGTTTATTCACTTTACCTTTGTTCTAAAATGCTTTAGGAATGACATTTCGTTTAATCATGAGGCAATTTACTTAAGCTCTAGTAGAAAAAGTGCGCTAGAGTACGGCGAAAGTGGACGAAGTACGCGTTTAATCAGACAGACAGTCAATTGCTATTACATTTACTTATTCTTGATTCCAGTTTAGATACGCTTTCTTTCTCGAATTTTACGTAAGCTTGCTGGTGAAATAGGATTTCTTACCTGATTACTTTACAGCTCTACCGCTACAATTGTACAATTGTACGATATCAGTGCAATTCTTCTCTGAATAATTCTTCTTCTCTTTCTTATCATTTGTATGCAAATTGCTTTTGGATCCTCTGAGACTACAATAGTTTATTAAGTGGATATTTTTAGTATTTTTGAAATAAATATAAAGACTTATACTCTTATAAAATAATTGTTTAAATTGCAATGAAATAATTTCTGAATATTTCACAGCCACTCTCTAAATTTGAATCAGTCAAAATCTACTGATTATCAGTGAAATTTGACTGATTCAAATAGCTAAAAAGAGGTTACTGTAAATCAGTCAAATTTCACTGATTATTTCAGTGAAAATTGACTGATTTGACAGTGAAAATTAACTGATTTAACAGTGAAAAATATTTTTCACTGATGAATCAGTGAAAAGGCAAATCACTGATTCAATCAGTGAAAATTTGACTGATTCAGATTTAGAGAGCACAGTTTCTTTAATAGCTTGTGCTAAAAATTTAGTTCTCTTCATATTGTACAGTATAAAAAGTGTAAAATCTCTCATCTCTTCTTACTTGCATTTTTTGCTTGTTAGATTTTTTGGGAAACGTATTGATTTTCTGCTCAAATTTTGATCATTTTAAAGGCTAGTTTATTGACATGAATATGCAGGAATTTACTCATTTGTTTGAAAACAAGTATGAGCAACTAGTTTAGTGACGTTGATAAAATGCAGTTATTGCGATAGAGACTCGTTTGTGTTAGACTTCTCAGTTGATGGAGAACATGTCAGTTGTTTGCTGCGTGCACAAATTAATTGCTTGGATCTCGATTAACGTCCGGTTGGCTCAAGCTGATTATCCTTACACGGTATGTACTTGTTGTACTTAGCGCATTAGACAACTTGAATATTAACCTATATCTAACCGTTGTCCAGTAACCACATAAACTTCATAATCTCTCTTTATTAGAAAGACATGTCAACTGTAAAATTTTAACAGCAACTTTTCTAGAAAAAGCTATGTGACCTACTACGCCACAGATCCTCATGCTTCGATCGAAAATGAACCTTTATGCTGTACTTTATACCCGTGTTTATAGAGAAATAACCACGATACAAAAGCCCGCAGCTTTTTATCTGATAAAGCAACATAAAACTTTGTAGTAAAGTTCACAATATTTTATTATGTTTGATGTGGTATTTCAGAAAAATTATGAAAAGAACACTTCTGTAAATTTAAATTTCAGAATTTAAATAAAAATGGAAAATGAACATCAGACATGTAACATAATTTAATTTTATAATATTATAATGTTTTATATTTTTCTATTGTTGTTTTGTCAATAAAAATCTCCTCTTAAGAGCTGAGATTATAAATTGCCGTATGGAGCGAAAACTCCTGATCTCGGAAAATAGTGCAAAATTGAAAGCTGCTGCCTGGGACAATTTATTTGAAAATTGCTGGAAATTGGAAGCTTTCACCTTTGGCAATTTATCCGATATTGCTAGTTACGTATATATATATATATATCTCAATTTTTACAGCATATGGTCAATGGTATGGGGTCCAGACTCTTATACAATGCTTTATGACATTTTATTGCTTTTTATTCAATTCCTTTTATATTTGATAAATTATAGTACCTAGCTTATAAAATTTAATATCAAAATTTAGATCATACTTTTTTATTTGAGTAATAAATGAAGTAAATCCCGCTCTGGGAATAAGTCTTTATTCGGGAAGTTGCTTATTAAGTGACGGTATACCAGCAACTCGTTACAACTTTCGTGTAACACTTAGTGGAAGAAGTTACTTTATAAGATTATAACTTTATAACTATCGCTTTATATAATTTAAATCCGTATGAAACCTAATAAATCGTTGCCATTAATTTCATATTTCTCCTTTATAAAGTATAGATCCAACTGCAAAGCATTTTCAATTCAAAAAAGATACTGAAAATATTTTATTAAAATTTAGAACTCAGTATTTTAAATCTAATCAATTGAAATTTTTTCTCATAATATATTTTTTTGAATTGGGAATTCATTAGAAATGAGTGAAATTCTATAAATTGACCATTTTACTTTTTTCCAGATTAAAAGAAATTTAAAAGTGTGTGTGCAAAAATCTAAAATAAAGCGTTTTTTGCGACTTTTCTTTTGGATGGAAGGAAAAGTAAGAGGACAATAATATTCAAGAATGCCTATGTGTTTTATTGCTAAAAAAAATTTATTCATGCATAGTACAAAATGGTGACGCTGGAGCTATTCTCTGGAGGCATGTTTTTTTAAAACGACACGCAGCATAATTCCAACAATTTTCATTCTATTCACTCCAAAGTTTGACCATATATATTTAAAATAACATTCCGAAGAGAATTACATATGGGATTTTGGATAAGTTGATTTTTAAATTATTGACAAATGAATGCCTCTTTTTTGTCAAAAATTTAACTTTTTACTTCAAATGCTCATGTACATTAAAAGATTTTTTTTTCTTTTTTCCAGATTTAAAGGACCCCGCACCAAATGTACAGAAAATGGCCATATGATAAAAATTGTAAAAAAATTTTTTTCTTGTATTTTCGAACCTGCAAACTAAGAATTCGAAAGAGAAATGTTAGAAAGATGGACAGTTTTTTGACAAACACTTGTCAATGTTTCGACTTTTACATGTACTTTAATGGAAAAATGCTTATTTTACCAAAATGTTTTTTTTCCTCAAAAACTCTATGATAGATTTGACAAAAACTTTTATATTTTGGCAATCAGGCGTACCGAATCAAAAGATTCATACCCACGAACTAGAAAGATTAACGATTCTTTGGGTATACACTATGATTTTGGGGGTGTTTTCGTACCCTATACATCCAAGTAACATATGTAAATCATCATTTCTTAATGACTAAAATCAATATAGATTTTTATTCAACCGGTACGATATGAAATAAACGACTTTCAAATAAGTAGGGGAGAAGCGGCGAAATTGGCGCGTCGTCTAAATTGGCGCACCCTATTTTTCAGAAAATGATAACATAACAAAAAATAAAAATAGTTCTATCGTGTGCATTCTTGTATGATATGTATTTGATAGAAAACATTATAAAAATCTAATTGCTTAATACAGTTTTATTGCGATTAATCGTTTTTTGGCATAATGGTTATGTTCGAAGCCATTGAGTTAAATCGTTAAATAATAGTAATTCAAGGTGAATTAGATTAATGCAACGATTTTATAATCTTTGATATTTAATCTTACGATTAGGATAGAATATTTGTATGAAAAAATAAGCATTTTACGTAAAAAGTATTTAATTAATGAACGATACACTTGCGGCAAAATTGGCGCATACGAGATTCAAATCAGAGGCGAAGTTGGCACACGTGTTGTGTTTCTGGAAACCGGTGACTGAAGTCAAGTGCTCGGATGTTTATGATTGAAAATATAAAGAAGATAGTAATTACACAATTATTAATATATAGATATATACATTTGAATGTTGCTGGACTTTTCTGCTATTCTTTTTATTAGTATTTTTTTTGACATGGGAGGTAATGTGGTTCGCAAAACTGATGTAACGACTTTGTAAGGTTATATTCATTTAAACAATCAGTGGTTAAATTTTTTTTTTAAGTTTGAGGTATTAAGGCATTTTAAAAGCGATTTTTAATAATTAATTTGCAGTCTGACAGTGTTTTGAAAGTTTTCTCGATTTTAAGATGTGAAAGCAATGTAAGTAAAAAATTTGTATTTTTGATTGATTGTTTCTATTATATAAAATATATTTTAACTTTGGCTGGTTTATGTGAATAAAGGTATAAAAAACTTCACATATTTTGATATACTATCTCAAATTTAGTTTCATATTATAACTACCTCTTTTCATCAACCTTTGCTACTGAAATGTAATTCTAAATCTATGAAAATATAACTAATACGTGGCAAGAGAAGATTATAATATTAGTGCGTCAATTTACCCGACATGGCGGGTAAATTGACGCAGGTGCAGTCCTTCGGAAATCTGAATAGAAACCTGCTTTAATAATTTTCAATGCAATCTTTATCCATTGGAAAGTATAGAAAAGATATCCAGCTATTAAATAAATACTTTTTCATAATTTTTAGTCATATACTTTCTTTTTAAACTCGTACTTTCTATTAGGTGCGCCAATTTCGCCGCTTCTCCCCTATAAGGTTGTTTTGTTATCCCTCGAACATTGAATCCGGATATAGGAAATCATATTAAAGTGAGTAGAGATTTTTTAGACAACAAGGATATGTCTTTGAATATTTTTTGAATTTTTTATTTCATTTTTGTAAACATTCCTTAATTAGAGAAGCGGATAAGTTAACATTTCGTAAGAGATAAATCTTTAAATATTATTTGTATTAAGAATCAGGTAAACAAAATAACTTTAAAACATATACAGGAAGCGTCTTTTAGCAGGATTTTCATTAGAATTTTTTGCCAGAGTAGTTTAATCATCCCTAAGGGAAATCTATACTTATTAATAAAGTGATTACAAGAGTATTTTTACACGGGAAGTTTAAATATTCATAAACGCAAACTTGCACCAACCTGTGCAAACCTGCTCTAACTTGCGTAAAGTGAAGATGTAAGTATAATTAACTTACTCCTAAATAATAAAGATAATAATAAATATTAATAATAATAATAACTTACCTAGAAATAATAATTTCCTTCCTTTTATATTTAAACGATGTGAAACCAACAATTAGTACAAATTCGCATAGCTCCTTTGCCTTATCACGAGTATAGTATCCTGGGTATGTTTTAAAGTTATTTTATCTACCTGATTCTTAATACAAAAAATATTTTAACATTTATCCTGTAGGAAATGTTAATTTATCCGCTTCCCTAATTAAGGGATGATTAAAAAAATAAATAAAAATAAAAAAAAATTCAAAAAAAATTCAGACACATCCTTGTCATCTCCACCTTTTCTACTTATTTTAATATGATTTTCTATATCCTCATAGATTAATCAGAAAATTTTGTGTGATTTTACTTATTAAGAAATATCAATATTCCGGATTCAATGTCCAAGGGATAATAAACCAACCATGTACTTATTTGAAAGTCGTTACATACCGTAGTAGTTGATTAAAAATCTCTATTGATTTTAGTTACTTAAAAATGATGATTTCCATACTTGGATATTCAAGGTACAAAAACACCCCCAAAAACAAGCTGTATACCAAAAGAATCGTTAATCTTTCTAGTTCGTGAGTACGAATCCTTCGTTTTGGTAAGTCTGATCGTCAAAATATATAGCCAAAAATAGAGGTTTTAAAAAAAAGACATTTTACTAAAATAAGCATTTTTCCATTAAAATACATGTAAAAATTGGAACTTTGATAAGTGTGTATCTGAAAACTGTCCATTTTTCTTACTTTTTTGAATTAATTGAATTTTTAAAATATTTAAATATATTTAGAGTTGGATGAGTTACACATGTACTGAGTAGTTGAGACTTTTTGTGTGAACTATTCGCATGAATTGAAAAAATTATCAGCAATATTCTGGCGTATTTTGGATATGGGCTATTTATATTGAATTTTAAAAATATTTGGGGGTGACTTCTACATGTGCTGAGGTTTTGAAACATATTTTTGCCCCTTTGGCATCAACTAAAAACATTTCCAGAAAAATCCTGGTGTACTTTGAAATTAGGGTGATTGTATATTGAATTTTAAAAATATTTATGGGTTGTTGGGGTGAGTTCTACATGCGCTGAAGGGTCGAGACTTTATGTGTGCCCCTTTGCCATCAATTGAAATCATTATCAGCAAAACCTGGGCGGATTTTTGAATTAGGTTGGTTTTGTTGAATTTTAAAAATATTTAGGGATAGCTTGGATGAGTTTCAGATTCGGTGAGGTGTTGAAAGATCTTTAAGAAGTTTTTAGGGTTGTACGCGACTATTTTTTGTCAAAAAATAGCAGCTTTCATGCATTTGGAAATAAAATTATTTTTCGTTATTGATTAATTTTTTTTTTTTTTGCTTATTTCGAATCTAGAAACTATAAGGAATATGCCTTATGAAAGATTTATTCGAAAACATTCAGCCAATCATGTTTTATTTTAATCATTTATCTTTAAACGCGTTTTCTTGAAAGTTGCATTTTTCAAACTTTGTGGTATGACTTCTTCTAGAAATATTGATAGAATTTGATCAAAATTTTTTTCAGTTATTCAATAAACATATAGCTATGTTTTCCCAGAGGCGATTTTCAAATTTTTACTTTGTTGAATTTTAACAGCCTCTAATAGGTCAAAAAACAGGTCAAAAATCGAACTTTATCAATAACAATTGCGTAATATAAACACATTTTACAATAGAAAAAATCGGCTCTGGTAAAACATAGCTAATGTAACACAGATTACAGACATATTTCATTTTATTGGTTTTAGAAAATTTAAATGGCCAAAGTCTTACCACAAAGTTCTTAATGACATTTCTGCAGCGTTGAGGTCAAGGACGTTCCAAGGTCGCGGATGCATTTATTATCAAGTGAAAAATAGATTTTTTCGAAGAAAAAACATGTAATAATAAAAAAAATTTTAACTGGCGTGAATATCTTTAGTAGTGTTTTTGCAATTCATTCCCAAAAATAGGCTAAAATTCTCGGCTCGAAGGTAGACGACCCCCTTAAGAAATGATGATTAACATATGTTACTTGGATGTTTAGGGTACGAATACACCCCCGAACACATGGTGTATACCCAAAGAATCGTTCATCTTTCTAGTTCGTGGGTATGAATCTTTTGATTCGCTACGCCTGATCGTCAAAATATAAAAGTTTTAGTCAAATCTATCATAGAGTTTTTGAGGCAAAAAAATATTTTGCTAAAATAAGTATTTTCCATTAAAATACATGTAAAAACCGAAACTTTGACAAGTGTTTGTATAAAAACTGTCCATCTTTCTGACATTTTTCTTTCGAATTTTTAGTTTGCAGGTTTGAAAATACAAGAAAAAAATTTTTTTTACAATTTTTTATCATAAGGCCATTTTCTGTACATTTGGTGCGGGATCCTTTGCGTCAATTACTCTGCGTGTCGAAGAGCGCGTCAAATTCAACATGCCTACCAAAAATGACTCTGGCATCGTCATTTTGTACTATTTATGAATAAATATATTTCTTTGAACAATTAAAGATATGGTTAATAACATCCTAAATTTTATTAACCTCTTACTTTTCCTTCCATCCAAAAAATATCGCAAAAACGCTTTATTTAAGATTTTTACAGCGGTGTTACCCCTTAAGGGGCTGGAATAGTTTCTCACTTTCAAAAAATCGATTTTTTTTTTACATTTTTCGATAGTTTAACATTTAAAGAATATTATTCCAAAATATTAGAGTATCATAACTCAAAAATTACAGGAGCTGTTTGTCTGGCCATGGACCTTCCAGAAATAAAAGCGTCATCGGAAAAATGATGCATAGTCGCCATTTTGACATCTGTCGATTTAAAAAAATTAATTTTCACAGTCAATTACAAGTATAATAAAAAATCTATTTTGTAATCTCGATTTACTTCATGGTTTCGTTGAAAAAAAAACACAAAATGTGCCTGTTTTTGTTCGCCTCTAAAGTGGCCTAACCCCTTAAGGTACTAGTACACCTAGTACACTTTAGAATTTTGAAAAAATCGATTTCGTTTTTTTTGCATTTTTCAACTTCTTAGACCTTAAAATATCTTCTCCTAAAATATTTTCAAAAAATTCAAACTCTTAACACCATGAAATAATATCAATACGTGAAGTCCAAAGACGAAGAGCGGATTTTATTGGCTGAAAAAGCGACAAACGCGTCTACTAAAGAAGGCCGTTTGGCCCAAAAAGAGGCCCGCCAGAAAGATGAGGCAGCTTACCAAGACAGTGGTCTGTTGCTGTATGGTCCAGGAATAGACGATTAATTTATTGTGAGTATTAGAACTTGATTTTTTGAAAATATTCAATAAAAAGTACTAGTCAAAACTTTAAACGCGTTTTTCTCGAAAAGACTTTTTTCAAATGGCTGACAGATTATCTCCGGAACTACTGAACCGATTTTCAAACACCTTGCTGGGTTTTGTTTATTGATATGTCGATGTATGACAATTTACCGCAATTAAGCCAAAAAATACAAATTTAATATTTTATTGACCCAAAAAACAGCGGAAAAATAGGCCATTTTTTCAATGAATTTTTCAAACGCACGCCATTTTTTTTTCTTGATTTTTTTTTAAAATGTGGTGAATTGTCACGTAAGCAACCTTCCTTTTAGAGAAACCATTTCATTTTTTTGTTTCAGACTTGCCGATCCAGAGATAAACTGTCGGCCATGCGTCAAATTTTGTTTTGATGTTCGATTTTGGCGCTCCCTGGATTTGGGCCATAAAACAAAAATTTAAAATAAAAATATGTTTGTACTCCACAAACATGTATTTACATGATAAAAAAAGTTTCATATAAATATATATCAATGGGACTGAGAAAAAAATTATTCAAAATTGCCTTATTTTTAGCCTTCTAAAGTGTACTAGTACCTTAAGTAGTAAAACAGCAGAACACTGATAAAATTAATTGAGAGACATAAGCCAAAATATCACAATCCATATATAGTTAAACAACTTTAATAAACTCAAAACGGTATACTCAAAGTTTTATTAACTTCTTGGAAGCCTGCAGCAATTTGATTATATTTTCATTATGGCTATATTACAGCAATTAATTAAGGGCCAGTTGCATAGCTTTGATCCCCAGTTTAAGCAGAGCTTAATGCCTCAACTTACGGACTAAATAGTTTCACTCGTAATTCTGACATTCATATCGACATTTAACTCATATTTATATCCTTTTTTCAAGTAAGTATAACATCCTCTCTAAAAATATCTTGATACACTTTATATACAGATCTCTTTGGATTTTTGAGTGGCGTAAATGTTTTTTTGCCCTGAGTTGATTTCCAAATTTATCCTAGGACAAACTTTTTTTATGATCTGTAAGATCAGCCTTTGTGCATATTTAAAATTACAGTTCAATATTGGGCTGAGAATTTGTAATTAATTGAGCGGACAAATCATAAAAGGGCGTCTTTGCGCGAAATTCGGTAAAAGTATTGTCCACAGGCAGAAAGCGGGAGGAAAAAAAAGGTGTAAAATAAAAGAATAAAATATACCATTAAAACAACCTTAGATTTTTTATCGTGCCCGAGTTCGGTGTTTTTTAAAACTCAAGTCGCCGATTCTAGCTCAATAACTGGTGAAATGATTTGAAATTTTTATAGTAAGTTCAGAATACATACGTAACACCTCCAAAGTTGATAAAACACGTAAAAATTGCATTTGTTCACTTGTATTTAATCACAAATGGTTTCGAATACTTTCGCGGAAAAAAATATGTGACGAACTTAAACTTTTAGAAAACTTCTAGCGAGCCATTTTTTCTACGACGTTTGAAGAAAACTTTCTGAAAATTTCAGTGTAATCGGGTCATAAATATTGTAACTATGAATGATTTCAGAAAAAAGGCTTGGTCCTTGATCTTTGCGATCTCGAAAAGAAGCTCCTTTTTATATATGTCTCTATTCTAGAAATGTGTAGTACATTATAATTTTCCTTCAAAGTGTTATGCCTGATACTGAATTTTTAAGAAGCCTTTCGTCCCGTACACCTACAAAAAAGTTTCTTTGATTCAAACAAAATTTCTTCAAATCACAAAAATTTGTGCATTTTTATATGACCGAAGAAAAGTTTCTTTGATTTCAAGAAATTTCTTGATTGTTTATTTTCTTTGAATTAAAAAAATTAATGTCAGCGCAGTCGCATAGTACATACGTAATGTGAATCACAGAAATATTTTCTTTAATTTGAAGAAAGAATTGTCTTCGTTCAAAGATAATAAAATTCAATAAATTATTTCCCGAATTTTTGCCAGTACTGTATTTGAATCGGAAAAATATTTTTCTAAATCAAATAAATAATTTTTCTTATTTAAAAAAGGCTAAAAACATGATTTCTTGAAATCAAATGAATTTATACTTGTTCTAAAGTTGTTTTACTTCGAATTTAAATAAAATTTTATTCTGGGTGTAATATTTTGATGAAAATTCCCTTTAGCATTTTAGACTGTTTAACATTTATTAATATTTTCATTATATAGTAGTCTATATTGAAATACATAATTATAACAAAAGAAAGGAAATATACATCAATAGACAATTTTTAATTAGATGAAGTACTAGGCTGTAAAAAAGGGAAGTTCCAGGAAGCTGAATACTAACTGCAAAAACACACAAAGCACGTATTTCTACTCCATTGTCGTTTCGATCGCTCGATAAAATAATGAGAGAATAGCTAAATTCAATTTTTTCGTTACTTTTTCCCATTCGTCTACTTCCTGACTCGTTCATAGAAAACTTACAGGGGCCTCTCTCATATTCTAGGAAAACGTGGATGGCATATAAGAGCAGTATAGTGCACAGCTATCTCATCCTCAACGACGAGTTTTACTACTTCAGTCTCGCCCAAATTCCTTCATGTCCGTATAAAACCGTCCATTCTTCTTCACCTTCTTCATCAGAATTTCATATTTATCACCTATACACTTAACGTTCACTAAATTGCTGGATATATGTACGTCTGGTTACTTTTTCTTTACGCTTCATTTCATCTTCTTTTTTATCTCCTTCTGAGAAAAGTTGTAAAAATGTTACATAGGGTTTTGAATTTTTAAGTTCAGGGATTTTCATTACACATCGGGGCATAGAAGATATTTTCATTGTATTAAAAATTAGAAAAATACTTTCTGAAAATGATTTAAAATCAAAATTCGCAGTATTGAATCAACGTCAAGTACACAGTATATAAAAGTATTATTACCTTGAAAAATATGTAAATATCACGCTTTTAGACAAAAATTTTAGACCCCTAAAAATAACAAAGATCTTGAAATAAACATTTCAGGAGTTTTTAATAAGTTGATTATTTTCAATAAATTTATTTGTCTAAAAACTTTTTATTTTTCGTTAAAAAGAGTAGAGTTCAATGGTCACTCCAATTTTCGAACACCTAAAATTTTCCCAACAAAAAAATATGCTCTTAAAACTGGAAGGTTTTAAGTTTCTACAGGGTATGCCATTTAGACCTTCGGTATTTCAACATTGAATAACTATGACACTTTTCAGCGGATTTTGGCAAATGAGCAAGATTTGTTACGGATATACTTTACCATTTATTTCAAATCAGTTTTAGAACACAACGTCGATTAAATGACCTCTAGGACCCTTAAAAAAAGCAGTTTTTTTCAATTTTATTCTGGGAGAATGAAAACGAAGCAAATCCGGATTTTTTGCATATATTAGAAGGCATTATTTAACTTCAAAAAAACAATTTTTTCATTGTAGAAAAATACAAAATGGCGGAAATATGACGGATCCCGTCAATAGCGTCGCTGCTAACATTTTTTGCGGCCGTCAACTTCCTGGCTAGATTTTTCATCTGAAGCGATAAAAGAAAATTTTTTATAAATCGGGAAGCTTTTATCGAGTGCATAGCAGGGGGGTTTTGAAAATTTCGAAAAATTCACAGTTAAATCCGGAGAACGAGGAGGCCACTCCAAATCGTCATTTTTCGACACAACGTGTCGCGGGAACAGTTTTCACAATTGAACGATTGTTTTCAATGGAAAACGCTACGATTTCAGCGCGTTCTTTCGGTGTGTATTGACTCATGGTTAAAATGGTACTAAATGGCGTTTCAAAATCGTGCTCATTTGTCAAAATCGGCTGAAAAACAACAGAGTTATTCAATGTTGAAATACCGAAGGTCTAGATGGCGCACCCTGTACATGTTTGTCAACAAAACATATAAAATCTCGTTTTCAAAATTTGGGAAATAGTAGAGAAGATGAAAATGGTCGTAGATAGAAAACTTTTAGTTTAAAAAATTAAAAGAAGTTCAATTTTAGCAAAATCTGGCGGGTTTTTTTCCTCATTGTCAAAATCAAGATCCTTTTTATCTTCTCTGACATTTTTCAAAATTTGAAAACCATATTTTACCCATTGCCTTTAAAATACAAAAGAAATGTAAGTAAAAAATGATTAATTTTCTGAATTTCATACCTTGAATTCTTAATCTTACAGTAAAAATTATGCACTGCAATATTTCCTATTATTGACCTTTACAGAATGATAAATAGAAAAAGTAGATTATATGCCTTTTAGAAGATTGTAGTTCAAAGGATTTCGTAAATAAAGTGAAGACTCAGACGCCAATTAGACATTTAATAACATCAAGTCTTGGATAAAGTAAAGAATGAATATTGTGTGCGCGAAAATGTGTCTTGATAAGGTAACGTCATCGTATCAAATTTACGCAAACCTCATTAGTGGGTCGATAAACCTGTGCATAACCTATCTTTATTTCATGCATCTCATCATACTTCCTTCCTTTCCCTGAAACTTAGCCCGCCACTAGGTTGCAGGAAGGCGAAGCAATTTCCGTACGTGTTATCGCTCAATTCCATGCTAATAAAAAAGAAACAAGACCAGGCCAATGACTCAGCGAATCCTGAAAATGGCACCTAAAATACAAAAAAGAAATAAAATACTCTTGTTATTTTCTTGAAAACTTGACCACTTTTATATGGAAATTGCTACTCGAATTAAAATTTCCATCTAATTCGAAGAAAATTCGAGCAGTAAAAATAAAATCTAGAGTGAGGTGCTTCTAACGAATAAAAAAAGGAAAACGAAGAAAGTATACAGAGAAAGGGAGAGAGAGTGACCATTATTTGCGCGACATTTGACATTCTACAATTAACAATTAACTTGGATTATTTTAGAAAAGTATAAACTATAACAGATGCTCGCTCCAATTACGCGGCAGGATCTATACGAAGGATGGAAGTGAGTAGCTACGAGAAAAAGGCTAAATAACAAGAGGAAAGGGGGAAGTGGATAAGGGGACTAAATCCTCGAGAGTATTCCTAATCCTGGTTTCTAGCACCAATCAGACCTGGCTCTAACAAATGACGCAATGAGACATTACGAGGTCGCGTAGCTAATGTCCTGCTTTATCATGTCTGAGGCAACGAACTCAGCTCGATACTTTTCCAGATTCTGGCTTGGGAGTTAAACCATACGAAATCACAACCCGCAATCCATTTCCCCAGGATTAGAGATTCATAAAGCTCGCTCGTTCTGAGATTTTCTTTTGGATTTGATTTTTAAAGTTTATAGAGAAAATACATATTATAAAATTAGGAATTGGTCAGCTCATATCGATGGTCCCGAGCGACTTTGACTTAAGGGGTCTCCTTATTCAGAACCAAAAAAAAGGTACTTTTTCCTAATTTTTTTTTAAGCAGAAAATAAAAACACAGGTCAACGATTTTCCGCATATATTTAGGTACATATCTGAACTTGTAAAAATAGTTTTCTTATTTCAAAACGACAAAAAATCTCGGACTAATCGAAGATCCCGCGCAGCGTCTCGCCACGGACAATTGAAATCGTGTGCATGATATTGTCCAAAGTTTTCATCTAAAACACACATATATATTTTTTTTTTTTGATCAGAAGAGTCTTACGCTTATAGTGAACCTGAAAATTTGTAAAAAAAATTTTTAATTGATCTTTTAACTTACTTTTCCAAAAAATCAGATTTTTCGCCCTTTTTTTGTTGAAAATGCGTTATATATAATGAAAATAAATACTGTATGATGTAAATTAAAGGTTCACTATAAGCACATTTTAATTATCTACAAATAAAAAAAAGTTTATAATAATAGCTTTAATGGTTCTTTTTTAATCGCGCACGCAATTTTGAAAAATGTGGTTTCGAGAAAACGCGCTTTAAAGTTTTCAGACGGTGAAAAATCAACTTACGCAGAGCCACTGCTCGGAACTCTACCATCAAAACTATTCCGATATGGACTGTAAAATTTTGCGACAATATTCTCGGATAATAGTTCCATCGATTGAAACAACAAAAAAATTGATTTTTCGAAAGTTCTGGATAAGGAGACCCCCTTAACTCGCAAACAAGTGAACGAACTGTCCGAACTGAAAATCTCCGTTCCATTTTGACTCAACTAAAAATGTTAGTTCTATTTTGACTTAACTGAAATAGGTTGTGACATTTTTTGTAAGTCTTATTTGACAGTTTTAGAGAACAAGTTGTTATGAAAGTTTGCGAGTCATTTTAGAAATATTACTATTATAAATTTTCCTTATTTTAATATAATTATAAAAAAGCGATACATCACAGATTGTGAAAAAACCAAAATGACTTTAATACACTGAAGTGAAGAGCTAAAAATTAAATATTAAAAATCGATTGCCAATCCGTCATTTACATTTAAAACAAAAATTCGTGAATAGTGAATTTTTTTTCGTTACTTATCAAACATTATTTTATATGTTTTCTTGTTGTAATCATTACTAAAGATAAATAGATTATCATGTCAAACTAGTATATTGATATGTATTTGAGTGCAGAGAGAAAATCAGAAACAAATACCAAAAAGTTACTTTGTGATGCAACATTGCAATGAAACATTTTTGAAACTTATAATTTATGTAAATTTCAGTACAGATTTTAAACTTTGTTCAAAAAGGAATTGTAAGGATATTTCAGATAAGTTTTTGTTGACAGAACGAATTTATACGTACCTCTGGAAATATTTGGATTAAAATCACTTTCTTCGATTACCTCCATTTCGAAGCTTGAAAAAAATGTCTGTCAAAATATCAAGGTGCACAGCATAAAATGAGCTCAAAAAAGGGGAAATAGGGTGATATTTTCTCGAAAAGGGGGAAAAAAGGGAATAGATTTTACATTAATTTTTACATGTAGAATGAAGAAAAAATTTTTTTTTAAGAAAATGTTATATTTTTATTCATCTTTATATAGTTGTAATGTTCTATTCAGTCAATTTTCTAACTATAAACGAAGCATTTTCTCTCTAAATATGAATCAGTCAAATTCTGACTGATTGAATTAATGATTTGCCTTTGCACCTATTCATCGGTGAAAAAAAAAAATTTCTGTCAAATCAGTTAATTTTCACTGATTGAATCAGTGGAAAGTGGAAAGTGGAAAGAAAATGGAATTGACATTTTCAGTTGAGTCAAAATGGAACGAAGATTTTCAATTAGGGCAGTATGTTCACTTGTTTGCGAGTTAAGTCAACGTCGTTTAGGACCATCGATTTGATTCATTTTCAGGTGTTCTATAATTTCTAGGAAATGAGTATGATAAATACTACTTTGACATTTATTCTACAATATACAAGGATTAAAAGTGAAGTACGGAACATTTAAATACACTAAAAATTGAAAAATGCAAAGGTCTGCATTTTGACTGTTTTATCACTGCATAATAATCATATACAATTATATTATATTATATTATATTATATACAATAATGTAAAATATAAGTTGAAACAGTGTTGGCTCATACAGGGTGGGTCATCTGTTACCGAGTTTTTTATCTATGAATAAAGAACACATCATGTCTGTGTTATGTCATTCTCTCTGCACATATGAAATGTCAAAACTATATATGCCATTAGTGAATATGGTTTCGTTTACGACGCGACAACGCATCTTGGTATTACCCCGAGTCGAAATTTCGAGGGCCTCATATGAGCCTCTTGGTGATGTTGAAGCTCATTTGAAACATTTCAAGCCTCCACAACCTCTTTAAAGCCTATTGATAATCGTTAAGTCACCATTTAACCCTCTTTAGCCTCTGTATTTTATTTTTCAACCTCTTTTAAGGCTCAGGAACCTCTTCGATCGAGAAGAGCCTCACAGGCACTTTTTCCGTCGTAATGTATGACCTCCTTTGAACCTCTTGAGCCTAAAACGGACGTAAGTCAAGTCTGGAGGCTTAAAAGAGGTTCAAAAATACGAACAAGAACCTTTTTTACACCTCTTTAGCCTCAAAATTATGTCGCAGAGGCTCAAATGAGGCCTTCGATTTTTCGACTCGGGACGAAAACAGTAAAACACGTTTGGTGATCGTATAATTTCGAGAAATTTCGATATGAATTAACCGCCAAGATCGTGCGATTTAATTTCTTTGGATTATTTTCATTGAAGTTTTTTGAAAAATAAAGTGTATGCCATTTCCCCACAAACAATTCAAGACCTTAAAAAAAACATTCGGGCTGAAATTGAGGCTGATGATTCCGTTTTATTCGAGAGAGTCATTGAAAATTTCGACATTCGGATGTAGGCCTGTAAAAAGAGCGGAGGTGGACACATGAATGATATCATTTTTCATTTATAAATGGCATAAAACCACCTTTTATTTTCTATGAAAAATGTCGATTTTTTCGCATAAAAGCGTGCTTTTCTTTCAATTTAAAAACCTGGTAACAGATGGCCCGCCCTATATTAAATTAGCATACCAACAGACAAAATTGTCAAGATAAATATATTTTTTCACAATTTCTTAATGAGCCTAGGCATAATTAATAATAAGGATATAATTTATTCCTCAAAATTCATTTTGTAAATGTTTTTGAGAAATTTTTTAAGAACAGGGGAAATCAATAGTATATTGTCCCATGGCACACACGATATTCCTTTTATGCAGGAATGAATTTGGCGAGTTTATCATGCTTGTAAGGGGGAAAAACTATGTGTGAAGTGAAGAATAAAGGGAATAAAAACAATCCCTAGGGAGTAAAAATAATGGCGGAAATGTAACTTATATTGCCACCGTTTTTTTACTTCTTAGGGACTGTTTTAGTCCCGTTACTCCTCACCGAGCAAAAAAAAAGCGATTTGTGCCCTGCCTTATGAGCATGAAAAAGAGCCAAATTCATGCCTGCTTGGAAAAAATAATTTTTCAAATTTTAAAGAACGTCTAAAGCACTAAAGTTTTTCTAAATCTTCAACGTTTTTTTTGCTTATTTTATATCTACCCGCATAAAAGTAGTAATAAAAATCAAATTTTTTTACTAGCGGGTCATAAAGTGAATTTTATTGCCCCGTGCGATGCAAAAAAATCCATTTTATGACCCCCTAGTAGAAAAAAATCGTGTTTTCTCGTGTTGCACACGATTTTTTTCTACTGTGGGGTCAGAAAATGGAGTTTTTTGCCCCACGCGGGACATTAAAATCTACTTTATGACCCGCTAGTAGAAAAATCATTTATTTTACTCGTGTAGTTGTTACGCTCGCTTTGCTCGGGCATCAAACTTCACACTCGCAAAATAAATTTTTTTTCCCTAGTTGCATAATATACTACATTATACTTATTTTCAATGAATCTATACACTATTTATTAATACTGCTTAAATTTTTGCAAGATTTGAAGAAAAACGTGCTCATATTCCTTTGAAATGAGTTCAAAAACATCAAAAATTTTCCATATTTTAGATTTTATTTGAAGTTAAGGAAACTCTCTGAAAAATAATATGGAATACTCTCCGCAATTTCTTATTGAGTATTACTTTGAATGTTGTAATAGAAACGACCGAAGTTTCTAAGATACTTTAAAGACTCAAAGAACTTGGAGACTGCCTATTATATTTTACATATACTGTTTTTATATACACAAACCCTTGTCTTTGGAGTTGTGGAAAAGAAATTCATAATTAGAAAGCACAAAGATCTATTTAAGTGATATACCATACCCGGAACTTAAACGATATGAATCTGGCGTCTCGGTAATTTTAAGTAACAAGATCGAAATAAGGAAAGTTCCTGGTACGTCAATCTCATACATGATTAATATCACTTTAATGCTGATTGCAAGAAATATCAATCTTCGTTTTATATCTCCCAATCCAAATTGATAACAGTATGAATTAAATTACTTCCCTTAACAAGAAATCGACTATGGGCGCAGTGTTGCGCCAGTACGGGCTTCGAAATTCTTTTCATTAATCACTTTCTCTTGAGTTATCTTATATTGGCTTGCTGGAAATGGAGCAGTACTATAGTTCTATTACTGCTAGTATTGTGCCGGTACAGTATCAATATTTGGTCGACACTTGGAAAAACTTTAGACAGTACGAGTTGGTCATTGATAGCATTTTAAAGTGTGTCCGTATTGTGCCAGTATTGCGCCCACACTTGCATGCCAGTACTGGTAATTCGGCATGGGTGCACTGAATTGTAACCAGTATTTTGCCTGTATAGGTAAGTAAATACTGGCGTTAGTCAGACATTTTCGATTTCGTTTATCATTCCATTCTTATAATTTTGATAACAAATATAAGATTTTGGGATTTAAAATTATTGATCTGAAGATCTTTAAGGTGGTGTAAAATAAAATAAAAAAGTTATTTCCCAAGGTTATACTGCAAGAGATTAACTAATATTCCTTTGATATGATAAAGAACAGATTATATGCTTATCGTAAAACGCAAAACTTTATTCTCAACATCAAAGTATTAATTCTAAGAATTTGATTAAAATTCTTTCTGACAGTTTTACCCTTATCGATAATCTTATTAATTTTCTAAAATAACATATATACATACCCTTAAATATAAGCAATGAAATGAATTTTATTTATTTACAAAACTGATCACAAATATTACATAAGGGGTACGCTAATCGATTACACCACCGAGGACTCGGCAGATCTTTTCTCCTTATCTTTTTCTATTTCTTAACTTAAATTATTATAAATCCCAGACCTTAAAATACGGTTAATACAATCTTCAACAAATAATAAATAATCTAAAAAATGTATAATTAATATTTTTTATAAAACTAGAAGAATATAAACAAAGAAAAGAAATATATCTATAATAGCTAAAAGTACTAATTAAGTTACTCTATTTTGATGATCACTTATTAACAAGCGATATTTACGTATTTCGAATATTACACCTTCCGAAATCTGCTTACATTTCGAGAGTAATCAAATATTAATTCACCTCTTCGCAATGCCACACGATAAATTTATCGAATTAGTTTCCTGAGCAGATAGAGAATCAGACCATTTTGGATAAGGCTGTATTGATTATGCGTATGCACATGGACATTAAGCATACGTAGATTTCCTGCGTAATTTCTCATTACATGACTGCCTTTATGGCCCATATAGCCCAACGCATGAATTTGAGATTCAATTCTCATTTCTAACCCCCTATGTAACAACATCGTAAATTTAGCAGAATTCTCTTATTCTCACGAATAGATTTGTATTTATCTTATGTTGATCCCTCCAAAGTTTCTTTTCATCCCTTCATATTATGTATTAGATTGTATTATAGGTATAAATGTGTAACATGAAAAAAATATTGTAGTAGCTCAAACTTGTTGAAAAAAATTATTGCATATTTGAAGAAGAAAATTTATTATATTGAATATAAATTTATTAAATTCAAGAAATTCACCAATTTTAAAAATCATCTTGAAAAGGGTATCACAATTCTAAACTTTCTAATTTATATAAAAGATCCAATTTTGTAACTTTGAAAATTCAAAAAACGTTGTGTTCGCCATCTTTCAGAAATTTCAAGGGAATTTACAATTGAAAAGAAATTGAAATATTTTAATCTACACTTCATTAATGTTTTAATTTCAAACTGGTTCTGGAATCTTGAAATTTCCAATTTTACAAGTTCATATATTAAAAACAAAGAAATTTAGATATTTGAGGAATTTATAGAGTAAAAACGTTTTGTTATATTTTATAATTTTATTTATGAACGTTTGTAAACGCTAGTATAATTCTTACAATATTCGAAATTTAGATTTACAATATTAAAAACTTCTGAATTATATATTTAATGCTGTTTAAATCTTTACTTTTCAAACTTTATAATTTACCTACTATCATTATCATAATTTCCTCGTCACTTCTCTGGATTTCCAAATTTAATGTTTCTCGATATGAAATCCAGTAATTCAATTTTTTTAGCTATTAAACATAACACACACTGAAGCTCAAGTAAGTTTGATAATATTGTAGATGTGAATTACATTTTCTCAAAGTTACGAAATTTGTTTTTGATTTCAAATGAAAAAGGAAATTCAATTTACTCAAGGCTCTATCAGCCTTAAGGAACACATTCTCATTATGACACTCGCGCTTCGCGCTCGATTTTTTGTATACATTTCTGCAACTTTCTAATAATTTACATGATTAAAAAAATTTTATCTTCCAAATATCTCAAAAAGGAAGAGAATTCGAAGTCTGTTTTTAAGCAAACGATTTTTTATTTCAATTCTTATTTTGTATCTCATATATTTTCGTTGAAAAATGGAATTTTTGATTTTCAATAGTGTTTTTCAAAAACCAAAACATAAAATATACATTCTGTCAAAAATTTCCTACTGAGAATTTGTAGACCTCATTTAGGCAAATATATAATTTTTCACCTCAGCGTTTTTTTCGTATGTCACATATTTTGTTTAAATAATGGAATTTTTTAATTTTAATCGTATTTTTTGGAATTAAAATGAAAAATATACATTTTATCAGAAACTGTGTCAGTCAAAATTTGTAGATCTTATTGAAATGAACAATTTTTTACAACTGCGTCTTCTTCGTATTTCACATATTATTGTTAAAAAATTGAATTTCGGATTTTCAATAGTATTCTTTAAAATTAAAAAGAAAAATATACATATTTTGAAAAAATTTTGTGGTTCAAACGTGTAGATCTTTACGTAGTAAACAATTTTGTATCATAACTTTTGTTTCATATTTCGTAAAATTGAACTGAAAAATGGAATTTAAATATTGTCTTTTTTCAAGTTTTAACATTCTGTAACTTTCCTAATTTGAGTTTAATCGAAAAATGTTATGAGGATAATTTGTAGAGATTTATGAGAACTATCAGAAACCAGTATTGGAATTTTGGATTTTTCATAAAGTTTTTTTCAAAAACACAAAAAACGCTCCTATTTTTGAGAATTTGTGTCAGATATGACTGATTAACGAAGTCGTTATGACTTTTTCGGATTTGATAAAGTATGCCAATGCTCAATTCAATCCGATAATTATATTGAGAGATATCGAGTATACGACCTACTACTACTACTACTACTACTATTACAACTACAGACCGACAGACAGACACTTTTGTAAAAACCGTTTTTTCTGACTCAGGGGGTCTCAAAACGTATCGATTTGATGAAAATTCCGAAACTGATTTTTCACATAAAACCAATACCTTCTCATATGATGAGAATGTAAAAAATTGCAGGGCTTTCTCAGAAAATTATATATATATATATATACGGGTCATTTCATGGGAGATTTACAGTCAAATGTTTTTTTTTTCAATGTGATACTTGAAAATTTCGAGATATGTATATAATTTTTTGAAGTTTGGCACTCGGGAAATTTTTTTTTCTAACAGCTCACTGTAAAAACAGTTTTGAATATAAAATGTAACCCTTGCACTTGAAATACGCGAAAGAGTACAAGCTTTCAAAAAAGTTATAGCACACATTTCGTTGTTTCTTTTGTAATAGCAATATAGTGCATTTTTATAAACAATTGAATTTTTTTTAAATTTGGAACTAATTTTTTCCGATTTTTTTGTTTCTAAATTTTTGTTGAAGTTTTTTCAATATGCAGGCAAAATTTTGGAATGGAAAAATGAAAACTGTAGGTGTAATTCGTTTATAAAATCTGTCCCGCCCATTGCAGCAGTTCACTGCCACACGTGCTTCGAGTCCGAGCATGCCTAGACAAGCTTAAGCGTAGTTGCAGCGTGCGAGCTCGCTCGTTGCAATGCGCGGGACAGATTTTATAAATTAATTACACCTACAGTTTTCATTTTTCCATTCCAAAATTTTTTGTGCATATTGAAAAAACTTCAACAAAAATTTAGAAACAAAAAAATCGGAAAAAAATTAGTTCCAAATTAAAAAAAAATTCAATTGTTTATAAAAATGTACTATATTGTTATTACAAAAAAATAACGAAATGTGTGCTATAAATTTTTTGAAAGCTTGTACTCTTACGCGCATTTCAAGTGCAAGGGTTACATTTCATATTCAAAACTGCTTTTACAGTGAGCTGTTAGAAAAAAAAAAATTTTCCCGAGTGCCAAACTTCAAAAAATTATATACTTATCTCGAAATTTTCAAGTATCACATTGAAAAAAAAACTTTTGACTGTAAATCTCCCATCAAATGACCCATATATACATATAAATATACGGCACATTGAGGCAAGCTATGAATTTTCAGGGTTGTGGTTATCAATTGTGAGATATACAATGGTCCAAGGTAATGAATAACTTTACTATTGTTGCCTGAATTACTGCTAAATATGTTTACTCTAGAATTTGATAGAGCAATATTAACCTCCTCACAAGGAAACCGTTAAGCCACAGAAGACCTAGGATTGATGGGAAGGTTGATTTCGTCGTCTGGTCACAATATTAGTGCATAGGGTACGATATCGGTGATCGGTATCGTCGACAATTTCCGTCTTTATAGCCTATCTACCCCTAGAATCTCTATACGGACACTTTCCTCTTGCATTTAGCTTCCTTACCGCAACTGCGTCTGCACGTATACAAAATGGTACATGTATTTATACACAGTCAATTTACAAAGAAAAATAAAATACCTGTTACGACAGGAATAAAACAAAATATCGCTACTTTTGTGTGCAAATTAGAACCCGATCTTCTTTTGCCTTATTTTTTATTTTGCTGTTACAAAAATGCGAAAAAATACATTACACGATTTTTACTTATCAAGAAACAAAAAACGTACTTCGTGAAAAATGTTACTAAAGAAAATTTTAGAAATAGAGGTTTAATCTATAAGAAATTATGAAAGTCGGTTAATTGGTAAGGAAGATTAAGCTACTGGGTGGAATGCTTTCTATTTTAGTTGCGATATTAAGCTTTTAATGGAATTAACACTGACGTCAACATGCAGTGAACCTTGAAAAGACCTTATGAAATTTCAAACTTTTATAGTCTTATGTTGACTTGTGTTGTTCATCTCCTACTTCTCGCTTTACTCTTCTGCTTTCCGCTGTCATAATAAATTTTCGTCTCTTTTTCAAAGCACTGAAAAAATAGTTGAATTTAGTATTTCGACTTGTAAAATATGTAACTGCTACTTTATTGGTTATTGCTTGTCATTTATTTAAAATATATATGTAAGTCGAGAAAAATCATTATATTTGTCAACTAGGATTTGGTAGAAAATTTCAACAACTGTTAACATGAATACTGAATGGGTGAAGTGAGTAGGTAGAATATCGAAATTCATGAGTACAATGTATGTCACGTGTGTGGTATCTGAGGCCATTAGAACTTCCTTCGTCACAGGAGAAATACTGATTCATCAAAGTCCTCTTCCACCTAAGGTATTATGGATAGACATAGTATTATAATTAATGGTACTGCTACAGAGAAGGATTCATAACAGATGTCTATGTATACGAAATTTGAATACAAAATTGTGTCGGAAATATTTGCATTGATAATTCTAAAAAATTTATTTTTTATTCAATGATTTAGAAAATAATTAATTCACTAATCATTTTTACTTTTTTTACATTATTGGTCAACAACTAGAAAATAGTAATTTCGAAATTTTCCGAGGTGGAAAATATATTTTTTATTTTTAAATAGAGATTTATAGAATGATTAAACTTTCGGAAGACCTTGAGAAATTATGCAAGAGTATGTAGTTATTTCTCCAGGAAACTTCTTCGATTTCCTTAAATAATCAACTTATAAGGTGTGGAGTTCATTCTTATTCAATTAATCATACGAGTTCATCCTGTATAAGCGAGTTACCTTGTCCCTTTAAATTGCCCCAGTATTTCAGAAGATTAAGGTACTGCCTCGCTTCATTGCAGGATACTGGTCGTGAAAAACCAATTAAAAGCATCTGTTTAGACACTTAGAATGACTTTCAGCAGTGCATTTGTGACTTTTTGATTCTTAGTAAGTTCATTTGTGAGCACAAGTAGAAAAGTATTTTTTGTCAGACAAATGTTGAAACGATGCGGTGTCTGGCCAGAACAATTTTTCTACTTATACAATACTTAAAAGTGCATACAAATTAATTTTATTGACCTTGAATTAGTCTCTTAACTTCTTGAAATGTTTTAAAAAATGCTACTATTACTTATTTCTTAAAATATATTCAATAGAAAATTCTAAAGGCATTAAAATCCTTTTATAGTATCAAAGAAAATATAAGTAGAAAACGAGTATTTGGTCAGGCATATACTTGGTTGAAATCTGATTCAATAATACCTTTTCTATTGTATATATGTTTCAATCTGCTAAAATTAATTTAGATTAATTTAATAACCCAGCGTTTTCATTTCAGTATGAAAATCTTAGACCATTTTTCTTGGATATTACTATCAATGAGAAAATTGCTTTACACGGAGGAAAATAGATAGTAAACCGCAATATCTTGATATTAGCAGATAATGTATTTGCGATTTAACTATGGGACAGCCATCTAGATATTGAAACAAAGTATCTGTAGATATTAAAAAAAAATATGTTATTTCGCAATATCTAAGATATTAAATTAAAGAACCCAATATGTTAATTTGAAATATCTCATATGTTAAACTAAAATACATTAGATATCAGGTCATACTATTTGAGATATTAAACTGTAATATCTTAGATAATTAAAGTCAATATTTATGTCATTGAATGCAATTGTCTAATAATTATGTAAAAATACTGATTGAAAAATTGAAAGAAAAAATGAAATTAAGAAAACATAACATGATGTAAATAATGATTGATCAAGGAATTCAAAATTTTCTTATAATCTCCTTTTTTTCTCGAATTCCTCGATCTAAGAGTTTTCACAAGTCCATATTTGTTTGATTATTCTCAAAGTCAAGGCAACCTGTTGATAAATGTAGGTTATAAAAACGTTCAACATAATTGTAAACATTTGGAATCTATTACGAATTCCAGTAAGCAAATTCCGATTCGATGTTGAATTTAAAAACGGTTACATAGAGAACGTGTTATTGAGAGGTTAGAAAATTCATTTCAAAGATTGAAGGTATAAAAATGACATACTTATATAGATAGATACTTACTGATTTCAGTACTAGTAATATGAAATTTTTTCAAAAATGACACTTAAAAACTTCATATAGACACAACATTATTAATTCAGTGTGACTCTGATCACGTGACTTTTCCTCAGGCACGTGCACACTACTGTTTATAACATCTTAGATATTGAAGTTTAATATCTAATATTTAAAATTTTGAATATAAACTATTATTGGCCATTAATATCTTGTATATTTAAGAGGATATATTAGATATTAATATAATCTAGATGATATAAGGTAATATCCAACATTCTAGTATCTCATTTTTAGTATCTATTTTTCTCAGTGTTTATTAAACATTAATTTTGTCTTTCAGTTTTAATAAATAATAAATCAAAACACTTGAAATACTGTAATGACTTCTTTCCAGCTTAAACTGAAGAAAACAAATAGAAGCTTAATTTCTTTTCGCAGTAAACTTGGAGTAGCATGACGTGGTACGTTACACAACTTTTATGTGTGCTTGTTACTGGAATCAGAAATGACAACGTTAGTATAACGTGGGATAGGATAGCTTTTTTATTCGCAAATCTGCTTCACGAAGATTAACTTTTGTGAGCTTTTGTACTTTAATTGTTTTGAGTATTAATAAAGATATCTTTCATTTTTCATCAAAAATGTTTTTAGTAAAAAAAGGAGTGATTGAAAAAATGCAAATGTGAGAAAGGTTCTGCAGCATCCTTCTATAAATTAAATAGAAGACAAAATATATATTTTCAAATGAGAATTTATATCAGATATAATTTTTTTTAAAAAGAGTTAAAATATTTAAATAACGATACTTTGAATCAGGAACATAATTTTTAATAGGATACATAACAATTCTCCTCAAGGGAGTTTTTTTAACTTTGTAACTTTTTTGAACTAAAACTTTCCCTGAAAGAATCATTATAAATTATAATTTACGTGAAAAAACTTCTATCATATAAGGCAGCTCGTCTATTTATAAAAAAATGCTATAACAACATTTTTTGAAACGGTTTTTTAAGAAATTGAGCAACTGAAAATACATTCTTCGATTTATAATCAGAGGTATTTAGCAATGAGTGACCATCTAGTAGCTTCCTGTTTTGGGCCCAGTTTATTCCATAATGATAATATTATATAAAATCCATAACTTCAAATTGACCTAATGAACTCTCCCAGCTATTGATTTAGTAAAGCAGTTCTGACAAACCTAAATGACCACTTTTACATTTTATCGTTGGATTCGTTTACATTGAGAAATGCTTTTAACAATTCAAGTGTAATGGAAAATCCATTGCAAATTATACAATGGATTTGAGACCAGTTATGAAAGTTAAACTCCTTTTGCACTGATTAAATAATCTATGTTAATAGTATTCCCCAAATCTTTTAACCCTTTCAGTCATTAGTCCTTTACAGAGGACAGATCACGATGAAGTGTAATCATGGATTCCTACGAATAAAATAATAAAAATAAAAAAAATAATAAAAATAATATTAAAAAAATGATACGCTTAAAAATATTTATGAAATGATAAAATGATAATTTAAATACCTTATTATAATAAATAATTTATTTAAAAAAAAAGAAAATTTTTTCCCAAATCGGCTTGAAACAATCTAAATAAATCCTACTTCATAAAAATGAGTCAAAAGCAAATTTTTTGATTTTTTATCAAAAATTGTGACTGAAAGGGTTAAATGGCTCAAATAATCTTTTTCGAGAAATTTAATTTTGAATGCATAAAAAAATTCGTAAAGTTAAAGAAAGGCAAAAAATAGGTTTTTCCACTAAAGCAATCCTAATATTTATAATTGTTGCTATTCTCTGCTTAAAATTTGTTTTTGTAGAATCGCTTTTCCACTTCAAAAATAATAAGTTTTTATTGCTGAGATTTTTTTCGTACGATGCGCATTTATTGAAATGTTCCGATGTCTCAAGATAAAAAAACTCACCTGGCATATGCATATTGAAATTCCGATTTTGTTACAATTCCAATAAGAGTCTTTGGACAAACTACAATTAATCTTGTAAATAAAAGTGATATTTATGCATGACTTGATGCATTTCTACTTTGGAGTCTGGGCTGCGTTCCTCTGGGTTACTTTCATTACACATGAGAATGCATCATTCTGTTTGGAATCTCTCGGCGGTGCGGGTTGTGGTAAATAAATTGGCTTCCTCGGTTCGTGCCGGGTCCATATTGCTGAGAACTTATATTAATAAATAGTAGAATAACCGATCTACTAACCGAGGAAATGGTTCACTTTGAGCATTTCCGTTGTACAGAGGATGAAGTGGCAGAGGTGAGTCTACAAGAAGATAGTAGATTGAAATTGAGTCGAGCAAAGCATTACGTGGATCCACCTCGTTACTGTTATCGTTGTCGTTATCGTTACCGTCACAAATGTTTTCTAGGAACCGTTTTGGCCGGTAGAGTCCTACATCACCCGCCATTCAATTTCGTAACTGTAATATACTTTTTCCATCAAGACTCACTGTTTTTGATAGTGAATTCTTCGTGCAATATATAAGATCTTGCACTGTTCAAGATTATTTAGGAATGTTCAGAACTTTTTAGAATTTTTAATAACTTACCAAGAAATTTTTTTTCAATTAAGATTTTACAACGCTTTTATTCAATGGTGTTTGGAAATAATAGTTTTAAATTTGAGAAAAGTATTTTAAATTTGATGCCATATGGTTCGTAAAATGTGTCTTTTCAAATTCAGAAAATGTGATCAATAATTTGAACTTTTTTATATTATGAGACGGCATATTTGATTTAATTAAGACAATTGAAGACGTGATTCGAAGTTGTATATTGAGGTCACGTAAACTGAATGGCTTAAATCAATAGGGTATTGAAATTCAATACTACCTCAATTTTAGGCAGAATTGTATTATCCGTCTTTGGAGTTAATAATGTTTGTGAGGTACTTTATTAAGTATGATCAGTTCAGTTGTATTCTGTGATCCAGACTCAACTGAACAAAAATGTATATTCAGCATATTTGATGAAATTTCTTATTTTCCCCTTGAGTCTATGAAAACGCTTCGATTTATTCGCATTTATGTGTAGGTGAAATCACAAACTTTCTGGCGTTGTAAAACCTTGTAAAACAATAGATAATTGTTTATTTTAAGAAATATTTTTTGGTACAAATTTGGTCGTTTTTGTTTGTATTTCACATAATTTTTTACCAAGCTTCATTTTGTGAATTTGTGTTATTAATACGCATTCATTTTTTGACTTTTCAGTTCATCTTTGAAAAGATGTATTAAAATTAACAAAATAAAAACACATGTGAATTCAAGTTGAAATAAAATTTTGCCTTTTCTGAGATGAGAGTGTTTCAAATTTAATATAAGTTATGTAATACAGATTATATATGATCGAAGTTTAATGCAGAAATTTCTAACAATGCAGTAGAAATAGAATTGGAGAATATATACGAGCAAAGATAAAAGTATATAATATTTTAGATAATATATTTCTATATCTTGAACATTAGTTATGCTTTACTGTCATTTTATTTTATATATAAATTTATAGAAAATTCGTTGGGTATGTGATCTTAGCAAGATATGGAAGAGATAGTGCGTTCCAGAAACCACCCACGTAGCCATAAATAAATCTATAGATTACTATAGGGAACTTTATCTGTTAATAAAATTCCCAATCCTTTGTATTTAAATGTTTTACTTATTGAAATTTATTTTTTCTTATATCTTATTACTCACACAACAAATTTCACTCATTTCAAACAAAAAATACTTTGTTTTCTCTAAAGCTGAATAATTTTATTTATCCGTCAAAAACGTTATTATTCATTACAGAACATCATTAATCAAAGTTAAAATAACTTCTTTTGAATCGTTCTATCTGGTTGGCACTGGTTCAAAACAGAAAAAGAGGCTTATAAACAATTTATCACAATATTTTCATTCACATGATTTTTTGGTATCGCTCTGTAAAAAACAATGTTTATTAGATTATGAATTTTTCTGTTATTATCATTTTTGGGTAGAATTCTTAATGACACTCAGAGAAAAATTATAATTCGTGAATCATTATGCAATAACGTAAATGTGCATATAAGATCAAGATGGAAAATTTTCAACACTTTTTAAATATGTTATATATTTTTAATTAAAGAAAAATTCAAAGGTATGGGAATATTCAGTAATTTTGAACCTGGAAATAGAAAATGTACTAAAAAGTCACTAAATTTTCTTATCTTAATTTTACGAAATAGCTGCTTAAAACTATAGTTACGTGAATTGGAAAATCCATAAAAGTCCTGTAGTACACATTTTCTTTCCAAAAATGTCCTTTTCTATCACTATGTATTTAGTAAAAAAGTTATTTAAGATATGTTAAGCATCCAGTACTTTTACTGCTTCTTTCTTTTTTTTTATTTAGAAGATTTGGAAATAAAAAATATCTTATGGCTTTCTCTTGTGATGGTAGTCAGCGCTTTTATTAAGTGCAATACTGTAATAAATTTTATGATCCCTATTCCTATAGGGGAAAATGCTGATTGCAATATCTTTTTATCGGATCAACTGTTTTACTGGAGAGGCTTTTGTTTGCTGTGTAATCCTGATTCAGATACCGGCTGTAGCAGCAGTTTGAATTTAAAGATGTTTTCCTTCGTTAAACTTAGATAGACTAGTGAGAAATTTATATTTTTCAGGTGCATTTTTAGATTCCATATATCATTAACCAGATTTTCAAAAATTCAAAAAGGTTATGGGAAACTATAATTATTGAAAAATGATCTTTCTCGTAATTTACACAGAAAAAAGTGGGTGTGAATTTTGGTGTGGATAGTTTTGTACAATTATCTCTCTAGGTTGATAGAATTTGAAGTTTACCTGTGTGATGAAATATAATGGAGGGTAACTCTGATACAGGGGGAAAACTAAATTTTTACTTTGGAACTTGGTGTTAAATAACGTTACAGCTTCGAACTGACAGTTTATCCAGAAATTGACAGTTTTCGATTTGCGAATGTGAATTGCATCTTTACACTTTGTAAGGGTGCCGTCGCATGGAACTTTTGTCTCATTGCGAGTGAATATAACACTAAATTTTGGGTAAATATAACACCCAGTTTTTTCTGTGTATATTGCTATTTGCTCAAATTGATATAGGCGTACTTGAATTATAAATCAAAGTAATTATGAATACTCAATTCAGTTTTGGAGTTGACATTTTCTCATTATACATCAATTATATGAGATAGCTTTTTCAAATGTAAATTTAATCTATATTTTAATTAAGAAAATTTATTGTTTGACGTGATTGTTTATTATGTAGAGATGTAATTTTATTATCAGGTTGAAGGGTCTAAAAATAGATTGAGGTTGATAATTGGTTGTGGGGTAAACCGAGCCTCGAAGCTTTATGCCTCACTGCTTGCTTGTTGCTTCTCATCACTGGTCGAATACGAAACCAAACGTGAACAACAAAAAAAGGGAATAAATGTAGTCGTAGATACAATTTCATACTTATGAAATACCATCCTGACGTGTAACAAATCTAAATTTTCCAGCTCGCTGAAAAGCACACACAAAGTTCTTTTGCATGAAAATTGAAGTCTGTGTGTAAAAATGCACCGACACTAAAAATAAATACTTCAATTTTGTAACGCTTTGTTTGATACCTCTAAAGTTATTTTAACTTTTTATACTTCAAAGCTTTATTTTTTAATTTAAGTAGTTTTTAAATTTGGATTTTGATTCATATTATTAAATTTCCATTTTACTTATTTTTGACAATATGTAGCCGAAGATTCCTACATGATGTTAGATGTATAATTAATATAATTTGAGTATATTCTGATAAAATATCTTGTATCTTTTATAATTACAGCACCAACTTTTATAAGGATGCATTCAAGTAGAAAAGGGAGTTCTGGTCAGACGAACCATTGACCGAAGTCTGACTGTGGTGGCTTTTTCTACTGTCACTTCACTTAAATTCGATATTTCCTCATTCTTATATAGAAATATTTCTCATTTCTGTTTGGGTATTAATTTTAATCAAACAACTTTTCGAAAATAGAACTTATAAGAAGAGAATAGCTGACAATAGCAGGAAAATGGCTGTGCATATATGTATATATAAACGGTATGGAATCTAAAAAATTTGATTAAATAAAATTGATCACAATGTATTGAATTATTTTATAAAATATTATCTACAAATAGAAAATAGTCCAATTGTAGTTTGAAAATGCCTCGTATCCCTCTAGCAAAAGGTTTGTCGTATTAATATCAAGTGAGGTGCTTTATATATATATTTCCTAAAGGCTCTATCGCTTGTTGCTTCCGTACTTTAGCAGAGGTTTTACAAGAAGCACTCTTGACACTCACTTGAAGGCGCTGCAAGGGTAGAACCCCTGGTGCAGAAAGTCACCGAAGGACACTTAGGAAGTGTCGATATCGAGAGAGAGTTTGACCAACAGTTAATGGAAGAAACCAAATTCGATGCATCTTCCGAACTCGCATAACTCTTTTCCAAGAGCGAGGAAAGGTCACATCCACAAAAAAGTGTAGATGTATTTCAACTTCTCACTTCCAGTACAAAAATTGGCAATCGACCAGTCACTCTTAAATTCCATCCATATAGAAAGGGAGCAGAATTTCCAAGACATCTATAGAAGAATAGAGTGGAAATATAAATAAATTCAGAACTCGAAGATCCTCAATCATTTACTGCCATTTATATTTCTAAAATTATAATTTACGTTTATTATCCGTGAATAAAAATTGTCAAAAAGTATAACCAGGAAATGCATTTAGTCTGTTTTGTAATTTTATAGCTGCATGAATCTTTAGAGTGGATTTTTTTTCAATTTTTCTGACAAGCTTTTTCACTTTGATGTGAAAGTACATAACCGTTGATTTATGGATGATAACTGTCGACTGTTTTTGACCTCCAGTGCGTTTTCAATGGTTAGTTCTGTTGACAAGTGTGGAAAAGGATTGTATTTGAAGAGGAACAACGCTTGCAGTAGTGGAAAAGCAAAGGCTCGTTGGATAGAGGAAGGAATTGAGACTTGCTTGGACGTCAACAACGACATCGAGGAGATCCAACTTCTAGGAGATCCCGGATTGGATTAAAACTCTAAATCGAGTTGTTCTCTCAGTTCGTGTAGAGACCAAATTTACTTTACGAACTTTCCATATCCCTGGCACGACATTGGCTAGCGACTACATCATCCGCATTTTTCCTCTGTCCAAATAGATGTCAAAGACTTCGCATCCGATTGGCGAACAGTTCACATCTTTTTCTCCAGTTCGCACCTTTTTCTCCAGTTCGCACCTTTTTTCCTGGTCGTTTTCAATAGCCGCATGCCAGTGACAATCGCATCTGACAACCTTCTGCACCAACTTTTTACTGTTGGAAAAGCGATTCCTCTCCTCCCAATCTACAGGCTTGTTTTTTCCTTGCTTTTACGAACTCTCCTTTTATGAATCTCGATGGCTCTTTTGCATTAGATGACTGAAAATGCAATCTCTTGGCTTCCAAAGGATCACCAGAGGAACATCGAAATTTTAATATGTCCGATGTTGAATCATTTATTTCATTGGAAATGGTAATCGAGTAGAAGATGGATTCTATGTCGAGCTTGAACAATTGATGGATATTACCAAGGCGCGATCTCAGTTACGACTTTACGTTTTATCTTCTTTTTATTATGAAAAGTAGCTAAAAAGGAAAGCATTCATTTTTATTTTACATGTATATCTCCATTAGTAAAGAGAGAACTAGATTCTAGTTAATCGATGAATACCTTTGGTGAAATACAACATATTCCTTACAAATAATACATTTATTTTTATAGTTTACACCAGATTTTGAAAAATATATTTTTTCATTTAAAAAGTTTTTGAATTTTTTTAAAGTTCTGCAGCATGTAAAATACAAACTACAAAATTATTTTGATAAGTTGCGTAACCATGAAAATTTGGTAGTATACTTAGAAAAAAGTTTTTTTGTACTCAAACAAAATTTTTTGAACTCAAAGAAATCTGTGTATCGTTACGGTGTAAAAAGTACTTCCCTGATTATAACAAATTTTATAATTGACTTTATTCTTATAATTTAGAAAAATCTTTATTGTGTTTAAAAAATGACTTTTGAATTTATAAATCCATTTTTGGTTGAAAAAATTCCTTTGGTTGAATTAAAATAATATATTTTCAGATGAAACTTACTTTAGTGGAAAAATCTCCAAATGGAGAAAATAATTTGTCGGTCATACGTTCCAATTTTTGTTCATTCAAATAATCAAAATGAAATAAACTGACATTTCGGCACCTCCTTTGGGCCTTTATAAAGGTATAAAAATGTTTAATTCTGTAAAAATATTTTTAAAATGTTATACAAACGATGAATGTCATTTAATAAAAACAGAGTCATTAAAATATTTAAATCTATTTACTTTAAACATCGTAGATTTTAGATCTAATTTTTTATCACACATCGTTTGTATAACATTTTAAAAATATTTTTACAGAATGGAACATTTTTATACCTTGATAAAGGCCCAAAGGACGTGACGAAACGCCGGTTCATTTCGTTTTGATTATTTGAATAAACGAAAATTGGAACGTATGACCGAAAAATTATTTTCTCCATTTGGAGATTTTTCCACTAAACAAGAAATACGTTCGAAGAGAGAATTTCTTCTTTTTTGAGGTTTATTATACATAATTTCTGTGATGCCAACGAATTTTTATTACAAATTAAAAAAAGTAAGGTAAACAAACTACTTTTTTCATTTGAATAGAAGTTTTTTCTGAGTAAATAATTTATGGAGCGGCTTAATTTTTCCTTTTCTACAATGATTTGCTACAGTGATATTATAAACATCAGTTTTAAAGTTTCGTCCAATTTAGTATTCCTGAAATCTGCAACTGAAGGTCTTAATCCCTACTTGGACATGATTACTTTAGAACGTGGTCTTCGTAAGTCTGTCCTATGCATTTAAGGATTAAATGGATTTTATGCCAACCTTAAGAGCTTCTAGGGAGAGAACCATGTTAGCTACACCTTTACTTCCTCTGATAAATATATATACATCCTGTAACGTCTACGAACCTGGGCTGTAAGGTTTTACCGCTGCTTACTTTTATTTCTAATAAAATTGTCTTTACGTCTGAATATACGCAGCTTTAAATTCATGGAATTCTTAACGCAGAGAAAAAAATTCATCAGATTCTAACTTTATTTTTAAAATTTTGTTTGAAATTTTCGGAATCAAAATTAAGATTAATTTATGTAAAATATTGATCTTTATAGAATCAATAACTTCAATCATTGTTTGGAATTCTGATTGGAAGATTTGGATCTTAGAAAACCACTTATCTCGATCAAGTTTCATTAAATTTACTGCGACACGTAGACTACAACGTTAATCTCAGGACTAGCACTTTCTTCTTAATCCTCTATTAAGAGCAACTGAAATCAATCTTCTCTTTAAGCCTGTGATTCGCTTTTAATTGATTTTAACATAGTACATAAACAGTACTGATCTCTATGTGTTTCAAAAGTGGGACATCCTCTTAATTGAATTTCGAGATTATTTGACAATTAAAAAATTGTACAAAGCTTCGTAACTGATAAAAAAGTATTTATGGAAACCGAAGTTATTCAAAAGTAATCTCAAATAAAAAAATCTGTTATGTGGTAAAACTGTATTGGTTTTATCATTTCGAAATTGCAGTCCTTCGCAAAATTGTTTATTATGTAATTAAAAATTCAACGAAGAAGAATAGTATTTTTCAATTACATGCAAATGTTGCCATCTTATCGAGGTGATTGAAATGCAAATCATTCAATTTCGTGGTTGGTCATGAAATTCATAATTAATAGGTTTCATAATTAATGAAACGAATTTGATGGTAGGGCAAGAAATTTAATCAGTCGTCACTAAACTTTAATATGCGTATTTATTGCCAGAAACTTCATGGTTTTCCGTCTGGTGTACACAAATAGTGACATAAAACATTTTTATGTGCAGTTTAAAGTATTTTTCTCCTGGAATAAATTTCTGTCGCAAGTTCCATTCTGGAGCAACATGCGCTTCTGAATTATAGTACATTTTTCTCACTTACATTCGTATTATTCTTTATGTATTTTTTAAAGCATCGTGAGAAATAAGATTCAAAATAATGATTATTCTATGAATAGATCATTTGATTAAATAAAATTATTTTATATAAAAGTTAAGGCTACATTTAGTGAATAAAATTTTAAATATTCCAGGAATAAAGCCTGTCTTCTTAGTTTTATTATATTTATTCTAAAAAAGATATAAGTCCGATTTTTCTATATTCCAATTAAAATTTCTTAACTAATAATACCCAAACTATCCTCTATAGAAAAAGGTCCATAAGAAAATGATTCTTAAGTTATTTTTAAAGCAAGAACCACAAAGGTCGATCGTAAATTTGACATAACAGGAGTTTTATAAAAAGTTACCAAATTGAATAAGTTAACATTTTCCGGCTAATGTAGTACAATAATTTTGATAAACACGATTATAAAGTTTCACCATATTACGATTAAATTTGAATAATTGATAACATTTGATGGTTTGCGAAATGACTTGTCACAATGTGCTTAAAAAATGTCAGAAATGAAAGCGTTGATTATTAACAAATTTGATTGCCTCTCGATGACAATATTTGCTATCCGGAATCTATTCCAGAATAAATCAGCTCATACATTAATCGGGCAATATCGTAATCCAAACCCCTAGAATTGTTTTCACGCTCATTGAGCCTGTGAACCTTATCGGAAGTAGACCAGCATCGGTTTAGAATCGTTTAAATTCGATTGGCTACTCTGCTTTCTATTTACCACATTCAACTAAACGTGTCATCAATGGTACTGATCGATACCGATTAACAGCTGCCATCGAAGTTCGTATCGATTGAAGGTGAATGACATATAATCTACTACCCTAATCGCTAAAGTCACAAAGTCACCTGATTGTAAGACAGACGGGTATGGAAACTTATTTGACTTTATCGCTTAGCACTTGCATGTACATAGCCAGTTGTGATAAACTGTAAGACATCGTTTTGTGGATCGAAGTTTCACTTAAAGTTTATGACGAAACTTTCGTCGATTTATCCCAGTAGTGGGGTTTACGGTTAAATTTGTTGGAACCGCGTGACGACAGACGTGAACTGGGGTTAATTCGTAAACTTGCGTAATTAAGAAACTATGCTTGCATTTAAACCTTTTGAATGATTGTAAGAATTCAGTTCATTCGAGAGTTTACATTTTAGAATTGAACGATTGTTTACTTTCAACTAATGATGACTTCACTCTTTCGTTAGAAATAGATTGGGATTTCAAATTATAATATTTTGGCGGTACTAGTGTTTAATTCTTTCTTTGAAAGATTTTGAAATCCTACGTGACTTTTATCGCTTTTTAATTTAGTAGTTGGAAACTAGAAAAGAATGAAATATTAGATGATATTTTCAACAAGAAAAAAAGTAGTAATAAGATTGAAGTTTTGGTTCCAAATAAGCTATTTCTCAAATTATTCTTGAAGATTTTCATGCAAATATTAAATTTAGAGCGCAATAAAATGCGGAAATTTCTTATGTTAAAATTTTATTGCTTACTGGATGAATAAACGCGAATAGACGTTTTATAACATGAAAATTGTATTTTTCTTCCATAGTTTCATTCTTTTAAATTCCCTCGCCTTACGCAATATATATTTTTAATATTACTCACCTGCAAGACATTTTGTGTTGCCTTATTTAATTGTTTTTTTTTATTGCCGCTTTATAATCAGATTTAGTAGTCAATTCAAGGTGTGGAATACGAGATCTGATCTTTTTACATTTTATTAATAGAATTGAGACCATCGAAGACTCTCGCACTTTTTGAAAATAATTAATGAATCAATTAAAGTCACTATTTATATCTACGCGTAATCAGCCTCTCTTCAACACTGTATCGAGTAATCATTACTTACCATATTTCCTCAGCCTAATAGAATAATAATAAACTGAAATAGTTAATATGATGAAACCTAAAAAATAAATTAAATCAATGCTACAAGTTCTCCAGTGATGAAATAGTTTTAAAATAAATCACTTCCAATCTGAGTGCCAGAAAAAAATCATAAAATACCAAAATCTCATTGAATATATTGAAATTATTTTCGTTAAATGGTGCATTTCAAACTCATTATGAAATTGCCTCTACAAGTTGGAAAATTATGCGGAATATGAACTACTCGAATCGGTGCACTCGAACCACTTTTTGGGATTCAACTTTGTCGGTACATTGTGCTCCTGTTTCATAGCCAAGAATAAAGGAACTTGGAAGCCAGAGGGTAGGATTATCTGTCCCGTGCCAAGAAAAATGTAAAAAGAAGAATCGGGACTTCGTATCGCTTTAGGCTGAAGTTAATTCGAACTTTCTCAACAGGAAACGACGGGTCGTAAAAGTTCTCTATTATTTTAAATTACTGCCAGCTAATTATTTCTCCATTGTCCCGTTCTTAATTATTTTCTATTCATTCAACATTTTTTCTTACTGTCAATGAACGATAATCTATTAGAACTTTCCAGAGATAAAATTTAGTAAAAATTAATAAATTGATTGATTCTTATTATTGCTTATGTTAAAGGATGGGAAAGGCGTGAGGATTGATAACTCGGTCTTAATTCTTTTATAAAACAATGTAATGTATTGATAGTTTAGTGTCTGCGTAGGTCAAAGTATTCTTATCCCTTGACCTTCTAAACATCTCTTCTTCTGCGCATATAGATATAATTACAGTTACAATCATTTTTAGAGAATCGTTCATAGCTAAAAAATCAATTGTGCTTTTTTTCCTCTCGATAAATGGACATTTCAATTGAACAGTATCTATAAATTGAACGTAATCCCAAGGAACTACCACAGTTTTTGAAAAAATTATAAAATCTATTATTTTTCACTCGAGACTACAGATGGAAATACAAAAAAGTTTCTCGAATATATTTTACAAAACTTAGGTATTTGAGTCTATGAATTAAGTATCTCCGATTTGTGCCGTGGCATTTCCTTGTGAGAAGTGCGAAGAAAGTGCTGTTCTTAGGAACAATTAGCTGTAAAAGTTCGGACTATTGGAGAAGATGATTTGAACGGCGCGAACTTTTGCGTCCAACAACACTCGTATATAACAAAGTACATGTCAAAAAACTTTTAATCCACTTCAGCTGCGTTATTTGCATCTGGGACTCCATGCCCTTTTTGATCATTAATTTATTAAGGTCTATTACATCTCATTCAGGAATAAAAAATAAAAAAATTTAAATAATAATAAAAATCTCTTATTCAATTTTACTTTTCATTCTATCTTGATTACATCTTATAGCACTAGTTTACAAAATTAAAAATTTTTTCTGCCCACCACATCTTAATATGATTTTTTCATGTAATCTATAACTTTCTACTGTAAAGTTTCCAGATATGCCTAATAGTTCAGATGCTAGCGATTTCAATAAGTTGGAGAAGTTGGATTTTAGGCAAATCGGTCAATTAGAACTCGAGATATACTCAAAAACGTCGGAACAACTCTGAAAATTGAAAAAAAAAATTCGAACATTGTGATCTTGAAAATGCTTCCATAAAAAAAATGTTCGAGTGTGACTTTCGTGTTTAGTGAGTCAAAATACATGAAAAAATCATATTAAGATGTGGTGGGCAGAAAAAATTTTTAATTTAGTAAACTAGTGTAATGTGTCAGTACATAAGCAGTTTGAAGTTATTTCAACATCACCTAAAATCAATTGATGCTTTCCATCTCAATTCAACCGGTCCATTCGGGACACGAATTTATTTTTTAACGAAACTCAAATATTTTGCTCTTTGATCGAAATAATGAGACACGTATTTTTTTTTGGGCCGAAAAAAAAAATTTCTGAGATTTATTGGCAATTTCGTTATTGGGGTAAAAATCTATTTTTTCAATTATTCGCGAGAACTTCTTTTTAAATTGTCTATAACTTCGTCAAAAATTGACCGATTTTGATAATTTTCACTTTTAAATGTTTGTAATAATTTGGAATACCAAACACAGTTATAAACAATTGCTTGTTGATTGCTATAAATTTTTTATTTAGCAATAAACAAAAATTGAAATTTTTTTTTTAATTCAATATCTTGAAAATTGTTTTTACTTTTTCTCTCAAACTTTTTTCGCATTAAAAAGACACCTTGAGTTTCAATTCTACTGAATCTCTAGTAGCTAAAACTTTTTGTTTCCGAGTTATGATTTTTTGAAGTAAAAAGTCGTTTTCTTCGTAAAAACGTGGACTGCACAATGAATATCAACTTTATATGTTCAACATGTATGGTATAACGATGAATAGTTGTCCTTTACGATTATATTGTGAAACTCTAATTATCACAAAAATTGTTTACTCAGTCTTTATGACAAATTGACTGTGCTTAGATATGATCTATCGAATGTTTTCAACTTAACGACGAATTGCATTGAACGCTTTTTTCGATTTTGTATCTAAAAGTCTTCAGCAATAGCTTGGTATTCAATGTACACATTTTTTGTAAGTACTCTCTAAACCTGAACCAGTGAAATAGTCACTGATTATATTAGTGAAAATATATCAACTCATGAATCAGTGCCCTGCTTTGATTTCACTGAGGAATCAGTGAATGCGTCACGTGAACATAACTTTTGAATTCACGAATTCAAAACTTTCATCTACACTATACTGATTTATCGTCCCTTAAAAATAATAATAATTACGTAATTTCGTTTTAGTGTTGTTTAGCCTAAAATAAACGAGTTCATCGGTCGTTAAAATATTTTTCTGGTTTTATTATTCCTACCTGAAGCTTTCGCTGATTCAATAAGTGAGTTCAATCTATCAGTGAATAGTCACTGCGAATCAATAGCCGTTCACTGAATCAGGTTTAGATATATATATCTACGCTTATTATTGTACGAGTTCATTCTGATATATTTCTTTCGAAATTCAAGATACATTAATGTTGCTGTGTTTGTTCATTTCAGAAATATTCATTTATCAATTTTTAGGGCTGAAACAACAACTATCGAGCAGGTAATTTATTAATCAGTAATGGAAATTATATCTCTTACTGCAATTCCATTCTCTGTATTCGAAATAGTTGAATCAATGTAAATGATTTGTTGAACACTACTTTTTCAATAATTCAAGATAAAGCCACTAGTAGAGTATAATGGTTCTACCTTTTCCAACATTAAAATCTATTTCATCTGATAAGTGTAATAAATACAAAATTGAATATAAGTTGACTTTTAAATTATGTAAAATTTGATCATTCTTATATAGAAGAATTGTTTAACGTCTGAGTATTGATAAGTTAAATGTATTCAATAAGCGGGTATACATCAGACATCAGTTTCAAACTCATTTAATTCTTGCCAACGTTTCGTCTCTTCTCCAGAGACATCATCAGGGCATACAATAAAAATAGCCAACTCATGTAGTTTACAAAGAGGAATGTTTTCAAAGTAATGTGATGTCAAAACCAAGTCAAATCAAACATTCTGAAGATAATAAAAACATTAATAAAAATTAAAAATCTTTCTTATTAATTATTTTAATTTTAATTTTAATTAATTTTGTGTCACTAAGTGAAATATCAGAATAGATGAACATGAAAAAAATTTCAATCTCAATGAGAAGTTTCATAATGTCATTAGTAAACACCGGAAGAATTATGAAGATGATCAGATAAATAATTTTTTTCATTGAAATGATGTCAAAATTTTACATAAAGAAACAAATTTTTTTAAAAGATCCTTTTATGAAACGGTTCATATAAAAAAAGAAAAGGACAATAGCCTTAATAAAATCACTGACATTGAACATTTGAATTCATCCTATAATATAATTTTAGATTTTCTTTCATAAAATATTTGGTTGTTTTTTTTTTTACAATACTATTCGTTAATTTAAAATTTTCCTCAGATTTGTTTCTCTTCTCTTAATTGTAACTTAATATTATTTGTTTATTTGTATCCAACGGTATTAGCTTATAAGTATACTTGTAATAATGTGAGGTCATTTCATGTTACGTTTCATTAGTATATATCATTATTTCTCCGTGACTAGTCATTATGACACTTTTCTTTCGAAATTTCAAATTTAAAAATTTTTGCTTCTGTTGTAATGGTTTTTGGTGAAGGAAAAATATTGTTAATAGGATAATATACGTTTTTATTGGTAAATATTTTTATTCTGTTTGTTTAAAAAAAAGTCAAGTTTTTATTAATAAGAAAGATTTTTAATTTTCATTTATGTTTTTATTATCTTCAGAATGTTTGATTTGACTTGGTTTTGACATCACATTACTTTGAAAACTTTGTCAATAGGATAATATACGTTTTATTGGTAAATATTTTTATTCTGTTTTTTTTTAAAAAAGTCAAGTTTTTATTAATAAGAAAGATTTTTAATTTTCAGTTATGTTTTTATTATCTTCAGAATGTTTGATATGACTTGGTTTTGACCTTACATTACTTTGAAAAAATTCCTCTTTGTAAACAACATGAGTTGGCTATTTTTATTGTATGCCCTGATGATGTCTCTGGAGAAGAACGAAACGTTGGCAAGAATTAAATGAGTTTGCATTTGATCATTCTTATTTTCAATGCATAGAAAAAAAAACTTGCAGAAAAAGAGATATCTACTTTTTCCAATATTTATATTAGAGTTTGCGATAATGTGAGGACGCACGTATAAAGTTGATATTCATTGTGCAGTCCACGTTTTTACAAAGGAAACGACTTTTTACTTCAAATTTGAGTTTCGTTAAAAAATAAATTCGTGTCCCGAATGGACCGGTTGAATTGAGATGGAAAGCATCAATTTCAATTTCAGTAAGAACGATTTTTAATGTTTGAATCCTGTTACATATATTTTGATTTATAGTAAAGTAGTAAATAATTAAATGAGATTAATGTTGCCTTTTGGGATGAAAATTGGTTCTAGCTTAATGATCTGTGTCAAGAGAATTATTTTCTCCAGAAGTAGGTATGAAAAAAGCTTTACTTCAAAGAGCCGTTAGGTGTAGTTTTCCTGGAGCATTTATGAGTTTTCGTTTTACGTACCCTATCAACTAAGAATAGAAATAGTGCTTTTAGTTTTACTTCAAAGTGGAATTTATGGTTTACTGCTTAGTGACATTAAAATGAGTTTAAAGATGCGATCAAGACTTTTGTCTCTTTCCTAGTCCTACACATTGCAAACAATCAGTCAAGTGAAATCAATAAACATCCGAGAAGAAATGGAAGACTTTTATATATTAAACTTCACGCAAATGAAATTTCATTTTTACTTGATTGTGTCTAAATCACACTACATCGTGCATATTTTTCAAAAACGTTGTAAGCCAAGAAGAATTGTATAATTTGATCTTTGATACATAACAAGATACAGAATGAAATACACCACTTTTAATTATTATATTTTAATATCTTTTGTTGCGTTTATATCTCAGGTTTTCCACGATCTTCCAAGTAAATCAGAAAAAAGTAGAAAACAGTTGTTATTTCAATAAAAATGGAAATGCTGGATCAATCTCAATCGAAAAGACAAACGATGTATAAGAATGGAAAAAACTTTTTTGAGCTTTTTTCTTTTGCCAATCTTCTGATGGCTTCCGGTTGAGATTATCCACTTTTCAGTGACATTTATCAAGGCTGTGGCGTATCGAGAAAAAGGAATAACGATCATCCCTTTTTTGTTGCCTATCACGCAGTAACGAAGCAATATTCCTCTGTCTTTGTGACTTTTATTTGTTCTTCCGAGATTTCAGGAAAGACAACGGAATTAATAGGATGAGGATAAGCGAAGCATTTTGTTATCGTTTCACAGTATCATTATCCTTTTTGATTGTTCAAGCATTTTTATCAAAGAGTAGGTACACTGATATTCGACTGATTGATGGTCAGGAGCACGCAATCCAGGCCAAAGATTCTTTACCTATGATTAAAGACAAGTCGATTTTTCAAATCTGCTACATTTCAATGCAAACTTCTTTTCTCCTCGACGCTTGAAAGAAATTTTTCTTTCCTCAAAAACTGTCAACGATGGATTTTCAAGAAATATTTCTAATTGATAAATGTTTGACTTAATGGTCCAAAAAGCGTATTTTTAACAATGTTCGATCTCCTCAAAATTTAAGGGAAAAAATTAACATTTAGCTTTTGAGAAATTATAAAGAAATTTCCCTAAATTTGCAGATAATCGAAAGCCGTTCAGTCTTTTTAAAAAAGCTGTAATTTGGACCACTGCCGAATCATAATTTTGTGCTAGTATATATTCAATTTAGTAGTTTTTATTTAGAGTTTTGATAACCTGTAATTTTTTGAACAAGAATGAGTAGGTACGTGTTTTTAAATTCATTTTAATGAGCTTAGAATCGATCGTTGAACAGTTGATGATCATTGGAACGTCAGAGGGACGGCCACGCAAAGTGTGTTCTTGTAATGTGACATTTTAGAGATGCATATTCATGTTGCTATTGTCTCTATAGGATTCTCGTTAATAGAATATTATAATGTAATCTCTTAAGATTTACGCTCTACGCTGAAGATGCGGTCGAGCCAGAGTCGGAATTTCCACGGTTTGGACTCGCAAAACTGAACTGAGGGAATATACTTCCTCTCGAATATTCCATCTATATTTACACAAAATGATCTTCTCAGTCGTATAATATAGTATCTGTGTATGTAGTTACCTTTAATGCACTCTCTCTCTCTTTTTCTCACTCTCTATAACAGACAATCAACGCTATTAGACAATAGGAGTTTGTGTTGGTAAATGTGAGACTAACAATGATGGTAATGATAATAATAGTCGTAGTAATAATATAATTTTTATAATAATAGTTGTCAATATATATATACTATATATAGATTTGTTCGATTAATGTTACAAGTCCGTAATAAGTATTTATGTAATGTATAGTATTTAAATACGATTTGCAATAGTTTACGATAATCAATATCATAAATTGTTTCTCTCTCTCATTCTCTCTCAATATTTTATGTTATTTTATTTTATTTTACCAATGCAGCTTGTCTGCCGCGCGTTTATAATCAATTCGACACACACCTTGAAAGCGTTTTAGTGATATCACAGTGATTTCATTGCTCCAATATTATCGATAGAATTTGTCTTCCGCTGTCCTTGCACGAAATTTCCTTTCTGTCGAGGGAAAATATTTTTTAATGTACTTTTTTTTTTTTACACTGATTTTGTTCCTAGCACCACTCTTATGAATAGACCCCAGATAGTTTCTCTGATCTTTGTGAATAGTTTTAACAGATTTTATCAAAAAAATAAAATAAATATTATTAATTGATCCCAATTCAAGAATTCAAATCGAATAAAAAATCGGATTTTTCTGATTTTTAGTGGTTTTTAGAATTTATGATGGGTGTTCTTATCTTATATGTTGAATAAATAAACGACCATGAAAGCTGACATGTTTGAAAGTATCTATAATGTGAATAATCAGTGATTGAATAGTTTGCAAATCGAATTGGCGTGAAACGATTGAAGCGGAAGAGTAGTAAATTGATGTGTAGGATCGGAGATCAAACGAATGGGAAATTTGTTCGATATTTGATAGAAGAAGACTTAATGGATGGAAAATTAAATTTAATCCGTCAGATGGTGATTAGTTGAAGAAAGTTTCTGACTAAAAAGTGGCATTTCAGAAAGAGGATATTGAACTATAATGTCCTTTCTTTGGAGAATAGCTTCTTCTTATCCTTTCTTGAGTTATGTCGTATACTAAGCGAGTTATCCAGCAAGCCTTTTCGCATATAACTTGTTAAACTCGTTCAATTTATGTTGAAACTTTCTTAACTTGAATTATGCAGTGACAAAGTTTATAATCCTTTTACATCACGAGCTGTCGAGTTCCATAGAAATCAAGAACTCCAAAGACGATGTACTGATGTTTTGGTCTTGATAATAATGGTTTAGACAACATTAAAACTTCAAATTTGCCTCTTATACTAATCTTTGGGAAGACTCCTACTAAAGTTTAAGAATCAAATAGTCACGAAAAGAATCCATTTGATTATTCACTGAAAAAAATAGTCAATTGAACCTAGTATTTCGACTCGTAAAATATATCATTGCTTCTTTATTAGTTAGCACAACTACTTTTCTAGTTGACTTCACAATCCAAGTTCTTGTAATAACAATAGAAATAATAACCATAACAAAAAAATTAGTTCTGCCAACCAATAAAGTAGCTGTGGAATACTTTAGAGGTCAAAGTAGTTGGGTCAACTATCCATTTTTTTCATGAACAAAAACTTTGATTACCTTAGATTAATCATCTGGGTAACTTGGAATTTCTCAATGATTCACGGAACGCGATACTATAATAATATTATTAAAGTTTGTAATGAGTATAAAAAGTCCTAATGTAAAATTTAAACAAAATTTTCCCTCAAAAGCCGTATTTTTGTGCAAGGGCTGCGTTCGGCAAAAATAGAAATAATAGAAGTAAGGTTGAATCCCCACAGCAACTCTGAGTAGTAACATACGTTTTTATAGATATTACCTTTATAATATTAGTTATGGCATTCGAGTATATTTATTTTCTCTCCATACCTAACTTCTGTTTTGGTGTAGCTTATCGTATTTTATTGAAATTAATCGTGAATGAATGAGTAGGTAGTAAATATTTCCTTATTTTTCTTTTCGCTTGTATCTCTTTGCAGCATTTCAACTGTAATTGTATTTTTACACGACAGTTATTTAAGGTACTGACAGAAAAAGGCTATTTGCAAAAATGTACTAAATTATTTCAAGTTCTGACATTCGCCTATTATGAGATCTGTGGTATAAGATTAAAATACAATCAATCAGTTCTGCTGACACAGAAAATCGAATATAAATACACTTCTATGTAGTGAAAGTCACAAATGTGTTTTCAGTGGAACTGCATTTTTTATCTTGTTTTAAAATTCAATTCAGGATGTAAATTAAATTGAATTTGAAAATGTTAAATTAACCCCAAAAAATGTTTAATGAAGGTTTTAAGTTTTCTAAATTAGAACAAGAGCTCATATATGTCTCAGTAAAACACATTTTTTCACACTATTTGTCTTTTTTTGCTCTCTAGAGTATCGACTTATTATTTTATGATTTATTTATACCTAATCGGTTTTTCTTTGCGTTCACGCCCCTTTAACGAATTTTCACCAACTTCTACAATGTACAATCTTTGAACTAACAATCATTTTTTATACGTTTCTGGGACACAGGTGCGATCGTCGATGGGTGCAGTTTACGACTAGACTTGGAAAAATGAGGCGATATTGAGATTATACGACTATAATAAAGTAGTCGATCGATTCGCAATTTTCATTAAACACAAGTTTGCCAACTTTTATGGGAAAAATTGCAACTGCAACATTTCTATAGAATATCCTCAAAAGCGTCTTCTTTTGTAATTGAAATGAGGACTGCAACGAGTGAAGTATCTCATCATCCGATTGAAAATGAAAGCATATCGCCCTTTTCGACGAGGATTATTAAATGCGTAAGAGAGTTATAACATGAATAAAATTTAATATCTCGAAATATCACAGCAAAATGTAATTACGAGTTATCGTGACGGTTCTGCCACGGGAGCGTCTTTTTTATTCCTTTTTTTTCTCAGAAAGGAAATGTAAACGTAATGGTAGAAAGTGCATCAAAATATTAAATGAAGTAGGAACATGTCTTGAATTAGTTATTGGATCAAAAATTGAGGTAAAATGAAAAAATTTAAATTCTGATATTTCATGTTTCAGTTAAAAAAAAAATTTTGCAAATTTTAGTTCTATTCAGCGATACATAGAGCAGTGAATACAATTTTTTATGGTATACTTTTAGTTTCTGGTTTCAATAAACGCGAGCTGTATAATATGCTTCAGTATTGAATTCCAATATATTGCGCTTTCAGAAGTGTCAATAGAATAGAGCCTTTTATCTCCTGGGAACGTCCAATCGTGAATAGATGAAGTTTCGGTTGTTGGATTGTGAAGTTATAAACCCTGTGCTAAATACTTTACATATTTCATTTCAATAATGTATGAAAAAGCTAATAATTAATTTCTAAATCCATTTGTTTCCAGTGAACTTATCACTAAATTTAAACTATCTACAATTCAATAGTGTTTATTAAAATAATATTTTCGTTATTTGCCTCCATTCAAAAACTGTGAGTGCTTCTCGAAGTAATTTTAATTGGACGCATTCATGCTTTATTTACCGCTTATCAAATTAAATCTCATGTAGCAGCAGTGTAATTACAAGGTTTTTAGTGTCTATTCTGAATTAAAATGGCATTAAAAATTTTCTTCGTGTGAACCATTTGAAATGTCATGAAAAGAGGTTGAAAATATGTAAGAAAAACAGCACATATTGAGCAAATCTTAAATTAAAATAAAATAAAAATATAAGAAAAATGTGTGCATTTGAAATTTTAATCTGTCAATTTTTAATTTAAAAGTATACTCTTCATGCTATCGATCACAGGCTGATGCTAATATAATCTGTCGAGCGAAAGCTATTGTCTTATCAGCGAATTCCATATGGGTTTCGTCTGCTGTGAGGCTACGGCACGATCATAAAGCCATCCTCTGTGGAAAGAACATGAGAGAGTTAGAGATACAGACAGGGACACGAGAATGTTTATCGATTTATCGTAGTCGTGGGATTGCAATATGTGGAAATGTGTACATAGGTAAACCCTATGTAAACTGATACTCGCCAACCCAAATAATTACAATCATTGGACCTGCAATACGTTTTCTACCCTTATTTACTTTAATGTAATTTCCGGTATTGTTGTATTTTTATACCATTTATCACCAAAACCAAGTTATTTGCAAATACTTACTCAATACTTTGATCTACTTTGGGTAATAGATACTAATCGTTCAATCTAGTAGTTTAAACAATTTAAAGTTTAATTTAACGAATAAATTTTAATAATGAAAAATAATGAATGTCAATAAAAATACTGTTCAAACTTTTTAACAATAATAAAGAATTTTATTACATAACTGTTTAAAGTAGCTACATTTTTTAAATTAGAACAACATTTTAGATTTCGTGTACTGAGACTTGATTCTAATTATTCCTTTTGTAAAGATTTGATTACACAATAATTTTGGCGGTTAACAGTACATTTTTCATTAGTACAATCAAGACTTGTGAAGTTTTTTCGTAGAATTTAACATAAAATTATTCCTTGGTGAAAATTCGCATTAAAATTTGACAGAGAATAAATAATTGTGCCTGGTTATAAGAGTAATTAATTCTGGAGCTGATAAAAGTTTCAAAGGATTTTGGTCCCACTTGCTAATACTTAGCAAGGCCTAATTAATGATTACAATTTCCAATAATAATGTTAACGATCCAAATAAAGAAGCGTCTGTTTAAAAACATAATTACAGTCTTTTCTGCAAGTCACGTATTGGAAATTTCTTTATGCTATTACAAAAAGATAAAAAGATTTTGTTACAAAAGTTAACTGTGAAAATGTTGACCTTTCTTGACAGGTGAATAGAAACAAGTCTTCGATTTTTCACGTTTCTGATGTTTAGCGTCACTTGTACATGGTTACATTTACGAGAATTCTTATATTTCTGAACACGTGCACCATTCGACTTCCATGTGTCCCAGCACGTAAATCATTCGCTTACCTGTTACATTTAATGAAAAAGAGAATAGATGGTAATATTATTCGTTAACAATATGACGATTGAGAAATTCAACCTTATTTTACGCATTATTTACAAATTACGCATTTATTAGGAAAAGTGTTTACTCATCTTATTTGTCTCATTAGTTTTTACAATAAATTTGATCTGTTTGCATTCGCTTTGCTTTTACAATTTTAGCCATTGTTGCTGTTATTGATTTCATGAGTGCATTAGAGCAGATTGTCGACTCGTATCTAGGTTGAAAAATATTTCAGGAGATAATTAAAATGTAAAAAAATTCCACTACTTTCTGGAAAGAAAAGTTATTTCTGCTTGGCGAGAAACAGCTTGAGCAAAATTCAAAAAGAAAAGGGTGGAAAGTTAGAAGTTTGCAAAATTTCTATATGTATATAAAATTATGTAGGTGTAATTAGCTATATGTAACTAATAAATGTAAGATAAATTTTAAGTGGGTCATTTTTTGAAAGGACTACATCATGACTCGTAGGTATGGCGCATTTGTGATGAAATTTTTTTACACTTATTTACACTTGAAGACACTCAAGATCCTTTGGAAATTCGTAGAAGAAATGCTCAAAAACTTGTAACTATCTAACAATCAATAGTATGTTGATGTGTAGGAGATTAAATTGGAATAGTAAACGTCTTTTTATAATTTGATTGGTCACCATTTTTGTATTCAATGGACTTTGTATTAAATGCGGAAGACTATTTACTATTTAATTCGTAAGAGAATCATCTCATTAAAATGATCATTAGCACTTTGACAACACAGATAAATGTTTTTCTATGATTTCTTGACACTTAAATTACTTTTTCAATATCTATTGTAAGATATTGGCCTTGGAATATTTATTGGTGTCATCTATAAAAATTCTTCTAAGATTTCCAAAGAAGCCCTTTGTTTTTCGAATGGATCTGTACACATTTCTATAACCATAAAAATCGTTAAAACAATATTTTGTTATTTTACACTGAGAGACGTCTTCTACAACTTATAAAGATTTATTTACACGGACATTATATCGATTTCGATGTTCTTGATTATGAGGATTGTAAATCCTCGACGTAGATGTACTTTTGCAGTTTTGATTTAAAAAAATTTCCGACTCTTATGGGCATTTCCTTTTCACGCTTTTATTCTTATTTTTTTACTAACCTTTTTTCGTCGTTATATCGATTCGTGTCATTTATTGGTTGAAATTTGTACTCGAGTGCTTGCACGAAATTGAAGAGAAAGGTACGAAAACCCTAACGCGTTCGATAACTTTTCTTCTCTTGAAGTCACTCGGACCACGATTTTAGCCTTGTTTTTGTGCTTGTTGAAGCGCAAAACTTCACGGGATTCGTAAACTATCAAAAGACCGTTTGATGATTTTTTTCTTTTTATGTTTCCGCTTTCCAGCACACGTCACCTCGTCAGAACACTTCCTTTTTTCGGCGAGAAAACTGAATCTCGGTTTTCATACAGTTTTAATTTCAACGCTTCTACCCTAATGAGAAAATTCAAGAACGGAGCTTTTCAAAATCGGATATCTTGATTGTTTGACCGTTTTTTGTATTTCCAGAGTTCGAACGATTTCGAATTCTTGAAATTTTGAATTATACTTTTATTTAGACGTTAAGAAGAATTTGAGTTCGTAGTGATACGGGTTTGAATTTAGTTTCGAATATCTTGATTTATCTCCTCTAAAAAAATGTTTGATTATTATGTGCAAGTTTCATGAATTCTTGAAAAGAAGGGTGAGGCATAAGTCATTTCTGCTACGAGACTCGTTAGTCGAACAAAATATTACAATTTAAATTCAATTCTTGTACCTAAATAATTAATGAATGACTGAATCCCAGTGAGTTCAACCTGACGACTAAAGAGTCTAGGAACAAAGCTAATTAGTCACTAATCAGTAATGATTACCAGATATTTGATTCACAGTGACTTGGTTCTTAATCAAAAGTCATGAAACATTGTATAGCCTAGTAAATTGAATTTACTCATTCTGGTTCCCTATTTTCTTTTCACCATTCCGAGATTCTTGATGAAGACAATGTCTTCTTTGGTCCATTAAAATGAAATATTTGAAGGAGGCTCGACATCTAATTTGATGAATTACGAGGCGACGAGTACAAGGTTTCTTATGCAAGCACTGAGCAAAATTTCTAGATCAAGGATCCAAAGAACAGAAAAAATAATAACTTGAAGGGATTAAGGTGTCAATAAGACACCGGAATGGGCTCATTTGAACAATATCCTTCTGAAGGCTCTACGGAAGTCCTTGTTAAAGACGGTATAGATGACTGGATTGAGTGCAGAATTCATATAGCCAAGCCAGAAGGCAATGGCAAATGCTTGATCCGGAATGGCTAAATTGGGAAACAGGGGCTTAACGATGTAGAGGAAGAAGAATGGTAGCCAGCAAGCTATAAAACTGCCCATGATTAGACCGAGGATTAAAGTAGCTCGCTTCTCCTTCTTTCTTGCAAGTCTCTTTTTTTCCCTTTCTGGATCTCTTGGCTTTACAGGCTTAGCTTCGATGGAACTGATCTCCTTACCATGATGACGACTGTGATCTCCGTGCTCTCGTTTTAGTTTCCCCATCATTTTTCGACCAAAAATTGGCTGGCAGAGACGAAGCTTCAGGGGTTTAACTACTGCACACCTGGAAACTACTCCACTGTCTGATGATGAAGGATCGAATTCAGACACCATGTCTACATCGATGCCCACACTGGGTGCACGACACCTGATGGGGACACCTTGACCTGATTGACCTTCACCGTTTACTGACAGTGTCGTTTTCAGGTTCGTCTTCTGCATCAGCATAGGTATAGACACCTGTTGAAACAATAAGATTTTTGTGAATTCAGAGTATCAAAGATATAATTTTACATTTTTGGAAAGGGGCGAGTCTAAACGATTTTACAAGTACTTTAAAGGGTTACTTCTATCTGAAATTTTTGAAAAAATCCATTTTTTTTTTACTTGAGGGGGGCCAATACATATAGAGCGGGTTGCCAAATTATTATACTCACTTTGGCTTTGTTGATCGCATAAAATCTCTTATAATTGACAATACAGATATTAAAACTTTTTACCAAGAATAAAATTAAAGACGACAAAATTATGCTTTAAACGACCTCATGATGAAGTGTTTTTGTCAATTTTTGAGGAAGATATTGTGAAAAAAGTCCAAATTTCAAACTTTTTTTGATTATAAATAATTTCTGTGATAATTAATGTTTTTCGATATTTTTCGCCTCATTTTAAAAATAAATTTAGCTAGAAAGAAAAAGCGTGCCAAAAAATTATACGAATTTTTCCCTAAATTCTGAAAAAGTTTAAACTTAGAACAAAAATTGCATAAAAATTCAAACTTGCAAATTTATTCATGAAATAGTGTATTATGTGCCTAGGCGCATAATGAGGGTTATTACGCAACGAGCGACAATGCTCGCAGGAGATCGAAGTCAAGGCGTAGTCGAGGCGTAGTTGAGGCAAAGCCGAGACGAAGCCGAAGCGCGATCAGTCCTGCGAGCATTTTAAGCGAGTCTCGTAATCACCCGAATTACCTATTCTATTTTATGTGACTTCGGTGCGTAATCATCATGATTCTCGTCCATTGTACTTGACATTTCGCGACTAGTTCCGGCCATTTTGATTTTCTCGATCTTGTGTAGTAGTAGCGTATTGTAATAGACGCATGCGCAGTTCAAATATACAAGGCTTTGTCAGTACGCTGCCAACGCTGTACGAAAAAGAAGAAGAATAAGAAGAAGATTACGCTCCACTGTATCGTAATAGGAGCATGCATAGTTCAATTTTTACATTATATTCCTCTGTATCGCAATACACAACATTACGCTACTCTCAACTGTAGCGTAAAAAAGGGTTTACGCGCCAGAGGCACATAAAATAATATAAATAATTATATTTAATTCTTCAAGAAAATTAAATTCCTTCTTGTGGGTTATCACTTTTACGTATTTTTAAAATCCTTTTTTTGAGTATTAGAATTTTTTCAGTCTTCCCGCCTTTTTTGTTCTAAGTTTAGATTGTCTCAGAATCTAGGGAAATACTAGTATAATTTTTTGGCACGTCTTTTTATATGGCATATAAATTTACCTTTAAAATGAGTCGAAGAACATCTAAAAACATCAGTTATTTTAAAAGTTATTCATAATTCAAAAAAAGTTTAAAATTTGGACATTTTTCACCATATCTTTCTCCAAAATGCATAATTTAAAAGACTTTCATGTTATTTTTATGGAAAAGTTTTAATATGTGTATTGTCAATAATAGGAAATTTTATGCAGCTAACAAAAACAAAGTGAGTATAATAATTTGGCAACCCACTGTAGACGGCATTTTTTCCGATTAAACTTTGCGCGTGGATTGCAAAAAAATTATATGGCATACGAACATGAAATTTGAGACATTCGTATTTCTTTATTAACTCAACGATACAAAAAAATTTGGGTTAAAAATTTCCAACTCAATCCTGAGATCTGATTGCTCAACGTGGATCATGCTGTTTTGGCAAGGGCATTTGGTGTCCATTCTACAGCCTTCGTAATCGAATCTGAAACAAAAAGTGTAAAACATTTTTTGTTTATTAATATGTCCTTTATGGGATTTCGTCTCATTTCTAAAAAAGAAGAATTTTGTTTGCATACATTTTTATAAAAATGTTTGAAAATAATGAAACTTTTTACAAAATACGTTGTGATGTTTGAAAAAAAATTAGAAAGAAAAACGAGACGACGTTTTATAGAGGACATAATAATAAACAAAAAAATTCCGAAGGATCTAGAATGGACGCCAAATGCCCTTGCCAAAACAGCATGATCCACGTTGAGCACTCAGATCTCAGGATTGAGACGGAATTTTGAAACGAAATTTTTTTGTATGGTTGAGATAATAAAGAAATACAAATGTCTCAAATTTCATGTTCGTATGCCATATACTTTTTTGCAATCCACGCGCAAAGTTCAGTATTTAATTACGACTTTAAAAACTCTTGAGGTTGTAATTCAATAACTATTCTGAAAGAAACATGTTCGCTTCACTAAGGAAAAATTCAAAAATATAAAAAAATGTCTTTTCAATAACAATTACTGTAGGTCATAGTTCTATGCACTTTTTCCAAGTTTTTTTTCTTCTTTAAACAATTTAAAAAACTCCATCGTTTCAACTATTTAAATTATTCTCACATTTTCTACCTACATATATTTTTTTTATAAAATTTGATTAATTTTTCAATATTTTTGATTAGCAGATAGAAAATAAGTGAACATGGTTAAACTGCATTGAACTTTGACCTACAGTAATTGATATTAAAAAAGACTGCTTTTATATTGTTAAATTTTTTTCCGGTAAAACGAACACTTTTTTCGTAGATTATGTATTGAATAACAGCAATAATATTTTTTAAAGGGGCAATCAATTAAGTTTTCTAAGGGCGTCCCAGCCACGGTCGAACCTCCTTAAACGAATTTTTTTCAAAATTACTACTACAAACAGTAGAACTTGAGCAATTTTTATCCGATTTACTCGAAATTTTAACTGTAGCTTCTTAAAACGATTTTCAAAACTACACACAAAATTATTATGATTGATCAATTATTTTTTTCAAGTGCATTAAAAGGTTAATTTTTAAGACAAGAATGAATTTTTTTTTCAAACTTCCACAATTTTTTCAAAAAATAATATTTTCTAACAGTAATGTGTACTTTACTAGCAAAACTAATGTAGAAAATAAAAAAAAAATTTTTTGTTGTCTAGGTGGAGAATTAGAATTGTTCCGCTGCTTGTCGTGGAGCGCACCTTCAAATATATATATAATAAAACTTCAAAACTTTTTTTTGTATCTTATATAATAGAAGTTTGAAAAATTCACAAAAAAAAACCTATTTTTTCGTTCTTTCTGGAAAATGTAACCCCTTATGATAGTGTCGTGCCAAAAAAATAGACTCTGGAGAAAAAAGTTTCCCTATGATTTTAAAACTTAAAATAATGTTATCAGTTCAGTCTTATAGAAACAAAGACATGATTTTTTATGAGAAAAATTTAAAACTTACACAAGATAACATTTTGAATAATGATTTTTGTAATAGAATTTTCCTTTACTGTCGCTTCTTACAAGTTTTTTAAAAATGATTAAAGTTTTGTTAATCATGGCTCATTTTTTCTGGAAAAATATTCTTTAAAACTCTACTGCTTTCGATTTTATGAGAAAAGCTTTCAGTGGCTGCAATCGTCAAAATAAGTTTTAAAAGAAATTTTTTTTTTCAATAAGTATATTTGAAGATTTTTGACTTATTTTTAAAAATCAAAATATCCACCTTTTTCCACTTTCTATTTTTAATTTTAACATACGACTTTTAATATAATTAAAATTGTTGATTTTTTTAAATATCGTGAATTATACATTTCTGTTCATATTTCTATATATATTTATTCATTTCTATAATTATAAACTCATTTTTTTTCTATATAATATGTAAAATCGTATGGTAGAATGATTTCAAGAAAGTCTTCGAGGTACGATTTTAAAACCAAATAATTGTTATAAACGTTAAACGTTTTTACTATAAATTTAAATACGTATGCTGAAACTCGCAATTGTTTTGATTACATATTGACCTTTTGTTACTTTTGTAATTTAATGGTATGTGAACTAAAAAACTCGATTAAACTTACCTCTAATATAAAAAGGGGATTAGATTAAAATTAAGCTTAGTTACCATTCAAAAATATTGGCCTTGCCTGCAGGTAAAGTTAAGGGGGTTTTCCACCTTGTGCGATCGAAAAAATCAAATTATTTTTTTGCATTTTTCGAATCTATGAACTATCATAAATGGATTTCCAAAAGGATTTTATGAAAATAATTCAGCTTCCAGAGTTACAAAATTTTAAAGATGACTAGGCGTTAAACTTTAACTTTAAACGCGATTTTCTTAAAAGTATTTTTTTCGAAACTGTGAAACTTTTATAACTAAATAAACTATCGATAGTAGGCCAAAAAATTCATTTTTTAAGAATAGCTGCTATTTTACTTCATTTCAAAATTTTGGAAAACGTATATCCCGACCGAAAGCTACTAATAAAAATTGTGTTGCGCATTTCTGTTTCAGTCGACCTGGGATACTAAAATCATTGTCACATTTTGGCTTCAACTTTCCGACAAGGTCACGTTCGAGGACGACTATACCGTGAAAATTGTTTTCCTAACTTTTCATTTAAATATATTTTTCATCTTGAGGAATAAACGAACAACAATCAAACAAATCATTGTGATATCTTATGCCATTCTGTAGAAAAAAATGTTGAATTTTGGCCAGAAAACCGAGTCACAAGGTGGAAGTCCCCCTTAAAAAACGGGTTGCGGATATTCCAAGGAGTGAATAATAAAAATCAAAAAAAGTAAAACTCAAAGTCTGTAAAATTCAACTTAGAGAAACTCATAATTGAAATATTGAAAACCTTTTAAAAATGCAGAGAATTTGTGTAATTTACCCAAGCCAACAAAAAGATCTCACGCCTCTATTTTATTCCCCTCCTACTTGAATTTCTATTAAACTTATTGAAAGTTTAGAACAAAAAGGGTTTGGTCCAATTTCTCTAAGGATAAATTGCTGCAATATAGTAAAGACTGAAATTGACGTTCCAAATTGAAACGCTTTCACCAAAGAAAAATTGGATCAAAACTTCTTGTTCCACTTTTCTGCTCTATTTAATTTTTCTTCACTCAACCTTCCAATATTTTTCGTTCCTCGCTTTATATTTTGCTTCAAAATATGTTTTGTGTTTGTCTTAGCTGAATTTCAATAATGTCAAACTTAAATTTTAGGTTTTAATAAAAAAAATATGTCTGCGAACGTTAATCAATAAAGTAAACATATTTTAACAGTTTATCTCAAAATTTCATACTTGACTTTATTGATCTCACCGTTTCTCTAAAATCTCAAACTAATAAAACTATAAACGATTTTATTAGAAAGTCGGAACAAAGTCAGAAGTCACTTTACTTATTTGATTTCAGAAGCAGTTCTTGTTATTGTCCTTAGTTTCAAGTTATACTACATTTTGCTCTTTGTTCTTCCTAGATAGTTGGCATACCTTTGCGCATGTATTCTAGAATCATTCCTCACATTCAGATTCTCTCTAAGAGTTTAAAACTTTTGATCTTTGAAGTTGCAGATTCGTAAACTTACAAACTTTAAGGTATGCGAACTTTGAAACCACCCACTTCCAATTCTTTGAACTTCAACGTTTCCAATTTGAAATCTTTTGCTCTTCTTGAAAGTAAATTCCATAAAACACTGTTCTTCATAATGGTAGTGAGGAAACTGCCTCGAAAGTTTTCACTTTTGTTCAAACAAATTTTTTTTGTAGAAGCAGTGAAAATAAAGATCACCCTTCAATGAACTGTTTCATATTTTTGGCCCCTATCTAGAAGAAACTATAGTTACCAGTAAATAAGTAGAGAGTTTATTATACTTCGAAGGTTTATAAAAGTTTGTAATCAGATTATATTGACTCTTGAGGTTATGAATAGGGTGATAATTAAAATTAATAACATTCTTTTAAATGATAGGATAAACTTTTTTATTCGGGGTCCCTTTAATACTTTACTTTTAACATTCATTTAAAATTTTCAATTCAAATTGAAATTTTCCATGTCTAGAATTTTTTATAAATTTTCAAAGGATTCATAAATTTTTTTTTTCATTTCAAGAAGTTAATGTGCAGGAAGATATACACTTTTGTAAATTGCATATTTAGAACCACTGAATTTTAAAGGAATCGTAAACTTGGAAGTGAAGGTATTCTTTATAAGTAAAATGATAAACATGCACGTTTATCACTTTAGTTCGCTCACCGCTGCATACTATTATATTGTTTACGGTCGCTCTAAAATCGAAAATATCCATTTTTTATGAAACGAGCTAAGCATAAGAACTTTACGTGTGCATAATATATAAATAGAATATAAAAAAGCCTTCACCCCAGATATTTTAGTTGTGATGAAAATTTCAAATTTGGTTAGAACGAAACTCATCCATTTTTTAAATTGTACTTTAAAAATATTTTGGCTAATTAGGAACTGCCTTTTAAACAGAAATCAGTTTTTTTTCTAAAAAGAGTCTTCTGTTATTATTTTGCTGAAATCAAAAGTAAATTTGATATCAAATATTGCATTTAACGAGCGAAATCGATAGAAAGCGTTTTTTGCAATTTAATTTATAAATTTAACGAAGCATTGCTTGATTCTCAGAATAATATTTTCCTACAGTTTTATGCTTGCAAATATATTTTTATCATCTGTATATATATTTACAGTTGGTTTCTATATTGTGTACGGATAGTTTTCAAAGGGCACTTATTTATTATGAAAATACTCTTCTTAGTTATTAATGTGTTCAGATTAAAGAGAGATTATCAATTTAATTTTGAGTTTGGAAATAAATGATCAGTGTTTGCTTATTAAAAATGTAGATTTTCCAGGTTTATGAAAAAAAGTATAGTTTACTAGAAGAGATATTGGAAACGAAATCTTGATGTCACCGAGCCAATATTACTACCAGAAGTAGGTCGCGTATCTTATGGAAGAAAAAAAAGGTATATGTAATATATTTAGGAAAGTAAAGAACACTTAATGAAAATATGGTTTATTTTAATTTTACCTTATATTTTAATTACTTAACCATTTTGACCTATTTTTAATCTTTTTACACGCTGTACTATTTTTTAAAATACATTTGTGCATTTGACCTTAAAAGATTATAATTTTTTAACAGCTTGATGATAAAAAGGTGCTTTTTTAAGGAAAACATCAAAAGTTTTATAATTCTGTTACAGTTGCGTAATTTTAAGATGAATTTAGGAATGCTGAGTGCACTGTTAAAAATGTTCGGAAATTCACAACATTTTTGTCACCGAGATAACATAAAATTTGATGATATTTATGATGTTTTTGAGTAAAGGTATCTTAAAATTGCGAAAATTGTACTGAATTTTCTGAAAATTTTCTTAATATTATGAAAGTCAACTGAATTTTCATAGAATTAATTTTAAAACTACCAAACCGTAACAGAATTTTTATAAAATTTATCATAAAATTGCGAAGCTGCAACGAAATTTTCAGTTACATCTAACTGCATAAAACTTCAGTTAAGTACCTAAAACGTAAAATTTTTTCTGTTACTGAATTTTCTGAAATTCTATCTAAAGGGTGTAGGGAGATAAGTATGTAAAATTTGTCCCCGCACGTATCAAGTTCAAATTTATGTCGTAAGTAGGCAACAACTAGTTATTCAATTTCCTAAAATGGTTACCTTAAAACTACAGTTTTTTGGGAGTTATGGAGGGGGAAATCAAAATGAAAAAAATTAATTTCCTCGAAAACGACTTAACTGATTTTGATGATCAAAATATATGTTATAAATACCAGAGAGACTAATTTATAAGAAAATTTTAAAAAGTGTCGGACAAAAAAAAGGGGTAAACAATTTTTTTTTAATTTTTAAAAAATTTTCAAAAGAAAATTTGAATGTGCAGAGGTACAACGATGGGAAAATCTAATTATGTATCGAAAATATCAATAGATATGTGATTTTATCAGTTAAAATCTCGTTTATATTACATATATAATCAAGACACAAGACTACACATGTAAGTCCAGGTTCAGAAAAAACAGCCATATATTACTCAATGAAGATAATATTTTCTCATTGGCTGTTTCGATGCTTGGCTTTGATTAGCTAAAATAAGCCGCGCGCTATTTAACATGCAATTTCAAATAAGTTTTTCTGATAAATTGATTACAACACAAGTTATTGTTTTTGCACTTTCCTCATTATTCTACGCTTGTTATTTACACTTCACAGACCTCTATTTTTTGTAAATCACGGTTTAAAATATCATCCAACAAAAGAGCTCAGCATTTCTTCCAATAATATGGCCGTTTCGCCATCACTTCTACGGGTTTTCCTTTACATGCCAGATTTTTATTTTTTTTTGGCTGTGTTGCACTACTCAAAAATTTTTTTTCAAAATATATACATAAAGTAGAGATTACAACGAATATTTCTGTAATATTTACTTTGGTGACCCTCTCAAATAAAACCTAAAAAAAAAATTTTTACCCCTATTTTTTGTCCGAAATTTTTTAAATATTCTTATAAATTATTCTCGCTGGTATTTATAACATATATTTTGCTCATCAAAATCGGTTAAGTCGTTTTCGAGAAAATTAATTTTTTTCATTTTGATTTCCCCCTCCATAACTCCCAAAAAACTGTAGCTTTAAGGTTACTATTTTAGGAAATTGAATAACTAGTTGGTGCCTTCTTACGACATAAATTTGGACTTGATACGTGCGGGGGCAACTTTTACATACTTATCTCCCTAGACCCATTCACGAAATTGTAACTGAATAAAACTGCATTCACGAGTTTCAGCAAATTACGATAGAAATTTCTAACAGTATAGAATTTCGTAATTTGGAGAAAAATTTCGTAAATTTTAGTTCATTTTGAGCAAATCTAAGATAGGTTTTCTCAAAAGAATTTTAAATCTCATTTAATTCCCAGTCACAATTCTAGTTTACAAATGTCACTAGAAAAAATCTAAAAATGAAGTAATTTTAATTTAATTTGACGAGTTTTCTTTGCATAATAAAAAAGTCTCAATTATTTACCTTTATTTGTCTTGAAGTTATTTAAATGTTTGTTTACATGATAAAGGACACCCGGTCTAATATTATTTTTGCTATTATATTTATATTTTAGATCAATAATATTTATGAAGATATACTTTACCTTAAGGGTATCTTTTTCTTCCATAGCTATGCTTCCGCCACCAGGATCAGCTTCGGAAGTGCTAACGTCACTGGCAAAATCACAGGTAACAATTGGAATTTGAACAGGTTGATTTTCAATGGTGGCAATGTTTTCCATGACCGAACCTGGCATTCTCCTCGTATCTGGTGTGCTTTGAGTGAAACTCGTCTGTCGGATGTCCGGTGATTCCGATGGTACTGTTGGTCGTGGACGCGGCTGCTTTCGGATCCCACGTCTTGCACGAGCTTTTGCAGCAAAGTAAATTTTTATGTAGACAAAGACCATAATACACGAGGGAATGTAGAAACTACCCAGTGCCGAGTACAGCACATATCCTATGTCTTCAGACAACTGAAACAAGCAAAACGGAATTTCCGGTTCAGAATTATGAATCTCTAATCGTATGCAAAATGGAGATCAAATTATTAAATTAATTATAATTTATAATATTCGAGTTTCCTATAATTTTACGAAAATGAACAATAATATTCCATTTTCGTTCCAGAAATTTATATTAGTTTCAACACACGGCGAGATAAGCGCTTTCGTGTACTTTGAGTGTGCGAAAACAGGATTTTTATTATTCATTGAAATTCTGAAGAGAGGATGAGAGAGGGTTATATAAAATAAATTAGGTTCAAAAATCTTCGGAAATGGAAAGGAAGAACATACATATGCATGATAATGCTTTTTATCTTATCACTATCTCTTCTTTTACCCAAAGAATGTTACGTTTAACGTACACTTGAATCGTTATTCTGTAACGCTCTCCCATTTTATATGAAAATGCCTCAAAATCACTTATGTTAATTTCAAAAGCACTGCATAAAATTCACTAAAATATCAACGTCAAGTTTCAAAAATATAATCTACTCCCTCATTCATCGTATGCTCAACCACACAATTTCTTGTTTTTTTTTTCTATAAGAGATTTGTAGAAGAGAGAGGCTAAATTATCCAAAGAGCAGATGTGTATGTGTGTCTGTGCATGAGTGGATAGGTAAAACAATGACCAATTCTCTGGGAGCGGATGAAAATTCATGAAACCATGAATAATAATGTTACGTGCTAGAGTAGAAGAACCTAAAGGGTAGCAGTTTTGGCGAGCTGCTATTCTCAGAGAAGATGCCAGCTGAAAACAAATTCATTAAATGGTTATAGCAACCTGTTGTAGTGCAATAGTGAATTGAATTATGACCGTTTGAAATAACGATCGCTCATGGCACTGAGGAATTGAAATTTATGGCCCATTTGGAGGGCTTCTGTGCTTTAATAATAAATGAGTCGGTTCAATTTTATACCATTCCCTAAAGGTATTTCTAAATTCAATCCCCATGCCATAAAATATACAAGTTTATTTATCAGACCTGGAAATATAAAATCTTACCCTTTCGCGAATATGAAAGAAACATGAATTTGAAATAAACTGTAAAATGCATACAAATTTTTTCCTGTGATATTTCATAGTTTGTAATAGTGATACGAGTCAGAATTGCATGATGCCCTTATGGGTCATTCCACCTCTTTTTTACACTCAAATTTTAGATTTCAATCGAGTGATTTTTTTCGATTTTTAATCAAAAAACGTTAGAGCCGTATTTTTTCTTTCTTTTTTGAGACCTTTTTATGAAAATATGATTTTTTGAAAATTTGAAGGTCTCGAAATCTTTCCATTTTCAAGCGTTCGTTAGTCGGAACCTATCAGTCGTATCGAAAACTGAATAGATACATAAAAGTTATGATTTTCCATCTAGTTTAGAATAATGTGAGTTTTGTAAATATTTTAGCAATTTTGAATTAACAATTTTACAATTGAAATATAAAAAGTAATTTTTTTCAATTTAGGTATTTTTGGTTTTTTCTTGTTTTCATCCAATAACCTGTAAACGATAAAAAAATTTTATCAATTTTGAGTTTTATAAGTAAAAATTACCTTCTCATTTCGACGTCATATAAATATGTGCGAATTATGGAAAGACCAACCACTCACGCGAATATGTGTTATCCATAAAAAATACTGCATTGAATACAACTCGTTATATATCGTTATAAATACCTAAATTTAAAAAAAATCTCTTTATTTTTTAATTGCAAAATTGTTATTTAAAAATTGCTAAAATATTTACAAAACTTACATTATTTAAACTAGATGCAAAACCATAACTTTTAAGTATGTGTTCAGTTTTCGATACGACTGATAAGTTCCGGGTCACGAGCGCTTGAAAATGAAAAAATATCGGGGCCTTCAAATTTTCAAAAAATCATATTTTCGAAAATAAGTCTCAAAAAAAAGGATGAAAAAATACATATCGAATGTTTTTTGAGTAAGAACTGATAAAAAATTACTCGATTGAAATCTAAAATTTGATTGTAAAAACGAGGTGGAATGACCCTTATATGTTACTAATGATATTTTTTATAATCCAGTCTAAATGTGCAATAAGTGACACATTTCATGGAAGTATTATAAAAATGTTTTACCAAGGAATTTCGCTACTCTATTAATTTTCGAAGCATTTTTTAGTTTTCAACAATTATAAAATTTCATAATTGGCGTATAATGACGAAAGTTGATGATTGGCTCGAAATGGAGATTATATTAAAGGTTCGAATTAAAAACGGGGTTGAAGAACAGCCGTAAAGTCGATAATTGAAAAAGCATTAAATTAGTTCCCACGAGAGTTTCGTTCGTAATGCTTTATTATCGCTTTGGCTGAAAAAGAAAATGCTCGTAAAATTTGTAGACTTGCGGGATTCACTTGATGTGAGTGATTATTTCATTTTGTACGACTTGTTTTATTACATGCACATATATAGAGTTATTAAATTATATTAAAAATGGTGGAAATATATGGTCGAAAATAGCGCATTATTTTATTGAAAAATTATAAATGCAGTTTCTGATTAATAAAAACATTTATATTTTGTTCAAATTTCATTAAAATTACGTATATTGAAGGTGCTTTATTGCTTCATGTAAGTACATGTAATTGATGTTACATTTATAGCGAAATTAATTTTGCAGATATTAATTGGCAGATTATAATTAAAAACCAGCAAAAAGTATCAGAAAACAATACAATGATTTTTTTAGAAATATTTTGGCTTATGATAAATGAGAAAATTTATAATTAAATCCATTATAAGTAGTTCAATTTTGGTTTTAAGATTCTCAGTAGCTAATCGCAGCTCAGTATGTAATTATACTTTAACACTCTAATATAATTTTAATTATCTCGCTCCTATTCCACTCATATTATATAATTCGATATGATTATTTGGTAATTAAAATGCTGGAAATTCTTCAAGGGTAATTTAAACTTCTGTAGAATCTCATTGTAACCTGAGATATTTCTTGAGATTTTACATGAATCAAGAACTTTTTATGAAATTTTCAAAGATTCAAAGATATTGTATGAAATTAATACTTGGTATGGAAAGAATTTTCAATCCCTTTATATTTGCAGAAATTTCATTATATATACGCTCTAAAAACAGACTATTGACTGTCAAACTATTCCTTTCACTATTAAAGGATTTTCTGTTCGAAGTTGACATGAGAAGAAATCCTTAAGGAATTAAAGGATTGTCGTTTCAAATGCTATCATTTTACTGCCAAAGTATTTCCTTTGGTCTGCAAATGAAATCCTTTGTCGTACAAAGGAAATATAATTTCGAGGATAAAAATTAATTGCGATGATAAAAGAATATATCGCGCAACACAAAAATTACTCGCGCATGTTGCACTGTTATGCACTAGACGATGTACACTCACTGATGCGCAAGCGCACTTAGTCTGCTAGCCTACAAATGCAATCCTTCAACACGTTCGTCACCCTGCGTGATTCAGATAAGTTCCTCACGGGGCTCAAATGCGATTCTTTTGTGTATTTTATATTTCAGTGATTATTCCATTAAATTCCGTTTGAAATTTCAATTTAAAACCCTATTTAACTTGAACAAGAAGAACGTCACCCATATATGAATGAATGGAAGCATACTCGTCACCCAAATATGGGTGACGTGGTAACGAACGTGTTAATAGTTAAAGGATTTCTTTTCAGAGCCAAAAGAAATCTGCTTAATTTCAGTGGATGCATTCTGAAAGGAACTTAATTTCACTATCAATAGACTTTTTTTAAAGTGACTTTATGTATACTATGTATTTTTGATAATGAATGCAATTTCATTATAAACATACGGCTGAGAATTTCGAGCTGTTTTGATGATTTATTCTCGAGTTTGAGTATCATGCAGACTGAATTTGTTTTATATTTCCGTTTGAATATTTCAACCGCGTCATAACGCAATGCAGTAATAAAAAGCTGACACTGACTAGAAATAGTCACGTAGCTGTGGAGAAGTTGCTTTTACGAGCTCAAATTTTTTTATAAATGCACTTGACCTCTGTTTATATATTCGTAAAAATATTTTTAAGGACATAAAAGCGATATTTAGCTGTACTCTAAATTGATATTTCCATGGTCAAATGCCAGTAGTCGCGGGGGGCCCAGATCTGGAGAATATGGTGGGTGAAGAAGCAATACGAAGTTTAATTCATTCAATTTGACTATCGTTTTCATGGACTTGTGGCACGGTGCATTGTCTTAGTGGAACAGAACTTTTTTCTTTTGCATGTGAGGCCGTTTTTTCTTGATTTCTGCACTCAGTCGATCCAGTAATGCCATGTAATAGTCGCTGTTAATGATTTTACCTTTCTCAAGATAATCGATAAACAAAATACTATGTGCGTCCCAAAATATGGATGCCATAACCTTGCCAGCCCACTGTTGAGTTTTTGGCCGCTTTGGACGGCTTTCACCAACTGCTGCTCACTTAGCTGACGATCTTTTTATTTCAGGTGTGTAGTGGTGGATCCATGTTTCATCTATTGTCACATACCGACGCAGAAAATCCTTTTTACCTCGCTTGAACAGCTCCAGAGAGCGCTCTGAATTCTCAACGCGTTGTTGTTTTTGGTCGGGTGTGAGCAAACGCGGCATCTACTTCGAAAACAACTTACGCAACTCCAAAGATTTGTTCAAAATTGTAAACACTCTATCTTCTGATATCTGTAAGGTTACAGCTATTTCACACAACTTTAATTTACTATCACCCAAAACTCTTTTTTTGACTTTTGTTATATTTTCCGAAACAACTGCTGATTTTAGGCGACCAGAGCGTTCAGCGGCATCGGTGTTTGTACGACCGTGTTTAAATTCGGCATACCAGTCGATGATTGTTGATTTCCCTAGTGCAGAGTCTCTACAACGCTTATAGAGCCACTGCTTTGCTTCAACAGTATTTTTACCCATTAAAAAGCAATGTTTGATTAACACTCGAAACTCTTTTTTATTCATTATTTTGAAAATGACAAAAGTTGCTTCACCAAAACCTCTGTAACTTCTGAACTGAACTGAACGTCATAGGGATTTCGCAACAGTGGTGCCATCTATATGTCAAACCGGAAACTTACTGAGTGATGTGTTGAAACAACAAAATAATTTATGAATAAACAAGGGCAATGGAACTTTACACAAGTGACACTTTTATCATAATTTTCAACAACTAAATTTTGAATAAACATTATCTGGATCTTCCTCATTTTCCTACCTCTTGATAAGGATGAAGTTCTTGGTCGAAACGTTATATTAAATACCACTACAACACCGCAAAGGCCACTTTTGCTTCTATTTATAAAACTACCGGCAACACGAATTATAGAAAACATAGTAGTACTACTGATTTGGTAATATACGTTTATGTTTTGTGATGAAATGAACGATTAGTTTTGAATATTTACGTAATCCAAGAGAAGTTATTTACTTTATATTTTTATTAAGTTTAGGGTTAGTATATTAGAAATGTCTCAATTGGGAGATCTAAAAAAATTTGAATTTTTAGTACCCGTGTAGAAATGACTAATATATGCATAGATTAATTATTGGCGCTATCGTGGACCTAGTTGGGTAGCCCTGAAATGAAATGAAATTTTTATTTTGTCATGAATAATAAAAAGAAAAACAACCCACGCTCCCTGTCTAAATAAAAACAATTGAGTAATTATACCATTTATTCTATTTGAGGGGAGCAGACAAGTTTGAATAAGCCTATCTTCAACATGTTAACTTAGGTAAAATTTTCTCAAGAACCCCTTAAGGTAGTTTTCATCCATGAAAATCAGACCTCAGGCAAAAATAGATAATTTTTCTTTCAAAAATATAAATATTATTATTGAAAGGCTATTTTGAAAGAAAAAAGATTATTTTACATGAAAAAAATTTGAAGCACACAAAAATAATTTTATTAATCAATTTTATTTTTGCTTCTTACCAAATTTTAAAAAATTATGAGATTCTAATAAATCATGAATCATTTTTTCAGAGAAAGGATTTCCCACAATTTCGCTGTTTCTGATTTTTGAAAATAAATTCTTTAATGGTTGAAACCATTAAAAAAACATTTCCCAAAACGAAATTTTTATAAACAAATTGCTGAATTTGATAATAATTTATTCATTTTTGAAAATTGGAAATAGTTAAGTTTTAGGGAATCTTTTTCTTGAAAAAGTGATTTGTAATTTATTAAAATCGCATAATTTTTTAAAATTTGGTAAGAAGCGATAAGAAAAAAATTTGGGGCAAAAATAAAATTTGTTCATGAAATTATTTTTCTGTATTTCAAATTTTTTTCATGGAAATTAATCTTCTCTCTCCCAAAATAGCCCTTCAATAATAATATTGCAATTCTTGAAAGTAAAATTATCTATTTTTGCCTGAGGTCTAATTTTTTGTGGATCAACTACCTTAAGATACAAAGTTGAAATTTTAGCCCCTATATAATATAGTCCTTTTATATATTAAGATTAGTGGGATTTTTAATATCTTATTTGGTTTTTTATCTATGATTGTTTTTCAATACGCTTTTTAAAAAATAATATAATTATAGGAAAATAAATCATAAAATAAAAAATTGTAGGTATTTAAGGAAATACTCTGGTCTAAATGTTTATGGTAATTACCTAAATGAGTGATAAAAATCCCACTACCATAACAATAGTACTTTTTGAAAAAAAAATGTACCTGAGTATAAAAAATTCAACTCTCGGAAAACGGACAAAAATGTAAACATACCTTTTCGTAGTGCCCTGGGGAGTATCAAACCCCATGATGTTATATACCAGTGTAGAGATAAAATTTCAAGCTATCTAAAAATATAAGAAACGAAAAATCTGTAATAATTCGACTTTAGTGGTCTGCTTCCCTTAACCTAAAACAAGGTATTAAAGTTTACACAAGCAAATACATAAGTATTTTTATCAATATCTCATAAAATTTTCTGCAGTATTTTCTGGAACGAATACTTTATGCTTAAGGATTCAAAGGAACTTCCCTATTACCATTCAAACTCTATATATAATAAAAAGGCCCGCTAAAAAGGTCCTATGTCAAAAATTAGTGTTAGCGCTTAGCTAGAACAGCGTGGCCTGCCTATGTTGGCCTTATATAAATTACCACAATAGGGCCTAACTAAAAAACAGGAAAACTAGTTAGGACCCACATAGAACCAGGTTACCATTTCTACACGAGATGGGGTCGGTTGAAGAATCAAGTCCTGAAAGCGAAATAAGAGTTTCCAGTAGCCTTCATTTTTAAAATTCTCGATCTGAAATCAAAGAGATCAGCCTTTGATATTTCGATCATTGCATACGAGGTGTGTCCGGAAAGTATCGGGCCTACCTTTATATCTCCGCGCTGGCGTTATTCTTCATCATCGGGTGGGTGGCATCCTTCAAAGTAATCTCCACTTGATTGAATAACACGGTTCCAGCGATGTTTCCACTTCTCGAAACAGTCCTGGAACTCACTTTTAGGGATGGCCTTGAGTACGCTCGACGCATTATTTTCAACCGTCGTTTTGTCATCGAATCGCTGTCCTTTGAGTGGTCTTTTGAGTTTTGGAAACAGCCAAAAGTCACAATGCTTTTGTCGTTGAAGGTCGGCCAGAACGAGAATCACTATCAACAGAAGTGCGGCCTCCTTGGAAACGATTATACCACTCTTTTATTCGTGTTTTGCTCATACACTCATTCCCAAAGGCCTTCTGCATTATCTAAATAGTTTCCGAACTCGTTCGTCCAAGTTGAAAACAAAATTTGATGCAAATTCGTTGATCTTGTTTTACAGTCATTTTTAACAATCACAAAATCTGCCGAACTCAAAAATAGCTTTGTAAACAGACACGCTGCGCATGAACTATACGTCCGGCAGATGTCAGCAAGCAACCGATAGGTTCGTGAGGCTCACGGTAGTTAGAGTTCTAAAGAGTTTATGTGACCGAGAATATGTCTGGGAGCACGGGAATATGACTGAGAATTTCTCTGATGAATGTGCTCTTCGAGAATTTATGAGAATTTAAAAATATTTTTCCGTAATGGTTCAAGCTTTAAATTGTTTTTGATAAATGCTTTGTTCTGGAAGTTCGTGTAACGTGCGCAATAAAAATGGAAAAAAAAAAGAATATAGTTTGGAATTTTTTTTTAAAAATTATTGATAAACACATTAAAGCTTCTTTTAAGTGCAAGTACTGTGATCAGATGTACAGAAAGCATTCTACTCGACAAATAGAGCACTTAAAAAGTGCATAAACTGTCCCGAAACGGTCAAACAATTATTTAAATCAAAGCGTAATTTGTGCAAAGAAAACTTGAATTACTTGTTCTTTATGTTTGAATTTAATATAATTGCTATAAAAAAATTTTTTTAGATATTGAATTCCGATAAAACTTGACATTTTTCGTAGTTTATTTTTATGAAACCTTCACTATTGCAATTCATAGTGTTTGGAAATAAATTTACAATATTATAAGGTTTAATGATAAAGAAAATATTGGTGAAGGTATGGTAAAATTCCCTTAAATTCTCTGTAAATTCTCAAGTTGTCTTAAAATGACGGTCACAGTCACGAGAACGTGATCGGATTTCAAATGTCCGAGAAATTTAGAACTCTAACGGTAGTATAGACAGGTCTGGCAACTCCCGTGGTGGTGGATGTTCCCTTCTTGTAGTCAGAATGTTTCATATTTTCGCCACGGATAGCGCTAGTATCGAGTAGTGGCCAGAATGACCGCACTATAGCATGTGTGTATATAGATATACCCAGAACGTAGTCAGCTGTGAAAGTTGTTTGTAAACCACGGGTATTCCTTTAACTACTCGATTGCAGCGCTGCCCAAGCGGTCACTTTCGAAACTACTACTCGTCACGATAAGGGAACATACCCCACCACGGGAGTTTCTAGACCTGTCTATACTACCGCGGTGAGGTTCTAGTGTTGACGTTCATGCCCCGCAGAGGTCGCTCGAACACTATGGCGCGGAGATATAAAGGTACACGGAAAAAATTTGTCGCTTAAAAAGTCATCGACTTTGTGAAATACTCGTGGATAGGTGGATATTATGAACCTCCTTATTAAAGAATATGATAGATAATCGCTGAAAATGTAAAACGTGAATTCGAAAGTTTGAGTGACAGTCGCGGAAAATTTAAAACACCGTGGGTTTTATTTTCTCTAAACCAGGCATTGAAAGTCTAAGTGACAGTCGAAGAAAATGTTGAACAGTGTAAAAAGAAAAATATTATTTTCTGTGATATGATCCTGTACTTATAGTTAATTATTTTTTACTTTTACATTACCTATATAATCCTAATATGAACTTACTATTACATTTAACACTGTACATTACAGAAACGCAATTTTTTATAAACACTTCGCAGCACCGAGAATCGAACGCTTGCACGCATGCACGCATCCTAACCCAATTCTAATCGCACCCCTTAACCCGCATAGCCGATACATGTCGTGGACACTTCTGTAAAACATTTGGATCACATTCAGCGTTTGAAGGCAAAACTAAAATAATAGATAAATTTCAAATTTGACATAATACACTTTATCAAGGTAAACATATACTTACTCGGAACTAATTCTTCAATGTACGCTTCAATCCAGATTGAAACGACACGAAATTTCAAAATCTAACCAAAATTATTACAAAAACAAAAAGCCCAGCCGCATTGTCTGCTGCGCGATGCTACGAATTACGTTTCTGCGCATCGCTTTTTGCGACTGTCGAGAAAATTTTAGAAGACGGCATATAAAATCTAATGGACTTTAGAATAAAATTTAGAAAACTATTTGTTTGAATTACTTTCATTTCAAATTATTCGATGGTCTTTTAAAATCTATGACAAATGAATCCAAAGATTACGACACTTTTCATTACTTCTTAGAAAAGATCAATTAGTGTTTAAAATACTTTTATAATAATTAATACGCGCCTTTTTTTCTTCGACCTTGTTTCTTAAAAGTTATTCGACTTTTTTCTACTATTTCCTAAAAGTCATCATTAAAAGACTTTCTCCGATTTTACTTTCTGTCCACGACTCTTCGAATAGTCTGTTAAATTTTAAGCGACAAATTTTTTCCGTGTAGGCCCGATACTTTCCGGACAGATCTCGTACATATTAAAAAAATGTGATCTTAGTGTTTAGATCAAAGAATAAAATTTAAGAATGTCACTTTATAAAATGTGAGGTGCACTATAAGAATAAAAACATTTAAAATTAAGATTATTTCTAAAAGTTTATTTTATTCCATTTTTATGATTTCAACTACTTGACGTAGTTACGGTCGAGTTGATTTCGGAGTAATTCCTGAATGAAAGGTCAAGGAAATTAGGGTCAAATAAGATGGAATGCAATAAATTCTCATATTACTTGGATAATGATGTATTCTGATACATTCATCGGTCTTCATTGTTGGATGATGAATGGCATTGCCTTTGAACCAACTGGATACTTTTATTGCAAGGGACCTAATTTTTAACAATAACGCTGGTAGTAGTAGCGATAAATCCAAGTGAATTGTAAAAAGGAAGATAAAGTACATCGAATCGCTGTCTCACGTGGGTGGCAATCGATTTCAATGCGCCCTCTACTTCGAAGGTTTCCACTCTTGTATGATTAATAGCATTCAGTCTCGTTGTGGGCCGAATTCCGTTACGCAGTCATCGTATTTCCTAACAGAAGAGTGAAACAAAATATCATCGAGTTTCTCCTCCTTTTGAGAAACAAGTGGCAAAAGGGAACGAAAGCAAATGAAATAAGGTCAGGGTGAATCAGAAATAACAGAGAAGGAAGATACTATTGACGTCTTTCCGAAAAGAGGGTTTTTTTTCTGTGATTCTCCTGATCTGAAAAGTTTGATCTCTCAGTGTGAGCCCCATCAAACAATTATTTCAAGCTGCTGGTTGCCTTCGAATCTAATCTTTCTAACCTTTGGAACTTGGAATTTTTCTTCCAGATTTATTGAATTTCATTTATCATGTCACGTCAAGAACTCAGATCATCATATCTCCCATAAATCCTTAATTCGTCTATATATTATAGATATTCAATTTAAGGAAATGAATAACTTCACTTTTCGTCAAAAAAAATAAGTCTTTCTGTATGATTTAGAAAAAAAATTTCAAGAATTTTTATATCCGTAAAAATGCATATTATCAATTAGCAGATTTATATGTAACTGTTCAAAATAAAATTAGAGTCGGATCGTATAAAAGATATTTAATAACGAGTATCACGATTTCCAAAAATCATATAATATTTTTTGGAAGTGCGATAAAAATAGTATTGAAGGTAACATAAGTTTCTGTAGAGAATTTCCTGATTTTGGCAGAAAATCTTAAAAATTAAACCCTCTCTATTTAATAAAATTTTTACGACTATAATTGAAAAATATCAAAATTAAATTTTGAGTTCATTTATTTTCAAAATTTTCATTTTATTACATTATGTATGTGTTGGTAAATCAAACATTTTCCCTAAGAGGATAAAACTCTGTTCTCATTGAAATATACATAAAGCAAAATTTGATCTGATAAAACATGTCGCCAATAAACGACTATTTTTGTTAAAAAAGGAAAAAACGAATGGACCTGTTGTCTAGAGGCTAACACCGTGTATTCGCGGTCGAGCACGTGGCCACGAATCGCGGAGCTTCTCCAATTAAGTTCAACGGACCCGAAAAAGCGGCCATTCCAATACAAAACCAGGGAGTGTGCCGTGACCCAATTAAATTTCGCGCCATGTGTATCTCTGTTTTTAGGTAGCGAGTTCTCTTTCCCTCAACGGCACGGATTGTACATGTAAAACTCGAAATATTTTCCTCCTACCACACTAAGTCTGCACTACTCTGCATTCCACTCTTTCACGTTCGTAAAATGAACGACCTTTCCGATATTAGGAATTCTACTGAAAGAGTTTATTTAATTAACATTAACACATGTGGTTTTCGTGTAGATTCTCCTAATTGTTATCTTTGCACTTGAGCGCAAGCCTTGAGTTAAACAGAGGCGAGTTCTAAATTACTACAGGGGAATTAATGAGGATAGGGGAAGTTCGCTAATTTATTTCGTTTTCAGGGATAAATTACAGTTGACGAAGAGATGAAGCTTTTATTTATTACTGCTTCAGTCCTAAATGAATCACGGGAATGCTTGATATCACGTGCAATTAAATCTCGCTAACGAGCTGCGCGGTATTAGCTCAATTCTATTACAAAAAGTCATATTTTAAGAGAATTGCATTTGTTCATTGTATATATTTACGTTAAATGGACATAAAATCGTTTGCTCCAATTTGACACTTGAACAATCGATGCATTGGTGAATGAATAATATTAACGGCGCTTATTAGTTTCCGGATTATAGATCTGACAAGGGATTAATTAAAATTTTGTGTTTTCCATATATCTGCGTCAGAGTATAGAACAAAGATTTATTTACACAGTAAGTTTTTCCGAATTCAAAATATCAACAAAAACATCCCTTAAGGGCACGTAATAAGGCGATCTACAATTATTTTCCACCGTTTTATTCTTAAAATAAGAACCTCAATCTAATTTGAGTGCTACACTGAGAAAAAAATTTATGCAACAAAACTTTCGTTGTTTTCCTGACAAAACAGCAAAAGAATTTTGTTGCATAAATACCAACAAAATATCTTTGTTGCTTTGACAAAACTGTTTTCTCAGTATAGAGAGCCATAAAGAAAAATATTAGAAAAAGATGTTCTTATGTTTTAAATCCATTTGAATTTTTTATTTGAAGAAGAAAAATAGAAAATGGTCACATAACTAAGAAATATGGAGACTATCGTCGAAATTTTAAGCGAAATATATAGGTAGCCATGAAGTGAACTGAAAAACAGAAGATTCTCATTTCACAAGTAGCATGTGAATGCAATAAAGATATAAACAAGTAAATTAAAGGGAGTAAATATATTTTTCATTCGCAAAATAAAAATGATTATGAAGAATTTGTTTCATAAATCTAAATGACCGCACATGTGGAGCACATTTTCTCTGTGCAGGTGCATCAAAATGCGTCTGTGATGCATTTTATTTAATGCTTAAAATTATATTGTGCATATGTTATGTTTACCGTTCCAAATATTTTTCACAATAACAACTACTGTATCAATTTGAAAAAAAAGAAGTTAGTGATTCCATTTCAAATCCAAAAATATCTACCGTATTGTAATCTACAGGTGCAGCACAAAATCACGTTGCACCTGTAACTGAAAAGTGCATGGATTTTGAAGTATATTCTAACAGTGGGCTGTAAAATATCCCCCTTAAACTAATAAAGCTAATTAAATTGTTAAAAAAATAATTAATGAGAAGAAAGAATAGTTTAAATTGTGTTTTGTAAAAATATCACAAAAGGAAAATGTGCAGAATTTGTACTATTTGTTAGAAATAAAATGGACTATGTATGTTGGTGAATTTCTAGTTGCATTTTTCTGTCTAGAGCGATTATCCCAAAGATACGTGAATGCTTGAAATATATTTATGAGCAATTTTCAGTAACCCGTCATCAAAAATCTTGACTTAAACAAAACATAATTAATTTACTCAATTGTTCTACCAGTAAATAGGAAATGCGAGTAGTAGAAGTAAATTTTCCTCAGACAGAGCATTTTGAAACTTGGAAACTTTAAATAAGGACCAAATTAGAAAACTAAAACTTAATACAAGTTTAATTCTCGTATTACATTTATTATGATTAAGAACCAGGTCTTTTAGATATTAAATGCAGAAAATAAATATGTAGATAAAATATATTGTTACGTCACAATTACGTAAATACTTACCCTTAATCGACGGTTCCTCGTTTTAAGTTAAGATCGAACGATCCTCGCTTAAGGATGAGGATATATCAATGAAACATGATATACGCCAGGGGCATATAAGACGACAGACGAAGAAAGCTTTAATGTTTTAATGGAAAGCTAATTGGTGGGATTGCTAAACCTTCGTCTCTCGTCAGGACGATCCTTCCTGAATCATCATTTTTCTTGTTTTATTATTTTCATTTCTATCTTGTAATGTATTACCATATTAGTCTTATGTTAGAGATTCTATTACTATTATCATTATTATTATCTTTTTAACTTTATTATTACCATTATTATTATATGAGTACTATCAGCATTACTGTTATTAGCTATATCATATTAATCATGTACCAAAATTAACTCATGATATCGTGCGTGGAGTGAATAAGTAGACCGCCGCCAAGCACAGAAGTCAGTACCTCTTGGGACACGGTCGACGATACTTCGACTTCTCCTCTACAAACCGCTCCTACACAGACCTTGAAGAGTTGCCACACCCTTCTCTTCCGCCTTATTATTTTTTCTATTTGTGGAAAAATAAAAGCCTTTAATACGAGAACTGTCTTGTCCTTGATTTGACAATCCCAACTGCCCTTTTGAGGGCAAAGAGTATTCTTACTGTTCTTTTTTTTTTTCTATAATAACACCAACTGTCCTTTTAAGGACAAGTTTAACACACACCCGTCCTTCTCAGGACGAAGATCAAACATCTTCGAACAACCGAAACCTTGAATGCCTTCACCACCTTGGACGCAGCTCCCGCACCAACCGACGCAGTTCACCAGTAGCCAAGCTACCTCAGCCGCAGCCATCAGTAGCTGTACCAGCAACCTCAGTAGCAGCCAAAGCTACCTCAGCAGTAGCCAAGCTACCTCAGCGGTAGCCATCAGCAGCCTCACTACCAGACGACGCAGCTTCACCTCCAGCGGGGGCCCTGGTTCCCTCCCAGCTCAGTTTTCGTTGATGCCCTTCGGGCCGCATCACGGACTTCTGACGTGTGGGACCGAATCCACGGACCCGCAACTAAAACCGTCGAACGCCTAAAGATCATTGAACGCAAGTTAAGATCGTTGAACGTAATTTTAAGATCATTGAACGCAATTTTAGATCATTGAACGCAAGTTAAGATCGTTGAACGCAATTTAAGATCATTGAACGCTATTTAAGGTCATAGAACGCACTGAAATCGTCGAGCGGGCCGTAACCCTTGAACATATCGACTACTTCGGTCACGGCCGGCCCGGTTCTCTCCCAGCTCAGTTTCCGTCGATGCCCTCCGGGTCACTTCTCGGACTTCTGACGCATGGGACTGAATCCACGACAACGTCGGAACCGAGCTAGGTTCCTGTTGGAACAGGCTCGTCTGCGGATCCTCACCCCGCCGAACAACGCAGTCAGCCGCCGGGGGACTCACACACCGCCCCCACCACCTGTTTCCGGGGACGACACAACGCGGAGAACACCGCCGAGGGAGCTGCCAACGCCTTGCACCCACTCCCTTCTCGGCTCGACGCCAAAGGGAAGACATCCACTCCCTCCACCATCGCGAGTGAGTCTCCAAGGAAGCTGCTCAGGATCCGGAGGCGCATCCGGGCGAGATTCTGCAGCGCACGGAAGACTCTCTTCCCTGTAGCCCCCGGATCTGACCGAGAGGCGGTCTTGTCGCTCGGTCTGAAACTGCCCGGTGGCAGTCGAGCGCAGCTCACGAAACACCAGGACTCGTCGGCGCCGCCGGTACCGGACCAGGAGAGCTACCACCAAACCCGCCAGTACATGGTGGCAAAGTTCTTCCGCGACTCTCGCACGTACTTCAAGGACCCACGTAGAAACTTAGACTGCCCAAATATAAGTTTCTACCTGCAAGTCTAGGACAATTGGGCAGAAGACACCAGGGGACAACCATAACACCGGGGCCAGGGAGGCTCGGGTTCAATTCCCAGCGTCGGGGATCAACCCCTTAACAAACACACAACGATTATAAAAATAATACAAATTGAGTTTATTCAAATGATTAAAGTTGCAATTGACAAATTGTTAATACAATGTTAATACAATCCGTAAACAATTCTGAATAAGGTTTGCTCATTTATTTGATGAATAAAAAATTTTATCATAGCTTGCGGAAGGAAATAATGTAGAAAATACCTATAATCTGTGTTATTTAAATGGAAAACTTTAGGTACGATGAGAAACCTCTTAAAATTGAAATTACGAGCTGTTCTTTGGACAGAATTTTTTTTTAGACATGTTCTACGATATTTTCAAGTTTTAGTGAAAGAAAAAAAATATCGCGTTTTTTTGCCACATCCTAATATATATATTTTATTGTTATTCCTAAGAAAGGTTTCGGTATTTTTATCGGTGTTTCCCGTACAATTTTATGTAAATTATCTCACAGTTTTTACATTTCTTCACATTACCAAAGTTCTCTCCAAAATAGGGCTTATTTGCACAATATTTTAGTTGCTTTTTTCAAATTTTAGAAATAAAGATCACTGATGAGGACTCCGATCAGAGTCAAATCGTTTGAAAGTATGTAACCTTCTGAGTTATTATTTCTGGACCCTAAAGCCAATTATTAACAACAACATCATTTGAAATTTATTATCATGGATGTGAATATCTGGAATTGTTCTTTTTGAATTTAATGACCGTCAGGTATTTATCTCACTGGACTTGCGGCCTTTTATTTCTGTCTCGGATTCTTCAATAAAGACCATCATGTCTTGCTCATTGCACAACAAAGCTGAAAGAGAACATGAGGAAACAAAGAAGCGTACGGTCCTTTTAAACAATGCGAATGAAAAGTACAAGCATTATTGCTCGGTGAACTTTTAACACTGCAGTTACCAAGATGCAAATAATACCCCACTGACTTGGAAATTAATGCGATTTCGCAATCCACCGAAATTAAAAAGCTTTATTTTAAGTACCTTTTCTCAAGAATGACATTCTTTAATCCAGAAGATAGAATGGAGTCTTTTTAGCTTTGATAATAATTATTAAAAAATAATAATAAAATGAGAAAAATCTTTGAAGATGCAGAATTTAATAAGAGCAATTAATTAAGATTAGTTTGATCAGCTTAAAACAAAGAAGAATGTAAGCATATTTCCTGCGAACTGCATTCTTTTTCATGGAAGGGAATACAGAAAATCATCACAGTGACACAAAAAATAAGACGAGTGTATCAGAGAGTCCAAATGAGTTTGAACATGAATGTGAATAAAACTGACAGAAACTAAAGTTGGTGAGGTTGAGTTATTCTACAGAATACTGAAACAAGAAACGAGAGAGAAAGGATGAGAATTGTTAAGCTGAAATATGAATAAGTGAGAAGCCAAGGAAAACACGGAGAGCGAGAGAAATTAGGAAAACTCATAGTATTTCCTCTTTTATTTCAAATTATGTTACGATTTTCTATTTTGCTTTTATATTTTATTATTCATTTCACTAGGAAGCAAGATATCTTGAGAAAACTTTTAGTCAAATTTTCGTATAATAAAATTCTTCAAATAGATGAACAATTTCCACTATACAATAAAATTAGAAGAAATCGTGATATTTAAGAATGAATTTACTATGAATTCGTGCAATACAAATTCAAATCCTATAGCAGAAAAATATTTTTCAAAGTCTGCATTTTGCCGTTATGGAAAAGCAGGTGCACTGAGTCCCCTTCATTGCAGGAAACAATGCCAAGTGAGAAAGAGTTTACATTTAGAAAGAACATTAAAAGTTCGTAACAAATGTTGGCTTGAGACAACTTTCTAAATTTGAATTAGTGAGAAGTCGGTCACTAATTTGCATTTGTGAAAATCCCTACTAACAATTAGTCATTTTCTACTATTTCTTTTAGTGATTTTCAATTTTTCACTAAAGTTGTAGTGAAAAATGACTAATGATTAGTAGAAATTTTCACTAAAGTAAATTAGTGACCGACTCCTCACTAATTTAGATGCAGAGAGAATATTCTAGTACTGGAACTTTTCTGGAAGATCTTTGAACTTTAACATATCTAATTTTTAAATAATCAGACACTCAGGTCATTATTCTATATGTAGAATTAATGCTGAAAACTTTGATTATAAAGGAATTACATTTTAACATTTGTAATTGAAAAGATCTTAAATGTGAATGTCTTCAATTATAAAAATTTTACTGAATTTAAGAACTTTTTTATTTCCAAAGCTTTTAAATTGGAAATGTAGTGCAATTTTAATACAAAACTTTCATACTTTAAATAAATTTGCTTCTTTAAAAATATATGCCATATTTTATGAAAGATGCCAAACAACTTTTCATAAAGATTTTGTTGTAAATTTATTCAATGAATATATTTCTATTTATTCTAGTATATTTCTATTCAAGAAACTATTTCTATTGTATAATAATATTCTATATAATCTTCTTCTTTTTCTCGGTAAATATTTTATGATAGAGATTTCATTGTCTCGAATACATTTTATAATCTGATCAGAAGAAAGGTTTCTTGATTTTTTTCTGAAGATCTCAGTTTAAATTGATTCAATGAGATTTGTATCGTAGATATTGAAATGGATTCAGGAATCTGAAAATTGAAATATCGTCGTTTGAATCAAACTAGAAATTCAGGAATATATCAGCTTCCTTTAAAGCACTGCAATTGATGCAGCGTTCACAACGGTTGGACGATAGCTTTGCTTCTCATATAGTTCTGCTTTTGTGAAAACTTCAATTTACATAACAGCTTGTAGTTAAATTGGTCTTTGTAAAACGCGTGAGCAGTGCTTGTTTAAATTTGTTCCACAAAAGGATGAAAGAGCCAGAATATTAACATGAAAAAACTAAAAGGAATTCCATAACTGCCTTGTGAAAAAATTACTCACCTCATCGATGTTTTTTTTTCCAACTCACAACGTTCATTATTTACAAAAAGGGAAATTAATTGAGGAGTGAGAGCGAAAAACTGAACGCATTCACTTTTCGAAAAAAACTGTGAGATATATTTTTTTCTATGACATTGAAATGTCTTGCATTTTTAAAACTTGATTAAAAACTGAATAAATCCACTAGTTGGAGAATATATAACATTTTCTATTTGAAATTGTTTAAATATGTTTAAAAATAACGATTACAATTTTTTATTGCTTCATATTGGATTAAACTTAATGAGAATTTCTTTTCTGAAGCAAGGAAACATCATATCAAGGAATACAGTCGACGGAAATGTAAAAATTTTCAACTTCCTCAAAGTTATGATACAAGTTGAATTTTTTAATTGTTTTTATTTGATCCCGAATTTTAAATATTCTTTTTCATAATCCACATATGCAAAAGTTGAGTAAGAACAATGATTCCATATTATGATTGCTATTTCCCCTAAAAAGAAAAACTGAATTACGAAACAAATATTTGGATAATGCAATAAATAAGCACCCGTCAATATTATTTTTTAGCCATCAGTAATTATATCTCTTCACGTTATAAGACATTGAAAAATGAAAAGAAAGTGTTATTCTGCTGTAAGAATTTCTTCCTTCAAGTCCGTAAGTAAACTTATTTAATTCACTTGACACACTCGTCATCATTCCTACTTCCTTTCTAAGGGAAAAATATAGCGCAGATCAATTGAGGAAATGAAATTTATTCTCTAGACGAGGGTTGTCGTTATGAAGATCAATTGCATCTTTTTCACCCAATAATTTAATCGGCTGCATTCATTTCCTTAAGAATATACAGAGCAGACGCCAGCCAGTCTGAAAAATACGAGCCGGAAGCAGCAATTTGGAGAATATTGAAAATGTAAGCCGCAGCGTCGTAGATCTTGCGTTTCGTTCCATTTTATCCGGAGAAATTATCTAAAATGGACTTTACGGATGTAGCACGATACGGTTTCTCGTTCCGTACAATGTCGCGTCACGGTTGTTATATCATGTCCTGTATATTTATGTAAATGAAATTCCAAAGAGACGTACCTAGCTCACCTTTATATCTTTACAGTTTACTACATCCTGTAAGATTCTATGCGATTTACGAGGCAATATACACTGTTAAAATTTTGAAGCTTAAGCCTATTCCCATGCCATGGCACGCTCCAACGTTTGAGTCCACGGTTCGGCAGCTCGCTCTTCGTTAGTGTAAACCGCAAAGTGCTTGCATGTTAGATAAATTTACATAAATTAAATTCTACTTTTAAAGTGCACTTGTGCAACCCTCGACTCGCACTATCGCTCTTTCCCTTTTTCGTAAACCACCCCTTACATTCCAGAATTCGTTTTCTGACTTTTTCACTAAATCACTGTTAAACCTAAAGATTCTAATTTTTTCGAGATCAAATTAAGAAGAGAGAATAAGTATGAAATATAGATCGAAGGGGTAAAACACATGGAGGTTTAAAAAATTTGTTGTTTGCATTTTCATTTTGGATGATTTTTATTTGTATAAATATTCAATTTTTCATAATGTACATGAAGGTCATGGATCAACCAAACCACGTGACCAAATCTGTGTAAAATAACTTTCTTATTTTACATAATATCTTCCTGAAAATTTTGAAAAACATTTTTACAGTTAGATATTTTGTAAATTAATAAAGTTATCTTGCATGAATTAACGTATATATTTAGACACGTGGTCCGATTGATCAATGGCCTTAAGTCTAAAAATAATTAGGTCAGATATTAAATTTAAAAAATAAGATTTATCTAAGTTTTCAATTAGAACAGATATAAATTATAGAAAATATGCTCATTTATTTAATTTCCAGTAAAATAAAACTTTTATGAACTGAAAATTGAGGAATATTTTTGTGCCTCATTATTTTGGTTGTATATATATATTTTTAATAAATTCAATATATGTGTGCATTAATATCACCAAACGTTGCACCGTTGAAAAGTTCTTGAAAATTTAAGCATTCAGTTTTTAAATAAAAAATTAATTACAATTAAAAGTTGTGTATACTAATTAGCATATGATTTGAAAAGGAATGAAGATTCGAATTCAAAGAAAAATGTGTCATAGTGAGAATTTTATGCACCTCGAATTTCAAATTTTAGAAAAACTATTAAAAATTTACCAATTATTTCAATGAACTTTAAAACAAATCTTAAAATTTGTTTAAGATTAAAAATTAATTTAATTTTAATTATTAAGTTTAATTAAAAATTAAAAAAGATTAAAATTTCTTAACAAAACTTAAAAACAATCTATAAACACATTACAAAAATTCGAAAAAATAAATAGTAAATGAAAATTTCAAATAGAACATCATATTAAAATTCAAATTTGTCTATACTAATTAGCATATGATTTGAAAAGGAATAAAGTTAAACTGATATAAAAACGACCTATTTCCAATGCACCATTTATTTGTTTCTTTTCAATCTTATATATAATTTTATAAAAATATTTGAGAAACCAGCAAACGTATAGAACGTATCAATGCGTATTTCTTGAATACGAGTCGAGCTATTCGATGAAAGCACGTCGAAGTGGCACACTTACTTGATCGCCGCCACATTTTATTCCCGACACGCTCGGCATGATACGGTCTGAATAGATCTACAAAAGTGTCGCAATGTATCTTTCATTAGAAAATCGAACCGCTACGTGTTTCCCAAGATTTCCCATTCTTGAAAAATCAAGTTATGATACACTGAAGTGTGCGTTTTGAAAATAACATTTTGAATGTAATACACATATTCAAAATTATCCTGTCTGCCTTTTCTTTTATATTATCATTAATGTCATCTTTCCTATTTATCGCGGTTTATTCTGGCCGTTTTTCCACTCGAAATCTCGACTCTCCAGGGAGAAGAGATTCTACCTCTCTTTTATCTCGACGATATTATCCGGATCGACTCTCATTTCCCCAATACTCTTTTCCCTTGTTGTCTTCTTGCTTTGGTACTCACATCGTCGCTCAACTCGTCTCATCCTCCAGCATCCGTGCCATGCCTGTCGCCACCCTCTCCCCATTCTCCATTCTCCTTTCCATCCTTATACAACCCAATCGCTCACAGTTCTGTTAGCTTGCATTCCACTTTTCATGCCATCCTGAAAACTACCCTCATCTATGCGTGCTCGCAAAAACCGCAAGTGTTCTGAAGATACCCTTGAGGCATTCGAGGAATATCCTGGCGTTATATAGAAACTCTCTTAGGAAATGAACCAAGTCATCGAACAGAGCTAAATATATCTATGGTTTTTCATAAGAAGCTAGTCGTTGAGATCTGGATCGATATGGATCTTACAATATCGCTTGTTTACCGGTTAGGAGGTGCACCAAATAAGGTTTTTGTCACAGCTTTCCTTTATCCTGATGGGCCATTACTAGCCGAAAATTCGCTATGTCCTCTGCAAAAAGTTCATGATAAAAAGTAACTTAAAAAAGAGTTGATTCATGTGAGAAGGAACTATGACCCTTCTTTTTGTAATTCTTTGAAAATATGGTGCACAAAAAAAAGCAGTAAGGGTTTAAGGGTTTCAAAGGAGTCTGTTTGGTTTAATGAAGAGATAAGTGTTGGATGGCGTTCTTTAGAGTGAGTCAAATTTAGTGAGTAGGTATAATTTAAACCCCAAGGATATTTAAATAATATTCTATTTGCTAATTTGAAATGATTTTCTTACATCTCTAATTTGCATAAAGGGTTTTTTAACCTGATCTGTCCGTCTGTCATTGTTGTCGTTGTTGCAAAATTGTTTACTCGAAAAAGATCTATAGATTTCAGTATGAATATTTTTAGATAAGATGTATATATTCATTCCAATTAAAATCAATAAAATTAAAAATCATATTTTTTAAGACGAGTAATGAGAATAATTGTTATTTTAATGGAATAACAATTTTTATGGTCCAGCAGGTAAATCTGATCAGTTTCATTGGACCGCTGGTTAAATTTTTTCGATACAAGTCTGATTAAAAGCTTCTACTTGAGTCAATCATGTTAGAAACGTGATGATAGATTTTTAAAATTCAGGCTTTTGATAAATTTTAATACAAGTTCTTATTCTGTAAAAGAAACCCTAGTAGAAAGTTTGAATTATTATTCCATGTAAATTATTGTTAAAGGTATTATGATTTATATTCAGCCTTAACTTTAAATTGTGATATCATTTATTAGAATATCAATTCGTCTTAGATCATCATTAAAACATACCTATATCATAATCTTGATTTAAAAAAAAATTATCTTCTATATTTTTCTCAAAATATTCAAGTATGTTTGCTTTCAAATCACAGAAATAAAAACATATGATTTTTATATTTTCACTGCTTGATTTATTGACGTGAAATTAATTGCAACTTAAATTTGGTTTATTACTTAGTTGATGTTTACCTAATTTGATGTTTAAAATTTAAATGATATGGATACTGCTTCTTAAATACATTAAGTCACTTAACAGTTAGCACTGGAATACAATTTTTACAGTTGCAACTAGAAAATTATTTGTTTGCTCAAAATCTTCGGTTTTATTTCTAGAGCGAAGGTGGATTGGTTATCTAAAGTAGGTTCAAATATTTACATCTCTCTACTGCAAAAGAATCTCGCCTCAGTGGCTAGAAAGATCGTTACAATTCCCATTTTTTGCCTACGAAATTTTCGCATCTTTTAAGAGCATTCGTTTGCAGACAAGGATGTTGCATTAAGAAAATGAATTTTTACTGTTTGTTAAAAATAAACCTACTCTTCCACATGAGAAAAAAATTCTGAAGTAGGTTAATAAAATTCCATTAATAATTTTTCTCCTATGAATAACTGGATCTTTACAGTACCTTACCAAGCGAATAAAAATTGAAACTATCTACGTAGAATACATTTTATGGGAATATTAAGATAGTTACCTTGCGGATAAAAATATTTAAATGTAATTTTAAGAATTATTATATAATTATTAATAATTCTATTCGAAGAAAAATATATTATACTTTTAATGAAATTATTTCAAACGCATAGAAATTATTCATTCACAAACTTTTAATGTTGAGTTAACTTTCTTTGATATTACTAAACACTAAGTTTTCAAAAATGATGAAATATTAATAAATGAGAGTTTATTTTCTTGAAAAGAAGATTATGGACAATCTGACCACGTTTAATTTTTGAAAATGAACTTTTAGAATGCCTAGAATGATAAAAATATAATTTGCAAGCAGTAAATGTTATCTACGTCCGTTTTCATAATCTCTACCATTTCCCAAATTTCGATAATAAAATTTAATCTACTTTGGGCATAAACATGTAGAAATTGATTCAAGTTGTTCACATAATATTGCTACTTATCTTAAGTATCACATGCCCTTAAGGGCATATCATTGACTTGATTTTATCTAATACTTTCCGTCCTTACTCAGAAAAAAGATTTGATTGAATGAAAGAAAATAATTTGTTTGAAAGGCTTTTTTTATTCAAACAAAAATTATTAATCATTTTCCTACCTTGGATTTGTTTTTTTTTTTTAATTTTTCGTGATTTTGGCACTTTTGACCAATTTTTCCAGTTCTTATGAATTTTTGAAAGAGCTGGTAATAAATTGGATCCCAAGTTTGTATTTTTCTCACATTTTGGAATATCTTGAGAAAAATATCATTCTGAAAGTATAGAAATATTGTATCTTGACATGTTACTGCACATGTCCTTTGTTATATTGACCCACAGTGATATATCTGTGATATTTAATTTGGCATGGGGTCAGTTAAGAATTACTAATTGTTTATGTCGTAAAAAACATAAACATCAGAAAGGCAAACGTTTCGGCCACAAATGGGGGCCCTCTTCAGTGCCAACAATTTTAATTTGCATTAAAAATAAAACTTATTCACTAGACAGGCAAAATTCATGCAAACTTAATAATTATTTTATTTTTTTGGTTTTCAACAAACAAACCTTTAACTTCTCGGGTTCGTGTGTGTGTGTGTTGTGCTGTGCGTTCTTCATCGAGGGCTCACGATTGGATTTATGACCTGTGTTTTTTATGGAATTAATTGTGGTTGTGTGCCTTTGATGTGGTGCGTTTTGCATTTCACATCTTCCACGAGTCTGACAGGAGAGGATTTCTGAGTGTGGACGGCTCTAGAAGGTCTATTCGCATGGTCCAATTCTATTTTTTGAATAAAATTGTTAAAAAAAGAAAAAAAAGAAAACCACAAAAAACAAAATAATTATTAAGTTTGCATGGATTTTGCCTGTCTAGTGTATAAGTTTTATTTTTAATGCAAATTAAAATTGTTGGCACTGAAGAGGGCCCCCATTTGTGGCCGAAACGTTTGCCTTTCTGATGTTTATGTTTTTTACGACATAAACAATTAGTAATTCTTAACTGACCCCATGCCAAATTAAATATCACAGATATATAGAAATATTATTTTGAAATTCAAAAGAAAGTTTCATTTCCAGTCACATTACATTTGTATGTTAATAAATCTGCTAAGCTTGGAAAAAGTGCACCGCTTATATTACGGAAAATAAACTTATAATCGGTGATAGGAAACAGTCAATACACATTTGTTTAATTGAAGCAAAATATCTTTTGGACAAATAAATATTTGGTTGAATCGAATAAAGTTTTCTTCAAAGCAAACAAATTATTGCCCTCGTATATGGTCAAAGATATAATTTCTTTGATTTGTGAAAGAAATTCATTTGATCTGAACAAATTTTCATTTGGTTCAAAGATACTTCGATTGAATCAAACAAATTTTACAAAATTCAAATGAATCATTTTTTCAATTTAAAGAAAGTCTTTCAAACAAATAATTTTCTTCGAGTCAATCAAATCTTTTTTCTGAGTGCTTCCCATTCTTAAATTAATTATTCAAATGGATTGTTCATAGCATATAAACATAAAAGAAAGATCAAAGTATGTTTATCTGCTATGGAATATCCATTTGAGTTATTTATTCAAGAATGGGAAGAACGCAAAATATTGGATAAAGCTACGTCAATGATATGCTCTTAAATACGAAAAATAATAATTATAAATTATAAGAAGTATAATTGTTGTTAGAAAATAGACTGAATTACCAGATATATTTTCTTACAAATAAGCTGGGCTTGGATGCTACTTTCCCTAGCTTCCCCGTTCTCTCAACAATAAGCCGACCATTTTTTATCTTTTTGTGAGCTCTTAAGGAAGTCGGAAAAAAATTGACTTGCTCAGGACTGGACAGCTGAGGGCTGGAAACCAGTCAAAACTTTTCCTGAAAGTTAGAAAAGAGAGGATCTAAGTACGAGGTTGCTGGATACCAAATCCGTCACATTTGGAGTCGTTCTACCACTTTTTAAGTTGAGGTCTCGTTACCGGTTGGCAGCCTACGAGGACAACAGTTTCGCAAAGGTCGAGGACGAGTTAGTAGTGCAGTTGAGAGAATAAGAATAAGAAAAACGGAGTACTGGAAGTAAAAAAAGGAACGCTAGAGTATACGGGGACTTAACTGAGAGAGATGTTAAGATGTAAAGAAAGAGACAAAGAAAAATGTTAAGACGAGAGTTTTGGTGAATTCGTGAAGGGTGGAAACACAGGAAGGGCTGAAGAAGACAAAAATAAGGAAAAAGAAATGTTGCAAAGTGATAAGAGGCTGCTGGAACCAACGAGCGTAACCGGGTGATACCTTACTTTCAGGTCGCGGAAATAGCAGTACAACATCTAATCCTTCAACATCTCTAGTTATGTACATGTAGATATTCATGAGAGTCGTTATTTTAGGTATCTCGTTACACAACGCCTACGGGTTTGTTAACATTGCAACGACGAATCCAGATCTAGAAAAATATACGAGCGCACTTGCATTAATCACGTATGTTTTGCGGGAGGCGAAAAAAAATGGTATAAATTATACGCGGAGTCCAAGTGCCTCTACTTTAAATGTAACTAAAGAAGGAAAAAGATAAAGGAAAAACGAAAGTAATCTATGCAGATGTGGAAAAAAGCTAAAGCATTTAACTTTCGACGCTTCCTATTTTAAAGGATGAGAAAAGCTGCTTTCGTGGTAAAGTATCCTGGCGAATTAGAGAGCAAGCGGAAATTCGTTATAATTGAAAAGAGATTAATCTTCACATCCGCAGAATGTTATTTAAAGTGCTCAGAATTTAGAAACTAAGATTTAATTGATCTGATCTAGATGAAAATTGATTATTAATAATTTAAATTCTTAATTTCCTTACCTAAAGGCCAAGACTCGAAAAATAAATATTGTTCGTATAAAATATAGGACACTAGGGAAAATTGAAATGGACTTGCACTTTCATTTTTCCCTCTAAATTACATCGCATAAATTGCTGTCTGGAGCTATCTAGTCTATAGGGGGAATCCCAGCACGATTACGTGCTTCACGAATTCGCGTTGTACATACTCAGATTATTGATTCATTTCTACCTGCTCATCATAACAATGGAATTCAGTCGATTCTCTACGCGTTTATGCTTGCGCAAATGCGAAGAACGCGTAAGAAAGGAAAAGAGCCACTCGACCTGGATAACATTTCCAGGCGCAACATGCTTCTTTCTGTTACATTTATCTCACCAGAGATGACGTTAGCAATTAAGAGTCAAATTTAAAGTGCGAACTTCCCATTTTACAGAAAAATTAAAGATGCACGTGAAAATGAACGTATCTTAAAAAGTTCAACTTTCAGGCTGTAAAAAAGTAACAAGGCTGTCCGAGAAACGTGCCGTCTGACCACAGCAAGACCATTACTACTAGCTTTTCCTCTTTTTTTCTCTCCCTTTGTCTCTCGTCCCGTGCAAATAAATTTCTCCGAGAATCGCTATGCAAATGCGTAACCCGTCCATCTTTTTGCTCGTTCATGACTAGGCGAAAATAAGGGAGGGTGTTTGCATTAGTGTGAATATGTGTGAGAAAGTGGGCTTTTAGGGTTCAAGAGAGTCTGGAAAAAAGTATTTTGCCGATTGATGGAAGGTTGGTTCAATCCTGGCAGGACCTTTACAAGTCAACTTGTCGGTTCTAACGAATATTTACACAGGTTTCTATGTAAATTACGTCAGCCTCTGTTGTTGAAATAGAGAATAACCGCGTACGGTTGAGTGTGTGTATTCAGCGTACAATTTAGGACTAGTTTCTCTACCATGCTTCACTAGATAAACTCGTTTTAACTCGACAGACAATCGATTTACTGTTTCAAGTTTACGAATAAATGCGTTCAGAGAAAAGTGTGAACTATTACATAATAATGCAAGTTCTAATGCCTGAAGAACTGAATTAATGTTAGAAATTATGAGTCGTAGTCTAAAATTTGTAGTCAGCAAGGTATGTTGACAAATATTGAAAATTCAAGGTAACTATATTGCTGATATTTCATCTAGACATTTTCGTACTTAAATCATATGCAAATTGCCAGATTAACCCTTTAGTGTCTGAGTATTTCCTCGAAGTTTCACAATGTAAATTTATGATGGTTCGAATTATGGAGATATCAAGCATGAAAAAAAATTTGAAATTTTCCTACCCCTAAATTACTCTTACATACAGAGGCACACTTGAAAGTTGGAATATTTGTTTAACACTTTTAAATTGTTTTATATCACATTATTTTAAGGTGATTTTCCTCTAGAACATGCAACTATTTAATAAGAAACATACAGAATTGAATTCAAACGTCCGTGGATTAAAAAAAAAATTTCTAAAAGTTAAATTAAATTTTTATTAAAAAATATGATACCTTTTATGATTCATAATTGAGAAAACAATTTTCTAAGAGATAAAAATGTACGCACAAGCGGAAACATCCCCATATTAAAAATATTAAATCTTCCCTGGATAAAAGTCATTTTTTTAAATTTGAAAAAATTTCGCACGGATTGCTAGTTATTTAAGGCCCTCTTGAAGAGTCTGACGTCACTAATTATATACGACCACTTTATTATTAAAATAATAATTTATATAAATTTATAAATTTGTTAAAATTATTATTTTAATTATAAAGCGGTCGTATATAATTGCTGACGTCAGAGTCCGTCATGCGAGACGATACCAACGAGAATGATGCTTATCATAATTGTTGCATTTATCAATCGCGATAATAAAATGACTATAAGTACAAGCTACATTTACGAATTTAATTGCATTCCCTAATTGAATAAAATAAGAAAACTTAAACTACATGCATAAAAGGAAGTATTTGTTATATTATTATTATTATCATTATTATATGATTATAACTATCGATTATTAATACGAATTATATATATATAATTTATTTATATAATAATATATATAAAATATCTATACTCAATTTCAATTTTTTATGATTATATATATATACATATAATTGCTTCATATTATGATTTAACATAATATATATTATATTTCGATTAATCGCATAATTTATATATTTAATTTTTAGATTTAAAATTATTCAAGTAACAATTCAATTACTGCTTGTTATTAGATCCTTTTAGTTCAAAGTTCAATTTTTAATCTTAATAGTGTGGAGGTACTCTCTAAATCTGAATCAGTCAAAATCTACTGATAATCAGTGAAATTTGACAGATTCAAATAGCTAAAAAGAGGTTACTGTGAATCAGTCAAATTTCACTGATTACTTCAGTGAAAAGTAACTGATTTAACAGTGTAAAATATTGTTTTCACTGGTTAATCAGTGAAAATTAACTGATTTAAGAGTGAAAAATATTGTTCCCACTGATGAATCATGAAAAGAGCAAATCAATGATTCAATTAGTGAAAATTTGACTGATTCCGATTTAGAGAGTAAGGTTACTGAAAAGGCACTGGTTTTCAAACTTTAACAATTTATTCAATTTTAAATTATATTATTTAATTAACTCTCGTGAATATATATTTACCAAACATCACGCAAATGTAGTTCGGTGTCCAGTCAAACGCTTACTACTGAGAGTTAAGAATTCGTTAGGCTTATACGTCCGAATTCCTTACTATTTGAAATACATTACCGCACTCACTCATTTGAAGCAGACACCTAACACCTAACAACTTTGTTTCGAATTGTTCTATAGAAAATCAAATGACAAAGGCGGAATGCGTTATTATTCGAAATTTCTGGGTGTCGTAACATCCCAAATAAAATAAATTCGACTGAAGCATAAAAATGCGTTGTGTAAGATATACTAATCCTAGAACTTGTGTTTGTTTTTACAATAAGAAAATTTTTTTGCAGAAACTCCTATAGATTATAGAAATTTTAGGTAGCAAATCGTGATAAGTTTTTACATAGCCAGAGGAAAGATTATAGGATATCTTCCAGAATCTTCCACAATTGCAGAATTAAATGTAAGAATAGGATATCTTCTTATTCTTACATTTAATTGTGCAATTGTTCTATAAATCTTTCCTATGGCTATATGGAAATTTATGACGATTTGCTTGATAACCCAAAATTTCTATAATCTATAGGAGTTTCTGCAAACAAATTTCTCAGTGTGGTTTTGGCAATTTTGACCAATTTTTCCAGTATTTATGAATTTTTACAATCCCAAGTTTGTATTTTTCTCATATTTTGCATTAGCTTGAGGAAAATATTTTTCTGAAAGTATAGAAGTATTATTTCGAAATTCAAAAGAAAGTTTCATTTTTACACAGGATCAGATGTGTTTTTGTTTTGAACTTAAACTCTATCGAGCATTTCTGAAAATTAGAATCCAGTTTCATTTTCAGTCAGATTACATTTTTATGTTAATAAATATGCTAAGCTTGAAAAAAACGCACCGCTTATATTACTAAAAATTGACTTATAATCGGTGATAGGAAACATTCAATACACGAGAGATAATGGGAGAATTTCATGAGAATGTTACATAAATGCTGAGCAAACAGCTATTATAAACAGCAATCCAACCATTAGTATATAACAGTTATTGAGTTATTTATTAGATAGCACACACACATACATACGTCATTACATATATTTCGTTCAAAGAAATTGGAACACTCTAAATAGCGCCATAAATTGATATTCATAACAATTTCTTTTCTACAAATTATAAAATGTAATTATTAAAAGTTTATTCAATTATTATTCAGTTCGATCATTAAAATATACTTACTATCGAGAAAAAGTGAATACATTCAAGCAAATTTTACTGAGTTCACGGAGAAACTCTTCATTGTAAAATCTAGTATTATATTTATTTTTACTGAAAGTCAGTAGGAAGCGAAGATATAGTAACAAAACTAGTTTTATTTATCATAGCGATAGGAGGAAATACTTTTTCTGAACCAATTATAAATATAGTGAAACTTTGTGAATTACCATTGAGAGTTGCAAAGATATCTTTGATGGCAAGTTGAAACTAGAAATAAGTGATACCTATATAAATCAAAAGTAAAACTATCAATGCAAGAATTGGTCTTTTGAATAATATAAATTGCAAAGTAGTTTAGAGAAATTACCACTCACAATAGTAAAGAACAATAAAGAGAAAAAGACTTGGATATTTTGCAATCCAATACTTCATATATTGGAACAGTACGTTGCCAAAATTCCCATTGGAAATAGTAAATGTACTGCCGAGTAACGTCAGATACGCCGAACGTTTCCGATATTACCCGAGAATCGCACCATGTGCTCGTTATGATTATTTGTCGGTACTCGATATAGTAATATATTTTATGTGCCTCCGGCGCGTAAACTCGATTTTACGCTACAGTTGAGAGTAGCGTAATGTTGTGTATTGCGATACAGAGGAATGTAATGTGAACATTTAACTGCGCATGCGCCTATTGCGATACATCGGAGCGTAATCTTCTTATTCTTCTTCTTCTTCGTATAGCTTTGGCACCGTACTAACAAAACCTTGTACATTTTAACTGCGCATGCTCTATTACAATACGCTATTACTACACAAGATCGAGAAAATCAAAATGGCCGGAAGTATTCGCGAAATGTCAAGTGAGATGGGCGATAATCACGGCAATTTCGACCTTTTCAGATTGGATTCGAGTGTACGCATAAAAACTCGTATATGCGACGAAGTCACATAAAATAGAATATGTGCCAATGCACACAATTCGGGTGATTACGAGACTCGCTTCGTCTCAGCTTTGCCTCAGCTACGTCTCACCTACGCCTCAATCACGCCTTGGCTTCGATCTCCTGCGAGGATTGTCGCTCGTCGCGTAATAACCCTCATTATGCGCCTAGGCACATAATATACTATTTTACATTTGAATTAGGGAATTGTACATTTGAATGTAGCGGCTTTCTTATTTACGACTTTTGCTAGCAGAGGGACTACCGACCTTCTTCTCACAAATCATAAAAGCTTTCATAGTTCAGTATATAATGAAGTTGTTATATCGCAAGTGTCATATCACTGCGATGCGTTTATGAATGTGTGAGTTGTGCGGTTAGGTTAAGTTGCATTAAATTAGTATTTGAGCGTGTTTGGTATGTTTACTATTTATACTGATCCGTTTATACGTGTATGTGCATGTAAATATGTAACTATGTTTATACACGGAGAAAAATGGATTATAAAATTTAATATCTAGGTACAGTGACTATAGGACAGCCAATTGAATTATAAAAGCTATAATCTCAATTATAAGCGATATGATGTTAGAATATAGAAAAAATTGTAGGTTATGACACTTATAATCTGGATTATACTTCTTATAATCTAGATTATGGTATTTATAATCTAAATAGCTGTCCCATAGTTACTGGACTTGGATATTAAATTTTATAATTCATTTTTCTCAGTGTAAATACTCTCTCTATGTAGCTCACAAAATCTAATAAGAACTATAGTAAAATTTACGAATGTCTGAATTTTTTTATTATGAGTTGCAATTATTCCCTATTTTTGATAGTGAAAGTTATAAATATGTTTCGACTATCTCGAAAAGATTATGGTAATTCGGTTAGACAGAAGATCTGACTTTAATATTGTCTTTTGTAAACTTAACATTCTTTTTTAGGAATTAATGTAACATTATTGGGTTTACTTCAATATAATTCGTTCGATGTGTCGATCACGGTTTTACTGTTTCAAGAAATAAAGCTTACTTTTGTTTTTAGGCATAAGTACAATTATTTCATCATTTTCTCCAATATTATTAGTAACTCCATAGTTTAATATTAAAAATAGTTATTTCTAAAAAACTGACCTTATATCCTCATTTCCTATTGATTTTAGTAAAAATAAATATAATAAAACTAAGTTTTACAATGAAGAGGTTCTCCGTGTAACTAAATATATCTCCTATTCTATAAAATACAAATGTTTCTCACACATTAATACAAAATTACACAAATGACTTATAAAAATAAAAATATAATCGTATGTTCAATTTTCAAAAATCGAAAGCCATTCCGTATGATTTGCATGTAGTGCCAAATGTTTTGTTTCGCAGAAAGCTTTATTCACCCTGCTGCCCAAAAGGAAGGTTGATTACACAATGGTCACGAACAATGTGCAAATAAACCAAGGAAGCCTGAAAGCCTTGTACTTGGATTGAATGTAAACAAAACTCAACAAAGAAAAACATTTTATACTGGACTCGGAATCAGAAATCGTGAGTTAAATTATTCAGCAACCTTGGCATAAGTTTAAATAAGTTCGCTGCAGTTGTTCGAAACATATTTAGAATGACAAAATGTAAGTTCTGAATGAAAATTATAAAGCGAATACAAATTTCCTGAATTATGTTAACTGGATACAGCGTTCAAGATAAGTTTGAAATATAATTTGTCAGCATTATTACGCATGAAAATCACAGATGGTCATGAGATTGCGTTACATGCTGATAAATAACGTTTTGATCTGCGACTGACATAAAGCTGGCATCAACATGATACACGAGTTATATATGGGGACATTAGTACCTTCATATAGCTAAATTTTGTGGGTGCAAACCTCTCTGCTCGCGACTGAGTGTGGCATATTTAATGACAACAAGTCGAATAACTTTCCGTGTAATTTAAACAATGCATTTTCATTTAAGTGGTATTGTTAGAATTGCTCATTTTACATGCAAATTTTACACAACTTATACATAACATACATACACTCCAGTCTATATATGTCGACACGGATGAAATGACGTGACATAGCAAATGGCACTGTTTTAGTGGACATTCGATAACAATCATTTCAAGTCACTTAAGCACTGGCTGTACACTGGATTTTATACAATCTATTTTTTGTAAGATTAAAAAAGATGAGGAAAACAATAACAAATTAATTAATTGTTACAAAATACCTAATTTTAAGAAAAAAATAGTTTATAATATTCGCCAAATTTTCTTCTAATATTTTGAACATTTATATTTTTCTCTTTATCAGAAAACAGATAATAATTAATTAAGGACGTGATTGGGAAATGAATAATGTAATTTAGCTTTGATTATCATTAATCAACCGCCATGTAATTATATTTTATGTGTTTGTGTAGCGCTTTTTGTGAGGTTATGAGTCTGCAGACTCTTTACTTGAAACATCGATCCTTAGAATTGGTTTCGAACAGTTGACCATCTCAGCGGAAGAAATGAAAAGATCCAGGGTGGAAACGGTCACGTCGCAGTCTAACGTTTCATCCAATGGTTCGCTGATTACTTCCCTGCGTTTCACTTTTTGACGCACGGTCGTTCCATTCGACGATTTGTGAAAAGGTATAATATATATCACACATAAAAATATGAGTTATTTATAGTTTACATTTTTTCACAATATATTATACTTTTATCCATTCACTCATACATATTTATTAAGTATATAAATTATACATGAATCCCACGCATGTTTTAAATCATGTATGAATTAAACATGTATGGAATCTGAAATTTCTTTGATGGTCACCTTTTTAAATACTTTTCTCTAGTCAACGCCCATGTCCTGTCAGTTTATATCGAATAAAAAATTTAAATAAATTGCTGTTATTTTGCTGGAAACGAGAATTGGTAGCGGTTATACATATAATAAGGATTATTTTCAAGCCTTGTATTCAACAATTTTTTCGGTCACTGAATTCAAATTCAACATGAAAATTACATTTCAATCGCCGACTGGGCACAATATGGCTTCACCAAAAATATGCAAAAACATCAAAATGTAATAGGTATTGATGGAATTCGGTAGCAGACAATTTTTGACACAGTGAAAACAAATTTAAACTAGATATTCAAAAATTCAATATTATTGAAGCAAGATTGCCGGACCAAACATTTTGATATTGAAAATGGCTGGACAAAAACGAAAAACAAACGTTGGAAAGAATAAACAATATATCGCCCTGAATCTCCCAAATAAAAATATATAAAAACTGTTTATTGATATTATCTACTCAAATATTACATTTCAGAAATTAAGTTTCTTGGGTTATACAGCTTGAACAAAAACTTTTGACTTCCAAGAATTATTTTATTACAATATCAACAAACTCATTTTCCTTTGCACTAAAAAACATTCAAAATTACATTTTATATGGAAAATAAAACTTCTCAATATGTTTTTTATGTATCTACTTGAAGAATTCTGAAATATTAAATCCAAATTTATATGCAACGATGTTGAACTCTATGAATAATCATTGTAAATTTAATATATTGCCTAAAACTTTCATTCACGTCTACTGTTACACAATTACTAAAATTATGTCTACCACCAAAGGATTAAATTTGCTAATGTAATTTAATTGCAAGAAATAGAAAATAAGTAACTAAAAGAGTCTCATATGTTACGTTCTGTCCTAACGGAGCTGAGGCAAATTTTACAAGAAGGGCGACTAAAATGACGTTCCAACGTAGGAATTCTATAGGATGGCCTCACTTTGCAGTTTAAGGCCATCAATCAACCAGATCACTTGACCAAATTCCTGCAAAAGTTGGTGTGAGATAACTTTTTTATTTTATTAAATGTCTTCCTCTAAATTTGGTAAATACAACAGAAAACGGTGAAGAAAGTCTATCAACTTCGTTTGAGTGAAAATTTTGCAAAAAATTTTACAGTTAACTGTAATTGTCGATAAGTTTCCGAATTTTTACTCAAAATAAGTTAACAGACATGCTTTATTGTATTTTGTTACGTTTTCTAAATTTTCAGGAAGATACTTTGTCAAATTAAAAAAGTTATCCTACATGAACGAATAAATGTATAATTTAGTCACGTGGTCTGATTGATCCATGGCCTTAATAACAACTCGAATTTTTTTGGATCAAGAAATAATTTTTACATTCTCATTATATGAGAAAATATTGCTTTTATGTGAAAAATCAATTGTGGAATTTTTGGAATTTTACTAGAGCCGAAAAAGTAAGGACTTAAAAAAGTATTATTGAAAATCCAAAATTCATTTTTTAACAATAATATGTGTGATACGAAATAAACGAAAGTTTTCAAAATTGTTTATTTCAAAAAGATCTACAAATTTTGTCTGACATAGTTTCTGATCAAACGTATATTTTTCATTTTATTTTCAAAAAATACATTTAAAATAAAAAAAATTCCATTATTTAAACAAAATATGACAAAAAAAAAACGTTGAGATTGAAAATTATTTGCCTAAAAGAGGTTTACAAATTCTCTGCAGGACATTTTTTACAAGATATATATTTTATATTTTGCTTTTAAAAAAAACACTATTGAAAATCACAAATTCCATTTTTCAACAAAAATATTTGAAATACAAAATAAGCGTAAAAATAAAAAATCGTTTGCTTGAAAATAGTCTACGAATTTTTTTCCTTTTTGAGATATTTGGAAGAAGAAACATTTTTTTTAATCATGTAAATTATTAGAAAGTTACAAAAACGTATACAGAAAATCGATCGCGAATCGCGAGTGTCATGATGAGAATGTGTTCCTCAAGGGTTTATACCACTTTGCCCCACCAAAATATGATTGTTTTTCAAGAATTTTTCTTATGAAGTAATAAAACGTTTTTATTTAAATTGAAGTACATTGATGTATTATACTACTATTAAACTAGAAAAAGATTTTTATTTTTATCTTTTTTTGCAAAAATAACGGCTTGACAGGCGATGTACTGAAGCGCTGCAAAAATAAATGTTCGTTTGGTGGGCACTCTAGCTTTGCCAATTTTCAATCAATCGACTCAAATCTTTTTTTAATGGAATCAGTAGATGTTTTTCTAGCGAAATACATAGCTGTTTTTGAAAATATACATTTTCAATAAAATTACATCTGTTAAGAATCAATGTATGGCATATGTATGATTATATCCATTTATGTAAATTTATGTTCTGAAAAATATTTTATGTTTTCAAATATCTATATGAATCTTACTTTGTATGTTATAACATAGCTGGTGGTCTGTTTATCATTTGTTTATGTGAGTCTCTCGAATTATATTTATAATCTCGCTTCTAATGTTTCAGACTAACTGATTAGTTATAGTAAATATATACTTTTAATGTCTCCTGTTCGCGGTAGTACCGCACAAAGGAGTGCCGAAAGAAATATCAAAGTTTTGTTTCATCCATCCCCACTTGATTTAGCTTTAGTAATCTCAATCTTGTAACCAGTTGACCACGATTCGTCGTCGAGAAACATTGTTCTTATATTCAATAAATTTATAATAATTCATGTTACTGGATTTATTTATGCGAAATAGTGACCCCAACGTTTAAAAATGAAAGGGTAGTACCAAGATATTGGTACGCAAAAAACAACATCGATTTAAAGTAAAAGATAAGTATTTAGCCCTAAATTTCGGTATTTAAAGTTTCATAAGAAATGCAAATATCAATTTTAAAAAAAAATCCTACGTATTTCACTATAAAAACATCTAATGATTCCATTGCAAAAAGATTTAAGCCGATTGATTCAAAATTGGCAAACAAAAATTCGAATGTTTGAAGCGACTAAAGTTGTGTAACCCCTTAAGGCTGATAGAGCCTTAAGTAAATTGAATTTCCTTTTTCATTTGAAATAAAAAAATTTAGTAACTTTGTGAAAATCTAATTCACATCTACAATATTATAAAATTAACTTGAGCTTCAGTATAAAATTACAAGAAATAAACTTATATCTATGCGAAGAATATAAGACCGAGCGCGAAGCGCATGGTCCAGACAGAACGGAGCGCAAATCATATGAAGGACGTAACAAGTGTAAAAATGTAATCAAAGAGGAAATTTATGTATTATCAAAGGTAAATTCGTGCGAAATAAGTGCATTACAGACATTGGTAAATTTGCGGTTACGGAACGTTCCGTACATGGTATTGCTTGCGTTTCAGGCCGTTTTCACGATGCCGCAGCGTATAATGAGCCCAATAACGCAGTGAAATGCATTTGCAATTGGTCGTGCGTGACGTCGAGCAGTTTAAACATGTGGTACAATGCTATTTCGGTTCTTGTCTCGCATGTGAAATATCTCTATGAGGCTTTCACTTGCACTACGTTCATCAAATTCTCCAATCACTGATCAACAACTACATGCAACCATGAGCAATACCCGTACAAGGTCGGATTAGAATCCGCATTAAGCGACGCTTGATAAAACGAATTAGGATCGACATCAAACCGAAATCCCAAGCGTTGCAGGTATAATTCCTATAATTGAATTTATACTGAAATGAATCACGTACGTGCGTATGAAGTGAAGTATACGAACACGGCACTTCATCATTATGACAAAACAACGATATACACACGAACTATTATAATTCATCAATTCGAATTCGTCGCTATTGTATTTGAAACAATCATTGTTATAACTCTTTCAAAATTTTGAAGCGAGATTTATTTATTTAGTGCAGTTTATATTTCATATTTTCGAACAAACTTCTATTATCGTTGATGTTTTAATATAGCTTTTTACCTGAATATGATTATTTGCACGAAATTATAAGGGGTGGCAATTTTTTCTATTATGATAGATGGAAACAAAATAGTGGATAAAGTATTGTTTGAAAAAATTGGTAATGAAAAATTTTAAAGATGAACATTAAACATATACAATGAATATTATAATAAACTAGATTATTTAATTTAATTGTTTTCAACATTATTTCCATGGTTCTTAGAATATGCTGATTTTTAGCGGAAAGGATGAATTTATCGGAACAATTAAGGTTCAGAATAGCAGCTCGAATAACATTCATAGGAAGCGTCTGACCACAATTCGACCACTTCTACTTACTGCTTACGGTTTCCGCTTTGAATTCACTTAATGTATAGAAAACAACTGAGTTATGTACAATCCAGTTTGTGAAATTTAACTTCCCTTATTTATATGCATTTTCCAAAGAAAATGGAGAACGACTAGAATCAATTTAAAATTTAATTCTTTAAACAATTATGTAAATCTTTTAAGTGTATCAGTTAGTGTAATTTTTTACATTAAAAATAAAATCAGGACCTTAAGTTTCATCAAATAGATTTTATGCAAAAAGTATGCGGAAGTATTTTAAAAAGATGTTGATAATGTAAAATAATCCATCATTTAATGTGTTTATGTGGTTCACAACGGGAATCAAGAAGGAAAAGTTTGTTTTAGAAACCAGTGTTTGAAAGAAGAGAATAAAGTATTTCAAACATGAAGAGGAAATCAGTAACACCATTTTTTAAACCTGGAGTCATCCTTTTTTGTTCACTTAATCCTCAATTATGATACAAACATTGAACCAAGAATTTTGTTAATCCAACCAAATATTTTAGTTACTTTTAATTTTTTCCAAATGTGATACAATTTACTGAATCAACTGTACACATTTTCTCAGCACTTTGAAATTTCATTACCATTTGCATATACAGTATATGAAATTCAATATACGCAATTATGAATTTTTACATACATCAAAGTGTCGATAAAACTGGTTAATATTGTAAAATGCCTTTCGAATACGTTTTGAGACCCCATGAGTCAGAAAAAATGGTCGTTACAATTTTTTACAAGGTGTGTATTTTTCTTTTTATTTAAAAAAATACTATTGAAAATCGAAAATTCATGTTTTTAACCCTATGTGAAATACGATAATAACGTAAGAATTCAAAATTGTGCACTTCAAAAAGGTCTACAAATTTTGCATAACAAAGTTTCTGATAAAATGTATATTTCTAGTTGCAATTTCAAAAAATACGATTAAAATTTAAAAATTCCATTTTTTCGACAAAATATGAGATACAAAGAAAGCGTTATAATGCAAAACCCTTTAGTAAAAAATAAAGTCCACGATTGTTTTTCCTTATTGAGATTTCAGGAAGAAAATAAATTATTTTAATCATGTAATTTATTAGTCGTGCGCGAGTTTCGTGATGAGAATGTATTCCTTAAGACCGTATCGTAGACTCTGACGTCATCATTTATATACGAGCGCTTTATAATTAAATTAATAGTTTTAATAAACTTTTCGGAGAAGATAGCAATGTGAAAAAATGTAAAGCATTACTGTCTTCTCCGGAAAATTTGTTAAAATTATTATTTTAATTATAAAGCGGTCGTATATAATTGATAATGTCAGACCCTACCACACAGCCTTAAGGCAGACAGAGCCTTAAGTACATTGAATTTCCTTTTCTTTTGGAATCAAAAACAATTTCAGTAACTTTGAGAAAATGTAATTCACATCTACAATATTATAAAATTGACTTGAGCTTTAGTAAAAAATTACAAGAAATAAACTTAAATGTATGCGAAAAATATAAGACTGAGAGCGAATCGCGTCAATTAAATCGTGTGCCCTGGGGGCACTCAAATTTTTTAAAATTGTTAACATGAAAATTCATAACGTTTTTAAACGTAAAAGGGTCAAGAAAACTATTTTTTTAAATACTTGGATGACTTAAATAATTTAAAAATTAATTTGTATTTATATGAAAGAAAATATTCTACTTTATTATTCACATCCAAGATTGGCTGCCAAAAAACTTTATAATTGCATGAAAGCAAATTATGTGAGTTGTTAATTTTAGTATATTATATTTGATACCTCAGTATATTAAACATAACACACCAGTGTAAATTTCATAAAAAAATATGCACATAAAATTTAATAATTTTTCAAACAGTGAATGTGAACGTCAATTAAGGCCGCATGGTAGACTCTGACGTCACCAATTATATACGACCCCTTTATAATTGAAATAATTATTTTAAAAAATTTTCCGGAGAAGACAGCAATGCGTTACATTTTTCTCTATTTATCTCTTTTCCGGAAAATCTAATCAAATTATTATTTTACTAACAAAGTGGTCCTATGTGATTGGTGACGCCTGACCCTACCACACAGCCTTTACAAGAAAAACATCCGTTAGAAAAGAATGAAAAAAAATTGATGTTTCATGCTCTGCTTTAATGGTGTACATAAGCAAAATATTTATGCTATAGTGACGAGAATACTAGCGAAAAAAATGCATGTCGGTCATAGCAGGTCGTCATATCCGTGCAAACTAGAACACAGATGATAACTATGACCAGTCGACAAACTAAATGTATAAAGCTACATCGACAAGCCTGACACCGTTCTACAACACACCGCGTGTCTCCTTCCTTATTTGCATGTCGTGCTTTTTGCCCAGATGTTTTCACACCACTAGCTGTGAGTAATTCGAGGAAAGGTTTATACCAAGTAGAGGCGGTCATATATTGCCACTTTTAGCAGGTGTTCCTGAACATGTGACTCCGCATAATATTGTCTGGGTACCTCATTTCCACGAAAATTTTCCAATAAAAGGTCTGGAATTCGAGGACTGAACAAATACGTTCTACGAATTCAGCTTTTGAAGCATAAGTTCCGTTTTACTAACACTTTTACACACTTTAATACTTTTGTGAAGATAACAAATTTCACAGTAAAGATTGTTTATCGGAATTTTATTTATATTCAATGAAGTTTTACTTGTAGTTCAATAAAAATGTTGAAGAGCTACAGAAATTTAAAAAAAAATATTGTAAATTTTCATATATACAAAATATTGATAAATGTACTATTGCATTTTTAGTTGAACTTTTACATGAGTTGAGAATTTAGTTTAAAAAGCATGGAAATCCGGATCCCAAATCCGTTTACGAAAAATGGCTTTGCGGAAATGGCGATATTAAAATTGCATATATCTGGAAATCTGAGTGTTCGCTTTCCGGACGATCAGAACATTTTATTATGTCTCGTTAAAATTTCGCCCACCCACTTTAAAATCCGATTTATAAGCTTAAACATGACATCCATTATAAAAACACAATTTAATGAAATAGTTATTTCACATCTCCACAGTTTATTTTTCCAGGTACTCAGGTCAACTAGATTAATAAAACCTAGAAAATGAACTTTTGTAGCTCAGATAATCTTTATGATTTTTTTAAAATTTTGACTGGTATAAAAAAAGAATAAATGACTCACGTTATTTAGAAAATTAGTAATCTTTTAAGCGTGAAAATGAATTGAAACGTTAATTGGCTTTTGTTATTACGATTTAATTTGATAATAGACAAAAGGTAAATACTTGTTCTCATTGTGTTTAAAATACAGTTCGAAACGCAATAGATTTGTTAAATTATTTTAATTGTGGAATAATCTTTTCTCTTAATGATCCTATGTAACAATATAGTTTTTTGCATTTAAAAATAAATTAGTCATTAATACGTATATTAGACGTCCCCCATTTTTAAACAGCGAGACCAAGATTGTTGATTATTATCGGTATTGTTTCAAGCAAAAGAATAGATCTTTACAAAATGCAATTAATTAAAATACAATTCAGGTCCAGGGGTCTAGAAATTAGCAGCTAATTAATACGAATGCATAATAAATATTTCCTGTGTCCGGAAATTTGTGGTTGGCTGCACTAATTCGCGAACAAAGATAATTACATTGATTCTATATAACACAAACATTTAAATTCAGGTCGATTAATAACAGAAAAACTTCCATTTTTCAATTAGTTTTAAATGAAAAATATACAATTTTGTATTGAATATACAGACATCGTTGCTATTTTCTGAATGTTAATTTCAAAGTGATAATTTGAGCTTAATTGAAAATATTTTTTTGATGTACCTGTATGTAAATTACAAGTAATACTATTCTGATGCAAGTGAGCTGATGTTTAGAAATATTCTTCTGTTTATGAAAATAACTACAGAGTGTCACCAGCTAAAATGAAACCTCATTTCCCATACTTATTTCCATCACGTTTTGCTTCGGTCTTCATTTTTGTAATATGTCACTGTGGTAGGAAAAAGTACCTCGCTATATTTACTAACATCAGCGTGTGGCATTGATTAAAAAAGAAATGCAAATTTTTTCAATATCCTCGTTTAAAATGAAGCAATGTCTCTCGATCCTTTTTGTTTTCAGAGATATGTTTTTTTCTCTAAGCCTCCGTAAATAGAAAATAATTTCCTTTTAGGGAATATATTGCATCTCTTATACTAAAATTTCTATTAGTAATAGAAAAAGTACACACAGAATAGCTCCAGGGCCAACTTTGATAATTTTATATAAAAACTAAAAAGAGTTTCGTACTTTCTCTAACGAGCCCTTGTGAAAAATTCATAGGAGTTTCCAAAAATGGAAAAATTCAATTTCTTTGTAGATATGTTGTTACCGGTATTATAATTTGAACATTAAAGTGAATGGTTTTCCGGTTTTGTAAAGTTGTTTTATTTTGAAAGTACGTCAACGTTTCGATCGATTTTTCGGTCCTTATCAAGACTATGTGAAATACAAAATGAATATATATAAAAACTTTTTAAAAAATTATGAATATAATAAAAAGATAATATTTATATAATAAAAAGATTTTGTTTTTTCAATATAAAATATAAAATTAAGAGAAGATAAAAGAGAGAAAGAATAATAATAATAATAAACATACCGTGGATGACAAATTTGGTATTTTACTTCCATTCATATTGTTTGATGATAGGTTAAATTTTTATAAAAAATTAAATTTCAAAAAATCCAAGTTTAAAAGCATAAAGTTATATTGTAAAATTATCATCATAGCATATTAGTTGCTATGAGAGTTCGTTAAAATTTTTTTTTTAAATTTTTGTTAGGATAACTGGTGTCAACCTTTTTAGGTTATATTGATCGATAACGACACCTACAAAATAAATATATAAGAGATAAATTTTGAAATAAATTGTGTAAAGAAATTTTTTGAAATATTAGTTACTTACAAGCAGCTTCCATCATTTATACGTTATTGTTACATTTTTTAAAAATTCTCTACTACACAAAAACTTTGGAAGTAAAATGTCTTCACAATTGTTCATTTGGCTATCGTAGCGTTGTTACTGTTATGGTGCGTTCTCAAGAAACCCTACGATAGCCAAATGAACAATTGTGGAGACATTTTACTTCCAAAGTTTTGTTTAGTAAAAAAATTTTTAAAAAATGTAACAATAACGTATAAATGATGGAAGCTGCTTGTAAGTAACTAATATTTCAAAAAATTTCTTTACACAATTTATTTCAAAATTTATCTCTTATATATTTATTTTGTAGGTGTCGTTATCGATCAATATAACCTAAAAAGGTTGACACCAGTTATCCTAACAAAAATTTAAAAAAAAAATTTTAACGAACTCTCATAGCAACTAATATGCTATGATGATAATTTTACAATATAACTTTATGCTTTTAAACTTGGATTTTTTGAAATTTAATTTTTTATAAAAATTTAACCTATCATCAAACAATATGAATGGAAGTAAAATACCAAATTTGTCATCCACGGTATGTTTATTATTATTATTATTCTTTCTTTCTTTTACCTTCTCTTAATTTTATATTTTAAATTGAAAAAACAAAATCTTTTTATTATATAAATATTATCTTTTTATTATATTCATAATTTTTTAAAAAGTTTTTATATATATTCATTTTGTATTTCCTTTTTATAGTCTTGATAAGGACCGAAAAATCGGTCGAAACGTTGACGTACTTTCAAAAATAAAACAACTTTACAAAACCGGAAAGGCCATTCACTTTAATGTTCAAAATTCAATTTCGACCATTTTTAGGGTTAGACCTTCTTAACCGCTAGACCTTTATTCATATATATTGTTAATGTTAGAATAATAATTTCTATTGGTTGAATAATCATTATAAAGAGCTGTAATTGAACAATAAAGAGAATGTCATGTCTTGAGAAAGATTATTCGGGAGTTATAGTAACACTTTGGTAGTATTATTTGCTTGTTTTACTAAGTTAACTTGTTGTACTGAGTTTCACTCTGTTTGAGGACAGATATCTTAACTGGTAATAAGGACACCACAAATCCGTGGTACTTGTTACTCAAAATAATAAGAATATCCTGATTTCACAGCTAAAATCACAATACACTTATTTGCTTGCATTTAAATTTCAATTAATGCTGCCATGGCCATTTGAATTTTCAAAATAATCTTATATTTTCCAGGAAATCAATATTTTTTGGACATTTTGGTGTTACCGGTATTATAATATTGAGGAAAGTAGATGGCCTTTCCGGTTTTTTGTATAGATACTTAAGTTCGTGAAATATGCAAGATGGATAATATTTAGATGGAAGAATATTTTTAAACCGAAAAAAAATTTGAAAGCGTGCATCTTGCATGTGCCAGGAGGAATCGAACCTCCGAATATACATGCCTATCCGGGGTCACTCTAAAATCTTAAATTTATTCAAACAAACTAATAAGTGAAATATACCGAAAATTGTTTTAAATGCTATAAGCGGTGTTGGCTTGGTGCGTTTATCCCAGTAAGTCCCCGGATAGGCATGTATATTCGGAGGTTCGATTCCTCCTGGCACATGCAAGATGCACGCTTTCAAATTTTTTTTCGGTCTAAAAATATTCTTCCATCTAAATATTATCCATCTTGCATATTTCACGAACTTAAGTACAGTAAAACCCCGTTTATCGCAACACCTTTCAATCAAATGCCTCCCGTTTATCGCAAAAACGGAGGGTTTCCCACTTCTTCGCCACCAGCTTGAACAACTGATTATCAGCACATGCGCCTAAACGAATAGTTTCACGCACTTTCGCTGTTTATCATTGTTTACAGTCGTGTTCCAATAACCTCGAATGCGTTTTTTTATTGTCATTATATGTGCAATTATAAATGAGTGAAAACGTGGAACCGAACGATGGTACGTAAACGACTAGTACAAACAATACATTTTAATTACTTTAAAGCTTACATATTTCTCTCATAATTTTCGAATGCATGATTGAATTCTTTTCAGTAGAAATATTCCCGCATTTTGTAAAACAATTGATTCGCAATTGGTAAAGCGATTGCTGTACTAGGCACAATTCATGCTATAATTTGTCATAATAATATACATTGAAATGTGAAAAATTTATATATTTTTCTGTTACTTATAAAACACAAATATGTAGCAATATATACATAAACGATAGTTTGGAAAGAACTGCTAAATGAAGAATTTCAGAAACATTTATGCATTTCATGAGAAAAAAAATGTACCTCTGAAAATAAGTACGGATTCCAAAGACGCTTAAAAAAATTTAATGAAATCCTTTTAATAAATTAATGGCTACAAATAATTTCATATCTCCCTAATATACGAAAATTCATATAAATATATGCATCACAAATTTAAAAGTGAGGGGTATTCCCGCCTATCCTTAAGAATCACGTGACCACTCCTTCTACTAATAAGAGGGGGAAAAAAATGGTAAAGTTTATTGCGATAAACGGGAGAGACAAGTTGCAATAAACGGGTCTTGCGATAAACGGGGTTTTACTGTATCTATACAAAAAACCGGAAAGGCCATCTACTTTCCTCAATAATCAATATTTTTTATTACAAAAACTCCTTTTTTGCCTCTTAGTCAATTGAAAATTGATTCTTCTTCTCAAGATGATCCTTAAAGTATTCTTTTATCAAATTTTTCAAACATATCATAACTGGCTAATTCTCTAAAGTGCAAAATTTCCTTTCGAATTTCAGGCAAAGTTCTCAAAGTCTGGAGGTTAACTAAAATTAGAGTACGATGAAAACTTGTTGGAGATTAGAGACACAGTTTGGGTAAGTTGGAAGTCAGTGAATTTCTTGATATTAATGTAATTAATTTCTCTGAAGTAGAGAATTAAAGGTGGAGTTTTAGTTTCGAATCAACTAATTGAATTAACGAATTAGCTAATTGAACCAACAAATTTACTTATTGACATCCAAACTGAAAATGGCACTAGTTTCTCTTGTGAACGTGGGATTCAGTTAAACCCCAGAACCATTTGTGAATGTCAGGATTGCTTTATTTTCAACGAAAGTTAAATCGGAACAAAAAGGTGCGCGTTAGAAGTCAGAAAATTCTCGACTTAAAACTTTAGTGATTTAAGAGTAAGAATGAATATATCTATGGATTGAAAATGAATAAAATAATTGTTCATATTTGATACTGCAGCGAAATTAAAAGATTGTAATAAAAGAATTTCAATTCTCTGGAAAATAATTATTTCCCAGCAGACTCTATGTAAGATGATATTTCAGGTATTATGTGTAGAGAAGAAATAATTTGGTTTGCTATTAGATTCAGAATTACTCTTCGTTAGCGGAAGCAACAATTTGGTTTTGTTGGTGAAAGATAAAGATCGATATACGATAAGAGACAATCGCAAATCCTTTGTACGCCACATCTCTCAATTTTCATGATCGGACTCATTATTTTCAATCGCGTTTGCATTCTAGACTTTCGATGTCATCGTGAACCCTGGACCAATGATGGCATGAACAGAACATATTTATTTGTAGAGATAGAACGAGCATGAAAGAACATACATATACAAATACATTACAGAGAGAACGGCGTCGAATACAAAACGAAGGAGAAAAACGAGGAAGAGACGAAGGAGAAAACCGGATTCGATTATACGTTCGTTTACGGAACTGGATGTACAATTTAAATTCGAGAATTAAGCCAGTACTGAGTCACTTGTCGTGAAATGGGATTTAGGAAGTTGTTCACTGCTGTGGCAAATGTTTGCAGTATTTTCTCCCAGATGGTTTAATTCAGCTTTTTGTAAATGGAGTTCCGGGTTCAAATATATTTGCAAATATCGGACATTTGACTTTTCATGAAAAATATTAACCTACAATTGAAAGCCAATTTATTCTAGTAACTGCAAATTAATTAATATTCCTTCCCACTGTATTGTTATTTGCTTTGAGCAAAGTTAGAAGCCTTGAGTTTTGTTATATAATTGGTCGAATTTACTTAAAATTAAAAAGAAAGATCATTTTTCGAATCGATAAACCTTTCAGTTGGATGAAACTTGTCACGAGTTTCTTAAACAGTTTAGAGGAGATTTATACTGTGATTTATTATGCCAATTCATTGCGGATAAATTTTATTCATGTGGTTGAAATGTTAAGGCTTTTAAAGGATTTTACACGAAATGGATCATATTTATACTTTTTACGAAAATATTCAAGCTTTTTACTAAACGAAGTATCAATTTGGGGAAATTCAGTCACATGCAGGATTTTCAAAAGTCGAATACTGAAATTCTGATCAATAATAAGGATCACTAATTTTGTCTAAATCATTACAGTCGATTACCTGAATTGAACATTAAGAAAAAATATTCGATTGAATGAAAGAAAATAATTTGTTTGAAAGGCTTTTTTTGATTCAAACAAACGATTTATTTGGATTTGTATCTCCTGATACATAATTTTTTATTCAAATTTTTTATTTATTTTTAACTTTTCATTTTCTTCACTCTGAAAACAGACTATCGACTGTGAAATGATTCCTTTCACTATTAAAAGATTTTTTATAAAAATTGGCACGAGAGGAAAGCCTTTAACAGTTACAGGATTGTCGTTTCAAATGCGGTCCTTTTACTGTCAAAGTATATCCTTTAGGCTGGAAATGAAATCCTTTATCGTACGAAGGAAATTTAATTTCGAGGATAAAAGAAAAAACATTGTATGATATAACCTAATAAGAAATGTACACAAGCCCAACTTTGACAAATGCGAATATTAAATCAATCATTTTTAGTAATATAATAATGACCTGCCTTAGATTTCCGCTTAAAGAAATTTTAGATACAACTTTGATGGAAACCATAATATTCATTGAAATTTAAGTACGCTTTAAAAATTCATTTTAAAAAAATACTACTGATAACCCTTTAATGGTAAAAAAGCATTAAAAATTAATAAATTTATAATGCTTTGATTGTCAGGAGCAATGAAAAATGTGGTTGTGAGGTTAAACATTGTTTCTTTGGTATACGTACATTCAAAAATTTCTACGTCGCACTCTAGGATTCCTAATATTTTAAAGAAATCCATTTCCTTGAAGCATCCACGTTAATTAATCGCGATGATAAAAGAATATATCACGCAATACAAAATTACTCGCGCATATTGCAATCTTAAGCACTGAACGATGTACACTCACTGATGCGCAGGCGCACTTCGTCCGCTAGCCTACAAATGCAATCCTTTAATAGTTAAAGGATTTCTTTTCAGAGTCAAGAGAAATCGTTTATCGGTAAAACTATAATTTTCTAGAGGACTTTGTTACCGGAGTCTTAATAACCAATTGGGCATCCTTCTTTAACAATAAAATTTTAAAAAATTTCCGGTCGGTTCGGTTGCAAAAATTTTTGTGTTTTCTCATTTTATTCGGTTTTTTATTCACAGTGAACTTTAAATATTTTTCAATTTGTACTCCTGCTTACTGGACTACTTCATTTTGAATTGCAAGCTATGAGATAAGTTTTTTATTCATATGATAATCTTTATTTTAATTATCTCCTATATTCTAATCATTTACAGAAATTTTGAATTAAACTATGAATTTATGGCACTGAACAGGGCCCCCATATGTGGCCGAAACGTTTGCCTTTCTTTCTTTTTGCGCATTTCTACATCTAATAGTGAAAATTTTAATAAAAGAAAATGAGAATTAACTGACCCTATGCCAAAATAACGAGAAATTAACAAAAATTCCCAATGTCAATGAAAGCATTGTAGAAACTGAAATCGTGATAACGGGGTTTGAAAAGGGGGAAGTGTCCTCGTTTTTTTGTCTCAGATTTTCATTGTCTAAATTATTTTCAAAAGATTATTTAAACGATCGAATGCATTACAGATAGCTGTTACAAAGAAACATATCGCTGTTCCAGCTATATTATTAACTATCCTAATCACAAATGTAGCTGTTATAACCTAAAAAATCCTTGTGACAGCAACACATTTTTTCCGTGTAACAGTTTCGTATGTATAATTTTTTATACAATTATTCATTTTATGACATATACAGTTGTTTTTCATTTGTAAAAAAATATCTGGATTCAAAATTATTAGTGAAATGTTTACTATAGAATTTATTGTGAAATTTAAAACGGTAACAAAGTTTAAACATTATTTTGTAACGCTTTTTCAACATTGTACTTGATAGACTATGGACTTTTAATTTTACACGTATTGGAAAATTTGTAATGCAAGCAAAGTTATATCTTCCAAATTTCTTCAAGCTGAAATCTAAGATGCTTCATTATTATATTATTGAAAATGATCGATTTAATATTGGCATTTGTCAAAGTTGGGCTTGTGTACATTTCTTATAGGTTATATCATAGAATTTGTTTTCTTTTAACATCGAAATTATACTTCCTTCGTACGACAAAGGATTTCATTTCCAGACCAAAAGAAATACTTTGGCAGTAAAATGATAGCACTTGAAACGACAATACTTTAACTTTTAAAGGATTTCCTCTTATGCCAATTTTGAATAGAAAATCCATTAATAGTGAACGGAATCACTTGACAGTCAATAGTCTGTTGTTAGAGTGTATATTTTCAAAATTATCATCTTTGTTATCGATCCGCTAATTATGATTGTCTAACAATGGTAAATGTTGATATATTTTCATTTTCATGATACGATACTTTAATTCATTTCCTGAATTAAAGAATTTATTTTTCCCCTTTGCTTTTCAACAATATCAAAAGTCCTTATGCCCTTTGTATTCATACATCCGATTTAAACTACTTGATTTACGTTTATTGAGCTAAGCGACTCACAAAAGTATTGAAGTAAAGAAACTCGCATTTAATATAAAGTATTTCTCTCTAGAAATTGGATAACAAGTTTTTCTTGAATCATCTCTTTCTTTTACAAAAATACGTATAAGTATATATTGAAACTGTAAACAAATTATTTTAATTCCTTGTATTCAGTGGACATAAGCAAACAATGAAATTGAAAAATAATAAAGACATACATCTCTCTATTCTTTAGCTTTATTGCGTTTTCTCTAATGCAAGAAACAGTAAATACTACATTGCGTAAATAGACTAGACAGATGAGACTGCTAGGAAAGAGGCCATCACTAGTCTGTCCAAAGGAAAGAGGTATTAGTGTGAATATATATTTCTTTTCTGGTATGCACTTTAGAGAAAGAGGAAGTTGGAAATGTGAAAGAGAAATGAAAAAAGAGATGGTGAAACGGCAAAAGAGAAAAGGATAAGAATATAGAAATGAAGAAAGAGGGAGACAGAAGAAAAGAAAAGAATATATATAGAACGAAGAGGGAAGGGGTTGAATTGGCGGATAAGGGTGAGTGAGGAGAGCAGAAGTGAGTAGAATTCTCGGTACGACACTTTTTCTTCTACATCCATTCGTGTCATTTCTTTCTCTCCCTGCATTCCGCAAAATTTAATTCACCTGGGAATTTCCTCTCGACCAAACTTTTCAGTAAATTGTTGGCCAGGGGCGGAGGAGAGCTTCGAGGGAAACATACCACCCCCTCTGCCCCTTAAGCAGAGATGCCAGCCTTTATGTGAACTCGATGTAAATAACGAAGTAACGTCCCGGATTAAAATCCGTGCTAAAACGTGAGGGGTAAACGAGCCATTTACTGTCCCCCTCCTTCACTTATCCTATCTCGCTCACCAAAGCTTCCTCACAGCTTTATATCTCGCTTGCTTTTTCACACCATAATATCACTCTGTGCTCCAGTTTGTGGCTCGGATTGAAATAATCTGACAAATATCATTTTCACAACAATTTTGGCTGCTAGACACTCCATTAGGGGTACATTTTTTTTCAAGGAAATATTGTAATTACCAATGACAGGAAATAAAAAGGGGATGAAATTTTATTTTATTTTATCAATAGTTGAAGGAGAAAATGGAATAAAATATTTAGGTTGTATTAAGACCATGGATCAACTAGATCACGTGTCCAAATTCCTGTAAAAGTAAGTCAAGTAAGTAAGTAAAAGAAACTTCGCTTGAGTGAAAATTTTGCAAAAAATTTTACAGTTAAGTGTAATTGCCGGAAAATTTTTACTAAAAAAAAGTTATCAGAAGTGCTTTATTGTCTTTTCTTGCGTTTTCGAAATTTTCAGAAAGATATTTTGTAAATTAAAATAGTTATCTCACATAACTGTAAATGCGGTGTTTTATAAAATATTTGGATAAATTTAATTCAGGGTAGGAATAATAAAATGTATAGGTATGATCGCTTGAAATAGAACACTCTTAATTATTATTATTAAGCCGAGTAGTAGAAGTCTAATTAACTAAGTAGTAATCAACTCATTAGCTGTGAAAATTTAATCACGAATTTCTGTCAAGACTTGTTTAAAGCTCATTCTCGTTTTAAAATTTTTAATAAGTAGAAGCAGATTGTTTATTTCATGATTTTTCCAAAAATTATGGAAAATAAATTTCAACTTACACTTGGAAAGTCGAAAATGTTAGGTAGATATACTTTACGAAAATGACCGACTTGAATATGCAACTAAATTATTCTTTACCTTGACACGCTCAAAGCACATTAATTAATTCTATTAGCACACGTTATCAAGCTAATCCACGTTTTTCGCATCAGGGTATTAAAAAGGTCATTAATATCTTTCTCTTGCTGCATTTATAAATCATAAAAGACACTCGAGAAATTGTAGAAAAAATCCTTAACACTCTGCGCGTTTCAAACGACAAAAATGGAAATTAATAACTACATCCAGGGTATAAAAAGTTGGGGTACTATTAAATTACTATTTAAATACATTTAAAAGTTTAAAGGAGAGAGAATCTCATATAGAAATTTTATCCGTATCATGCATGTCCCATTTTAACTTTTCAACTTTTGACAGAGTTTAAAACAGTGATTTTAAGTGCTTTGGATACGTTTTCGGCCTATAAAGATTTTACGACCTTAACTTTCCTGCCCACTTTGAAAAATAATTTTACGACTGATTTTTTATTTTACCAGAGACCTCCACCATAGAGAAAAGGAATAAAAGTACATTGAAAAGGTAATAACATCAGTATGACTTCATTTCGTATGTAATAATTCAGACAAAAAATGGAAGTACTTTCAGTTCCATCTGAAATCTAAGCGGAATGTTGCCGAAGCCATTAAGCTGAATGAAGAAAAAAGCGTTTTCGTGTTTTTATATTTTTATATATGATTGAGAATCAAAATCAGTAGCTACAAGTACCTTGTGCTTATTCAAGTATAAAATTACGAAATTATAACAAGAACATTTTAACCCCAGTTCTTTGCTAAATTTATTAAAATTTTATTTTCACAGACACTATGACAAAAATTTGGAAAATAGTTTCGAAAAGTTATGGAATCAAAAATAACATGATTGGAAATTGAATAATTCTATTAGGAATTAATTTAAAAATTTTATCTAGCATGATAATAATAATTATCAATAAGTTAAAAGAAAAAACTGAATACAAATGCGTTAAAATGATTCTGAACAGCTTTACTTCATTAATGTTTCTTTTGTCAGTTTAATAGTGCAATTAAAATGGGAATTCTTATTTCAGTGGGTAGAGAAAGTCTTTCATACTGAGGTTACGTTAATGTTTGTCAAGGAATGAAATTAACCCGTTTCATCTTCAGCTAACGGTCAAAGTTTGAATTCTATGGGGAACGATTTTCTTCCAGAAATCTTATCTGCAGTAATATTTTGAGGAGACAATTATGTCCTCCATAAAGATTCTGACGTTAATACTCTATTTCAACATGTCCCAAGCTAGATTTTGAATCAAAATGATTATACCAGGAAGTGTTTTTCACAGCAAATGCTTTAATTAGATTCTCATCAAATATCACATTTGTCTGTAGAGACGATAACTCTCGGAAGAATTATTAGATTCGAATGCGCGATAATATACTTTGTTAGGGTCAAAAATGAAATCACAAGTTCTTCTACCAGTCATATTTCACAAAAATCTTAAAAACTAAAACAATTTTGGTAATTATAAATACTATTTTTTGGAATACTCAAAAATTTTAATATAAATTTCTGGTAGTACTCGAAAGCTCTACAAATTGTCTTCATGAAATTTTGTAATCAAGTAAAAATTAAAAAAGTTACAGTGTTTTAAGACTTAAAAAAAACCAATAATCAAATTTTATTTTCCAATTGAATTATTAAAAATACGAAAAAGCGTTAAAATGCAAAACTGGCCTTGAAAAAATTACACAAGTTTTCATCTATACATTTTTTGATGAGTTGTATATATTTCGTTTGTTTCAAGCAAACTGTACTTAATAAAACCAAAACAAATAAACCTATAAAAAAACTAATAAACTATATTAGATAAGACAAAACGTCATGACGTAAAGTTGTTTGCTTTAAAAAGGTCTAAAAACTTCTATAGACACACTTTTTGATAAGATGTATATTCTTTGTTTTAATCAGAAAAAATTCCATTGGAACTGAAAAACCCTACTTTTTTACCGATTAATATTGAGCATGAGCATGAGTGTCGTGATAAGAATCTATTCCTCAAAGTTGGAATAAGTTCGAAAAGACTAAATTTACATTTAAGATAGCATAAGATGTACTGTAATCACAGTATTAAAATTATGCAAAATAAACTTGAATATCCAGGAAAAACACATGAGACGAGCACGAAGCACGATTAGAATTTGCCGCACCCCCGATAGGGGTCGGTCAAATTTTTTTTAATCATCCAATGATCGTAATATTTTAAAAATTAGGTTTCTGTACTCTCTAAATTTGAATCAGTCAAAATCTACTGATTATCAGTGAAATTTGACTGATTCAAATAGCTAATAAGAGGTTAATGTACATTTTTTCGCTGATGAATCAGTCAAAATTAACTGATTTAATAGTGAAAAATATTTTTCACTGATGAATCAGTGAAAAGGCAAATCACTGATTCAATTAGTGAAAATTTGACTGATTCAGAATTAGAGAGCAACTCTTATGATAAATTAGAGTTACAATTAATCAAATCAAGCAAACAACCTTCTTTATATCACAAACCAATTAATAATGACTAAAAAGATTTCTTCACTAAAGCATCAGTGATAATTTTTATTTTAAATCATCCACGTGTTAAAGAAAGTTGAGATATTATAAAAAAGCATCCCGCTATAGTTTTAGAGAATGGTAATTAAATTCATGAGAACGGATCATCACCGTCAATTTACCTTCCCAATTTTTGCGTGTTTCATTACATTAGTTCATTTTTTCCTTGTAGTTAGAGCACATTTTAATTGAGTTAAAAAATTGTAAGAAGAACCTACACAGAGAGAAATTTTAGCTTTCACTGACCAAAGTTTTTTTGTTAAAATCGTCTTTACAAAAATGTTAAAGTTCTCATGACAATCATGGTAGTGGCTGTCATACATTGGAAAAGTGTTTACTCCAACTGCAAGGAACGTTACTGAGACCACGATTCTGGTACTTGAAATACCGTAAGCGCTGCAGTTATAGGAACCAAAGTCCATCGTAAAGCCGCGCATAGAATTTAGTTAAAATGACTAAGTCTACGGACAGTAAATACCCAGCCAAAATTATTTTTAAGGTTATAGGTATGGTTCTCTTAGTTATCAAAATACAAATTCAATTTGATGAGAAAAAATAAAGTTTCACCGAAAAGATCTAAGAAAAATAATCCGGTATAATGATATTTATGATAACTTTCGTCGATTAAGTTAAAAAATTGTCACTTTTTTCATCACCCTAAACTTTTTTTGACTATAGTTTTGACAAAATACGACGAGACAGCAACATTGGAACGCATTGCATTGTCCCCGAACAAAATCGTTTATCATTTAGAAAGAATTGTCAAACTATATTTATAATAGAATTATTTACCTGATAATGCTTGGCACGGTGAAATATAGTCCAGGAATCGAGAACGAGAATTGGCAGGATTCAACTTAGGCTGCATATCTTTCAATGAAAGTTATACTTGATTTGTCTAGCGCAACAGCGAACGCTGCGGTTGTAGTAACCAAAGGAGCTTGGCAGTACACATAAAGAAAATGTACGTGTACTAACCGTTGGGGTACGTATAAAGCTCATTCTAATTATCAACTTTGGTCACAACAACCGAATACACAAAAAAGTCCAAATTACTGTCATGATAACTATAAAAGTAGTAGCTTCTCTCAACTTTTTTGGTCAAGGCAACTACTGTACAAAAAATTTATGTGCTATGTGCACAGGAACCAAAGCCGATTTCTCTCAGTGTAGAGCATTTGTCGCGTGACAAGGAGTTGCGTGTCTGTTACGAGTGCGACGTGAGACAATTACTATTCCAAGTCGACTGCTTAACTTTGTAATGAAGTGCGAAAAGGGTTTGTTTTCTTTGAGTCCATTAAGGTTCGAATATTGATCAAAGAAGAAGCTTCTTTTGCTTTCGTAATTTATGTTGTTTCTGGATTACATATCTTTTAAGATTAACTACCCTGTCATTTTGAAGATTCCTTTCGTGACTCTGTTTTAAATATGGATAAATATGTGCACTTTAATCATAAACATGGAAAATAAGTTTACTCAGCATGTATGTAACTATAAACTTCGCTGATGTATAACGATATTCTTTTTTCCAGCGGAGAAGACGTTTTTAGTGCTTTCAATAATGTATTGCTTGAAGCTTGTGACTTCGAAATACCTCAAGAGTATGATAAAAATTAGGTCATAAATTAGAAAAAATAATATTTGTTTTCTTATACTCTTTTGGGTTGAAATTTATCATCTGGAACAATTCTCTTTACGTTCTTATCAGAATTTTTTCATATAATCTGCACTAAAGAATTTGGAAATTAAATTCATAAATTTGTAGATATGGTGTTACCGGTATTATAATTTTGAAAGTAAAATAGATGGCCTTTCCGGTTTTGTACAGTTGTTTATTTCCATAGAACGTCAACGTTCCGACCAATTTTTTGGTCCTTATCAAGACTGTAAAAGGAAAATACAAAATGAGTGTATACAATATCAGTAAGAAGAAAATACAGATTTTAGTTAAAAATAAATTGTTTATACAGTGAATTTTTTTTATTTTTATGATAAATATAAGAGAATAATAAGAAAAGAGAGAAAAACGTCCCGTGGATAAATTTTTTTAAATTTACTTCCTCGATTCAAAATTGTTTGATATGTGGATAAATCTTAATTGTTTTTTGTTGAAGATATATTTTAAAATTCCATATTTTCAAAAAAACTAAACTTCAAATTATCTTTACTATAGAAAATTCTTTCCAAAAAAATTGTTTCCTGCACTTAAAGATAGAACCCAAAAGAAATTGAAATATAATGTTATTTACGAAATTAATTGCATTCACTGTAACAAAAAATATATTGGACAAACTTGCAGATTCTAACATAATTGATTACTTGAACATGCTAGGTCAGTTAAAAATAAAGATAATAAAACCGCACTTGCAGAACATGCTACTTCCTATAAACATTCGTTTGATTTCAAAAATACAAAAATTTTAGGTACTGAAAATATTTTTAAAAAATGATTAATTTTGGAAATGATTTATATTCAAAAAGAAAATTTCTCAGTTAATTATAAAACAGATATTGAAAATCTCAGTGCCATTTATAATAACATAATAAAATCCATAAAATAACTTCTTTACTTTCTCTTTTTCTTTTATTTTCTTTTTAATTTCATATTTTCATAAATTTCGAAAAATACCATCACATTTTACCAATATCTAACACATTGCATATCAATCGTGCTATGAACGAACCTTTACATTACCAACTGTACCATAGCCAAAAAAACAGAAATGGATAAATTTACTTCCAAGATTTTGTAAATAAATTTCCAAGGAAAATGTTACAATAACATAAAAAAGAATGGAACTGTTTGTAAGTAATTGAAACTTTAAATATTTCTTTATAAATTTTGTTACAAATTTTATCTTATGTGCATTTACATTATAGGTAAATATACCTTCAACAAAAAACAATTAAGATTTATCCACATATCAAACAATTTTGATGCGAGGAAGTAAACTTAAAAAAATTTATCCACGGTACGTTTTCCTCTCTTTTTTTATTATTCTCTTATATTTATCATAAAAACAAAAATATTTTACTGTATAAACAATTTATTTTTAACTAAAATCTGTATTTTCTTCTTACTGATATTGTATACACTTATTTTGTATTTTCCTTTTATAGTCTTGATAAGGACCAAAAAATTAGTCGAAACGTTGACGTTCTATAGAAATAAACAACTGTACAAAACCGGAAAGGCCATCTATTTTACTTTCAAAATTAAATTTATAAAGTTATATTTGAATAAACTTCGAAAAATTTCTCCAGCTTTTATCACATTTTACCGCTTTTTAGAAATATGCTCCAGAATATTTTTCTCCAGCTAAGATGTTGAAAAATAGAGGGTAATTTGATATAAGAGATTTTTCTAAGTAGTAGACAGAAGAATTTCGTTCAATATTTGAAATAGCGATCATTTCGAGACGATTTAAGACAAATAGAGATTTTCCTGCGACTTGGTCAGATAGGTTCGAAATCTGAAACTTGGTTTCAGGAAAATTTCGATTCGTCTCCAGTCGTGTCGAAATTACACACGTCATTATCTTGTTCTTTCTAAAAACGAGTTATATCAGCTTATGATAGTGATATATTATTATATAACGTTATTACAATTTGTATACAGAGTTTAAAGATATAGAGGGTAAAATAAATATGATTTAAGATTGAATAATTGTATGCTCACATCTTCGGAATTAGTCATCAAATTTTAGTATCAAAACATTTTAGATACTTACTAAAGAATAAGTACTTTCAATAGCCTAATACCATAACGACTAACTTGACCACGTTACCTAATTATAGTTTATAAATATGTAGAAAGATATCTATTTTGGTATATAAAATATCTTCCTAAAAATTTCAAGGATATGGCAGAATACAAGAAGAAACGTATCTTTGTTTAAAAAAACTTTTGAAAACAAGTGTACAGTTGACTGTAATTATCAAAAAATTATCTAGTTTTATCTTCTTTAAACAAATTTTTTTCAAATCATTTACTAAAAAGAAATTGTCAGATGTTCTTTAATGTCTTTTATTAAGTTTTTCAAATTTTCAGAGATATTTTATTCACAAAAATAATTATTTTAAACGAATATATTAATCTGTATATCAAGGTCAGGGTAGTTTATGGCTTAAAGCCTTTTAGTTCTGTTAATGAAACATTTAATGGAACAGAAAACTTTAATATCTTAAACCGATTATGAAAACGTGTAGATGAGCGTTTCCTCATAAAGGTAATGAGCAAGAAAGAGATAGTCGCTGATTATAGTATATCTAGAGTCTACTAGAAAGATCCAATCGTCTTCAGACGCAAAGACGTGACGTTATACATAAAAACTTATTTCAGAGATAAGTAACATATTATGATATTACTTGTTCTTTATTCAGAATAAGTTGGTAATAAATAGAGAATACATTTTTGTGAGTTTTTAAAAATCATGAACGTTGAATATACATTACTTGTGACGCTTATGGCTGTTGCTTATACTGGAGGTATGTACTTTTTTCTATTTGTTCAAATTAAAATTTATTTAGCATTTGGGTAAGAATTCGTGAAATGGATAACTTTTTTCCCGACATTATGGAATACAGAAAACAATTATTGTCACAATCACAATGAAAATTCGAATATATATATATATATATAAAAATATGTATAATCGAATTTTCACTGTGATTTTTCATTAAATTAAGATGTGAAAGAATGATTAGTGAGTGTGTTGGATCATCATTTATTTCTCAACATTAATGTTTAACGTTTTTTGAATAAAACAAATACTTAATCGTAGAAGAGTTATTGATGATAATGAACCGATGCACAGTCAAGAGCATCGCGATTGGACGTGTCAGGATCCAGCTCACAAAAACGGGTGTCATTCATTGGTTGATTGAAAATCTAAAATTTTTTTCCCCGTTTATCATTCGGAAGACATTAAAAAATATGTATAGTTAAACCATTTTCAATCAAAACATCAAGAAAGTTATTAAAATTCAAATAGTTTATGACAAAAAATTTTGTTTTTGTAAAGAATTAATGTTTTTCATCACAATATTTTTTTGAATCAAAATTTAATAAGTTTCGAAGAATTTTTATCAAAGGTGAAATTTTATCGAAAGACTTTATTTCCATTGAAGAAATTTTTGAAAAAACTTTGTCAAAAACACTCTTTTGTTAATATCTTTTGTAATTTTCAATATTTTTTCAAAATATTTTAGGAATACTTTAGCATCGATGCGTACTCTAAAAAACAATAATTGTTTTCTATATTTAATAAAGTCGGGAAAAAAGTGATTCGTTTCACGAATTCTTACCCATTTTTGATTGCTCACAGAGAAAACATTATTACAATTATTACTTTCAAAAAATCTGAAACGAATTTTTTAACTCCTTTCCGCATTTTCCAAATGTTATGTACCTGCAGGTACAGGAGACTACGACCCAAAACATGTTAATCCTATCCATCAGCCATTATTGTATATATCTACTCAATCAAGCCAATATTCGGATAGAGGGCAGAATTCCATTGTTACATTTTGGTTACAAAAAAACAAAATCGTATTATGTCATGGGGCCTTGATTCATCCAAAATGGATTTTGACCTTAACTTTATGTGCTGAAAAACTATCTCCTCCATATGGAAAGTACCATCTTACACTCGGAAATAACTTCAACCAAAATAAGACCTATATTGGCTTTATAGAGAGATTCACTCTTGCGTCGAATGTTGATCTCTCACTTATCGAAGTAAGTAGTTTCACATAGGTAAACTTCAAGAGCTTAAGCTTAAGTCAAGTGCAATTTATTTTATATTGAACTATTAAAGAAATATTAAATACTTGTAACCTAAAAAACTGAATTTTGCTTTAGATGAATAATCCAATAAAATATCCAACAATTTCGTATGTGGATTGGAATTTTCTTAGAAGAGGTTCATTGGAGGCAAAAATATTAACACTGAGCAGGGTAAAAATATAATATTGCTGATATACTGGCCCAATATTGCTTCTCTGGTTTTCAATAATTCATTAATAATGGCTACGTACCAAAATTCTCTCAGTTCTGGTTCAAAACTGTCAATCAGTAATTTAGAAATCAGAAAAAATTACAAAAATTTTTGCAAGAAATTCATCATTTCCTAAATTATATAAAGAAAATATTCTAGAAATATAATCATCCTACGAGTAATTATCTCAATAACATTTTTCAATTTTAATATAATTATAAAAAAGTGATGCATCACAGATTGTGATAAAACAAAAATTACTTTAATACACAGAAGTGAAGAGTTAAAAGTCAAATATTAAAAATCGATTACCAATCCGTCATTTACATTTAAAACAAAAATTCGTGAAAATTAAATTTTTTTCGTTGCTTACCTAAAATTATTTTATATTTTTTCTTGTCGTAATCATTACTAAAGATAAATATATATAAATATATGTGCCCATAATTATGAAAGTGGTCTAAGTAAAAATTAAAAAAAAATGAGTTTATCAGTTATTTCACATCACATTATTTTAAACTAAATTTATTCAATGTTATATTCACTTGGGCTCTTCGGAATTTTAAGAATCTTAAAAACTCGAAATGATAAAAATGGATTACTTTTTTTAAAAAAATTGATAAATTTTCATAAATAATTGCAATCAAAGCTATTGTTTCAAATAATATTCATAGTTCTTTATCACTTTAAGTAATTTATAGGACATTCAGTTAATTTTGAAACTGGTCAAAGTCAGTTCAAACTTTAAAAACAACATTTTCGTATGAAATTCACACAAAATTTCATATTTATAATAAATTTCCATTGATCAAAACTAATAAAATTATAAATTAAAATGTCGCATAATGTAAAAAAATTTTTAATTTATTCAAATGCAATTCATTAAATATCTCGAAACAAGAAATATATGACTTAGACCACTTTGATAATTATGGGCACATATATAAATCATGTCAAACTAGAATATTGATGTGTATTTGAGTGCAGAAAAAAGATAAAAAACAAATACCAAAAAGTTACTTTGTGATGCAACATTACAATGAAAATTTTTAAAACTTATAATTTACGTGAATTTCAGTATAGGTTTTAAATCTACTAATTGTATTTTTTTTTTCGTAAACAAGACAAAAAACATTCTACGCCGATTTAGCTGAGACAAAGTAGAATGGAACAAATATGATAATTTGCAGTTACAATAAAAGGGAACATGCCCTTTTCTGAATGAAAAATCGAAATTTGCTTCTTTACACTCTCATGTAGGATAGATCTTTGTCTCATTATCATTTTTATCACTTTCAAAAAACCACAAAAAAACAGTTACAACAAAATATCACAAGTCATTTCAGTTGAGTCAAAATGTAATTGACATTTTCAGTTGAGTCAAAATGGAATGGAGATTTTCAGTTAGGACAGTTTGTTCACTTGTTTCACTCTAAAAACAAGTGTGTTACTTCTACACGTAAATCACGATAGTAATTTTTTAGGCATTTGATGTGTGTATTATCAATACACATTACAAACGTAACGTTTAATTTTCAAACACTTTAACGTTTTGTACCCGAAAATTGAGTTGGCAATGTTTAGTAAGTACACACTTCGCTCAATTACACACTTGTCAACGTGTGTAGTGTGTAAAAATTACACATTTCACTACACACATGTTTTTAGAGTGTTGCGAGTTAAGTCAAAGTCGCTCGAGACCATCAATAGATTAAATTTACGTAGTTCACAAAAGACGATTGATACCATAGGATTAAAATTTATAGTATACATTAATACTTGCATGAATAGTTTGAAAACTTTGTTTTATGTAAAAGAGGATGTCTAGTTCTAAATCAGCAGCTCAGTCATACTAAATGAATTGCGAAATTTCAGAAAAAGAAAATAGTGTTGAACCAGTATAACAACATTAATAAGTTTCGGCCAATCATGAAAATTGTGATCTTCGTGATAGTAAAAATCATTTTTCTGATTCATTGCAGACATTATCACGAATACAGACTTTTTCTGGTCAAGTAATAATAGGAGGAGAATATTATTACGTGGAAGAAATGAGTGTATCTCATATTCCATATAGAGTAAGTAAAACCATTTTCAAAAATTTGAAAAATTCAGAATATTTCACACAGAAATAATCAGGTTTTACATTTACCTGGAATGTGGTGTAGAATCTATATTTTACTATGGGACTCAATAACACCGGATTCTAGTGAAGGATCTATATAGATCTATATATACCCACAAATCCGCTGTAGATTATTTTTTGATGAAACGCGTAATTTTCATTTATATCGATAAAATGCTTTTTCTAAGATGAAATATTTCCATTTTTCAACTAAAATATAGAAGAGGCGAAAAAAATTTACAAGGGAAAGTTGTCTTTCTAATAATATTCTACAAATTTGCCTTGAAAATTTTTTCAACATGAAATATAGTGTTCTATGATTAATTCTAGCAATGAAAAACATAATTGTAGTCGAAAACGACAGGAGACAGCAAAACGATCGTAAGAATTATTTTTTTGGAACGATTTAAGGTGAAAAAATTTGATGCCCCGCCCTTTGCGAGTGTTTCACATGATTTGACGAAAAAACGGGCATTTTATTATTTTTTAATTCTTTTTTCAAAGCATGCGTTCCATTTTTTATGCATTTCTCAGAGTCAAAGTAACTTTGAGAAAATCAAAGGGCCTAGTCGGGTTTCCATGTGAAAACGGCCCCCAACCCAAATGAGATTTAGTATCAAGTATTCGAAGGCATTTGCCCATGGATTGTTTTGTGTGAATTTTCAACCTGATAGCCGCCATATTGGATGAGTTATCACTGATTATACAAATTTCGTTTTTTGCATTTTTTACCTCAACTAATAGTTGAGTTTTTCTTTAATAATATGTCTCCAACTGACGCATATGTGATAATTTTTTCAGATTTTTAAAAAATGTGGACGACACATAAAAAATCGATAATGTCCAAAATCGGCGGTTTCGATGGTATTCATCGTTGGAAATGTATTACGTTTTTTTTACCTTAGCCTTCTAGACCCGATCGGGTCTCTTGATTTCCGGTTTTTGTTGTAGACGTTATTCTTTAATCGGTGATATACTCGCATTCATAATAATTTTCTTGATAATTTTTTAATTCTATTATCGCCATATTGAGTCAGTATTCGCTGATTATGCAAATTCAGTTTTTCGCATTTTTTAGTGGAACTGGTAATTGGAAAAATGTGGAAGATTGAACTCCAATTTATTTAGAGAAATCTACGTTCATTTTTTCGCGAATCTTTCTACCCGCAGTTCGTGTTGGATAAGATTGCAAAAACTTCTGCATGCAATTTCTTCATAAATGAAAATCATTGACCGAAGCCGATTTTGCCAGCAAAAAATAAATCTTCCAAAAAATCATATTATCTAATTTATTCAGATTTTCCAACAATGCAGACAGTATAGTAAACCATTTCATTACTTTTTAAGACTTATTACAACATTCTTATATTACATTTCATATTACCTTACATTGAAAATAAAATAATTACGTTGGAATTGAATTATTTTATGTTATCCCACAAAAAATTCATTGTTTCAATAAAAATTTTGTTGTCTATACTTCAAGAAAAAATTTTTTATTGGGACAAAGAAAATTTGTTTGAAATAAATTCAAATTTATAAAATTTGTACTGTCTATATTTTGAGCAAATTTTCTTTGTCCCAATAAAAAAAATTTTCTTGAAGTATAGACAACAAAAGTTTCATTAAAACAATGAATTTTTTGTGGGATAACATGAAATAATTTAATTCTAACGTAATTATTTTATTTCCTATGCAAGGTAATATGAAATATAATAAGAATGTTGTAATAACTGTTACAAAGTAATGAAATGGTGTACTTTACTGTCTACATTCTTGGAAAATCTGAATAAATTAGATAATATGGTTTTTTGGAAGACTTATTTTTCGCTGGCAAAATCGGCTTCGGTCACTGATTTTCATTTATAAAGAAATTGCATTCAGAAGTTTTTGTGAATAACGTCTACAAAAAAAATTCGCGAAAAATCTACAGAAGTTTCTCTTGATAAGACTAAATGCTATGCATTTTTTCAGATTTTTCCAATTATTAGTTGAGGTGAAAAATGCAAAAAACGAAATTTGCATAATCAGCGATAACTCATCCAATATGGCGGCTATCGGGTTGAAAATTCACACAAAACAATCCTAGGGCAAATGCCTTTGAATACCTGAATATCTGTGTTTATTTTTTACTAGTAATTAAAAAACTACCATATGTGCATATTTCAGATAACTTTAGCCAGTTCACTAACAATAGAATATGACAAAATACGGGACATTAGCCTTATAGGGCTTTATCAAGATGTTGTCCCAGCTATAGATCCACATGAAAAAGAAACATTTAACTATCTCCGTTTTGTAAGATTTACCAAGGATGTGGTTTCGGAAATATATAGTTTTCTTCGCAATAACGATGATTGTGAAAATCAGGCAATCATTAGTGCTAAGTGAAGTCTATTCGTCTGCAGATAAACTTCATAACTATCGAAGAGCACAAAAAAAATACTAAAATTTAAGCTCTGAATATCAAGACACTGTTTTGTAAAATTAATTAATTATACCTGAATAAACGATTTAATTAAATGAAATAAATTATTTGTTGAGTGTATGACTTAAAGACTGTAGCATGAAAACTCGATTACCTCTTTAATTTCGAACTAGTAACAATTAAATCTTGGGTTAAATCAGTAAGAGATTAAGTTGTTATTATTATTCACTGAATTACTTCATTTTAAGAAATTGTAACTCTTTAAAACTTTAGTTACGTGTTTCGGAAAATTCCCGCAGGAATTTTTCAGAGCAGTTAAAACGATCCGAATTCTGACTAATCAATATTTAACATCATTTTTTGGGTAAATAACTAGATTTTAGATTATCTAGCAGTTCCATCAAAAGCAACTAGAAAATCTGGTTAAAAAAACCAAAAAGAAATATTAAATATAGCTCGACCAGAATTTCGCTTGTTTTAATTAGAGTTTTTTTATGTACATCACCCAAATTGTTTTTTATTTATGTTTAATCAATTTCCTGGCCATTTGCATAAAGACAAAAGGGAGAACGAGATGTAATTTTAACAGAGAAGTGAGAGATAAACGAAATTTTCCAGTCTGTTATATTTACACTTATCTCTCTTTCTTATCTATTGGAATTAATGTATTTCAATATACATTCATGCATTTATTATTGCGAATTTAGTGACAAAAAAAAAATATACATGCACATCACTCTATCTTAACTCAGAGATCGTGCTCCTTGCTTCAATCATGTATCCTCCGAACGCCACACTCTAATTTCGAAGATCATTTAGTTTTCTGCATTATTCATAAAATTATTTAGCTTTCATTCTCTTCGTTTTCACTTGGGATTTCTTTTCCTGATCTCTATTTACTGGGGCCATAATCTCTTATAAAGAATATTATCGTGTTCAAATTAGAATGGGACACCTTTTTGATGTATAAAAGTTCTGCTTCAGTAACATAACTACAACTTATGACCCTTAAAAAGAACCTGCCAAGGCAATTTAAAATATATATATATATGAATTTTTACTATTCTGTTCAAAATTTCACTGTTAAATCAGTGGGAAAAATGTTTTCACTGTTAAATCAGCTAATTTTCACTGAAGCAACCAGAAGAATTTGACTGATTTACAGTAACCTCTTTTTAGCTATTTGAATCATTCAAATTCCACTGATAATCAGTAGATTTTGACTGATTCATATTTAGAGAGTATAATTTCAAATTTGTATTATCCCTGATAAATTTTTTTTCTCTGCGGTACGGTACATTAACCTTAAGACTCGATAAGTCCTGTAAAAAATCGAGTATTTCTTATAACTGAAAATGGATAATGTATGCCATATCTCGGAGAATAAAAATCGGTTCGCGATTATCCAAAATGGAAATTATAAGTAAAAAGGAGTACTAAACGGTAGCACAAGTGGATTTTAAAAAAACCATTCGCTGCTCGAGATATATTCAAGCAAACGAATTTGCATTTTAACGCTTTTTTCGTATCTCACATATTTTGGTTACAAAATTGAATTTTTATATGTTAATGGTGTCTTTCAAAATTGAAACGAAAAATATAGATTTTATTATTAACTGTGTCAGTTTAAATTTGCAGACTTTATTGAAGCGTATAATTTTGCATTCTTACGGTTTCTTTCGTATTTTACACATTCTGAATAAAAAATTGAATTTCCAATTTTTGATAGAATTTTTTTTAATTGCAAAGAAGAATATAAATCTTGTAAAAAACATGTGGCGATTCACATTTGTAGATCTTTTTATAGTAAACAATTTTGTATCACAACCTTTTTTTCATATTTTCTATAGTTTAAGGAGGATCGACCGTGGCTATGAAGCCCTTGGGAAACTTAATTAATTACCACTTTATAAAAATATTATTTTAGTAACAACTACTGTAAGTTAAAATTCAATGCACTTTTTTCAAAGTTTACAGTTAAAAAATGATTGGACTTTGAGGAATGATGGCTCATTTTTTTCTTTTAAGATTTTTAGAAAATTTTTTAATTAGTCTCTCGTTTTTAAACTGCTTATGAGAAATTTTGAAAAATTGAATAAGTTCTATAAAGCAAATAGCTGTATTTAAAAATGAGAGATCAATTTAGATAGTTGAGACGGTGGAGTCTTTAAAAATTGTTCAAAGAAGAAAATGAGCCATCATTTCTCAAAATCTAGTCGTTTTTAGAGAGTAAAATTGGAAATATTATAATTATATAAATTATAATTAATCATAATTATGTAATGAACAATAGCAAGAAAATTTTTAAAGTGGTAATTAATAAAGTTTTCTGAGGGCTTTTCAGACACGGTTGAACTTCCTTAATTCACGAATCTATGATGCTGGAGTTTTTTTTTAAATTTTGAAGAAAAATGATCCATCGTTCCTTAAAATCCGATCATTTTTTAAGAGTAAACTTGGAAAAAAACTTCATTGAACTTTGACCTACAGTAATTGTTACTAAAAAAGAAATTTTTTATATTTTTAATTGTTTCCCCAATAAAATAACCATTTTTCTTTCAAAATATGTATTGAATAAGATCTTAAACAGTTTTTAAACTGGTATTGATTGAATTTTTTTAAGGGTTTCCTATAGCCACAGTCAAACCTCCTTAACTATAAAAATTGTATTTTGATATTGACTTTTTTCAAGTTTTAACATAATGTAACTTTTTTAATTTTGGTTTAATTGAAAAATGTCGTGAGGATAATTAGGAGAGATTAATAAGAACTATCAATAACCAGTATTGCAATTTTCTCATTTTTTAAAAAACACAAAAAATGCTCTTATTTACACAATTTTTGTCAAATATGTCTGATTAACAAACTTGTCCTCACTTTTTAGACTTCGATTAAGGTATAGTTAATCCACGAAAATTAGACCTCAGGCAGAGAAAGATAATTTTGCTTTCAAGAATAGCAATATTATTATTGAAGGGCTATTTTGGAAGAGAAAAGATTAATTTCCATAAAAAAAATTTGAAATACAGAAAAATAATTTCATTAATAAATTTTATTTTTGCCCCAACTTTTTTTCATATCGCTTCTTACCAAATTTTAAAAAGTTATGCGATTTTAATAAATTACAAATCACTTTTTCAAGAAAAAGATTCCCTACAATTTAACCATTTCCAATTTTTGAAAATGAATAAATTACTTTCAAATTCAGCAATTTGTTTATAATAATTTCGTTTTGGAAAATGTTTTTTTAATGGTTTCAGCCAATAAAGAATTTATTCTTAAAAATCAGAAACGATGAAGTTCTAGGAAATCTTTTCTCTGAAAAAATGATTGATAATCTATTAGAATTGCATAATTTTTTAAAATTTAGTAAGAAGCGATATGAAAAAAAGTTGTATCAAAAGTAAAATTTATTAATAAAATTATTTTACTGTTTCAAATTTTTTTCATGTAAAATAATCTTTTCTCTTTCAAAGTAGCCCTTCAATAATAATATTGCTATTCTTGAAAGAAAAATTATCTATTTTTGCCTGAAGTCTAATTTTCGTGGATGAAAATTACCTTAAGTATGCCAAAGTTTTCAAAGTGAAAAGATTTGATGAAAATTTCGAGTCATTTTTCACATGAAACCAATGCCTTCTCATTGATTATGAAAACGTAAAAATCCCTTTCAAGTGTCATAAGTTATAGTTACATTACTGAAGCAGAGCTTTTGTTTAGCGAAGTACAATAAACCGTTCAGGACTCATCTTGACTAGACTTTCTCGTCATCATCGCGTGGTAACGTCTGTTGCAAGGTAGAGTAGGAGGGAATATTCTTAGGCTACCATCAACAGAGAATACATGAAAGGAGACTCGGACAACGGAGGTTGGCGGATGCCACTGAACTAGGGAATGGGGAAGTGCAGAATGCTACTCCCTCGCAACGGTGAGTACTTTCGAAGAAGAGAGCGACGATTTTCTACGAATAGTGCAACTTCTCGAGTACTTTTCTTTTCAAGCACCTTATTCTTGAAAAATTATCGAGATACTGTATCCATTACTCTTGTTCAGATTTTACCTCCGTACTTACAAATTTTCAAAACGAACAAACATAAACAGTGTTTCTTGAAACCTGATAAGAATTTGTAGTCAAATATCTTCGACTTTTACTCTAATAAATGTCTTATCTTATCTATATGATATGAGAATGATTTCGATCATTAAGTCTCTTATTTGATTTGTACAGCTGACATAGGAAAGATCTGGTTTATACGATTTGAATTTTTTACCATAAAGAATAGTTTTTATGGAAAACAAAAATGAGAGAATATGTCGCTATAGCCCTTCGTAAATTTATTTACTTAAAATTTGAAAAAAAATTTTGAAAGTTAAAAGAAAAAAATCTATCAATCATGATTTCGTTTGTTTTATTAATGATAAAAAAATATAAATTATCATCAAAAGATTATAATTTTATGCACATTTTCTTTCTGACGCCCGATATAAGAAAAAGATTATTTGAAAAAAACGCGCTTAAAGTTTTAAGTAGAAATTTTTTTTATAAATTTAGACTTACGTTTAATTTGCGATTCCAGCTTCATAAAACACACCTTACAAGAGAATTCTACAAAGTGCATACTTTCAGAAAATGAGAAAAAGAAAAATTCGATTTTTTTGAAATTTTACAGTAAAATATCCCTGTTAAATATTCAAAAAAGCTGGTTAAGTTAGAGAAAGAAATTGCCGGGCTAAGTAATTTAATCACAAAACTTCTTCAATTAGCAAAATAAGTACACGTCTTGCAAATAAGAAAAACTTTTTAAGTACTGTAAAACTATCCGGAATACTCCCAACAGTTTTTGAGCTGAAGTTTTCTATTTTGTGTAAAAAACCTTATTTTGTCATAAAATTGTAATTTTTTCTAGTATTTAGGAAAAGTCATCATATTTAAAAGGAATGATTCCATGGAATATGCCTTATAAGTTAGAAAACATGAAAATCTTTCTGAGACGTTAGAAAAATGTACTTAAAATTTTTATAATGTGAGCTGCTCATCGTCCTTATATTTTTAAAACTACCTATCTACTTGTTTTAAATACCTGTTTCCAAAAAATTGAATCTCCTCAACTTCCACTGAAAAGGTACCGCTCTGGTTGTAGGCTGTGATTTTAAAACAGTTATGCTCATATTTATATTTTGTACTTAGTAATTTTATAAAATAAAATTAACACTCGTCTTTCTATGGTTTTTTGCGCAGTTGCGCAAGCGTTCTGTCAATTATTTTTAGCGTGCTTCTTTAAAATTAAAAACATTCAAAGTTTTAAATACTTAATAAGGAGCGAGTTTTTCAAAATAAACTTCGAACTGTACATTTTCTAGCAGTACATATGTAGTTCAAGCTTTTAATAAAAAAATAAACCATCTAGTTATTAATTTAAAAATCTAACTAATTAACAATATATATTTTATATTCTTCACTTTATCCTAAATTCTGCAACTCGCTCGAATTGTGTAAATTCAAATCAAGTCGAGCTTCCCTCAAAACTTGACTCAACCTCTCAAAAATCATTAAAAGTTAAATAATCAACTCTCCCTTAATTTCAATCAGCTGCTTTTTAACCAATTTCAATCAGTGACTGAATTATAGCCTCAGAATGAGTTGTTTTGAGTCATATTAACTCACAAATCAGTTTATCATAATTGATTCTATATCTGAAATTCAGCCACTGATTGAAATTAGTAAAAAAACTGCTATTTTGAAGTAAGAGAGAAGAATCTAGAAGTTGTACAAACTTAATAAAATGAACGGAATTTATTAATTTTAAATGTAATTAATCCTCTCTAGATTTTCGAAAATTTTTGTAAACATAAAGGAATGGAAATAACTCAAAATTGCATAGAGAATAGTAAATAATTGTACTTTCTGTTGACTAATTACTAAGCTTCTTCCTTGGGGATTTATCTGATTGCGCTCCAGGATTTCCAATTCCGTGGATATATTCCCTGGGGAGTAATTGTTGGCTGATGTAGCTGAGAAGGGGAAAAATGAAGGATGAAGGAAATGGAATGGATTACGACACGATGAATTGATCCATCGAAAGGTTGAATTTCACCTTAACCGTAATAGGAAATTGATGCGGCCTATTGCGGAAGAAGTTATATTGAAACTTACTTTTTCGAGGTACTTAGATCTATAACTTAACGTCACTTAATAAAATTGTGTTATTCACCCAAAGATTAAAGTTCAGAACCTACTTCTTGTGTTAATAATCACAAAATCAGCATTAAATATTTTTTCAGTAAATAAATGCGTTTAAGTGCACTTGCCCATAAGCTGCCAATAATTATATTTACTCTTCAGTTTTCTTGTTTGGTCCACAAACATGTACTTAATCGATTAAACTCTTTATAGGTCAGCTGTACATGTACAAATGCATATGTATTGATATGCAAACTTTTATATATTTAATTTTTTTGCGAGCATGAAAAAATATTTAAATTTGTGAATTGCTTGGTGATTATAATTTTTTCCAATATTTCAAGTTTTTCCGATATTGATTAAAGTGAGGAGAATGAAAAAATTGTATGGGCTCTAAGAAATAGTGAAATTGACGATAAATTAATTTGATCTTATGGATTTTAACATTTTTTAATTATGTAAGCTTATGTAATTTATGTAATGAATTTATTTATAATTAATGGCGTAACAAAAAATGTCTTCTTGCCTTACAATCAGTAATTTTGAACTGATAATCAATCATTTTTAAGTGAAAATTTTAAGTGAAAGTTTCTGATTAAAATTATTAAAAATTTAGAGAGAATACCATTTCGTTTTAATTTTACCCGTGTGAAAACCTGGATATTCGGAGCCTTTTTTTGCGATTTTCCCTTATCGCCTGAAGCGTGAGCTTTTTCTGGGTTTATGTATAGCAATGCTCTTTCGTTGATATGATATTAGCGAACAGACAAGGTTGTTTGTTTATGCCTTCAAAGTAAAAAATGCAAATGAGCAGTCAGTCGAGTGACTTAAAAACCTGCTGGTTGATTGACTTTTATTGAACGTTTGGCTGTTTTTTCTCTTCACTAATTTTAAAACACCTTGACGTGTACTATATAAAACATTTCAATGAAAGTAGATTATGTCAGTCAAGAACAGACACAGTTATGATATCAAGTAAAGTAATTTATTTCCATTGCTAACCATATAATCTGTTTATCGTTTTATACAGGGCTTTTCAACAGAGACTTTGCTTTTTAAAAAGGGGAAATTTTGGATGTGATGACAGTTTAGTAATTCTATTATTTGAAATATGTCAAGTAGAAGCTCTACAATTTATTAAAATATTTTTAATTTCAATCTAAAATAGCATAAAAGTAGTTAAAATCTACAACAAAAATGGTGGAATTGTGAAAACTGCAATCTCAAAATCTCGGACATTTTCGGTCGTTATAATCGTCCTTCTGAGAGCAAAATTAAGAATTTGGTGGATAAATTTGAGTTTACTGGTTAGCTACATATAAAATACGATCGACAATACGTGTTGTTTTGCGTCGTTCAGCTGTAAATATTGCTGCTGTAATTGGTGGGATAAAGAATTACTTAAAAATGTAATCGAAAATATTGACAAAAGGATCGACGTCTGTAAAAGTGCTCGTGGTATATATCTGTCTAATATTATTTTCATTTAAAATTTCAAAACAAAGTCCCTGTTGAAAAGCTCTGTGCAATCTCTAAAAGCTTATAATTTGCAAACATTAAAATCCAAATGCTTATGAAATTCGCGTTGTTTACATATTAAAGTTCCAACCTAAAACTCCAGGTGATACAATGTTTTCTGTCCTATTTCTTGTCTTTCGAGAGATGTTAGTATTTGATAGGCAGGTCTATGTATAGAACATTAAAATAAAATTTTGAAGTATAGATGAGGCTACTTTATTCTCTATGAAATAAAGTTACGTTATATCAGAATGAGCAAACCACCAGGCAAAATGTTTTTATAATCAGATATCGTTGTAATTGATGAAGAAAATTTTGCAACATGTACATAGATAGCAACATGGAAAATAGGTCCTGCGATACAAAAGGACAAATAAATTAAAGAGATAACCAATAATTGTGACATTCGTTGTACAAGAAGTTTATCCAAGATGTATTGGAGAATTTATATCCATTTAGTAAATTAATATCCTTGTACATGAATTTATGATCAAACTTCTATGATAGCAAAATGCCATCTGAAAATCCATCTGCGAGAAACTTTTCGCTGCCTGCGGTAAAATGGCTCTCTACTGTATTATTCGTGCGTCACAATTTAATCCCTTTGTCATATTCTTGCTTTAAAAATAAATTCTTATAGAATTTTAGTAATCTGTTAGCAATACTGTCTTTTATTTTTGTTGCATACTGATAAGCTACTATAATTCTGTATTAAATTTTCTTTGAAATGGACTTAGGATCATTGAGATAAATTCATAATTTCAGATTTTATTGCAATTTAAGAGTAAAGTTGACAGAATGACTTCATCCTGGGCTTATTTAATGCAGAATACTGATAGCTTTATCGTTTTATTAAAGAATAAATTTCATCAACTTTATTATAAATGTTGAAAATGACTGCGATGAATCGTTATCACGATTCTGGGCAGTATTATGATTAAGCTTTTAAAGAAATTTATTTTAAGTAATAATATAATTCATGTCGAACGATTTGTTTAATTAATTATCACTTCATAGGATTGAAAAGACTTCTTTTATTTTTCATGTACCAAATTCTTTTGTGAGTTTTGTAGATCGTGAATATACCTTACTATACGGTACATTCAATCTTTTGTTTGGGTTATCTAAAGGGACTGGGTTTTCCCGAAGAAAGAAATCTGCAGAATTGGGAAATGTTTTTAAAGACGACCATCACGTCCAGCTCAATAGTTACCCTTTATAGAGAAAAAACGTTATGGCGTATGATAATTGAGGTCAACCGTACAAACATAGACTTCAGGGAAGGTCAAACGTCTTTAAACTTCCTTTTTGATGGAATACTTTTAATGAGAATTGTAAATAAATAAGTTTTAAAACTCACTTTGTTTTTGTTAGTAGCATAAAAACTCCTAACATTGGCCATACATATATTAAACTTTTTTCTGAAAATAACATGAAAGTCGTCAAAATTATACATAAAAGGACCTCGAGATGAAGTATTTTTGTCAATTTTTGAGGAAGATATTATAAAAATGTCCAAATTTCAGGTTTTCATAAATTATAAATAATTCTCTAAATTTTTAATGTTTTTAGATGTTTTTCGACTCATTTTGAAGGTAAATTTACGTAGGATATAAAAAATGTGCCAAAAAATTATAATAATTTCCCCCTAGATTCTGAAAAAGTTTAAACTCAGAGCAAAAAAAGCTTAAAAATTCAAACTTGCAAAATTATTCATAAAGGAATACTAAAAATAATTAAATTAAATTTCCCAAGAAAATATAATCAATTCTTGTTAGTTATCACTTTTATTTATTTTTGAAATGCTTTTTTTGAGTATTAGAATTATTATAATTAAAATCAAAATGAGTATAATAATTTGGCAATCCACTGTAAATCAAAGTAGCTTTTAAAAATAAATGCTTTTTTCTTGAAATTTATTGTTTTGAATAATAAAGATTTTTAAAATGGAATAAAATAAAATACCTCTAGTTCTGCAGAAGTTTCGCAAAAAGGAAGATGAGTAGTCAAAAGTTTTTCTAAGATAAGAATAAGAATCCAAGCAAAAGAAAGCTCTAAGAGTAAGAACTGATATTAATAACAATTTCAAAGAATTTAAGGACTTTTTCGTAGCAAGTAAGCTGACAGGATAATGGAAAACTACTCTCTTCGTTGGTCTGAAGTTGCTTAATCGCAGTAGTAGCACTTCAAGGTTCTATGAACTTCACTGGCTCTACAGCTCGAGGGGTACAATAATGCGAAGATAAAGTGGAGAGTCAATCACGAGTGTAATGCAATGTCTCAGGGAAAGGAAGCTATAGTGTCCTTTTCTTTGACAGGCGTTTCTACAAGATTAAACGTTTATCTAATTGCCCTCCCTGAAGGACATAAAAGTTATATTCTAAAATCACTGACTTGTTTATACGTATGTGCAGAAATATAGTTGCAAATAATAAATTTGGTTGAGATAGGTAAAATATTAGCTCAACAATCAAAAGCCGTTCTTAAAAATTCATAATCAAAACATTAAATTCATTAAGATTTTCTAAAAATTGTTTGACTTCAATTCCATCATGTAAAATTGATTTTAAATTCACTCCCTGACGCAATTAAATACTGATCATTGAATAATTTCTAACAGAGGTGATGAAATAATTTTTTATGAATTTTTAATTTCTATTAAAATATTAAATAATTAATCAACTATTCCTTACTTAAAATATTAGAAAGAATAAAATAAATTTTAGTGCTCAATCTATTTGTTAATTATTAATTATTATTTCAAATTAGTTGGTACAGTCGAAATTGTCTCTTTTTCCACAGAAAAAATGTCAAATTCTTTAAATTTAAATTAATTATTATTATATTATATATTCGTGATTTGATATAATAAAAAGTAAATTTTAGTGACAAGTTCCCACAAATCAACAAAATCCATCGCGTCCTGATCAGACACGTTTTTTTTATAATTGCTCCTACAGTAAGAGTTTAACGTTCTAATAAAATATTAAGTAAACAAAATTCGAAGCGAAATCCACATCAACAGTTTTTGATTTGTTTATGAATAGTTCGAAACAAAATAAAATTTTCAAATACTGAAATATTTTGTTATTTAAAAGATTTCCAAAGAATTCAGACATGACAAATTGTTAATGCATTTTAAAAATTTAGAAAATGGTCCTAACTAATGAGTGAAAAATTTGACATAAAAATTGGTGTCATTTGGTCAAATCTGTCTACACCAATTTTAGTAATTAACTTGATTTAATTTTGTTTTTAAAAATAAGAACTGTAAATTGTAGAAAAAAATCTTTGCAGATTAAAATTTTAAGTCTATTTAATTGTATTTAAATATAGAAAGTGATGTTTAAATGGTACATCGGAGCGAAAATAGTATTTGAACATTGAATGAAACATTCTCAATGGCTGGAACAATAAGTCTGACCTAAACTGGTCACAACTACTGCGCGACAATCCCTCTTCAATTTGTGTGTGTGAATTGCTGTACGCACTAACCAATTACGTTCATTTTCGTACCATATAAAACAGTTTAAGTAACCACAGTGTTACGAGCTTGGAAAAGCTTCATTATTGACCTAAAGTATAATCAAATTAAATCTCCTCCTATGGGCAGTATCACGCCATTGAACTCCAAAAAAACATAAAATTTTCATACGTTGTATAACAATTTTATAGCTTCTGAAGTGTAAAATACAGTTCTGGAGATAAAAAAATAAATAAGTTTTCGATAAAATTAGCAGGAATTCAATTAACATTCATATATATTTATAAAATTAAAAATTCTTACTTCACTAATTCGTCTTGCTAAATAATATATTACGGTCAGGTACTTCAACTATCAAAGTGAGTTGCAGTTGAAATATTGATGAATAATTTATGTATATTTCATTAATTTTTACAATGAATATATCAAATTTAAAAGAATGTCAGAGGTCAATTATTATTTTCATTAAAATAGAGTATATTGAATTATCAAGTTCTTAACGTATTATGTTATGATTTACTATTTTTGAAAAGGTTACAATGAGTTTTTAATATCAAGCATTGAATTATTAAAGAGAATTTCATGAGCATATTTACGTTTAAATTTGCATAATTACCCAGAAGTAGGGCATGCAATTTTTGTATATAGAACTATAACTACTTTCTTCATCACAATTATGAATAAGACTGCAAAAAAATATTCTTAAACCTAGTTTGGTGTGAGAATTATTTATTTTTATCAAAGAAAGTACGGTTGTAAAATTTTGACAATCAAAACAAAAAACTTAATGAAAATCAGTTTTATATGGGAAATTCTTCGAATATAATATTTTTCTAAGATGTGGATTTGCATAATAGGTAGAGAGACTGAATTTTGAAGAGGATGAGTTCAGTAAGGGGGCCAAAACGAAAGTGCCACACGTCACTTTACTATTGCGCCAGCAAACAGGCTACTTCCGCTCTGGTTCTCTCCTTCCGTATCCGCTTCCGCTTACCGTTTCCGCTTTTAATACCCGTTGGCTAACTGCCTGGACAATCAGAAGAGGAGAGATGCAGATATACCGATGTGGGTTCAACCTTTTCATTTTCTTTCAACCTCGTAGCATTGTTAGATTACGTTTGTCATTGCAATTTGCAAATGACATATTCTTTTCTATGATTTTTAATTCTCAACTGAACCTCTAGAGTTTTTAATCAATTTTAGAAATGGAATGACAAAAACGGTTTCGATAAAATTATCAGTAATTCAATTGATGCCCCTGTGTTTTTATAAGCTTTATCAGAATTAAACTTTTTACTGGCTTATCCGTTTTAACGAAGGATGACGTACTTTGTAACAGTTTTAATAGGTTTAAGCTTTTATTCCATTTATCGATTTTGCTGTATAAAATATTACAACAAGGTACTTAAAACTATCAAAGTTAGTTGTAGCTGAAATATTGATAATGAAATATATTCCTTCACTTTTATTCGTACAAAGTTTGGAGATGACTAGTTTAGCTTACCGAATATTATAAAACGAATAACTCACAGAAAACCTCATAAGAGATTTATAGGACTTCGAAAATTATAATTTGAGTTAAAATAATGTATATAATGTAAAGGTGAAGCGAACAAGAGTCATAAATATGTTTTTGTTAAATTTTCAAAACTTGAAGTTCTATAATTGTAAATTAATTTCGAGATACATAATGTAGTTGATTTCACCCAAAAATGAAAAAAATCAAATTAAAATTATTGTTTTATTTTACATTACAAAGTTACTTTGAAAAACCAATACCTTCTCATTGGTGATGAAAGTGTAATGAAATTGAGTTTTGATTGAAACACATGCATTCCATACGTTTTTCAAAGTATATCAAAATTTGAACTACAATTTTTTCTTCAAATTTGGAGTGATTACATACATCTTTTCATAACCTTAATATTTTTTTTAATTGAAACTTTATAAAATTACTGATTATCAAATAAGTTGCGCCTCTTCGACACGAATCAATCAAGGAACATTCTTTTTAGTAACTGGAGATTGAAAGAAGAATGCCAGGCATTCCAAACATCAAGGAACAATCAATAACTAAATTTTCTAAACAAAAAGTGAATTAAACAATTTTTACATGCTCATATTCAAAATAGTGTAAGGGACACTTTTTTATTTCACGAATAGGATAAAAAAAATGATTTATCAAATTTGAAGGAAATAAGATAAATGACAACTTGAAAGTAAAAAATTTGATAAATTGATAAAGTTATAGACTTTATAAACCACATTGCTAAACATACCATCCTCAAAAACTCATACCTTTGTTGCCCTATTTTATGGTTTGACGTCCAACAGGATTTTACAAGACAGTTAATGAAGATGGAACGTAACGAGGATCTCTTAGTTCATGGAACCCTCAATCATGGATTCGCTGTGAGTTTCCTTGTCACGAAAGATTCACAAAGACAGTTTTTGAGAGAAAAGAAGTCAGCTAATTATGTAGCTATAGGTATGTATATGAACATAATCTATAAAACCATTTTCAATATAGGTGGATTAATTTTTGCAACCTTACTTTAAGCCCAAAAAAATCACATATTTTACCTTTTCCACCTACAGTAAAATTTCCTATTATATTTTACTGGTCAGAACAATACTTTAGAAATTCTAATCCAAATCTGAACCAGTAACCCAATGCTGTCTGAGCAATCAGTGATTTTTCACTGAAAGCCAGTGAAAAATCACTGATTGTTACTGATCCAGATTTAGAAAGTCGATTAAAATTTGGAATTAAAATTGCATACAGTTAATTTCATGAACCAAAATTATAGTCTAATCGAAAGAAAATAAGTATACTTATTTTCTTATTATATTATTATTTATTTATTTTCTTATTATTATATTATTTATTTTCCATTTTTTCATTTCAATGATTACTTCAGTGAAAATTAACTGATTTAACAATGAAAAATATTTTTCCCACTGATGTATCAGTGAAAATCAACTGATTTAACAGTGAAAAATATTGTTTCACTTCTAAATCACTGACTTAATCAGTGAAAATTTGACTGATTCAGATTTAGAGAGTAATTCACTAATTTGAAAGAGTACAAAAGTCTTTTAAAAGTAAATAACAAAAACAAATTATCGGAATGGAATACTATAATGGATTTAGTAATTTATATTTATAACTTTGTGTGGATGAAAATTACGTGTTAGAAAGATAAGCACCGAATTAGCAAATGAGTCTGGCAACTTTTTCTGCGACAGGTTCTAAATAATAACTTTATACGTATGCCTTAATTAATGTATATTACTCTAATATAAAATTTTGTAATAGTGATAACTAATATTTTTGAAATAAAATAATTTTAATTTAGGATTTCTTCTTTGAAATTTGGGAACTTTTAAAGGCGCGCTAGAAATGTGATTGTTCTCGCCTTTTGTTTAGATCATAAATATTTCCATGAGTAATGAGCTATTAATGCAGACGTTTCCGGGCAAAGGTACGATTTACGTGAGGATCTATTCGACACTTCTGTTGTAATTACACGCCATCGCTTGCACGTACACATTTATGTGCTCGATTGCATCAACGCTTGCGAGTGGAGGCGCGTAAGAAAATCTGGATCGCGTGACCTGCTGTATTCGGATCATTTGTTACACGCGAGATCTTTCTCCATTCCGTGTACTGTAGTTAGATTTTCTTCCCATAAAACAATGCACGCACAACTGCTCGTCATAGTCAGCCCGTATTAGTGATATTTCAAACTATAAAAACCAAAAATAGTAAAAATAATTATTATCACTGCACCATCTAATAAAAAACCGTGCAATTTCAGTTCTTCTCTAGTTTAATTCTCATAGAATTCATTTTTTTGTGTACATTTTTAGCATGTCGATTTAATTATAATGGAAAGAGCTATAGAATTCGAGTCCTTTCAACCTTATCTCTTGTAAATATCAAGTTTACAGAAAACGTGTCATCTCAAAAGGAAGCTTGAATCAAAATGAGTTTTGGTATTAAAAAAATGCATTAAAGCTTCTTGCATAGCCATAAAGAGCTCTGCTGTCAACTGGTTGGATTTCTGCGGGGATAACACCAGAAAAATATAATTTTAATTATTTCCTACATATTTTATTGAAAAATTTGACTATTTACAAAAGCTCTGTATATACAAAGGCTGATTATTGTTTTTCGTTGCATGTTGAAAATTTACAGGTTTAAGTGGCATAATTTTATTCGTGGAAATAGTCGTAAATCTGATTATGATTTATATTATTGTTAAATACATAAAAAATTAGATTTAGAAGAATATTCATTAAAAATACCACAGGGCTAACAAGAAAAATGATTAATATTGAAGAAACGAATCCCTAGATTCATGTTTTCGTGTTCAAAAGACTTCTTACAATTTCAAATTAATACTTTATGAGTTTTTACTTTTTGTTACAATAAATGCGAATCGCTTGGTAAATAAGTGCAATTTTATCAGAATGGATGAATAACGTTCATTCTCGAAGCAAATAAACATTAAATTAAATGTTACGTAAGGGTTTAACAACGCTTTGAAAAAGGGCATAAAATCCATCACGTAATAGCCTCTAGACTCAAATTTACGTCTACGTGGTTGCAATTGGTCTAACATATCAGATATGGTGGTCGAGCTTGATGGGCTAAAATTGGCTGTTAGTTTTATTGCCGTTTTTGCCAAATTTATCTCCAGAATTGTTCCAAAGGGATAGTGTGGGAGTTGATAAAACGGAAAAAGCGGAGGATGAACATACATCAATGTAAATAGATATGTGAATGAAATGTATTCTAAAGAAAATGACTCTCTGATATCCCATACGATTTATATCTTTCATCGACATGTTAAAAAAACCCCTTCTTGTTATTTCATATATAATTAATTTTAACAAATTATCTAATACAAGTTCATAAAAAAGGAAAATATTTTCGGAATATCGGAAAAAAACTTTCTGATTTGGGCGAAAGTTAAAAACAAGAAAATAGTTTCTTGAAATCTAAACGAAACTCGGGAATTCTGAAAAAGAATGTTCGTTTTCAATTTTCGTAATATGTGATTGTTAATTTACGATATTGAGAAAATTATGTCCGAAATATAGCAAATCGGTTTCTTATTTTCGGAATTTTGTCTTCGGATGCGACTAGAATACGTCTTTCGTATATTCCAAAAATGACTTTCTGATTTTCGGAACGACGTATTCAACACATTTGAATGTCACTTCCAAATTTTCGGAATTTCGTTTTCGGAGCAAAACAGAACGTGACTTTCCGAAATTTAGATAATGGTTTTCTGTATTTCAGAATGTCACATTCTAAACATTTGATAATTATATTCTACTTCATTAAATTATGATGCATGTACAGTATATGAATAAATTATTTATTTACTATCAATTAATAAACATTTTAATTTTATTTATATGATATTCATTTAATAATTATTTTGCTTAATGATTATACATTTATCATTACTCAATATTTCTTTAAACACTGATTTATTTTGAATAAATAATTATTTTTGTTGGATTTAATAATTATAATAGATAAAATTGATTTGAGTTAATTTCACTCATTAATTTATCTTAATGACCTTGAGTTAATTTTAGATAATTTTAGTAAATTTATAAAAAATTAATGATTGAAAATGTAAACAGCGTTTCCCTATAATTTTAATAATAAAATATAAATAATAATTTCAATAATATTAAATTCCTTATATATTGAAATTCATTTATAGATTTTAAAGAAGAATAAATCCATCGATCCGATCAGTTTCATTCTAATTCTAATTCCAGAGATTGTAGTCGTCGCTGATAAACCGAATGTAGGCCCCGAAGGCCTTTTCTATACCAGCATCGTTGAAAATATATGCGTAAAATTTTGAAAAATAATTTTTTATTCATCTGAAAATAAAATAAGGTTTGTTGTAAACTACAGTGAATTTTTTCTTGATACTCTTACTTATCAAATGCCCTCAGATTATATTTATAGTGTAAAGAAGAGCAGATTTATTAGAAGGGGTAGAGATTGGTAAAGGGATAGAGGCTATTTAAAAAATTGAAAAGAGTCTGCAAATAAATGAAAAAGAAGACATTAAAAAAGAGAAGTGAATATCTGAAGTTGATCGCTGCAAACTGAAAGAGGATACAAACACGGTTGAATAAAGAGCTTCTAACCCATTGGAGTTTACACTAGGCTCGTTGATATAAATCGACCATAAACATTGGCTAGAAAGAAGGAGAAAAATGCAAGAAAAAGGAAAGGAGGGGCTATACTTTATCACAGATGCCTGACATGACTTGTATTCGGAAGGTGGAGTTGTGCGAGAAGTTGCACGCTACCCTTTCGTGTGCACATGCCAATCGAGCTGCACTGGGTGGACATCCTGGACATTTTACACAGTAAACGTGGTTTATGCGTTTGCTCGATCAATATCGATGATCGATGACTAACCATGCTGTAGCGACAAACAGTTTTAATACTGAAAACTCCATTCGGGTTTTTCGCATAAGGTTACGAATTTAAACTCCAAAAATCTGACATTATATGTAAAAGTTTCATAAATTTGGATAAGTCACAAAAAATTATTTGCACTCTATTTTCTATTAGAATTTCCCGAAAGTCGTAACTTAAGTTTTATGCACTTACGATTTCCTAAAATTAAGATGAAATTTGCAAAATTTAGTTCCTTTTTAGTAAATTAAAAAAAAGAATACAGAATATCATTCCTAAGATATTTTAATATAATTCAAATACATTTAGTAAAACTTCAGTAAATATAATTTCAATTAACATTCAGGAAATAAGACACACAAGCAGTTTTCAGCAAAAAACTATTTTTTGGAAATAAATAGAGTAGACCAGGGCAAAGTTGTCCACTGGGGCAATGTTGTTTTTGGAAATAACATTACTTCACCATTGAGGCAAAGTTGTCAAGAAGAAATATTTTTAAAAATTTCAGGTGGGAACTGGGATAAATAATTTATATTCATTATGCAAAATGAATCAGATATTCCCTACTAGTACAGCATATATTTACGCTTGTTATCCGTATGTAGCAGAAACTCAATAAATAAAAAAATCTATTACAGATATAACCATTTATAAAAATAAAAAACACTATTTTTATTTCTTGCTGCATATCGTTGCGCGGTTAAGGAAAGTCTTCGCGGATTATTGAATTTAATTATAGCAAAATAAAATTTTTCGTCATATTAATCGAATCACATTTTGAAAGACACTTTGGATTTGTATTGCAAAGCTTATTAATCTGAAAATTTTCAACACTTATTAACAAATAGTCGAAAATATAAAAAAATGCGTTTGGCCCAGTCTTTGCGCAAGAAATTTATTATTGTCCCAGTCGCTGCACTCGCGTGTAATAGGCCTTGCGCTATTGAATTCTTCATCTCTTTTTCTTTTTTTTTCTTCGATTTTCTTTCATTATCGGTTTGAAATAATGTCTGGCGTGTAAAATAATAAATATTACTATTGCAAAAAATAACATTTTATTAATATCATCATTAATTATAATTATTTCCCCTTTTGAGCCCTCTTTTTTGTCGTTTTTCTTCTTTTTGTTGCCTAAAAATAATGATTCATACTTATAAATTTTCAAAACTTGCATCAAATGTCAAAGTTATGAGGTTAGAAAAGATTTTTTACGAAGAAAAATTTTTTCACGGCTCTAAATTGTTAACCTTTTTTTCTAGCGAATGATTTTATCAACAAATTATCTTTTTTTTCATTCAAAAACTTAAAAATTATAAATACTTACTTTTTTATGAACACACAGATGTTTTTTTCATTGAGTCACGACGTTTAACGTCCCGCGCAACGTCTGAGACAATTCATGAAATACGTATGCTCCAGTCGTTGCTTTGGCCATGAAAACACTAGGTCATGCACGATTTTCGTGTACCAGTCAATAATTTGTTCGATTATTAATATATAGTTTGAATTTTTACCTTAAATGACACGAGATACACTTTATATAAGGGTTATCAAAAATATAAATCATAAACTTTCAAAATTGATGTCGAATAAATTGATATAAATACTTAAGTGCGGGAAGAGTTCCATTTGCATAAAAAATAAGCATAGTCATTTTATGAACTACGATTTGAACATTCCGGAATATTTTATTTTTTAGCATTTTTGAGTAAGCATTTACATTAAAAATTTATTATGAGAGATGAATAATAACCTTATGTTTAACGATATCTTCAACTTGAACACAAAAATATAAAGTAATGTTCTTAATTTTACGTAAAATTTGCTCGACAGCGCAACGACTGGTACATTTACCTTAATTAATCATAACTTTTACAAGGCATAAAACGGCAATATATAGGACCACGAAATTTTCCAATTTTAAAATGTCATCCTAATTGATTGAATATAGATCTCTATTTACAAAATTTATAAAAAATCACTCCAATTTTATTCAGATATCCAAAAGGTGATATATGGAATAATTAAGCAGATTAATTAATTAACATCGAAAAAACTTTTGAATTATCAATGAATGATTGAAGTCAGTATTAAATATGATTTATATAAATTGAGTAATTCCCTTATGGTTTAAGGAGAAATTTCCTTTTAGGACTATAAATGGTTCAGTGTTAGAATAGCCAAACTCCAACGTTAACATGTTTTTTTATTTAAGAGCTGCTTTTTTATCCCATATACCATCAAGACTGGCAATTTCCTCTATTTATATTTGATGGGGCGTTCATCCCCTATAAATAATTCGCCAAGTAACGTCAAGAAGAATTGAGAACAATGGTTTAGTTCATACGAAAGAGGAGGAGAAAGCTAGAAAATCTGTCTTCTGCAAAGGAAAACATGCCTGAAAGTACTTACGACGTATATCAAAGGTAAAGGAACACAGTCACGCCAACCTGTAGGTTCTAGTCAGATTGCAGGCTTAGCAACTATGTAGTTACGAAATATGTACAATGTACAGTCATGCGAAGTATCAAGAACCTCCAATTAACTAGTGAACCCTTCAAAATAGAAAGTGAATGATAAATCGTTTTGATGGCGGTAAAAATTTGACAATTTATTGCTGATAGGAAAATTCCAAGCGATTTTACATTTTAAAATATTATATCAATTATTATAAATTCTCTGAAATAGTTACCGTGATAATTTTTAAAAAGCTTGAACGCATTATACTAAAATTCTATGTGGATTTTATAAGGAATTTTCATATTCAGAACTTGACTATATTCATATTCAATTTAAAACCCCGCTTCTATTGCAATAATAGGGAAAATGTCTATTTTCAGGTTAAATCGATTTTCTAAAAGCAATAAGATATTTTGAATTATTTCAAATTTTAAAATGGAATCGTCCTACTAAAAGTAATTCATATTTTAAGATAGAACGTATAAAAAATCTATTTGTATTCTGAAGCAGAGGTCTATTGATTTTATTTCAGAAGCTGTATCATGTGCACTCAAGGTGTAACAAATTGGACTCAATCATTTTTTATTGCTGGGGAAACTTTAAGAATGTTTAGTGTGCAAATGTTAGTAGCACTTATATCAACTTTTTTAAATCATTTTATTCCACCGACCTATCATACTTGTTAATATTTTCGTGATATAAAAGCCACGTTGGCTCATCATAATAATAATTTTTTTTAAATCAATATATACGGGTGATTCCACGAAAAATGTACATTTAACTATTTTTTCGTATGGAATATTTTTTTTATTCTTGGATCGAAAATATTTAACACGTATTTTTTATTTCAATATGATATTAAAACATTTGGAGTAGTGAATTTTTAAACTTTCGATGTTCAGACAAAGTAAATTTTTACGAATTTGGGAATGGATTGTTTAATACTTTATGTAGAATAAATTTTCAAGGTATTGAACTACCCATTTCCAGATTCTTAGATTATATTCTGGTATATTTTAGGAACATTTATCGATAAAAGATCAAAAAAAAAAATTAGTACCAAATTTGAAAAAAATCTATTTGTTTATAGAATCACAAATGTCTTTTATTAAGAAAATTTTGAATTGATTTCTAAAAAACCTCATTCGACAGCTGAGGAAAAAGCGTAAATTTCATAATGCGCAGAATTTTTTTGAATATAATATTTTTTTTAATACACACGTTCGTAAAAAAGTACTTTTCCCGAACTTCAAGAGTTTAAAGACTCACTACTCAAAAAGTTTTAATAGCATATTAAAATAAAAAAATACGTGTCAAATATTTTGGATTGAAGAAGGCGAACAAAATGTTAAGACGCAAATCTCAGGTGGAATCACCTATATTTGAAGAATGGACATTCAAAAGGGCATACCCCACAATTTTTCAAAAATCGTTTTTTTGGCGAAACAAATTCTTGAGGTTAATGCCAATACAATAGCGCAAACGATTTTCTTTTCCAATCAGAAATATTTTTATTTTCGATTTGGAAATCAAAAATCTGTATCTCGAGGTGTCGAAATGGGAACATTTTTGTGCCGCCGTGTAAAATTTCAGAAATGTGGGTTACGCCCTTTTGAATGTCCACTCTTCATTTATTTATGTTTGGGAAAAATGTTTTTTTCACAAGCTATTAGAAAATGTGTCTTTGGTAAGAATTTCAAACTTCTGAGAGAGAACTATGGAAATATTTTCCGTTGAATTTCTCTACTGCTTGGTATATTTTATCAAAATGGGAAATATGGAAGTAAAAGAAGGGACTTAATATTAGTATTAAATTTCCCTTGTCTTCGATCACCAAACCAAGAACAAGAAAAGTAATAGATGAGTGTCAAATAGACCTCGACTGCTTCCAGATCGTGAACATTCCGCAATATCTACTTTTTGAACTCTTGAAGGGCGGAATTTCCTAGATTTCACAGATGCGAAAGTCGTCTTAGAAATTCCAAGAAAATTGTCCTCTCAAAATTCCATTAGATACATTCCGATAACTTTCGAGATATACAAGTCAAGTCTTAAATCGGATTAATAGAATTCAATTGAGAAATCTTGCTCTTGATACGAACTGCTTAATTTTGGTTAAATAAAGAACGAAAATTCCTCCGGAAAGGAAATATAAGGATGAGGATGTCGAAATGAAATATTAATGGGCAGGATACTCCAACGTCTAAGACAAAATCCCTGAAGACTGAGGGTCTCAATTTAGAAATATTATAGCTTTAATCATTTCAGTATAATGTGGAAGAAAATGCTTCTGGTTTGCAAGGGATCTGTGATGTCGTCACATTTGTGGGAGATATTTATACAAGCTGATGTATCCTATTTTATAAGAAGAAGGGAAAATTGCAGAACGTAGATATCAGGCACAGTGCAGAAATCCAAAGAGAAAACAAGAAAGAAGTAGGTTATAGTAATATTTAGTTCTGTTATGATTGTAAGCCCAGTGACAGAAATGTTTAACTTCTTGTTTTTATAAAAATGATACCATGTTAGATTTACATTAAATTTTTCTTCTTAGCTAATTTTAATATATCACAATACCTTTCTGTGTGACTGAAAATTTGATCAAAGTGTTTGAAATAGTTTTTCATTAATAAAGAATTTGTGACAAAAGAATAAAAAAATTTCTCTAAGAACAATTTTTTCAAATTATCGACTAATTTCCTAACCAATGTTTTAGATTGTAAAAATGCTACAAAAACATAAAAAATGCATTTTTATCTAACAAATAATTTAGAGAAAATAAAAAGGTACAGAAATCAAATTCGAGCATTGTGTTATCAGTATCTATGTAAATCAAATTTAAGTAAGCCTATTTAATATTATTTGAAATCAATTGAATTATTTTTTTAAATTGAAGTCAGTTAAATAGTATAGAATTTTCTTTCTAGGAAAAGAGGCTCTCATTTATTTAAATCTGAACATTTTTGAGAAATTGGTGCTTAGAAATATTAAAAAAATTACTCAAGGATAAAAGTTTTTAAATAAATACTTTCTATACCTTCAAAACTTTTTTATAGAAAATAACCGTATAATTAAATATTTTTTCCCGTGATCTAATTTCTGTTTTTCCACGATGCAACTGCCTTAATCGGAACTTAACTCTACACTACCGGTCAGAATTGTAGGACCACCTGTTTTTCGATGATTGCTTAAATTATCTTAATTTTAATTCTGTGAAAAATGAAATTTATTCTCTTAATAAATTGGAAGCCATCAAAATTATCTTTAAAATGAGTCCAGAATAAAGTCGTTTTGTCATCGTTACATGTTTTATAAATCTTATAGAAATGTTTTTCTCAGCGGAAGCAATATTGGGATTTTTGCAACTTTTCTATTTGAACTTTAACCCCGTCCAAGAACATTAAAAATTGTTGATTATTTCGAAAGTTATTTAAAGTTTCAGAAAGCATTGAAATTTCGACTATTTCTGCAATAACTCCTTCAAAATTTAACAAAACGAATTCATACCGGGCTCATTTTATGAAGAATTTTGATAGCTTTGAATTTAATTAAGAGAACAAATTTCTTCACTCGCATAATTCAAATTATGATAATTTAAGCAATTATCGAAAAACAGGTGGTCCCTCAATTTTGACCGGTAGTGTAAGTTAGATTCCCGTTCAGTCAATAAGTTCTCTAGAAGGTCACTGACCTCTTACATGAGGTATCCCTCCTTATCTTCTGTTTTTAACTATTCTTAGAGAAAGAAAAGCATCTCAAGCCTTTTTATCAAGGAGGTTGAAGGGAAAGGAGAGAAAGCCCATGATGTATTTGAACAGAACAGAGTGTGTGGATTGAAAAGAGAGAGAGAGAGAGACTTGTGCTAGAGCTTACGAGAATAACGGAAATGGATAGGTCGTCGTCTCACGTGAATCTACCCTTATCCATCCTCCGACCTTCTTCGAAGATTGGGTTTACTTATCTGTGACTCGACTAAGGATTCCATTTTTGGCACTCAAGTCGGTGATACGATTACTTTACGACTGAAGTAAGTGACGTAAGATTGCCATGACGAATTGCGTTGATCCTTTGGAACTTGCGTCTTACAAGTCATAAATCAAAATAATTCGATTCATTGTTCAAAAAATCATGTTGAACGACCAGCAAAGGAAATTAAACTATTTTAAGGTAGTTGATCCACGAAAATTAGACCTCAGGCAAAAATAGATAATTTCGCTTTCACGAATAGCAATATTACTATTGAAGGGTTATTTTGGAAGAGAAAAGATTAATTTCCATGAAAAAAATTTGAAATACAGAAAAATAATTTTATTAATAAATTTTATTTTTGCGCCAACTTTTTTTCTTACCGCTTCTTACCAAATTTTAAAAAATTATGGGATTTTAATAAATTACAAATGAATTTTTCAAGAAAAAGATTCCCTACAACTTGACCATTTCCAATTTTCGAAAATGAATATATTATTATCAAATTTAGCAAATTGTTTATAAAAATTTCGTTTTGAAAAATGTTTTTTTAATGGTTTCAGCCATAAAAGAATTTATTTTTAAAAATCAGAAACGGTGCAGTTGTGGGAAATCTTTTCTCTGAAAAAATGATTCATGATTTATTAGAATCGCATAATTTTTTTAAATTTGGCAAGAAGCGATATGAAAAAAAGTTGGGTCAAGAATAAAATTTATTAATGAAATTATTTTCCTGTGTTTTAAATTTTTGTCATGTTAAATAATCTTTTCCCTTTCAAAATAGCCCTTTAATAATAATATTGCTATTCTTGAAAGCAAAATGATCTATTTTTGCCTGTTTAATTTTCGTGGATGAAAACTACCTTAAGCAAATAAAGTGAAACGTATCAATCACAAAAGTAAAAAATAACCCCTAATGTCACGCAGTCAAGCTATCACGAATTGATTTTTTGGTCCGTCATATTGGATTCACCATTTTGACTTTTTAAAACTGGATAATTTGGTTTTTATATTCTTATTGCTAAATTAATTCTTCACTGAGAGAAGAAATAATGTCACCGCAACAAAATAGTTTTGTTAAACAGATTTTGTTGTCAATAGTAAAATTTGGTTGGCATTACAAAAAGAATGGTTAATGTTACCAAAAAATGTATTTGGTTCGATCAAATAATTTGATTGAATGTCTTGGTTAAACCACCTAAATTATTTGGTTGTCCCGACAAAATACTAGGGCGTAAGGTGGCGCTCTGGCGCTAGTATTAATTATGTTCTGCTAGACCACATAATGCACAGAAAAAATACGAAAAAGTGGCAAATTAATCTCTAAACAAACCATGTTACAGAGTAAAAATTATTTTAAACTAGTAGTTAAACTGTTTTCATATTATTGTGTTATTTTCCATGTGTTACGTGCTTTGACAGGGCAAAGTTACTACTAGCGACACCTGAACTCTTGTGATATATTCCAATTCCTCGATACACAGGTCTGGTCACGCGGCTCTTTTGTTTGATTCGATGTAGCAAACTTTACCGAGAAACCACATGTCTTCATTTTCGCCGTTCACCGAAATTTAATTTAATCGAATTCGCGACTTCATATTTATTGATGTCTGACTCAAAAGTGCAGCAACTCTTGGAGGAATGGGGCTTACCAGGCCTGATAAATCCCTTCAAAGGTACGTCTAACCCTAATCTAACCCTAATAGTGCATTTAATGAAAAATATTCATTCATCATTTTTCACTTTTATCTTGGGATTAAAATCAATATGGCAGAGTCTTGCAAAGTGATTGTTAAAAAACTTACCAGAAAGTGTAAAGAAAATTTTAACAATGTAAATAATGATACGTGCAGTTGACTTTTTTTTTACTTTTATGATTTGTAGATTCGAATATCCTCGGAAATTCATATTTCTCTTTCAGTGTATAGAAATATGTTTTATCTGTGCAAAAAATATTGCTAATTTATCAAAATTATGAATTTTCTTTAACAAAACGATTTTGTTCTACTAAAAAAAAGTATGCTCTCCTAACAAAATAATTTTGCTCTTTCAAAAAAATAATTTTTTTCTTGGAACAAAATAATTTTGTTGAACCAACAATAAGTTTTGTCATACTAACAAAACACTTTTGTTATCACTGCAAAATTATTTGGTTGAGTGAAACGAAAAATTCAACAACAGAATTTGGTTGGTCCAACAAAAAATTTTGTCAGCTGTATATCAAACAAATTATTTTGTTGCGACAACCAAATTTTTGTTGGTACTACCAAACTGTTTTCTCAGTGTTAGTGATTTATGTAGCAACAAGTGATTTAAAAATATCACCTTGAAAATTTAGCATGATTTTTAATTTTAGCAGATTTTGGTATTTTTTGAAGAGGTGTGCACCGGAAAGTGTGTATCATAGGAAAATACTCATTTTTCAAGAAATAGTTATATTCCTTTACTTTAAAACAAAACCATGACGAAAGTTCTATCTTTATATAAATTTATATATTGCACGGGAGTAATTCATTGGATTTTCAGTAGAGAAAGTAGCTTTTGACAAGACTGCTTTTATCACTTAGTTTCATGATACCGCTGGATCCGAAATAGTATAAACACTGAAAACTCGGATTACGAAATGAATTCTGATAAAATTAGTCAAAACTAGTCAAGTCAGTGAGATTCTCGGTTGATTTAACCAAAAAAATAGTATTCCTTCTAGCTAACCACTTAATGTAGTTTGTCCACAAAAATTGGGCCTCTGGCAGAAATACATAATTTTGTTTTCAAGAATAGCAATATTATTATTAAAGGGGTCATTTAAGAGAGAAAAGGTTATTTTCCTTCAAAGAAAAATTTATATACAGAAAAATAATATAGTTAACAAATTTTATTTTGCCCAAATTTGTTTTCTTATTGCTTTATACAAAATTTTTAAAAATGATGCGATTCTATTAAATCGAGAACCTTTTTTCAGGAGAAATATTCTCTACAACTTTACCGTTTCCAATTTCTGAAAATAAATTCCTTAATGGCTAAAACCATTAAAAGTTTATTTTCTGAAACAAAATTTTTGTTAACAAATTGCTGAATCTGATGATAATTGATTAATTTTCAAAAATTAGAAATGGTCAACTTACAGAAAATAATTTGTTTGAATAAATGATCAATGATTTATTATAATCGCAACATTTTTTTAAATTTAGTAAGAAGCAATATATGAAAAAAAGTTGGGTAGAAATGAAATTTGTTAAATACATTTTTTTTTGTGTTTCGAATTTTTTTCATGGGAAATAATCTTTTTTTTTTAATGATCCTTCCAATAATAATATTGCTATTATTGAAAGTAAAATTTTGTATTTTTGTCTGAGGCCTAATTTTCGTCAACGGACTACCTTAAAGGGAGAGCCTCAGAGAAACTACATTTTTTGAATTTTTTTTTAATGCTTCAAAAGTTCATTTACTATCTCAAGAATGTATCCCCAAAGTTTCTAACCCAAGAGAAAGTTCTAAAGGTCTCTAAGAAATCACCAAAGTGATGCGTTCAAAAGGAACGAAAGCCGACCGAAAACTTTAAACGCGTTTTTCTCAAAACGTTAATTTTTTCGCGCCGGGGAATGTAGTTCAAAAACTAATGAACCGATCGACTTAAAATTCTGTACAGATATTCCTTAACTTACTAGCTATCGAATGAATCTGAATATACATTCAAATTGTTTTATTCAATATTGTTTTTATCGATTTATTTATAATAAAAAAAGGTCATTTTTTTAAATGTTCACAAATTTCGAATTATTTTTTTTTGCTATATTTAGGTACATTTAAAGAGGAAGGACTGACCTTAATCAAAGAAATTTGATTAATTGATTTTAGTCAATTACAAGGATCTGGGCGTTCCTCGGCGCAAATTGAAGGATCCGACTTCGAGCAGCTGTAGCGCCGCCATTTTGGATTATTCAACTATGAAGAAAGAAATTTCAAATTCTTTGTGTAGTCAATATTATCATGTACTTTATTCCGATTTGACAAATATTCTCATTTTTCCGGAAAAAATTCCCAAAGAAACATTCGTTTACACGAGGCTCTCCCCTGAAATGGTTAGTTAGGTGGATTACTTTTTTTCAGTTAAATCAACCGAAAATCTAATTAATGGTACTACTTTTCTTACTTCATTATATCAGAATTCAACTCGTAATCCGAGTTTTTTTTCAGTGTATATACTATTTCCCATCCAGTGGTGCCATAGAAATCACTAATAAAAGTAGTCTTGCCAAATCTACTTTCTCTACTGAAACTCCAAGGAATTACTTCCGTACAATATATCTTAGTTAAAAGGGTATTTTTAATACAAGAGATTTAACAGTTTGGTTCATTGGAGCGTAAATAGATCTTAACATGGATGATAATGAACCTTAATTAAAAAATTGAAAATGCAGGGCAAGTCTTGAATCTAAAAATCTCTCGACATCCAGTTAACAATCGACACTGCAATTCCTTTATACAATCACAGGATTTTAGTGAAATTCAGCAAGTTTTGTTTAGCTTTGCGATCCCGAGAGCAATAAATCAAAGTGATTGGTAGGAAAGCTGCACTGATGTTCTTTTGAATGCAGCATCGAAGGCAAATCTGGTGAAGAGGTAATTTAGCGTTCTTTTGTTGGTATTCAGTTGGAAAATTCTTGGCAGAGTCGAAGGTGAAAAATATGCAAAAGTATTCCGTGCTCGGTATTTTAAGAACGCGCCCTCTCACGATACCTGTATCTGCGATAGGCGATATGAAGGAGAGAAATAGGGTAAGCTTGTGTGAAATTTGTTTTGTTTATTCATTTTAGTATTTCCTTCTCACTGCAGGTGTTCCATTTGCAAACTTTCGTATTCAAAAGTCTTTCCTATACTTCCAAATCGAAGCAGATATTTTTTTTCTTGAATTAGTTTGTATTTGCAACTGTGACAAACATTTGTGACATTAAGTCTGAGGGTTTTGGGAACAAATTTGGCTCTCTGCGTGCAAATCAGGATGATTTATCTCCATCTACTGACAGATGGGAATTCATGGATAATGCTTTATAAGTTTCGAAACATATTTTAAAACACGATATGACGGGGAAAACCCATTTCTCGTTCCTGGCTTGTATTAGAGTTGGCAAAATAATTTGCTCGTGATGACGCAAACTGACAGTGATGATTAAGCAGCGAAAGAGGTCGAAGTTTTTTAGATTCAGAAAATATATGTATGTTTGAGAATTATAAGATTAATGAATATTTCAATATTTTTTTTTTTTTTTTTTTTTGATTCAGCATGTGCGAAATTCATATCAAGGTGATTCATCTAATAAATTGGAAAAATCGTAAGGAATTATCTGTAGCTTTTATTATAATTAGATCAGTATCACAATAAAATTAATACTAAAGTTTTATAATTATTTATTTGAATGTTTGGATATATAAAAGTCTAATATAAATGTAGTAAAAAAGTAAAGTTTGTTCAGACCCTTCATTATAAACTCTCAGAGACGAAACATTAGTTTATTTTTCGTTTAATAATTGTTTATGTTATTCATATTTATTCAATAATCACTGTATTATTCAAGTATTTTTCTAGATCTTAGATTTTAAACTTAAATTATTAACAACTCAGAACCAGCCTTCCTTATACATTTTCAGTAGATAAAGTATTTTTTGGTATTTCGGGGGGGGGGGGGGGATGATTCGTAAAAACATAAATAAAACTAGCAAATGTTATTTCAATTGTAGGGAATCGAGAGTAAAGCTATTTTCAATCACAGCCTTGCGATTAAAGTCTCCACCTACGGGGAACTTATCGCCTGAAATAAAAGACCACTTTACTGAATTATTTATCAACCTCTCAGGAGCAGTAATTCCATAAATTTCTAATTTATGAAGTATTTACTGGTAACATATGTGAAAAGTCGATGAGCAGTGAAATTTTAAAAAAATTTTAAAAAACTGATTTTATTTTAATCAGAAGAAATTCAGAATAAATAGAAAAAAGGTGCATTGAGTAGTAAATAGTGCGGCGATCAAATTTTTCTCATTTCCTCCGACCAACTACTAACAAGGTCATTCGTCTGAAAAGGTACTTTGTGTTTGTCTCGTTTTTAGAAAACTGTATTATCGTTGGCTCTATCCAGACAGAGCTTCTAGTAGGGGAGCCATAAATTTTCCGGAAAGTCGGGTCAAGACGTGGTTCGGTCATTTCGGATTGCAATTGGTTTCTGCGGTTTTCTTGATCCTGAGCTCACCAGCGACCTTTGATCTTCAGTAAAAATTGTCGGACCCTTTCTCGGATCACAAGCGATTACGTATCGTATACGGTAGCCAATATTAAAAATCGACTCGACTTTGAAACGTTGTGGAGGAAATGTGCAAATTGCGTTTGATTTGAGTGATAAAGTGCGCAAAGGGAAAGAGTTGAAAAGGAAAAGGAGGTCATGAGAAGTTCGTGATTCAAAAGACGAATCGTCGCCCATTTCAAACTGGGGAACGAATTATTTTCAAGTGCTCCGATAAATCGGTGATCCATTATAACTACCTGTCCGTTGGTTCCTGGAGCGTTTTCCAGCGGAAGGTACTTTCTTATCAGCGATTCGCAAGAAACCTCGGAGGTGATTTCTGTCGTAAGGACTTACTTCAGAGTACTAGTTGACTATTAACTTTTCCATCAAACTCGCTCGTGCAATGAATACGAATCATTTGATTCACGTCTTTGATACTGAAGCCCAGACGAATTTAAAAAGAGAGAAAATTTGCAATCAAACAGGACGCGTAGTTAAATATTCATCCAATGGTATTTCGTGCTTCAAAAAGAATCTTGTTTTTAAACTAAGCAATCTTTTTGCAAGATCGAAAATTAATTATTAATTACAACTTGGAAAAATATTGAAAAGTTAATATTTTCTTTATCGAAGTTTTATGGTACTAGTTGCCCATATTTATTAGTTATTTAAGATAACTGAACATCTTTCTGCATATAAGGCGATGCTGACGCGAAATTTTACTTCCAAAAAAGATTGAGGAATTGAACCAGTCTTGTTAAAGTATTTCATCTACTAGGAAATCAATTTTTTTCCAAATGAAGGTTGGATAGCAAGTTGTCACTTGTATCGACCTACTGAAGTAGGTTTGATTTCCTTCAGTTCTGTTAATCTTTAGTAGATCACCTACAGCTGCGAATTGTGATCCAAAGCGTCTCAAAGTCTCGAGGGATATGTCATGGAAGCCCGCTTGATTGGAATTTGATCGTCTAGTCAAGCAGCAATGTCCAATTGGAATGCTTGGCTTGGAGAGTAGTGATAGTGCGTATATTTGTGCGTGCCATCTAACGGAAGCGATCGAAACTGACGCTGGGTTGTATAATCTTATGTATATAGACAGCCAACCAAACAATTAAGGTTAATTGAATTTGATTACATTCATACGTAAAAGCAATCAAAATCCAAAAACAATAGAACATATTAATTACAATGATTCATAGCTCGATATAAATGTTCAATAATGATTTCTTTGTAAAGGATCACTAATATGGAAAGACTAATGAATTGAAATATGTATCAAAACCCAAATACTGAGCAGTAAAAAAAAATTATAAATACATTTGGTTCAATATATTCAATTATTCAAGTCAGATTTTTATGGAGAAAGTTCTATTGATCTTATTTCTTTGATACGAGTCATTTCTAGACGAAATTTCGGGACTGGAGCGCGCTTTGATTTTTAAATCCTTCTGATTTCAATACCAAAGGTGAAGCATAAAATATGTACGTTAAACGAAGTATACACCAAGTGTATAAATGATCGTTTCCCCAGTTTTTGTAATCTTCAATCCCTAGCTCAACGATGTCAAAGATCTTTGAAAGGATCGAAATAAAACATGTGGAATAGCATGAAAAAGCTACATTGGAATTCATTTGAACGATGATACAGAATACATCATCTATTGTAGTAACTACAGTTAGATTGGTTAAAGTTGAAAGCAAAATTCCGGATCGATTCGATACATATTCTTAATTTCTACCTTTCAAATTTGTCCTTTTTGTAGCGAACACCTGAATTTATTAAATGGTTTCTCCAACCCTCCATATTATTCACGTAGACCCTCTAGTCTTACACAGAGGTTAGCAGCATTTTTTAGTTTGCGTCATAAGCATTGACAGAAAGATTAATCGTAGGTATAGGAACCTTTATTTATGAGATAGGTATTCTCATTCTCAATTTTAATCTCCTACTGTACTGTATTTTCTTCGAAAAATAACATAAAGAGATTACTTTCCATTAAAATTAATGAGTGACATAACGTAAAAAGTGTTTTAAATAATAGATGTCATATTTATTTTAATGATTTAAGAAATGTTCGGCCAGTCGTGTAGTTCATGTCGATGTTAGATTTTGTAGACTTCTGAATCAATTTCGAGCAAGAGATTTCTTTCGACAATGCCATGAATAGTATTGCGGAATATTACATAAATAATAAGAGATTTTTGCTGTATGGAAGCTTTAAGGGGGCGTTCACATAATACGTCACGCGATTTTTAGCTATTTTTACCCCCCCCCCCCCTTTTGACGTCACGTCACACCTCTTAATTTTATAAAACATTTTTCGTTAACGCGTACAAAATCCAGTAAAAAAAGAAGCTATTAATTATTATTGTAGATAATCTTTTCAGAACTTGTTTTCAAATTTCGTGGGTACACATTTAATGTGTGACGTAACGCAGAGGGCAGACCCCCTCCCAACATGTCACACCACATCAAAATTTGCAGACCTCCCCTCCCATAAACTGTGTGACGTATTATGTGAACGCCCCCTGAGGAGAATAGGAAGTCAAAAAATCGATTTTTACATTCTCATCATGAATGAGGAGGTATTGGTTTTATGTGAAAAATGACTTTCGAAATTTTCATCAAATCTTTACGTTTTGAGACACCCTGAGTCAGAAAAAAGGGTGTTTACGAAAGTGTCTGTCTGTCTGTCTGTAGTAGGTCGTGTGCGGCATAACTCTCGATAGAATTATCAGATTGAATTGAGCTTTGGCACACTTTATCGGAGCCGAAAAAGTAAGGACAAGTTCGTTAACCAGCCACATCCAATCAAAATTGAGGGGTTGAGCACTACTTTTGTGTTTTTTGAAAATAACTTTTTGAAAAAATAAAAAATTACAATACTGGTTTTTGATAGTGCTCATAAATCTCTGCAAATTATCCTATTAACATTTTTTGATTAAATCAAAATTAGAAATGTTACAGTATATTCAAATTCGAAAAAAGTCAATATCAAAATTCCATTTACCACTTAAATTATACGAGATACGAAAAAACGTTATGATACAATATTATTTTCTACATAAAGAACGACAAATTTTAATTTTTAAATTTTTTCATAAGATGCATATTTTTCTTTTTAATTAAAAAAAAAACTATTGAAAATCCAAAATTCAATATTTTTAACAATAATATTCGAGATACGAAAAAAACGCAAGAATACAAAGTTGTTCGTTTCATAAATCTCTACAAATTTTGTCTCACACAGTTTCTGAAAAAACATATATTTTTCGTTTCAATTCCAAAAAATACCATTAAAATTTAAAAATTCCATTTTTTAGACAAAATATGTGAGATACAAAAAAAACGTTTAGATGGAAAATTGTTTGCCTAAATAAGGTCTACAAATTGTCATTGAGACATTTCGGGACAGGATGTCAGGATTTTGAGATACCCAAACCTAAAAATGCAAAATGGCCTTTTTCAGCCATATTTGAAACAATATAACACGTGCAGTAAATTTTTTTCGAAAATGCACCTACGCCATCTACTATATATTTTTCAGAGAAAAAAATCGGTTTGGGACAATTCAAAATAGAAATGTAAGTTAAAAGCAGTGTTGAACGATGGCGTAAGAGAATTTCCGAAAAAAATTCGCTGCTCGTGTTGTATTCTTTCAAATATGGCTGAAAAAGACCATTTTTGCACTTTTAGGTTTGGATATCTCACAATCCTGACGTGTTGTTAAAATTTGGGAAACAGATTCGTTTTCAGGACATCAAAATCTTTTGGGGTCACTTAGTCCGGACATTAGGTACAAATTTGGGCGGAGTGTGTTGTTATTGTTTATTTGTTCCAGCTATACAATTAGTCGTTTTTAGTCACATTATTTGAGAAATTACTTGAAATCAACTGTTAGATGTTAAGAGAGTATACTTTAACGTGCGAAGAAACAAATTATTAATGCAAATTCGTCTCTCTGTTCACCGAAAAAAATTCCTTGTACCCGTGTACAAGGAATCAACTATTTTGCCTAGTTAGGACAGGCGCCAACTTTGCAATCCTAGTTGAAATGACAAAGTTCAAGTTTAGTAAGAAAAAGAAAGAAAGCAAGTTGATTTGACGGACAGATCCTTTCAGGCGCATGTATTAAACATAACCAAAAAACAACTTTGCGTTTATGATCTACTAGAGCAAAATTTATATTGATAAAAGTGGGTCTTAAAGAATTATTGACAAAAATAAATTTTTGTTTGCACAGTGAAAAAGTAATAAATAAAGAAAATATTCTTTTTACAGCGGAGTTTTGTAATAACAGCATAGCAATATTGATTGAATTTAATTATTAATAGAACTAGAATTATTTATTTCTCTGTAACAAGGTTTATATTGGTTTGCTTAACTGTATGTACGTGATTCTCTTAAACAGGAATCCGTGTTATTTCAACTAGGTTAGACTTAACTATGGGTGATAGTTGACTCTCGGAAAAAAAAATTTTTCGGTGTAGGCAAAAAAATTTTGAAGCAGACATATTTTAACGCTGCGGCCTAGCCGTAAAGAATTGTTCGACGCTGAAAATGTCTAAAAGACCTGTAAATAATGGCTTTAAATGACAATCATCCCCCAATATTGAAGTCATTTCCTCCAAGCATTGTTCTGGTGTTAAACTACGTGCGATGTTGTATCGCAAAATGGCGCGATATTCGATCGGTGTCTACTTGTTCATTCTCATTGGTTTTCATTTTGCTCGCTCTGGTTCGTTTACGAAATAATGAAGATATGTGAATAGATCGCTGCGTGCCCTACTTTTTTTTGATTGCCTCTCCATCCATGTAATCTTCTCTCTCACCCTTTTAAATTTACGTATTCTTCTACTTATAGAAGAAAATTCTATAAGCGTATAGTTTTGAGCATATTTAATTAGTATTAAAGAGTCAGCCAAAATAAAGCTCATAATTTTATGTCTTTCTTCGGGCTTTCATTGTATATTCTATCTTGGAGAATACGTAAAGTATTTTATTCGAAATAATAAAAATTAATAAATTAACAAATTAATTAATTATTAAATTATTTGTAAAATGATTAGGTTTTTAGGATTCAAATAATAAGTTAAATTCTTTGTTTTTGATTATGTCTTCATAAATTTCATTTTATTCTTCAAAAAATTAAAGTGTTTGTTCATTTTCCAAATACCATGATAAGAGGCATTAAGAAGCCAAAATAAACTAAGTATTGCATTATGTCTTCCTTCAAAGTTTCACTAGCTGAACCAATTATAATTCTTTTGAATGCAATAAATAAAATTCTGCAAATTCAACATTCGTATTAGTGAATCTTCACAGAGGGGGAATTTTAACAAGAGTACCTTTTTTCAAAAATTTTGTGAACTTTAGTTTTTATTGATCTTCTACATTACCAAATTGAAATTCATTGGTAGTGATTTCCATTTTTGCACTTCTTTTTCTAGATTAATGAAGTCGTTTAATTGAATTTGATTCTTGTCATACACAACACAATTTGGATTTAAAATATTTTGTGCTTAAACTTCTAAAAAATTTAGGTACATAGAACATGAAACAGTTTTCAACCTGTAACTCAATAATTATGTTTTAATTCCGATTCATTACTGAGTTTCAAGCCGGTAAAAATCCACGGAAAAGTTTCTCAACTTGCTTGAAGTCCACTGATCTTTATTTATATCTACTAGGATTTTAATTTTCTTTGCTTCAGTAAGTTCTATAACGATTCTCTTAATTAAAATTACGAATATCTGATCAAACTTTAATTTAACATTCAACCGCGTCAATTAAAAAGTTAAAGGTTTAATAGAAATTTTTTATTATTACTAATAACCGTAAAAAACTTTATCGAAAATGAAAAATTCCATTTAGCACCGAATGTATGCGGGATATGAAATTAATGTTCAGAAACAAAATTGTCTGTTTCAAAAACATCTACAAATTTGCTGTGGAATATTTTTTCCTAGGAGTTATATATTTTCTTGTTTCATCAAAAGTGCTTAACTTTTTCGGTGGTCACAGTAGAACACCCCCTGAAATTCATCAGAGTCGAACTAAAGAGGAACTGAGCAGGTGTTAATCGAGCTCTCTTGTTTTGCTCCCTTCATACAATTTCCTGGCAAGTCGCACGTGCAAGGGAGTAAATTTAATGAGCCTTTGAAGGAAGCAAGTGTACATAACACTAAGAATTGCTCCTTGTTGAATTCATTGGTCTCAGGCAGTGGCAGGTGGCGTTAACAAGATTTCCGTGTTTTTATTAGAAGGAAAAAATTTTTGTGGGTAGAATAACTTCTAATGTATATGCGCCAGCTTGAAAATATATCGAGGGAAGCTTGACTTTGATTTTAAGAAATAAATACTCTTTCAACCTTAACACATATATTGGCAAAAACTGATCCCTACTCAATAAATCTGAATCAGTTAATTTTCACTGATTCATCAGTGAAAAAAATATTTTTCACTGTCAAATCAGTCAATTTTCACTGAAATAATCAGTGAAATTTGACTGATTTACAGTAACCTGTTTTTAGCTATTTGAATCAGTCAAATTTCACTGATAATCAGTAGATTTTGACTGATTCAAACTTAGAGAGTATATATTGTGTGTGAATTTCCGTAGTAAGATAAGTATTGGGTAAAATATGAACGAAATTACCACTAGAAATTAAAATAAACTTTTTCAAAACGTTATAATCATAAATGATGTTTAATAGATTTGGGAGGCATGATGAAAAATTAACACTTTCATTCTATCGAAAACTACATTAAGCATTCAGTTAAATATAAGGTTTTTTGTAAAACCATTTTTTCGTGTTTTTTAAATTATTCCAGGAACTGTATAAGATATTGAAAAAACAAAACAAACAATGGATTATGTGTTAAAAAACACATCAGAATCATGTATTACTTTCCGTTCAAAAAAAAATTTTACACCTTTTTATCATAAGATTTGTGATTTTTTGAAAAAAAATTCAACTAAAAAAATTTCAAAAACCTGACGTTTTGGCAAAAAACAGAGGCTAGATTTGGATCCAGCACAGAAGACTACTCTGGAAATGAAATATCTCATTCCATGAACACAGGTGATATTTTGTTGACCAGTGTTATGAGTTCGCTTGTCAATACATTAGTTTGTTTAAAAAGTTGAAAAATAAACCTTTCATTTTGATATAAATTTACCTACAATTTTCTGTAATTTTATCTTGCTGAAAATATTTGAAGAATTTTTCTAAATTATATTATAATTATATAATATTATTAAATTTTTGTTGTTGGAAAAAGGGATTTCTAGTTTACAATATTTTTCGCTATCTTAGATAACTTTAAACATAATAACTAAGAAATTATTTAATCATATAATGAAAAAAGCTGGAAAATAAAGTAAAAAACAATTTTTGTAATTATTACTTTCAATAAGATAAAAATTTTGAAAATTTCAAATGCCCATTTTTTAATAAATCCTGTCTAAATACGTATCCAAATTGAAAATGACTTAAATTCCAATGGATTTTCAAATAATTATAATTGCAATGATAAATAAACCAATTGAAGACTTCAAAAATACGTAAAGTCGAATTATTACTAAAATTAATAATTAGGAAAGTTTTAATATGAAGCGGAACTTGACGATATACTCAAAAGTTCACTATCATTTGAAGCAGATCCGTTTTGCTTTAATTGAAAAGCTCTTAACTGCTGATAAATTTCCTAGATAACTTTCCCTTTTCAAACTCGTAGTAAATCACTTAGGCCTCGTGTTCCAAGGGAAGCTTAACATTTAAATTTTGCACAAAGTTCTTGTCGAGGCAATTTCTACTTCCTTCGTAATACTACCTGAGGAAAACTTTTAAGTTTTGAGAAAGAAGTTTGTAAACATGATTAAGGCTTCTCAGTATTCTTTATCCTTTAATAAGAGAATAAATTATATAATAAAATAGCATGTTCAACGAAAAAGCATCACTAATATAAAATTGAACCGTTTTCATCAACTTGAAAACCATTAAAGGATTTTTAGAATAATCTTTGTAGAGTTCAATAGAAAACTGTTAGGAATAAAGTCAACCGACTTTACTCTAATTCACAGACATTTACAAAAGCAAAGACGATGAGGATTTGTCAGGTAAATCGTAAAAGGTGCCTGCATAGTAAGAAAAATTCGCATTTTCTGAATCGAAGACGCGGGGTAAAAATTCAAGTCTTTCATGAATCTAGACGAAGATTCTAAGTTCCTCCTTATTTCTAAAAGGTGATATAGAGGGAAATTCTCTTCCTCTCCATGAAGAAAAATGACTTAAAGAAAGACCGGAAACTCGATCAATACTTCCGATAACAGCCTTCAAGTTATTATTAATGATTCTCAATGATGCTCAGATCATAGAATATAGTGAGGAGGAACAATTATATCTGTGGTCTGATAAAAAAAGTGTTTCTTTCTTGCTTTAACAGGGTTAGTCAATTAGAAATTTGAAAATAATCGAATTTGCAGAAAATTGCTTCTGCCGAGGTTGCAAACGAGATAGAAAGTTCATTATATCGTCCTGAAATCTATGACTCTAATGAAACAAAAAATTGTTTCTTTGCACGTAAATAATACTTACAATTTTATACTAGTTTTTTTCATAACCGTTTTCAAAGTCGGTTCCCAGGATATCTCCGAAACGACTCAACCAATCGCTTTCAAATTTCAATTACTTATTTTAAATATCAATATTCCGAACGTGGAGAAACGAATTTCTATTCACAAAAATTACTTTTTTTTGTAGCTGAAAAAATGAACGTTTTTTTAAAGCGAAAAATAAACTTTGACTTTACACTTTCGCCATTTTGTTGAAAATCACAATTTTTCGAAATTCTTCCTCCACGCAGTAGTCAGTATTTACTAATTACTCTCATTTAAATTTTTGATTGGAGATGATCCAATCTTAAGCAACAGTGGGAACCGCACAACGCCTTTTTTAACCATTGAAAGAATTGCATATAAGTCAGATGGTAATTAATATTTTGCAATGAAAAAATTATTAAAACATGTATTATTTGATAAAAAATTTTTTTTAAAATAATACATAAACCTGCCTTTAAAAAAATTCGTAAAAAAGCCTTTTTCTTGGTCCTCTAATTGACCTCAACCTCTTAAAGTATATTAGACACCTAGTTAAATTTGTTATTTCTTCAAAAAGTATAAAGATCATCTTGAACATAAATGAAGCAATAAATTTCATATTCTGAGTTACTTTAGAGAGAGAGAAAAGTATCCAAATAATAACTACTTCGTTTTGAGACGAGAAAAGTAACTATTTCTTTTCATCTGTTTATCAGATAAAAAGGACAAATATGGGGAGATCTATCAGAAAATCTTCTAATGTGGGGAGATTTATTAGAGATGCAGTAAAAAGATTTTAGTGCTTTCGAAATTTGTCTTTTGCAAAAAGGCTTTACTATACATTTCAACAGACAAATAGAGAGTTATCTGATTTAAGAGAAGAAGTTGTTCTTTGCCCTTGAAATCTTCCCTTCACTAGTAACTCTACTGTGTTTTATTACAGTTTGTGATAACTTAATGTACAAGTAGATTGAGAGAAATGAAGTAGTACAGTTTTTTCTAATAATAGAGCATTTTTTCAAAAAGTTCACGGTCAAATATCAAAGTAAGAGAAAGATTTTAACCCCATTTTAAAATTTTATTTAGTTACATAATAGAGGGGTTGAATTATAATGAGAAGAGGGAAGAAATATTTCAGTTTACCAAGCAAAAGATACCGAAGAACCACGTAAAACCTGTTTCCCTTTCTTAGAAACGTTCCTTTTCCTAATGTTCAAATGACATCTTAAAAGTTACAAGCTTGAGGTGTGACAGCATTCACTGACTACGACATTTTGTATCTTTTAGAAACTGAGTTATTTTTTTCTCGCGACAGACGTGGACTGATCGTTCATGATTCCCTGTTTTTTTCTGATAAATGAGTTTGGCATGGCAAAGACGAAGACAACGTAACAGAAAACGGCGATAGGATACAAGGAGAGACAAGCTAAGAAGGGTAGAAGAGTTAAAGAGAAAGAAGTAGAACATTAATCAAAAATGAAAATACTGCTAAAACATTTCTCACTATTTCGAGTCCTTGAAAATTTAATCTCGTTAAGAACACACAAATATTAAATTACAGCAAAGCATTTATAACTAGAAATGCTCATTTTTTCAGATTCTTAAAAATTCATGAAACTACTAGGTTCTAACTGGAGTTCTTAAATTCCCGAGAATTTAAGTTCAACTAATATAACCGAGAATATTACCGAGTTTAAAAAATACAAGGGAATATAAAGAGAATTGAAAGAATTTATGGTTTAAATAATTATTTATCAATATTTATAGTACCTTTATAGTTAAATATATCTATAAATAAAGAAAAAGCTGAGAATAGTTTTACTGTCAATATAGTAAAATTATATACTGCTGAAATTTGAGGTTAGGTTCATTTTGAATACTAAAAATCTAAATTACTAAATTTAAATTATTTCTGTAATTGTAGACTATATAGAAAATCCTTTATTATACAATATGATGAATATAATATACATGTAATAATTACAATGAATTATATATTTGTTTATCAAAATTCAAATTTTCCTAGAACAAAACAGTTTTTATTCTTTCTTGCATTTTCCGGAGTCGCTGCAGGTCACGGAATTTTTTTGGCTTCAACGAATTATAATTATAATTCAACAACTTTTCCATTTTTTTTCCGTACAAATAAAATGCACATACAAAGTTGCAAGAACCAATCGGCCAACTGAAACGCTCGAACTCCAAGAGCACATTTTAAAGTTGAGTAAAGATTTTTTTTTTCAATTCTGCAGATAGAGGTTTACTATATGACTAGAATATGATTAAAATATTAAAAGATAGTTTCATATCGCAGTATTAATTCATCTTGAATGCTTAACACGTTTAACAAGCCAAAATAAGAAAATTCTCATAAATTCTGAAAGAATTTATCTGACGGTTATATTCTTGGTAATATTCTCATTTTCGTTACCGTTCTTAGAGTAATATAAGCGACTCAGAACTCTAGTTATACTATAGTTTTCATTGAGGTTTGAAGAATGTTTCAAATCTTTTCACTCGGGAATTTTGAATTTGGAAAAATATTTAGCAGGAACCATTAAAAATTCATTGACTTGAGTGATTTGTAGATTTCAAAAAGGAAAATCAGAAAAACGCCATTTATTTTCTTCAATAAGCAATATTTTAAGACTTGATAAGATTATATTCTAAAATAAGACCGACTACTGTATTTTCAAAAGTTCATTTCATGAATTATCTATTTCTTTCAAGCTGCAGAAAATCATTTAATACACAAAACAAGCTCTTATTTTATGTGAGAAATAAGTCTCTAATAAAATTCCTTTACAGCAAGATTGAGGGGGGAGCCTCATGTGAAATTAATTTTCTTTGCATTTTTTCTTATTGGTTCAAAAATTCATGTACTATCTCAAGAATGTATCCCCAAAGTTTCTAACCCAAGAGAAAGTTCTAAAGGTGCCCAAGAAGTCACCAAAGTGATGCGATCGAAAGGTACGAAAACCAACCGTAAACTTTAAACGCGTTTTTCTTAAAACGTTAATTTTATCACGCCGGGGAATGTAGCTCAAAAACTAATGAACCGATCGACTTGAAATTTTGTATGGATATTATTTAACTTACTAGCCATCAAATGAACTCAAATATACATTAAAAATGTCATAATAAATATTGTTTTTATCGATTTATTTATAATAAAAAATGGTCATTTTTTTACATGTCCCTAAATTCCGAATTATTTTTTGTTGTTGCTATATTTAGGTTTGCTCGAAGCGGAAGGACAAACCCTAATAAAAAAAATGGATTCATTAATTTTAGTCAATCACAAGGACCTGTAGGTTCCCCGGCACAAATTGAAGGAGCTGACTTCGAGCAGCTGTAGCGCCGACATTTTGGATTTTTTTAACCATAACAAAAAATTTCAAATACTTTGTATAGTCAATATTTGTGTTTAGTATTCATTGACATTTCACCATGAATAGACTTTATGCCTGAAGAACGTTTACAAATTGTGGAAATTTATTTCCAAAATCAGTGCTCGGTAAAAAATGTTTTTCGTGTTCTTCGACCATTTTATTTATCAATGAATTTTGGGTACCAAAAATTCAAGATATTGGTGTAGTTTTAGCCATTCGGTTGTAGGTTGGGAATTTATAATTGTATTTATAAAATAATATGTCTCTCTGAACAACGCAGGATATTTAATACAGAAATCAAAATATTGTAAGTGAAACTGGTCGAATCAGAAATATAATATGGGAAGGCGACAGTGATCCCAGAATGCGTAAGATTTTTGCTCCCACCATGGATCCCACCAGCTCATGGTTTCTTCCTCGCTCTACTGCACGAAGTTGGTTGAATGAGGAAGACGCAATGAGCTGGTGAGATGCATGGTGGGAGCAAAAATCTTACGCATTCTGGGATCACTGGAAGTCGAACAATATCCATTTTTCCATAGCAACCAATAATATGGTTGATTCGTTCATATTTATTCAGTTATAATCGGATGGTTAAAATACAAATCTCATATTGCTGTATCTATGCCAGCAATAAGGTAAGGTTAAATTAATCATAAATATCGTTGTAACAGCCATTCCTTTCTATCAGTGCATCTCAAGAAATGGACCCGTGAATTGGCCTCCAAGACATTGTGATCTGACGCCGTTGGATTACTTTTTGTGGGGTTATGTGAAATCACTTGTTTATGTTGATAAACCACAATCGATTGATGCATTGGAAGCGAACACAACATGCATTATTAACGGAATACCGGTCGATATGCTCGAGAAAGTGCTCGAAAATTGGACCCACAGAATGGACCATGTGAGAGCTGGTTGCGGACAACATTTAAACAAAATTATCTTCAGATATTAAATGTCCTGAACCAAACTAACCTCTCAAATATAATGTTTTATTGTTAACCCTCCGTTACCAAATATATCAGTAATTCCCTCAGTGGGGTCAGTTTTTTCGAAATAACTTCTAATTTATGCTTCACACAGTCTGGTTCGTTTGAATACCTTTTCACGAATTATTCCTAAAGCTTTTTGTAGCAATAAAAAATGTTCAAGTAGAATACTCATTCAATAATCACTTTCCAAAACCAAAGGTGACGTGAATTCTGAGGGAATCCCTCCATAGTTTGGTAACGGAGGGTTAAATTGATTTGTATGTTTTTTATTTCAAAAAACCTTCCGGAAGCTCTTATTGGATCACCCTTTACTTTTCTCTTGGTGTATGCATAGACTCATAGCAATAACACACTATAAATTCTGAATAAATTATACTGTTCTACCCTAACTTCCCCTTGAATGAATTCATAGGGTCATAAAAATCGTGTAGAAATTTCGTTACCAGAATAATAAAATTGACAAAAATAAGGTTCGAGTAAAATGTAATTAATTAGAGTGATCGATTTCCCGTCGTTCACACCACGCTTCAGAGAGCCTAAAGAAAGTGAAAGAATTCTTCATTTTAGAAGATTCTCGATAACTGAGAGGAATTGGGGGATGAGAGCATAAAAGAAGAGAAAGCCAGCGAGGACAATGGTTTTCGAGACGTAACGTGTTATAATTACTGCTGGGACCTGACTCAATCGTGTGACTTAGGGTTGGGTAAATTAAAGGAATGGGAAGGTACTTCACAGTGGCAGCTAAGAGTAATAATAGTAAAACCGGTAGTGGTTGTAGCAGTTCTAACGGATAGTTGCCATCACCAGGATACCTATAAAATGGTGGTAGTCACGATGGTAGTAGTGAGTAGTACTAGGTACTAGGTAGACTCGGATAATCGGTCGCTTTAGGAATGCCAGATATTAAAATACCGCAGACTCTTCAGCTCCGCGTACCAGGACCACTACCATGGCATCATCTCGTCTCTTCCCTCCACCCTTCATTCTCTACTCACCCTCGTTCTTATCAACCCCGCAACTCGAGCCACAGCCATCCTTACCCCAATTTCCGTCTTACTCTTGTTATCGCTATCCACAACCAGCACCTCGTTTTCCTCGAGTTTCCTCCAGAGAATTTTGGCCCGTCTCAAGCCAAAAACATACCTTCCTTTTTTTCTTCTCAAGCCTATTTATTGTACTGGCTTCGCGTGAGAGAAATTGAAAAATCAAAGACCCTTTCTCACATTAACAACACCCTGGCGTCCTTTTCCAACTAATATGACAATATTGATTCTTGTAAATTTTAACATATAAACTAAAGTATTCTTGGGAGGTTGTCCATTACTTTAGGGTTATTTGGAATTTTCTGTGCAAAATTTATGTCGCGGGTTGTATTCAAGGAGTGAATTATTTATCTATTTTATTGGAAATTTTATCAAGCAGTTTCATGAATACATATTCGTGTGTGTGTTTTAAATTGTATTTTAGAGACATATTTTACTTGGATTGGTGACAAATTAATGAATGTATAATATTATTCTTTCTTCCGTATAATAAATTATAAGAATAGGGAACTTGAGTGTTGGAATTTTGAAATAATAAACTTTTCAAGATTGTTTTCTCCATTTTGTATAAAGATTTTATACAAAAATTTAAAAATAGAGATCTTACAGCATCAATCTTTTGGAGAGGCCTTGAAATGAACTATAATTATTTCGTAACTTATACTCACGAAGCTGTTGGCTATTATCAACTGGTTCCAGACTCACCTGAAACAAAAACACACTCCTTAGACAGGTTAAATCTTCAATAAATAAATTAAGAGTCACGATTCAGATATGTGTATACACGTTTTGGAATTGAATTATAAAACTTAAGTAAATTAAGAGGGTCGTCTGGTGTGATAGGTCAAAAATTCGAAAATTTTTTTTTGCATTAATTGTTTCTATAACATCTCTAGAATATGTCCTTAGAAGGATTAATTGATAGTCGAAGACGTTAAAAAATATAGACAGACGAGGAAAGGAGCAAGCAAAGATCTTTGTGTTATGCGTACTTTAACTTTCTAACGCGTTTTTCTCAAAACCGCATTTCTTAAATTGGTTGCCACGATATCTTAAAAATTACAAAACGGATGAAGCTTAAATTTTTATGGTATATTTAGAACATCTGTAGTTCTAGCTCAAAGTGAAATTATTGTGAAATCTATCGTAGTTGTTTTTATTAAGGTAGTTGTCGTGCCAAAAATCAGTCTTTGGAAAAAGAAGTTTTTCTATGATTTCAAGACTGGAAATTATATCATCATCCGTGTCATATGTAAGGAAAGACACTCTTTTTAATGAAAAAATTTAAAAATTACGAAAAATAATTTTATAATAATGCTTTTTGTAATAGGATTTTTCCTTACTATCGCTTCTTACCAATTTTTTGAAAATGATTGAAGTTTCTTAAATCATAGCTTATTTTTTCGGGGAAAATATTCTCTACAACTTAACCGTTTCCAATTTTTGAAAATGAATCAATTATTATCAAATACAGCAATTTGTTTATAGAAATTTTGTTTTGGAAAATTGATTTTTAATTATTTCAGCCATTAAAGAATTTATTTTCAAAAATTGGAAACGGTTAAGTTGTAGAGAATATTTTCCCCGAAAAGGAAAAATCCTATTACAAAAAATATTATTAAAAAATTATTTTTCGTAATTTTTAAATTTTTTCATTAAAAAGAGTGGCTGATGATATAATTTCCAGTCTTGAAATCATAGAAAAACTTCTTTTTCCAGAGACTGATTTTTGGCACGACAACTACCTTAAGCTGAAAATGTTGAAAAAATGATGAAAATTGTAACTTTCTTATTCAAAATTGTGTTGAAAGTTGAATTTTTTGTACTTTTATTTAATTCTAGTTCCGAGTATAGCCACACTCTAAAAACAAGTGTGTTACTTTTACACGTGAATCACGATAGTAACTTTTTAGGCATTTGAAGTGTATATTTTTAACACACATTTTGGGTACAAAACGTTAAAGTGTTTGAAAATTAAACGTTACGTTTGTAATGTGTATTAAAAATACACACTTCAAATGCCTAAAAAGTTACTATCGTGATTCACGTGTAAAATTAACACACTTGTTTTTAGAGTGTGTATATTTTCGTTCGTCAGCGAAACGACCCCCTTAAAACATATTTCACTTTATTAAAGTTTCTGGACAAGTGAATGATTTTTTAAATTTGTACCAACGTTTAGTGGCCTCATCTTCTTTTTTTCAAGCCGAAAATTCCGAAAGTTTTGAAAAATACTTAAAAATAAATACGAAATCCCTATTTCGCTAAATTCATAGGAAAATATATTTACATAAAATAAAACTTGTTGTACACAAAATATTTCTCGAAAAATTTGCGAAATTCTGTCATATCTCTAAAGTTTTCGAGAAGATAATTCGTGTACGAAAAAAGTTATCCTACATGAATATAAACTATAATTCAATCGGGTGGTCTTTATAGTCACTTTAATAAGCGCTTTCCTTTAAAATGGTATAATAAAACAAATTAGAAAATGGGCAACTTTCCTTCAAATTGCACGACTGCGTTCTTGAAAGGTTTCAGTCACCTCGAAATTTTCGGGAAGCTGTGTGACCGCAAAGCTTATTGGACTTTGCATCGCATTGTCAATCATGCATGCTCGTAAATAGTGAGATGCACCAACACTCCATTTCCCTCACCAACACGAAGTGTGAAGATATGGTACTAGTTTCACGCGCAGACATTAATATCCTATTTAGAGTTGAGAATTTTGCGGTTTGCTTGAGCGAATTTACCACAGCCAGCTTGGTACGACAAGGATCGTTCTGTGTTCAACCTTCAAGTCCAGTGGATGAGGGGAGAGGAATGATTAATATTGATTGTTAATTAATTGCTCAAGAACACGCTAAAGTTTCAGACAAAGTTATCATCTCCCTGTTTTGCACTTCTCAAAAACTTGAACAGGGCGTTTCATAAACAAGTTCGTAACTTCCGAAAAATATTGTCGGAATATCCAAAAATATTTTCGTCAAAGGGCCTTCGGGGCCTAAATTCGGTTTATCAGCAACGACGTTCGGATATTCCAAAAATTGATTTCGGAATTTCAGAATGCCCATCGTTATTACAGCTGCAATGCGCGTTTTGAAATTCCGAAATTCATTTTTGGAATATCCGAACGTCATTGCTGATAAATCGAAGTTAGACCCTGAAAGCCCTTTAACGAAAATATTTTTCGGAATTCACGAACGCTCTTTTCAGCATTATAATTTTTTAATTTCTATAAAAAGCAAAGAAAGCAAATTTTTATTGAAAGTATGGTGGTTTTTCTCGTTCATCCATGATCACTGGAATCTCTGGAATTAGAATGAATTTTCTAGTCACAATTTTATTTCTAAAAACAACCTAAGGGGGATTCGAAACCTGGTACCTACACTTCTGAGCGTACCTCGCTATCTATTACTATAACGCCACCGCCTAAACTAGCGAGGCATTTGCTGGGAGTTCATAAAGTTAAGACCATATAACTATATCAATGGTCATATTTATTGCTGTTTCGTCCCTGATAATATTACAGAAAATATAAATTAATTATGTCAGATAATGAATACGATTGGTAGATTTTGTAGATTTTAAAAAAAAAAATCTGCCCGCTTCGCGGGCACATTCTCATTGCGCGCTTCGCGCGCAGCTCGCTTCGGTCGCAAGTTTGAGCGCGCCTAGGGCGCGCGATTCGATCGTCGCGCTTCGCGCTCCGTAATACTCGATCGTCGCGCTGCGCGCTCGGTCTTGTGCTCTTCGCATACGTTTAAGTTTATTTCTTATAATTTAATACTGAAGCTCAAACCAACTTAATGATATTAAAGATGATGTAAATTAGTCATTTTCTCAAATTCACTAAGTTTCTTTTTCAGATTAAGTGAAACAGGAAATTCAATTTACTTAAGGCTCTATCGGCCTTAAGGAATACATTCTCATCATGACACTCGCGCTTCGCGCTCGATTTTCTGTATGCATTTTTGTAACTTTTTAATAAATTACATGATTATTGATAAATTTATTTTCTTCCAAATCTTTTAAAAAGGAAAAACAATCGTAGACTTTATTTAAGGAAACGATTTTGCAAAACAACGCTTATTTCGTATCACATATTTTGGTGAAAAAAATCGAATTTATTTAATATTAAAAATCAAAACATAAAATATACATCCCGTCGAGAAATTTATCGATAAGAATGTGTAGACCTTATTTAGCCAAACAATTTTCATCTCAAAGTTTTTTTTTGAATCTCACATATTTTGTCTAAAAAATGGAATTTTTTAATTTTAATCGTATTTTTTGGAATTGAAACGAAAAATATATGTTTTATCAGAAACTGTGTGAGACAAAACTTGTAGATCTTTTTGAAACTAACAACTTTGTATTCTTACGTTTTTTTCTTATTTTACATATTATTGTTAAAAAATTGAATTTTGGATTTTTAATAGTTTTTTTTTTAATTAAAAAGAAAAATATGCACCTTATGAAAAAATGTTACAATTCAAATTTGTAGGACTTTATTTATTCAATAATATTGTATCATAACGTTTTTTCGTATCTCGTATAATTTAACTGGAAAATGGAATTTTGATATTGACTTTTTTCGAATTTGAATATGCTGTAACATTTCTAATTTTGATTTAATCAAAAAATGTTATCAGGATAATTTTTAGAGATTTATGAGCACTATCTAAAACCAGTATTGAAATTTTTGATTTTTTCAAAAAATTATTTTCAAAAACACAAAAGTAGTGCTCAACCCCTCAATTTTGATTGGATGTGGCTGGTTAACGAACTTGTCCTTACTTTGTCGGTTCCGATAAAGTGTGCCAAAGCTCAATTCAATCTCATAATTCTATCGAGAGTTATGCCGCACACGACCTACTACAGACAGACAGACAGACAGACACTTTCGTAAAAACCTTTTTTTCTGACTCAGGGGGTCTCAAAACGTAAAGATTTGATGAAAATTTCGAAAGTCATTTTTCACATAAAACCAATACCTTCTCATCCATGATGAGAATGTAATAAATTTGTCAATCCAATCAGTTTTTTATAGATTTTATATTTGAATGCTCGAGCTTTCGACTCTACTATTGAGTCCTTTTTAAGAGCTAAAAGAGTAAATTTACAATAAAGATAATAATAAAAAATTCTTTCTCATATGAATTCTTTCTTATATGAAAGAAGCTCGAGCATTGAAATAAAATCTACAAAAAACTGATCGGATTGATGAATTTATTTTTCTTTAAAATCTATAAATGAATTTCATTATTTAAGGAATTTATTATTGTTGAAATTATTATTTATATTTTATTATTAAATTTATAGGGAAGTACTTTTTAAATTTTCAGTTATTAAATGTTTATAAATTTATTAAAATTAATTAAAATTAATTCAGAGTCATTAAGTTAAATTAATTACTGAAATTAACTCAAGTAAATTTTATCTGTTATAATTAATAAATTCAACAAAAATGATAATAAAAAAATATGATGTAACAGTATATTATATTATTTCATATATGTTACATTTTCTAAAAAGAATTATTTATTCAAAAGAAATCAGTTTTTAAACAAATATTGAGTAATAATAAATATAATCATTAGGCAAAATAATTATTAAATGTATAAATAAAATTAAAATTTTCATTAATTGATAGTAAATAAATAATTTATTCAAACACTTTACATAAATCATTATTTAATGAAGTAGAATATGATTTTCAAATATTTAGAATATGACATTCTAAAATTGAGAAAACCATTATCTGAATTTCGGAATGTCGCGTTCTGTTTTGCTCCGAAAAAGAAATTTCGAAAATTCGGAAGTGACTTTCAAATATGTTGAATAAGTCGTTCCGAAAATCAGAAAATCATTTTCGGAATACACGAAAGACGTATTCTAGTCGCATCCGAAGACGAAAATCCGTAAATAAGAAACCGATTTGCTATATTTCAGACATAATTTTCTCAATATCGGAAATTAACAATCACATATTAAGAAAGTTAAAAACGAACATTCTTTTTCAGAATTTCCGAAAGTGTCGTTCAGATTTTATTTAACTATTTCCTTTTTTTAACTTTCGCCCAAATCAGAAAGTTTTCTTCCGATATTCCGAAAATATTTTCCTTTTTTATGAATGAAATTTTAAGCAGCCCGAAATTCGGCAAATGCGTGTGGATTTAACGAATACTCTTTTTAGCGTGCAGTGGTTTTTCAATAACTCATAAAAATGGGATTTTTAATACACTTATCAGAATTATCACTATCATGTTGTTTCTTTATGAACTCATAGAATAATAAAAGTTGGCACCCAAGGGTACTCTTCACAGTCTCGTTATTCTTTCGAACATATTGCAGAAGGCAGAACCGTGGAGGATTGTAAGTGGATTAATCCAAACAATGATTGGATTACTAAAGTTACCAACGAGATTATATTTCGCCCACGTTCTGCTTTAGTTACGATTCTTCTTTTGAGTTTAAATGCATCAGGTTTTTTTTTTTATTTTATATGTCTAAAATAAATCAATAAGTAACATTTTTTACTTTCATACTAAATGTTTAGATTCTCTGAGGTCTATTTTCGTAATTAAGGCTGTGTGCTAGGGTCTGACGTCACTAATTACATACGATCAGTTTATTAATAAAATATTAATTTAAATAAACTTTCCGAAAAAGACAGCAATGCAGAAAAATGCAACGCATTAGTGTCTTCACAGAAAAATTGGTTAAAATTATTATTTTATTAAGAAAGCGGTCGAATGGAATTGATGACGTCAAATCCTACCATACGGCCTTAAATAAACTATTTTTATACTTAAACGCATTTGACTTATTGAAACTTGAAATCTTTCATTTGAATTAAATACGTATCGAACATTCACATTTCTAGGACAACCAAATGGATTTTTCTTATGTTTGAAGGATATAATTTTTCTTACAAGAATAATATTCTTATGTATTCGACAGCTATTGTTATTTCAATATCATTCACCACAACTTGATATGGACGATATTACAAAGGTACAGAGTTGGAAACTTTTGGATGAAATGGATAAAAATGATATTTTTAGAGAAAGGATATTGGAGAGAATAATGATTGACACACATGCAGAAAAAAGTTGTGTAAAATTTACAGGAAGTTCGTTACTTATTTTTACAATATAAATTATTAGTAGATTTTACATGAAGTTCAGTTAAATCGACAGATTCTCTGTAAGTTTCATCTAAGGTAAATGTACCAGTCGTTGCGCTGTCGAGCATATTTTACGTAAAATTAAGAACATTACTTTATATTTTTGTGTTCAAGTTGAAGATATCGTTGAACATAAGGTTATTATTCATCTCTCATAACAAATTTTTAATGTAAATGCTTACTCAAAAATGCTAAAAAATAAAATATTCCGGAATGTTCAAATCGTAGTTCATAAAATGACTGTGCTTATTTTTTATGCAAATGGAACTCTTCTCGCACTTAAGTATTTATATCAATTTATTCGACATCAATTTTGAAAGTTTTTGATTTATATTTTAGATAACCCTTATATAAAGTGTATCTCGTGTCATTTAAAGTAAAAATTCAAACTATATATTAATAATCGAACAAATTATTGACTGGTACACGAAAATCGTGCATGACCTAGTGTTAAACATCTGTGTGTTCATAAAAAAGTAAGTATTTATAATTTTTAAGTTTTTGAGTGAATAAAAAGATGATTTGTCGATAAAATCATTCGCTAGAAAAAAAGGTTAACAATTTAGAGCCGTAAATAAATTTTTCTTCGTAAAAAATCTTTTCTAACCTCATAACTTTGACATTTGATGCAAGTTTTGAAAATTTATAAGTATGAATCATTATTTTTAGGCAACAAAAAGAAAAAAAAACGACAAAAAAGAGGGCTCAAAAGGGGAAATAATTATAATTACTGATGATATTAATAAAATTTTATTTTTTGCAATAGTAATATTTATTATTTTACACGCCAGACATTATTTCAAACCGATTATGAAAGAAAATCAAAGAAAAAAAAGAAAAAGAGATGAAGAATTCAATAGCGCAAGGCCTAGGACACGCGAGTGCAACGACTGGGACAATAATAAATTTCTTGCGCAAAGACTGGGCCAAACGCATTTTTTCATATTTTCGACTATTTGTTAATAAGTGTTGAAAATTTTCAGATTAACAAACTTTGCAATACAAATCCAAAGTGTCTTTCAAAATGTGATTCGATTAATATGACGAAAAATTTTATTTTGCTATAATTAAATTCAATAATCCGCGAAGACTTTCCTTAACCGCGCAACGACTGGTACATTTACCTTATCTGCCAGTAAAATTTTCTTAAAAGTCAAGTTGTAAAAATAAGTACCAAACTTCCTGTAAATTTTTTAATTTTTCATTAGTGGTGACAATAAACCAATTTATTTGGCGAATAGATAATGATAGAGGGGCTAATTGAACATTTTTAATCAGAATGGATGGGCATTACACTTTTAGAGAAAGGATTGAAGAATTAAACAACGATTGTCTCGGATACTTTCTATATTATAAATTGAAACAAAAAATTAAAGGTATACTTTACAGATATATAGGATGAAATTTCAGGGATACCTGAGGATAATAAAGAATCTAGGTAATTCGGATTTACACGGATACAGGTGGACTGAATTTCTATAAAGCATTAGAAGGTACATAATCAAGTCAATATGTCCACATGTAATACCATATAGATAATGATAAAAAATTCAGTGCTCATTAAAAAGGGATACAAATTTCTATCTATTTGAATCAGTTATTTTTTATCCGTTTGAATACTTTTACTATGAAAAAAAAAAATCTTGAAAAAAGCCTTTGAGATGTGGTACTGACTCCTTAAAAACAAGAGGTTAAATGTTAATTTAAATAAAAATGTAAAATAACCTTATTGAGATCTCTAAGAAAAAAAACACTAAATTGGTAATTTTAGCTTGAAGGGGTCGAATGATTATTTTTAGAGGGAATAGAGAACAAGGGAATAAAATTTGATTGAAATATCCGATTATGGAAAAGTTGACTATCTTGCCTTCTTCCGATCCTTATCTGCTAAAGTAAAAATATACATCTCTCTTATTACACTTTTTTTTGGAGTCAACGAATCGCTGATCTTCATTTACTGCCGTTACAAGGGATTCAGGAGCAGAAAAAAGCAAAGCTCGTTTTCTTTTCGCTCCAGATACACTTTTGATTATAGGATTCCAATACAAAAAAGACATCAATTTGAAACTCATTAGATGAAGAAAAGTAGAGAAGTGGGAGATTTTAAGAGAGAATGCTTAGTTGCGGTATGCCGAGATCCGATGTCGGGCACATAGATTTTTCTATCGACTTGTCAATAATGCACTAGTCCGGAATCCATGAAGTAAAACCCAAGCCCCACTCTTCAGCTCTTTTCGACGCGACTTTTCCAAAAGCTTCTTCCTCATCGTTGTTTCTCTGTGTCGGATTATATATATATATATATGTCTTCGACTAGTGCATTCATTTCACTACTACTATAATTTTGGCGCACCTTCTCTCTGCCTCTTTTGCACTTCTCTTCCTCTACGATTTTACTGCTCTCTTTATTCACAAACGAACAGAAGTTCACGCTGAGAAATGTAGGACAGATGCTTTGAATCGTCGAAAAAAACCTACAAATGGCTTTATGAAATCGACGCAGTTCCGTATTCCAGCCACAAAAAAGAATGCGACCCGAAAAGCATGCTTTCTGATGAGTTATTCGGCACGGAAAATTACAAAATCTGAACTAAGCACTATAAAAAGGAAAATCAGCGTAATTAAAATTTTTCGTTTTTAACAAAAATGTATCCTCTATGAAGGTTTTTTTAGAAGGTCTGTGAAGTTGGCACCCATGTATTTGAATAGAACATTCATATCAACGGCATAAGTTTGTCTAAGGATGGCCCACATTTGTCCACCCATTAGTATTTTTGTCCAGCCTTTGTTCAATTTTTATCAACAAGTTAAAAGAAAGCTGATTATAGAAAATTATTATTTTGAACAAATAAATATTCAAGATCGTTTGTCCAACGTTTGTCCAGGATTGTCCATACATTACTTTCGTTTGCCCACCCTTCAAAATAGGAATATTAAAAAAAAATATATTTTCACACAAAACGTAAAAAAATTTTTTTAATAATTTCTACGTAGATGATAGAAAGTAAACCAATAAAAAATTGCATCGACATTATGCAGGTAAACTCTATGCAAAGTGGACAAACGATGCTGACCACTGGAGTTTCCCTTTGACAATTTGTGTAAACAATATGACCCTTTATGCATGTATATCGAGACCAGAAAACTTATTTTCTACTTAACTTTATTCTTTAAGCAGGGAAAAAAAACTATTTGGTGGAAAAATGTGGGCCTACCTTGGACAAACGAATGACATTGATATTAATGTTCTATTCAAATACATGGGTGCCAACTTCACAGACCTTTTTCTAGAGCCCAAGAGTTTTATTTCTGTGTAAATTAATACAAAATTTAGTTGAGGATAACGAAAATTTTTTTGGAAATTTGTAAATACAGAGTAAACTTGACATAGGGCACATTTTTTATTTTAAATAGATAACCTATCACGATGATATTTCTTTAGATTTCGCCACTTGTGAAACGAAAAGAATTTAATGTTCATAAATGTCACTAAAAAAATTTGAGAATTTTTTTTAACAAGGATTTGTTCAACAAAAAGAGACACATTAGACGTGTGAGAATTCTTGCCCTGAACATTTTCAAAAGATTCTATTTTATGGGTTCATGTATTCCAAACGTTTATCAATTATTTCAGGCTAGAGGGCCATAAAGATATAATCACAATTCCAAATATTTTGCATAATAATTTACTAATTATAATATTAATATCATCGGTCTAACGTTCTTGCATTTTGTGTGATGTATTAATTTTTCTCGAATATAAATCGCACAATGTCAAATAAATTTGAAAAGGGACTCTTCAAAATGATTTGAATGTTTTACATTTGTTTATATCTGTTTTTCGCTTCCATTCTAATTTCTAATCATAGCTGTATAAACTGAGTCTTCAATTCTTAGTAATTCGCTCTGAATGCAAAGCAGAGCTTCAATAAGCAAACTTCAGTCAAACGTTAGAGAAACTTTAGAATTGATGGTTTTACTCAGAGTGTGTATACTTCCGGGGTAGGGAGACTAAAAGCGTACTATTTCATAAAAGAGTAAGAGTACCAATTTCTAAAAGGATTCTGATTTAGTCTCTCATAGCTCTTATCGGAATTAAACTTACTCGAAAAACTATAATAAAATTAAAATAAATATCAGTCTTACTATTTATGTGAAAAATAATCTTCGAACTTTTTATCAAATCTTTACGTTTTGAGACCCCCTGAGTTAAAAAACACGGTTTTTACGTAAGGTTCCTAAGTAGTAGTACCGTTTTTGTGTTTTCAAAAAATTAAAAATTACAATAATCGTGTTTGATAGTGCTCGCAAATCTCTACGAATTATCCTTATAACATTTTTCGATTAAACCCAAATTAAAAACGTTACAGTATGTTAGAACTCGAATAAAATCAATATAAAAATTCCATTTTCCAGTTAAACTATGGAGACACGAAAAAAAACGTTATAATACAAAATTTTTTGCTACAAAAAGATTTACAAATTTTAATCGGAACATTTTCCATAAGACGTATATTTCTCTTTTTAATTTAAAAAAATACTACTGAAAAGCGAAAATTCAATGTTTTAACCAGAATATGTAAAATATACGGAGGAAAATATTTGTCAAAAATTACCAAACTATTTGAAAACGCATTATAAGTCCCAAAGGGACGTACTTATTTCTAATAATTCAAATTTATCAGGATTTATTTTATAGAATTCCCGAAATTACCGATGAAAATTCCCATCTAGGTGGTAAAGCTAATCAAATTATTAGCAAATTTTTCTAATGAGCCTAAAACAAATTATTATAAAATTGTTCTAATAATTCAATTAGCTTTACCATCTAGATGGGAAATTTCATTAGTAATTTAGCGTATTCTATAAAAGAAATCCTAATAAATGTGAATCATTAGAAAAATATACGTTGCTTTAGAAATTCATCATATACTGCTAGGAATTTCTAGGGTAATTTTGATTAATACGTCCTAACTAATTACTTTTAGTAACAACTGCTATAAATTTGATTAGTTTAACTAAGGTATATATATATATAACAAATTATATAAAGTGGATTATATTGCCCCGTGCTGGGCAAACAAATCCATTTTCTGACCTCCTAGTAGAAAAAAAAATCGCTTTGCTCGGGCATCAAACTTCTCACTCGTAAAATAATTTTTTTGCCCTAGTTGCACAATATACTATTATATTTTTCATTTTATTTTTAATGCAAATTTGAGAATTTTTTCCTTGAGGCCAATAGAGCCTTCAGTAAATTGAATTTTCTTTCATACACGAGATTTTAAATTTATTTTCTATTGGTAAAAGAGTATCAGTTGATTACCAACTTTACAGATATGAATATAGATAAAAATACGTGCTTGTCATTTTAAAAAAAAGAAAGTAACTTTGTTTCTGATAATTTAATGCTCATTGTATCTTTATTGCAGATATTTAGAGTACTTTTTTACTTATCTTCTATTTCCGCAGCTTTCGTCTGTATTGGAATTATGCGGGCTGCTGTAAGCGTTTCAGAAGGGATTTCATTCTCAATCCAAAGCCGTACGGGGTCCAAACCAGTGCACCGGAAATAACGAAAGTTTTTCTTGTTGGTCGTGGCCGTTCTTCGTTTGTACGGCTGCGACATTTTTATCGCATTACATACAGATTGTTTTTCAATTTTTTTTAACATGGTAGACAAGTTTATAATGAAGGGTTGTATAAGAAGGCAAATATTATACTTACATTAATGTCTATACATGAATGAGAATAAAATTTCTGTACTTCTGTATTTGAAAGTTGTATATGAATATTATATTTAAATTGACTACTTTTTCAAACCATGTTAAAAACTCATCAATTGTTACGACTCGTGAAACGAGCTAGTTGACATTAGCATAAGAAAAATTTCAATATTTAAATTATCATTGTTGTGAAACATTATAAAAAAAGACTTTCCGTCCCATTTTTTGTTTAGCAGCCTCATAGGGGTCAAAGTCGCAGATAAAAACGATAGGAAACTTAAATGGTGGCAGTCATTTTAATCGCGTACTACAAGTGATACAATATTTTGTGAAAAATACGAGTATTTTCTTTATGAAGCAGAGATTTCATTAGTGCCCCTGAAGTACTCGATTCAAATAATTCCGTCTGCCGAAGCTAAAAATGATGTTTTTCGTAAGCCTAGAGGATACGTATACATAAGTGTTTATACAGCTACAGACGTGAGTAACATTTTTCAAGGGATATTCAGAGATCAAAGGTAAAAACTAGCACAAATCTCACGAGCATATGTACATATATGTAGATTTCCTGGATTTGCGACTGCCACATCGTACCTAAAATACATGTAAATCTATTTTTAACCCTGAGCACAAAATTAATAATTCTTCAGATATTTCGAGAGAGTAATGTAATCATGTATCTGCAAATAAAATTCATGATGATTTCGTAATTTTCAAATTGTCCAGAAATAAAAAAACAATACACGCAGAAAAAAGTTCCGTATAATATACTGAAAATCCGGTAAATTTTACTTAATTTCCAAGTACTTATATGTAAAACTGGCCAGTTAACTGAATGTTACTAGGCTGAACAAGTAACTGTAATCAGATTTGGTAGTTACAAATACGAATACATAAGTGGTACTGACTTGCGGATCAGTAAATTTCACCGAGCCAATTGCTATCCTACACTGTTTCTAAATGCTACAAATGCTTATTATTCTGTTACATTTCCATAGCGTGTAAGAGAATGTAACTTACTGTAACGGTATAGTTTACCGAAATGTTAGTGCTCTTTACGTTTGTCGAATGTCAGAATTACTTATAAGACAGTAGCTTTACCGATTTTTCTTAGTGAAAGTAGCATATTCGTTTTGGATAACACAGTTCTTTTGTTTTGGCTACTTTCTTTGCATACTGAGAAAAATTGATAAATAATAAATATAAAATTATTATAACCATAATCTGTAGATGTTAAAAAAAAGATAGTATCGGATAATATCTTGGATTATTAACTGAAACATAACAGATTTAACGCGTGCAAAACAAAAGAAAGATAGAGAGGAGAGCTTTGGCACTCAGAAGAGGGGAGGTTTCAGTGGGAACACATACACAAATATTGTTATCATACCTCATTTATGTTCACATATTTAAGTACACAATGCTACACTTTTTATAATCGCATACGCTTGAAAATTAAATTTCAGAATCGCTTTTGGGTTCGAACCCTCTAACTCTACCTATATCTACATTAACTGAACGCATTCCTAACGCCTAAAGCCTCTCGGCTATTCTCGCTTGTCATATTTCGAAATAAATGTCGCTTATAAGCCACTACTGAGTTGGCCAGACTTGGATTCGAGTCTACGAAGCTATTCAGATAACGTCGGAAGCACTCGGACGACATTTTGAAACGAATTATATGAAAAACCGAGAATGAATGTTTTGATTTTACCGAATACTATCCTTACTTTTAACATCCAGGTTCTATGATCCGTTTTCTCACTGCAGTTGGAAATTCCTTTGTTTACACCCAGCGCTGCTGGCACACGTGATTTACACATGAAGGTTATGTTTTTGTTACTTGTGCGCGAGTTAAGCGAAACATCCAGATCGGTAAAATCTACTGATCTTTCGTTAATGTGTACTATACTAGTATTGTAATTCAGTTCCAGTGAATGGTACTTATCATCCTGTATTTAATACATATGATTAAGGTATTTTTAACTCACAAGTGACAGAGTTAGATTTACTTTGATTTTACTGTGAGATTTACGAAACGGTTAGATTTACTTTGATTTTACTATGAGATTTACGAAACGCTCAGTAATTCCGACATTTCTTTTCAGCTATGTTAACAGTTTTTACTGTTACACTTACTTAAAATCATTTACTGTTCCTGGTTAGTAAATTTTGCCTTTCTTTTTTCTGCGTGTAGGGTATTTGCAAAATTTTCCAAAAAATTGCTATCGATAGAGGATACCTGATTTCTACAGTGAACTTTTTCCCTGTATTTTTTAAACACATATTATGCAAGAAAAAAAAATAAACTGTGAATTTCAAGCACAGTAAAACGATCCGGAAATTCCCGATCAGCTCCGAAGCTGGCTTCGTGTTCGTGACGTCACCGTTGCTATAAACAGACTGTATGAATCGTATAAAACAAGCGAGTTGCATCAGAATTACATTAAAATGACTTCGAAAACGTATTATCGGACGTGTTTTGTACCAAATTCTAAAAGCACAACAATCAAAACACCATTGAAACATTTTTTTGTGTGCCAATAAACTTTGAAGTACGAAAAAAGTGGTTTACTCAAGCACATCGTAAAGATCAACCAGCACGTCAATGTAACTATTTTTGTTGTGAAGACCATTTCAACGTGAGTTGATAAAGATAAAGAGACTGGTGTAAGATTAAAATAGTAAATTGACTATTACCAAAATTTGTTGTTATTTAAAAAAAAACTATTTTTCATAAATTGAGTACAAAAATTTGTGAAAAAAATTTGGTTGACTGAATTTAAAGAAACTAAGAAATTGGAATAATTTATTATTATTTTAAGATCTTAAATGAGGACTCATTACAAAAATATATTCAACATATTATTGAAATTGGAATAGATAGTAGTGCACCTGCACATGATCACTCAAGTAATATCGAAAGCACTCTTCTGTTATTGGATGTGGCTACAGGTCTTTGCAAATTAACAAGAAAAATCAATGAAAATATCGCAGATGTAAATAACATGCATCAGTTAACAACCTTTGGAAATCCTGAAAAAGCCTATACCTATACCTATAACGTAACCCTTTGCAGAATCTCCATAATTTTCTCGCGAAGACCTATCAATCAGAAAACGTTACAGTTAAATCAAACTCGACATAAAAACAAATAAAAATTATTCTATTTTTGTTACAATAAGCATAAAACTTACACTGTTGCTTTAACCCCTCGGACTTCAGGAATGTTGTGTCTCTTACTTCCCATTAAAACATCCCATATCATAAACACATGAACTTTGGGTAAATTGGTAGAATCAGCTTTTACAAAGCCTGTTTCTAATTTATTTGGCATGATAACTTGTAAAATTTCAATAAAAATAAAGGGTACAGAACTTGAATACTCTAGACAGATGTGGCGGGAACGGCAATATATCGTATACTATAGCAATGGTGACGTCACGGCGCGACTTGACCTCGCTAGCCAATCAAAATCGTTTTTGCGCGTCATGTAAATATTCAAACTACAATTTAGTTTATCGATCCAACTAGTTGATAAAAAATTCTAATTTTGGATACAATAAATTCTAAATAAATAGATTTAATAAATAAAGTTTAAAAAAAAGTATATTAATTTTTTGCAAATACCCTATTCAAAAGAGACAATTACCCTAATATGTTTTTCAACTTACAATTTTTAATAAAAACTACAAATGTAAATGTATATCTTGCAGATCCAATAAAACATAATATTAAAAACCTTTTTATTTATCTGCCTAAATGCCCTAACACATTCCATATTTTTGGAAAAACCTAATAACCCAGGACTTGCGGGACGAGCCATTTTATCAAAATAACTAGATACTACCCTCTTCAAATATTGACAAACACTGGCGACACTTTTTTAGGATATTCTTTAAGTGAAAGTGGTGACCCTTATAAAAGTTAGAAAATATCAAAAAAAGGAGGTATTTCTCATGAAGTACCGGTAAGCGAGCGTAACCTAGTAACATTCCGTCGAGGGTTTTTTCTTATCGAAGAATTCAGTTATATACACAGCAATATATCCATACAACCTCTTTATCTTACAAGTTTTCCACCTTATCTATAATTATACTCCCTAAGCCCAAGGCATTACACCAATAATAGAAAAAGGCAAAAAAAGGAAAAATATCTATATAAAAAAATGTATGAGAGAAAATGAAAAAATTGATGAAGAGCAGGATCACGTAAAAGGAAGAACGATCTTCAGTTCTGGAAAAGAGAATACAGAAACAAGAGTAGCTAGCTATCCGTCGACCATTAATGAACCCAACGTTCCTGAAGACCCCTTCCACCGCATAATACATCAGAGTCTCTATGACAGACAGCTTTGCGCCCTAGTACCACTATTGGCTGGTTGGCATCACCGGAAGCTAGAGTTCAGGCAAGCCTCTAGTTCAGTAAGAGACATCAATCTATGCCACGTATCTTCCGTCTCTCTCTGAATGTCTGCACTTCCAAGAATGTTTTACCACCCCTTTTTGCCCAAACTCCCTCAAAATCAACCCCAAACGATGCCAAAGTGTTCACTACATTTTTTCCTTTCCTTTCATTTTTGTCTTTGACCTCCTCTCATTTTATATCTCACGACGCTTTGCCTATCCTTCTTCATTCTAAACTGTCAAGGCTGCTTCCTACGAACAATACGAACTATTTCTTCCTCAGGTCTATTTTTCTTCCATCCGTTATACACTTGAACCATTCTTTCACGTGTCTTCGCCACAATCAACCTGCACCCTCTCCTTTACCAGAACCAAGCGATTTCTCCTCAATGCTATCGTTCAGTGCGAAATTACGCGAAAGTGTAGGGATCCTGAATTGCGGATTGTGCGGAGGGTGGAAAAACGTATTCTTGGGTGATACTGAGAATGATGCAATACATGAATTCTAGTGGTGAGAATCGCTTCATTTTAACGGATCGTGCAATAAAATTTTGCAGAGGCGAGAAGCTTGGAAATGATGAGTATACATTTATTTCAAAGCGGGGTGGAAACTTTTACGAAGACTGAGATAATAGAATGAAGTATCCTACGTGAAATACATTTCATCATATATGAATGTATCTTCCATGGCGTATATGAAATTTTTAATTTGTCTTTCTCCCCTTTTATGAAGCATCAAATAAATTGTATCCTTCATACGTAGAGAATAAGTTTCTCTTTCCTGCTGATTAGGTATTATTGATTGATACGTATATTAAGGCCATGGACTAACGGGACTATGTGACTAAATTATAGTTCATATTCATCCAAGATAAGTTTTTTCCTACACAAAATATCTTTCTGATAATTCGGATGTTATAATAGAATACAATAAAGAACGTTTAACTAGGGTTTTTTTATACGATTTTTGCAAACAAAATTTTATTTTTATTTTTTTTATTAATTTGTCGAGTTCTAATTTATGTGAAAACAATTTTTTGAAAAACTTTTATTGGAGTCAACCAAATAGACGTTTCTCATTGTATTTCCGAAATTTTCAAAAAGATATTTCGTATAAAATAATTTTTATTTTACGCGAATATATTTACCTACATTTGCCGGATGGTTTTTTGATAAGAAAAATACATAAAATAATCTAAATATTTCGACTTTACAGATATGAGTGAATGTCAAGTAATTAATGATAGTTTGAGGTAGTTATAGTTAAGGTAGTACGATCACAAAATTAGACCTCAGGCAAAAATAGATAATTTTGCTTTCAAGAATAGCAATATTATTATTGAAAGGCTAATTTGAAAGAGAAAAGATTATTTTTTATGAAAAAAATTTGAAACACAAAAAAATAATTTTATTAATAAATTTTATTTTTGACCAAACTTATTTTCTTATTGCTTCGAGCCAAATTTTTGAAATTGATGCGATTCTAATAAATCGCGGTTCATTTTTTTATGAAAAAGATTCTCTACAAATTGACCGTTTCCTATTTTTGAAATTGGATTAATTATTATCAAATACAGCAATTTGTTTATAAAAATTTTGTTTTGAAAAATTGTTTTTTTATGATTTCAGCCATTAAAGAATTCATTTTCAAAAATCGGAAACGGTCAAGTTGTACAGAATATTTTTCCTAAAAAAATGAACCGTGATTTATTAGAATTGCATCAATTTTAAAAATTTGGCTCGAAGCAATAAGAAAATAAGTTTGGTCAAAAATAAAATTTATTAATAAAATTATTTTTTTGTGTTTCAAATTTTTTTTATAAAAAATAATCTTTTCTCTTTCAAATTAGCCTTTCAATAATAATATTGCTATTCTTGAAAGAAAAATTATCTATTTTTGCCTGAGGTCTAATTTTCGTGATCGTACTACCTTAAATGAATATTTGGGCGTTTTTTTTGTTGCAAAATTCATAACCTAAATTCGATTTATGATAATTAAGTGGAATTTTCATGGATAGTTGATAAATACCTTACGTATAAAATAAATCAGACAAAAGTTAATCATTATGAATTCTCGTATACGTTTTTTCGAATGGGATGGAGTTTTTATCAAAAACATTTTATTTGATTTTCGTTCCTGGGAACAAAAACATTTCATTTGATTTTCATTCCTGGGAACAAAAATCAAATGAAATGTTTTTGAAAAAGACTCTATCCCATTCGAAAAAAAGGAATAGGAGAATTAATGTGATTACCATCAACGCGTTACAAACTTGCTCTATAAGCATGTATTGTTTATTAAATTGTTTTTAAAAATAGGTTTTTTAACCTAATTAATAACTTTTGTCTGGTTTATTTAACACGTAAGATATTTATCAACTATCCATAAAAATTTGACTCAATTATCATAAACTGAATTTGAGTTATAAATTTTGCAGAAAAAAACGCGCAAATATTCATTTAACAAAAAAACACACAAAAAAGATAATTTTCCAAATTCGTTCAAATTGCTTTTTTTTATCACTTAATACTTTAAGAATATATCATTGTTTTCATTATTTAGATTTTCTTCGAGAAATTTGTGGTACAGTTGACATGGCTCGACTCATATGACAGAATATTATTATAGAATAGCCTTCATAACTTAGTTAGAGAAAATCCTCATTCGAACATGACATACTTGAGAGAAACGAAACTCGGTTTCAATTGCATCTCAAGTTATCTGTCTTAAAGTGAGTGGTCTTCTATCTTTCCTCTATGTGCTTCTTTTTCCTTATGTCTTTCTCAACAAGTTCGCACTACTCTACTTTTACTAGTGTGACGATATTATGCATTTGACATAAACTTGAGTACTGGTACAGGAACAGTATAAGGACTAAACCAATATCTCTTCAGACTAAAAAAGGGTAGTTGGCGAAGGAATATAAAAAGAAAGAACGAGATAACGTGCATCGTAGGAAGTTTTACGAGCGAAAGCTTTTCCACGTTACATTAATTTCTTGACGCATTGCGTTTTCAGTGTAACGTTCATCTAAACTAGTTTCTCAGTTGAAACAATCCCAAAACTACCAAACCCAATAAAGTTACCTTTTTGCAATAAAACAGATTCATTTCAATTTAGAATTTCTATTTCCATGAATCAGATTAATATTACAATTTCATATTTATTGGAAATATTTTATCACTAAACTTTTTTCACGTCCATCACGACCACTAAAGGGCGATCCATAAATTACATAACAGATTTTTTTTTGAATTCGGTACATTATGATAATGTCATGATGTTATAATTTGATTTTTTGACTAGCGGGTCATAAAGTGCATTTTATTTCCCTCTGTGAGGCAAGCAAATCCATTTTTTGACCCCCGGTAGAAAAAATTGTATGAAACTAGGGAATAATAATTTTATTTTCCCTAGTTACACGATGTACTACTTAACACTATCTGTTTTCTAATTGCAAATATTCTATTCAAAGCTAAATTCAAATATACTCCGTTTTGTGTTTTATATTCTTTACTTTTTCTTTCCTTTAATTTTAATATCTACTTGATGTTTTCGTCAGGTTTCTAATGCATCAATTGCGTTGATGAATAAAAAAATTAGGTAACAGTTAGAAAGGAAGGTCCAATATTGTCGAAAATGTGTTACGTAATTTATGGATGACTCCTGAGGTCTAAGTTTAACTTCGAAAAATAAACCAACGTGTGGATCGTAAAAGCCAGTGTTAACAGTATCCACGATTTTCCCATTCCGGAAAATCATAAATCGTCGCGAACAGTTCACCAAATCTTTATGGAAACCCATAAGCGCGTCCCCATGTTCAAGATAAATTTCGTCTCACTCACTCCTATGGGGATATTTCATCGCACTCACTCAACTCTGAGGAAAAGGATCAACAACCTATCTATCATACTCTTCAGTAAGGACTTAAGGATCAACCTTGCACAATCTTAGTCAGGACAACTTTATAGAATTCTCATTTGTTCATGGTGGGAGTTTCCTCGGGAAATAAAATGTATCCCACCCACATACTACTTTCCTGATCGGTAAACGGCGACTTACCATCCAAAAAATAGATGGCGTAAAGTTCTCATAACACTCTTGTGTTGCATAAAGAACATTAGAACAGCATGATTTAGATGAGATGGTGTGAATTGTCCATTGTTTTGGTATAATGGTGTAATCAGAAAAAGCACGCATTTCCCTCTTTGCGAGTTATACATGTCCTCACAGTACATTTACAGTTAAATAAAAAATATGTGTAGAATAACTACAGTCATTGTCATTGTCACACTGTTATTACGATATCTCGTGTTAGATACATTTCACGTCGAACTGCGTTCCGTGCTTTGTATAATGAGTCTGTGCGATATAGTCATAATTGTTATTAATGCTAACTGTTTCATCGTCTTTTCACCAGGTTCTATGCTACGTGCTGTTGCAGAACAACCCAAACGAACCGAGCGATATACAATAGAGGTGCAGAGATTTACTCAGTTGTGTGCACTCCAGTTATGTCACATTTCCACTCTTATTTTTCATGCAAACTACCGAAAAATGTTACATTATGTCAAGACTTTAATTCGTATAGTGTCACTGTCAACGAAGCTTTAAGAATTAATTAAATCGACATTCAAAAATTTAAAGTGGCTGCATTATTCGTTAAAAATTTTAAAAATTATACTCGAGAGTAAGTAAGTTACGTAATAACATTATCTTGAAAGATGTTGTAAATATAATCTTGGTTTCTTTTGCTTTAAACAATTTGCGTATAAAAGAGTAAGAAAAATTGTTTTATAAACTTTAAATCAATTTCAAACGTATACCAATGTTACGACGCAATACTTATTTTTAAATAAAACACAAAAGGCTTTTTGAGTTTATTATGCTAGCGTAATTTTAGAAGTAAAAATATTATGCAAAATGTGGGGGAGCTTTGAAACCAGACTTTTTTCTACATAATATACGTGCAGAATACGTACTATGATATTTGATTCAAAATTTGTCCAACAAAATTTAACAAATTATAATGGAATTCTGCAACAACGTTAAAAATCAAAAAACGGTTCAGATTTTAAAAATTCTTCGCATTTTTTAAGAGTTGAATTTTAGTTAAAAAGTTAAGCAGAGGCTTATCTGCAAAGAATATTAAGTAATTTTAATTATATTCGTAGTAATCAATGTTTCTCAAAAACTAAAAATTCGTTGTTTTCCTGTAAATTTTCAATTAAATGTTAAATGAATTAAAAAGTTGTTAAAAACAATAGTATTAATCATTTTTGGTGGCAGTCTAAACATTTACATTGAAGTTTGCACGATAATTTTAAATAAACGCATATTCAAAACTGTCTCAAAATATACGAGTTTTCGTAATAAAACTTCTTTTGCGAGCAAAAAACTTTTTTCTCTAGATGTTTGCGCTGAAGGAATAAAAATAAACTATAGTAAAATTTGCTATGAACTATGCCGGAGTTTCATATCATTATTATAAAGTTTAGTATTTTTGCAAAGTGACATGTTTGATGACATGTCTGCTATTATATTGACGCAAAATTCATAGAATTTTTGTTAATTTCTCATTTCTTTGGCATTGAGTCAGCCTCTTTTTATTTTCTTCTATTAAAATTATCAATGCTACTTACGATAAAAAACGCAAAAAACGAGAAGGCAAGCGTTTCGGCCACATATGGGGGCCCTCTTCAGTGCCATAAATTTAAAGATTAATTCAATATTTTCGTAAAAGATAAAAATGTAGAAGATAGTTAAAATAAGGATAATAATGCAACTCAAAAACTTATCTCATCGCTTGCAATTCAAAATGAAGAAGTCCAGTAAGCAACAACACGAATTGGAAAAAAATATGTAGAATTCACTGTATATAGAAAACCGGATAAAATGAACGAAAAACTTAGAAATTTGTAAACAACAGGCCGGAATTTTTCTTTTTTTTTTTCCTTTATAAAGAACGGATGACCAATTGGTTAATAATAATAAAACGCGAACAGTTTTCAATTTTGAAAACTTTCTTGTTACCGGAGTCTCTCAACGATCGATCTAAACTGTTTTAAAAACCGACTCGGGATTAAAAGAAATTCTCAAAATGATACGTTTTTCCCTAAATTGAAAAATACTATAGTAAAAATTGATATAAAAAGTTTCTCCGTGTACACATCAGCAAATATCTTTATACAAACTATTTTCCTGAATCTGATTGTGTTTTTATGAAAGTGATTTCCAATACATGCAGATCCTATTCCATAGTTGAAATATCGATAATTAAGTGGATAATATATTTGGATCAATCGCAGAACTCGATCATTGAGATAAATATATGCCGTCATCAGGAGCCAAAATAAAAGAAAAGACCAGAATGGTGTAAGAAGGAAGTAAAATTGAAAACAGGACAAAAGGACGAAAAATATGTGTACGACCAGCAGCCGGTCATTCTGGTTGGCTAAGCGAAATCCGATAATCACGTTGGATGACGTAGATTACCCGATTCCAAAAAGAAAAATCGAGTTAGTTCTCCTTCTACCGGAAGTTAAAAGAAACACTAAGATCGTTTTATTGGCGTACGAGATACACGAGAAGAAGACGAGTAGAAATAGAAGACGAATCAGCGAATGCAGATCGAACAGTAAAGAGTAAACGACACTTTAGGGAATGCAACATTTTCTATTTCCTTTTTCCTCTTACTTTTTTCTTACTCTTTGGTATTTGGTTTTCTCTTTGGCTCTCGTAAAATGCTCTCGTAAAACTAAGTTAGCATAGAAAAAGACCAACAATAAAAATTTTCAACACAAGAGTCTCGAAGCTCCTCAAATTGGAAAGAATTTGAAGAACAGAATCGAAAACATTAAAAGAGGATTGGAAACTGGACATATCAATGAGCAAGTACGTGTACGTACCCATGTATTTCGGCGAAACAAATAAAACAATGTCTTCAGCTTTGCTTTTATTTTATACGTACTTTTTCATTTGTCTGTTATTACCTTTATTTATCTAGACCAATCAGATTTTAAAGCTTAAAATTATCTCAGCGCAGCACATTCGAAAGACTTCCAATCTTCCTTTTACTCCACTACTTCTCTTCGGTCGCTGTTCAAAAATCACCAATAAAATCGAATTGGTCGAGTGCTTAATCTATTTTGCCTGAAAAACGCACATAAAACCTTCCTTTAGAATTTAATCACTTTACCTAGGAATCTCACTACTCGATTTAATATTCTTGCTTACAAGTAGCGTAATAAAAATTCTTTAGAAAGTGAACGTGAAATATATATTCGCATTTTAGATAATAATTTTAAATTTATATATTTAAAACATGAAATTTTCCCTTTCAGGTAGAGTAATTTATCTTCAGCTCTCTCTTAAAATTAATTTTCCAAAGGAGTAGGAAAGAGATTGTAACTCACTTAAATCCTTCCTTTTCAAGTCTCCTAGTTCTATTCCTTTTGATGTTCTTATCTGACAAAGATCTTTTTAAATTAACTATAGAGCCCATTTGCAGTTAATTGTAAAATAATCCTTTGCATGAATAGAGAATTTTCTTATCATAAGCTGCTCTCTGAATCAGTCAAATTTTCACAGATTGAATCAGTGATTTGCCTTTTCACTGATTCACCAGTGAAAAAATATATTTTACTGTTAAATTAATTGATTATCACTGATTAAATCAGTGGAAAAATATTTTCACTGTTAAATCAGTTAATTTTTACTGTAGCAATCAGTGCAATTTGACTGATTTACAGTAACCTCTTTTTAACTATTTGAATCAGTCAAAGTTCACTTATAATCAATAGATTTTTACTGATTCATATTTAGAGAGTGTATCAAAATTTGCACTTGGAATTATTTCTACTCTAATCTAAAATTTGAGTAACTTTTTATCAGAGTTTATACCTTATTGCCTACTCATTCTATAGTTTACAAAAATTTTAAATGGTCACAAATATCATTTATTGTAATTGTCAATAGAAATTCGCTTTTTGATTCTTATGTGTTTGATTTTTATCGAAACCGTGCGGTTGGAATCCACCATAAAGGATTTGAAGTAAGGGTTGAAAAATATAAGAAGTTCAATTGAATAATACATAGCGGAAACTTTTTGCAGTACTTGATTATATTGAAGTTGTGGTATTTTGATGCAACCCCCGTAATCGAGTTTCTAGAAGACACGGAGTAAGCGTGATATCTAGGAGAAAAGCGGATATTTCAGAGCAGTGCACGTTTTCTCGATTTTCTTAGGAATGGTCCCAAGAATTCAATCCCAAAAACGACTGACGTTCTTGAATGTTAGCTAGTTGCGCGGAAACGTAGATAGAAAATCTTCTGCAGTGTCTATGTATCTAGTACGTAGACGTAGCCCAAGTTGTCCGGGATCCCATCCGAAAGATTGGCCGACATACCAGGTCAGGAGTTTTAGTGTCACGGGTCAAATTCCGTATCGCTTCCTGAAAACGTTCTTCGACTTTCTTCCGGTCGTTTCACCGTCCTAGCGATAAGTATCCAAAAGGTTTCCTACTCTTTTCTTTTCCGTTACTCCTTGGCTGTCTCTTTTCCTCGTCCTCACTGAGTGGAACTATCTTTCTCAATAAACGGAAATGTGATCACTGGGCGCAGTGCCACGAGAAAAGACTCGCGTATAAAACTCGAATTGGAACGTATTCCTAAGTACGCATCGTTTTCGAGCGATTATAGTAAAGCGATCGTTTTTCTATAAAAAGAATTTGCATTAGGATATGCACCACGCTGTGAAAGACATTCGTGTGGTTAGAACATTCATTAGTTCCTGAATTTCTCAGTTCCTCCATGTCTCTTATTACTTTGCCAGCTCTCGCTACATTGATTTTCGCCATTCCGCCAACTATCGTTCTCGATTGCTCATATCGCAGTAACTATGTTAATCCGGCCAGCAAATATTCTGGGGATTTGTTAAAATAGTTTTTTGAAAGTGCTCGTGTGGAAACTTGTAATGGCGCTGTAACGTACCAGTCTAGATCTACTATCTGAAACTATCTGTCTCGATACTAGTTAAAAATGTAATGCTTTGATCTATTAGCAGCTAGACAAATTAATTGAACAAACGCTATTATCATAAAAACTGGGAACTAGGAAAGTCTCATTAAAATAATTACTTTGAAAAATGGCATAAACTATACTCTCTAAATCTGAATCAGTTAATTTTCACTAAGTCATCAGTGAAACAAATATTTCTCACTGTCAAACCGGTTAATTTTCACTGAAGTAATCAGTGAAATTTGACTGATTTACAGTAACCTCTTCTTAGCTATTTGAATCAGTCAAATTTCACTGATAATAAGTAGATTTTGACTGATTCAAATTTAGAGAGTAGGTACTCATTTCGCTAGTGAAATGTAATTTAGATTTCGAAAAAATACAGAGAATCCGGTCTCAGAATTTCCTCTAGACCCCATTAGTTTCCCCTAGCCTAGGGAAAAAGTGTGAAATCTTGGAAGTTTCAGGCTCCGTTAAAGTAATATTTATCCACAGGGGAGTTAATAAAACAATGTGGTTTCTACGTATTTAGAGTTGTCAAGTCCGAATCTGACATTAGAATTTTTCCACACTACCTCAGAATTCCCCTAGGCTAGGGGAAAAAGTGTATAACTTAGCAAAACTTGACATTTAACGGCGGTTTTATTTTTGCACGAAAAGCTGACATCTTTCCGTATTTCGAGTTGCTAAATTCATATCTAACAAGAATTTCTCTACAATACCTTATAATTTTCCTAGCTTTTCCGTGCAAAAATAAAACCATCGTGAGACCTCAAGTTCTGCTAAGTTATACACTTTTTCCCTTAGGCTAGGGGAATTCTGAGGTACTGTAGAAAAATTCTAATATCAGATATGAATTTAGTAACTCGAAATACGGAAAGATATCAGCTTTTCGTGCAAAAATAAAACCTCCGTGAAATGTCAAGTTTTGCTAAGTTGTACACTTTTTCCCCTAGGCTAAGGGAATCCTGCGGTACTATAGAAAAACTCTAATACCGGATTAGAACCTAGCGACTCGAAACACGTAGAAACCACATTGTTTTATTAACTTCCCCGCGTATAAATATTACTTTAACGGAGCCTAAAACTTCCAAGATTTCACAAATTTTCCTTAGACTAGGGATAAATTGTGAGGTCTAGGGGAAATTCTGAGATCGGATTCGGATTCAGCGACTCAATATTCATAAGGGTAGCCTAGTCACATGTAAAGTTCAGACCACTTTTTTGTTTCAACTCTCTTTATAAATATCAATATTTTTACTTTCAGAAAATCTTACGATGGCATGTTGTAAATTGCATTTTTGAAATTGAAATTCAGCTTTTAAATGTCAATATCTGCAGAAAATGGTAACAGATTCACAAACCCTGACGTTTTAATAAGTTTCGAAAGGAGAGTTTCTCAATAACCTCAACTGCTTCTATAAAACATTTTTCAGACTTCCTATTTTTTATCAAAATGAAAATAAGATTTTAATATAAATCGGATTAAATGTCTCTAACAACTTGATATTGTGAAGCTTAAACTTATGGTCATGAGCTTCTGAAAATAAAATCTGTGTCATACTAACCAGTTGCTTTTGTTACATATTTGTATAAATTTAAGTAATCATGTTGTCTACGACCACTATAAAATCTATACATAATTTCAGCAGTAAAATAATTTCTAAGTTTAAACAGTGATACTAGTTAGCCTCCACATAGAACTTCGGAAGATTCTCTAGTTTTGCATTTTTGTAAAGCACATGGACTGGGTATTTACAGAAGAACCATACACAAAGTAAACAGTTGTCTTCTTTTCAACTTTATGGAAATTATGTACTTAGGTATCACTTTTTAAATAAATGAAAAACGCATCGTATAATACGTAAATATGAGTCATTATATAAACTCTACTGAATCTGAGAAAGCTTTGACGCAAATTCAAGGAGTACAAATATATCGAAATGTGAAAAATCCATTCATTATTTTTAAAATTCTGGGACAAAATTATAATTTCTTCTTGTTATAATCATTTTGAACAATTATACTCTTCCCAACTTAATCATTCACTAATTTTGATCTGCGTCATAAACAATCGATTTAATTGCTGGAAATGAGTCACAGATTGAGATTTGAAAAAAGTGCAATCAAACATATTTACAAAATATTCTTCAGAAAATTTGGGAAACATGGCAAAAGACAATACAGAACGTATGCGAACTTGATTTTAGTAAACAAATTTTTAGATAAAATAAAACTCTAAGAGATACTAACAATTACAGTAATATGTAAAATTTTTATAAAATTTTCACTAAACCAAGTTGAAATATGTTGATTACAGTCTTTTACTGCTATTCATGATTTCTCAAAAAGATATTCAGCAAACTTAAAAAATTAACTCACAAGATCTTTTGCAGGAATTTAGTCACGTGGTCCGCTTAATCCATGGTCTCGAGAATTAATTTTCAGTCTGCTGACTGACAATTTGTTCACAGTAAACTTAACCTGCATTAAAGATCGTTAATTACAAAAATGCTTATGTTTTCATAATTTGATAGCCACTTCAGTTTGGGTCGTCAAAAAGTTGATGATTTCATAACTATAGTATGCATGATAATATGGATATGGATATGGTTGTCAAAAGAATAGTTAGTGAAAAAAAAAGCTAAAAAAAGTCTATTACGGTGTCTGATGCACTTCTTTTATGGCGGATTTGAAAGCATTCTCTCTAATATGATCAGAGCGAGTGTAGCACATGCATAAAAGAATTCATGGCACTTTCGGATATACGTTGTAGGTACTCGGAAAATAGATAATTTTAGATATCCAATTTTAATCGACTGAAAATACCACAAAAATGGTTTAAAATATTAGATTTTTTTACATTCTCATCATATGAGAATGTGAAAAATGACTTTCGAAATTTTCATCAAATCGTCACGTTTTGAGACCCCTTAAGTCAGAAAAAACGGTTTTTAAAAAAGTTTAGTAGGTCGTTTACTCGATAATTCTCGATAGAATTGAGCTGTAACATACTTTATCGGAGCCGAAAAAGTAAGGACAAGTTCGTTAACCAGCCACATCCGACCAAAATTGTTAAAATAGGAGCATTTTTTGTATTTTCGAAAAAAATTATGAAAAAATCGATAATTCCAATACTGGTTTTTGATAGTTTTCATAAGTCTCTACTAATTATCCCAATAACACTTTTTGATTAAACTAAAATTTGGAAAGTTACAAAATTTCAAAGATGACAAAAGTCAATATTTAAATTCCATTTTTCAGTTAAATAATACGAAATACGAAAATAAGTCATGATACAAAATTGCTTACTACATAAATATCTACGAGTTTAAATGACAACATTTTTTCATAAGATTTAAATTTTTATTTTTCATTTGAATACATAATATTGAAAATCTTAAATTCAATGTTTAACAATAATATGTGAAATATGAAAAAAACCTAAGTTTGTAAAATTGTTCGTTTCAATAAGATCTGCAAACTTTGTCTGGTGCAGTTTCTGATCAAATGTATATTTTTCGCTTCAATTTCAAAAAATACGATTAAAATTCAAAAATTCCGTTTTTAAACAAAAATTTGTGAGATACAAAAAAACGTTGAGATCGAAATTTATTTATTTTAAATGAGGTCCACATATTCTTACTAGGACATTTTTTGACAAGATGTATATTTTATGTTTTGGATTTAAAAAAACACTACTGAAAATCAAAAATTCCATTTTTCAACCAAAATACATGAGATACAAAATAAGCATAAAAATAAAAAATTGTTTCCTTGAAAACAGTCTACGAATTTTGTATACAGAAATGTATACAGAAAATCGAGCATCCAGCGCGAGTGTCAAGGTGAGAGTGTTTTCATTTGAAATAAAAAAATTTCGTAACTTTGTGAAAATTTAATTCACATCTACAATATTATAAAATTGATTTGAGCTTTAGTGTCAAATTACAAGAAATAAGCTTGTATGTATGTGAAGAATATAAGAACGAGCGCGAAGCGCGAGATCCAAACAGAACGGAGAGCAAAATGCGACGATCGAATCGCGCGTCCCAGGCGCGCTCTAACTTGCAAGCGAAGCGAGCTGCGCGCAAAGCGCACGATGAGAATATGCCCGCAAAGTGCGCAAATTTTTATAATTTCGGCTCAGAATTTAATTACCTTATACTAATCACGTTATCGGGACGTTAGTGAGCTTTTTCTTGAATACGAGTGTAACCAATTTCAAGAAATTTAATTAAAAACGTGCATGGTTGGTTGTCATTCTCAATAAAGATATTTTATACGGATTTGAATGAAACTCACTTAGTTGAAAGTCAATAAATCCAATTACTTTAGATATCAGAAATGCCAGGATAAAAACTATTAGGGGATAATCTTGAGTATTTTAAATTTAAAATATTCATAGATTTCATGCGATCGCACGTTCCGGCTTCATTTCTTGGAAGGGAAATATTGAAAATGGATATTGCCAATAGCATAAAGTTCAGAAAGCCTCGATAACAGGCTCAGCGCAAGAAGGAGTCTCGAAAGCGGAAACATTTTATGCAATTTGGTTCATTATATTTTTACACTGCATTTGTATTTTGAGCAATTTTATACTTTTATGTTTTAAAGAAAAATTATAACAGATTAAGATATATCAGTTCCGATTCTTAAATACGTTCAAAATATAAACATCTAAAAGAATCTTGAAGTGAAATAAGATAAACAATTTATATATATATTTTTAAATAATTAAAAACTCAAAATAATCTAAATCCAACTGAAACTTTCTCTTGCAGAATCTCTTAAATTTATAAAATCATTGGGAATAAATTTTTGAATCAGAGAATGTTAATGACATATATAAATAATCGAAAAATATTATGGGCTTGACCCAGAAACATAATTTCTCTAGGGGGTAATAATCTGACCCCATTCTAATAAATACTCCTCGTCAATTACCTATGGTATTTTTCATGGTAGTTGTAGCTTCTACAAAAATTCTATTTCCCAACTAACAAAACAAATGAATTTGCTAAAAAAAAATAAAATATCCTCTTTCTCAATTAGAATTTATAATATTCAATACTCCTTTTGAAATTACTCTATTGTCTATATTTTACCTCAAATAAATAAATTATCCGGATCTCATAAAATCCTTTTTATTTAAAAAGCTTTTTCAAGAAAATCGAAAATCAGATTTTCTAAAAGCCGATGCGTACTATCTCAGGAAAGAGATCCACAAATAATTCAAGACCATTGCATAAGAAGATCGAAAGAAAGGAAACTTTTTTCTAATTTCCGTGAAAAATGATTACGCATTTCTTGGTAGAGAGACAAATTTTCTCTTTGTCTTTCCAGATCCTAACTCTTTTCCTTATATTTTTTACTGGCTCCTGCGTGCGCAATGGTTCAATTTGTATGCGTTGTGAGTCTCGAATCGACTTTAGCGCATTCAAGCCGCATACGGTTGAGCTGACACGAGGGTTAGGGGAGAGAGATTTGAGCATTCAGGAGGGTGAGATGGTGGTTTTATTAAAAATATCTCTTATTCTGGCGAGGTGCAATCGCCGTCCTGGTATCATAGGCCAGTGTCCGCTCGCAGTAAATGCCTTTTCTTTGAATTTTTTAATAAATTCTCTCCGTTAATGGCGCCTTGCTGATGTCGGTCATCACGGCATTCATATAAACAGCTGATTTAATACTGGCTCCGTCTTGGATCGCGCGTAAATTACGGTCGTACGCGGGTGAGTGCTTACTCCAGTTTATACGTTTTCCCAGCGTACAAGCACCTCAATTACGAGCTCTACTTGCTCCCCAAGCACGAAAGCGCTACGAATTATCATCTGTCACCAGTATTATTCAATTACGAGCATTCAGGCGCGCCTTAATCGTGTTTCGTTGATTGCGTGCGAAAGTCACTCCTGTTAGGTCTCTTTTCACTCCATCAGGTGTCGTTGAACGATCAAAGTTCCTCTTTAAAAAAGACACACGTCCGCGGCTTTCTCGCCTCCGATAGTCACTTCATAATTGTGTCATTCAGTCTTCAATGGCCTTTATTTACAGACTTTGAAAACGGGTTTTCCACTGCATCAGTGAATAACCAAAACTTATTACACTGAAAAATGGAAATTTTTTCGGAGGAGTAATTTTTACACTGAATTCGAGGTAAAAACTCTCCCAGATTTAAAAGTCGCTCTTTTTCAATAAAAATGAGGGAAAAATTTATTTAAAGAAAATCTCTTTCGAATATGAGATCATTTTAGCCTGGATTCAAAATATTGTGTTTTTATTATGAAAGCGCCTAAATTTTATTGTTGGGAAAAGTAAATAATTAGCTGGTTCAAACATATTTAATATAAGGTGAATTTTTGAGCATGAGGTATAATTAAAATAACAATATTTTATTCTATCTTGCAAAAATATTATTGATATTTGACTTAAAGTTCGGGGAACTGGATATGGATCAGAATGTGTCTGAAAAAAGTTTGAAACCTTATGTCGATACTTGGAAAATCCACTATCCTCCCCTAAGTGAAGCTTTCGGATTTAATTAATAAATGTGACGGAAAAGTATGTTATTAACTTTAATGTCTCAAGACCTGTATAGTGTTTTAATCTGATATCCTCTAATCTGATATCTGATTATTCTAATAATTAATGATTTATTTTTTACGCTTAATAGAATTTCTTTTTTGTTAATTTTGGCCCTTGGATTAAATATTACTAAAGGTTAAACAAAGGAACTAAAAGAGTTTAGCCAAGATTGAATGTTACTCAATGCTTTGTTCTATATTTAATGAGCTAATCTATGTTTGAATGAAGGTTCTGTCGATCGGCACTCTAAACGTTAAATTTAAGTCCAGCGGGAATGAACCTGTGAATCATTAATTGTAATTCACAATTGGAATTGTCTTATATTAATACACAACTATTATCATGCATATTACCATCATAAATCAGTGGAATGTATAAAATATACTTTAGAAATTAGAGTATAAATATGAAAATAATTTCAAAAATCTGCCCGCTTCGCGTGCAGTTCCCAAATTTGAGTGCGCCTAGGGAACGCGATTCGATCGTCGCTTTGCTTCGTTCATGACACTCGCGCTCGATTTTCATGAGTAAAATACTTTATTTTCTTCCAAATATCTCCATATGGAAAAACAATCGTAGACTTTATTTGAGTAAACGATTTTGCACTTCAACGCTTATTTCGTATCTCACATATTTTGTTTGAAAAATGGAATTCTTGACTTTTTATAGCATTTTTAAAATCAAAACATAAAAATACTCCCTAAATCCGAAACAGTGAAAAACCACTGATTCGAATGTTATAAGTCTTTCACATAGAATCAGTGAAATTTAACTAATATGACTGGGAAAACTCACTGGTTGACCAACGAATTTCACTGTTGACAAGTATATTTCACTGATTAAGCAGTGAGTTTCCCTGGTGAAATCAGATAAATTCCACGGATTTCTATGTGGAAGATTTATAACATTCGAAACAGTGGTTTTTCAATGTGAATCAGTGAGTTTTTATTGTTTCGGATTCAGGGAGTACATACTATCGAAAAATGTCCTGATGAGAATTCGTAGACCTCATTTAGGCAATTAAGTTTACATGTCAACGTTTTTTTGTATCTTAAAAATTTTATTTAAAAATAGAATTTTTGAATTTTAATCGTATTTTTTGAAATTGAAACGAAAAATATACATTTTATCAGAAACTGTGTCAGACAAAATTTTTAGATCTTATTGAAAAAAAAAATTTTGCACAATTGTGTTTTTTTCGTATTTTACATATTATTAAAAAATTGAATTTTTGATTTTCAATAGTATTTTTTTGAATTAAAAAGATAAATATACATTTTATGAAAAATGTTGTGATTTAAACTCATAGATCTTTATGTAGTAAACAATTTTGTATCATAAAGTTTTTTCATATCTCGTGTAGTTTAACTAGGAAATAGAATTTAGATATTGACTTTTTTCAAGTTTTAACATACTGTAAGATTCCTAATTTTAGTTCAATCGAAAAATGTAATTAGGATAATTAGTAGAGATTTATGATCATTATCAAAAACCAGTATTGGAATTATGGAGTTTTTCATAATTTTTTTCGAAAACACAAAAAATGCTCCTATTTTGACAATTTTGGTTGGACTATTACTACTTCTAATACAGACAGACACAGACAGACACTTTCGTAAAACCCATTTTTTCTGACTCAGGGGGTCACAAAACATGAAGGTTTAAGGGAAATTCTGAATGTAATTTTTTACATAAAACTAATGCCTTCTCATTTATGATGAGAATGTAAAAATATTCGACTCGAACATTATTTAAAGTCAGTTAATTAATAGTCCATTAGTTTTGTATGATTAAAATTTGATTAGAATATGTAATTATCGCGGTTACAATTTTGACTTGAATATCTAATATATCAGTTATTGAATTTCCAAAAGTTTTCTAACAGGATATTTTCTTATTTAAATCAGTCTTTGATACTTTTCGTGACGCGTATAATCTTGAGACTAATTTCCAGAAGTAAGTACATTTTCAAAAAATGATCTCTGCTTATTGAAAAATTGGAGTTAGTGAGAAAAGCTTTAAGTTAACTTAAATGCGAGGAAAGAAGATAAGGTCATAACGGATCGACGTTCAAAGGCTAACACGATTCAATGACACTTTCGGTTTGTTCCGTCTAATCTGCTCGAAGCAAAATGTTTCTACTTGGCTTAGACTCAACAAAGCTGCGTAATCGGCCATGAGAACATCGCCTTACGACTCTGAGCCTCAAGTTTTAAGAATCGATAAGGTATTCCATAACTCTAAGAAGATTATAACTTTCTCACAAATCTGTGTGCAGTTATATATATATATATATAATCTTTAAAACAATCCCCAAAAATATTCCAACAATGACGCATTACTCAATCAAAAGATATATTTCCACTTATAATTTCTTTTCACAGATTCAGTCAGGGCTTTCTGAAAAGTTTGTGTTGTGGAATTGAGGCAAGTTTTTTGCTGCGTTTGCAGGTTTCTCGAACTGATTACTGGCGAAACTAGAGCAACGGAAAAATTAAGTTCGTGGTTGATTGAATATCTGTACCACCAAAGTTAGGATTCGATGAAAGACACTGCGGTGGTTCAGATGAAGAGGGTTGCAGCATAAATCATTACGACTACTTTCAGTTCATTGGCCGTTTTGTGTACTTCCTGATCCTTCGATCCATTGAATGTTTTTTTCTGAGCCCCTTTTTTCGAACTTGTAAAGCAACGCCAACAGTTCTTGGGTTCAAGGAAAAACTTTCCGTTGAAGAAGGAACTACAAACTACGTGTTGGCTTGGCTCCCTGCTGTGCTCTCGTTCTTTTCTAGCGAACTATATCCCTTTCACGTATTTCTTGAAGAAATTCTATTTAAAGTTGCGATTTAGTACTTCCTCTTCAGGTTCTATTCGCCGGTCGACATGATCTCTTTTCCATTAATAATCCGCGGAGTTGTTCGTCCTTTCTATGGAAATAGCGAATATATAATGTCTATATGGATTGTTTTGGAACGTGGACCTTACTTCGAGCAAACGTATGAGCTTATTTACAGGTCTGTGCAGATATTTGAATAGCTAAATTATGCACTTCGGAAATCGAAGCGAATGTTCGCCTAGATCTTCGAGCCAAATAAATGCATGCCTAGAGATATTCAATCAGCAATCGAATATTCTATGTCCCTTCTGTTGTACATACATATGTACCAGGAGAACATATGTGTGTCATATTCACATATGGGAAATTTCATTGTTAGGAATATTATTCCAATACTTCAAAAAAAAACTTCAGCTCTGCAACCAGTATAAAAATATATATTACGATATTCAAATTTTTAAGCTTGCCTTCGTTCAGACGAAGCATATTGTGAAAGAAGCAAAATTTGTTTCCTCGGTTAAGTTAAGGTAGTTCGTTCACGAAAATCAGACCTCAGGCAAAAATAGATAATTATGCTTTCAAGAATAGCAATATTATTATTGAAGGTCTAATTTGAAAGAGAAAAGATTATTTTTCATGAAAAAAATTTGAAACACAAAAAAATAATTTTATTAATAAATTTTATTTTTGCCCAAACTTATTTTCTTATCGCTTCAAACGAAATTTTTAAAAATGATGCGAATCTAATAAATTACGGTTCATTTTTTTGGAAAAAGATTCTCTACAACTTGACCGTTTCCGATTTTTGAAAATGAATTCTTTAATGGCTGAAATTATAAAAAAACAATTTTTCAAAACAAAATGTTTATAAACAAATTGCTGTATTTGATAATAATTAATCCAATTCCAAAAATAGGAAATAGTCTTGTTGTAGAGAATCTTTTCCCAAAAAAAATGAACCGTGATTTATTAGAATCGTATCATTTTTAAAAATTTCGTTTGAAGCGATAAGAAAATAAGTTTGGGCAAAAATAAAATTTACTAATAAAATTATTTTTTTGTGTTTCAAATTTTTTTCATGAAGAATAATCTTTTGTCTTTCAAATTAGCCCTTCAATTATAATATTTCTATTCTTGAAAGCAAAATTATCTTTTTTTGCCTGAGGTCTAATTTTCGTGAACGAACTACTTTAAATGTGAAAAAAGAAGTGTAAAATTTAATAAATTGTAACCAATGACGTGCTTTTTATGAGTCAAGCTTTTCATCGCTAATTATCAAAAAAGCATCTTTTTCTCTTTAAAAGCGCATCATTAATTTCAATTCAGTAAATCTTTCACTACTTTAGATTCAGAGAAAGGTAATTAAAACGGACTATTTACGCGGACAAAAAATTCGGTAATATGATCCACAAAATACGCAATCGTATTAGATAACTGAAAATATCAATTTCCAATTTTACCTTACTGCTTAGAAAACTCATTGGCTTTACCGATTTTCTGATTAACTGAAAGTATTAAAATAAATAATAACATGAAAATGGGATAATTCCCCTGAAATTTCTATGAAGTTTTGGGGAGTTCAATTTGAGAATCAATCAAGACTGGTTCGAATTAGAATTCTATTTTTTTTCCTCTCAAGTAATCGAACTTAACGAAAAAAAACAAAGAATAATAGAAACGAATAAAAATCGGCAGAACTTCAATTCACTCCTGCGTGTGAAGCACGCAAGAAAATGCATTCTAATGCGATATGAAGTATGTATATAAAAATGTAGAAAAGCGTTCTGTTAAACTTTTCAGGGAAATTTACTCCCCTAGTGTTTCAAAAGTGAAATGGAAATCCTCGTCCTTGCGTTTTTCAAGTAGCCTGTTGTGAGATATACTCGACGGATTACATATTCTCACGTATATACACAATTGTAAGACTCATTTCTAAAGTTGGAGTTATTAAAATGTTCTGGTTTTCCAGAAGTAGAAATAATTCACATGCCAAAATTCGTTCGAAATTTTGTATGAACAACGGAAAATCGGTTGAGGTTACCCTACGTCTCTTTTATTATAAGCCAACAATACAAGCGTTCGATCGCAGCATTCAAAAGCACTTTACATAGGAGGCAAATTCAATAGTACAGAGGCACTTTCTCGAGCAAACGTCCTATCTTTACCATAGGTAATCCCTCGTAACCCCCAAACCTCTCAATTTTCCACTTTTATTTTCCCTCTGCATGACCCTTCCTATGACACGGATCCTAGTTTCTCAAGGGTATACATAAACTTTCTACCAAGGAATCACACGCTTTCAGACATATGTAGACCCCTGGTATTAAAGGATTAAGCTCGAGGTCGAACGGGGATTTAATAATTTTTCTGTTTTTTTTTGGATAAGCACAGGTTCAGAAGGTCTTTGTATCGAAACTGAAATGCTCTTGAGTGCCATTACATGGTGAAAAATATGAGATAGAAGAGAGGAAATAAAATAGTTTCAGATAAAGCCCAGCACACGATAGAAGAAAAGAATGCATCTTTTAATAAATTTCCATCTGAGAGCTCACTAAAGAATTAAATCCTGATATTAAAATTTATTTCTATTCACATTAATTCCAGCTGTAGAGTTAAAAACGGATAATTTCTCAAACTTTATAAATTGGATGAGTTAATTTATCGTTCATTAATCTAAAAACTATATTTACTCATTTCTAAGAACCAGACCCAGGCCTGGCCCTGGTCTGGCTGAGCTCAGGCTTGGCTTGGCGTTTCAATGTGAGACTATCACCAGGTCTGGTAATTTTCACACGGGTGTTTTTATTTGCGTTTGAATTAGAATTTTCCTTTTGTTACTTATCTTTTATTGAAGAATTGTAACGAATTTTGTTCACGGTTTTCAATAATTTTTTGCATTTTATATAATTTTTCTCATTTGGCTTCCCACGAAGAATGTAATTTCCATGTTTTATAAAGATGATTACAGTCACACCTCTTTACAACTGTTGCTCGACCTAAATTTTACAAATTGCTGCTGGGTTGGTTGACTTAAAAGCTTGCAAAACTGATGGATTCAACGCTAGATGCTGAAATTTATTGTGAATTTACGCAAATTTCAGTACAGAACAACTTTCCACTTTTACACTATTTTCCGAGAAATGTGAAACTATGAGGCATTTTTCATAGTAATATTTACACCAAAATTGTTTTTCACGCGAAACACAACATCACTGCAGAAAATTACATTGGTGAAATCAGTGTCAATTGCTATTTACCCGATACTACTTTACCTCAACTTCTGCAAATAATATTTATCATACACGTTATAACATTTATCAGAGAAATTTCAAGAATCTCATTCACAACGTTATTTCACTTAGCCTTTCTTTCGATGTCTATCGCCGACGTTAAAAATGAAAAATCGAAATTAAATGTCAGTTACTGTTAACCATGGCTAGAGACTCGAGAATATAAAATGAGATGCTAACGGATTTTCTATCTTTGTACCGCAGAAAATGAAAGTAAAAATGAAGTAAAACCATTGAGAAAAAAGAGAGAGAGAGAGAGAGAAATATTATCGAAACCGACAATCTTTTAATATATTGGATTTTTACTTTTCCTTTTTGTATATATTCCAGCAATTTTCATCTATTTTTTTCCTTTTTCTACACTTCTTCTCAACCGATTTTCCCCCTATTTGGTTTTTTTTTGTAGCCACCATTCCAAGTCCCTCATTTACGTTCGCTATATTTCTAATGCCCTTTATGAATTTCCGTCTACGTTTATACCCTTTAGCCTTTCGTTCGCTCCATGTACGTTCGACAAAGGCTACGAAGTCAGCTCGGGTTGCGTTCTTACCATTGGCATTATGGCTGACCGATACAGGAATTTACTACTGAACGCTAACTACGGTAGCTGTAATAATCGAAGCGAAAAATTGTAGGGTTGCCAATTATCTTCATACAGTTGTCGTACAATTTAAGCTCTGAAAGTTGATACGAATCGATATAAACTTTAAAAACCAATTTTATTGAGCGTTATTAATTTTATGTCTTATTAGAGCATTTGAAATACAAAATATTTTCCGTTATATAAAATGGAAAAAAGTATTTATAAAATATTTTTTTCTCTATTGATGTAGAGAAAGTTTGTTCAGAGAAACTTATCCAATTTTGAGAAAGTGGCGTTTTGATGTTAGGCCGCATTTCAATGTTGACTTTGAAATTTAACTGTAAAATAACTGTTTAATTAAAAAAACATAGGACTTTCATTAATATTCGTTGAATGGATCGATCTAACGAATAAAAGTCATAAATTTCTAAAAATGCTTTAAATGATAGTCAAAGTGAATCATAATTAGGCATTTAAAACAATGAAATTAGTTTGTAGATTATTTATTACTGAATGGAGGAAAAAAGTATAAAACTTAAAAGTAATGACAATGTAGTAACTACATTTTCTGTATTTTCACAATTTCTTTGATGATATTTTAACATATTTCTAATAAAGGCATATAACGGTGTTTTACTTAATTAAAACAAAAATTTTACAAAATAATTTGCTTGCAAAAGATTCCTTTCCTGTCAATTTTTATAGGAAGTTTAAAAAATTAAAAAATTTTTTTTTTATATTTTGTACTCATAAACTTGAATTTGAAAAAATAGCGCTCGAATTATCTTTTGATTCATCAGGTGGGTATAATTTGAAATAACTAACAATATTAATAATAAAACGTAATAAGTTTAGTTTGTTTTCGAATGATTTATGAAATTAGGACTGACAATCAAGGAGTTTAATTCTGGTTATGTATAGTAAATTCGAATTTTCTGAGCATTCACTTCATTAATGCATTACACGACGACTAGAATTTGAAAAAAAAACTAAAACTGGACGATTTAAGATTATAATACTAAAAAAAATTCTAGTTTAAAAATTTTATAACTTTATTTCGTGATAATACTAATTTCAAAGCCTTTTAAATGAGAACAAAAATTATAACGTGAAACAATAACAGTTCAAAGGATAAAAAATAATATTCACTAAACTATCATTTAACGTAAAAATTGAACTTTTTTGAAGTTGTTTCATGCATAGGAAATTAAATCATCACTTTTTCTAGGTTTTCCCATGTATATATTAATAAGTTATCCTCTTTGGATGTTTCCCACGTAGAATTTTATGCTCTAGAGTTAGCTTCAATTTAAAAAATGTAATTTATAACTTCATCTAGACTTTTTCAGTGCGAAATTACACTTTTTTAATTTCAAATCCAAATAAATAATTGTTCATTTTAAGCTCAACAATTCTAGAGAGACAAAATGACTACAAAGTAATTTTTGAATGGTTTGAAACTCAATGTGAAATTAAAAATTACATGAATGTCGAGATCTTCTGACTATTTCTACTCATAAATACAAAATACTTGCACTGGGTGATTAATAGACGTACATATATTTCTGGAAAACCCAAAATTCTAGTGCAGCTAGTTAATTTTGGTTGCATAAACCACGTGGAATACAAAATTCACAAGTGGATGTACATTCACTCTCTCCAGCAAAATAAAAATATAGACAAATGTAATATTTACAAATATTTAAAAGTTGTTTGAAACATACACAAAAAGCTTTTTCAAGAACACCGAAAAAAGGAATAAAGTAGGAAACAGTTTCCCAATACATAAAGCACATGTTATATTGTATGCTAGGGAAACAGTTCACATGGTGCGGCTCAGTCGATACAAATTGAATAAAAAGACCAGAAAGGATCATTATATATTTAATATTTGCTCATATTTTTCCTCTTATGAATGACTACATTTAATATTTTCTTCTTATTACTCAAGATAAACTGAGGAACATAAATAAAAGTGAAATGTGGATGTGAGAAATAATTAATAGAAGCAGAACTAGAACATCAACCTAAATATAAGCGGCTGCATGCAAATTATTTACTCTACACTTATAATTAACCTTAACCAATCTTCTATTTATGCACGACAGTAAGAAGCATTCTTCCATTTATCTACAGGAAGACTATTGACTCTTCAGATCGAAATTAGAATTATTGAAAATGAAATGAACTGAATGACTTTTAAATTGAACTTTCATGACCTTTTACTACCTTTCATCGGGAAATTAATATTACCAAAGTCACGAAAATGGATTTTATCTAAAAGGACCCTTATCATCTTATTTCTATTAATTAGTTCATTTTTCATAAAAATATTGAGTGGAAGGAAATTTAGCAAATTTGTATTCCTCAAATACTCAAAGATGTTCTATTTTTCTAAAAAGGCAAATCAACTGGCAATGCGTGGGAATAATTGGCAAGGATTTTAGACAGTTAAAGATTAAATTAGCTTTTTGTAGTTTTGTACGAAGTGTTAAAAAAGTAATGTCACCAATAGCATTAGTAGCTTGCGTTGCTACTCTTGTCACTTTTCCTTTTGTAGCATTCATTTTCCCTTTCCTCACTATTTCTCGATTAAGGCTGTCTCGTTCAAAGTAATTATCCAATCGATCAATTTTCTGCTTCTCTCTCTCGCTTTGCTCATTGAATCGGTTTCAGTTAAATCCTTTCGCGATTGCTCGAGCCGATTATTCTTTCATGTACAATAGAGGTAAAGCGTAGTGACAGACACAGTGACCGGAGTAAATTTTCTCTATTTACAATCCTTTATCGTAAAGCTCCGATAAATGACAGATGCTCTTCGATTGATTGATCAAATCTGATCTCCAATTTCGTAAAAGAAAAATAATTCAACAGAGTTAAAATTAGTATAAATAAGGAATTCTGAGAGTTGTGAAACACATTTATAAATGGATTTTATAGGAGAATTAAAACAATGTAAAAAATTGTGTTCACTATGACAATATCTAAAGGTATCGAAATCATTTTTTTAAGTGAAGGATGACAAAAGTGATTTTTTCTCCAAATAATGTAGAGAAAATCTGTGTTCAAATCATTAACGTTGTATAAATAGGTACGATAATTATACTTATTAATAATTTTGTTGCTGCATAACTAATATAACATTTATGCTTGGTTATTTACACTTCAATTCAAACAAAATATCTGTGGGCCAAATAAATATTTGTTTGAATCAAATTAATTTTTCTTCAAAACGAACAAATTATTGCATTCGTATATATTCAAAGATATAATTTGTTTGATTTAAGGCAGAGATCGAACAAATTTTATTTTATTTAAGTAAATCATTTCTTTAAATCAAGAAAATCTTTCTAAAAAATAATTTTTTTTCATTCAATCAAATCTTTTTTCTAATATTATGATAATGTAATAAATTTTAAAAGATTAATTATAAGACAAGAATGATTTTGAACCAAGGGAGAAAAACATCCATAAAAGATAATCTATACTTACAAAAAAGTATTAAATATTTTCACTTGGACGACATTCATTTTCATTTCCCTGCGACTGACTTTCGTCGCATCCTGAGCTCGTAAAACTCTTTGATACGATTTTGGAAATCTTTTCTAGACGACTTAAGCTATTGAAATTTAGCAATTAAGTTCGACCAGAATCGGTTCGGCATTCTGTAGAAACTATTATGTTCGCTTGAATGCAAGATTCGACAATCTTTTCTACGTATCTCAATTCATTAAAATTTGGTAATAAAACTGGAAAAGATCTCGTCCGCATAATGCGAGAGTCATTACGTACTAAAAGTAGTATTATAAAAACGCTTGGTTCATCCAGTACTAAACGCGACTGTTTCTTCGAAATGCCGCAGTCCATTAAAACTCAACAATTGCATTTTACTCATTCTGATCAGCATGTTACGAGAATTATTTTATACCAACATTAGCATTACAAAAATACTCGTAACCTAATTTTTCCTATAAAAACGTTCATATTGGCAATGTTACTATAACAGCCGAAAAAACACCAGTTCTGTTTCATTACTCTAAGCAATCTTTGTTACAGAATTACAGAATGTTCCCAGGGCTTAAAATATTTTAAATTTTAAATTACACACTTTTTCGAAAAAATGAAAAGTAATTAATTCCGTCTTGTGAGAAGAAGAATAATAGTGCGGTAACTAGTAATAGAAAGAAGAAAAACCGGCGTAAGGGTATAAATCGTCGTGGTTTGTTTGCCAAGGTTTTGTGGAAATCTACAAGTGACAGTTTACGTCTAGAACTCTAAAATCGTCCAAGTACCGAAATTAGTGAAACCAAGTTCCAGTTCACACGCTAATTGCTACCGCTGTGAACTAAAGAATTCTCCTGATTCAGTGCTCCAAGATAGAAATAATTCATTCCCTCTCGCACTCTATGCTAAAAATACTGTTTTTAAAGAAAAATTAACAATGTGTAGAGTAGGATTGCGTATTCTTTCATTCATACTTTATGAATTAAAAGAGATGATATTTTAGATCTAGAATTAGTATACAATTGAAGGAGGAAGGGTGAATTTCCGAAAAGCCCAACCGTTCGATTTCTTTGGAACTGCATTTACTTACGTATTTTGATGTAGTAATTACGAATATCATCGTAGAAATTGGCGAAAATTTGATTTTCATCGTAAATACCATGAAAAATATATAGAAATCATGATTTTTAACATTTGTCTCGGGGTATTCTAAGAATTTTGAAAAATATTTCAAACAAAAGTTGTAGATTCTATCAAGATACATATTTTATTTCATATTCATTTCTTTATTCGAGTGATATTTTCCGAGAAAAGTGAGAGTGAAGTTAAAAAAACTTAAAAAGGGTGGGAGTAGTAGGCGTTAGGCATTTCACTCCATTCAATTTTTCATCTGTTTTCTGGAAAATTATTAGTGATATAAAAGAAAATATATAGAACACAAAATATGTACTTTGATGAGATCTCCAACTTTTGTCTTAAATATTTTTCTAAATTTTTAGTGTTTCCCGAAATAAGGGCCAGAAGCCATGATTTCTATGCTCTCTAAATCTGAATTAGTCAAATTTTCACTGATTGAATCAGTGATTTGCCTTTTCACTGATTCATCAGTGAAAAAATATTTTTAACTGTTAAATCAGTTAATTTTCACTGATTCATCAGTGAAAAAAATATTTTTCACTGACAAATCAGCCAATTTTCACTGAAATAATCAGTGAAATTTCACTGATTTACAGTAACCTCTTTTTAGCTATTTGAATCAGTCAAATTTCACTGATTATCAGTAGATTTTGACTGATTCAAATTTAGAGAGTGGGTTTTTCATGGTTATCACCTTGAAAATTGAGTAGTCACAAATTTTCAATATTATTCACTATAAACTTATTCCAGTTGAAGTAGTTTTCATGAAATTTTTTTAAATCCATTAAAATAAGGGTCATGAACATCAAGAGTCACATCACACTTTCCCATATGCAGGAAATATTTTTATGGAATTGTCGTGTTTCAAATTATAAAGTTATCACCCTTATGCATTACACAATTAATCCATCCGGAGTGCATTCAAAACATGCGCACACGTAAACATAACACTAATTTCAAAATTATAATTGAATAATGAAAATAAATATTATGTGTAAAACTATTTGCTATAAATGATATCAATATTATCACCAATTATTACATTTTAAACATTATCCAAACCTCATATATATCTACTGTTCAATAATCAGGTGAAAATGAGGGTTGGTATTGATTTTTTTTTTTCATAATGCTAAAGCTTCTTCTCATTTTTACTTACTGGTCAATTAGGATCAACAGGTAGATGAATCCTTTTGACATCTTAATTTCATAGCCCGCCTAATTAGTTTAATCAAAATAAGTTTAATTTGAATTTCCTGGATAGATGAAAGTTCAAGCTTCAAGTACACCCCTAGTTCCAAGTTTACAACCAACGAGCTCATGATGAATTCGAAACTCGTTTTTTGAGTCGTAAATCATGCAAGTATTTTCTTCTACTTCAGCCACAGACTTCCCTCCTCTAAGAGCGAATAAAGCATTAAAAAACCTGTGTAATTTAAAGCAATTAATTATGTATCTCTAGGACTTTTCAAGTTGTGACTCACTTAACGAGTCGTATTTTTCTTTTCAAGAGACCTACGTAGAATTTGTAAATATCAGTTCATGATGGTGGATATAGAGTTTACATCATACCTAGAGCTCAAAACAAATATTTTAGGAAAAATCAAGCAACAAAGGTTCTATTATTTGCATTCGCAGCAAGTCGTCCTTCCATATAGCAGGGTTTATAATTTATACGAATCAAATAAATTGATTAATTTTGAAGATATTTGCAATCTTCGTGACACGACCTCTATTTTCCACCTAACAGTATTTCTCGGTTTGATAGGTGTGACAATCAACAAGATTGTTCCTCGTTGCAAATTGTTCACGGAACTTTAGAGCCTTACGAACAATCTAGAGTCCACTTGAACCCTTTCGGTTCATGCAATTCAGGAAACTATGGACCTAATCGCATTAAAAGCTTGAAGCACGGTCGTACTACTCATCTTCTTCCAAATCAAGATTATAATTAGTGCAAGACACCAAAAATAATTAAATCAAATTTAATCAAATCGAATATAATTTATGTTCTGTTGAGAGCCACTCATGTTTTTAAATGTTTCCTTTAAAAAAATTCTTTTACGATTTCAGTCACTGAAAATTTTACTTTTAAAATTTTTTCTAGAATTTTCGCTATAACAAACATATAAAATTTATTTTGGAAAGTTTAAAATTTTAACATTATACAGTCCCTGGCCATATTATTATACTCACTTTGGTTTTTTTAGGTGCATAAAATCTCATAATATTGACAATATACGTATTACAATTTTTCTCTAAAAAAGACATGAAAGACGTCAAAAAATTATACTATTTTTTCTCTAGATTCTGAAGAGTCTAAACTTTGAACTAAAAAGGCGTAAAAATTGAAAAAATGTAATACTCAAAAAAAAGGTTTTAAAATAACATAAAAGTAATAACCCACAATAATTAATTGGATTTTTTTGAAAAATTGAATATAATTATTTTTAGTATTTTTTCATAAATAGTTTTGTATGTTTGAATTTTTACGTCTTTTTGGAATATAGAGAAAAAATAGTATTATTTTTTGAGACGTCTTTTACATTCTTTGTAAATTAGCTTTTAAAGTGAGTCAAAGAACATATAGAAACTTCAATTGTTTCGGAAGTTAATCATAACTCCAGAAAAAAGTGAAATTTACACTTTTTTCACAATATTTTTCTCAAAAAGTAACAATATTGTCAATATTTTGAGATTTTATGCCCCTAACAAAAACAAAGTGAATATAAGAATATGGCCAAGGACTGTAAAATTTATCAATCGTTGAAAACAATTTTTTTAATTAAAACATTTTTAAGATAAATTTTATGTATCCGTAATTGTCAGATTCAACAGATTAAAAATTCTCATTTTCAATTAGCTAATTTCAAAATTAAAAAATAAATTATTGAAAAATCGTTTATCCCTACAATTGACTATTCAACAAAGGACCCTTGTTGGCTTGGGCCAGAATTGTTGCACTCAGGTAAGTTAGGGCCTGGAAAGAGTTTTTCAACAACTATTCCAAAGGAACCATTTTTAGTATGAAAAGTTCGAAAGAAACTATATTTAATTTGAACCGCAACAAAATAGAACCTCCGGTTTTTTTTGTCTAATTAATTTATAAAGAATAACAATATTTGGATTTAAAAGCGTTCTCATCGAAATACTTATCTATTCCTTTAAGTAAAACTCTTAACGTCTGATATTTTTTACTTTAATTCACTCGAAATAAAAGTCTCTAGAATATTTTCCAAGACTGAGCATTTGTCGTCTCCGTTTTCGAATCCGTTGAATATTTGACACGACTTCCTGTTACCTATCTTCAGATTACAGGTCATAAAAAGGGAAATTGAATGGCACGATGAAGCTTTGAAATAAGATTGTCAAGTTTGAAGACATTGGTTGTTGATCCTCCATACAGAAGATGTTTCAACCATCCCTGCCCCTCGTATCTTTCTTTTCAGTCATCTTAACTTTCTGTCACTTGGAAGGAACACGTCATAGAGGGAGTACAGACGAAGGTCCTGGGAATTCTAATATAGCTCACGAGAACCTAAAAAGATAAAATATAGATGCGAGAGAGGAAATCACAAAACCGATGTGTCTCACTGGGTGATATGGTTATTTGATGTATGTCAGGTTTGGGAATGAGATTCTGTCAATATCAAAGTTTGGTGACTGATGCGAGATTGTACAATAAATGTCCTCGTCAACAAGTTTCTTTCCAAGCATAAACGATCAAAATTTGCACAACCGCCTTCAGAGGCACGGGCATAGGTTAACTGAAAGATACGATTTTTTAATCCCAAATGCATTTTATTTCATTGAAACGAAAAGTATACATTGCCGGTAAAAATTATTTGTTCACTTGTTGTTTCAGTTATTCCTAAAGTGCCTTAATTTTTATAATAACAAGTTTAAGGTTTTTTGAAAGCATGAAAGTTAATAAAATTTTGCATCTAATGAGATCAAGTTCAAGGCTAAATGTTAATTTTATAGAAATATATTGCCAAAAACGTCAAATTTCGATTTTTTTAAAAAATATTAATAACACTGAAATTAATTAGGATTGCAAAGTATTTTTGGTCCCATTTTGAAGGTTAGTGTTTGCTATAGTATTTTTACGACTTATGAAGATATTTTTTCAATTCAAAAAATTTAAAATATTACTATTTTCAAAAATATTCCTAAATTTCATTAAAATATGCTATAAATAAATAAAATTGATACAGTACTGGTCAGAATTGTCCGGACACCTGTTTTTCGATAATTGCTTAAATTATCCTAATTTCAATTATATAAGTGAAAAAATTTGTTCTCTTGATTAAATTTAAAGCTATCAAAATTCTTTATAAAATGAACCCAGCATGAATTCGTTTTGTTAAATTTTGAAGAAGTTATTGCAGAAATAGTTAAGATTTCAATGCTTTCTTAAATTTTAAATAACTTTCGAAGTAATCAACATTTTTTAATGTTCTTGGGCTCGTTTTAGAGCTAAGATTTTACAGAATCGCATTGAGTTATCATTATAAATCTATAAATTTTTTCTTGCATAATGCAAGAAGTTAAAATTGTAACAAAAAAATAGGGAAATTTCGAAAACATTTCATCTGTAGGTAAATCATAATAAAGATCATATGAATATATATTTTAAGGGGATTCGATACAAAATTCATGATTATATGTTTTATATATCTTATGAAAATGTTTTTCTAAGCAAAAGCAATATTGGAATTTTTCCAACTTTTTTATTTGAACTTTAACCTCGTGCAGTATGTAAGAAAAAAATTACACATCAATTCTGAGAATTTTGATCGATTTTGTAGAAATTTAGCTTTAAAATTAGTCCAAGAACATTATAAAATGTTGATTACTTTGAAAGTTATTTAAAATTTAAGAAAGCATTGAAATCTTGACTATTCCTGCAATAACTTCTTCAAAATTTAACAAAACGAATTCATGCTGTGCTCATTTCATAAAGAATTTTGATAGCTTTAAATTTAATTAAGTGAATAAATTTTTTCACTATAATAATTCAAATTAGGATAATTTAAGCAATAATCGAATAACAGGTGGCCGGACAATTCTGACCGGTACTGTATAATAAATATAAATAAATAAATTTATTCTAAGAAGCTACACAGCTTTTAAAATTTACGACCTTTGTATATCATGTTTGACCCCGCGTAGGATCCAGGAAAAAATCTGAAAATATCTTGATTAGTTAGAAAAACACTGTGAAGACTTGCCTTGCAAATGAAACCAAAAAATTTTAAAAACCTTAATTAATTTCAAAATCATTAAAATTTTTCAAAAAGATCGAAATTTAACATTTTTTGCAATATATTTCTATAAAATTAACATTTAGCCTTGAACTTGGTTTCATTAGATGTAAAATTGTATTAACTTTTATGCTATCATGGGGAAAAAAACTTCAACTTGTTATTATAAAAATTAAGAGACTTTAGGAATAGCTGAAACAATAAGTGGACAAATAATTTTGACTTGCATTGTATATAATATAAAAAATGTGTGCCTAGATAAACATTTCTTGAACTTTTCTAAGCAAATATTCTTGCTTTTGGACATTTTTTTCATACTTTGCATAGTTGAGCTAAAGATATTAATTTTTAATTTTCAATGTTACTTTTTAAAAATTGTAAACTTTCTTCGATCATGTGATTTTTTATTCCGACTTTTTTTTGTATCTCGCATAGTCTGTCTAGAAAATGGAATTATTTAATTTCAATTATATTTTCTGAATTGAAGCAAAATATATCCATTTTGTCAGAAAATCTGTATTTAAAATTCGTAGATCTCCTTTGAGTTAACGATTTTTCATTGTAATATATTTTTAAATATTGAATAGTTTGATTAGAAAATGGAATATGATTCTTGGTCTTCATAATTTTTAAAATAAAAATAGCATTGTGATATTTTGCAGAGATTTTTAAGCACTATTGGAAACCATATTAAAATTTTTATTTTTTGAAATAATACTTTACAATACCTTCTCATATGTGATGAGAATGTAATAAAAAATAAATATAAATGGATTCTTGATAACCTTATAAAATTAACGTAGCAGAAATTGATATGCAAAAACTTAATGAAACAATAAGGAATAATTCATGAGAAAAAATGAAGCATAAAAAAACATTTTATAAAGGTTTTTTCGTTGTATCAAGAAGCTCAGAAATTTCCCTCGACTTCCGTGATAATCTTTAGTAACAAACATCCCTATTATCTTTCCCGTGGACATATTCTTTAAGCAAACCAACCGATATTTAACAAAGAAGCTGACGTCGAAAATAACACGTAGCCGGAAACAAAATCTAAGGACTCGTTTTTCTTGAAATAAGAATGCGACGAAAAGTTTATTTCGAAAGAGAAGGCTTGTAAGAAAGACCACTCTTGACGTTGCCAAGAAAACGGAAACATCGACAACACGGATGTTTATATACAGTCTGTGGCCAGACACCATAGTTCTAGTGACAGAGTAAGAAACAGGAAAGAAAATATAAGAACCTAGAGGTGGTTAAAAAAGAAAGAAAAAAATATCGTCCTACTCGTTCGAGGTGGTTTAAGAGAAAGATGAGTCAAGTGCTGCACCAGGTAAACCAAACACAGTCACTATAGAAATCCAATCGCAGTCTCGTTTTGTAGAAAACTGAGAGAAGGAGGGTTGAAGATAAAGGGTGGGTTCTACCTGCATAAAAGGCACTCCCATTTCGTCTTCTCCCTTTCAACTCGAATTTGCATGTCAGCTACTTGGTGTTCGCATATAAGCCAGGAAAGTATTCCGATTGGAAATTGGGTGTTGCGCAAGCGACGTTTCAGGTTATTCACTCAAGTATTGCTAGAGAAATCGTCGATAGAACCTGTCACATGTGTCAATATCGAAACGACATGTTTCTCCGCAGTCTCAATTCTATCGTAACAAGCAAGATTGTTTCAATTTTTGGATGAAATAAATTCATTAGACCCCTGCGGATTAATCAACAATTCTTGATACATAAAATTGTACGTGATGTTTTGACCATATTGCTAATTTTAATCTTCAAAGAAGGGAGAAAGAAGAATCTAATGAAGCACTCAATTCAGAAGGGAGAGAAACACACTAATCCTATTATTTTTGAGCCCCTCATGCGCTCAAGTATACTTAATGTAACGCAAAATTAAAGCCATTCAAGACATAGTAAACAACTTTTCGTAAATCTTGTTTACGGTTGTAAAATTTATATTTGCCTTGAAAAAGTTCATAAAGATGATTAAGAAAAAAAAATATATTCCGTTTTTTACAGATACACATTCACACAAATTTTTCATTTATAAAGTACCTAACAATTAATTAGAATAGCATGGAAGGTAACAAAATTTTGCATTTAATGACCCCAAGACGAAGTGTTTTAGTCAATTATTAATGAAGATATTGCACAAACAGTCAAGATTTCAAAGTTTTCTTGAATTTTAAACAACTCTTGAAACAATAAACATTTTTGAACTCTTCTTGACTCATTTCAAAAACGAGATTCACGTAGAATGTCAATAATGTAACAAGTAAATTGTAATCATTTTTTCTTTAATGCAACCAAATTCTGAGCTGAGAACGAAAAAATTGTAAAACTTCAAACTCGTGAAAATATTTATGGAAGAAATTTTGAAAATAATTTTATAGTATTTTCTTTCATATTATCAGTTATTATAATATTTAAGATCCATTTTTCAAGTATGAGAATCCTTTGTATTCTCACAACTTTGTTTTTCTGAAATTTAACTTTAATAGTATCAAGAAAAAATTTATAAAAATATTTTTTATACGTTACTCATAGTCAATGTAAATTTACCTTTATAATAAGCTGAGAAAAGTTCAAAAAAGTTCAATGTTTCAAGAGTTGTTTAAAATTCAAGAAAACTTTTAAATCTTGACTTTTTTCGCAATGTCTTCGTTAATAATTGACTAAAACACTTCATTTTCGGGTCATTAAATGCAGAATTTTGTTACCTTCCATGTTATTCTAAGGAAAAAATTCAATATTAGGTATTTTATAAATTAGAAACTTTTATGTCAATGGTTAAAGAGAATTAGTCTCTAAGATTTTCTACATAGATGTAAAAATGTTAATTTTTATATTTATAAAAATATCTCATGAACTTATTAGGGAAAAAAATAGAAATGATCGTTCGAAGTAAATTTTGAATTTATGATCTTCATTCAAACAAGAAATTAATTTACGCGTGTATAAATTTAAAATAATTTTCCACGAAAAATCATTCTAATTGCCCCCCTCCTTTAAGTAATGACTAGTAAGATATCCTCAAGCCTTACATAATTTTTAAATAGTTTGCAAGCATACTTTTTTGTTCAGAGACGTGTATTTTTTGGGATTTTTTCTGTGTCAATTAATATTTTTGTAAACTTTCTATTTTGTAAGAAAAGAAAAAACTTCTAAAACGAAAGTAATCATTCTTGGAAGCCATTGAATATGTGCAAACAGTAATTATGAATTTCAGTGCACATGATCGTGATCTGGGCATAATAGGAAAGTACAATATCAAGAAGCAGATTAAAAATGCCTTTTAGATGAAGTCTCTGAATATTATTCTTCATCCGCTGACGTTTACTAACGTTTGTTGCAATATGTAACGTTGGTTATTTTAGTTTAGGAAACGTCGGCTTTTGGGAAACTAAAAATTCATTGTTTCTTCATGCTTTAATTAACTTGCCTATTCAAATTTTCATATATAAAGCAAGGAATAATGCGTAATATGTTACAATATTATTATTCTCATAATTATAGCGGAATGACAAATTATTATACTCACTTTGTTTTTGTTACTTGCATACAATCTCATAATGTAGACAATACACATATTAAAATTTTTCACTCAGAATATGATGAAAAACGTCTAAATTATGCATAAACGACCTCCAGATAAAGTGTTTTTGTTAAATTTTTGAGAAAAATATTGTGAAAGAAGTCCAAATTTCAAACTTTTCTTAATTTATGAATATCTCCTGGAATAATTCGTGCTTTTAGATGTTCTTCCACTCATTCTAAAGACAAATTTACGTAGAATATAAAAAACGTGGAAAAAAAATTATATTAATTTTTTCCTAGACTCTAAAAAAGTTTAAGCTTATAATAAGAATTTGCAGAAATTCAGAAAGAATTGCGTGCTTGGGAGATAAGTTTGAGCGCGCCCAAGGCTTGCGATTTGGTCGTTGCGCTTCGCGCTCGGTGTTCTATCTCCTTTACATAAAAATTACAACATTTTTTTCTGATTTCAAATGAAAGAAAAATTGCATTTACTAAAGGCTCTATAGCCTATACGATTTTTATTTTATATCCATTAGAGCCTTATTTGCATTTAAAAATAACCTTTTTCATCAATAGAAAAAGGAATAACTTCTGTAAATAAATTGTCAGCACCAAACTTATAGATCTTTCTGAAATAAACAATTTTATTTCTTAACATTTTTCCCGTATTTCGTATATTTTGGAGGGAAAATTGAATTTTTTGTTTCTATAAAAACGTTTTTAATGAATAAAGGAAAATATATAACTCCTATGTAAAAATAGTGAATAGCAAATTTGTAGATAATTTTGGAACAAACAATTTTGTTACACAAAATTCTTTTCGTATCCCTCATAGATTAATTTGGTGCAAAATGAAATCTATCATTTTTGATAACGTTTTTTACGATTAAAACGAAAATTATATGTCTGATCAAAAAATGGTCTCAAGTGAATTTGTATGCCTTCGTCAGATGAACAATTTTATCCCGGAAATTTTTGTAACTCGTATAGTTTTTCTTGGCAAGCAAATTTTTTTATTTTTAATAACATTTTTCATTAATAATTACGAGATTTAAAAAATGTTGATGAGCAAATTTGTAGGTCTCTTTGAAATAAACAATTTTTTTTCTCAAACCCCTCCTTTCATTTTGGGCCCTCGAGAATTGTGCCAAAGTGGAATCCAATTGGATAATTTTATCGAAAGTTGTCATAAAATGATAACCCGCAAGAATTAAATTTGCTTGAAAAAATGAGTATAATTATTTTTAGTATTTTGTTACAAATAATTTTGCAAATTTGAATTTTATCCCCCTTTCTGTTCTAAGTTTAGACTTTTTCAGAATCTAAAGGAAAGTTATCATATATTTTTTCGTGTTCTTTAAAATCTGTGTAAATCTACCTTTGAATGAGTCGAAAAACATCTAAAAACATCATAGGAATTATTTATAAAATTAGAAAAGTTTGAAATTTTGACTTTAACATTCTCATAATATAAGAAGGTATTTGTTTATTCACAATATCTTCCGCAAAAATGGACAAAAGCACTTCATCTTGAGGTTCTATTAAGCATAATTTTGCCATCTTTGGCTTTATCTTACAGAAAAAATTTTAATATCTCTATTGTCGATATAAGATTTTATACAACTAACACAAAAAATTCATTATACTAATTTCGCAACCCACAGTAGTATAATATGAAATATAATAATATCCTAACATTTAGTATTCACATTTAATATCTGAGTGAAGTTTAAATTCCTACCTTGCATGTAGGGTATTTTTCCTGTGGAGTGGGCCTTTTCCATCCCAGGAGTGGTGGAATGCAGACCAGAGCAGAGAGCAACCAAACCAGAGCAATCATAAGAGCTGCTCTTGCTGGTGTTCTTTTCTTCAGATAGTCCACAGCTTGTGTAATGCTCCAATACCTGTCCAAACTTATTAGACACAAGTTCATAATGCTCGCTGTGCACAAGAGAACATCCATTGCCGAGTAAATATCGCACCACCAATACCCGAATATCCAGTAACCCATTATTTCGTTGGCGAGCGAAAATGGCATAATAATAAGACCAAGAAAAAAGTCCGCAACTGCAAGACTTGCTATGAACCAGTTTTGAATGTTTTTTAGAGCCTTCTCCGTGGCTATTGCAATGATAACAAGCATGTTCCCCACTACGATGACAATCATCAAGAGTGTTACTACGATCGATGCGATCACTATATGCGGAAGGCTGTATCCAGAAGGATACATGCCTACGAAGATGTAGGTCTCGTTATGAAGACTTGTATTACAAGGATAAAGGCTATCGTTAAATGATGCGTTGGACACAGAATCGACTTCCTGTATAGGCTTCATGGAACCAAAGAGGAGAATGTCCTCGTACTCGCTGGTCATGTTGTCTTCGCAACCGAAATCACTGCTATTGAAATTAACACTTCTCTCAGTATTACCGATTGTACGAGTCCGACCGCTATCACTGCTTTTTGCTGCACTTTCACTCTCACAGCCCGAAATTATGTTTGTTATTGTATCTTCTGTGGTATCAGTACTGTTCTCTACAACTCCTCTATCAGTACCTCCTTCCTTTCTACCCTCCCTGCTATCAAATTTAGCCCTCGACTGGTGACCAGCGTCTAATGTTTGCTGGTCACCATCTGGTGAAGATGAGAGTGATGTTAACTTTAAGGACAAAGTTGAAGAAAACGAGCCACCAGTGACGAGAGCAACATTCCACGTGTTCATGTTACCCTCGAAATCGCTCGCCGATTTGAGACTACCGGCACCGGTACTCATGATGCTGGCAAGGTTCTGCATCACTGGCACCTGCGATGCGAACTGCAGGTGCTATCTCGATGTGTCCGCGTAGCAGCAGGATCGTATCCTGGGTGTTAGCTCCAGGACGAGTAGCAGCAGTAACAAGAGCAGTAAATTGGTCAAGTCCTCGCATCTCGAGGCCAAGAGCGACATGCCTCCTTCAAGATCGTCGCATCTTCCTGAGCATAACTGAAGACAATTTTTGGCAATTGTTAAAAGTCCCGATATCGTTGTGCTAATTAGATTTTACTAGGAATCAGCTTGAAATGATCAGTTGCAACTATTATATTAGATTTATTAAAGGATTTTGCCAATATCCCAGACCCGTTTTAATGGATTGTCTTTTTTTCAAGTCCCTCTTTTTGTTCTTCTGCTTAGACTCTGCCTTAAAGCTATTAATCTCTCTATGTAATAAGCGTCAATTAATAACCTTGGCTCTATCTGCCTCGGCTTTTCTTATTGGACCGTACCGTTTTTAGAATCTGTTTTTGACTATCAGTCAACTGCCTATCTCAGTTTATTGTTACACTCTTTACTCACGACTCAGCTGGTTATTAGGTATTGATCAGTTCAACGGAAGATATTTGGATGGGTTCTTTTGAGTGGGACACAATGGTAAGAACAATGTGCGTGAACAATGTGCAGAATCGAATTTGCACAAAAAATTCGTGAAAAAATTGGTCCCTTTTCTTATTACTCTTAGAATATAGGCAATTTTTCAACAAGTGCTTTAAACATTTGTAAATGCAGATAGATTAGAGGAAGATAAATGCGAATACAAGATTTCCACAAACACTTGGAAAGCTGCAAGCAATACAATTTCTTTTAAAACTGTCGGACTCACAGGAAATCTAATACGGATCCTTCTTGCCTGAGTCTTTTCACGTATTCTCTTTACTTCTGTATTTCAAGAATTCTTGCTTTTAATATTTCCTTACTCAATTGCACTTTCTTCCACTTACACTTTCTGCACTTCTCAATCAAGTTTTGCGCTAATGATACCCGCGGGCTAATTAATTATCGCACCGAGGCTAAAAGGCTAAGCTTTGAATACCCGTACTGCTCCGACCTGCTCCTCTGAATTGTACGAGAAAAATGTTCAAAAGAAGTATTAAGTGAAATTTCTACAATCTACTAAACATTTTCATTGTCAGTAATCATAGCCAAAATACGTTTTTCGTAAGAATAGATTAGATGTACATTTTTACAAGTTACGGACACTACTTCATCTTATATCAATATATTACAGTACATTATTTTATTATTTCCAATGGACAACGAGAGGAATAGGAAAATGGAGAGAGAAAGAGAGAGAGAGAGAGAATATTGGAAAATAACGCTTGTTATCGTTTGTTATCCAGTTAATTGATTTCACAAATTGTTGATAATCCTCTTATGTGCACCTATTTACATGTGTTGCTCCCGAATCGTTAGAGCCTTTCCTCGATCACGTGCTTTCCGATTCTACCATTCTTGTCAATCTTTCGGTCATCGAGTTCATTAATATTAATATATTTTCTCCCCGACCCCTCCCTTTTCGCCTTTATTTCTTAGCTTAATTTCTTTTCTTTCAATTCCGACATAACAATTCACGAGCAGAGAAATCTCTTGGAATAATATCCTCACAGGAAGATATTTGCTTTCTCTAGGATACTTCTTACTCACAAGTCAGTCCGTTTTAATCATTTTACACCCCATCCAAGATAATTCCTCTCGGGGATTAACTTAGAGATTACAAGCCAAGTTTACAGCCCTAGTAATTTCAGAATCTTCCTGACTGGAAAAATATCCTGTCACCAAGTATCTTCAAGCTATCTCGTGGGAAATTTCCTTCTAGCTGTTGCAAAAAATGGCACCCAGATATCTCAAGTTTCCCCTTTAAGGCGCTTTTTTCTAGAAAACTAGGTTGTCAAGGATATGCAGGGCAAGCTATCCTTTCTTTTCGAGTTCATAGCTCCTCTGAGTTCTTTCAACATTACAGTCTCTTTCGCTCCAGCATTCTACTTTATTTTTCTTGTTACTCGAGATCATGAACTATCTTCTAAATTTTTACGAGTCTTTCCTTTCCACGTCTACACAAAGCCACCTGCTTCACTGGATTGTTTCCTTCACTCGATTTTATTGCTCACAAAAATTGTTCAAATTTTCAAAATTACCTTTATCTCTCTACCGATTTAAGAATCGTGCCATCCGCACGAAGGGTCCAAATGTGCACCTTTCGTGTATGTGATGTACGATATGTAAAGGGCACTGGTTTGTGTCTACCCGGGACACCTACCGAAGGATCACGACCCTTTAACCCGAGTAAATCCGTACGCGCATGACGCTGATTTGTGGATTTCGTAGCGGCACTGCTGAGTGATTCTGGAATAATTAAAATTGACGAATCAAGGGATTCATAATGGAAAAATTATCATCCAATCGGTTACAAGGTGGAGCGTGCACGTGGGTTGGACAGCTGGAAATCAAGAATGAATCTGAAGCATTTGAAGAAACTGGAAATACGTTTCCTCTCGTAGAGGGATTCTGATAATAGAATACGAAAGATTGAAATACAAAAGGTGGAAATGAGGAAGATGAGATGGAAGCTTTTGGTGATAATTTGAGATGGGATGTTAGAGATTGGTAAGGTGTATCACGCAGTGGTATTGATAGAGAAAAATGGGTTTGGAGAAGAAAAGGTTGATGAAGTGAAGGGATTTTTCGCAGTACCGAAACTTCGCCAGTGTCGTTGAACTGGTGAGCAACGCGTGTTAGGGATTCCCTCGCTCGTGACTTTCGCGAAGGGAGTCTGCCCCACGACGAGTCCTACGACCGACTGTGGCAACCTCGAAGCGCCTTTCGATGGTGTCAGGAATAGCGAAGGGCGCAGGCGTCACCCACGATACGACTACAGCTCCACGATGTATGCTGTCGACAGTCGACTTTCGACCATCGACCGAACTGCCAGCACTCAAAAGTCTCAAAAGGCTGATTTCACATCCAACAAAAATATAATGCAATTTTATTAATTCGTGGTAGGTATTTTGGTTGGTGGAGTTATCTTACGGAGTTTCAGTTTTACGGGAAGAATATTTCTTGCAAATTTTAGGTATTTTGGTAGATGAAGCTCACATCTGGTTCTTAATAGTCAGGTTAGCTTGGACTTGCAAACTTGTATTTGTTGTATGAATGAGGGCTTGTTGGAGCGGCTGTTGCCATTCCCACCTTGAAATATGCACACTACACTTACTCAACATTCCGTCTATGATTAATTACGGGTTCGGAAACTGGGCTGACGCTTTATAATTGTCGTACAACATTCACGGATGAATTAGATTGTCATTATAATAGTGTACACTTGTAAAGTCGGGATTTGCGATTTTAGATAGTGAGGGTAACAATTTTTTGAGAAATAGAAAAAATATTGGGAATTATCATTGTTTGATATTGGAATATTAATAATTATAAATAACTGGCTTATATCGACCCTCAATAATATTAATAGATAGATGATTTTTTACTTTGGCTTTAGGGTCCAGAAATAATGTAAACTTAGGGTTTCATTTTTTCCTCAAACGTTTCAACTCAGATTGGAGTCCTCATCAGTGAGATTTATTTCTATAAAAATACAAAGGAAGAAAAGAATAAGAAATTACACGTGTGACGGATAAACACTTTTTATTTATTTTTGTTCGAATTTAGTTAGTATGGACCAATTATATGGTTTACATGTGCAATTTTATCATAATGTTATCCGTCACACGTGTTCAAATTTTTTAAGCCCCTTCCCTATGTATTTTTATAGCAAATTTTGTACAATTTTCAATTTTTTATTCGTAAATTTAGTTAGACCTATTCAATAGTTTCACAAGTGCAATTCATTTATATTGTTTGTCAACACAATGTTTATCCGTCACACGTGTAATTTCTTATTCTTTTCTTCCTTTGTACTTTTATAGAAATAAATCTCACTGATGAGGACTCCAATTTGAGTCGAAACGTTTGAGGAAAAAATGATACCCTGAGTTTACACTATTTCTGGACCCTAAAGCCAAAGTAAAAAATCATCTATCTATTGGAATATTACTTGCAAAAATTTATAATTGCGAAGGATGCATGTTATTATGTAATAGAGTCGAGACATTATAACACTGTTAGAAATATTATTCAATTTTATGTAGGTTTGTATATGACATTTAATGTTTTTGTATGTTATTTGTAAAACAATACACTGATATATTAAATTTAATATAAAGCGGTTTTTATTTTTATATAGAAAAATTAACAACTTACTTAATGCAATTTGACGCAATTACACGGAAAAAAATATTTGTCTAAAATTACCAAACTATTTGGAAACGCTTTGTAAATTCTAATGCTACGTACTTTTTAATAATTCAAATTTATTAGGATTTCTATCATAGAATAAAATAAATTACCGATAACAATTCCAATCTAAATGCACGGAGGAACTTTGTATAGCAATATATGTTTTTTTATTAATGATAATTTAAAGAAATTTTGGGAATCTAGGTGAAATCGAGGTGCAATGGTAATTATTCCTAGCGTACCAGAAATGTTTCGCAGTCAAAATATTGAAAATTCAGTATTTCACTGCGAAAAATTCTCATAATGACACGTTTTTCACTAAATTGAAACAAAGTTTAGAAAAAATTGTAAACTTGAGTTTTTCAGTTGGTAAAATAAATTGAATTATTGAAGGAATTTTCGAATAATTTAATTAATTTCAGGCTTAATAGAATAATTGGCTAATAATTCAATTTATTTTACCATGTAGATTGGAGTTTTCATCGGTACTTTAGCGTAGTTTATGATAGAAATCCTAATAAATGTAAATTATTAAAAAGTACGTAGTTTTAGAATTTATAATGCGTTTCCAAATAGTTTGGTAATTTTAGACCAAAATTTTTCTCCGTTTATAAATTTATTTATGATTTCTAAATATTTGAGAAATAAGTCTGCTTAATCTATAAGCATTTATATAGATCATGAATTTTCATATTCAGAGAAACTTTTAGCTCAAATCGGGCAAATACCTCGGATTTTTGATATAATTAACAAAAAAATGATGTAATAATTATATTATTTTATATTATATTATAATTATTTTGATAGAACTTGTAATATTTTCTGCGTCTTAAAATTTACAATTTTAGACAGTAATTTCGAAAGCTGATGTCAAAAGTAAAATTTACTATCCGAATCAGTTAGAATTCACGATAATTTAAATCAGTCATTTCTGGCTGATAATCAATCATTGTCAATTGAAAACCAATCACTTTGGACTGATTAGAGTGAAAGAATTTAGACTCTGATTGAAACGATTTCAAATTCTAACTGATTCATATGCAGAAAGTACAGAGTTTTAAATAGTGAGTTTTTATGTTATCACTACATGACTCTCAAAATCCTGAATCTTAGTGGATATTTTGCACACGTAAAGTTTAATTCCTAAAGCTTACTTACTGCATATTTACATGTTTATGGAAATATGTATTTTCTTGTTGATATTAAAGCGATAATTCTCAGTTAATAAATTGGTAATTTAAGGAAAAAAAGACAATCAAGAATTGAAAACTTTATGCCAGAATATCTACAGCTATTCGCCCAGAAAAGTTTGATTACAAAGCGTAGCTGCACTCTTTTGATATTTTAAATTGTAAGTTCTAACACATAAAGTTGAAAGTTTCATGACTTTCTCCCGCATTATAATGACGTCGTAAAAAAATCCTAGCCCGTAGGTTGAAATCATAAGGTGCGCCAAGTTAAATTAAGATTGGTAAGTTTACTTGATCCTTTTTGTTTCTGACACTTATATTACTTAATTTACATCAGTCAGTTTCTAAATTTAAAAACTAACATTGCACGAGAGTTTTTTGAAAGTTCTTTATCTGAAACATTTTATGTAAACTGGTAATAATAAAATTGGTCGGAATTTGGAATGAAGAGGGGTGACGAAGAGCAAAATTCATTTGTATGACAAACGTGAATTGGCAATGACATGTAAGCAATGAGAGTTTAAAAAATATTTGATGTCATGTTTATATTTATAGTCGCTATGATGATAATGCTCGAGGGTAGGACAGGGAATTTGCGTTGATCCCGTTTATCCTTTAAGAGAAGGGAGCTGGTCTATAAATATGATGCATGTAGGTTTTATGCAATTTAGACTTTAAGGAATTAGACATTTCCTGAATTTTTTATATCTGAACTTTTAAGCCTAATTGTTTACAAGGTGAACCTAAATTTTTTTGGAACCCTAAATACACAATGGATCATTTTATAAACAACCAAAACAATTTGAACGAATTCGAAGTTCGAAAAGATTTGTTTGTGAATTCTTTATATTGTACGAAAATACAAAATTTTTAATTCGGTAATGGTAATGAATTCTTTTTATTTATGGGCAAGAAAAATAAAATAAATATCCTTTCTATGTAGATTCCTCCTTAGCAACTTTTTAATAAAATTTCATGCAAAGAAACAAAATCTGTAGCATTTACTGAGTTTATGAGTTAAAATGTAGGGAATTTCTTCAAATTTAACAGAACTTTCAGTAGAAATCACAGCTTTTTCTGGAAACAGAAAATATTTCTGGATAAATATTACAGAAATACCTGTTGAATTAAAATTCTGAAGAAAATTTCTTATTTTGTTAACTTGACAGGTATTTTTGTAAATTTATCAACAAATCTTTTATCTTTCATAAAGAACGGTGAATTGTATTTAAAAAGCTGTTAAATTTACAGTATCACTATTTCAAGTTATAAACTCAGTAAATGAAACAGATTTTTTTCTCTGTGCATGTGATAATTATATTTGTTATATGTAAAATTATTTGTGTGCGTGAGACTTTCGTAGCGAAATAATATATACTGCTATTCATTACGTGCCACGTATAAAGCCGTTACGATAATATCCCATATAAGGTGCTCGCTTGCTAATTTATTGTCGCCCCTATTCAAAGCAGCGCATTTACGTGCTGGCTTGAACCTCAATAATTAAGCGTCGATAAAAAATAGGTTTCATGAAAAAATGTTTTTTATTAAAGAAATTAGTCAAGATCGTTTTTTATAATAATAAACTTCACTTCAATGGTGGTTTTGAAAATAGCAGTACAGAATATATTAGCATTACTCATTTTAATGTAATTTTGCTGTTTCGATGAAAGCATTATAGACGTAAGTAAAATGCATTTTAATAGTAAGCGAAACAAAATCCTGATGTGCTTCAATTTCATAGCATCTGTAAATAACAAAATAAGGGGACTATTGAGTCTTAATTATGGAAAGGACATCAAATGGCTTACTAATGGATGAACTTTTGCAAAAGCGCAATGAATTACAATGCCACTGGAATGTGCTCGCAATGTTTGCTACAATGGTTGGCCAGAAACTCATCGCGCTTTAATGGTAAAAATTGGGTCAGTAATACCAAAGCTCGTAATGACGACTCTTTACAAACGTTAAATTATACTGCTAGTTTGCTCGTTAAAACGAAATGAATGTGCTAGAAAAATGAAAATTAAATACAGATTTCTTGTTTTATTTACGATTGAAATTCCGAATTTGAAAATTCTCTATCAGGTTTATCTTTTTGAGATACATCGTATAGAATCATATAAAAATTAAACAGAATTCAAATACAGCTGATTTAAGGATGAAAATATTTTTCCGTGAATATAGCAAACGAATCGAGAACTGAATAATCATTTAATTTGTGAACATTTCATTTTTCTCACACATGCACGTTTATGCCATTAATTAATTAATTAAGATCAAGAATATTTAAGATTTAATTAATTAGGAAAAGGCAACTTTGTTCTCGCTCTACAAGTGTCTAAAATGTCATATCTAAAATTGGAGCAATGATATTTTCGAAACAGTCAAGACAAACTTACACTCGTTTGAAAAGGCAAACTTTACTCACTAGTCACACAATATACTATTTATTTATCAATAGTACACGGAAAAAATTTGTCGCTTAAAATTTAACAGACTATTCGAAGAGTCGTGGACAGAACAGGACATTTAGGAAATAGTAGAAAAAAGTCGACTAACTTTTAGAAAACCAGGTCGAAGAAAAAAAGTCGCGTATTTACTATTATAAAAGTATTTTAAACACTAACTGATCTTTTCTAAGAAGTAATGAAAAGTTTCATAATCTTTGGATTCATTTGTCATAGATTTTAAAAGACTATCGAATAATTTGAAATGAAAGTAATTCAAACAAATAGTTTTGTAAATTGTATTCTAAAGTCCATCAGATTTTATATGCCGTCTTCTAAAATTTCTTCGACAGTCGCAAAAAGCGATGCGCAGAAACGTAATTCGTAGCATCGCACAGCAGACAATGCAGCTCAGCTTTATGTTTTTGTAATAATTTTGGTTAGATTTTGAGATTACGTGTCGTTTAGTTTCGTTTGAATCTGGATTGAAGCGTACATTGAAGAATTAGTTCCGAGTAAGTATATGTTTACCTTGATAAAGTGTATTACGTCAAATTGGAAATTTATCTATTATTTTAGATTTGCCTTCAAACTCTGAATGTTATCCAAATATTTTACACAAGTCTCCATGACATGTAACGGAAATGCGGGTTAAGGCGTGCGATTAGAATTAGGTTAGGATGCGTGCGTGCGTGCGAGCGTTCGATTCTCGGTGCTGCGAAGTGTTTATAAAAAATTGCGTTTCTGTAATGTGCAGTGTTAAATATAATGGTAAGTTCATATTAGGATTATATAGGTAATGTAAAAGTGAAAAATAATTAACTATATAAGTGCAGGATCATATCACAGAAAATAATATTTTCCTTTTTACACTGTTCAAAATTTCCTTCGACTGTCACTTAGACTTTCGATGCCTGGTTTAGAGACAATGGAACCCAACCCACGGTGTTTTAAATTTTCCGCGACTGTCACTTAAACTTTCGAATTTACGTTTTACATTTTCAGCGACTATCTATCATATTCTTCAATAAGGAGGCTCATAATGTTTAGTCGACTTTCTAACCTATCCACGAGTATTATACAAAGTCGGTGACTTTTTAAGCGACAAATTTTTTCCGTATACAGGCCCACACAAAAAAAGTGGTTTGAACTTTACACGTGACTAGGCTACTCTTATGGATTTTGAGTCGCTGTATCCGAATCAGGTCTCAGAATTTCCCCTAGACCTCACAATTTTCCCCTAGCCTAGGGAAAAAGTGTGAAATTTTGAAAGTTTCAGGCTCCGTTAAAGTAATATTTATTCACGGGAAAGTTAATAAAACAATGTGGTTTCTACGTATATCGAGTCGCTAAGTTTTAATCCGATATTAGAGTTTTTCTACAGTACCTCAGAATTTCCCCAGCCTAAGGGAAAAAGTGTATAATTTGGCAAAACTTGAGGTTTCACGGGGGTTTTATTTTCGCACGAAAAAGCTGTTAGCTTTGCGTATTTTGAATTGCTGAATTCATATCCGACATTAGAATTTTTCTACAATACCTGAGAATTCCCCCAGTCTAGGGGGAAAAGTCTATAACTCAGCATAACCTGAGGTTTCACGGAGGCTTTATTTTTGCACAAAAAAGCTGGGAGAATTCTGCGGTACTGTTTTTCCCCTAGGATAGGGGAATTCTGAGGTACTGTAGAGAAATTCTAATATCAGATAAGAATTTATTAACTCAAAATACGGAAAGATATCAGCTTTTTCGTGCAAAAATAAAACCTCTGTAAAACCTCAAGGTTTGCTAACTTATACACTTTTTCCCCTAGGCTAGGAGGATTCTGAAGTACTGTAGAAAAATTGTTTTATTTACTTTCCTGTGGATAAATATTTAATGGAGCCTGAAACCTCAAAGATTTCAGATTTTTTCCCCGGCCTAGGGGAAAATTCTGGGGTCTTTGGGAATTTCTGAGACCAGATTTGGATTCAGCGGCTCAAAATCCATAATAGTAGCCTAGTCACATATAAAGTTCAGACCACTTTTTTGTGGGCCTGTGTAATGTTTTTAAGAATACTATTAAAGTTATATTTGTCAATTTTTTAAGTATATTGCTATTCTCAAAAATGTTATATTCGTTTGTGCTAATAACTAAAGAATTTTATAACGTTTCTATAAAATTTCTGATATAAATTTCAATCTGAAAATATCACCGAAAAAACAAAACATTTAATGGAAAATGTTTGTAATTTTAATTTACCGAGAGCTTGAATTTTCTCACCAAGAAAAATAATATGATTCCTATAAATTTTTTTGTTGAAAAAAGTAATTAGTTCCTTCAAATATTCGTTTTTTATGAATATATATATTATTTCAGGAAAAAGTGTTCATATTGCGAGTATTCGGCAGTAAAAAATATCGAATTTTACCAAAGATTACAGCAAACCACTTCAAGCCGTGGTAAAGTTACAATTATTTTTCTACACTTAAATACTTTCACTCATAAAAATTCTCATCATGCCACATTTTTTCGCGAATTTTAACTAAACATTCATCCGATCAGTAAAACAACCATGAAGAAATTTCCATGAATTAATTCTCCTCTATAGTGTGTAACCTGCATTAATCATAAAAAGATGTAAGTCCTATATATAAATATTAATGTAGCTATTAATTTCGTTTGTTATGTACCCTTGTCAATTAGATTATTATACAGCATCCAGTGTTAACCAGGCAACGCTTCAATATCAGACAAACATTCTCTTCAGTGGGAATTTAGTTATGATTAAATTTCAAGTTTGCTTATAGTAACTTATATGTTAAACTGTTGACATCCGTTACAGAATAGTGTAACCGATCGAAGAAGTTAAATTGTGGTAAATAGTAAGGATCGAAGTACTTGATGGATAAAACAAGGAGGAAAGATTCATCGTCTTCGGGTAAAGACAGGAGGTTTGAAAGAAAAGGACTTGGAAACTAGTTTCTGCACCGCATGGACAAGACGGTTGCATGTCATGCCGAATACAATGCACGCGTACACTCAAACCAATAACTACTACTTTCGAGAGCCTCTTGGTTACTCTCGACTGGTGTAGAACGATATCCCAAACTTACTCCTAAACTAAACTTTCAAACGATCCATGTCGTCTGCTTGAAACCAGGGCATCACTGAGATGTCTGTTTCTAGAGATACGTAAGGAAACTAGGGAGTTCATAGGGTGAACTAGACAAAAGATAAGAACCCGTATTCCTCGTTCAAGTTGTACCTCTACCTTGTCCTTTGTCCCTTAACACAAAAGATATCAAAATTCTTTGCTGAAAAATGTAGACTATTTAAGTTTGCTTGATTATTTACACTATCAAGTTACTATCAACAGGGGCCATGTAACCACCCTGAATACTCTAGACTCTGAAAAACATTCAGGTAATCCAAGCATTTCCCTATTGAAAAACTTGACTTCAAAAACCATGTCAAAAACAACATGAAAAAATTCGTCAAAAACGTGATAAAGAATGACGTAAAAAATTACGTCAAAAAAAACATCAAAAACGTTGTCATGAATTGGGACAGTTTTTGACATCATTTTGACATCATTTTTGACCTAATTTTTTATTATGCACTGATATAGTTTTTATAAAGTTCAAATATTAAATAAAATAAGTTTACAGTTAAAAGGTATGGAAGTATTTATTTTCCGCAATCACATGTCTCCTTAACATTCCTTAATATTCTAGTTATAGTCATAATAAATAGTACGTTCGTGCAAAAGTGGTAAAAATGTTTACGGTCCTGTTTGTATTTTTAAAAAAATTAGGTCAAAAATGAAGTCAAAAACGTTGTCAAAAATTATGTCAAAAACGACGTCAAAAACTGTCCCAATTCATGACAACGTTTTTGATGTTCTTTTTGACGTCGTTTGTGACGTAATTTTTTACGTCATTCTTTATCACGTTTTTGACGACTTTTTTCATGTTATTTATGACATGGTTTTTAAAGTCAAGTTTTTCAATAGGGTTATGGCCATGGATCAATCAGACCACGTGACGGAATTCTCGTAAAAGTTCATGTACGATAACTTCTCTATTTTACAGAATATCTTCCTGAAAATTTGGAAAATACAAGAAAAGACGATAAAGAACATTTGTCAAGTTTTTTCGAGTGAAAATTTTGTATAAATTTTTACAGTTAACTGTTATTACATAATTTATTATAATTGTTATACATATAATTGTTATTAAATAAGTCTTTCAATTTTGTTTTCAAAATTTTCACTAAAAAGAAGTTAAGAGACGTGCTTTATTGTCTTTTGTTATGTCTCCCAAATTTTTAGAAAGGTTTTTTGTAGATTAGAAAAGTTATCTCACATTAACGAATTAATGTATGGTTTATTCATGTGATTTGGTTGAATCAAACGAATATTTCAGTCGATTCAACCAATTTTTGTTTGACTTAACCAATAATCTTGGTTCATTTAACAAAATGATTTGGTTAGATCAAGTAAATTTTTTTTTGGGTGCATTGCTTTGATTAAAAAATATTCACATTAAAAATGATGTATTTATTAATTAAAAAATTTCTATCTGAAATAAAAAATATAAAGCGATAAATGAAATTCAAGATCACCACGTGGTTTCGATCGTTTCACGTCTGGCAATATACGACTGTTTTCACTTTAGAAGTTAGGTTGCATACAGTAACGTTCATTGATGTCTTCCATCCGGTTAGGTTATGCAGATCTTTTTTTCTGTGTTTTTTATGCACATAACCTAAGCAAATGGAAAACATTGATGAACATCGCTGAATATCATAGCTATTTGAAATTTTATCAGTTAATATGACATCAATATTTATGTAATAAAAAAAGCAGCTGTACCTCTCGTAAACATTTTTATAGAGCATTAAATTTGGTTTAATGATTTTCAGGCACCTGGAAATTCAAAAAGTTGTTCAGAAAGTTTATTAAAGTTTTGAAATATGAATATCAGAAATTTTGAAGTCAGTGAAAAAACATGTGTGATTCAAATTGGATATTTTATAATTTGTTGAAGTTTATTTAGAAATTTAAGTAACTTTTTGTTGATTGGATGTAATTTTTTTGCTGAGCATAATTTAGGTTATATTTTGATACATTTTTATGCCCATTTTATCAATTCAAAAGATTGAGAAACCGCACTTTAAGAAAATAAAGAACAAACATGACATATTTTGCAGAACTCAGTTTTTAATTATTACTCAATATATAAAAGTTCTAATGGTAACTTGGAATTTTATAAATCTGTGCAGATTTCATTGCTACTGTATAAACTCAAAATAAATTCTGGACACTTTAAAGCCAGGATTAACCTTTCAGTTTAGAATAAAATGAACTAAGCTATTTTTGACTTGGATTTTTCGAAATCAGTGCGAAATTAAAGCGTTGTAAAAACAAAAGCTCATTACTATATATAAATCCCATTTAGAAATGAAAACAAGTGTCGAAAAATAATAATATAAACAGAATATATGCAGATGAATGATTTTAATAAATCAATAAAAATTAATTTTATTATTTCGTATCTTTTAGGTGTTCATTGTTTTCAAACCAAATCTGAGAACCTAATCTATGGACTAAATGAAGATTCTTGGAAAAAAGTGTCCCACAAATTGTGTTTTCACTGATTTAAGGTGAGAAAGAAAAATTGGCAATCCTGCAGACGATCTGCAATCCCATAGATCAAATATATCAGTGTTCCCTTTCCTCCAATTATTTCAGCCATCATCTACCGAAAGGGAGACGAGAAAATCTTAATTTGTTCTTTTCCAAGAAAAGATTGAAGTTAATCAAGGCAGTAATAATAATAAATCTCTATATTCGCCTTTCTTGATTTCTACAATTCAACGAAGCAAGTTAATCTATTAAGTGAAAGTCCAATTAAAGTCATATAACACTTAGGAAATTAGCAATTTAAAACGAATTATGTTTTTACATTTTTACATTCAAAATACATGAAATTATGTTTTTAAAATTCGAGAAATAGTAAAGAAGATAAAAATTGATATAGATTACTTCTGGTTTTTAAAATGAAAAAAAAGTTTAATTTTAGCAAAATCTTAGTAAAATGTCTCTTAAATTCAAAACAAAAAATCGCCTCTCTACTTCCGTTTTTATCGTCTCTACCATTTTTAAAATTTGGAAAATAAAACTTTTTTATTTTTGATGTAATCAAGAAGAAACTAGACCAAATCGTTCACATAAATTTGCTACTTTACTTAAGTATCAAATGCTTTTAATTCTTCTTTTTTTCCACATATTGGCGAATATTCTACTCTATATGTGTAGCCTAAGTTTTTTTCTAAGAGTGATTTCAAGTGAGAATAGAGCTATGACGAGATCTTGAAAATCTGGAAAAGAGAGAAAAATGAGTTCTTTTTTCGGGCTTGCCCTTTGACTGTGCAGTGAACTACTTTTTCGCAAGGTTAGGTGTACCTTTCCCACGTGTTGCTCCCTCGTACTTCCAAGGCAAAAACTGTTAACGAAGACCCCGCCCTTGTGACGTCATCGGGTGAAACGCTTGCGTGTGTATGTGCACATACTATACTTTCAGTAAAAGTGTTAGTTGAGGTATATGCGTGTCTATTTCGCGCGCGCGCAAACTTTTGAGTGGAAGGGGGGAAGTTTGGGGTGTATCGACCCTTGCGAGATTCGCGATTCTTTCTGTATAGGAACTCGGTGCTGCTGGTGACGAATTCTGTGGAGGTTTCCGGAATAAGGCACGTTTGGGTTAGGCGTGACGATCAAAACCCCTTTTTGCCTTTGATGTGAAATTTAACGAGTCCCTGGCCAATGAAAATATAATGCTGCCAATATGACACCATTTACGAGCTGCTGCGTTCTGACATTGAGATGAAACTTCCAATTTATAGGGGATATTGATAGTGCGGAAAGGAAGATTAGGGAAGTCTCGTAAAACAGTAATTATAGCTTCTGCAGATCGTATTATAATCTTCAAGAAAAGAAATCTTGATAAAAAAAATACCATGGTCATTTCTCATGCTTAAAGTTTCATCTATTCCGACTTAGTTATAGGACGATGACCAAAGTTTGATTTATTTTATTTGCTTTTAGTAATATCTTTTTTATAGTGATTCCCTTGGTGATAATTTTATCAATAGTAAATACATGTAAAGAAATAAACTTAGTGAAAAATATATTTTAAAAGTATAGGGCATACACGGAGAAACTTTTAATATCAATTTTTACTATAGTATTTTTCAATTTAGGGAAAAACGTACCACTTTGAGAATTTTTGTTAGTAAAAATACTAAACTTTATAATAATGATATGAAACTTTAGTATAAACTATAGTAAAGTTTGCTATGAACTATGCTGAAGTTTCATATCGTTATTATAAAGTTTAGTATTTTTACTAACAAAAATTCTCAAAGTGATACGTTTTTCCCTAAATTGAAAAATACTATAGTAAAAATTGATATTAAAAGTTTCTCCGTGTAAACTATTAATTATTATAGATTATGCTCTTAGTGGTTAACATCGATATTATTACTGGTTCATCATCGAACAGAATCCTTATAATACATTTTTTCTTTTTGATGAAAGGAAATATATATTATTTCTTGTCTGACTGAATTCAGTGAAAAAAACCGTTCATGCTCAGACACTCAATGGAACATTTTTCGGTAAGATTAACCCTTTGACCTATTTTTTGTTTTTTTTTATTTTTGTCCGGATGTCCTCCCCTGCTGGGAAAATTTGATTAAATTTGATAGAAAAACTCAATTTGATACAAAAACTCGATTAGATTTTATAAGAATTCTATTAAATTGAATTGTTTTTTTGTGTTTTTATATCAAATTTAATTGAATTTTTTAGCAAGGTTACCACGAGTCTCACTCCTTGTTGTAAGATAAGGGGTTAATAGACACAAATGCAATATAACTTTTTAAATGGAATGTAGAGCTGGTTGATTTCAAAATTCTATTTTAGCTTGATAAACTACAAAATAGATAAACTAAATACAAAAGTCATCCCACTTCCCCCCTTTCAAACTTTTTAAAAATTTCTCCCTCTTCTTTTCGAGTTTCTAGAACGTTCTCGAAACTTTCAAAATCTTCTTTGTGCAGAGACAATAAGCTGTGAAAATAGTATTTGTCGTCTTGATTTGTTTCGTGTAGGGAACTTCAAACTAAACGAAGTGAAATAAAGTGTTTCTTTCTGGAAGTTTAAAAGAAAAGTCGAATCAATTGGAATTCACGCAGTATAAAAGTTGGTTATGACTGTAAAATTGAGTGAATATACATGTATATGTACTGTATTATTTATATATAGTCCTCAATGGGAATTGTCGATTGTGCTCCCAAAGACAGCTATATAGATCCCTAAGGATCCGGCTCGCTTCTGAAAGAATTCTATGGCTTCCCTAAAGTATTTAAGCTCACAAGTGGTTATTTTACCCCTTGGGATCACAGAAAGTATTAATGTTGACACAAAATCACATCATTGGGTGATCATTATCTATTTGATATTATAAAGTGAATGTATAATGTACTGGACTAATTTTATTTTTATACCATTTATTCCTCAATTCAAATTTATTTTAACTTTTAACTCAAAATCAACAACTGTTACGAAAGTAACAGAGTTAAAGAGGGGTTAATAGTGGCAACTCGTATAATTTGAAAATTTGGCCGTATTCAAGAAATTTCAGTGGTTTTCATTAACTATGCTGCAAAGCCCATTGCTTTCCAATATAAAAACCAACTGAAATTTTCAGGGAACCATTTGGCACTAATTCAGGTTTAGATAGGAATTTCTAATTGAAATTCCTTATGCCCAGTTCAAGCGATCTTTCGCTGTATTCTACACATTGTCGATAGAAACTGATTTTATTTTTCCCCAAGGTAGTTCGTTCATGAGAATTAGACCTCAGGCAAAAATAGATAATTTTGCTTTCAAGAATAGCAATATTATTATTGAAGTGCTAATTTGAAAGAAAAAAGATTAGTTTTCATGAAAATAATTTGGAACTCAAAAAAATAATTTTATTAATAAATTTTATGTTTGCCCAAACTTATTTTCTTATCGATTCAAACGAAATTTTTAAAAATGATGCGATTCTAATAAATCACGGTTCATTTTTTTGGAAAAAGATTCTCTACAACACGACTGTTTCCTATTTTTGGAATTGGATTAATTATTATCAAATACAGCAATTTGTTTATAAAAATTTTGTTTTGAAAAATTGTTTTTTTATAATTTCAGTCATTAAAGAATTCATTTTTAAAAATTGGAAACGGTCAAGCTGTAGAGAATATTTTTCCTAAAAAAATGAACCTTGATTTATTAGAATAGTATCATTTTTTAAAATTTGGCTTGAAGCGATAAGAAAATAAGTTTGGGCAAAAATAAAATTTATTGATAAAATTGTTTTTTTGTTTCAAATTTTTTTCATGAAAAATAATTTTTTTTCTTTTAAATTAGCCCTCCAATAAAAATATTGGTATTCTTGAAAGCAAAATTATCTATTTTTGCCTGAGGTCTAATTTTCGTGAACGAACTACCTTTTAATATAGATACGAAAAGTAAAAAATATTTTTCAAATTGGCTAAACCACTTTTCAATTATTGCTGTAAATATTCAGTGACTTTTTAATAATTATAATTTTACATTTTCCAATTCAAATCTACAATGTATATTGACAGAATGACATGTATATATGGAAAAAATGGAAAATCAATCTAAATATCTGGAATGCCAGGTTGACTATTCAACTCTAGAGGGTGAGGCATAAAATGAAAGTCTTTCTGGCTATGTTGAAAAAGTTATAGAAGGACCGACTGACTATTGAGGAGATCTGACTGACTGAATTTTAAATGCACCCCTCAATATTGAATTTAAATCTGCAACAAAAAAGTTTATCACAAAAATCAATTTTTACATTATGACTAATCAAAGGAGATGTCCCTCGAGTAATTACAACAATTTGGAATATAGTTTTTGGAGTTTAAATTAATACGTTTTAACAATTACGAGGCAATTAAAAGGTGAGCTCGTTTACGATGACTTAAATTTTAAATTGACCACAAGTCTCTTCTTGGCCTGAGTCTCCTTTTACAAACCACCTTCACTAAGTTTATGCTCACTTTCAATTAGAAAACACGGATGGAAATAGTCCATACTCTGTCCAAATTATCTTCCCAGATTTTCGCACCTGTTCCCATTTAATTGACTTTGTAGATTTACCAGATAAGGATTAGTTGTGATTCTCTTTGCTAGGGTTGACGGTATATACGTGATTTTATTAGCATATCAAGTGGACAATTGCCATTTGCATAGAGCAATTAGATTAGTTGTTGATGGAATCTCTATACAATTTCCTACCTTACACATAATATGTATTTCTATTTAATTCAAAATGGATAGGAGACTTTTTTGATTAGGATTCATTATTAAGGTAGTTCGTTCACGAAAATTAGACCTCAGGCAAAAATAGATAATTTTGCTTTCAAGAATAGCAATATTATTATTGAAGGACTAATTTTAAAGAGAAAAGATTATTTTTCATGAAAAAAATTTGAAACACAAAAGAATAATTTTATTAATAAATTTAATTTATGCCCAAACTTATTTTCTTATCGCTTCGAGCCAAATTTTTAAAAATGATGCGATTCTAATAAATCACGGTTCATTTCTTTAGGAAAAAGATTCTCTACAACTTGTCCGGTTCCAATTTTTGAAAATGAATTATTTAATAGCTGAAATTATAAAAAAACAAGTTTTGAAAACAAAATTTTTATAAAAAGTTGCTGTATTTGATAAAAATTAATTCAATTTCAAAAATAGAAAAAGGTCATGTTGTAGAGAATCTTTTTCCTAAAGAAATGAACCGTGATTTATTAGAATCGCATCATTTTTAAAAATTTGGAGCGATAAGAAAATAAGTTTGGGCAAAAATAAAATTTATTAATAAAATCATTTTTTTGTGTTTCAAATTTTTTTCATGAAAAATAATCTTTTCTCTTTCAAATTAGTCCATCAATAATAATATTGCTATTCTTGAATGCAAAATTATCTATTTTTGCCTGAGGTCTAATTTTCGTGAACGAATTACCTTAACTGAACACAAGAACACATCTTCTACAGAAGTTTTTTCTTCCTTACACAAGAAGCAGTAAAGTATAAATAACAATTTTTCAGAAATTATATGATAAACACTTGTTAAGAAGGTTTTTATGAAGTCAATTTTCCTTGCCTTTATTCTTTTCTTCAGTGAGTGCACGTTTAACCGCACCGTCACAGATTCTTTAAAATTTTCTTATCTTTCTTTCAGATGTAAATTATTCGCTTCAAAGTTTATTCTACAGTGTGCAGTATGCATGGATAAGATGGTAAACTTTAATGCATCACCTATCTACTTTAAGACGCTTTAACTGGATTTTGAAGTGGTAAGTCTAACCTTCGTGACGTAGAATATATTTTTTGTCTCACAAAAAAACGAAGCTTTCTTTATCGCAAGAGAGTCGAAAAGTATTTGGGATAATAATTTACATTTCTATAATTGAAGATTGAGAAAAAAGAGAGAGATAAGCCAAATACGAACAAGTTTCCAGACACATCTTACCTTTGATACAACAAAATAACATCATAATCAAAGAAAAATACCGTTCATGTGCAATAATAACAGAAGATATTTTCTTCCAGATACGTAAAGTTATAGATTCAGGCTCAGTTTCATTTTGATCGTCTCTCAAAAATCACATTCCTATCTTTTATTTTAAAAGTCTAAGCTTCAAACACTAAAATTGCATGCAATTATTTTAAAAATTTCTAAATCCTTTAAGTGTTGATTCAAGGCTCACATTTTTCTTGATGTCTGCATTTGAGTCGAAAGAACCACGAAGATATTATGTCAGATCAACTGTGAAAATTTATCTCTGACCATTTTTCTCTTTACTGAGTTCCATCGTTTGCAACTAGGGTGCACCTACAAAAGAAATATATGGTCCACTCAATGGCTAGGATCTTGAGCTTCACACAGTTCAGAATTTGCGCATTTTCCGCGGGATCAATGATACAAATTGGTAGGATTGGTCAGGTCTTATCATCAATTTATAAACAGGGATTTCGAAAGAATCGAATAGTAGAAAAGAAAAAATATTTCTCATACTCAATTTTCATCAACGAATTTCACATACAAATACAATACATTTTGTTTATAATAATAATAATAATAATAATAATAATAATAATAATAATAATAATAATAATAATAATAATAATAATAATAATAATAATAATAATAATAATAATAATAATAATAATAATAATAATAATAATAATAATAATAATAATAATAATAATAATAGTAATAATAATAATAATAATAATAATAATAATAATAATAATAATAATAATAATAATAATAATAATAATAATAATAATAATAATAATAATAATAATAATAATAATTTTTTTTTTTTTTTTTTTTTTTTTTTTTTTTGAGGAAGGGAGAAATGCTTTATGCACCGTCAAGGGGACTCCGCACCCCCCTGGTGTGTGGGACTCTGCTGCTCGCGCAGCCCTACCCACTAAAACTCCCTCCCTGTCTCTAGGCCGTGGAATCCCACCCCGGAACCGCCGTTAGGCATTACTTCAGGGTGGGGGCCATCTTGAGGCGATGTTAACCTCTCCTCCGTGCTTCTTCGTCTATTTTCCTGGACTTGCACCTCCAGATCTCTTCTCCATGGCGGCCCTCCTAAGGCTTCCTGTTGGGGGCTGCCTCCCGAAAGGCCGCACAGCGCATAGTGCCCGGTATATGATCATTCCGGGGCTTTTCTTCCATTGCGGTACAGAGGTAGCACCGCGGTTGCCTTGTGCAGGACCCCGCGGTATGTCCCTCCTCGCCGCATCTCCAGCAGCACCTACTTCGGTCTGGTCCACGACAGTCCACTGCTATGTGGCCAAAGCCAAGGCAGCGATAGCACCGGTTAATCTCCTTCTTTCTGCGAACCCTGCATGATACCCACCCAATTTTGATGTGGGCCGCCTTGAGGAGTTTCAAGGCTTTTCCCTCTTCTAAGAGAACGAACGCCTTTCTGTTTCCCCTGTAGGGTCTCTTCGTTAGGGAGACGGTGAGCTCTATTTCCGACTCTTGCTCGAAGAAGCCTCTGACAGCCTCCTCGACGTCTCCGGTTCCAATGGTTGGTTCCAGGTTGGTGATTTCAACCTCGATCCTGGGGATGAGATGGCGTACCGTCCCCTTGGCTCCAACCGCTTCTTTGAAGGCAGTGTCTAGCCTCCCTCTGCATTTTGTGGAACATTTCAGTTCCACCAGCAGATCTTTGGAGCGCGTCTCCCTGATTCCCTGGACTGTGGCGCCCAGTTCCTCAGGGTTAACGCTCTTCTTCAATTCGCGCAGGATTGAGGCGTAGCTCATCCCCTCTACCGGTTTGATGAGCACCGCCTCTCGTCGCGCACGGCGTGGTGTCTCCGGCGTTTTAAAAGGCTTCTTCCCTTTTCTTTTCAGGAGGTCCTTCTTCTTGGGGACCTCGACCCACTCCTCTTCTTTTTTGGAGGCTTTAGGCCTCTTCTCCGCCGGTTTCTTTACCACTGAAACCTCCGGACTCGCTGTCGGCTCTCTATGCCGCTTGCGCGTGTCCGGTGTGGACCTCGCAGCTGGCTGTGGGAGGGTTTGGCTACCCTCGACTGCAACTTCCTTCTTTTTTGATGGTCTTGACTCCTTCATCTTTCGTACCATCAGGCCTCTCATAAGGTATTCGAAGGAGTCGAAGTAGCATACGGTATCGTCGATGTCGTACCGCAGCGCCCCGAGTCCCTTCTTCATCTCCTGTATTCCATCCCTGATAGGGAGGTGCATGTTCTTCTTCGACCTGGAGAAGTTCTCCATCTTCTCCAGGGCCGATTCCACCTTCGAGAGGATCTCCAGCTGCTGCTCGTTTCGCTGGTGAAGCCAGTCCCGGTACTGCCGTACTTGGGACTTATCCGTCTCAAACGGATCCGGCGTCTCCTCCGTTACATCTAACTCCCCTCCAAATAACTCCTCACATACACTTTTATTTAAATTTTTAAACTCCATTTTTATTCCCACGATTAGCTAGGGAAGTATTCAGTCCGCCCCTGCAGAGCCCCGCATGCAGGGGTAAGGCCTCAATACTCTAGGAGGTGGCCTGGTTTCCTAGAGACACCGTGTGAGACACCACTCCCTGGTGCCATGCAGCCCTCGGCACGGTAGTTAACACCTTGGCTTGGGGGTTATTCCTTCGGGACCATCCCTGGAACATTGTCCGCGACTGCTTATTTAGTTTTGTATCCGTATTCAGCAGTAACCCTCGGTACAGGGCCCCTCTATCCGCAACCTGAGGACGCGCCCGGTGGCCTGTTCTAGGGCCTCCTGATCGGTTTCCGAAGAAACCAATGCAGGACCGGGAATAATAATAATAATAATAATAATAATAATAATAATAATAATAATAATAATAATAATAATAATAATAATAATGTCATGACATCAAAATGATGTTTTCAGTGATACGTATACATTGTTAGAAATTTTTGGAAATTTACAAAATTTTCATGTTACAAAGCTAAAGTAAAATTTGACGTTATTTATAATATTTTTGAGTAAAGGTATCTTAAAATTGCGAGAAATGTACGGAATTTTCGAAAAATTTTCTTAATATTAAGAAATTCAATTAAAATTTCATAAAATTTTTCTTAAAGCTAGCAAACTGTAATAGAATTTTCATAAAATTAGGAAACTGTAACAAAAACGTTACATTTTTCTTTTGCAAGTTTTAGAATTTCCAGATACAAGTATCAGAAAATTCGAGACTCTCTAACTGATAATTAAGAAATTGTTTCTTAAATTTGCTAAAAAATAAATGAATTTTCTGAAATTCCATCTTAATTTTACGAAATCGTAGCTGAATAAAAGTTTAGTTACGAGTTTCGGGAAATTACGATAGAAATTTCTAAGAGTGTAGGCTGCTTTAGTAAAATTGTAAAATAATTACCCATTCATTAAACTTGTAATACTTAATCAAAACTTGTAATGCATTGAAAAGTTTAAAGAGGTGTTTTTCTTTTAACAATAGCAATAATTCTTAAATAAAAAAATATCCTTTATTCTCTAGGATGTTATAAGGCATATAAAGGATAACTTCTATCATAAAACTTTATGGTTTCCTCAAGCTCAACAGATATAGGTGCACAACAAAGTATCCTTTCCATCGTTCAATAATAAAATATCTTTTTAAAGTGATGACAAAAATAGCATAAGAAGAAATCATATCCCCTTTACAGTTTCATCTTTATAAGAAACCTATAAAATACTTTAATCGTTCATAGTAAAAAATCGGATAAGAACTGATTTTTATTATCAATATTTTATTTTTATTGCTTTTTCAAAGTTTTGTAGGTTGAAGTTAAGAAATTCATTAAAATTTTTATCAAAAATAACCAAATTTTCATTGAAATTTTTCAACTTTCAATATTGCCGAATTTGAAATAATCACGTTCTTCAACTTTTGGGAAATTTTATTTTTTTTAACATTTCAATTTCAAATGAAAATATATTTACATTGAGAAGTCAATTGTTTCTGAATTTTTCCCTTTGAACTAATTTTGGTCGACAGTAATTCCTCCAAGTGCGACTTCATTAAACTTTTTCTTAATCCGAGAAAACTAATTAAAAATGAATGCTTAGTTAAATTAACCAAATTACACAAGGATAAATATCGTTAAAGATTTTCGAAAATTCTAATTTAAAAAAATTACGGTTCTATACATTTTTGTGTGAAACAATTGCAAATTCCTTCCAATTCGCGCTATATGACCATTTTCATAGAAAAAGGTCCAAACGTTTTATAATTCTTGAGAGTTTGGATAATTTTTTAAATATTCGATTCAATTTTTGAACAGAAAATACACTCCAAACCTATTTATTGATCTTTTGAGTTTTCAATCGCCTTTTCTCGAGAGTTTGCCAAAAAATGTACTTTTCCTGCAGTTAATGCTGAACCACAATTATAAAGGGAGCAAGCAATTGGTTCGAAATCGCACATTTGTTCCACTGACTGCATGAGTATATAATTTATCGCTATTATTCAGATTTGATTTGCTGTGCTGTACTATCCAAGCAAGCATACATGTACAGTCAATCCAAGTTATATTTAATTCTGCAATTTATTTATTCTCTTCGAACCGTATTTTGTACTTCTATAACGTATTATCCAGTTCAGGTAAATCCATTCACAAAATCATTGATTTTTCATGAATTTTCGTATGGATTTTTGTTTGGCAATAAATGCCGCATTGTAATAATGAAATTATGACTAAATAATTGTTTTCCATTGTCATTTTCACCAAGTTAATATAGTGAGAAACATTTCAATATGGAGTTCAAGAATTCAGTAATAACTTCACACCCATTTCTACGTTTTCTGTTATGCTAACTGCTCACGTGCTTCACATTGACCTACTTCCGGACATAAATTTTAATCTTATAACCGTGTTATAAAATAATAAAGGGATCAATTTCAACATCATTCAATAAAATAAAAAAGTTGCAACTGTGGCTTGAAAGCAACCTGTCACATAAAAACGTTTCGTATGGTGATCTTCCGTAAACCAGTTTCTTCATCTTTTTAGCGTACGCCTTTTGCATTTTTAAAATGGTTTTCCGAGGAAACTGAGATCTTCCAGGAAGTGCTCAGTTCATGCGCACGTCTCGTACTTGGGAACAGATGCGACGAATGCATTACCCCTTTACTTCATCAAATTGGATTGACCGTAGATGTGAAAAATGAGATACTTTTTAAATTTTCTTATATATTTTTTACCCACTTACAAAACTAACAAGCAATCTACTCCAAATTTTCAACCATCAATCATTCGCTTCTTCAGCTGCAGCAGCAGTTATCGAACAACCTCGTCATACTTCTAATCGGTTCAGTATGTGATCACATCTCGTTTTCAGATACACGAAATCCCTAGATTCAGTGACCCATTTTGAACATGTTCTCCTGAAACTTCCATTAGTGTCATTGCCACAGATCTAGACTCTGTTGTAACGATGCATATAATTCCTTGTTAGAACTTCGGCTCGTCGCATATCAGTTGTCTAATCAATTATATTAACACAATTTTAAAACTAAGGAATTATATTTTATGTGCCACCGGCGCGCAAACTCGTTTTTTAGCTACAGTTAACAGTAGCGCAATGTAGTAAATTGCGCTACAGAGGAATGAAATGTAAAAATTGAACTGCACATGCGCCTATAGCCATGCAACGGAGCATAATCTTCTTCTTATTCTTCTTCTTCTTCGTACAGCGTTAGCAACTTACTGGCAAAGCCTTGTACATTTGAACTACGCATGCGTCTATTAAAATCCGATAAAATCAAAATGGCCGGGACTAGTCGTTATATATCAAGTGTAATGACTAGCGCCGCAAACAACTACAATACTAGATTAGATTCGAGTGTACGCATAAAAACTCGTATACGCACCGAAGTCACATAAAATAGAATACGTGCCAATGCACACAATTCGGGAAATTACGAGACTCTCGACAATGCTCGCAGGACTGATCGCGCCTCGGCTTCGTCTAGGCTTTGCCTCAGCTACGTCTCGACTACGCATCGGCTACGTAATATACTATAATTACTAAATATATTTGGAATATGTTTAATTATGTATAGTAAGATAATAAGGCAGATTTCCTACTTCCTGATTATTAGCAGATGTTTATAAAATTGCTTTCAACTGCAGTCAAGTCTTGTTTATTTCAAGTATCCCGAAACGAGAGAGACTTGTTTATTTCAAGTCGTGAGGGGTCCCCACCACTGCCTCAGTTGCCATACCGACTGAATGCACCTCGCCCCCACTCTTCTCACTTCTTCCGATCGCTCCTCAGAGCGTCACGTGACAGTGAAGTGGTAGGGCGTGGAGGGGAGCGTGAAACTTAAAATATATGAGACGTTCGACTTGAGATAAACGAGACTTGAAATAAATGAGACTTGACTGTATATATTTTCCCGAACGAACTTAATATTATTGAGCCTAGTTTCTATACTTACACTACTGGTCAAAAGTTTAACACATCACTCAATAAGTTTCCGGTCTGACATATAGATGACACCACTGTCGCCCAAAATCAGCAGTTGTTCCGGAAAGCATGACGAAGTCCACAAAGTAGTTTTGTGCGATCGTAAAGTAAAGTTGCGTGAGATAGTTGACACCTTAAAGATAACAGAAGATAGTGTGTTTACAATTTTGCACCAATCTTTGGGGATACGTAAGTTGTTTCCGAAGTGGATGCCACGTTTGCTCGCACCCGACCAAAAACAACAACGCATCGAGAATTCAGAGCGCTGTTTGGAGCTGTTCAAGTGAGGTAGAAAGGATTTTCTGCGTCGGTATGTGACAATAGATGAAACATAAATCCGCCACTACACACCTGAAACAAAAAGATCTTCAGCTGAGTGGGTAGCAGCCGGTGAAAGCCGTCTCAAGCGGCCAAAAACTCAACAGTGGGATAGCAAGGTTATGGCACCCATATTTTGGGACGCACATGGTATTTTGTTTATCGATTGTTTTGAGAAAGGTAAAACCATTAACAGCGACTATTAAATGGCATTACTGGATCGATTGAGCGTAGAAATCAAGAAAAAGCGGCCTGACATGCAAAAGAAAAAAGTGCTGTTCCACCAAGACAACCCGAGTCGAAAAATCGAAGGCCTCATTTGAGCCTCTGCGACATAATTTTGAGGCTGAAGAGGGGTAAAAGAGGTTCTTCTTCGTATTTTTGAACCTCTTTTAAGCCTCCAGACTTGACTTACGTTCGTTTTTGGCTCAAGAGGTTCAAATGAGGCCATACATTACGACCGTGTGAGGCTCTTCTCGATCGAAGAGGCTCCTGAGCGTTAAAGGAGGTTGAAAAATAAAATACAGAGGCTAAAGAGGGCTAAATGATGACTTAAAGATTATCAATAGGCTTTAAAGAGATTGTGGAGGCTTAAAATGTTTCAAATGAGCTTCAAAATCACCAAGAGGCTCATATGAGGCCCTCGAAATTTCGACTCGGGAATGCACCGTGCCACAAGTCCATACAAACGTTAGTCAAATTGAATGAATTAAGCTTCAAATTGCTTTCTCATTCACCATATTCTCTAGGTCTGACCCCCAGTGACAACTGGATCTTTGATCCCAAGCTCAATGCAAAATGTTAATTTTATAAGAATATATTATAAAAAACGTCAAATTACGATTTTTTTGGAAAAACATTAATAACTCTAAATATAATTAACTTTTTGAAAAGATTTTGGTCTCGTTTTAAAAGTAAATTTTCATCGTAATTTACTATCTAATCAAGATATTCTTAGAATTATTTCCTGGATTCTACCCTGGGGTCAAAGATGGTAAAAAAACGTCGTAAAATTTAAAATAAAGAATAAATAAATATAAAATATCAATATTTTCATCAATATCCGTAAACTCTATTAGAATATTAAACAATAGGTGAACTTAAACTTTTGACCGGTAGTGTAACTATTACTAATTCCAGTAAAAAACCAGTAGTAGATGTATTTTCCGTTTACAAAATGAAAATAACACGTTTTGCTATTTATACATCAAACTTTAACTGTAATTTTTTCGAATTTTTTTTCAAATTCTGAAGTTTGAATATCTTCCATCGTTAATATCATGAATTGATCAGAACCAAACTTTTTTCAAAAATTGGGATAATATCCGAGACGTTCATATTAATTGCTTTCAGTTATTGCATTAATAATTAATTGTATTAAAAAAACATTGTGTTCGAAAAAATAGTTGTTATTTCCAACTCTTCGTGACAGATGACAAAAAATATTGACAAGATGAATGTGTTCAGCAGACCGCAATTTTCTGTAGAATGTAGGAAATCGCCCCCCTTTGCTTATATATAGTGTAGTTAATGGACAATGTTGATTGAGATATCTACAAATGTGAAGGAAAACTTCGGAACTGGCCTGTCAAATATTATTTGCTGCATCATCTGGACAAAAATATTAAAATATTGTACATAAAAATGTAATATTATAAGTTATCTTATCTTAAATCCAATATTCAACTGGAGCAATATCTATAAATCTTAATTTATGAGATGTCACTCTGAAATGAATCTCTACTCTTAACGATTTAATTACGGTGGTCAATTAAATTACATCAAAGCCATATCCCAATTAGTGCACAGATTTAATTGCATTTGGCTAACCTCAAGCTTGTGCTATGTATGTAGTAATCACATAATAATGTACGAAACAATTCTACTTCATATCAAAATAAATTGAAAAGCAAATTAAAATAAGTGCAATAAAAAACTTGGCAAAGGATCTAGTAAGCTTAGTTAAGATTTTAAGATCTCTTTCGATTGCTGATAAAATTTTATAACAAATTAGGAATATATTTCAGTAGTTATGATATAATTATCACGTTAATTTAACTTTTAATTTTCTATACTTTAAATCAGTAAAGTACATGTTGAATCAGGTTTTTAAATCTGATTCAGAATCATCTTCGGTTGTAATTATCATCAGCAGGGTTAAATATCGCGAAGGGAAAACGAATTCACCAAAAGTTAAAAAAGTAAAATGATCCAGAAATTATTCATGAGAATTGCTTTTGAGATGTACTTACAATTGGTTCTGACTCCTGGTTACTATCATTTTTCCATTTTATTGTGCCCATGGGGCTCACGACTGGTGTATGGTACAATAAAGTCTTTCGTTGCCAATTCCATTTTCACCTCTACAACCACTATACATTCACAAGTCATAAATCACTAGAAACTTCGTTCTCTTGTTCAATGTTGCTTCATATATCGAACTTTTAGAGTGATATATAAGCCTAAGGTAACTAACTGTATAAAAGCAGAGTAATTTCATTTATTGAGTAATCAAGATAAAATCGTTACCTTCAAACAACAAATGGTGCTGAAAGAAAATGTGGTTGTTTTATTAATCGAATAACATTAGATTTGTCTTTACTGTATCACAAAAAATGCTAGATTCTCAAGGCCGTGAATCAACTAGACCACGTGACGAAATTCCTGTAAACATTCATGTAAGATAACTTTTATTTCAAAAAATATCTTTCTGGAAATTTTGAAAATATAACAGATAACGATAAAGATCGTTTGTCAACTTCGTTTGAGTGAAAAGATTGCAAAATTGTTTATTACTGTTGTTATACGCACAGCGATAGAAGGGAATGAGATTTTATAAAATCTAATATATTTTATTCAAATAACGAAAAATCTCATTCCTAAAACGGCGCTTACTTGACCATCATCTGGCGACAGCATGCCCTTCCACCTCTTAGGCAAGAGTGGAACAAAAGATCCTCTGTCTTCTTCTCTCCCATACCTTGGTGCGCTCTCTCGCACTCGCACCAAGTACCAGCGCATCGAGGAGAGTCACACGCTGTGCATGCGTTCTCTCTCACTCCACTGGACATTCTCGGTACTCTCGTTCGCACTTGTACGGGGTGGCTAGAGAACCCTTACGTTCTCCCACTACCAGGGTCCAGCAATGGGACTCCCTATGTAGAAAAAACTAAGAAAAAAATTAGAAAGTGCAAGAGACGTCCAAGCAAGGGAAAATGTACTAGGAAAGTCGGGGAAATCGACCCCTTCCACAGAACCACCGAAGGGAGAGAAGCAAGATAAAAGGGCGCGTTTTCGCTGGCAGATTCATTCGGGGCGTAGGTCTCGCCTACGCTCTCAATCTCTGGGCAATAAACCGTCATCGAGAAGAAGCCGAGTTTTGCTGCTACCATCATCCTAATCCTGGTAAGTCCTCGCCTGAAGATCCTCCGGGTCTTCAACCCCTACCTTTCGCCAGAAGATCTCTCTAGGTCTTCTCCCCTGGAAGATCGCCAGCGGTCTTCCATCTCTCTCCCTCGCCAGAAGATCTGCCTAGGTCTTCTCCCCTGGAAGATCGCCAACGGTCTTCCATCTCTCTCCCTCGCCAGAAGATCTGCCTAGGTCTTCTCCCTTGGAAGATCGACAACGGTCTTCCATCTCTCTCCCTCGCCAGAAGATCTGCCTAGGTCTTCTCTGAAAGATCGTCAGCGTTCTTCCGTCTCTCTCCCTCGCCAGAAGAACTCTATAGGTCTTCTCCCCCGGAAGATCCTCCGTGGTCTTCCATCTCTCTCTCTTACCCACTCTCTCTCCCTTTAACCATGGCCCATCCATGCGCTGCGAATCAACATGAAGAAGCAGAAGAAGAAGAAGAGAAGCAGAAGAGGAAGAACCACCATGCTACATGGCTGACTGAATCCGGGCGCTAACCCGGCGCTATCTGGGTTGCCCGGTTTCAGTAACGAAGACCACCGTTTCGCACCAACCAGCAATCTCCACCCACAACACCACCACGCCACGCTTTTACCCCGCCGTAACACTGTCTTCTCCCTAAAATTTGTTAAACTTGTTATTTTTGAGATACAGCGTCTGGCGAAAGCGTAATAAAATAAATATGTACGTTAGAAATTTAAAATAATATTACTTGTGTTGGTATATTAATGTTCCTTTATTAATCTATGGGAAGATTACAAAGTAATACAATGGAAAGTCACACTAGTGAAAAATAAAAGATACAATGTATAATAAATAAAACTTTATGTGAAGAACACTCGAATAAAGAAAGATGACGCTTTAGCTCTATCACAGCTATGCTCAGACTAACTCCTTCCTAGGTCCTGGCTTTTCCTCGACATTTGGTAGTCCTTTCCAAACGGGGGAGAGAGATGTCATAAAAAGTGCAGGTCACTTTTCTCTGCGACTCTTCCTGCTGTGCCTACAGTATTTATGTGTAGGTATAAATATCGTTGTACTCCAACACCCTTCCTCAACGATATAAAAACGAGTGCTGATGGATTAACTTATTAATCCACTTCTTTCAGCCATTCTCTTGAGTTTTATTTTTCCTAATGCCTTGGTGAGCATATCGGCTAACATTTCTTCTGTAGGACAATACTGATAATCTACAACTCCGTTGATTCGCAAATCCTTTACATAATGAAATTTTGTATCAATATGTTTTGTTCTATTGCTGTATTTGTTGTTGCAAATTAGCTTGAGGCAACTTTGATTGTCTTCATATATTATGGTTCTTTCTGGCTTCTTTTGTTCAAAATCTTCTATTAAACGCCGGATCCATATGGCTTCTTGAGATGCCTCAGCTAATGCGATGTACTCTGCTTCCGTGGTTGATAGAGCAACGCATGTTTGCTTTCTGCCACTGTTTGATTTCCGATCAGTTTTGTTTTCGGCCCAGTCAGCGTCGGCAAATCCGATGAGACCCTTCGACATATCCTCTTGTCCTAGACGTAGCTCATAATGCTTGGTTCCTTTCAGGTAACGGGCGACCCTTTTCACTTCATTCCAGTCTACCGTAGTGGGCTCCTTATTGTGCTGGCTTAATATTGCTACACTTGCAGCTATATCTGGCCTTGTGTTAACTGCAAGATACAATAACGCGCTGATAAGCTGCTGATATGTTTCATTGTTTGGCATTAGGGATTTATCATCTCTTACTTTTACGTATCCTGGATCTGATGGGATGGTTGAAATCTTCGCATCTTGTAAATTAAACCTACATAGAATTTTTTCTATATATTTTGTTTGTTTGAGACAGAAAAACCCAACACTGTCTCTTCTTATCTCGATGCCAAGATAGTGCCTCAGTGCCCCAAGGTCTGTGAGCTGGAAGTGACCTCTTAAAAATTCAGCAGTCTGGTCGATCTTCTTAATATTTTTTGCAGCGATTAAAAAGTCATCTACGTAAATAATGAGAAATATACTATCCCCCTTATCATTCTTTACGTAGAGGCAAGGATCTGCTGTACTCTGCACGAAACCGTAATCTTTTAATAAACTATTGATTTTATCATTCCAAACTTTTGCTGCTTGTTTAAGTCCGTATATCCCTTTCTTTAGTTTACAAACAAGGTCCTTTTTACCTGTGCCAATGTATCCTTCGGGTAGCTTCATAAAAATTGTTTCCTCTAGTTCACCGTTGAGAAAAGCAGTTTTTGCATCGAAATGTTTTATGATCATCCCTTTTTGGCTTGCGACGGTCAAGAGAGTCCGGAAGGTCGTTTGTCGCACTACAGGTGCAAAAACCTCATCGTAATCAACACCGTATTTTTGAGAGAACCCTCTTGCGACGAGTCGTGCTTTATATCGCTCGATGTCTCCTTCAGCGTTCCTTTTTATTTTAAAAACCCATTTGCAGGTAATCACATCTCTACCTGTTGGCTTTGGCACAATATCCCATGTACCGTTCCTGATCAGTGACTCGAGTTCCTCATTTATGGCCTTCTTCCATTCTTCTTTGTCAAGCCCGGATAGAGCCTCCTGTATGCTGCTCGGCTCATGATCTCCTTTGGCGAGCTTAGTAGTAGCCATGTACCTGTCGGGGGGCACGTCCCTATTGCTCCTTTGGGATTGCCGGCGTTGCGTCTCCGGGGTAAGCTCTGGTGGTTGATCTTCACTGCTGTCAGAATCTATTGATAAATGCTCTTCATTCGACTCATTTTCTGATTGTTGAACGTTTTCTTCCTCGTCCATTTCTTGTGGTTTATCGCTGATGGAAAATTCAATTTCACTGTATATCCTATTATTCTGAGTTTCTTCCGGATGTTTATCGAGAAAAACAACATCGCGACTAATCTTGATGCAACTTGTTGTTTTGTCTAAAAAACGATAGCCTTTTGACTCTTCCGAATATCCCACGAAGATCATTTTGTTTGCTTTATTGTCCAGCTTTTTTCTCTGCTCCTTGTGGACAAATACGTATGCTTTACAACCGAAAATGTGTAAGTTCTTCACATCTGGTTTTCTCGAAGTCCATAGTTCATGAGGCGTCTTAGTTGCAGCTTTAGTAGGCAATATATTTTGGAGGTAATTTGCTGTGTTTACTGCTTCTGCCCAATATTTTTTCTCTAAATCTGCATCTAGTAACATGCAACGAGCCATCTCAATTAGGGATCGGTTTTTTCTTTCTGCGACCCCGTTTTGCTGCGGCGAATAAGCAGTTGTGTACTGCATCCGAATGCCTTCAGCCTTTAAATATTGTTGCAGCTCGTTATTGATGTACTCCCTTCCTCGATCCGACCGAATTACCTTGGGCTTTTTCCCGAATTGGGTTTTTGCCATTTCTATAAACTGCTTAATGAGTTTAGGGGCCTCACTCTTATACTGCATAAAATTAACTATACAATATCTGGAATAGTCATCAATAATTGTTATTACATACCTATTTTGCGCGGGAGTGTTCGTTTGCATGGGCCCGCAAACGTCTGTATGTATAAGATCCAAAATGCTCTGCGCTTTATTTTTAGTTTCCTTTGGAAAAGGCGTACGTTCCATTTTTCCTTTCACACAGCATTCGCACGTCTCCCGTTTTCCGCAATCCTTTATAATTATGCCTGTTGCAAGCTCCTTATGCACTAGCTCCTTTATAGCACTTATGTCTCGATGCCCGAAACGCCTGTGCCACATGTGTTGGCAGTCTTCACTGTGCCCCGACTTTATTGCTTCGCTAGCTTTGTAGGCCCTTTCGACGAGTTTCACTTTATATAGCTCTGGAGACAAACTTGCTACGGCTCGAACTTCACCACTTTTTTCTGTTATGGTACAGTTGTCGTCTTCAAATACGAGTCTATATCCTCCCTTGGTCAGCTTTTTTACCGATAATAAATTTGAAGCGAGTTTAGGCACATAAAGCACATCGTCTATGTTTATCTGTGAAACTTTATCCCTTTTAACAATGCACTTTATGGCTCCTTTTCCAATGCCTTTCACTTCAGCCAGCTTATTGTCAGCCAGGCGAACGTAGCCCTTCCTACTTGGATCCAAAAAGTTGAAAAATTCCGGAGTGTTAACCATATGGCTAGTCGCGCCTGAATCGACAAACCAACACTCTGCTTCGTCGCTGACGAAGGCCTTTTCTTCAAGAAATAGTTTCGATGACCTTGCAAGGAAACTACACTCATCTGTCTCCTTTTCCCTTTTTGGAGAGTTTTCAGTAATTTTATTGGCCCTTTCTTGTTTTTTCTTCCAGGCCTTGTACTTTATGCACTCACCTTTAAAGTGCTCGGTCTTCTTACAGAAAAAACAGCTTTTGGCTCCTTTGTGCGATATCTTCATTGCTGTTTCGCTTCCGCATGGGTCCTCCTTTGTTTCCCTTGCCCCCTTACGTCGCTTGTACTTATCGATTAATTTGCTTTTAACGAGTTGTGACGTAAGATCCTTTTCAGGCCTACTCTCTAATGCCGTTACGAGAGTGTCAAATGATTCCGGGAGGCTGCCCAGCAATAATGCAGCTATTAAATCGTCTGGCAAATGTTGACCGAGCGCTGCCAATTGAGTCACATAATTTGAAAATTTATTTATGTGCTCTTCCATATCGCCACTTTCTTTTAACACTAAACGACACAATCCTTTTAATAAATGCACTTTACTGGCAAGGGTGGCTTTCTGATGATACTCTTTAAGTAAAGGGTTTCCCAATAAGGGTGATATGTTTTGAAATTGAAAAAAAAACACTGAATATTCATTCGGAATTGATCGAAATCTTTTTTTATTATATTGGATATTCTATGCCATTTATGATTTAAACAATATATCGGCCAAATGTCCCCCGAGACTTGAGCCAAAAATGCGCCTCATCAGAAAAGATGATTTTTTGATGAAAATTGGGATCATTTTCAATTGATTCCAGAGCCCAATCCGCGAACTCCCGACGCAAACGATGGTCATTAGGCTTCAGTTCTTGGGCCAGAATCATCTTATAGGGATGCAGGCCAAGATCCAATCGCAAAATACGCCAGGTAGTCATCCTGGACAGGCCCAATTCCTGAGATCGGCGTGGCACGGACAATTCACGGTTTTCCTCGATACTGGCCTGTACGGCGGCTATATTCTGTGTAGAACGTGCGGTACGCATACGATTTTTAGGCTTAGTATCCAATAGAGTAAATTCACTCTCCAACTTATCGATTATTCGACGAATTGAGAGCGCGGATGGAGCAGAATGACGACCATATTTTGCACGATATGCTCTTTGAACACCGACAAAACTTCTCGAATTTTGATAAAATAATTGGACAATTTCCAAACGTTGTGGAAGCGTGAAACTACTCATGATTAAATGGCAAACCTTACTGATCACAACGGACAGCAGACGTCAAAAATTTCAGTTCAAATGAGCCCGATAGGGACATTCAAAATCATATCACCCCTATTGGGAAACCCTTTATATCCCACGCCGCTCACGCTGTATCGGCGTTCATGATGTGCATTAATTGATTGTCCTCAACCATGAGTCCAATTAATGCATGTGCCTGATCGTCCTTGGATCCTTGATCACTGTCCACAGGTCATCCTTTATCAGCATAAGCTGGATTTTGTAACTCCACACTGGATAGTTTTCACCATTTAACTTCTGGACACAAAAACGCACTGCTGCACTGTCTGCCATTTCACTTTGTTTATTTATGCACTTTTATTTCACTTTGATATGTCTTTAATGTCCTTATAAGTGTTCACTAACTTTTAATGTTCTTTATATGCACTCTTATTTGCACTAATGACTGGGCCCATAACCTGTTGGTATATTAATGTTCCTTTATTAATCTATGGGAAGATTACAAAGTAATACAATGGAAAGTCACACTAGTGAAAAATAAAAGATACAATGTATAATAAATAAAACTTTATGTGAAGAACACTCGAATAAAGAAAGATGACGCTTTAGCTCTATCACAGCTATGCTCAGACTAACTCCTTCCTAGGTCCTGGCTTTTCCTCGACATTTGGTAGTCCTTTCCAAACGGGGGAGAGAGATGTCATAAAAAGTGCAGGTCACTTTTCTCTGCGACTCTTCCTGCTGTGCCTACAGTATTTATGTGTAGGTATAAATATCGTTGTACTCCAACAACTTGTATTGTAGTTGTAAAATTAATGTTGGGAAAGTCCCGGACGTGGACCGCTCATATTCCTGTGGATTATGACAATAAAGCAATTGACGAAATACGAACGTCGGAAGGAACCCTTAGGGATAGCTTTTTTCATGAGGCAATGGTCAGCAATGAGCTTTTAGGTATTAATATTGTTAAGGAGTAGTCTTTTGGGAATACTCGACCGAGAAGGTTCACTCCTTGTACTTTTCGCGTCTTGTACATTTTTTGTATAAATAAATTAAGTTTGATTGTTCCGTACATTAAAAGCACTTTCTTTCACTTCACCGTTTCAATACCAAAATATAATTACCTCTTTTATTTTGACTAGAACATTATTTTAATGATAAAGCGGTCGTATTTAATTGGTGACGCCATAACCTACCACACGGTTTTAAGAATGATATTCTTAGTCATGAGCTTTTTGAATTGAACTTCATCATTAATCATTTTTACATTAATTTGAACAAATATTTAACATCACTAATTGCTAATTAAGTAGTATCAATTTAAATGTTATAAAATCCAGGCATATGTAAAAAAGAAGTTAGAAAACAGATACAGTTAAGTGATTTGAAATTTAATTTACTGTAAATATTTGTAAAATTTATCTTGAAAATTTTTGGTAATGCAATTTTATATCATGATAAATATTTCGAATTGAAACTCTTATTCAAACCTCAAATTCCAGATAAATCATCAACTGCGAATAATTTAGAGGATTAAACATTTGGAATCTTTTGAAGAAAATTATTTACTGTAGATATTCTCCATAACTTTCAAGAACTTGACAAATTGCTTCTAATCATAGAAAATCCCTTATAATCAATTTGAGTATCAATAGAAATTTGGTATAATCCTTATCAAACCTTAATTATCCTTGAATCTCATAAATGATCGAAACCGCAGTTAGTATTGATCTTTTGTAATTATGCATCTTTCTCTTATCATAATTGATTGTAATTTCCAAGAGCCTTTTAAAGTGAAATTAAACTTATTTAATTTCTTACACTTATTATCAGACCCTTGAAAATGTTTTAGTTCCTCGTAAACTCAAATGATCTGTTTAATAACTCTTCATTATCTTTTATAACCCTTAAAATCTCGTAAAAAATCTGAAATATTAAATTACTTATAGAACAGAAAGATAATATTCTGGCAACAGAGGAGAAACTTAAGAGAAGAAGAAAAGGGGTGGGTTAAGGTTTCTGAAGGAATCCTTTTGTTCCTCCCTCTCCTCCTAATTACTTTCCACTTCCGCTTCGCTCCCACCATTACCGTGCAGAGTAGGAATACGGTAGAGTTGTAAATTACCGTCCCTGGCAGAACCTACTCGATATACTCTTAAGCACAAACACTACTATAGAGACTCTGGCGTTGGCATAAGCGTAACACGTCTCTATGCCAGGCTTTCGGATATCCCCACTGTGCTTAAAGCCTATCTTACTAGAACCTAGAGTATGGAATATTTTCTAAGAGTAGTACCACACAGTTCTCCTCATCTCAAGGCTTAAGCTGCAGATGAATGTTCCATAGAAACCATCCTCGAGGTTGTGCTAGAAACTACAGTTACTTCCAACACTAAACCTAAACATCTAAACCTAATTATATCTGAAACGTAATATTGTAACTGCTTTTGTACTCACGATGCGGATTATATGTATTTCAAACTAGATTAACTTGTGGATATTCAAGATAGTAAAATATGACACAAGGTTTTTAGACAAATTTTCCATTTTGAGGTTTATGTAGAATTTTTTACATTCTCATCATATGTGAGAAGTTATTAGATTTGTGTGAAATTTGACACCCACTGTTTTAAAAAAAATTTCACGTTTCGTGATCACCTGAATCCGAAAAAGGGGTTTTTAATTCTGTCTGTCCGCCTATTGTAGTTATCTGTAGATAACCAAAATTCGAAAAATTAGAGCATTTTTTGTATTTTGAAAAATAGTTTTTGGAAAGATACAATACTTTAATACCAGTTTCTGATAGTTTTCAGAAAGCTCTACAAATTGCACACCATAAAGTTTTTCGATCGAACCATAATTAGAAAAGGTAGAGTATTTTAAAACTTAAAAAAATCAACAGTTAAAATCTAATTTGTATCCACATATTGTTTGATAAGATAAATATTTTTTGTTTTGATTTTAAAAAAAACACTTGAAAATCAAAAATCAGATTTTTTAAAAGGATTATGCGAGATACGGAAAAAACTAATATTCGAGATATAAAAAGAAGTCAAAATAAGAAATTGTATATATATTACAAGAAAATCAATATAGGCTCATACTGATTTTTTTTACCTTTAAGGGGGCAGCCCACCGTTCAATTTTCAAAAATTCGATTTTTTTGTTCCTTTTTACTTAGTTTAAAACCTTGGAATTCATGTAGAAACCTTCTTTTCCATCAAAAGATCGCATAAGTTGGCAGAACAAGTTTTCGGAGCGCTCTAAACGCTCTTCTGGCGCATCGAGCGGCCAGCTGTTAAACTTACTATTTTTTCAACTTGTCGACATGATTCCGGCAAAACTACTAGACGGATTTGCTTAAACTTTTTTTTTAAATGTTTATAAGACACCTCGCTATCGTCCCTAGTACGGACATGCATACCAATTGTTTATTAACAATATTGTAGCAACATTTATGTTTAAAAACAGGGTGAAAAATGAAAAAAAACATAAAAAATTCACTATTTGTTTATTTATAAACGAATTTTCATAATTTTTCTAGGGACGATAACCACTCATGCCCTCTTTAAGAATAAATATGGATTTACTGTTTCAGATCATCCAAACATGAGAAATCGTGCCGACAAGGAAAAAATTGTTGACCATTCGGCCGGCCATAACTCAGCGGGGTGTCACCAAAATTTTCCAAAAAAAATTTCTCTTATACTTCAATAACCATACAACATAATGTAAAAAACTTGAAATGGTAAAATAAACATTTCCGAAAGAAAAAGAATGGTGAAAAAAGAGGCCTCAAAGGTGGGCTGCCCCCTTAAATCACGAATCTTAGTTCATTGTTTTCATTGTTTCAGTATAAAATAAAAATAAATAAACTTGAATGTGTGCAAAGAACACAATATCACTACTTTAGTTTTAGACACCTTTAACCACATTACCCATCTGGGATCTAAGTTCAGAAAATTAAATCAGTTTCTAACTTCATGGAAGCTCTTATAACTAATTAGTTGCAATTATATCTGCAAGAAATAATAATCTTATAATCCATGTAATCTCTTGAAACCTTCCATATAGTCGTCTAACATGACTTGATAATGATGTTTCAAAACTGTCGAACTTATTTTAGTTCTTAGTATACTTGTTTCAAAATTTTTACAAAACTTCTTTTTGGTTTTACTAAAATTAGAGTTGATTTGATTTTTCTTCTGAAATTAATCGATAGAATCCGATTGACTTGATTCAGAAACATTATCAAATCTGATCCACTTTAAGTAGTTGTGCAAAAAATCAGGTCTCTGGAAAAATGTAATTCTATAATTTTAACACTTGAAGTGACATTATCGTTCGTGTTTTATGAAAAAATTTGATGAAATAAAGAAGAAATTAATTTTTGGAAAAAATTGATTTTATTTCTACTCTCCTTTTAGCTCGATACAACGAGTCCAACGATCTTTCAACTTTTCTATGCCTTACAAATAATATGATTTGTCAAACCCTCCGAAATACCCTTCTGTTTCCTATTCGACTTCTTCGTTCGAGTCAAAACACCTACTGCACAGCCATCTCTTGAGGTTTAAAAACAGAAAATTCCGGAGTATAGTGGTAGATCCATGTTTCATCCATTGTTACAAATCGATGCAAAAACTTTTTCGGATTTCGGTTAAAATAGGCCAAATTTTGCTCCAAAGTGGTCACACGAATGCGTTTTTGGTCGATTGTGAGCAATCGCGGCACCCATCATGCACAGAACTTTCTCATGCACAAATGTGTATGCAAAATATTGACCACATGCTCAGTTGAGATGGATACGATCTCAGCTATCTCACGCACTTTGCTCTCGGTTCATTCAAAACAGTATCATGGATTTTATTGATCGTTTCTAGTGTAGTGATGTCATTTGGACAACCTGGACTTGGTATGGCTTCTGTGCTCGTACGATGACAGCGAAATTCGGTAAACCACTTCTGAACCAATTCATACGACGGAGCAAAATCCGAATAATATTTATCGAGCTTGGCCTTGATTTCTGATAAGGATTTTCCACGCAAAAAGTAGTGTTTAATCACCACACGAAATTCACTTTTTTCCATCTTTGCAAAAATTCGGAGATTGATTGCTTTCAGACATTGTAAATTGTAAACTAATTAATGGATTTGGCTAAAAATTGGACAGAAGAGGTTTGAAGGAAAGAACTTGTAAACACTGATATCCGTTTGTTGTTAGTGGCGACCCCTCATAGAAATATCACGTCAATATCAAACGCTTTAGTATTTATGAAGTTATTTGCATAAATGGTATATTAAATTTGATACAAAATATTAATGAAACTAATACAAGTGTAATAAATTTAATATGATTGCATATTAAATTGATTATATGTTTATTAATTTTAATATGCGTGTAGTAAGATTTGAATATTTCAGTATATTAATTTTAGATGATATACAAGTTTTCCAAATTAAAATTAATTTGTCTTTGTATGTTAGATATAATAATATTTTTAAATGTGTAGGAACTATTGAATCCAACTAACCGAATTAGTTTCAATAATATTAATAAACTGAGTTAATTCGGTTCTGTCGATTATTTCTATAAGGGATTACTTAGTTTATTTATTTTCTTTTTTAGATTTGCGATCCTTTACCAAAAGCTTCAAGCAAAGAACGTACTTGAATGATATTTCACTATAACTTGCAAGGGAAAGTCTCAACTTGTTAACAACGCATTTGCATAATTCTACATCTTCAAACTAACATATTTCAGTTCAGAATAATCCTATTAAATATAAATATATGTAAATAAAGGTAAATATTTTCCTTTGAATGCAAATCCAGAAGGGAAAAGGAGGCTCCTTTAATATATTCTTTTATATTATCAAGATTCTCGTGTAGTATAACTTTACTCCAACAATTTCCGGAACGTTGGTTTGTCGTCCGAAATAACGTTTCATTGGTGATTCTATATCACAACAATTTTAATATTTTCGTCTTAACTCGACCTCTATTTTTAAAGTTATTAATAATCATTCTGCTGCAAGCAATTCGAATAATTGATATTTAAATACTGTTTTGTACGTATCATTTGTAATTAATTTTTTTTCTGCTTAGACTTCTCATTACCTTTTGAACTGACTTGAAAAATCATAAGACATCAGTTATTTTTATTCTCTTATGGAAATGATTCAGAGAATTTATCAAATTTACAATAGATGTTTTCTGTTTATAAACAAAAACATTTACAAAGAGATACGTAAAATATCATTAACAACATTGTCAAACAATATAACAAGAAATTTATTATGAGCACCAATCTTAAAATAGATTATGCTTGCTTCATTTAGCCACTCTTAAATAATTATATAATTTTATTCTTTTATGAAACGATTATAATTAATCTATAATTTTACCATTTTTTATTATTCTAACAGGTCTAGTTTATTTATTAATTGCTTAATGTCTAATATTTTTATAATTATTGCTTGTTATTTATTACCTTTTTATTCGCATGGATTATGTAACAGAATAATTAAGTTTCTACATTGAAAGATTTTTATGCACTAGCAATTTTGAATATCACTCCCTAAATCCGAAACAGTAAAAACTCACTTGTTCAGAGTGAAAAACCACTGTTTTGAATGTTATGAGTCTTCCACATAGAAGCCAGTCAAATTTACCTGATTCTACCAGGGAAACTGGTAATTAGTGAAATATACTGGTCAACAGTGAAATTCGCTGATCAACCAGTGAGTTCCCATAGTGATATCAGTTAAATTTCACTGATTCTATGTGGAAGACTTATAACATTAGAAACAGTGACTTTTCATTGTTTCGGATTTAGGGAGTGCAAATCTTTTTTAAGAGAAAAAAATAGTTGAATTATTAAAAATTACTTGTTAATCGATGAAATTAGGATATTTCGTATCTCAAATGAAAGATACAAATCACTCAAGAAAATGAACTCTCCACATTAAGATAAGAGCGCTTTATCTTGATCTGAAATACATCGAAACTTATTTACTAGAGTGAATCTTGGGAAGCTATAAAGTGGATTTGGATAAGTCACCTCTTTATTCTTTAAAGTAAATTGCAGAGCACTTTATACTAAATTGTTCTGTCGTTTATTCCAAAGATAAGGTGAAATTACAGACGTGTCTCTTTGATTGAAGTTTCAAAAACTGCCTGATGTTATTGCATTAATTTTAGTAGAAATTTATCACTTTTCTATTAGGTGACATGAAAAATTTCCCAATTCCCTGAAGTCAAATATCTGTAAAAACTAAGCTAATGATACTCCTTCATATCGACTTTTTTAAATACTCCTAAGAAAGAATTCCAAACTGATTTCCATAGTTTTTAAATGGAATAGAACTACTTCAAATCTTTTTGATACATTTTATTATTATTTCACTGCTTTGTAGACAATAAATGAATAATGGAAAATTGATTTACCTGAAACTGTATTATATTTCATTGAAGCAATTATTGGCAAGAAAATGAAAGTACGCAGAAATAAAAAATGTTTTTAGATATCAAAACAACCTATTTCAACAAGGAACTTATTTTTTGCAAGATACAATAAAAACATCCCCTTTATAGAAAAAAGAAAAGAGTTTTTTTCTAACTGTTTGTCTTTATTTTGAATAAAAGCATAATTTTTATTTAATTACATTGTTAAGGTGTATCAACAATTTCAGTCACTTTAAATTGAAATTCTTTTACCAATTATCAAATCAATTAGCAATAATTAGCAAGTCTCTTTGTTACAAAGCGCTAATGAATTGAAAATAAAACTTTCAGTGGATGAATGGATACCTTTGGACTAAATTATTCATTACATGCAAATTCGACAACCTTTTTATTAAATTTGTACTATCAAACGTAGAATTCTCAAGTATAACATTCAAAAGAATGTAAAAATGTGATTATAATCGAACTTACATACATAAAAACTACTATGAACATTTATTTCACTCACTATTTATAATTTTTCACAGAATAATAATCAATCAAATTGAAACTGGCAATTCATGATGAAAAAGTGTAATGGTTTCTTTGTAAGAAAATCACTCATAAATCATCAAAGTTGCATGGAAATTTCTGAATGATTAGTTCTGAGGATTCATATAATATTCATGTTTTTCATTGAAGTTTAAATGTGTAAATGAGTTGATGGATAGATGAAATTTAAAAAACGCATTTAATTTTCACATCATTTTAAACGTAGTTTTTCATAATCGTCTTTTTTTGACAATATTGTGACATGCAATTGAGCTAGAAATTTTTGGATAATCACTTTTGATTTTAATCTTGCAAGAGTTATTATTTCATCAAATGAAAATATTTTTGTCTTACAGTCTAATCTTTTGTTATCCTCACTTATTTTTCTATTATCGCTGAACCAGATCATTTTTATAGGATGCAAGAAAAATATGTTTTCTTATTTTTATTTTCATTTGACAAAACATTATGTTAGGTCATAAACAAAGATAATCTTCGTAGAAGAATTTAGCCTATATTCGATTGTGAATAGAACTTTTGATTTATTTGTAATTTGAAGGGCTTACATATATTCGTTGAAAGTGAACGTCGAATGTAGCAACAAGTGTAAGACTTTCCGTGACTCTGATAACGTGAGCACGTTTTCGAGAGCCTCGTTCACGTGAATACGTTTATCTATTATTCATCGATCTTATCTCGCTTGTCACGTGAGGAGGAGGTATTCAATACGAGAATATAAAACTTTGCACAGTTTGCTCATATACGATAAGGTTAATTCCTAATTACCGATTACGCATAAAATAATTAATTCTGAAGACACGGTATACAAATTATCATAATATGTACTTTACGAAAGCTTATCGATAGGAAATGGTACAAGAAGTATTTTTACAGTTGCGCTATTCAATTAAAATAATAAATTTAGTGAATGCCAAAAAAAATCAAAATTTGAATTAAAAATACATAATGTCTTTTTCACACTGAATTTATCAAACGAATTGATGAATTTATCTTTTATTAAAAAGCATCCTTGATCTGAAGTAAATATGTTTGAAAAAAACATGGCAAATACAGCAATTTGAAGACTTTTTTACGTGTCTGGAAAGTTTACATTGAGGATAGGACTTATAAAATCGGATGACGAGCAGTTTTTTTTCTCTAAAAATAATAGAGAGGTGAAAAACTGTTTTTACTGTTCATTGTTGCGAAATCCTTTAACTGATATTTGTTCACATTAATCACAATAGCGTCAGAGAGTAACTAATAGAGCAGCTTTGTCAGCACCTTTGGTGTTTGCGGAAACAGGAAATCACGAGATGACTCATTGATAGGACGAAGCTTCACGTGTATTATACTTGCTTACCTGCTGGTGTCTTATACAATGGAAATATTAAAATCATTATTGTAATTTTTTGCACTCGAAAAAATATTTAATGCTGCTTATTATATAATTTTATTCAATAAATTGACGCAGGTTTAATAAGGTGAAGACATTAGGTAGCGTAGATGAACCTTATTATCGATTGCAAAGATAAACTATTTTGTATTCCACTATTAGTTTTGCATATATACTTAGTTTTCATGTTTAAGAGGATTAATTAGTATTTTTTCAATAGCCTTCGCAAAATACAATCGATAATTGGTTCCTTTTCGATAATTGGTGTTTTACCCTATACAAAATATAGAATTTTCCTTATTTCTTGGAAACTTCATTTTCATTTTTGATGAGAGATGGATTCAAGTTTACTCTTACTTAATTGGATAAGATAATATGAGATGTTGAAAAGGCAATGTGACTAGAGTTCAATAATCTTATAAAGTTAACGATGAGTTAATACTGTCATTCCACTGCGTTAAAAAAACAAAAGTTATATCCCTGGAATAATATTAACCTAAATAATTTTTTAATTCAATCCGGTAAGAAGACTTGCATTAAAAAGCTTGGGTAAATTTTTACGTCTAATGGTGAAGTGATTATTATTAAATTCTTTTCAATTTCTTTCTTGTCCGCAGGTTTTTAATTTTATTTATCGAAATAAATTAGGTCTTGAAGTAAATACTTTTTTATACCCATCGGTGACATATTTTTGTGAATACTTTTGGATTCCACAAAGCAAATTTGGGATCAAAATTATTTAATCTCTTTTGATTCAGCATTTTCTTTGGTTTCAATTACTGTTTTTCGAATAATTTATAAGTGAAAAGCTTTTACAAACACCGTATTAGTCATTTAAAGTCATCACGATTCAGTTTCCTACATCGACAGTAAAATATTTTTTAAAGAATGCTTTTCTCAAAATTTTATAGTTTCCGTATAAATAAAATTTATGCAAGTCGAGTCTTTAATGACAAAGTTATTCAGTGTTTTTAGGGCAAACACTAAAAAAGTTTCTTTTGTTTTTATTCCAGGTTATGCTTTAGCTCTTCGGAAGTCATTGAAGAGGATTGAATATTAACTTTTTTAATTTCTGCTCACGGATTAAAAAATGGTCGACAGAAAAGGGACTCAAAGGTATTAGAAATTTTCGATACTTTTTTAATGCAAACCTTCTTATCGGGAGATTTCGTTAAGCTGATAAAAATCCATAAAAAAGCTAAAAGTTATTAAGTAGACTTCATTTTTGACATAAATTATCAAGCTTAACTATTCTGCATGCAGAAAATATTTCTACGATATCATTTCAGTAACGTGATTCTCTTTGATTGAAAACCCATCTTGAAATTTTGTCTGTTGGAAAATCGACTTCATTTGAGCAATGATAGTTCAATTTTCAACAAAAAAGCCTTTCATTGAGCTAGTTTGGCGAGATAAATAAATTTACCCCTGAAAAAGAATCTAAAAATTCTTCAAAAACTTAAAAACATGATTGAATTAATTAATTTCAGACAAAATTATAATTTTCTGCCAAATTTGTTACAATTTAAGATTCATTTTGCTCTTTGGATAAAATAATTTAAAAGGATGTGAAAGACGTAATTAAAATCTAAATAATCTTGGTATTACTAATATAAGTGAGTCTGAGAAAATATTCATGAAAAACATATCAAGTTGTTCTTCCGTATTCAAATCCAAAGTCCAAAATTATGTTTATAAATTTATGATGTGAAAAGTCACTGTTACCAAGAAGTAAATATTACCTTTCACGGTGGAATTTTGAATTAATCATACTAAAATCTCTTAAGACAGGAAGGTTGAAGTAAAATGTATTGAGAGTATGTCAGGATCTGAAAGCCGCAGCATTAATATACAACACCGAAAGGATGATTGATATACTTACCCCGTCGGATCAACTTCGATCGATATACTACATCGCGAACTTTAAACTCACGACTTACAGTTCACTGAGTTAAAGGTGCTGTGTTCTGGATGTGCGTTCTATTATAATTAAACCAAGAAATACAATATTCATTTATGCAAAGAAAATTCATTCAAATGTTTGTTCAGTTACTTATCAGACAAATTAGATGTTTAATTATCCAAATGGAGTAGATTCTTATTTCGAATACACTGAGTTAGAAATTTCTTTCGGAATTTTTCGTAAAACGTAACTGAAGCTTCATGCGATTACAAGTTAGTAAAAAAAAATTAATTTGAAAAAAATTCCGTTGTGTGTATATCTGAAAATTCTAAAACTTCTAACAGACAAATTTTTAGACTTTGGATAACTGCACTGAGAAAACAGTTTTGTCAAATCAACAAAAATATTTGGTTAGTATTTAGCTAACAAAAATCTTTTGTTGTGCCAACAAAACATTTTGCTATATCAAACAAATTTTGTTGGTTAAACAAAATGTTTTGTTGGGACAACAAAATATTTTGTCAGGATAACAAAAAAAGTTTTGTTGGATAAATTTTTTTCTCAGTGTGTCGTTTTATGGAGTTCCATTTGACTTGAAATTCTGTTACAGTTTCGCTATTTTAAGATGGTTTTTATGAACATTTTATTCCTTTTTTAAAAAAACTTCAGGAAATTCAATAAATTTTTCGCAATTTTAAGATAAGTTTACTTGAATCAAGTGTAAAGTTAATGTAATTTCTAACATTTTGAAGAGGGTGTTGTAATGCATTTAGAACTTATTAGTATGCAAGACGAGTGCCTTAAATATTGCATACCTGGAAAACTTTTTAATTTGTGATCCTGTAATTATATTTGTTACAATTTTTCTCCCTAAAATATTTCCTGCAGCATAAATGTACTATTTTTAGTATATGGCTCAATTTTATGAAAGTATATTTGTTTACAACTATTTTAATGAATTTTTACTCAATTCAAATGAATTTTTCTTGGGCATAAAGCTCAATAAAATTTGGCGCAAAAAAGAAAATGTAAACACGTTTCATAAATTTTATTCGGTAAAAATACAAAAAAAAACTGATTCACTAAAGATGAAGGAATTGTTCATTTTTTCAGGGGTAAAACTGCTACAAAAATTCGAGTTTCAAGAAAATAGTACCGAAGCGATATTCAAAGGAACTACGATTCCGTCTAGTGACTGGTGTAGGTATGTCTGACTTAATTATTCTCTACGCCCGTTTCGATGTTCTCATTCCCGTTTTCACCTTTCTGTTCGTGAATCGCATTTCTCGACAATTCGTTGGCGCATTCAATTCCACGCCAATGCTTGTAATTCACACCTACATGCAAGACTACTTGGTTACATTTAATTCGACTAAAGTTAGTAGCTCTTATGTTCAGGTAATTTCATCAGCGGAAAGCATAATTCAATTATGCAGTTGTGTCTATGTACACCTGGTACGTGTGTTCAATCATTAGAATTGGTAGAGAGAACTTGCGTTGTCGAAAAATCTATTTATAACCTATTTTACAAGCAACAATAGACCGATTTTTTGGCCAAAAATCATGACTGTTTCTTCAAAAGCGCACGAAAAATCCAGAATTCAATATTTTTACAAGTCGATTGGTTCAATCCTCAGAAAAATTGAAGGGCCACCAACAATAACTCGCCGAGCGCTCAAAATCGTGGAAAACTATTGTCCGCGCACGAAAATCATGATAAAAATTTTTTTTTGGTCATTCACAAAAACAAAAATACCGTTTTGTAGAATTCGTCATAACGCATTTTTTATTTCAATACAATTTTTTTGCAACCTTAATAGGTTTTTAGATAAAAATTAAAAACACTCAATTTTTCGTCATCAAAAATGATCGAAAATCAGTGTTTTCAAATCATAAATTGCTATTACTCGGTCATCTTTGTCATGGGAAGTTTTCCGAAATTGAAAATTTATTAGAGACTTACTACCAGGACAACCACAAAAACATAGTTTATTTACATTAAAATATTGTTTGAAGAAAAATGTTTCAACATGTTTCATTTAATTCATTGGCTCCGCTAAAGTATTCCACGTCTAATGATAAAAAAACAAACGATTTCGTCAAAAATTGACCAAGTAATAGCAATTTGTGTTTTGAAAAACACTGATTTTCGATCATTTTTGATGATGAAAAAGTGACTGTTTTTAATTTTCATCTAAAAAACTATTGAGGTTGCATAGAAATTGTATTAAAATAAAAAATGCGTCATGACAAATTCTAAAAAACGGTATTTTTCCGCGATTTCGAGCTCTTGGCGAGTTATTGCTCGTGGCCCTTCGATTCATCTAATAACAGAATCTAGTCGGTGTTTTGATTTCAGATAACTCTGTGATGAGTTATGTTACGCACTGCAAGGCATCTTTTTTTGAAAATTTCTCCTACACTGTGCTTCCAACTGTTCATTTTATTGTATTTTTACATTCACATCATCAATGAGGAGGTATTAATTTTATGTGAAGAATGACTAGGAATTTTCATCAAATCTTTATGTTTTGAGACCCCCAGTCGGAAAAACGGGTTTTACGAGTGTCTATCTATAGGTTATATACTCGATAACTCTCGATAGAATTATCGGATTGAATTCAGTTTTGGTATACTTTATCGGAGCCGAAAAAGCAAGGACAAGTTCGTTAACCAGCCATATCCAATAAAAATTATCAAAATAGGAGCATTTTTTGTGTTTTTGAAAAAATCCAAGATTCCAATACTAGTTTCTGATAGTACTCAAATCTCTACTAATTATCATAATAACTGTTTTCGATTAAGCTAAAATTAGGAAAGTTACAGTATGTTGAAGCTTGAAAAAAGGCAATATGTAAATATCTAAAATAAATACAAAATTGTTTACTACATAATGATCTACAAGATGTATAATTTTCTTTTTAATTTAAAAAAATACCATTCAAAATTCAATTTTCGAGCAATAATACGTGAAATACGAAAAAAACGTAAGTTTGCAAAATTGTTCTTTTAAATAAAATCTACAAATTTTGTCTGACATAGTTTCTGATAAAACGCATATTTTTCATTTTAATTGCAAAAATACGATTAAAATTTAAAAACTCCATTATTTAAACAAAATATGTGACCTACGAAAAAAACGGTAAGATCGAAAATTATTTGCCTAAATGAGTTCTACAAATTCTTACTAGGACATTTTCTGACAAGATGTATATTTTATGTTTTGGTTTTAAAAATACACTCTTGAAAATCAAAAATTCCATTTTTTAAATAAAATATGTGAGATACAAAATAAGCATTAAAACAGAAAAGAATACAAAAAATCGAGCGCGAAGCGCGAGTGCCATGATGATAACGTGTTCCTTAAGGCTGATAGAGCCTTGAGTAAATTGAATTTCCTTCTCCATTTGGAATCAAAAATTTAGCAACTTTGAAAAAATGTAATTCACATCTGCAATATTATGAAATTGACTTGAGCTCCAGTATCAAATTACAAGAAATCAACTTATATCTATGCGAAGAATATATGACCGAGTGCGAAACGCGACGTTCAAATTATTCATGATGAATGATTTTGTGATCTGTACTTAAATTTACTTGTATCTTTGAAAATGTTTAATGATTGTGATTTTCCAATCCAGGGGGACAAAGTTAAGCAAGCACTGAACCATGTAAAGCACAAAACGTTGTTCTACTAGTTTCGAGACTATGGGAACTGCTGGTAATCAGAGTTCTGTTAAACACATTGACCACCTTGAAAGTTTAGCCGAACTTCTGACATGGCCTTTGACTCAGGTGCTGCATAAATAAGATGCAAATTTCGTTCTGTTTTTCTAAACTAACTAAGGAATATTTAAAATATTTCCTTTGGGAATTAAAGAGGCGCAATACTTATTATTCTTCCAACCCTTAATTATTCACCTTTTTTAGCGAAATGAAGTTATTTTAGATATCCATATAGTTCTTGCGAGATTATGACTTGAATATTAATGACTTCAATGGGATTTCTGATAAGGGATGGAAATCAATTTTTCATCAGATCTCATCTACGAAATTCACGTAACAAATAAACCGAATTTCTGTAAATTTTAATCTGAGACATGGATTATATAATAAATTTACTACGTACTTTACATTGTTACAGATTCTGTTCTATGTTTTGATGTGAGGTCTGTGTATTGATGAGAATATGGGCTTTAAACTTTGAGTGGAGGCTTATCCTTATCCAAGAGGAAAGTCATTCCAGCTCTTGTTTCAAATTACAAAGGCTAAAGTATTAATCTTTTTTTTTATTTACTGGTATCTGTACTATTTTATAGAAAATAATATTTCTGAATTTCTGAAATGTTATTCACTATGGTAAATTAGTAAAAATTGTCAAGTTTTTGTTAAGGATATAAAATTTTCTTAAAATTGTCTCTTAGGGTTCGAGAGCTGATAGGCAACCCGTTCAACAGCTGTGTGTGATACACCCAAAGAAATTTTAATGAATCAAGTATATAAACTAACTATATCAAGAGGATAAACTTTTAAATATTTTGAATTAGTAAACATTTATTTAATGAAATCATTTAAATAAAAAATTACGTCCTGGATTATAAAAATAAAACACTATTTACCCAGATGAATAAAATCAATTAATTATTATCCAAATTAATGGTTATTAATCAATTTTTTAATCATGATTAATTTCCTACTAACTTGTCTTTAAATTCATAATTTTTCAAGATTGATCAGAATAATACCATACCCAATGATATTTTTCATAATATGTGTACAACAAAAATTCATTTACAAATAATTAGTTTAGAACTTTTTCATTTATTAGTTTTTTTCGAGACAACTGAGAAAAGCATTTATTATACAGTAACAGAAGTTATGCCAAACTACTCGAGTGAAGAATTGTTATGCAACCACAATCACGAAAATACTTTTTGAACATTGTCAAGTCTTATTAAATTTTGAACCAAAACATATAAACAATCATATGAGAATTTAGAGGAAACAAATAAATAAAATATTCTTTCTTTTAAAAGAGAAGAAATTACAAAAGTAGGTCACTAATCTAAGATGAAAGGCATTCTTTTATTTAAAAAATACAAATTGTATTACTTTTTATCTTTGAGATCTTAATTCTCATTTGCAATGAGATATTTTAACGCTTTTTTTATTATTTTATCAATTGAATATTATAATTTTTTTTTATGGCACCAAAATTACGTCTCATGAATCTATATCTTCACAACTCCTGAATTTTATATTTTACCAACTTATAGTTTTGAAAAGGACCGAATTTGTAGTCAAAACGTTGATTTTTAACAAACACAAAACCATACTGAAAATAACAAACCATTTCTTAATGCCGTAAATTCTTTAAAAAAAGAAAAAATATCAATTTACTTTTATCCCATATTTATTACTATCATACAAAATTAATCTTCACACAATTTAGTACAACAGTGAAAAATATTTAGAATCTCAGATTAATTTATTTCGCCAAAGTAATTTTTCCTTTAAAGGTGTTATTGTCCTATTTTTTCTTTCAATTTATGGCTTCTGCACAAGCTAAAAAAAACTTTAAAAACATTTATAGATTTCGCGTCATCAAAAAGGCGAATTAATTAAATTTTTTGCCTCGAGTTTTTTTCTTAAACCAATTTCGTTTACTGAAAACAAAACAAGCTAAAAATGTATTCCTGCATCTTTAGGAAATAAAATCTTATCAAAATAAATTTCGAACTTTTCTATTAGCAAATTTTCAACAGATCGGGAACAACGAGAGTATAGGCGAGTAATTCTGAAAAGTTTTGGCACCAAAATCGAATCATGTTTATAAATTGGATTGAAAATCATGGCTAATGCTATACATACAACATGATGCCTATAGGTGTCGTCGCGCTTTGATTTGTTCTTTGCTTTAAAATAAATCGTCCGTCAGTAGCGACTGATCAGTGCCACGCTATCCTCTGTCCAAGCAACACGGAGAAATCCTTTCCTACTTATCTGTCTAGTCCTTGGATAAAACATCAGTTTTGTTCAGAGAGCGCGTCATTTTGAACTTGATTTGTCACGTGATCATGTGGTGGTTGTGTCATTAAAAGTGCCGATTTCCTGGTATCACACTTAACAACTAATGAGGTGACATCTGTGGATCACTAGTAATCTTTAAGGTTCGTTGATCTCATCCACTTAATAACATAATCCTTGACAACAAAACAACTTAGCGTTTCTACACTTTAATTAAAACCATCTAAACGGAGATTTCCGTACTTCATTTTAAATTTCAAAAGAACGCGCTCCACGTGGTTATTAATGCAGATCGACACGGCGTTGAATTTTAAAATAAATCAACCCATTTAAATGATACTTCCGCCTTTTTGATCCAATATTTGTCGTGCACAAGATTCATAGTAGTCGGATTTAAAATGGACGTCGGCAGCCCAATTACTCACCTCTTTGGCACTTTTCATTTTTTAAAAGCTTTTCTTTTGAATTTATTGAATTTACCTTATTTGAAATAAATTGATGACATTTACAATGTCAGAGTTAATATTAACATGCATTTAATCTATCTTTGGGTAAAGGAGAGTTGAAAATTTGAGTGAAAAGAGGAATGAGGAGAAAATGGATGATTTTGGGAAACGCTGCCAAGTAATTGGTTAAAAGCTGCGTTGGGTTGTTTTACAGCCATGAGGAATCGCTCATCATTTCGCGAAAAGGCGAGTGCAAGCGAAGCGATGCAAGTGAACGGGTAACCGAGCGATAGTTCTAGAGAGTTCCTGGGTCATGCAACGACCGTAAGACGAGGCTTCACTACTACCTTAGTAATGGCTCGTAAAAGCCATCAAAGCGATACTAGCAAAGGGTAATGCCAACGCCAAAAGCAAGACTTGAGGATTTGCGAAACGAAGCGCGAAAGCTAACCTGCGTAGTTGTCTCTATTTATAACTATAGGACACTTGATCGAGGCAATGAACGTCGTGCACGTGGATGATCTTCAACAGGAAGTTTCATCTTAACTTTGAACAAATCTATTCGCAAATCAGTTTTACTGATAAACTTTACAAAAACTGTATAAAAGTTCTGGTAGAATTCATTGTGAAATCAAAGTTGTTTTGTATTTTTATTTTTTATTTATCAGCAACAATTTTTTTAAACTTTTTCTCACTTTTCAGATTTGCTGAATAAAGTTGGATGCTGATTCAGTTATTTCTAGAAACTCTTATCTGGGCAATATAGTTGTGATGAATAATTGACTATTATTTGTATATTCTTAACTCAATTCTGTTTGGATTAATGAACTTTACAAAAATTATGACATCAGATTAATAAAATTTGTTTAAAGATCCAGAAAGTTCGGAGACAGTTTATGATGAAATGGAAGTAAATTTTTATTTTAAAGAACAAGTGCTGAAATATTTTCTTCTTTTGTTAAATTAGGCCTCTCTCAAATATAATTAGTGACTTCGCTTCAATTCGGATGTTTAGGTTGAAGAATGGAGAGGAAAGTTTTCATTATTTAATTGAAGTACATAGAAACCTTGGAGCGACTCATTTTTTTCTAGACTTATAATTACTTAATTATAGCGAGTTTGTATTTCTATTACCAAAAATCGTTAATCTGTAGAAATTTATTTCCGAGGTTTCTTTGCTAAAGTCATAATTCTAATATAGAATTTTCTAGATGCTTGAAACGAATTTTTTTGTTTTCATTCCTTTCTAATAGCAGGGCAATTTATCTCTTATAATAATCTAATCAAACGTATAAGATGCGTTACGTAAAATGTAAATAATTTTTCTTCTCTGCGAATGTACTATATCGCATTCCTTCCTTACACTCATTTACAAATTCAAACGATTGATTAATACTTAAGCCAAGTTTGTCAAATCTGTTTGTATTCTTTTCGGTTTGATAAAATACTAAAATAAACAATCATTTTGTCAATTCATTCTGCTGTGAAAACGCAGAATCACACTTCCAAATAATGAGACTGGGTAAATTGAAAATATTTTATTTGTTAGTAATTTTTAGAGAGAAAAAATAATTTTGGAACTTTCAGTTAATCTTATCAAAAAATTGAGCATTATTGGATAAAATTATGCGAATAGTTGCCTATTTATATTTCAAAGACTCGGATTTTTTATTCTCTGCTTATGCTATGATTGGTAAAGCTGAAAATTGATAACCTTCAATTTGATTACACTGTTTTGTGCTTTTAGTGCTGTAATAAATCTTTTCCATCAGCCATAAAATGTAATATCGCAATCTAAAATAACCATATTTTGCTCCTCTGACAAACATATAGATTTGAGCTTATCAACCGCGCATATTATAATAACAGTTGCATTAGAGTGAGTAATACAAGCGAATAATTCCATTTAACAGCTGTAAGATTCTTTTTTTTTATTATAATCTCAGAAAGTATGGAGTTTAAATGTATGCCCGTTAAAAAAAGTAATTTATTTTTCACCATGATTTCAAAGAACTCGCAAATATTTTGACAATAAATCCATAATATTCTTGAAAAAGTCATGTCATCATGAAATATTGAGCAGGTCTTGGCAAACAAATAGTGTTGTCTCCTAGGAACATAACTTAATAATTTTAAATTACTTCATTCCAGTTCTCATAAGAATCATCGTTATCTCTATTAAAGTAGTTATCGTTAAGTTTATTTCTTATAATTTGATACTGAAGCTCAAACCAATTTTATAATAATATTACAGATGATGTGAATTACACATTTTCTCAGTCACTCAATTTCTTTTTGAATTTAAGTGAAACAGGAAATTCAATTTACTTAAGGCTCTATCAGCCTTACGGAATTTTTGTAATATTAAAAATCAAAACATAAAATATACATCCTGTCCCGAAATGTCTTAATGAGAATTTGTAGACCTCATTTAGGCAAACAATTTTCCATCTAAACGTTTTTTTTGTATCTCACATATTTTGTCTAAAAAATGGAATTTTTGAATTTTAATCGTATTTTTTGGAATTGAAACGAAAAAAATATGTTTTATCAGAAACTGTGTGAAACAAAATTTGTAGATCTTTTTGAAACGAACAACTTTGTATTCTTACGTTTTTTTCGTATTTCACATATTATTGTTAAAAAATTGAATTTTGGATTTTCAATGGCTTTTTTTTTAAATTAATAAGAAAAATATGCATCTTATGAAAAAATGTTACAATTCAAATTTGTAGGTCTTTATTTATTCAATAATATTGTATCATAACGTTTTTTCGTATCTCGTATAATTTAACTGGAAAATGGAATTTTAATATTGACTTTTTTCGAATTTGAATATGCTGTGACATTTCTAATTTTGATTTAATCAAAAAATGTTATCAGGATAATTTTTAGAGATTTATGAGCACTATCTAAAACCAGTATTGAAATTTTTTATTTTCTCAAAAATTTATTTTCAAAAACACAAAAGTAGTGCTCAATACCTCAATTTTGATTGGATGTGGCTGGTTAACGAACTTGTCCTTACTTTTTCGGCTCTGATAAAGTGTACCAAAGCTCAATTAAATCTGATAATTCTATCGAGATTTATGCCGCACACGACCTACAGACAGACAGACACTTTCGTAAAAACCCTTTTTTCGGACTCAGGGGGTCTCAAAACGTAAAGATTTGATGAAAATTTCGAAAGTCATTTTTCACATAAAACCAATACCTTCTCACCCATGATGAAAATGTAAAAATGTAAAACTTACGAAAAATAATAATAGCAGACATGTTATCACTATTAATAATGTTTTCTGTAATAGATATTTTCCCTTCTATCGCTTTATACCATTTTTTAAAAATAATTGAATTTTTTTAATTCATGGTTTATTTTTTCAGGGAAAATACTTTCTACAATTCTTCTGTTTCCAATTTTAAAAGTAAAATTTTCAATGACTGAAATCGTTAAAAGAATTTAAAAGAAAAAATTTTTTTTTTTAAATAAACTATATTTGAAAATTCTTTTACCTATTTTCAAAATTAGAAACATTAGATTTGTAGAGAATATTTTCCCCGAAAAAATGAGCCATGATTTATGAAAATCCAATCATTTATAAAAAATTGGTATGAAGCGATAGTAAGAAAAAAAAATATTATTCCAAAAACCATGATTAAAAGTATTATTTTTTGTAGGTTAAAAATTGTTTTTATACTTATTTTCCAGAGACTTTATTTTTGGGATGACAATTACCTTAAAAGTTTTCTCAGTTAATGTATAAAATATTTTGAAAATTCGAGATACTCTACACGATTTGCTTTTAAAGTTCTTGACTTTTGGTGAAAAGAAGTAAGCAAAAGGAAATGTAAGTTTAACGTTTCATCCACGATTTGTTTTGTAGCAACTGTGGAAACGGGTTTGTGAATTGCTATGGTGGCGACCGTGTCGGTATTTCTGGTTCTCGGCCATGTTAACTTGATTGCTTATTTTTAAATACACTGGCTTGAATTCACGGTTCGTTTTTGCACTGTAGAACCATTTTTGAGATTATTATTTCAAAAGTATGCGTAATACTACCAAAAGAAATAAGCAATTGAACCTAACCACGTGCCTCATTATACTCGCAAATATAGTCAATTGGCAAACAAGTACATAAACCTATTAGCCATTGCATTCTGGTATGAAATTGAGAAACCGTTTAATTGGCAAATATAAATATGCCTGCACCCCGTCTGCACTTAGGAAAATATTTGGTTAATTCAACAAAAACTTGGATCAATCAAATAATTACCTTATTTTGGGTATTTTGGGTACAATTTGCTTAAATGAAACAAATAGCCAAAACAGCGTAAAGTGGTTTTTTTCTTTAATTTTATATTTTTCTTCAAAACCACAGAGGCCCATTTTAAAAATAGATTTTTATTCACTAGAAATGGTTTTTATGCAGATAAGTTACTTATATAGAAAGAAAGATCTTTTAAAAAAGTCTCTTATTTATATTTTTATAAGTATTTTTATTATTTTCCATTATTCATGAAAATCAAGGAAACCTTTTAAAAATATTTTCTAGTAAAAAATTCCTGATTTTGCACAAGAGCAAAATTTGACCAATGACTGACCTTCTATTACTAGGAATGATATTTCTTGATAAATATTAAAACTACTTTCTCTTGAATTCATAAAAATCGAAATCTTTTCTGTGAAATTTAGGTCACATGCTGTTATATTAAATCGACCAATTGATGATCAATTAAACTCTCCAGAACTCAGAACCTTCTCATTTAAAGATTATTTATTAGGAGTTACCTATTACTTTTTCTAAATTAGGAAAATAATCAATTTTACTAGTTTTCATGGTAGGATTATCGACTATAGTAATAAAATACATTGCCATAAGGAGTGCTTTCGTTTCAAGGTAGAATAATTTGCATATGCCTTCGACGAAATGGTCACAACGTCATGCAATGTTTGTCCTGCCACTAGACTAATAAGTTCGTTTACCTAAAGTTGGTTTACTTTGGTAGGAGCACCAGCAATGGTTACATAAATCAATATTATGAGAGTTAAACCAAAGAGTACTGGAAATAGAAGAATGACACATATTTTTTTAAAATCAAACATTTCTGAATTTTCATTTGTTATTTATGTTAAGAATTTATATTTCTGTTTACATGTACTTAACAATGATCAAATCTAGTGTAAACCTTGCAAGGTCATCCATTTACATTACTGCTCTATTGGTAGATTTTTATAATTAGTCATTTTTCTAGCTTGCAGAACGTGGTAACTAAACTTTAAAGACAATTTTCTGGAAGGTCATATTGAAAAAAGTAATGGATTCTGGACATGTTTTTGAGAATTTGAAATGAGATGTAGAAAGGTTTATGACATCATTGAAAGTTTATGTTGCTTAAGACAATATAGTAATGTTTAACGTAGAAATTACGTAACAAATTACTCTCTAAACCTTAATCAGTCAAATTTACACTGATTGAATCAGTAATTTGTCTTTTCACTGATTCATCAGTGAACAAAATATTTTTCACTGTCAAACCAGTCAATTTTCACTGAAATAATCAGTGAAATTTGACTGATTTACAGTAACCTCTTTTTATCTATTTGAATCAGTCAAATTTCATTGATAATCAGTAGATTTTGACTGATTCAAATTTAGAGAGTAGGTATTTTCGAGCGAAGGCAGTAATGAAAAATAAGGAAAAGTATCGTTGTCTTTTCCGGGAAATTAATTGAAATCATTACTTTATCAAGAAATTGAAAGGAAGAAAAATTGTTTATTCCGGTCGGTAATACGAATTAGAAATCCTTTAACGTATTTAAATGGTCTTAAGGTTACCTGACTGGAATAAACTGACCTAGCCAAATTTCGGAAAGCAAGTCGGGTCAGAAAATTGACCGACTTAATATAAACTCAGTTTGTGTAAATTATATTTTCTTGCTCTAAATCTGGAATTTGACACGCATTCGTAACTCTTATTGCACAACTTGGTGAATTATCTAAAAGCGGGATGTAAATATTACGTATGTTAACGATGCATGAAATTGTTACATTTTATTATTGTTATATTACGTCAAGGTATTATTACTTCAGAAATTGAATGGTGACCAGCATTTAAAACATAAAAAAGTAGAAGGACAATTTTTATTTAAATTTTACCTTTATCTGACTAATGCTTATTTGCTTATTTCATAACTATAACTTAATTTTAATTAAAAACAGTCTCTCTTCTTTTTTGTAGCTGATAGTGACGTAATTTTTGGAGTGATTGAAAGCAGAGCCAAATATATATAGCCGTACTTCACTTTTTTTAAAACTTTATTCATTAAATTCTGAGGAATTTATTTTTGAAAGATAAACTTAGTGAATGGGGGCAGAACTTGTCGAAAGTTCCTCACCTTACTTTGAACTGCACTTCTCACTATAAGTTTTTCTTTTCGAATAATAAAAAATCAAACCTCCCCAAAGCACACTAGCTATGGCTGTGAGTTTCATAAAGTTTCAATCTAATACTCAGTAGAGTTGCAAACGCTTAGAACGGAGTTCTGAACAGTCTGGGGATGAAGATTTGGAGATCAAACACTGTGAAGCAAGTATCCCAGCCAGGCGTTCAATCTAGACCTTGTCGAAGTCTCTCAGGAGAACCGGTCAATTCGTTTACTTCCATCGCTTCAATTTGACCCTTGCTGAAAACTAAATACCAACTTTCTACACGACTTTCCATAAAACAGGAAAAAGTGTAAAAAAATATTTTCGACTCTGATTGCAATGCACTTTTTGCAATTATTTACTTCAAGTTTAAATATGTGCTTGAAAACTCCTACTTGAAATTAACTAATTAATGTTTCAATTAAGAAGTTTTTGAAGTCTGAGGCTTAAGAACGACCTTTCCGAATATGTAATAATAGTAACAATTCGGTAGATTACAGCGCCCTAATCCTCCTGAACTGTAATGCAATTCGCCAAGGTATATTCGTGGATTAGCGATTTTTAACAATCGATCGTTGGGGTTTTGTACGGGAATACTTTTTTCAAGAAAATCACAAACTTTGAGAAAAATTAGTTCGAAATTAATTTTGGTATTTTTCTATCATCCTACCAATCACAAGAATACTGTTGTCCAAAGTAGAAGAACCGTTAAGTGACATTATTGATGAAAATAAGTTTTTCATATCATTAGAATCTTAAAGAAATTGTGCATTTAACTGCGCTTGAAATTTAAAAAAAAATGCATTAGTTTTTTTATTACAGCAATGAAAAGAAAGAAAAGACCAACTGAACTGAAAATCGTATTCGAGAAAAAAGCGTTATAACACAAATTTTGGAAACGATTGTGAATACGTCACAATTAAAGTTTTAGGAGAGCAACCGAGATTTTCATACATTGACTGATTTTTTTAATATGACTGTAAACATGTTGGAAGGTCTATACTTACACTTATAATATTCCTTAAAACTTCTGAAGTTTTGTAAACAGAAACAGATTTTGAAACAACACCGAAATCAGCAATACGTAAATGCAATTTCAATTTTACAAGTAAACTCGTCAACTTTTACTATTTTCATATTATTTGAAATACAGTTTCGACGTGTCCGTACTTTAATTTTTGCATTTCATTCTGAAATAATACTTAAAAAGCTGAAAAAATGCATTTAAAGGCTAAATCGGAATATCAATTAAACTTTTTCGTAAAAAGTATTGGAGGCAGTTTTTGGGCACCGATCCTAGGAAATAAAGGCTAAGTCACATTAAGGTAGTTCATCCAAAAAAATTAAACCTCAGGCAAAAATAGATAATTTTGTCATTAACACGACAGGTAGACTTATTGACAAAAGATGCAAATATTTAAAGTATTCAGAGTATAATGAAAAAATCTCTATTTTCCGATCCAAAAATTTATATAAACGTATGCCTCGATAATAAAACGTTGGAATTTTGGAGAACCAAAGTGTAAAATTGCAAGGGCTACACTGTAAATTTTTTTTCAGAAACGACCTTAATAAACAAGTAATAATAATAAAGATTAAACATTTTTTAATTTATTAATTTTTAATTAACAATTTTCATCATATTTTCTTAATTTTCAACAAAACTTGTTGAAAGGGCTACACTGTAAAAAATTTTTCGGAAATTTTTCCGAAGATAGTCGGACAGCTTAAAATACAAATGGGTCGTAAATTTTTCCAAAGGTATAGTCGGAAATATTTCCGACATAGAACTGGAAATAGTTCTCACTGTTTGGTCGTAGAAATATCCAGTTTATTAGGAATGAAAGACATATTTCATAATTTAAGTGGAAAAAGATCCAAAAAAAGTGAACAAATTTTCGTTTTTGTGGAATAATTTTCGCTTTTTTGGGAAAAATTCCCTACAACTTAGGAGATTTGTGAAATGTTCTCACCTTTTTGATATATTTCCTAATAGTTCGGGTATAAGTCCGAAAATTTGGCCAATTTTCCTCAAATCTATGAAATATTACCTCTTTCTGTAGGAAAATCTATGCTTCCTAAGGATTTAGGAAAATTTACCGATATTTTTTACAGTGTAGAAAATAACATATCCTTTTTAATCATTTTTAATGACGAAGATGAAAATAGTTTTTATTTTCTTCAGCAAAAAATAGTTTATAAGCGACGATCTCTTATATAAGACTTTCTCAAGATTTACCCAAGGTTCATTAGCGAGAAAGTTTCCATAATAAATAATCAATGGAGAAAAAAAATCAGGGCACCAACTGACGCCATACGAAAGTCTGTAATATGCAGATTGGTTTAGTATAATAATGCGATCATGGTAGGATATGCATTTCGTTTTCGTAGCTCTTCCCTTTGATCGTAATTTTCTCTCCACTTAAAGTCCTCTTCATCGTCTCAACGTTTTTTAGTCTGATCTGAAACGGAAAACTCCTCTCTTGCTCGAATATAAACGAATGTACGTTAAGCTCCTCGATGTCATCAATTTGCATCGTAAACTCGTCTACGTGCTCAATTTCAATCAACTATGATTATCGTCACCTTTTGTTCAAGATTAGTAAGTAGACATCGTTATATCGGCTGAGAGACAAAACTGCATCATATCTGCATACATGCATTATAAAGTTGCGATAATATAACACGGGAGTTATATTCTCAACTACAGATTGCTTATATATTGTCAGACGAGTTTATTATTGCAACGTAACTCGATCTTGTAATTTTTCGACCCAACGATAACATGCGCACTTATCTTTGACGAGAGCGCTCTGCAATTCCTCACTTAGTCGTTTCTCTACTTCTTTTACAGCCAACTTTTATGTTCAAGCTTTTAAAAGCATTTTTAAACCGTCACTTTGTTGCTTTAGAATTCAGGATACAACTTTCACACATCTGCATACTATTTTAAATGCTTTCCCTGGTATAAAGAGATTATATTCTTTTAACTTGCAGTTGTGCTATTTTGGAAAAAGTGTCGTAATACAATAATCATTATTGAAAATCTGCACTTTATTCGACCATATATTTATATTTTTCATCGTAAAATTTTAAAAAATTGTAATTTTTCGTTAGAGAATATATTTAAATAATTACAGAAAGCAATCGTTTATTTAGCGTACGAAAGGGTAATTCTTGTGAAAAAGTTATTTTTAATCTGAACAGAATTTTTTATAGTTTATATGGAAAATTTTATTTAACTCTAAATCATGAAATTTTTATAGACAATTCCGAGTAACGTTAACTTTTCTTTTTTATGAACATAAAGAAAAACAAATAACATGAAATGTATACGGCTGAAAATAAAAAAAATTGACAGAATCATGTCTTGAGAAAATTAAACTCTTATTCTAAATAATTCGATATTTCATGGTGTTTCACATTTCGTAACTTTGGATTTTATTATATTTTTGATATAGTATGCAAAAAGTCACTAAAATCTCTAAAATTATCATCGTGTCCCATGACCTTGGATACATTTTTATGTATTAAATAAGAGCATAAATGCATGTTTTTTTTAGAATACACCGTTTCTTTATCACTTCTAATGATAAAGAAAAGTTGATAATTGTTTGACTAATTCCAACTTCAAGATATTAATAGCTCTATATGTGTACTCAGATTTTAATTTAATCCTTCGTCATCATGTCCACATTCTATCAGATTTTTTAAAATGAAAATAGAGTTTATTTATGGTAAAACCATAAAAAAATGGATTTTAAGGTAAATATTGCAATATGTTTATTCAAATAACTGATCTCAAAAGTATAAATGAATTCTCAAAGATCACGTTAAGGTAGTTGATCCACGAAAATTAGACCTCAGGCAAAAATAGATGATTTTGCTTTCAAGAATAGCAATATTATTATTGAAGGGCTATTTTGGAAGAGAAATGACTAATTTTCATGAAAAAAATTTGAAATACAGAAAAATAATTTTATTAATAAATTTTATTTTTGGAAAATGTTTTTTTAATGGTTTCAGACATTAAAGAATGTATTTTTAAAAATCAAAAACGGTGAAGTTGTGGGAAATCTTTTCTCTGAAAAAATGATTCATGATTTATTAGAATTAACTAATTTTTAAAAATTTGGTAAGAAGTGATAAGAAAAAAAGTTGGGTCAAATATAAAATATATTAATAAAATTACTTTTCTGTGTTTCAAATTTTTTTCTTGTAAAATAATCTTTTCTCTTTCAAAATAGCCCTTCAATAATAATATTGCTAATCTGGAAAGCAAAATTATCTATTTTTGCCTGAGGTCTAATTTTCGTGGATGAAAACTACCTTAATAAACAAGCAATAAAAATAAAGATTAAAAATTTGTTAATTTATTAGTTTAATATTAATTTAATTTATTAATTTTTAACTAACAATTTTCATCATATTTTCTTAATTTTCAACAAAACTTGTCAGGTGAATATTGACGATTTTTTTACCTCTAGCTACATGCAATTTAAATAAAGTATTTTTCCTTACATCGTTCAATCGCAAATTTTAATATTCAAATCATATCTATGTGAGTCATAGTTGTACATGACAAACAAGTTTGTGCAAAAATGGAGTTTTAACTGCAAAAATAAAAACGGAAATTAAAAGTTTGTAATTTCACTAAATTGAACATTATGTAAAAGTAGTTCCTTTTTTATTTTAATTAGCTTGCGATACATTCAACTGTTCCCTCTTCAGCCTTTCGCTTTTATCCACCTTGCGATAACTGTTAAAACCCTTTGGCGAAACAATTTTCCCTCTATTTCAATTCGTTTCAACGCGTCTCTGAAAGAATGACAGTATCTGGAAAATCGTAAAATATCTGGTAAAAAATCTCTATTGTAAGGGAGCGCGTCTCCTAGACTTTGTGTGCGCCAATTGACAGAAACCCGTCGCGTCGTCAAATCGACAATATCAAGCAATATTTCGTAATGTAATTGCAACGTGTGACATGGAAAATAGATTTTTCCTTGACAGTTAATTCTCTTCCACAGTTTCGAAAATCGGAGCTCGAAAGCCACTCGAAACCGCTACGACAATGTAATTTAAACATCTGAAACGTTTATTTTCTGTTATTGAAATTTGGTCTTCAATTAATAGGGAAAAACCCCATATAAATTCAAAGCTATTCTATTTCACCAACTAAAAAAAGTAATTAAATTTTCCATCGTAAAGATATTTAGTATTTAAAATTTTTCACAAAAGATGACATTCAAAGCATGATATTCACATTTTTCCAAAATTATTAAATAAATATGTGGTTCAAGCAGTTAAAAATGTATGAATTTAAATTCATTTAAAAAATTAGTTGAAGAGCCAAGTTTCATGGAAGAGTATTTTTGTCACCTTGAAAGGAGCGATAATTAATTTAGGCATATCGTGACCGCATTATATCCACGAAACCATAAAATTAACAAACGTGCTTTAATTAAAATTTTTTGTGTCAAAAAGCAGAAAAGAAAGAAAGAGAATCACGATTTCAGTATGCAAGCTACTCGCACTTTTAATTTTCGACTAAAAGCGAGTGTAAACAACACTGGCGTCATCCCATAACCGTTTACATTCAATTTACGAGTATATATTTATTTCTTCATTTAAATTTATGACACCGTTATGGTAGAAAGCTTTACAGATTCAAAAGATTGTCGTTTCCCGTGAGATTCTTGATTAACTTATATTTTTTTCTGCTAGAAGAATTACCCACCTCAAACAGAATTTGAGATAACTTCGCGATAGGCTACTTCAAACAAGAGCTTAACTAGAGGACCACCAATGTTTGAGACAGGCTTAAGTATCTCTTTGTTTACACTTTTGTGTCTGAAATGAAGGTAATTTTCCATATTTTTCATGTTATTCAAAGTGAAGTCGAGCAAATATCTTCCTCAATGAATTGATATCAATGGAAAATATAATAGGAAGGAAAGTTACATTGTGAATTATATTCTCTTTTCCAAGCACGAAAATTTCAGTGTCAATGATTCCTCAGTCAGGAAGTTGCTTATAGTATGAATTCATTAACTCTTGAGAATATTATAAATTGTTTATGCCCAGAACATTTCTATTGATAATTAAACATTTAAATTATAATAATTAAAAATGGAAAAAGACTCTGGTCTTTATACTTTATTAATTTTTCATTCTTTAACTTCATTTTTATGAAAAGGGGTTTTTTAATAGCTTCATTGTTTTGACTGTTTTAATTAACTCCACGCGATTCAAGTAATATAATTTGGACTCCATTTCATGTGTAGAGCATAAAGCGTGCAAATGAATTAAAAACAGCCTCAGGATATGTAACTTTTCCTTCGAGTGAAAGAAGGATAATTAGAGGAATATAGGTACTTATTATATGATAATATACATATATAATATATGATGAAATATATATATATATATATATATAATACATGATAAAATATATTTTACTCCCTGGATTTCAAAATAAAAGATCTTCCGCTTCGCGGGCAAATCCTCACCGTATGCATATAAGTTTATTTCTTGTAATTTGATACTAAAGCTCAAATCAATTTTTTAATATTCTAGATGTAAATCACATTTTCTCAAAGTTACTAATTTTTTTTTTTTTATTTCAAATGAAAAAGGAAATTCAATTTACTTAAGGCTCTGTAATTTTTCAATAATTTACATGATTAAAATTAATTTATCTTCTTCCAAATATCTCAAAAAGGGAAACGATCTTTTATTTCAACGCTTACTTTGTATCTCATATATTTTGGTTAAAAATGAATTTTTTGATATTCAATAGTGTTTTTTTAAAACCAAAACAAAAAATATACACCTTGTTAAAAAATGTCCTTCTGAGATTTTGTAAACCTCATTAGGCAAATAATTTTCCATCTCAACCTTTTTTTCGTATGTTACATATTTTTTTTAAATAATGGAATTTTTTAATTTTAATCGTATTTTTTAAAATTAAAATGAAAAATTTACGTTTTATCAGAAACTCTGTCAGACAAAATTTGTAGATCTTATTGAAACGAATAATTTTGCACAATTACGTTTTCTTCGTATTTCACATATTATTAAAAAATTAAATTTTGGATTTCTAATAGTATTTTTTGATTTAAAAAGAAAAATATACTTCTTATGAAAAAATGTTGCGATTTAAACTTGTAGATCTTTACGTAGTAAATAATTTTGTATCATAACTTTTTTTCGTATTTCGTATAATTTAACTGAAAAATGGAATTTAGGTATTGACTTTTTTCAAGTATTAACATACTGTAACTATCCTAATTTTAGTTTAATCGGAAAATGTTATTGAAATAATTATAGTAGAGATTTATGAGAACTTTCGGAAACCACGATGGGAATTTGATTTTTTCTAAAAGTTTTTTTCGAAAACTCAAAAAATGCTTTCATTTCCACAATTTTGGTTGGATGTGGCTGGTTAACGAACTTGTTCTTAAGTTTTCCGCTCCGTTAAAGTATGCAAAAGCTCAATTCAATCCGATAATTCTATCAAGACTTATCGAGTATGCGATCTACAGACAGACAGTAAAAACCGTTTTTTCTGACTGGGGGAGTCTCAAAACCTAGATTTGATAAAAATTTCGAAAGTCATTTTTCGCATAAAACTAATACTTTCTCATATGAAGAAAATGTAAAACGAGATAACCTGGTATAATTTTCTCAGTACAAGAAGAAACCTTTCTAAATGAATTTTGAAATTCAAATCTTCCCTTATTCGTAAATTTTCTTCTGATGTCATCGCTGAACGCACTCATATATATTCATCAAATGTGCATAAAAAGAAGGTACATTTTCACGTACTGAGAACACGGAACCTAGATTCAAAATTATAGGAAGAAAAGTTGATTTGATTTTAATCAGATTCGAACCTTATTAATATTCAAAATAATCATAATATATATTTAGAATACTTATCCTCAAAACTCACTCTCATGTGACATGATATCGTAATGACGTGTATATTTACCGCCTCAGGTTTACAGTCTAAAGTGATAGAACCTCGCAATTATCACGCGCTAAATGTGTATTAATCGCGAACGCAAATCAAAAAGAATCTCTAGTTTATTATCTTAATATTCTTGGACTTTATGGCAGATTTATATATCTGGGTACGTGAGTGATTTCTAGTTAACGTTGGTCAGTCTTAATCAAAGAAAGAAAGTCTGCACAGCTGGGAAGTGTGTTACAAAATACAAGTGAAAAATGGACGACTATACTGCAAAACGTTCAAGTTCCGGTGAGTATAATAAGGAAAATAGATTTTCGCGTATCCGGTTCTACTTGACCTGGCAGCCACCGATGAGCACATCGATACCCACGTTCTAATATGTCGTATCCCACATTTGGAAAATTTTTCAGGAAACGAAAAAAACGTCTTGCTAGCAGAAATAAATAAATGTAAACAAATTTTTGTTTTATACGTTCATAAAAATGCATAAATAATAATAATTGAAGCAAAAAAAATTATTTAAATAAATTTTATGATATTTATGTGGGTTACGCAAGAAGAAAAAATTAAAATGTATTTTAGAAAGAAAATTGATTTAATCGTTTTATAATTAAATATTGTTTCATCCCATACGTAACATTTTTCTCTCTTATTTTGTATTGTTTAAATCATAATTATTATAATATAACATTATTGATACATTTTATTTGTACTATCTTTAATATTGCTTAAAAAATTTTTTTTTCATTTTAAGTACTCTTAATTTTTTTCTTTTTTACTTCAGGTACATTTTCTTGCTGAGATTGTTGAAAATTTCTTGTCCTCTTTCGTCTGGTATTATCACAATTTTTTTTATAATTAATATCATTATCTTCAGGTTTTTTAAATCTATTATTAGTACGCAGTACTGTGCTTTTAACACCAAGATTAACTTGATTAGCTTTGCGTTTCTTACTCTTAGTCTTTTCAGTTACCTTAACTATATTTTTACTCTCGGCTTCCAAATTTTTTATTGATGGAGATTGGTCAGAAGCAGAGTCAGTATCATCAATATATTTTATATTATCAGAGAAGCAGTGTGTATCTCTCAGCAACACTTTTTTTAATGCCTGTAATTGTTGCCATTTACTTTTAGTTCTTTTTAATCGATCTACAAACAGAGGTTTCAGAGGATGCTCTAGATTTAATTGGAGTTGTAAAAATATTATTTATAATTACCTTCTTACTCATTTTATTAAATAATTTCTCAAAATAAACTTAAGACTAATCACAAAATAAAAATTGACTGTCACATTGCTGGCGCTGACTTAACCAATGAATGTGGGATACGACATTTTAGAATTCGTGAAAATCGGCATGTGGGATACGACATATTAGAATATTTATTTAAAAATATTAAATACACAATTTGACTCACAAGATTTTAATATAAGCTGTAAAACATTATTATTAATCCATTTTTCAAAAAAAGTCAATTTCTCAAATTTTGTGGGATACGACATATTAGAACGTGGGTATCGACATTCATTTTTTTCAAATGTACAGTAAGACTAGCTTGCATTATATCTTTAAGACATACGTTTATACGACTACATAAAAACTGGTGGTTTATATTAAAATGAAGTTATCTTAGACTCGTGAAAACTTATTAAAATGAAATTATGTATCTGGGGCGGAAGATCGTAAAAACCTAACGCAAACGTTTATAACAATATTTGCTTTTTCACATAACTTGCAAGGAAGGAAGTGTGATATCATTATCCGAAACGAGACACGCTTTTTATAAATGGTTTGAAATGCGAAATATGCTTTTATATGTCTTGTTAAATTGACGAATAGTGAGAAACTATATTTTTCCCTCTGCACATTACGAATGACACATTTAACTTTTATCTCTTCTATAGAAATTGTGAAAGATTTATTAATTCCAAAAATTATTATTATTATAAATTGGTAAAAATAAGTGATTTCGTAAACGGATATATTTTTAATTATTTTTTAGCTTAATCCTGCCTGAAGTAATATTTTGATCCGTTTTGTAGCAAATTCACGTGCCCGAAATAATTCCTGTCTTAAAAAATGCATTTTTTAAAAACTAAATATCAAATTTCAAAAAACAGCTTGTTTTTAATTTTAAGAAGTAGGTATTTGAACCGTAATATAGTTTGAATTATGCCTCTACGAATGATTCACTTAACCTTTGCCACAACTTCCGATTACATGTTGCAATCCCATTGATGTTTACTTGCGAATAAAGAAGAACGAAGTTGCATTGAATAAAAACATTGAATATAAATTTAAATAAAAATTTGTCAGGATTTGAATGTATCCGTGGAGTTTTTATCAAATTGAGAATAAATGTTAATCAGCCTTTTTGTGGTCTTTGAATTTAAAAAAAATTATATAGATATATACACCATTCTTTGATAAGTTTACATTTACCTCTACACTTAAAATGAATTGAACGGCAAAAAAGTCAATTTTTCTATATATATAAGGAAATATCCCAGGAGTCTTCCACTATAATGTCCCCCAAAGATATCTAGGTAATTTCAATTAATATTCAATTAATTTTGGTTTTAAGGTATATGTATTATAATGTAAAGCATACTGCAAAAAAAGTTTTTCATAGATTAATTCTCTAGATCGATAGTAATTGAAGTTGGAATGTTCGATTTTTAATAAAGTCAACTGGTCCTGATCCACATTTTGAAATTCTTTTTATGCATAAACTTTGTGATGAAATAAAATAAGGATTTAAAACAAAATATGTATTTCAAGATAATTAAAGCAGAATTATTTTTATTCATGAGAATATAATATAAAATTAAATATTGTCCAAGTGATGTCACACAAGGAATCTGTCATACTTATGTGACTATTTGGAAGAATTTATTTTAATGATTATTCACGCGAGAGGATAATATTATTAACTAAATGCTGTCCATTATTTTCTTACTTAAAAGTGAAAGGTTCCTGAGATATGCCCATAAAAATTAGATGGATAATTAAGAAAGGAAAAATAATTTCGAAAATGTGATAAACTAATTTAAAAAAAAAAATCTCTTGAATAAATAAATCGTTAAATATCTTCGTATTCAGTGATTAACATAAAATCGATTAATTTATAAGTCAGGACGATCATGAAAAATATGCAAGTGATTCAAGTAATTGAAAATAACAAGTTGCTCTGAGATACAACTCGATTGCAATTTATTTATAGAACATCACAACAACATATTACGCACATTGACCTACTGCAATATAGACAGAATAGTTATTTACATACTTTTAATTCCGTGATACTTTCCATGAGCGGCTCGCAAAATACATCCTGGAAGTAGGCAAAGACATTTAAGGATTTTACACATATAAAACTGTTATAAGATCCAACACAATAAAATAAAAGTTAAAATTAAAAAGTATTCCATTTAATAGTTACATGAAATATATAATGTTGTAAAAATTATGTTTTGCATATTTCATTATTATAAATCAATATTATTTAAATTAATTAGTTGAGTTTGAAATTTTTCAAATACAGAAAGATTTTCAAATTCTTTAAATATCTCTTAAAAATATTATTTAAATTATTTTAAATTAATTAGTTGAGTTTGAAAATTCTGCAGTCGACCGGCAATCGAAAGACCTGGGCACAGAAAGATTTCAAATTTTTTAAATTATTTAAATTCTGTTTTTATTTACACTTCAAGTTTTTCAAGAAACTTCACTCATGTTTGTTTAATTTATATTTATATAGGCGTATAAATCGGACTATGGATATCTAAATAATTATACGTGTGAAAAATTACATAGACGAATAAATATTCCAAACGTGCCTTTTAGTCACATAATTGAAAATAGAAGTTAATTATAATAAAATCAACCAATATTTTACAATCATGCAATGCATAATGAATACACAAAAGAAAGTTATTTATTTCAAATTCTTTATAAAATATTATATAATTTATATTATCACAATAATTCACTCGTGAATTTCTTTTATTGTAAGTCATGAGACATTTACAGAAATATATATTGTGAAAGAAATTGTTAAATTTCAAGTATAATATCAACATTTTATAGAGAAATAGTATTGTTCACTAAAGTGTGTGCAGTAAAATACAATTTATTCTTTACAGGGTTTCTTGTCATAGATAAGTAATCTAATGCAGTCTGAGGTTATTAATTATTATTAATTTACATAATTTATTTTTAAAAGTTAATGCAAATATCAGTCTTATCAGCGTGAACATTATTTGAATAGATTTTCACCTAATTGGTTGAATAAAATAAAATAATATTCAGAACTAATGGTGTACTTTCAGCCGTTTTAAATTATGCATCATAGTTTTGTCAGTTCAGATATCAATATTCACAAAACGTACCAATGTCTTGGGAAATTTAGATACATGCACATGTGCATCGCTTGAAATTATAACTTGAACGTGCTGGGGATTTGTTACTCTGATATTTATCTTCTTTTTAAAGTATAAACTTGACTATTTCAGAGGAAAAATATCATGCAACAAGAATTGGCTTCTTTAAAGATTAATTGAAATTCCTTCCCATTTTTTTTTTTTTGGTCAATTCTAAGAAGAGTTATCACTTCTAGTTGTTTCATTTTATCGTTCTTTTCAATTGCTGTCATTTTCAAACTTAATGTGTGTTTTTTTTAAACCAAAACATAAAACATACATCTTGTCAAAAAATGTCCTACTGAGAATTTGTAAACCTCATTTAGGCAAATAATTTTCCATTTCAACCTTTTTTTCGTATGGCACTTATTTTGTTTATATAATGGAATTTTTGAATTTTAATCATATTTTTAAAAATTAAAATGTAAAATATGTATTATTTTTAAAGTATAAACTTGACTGTTTCAGAGAAAAAATATCATGCAACAAGAATTGGCTTCTTTAAAAATTAATTAAAATTCCTTTCCAATTTTTTTTTTTGGTAAATTCTAAGAAGAAACATCACTTCTAATTTTTGTATTTTATCATTCTTTTCAATTGCTGTCATTTTGAAACTTACATAAATGTAATTTATGATCTTTTTTCATTTTTTTATAACAACTTACTACAAATAATAACTTCTTATTCAGATTATATATTATTCAGTACGGTTTTCGCACTTATTGTTCTTTAGAAAATGATCACCTGGAACATTACTTTTTTAAAACAATAACTTGAGCACTTAAATTCGTCTTTGTAAATAAATGAAAGGGAATTCTAATTGAAAACTCTGATTATGCACAAATCTAAAATTCGTAACCATTACGTTGTTTTATGTAACAATGTTTCCCGGAAAAATTGGATGTATCTAAATGCATAAATATCCAGCCAAAAGAAATGACAAAGAGGAAGTTGGAAAATGAAAATTGGAAGTTTATACCGATGAATCGGTGTGCTTTTTAATGTACAGGAAATGGAAAATAAATACCACACATCACTTTATTGGTCTTTCAATTTCGAGACACCTGTTTGCACATTCATAATTTTAGAGCAGCTAAATGAGAATGGATATATAGTTTTTGAGAGAATCTAAACCGCCGATGTTTATCTATCTGTAATCGCACTCCAAGCTACTGAATTACATTACAAACGTGTCACATCAAGAGAAAAATGTACCATATAAGCAAATACAACTTTATAGCTGGACAAACGGTGAACAAAATACAGAGTACATATTATAATTTACCTGAAACTCCTCACGTTTAAATTACATCCTTATTTAACCTTAAGGCAGTTGTCGTGCTAAAAAACAGGTCCCTGGAAAAAAAGCTTTCCTTTTGTTTTAAGACTTGCCATTATATTATCATTAGTGTCTTATGATAGAAAAAACATCATTTTTTATGAAAAAAATGTATAAATTGCGAAAAATAATACTTTTAATGATGTTTTTTGTCATAGAATTTTTTCTTACTATTGCTTGTTATCAGTTTTTAAAAAATAATTGAATTTTCATTAAGCATGGTTTATTTTTTTGAGGGAAATAATGCCTATAATTCTAATGTTTCCAATTTTGGAAATAAAGTTTCTAGTGACTAAAATCGTTCAAACAATTTTTAAAATAAGATTTTTTTTTGTTAATATCTATATTTGAAGGTTATTTATATAATATATAAATATATTTAATTGGAAACGGCAGAGTTGTAGAGAATATTTTCCTTGGGAGAAAGAGCCATGATTTATGAAAATCCAATCATTTTGCAAAAATTGGAAAGAAGCGATAATAAAGAAAAATTCTATTACAAAAAAACATTATTAACCCCTTGTCCTACAACGAGCGAGACTCATGGTAACCTTGCTAAAAAATTTAATTATACACTGAAAAAACAGTTTTGTCAAATCAACAAAAATATTTGGTTAGTATTTAGCTAACAAAAATCTTTTGTTGTGCCAACAAAACATTTTGCTATATCAAACAAATTTTGTTGGTTAAACAAAATGTTTTGTTGGGACAACAAAATATTTTGTCAGGATAACAAAAAAAGTTTTGTTGGCTAAATTTTTTTCTCAGTGTATTTGATGGAAAAACACAAAAAGCAATTCAATTTAATATAATTCTTATAAAATCTAGTCATGTTTTTGTATCAAATTTAATCAAATTTTTCCAGTAGGGAAGGACATCGGGACAAACATGAAAAACATAAAATAGGTCAAGGGGTTAAAAGTATTATTTTTCGTAAGTTTGGAATTTTTTTATAAAAGATAATGTTTTTTATTCATATGACACGACTAATAATATCATTATAGGTCTTAAAATCAAGAAAAAACTTTTTTCTGCAGATTTAGCACGATATTTAAAGTGTAAGTTCAAGAAAATGCAGGTCAACAAGATAGAAAAATAACTGGCATCTAAAATTTTGGATATTTCTTAAGTTTTATCAAAAAATATGGAAAGGCACATAAAAGAAAATAAAGAAAATTTAATCACGCTTATTTTTTATTTTACTAATATTTTTTAACTGAACAAAGTATTTTTCTATTGAGAGAATATATTTTTGTTGCTGGATGCAAAAAATTCAATCATAAAATATCCCCTTGGCATTTTATTTTGACCCGCATGAATTCATTGCTTAGGAAAATTAATAAAAATTTCATAAATGGAAGTTTAAATTGTGAGATGACTGTATCAAAGAATATAGCAGATGAACGTAATTGGCAGCACTTAATGATTCTGCAGCCAAATTTTCAACTGAAATGCTCAGACAGTTATCACCTGACTGTCGCAGTGATTAAGCTCTACGTTTGTTTATTGAACCCAATATTGAATCGATTGTGACACGTGAAATTTACACTTTGTGTTCATCAGTTTCAATTCTGCACAAAAGGTATAATAAACTCTTTCAAACAACGGAATCAATCTTTTTAAGTCTTTTCATTTGAATCAAAATGCCAGATAACAAAAGTCGTTATCAGCGCAAATACCACGTTCGATCTTAAATACTAAAACCTATGAATATTTTAATTTCCTATGTGTTCTTATATTTTAATAAAATTAAAAAATTCTTTTTCCCCTTGGTATATAATGTTCCAACATTAAATGTTTTTTGTTTGTCTGACGTTGCAGGGCTCGGTAAAGGGAAACTTTGTTGGTGTTTCTAAAGTGAAATTATACGTGCAGATCAGGAGATTCATATGGCGTGTCAAATATAATTTAAGCAATTATCAACCGAGCCGGAAAGCTCAACTTTACTTTGAAACTGCAGCTTCTATCATTGCGTTATAAATACTTAATTGTTTGTTTTCATTAACTCTAAATAGCATAATAACTACACACAATTAGGTTTAGCCATTTATTCAAGCATCAAGCTCATTTATCATGTCTCGAATACCTTCCTCAACTTTTTTGATTTTCATTCATTCTTCCTATTCATAACAAAAGAAAAAATATATGTTTGGCTGTAAATCAAGACTTTCTTTAGTGAAAAATAATAAAATTTCAAGAATATAAATGTGAAAAAATTGGGACAAAAACTTGCCTGGCATTGAACTTTGACCAAAAAATGTGCCTTTTTTCTTCCATTAACGTACAAAGAATATGAGACAAGCCATAATCAAAATCATGCCATAAAAATAATAAGTATAAAAATAAGTGGCCTTTCCGGTGTTGTAATGATGTTTTAATTAGTATGTCGACGTTTCAACCAAAAACTTGATCCTTTTCAAGACTACAAAAAAAATACATCAATAGCGAAGAGTATAAAAACATTTCGTAAAATGACAAAGTGGTTATTTATGTAATAAAAAATACCAAAAATTTTTTAACAAAGAATGAAAAATGAGGGAAAAAGGAAAAAACATATCTTATGAGTTTTGTTTTTTTACGAAAACATAGGAAACGAGGTTAATTAAAATAGATCCAAAAACATTTCAAAAATAAAAGTTTCTTTTATAATAGATCAAAAATAATTACACAATCTGTTTTAAAAATTCTGAGTGACTTTTCTAACGTCATTCATGAACTATACGAGATATTTTGTGACTTTGGAGATACTCCAAGGTATGTCAAGCTCTTGTGAAGCCAGTTTGTATACAGATATATATGCTTCGAGGTCAACACACAGCTGAATCCAAGGCCACACACTCAGACCAGTAGAACTAATCTCAAACTCTTCACTCTTATGCTTCATATTAGTATCGAAAACCCAACTCAAAGAGATTTTCTCAATCTCTTATTTCTGATTTCCTTTATTCTCTATATAAAGATTCAAAATCAGCAACATTTTTTCAGATATCATAAATTACTCTTAAAATTTTATCTTTGCGATATTCTAAGGCCATGGGCCAACCAGACCACGTAAATAAATTTATAGATAAATATATTCGCGCAAGATAACCTTTTTGCACGCGAAATATCTTTGTGAAAATTGGGGTGATATGATATAATACAATAAGAAACGTCTGTCGGGTTTGTTTTAGTGAATATTTCTCGAAAACTTCTCTTTATAAATAATAGAACTGGAAAAATTATCGCAAAAGAGGTCTCTGAGAAAACATATTTAATTATACTTTTAGAAACGGCAATGTTGTTATTAATGATATCGTTTGAAATAGGAAAGATTGACTTTTATCAAAAGAATGTTGAATTACAAAAAGTATTTATTTCAAAACTTTTATTCCTGATTGGACTTTTCTTAACATAAACAAACACCAATTTTTCAAAAATTATGGGATTTTAATCAACGAGAGCTTATTTTTTCAGGAAGTAACTTCTTCTTTTTAAGAAAATAAGCTCTAATTTATCAAAATACCATTAATTTGAAAAATTGGTGATTATTTATATAAAATAAAGTTCAACCAGGAATATAAGTGTTTGAATAAATAATTTCCAGATTTTAATTTTTTCTTATAAAAAATAATCTTTTTTCTTTAAAACGAGATCATAAATCATAATATTGTAAATTCTGAAAGTGTAGTTAAATATTTTTTCTGACCACGAAACGAGACGTCGTTTTGTTAATTGGAGCCTCCAAAAGTTGTATGAAAATTCTGAATTTGCGAAGATTGTAATCTTCAGAGATGAGGCCCATTTTCAAATGGATGGATATGTGAATAAACAAAACTATCCTTATTGGAGAGATGAAAAACCACAAGAACTTCAAGAAGCAACTTAATATCCCGAAAAAGTCACTGTTTGATGTGGATTTTGGTGGGGAGGAGTCATTGGCCTATACTTCTTTGAAAACGATGAGAGAAATGCGGTAACCGTTAATTCTGAGCGCTACCGAAGCATGATGGAAAACTTCTTTTGGCCAGAATTGGCTGAAATGGATTTGAGAAACATGAGGTTTCAACAAGACGGCGCTACATGCCATACATTACACCAAACAATCAATTTATTAAAGACAAAGTTTGGAAATCGAATAATTTCGCGAAATGGACCCATAAATTGGCCTGCAAGAACTTGTGATTTGACACCTTGTGACTTTTTTTGGGGGGTTTTTTGAAGGACCGGGTTTATGCGAATGCTCCCCAGACTACTGAAGCATTAAAAAAAATATATTCGATACAATATACGCCTAATAACACCAGAAATGTGGCAAAATGTCATACAAAATTACAATCATCGTTTGATCGTTTGTAGAGCAGGTATGGGTGCATATATGGCCAAGATTATCTTTCATGTATAATTGTAAAGGACCAAACTTTCATACCAAATAAACAATACGGCACAAATCGATGGAAATATGTGTTATGTTTTCATTTAAAATGTATACACTTGTCTTGGGAGACCTTTTATATTTCCTGCCTTTCAAAATCTTTGATATGTTTCTTTAATCATTGATTTTTAATGGAAATTAAGTGACCCAATGCCAATATAAATACACTATGTTGGCAAAAATGAATGGGTTGACACTCAAATATTCACTTAATGCATTTATTAAAATACACTAATACAGGGGTTTATGCGGCTAGTGTTAAATAAAAGTTCTTTATAAGTTAAGTGTATATATATATAAATTGGTGTGTATGCAAAACTGTATGATACAATGCTAAGCTCTATTGATTGCTGTCACTCGCGTGGGTGCTTTTCCGGTGTTTCCTTTCGAACTGATCTATCCTCTTGGACACTTTCAGGTCATAGACCGTAGGTAATTTTCCTAAACCCTTGAGTACTAGTGTTGGTGTTAAATACTTGTACATATATTGTCGGTGTATTCCAACACCCTTCCTCAACGACAATATATACGTTAATGTATTTTTAAGCCACATTCTTGTGTCATGAACTTTAATTTTACTTTACTTAGTGGCTTCGTGAGCATGTCTGCAAGCATCCTTTCCGTTGGACAGTATTGAAAGTGGATTATTTCCCTTTCCTGCACATCTTTGACAAAATGAAACTTTGTATCTATGTGTTTGGTCCTGTGGCTGAACTTCTTATTGTAGATCATTTTTAGGCAGCTTTGACTATCCTCATATATAAGAATCATAAGTTTTTCCTTAGGTGCAAAGTCTTCTAATAATCTGTGAATCCAGAGGGCCTCTTGACATGCTTCCGTCAATGCGATGTATTCTGCTTCCGTTGATGATAGAGCGATGCATGTTTGTTTACGACATCCCCAGCTGATCGTGGCATTTAAAAACTTAAATACATAGCCACTGTTAGATTTTCTTTCGCTCCGGTTCTCCGCCTAGTCTGCGTCTGCATAGCCGATGAGACTCTTTTCTTCACTACGTCCTCCTAGTACCAGTTCGTAATCCTTGGTACATTTCAGGTAGCGACCGATTCTTTTCACCTCCGTCCAGTCGGCTGTTGTTGGCTGTATATTGTATTGGCTCAGTATCGTTACACTTGCAGTAATATCAGGTCTTGTGTTTACTGCCACGTATAACAATGCCCCAATAAATTGCTGATATTTTTCACTCAGCTTCATTGGAGGCTGGTCCTGTCTGTTCTTCAAATATCCTGTGTCCAAAGGAATATTGGACGGCTTTGAATCTTCTAGACCGAATTTTCTCAAAATTGTCTCGATATACTGTGTTTGCTTTATACAATAAAGATTCTCACTGTTCTTTCTAACTTCAATGCCTAGATATCTCTTTAAAGTTCCGAGATCTATCAAGTTGAATTTAGTTTTTAAAAAATCTGCAACTTCATTTACTTTTTCAATTTTTCTTGAAGCGATTAAAAAATCATCAACATGGACAATGATGTAAATAATATTATTTTCAGATTTTTTAATATATAGACATGAGTCTACCTTGCTCTGTGAGAAATCATAACCTTTCAAGATACTGTTTAATTTTTCGTAACAAACTTTTGCAGCTTGCTTTAATCCGTAGAGACCCTTTTTTAATCTGCAAACCATTTGTTCTTCTCCTGCTTTTTCGTATCCTTCGGGTTGCTTCATGTAAATAGTTTCTTTCAATTCTCCATTAAGGAAAGCTGTTTTGGCATCAAAGTGTTTGATAACAAAATTTTCTTTACCTGATAACGCGAGCATCACCTTAAAAGTTGTTTGCCTGATCACGGGTGCGAAAACTTCATCGTAATCCAATCCGTATTTTTGCGAGAAGCCTCTGGCTACGAGTCTTGCTTTGTACCTGTCAGTCGTTCCATCTGCATTCTGTTTAGTTTTAAAGACCCATTTGCAGGTAACCACATTTGCTCCTTTTGGTTCTGGTACGATGTCCCACGTCTCGTTTTCTAATAGAGAATCGATCTCTTCATTCATCGCTTTCTTCCAGTTCTCCTTATCAGGTCCGGATAACGCCTCATCTCTGGTTCTCGGGTCTTCCTTTAAGAAAGTGGTTAACTTAGTAATTCCCATGTATCTGACCGGTGGCACACCTCGATTACCTCTCTCAGATCTTCTGACTGTCATGAGTTTCGGCTGATTTCCTTTATCAGAATTGTCGTGTTCTTCTTCAGCAGCAGGTTCACTATCTTCTGAGCCGGATTCTGAAGACGTTTTCTCCTCTTCGTCGATTTCTTGAAAATCTTTATTTTCTTAAACTGCAAGCTCGATTTCTGCACATTCCGAGTTGTTTGAAACTTGATCTCTCAGCTGGTCTAAAAAGACGACGTCTCGACTAATGTTTATACGATTAGTTGTTTTATCAACAAATCGAAAAGCCTTCGATTCGTCGGAATATCCGACGAAAGTAAGTTTCTCTGCTTTTTTATCTAATTTTCGACGTTTCTCTATCGGAATTTGCACTAACGCATCACAGCCGAATACGTGCAAGTTTCCGACATCTGGTTTCTTCCGGTACCACAACTCGTACGGCGTCCGTCCTATTGTCCTTGTGGGTAAACGGTTCTGCAAAAAATTTGCTGTATTTACAGCTTCTGCCCAGTACTTCTTTTCCATATTTGGATCTAGGAGCATGCATCTCGCCATCTCTATTAATGATCGATTTTTTCTTTCAGCTACTCCGTTTTGCTGAGGCGAATATGCTGCTGTGTACTGTATTTTAATCCCTTGGTCTTTAAATACTCCTGTAAACCTGTATTTATATATTCCCTTCCTCGGTCCGATCTTATACACTTTGGAGTTTTGTGAAATTGTATCTTAGCCATTTCTATGAATTGCTTAATGAATTTGGCAGCTTCATCCTTCGTCTCCATAGTGGATTGTTGTAGATCTTGAAAAATCATCTATTATTGTGATCGTGTACCTTTTCTTTCCAGGCGTTGTTGTTTGCATTGGGCCGCAAACATCTGTATGGACAAGATCGAGAACAGCTTGTGTCTTTATTTCGTTTTTGTGTGGAAAAGGTTTTCTAGCCAACTTACCCTGGACACAGTACTCGCATACCTCTCGTCTGCCACAATTGCTCAGAGTTATGCCTGTGGCTAGGCCCTTTTCGGCTAGAATTTTGATTGCATTCGGGTCTCGATGACCAAAACGCCTGTGCCAAACATACTGGCAATTATCTTTATGATGGCTGACTACTGCAGCACATGCCCTTTCGACAACTACATCTATTTCATAGAGATCCTGCATTTCCTTTCCAAGTCGTGCATAGGCCAAGACCTTACCTTCTTTAATGATTTTACAGATGTCATTCTTGAAACTAAGTTCAAATCCTCCATCCTTTGTGAGTTTCTTTACCGAGAGTAAATTTGATCCGAAAGTTGGAAGATAGAGTACGTTTTGTACTTTCACTTCGTTTACCTGACCGTCGACAGCACATTTTATGATGCTTGAACCCATGCCCTGAACTTCGCTCTTCTTACTGTTGTCCGCCAACTGTACGAATCCTTTTATGCTGGGGTCGAAAGTTGTGAAAAATTCCCTTGAGCTGGACATGTGGCTCGTTGCTTCTGAGTCGACGAACCAAGAGTTTGGATTGTCCTGTGCTGAAGTAACACTGAAGCATGTTTCTTCTAGAATCCTTTTTGGCTGATTACTCTCTTCACCTTTTTTCACCATAAAGCAAAATGAATCTTGAGGTTCCTCTGTAACTTTATTGGCCTTATCCTGTTTATCCTTTCCTACTTTCCACTTTTTATATTGAAAACAGTCTTTCTTGAAATGCCCCATCTTCTTGCAGAAAAACATTCCTTTTGTCCTTTACCTTGAACCGGTTTCTTGAACACTGTTTTTACTGCTGCTTCACCGCTGCTTTCTGATCCTTGCCCTTCTTTTTACGTCTTTTATATTCGTCGATTACTCTTCCTTTGACGAAATCCAGGGTAAAATCTGTCTCATTTCTGATTTCCAGGCTTGTAATCAAGCCACTATATGAGTCCGGGAGACTGCTAAGTAGAAGAGAAGCCTATAATTTATACTCCAACTCCTCTCCTAATGCCGCTAATTTATTCGTGAGTGTCAGCAATTCCGATACATGGTTTTCAACATCCCCACCTTCTGGCAAAAGCAATCGAAAAATCCTTTTGTTCAAAAATATTGTACTAGACAGCGTCGCTTTTTGATGATGTTCCTTGAGTTTTTCCCAAGCTTCACGAGCAGTTGTTGCTCCCTGCATATGCAATAACTGATTATCTTCGACGAGAGGACCGATTGTTGCACGTGCTTTAGCATCCCTTTTTGACCATAAATTGTCCACGGGTACTGGCATCACTTCTTTAATCACATCCCAAAAATCCTCTCTGATGAGCAGCAACTCCATTTTCTGACTCCAGATCACGGTCGTATAGACAGGACTGGCATCTCCCGTGGTGGGGGATGTTCCCTTATCGTGACGAGTAGTAGTTTCGAAAATAACCGCTTGGGCAGCGCTGCAATCGAGTAGTTGAAGGAATACCCGTGGTTTACAGACAGCTTTCACAGCTGACTACGTTCTGGGTATATCTATATACATACATGCTACGGTGCGGTCATTCGGGCCACTACTCGATACTAGCGCTATCCGTGGCAAAAATATGAAACATTCTGTCTACAATAAGGGAACATCCCCCACTACGGGAGATGCCAGACCTGTCTATACGACCGTGCTCCAGATAGAATAGTTTTCACCGTTTAACTTTTTAATTTCGGTGCGCTATCAATCAAGAGAATTAAAAATTTGTCCTGCTTACATACACCTTTTAACACTTTTCTGTCACTTTAGTCACTTTCTGTTTCTTTGTGGCACTGTAGTCACTTCAATCACTTTCTGACACTTCCTGTTAATGTTTTTATGTTCACTGTGTTATTATTTAAGCACTAGGGTCTGGGCCCATAACCTGTTGGAAAAAATGAATGGGTTGACACTCAAATATTCACTTAATGCATTTATTAAAATACACCAATACAGGGGTTTATGCGGCTAGTGTTAAATAAAAGTTCTTTATAAGTTAAGTGTATATATATAAATTGGTGTGTATGCAAAACTGTATGATACAATGCTAAGCTCTATGGATTGCTGTCACTCGCATGGGTGCTTTTCCGGTGTTTCCTTTCGAACTGATCTATCCTCTTGGACACTTTCAGGTCATAGACCGTAGGTAATTTTCCTAAACCCTTAAGTACTAGTGTTGGTGTTAAATACTTGTACATATATTGTCGGTGTATTCCACCACACTATACTCAACTTAACTCTAAAATTGTTAGCAAAATTTTCACTAAACAAAAATCAGAGAGACATTTCTTATTGTACTATATCATAACTTCCAAATTTTCAAAAAGTCAGTTAGTATACGAAAAAAGTAATCTTGCATAAATATAAACCATAATTCAATCACGTGGCCCGTTTGGTACACGGACTTAAGATAGCTCACTGCAAAAAGAAGTGTCTTAATATAAGATATTTGTGTAGTTATTTCTAAGATGTTTCGGTAGTCACATTCAAGTTGCCTAAAGCATATTAATTGGAGACATGTAAAATATCTTGAGTTGAACCATCGGTAACACAGGTTACTTAAGTTACCGACAGTTCATGTTCCTTATAACCTCTACACTGTGAGAAAAAGCTTACGGCACACCGGTATCTGTTACACATGTGGTGGTTTACATGGCTGTATGTACTTCTTAAAAAAATTAATTCAAGAAAATGCTCTATTGGGAAAGGAGATAAGCGACTTAGCAAACGTATCCACTACGTCAAAACAGAAGGTATACCTGATATCGAGTTACGTGTTGCTGATACGATTCCCAATTTTTATATGTAGCTCCACATCCGTCATATCTAAAGTTTAAATAAAGGATCGTGTCGATGAAAATGAACAATATATTCCTCTAAATGTGTTGATATTACACCACAGAAGAAAAACATGCAACACTCAAAACGCTCCATTTTTTGAGGTTATGAACTGTAACTATAACCCTTTGAGAGATTCTATCTTTCGACCACTACTTCTTTGACACTTTACGCGTCTTAGTTTTTGCTAACTTATTGACCTGCTATATCTTACAATTCAGAAACATCTTATGCCAGAACCATCTTATGACACCCTAAACATCTTAAACTAAGATACATTATCTAACTCAATCAAGTATCTTATTTTGTAAGACGGAAATTACATCTTTATTTGTACCAAGATACGTAAGTCGTCTTAATTTTGAATAAGACACTTCGTGAGACATCTTATTTTAAGACAGAAGATACCAAATTCCCATCTCATATCTTACAGTAAGATACCAGTTAAGACACTTCTTTTTGCAGTGTTGATCCACAAAAATTCGACCTCAGGCAAAAATAGATAATTTTGCTTTCAAGAATAGCAATATTATTATTGAAGGGCTATTTTGAAAGAGAAAAGATTATTTTACATGTAAAAAATTTGAAGCACAGAAAAATAATTTTATTAATAAATTTTATTTTTGCCTCAACTTGTTTTCTTCTTACCAAATTTTAAAAAATTATGCGATTTTAATAAATTACAAATCACTTTTTCAAGAAAAAGATTCCCTACAACTTAACCATTTCCAATTTTTTAAAATGAATAAATTATTATCAAATTCAACAATTTGTTTATAAAAATTTCGTTTTGGAAAATGTTTTTTTAATGGTTCCAGCCATTAAAGAATTTATTTTTAAAATTTGGTAAGAAGCGATGAGAAAAAAAGTTGGGTCGAAAATAAAATTTATTAATAAAATTATTTTTCTGAGTTTAAAATTTTTTTCATATAAAATAATCTTTTCTCTTTCAAAATAGCCCTTCAATAATGATATTGCTATTCTTGTAAGCAAAATTATCTATTTTTGCCTTAGGTCTAATTTTCGTGGATGAAAACTACCTTAAACATTTTGAAATTGGTGAAAACACAAAGTCAATCAATACGTGCCAAAGTGTAATCAATATATGTCTAAGAATAAATAGACTTTACATTTATTGCAAGACCATTCACTACGAATGTCTTCACCAAACAATTAAATTAGGATTTCAACTGCTAGGTTTACATGTATCGATTTCCTTACAACCAAGCAGTGGATTTAACTAAATTGTAACCTGTACCACGACAACATGCCTTATCTCCAATTTCCTATTAATCTATCTGTGTAATAGCCTAGGAATCTCTACGTCCATCCAACCGTCTAACTGACCTATCTGCTAGCTACCCTTCACCCAACGTATCAATCCTCTTCCAGGTGATGATCTATCTATTAAACTTACACACCCTGCACAATCTCTTTATTTCAATCTAGTTTAATCACGAAAATAGTATTATGTATAAATTGCTCGCTATGAAAGTTTTGCGACACATTTTAAAGTCGTAAATGACACACTGTGATAAATTTTCTGTCATGTGAACAGAATAAGTTTACTTATTACTTAAGACAACAGAGCATTTCAGTTTAATTTACTAAAATATGGATTCTGTCATATAAAAGGAAATTTTCAGTTACTGTAACAGGAAACGTATTACCAAAATAACTGCATAAAAATTTTTTCTTACTAACGGGTCATAAAGTGCATTTTATTGCAAACAAATCCATTATTCGACTCCCCAGTGGGGAAAAAATCGTGTGCAGCATGGGAACTACGGAAAAAAAGTTTATTTTACGAATGTGAAGTTTGATGCTCGAGCAAAGCGAGGGCAACAATCAGACGAGTAAAATAAATGTTTTTGCCGCGTTGCACACGATGTTTTTCCTACTGGGGGAGTCAAAAATGGATATGTTTTCCTCCGCAGGAGGCAATAAAATGCACTTTAAGACCCACTAGTAGGAAAAAACTTTTATCTTACTCGTGTGATTGTTGCCCTCGCTTTTCTCAAGCATCGAACTTCACACTCGCAAAATAAACATTTTCTCTCTAATTGCACAATATACTATTCTTCTACATTCGTAAATAATGGCCAATTTTACGTTCCTGTAAAATGAACGCAAAATGGGAGATTATAGGAGGGACTTTAAAAACTTAGACGTCGGACATGCGCTGATAGATCTTTTTGGGTCCTATTATTTTCTAACGTAACGATTTCCGTGACGTAGAGGGTAACAATAATAGTCACGTGATCAGAATAATATGGAGATTGCGGAAAATAAGTATATAAAAATATTTAAAAAAAAATATAAATAAAAATAAAATAACTTGAGCTTTTTTACATAAAATATATGGTTTGTTACACAAAGTAAAATACGTATACGAAAAAACCTAAGTTTACAATTTTTGCTAAACTACTTTCAAATTTAGGGAAAAACGCGTTATATTGAGAATCTTTCGCAGCGAAATACTGAACTTTAGATGAACTATTTAAGTATAATATAAATTTAATATTTTTAGTATTCAAATATTAAATTCAAAATCAACCTAACCGCAAATTTCAACAGTATATAGTTTTAATATATTAACAGTAAAACTATTCTTAGGTTTATCTCTATTTATAAATATATTTATATAAGTGAACGCCTCTTATATTTAACTATAAAGGTTCTATAAATATTGATAAATAATTATCTAAACCATCAATTCTTAAAATTCCCTTTATATTCTTCTGTATTCTCTAAATTCTATAATATTCTCGATTATACCCAGGGAAAAAAAACCGATAGAACGCGCGTCTCTTTGAATTGTGTATCTGTCATTTCCATATTCAGGAAATAAAAATTCAATCGGATGGTCTCACTTGGAATCTGCCATTTATGCGCAATGTTTTAAATCTGCCATTCGACATTGGTTAAATCGTTAAGTGAATAGGGTTGAATAAGGCTGATTAACCTCAAATAATTTCTAATGGCAATGTACGATTCATTGATGTTCGCATGAATCGGTTGAAATTCCAAATGAAATGGAAGTCTTAAAAGGTCACTCTGAATAAGAGAAATACAATAAAAACAGAATACGAATTGTATTGTAAACGATTGTTCACTTTAAATACATTATTTTCTATCGGAAATATTGGTTTTCAATCTGTTAATGCTGAAATTCCAGTGACAGATACGCAATTCAGAACACCTCAAAGCCCATTCAAATTTAACGCAAGTGAATGGTTTTTTGTTTCCTGGGTATTACTTGAACCCTTGTAGAAAAAAATAATTGGGACCGATTGATCCGATTGTCCCTATTTCAAAAACATTAAAACTGATTTATTAATCCAATTCAATCAGGCGAGACTATTTTGAATCTGTTTAATAAATCGGATTCAATGATGTTTTTGAAATGGGGCAAATCGGATCAAACGGTCCCAATTGGGAATTTTCGGGGAAACAGAAGAACTTCCCCCTTCTTCTCGTTTTCTTTCTTTCTATTTATCATATACAATATTATTTGAAAAGGATCCTACGTGTTTGTAACGGAATTCATGTTTAGAGCTTCAATTAACCTCCAAATGCCCTATTTACACATAGAAAAGACATTAAATAATCATAATTTGTTAATTCTTACCATTTATAATAGAAGTGAGTGTAAAGAAAATAATTATGAATTATGATTCAAACCCACCTTAGTTTTGAAAAATTTATCAAAAATCGTGATTTTCCAGGACGCTAAAACTTGATGCGATGGAAACTGACCGAAAGTTTCAATACGGCGGCAAAATGCATATTTCGGATCAAATTTCAATCTCAACTGGACTTATTTAATATGACAGTTTTTGTTAATGTAACTAAAATTTCCTGTTTTTTTTCACAGAATATTAATTAACAAAATATGTCTTTTTGAATTAATACTGTAAATTTATCTCTGCAGGATTTTGAGTTTAGACCTTTTAAAGATGATTCAATTATTTAAAGAATCAAGTTTTTGACCTAGAAAATCGATTTTCTTGAGAATCGATTATTTACCAACGAATCGATGACTTGATTCTTTCATGCGCCATATTCCCATTATGACATTTAACATAAAATATGTAACTAACGTAATACATATAGAAAAATCCGAGGAGCTGTTCACTTTCGAATAGATCTGATAATATCGGAAATTTTTTTATAATTTGTAAAGATTGGTGATGATTTTGAGTAACTCGAATATTCCCAAGTGCGAATTGCGGAAGGTGATTATACGGCACAATATTGGTCCAATCTCGGCAGCCAAGAGTCGGCCATTGTTATTGGGCCAGTGTCACTGTTTGCATCGGCCAAGTGCTGGGCCGACGACGGCGGCCTTTTTCGACTGTTTAAATTTACCAACCTTCAGCCGAAACTTGGCCCAGTATCGGCCCTATACCAAGCCGATTGTCATTTTTACTATGGCATCCAGTTCTGAAAGTAGAAGAGCCAGAGTCGGGCTCATGGACGGCACATTACTGGGCCATGTGTCACTTTTACCACGGGTAACCATCCTGGAAGTGAGAAAACCAGAGTTCGGCACAGCAATGGCCCGTTGCTGTGCCGAAAACAAGTGCTGGCGGCCAGAGTTTGGGCCAGCATTGGCCGCCAAGTGCATACCGGAGTTATCATTCCAGCAACGGCACGATATTGGCAGCCGATCTTCGGCAAATTTTTGGCGATGCTGGGCCAGTGTTGGGCCGTATCTAATTTCGCACTTGGGTTCGAGTAAATGACAAATAATTCTATCGACTCTGATATACTTGAGTAAAACAATAACTTCATGGCGATTTGATGATAAGTTTATTAATTTACTTTTCTTAGAAAGAATTGCGTAACTCGTAATAGGTTCTAGTAACTTAAAAATCATTCAGATGAGAGTGAACAGCCCCTCGAAAAAATCAGTAAGCATAAATTTATTGATTGCTCATGTACAAAATTATAAAAATGCACTTCGATATTTCGACTTTATTCATAAACCTATTTTTATAATCCTCTGATCTTTAATTGAAATAAATTTATTAATCGTTTCCATATTTTGCCTTTCTTATTCTTCTGGATATTTGAATCAATTATCACAAAAATCGATTCTTGAGCTTTTATATGTTCTCAAGGAATCAATTTTAACAATTCGAATCAGAATCGATTCTTGGAGAAAATCGAACACCTCTAAACTTGTACCAGTGAAGTTTACCGTAAAAAATATTTAGGCAGAGGGATAGGGGAGTTAATCCAGTATAATAAGTGTAGTTTTCATAAAAAAGGCCACAGTATCTTTCGTCCGATTTGGTAGTGCGCTGTGAAGCTTGAGATCCTAATTATTTATAATGAACAGACTATACATGGGCTATATACACTTTTTTTACTTGTAGTCTATCTTGCAAACCTGCAAAACTTCCTCAAACTGCTCCCGTGCAGAAATCGCCATGTCATGGCCCGGACTCGTAATGAAGAACTTGGCACGTACCAGATCATACCACGTGACTAGGCTGCCAGATCTGAGCCCGGTCAGGCTGTATGTTTACCTCAACCATGTGTAAACTTACATACAGAATAATTGCACAAAACTTTTGCTGTTTTCAGGATGGCAATTTTATACAATTTCCTGTATTTTGCTCGAAAGATAATTCATACAACACTGTAAGGAAAAAATGTAACTAATTTGAACGATTTTTATTCAAATATCGTGACATTAAATGAATTTTCAACTACAGTAAATTAAAATTTTTTCTAATGGCAGATGTTCTGATTTATCTTTTACAATAGATGACACGTATTGCAAAAATTTCGTAGCACACGGAGAAAAATAGATAGTAAACCGCAATATCTTGATATTAGCAGATAATGTATTTGCGATTTAACTATGGGACAGCCATCTAGATATTGAAACAAAGTATCTGTAGATATTAAAAAAAATATGTTATTTTGCAATATCTAAGATATTAAATTAAAGAACCCAATATCTTAATTTGAAATATCTCAGATGTTAAACTGAAATACATTAGATATCAGGTCATACTATTTGAGATATTAAACTGTAATATCTTAGATAATTAAAGTCAATATTTATGTCATTGAATGCAATTGTCTAATAATTATGTAAAAAAACTGATTGAAAAATTGAAAGAAAAAATGAAATTAAGAAAATATAACATGATGTAAATAATGATTGATCAAGGAATTCAAAATTTTCTTATAATCTCCTTTTTTTCTCGAATTTCTCGATCTAAGAGTTTTCGCAAGTCCATATTTTGTTGATTATTATTCTCAAAGTCAAGGCAACCTGTTAATAAATGGAGATTATAAAAACGTTCAACATAATTGTAAAGATTTGGAAACTATTACGAATTCCAGTAAATAAATTCCGATTCAATGTTGAATTTAAAAATGGCTACATAAAGAACGAGTTATTGAGAGGTTAGAAAATTCATTTCAAATATTGAAGATATAAAAATGATATACTTATATAGATAGATACTTACTGATTTCAGTACTGGTAATATAAAAAATTTTCAAAAATCACACTTCAAAACTTCATATAGACACAACATTATTATTTCAGTGTCGAAATCAAAAACCATGCGACCGGCAAAACTATGGGCGAGCGCGATAGACAAATTACATGGAATTCAAAGACTCTGATCACGTGATTTTTCCTCAGGCACGTGCACGCTACTGTTTATAAAAATCTTAGATATTAAAGTTTAATATCTAATATTGTAAATTTTAAATATAAACTGTTATTGGTGATGAATATCTTGTATATTTAAAAGAATATATTAGATATTATGTAGTATAAACTAGATGATATAAGGTAATATCCAACATTCTAGTATCTCATTTTTAGTATCTATTTTTCTCAGTGCAGTTAATCTACTATTGGGTTGTCCCAGAAGTAATTACCGGTTTAACATATAGATGTCCTTGACCATCTTTTTGAATGGCTGCTTTCAATGTCATGATTTTTTCTTTCTGGCGTTTAATTAATTTAGGTTTTTCACCGCATGACAACGCTACACCATACACATCTTTAGCCGCTGGCCAAAAATGATTAAGGCTTGGTTGGATAGTGATGTTACATCCACCATATAGCCCTGACTTTGTACCATCAAATTACTATTTATTTTTATCTTTGCAAATCTCATTGAATGGTAAAACTTTCAGTGATGAAGAAGCTGTAAAATCACATTTGGTTCAGTTTTTTGTCGATAAAGACGAGAAATTCTATGAGCGTGAAATCATTAAATTACCAGAAAGATGGCAAAAGGCCATTGAATAAAATGGAAAATATATCATTGATTAAAGTTTATTCCTTGTATTTAATAAAATGTTTAATTTGTATGAAAAAATCGTCAATTATTTCTGGGACAACCCAATATTTAAAAAATCTACATTTATTTTAAGACACCAGTAACGAATTTTGTTTGAATATACGCAGATAAAAATCCGATTTCTGAGTTATTTTTGACGTACGTGCGTATTAAATGTTAAATGAGATTATTTCAAAGCTCACTCGTTTTAAATATTTCTGTAAGGATTCTAAAACCCGAAACTGTAATACTTGTATGTTGTATAGTGACTTGCAGATAAAAACAGGATTCAATATTCTTGTCAATATGAATGATTATAAATTCACAATAATAACTTTTTTTTTAAATAAAAAAATGGCTTTGAATGAATTTTAATTTAGAAGTTCATTGATTTTAATTTATTCTTTGACTTTCAATCACTAGAGACTGTTTTATTTATATATGCCAGTTAAAAGTACAAAAATTTTCAAATATTTTCAAGCAGTGTATGTTTTATTAAAAAATATTCTTCCTCTTTTATTCAGCTAAACAAACGTATGTTTGATTCAAGCATCTTAAATATAAACATAATTATCTTAAAGAGAACAGTTCATTAGAATATAAATTAGTTCTGATTCTGAGGACATAAAATCATCGCAGGAATTTATCGATTAACGAAGAATGTTAAGATGTCGAGTTCCTTAAGTCCCTCCAAGTCCTGGTAAATACTTTCATACCATGTAACTGTAGATTCTAAGCTTAACTTAAACTGTAAGCTGGACTGCTTGAGGCAATGTTGTCTAAGGTAACACTTATCGATAAGAAATTCTAGTGACATGCCACATTAATTCAGTAACTTTCTTGGTCATAAACATCAACTTGCTCCAAACTAAAACTGTACTTCAGAATCCTCTTCTGTAACTGGCAAGACAGTTATAGATTTTTAACATCTTTTTTTATATTCTAAAGAAATTACAATGATATTTATTTTGAGATTTTTATTTCTGTAAGAATTCACTTTAATTTTTATTGAAAGTTGAGAATTTTGTATTCGAATTTAAAAAAATGGTGATCCTGAAAAATATTTTATAAGAGGAGGTTTCAAGTTTATTCAAATATATGAAAGCTTCCAGTCGGATAGAAAAAATTTGGCCGCAATATTGCATTTCTTCTAATATTATTTTTATAAAATCTCGACTCTTAGTAACTTTCTAAAAAGAACAATTTCAAAAACACCTAATTAAGAATAGTCTAATTATTTTACTTCACGGTTTTTTGCAAAGCATGTGACATAGACAATAACAAGTTTCGTGCGATGAACAATAAATATATAAAAGCATGTTTCTTATTTCTTTATTCTTTATTCTTAATAATACAAAGTAAATTCCTATATTTGGTGCGTCAAATTCTTTTGGAAATATTAAATCTACAGTCGGTATCTTATTTTCCAACATGCAATTAAACTAGCTTCTTGGATTATAGATATATACACTTCCCTTTCAATTAAATCTGTGGTGAAAAAAGCAATATATTATTTATTCTTTAAACATGAAATTTGTTTTTTTTCTCAATTATCTTGAGGTCTATAATACTGTAGAGTTTACTTTAAGGTAACAAACTCTTAAAAACTAAAGTTATTCGGGTACATTTTTAATTTATTCATTTTAAAATCATAGAAATGAAATAAAAATTCAAGTACTTCTTATAACTTGGCTTTTAAATTAATCATCATCATTCGTAAATTAAGGCAAACAGGCACATTCTGTAGCTTTTGATTAATAGAAGATAAACTGACAAGTTGCAAAAGGCGAACAAATATTTAAAGTGTGATTTTCATACATATCGTGCAACACTGAGACATACTTCAACAGCAAAATTATTATACACATAATTAAAACGTTTTTTATGGAAAATTTTGTATTCTTGAGTTTTGGTAAAAAATTGATAAATTATAACTTCTTTTCATGGATAAATCGAAGAATAAATTTCATGAAGAGAAACGTGAATCGATAATGTTTTCACGTGATGAATTTGCAATTCAAATCATTTTTAAAATATCAATAACAAAATCTTAATTTCTTTTGAGTTTTGACATGAGAGTAAATGATCGAAGCAAACACACACGGTGAATCAGATTTTGGAGAAAAGGAAAAGAGACTTTTATCTTAATTATGAATTTCATTATGTATTTTTTCACCTGCAACTTGTACGATGTTAACAAATAAAATTTCTTTTCTTATTAAATATTAGTCTTACTCAAGTTGAAAAAACAATGATTTAAAAAAGCTAAGTGTCCAGTATTAAGGTAGTTCGTTTACAAAAATTAGACTTCAGGCAAAAATAGAAAATTTTACTTTCAAGAATATCAATATTATTATTGAAGGGCTAATTTGAAAGAGAGAAGATTATTTTTCATGAAAAAAATTTGAAACACAAAAAAATAATTTTATTTTTGCCCAAACTTATTTTCTTATCGCTTTGAGTCAATTTTTTAAAAATGGTACGATTCTAATAAATCACGGTTCATTTTTTTAAGAAAAAGATTCTCTACAACTTAACCGTTTCCAACTTTAAAAAATAAATTCTTTAATGGCTGAAATTATAAAAAAACAATTTTTCCAAACAAAATTTTTATAAATAAATTGCTGTATTTGATAATAATTCATTCAATTTCAAAAATAGGAAATGGTCATGTTGTAGAGAATCTTTTTCCTAAAAAAATGAACAGTGATTTATTAGAATCGCATCTTTTTTTAAAATTTCGCTCGAAGCGATAAGAAAATAAGTTTGGGCAAAAATAAAATTTACTAATAAAATTATTTTTTTGGGTATCAAATTTGTTTCATGAAAAATAATCTTTTCTCTTTCAAATTAGCCCTTCAATAATAATTCTAATATTCTTGAAAGCAAAATTATTTATTTTTGCCTGAGGTCTAATTTTTGTGAACGAACTACCTTAAGTAACTATCCCCTATCGCTTAAGTCCAACACCAGTGCTGTTTTTATTTATTTGTTTTTGTTACCTTGGCCATTTCATCAGAAAGCTTCCAATTGCAGTTTCTTAACTACCCTCCATATAACTTTTTCGCTCTCTTTCCAGTTTACACCTTCACATCGTTTTCCTTCTCCTTCGATTAGATTATCTCGATGTTCTTAATAGGCTAGGACTTCACAACTTTTCAAAGTTTTCTACTCTTATCGTTCACATTATACGCGAGAAAACCACGTAACATCTGACAAAAGATCGCGTTCCAAAACCATTTCTAGTTTTCTCATATAGTTAAGTTTAACCTCATTTAATCTCACGTTTGTGCCATTATCTGCCAATCCCATTATTTGATGAAAAATTGTAAAATAAAAGGAAAATCGATGATTATGTCAGTCTTTTGTTGATTTGCAAGTGCAATCTGTGCAATTACTATTTTAAATAAACTACTTATACCAATTAGACATATACACGAAAAATTCATTTGTGAACTTAAAAATCTTTTCTGTAAAAAATGAAGGCTTTGATTGAATGATTTAGAAGAATATTATTTCATGAAAGATTAATTATTATGAATTTATTAGGTATACAAATTCTTGAATCAATGATGTTGCATAATTTAGTATCATATCTTTGTTTCTGAATACAACAATGATGATATAATTTTGCTTATTTTCTCTTCACGTTTCCGTTAAGGCACACGACATTTGCTTACTTAATTTGAAGTTATATACAAAAAGAGATTTATTTCTGGTAAACAAAAATGATTCAGAGAGTGCGTGAGCGTGTAAAATTAACGAACAATACAGAAATTCAGATGAATCACTTCTTTTCTATTTTACATCATAATAACTCGAATTAGACCTCTATTGCTATTTACGTAACCAGCAAATAATTAGCGAGTGACAAAAACTGTGATAATAATTAAGATAAAGGATTTTTAGAAAAGGAGTTATCTGATTTTATGTGGGTGGATTTTTTTGAAATATTATTTCCATGAAATAAACACAGCTACTAACATAAATAATTTTCATGCAAATTTTTTGCATTTTTTTTATCTATAGATTATTTTTAATGATTCTTTGGGAAAGTTTAGCAAAAAGTAATTGCTGCCAGAAATCTTTGCTTAGATTGGGACAGAGAGGCAATTGTTTTAAAAGCTATTGGTACTTATCTGATTTCATGTCGTATATAAATCTTTGCCAGCTTCAAATTAATAGATATTTTTCTTCCTTATTGTTGCTCATTGAATTAAATGTCAAGAATTCTAGAATAACTAAAGTATCCATAAATATCTTTTAATTATCTATTTACGCGCTACGAGGAAATTAATTATCAATTTATTATTAGAGGAAGCAGATTCATATTCTATTTTAAACGGAGGAGTTCAAGCTTTCTGACTTTTTAAAAAAAAATACTTTTTTATCAACACTTTATGCGGTCTAATAAAAGAATTATTATAAAAGTTAGAACTTATGTTTTGATACGTTGTTACATCCAGAAATATTCCGTGAGATGAATAAAATAAATGGAACTAATTTTAAAAATGATTTTGACAAATAACGATTCTTGTAAACCGGAAATTTTTCATTACTTCTTTTAAGTATCAGATATTAAAAATGTATGAATTTTTGAGTTTAAAGTGAAATGATCTTTTAAACGCAAATTAAACATTTTTTGACCTATTGGTCCTGACAGAAGCTGTAAAAGCTTTTTCCAAGTAATTACTTTTTCTTTCGACACTTTTCTTGACATATACATAAAAGAAGGTAAAATGTAGTTTTACTCTTTTACTACTTTTTTATACTCACTGAGATACTTTCGGCTTCTTTATTATAGAAAAAGGTTTGTATCTTTTTATAGTTTCGCGGAGCAGTTCGAAGCGCGGTAATGCGTTTTAAAGTTGAAAAATGGATGTTCTGTCCCCTTGAAATTAAAGGATAATTTATAACTCAACTTTTTCTCCAACACTAGACGTACTAAAACTTTAGTCAAATTTTTTAATTTATGCACAAATAAGTTCTTATTTGCTCGTTCTAAATCTCAATAGATGCACATTCAGAAGTTACGGTCTGGAAAATGGATGAGATGAATCGATCAAATTGTCAGGAAGGGTAGCGAGATCTAAAAAATTTGAGGCGTCTTCCCTCAACGGAAACACCAGTTTTATTTCATGTACCCCCAATTCATAATAATAATCTTATACTTCTCTTTCGCCTGTCTAGTTATATTGCTTCGGTAATTCATTCGGCAGGCGATTTGGCAGAGCCGCATCCGGAAGTTTCGGCTTCTATATGAATAGTCTCTCTTCTGTTTCATCCGCAAATATTTTCCGCTCTGCAGTACCGAGATTCAACTAATGTAAGATAATCGTATGGGTCATGATTTTTGCACCCTCGCGAAAATGCAAGAAGAAAAAGGGGATGGGGATAGAAAACGCGAGTGCGAAACAATGTGTACTCGGTTGAGAGAATCAGCCTTCTGATTGGCTACTCGCCTTAATGCTCTCTCGTTGTATTTCGTCGTTCTTTTTGTACAAACTTTTTTGCATTTGTGGCGCAACGAGCATAGAAAACCTCCAAGCAATAATGAATCTTTAACCCCTCCTTCTCTCCCAGATTTCCAAATCTCTGTTTCCAGAAGCTTTAAAAAGGAGATTTTCCCGGATTGATATAAATGAATTCCTCTATAAGAAAATGGGCTTCTCTTTTTCATCAGAACAGGGAACTAACTTCGCCGGGAAAATATAAAGGCTGAGAATTATTTAAATTACTTGTAAACTTGTTTTAACAATGAATTGATGGATTTTAAAATTTTTATAATTATCTTAAAATTCGAAACTGAATGAAAGAATTGTTCAGGTGAGGAAATTAAATTTTTAGTAATTTTGCTCTTTCTGGCTAACATGTGTGTAAAACATTTCAAGAAAATGACCAGTAAAACAATAATCAGATATTTAGACATGGTAAATTTTAAGTTCTACACAAAGATGCAAATTTGGTAATTAAACTCAAAAGACAAGCCATTGTTCCTGAAATTACGTTAATAGCGTGACACTCACACTTGAAATTTCAGTAATTTGTCTATTTATATACGCTTCGAATTTTTTTTTTTAATTAAAAAATTTTATCATCGTTAAATTAAAGTAGTAATTAGTTTCGCAACGTTGGGAAATTACTGCATATTTTACAGATAATTACTGTAAATACAACGAAACGAGACTACTTTGTTTCTCTAAGATCTATTGAGTCAGAATTACCTTCCTTGTAGCAAAAAGTATTCCTTGGAATTTGAAAAGAATTTTTTTTTATTTTGCAATTGTGAAAAAACGTATTAGTCTTTTATCCTATGTCCAATATTATTTCATATATCCCATTTATTTCACTTATAATAATTAGAGTAATAAATAAAGAGAAAATGCGATTTATATTTGTTCGTAAACTCACGCATTACTTCCATTTATTTTTTTAAAGTTTATCTCTCATAACGTGCCTAGCTCTTTCTTATATTCAAGGACACGCATTTGCTCGAATTCCTCAGACAGCTTCACATTAAAATTCCAATGCAAACAACTTTATTATTGTGAATTAAAATCATCACGTTCATCAGCTTCTCACCTTTCCAGTGTCACCTGAAAGTAACATAACATCGGGCAAGAACTTCATGGATATGAATGTTTCCCTATTTAATTTTTTGAAAAGAATTATATTAATTGCCTTTAAGACGCTTAAAACCATTTCCTGAAAACATCAATCATAAACACACACACAATATTTGAAAAATCAAGCATGGAAATCACTAAACATTTTTTAATAACTATTTCTTATTCTAATTTTGAAAACAGACTTTTATTTAATTATTTCAAGTTTCTGTTCATGATTCATGCATAAATGATTTAATTATTTGAATTTGCTTTACTTGATAAGAATCCTCCTTGCTTGTACTTTTTCTCAATCAAAATACTACTAGCAACGAGACTGTTAAATAATCCAGAAAAATTACATATGATTGGTTAAATAAGATGATTATAGCCATTGAAATCATAAAAATATTTGAGGTGACGTACATACGAATAATTTGAATTGAAAGTTATCGAGATTTTTAATAAGTTTAAGAAATTTTGAACTTATTCCTTAATTATCTTTGTGGTATTTTCCACTGGCCAAAAATTGTGCAAATCCTTTATTGAGTTAACTAAGTATCTAAAACGAGTAATTTAGGAATAAAAGTATTAAGAAGCGCGTATTTTTCTTTTATGTTCTTGAAACGGATGTGGTGTATATACTTTGATTTTTTAAGGAATTATCTTTTCACTGTAATTACTTTAGCAGATCAGCTCTCTCTTTAATATCGAGAAACTACTCGTTTCCTGTAAATTTAGTTTTCTAGGATTTTGAATGATTGATGAATTCCCGTGTAAAGATTTTTTATTGGCTTTTGTTATTCAATCATTATCATTTCGTCACTGAGTCCTGAATCAAATATGTTTCATGTTCTTTTGTGTCTCTTTTTCCACTGAAAGATTTGAGTTCTTTTATATTATCAGAAAAAAATTTCTTGCACAAATAATGCTTTTTCATGAAGATAAATATCAATTGATTTTAGATGATTGCCTCCTTCAGTTATTGTTTGAATAACTTTTAATTACTAAAAAATAACGGTATTATTAAGATGATTAATCGTTTTTTTGGGAAGTTCATGCTCTTTGTTGAGAAATGTCATGAAATATTTGCCCATCAATTTATGACTTTTTAATTTATGACAGCTATATAGGAAATTTCTGTTACCTTGATTACACTTCAGCTTGCAAATTGACGTCATTAACTCTATCCCAGGCTTTAAAATAACCACTACATATTTTTTCTGTCAATAAAGGTATCAACATTTGTATAATTGCTTCTACGAAGACATTAGTTTTTTAAAGTCACTTAAAACTTTTAAGAAAACTATTTGCTTGTTTGAATTGTAAATAATAAAAATGTTAATTGGCAGTAACGATTGTATGTAATAAATATTTTTTTTCGTATCATTGAGTCATAGTTATTAAAAACAATTCAAAGTTAGTAAATTATAATTAATATTAAACTTCTGCAAATTTTACTGTTTTTAAAATTTATTTATATTGATTAAAAAATTAATTTACCTTAATGAATACTGTTAATGACTTTCGTTTTAAACCTTTGAAATATCATTTATGAATTGAAACAACTTCAGAAAGCAGTTCCTTGTTTTCAAAAAATCTTTCTTGGATCATCAGATCCCTTGGAATATTGACTAATATGTGTACTTTTAAAGATAATGCCCGATACACTCGGCGCTTTTTTTTCGTTTTAACTATATGACACATGACTCACAACTGGTTTAGAGCCAGTTTCACAAACATCCTTATTGCTACTGTTAAACTAATTTTTCTGTTTCTGCATTGCTATTAAATCTTCTCATAACTTCCTGTTCAATATGGAAGTAATAATTTTCACATGTTGTTTCAAGAGATTTATAAATAAGGTTATGAAAATAACAATTAAAAATCATAGACAGATGATAGAAAAGAGTTTCAGTTTTAACAAATGAGATCAAAGATAGAAATTCTATATCAGCTATGTTCTAACTTTTGTTACTGATAAATGTTCATTGCAATATAGTCAATCCAATGAAGCTAATTAAACTAATAAACACGAAAATAATATTCAGGTTTATATTCTCCACCATATCGAACGCAATCAGATTAATTGAATAATTGATTTGTTCATATGTTAGTTCAATATATTGCTATTAATTATTTACTAATTTGTCAACGAATGTGACATTTAGTTCGCATTTAATATCATCACGATCTCAAACAAAAATACATTACAGAAAATGCTTTTCGAAATGAAAGTTTACCAAATATTGAAGCATTGGAATATTTTTGAGTAGAACAATATTTTCTTGGTCTTATTACGTCATGTACTCAATGAGTGTTATTGAAATATTAATCAGTAATATCGTGTACAAGTACAAGATATAGCCTGCTGTGTCGACATTTTGCTTGTGTTTATTGAGATATAAGCATTATAAGCACTCGTGACTGAATGATTACCTCGTGAATGCACTAGCGAAGACAAAAACGCCCATAAATACACCAAATGAATTGATAACTGCAAGTTCAATTGGGTTCAATAACCCAAAGCAGATTCGCATTTGATCTCGCGTTCAAGTATATTAATCAAAATTTAGTCACGCGCTTAAGTCCATGGATCAACCAGATCACGTGACCAAATTCATGTAAAAGTTCCTGTAAGATAACTTTTTTATTTTACCAAATATCTTTCTGAAAATTTGAAAATACCAGAAAACAAGATAGAGAACGTCTATTAACTTTGTTTGAGTGAAAATTTTGCAAAAAATTTGTACAGTTAACTGTAATTGATCTTGAATTTTTTTGAAAATTTTTACTAAAAAGAATTTAACAGGATTTATTGTGTTTTGTTACGTTTCCCAAATTTTCAAAAAGATACTTTGTAGATTGAAAAAGTTATCTTACATGAACGAATAAATGTATAATTTAGTCACGTGGTCCGATTGATACATGGCCTTAAGGGTTTAAACCACTGTAGAGCACGAAAAAATAGGCATATTTTGGGATTTTTTTTAAGAGTTCCACGGCCGGAAACTTAACTCCCGCAATTTTTGACCTGGAACAAAAAACAAAAGTTTCTCGATTCTATAAAACAACAGCAAGAAACGTACCTAGGATTTTTATCGATGTATTGATTTATCGCGACATGGTGCACTTTTGAAATTTCTTGAAAAAAATCGTCAAAAAATTGTTTATAAAAAAAAACTATGCAATATAAAAAAAATCCTTTGCACGTCGCTGGAGAAAGCAATTTTCAAAATTCTTTTAAAATTTCAGATCGATCGATGAAGATTTGTTCGAGTTATGTTTTTGGCCAGTTGAAAAAAAGTGGTTTCGAGAAAAACGCGTTTAAAACTTTAAGTACCGTAAAATTTGAACATTTTTTCCGCCCTCCATCTTTTGGTATATCATTTTTAAGACCCTGAAACACCTTCTAGGTGAAAAAAAAATTTTCGAATTTTGTAAATTCCAGTGGTTTAACCCCTTAAACGTGCATAACAAATTATTTCTTATATAGGATACAGTTTGGCCGAATCTAGATTCTAGAATATGCCTTGCGAATTAACAATTTTTTTCTCTAATTTAATAAAATTCTCATAATGCATGAGATTCACTACTCGTTTAGTCAGATAGACAATATCCAAGGAATTGATTAGTAAATATTTAACGTGATTTTATTCTCGTATTTTTCAGTCTTTCATTGTTATTAGATTATATTTGAATTCTAGATAATGGCCTAGAATAAAATATAAATAAACAACCTCAAAGTTCGTGTTCTTATTTACCTGAACCTGGAGGAAGAATTATGGAGGGACAGTTGGATAAAAAGTTAATTGAACCGACTATTTCATAGGTGATTATTATTTTTAAGTTTCTCATATCGAGTTTCTTTCAGTGAAAGTGTGGAAAATTTTATCTCGAATAAAATGAGTCACCGAATGTTTGAATCAGATAACAATTATAGGTTTTTTACTGTTGGAATAATATTATCCAAAATCAGCTAAAAACAACTGAAAATAACTAAAAATTTTCTATTGATTACAATCATAAACAATTTATAATTTTTATCGAAATGCAACTTTTCATGGTTTATTTTATTCAAGATTAAATTTTACCACACTCTAACTAAGAAACTAGATAAAATATTCTAATGGAAGAAAACTGAGGAAATAGTCACTTTGGCTAACATTTATTCCGATTATCTGTCCAATTCTTTCTTAAAAGGGTTTTCAGAGTAATGGAAAATTACTGTAGTGGGACTGCAGATTGCAGGTATGCAAACAGCTTATCTGCTATCCTGGAACAATGTTTGAATTATTTTGTGGAAAATTGTCAATATTGACGTTCACCAACTTATTGAATCTTTAAAATATAAACTATTTGCCAATAAAATGATGAATTTTATACTGAATACAAATTAAAAAATGAACCAACTATTTTATAATTCAAATGTGGAAGAAAAAAAGGAAAGCTTACATTCAATTAGTGAAATATTCCACTGATCGTAAAAATTATTAAGAATTTTCTTTACGTAATTTTTCTCGTTTTCACCTCGTCTTTAGTTGTTATATCAGTCTGAATTTCCATAAGAAAAACTGCGATTTAAATATTGTTTTAAAAGATTAAATGACCATGTATTTTTTACGAAGAATTATAAATAATGTACTGTATGTACTAATCACCGAGGTGAAATTACGGCCGGATGATTTTTGCGGCCAATGAAATATGCTGTTCTTCAATGAAGTTTCTCATTTAAGTGCATATTCATTTTAGACGTACAAAAGATTTCCCCAAGTCCGTAACGATATGATTGTCAGGCTATAAAAATTTTCAAGTATATCTGAGAGCAAAGTTTTAGTATTTTAATCAGAGTTTACAAAAATCTATTCGCTAAACTGCAAGACTGCTTTTTACATAGAATAGTATGATTTTTAAGAGTATTCAATAATTTGAAATTAAAAAAATGTTATCTAAAGATGAATAAATATTCAAGTCGTTCCCATTGAAAAAGCACAAACTCATTTTCATCCTGAAAGAATTGTAGTTTCTTATAGTTTCTTAACCCTTAACGGCCGAAAGGCCCCGCTACGGGGACATAGTAGTATTACAAAAAAAGCTCTCGGCCGTTAAGGGTTAAAAATATTAAACAAAGAATAATTCTAACTTAAAGACCAAAATTAGTATTTAAAGAAAAATATACATTCTGAAGAATTTTGAATACTATAATTTTTGCTCCTGACGGTTTTTCTTCTCTCCTGTAAAAAATGCATCGAGCTAGAAATTATTCTAACATAACTTTTTCATATATTATATAATATAAATATGAAAAAAATTATTTAAAAAAATACTTTTTTCATTATGTTAATTTTTGAAATCCTATAAACGTGTACATTTTATATAAATTTTCACAAAAAACGCACAATTTATCGCGATTTGAACTAAAAAATACGAAAATCTTGAACTGAAAACGAACAAGTTTTTGCAAAAATTTCGGAAACTATAAACACTAGCTTTTTTGCTTGAAAAAGATGCACTTCCAAACATACAATAAGAATATATCTACTTAAGAATCCAGAATCTCAATTGTTGAAAAAGCAGCTAAATGAATGTCATAAATTTGAGTAATCGATGACTCATGCAAGGTCTTATGATAAGTTTTGATAAAAACATGTAGAAGTCTGCTTCTTATTACGAAATATCTTTGAATTTAATTATCCTGCACTCGATGAATAAAACTGACCTGACTTGATCAAATGATTAACTATCTTCTGTCATAATAAGTGACTGGATTAAAGTTCTATTACAGAGAAGTTTAGTTTCAAATTATCTCTGCTTCATATGATAGTTACTCAATACTTTATTTGTTTGCGATCTCGAGGAACGTAGAACTTCAATTTCCAGTAAGAGTTCAAACGAAATTTTTAAAGTTCTCATAACTTCAACTATCAAGTTATAGGAACCCATTCATAAATAGCTACAGGTAGCAGGATCTATACGATAATCTACAGGGATTTGATTAGTATCCGCCCACTTTGTACTGAAATCCGAAATGACTCCTCCTTTTCCCTTCCCGTGAAAAGAAAGCTTATGCCTAATAGTTATATCTCATTTATATCCCTAGACTTAAAATAGAGATCGAAAGAAGCGATAACTTGGCTTTTCCACCGAGAGCCAGTGCAAGATCAGGAAACCGTAAACACATGATCTCTCAACAGCGGAATCGACTAAACGGAAAATTTCGAGGTTCACGATCTCAGAGCCTTAAACCGATCCTCATCTATAAAATTCCAATCAAGTTAATCCCATTATAAATTAACTAAATCTCACCCTCGTCAATTAATTTAGCAAAAAAATTGAATCTATAGTATTTCCGCCAAAAGCATGTTTATCATTTTTTTTACATTCTCATCATGGATGAGAAGGTATTGGTTTTATTTAAATCAAAATTCTATAGAATTTATACCATATCTATCATTTCTTATACAATATTTTTACATTCTCATCATGGATGAGAAGGTATTGGTTTTATGTGAAAAATGACTTTCGAAATTTTCATCAAATCTTTACGTTTTGAGACCCCCTGAGTCAGAAAAAATGGTTTTTACGAAAGTGTCTGTCTGTCTGTCTGTAGGTCGTGTGCGGCATAACTCTCGATAGAATTATCAGATTGAATTGAGCTTTGGTACACTTTATCGGAGCCGAAAAAGTAAGGACAAGTTCGTTAACCAGCCACATCCAATCAAAATTAGAAATATTACAGCATATTCAAATTCGAAAAAAGTCAATATCAAAATTCCATTTTCCAGTTAAATTATACGAGATACGAAAAACTTTATGATACAATATTATTGAATAAATAAAGTCCTACAAATTTGAATTGTAACATTTTTTCATAAGATGCATATTTTTCTTTTTAATTAAAAAAAAACTATTGAAAATCCAAAATTCAATTTTTTAACAATAATATGTAAAATAAGAAAAAAAAACGTAAGAATACAAAGTTGTTAGTTTCAAAAAGATCTACAAGTTTTGCCTCACACAGTTTCTGATAAAACATATATTTTTCGTTTCAATTCCAAAAAATACGATTAAAATTCAAAAATTCAATTTTTTAGACAAAATATGTGAGATTCAAAAAAAACTTTGAGATGAAAATTGTTTGGCTAAATAAAGTCTACACATTCTTATCGATAAATTTCTCGACAGGATGTATATTTTATGTTTTGATTTTTAATATTAAATAAATTCGATTTTTTTCACCAAAATATGTGATACGAAATAAGCGTTGTTCTGCAAAATCATTTCCTTAAATAAAGTCTACGATTGTTTTTCCTTTTTAAAAGATTTGGAAGAAAATAAATTTATCAATAATCATGTAATTTATTAAAAAGTTACAAAAATGCATACAGAAAATCGAGCGCGAGTGTCATGATGAGAATGTGTTCCTTAAGGCCGATAGAGCCTTAAGTAAATTGAATTTCCTGTTTCACTTAATCTGAAAAAGAAACTTAGTGAATTTGAGAAAATGACTAATTTACATCATCTTTAATATCATTAAGTTGGTTTGAGCTTCAGTATTAAATTATAAGAAATAAACTTAAACGTATGCGAAGAGCACAAGACCGAGCGCGAGGTCCAGAAAGAACGGAGCGCGAAGCGCGACGATCGAATCGCGCGCCCCAGGCGCGCTCAAACTTGCGAGCGAAGCAGATTTTTTTGTATCAATAATATACATGTTTTTGGCAGAAATGCTGATTCAATAGAATTTTTTTTGAGTGCAGTATAAGTGAAGAAATGAAAAACTCTACTTCCCTTCTAATTTGAAAATATTTAAAAAAAAATAGTATTTATATTTTTGCACTTTGTCATAATAAGCGAATCTTGATCTGATTTCGGAATATATTTGGAGACTTTGAACAAGCTGAGGTAAACGTGCAGAATGACAATCAGATTACCCCTTTAGTCAAGATGTTGGTGTATCGTGTGCGGCTAGCCACGAATGCCGCAAAATCATTTCCCCCATCTCGGAAAAAAGAGCGGTAAGATTCAAAGACATAAGGAAAGATGACGGCACTCGTTATGGTAGATATAATGGAAGGAGTCGTCACAAATAGTGCCGATTCTTGGTGATTCTCTGGCTCAGAGAAGCACGTGCTCAACCTCTTTGTCTGTCCCTCTCTTGGTTAGTCTTCTGTTTCACTCGCACACTATCTAGGTCGTTAGCATAAGAACGCCAAGTGCTTGACGTCGGTAGTAGTCAGTACGCGCTCTCACTCCAATCGTACCACACTGATCGCTTTGCTCGCTCATTCGCTCGTTCCCTTCTATCAGATTGCATAATACATATAGGCACGCGCCGTGCTACCGGCAACAAACCGCAAGCTTAAGTTCAAACGTTTGAACGGATAGCCGCTAAAAAATAATTAACGCTCAAATTAAGAGCGTCGAAGAAATAAAAGGACCGATCGAAATTTTCTATATTTTTTTCTCGTAGACGGAACTTCGACATACCTCAGGATGTCGATGGAAGCTTCGTCCTTGACGGTGGACTACCTGGTATTCGTCGCCTTCATCGTCATCTCGTTTGTTATACCTTTATGGGGTAAATTCCGGGCGAGAAAAAAAGAGACTAAGGCCGATTATGTCTTCGCCACGGGAACGGTTTCCATGGGGGCGATGATGCTGTCTATCGCTAGAGGAACTCTTGGAGTCAGATCCTTCCTGGGATATCCTTCTGAACTCTACTTCAAAGGAAGCGCGATGTGGGAAACTCTTTATGGTATGCTCATGGCTTATCCGATTGTTTGCTTCGTCTTCGTGCCTGTTTACTACAGTCTGGGAATCACGTCCGTTTATCAGTATTTGGACATGAGGTATGTACAAGTTTTCGAACTATCAATATTTTCTCCTACCTGACATTATTTACGAATTCAATATTGATTTAGAGTTAATATCATTTTACATGAGGTAATTTTGCTTTTTATGTTGAAATCATGTTTGGCAATTAATGAAGTATCTTGTTATTCGGAGCTATCGATATGCGTTTGTTAATGTTGAAGTTTATGGCAAATTTTCATTTATTACTTGAATTCAATAAAATATAATAGTATGATAGGGGCAATAAAAACTCTGGTATAATATTTGTGCTCACGCTATTATGGCGATAAAATTTTCAATAGGCATTGTTAAAATGTTCATGAATTTGCAATTTCTGGAATATAAATTGTGCAATGCAATCTTATTTGTATGGATGATACATTTAATATGAAATATTAAATTATTATGGTGCTGTGTGCACTATTTCATGGCGAAAATAAATTGCTTAGACCGAGAAGATTCTCTATTTGGATGTATATTATTGAAGGGAACATTTTTTCAATTATAATACATGAAAAATAATCACATACTTGATTGAAAAAAATTTGCTCCAATTGAAAAACATATTTGTTCGAACTTCATATACTTGAACTTATAAAAGTATTTGATTTGTAAAAATTAACAAGCGTAAATTTGCATGAAAGTAATAAGTTGAATTTTTCGAAATCCTTGCCTACTGTATAAAATCCATCTTATAAAATAAAACAAATTTATTTTTTAATCATGATTAATTTATTTTCAATTCAAACAAGAACTTTGTTCAATTATACAAAAGGTTCATATAAAATAATATATTTGAATAAAAAAAAAGTATTATTCAAACGAATATTTTTCTTAGTGTATTTTCATTGGGTTCGCATGTACATTGGATACTAACATGTGAATAATAACTGCAAATAAATTTCAATAGTTGACATATTTTTTGATTGAAGAAATTTAAGTAGGTAAATTTACAATATCTGAAGAAAACTGTTACAGATTTGAGTAGATAATATAATCGATTTAATAGTTTGGATTGTCGTTAACTTCCATTATAAGATAATCATTACTTAATTAATACCATCTTAACGATGAAAACTTTCCAGCTGTAATCGAACCACTCTTTAAGTAAAAATTAAACAATAGTTGATTGCATTGAAAAAACTACTTCATTTTCAAAAGAGTAACAGCTGATATTTTCTGAAACGTCATTTTTTACAAGCTACTTTCAAACTCACGAAAAACCAAAGAGATATTATTCATAACGTTGAGTTCCAATATAAATTGACCTGGATTTATTTATTTTCTAGGTTTAACTCTAGATTGGTGCGCTGTCTTGCCAGCTTCTCGTACGTTATAAGAAGTTTATTGAATCTGGCTGTTACAGTATTTACACCTTGTGTTGCTTTATATACTGTGATAGGCCTTCCATATTGGGCCAGTATTATTGGAATAACAGCGATATCAGTCGCTTTTACAGTAATGGTGAGTAAACAAGCGTTGAAACCACATTACTTCCTTCATTCTAATTGCATAGAAAAACTTACAACAAAATAATATTCCTAAACTGCAGTCTTTGAGAAAAACGTGTTACATCTAAGGAGGTTACCTGAAAAGTTTATTGTTTTACTAGCGGGTCACAAAGTGGATTTTATTGCCCCCCAAGTGCGAAGCTAGATACGGCCTAAGACTGGCCCAGCATCGGCAAAAATGTTTCCGAAGATCGGTTGCCAATATCGTGCCCTTGCTGGAATGATAACTCCGGTATAAACTTGGCGGCCAAACTCTGACCGCTAACACTTGTTTCCGGGACAGCAACGGGCCGATGCTGTGATATTGTGCCGTATTATCATCTTCGGCAATTCGCACTTGGGCTCGTGCAGGGCAAATAAATCCATTTTATGTGCCTCAGCCGCGGAAACTCGTTTTTCCGTTACAGCTGAAAGTAAAGGAATGTTGTATATTCCGTTACAGAGGAATACAATGTAGAAATTGAAGTGCGCATGCGCATATAGTCTTGCAGTGGAACGCAATCTTTTTCTCACTTCTTCTTCGTAAAGCGTTAGCACCTTACTGGCAAAGCCTTGTACATTTGAACTGCGATGCGTCTATTAGAATCCATTACTACTACACAAGATCGATAAAATCAAAATGGCCGGGACTAGTCGTGACATATCAAGTGTAATGACTAGCGCCGCAAACAACTAAAATACTAGATTAGATTCGAGTGTACGCATAAAAACTCGTATCCGCACCAAAGTCACATAAAATAGAATACGTGCCAATGCACACAATTCGGGAAATTGCGAGACTCGCGACAATGCTCGCAGGACTGATCGCGCCTCGGCTTTGTCTCGGCTTCGTCTCGGCTTTGCCTCAGCTACGTCCGACTATGCCTCACCTACGACTCGACTACGCCTTGGCTTCGATCTCCTGCGAGCATTGTCGCTCGTCACGCAATAACCCTCATTGTGTGCCTAGGCACGTAATATACTATTCTGTCCCGCTAGTGGAAAAATATCGTGTGCGACATGGGAAAAACATTAATTTTACTCGTGTAATTGTCACCCTCGCTTTGCTCGGGCATCAAACTTCACACTCGCAAAATACATTTTTTTCCCTTAGTTGCACAATATACTATTTTTCCAATAACGGTAACAATAAGACGTTACTTTGAAAAATTAACAACGATATCGTTAACACGTTACAATTTTTGAGATTTGAGTACCAGTAACGAAAGGAGAAACGTTATGCTTTGAATAACCTGCCTGTCAATTATAAACATTTTTTTTTGCAAATGCGCATTGGTCATTTTTTCCTTATTAGAGTAAAAATAATTCTTTAATGACCATATGTATTTTGAATACGATAGTAATTTTTTTTTTTGATTAATTCTTTTTCCAGTGATAGTTACTTTTGAGTGGCAACGTGCCAAACACTGCTAAATTCTCAACTGTGTGTAAGAATCGGACGATATCAGAAGGAGTAACTAAAGTCAATATGTAACTTAAAAACAAACAATTTATAAGTCACGTAAACACAGTAACACATTATAATGTCCTTAAAAATGGGCAAATTGCTTGAAAATACTACAAATAACAAGTACTACTAACAATAGTAGGAAAACTTATCGAAAAATAAACTGTTTACTTGTAGTAAAGCCTCTTTATTTCAAATATAAATTTTCATGATACATATGATGACTAGCTGTTTTTTTAATATTGTATTTTTTAAATAGTTTTCTTATTTCTTGTGATATACATGAAAAAATTCATATTTCAGGGTGGTTTAAAGGCTGCCATAACGTCTGATGTCATCCAAGGAATCACCATGATTGGTGTATCCATAATGATTATTATTCATGGTACCGTGGACGTGGGAGGTGTTAGCACAGTTTTCAACGTAACCAAACAACATGGTCGCCTCGACTTTTTCAAGTACGTATTCGCCTTATCCCTTCTAGAAAATAGAAATGGCACTGTCTACAAATGAATCTTCTTTGCATAAAAATTCTAGTGGTCATTTAAAAAATTCTAATAATCATTGATCCTAGGAAATTTTTTTTGGTTCAAATTTGGTCGCTTTTTATATTTTGAGATTTTGAACAGTTTCGAATTCTTGAAATTTTAAATTATAAATTAATTAGTTGAGTTTGAAATTTTTTGTCACTGTCTGGCAATCCAAAGACCTGGGCTTGAATCCCAGCGCAGTCGAAAGCGTCATTTTTTCCACAGAAAGATTTTCAAATTCTTCAAATATTGTATTTTAAATTATACTTCAACTAGTTGAAAATCTCGAATTATTTGAAGTTCTGATTTTAATTTTAACTTCGTATCACGCGAATTGCATGCAATAAATTTAAAAAATCAGAAAATATCAAAATTAATGTTAAACAATTTTTAAAACTATAAAAAATTCTATTTTACTTCAAAAAATTGCGGAATCTCTTGTTTAAAAATGCATATGAATTGTACTAACTAGAATTTTTTAGATATTTGAGATCTTTTTAACACACACGATTACTTTATATCTATTTTTTAATTCCAGCTTTGACATGGATCCAACGATTCGAGTTTCGACAGTTTCAGCAACCTTGGGTCAGCTTTTCATGAGTTTGTCAATTTTCGGATGTCAACAAAATTTTGTGCAGAGATACTGCAGTATGAGCAGTCGTAGCAAAGTTGTCAAGTAAGTATATATAATTCAGAAAGTAATAAAAAATTCATATTTTACAAAATTGTTGTTAGTAAAATATCATCTGCCTATTTGTTTTTTCCCTCTTCTACTCTATAAACTGTTCAACATATCGATATTAAAAATCTATTAAAAGATATTAAAAGCTATGAATGAAGATAATGTTATTGACAATCATGAGACATTGTTATTGATGTCTTTAACATCATATGTCTGACTGGTCTTTATTCTTATGAATGCATATATCTGTAGGCCAAACTCAAAATAAATGGGGTGATGTAAGTTTCCTCTTTGTTGAGAAGCACCTGCAAATCTCTTCATTTCTTTTCTGTCATTGTGCCAAAAAATAAGGCAAATAAAATAAAAGATGCAGAGTTAAGAATAAGTTAAAACGTTTAATCCATTATACTTAATTTCCCTTTATCTTATATTTTACATCGATTTTCAATTTAAGTCTTTCACAAGTTTAATCACTTAAGAGGGGAGACTCGTTTAGGACAAATAGAAATTTTTGCGTGTATAAGAATATTACAAATATCGATATAGTAACTTTACAGGTTACCTACAAATTATCATGTTTTCTAACACAAAATCATTGTTTACGGCACTGCGCTGCCGGAGGACCTCCATTGCGGGCGTGATAGCGGTCGCAATTTCGATCTGAAACACATAAACCAAAAAACTCTGAAACTACATGAGAATACCTCCCATTTGAACTAAAAATATTATTGAAATTTTCAAAATTTGAAAATCTTGTTCTTTTTTAAATAAAAGTTCCATTTTTTTAGCAAAATTTTAAAATTTATATGCTTTAAAAAATTATTTTTTATAACTTTTGATGTAATTTTTTTAGTTCAAACAGAAACTCTTTTGATAAGTTTAAAAAAATGTCCTGGTTCGATTAAATCCGTCGATAAAAATTCTTCTAATCACGTCCGCAGTTTTTAAAAATACGATTTCGAAAAAAACGCCTTCAAAGATCCCGAGCGCGTTCACCTGCCTTGTGTACGCTCAGTGTGCCAAAGGCTGTAGCTGAGAAAGTACTTCAAATTTTGATCTGAAACTTCATAAAAATATTTTTAGATATGTCTACTAATGATCAAGACTATTTGCAAAATATGCATTTTTTGACCCTCTAAACGAGTCTCCCCCCTTAACTCAGCATTATTATATCTCTAATAATTTTCATCTACTTATAGAAAACTTCATTCTACGCGCCAATATATCTAACAACCTTCAACTTCTATATACTCTAAGCAACAGGGAATTTGTTATGAATGATTTAGGACAGTATTTATTTCAGAAAACGGACGGCGCCATCAGAAGAAAGGTTGGTCATGGAGTAATTGTGTCATGTTTTGGACAACGAAATATGATTTATAAATTTTTTATTAACATTTAAGACCAAAAAATCGCACTTTTTTTAGTTTTTTGTTTATAACATTGAAGGTGATTATCCAATCTTAATGACATCAATTGGAAAGTTGTAGACAATTGAATTTTGAATAAAATGAGCTGTCGTTTGATCTGATTGGATAATTAGAAGCGGAGAAAATTTGGAAAAACCGGGAAATTTAGCTTTTGTTAAACAAATTAATATCTCAGTTAATTTATAAATTTTTAGGTTGACGATTAGTGGAAAAGTAGGAGACTTTATGCTCTTCAAATGTATATAAAACGGACACTTTAAGATCATACGTTTCCGCGCTATTAACACTTTAATTTATTTAATGCGTTAATTGCAAAATCTCTGCTTGCCGCAGAGGTATTCCGATTTTTATTTTAAAAACGGCTTTTAAAAATATAAATCAAGCACAATCGAACGTCAATCTTGGTTTTTCGCTAAAATGTTGCAAAGTTTATTTAAAAAAAAAGTCCCAAACATGGCTCCAAACGCGTGAACGCAGCAAAGTGACAGTGGTGGGGGGAGAAGGCGAGTAGGCTCACTGTGTCACTTTGCTGCGTTCAAGCGTTTGAAGCCATGTTTGGGGCGTTTTTTAATAAACTTTGCAGCATTTTAGCGAAAAACCAAGATTGACGTTCTGTTATGCTTGATTTATATTTTTAAAAGCCGTTTTCAAAATAAAAATCGGACCACCTCTGCGGCAAGCAGACATTTTACAATTAACGCATGAAATAAATTAAAGTGTCAATAGCGCAGAAACTTATTATCTTAAAGTGTCCCTTTTTTTATACATTTGAAGAGCATAAAGTCCGTTACTTATCCACCAAACCTCAACCTGAAAAGTTAAAAATTTACTGAGATATTAATTTGTTTAACAAAAGCTCATTTTCCCGATTTTTCTCCGCTTCTAATTATCCAATCAGATCAAGCGACAGCTCATTTTATTCGCAATTCAATTGTCTACAACTTTCCAATGATGTCATTAAGATTGGATAATCACCTTCAATGTTATAAACAAAAAACTAAAAAAAAGTGCGATTTTTTGGTCTTAAATGTCAATAAAAAATGTATAAATCATATTTCGTTGTCCAAAACATGACACAATTACGCCATGACCAATCTTTCTTCTGATGGCGCAGTCCGTTTTCTGAAATAAATATTGTCCTAAGAAATTCCCTGTTGCTTGGACTAATATTCGATTTCAATTTACCGACCGATTTTTCGAGTACCCACTTTTCATTCGATCAAATTCCATGAAAATTAATCGAATTCTTCTTTGTCTTTTTCCAGGACGATGATGGCAAACATGCCAGTGATTACAGTGCTATTCTCCTTATCCTGGATAGTGGGAATGGTGATTTTTGCGAATTATGTAGACTGCGATCCCTACACTAAAGGATTTATATCGAAATTCGACGAGATTGTGCCTTTTTACGTAGAAGACAAATTCGTCTACATGCCTGGATTTCTAGGTTTGGTGATGGCAACCCTATTTAATAGTGCTTTGACATTGGCTGTCTCAAATCTTCAATCCCTCGCTACAGTGACATTTGAAGATTTCCTGAGTCAAATACCTCACTTCAGCAACCTAAAGGACACTCAACAGCTGCGACTAATTAAGGTGATCGGCGTGGTTTACGGCTTATTGATAATCGGAATCAGCTTTCTCGTGGGAATGTTACCAGGTGTCATCGAGTCATCAATGCTAATGACTTCAGCTACATCTGGACCACTTCTGGGAGTTTTCGTATTGGCAATGCTCGTGCCTTGTGCAAACTGGAAGGGAGCCTCTGCGGGGATGATTTTCAGTCACATAACTACCCTTTGGTTAACGTTTGGTCGACTGATGCTAAATCTCCCAGCAGATAATCTTCCTCTCTCTATAGAGGGTTGCCGTAATGACACGTTCTCTCCTCACGTCATGCGCCCGGTTAATCCTTGGTTGCAGAAAGTGGAAGATGAAATAGCTGAAGATGCCGACAAGTCACCTCTTGAGTACGTCTATGGAATAACGTATATGTATTATGCTCTTATCGGAAGTGTGTCTACTGTTCTAGTTGGTATAATTGTTAGTCTTCTCACGGCTGATCCTAAAAGCGACGTTTACGAAGAACACTTGCTTCATCCAATGGCCTTAAAATTCTCAAGAGTGTTTCCTGGTCGACCCAGAATCTATTCAGGAAGTACTCGTCTCGGGGATGAACGCAACAGTGCCAATGGTGAAGCTTCCTCAGTAACCTCCGTTCCAAACGGAACCACCAAACTCAACCTTAAACCCGAAATTTCCGAAAATGGCAAAAGTTCGGGAGATTTCTATGTCGAGAAATTGGACGCTCTCAAACGAGTCTCTCTACAAGTCACAAATGAAATTTCCAAAGGAACAAGACTTTAAGATTATTTTATTGAAAATTACTTCTTATAGAAGGTTTCACTACTCTGTTAATCCGAATCAGTCAAAATCTATTGATTTTTAGTGAAATTTGACTGATTTAAATAGCTAAAAAGAGGTTACTATAAATCAGTCAAATTTCACAGTTGAAACAGTGAAAATCAACTGATTTAATAGCGAAAAAAAATGTTTTTCAATGCTGAATCAGTAAAAAGGCGAGTCACTGATTCAATCAGTGAAAATTTGACTGATTCAGATTTAGAGAGTACGAAGACGAACACTAAAGTATTTTTAATCTTTGACTCCTAGAGGAAACTGACTGCAACAAGTTATCTCTGACTTCTCTGATTAACACTAGCGAATCCAACGATTAGCAGATTCAGATTATTTTAATTGAAAAATACCTTTTTATATGTTGTTTTAGCATTTTTATGTGACTTCGTTAAAGAAAAGATTTTTTTAATTAGTTAAATTACCAGTTTCCCAAATCCTCATTAAATTTTAAAAGAGAATGAAGAATTGCACTGTTAACGACAAGATCAAGAGAAAATGATTGTATTCTCACAGTGAATTCTTAGAATGTGAAAAAAACTATTCATCATTGACGAGAGAGTGAACCTTGTATCTCTGACGTCAGTGAAATATATATCATGTGGTTCGGATTAAAAAAACAGAGACTGAAGAGCAAGCAGAAAACCTGGAAAAGCGATAACTAGTTTTTATCAGGTTTTCTTGCCCTTAGTGTTGCCGGGCACGGGACAAATGTGGAAAAGACAGGGCTGAAACTTCTGTGAGAATAAAATGGCTCTTAAAGCCTGACTGTTGGCTTTTTACTTCTAAGTAATCGTTGTTGAGGAAAGTGTCTTAAAGTATTGCTTATATTTATAATGAATGATGCTGTAAATACTTAGAGTTAAGGATTTGTTATTTTCTTGTTATTTTAGTGAGCGGTGTCTCGAGCGAGATGAGACTTTGAAAATTAACATATGGAATATTAAGTATGCGAAATATTACAGATAGGAAGATGCGAAATACTCAAAACTCTGTCCTGAACTGATTCTCGCGCTTCAAGGCGAATGCGAAACCATCTCTGGATGTGCAGATATATTTTTGCGACGGTCGCTCGTACTTGTAAGGAGGCTCCAAAAAAACGGGTCGAGTGCCGTTAGCAGTGTGTGAGTTGGTATGTGAGTTGAGATTCTGTAGATGTGTGCGTGAGGACGTGTTGCATGAGTGTATTTTTCACTTCTCTCTATACCTTTGGCGTATGATTCAGCCTAAGCCTTGAGGCTAATAAGTGCACAAAGACCTACCTCCATAAGGCCTAAGGTTGCGTTTGTTGTCGAACATTGTACGAGTACCATTTTGCAAACAAAGTCACAGAGACGAACATGTGTGACTAAATGCAACTCTATTTTATCAACAGATAACTCGAAATATATATTATGTGCTAGTCAACCTTTGGCTGATGGCTGCTGATAATTTTAAAAGAGCAAAAATACTTGTAATTATTCTCGAGTATAGTGTAAATCATGTTATAAGAAATGAACTCCTTGTAAAGAAGAAATTAACAAAATGAAGGGATTGCCTGAGAATATTATACAAAATTTAAATTTTCTGACAGGTGCTTTTAATTGTCGAAATAGAAGATAAAAGATGGCGAAGATTAGCGACAATAGTCACACGAGGAAAATAAAAATGGTAATCGATCGAGCTCGATATGAATCTGAAAATTTATTTAATTGGGTTTGATTAGATAAAATGAGATTCGATCGGTTTCGTTTTTATCGTAGCGTCATTGCAATGATTCGCCTAGAGCTGAAGTTAAACAGAATTTTGTATTTCGTTGTGTGAAAGAAATGCTTTAAAGGATGCGAAATGTTTTTAATACTATTTTGATTCGACTGAATCATGCATGTTTTTTATCTACTCGTACGGCTTGGCTTGGTTGCGTTATTTTTAAAAATTTTCAAAATACCAATTCGGTATTCAAATTACTGGGTCAGGCTGAACGATTAGAGCAGAATACCTGAGAGTCATTTTCTTCTCTCTATGTAGATATAATTTATAAGATAGCTTCCTAGTGAAAGCTCACAGTTGTTAGGTGATCGTTATGTAACAGTTCTGTGAAAATGTCACAGTGAAAGAACAGGAAATTTGATGTAACAGTTACGGAACTGTTATATCGTATCTTATTCTACGACTGAGACACTTATACAGGTGCCATTTTCACAGAACTGTTATATAACGATTAGGTAACAATTTTGAAAGTCCACTGAGTTAAATATTAGTGATATTATAATCGGCCAATCAGCCTAGCCGGTTTCTCAATGGCAGCGGTGATAATCCACGCCTCTTCGATCTGCTAGATCGAAAGAACGATCCTACATTTCGTTTTATAAATGTACGATGTACAAATAAATATATTCAAGGTTTTTAGAAACAACTTAGACTTAACAAATGTGTTCCTTATTTCAATCAGCATCCCTTTATACAATCACAGACGAATACTCATGGTCAGAATATTTTCTTCCTTTCTTCAAAAAAGATTTTTGTTCAATTTTAAATCCGAATCTTTTTTACTAATGCGAAAAGAGGTTTTTTATACAATATTCATTAACTTATATTTTATACTATTATGAAAGTAAAAGGGTGCAAGAAGTGTTTGGAAAAATATATTGTAGTTAATAATATTTCGTGAGACTTTTCACAAGAGCTATTTTTTCGATTTATTTTCATGAAACTATTATTTATACACGAATGTTGCCATATGGGTGGTTTAATTTTTCCGGAAGTGTATATACGAGGTGCGTAAACATAATCCATGGTATGTACTTTAAAATCCAGGCAACTTACATCCGTTTTGTTCTTTAGCCTTTCCCCATAACTCAGAAATTATGAAAGTATGTTAAAATAAAATCACCGTATGATAAGCTTCAGAATATGTTATTAGCAAAGTTTGCATATAAAGTTATAAGTACATTTATGACTCCTCGTAAAAAATAAGTGGAAACTATAGGAGAATGAAAGATCACTTTCTTTGGATTTTTTACACTTCTAATAAATTCCTCAGGTAGATTTGTATTTAACATACATTGATGGGTACACGTAATTAATCAAGTCGTGCCTCCTGAGTTGAAAAAGTTATCAAATCAATCAATATCTACTGAAACAACAAGCAAATGATAAGATTTATCAATTTTTATCTTTTTGGTTTTGAAGCAGATTAAAGCAATAAATAGTGTATGCCATCAATAAATTTTAAAAATTGTGGGGGATATATGCTTTAAATCGATCAACTGATGATGTATTTGCAATTCGATCGCCAAAGTTTTTATCATTATTAAATACAATTGACACTCTGTCGAAAGTTGCAGATTAGAATTAAATCCAAGTAAATCAGAGCTATTCCGAAATTTCGAAAAATATGTTATGTCTTTTTCGATGAAAATTGACTGAAAATCAATCTGGCTCAATTCGAAACTTTAATCCAAATTATTCCGAATTTGGATTCACTAGGATTGAAGATTTGGCTCGGTTTCATTAACATTCAAGCCTCGGATTGAAATATTTTGAATTCGATTAATTTTCAACCGATTGGCATTAAACGAAATTTAAAATTATTTGTTCATTTCTCATTATTTTGGCATAGGGCCAGATTCTTTCTATTTTCTTACAAATAATTCTATGAATTTTGGGTCAATATAATAGCAGACATGTTATCAAACGTGTCACTTTAAAATTTAAAAATGGCACATTCAGAATAAAGGTGGAATATCTCATAGTTCTGACCATTTTCAGAAGAAATTAAATTTAATAATACTTTTCAAATTGTGATACATAATATCACGAATATACTAAAATTGCATTTTTATTATTTTTAAAGATAAATGTATTATTTTTCAAAACATCTCAGAATAAATCTGAATGCAGTAATAAACAACTTTCAATTTTTTTCATTTCTTAACATACTCAAATAATTTTGAGTAAAACTACATGAATAGATATTATAATAATTTATGTTTCTGTAATGTCTTACTTGCAAATTCAATATTAAATGGATTGTCCGTGAAGCTGATATAAAAAATCGTTTCTTGAAAAATACACGCCTTCGTCCACTCGTGAAAATCACCATAAACGTCTCGAATTTCTTAACTGGGTATAGGACAATAGTCTTCTTCAAGGAGGAAAAGGACCTCTCAGGATTGCTTACATAAAAAAAAAAAAAATTGTCGGTCAGCAAAGCCACATGCCTCGAGTCGGTTTTTAAAACAGTTGAGATCATTCTGTGAGAGAATCCGGTAACAAAGTCTTCACGAAAAGTTTTCAAAAATTTAAACCTTGTTCGCGTTTTGCCATTGATAACCAATTTGGCATCCTTCTTTAATGATAAAATTTCTTTAAAAAATTCCGGTTGGTTCGTGTGCAAAAATGTTTATGTTTTTTCATTTATCCGGTTTTTTATTATCAGTGAACTCTAAATATTTTTTCAATTCGTGATGCTGCATACTGGACTACTTCATTTTGAATTGCAAGCTATGAGATAAGTTTTTCAATTCTATGATAATCCTTATTTTAATTATCTCCGTTTTACAGAAATTTTGAATTAATCTTTGAATTTATGGCACTGAAGAAGGCCCCCATATGTGGCTGAAACGTTTACATTGATTTCTTTTTGATTATTTTTATATCTAATAGTGATAATTTTAATCAAAGAAAATAAAAAGAATCTGACCCTATGCCAAAATAATGAGAAATGAACAAATAATTCTATGAATTTTGGGTCAATATAATAGCAGACATGTTATCAAACATGTCACTTTGAAATTTAAAATATTTTCGGATCGGTTCGGAAACAGATTTCGGAATGTTTCAGATTTACTCAAGGTGAATTCTTTTACGAAATATTGATCAATCTTGTCAGATATCTACAAATACGGAATCGAGAAAGGAACTTTGAAATCCTTTTTAATTCTTGGGAATTAAAATATAATTGCTCACTTTTTATCTTTTATGCAAATGTAAAAAATAGACGTCTCTTTCCATAATCGGTCCAATTCGGGTCAGAAAGTAGTAGAAAAGTAGAAAAGATTATGAGTTGAATTATAAAAATCCCTCGAGACTGTCAGATATTCGGCTTTCAAAAAAGTAAAAAGGTATAAGTAAAAGTAACGTATGAGAAGTTAGACTTGTTAGATCGCCAATTCTAAAGATAACGGGTAGAAATCTCGAGGGTAACAATGCATTTGCATTGTCGTGAAGTTTTCTGTGACATTGTATAAGACGTATAGCGCTACTTAAAGTCGGATTACGTGAATTCCATTTAAACGTAATAGTATTTGAAACACTAATGGAATCCGAGTTCCCTAGATTTCCAGGTCTTGGAAGTTTAATAATTTTATACAACAGCAACAAACAACTGCAATTGAAAGCAGAGTAAATTTAATTCCAAGATTTGGTTTCTGTATCATTTGCTCAACCCCAACTAAAATATTAATGAGAGAAATACGTGCAATACAAAACGAAATAGAAAACGGCGCAGGTAAAACCTCAGATTCAGAAGGTCAGGGTCACCCACACATCGAATATTCCCAGTCAGTACAAAATAATGTTTCCAAACACATTTTCAGAAATTGCGATTAATTAATTATTGATCGCGAAAGGAATGCATTTCTTGAGCAACAGCAGTGGAGCAATAACAGTAGAAATGTTGCTTCCTTCTGATATAATTCAATTTTGTATTTAAAATTTGATGCTTTTCTTATTTTTGAAGTATCTATTTGAAGTAGATTTATACGTGATGTTTACATAATGATTTGGTAATTTTATGATACGATTCTAATAAATCACGAATCATTTTTCAGGAAAAAGATTCTCTATAATTTAACCGTTTCCAATTTTCTAAAATGAATAAATTAATACCAAATTCAGCAATTTGTTTACTCTCTAAATCTGAATTAGTCAAATTTTCACTTATTGAATGAGGGATTTGACCTTTTACTGATTCATCAGTGAAATTTATATGTTTCACTGTCAGATCAGTTAATTTTGACTGATTCAGCAGTGGAAAAAATATTTTTCACTGCTAAATCGGTTTATTTTCACTAATGTAATCAGTGACCTCTTTTTAGCTATTTGAACCAGTTAAATTCTACTTTTAATCAGTAGATTTTTACTGATTCATATTTAGAGAGTACAAGAACTTTGTTTTGGAAAATTTATTTTTAATTGTTTCAGCCATTAAAGAATTTATTTCCGAAAATTGGGAACGGTAAAGTTGTGAAGATTCTTTTTTATGAAAAAATTATTCGTGATTTATTAGAATCGCATCATTTTGTAAAATTTTGTATGAAGCGATAAAGAAAAAAGTTCGGTAAACATAAAAATTTATTAAATACATTATTTTTCTCCATTTCAAATTTTTATCATGGAAAATAATCTTTGCTTTTTCAAATTAGCCCTTCAATGATAATATTGCTATTCTTGAAAGCAAAATTATCTGCTTTTGCCTGAGGTCTAATTTTTGTCGATGAACTACCTTAATACGAAAAGTTTTCAGTTTTCAAAACAAAACTACAGGCATGATATTTTTTTAAATCGCTTAACATTGAAGGCGTGCAAAAAAGTTGAAATTTGGAGCTCAATCGAGTTGTTTCGAGTTTTTCTAAGAGGTCAAAAGTTTTCAAAAATGTTGAATTTATTGAGATTTAAAATTTTATGAATCACATTTTTCAATTTTAAATAATCATACAAATTTTTAGTACTTGTATTTTGAACCTTGTTATGCATCTTTAGTAAACAGAGAAAGAAATGTGAATTTTTATTTTCATCGCCTTAAGTCTTATGCAAGGAATTTGCAACTAAAAACAAATTTGAAAAAAACGCCCCTTCTCTTTTTACCCTTTGCCAACTTATTTTATTCAAGGTCAGCTGACTAAATTTGGCAACCTCGCACCCGTATCTGTGTGATAGTGTGATGGAGTTCAGTAGTTGGCAAGCCTGCGCTGTAAAGTGCCCGGTGTCATAAGCTTTGTGCCGGGTGATCGTTGCAGACGTGTTTAGATAAGGTATTTACTGATTTTTTGTAATATTTAAAAAACACAAAGAAGCAAAATATAATTAATTAATCTCATTTTAAAAATTATAATACTTTTCCTCACAAGAAATGTCTAAATCAAGAGTACAATCATCAAAAAATGTTGAAGGGGTAACAAAAAAATATAAATAAAGAAAGAATGTGTATGAAAAGTGTGTAATTTCAAAAATTTTTATTGTTTATAAAAATATGAGTGTAACGGGAACTTTTTTCAAAAAATTTTATTGTTCTTAGGCATTGCATTCATCGACCTTGAATGCCAGGTGCGTAGAAGTGCATAAAGTTGCGGTCTTCAGTTTTCTCTATACTTATTCATAAATATGTTCTCATACGAGTGTGAATAGTCATTCTTTATGTGTTAATTCTAATTTCTTAAAATATAATATATAATAGGATAAAAAGTATTGTTATTCAACAAAAATTCATTTGAAGAATATTTTGAATAGATGTTAATAATTGGCTTTAGGGTCCAGAAATGATAACTCAGGAAGTTACATACTTTCAAACATTTCGACTCTGATTTGAGGGTCGATACAAGTCCTACTTTATAAATATTTTGAATAGAACATTAAATTTTAAAAGTTTGCAATCGACGATTCTAATTTTGATTATGTGACATGTTTGTAGTCATGTCTTTGTTCTCTATCTTGACCCACAATTAAATTCGTTAAAATATCTTTGTATTGGCATTGGGTCAGTTTCTTTTCATTAAAAATCAATAATTAATGAAACATATTATATAAATTGGTAAGCAAGAAAAATATCATATAGATAAAAAAAAATTTTAAGGGGAGGGGGATGGGGGGGGGGGGGGTATTTATATGATGTTTCTTGCTTCCCTATTTATATAATATGTTTAATTGATGATTGATTTTTAATGAAAAGAAACTGACCCAATGCCAATACAAAGATATTCTAACAGATTCTAATTTTTCATATAATAATATTCGAGAATATAGATATAAAATTATTTATGATATATATTTACATTTATCCTAAAAGCTAATTTTAATTCCACGCAGATTTTTTAATATAAATGAAATCAATGCAATCATTAAGTCCAAAATGTTATTAACAAAATATTTCAATTGTAAAATAAAAATTCGAAGATAAAAGAATTACTTTGAACTAATGCCAGCAGGAGTTGTCTGTATGTATAAATACCAAATCCAGAAACCTAGAAACATGTATTAACAAATATTGATAATGAATCATGTGCTCTTAAATGAAATTAGGTTAACGTACTGATAAAACCAGCTTTCTGTATCGAAGGTTAATAGCTATAAATATTATAAATGGTTCGTCGTTATATCATTTACGATTTAAAGATTAGTTTAGATTTGTATTTCCAATGTTAACCAAAACAAGTTCGTTTTTAAATAAAGGAAAATATATGACGGGTAGATTAGTTAAAATTTTTGAAAATTTACTCACTTTTACCTTCACCAATATGATCATCCTATTTTATTATTAATGAAATAACAAATTTTTTTTACTCTAACTAATTAAATGTTTATCAGGTTGAGACTATAGCATATATTGTTTTTGAATAATAATATTACCTTAACATTGTCAAATTAAAATTTTTCATCAAAACGTATAAAGAATTATTTTTGTAAAAGCTTAAACTTGAAGAGAGAATTCTTAAAATTTAGTTGTATTACACATTTCACTTTTTATACTTAGAAATCAGAATTTTTTAAATTTAAACTTTATTGAATGTAAATACTGCAGAAGTTGAAGGCTTGAAATTATAATTCTTTTAATTTTAATCGTTCCTGAATTAAAGAAAATGCCAAAATTAAAAATCTCCAGTGTTGCTCCAAAATGAGTTTAACGCTTTTTAATTCAAAGAAACATTTTGATGTTATCTATAATGTCAAAAATGAAGTTTCCAAATTTTATAATTTCCATTAAAAAGTACTTGAATTACTAAGCATGCGCATATTATCATTCAATAAAATAAAATACTACATTTTTGAAAACTTCATCTCTTTTAAAATTGAATGTTTTTGAATAAAAATATTTTAAAAGTGTAGCTTAAAAAATTTTTTAATATTGCAATACTAAAACTCATTTTGAAATTTGATTAACAAAAAAAGTAATATTAACAATTCCAAATCATTCATAACCAGGACTAATGACGTTTCACCGATCGTCGTTTGCTTTCTCTATACGATAAGAACGAAACGTCAAAATAGTCGCTCCAACTGGTCCAGAATACGAACCCCAGCAAACATCAAATTCACGTTTCGGTTATCATAATGAAAATCGGGTTTTGTGTTTAGGGCACTTTGGCAGGAGAAAGCGCTTGTTTCCTGTCCAAGGGATCTGATATTCGAAGAACATTTTCACCATGGCAGTGGAATCGAGGTGAGTAGATTTAACGACCTAGTATGGAAAGCAGATACGCTTGTTTTTTTACAAATATGATTTGATGATTCAGCAGAAGGTTTGCATGTTCTCCCCAAGCTTTCCTATACTTCGCTTTAGTATTTTCCTCGGACAGCTTTGCTTCCATTATTAGAATATCGTGTAATCTCATAGATAATTTCTGGTATAGGAAAAAATATTTCTTTTGTCTTTACTGTACATCATATTGTGTTTAATTTCACTTTACAGCTAAATATTCAACTAACTCTAATTAATTCTTATTACAAATTGCCATATATTTATGAATTTGCTTATCAATTTATAAGGCAAATTTTATAAAATCATGAGGTTTTTTTAAAGTTTCTTTTAGGAAGCTGTAAGGTGCCAATTACATTAGTTTACAAAATTTAAACAATTTTCTGCCCATCACATCTTAATATGATTTTGTCATGTATTTTGACCCACTAAACTCGAAAGTCACACTCAAAATTTGTTTTATGGAAGCCTTTTCTAGATATCAATGTTCGGATTTTTTTTTTCAATTTTTAGAGTTATTCCGACGTTTTTGAGTATATCTCAAGTTCTAATTGGCAGATTTGTCTAAACAAGCGCTCAAATCGAAGGCAATTGAATCCTATACAACTTTATATCCTAAAGTTTTCCGATCGGCCCAGTAATTCAGATGCTAGCGATTTTAATAAGTTGAAAAAGCTCGATTTTTTGCCAAAAATCGAGATCGAAAATTCACGTATCGTCCTGGGAAGAAGAACTCGAGATATACTCAAAAACGTCGGAATAACTCTGAAAACTGAAAAAACAAATTCGAACATTGATATCTAGAAAAGGCTTCCATAACAAAATTTTTGAGTGTGACTTTCGTGTTAAGTGGGCCAAAATACATGAAAAAATCATATTGGGATGTGGTGGGCAGAAAAAAATTTTAATTTTGTCAACTAGTATTACTAACAATGTAAGGTAACAACAAATCTATTGTCATACAATACAAGAAATGTTTAAGAGCACGTGATACTTAGGAAAGTAGTAAACTTTATTGATTATAGGTATCTATGTGTTTGTATCCATAATATATAAAATTTTTGTTTCAAAATTTGGTAAATGGTGGAGAAGATAAACATGACATAGATAGACTTCCTTTGGTTTTTGAAAATGGAAAAAAGTCCAATTTGAGCAAAATCTATCGAAAACATTTTTTTCATTAACAAAACTCAAAGCACTATATCCACGTCCGTTTTTATCTTCTCTGCTATTCCCGAAATTCTGAAAACAAAATTTCATGTGTTTTGAGTGGAAAGAAGTAAAAACTGGACCAAATTGTTTACATGAACTTGGTACCCAAGCAGAAATTAACAATTGGACCAACGTCGATCCGATGCTGGATACCAACTTCCGACTGTCGGAAACCGACTGTCGACGGACAGTCGAAATGATAACGATGTACTGCGTTGGTACAATACCAGTTTCCAACGTTGTATCAATACTGGTAACAAACATATTTCCAACGCTGGCTGTCAACATTTCTAAAATACTGGTCTATATACTTTTATTATGAAATCCATGTTTTACGGTTAAAGACATTCATTAAAGAAGACTATACACTCTAAAAACAGATTATTGACTCTCAAACAATTCCCTTCACTATCAAAGAATTTTCTATTCAAAATTGCCATGATTATCGTTTCAAATGCTAGCCTTTTACTGTCAAAGTATTTCCTTTGGTATTGATATAAAATCCTTTCTCGTACAAAAAAAAATATAATTTCGGGAATAAAAGAAAACAAATTGTATGATATAACCTATCTAATATAAATATTAGAAATGTACACAAGCCCAACTTTGGCAAATGCCAATATTAAATCCGTCATCATCAATACTACAATATCAGTAAATCGCTTCTGTTAATAGACAAAATAAATCTGCTTAATTTCAATGGATGCATTCTGAAAGGAAGGTAATTTCACTATCAATAGACTTTTTTTAGAGTGTACCAATGTCGAATCAACTTTGTACAAACACTGGTATTTTACAGTGTTAATTATCAGAGTCGATTAGACACTGGGTGGAAGTTGCGCATTTACCGTCGGAAAATTAATTTTTCCACAGTCGGAAGAAGGTTGGGCTTGTTGTATATCCACCCGTGCAGAAATTTTGGTGGGGCGCCGATCGGGCCCCGATCGGGAAAAATTTGGCCCCGATAGGGTAATCTATCTAGCGCCAGACCAGTAATGAAACGCCCTACACTCTAAAAACGGAATATTGACTGTCGAACAATTCCGTTCACTATGAATGGATTTTCTACTCAAAATTGGCATAAGAGGAAATCCTCTAACAGTTGAAGTATTTTCGTTTCAAGTGCTATCATTTTACTGCCAAAGTTTTTCCTTTGGTCTGGAAATAAAAACCTTTGTCGTACGAAGGAAGTATATTTTCGATGTTAAAAGAAAACAAATTCTATGATATAACCTATAAGAAATGTACACAAGCCAAACTTTGACAAATCCCAATATTCAATCGATCATTTTCAATAATATAATAACGACCCGTCTTAGATTTCAGCTTAAAGAAATTTTAAGATATAACTTTGTTTACATTACAAATTTTCCAATACGTGTAAAATTGAAAGTCCATGATCTATTAAATATATAATGTTGAAAACGTGTTACAAAATTATTTTTAAACTTTGTTGCATTTTAAATTTCACAATAAATTCTATGGTAAACATTTTACTAATAATTTCGAATCAAAATATTTTTTTACAAATAAAAAACAACTGTATATTTCATAAAATGAATAAATTGTATAAAAAATTATACATATACGAAACTGTTTTACGGAAAAAAATGTGTAGTTGTCACAAGGATATTTTAGGTTATAGTAGCCACATTTATGGTTAGGATAGTTAATAATATAGCTTGAACAGCAATATGTTTCTTTGTACCAGATACACATTTTTTTGCGTGTAATGTTAAATAAGTGTTTTCAAAATTCATTTAAGAAATGTTTTTATTCAATTTTATCAATGATATTAGAATGGATTTCCATATAAACTTTAAATGCCGACATTTTTTTCCAATACAAAACTATTATTCGTTTTATAAAGTATATATTCCATGATCTTTATTTTTACAGTTTGAAAATTTCTTGAATGTATACATTTTTTCTTGCAATTAAATAGATATTTGTTCAAACTTTTTTTGAGGATCTGGAATACTATTTATTGTTAGAAAAAGAATTATGGATAGAATTGAATGTTTTCATTTACTTATGTCTTTTTTTCTAACCTTTAATATTATTTCATCAGAATATTTCGGAAGGAATAGAATATAAAATACCCCGAAAGATGAAACAAAAACTTTATTCATAAAATCTCGGCTATTCAACAATTCTACAATTGTTTTCTTAACGATTAGATATAATTGAACTTATTTCTACCTATACAATGCTTTTATTGACATTCTTGGGAATATCTTTGAATTGTCATCAGAAGCAATGAAAAATAAGGTTATGCCGATCAAAATTGTTTGTTTTGGTATACGTACCTTTCAAAATTTCTACTCACTCTACGCATTCACTCATTTCTACGCACTCTGGGATTCCTAATAATTTGTAGAAATCCATTATTTGATTTCGTTAATTAATTTTGACCATAAATAAATATATTCTTCGTAGTTGGCACCGTACTGACAAAATATCTGTGAACAGATTAGCATCAGACGATGTACACTCACTAATGTGCAGGCGCACTTCGTCTCCTAGTCTAGAAATGCAATCCTTACATAATTAGAGGATTTCTTTTCAGAGTAAAAAAAAATCGTTCATTGCTAAAAATATTTTGTTTTTGCATCTCACGGATGAGTTTTGTAACAGGAAACAGATTCTGTTGGTAGACAAAAGGAATATGCTTAATTTCAATGGATGCATTCTGAAAAGAACGTAATTTCACTATGGATAGACTCTTTTTTAGAGTGTACCCGATCGGGCTCAGATCTGGGCTTGCAAAATGGGGGCCCGATCTGGTCCAGATATGGCCCCTTCTAATTTTGTATTTTTAAAAATAGTAAAATTTAAAGGCTTTTATAATTTATATTTAATAATAATAAATAGTTGGTTCAAAAAATTTATTTCATTAATTCAGATTAGTGATGCAACAGTATAATTAAAAGTATAAAAACAGTATAATTTTTAAACCCATTTTCGTAGTCTGTAGAACTATTCGATTCTTCTGAACCTAAAAATATATTACATTATTAATCATTTTCTTTCTAAAAAATTCACTTTGGAAAATTGAATATACGATATAAAAAATAATGAAACACAATAACGTTCTACACTTAAAATTATAATTTTCTTTTCAAATTACCGTTAATAAAAAAATATTTCCGAACTCGCCATGTACTTTCTGCTTTTGGCATTTTAATATCAATATAGTCACTATACAATATCAGGACCACAACAAAATATTCGAAAATAATCTTGTCTATCATAATCCGATGTGGTTTCAACCCGGGCCACACCATGTGCCCTCCTGCGGCCACATGTGGAAAATCCGATCGGGCCCGGATCGGAACTTGGTAACAAATTGGGCAATTTCTGCACGGGCAACATTGTACAAACGCTGGTATTTTACAGTCGGTTACCGGGACTGAATAGACACTGGCTAGATCTTGTACATCCACTATCGGAAAATTACTTTTTCCACAGTCGGAATAAGGTTGGGCCAATTGTTTCTCAACATTGTAACAGCGTTGGCAATCAACAGTCGATCTTCTACATTGTACAGTCGGCAGACTGTCACGATTTCTGCTTGGGTAATTTTCTCAAGTTTCACATGCCCTTAATCGACCAAGATAAATTTGGTTATAGTTGATTTATTCAAATAAATTTTTTAGTTTATGTTTACATATTAAAGCCAATAAAATTGTTTATTTAAAAGAATTTTTCTACTAGCGGGCCATAAAGTGGACTTTATTGCCCCGTGCGGGGCAAACAAATCCACTTTCTGACCCGCTAGTAGAAAAAAAATCGTGTGCAACACGGGAAAAACATTTATTTTACTCGTGTGGTTGTTACCCTCGCTTTGCTCGGGCATCAAACCTCACACTCGCAAAATAAATTTCTTTTTTCCTAGTTGCACAATGTACTATTATTTTAAAATGATCTTATTTAAGGTAGTTGATCTACGAAAATTAGACCTCAGGCAAAAATAGATAATTTTGCTTTCAAGAATAGCAATATTATTATTGAAGGGCTATTTTGGAAGAGAAAAGATTAATTTCCATAAAAAAAATTTGAAATACAGAAAAATAATTTCATTAATAAATTTTATTTTTGCCCCAACTTTTTTTCATATCGCTTCTTACCAAATTTAAAAAAATTATGCGATTTTAATGAATTACAAATCGCTGTTTCAAGAAAAAGATTCCCTACAACTTAACCATTTACAATTTTCGAAAATGAATAAATTATTATCAAATTCAGCAATTTGTTTATGAAAATTTCGTTTTGGAAAATGTTTCTTTGATGGTTTCAGCCATTACGGAATTTATTTTTAAAAATCAGAAACGGTGAAGTTGTGGGAAATCTTTTCTCTGAAAAAATGATTCATGATTTATTAAAATCGCATAATTTTATAAAATTTGGTAAGAAGCGATAAGAAAAAAAGTTGGGGCAAAAATAAAATTTATTAATAAAATTATTTTTCTGTGTTTCAAATTTTTTTCATGTAAAATAATCTTCTCTCTTTCAGAATAGCTCTTCTATAATAATATTGCTATTCTTGAAAGCAAAATTATCTATTTTTGCCTGAGGTCTAATTGTCGTGGATAAAAACTACCTTAAATTGATTTTACTTAAGAAAACACATTGAACAAAGATTGGTAAAATTAAACAAACGTGATTGGTCCGTTCAACCTAAATTTGTTTGAATAAAATTATTCTTCTGAGTGAATTCTGATGATGAGACCATTTTTACATGTTGAAATTGGCAAAATTTTCATGTTCGTTTATAGGCATGCTTTGTGATGATGATAATGCTCTCTTATTATCTCCCTACTCGAATTAATGTCAGTGGCCTATTTACTAGTACGAAATTACTCATTCTCTCCGAATGATATCGACAAATGCATTTTCTGTGAACGCTAGGAACGACTCATAATTTTGCCCATCTCCACCCTTGTTCGCACCTATATTCTCGCTGGGCACAGATTTCGAGCGTTTAGCTCTTTCAACAGGAAGTTAATTGCGAAATCTTCATTCATGTCAATTAAAAGCCAGAATTCAGTTCAAATTAATATTGAACTCATCATAAAGTTGAGCAGCAGACTTTTAGTAATTATCATAGTTAGGGAAAGTGGATCTATAATATTTAGCAAAAATCAACAATTTTATCTCTGCTTCAACTTGGAACTACTTAGAAGCGAATTTAATTTCAGAGATTAAAGTAAATTTTTGTTTTCCCTTCTATTGATTGTATTATCAAACCCTTTTCTCGTTAATGGGATCATTTATAATAGCATTGTAACATACACATAAATTTATCAATTATCAGAAAATGTATCAAGTGTAAAATTCGGATTATACTGAGGGTCATTAGGACAATCATTATTATTTGAGGAAATTGCATAATGATTCATTTAGTATATAATGAAAATCATAGATGTTAGGTTTTTGGATCTTATTCAGTGTTATTGTAATAATCATTTTATATTTACTGGTTTGAAAACTTGTTAGGTACGAATAGAGTGCCATTTCTACAAATATTCATAAAAGGGAAGACGGCATTGACGTCTACAATAATTTAATATTCGTTAGAAAATTACTAATTGCTTCAAAAGTTCGGAAAAATTTACAAGCGTTCTGGAAAGTGCTCGAAAGTGGTAATAAATTTTTAAATTGCATTTCAATTTAGCTTGTCAAAGTAACAACTTGAGCAGTTGCATTAAGTAATTAAATGGCTAAAGCAACCAACAAAAATTTGTAGAAAATGCTTACAAATAAAGTCGCTGCCACAACTTCTCAATTTTTCAGTTTAAGTACACTTAGGTACCTGAGTTTAGTTTTCTCCTTCACTGGGATAAAATAAAAACTTTAATTTTTCATCAAGTTCCTTTATAAGAATAGGAGAAACACTCTAAAGCTTGAGAAATGTTATTTAATTATGCCAGAAGTGAAAATGTTTTTTTTATTTGGCAACTGATGGCAAGATCACTGTAAGGATCCGAGTGTACTGTACGTTACGGTATTGATCCTTCTACAATATATAGTCAGAAAGGTATAGTCTGTTGCAGAAATCAGGTGGGGATGTCATGTTCAATGTCGATGGCCCCACTGGGGCCGTATAGGGCCATCGACTCATTAATGTTGCCGAGTTTACAGATGTTGAATGCATTTTCCATGTATACAGCTTTGCACTAAATTCATAACTCGAACCTCATAGACACCTTTCCTAACTTTTAAATCAACATTTTATCTATGACCAATAACATTCACGACTGAAGGCTCGTTAAAAAATAATATCACGCTGATAGGTGCGGAAAATGTTACTAGACTCTCCTCAATATAACTCAACTTGGTTATTTCGTTTCTGGAATATTTTCTTCCTTTGAAAATATACATATGTAGCTACATCATGAAACTCATCTTCTGAAATCTAAACTTGGTGTATTTATATTTCCGATTCTGATATGTAAATATGGAATTTGGTTCCCAGGTTAAAGCTCGTTATCGCAAACCTACATGATGATTCATTATTATTCGTAGTAACTTACGCGAAATATTGGTCCTACTCTCATTTTGAGGAAAGCATGGTTCTGTTAACTTTATCGTTAGTATTGAAGTTTGAAATCCAAAACTTACAAAGCAATTCTACGGTTATGTCTCTATTTCAATAGCTATAGTCACGTGGGTATTGTTTATATAGCCCTACGGTACATAAAGTTTCGCAAATTCACATCATTTGTAAATGCAAGCACGGACTCTACGGTAGTAACATTAAATATTGCTCCTCAATCTTGTTTTATGAAAAAAGTTCGCTCTTCAATTTAGATATGGAAAACTAGCTGAAAAACTTTATTTTTTCAAATTCCATTCCTTTTATCATTTAACATTATTTGAGAGGATTCGTACTTCGAAAGTATTATTTAGATAATAAATTCTTTAAATGCGAAAAAGTCTTCAAGAACAGTAAAATAGCGGAACGTAAAATCTTGCAATTTTTTAATGAAACTATAAAATCTACATTTTTCGAGTCGACTGATCTACTCGGGGGTAAATTTATCTGCTATAAAGCCGAAACATTCGAACGGTAGACTTTGATAAAGCTTCTGTTAAATAGATGGCTGCACTGGAATTACGTGTTGCCGAATTTATCGTGAATTAAATAAATCACGTCTTCATCTAAATGTAAAACTATAACTTATCTTGGGTCATTCATGCTGATTTATAAATATATGCATTTTTCAAATAAACTTTTCAACATTATTATTTACTGAAATATTTTATTCAGCGCATTTTAAGATGTGGGATTTATAATATTTAAATTGAAAAATTCACGGCTCTTTGAGACAAATAATTCAACATTTTCATCGCAATAATAATGTGTATTCTGCTGTACAAGTTAAAAAGATACAAGTCACATTTTTAACGAAATTGAATTTTTTATATGTATTAATTCAGGATAAAAAACTGCATCTAAGTAATAAAAAATTGCAAAAAGTTAATAGCTTATTTTTACGACTTCACTTTTTATCAGATTTTACAAGAAATTCAGTACAATCAAAAAAATTTCTGCACGTTTCACTTAGAGTTCAGTTAAATCTAGAAAATACGAAAAAATCCGAGTTAAGTAGATTTTATTGGTCGATAGGTGAAACGTACATAAAATCTGTTGATTGATCTGAACTTCTTGTAAAATATACTAAAAAGTCAAGTTGTTAAAGTAAATACCGAACTTTTTGTAAATTTTACTCATTTTCTTCTTCCATGTACAACTAAAAAGAACCGTACCAGTTACCGTAAGGAAGTTACAAAATTTGATTAAAAATTTAATAAAACATAAAAAAATTATTTTGTCACAATTTTCATATCCTTCATATTACTATTTAGTAATAAATTTCATTTTTCAGTCGAGAATTTTTTTGTACACGGTTCAAAAAAGAATTATCGGTTTTAAGACTTGACTTATTAGTAGATTTTACAAGAAATTCAGTACAATCAAAAAAATTTCTGCACGTTTCACTTAGAGTTCAGTTAAATCTAGAAAATACGAAAAAATCCGAGTTAAGTAGATTTTATTGGTCGATAGGTGAAACGTACATAAAATCTGTTGATTGAACTCAACTTCTTGTAAAATCTATTAAAAAGTCAAGTTTCGAAAAGTAAATAACGAACTATTAGTAAAATTTACTCATTTTCTTCTTCCATGTACAACTAAAAAGAACCGTACCAGTTACCGTAAGGAAGTTACGAAATTTAATTAAAAATTTAATAAAACATAAACAAATTATTATGTCACAATTTTCATATCCTTCATATTACTATTTAGTAATAAATTTCATTTTTCAGTCGATAATTTTTTGTACACGGTTGAAAAGAGAATTATCGGTTTTACGACTTGACTTTTTAGTAGATTTTACAAGAAGTCTAGTTCAATCAAAAAATTTTCTGTACGTTTCACTTAGATTCCAGTTAAATCTAGAAAATAAGAAAAAATCCGAGTTAAGTAGATTTTATTGGTCGATAGGTGAAACGTACATAAAATCTGTTGATTGAACTCAACTTCTTGTAAAATCTATTAAAAAGTCAAGTTTCGAAAAGTAAATACCGAACTTTTTGTAAATTTTACTCATTTTCTTCTTCCGTGTACAACTGAAAAGAACCGTACCAGTTACCGTAAGGAAGTTACGAAATTTGATTAAAAATTTAATAAAACATAAAAAATTATTTTGTCACAATTAAATCTAGAAAATACAAAAAAATCCGAGTTAAGTAGATTTTATTGGTCGATAGGTGAAACGTACATAAAATCTGTTGATTGATCTGAACTTCTTGTAAAATATACTAAAAAGTCAAGTTGTTAAAGTAAATACCGAATTATTTGTAAATTTTACTCATTTTCTTCTTCCATGTACAACTAAAAAGAACCGTATCAGTTACCGTAAGGAAGTGACAAAATTTGATTAAAAATTTAATAAAACATAAACAAATTATTATGTCACAATTTTCATATCCTTCATATTACTATTTAGTAATAAATTTCATTTTTCAGTCGATAATTTTTTGTACACGGTTGAAAAGAGAATTATCGGTTTTACGACTTGACTTTTTAGTAGATTTTACAAGAAGTCTAGTTCAATCAAAAAATTTTCTGTACGTTTCACTTAGATTCCAGTTAAATCTAGAAAATAAGAAAAAATCCGAGTTAAGTAGATTTTATTGGTCGATAGGTGAAACGTACATAAAATCTGTTGATTGAACTCAACTTCTTGTAAAATCTATTAAAAAGTCAAGTTTCGAAAAGTAAATACAGAACTTTTTGTAAATTTTACTCATTTTCTTCTTCCGTGTACAACTAAAAAGAACCGTAACAGTTACCGTGAGGAAGTTACAAAATTTAATTAAAAATTTAATAAAACATAAAACAATTATTTTGTCATAATTTTCAAATCCTTCATATTACTATTTAGTAATAACTTTTATTCTTCAGTCGAGAATTTTTGTGTACACGGTTGAAAAGAGAATTATCGGTTCACATGAAAAATGTAGTGTCTTAAGTATCTTTTTAACTTGTATTTTCTTCAGATATCCTTCCTAATTTTTAAAATTGAAGAATCCATTTTCTTTTTATTATTTCCTGCAAGTTATCGAACTTTATAAAATGAATCCATGCATGATTACAGATGGATGCCCTGTCAATTGAAAATCGAGCAGAATATCTGCAGTTGTGACTATGATGGAATAATCCTGGTGTCAGGAAGTGCGCCAGGATTTGATGAACCTGAGCCCTTTAAGACAGTCCTCTATACTGCTGCTCAAATTGATTTTGCTCTTGGCACAATTGGCGCAGTGCTGCCAATCAATTTACCAGCAAAGAGGCTGATATACAGCCCGACAGGTTCTTTGAACATGGATTATCACGACGTGCGAAGCTTTGGTGAAGCTGCGACCAGGGGAATAAAAAGGTAATTCTATTGATACTCCAGCTCTTTTTTTCAACAATTGTTTTCCATCGCTGTACGTCTTCCAACCTTACGCATACATCAACTTTATAATTTTAAATCGGTTTCATTAATACACAAAATTTTTTCATACAACGCAATTTTTTCATACGAGGGAATTTTTTTTATAGGAAACGTAAAAATTATTTAAAATTATATATCAAAAGATATCTTCCTAATTTTCATTCCTGATTGAAATAAATCTTCTTATTCTTTGTAAAGAAAACTTTCTGCAAAAGAAATTTTGTGTATTAAGGGGGGAAACCACATTAGGAGGCTAAATATTGAGTGTTTTTTGGGATTTTTTTTTAACGGGGAAAAACACAAAAAACATTTTTTAGACTTCCAGCATCTTTCATTAATGTTTTGAAGTACCTGGTAATTTAAAAAAAATTTTTTAGCCACAAATCCATTTTTAAGAATTTGAACCAAGCTGCAGCCAAAAAAATTGAAAATTAAAATTTTTTGGAGTGTTTAAAAAAAGGTTTTATCAATTTTCATATTTATTTTTAGTTTTTTTGCAATAATAATCATAGTTCAAAAAATTCTATCATCTCAATTGTAGGTTTATATTTGTAGAAATGAAATTAAGTAAACGTATATCAATTTTGAGAATGATCAGTTCATTAGTTTTAAACTTATGTTTCCCGCAAATGGAAAAAATGTTGTATCGAGAAAAACGAGTTCGATGTTTCCAAAACGAAAAACTCAAATTAATAAGTGATTACTTTTAGTGCGTATAAAATCGGAAAGAATTCGAATTTCGTTCTAAAACTTTGAGATTATATTTTTGAGATATTTCGCTAATAATTTATGCAATTAAAAAAAATCGATTTTTTAAACCGTCTAATGTGGTTTCCCCCCTTAATTGAACCGAGTCATCATTTTGCAAAATTTAATATCATTTATGGATTTCCTCATTTGAAGGGCGTTATGAAAAATTCGGAATTGCAATCAAAATAAAAAATCAAAATGTGGACCTGAGCATGAATCTTGTTGAACTGATTTTGAACTTAAAAAAAATTCCTGTGTGAGATTAAGTTTCTCAATATGGGAAAACTTTATTTAAAAAAACTATATTAGTTATATTTCTAAACTAGAATGAAAAATAAAATAATATAATCTCGACGCGTCCTTTGATCCTTTGGTGATGCTATCCTTCATTTTTTAGAGAACGATTATTTATTTTCCGTTGACATTAAAATTTTCCGAGGATAAGGTTCATGCTCATAAATACCGCGTTAACCCATTTTGAAAAATTATAACATATAAAAGTTTTGTTCATTTCTGTGGCATAGGGTCAGTTTCTTCTTATTTTCTTTGATTAAAATTATTATTATTAGATTTAAAAATGCGCAAAAAAGAAAAGAAAGAAAGGCAAACGTTTCGGCCACATATGGGGGCCCTCTTCAGTGCCATAAATTCAAAGATTCATTCAAAATTTCTGTAAAGCATTAGAATATAGAAGATAATTAAAAAAAATAATTAACATAGAAATTAAAAACTTATCTCATAGCTTGCAATTCAAAATGAAGTAGTCCAGTATGCAGCATCACGAATTGAAAAAAAATTTGAAGTTCACTATGAATAAAAACCGGATAAAATGAAAAAGTATAAAGATTTTGTACACGAACCGACCGGAATTTTTTTCAAAAAATGTTTATTATTAAAGAAAGATGCCAAATTGGTTCTCAATGGCAAAACGCGAACAAGTTTGACATTTATGAAACCTTCTCGTGAAGACTTCATTACCGGCGTCTCTCACAGAATGATTCAAAGAAAATAAAAAGAAACTGACCCTATGCCACAGAAATGAACAAAACTTTTATGAATATTGGTCAATACAATAATAGACATGTTATCAAACATGTGACTTTGAAATATAATATATAAACTTCACGTGTTGGACACTTCAGAAAGGTCTGAAATTAAAGTGCGAACTTTCATCTTTATTGTGAAAAAAACGAAATATTAAAGTACTATCTTATGACACGGAGGGTTAAACCCATCAATTTTGAAGGACAATTTATCCGAATCCTACCTTTCAATAGTGTTAAGAATTCAGAATTCTTTGTTCATAATCCACCACAGGTCGCAATTCTTAACGAATCTGAATTTTTTTTCTTCAAATAATCAGCATAAATTTATAAGCGTGCTAGTTTGAAAAATTAAAAAATATATAAATAAATAATATAATAAAGTGAGTGTTTTCATGAATTTTCATCTTATTTTTTGAACAGACCTCGTACATATATATCTAATAAACAAAAATAATTTGCTAGAAGTTGAGTATGATTGTTATTAATAAATTTTATAAACAATTAGTTTACTGTGAAAAGTAATTTTTAAATACAAAACATTGTAAAAAGATTGTTTGTTTTTAATAATAACAAATAATATGAACAAAAGCTTGAATAACCGTTTCCTCGAGGTTAGAAATTCATCTTTTCACTGAATTTTGTTAAGAATACATGCCTGAAACTCTAATTTTTCATTTTCATAAACAATGTTTTAAACAAATCACCATCTCTATCAGTTTTTCGCAAAATTAGGTAGAATTTTGCTACAATTACTTTGTATGCATCTCACTAGCGATATTTCAACCCATCAAAGATTAAATCATTAAATAATAATTAATATATTTAACAAATAATTATTTTCAAAAATGCCTGAACCAAGATTTTAGTCAAAGTTTGTTTTTTTTTTTTTGAACAAATAGAATACGAGGTTAAGTAAATATCTATTATGTATAAAAAGTTAATTTTGACTCATCCTTATTAGAATTAATTTTGAATAAAAATGTCGATAAATGCATAATGTTTAATGAACCTCACAACACGGTTAAGTTTAAGAATAGCTATTTGCTTTACTAGTGGGGAAAACGAGCAATTGCCAATGAGTGTAAAGTTTGCAACACGTTATTTTCCCCAACATTTCTAGTGGCAATTGTACTTTCACCATCTGTTTTGAGACGGGAAAATGGCTATTTTCACCACTTGGGGGGAAAATAGCAACAGTTGTGAAATCAACCATTTTTCCGTCTCAAAACTGACGGTGAAAGTACAATTCTTACTAGACGTGTTTGGAAAAATAATTATCTATTAAATATATATTAATTATTATTTAATGCTTTAATCTTTGACGGGTTGATATATAGCTAATGAGATGCATGCAAAGTAATTGTAGCGAAAAACCCACCTAATGTTGCAAAAAACTGATAGGGATGGTAATTTGTTTAAAACTTTGTTAAGAACAATTATAAATTAAAGCGTTAAGTATGCATTCTTAACAAAATATCGATTTGAATTTTGTTGTAGTAATCTCTAATGTTAAATCTGAGAAATTGCCATCTAGAAATGAACATTGCTTATATGGTGGAGAAGAATGGTAAACAAATTGTTTACCAAATTTTTTAATAACAATAATACAGCTCAGCCAAAAAAAAAGACTGTGAAAACGCTCCACTGATAGAAAGGAATGGCTGTTACAACGATATTTATGATTAATTTAACCTTACCTTATTGCTGGCATAAATACAGCAATATGATATTTGTATTTTAACCATCCGATTATAACTGAATAAATATGAACGAATCAACCATATTATTGGTTGCTATGGAAAAATGTATTGTTCGTCTTCCCATATTATATTTCTGATTCGACCAGTTTCACTTACAATATTTTGATTTCTGTATTAAACATTCTGCGTTGTTCAGAGAGACATATTATTTTATAAATACACTTATAAATTCCCAACCTACAACCAAATGGCTAAAACTCCCGAACCATTTCTATCAGTGTCATATTGCATGATTTATTTATATATTATTGTACAAAAAAAAACGAATTGAAAAATTGAGAAAGCAGCGCCCTTATAAATTTAATGCTGATCATTTTACAAAACAAACATTCAAACCTGTTAAGAATTTTTTGCTGTGGTGAATTATGAACAGGTAATTCTGAATTCTTAACATTGTGCAACGAGACTGGATGAATTGCTGTCATAAGCAGACACAGAAAATGTAAATGATCGTACACAGCAATCCCCAACTCTAAAAACCACCTTTGCATAAAATTTAATTTATAAATACTATTTTAAACGTTCTAAAGAATTTGTAGCATAATTAAACTAAAGCATAGTTAGTAAATAATAATTTAATTTGCCTCCTTCGAAATTTTCAACTGTAAAATGTCCATTGCGTGTTTGTTCTGCAAGTAAAATTATTTTTGCAGTACAGAAGTGTTTAATGAAGTAAGTCTTTAGTATTCAACCTCCTACAAGTCTGCGAGCTTTTGAGTCCGTGGTATAGTGAAGATACTGTTCTCAAAATGACATAATTCCAGTTATAAGTGGATTACATAGACTGTATATATTGCATGGCATAACAGCGCAGGTCGTAAAGCCTTGTGATTCCCTTTTCTCAAAGCTGGAATAAATCCCAAGCTTACAGTGTTTCAAAAATAAATAAATATTCTTCAGAAGCTTTCTAGTAAACTCAAAAGAAGATAAAATGTCCAATAAACCACATAGTCTTTAGGTGGGTATCCTATTGACAAAACAATCCCCACTGAGGGAAATTCATATCTTGACCATTTTCTTTTTCCTTGAAATGCACGGAGAAACTTTGTATAGCAATATATGTTTTTTTTTAATAATGATAATTCTAAAAAATATCAGGAATCTAGGGAAAATTGAAGTGCAATGGTAATTTTTCTAAGCGGACTAGAAATTTTTCGCAGTTAAAATACTAAAGATTAGAAAAATTATATCAAATTTCAGTATAGGTTATAGTAAAGTTCGATATATTTAGTAAATTATAATATAGTTCATCTATTTACGTGTAGGATTAATTTAGGTATGTTTAACGTCCAAGTGTTGATAATTATGAAGAAGAAAACGCGTACAATTCGGACATTTATTTTCAGATGCTTAAAAATTGTTGCCAACGTTTCGCTTCCGTTCCAGAAGCATCATCAGGGCATACAAAATTCAGCCATAAATTACTTTATATGGAATTTTTTGGAATATAATGATTAAGTCAAAACATGACAGTCAATGGTAAAAATCTACAAGCAATAACAAGGAATTAATGAAATTAAAAAACTTTTTTATGAAAAATATGAAAAACTAAAAAACATGACCCGAAATAATGTAATTGAAAAATTAATAATTACCATTAAAATAATAAAAGCGTCATAATTAAGTAAAAATTTTAGTAACGTCAATTTCCCACATTCACTTAGAATTTAAATTTACAAGAGGAAAACACCGTAAGAAGCATGAAAATAATCGAGATAATCATAGTTTTCTTTGGAATGATGTTAAAATTTTACATAAAGAAAGAGATAGGTATAAAAGAGCTTTTTCTGAAATGGTCTTTATAAAAAAAGAAAATGATAATAGTCTGAATAAAATCACTGATATTGAACATTTGAATTTTTCCTACAATATGATTTTGGATTTCTTATCTTGACAATGTTGTAATCAAAAACGTTTCTTCAAATTTTAAATTTGAATCAAAAATTCTTGCGCAAATTTGCTTCTAATTTCCTAAAATCTTCGTTTTCAATTTAATTGTATATTTGAATTTAATAATATTAGACTAAATGACTCATATCATATGAGGTTATTACATGACAACTTTGGTTCAGTTGTTGATAATATCTCTTATCGACTAGACAATATGTCTTTTCCTCTTGTAAATTTAAATTCCAAGTGAATGTGGGAAATTGACGTTACTAAAGTTTTTACTTAATTATGACGTTTTTATTATTATAATGATAATTATTAATTTTTCAATTACATTATTTTGGGTCATGTTTTTTAGTTTTTCATATTTTTCATAAAAAAGTTTTTTAATTTCATTAATTCCTTGTTATTACTTGTAGATTTTTACCATTGACTGTCATGTTTTGACTTAATCATTATATTCCAAAAAATTCCATGTAAAGTAATTTCTGGCTGAATTTTGTATTCTCTGATGATGCTTCTGGAGTGGAAGCGAAACGTTGGCAAACATTTTTAAACACCTGAAAATAAATGTCCAAATTGTAAACTTGAGTTTCTGAGTGTGAAAGTGACCGAAAATGCCAATAAATGATGTTAATAATTTAAGAACCAGTTTTTCACAAATCTAGATTCTAATTATGCGACTGATTTGATATCACGCGTATTTGTTTCATTAAAAAGACACCTTTTATCGAATTATATACGGAAATATGTTTTGATTAATATTCATGCCAGCGTGAATCACTCAGATATTTATATTTATGCTTGCTGCTAAAGTTATCAGTATCACACAATACATATTTTACGAATGTAAATATTAAATGCAAATATTGAATTAGGTACACAGCTTTTATTGCTAGTGATATCAGTTCTACTCCCGCATAAAATCTATCAATCGCTCTTATGACAAATCATAAATATAAAATTACCTTTCCATTTATATGTTCGTTTTCCAACAACATTATCAATAATTGTAGGATAGCCACATTTTCTGGAAACCTGGGAAAATGGGAAGATGGGGAAATTTAGAGAATTTGATTTTTAATTTGTTTAATTCTACCACATCGCAGTAAAACAAAGTATTTTTAGTTGAATGAAACAAATTCTTTGGTGAGCTCAACTAAACATTTTTTTGACCGGATAACAACAAAATTCTATCGTTAAGCCACAAAATATTCTGTTGATTGATCCAAATATTTTTCCGAGTCTGCACGGAGAAAAAAACCTTTTAAATTTACGAATTCGATGAGTAAAAATAGTGGCAGCATAAAATTTCTGTAAATTTAACAGATATTTCACTAGAATTCACCGCTTTTTTGTAATCATAAACGAGTCGTCGATAAATATTACAAAAATGCCTGTCAAATTTACAGAATAAGTGGTTTTGTTCAAAATGATAATTCAACAGGCATTTCAGTAATATTTTTTAACAAAACCTGTTATGCTTACAAACAAGCGGTGAATTGTACTAAAATATCTGTTAAAATTATAGAAATGTTATGCTGTCCCTATTATATTGTATATAGACAAGGAAATTCTGAAATTTTCCCAAACTGGTTCGTAAAATATATGGATCAAGGTTTCGGAATTCTTCAATAGATTTACATTTGAAAAGTTACTGTACGATTCAAGAATATTTAATGCATTCATTTTTAAATTCCTGGGAGAAAATTCTGTAACATTTCCAAGCGATTAGATTCTTAATCTTTATTTATTTTTTTCTCATATCCTCAACTTTGGAATGAACTCGGTAATTCTTAAAGAACTGATTTTTCCAAGTATAAAAACATAGTTTATTGTTATGTGCATAGCCAAAAAAAACTTAATTGCTTTGACCATTTTGCTTATTTACAATAAATAGTCTTAAGTCGTTGATTATTTTCCATAATAAAGTTCTGAATTGTCATTGAGATGATTATTATATTATAATTTTGTTTCTCAATAAAAATACATGTATTTCATAAACGTCCAAGTTTTATGGCCTATTTATTTATATAGAATATTCTAAAAGAATCTAAGAACGTAAAAATACTAGACCTGGAAAACCTGGAAAAGTCAGGGAAATTTTTTATCTGCAAATAGTGACAACCCTGCAATTATTAAAAATAAAGATGAATCAAAAATATATTAAATTTATGTTTTAAAGAATTTTTTTGATTTCTTTTAGGGCGTTAAAGGCAGGAGTGCGATTTCCATTGTTGGTCCTTCTACCGGATGTTCGGTTTGAAAATGTAGAGCTTGTGACATTGCTGGGTGTCCTGGAGGGATTGTATGTCGTGAGTACTCAAAAATCTTAGCAAACAACAAAGAATGTACCATAACTTTATAATTCTAAGTTGGGCGAAGTGGAAACACAAGAAAGGGCTGAAGGGTTGATGATAGGGTACAACGAAAATGGTTTTGGAGGAGAGATAGGAAAAGACCACCCTAGAGTAACAAATAGCTTGCGTTCCTGAATCCTGGCGGCTGCCGGGCGACCTAATTAACGAAATACTCCAGGTCCTTGCGTCGCCACCAGTCGTAGTCGTTCCTTCTTTTACTTGGAGGAGCAAAGGGGACAGAAGCGAGGACACGAAATGCGAGGCATCGTTTTCCGAATACCGGAAGATGCCCTCGGAATTCCTCAACCGCGTAATCCGAACGCTTCCATGATATTCATCTTATGCTCGAAAATATTTCTGAAACTACAGACACTCTAATCCTTGAACAATGTTCCTGAATTATTCCTGCGATCTTTAAAAAAAAAAAAATTCTGCGGTAACCAAACACGTTTTGTTCAATAGGTATCTTAAGGTTTTATATATTCTTAGCATCACATATTTTACAATAATTGTAAGTATAAATTTATCTTGATTATTTATTTAGTAGATTAGAGAATGATGATATCAATTTTTAAATATAAGAAAATGAAAAAATCTTTGCATGTTTTATGGAGACTTTAATTATTTTTTGTATTTTATTGTTCTATTTGAAAATTTTGATAAATTTTTATAAAACTATTTGTTAGATTTTTTCTCACTTTTATGTTTGAAGAATATTAGTTTCTGTTCTTTTAATATATTTTTTATTCATTGAAGTAATTTTAACCCTTGCAGAGTATAAAAATGTTATTAGCATTTTTATAAAAATGGCTGTCATGATATTTTCATGGCCGATTCTACTTTTAATAAACATTTTCACGGTGCGTTAAATGTAACAAAAGATTTTTCCAGGCTTGACGGTATGTTGGTAGTGTATAGTCTAATTTCAGATCAAAACTGTCAGATTTGTTTCAAAAAGTAAAATTACGAGGAATATTAGATTCGAGGTTTGAAATATTTTAAATATTCATGAAAAATTTAATAAATAGCTAGTTGAAATAATTATTCGTATATTTCTGTACAACATAATTATTTGCGGAATTTTTTATTTGGTTTCAGAACATTTTAAATTCGAACATGTATCGTTAATAAAGTACAAATAATATAAAATTTCTAGGGAGCAAATATAATTCCTGTTTTTTAATATTAAAAATATTTTTTAAAGGATTTCCGCGACTAATGATCCTCCAATAATATAGGCAGTGGCAAAAATTTCGAACTCAACTAAATAATTAAGAATATTTTTTCAATTTGTACAAGTTGAAAATATTAAATTTAATTATGTCGTTTGATAGCGGAAACACTGTTCTTCGTTAAAAACCTGTAAAGTCAACAATTATTTATTTTCGGATAAACTATTTTTCTCATCGCTAAGCACCAATTTTTTCACAAATTATGGGATTTCAATGAAAGATCTTGTTACCCCGGAAGGAAGATTCTCCACAACTTGAAAGCATCCAATTTCCAATAATTAAAATTTTAATACCTAAAAGAATCTTTTTTTTAAATAAGCTCTCATTTATTAAAATCTCATAATTTTTGGAAAAATTGATATGTTAGCAATAAGAAAAAATAGTTTATACAGAATTGAAATTTTTCAAATTAATAATTTCTCTATGCTCAATTATTAAATCAAAAGCAATATTTTATCTTTTGAACAATATTTTTAGTAATTTCCCGAGACCTGTTTTTCCACAAGGCCATTAACTTGAAGTAGGGAGGGTTAAAATATTAGTATTCTAAATTTGCAAATTGATGTAATTAATTTTCCAGTATTTCAAAGAAACTCGATTCTATTTTATCTTATACTGTTATTTAGAACCTGTTTTCTCATAGTATGCCACCTTTTTAACAATCTTTTTTCTTCTTTTATTTTTTGTACGATACTTAAGTACCGAAAGAGTTTTCACGAATGTACTTTCTTACATTGTTTTAATTGCTCTCTGACGTGACCATGCATGATTCTTTATGTTGCAGCCTCTTGAAGTCAGAGAAATATCACCAGACCGTTGCTATAAGGCATGCCAGTTAGCAGTGTGGAGTCCAATCTGCAGTAAGAAGCTGCAGGGGATCGTGAAGCTTGCGTCTGCCCTAGAAAGTGGTAGATACGTCGCAAGGGACATCGGTAAGTCATTTCCTCAAGTAAGACAAGAAAGTTCAATGTTCAGGGAAATGGACAAGTTTCTCAGTACCTGACATCGACGGATAACAGTCTTCGGCAAAGTTTCCTCAACCGAGAGGAAGTTGGATCTAAAATGTTCTGCTTTTTAAGAGGGAAAATTGCTTGAGGCATTTTAAATCCCCTGATAACTAAAAGTAAAAAGCAGACTTCTTTGTTAATTGTCTTCACTACTCCAGTAGTCGATTTTCTTTCATCCTTCAATCCTCAAAAGAACATTTGTCACTTCCTAAGACCTTATCATCAATTTCATTAAGTAATAAATTGAATCTACAAATCGCCACGTCAGAATCTGTTACTCCTGACTTTCTCTACTATTCGAATATCAAAGGATAAAACATATAAATCTCATTTTATTAATTTTCCGATTAAATTATTTTCCCCTCGAGTGATGGAAAAAATACATAAAATCTAATACCAATAATCGAGTTTGTCCCTTTAACTGATAGTGGGACATATATGTCCCACCTACTTTGAAAAATGATAACTTCTATAAAAATTAACATATTGCAAAAGTTTTGGACTCATTTTGAAGGGGAAGAATAGATCTGAATAGGTGAAATTTCACGAGCATAATAGTTACGCTCCTTCAGTTACACACCCTGTTAAAAATTGCAAGGAAATGAAAAATGAGCATAACTTTTATAAATTTTTCTTTCATTGCAATTTTATTTATTGATTTTGAAATTGCATGAAAAATATGTACAAAAAAGTTACCAAAAGAACTACCATTATCTGTAATAATACGCAAAAAATTACCCCTGGAAGTGGGAATAAATCTAAAAACAGACTTTTGTGAATTTTCAGGTAATATAAATATTTTGTAACGACATTAAAGAGGTTCGCAAGAAAGCTATTCGAAAAAAATTACTCTTAAGTGTAATAATTTGCCAAAAAACATCCTTAGCAGTGGTAATACATCTAGAAACAGACTTTTGTGCATTTTTAGATCATGTGTGCATTGTGAAACGACATTAAAAAGATTTGCAAAAAAGCTTTGCAGGAAAACGACCCTTAACTGTAATAATGCAAAATCCAAATTATTTTAGATGTTCAAAGAACCTTAGGGGTTGAAATCGAAAATCAAGTGATGATGGTGGTGATAGATATTTAACAAAAAAAAATCATTTTTTGAGCTTTTATAATATAGTAAAAGATAACTCATATACATTATGTTAAAACTTGAAAAAATTCAATATCTAAATTCCATTTTTCAGTTAAATTATACAAAATATGAAAAAAAAGTTATGATAAAAAATTGTTTACTGCGTAAATATCTACAAGTTTGAATAGCAACGTTTTTTCATAATATGTATATTTTTCTTTTCAAATTAAAAAAATAATAGTATTTGCAAGTTGGTTGATTGGCTTTAGGATCCATAAATGGAAAAAACAGTAGTTCTAATCACACGTTTCGAGTCTGATTGGAGTCCTCATCAGTAATCTTTATTTCTAAAATATGAAAAAAGTAACTAGTAAATATTCCACATATGAGTCCTGTTTTTGAGTACAACTTTGGTATTGTGTGAAGAATAAAAAATGAGAAGTTTTACATAAAATTATACATAAAAATTTTTTGAGAACACAGGAATTGTTATTGAGGGTCGATATAACTCCTGCTTTTCAAATAAAAAATATTATTGAAAATCCAAAATTCAATTTTTTAACAATAATAACGTAAGTTTGCAAAATTGCTCGTTTCAATAAGATATACAAATTTTATCTCACATACTTTCTAAGAAAACGTATATTCTTCATTTTAATTTAAAAAAATACGATTAAAATTCAAAAATTCTATTATTTAAACAAAATATATTTCTTGCGACTTACCCACATGGATTTAAAATACTTATTCCTTGATTTAGAGCAGTATAAAGTAACAAGGAGCAATATTACAAATTTTTAATGCTCTAGGGGTAGTTTTCACATCTGGGATGGTTCATAAGGGTAGAAAAATTCGGAAATTTTTGTTTGCGATAAAGGATTAAATTAGTGAAAGAAATTTCGATAAGTTGAGTTTTTAGAATTGCATTTTTAAAAAGCTCATTTTTGTGATAATGTAATCTCTTTCCTTTTTGGTTATCCAATTTGAAGGGCATTCTAGGAGCTTTAAAAATGTGAGAAATGTTGTAAAAAGTGGAGAAACCCATAAAACTTTGATTCGTCGCATCGAAATTCTTCCTATTTAGATAGGATCACCTTTCGATTTGGAGCTGCCAATTTTTCTTATTATAGGTGGAGCTGATCCGGAAAGAATGGCAGCACCAAGGGTTGAAGAGTATATTGCAGAGCTATTTGTCGGCTCGAACATTTCCGTTCAGGTGATCAGCGATCAAGATACCCTTTTACAAGAGTATCCACTTTTCGCTTGCGTGAATCGAGCTGCATCTGTGATACCCAGACATGCTGGAAGAATCATTTTTTTAACTTATGAACCACCCAACCCTGCTTGTGTCTTGGAAACTCTTCTCCTGGTTGGAAAAGGCGTCACGTATGATACCGGAGGCGCTGATATCAAGTATGGAGGTAATATGGCTGGAATGTCAAGAGACAAATGCGGAGCAGCCGCCTGTGCAGGATTTATGCAAGTAAGTATGATATAAAATATGAAAATCCATACTTTACACTCTTTTTTCATTTTAGTACTAAATTATTCTGCAAAAATCTTCCTGGTTCGTTACAATTGTTATTTTACCTGATTCCATTAATTTGTCAAATTATGGAATAAATTTATCTCAGAAAATAAATTATTTTTAAAAAGTGCATTAATCATTTTTTATAATTGTAAAAAATATATAACAATTATCATGAAATAATTTTTTATTATTTTAAGTATATACACTGATAAAACACTTTCTTTGAATCAAAGAAACATTTTGATATATGGTCGAAGAAAACATTTCTTTGAAACTAAAGAAAGTTTTATTAATTCAAAACAGTTTTCTTTGACCCAAAGAAATAGCCCTATTGAAAAACTTGACTTCAAAAACTATGTCAAAAACAACATGAAAAAAGTCGTCAAAAACGTGATAAAGAATGACATAAAAAATTACGTGAAAAACGACGTCAAAAAGAACATCAAAAACGTTGTCATGAATTGGGACAGTTTTTGACATCATTTTTGACATCGTTTTTGACTTCATTTTTGACCTAATTTTTTTTTAAATACAAACAGGCCCGTAAACATTTTTACCACTTTTGCACGAACGTACTATTTATTATGACTATGGCTAGAATATTAAGGAATGTTAAGGAGACTTGTGATTGCGGAAAATAAATATTTCCATACCTTTTAACTGTAAACTTATTTTATTTAATATTTGAACTTTATAAAAACTATATCAGTGCATAATAAAAAATTAGGTCAAAAATGAAGCGAAAAACGATGTCAAAAATGATGTCAAAAACTGTCCCAATTCATGACAACGTTTTTGATGTTCTTTTTGACGTCGTTTTGACGTAATTTTTACGTCATTCTTTATCACGTTTTTGACGACTTTTTACATGTTGTTTTTGACATGATTTTTGAAGTCAAGTTTTTCAATCGGGAGATTTGTTTACATTGAAGAAAATTTTTTTCAATTAACAAAACTTTCTTTAATTCAAAGAAATTTTTTCTTCAACCGTATATCAAAGAAACTGTTTTCTCGGTGTACCTTTTGCAAGTAATAATAGAAATTATTTTATCCCTGTAAACTTTAGAGTCAAATCATTTGTATTTTTTGATTATATTTGATAAGTAGCTAAAATATAAATAAAAACAGTAAAATATAAAATAAGGGTAAAATTTTAAATTGGCAAGAAAAAATAGAAACTTGCGGGTTTGAGTTTGGCAAATTATATGAGATTCAAGTTTCTTTTTCTATAAGGGACTTTTCTGAAATCTCAAATGAAAGCTTAAATTTGTTGGTGACTTTAAATATAAATACTTTAGAAAAAAAAGTGATATATCATCATGTAACACTCCACAAGTTAAAAATCCCCTTATAAGAAATTAAAATTAAAGCAGTGAAAACTTGTAAAGCATGTGAGTGGCGAATTTATGAAAGTTTCGAGATTTTTTTTGTGTAGGTCGTAAACTTGTTACAACCTCCGACGGTAAAGGTCGTCGCGGCGTTGTGTCTTGTGAGAAACAGCGTTGGCGAAAATTGTTACGTCTCTGATGAAGTGATTACTGCCAAGTCAGGTGTAAGAGTTCGTGTAGGGAATACAGACGCTGAAGGTCGGATGGCCATGGCTGATGCACTTTTCCATATTAAAAAAATGGCATTGTGTTCTGTAAATCCACATATTTTTACCATTGCTACTCTCACTGGTCACGCAGTACTTACAGCAGGTTCAGGATATTCCGTAAGTATTTCGAGTATTTCCAATCTCTGATTTTTTTTTATAAGGAACTCTATTTTAGCATCAATTGATTAAAAATTAAAATTTCAATGACCATTTGTAAAATTGAAATAAAACGTTAGATTGTGAACTTGATGATCGCAATTAGCGATATAACTTGGATTTACGAATTCATGACTGATTGCATAAAATGAAAAATTCTTAAAGCAATATTCTTACCATTTTGGAAAATGTATTAGAGAGTATATAAATCATAATATCTGAAGTATCAGTGCCAGACTCAATTTTTATTTACGAGTGGACTCTTTCGTTTCGAGGAATATTCTGTGATTTAATGATCCATCTTTTTGCATTTTTATGCAATCCCTTGTACGATAGTATCGCAGTATCTACTTTACATTTCTAAGTGCGTGCGACCCTTTCTTTTTTCCCTTTTTCTGGGACGTTCTTTCGTTCTCTTTATCATCTCTATTGTAGGTTCTTGCATGTACCGTTTCCTATTTTTCTGACTGCCGCATTTACCTAATAACTCACTTCCCTACCTTCTTTGGATAATTACGAAAAGGCTTTCTGTCTTTGATCATGGTGAGAAAAGCCTTTCTTTTACAAATCAAGCTACTTTCTTCCTCTGTGTATACTTTTTTTAGAGCTATTGTTATAGTAAACTAGACCAATCTGCAAACAGTTGAAAGAGGTTTTGCTTATAAAATTAAAAAATTTCACCTGTCTAAACAATTTTTACAAATTTACAACCAATTGGAAAATAACAATGAAATATTCGAAGATTAAATAATATTAAAATCAGGAACTACATTGACCCTCAGTAATCAGACGTTTCGGCTCTGATCGGAACCCCCATCAGTGATTTATTTTGAACCTAAAGATACAAATAAGAAGTTGCTATCTTAGGATTTCTTTGATGGAAAAATGTAGTAATTGACAGTTTTTTATACGAGTTTATATAGAAACTTTGAAATTGCTTCAGGATAAATATTTTTTTGGCATTAAAGAAATTTGAAATAACATTGCTTCAGAAATAAATACTTGAAATAACACAATTTTTTCCTAAATTTTTAAGTATAAAATTCTGCCTTAATTTATAGATGAAACTGTAAATCAAAATTTCTTTGACATAAAGTAAAATTTGTCATCCAGTTTTTTATTTATGACTCTAAAGCCAAAACGCATTGAATAATATTGAAAGATCTTAGTAATTTTTTAAAGTGTATGAAAATAGGGAATTTGTAATTCTTCACGATTTCTGAGTTCCAGACTTTAATTTTGAATGAGAATATATGCGGGTTGAAGGATTGCTGATCTAGCAAATTATGTTCTTTCTCTCGTAGTATGAAACTACATATACAGGGTGAGTTTTTTATTTTAAGACATCGAAATACCTCAAGAAATACGCATCGTACGAAAATAATGTCCGTAATAAAAACTTTTTATTTACCAGAGGTAAAAGTGACTCCGCAAAAATTTACTCCACACCTTAAGGGTGCGCGGTAAAAAAAATTTGCGAATAAAACTTACGTATTTTCTACTGGAGAATCCAAATCTGCAATAAAAAATAGAGGTTACCATTTGAAATTTGAAATTTAAATCAGAGTGTGAGGTAAATTTTTGCAGATTTGCTATTCCCCCTCGAAAATAGATAGTCCTTTTTCCTGGTGTGCGTAAAGTACGTCTTTACGCATCATTTTCGGTGCGTAAAATTGATTTCTACGCATAGAGTCAGTAAACCAAAAATGTTGAAAATTGAAGTTAATAATTTAAAAAATATAATCTAAATATATCATTCTACCTCTCTCGCTTTGTTTTAGCCCTCAATAAAATCTTACAAACTTTGTAGTAAGGATCTTTTTTCCATTTTCTGAATTAAATCAAATTCTTTAAATATTTTAAAATATAGTTGTGTATTTTACGCATAGTATAAAAAAATAGCTTTCGCCGCATGGGCGTAAACTTTACGTCTTAGTGACAAAAACTACTATTATTTTGGAAATATTTTCGTACGAAGCGTATTTCTCAAAATATTTCAATCTTTCAAAATGAAAAATTCACCCTGTATATAGAAAGACGTGAGTTTGCTAGTTCAGCAATGTGAGAAATGATTCAGACTTTATTATTTCACTTTTCTGCTTCTTTTGTGCAGTTTCACCGGCTTATGTATACATTGCGAGGTATAAGGAACTTCATTAATTTAAACCAAATTTATATCGCAAAGTTCTAAAACGTATTTTTCTTAATTCTTTAAATTATTAGAATAACCTGATTTTAAAAGCTCTGAAAAGTGAAAATTTCTTCTGAACTGCATTTAGATAAACTTGTATAAAATTTCCTAATCTTTTTTCGGTCCTGATTTATGGGAAAATAAAAATGATAAAAGCAGCAATAATTAACCTCCGTAGCACTTGGCTTATGCAAACGATAATCTAATTTAATGCAGGTCGTCATGGATAATGCAGTTTCAAGATTGGTCAGCAACGGGGAAAAGCTCCAAGCCTGTGGTGAAACCATAGGAGATCCCTTCGAAATCTCTCGCTTGCGCAGAGAGGATTTCAAATTCCATGAAGGTCGAGCCGAGGGCGATGACGTTATTCAGGGAGTCAGCAAATCAAGTTCCCAATTACAGAGAGGGCACCAAGGGCCAGGAGCCTTTCTAATTATTACATCAGGTCTCGATAAGGTACGCGAGTTGAAAAAATTATATCACTTCATTAATAAGTACTTTTTACAAAAAAAAAAGTAAATTAATTACTGGTTTGAATGGAAATATTTATCGAAGTGTTCATTTAGGAATTGATAATTTTTCATAAAAATCAATATTTCGATTTAGACTTTTCCAAATGAAATCACTTGAAATTTGTTTCATTTTTAAGAGTAATATTTTGCGATTATAATTTTTTAAAATTATGCTTCAATTACGTTCTCTGAGGAGTAATTCGGCATTGCAGAAGGTCTTTTTAAGAGCATAATTTTTTTAATTACGAGGCTGATGACACATCATTAGCTTTAGTACGAGACCGCGTAGAAACAAATTCACAAATCTCATTAAAAAATGCAATACTGACAGCGTGTTAATAGTGTTATTTATTCATCCGAGTTTAATCCCTGAAATGCAAACTACTAATTTTCTTTTAACGGAAAAATATGAATAAGCCTAAATTAAAAAATATTTGTGCAGATTAAATCAAGTCTTTTAGAGGGGATGTTAATGATCATATTTGTTTATTTGCAAACCATATCTAGTACATTTAGAAGTGTATCTCCCTATTTTACTGTTGTCTTTTGACTCTCAATTCTTGCACGTGCGCTACTTCATCATTTAGCTCGTAGGATAACATTTAAATAATTATATACCCCTTTCTCGCCATAAGTTTCAATCCTGCTATTGGAAAACTAGTATGGTAAAGTCTTTTTACACAACTGGAATTTCCTGTATATCAAATTCACATTTGTCGATTAGAGTTAGATTACAGACGACTACGTGACTCGTAAATGAAATAGAGAAGAGCAATTAAAATTGAAGAAGTTCCATAAGCTCTGGTTTTGTTTAATAATAAAACAGTTCCTTGGTATTCAGATGGAGAATAAATTATGAACCAATTAATCTTACTATTACGTGCACCTCAGGCAAAAATAGATCATTTTTCTTTTATGAATAGCAAAATTATTATTGAAGGGCTAATTTGAAAGAAAAAATATTATTTTCCATGAAAACAATTTAAAATACAGAAAAATAATGCATTTAAAACAAAAAATTTCCCGTACTTTCATTCCTATCGCTTCATACCAAATTTTTAAAAATGATGGGATTCTAATAAATCACGGATCATTTTTTCAGGAAAAAGATTCTTGAGTCGGTTTCATTTATAAACAAAATTTTTTCTAGAGAAAGTGTTTTTTACAGAAAATACAAAGATTTCCTTTAATCGAGAACCCAAATTCGGAAGATATTTTCCAATTCTGGTTTCTAATCAAAATATATCTTTATATTTACTGTAAAAAACACTTTCTATATAAAAAATTTTGTGTATAAATGAAACCGACTCAGATTCTTTACAATTTAACTGTTTTCAATTTTCTAAAGTGAACAAATTATTACAAAATTCAGCAATTTGTTTATAAGAAATTTGTTTTGGAAAATTGATTTTCAATAGTTTCAGCTATTAAAGAATTTATTTCCAAAAATTAGGAACGGTAAAGTTGTGAAGATTCTTTTTTCTGAAAAAATGATTTGTGATTTATTAGAATCGCACATTTTGTAAAATTCGGTATAGAGCGATAAGGAAAAAAGTTCGGCAAAATTAAATTTCTTAAGTAAATTATTTTTCTGCATTTAGCATTTTTTAAGTAAAAAATAATATTTCCTCTTTCAAATTAGCCCTTCAATAATAATATTGCTATTCTTGAAAGAAAAATTATCTATTTTTTCCTGAGGTCTAATTTTCGTGGATGAACTACCTTAATGAAAACTAATGTCTTTTTTTCTTATATTTATGTTCAAAAATATTTATTGATTATCTGACCTTTGACTTATAGCATGGCATAGAGTCAAAAATACCTCTGCTCTACTCTCATCTGGACATAGCAGCTAGTAGTGGAGACTTTCCTGATAATCCAACTGGTGCACCGATTTTAGCTCTAGCAAAACGATTTCTGATGCCGGATTTAGAAAAGCAGTGGGTCTCATCTCCTGATTGCAAGAGTCCTGAAAATTGAAAAATTCCCCGAACCTTTAATCATTTTTTCTATCTTTCAGGGTATCCATCTCCCTGTCCTGATTTCCTGTCTCCTAATTGCAGATTCTTTATTTTTTTACAAGATTCCCAAAAAGAAAATCCTTTCCAGAGCCAACTGTAATCGAAATAATTGATATTAAGGCACTAAGAACTTAATTAATTAAGATTTAAGCTATTATGTATGAGGATTTTTATTTCTTAAGAAATATACCATGGAAGGTAAAAAACACCTTCTCTGATTAATTTAAGGAGGTCAGTGCCTGCTTTTATTCCCATGGAAAAATTTATTTCGATTGGTACATATTTCTTGGAAACTACTAAACAAAATTGGATGAAATTTTATATACTTGTCGTTCAATGACAAAAAAAGACTTTTGATGGGGGGTTTTAAAAAATTCTTTTTCGAGAAAGAGCGGGAGAGTTCCGGAATTAACATTTTTTTGTGAGTTTTGGGGTTTGACTTTTTTATGATCTCTTCTGAATTTTAAAAAGCAGTGTATCTGATTTATGCTCAGTCTATTAATGAAAATTTCAAAGGAAAAAGAACTTCAATATGCCAATTATCACCAGAGAAAAGTGTACCTTTGTGAAAAAAACATACTTTTCAGGAAGAGGAAATTTAGGAATTATTTCCATGTTGCAAACGCAAAATTTTTTGCATTGATTTAATATTTTCCAAAGTAATTCTAACTGGAACCTAAGTTTTTACTTAAAATTGAAAAAATTCAATTTTCAGGTCACTTTTAGTACTCGAGTTTCAATTTTGATTGAATTAAAATATGCAGAAAGGCTTGTAACTCAAGATAGTTATCATATACCAAAAATCCAGTCTTCGGAAAAAGAAATGTTTTTTGTAATAGAATTTAACCTTGCTATCGCTTCTTACCAATTTAAAAAAATGATTTAATGTTCATAAATCATGGCTTATTTTTCCCGGGAAAATATTTTCTACCACTCCACTGTTTTCAATTTTATAAGTAAAGTTTCCAGTGTTTGAAATCTTTAAAAGAGCTTTTTAAAAAAAACATTTTATACTTCTCCCGAAAAAATAAGCCATGATTCATGAAAATATGAACATTTTTGAATAAATGTTATGTAATGATGGTAAGGAACAATTATATTATAAAAATAATTATTAAAAGTATTATTTTTTGTAAGTTTCAAATTTATTTCATAAAAATAATGTTTTTCCTTTCATAATGCACGACTGATAATATTTCAAATTCCTAGAAAAAACTATTTCACCAGAGACTTATTTTTGGCGCAAAAAAAATTAATTAGAAAACTTTTTCAGCACTGACCCCCTTAAGACTTCTTCAGGGGAATAGATCAGTACAATCTCCCCCTAGTATAATTTTAATGTTAGATTGTTTTATAATTTATTTGCTAATATATTTTTGTACATAGGGAAATATATGCAAACTTTATTTTCATGTATCTCTCACGTGATATTCTAATTTGGTTAAAAGATAAAAACAAAATTTCATTTGAGCCTTCCAGTAGTAGTGAATTTTTATTATTGATATTTTCATACCATCGGTTAATAAAACTTGAGGTATGAAACTGTTACGCGTGCAAATATTTGCTAGACTCATAATTTCTATAGTAACCTGCATATGCAATTTCATGAATAGTGTGTATTTAAGCTGGCAGCGATAGATTAGAACATTAATATTATTCAACTCACGTTTTCGCGTTCTATTACTTTTTTACAACAAACATTGTCCTCCGGTTATAGCATGGAACTTGCAGCTGTTCACCTCTAAAATATACCCATATCGACATCGCACCCCACCTACCACAACCTCATCACCTGCCTTATTCTGGAAATCCTGTATTGGCCTTGTCTTACTGTTACCTGATCCAAGGAAAATGCCTCACTGTGAGGAATGATCTACCTTTTGAAATGCAGTATGTCTGCGAAGTGGATGGCAAACCAGTGTCTATTCCATCTTGCCAGCCATGTTCACTTCAAAAAAATGACCCTCGTTGTCCACCTCCTTGTCCAAATTGTCCACCACCGTGCCCCCCATCTTCGGAACAAATTTGCGGTATTGATCCTATGTGTCTTCCAAATGTCAAAAGAAGTGGTATGAACTCTTGTAACTAGTTGCATTTTCTATACCTTTATGCATCATTTTTATAAAAACTTAATAAATCAATTTGAAAAAATAAATATTTCTTATTCAAGATTGTCTTTAAGGTCAAAGATCAATCGGAACACGTGACTAAATTGTATTGTACATTAATTCGTTCATGTAAGATAAATTTTTTAATTTGGAAAACGTAACAAAAGACAATACAGTACGTCTGTTAATTTCTTTTTAGTAAACATTTTGAAAACAAATCAAAAACTTATTAATAATTACTGTAAACGGTAAAATTTGTTGCATCACTTTTTACTCAAACGAAGTCGACAGACGTTCTCTATCGTGTTCTGTAGTAATTTCCAAATTTTCAGGAAGATATTTTGTAAAATAGAAAAGCTATCTTACACAAACTTTTACAGGAATTTGGTCACGTGATCTGCTTGATCCATGGCCTTCAAAAAGCATCTTTCGGAAAATTTGGGAAACGTAACAAAAGATTATCGATAATTAGAGTAAACTGTAAACATTTTTGGAAAATGTTGACTCAAACGAAGATGACAGATGTTTCGGATTATCCTGTGTTTCCAAATTTTCAGGAAAGCATTTCGTAAAATAAAAAAGTTATCTTACACGAACTTTTACAGGAAGTTGGTCACGTGCTCTGGTTTATGCGAAGACTTAAGGGTATGTGATACTCAGGAAATTAGCAAATTTTATTAAAATTATTAACGTATTAAAATACATGAAATTCCTAATTTTCTCAAGTATCACATGCCCTTAAATAATTTGTGTATGATTTGCCGTCAATCACAATCAGTTATTGCCAAATGTAAGCACCATCGGAGTATAAGTTTGAAATTTATAATAAATTAAAAACCTTAAAGTTTACTCTCATTTATAATGGAAACTCAAAGTTTTGGAACTTTCAATTTTCTAAATGAAAAAACATCTGCAAAGTTATGGAAAAGAATTGTTTATTAAGCGCGTCATCTATTATGGAAGTGGCATATTTTAATTTTGAACGTTAATTGCAGTTCTAATTTTCTTGAAGAATATTCATTTCCTTACGCTCTTTTCAATTTACATATAAATTGAAAAAGAGCAGTATGTGCAAATAAGTCTTTCAGAAAATTGAATTTGTGTTGCTTTCATAATTACACTTTTTCATAATCAGTTATAATTATTAAAAATTCATTTGACAATAATAAAAACAATTTATGTTAATTTAATATACCTTAATATGATTTATATTATATAATGTATTATAAGCCTTCAAAGTAATTGTTAAAAAGTCAAAAGGTAAAGTAAATCTGCAGTAAAGTTTAATTTTATAAATTCTATACTTGTAAATTGTGTATAAAATATATATAATGTTTATAGCTAAAGTATACAATAATTAGAGTTATACAATACAACATATAATTTAAAAATATATTTCTGAATGAATTGATTATTTATTATTCATCTTAAATCTTTCTTTTCTTTTTAATGTTCTAGTTTTACTCTTTTCAATTTTGTTCTAAGTGACTATAGACTCTATTTGAAGAGTTCCGAAACTTACGATTTGATGTTATTGAGCGTCGGTAAGACAGTTTCCTTGAAAAATGATACTTACCGACCAAAAGTATTCATAAGAGAGACGCTAGTAGTAAATTCTATCATAAAAGTGTTTAATTGAAAGCGATTGAATTTAAAAAATTGTTATTCATTTATTTATAACATAGCATGAAAATTCTGTTATCAACAAATTATAAATTATAACCTGGAAGTTGTAAATACAATATTTTCAAGTCTCTACATATTTAACTAATTCACATATTCAATAGTGATTACCAAAAGAGTTTAACAAATAATGAAATATTCTTTGTAATCAACTCCATACATTTTTATCTTTTCTTCAATTCTTAGTTGTTAACGAACCTATAATTTTAATAATTATAAATTTTCATTCCATTTTTTTAATAAGTACTTTCAATGCCTTATCTACAGACAGTAAATTCAAAGAAAAGCTGATTAATTATGATTCGTGGTCTTTACTTGTCGGTAAAGCTGCAATATGATTTTTGAAAGGGTTAATGACCCAGACAATAGTTCAAAAATAATAATGTTAAAACTGATGGAACTTTCTAGAACATATTATCAGGCTATTGAGCTAAATGTGTAACACGGCTTTAACTTATTCAGTGAAAATATAAGTCGTCCAACTTTCTATACTTTCTAGACTCTTCGTCGGTAACGTGTTATCCTATAATCTGATCGTAAAAGGCAAATTGCGATTCAATGAGGAATAATTAATCAAACAGTGAATAAATTGTTTAAATTAATATGTGAATTAATTTCTGGTCATGATTAAAACGTATTTATACTTGGAAAAAATATATAAATCAGTAAATCGCGAATTTTCATGTTAGAGTACAACCAGAGATCTATTTTCCACATTTTCAAGTATAAACTAAATGAAAAAATCAACTAAAAGTTTACAAAAAGTTGAAGCACACACAAACTGACATATATAATCTGCATTCAGTTTTGTTCATGAAGAAACGTTTATTCAGTGTAAAATTAATAATTAAAATAATAAATTGTATTGGCCCTTGATTTAATTAGTAATACTTGGTGAGTTTTCATTGGCTTCAGAGTCCATAAATGAAGGAGTCTATTTAATCAGATGTTTCAGCTCGGATCGGAGCCCTCATCAGTGATATTTATTAAAATCTTCTATGAAAACCTTTGGTTGAAGGTGCAATTTTTATTCCTTGTTTTCCCTTGCCTATGATATATTTCTGAGAGCACATCATTTTCTCACCAAACTCACTGTAATATGTTAGATTTGTGATCTGAAAAATTTAAACTTTTTTCAATTATCTAAACTAAAAATAGGCTACGTTCGTTTTCATCTTCTCCATTATCTGTCAATTTTCCAAAACTTTTTTTATCAGTTTATAGACATAAATATGTACGCGGAGAAAAACAGTCCGAAAAACTTAACTTTTGAGTAAAGTTGGGACACATAGACAAGTTACAAAGTATTTAATATTACTGTAATAATTTGTGACGTACATTTTTAAACTTTACTCTACACTTTTAAAGTTCACCGAACTGTGATGCATTCTTTAAGATTTGGTATGTCACAAATTATTACAATACTATTAAATAATCTCTAACTTGTCTATATTTCCCGATTGTGCTAAAAGTTGAGTAAAGTTTCTCGAAATATTTTTATCCATCTATAGATGGATAAAAATGGATATTGATCCATAATATCTAGATATTGAGGCATAGTGTCAGTAGCATTCAACTATGTGACAAACATTTAGATATTCTACTTCAATGCCTGCAGATATTGAAAAAAAGATATTAACCACCAGTGTCTCAGATATTAAAAATGAATATTCAAGATATTAAACTTCTAAATATCCTCGTTAGTAAACTTGAATTTCTGAAGTACTAAAGTTGAATATCTCAGATATTTAACATCAATATCAGGTACACTGAAAAGGTAAGTTATAGATATTACAGCTCAATGTCTAAGATACTCAAAAAATTATTTTAAAGGTTATAAAATAACTGCATATTCAGTTTTTAGAAAAAAGTCAAATTATATTTTATTATGCACATAAGTATATGGTAGATTTATACATCACTCTCATTTTCAATATTTGGCATGTCTAAAATTAATTTAATGTTCTTGTTAGAAACTTAACCTTAAAACTAAGGTTAGATTTCATTCTCGGCTATAAACCACATATAGAGAAAATATATAACTTATATGTTTTACTTACTGCATCTCAAATTAAAGACCCGATCACTTTTATTCCATTAGAAACACTTATTAGAATTTAAGGAAACTTTAATAAACTTTCAAAATTTATCTTTCCGGCACGCTGCAATCATGTCAATATTAGATTCACTTAGATTTCGATGAGCGCGAAAAAGTGATCACATGACCTTTATATATATGCGCGTGCACTTCATGCTTCAATATCTAAACTATTGAATTTGAATATCAAATGTTACTTCTCGGAAAAATCATATATTGAAAAAAAAAATTTTAATATTGCGTGCCAATATCTAGATATTACGGATGAATATCTCCTATTTGAATATCTACTTTTCAATATCCATTTTTCTCCGTGTAGAAATCTAAAAATGATCAAATTTGCTAATTTTCTAGAAATTCCACGCGATCACTAATAAATCAAAGTATTATTTTCTTTTCAACAAATCAAAGTTTCATCAAAGACAAAATTATTCTGATTAGGAAAATGTTATTACGAACCAAATTTCTCCCCTGTATTGTACAATTGCATAATTTATAATTTGCTCTACACCCATTTTTTCTCGAGGAGTTTTTATCGTGCGGAACTTACAATATCTTAGGAAGATAAAAGAAAAAGAAGATAATAGGTATGAGATCGACTACTGCATGGGCCTCACGGAAATGCTAATGGACTTCCAGTGTCGGTTTATAAAAGAGATTTTACAGGTTTCACCGACAACAGCGCTGTAACTTTTATGTAGACATTGATTGTCGCGCACCGCTTAAAGTGGCGGTGAAGTTAACGATCGTCAAGTGTAGAACATTACGCATTACGAAAGAAGGTCGTCGGCCGAAGTACGTTTGTGGTTCACCACGTGCTATGTTAAGAGAATCTCGTTCAATGATTGTTCTCTGGTCTATCATAAACACTTAGATGCTGAAGCATGTCGATCATATAAAAGTGTAAATCTACAGGAACGTGAGGCGAGAACTGGAAGGGGGAACTAATTAAGGCCACGTCTTCTACTTAATTAGAAGAAAAAAACATTTATGTGCACTGAGACTATTCTCAAGTAATACACTTCCTTTAGTTCAGCTTCCTTCTATTCTCACGATCAATATCGCGTGTCTCTTATCGATTGCCATGATTTTGAGTTATGATATTTCACTCGTGTCTACCTCACGTAATACCGGTTTCTGCGACAATGGATGAACACCTTATTTATAGCGACTTAAGATCTAAGCAAACAGTTTATTTTAACTCTGGATTTTCCTCTCTTGTAATCGGCTCCTAAGTCTCGTTAGTTATTATGTCAGTAAAATGGAATCATAAGGTTTGTGACTAAAATATTTTTAAAAGACCATTTTTTGTGAGGGGTAAGATATGCATTTAATTTGAATCAAATTAGGAGCAATTGATAATAATTTATAGAGGAAAGAGCTATAATTAAATAAGGCATTTTTATCTGTTCAATATATGGGAACTACTTTTCTAAGTCTCCCAGGGTTTAAGAATGAACAGCATGTGGTAAAGAGGTTCACAAATAATTTTGAATACTTTGAAAATATTTAAAGTCAATAAACTCAAGCGAGAACTTTAAAAACCGGTTCCGAAACCGCAGTTCCACAAAACGCCTTTGGAAGGGATAGAAAATCTTTGTCAAATTGTTTCTTTGGAAAAAATCGGTTTATTGAATACTCCATACTTGAGTGATATTTATATTCAATCTAAACATTAGCTGTTTTGCCTTTTCGGTTCTTGATATAAATTTGCCACTTTTTCATCAAACATGGATAACATTTAAACATTTAATATAAATTAAAGAAATTTTCTGTGAAAAAAGGAACGCTTCCACTCCGCTGGGCATCGAGCCCAGGACCTTTCGATTGCCGGTTCGAATCTTCGAATCGAAAAGCATTCGACCGGCAATTGAAAGATCCTGGGCTCGATACCCAGCGGAGTGGAAGCGTTCCTTTTCAGAAAATTTCTTCAATTTATATTGAAAAATTCCATCTTGTTTTAAATAACGTTAAATTAATTCTAAATCATAGGTTGATAAGGTCGATATAGTAGAGTTCCGTTGTCACTGATAGTGATACACTCTTCTAATGATCGACATAATCGACTGAAATGATTTGGAAAAATCAGAAAAAAAATTTAATATTATTATTCACTGAAACAGACAATAATTCTTTGACCCTTATATTAACGTCATCATCAATCAAGTTACAGCATTTGGAAGTAGAATAAATTTAATAAGAAGAGAAATGATTCAAACCCCAATTTCACTTGCTGTTTATTCAAATCAAAAGAAAATTTAATTAAAAAATGAAGATAGAGTTCATTACATATAAAACGATGCACTTATTTCAACATGTTTAGATTCACGATTTCATATTATAGGTACACGGAGAAACTTTTTATATCAATTTTTACTATAGTATTTTTCAATTTAGGGAAAAACGTATCACTTTGAGAATTTTTATTAGTAAAAATACTAAACTTTATAATAATTATATGAAACTTTAGTATAAACTATAGTAAAATTTGCTTTGAGCTATCTTGAAGTTTAATATCATTATTATAAAGTTTAGTATTTTTACTAACAAAAATTCTCAAAGTGATACGTTTTTCCCTAAATTGAAAAATACTATAGTAAAAATTGATATAAAAAGTTTCTCCGTGTATAATAACCAGAGAAAAGCGATTTAAACAATCAAGAAAATATTTCATTATAAAAGAGGCATTGATAAATCGACATAGATCTTATCAATGGCCGATCCTTTTCTAGGGTCATAAATAGTACTTCCTTTCTTCTATCTTGATCTTTACGATCGTTTCCTGTCCTGGCGAAGTTTCGGATTGGAATTTAATCCAAATTAATTCGATTCATTCCACTTTATTTCGAATGAATCTGAGCTTGGATTGATCAACTGATTTTCAATCCGAATCATTAAGACCTCGAATTTATTCATAATAAAATCTGGATTGTTGTCTTGGATTCATTTAAACGGATTTTTCAATCCGAATCATTCGGACATGGTTTAATGTAAATCGAAAATTCGGATTAGATCAATCTGAGCTTATATTCATTCAGGTTGATGAAAATCAAATTTTCAATCCGAATTATTTTGACCTAAGATTAATTTAGTTTGAAAATTCGACTTAGATCAATCCAAGCATATATCGATTCAAACTAAATTTTCAATCCGAATCATTCCATTCTTAGATTTATTCACATTGGAATCTCTGCTTAGGTCAATCCGAGCGTAGATTGATTCGGATTAAAAACTAGGTTTGGATTCATTCGGATTGATGCCTAGGATTGATCAAAACTGAATTTGTAATTCAAATCATCCCGACCTCGGATTTATTCATATTGAAAATTTTCCTTCAATCAATTTGAGCTGAGATTGGTTTGGATTGATTTAATCCGAGTTTTAGATCGACATCATTCTGAGCTCAGGATAATTTAGTTATAAAATTCGGCTTAGATTGATTCAGATTGAAAACTAGATTTGGATTAACTCAGATCGATGTCTTGAATTGATCAAAATAAAATTTCCAATAAAAATAATTCCGACCTCGGATTTATACATATTGTAAATTCAGCTTAAATCAAGCCGAACTTAGATTGATTCGGATTGATGCCCTGGATTGATTCAACCCGAATTTTCTATCCGGGTCATTTCAACCTTAGATGTATTCATATTGGAAATTCGACTTGAATCAATCCGAGCTTAGATTGATTCAAATTAAAAACTGGGTTTGGATTCATTCGAATTGATGGCTGGGACTAATCAAAACAGAATTTGTAATCCAAATCATTCCGAACTCGGATTGATTAATATTGGAAATTCGGGCTTAGATTGGTTCGGATTGATGCCTTGGATTGATTTAAACCGAATATTCAATTCGAATCAATTCTGACCTCGGATATATTCATATTAAAAATTCAGCTTAGATCAATCCGAGCTTAGATTGATTCAAACCGAATTTTTAATCCGAATCATGCCATCCTTAGATTTATTCATATTGGAAATTTAGTTGAGATCAATTAAAAATTATAAAAATATTTCAGATTTATTCGAATTTAAGTGGAGAGAATCGGATTAAGTCGGATTGATCTGCGACCAATTTCCATCAACCGGGATACAAAACGTTTTTCCGATTGATTCGGAATGGCTCGGATTGAATTGGTTTCTGAAAGTTTCGCTAGGGTGATAGAAGTCTTGCACAACAGTAGTTCTAGGTGAGAAAGCATTATTATCACGGATGAAGTGTGACATTGTTTGAAGAACTTGAAGTCAGAAAGATGTTGAAGTGCCGAGAAGGTTGTCGGGGTGGTGGGTACACGGAACGACGGACAGGGGAGGTGAAGGAGGAGGAGGGCAAGTGTGGCGGGTTCGACGGCCGGCTGGTGGCCCAGTGACCGGGACCGGTTCCCTCCGCGGTTCCTCCTTCCGCCTTCCTTGCAAACGCACAACTGCATCATTCTCTCCCGCTCCTCTCCTTCAGCCTCTCTTCTAATCTTCTTTCTCGCTCCCTACCTTTCATACAAACGCAGAAACACGCGTTTCTCGCGGACACAATTTCTCGTGAGCCTCTCCTCGTACTTACTATTGCCTCGTTTCTTCTCATCATCATTTTTATCATTTCCCATACTCTCTCTTCTTCCTTTCTACATCTTCTGTCTTCCGACTTTTCTTCGACAATCTTGTTCTATCTATATCTTTTTTCACATTAATCTCTCGCTCTATCACACCTCTTTTCACTCATTCCTCTTCTGCTCCCTTTCCTTTATCTCCTTCTTTTCCTTTTTAGGTATTTTCTGTCTTTCCGTATATCATAGAGGCCACCCTCTTCGTCATTCTGTGATCGAATGCGGTAGACGTACGACTATTTATCCCACGCGAGACGTTGGTTGGATTGATGCATAAACTGATAGGAAAGACGATGAAGTAGATGCACGCACAGGGTGCATGCGAAAAGTCTGGTGCTGGGGATTTTAAATTCAACATGGGCATTATCGGCTCCAGCCCAGAAGGGCCTGAAAGGAAAAGTAGTCTATGCGACCGAGGGGGAAAGGAAGTGAAAGTACAATGCGTCACTTTACTTCGCGTTGCATCCAAGATTTCGTCCCTTCAGTTGCACAAATCTCAAATGGGGAGCTAGTTATTTCACCCTTTATGCCACTTGGGGCAAGACTTGTAGGAGTTTAAACCGATTTCCTTACTGTTATCTTAAATAAATTTAAATTATGTATCGCAAATTAAAGAAGGATAAATGTGACATTTCTATTCGAAAATCGGTTATTTTTGTGCAAAATATTATTTAATTCATAAAAGAATTCACGATGAGGTATAAACATCTGGTGCACGAAGAAAATTGTGAAAATTTAATCAAAAGTTGAGTAAAGCCAGGACATAGTGGCTTTTGGAAAAGATTAAAATTTTTTTACGTATTCATTCATGAACGAATTATAAAGTTTAATCAACTGTTTTAGAGTTAACTCAACAGTTGATTAAACTTTATAATTCGTTATTGTTTTAGAGTTAACTCTAAAACAGAATCGTAAATCCAATAGTTTGGATAAAAGCAGCTTCTCTATTTAAAAATGGGTTACAATATTTTTATCGCAGATAGATTTTATTTTCATGTGAGTAAATTCATATTCGCAGAAAAATTAACGAAGAAATGCAAATGTGGAGTAAAAAACTGTTTAATATAGTTCAGCTACTGGAAAAGCTAGTAAAAAAATGTGTCCCTTATTTTTTCTAAAATTTTTAATTAAATTAAAAGTTTATCAATTAATAGAGTAAGTATTGATTTTTCATGAAATGGTAGAGATGTAGAGAATATTTTTCCCGAAAAAATAAACCATGATTTATGAAATTTCAATAATTTTTCAAAACCTCGTAAGAAGCTTATACGACTTAATTAAACAAGGATCATTCAAATTTTAACTTGGAAAGAGCCCATAAGAAAGGCATTATTCAAAAGGGGCTATATTTCCCTACCAAAAAGAAACTAATTTTGATAACTTTTCAGTGTGTGATCCAATTGCCAAACTACTTCAAAAATAAGTTTATGCATATGTTTAAATCACATATCTCATATAAATGAATCATTACATTGACAGAAGAGCTCGGAATACAAGCATTTATTATACACAGAGAAACTTTATATAGCAATATATGTTTTATTTTGTAATAATAATTCTAAAAAATATTAGGAATTTAGGGAAAATCGAGGTGCAATGGTAATTACTCCTTGCGGGCTGGAAATTTTTGCAGTCAAAATACTAAAGATTCAAAAAATGATATAAAAAATTGGTACAGGTTATAGTAAAGTTCTATACAATATATGGTAAATTATAATATAATTAATCTGAAATTTGGTATTTCGCTGCGGAGAATTCTCACTATGACACGTTTTCCCCCAAATTGAAACGTAGTTTAGCAATAATTATAAACTTGGGATTCGCCGGTTACATTTGTTTGAAGCAGTACTCAAATACGTAAAGCATTATCTAAGTTAAGTCAACCTTAACAACATAGGAACCGCGGGATATCACCGAAGTGTTGCGTAACGAAATATTTCTAGGGAATTCCTGACTTGAAGGTTTGAAATGGATGCCTTGTTATAATCCACTAAAGGGAAATAATGTTAAATTTGTGTACCGGCGAAATCTAATTACCTACTGGCTGAGTTAAAAAGAAGATTTTTCTACTAGCGGGTCAAAAAGTGCATTTTTTTACTCCCAAGTGGAAAAGAAATCGTATGAAATGTAGTATTTTGTGCAACTACGGAAAGTAAAATAAATGTTTTTTCCGTGTTGAACACGATTTTTTTTCTACCGGGGGGTCAAAAAGGAGACTTGTTTGCCCTGCACGGGGCAATAAAGTCCACTTTATGACCCTCTGGTATAAAAACAGGAAACACATTCGCGAAATAACATTTTTTCTCCCTAGTTGCATAATATACTATTAAGGCACTTGTAAATTTATTATAAACTTTTCGATCTCCAATTGTTCTACATGTCACTTCTCACTGTTAATCAGTACACTTTCTTAATACGAATAAAAGTGAATGATTTCTACATCCAGGATCTCCTTGTTATTCTTCATTAAAAGTAATCTTTTCTCATCTAAATTTTTACTGATTTGATTCGACTGAAGGTGAAGTCTAATGGAGGATTTTCCATCCGTGAAGTTTATTATTATCCATCAAATCTATAAAAAAGGTAATGAAAGTCATATTTTATGCAACTAAAAGTAAACAGTATAATTACTGACATCGACTAATCATAATCTTGTTCCTAATTTGACTAAATCTTGGATATTTACTCTCATACTACTTTCTGCGTTCTGAACTTGACTTTTTAATTTAATGCAATTAGGTGATGCTCCATAAGAGGGTGATAAAGGAATTTTTCAATCCTTAATGAATATTCTCACTTTGAGAGTTCCGTCACGCGCTGAAGAATATGGATACGGTTCTCCGATATCTCAGTCTCGGAAAAAAGCAGGTGCATCTTTATTCCCTGACATAAAGCCGGTTTGCGCGAGAGTTAAAGTCTCCAGAGAAACTACGTTCTATCAAGAGGTATTAACGTGTACTGTCTGTGAAACGTCTTTGTGTATTGCAGAGATACGAGAATCGGGAAGTTGAACTTCCTTATTCAACGATAAGGCCCGAGGAATGAACTTCATAGTGACTGCGGTAGAACACGAAACCCCAGGAAGTGGGGGTCTCATTCCTCCTTTTGGGCTAAACTGACGCTTCAGTCGAATGAAAGGATCTTGAACTTTCATCAACACAAACATTTTCACGCCCTTTAGCCTCTAACTAATTATTAGTCATTTCATGACTTTAGCCTCTCTATGGGATCAGGTCATTTTATCCTACAAAAAAAAGACAGATGCTTTGTCTCCAAAAGGGGACGCAAGTACAATTTTCTTTTATTGTCTTAAGGGAGTATGGTGGATAAGACTATTAAAAATGAGAATTACTTGTAATTTTGACCGAACGCGTATTATAGCTTACTTGAACTATGGTTCAAATTTCGTGACCCTTAAGAACCTCAAACCCGAGAAATTAATTATTGAAAATAACATGTGATCTTATGGGAAAATGCTGTTTTTTAAGAATTGTTTAAAAATGGGAAAATTATGAAAGAACTCTGAGATACCTGGAATTTTTTCATAGTTTTCCCATTTTTAAATAATTTTTAAATATCTTTATAATCTACAAAAACAGAATTTTCCCATAAGATCACGTTATTTTCAATAATTAATTTCTCGGGTTTGAGGTTCTGAAGGGTCACAAAATTTGAACCAGAGTTCAAGTAAGCTATAATACGCGTTCTGTCAAAATTACAAGTAATTCTCATTTTTAATAGTCTTATCCACCATACTCTCTTAAGGGGGTCGTCTATTTTTTTCCTTTCAAAAAATCAATTTTTTTTTCACGTATTTCTTATCTAAAAGATATAAGAAATACGCTGTTAAATGGATTTAGTCAAATTCGTCATAGTTTGAGTGTTGCAGGTCGTGAAATACACCCGCGCGCGGTCAATTTGTGTGACATCGTAAATCTTTAGAGTCGATTTCCCAAAACTTGTGTTTTTGAAGATGGGGTAACCAGTTTCACCAAGAAGGACTGTACATATCCAGTTAAACTTTCTTTTGTTCTTTTCAGCTAACATGTCGCCAAAAGTTGACACGAGCTTGTTGCAAAATTTTATTTAGTTAAGTATTTAAATAAATAATTGTGGATCTAAATCCATGAAAAAAACGTCACCTTTACTTTGTAGGTCCACCATTTTGAAAAAAAAACAAAATAATTCAAAAAGCTCGTGTCAACTTTTGATAGAAGTAATAACAAATTAAAATTTGTTTTGTTGCTCACATTTCAGACACTCTCAACTCGCAAAGTTGGTAACCCCATCTTTCTATACACTTTCGATTTTAGCTACGGGGATGGACATAATGAATTATGAGAAACAATGTAAAATGTTGAAGAATAAACCTACCACTGGAAAAAAACCGCATTGAAAAATCTTGAGTAGTTTTTTTTTAATCCATTGGTAAAGTAAGGGTAAGAATGGGGCCTAAAAAGTAGACAACCCCTTTAAGGTAGTTTTCATCCACAAAAATTAGACCTCAGGCAAAATTAGATAATTTTGTTTTCAAGAATAGCAATATAATTATTGAAGGGATATTTTGAAAGAGAAAAGATTATTTTACATGAAAAAAATTTGAAATGCAGAAAAATAATGTATTTAATGAATTTTATTTTTGACCCAACTTTTTTTCTTATCGCTTCATACCAAATTTTAAAAAATTATACGATTCAAATAAATCATGAATCATTTTTTCAGAGAAAAAATTTCCCACAACTTCACCGTTTCTGATTTTTAAAAATAAATTCTTTAATGGCTGAAACCATTAAAAAAAGATTTTCCAAAACGAAATTTTTATAAACATATTGCTGAATTTGATAATAATTTATGCATTTTCGAAAATTGGAAATGGTTAAGTTGTAGAAAATCTTTTTCCTAAAAAAATAAACCGTGATTTATTAGAATCACATCATTTTTAAAAATTTGGCTCGAAGCGATAAGAAAATAAGTTGGGGCAAAAATAAAATTTATTAATAACATTATTTTCTGTATTTCAAATCTTTTTCAGGGAAATTAATTTTTTCTCTTCCAAAATGGCCCTTCAATATTAATGCTATTTTTGAAAGCAAAATTATCTATTTTTGCCTGAGGTCTAATTTTCGTGAATCAACTACCTTAAGAAAAATGTATCTATTCTCAGTCAATTTGAGAATGATTTTTAAAACTGATGAAATTTTGGGAATATTGGGCGGCAATTGTCTGAAGAGTCATATGATGTGTGTCCTTGAAAAAATGGGCCGTTGGTTACCACATGAACCTCCAAAGTTCCAGGGCAAGGATATAACGGTTTGAATCTGTCCTGGTTGCGGTATAATTTTGGTACAAGAGTTCTTCATTCTCTTCCTCCCCACCCCCTCATCCTAGCCGAATGCCATGAGTTTAGCTCAGGTCGCTTCCCGCTTACCGCGAATCTGATTTCTCCTCCCATTCCTCAAGATCATTTCTGGTTCAGAGTCCCAAATACGCAAACTTGATCCTGTGCCAGATTTCCAAACGGTTGTTTCTTTTTGGTAACTGAACTTTTAGTACTCGCTCTTCCTTCTATTTTTGGAGAAACTCTTCATTTTTACAGCGTCACTGACCTCTCTGTCTGAAAAAAATTGAATGATCTTATCCTTCCGATGTAAATGTTCATGTTCGGAAAATTATTTTCATTCTACTACTCGTGTAGTTAATTCAAATTATTCAATAATACGATTATGGATTATGATAACACGATTCTAAAATGATCAGTTTTATAAAATTTTGACCGGGGAAATATAAGTGGAAAGAATACAAATCATTCTTGAGACTGACAACGTGACAGAATCGCCTCAATATAGCTTTCGATATCAGGGACAAGAGTTCACCAGTAAGCATATACGAAATTGCTCAGTCAAAAAAATCCTCATCGTTCTATTCGTCCATTATTCTGTGAATTAATTCAATCTGATAGCATAACTATCGTGATCGTTCTAGGGTCACGTAATTCAAAAATTTTCACAGTTTTTCAAACAAGAATCAAGGATAATATTTTATAAAATTGTTGAAAGTGTTATTAACTAATTAATATCATCGAAAAAGCTTCTTATCTGGAAATGATTTAAAACTGATAAAATCTTCTTGATTTCAAAGCATTCGCTGTGAATTCAAGTTAAATTCAAAGGAAGTTAGTTTTCACGCGATCGGTTCCGTAACTGTCTAGAATTTACTGCGTCGAATTATCGAGTCGATGTGGAGAGTTTGCTCGAACTGATGGGAAACAAATCCTTATTTCAATATCAAACAATATCCCATTTGTAGAGGGTGCAAAAGTTAACATTCGATTGATGTTGCCTGCCCTGTCGCAGTTTTTGAATGCGAACGCGGCCAGAGCGTTGATTCATGGCTGATGGGATAAGTAGTGAATTTAAATCAGGAGAAGAAGAGATTTAGGACCTCGTAACCTCCTACCCTTTCCAGTTTATTCTTAGTGAAAGACAACTTCGGAAGACATATTTTCGTAAACACGTTGTGCCAGCATTTTCGATGTATGTAATCTGGTATGACGTACGAATACCAACTGCGGAGAAATTTATGACTAACGTGGCTGCATGCCGTCAAAGTAGCTTTTAAAGTCGATTTATAGGTTTTCAATACGAAAATGCGATTAAAAGCGAATATGACCCTGACCAGTACCTAAAGAACAAGTAAAATACTACTTTTAAAATCTCTTTCACGGAGAAAAAAAAACTGTTGAATCAACAGATGTCATCTGCTGGAATAGGGACAGCAGTTTTTTTTTGTAATATTTACAGATTTTTCTGTTGGATTCACAGATTGTTTGTAAACTCAACAGATGAACCTGTAAAATCTACAGAAATGTCTGTTAGAATTACGGATTTCTCTTTTTTCTTGAAATCCGCAATTCTAACAGACATGTCTGTAGATTTTACAGGTTCATCTGTTGAGTTTACAAACAATCCGTGAATCCAACAGAAAAATCTGTAAATACCTAAGTGCGAATTGCCGAAGGTGATAATACGGCATAATATTGGCCCAATCTCGGCAGCCAAGAGTCGGCCATTATTATTGGGCCAGTGTCACTGTTTGCATCGGTCAAGTGCTGGGCCGTCGACGGCGGCCTTTTTCGACTGTTTAAATTTACTGACCTTCAGCCGAAACTTGGCCCAGTATCGGCCCTATACCAAGCCGATTGTTATTTTTACCATGGCATCCAGTTCTGAAAGTAGAAGAGCCAGAGTCGGGCTCATGGACGGCACATTACTGGGCCATGTGTCACTTGTACCACGGCAAACCATCCTGGAAGTGAGAAAACCAGAGTTCGGCACAGCATTGGCCCGTTGCTGTGCCGAAAACAAGTGCTGGCGGTCAGAGTTTGGGCCAGCATTGGCCGCCAAGTGCATACCGGAGTTATCATTCCAGCAACGGCACGATATTGGCAGCCGATCTTCGGCAAATTTTTGGCGATGCTGGCCAGTGTTGGGCCGTATCTAATTTCGCACTTGGGTATTACAAAGAAAAAACTGCTGTACCTATTCCAGCAGATGACATCTGTTGATTCAACAGTTTTTTTTTCTCCGTGTTTAGGTAAAAATCTACGCTTTAAAATTCGGAATTAATTTTCGTAGACTAGGAATTTTAGATCTTAAACCAATAAAGAAAGTCTCCTTTTATTATTTTTGTCTCAGTTTTTTCATATAATGGAGTAAAGGTGAATGTTCAATTTAGAGTCAAGAATGAACGTCAGAAATGCTGTACTGACAGAACACTCGGTATATGAAGCAATGATGTAAGAAGATTACCGCGTAAAGAGAAGTTGGTTCGGATTGGATTCCCTCTGAAATCTGATCCTGTTGGAAAATAATGTTCGAATCAAAGGAAAAACAATTATTTAATTATGATTAATTCCAGGCATAATTGATTCGAATTACAATAAAAGATATTGAAAGAGAACGATTTTGGAAAGTATGAACTTCCCTGTTTAGAGATTCATATAAAATTGGTGGACATTTCAGTTGGAATTTCCAAACAAGTTGGATTTAATCAAGAATGTCAATAATGAAGTAATAGCAGGGTACAGAACTACACTTTTTCTCCAGAAAAGGCGTCAGGAGGTGAAACAAGATCTTTAGTTGCTCCGAGAGCTGAAAGATGACCGTAAAACGTGTAGAGATCTTTTGCTCTTACGATCAGGCACTCATTATACATGGCGTCAGTCTAAAATTTTGTTTAATTCAACACAACTGATCCGTACAAAATTCTTGATCTTAATTATTACTAATACTTTTACAAAAAGAGATGAATTTTGATCAAATATTCCAAAACAATCTAATTTTATCTAACTCTGGTATTAACTTCTTTTCTGCATTTTATTCATTTTATACCATTTCCCTAAATTTTTATATCTATTGGCTGCAAAGAATAAACGAATATTTAAAAAATCCCAATGTCAAATCCTAGTATTTAAACCAGGACAGAATCTATCCTCACGCACATCACGTTACTTTTTTTTGAACTTCTCTATTCAATTTATAGCAAAAAATGTTAATTTTTAAAATTTTACTTTATAACAATGAAATTTCGATGTCAAATGTCATGGGGAAATTTGGGAAAAATTGTATACCTACACGGAGATACTTTATATATGAACTGTTCTTGAAGTAATTTATAATTTGGGGACAAACGTAACACTGAGAATTTTTGTCCATAAAAACACTAAACTACAGAAAAATGATATCAACCTTCAGCATTGTTTATAGCAAATGTTACTATAATCCATAATAAAGTTTCATATCATTCTTTTAAAGTTTAGTATTTGTACTATTAGAAATCCCGAGAGTGATAAGTTTGTCCCTTAATTATAAAATACTTTAGTAAAAATTTACATACAAATTTTCTCCATGTACAAATTTAAGCAAAAATTGTCAATTCTTTCCAAGTATTTTATTCTGAAACAATATTATTTCAAATTTGCTTTACACCAAAGAAATATTAATTCTGAAGTAGTTCAAATGTAAAACTGTTAATTACTGAAATTTCTCCATCGAAGGAATCCTAAGTTAGCAAATTTGTTCTCTCTATTCTTTGGATCCAAAATAAGTAACTGATGAGGGTTCCGATCAGAGCTCTAAAGTCTGACTGACAAGTTTTTTATGCATAACCCTAAAGTCAATATTCTACTATATTCATTAATAAACCAATATCTCCAAATTCCAATTGAGGGCAGAATGACCCAAATAAAATATCATATCAACACGAATCAAAGTTTGAAGTCCTGATTAAAAATCTTGACTAGAATGTAGAGAATGTGAAAGAGAATGTACTGATGATACAACTTCAGGAAGTAAACGCAAAGCTAATAGTTGAGAGCAAAATATAAAAAAAAAAATAAAAGGTGATTAAGGAATGAAAGAGAGTTAATTTGAGAGGAAAAAGAGTCTATCGGATTCGCAGGGCACCCAGTATACACAACGACAAGGCAGAGAGCTCTCTGTGCAAAGCAAAGAGGAGCTGCTTGGGTCGTTGGCCGCAACTCGCCATGACCCAGTGCGAACGCTAGGACATTGACTCTGCCATCGCCATCGCCATCCGCGATACGAACTTCCTTCCCCTGGCCCCGCTGTCCCTCCATGTCCCACCTCCTCGGAACCTCCTCTGCACCGCGTCCCACCGACCCTCCGACCACCCTCGCTCCCGTATCGCCTACCGATTCCGCGTTCAAGTTGCACCAGCTCGCGTGTGTCCCTTACCGGGACACGGACCCCGCATATCGGGTCCGACCCTAAGGCAAATCGCGGCCGAACGGTCCCAAAGGGTCAGCTGACTTGGCTTAACGACGCGAGAAAGTCAAGCCCCCCTGAGAACTGACTCTTCCGTTATGATACTAACTCAAAGGGCATTTATTTTGTGTTCTCGAAACGTGCAAACTGAGACCGAACATTTGGACTTGGCAGCGAGTCAAAGGTGCCATCAATGGAATCGTTTTAAATTTCTGGCAGTGCCAAGGGCCATAGCAAACGTGCTTCTTGTTAAATCGGAACATGCCTTGGCAGTCATGATTCAGTCCCAAGGTTTGGGCATTTATCATTTTTGAAATATTGCTCGGCGCTGACTTTTATTTCATTTAAGGCCGTATGGTGGGGTCTGACGTCACTAATTGCAATCGACCGATTTCTTGATAAAATAATCATTTTAACCAATTTTTCGGAGAGGACAGTAATTCTTTACATTTTTCTGCATTTCTGCCTTCTCCGGAAAGTTTATTTACATCATTATTTTATCAATAAAAAGTTTTTGTGAGCATATAAAATAACTGAAAGCTTAATTTGCACAAGTCAGGTCATTTTAGAAAAAGAAATAATCAAGGAGAAAATAATGGTATTGTGCTAAATGCTATCAGTATAGCAAAGGTTACGATCTGTATTGCTTCTAGCGTAATATTTTCGATTATGTATCGTACTGGGTGCAATACAGATAAGGAACATTCTAAAGGCATTTGGTATCATATTTTTTGCTCTCTACTCTATATTTCTTGGTGAAATTCATATAATTTTTTTGAGAGCATTTCTTAGAGGGTCATTCTACTTTGGACCCTCGGAAAAAGGCACTTTTTGTGAATTTTTCATGAGATTATTAATAAAGATATTGATATAGAGTTTGCTGGGCTTGTTAAAAACACTTTTGAAATACGTTAAAAAAAATTTTTTCATTTATTTTATACACAAAAACGTCAGTCAAACGCAACGCCTCGAAAAGTTGGTAGGTCTGGCGCGTTGATGGAATTTTGGACATGGTCCATCTGAAACAGAAAAATCAAGTGGTTTTAGATTCAATATGACAATGGATATATCGCAAACCGCAATTATCTCAAAATTTTGATTTTTACTATATTTTTTTTTTAAACGGTGAAAAAAACACGATTTTTTTTGGCCGACAGCTTGTTATTTTTGCATGTATATTAAAAATTGCGATATAGCCATTGTCATACTGAACCTAAAACCACTTGATTTTTCTGTTTCAGATGGACCATGTCCAAAATTCCATTAACGCGCCAGACCTACCTATTTTTTGAGGCGTTGCGTTTGACTGACGTTTTCGTGTGTAAAAAATGTATAAAATAAATAAATATCAATATCTTTATTAATAATCTCATAAAAATTCACAAAAATAGCTTTTTTTCTGAGGGTCCAAAGTAGAATGACCTCTTAAGCAGACATTTTTGGGAATGAGAAAGGACATGTGCACAGACAAAAATAGTTCAATAAAGTTTATAGAAATGTTTAAGAGTTGAGGATACAAACATTTACGAAACAAAGTTCTAGAAAATTTAGAGAACTTTTCAAAATAAAATGCAGAACTTTCAATCATTTTTCCTGAATGTTCCGCATTTTATTCTAAAAAGTGTTGCAAATTTTCCAAAACTCTGTTCTGTAAATGCCTGCATCTCCAACTCTTGCACATTTCTATAAATTTGATTGAACTATTTTTTCCGTGTGGATAGATTATTATGAACTTACTATTATTAAGAATATTCGATATATGTGTAAATTGGCTCTGTTACACGTGCTACTTTTTTGTTCTCTCTTGTTAGTAATTTTTTCATATTAAGGTTCACATTTTTACTTTTTAGCTAATTTAGTTATTTATACCAATTTTATAATTTCAAACTTGCAATTCTTTTACATCATTTTAACAGAATGCTCATCGGTCACACGTTCAAAATTGTTTCAAGTTCTTCTTTTGTACCTTTATAGAGAAAATTGTTCTGTACAGTTCATTTACATTTAGTTTAGACCCATTTTATAGTTCACATGTATAATTCATTCATATAATTTTATTACAATGTTATCCGCCACACGTGCTATTCTTTTAGGTTCTCTTTAGTAATTTCACAGAAAAAATTCTTTGTACAGTTTTTGTTACAGTTTTACTTATCGAAAATTTAGTTATTTAGCCCAATTTTATAGTGTCAAACTTTGAATTTTTTTACATCATTTTTTAACAGTATTTTCATCGGTCACACATTCAAGATTTTAAGTTTCTTCCTCTGTCTTTTTACAAGAAATTTTTCTGTACAAGTTTTTACATTTTTTACATTTTTCTTACATTTTACATTTTTAACATTTGGTTTATACCATTTATAGTTTCACTTGTACAATTTCATTCATATCGGTTAGCCAAAATTGTTATCTGTCACACGTGTTACTTTTAAGTCTCTCTTGTTAGTATTTCTTTCAAATTAAGGCTTTACGCCTTTACTTTATAGCAAATTTAGTTATTTAGACCAATTTTTTAATTTCAAACTTGCAATCCTTTTAAATTATTCTTAACATATTTTTCATCGATCACACTTCAAAATTGTTCAAGTTTCTTCATTTGTATTCTTATAGAAATATTTTTTTCTGTACAGTTCATTACAATTCAGTTTAGACCAATTTTATAGGTTCACATGCATAATTCATTTATATCATTGTATTACAATGTCTCTTTAAGGTTCTTTTTTAGCAATTTTACGAAAAAAATTTTTTTTGCACATTTTTGTTACAGTTTTACTGTATTGCAAATTTAGTTACTTAGTCCAATTTTATTTTCACACCTGCGATTCTTATATCACCTTTTTACTACAATGTTTATCCGTCACACGGTCAATCCTTAAGATTCCTCCTTTGTATTTTTTATAGAAATAAATTCTCACTGATGAGGACTCCAACCCGAGTCGAAACGTTTGAAAGAATGTAAGAACTGAGTTTTCATCATTTCTGGACCCTAAAGCCAATTTACACATATATCGAATATTCATCAAAGGGTCGATACAAGTCCTATCTATAATTATCTATAATTATTAAGAATATTAATTACCATTGCCATTTCTCAAAGTTGCAGCTTCAAGTATCCATTACATCAGGAATAGATTTGTGAAAACTATAATGCGTTTTATTGATCACGTGTTACGTGTTAATTTCAAGCCATGATTAATGTTTTTGGAAAAAAAATTTTTACTGCTTCTGGTTCGATGCTTAGGCGTATATTTATAAGTATTGTCACTCCTTGCATACCAATGTTTTATATATTCGACTCGATGGGGCATTGAGCTCGCCCACCTCAAGAAACAGCTGCTCAAATTTTTATCCAATTGTATGTAAAGTTAACTATCGTTAAATTATCCTTGCAGAAGATTTGCTTTATAGTTGTCAGCTTGTTCTCTTCTATGAACATGATTTTGCTTTGAATGAAATATTCTATCTTTTTGATTCACGTTTGGCAAAGAAAGGGTATTAATTTTATAGCAACAATTTGTACTGCAAATATACAAGAACCAAAATTCCAAAACCCAAGTGAACTAAGTTTTGGAAACTTTATAAATGAATATATGGTCCTACAGAGGGAAAATATTGTAATCCTGTTATCAACACAGAGCTCAATGATTTAAAGTAATTCTTAAAATTGTATAGATTATACATCTAAAGAAACAATGTAAAAGAGACGAGTGTCCTTTTAAAAGGACCGCATTCCAGAATAAGTTAGAAAGCAATGTCGTAGGAATAAATTAGTACCGAATTTATCAGTGGCGTTAGAATCTGATTCTAAAAGAAATGGGTACATTGACTGGGGGACTTCTCAAAATACGACATCCTGGAAAAGGTTAAATAATATTACGAGTACACATGTGGCTACAGTTAGATAGTCATATATGGTTTGAGCATTGCTCTTGGCAATGGCACTCTTCTTTTCTTATTCTATAGCTCTGAGTGCATTCATGGCTCTATTTGTAAACAGCGAGTCGAGGACGTTGAATGTGTTTTCGTTACGTCAGAATATATTAAATGTACAGGTAAAAGCATTTTACTGACACTGGTTCTGGCTCTGTACTTTTTAAATCACTTTTCTCCTACTTAAAAGCTTGCTCTTACTTCTATTTTAAGATGTTAGGTGAGACTCTACTCCGAGAAAAAAAAATTCCTCTCAGACGAAATCTTTGTTTGCACCAACACAAATTTCTCTGACTCGAAAGCATTTTTTTCAATTTGAAGAAACTTTTCTCTGAGTATAAATGCATGGAAAGAAATACAAAAATACAGAAATTATCGTAATTAGGACTTGTATCGACCATCAAATAATAAATTTCATGCGATTTTGTTGTTAGTAGTTGGCTTTAGGGTCTCGAAATAATAACTCAGAAGGTTAGATTCTTTCAATTGTTTCGACTTTGATCGAACCCCTCATCAAATATTTATTTATAGAATATTAAAATAGTAGGAAAAATATTGCACATATGAGGCCTAGTTTGGAGTAAACTTTGGTAATGTGAAGAAATAAAAGATAGGAAAGGAAATTTTCATTTTATAGACTATTTGGAGGGAATAACAATTTCTCAGTTTTGTTTACCTACATCCTGCTGTATTTTAATTTTGGTGAAATTGAAAAATCTAGATATCCCATCCATTTACATGTTTTTATTAAAACTACACAAAACACGCAACTCATTTTGATAGAAAATTTTTTTTTCTTGCAATTTTATGTGATACAATTCAATTTTGATTCTAAAGAATTTTCATGTGTTGTTTATTTAAATTTATTTTATTTAAATTTTCACATTGCCAAAGGTTACTTCTAAATATGATTTATGTCTCCAATATTCTGACTGCTTTCTTTTGATATTTTATAAATACAGAGTAGTCAAAAACACTTTTTATTAGAATACAAGTTTTTTCTTTAAATATTTGAACACTAAACTTCGCATGAGTAATTCTCAACTATTTTTTCATAAAAAATTGGTGTTAAGTCTTGTACTATTTATTTAATCGCATGAAATTTATAATGATTAGGTATTGGGGTTATAATTTCGAATATCTTCGAAAAAGGAAAGAAGTTAAATAACATCTTTCAACAAATATGATTAGATGTGATGTTCCGTGAAGAAAAGGCTCTAACGCAGCTTAGGCAAATTTTAGAGAAGGGGCCTTTAAAGAGACGTTCCAATATAGAAACTCCATAGGATGGCTTCACTTTGCAGTCGAATAACAATTCGAATTTCATAGATAAAAAAATAATTTCTTTTTCCATTAAAGAACAACTCAAAAACTAACGAAAGCATTGAAAATCTGAAAATCGATTTTTCCGCGTTAGACGGAAAAAATAGTTCAATACAGTTTATAGAACTATTCAAGACTTAAAAAACAGGTACTTACGAAAAAAAGTTTTAGAAAATTTACAGAACTTTTCAGAACAAAATGCGGAACTTTCAATCATTTTTCCTGAATGTTCTTTTCCAAAACTATGTTCGGTGAACACTATTTTATCCGTCTAACGCGGAAAAATCGATTTTCAGATTTCCAATGCTTCCGATAGTTTTTGAGTTGTTCTTTAATGGAAAAAATATTTCTTTTTTTATCTACAAAATTCGAATTATTATTCGATTGCAAAGTGAAGCCATCCTGTGGAGTTTCTATATTGGAACGTCTCTTTAAAGGCCCCTTCTCCAAAATTTGCCCAAGCGCGTTAGGGCCTTTTCTTCACGAAACGTCACATCTAATCATATTTGTTGAAAGATCTTGTTCAACTTCTTTCCTTTTTCGAAGATATTCGAAATTACAATCCCAATACCTAATTATTATAATATAAATTTTATACGATTTTTGAATGAATTTTGGTTTATAATTGATACAATTGAACCTCATAGGTAGAATTAAAATTGCTAAATTAATACTTGAAAATAATCGTTAAATTAAGACGTTTGTTTTAAAAAATACCAACAAGAGGATAAAAAGAAGCAAATGGATGTAAAATGGGAGGTGATCTCTTTTCTCTCGAGCGAAATTTGCTATCGACTTTGATATTGAAAAGAAAGAGGAAAGAGCAGTGAGAGGCTGAGGAGAGTCAAGGCGAAAAGAAAGAGGGAAGAGTGGGAGCAATACTTGACCCACGTCGCGGACAAGAATCAGTCAGCTGACTTGGCTGGTCCCTCAGCTGAGACGCGGAATGATTCAAGAGCGGTCCTTCACCCGAGCTTTTACTCAACTCGGAGAGTTATGTTCAACTTTCATCGATAAATTGAAATGAGTTTTTTTATAGATTTTATCTTCAACTTTTTACCAGGGCCCTTCGATTTACAGATTCCCATATAGTGAAATATTATAAAATACTTATTTCAGATTAATAATTTCACTTGTTAATTTATTTGTTGTAAAGATCCTGTGGCTTTTTGCATCATATTTCTTTTACAAGGAGGATGTTTCAAATTTGGAAGGAAAGTTCCCTTTAAGAGCCAGAATCTAATCTTATACACTGAGAGAAAAAATAATGTCACCGCAACAAAATAGTTTTGTTAAACAGATTTTGTTGTCAATACTAAAATTTAGTTGGCATTACAAAAAGAATGGTTAATGTTACCAAAAAATGTATTTGGTTCGAACAAATAATTTGATTGAATGCCTTGGTTAAACCACCTAAATAATTTGGTTGTCCCGACAAAATGTATTACCACTCATGTGTATTGTTTTGTTTATATCAGTATTTCGTTCGCGTCGCACGCAACCGGCACATCATCCTATCTTTCCTCTTCATAAAATATGTTATGAGAGTTAAACTAGGGCGTAAGGTGGCGCTAGTATTAATTATGTTCTGCTAGACCACATAATGCACAGAAAAAATACGAAAAAGTGGCAAATTAATCTCTAAACAAACCATGTTACAGAGTAAAAATTATTTTAAACTAGTAGTTAAACTGTTTTCATATTATTGTGTTATTTTCCATGTGTTACGTGCTTTGACAGTGCAAAGTTACTACTAGCGACACCTGAACTCTGGTGACATATTTCAATTCCTCGATACACAGGTCTGGTCACGCGGCTCTTTTGTTTGATTCGATGTAGCAAACTTTACCGAGAAACCACGTGTCTTCATTTTCGCCGTTCACCGAAATTTAATTTAATCGAATTCGCGACTTCATATTTATTGATGTCTGACTTAAAAGTGCAGCAACTCTTGGAGGAATGGGGCTTACCAGGCCTGATAAATACCTTTAAAGGTAAATCTAACCCTAATAGTGCATTTAATCAAAAATATTCATTTATCATTTTTCACTTTTATTTTGGGATTAAAATCAATATGGCAGAGTCTTGCAAAGTGATTGTTAAAAATCTTACCAGAAAGTGTTCAGAAAATTTTAACAATGTAAATAATGATACATGTAGTTGACTTTTTTTCTACTTTTATGATTTGTAGATTCGAATAACCTCGGAAATTCATATTTCTCTTTCCGTGCACAGAAATATGTTTTATCTGTGCAAAAAATATTGCTAATTTAACAAAATTATGAATTTCCTTCAACAAAACGATTTTGTTCTACTAAAAAAAAGTATGCTCTCCTAACAAAATAATTTTTTTCTTGGAACAAAATAATTTTGTTGAATCAAGAATAAGTTTTGTCATACTAACAAAACACTTTTGTTATCACTACAAAATTTTTTGGTTGAGTGAAACTGAAAATTCAACAAAAAAATTTGGTTGGTCCAACAAAACATTTTGTCAGCTGTATATCAAATAAATTATTTTGTTGCGACAACCAAATTTTTGTTGGCACTACCAAACTGTTTTCTCAGTGTATACAGGGAAGAAAATTCATCCATTCGTAAAAGAGGATAGATTTTTGGCAAATTTGGAAAATAAATTATTTTTATTACGTTGAAAAGCCATTCTCTTTTTCGTAAGATTCCCATCCACATCTATTGATAAATGAATAGACTTCCGAAAGAGACAAAAAAAGTAGCATTGCGTTCACAAAAAATTGCCACATCCTGTACTGGACCCTCCTGGTTTCATCCGCAATGTGGGCATCATATCCACTACCGAACTTTTTGCAGTTTTTCTTAATTTTTTTTACAGCTTCCCTCAGTTTCTTCTGATCCTTAGGTTCTCTGTTGGACCGTACTCAAATTACGATGTTTGCTCGAATGGCGCACGTGCCTTTGGATGACAAAGGTTCGAACTTTTTTCTGCACGATTGAATACTTTGGAAGGAAATGTTTGTCTTTTGCGTGGGTTACGGATTGAGGGAGGGTTGATACTGTCGTTTTAGGAAAAGTAAGGCAGGCCAGAACAAAAAATTATAACTTTCAACATTTGTTAGGATTATTTTTTATTTTATTTTTTTCGAATGTGCAAACATAAAAGATACGTTGCTAAAATCATTTATTCACTGTTAAGTTTTTTTTTTTAGAAAATTAAAAAAATATGTACTTTTAATGTGTTTGCAATATAAACACTGCATTGTGACATGTTTGATAACAATGTAAAGTATTTTTCTTACTACCCTAGTCGAAAGTACGTGGTTTCGGCACCAAATTCACGGCAGAAAGTCTAACTTTCATGCATTGGTCAAGCTATATGCGCGCCCTCTATAATAGCGGGAGTAAAAACGTCGATAACCTCAAACGTCAAAATTTGTCCGCTCTCTGCTAATGTTTATTAGTGGCAATGAGTGGATATTATTTAGAATGTAATAGTAATGACTGAAGTGTAACAAAAATAAAAATAAAAAAATGAATGACATATCATCTGATGAATCGACAGATGAAGAAGAAATGAATAAAAACTTTGAAACTGAAGCTCAATTAATAGTAGAAACTGACACCTTACCCAAAAAGTTCGTTGACAGATGCATGCTAGTCTATGATAATTACCAAAGATGGAAACAAGGAAATAGAAATCTAAACCTTAATTTATAGATGTATTTGATGCCTGCCCCCCCGACCAGCAGCACTCGCTCCGCTCGTGCCGCAAATGTCGGGGCAGGCATCAATATATTCTAATGGACAAATGCAATTATTTTCGTACTTTCGACCGGGTACACTGAGAAAAAAATTTAGCCAACAAAACTTTTTTTGTTATCCTGACAAAATATTTTGTTGTCCCAACAAAACATTTTGTTTAACCAACAAAATTTGTTTGATATAGCAAAATGTTTTGTTGGCACAACAAAAGATTTTTGTTAGCTAAATACTAACCAAATATTTTTGTTGATTTGACAAAAACTGTTTTCTCAGTGTAGCAAGAAAAATGGTATACACTACATGGGCAGAAATTTGAGAGCCCTTGTTATGTAATATACTATTATTCACCTGTTATAATAAATAATACATTTTTTAATTTTTCCTTGGGGGGTTTTCTTTAATTGAAATTATAAACATTTGATAAGAACTTATCTTGATCCTCGAATACTGGCACAGTCGAAAGCGTCCCTATTTCCACAGAAGGGTTTTTAAATTTTTTCAATTTAAATCTATTTAATCAATCTAGAATTTTTTTATTGAAAATCTCTTTACAGTCTGAACTAACTTTAAAAATCTTATCTTCATAAAAATTCTTTTTATGGAAAAGAGCTCTAATTTGAGTTTCAGTCGATGTACTTATAATGTTAGAAACATTATTAAATTTCTTCCACATTTTCATATGAAATTCAATATTTCTCTGTATTATTTTTAAAATAATACATTAATGTATTAAATTCAATATACGAATAGGAAAGAAAATTAATATACTGAAATTAATAATTCATGTAATTTGATTATAATCAATTATGAACTTATTTTGGAAGTGAATTTGAGTTGTAAATAATAAAATAGATTATTGATGTTCTTTCTTATAGATACATATTCAATTACAAATTATTTATAATATCTAAAAAATAAAATTTAATTTGAAATATCATCTACCAGTTTTAATGATTTTAAAGTAATCAAAGAATCTATAAAATGTCCCATTTTATCGACACTTTGATGTATATTAAATTTCATTTACTCTGTATGGAAATGACTTCATATACTTTAATACTAAATTTAATACAAAATTTTTTAAGAGTTAACGGTTCTGAACGTTCATTGAACGATGACAACATTTTTTTTCAATACAAAATTAATTCGCAGTCGAGAGCGTCTTTTTTCCACAGAAATATTCCAAGTTCTTTAAATTAATTACTATGTTTATATATAGGGCCCTTCAAATATACAATTTATCATGATATATATGCTACTTATTAATTTGCTCGCCGGACAAAAATTAATCATTTCATTTTTGAACAAAATATTTTCCATCGTTTAATGAACGTTCAGAACTGTAAATACATTATCAATTGAGGCAATATGAAAAAATATTACCTTCTGAAACTTTTTAATTAAATTGACATAGAGCCAGTTCTTTTCCCGATTTTTAAGATTAGGGGTAACAAATATAATTTTGCGAGAGTGAAGCTTGATATCTGAATAATACAAATAAAATAAATGTTTTTCCTGTGTTGAACACGATTTTTTTTTACAGAGGGGTCGAAAAATTTATTTCTTTGCTCCGCAGGGGCCAATAAAATGCACTTTATGACCTGCTAGTAAGAAAAATAATAAAGATCTACTAAAAAATGTCTCGAAATAATTTTTAATTAAAATTGTTCTTTTTCAACAAAACAATTTTTAATTGACAAGAAGGAACTCAGGCCAAGAAAGCATCCAGTTGGCATCGCCTAGTGCCAGGCATTTTTATGCCAAGATTAAAATGCATGTCATAGCTTGCAACGACGTTCTTAGAACGTCATCGCGAATACGAGATAGAAAGGTGCGAATGGAATCGAATCATAGTTGAGGTCGACTGATAGTCTCAGAAAGCCGAGTAGCATAGTCCCTTGGTCGGTCAAGATACACTAGTATATGTGATCAACAACGAGGGTCAAGGCTTCATGACGCCAACGGAACACAGTTAAAGAATTTAGGTCAAAAAGTCACCGTTCTGAGTACATCTTTTACCATTTGTCTTGGACTCGGTACCAAAGAAGTCGTAAAACTTCTTTAATTGCCATGTTACTTATCGCCTTAAGTTGAGGCACCACTTTAACAATTCTCAAAATTAACGTCTTTGTTGAGAAACTCATTAATGATTTCCATAGTGGCATCTAATTATTTGAATTGCTAATTCTGGGATATGAGAACTAATGTAGAAAAGAGCGAGGCCCCAGAGGAAAAGGAGTCGGCGAAACCGTTACTGGGGCAATAGGCTTCTTCGCGAATTATGCAAAACCACATGGTGCCTTCTAATAATATGATAGATAAAAATAAACTATCTAACCTTTCATAAATTTAATAGTTGCTGGTCGATTGCTTTCCAATGACAAATGAACATTCTTCTCGACGTCGTTCAACTCGGATGAAATGCCTGGAATGAAGTTCATTCGCAGTCTTTGATGCAATTTGTCTATTAGTCAGGAATAATTTTTATGAAGCAATGGGATTTTATATGCAATCGACTTTTTTTAAAAGAACACTTCTTTCTGATTTCATTTTCCTTGTTCCGCATTACCTTGTTCATCTTGTATTTTAAATAAATAAAGAGGTGCATGTATTTGTATTTATAAATATTTATGAACATAAATATAAATAAAATATATTAATATATATATGTATACATGAATAAAATAGTCAAAATAGTTAAAATCAAGGTTGTTCAATACAGCTTCACATCAAAGAATAATGTTATTGGTTCGTGTATAAGCTTGCGGATATATTTTAGATGTTTTCCAACATTTATAATCTTCTTTTACATTGTTAGAAATTTTTATCGTAATTTCTCGTAACACGTGACTGGAGTTTTATTCAGTTACGGTTTCGTAAAATTAAGATAGAATTTCAGAAAATCCAGTTACTTTTTAGTAAATTCAAGAAACAATTTCTTAATTTTCAGTTACAAAGTCTTGAATATTATGATATTTGTATCTGGAAATTCTGAAACATGTAACAGGATTAATTTAACGTTTCGGGTAACTGTAATTTTATGCAGTTACATGTAACAGAAAATTTTGTTACAGTTTCGTAACTTTATGATGAATTTGATAAAAATTGTCTTACAGCTTTATAATTTTAAGATGAATAAAATTACATAAAAATTCAGTTGAATTTAGTAATATTGAGAAAAATTTCAAAAAATTCAGTTGCTTTTTAGTAAATTTAAGAACAAACTTCTAAATTTCAGTTAAAAAGTGTTGAATATTCTGATACTTTTATTTGGAAATTCTGAACTTGTAACAGGAATAATTCTACGTTTCGAGTAACTGTAGTTTTATGCAGTTGCATGTAAATAAAAATTTTGTTTTAGTTTCGTAATTTTATGAAGAATTTTATAAAAATTCAGTTGAGTTTCGTAATATTGAGAAAAATTTCAAAAAATTCAGTAAATTTTTCGCAATTCTAAGATACCTTTACCAAAAAACATAAATATTGTCAAATTTTACGTTACCTTTGAAACATACAATTTTTGTAAACTTTCGAAAATGCCTAGAAATGCATTTATATATTAAATTATAATATATCACATTTTTAAAAGAAACATTTTCACATAAATTTGCTAATGCAACTAATGGATCTTACTGTTACATGCTTGATTGACTTGCAAAAATGTACGCTTTAAAAAATACTTTGAAATAGTTATGCATGTATTGTGTTAATGAATGTCTATAAATAAAATATATGAATATATATAAATTAAATAGTTCAAAACAGTAATTTAGTTAAAATAGTTTGAATAGGTTTAATCAAAGTTGTTCAATACAGCTTCACACCAAAGAAATCATTCTACAGGTTCAATAACCTTTCTTCCATTCAAATATCCAAACATCCCATTTTCACTAATAAATGTTATTTGTCATGTTAAGTTCAATAACCTTTGTTCTACTGAAATATCCAAATCGTCCATTTCCACTTATGAATTTTATTTATCATTTGAAATATCTGGTTCTTTTGTATCACGTTATCAAGTATTATGGTTTCATTCCAAGAAATATCAAACCTTTCTGTATTTTCTAGATTTTAATAATAGAGCCGAAGCCTCTGATTAAATTGAATTAATAATTTATAAACCCTAAAGCCAATATTTCCAGCAGCGTACCAGTTTTTATTTTAAATAAAACTTTTCATATGTAATCCTTGATAGTAAGATATAATTTTATACACCGCTAAAAGAGAATTACGGTTTGAATAGAACTATTCTTTCTTTCTGTCCTCAATTCAAGCCGAATCGAAGTTACTGAGAACGAGAGCTCGTTTGGCAGCGTGACAAAAGGTGGAATCCTGAGTCCTAAGTCTATTGAAAAGAGTTGAGGCACGTCTTGCTATGGTCGTTTTCCCTGTCGTCACTCGACGTTCACGAAGATATTGAGAGTTGCATAATTATTCTAGCCGTGCATTGAGAATGTTTCTTGGCCAATGGGACTGTGGATCTATGGGACAGTAGATGTGGTGTCCCTATGCAAGCCACGCCTCGTGACCCAGACTCCCACGTAACTGTTCTCAAAACATCGGTAGTCAGTTCAAGTGAATCGATGTTGCGAAGAGAGAGAAAGAGCGAGAAATATAGAGAAAAAAAGAGATGGAAAAAGGAAGAAGAGGAAAGAAAGATACAGAGAATAAAGAAAGAAACACGTGTGCAAGTCTATGCAAGTCTTGTGTCGCGCTTCATTGCTTATTTTCTCTTCACATATATTTGTCGACTATGAGTAACTTGATAAACACTCGAAGAATTTATCTTATGAAATTATCCCCCTGGGATTGAGAATTTTTCATTCCGATCAACTATTTCAATCGCTAGTCATTCTCGATGATTGGATTCTTCTACTATTGCTGAAATGAAAAGTTCTTTGTTCGACTTTACCATCCTTTTAATTGTAAAAAGCATAAGTACCTTGAAAAGGAAAATGTCATAAGTTCAGGAATCTTTATTAAAAATATTAAGGTAGTTGTCGTGCCAAAAATCAGTTTCTGGCAAAAGAAGTTTTTCTATGATTTCAAGACTGAAAATTATATCTGTGATATTTAATTTGGCATGGGGTCAGTTTAGTTCCAATTTGTTTATGTCGTAAAAAACATAAACATCAGAAAGGCAAACGTTTCGGCCACAAATGGGGGCCCTCTTTTGTGCCAACAATTTTAATTTGCATTAAAAATAATAATTATAAACTAAACAAGCAAAACTCATGCAACTTAATATTTAATTTCTTTTTGTTTTTTTTTGTTTTTATCACTGTGGGTCAATATAACAAAGGACATGTGCAGGAACATGTCAAGATACAATACTGAAAATGATATCATCAGCCGTGTCATATGTAAGGAAAGACACTCTTTTTAATGAAAATGATTGAAGTTTCTTAAATCATAGCTTATTTTTCCGGGGAAAATATTCTCTACAACTTAACCGTTTCCAATTTTTGAAAATGAATCAATTATTATCAAATACAGCAATTTTGTTATAAAAATTTTGTTTTGGAAAATTGATTTTTAATGATTTCAGCCATTAAAGAATTTATTTTCAAAAATTGGAAACGGTTAAGTTGTAGAGAATATTTTCCCCGAATAAATAAGCTATGATTTAAAAAACTTCAATCATTTTAAAAAAATTGGTAAGAAGCGATAGTAAGGAAAAATCCTATTACAAAAACCATTATTGAAAAATTATTTTTTGTAATTTTTAAATTTTTTCATTAAAAAGAGTGTCTTTCCTTACATATGACACGGCTGATGATATAATTTCCAGTCTTGAAATCATAGAAAAACTTCTTTTTCCAGAGACTGATTTTTGGCACGACAACTACCTTAAGACACAAATTTTTCATTTCTGTCATTCTGATAGATTCTGTATGTAATTTTTATTGGTTTAAAATCAAAATTTGCATGTGTTTCATTAGGAGAGATTTAAATTGTTTATGGAGATTGTAAAATTAGGAGAGAATTACTTAAATATGGCATGTAATTTAAAAATTAGATTTTTAAGTCAGCTGCTGTTTTTGGAGATACTGAACGGGTGTTTCTTCGTGTTAGGGTATAAAAAGGCAATCACTTTTCAGCCTCATCTTCATGCAAACGGGGCGTCTGTCAAATTAAGAAGAGAAAAATGCGAACTGGCCGCACGCCCACCAGGACGTCCATCCTTCATCCTCTAATTTCAGGAGGTTTTCACCGGTCCATTCTTCCTCCATTGAGACCTTGGCGAATAGAATAAAAATGGTACATGCGTCCAGCGGATTAAGCTGAAATAAACTTGGACACTTTTGACCATTTTTGAGTCCTTTTTAGATTTAACACCTTGGTCCAGCGTATCGACCGCTTGCTCAATCGTCCATGGTGACAGCTGAGCTACGATTCGATGCATCTAATTGCCAATTAAAAAGACATTTTTCTCGTTTTGCAAAGATCAGAAGCCCGCGAAAGGTGTTACAATTCGTGAATAACCCGCGGTCAGTTCGGCATCAAATACTGGGACAACTGTATTCAGTGGAAGGCTTTCAACATTTTTTCCATTATTCATCGCGCAGTGACCAGTGTCCTCAAAGGATTCAAAATGCATCGATTTTCAGCCCTTCATTCTCCCAATCAATCTCGAGTGTCTGATTCTTTCCAAATACGCTTAAGAAAAGTTTGGGCAATTCTTCACAAAAGGGCACTTCATTTCAAATTTTGCGTGCCCGGTACACCCAGTGAAAATTTTTATAAGTCATTTATTTACCCTCCATTGTAAAAACAAATTGTAATTTTCCAATACATAGGTGATGAAATTTTTCAATAATAAATTGAAAAAATAATCTTCTATCGAATTATTTCAATAATTTACAAGAACTATTCGAATCCCTATTAGATTTTTTTTCAATATTGAAATTTTTCAAAGTCAGACACGCAATATTCGGCACGTCATTGAATATTTCCTACATGATTTATATAAAAATTACTTAATTACTTCCAATACATAATTGGAAGTTTCAAAAAAAAAATTTTAGAGTGTACTTTTCGTAATTTAAAATCAATATTTGTTTATGCTACAAAAAATATTGTTGATTTTAAAATATATTAGTAATACTTGGTAAGTTTTCATTGGCTTTAGGGTCCATAAAAATTAAGTCTATTTAAGGTAGTTTTCATCCACGAAAATTAGACCTCAGGCAAAAATAGATAATTTTGCTTTCAAGATTAGCAATATTATTATTGAAGGGCTATTTTGGAAAAGAAAAGATTAATTTCCATGAAAAAAATTTGAAATACAGAAAAATAATTTTATCAATGAATTTAATTTTTGCCCCAACTTTTTTTTCTTCTCGCTTCTTACCAAATTTAAAAAAATTATGCGATTCTAATAAATCATGAATCATGTTTTCAGAGAAAAGATTTCCCACAACTTCGCCGTTTCTGATTTTTAAAAATAAATTCTTTAATTGCTGAAAATATTAAGAAAACATTTTCCAAAACGAAATTTTTATAAAAAAATTGCAGAATTTGATAATAATTTATTCATTTTCGAAAATTGAGAATGGTTAAGTTCCAGGGAATCTTTTTCTGGAAAAAGTGATTTGTAATTTATTAAAATCGCATAATTTTTTAAAATTTGATAAGAAGCGAGAAGAAAAAAAGGTGGGGCTAAAATAAAATTGATTGATGACATTATTTTCCTGTATTTCAAATTTTTTTCATGGAAATTAATCTTTTCTTCTCTAAAATAGCCCTTTAATAATAATATTGCTAGTCTTGATAGTAAAATTGTCTATTTTTGCCTTTGCTCTAATTTTCGTGGATCAACTACCTTAATCAGACGTCTTGGCTCTAATCGCAGCCGTCATTAGTGATTTATTTTGAATCTAATAAATACCTAAAACAATTTTGCTGACTTGGGGTTTTTTATGCAAAATTTGTAATTCTCGTTTTTACACATACGTTAATAAAAAACTTGAAATTGCTTCAGAATAAAATAGTTTGAAGCAAGAGGTAGAAAGAATTTGAGAAATTTCTTCATAATGAAGTAGAAAACTTGTACCCAAGTTTTCATATAATTCCACGCTAAAGGCTTCTTTGATATAAGGTTAGATATGAAATACCTCAGTAAATTTTTATTTGGTATAAATCAAAAAATGAAAATTAACATCGCTTGAAAATAAAATACTATGAGAGAATTTTTTTTTGGATAAACTGACAATTTTTGCTTAAATATATAGGTGTAATATTGATTATTTTCTAATTAATGGTTTTTTTAATAATCATTTTTTACTACACGGGACTACACGGAGAAAATTCATTTGTGAAAATTTAATCAGAAGTTGAGTAACGCTGGGGTATGGTGACTTTTGTTGAAGGTTTAAAATTTTTTTGCGTATTTATTCAATAACGAATTATAAAGTTTATTTGAATAGCTGAGTCCGAAACAGTTGATTAAACTTCATAATTCGTTATTGAATTAATACGCCCAAAAAATTTTAACTTTCACCAAAAGCCAATATGTCCCAGCTTTACCAAACTTTTGATTACATTTTTACAAACTAATTATCTCCGTGTAAGGATTCTTGTAATGAAATATAATACAATAGTTTCAGCTAAGACATTTTTTTGAAATGAGGAAATCTTTACTTTTTCAATCCATAGCAATGTAAAGACGTTTCTGATTTGGAAAACTTCTTTCCAAGTGTGTTATTAGTTATCCTGATGAGGCCAAACAGTTGCATTTACTTACATAGTCAATTTTTTAAAATTATAAGAGGAGGATTTTTAGTAATAAAATATTTGCAACTGAAAAATGAGAAAAAATGATTTTCAAGGAAATCAAAAAATAGATTAACCAGATCACGTGACCAAATTCCTGTAAAAGTTCATGTGAGATAACTTTTTTATTTTACAAAATGCAAAAAATTTTACACTTACCTGTAATTATCGATAAGTTTACGAATTTTTTCCAAATTTTTACTAAAAAGAAGTTAACACACGATATTTTTCATCTTCTTTTGTACTTTCCAAATGTTCATAAAGATACTTTGCAAATTAAAAAAGTTATCTTACATGAACGAATAAATGTATAATTTAGTCACGTAGTCGGATTAATCCATAGCCTTAAATAGTAAAAATTTTAGTTCACAGAAAGAATAAACGAGAAATCCTTCTAAATTTAGAGAACATCATTGAATAATATGCGCAGGTATATATTACGCAGCAGATGATTAGGTTCGATTATACTGAAAGGGTTACGCAATTTGCACGCCAACAAAGCGAAATGTAACTACATGAATATCGCATTGAGTTTGAAGAGATTTCGTTAGCACAAAGATGCAGCACGTGCCACGTCTCCCCATTGAATTTGCGCTTTGAAAGCCTTCATAGAATGAGGCATTGAATATTATTACGTTCGCGGTATCGGTGGAGATCCGTCCATCCCACATTTTTCTCGCTGAATAGGAATTCTCCAACGTCAGTTGCGTTGAACTTCCGGATAGAGGATTTCATCGTTTCAGGAAGAGACCTAGCCACAACATCAAGGCTTAGGTGGGAACCATAGTCAAGTCATCATGTTCCGTAGATTACGTAGGCGGTACACCATATGGCTTACAAAAGCGATCAAAAAATTGAAGAATTCTGCCTTTCATCTCCGATGACGACGCGTTCCCTTTTCCGGAAATAGAACAAGATGCAATACGAGATACCATGAGATCTTAGAAGGTGGTCCATCCCTGCTTTAGGAGGAGGGGGGAAGAGTAGAAGAGAATTGCACGAAAAGGGTTGCGAACCAGTTTTGGTACCAGCTGCAATATGCCACTCGAGGTAGCAGCAGGAAGATGATCTGAAAGAAAGGGGGTGAAAGGGGTTTGCAAAGGACGAATCCCTTTCACCTTCCTCGTATCCCGCTTCCTGATTCTTCTTTTCAACGCAGCGGAACACGTGCCGTGCCCGTGAAGTACAAGTCACGTGTCGCGTGCCATGGCACGTGAGCGTCTTGTGCCACGGCCACGACAACGTTGCGGAATCGCGTCTAAGCAGAAAATTAGAAAAAATTAACAATTTTATTCCAACTTTTACTGATGTCAGCCACTGGCGTATTTACCTCTGAAACCGCGCTAGCTTTTGTTAAAAGTACCGCCTTATTTTCATTTCTAGGGCCAAAATAAAAATGGTGACTATTCTTTAGATGGGATAAGTGCTAATAAAGTATATTATTTTCAAGTTATTAATTTTATTGATATTAATTTTTTTTTCATATAATATTTAGTATGCAGTGTATTTTAATAATTCTCAAGGTATATAATTTTAAAAAATGGCCTTTTTGGCCTCTCGTTCAAATAGAGCAGTGATTCCAGCTACTTCGGAATTTGTATTTTAAAGAAATTATAAGTCAAGATCTGTAATTGTTTGTGATAATTGTAGAAATTTGATAAAAAAGAATACTATCAATTTTATATAAATGATATTGATCAAGTCTAAATTATACACTCTGAAAATTCTATTAAATCATATCAAAATGCCAATTCAAATACAAAAAGTGAATTTTTTTGTCAATAGTCACATGATTTAAAAAATGGAATTCAGGATTTTTAAAGAGAAATCATTTATCAGTCTGGGAGGACTTTTTTGTATGCATTATTTATTGATTATCGATTCTAAGAGCACTTTTTAGGTTAGTTATCGTATGTTAAAAGTCAAACTGATGAAACGCACTTAAACCAAAGGATGCAAAGGATAATACTTCAATGTCTGGCTTTTTGTTGTCTTCTCGACATTTCATGTCTAAAAGACGTCATTAAGACGTAAGACGTCCGTAGGATGGCAAAAGGTCTGACATTAAAGTCTGCAGAACGTCCATAAAAGGTCTCGAAGATGTCTAATGTTCCCGCATTCACTGAGAAGCTTGTGAATAAAATGATTATTAATAAAGCAAATAATATTTATGTGCTAAGAAAACAATCAACGATACGTTTATAATATCTCAAGTATTTGTTTAAGAAATTCTTAAAATTTGAAAACTAAAAAATTTGCCTTTAAAAAAAAGTAATAATAATGCTCTTTATTTTGACTCTCTATTTAACAATTCTACACAATCAGTTAATTATATTTTTCATTTTTTAATTATTATTATTATTAATTGCACTTTTTAAATATAATTTATATCTCAGATTTACGTGTATAATTTTCTACGTAGAAGCAAAGATAAAAATAAATGAAAGGTCAATAAATTTTCTGTTAAAAAAGCAAACTTTAATAATAGCAGAAGTTCACGCTTACGAAACTTAAAGTCGTTTAAGGTAGTTCGTTCATGAAAATTAGACCTCAGGCAAAAATAGATAATTTTGCTTTTAAGAATAGCAATATCATTATTGAAGGGCTAATTTGAAAGAGAAAAGATTATTTTTCATGAAAAAAATTTGAAACACAAAAAAATAATTTTATTAATAAATTTTATTTTTGCCCAAACTAATTTTCTTATCGCTTCGAGCCAAATTTTTTAAAATGATGCGATTCTGATAAATCACGGTTCATTTTTTTGGGAAAAATAATCTCTACAACATGACCGTTTCCTATTTTTGAAATTGAATTAATTATTATCAAATACAGCAATTTTTTTATAAAAGTTTTGTTTTGAAAAATTGTTTTTTTATAATTTCAGCCATCAAAGAATTTATTTTCAAAAATTGGAAACGTCAAGTTGTAGAAAATATTTTTCCTAAAAAAATGAACCGTGATTTATTAGAATCAAATTATTTTTAAAAATTTGGCTCGAAGCGATAAGAAAATAAGTTTGGGCAAAAATAAAATTTATTAATAACATTATTTTTTGTGTTTCAAATTTTTTCATGAAAAATAATCTTTTCTCTTTCAAATTAGCCCTTCAATAATAATTTTACTATTCTTGAAAACAAAAATTATCTATTTTGCCTGAGGTCTAATTTTCGTGAACGAACTACCTTAATGTTAAAAAAAATAGCGCCTTTACACTGAATAAGATTTTTTATTTGAGAATAAATTTTATCTCTACCCTGATCTGTTGAATATTGACCAGAAAATATAAATACACAAAAATGACACTTATATCTCATCGATATTTTATGTTATTGAAAATAATTGAATCTTAATGTTTCACAGAGAGTGAAATAAATCAATTACTCATAAATCACAATTCTTGACCGCACGTAAAATTTGTCACGTGTCGCATGCCCTACAATAACATCATTGATAGTCTGTTAGATATCTCAAGCATTTTCAAACAGTTTTGCAAATAGCTATTATACTTGTCCTCGCGCATTTTCTTTCTGTTCCGGTAACGTTACTCACTTTTGTTACAAACATCATGATCAGTTTTCCTATATTATGTCGCAACAAACAATACTTTAATCAATTTCCTGATATTTTTCACTCTCACAAGCCATTGTCATTACTATTTAACTTCCTTCTATACTAATTATAAAAGAGGGTTATAATATTTAATAAAAAATATATTTATGATTTTTTGGATAGATGCATTCTTAATTAAAAGGATCTCCACCTTTAATATTTTTATTTGTTGAGTTTAGACCTTACATATAATTTTTGTATCTTTAGTACCTTTATTGAGGAAGGTTTTGGGCTTTTTTTTAATCTCAGCACCTTTATATATTTTTATACTAAAATTTTTGGGCATTTTTTGGACATTTTTTGACTCTCAATAACTTTTATGTTTTTTAACCAATTGTCATAATTCTTTTTTTATTTTGTTCCTTAGAATATGTAGCAACTTTTTTGCTATGTAAAATAAGGTAAAGTAACTGAAAAAAGTTACAAATAAAATAATTAATGAAAATACCCCAAAAAATAATTTTTTGTAGTTGTTTTTTAGCTAGAATGCTTTCCATATACAAAATTATTGATAATATAACAAAGAATAAGTAGTAATAATTTCAAAGGCATGTGTCTAATACTTCAGATTTTATTTAAACATGTGTTGCAATAAACACGCATGATCACAACTTGCGGAAAACGGAGTTTAAAGTAAAGTCTTAGAGGCAGGCAGCCAACATTGTGTTATTAAATATATATATACATAAAGGCAATATATATATTCTGTTTTCATAGGGCTACCTGTTATATACTATTTTCCATATAATTCAGAAATATTATTAAATAAATAAACAAACTATTTTGTGTAAAAAGCTAATTTTCGCTAAGAATGCGTTATTCGTAAATCGTAGACTTTTGATTTTATTTATTTTTTCGTGAAAAAAGAATCAGATCGCCCTGAAAATTTAGACACATACTCAGAAAAGTATAGAGAATAAAAAAATTAATTTTTTGGAAAGAGTCAAAAAAATAAAAAATATACCAATTAAAAGTGCCGGATTCCCTTAAGGCATGCATGTGCGTCACAAGTTAGATCCTCCAACTTTTTTATAAAATAGTGACTAAATTTAATTCATTGTAAAAGAGAGAGTACGGAGTGAAAATATCTATTATATTTACTGAGTCCATAAGTTAAAAGAGTTGTAGTATAAAATATCTCTAAATTTAACAGATATTTCAGTAGAGTTCGATGTTTTTTTTTTTTGAAAACAACAAATTCCTTAATAAACATAACCGGCATTTCTCTAATGTTTATCAAAAAATCTGCTATTTTTACTAAAAAACGGCGAATTGTACTGAAATGTCTGTTAAACTTACAGAGATATTATACTGTCACTATTTTAATATATGGAATCAATAAATGCACCAGATTAATTTTTCTTTGTGTGTAAGAAAAAGTCACAGACGTCTATCTTTTACCAAAATCAATTTTAGTTACTATTTTGCAAAATATCTGTACTCAATTCCAAAGATTTTAAGCCCGTGGATCAACGAGACTACGTGACCAAATTCCCGTAAAAGTTCATCTAAGATAACTTTATTATTAAAAAAATATCTTATTGAAAGTTTGGAAAATTTTCAGAAAAGTGTTTTTTAAATTAAAAAAGTTATCTTACATGAACGAATTAATGTATAATTTAATCAGGTGATCAAATTGATCCACGGCCTTAATAAACTCATAGAAGTTTCAAAAAGCTTTACAGAAGTGTATATAGGAGTATTATGACTTTAAAGTCACAGTTCTTCAAAAACATGTTTAGCACATAATTTGCATAATACATTTTCCATTAATCATGCCAATTTGAATGTTAGCATATACGTAAAGATTAAGAGCGGCAACTAGATTGGAATCTTCATCACGAGTAATAGTTTAAATAAGCAGAAAACTGTTCAGACATCGTTGGCTAATGATTCTTATGCATCGGAGAACGCGGAAGAAATAGAACAAAAGAAGGTAAAGAAGGCCGCGAAGAGACGAGGGAGAATAAGATAAGCTTCATGCCCACTAGTCCCTTTCTAAGTAAGAGTGGGTTAAGGCCCAAGGTCCTCCTGTCTTCACGAAGGCGATCTCCGGATGCGACGGATACCTCGTCCCGCACCTTCGACCTACAGACGGTTAGTGGGCACCTTACCTAACAGTACCTTCTCTTACGATGCAGTAGATGCACCCATACTCTCTCATTAAATCTACTAAAATAAACGTGGGAAATTTTCAATTATTGGCGAATAGATACTTAGGGTTCCATTAGAAAAGTTCATTGTCGACTTATTTCTTTGGGTGGTAAAATTCATTCGCGTAGGTGCTCTTCAATCGAGTAGGTGCATCCTATTTCGTTCATCAAATTTTATTTTTTAGTTAAGGTAGTTGATCCACGAAAATTAGACCTCAGGCAAAAATAGATAATTTTGCTTTCAAGAATAGCAATATTATTATTGAAGGGCTATTCTGGAAGGGAAAAGATTATTTTCCTTGACAAAGATTTTAAACTCAGAAAAATAATTTTATTAGTAAATTTTATTTTTGCCCCAACTTTTTTTCTTATCGCTTCTTACCAAATTTTAAAAAATTGTGCCATTTTAATAAATTACAAATCACTTTTTCAAGAAATAGATTCCATACAACTTAACCATTTCCAATTATCGAAAATGAATAAATTATTATCAAATTCAGCAATTTGTTTATAAAAATTTCATTTTGGAAATTTTATTTTAATGGTTTCAGCCATTGAAGAATTTATTTTTAAGAATCAGAAACGGTGAAGTTGTGGGAAATCTTTTCAATAATAATATTGCTATTCTTGAAAGCAAAATTACCTATTTTTGCCTGAGGTCTAATTTTCTTGGATGGAAACTACCTTAAGGGGGTCATCCCGTGTAACTGGTTAAAAAAATCGAATTTTATTTTTTTTTGCATGAATTACATCCAAATGAATGAATTCTAATTCAATGAGACGTTTTTTTTCATGTTGGAGAAGTCGTAAAAAACACCAAAATTCACAAAAAAATATTCAATAACATGCCGGAAATACAGTTAATGCAAGGAATGCAATAAATCGAGATTACAAAATAGGGTTTTATTTATACATATATTTGACTGTACAGAATAATTATAATGATCATGATTTTCTACTACTTCAAACTTTAAACGCGTTTATTTTAAAACTGCAATTTTCAAGTCAGCCGGACACATTATACTCAAACAAATTTCAACCAATTCACTTAAAATTTCAACTGCATATTTAGATTTATATTGTCCAAGGAACTGCGTAGGATTTTTTTATTATATTGCATAGCTCCTTTTTTATTAACAATTTTCTGAGGATTTTTATCGAAATTCATACTTTTTTGCCTTAGAAGTGCACTATTTGGGCAAAGATCAATATATAAAAAATCGTTAGGAAATTGTTAAAAAAAGAGGAAATATCCTACGTACTTCCTTGGACAATCTAATTCTAAATATACAGTTGAAATTTGTTTGCGTAATGTGTCCGGCCGACTTGGAAATTGCAGTTTTGAGATAAACCCGTTTAAGGGGCACAACTAGTTGGAAATTTTGAAAATTTCGATATTTTTTTTTGTTATGAGACATGTTGTACTCATGTCTTTGTATTTTGTCTTGACCCAAAATTGAATTCGTTTAATTATTTTTGCATTGGCATTGGGTCAGTTTCTTTACGTTAAAATCTTTAATTTATGGACATATTATAAAAAGAAGCTAAAAACAGAATCATATAAATCATAGGGAAACTAAACAACAATTTATAAAATTAATAAAAAATGGGTTGGGGGGGTTGGGGGTTTAAGGCAAACGTTTCGGCCACAAATGGGGGCCCTCTTCAGTGCCAAAAAATGTTTTTCAAGGACTTAATAACTAAGCTGTAAACATGCAAAAATTTTGGTGTACATATTAAATTAGATTTTTTCTTTTTTGTGTTTTTTGGTTTTTTTGTTTTCTTAAATTTATTATTTAATAAAAACATGCAGTTGACTTATGTAACGGTGGGGTAAGATCCAAAACGTCCAGGGACGAGACAGCTCAAAACCCAGTCCGTCCGCTTCTCCTCAAAAGTGAGCACCAGACAGTGTAATGGGGATGATTTTTTAAATAATATTTGGCTCCTCAAGTGTGTTGTGTCAAAAATTGTGTCTTTCAAAGTTGTGTTTGATTTCTTATATAAAAAATATTAACATTTTTTCTATGATTTTAAGGCCATGGATCAATTGGACCACGTGACTAAATTATACATTTATACGTTTATGTAAGATAACTTTTTTAATTTACAAAATATCTTTCTGAAAATTTGGGAAACGTAACAAAAGACAATAAAGCACGTCTGTTAACTTCCTTTTAGTGGAAATTTTGAAAAAAATTAGAAAACTCATAAAAAATTACAGTTAACTGTAAATTTTTTTAGAACATTTTCGCTCAAAAGAAATTGACAGACGTTCTTCATCGTTTTCTGTTTAATTTTCCAAATTTCCAGAAAAACATTTTGTAATTTGAAAAAGTTATACAAGACATAACCATTACTAAATGTCAACATACAACAAGAATCATGACAACCCACCATGAGACTCTAGGTGGTAGTGGGGAGCCCCTCCAAATCCCGATAAACGAGGTGTTTACATTTCAAGGGCGTCCCGATAAATGAGGTTTTACTGTATTCTCTACTAATCTACTGTTTCCAATTTTTAACGCAAAGTTTTCAGTGGCTGCAATCGTTAAAAGAATTTTTTTAAAAAGAACATTTTTTAAAAATAAATATATTTTATGAATCCATTATTTATTTTCAAAATTGCAAACAATAAAGCTGTAGAAAATATTTTCCTCGAAAAAATAAGTCATGATTTAAGAAAATCCAATCATTTTTTAAAAACTAGTTAGAGGCGTAAGGAAAAGTTTTATCACAAAAAACATTATCAAGAGTATTATTTTTCTCTAGTTTTAGATTTTTTTCATAAAAAATACTCTCTTTCCAATACCTCCACTGAAAAGTAAACAAGGTCCGTTATTATCCATACAAATTCAAACGCAACTGTCACTTGTTTGAACATATTCAACGCAACTGTCAGTTGTTTGCTTGACAAGTCGAAAATTATATGTCTTGTTTCCTCTTAACGGGCTTGAAAACAACGCTTTTAGTGGAGTAATTGTAAAAAGTACAGTGTTCGACACATGTCCAAAAAACGCACGTTTTCGAGCCTGTAGCGTGGGCTGGACGTTGCTCTTTTCAGACCAGAAACCAACGCAGAGAAAAAAGTATCACACCAGGGAAATAAATTCGAAACATGAAAGAAAAGGATACTTTGTTCCCTTTTACCTGCTCTCCGGTCTGAAAACACAGCAACGTTCAGCCCAATTTATTCCTGAAATATAACTTTTTCAATGTACTAAATATCTTATTTTTTTGGAAAAATAATAGAAGGAAATGAAGAACGTTTAATAACTTCTTATTAGTAAAAATAATGGAAAGATTATCTTTAGAGAAAATACAACTAAAAAATCTATCGAAAATTACAGATTTATACATTTTGGTGTTACCGGTATTATAATATTGAGGAAAGTAGATGGCCTTTCCTGTAATTGGATGGCCGGAAATATGGTAATGGCCGGAAAGACCATCTACTTTCCTCAATAAGAAAATTACAGATGTTCTGTATTTTCTCTTGTACTTTTCAAATTTTCAGAAAGATATTTTGTATACTAAAAAAATCTTCTTGCAGAAATTTAATCACATTGTTCGGCTAATCTGGGGCCCTAATTAATGTAATTTAAATTTAACTTAGCACTTTCTCAAAAAAAAAAAAGTAAAAATAATTTCTGATTGAGCAGTTTAATCGGTGTGATAATTAATACTCAGAAAGTATCAATTAATCCAAGTTGGTAATTAAGATGCCTGGTGTAAGAACTTGGTTTACTTTTCATGTTGGATTTTCGAACGGCCTTAAGTGTCATTAGTCGATTCGACACCTAAGGCCATTTAAATTCTACCAAATTTAACATGCTCATGTTTTTTATCCTGAAGGTTCAATTATGATGAAATGCATTTATCATTATACTTCGAGATAAAATTCACTTTATCAAACAACTTATAACACTTGTCAGATTATCAAACTGAAATACGAAAATGTTTAAATAATTTTAAAACATGGAAGGATAATAATTGATTCAAGGTAATCAAATTTCTTGTAATTTAAAACTCATAAAATTACTGTTCTCTGCAGTTTTATATTTTAGATTTCATCAGGTCATGTCGCGATAAATTGAATGAGCTTATGAATATTTTGGACGTAATTGGGACTCGTTCCAAATGTCAGTTGCACGTACCTGATACTCACATAAAATTATCACACTCAAGTTATTCCAGATAGATTTGCAAACTGATCAATCATCATTAAACTAAAAATCACTCGGTTACGTGGGAACACCATTTTGAAATTTGTAAAATATAAAAAGTTTTTCTGTTGCATTATTGTAATAAATAGAATCTCAAAAATACATGATAAAATTTTTAGAGGCTGATGCGTGAAAATTCAGAAGCTGCAAATGTTTTATGCAGGTACGAAATTCAAAACTTCAAATGCGTTTTTTCGAAATCACTTTTATTAAATAGGCGGATGAATATCTTAACCGTTTTTCAACCAATCAACTTCATTTTAAAAGGAATCTTCGTAATCAGATTATTTCAAGTTTCCTCTACGTTTAACAGAAGCTATTATAACAAACTTTGATAAAAAGTTCAAATTTTTTAATTCAAACCTTCCTGTCAAAATTTCAGCACACGTACGTACACTTTACGACCTATAGTAACGAAAATTACTGTTTGGTCCGTGAAAATGGTGTTCCCCCTTTAGAGGTTAGGCCATCTTGAAATTATGAAAAACAAATTTACAAATATTTATAATATACAAATATACAAATATATAGAACAATATTTCTGTTTTATTTTGCGTTTTTCTCGAAACTACTTCCTTCACGCTTGTGGAACGAATATCTCGAAAACTACTCGGCCGATTCATTTAAAATTTTAAACACTTAAATTAATTAATTATTAAACACATTAAATTATACATTAATTCACCCATGTAAGATAAGTTTTTACATTCTCATCATAAATAAGAAGGTATTAGTTTTATGAGCTTATAAATCTCTACTAATTATCCTTATAACATTTTTTGATTAAACAAAAATTAGGAAAGTTACAGTATGTTAAAATTTAAGAAAAGTCAATATCTGAATTTTATTTTCCATTTAAATTATACGAGACACGAAAAAACAGGTATGTTACAAAATTGTTTACTACATAAGGGTCTGCGAATTCTTATGGCCATATTTTCTCATAAGATGCATATTTTTCTTTTAATTTAAAAAAATACTATTGAAAATCGAAAATTCAAGTTTTTAACCATAATATATGAAATACGAAAAAAACGAAAGAATGCAAAATTGTTCACTTCCATAAGGTCTAAAAATTTTATCTGACTCAGTTTTTGATAAAACGTATATTTTTCATTTTTAATTTTAAAAAATACGATTAAAATTAAAAAATTTACTTTTTTCAACAAAATATGTGACAAACGACAAAAACGTTGAGGTTGAAAATTATTTGCATAAATGAGGCTTACAAATTCTCAGTAGGATATTTTTTAATAAGATGTATATTTTATGTTTTGATCTTAAAAAAACACTATTGAAAATCAAAAATTCCACTTTTTAAACAAAAATATGTGAGATACCAAATAAGCGTTGAAATGCAAAATCGTTTGCTTAAATAAAGTCTATGATTTTATTGGTTTTAAGTTTCTACATGTTTGTGTCCCAACTACCAAAAATTTTGTTTCGAAAATTTGTGAAATGGTAAAGAAGATGAAAATGGACCTAAACTGACAACTTTTGGTTTTGAGGATGAAAAAAAGTTCAATTTCACGAAATCTATCCAAATATTTTCTTTTATTATCAAAACGAAAATGTGTCTACGTCCCTTGTCATCTCCTCTACCACTACTCAAATTTTGAAAACAAAATTTTATTTATTTCAGACGTAAGCATCTAGAAACTGAACCAAGTTGTTGAGATGAATTTACTACTTTTCTTAAGGTAGTTTTCATCCAGGGTAATTAGACCTCAGGCAAAAACAGATAATTTTTCATTCAAGAATAGCAATATTTCAAATTAATTAGTTGAGTTTGAAATTTTTGTCACTGCCTACATTATCGGAGGATCACTAGTCGCGTATCAGATAGGATACGTTGTCGACAGGTGTCCTCGTAGACAATTTAAAACTCTTATATCGCAAATAATGCAAATAAATTCAATATTTAAAGAATTTGAAAATCTTTCTGTGGAAAAAATGACGCTTTCGACTGCGCTGGGATTCGAGCCCAGGTCTTTCGATTGCCGGTCGACTGCTCTAACCACTGAGCTACACAGGCGTCCGACATCTCTTTCTCCACAGGAAGATCTCCTTATATCGCCTAGTGGCTCAGCCTTGCGGCTGTAAATGATTTCCAATTAATTAGTTGAGTTTGAAATTTTTGTCACTGCCTACATTATCGGAGGATCACTAGTCGCGTATCAGATTGACAAAAATTTCAAACTCAACTAATTAATTTGAAATCATTTACAGCCGCAAGGCTGAGCCACTAGGCGATATAAGGAGATCTTCCTGTGGAGAAAGAGATGTCGGACGCCTGTGTAGCTCAGTGGTTAGAGCAGTCGACCGGCAATCGAAAGACCTGGGCTCGAACCCAGTGCAGTCGAAAGCGTCATTTTTTCCACAGAAAGATTTTCAAATTCTTTAAATAGCAATATTATTATTGGAGGGCTATTTTGAAAGAAAAAAGATTATTTTACATGAAAAAAATTTTGAAACACAGAAAAATAATTTTATTAATAAATTTTATTTTTGACCCAACTTTTTTTCTTATCCCTTCTTACCAAATTTTAAAAAATTATGCCATTCTAATAAATCATGAATCCTTTTTTCAGAGAAAAGATTTCCCACACCTTCACCATTTCTGATTTTTAAAAATAAATTCATTAATGGCTGAGACCATTAAAAAAACATTTTCAAAAACGAAATTTTTATAAACAAATTGCTGAATTTGATAATAATTTATACATTTTCGAAAATTAGAAATGGTTGAGTTGTAGGGAATCAATTTGTAATTGATTAAAATCGCATAGTTTCTTAAAATTTGGCAAGAAGCGATAAGAAAAAAAGTTGGGTCGAAAATAAAATTTATTAATAAAATTACTTTTCTGTGTTTCAAATATTTTTCTTGTAAAATAATCTTTTCTCTTTCAAAATAGCCCTTCAATAATAATATTGCTATTTTTGAAAGCAAAATTATCTATTTTTGCCTGAGGTCTAATTTTCGTGGATCAACTACCTTAAGTATCACATGCCTTTAATTTTCGATTAATTGTTTATGTTACATTTTTTTTTCAAAAACCAAAAACTTTTTATAATTTTTTCGGCTATGCTATACACGTGAGATATTGTACCAGTTAAAGCCATGGATCAATCGGACCACGTGACTATATTATAAATTTATTCGTTAATTTAAGATAACTTTTTTAATTTACAAAGTATCTTTCTGAAAATTTGGAAAACGTAACAAAAGATAACAAAGCACGTCTGTTAACTCCTTTTTAGTGAAAATTTTCAATAAAAATTCGATAAATCACTGACAATTACAGTTAAATAATATTTTTTGCAAAAGTTTTACTCAAACAAAGTTGACAGACATTCTCTAGTATTTTACAAATTCTCAGAAAAATATTTTGTAAAATAAAAAAGTTATTTTACACGAACTTATACAGGAATTTAGTCACGTGATCTGATTGATTCATGGCCTTAATGAAAGAATCTTTAGTTTTTTTATTCTAGATGAACTTTTACGAAACCATCTGAGCGCATCACTGTAAAAGGGGCTTTACAAAACAGCACATAACTTCGCCATTTAGAAAATATTTCAAAATAATATCAACACAATTTATTAATTAATGTATATTGTAAATAGTGATTATGAAAAATAATCCTGTTTAATAGCTAAATCAAAAAAAAAAAAAATTATTTCCACGAATTTTCTATAACTATAAGGTATTTTTTTTCATCCTCGAACAGAATACTATTAGAGAATAATTGAATCTACTGAATAGAATTTTTGATTCTGTCCTGCTGTGCTGAACAGCTTGAGCGGCTGTGATAGCATTTCTTCTGGGATGACCAGTTACTCGGCTTTTTAGGACATCCTTTCTTGTGAATGACGGATAACGTTGAGGTCCACGTGTACGTACCCATATACCCCTTTTATGTAGGCAAGGTACTTACGTAAGTAGGTACCAAGAAATGGCTTCTAACGTTCCTTCAAAGATGGGATCCGTTATTCAGGGTGTCGCAAAGCCAGTTACCGTGTTACCGCAATTCAGGCCACAAAGTCAAAATACAGTTAGACTTAGCTGCTTGTGAGTGAGAAAGATCTAGGTATGGAGCCCGTTTTGCTCACCTTACTGTCAGGAAAAAATCCGGCTTGAGCTATCATTTCCACCCGTTGGTAAACCTACTTGTTCAATGACTTGATAGTTCGGTGAAGCCAAGTTACGAGTACCTCGGCATTTCCTTAATCTAGGGTTACAGCGACGAAGCGATACTCGTCTTTCCTTTTCAGAGACAAGAAGAAATGAGAAGGAGATTTACTGAATATGTAGGAGTGTAGGAAAATCGACTTTCGACTTCTGGTTAGAGAGAAGTTTTTGTGCCATATGCTGATTTCCATGTTCGCATACGCCATCGACCTCCTTTTTGGCTCACCGCGTCATAGCTTGACTTCATAGTGACCATGTTATCACTTTCTTTGTTTTGCTACTCTTCTTAAGACCTCGATTGTGGAAATGCAAATTGTTGCTAAACTTTTTAGTTTCTAGGCCACAGAATGAATACCGAATGAATTGCTCTAACTGTATATTTTTCATGATCTGCTAAGACTCATTTCTCTCTTTATATTTTTCAAGAGCGTATATCAAGTGAGTCACATGGTCAAGAAAAGTATTTCGGTTACCGTAGCAAGATTCTCCTAGATTGATTAATATTTTTGACTGGAGATTGGGAACATGATGGAGAACATAGAAAAGAAGGACTCCAATTGGTTTAAAAAAAGTAATGAGTGTTTAGATCGAAAATTAATTATTTTCAACATGCAGAACCAGTTAAGGGTGCTTAACCCATTGACATAACCTCAAACTAATGAACAGTTTATGGAAGTAAGAAAAGCAGAACTAAAATTAATTTTAATACATTTTGGTAAAGGCATTAATACAATTATTAGAAAAACATTAGTATGGGTCAACATTAAACGTATAATAATTTAATTATAATATTATATTAATATAAATATTATACGTATAATAATTAAACATTTACTATAATATTTTTCATTGAATGTCATTAAAAATAATTTGTTCAGAAACTCTACACAGTACAAAATTTGTTTATTTAACAAATGCTAAAAAATTATCCTGTGTAACATCCAAAGAATAAAATTCAAGAGAATGATCGAAGAAACAAAAAGAGCTATTGCTCATTAGAATTGGATAAAAATTACAGATATTTAGCAAGATTAAAAAAAATAAAAAATGTTAAATGACTATTATAATAGTTATTTAACATTTTGCATTAGAATTGGATGAAATTTACAAATGTTTAGTAAGAATAATGAAAAAACACAAAATGTTGAATAACTATTACTGTAAATATAATTTTGACCCAAAAAAATTTTTTTAAGGAATGTATTGATGATTTTTCTAAAATTCATTGTAATTAATTTTAGTTCTACTTTTCTTACTTCTATAAACTGTTCTTTAGTTTGAGGTTATGTTAATGCGTTGAGCATCAATAAGATCTATATACCTCTGTTACTATTTCCTTTACGATGCCTCGAAACTTTTGCTAAAGATATTCATCATTGTGAGAAATCTTGGGGTAAATTGAACAACTCTTCCTGATCACGTGACTTTCTTAATACATGCCCTTAAGGCTGTTGATCAACAGAAGCACGTGACGTCAGTAATTTCAATTACAGTATGTAAGATAATTCAAAAATGAATAATAAAAATAGATTTTTGGTAAGAGGCAGACCTTCTTGGCTCTTTTGTTGACATCTGTCTATAACCGAAAATCCATTTTATTTTTTTATTTTTTAATAACCTTATATACTGTAATTGCAATTACCAACGTCACGTGATCTGGTTAGCCCATGGCCTTAAGTGAATTATGAAATTAGACAGATTGACGCGCATTTCAACATGGCTTATTCAATTTTATTTCTGGTGAATAAAATATTTATTGCTGTCAATTCGAAGGTTTATATAATTTGAGTACAAAATTTTACTTGATTTAAAGAAATGCATGTATCGCTACGAAAGTTTTGCAATATGATCGAACTTTTTTATAATCGTTCGAAGGGTCCTCTGTGGCATTCAATGCATCTCTCAATACGGACATACCAGTCATTGAACCAACGTTGCCACGCTTTCTCTGGGAGATCAGGACAAACTTGGTCCCACGCTGCCAGAAGCTCTGTCGCTGGAAATCCGCCTGCCCTTTAGACGTTTTTTGACTCCAGGAAACAATCCAAAGTCACAGGGGGTATGATTTGGACTATAGAGAGGGTCATTCCAGTATCGTGTATCCAGCATGGTATGTTTTCATGGTGGAGGTACTAGGTATCGAGGCAAGATTCTGGTCGCAAGTTTGGAACGTTTTAAGGCCATGGATCAGCCGGAACACGTGACCGAATTCTTGTAAGAGTTTCTGTAAGATAGCTTCTTAAATTACAAGATATCTATCTAAAAATGAAGATAATATAACAAATGCTAATAAAGATTATTTTGGATATTATTACTGAAAAGGAGCTAACAGACGTTCTTCATTGTCTTTTATTATGTTTTCCAGATTTTTTCAATTTTAAAAATTTTCCTTCACAGTAATAAATGTACAGTAGCACATCGATTATGTGACTTTCAAGAAAAAATGTTGCTACATTTAATCTCCACAATTTCTTTATCCTAAAATACTAATTGTTTTCTGCTGATGTTTTTGAAGGAAGGTCTTCTGACATTTTTTTGGATAAACCTGATACATCTTGGATCAATTCATGTATTAATTAAAATTTGTTACTCTGCAAAGAAAAGGAAACGTTTTTGGTCAATCTAAATTGAAAGCAAAAAGCTTCAGCGCTTGTATGAGAATTCAAAAATCCATTTGTTATACTCGGGGAAAATATAAATCTGAATCTAAATGGCCAAAGTAATAATCTTTATTTTATTGCATCAAATAGAAATTCAAATTCAAATTTGCACAGGATGTACAGTAGTTCTCAACTTATCTGGTATACTTATCTCTATAATTTTATAGATCTTAGATTTTGATCTTGCATTTCCAATGATCATAAATTAAAATTATAACGGAACATTAGAAGCCAAACGTACAGAGTGGCCTAAATATGACTAGAAGCAGTCTAACGTCTAACGGTAAAGAGTACGTTCAGCTTTTTGTATTGCAGAGATTAGGTTTATCTATAACTCGACATATTAAATCATCGACTCAAGTTATGACAAAAGATTAACAATTAAGAATTATCAAACAGTTTTACGACGTAATATTAAGTAAATTAAGAGTATTATAATTATCATTCGATCGCTCATAGCCGAATATCAATCAAATAAGTGAGGAAATATGAACGGAGTGAAAAATATGGTATCTCTTATCACCAAATTACTTATTCATGTTTAAAGAATACAGGTTAAAATCGGTATTGTACTTAAGGGTGCACAGCGTAAAATGAGCTCAAGAAAGAGAAAATAGGGTGATATTTTCACGAAAAGGGGTAAAGATTATACATTAATTTTTACATGTATAAAATAAGAAAAAAGTGTTTTTAAAGAAAATTTTATATTTTTAATAAACTCTATATAGTTATAATGTTCTATTCAGTCGATTTTCTAAATCTAAACGAAGCATATTCTCTCTAAATATAAATTAGTCAAATATCCACTGATTGAATCAGTGATTTGCATTTGCACTGATTCATTGGTGAAAAACATATTTTTTGCTGTCAAATCAGTTAATTTTGACTAATTGAATCAGTGGAATTTGACTGATTTACATTAATCCCTTTTCAGTTATTTGAATAAGTTAAATTTAACTGATAATCAGTAGATTTTGACTGATTCGGATTCAGAGACTTAATTATTGTTGTGTCCACAACGTAGACTAAAGGAACAAAATCATCTTAAAATAGAGATTAAACTTCTACACGTTTCTCTTAATTCAGTCTACGAATTTTATAAGTCTATGTGAAATATAAATTTATAAAAACATTTTTGGTTCACAACTTGGATAAATATAAAGATCTTGAACTTTTAAAGGAAATTATATGTATTTTAGAATCTAAGCGAAGTACGTTAAAGTTTTTTTGGACCGCAATATTACTAAACAGAAATATCTTTTGAAAACTGATTTATACATCTAGAAAAAATACATTTAACATTTAATATTTTAGAAATAAAGATCACTGATGAACACTCCGATCAGAGACGAACTGTTTGAAAGTATTTAACCTTCTGAGTTATTAATTCTGGACCCTAAAGCCAATTATTAACAAAAACATCTTATGAAATTTATTATTTGAGGGTCGATACAAATCCTATTTTACAAATAACTATCTTGCTAAATAATAGCATATTTCTCTCTCCGTAAACAATAATGGTCAAGTATATTAAACACATTAATTCATAAACTGTAAATACTAAATGTTTATAACCAAATCAATTAATCTGTACAAATTTAAAAACGACCAATCAGAGAATTTTTTACCATCAAGTTTCTTTTCACTGACTCAGATGCATGAATACTATTATTATTTATATTATTTATAACTTGCAATCGATATACAGTGAAATGTCACGGAAATTTGAAATTCCTTAGGAAGTGTGATAAAGTTTGACGAGAGGAGGTATGAAATGTCGTTCATCCTGCTCTTGATCACAGTTGGCTCGGGATAAAATTCTTTTAGAGTGCAGAATCAGGTATTGAAACGCGGGAAGTCTTTGAATAAAAGAAAGTATGCCTCTCGTTACTTGTTACAAAATTACGGCACTGATATGAAAATGCGATATTTACTCTTATGTGAGGATGTAATCGATGATCCTGATCGATGATGTAATTAATGAATTACATGCAGAAAAGTTACGCTCGTAGATAAATCGTTTACAAGTTACCTTAGAAATACTTACCTTAGAAACTCGTTTCTGTTTAAGATTCTAATGTGTAGCGGAAGGTTTCAAATTTCCAGTGACAGGATAAAATGTTACCCATTTAGATTTCATTGTCATTTTGTTTTAAAATATCGTTATCTCAATACATTTTTTATTCTAAAATATTTGAGATATTTCGCGTTGAAAAATGACCCAAGTTCATTGCCATCTAAATTGCATATTTCTTTTTATAAATATTTTACGTGGCTGGCATAAATATAAAGAACGCATTAATTCAATCACTGCGGAACAAAGAAATTAAATTTTCATTGGTAACTAGATAACATTAATTATGCTGGACTGCGTAGTCCAATAAAAACCTAAGAAATTTGTTTGCAAATCACCTTAAAATATGATTCATCTCAATGGTGATTAATGATCTGCTTGATGATGAAAATAAAAGATGATAATAATATAATCGAATCTCCAGGTTAATATTTATTTTGATATATGAGGTTTCCTTTTACAAAGTTGTTTAAGAGAGAATCTAAAACCTTCGAGAAACGCCATTGTCAATATTGAAGATGCGTCTTCTATATTTAATCAAACAAAATTTCTCACTGCTGATATGCTAGTCAGTAAAACGAAAATTAAAATAATATATATTCGTGATTAAACTTATACTTTAATAAAAAATATTTCAATAATAATGAACATGACTTATATCGACACTTTGTATTAATATTAAATGCTGTTGATGTTCTTAGTTGGCTTTAGGGTCCAGAAAAATTGTAACTCAAAGTTTCATACTACTGTGGGCAAAAACTAAGGTGAATTTTGTTATAAAGTGAAAAATCTTTATTTATTTATCCAAATCAATTTCATCCCCTTCAAAGTAATTCCCTCCCGATATAATGCACTTATGCCAACGTTTTTTCCAATCGTCGAAACATTTGTTAAATTCGATTTCCGGAATTGCCTTCAAACCCTTCTTCACAGAGAAACTTTTTATATCAATTTTTACTATAGTATTTTTCAATTTAGGGAAAAACGTATCACTTTGAGAATTTTTGTTAGTAAAAATACTAAAGTTTAGAAAAATATGAAATTTCAGCATAGTTCATAGCAAATTTTACTATAGTTCGTACTAAAGTTTCATATCATTATTATAAAGTTTAGTATTTTTACTAACAAAAATTCTCAAAGTGATACGATTTTCCCTAAATTGAAAAATACTATGGTATAAATTGACATAAAAAGTTTCTCCGTGTTCGATTCGGCTTGTATCTCTTGAATCGTGTCAAAATGGTGTCCTCGGAGTGGTCTTTTGAGTTTGGGGAATAGCCAGAAGTCCCACGGAGCCAAATCAGGCGAATATGATGGTTGTGGAACGATATGCGTTGAATTTTTAGCGAAATGGTCACGAAGAACGAGTAGAGTGTGAGACGGCGCATTATCGTGATGCAAAAACCACGAGTTGTCTGCACAAAACATCTTTTGAAACGGTGTTGAGTGATCCTCTTGAAATGCCAATAGTGTCAACAAGACCTCTAATTGTCAATCGACGATTTTTCTGCACTAATTCTTTGATTTGATTGACGTGTTGCTCGTCAGTTGATGTTGATGATCGTCCGGGGCGTTCCAAGTCATCAACACGTTCTCTGCCTTCTTTAAAGTCTTTGTACCACTTATAAACATTTTTCTGCGACATGCTCAAATCACCGAAGGCATTCTGCAACATTCAGAACGATTCCGCAACTGAAATTTCATTCCGGAAACAAAATTTAATGGCACTTCTTTGCTCAACAAATTCAGACATTGTAAAAATCGAAAAAATCACTTTTAGTTGTTTAGAAAACACAAGCGTACTCTCTAAATCTGAATCAGTCAAATTTTCACTGATTGAATCAGTGATTTGCCTTTTGACTGATTCATCAGTGGAAAAATATTTTTCACTGCTAAATCAGTTAATTTTCACTGATTCATTAGTGATAAAAATATTTCTCACTGTCAAATCAGGCAGTTTTCACTGAAATAATCAGTGAAATTTGACTGATTTACAGTAATCTCTTTTTAGCTATTTGAATCGGTCAAATTTCACTGATAATCAGTAGATTTTGACTGATTCTAATTTATGGAGTAACTATGTAACAAATGATGACATTGGCATGAAATTCGGCACAGATGTCAGTAACAGTAGGACCAACATAAAAATAAGAGAGTTTTCCCGAATCGGTTAGTCCGCGAAGTTTAAATTAAAAATTCACCCTAATTTTTGACAATAGTAGTATTTCAAAACCTTTCGACTCAGATTGGAGTCCTTATCAGTGATAATTTATTTCTATAAAAAATACAAAAGGAAGAATCTTAAAAAAATTGCACGCATGACGGATAAACGTTGTGGTAAACAATGATATAGAAGAATTGCACATGTGAAATTATAAAATTGGTCTAAATAACTAAATTTACACAATAAAAACTGTACAAAAAAAATTTTTCTATAAAAATACAAAGGGAAGAAACTTAAAAAAATTACACGTGTGACGGATAAACATTGTGGTAAAAAGCGATATAAATGAATTACACATGTGAATGACCCTCCACTTTACTTTACACTCTAAACAGAAGTGTGTTATTTTTACACGTAAATCACGATAGTAACTTTTTAGGCATTTGAAGTGTGTATTTTTAACACACATTTTGGGTACAAAACGTTAAAGTGTTTAAAAATTAAACGTTACACGGAAAAACTTTTTATATCAATTTTTACTATAGTATTTTTCAATTTAGGGAAAAACGTATCACTTTGAGAAATTTTGTTAGTAAAAATACTAAACTTTATAATAATGATATGAAACTTTAGTATAAACTATAGTAAAATTTGCTATGAACTATGCTGAAATTTCATATCATTATTATAAAGTTTAGTATTTTTACTAACAAAAATTCTCAAAGTGATACGTTTTTTCCTAAATTGAAAAATACTATAGTAAAAATTGATATAAAAAGTTTCTCCGTGTACGTTTGTAATGTGTATTAAAAATACACACTTCAAAAGCCTAAAAAGTTACTATCGTATTTCACGTGTAGAAGTAACACACTTGTCTTTAGAGTGTACAAAGCCTTTCCAAGTCTGTTTTCAAATGCAACTCAGTTTTGAAGGAAAATCCGTAGTGACAAGAGTGCCTTTCTAAAATTATGAGCTCATTTAGTTTGCAGCGAAAGAAAAAAAATAAAAAATAGGAAATTTGTTATTGTGTCACTTGGATTAATTTTTTCACCAACGTTTTTTCCGGCTACTTAACAAAATAACAGGTCAGTTATTGTTTGGTAATATTTTATTGTGATGAAATCACAATTTTTTATACCTTTTTATTCTGTAATAATTCTTCTTAACTCCTAAAATTTTACTGTATATAAAGGGTTTCCCAATAGGGGTGATATGATTTTGAATGTCCCTATCGGGCTCATTTGAACTGAAATTTTAGACGCCTGCTGTCAGTTGTCATCAGTAAGGTTTGCCATTTAATCATGAGTAGTTTCACGCTTCCACAACGTTTGGAAATTGTCCAATTATTTTATCAAAATTCGAGAAGTTTTGTCGGTGTTCAAAGAGCATATCGTGCAAAATATGGTCGTCATTCTGCTCCATCCGCGCTCTCAATTCGTCGAATAATCGATAAGTTGGAGAGTGAATTTACTCTATTGGATACTAAGCCTAAAAATCGTATGCGTACCGCACGTTCTACACAGAATATAGCCGCCGTACCGTGAATTGTCCGTGCCACGCCGATCTCAGGAATTGGGCCTGTCCAGGATGACTACCTGGCGTATTTTGCGATTGGATCTTGGCCTGCATCCCTATAAGATGATTCTAGCCCAAGAACTGAAGCCTAATGACCATCGTTTGCGTCGGGAGTTCGCGGATTGGGCTCTGGAATCAATTGAAAATGATCCCAATTTTCATAAAAAAATCATCTTTTCTGATGAGGCGCATTTTTGGCTCAAGTCTCGGGGGACATTTGGCCGATATATTGTTTAAATCATAAATGGCATAGAATATCCAATATAATAAAAAAGATTTCGATCAATTCCGAATGAATATTCAGTGTTTTTTTTCAATTTCAAAACATATCACCCTTATTGGGAAACCCTTTATAATCTTTCTTAGGATAGATTCAAAAAAATTTTTCTGTACAATGTTTTATCCGTCACACGTGCAATTTTTTAAGTTTCTTCCTTTTGTATTTTTATGGGAAAATTTTTTTGTACAGTTCTTAGTTTTTACAGTAACGTTTATCCGTAACACGTGCATTTTTTTAAGTTTCTTCCTTTTGTAGTTTTTATAGAAATAAATTCTCACTGACGAGGACTCCAATCCGAGTCGAAACGTTTCAAAATATAAAACTTTGAGTTACATTTTTTCTAGACCTTAAAACCAACTAAGAACATCAAAAATATTTAAAAAATATTTCAATTTATAAACACAATGCACATTAAAATATCCGCAATCTTTAATTCGTGCAAATGTTCAAATAAATACATGTCTACAATTTTCTTAAAGTACTGTTGTCACTCGAAATAAAATTTTTGAGGATACTGCCTGCATTCATTATCATAATATAAGTTTACAGTCTTACTTGTGTAGGTACTTACCTTTGAAATATTACAAAAAAAAGAAAACAAAAGATTTGAATAAAAAATACATTTTTCCTGAATTCATAATAAGTGCATAGCTGGATCTTCACTTACATACGTTTCTTGTGTCAAGTGTCTTTTACAAAAAGGCCCCTTTGTGCATTGAGAATCTGTGACCAATAAACTAAAAGGCAGGGGAGAAGATGAGTGGGAAAATAAAAAGGGGTGCTGCAAGGTTGCAACACACGACTTTTTCGAGCCATCCACGTGTATTGAACTTTCCCAGCTTCATCAACTTCCTCTCACTCTTCGTTCCTCATCTCGCCCTGCCCCATTCATTATCTTCTCTTCTTCCTTCCCAACTTCCGAAGAGTTATTCTCTCTCCTGGATGTAAACTCCCTTTCCCTTTCTTTCTTTCTGTGACTTTTTTTCCCTGGATTCATCAGCTACATGTAGCCTAAAAATGAGTCATGAACTTTTTGTGGAGGAGTAGGGGGGCATGTTCGGACTTTACGCGGCATTCCTGGCTGCATAGTGGGAACAGAGACAGAGATGGGTAGAAAGAAGAAGAGAATAAAGAATGGATAAGAGACAGAGAGAGAGAGAGAGATGGAGAAGAGAAAGGCCAACGCCCAATTCGCAATCTACGGGGAAGTGTTACAGCGTTAAAATAGACTCTAGTGGGTGTGCCAGGGCTAGGCCTAGACTGGACAATTGTTTCGCGGTTGCGGCTTGATACCGCGGAGGTTAACGACACTTGTCGTCACTGTCGAAACACTCAGCTGAATATCATTTTGTGGTACTCGCGGGACCACGTTACGAAAATGAAGGAGCACCTCTGCCTATCGAAGCAGAAACGATTAGAGTTTTCCTGCACTTGTTGCATTCGAATTTTTATTATCTGGTTTTAATTGATGTTGGGCATGATTAATTTTATAGTGTTAGGGTTTTCAGAGATGAAAATCCACTAACATTTTAGTGTTTATTGAGGTCGAACTCAAAAACTGTTTATAGAACTTTCTAGTTGGTCAGATGGCTTAAGAAAGGTTGATGACTTTAAAGAAGGCAAATCTCTCTTTTCGTGTTTTTATAGAATTTAAATAGTTTTCGAATACAACTGAAAGGGAGGGAGAAAAGAAAGAAGAATCTATAGGTGTAAACAACAATGATAATATTCAGGGAGTCACTTGTCCAGTTGGCTATAGTGAGTATTTCACAAACCCTTCCGAATCTTGTAGACTGAATGACTCGAGTCATTGCCCGAGTCGTCCGCCTCTTTGTATTTGCACTTCACTTCCTTGAAGTGTTATTATTAGCGATGCAGGAAGTCCTTGGAAGAATATTCCTTACGTTATAATAAACGTATTCATATTCTTATATAAAATGCAATTTAATGATTCTCCGATCATATATATTTATGTATTTCTTTAAAGAGTAATTAAACGTTATATTTCAATCGAAAGAAAATGAAAATGCAATTTCGTATTCGTTTAATGATATACCTTTCGGTTTTACGTTTCCAGATATTGGTTTTTATTGTGCTAGAATATATTTAAAAGTAGTATAAGTTGTATTGAACATCAATTTTTAATAAAATGGTACGTTCTTCGAAAAAATTGGCTTTAGGGTCCAAAAATAATTCAGTCGATTTAATCAGGCGTATCGGCTCAGATCGGAGTCCTTATCAGTGATATTTATTAAAATCTTTCAAGTAGTTGGAGAAATATTTATTAAGTTCGTCACTTCCGAGATTCTTGGTTTTTTTCTCTTTTTCTTAAAAGTTTTTCCTGAACGACACATCCCAGTCAGACCAATCCGTATTGTGACGACGTTCAGAAAAAATTTAGTACTTCGACAGTAATGTGTCCTTACTGGGCGACAGTACTGTGCCAGTATTGGTTAGCCACTGCTGACTTGCCATTACTGACGCAGTACTAAAGTATTATTTTACACTGAAAATAAAATCCCAACTCTAATTTCATTAAAAATGCACAGTTATTCAAATATTGATTATTACATCTAATACGAAAAAATAATAAATTATTTCCATGATTTATTAATAAAATAATATTTATTATTTGTATACCATATAGTATTTTTAAATAGAAACATAATAAATATTTAATTTCAAAATATTAAGTATAATTTAAAAATTTGAGCATTTCAATAATTCCATTCGATTTTATCATCTTCAAGTAATTATCGTTCAAAATTTGATGGAAATACTCAGTTTGGTTGAAATAGGTAACAGATTTGGATGGAATCAATGGCTAGAAATAGACGTGGCTGAGTGGTTAGCATGCGTTAGTGTAGGTCGTAGGGTGCGTCCTTAGGTAGGTTGTAGGTTCGAATCTCGTAGGCAGGACAATTTTTATAAAGGAAATTCCACGAAAGCTTGAGTGGAAAAAACAATTGATATAAATAAGTTAAATATTTTGAATTTTTTTCATTTATTATTTATACAATCCCGAGTTATAGTGATTAGAACTATAACAGTACTGGTTAGCCATGAAAAGCATGCTCGTATAATCTCAGTACTGACTGGTACTCGCAGGCCAATACTGATGAAGCGTTATTATTCCCGTATTATGCCAGTACAGGGTCCAGTACTTGTTGCTAGCACCGCGCCAGTATACGCCAGTATGGGCGTAGTCTGCGCCCGTGTTAAAGTCTAATTGAGATACTGTCCACCAAACTTTTTAAAATATTTCTCCAACCACTTGATAGAGTTTAATAAATATCACTGATGAGTGCTCCGATCTAAACCGAAACGTCTGATTAAATCGACTCAATTATTTTTGGACCCTAAAGCCAATTTTTTCGAAGAACGTATTATTTTACTATTATCTATTTAATATAAATTACCCAAGGTGCAAAGTTCATTTCAATTTTTATTTTTTCTTTCTGTGTTTGAAAATCAAACCAAATTCTTTGAAATCTAACTTGTATGATAAATAATAGGATGGAAGCATCAATTACCGAGTCAATACCAGTTGTTGGAGTTATTTTCGCAGATAAATGGTGAATAAGATTGTAAATATGAAATACTATAATATCACAGTACGTTAAATTTCTTATTGAGATGTACAAAAAAACTGCACTGTAAGAGAAGGTTTTTTCTCAACGAATTCAATTTGATTGTGCCTCCCACGAAACTAAGAGAAAAGCGCTATTGGGTATTTTTTTTCCTGCATGACTTCTATCATTTCGGTTTTAGAAATAGTACATTCTTTAAGCCTCTTAGTGTTATTTAAACATTACTGTAGCACGTGAAAGGAATGACAATTTTCATAAAAAACTAGCAATTACGTTTAAAAGAGATGCTTAATATTCTTGAAATTAAAAATTCGTAAATGGTACATTTTCGTCAAGCTCTATTTATCGATATCTCGCCTGGAAAAATGGGCTTTACTCATTTATTGAGACTGTACTATTTTTCGATTATTGATCGCGAGAGCGTGTAAAATTTTTTTCTTATTGTCCAGGTTAGGTTTAGTTAAAATGTGCAATGAATAGTTTGGGATGTTTTAATGCTGTTGCAACGGTGCAAAATATTTACGAAATCTACTTATGACGTTTCGCGTGCGGAAAGTTGATTTTCCCACACTAGTGCGTTAAAATTTTAAGTGTGTGGAAAATCAACTTTTCGCACGCAAAACTTAAAATTTTACCGTACGCTAAAGACACAGACTCTTGCGTTAAAATACGCCTTTCCGCACTTGATATGAAATATACTATTTTAATTTAATAAAATTTTCTTTGATACAAAAATTCTTCTTTAATTTATTGAATTATTTATGCATAATCATGTAATTTTAATAAAATTACATGGAAAAGTAAATCAATTAATTCCTATGATTCGAGAAATGGGGTTATCCATACATTTAACTTCAATCTCATTTTTTGTCAAGCGACTTATTTTTTGAGTAAATTTCTATGGATAAAACGGAAGTCTGATTGATTTTCTATTCAAATAAATAGTTTTGAAACACTCAGATGTTCTTGTTTTTTAAATTACTCAAGAAGCTAACGACTGTAATTTTCAACCAATCGACTGCACTTTTCTACATCTACCAAGTCTATGAATTTCCCCGCACTAGTTATTTTGTGAGATTCGAAGTCAACTCTCCCGAATATCGAAAGTTTCTATAGATCTAGATGCAGTAGTGGCACTTTCTCAGGAGAGAAAATTTTTTTGCTGCATATATTTGCGTGACTAGTTGCGTTCTTAAGGAGAAAGGACTATCACTGATAGTCAATTCGAATGCCGAGACATCCGGTAGATTTTTTTAAATGGGAAATTAGATCAAAACATGGGTCACCATCGCCTTTCACTCCGGATATCGATTCAGGTCTTGCAAATGATGACTGACTACGCTAACGAAGTTGTTGTCCAAGAATGAGCAAATCTGCGTCATACTTTGAGGAAGAAAGTCTCGAGAAAGTCTGTAGGGTATAGCGTTGAATGAGTGAACTATAGTGCTGCTTAGTTTTCTCATGTGGCTATCATGGCGGTGGGAGGGATGACATAAGGAAATCCCTCCCCCTTAGTGTAATGCGTCACGGGTCCCTGACACTTTGACACTGTACCAGTTTTGCTAGATAGTTAGGACAACGACCGGCACTCCCATGAATTCGTCCAGTTGCTTTTGTTTTTACTTTTGTGAACCCCTCCTTTCACCGATATTAACATTTACAAGAAATTTCTCCGAGAACATTTATTTTATTATTAGTCATCCACTTTTCAATACATTTTTTTTATTAATATCTTCCAATATTGGTCGATCTTTTACATTTCCAGTTATTAGAGATGATAAGCATAGTTTTTTTAGATGGAAATAAGGAGGTCAAAGAATCATTTAAATATTTTTAATTCGTTTTAATTATATAAATTTATTTTAATGAATCATTAAGGGATCATTCCACTATCTCACTTTTGAAAAATCAATTTTTTGATGTCGTATTTTTCGATAGGTTATATATTCAAAAATATCAAGCAGGAGTATTATATGGAGCAGAGGTCGCTGATTAAGTGTAAGTAACCTTTTTTACAATTTTTATGTTCCGAAAATAAATCTTATTTCAAGTAAGATCAACTACCTTATAATATAAATTGATAGAGTCACTTTCATGACAGTATTAAGACTGAAATAAATTCAAGTGTAGATACATATGCAAATTTCTCTTCGAATCTGCACACGGAGAAAAATGGATATTTAACTATGGGACAGCCATCTAAATGTTCAATCGTAATATTTAGATGTTCAACTGTAATATCCAAGATATTAATCTCAGCATATTTTAACATCTTAGATATTACAGCTGAATATCTAGATATTACAACTTAACATATAAGATGGCTGTCCCATAGTTAAACATCTAGATATTAATTCTAAACATCTATTTTTCTCTGTGCACTCAGCAGAATATTTAGTTGAATCAATAATATTTTTGTTGGTCCACTTGAAAAAATATTTAGTTAGTCCAACCAAAACTTATTTTGACCAAGGAAAGAATTTCCTTTTAAGAGCATGTGACACATAAGTACATAAAATTTTCTTTACACAATTTTGGAAATGGTGGAGAAGATAAAAACGGACGTAGATATACTACTTTTGGTTTCGAAATTGAAAAAAAGTTCAATTTTATCAAAATATATCGGAAATTTGTTTTTCATTTTCAAAACCAAAAGTAATCTATCTACGTCCGTTTTTATCTTCTTCACCATTTCCCAAATTTTGAAAAGAAAATTTTGTATACTTTAGGCACAAGCATGTAGAAACTGAATCAAATTGTTCAAATAAACTTGCTACTTTTCTCAAGTATCACATGCCCTTAAGGGGCCATTCTATTATCTCACTTTTGAAAAATAAATTTTTTGTTGTTGCATTTTTCGATAAGTTCAGGAGGATTCATTTTATCAAGCAGAAGGAGTATTATATGGATCAAGGATCACTGATTAAGTTGATTTTTGAAAATTTTTGTTTAAACTGCCGCCATTTTGTTATATTGCGAAATAAAAAATTTCTCTTCGTCACTTCAGAGCTATGGTTATACTAGTAAAGAAAATGGTTGATTTATTTGTTTCAGGTGATGCTGGCTGGGGATATCGTGCCTTTTTTAGATACTCTGTTCATTGTTAAACATTACCTAAACTAAACAATAATTTTGTGTAAACATTTTTTTTTGTAAACTCTGTGACTGCATAAATAAGCACTGAAAATTCTATTTAATTATATAAAGCAGTTTTTGAGGAAAACATTTTTAAAAATCATCTTTTTTTGCCGAGATAGTAGAAATTCGTGTAAATGGTCAAAATCTTTACTGAACTTTGTACGTGGATTAAAAAAAAAGCTTGAATGTTGCAAACTCTAACTTTGGAATGAACTAATGCAAGAAAATTTTTTCTTTTTATACCGAGACTGTCAATCCCATTAGTGTTCAATGCACCTGTGCAAAAAATTAGAATAATCGGTTGAGCCATTTTTTTCAATTTGTTACAACATTTCAAAAACATGGTTTTTACAAAACGCGTTTCAATTTTTTGTTTTAAGGTACGGACTATGCGCTGCGTTCGACAAAAAAGTTCGCCACTCACTCAATTACTGGAATTTCAATATAAAACTTCGTAGACATATTTTTAAATGCGTGTAGAATCAATTGCAAAGATTGAAGAAAACGAATTTTTGAAAAATTTACACGTATTTCCCCCCTTAAATGGATTTTTGGAAAAAATGTGTCATAGAATTTTTTTCGGTGAAAATATCAATGAATGAACAATTGAAACGTCATCATTAACACTAAATCTACCAGACCTGTAAAAAAGACTGGTGGTATATCTCACTAAAAATTTTTAAAAAAGTTATGTTGTATGGATTTCTCCTTAATTGAAATTCAGTTTAGTTAATTTTCCAACAAATTTTAATTTTTGAAAAAAATGTGAAAATTTAAGGTTCTACCTTTTGCTAATCTTAGCATTTATCTTTAATAGGAAAAAACTCTTATCTAAGGAATGATCATGTTCCAATAACTTGTTCCAAATTTGATAATTATTTCTGATTGAAAATGTCATAAAAGTTAGGTAGTGAAATACTCTGAATATTCCTTATTGTCTATTTTAAATTCTTACCACAGAATAAGAAACTGTAGAAAGTAAAACTGTGGTTTCCTCTTACATTTATGTCATGTTCAAGTTGTATTTAATAGGGAAGTAGTTTCTCAAAACTTTGCAACTTTATGTCTTTTAATTGTTCTTTATTATCTTTGTTTTTTCTGTTTTTGTTCTGTCTTTCTTTTCGTTTTCAATTTATCTTGAATAAGAAATAACTTTTATATAAAATGAATGGAATTTTCTTATGATATTTAAAACTGTCAGAGAGGTGATGTAAGTTGATTTCGGGATTGTACGATGCGTTTACGTGCTGTCATTAACGTATACCTGAGCCAACCTGATTGGAGATTCCACAAAAAGTGGCGTGTCTATATCAAGTTAAGTGAACTCACGCAAGCGATTTTCGTTGATCTCGTTTCCGGAATACAAGTCTTCTGCGATTCGTTCTATTTGATTCACCGAAGTGGAGAGATTTGAACCTTACTTTTGCATAGCTAAATTTAAAATCAGGTTTTCAGCATTCATTACTAAAAAGAAAGAAAAAAGTTACTGTGAAAGTAGACTAATCACTTCAAGATTTGTCCTAGTTTCCAACACTAATTATTGCAAAAAAGGATTAAAATTATTTATATATATTATATTACTAGAAACTCCAATTGACATTATCGTCTAATCCACTTTACAAATGGAACTTTAAAGCGATTCAAACCCTTGAAAAACGAAAATTACCATATTTGGACCAAAATAAATTTCCAAACAAAAAAGGAGGAAAGAAAAAAATTACTGCGAAAGTCGACTACTCACTTCAAGATTTGTCCTAGTTTCCAACACTCATCATTGCAAAAAGAGGATAAAAATGATTTCATAAAGTTTCTTGTAAACCAATATTTAAAATGTATTCTAATTTATATGATTAGAAACTCAAATTTATATTAACGTCCAATCCACGTTACAAATGAAAACTTCAAGCAATTCGAAACATTTTAAAGATTCGAAACCAGGAAAACAAAAAAGATCATATTTGGACCAAAATGAATTTCCAGACAAAAAAAGAGAAAAGGAAAAAATTACTGCGAAAGTGGACTCTTGTTTGGGAATTCATTTTGGTCCAAATTTGGTTTTTTTTGAGGCTCGAATCTTTTAAAAGATTTTTGAATCTCTTAAAAGTTTCATTTGTGAAGCTATAGTAATGTAATCTTGTTCTGCGCAATCGCCTGACACAGACTCTGAATTTTGCAACCTATTAACGAGTCACTGATGATTATTATAGAAGCTAATTTAGTTTTCTCAAGGCGTAGAGAAATTCTTGACGTTTATCGTAGACCGCATCGTCCACCTGCTCATTCGATTTGCGCACCAGGTAGACAGTGTATGAACGCGTATACACACCGACCGCTGATTTCACTTTCCCCAACTTTGATCGTTACTTGTTTCTCTCCCCTTTTTTTAGTGCTAAGGAAAGTAAGCACGCGGGAACCGTGAGAGTATGGGAATCCCATAGATTCTAAAACTCGCTCGATCTCCGAACCTTCTTGCTCTAGGGACTTTCCACCTTTCTCCATTGCAATAATCATAGTTTCTCTTAACATGTAAACACACACACACACATATATCAGAAGAAAGGGTTTTTTATGGGGAAGGTTATGCCACTTGTGAGAAAAGGCTCTCTGAGCCATCTAGTGATTAAAGCTTGCAGCCTGATCGTCACTCATAATCCAAAGAAATTAAAAAAATCATTAATTGATCAATTAATTCCTAATTTATTTAAGAATTTTGAGGTTTCGCAATCTGATTAGCCTTAAGGTGTAAAGGTCACTCGATCTCTGAATCGTAGGGATTTTCCCTCCTTATCCATTGCAATAATCCTAGTTCCTGCTTCTTCATTTACACACACGCATATATATATATATATATACAGGGTGGGCCATCTATTGTAACATTTGGAATTTGAATCGGCTATAAAAAAAACTTATGAATATTTTTTCAAAAGTATGGTTTTATTAGAAATATTAAACCTTTCCATTTAAGAATGAAACACAACATCATTCAAATGACTGCCACGGCTGGCCTTACAGTACCCCATGTGATCAACCCAATTTTTCAGTACATTTTCGATTGTTTGGGCAAAAGGTCAATAAGGTCAATAAGCAAAATTGTGGCATATAGGGCTCAGAAAATCCAAACGTCATCATTGAGAAGCCGATGCACCTACAATGAGTGACTGTTTGGTGCGGATTTTGGTACGGTGGCATCATTGGGCCATTTTTCTTCGAAGATGAGCAAGGAGCCGGCGTTACGGTCAATAGCGAGCGTTACCGTGCCATGCTCAACGAATTTTTGTTTCTAAAAATTGAAGAGGATGACATGGACAACATTTAGTTTCAACAGGACCGGGCCACTTTCAACACAGACAACGTAACAATCGATCTTTTGCCCACCGTTTTCGAAAATCGAATAATCAGCCAAAATTCTGATGTCGATTGGCCGCCTCCGAGCTGTGATTTGACCCCGTTGGACTATTTTTTGAGGAGAGTCGTTAAGGATAAGCGTTGCGCTAACCATCCAGAGACGATTGAGGTCTTAAAACACGAAAACGAAGTTGCCATTCATAGGATTGAAGCCCAAACAATCGAAAATGTACTGAAAAACTGGGTTGATCACATGGGGTACTGTAAGGCCAGCCGTGGCAGTCATTTGAATTATGTGTTTCATTCTTAAATTTAAAGGTTCAATGTTTCTAAGAAAACCTTACTTTTGAAAAAATATTCATAAGTTTTTTTTTATAGCCGATTCAAATTCTAAATGTTAGATGACCCACCCTCTATATCAGAAGATAGGATTTGATATAGAGAAGATTATACCACTTGTGAGAGAAGGCTCTCTGAGCCCTCTAGCGATTGAAGCTTGCAGCCTGATCGTCACTCATAATCCGAAGAAATTAAAAAAATCATTAATTGATCAATTAATTCCTAATGAAATTAATAATTTTGAGGTTTCGCAAACTGATTAGCCCGAGGGTGTAAATAGAGGTGTTGATTGCATTAGGGAGCAAATATATAAGATGTATTGCCGAGAGTCTTATTCTCAGGGAACTTCCTTTTATCTCGCTGGTCAAGTTAGATTTGCGTCTCTCGTGGTGAAACATTGCTGAAAGGGGGATACTATTAAGTACTGGGAAGCATATGGATGTGATACCGATGACCAGTAAGAACCTCGACCGTGATCGCTGATTCTAGCGCAACTATATATACATAGTTCGGCGGGCATCGGTTGTTTCCGGCTTTGCGTCGAATCAACGAACTCGAGCGACTCGACGATCTCGCGGACTTGACGTCTCTCTCTGCGTTGAATAGACCAACGGGTCAACGCACCTAGCCTAACGAGCGACCATCCAACCAACCTATCTATCTATCTGCCTACCTACCTACCCACCTACCTACTTATCGTCACTTATTCTGTGACTCTCAAGGCTCTCGGGCAGCAACCGAATTGGCTGAGTGCCTCCGAAGACACGCACTGCTGAGATAATAAACATCCGATTTCAATAATCTGTTAAATAGGACTCGTGTACTTCTTGTCTATCCATCATCAAAGGGAGGAACTTGTAAATAGTTTTGAACAAGTAATATGATATGCAGGGATCAGGGAAAACCACATGTTCATCTGTAAACTATATAAAATAAAAAAATACGGATAAAGATGAATGACTTTTTTTAATTAACCCTCTCAAGGGGCAATTACTATAATTTATTATTAGACGGGTTACAATCTGTATTTTTGTTAGCATCCACTATATCTTGGAAAAACATTGAGATAGCATTGGGTCTAATACAGAGCGTAACTTGTACTGCATCATTATAGACATTTCTGCAGTAATTATAGTTTATATTCGTGTTTGATAACATGTTTTCGTGAAAGTTTTGCAAAAAGATTTATAATTAATTGTAACTGGTGATAACCCTTTCAGCTTTATTTTCTGTAAATAAGATGTTTAGTAAATTTACACTAAAAGGAACAAAATAGACATTCCTTATTGTATTACATATTTTCTGAAAATGAGGCGTACGAGGAAGCTGGAATTGCATATTAAACGTTAATAAAAATTTATATTAAATTTCCACTTAAAACTTTAAACGCGTTTTTTTCGAAACCATTTTTTTATCGAGCGTATGGAATAAAAAGAAATAATAAACCGATCTTTCTCAAAATTTGATATAATGTTCTACATATTAGAATCTCGGTCCCGTAGTAAAATTATATTTTTTTATAATAATTTATATCTTTTTATTAATAATAAAACAAAAAATTAGGGACTTTTCGACATTCTCTTTCAATTCTAAACGAAATTATTTTCTGTTCGATTTAAATGGATAAATTTACTAGGAGATATAGCGACATCTTTTCTGATTAATAACCCATTCGATTTATTTATTTTATATTGAATATTCTTTTTTAGTGTTATAGATTTATCCTTCCCGTTAATATGTTATGAAAAAAAAGAAAATTAATTTTTTAGTTTCAGATCAATGGTTAATGTGTGATAAATAGAGCACTTTTGGACCTCGCGTCGAAGACGACAGACGAAAAATTATCCTGAGCCGCCATTTTGGAAGGAAAAAAAAAATTTCATATTTTAGAAAGGTTAAATAAAGTTATCGTTTCATACCAAATTTAAAAAAATGATGTGATTCTAATAAGTCAAGGATTATTTTTTCAGGAAAAAGATTCTCTACAACTTAACTGTTTCCAATTTTTTAAAATGAATAAGTTATTACCAAATTCAGCAATTTTTTTATAAGAATTTTGTTTAGGAAAATTGATTTTTAACGGTTTCAGCCATTAAAGAATTTATTTCCAAAAATTGGGAAGGGTAAAGTTATGAAGATTCTATTTCCTGAAAAACTGATTCGTGATTTATTAGAATTGCATCATTTTGTAACATTTGGTATAGAGCGATAAGGAAAAAAGTTCGGCAAAAATAGAATTTGTTAAATACACTATTTTTTTGCATTTGGAATTTTTTTCATGAAAAATAATCTTTTCTCTTTCAGATTAGCCCTTCAATAATAAGATTGCTGTTCTTGAAAGAAAATTATCTATTTTTGCCTGAGGTCTGATTTTCGTGGATGAAAGGGGTAACACCTAAAATAAAGCGTTTTTTGCGACCTTTTTTTATGGAAGGAAATGTAAGAGGGTAATAATATTCAAGGATGTTATTTAACGTGTCTTTAATTGTTCAAAAAAATATATTCATTTATAAATAGTACAAAATGGCGACGCTAGAGCCATTCTCCGGAGGCATGTTGAATTTGAGGCGGTTTGCGTCACGCAATGTAACTGACGCAAATTTGGATCTGGGAGAAAACAAAAAATTTTCTCTCATTATACATGAGTGTAGTTGAAGAAATACGTAGGTGATTTTGAAAACCTTTATTTTAAGTTATCGGCATGCATTTGAAGTAAAAAGTTCAATTTCTGACAAAAAAAGGGGCAGTCATTTGTCAATAAATAATGTTAAAATCAACTTATTCAAAATCCCATTCGTGCTCCTCTTCAAAATGTTATTTTAAAGATATCGACAAAATTTGTAGTGAATAGAATGGAAATTGTTGGAATTAATAAATATTATTATTATCCCTTTAATGAATGAATGAATGAATATTATTATCCCCTTACATTCCCTTTCATCCAAAATAAAAAAAATCCCAAAAAAAACTTTTTATTTTAGATTTTTATATTGGCGTTACCCCTTAACTGTTAAGCCCGTTCTATGTGTACTTTTTTTAATCATTCGAAAGCTACTGTTATTTTTTGTTCATCCGTGCACTGAAAAAAATTTAGTTCATTATTCTAATTAATTCAAGTCGTGAAATGTGTCACTGTTGATTAGTTGGTTGGAAGAACTTCTCTTTTTGTTCATCTCTATTGTTAGATTTGAAAGCAGATGTGGTAAAGAGCAATTAAATTATCTTTCTAAAAGGTTTCATTCTTTTCATTATAATTAAATTGACGATAGTGGCAATTATATTTTCTTTTATTTGTTTTATTATAAGATAGCTGACTTTAAAGTACTATGTAGTTCAGAATGCTCCTCGACAACTTCTTATTTGATTTCATTGGCATAAAATTGTTGTAGAGCTAAGGAACAAATAAAACTGAGGAAATTTGACATTAATCATTATGTTTTCGCAACGATTAAGAAATGCACTGACGGTGCACAACGAAGCCACAATGTTCTGACAGAGAGGGAAGGGAATGATTAGACAATTATTTTCCTCCTCTGTAATGTCGTTTACCTTGACTTTTTAAATTTCAAGTAAAAATTTCAAATCGCTATCTAACATCTGACGATATTTTATTTGACACGGAGCGGAAAAAGCCTTTAGTTTCTGCATCCTCATCAGTAATAGTTATAGGCTTATACCAACTGAGAAATATAATATTGTAAGTGCTGTTCTTAAATATATAATTTTTCAAAAGTGAACATTAACTGTCTGCTATTAAATGATGGAAAATATATAAGATGACAACTTTTAAGAATTCTCAAGTTGATGCTATTATTCACAGCAACATTGAACTCTAGAATGAAATGATTTAAACGTTTTATAAATAAGTATTTTTGTTTATTGGTTAAATGGTAATTATGACAAGGAACAGAGTTAATTGCAGGAGTCAAGGCAACACAATAATTTACTTGTTAAACCGGCTCAACCAGAAGAAGTGAATAGAATTCTAATCTAGTTTTATTTTCCACACCTTAAAGATTTGTTAATTTTTGTAATCTACCGTAAACAGTAGATTATAATTGAATACATAATAAAAATAGGATTGTAATAATTTTTCAAATAATAATTAGTTCTGTATTTGCGGGAAATTTGAGAACCATCAGACTGAAAAAATTATCAAGCTTTCTGTATTTTAAAGGTGGTTTTTTTTTTGTATTCTACACTAGATTCACTTTTATAGAAGTCGATTTATTTGCATATTTATGAGTAAGGCGCTTTCTCTTCCCATAAAGTATGTAATAGGTAACGTGTGGGATGCCATTTTTATATAAAGGGTGTCTGTTGATTAATCACAATTCATTTGTTACATAAAATTGCATAAAGTGCAAGTATAGTATTGCATGTTTTTATAAATTTCTAATTTCTATCACCAGTAAAGGATGAGTTATAGAAAAAGGTAGATGCTGTTATTTATTAAATTTGATCATTGGTTTATAAATCTCCGTCGAGGGGTCAGCTTCTTTGATAAAATATTTATTATTACAGTTTTATATGCTAAGAAAAAGTTTTATGTTTGACTTTACAGTAGAAAATAAAAGTACTAGTTGTATCTATTGATTATCCACATTACCATATTTATTACACATAAGAGTTATTTACTTTTTTTAAACGTCGATTATGAATTATCTTTCAATAAATTTATCCTTTGAACTTTATAATACCTGGTTTGGATGATTTTATTAAAGATTATTTCAGCCGCTGCTCGTAGTGGAATCACCTGTAAAATAAATCTTATTTTAAGTCAGATCAACTACCTTATAATATAAATTGATAGAGCAACTTTCATGTCAGAACTAAGACTGAAATAAATTCAAGTGTAAATAAATATGCAAATTTCTTTTCGAATCTGCACTCAGCAAAATATTTAGTAGAATCAATAAAATTTTTATTGGTCCACTCGAAAAAATATTTGGTCAGTCCAACCAAAATTTATTTTGACCAAGGAAAGAATTTCCTTTTAAGAGCATGTGACACTTAAATACATAAAATTTTCTTTTCACATTTTGGGAAATGGTGGAGAAGATAAAAATGAATGTAGATAGACTACTTTTGGTTTCGAAATTGAAAAAAAGTTCAATTTTATCAAAATATATCGGAAATTTTTTCATTTTCAAAACCAAAAGTAGTCTATCTACGTCCGTTTTTATCTTCTTCATCATTTCCCAATTTGTGAAAAGAAAATTTTGTGTAGCTTAGGCACAAACATGTAGAAACTAAAACAAATTGTTCACATGAACTTATGCTACTTTTCTCAAGTATCATACGCCATTAAGAGGTCATTCTACTACCTAACTTTTCAAAAATAAATTTTTGTTGTTGCATTTTTCCGCTCGGCGCGCACGATTTCTCAAAAAGTTTAAGCCGATTACTTTCAAATGTTCTACGTTTATTCTAAACATAAATATCTATGGAATGACGAAGCGATTTCTAAAATTTTTAATTTTATCATAATTAAATTAACAAAAAAGAACAAAAAAAGTCGATTTTTGAAAATTTTTGATATTTTGCAAAATGAAAAAAATCCGCTTCGTCACTTCAGAGCTATGGTCATATTAATAAAGAAAATTTTTAATTTATTCGTTTCAGATGATGCTGACTGGGGATTTCGTGCGCGCCATAGACATGCCTTTTTTAGATACTCTGTTCATTGTTAAACATTACCAAAACTAAACAAAATTTTTTGTAAACTATGAGACTGCATAAACAAACACTGAAAATTTTATTTAATTATATAAAATAGTTATTGAGAAAAAAATTCTTGAAAGGCACTTTTCTTTGTCGAGATAGTAAAATCACGTCTTAATAGAGTTGAACAAATTTTTGGTTGATTCAACCAAATTTTGATTGACTTAATGATCTTGGATCATTTAACAAAATCGTTTTGCTACACCAAATACATTTTTTCTGGATGTTCAACCATAGTATTTTGTTTTCATGCGGTAAACAAAATGTAGAGTTGGTCCAACTCACCTAATTAATTTGAAATGAATTTAATAGATTTAACCAAAAAATGTGATAAAGTCAATAAAATATTTTGTGAATTGAACAAAACGATTTTCTTCGATCTACAAAATTTATTTTCATTCTGTCTTTAAAAAAATGAGTTCGAGGCTATTTTATCAACAGATTACAATTCGGTAAGAAAAGTTGTTTTTTTTTATTAAAAAAGTAAATTGTAACTAAATGGTATTTCAATTTACGGGAGAATGATGCGCTTGCATAATGGCGATAAATATCGCGGTGAGACGAAATTCGATCGTGCTGTTCCAGCAGGTTGCGGCATGCACAGTCGGCAGATTGCCGGGACAGGGTGAACGGCCGACCTAGAGGCTGTGCTTGTACAGAGCGTCCATGCTAAGAGCGTGGCTGTGCTCGCAGTTCGAGTTCAGGAAAACAGGAACGAAGCGAAGCACCGAGCTGCGAAACATTGGAGTGGACTGGAGCGAGCCGAAGAGTGGTTAGGTCAGGGAGAAAAGACAGGCGCAAAACTTTGCCACGCACATTGACACAATCGTTTTACTTCTCGGATGAACACCTCTCTCTCATCCCCTTCCCCCTAGCTTTCTTCTATCTTCTGCCTTCTCTTCGCACCTTTTACTTCCAACTATATCAATTTAAATTTCCCTTTCGACTCCTATGCTGTGTCATCGCACTAAAGTAATCAAACCGGAAAAAAAGACGGAAATAATTACTCCCTGACGATGAAGAGATAATAAAAAGCAGCCTGGTTGTAATCTTGAACTTTTTGAGTAAATGTGGCATTAATTAAGAATGTCCTGCGGAAAATAATGTTTAGAAAGAATTGCCATTTGATTCAACAATCATGAATTCCTACGAATAAAATAAATAAAATTATGCAATAGAAAATAATTATAGAATAATAAAACAATTTATTATGATAAATAATGTTTTGATAGATTTTGTTTTTTAGAAATCTGCTCAAATTAATTTAAATAAATTTGTGACGTGTTTGTACTGATGCCTCTAGTTTTTTTTATCTTAACCGAAGATTAAAATTATTAGAGTTTTATTATTATTGGCATTAGCTCAGTTACTCTTAGGGCTATGGATCAACAAGACCACGTGACCAAATTCCTGTATAAGCTCATGTTAGATAACTTTTTAATTTTACTAAATATCGTCCTGAAAATTTGGAAAATAGAGTAGGAGACGATAAAGAACGTCTGTCAACTTCGTTTGAGTGAAAATTTTGCATACATTTTTGGGACATTCTTTTGCAAATCGTACTGATTTCAAAAAAATAATTGTTCACATTTTTAAAAGTCTTAAATTTTTTTCTGTGGGATCTTTTTATTGATTTAATCGACACGTATATTCGGATTTTCGAATAAAAAAAGTTTTTTTGAAATATATTAATTTAAACTTTTGACAAAATTGAACAAAATACTAAATTCTCTTGCGCTTAAAATTCATTATCTCCGGTTGAAATAATCAAATCAATTTCAGGTCTGTTTCATTTTTTAGCTTATTATGTTAGGTTTTTAGATAAATATTTTCATAATTTTTATTTTGTTAATTAACTACAGATATAAGCGATTTAATTGTTTAAACAATTCTTGCATGTCACTATAAGCTCAAAATCATTTCAACGTCCAATCAAAACTATAGTAAAAAATTTCAAGAATTCGAAATCACTCGAATCCTCAAAATATCAAAACGACCAAATTTTGGGTAAATCAAGTTTTTTTAAATAAATAATTATGAGAACCAAATAAAAAAGGATTAAAGGAGAAAAAAACTCATATCGACAAAAAAGGAAAGCGTTTCAGCCACAAATGCTGGCCCTCCTCAGTGTCGAATTGATTTTAGTAACATTAATTCAATTATTAAAGTTTTATTAAAGTGTTAAGGTGGAAGACAATCTCGGATATTTGAAAAATTGATGTTTTTCATGAATATTTCCGTTGCCACCCAAGCCAGAAGAGCGCATTAAATGAAATGTATGCAAGACATCGACTAAATTCTGAGACCTTTCTCAGAATATTAAAAGCAATCATTTTAAAAATAGTTTCAAGTTTTTTTTGATGAAAATTGTGGAAGTTACAAGTCCCACCAGCTTAAAAAATCTCGTTTCGAGAAATACGCGTTTAAAGCTTTACTTTGTGATATATTGTATCTGAATGAAACCTATAATTGGTATAACTTGCGCTACATGATTGACCTTCTTTTATTGGTCTTCCCCTTTAGTTGTAACTTTACATTACAATATGTATGAAATAATATTCTAGACACTCCAAGGAATCAGTGTGGCTCAAAAAAACAAAATCGATTATTCAAAACTTTATAGGTGGTCTTTCACCTTAACGATTATTATGATTATTATTATATAATATATTTCTATTTGCTATATGATATAATTGTTATTATAAAGAAAAGAAGAAATATATTAGGAAAAGCAAGTATTTCTTTTCTGGTTTACAGCCAAGACTGCAGCTTTGAATTTGAGGATATATTGTTCTATTCTCCTCACATCAGGAATATTTATATAAAATGGTACGATGTTGGATAAAATTGCCTTTTTGGTACAAATAAGATTAAGTCGATTTAATCAGACGTTTCGTCTCAGATCGGAGCCCTCGTCAGTGATATTTATTAGAATCTAAAAAATACAAAGAATGAGTGGCGCTAATTTCACATTTTTTTGTTTATATTGTTTGGTTTGCGTATTGCCTTTATGGATTATAAGTTTATGCATATTTATATACGGGTTTGGATAGGACACACAAAAAATATATATACATAATTCAAAACAGTTTTAAAATAGTTTATATTTCAAAATAGTTTCAAAATAATTGAAAATAGTTTTTAGGTAAAATAGTTCAAAAAAAGGCCTAATGACCTCAATAAAGCTCTTTCAATTCAGCTACAACCAAAGAATTTATTAGTAGATTTGGTTTTAAACTTAAGTACATAATTTATGTTTTTTGAAGAAATCCCTGTAAGCTACTCTAAGAAATGTAGCATATCTATTTAAAGTGTTTTAATAGGGCAGATCAAAGTTCAGTACTGCAAAATACCAAAGAAATCAATTTAAGTACACCTTTTGTTCTGATCGAATATCCAAATCTTCTACTTTCACTTATAAATTTAATTTTACATATCAAGTACTCGTTTATGTATTATATATTTAAGTGCTATAGTAATTTATAAAAATATGAATTTAGCGTTACGCTTTTTATGTATTTTTTAGATTTTAATAAATGTCATTGATGATGGCTCCGATCTGAGCCGAAACTTCTGATTAAATCGACTTAATCTTTTTTGGACTCTAAAGCCAATTTTTTCCAACAATGTACCATTTCATTAAAATTGAGGTCCAATAAAACCTATACAATTTTAATATTTATATAAATGATAAAATAAGATCATCTGGAGATAAAGATTTCTCTTGACTATGATGTCGTGAACAATCACTTACCTTCAATAATCAACCGTTTTAACTTCCTGTATTTAATCAGATCCGGGATCTTCTTGATCTGAATTACGAAATAGTGGCAAAGATAGCAAACAATAAAGAATGCTTACTTACTAATGAATATCAAATTGGCAGAGGCTAAGAAGTGGAGATAACCCTTTCTTTGGTTCGAGGCCATTACTCTTCGAAATGAGATGATTCAAGAGAGAATCTGCTCAGTAAAAATACATTAGTGAGTCAGATTCAAGAAAATTGGTCGAATGAATTGCAGCACTGATAATCCGGGATTCACTAATTTTAGGATTTGAGGTACAAAAAGGTAATCGAGTCTGCTTATGCCCAGGATGTAATTTCGGGATATCTAAAAATTGAGGTTTATTAAGCTTAATGTATTCAATTCAAAGATCAAAATCAATGTATTGACTTTTTGTGACTGTTTCATTTTTTAACATTAGCTTTTGAATTCTCTTAGTATTTACACAACCTGTTGCTCACGAACAAAACGTATAATATAAGACTGCCGTACCTCTATTTCTAGAGAAATTTGGTTCAGGTACCAGATGTTGGCGCCCCCCACTATCGTTACTTACTCAATCTTGTGAGGAGGCGCCACGTTATTCGTTAACACGTTACTGTGATAAAAATCAGCAACGATGGCGCAGACATCTGTGACACCTGATCCAAATTTTTCGAAACTAGATAGTACTGATCTCACATTTTTATTCCTTAAGGGGTAACACCAATGTCAAAATCTACAATAAAATAAAGCTTTTTTGGATAGAATGAAATGTAAGAGGGTAATATTATTCAAGGGTGTTATTAATCATGTCTTTAATTATTCAAAAAAAAAATTATTCATAAATAGTACAAAATGGCAACGCTGGAGCCATTTTCGGGAGGCATGTTGAATTCGAGGCGCTTTGCGACACGCAGTGTAACTGAAACAAATTTAAATCTGGACGCAGTGTGTTATATTGCGTGTATCATTGTGTTACATTTGACATTTTATTCCTAGGTACTGTTTTACTCTGTGTAATTTATGTTTGTCTGTAAATAAAGACTCTTTATAAACAGCATATATTAACAACAATCAGGCTGCGTATGCTCTTTTATAAAAAACATGCCTCCCGAGAATAGCTCTAGCGTCGCCATTTTGTATTATTTATGAATAAATTTTTTTTTTTGAACAATTAAAGACATGGTTAATAACATCCTTGAATATTATTATCCCTTTACTTTTCGTTCCATAAAAAAAAAACGTTTTATTTTAGATTTTTACAGTGGTGTTACCCCTTAATATCTTTATTCGCCCTTAGCTTTTAAAAATTTTTAAAATTCAATAAAAATCAAAGTTTGTCATTGAATTTATCACTATTGCATATATTAATTACTCTGATGAAAGAACGAATAAAAACATTTTGCTGGTAAATACAATCTACTATTTTTGATCATGATTCACTTTTAGCCGACCTATATTTAATTATATTTAGATAAATTTTACTTTCATTAGATATTTTAAATACTGGAGAAGAATGAAAGTAGTTTCCTTTTCACAGTGAGTAGATTAAAAAGATAGCATTCCGTAGTTATAATACTATCAGGTCAATAAAGTACAAGTCATTACCATAAAAATTTAAACGACCGAAACTACATCCTGAGAAGTCCCATAAAAAGCATTTTATTTTAATGGTGAATCTACATCTTGGTGTCAGCTGATGAAAACGGGTCGATTACCCCAGTATTCTCTATTTCCGAGCAATAAATTTGAAAAAAGCATTTATCGAGATTTCGTTCTTGAATAGATAGCTGCATTATAGGCCCAAAATTCCATGGTGTCGTAAGCAGTTTAAGTCGACTGATCACTGGATCCCACCATTCGAGAACCATCTGTAGCTCATGGATCTTCTATTACGTAAACCTTTCTAAGTTGTATATATTGTGCTACAAGTCCATACTGAAACGTAGGTTGAAAGTAGGCAGTAGTTCGTAGCTTACACAATGCTCATCTTATAAATCTATCTAACATAATGAAAAAAGATCTTGTCCTAATATTGCCGTAAGAGCGAGTCATCCGCGTTACTATTTACGCTCTAAAAAATCTCGGCTGGAAACAAGAGGAAGAAACTAATAAAAGAATTAATCAAAGCCTATTATACTTTTAATATTTCTAGTCCGTGTTATGCAAGCCTATCTAATTTTTAAAAATAAAATTATAGTAACAGCCCAAACTGCAGTTTTATATAGCCACAATTCCATAAAATTATATGATAGATTTAAAATTACCGAATTCAAATTAATTTAGGTTATATTCCGATACTGGTATCTGAAAATTTGACATTCTGGGCAACTGAAGTTTCTTACATTTATGTGACAGAAAATTCAAATAAGTTTCGCAATTTTAAGATACGTTTACTCAAAAGTATTGTAGAATTTATATGGTTTTCTATTACTTTTGTGACTTAAGGCCATGGTTCAACCAGATCACGTGGCCCAATTCCTATAAAAGTTCGTGTAAGATAACTTCCTCATTTTACAAATAATGTTCTTGGAAATTTGGAAAATACAACAGAAAACGAAAAAGAACGTATGTCAACTTTGTTTGAGTGAAAATTATGCAACAATTTTTACAGTTAACTATAATTGTCAATAAATTTTCGAATTTTTTACTATAAGTTTTTACTAAAAAGAAGTTAACAGACGCGCTTTATTGTCTTTTGTTACATTTCCCAAATTTTCAGAAAGGTACTTTTCTTGATCTCCTAGCCGAAAGTACGGTCCTCCCGGCCGCATTTGTATTTTTCGTTGATTTTTAAAAAATATTTGATTTTCAATTTTTTTTACAGTTATTGTATGATTAAATTTTATTTTAAAGTTTCTAATGCCCGCCCCAAACAGCAAAAACATCGGCTTCGCCTTAACTGTAAAAGTCGATAAGTTTTCGAATTTTTTTCCAAATGTTTACTAAAAATAAATTAACAGGCGTGCTTTATTGTCTTTTGTTACTTTCCCAAATTTTGAGAAATGTACTTTGTAAATTAAAAATGCTATCTTACATAATCGAATAAATGTATAATTACGTCACGTGGTCCAACTTATCCATGGCCTTAACTGTAAAAGTCGATAAGTTTTCGAATTTTTTTCCAAATGTTTACTAAAAATAAATTAACAGGCGTACTTTATTGTCTTTTGTTACTTTCCCAAATTTTGAGAAATGTACTTTGTAAATTAAAAAATTTATCTTACATGAACGAATAAATGCATAATTTTGTCAAGTGGTCCAATTTATCCATGGCCTTAACTGTAAAAGTCGATAAGTTTTCAAATTTTTATTAAAATGAATTCAACAGACGTGGTTTATTGTCTTTTGTGACATTTCCCAAATTTTGAGAAAGATATTTTGTAAATTAAAAAATTGATCTTACATGAACGAATAAATGTATAATTTAGTCAAGTGGTCCAATTTATCCATGGCCTAACTGTAAAAGTCGATAAGTTTTCGAATTTTTTTCCAAATTTTTACTAAAAAGAAGTTAACAGACGTTCTTTTTATTGTCTTTTGTGATATTTCCGAAATTTTGAGAAAGATATTTTGTAAATTAAAGAATTGATGTTACATGAACGAATAAATGTATAATTTAGTCAAGTGGTCCAATTTATCCATGACCTAACTGTAAAAGTCGATAAGTTTTCGAATTTTTTTCCAAATTTTTACTAAAAAGAAGTTAACAGACGTTCTTTATTGTCTTTTGTTACGTTTCCCAAATTTTCAGAAAGGTACTTTGTAAATTAAAAAATTTATCTTACATGAACGAATAAATGTATAATTACGTCACGTGGTCCAATTGATCCATGGCTTTAAGAATATTGTAAGTTTCATAAAATTTCTAACAGTGTATATTTAATATTACGTTGAAACATTAACTCATCTGTGTTTTACGTATAAGCTAACCTGTTTCAAAATTAACGAACTGTACTTTATCTGTAACAGTGCTAACTGTCATTATAATGAAGTATCACAGCGATCATAATAATTTTCTCAATCTAAAACTTAAATCTTCACTTTCTTTAATTGAAAAAAAATGACTACCATGAATGAATTTGTAATAATAGAATGAAATGACTGAACAGGTGGATAGGAATAGCGCTGAAGAATTAAGGAGGTGTGTAAAGAGGTATTTAAGTTACCGGTGGAATAAATCAAGAAATATACCCAACGGTTGAATTCTCGGTTCTAACTCATGAGAGTTCATCTCTAATCGCTGTGAGGTCAAGTGTACGGTGCACGATGTTCGTAAATCTAAGCGAATCGTCACTACCGTCCATTTGGCCCCTCGTCTTCGCGGAAAATGGGCACCATCCCTCCTATCAACGTGGGATGTTGCTGGCCGGACGAGGCAGCGACGAGTCGTTCACCTTTTATCCCAGTAACACGGCGTCGTAGCCTCAAGCGACGACCAGCGACAAACTACAAACTGCACGCTCTCGCGATACCCACTTGGTCGAGAGGAGGCTGTGCTTTATTTGTATCGTTCGAAGAGTAGCCGGCGTGTCTCTCTTTCCCCTAGAATCATTTCACTTCGTTGCATGCTCACTAATGTTCAGCGGTTCTCAAACAGCGTGGGTGGGACCCCTTTGGTCTCAATTATTATACAAAGTTTGAGCTAGTTGTCGTGCCAAAAGTCAGGTCTGTGGAAAGAAAGTTTTTCTAGGATTTTAAGACTTAAATTTATATCATGAATTGTATTTTATGAAAGAAAAAACATTATTTTTCATGAAAAAAATCAAAACTTATGAAAAATAATACTTTTAATGATGTTTTTTAAATAGAATTTTTCCTTACTATCGCTTCTTATGAATTTTTAAAAAATTAGTGGATTTTCATAAATCATGGCTTATTCTTTTAGGGAAAATATTCTTTTAATGGCTGTAATTATTTCAAATCAGGTGGTTGAGTTCGAAATTTTTGCCACTGCCTACATTATTGGAGGATCATATCAGATAGGATTCAAATTTTAAAGAGGCAATCGTAAGACCCGGGTTCGAATCCCGGCACAGTCGAGAGCGTCTCTTTTTCCACAGGAAGATTTCTAATTTTTCCAATATTTTAAAAGTAAAGTTTTCCGTGGCTGGAATTGCTTGAAGAATTTCAAAAAGAAATAATTTTATTTAAATAAATATATTTTGAAATTTTTTACTTATTTTCGAAATTTATTAAATTACTTAAATTTCGAAATTTAAGTAATATTGATGAATAAGTTGATTTTAAATATTATCAACCAGTTTTAACGGTTTATGAATTATCAAAGAATTTAGAAAATATTATCTTTTATTGGCACTTTGATACATATTATAATTCATAATTGCGTATATTAAATTTTATATACTGTATATGAAAATGACTTCATATATTTCTATATAAAATTTAATACAAACATTTTTAACAGTGTAATCGCTAATATCATATCAAACTGCACCCTTTAAAAAAAAATCTGACATTATTTTTGAAATGAGTTTTACAATTTATTTTCCAATATGTGGTTTATCAAGAAACGAAAAAGGAAGGAAAAATTTTCTTGAAGGAAAAAACAAGTTCTCGGTTTTGTTGCTGTATTATGACCATATTATATGAGGTAAGTTTATTCTAAAGTAACAAATCTGTTGAGATCAGAAACTGTAGATATTTTTAAATTGAGAGAAAATAAAAAAAGGCTTTTAATTCATTTATACAAAAGTATTTTGTTCTCTAACAACTAAAAAAAATCAAATTATACTCTTCGTACAATCGAATAATTTTTGCCACGATAATGCTTTTCAATTAGTTATTTTAAAAATTTCGTATGTTTTTTATTTCAATCTGCTCTCTAAATTTGAATCAGTCAGAATTTTTAATAATCTTAATCAGTGACTGAATCCTTGCTTTACAATCAGTCATTTATAACTGCTAATCAATCATTGTTAACTAAAAATTAATCACTTTTGACTGATTGAAAAGAAAAAAATCTGCCCGCTTCGCGGGCACATTCTCATCGCGCGCTTCGCGCGCAGCTCGCTTCGCTCGCAAGTTTGAGCGCGCCTAGGGCGCGCGATTCGATCGTCGCGCTTCGCGCTCCGTAATACTCGATCGTCGCGCTGCGCGCTCCGTTCTTTCTGGACCTCGCGCTTTGCGCTCGGTCTTGTGCTCTTCGCATACATTTAAGTTTATTTCTTATATTTTGATACTGAAGCTCAAACCAATTTTATAATAATATTACAGATGATGTGAATTACACATTTTCTCAAAGTCACTGAATTTCTTTTTGAATTTAAGTGAAACAGGAAATTCAATTTACTTAAGGCTCTATCGGCCTTAAGGAACACATTCTCATCATGACACTCGCGCTTCGCGCTCGATTTTCTGTATACATTTCAGTATAACTTTTTAATAAATTACATGCTTAAAAGAATTTACTTTCTTCCACATATCTAAAAAGGAAAAACAATCGTAGACTTTATTTAAGGAAACGATTTTGCAGAACAACGCTTATTTCGTATCTCACATATTTTGGTGAAAAAAATCGAATTTTTTCAATATTAAAAATCAAAACATAAAATATACATCCTGTCCCGAAATTTCTTTATCAGAATTTGTAGACCTCATTTAGGCAAACAATTTTCCATCTAAATGTTTTTTTTGTATCTCACATATTTTGTCTAAAAAATGGAATTTTTGAATTTTAATCGTATTTTTTGGAATTGAAACGAAAAATATATGTTTTATCAGAAACTGTGTGAGACAAAATTTGTAGATCTTTTTGAAACGAACAACTTTGTATTCTTACGTTTTTTTCGTATTTCACATATTATTGTTAAAAAATTGAATTTTGGATTTTCAATAGTTTTTTTTTTTGAATTAAAAAGAAAAATATGCATCTTATGAAAAAATGTTATAATTCAAATTTGTGGGTCTTTATGTATTCAATAATATTGTATCATAACGTTTTTTCGTATCTCGTATAATTTAACTGGAAAATGGAATTTTGATATTGACTTTTTTCGAATTTGAATATGCTGTAACATTTCTAATTTTGATTTAATCAAAAAATGTTATTAGGATAATTTGTAGAGGTTTATGAGCACTATCAAAAACCAGGATTGGAATTTTTGATTTTTTCAAAAAATTATTTTTAAAAACACAAAAGTAGTGCTCCATCCCTCAATTTTGATTGGATGTGGCTGGTTAACGAACTTGTCCTTACTTTTTCGGCTCCGATAAAGTGTACCAAAGCTCAATTCAATCTGATAATTCTATCGAGAGTTATGCCGCACACGACCTACTACAGACAGACAGACAGACACTTTCGTAAAAACCATTTTTTCTGACTCAGGGGGTCTCAAAACGTAAAGATTTGATGAAAATTTCGAAAGTCATTTTTCACATAAAACCAATACCTTCTCATCTATGATGAGAATGTAAAAATCAGACACTGATTGAAATTATTAGAAATTTCAACTGATTCAGATTTAGAGAGTGTTATTCCAAAGAATTATCATGTATGGTTTTTAGGCTAATCGAATTTTTAATCTGTATAATCCTATGCTAATTTTTTCATGTTTTTATATTTTATACTATCCAAGATTATTTTAAAACAAATTATTCATATGTGCAATATTTTAGCAACCTTATTTTTTTACATTTTTAAAAATAAAGATCATTGACGTGGACTTCGATCAGAGTCAAGATGTTTGAAAACATGTAACCTTCTGAGTTTATTACTTTGAGACCTTAAAGCAAAGTTTGAAGACCAATATCGATTAAAATTTATTTTTAGGGTCAATACAAGTTCTAATCATGAATATTTTAAATTTCATTTATATTAATTCCAATGTTCTGATTTTTTATTAAAATTTGAATGGCTAAATTAATAATTAACAAATGCAATAAATATTAATGTTCGTTATTTAGAATATCTGCTTCATAGAATATTTCATATTGCGAATTTATACTCTGGTTAAGAGCTGATGGAAAATATAATTTACTGAAGAGATCTTTATGGCGCCAGAATAAGGCGTTAAGGTGATTATAAGTAATTTAGATGAAGTATTGTGGACACTTCAGATTTGCATACAATAAAGCTCACCTAAATATGTAAGTTTTTCCTGGCCATTATGCATGTAATGTAGAACAGACGAAAAATTTAAAATCCTGGATTGTATGACTCTCAGCTGTTGTCTTAAGACATAAAATAGATCCCAGGTGGGCCATAACCATTCCAAAATATATTTAATACTTTATCGTACTGGAACTTCTTTACATGACAGTTGCAAATCTTTCCAAGGAAAGTGTGATCACATCTTTGGAGGTCACATGTTTAAAGATTTTAAGTGGCCGTGAGATCTCATTTCAACATATGATTTATAGCTGCATGATTTCAATATTTTTAAAGAAATGGTACGTTGTTGGAAAAAATTGGCTTTAGGGTCGAAAAATGATTAAGTCGATTTAATAAGACGTTTCGGGTCAAATCGAAGCCCTCATCAGTGATATTTATTAAAATCTAGAAAATACAAAAAAGGGGTGGCTCTAATTTCATATTTTTAGGAAGAACTATAATACAACTTACTTTTAATTTTTTTTAAACTTTTTATATTCGAAATTATTCAACTTTTTGAAAAAGTTCCTGGCCAATTTATTTAGAGCATGTAAATTATAATCACAATCTCAAAATATACAAATAAATTTATATTTATAAGTACAAATGTTTTAAATCTAAATAAAACACATGTAAATTGGAAGGATCAATATAAATATATGTGCATTCATAAAATGTGAATTGTTTCCGTTAAATATTATATTTTTATCTAAGAAGTGACATCTGTTCTCGTTGCGATTAATGACTTTCCTTATCTAATACTAATTTTAAGAACAAGTAATACAGTGCGCAGTAAATATTACGATTATTAACGTCGCAATATTTGTCTTTATTCTGACAGAAAATTTAGCAAACAAAGTTTTCTGTCCGTGATAACATTTAATGAAATTTACTGCTGGATTCAATTTTTTAGCGTAAGAGCAGATAAAAGAAACATTTATAAAAATACTGAAAACTCATCCCAGTAGGAATAAAATGAGTGCCGTATCATTGAATAAAAAGTTACAAATTATGGTCCTTTTACACCCTTAATCAATCGGTTTTACATTTTTTAACAATCAACCCTTTTGTCAGGCGTTCTTTGTAGTTTTAAATAAGCCGAGATAGAATCATGATACATAGTAAATAGGCAATTGTTCCCTCCCAAAGGGTTTAACCAGTATCCATTGTGATTCTATTGTTAAGATCCTGTACAGAAAAATACTTTCGTTTATTTCTCCGTAAAAAAATGTCTTTTGACACAAGGAACAGGCTTTCGGCAATAGCCATAAACCCAAGTTTTATTGGGCTATTTTCAGCAGTGTGATACCTTATGGTTTTTGTTGCTCAGATAAAGGAGTAAGGACGTGCGGTCGCAACAAACGTGCAATTTACCCCTAAAGGTACAAACGTAAAAGCAACACGCATGTTAAAGTCAATGGCAGCTCAAAGATCCCTGTGCAACATTTAACATCTTTTAACTATAAAATAAAACTCTCTGAAATGTGTAATAATCAAGCTATTAATATAAGCTGAACTTGTAAAGAATCTAATACTATGTTAAAAGAAAAACAGGCATTTGTGAAATAAGAATTTTAAAAATTGAATTAATCGTTATGATTAGGTTTGATTTTATGCACGAAGGAAGCTTTTCCTGATTTAAGAGAATTTTCACAATTATATACATACAAAGTTAGAAAAATTATTGGTAAAGTTTGTTTGCATAAGAAAATACCTTTACGTCCGTCCTAGACTATAAGTATCATCATTACTTTAAAACGTCATTTTTTACATAGCTGCTTGTCCTTCGAGCGTCGAATACGAGAAGAAATAACTATAATGTGATAGGCAAAAACAACTAATATTATAATAAATATACTAATTTGAATAAAGCGTAAAGTTATAAGATAACATAAAGATAAGTTGATTGAAATTGATTGAAACATTAAAGTACATAATATCAAATTTATTGTGACTGAAAACAAATTTCAGTTTACAAGAAATTATACAATCAATTGATTCACTTATTACTTTACCAACTACTATGATTTGTAAAATATGCTACTTTTAATTTATTGCCAAGTAGAACCATTTCTTTGATTATATCATATACAAAACTGTTATGGGAGAAAAAAACCATTTTAAGGCCGGGGACCAAATTTCTGTAAATGTCCATGTAAGATAATTTTTTTATTTGATAAAATATCTTTTTAAAAATTTGGAAAATACAACGGAAAACGATATCAAACGGCTGTCAACTTCGTTTGAGTGAAAATTATAACAGTTAAGTGTAATTATCGATGTCTTCCAATTTGTTTAAAAAAATCTACTAAAAAGAAGTTTACAAACGTGCTTTATTATCTTTTAAATTTCCATAAAAACTTTTCGTAAATTTAAAAAGTCATCTCACATGAACGAATCAATATATAATTTAGTCGTGTGGTCTAAATGATCTCTGGCCCTAAATACCTTTCCCAAACTTAAATTCCAAAGAATTTCTTTCTGTCTCATTGAAAATTGTTTATAACTAATTTCAAAATCCGAAAGAAGAGTTTTTTGCCTATTTAGATTTCTACAATTTTGCATTTGTCCAAAAATCTACTATTAATTTTTGTCATCTGGTGCTAAATCTAAATCAAATTTTTAGACTTTTAATCTCCAAAACATACAACTTTTCATTCGACGAAAAATCAACTATTAATTTTTTTAACTGGTGGTTACTTTAAATCTCAATTGGCATGAGAAAAATAAACCAGCATCTTCTCTCCCCAAAACAAAAATTTATTCTAATTAGGCTGCTGGATCAAATAAGGGCACATAGACACCTGACTATTATAGGATGGCCCTTGATATTCTCAATTTTTAGACTTTTAATCTCCAAAACATACAACTTTTCATTCGACGAAAAATCAACTATTAATTTTTTTAACTGGTGGTTACTTTAAATCTCAATTGGCATGAGAAAAATAAACCAGCATCTTCCCTCTCTCCAATAAAACTTTACCCTAATTGGGCTGCTGGATCAAATAAAGGCACCTGGTATTAACTGACCATTTTAGGATGGCCCATGATATTCCCAATTTTTAGACTCTTAATCTCCAAAACATACAACTTTTCATTCGACGAAAAATCAACTATTAATTTTTTCAACTGGTGGTTACTTTAAATCCCAATTGGCATGAGAAAAATAAACCAGCATCTTCCCTCTCTCCAATAAAACTTTACCCTAATTGGACTGCTGGATCAAATAAAGGCACCTGGTATTAACTGACCATTTTAGGATGGCCCATGATATTCCCAATTTTTAAATTTTTAATCTTCAAAATATTCAATTTTACATTTGACCAAAAATCGACTATTAATTTTTTCAACTGCTGCTTACTCTAAATTTCAATTGGTACATGAAAAAAACCAGCATCTTCTCTCCCCAAAACAAAAATTTATTCTAATTAGGCTGCTGGATCAAATAAGGGCACATAGACACCTGACTATTATAGGATGGCCCTTGATATTCTCAATTTTTAGACTTTTAATCTCCAAAACATACAACTTTTCATTCGACGAAAAATCAACTATTAATTTTTTTAACTGGTGGTTACTTTAAATCTCAATTGGCATGAGAAAAATAAACCAGCATCTTCCCTCTCTCCAATAAAACTTTACCCTAATTGGGCTGCTGGATCAAATAAAGGCACCTGGTATTAACTGACCATTTTAGGATGGCCCATGATATTCCCAATTTTTAGACTCTTAATCTCCAAAACATACAACTTTTCATTCGACGAAAAATCAACTATTAATTTTTTCAACTGGTGGTTACTTTAAATCCCAATTGGCATGAGAAAAATAAACCAGCATCTTCCCTCTCTCCAATAAAACTTTACCCTAATTGGACTGCTGGATCAAATAAAGGCACCTGGTATTAACTGACCATTTTAGGATGGCCCATGATATTCCCAATTTTTAAATTTTTAATCTTCAAAATATTCAATTTTACATTTGACCAAAAATCGACTATTAATTTTTTCAACTGCTGCTTACTCTAAATTTCAATTGGCATAAAAAAAAACAGCATCTTCCCTCCACCAAATAAAAATGTATCCTAATCAGGCTGCTGGATCAAAAAAGGGGCCATAAAATTACTTGACTACTCTAGGATAGACCATGGTCTCAAAAATTATTAGATTTTTAATTTCCAAAAGATACAGTTTTACATTCTACCAAAAATCGACTATTAATTATTTCAACTGTTGCTTACTCTAAATCCCAATTGGCATAGAAAAAAAACAGCATCTTCCCTCTCCCAAACAATAATTTATCCTAATCAGGCTGCTGGATCAAATAAGGGCCCATAAAATTACTTGACTATTCTAGGATGTCCCATGGTCTAAAAAATTATTAGATTTTTAATTTCCAAAAGATACATTCTTACAGAAAATTAAAGAGTGCAACTTTTTTCCCGTAATAAAAAGTTGCATCTGATCTTAGTTTTCAAAAGATTATAGTACCAAACTCTCTAAATAATTGTATGTGCCCTTATTTGATCCAGCAGCTCAATTGCAAGCTGCGTTTTGGATGAATTTCCTGTTTCTTATAGTAGTTAGCAAGCGATACTGACAACCCTCGTGAGCTTGCATGTGGAGATCTCACCCCCATTACCTGGGGGTTGGTGGCACGCGTTAGGGAGGATTTCGGGAAGTTCACCCGACCTATTCTACTGGATCCTGTAGTCACAGCCAATCCGCCGTGTCTTGTCTCTGAGTAGTGGGGATACCCCGAGACTTAAGCGAGGCCACTCGCTGTGGAGCTGTCAGAGCTCTGTGGGGCACGGTCACGCGTACAAGAGTCATTCGTTTCCGGTAGCATCAAACGATCAGATCATGTCAATTCGTCTAGCGTACAAATAACAACTCGACATTTCGCAAAAGTTCGAGCTTTGCAAAAGAGGATCATTCACCTGAAACCTCAAGTTCTACGATAATTTTCGGGCACCAAAAGTTCTAGTGAAATTTCTTGTTCTGCTAATATTATGTCCGGAAAATTGGATCCAACTGATCTTTACAGTCAGAGAATTGTAATTCCTGGTGACAATCATCTTGACTCTTTTATCATGGCTGGTGGACTCGACCCCACTGGTCTTTACTAAGACAATAAATTCGCGTTTATATTGTCTGTCGTGTTCTTGTAAAGTTTCTGCAAGAAATCATCAAGATGGCGGGACTCGATCCCACCGGTACATACTGAAGAAGACACTATAGAGTGGCTTCGAAGTTCATTCCAGAAGAGGAAGCACACGACAGTAAAAAAAACGTGCCAAAGTTCTTTTCAAGGTCGCCACAAGGCTACCGGTCTCTAACCCACTGAAGCTGGAGAACCCTTCCGGGGACCTATGACTTTTCTGTGGCGACCAAAAAAATGGACAGACCAGTGAGAGGCAAAGAGGAAACTTCCTCATCCAACCTGAGAAGATGGATCTGGAGCATCCATATCAGAAAAGGAAGACACCGACCTGATGATTTGGTGTGTCTCCAATGAAGCGATACTCATCGTCTCTATGCAAGGTAAGTTTTTCTTTTAACTTCACCACCCCCGCTTCATTAGATCCGTCTCTTGATAAGTGTTTCATCGGTGTCTATTAGTCGCCTATTTATACTTGTTTCTCGATATTTTCAACCTTGGGAGTGAATTATTACCCACGTGTCTCTTTCGTACTTGTATAATTTAAGCAGTAGAGCTTTGTAATGTCCTGTCCCAGGCACAAACAATTCTTTTCCTTTTGGTGAGAATTCATCTTCGCAATCTGATGCTGAAGGTCTCTGCTTTAAGGAATTCATTTACGGTGATATTGAAGAATCTATCATTCAATCTGTAGTAAACTAGATATTAAAATGTCGATTGTCACATTTCCAGAATGTCTGCTATCTGAACACAAATCATCTCTGGCAGACTTACATCACGTAAGCTTCTCAAGTACTCCTTTTTGGACCTTTTCCATTCCTTGCGGGCCATTGACTTCGGAACTTTCAAACTACTTGAGTTTCTCATTCGGAAGCGACTGTCTCGGTTTCTCTTTTTGGGAAACGAACTTTGAAGGATCGGTGACCCGTGAATGATCGCTGATTGTTAGCATGAGAAGGGGCATTAAAGAGAGAAATGGGACCGATTTTTTCGGTTCCCTTACTCTTTGCCCTAATTGGCACGTGGTTTCGCCACGTCTTGTTAACTTCTTTTGGCCTCGTGTTCATCATCTCTTGAAACAATCTTCCCATGTTTCTCTTCAGATATTCAAATTCACCTCGAAAGCTTTCTTTCCTATTCGTTCAAGGGGTTCACTCTTGAATTTAGAAATTTTAACATTTGAAGTCTTACATGTAATGCAAAATAATCTGAAATAAAGTAAAACAACCTGAGAGTAGAAGCGCGTTTAAGCTAAAATTCTTTAAAGCGATTCGAGAGATTACAATTATTTTAAGGAGAGAAATCGTTCAAGATCATTTACGAACGGGTTGAATCTTTCCATAACTTAAAATCCGATGCAAGAGCCCGTCGTATTCGTTTGGCATTTGCTAATATGTAATCTGATATTCCTGTCGTTTGATGCACGTTTCCTTGAATGCTGAAACTCGTCAAATTTATCAGTCTTGATCCTGTACTACCAAATCGTCATAAAATTAAAAAGTTTTTGTGATCAAGTAATTTTGAAGGAGATACATGCTATTAGATATTCAATGTTTCATTTGTGATTTGTAAAGTACGAATTCTAATTTGATTAGGTCCTATGGAGAACATGGATGATAAGCGATCAGGTATTAATCGAAGATCGTCATTTGGTGTTTTTAAAGACGCAACTAAACAGGTGTGACCAGGTGTAGATACGATCATCAACCGGTGTTGGTGTTCTTACTCGTCTTAGATTGAATCAGATTGGAGGATTAACCCCATTAATTATGAATTGGAAGAGCCTTGATTGGTATTTCGCGATTTGAGAATCTCCGCTATTAGTCGATCGCCATTTGGTGCTCTCGTAAAGGCACGAAATTAGTCTCAGCTCCATGGGAAAGACAAGACCCCGGTAGTGGGTAGCAAGGAGTTCTCAACTCCTCACATGGTCGGGTTCATTGACACCACCTGAGTTTTGGGCATCCGCCGGCTCTCTCGTTCGTTTACTTCGTCGTTCCTCCGTCTCTCTTTTACTTTTTCTCACTCTCTTCCTCTCTTCCTCTTTCTCATTTGTTCACTCTCTCTCTTTCTCTTACAAGTAACCAGCAACACGATCGCCAGCTCACTCGGTTCGAGGAGCCACTACAACTCCTTCCTTGATCATCCTTCGTAGGATCCTTCTGCTTTTGTGGAAAAAGGAAAACCTCGATACTAAAATATCTCTTTCTTTCATCGCCCGCATTCTTCCACTCTTAAGCACTCGCCAAAATTTTATTTCGAAGAGTGCATTACATAATTATACAATTTTATTCTCACTCATTAAACCACTCGCGGATTATCTAATTAATTACTCTCCAATTAGTTAGTGTCATCGGTAGTAAAACTAGTAATTAGGGATTGGAAAAAGTCAATAAACGATGTGTTATATTTCCTTTTCCAATTAGAGTTTCCATTTTCGTTTCGCACTTAGAGTATCTTTAGTGCCTGTGTAAAAGGGATGATGATACATATTCTAGGATGCTGAAAAGGAACATGGGATGTATAATGTTGGGAATATGAAAACAGCAGCGATAGACTGTAGGAAGTGATGGAAGAGAGAAGGAGGAGAGCAAAGAGAAGATCACCCGTGACCTAGGACAACATACCGCGCGATCTGCATGCCAATCGTCTATCTCACTTCTACGTTCTAACTGCCTCTTTCCCTCTTCCGCTCTCTCTCTCTTTCTCTATTGAGTTTCTCTCTCAGCCTTTCTTCATGATAAGCGGATCAAATTGAAAACTCATCCGAGGTGCTGTGACGCATCCGAGTCACTAACTTTAGAGTCTCCAGACCATGTGCGAAGCTATCGACCTGACAGAAACTTTTGGCAGCTCCTGATCGTCGTCCTCGTGCTTGGTATGACAATCACGATTTCGGATTTGAATTTCGAAGCAAGTCGTGCATATGCGTCTCTACGTGCACGTGTGTGGATAAGCACGAAAGCGGGTTTTGCCTTTGTGCGAACAAAAAACTAAAAGGGACTTTATTTGGTTCGTCTGGTAATTATGGAAGTCTTTAGTGGTCTCATCATTGTTGCAGTCTCAATTGGTTCATTTAAGAAAGTTCGTCCTTTTGCTGACTTTGAATCGGTTCTGATTGAAATTAATTATCTTTTTGGGAATATCGTAAAATGCTATTAGAGTGCAAGTACGGGGTTCATCTGCACATTGTTTTTTGGTGGAAAATTTGCATACTAGATTTTATACATTCACTAGTAGAGTATATTGAACTCTTCCTCCTTAAATTTATATGTATACGACCATTCGCATAATTAATATTTCAAGCAGTGTTATGAACTACATGTGAAAACGAGTGATTCATTAAGTAAGCTTGAAGGGATTCTAGGCCCAGTTTAAAATTTTGAGAATCACACCTTGAACTGGAAATCGTATTGAATGAAAGTAAATATGAATTGAAGAAGGCAATGTCAATGACCCGTACGGTCAACAAACTTCAGCCCGAATCATTATTACGTGTACACGCGAAGGGTTTCATTTCAGCAGCTGCTGAATTTCACTTTTGGAATTATTACATTTTGTTGAATAAAATGAAGTTAAGAACTTTCTATAATTGGAACTTGATTTCAATAGTTCTAATCTCTAAGCAGGAAGAAATTGTACAAGTGAAGCATATAATTTTGAAGTTATTTCTCGTTTCTAATAGTAAAAAATTGCAGTCGAATATTAATTACAGTTAAGTAGTTAAAATAATATTGCATAAAAATGTAGAATCTGCATTTAGTTACCGCCACTTAAATGTTCATATATAATATTATAATTTTTAAAAGCGAGTTGTTGATGTATTCCTCAGACATATAACGACACCGTTGCAACATTGTATGTCATTTACAATAATTCTATCATAGTTACTAGAATATTCTAAACGGGAGATAGAAATATCAACGTTAAGTTTACTTTTAATAATAAATATATTTGAATAATCGCATTAACAAGTTTTATTAGATAGAAAAGAAGAATCAATCTTAATTAAAACGAATATCGAGATTAGATAAGAAGTAAAAACATTTGGTAAGCTGTAAAAATATTTAGTTGAGAGAATTGTTTTTTAGATAACAGTGAATATATTATCAATGCCAATTATGACATTTTACTTTTTTATCGTCGTTTAAAGTGTATTACTTTTCAAATTACCTTCAAGCTGATAAAAAGTTAACCATATTATCATTACTGCGTCACTGAATTTGAGTCCTTGAATGGAGTGGGAGAAACAGCAAAATATTTATTTCAAGTAGAAAATAGTTTTTATCGGCTGAATTTCATTTCAGTAACAAATTAAAAATTCAATGCATCAACATTTCCAAAAGCAATAATTCTCACTTCATGAATTTCTGATGAATAAATAAAGGACTAACCAATGTCATATATATTAAATTACCATAGTTCCAAAAATCTGAAGAACCTCGTTTCATTTTTTTGAATAAAGTCATTAAATCGAATGCAAAGGAGATCTTCCCACAGAGGGAATTGGAAAAAGATTCAAAAGTTCTAGGATCAGAACGTCTTTGTCGAAATCGTCTTTTTTTCTTCATCACTGGGCTTGCCGAAGCCTCGCTATTACTCCTTTGGCGCCTTTTTTCTCCTCGTCCTTTGCTTCGCTTCATTCTTCCTTGTCTACTGTTTCTCTCTTCTTTGCCTTTTTTTGATACTTGTCTTTTTTCTCACCCAGGAGGTTCGAAGGTTCGTTCACCTCAGCTACGTCTAGTCTCCTTGGCTCCAGTTGGACCTGGTGGAGAAGTCACCCTGATCAAGCTCGCCTGAATGCACACAAGCTGACAAAATTTAATTTGAAACTCCTCAGATTTTCCATTTCATTTGGACTTATACCAAATATCTCCCATCCCCCTGAGTTCCTAGTTTCAGATGTTATATTCCCATAATAATTTTGCTACGTCTCTTTCGTATCTTTTACGCAGCGTCTCGAGCATTTTCGGAGCTAGACGTCATCTTTTGAATTCTTGGAAGTTGGTATCGAGGACCCATCACATTAGCATTCATGAGCAAATAAAAAGGATCCAATGTTCGCCTAAATGCTCGTTTGTGTCGAATTTCTTCCCGTAAAAGGGAAACTTTAGTGGCGCTAGCACTCCTTAAATCGGTGCTTCAGTTCCCCTTATATTCTCCTGCAAAACTCTATCTCGTCAACATTCCTATCACGAATCGAATCTTAATTCTCTTTCGCATTCACTTGGAATTCAAAACCTACAATCTGCCTATCATAGAAAAATTGTTATGTATGTTAATCATCGATGTATTAATCATGAGCTAAAACCGTCGCAAAGATTTGTGGTTTGACTAGTTTGAGTGCGTGAGGTCAGTGCAAATTCATTTCACTTTCCAGAGTATTTCCAAGCAACAAATACACCAAATATATATCAAATTAGATTGAATGAGTTTTAAAAATCAATTCTGAACACATGATTTTCAATTCTATTTTAAACATCATCTGAGTAGAGAAGAGATTGGTGCTCTCAAGCATCAGAAAGTGAGTCTGACCACTTTCATTTTCGACTGTGCAGCTAATTTCAAGACTCGTTCGGCCACTTCACCTTCTAATCAAATCTCCAACTTTCAATTCTCCCTAGAACTTACGAGAGCTTGAAAAATGACTGCATTAAGCTGTTATACATTGAGCCATCTTTGCATCAACTCTCGAGTTGCGAGAAGAGTCTGCGATAGGACAAAACGCAGTTGATTGCACCTAAAGGTCAAGTCATTTTCGTAAAGGTTGTTGTAACGAGCGTCGTAACGTGTCAGTGTTTTCCACTTGGAGCTGCGACAACCTGTCGTCCTAAGGATCAATGGGTCAGGGACATTTGGTCTCGGTTCGATCAGCTCGTAGTTCTTGAAAATGCCAAAGCCTGAAGACATCTTCGTGCACGAGTAGACAAACGATAGAGTTTCGATTCGCGGTTGGCAGTCAGCATCTCAGATGTTTCATGCATCGAAGGTCTAGCTCGGCAAAAGCGGTGATAATGCCAACCGGTGGCATTTACACCACGGCGGTAAGACCACCTTTGCTTAGCTAGGCTACCACTCGAGGTGCACGATCCTCCTCTTTATCTCACTCAGGTTCTTTCTCTTTCTTTCCTCCCTCTGCCCTCCCTCACCCGCCTTCCTTATTGCCACCACACTTTGTCTCTCTTCTTTTCTCCGTGGCTACTTCTTTAACCTTCCATTATAACCACCAAGATTCTATTCCATCTTAAGCATAGATGTCTTCCGCCACATAGAAGAACCTCTCTTGGACCTTCTTCTAGTCCGCAAAAAAAGGGAAAAAAATTGCAGCAAAAACTCTCCTGGGGCACCCACATACTTCCTATGCTTACAACCCGAGGGAACTTTTATTTCTTTGAGAGAAAGATTTGCAGATTAGTATAGGATAGTTTTTGAAAGGGGATGTAGTATTGATATGTTTATTTATTAGGGCCTTATTCTAGTGTGAGACCCGATTTTATTAAATGTATTTTTATGATTTTTTTTAAGGACTGTTAGGATTAAACTTTTAGAGCAGGTTTATTAATTTTTTTAAGACCATGGATCAATCAGATCACATGACTTAATTCCTGTAAAAGATCCTGTAAGATAACTTTTTATTTTACAAAATGTTTTCCTGGAATTTTGGAAAATACAACAGAAAATTGTGAAGAATGTATGTCAACTTCGTTCGAGTGAAAATCTTGCAAAAACTTTTAGAGTTAACTGTCATTGCCGTTAAGTTTTCGAATTTTTTCCAAAATTTTTATTAAAAAGAAGTTAACAGACGTGATTTATTGTCTTTTTTTATAAATTTCCCAAATTTTCATAAAGATGTTTTGTGAATTAATAAAGTTGTCTTACATGAATTAAACGATTGATGACCATAAGACTATGGATCAATCAGATCATGTGACTAAATTCCTGTAAAAGATCCTGTAAGATAAATTTTTATGTTACAAAATGTCTTCCTGGAATTTTGGAAAATATAACAGAAAATTATGAAGAATGTATGTCAATTTCGTTTAAGTGAAAATCTTGCAAAAACTTTTAGAGTTAACTGTAATTGCGTTGTTTTCGAATTTTTTTCAAAATTTTTATTAAAAAGAAGTTAACAGACGTGATTTATTGTCTTTTTTTATAAATTTCCCAAATTTTCATAAAGATGTTTTGTGAATTAATAAAGTTGTCTTACATGAATTAAACGATTGATGACCATAAGACTATGGATCAATCAGATCATGTGACTAAATTCCTGTAAAAGATCCTGTAAGATAAATTTTTATGTTACAAAATGTCTTCCTGGAATTTTGGAAAATATAACAGAAAATTATGAAGAATGTATGTCAATTTCGTTTAAGTGAAAATCTTGCAAAAACTTTTAGAGTTAACTGTAATTGCGTTGTTTTCGAATTTTTTCAAAATTTGTATTACAAAGAAGTTAACAGGCGTGATTTATTGTCTTTTGTTATACATTTCCCGAATTTTCATAAAAATGTTCTGTCAATTAAAAAAGTTGTATTACATGAATAAAACGATTGATGACCTTAAGACCGTGGATCAATCAGATCACGTGACTTAATTCCTGTAAGAGATCCTGTAAGATAACTTTTTATTTTACAAAATGTCTTCCTGGAATTTTGGAAAATATAACAGAAAATTATGAAGAATGTATGTCAATTTCGTTTAAGTGAAAATCTTGCAAAAACTTTTAGAGTTAACTGTAATTGCGTTGTTTTCGAATTTTTTTCAAAATTTTTATTAAAAAGAAGTTAACAGACGTGATTTATTGTCTTTTGTAACATTTCCCAAATTTTCTGAAAGATATACTTTATAAATTAAAAAATGTATCTTACATGAACGAATAAATGTATAATTTAGTCACGTGGTCCGATTGATATATGGCTTTAAAACGTAAAATAATTTTTTTGAATTGGAAATAATGAATGTAGGTGTCATCTGAAGTGAAAAACTCAAAACGATTAGTTTATTTGTCAATATTAAACAGTAATTTCATATTTAATGTTATTAATTGCGGGTTTTCCTAAAGGACGTAAGACGGGACCTCCTCCACATTGGCAGTGTCGAATGGTTGACATGATTGCGCCTTGTCCGGTCGTTTGAAAAAAAAATTCAAGAAATCCTGTTATTTGTAGTCAAGTTATTGAGGTCCTACCGTAGGGTTTTTTTAAATTACCAATATGGCGGCTACGTTTCCAAAAAGTCATTTTTTCGAGTTTTCATCGTTATATTATAAGCTGTAAAAATTAAATAAAACAACATTTTTAAAATCTGCCTCGTCAGGACCTCGAGTTATGTCTGGATTGTTAAAAAAAATGGCAACCTCATTTGTTCGATTAATTTTGCTCCATCCTGGCAACCGACTTGAAAAACACGATTCCGAGAAAAACGCGTTTGAAATTTTATAACGCGATAAAACTTAGTTTTCATGAACTCATGTTTAATAGAAAAAATTTCCTTCTAGTACAATAATAAAACTGCAAAATGAGCGGATACTTTTTTGAAATTTCAAAAATTACGAAAATGACAAGCTCTAGAAAAAAGTTTTATTTTTGACTATAAAAAACAACTTCAATCATTTAATATTAACAAATGGATAATCATGCCGAAAAAGTATCCGGTCATTCTATAGAAAATGTTATAAACTATGCTCTGTCTAAATATGAAGTGAATCGGACAAATGTATTTTGAGATACAATTTTCACCGTTTCATAAAACACAGTTTCGTGAAAAACGCAAAAGAAAAAAGGGTATAGCAGCGAAGTGGACGATTCGACCCTTCAGAAATATCCTCATAACTCGGTCAATTTTTGGAATTTTCATAAAATTTTTGTTGCATTTTTTCGTCTTTATCAAGCATTAAAATAAGAAAAAATATTATGACATAATTATAGAACGTGCTATAGCGAAACATCCGCTTAACGTTTCTTCAAAAGTTGGAGTCAATCGGTCAAGTAGAATTTAAGGACATACAGAAACCAGTTTGAAAAATACGGTTTTTGAGGAAAGACGTTTAAAGTTTTGCAAGAAATTCTCGTAAATATTGATGAACTCACTACTAATCTAAATTTACTAAAACTACATTTTCTGAACGATTTACTTGCAAATAAAACTTTTACAGCATGTATTTTTAATCCCTTTGAACACAAATTTATTTTTTTAAATTAAAAATAATGAATGCAGGTGGCATCTGAATTGAAAAATTCAAAAAGTTTCATAAACTGTTGAAGTATGGTTACAGCCGGTAGTAGATTCAAGTCGATAAATTGGAAATTTATAAAATAGCGACTTTTTAAAAAGAAAATATCAATTTTTGTCGACTCTTTTTCGTTTTAATCAGGCTGTAAAAAAAAATATTATGACTTAATTTTGACATGGGTTATATCGACACATCTTCTCAACAATTCTGAAAAATTTGATACTATTTGATCAAGTTGAATTTGCTAAAGTACCTAGAACATTTTGAAAAATACGATTTTTGAGAAAAGACCTTTAAAATTTTTCAAGAAATTCTCGTAAAAATTATCAAACTTTCTATCAATCTACATTCACCAAAACTACATTTTCTGAAAAATTTACTTAAGGCCATGTAGTAGGGTCTAACGTCAACAATTACATACGACTACTTTATCAATGAAATAATAATTTTAACAAATTTTCCGGAGAAGACAGTAATGCGTTACATTTTTATGCATTGTTGTCTTCTTTGGAAAATGTATTTAAATTATTACTTAATTAATAAAGTGATCGTATGTAATTAGTAATTAGTAATTAGCCTTAAGAGAAAAGCAAAAAATAAATTTGAAAAGTTTCGAGCTGAAACACTAGAATAGGGCCTTGATTATTAAAAACTCTCCAACAATTTCTCAATTTGTGTTTTGAGTTTTTCCATCTTTCATGTGTTTATCTCAAATGAAGCTAGAGTTGTTTTCTTAGAAAAAAAGTATTGAATTCAATGAAACTGGTATTATGAAAAATGATTCTTTAGCGAGGTCAAAGATCCGAGAATAATCGTGTCAGCGTTCAAGAACTGCAGGTTGGTCATCTTTGTAGAGATTCAAACTGGTCTATGACATCGATTCTAATCATGTAAATAAGATGCATCTAGGTTGTTGTAAGTCATAGATAAAGCGAACGATTAGGCATTTCTAGATTAGAAATTACTATCCTTTAAAGAAAGCTATCACCAGGATAGATCTTTTTAAATCTCCAATTAAAGACCAGAAAAAAAATTGGCAGTACAAAAAGTACAAATAGCCGTTTTGTGCTTTTTTCTTTTCTAGGGGTTACGTTTCGTTTCTTGTCTTCGAGGTTGTTTGACGAGTTAATCTGAGAACTTTTCAGGACAAAGACACCCCGTTATCCATGTCGTTGTCTGCAGGATGCAGTAGGAGGAGTTGTCTTTAGAGTTTAGACAGTAGTGGTGGTGATGGTGGTTGCGAGTAGATCGCCTTGACTAGAAAATCACGTGGTTGCGGGAAATGACTCGTTATATAAACTAATGACTGTTCAATACTTTATATTACTCGGACTGTGTCTAATCCAATGAGAGTAACAACAGTCGAACTGGAACCATCGTTTAGAGATGCCAGTGTCCGATGACAAGTGATCGTAATGCAATCTTGACAAAAATAGTATTTCACTTCGTAAATGTAAAGTTAGGATCTTGAAAGATTATAAGAAATCTTGGTTGGAAAATATTTGTGCTACAATAACCTGTGTTGGGTCTACCAAACTCGCCTTTAAATTAATTAAAGTTTCGACCACAAATCACTTTTACCTCGCGCAGGCAACGTGGTGAGCTTCCTGGCCAGAAACCTGTTTGAGCACTATCGAATATTTGCTCAGCATCCACATGATGCAGAATCTTAATTACTTCTTATCGGTTATTATTACAAAAAAATTAGGAAGGCTGCGAGAAAGACGAACGGCATGATCTAGCGGATTATGATTATGAAATTGATGATCATGGTTGAGGTAATGATCATCATAAGGATAATAATCATCATCGTCTTATCCTTTGGTCCTGCTTCAAAGACAATGCAAGCTGATTGGTCTAGGTCAAAAATATTTTACGCATTGTTAGGTAACTTGCACAAGGACAAGGTTTCCGGCAGGATCGCCTAACAAAATTTCCTTTTGATCCTGTATTATAAACACTTCAAGGTCATACAGGTTGAATATTCACGTGGATCTGGTACTCTTGTCTTCACAAATCATAGTTAAGTTTCGCACGAAGGACTCGATCTTAATTAAGCTAATTATTTATTCCGTGCAGCCTTACCTCTGAAGGACAGAGTTTGCTTTCTGAAAAAAAGTGCAATCTAGTTATACAAAATCAGTAAAGTCTAGATTTATCGATCCGATCTGCATGATAGTATTATCATTTTTCTATATGAAAAAGCATCAGAGTCTAGTCAATGTCTCTCAAGTTTATGTTTTGTAGAAAAAAATCTTATGTAAAATACATTACACTTCCTCCTTTAAATTCATCAACACCGGGCAATAACAATTTATAATTGGACACCAATAGGTGTTTTACCTGAAACACTTTATATTCATTAATCATCAATAATATTTTCATTATTCAAGAGCGACGAAGTGGGAAAAAAACGCACTTAGGACTGAAAAAAATAGAGGTACTCGTATCCTATTTTCGGTTTTGGGATCATTTGAAAGGATATCCTTGTTATTCTTCGCATGATAAAAAAACTAATCGAGCAGGTAGCGCAATATTTATTCTGTATTTGCCGACAAGGTATAGAGAGACCCGGAAAGTGGGTCAACGGCGATCCTGTCGAGAACCAAGTTCAGGGGCACGTTGCAGCCTCGCCTTCCAAGTTGGATTGATTAAGTCGTAGAGATGGGAAACGTACGTGAAAGGAACCACTGTACGAGTGAATGATCTAACGGTGTTTGGTCCGTCATCTTTCATTTTTCACAAACACGAGCAAAGGTCTCTCTCTCCTTACAATCTCTTTTCCTCTCGCGATCTATTCCTTTTTGGCTTAGATTTGTATTTACTCACTCATCGAATCCTGGCGATTACTCTTCAAATTTGTATCATCCTCTCAATCTGCCTCGCTTTCTTTTTCATTTTTTATCTATTTTCTTTGAAGATACTCAACCCAGGATGGGTGTTGACGGAAGTGCGTGCTATTTTTCGGGTTACCTTCGCTCAGAAGCTGAAGAAAAGTGCAAGTGACTTTTCACTCTTGGTATTTCACTTTCTCCTTTTATTCTTGTTGTTTTCCTTGAGTTCATTCGAATTTAGACCCTCTACCGAAAAGTCATTCATATTCCTAAGATTCTAATCTACTTGTTATATGTTTAACCCATCTTGAATTTGATTTTTTAATCTGAGGTCAGTTTTTTATTGGAAAGATACCCAAAGTTGATATGAGGATTATTAATGTTGGCATGGGCTATTTTTAAACTTGTTTCTGAAAATTATGAAAGACAAGGTAACTCAAAATACGGAAGCAGCAAAAGTGGCTCGTGATGGTATTCCTTAATAATTGTTGAAGGTCGCTTGGTTCTCTTTCCCCTTTCTTTTCCTGCTTGGATAAACACTAAAAAGCCGTAATGGTAATAACAACAATAACAATTCGACCTCGACAAAATCGTAGCGAAGGCCGTTGAAAACAACGCGCGATAAGAACGCAAGTCGATCTATATAATCGCGAAATGATAAATGCGGCTATATAACACATGGATAGACGACTGGACAGGGAGACGGAGGTAGAAATATAAGTAGGTTGATAGATAGGTGGGTAGGTAGGTTTGTATGTAGCTTGGTAGGTACTACTTAACAATCACTCAAGAACCGAGAAATAGATATAAATCTTCTCTTTATACAATAACATCTAGAAATTTTAAAACTTGGATTTTTAGGGAGCACATGAATATTCTTCAAATTTAATAATTCCTAACATTTATTTTACCGAACTTCATCTAATCAAATTACTAATTGCTCTTTTTTTATATATCCGGTTTATCAATTAACGTATAATGTTTATATAATAAAAGATGCTGGTTTGCGATCAATGAGGGTCAAATATAAAGTAGAAAACTCTTTATAGTGTCAAAATTGTTGCGACGTTTCGTTGGCTATGGGTTTGCCAACCTCATCAGGCTTTATTGAATTAAAAAAAAACACCAAATATTAAAATTGTCACATACAAGAAAAATAAAAATTAAATTAACTTAACATCCAGAATATACACAAAATTGTAAAAATTTTACCTTTATAAAAGAAGTTTAACTCATGATGAGTAATGTCGAGAAAATAAAATTATAATAAATGTCATGATTTACTTAATAAAATGACGCGATGTCATGGAGTCGACGACACTTTGTTTACTAAATTATTACATTCAAACAGTTAACTTTAAATATTGACAACAGTTATTGTAAACACAGAATTTGAAATGTAAACAGACATCAGCTGGAAAGCTATCATGAATTTAATCTATTAAGTAATGAAAAATAAATTCTATTCAAAGTAAATATGTCTTCTTTTTTATTTATACTAAATTTATTAAATTTTATAAGGATCATCTCTGATGTTAATCTTTTTCGATGGTAATTACGTGTCAGAATTTTTATTTTTCCAAACCATCATGTGTCATAATTTTTATACTTTCGAATCATTGATTAATGTAATTTTTATTTTTGAGAATTAACATTTTTCATAATTTGTAAATTTACAGATTACTATTTCACTTAAATCCCACTTCACCGACGTGCCATGATGTAAAAAATCCATTTGACCTAAAACATACGGGGTGGCAAAATAACGCTGAGTGAAATTTAGCCAATCAGCATTTATACACGCAGAAAAAAAACTGTAGAATCAACAGATGTCATCTGCTGGAATAGGGACAGCAGATTTTTTTTGTAATATTTACAGATTTTTCTGTTGGATTCACAGATTGTTTGTAAACTCAACAGATGAACCTGTAAAATCTACAGAAATGTCTGTTAGAATTATGGATTTATCTTTTTTCTTAAATCCGCAATTCTAACAGACATGTCTGTTGATTTTACAGGTTCATCTGTTGAGTTTACAAACAATCTGTGAATCCAACAGAAAAATCTGTAAATATTACAAAAGAAATCTGCTGTCCCTATTCCAGCAGATGACATCTGTTGATTCTACAGTTTTTATTTTCTGCTTGTAATAACTAAAATTAAAAATCTTTATTGGCTGCATTTAATTCTCCCGCCATTATTTCTCGGTCAAATGTGATTTAGGTAAAATGGTTTTTCTGTAACATGACAATAATTCAATGGAATGAGAATTCGGAAACAAAAATTCGGACAAATAGTTATTCGGAATAAATAAAGAATAGCTTGTGTGAATCGCAAAATAAAAAGAGAAATTGACAATTCAGTCATATGAATTTCGGTAAAATAAATTTGAAGAAATATAGCATTTGGGGAATATTCATGCGCCCCGATTTCAATATATTTCACAGAAAAGTTTATTTCAATCGAGATTCGAGTATAGAATGATAAAGTATAACTAGAGTCTAACGATTTGTATTGAAAAACTTTATTAAAACCAAATTATTTCATAGAAATCGATAACTCGGAGTTTTTAAAATTGGATATCACGAGTTCAAACTTCTGAAAGGTTATCAACTTAATTAAAAAACTTGATTTCTGATATTGACTATAGTTGTACTTTCTTGTTGTATACACGTGTTTATGAATGATATATGCACTCGAGATTGTGTGGGTGTATTGAATTCACACATGTAACTGGGAAGAGACATCGTTGGGGCGGCCGGATGTTGTCTTGGTCGTGTTGGTGACGGTGAAATGTCCCTGAAGACATGCTAGAGAGGCGGCCAGGGCGTGGTTTCCTAGTGCAGTTTTTGCTTGCCTAGAATGCACTAGACGGCCTCCACTCTGATCAGGATACTTCAGACCAACTCCCCCTCCTGCTCCCTCCAACTCAAGATATTTCCAAATCTTGTAATAAATTTTCAATTCTGTGAGAAAAGTAAAGATTCTAACTGCACCGGGTGAAAAGGCCCCTGATCTCTTATTTCTTCGTTGAATAATCTTAATTCTGAGCTATAAAAGGGCCCGACATTCCTTTTTTCACAGAAAGATTCCCTTATGTAATCTGTCTGATATGACGACAAAGTTTTTGCTTTAATTAGGTAAACAGTGGGAAAAATTCTTCATTTATCTCTGGATGCCCTTAGATATTTCTGTAATTAGGGGAATATTCTTTTAGATTCTTGAAAGATATGTTATACGAAGGAGAATGAGTTAAATTTACTGCAAACCTTGGATCCATTGTGAAAAAAAGTTTAGCATAGGCTGGTCTAGAGTTTATAGAATTTTGTAAGCATTGTGGAGATATATTTAAAAGACCGGTTTCTGGATCATTGCTTGCCATGACATTACAATATTTCAAGCCATGTCAACTTCTAATTTACTTTTTAGAATGTAGTTATAATGAAATACACAAAAAATGCGCGATTATTTCTGTCGGATATCAATTTTAACGATTTTTGTGAGAAAGTGCAACTTGTTCTTTAGGCTTAAATTCAATGTCAAAACGTAATTTAATAGTAAATTTGGAGAATAAAAAATAAAGACAGACTACGAGACTGTTTTATTTTCGTGCCTGCAATTTATTAGTTAATGTGCTTCCTGGTTCGGATCACAGAATTTTAAACTTAAATTAAGTTTTTTTGAGTCTGCATAATCTTATAAAATATGGACGTTTCCTGCATTGGTGTCTAAGAAAGATTTGTCGGTTCCAAATGTCATAAAAATGCAAAAGCGTGCATAATTAATTCGCAAATATTTTTGTAATACACGGTTCAAGACCAATGTCTCTCTCATTTCGGCGAATGAAAAATAATAGCATAAGACATTAAAATATAAATGATGTTTAACACACGGCAAATTTTCAATTCACAATAGTCACAAAAATTGTACCCGACGAAATGAATCGTTATCTTTAATTTATCAATGAATTTTAATTAACTACATTGGAATCGAAAGTAATAAAAGTTCTCTCTTTTAGTTTCAGAAAAAAAGCAGTAAAAACGTATTTGCTAAATGGAGCGTACCATCTATCGACTTTGAAAGAGGCGAAAGAGGAATGAAGTCCAAAAACCTGATTTTTAGGAGATGAGACTTGCGCCAACCACGAGATAAGGAAGCTTCGCACTGCCATTAAAATCAGCTGCCTAGTAGTGGTTTACTTTTCCTTCCAATAGTATTTTGGATATTTGGAAGAATGAAGAGTTTTAAGACTGGGAGAAATTCTTACTATCACTAGGAAAAGATTATCGTAACTGATACCCTATAATTTAATCGTTGTAAAATATTCTACCGTTTATAATTTGACACTATGGAGATACTTTTCAGACCTAATTTAAAACCAAACCTGATTCATGGATATTTATGACTTGGTTCCATGTTTTTTAGGACTCTTACATACTTAATTAATGAATAAATAAAGTTAATATTATGGATTGGATTTAAGGTGGCTTGATCGCTTTTGAAAAAAATTATAGACTGCTCTGAAACTTAGAGATTATCTTAATAAAATATGCTAGATTCATTTGGAAAAAAGAAATACCGTGGTTGACGATGTCATTGCCGAAAAAATCGCTACCGAAGAAATGTCAGTTTAACACGTAGTCTTATGGGATTCCTCGTCAAAATCGGCGAAACTCCGGAAAAAATCACAAGTCCCCATAAATAAAATATATACTAGTACTTTCGATTTCGAGGAATCTATTAGTATTATAAAAACGAAGGGTTAACGACTTCAATCAAGAGAAAATTGCGAAAAAGGTACAGAATATAGAAATCGCCTCAAGGTGAAACTAATAATTTTTTATTATCGCTTTTTTCAGGGGACATTTCCGTGATTTCTTACCCTTCTACTCAGATGTAACTATAATACATATGATTATTAAAAAAATAAGTAGCAATGAGCATTCATGTAACACGTGCCCCCACGGTGCCCCTCACTTCATACGACACCAAACGATCAAGCCACCTTAAAGAAATAGTCGGTGAAGCTCATTCTGAGTTTAAGCTAGGTTTGAATAAACTCATAGTTGTTGTTTTACACAATCACGATATTCGTTAATTTACTCTTTCAATTTGAATCAGTGATATGTCACTGATTATCATTTCACTGATCTTCATTACACTGATCTAGAAATGGGTTACTCTTTCATTAAAGTAAATATATCAACTATTAATGCTATTTCGATGAAAAACAGTGAAATTATTACTAAAGTCGAACAGTAAAACTCAATCAGTAAAGAAGATTTTACTGATGAAGTTCAGTGGAAATTGTACTCTTTTTTAAAGAAATATCACAGATAAATAGTGAGATTTTTACTAAAGTGAAAGAATAACCCATTTCGAGCTACTTCATCTGTGAAATCTCACTGATTCAAACTTAGAGAGCAGTTTTATTTTGGTTCACATTTACTGTTATAATTGTTATTGTCTGCTACTCCCGAGTGCCGTCGATATTGTTACTTATCATCAACTATTTTCTTTTACAACTCTTGTTCGATCACTACATTACGATATTATTATTATTAAGGGTTATGAACAATTGGAATGCTTTTGCAAACTTGTCCTGCATTTTCTTGTATATGTATTGTTCCATCTTCAAATTTTTGCATCCTGGTTATAACAATTTGTAATAATTTATCATAATTCTCCTTGTTTCATCAACAATGCGCAACGCAGTTTTAGAAAATACAAGATTGTACGCAAGACAGCGTGTATTTGTATGTGTATGAGTTACCAGTAATGAATGTTTGTTTTTCCTTTTTAAGTAATTTTTTCTCCATACTGAACTCTCGAGTAGCGAGTGAGTAATCAACTTTTGCTCCTCTCATTAATTAAAGAAACCTATAATTGTTTTGACTCATTGTTACATTTTCGAATTTAAAGGTAACTTTGCGATTCTCACCCAGAGGTCTGGAATTGAGGGTGATTCCCATTTATAGAATTAAGAGAATGTTCGCGAAGAGGAGAGAAAGCGAGTGTGAAAGCATGTGAGCGAGAGAAAAATAAAAAGAGAGAAATATATATTTTTGTATCTTTTACTCGGGGAATCAAATTTGATTTCAGACTTTAGCACCAAACGGCTCTGACAGGCGAACAACTTGTCTTCTTGCTTTTAATTCTCGTTAATCAAGTCCTTGCGAGCCTTGTAATGCGATGATCGATTGACCGGTAAAAGTTCATTATTTAAGGTCACATTTGGAAGAACGTGTCGTTGTTAATAATTGTATTTTTACTGGCGTTTCTTGTTATTATCACCTCGAATTAAGCCGGGGATATAGTCACTCCTTACACTTTAGACTATTTTAAATTATTATTTTTTTGCGATTTGTAGGTATCTTACCTAGGTATTCGTTTTGTATAATAAATACCAATAATCATCAATCACTGCATTTTTCTTTATTCCCAATATTCCCATTGACGAATTAGCAAAATTGTTTATTTTTATCAATAAAAAACTAATTCTCACTTTTTATTTTATTGGACACTTTTTCATATATTTCAACCGTAATTTTAGATTATACTGAATACTTGATTTTAAATATTCTTATTTATATAACTTTCGTAATTATATGTGAAATTGAGTTTGCAATTATAGTTTCTTCAGCAAAAATATATTTCAAAACTAAATAAAATATATTTTGCTTTCAAGGTAATTCACTCGTGAAAATTAGGCCTTAGGCAAAATTGATAATTTTGCTTTCAAGAATAGCAATATTATTATTGAAGGAATCATTTAAAACATTATTTTCCATGGAAAAAATTTGAAACACAGAAAAGTAATTTTATTCTTGCCCGAACTTTGTTTCTTATCACTTCGAGCCAAATTTTTTAAAATGATTCTATTCTTTTAAATCAGAGTTCATTTTTTCAGGGAGAAAATTCTCTACAACTTGTTCGTTTCCAATTTTGTAAAATGAATCAATTATTATAAAAATTAGTAATTTGTTTATAAAAAATTTGTTTTTGAACATTTTTTTTCTATGGTTTTAGTCATTGAAGAATTTATTTTCAAAAATTCGAAACAGTCAACTTGTAGAAAATTTTTTCCCTTAGTAAATGATCTCTGATTTATTGGAATCTCATCATTTTTACTATTTTGACCAATAATTAAATCATCTTTTTTTGTTGGCATACCTATTTATTATGTTCAAGGAAAATTGTAGCAGGAATATATTTTGAAACTAAATAAAACCGTTTCCAATTTTGTAAAATAAATCATTTATTATAAAATTTAGAAATTTGTTTTTTAATGGTTTCTGCCATTGAAGAATTTCTTTTCAAAAATTGGAAAATGTCTAATTGTAGAGAATCTTTTTTCTGAAAAAATAATCTGTGATACATCAAAATTGCATATTTTTAAAAATTTGGCTCGAAGCGATAAGAAACAAAGTTCCGGCAAAAATGAAATTGATTAATAAAATTATTTTTCTGTGTTTGAAATTTTTTCCATGGAAAATAATCTTCTCTCTTTTAAATGATTCCCTCAATAATAATATTGCTTTTCTTGAAAGCAAAATTATCAATTTTTTCCCGAGACCTAATTTTCGAATGTGTACTATCTTAAATACCAATTTTTGAAAATTAGAATCTTAAAACTTCAACAAATCATCTTTTAAAATAATTATTGAAAAACGTCAATTTTGATGTGATCCATACCCCATTTTCAAGCAATAGGATCCCACCTCCCAAAATAAAAATCTGTATATAAATGTCTGAAAAATATTTAAGTTGTTGCTAATATACAAAATAAATTACTCAGAATATAAAATAAATTCTCGGAGAAAACTCTGGAAACTACAAGAAGAATTTTTCCATGACGTAAATTGAATGTCTCACATAATTTCTTTCTTCCGCTTCTAAAAAAGAATAGATCGTATCTTCCAAGGTGTCTCTAATTTAATGAAAAGTATGATATAAGCTTCATTTTTAAGAAATAATAAAATCCAGAAAGTGGTTTCAAGGTGGTAAAGAAATGAGGGTATGATTCCCGGGGTTAATCTAAAGTAATTAGCCTTTTGTAAAATAACGAAGGATCAAGGATCGCGGGATCGATGATCGGCGCGTGGCACTGGCGCTTCTCTTTTGTTTTTGCAGACCTTCGAGCAACTCGGCACTGGGTTACTGGGTTCCCACCTTCCCCATCTTTCCCTCCACCCCTCTTTCTCTTTAGCTGATCCTCTCTATCTACCCCCACCAGTACTGGTTACTCACAACTCTCTCCCCCGACCACGCCGTATGGACTTTGCTGCAGGGTATCCCGGATGCAGGATACAGTTTTGCTTTGAAGATTGCGTAGGTGAAGAAGAGAGGTGTAGAGAATGAGCGTGAAGAAAAGAAGAGAGGAAGAGAAAAGAGAGAAAATGCTCTCGACTTCATAATCTCTTCTGTAGACTATCTTCCCCTTGGCCTTCACTCACATCGATGAGGATTAAATTCTACTTACTTTTCTTTTGCCTCCTACGTCATTTTATTCACTTCCGGTCTAGGACGATTCAGGATATGTGCAAATAGATAAGGAATTTTCTCTATGACATTGAGACATCATTCAAGTGTGATTATAATTATTAAAATCTTATCGTTTCCTGTATCTTTTCCTTCCCCCATTCTCAGTACATGATTAAGGAAAATGTAGAAAAAATTGTGAATGTTTATGTGATGATTGATGTAGGAAAAATTGTTGGCTTGAAATTTATTTCCAGGGTCTTGAGGATAGATTATTTCATCTCTAATTGGAGAGGGTGTTTCCATTTGTTTAAAAATAATTACATGTTTTTATGTTTATTCGTCGAAAATTTTGATTCATTATTTATTATTTATCATATGTGTTCTATCTGAAGCCATCAATTAAATCTCTACTCGATATTACTGACAGAATGATATTTTTTATAGACATATTTCGTTAAAGGTCAGTCCCTGAATTTTAATGATGTAATTTTGAATACAATTTTTTTGATAATTATTGACTGAGATTTCCGATATTTTGATATAATTGAGAGAAAAATATTCATTAAGGCTGAAAACTTTTTATGCGTTTCATTACATCAGATAATTTTTTATTAAAACAAATACGAGAAATAAATTTTACACCTATTCACCATTAAGGTATCAATAAATTAAGAATGAATTAGTGTTTTTGTTAAAAGAAACCGGTGTCGATAAAGTAAAACGAAATTCATTTTGAACTTAAAGCATCTGATTATTTATTATTGTAATTACTCACTGATAAAAAATCAGATAATTAAATTTAAAAACTATTATTTTTTAAACAACTTAATCCTCCTTATCAGCTTCAAACAAGTTGCAAATGGAGTTCTCAGACGGTGAAAAAATGGGATCGCAAACTCACGGCTTGCCCACGTAATGTCCGTATATTATTAAAAAAAAGTCACACGGTGGAAATTTATTACCTTGTTGAGAATAACTGAATAACATCTTCAGCTAGCCGTGATCTTTCAGTCTTTTTCTTTCTGTGAAACTGGGCCTTCGTCTGTAGGATCCCAGAAGACTTCGTCTCACGACTGAATAACATAACGCTTCCTCGTTCCATCTTTTTCTATACTTTTTTCCCCTATACTATTCTTCTTTAAACTCTTCACCTTTTTTCCTTTTCTTTTACGCCCACATCTCAATACCCGCTATATTTAGTAGTTTCAGGTACATACCAATGTAGAATTTTCCGCGTTACCGTTATAAATTGGCCGAAAAAAGAGATTCGGAGCAATTCCCTGACCTTGAGTGACACATTGGAAAAAAGAAAAGAACGAGGAAGAAAGGCATGAATATACGAAGTGCAGCCGAACAAGATGAAAAGTCGTAAAAACATAAATATGCTTCGACGACGAAAAAGGTCGTTCAAACTTCGCAAATTCCGGTCCATAGCCTTGACGAGAAATTCTTTTTTCTTAAGACTCTTTTTATTCGTTTTCTACTTACATAAGTACAAAAGCGTGCTTAACACTATGATTTTGTTGTGAAAATAACAATTAGGATCATAACTTGATCTTGATGTTATTCAAGATACATAAAATTTTTCAAAACTTACATTTTTATAATATTATTTATGATAAATTAGCTTTTACTTTTAGCATTAGCAATTACTTTTTTTAGCAATCGGAGTATGAAAAATCATACATCCCACTAATTAATTCATCTTTTTTTGTTCGCATACCTATTTATTATGTGCAAGGAAAATTGTAGCAAAAATATATTTTGAAACTAAATAAAACATATTTTGCTTTTAAGGTAGTACACTCGGGAAAATTAGGCCTTAGGCAAAAATTGATAATTTTGCTTTCAAGAATAGCAATATTATTATTGAAGGAATCATTTAAAAGATTATTTTCCATGGAAAAAATTTAAAACACAGAAAAATAATTTTATTTTTGCCCAAACTTTGTTTCTTATCACTTCGAGCCAAATTTTGGAAAATAATTCGATTCGTTTAAATCACGGTTCATTTTTTCAGGGAGAAAATTCTCTACAACTTGACCGTTTCCAATTTTGGAAAATGAATTAATTATTATAAAAATTAGTAATTTGTTTTTCAATGGTTTTAGCCATTAAAGAATTTATTTATTTTAGTTAGATGTAATTGTATAAATATTCAGTTGCCTGGAGCATAAAATTTTTCTATTCAAGTTTCATGATTTTCAGTTACAAGTATCAGAATATTTAGCACTCACTAAAATATTTTTGAGTAGAAATTACCATTGAAGTGAAAATTTCACTTCATTCGAGTATAAAGTTTCAGTTCCGTATTTCGGAAAATTCCGGCAGAAATTTTTTAACAGTGTATGTGAAACATATTGTTATTAGAATTGAACTCTAAAGTCAATTACCAAGATCAACATAGATCTTCAATTATATGATTAATTCGCTTTAAATCAAGGAAGACAGAAAAAAGTAGAGGTGTTTAGAAACAGTAAAAGTAGTGACGACAGATTCATACTGAATGTTTCAGTGCTTTATGCTGGAAAAAAGGTCATAAGTCAGTATTTTCCGATAGGAGTCAGGTAATGTTCAATATCGCGGGAAGAAAGCAGAGAGAAGAAGAAATTATCCAGAGTAGACAAATAGCAAACGAAGCGTGACGGTGGTCGAACCTGTCCGCAAAATAATGACTTTATGGCAGGTAAGTTTTACTATTCTTCGCCCTATTGTGAATAGCGAGTCTGAGACCCTCTTTTGCTCCAATAGCACTTGTAAATAGACCCATTACCATTATCTAGATCAAGGCATACTTTGTACAAGTTTTGAGCTCAAAATGGATTTTTCTTTCTTCCAAATTATCTTCATGTGTAGAATAGTCATTAAAAAAATTAAACTGGGTGTAACGGGCTATGGGTTTGCCAACCTCATCAGGCTTTATTAAATTAAAAAAAACACCAAATATTAAGATTGTATAAAAGAAGTTTAACTCATGGTGAGTAATGTCGAGAAAATAAAATTATAATAAAAGTCATGATTTACTTAATAAAATGACGTGATGTCATGGAGTCGACGACACTTTGTTTACTAAATTATTACATTCAAACAGTTAATTCTAAATATTGACAACAGTTATTGTAAACACAGAATTTGAAATGTAAACAGACATCAGCTGGAAAGCTATCATGAATTTAATCTATTAAGTAATGAAAAATAAATTCTATTCAAAGTAAATATGTCTTCTTTTTTATTTATACTAAATTTATTAAATTTTATAAGGATCATCTCTGATGTTAATCTTTTTCGATAGTCAGAGACATAATCAACAATCTTGGTATTTTCCCAATCAAATTCGTGGTTGAATTCCAATTGATGTTCACAGACTATGGATTCACTGTTTTTTTTTATTTTTGTGTTCATTAATACGAACTCTTAATTCTCTCTTAGATTCACCAATATAAGTCGCAGTGCAATTTTTACAACTAAATTTGTACACAATATTAGTTTGCTCCCATTTGTTTGTGGAGTCTTTACCTAATTTTATTATTGATTTCAAAGTTTTGTTGACGACTGGAATAGTTGAAATATTGTATTTTTTAAAAATATTAGACAATTTAGTGAAGTTTGTTACGTTGTATGGCAAACATACCTTTGGTTGATGTCTGTATAAGTTTGAACGTTTTTTTTAATTTGGAGAATGTGGAGAGCTGTATTTAATTTTATTCATACGGATTTTTATATTTTTATCGATGAAGCTATTTGGATAATAAAATTAGGTAAAGACTCCACAAACAAATGGGAGCAAAATAATATTGTGTACAAATTTAATTGTAAAAATTGCACTGCGACTTATATTGGTGAATCTAAGAGAGCATTAAGAGTTCGTATTAATGAACACAAAAATAAAAAGAACAGTGAATCCGTAGTCTGTGAACATCAATTGGAATTCAACCATGAATTTGATTGGGAAAATACCAAGATTGTTGATTATGTCTCTGACTATCGAAAAAAATTAACATCAGAGATGATCCATATAAAATTTAATAAATTTAGTATAAATAAAAAAGAAGACATCTTTACTTTGAATAGAATTTATTTTTCATTACTTAATAGATTAAATTCATGATAGCTTTCCAGTTGATGTCTGTTTACATTTCAAATTCTGTGTTTACAATAACTGTTGTCAATATTTAGAGTTAACTGTTTGAATGTAATAATTTAGTAAACAAAGTGTCGTCGACTCCATGACATTACGTCATTTTATTAAGTAAATCATGACTTTTATTATAATTTTATTTTCTCGACATTACTCACCATGAGTTAAACTTCTTTTATAAAGGTAAAATTTTAACAATTTTGTGTATGTTCTGGATGTTAAGTTAATTTTATTTTTATTTTTCTTGTGTGTGACAATCTTAATATTTGGTGTTTTTTTAATTTAATAAAGCCTGATGAGGTTGGCAAACCCATAGCCAACGAAACGTCGCAACAATTTTGACACTATAAAGAGTTTTCTTCTTTATATTTGACTCTCTTTGATCGCAAACCAGCATCTTTTATTATATTAATATGGAGGGTGACACTACCATTTCTACAATAATAAAATTCTAATATTTGAGCATTTTATATATGGCGATAAAAAGAGGCGCTTGCAAATTTCACTGTTGCTGGTGTTGGTAATAATTATAGATTAGCGAATCTGAAATTAGAATGTTGAAAGGATTATTAATCAAAAAAGATTTTACTATAGCCTGTAGTAGATATATCTATTTGAAATGTGAATAAAATATTTTTCTTAGAGTTAAATGAAAAAAGTAAAATATTCACGATTTTTTGTATTATTAATAAAAAAATTTAAATTATTATCCAAAAATTATAACTTTGATACAGGCCAAAGATACTAATATGCAAAACATTGTGTCAAATTTGGAGAAAGATTGGTTAAATATTTTTTTTACCTTACGAAGGAGTTTTTATAAGTATACACTTTCAGGAAATGAAGAATAAACAAATTCGATGTTTTGAAAATTTCAAGGTAGAATACCCTCTTAACTATTTATGTTTCATAATATGTTTCATAATTTTTACTTGAAAAATTAAATTGGAGTAAAGAAGATAAACCACTTGATTTTTTTCTATCAGAAGCATTTAAATTTTATTGCAATAATCATTCATCAGAAAAATATCCTTTCAAAAGAAAGAATGACTGAATAAAATTATAATTTTAAGAGAATTAATGAATAACAAAACCTGTTTACCTACAGTTTTGAAAATAAAAAACTGCATCATATACTCAATGAATACTTTTTTTGAAAAATTAAAAAATCTTTCTAAATTTAATTATTCAAAATTTCAGACGTTATCTCTTCAAAATAGCTATGAATAATACAAAAAAATAAGTAGCTTATAACAAATTAATTTTTTATAGAATAAACGTAAGGGAAATTTTGGAGAATTTTCCTGAAAATAATATGACGATGCAAATGCAATTTTTTGATTTGTCTTTGTTTTGCCAAAATGTTAATAGTTCATTAAATTAGATGAAATTTCCAGTTGAGATTATTATTTCATCTTTGGAGATGGTAAAAAAGTTGTGGATAAAAAAAGTTTCGAACATTTTATGAGATTGGTATTTATCGTACAGAAAAAGAATTATAGCTAAACTTCGTGAATAGTTATTACTCTTCACATCCCCAAATTGCGAAGCGATTATAATTTTCTTGAAAATAATAATATTTGCATGAAATCCGAGGGTTCGGAAGGCAGCAAAAAACCTCTTATTTCATGAAATTGCGTCAAGTAGAGAGAAAATTGAGCGACAGATGCTGCCTGCTCATTACATCTCATTATGGCATGAAATATAGACATATTCCACATCGATTCGTGGAAATTTATCCGCCCTTCCTTTGATTTATTTTATGACACCAAGAATTCAAGGCTTTGAAAATCGTCCTGCTACCAAAATGCGGAAGCTGTGATGAAGAGAGTATGTTATATACGATTACATGCGGGGGTTGGCTAAGCAATTGAGAATCTAGAGAAAGAAAGAGAGAAAGAACTTAAAAAATAAAAAAATCAGCCGACCAAAAAGAAGGACAGCTTGCCGAAATGCGAACCTAACGGGATCTTCGTTACCGCCCCTAAAACCGTATGTGGAGGGTTAAAAAATGGCCTGAAAAAAGAGTAAGAAAAAATTCGAGCGGGTACCCTTAACCCTTCCGCATACCAGCATACTGCGCTATTTAGATTTTTTTTGTCTATTTCACCCTTCGGTTACCGTTTTCGCATAAATTTTAAACAATTGATAAATAATCTATAGATTACGGTAAAGGGAGATAGTTTTTGCAGATACACACATTCATGAAAAAATTTTAGAAAGATGCTAATCGCTAGCGAATTTATTACGATATTTTTTATGTACGGATAAAAATAGATATTTAACTATGTGAAAAGCATATTATATGTTCAGTTGTAATATTAAGTTATTGAACTGTATAAAATCTAAATATTTAGATTTACAATCTGAACTACAGTATGTTGTTAAATTATTTATTCATTTTGTTTTTGTTAGTCGCATACAATTTTTTAATATTGACAATACATACATATTAAATTTTTTCCTAAAAATAAAATGCAAGAAGTTAAAATTATGCACAAAACGACCTTCAGATGAAGTGCTTTTAGCAATTTTTGAGGAAGGTATTATTAATAATGTTAAAATTTCCAACATCTGTAGAATGTAAAAAACGTATAAAAAAAATATAATGATTTTCCCCTAGATCCTGAAATAGTCGAAAGTTAGAATAAAAAAAGGGTAAAAATTCAAACTTGCAAAATTATTTATAGAAAAATACTAAAAATAAATATATTTAGTATTTAAAGAAAATTTTATTATTTCTTGTAGGTTATCGCTTTCATGTATTTTTAAAAATCCTTTTTCTGAGTAATAGAATTTTTTTTCACACTGAGAAAACAGTTTCTTTGATATAGGGGCAAAGAAAGAATTTCTTCGAATTAAAGAAAGTTCTGTTAATTCAAAAAAATTTTCTTTCACCCAAAGAAATAGATTTGTTTATATTAGAGAAAATTTTTTTGAATCAGCAAAACTTTCTTCAAATCAAAGAAATTTTTTCTTTGACCGTATATTTTAATACTGGTTTCTGATAGTGTTCATAAATCTCTACTCATTATCCCAATAACATTTTTCGATTAAACTAAAATTAGGAAAGTTACAGTATGTTAAAACTTGAAAAAAGTTAATATCTAAATTCAATTTTTCAGTTAAATTATGCAGAATATGAAAAAACTACATGATACAAAATTTTTTACTACATAACGATCTACAAGTTTGAAATGCAACATTTTTTCATAGGATGTATATCCTAAACAAATCTTGCTTATTTGCCAAAATCGGCTGAAAAGTGTCATAGTTATTCAATGTTGAAATACCGAAGGTCTAAATGGCGCACCCTGTATACAAATTTTGTCTCAAATAGTTTCTGATAAAACGTGTATTTTTCATTTTAATTTCAAAAAATACGATTAAAATTGAAAAATTCCATTATTTAAACAAAATATGTGATATACGAAAAAAAGGTTAAGATGGAAAATTATTTGCCTACATGAGGTCTATAAATATTCATTGGGACATTTTCTGACTGAATGTATATTTTATGTTTTGATTTTGAAAAATACTATTGAAAATCAAAAATTCCATTTTTTAACCAAAATATGTGAGAAAGTTACATAAATGTATACAGACAATTGAGCGCGAAGCGCGAGTGACATGATGAGAATATGTTCCTCAAGGCTGATAGAGCTTTAAATAAATTTAATTTTCCTCTTCATTTGAAATCAAAATCAAATTTAGTAACTTTAAAATAACGTAATTCACATCTACAATATTATAAAATTGTCTTGAGCTTTAGTATCAAATTACAAGAAATAAACTTAAATCTGAGCGAAGAATATAAGACCGAGCGCGAAGCGCGACCATCGAATCGCGCTCCCTAGGCGCGCTCCAAGTTGCGAGCGATGAGATTGTGCCCGCCAAGCGGGCAAATTTTCTTATTTTTAAGAATGGCAATTTTTTATCATCACAAGTTATTTGTTTGCAAAGCCATTCTTAACCCTTTGAGGGGCATATTTTTGTGCAAGACTTGCAATGGGTATCAATGGTGTTTCCATAGGATTTTGGGGTCAATGAACACAAATCCGCTATCAGAATTCCAAAATTCAAAATGGCGGAATCGAATGCAAATAAGGGAGATAGATAAAATGGACTCAAAATAATGACATTCATAATAATTTTATAATAGTTTATAATATTAATTCAATCCTTCCGGAATTGAGATAGCGAATTCGATATCGAAGATCATACTCTCACAGATTGAATCGGATCAAAGATTGCTGATTCCATAGAAAAAACCTCTCCAGTTCTCTCCTCTCTGGGTGACCCGGAACAAACGATGTGGACATAGAAAATTGCATTTCTAACCTAAAATAGTCACCATATTGGGTCCGGCATTTTAAATATCAGAATTCTGAATTCATATTCGTGATGAGCAAGCTCAGAGAAGCGCAATTCTAACCTAAAATAGCCGCCATATTGAATCCGCCATTTTGATTTTTCAAATTCTGATACCGGATTCGTGATCCGCGACTTCGAAAATCCTTTTATACAAATTTTCATAAGATTATCTTCGAAACTCTGTCCAAGGCCGAATTTATTCGATAAAATTGAAAATTTTCCGTCTTTGATTGTTTATAAATAATTAAATAAATAAATTATTATGCGGTATGGATAAAAAACAAAGAAAGTTTGGTGTATCATATATGATACGCTGCCCCTCAAAGGATTAAGGGAAGTTAATCCAATACTTTATATTATTACAATTTCTCCTGTAGAGTTTTCACCCCTATTTTCTTTAAAAATGGAGATAATAAATCAAGAAAGGAACCCTTCTGTTTCTCTTAGATTTTCCAATTTATTCGTAACTGTTCACATTTTTTGCGCTCTTCTTTCATTGCCTCCACTTCTATCAGAATCTATCATCCAACCACTCGAAACGTTACTGCTCTTCCAGGTGTCTAAAATTCGCCGGCTGTTTCTCTCAAATGTTTCTTGCCCACAGCATCCGAGAAAGGAAATAAAAAAGATAGCGGAGTGTCGATAGATTAATAAAAAAGGGGAAAGGAAATCTGTATAGACGAGAGAAGTAAGATTGTCGAATCGTAGGTCAGAATCGTCGTGATTCAGTGACTAGTTCGTTAGATGTACTGAGAGTGCGAAAAAAGCAGACCTTGTGCCAAGGAAGTGACAATAATTTGTCAGCGAGTCTAGTGTTCCGTGACATTGAATTATTGTCAATGGAGGTCTCACTTCCGTGGCGCGTGGACTTTCCTGTCGAACGAAGCAAGTTTGAACAATGAACTTGAACAATGATCTTCGACTTACACAACTGTATGTTTTTTTTAAACAATCTATTCTTGGACTTTCGTCCTTATGTTGAAGTATACATACTGACGGGAAAAAATCTGTAGAGAGAAAAACGTGAAAGACCGTTTCTATACCGTTTAGCTGTCTTAGTGAAGTGCAACAATGTTCCACTTCACAAATTTTAAATCGTGTATACTGTTTTGATATTTTTTGCGAAACACAAATTGCAATTTTATGCTCAATCTGAGAATTAATGAATAATTTAACTGTAAAAATGCTATTAATTTTCAGCTCTGAAAAGTCAAAGTTGTTCAGTAGCTTTCCAGATGAAAAATTGTAAGTTGTAGAGATTTTGTTGACTTTTTGACAATTAAAGATGATATCCTTGGATACGCATGGAAAAATCTAAGAGTGTCCTCCGAATTAATATCACTTTCAGTTTTAAGGAAACCTCCTCAAGCCTTCCCTAGTTTAAAGGAATGCATCGAATTCGTGACGGCACTACGAAGGAATCTCCTTTCGAATCCTCACTTTGCGAGGACATTGCAGGCTCAAAGGTTGATCTCTCCTAACCCGTTTTATTCATTTCGATAAGGCGAAATTTTACCTCTAACACTTGTCGGTTTGAAGTAATTTTGATTCACTGAATCTGTTTTATGCAAAAATGTACATTCATGGAGTATTTTCCAATTAGTGAAAGACTTTAAGGGTTGTAGGGTAATTTTCCAAAAATTAGTCAACGGAAATGAGGGTTATAGAAAATTTATTAAATGCCATCACACTTAGAAAAAAGTTTTTTATATCCAAACAAAATTGTTTTAAGGTAGTTGTGCGAAAAAAAGGTCTCTGGGGAAAAAAGCTTTTCTATGATTTCAAGAGTTGAAATTATATTATCAGTTGTGCTTTATGAAAAAAAAGACATTATTTTTTATGAAAAAAACTCCAAACTTACGAAAAATGATACTTTTAATAATGTTTTTTGTAATCGAATTTTTCTTTACTATCGCTTCTTACCAATCTTTTAAAAATCATTGATTTTTCATAATTCATGGATCATTTTTTCGTGAAAAATATTCACTACAACTCTAACATTTACAATTTTAAAAGTAAAGTTTTCAGTGGCTGAAATCGTTGAGGCCATGGAACAACCAGACCATATGATTTGTAAGATTAAATAAATGGCACTAAGGAAGGTCTGTCAACTCTCAGATTTTTGGCATTAAAACAAAAATTTTTTTAAAAATATATATATATTTTTTATAATTATAAAAATTTTAAAGTTGACAGACCTTTCTTAGTGCTTTATTTGTCTCACAAATTTTCGACTTGATATCTTATTTTTCAAGGACGAAAGTTTACAGAAAAAATAATCACCTTATCGATCACATGGTCTGGTTCTTCCATGGCCTTAAAAACATTTTCCAAAAAAATACATTTATACAATATTTTTACAATATTTATACAATAACTACATTTGAAGATTATTTACTTATTTTCACAAGTTTACTTTCATAAGACACGACTGATAATTTTATTTCAAGTCTCAAAATCATAGAAAACATTTTTTTTCGCACAACTACCTTGAATTAAAAAAATTTGTGCTTTGCTATGGGTTCAAAAACATTTCTTAATTTGTGAAAAATTTCTTAGTTGACTTTCATTTCTTTAATTAAAAAAATCTTCAATGTCTTTCAAATAATGATTTTTGTTGAACAAATTACCTTGGATGAAACAAAATAATATATTTTCAAATCAAACGAATATTTTTAACAAATAATTTCTTCTATTCGAATTCGTTTATTTTTTCAAGTAAAATTAAAAATCCATTTTTTATATTTGAATAAAAGCATTGTATTAATTTTAGGATGATTTAAATAAATAGCCCATTGATTTTTTATTTATTGGTTCTAAATTTTTCAAATTAACAGAAATCTTTATATTTCTATGTTCTTTAGCCCGAAACAATTGAAATTTGAGAATTTATCAAAACACATTTGAATAAGCAGATTATTTTTATGCTTCATAGTTTTGCAGCTTTTCTTTGTTCTCTTAGCCTGCTTATGATACAAACGCAAATCCTCATATCAGAGACATTTCACTACTTATGGTACCTGGAAACTTTAAAGTCTACCTGAATAGACCATAATAAATGAAAACTGAACGTCTGATCCTGAACCATTAGTTGAAACCCTTCAATAGATCTGCGCTAATCGCGAATGTCTAGACGTTCAGATATGAACGATTAATGATAACTCGGTTTACCCCCTTTCGGGATCAAGAGAAAACGTGTTCGCGAAATTCAATCCTTTCCCGTCTGACTACCAATAACGTATTAGAATTCTTAAGGGGGTCTCCTCATCAATGGCTCATAAAAAAGGTGGTTTTTTAGGATTTTTTTAAACATGAAAACAGCAAGAGAAACAAATGATCTTTTGCGTATCTTTGAACATATATTTATTCAACAATAAAAAGTTTTTTGAATGTCAAAATAAATAAAATGGCGGATTTATAAACAATCTCGTGCAGCAGCTCGCCGCGTACAACTCAAATTCCGTGAAAAATTCAGCCCGTAATTTTTACCTGAAACAAAAAATTAAAATACTTCCTTATTCGGAAGGCTTTTCTGCAAAGTATAGTCTATTAGGGTGATTGAAAGTTGAAATTTGAATATTTTAGTCATTTTTTAATAAAGTACTCGATTTTTCGGCCTTTTTTTAGCAGTAAGTGGGTTAATAAGATTGTAAAAAGAGATTTTTTAATACATTTTTTTTAACTCAGTCTGTGCACAATTAAATTATCTAAAAAACATTGTTTTAATTGTATACATAGCTTTTATAGTTTTTTTGTAATCGTGCACGGAATTTCAAAAATGGGCTTTAAAGTTTTTCGAAGGAAAAAAATCAAATTAAAGGAAACTTACAGGCATGATATGTTAATCAGCTATACTTTGAAACTTTGCAAGAATATTCTCAGATAATAATTCTAACGATTGAAGTAACAAAAAAAAAAATTGATTTTTTTAAGCTGACTGATGAGGAGACCCCCTTAAGGCCATGTCCCAGTCGTGACATTATCCAATACTTTTCGCCCTTCTCATTCGAGTTATTAATGTAAGAATGAAAAAGACAAAAGAATTAGCTCAAGTTAATCACTAGCTGTCTTCTCTTCATATCACTTACTTCCCCCAGTCTAATTGTAATTGGTGTATTAGAAAAAAATAGTTATGCCTTCTGCTAACTTCTAATTTCTCTAAATCTGAATCAGTCAAAATCTACTGATTATCAGTGAAGTTTGACTGATTCAAATAGCTAAAAAGAGGTTACAGTGAATCAGTCAAATTTCACTGATTACACTGAAAGAAATGCTTGGGATTTATCAGCCATATAAATATAGCTGATTGTTTTTAGGTAATTCAACAAAATATATTTGACAGTTAATCAAAAATATTGCTGCAATAGTAATTCACATGTTTGGAATATACATACAGCCTGAACTAATACAAGCAAACCTTGGTTTTCGGTAAATCTCCAATATAATATAGGTCAAGGAACCACAATTATTTCTGTATCGTTGAATTTTTTTTTTCAGTGTACTTTAGTGAAAATTAACTGATTTAAAAGTGAAAAATATTTTTCCACTCGTGAATCTGTCAGAACTAACTGATTTAACAGTTGAAAATATCCTTTTCACTGCTGAATCAGTGAAAATTCAAATCACTGATTCAATCAGTAAAAATTTGACTGATTCAGATTTAGAGAGTAAAGAATGTTGAAATTTCTTAATGATTGTCATTCTTAGGAAGAAGACAGGAATAGTAGAATCTTCATCCTGTCTTGTGATGGAGAGAAAAGTCGGTACCTTTCTTCTTTTCTGAAGTATCTGTATCTAAAGTAAGCGATTTGTATGCAGAGGAGGTTGTTACTTATATCGGGAGTCAAATAAATTTATGTCCTTCCGTTCGAAAATCTTCGATACCAATCGCTAACATGCAGGACCTTGTCCCAGGGGCGTTTCGAACAATGAAGCACTCATTTGAAATCTTGTACCACCAAAAGATGCTCTTTGGAGATTTTCTAGTAGATAAGAACAGGTGATAGATAGACTTTCAAAGAAATGGCTTATCCATTTTTCTTGTGGAAAGTAAAGAACAAGAATCGCACAAGACGATGAAAAGATATAAGAAAAAATAAAGACAGTGAAATAGAGAACTTGTAGTTTATGAGCAATCCTTCGATGAAATAGTATACTTCACTTGAGAAATGGACACAAATAGAACAATAGAATCGTTAGTGCCTGTCAATTTACAAAACTTGTTATATCGATGCTTACCTTTACCTGCGTTGGGGGTCAAATTCTTTCTCCTTTCTATTTCGGAATTTGCTTTTTTACCAGAAAATATCTGTTTCATTTTCATCTCAAGTATCACAAGATTTTAAGCCTTGAATATGAAAATTTAAAAAAATTATCAGTTTCTTTTTACTCTATTTGTTTCTCTTGTAGTAATTATTATTAGTTAATTATTTAGATTTTGAAATAAATGGGAATAGTAATTAATAATTTGATCCTAAAGGTGGAAGTCTTCCCTGCATCTTCTTTCACCTTGTGCTCTCACTTCCGGTTATGCAAGACAGGCACGTGCCTATTTCACCCTCTTTACTTTCTTTCCAATCCTCCCTCTCAAATTTTTTATGCAACACCCGATGATGTGTGCTCACGCGAATACCCCTATAAAAATTTCCAGATTTTAAGAAATTTTTTTTTAATAGAGCACGTGCAAGAGACTTGCAGCTTGTGGATAAATGTGCAAACAACACGTTTTTCGTATCTGAACATACGTCTGCCACGAAATAAAAAATACAGGAAATGATACATCCTGTGTTCCTGTGAATATTAGAGGATCAATCCCTAAAGCTATTAGCTAATCTTTTTATGAAGATATTTGATAGGTAGAATTTTGACCAGCTGAGTGAATCCTTTTTTATCACTGACTGATAAAATCCGTTATGTAATATTGAATAAGTTGGTCAATCTCGTTAAGTGTTATCTTTAATATCATTGTTCACATAAACTAATCAGATATTGTGAAATTTTTACAGTTTGAGGATTTTTAATTGAATTGAAAAATTCTTATACTAATTTGAATAAGGAATAAGATTCTTTATTACTTGTAGTAAATTACTCAAATTAATCATACCTTTGATTGTTACTAACAAACACAAATCAATGTCATATTTAAAACCTGTACTCACCATGAGATGTTTGAAGTATCTAAAATCCATTATTAAATGTGATTTTTGTGAATGGAAACAAATCCGAAAGAAGAATCGTGGAAGTTAGTTCATTCAGGCCAAGGAAAGTAGCTGCTAGGAAAAAACTTGATAAATTAAGTGATTAATCATAGATTACTTCAAAACTCGCTATACCTGTTTCTTATGGAAAAGGCTGTACTCGTGAATGAAATTTTCTCAAAACCCACAAAACTCACCCTATTCCATAATCAAGTAAACTTAAATTCTCCTACATCTCAAGAAGATCTTTGAAGGAGAAACCGAAAACGTGAGAATTTAAGAAATTCAATAAAGGTGGGAGTAGAAATGGAGAAGAAGGAAATTCGAAAAAACGAGAAATCCTGAGAGCCACTTTAAAAAAAATTAGTTGTCGTTTGGAATTGTTCTCTCTAGGACTTTAATGACAGAATCCTTTTTTTTCAATATGACACGTAAGTTGAGGAGATTCAGAGTAAGATAAGCACAGAATATTTATTTTGTCATTTTTCAAAGATGAGATTGCAAAAACAAGTTACATTAAATTTTTTGTTCATTTTAGATAACATATTAAATAATTTCCAGTTTTTAATTTTCTTGAATTTGTTATAAAGGTGAGTATGAGACGAAAATACTTTATCCTCAAATTCATGATTAATATTACTTGTTTAATAATATATTTATAGATTTAAGTTGATAAAGGGATGGAAAAATCAGAAAATAGTGTTTAATAGGATAAAACATTTATGTCTCTTGTTAAATATTAATTTCTAAGATTATAAAAATGTTTCTCTTTTAGCAAGAACTCTTTGAATATTATAATAATAATAAAAATTATAATAATATTATAAAGTCAACATTGACTAAAAATTTTAGACTTTTTTAGAGATGTTCAAGTTTTTCATTTTAGAAAATTGTCTATATTAAAAGCTATTTAACGATAATTTGTTGTTTATCTTTATGCTTTGTTTTTCGTAAGATGCTCTTACCAATTAACAACTTTTACAATCGTGCTTGCACATTTTTAATCACAGCTGGACATGTGATCGTGTTAAGTTACGTACAAGCACATGAACAAACTGATACAAATCTTTCAGATTGCAGTTCAGTGTTCTGCCGATATCTCAAACATTTGCTTAGCTGTCGCTATACACTGCTTCCTCGCTCTTTACATTTATCTTGATGGGTGAGACAAATGATGTATCACCTTCGTTGTAATGAGTAGTAACTGTTGCTCAATACTATAAATTATATTATAATAAATTTACTACTCAGGAGATTCTTATCATATATTTATGTAATAAATGGATATTTTTTTTATTTTTATTAATGCTACGTGTTCTTAGTAATTTGTAGGTTTCTGCGTATAAATGCTATCGCGGTTTAATTATATCTTGAATGTGAGGTGCACATATCGCAGAGGGAATCCTTCATTCAAAGTATAAAAGCTAACACTAGGAAAAAATGTATAAATAACTGACATCAAAGTTTAATATAAAATTAATATAATTTTCTCCACATAATTTAGGGACAACTACCATTTAAAAAATCCTACCGTTTTAGACTGTTTCTACTAAAAATTAACCAATTTTCTGTATTCTGTAATTAGCAAAAGCACAAATAATGAAAAAATTATACACCGAAAAAAATAGTTCGAGAAACTTTACTCAACTTTTGAGCCAAGTTGGAACATATGGACTTTTTGAAGATTATTTAATGTTATTGTAATAATTTGTGACACATTTTGAAACTTTACACAAAAATTTTTAAAGTTTACTTAACCGTGATAAATTCTTTAATATTTGATGGGTCACAAATTATTTCAGTAATATTGTATAATCTCCAACTTGTTCATATCAGATAGCATAATTTGGTTAGTTTACATGGACTTATTTTTATTTCAACTTGAATTGTTACTGCAAGCTATACAGAGAATTTCTATTAATAAATTCTCGACATTGACGCCAGGAAAATTAAATGAGTACTTAATCTGTGAATATCTGCTATTATTATTATTTATTGTTTGTTGTCGAGGGATATTTAAAAAAAATGTCTTGATAAAAATAATGATTATAAATTTCCAAGAATTCAATTTACGTGTATTTTCTTATAAATATCCAAAATATGTAATTTCAATGATGCATTATTGCTTTTGATATGTGATATCCATTTGTAATTAAGGTAGTTTTCATCCATAAAAATTAGACCTCAGGCAAAAATAGATAATTTTGCTTTCAAGAATAGCCTGCCCGGCAATCGAAAGACCTGGGCTCGAATCCCAGCGCAGTCGAAAGCGTCATTTTTTCCACAGAAAGATTTTCAAATTCTTTAAATATTGAATAGCAATATTATTATTGTCGGGCTATTTTGAAAGAGAAAAGATTATTTTACATGAAAAAAATTTGAAACACAGAAAAATTATTTTATTAATCAATTTTATTTTTGATCCAACCTTTTTTGTTATCGCTTCTTGCCAAATTTTAAAAAATTGTGCGATTCTAATAAATCATGAATCATCTTTTCAGAGAAAAGATTTCCCACAACTTTCCCGTTTCTGAAATTTAAAAATAAATTCTTTAATGGCTGAAGCCATTAAAAAAAAAACATTTTCCAAAACCAAATTTTTATAAACAAATTGCTGAATTTGATAATAATTTGTTCATTTTCGAAAATTGGAAATGGTTAAGTTGTAGGAAATCTTTTTCTTGAAAAATTGATTTGTAATTTATTCAAATCGCATAATTTTTTAAAATTTGGTAAGAAGCGATAAGAAAAGAAGTTGGGGCAAAAATAAAATTTATTAATAACACTTTTTTTCTGCATTTCCAATTTTTTTCATGGAAATTAATCTTTTCTCTTCCGAAATAGCCCTTCAATAATAATATTGCTATTCTTGAAAGCAAAATTATCTAGTTTTGCCTGAGGTCAAATTTTCGTGGATCAACTACCTTAAGAAAATCTAATTAAATTCTTTTTTGCGTAATTTTTTATGATTGAACTGTTCATCAGTTGTCAAATGTTTTGACAGGAATTAATTCCAAATAGGAATTAGTTTGTTTCTTTCGATTATTCAATATCAGAGAAATTCAGCTATTAAGTTCAGAGATATTTTGAAGAAAATCTGTGCAGTCGAGCAGTCAAAAAAGGCTCCGAGTTTAAGCAAATTACATCGTGACTGGTATTACGATACAGACCTGAGCGAAGGCATTGAAAACCCTTCTGCTCTGTTCAGTACCACATTAAAAAACATGATCCTGCTTTCTGTCGTAAAATTTCACTGCATATTTCTGGTTAGCCAATTCTTGTATTCAATTTAGCGAAAGAAAAAGAGTTTTATTGGAAGATGAAGTTCATGACAAGTGGTAAGAATAATTATTTCTTTTTTTTAGAACTATTCTTAAGGTCGAATAATTTTATTGTTGAAAAAATGATTGAACATTCTGACTGCATAGTTTGTAAAAAAATTTTAATATCAGTCAGGGTTCTAGTTTTCAACTATATAGATAATTATAAATATATGAATATATAGTTTAGTAGATATTTTATTGGGATTAGTCATTATTAATATATTTTAAATTGAGACATTAAGGAAAATGTAAGCTTAAAATTATAAATGACTGTCCACTTTATAAATATTACGATTCGATCTACAGGTAAACAGTTGCCAGGTAAGGCAGGTAAGAGAATATGGTGGAGGCTCCATCTGTCGTAGACGATAGGAATTTTTCATCTAGTAGGAAACAAATTTTATCAATCAATGGTCTGATGATTCCATTATTATGAAGATACCGACTAATGATATTTCTGCAAAATAAGAAGATTTAAAAATTACTTATCGTACTTTAATCAATGTTGCTAATCTCAGGGAAATTTCCCACAATCGGGGAAACTTCAACGTTCTAGGAAAATTTTATGAAAATTAGTAAATTTTGGGTTATTTTGGGATATTAAGTAATTATTGCACTCTTATTCGTTTAATTTACTTTGAATATTTCTCAAGAAATATTTCGTCAATCGCAATCAATTATTGAATCATAATGACTTTTGACTAAAGAAGGATCATTTTCACGAGTACTTTACATTAGTATTAGTACTTGCTTAACAAAGTTTATACTTTTTTAAAGAATCTTTCTATGGACAATGTAAAAACGTCTTTTTGAAACCGCGGAAATTCATGCCAGTCGTATTCTTGAAAGACTCTAAAAAATTTAAGATATTGATAGATGAAAACATTTTTTTAGTCTTCTATGGTTTCCTTATATTAACATAATTCCTTTAAACAAATTTAGTAATAATATTTCCTATTTTTTTCTTAATAATCCTTCATAGCTGTTGAAATTTTGTTAACTTTAAACTCATGACTTGTAGTTTCGATGGTATTATTTACAATCTTCTGGGCTTTACTTTATTTAGAAAATCATCAATCGTCCCTGAATATAATAATTTGGTTTATTCCATGAACTTTTGAATAATTTATGTTGTTCATGGGAAATTCACAGGAAAGTTTTAAAATTGTAATGGAAAAAGTTGGGAATTCTCGATTGAACTGACGGGAAACTGAGAACGCTCTCTCTGACAAAATGTTTAATTAAATTCAAAGGATGAAGGTAGTTTAGCAATGCGAACACAAGTAAATTAATTAAATCATTTATAAAACTTATACTATAGAAATAAAACCTCGATGAGTTTCCTATCAGACAAATTTTGAATTCATTTCATGTCTGAATTTCATGTCAAAAGAAGTATGCCACTTTCGAGAGGGTCTTAAATTCAAAGATTTTGCAGCGTCAAAGATTGATGGATTAAGTTTTCTAAAGAAATTACAATCTTATTATTATTTTGCTTTCATTTCGGTGATTTATTTACAAATATTTTGATGAATTAGAAATTATTTCAGGTATATATATTAGGTAAATAGAAAAATTGAATTGGAAGGCTATTCCATTTATGAACAAACATTTCTCCATGTTTTGATATTTTGAGTTTGAAATTAAAGAACTTTAAGTATTTTGGAACATATTGCCTACGTAAACCGTTTATTATATTATAATCTCTGAATGACCCGTCACCGTGTCAACGATTTTCTCTATTGCAGTTTATGGGTCTTAAGAAACTATCTGCGTATTTAATTCATGGATGTAACAAACCAGAAATGCAATAATGCAAAATGCATAATTATGAAGTATATTTAATAGTATTATTATTTCAATAGAAAAATTATGATTATTGATTCTCTTACGATATTGCTAATGATGGCTATAAGATTCTCAATTTATTAAATTCTAATAATTAATTATGCAGATATATTTGCCTAAAACTAAACAAACCTGTTATCAAAAACAAGTTTTAAAGCATTTTTTAAACTTATAATTTGATTAGAGTTCTAAAAAGTATCTAAATTATTATAGATAGTTTTGCAGTTTCTAAACAATAAACAAAATATTTTTCAAGAATAATTATGATTGACTCTTATACAATATCTCTTATTACTTCTATCAAATTGTAAAATTTTATCATAGTAATTGATTGTTGAGTTATAATTTTAAAATTCGAAATATTTCTAGCAATGCAGTTTTAATCAATATTTTAAACTTATTACCTAAATCAATTTTTTAATAACTATTCAAAGTATCACATTCTCGTAATTAATTACTTCAAAATATATGTAAAAATTTGCATTTATCTTATCTATAGTTATCATTTTTATTATATTTCATTTATATTTTTTAATAATACACATTCGGTTATTTGAAAAATAAATAAACAATATAATCCTCTCTCTTTCGTTGATCTCTCATTATGTCAACAAATACACATACTTGTTACATATTTATAAACAATAAATTGTAATGAAATTAGCGTTTATGTTTTATTTGTCGAACTCTAGAGCTTAATACTATATAATCGACTATAGAACGTACATACACTTCATTTTAAATCGACCATTTAATATTGTTCAAGTAGCGTGCCTTCACGGATGGATTCTCTATATTAAATATACCAACATTAAAGCTGAAAATATATAATAACCGTTTATGTTTCAAACAACATGATTTTATATTTATATTTGCATTAATCAGTTTGTTTTTGAATAATATGATTTATTAGAGGAGTATTAGTTCCATGGAATCAATTATAAAGAAATAAGAAAAATATACTGAATACTGGAAATATACCAGTTTCAATTTTATTATTTTCTTTTTCTTAATAACTTCTACCCTTATACTGAAAGAAAGATTTCTAACCGTTTTTGAGTGAACAATTTTTAAAGTAAATCTTTAAAAAAAAATCTGCTTGCTTCGCGAGAACATTCTCATTGCGCGCTTCGCAAGTTTGAGCGCGCCTAGAGTGCGCGATTCGATCGTCGCGCTTCGCGCTCGGTCTTATATTCTTCGCATACATATAATTTATTTCTTGTAATTTGATACTGAAGCTCAAGTAAAACTTAAAATATTTTAGATTTTACATTTTCACAAAGTTACTAAATTTTTTGATTTCAAATAAAAAAGGAAATTCAATTTACTTCGGGCTCTATCAGCCTTAAGGAACACAGTCTCATCATGACACTCGCGCTTCGCGCTCGATTTTCTGTATACAATTCTGTAGCTTTCTAATAGTTTACATGATTAAAAAAAAATTATCTTTTTCTAAATATCTCAAAAAGAAAAGAAATTCTTAAACTGTTTTTGAGCAAACGATTTCTGTAGATCTTTATGTAGTAAATAATTTTGTATCATAATTTTTTTTCGTATTTCGTATAATTTAACTGAAAAATGGAATTTAGATATTGACATTTTTCATGTCTTAACATTCTGTAACTTTCCTAATTTTAGTTTATTCGAAATTTTGAATGTCATTTTTTACATAAAACCAATGCATTCTCATATGATGAGAATGTAAACATAGAATTTTTTGTTCATTTCTCGTTATTTTGGCATAGGGTCAGATTCTTTTTATTTCCTTCGAATAAAATTTTCACTATTACATATAAAAATACTCAAAAAGAAAGCAAGGCAAACGTTTCGGCCACATATGGGGGCCCTCTTCAGTGCCATAAATTCAAACATTAATTCAAAATTTCTGTAAAACATTAGAATATAGGAGATAATGAAATTAAGGATTATCATAGAATTCAAAAACTTATCTCAAAGCTTGCAATTCAAAATGAAGTAGTCCAGTATGCAGCATCACGATTCGAAAAAATATTTAGAGTTCACTGTGAATAAAAAACCGAATAACAAATAAACCGGGAAACATAAAAAAAATTTTCACACGAACCGACCGCAATTTAAAAAAATTTTTATTAAAAAAGGATGCCAATTTGCTCATCAATGGCAGAACGCGAACAAGGTTTACATTTTTAAACTTTTCGTGAAGACTTTGTTACCGGAGTCTCTCACAGAATGATCTGAACTGTTTTAAAAAAGAGACTCAAGACATGTAGCTTTGCTGACCGAACATTTTTTTATATAAGAAATCCTGAGAGATTCTTTTGCTCCTTGAAGAAGACTATTGTCCTATACCTAGTAAAGAAATTCGAAACGTTTATGGTGATTTTCACGAGTGGACGAAGGCGTGTATTTTTCAAGAAACGATATTTTTATATCAGCTTCACGGACAATCCATTTAACATTAAATTTGCAAGCAAGGCATTACAGAAACATAAATTATTATAATATCTAGACATGTACTTTTACTCAATATTATATGAGTATGTTAAGCAATAAATAAAAAAAAAAATTGAATGTTGTTTATTACTGCATTCAGATTTATTCTGAGATGTTTTGAAAAATACTACATTTATCTTTAAAAAATAACAAAAATGCAATTTTAGTATTCGTGATATCAAGTATCACATTTTAGAAAGTATTAATAGATTTAGTTTGTTCTGAAAATGGTCAGAACTATGAGATATTCAACCTTTATACTAAATGTGCCATTTTAAAATTTTAAAGTGACATGTTTGATAACATGTCTGCTATTATATTGACCCATAATTCATAGAATTTTTTGTTCATTTCTCGTTATTTTTGAATTATGGGTCAATATAATAGCAGACATGTTATCAAACATGTCACTTTAAAATGTAAACATATTTTAATGAAAGCCCTATTTAAGGTAGTTGATCCACGAAAATTTGACCTCAGGCAAAACTAGATAATTTTGCTTTCAAGAATAGCAATATTATTATTGAAGAGCTATTTCGGAAGAGAAAAGATTAATTTCCATGAAAAAAATTGGAAATGCAGAAAAAAAGTGTTATTAATAAATTTTATTTTTGCCCCAACTTCTTTTCTTATCGCTTCTTACCAAATTTTAAAAAATTATGCGATTTGAATAAATTACAAATCAATTTTTCAAGAAAAAGATTTCCTACAACTTAACTATTTCTAATTTTCGAAAATGAATAAATTATTATGAAATTCTGTAATTTGTTTATAAAAATTTCGTTTTGGAAAATGTTTTTTTAATGGTTTCAGCCATTAAAGAATTTATTTTTTAAAATCAGAAATGGTGAAGTTGTGGGAAATCTTTTCTCTGAAAAAATCATTCATGTTTTATTAGAATCGCATAATTTTTTAAAATTTGGCAAGAAGCAATAAGAAAAAAAGTTGGGTCAAAAATAAAATTTATTAATAAAATTATTTTTCTGTCTTTCAATTTTTTACATTCTCATCATGGATGAGAAGGTATTGGTTTTATGTGAAAAATGACTCGAAATTTTCATCAAATCTTTACGTTTTGAGACCCCCTGAGTCAGAAAAAATGGTTTTTACGAAAGTGTCTGTCTGTCTGTCTGTCTGTAGGTCGTGTGCGGCATAACTCTCGATAGAATTATAAGATTGAATTGAGCTTTGGTACACTTTATCGGAGCCGAAAAAGTAACGACAAGTTCGTTAACCAGCCACATCCAATCAAAATTGAGGGGTTGAGCACTACTTTTGTGTTTTTGAAAATAATTAAAGTAAAACCCGTAGTGTCAGGAGTTATTTGTTCAAAATTATGTGTCTATCTTGTTTGGGACGAAAGAAAAGGAAGAAAAAAGGAATTTTGTGTTCATTTGGATTAATCTTTTTTATCATCGCTGTATGTCTACTTAATAAAATAACAGAAATAAATTCTCACTGATGAGGACTCCAACCTGAGTCGAAACGTTTGAAAGAATGTAATAACTGAGTTTTCATCATTTCTGGACCCTAAAGCCAATTTACACATATATCGAATATGTTTTTGAAAATAATTTTGTGAAAAAATCAAAAATTTCAATACTGGTTTTAGATAGTGCTCATAAATCTCTAAAAATTATCCTGATAACATTTTTTGATTAAATCAAAATTAGAAATGTTACAGCATATTCAAATTCGAAAAAAGTCAATATCAAAATTCCATTTTCCAGTTAAATTATACGAGATACGAAAAAACGTTATGATACAATATTATTGAATAAATAAAGACCTACAAATTTTAATTGTAACATTTTTTCATAAGATGCATATTTTTCTTTTTAATTAAAAAAAAAACTATTGAAAATCCAAAATTCAATTTTTTAACAATAATATGTAAAATAAGAAAAAAACGTAAGAATACAAAGTTGTTCGTTTCAAACAGATCTACAAGTTTTGTCTCGTACAGTTTCTGATAAAACATATATTTTTCGTTTCAATTCCAAAAAATACGATTAAAATTAAAAAATTCCATTTTTTAGACAAAATATGTGAGATACAAAAAAAACTTTTAGATGAAAAATTGTTTGGCTAAATAAGGTCTACACATTCTTATCGAGAAATTTCTCAACAGGATGTATATTTTAATTTTTTGATTTTTAATATTGAAAAAATTTGATTTTTTTCATCAAAATATGTGAGATACGAAATAAGCGTTGTTCTGCAAAATCGTTTCCTTAAATAAAGTCTACGATTGTTTTTCCTTTTTGAAATATTTGGAAGAAAATAAATTTATCAATAATCATGTAATTTATTAAAAAGTTACAAAAATGCATACAGAAAATCGAGCGCGAAGCGCGAGTGTCATGATGAGAATGTGTTCCTTAAGGCCGATTTCTTAAAAGCAAAATTATCTATTTTTGCCTGAGGTCTAATTAATATATGAATTGATACCTATTTAAAAAAAAAATAGATTTTGGTTGTAGAAAATTAACAAAAGGTCCTGCCATTAAAAGTGATTTTTAATAACTAAAATTTTCCACGAAAGTGACAGATTTGTTTATGATTTATTTTTGTATTCTGTCGTAATGTGATATGAGTTGATTTTTCAGATACGTGTTTTTTTTTATCAATCTAAAAGATATTTCTAAAAATTAAAATACATATAATCTGATATAATAAGACCCTTGAAAATGATGGCAATGCTATTTTATAAGTATTATCCTATGCAATATTACAAACCGCAAAATTATAGATCCTTTTCGACTGCGTTTAAATTGAAGCCATATAATCGACATTCATTTTACTCGAAGTATTATAATATCAAGAAATCTTATTCTTTGTATAGGAAACTTATTTTTTGGTGTCAAACGGAATTGAAGAAACAATATTTACGAGACTTAACTAAAATATAGTATTTCATTATTGATTCTTTAAAAAGTTAAAAGTTGATGAAAAGTTGACTCATTGTTTTAAATCAATCGACTTAAAACAATGAGTCATTCTTACTATTACACATAAAATCGATTTAAATTATAGAAAGATTCATTAATAATCAGCAGGTTCATATTTATAATTCCTTTATCAAGAAATGAAAATTAGGAACTTGATTTTAAACTATCTTTCTCCCATTTCCAAACCTAACCTTGATTATAAATTTCCTTAAATGAAATAAAGTTATTTATAGTGTCATTAAAACAATTTTTAATCAAAAGTAAAAAATCTACATATAAATTATTTTCAAAATTTATAATTAAATTGTCATCATACACTGAAATGCATTAGATTAGAAAGCTATTTTACATAAACAGGTATGCATACATATATACATTTGAGTAACTTGTTTTATTAACAAATGCAAAAAGACAATAAATAATGTTCGAGAAATAAATAAATAAAACGTTTTTAATATATGTTCTAACTCTCTTGAAGGATCTCTGAGTCGCAGAGAAAACTATTATACATTTATTTTCATATCTACAAGATCTTCAGCATCCTTTATATGGACTTAACTGTAAGATGATCATGATTATATTTCTCGAATGTGCAACTTTTCTCCACAGAATCCTTTTTGGTCCATGAGATTCGTTAGAGAGTTATTTCATTATTTGGTGTATTTTTAATTATGGCGAGTCACCAACGTTTCAATCTTTAATCGATTCAGACCGATCTCAGATGAAATAGTGTTTGATCATCCCAGATTGGGTGACTGGTTAAGTCGAATTCTATGGGTAGCTCGATGAACTCGATGGGCTTCCGGAAGATGCTGCCGATGATGATGATGATGACGAGGAAGGAGAGCCATACGAGTTTGCATTACTACCAGATGAGTAGTAATTGTAGGCTAAGTTTTGAGCATCTGCTCCACTGGTTGGTGTCCACACCCTGGAATATGGTCCATTTCCATCCCATGTGTTCACTGGTTCATAACCCGATGTGGTGGTAGGTAGAGGTGGAGCTCCATAAGCAGGGACAGGCTCCATTGACATTCCTAAAAAATAAATTTGTACATTTGCACTTTTTCCAAAAGTAAACTCATTTTCAAGGATAAAAACTAACGCAAGAATAATAAATTATCGATAATTATTCACATAGATTGAAATGAAAGTTGTGGAAGTGAAGACATACCCATTGGAGGTGTCATGCCACCCTTCTTCAAGAATTGAAAAGCGATGAACCCAACAACAGTCAAGAATGCAAGTTTGGAAATCACAAGAGCCTTGAGAGCTGCCATACCAATAATAGCAACAAAGATTGGCATTAGAGCTTTAAGCTTCAGCTTAAGAAGAAGTAAAAATGGCAGCAGCAATTTCTTCTTCAGCAGACCACGTGCTTGGCTGGTAGCAATTTCGTTTCCTTTAAATTCGATATCAAGATCGGCAAGACTTCTGCTAGGTCGATATTTCAGACTGGCATCTACAAAGGGAAGATCGATTCCATAATCGAAATGTTTGAGATACTTGAAGGTGCGAGCAACAATGGCTTCATCGAGTGAATCCAATGATCTAGCTTCTGTAGTTGTTCCCAACTTGTTATCCAGGTATCCAAGAAGTTCTTGTTTGAAACACAAGGACCAGGACTCTTGATTGATGCATTTATTTAAGGAAGTAGTAAGGAAGTCCTGAGATGCTGAGGACACAGTCACTAAGGCCAGAAGGCCTGTCACCAAGAAGATTCGCATTTTATATTATCCCTCCGGAAACGTCACGTGGTCACTTGTTAATTTCGTTGAACAGATAATTTTTTAATTGTTTTTATGAACACCGACGGGGAATTAAACTCAGCGGGTGATACACAATCGGCGATCGAACTGCGACTGACGGAGGAGTGGCCCGCCCCTTTTATTTAATTTGACCCCGTGAATCTATGTTATTCGGTCGCGCATGATGTGAATCTTGATCGAAGGAAAATCATATTTAAATTTCACTCGCAATAGTCGAGGTGTATGTACCCCAATGCTCGTCTGTCATGGAGAATATTGAACACCATGGCATGCGTACGGGAAACGGAACTTGTCCATGTCGGTATGTGCTTAGGCGTCATATAGCTCGATATGCCAATGCCTAATAATACACGAACACGAGACCGGCTTATTACTTGATTGTCTATCCAATTTCACAAATATCTTTATCAAAATTGGGCTCTCTTAGTTTTAGATTTAACTTGGAGGAATTCCTTTTCTCCATGGAAATCAAGAAAATAAACTTGTTATAAACTTGTTGTTATAAACTATTTTTACTTATTTTTTCACGAAACGTTCATTGATGGTAGATATTCAGAATAGAAAATAATTTTCCTTTTGAAATCCTCGTTATACAGGGTGTCCCGGTACTCAAGGTACATATTTATATATTTATATTTTTGAATTACAAAAAAACATGGAGTAAAAAATTCTAATACAAAAAATTTGTGAAGTGTATAATTACCGAGTAATTAGCAATTAAAGATTAACCAATCAAAAAAATGCGTTGGATAGACGACAGTTCATGTGCCATCACTAAGAAAGTGTGAGAATACAAGTTCAGATCGTATAGTTTGCCCTCAGTTTATTTTTTTAAGAGGTTTTAACTCTTTGGTGTAGCTTCACACTTAAACGAGATTCGAAAATTAACAAGTATCTATTTTTAGGATACTGTAATTATTGATTTTATGTGACTCAAATAAATAGAAAATAATCTAAAGTGACAAATTACAACTAACTTTTAAAGCTTACGGTTGCAGTTTTTGGAATATTTTAAGTTTGTAAGAGTATGAGTATTTTAGAAGTTTCTAATTCATTGTAAAAAAATTCTCAATTTTTCAATTTCTTTTTCAAAGTATTTTAGTCGGAAGCAATTCCAAGTTTTTAATGATTCATTAAAAAAAAAGTAAATAATAAAATTCCCCATCAAAACTTTAATTTATTATATATTCAATTATACATAAATAAGTTTTTCTAACAACGTAGTCTTATTTTTACAACGTTATTCCGTTAACAATGAGTATAATAGCTAATTCTATGTAAAAATGTTAAGTAATCGTAAAATAAGTGGTTAAACAAAAGATCTGTATTCGTTGATTATTTTGGGCAATTTTCATACAATATTAGCTTTATGACATACAAATGTGACAAATAAGTTCCGAGACTCGGACCTAATTTGAGTAACTAGTAGCGACATCTATAACTTCAGACCGACGTTTGAAAGCTGTGACATTCCTCTTTCCGGTAATATCAATTTTGTTTCAATCGGTTGATAAATAGCCAGAGCCGGTCAACCTCTAATGGATGAGGTGTCCACGTAGCTTAGTTCATGTGCACAGTTGTAGGCGGCGGTAGCTGTCGCAAACGGGTGGAGTGCGGCAAGGGGAACTGGCTACTTATCTGTTCCGCCATTGTTGTTTACAAGTCTTTACAAGTATTCAACAATTCACTGTGCGTGATTGTGCGTTATCATGGATAAAAAATAGATAATTCAGTGTGCTGTTCGTGGGTGTACCAGCAAAAAGCGTCAGAAGGAAAGTGTGCCCATTCATCGGTTTCCAAACAGATGAGTTGCTGGACAACGATGGATAGAAGCTCGCGCGAACTCTTACTTGTCGAGGTTAGAATACCTACAATTTTGGATTGAATCTTCAATTTCCTTTTAATATTATTCTCTTCAACACATATGATGTGTGTGATGTAATATGTGCACTAACACGTGCACACATAATCAAAATTCACATGCGCAGTTGTCCGCGGCGCTAGTAGCCAATCATCCACCATCTATGCATTAGGTTTGCACTGCCTGTAAATAGCAAAGTTATGACAGTTCTTCGAAAACAACTTTTTTGGCAATGTTGAAAGACTAACACGGAACAAAACACAGTTATTAAATTTCACGCAAAACTTGGTAAAAATGCATCAGAAACATTCTGGTTGGTGCAGAAAGTGTACGGCGATGATTGTTTGAGTAGAGCAGGCAGAGAGAGGTTAGAAAATGATTATCGTGAATGAAGGCCAATTTCAGCAATACTCATTACATTCTTCGGTAGTAAAGGAATTATCCACAGGGCATTCGTTCCAACTGGCCAACGAATTACTGTCGCATATTATCTTGAAGTTTTGAAGCATCTGATGGCCAGGATCCGTCGTATTCGACCCGAATATCGTGATCCAGAGACCTGATCTCTGTTGCACGATAATGCACCGAGTCACACCTCACTCATTGTTCGTCAATTTTTGGCTCGAAATCAAGTCTGTGTGTTGAATCATCCGCCGTATTCACCTGATTTGGCAGCGTGCGGTTTCTCTCTATTCCCAAAATTGAATTTGAAGTTGAAAGGACGTTTTTTTAATGACATTTCGACCATTAAAATAGTTAAAAAATAGTTAAAATATCACAATTACAGGCAATTCCACAAAATGAGCTAGAAAACGCATTTGAATCACTGTTAAATCGCTGTAACAAGTGTATTGAAACTGGAGGAGAATATTTTAAATAAAAAAATCGAAAAATATTCAGATATCTTGTTTCAAAGATGTTTTCCACGGCAAGTCTCGAAACTTATTTGTCGCACTGTGTATGCACAACATATAAACAATATTAAAACATTTTTTAAATTCAACTACTTTTCATTTACTGTAATTGATAATCCATTTTATTTTTATTAAAAAATTCATCCATTTAGTTTTCACTGTAGTAAATAAAAAGTGGCTCATAATATACAACTTTCTTGGGATGAAATTTTGAAACAGTGATGGCAGCAGTGGAACACTTTTATTATTGTATTGATAGATATGAAGTTTATGATATGAACAATGAAAATAAACTATGAATCCCACAATATATAATTCAAAACCTTTATCTTATATTTATTACGAATTTGCATATTTTATTGTTGAGGTTTTCTTTATTGCTCTTTGTCAATGTGAATTTTTATTCATAAATACTCCCAGATTAGTATATGGGTCACTCCATATTAGATTGACAGTCGATGTCGCAGATTTGAACGAGATAATTTTTTTTCGGTTCTTTATCAACAATAAATAGACACGTATTTTTTTTTTGGCCAAAAAAAAATTTTTTACAAGTATACGATTTTTCGAATTTTCTAAGAAATGATATTTTCGTCACAGCAAGCGCACTTTCAAGCCTATTTATCTTGAAAACAATTGTTCGCAGGAAAATTTTTCCAAATTACGAAAATTAGGGTTTTGACTCTTCTTTACAGAAATTGTTGCGAAAAAATTTGTTAAATATTTTTTAACATACAGAAGTAAAGAAATAAACGCAAAATCGTTTTTTCTAAATTTGGCCCCTTTCGAAATTTCTTTTTTTCGTGGATTTAGATTCCTTGAAGTCTCTTATAGAATATGACGATTGAATCAAAATGGCTGGATCATTGATTTGGAAGTTATGGAATTTTTAAGAGCCCCGCGCGGCCTCGCGTGCAATCCGAGCGCTTCCACACGCGGCGAGCGTTTACCTTTACTTTTAGCACTAATAACTCACGCCCGGTAAAACGCTCGCCGCGTGTAGAAGCGCCCAGATTGCGCGCGAGGCCGCGCGGGGCTCTTAAAAATTCCATAACTTCCAAATCAATGATCCAGCCATTTTGATTCAATCGTCATATTCTATAAGAGACTTCAAGGAATCTAAATCCACGAAAAAAAAAATTTCGAAAGTGGCCAAATTTGTAAAAAAACGATTTTGCGTTTATTTCATTACTTTTGTATGTTAAAAAATATTTAACAAATTTTTTCGCAACAATTTCTGTAAAGAAGAGTCAAAACCCTAATTTTCGTAATTTGGAAAAATTTTCCTGCGAACAATTGTTTTCAAGATAAACAGGCTTGAAAGTGCGCTTGCTATGTCGAAAATATCATTTCTTAGAAAATTCGAAAAATCGTATACTTGTAAAAAAATTTTTTTTGGCCAAACAAAAAAATACGTGTCTATTTATTGTTGATAAAGAACCGAAAAAAATTATCTCGTTCAAATCTGCGACATCGACTGTCAATCTAATATGGAATGACCCATATACACTTAGAAAAAAGTTTTATTTAAATTTAAGAAATCGTTTTTTTTAACTTCGTTTCTTTGATTCGAAGTAAAAAAACACCTTTAGAATAAATAAAAATTTATTTGATTTTAAGAAATCACGTTGTTAGCCTTTTTTAAATGAATGAAATTATTTTTTTAACATTATTTATTTGACTAAATTAGTAATATTTTTTGAAAATTACGCACTGAAAAAAGTGTTTCCAGCACCTAAAAGCATCCTTGAGGGGGTATATTTGCAATACGGCACACCAAGCGCATTTGACTAAATACACATAAGTGTGTGTGTGTGTGTGTGTTTGAGCACGTTTTCAGGGCCGCCTCTACCATATAGGCAAAATAGGCAACCGCCTAGGGCAACAAAATTTAGGAGGCGGCAAAGTCGGGGTGAAATTTCCATTTTTATACTGAGAAATCGATAGAAACAATATAAAATATCCACCTCTTATTTTAAATAAATGTACGTTCTCAAGGCTGCTTTTTTAGGTGTTCGAAGCATCTTTTTTGTGCGTGTTTTGTAAAAAAATATTTTTATAATTCAAATACAGTACTGGAAAAAATTTTAAAAATAATTTATTTAATTTTATTATTTTTCAACGAAGACAATATTTTCTTCAGATTAGGTAAAATATTTCTGTGAGTCACGTTACGTATGTACTATGTGACTGCGCAGATATTTATTTCTTTAATTCAAAGAAAAAAACAATCAAGAAATTTCTTCAATTCAAAGAAACTTTTCTTTGACCATATAGCAATGCACTTTGTTTAATTAAAAGAAATTTTGTCTGAATCAAAAAAACATTTTTCTGGGTTTAGAGATTCATATTAATCACACGGGGAAAAATGGAGGGTCAAAGATAAAGAGTCAAAATTTCGAGATGCAGTCAAACCCTCTGGATAGTTAAATGCTCCTTCTTTAATTTTTTCAACATAGCCAGAAAGACTTTCATTTTATATTTAGCTTGACTATCCGCAAAAGTCAGACTCACTATTAGGATAATCGTAATACTTCTTCAGGATGGTCAAGTTGAAGATCATGTTTTGAGTTATTTATGCCGACTCTCCGAATTGACCAGATCGACCCTCTATGATGATCAAGTTAAACTTCTTGGTTTCACCCTCTAGAGATAGTCATATTGACCATCCAGAAGGCTCTCCCATAGTTGGCTACCAAATATAATCAACCTGATGCACCAGATATTCAGATTGATCTTCCATTTTTCCCGTGCATGAAAAGGGCGTTTGTATCCATTTATGAAAATATTAATTTTATGAATAAGAAAAAGATTTATTTGTAAAAGACGTAGAAAGTAATATAGATGTTTAGTATGACTAAATGATAGAAAAGAGGCGATAAGTAAGCGTACATTGGCTTTTTCTGCGTCACTCCAGTCACTTTCGACCTTCCTATTTTGACATGCAGCACCCTGCTAGATTCGGTGAAAGTATGCGCTTTGAAATTTAAGGACTGTTTATTATCTACTTGTAATTCAATCGTATACAGTTGATTTTGAATTAAAAGTCCATTATAGGAAAATAAATGGCGAGGTGCGACAATACCACTAAATAGAGCAGAAAGAACAAAAAGAGAAAATTATTGCTTTTTATTTTTTTAATAAAAATAATATTATTATTGTTGTAAAAAAATGAATATTAGAAATATATAGTTTTCTGTACAATTTATTTATCAATTTATCATTGGCAGTAGAACAAAATTTCTCTCAAAAAAATATTTTTTCTATCATTTTTTCGTGTTGCAAATTTTAATTTTAAAAATTTATTTTAGTGGAGAAAATTAAGTAGTTATTATTAGTACGGCTTATCAATCGTATGTTATAAGATGCTCTACAACATTTTTTAACAATTACTATTTTAATAATATTTAAAAAAATACGAAAACATCACTTATGCGGAAAGTAAACTTATATTTATCGCAGATCAATTTCAAACATAAATATTCGTCTTAAAAAAAATAAAGAACATTAATGACTACTTTGTAAAATTTGAAATATCTTTTAAATCATTTTATGCAATTTCAAGTGTATGTTATAATCTTGTTTTGAGATTTTCAAAAGTGAGTCAAATGAAAATCGATGTTTTTGCTTACCTTAGTAATGGTAATGAACTTCTTTGAATATTTATTTTTTGATCTTGAGATATATTGTTATACAGCTATTTTTTATGGTTACAAAAAAACTTAAGAAATCTAAAAGTAAAAATTATAATCATTCACTAGTTACTGAGAAAAAATGATTTTATAGAGTTTAGAAATCATAAATAAAAAGTGAAAATTTTTCGTCTACATCGAAGAAAGTGTTTGTGTTTTATAGTTAACTGTAATTATCAATGAGTCTTCCAATTTTTTAATAAATTTTTACTCAAAAGATGTTTTGTCAATAAAACAACTATCTTACATTAAAAAATTAATGTATAATTTGTCCACGTGGTCCGACTGATCCATGACCTTAAGGCCATGGATCAATCAGATCACGTGACTAAATTCCTGTAAAAGTTCATGTGAGATAAGTATAGAACACGGTAGAGAACGTCTGTCAACTTCGTTTGAATGAAAATTTTGAAAAAAATTTTACAGTTTACTGTAATTGTCGATAAGTTTTCGAATTCTTTTCAAAATTTTTACTAAAAAGGAGTTAACATACGCGCTTTATTGTCTTTTGTTACGTTGTCCAAATTTTCAGAAAGATACTTTGTAAATTAAAAAAGTTATCTTACATTAACGAATAAATGTATAATTTAGTCACGTGGTCCGATTGATCCATGTCCTTAAGGAAGTTTTAATAATCTTTCTACAAAGGAAAAATTGAGAGAATTAAATTATATCTAAGAACAAAGTCCAGTGATTTCAGTTATATAAAAATATAATTCAATTTAATTACTCTCTAAATCTGAATCAGTCAAAATCTACTGATTATCAGTGAAATTTGACTGACTCAAATAGCTAAAAAGAGGTTACTGTAAATCAGTCAAATTTCACTGATTACTTCAGTGGAAATCAACGGATTTAACAGTGAAAAATACTTTTTTCACTGATTCAATCAGTGGAAATTAACTGATTTGTCAGTGAAAAATATTTCTGCACTGATAAATCAGCGAAAATGCAAATTACTGATTCAATCAGTGAAAATTCGACTGATTCAGATTTAGAGAGTACATTACTATTTTATAATAAGAATAGAGACTGAAAATAAAAAATATATTTTCATATTTTGGACATTTATCGACCCTCAATTAATAATTAAAGATATATTTTGATGTTGATAGCCATTATCCAATGAGAATTTTTTTTTGCCATATATGAAGAATGTTTGACCAATCAATCATTTCTTTAAATGAAGGCTGAGTAGAGTTAATTTTCATGTAATTTACGTAAAGACATTCCAAAGACAATTACATATTATACTTACGTTTTATAGATTATAAGCTGTTTTATCAAAAAAAAAATGTTCTTTAATAAGAGTTACCTTAAGGGGGTCCTACCATGTAAACGCCGTTTCTCGAGGCGTTTTTTGGGATCTTGCAGAAGGAAAAGAATTCAATATTTTCCAATGCGGTTTCTTTTTAAATTTTTATTGGTCCTTTGAGTATAAAAAAAAATCGAAGTTTAAGAAATAAGTGTTATGCTATAGCCACAGCACCCCTGCGAAATTAGGCCTTCCAAAACGCTTCGAAAAACGGCCTTTACATGGTAGGACCCCCTTAAGTAAATGTTACAAAATACAAAGACGTGCAAAAGTAGAAAATGTGTTATAATTATTATTATAATAGTTTTATTAAAACATAATATCATTATATTTATTTACAAAATGTTATAAGCATTTTATTTATAAAAAATACTAAACTTTGAAGTATTTGAAGATATATTAATTTGAATTTCGCGCCGCGTATGCGTATTGTAAACATGTACCATAGTGTACCATAGTGTACCATAATTTTAACATGCCGATTCCATAATTTCACTCCGTGTGTCTGGCAACGCTGGTTTTAAAGAATGTTTTATAAAAATATCAATGCTTATACGTGGTTCTTGTGTGTGCCTTTGAGAAGAAGCAATTTTGCGGTCACACTCTTCACGAATCGGCGAAACAGGAGTTTTTTATCGTTTTTTTGAGGACTGTGGTTTGGAGCGTTCTGGCTCCTGGACGACTTGGAGCTTCCCCCATTGCATAAGTTCCTTGAACGTTTATTATACTTAAGAAAAAAAACAAATAAATAAACAAAAAATCTATTTTTACTATAAATAATTTATTTTTTTGCACGTTTACAGCTTAGTCATTAAGTTCATAAAATTAGCTGGCACTGAAGAGGGCCCCCATTTGTGGCCGAAACGTTTGCCTTTTTATCTTTTTAAACATGCTTCTTGCTTTTTATATCTAGGATATGTTCTCCTAATAATGTATCCCTGATGGAAATGAGCTGACCCAATGCCAATGCAAAATACTACAACGATTTAAATTTGGGTCGAGATAATACAGACATGAACACAAACATGTCACGAAAATCATTTTTATATAATAATAGGTTCAAAAATATATCAATAGAGTATTTGAAAAGTATTAAAAACCACTGATAAGCGCTTTGCTCAGAGCCAAAACACCTGATTACATAAAAATTTGAGTTTTTATTAACTTTTATCCCTAAAGCCAATTATTATCATCAACATATATCTTCAAAAATATATTTTATTAAAATGTCTTATGCTACATACTGTATTTAAAATTATTCTTAAGAACTTAGTAATGGCATCTATTTTTTCTTGTCTTTTGATTAGAAATTAATATTCTTGCCCATAATTAAAAAATCTAACAGAGGACAGAGAATGAAAATTCAAAATGATATTAAATTTCATGAATAATTTATTAAATAGAGCATACACGCAGATGAGAAGCTATTTTACAAAAGTCAGGTGATCTAATACAGTCTTATGCTTGTGCATAGCCTGAATAGGCTAAGTCCTGTGCAAATTGTGATTTTGAGGGAGCAGCATCATCCTGGAAGGACCTGTACTGTGCAGCCTGATATTCCCAGGGTCCGTGAGCAGCAATAGGAGCGGAATGGCTGTCGGCAGCAATTTTCTTACAAAGCTGGAAAATAGCCAATCCCACCGAAACGACGAAACTAAAAAATGACAATTGAAGAGCATTCCATGCCTTCAATCCAAGTACTCCAATAGCCAAGGGGATCAAGGTCATAGCCTTAAGCAGGACAAACACGAGAATCGGGATGATGACCTTCTTCAATTTGGACTTACGTGCTTCTGCCAATGCTCGGCCTTCTCCAAATTTCAAGTCGAAACTAAGCTCATCATTATCAATGTTCCTCGAACTCACTTTCACTGATGATTCGAAGGGAAGTTTGAAGGTCACGTCGTGAGTGGCTAGGTACGATCTTAAGTTCTCCAAAAAGGAAGTTTCACTGCGACCAGACACCTCGTCTACTGGGTACGAGTTGCGGGTGACTTCCACAGTTTCCGAAATCTAGTGAAAGTTGATTTTTATTAAAAATTTAGCTCCAATTGTGCAATTCTAAGGGTATTGTTTAAACACAGAAATGGGTTTACTGGTCAAATTGATGGAAATTTTGCAATAGTTTCAATAGGAATATTTGAAAGCTTTAAATACTTTTTTGAAATTACTTACCTTGAAATTGTCCTTGCGAAAGATTTGATCGAGAAGATTGAGGACCTTGAACTTCATGCAGGCGATTTCATCGTTTTTCTGTGCACAGTCAGCTTTGGTCTGATCTACTATAGAATCCATGCTGGTGCCCTTCCAGAATTCGTTTTTGGCAGGTTGGGCTGCTGCCAAAGCCAAGATGGAACACAACACAAAAAGCTTCATGGCGCTGGAAGCTTAGGGTTACAACCTACAGAACTTTGTTTCGACCTCGTGTTCAACGACAATGCCAAGGACAGTGGCGGTTTAGTGACTGATGCCAATGGGTTGGGCAAGTGCCTATTTATACGAGGCCTAACGTTGAATTCAAATACCCTCGCCAACTTGAATTTATTACCCCTACTACTGGATGAATTTTCTTTTCGTTCAGTATGGTCTTCGATTATTATTGAGGCCTCGGCGTGAACATGTCACGACTCCCTAATGAGGGAGGATGACCGAACAGAACAACTAAGCAGAGCTTAACGAAGAACGCAAATTTATAGTTTCCTCAAAATATTGAACTTTCTCTAGCTTAATTTTGAGGAAACAGGAGCTTAAAAGAATTGCATTAGGCTATCCGCCTATGGAAGCTTTCTTCTTTATTTTGAAAATTCAATTTGTTGTAAACAACAATTTTTCGAAAAATTGGAGGTCAATTAGACATCAAATTTTGAAACATCGCCATTTTGTAAATTTTTGATTAAAAAAAGCTATCATCGGCGGATAACAACATTTATACAGATTAATAATCACTATTGCTTTTTGATTAGAGACTATTTTAACGATCCTGGGAATTCGCACCATTGAGCGCCGATTTTTAAAAGAGGCCTCTTCAATCATTTAATTTATTTCAAAAATGTTAAAATTAGTTTACGAATATTTTTCCTATAATATATATATATAATATTTCCTATGCATTTTCAAAAAATAAATTTTTTTTATTGAATAAAAAGGTCCCTTAAGGTCTTAAGAATGATGCCAAATAGGTAGGTCAGACATAGCAGATTAGAGGTATATCAAAATGATGGTACTTTTTTACGTTACTAAAACTTTAAACGCATTTTTCTCGAAACTGACTTTTTCAAATCGGCAAGACACGCCATTTCAACAATTTTCAACTGATCGGCACCAAACTTATTTTAAATAGAAGATTATTCTACTATCTAGTGGATTTTCTACGATTTTTAAGATTGGTTTACAATTGTTTATTTTTAAAAAAAATTAAGGTTGCTTTTTTGGGCAAAAATCGAGTGTTACATTGAAATGCTCACCATTTTTGCAAAAATGAATATTTTTTATAATCTTGAGTACTTGACTGGGCAATCTTATAAAAATTAGGGAAAATAAATTTTTTGTTTGAGGTACAAATATCAATTTTTAGAATTTCTTGCCGCGGACGACCTCTGAAAAAAAATTTTGTTTTGGACACGGTAATACTCAGCTGCCATTTTGTATTTCTTAACAAAAAAATTTTTTTATAACACTAATATATTAGTTAACAAAATCTATAAATTTCAATTGCGTTACGTTCTCTTATCTGCCTGAAAATAAATCATAAAAATGACACTATTTTTCCTTAGTTTTTTAATTTATCATTTTTTATAGCGAAAGTGTGAATAATTTTATTTCGGATAAAATGAGTCATCAAAAGTTTGAATATAAAAATATTTATAATTTGTATTCAATTGGAGCTTTTAAAAACTCATTTTATTCAGGGTAAGATTTTTCACACTGTCACTGGAAAAACCCGATGGAAAATATTCTAACTGAAAAACGCTGAGGAAATAGTCACTTTGACCTTTTTTCCGATTATCTGTCTAATTATTATTAAAAAGAATTCATCAAAATCTTATTGAAATTTTTCATTCATGGAGGCTATCCAAAAATATTTTTTGGATTCATAATGGTTTCTGCTACAGTTGAAAATTACAGTGGGGATATTTTTATCGGTTATTTTGATACGGAATTAAATATCTAGTATGTTTTTTATTGGTAAATGTAGAGTCTACAGAGGAAAATTTTAATTTAGCTTTTAGGTCTAGATATATTTCACGAATACAAAATATGAACCAGTTTAACTGAAGAGGGTTGGGAGGTTTAAGATGAATAGTGAATAGTAGGTTCTGTAACTTGAATTCATCAGGAACTTTTCAAATTAAATTCTAATTGCGAAATTATGAAATTTCACTTATATTAAATTAAGTATTCAATCCATTTATAAACTTCATTTTCATCAGCAGTTGCTTTTAAATATAACAATCGACTAACTTTTCTATTATTATCTAGATATAAATAATTCAAAATATAATCTAATAATATTTTCCCCTTTGTGTATGACTTCTATTAAATATTCAAGATTGGATCATTTAGAAGAAAATACAGCAAATAACAAAGAACCACAAAGATGTGAGATATAATATTTTCTTATTTCCTACAATAGTCTGCAAACTATTTTTGAAAATTTCCTAGAAGTTTTCAAAAATCACAACGAAATTCACAAAAAACGACATTTTTTTGTTAGGTTTTGAGCAATTTTACAAAACGTAAAAAGTGATGATGAATTTTTACAATTGTAACATTAGATTGTCTATCGTGATTTACTGTCTTTCATTATGAAAACAAATTTCCACTTGGGAGACGTCAATTAAATATTGATGATTATGCATTCTATCTTATAAAAATTTACTTTAATATTATTCTATCTATCAATTAAAATAATCCTAATTTTTCTATCATTTAGATTAAAGTTGGTGTTATGATAATTTTGCTTTAAAGAGTAGCGATATTATTATTGAAGGGCTAATTTGAAAGAGAAAAGATTATTTTTCATGAAAAAAATTTTAAACACAGAAAAATAATTTTATTAATAAATTTTATTTTTGACCAAACTTATTTTCTTATCGCTTCGAGCAAAATTTTTAAAAATGATGCGATTCTAATAAAGCATGGTTCTTTCTTTTAGGAAAAAGATTCTCTACAACTTGACCGTTTCCAATTTTTGAAAATGAATCCTTTAATGGCTGAAATTATAAAAAACAATTTTTCAAAACAAAATTTTTATAAACAAACTGCTTTATTTGATAATAATTAATTCAATTTCAAAAATATGAAACGGTCATGTTGTAGAGAATCTTTTTCCTAAACAAATGTACCGTGATTTATTAAAATCGCATAATTTTTTAAAATTTGGCTCGAAGCGATAAGAAAATAAGTTTGGGCAAAAATGAAATTTATTAATAAAATTATTTTTTGCGTTTCAAATTTTTTTCATGAAAAATAATCTTTTCTCTATCAAATTAGCTCTTCAATAATAATATTGCTATTCTTGAAAGCAAAATTATCTATTTTTGCCCGAGGTCTAATTTTCGTGAACGAACTACCTTAAAGTATTAAACAGAACAATTACGATATCCAGTATAAAAGTGAATAACCCCTTTTTAATTTCTTCTTTATAATTCATATATTCAAAAATCTATAATAATTTCTATTAAAATTTTGGTTCAAGAAATTTTAAGTAGGAGACAAGGAATGTTCTCTCATATGAAATTAAATCGAAGGTGAAAGTGAAGATACAGCTTTGCATACTAGTAATGCAGATACAGTTTTGACTTCCGCATTTTATTGAACTACATTTACCTCACGTCTGCTATTTCATTTGGCAGAGGACTTTATTTCTAACTTAAATTAATCGCCCTACTTATAAAAGAGTTGTGCTAACCTGCATATTTATAAAATCAATTCAAGAATTAGGTTCGATATGAATAAACATCTTTGTATTAAATACCTATTTTCTAATTTTCTTATAACCAAATCACCTCTTAGTATTTATAAACAGCTTTTAATCTTCCTTAAAAATTTGCATAAAAATTAATATTCCTTTGATTTTGTTTGCAATCATTGGTGCAGATATGAAGGAGATAAAAAGAGCGTATCGTCTCTTCTATGGTATTATTATTATCAAGAAGCACGACAGTCTTGCTTCATGATTCTGAAACCAAACTAATAATTTCTTCTATTAATGATAGGTATAATTATAACACCTGTTCACTATCATTGAACGAATGTCGTGCTTCACTGTCTCGAGACCAGAAGTCTGCACGATTTCTATCATTCACATAAATCGGTCATTCATGGCGTGACTTTGACTTTCCATATACACATGTCACGTGCTGTCCCATTAGGCGAGGCTTCTGGGTTAATTTCACCCTTTAATCTAATTAACGGTTCCTTCATGTGCAATTTTGAAAGAATCAAACCTCTATTGATTACGTATGCATGCTTCGTTCATTGCGTGAAGAAATGTGTTTTACTTCTTCGGCTCTCATCTTGATTTGAGTTGACTGAATTTCTGAGACAATGGTTTGCAAGTAATTGGAATTTGAGGTCAACGTTTGCATAAGCATTTAGAGCAAAGGCAGTATATGATCAAAAAGCAAAGTAGACTTGATCACTTAGAAACTGCACACGCCTCTTCCGGTACATTTGAACTTGAACCATCCTGTTTTTAAAACTAAGAGTGAAAATTCAACAACCTTAGGATCAAAATACTGATTCACTTAAACTTGTTATCAATCCCATTTCATAATATTCTTTCCCAATCTTTCTGAATATTCAAATCAGAATTTTTAGTCGATTCATTTTTTTAAAGAAAAAGAAAACATGTAGTAAGACTTTTCGCGTAAAAATGTTCTATCTTTTCCTTTAAAAGTAATTTGTTAATTTCTTCATTTAAGAACCTCAATTTTGACTGATTAAATTTTATGAATATACTCTTTATTAATAATTATTATAAATTATTTATCTCAAACATTTTGATCTAATTTAAAACTTATTTTTCGCAAATAAAAGATAACTCTTAATTATAATGCGATGATGGCTAACTGGGAATGATTGAAGAACACGTAATTTCTACAGAAAATATCCAAGTTTTTATTGTACATAAATAGCAGTCAGGCAATTTGATAAATAAATATTAAATACAGGGTGTCATTGATCCTATTTTCTGTAGGCTCGGTATGGTCCTTGTGGAGAAGTATCCCAATGGGGTGAGTGTTCAACAGGTGGATGACCATAATGAAGTACTTCGTAGGCAACCTTGGGTTTGGATAACTTGAAAATGAGCATCGCACCACTGAGGACCAAAGACAAAAGTCCAAGAGTCAGAGCTTTCCACGTCTTCAGTGCAATCAAAGCAAGAGCCAATGGTACCAGGGCTGTGGCCTTGAACTTAAGACCTAAAAGGAACGGAATCATGACCTTCTTGACGAAACCACGACCTGTGCAAACATAAATTATAAGTTAAGTTAATTTAGTCCTTTTACCCACTCCATTTGATTAACTCAGCTACTGATTAGTTTTCGAATGAGAAATTCTTGAAACCATAAAGTTAATTTCCATATGTGAAGTTTGAATTGCATGCAGAAAATGAAAATTCAAGTTTTGACATACCCTGTCCATTTTCTGAGTCAGAGAGAGGTACACTAACTTCCCTTGGAATTGATTCAGTCAAAGATCTAGGAACAATGTCGGAACCAAGAATTGCTTCAGGTAGTTTAGCTTGGAGTTTGTGACTGGACAGGTAAGCATCCAACTTCTCCAGCATCAGAGATCGAAGGAGCTCCTTCCTGGCAGGATCTACGGAATCCTGAGAAGAATAGTATTCTTCCAGATTCTCTTCTGGAACCTGCATAGATCTGACGATCGATAAGTCTTCTGTAATCGCAACTTTGTCCTCCTTCACTGCTTTACTCAGGTACGCGAGGACTTTGGGTTTTGCGCAGGATAATACTGCCTCACTATCTGCGCATCTAGAAAAATAAGTTTTTGTTGAAAATTAAAAAACATTTTACGTTTCTTTTATTGATAGTCGAACTTGGCAATTGAATTTTATCATTGGGCTGAACATTACTCTCTAAATCTGAATCAGTCAAATTTTCACTGATTGAATCAGTAATTTGCCTTTTCACTGATTCATCAGTGAACAAATATTTTTCACTGTTAAATCAGTCAATTTTCACTGATTCATCAGTGAACAAATATTTTTCACTGTTAAATCAGTCAATTTTCACTGAAATAATCAGTGGAATTTGACTGATTTACAGTAACCTCTTTTTAGCTATTTGAATCAGTCAAATTTCACTGAGATTCAGTAGATTTTGACTGATTCAAATTTAGAGAGTAGAGACTATTATATTTGCTTGTATTTATTTTATTTAATGTTAGCACTACTTTTTTCTGTTACACTGATTCACTTGTTTATAGATTGAATGATAAAAACACGATTTTAGAGCCACTCTCACCTGTAGTAAATATCCTGTAGAACCTGGGCAGTGGTTCCGATTTCGAGACTGTTCGCCATGGCGACCAAAAGGGCCAAGGAAGCAATTGTTAAAACCCTCATGGCGGTACTATCGATAAATCGATTTGAGAAGCTAAACACTGAATGCCCCCTCGCACATCGGCGATCCGGTTATATAGTCAATGGAAGCTCCGGACGTTTGATGAATTTTGATCAGAAACGTGATACCGTCCGAAAGGAAAGAAGAAAGCATTTTGTATCTAGGGTGCCAGTTCTCGATTTGTTAGTTCCGCCGTACGGAACAACTTTATTAATTTAGTTTGTTCTTAAGGGGATCCAACACATTTAATATTTTTATTTTTTGAGCTTAGACCTTCCATATTTCAGCATCTTTATGTATTTTTAAACTAAAAATTTTGAGTTTTTTTGCATTTTTTGACTTTGAATAACTTTTTTGTTTTTTAACCAATTGTCATAGTTTTTCAAAATTTTTTTCCTTACAATTTGTAGCAACTTTTTGAATTTGGAAAATAAAATAACATGACTGAAAAAAAGTTACAAATAAAATTAAAAAATCAATAAAAATATCCCAAAATATTTTAAAAAAATTTTAGTTATTTTTTAGCTAGAGTGCTTTCCATATGCAAAAATATTGATCATATAACAATGAATGAGTGGTGAGAATTTCAAGGGCCTGTGTCTAATATTTTAGATTTTATTCAAACAAATGTTACAACGAACACGGAAAATCACAACTTGAGGAAAACGGAGTTTAAAGTAAAGTCTTGTAGTGAAGCCTTAATACTAAATCATATATGTGCATACATAAAGGCAATATATTTATTGTGTCTTTATAGGGATACCTGTTATTTACTATTATCCATATAATTAAAAAATATTAGTAAATAAATAAACAAACTATTTTTTGTAAAAAGCTCATTTTTGCTAAAAACGCGTTATTCGTAAATCGTAGCAACTTTTTATTTTATTTATTTAAAAAAAATAAAAAATCGGATTGCCCAGAAAATTTACACACATACTCAGAAAATTATAGAAGATAGAAAAATAACATTTTTGGAAAATATCAAAAAAATCAAAAATATACCAATTAAAGATGGCGGATCTCCTTGAACTCAGAGGTTATTAGAAATTAGGCTCTTGTATTTTTTCTTTAATTTTTGAGTTTATGGTTCTGAGATAATATACTTCCTTCTTTAGTATGAGTAATTAAATTCCTTTTTTGTGCGCAGGTTTTTATTTATTCATTGGAATAAGGTAGTTCTTAAAGTAAATCTATTTCTGTGCCCGGTGGCGACAGCTTTTTGGGAATACTTTTGGATCCGACAAAGCAAATTTTGTATTAAAATTTTTCAATTCCTTTTAAGGGGGATCATGCGGTCCCAAGAAGCCTTTAGAAAACTTAATTAATTAACATTTCTAGAAACCTATTTAATTTTTAAAAATTTCTGATTAGCAGTTATAAAATCAGAGAATAATTTAAAAAGTTGAAACGGTGGAGTCTTTCAAAATTTGTTAGGAAAAAAAATGAGCAAACATTCCTTAAAATCGATCATTTTTAAAAAGTAAACTTGGAAAAAAAGTGGATTGAACTTTCACCCACAGTAATTGTTACTAATAAAGATATTTTCTATATTTTTAAAATTTTTCCTCAGTAAAGTGAACATTTTTCTCTTGGAATTCTTTTTTCACAGTTTTATAGTTTTTGTACTGATAGAATTCATACAAGATTTCATTCATTTCAAGATTTTCAAATGCAAACAATAAAATTTTTTCTTTTATTTCAATTCAAGGTTATGCTCTTTTTCTTCGAAAGTTATTACAAAGGATGAAATAATTATTCTTTGAATTTTTCATATTCCTTCCCATTTCTCTATTTGCGATTATTATTTGACCAATTAAAAAAAAATTTAAGGCAAGTTTAGGTTGTCTTTATGATTAACGGCGGAATTTTCTAAAGTTTCAAGACAAAAAGTGCCTGAATTTTTTCACATCCCGGATTAAATTATCTCCTAATTTATAAAATAAATCCGTCTATTGAAGTTAAGTGAATTTAATTTTACTACATATACTTCTTTTCATTATATTTTATTACATAAACAAAAAGTTAAATGCATGTTTGAATATTTGTATCCGTTTCAAGAGAAGAATTTAAATATTCCATATTTATTTATATAAAAGAAAATTTTTCGATTATAGATAGGGTAGAAGACTAGAAAATTGTTGAGTGCTTGAAAATTTTGAATCTTTGAAAAAAGTATAAAACTAATGTTTTTTGATCCTGTTATAATGACAATGACTAATTTTATTTTTTTTAGGATACGTTGATTTGTATATTGTGTGTATATCATAATTTTAAGAACTTTTTCCATTTTTTAGCAAACTCAAAAAATGATCCTGACTTCAATGTAAGAAGCTAAGGATAATGTTCCGAAAAGGTGAATCCTCCGATTTCTTTGAAACTGTGTGTACTTATGTTTCTTGGCGAACTATCATTACGAATATAATAGTGAAAATTGATGAATAGCCGATTTGCATGGTAAAAACCATGAAAATCCTATGAAAATCATGGTTTTTGGCGATTATCTTAGAAAATACTGAAAATTTTGAAAAAATGTTTAGATAAATGTATCTCTCATCAAAATACATATTTTATATTTTATAAATTATTTCGATAGCACGAATGGTTTTCTAAAACTATCAATCGTAGAAAAAAAATGCAAATAACAAAAAATATGTATCTCGATGAGGTCCTCAAATTATATTCAGAACATTTTGCGAAATTTTGCATATTGGCTGAGATAAACGCCAAAGACCATGGTTTTCATGGAGTTTTCATGGTTTTTACCATGAAAATCGTCTAGTCGACAATTTTTACTATTATATTCGCAATCAGCGCGTCGAAATTCGTTAATATTGGGAGTTCGAAGGAAATCGGAGAATTCACCTATTCGGAACTGCACCCGAAACTAAAAAGAAAAAATTAAAGTAAAAAGAAATCAAGTATTACAAAGTTCTCAATTTAGTTTATTACATGTATAACAGTAATACACAATAAGCACTCCACTAAAGCAATGTAGTCGATCATCCACAAAAAGCACCCACTTTTTCTTTACAAATTTATCACTCAAACAGGTCAGAAACCTACAAATCTTGGGTATGGCAACCGAATACGTAATAATAAATATATTACAATAAATTAGTATAAATAAATAAGTTAATAAATACACTAAGCAATAATATTTATCGAACTTAAAAACTATTTTTGAGTATATTTTAAAGTACACGTTTGACTGTTTTACCCTAATTTAAAACTCGGTGTCGCAATCTAACAAATATTACAAAAAATGTACATGATTATTAATTTCACAAGAAAAATAGTTTATAATAAGTATGACTAAGATCCATTTCCTCGTGTAAAATCTATTTACGGAGATTTTTGAAACGCGCAATTTATCAAGATAAATTATAAAACTATATTGATAACAAATATAAAAATATTTATACAATTTCATAATAATCTCGCGCATTTAAAATTGAGCTGCTAGCGAAAAATTTAAATTATAAATGAAGAAAAACAATAATTATTTATCTAATGTACAATAGTATACAATCTCACTTCAAATTTGAATTGTTTGATATTGTGTATATCAAACATTTTCATCTTAAGGTAATTCGGCCACGAAAAATTAGGCCTCAGGCTAAAATAGATAATTTTGCTTTCAAGAATAGCATCAGTTTTATTAAAGGGATCATTTAAAATAGAAAAGATTATTTTCTGTAAAAACCATTTGAAACATAGAAAAGTAATGTATTTAACAAATTTTATTTTTAACTACACTTTTTTTCATATCGCTTTTTACCAAATTTTTTAAAATAGTGTGATTATAATAAATCGTAGATCATTTTTTCAGGGAAAAGATTCTCTACAACTTGACCGTTACTAATTTTTGAAAATATATTCTTTAATGGCTGAAACTATTAAAAAACAATTGTTCAAAACAACATTTTTATAAACAAATTGCTGAATTTGATAATAATTGATTCATTTTCAAAAATTTGAGACGGTAAAGTTGTAGAGTTTCTTTTCCTTGGAAAAATGATCCATGATTTATAAGGATCGCACGATTTTTGAAAATTTGGTAAAAAGCGATATAAAAAAAAGTGTAGTTAAAAGTAAAATTTGTTAAATACATTACTTTTCTATGTTTCAAATGGTTTTTACATAAAATAATCTTTTCTCTTTTAAATGATCCCTTTAATAATAATATTGCCATTCTTAAAAGCACAATTATATATTTTTGCCTGGGGCCTAATTTTTCGTGACCGAACTACCTTAATCTATTCCTTCTTCTTTGATTAAAACATGATAATCCCTATTCAGTGTTAATATGACATGGATAAGTTCGCAGGCAATCTCCACCGTCTTGTCCTAATCTTGCAGCACTCACATAACGATGAAATCTTTGACTGGAAACTGTGGACGGATTTCCATGCTTCAGCTCTTGAGGATCCCTGAAAAAATATTCATATCGTGAATATTAATGATAAATTATGAAAAGGAACTGCATACATCTAGAAATGGCATTTTCAGAACCGTGAATCAATCGCATCAAGTAAATGAATCATACTTTAATTCGTCCATGCAACATAACTTTCTTCATTTACAAAACAACTTTTTGAAAATTTGGAAAACATAACAAAAGACAATAAAGCACGTTTGTTGAATTTTTTAGTAAACATTTTGAAAAAAATGGAACTATTATCGATAATTAAAACTGAATCTAAAAATTTTGACTCAAAAAAAGTTGAAAGACAATCTTTATCGACTTCTGTTGTATTTTTCAAAATTTCAGGAAGATATTTTTTGAAATAAAAAGACTATCCTACATGAATGAAAAATATTTCTAATTTTTAAAAAATTTTATCCCACACAAATTAATGTCGATTTAAAAACTTTGATCAATAGACATATGTTGCAAATTAAATTTTTTTCAAAAAATTCAAAAATGTGAAGTTTATCTGATGAAATACTTTCATTGCTGTGGGAAAAGTAGAAAAGATTCCTTAACAGTGTTTCCAAATCATAAAGTCACACCCGCATGCATTTAAAGAGTTAACTCAATTACTTAAGTGTGAATTAATATAAAAACACCATTACAAAAAACTATACATATAAACACATAATTGTATGTATAATTATACGAATTCAAGTTCATGGAAGTTGCACAGAGAAAAAATCGTATTTTAAGAAAAGAACTCATTCTATCCACGCACTGTCCTACTTGATAAGTGTTCGGTTTAATGTATAAAATTCTTCAGATTTATGATTATGTTCTTAAAATGAAAGAAAATGTTAAAAGGATACGGGATTTTCTTAAAAGTAACTGTACATTTCGATATTTGAATTTTTCCCCCATAAATGTGTTAGTCGAAGCAAACTCTGTGATCACTTTTACATTTACTAATACATATAGAAGATTCTTCATTCGGACCTTAATAAGTAAATCACTCACTCTCTTCTCTCTGATGCAGTTTGAGGTAACAGTACTCATAAAATGCGTGCACTTGAAACCCAGTCAACTGTCTGGGAAAGCTAGCGGAGTAATTCTCATTAAAAAGCATATTTTAGGTAAAAATGACTCTTTTAAACAATTCCAAGATCATAAAAACGAAAGTAAGAAAATTATTTCAAACTTCAATGCAAATTGCTCTGTCGAATAGATCAAGAAGATAAATTCATGTTTACAGTTATTTTAAATGAGAGAAAAGTATATTCTACAGTTGCTTACGACGTATGCGTTTAAAATATGTAGAAAGCTGAATTTTACGGATGACCTTGAAATTTAAAGGCATTTTCTTGAAGCTATCATTTTAAATATTAAATTACTATATAATAGATTTTTCCAGCTTCTACGAGAGTATAATATTTAAGTCTGATGAAATTAAAACCTACTTGGAATTCGAATCTGTCCAGCGGATAAAAATCTTCTCCCAATATGAACGTCACACTTAAAGTAAATCTACAATGTTTTTGTATTTAAAGAGTTATATCTGTTTGAATTTTTGGAAAAATACATTTTTTAAATTGATTTAAATGATTTACAAACACCTCGAGAATGATATCCAATACCTATTATAAATGGGAAATTTTTCTTAATTAAAATTTTTTAAACATTTAACGTGTTTTTTGAAAACCGTGTTTTTAAAATCAGCTGGCAGCAAAACTTAAACAATTTTCATCCGATTATCTTGAAATTTTAATTGAAGCTTTTTAGACAGATTTTCTAGAGAAGTACACACGATTTTTAAAATATATTAATACATTTTTTTATACAAACAAATTAAGGTTGATTTTTAAATGGAAAATAACATTTTTTTTAAACTCGCGCCATTACTACTTCCGGCGATGGAACGCCTAAAAAATACGCTTTCAGTCAAGCTACGAGTGAACCGCCATTTAAAATTTGTTTATATAGTTGAAGATATATGTAATAAACCCTCAAAATAAAATTTCTGTTTTTTTGCCCAAAAAGATCTCATTTCACGACAGATCAAACAGGTGAAATCCCTTAAGGGCATGTGATACTGGAGAAAAGTAGTAAGTTAATATTAACGACGGTTCAGTTTCTATATGTTTGTGCCCAAAATACATAAAATTTTGTTTTCAAAATTTGGGAAATGATAGAAGAGGTAAAATCGGACGTAAATAGATTACTTTTGGTTTTGATAATGAAAAAAAAAAAATGTTGATAGATTTTGCTGAAATTGAATTTTTTTCATTTTTCAAACCAAAAGTAGTCTATCTACTTCCGCTTTTATCTTCTCTAGCATTTACTAAATATTAATAAGAAAATTTCATGAATTTTGGACATAAACATGTAGAAACTTTAAATTAATAATATTCACTACTTTGCTAAGTAACACATTTAAAGTTTCTACATATTTGTGTCGAAAATAAATAAAAACATCTCTTCAAAATTTGAGAAATAGTGAAGAAGATGAAAACAAACGTAGATAGACACATTTTGGTTTTGAAAATGAAAAAACGTTTAAGGTAAATGACACAGTAATCGTCAGTGTACTAGTGATAATCATTTTACTCTTGAAATTTAACAAAGTACTGAAATAGTATATTACGTGCCTAGGCGCATAATGAGGGTTATTACGCAACGAGCGACAATGCTCGCAGGAGATCGAAGCCGAGACAAAGCCGAGACGAAGCCGAGGGGCGATCAGTCCTGTGAGCATTGTCGCTCGTCGCCTTGGCTTCGATCTCCTGCGAGAATTGTCGCTCGTCGCGTAATAACCCTCATTATGCGCCTAGGCACATAATATACTATTTATTGAAGTATTTTACAACAACTGGCAATACGATTTAGTAACATGAATTATGAAAAATTGTCAAAATCAGTAATAATCCAATAAAATGTAAGATTATTTGTGTGTCGATTACTGAAACTAAGATACCAATTACTGGGACATTTACCTTAATTTTAGCAAAATAGATCAACAAATTTTTTTTAGAATCAGTAATATTACCCTCCATGGATAATTCTTAGAAAGATTTGTGTCGATCAGTCAGGGTATAAAATTAAGAAACGAAAGACAGAATGTTGCGTTGTCAAGTGCGACGTTTCGTTGGCATGGGTACACCAACCTCATCAGGCTTAAGCTTTATTGAAAAACACAAAAAACACTTGAAAAAAACACATCTTATGAAACCAATAACAAATAAATAATACGAAAACAGACAATAATTACCATAATAAATAAGTTAAAATAATTTATAAAAGTCACATAACGTTAATAATTAAAAGCTGAGTCCGTCATTATAATAGGTATTAAACGAGTAAACAGAGTTTGTAAACTAAGGGAATACATTGACGAGAGTTTATAGTATAAGTTAACAACGAAGAAACTAACACAAATAAGAACCAATGTGTAAGAAATTCAAACCTAAATTCAATCACGAATCTAATAATTTTAATAATGGGAAGTAAATTCTATTTAAAGTAAATATGTCCTCCTTTTTGTTGGTACTAAATTTGTTGCATTTTATATGAATCATCTCAGATGTTAATCTTTTTTTATAATCAGATTCGTAATCAATAATTTTAACATGTTCCCAATCAAACTCGTGTTTAAATTCATAAAAAAAGATTAACATCTGAGATGATTCATATAAAATGCAACAAATTTAGTATAAAAAAAAAGGAGGACATATTTACTTTAAATAGAATTTACTTCCCATTATTAAAATTATTAGATTCGTGATTGAATTTAGGTTTGAATTTCTTACACATTGGTTCTTATTTGTGTTAGTTTCTTCGTTGTTAACTTATACTATAAACTCTCGTCGATGTATTCCCTTAGTTTACAAACTCTGTTTGCTCGTTTAATACCTATTATAATGACGGACTCAGCTTTTAATTATTAACGTTATATGACTTTTATAAATTATTTTAACTTATTTATTATGGTAATTATTGTCTGTTTTCGTATTATTTATTTGTTATTGGTTTCATAAGATGTGTTTTTTTCAAGATCAAAAAATTGTTTCATTATAAAAACAAAAAGTAGTCTATCTACATTCGCTTTCATCTTTTCTATTTCCGAAATTTTGAAAAAATAATTTTATTTATTTTCGATACATACGTATAAAAACCTAAAATCAATTAAATTTGCTAATTTCCTAAGTATCACATGCCTTTGATAGAATAATGAATAAAATTATTCTGCCAAGAATATTCATTACTTGAAACCTAACGAGAATTCAAGAGGAAAGCGTTCAGACAAAAATTGAAAGCAACTGAAGAAAAAAGAGTGCAATGTAAAAAAGAAAGAGAGAGAGAGAGAATAAAAGATAAAGAGTCGAATAAGAAGAAGAGAGTGAGAGAAGCAGCGTCTCTTAATGCCGGCTCAATGACCCGATTGGAGTAATTCGGAGCATTGAGGGCGACGGCCACCTTTCTCCTTATGATCCACAATTCCAGAACCTTTCAATGATCGCCGTACACAGTGCGTACCTGGACAGTTCGTTGGACACAAGATTGCTATGCGGTGAGTAGATCGCCGGGTTCTTGTACATACTGCAGACAAGCCTCTCCTTACAGTTTTCTTCGAGGAACCTGAGTTGTCCGAAGATCTCATCTAGTCTTCCAACAATTGGCCCATAAAATTCATCATCGTAGGTTGCACGAACAACTTGATTCGGATTTACTTTTGATACAGTCTGGACTACCCGCTGACCTTGAACTGGTCGAGGTTGCTGCTGTTGATGTTGCTGCTGTTGATGTTGCTGTTGTGCAAAAACTGTATAAGGGTTGTTTTGCGGATTCATTCCTGGTTTTACAGAAGATGGCACAATGTTTTGAGGAGCTTGCACAACTGATGGAGCAGGTGCAGATCCTGTAGCTACTGGTCCTGGTCTTATGCTTGGTCCCAGTCCTATTTTTGACCCCGGTACCACTTGTGGTAATCTTTGCCTGTTGGATTTGAGTTCATCAATATATCCAGAATAGGCAAGATTTTGGGCATGAGCAGAAACTGCGGCTGGATGTTTATCGGGAAAATAAGGAGCAGCAGGTTTGGGATTTGAAGAGTATTGTGGGACACCATATGGTCCTGGGTAAACAGGAGTTGCTGGTGTGGGATTCACAGGGCTTAGATGCTGATTGACATCTTCAAATGGTTCTTCATACGGCTCAATGCCCCACTCTTTTAGCTCTTCCATATCTTTTCGATACTGGATGTGTGGATGTGCATAGTCGTAACCATTAAAATCTTCTTCTACATTATGGGGAGGATGATCAATATAAATTGGTGCTGCTGCTGGGACTGGGACAGGCACAGGGACATGATGATGATGATGAGCTATCTGAAATACATTCAAGAAGTATTGAAATTAAAATTTCTTTCTATAAGCTTTTATCCGTTAACCCAATATTAATATTTTTATGGAATATTTTACAATCACAGACAAATGGATCTGTGTTATGAATAATTATACTCGTATATGTCGATTAAATAATAATAATAAGAGTATTGTTTGTAACGTGATGATAGACTCATGAATTCACTGGAAGATATTTAATTAGAGATAACAAACAAAGCTGGGTTAACATATATGGATGAAAAATACTGCTGCGTGCACTGTTGCGCAAAGTTTTTGTTCAGGTGTTTTTGCAAGCATGAAATATTTCCTGCTAACAATTACATAGAATCGTATAAATGTCATTATAGTTTATTTTTAATTCAGATCTCAATCCGTGAAGATTAGTAACGGAATCATCGAAACTAGTTGATCTTTTGACTTAATGAAGGAATTTCTACTTGCATATTCTGTTATTTAAATTTAGTCCCCATTAAAAAAAATACGAGATTCTTTAATAGATTGTTTGACCCTATTTTACCTGATGATGGTGATGGTGGAATTTCGAAGATTGACTGGTGTAGTAGCTTGAACACAATTTGAATACGTGAGCAAAGGCAGGCACCAGAAATAGCAGCAACTTCAAGAACAACTTTTTCGCAGTCCCTACTCCAAAAAGGAACGGGATAACGAACATGAACTTCAATTTAATTAGTTTAATTATGAGCATCAATGCCAGGAAGCTCATCAACAGCTTGTTTTGTATCATCTTTCCTAGAAAGATAAAAAGTAAATTATTTTAATAAAGAATACTTGAAACTCAACGAACAAGAGTACCATTAAAATATAACATATTATTGACAATGATCCTTACTGATTTTTTTGAAAAACAATCTTCCTTGATTCTCAACAGCCCTGTGCCCAAAATCGACCCTAATAAGTGCCCCATTTTCGTCAATTTCCCTGGGACTTATCTTGAAACTTGCTCCTTCGAAGAAAAATTCAGGCAGTTGAACTTCATAATCTCTAGTTGCCAAAAACTTTACAGTCTTTTTACGAAGAGCGTTTGTCACTTCCTCTAAAGGAGATGAAGCTTCGTTTCCAAAAGCACGATTTTCCTCTTCTTCATCACAATCACTTTTATCATTCTTAACCCTCTTTTCATCGTGATCACCATCATTTGGATTTTCCACGAGATTTTCATCCACACTATTTCTACCTTTCTGACTTTCACAACTCTGATAATGTAAATTATTCTTCTTCAAGATTAAACCATCGAAGACAGTTATGTTATCTTGCGCCGTGAGCGTGTTATCCAAATAGGTGTAAGCATTCTTTTGGATACAAGAGAAAGTTATCCTTTTTTTACAGTCTCTGATAAGTCCATGCCAGAGCTCATTTCCGGTTTCATTTACGGGCAAGTCGTGAACATTGAAGAGCTTCGCATACGAGCGGAGTTTCTCGAAACTGAAGAATTGGGAACTCGTGAATGTGACCGAGATACACATCAAAAATAGAATTGTTTTTTTGTACATTCTTAACTGATTGATTTGCAAAAGTTTATTACTAAAGAGAACTAACTATTTTATTAAACTACTTATCTAAAAAAAATCCTTGCATCGAAAGCAATTATAAATTCACATTATCGAATTGTAAAATTTTGAGATTCAATATATTTTCTACGATTACAATTTTAATTGATTCCGCCCTTGCTTCGTGAAGATTTTTCAATTTTCATCGTCACGCTAAGTGGAGCAGGCATTTAGTTTTTGTCATTCCACGTGATTGGACTACCACTTCGAGTTTTCTAATTTCTTCTTCTAGTTGCTGATAACTCATTGGAATAATAAATGGACTCCGCATGTCCCACTATATTCACACACTCACACCTTATTTTCTTAGATTTTGATGATTGTGTAAAAGCACATCACTGGAATGTCACCGGTTGCACATTATACAGAGATGTGCTCTCTTTGATTTCTCGTTGAGCACTAAGCTGAAGAGCCTTTGGTACCTGTAGTTACAATTCACCTGGTGCGTCAAGTGTGTCAAAGAACCTCCTACTCCTCTATCGTCCAGTCAAGGAAGGTCATTACGATCCTCTTCTTTTACTTCTTCTAATTCTTCTTTTTCTCTCTACACTTCTAGTTTTATGGATTACGACTCATTATTACTTTGAGATGCGAACATCCTGTGTAGCACTTGATTTTTCAAAGTATACATAAGTGATTAGCTATTAGGTATTCTTTTAAATTAATAATTACACATGCGGACAAAATTTTTATCCAATGGCGGGACTTGGTGACCCAAAAGGATTTTGATGTCCTAAAAACGAATCCATTGTCCAAATTTTTCCTAAAGGTCAGGATTTCGAGATATACTAATTAATATAATATTACATAATGCCAGTCATCACTGAACCTAATTAATGTTAAAATTGGTGAATAGGTGAACTTTTTTTCAAAAATAGGTGACAAAAATTTTTCTATAAAACGAATAAATATGCAATTAAAGAGACAACAAAATAATATCATTAAAATTCAAGAATATCAATTTGAATTATATACTTTTTTACAAAATTATGCTATTTTCTATAAAATTTTTTATAAAAATAATGAACTTCCGACACAAGTATAAAATTTTCATCAAAATTAATGAGTTTACAACAAAGTTATAAGATTTTGAACAAAATTTATGAATTTTCAACAAAAATAATACTTTTCAAAGACAATTAATATGTTTTGAAGAAATAATGGAAAAAATTTCATTGAGTGATTGATTTGAGACGATTCCAGAAAAAATCGACATTTTCTCGTATCATGGTCTGATGAGTTAAAAATCAAATGGAGATCGAGAATTAAAAATAAAAAAATTTTTATTTGAGATTTTTGATCGCCATTTAATGTTGAACTCATCTTACCGTGTTGTGAAAAAATGTCGAATTTTTATGGAATCGTCTCAAATCAATCACTAGTTTCATTGGAATTCTAGAAATATGACTGAAATTATATAATTATGAAAAACAAATGAATATCTAACAAAATTATATAATTTCCAACAAAATAATAGAACTTTCAACGATGTAATGACTTTTCAAAACAATTAACGAAGTTTCATGAAAATTAATGAATTTTCCACGCAACTTTATAATTTTTAAAAAACTTGAGGAATTAAAAAAAAATGAATTACTAACATAATCAATTAATTTTCAACAAGAGTCATGAATTTCCAACAAAATTATCGCATTTTCATTATAGTGAATGGATTTTCAAAACTATTGACGAATTTTCATTAAACCTAATGAAATTTTCATGAAATTTTATAATTTTACAAAAAATTTACCAACAAAAGTATGGAATCTTCATAAAAAATAATGAATTCTCAACATAATTAATGAATGACTTATCAATTTTGCTGAAATTTCATTAAAGTTGCTAAGTTTCTTTTCTATAAAAATTCTCTTATATAAATTTCAGTAACTTAAAGCTCTATTATTATTATTATTATCACTATTATTTGTTGAAAATTCGATAAGATTATTCAAAATGAATTAATTTTATTGCAAATTATAAAATTTCTTTGAAAATTCATTGAATTTATTGCAAATTAAATTTAAAAAAATTAATTAAAACGGAAAAAGTGTCTAAAGTCACTTTTTCTTTCAAAATCATGACTATACTAACTTTTATTTTAAAAAGTGACTTCAGAGACCGATTGAAATAGCAAGCACAAAATAAAGAAACATGAATTCATATAAATTAAGTTTTAATGTTTTATAAAATTTTTCTGAATCAATTGCCAAACGGTGAAAAAGTTGATAAATGATCAAAATAGTTGAAATAGGTGACAAAATGCAAAATAGGTGAAGACAGGTGAATAGGTAACGACCTGCAATGATTGCAATGCACTATGATTTTAAAGATTGGGTCTTATTTACCTATATCACTATGATCACTAGTCACGTATCAGATAGGATACGTTCCCGACACGTGTCCTCGTAGACAATTTCATACTCTTATATCGCAATAATGCAACGGCCATCGAAAGACCCGGGCTCGAATCCTGGCACAGTCGGAAGCGTCTCTTTTTCCAAAGAAAGATTTCAAATTATTTCAATTTTAAATTATATAAATCTTTTTTAAATATTATTTTATAAGGATAATTCTAGTGTATTATATTTGTTATGCTATCAGAAATAACCAGTAAAAATATCACGGTGTAGGCTCTTATAGGTTTTGAGAAAATGGTACCTAATCATATACGAAATTACCATTTAAAAACCAAGTATTTCTTGAAACTGAAAAATGTGTCATATTTTATAAACCAAAAATCGGTTCGAGATGATCCAAAATGGAAATGAAAAGTAAAAAGGAGTATCAAACGATGAAGTAAGTGGATTTCAGAAAAAAAACTCGCTGCTCTTGTTATATTGTTTCAAATATATCTGCAAAGGCCATTTTTGCACTTTTAACTTAAGATATCCCGAAATCAAAAATTTGGAGAACGAAGTCGTTTTTAGGATATCCAAATCCTTCGTGGTGACCTACTCCGGTCTTTGGGTGTATAAAAAGTTCATTTTTGTCGACCAGTGTTATTGGGATCGTAAACCGCATTCCGATATCGGATTCTAGTCGTTATTCCCGCAATATATAATGAATGTACTTGAATCATAGACTTCGAGAATAAATTGTTGACTATAATACAAAGTTATTCAATTACATTGGTTACTAAACTCTTGTTATGTACATTATGGAACATTTAAGATGAAAAAAATTTTCAACAAAATACAAAATCTTCATAATTTTATCTTCTTTTATTTTTCTTTCTAAAGATAAATTTTTATTATTCAATATCAAATGTGTTTTCTGGTTTAAACGTCATTCTTACCGTTGATCCGATGAGTCAATCACCTATGAACTGTAGAATTAACGAGAATTTACTTCTTATGTAGAAAGACGAGTTTGAAGTGCAATTATCAGAGAAAACTAGTTGCTTTGATCAGGCATAAAGAAAATCAAGATATGAATTGTCCTTTGCGCTCAGGAAGTCAACTCTTATGGCACTTACCCAGGTGAATCACTTACCGAGTTGCGTGACAAGAACTTGAAGCGCATTCGTGTCTAAAATCATTATATTGTCGACGACACTTCAGACGACAGTGAACACAGTTTATTAACGTGCACTATATTTAGTGAAATTGTCGGAAATGAAATCGTGTTTTTCTTCAAGTGTTAATCATATATTCAAGGTGTAAGCAATTGTATTAGACTACAATTAATTTATTTCTTAGCTGTTCAAATACAAAATTATAAGTTTTATGAGTTAGTCACGTGACATGCTCATAAATTATTACTATTAAGAAATCATTAGTTTCAATTGAATTTTGGCATTTAAGGAAGAATTGAATGGATAGTTGGAAAAAGTTAATTGAAGCGACTATTTTCTTATTTTTTTACATTCTCATCATGGATGAGAAGGTATTGGTTTTATGTGAAAAATGACTTTCGAAATTTTCATCAAATCTTAACGTTTTGAGACCCCCTGAGTCAGAAAAAATGGTTTTTACGAAAGTGTCTGTCTGTCTGTCTGTAGTAGGTCGTGTGCGGCATAACTCTCGATAGAATTATCAGATTGAATTGAACTTTGGTACACTTTATCAAAGCCGAAAAAGTAAGGACAAGTTCGTTAACCAGCCACATCCAATCAAAATTGAGGGATGGAACACTACTTTTGTGTTTTTGAAAATAATTTTTTGAAAAAATCAAAAATTCCAATCCTGGTTTTTGATAGTGCTCAGAAATCTCTACAAATTATCCTAATAACATTTTTTGATTAAATCAAAATTAGAAATGTTAAAGCATATTCAAATTCGAAAAAAGTCAATATCAAAATTCCATTTTCCAGTTAAATTATACGAGGTACGAAAAAACGTTATGATACAATATTATTGAATACATAAAGACCTACAAATTTGAATTATAACATTTTTTCATAAGATGCATATTTTTCTTTTTAATTAAAAAAAAAACTATTGAAAATCCAAAATTCAATTTTTTAACAATAATATTGGAAATACCAAAAAAACGTAGGAATACAAAGTTGTTCGTTTCAAAAAGATCTACAAATTTTGTCTGACACAGTTTCTGATAAAAGATATATTTTTCGTTTCAATTCCAAAAAATACGATAAAAATGAAAAAATTCCATTTTTTAGACAAAATATGTGAGATGCAAAAAAAACATTTAGATGGAAAATTGTTTGCCTAAATGAGGTCTACAAATTCTGATAAAAGAATTTCGGGACAGGATGTGTATTTTATGTTTTGATTTTTAATATTGAAAAAATTCGATTTTTTTCACCAAAATATGTGAGATACGAAATAAGCGTTGTTCTGCAAAATCGTTTCCTTAAATAAAGTCTACGATTGTTTTTCCTTTTTAGATATGTGGAAGAAAGTAAATTCTTTTAAGCATGTAATTTATTAAAAAGTTATACTGAAATGTATACAGAAAATCGAGCGCGAAGCGCGAGTGTCATGATGAGAATGTGTTCCTTAAGGCCGATAGAGCCTTAAGTAAATTGAATTTCCTGTTTCACTTAAATTCAAAAAGAAATTCAGTGACTTTGAGAAAATGTGTAATTCACATCATCTGTAATATTATTATAAAATTGGTTTGAGCTTCAGTATCAAAATATAAGAAATAAACTTAAATGTATGCGAAGAGCACAAGACCGAGCGCGAAGCGCGAGGTCCAGAAAGTCCGGAGCGCGAAGCGCGACGACCGAATCGCGCGCCCTAGGCGCGCTCAAACTTGCGAGCGAAGCGAGCTGTGCGTAAAGCGCGCGATGAGAATGTGCCCGCGAAGCGGGCAGATTTTTGCATTTATAATTGTTCTAATTGAACAAAATTGAGGAATTTTCTATCTCGAGTAAATTTTTTTTCCCCATTACCTGTCCAATTCTATCTTAAGAAAAGCTTTTGTATAAATAAAAAGTTTATTTATCAGAAATTATTATATTAATTGAAATGCAATACAAAATTTTTTTGAATACTTATATTTTTTGGAATAAAGTTATTGAAGTGGGTCAAATCAGATAAATGATATATGCTGAAAAGTATTTCATGAAGTTAAAAAAAAACAAAATAGTACATTTTAAGAGGAATTGAGTATTTCAATAAATTCAGCATTTCACCTTTTATTATACAGTCTTTGATCATTTTTATCACGTTCTCTACAAATCGTTCGAGTTGAACTTGAACTTCTACAATATGTCAAGTGCATTTTACTAAACATGAGGCTGAAATATCTGGACCTATTAGTTTAAGAAGAACGCTGCAATTTAAATGGCTTCCAAAATATAATATGATACTTTTGAAACTGCTTTAAAACGCTATTATTTATTTGGATCATAAAATAAATATTTTGTCATGGTTTAAGAATGAAAGTTATTAGCCTCTTAAGAATCTAATAAAATAAATGAATGTAGTTCAATCTTTGCTGATTCATCTTCTATTTTCTCTTGAACAATATAAGTATATCAAGAGATTTCACTCTCGCTTTTATTTCCTTTTTTACGTTTTATTCTATTCATTCAATATTCCTACAAAGGAAACAAGCGACATCATCATTTTCTTCGTAATTATTTTGATCACCTACCAAAATGACAAGTTTGATTATACTTGGTGTCATTTAGACAACATTTCTCTAAAGAATGAAAGCATAGTTACAATTCTTCATAATTAAATTCACAACACTGCGTAAAAACAGAAAGCTGCGTGACTAAAACAAAGCCATTGTTGCCATTAAGCAACAAAGTATCTTTCATATTTTTCGCACTGTTTATTTATAATATTAGCGTAATTTATTTTATTTGAAATCCTATAAGACATTGTATAATATAAAAATTTCTTCTAAATACCCAGGTGTGAAGTATTTTGTAACTCCCTTCAACCTTCGCTGGCCCTGATCTTGTTTCTTGAACTTAACCTTCGACATTCATAAAAAGAAAAGTCGGTTTCGTTCTTCTGCATAAGTTGTACTTTGCTTTGCAGAGCAATAGCGTACAAATTGATGACTTTAAAAAAGTATCAATTGTGTGAAAATTGAGGTGACGATTAGAAAGTACTACACTTGTCTAATAAGATGCATAACGGTATTTAATCTTTGCTGTAGCGTAAATTTTTTCGCCTCCCAGTGTCTGTAATTCTCAAAACTCATTGGATTTATATACTTGCGTGCTAATGAATTTATTTATAACACAACAACCAAATTAATATTTATTTAACACCGTAATAAAAATTGTAAGAAACTTGACGTTCTAAATGAACTGGAGAAGTGAATTCAAAGCTATAAAATCATAAAATAGCAAAACTCGATTAAATTAAAGATAATAAACAGGTAGACGTATAATTTTATATGCTTTGTTAAACGCGAGTAATAAAAATAAATACACACCAAAAATCAAATCACTTACACATGTAAAATCAATCTTTAACTCCTAAAGAATATTATCGATCATAAACATATTTTTATAACTAAAACTTTCTGGAAATCTGGTATGTATAAATGAATCCATTTAATTAACTTAAATTATAAAAAATTACCAAAACACTAAATTTCATACATGATGGGAAATTTTTCCAACCTGCCGATAAAAAATATTTTTCAATTGAAAAGAAAGGGTCTTCATAATACTTCTGTGGAGAGAAAATTTGTATTAAAATGAGAAGATATTCTGAAAATCACTGGAGTATTTAAATTGTAAGTACTGGTTTCTTTCAATTAAGGTATTTTTCGGTATGAGATTCAATGTCTATAGACGATTTTTTATTGGTTGATTTAGAATAATTTATAGTTTGAGTTGATTTAAACAAATTTTTGTAAATATACTGTTTTGAGTTTTATCATAAATTTTAAAATATAGATGTTTGTAGATTGGATGTTGATATCACTAGAGTGTAACCACTCGGGCGGGCCAACATGTCGGTGAACAGAAAAGCAACTGAATTTCATTGACCTACAATAGGTAGGTTGGTAGGTTGTAACGTGACCGGCTTACGTGTGAGGTCGCATTACTGCCGAAAACCGATCTCACATCCGCGATACTACTCATTCGGATTCCAAAAGTCATTCAACGTAATTCCCGCCATTCAGTATTCGGTGAATGTAGCAAAGTAACTAGATATGTTCCCCTTCCATTTCAAACATTGTACACACTTATGTACTTCATTCTCGAGTGAAACTATCAATTTGATTTTATTCACCAACCTGCTCACATTTAAAACAAGAAATACTTTTCATTTTATTATAATGACTTGTGGTTTTCCGTAATAATAATGTATAAGATAAAATTTAGAAAAATTCACTTACTTTATAGTGAATTTAAAATTTAAAAAAAAATTCTAGTTAAAAATTGCTGAGTATTCCTATACTTGTATTTGGGAATTTTGAAACTTGAAACAGGACAAATTTTACGTTTTTGGTTGTGGTTTTCTATAATGTGTAAGTAATTCAAATTATAAATAATATTCCATCCAACAACTCTAACACATGGAATTGCTCCTCTTTTTATCAAAACGCTGCACCGCACCGGTAATCCTGATTTAATTTTTCACCTACTATTTTTATTGCTACTATTGCTTCCTGCCATCAAGAGACTTTTTATAGAGACTCTTAGATTACCGGAAATTGGCATTGTGCACTGAAAGAAAAAGTTCAGGGAAAATTCGAGTTAAGACTCTAATATTTAGTGTTTTTAACGGCAACGGAGGGATATTCGCTTGGAAGGTTAAGTTTACTGTTTTCACAGTAAACAGTAACGAAATTACCCGAGTCGAAATATGGCGCGACTTTACCGCTCCAAGTAAAACTTTTACCTCTACTTTGCGACTCATTGTCATACTATCTATTACTAGCTCCTATTTTACCGCTCTTCGAAATATTTTCGTTCTATTTTGATTCTACAAAGTTATAGCCCATACAATAAAGGTCTTGCCCCTAATACCACGTTTGTGATTACCATCCCCTTTAAACCTCTATAAGTCCAATAATATATTTTATGTGCCACCGGCGCGCAAACTCGTTTTTTAGCTACAGTTAACAGTAGCGCAATGTAGTATATTGGGCTACAGAGGAATGAAATGTAAAAATTGAACTGCGCATACGCCTATAGCCATGCAACGGAGCACAATCTTCTTCTTATTCTTCTTCTTCTTCGTACAGCGTTAGCACCTTACTGGCAAAACCTTGTACATTTGAACTGCGCATGCGTCTATTAAAATCCATTACTACTACACAAGATCGATGAAATCAAAATGGCCGGGACTAGTCGTGACATATCAAGTGTAATGACTAGCGCCGCAAACAACTACAATACGAGATTAGATTCGAGTGTACGCATAAAAACTCGTATACGCACCGAGGTCACATAAAATAGAATATGTGCCAATGCACACAATTTGGGAAATTGCGAGACTCGCGACAATGCTCGCAGGACTGATCGCGCCTCGGCTTCGATCTTCTGCGAGCATTGTCGCTCGTCACGCAATAACCCTCATTGTGCGCCTATGCACGTAATATACTATTGAGTCCTGTTTTAACGCTATGCAATCTTTATACTGTTTTTAATTACTCTTTAAACGCTCATTTATTTCTGAATTGTACAATTTTACACCAAAATTTACTTTTAAAAAAATGAAAAAATAATTTTTTATTATTTTCAATTGCAACATAGTCGTATTCTTGTCACTTCCATATACATATAACATAATTTGATGTTTGAGGAATAATGTTATTCAAATTTTGTTACCAGTTTATGGAAAATGTAAAAATTAAAAATTATTTTCTCGCAATAAATGTACATTTTGGAAATATTTTAATTTCCACTACAGAATAATTTGCTGATAGTTACTTCAGACTTTAACTTTCCATTAAAGCTCTGGTTGTGCACCACACCAGCAAAATTTTGACTTAATATGATATTTCATTGTTTTACAGTTGATGAGAGGAGAATTAAATTTAAAAATTAAATAAGTACACATGGATAAATAAATATCTTGACTTTTTTTATTCCAAACAATCACTTTACATTGAGATCCAAATTTTGCTAGGGTAGTACACACTCCGAACAGTAATCAACGGTTAAAATACGTTAATTAAATTTTTTGAATCTAATTATTCACACGTCGTGCAAAGCGCTCAATTAGTTTCTTTCCACCGTACGATTTCAAATTCCAAAAATACAATGTTTTTTTTGTTTATTATAATTAGTGATATTTTGATTTATATAACCAACTATTATATTGAAATTAAGAAATCCTGAGAAAAATATTGAATAATCAGATTACTATTCTGTAAATGAAATTAACCTTTGTCATTTTAATTTTTTGTTTACCGAAGAGTTAATTAATTATTCAATATTTTGCTCAGGATTGCTTAATTTAGATGTAATGGTTGTTTATACAAGTAAAAATACCATTATTTATAATAAACAAGAAACAAATGATATTTTAAGGATTTTAAATGACGCGCTAAAAACAACAAATCAGGTGCTTTGCGTGACGTCTGCGTAGTAATGTGCGGAGTCCGCGTTGGGAGAACGTGGAGTGGTTAAGTAAGGTTTTTCATGGTTCACATGAGCCCCTACATAGCCTCAACTTCAGGAAGAATTGGAAATTTGTTCCTGTAAGAGTTGCTAAGGAGGAGCTAAAGTTGCATTGAATCAGTTTCTACTTTCAAACCCGTAGCCCCTACAAATATGCGTATAAAGAGCGTCAAAGTAGAGCCATATTTCGACTCGGGTATGCATTCAAGTTCGCAATAAGTAATTCCAACCATCCCGCCAGATTTTTCCAATCAATCAATCAATCAATCATTTTCAGTGTGAAAAAACTGAGAATACCAAGACACACGACTTAAGATTCATGTAGCCACTATTTTGTAGAATTGAGATAAAAAGAAAATTTAGTCACTTATTCGTTTTGATTTTCAGCTATAAATATTCCGTGAAAATTCAGTAATATTCCAGAACATCAAAAAACAATTTTATAGTTGCAATAACTAAAGCCTCATGCAGTGCGATTAGTATAGATATATAGAGAATATTTTTAAGCAAATGCTAATTAAAATAAAAAAATATTCATGCACAGTTTTCATATGCATGAACTTCTTTCAGTTCGTGAATTTACGGAAGCTAAAATTACTCGATTAATTCACAAGATACGAATTGAACTCAAGTAACTCATGCAGTTTTTCTTTAAAAATGTGTAACTTTTGAAATGTTTCTAATGGTAAGGATGCACTATTACAGTAATTTATTTATCAATTTGAAGAATAAAAAATATATATCTTGTCAAGAAGTATCCTAATAAGAATTTATAGACCTTATTCAGACAAAAAATTTCCCATTAGAGCGTTTTTTTCGAATCTCATATATTTTGTTTAAAAAATTGAATGTTTGAATTTTAATGGGATTTTTCCCCCAAAAGAGACGGCTCTAGTACGACTGGTTGTCAACATACAGGGCCTCAAATTTTCGACGTTCTAACACGCGCGCCGTTATTCAATCAATCATAACCTCTGCTAAAGTTGATCAATTTAATTTTTATATGAGTGTTTTTCAAACGCTTTTTTATGAGCTTTCCGATGAAAATAATGATTTTGTAATAAAAAGAATATCCCTTCCTCATTTTTCCACTTTAAACACAATTTTGAGTTTTTTTGCAAAATCCGATCGCTTAAAATTCTTTCAAAATTTTTAAATTAAAAACGTTCATTCTTTACCTTCATAATCATCGAAGGTTGAAAGTGGGGCGAAAATTGCTACTGGACTTATAAGAAGATTCTTGCGCTTGGCTGCCGCGCCGCGAACCGCTATACAGCGAAGTAATTACTTCGAGGGTCTTATTGTGTACTGTGTCGATTAATATTATTATAACAACTACTGCAGAACTTTAAAGTAGATTTGTATCAGAAAAAACGGTTCCTAGCATTCAAAAGTACCACTCTTTCATGCCCTCTCCTGATTTAAGTCTAGCACTGGGAAAATATTCATTGTCTTCGCATTTTGACGTTTTTAAAAAAAAAAAACTATACGACAAAGTAGAAAAAAAAAGTGTAAGTTTTTTTTGCTTAATTATTGATGTGAAAGGCGAGGGGACTTACAGAAAAAGTACCCCGAATTAATTGAATTCCAATCTCATATTCAGCTTTAAATAATTGAAAAACATTTTTTTTTAAATTTTAATTAATAAATTTGTTTAAAAATATATGTAAGAAATTAAAAAACATGTTTAAAAAATGTAAAATAACTATAATTATATTATAATAATGTAAATGGACATAACAAGAATCCTCTTATAAGTCCAATAGCAATTTTCACCCCACTTTCTACCTTGGATGATTTTGAAGGGAAAGAATGAAGCTTTTTATTTGAAAAAATTTTGAAAGAAATTTAAGCAGTCGCATTTTAAAAAAAACTCATATTATTAAAATGGGAAAATGAGCACGGGATATTCTTTTTATCAACTTTAACAGAAGTTATGTTTGATGGAATTACGTCGCGCATGTTAAAACGACGAAATTTTGAGCCCCTGTACGTTGACAACCAGTCGTACTAGAGCTGTCCCCTTTGGGGGATTCAAAGAGGTCCACTAGGACTACAATTCAGTGGAGTAATAAAATATACATCTTATGATAAAATGTTGCGATTTAAATTTGTAGGTCTTTTTGCAGTAAATAATTTTATATTTTATCTTTTTCTTCGTATCTCCTGTAGTTTAACTGGAAAATGAAATTTTGATATAGACTATTTTCAAGTTTGAACTTTCTGTAGCTTTCCTAATTTTGGTTTAATCGAACAATATTATAAGGATAATGAGTAGAGATTCATTAAAACTGATATCTTCTCATTTGACATGAGAATGCAGAAATAAAGTCTGTGTATTCAACCCCAACTATAGTTATAATAAATTATTTCAAATTAATTAGTTGAGTTTGAAATTTCTGTCACTGCCTACATTATCGGAGAATCACTAGTCGCGTATCAGATAGGATACGTTGCCAACAGGTGTCCTCGTAGACAATTTCAAACTCTTATATCGCAAATAAATGCAAATCAAATTCAAATTTGAAGAATTTAAAATCTTTCTCTGGAAAAATTTCCAGGCAATTCATGCAAGCTTTTGTATCACAATGGTGGCATTCCTACTAAATTTCGAGCTAAATTGATGTATTTTTCTAATTTTATCTTCTTGGAAAAACTCAAAAAACGTCCTAGGTGCCTTCCGAAATCTGACATGACTTCTAGGACTCGAATGAGGGACAAAAAGTGTCTTCTAACGTCGTCCTTGGAAATTATCTAATTGATTACATTTTATCAACGTTTTGACAAATAAAATTATGTAAAGAATAATCAAAAGCGGTTTGATTTGTCCCAGAAGTTGTTTACTTACCTGATTACGACTAAAAAATCAGAATTAATTGCCTAATGAATATGATTTAGAGATAACAACAAATTAAAAAGTAGAGAGAAATTCAGTTAAAGAAAAAATACACTTTCAAAAATGCAAATGGCTATTATTTTCTGTCTCTATGTTTTTATAATTGTTGCTGATGCTTCTGGTAAATATACATTTATTATATATATTATTTTTCTTCACTCTCATAACTTTCAATTAATTTAAACTCTTTATTGTTACATAAATAAATAACGTGATTGAGAGTTCAAAAAAGACACATGTGACGTGATCCAAAAAATGGGACCTTCGAGGCAAAAAATCGATTTTAGGATTTTATCGAATGGAGCTTTTAGTGAAATAAATAATGATTTTATATTCTCTCAAATCTTTTTAGTTTTGTTCAAATAATAATGTTACGCCGAAGCTACGCAAATCTTTTTGTTGTATACTTAAATCTTTTAAAGATAATTTATCATTTTCATCTTGAGAAGAAAAGTGTTGTAAGACGATTTTTGGATCCCAGGTGGAATCATACTTCGGTTTGGTGGCCTTAAGGGGGTGTTCTCATGGATTTACCGTATTTCGAAGCGTTTTTTGGAATTTTACTGTGAGAAAACTATAATTGATTTTTTAATGCGGTTTCTTTTAAAAGTTTTACTAACCCTTAGACTACAAAATTCAGAAAACTTGTATAAAAAAATTGCACGGTTTGGCCACTGCACCCTTGCGAACATAGGCCTTCGAAAAAAAGTTGGTTGATGGTTCCCACCAAATGTCAAAAATGACTGGTCTGAAACACAAGAGTAAATGTTTTTCTTAATCTATGGTAGTGTAGTTATCGTCTGACGGAGGCTTTTTTTATCATAACAATTTTCAAAATGGCGGGGTTATGGAAAATAAATCGTTTTTTTTCACTTTTTTTTCATCTTTCAAAATTCATTAAACATTCGTTATAAACAATAGGGGAAAAAACGCCCGTCAGACGATAGCGAGTACATTTCCACACATTTAAAAAAAAAGTTTATCAAAATCCGTCTACTAGTTTCTTAGAAAACGTGGGAACCAGTTTGGAAAAAGTAGTTTTGAGTAAAACGCGTTTAAAGTTTCCAATGAAAAAAAGCGACAAATTGAGTTTAACTTTCTTGACGTAATTGCCATAGTAAAACAAGTCGTACATCTTTGAATCGTTCTTAGATCCCTAATCTTTGAAAAAATGAAAAATAAAATCGATTTTCTGAAACCGTTCGATGAGAACACCCACTTAATTTTGATAACTCTTGGAAGAATCGTTTCACTCTCTCATCTTGTCCAATTTCAGGCCCAATAACAGGAGTTATCGCGGATCTATAACAATTTATCGAGCTATAAGTCGCGCCTTGATCGTGAATTAGTGTTAAAAAGGTTAAAACGTTTTTAACAGAATTATCAAAAGGGCTTATTTTTCTTTCTATACAAAAGCTTCATCATTTCTTTAAGCATGTTTCGTATTGCTTGAGTGATGAGTTAGTTAGTGAAGAAAGTGTTATCTGTAATGATCCTTTGGGAATTCCTCTTCTCTCAAATGCCTCGCTGATAAAACACCTGCCACCGGGGTAACTTTTTTGCAAAAGGGCTGCTTCTCTCCGCTGGACAAAATAAGACAATCTTCAGCTTTATATTTTATGTGCCTCCGGCGCATAAGCGCGTTTTTACGCTACAGTTGAGAGGAGCGTAATGTTATGTATTACGATACAGAGTAACATAATGTAAAAATTGAACTGCGCATGCGCCTATTACGATGCAGCGGAGCCTAATCTTCTTCTTATTCTTCTTCTACTTCGTACAGTGTTGGCACCGTACTGACAAAGCCTTGTACATTTGAACTACGCATGCGTCTATTACAATACGCTACCCAGGAAACAAAAAATCATTCACTTGCGTTAAATTTGAATGGGCTTTGAGGTGTTCTGAATTGCGTATCTGTCACTGGAATTTCAGCATTAACAGATTGAAAACCAATATTTCCGATAGAAAATAATGTATTTAAAGTGAACAATCGTTTACAATACAATTCGTATTCTGTTTTTATTGTATTTCTCTTATTCAGAGTGACCTTTTCAGACTTCCATTTCATTTAGAATTTCAACCGATTCATGCGAACATCAATGAATCGTACATTGCCATTAGAAATTATTTGAGGTTAATCAGTCTTATTCAACCCTATTCACTTAACGATTTAACCAATGTCGAATGGCAGATTTAAAACATTGCGCACAAATGGCAGATTCCAAGTGTCATCATCCGATTGAATTTTTATTTCCTGAATATGCAAATGACAGATACACAATTCAAAGAGACGCGCGTTCTATCGGTTTTTTTTTCCTGGGTACTACACAAGATCGAGAAAATCAAAATGGTCGGAAGTATTCGCGAAATGTCAAGTGAGATGGGCGATAATCACGGAAATTTCGACCTTTTCAGATTGGATTCGAGTGTACGCATAAAAACTCATATATGCGCCAAAGTCACATAAAATAGAATATATGTCAATGCACACAATTCAGGTAATTACGAGACTCGCTTAAAATGCTCGCAGGACTGATGACGCCTTGGCTTCCATCTCCGGCGAGCATTGTCGCTCGTCGCGTAATAACCCTCATTAAGCCCCTAGGCACATAATATACTTTTGTGTCCAAACGGGCGGAAAAAGTCGCATTGCATGCTTGTGCGTAGAGCGGCATGCAGTCAATTGTGTCTCGGCGTCAAAATCGGGCGAAATGTTCATACCGCCCGCTTCAAAGGGCGATAATGTTCATACCGCCCGCTTCAACGGGCAAAATGTTCATACCGCACGAAACTTGACTGCCCGCGGCTAACTACGCACTCGCACGCAACGCGACTTTTTCCACCAATTTGGACACAAAACGTCGTGTGTGCCTCGAGCGACATGGTAGCGGTGTGACTCGTGTGAATACCGCCCTCGCTACGCTCGGGCGGATACACTTCACACTCGTCACAATCGCCACCATGCCGCCCTTGGTACACAATCTACTATTACAGCTTCAGAATTTAAGAGATCATGAGAGAGCGGGTACTATGGTTGTGCTGGCCACTCCGGCACTATCATTATACCTCTAGCGTTGTAGCTTTTTATTTTTTGTAAAGCTCTTAAAATTACTGAACTAGGCGGCAATGCGTAAAAGAAAAGTTGGTTCCAAGGCAAAGTGAATGCATCTATTGCTATGGACTCTGGGTCTTTTTTCCATGAAACAAATGTGGGACATTTTGCATTTTTTCTACTAGCAAATAAATCGATTTCTGGTTTTCTAAATCGTTCACAAAGATTTTTGAATCTGGAATCAGATAATTCAATTTCGGTGTGTGGTTCTAGCCACCGCGATTTAAAATCTGCTTCCACATTCCGTTTTGACTATATAAGAAGCGAATATCCAAATCTTGCGCTTTTTGCACCATTGCCATAATTTTTTGGATACTTTGTTAAAACTATCAAATTGAACACCTCCCATTCGATTGATGTAAGCTATCGCGGTAGTGTTATCAATATGCAATAAAATTTGGCAATTTTTTAATTCGGAAGCAAAGATTTTCAGTCCAAAGAAAGCAACCAATAATTCTAAATGATTTATGGATAAATATTTTTCATTTTCTTTCCGGTAGCCATTAGCTCTTTTGCCATTGCAACATACTCCCCACCCAGAGAGGGAGGCATCGGAATATATTTCTCTGTCATATTTAAAACATCTTATAGGATTTATAGATAAATCATTAATATTTTTCCACCACTGGAATTCATCAATAATTATAATTGCCATTTTTGTTCATTAAAGCTAAATATTTTGCCTTTTCGCTTGTTTTTGTGTACACCAAACCATAGTTAACTGTTGGACAGCAAGATGTCAAGAATCCTAAAATCCTAGCGAATTCGCGTATTTTTATTTTTTGATTTGTCTTTAATTTTAAAAGATTCTTAATTTTTTTTTTCTATAGGTAGTTCTATAGTAATTTCTAGTGAGTTATACAAAAGCCCCATAAACAGACATTTTTGGTTCGGCACAAGATTATTTTTCTTGCTATTTATTATGAAGCCAAGTTCTTCCAGCAATGATTTCATTGTTTTAATATTTTCTAGACATTTATCGTGAGTATCGCCATATAATAATATGTCATCAAGGTACACGACTGAGTAAGATCCTTGTTTCCGTGAGTGTGAAATAATTGGTTTTAAAATCTTTGTGATCACCAGCGGTGCTACGTTCAATCCGAATGGGAGGCACAAAAATTCATAATATTTGCTTTGAAATCGAAATATTAAGTATTTGCGAGATGTCTTATCGACCGATATAAGGTAATACGCGTCTTTTAGATCTAGTTTAGCCATATAGCAACCTTTGTTCATTAGTCTTACAACTGTTCTTCCGTCCTCTAGTTTAAAGTGATTCGTCAAGATAAAATTATTTAAGCTTTTTAAATTTAATATCAGTCTATTTGTGCCATCTGGCTTAGGCCTAAGAAACATTTTCGAAAGAAATTGATTACTTAAGTTTTTACGAGAAGAAATAGTCCCTTTATACAACATGAGGCGCGTAATACAATCGAAACATATCGGAATAATCACTTTGAAAGGATCCACTAACCTTGGTTTGGGTCTACCTACAGAAGTTGCCCGAAGTGATGACCCTCGACTTGTAAGCACTTGTTAATTCGCTGATGAAAAGACCGTCTAACTTCAGCCAACATTTGTGGTATAATTTCGGTACATGCTCGGCGTATTCTTTCTTTTATGTCGTCAGGCGTGGTAGGTTCTACCGTCATTACGCGTTATTTGACAAAACCCCATGGAAAGTAATCCGGTGGTGTTAGATCTGGCGAACGAGGTGGCCAAGCTACAGGGTCGCCTCGTCCTATCCACTTTTCGTCAAAAATCTCATTTATCACTTGTCTTGAACACAGAGTATTGGCCGACTGCAGAAAGACAGGTAGCGCCGCTCTCGGTGAAAGCGTTCGAAAGCGTCGGAAGAATAACATTGATAAAGGTTCAGCTTTTATGAGATTTTTAATAAAAGCTCGTATAAATAAAAGTAATAAGTTTGAAAAAGAGAATAATAATGTTTTTAAATACGTGGGGAATAGAAAATTGAAAGTAAGTAAAATTTTCTAGTGTAACTATTAATTTTCACTGCGTCATTTTAGGTTATTAAAATGTAAATAACAATCTGATTTTTTATACCCGACAAAATGCTCACTGCATATAACATGATGTGGTTTTAAAATCCATTTAGATCCATTCGGGCTAGAAAAAAACGTCTAAATGTAAATACACAAGTATTGTATTGAAGGCATTGCCGCTGACTAAAAGTTTGGTTATGGTATCTTACTGAACTCGCTGTACAGCAGCAATCCACTTTTCCTTTTGATTTTTTTTGTAAGCATGTCTAGGGAATTTGTAAAATTCACACGTACTATTTTCGTGTGTATTTTTACAATTAAATACACAACAACTACTAACCATTGTAGAAATAAACAATAATATTCAATATTTACAACAGTCTACTATGCAGACTATGCTACGCTTCTACGACGCCTTTTAGCATTTTCACCACCATGAACGCCTCGATCGTTTTGTTTATCCCCTCTGCCTTTCTGCAGTCTGCCAATAATGGGGTGGTGCACTGGGTGTTGCATCCACATGTTCATGCGAAGATGCAAGGGCACGTCTTCCATTAATTGGGGCAGTACGTTTTGCAGAAAGTTTGCGTAAACTTGCGCAGTCAAGCGACCTTCAAAAAAATATGGAACAATGACGTGATCGCCGACAATGTCGCACCAACAATTAACGGATCATGGATGTTGAAATGGTACAGTTCTCATCCATTGAGGATTCTCATCTGCCCAATAATGCATATTATGCCTATTCACATATCTCGTATTTGCGAAGTTAGCTTCATCAGAAAAAAGCACATGATTCAAAAATGAGACATCTGTGCGCATTTTTCGACGAATCCAATTACACAAATTGACGCATTTTAGGAAATCATTGCCGTAAAAATCCTGATGTAATGACATACGATACAGAAAATGCTTACTTCCTGACGAAGTCAACAATACTCTATCGATGTGTATTATCCTGGGTATCGTAAGAAATAGAAAGAAATGAAAATGATTCGTCTTAAAATCGGTAATAATGTCATTGAAAAAAAAACACATGGTTCCATTTAAAAAAGTGGAGTTGACCTCGACGTAGCTTCAGCGCCTCCACCGATAAAAAAATAGGTTGGTCCAGTATGACGATCTTTTGGACAGTGAAACTTTTGTTTGAAATATTTTTGGATATGATCAATAGTCCTTCTGCAAATTTAGAAAACATAAAGACAATAAAGCACGTCTGTTAAATTCTTTTGATAAAAATTAAAAAAAAAAATAGAAGACTTATCGACAATTAGAGTAGACTAAATATTATTGCAAAATGTTTACTCAAACGATGTTGACAGACGTTTTTATCGTCTTCTTTTATATTTTCCAAAATTTTAGACAGATATTTTATGAAATATAAAAGTAATTTTACGTCACGTGACTATCATTTCGCTCAGTGATATCTTGTTTTTGCGATTATGCAAAAAAAAACATTTTTTCGGTAAGCAAACATTCAAATTCGTATATTTTTTTTATCAAGTACTTCAACCAAAGACCATTTCAATATTGCTCTGGGCCCTAATTAAATTTCTGGATTCAGCTTGCTCAAGTTACCCTAAAAAAGTTGTTATATACCCTGCAGCAAACAGAACACTTTTTTGTCGGCCAGTGCAATCAATCACTCTTAATTGAAAAGTAATCACTTTTGACCAATTGAAAAGCAGCCCAGGTGGAAAAGTCGAATTTATGCCAGTATTTACAAACGGTAATGTATCGCGCCAGTTGTAAACGAGTAGCAGTGATTGTAGTGACAGTTGGTACCAGATCGAGGGTTGGCGCGGTACTGGCATAGAACAGCCTTAGTCCTAAGACTACGTGTCGACTAACAACCGATTTCGGAGTAATGCCAGTACTGAACCAGTATACACTACCGTCGGAAATTGTGCGCACGGTGCTTGTCATCGCTATTAAAAATCACTGCTGACTTTGAACCACGATATCTCGGTGAAAAAAAGATATAGTGCATTTTTAAAAATACAGTTGAAAAAATTATGAAACTCCACGTCTAGTGATGCTCAATAAATATTTTTTTGACTTTCTGAAAATAATACAGCACGTGAGGAGTTAAAAAAAAAATTCAAGATTTTCTCAAATTCTCTACCTCAACTTCAACTTTTTGCATGAACTAGGAATAATTTTTCCAACATCTGAAAATTATACGACATAAAGTCTAAAATCTTATGTTTAATTTAAGCCAAGAAAACTTGAAAAATATTCATGGGTGCCCGAGATACGATTAAAAATGTTCAATCGTATCTGAGTTGAATTTTAATCGACGATCATGATTCTCGTCCGGTTTGTTGCTCGCCTCCTTCGTTGAGGCAGGATGGAATAGGCCACGCACAAAGGTGGCGCTTAAGTGGAGCTCTCTTATATGTTCTTTGATCCCAGAACGTGTTTCCTTTATTTCCTTTCCTTTCATTCTTAGTTAATATTTACAATGACTATTAACATTTTTATTAATGTTCTAGTTTATAAGAATTTTAAGAAATAAAAAATGTTTACATATCATTGTTTTATTCGTTAATATGGGGATAATATTCGATTTAAATAATTTTTAATAATCACAAATAACAATAAATATTTTTTGAAATGTAGAATAATTAGAATTAAAAATTACTAATGGACAGAATCAAAAATACATATAAGAGGGCTCCACTTAAACGCCACCTTTGTGCGTAGCCATTTCGGTCCTGCTTCAACGAAGGAGGCGAGCAACAAACCGGCCGAGAATCATGATCGTCGATTAAAATTCAACTCACATACGATTGAACATTTTTAATTGTATCTCGGGCACCCATAAATATTTTTTGAGTTTTCTTGGCTTAGATTAAAGATAAGATTTTAGACTTTATGTCGTATAATTTTCAGATGTTGGAAAAATTTTTCCTAGGTCATGAAAAAAGTTGAAGTTGAGGTAGAGAATTTGAGAAAATCTTGAATTTTTTTTTAACTCCTCACGTGCTGTATTATTTTCAGAAAGTCAAAAAAATATTTATTGAGCATCACTAGACGTGGAATTTCATAAGTTTTTCAACTGTATTTTTAAAAATGCACTATCTGTTTTTTTCACCGAGATATCGTGGTTCACTGTAGATTTCAGTGCTGGCATAGTACCAATGTCCAGTACCGCGTCAGTACCAATGGACAACTTCCAGCCAAGTTACCTTTCATAGCCGCACTAGCGGGAAGCCGTGCTTATGCCAGCACTATCCCAATACCGCTCCAGTACTGCAAATCTTTCTGCGATACTGGCACGGTACCAAACCAGTCTTAAATTTCCACCTGGGAAGAAGTCAATCACTGACTGAAATTATTAAAACTTTTGATTAAGATTTAGAGAGTAGTATTTTTAATAGTTAATGTAATGAAACATTTTTTCAGTTTAGATTGATGAAAATACAATTTCTATATGTTTTAGATTTCAATTATTCGTTATCTCTTGAGGGAAAAATAATTTGTGGACAAAATGTTTCAACAGGAAAAACAAATTTCTTGGTTTCTTATAGACATAAAGACGAACATAAATGTTCTGGTTTTTTGACATCAACAAATTATGTTTTAACACAAGCTCATTGTCTAAATGAATTTTTCGTAGAAATAGTTGTTCCAAACTTTAACGAATATTCTGTTTACACTGGACATTATAAGAACCTTAAGATCATAGGAGTGAACTATCGAATTAAAGAAGTGATTTCACATAAAAGCTATGATCCATACAACCCAAAGCCTACTTTCGATATGGGACTTATAAAGGTAAATCATCAATATATTTTAATAATTTCAGATAGTATGTCGTAAGTAATACACGGAAAGATTTGGTCGCTTAAAATTTAAATTACTTTCGAAGACTCTTGAACATAGAGTTTTAAAAAACGCAGTCGCAGAAAATTTCAGTGATTTTGTATTAAATAACAGAAGAAGTTAATTAAATGGTGGAAAAAATTGAACACTATTTAATGAAATTTACTGAAATTTTCTGCGACTGCGTCTTTCAAAACTCTATGTCCAAGAGTCTTCGAAGGTAACTTAAACTTTAAGCGACTAAATTTTTCCGTGTAGATTCATAACGTTTTCCTCAAACTTCTAAAAATATTCTAATTTTTATTTTTAATAGAAATCAATGTGTATTTATAAAGATATACCGGAATTAAGGTATACAGTTGAAACGATTCTAATTCCGTTTAAATTAAAGGGTGATCAATTTAGAGGAATATGATTTCAAATTGAAATAAAACAACGAAAATTCAAATTGATAGGGCAATCTTTTTTATTTTTGTGTAGAACCATTCACCACATTTATTTTTTAAAGATAACCCCTTTCAAATGTTGGCCGCAACTGCGCTTTAATTCGTCCATCCGTAAACACCAATTTTGAATGACTCGCTCGAGGACTTCGGTCGGTATCTCGCTAATAACTTCAGTAATGTTGGCTTCCAATGCCTCAATAGTAGCTGGTTTATCCACAAAACATTTAGACTTTACATACCCCCACAAATAAAAGTCCAAAGGTGTGATATCACACGATCTTGGAGGCCAATCCACCGCTCCGAGACGAGAGATAAATTGCTCACTGAAACGACTACGCAGTAAATCCATTGTTTCACGGGCTGTATGACATGTAGCGCCGTCTTGTTGGAACCAAATGTCGTGGAGATTACGGGCTTCAATTTCCGGCATCAAAAAGTCGTTTATCATGGCGCGATAACGTTCCCCATTCACTGTTACATTGGCACGAGCCTCGTCTTTGAAGAAATATGGGCCAATGATTCCTCCAGCCCATAAGCCGCACCAAACGGTTGCTTCCAATGGATGTAATGGCAGTTCTTGAATGACTTCGGGTTTCTCTTCACCCCAAATACGGCAATTTTGCTTATTTACGTAGCCATTAAGCCAAAAATGGGCCTCATCGATGAACAAAATTCGGGTCCCAAAATGCGAATCTTCGGTGAGTTTTCCAAGAGCCCAGCGACTGAAATTATGACGCTTTGGAAGATCAGCCGGCTTCAATTCTTGGACTAGCTGTATTTTATATGCTTTCAAACCAAGATCTTTGCGTAAAATCGCCCAAGTAGTGCCATAAGATAGGCCAAGTTGTTGAGGTCGGCGCCGAATCGATTCTTCCGGGTCTTCTGCAAAACTCTCATTTACAGCCGCAATATTCTCTACAGTTCGGGTTGTACGTCGTCTAATCGGTCAAGTATCATCCAATAATGTTGAATTATTCTCGAGTTTGCCGATGGTATGCCGAATAGTGCGTTCGGTAGGACGATTATATACACCATAAATTGGCCTGAGCGCGCGATAAACACTTTTCACAGAGCTTCCATTTTCGTAATAAAATTGTACGATTTGTAAACTTTTTTGAGGCGTAAGTCTTTCCATGATGAAATGTCAATAAAAACTGAATAAAATTTTGTATTTAGTTTGACAGTAGTCACGCGTGACATTTCAATAAAACCCTATTGGAAAAAGTACCTCCAATTTGATCACACTTTATAAACAAAATTTATCATGATATTTTTTTATAGTTGTGGCATGATATCGTCGAATCAGAGTCTGTGGGCTGGATTAATATTTCACCACAAAAGCCAAATCCTATTTTACCAACTGCAGTAGTAGGATGGAATTCATTCTTGGAAGTGAAATCTCTTGAAGACAGTATAATAAGAACAGTCCCAGTTCAAATAATAAAAAAAAAACGTTGTGAAGCAACAAATGCAGGATCTATCATTTGTGCAGCTATCATTAGTCCACATCACACTTTTAACGTGGTTAGTAGCATATCCAGAGAGACAAACTTGAATATATTTTATTTTTCACTTTTCAAAATTGGTGAAAGATATTAATTTGTTTTGTTCATGTTAGCGCGATATAGGATCACCATTGGTGCAAAATGGGACAGCTATAGGAATACTTTCCAAAATACTTTCCGAAAACATAGCCGTATATACTAGTCTTCAAAGATCTGTTACAGTACTTATTAAAATGAAAGACGAAATACGCAGGAAACAGCCAAAACAAATTCCTCCTCGCAAAAGAGCTAGGTACGACCAGTCCTATAAGAATGTAAGACCATAATTTTCACCAAAACAGGATTATTTGAACTATTATTTACCAAACATTGTTTTATACAGACATACCAGTAAAAACAGAATTTTAAAAACTAACATTTTTCTTAACTAAAAATAATTACAATTTACAAAAATTGTATCCATGGTAGCGAATCTTTTTCACTATAATTGACAAATTCGCGCAAATGTAAAATGATATATTTCTTAAGCTAAGATTATACATGAAAATATCAGGTACACTATAAAAATTAAATATTATTTTATGCCTTGAAATCAACTGATTTTAATATGCAGTACGCAGTAAGATTCACAGAAAATTCGGTAATTTTTCCTAATATATGACTTTTTAATAGATTTGACAAGAAGTTCAAATAAATCCAGAGATTTTCGTTACATTTCACTTGGCTCCCACTAAAATCTACTAAACTCTGATTTTTACACATTTTGTAGATATTATTGGAAGATAAATGAAATGTGCAGAAGATATGTTGATTAAACTAAACTTCTTATAGAATTTACTGCAAAGTGATTTGTCCAAATAGCTATCCGAACTTATTGTAAACTTTAGGAATATGTTTTCTGTATGTTGATAATAAGTGGTTTTATTACTTGTTTTAAAAATTTTCCAAAATGATCTGTTTTTAGAAATAAAAGTTATAGAACCGAGTACATCAATTTTTCTACTTTTTGCGATTCCCAGATTCCAATTTGACAATTTCACTACCGTTCAAGGTAACTTTATGTGTTACAAAATACAGGGTTTTCCAATTAGAGGTTTCATTTTGAATAGCCCGCTATTTCGGTATCTGTTATAATAAGAGGTGCCATTTTTTGACAGATAACAACTGAAAATTATGCCATTAATAAAAATGGAACGACACACACTTCAACAACGCACTGAAATTGTTAAAATTCGCTACAAAAATGGTGAAAATTTTGCTGACACAGTTCGTAAAATTGAAAGTTTTCTCAGACGTCGTGAAACACCTTCTTGGTCAGTTATTATGAAATTGATGCAAAAATTCGAGCTGTTCGAACAAGCTAGTGATGTAAAGAATCGAATTCCTGTCCGTCGTGCAAGAACCATAGAGATATTACAGATAGAGTCGACTAGCCATAGGCCGCTCTGTAAGTGGCAACGTCAGTCTGGAAACTCGGTGAGAGCGAAAGAGAGAGACGATGGAAGGTTTTTTCTGTCTTTGTCTACGCGTACCACGTGAGAGAGAGACTGCCTAACCCTCCGAATCACTCTCCCTCACGCCCCAGTTGACAGGTTTCAGGCTGGCTGGTCGACTCTATCTGTAATATCTCTATGGCAAGAACACCAGCGAATATTGCTTCTGTAGCTCACAGTGTGGGGGAAAATTTCACGCCGTTCTTTGGAATTGGAAATTTCGCAAACGATTCTACACCGGATTTTACGGCCAGAGTTGGAAGATATGGATGTGGACGATTTTTATTTCCAACAAGACGGCACTGCGTGCCACACGAGTGGCGAAACCATTGATTTTTGACACGAAAATTTTCCAGGCCGTGTGATTTCTCGAAACGGCGATTAGAATTGGCCGGGGAGACCATGCGATTTAACAACTCTAGACATTTTTCTTTGGAGTTACGTGAAAGTTAAGTTTATGATAATGCTCCTCAGTCAATTCAAGAGCTCAAAGAGAAGATTCGTACCGCTATCGATAAAATAGAGCCCCAAATGTGCGAAAATGTAATGGAAAATTCCACGAAAAGAACATGGTCCTGCAAACGTAGACGTAGAGGTCATATCAATGATATTGTCTTTCATTATTAATGGCAAACCTTCCGCTATTGAATAAAATTAAAATCCAATGATTTGTCACAAAAAACACGCGTTTTTGTTATAAATCAAAATTAAACCTCTAATTGGAAAACCCTTTGACAGGTTTTACATGGTAAATCTAAGAAGAATTGCAGATTTACTCGAGGGACTTCGAAATAAGAGTCGCCCTATGTTTTAAATTTTAGCGCGGTTTTTAAACCTCATGTGGGGGACTAAAATCTGATTCGACAACATCTAAAGATAGACCATCAAACAATACAGTTGGTAAAATCGTTATCAATTTTTCAATAGATAAATATAAGGAATGAAAAAATGCGATGTCACACGTTTCTGAAGTCATTAAATAACGCCACGACGACGTTTCAGAAGTAAAAGAAAATTCCATTTATAAAGAGAATTATTATAAAAATGAAGATAACTGTTGTTTTCTGCCTCTACATTTTTGTAGTTGTAGTTAATTCTTTCGGTAAGTATTTTCAAAGTTTGCATAAATAATTTTGTTTTTAAACTGAACTTTGTAGCAACAATATTTCGATAGTTTACACTGTATAACATAAAAAATGGTCTTAAACATAAGTTTGTTTTTTATTTTATCGAATTAAAGTAAATCTTTTGATACCTTTTCAAAAATACATATATATTCTAGAGTTATAGTAATAAAAAAAATATGGTTTAAAAATTGATTCTAATATAAAAATCAAACATTTTTGTGACATAATTTTATTTTTTTCTTCTTCTTAACTCAAACAATTATTTATGAAAAATATTGATTTTAATTTTTTTTAGTAATAAGATATTTCCTTTCTATCGCTTCATACCATTTTTCAAAAATGATTGAATTTTAATAAATCATGGCTTATTTTTTCGAGGAAAATACTCGCTACAAGTTTACTGTTTCAAATTTTAAAAATAAGTTAACAGTAGAATTGTAGAGAATATTTTCCCCGAAAAAATAAGCCATGATTGATGAAAATCGAATAATTTTTAAAAAAATTGGTAAGCAACGATACTAAGGAAAAATTCTAGTACAAAAAAATTATTGAAAATATTATTTTCCGTAAGTGATAATTGATTATATTATTTCAAGTCTTGCAACCAACGAAGAACTTTTTTCACCAAAGACCTGATTTTTGGCATGGCAACTACCTTGAAAGATATTTTAAAAAATCTAGTATAATGCTTTTGAATAGTTAGTTTGAAGCAATAATATTTCACCTAAGATTAACTAAACTAAATTTTCTATTATCTAGATTTCAATTCTTCATTGACCTTAAAAGAAAAATTAATTGGTGGAGATAGTGTTCGATCCGAAGAGGCAAAATCCCTGGTTTCTTGTAGACATAATGACGTGCATTTATGTTCTGGATTTCTGATTACTGTCAGTAATGTTTTGACACGAGCCAGCTGTATTAATAATTTCTTTGTAGATGAAATAATTCCTAACTTTGAGGAATATTCTGTTGTGGATCAAGGAGGAAAAAGTCATTCAATCGTAGAGGTGCAAGCTCATAGAAGGTATACTCCCGAAGAACCAGTGCCTTCTTCTGATATTGCAGTTATAACGGTAGATTATTATTACTCTTATATTACTTTTATGACACGTCATAAATGATAAGTTTTGAATATTTTTAACAAAAAGAACAAATTAACATTGAGAAATTCATTTGTTGAAGCACATCAATCATAATTTTATTCGAAAATAGTATATCGTAATATTAGTACAGAAAGTTGGTAATTTTTGATAACTATGAGGTTTTGCAACACTTTATGGGAAGTTTACATTTCGCGCATCAAAAGATGTGCGCAAATCATCAGTCATCAAGAATCTGACATTTTGCGCATGTTTTTTGATACGCAAAGCGCAAACTTTCTGTACGGTGTTGTAAAAAAGTTTTTAAAATTAATTTTCATTCATATTTTAACATTAAATACAGTATCATTTAAGTTACGAGCAATCTGCATAATAAATCTATTCTTGTTCAGCTACTGGAAAATATTGTTGAATCAGACTCTGTTGGTTGGATTCCTGTCATAAAACATCCATTAAATGGGGAAGCACCGATTACAGTAGTAGGATGGAAATTGCACTCAAAAAATAATTCTTTTGGAGATAGCATAGTAAATAAAATTGAAATTGAAATACTTCCAACACGATTGTGTAAATTACGTGGTATAAGATCTATGATTTGTGCAACTACTACCTCGTCACATGACGCGATTTACATGGTAAGTAGCATGTTATTGATACATTTCAAATAATGTGTTATTTTTTGCATTTGAAATTTGATGAAAGATATTGTTGAAATTTTTAAATTAATTCCAGCAAGACGTGGGAACACCTGTGATTCAAAATAACGTGGCTATAGGAATGCTCTCACGAATAGTTACAGAAGATTTTCTCGCCGTTAATAACCTTTATTATTTATTAAAAGAGATCAAAGTTTTATGTAATTGGCGTCCAAAAATTTTTGTAAAAGAAACACCACGTAGAAGAGCTAGAATCGATCAGTGCATGGGTCCTCATCAAGAATCCGTTGCAAATTTTCTTCAACTCAAGAAGCGAAAAAGAAACTCGAGTACAGATACTGTTACGAATTATGAATTCCACGAATGAAAAACAAAAATGTTAAAAATGTTATAAAGCAAAGTTGTTTTTTCATGCCTTAACGTCATATACAATTATGTGTTTCTCTTCATTTATAGTTTTAGTTCAAATTCTAAATTTTTTCGAAGTAAATTTTATGTTCATTTATATCTAACGTGTGTCAAAGAATCTTTTACAAATACAGAATTGGTATTCCAAAATTCACTAATTATTCCTTAATTCAGAGTCCACAGTATTTTCTGTTTAGAAGGGAATGATGGATATATGCAACTAGAATATAAAGTCAGAAAATTGTAGATTATTCATTCAAAAATGCTCAAAAAGATGCTTGAAATCTTCTTTATTAAATTTTTCTTCCTATTCGAAGCCTAATAAGATAATTTCATAGATAAGAGAAAAATACAGACGGAATTATACACTTCTTGGAATTAAAGGTTCTAAATTATATCCCAATCTTGAAATACAGGGTTTCCCAATAGGGGTGATATGATTTTGAATGTCCCTATCGGGCTCATTTGAACTGAAATTTTTGACGTCTGCTGTCAGTTGTCATCAGTAAGGTTTGCCATTTAATCATGAGTAGTTTCACGCTTCCACAACGTTTGGAAATTGTCCAATTATTTTATCAAAATTCGAGAAGTTTTGTCGGTGTTCAAAGAGCATATCGTGCAAAATATGGTCGTCATTCTGCTCCATCCGCGCTCTCAATTCGTCGAATAATCGATAAGTTGGAGAGTGAATTTACTCTATTGGATACTAAGCCTAAAAATCGTATGCGTACCGCACGTTCTACACAGAATATAGCCGCCGTACAGGCCAGTATCGAGGAAAACCGTGAATTGTCCGTGCCACGCCGATCTCAGGAATTGGGCCTGTCCAGGATGACTACCTGGCGTATTTTGCGATTGGATCTTGGCCTGCATCCCTATAAGATCATTCTGGCCCAAGAACTGAAGCCTAATGACCATCGTTTGCGTCGGGAGTTCGCGGATTGGGCTCTGGAATCAATTGAAAATCATCCCAATTTTCATCAAAAAATCATCTTTTCTGATGAGGCGCATTTTTGGCTCAACGGCTTTGTAAACAAGCAAAATTGTCGTTATTGGTGTAAGGAAAACCCTCAGGTCATTCATTCATCTCCATTATATCCCGAGAAACTAACCGTTTGGTGCGGTTTATGGTATGGTGGCATCATCGGACCATTTTTTTTCAAAAACGCCGAGAACCGAACCGAACTGTGAATGGAGAGCGATATCGGGCCATGTTAACCGATTTTTTCTTTCCGGAATATGATGATATTGATGCAGAGGACCTTTACTTTCAACAAGACGGCGCAACTTGCCATACTGCTGGCCAAACAATAGATTTATTGCGAGGAAAGTTTGGAGAATCGATTATCTCAAGAAATGGCCCATTCAATTGACCGCCAAGATCTTGCGATTTAACGCCTCTGGATTATTTCCTTTGGGGATACGTTAAATCTAAGGTTTATGCCAATAAACCAAAGACAATTGGAGAGCTTGAAACCAATATCTGAGCCGCTATAGCAGCCATACCACTAGAAATGTTCCACAAAGTCATCGAAAATTGGCTTGAACGCATTCGGGTTTGCAAGAAGAGTCTCGGGGGACATTTGGCCGATATATTGTTTAAATCATAAATGGCATAGAATATCCAATATAATAAAAAAGATTTCGATCAATTCCGAGTGAATATTCAGTGTTTTTTTTCAATTTCAAAACATATCACCCTTATTGGGAAACCCTTTACTTGCAGCTCCCGAATTTGTGAAATTCGTAAAGAGGTTCTCAACTTTGATCATGCAATTATTTAAAGTCTCAATAAGATAATTAACAATATTAAGTATGAAAACTACACCATTTTGCTTGTTTGCAATTGTTATCAGAATTTTAAGAGATAAAGTTACAAACCATAAATAAATTGGATTTTAATACAGCCCTGAAGTTATTTAATCATGCAATGACAACAACCGAATGACGACAAAAGACTAGGTGTCTACCGGAATACTTTGGACATAAAAGACGGATAAAAGATGTTCATCATTTTCTATATCTACTTCTTTATCATCTTTTTGGATACTTTTGGTAAATATTTAAAAACTTTTCAGGAATGATGAATTTCAAATATTATTCGATCTTTTGACATTAATATTACTAAAGTTCATAACGTGCCACGTCAACAAATTATCTTAGAAGTCACGTAAATTTTCAATTTCACTAAATCCAAGTTTTGTCCTAAATATTTTTACTTAAGGCCGTGTGGTAGGGTCTGACATCACTAATTACATACCATGACGGTATTAATGAAATAGTAATGTAAATACATATGGAATTTAACCCTTTCCTGCAACGTGGTACATATGTGTACCAGTGAATTTTAAAATGTGTAATTTCCACAAAAAATCAAGATAAAACCTTCGTCAAGGTCTTGTTTTGGAAAAAAAGCATAGGCCTATTTTTCGAAAAGTTAAAAGGCTTTTATGGCATGCCCTGTCTGGTACACACCCCCTCAAAAACGCCAAAATCTGTAAAAGTTGAGAATCATGAAAAATTTTTAGGATGACATTTTTAAATCACTTGTTGCTAAATGAATCACTTGGGATTTATGGTAGCAATAAGCATATAAAGGTCAAGTTATCCAGTTCAAAAAATTCAAAATGGATGATACTTTAATAGCCTAATTGTTACTGATTTTATAGAATTGTTAAATCTTTAACTATTACAGGCTACAAACGTAGTTTGAGGAAATACTGAAAGAAGATTTTAGTACAGATTGATACAAAATAAAATTTGCTTCTTATAGATTCTACTAAATCATTATCTCCAGAAGGAAAGTTGATTGGAGGACAGAAGGTTTCACCTGGGCAAAAAAAGTTTTTAGTTTCTTGTAGACATCGGGATATGCATAAATGCACTGGTTTTTTGATATCTATAAATCAAGTTTTAACACAAGCTTATTGTCTTAAGGAATTCTTCGAAGATGAAATTATTCCTAACTTTGATGACTATTCTGTTGTGGCTGGTCTTAATGATAGCTTTTCAAGTGGGGGTGTGACTTATTTAATCGGAGAAGTGCAAGCTCATCGAAAGTATATTCACAAGAATCCAAAGCCTTCTGGGGACATTGCATTAATAACGGTAGGTCATTATTACATTTAAAAGTTATTCTATATACTGAGAACATTTTTTTAGAGCAACCCCTATAGATAATAGAAATTTTGGGTTATCAAGCCAGTCGTGATAAGTTTTCACATAGCTATAGGAATGATTTATAGAACAATTGCAGAATTAAATGTGTCCAAAAAGCCATAGGAAAGATTTATTTGTAATAATTAATTAATATTCTGGGGGCTCGTTAAAATCTGCTACATTTAATTTTTTCTTCGAAAAATTCAGTTTTCATTTACCGACTCATATGATAATTTGCGTGTTTTGACATAAAAAAGAATTTGGTTTTAACTACTGTCAATTTTGATGATAATAATTTTGTTGTGCAGTTGAGGGATAATATTGTAGAATCAGACCTTGTGGGCCAGATTAATATCACAGAAGATGCAGCAGATTTTCTGTCATTAATTGAAGTAGTTGGATGGAATTTCGCAAACAATACTGAATCTTCTGAAGAAAGCATTATGAAAACAATTGTGCTTAAATTAGAACATAAAGAAAACTGTAAGTTGTATCAATCGGAAATAGTTATTTGTGCAAGTATTGTCAAGTCAGAAGACATGTTAGACCTGGTAAGTATTATAAGATATTTATATAGCAATACACTTTAGGAAATATTTTATTCTGTAGATTTGGAGCATAATGAAGAAATTATTTAACATTTTATGTTAATTTTAGAAAGACATGGGGGCACCGATAGTTCAGAACAACGTAGCTGTTGGAATGGTTTCCAGATTAGTTTCAGAAAAATTCGTAATTTTTTATAACCTTTATAGAGGGTTGAACGAAATTAGAGAAATAAGCAAAAAGCGCACAAGAAGATCAAAATTAGAATCACCACGTAGAAGAGTCAAGTACGACCCGTGTCTTAATACCTTATACGCATCCATTAAAAAATATTTTCTCGCACAGAGAAATGTGGAGGGTCAAAGTTAGTCAGTTAGACCTATAGTTAAAAGTCAGACGAACTTTCTATGATTTTTTCGATTCAGCCGTAAAGACTTTCATTTCGTGATCAGCCAGACTATCCTCAAGGGCCAGACTTACTATTAGGATAATGAAGTTATTTCACCAGAATGGAATAAAAAGTTTATTTTGTGAATGTGAAATAAACGAATAAAATAAATTCTTTTCCCATGTTGCAGACTATTTTTTTCTACTAGGGGGTCAAAAATGGATTTATTTACCCCGCAGGGAGCAATAAAATGAACTTTATGATCCGCTAGTTTGAAAAATTTATTCATATTCTGGACTTGCATTGACTCTTAATTAATAATTGAAGATATATGTTGATGTTGATAGTTGGCTTTAGGATTCAAGGTTAATAAAAACTGGACCCTATAGCCAGCTATCAACATATATCTTCAATAAAAAATATATTCAAATTTAAAGTATTTTATATTAATTTTAAAAAGATATTACTATTAGGATAATTAAATCATTTCTCCAGGATGGTCAAGTTGAACATCAATGTTTCTAACTTTATCATGTCGATGTTCCGGGTTGATCAAATAGACCCTCTGTAATGATCAAGTAAAACTTTTTTGTTCAACTTAAGGGGGTCTCCTTATCCAGAACCTTCAAAAAAGGCACTTTTTCCCAATTTTCTTTGAAGCAGAAAATAAAAACACTGGTCAAAGATTTTTCGCATATATTTAGGTACATATTTGAACTTGTTAAAAAAAAATTTTCATTTGAAAACAAGAAAAAATCTCGGACTTATCGAAGATCCGGCGCAGCGTCTCACCACGGACAATTAATTTTGCGTGCATGACATTGTCCAAAGTTTTCATCTGAAACACATATATATTTGTTTTTTTTTATTCAGAAGAAGGGTCTTTCGCTTATAGTGAACCTAAAAAATTGTAAAAAAAATTTTTTTTATCGATCTTTTCAGTTACTTTCCAGAAAAATCAAATTTTTCACCGTTTTTGTTTTGTTTAAAATGCGTTATTTATAATGAAAATAAATACTGTATCATGAAAACTAAAGGTTCACTATATGCGCATTTTAATTGCCTACAAATAAAAAAAAGGTTTATAATAATGGCTTAATTGGTTCTCCTTTAATCGTGCAGGCAATTTTGAAAAATGTGGTTTTGAGAAAACGCACTTTAAAGTTTTCAGACGGTGAAAAAAACCTTCCGCTCGCTCGGCGCAAGCCACTGCTCGGAACTCTACCATCAAAACTATTCCGATATGGACTGTAAAATTTTGCGACAATATTCTCTGATAATAGATCCATCGATTGAAACAAAAAAAAAAAACAAAAAATCGATTTTTTGAAAGTTCTGGATAAGGAGACCCCTTTAACCCATATGATAAAGAAAATTCTTCATGAAATCAAAAGGCTTCTTGAAAATGGTTCACTTTTTTCCAAATGAAATTATATTTGTTTAGAACTTCGATCAAAGAAATCTATAAAGAAATATAAATTAAGATTTTTTGGTGTCAGTCATAAGCTAGTTTGTAAAGGCCTAAATTCTTATGTGTCTACGTTGACTTGGTCATTTTTTCCAATATGTTTTTTACGGTATAAAATTCTACGTTTACTTCGAAAATAACTCTAAACTTGGAAGATTCTTTATAGCGTTTTTCTAGTGAGCCTCTGTACTATGGGCAAGGGCACGTTCCTACCTCCAAGAGGCTCACCCTCATAAAACCCTTCGAGGCAACTATCTTGAAGATGCTGTCCAAATGTGGTTGCCAGTTGCGTTACGGTATAGGTTTTTGACCATTTTGTGCGATGTTGCCGGCACTTGTAATCTTGTCAATAACACCACAACTCTACGAATGTTCATGGCAACATAGGAAAGGATGAACGCTACCCTTGCACTGGGGCAACGGTAGAGTCAGTCGAGTCAGAGACATGCTACGTGCAATGTGACCCTTTTGAAACTAGGCTCTAGATCTTGGCCACTTTAATCTCGCTCATGTTTGAACTATTTCTTTGTCAGTTTACATCTTTTGTACTGTTTCTTTCATAATAATAAATATTAATGTTACTTGAACTTGGACTTTATTAACGAACATTAAATATACCGAATTTAACTCAAAATACGTAGAGTAACTTTGGCTGCGTGTTTAATCGATATTATAAAATGAAATTATACAGGGTGTCTAAAAAGTCCCGGGACGGTTGGATATTTCCTCAGGTAAAATATTTTTCAAAAAAGTGAAGGTCATTCCAGAAGTAAATTTCAACGAGGAATTCAATGGTGATCTTCATTTTGACCTTGAAGTTGACCTTGATGGCTTTTTCAAGGCCAACTTTGTTTTTTTAAATGGAAACCCTCTTTTTTTGCATCTGCAATCGATAGAGCGAAAATTCTACGTTCAGATACGTACCCAAGTCATAGGTCAATTGTAACGATGAAGGTCAATTAGAGGTTATTTGAAATTAACAGTTTTCCAAGAGGTCAGTGTAATTCCTGAAGTAAATTTCAATGAGAAATTCATCGGTGAGCTCTTTATTGATCTTGGTGATGATCTTCAAGGTTTTTTCAAGGTTTTTTCCAAGCAGTTTACGTTTACGTTTAGCATTACCCAGGAACAACGACGTGGATGTACTAAATTCTGTTCCCTTTGGGGTGCTTGATTAGCGTGAGTCCCCTTGCCTCTCACATTTCGGGGTGCTTGATTAGAGTGAGTCCCCTTGCCTCTCACGTTTCGTGGTGCTTGATTAGCGTGAGTCCCCTTGCCTCTCACGCTTCAGTGAAGATGTTCGAACTGAAAACCTTGAGCTTCTTGACAAAAAGCTATACGATTGTAAAAATGAGTTACAGCATTACGAATCATCTCCCTATCAATCAAAGTAGTCTCTTGCAGAATCCGATTCTGCAATTCGTCCAAGCTTTGGGGTTGCGTTGAGTATACTTTGCTCTTTAATTAGGATGACATCGAAAAATTATGTTTTGACACAAACTCATCGTCTAAATGAATTTTTCAGTGAAATGGTTGTTCCAAACTGTAATGAATATTCCGTTTACACTGGAAATCATGAGAACCTTAAGAGCATGCGAGTGACACATCGAATTAAAGAAGTGATTTCACATAAAAGCTATGATCCAAGCAACCAAAAGCCTGCTTTCGATATGGTACTTATAAAGGTCTAAATAAATTTTTAATAAAAAATAAATAAAATCATTAATATATTTTAATAATTTCATACAATATATCGTGAACAATAGATTCATAACGTTTTCTTCAAACTTCTAAAAACATTAGAATTTTTATTTTTTATAAAAATTAATTTGTATTTTCAAAGATATACCGGAATTAAGGTGTATACTTGAATCGATTCCAATTCTGTTTAAGTTATTAACAAAATTTATCATAACATTTTTGTATAGTTGTGGCATAATGTCGTCGAATCAGAGTTTGTGGGCTGGATTAATAATTCACCGAATAACCCAATTCCCAATTTACCAACTGAAGTAGTAGGATGGAATTCATTTTTCTGAGTGAAATCTTTTGAAGACACTATAATAAAAACAATCCCAGTTCAAATAATAAAAAAAAAACTTTGTGAAGCACAAAATGCGAGATCTATCATTTGTGCAGTCATCATTAATCCACGTTACACTTCTAACGTGGTTAATAACAAATTAAAGACAAATTTCAAATATTGGATCTATAACTTATTTCGTGCGGTTTTTATTTTAAATTTGAACGTTTATTTAAGAAAAACATCTACAATAGTACTATTCAAAGTATTGCCCATCTGAAGCTATGACTTTTTCCCATCTTTCTGGCAATTTGTGGATTCCATCCCAAAAGAACTGCGCCGGCTTAGCATCCAAGAATGAATCAAGCCAATTTTTGATACCCTGTTCTGATGTGAACCGTATTCCAGTGAGGGCGTTCTGCATCGACCGGGACAAATGGTAGTCAGAAGGGGCAAGGTCTGGGCTATAAGGCGGGTGGGGTAAAACTTCCCATCCACTGTTTTCCAAATAGTTCTTAACAGGAATAGCAACATGGGGCCGAGCGTTGTCATTATGGAAAATTATTGCCTCGTGTCTGGTCGCATATTCTGGGCGTTTTTCGGCTATTACTCTCTTCAAACGGATTAATTGTGTTCGGTAGCGTTCTCCATTGATGGTTTCACCCGGTTTTAGCAGCTCATAATACAGCACAGCCTTCTGATCCCACCAAATACAGAGCATTACCTTCGCGCTATGAATATTCGGCTATGCCGTTGATTTGGCTGGTTGGCCGGGTTTCACATATGATTTTTTGCGCTTTGGGTTGTCGTAATGGATCTATTTTTCATCACCAGTAATAATCCGATGCAAAAATGACTTCTTTTTGTGGCTTCCCAGCAGCATTTCGGACATGCAAAACCGCCTTTCAACGTCTCTCGGCTTGAGTTCGTGTGGAACCCAATTTCCTTGCTTTTGAATGTATCCGGCTGCTTTTAAACGTTTTGAAATGGCTGCTTGAGTGTCTCCCAAAGATTCTGCGAGCTCTTCTTGTGTTTGGCAGCAATCTTCATCGAGTAATGCTTCCAGTTCTTCATCTTCAAACTTTTTTGGCTGCCCAGGACTTTCTTCGTCTTCCAAGCCAAAATCACCACTTTTAAATCGTGCAAACCACTTTTGGCACGTTCGCTCAGCTAGAGCATGTTCACCATAAACTTCCACCAAAATACGAAGTCTTTCGACAGAATTTTTCTTCATATTAAAGTAATGAAGAAGAACTCCCCACAAAAACACTTTTTCAGGCACAGAGTTCGACATATTTGAGTGGAAAAAAATTATTGTTGTTTACGCTTCAAATGAATGACATATACTGAAAAAGACGCACAATGGCAGTAGCTTCCCAATGCATGTTCGGAATATTGGAACGATGGAATAATAATCAAGTTACGCCATCACTTAGCAAACCGCACGAATTAAGTTATAGATCCAATATATTTTATTTTTCATCTTAAATTGGTGAAAGATTAACACAAAATTCGGTACTTATTCTTAATATATGACTTTTCAATAGATTTCACAAGAAGTTCAAATAAATCCAAAGATTTTCGTTACTTTTCACTTGGCTCCCACTAAATTCTACTGAACTCTGATTTTTACACATTTTGTAGATGTTTTAAAAATTTTCCAGAATGATCTGTTTTTAAAAATAAAAGTTATAGAACCGATTACATCAATTTTTCTACTTTTTGCGATTCCCAGATTCCAATTTGACAATTTCACTACCGTTCAAGGTAACTTTATGTATTACAATATACAGGGTTTTCCAATTAGAGGTTTCATTTTGAATAGACCGCTATTTTGGTAGCTGTTATAATGAGAGGTGCCATTTTTTGACAGATAACAACTGAAAATTATGCCATTATTAAAAATGGAACGACACACTGAGAAAAAAATTTATCCAACAAAACTTTTTTTGTTGTCCTGACAAAATATTTTGTTGCCACAACAAAACATTTTGTTTGAGTAACAAAATTTGATTGATATAGCAAAATGTTTTGTTGGCACAACAAAAGAATTTTGTTAGCTAAATACTAACAAAATATTTTTGTTCATTTGACAAAACTGTTTTCTCAGTGCACACACTTCAACACACTGAAATTGTTAAAATTCGCTACAAAAATGGTGAATCTTGGCCAGGTATTATGAAATTTGTGCGAAAATTCGAGCTGTTCGGACAAGCTAGTGATGTAAAGAATCGAATTTGCGTTCTTCGTGCAAGAACACCAGCGAATATTGCTTCTGTAGCTCAGAGTGTGGGGGAAAACCCAGGGTTGTCCATTTCACGCCGTTCTTTGGAATTAGAAATTTCACAAACGACTCTACACCGGATCTTTTGCATGTAAATTTTTCAGGCCGTGTGATTTCTCGACACGGGGATTACAATTGGCCGCCGAGACCATGCAATTTAACACCTCTAGACTTTTTCTTTGGAGTTACGTGAAAGATAAGATTTATGATGATGCTCTTCAGTCAATTAAAGAACTCAAAGAGAAGATTCTTGCCGCTATCGATAAAATAGGGCCCCAAATGTGCGAAAATGTAATGGAAAATTTCATGAAAAGAACATGGTCCTGCAAACATAGCCGTGGAGGCCATATCAATGATATTGTTTTTCATTATTAATGGCAAACCTTCCGTTATTGAATGAAATTAAAATCAAATGATTTGTCACAAAAAACACGCGTTTTTCTTATAAATCAAAATTAAACCTCTAATTGGAAAACCCTTTAATAGGTTTTACATAGTAAATCTAAGAAGAATTATAGATTTACTCGAGGGACTTCGAAATAAGAGTCGCCATATGTTTTAAATTTTAGCGCGGTTTTTAAGCCTCATGTGGGGGACTAAAATCTGATTCGACAACATCTAAAGTCAGACCATCAAACAATACAGTTGGTAAAATCGTTATCAATTTTTCAATAGATAAAAATAAGGAATGAAAAAATGCGGCGCCACACGTTTCTGAAGTCGTTTAATAACGCCACGACGACGTTTCAGAAGTAAAAGAAGATTTCATATATAAAGAGAATTATTATAAAAATGAAAATAACTGCTGTTTTCTGCCTCTACATTTTTATAATTGTAGTTAATTCTTTTGGTAAGTATTTTAAATTTTCGATGAAGAATTTTTTTAAAAATCTGAACCTTGTGGCATCAATATTTCAATAATTTACACTGTATAACATAAAAAATGACCTCAAACATAACGTTTGTTTTTTATTTCACCGAATTAAAGTAATTCTTTTGATACCTTTTCAAAAATGAGCAATTTATACATACATATTCTAGAATTATAGTAATAAAAAAATATATGGTTTAAAAAATTGATTCTGATATAAAAATCCAACATTTTTGTGAAATAATTTTATTTTTTGCTTCTTTTTAACTCACACAATTACCAATTACATCAACATCTCCTTTTATTAACTATTAGATTTTTATTTAGCATATAATTTTTATTTTATGATAGCACAAATTTCATTATTTGAAGTAGTTTTCAACAGTCTCAACATACATACGTGTAAAGATATCACTGTGTGATTTCTTAATTTATAGTTATAATTAATAAATAAGGCTGATATGAAAGAAAGGAAAATGTTTTTTTAAGACTTTAAGAGTTTGAATAATATTATCCATCGTCTCTTATGTAAGAAAAACCATTATTTTTTATGAAATAAAATTAAAACTTACGAAACATAATGCTTTTTTAACAATGTTTTTTGTATTAAGATACTTCCTTTCTATCGCTTTATACCATTTTTCAAAAATGATTGAATTTTAATGAATCATGGCTTATTTTTTCGGGGAAAATATTTTTTACAACTTTACTGTTTCCAATTTTGAAAATAAATTAACAATAGAATTGTAGAGAATATTTTCTCCGAAAAAATAAGCTATGATTGATGAAAATCCAATAATTTTCAAAAAAATTGGTAAGAAGCGATATTGAGGAAAAATTCTAGTACAAATAAAATTATTGAAAATATTATTTCCCGTAAGTGATGGTTGATCATATTATTTCAAGTCTTCAAATCAGCGAAGAACTTTTACCTCCAGAGACCTGATTTTTGGCATGGCAACTATCTTAAAAGATATTTAAAAAAATCTAGTATAGTGTTTTTGAATAGTTAGTTTGAAGCAATAATATTTCACCTAAGATTAACTAAACTAAACTTTCTATTATCTAGATTTCAATTCATCATTGACCTTGAAAGAAAAATTAATTGGTGGAGATAGTGTTCCATCTGAAGAGGTGAAATCCTTGGTTTCTTGTAGACATAATGACGTGCATTTATGTTCTGGATTTCTGATTTCTGTCAACAATGTTTTGACACGAGCCAGCTGTATTAATAATTTCTTTGTAGATGAAATAATTCCTAACTTTGAGGAATATTCTGTTGTGGATCAAGGAGGAAAAAGTCATTTAATCGTAGAGGTGCAAGCTCATAGAAGGTATACTCCCGCAGAACCAGTGCCTTCTTCTGATATTGCAGTTATAACGGTAGATTATTATTGTTCTTATATTAATTTCGTAATACGTCATAAATGATAAGTTTTAAATATTTTTAACAAAAAGAAAAAATTAGTATTGAGAAATTAATTTTTTGAAGCACATCAATCATAATTTCATTCGAAAATAGTATATTATAATACTAGTACGGAAAGTTGGTAATCCTCGATGAATGTGAGGTTTTGCAACACAATGTGGGAGGTTCATATTTTGCGCATACTTTTTGGTACGCAAAACGCAAACTTTCTGTACGGTGTTGTAAAAAAGTTTTTAAAATTAATTTTCATTTATATTTTAACATTAAATACAGTATCATTTAAGTTACGAGCAATCTGCATAACAAATCTATTCTTGTTCAGCTGTTAGAAAATATTGTTGAATCAGACTCTGTTAGTTGGATTCCTATCACAGAACATCTATTTAGTAGGGTACCACCGATTGAAGTAGTAAGATGGAATCCCCACTCAAAAAATAATTCTTCTGGAGAGAGCACGGTAAAAAAAGTTGAATTAAGCTTACTTCCAACTCGAGCGTGTAAATTACGTGGTATAAGATTTTTAATTTGTGCAACTACTACCTGGGCACATGACAGGATTGACATGGTAAGTAGAATGTTATTGATGCATTTCAAAAAATGTGTTATTTTTTGCATTTCAAATTTGATGAAAGATATTGTTGAAATTCATTTATTAATTTCAGAAAGACGTGGGAGCACCAGTGATTCGAAATAACGTGGCTATCGGAATGCTTTCTCGTATAGTTTCAGAGGAGTTTCTTGCCGTTAATGACCTTTATTATTCAGTGAAAGAGATCAAAATTTTATGTGATACGCGTCAAAAAATTCCGACAAAAAAAATACCACGTAGAAGAGCCAGGATCGATCAGTGCATGGGCCCTCATCAAGAATCCGTTGCAAATTTTCTTCAACTCAAGAAGCGAAAAAGAAAGTCAAGTACAGAGGTTGTTACGGTTCATGAAATTCATGAATAAAGAACAAAAATGTTAAAAATGTCAAAAACCAAAGTTTTTTTTTCATGCCTTGACGTCGTATACAATTATGTGTTTCTCTTCATTTATAGTTTTGGTTAAAATTCTAAATTTTTTCGAAGTAAATTTTATATGTATTTATGTGACTCAGCCGCGGAAACTCGTTTTTCAGTTACAGCTGAGAGTAAAGCAATGTTGTATAGTATATTCCGTTACAGAGGAATACAATGTAGAAATTGAACTCCGCATGAGCATTATAGCCTTACAGCGGAACGCAATCTATTTCTTATTCTTCTTCTTCTCACTTCTTCTTCGTACAGCGTTAGCACTGACTACTACACAAGACCGATAAAATCAAAATGGCCGGGACTATTCGCCAATTTGCGCCCGCTTCGTACAACTAGCGCAGCAAACAACTCCAACAAGTACTAGATTAGATTCCAATGTATGCATAAAAACTCGTATCCGTACCACAGTCACATAAAATAGAATATGTGCCAATGCACACAATTTGGGACATTGCGAGACTCGCGACAATGCTCGCAGGATTGATCGCGCCTCGGCTTTGTCTCGACTATGCCTCATCTACGCCTCGACTACGCCTGGGCTTCGATCTCCTGCGAGCATTGTCGCTCGTCACGCAATCACCCTCATTGTGTGCCTAGGCACATAATATACTATTACATCTAAAGTGTTTTAAAGAAATTTTTGCAAATACAAAGATGGCATTCCAAAATTCACCAATTATTCCTTGATTTAATGTCCGCAGTATTGTCTGTTAGAAAGGAATGTTAGATATACAAGTATGCACATAGAATATAAAGTCAGGAAATTAAAGATTATTCATTCAAAAATGCTCAAAAAGATGCTTAAAATCTTCTTTAGTAAATTTTTCTTCTCATTCGAAGCTTAATAAGATAATTTCATAGATAAGAGAAAATACAGACGGAATTATATAGTTCTTGAAATTAAAGGTTCTAAATTATATCCCAATCTTGAAATACTTGCAGCTCCCGAATTTGCCAAATTCATAAAGAGGTTCTCAACTTCGATCATGCAATTATTTAAAATCTCAATAAGATAATTAACAATATTAAGTATGAAAACTACACTATTTTGCTTGTTTGCAATTGTTATCAGTATTTTAAGAGATAAAGTTACGAAAAATGGATAAATTGGATTTTAAATAGCCCTGAAGCTATTTAATTATGCAATTATGACAACCGAATGACGACCAAAAACTAGGGGTCTACCGGAATACTTTGGACATAGAAGACGGATAAAAGATGGTCATCATTTTCTGTATCTATTTCTTTATCATCTTTTCGGAAAATTTTGGTAAATATTTAAAAACTTTACAGGAATGATTTATTTCAAATATTATTCGATCTTTTGACATTAATATTACTAAAGTTTATAATATGCCACGTCAACAAATTATCTTAGAAATTACGTAAATTTTCAATTTCACTAAATCCAAGTTTTGTCCTAAATATTTTTACTTAAGGCCGTGTGGTAGGGTCTGACATCACTAATTACATACCATCACGTTATTAATGAAATAGTAATGTAAATAAATATGGGATTTAACCCTTTCCTGCATCGTGGTACATATGTGTACCAGTGAATTTTAAAATGTGTAATTTCCACAAAAAATCAAGATATAACCTTCGTCAAGGTCTTTTTTTGAAAAAAAAGCATGGGCCTATTTTTCGAAAAGTTAAAAGTCTTTTATGTCATACCCCGCCTGGTACACACCCCCTCAAAAGACGCCAAAATCTGCAAAGTTTTGAACCATGCAAAATTTTTAGGTTGATATTTTTAAATCACTTGTTGCTAATTGAATCACTTGGGATTTATGGTAGCAATAAGCATATAAAGGTCAAGTTATCCAGTTCAAAAAATTCAAAATGGATGATCCAATATGATGGACCTAGATTTTGATTCGTAATATCTTGGTTGCGTGAAATTAGGGGCTGTTTTTTCAAAATAAGGCATTACAAAGGGGATTGCTTTAAGGATTTAAAAAAATATTAAATCTCACTTTTTGAAATTTTTTTATTCGGTTTACATTTTTATAATTAGGCCCTAGTAGAAAGAAGTCATGCACGAAGGTGTTAAAAACAATCATTTGTAAATATTAAATACATGTTTCACTATAATTTTCTTTTTTGCTCCTCCTTTAATAGCACAATTGTTACTGATTTTATAGAATTGTTAAATCTTTAACTATCACAGGCTACAAACACAGTTTGATGAAATACTGAAAGAAGATTTTAGTACAGATTGATACAAAAATAAAATTTGCTTCTTATAGATTCTACTAATTCATTATCTCCAGAAGGAAAGTTGATTGGAGGACAGAAGGTTTCACCTGGACAAAAAAGTTCTTAGTTTCTTGTAGACATCGGGATATGCATAAATGCACTGGTTTTTTGATATCTATAAATCATGTTTTAACACAAGCTTACTGTCTTAAGGAATTCTTCGAAGAAGAAATTATTCCTAACTTTAATGAATAATCTGTTGTGGCTGGTCTTAATGATAGCTTTTTAAGCGGGGGTGTGACTTATTTAATCGGAGAAGTGCAAGCTCATCCAAGGTATATTCACAAGAATCCAAAGCCTTCCGGGGACATTGCATTAATAACGGTAGGTCATTATTACATTTAAAAGTTATTCTATATACTGAGAACATTTTTTTGGAGAAGTCCCTATAGATTATTGAAATTTTGGGTTATCAAGCAAATTGTGATAAGTTTTCACATAGCCACACGGAGAAAAAAATCTAACTATTATATTAGGCTGAGCTCTATCCTATTAAAGCACCGAACTTAATGTGCGAAATTGGTATGAGCTTCTACCAGTATTGGCATCAACTCGTGCATTTTTAGCATGAAATGTCATACTATAAAAGAAAGAAGCGCATGCCATTATTGCTAGTGTCATATGCTGTCACAGCAAGGTTCTCGCCTGACTACGGTTGTAAGAGAGCTCATACTGAAATAGGATGAATTTCTTACAACCGAGAGAACACGTGAGGTGCTACGCGTTAGAAAGTAGGCGTGGCCTAACATCTCAGTTGTAAGAGAACTTATACTGAAATAGGATGGGTTTCTTCCAATCATAGTAAGGCGAAGTTCGAAATATTTTCGCAAGGCACAACTGCTCTAAAAGCATGAAACTTGCTACTTTTTTAGCATGAAGGGATCCCTGCTTAAAATGTATGATTTTTTCACCAAGATAGCAAGAACGAAACCTGCTACAAAAGCATGACTAGTGCTCTTACTATTATAGTCAGATTTTTTTCTCCGTGCATAGGAATGATTTATAGTTTAATTGTAGAATTAAATGTGTCCAAATAGCCATAGGAAAGATTTATAGCATAATTGCATAATTAAATGTTATTAAATTGAATTTCTATAATCCATAGGAGTTTCTCCAAAAAAAATGTTCTTAGTGTAGTAGTCAAAAATATCGAATTTACTTTTTTGTAATTAATTAATATTCTGGAGGCTCGTTAAAATCTGCTAAATTAGATTTTTTATTCGAAAAATTGACTTTACATTTACCGACTCATATAATAATTAGCGTGTTTTGACATAAAAAAAAATTTGGTTTTAGCTATTATCAATTTTGATGATAATAATTTTGTTGTGCAGTTGAGGGATAATATTGTAGAATCAGACCTTGTGGGCCAGATTAATATCGCAGAACGTTTAGCAGATTTTCTGTCATTAACTGAAGTAGTTGGATGGAATTTCGCAACCAATACTGAATCTTCTGAAAAGAGCATTATTAAAACAACTGCCCTTAAATTAGTACCAAAAGTAAAGTGTGACTTGTATCAATCGGGAACAGTTAGTTGTGCAAGTATTGTCAAGTCAGAAGACATATTAGAACTGGTAAGTATTATAAGATATTTAGCAATACACTTTAGGAAATATTGTATTCTGTAGATTTGGAACATAATGAAGAAATTATTTAAAATTTCATGTTAATTTTAGAAAGACGCGGGGGCACCGATAGTTCAGAACAACGTAGCTGTTGAATGGTTTCCAGATTAGTTTCAGAAAAATTCTTAATTTTTAATAACCTTCATCGAGGGTTGAACAAAATTAAAGAAATAAGCAAAAAACGCGTAAGAAGAGCAAAATTAGAAACACCACGTAGAAGAGCCAAGTACGACCCGTACCATAGTTCCTTATACGCATCCATTAGGGAACATTCTCACATACGGAGAAATATGGAGTGTCAAAGTTAGTTAGTTAGACCTATATAATTAATAGTCGGTCGGAATTTCTATAATTTTTTGGATTCATCCGTAAAAACTTTCTTTTCATGATCAGCTTGACTATCCTAAAGGGTCAGACTCACTAATAGGATAATTAAGTTATTTCTCGAGAATAGAATAAAAAGTTTATTTTGCGAATGTGAAATAAACGAACAAAATAAATTTTTTCCCCATGTTGCACACTATTTTTTTCTACTCGGTGGTCAAAAAATGTTTTTTTTTATCCCACAAGGGGCGATAAAATGAACTTTATGATCCACTAGTAAAAAAAATATATTATTGAATATTTCATATTGATTTTAGAAAGACATTATTATTAGGATAATTAATTTATTCCTTCAGGATGGTTAAGTTGAACATCATGTTTCTGATGGTATAGAAGTTTGAGACGTCTCAAAACCAAACTTGTGACGAATTGTGGGACGAACTATTAGGTAGAAAATTCTTCTACGAGATGGAAATTTATCCCTAGATCAGGTAACGGAGGAGAAGCACAATGTTGTGTATTGTGCTGCAGAGGGATGTAATGTAAAAATTGAACTGCGCATGCGCCTATAGCCACACAGCGGAGCATAATCTTGTTCTTCTTCTTCTTCTTCGTACAGCGTCAGCACCCTACTGACAAAACCTTGTACATTTGAACTGCGCATGCGCTATTACAACACATAGATACTACACAAGATCGATAAAATCAAAATGGCCGTCACTAGTCGCGAAATATCAAGTGTAATGACTAGAGCCGCAAACAACTACAATACTAGATTAGATTTGAGTGTACGCATAAAAACTTGTATACGCACCGAAGTCACATAAAATAGAATACGTGCCAATGCACACAATTCGGGAAATTACGAGACTCGCGACAATGCTCGCAGGACGGATCGCGCCTCGGTTTCGTCTCGGCTTTGCCTCAGCTACGTCTTGGCTACGCCTCGACTACGCCTTGGCTTCGACCTCCTGCGAACATTGTCGCTCGTCACGCAATCACCCTCATTGTGCGCCTAGGCACGTAGTATACTATTTTGTCAATTTTATTTTACAAAATATTTTTTTTTTAATTCAAGAAATGCAGAAGCTGACGGTAAAAAAACGTGATTCAACATGAAAAAGTTAATATATAATTCAATCACATGACCTGATAGAGAAATTGCCTTAACCACGCAACTAAAAATATGTCATTGCAATGATGAGAACACAGATTTACAACGTTTATATATGAACATAGGAGTAAATGGATGGAGTAAAGAAGATGTATCCCGAAGGGGTTTTCACACGCGAGTATTTCATAACAAGAGACGAATAGCGTTATGAAATACATGCAAGTCGGAGCGGGTCGATGACTCTAGTATTGCGTGTGCGTACGTGTATATCAATGGCTGCGAGCGTGAATGTGCATCAAGTATCGACAGATCAGCGTGAATTCTCCGGATAATTGATAATTGGAGATAAAGAGTATCAGTGAGTCTCAGTGTTGCGTCGCAACACTTTAAATTTATTATATTTTATTATATTTATTCAAAATGCGAAACCCTCGCCTTTCAGTTCCCAATTTAAAGGATTAGAAACCTTCCGACAGATTTGACATTGGTTGCTTGTAAAAATCCATAGAATGTCACTGCCTGAATTTGTACCTTATTGTTTTCCTCCGCCGTATAACCAACAGCTGCAAGCTAGTAAGACAATGTTTTTGTATTTTTAAATTGCTTCTAGATTCTCGCCTACGGACTCTCAAATCTTTATAACGCCCTAGCATAAAAATCCGAAATCCATTTAGCTTACGGCTCGGTTAATCCTACAATATTTATGATCTTATGTCGGCCTGCCCGCTGGTACCTAGACTTCAAAAATACTTTGTAAATGGCTCTTCCTCTACGCCTCCCACTCTTCAATTATGACATTTTCCTTACTCTACCGCCCCTTTCATATCATTTACCAATGGTAGCCTCTAATTTCGCCTAAAACGTCCTTCTTCACTCATTCTCCCAATTTTTCCATCCTGGGCCCTGTTTTCGCCTGCTCTTGACTCCTTTTCGCTCTATGTAAAATTCAATTCCATATTCGACTTATTGTAAATAACATCACGACCTGACTCCTCTTGAACTTATTATCTGAAATACACGTATCTTTAACACAAGTGGTTTCTTTCTTGAGTTTAAACCTTCTCGCATATTGATTTATTCAGCAGTAAAAATAAAAGTGAAATGTTCAACGAAAACAATAAAATGGTGGAAAAAAGTTTAGAAAGAATTCGATGCATGAAACACTCTTTTTTTTTTTTTGGTGAGGAGCAAAATGGCGAAATCTTTTATAGACGTTGTACAGGACTCTCCTAGGACGGGGCTAGGCATACCTGTTAAAACCAAAAAACCCCCTCTCTCGAACCAATACACCGCCCGCGGAACCGCCTTTCGGCTTTAAACTTCACGGGCGGTTGGTTCCAGCTTAAAGTCACGTACGACTCTTCCGTCATCCGTTCGCCCAGGACTCCCATCCGCGGTCGCACGCCCGTTAGGCAGACCGACTAGCCGCGCCAGTCGGGGGAGGAATAAAGCAATTCCTCCCCCGGACGACCCGGACGGCCAAGTCCGTCCAAGACGCAGGACCGCGGGTGCAGGCCCCGATGCGATTTCTACTGGCCCCCGTTGTTGCCGCGCTCTACACGACCATCGAGTTCCCTCGTCTTCATCACCACGGTGACGAATGACTCGATAAGTGTCCATTTTTGTTCAGACTGGAGCATGAGAGAGACCATCGTGTCAGCGGTGAGTTGTGTGCCCGCTCCCCGACCGACAGCTTCTCTTGCCACGCCCCCCCTGGCACAAAAAAAGAGTGTGCTCTGCATTGTCCACAAGGGATCCGCAGTAGCTACATGACTCGTCGTCTCTTTTCTTAAAGCGCTTCAGGTACGCATTAAAGCAGCCATGGCCTGAAAGCGCTTGCGCCAGGTAAAAGCCGACTTGACCGTGCATTCTGTCCAGCCAGGTGGTGAGCTCCGGGATTAGACGGTGTGTCCATCTCCCGGATTGGTCACCATGCCATCTCGTCTGCCATTTCTCGACGAGTCTGCGCCTTCCATCCTTGCGGATGTCCTCCTTCGCGCGAGCGATTACCTGCGGGTTTGTTAAGCAGGTGAGCTCCTTACGAAGCTGAAATGTCTCATTCCTTCCCTCCGCCAATAAGTCAATTGGCGGGACGCTCGCCAGGACCAGCACAGCACTAGTCGACACAGTTCGGTATGCCGCGACAATTCTCATCACCACACCTCTCTGTGCCGAGAACAGCTTCTTCAGGATAGCACGATTGTTAAGGGCACTTGTCCAGATCGGAGCTGCATAAAGCAGCTTCGAATTTACCACGCTCGCCACCAGCCTTCTCTTAGCTTCCCTGGGTCCACCAAAGTTGGGCATAAGCCGAGGCAGGGCAGCCCCACATTGAATGGCTTTGGCAGTCGCGATCTGCAGGTGTTCGCCGAAGCTAAGCCTTCGATCCCTTACGCTTACCAGTCCCTCTTCTTGCTTTAGTGGCGATGTCCACCACTGCCTGGATGGCGTCAACTATGCACCTGCCTTTCCGAAAGCCAAACTGGTTTTCCGAGAGACCATTCTCCCGGACCACGTGACCCTGTAGTCTTTGTAGGATCATTTCCTCCAGAAGTTTCCCCATCGTATCCAATAGACATATTGGTCTATACGATGAGGCATCCCCTGGAGGCTTGTTGCCCTTTCTCAGCAGGACCAACCTCTGCTTCTTCCAGTCTGCGAAGAACCTCCCCTCCCGAAGACAGGAGTTAAAGACTTCTAGGAGGATCTCCGGGTATACCCCGATCAGCTCTTTGAGAAACTCGTTCGGCAACCCATCGATCCCCGGCGCTGTGTTTGCCTTGAGCCTTCCACCCACTCTCTTTAGTTCTTCGAGAGTGAAGAGTTCTTCGCACCGGACCACGCAGGAGCTTCGGTTCTATCTTTGCAACGGCTCTACATGCGGAAACAAGCTTCGCACGATGTACTTGACTCGATCGGGATTATCCAGGCCCGGGGTCTTTCTTCTAGTCACCAATCTCTTGGTGACTATTTTGAAGGCGAGACCCCGTGGGTCCTTCTCGATCTCACCAATCAAGTTTTTCCAGCACTGAAGTCGGCTTTTCTTTGTGCCTTGCCTCAGAGCTGATTTTGCTTTATTCCATGCCTCGTGCAGCAGAGAATCACCCTTTGAGCGGGTGAATCTCCGCCGCGCTGCGAGTCATTCCCGACGCAGGACAGATAACTGGTCCTTCCACCAGTACATTGAGTCCCCGGTACGCCCGTGCCCCCGTCGAAGCATCGAGAGATCACATGCTGCGTCCACTTTCCGCCTCGCCGCCCGCACGGTGTCCTCCAAAGACCCAGCAGACTTAGCCCAACCAAGCTCATCTATGAATCTGGTTTCCTCAAGATGTTTATGTAGCCTGTCTTTGCTGAGTCGTCTTGTGTTCCAGGATAGGCTCCTTCCTTTGCCGCCCCTTCCCGTATTCACTGGGTGACTCCGTTCGCGGATGCTAAACTCAATGCACCGGTGGTCACTCAAGGTTATTACCTGGAGGACGCACCAGTCGACTATCCTTGACGCAAGACGGGACGCGGCAAACGTGAGGTCGATAATCGACCCCCCCGCTCCTCGTCTGAACGTAAAATCCCTGCCCTGATTCAATACAATCAGGTCATTCCTAGCGGCCATCTCGCCGGCCAAGATCCCCCTCCTGTCCAGACGGGCTTCGCCCCACTCGGGCGACTTGCTATTAAAGTCACCCGCGATAAGAGACCGCCCTCTCTGAGGCTTTCCTCAAGGAGGAGGATCTGGGTCTCGAAGATCTCGAAGAGATCGTTGGGACAGAAGTAGCAGCTGTACACACGTACCCCCGCCACCTCCACCCAAACGAACCCCGCGTCGGTCTCCAGGAAATCCCCGATGCTCAAATCAGGGCTGCAAACAAGGATACCAGCCCTCTTTGATGCATCCTGGTACCAAAAAGAGTTTTCGTACCATTTGTGTTCCTCACTAATGAGCAACACATCGGCCCTCCTCTCCCTGGCAGTCTGCATCAAAAGGTTCTGGGCTTCCTTTCCTCTCCCAAAGTTGAGCTGCAGGAACTTCAATTTCTGCCTCTCAACCTCCGGAGCTCTGCCCTAAATATTGGGCAAGAACCGCTCCCCGAAGCATGGGCGACATCTTTTTCACCCCTATCAGCGCAGGTCAGGCACCAAGGGGGAGCCTTGCACACCTTGGCCACGTGCGACGCGCCCCCACACCTCCAGCGGGCATCCTTCATGCCTGGAAGCGTGCAGCCGCGCGACACATGGCCATATCCTTGGCACCTGAAACACCGGGAAACCTCGACATGCTCTCGGATGCGGCAGTTCATCCACCCCACCCTTAGCCTACCGAGCCCGAGCAAGCTCTGGGCGTCCGCCTCGGTTAAACGGACCACCGCAGTCTGGACGCCACCGAAGCGCTTGTATAGCCTGCACTGGTCCCCGAGGTCTGGCTTGCCCAGCGCGATGCATAGCGCGGCAACAACTTCTTCCCTTGTGACGGTCTCGTCAAGGTCCCTAACGAGACCAAAGATTTAATTTCGGCCTTCTCCCCGACCGCCTGGTCGAGCGCCTTCTCGAAGGCCGAGACGTCACCCCCTTTTCTAAGGACCAGACGGATCTCCTCCCTCCTAGTTCTCCGGATGGAGAGGACCTCCGTTTAGTGTTTGTGCCAATGGTTGTTGCGATTGGGTTGGGTCTTCATCTAATAACGCCTGCAATTCCTCGTCTTCGAACTTTTTCGCTGCACCAGGATGTTCATTGTCTGTTAAATCGAAATCTCCACTTTTAAATTGACGAAACCATGTCTCACATGTTCTAATCACTGGAGCATATTCACCATAAGTTTCTACCAGCAATCGATGAGCTTCAACTGCTTTTTTCTTTTGATGAAATAAGGAAAGCAACGAATGCCGCAAATGCGATTTACTTGGAATGAAACTCGACATATTCACTGAGGTAAACAATTATGATGCTATTATTTTGGCAGAATGTAATTGTGTATTTTTGAAGGTTATTGTCCATAGAAAAATATGACATAGATGCCAAATCATAGAAATGTATACATATCTCTAGCGACATCTATGAGTGAAACCGGTAAATTTCAACTAACACCCTTGGTAAAGCATAAGAAATGCATAGGAGTTGAGATTTCGCTGTTTCCCTGGTTGCATAAATTCGTCTCACTTCCAAATAATTGAAATTTCCAAGCTCAAACTTAAGACGAACCGTCTCAAGTTATTTTTCTGACAACTCGAACTCGATCCTTGGAAGCAGGTAGGCGAACGAGGCAATGGAGGCAATAAAAACAATCACTATAAACCAAGGGTCTTTCATTACAGCTTAGAATAAAAATTAATCATATGCAACCCTTCCAATTGATCATTTTTTTATAACTCTCAAATTATTAAAAAATTTACATAAAACACTTCTCATATGAGGACGGTCCGAAAAGTATCTGACCTGCATCCATATCTCCGCGTTGGTGCTATTCTTCGTCAACCGGACCGTGGCATCCTTCAAAGTAGTCCCCATTTGATTGAACCACACGCTCTCAGCGGTGCTTCCACATCTTAAAGCAGTCCCCAAACGTAGACTTTGGAATGGCCTTCAGCTCGCGCGTCGTAATACTCTGAATCGTCTCGATGTCGTCGAACCGCTTTCCTTTGAGCGCCATTTTCAATTTTGGGAACATCCAGAAGTCGCAGGGAGCTAAGTCGGGACTGTACGTAGGCTGGCGAAGCTGTACAATCTTGTGTTTCGCCAAAAATTGCTGCACAAGGTTCGATGGATGCGTTGGCGCGTTATTGTGGTGAAGAAGTCAGTCACCGCACACACGCGAGTCATTCCTAAAATCTTGTTCAAAATTTCCCAAACAGTGGTTTTCGGTATTCCGAGATCATTTTCTAGTTTACGAACAGTCAATCGACGGTCAGCTTTGATTGAAGCAAAACTTAATGCAAATTCGTTGATCTGTTCTTTCTGTCATTTTCAACTGTAAACAAATGCAACGAACGGAAAAAACACGTTGGACATAAACACACGCTGCGCGCGACCCAAGGCGTCCGGCCGGTAACTACGGCATTCATAGAGTTCGTGAGGGACTACTGGTTACGCTCATACCACACAGAGGCCAATCGAGCGCTCTGGCGCGAAGATATAAACGCAGGTCGGATACTTTTCGGACACACCTCGTATGTACAAGAATTTGAATTTTAGTTTAAATCCTCCTTAATTTTCACTTTTTCTGCTGAAAAAAGAGTTGTAAAACATTCTCTTATCTTCAGATAAACTTTAATTTGATGTTACTTTTGTGTAATCAAAAGATTATTTTCATTTTTTGCTGAGAGACTTAACATAAGTATAATAAAATTTAAATGGCGTAACTGTACTTATAATTTCATTAATCATAAATTTAGGAATCGGATTTAAATGACCTTCTTATTGTATGAAGTATTATTTCAATTAAAATAATAAGAATACAATTATTTTTAGATTTCAATTATTCATCATCTCTAGACGGAAAATTTAATTTCTGAAACTAAAGCTTTAACAGCAGCTCATTGTCCTAAAGAATTTTTTACTTAAAAAATTATTCCTGACTTCCAAAAATATTCTGTTGTGCTTAAAATTATGGAAAATTCTTCAGAAATTGTAAAAAATATTTTAATTGCAGAAGTGCAAGCATCTAGAAAGTATAAATTAACAGGCGATGATCGATATTCTTCTTATGACATTGCAGCAATGATGATAGGTCATCAAGACAATCGAAAACTATTAATAAACTATGAAGTTTAAACCATAAAAAACTGGATAAATTGCCCATTTTTTTCCCAAAGAAACTAGTTTTAAAAGTTGTCACCTTCTTTTCTCTTTATGATGTTTTCTAATTTATCAATAGTGCAAATTTGAGTTGCTTTATTTAGTCAATTACGATTATTTTTTACCCAAAGATTGTAATTTTCATCAATCGAAACCTCTTATATGTGCAAAAGTCGCCACGTCAGATGTCTCACTTGACGCGGTATGTAGCATATTTAATAATAAACTTTAAAAAATATTTTATTCTGTATATTTCAACCACAGTGAAATATATTGGCAAACATTTCTAATTCATTTTAGGGAGACGTAGGAATACCATTAATTCAGAATGACGATGTAATTGGAATGCTTCACAAAATATTATTGAATGGATTTCTTATTTTCAAATAAACTCTGTGCAGCTATTTTAGAAAACAGGGCAATAAGCAAAAAGCGTCTAAACAGGCCGAAGTGTCAAACACCACGCCTAAGAGCGAGATACGATCAACCCCCGAGCCTCTATTAGACGTCGAGTGTATCATATTTTTTAAAAGATGAGAAATGAAACAAAAATTAAAAAATCCATATGAGTCAGAATTGTAGGATTACCCTGTATATTGTACAGAATATTTTTCATAACAAATGTAAGAAATTCAATAAAATGACTACAGTTAAGCAAGACACAAAATTAAGAAGAACCTATTCATTTGATTTACTTCCATTACAAAATCAAACTTTTATTTTTGATGCAAATGTGGTTCTAATGGATATAAAGTTTACAAAACTATTGTTTATTTATTGATTAGACGCACAATGGAATCAGTCTGGAATCTTCATGAAGAAAAATAGTTTCACTTCAATTTACATTTTTAAGCTGACCGAACTCATATGAATTCTTTAACATTTAGTACATCACAAATTATTTCAATAATATTAAATAATTAATTAGTTGAGTTTGAAATTTTTGTCACTGCCTATATTATCGAAGGATCACGAGTCCCGTATCAGATAGAATACGTTGTCGAGAGGTGTCCTCGTAAACAATTTCAAACTCTTATATCGCAAATAAATGCAATTGAATTCAAATATTTAAAGAATTTGAAAATCTTTCTGTGAAAAAAAAGACGGTTTCGACTGAATATTAAATAATCTTCATATGTCCCAACTTTGCAAACAGTTGATTAAAGTTTATCGGACTTTTTTTTTCTTCGTGCAGATATCTTACTTGAATATTTCTCAAAAGCTTCAATCAGGGTTATCATAACAAGAACATTTTAATTAGTTTCATACCTTTTTATAAATCTAACTAAAGCTCCACGCATATTGTAACCCACACTATACGTCATATTCTTAAAAAATAAAATTAACAAGAATGTTCAGAAGAGATTGGATCCCCTCTTCATGAGATATTATATGATAACGATGATTATAAAATTAAATTGTCTAGTAAAGTTTTTCAGAAGTAGGGAAAGACTCCGTTTAAATAAAAATACAAAATCAAAAATGAAGATCACTATAACTTATTGTTTCTACGTTTTTATCAATATTGTTGGTGCTATTGGTAATTATTTTCAAATTTTTCATACATAATTAGTTTTCGCAAAAGTAAAATTATTGAGTCAGAATAGCAAAAGTTTTAAAAGTAAATTCCTTGGACTTTCTGAAATTTTACTTGAAGTTACGGAATTGAAATAAATTTGACTACTTTCATCTTAAAATTATGAAACTTTAACAGATTTTCAGTCACATATAACTTTTTAAAATTTCATTTGCTCAGAACATGAAATATTATCAGTTTCAAGTTTCAGAATTTTTAGATATAAGTATAGCAATATTCAGTAATTTGAAAAAAATAGTTCCACTGTTGCCAAATGTATGTAACAATTTATACACCGCATTTGAGATTGTGCTAGAAATATACAAGGTAAGTGTTTTATCTTTAGATATCGAAATATCTCAAGAAATACGTATCGTATGAAAAAAATTCCTGTATTTGAAACTTTCTATTTTCGAAGGGGAAAAGCGACTTTACAAAAATTTACCCTTTCTTAGTACGTCTTCTTTCATTTCACAAATTTTTAAATTGATACTTCATTTGCAAAGACACGTGTTTACAGACAAAAAATTTCGGTAATAATTAGGTCCGGTTGATCCATGGCCTTAAGCAGTTTTTATTTTCATCAATAACACAGACCTACAAACATTTTTTTTTCTGCGCGAAGAATGCCACTATGATATTCCCATGTATTTTTTACCGCTGAAACCGAATTCGTAACTCGTTTGATTCCAGCAAGTGAGGATTTCGTCGTAAGCTCAAAAAACATTTCAAAAAGTCACTAAATTCAATATTCCTATAACCCCATAACCAAATAAGCCCTGAAACATGTAATGCCTTAAGCCCATAACTCCTTAACACTATAAACTCATAATCTCTCAATCCCATAACCCCGTAACCCTGTACACCGAAAAGGTCATGTACTGCAAAACCGAAAATCTCGTGTATGTTTCTTTTGTGACTTCCAGCGATGGGTGAATTTCATACAATAAACTCAAACACCCGTCAACTTATTACCCCATTACCCCTTAACCCTGTATAATGTCGTGTATGTTTCTTTTGTGAGTTACAGTGTTGAGTAGACTTTATATTCTGTTACATCTTTTGGCACTCCCAGCTCCCTGATCATACAATCTTATTCCACCTTGAAAATGTTGTGTGTAACAATTTGCTCTCTCAAACTAAAAATCCTGCTACCTTAGAGATTGCTGGAAATGGTGACAACTATTTCAAATGAAAATGTGTAGAATGATCCTTTTTCCAGTTCTCTAAGGCAACGAAGCCAGCGAAGACGTAATTTTCCTAAGGTGCCATAAGAGACTGCTACGACTCTGAGGAAATCCCCCATACTCAGTCCTAGGGAGATATGAGGGTTATCACCCCTAAACTAGCAGACTCACCTGATTTAACACAACTCTCATAAAATACAGTATGCGAATGTTTCCAGTGTAACAACAGCGTCAACAAAATCTGATAATGGTAATGAAAAAGATCATGAAGATCTCAATTCATCAGTCACAGAAATGGAAGTAGATGAAGCTTCCAAAGAAGATGTTCATGAAGATAGTAGTGAGAGTAGCGATAGTGAAAGTCAAGGTGAATATTGGGTACCGAAAGTGAAAGATGGTAAATGTTAGCCTTTCAATCAGGGAGAACTGAGTGATTTTATTAGGGAGCTTGACCTGCCAAAAGATGGAGCTGCTTCGAGGCTGAAAGAAAGGAAAATTCTGTTAAAAGGAACGAAAATTTCACCGTATGGAAATAGAGATGAGCCATTCAGAAAATACTTTACCGAAGAAGATGACTTGGTATATTTTATTGATGTTATTGGTCTCATGAATGAATTGAAAGAGAATGTATACAAATCTGAAGAATGGAGATTGTTCATAGATTTTTCAAAACGAAGCCTTAAAGCAGTGTTATTGCATAATGCAAATAAATATGCTCCGGTGCCCATAGCACATGCAGTAACTTTCAAGGAAGAATATGGAAATATAGCGATGGTATTAGATAAGATTAAATATACGGAATACGTTTGGCAGATTTGTGGCGATAGCCAGATCATCATTATGATTTTGGGTCAGCAATCAGGTTTCACAAAGTTTCCATGCTTTCACTGCTTGTGGGATAGTAGAGATTGCAACAATCATTATATCGAAAAAGATTAGCCTGCCCGAAAATCTATAAAATCTGGATCAAAGAACGTCATAAATTAACCATTGTTAGAGCCGTCTAAGATTCTCCTCCCTGCGCTGCACATAAAACTGGGTTTGATGAAATAATTTATCGAAGCTTTGGATAAGAATGAAAAATGTTTTCCATACTTACTTAAGAAATTCCAAACGTTATTGGGTGCTAAATTAAAAGAAAGTATCTTTGATGGTCCTCAAATGTGTAAGATATTGAGGGATGAATCATTCATTGCCACAATGAATGATACCGGTTACGCCATGTATTGGCTATATTAGACTATCTAGTTCCACAAAGGACAAAAATAGACTCGACGAATGCGCATGCTCTTCTTCCTTGTTTCAGGACTCGGAAAAATGTCTGCCTCCTAGAAAAACGTGTCGGTGTGCGCTTGACAAAAGTTTATTCCAAAGGAACCTAATAATGATTATGTAACAAATTCTCTATGCCAATTAGAATATACCTTACTACCTTTCAAACAACGCGAAGCTATCAAATCCACGTCCTAAAATAATAACAGTTAGTCATGAGGGTATGGATGTATAGGGTTATGAGATTAAGGAGTTACATGTTGATGGGTGTTTGAGTTTATTACAGTAAAACCTCATTTATCGGGACATTTTGTTTCTCCTCCAGCCACCACTCCTTGTACATAGTGACATAGTGACAGTTTGCAGATGTTTCATTTGCAGGAGTTTTATTAGTCAATTTTTTTACATACCTTCGTTTGTATTTCTATCTTCATTTTCCATTATGAAAAACCAAATAAATTTACACAATTTGCAAATACATTACAACTTATGTACATAAGCATTACTAAATGTCAACATACAACAAGAGTCATGGCAACCCACCATGAGACTGTAGGTGGTAGTGGGGAGCCCCTCCAAATCCCAATAAACGAGGTGTTTACATTTCAAGAGCGTCCCGATAAATGAGGTTTTACTGTATATGAAGTTCACTCATCACTGTAAGTCAAAAAATATACATACACGAGATTTTTCGATTTTGCAGTACATGACCTTTTCGATGCATAGGGTTATGGGGTTATGGTATTGAGAAATTATGGGGTCACAGTGTTGAGGGGTTATGAAGTTAAGGCATTACATGTTTCAGGGCTTATTTGGTTATGGGGTTATAGGTATATTGAATTTAGTTATTTTTTGAAGTGTTTTTTAGGTTAGGACGAAATCCTCACGAGCTGGAGTCAAGCGGGTTACGGATTCGGTTTCGGCGGGAAAAAATATATAATATCATAGTGGCATTCTTAACGCAAAAGAAAAAAATTTGTGGGCCTATGTGTAATCTTAGAAAGAATATCCCGAAAGGTAAATTTCAGATTTTAATTATTCTTTGTTTTCAGAGGAAAAATTAATTGGTGGTCAGGATTTTTCTCCGAAGTTTAAGAAATGTGTGGTTTCTTACAGACGTGAGGACGTGCATAAGTGTTCCGGTATTTTAATTTCTAAAAATCAAGTTTTAACAGCAGCTCATTGTCTAGAAGAATTTTTTACAGAAAAAGTTCTTCCTGACTTTAAGAAATATTCTATTGTGTTTGGACAAAATGAGAGTCTTTCGGAGTCTAAAAAGAAACATCCAATTCAAGAAGTGATAGCACATAGAAAGTACGACTTCAGGTTTCCGAAGCCTCTTCACGATATTGGACTTATAATCGTAGGTTATTAGGATACGTCAAAATCATTCTATAATACTTGTATGAAATTGATAAATTCATTTCGTTTTCAAGAAATATAAAAGAAGGAGAAATAAGCTATCATAATTTTAACAGTCTTGATAGCATGTTTATTATAATTTTTATCGAAAAGTAAAACTCATTATTAATTCATTTTTCACACCTATTCTTATTTCTCTTATCTTTCTTATCACTCTCGCGCAATTACAAAATATTATTCGGTTCATGTACTTAGGAGTTTAATACTGAGTCCTAGGAAAGTTACAATTTTGAAAGGTTCATTACATAAGATTCTTTTAGTTAATTGAAAAATAAAATATTCCGCACATGAAGGAAAAAGTAATACATTTCTCCTTCAAGATTTAAAAATTTGATGCAGGATAGTTATAAATAAATACAAACCCAATGGGCACACGATATTAGAAACGTTTATGTAACATTCTGCAAACGTTCTAGGAACATCCCAATGTCCAGTGTCCGAAAGACGTTCTTAGAACGTTTTTGGAACGTCTTTCAGACATTGGAAATTGGGATGTTCCTAGAACGTTTGTAGAATGTTACATAAACGTTTCTAATATCGTGTGCCCATTGGGAATTTAAATGTTCCTTGAATATCTAAAAATTTTACATACTTTTTTATATAAATAAAAGTATGTGATAAACAATTAAAACTTATTCATAGCACTAACAATAAAGTTTATGATATTCAGTCACAAGAACATGACCAGATTTGAAATGTCCTAAAGTTTTAAAATTCTAGTAACCTGTATGATTTGTAATTTGTAGTTGATGGAAATGCTTGTTGAATCAGAGTTTGTAAGTTGGATAAATATCTCACAAGAACCACTAGATATTTTATCAAAAGCTAGAATAGTAGGATGGAATTTCGACAAAAACTTTGAATCTATTGGAGAAATCACTTTAAAAACAATTACAGTTGAATTAAAACCAAATTCTTTCTGTGAATTGCATCATTCAGAATCTTTTGTCTGTGCATTAATTCCAACATCAGATGACATGGTTAACGTGGTAAGTAGCATATTTAACAAAAAAGTTTGGAAAATAATTTATCCTTCACATTTTAGCGTTTTCAGTAAAAGATATTGTGGACAATTTTTTATTAATTTCAGAAAGACATAGGAGCACCGTTGATTCAAAAGAACATGGCTATAGGAATGCTTTCCAAAATAATATCAGGAAGAATTGTTATTTTTAATAATATGTATAAAATATATAAAGAAATTATCAATTTATGTAGAAAGCGCAAAAGAATACCGAACGCAACTATGCCACGCCGAAGAGTTAGATATGATCCATTTCTGGAATCCGAAAAGATGAAAGCAGCATATTTTGTGGATAGAAAATTATACAAATAGTTCGTTACATATTTTTAATACTAATACGCAAAGTTATAAGAAATATGTAAATTAAAAATATGCCGAGCATCAACGGAATAATATTTAAAAAATCTGTATGCCGAAGAATCTTTATGGTATTGCCAATTGGGATACATAAATTTACAAATTAACAAATTTATTTTTTACTCAAGATTCAAGATTATTGCTCTACATTATTTCGTAAATTTGAACTTAAAATAAAATCAGTGAAATTATTCGAGCTACTTTATATTTGAATGAACGATTATTTGAACAATAATTTTTATCATTATTTCAATAGGTAAAACTTCAAAACATGAATAAAAAGCGACTAAATGTATCATGAAAATCATGTAATCATGCGATGATAATATAATTATAAAATAAAATTTTTTAGACTAACATGATTTTATTGCGATTAGTGCTTTTGGTAAATATCTTGAAATTTCACATACATAAAACCATCTAGAAAATTGCAAATTATTAGTACTAATTTATGAAAGATGAAAAACTTTCATGGAACAAGTTGTTTCCATACTAAAACTCAAAATATTAGACTTGAAATTCATGATAAACCTAAAAGTTGTGCAATCCAAAACGATATTCAATTTTATTTACAAATTTTAGAAGAAGTTAAATACAAATTTTATATCGTGACAAAGAAACTTTCATACATTAAATATTGCTAACGTAAATAAAAATGTACCTTTTTTACCAGGAAAGAATTATCGTATTTGAATTTACATAAGTTATCAAGATTATAAAATATCCATTTGTTATACAGTAAAAAGATTGACGTCATATTAAAATTGAACATTTTCTTTCACTATATCCACGCTGGCGAAAGTATCGGATAGGAATTCATTCCAAGCCATTCAGAACTATTCCGATTCATTCCGATATCTGTATCCGAGCCAATTCGAATCATTCCGAACTAATCCGAAAAACGTTTTGTATCTCGTTTGATGAAAATCGGTAAAAAATCAATCCGACCTTATCAGATTTAATCCGAGGCAACAGTCCGAATGAATCCGAACCAATCCGAAACCAAGTTTTCAATTCGTATCAATCTAAATCAATCCGAGCTCGGATTGATCCAAACCGAATTTTCAATCAGAATTAATCCGAATCATTACGACCTCGGATTCATTCAGATTGATTCTGATTGAAAATTCGGTTTGGATCAACACAAGCTCGGATTGATTCAGATTGAAAACTTGGTTTCGGATTGATTCTGATAGTTGCCTCGGATCAAATCGGATTAATTCAGATCGATTTTTTACCATTTTTCATCAAAAGAGATACAAAATGTTTTTCAGATTGGTTCGGAATGATTCGCATTGGCTGGGATACAGATATCGAAATGAATCGGAATAGTTCTGATTGGCTCGGAATGAATTCCTATCCGATACTTTCGACAGGGTATTTAATAGCATAGTTCATAAAATGTCATCACAAATATTCATAATAATAATAGGAAATACCACTCTATTCGAGTGACATCGATTGGATCCCCTCTTAAAATAATAAGTGATATGGAAACGATAATTTTAAAATAAAATTGTTTATCAAAGTTTGTCAGAAGTAGAAGAAGACTCTGCTCGAATAAAAATACACTATCAGAAATGAAGATCTCCATCATTTTCTGTATCTACATCTTTGTTGATATTGCTAATACTTTTGGTAACTATTCTAAAAATTTTACTATCACTTTTATTTTAAGTATTTTCTTCCTAACCTCTCAAAGTTTATTTGATATAGTAAAATAAATAAAACTATGATGCTGCACAATAGGAAAGCATTTTTGAACTTATTGTAAGACGTATGTTCTTGATAAAATAAATAATTAAATTCAGATCAATTGGAGTTTACTCTGAATAATTTTCCCCTTTAAAAAATATAAAAATTCCAAACCCGTATAGAATAATCTTGCTAGGCAGTAATTAAGACATTTTGCAGGAAATAGATGATTAAAAGAAACATGTTCTTAGTTTAAATAGACAAGAATATAGTTAATTTTTCAGATTCTACTTATTCATCGACTTTGGAGGAAAAATTAATTGGTGGCGAGCATGTTTCATCAAAACAAAGGAAATATGTGGTTTCTTATAGACATAGAAACGTGCATAAGTGTTCTGGATTTTTAATTTCTAAAAATCATGTTTTAACAGCAGCTCATTGTCTAAATGATTTTTTCATAAAAGAAATTATTCCTGACTTCAGGAAATATTCCGTCGTGGCTGGGCTTAAAGAAATATTTTGGAAAATTGGACAGCATCATTCTATTAAAGAAGTAATAGCACATAGAAAATATAACTCAAGTTATCCAAAACCTAGTTTTGATATTGGACTTATAACGGTAAGTCTTTAGGTCATTTTTTGCATAAAATTATTCTATTTTTTTACAATCTCGGGCTTCAATCTCGTTTAATTTACCAGCAATCTGTACAATTAAATTTGTTTCATAGTTGATGAATGATCTTGTTGAATCAGATTTTGTGGGTTGGCTTAATATCACACAACATAGACCAGACATTGTGTCAATAAAAAGGGTGGCGGGATGGAATTTTCATAGGGAAGATGAATTTTATGAAGAGATTATATTAAAAACAGCTGTTGTTAACATAAAACCAAATTATTATTGTCAGCTGCATCATACGGCATCTCTTATTTGTGTAAGCATTGTCAGTTCATGTGACATGTTTGACATGGTAAGTAGTATAGTTTATTGATACACTTGAAAAATATTTCTTCTTGTACTTTATGTTTTAATCCTAATGAAAAGTATTACTAAGAATTTTTTTGTAAATTTTAGGATGACATAGGAGTACCGCTGATTCAGGAGGGAAAAGCTATTGGAATGCTTTTGAGAATACTGTCAGGAAATCTTGCCGTTTTTAATGATCTTTATAAAGCTATTTTCGATATCATGGAAATGAGCAAGGAGGGCAAAAAACTGCGAGCAACTGAAGCACCACGCAGAAGAGCTATATTCTATCAAGGCTTGGGATATAATAAGGTATCAAAAACCAGCTCAAGTTAAAAAAATGTATAAGCATATTTGCAAACACTCCCGTTTATAAATGAACGTACAAATTAATAAATATTTGTCTACATTTGAAATTTAAGACTTTTTCTTTGCTAGACCAGTGCTTAGAAGGTTTAGCCAATCCCCAATCGGTTCATCAAAAATTTTTCAACTTGGGTATTGGGTTGTCCCAGAAGTAATTGCCGTTTTTTCATACAAATTAAACACATTTTTTCAAATACAAGGAATGAACTTTAGTCAGTGATATATTTTCCAATTTGTTCAATGACCTTTTGCCATCTTTCTGGTAACTTCATGATTCCACGCTTATAGAATTTCTGGTCTTTATCGGCAAAAAACTGAAACAAGTGCGATTTCACAGCTTCATCATCATTGAATGTTTTACAATTCAAGGAGGTCTGCAAAGATCAAAATAAATAGTAATCTGATGATGCAAGGTCAGGGCTATATGGTGGATGTAACGTCACTTCCCACCCAAGCCTTAATAATTTTTGATGGGTAGCTAAAGATGTATGTGGTATAACGTTGCGATGATGAAAAATTACACCTTTATGAATGACCAATTTTGGCCGTTTTTCTTTGACCTCTGCGTTCAATTTGTTCAGCCCACGACAGTAGGCATCCGAATTAATCGTTTGGTTCATTGGAAGCGGTTCAAAAAATACTACGCCTTTCCAATCCCACCAAACAGACAGCATAATCTTTTTTCCATGCAATTCAGCTTTCGATGTTGTGTGTGGTGGTTCATTACGCTTGGACCATGATCGTTTCCGAGCGACGTTATTGCAATCAATCCATTTCTCATCACCAGTGACAATTCGTTTCAAAAAATGATCGAATTCATTGCGTTTAACATGTTTAACATGTCAACTAACAAATGCCAGAAGGAAAAAATCATGACGTCGAAAGAAGCCATTCAAAAAGATGGTCAAAGACATCTATATGTGAAATCGGCAATTACTTCTGGGACTGTTTTAATAAGGAACTGGGGTTAAATATAAATGTGAATAAATCAACACAACATCGAAGTTCGAGTTTAAATTACAAAAGTATATTTATTAAAAAACTAAAAAAAGAATGTATAAAAGTGCGCGAGTGTCTGAGAGGGACAAATTCGTCCAGTCTCAACTTTATCTTAAAATCGACTAACTCAAAATATAACCACTTACTCCAAAATGCACTCCAAGAGTTCTTTCCAACCTTCATAAATCCCTACTCTTAAAACTACTGCATCTGTTTTCTCATGCATTTTCTCCAGGTGGAGGACCTTTTCTTAATTTCCAACCGATACACTTTATTACGGTTGTCTGCAGTGTCGAGAGAGTATCGTCTGGAAATATTAAGTCTAAAATAAAATAAAATCTAAACTTCTGATGCGAACGGTCTACAATATACTCAGATCATAAATTAACGCCTTTTCCGTTTGCAAGAAAAAATAAGCATAATTTAACAGGGACAACCCAATAACAGCAAAAAATGTTCACGAAATTTTTTTAACTATATGGCTCTTAACATATGTAATTGCGCGGTAATCATAATAATAAGCAATGAAGGTAGATGTCGAGCCAAAAATCAGATCTCTGGAAAAACGGTTCTTCTATCATTTTAAGAGTTGAAGTGATATGGCTTACTTTTTCGAGAAAAATATTCTCTACAATTCTACCATTTACAATTTTGAAAGTAAAATTTTCAGTGGTTTTAAAATAAATATGCTTCAAAGACTTTTTACGTATTTTTGAAATGGGAAGCAGCAGAGTTGCAGAAAATATTTTCCCCAAAATAATAAGCCACGATTAATTAGTCAGGTAGTTCTTGAAAATCTACCAAACTAATATAACATGACGAGAACGTTAATGGATACTAAATCCCTATTTTTTATAAACCTAGATAAAGCTAATGAATATCAAACTTTGGCTGGAATTTGAAACTTAATTTATGCGACAAATGTTTGGTTCATCCGCTTCTAAAGTCCGCTGTGAGAATAATTATATTCGTTATATTGTTATCAATATTTCGTAAGATAAAGCCATGAAAAATGAACAAATATGATTTAATATGTCCTTGAAATTTAATTCAGCGAAGACGATAACTACGAAATCAAATTGTCGACTAAAGTGTTTCAGAAGTAGAAGATTCCGTTTACAAGAAAATTTGCTGTCCAGAAGGAAGATGGCAGTTATTTTCTGTCTATACATTTTTATAATTGTTGCTGGTGCTATTGGTAAATATCATTAAATTTTACAAACATAATTGATTTTCAGAAGTTTTAACCTTCTAGTGCTAATATTAGGAAAGCTGTAATCATATTACGTGGAAAAACTTCCTTAAAAGTTACGTTAATTTTTAATTTCAGCCAATCAAATTTTCGTTTTGCATCTTTATCTTCCAATGATTATTCAGGAACTATAATAAAATAATTTTTCTTTTAATTTACACGAAACAGAAGTTTCAATAACCATATAAAATAAATTTACATAATATGTTACTGAAGCTAAAACCACAATAAATTCCAATAAAATTGAACAAATGCTTATCTTTTCGCTAAAAAAGTGGATTTTTTCTCCATCTAAACATCGTAAAACTATTTACAAACTATAACCTAATATCCACAAAGGGCTTAAAAACTTTTCAATATGAAAAGACTTTCAATTTTCTTTAAGAAGCTTATGAGCATTTGGGAGTTGAATCTTTTTTATACAAAGAAAATCTTCAAAGTTTTCTATTCATAATCTTCCATCTTTAAGAAACACGTCTTTTGACTCAAGTTTTCTTCGATCAAAAATGTTTTTTTGCTCAGATTATCTTGTATTTAATTAGCTCATGAATATGGCTTTTGTACCAGAATTTTCGTATGAAATAATCAAACTCTATTTGTATCTTTATAAAAAAACACACTTTTCAACCATTATAAAGAATATAAACTCGCTTTCAGTAACGGATCAGTTATAATGTATCTGTAATATATCATAAGATTATCTTAATATATTGAGTATCGAATACTCAAGCTCTGTTTCTATCTTAAAAATAAACACATTTTTTAACTAATATAAACTTTTTTATGCATGTTTAGTTTTATCAATTTTGAGACCAGCAACTTAAAATTATTTGAATATGTTAGAAATAGCCAATTAGGTTCTTTTTTTACACAAAAGCAAGTTCGCGACACGTATTCGAAGTATGTTATGTCTTGTATGTAGAAAACTACATGAAATACATGGGTTTTCGACGTGTCGTTACCTAACCCTGGTGTCGTCATACAGCACACATCCCACACATGCATGTGCCACCTGATTTATCTTTATGATAAATTAATGTATAATTATGAAGTATTGGATAAAGTCACATGAATAAAACGTCCTTAAGCTTCACAATTAAATAAATATCTTGATGAGTACTTGTCGACGTTCCCAGCAGACGATTCAAAGAACAAAGCAAACAGTAAGATAACAATATAGATATTATTCTGTTGGATTCTTTAATTGGGTGAAAAAATTTTTGAGAATCTAATTTCTCTTCAAATAATGATAATTATGAATTTAAAAAATATAATTATTAATTTTGAGAACATTTATAATTTCTCTTACTACTATTTGAGAAAATATTGGGATTATTAAGTCGATAAGAAATTAGAATCTCAAAAATGTATTCAATCATTTAAAGAATTCAACAGAGTAATATCTACACGGAAAAAAATTTGGTAGAAATGCTGCACTACCTCTGGTGCTCCTGCGTCACTACACTGGAGGGCAACTGCAGCGCTCTTTATAGGTTAGCAGGTTTACTTTTTCGTGGACCTCGTGGACTAACTGCTCGCCCACAATTGCGGGAGAGCTGCTGCCCCACAGGAGGGAATGCTGCGGCGTGTCATATAAACTGATATTTGACTATACTTTTCAATGGATAATTAGATTGTTTTGATATTTCTGAAATCGTCGTTAATTATTATATCTTTTGAAGAATTTGTTTAATTTCTTAAAATGATGTGAAATTATTTGAAATCTCAACATTGAGGTTAGGTTACTTGTAAACAGATCGTAATGAACCAAAAAGTACTTTCATGTAAATCATAAAAAACTTAAAATTTGTACTTTCGCCTGCTTTTGCATTTGCCTGACGATGCGGTGCAACTACACTCCCTCCCGAAAGGAATGCTGTGTTCCTTCGACGTAAATCAACTGCTCACCCACAGAGGGAACGCGGCATACCCAAATGCATAGTCGCACAACTCTCATCCGCTAAACACAACAGCTCCACTGCTAGGGGCAGCATCTGCACCAAATTTTTTTCCTTGTATATTATTTATTGTCTTACTCTTCGCTTTGGCCTTCAAATCGTCCTTTGGGAACGTCAAGAAATGCGTGTCGAGATATTTGTTCAATTGTTACGCTTAAACTCTGAAGAAAAATTGCCAAAAATGTTCCAAAAAACTTCTCTGAATCCTGCAACAAATTTTGGTGACAGTTTATCTTAAGATTCTTTAAATTCGCTAGACTCCCAAAAAGTTTGAAACTTTTATTACATTATTTTTTCCACAGCTTGATAGCGAATTTTTATTTAATTTTCAAAATGATTAATCGAAATTATGAGCATGTTGTTAGTCTATCAATATTAATGTGTTAAATTACTCAAAATTGTTTCACAAAATTAATTTTTCTACTTGCGGGTCAAAATGGGCACTTTTTTTACCACTGCGGGGCAAACAATAGAATATTATGCAACTAAGAAAAAAAAGTTCATTTTTCTCGTATTTCACACCATTTTTTTCTACTTGAGCTTTTTGATTAGGCTTTATAACCATAGATCATCCGAAGATTCTACCCTACCAGTATTTAAGTTCCTGTAACCCTATTGCTATCCAAAATGAGATACCGAGATGAAAATTCGTGAAATTAGATAAAATGCGCTAAGATAAGTATGTGTGGTCATAAATGTTTATAATAATTACAAAAAAACTGTTTTTAAAGAGAATTTTATTTTAGACTTATATGAACATTTATATCTAAACAAACCTTTCTTAGTTCATTTTTTACAATTTTACAAATTTTCAAATCAGTATCTGATTTTGCATGAAAATGGTGTTACAACCAAATCGTGCCATACGTGTTGTTTTCGTATTTCCACTCGTTCTCAAGTTTAAAACTTGATTAAACACGTTTATATGTGTAAAATTAACATGGCTAGGGTGTGTGACGGAAAACACGCCCTAAAACGTGTAAAAATGGCAAAAAGCATTTAGCACACGTAAGTGTGTTAAAATAAGACGCTTGGATTTGCAGTGTATCGTTATTGAACAATTAATTAAAGGAAAATTAGTTTTAACTTAAACTCATGAGAGCAAAATTATTTTTTCAGATTCTAATTCTTCGTTGCCTCCAGAACAGAAACAAGATGATTGTAAGAGTCCTTCATATGGGACAAAGCAATTTCTAGTTTCTTGTAGACATAAGGGCGTGCATAAATATACTGGATTTTTGATTTCTGAGAATGAGGTTTTAACACAAGTTGAATTCCTAAAAGAGATTTTGACAAATAGAATACTTCCCAACTTCACGGATTATTCTGTTGTGGTTGGAATTGGTAGCAACACTAATACAAAACCAAAGCCTGTTGAAATCGACGAAGTTCGATGTCATAGAAAGTATAGCAGTGCACATTCATCGCTTTCCCATTATGTTGGAATTATAATAGTAGGTATCAAGAGTATTGAGAGAATATTAGTTACTTTAAATTTATTTGGTGTAAAAGCACTTTAATTGAGTCGCCGGATAGTATAACCCCACAAAAAATGTTTCTGGCCGTTTTAGTTGGCCACAGGGACCTCGAAAAGAAACTTTGTTGAAAGGCAATTTTTACGCTTAAATCCTTATAAACAACTTCATGGCCCATCGTTCTTCCCTTTGGACAAAGTTATTTTTCAAAACTACCGTGACCAATTAAAACCAATTGTGATTTCAATGGAAAAGAAGTCATTGTAAATATACTTCAAACATTAAAATGTAACTATTTTTTTGCAATCACCACATATTTCATGTTCCAAGTTATCAAAATTTTGTATGATAAAATTATTTTTTTTTAGTTGGTGGAGAATACTGTGGCATCGGACTCTATCGGTTCGATTGATATGCCAGGGCTGCCAGTAGACAGTTTGGCACCATCATATGTATTAGGATATCAATTTTTCACGGTCGATGAGACTGATGAAATTAATGGAATAAGATCAATTGAAGTTGTGATAAGACCAAAGATCCATTGTCAAATCCAGCCTTCAGAATCTCTTATTTGTGCGAACACTAAGACACCCAATGATATTTTTAACGCGGTAAGAACCACATTTTATATATTTTTATACATTTATATATTTGAGTTATCATGCTCGAATAAGTACAACCATACTGGATAGTTTTGCATTTCGAATATAATTATTGATTACAACACTAATATTTATATTTATAATATACGCTTATACAGTGAGGGCTTGAATTTAAGCTGAAATCGTCCGTTAGGTCACTTTGAAAATTAATTATGAAGAAAGTATTATATAAATAGTTTATGTGAATTGTACGCCATTATATGCTTAATTTCATTGGAATATTGATCGAACGTCGTAAAACATATCTTATTCTGTGCATTTCATATGTAGTGAAAGTTATTGTTGAACATTTTTATGCACTTCAGAAAAACATAGGAGCACCGTTGGTTCAGAAAGGCGTAGCTGTCGGAATGCTTACCAAGGTTATATCAGATGAACTTGCTATATATATGAATCTTTATAGAACTTATAATGAAATCAATGAAATCAGAATGAAACGCATGAAACAACCCGTCAATAGAGTACCACGCAGAAGAGCTAGGCGTGATCAACATTTGTTCCAGGATATAAAAAGAAGGAAAAGGTACCATGAAAATGATTAATATCAACACATATTGTGACTACCACACTATTGTGAATCTAAAATATCATTTTATGGAACTGCAAGTGTATAAAACTTCAGTTCATGCTTCACAAATACCCGACAGAAGTTTCAAACAATGTACACAAACTGTAATAAATAATGAAATTATTTTTTGACGATTACAAAGCTCCAAATGTTACTTTTGTTGCATCCTCACCAAAAATTATAGTCACGTATTTCATACTAAAAATCACCACTCACTTTTTATCCATATTTGAAAAAATATGTCATAGGAAAAATGAGAAATGTGTACGATTACAACAGTGAAGTTGTTTGATGATGCGATGACGTAAATTACACTCAAAGAAAAAACGAGCTCTAGAAGCAGCATGAGAGTGATCTATACTCTTACTGCGGGTTCGTAGCATGCTTTCAACGCACGAATTTATGCTTAATAAGTTAAGAAAATGTCTTTACCAGGAAAAGACTAATGTCTTGCTAGTGAAGTTCGAACGCTGACCGAAAAGAGCACGTATTTCCTGTGTCTGAAAGTTAGAGATGAGTTTACCTCAAACGCACGAATTTCATGCTTTTCCTTCATGAGACGATTCAAATCTACGACTTTACACATTCGCGAAAACTATATGTATTGCGCACTGTCTTTTGTTTCAGAATCGTCGTGCGTTGAGAGGTCGAATCTTTGTGTGTTTCTAATTAGAGGTGTGCAAAAAGATTCGATTCAATTTTCGATATGTTTTTAATAAAATAACTACAAAATCAAATTTTTTTACGCCTGAAAACTCGAGACAAATAATTATACGCACAGGGACTGTACACAGTTATATATATTTAACAATTTTAATATTTTCAACCAACTCACTAAAATTTATCCTATACCATAAAACTCTACAACTGAAACAAGACATAATAATTTAAATTTCGGAAATTTGAATAAACTTTACACAATAAAACTCTGTACGATAAAAGAGAAAACCCCGCTGAACATAATTTTATTCCTAATTTCTTAAGCACAATGAAATTGTACACTAAATTATAGAAATTAAATTTTGTACATTTAAATGAAAACAGTCTAAATTGTGCATAAGACTATTTTCAAAATAGTTTTTTAAGTTACAGTGAAATTTAATTTTAATTGAAAAACAATCTGATTATACCGCAGCATACAGTAATTTATCGTTAAGATAATTCCGTTCCTACTAAGGTACTGTATCTTTATTCAAATCGATTCAAAACGTATTGAAACCAAATCAAGCAATGAAATAGTTCTCTTAAAATAGCTAGTCACGAAGTATAAGTTATATAATTTTTTAATGAGGATAGTAGAGTTAATATGTCACTGTCTACTAATATATCAGGACACAAGTCTCGGTATCCCAACAGGTCTTCTCGCAGACAATTTCAATTTCTTAAATCGTGGAATACAAATAATAATTTTTAAAGCATTTAAACTCCTTTTGTTAAAGAATAGACGCTTCCAACTGCGCCGGTATCATCCTAATTGAAAAGTTATCAAATGTCTTTACGCGATATAACAAGGTCTTCCCGTGGAGAAGAGGATGTCAGACGCCTGTATAGCTCAGTAGGTTAGAGCAGTCGACCGGCAATCGAAACACCCGGGCTCAAATCCTGGCACAGTCGAAAGCGTTTCTTTTTCCACAGAAGGATTTCAAATTCTTTAAAAATTATTATTTGCTTTCCATGACTTAAGAGGTTAAAATTGTCTGCGAAGACATCTGTGGGGAAAGTATCCCATCTGATACTGAGACCTTTGTCCTGATAAAGTAGACAGTGTTATTTCAACTCTACAATCCTAATTGAAAAATTATATAATGCCTTTACGCGATATAACAAGGTCTTCCTGTCGAAAAGGGGATGCCGGACGCCTGTGTAGCTCAGTTGGTTAGAGCAGTCGACCGAAAATCGAAAGACCAGGGCTCGAATCCTGGCACAATTGAAAGCGTCTCCTTTTCCACAGAAGGATTTTCAATGCTTTAAAAATAAATTAACTCATTTAATAATAATTTTGTTAATTATTTATAAAATTATTTATATATATTCAGAAAGACTATGAATGAATCTCTGAATCTGAATCAATTTCAATAATCAACTTTCAACACGTGCTTTTCATGCGTTGCCTGGGAGAAGTGACATATATATCTTCATGACACTAATAATTGTCGATAAGAAACCCATTTATCCAGTAAACAGTTAATTTATATTAACGTTATCTTTTAATATGTCTATTCAGCAATTAATGCCTTTAAAAAGCTTTCGTTACGTCTTCAAAGTATCAAATCTACGTATACATGTAAAAGTAGTCAAAATATCGAGACGTTAATCCTCCTATTCGATACATTTCAAAAAGAAGTGTCTTAAGGCCGTAGGGTAGACTCTGACGTCACCAATTATATACGACCGCTTTATAATTAAAATAATAATTCAAACAAAGTTTCCGGAGAAGACAGTAATGCGTTACATTTTCCTGCATTGCTGTCTTCTTCGGAAAATTTCTTTAAATTATTATTTTATTAATAAAGCGGTCGTATATAATTGGTAATGACGGACCTTACCACACGGCCTTAATCCAAGATACTTGTGTAGTCATTTTTAAGATGTTTCAGTAGTCACTTGTAAATTTCCTAAAACATCTTATTTGATGACACGTAAAATACTTAACTCAAGTTTATCATCGGTAACCCAGGTTATTCAAGTTACCGACAATTTAATGTACCGTATAACCTCTACAGCTACACCGTAAGAAAAAGCTCGCGATACACAGGTGTCTGTTATAATACAGTAAAACTAGATGGATTCCAATTTGTTAATTTGTAATAAAATTCATTAGGGGAAGGCAGTCTTTTTTATGCCTTGGTGTTTACTATAGAAAGCTCAAATCCAAGTTTTCATCTACCAAACCTTCACAGATTTTCCGCACATTTTGAATTCAGGGTGAAATTTTCGATAGTGAACAACAACTATATTTTGCATTTTTGTCAAAAAACGAATATCTTTTTCGTTAAGAAAAATATTCCCTGCAAATTCAAACTCAATTGCCTTTTCCAAATTTTAATTATTTATATAATTGGAGCTGATTAATTAACAATAATTAGAGTTGAACATTTCTTTTCAAGAAAGTCTTTTTTCGTGGCTGCGATATCATAAAAATGTCTGTATAAAAGTCGTAGACAATCTAATTTTCTAACTCTTTAGTTTCTGGATTTTGAAATTTTCAAATCCTGTACTAACAGTTCTTATGTTAATTTAAGATGGAAGATAGCAAATTTCTATCATACATCTAATTTAACTTATTGCTCTGACGCGTGAAATGCGTTTCAATTAGAGGTAAAATCAAACAACTACTCCCGTTTCCTGTGAAAAGAAACATGGTTCTAATTTAAACTCATTTGAATAAAATTATTTTTCAGATACTAATTACTTATTGCCTTAGAGCAAAAACTAAATGGTAGTGAGAGTTCTTCATCTGAGACGAAGAAATGTTTAGTTTCTTACCGACATAAGGACTTGCATAAATGTACTGGATTCTTGATTTCTACAAAAGAGGTTTTAATAGAAGCTCACCGTCTAGACTAGTTGAGTCTAGTTCAGTTTAGTCTAAACCATTATAAAGTTTATAATAAATAAAAATTTCCTCTTGTTTAGAGTATAAGACTAGACATAGGCAATAGCCTTTCTTAGCTCAATGGGGTGCCCGGATATACAGAAGGCGTTGTATAAAGAGATGCACGCAGTGCACGGCCAGTTTCACCTTTATTAATATTACTGAAAAAGGTTCGAATTTCTTTCCCTCAATAAGGCAATTGATGTGTCATTTCAGCATATTTCTTTCCTAAGCAATAAAGCTTCTACAATTTTATGATGTTAATCCTCTTTACTTAAAGCACAGAAATTGTCCGTCGAATGTGCAACTCATTTTTAGGATTAAGAGAATGCGCATAGGCATTTAGTTTAGAGTATAATTTATATAGGCCTTAGAGATAGTTTCAACCATTGTTAATTCAAGGCATAGACATTTTGGGAATACTGATCCTTTCAATGTACCTAGATTTTAAGTCACGCCTTAAAATTATTGTAACCAATTAGAATTACTGAATTTTTGTGTCTACCCATAACAGTTTTGTATCCGTCAAGAAAAGAGAAAAAGAGTTTAGTTCTGCACCAACATTCTAGTCGCCTAAATCGCAAGGAAAAATAAATCCAATTCAGAGCACTCGCGCGTTTCATTTATTTCTACAATACTTAATACTTGGTGCGTTTTATGAAGATAAAACGTCCGCTTCATACTCCACTTGGAATAAGGGATCTAGAGTATAAAGCATCGATTAAAAACATGGTCCTTCGAGCCGGATAGTAATAGTGTTCAATGGTGACAGTTTTTCCAAAAGACACAAGACAGTATACGATTATTTATACGTAGTGCGACGATAAAATTGACGACTTAAAACAATTCATACAGACGAAACGAGTGTTTCATACACGCCTTATTTATGATTTCCACGAAAACTCGTTGGTGACTCGATTGTTTATATATGCGTCAACATTCGATTCTATGAACAATTTACGCGAGTGATAGATATAAACATTGAGAAAATTTGTTACAAAAGTATTTATCTGAAGTTCCTTTAATAAATACTTGACAAACCGTGTCACATATTCTATAACACGGAAAAGGTGCAGAGGTTGAAATCGACAAATACGTTATTCAAAGGATTTTCCATTATTCATTTTTAATAACACGCGGCATTAGTAACAAAAGGTGCACAAAATATTTTCAAAAATTATATGAAGAGGATTCAACAATATTAAGACGCAGGACGATTGCAACCATCAGAAATACATACATGACGAAGATAGCTGAGCCATTGGATTTGTTGGAGGTCATCGCTCATTCGAATAATCATCATCAAGGTTTACATCATCAAGTGAGTTTGTAAGATTTCCGATCTCCTCTATTCTCCTATCTTAATTTAAAATAGCCACAATTTCGGTCGTAGTGAGTGATTTTTACTCCTCGTTATAGAATTTTCATTTATTGCACCATGGCGCAAATAACCGAATTAAAAAAGCAGCGAGCCACGGTGAAGGCTAAATTTACGCGGTTTATTAACTTTCTGAAGGACGCGGATAATGACACTAATTATAGAGAAATTGAATTAAGATTAAATAAGGTCGAAAACAATTTAGATTTGTTTGAAGGTATCCAAAATGAAATTGATTCTTTAACAGAAGAAACTTCAGACGATTTCAATGAATTCGAGAAGTTATATTTTTCTACTATGAGTCGCGCTTATGAATTAATTGATACGAAAAAATCTTTCTTGACAGCCTCAGCGGTAGGTGCGGCTGAAATCGCTACGTTTGCAGATAATACACGGGTGCACGCGGCGCAACGCCATAACCAAGTTAGATTACCGAAAATCGAATTAACGACATTTAATGGGTCATATGAAAATTGGCTCGATTTTTACAATTCCTTCAAATCAAGGGTCCACGATAATTTAGAACTTACCGGAATTCAAAAACTGCATTACCTTCGTTCAAGTTTGAAAGGTGAAGCAAGTTATGTAATAAATGCTTTAGAAACATCTCATGAAAACTATGAAGTTGCCTGGGATTTGATTACAACCCGTTATAATAATACGCGAGTAATAGCACAAAAGCATATAAAAACATTAATGGAAGTGCCTAGTATTTCTCGAGAATCTGCATACGACTTACGCAAGTTGATAGATACGATTCGCACACATTTACGCGCTTTAAAAACACTAGGTCAACCAGTAGATTCATGGGATGGTTTATTAATTTACTCGATTACGAATAAATTAGATCGAAACTCACATAGGGAGTGGGAAAAATCAATTACAGGCTCCGAGATGCCACGAATGACGGATTTCATGAGCTTTTTAGAACAAAGATGCCAAGTTTTGCAAGCAACAATTGTCAACATTAATCCTAACAATATGAGTAATTCGTATACAAGTTTTAAGAGTAACCAGAATAATATGCACAAAAGACAAGTTTTTGCGTTAACAAAAAATTCAGACGGGTGTATTTTATGTAAAGGCTCTCATCAATTACACAGATGCGAAGTGTTTAAAAAAATGACGGTAAGGGATAGGATTGAAAAAATGAAGGCTCTTAAGTTTTGCTTTAATTGTTTACACAATGGCCACCGTAATGATAATTGCAAATGGACGGGATGTAAAAAATGCGGCAAAAATCATAATACCATGCTACATTTAGAAGATAAAGATTATAAACACGCGCAAGATGAAAACGAGAAAAAATTGAGTTTCGAACAACCCCAATCAAGCACAAAAAATTTTAGTACTTTAATTTCAACCCAAATGCTATTGTCTACAGCGCTTATAAACATGAAGGGTAAAAATGGCAATACCTTTCAAGCACGTGTATTATTAGATAACGGTTCGCAGTCTCATTTTATAAGACGAAATTTCGCGGAATTTTTGAATTTACCTTTTCGAAAATATTGACATTCCCGTAAAAAGTTTGAATCAGTTAGAAACACGCATAAAGCATAAAATACGCGCTAAAATTCAATCACAAAATTCAAATTATAAAGAAACTTTAGAATTTCTTGTAGTGCCAAAAATATGCGACTATCTACCGAATCAACTTATAAATAGAAAACTATTAAACATTCCGAAAAATATACAAATAGCTGACACAGGCTTTTACAAACCGGATACAATAGACGCACTGATAGGCGTGGAAGTCTTTTATGATTTACTATGTGTAGGACAAATAGAAATAGCAGGATATAGAGCGAAATTACAGAAAACGAAATTAGGCTGGATAATAGCAGTTAAATTTGATAATAATTAAAAAAAAAAAAAATCACTCAAATGCATGTTTGTTCAAGATAATTTACATAAATTTATGACAAAATTTTGGGAAATTGAAGAGATAGGTGAGAGGAAATTTCTATCAGAGGAAGAATTTCAAGCTGAGGAACATTTTAAAAATAATACAACGCGTGATCCACATACTGGACGTTATACGGTTAAATTAGCTTTTAATGAGAAAATTGAAAGGTTAGGAAATTCACAAAAATTAACTGAAAAACAATTTTTATCATTAGAAAGGAGACTTGCAAAATCTCCTGACTTAAAGGGTCAATATATTGAGTATATGCGCGAAGCGATAGCATCTAACCATATGATTAAATTAAACGAAGGGGAAATCAGTAGTAAGCATTGTTTCCTTCCCCACCATCACGTAATTAAGGAGTCTAGCTTAACGACTAAGCTTAGAGTCGTTTAAAACACCTATTCAAAAACTAGCACAGGTATATCTTTGAAAAATAGGCCCGGTAGTGCAAAATACAAGTTTTGATATTGTCCTTCGATTTCGTGCACATCAAATAGTATTGTTAGCTGACATTGAAAAAATGTACAAACAAATTTATCTTGATAAGAACGACTCACAATACCAATTAAGTTTTTGGCGTGAAAACAAAAATGATAACTTAAATGTATATTATATTCCAGCAGTTTTATTTGGATGTGCTTCAGCTCCTTACTTAGCGACGCGAACATTAAATCAATTAGCTGAGGATGAAAAATTAAAATTTCCAATGGCGAGTAAAATAGTCCCACGTGATTTTTACGTCGACGATTTGATGACAGGGGCGGATAATATAAAGGAAGCTAAGCAGTTACGCGACGAGCTTATAGGTATAACCAAGGCGGGCGGCTTTACTTTACGTAAGTGGAGCTCAAATAATTCAGAAATTTTAGATTCTTTGCCAATTGATACGAAAATTAATTTATTAAACGATGATAGTTTAGGTACAAAGGCATTAGGTATACAGTGGAATACATTAACAGACAAAATCACTTATAATGTGAAAGAAAGGGAATTTAACACGAAAATAACAAAAAGAAGCGTATTGTCGAACATTGCTAGGATTTATGACCCTATCGGATTATTGGGGCCAGTTATAGTCAATGCTAAGTTACTTATGCAGAGGATATGGCAGAGTAACACAGATTGGGATGAGTCCCTCCCTCAAGACATACACACAGCATGGTTACACATTAAGGAGCAACTACCTGTTTTGAATAAAATTGAATTCGAAAGAAAAACTGTGATTCATAATGCTATTCGCACAGAATTTCATGGGTTTTGTGATGCGAGTGAGAAAGCATATGGAGCATGTATTTACATTAAATCAAAAGGTAGCGATGGAACGGTTATGATTAATTTACTATGCTCGAAAAATCGCGTAGCTCCTTTGAAAACTATCTCGCTTCCAAAACTTGAATTATGTGCAGCTTTATTGTTATCACAGTTAATAAAATCGGTTTTAGGTGCATTAACAAAAAACATTGATGACATTTTTTTGTGGTCAGATTCATCGATCACGTTACAATGGATTAATACTCAACCAAGTTTATTAAAAACGTTCGTTGCAAATCGCGTATCGGAGATCAGGGAAGCTACTAGTACGATGCACTGGAGACATACGCCGTCTCAGGGAAACGCGGCTGACATTTTATCACGCGGTCAACTACCGAGGGAATTTTTAGAAAATAAGAGCTGGAAGGTTGGTCCAGAATGGCTGCGTAGAGAACCAAACCATTGGCCAAGTAATATTATTCAATCAGTACCTCTTATCGAGTTAAAAGTTACGCGCGTTTTTACGAATATAAAAGGTCCGATAGACTTTTTTAAAAATTGTAATACATTTGTTAAAACAAAAAGAGTTATGGCTTACATTTTAAGATTTAAAAACAGACGTAATAATATAAATAAAGTAAGCGGGGAATTGACTTACCATGAATTGGAAAGTGCTGCAAAGGAAATTTTAAAAATAATTCAAAAACAAGGATTCTCGGATGATTATAAACAATTAAGTCAACAACAGAGTGTTACTTCGAATAGTAGTTTGCGCGCTCTCAATCCCTTTTTAGATGATGAAGGTTTAATTAGAGTAGGAGGAAGATTGAAAAACTCTGTTTTGTCTTATGCAGAGAAATATCCTATTGTACTACCTAAAGATAATCACTTAACGAATCTCATCATAAAAGAAAAACATATCTTAAACATGCATGGTGGGATACAAACAACTCTTAACGCGGTAAGAGCGAGATATTGGCCAATTGGTGGAAAAAATGCAACTAAAATAATTATTAAAAAATGCATAAATTGCTTTCGCGCTAAACCGACTAATTATTCATATTTTATGGGAGATTTACCACGTGATCGAGTAACCCAAGCACGCCCTTTTTTGAATTCCGGGGTGGATTATTGTGGTCCATTTTACATCAAAGAAAAAAAGCATAGAAATCGAGGAAACGTAAAGGTGTACGCGTGCATATTTGTATGTTTTGCAATCAATAAAACGGTGTCAAATTTTCTATCTAACGGCGGAACTCGATGGCATTTTTCACCACCGAACTCACCACACTTCGGCGGTCTCTGGGAAGCCGCAGTAAAATCATTTAAAAATCATTACTACAGAACAATAGGTGATAAGTTATTTACGTACGAGGAATTATTAACATATACGACTGAAATTGAAGCTATTTTAAACTCCCGCCCAATCACTCCTATTTCCGAAGACCCAAACGATTTGCGTGCCCTTACTCCCGCCCACTTCCTAATCGGAGACACATTTACAAACATACCTGAAGTTAATGTCATGAATGTACCGGTAAATCGTTTGTCTACCTGGAGACATATTCAGTACATAAAACAACATTTTTGGAGTAGATGGTATAAGGAGTATCTAAACCAATTAATTACAAGGTCCAAATGGCAGCGAAAAGGACATAATGATATTAAAATTGGCACATTGGTTTTATTAAAAGAAGACAACACATCAACTCTCCATTGGCCACTAGGCCGCATTACCGAGATACATCCTGGAGATGACGGAATTGTACGCGTCGTTTGTGTTAAAACAAATTCAGGAATCTATAAAAGAAGTATCACGCGGATAGTTCCATTACCCATCGACTAACTGATAATTTGTGTTAAACTTAGGCTAATCGTTTCATATTAATTATTATTAGGAAGACTTATCTAGATATATACCTATTACAGCCATACGATTAAAATTTCATGTATGTACGCAAAATGTTGAAGGAATTTTCTTATATTCACGTGTTATGTACTAATTTATAAGATTTATTTGTATTTATGTATTAATTATCCAACTAATTCACGAACTTAGAGATAGTATCAATGTATAACTGAAATTAAGAAATTGTTGCAATTATTAGATATTTTGAGATAAAGGCTCAACTTCTTAGAGCGAAGATTTATATTGAACGAAGATCGTTCAAGGCGGGCGGAATGTTTAGAGTATAAGACTAGACATAGGCAATAGCCTTTCTTAGCTCAATGGGGTGCCCGGATATACAGAAGGCGTTGTATAAAGAGATGCACGCAGTGCACGGCCAGTTTCACCTTCATTAATATTACTGAAAAAGGTTCGAATTTCTTTCCCTCAATAAGGCAATTGATGTGTCATTTCAGCATATTTCTTTCCTAAGCAATAAAGCTTCTACAATTTTATGATGTTAATCCTCTTTACTTAAAGCACAGAAATTGTCCGTCGAATGTGCAACTCATTTTTAGGATTAAGAGAATGCGCATAGGCATTTAGTTTAGAGTATAATTTATATAGGCCTTAGAGATAGTTTCAACCATTGTTAATTCAAGGCATAGACATTTTGGGAATACTGATCCTTTCAATGTACCTAGATTTTAAGTCACGCCTTAAAATTATTGTAACCAATTAGAATTACTGAATTTTTGTGTCTACCCATAACAGTTTTGTATCCGTCAAGAAAAGAGAAAAAGAGTTTAGTTCTGCACCAACATTCTAGTCGCCTAAATCGCAAGGAAAAATAAATCCAATTCAGAGCACTCGCGCGTTTCATTTATTTCTACAATACTTAATACTTGGTGCGTTTTATGAAGATAAAACGTCCGCTTCATACTCCACTTGGAATAAGGGATCTAGAGTATAAAGCATCGATTAAAAACACCTCTGTTTCTAAGATTAAAGTATCAAGAGAATATTATTTACCTCAAATTTATTTGGCGCGCAAGTACTTTAGTTCAGCCACCGGGTACTATGTATGACCCTACATGAAATGTTTCCGGCCGGTTGAGATGGCCCATGGACTTCGGAAAATAACTTTGATGAAAGTTAATTTTTATACTTCGATCCTTATAAGAAACTTCATGGCCCATTGTTTTTTCCTTTGCAATAAAGTTATTTTTCAAAACCTCCCAGACCAATTCAAACCAATTGTGACTTCATGGAAAAAGAAGTCATTATGAATATACTTTAAACACAAGAATGTAACTATTTATATTGCAATTACCACATATCGCCTGTTCCAAGTTATCCAAATTTTGTATGATAAAATTAGTTTTTTTGTAGTTGGTAGAGAATTTCGTGGCATCGGACTTTATCGGCTGGATTGATATTTCAGGACATCCACTAGATGGATTGGCAACAACAAATGTACCAAAGACTCTTTGTCAAATCCATCATGCAGAACTTCTTATTTGTGCAATAATTGATCCACTAGATTATATTCTTGATATGGTAAGTAACATATATTAATCCTATGACGAGAAAAATGGATTATAAAATATAATACGCAGGACCAGTGACTATAGAACAGCCATTTCAATTATGAAAACTATAATCCTGAAAAAATTGTATGTTATGTCACCTGTAATCTGGATTTTTTTTTACAGGAGAAAAAAGAATGCATTTACGCACGCTGTGTGGAACTCAGCCGAAGCAATACCCACTAAACTCAAAACTCCCCTGTTTCCTCGCCAGACAATGACCCCGGAACCGCGTTAGCTTTAAACTTCCGGGCCTTGTTTATAGACGCAATACACCTAACCTCGGCGTCTTCCTAGCATGGCAGCTTGGTCTTCGATCGCTGTCTCTCCAAGGTTTCTTTTTTGGGGCTGCCTCACGGAAAGCCGCACAACTTATTGTACCCGGGATGTAATCGACCCGGGGCTTCTCCTCTATAACGGTGCAGAGGTAAAACCTCGGGCTCCTTGTGCAGATCCCCGCAGTGTGCCCTTGTCGACACATTTCCATCTGCTCCTGCTTCTGTCCGGTCCCCGACAGTCCGCAACCATGTGTCCAAAATCGAACCACCCGATCTTGATGCAGGCAACCTTAAGTAGTTTTAAGGCCCTTGCCTCCTCCAGTAGGACATACGCCTTGCTGACCCCTCTGTAAGATCTCTTCAATTGAGAGACCCTGAGTTCCATCTTCGGTCCTTGCTGGCAAAATTTCCTAACAGCCCCCTCGACCTCTTCTCCTTCAATGCTGGGGTGTAGCTCGGTGATCTCGACCCCGATCCGTGGGATGAGATTGCGGACCGTCCCACTAACTCCAATGGCTTCTTAAAAAGCGGAATTTAGCCGCCCTCTGACTTCTATGGGGCACTCCAGTTCCACTAGCAGGTCCTTGGAGCGCGTCTTCCTTATTATTATTAATATTATTATTATTATTATTATTACTATTATTCAAACAAACTGCATTTATAATACGCTGAGAAAGAAGATTTGATTGAATAAAAGAATATTATTTGTTTGAAAGTCTTTCTTTGATTTAAAGAAATAATTTATTTGAATTAAATAACATTTGTTCAATTAAAACAAAATATCTTTTGGCCAAACAAAGATTTGTTTGAATCAAATGAACTTTTCTATGAAACAAATAAATTAATACATTGATTCATGGTCAAAGATATAATTTGATTCAAGGAAGAAATTTATTTGATTTGAACAAATTTTTATTTGGTTTAAAGGTACTTTGAATCTATAATATATTTCTATTTCTATATGATATTAAGAATGAAGATCGCTATTATTTTCTTCATCTACGTTTTTCTAGTTGTTGCTGATACTTTTGGTGACTATTCTTAAATTATTTATAGATGATAGATTTAAAATGCGCTACCTCCTTGTGCGAATATTGTAAACCTTACAATAGATCTTGTGAACAAATAACGTATAATATTACGTAAGTGTTCAATTGCATCGAATTAAAGCTTGATTTTAATTATCTTGCTTGAACTAAGCAAATTTAAACTGTTTCATTACACAATATTATTATGGTATCATTGAATAGCTGCTACAAACATCCAGATTTTGTAACATGGTTTTCCGTTTCACTTTTTCTTCACTAAAAAATTGCTGTTGAAATGCCTGTAGTAATTTTTTAATCATTAACTTTTCGCAAATAACGGAATTATAAATTTAAAAAATAGTACATGTAATTTGAAATATGTTTCAAGTTAGGGGCCATCCATAAATTACGTAAAAGTCTCCGAGAGGGAGGATATCTGAGAAATTAAAATGTAATTTATGATCCGCTAGTAGAAAAATAAAACACTGATAGAAAGGAATGGCTGTTACAATTATATTCTTGATTAATTTAAGCTCACTTTATTGATGGCATAGATACAGCAATATGGAATGTGTATTTTGACCATCCGATTAAGCCATATTATATTTCTGATTCGATCAGTTTCACTTCCAATATATCGATTGCTGTGTTGAACATGCTGCATAGTTCAGAGATATATTATATTGTTATCTATATTACGTAAGATAAAGCCATAAATCATTAAGTAATGTGATTCAATAAAACCTTGAAGTTTAATTTCGCGAAGACGATAACTACGAACTACCAAAGTGTTTCAGAAGTAGAAGAAGATTCCATTTGTAAGAAAATATGCTGTCCAGAATGAAGGTGGCTATAATTTTCTGTCTATACATTTTTATAATTGCTGCTGGTGCTATTGGTAAGTATCATGAAATCCAACAAACATAATTGATTTTCAAAAGTTTTAACCTTCTAGTAGCAATATTACGAAAGCTTTAATCATATTACGTGAAAAAACTTCCTCCAAAGTTACGCGCATTTTGAATTTCAACCAATCAAATTTTCGTTTTACATTTATAGCTTCCAATGATAATTCAGAAATTAAAGTTAAAATGACAAAATAATGCTTCTTACCTCACCAATTCTAACTTTCAGAATTTGATTTAATTGACTTTGAATTACAAGAATCGGAGCTTTTGAAACTATTCACCGTTCTGTTTCTTTCCATCTCAAATGTGAATAATTTTAATCACATATCTCAATAAGAAATTTGATCATGCACATGTTTGGTTCTATGATAAAATTAGTTCATTGTGTTCCATAATTTCGATTAATCATCTTTGAAATTGTATGAAAATTCGCTATCAAGCTGTAGCAAAATTAATATAATGAAATTTGCAAACACTTCAGGAGTCGAACGAATTAAAAAAATATCAAATAAATTGTCACAAAAATTTAAAGCAGGATTTAAAACAATCTTTTAAAAAATTTTAAGTAATTCTGTTTTATAGTTTTTAGACATGACATGGACGTGATTTTATCCAATACTTTTCTTCCTTTGCATTCTTGAATTAATTATTCGAATAGATTTTCCATAGCTGATAAACGTACCTTGACCTTTCTTTCACGTTAACCTGCTATGAAAAAAATAACACGCTCTTAAGCTTAACAATTAAATAAATATATTGATGCGCACTTGCCGACGTTCCCAGCGGATGATTCGAAGGACAAAGAAAAATGTAGGATAAATATTAGATATTATTCTGTCGGATTCTTTAATAAGGTTGACACATTTTTGAGTGTCTAGTTTCTCTTAAAATAATGATAATTACAAATTTAAAAAATATTATGATTATCAATTTTAAGAAAATTTGTAATTTCCCTTACTACTAATTGAGAAAATATTGAGATTATTAATTTGATAAGAAATTAAAATCTTAAAAATTTTTTCTTTCATTTAAAGAATTCAACAGAGTAATATCTATATTATTATCTTACTGTTCGCTTTGACCTTCAAATCGTCTGTTGGTAACGTCAAAAAATGCGTGTCGAGATATTTGTTTAAGTTTGTATATGTAACACGTAATTCGTGGGCAATGCATAGGCAATTTACTCAATTTTAATTTGTAGTAATTAAACGCTATGGTAGAGAAATTAATAAAATCTTGGTATTCGTGCTGCTTGAAAATACAAATTTTTGAAAAAAAACATGAAATCTCTCCACCGTGTAGTTTTATAAATAATTTAATGAACACACACACACACAAACAGCTTGGAAGCGTACGTAAAATCAAGTCAGCTGTATAAAACCATGAATGTTATTTATTAAAAATATTATTGAATCAACAAAGACTTTTTTTTAACTTTCAAAAATAATCGTTGACATCAAGCTATTCAAATGCATATCACAGTTGCTCAATGATGGTTACCCTGCTTAAAAAACCGTTAGAACACAATCAGGTTCTATAAGAGTGTCAAGCAGGTTCTAAGAAGGACTTTAAAGGGTTTTATTCGGAGCCTGAAATTATTCCGCGTATATGGTCTTAAACGGATGTTAAGCAGGTCGTATCCCGCCCTAAGAAGGGTTCTGTATTTCCATAACAGGGTTCTATACGGAACCAAATATTGCTACGCTAGGCCTTTTTAGACAGGCAGAGCGCACTTGACCAAATTTGTCAATCTATGTCTCCGCTATGACCCGTACAGATCCTGTTAGGCGCCCATATTTTCGATTCCAGAGATCCCTGATAGAACCACAGCAGAGCCGTTTAGACACCTAGAGTACACTTTGACCAAATTTGTCAATCTATGTCCCCGCTATAACCCGGTTAGATCCTGTTAGACGCTCATACCTATGATTACTTAGATACCTGATACAACCACGCTAGACCTGTTTAAACACCCAAAGTGCACTTTGGAAGAATAATTTTCATATACTAATCCTGGACGGTAGCCAAGTATACCCTATTAGGTCCCATTTTCCAATCAAAATAACATAATTTAAGTACCAATTTCCCATGTAGAACTCGCTTACACCCGAATAGCATTCCACATTTATGTTATAATTTCCGAATAGAACCCAGGTAGGTCCAGATAAAGTGCCAGAGCTTATGATGGGAACCTACCCGGGTTCTAAATAGCGTTTTACCCGGTTCCAACCATGGTTTTAACGGTTTTTTTAAGCAGGGTAGCTTTAATTTGCAACATTGCACGATCTACGAGTCTGCCGCTGGCATAGCATTGGTGACTATACGAGGTCTGTTAAAAAAATAAGGTGAATTTACAAATTTCGCGGGCTATGTACAATTGATTTTCGATTTCTTTTCCTATGTTGGCACACTTGTCCCGAATGTATGTACACAGTTTCAGCAATGTAGCATTTTTCGTTTGTTTGTGAGAGGCAGGAATATTAGAAGTATTTTGCGTGTGTTGGCAATTTTCTGCTGTCGAAAAAAATGGATCAAAGAATATGCATCAAATTTTGTGTAAAAAATGGAATTAAGTGTTCAAAAACACTTAAAATGTTGAAAGTGGCATACGGTGAGTGTACTGTAAGTCAGAAAAGTGTTTAGAAGTGGTACAAGCTCTTCACAGAAGGTCGAGAAGAGGTGAATGATGACGATGTCGGCATATCCGTTGGCTCATGCCGTACAATTTTTTCGGATATTCGGGTCTGAAGCGTGTGGCAGCGAATTTCGTTCAAAAATTGCTGCGTTTTGACCAAAAAACCCGTCGCATGGCCATCGATCAGAAAATGTTGAATGACACAATCGTCCCAATGGAAGCACACTGAATCACAAAGACCGAAAAAAGCACGTCAAGTTCGGTCAAATGTCAAGGTTTTGCTTACTGTTTTCTTTGATTATCATGGCGTAGTGCATCAGGAGTTCTTACCACAAGATCTTACGATTAATAAGGAGTATTACCTTGAAGTTATGCGCCGTTTGCGTGAAGCAATTTTTCCACAATTGTGGAAAAACAATTCATGGCTTTTGCATCACGATAACGCACCTGCTCACTCGTCATTGCTCTTCCGTAATTTTTTGGCTAAAAACAACACCGTAACCATGCTTCAACCACTCCATTCACCAGATTTAGCCCCCTGCGACTTTTTCCTGTTCCCAAGATTGAAGTGGCCCATGAAAGGACGGCGTTTTGCCACGATTGAGGAGATAAGAACCGAATCGCCGAGAGCCCTAGCGAACTGGCTGAACGCTAGCTTTACGCTGTAGCGTAAAGCTATCGTAAAGCTATCGTAAAGTAGCATTATAACTCATGAATGAGGCAAAAGAAATATTCAAAATGTTTTTATCCTTATTCTACGTTACAAATAACGTTAACTGGTAATTAAAATATGCAATAATTTTATTTATTAACCCCAAATATTAAAAAAAACATAATGCCTGTCATTGAAGGCAGAGCAGTGGTTCACCTTTTGTGGAACGTCTCCACGGTTAAAGTTGACCATTGGTTGGAGTGAGACACAACTATACTATCATCTCACTCTAACAAATAGTCAATCCTGACGGTGAAGACATAGAAAGTGATGAACCACTTCACTGCCTTTAATGACAGGTATTATGTTTTTTTTAATTGTTAGCGTTAATAAATAAAATTATTGCATAATTCAATTACCAGTTAACGTTATTTTTAACGTTTAATAAGGATAAAAACATTTTGAATATTTATTTTGCCTCATTCATGAGTTATAATACTACTTTACGATAGCTTTACGATAGCTTTACGTTACAGCGTAAAGCTAGCGTTCAGCCAGTTCGCTAGGGTACTATAAAAGTTGTTTTCATTTTCACTGTACCTCCCATTTCTACACTTCACTGAAAAAAAATTTCAGTGATACAGACATAATTGTGGTTCCTTGACCTATATTGTATTGGAGATTTACCGAAAACCAAGGTTTGCTTGTATTAGTTCAGCCTGTATGTGTATTCCAACCATATGAATTACTATTGCAGCAATATTTTTGATTAACTTTCAAATATTTTTTGTTGAATTACTTAAAAACATTCAGCTATATTCATATGGCTGATAAATCCCAAGCATTTCTATTAGTGTTGTTATTCATTTTTCGAAGAAAATGGAAATTCACCTTATTTTTTTAACAGACCTCGTACGTATACACGCATACTATGAATTCTAAGCCAGTCGCGCACTAAAATTTTTACCATGCGGGCGCATGAAATTTGTTCAAAACAGCATAGCTCGACGACGCCCTACAGGACTCTACTATTTTTAAGGGGATGGGAATTGCATTGAGCCTTAATTTTTACGCTCAAACTCTGAAGAAAAATTGCCAAAAATGTTCTTAAAAACTTCTCTGAATCCTGCGCCATTTTTGACACATCTTGATAGCGAATTTTCATTCAATTTCGAAAATGATTAATCGAATTTACGAGCATGTTGTTAGTGTATCGATATTATAGTATTAAATTACTCAAAATATATATACAGAGCGATAGCACTCAAACTATTGATCACATGCAAACATTTTTCATACAAAAGTTTCAGTGTTCGAGAAGGCCGTCATACTGGGCCACCCTATTTTTCTATCGGTGGAGGCGCTGAAGCTACGTCGAGATCAATTCCACTTTTTTAAATGGAACCATGTATTTTTTCTCGATGACATTATTACCGATTTTAAGACGAATTCAGTGACCTACAACTCAAGGTAATTCTAGTCACGCAAAGTATGAAAATAGTCGAAAAATAATTTTCATTTCTTTTCATTCCTTACAATACCCATGATAATACACATCGATAGGGTATTGTTGACATCGGCAGAAAGTAAGCATTTTCTGTTGACATATCAGTTAGTCACGCATCACCTTCTAATGTGAGTACATCGGAATCGGAACAAATGAACGATTTCCAAAAATATTTTGATATGTTGAAGGTGCTGGGGTAATGCCGTAAACATTACAGAAACGCCCAAGATTTGTATGGAGCTCGTTATCCGGATAGGCGACAAAAATCGCACATGGCTTTTAAGCGATTACCTGACCGTTTCTGTCGCTTCGATACAGTGAAACAAACACGAGTCAAACGTCGACCAATTGTTAATGAAAATAATGCGGCTGCTATCTTAGCTTTTGCTGCAATAAATCCACATGGGAGCAGCAGGCAAATGAAAAGAAAGAGTCGAATTAGTCAGCGATCTGTATTAAGAATCTTACATCAACACAAGTTCCATCCGTATCGTATCTCATTACACCTAGATTTGTACGGCAATGATTTCCTAAAACGCGTCAATTTTTGTAATTGGATTCGTAGAAAAATGCGCACAAATGTCTCATTTTTGACTCACGTGCTTTTTTCTGATAAAGCTAACTTCGCAAATAGGGGGAATATGAATAGGCATAATGTGCATTATTGGGCAAATGAGAATCCTCGATGGATGAGCTTGACATGGGCAAGTTTATGCAAGCTTTCTACAAAACGTACTTCTTCAATTAATGGAAGACGTGCCCTTGCATGTTCGCATGAACATGTAGATGCAACATGACGGTGCACCACCCCATTATGCTCTGTGTTCAAGACAAGTGATGAATGAGATTTTTGACGAAAAGTGGATAGGATGAGGCTGCCCTGTAGCTTGGCCACCTCGTTCACTAAATCTAACATCACCAGATTACTTTTTATGAGGTTATGTCAAAGAACGCGTAACGGCGGTAGCACCTACCACGCTTGATGACATGAAAGAAAGAATACGCCGAGGATGTACCGAAATTACACCACAAATTTCGGCTGAAGTTAGGCGGTCTTTTCATCACCGAATTAACAATTGCTTACAAGTCGAGGGTCATCACTTCGAGCATCTTCTGTAGGTAGAACCAGACCAAGGTTCGTGGATCCTTTGAAAGTGATTATTCCGATATGTTTCGATTTTTCGACTATTTTCATACGTTGCGCGACTAGAACGACCTTGTGTTGTATGTCGCTGAATTCGTCTTAAAATCAGTAATAATTTTATCGAAAAAAATGCATGGTTCCATTTAAAAAAGGGGAGTTGACCTTGACGTAGCTTCAGCACCTCCACCTATAAAAAAATAGGGTGGTCCAGTATGACGGCCTTCTCGAACACTGAAACTTTTGTCTGAAACATTTTTGGATATGATCAATAGTTTGAGTGCTATCGCTCTGTAACACTTTATGTGCCTCACCCTGTATATATATAAAGGGTTTTCCAATAGGGACATAACAATTTCGTATCTTTATATGAACGCACCCTTAAACGTATTGCTCGAAGCGAGGGAATAATCGCAGCCGTAAGTGCATTGATTCAAAATGAGCCAAATCAGTCGATTCCACGTCGTTCTCAAGAATTGGGTATCGCTCAAACGACACTGGCGTATTATGCGAAAAGATCTTGGCCTACATGCTTTCAAGATTAAATTGACTCAAGAACTAAAGCCACTTGATCATTTGAAACGTCGAAACTTTTCCAATTGGGCTCTGACAAAGCTTGAAGAAAATGAAGAATTTCATCGAAAAATCATCTTCAGCGATGAAGCTCATTTCTGGCTCAATGGCTTTGTTAATAAGCAAAATATGCGTTATTGGTCAGCAACAAATCCAAATGTCCTTCTTGAGACACCTTTGCATCCGCAAAAAGTGACTGTTTGGTGCGGTTTTCATGCCAGAGCTGTGATTGGGCCGTATTTTTTCGTGGATGAAAACTACCGTCATGTTACCGTCAATGGAGAGCTCTAACGTGCTATGTTGGAAGATTATTTGTGGCCAGAATTGGATGAACTTGACATCAACGATATGTGGTTTCAACAAAACGGTGCCATTATCCACACAGCACGCGTCACAATCGATTTATTGAAAGGCAAATTCGGTGAACGTGTTATCTCGAGAAATGGTCTGGTCGAATGGCCGCCTCGTTCATGCGATCTAACGCCATTGGATTTCTTTTTATGGGGACATATCATGTCACTGGTCTATGCCAACAAGCCAGCAACTTTAGACGACCTCAAAGACAACATCCAACGCGAAATTGCCAACGTTCCAGTCGAAATGTGTGCCAGAGTGGTGGAAAATTGGGTCCAAAGAATCGACCGCTGTAAACGGGCTCATGGTGGTCATATTACCGGTATCGAATTTCATTCATAAAATATAATGCTTGCACTACACCCACAATAAATTTGAACTCAATATCTCAAATATTTCTGTGTTTTATTCATAGATAAAATTGTTATGTTCCTATTGGAAAACCCTTTGTATATTACTAAAAAATTGTCAACAAAGCATTACAGTATAACTTTAAGTTATGTATATGCTTGAGAAAGTATGCAACGCTTAATTCAGTCCCGCGTTGTAAAAATCGAAATACATTTTAAAAGTCCAGATTTAATTAAAGGAAAAATAGTGTTAACTTACACTCATGAAAGCAAAATTATTTTTCAGATTCTAATTACTCGTTGCCTCCAGAGCATAAATTAGAAAGTAGTAAGAGTTCTTCATCTGAGACAAAGACATTTTTAGTATCTTGTAGACATAAGGGCGTGCATAAATATTCTGGATTCTTGATTTCTGGAAATGAGGTTTTAACAACAGTTCAGTTCCTAAATGAGTTTTTGACAAATAGAGTACTTCCCAACTTTACGGAATATTCTGTTGTGGTTGGAATTAATAACAACTCTAATACAAAATCAAAGCCTGTTGCAATCGACGAAGTTCGATGTCATAAAAAGTATAACACTGAGAATCCATCGCTTGCTCATTATATTGGACTTATAATAGTAGGTCATAAGGCATTTTTAAGACATTCCAAAGTGTATAACAAATAAAAAATTTACTCTGTTTTTAAGATTAAAGTATCAAGAGAATATTATTTACGTTAAATTTATTTGGCGCGAAAGTACTTTAGTTCAGCCACCGGGTACATAAAATGTTTCCGGCCGCTTAAGTTGGCCCGTGGACTTCGAAGAATAACTTTGAGTGAAATCAATTTTTATACTTCAATCCTTATAAAAAACTCCATGGCCCATTGCTTTTTCCTTTGGAAAAAAGTTATTTTTCAAGACTTCCGAAACCAATTAAAAGCAATTGTGATTTGAACGTAAAAAAGTTATTGTAATTATACTTTAAACTCTACAATATAACTTCTTTTCCGCAATCGCTAGTTCCAAGTTCACAAAAAGTTATAAGTAAAAATCACTTTTTTGCAGTTAAAGGAGAATCTTGTTGCATCGGAATCTATCGATTGGATTGATATCCCAGTGCAGCCACTATATGGTTCGGTCACAACGAATGTATTAGTATGGAACTTTTCCGCGGACGTTGAGTCTGATGAAGAGATCCCAGTAAAATCAATTGAAGTTTACATACAACTAAAGATTCATTGTCAAATGTGGGGTTCAGAATCTCTTATTTGTGCGAAAATTAAAGAGACCGATGATATTTTCGACGAGGTAAGAACCATTTTTAAATCCTATTAAGAAATTGCCAATTATATTTTACTGAAACCTCTTGGTTATTTCTGATGGTTATTTAAGTTATTCATGCTCGAATAAGTACAAGCATACTGGATAGTTTTGCATCTCGAATGTAATTATTGATTACAACACTAATATTTATATTTGTAATATACACTTAGAAGCGCGAAAAAAGGCAATTTTCGTGAATTTTTTTAAGGAAGCCTATATGAACTGTCGGATTGATTTTTTTCTAAATAAAAGTATTCGATTCTGAGGAAAAAATCTTCAATATTGGTCGAGTATTCGTGTCCTCTTCCAACTGCCGCAAAAAGGAGGTCCTTTTTGGTGACCACTCTCATTACATGTGTAATCGTCAGCAACAAAATACCCAAGAAGATTATTAAAATTGACACTATAATATAGTCTTTGTCGTAGGTGATCTCGAAAATATCTTTATTTTACAAAATGGCGAGCGTTTGAACTTAATGTAGCTATTTTTAGGGAAAAATTTGTTCTTATTTTGCCGATGAAATCTAAGCCACTAAAAGAATCCTGCGACAAAGACTAGATATTTATGTATATCATAACCACATAAAATTTCAAGTCAGTCGGTTCATTGGTTGTCGAGATTTTGATCACCGATTCGAAAAAATAGTTTCGAGAAAAACGCGTTTTCCAGGCTGTAATTTTTTTTCGGGTGAGATTTCCGCAAATTCTCCGATTCACGAGCTTTGCCAGAACCTTTTTTCCTGTCTATTTTTCCCCGAATGTTTCATTTAAAACAAAAACTTTTGACACAATAGACAGAAGATGCCCGACGTGTCTGATCTGACGGCTGCTCGGCGGCGACGAGGCGCGTATTCAAAGGCATGCACTGTATCGACTATAACTTAGTTATTTCTCTTGAAATTTACACCATACGTTCTTAAGACCTCAAACTTAAAAAAAGAACACAAAAATTACAAAATTGATTTTTTGACCGTTCTAGGTGTATATTCCCCCTTAAGCTAAAATCGTCCATTACGTGTAAGAAATTTCGGCCTTTTTTGAGGCTTTGAAGAATTGCATAGTTCACACATTTTTTACAAGTCCAAAGTTATGGAATTTATGAAGAAATTCACTTTGATTGAATTATAAGATGGGTCAAAAATACTCATACATTGATGCACATTCAACAAAATATGACCCTTTGGTCTTATGCTAGGACTATAAATTTCGTATGCAAGAATGAAGGCAAATTCAGAAGCTCAACAAATTTTATAGATATTTTACTACGAAAGTCACTTTGAAAATTAATTATGAAGAAAGTATTATATAAATAGTTTATGTGAATTTTACTCCATTGTATGCTTAATTTCATTGGAATATTGACCGAACGCATTTAATAATATCTTATTCTGTGCATTTTATATGTAGCGAAAGTTATTGTTGAACATTTTTATGCATTTCAGAAAGACATAGGAGCACCGTTGGTTCAAAAAGGCATAGCTATCGGAATGCTTATCAAGATTGTATCAAATGGACGTACTATATATGTAAATCTTCATAAATCTTATAATGCAATCAAAGAAATGAGATCAAAACGCTTTTCAAGACCCATCGATAGATTACCACGCAGAAGGGCTAGGGGCGATCAATGCGATTTTAAGGCTCGAACAAGAAGGAAAAAGTACCATGAAAAAGATTAATTATAACACATATTGTGACTTCAAAAAATATTCAACTTTAGGGATATGACGAAACTTTCATGTGAAATATTTTCATCGGAATAACTTGTTATAAATAAACAATCGCTAAACAAATTGCTGCAAAACCTATTGTAACATAAAATAGGATCCTCAACTAAGTTTTCTTCACTTCATCATCAAGTGTATAAAACTTCAGTTCATGCTTGACAAATACCCGACAGAAGTTTCAAACAGTGTGCACAAACTGTCATGAATAAAGAAATTATTTTATTGACGTTTACAAAGCTCCAAATGTTACTTTTGTTGCACCCTCACCAAGAATTAGAGTCACGAATTTTATTCTAAGAATCTCCATTCAATTTTTATCAATATTTGAAAAGACATGTCTAGGAAGGATGAGAAATGTGAATCATTACGCCAATGAAGCTGTTCGATCATGCGATGACATAAATTATGAAATCAAATTCTTTATTAACGCATTTTAAAAGCAAGAATCATTTCAATTGTAAGAAGATAGACCATCAACATTGAAGATCGTTATTATTCTCTCTCTCTCTACATTTTCCTAATTATTGCTGATACTTTCGGTAACTATTTTCAAATTACATATACACTATCGGTTAGAATTGTGGGACCACCAGTTTTTGGATGATTGCTTAAATTATCATAATTTGAATTCTGTGAGTGATGAAATTTGTACTCTTAGTGATGTCAAAGCCATCGAAATCATCTTTAAAGTTAGTCTGGAATGAAGTGGTTTCGTTAAATTTTGAAGAAGTTATTGCAAAAAAAGTCCAAATTTCAATTTTTTCTTAAATTTTAAATAACTTTTGAAAAAATCAACATTTTTTAATGTGCTTGGGCTCATTTTAAAGCTAAGATTCTAGAGAATCGTAATGAATTGTCAATACAAATCTATAATTTTTTCCCTGCATAATGCACAGAGTTAAAATTGTAACAAAAAAGTAGGGAAATTTCGAAAACATTTCATCTGTAGGTAAATCATAATAAAGATCATATAAATATATATTTTAAGGGGATTCAATACAAAATTCATGATTGAATGTTTTATATATCTTATAGAAATGTTTTTCTCAGCAAAGGCAATATTGGAATTTTTCCAACTTTTATATTTGATTATTTGAATATTTGATTATTTCTGCAATAACTTCTTCAAAATTTAACGAAACGAATTAATGCTGGGCTCATTTTATAAAGAAATTTGATGGCTTTGAATTTAATTAAAAGAACAAACTTTTTCACTTATGTACATAATTCAAATTAGGATAATTTAAGCAATTATCGGAAAACAGGTGGTCCCACAATTCTGACCGGTACTGTACATAATAAACTGAATATGTTTTATCCGCACTGAGAGACTTGTCGTTAGAATAAATCATGAAAATTAATTATATTTTAGTATGATATCGTTTCAAAATAAGGCAAACAGTGTTTAGATAGCAACAAAGTAACTATTGGATCACTGTCCAAATAAAAAAAAATTTACCCGTGTTTTTATTTTGTGATTCCAATTGTTTGTGTGAAATTATTTAAACAAATTAATAAAAATTTTGCAATTTCAAACAACTAATAATGCCAATCAATTCTACGGGAAAAAACGAGTTGAAAACCTCTATACCATATTTTTTCAGATTCTACTTTGTTAGTGTATTATCGTTATAAACAATGACATCCCGAGGGGAGATGCTGTACCCCGTTCTACCCCAAGCCGAATTTACGTTACACAGCACCAAACTAACTATTGGATGACTGTCCAAATGAAAAAAAGTTTACCCGTGTTTTTTCTTTTTGCGATTCCAATTGTTTATGCGAAATTATTTAAACAAATTAACAACAATTTTGCAATTTCAAAAAACTAATAATGCCAATCGATTCTACGGGAAAAACACGGGTAAATTTTTTTTTCGTTTGGACAGTGATACAATAATTAGTTTGGTGCTATCTAACGTAGATTCGGCTTGGGGTTGAACGGGGTACAGCATCTCCCCTCGGGATGTCATTGTTTATAACGATAATACACTAACAAAATAGAATCTGACAAAAAAATGTAATAGAGGTTTTCGACTTGTTTTTTCCAGCATTGTCAGTTTTCTTAAATTGCAAAATTTTTTTTTTCATTTGGACAGTGATCCAGTAGTTAGTTTGGTGCTATCTAGCCTGGATTTCGCTTGGGTAATAAGGGGTTAATGTATCGTATAACCTCTACAGCTACACTGTAAGAAAATGCTCGCGATACACAGGTGTCTGTTATAATACAGTAAAACTAGTTGGATCCCAATATGTTAATTTGCAATAAAATTCATTTGAGGAAAATATTCTCTGCAAATTCAAACTCAATTGCTTTTCCCGAATTTTAATTATGTATTGAGTTGGAGCTGCTTAATTAACACTTAATAGGGTTGAACATTTCCTTTCGGGAATGTCTTTTTTCCTGGCTGTGATATCATAAAAATGTCTCTATAAAAGTTGTAGACAATCCAATTTTCTACAAATTCTAAAATAATTCACTATCTTTCCAACGGCGCCTTAAAGTTGCGCGCGCTGTGCATTGCATAATTCGTTCAACTGTTTCTACCCAATAAAAGCTATAGTTACGGATTAATTACTAAGTCTTTATTATGAATTCATAAATAATTATAATTAGCATTTTTCTCCATGTATAAAGAAATTACCAATTATATTTTACAATCATACTGGATATTTTCCATCTCAAATATAATTATTGATAACAACGCTAATATTCATCATTGCTTTCCTCCCCTTACTTGATTCAAACAAACTACATTTATAATACACTGAGAGAGAAGATTTGATTGAATAAAAGAATATTATTTCTTTGAAAGTCTTTCTTTGATTTAAAGAAATAATTTATTTGAAGAAAATAACATTTGTTCAATTCAAACAAAATATCTTTTGGCCAAACAAAGATTTGTTTGAATCAAATGAACTTTTCTATGAAACAAATAAATTAATACATTGATTCATGGTCAAAGATATAATTTGATTCAAGGAAGAAATTTATTTGATTTGAACAAATTTTTATTTGGTTTAAAGGTACTTTGAATCTATAATATATTTCTATTTCTATATGATATTAAGAATGAAGATCGCTATTATTTTCTTCATCTACGTTTTTCTAGTTGTTGCTGATACTTTTGGTGACTATTCTTAAATTATTTATAGATGATAGATTTAAAATGCGCTACCTCCTTGTGCGAATATTGTAAACCTTATAATAGATCTTGTGGACAAATAACGTCTAATATTACGTAAGTGTTCAATTGCATCGAATTAAAGCTTGATTTTAATTATCTTGCTTGAACTAAGCAAATTTAAACTGTTTCATTACATAATATTAATATGGTATCATTGAATAGCTGCTACAAACATCCAGATTTTGTAACATGGTTTTCCGTTTCACTTTTTCTTCACTAATAAAATTCCTATTGAAATGCCTGTAGTAATTTTTTAATCATTAATTTTTCGCAAATGACGGAATTATAAATTTAAAAAATAGTACATGTAATTTGAAATATGTTTCAAGTTAGGGGCCATCCATAAATTACGTAAAAGTCTCCGAGAGGGAGGATATCTGAGAAATTAAAATGTAATTTATGATCCGCTAGTAGAAAAATAAAACACTGATAGAAAGGAATGGCTGTTACAATTATATTCTTGATTAATTTAAGCTCACTTTATTGATGGCATAGATACAGCAATATGGAATGTGTATTTTGACCATCCGATTAAGCCATATTATATTTCTGATTCGATCAGTTTCACTTCCAATATATCGATTGCTGTGTTGAACATGCTGCATAGTTCAGAGATATATTATATTGTTATCTATATTACGTAAGATAAAGCCATAAATCATTAAGTAATGTGATTCAATAAAACCTTGAAGTTTAATTTAGAGAAGACGATAACTACGAACTACCAAAGTGTTTCAGAAGTAGAAGAAGATTCCGTTTATAAGAAAATATGCTGTCCAGAATGAAGATGGCTATAATTTTCTGTCTATACATTTTTATAATTGCTGCTGGTGCTATTGGTAAGTATCATGAAATCCAACAAACATAATTGATTTTCAAAAGTTTTAACCTTCTAGTAACAATATTACGAAAGCTTTAATCATATTACGTGAAAAAACTTCCTCAAAAGTTACGTGAATTTTGATTTTCAACCAATTAAATTTTCGTTTTGCATTTGTAGCTTCCAATGATAATTCAGGAATTAGGATAAAATAATTTTTTCTCCAATTTACTCGAAACAGAAGTTTACATAAACATATAAAATAAATTTACGTAATATGTCATTGAAGCTAAGACCGCGATAAATTAAAAAAATAATAGAACTAGTGCTTATATTTTAGCTTCAAAAGTGAATTTTTTCTGTGTCTAAACATCGTAAAACAATTTTCAACCATCCTAATATCCACCAAGGGCTTAAAAACTTTTTAATATGAAATGACTTTCAATTTTTACATTCTCATCATGGATGAGAAAGTATTGGTTTTATGTGAAAAATGACTCGAAATTTTCATCAAATCTTTACGTTTTGAGACCCCCTGAGTCAGAAAAAAGGGTTTTTACGAAAGTGTCTGTCTGTCTGTCTGTCTGTCTGTAGGTCGTGTGCGGCATAACTCTCGATAGAATTATCAGATTGAATTGAGCTTTGGCACACTTTATCGGAACCGAAAAAGTAAGGACAAGTTCGTTAACCAGCCACATCCAATCAAAATTGAGGGATTGAGCACTACTTTTGTGTTTTTGAAAATAACTTTTTGAAAAAATCAAAAATTCCAATACTGGTTTTTGATAGTGCTCATAAATCTCTAAAAATTATCCTGATAATATTTTTGGATTAAATCAAAATTAGAAATGTTACAGAATATTCAAATTCGAAAAAAGTCAATATTAAAATTCTATTTTCCAGTTAAATTATACGAGATACGAAAAAACGTTATGACAAAATATTATTTTCTACATAAAGTCCTACAAATTTGAATTGTAACATTTTTTCATAAGATGCATATTTTTCTTTTTAATTCAAAAAAAAAACTATTGAAAATCCAAAATTCAATTTTTTAACAATGATATTCGGAAATACGAAAAAAACGTAAGAATACAAAGTTGTTCGTTACAAAAAGATCTACAAATTTTGTCTCACACAGTTTCTGATAAAACATATATTTTTCGTTTCAATTCCAAAAAATACGATTAAAATTCAAAAATTCCATTTTTTAGACAAAATATGTGAGATACAAAAAAAAACGTTTAGATGAAAAATTGTTTGCCTAAATGAGGTCTACAAATTCTCATTAAGACATTTCGGGACAGGATGTATATTTTATGTTTTGATTTTTAATATTAAAAAAATTCGATTTTTTTCACCAAAATATGAGATACAAAATAAGCGTTGTTCTGCAAAATCGTTTCCTTAAATGAAGTCTACGATTGTTTTTTCTTTTTGAGAGATTTGGAAGAAAATAAATTATTTTAATCATGTAATTTATTAAAAAGTTACTGAAATGTATACAGAAAATCGAGCGCGAAGCGCGAGCGCCATGATGAGAATGTGTTCCTAAAGGGGGCGCCCTATCCAGCACGTCAAAAAGTGGTCATTTTTTGGGATTTTTTTTCACTCGGAAAATAAAAACACACTCGAATAATTTTTTGCATATATTTAAAGACATGTTTGAACTACAAAAAAAGCATTTTTTCAAGAACTAAAATAAAAAATGGCGGACTTATTGATGATCGCGTGTGGCGTGTCGCGGCGGACGGATTTTTCGCGGTACATCGTGGAGCCCAAAGTTTTCATCTGAAACATGCAACCCAATTTTTTTATTATTCAGTAGGCTTCCCCCGAGTGCATGAATGTCAGCAACTCCAAAAAATTTGATTTCAAAATATTGAAATCACGTCTTGAAAAAAAAGTGCTTTTTTTCGTCATTTTTGGCTTTTTAGAAATCGAAAATCGGTTTAGTAGTTTTTTCACAATCGTGTACCGCAATTTGGAAAACATAGTTTTGAGAAAAATCGATTTAAAGTTTAAATAAGGGTTAGGTTAAATTTGTTCTCTGCCGATAAAGAGAGATAAAGTATAACGCATTTATCCTCTGTCGATAAAGAATAGCGTGAAAGGAACAATTAGAAGGGTCTAACAAGCATAAAAAGAGCGAGAAATATTTGCTGTGCATCGCGCGCCAAATCGCACCCACAGCGGTCACAGCGCGCCCGAACTGTGGGTGTCACAATATTCAGAGTTGAGTCATAATATTTTGCGAATATACTTTCAAGACATGACCCAATCGATTAATGAAAAAAAAAAAAAAATCGATTTTTTGAAAATGCTGGATAGGGCGCCCCCTTAAGGCTGATAGAGCCTTAAGTAAATTGAATTTCCTGTTTCACTTAAACTCAAAAACAAATTTAGTGACATTGGGAAAATGTGTAATTCACATCATCTGTAATATTATAAAATTGGTTTGAGCTTCAGTATCAAATTATAATAAATAAACTTAAATGTATGCGAAGAGCACAAGATAGCTTATTAAATTTGGAAACAAAGAAGTAACTTTATTAACGTGTTTATAATTAAAATTTTTATTAATATGTTATTGTAACCTTGGTATCGTCATACAGCACACATGCACGTGTGGCCTGATTTATCTTTATGAATCTTAATTTAAATTGAGTCGAAAAGTATGAAAATTAAATTAAAATACAAAATTAATTTCATAATCGACTGAATTAAAGTTAAAATGACAAAATAATGCTTCTTATCTCACCAATTCTAACTTCCAGAATTTGATTTAATAGTTGAAACTATTCACCGTTCAGTTTCTTTCCATCTCAAATGTAAATAATTTTAATCACATATCTCAATAAGAAATTTGATCATGCACATGTTTGGTTCTATGAAAAAATTAGTTAATTTCGTTTCATAATTTCGATTAATCGTCTTTGAAATTGTATGAAAATTCGCTATCAAGCTGTAGTAAAATTAATGTAATCAAATTTGCAAACACTTCAGGAGTCGAACGAATTAAAAAAATATCAAATAAATTGTCACAAAAATTCAAAGCAGGATTCAAAACAATCTTTCAAAAAATTTCAAGTAATTCTGTTTTATAGTTTATAGACATGACATGGACGTGATTTTATCCAATACTTTTCGTCCTTTGCATTCTTGAATTAATGATTGGAATGGATTTTCCATAGCTGATAAACGTACCTTGACCTTTCTTTTACGTTAACCTGCCATGAAAAATTCATTTGAGTTATCAATTCAAGGATGGAAAGGACGGAAAGTATTGGATAAAGTCACGTAAATAACACGCCCTTAAGCTTAACAATTAAATAAATATCTTGATGCGCACTTGTCGACGTTCCCAGCAAACGATTCGAAGGACAAAGCAAACAGTAAACAGTAAGATAACTAATAGATATTATTCTGTTGGATTCTTTAATTGGGTTGACACATTTTTGAGTGTCTAGTTTCTCTTGAAATAATGATATTTACATATTTAAAAAATATTATGATTATCACTTTTAAGAAAATTTGTAATTTCCCTTATTACTAATATTGAGAAAATATTGGGATTAATAATTCGATAAGAAATTAGAATCTTAAAAATTTGTTCAATAATTTAAAGAATTCAACAGAGTAATATCTATATTATTACTCAAAATTGTTTCGAAAAATTAATTTTCCTACTTGTGGGTCAAAATGTGCACTTTTTTTAACCATGCGGGGCAAACAATAGGATATTATGCAACCAGGAAAAAAAAGTCTATTTTGCGAGCATGAAGTTTCATGCCCGAGCAAAGCAAGGGCAGCAGTTACACAGGTAAAATGAATGTTTTTCTTGTGTTTCACACGATTTTGAAGAACTTGAGCTTTTTGATTAGGTTTCATAACCATGAATCACCCGAAGATTCCTACCCTACCGGTATTTAAGTTCCTATGACCCCATTTCTATCCAAAATAAGATACTGAGTTAAAAATTCGTGAAATTAGATCAAATGCGCTTAGATAAGTATGTGTGGTCATAAATGTTTATAATATTTACAAAAGAACTGTTTGTGGGTAGAAGTTTCTTTTAGACTCATACTAATATGTATGTCAAAACAGACCATTCTTAGTGCATTTTTTATAATTTCACAAATTTTCAAATCAGTATTTAATTTTGCATGAAAATGGGGTTGCAGGAACTGAAATGACGGTAAGGTTAGAATTTGTAGGTGATTTATCACCTTGAAGAAATATATTACTAAAAAATTGTCAACAAAGCATTAAAGTATAACTTTAAGTTATGTATATGCTTGAGAAAGTATGCAACGCTTTATTCAATCCCGCGTTGTGGAAATCGAAACACATTTTAAAAGTCCAGAGTTAATTAATTAAAGGAAAAATAGTGTTAACTTACACTCATGAAAGCAAAATTATTTTTTCAGATTCTAATTACTCGTTGCCTCTAGAGCAAAAATTAGATAGTAGTGAGACTTCTGCATCTGAGACAAAGAAATTTTTAGTTTCTTGTAGACATAAGGGCGTGCATAAATATTCTGGATTCTTGATTTCTAGAAATGAGGTTTTAACAGCAGTTCAGTTCCTAAATGAGTTTTTGACAAATAGAGTACTTCCCAACTTTACGGAATATTCTGTTGTGGTTGGAATTGATAACAACTCTAATACAAAATCAAAGCCTGTTGCAATCGACGAAGTTCGATGTCATAGAAAGTATAAGAAACAGAGTCGATCGCTTTCCCATTATATTGGACTTATAATAGTAGGTCATAAGACATTTTTAGGCCATTCTAAATTTTATAATAAATAACAAATTCACTCTGTTTTTAACATTAAAGTATCAATAGAATATTATTTTCGTGAAATGTATTTGGCACCAAATTACTTTAGTTGAGCCGCTGGGTACTATGTATAACCCTACATAAAATGTTTCCGGCCGGTTAAGATGGCCCATGGACTTCAAAAAATAACTTTGATGAAAGTCAATTCTTATACTTCGATCCTTATAAAAAAATTAATAGCTCATTGCTTTTTCCTTTGGAAAAAAGTTTTTCTTAGACTTACGGAACTAATTAAAAGTAATTGTGATTTTAATTTTTGAAGGTCATTGTGAATATACTTTGAAGACAACAACGTAACTTCTTTTCCGTAATCGCTAGTTCCAAGTTCACAAAAATTTATATGATAAAATCAGTTTTCTGCAGTTAAAGGAGAATCTTGTTGCATCGGATTCTATCGATTGGATTGGTATCCCAGTGCAGCCAGTAAATAGTTCGGCAACAACGAATGTACGAGTATGGAACTTTTTCACGGACGTTAAGTCTAATGAAGAGATCCCAGTAAAATCAATTGAAGTTTACATAAAACTAAAGTTTTATTGTCAAGTCTGGTATTCAGAATCTCTTATTTGTGCGGAAATTAAAGAGCCCGATGATATTTTCGACGAGGTAAGAACCATACTTAAATCCTATTAAGAAATTACCAATTATATTGGATCTATAACTTATTTCGTGCGGTTTTTTTTCAAAATTTGAACGTTTATTTAAGAAAAACATCTACAATAGTACTATTCAAAGTATTGCCCAACTGAAGCTATGACTTTTTCCCATCTTTCTGGCAATTTGTGGATTCCATCCCAAAAGAACTGCGCCGGCTTAGCGGCCAAGAATGAATCCAGCCAATTTTTGATACCCTGTTCTGATGTGAACCGTATTCCAGTGAGGGCGTTCTGTATCGTCCGGAACAAATGGTAGTCAGAAGGGGCAAGGTCTAGGCTATAAGGTGGGTGGGGTAAAACTTCCCATCCACTACTTTCCAAATAGTTCTTAACCGGAATAGCAACATGGGGCCGAGCGTTGTCATGATGGAAAATTATTGCCTCATGTCTGGTCGCATATTCCGGGCGTTTTTCAGCTATTGCTCTCTTCAAACGGATTAATTGTGTTCGGTAGCGTTCTCCATTGATGGTTTCGCCCGGTTTTAGCAACTCATAATACAGCACACCCTTCTGATCCCACCAAATACAGAGCATTACCTTCGCGCTATGGATATTTGGCTTTGCCATTGATTTGGCTGGTTGGGCGGGTTTCACATATGATTTTTTGCGCTTGGGGTTGTCGTAATGGATCCATTTTTCATCACCGGTAACAATCCGATGCAAAAATGACTTCTTTTTGTGCCGTTCCAGCAGTATTTCGGACAAGCAAAACCGCATTTCAACGTCTCTGGGCTCGAGTTCACGTGGAACCCAATTTCCTTGCTTTTGAATGTATCCGGCTGCTTTTAAACGTTTTGAAATGGCTGCTTGAGTGTCTCCCAAAGATTCTGCGAGCTCTTCTTGTGTTTGGCAACAATCTTCATCGAGTAATGCTTCCAGTTCTTCATCTTCAAACTTTTTTGGCTGTCCAGGACTTTCTTCGTCTTCCAAGCCAAAATCACCAATTTTAAATCGTGGAAACCACTTTTGGCACATTCGCTCAGCTAGAGCATGTTCACCACCAACTTCCACCAAAACACGATGACTTTCGGCAGCAGTTTTCTTCATATTAAAGTAATGAAGAAGAACTCCCCGCAAAAACACTTTTTCAGGCACAAAGTTCGACATATTTGAGTGAAAAAAATTATTGTTGTTTACGTTTCAAATGAATGACATATACTGAAAAAAACGCACAATGACAGTAGCTTTCCAACGCATGTTCGGAATATTGGAACGATGGAATAATAATCAAGTTACGCCATCTCTTAGCAAACCGCACGAATTAAGTTATAGATCCAATATTTTACTGAAACCTCTTGGTTATTGCTGATGGTTATTTGAGTTATTCATGCTCGAATAAGTACAGTTATACTGGATAGTTTTGTATCTCGAATATAATTATTGATTACAACATTAATATTTATATTATTGGTTTTGCAACAAAGTCATTTCTCTTTCTTCCGTTAGATGACTTTAGCCGTTCGAAGTCGTTCTTCTCCATTGCAAACTTCAGGCTTTAAAATGGAGATTCCAGACGGTCATTTTTGTCACATTTTACTTTATTACTTCCGAAAAGGTAAAAACGCAGTTCGAGCTCGGGAAGAATTGTATGATGTTTATGGTGAAAAATCATTAACAGAATGCCAGTGCCAGAATTGGTTTGCTCGCTTTTGTTCCGGAGATTTTCACCTCAAAGGTGCACCACGCTCTGGACGCCCAACTGAAGTTGACGGCGACAAAATAAAAGCTTGAAATAAAAAGCGTTGAAAGACATTTACAACAACTTGGTTACATTAATAAGCTCGATATTTGGGTTCCTCACAAATTGAACGAAATGGAACTCATGAAACGAATTTCCATTTGCGATTTCACTGCTTGAACGTAACGAAACCATTCCACTTTTAAAGCGAATCATAAGGGGCGATGAAAAATGGGTTATTTACGATAACTTCGTGCGAAAAATATCATGGAGCAAGCGAGATGAGCCTGCATAATCGATATCAAAAGTCGATATTCATCAAAAGAAGGTTATGCTGAGTGTTTGGTGGGATTTCAAAGGTATTGTTTATTTTGAGCTGCTCCCAGGAAACCAAACTATTAATTCGGATGTCTACTGTCGCCAGCTAATGGAATTGAACAAATAAATCAAGGAAACGCGGCCAGAACTGGTAACTCGTAAAGGCGTCATCTTTCATCAAGATAACGCCAGATCACATACATCACAGTGCGGCCACTACCATGTATTTTAGAAGGGTTCTTAAAAAAGTGAAAATGAGCATCAACGCCGCCACGTTTTGATAGCAAGAACTAATATCAATGCAAACGAAACCACCGCCCCCCAACCCGATGTATTCTAAAGAGCGGAAAATTATGAAATATATTGTATGAAATCCATTTAATAAATTTAAATGATTTAAAATGGAAAATAATTTGTGAAAGAATAAAAATACAACAAGAATTTTTAAATATGAATCACAATGAACAGTTAAATACTGTACTATTACACGGAGAAAAATAGTTGAAGTAATTTTACTCAACTCTGTCGATTAAACTTGGGACTTAAGGGCACTTGAACATTTATTAAATCCTAGTTGGGTAAAATGAATTTGATAAATATTTAATTCACCCAAAGTGAATATCAATAAGCGTTACGTAGGAAATAGTAAGGAGTTGAGTAAAACGTTGTCGACGACAGGGCATCACAATGCGTCAGTGGGTTAACATGAAATGTATTAGTATATCACCGACACTTGACGAGCTTCAAACCATAGTTAAGTAAAATGAGCATCGAGCGTATTATTTCAACTGACAATTATATGGTTGCTATGGTTACAGCAGTTTAAAAATAACATCGGTAGCGACAATAGCGCCACCACTTGTTGATAGCAAACATTATAATTCGTTCCCTTTTTCTCCTATATGAGTGGACCCACTGTGACATACATCTTTGGTCACTCGCAAAAAATTATTGGAGTTAGGCTGGGAAGTGATGCCTCATCCACCGTATAGTCATGACCTTGCATCATCTGATTATCATTTATTCCGTTCATTTCAAAACCATTTGAATGGAAAAACAGTCGATTTAAAAGAGGCTGTCAAAAATGAGTTGATTCAATTTTTGGCCGCTAAGAACCAAACTTTCTACAAAAGCGGAATTATGAAGCTGACTGAAAGATGACAAAAGGTCATCGAAAAAAATGATCAATACATAATGACTTAACTCGCAAACAAGTGAACAAACTGTCCTAACTGAAAGTCTCCGTTCCATTTTGACTCAACTGAAAATGTCTATTCCATTTTGACTTAACTGAAATGACTCGCGATATTTTGTAGTAACTGTTTTTCTGTGGTTTTTGAAATTTGTGATAAAAATGATAATGAGGCAAAGATCTATCCTACATTAAAGTGTAAAGAAGCAAATTTCGATTTTTCATTTAGAAAAGGGCATGTTCCCTTTTATTGTAACTGCAAAGTATCATATTTCTTCCATTCTACTTTGTCTCAACTCGATCGATGTAGAATGTTTTTTGTCTTGTCTACGGAAAAAAGATAATCAGTGGATTTTGACAGATATTTTTTTCAAGCACCGGAGTAGAGGTAAACGAAGAAAGTGATTTTAATTCAAATATTTCCAAAGGTACGTATAAATTCTCACTCTCAACAAAAACTTATCTGAAATATCTTTAAAATTCTTTTTTAAACGAAGTTTAAAATCTATACTGAAATTTAGATCAATTATAAGTTTCAAAAATGTTACATTATAATATTGCATCACAAACTAACTTTTTTGGTGTTTGTTTTTGATTTTTTTTCTGCGCTCAAATACACATAAATATTCTAGTTTGACATGCTAACCTATTTATCTTTAGTAATGATTACAACAAGAAAAAATATAAAATAATTTTAAGTAAGTAAAGAAAAAAAATTCAATTTTAACGAATTTTTGTTTTAAATGTAGATGACGGATTAGCAATCGATTTTTAACTCTTCATTTCTGTGTATTAAAGTCATTTTTATTTTTTCGCAATCTGTCATGTATCGCTTTTTTATAATTATATTAAAATAAGGAAAATTTATAATAGTAATATTTCTAAAATGACTCGCAAACTTAATACAGCTTGTTTTCTAAAACTGTCCAATAAGAGTTACAACAAAACATCACGAGTTATTTCAGTTGAGGGGAGAAATCCATGTAAAAATTTCAAAAAATCGTACAGCTCGCAAACAGCAACAGATTGAAGAAAATCAGTTTTTTGAATACTCAGAAGGACTATTGTATGGACCTGTGATTGCAGATTGATCGTTAAGTAACTAAAACTGGTCGTTATACTGTACTAAAACTTTAAGGTAGTTCCTTCACGAAAATTAGACCTCAGGCAAAAAAAGATAATTTTGCTTTCAAGAATAGCAATATTATTTTTTAAAAGGCTAATTTGAAAGGGAAAAGATTATTTTCCATGAAAAAAATTTGAAACACAAAAAAATAATTTTATTAATAAATTTTATTTTGGCCCAAACTTATTTTCTTATCGCTTCGAGCCAAATTTTTAAAAATGATGCGATTCTAATAATTCACAATTCATTTTTTTAGGAAAAAGATTCTCTACAACTTGACCGTTTCCAATTTTTGAAAATGAATTCTTTGATGGGTGAAAGTATAAAAAAAAATTTTTCAAAATAAAATTTTTATAAACAAATTGCTGTATTTGATAATAATTAATTCAATTTGAAAAATAGGAAACGGTCATGTTTTAGAGAATCTTTTTCTTAAAAAAATGAACCATGATTTATTAGAATCGAATCATTTTTAAAAATTTGGCTCGAAGTGATAAGAAAATAAGTTTGGGCAAAAATAAAATTTATTAATACAATTATTTTTTTGTGTTTCAAATTTTTTTGATGGAAAGTAATCTTTTCCCTTTCAAATTAGCCTTTTAAAAAATAATATTGCTATTCTTTAAAGCAAAATTATCTACTTTTGCCTGATGTCTAATTTTCGTGAAGGAACTACCTTAAACGCGATTATCTCGAAACTGTATTTTTAAAAACTGCTCGTGTTGTAACTCGAAAAGTTATCGAGCAATTTGTCTGAAATTTTAAGAGGCTTTTCTCTACATTATTATCGGAAGGATAAACCTAAAATTGCAGATATTTCGCGTTAATAAAATACTTTTTGGGGGTCAAAAATGTCGAAAAAGTAGCCCAAAATTCTAACTTATTTTTCAAAGGCTTGTTTCATATTGAATTTTATGATTTTTTAGTGTTATAGGTTTATCCTTCCCGTTAATATGTTATAAAAAGAAAGAAATTCAATTTTTGTTTCAGATCAATGGTTAATGTGTAATAAATAGAGCACTTTTGGAACTCGCACCGAAGACGACAGACGAAAAATTATCCTGAGCCGCCATTTTGGAAGGAAATAAAAAAATAAAAATTTGGTTATACTTTAGAAAGGTAAGATAAAGTTATGTTAAAAATTTAAAACAATAAAATTATTTTATCACCTTCAAAAACATTTTTAAAATATGACTGATTTTCAGGTGTTTACATGGACTTCCCCCCTTAAGTCAAAATGAAATTGACATTTTCAGTTGAGTCAAAATGGAACGGAGATTTTCAGTTAATACAGTTTGTTCACTTGTTTGCGAGTTAAGTCAAAGTCGCTCGGGACCATCGGTTCTAACCCTTTAGTCTTATATGGAACTACTTACAAAAAACATCATGAATTTAGATTTTTTAGGAATATTTTCTTCCTTCTCAAGGATAGAATCTAGATAAATTTCTCTCGAACTCAATTTTCCAGTTCGAAAAAAAAGTTATGCTGAGTGATTTGTGGGATTTCAAATGCATTGTTTATTTTGAGCTGCTCCCAAGAAACCAAACTATTAATTCAAATGTCCACTGCCGCCAGATAATGAAATTGGAAAAAGAAATCAAGGAAAAGCGGCCAGAACTGTCAACTTGTAAAGGCATCATCTTCCATCAAGATAACGCCAGACCACATACATCTTTGGTCACTCGCAAAAAATGATTGCAGTTAGGCTGAGAAGTGATGCCTTATCCACCATATAGTCCTGACCTTGCACCATCCGATGATCATTTATTCCGTTAACTTCAAAACCATCTGAATAGAAAAACATTCGATTCAAATGAGGTTGTCAAAAATGAGTTGATTCAGTTTTTTGCCTCCAAGAACCAAACTTTCTACAAAAGATGAATTATGAAGCTGACTGCAAGATGGCAAAAGGTCATCGATCAAATTGGTCAATACATAATTGATTAATGTTTGTTATTTGTATTAATAAACTTGCTTTGAAAATCATGAAAAAAACCAAATGACTTTGTCGTCACCCCAATACAATGCGTCCTACGACAAAGACTAGATAATTATGAATATAATAATCACAAAAAATTTCTGCTTCGTATCGATTTTCAGGCTGTAATTTTTTTTCGGGCGAGATTTCCACAAATTCTCCGATTTACGATTTTCGCGACAACCTTTTTTCCTGTCCATTTTCCCTCTAATGTTTTATTTAAAACGACAACTTTTGACACAACGGACGGAAGATGCCCGACGTGTCTGATCTGATGGCTGCTCGGCGGCGACGAGGCGCGTATTCAAAGGCATGCACTGTATCGACTATAACTTGTTACTTTTCTTGAAATTTTCACCAAACATTCATAAGAACTCAAACTTGAAAAAAAACACAAAAATTGCAAAATTGATTTTTTTGACCGTTCTAGGTGTATATTCCCCCTTAAACGAAAATCGTCCTTTAGGTGTCAGAAATTTCGGCCTTTTTTGAGGCTTTGAAGAATTGCATAGTTCACACATTTTTTACAAGTCCAACATTATGGAATTTATGAAGAAATTCACTTTGATCGAATTATAAGATGGGTCAAAAGTCCTTATACATTGATGCACATTCAACAAAATATGACCCTTTGGTCTTATGCTAGGACTATAAATTTCATATGCAAAAATGAAGGCAAATCCAGAAGCTCAACAAATTTGATAGATATTTTACTATGAAAGTCACTTTAAAAATTAATTATGAAGAAAGTATTATATAAATAGTTTATGTGAATTGTACTCCATTATATGCTTAATTTCATTGGCATCTTGATCGAACGTCGTAAAACATATCTTATTCTGTGTATTTTATATGTAGCGAAAGTTGTTGTTGAACATTTTTATGCATTTCAGAAAGACATAGGAGCACCGTTGGTTCAGAAAGGCATAGCTGTCGGAATGCTTATCAAGATTTTATCAGATGGACATGCTATATATATAAATCTTTATAAAACTTATAATGAAATCAATGAAATGAGATCAAAACGCTTTGTAAGACCCATCGATAGATTACCACGCAGAAGAGCTAGGGGCGATCAATGTGATTCTGTGGTTCAAAAAAAAAAGGAAAAGTTCCCTAAAAAAGAGTAATACCAACACATATTGTAACTACAAAAAAATATTCAACTTTAAAATACTTGTAGTAGAAACAACTTTAAAAAAAAAATATATCCATGAAAGCAACTTGCAGGCATTGCTGATTATAATTAAACGTTAAAATACATAAATGATTAAAATTTTTTAATATATAAGATTGTTTATCTGTGTTAAAAGTAGAAAAATATTCTGGTTATAAAGAATTAAAATTTAAAAAAAGTGTATGCAAACGTAATTTGATACTCGTGAGTAAAGATGTTTTCAGTTTGGAGAAAAGTGACAGAAATTTCCGAAATTTTTCTAGAAATTACGAAACTGTAACAGAATTCTCTATCGTATGCATTTGCATTCAGTTGGCTGGAATGTAAAATTTTTTCAGCCTCTAAGTTTTGTTCACTTAATCATCATTTTATGGTACTGCAAGAGTATAAAACTTCAGTTCATGCTTCACATGTACCCGACAGTAGTTTCTAATAGTGTACACAAACTGTAATAAATAAAGAAAGGATTTTATTGACGAAAGCTCGAAATGGTACTTTTATTGCACCCTCATCAAGAATTATAGTCACGAATTTCATTCTAAAAATCACCATTCACTTTTTATCAATATTTGAAAAGATATGTCTAGAAAGGATGAGAAATGTGAATGATTACGCCAACGAAGTTGTTTGATCATACGATGGCATAAATTATGAAATTAAATTCTTTATTAACGTATTTTAAAAGCAAGAATCATTTCAATTTTAAGAAGATAGACCATCAAGCATGAAGATTGTTATACTTCTCTCTCTCTACATTTTCCCAATTATTGCTGATACTTTCGGTAACTATTTTCAAATTACATATACATAATAAACTGAATATGTTTTAACCGCACTGAGAGACTTGTCGTTAGAATAAATCATAAAAATTAATTATATTTTAGTATGATATCGTTTCAAAATAAGGCAAACAGTGTTTACGTATCATAAATTAATATAGTGGTTTTCAAGCGGCGAAGTTAATATTTTCGTTTGAATAAATGGAATATATATTCTACTAAGTGATATAAAACCTATATACGAGAATATAAAATTCAATATATCAAAGTAGCAAAACGAAACAAAGAATATGTGAATCTGAAAACCACTATATGAAACATCACTCTCTCCACCAAAAGGTTTGACCTTCAGAAGTGACGGCTCGGATTATGAATTCTTATATCTTTTTCTAACGCGTGCAAAACAAGATGAAGGTAGATCACTCAATTCTTGACAAAATAAAAGAAAAATCAAGCTAATAGGGATAGTATACTATAAGATTTAGGGGCATGAAAATGACCATATTTCATCAGGCGCGGCAATATTCTGAAAGAAATCTCGCTTATAAGCCACTACTGAATTGGACAGACTTGGATCGAGTCTACGAAGCCAATCAAAAAACATCGGAAGCACTCGGACGACATTCTGAAACTAAATATACGAAAAACCGAGAATTAATGTTCTGATTTTTGCCGCGTGTCGCTATAGGTTTCTGGCAAGTTCATATTCATAATATGAATTTCTCAAATATGCTTTCCAAGTTATAATATTCATTGATCAACTGATTAGAATTATTTTTAGAAACCTTAGTAATCATAATATTGTTTTTTCGTGCTTTAAAGTTTCCGAATGGAGATTCAGAATATTTGGTATTTAAAATACTAATTTTTCTTCTACACGTTTTAAAGACTGTTATGACTTTATTGAATTGCGATGCCAAAATATGAATATGTGTAATGAAACCTCGGCTTTCTCAATTTTATTTTAAAATAATATGTCACTAAACTTTTATTTAATATTATCATTTATCATCATCATTTTATCATTTCAGGTTTTGAAAGAAGCAAATTAGCAGGGCCGGCGAAGTAAACTTTTTCAGGGTATGGCGACAAAAAGTTTCTGATTTTTTAAATTCTTTTATTAGGACAAAGGCAGTATAAGGCCGTTATTTGCACACTGAGAAAAAAATGCTATTGAATCAAAAGCATTTCTTTCCAAAAGCATGCATACTATTAATTCATAAAAATATACAAGACCAATAAATATGTTACTAATTCTATAGCATATTGATTTGAATCCATGATATATGTACATGCTTTTGGAAAGAAATGCTTTTGATTCAATAGCATGTTTTTCTCAGTGCAGTACGAACTCCATATACATTTCTCAAAGGAAAAAAATATTTAAAAATATATTATACATAAAGGAAAAAATCATGCTCGTTTCAGGGTATGGAATTCCATACACTCTCTAATCCAGGGTATAGAGATCTCCATACACCCCATACATAGTTCGCCGACCCTGCAAATTAATTTTCTTCCCTTTTTCCCTTTATTTCTGATCTTTTAACATCTTGCTAGCATAACAATTTGTACTACATATTGTATATAAATAATAATGACGTTAATAGTAATAATTTTCTTGAGCTAGCTTTAAATGGTAACGATTGTTGCTTGTTACCTACGAATAAAGGAAACTACCCTAGCGAACTGGCTGAACGGTAGCTTTACGCTGTACCGTAAAGCCATCGTAAAGCTATCGTAAAGTAGCATTATAACTCATGAATGAAGCAAAATAAACATTCAATATGTTTTTATCCTTATTATACGTTGAAAATAACGTTAACTGGTAATTGAAATATGCAATAATTTTATTTATTTACGCTAAAAATTAAAAAAAACGTAATACCTGTCATTGAAGGCAGTGCAGTGGTTCATCACTTTCCATGTCTTCACCGTCAGGATTGAATATTTGTTAGAGTGAGATTCATGAGTTATAATGCTACTTTACGATAGCTTTACGATAGCTTTACGGTACAGCGTAAAGCTACCGTTCAGCCAGTTCGCTAGGGTACTATAAAAGTTGTTTTCATTTTCACTGTACCTCCCATTTCTACACTTCACTGAAAAAAAAATTTCAGCGATACAGACATAATTGTGGTTCCTTGACCTATATTGTATTGGAGATTTACCGAAAACCAAGGTTTGCTTGTTTAGTTCAGCCTGTATGTGTATTCCAACCATATGAATTACTATTGCAGCAATATTTTTGATTAACTGTCAAATATTTTTTGTTGAATTACTTAAAACCATTCAGCTATATTCATATGGCTGATAAATCCCAAGCATTTCTTTCAGTGTTGTTATTCATGCGTTGCCTGGAAGTGGTTATATAGGTTCATGGCACTAATAATTGTTGAGGAGGAACCCATTTGTTCAATAACAGTTGATTTATATTAACATTACCTTGTAATATGTCTATTCTGTAGTGAATGCCTTTACAAAGCCTTCCTTAAGTCTCTAAAGTATAAATCTACGTTTACATGCTAAAGTAGTGTATATATCGAGACGTTTATCCTCCTATTCTATACATTCCAAAAAAAGTGTCTTCATCCAAGTTACTTGTGTAGTCATTTCTAAGATGTTTCGGTTGCCACTTGTAAGTCTGCTAAAACATCTTATTTGAAGACACGTAAAATATCTCAAGTTGAACCATCGGTAACCCAGGTTACACTGAAAAAAAAATTCGACGATACAGACATAATTGTGGTTCCTTGACCTATATTATATTGGAGATTTACCGAAAACCAAGGTTTGCTTGTATTAGTTCAGCCTGTATGTGTATTCCAACCATATGAATTACTATTGCAGCAATATTTTTGATTAACTGTCAAATATTTTTTGTTGAATTACTTAAAACCATTCAGCTATATTCATATGGCTGATAAATCCCAAGCATTTCTTTCAGTGTTGTTATTCATGCGTTGCCTGGAAGTGGTTATATAGGTTCATGGCACTAATAATTGTTGAGGAGGAACCCATTTGTTCAATAACAGTTGATTTATATTAACATTACCTTGTAATATGTCTATTCTGTAGTGAATGCCTTTACAAAGCCTTCCTTAAGTCTCTAAAGTATAAATCTACGTTTACATGCTAAAGTAGTGTATATATCGAGACGTTTATCCTCCTATTCTATACATTCCAAAAAAAGTGTCTTCATCCAAGTTACTTGTGTAGTCATTTCTAAGATGTTTCGGTTGCCACTTGTAAGTCTGCTAAAACATCTTATTTGAAGACACGTAAAATATCTCAAGTTGAACCATCGGTAACCCAGGTTACACTGAAAAAAAAATTCGACGATACAGACATAATTGTGGTTCCTTGACCTATATTATATTGGAGATTTACCGAAAACCAAGGTTTGCTTGTATTAGTTCAGCCTGTATGTGTATTCCAAACATATGAATTACTATTGCAGCAATATTTTTGATTAACTGTCAAATATATTTTGTTGAATTACTTAAAAACATTCAGCTATATTCATATGACTGATAAATCCCAAGCATTTCTTTCAGTATACTCAAGTTATCGACAGTTTAATGCAGCCCTCTGCAACTTAAAACTAAAAGTGGGCTGACATTTGACATTTGACCGAGCGCGGCGCTGATAAGCTTTAGGGCTGACTAACTGTCAAATGCATGGCAAAACAGTAAAGATTCGAGGTTTTTTGATATTTAGTAGTGTTTTTATCGTGTTTTTTGTTGAAAAAGTAAAGTGAATAGTTTTCTTGGTGTAAGGATATGAAAAACAATAAAAAATGGTGAAGTGTATTGCCGTGAAGTGTGATTCTGGCTACAAAAATAAACGGAGTTCCGAGGAGCAAACTCGTCGATTTTTTTATGTGCCAAAAGATAAAAATTTAATTAAAAAATGGCAACGCGCAATTTTAAGAGACGATATCGAAGTCAAAGAAGGTCAACCAGTTTGTGACAAACATTTTGCTGAAAGTGACATCATCCGCGAAAGAACAATTATTTGTCCTGACGGAATTGTTTTGGGAACGGTATGTATTTTTCGCATTCATTTTCTCTGTTGCATATTGTTTTGTTTATTGTGTACTTCTAATTCACAATCCCGCCGGATTCGCTAACAGAAATTAACGTAAAACTATATTTTTACAAATATGATTCACATTTGGCTGAAATCATTTAATTTAAATTTAAATTTAAAATAAGAGCAATCGAAATTTCCAAGTTTAAGGTAGTTATCACCCACGAAAATTAGACCTCAGGCAAAAATAGATAATTTTGCTTTCTAGAATACCAATGTTATTATTGAAGGGCTATTTTGAAAGAGAAAAGATTATTTTACATGAAAAAAAATTTGAAACACAGAAAAATAATTTTATTAATCAATTTTATTTTTTACCCAATTCTTTTTCTTATCGCTTTTCGCCAAATTTTAAAAAATTGTGCGATTCTAATGAATCATGAATCATTTTTTCAGAGAAAAGATTTCCTACAACTTTACCGTTTCTGATTTTTAAATATAAATTCTTTAATGGCTGAAAACATTAAAAAAAAATTTCCAAAACGAAATTTTTATAAACAAATTGCTGAATTTAATAATAATTTATTCATTTTCGAAAATTGGAAATGGTTAAGTTTTAGGGAATCTTTTTCTCGAGAAAGTTATTTGTAATTTATTAAAATCGCATAATTTTTTAAAATTTGGCGAAAAACGATAAGAAAAAAAATTGGGTAAGAAATAAAATTGATTAATAAAATTATTTTTCTGTGTTTCAAATTTTTTCATGTAAAATAATCTTTTCTCTTTCAAAATAGCCCTTCAATAATAACAATATATAGGATCTTACATAGGATCCTGCATAGGATCCTGTGTAAGATCTTATGCAAGATCCTATGTAGGAATTTGGCATAGGAACTCACATATGATCGTACAAAAGATTTTATATAGGATCCTATGCAGGATCCTATGTACGGTCCTATATGATATCCTAGGTGGTACCCTCCACAGGATTTTTCAATAGGTAAAAAAATGTTTATAGACGAACGACTCGATTTAAAAGAATTGTGATAAACTTATTATTGTTATTGATGAAATTTTCTGTTATGTTTTATTGTTATGTTTAATTCACACTGTGATAATTATTTTTTTCATTATATGAGTGTTGAAATGCTTCTTGTATTTATTCTATATATTGTTTATCATAAAATACTACGAAGATTTGAATATATTTACAAGAATTACAATCTTGAAATTTTAAAATTGCCTTATTTATTGTAAATCCTATATACATGTCTAATGTCTCTTGGTTATTGCTATTTTTATAATTGCAAAATATAATTTGTGTTAGTAAAAATAGTTCATCATGTTAAATAAATTTTAATAAACAGTTGAGTTAGTTAATTTACAACTACAGTTTTAAAAAATGCAATAACCAATTTAGAATTTTGATTTTAAAAACTAACAATTTCCACACATTTATTTACTTCTCCCAATTACTATGACATAATTGAAATATATGAAAAACTAAATATTAATGTTTACTTGCACAAATAAATGTATTTATATTTGATTATAACTTATAATCATTGCACTAAAATTCATTAATATACTAATTATATTAATTTTTCGATTAATGACAATTTTATTGTGATTGCTTCGCGTTTTATATTTATTTTATTCAATTCATTAACTGGGACAAATTTTTCTTATTGCTTTCACTTCTACTTGATCGTTCAGAAAATCAATATATTTCACTTTTTTTCTCATATATTTTGTATTATTATATGCCAAAAACATTTAACTTTATTTTTCTGTAAAAAAAACACGAAAAGGCAGTTTAAATTTTAAAAAAACATAAATATTTACATTTTTGCCATGTATTTGAAAGCAAGTCGGCCCTAAAGGTAATCAGCGCCACCATTTCGCCTGGTGGTCGTGATCCAACTCTCAGCCAACTTTTATTCTACAGGCCTCCAGAAGAGTAGCACTGGGCTGGTTTAATGTACCGTCTAACCTCTACACTGTAAGAAAAAGCTCTCGACGCACAGGTGTCTGTAATAATACAGTAAAACTAGTTGGATTCTGATGTGTTTATTTGCAATTCATTAGGGGAAGGCAGTGTATTTATGTATTGATGTTTACTATAGAAAGCTCAAATCCAAGTTTTCAACCACCAAACCCTCACAGATTATCCGCCATTTTGAATTCAGGGTCAAATTTTCGATCGTGAATAATTATATTTTACATTTTTGTGAAAAAACGAATGATATCTTTTTCGTTAAGAAAAATATCCTCTACAAATTCAAATTCAATTGGTTTTTCCGAATTTTAATTATTTAACGATTAATAAGGTTGATTTTGATCTTTTTCGTAAATGTCTTTTTTCGTGGCTGCGATATCACAAAATTTTCTGTATAAAAGTTGCAGACATTCTAATTTTCTACAAATTTTATCCCTGCAACTTATTTATAAGAGCAATAATATCTTTCGAGTGGCGCCTTAAAGTTGCGTGCGCTGTGCCTTGCAAAATTCGTCCAACTGTTTCTACACGGAGAGAAAAACATAGCGCACACTGCTATAAAACATAGCCGCGGTGATACGGTTCGCGTGGCATTGGTCCACGAACGATGAAACATTGCAGCAGACGCTAGAAACATAGCGATCGGCGCTATGTTACATAGATATTAAGATCGTAGTGACTTCTCCAGTGGAACATTGGAACGTGTTGAATATTTATTGTGAAATAAATAGAAAACAGAGAGTATCTTTCACTGCGTATATTATTAATAAGAAAAATAAAACATTTGTAAATAAGTATAAATTGTTATCGTGACTTGCGAATGATGCTGTCAATTCTGCAACTATTCAGTACAGAAAAAAACTGAGTTTAAGTGCGATAACCCTCGCTGTAGTGTCTTTTCTGTACTTCTTAGTTAACCAAATTTTACTTCGGGACGCATCCCGACCTATAGGAAGACATACAATTTCTCTAAAAGTAAAGACTCCCAGGTAAACAACGGGAGATACAAACAATACGTGCGGATTGTACGGTTTACAATTGCAGCTGTAGCTCATCTTTGCCGGAGTGTCATCTGGCGCGTATAGACAGTTTATTACGCTCCCATAAAATAATACAGTTAAGGACTAAGGGTAAAATTTATCTTCGCACTCGGCAGCAAACCTGATCATAGGGTTTTTTCAGGTTTATCATTAAAAAAAAAATAAAGAGCAACTTGTAGTAATAATTCAAAATACTAAATTATAGGATTTACTCAAAAATCCAATACACCCACTTATTTTGAATCATCCCGGATATTTAATTTCTCACGTAAAAAACAAAATTTTGGCTAGAGGTTTTGTAAAAATTTTGTCAGGACCAACTGATTGGTCCACCATTTAATAAAAATACAAAACCACTTCGTGACCTACGTGTCTTCAAACAACCGGCATAGTCTGCATCAGTATATCCATGAATTTCGTTACTCCTACTGTTTCCGAAAATAATACCAAAATCATGCGTACCAATGAAGTATCTAATAATTCCTTTTACTGCTGGCCGGAAGAATTTAAGAATTGACTTGCATAATTTACCGCGTACTCAATATCTGGGCGGTAAACTCTAGCAGTGAATAGTAGTGAGCCGACTGCTTCGCGATAAGGTATGATCTTATCCGTCTCATATGCATTCACTTCTTTGCTTAAGTACAGACCGGTTCCCGCAGGAACACTTACTGCATAGGTTTCATTCACACAGAATTTACTAATAATCTTATCAATATAATGTGATTGACTAATTTTAATCATACGATTTAAACGATCACGCTTGATTTTCATGCCGACGAGTTCGTTCGCTTCGTCTGTGGTTATTTGAAAATTACTTTTCAAATAACTAAGTACACAATCAATAGTGTCTTGACTTTTACATATCACTAAGCCATCGTCGACATACAACAACAAGTAAACTTGACAATTTTGCATTACACCAACAAATACACACATCACTTTGGATGTTTTTGAAATTGAATTTTCGCAAAAAATCAACGAACTTCTCATTCCAGAAACGTGGGAATTGCTTTAATCTGTACAAACTTTTCTGCAACTTGCAGACTTGGTTCCCATTCTCCTGGTTGGCAAATCCTTCTGGATGTTCCGAAGTAGATTTCTTTTTGAAGTTCTCCGTATAAAAACGCTGTTTTCACATCAAACTTAGCATTTCATAATCTTCTTTTGCTGTAATTGCCAAGAGAATCCTTATAGATTTCAAGCAAACAACAAGTGCAAAAGTTTCGAAATAATCGATGCCCTCTCGCTGAGAGAATCCTTTACCCATAAGTCACCCCTTCTATATCTGTCGCTATTATCGTGCGAACTTTTCTTGATGGCGATTACCCATTTGCACCCAATGGCGTGTTTTTCTTTTGGCAGTGGAACAACTCTCCATGTGTTGTTTTCTTGAAGAGCGTCCATCTCTTCCCGCACAGCTTCCTACCATTTTTCCCCATCCTGGCTTGACATGGCTTCTTGATAAGTCATTGGTACACTTTCCGCGAGGAGCGCGACTGGAATCCCATAGCGGGCAATCGGGTTGAACAGATGTCGATTGCGTAGTTGCCTTCCTTCAGTTTCCGCTGGATTATTGATTTGCTCATCAACAAGACCTTGTTGATCTGTAGGCGCAAGAGCTTGTTGATTCTTAGCTTCGTCATCTGCGGCTTGATTCTCGCGTTCTTCTGGCAGGCGAAAATCAATTCTGTGACGGTAAACATGATCCGTTTGTTGCTCTGCATTGCTGGTGCTTTTCTCATCGAACACTACGTCGCTGCTTACATATATCTTACGCGAATCTTTGTCCCACAGCCTGTAGTTGGTTGATTCGCCCTCGTAGCCGAATGTAATCATCTTTTTACTCTTAGCATCAAACTTTATTCGCTTTTTCTTTAGTGTGTTTAAGAATTCTTCAAACGATATATGATAATTAACGACGATTTCAGAAATATCAAAACAATCTAATTATCCATCGAAAAGTATAATCAAATCTCAGTTTATATGACTCGCCGCAGCATTCCCTCCTGTGGAGCAGCAGCTCTCCCGCAATTGTGGGAGAGCAGTTAGTCCACAAAAAAGTAAACTTGCTAATCTATGAAGAGCGCTGCAGTTGCCCTCCAGTGTAGTGGCATAGGAGCACCAGAGGTTACGTAGGAAGATTGGGTAAGTCAACATAGCAACGATTCCAATGTCGCACATTTGAATCATTTCAATGTTATAAAGCAGAGAACTCTATATCATCGCTCTCGTGCAACACAGCTTTGTTTTAGAGGGCGCACGTCTACGGATTATAGCAGCGTGAGCAATGTTCTTCTCTCCGTGTACCCAATAAAATCTATAGTTACAGATTAATTACTAAGTCTTTATTATAAATTTATGAATAATTATAATTGGCAAACATGAAGTACATAAATACAAATAGATTTAAACATACATACATAAAATCATGCCTGCATACATCATTTTCAAAGATTTTTTATATCAACAATTTTTTAATTTCATTTTGAAATTTTAACACTCTAATTTCTTGTTTTTAAAATTTTTTAATCCTGTACTAACAGCTCTTATCTTTTTTCAAGGCAGAACATAGCAAATTCCTATCATACATCTTACTTTCAGATACTAGGTAAGACATTTCTTTTTGCAGTGCACTGGGTTCCTCCTTGAAAATAAATGCCGTCACCCTATATACCTATGTTTGTCCTTTCTTACAACATTAAAAAAATAGTTGGTCGAACTTATTACACTAAGTTGTGAAATGCACTAGAATTAGATATAAAATCAAACAACTTCTCCCGTTTCATGGAGAAATAAAAAGTAATATACTTGTGATAAATGTAGGCAATAATCCTGCATTATGATATTTCAATGACGCGGTTTTAAACAGTTGATCAAAAGAATCATGGTTTTAATTCAAACTCATGCGAACAAAATTATTTTTCAGATACTAATTATTCATTGCCTATAGAGCAAAAACTAGGTGGTGATGAGAGTTCTTCATCTGAGACGAAGAAATGTTTAGTTTCTTACAGACATAAGGACGTGCATAGATGTACTGGATTCTTGATTTCTACAAAAGAGGTTTTAATAGAAGCTCACTGTCTGGAAGAGTTTTGGGGAAATAAACTACTTCCCAACTTTACAGAATATTCTGTTGTGGTTAGAATTGATAACAACTCGAAAACAAAACCAAAACCTGTTTCAATTGACGAAGTTCGATGCCATAGAAAGTATCATTATAAAGATTCAGTGCTTTCCTACCACATTGGACTTATAATAGTAGGTCATAAGGCATTTTAAAGCCATTCCAAAGTTTATAAAAAATAACAAATTTGCTCTGTTTTTAACATTAGAGTATCAAGAAAATATTAGTTACGTAAAATTTATTAGACGCAAAAACACATTAATTTAGCCACCTGATAGATACATAGAATGTTCCGGCCGGTTTAGATGGCTTTTTGCTTTGGAAAAAAATTTTTTTTAGACTTCCAAAACCAATTAAAAGCAATTGTGAGTTGAATGGAAAAAAGGTCATTGTGAATACTACTGTGATCAAATTGAAAGGTGAATTTTAAATTTAAACTTCCCGGGATTTTCGAAACTGAAAATTTTTTTTCTCCATAAGTTGGTAGTACTGTTAGTGACATCTGTGCCGAATTTCACATCAAAATATTCATTAGTGTGAAGCTGTTCGCAGAAAAAAGGCCGGATTTATGGGACAACAACTCTTGGCATGATAATGCACCATCACACACGGCACTGGTTTTACGCGATCATTTCGTCAAAACTTCAACAAATATCGTTCCGCAACCACCGTATTCACCTGATTTAGCTCCGTGTGACTTCTGGTTGTTCAGCAAACTCAAGAGATCGCTCCGGGGACACCGTTTTGACTCGATTGAGGAGATAAAAACCGAATCGCTGAAGGCTCTGAAGGCAATTCCGGAAATCGAATTTAACAAGTGTTTCGACGATTGGAAAAAACGTTGGCATAAGTGCATTATATTGGGAGGGGATTACTTTGAAGGCGATGAAATTGATTTGGATAAATAAATAAAGATTTTTCATTTTATAACAAAATTCACCTTTCAATTTGATCACAGTAGTATACTTTAAAAACAACAATGTAATTATTTATATTGCAATTACCACATATCGCCTGTTCCAAGTTATCCAAATTTTGTATGATAAAATTAGTTTTTTGCAGTTGGTGGAGAATTTTGTTGCATCGGACTTGATTGGTTGGATTGATATGTCAAGACAGCCACTAAATATGTTGGCAACGACAAATGTACTAGTATGGAACTTTTTCATGGACGTTGAGTCTGTTGAAGAGATCCCCTTAAAATCAATTGAAGTTCACATAAAACCAAAGATTCATTGTCAAATCCATATGGCAGAATCTCTTATTTGTGCAATAATGGAGCCGCTAGATTATATTCTTGACATGGTAAGTAACATACATTAATCCTATACCAAGAATGATGGATTATAATACTATATTATGTGCCTAGGCGCATAATGAGGGTTATTACGCGACGAGCGGCAATGCTCGCAGGAGATCGAAGCCGAGACAAAGCCGAGACGAAGCCGAGGCGCAATCAGTCCTGCGAGCATTGTCGCGAGTCTCGTAATTTTCCGAATTGCGTGCATTAGCACGTATTCTATTTTATGTGACTTAGGTGCGGATACGAATTTTTATGCGTACACTCGAATCCAATCTGAAAAGGTCGAAATTGCCGTGATTATCGCCCATCTCACTTGACATTTCGCGAATACTTGCGGCCATTTCGATTTTCTTGATCTTTTGTAGTAGTAGCGTATTGTAATAGACGCATGCGCAGTTTAAATGTACAAGGCTTTGTCAGTACGATGCCAACGCTGTACGAAGAAGAATAAGAAGAAGATTACGCTCCGCTGTATCGTAATAGGCGCATGCGCAGTTCAATGTTTGTAATAGTACTGTTTGTAATATTCCTATAGTCACTGGGCCTGGATATTTTATTCTATAATCCACTTTTCTGAATATAAGTTTCTATCCTTCCTCCCATATCCTAAAATAGGTTAATATCATTGTCTTAAAAAATATTATATTCTGTGCATTTTAAACGTTGTGAAAATTCATGTTGAACACTTTTATGCATTTCAGAAAGACCTGGGAGCACCTTTGATTCAGAATGGGGTAGTTGTCGGAATGCTAGTAAAAATTTTATCGAATGAAAGTGCTGTATATATTAATATTTATAAATGTACTCATGAAATCGCTTACATGAGATTAAATCGCATAAGAATGCCCAAAAACACATTACCACGCGTAAGAGCTAGGCAAAATCAAAGTGAACATAAATATCAACAAAAAAGAAAGTTGCCTAAAAAAGAATAGTGCCAACACATATTGTGACTACAAAAAATATTCATTTTCAGAATTCGTTCAGCAGAAACAACACTTCAAAGAAGTTGTATGCATGAAAACAACTTGCTCGACAAAAAGTTACTGAAATTCCCGAAATTTTTCTAAAAATTACGAAACTGTTATGGAATTTCAAATTTATTGAAAGAGTTTTTTTTACATTGTCATCATTTTAACTGCAAATGTATAAAACATTAGATCGTGCTTCGAAAAAACCCGACAGAAGTATACAAAAACTGTAATAAATAAAGAAATAATTTTATTGACGATCACAAAGCTCCGAATGTTACTTTTGTTGCGCCCTCATCAAGAATTATAGTCACGAATTCATTCATTCATTTCATGCCATTTTTTATGAATATTTAAAATGATATGGCTAGGGAGAAATTAAAATGCGATTTATTTTTCTTCAAAAGATAGCGCTCAAGTATTTATTTGCGCTACGCTATACTCTGCTATCAGATGAATCTACTACTATGTTCATCGTAAAGTTGCCGATTTAAAAGTAAAATTGTGAAGTGAGAGTTTAATATTAAATTCCCTTTTGACCCTACAACAAAATAAATTCGTTTTAATATCTTAGCTATTTCCTATAATATTAAGAATGAAGATCGATATTATTTTCTTCATCTACGTTTTCCTAGCTGTTGCTAATACTTTTGGTAACTATTATTCAATTATTTATTCATAATAGATTGAAAATGTTCTACCTCCTTGTGAGAATGTTTTCAATCTTTATAATGCATCTTGTAAACAAATTGGGTGAAATATTAAGTAAGTTTACAATTGTATCGAATTAAATTTTGGTTTTTAATTATCTTGCTGGAATTAAGTAATTTTAAAGTGTGAGATAACTGTTTCATTACATAATATTAATATTAAATCATTAAATAGCTGATACAGACATCCAAATTTCGTAACATGATTTTCCGTTTTACTTTTTTAATAATAATCAAATTGCTGTTAAAATCCCTATAGGAATGTTTTAATCAATAATTTTTCTCAAATTACAGAATTAAAAATTTTAAAAATAGTACAGGTAATTTGAAATATGTTTCAACTTAGGAGTCATCCATAAATTACGTAAAAGCGTTCGAGGTGGAGGGTTTCTAGGAAAATATTGCGTTATCTCATGAAGAGAAGGGGGACTAAATCAATGTTACGTAAATTCTTGACGAACGCTTTGAATCAAATATAGTACATTGTGCAACTAGAGAAAACAAGGTTTATTTTTCGAATATGAAGTTTGATGTCCGAGCAAAGCGAGGGCAACAGTCATATGAGTAAAATAAATGGTTTTCCCGTGTTGCACGCGATTTTTTTTCTACTGGGGGATCGAAAAATGGATTTGTGTCCAAACCGGCGGAAAAAGTCGCATTGCATGCTTGCGCGTAGAGCGGCATGCAGTCAATTGTGCCTCGGCGTCAGAATCGGGCGAAATGTTCATACGGCTCGCGGCTAACTACGCGCCCGCACGCAACGCGACTTTTTCCACTAATTTGGACACAAAACGTCGTGTGTACCTCGAGCGACATGGTAGCGATGTGACTCGTGTGAATACCACCCTCGCTACGCTCGGGCGGGTACACTTCGCACTCGTCACAATCGCCACCATGCCGCCCTTGGTACACAATCTACTATTTTTTGCTCTATAGAGGGCAATAACATGCACTTTATGACCTGCTTGTAGAAAAAATACAACACTGATAAAAAAAATGGCCATTAAAACCATATTTATGATTAATTTAACCTTACTTTATTGCTGGCACATTTACAGCAATATGGGATGTATATTTTGACCATCCGATTATAACTGATTGAATATGAAAGAAACAACCATATTATTGGTTGCTATAGTAATATTTATTGTTTGCCTTCCCATATTATATTTCTGAGTCGACCAGTTTGACTTGCAATATTTCGATTGCTGTGTTCAACATGCTGTATAGTTCAGAGACATATTATATTTTGAATACATTATAAATTCCCAACTTTCAACTGAATGGCTAAAACCCCCGAATTGTTTCTATCACTTAACTCAAAACCTAATAAAAGCAAATCAAACAACGCAATTGTTCTTTTAAAATAGGTAGTCATAAAGTATAAATAATTCTGCAATGCTAATTTCAAAAGAGAATAAGAATTTAATACTCAGACATTAATTTTGATAAATATTTATGAATTTATTTCCCGAATTGTGTGCATTGGCACGTATTCTATTTTATGTGACTTCGGTGCGGATACGAGTTTTTATGCGTACACTCGAATCTAATCTAGTATTGTAGTTGTTTGCGGCGCTAGACATTACACTTGATATGCCACGACTGGCCTCGGCCATTTTGATTTTATCGATCTTGTGTAGTAGTAATGGATTTTAGTAGACGCATGCGCAGTTCAAATTTACAAGGCTTTGCCAGTAAGGTGCTAACGCTGTACGACGAAAAAGAAGAATAAGAAGATTGTGCTCCGTTGCATGGCTATAGGCGCATGCGCAGTTCAATTTTTACACTTCATTCCTCTGTAGCGCAATATGCTACATTGCGCTACTGTTAACTATAGCGAAAAAACGAGTTTGCGCGCCGGTGGCACATAAAAGGACATTTCACTAATTTATTTATCTACTTCTTGAATTAGTTGAAATAACTCTGTAAAGAATAAATTCGTCAAATTTTCTTAAAATTATTAGTTTATTTCTACTAAATCTTGAGTAATCGTCAATAGTTGCTAGTAGTTTTTCACTATTTTCCACTGAAAGAGTACTGCTTTATGCACAGTGAAAAATATTTGTCTAAAATTACCGAACTATATGGAAACGCATGATAAAATCTAAAGCGGCCTACTTTTTTTCTAATAATTCACATCTATTAGGATTTATATTATAGAATATGCTAAGTTGCTGATAAAAATTTATTATATACAATAAATGATTAGGAATAAAATTAATATTTTAAGATTATAATTTTTCGTTGCCTCTAGAGGAAAAATTAGTTGGTGGTAAGCGTCCCCCACCTGAACTGAAGAGATACTTGGTTTCATATAGACATAAGGATCTGCATATATGTACTGGATTCTTAATTTCTGAACATGAGGTTTTAACAGCAGCTCATTGCCTGGATAATTTTTTTAAAGAAGATGCTATTCCTAACTTTACAGAATATTCTGTTTCAATTGGACTTAATGACGATTTTTACTAAACAGAAAAGTCTTATGCAATCAAAGAAGTCCGTGCACATAGACACTACATAGCTAAATATAAAACGGCTTCCTCTAATGTTGGGCTCATAATGGTAAGTCACTAAGATATTTTAAAGTTTTTTATAAATATATCACGAAGGATTAATTCTTCTGTTTTTTGGAAAACAAATATACATACAGGAACTTCTATCGTATTCTGCTTATGATTCTTTTTCACTTCAGTAGAAGTTTAACTGTCAATCTGTGGTATTTCACTGTAGCATTTGTTCATACGCACAAACCAGTCATCAAACCAATCTTTCCAATTTTCGTCTGGGATAAAAGCACAAATTTTGTCCCATGCTCCCAAAAGTTCTGTGGCCGCAGAAAAATTGAGTCCCTTTAGTTGACTTTTCACGTATGGCTTGGGCATGGTCGGATAATCATCCTCTTCAAATATCCGTACGCGACTTTGAGATTTTGTTGGAACATCATAATAATAGAGCCAGGTTTCATCTCCCGTCACAATCGAAAACATTTAACTGGATCCCCCTGATTTAAATTTTAAAAGCATTCTTTTGCACCAATCCACGCGATTTGCTTTCTGCTTATCACTTAAGATATGCGTAAGACAAAGCGTACACAATTTACGAAGTTGCAAATGTTCATGTAAAATTTTATTCACGTTCCATGCAGATATTTTCAAAGTCTCCTCGATTTCTTTATTTGTTATTCGACGACTTCCCCTAACTAGCTTTTTGACAGCAGCCACATTCTCAAGAGTCGTCACATCCATCGGACAAACGGGACGCGGGTTGTTCTCCAAATTAAAATACCCTCTTTCAAAATGTTTATACCACCGTTCGACAGTCTTTAGGGATAGTGCATCTTTGTCCAATGCATGTACCATTTCCTTGTAGTACTGTTGGCGTGATAGACCACGCTGAAAATTATAAAAAATTATCGCACAAATTTAAGTGTTCGTTAGAGATGCGATGGCCACACTTATATGGTCAGTCGTCTGACTCTAACTTGACACTCGTGAAAACGTTGCCTTTCGACCCTTGTCACGTAATATACTATTCCATGCGAATTAGAATATGGTTTCCGACATAGAAAACACTTGTTTCAAGTTATCAACAAACCGAATGATGAAATTTATTTTTTTGCAGCTCATGAAGGCTCTTATTGAATCAGATTCTGTGGGTTTCATTAACATCACACAACAGAGAACGTATATTTGGTCAGTAGCTGACTTATTACATTGGAATTTGTACACGGACGTTGAATCTCCTAAAGAGGTGCATATAAGATCAATTGAAGTCACGATAAAACAAAATTTGTTTTGTCGCCTTCCTAGTTTAAAATCTCTTATTTGTGGAATTAATAAGAAGTCGAGAGAGATAATTTACAAGGTAAATATGTAGCACAATGAGACACTTTTCGTTAGAGTAAATGATAAAATTGAATGAAAGTTTAGAATAATATTATTTAAAAATAGAGGAAGCCGAGGTTTTATTACACTTATTCATATTATGGCATCGAAATTCAATACAGTCATAACAGTCTTTAAAACGTGTAGAAGAAAAATTAGTATTTTAAATACCAAATATTATGAATCTCCCTTCGAAAGCTTTAGAATACGAAAAGATGATATTATGATTACTAAAGTTTCTAAAAATAATTCTAATAAGTTGAACAATGAATATTATAACCTGGAAAGCATATTTGAGAAATTCATATTATGAATATGAACTTGCCAGAAACCTAGCAACGCGCAGCAAAAATCAAAACATTGATTATTAGTTTTTTGTATAATTCGTTACAGAATGTCGTCCGAGTGCTTCTGACATTTTCCGATTGGCTTCGTAGAATCGATCTAAGTCTGTCCAATTAAGTAGTGGCTTATAAGCGAGATTTCTTTCGGAATATGGCAAGCGAGAATAGCCGAGAGGCTTTAGGCGTTAGGAATTCGTTTAGTTACGTAGATATAGATAGGATTAGAGGGATCGAACCCAAAAAGCGATTCTGAAATTTAATTCAAGCGTAATGTGATTATATGTAGTGTATCATTGTATACTTAACAATAGTTGGCAATTTCCCGCGCCTGATGAAATTTGGTCATTTTCATGCCCCTAAATCTTGTAGTCTACTATCCCTGTTAACTTGACTTTTCTTTTATTTTGTCAAGAATTGAGTGATGAACAACTTTGACCATTGACATTTTTGTAATACAAACTTGGGGGAAATACAGCCGATCTGGAAGATTGTCGAAAAATGTCATTTTTGAACATTGGGAAGAATTCTATCTCCTTTCCGCTGTAATTGAAAAAACACAAAACCCATGGTCAAAGTTGTTCATCACTCAATTCTTGACAAGATAAAAAAAATAAAATTAATAGGTGTAGTAGAATCCAAGATTTAGGGGCATGAAAATGACCAAATTTCATCAGGCGCGGGAAATTGCCAAGAGATGTTTCATATAGTTGTTCTCAGATTCACATATTCTTTGTTTCATTTTGCTACTTTCATATAGTGAATTTTAAGTTCTCATATATAGGTTTTATATCACTTAGTAGAACATATATTCCATTTATTCAAACGAAAATATTAACTTCGCCACTTGAAAACCACTATATTAATTTCTGATACGTAAACACTTTTTGCCTTATTTTAAAACGATATCATACTAAAATATAATTTAAAAAAAAATATTATTCATACGTTACCAATATTTTCTATTGAATTGTAATGGCTATCAAACTCTTTTATGATACCTTAAAAAAATTATAGTTTTAACACATTTTATACAAATCTAAAGTCGTCGAGTGAATGAAAAATGTCAGTTCCTCTCGATTAGAAGTAAAGCTATTTCTAAAAATTTATGAAGAAAGCATAACTTGTGGTCCTGTGTAAGCTTCACAAATTCCATATGTGGTGAAGAGCACAAATTGAAAAGTGAAAGAAACTTGGTAGATTTTTTAGAATAATATCACTATGAAAAAGTCAATATTATATAATGTTATTTGACAATATTTACCAATGCATTCATAAAAATATTTTATTTTGTGCATTCTATAGATATCGTGAAAGATATTGGTGAACATTTTTTATTAATTTTAGGAGGACGCAGGAGCTCCGTTGGTGCAAAATGGCGTGGCTATTGGAATGCTTTCAGAATTAAGATCAGAAGGAGTTGCCGTTTATATTGATTTATATAAAAGTTCAATTGAACTTGCTGAAATGAGGAAATATTTCAAAATCACTCCCAAAGTTAAAGCACCACGCAGAAGAGTTATTTACAATCAATGTCATTCTGTACAAAGAAAACGAGCAAGACATTCATCTACAGATAATTGATGATAATACGTGTCGTCACTACAAAAAGTACTCAACTTTCAATTAAGTGTAGCCAAAACAATGCAAATTTGAAAAAAGATATTATCTACGTAAAAGTCAATAAATATTTTTTATAATTCAGGATTTAATATTATTGTTCAGCATTGATTTTCAACTTTAAATCTCAAAAAAAAAAACTGAAAAACTACAGTAAAATTAATATATAGATCAGGGATTACCTGGAAAATGGTTGCAGATCAACGCGTCTTTTAAGGGGTTATGTATAGGCAGGAGGCCCAAAAAAAGCGATTTTTTAAAAAAATTTTCTGAGAAGACTTTTAAATTTATTAATGCAAAAATTTGTACACGCATTATGGTAACTTTTAACTGTATTTTAACATTTTTTATTTGTAAAAATAATAATTTTGACAGATGCTATAGCTGATCTCCAGAAGCTCCTCTCAAAAAAGCTGCCTTGAGGTGACCACTATATCTCTAGACTGGATCATCTAAAATAAAAAAACCAAACGGATTTCGTTAAATAAATGTATAATCTTATAATTAATTAAAGGAATGAGCAAAATAAAATTTGTTGACAAAATGGCGGCTTCTCAAGAAAAAAAATCTATCTTTGACCAAAATTTTGGCCTTAAATTGTTTATAAAAAAAAAATATTTATCGGTGAGAAAAATCTCCGATTAATTACTAAAGAATATATTCAAAAAGCTTGTGTTAAAATTTGAGACTGATCGGTTAAGCCGTTTCCGGGAAATCGAAAATAATTATTCGAAAATAATCGCCGGATTAACTTGAAATTTTCTGTGTGTATACTTAAATAAATGAACATTACGAAAATGAAATTTAAAAAATCGATTTTATGAAAATTCTAACTGTATATAACCCCCTAAATACTTCTCTTTACGTTGGAACAAAATTTCATCAATATATGAATAAATGGAACTTTAAAAAACTATTTAACAAATTCGTTACTTGATGCAACTGAAAATATTTATATTTTAAAAAACGAAACAGTTATTTTAAAAATTTGTACGTCAAAATTTGTAATATTTAGAAGTCCAAAAATTATAACAAGCCTAAACATTTTGCTTTGTCGAAATATTTTCAATTTCTTTTGCGAATATTAAAAGAAAGTGTTATTATTATATATTATATATATTATACAGAAAGTTATTATGAAGTTACATTGTTTAAATTTAGAAAAGTAAATATGTCAATTAAAAACTAATATTTGGGATTATATGATTAGTCACATTTTTATCAGTATCCCAAAAAATAATATGACGAAGAATTGACAAAAGTCATATAATATGTCCCTCAAGTTGTTTAATCTCACGATGACGATAAGTTTAACATGACATTGTATACCGAAGTGTTTCATAAGTAAATTAAAATCCGGTTCATAAGAGTTAAACGTTCAAGAATGAAGATGACTATTATCCTTTATCTCTACGTTTTTATAGTACTTGCTGATACTTTTGGTAATTATTTTCAAATTTAAATGCATGAATTTTAATTTTTTTTTATTATATTGTATTCTATTCTACTTATGCATGTTGTTCGGGTTATGAAATTTTGATTAACTATTTTAAATATCATCTAGCATTTTGTTCACATAAATGTTGTATATTGTCCTACGTTCAACCATTTTTCCCATTTGCTCACCTTTGTTCATACCCCCTTCGTCCTCACATACCCACTCTTCAGGTATTTCCCTAAATTTCTCTATTTTAGTACGATAGACCTTATGTCTCTTCACTACAATGATTTCAAATCCAAGATACCTATATATACTATTATTGTTTCCTCATTTTAGATCGATGAAATGATCTAAGAGATTTTTAAACCGAAACTGGGACGAGGATAACCTACTATAAAAAATAGAAACGAAATAATCATACACAATACTATTTATTAATTGATTTGAGGTAAGCAAGTCAAGGTTTGAATTGAAAAAGATACAAAGGTTTGTGAAGAGTCCTAACCTGTTTAGAGTTGTACTCCCTGAGTCCTTGGATCCTCGAAATATTTTTAGCCAAGTGAGTGTTCGACTCCTTTCTCCTGGACACACACTGGTTTTAAAATTTTTGTTATTGTAATCCCTCCAGATAGATGTACTGATAATCCCTCAAATCACCATTTGATTGCTAGAGTTTCTTATACTAAAAACTCTGATTAAAACTGGGAGGCTTTCGTAATTTTGGGGGAAACTCACTTGAAGACTCGTGAAGAATAAGTACTTTATCAAATCTTTGACTGAGGTTAACATCAAAGAAGTTGGTGAAGGAGTGAACCTTGATGGGGTTGATGAAGAATTGAACTGAACTTGACGGAGTGGTGATCTGAATGGAACTCCGGAGTTGATGGCGAATGGAATGGAACTCCTCGATTTGGCGAATTGGCGGTGTATTTATACCTAGAATCTAGGCCATAGAAGATGGCTTCCCACAAGAAATTGGTTCGATATCCGTGTTAAATTTAATTGTTTCCTAAGAAAAGAAATCTCTTCATAAGAGCCATCGCATGAGTCACATTCATTTGTAGAGTTCAATACCGCTTAACATTACAGGGGGTGATGTCGTCCTTCCTTCAATCAAATTAACATTCCTCAGACGTTCCGCAAACTTCGATATTCCTTTGCAGTCAATACTTTTGACACTTTTTGCTTTATACGTTACATTCCAGCACATAATTCTAATACATCTTACATTTGATTCAATAGTAGCTGATGCATAAATATTTGATATTATTAAAAGAACTCACACCCGGCAAATACGGTGGGCGTAATAACAATTCGAACTTCAATTCGTACAATTTCGCCAATGCAACGACACAGGTGTGCATGCGGGCATTGTCTTCATGAAAGAGCACTTTTTTCACCTTGCTGGCCAATTTCACCGTCTTCGCCTTCCTCGGAGCTGGTTCGCCTGGTGCTGTTCACTGTTTCAACTGCTCCTTTTGTCACGTTCCGTGACTATCAATATTTATTTACAAAATAATCTGTGTAAAACTAATAATGTAAAAGTATTAGACATGTGAAAGCAACAGGTTCTGAATATATATATATATATATATATATACGAGGTCTGTCTGGAAAGTATCGGGCCTACCTTTATATCTCCGCGCTGGCGTTATTCTTCATCATCGGGCGGGTGGCATCCTTCAAAGTAATCCCGACTTGATTGGATAATACGGTTCCAGCGATGTTTCCACTTCTCGAAACAGTCCTGAAACTCACTTTTAGGGATGGCCTTGAGTACGCTCGTCACATTATTTTCAACCGTCGTTTTGTCATCGTTATCGTGGTGAAGAAGCCAGTCACCGGACACACGCGAGTCATTCCTGAAATCTTGTTCAAAATTTCCCAAACAGTAGTTTTTAGTATTCCGAGATCATTTTCTAGTTCACGAACAGTTAATCGACGATCACCTTCAATCGCAAGTCGCACCCGCTCAATATTATCCAATGTTTTTCTCGTCGAAGGTCGGCCAGAACGAGAATCACTATCAACAGAAGTGTGGCCTCCTTTGAAACGATTATACCACTCTTTTATTCGTGTTTTGCTCATACACTCATTCCCAAAGGCCTTCTGCATCATTTGAATAGTTTCCGAACTCGTTTTTCCGAGTTGAAAACAAAATTTGATGCAAATTCGTTGATCTTGTTTTTCAGTCATTTTTAACAATCACAAACTCCGCCGAACTCAAAAATAGCTTTGTAAACAAAGACACGCTGCCCATGAACTATACGTCCGGCAGATGTCAGGAAACAACTATGGCGCGGAAATATAAAGGTAGGCCCGATACTTTCCGGACAGACCTCGGTATATATAGTATGTGACGCGGTCTGAAGAAAGACCCCTAAGCTGCCAAACGTAAATTTTAGAGAAACAGGAGAAGTAGCGACGGGCCGATAGGACTCTTCCGATATTTCGGAACTTATACTTGTAGAGGTCTATTGTGTGTGTGAGTTCGATCGGTTCGGCCGTCTTTGGAAAGAAAGACAGAGTATCCATACTCACAGCATTCTCGCTTTCGTACGTATCGAGAGTGAAGTCTCGAGTGCTCTCCCGAACGATAATGTTTAAACGCTTGTACTGGATAAATTACACAGGTCTGCAAGGTTTTGTTGTTGGAAAGCTAAGGGTCTTTTCCGGAGAAATTTTTGACGTAGAATCCGTATCCGGAATCAGAATCAGCCTACCACGTCAGGATTTTGAGATATTTGAGGTTATGTGCTCGGAAAATGGGGTTTTTCTCTACTTCTGAGGTTATGTACAGGGCGCAAGAAACTTTTTTGGTTTTTTTCTCAGATGTCATCATTTAGCACTACTCTTTCCCTTCAAAATGAGCTATTGAAAAGTCACGAGCGATTTTTTTTTCACCAACATACGGCCATATCAAGTTTTGACATTTATCCGAACAACGTTATGAGCATACACAATGACTCTTTGGTGCATACCATTCTGTATTCGAAAATTTATCTTGAAAATTTGTGCTTGGGGGTTTTGATGGTCTGTGAATAAGAATTTATAGTCAGAAAATTGACATTTCCATTTCTAAGATGGCGGATTCAAAATGGCGGATCGAAATTTACGAAATTAAACGATTTTGCTCTCTAAAAACTCTTACTCGGGGGTTTCGGAATTGCTGATTACGAAAATGGGGTCGCAAGATTGACATTTTCATTTACAAGATGGCTGGCTGTTTCAAAATGGCGAACTGAAATTTACGGGGAAAACAATTTCGATCCGCCATATTGAATCCGCCATCTTAGAAATGGAAATGTCAATTTTCTGACTATAAATTCTTATTCACAGACCATCAAAACCTGCAAGCACAAATATTCAAGATAAATGTTCGAATGCAAAATGGTATGCACCAAAGAGTCAATATGAATGCTCATAAGATTGTTCGGATAAATGTCAAAACTTGATATGGCCGTATCTTTGTGAAAAAAAATCGCTCGTGACTGTTCAATAGCTCATTTTGAAGGGAAAGAGTAGTGCTAAATGATGACATTTGAGAAAAAAACCAAAAAAAATACTTGCGCCCTGTACATAACCTCAAATGTAGCTAAAAACCCAATTTTTCGAGCACATAACCTCAAATATCTCAAAATCCTGACGCGAGAAACTGATTCTGATTCCGGACTCGGATTCTACGTCAAAAATTACTCCGGAAACGACCCATAGCTTTTCAACAACAAATACAAACCCATTATTTGCAGACCTGTGTTATTAATGATGGCATTTTTTTAACTATACCATCTTAAAGAGCAAGTTCGAATCTACGTAAAATATTAAGAATCAGAGAATCGATTTTTGGCCGCTTAGGGGTCTTTCTTCAGATCGCGTCTCATATATATATATATATATATATATATATCATTCACCAAACTGTATACAGTTTTAAATGATGGTGCAGATGTGCCTTGAACTTCATCTGACTCGGACTTTATTTCTTTTGGTGTATTTTTTTCATATAGAAGTATTTAATTACTGTGCAAAATTCGTTTTCTCCATGTTATCGGATTCACACGACTTGTTTGCTTCGACCGATTGTAAAAATTGTATTACGCGACGGATTTGGCTGAAAATTTGACAGTCGTCTATTAAGAGGTGAATTTCTTTAAACATATACTTCTTTCAATATGCCCTCGTAAATAAATCAAAATAAGATATTATATTGAACCATCTTGAAGGAATAACACGTGGATCAATAAGGCTCGTGACTGACACATAGATGGCGTTACCAACAAAAGTTCTGTATGATTTTTCATGAATACCAACCTTCAAAAGATACCTGTCAAAATTCCATGACATTCTGATGTTTGGTCCACGAGTTACAGTGATTTAAGTGACGCTAGTCTTGATATTCTCAAAACAATGGATTCGAAACAATTTCGTGTGTTGATTTACCATTGTTTTTTGATGAAAAAAAACACAGTGCAAGCTCAGCAATGGCTTGAAAAGTGCTACGGGGACTCTGCTCCATTAAAAACAACCATTTGTCGGTGGTATGCTGAGTTTAAACGTGATCTTACAGACACTTTAGATGCTGAACGCTCCGGCCGGACAAATGAGGTAGTTACACCGGAAACCATCAAAAAAGTCCACCAAATCATTTTCGAAAACCGTAAATTAAATGTGCGTGAGATAGCTGACACCTTAAAGATATCATACGTCAGTGTGTACGCTATTTTGCACGAATATTTGTCTATGAGGAAGCTGTTGTCAAAGTGGGTGCCGCGTTTGCTCACGGTGGATCAAAAACTACAACGTGTCGTTGATTCCAAGCGCTGTTTGGAGTTGTTTCGCCGAAATAAACCGAATTTTTTGCGTCGGTATGTGACAATGGACGAAACCTGGATCCATCACTACACTCCAGAGTCAAAGCGGTCGTCAACTGAGTGGACTGTAGTCGGTGAGAAGCGTCCAAAGCGGCCAAAAACGCAAATGTGGGGGTAAGGTTATGGCCTTAGTATTTGGGGATGCTCATGGACTTTTGTTCATCGACTACCTTGAAAAAGGTAAGACGATCAATAGCGAACGTTACATTGGCCAACTGATGCGTTTGAAGAACGAAATCGGTGAGAAACGGCTTCAAATAAAGAAGAAAAAAGAGCTCTTTCACCAAGACAATGCGCTGTGTCACAAGTTGCTCGCTACCATGGCGAAATTGAATGAATTGAGCTTCGAATTGCTTCCGCACCCACCATATTTACCGGATCTACCCCCAGCGACTACTACCTGTTTGCAGACCTCAAAAAAATGCTCCAAGGAAAGAGATTCTACTCCAACGAGGAAGTCATCACCGAAACGAACGCTTATTTCGAGGCCAAAGATAAATCGTTCTACAAGAAAGGTATTTAAATGTTAGAGAAGCGCTAGACTGATTGTTTTCCTTTTGAAGGATATTATGTTGATGAATGAAGTCGAATTTTTCCAAAAAAATGTGTTTTTCCTAGTTAGTCCCGGGACTTATTGATCCACGTGTTAACTCGATTACATTAACAGTGCGTCTGACGCTCTGGGGATAGTCAAGCTGAACATGAAATGAGGATCTTCCCGACCAGCTCGAAAAAATTATAAAATGACCGTCTAAATATCTATAAGGCCTGACTGACTCTCTCAATTTTGGCTCTTTGACTTTTACTATCCATTTCTCTCTGTATAGAAGCCAATGTACCGTCTCTTCTCCAGAGGCATCATTGAGGCATTACATTTGAAAAACTAAAAATGGAGGTTTAAATAAGATAATAAATCGTGATGTTTTTAATGAAAAACTTAATAAGCATACCTCAAAATGAAATCTTATTTACTCTAGCTTCAACTGATGTAATTAATTGAAAAAAATTCAATAGTTTTTAAATTCTACTAACCTAATTATAGATTAGATTTATCAGAACCCAAGGAATTACAATGACTTAAGGTTAGAAAATTTAAATTTATAACAGATGAGATGATGAATTTGGATCCCATATTATAATATTATTCACAAAATTCGATTTTTATTGCAAAAGTTTTTTTTCATGTTTTTATCGAAGTTTTTTGAAGCTTTTCATCAAAAATTTTTATCAAAGTTTTTATAGGTGTTTCTTATCGAGTTTTTTGCCTTTTCTGAGTTATTTATTCACACCTTTATGTACTCACATTCACATTTTAAGTTACATTTATACAGAAACGTGTCTAGTTTTTTTATCTCAGATGTTTAAAAATGTATGTTTTACTTTTCTATATTAATTCTCTTATGAATTCTCTTGTGTTCCCAAAAAAATTTTATGTATAACTTTATGTAAATTTCCTCATGTTTTTATTCTTCACGCAATCCCAAAGTTTTTTCATGCTTTTTTATCGAAGTTTTTTTGAAGTTTTCATTGAAGTTTTATCAAAGTCTTTATGGAAGTTTTGTTTGCATATTTTTAAGGTTTTTTCATATTTTATACATCTATATTTTAAAATACACTTATACATAAACGTGGAATAGTTTCATGTTTTTCAATCAATGGTTTTTTGAAGGTTTATCGAAGTTTCACCGAAATTTTTTTGTGTAATTTTTGACTTATTTTTTATCACATTTTTATACTTGCATCTACAATTTAAGTTACATTTGTACACAAACGTGTCTAGTTTTTTATCTCAGATGTTTTTTAAAAAATGTATGTGTTACTTTTCAATATCAATTCTTAAGATTCCTCTTGTGTTTCACCAAAAAATGTTTATGTTTATTTTAAGTAAATTATCTCGTATTTTAATTCTGTAGACAATACCAAAGTTTTACTCAAAAGTGGGACTCACATGCGCAATATTCACTAGTTGTTTTTTCATATTCTAGAAATAAAGATCACTGATGAGGACTCCAATCAGATTCGAAACGTTTGATTAAAACTACTGTTTTTTTTATTTATGGACCCTAAAGCCAATTATCTAATAATACAAATATTGATATTAAGTTAATGAATTTTCAAATCTCACAAATTTTAACTCGGTTCTGATTATTGTGATGTTATCCCATGACGTGTTTTCAGTATAGACCAATATTCAATAATGAATAGATATAGCGCCTCTCAAAAGAGAAAACAGTTCATAAATATTCAAAATAATTTTACTGAAACATTTAGATCCAGTTCCTTTTTGTAAACAAGGTTTATGGAAGGCTTTTCAAAAAATCATTAGGAGAAAACATTGCGCATGCATAGGTCGACTATAATTTCTCTTTGGCGAGCTACGTACTTTCGCGCACAGTATTCAAACACTCTGGTTACTTTTTGCACATATCTCAAAAATTACAGACACGAAAAAATGTCTGTTCATTTTTTACAAAATAGTACATTTTTATACAATACATTATGATACATGTGATTGCTTGTTTGCACACAGATCACATGTTACTTTTTGTAAAAAATACACAGTCTTTCTTTTCATGTCTGTAAAGTTTTACGATGAGTGAAAGAGAAGTAGCGAGAGTGTTAAAGAGACGTGTACGAAAGATGAATGGAACTAAATTCTCTTGTTTTCTGTAGAATTGAAAGAATTTCAAGAGCTTGTAAAAAAATTGAAAAAGGCTTCTTGCTTTATGATGAATGTTGTGACAAAATTCAAAACTCAACCATCTTAATTATAAATAATATTGACAAAAATTGAATAGTATTCACGAAGAATAATTCTAAAGTAATATAGTTTGAGTTAAAATTTAAAAAATTTGATGATTTTTTTCAGATCCAAATTATTCACTATTTCTTGAAGAAAAAATATCTGGTGGTCAGAATCTTCTGCGAAATCAGAAAAAATGTGCGGTTTCTATCAGACATAATAACGTACACAAGTGTACTGGATTCTTAATTTCTAACTTTGAAGTTTTAACAGTAGCTGAATGTCTGATTGAATTCTTTGCAGAAAAAAGGATTCCTGACTTTAATGAATATTCTGTTGTGGCTGGAGTCGCTAATAAAGACAACAAAGCCGCAAAATATCATAAAATCAACGAAGTTCGATCACATAGAAAACATAATCCCTACGAGTCAATCCTTTCCTACAATATTGGACTTTTAACAGTAAGCATAAGGTCAATTCAAATATATTCTACAAGTGATTACAAATAATAAATTCATTACGTTTTTGAAAACGAAAAAAAAATTGTCTTTCCATAAGAGCACCTCACTCATATATTTAACTGTAAGAAAGTCGTTGTGAATTTATTTTCTACCAATAATCTGTAGGATAAAATTTTTCCTTATAGTTGATGAAAAACCTTGTTGAATCGGACACTGTCGGTTGGATCAATATCTCAAATCAACCATTCTATAAAGACGCTATTAATTATTTGGTAGGGTGGAACTATTACGTAAATACTGACACTGTTGAAGAGCTTATATTGAAAAAAGTTTTAGTTGAGAGAAAATTACATTCTGACTGCGGCTTCCATAGTTCAGAATCTCTTTTGTGTGTTAGAATTATAAATTCAAATGATAGTTTCGAAAAGGTGAGTAGCATATTGCACTCCTATTATAATAAAAATGATATAATAACAGATTTTGTAGTTCAAATCATTATCAATATATTCTCAATATCTCCTGTTAATTTTTTATGGTAATTGTAATTTTCTGTAATGCTTAATCTTAATATCATTAACACATTTTCTACATATCTAAAATCTTACAACTTGTGAAGCATTTAATTCCCTTGTAGAAATTTCAGGCGTGGTGTAAGATTTTGTAGAATACTTTTTATTTATTTTAGAAAGACTTGGGAGCACCAGTGATCCAGCGTAGAGAAGCTGTCGGAATGCTTACCAAAATCCTCTCAGGAAATCTCGCTATTTTAAATCGGTTTGATAAATCTTTTGGTGAAATTGCAATGTTGAGGAAAAAACGCCCAGTAATTGTTAAAACAGAAGCACCACGCAAAAGAGCAAGATACGATCACTCAATGGGTTTAAATTACTCTTTTCACTCATTGGATTAATATAGTTTCTTTTGAGCAATTTCTGATCAGTAAGTGATTTATAATTTTACAACCAGTTAATTGTAAATTATCATTCAGTAAGAATAATTTCTAAACTGTTGCTATAACTGGCAAGTATTGATAAAATAATATTTAGCTTACAGATTTTTATTCGAAAAAGTTCATAAAAGAATATACGAATTAACTAACATGTTCTTCCATCAAAAATGTAAGATATTTTGTATTGATTCATGGAATCAAGTTTTGAAAAAAGTAATTAAATATACACACGCATGCAAATTCAGATTTGTGCGAAATTCGGAAGACATTTTTTTCGTTGTATTAACATCACCTAAAAAGCAGTAGTCAAAACAACATTAGGAAACAAAGGTTCATTACAAAAACATAGTTTCGTTGATCATATTTTGTTTCTATTACTACAAAAAAAAGGTAAAAACGCAGTGCAAGCTCGGAAAAAGTTGTATGATTTTCATGTTGAAAAATCATTAACAGAACGCCAGTGCCAGAATTGGTTTGCCTTGTTTTCGTTCCGGAGATTTTGACCTTAAAGATACATCACGCTCTGGACGCCCAACTAAAATTGATGACGACAAAATAAAAGCAATAATAGAAAATGACCGGTGTAGTACGACACGAGAGATCGCAGAGAAGCTTAACATATCACATACATGCGTTAAAAGACATTTAAAATAACTTGGTTACGTTAATAACGGACGATGAAAAATGGGTTGTTTACGATAATATCGTGCGAATAAGATCATGGAGCAAGCGAGATGAGCCTGCACAATCGACATCAAAAGCCGATTATCATCAGAAGAAGGTTATACTGAGTGGTTGGTGGGATTTCAAAGATATTGTTTATTTTGAGCTGCTCCCAAGGAACCAAACTATCAATTCGAATGTCTACTGTCGCCAGCTAATGAAATTAGACAAAGAAATCAAGGAAAAGCGGCCAGAACTGGCAACTCGTAAAGGATACATCTTTGGTCATTTGTAAAAAATTATTGAAGTTAGGCTGCGAAGTGATGCCTCATCCAGCGTATAGTTCTGACCTTCCACCATCTGATTATCATTTATTCCGTTCACTTCAAAACCATTTGAATGGAAAAACATTCGATTCTCTGATGCGAATCGGTTGGGAATCAACTCGACTCATTTCGATTCAATTCAAGACCTGTAATCGAATGAATCCAAATTTAGGTTGATCTTAACTGGATTCTCAAACCAAATATAATTCCGAACTCGAATTCGTACGGACTGACAACGAATTAAAAATCAGATTCAGACCAACGTTCTTTACATTAGCGATTCTTCTTGGTTGCTGGCTCTAGAAAGTGAACTTATTTTTTATTGGTAAACAGGTACCTATTTCTGGAACAGAATGTCTTCTTACCGTAAAATGGAAAACTTTCACCTGAATTTCCTGATTGGGTCAAGTTCTCGCCAGTATCGTATGACGTGAATAGGACGAGCAGACGCCGATTGTCTAACGGTGAATGAACAGCTTGTTGGTCCTTCGTGCTGTTTCAAAGAAAATAGGCCAAAATGCCTTAGAGGGGAATCTTTTCTGGCGTGATTCAGAGTTTGGAGGTCAAGCTGTTCACCAAGGAAGAATAAATCATCGCTGGCAGAAATATGAATCTCCATAATTAATTTTTATTTGCAGGAGAGAATGGTTAAATCTCAAATAGTGGTTATTAATTTCAGCTGAGTGAGGTTTGATAATTTTAAAGAATATAATAAAGGTTCTATCCAAATCAACAAATATTATGATCATTAATAATAACAATAAACAATAATAAATATAACATCGAATGGTTCAATTAAAATTCAAGGTAAAAATTCTATTTTAACAGGGATGTTCAAAGCCAAAACACGAATCCATATATGTTCTCATTTAATTTTATTTACAAAATACAAATTTAAATTTCATTACAGAAATCAATTTACGTGTATGTAAGAATTTATAGAACAAAATCATTTCCTTGTAAACATGAAATTTTATTGTTTAAAATGAAAGAAAATGTTTCATAATATTTTCAAACTAAATATTTTATATTTTATTTATAAATATTTTCACATATTTAAGAAGTTGCTTACGCGTAAATAAGGCAATCAATGAGACAAGTTGATTACAACAACATTTTCAACGATCATTTATATATTGGCTATGAAACCTTGAATTTCTTACCCATAAGGAACTATCCAACACGTGAAATGTGTTTTTTATTTCTTAAGGAGTTTAATACTAGAAAAGAGTAACAAGTTATTTATGTGAACAACTTGACCCAGTTTCTTCACGTTTACGTCCAAATACATACATTTTTTGTTTTCGAAATCTGCTAAGTGACAGAGATGATAAAAACGAATGTAGATATACTACTTTTGGCTTTAATGATGAAAAAAAAATTCCGATAGATTCTTATCATTTTCCGAACCAAAAGTTTTCTATCTGAGGCCATTTTTATATTCTCGAGCATTTCTCAAATTTTGAAAACAAAATTTCATATCTTTCGGACATAAACATAAAAGAACCTATAACTGATAATGTTGTTAATTTTCTAAGTATCATATGTCTTCAATCATTTGCACAATTGTTTCTCATATTATAGGGACCCATAAACACTTCAAGAGTTCACCTGCGGTTATTTCATTGCAATTAAATTAGTTCGCGCATTAAAGGAGTTCTTTCACGTTTTTAAAATACGTAGATGTAGGTCGTCAAGTAATATGTAATATACGTATACTAAATTCACAGGTAAAGACAGTAAGGTCAAAAATAAAAACTTCATTAAAAATTATTGATTCGATAAGTCAATTAAAGAATTATTAAGAAATTTTCTGTGAAAAAAGGAACAACTGGAATGATTTAGAAAAATCAGTCAATTAAATAACATCAAAAATATTTGCTATTGTCAAAATTTGGTTAAGGTGAGTTAATGTACCTGCAGTTGATGACGTGATACCTTCTATGTGTAATACAACAGATTTACCTGGTGAGACTTTCACTCTGTCGGCATAAAGTCCTGCCTGTAGATGAAAGATAAAAAGAAGTTTCTTAATAGAGTTGAGGTGTATTTCACCAGATGGCGGAATTGAAAGACAGACAATTATTCATCAATGAAAACTCAATTTTTCAAACATTAAAAAAGTGACTTTTTTCTTAGTTTCATTGAAATTTAGAATTGCAAGAAGCACAATTGTACCAAGAAGAAGAATGGTTAATTTATTGTAAGTAAAAATTACATAAATATACTTATGCATAAGTTTTATTGATATACGTATACAGAAATAGAAATGACAGTTGAAAATATAAGCTACACTATTAAAAAATGAATTTTTTGGCCAGTGAAAACAAATGAAAATAAATAATTCCTACTTTTCTAAATGAAAGCAAATGATTGATTTCATCTTCTACATCTTCCGAAAAAAGTATTAACTTTTGTTGAAACTATGAATGAGTATTAAAAACAGCTGTTTTCCTTTACTTCTCGAGTATTTAAGAATTAGGGTACAAAATACTGCGAAGTTTAGAAGAGTCATAATTTTTCCAATCTCTTACATAAACCGGTCGTGAGTTTTTATCACTGATTGTGTCATTTTGAATATTATCATTATAGCTTTCTCGATGATTTAGAATTGTGGAATTTTGTGAATTATTATTCGTTTCAGAAGTTATATTCTTTGTCAACGAAATCTTGGAACTGGAGTTCAGATACCAATCGTGTTTAGTTTGATTCGGGTTTGAATTATAATCTTGATTGGATACTGCTTCCACGACTAAAGGTACAGAGTTTAACTGTTGAAGATCATTTGAATTGTGCTGGTTGATAGTAGGATAGTTATTAAAACTACGACCCCATCCTCCACCACCTGAATCATAACCTCCGCCTCCAGGTGCACCATAACTGCTCGATGGTGGAGCTCCATAACTATCTGATGGTGGTGGCGGTGCACCACCTCCACCACAGCTTCCTCCCCCTCCCCCTCCACCACAACCTCCACCTCCACCTCCAGCCTTCGTAAGTAAAACCACTTCTTTCAGTTGACCTGTCAAAAATAAACATATCATCTAAATCCCTCAACAACAATCAATATACTTTTCCTGTCATCTTATAACAGTAATTTAATTTATATTTTGAATATAGTAAAAAATAGGATGTTTTTCAACTTTTGAAATAGCAATTTTATTCTAAATAAAAACTGAATTTGAAAAACATCAAAATGTTTCCAGAATTACGTAAAATGTTAATTTTCCGACCTCTTGATTTTTAGAGGTGATGAATTTAGTCATAAATGTATAAATGGTTTGTTACCTTTTTCAGGCTTTTGTAAAACTTTGTATGATTTTAGCAATACACACGGAGTTTAATATTCATTGCTTAAACATTTTGTTTCAATATCAATTTTACTCAATTAGTGATACTTACCGCCTCCACCACCGCCACTATATCCTCCACCGCCACCATATCCTCCACCGCCGCCAGATCCACCTTTCAGACTCATTAATTTGTGTATTATCATAGCTTTTGTCATCATCAATGACATTCCAGCCAAAGCCATTCCATGGAATGCCATCATTCCTATCACCCCTGTTAATATAATGGTTATAAACTATAAATTACATAAACTCTTCAAAAAAATTCTCTTAAGGAGGTTCAACCGTGGCTAGAAAGCTATTGAAAAACTTAATTAATTACAGTTTAAAAAACTGTTTGATCTATTATTTAACACATTTTCTAAGAGGAAAATGTTCACTTCAACAGGAAAAAAATTAAAAATATCTTTTTTAATAACAATTACTATAGGTCAAAGTTCAATGCAATTTTTTCCAAGTTTACTCTTTATACATGACCAGATTTTAAGGAATAATGGCTTATTTCCTTCGTTAAACAATTTTAAAAGACAATTAAATAGAGAGATAAATGGCCTTTCCGGTGTTGTAATGATGTTTAATATTTATGTAGACGTTTCGACCAAGAACTTGGTCCTTTTCAAGACCAGATTGCATTCTCTTCGTATGTAGTCATAGAATCTGGTCTTGAAAAGGATCAAGTTCTTGGTCGATACGTCGACATAAATATTAAACATCATTACAACACCGGAAAGGCCATTTATCTTTCTACTTATTTCAAAATTACTGGTAACATCTTATTTACAATTTTAAAAGACGCCGAATCTCAGATTTTTACAACTAATTTCTCATTTTCTAACTGCTAATCAGAAATGTTGAAAAATTAAATGAGTTTCATAAACAAATAGCTGTAGTTAGAAAACAAGCATTTGATTGAAAAAATTAAGACAGTGGAGTTTTTTTAAAATTGTTGAACAAAGGAAAGGAGCCATCATTCCTTCAAATCTGGTCATTATTAAAGAGTACTCTCTAAATCTGAATCAGTCAAAATCTACTGATTATCAGTGAAATTTGACTGATTCAAATAGCTAAAAAGAGGTTACTGCGAATCAGTCAAATTTCACTGATTACTTCAGTGAAAAGTAACTGATTTAACAGTGAAAAATATTGTTTCCACTGATGATTCAGTGAAAAGGCAAATCACTGATTCAATCAGTGAAAATTTGACCGATTCAGATGTAGAGAGTACGCTTGGAAAAAACTGCATTAAACTTTGACCCATAGTAATTGTTGTTTATAAAGACATTTTTTTCCTTATGACATGAACATTTCTGTCTTAGAAAATACATTGAGTAACATATCAAACAATTTTTAAAGCGGTGATTAATCAAGTTTTCCAATAGCTTTCTAGCCACTGTCAAACCTCCTTAATGTGTATGTTATATACTATAACTTGTATTATAATCTTTTCTGATATTGCACTGCTTTTATATTACCAACTTGTAAGGATTCATTTATTTACCCATCATTTTCATCTTACAGACCATCATCATCATCATCATCATTTTCTTGCACTTTCCGCCACCTTTACCGCCACCTTTCTTACCACGTCCTGAAACAAAAAAAAAATTTATTTTGACAAAGAAAAATACAATTATTTAGGAGAAAAATATCTTATATTATATATTTATAATTATATATCTTAGATTCATTTTTTTTTGACATTCAAGCCCGCTATGTAAATTTGTTTCATATAATTTATGAATTTTCCCACTTTAATCAGATAAATACGAGTATAATATAATAGGCGTATTTGTAAAAATTTAAACTGTGTGGAAAATCAACTTTCCTCACGGAAAAGGTCACCGACTCGGCTAACTTTCGGTATACAGCGAACAAAAAATATTGTTCGTATCACGTACGGAACGTATTTTAACGCGTGATACGTGATACGAACGATATTTTTTCTTCGCTGTATACCGAAAGTTAGACAAGTCGGTGTCGTTTCGCTTGCGGAAAGCTGATTTTCCGCACAGTTTAAATTTGACCGCATTAGTGCGGGAAAATCAACCTTCCACATGCAAAACGACACCAACTCGGCTAACTTTCGATGTACGGCGAACAAAAACTATTTTTGGACCTAAAACAAGAATAACAAAAGCTATTTTCTTGTCCCTAAAAATTTATAAACACTCATTATTTGGAAACTTTTTTTACATGGACTTTTAATCTTAAGCGTATTGAATGAAAAATAATCTCAAACAGACAACAAATAATTTTTTTTGTCCTTTAAGCCGAGAACAGTAAACATCGCACTCGCCTTAAATGATCTTACCCCCGTGTACTTTATACAACAAAAGCATGTTTTTCTCGCTTTTTGTAAAGTTTGTCATTTAAGCCCTGCGGGCGTAAATAGGGAGTGGAGGGTGCTTAAATGACTACTTTTAAGCACTGCATCCCTATTTACGCCCTAGGGCTTAAATGACAAACTTTATGCCCGCAAAACACGCGTCAAAAAGCGAGAAAAACATGCTTGTGTTGCATAAATAAATTTTCCTTACTGTGAGTAGTCAATAACATCTGTTAAATTTGTTGTAGTCTGGCTACTGAAAAAACTAGTCAAAACCTATGTCTATTATTTTTCGAAAAATGTTTCCACTTTATCTAGAAATATAATGAATATTTATTTTATATAGTGGTCAATATTAATAAAATAACTTGAAAATAAGGTTGAAATTTCCCATTCTATTTTTTATCATTGAAGTAATTTTTCTAACAGTATTCAACGTGTTTTAAAGTAAAAATTAAAAATTTTTGGGGCCCGTGAAAGAGCTCTCCATGAGATTCCCTGTTTTACAGAATTTAATTAAGAAGCGATAATTTAAATTTTAACCCAAAAAGGGGCCATAAAAAAGGCATTATTTAAAAAAGGGCATATTTCCCTGGCAAAAAAATACACAGAGAAAAATAGTTCGAGAAGCTTTACTCAATTTTTGAGCAATGATGGGAGACATGGACAAGTTTGAGATTATTTAATCTCTAATCATTTGTGACGTACATTTTGAAACTTTATTAAAAATTTTTGAAGTTTACTGAACTTTGCTGAATTTTTTAACATTTGGTACGTCACACATTATCAGAACACTGAGAAAACAGTTTTGTCAAATCAACAAAAATATTTTGTTAGTATTTAGCTAACAAAATTCTTTTGTTGTGCCAACAAAACATTTTGCTATATCAATCAAATTTTGTTACTCAAACAAAATGTTTTGTTGTGGCAACAAAATATTTTGTCAGGATAACAAAAAAAGTTTTGTTGGATAAATTTTTTTCTCAGTGAATGATATTAAATAATCTCAAACTTGTGGATATGTTCTAACTTTGCATAAAAATTGAGTAAAATTTTTCAAACTATTTTTCTGCGTGTAATTTTGGATATTTTTCAACGCGAGCAATCAAATAAGCGGACGACTTTTAAAAGTATATAAAAATCTATTTGATTCAAACCTTCTGTCACATTTTCATCATCAAATTTGACGTCAATTTGATTTTTCTTTCCATTCCACTTGGGTAAGGTAATTCTAAGTACAAAAGTATCAAAAAAGTCGTCAATGCTCTGATCAATTTTTTCCTTCCATTCATCAACAACCAAATTTCGATCACTTGCCACCGGTTTGGCCACTTTTGTCTTCACTAATTTCACGTCTTGCCCAAAAAGTGTAATTTCTTTCAAATGTGTAACGATATCAAGAAATTTAGCAACTCGTTTTTGAATGCAGGTAAGAGACAAGTCAAAAATACAATGACCAACTTCTCTCGTAGGGAATTCTGGAAAGTGGTCATCCACGTTGCCATTAGGGGGCGTATTATTCACTGCAGGAACGATCCTAACGTCCACTTGAAAACCATTTCGACGAAAATCAAAAATCGGTTTCTCGGTTTGCCCGGAATCATCGTAAGGTTCGATATCTGGCTCGTAATATTTTAAGGGTATAATCGCATTTTTGAAATTATTGGCAAACGCCGCGTTTACCAGCGATAAACAAAATAATGATCGAACAATGGACATGTGTACTTCCGAATTTGGAGTCACCATCGATTACGACCTGAAGACGGACACGCACAAATCGCGATCTGTCCGGAAGGTGACTCTTGGAAATGAACCTGTCGCGAATCGTTTTATATAGCAGATTTATGCCATTTGATTATTTTTGTGGCATCTTGGTCACGACTGTCATTACTAATTCCTAAACAAAACGGATAATGTAATGATTAGGTTGGATGAAACGCGTAGCGGCTTAAGTGCATTGTCCCTATTATATTTACACTTATTTGAACCTTCCTTTGTGTTGAATTGGCTTCTTAATACTATTGTTAATTTACAAACGGAATCTGATGGTTTGAATCAGAAACGGGGCCTTATTCTATTTCAGGAAGTCGGATTTCTTGTAATTGTCTGCTAGGGCAGCTCATTTAATCAATTATGTGATTTTTTACTTAAGACGGATTTTCAAAATTTGAAACAATTATTTATATTATATTATTTATTATTATTTATTTTTATATATTATACAGTAATATAATGAAAATTACAGAATATGCCCATTTAAATTCAAGTAGAAAAGTTTAAACGTGACCAGACAATTATTTTCCTTCTCTCAGTTAGCAAATTTTAGCTGATGGTTAATATATGTAAAGTTAATGTTTGACAACTTTTTTGAAAAATGTTTCAGACATTTTATTTATTAACACACTCATTATTTTTATTTTTTAAAAGATTTATTTGGTAATCAATCTCTAACACGGTTTACTGCTGAAATTTTTGCAACAATTTTGCAAAATATTTTGCGAAATTTTTTTGTTGCGAAAAATCGAAATTTTTACATGCATTGTGAACAAATGGTTGATTGTGGTTATTCGCAAGTCGAAATAGTATTGCGAGAATTATCTATTTATATTCTTGAATATTATTCGAATATACAGGTTTTGCCCGTTGAAAATTTAGTCCGTTGAAAAAATTTCCGTTTTATATAAAAGTGGTATACAAAAAGTAAAATTGGTTTTCCTACAAACTTACAGTTATAAACGAAGACAGCGATGATGACTGATTTATAATTGAAAAAAAAATTTATGCTTGGCAAATGTTCAGCCACTTATGGAGTATGAAGTACTATGAAAGTACAATTAACCGTCTATATTTGTAAAAACTCAATGCTAGAAAAATATATTTTTGTAGGAAAACCAATTTTACATTTTGTATATCACATTTATTTAAAACGTACAGTTTTTGAACGGACTAAATTTTTTAACGCGCAAAACTTTATAAAAAAATGTAACGAAAATGTAAGTATTGCAATGCAAAATAACTGCTAAAAATTGTTTATTATCCAGAAATCCAAGTTAATTACTTTCATAATTTACGAGCTTTTCTTATTATTTGTGATCATTAAAATTCCAAAAAGTAAAGTAAATGGAGGACGATTTGAGAGTATTTTCAATGTCTTGTATGGTAAAATGAGTATATTATTTTTAACAAAGAGAAATGAATTTAACCTGTATAATCGAAAAATATTCAAGAATACGAAAAGATATTTTTAGCAACACTATTTCGACTTGCGAATAATCACAATCAACAATTTGTTCACAATACATGTAAAAATTTCGGTTTTTTGCAACAAAAAAAAATTGTAAAATATTTTTCAAAATTTTTGCAAATATTTAAGCAGTAAACCGTGTTAGAGATTGATTACCAAATTAATTTTTTTTTTCATTTGTCTACTGTTATTATAAAATGTGCTTCAATAGTAAGATCGTAGAAGAATGCGTATTTTGACGGTTTTTATTTTTTTTTACCCCCGTCCACACCTCGCAAAAATCTGCAAAAATTCTTTTTTAATCATCGGTAGGTAACTAATGAATAGAATAATTCGAAAGAGTGGTCTCGCAAATCAAACATAAACAAAATTGCTTGCAAAAATTTTCGCAATTTTTTGCATCGCGAATTATGCATCAAAAAATCTGCAAAAATTTACAAATGTGTCTTCTATTGGAAAAAACAACCCTGATTTTTTTCAAAATTTTCCTATGATTAGTTTGGTAAAAGAAGGAAAAAACGAAAATGGTATAATCCGCCATTACTCATTTAAAATGTCAGATAATGATCTGAAAATTTGGCAAAATCATCTCTTGCCCAACCCCTTCCATATGGTTAATGCAAAATTTGATTTGGTTTTAAGGCCGATTTCACATGAAAACCCGGCTATGCCCTTTATAAATAAATCTCAAAAAGGTAGATTCACTTATATTAATTGAAATGCCACGATGCGCTCTTTATTAACTCAACTTCTTAAAATAACTCAATAGAATTTTTAAAGATTCTAAATAACTACCACAAGTAGAAAAATCCGTCCAAGGTGAGACAATCACTTAACTTAAGAATTTTTGCAAGTAGCTAGAAGAAAAGCATATTCGTATGTTAAAGTAATTAAATTCTCACTTTTTGCCATAAAACTAAGTAATGCACGAATAAAAAGCAGGTGGCTTGTGGTGTTAAGAAATCTTTCCATCGTTTCTCGAATTAAAGTAACAGCGTTTAAATACCTTCTTAAGTAAATTAAGGTAAAACTATTGTTTCAAAAAAGAATATAATGTCATCTTTACGGAAACAGAATTTTCCTGGTGCTAAATTCCAGGATCTTTCACTTGACCCAGATCTCAAGATGGCTTTTGTCTTAATACTTTTTTCTTTGATCCAAGATTTAGTTATGCATGGCAAGGATTTTATTCATCAGTCTCATTCCATTTTTTTCCTACTTAGTTTCTATAAAACACATTCTTTTTCAAAGGATAAACGAGGTTTACAAAACATATTTATTTCTAAAAAACTTTACACTAGCATAAATCAAAATGAAAAAAAAATCGTACTCTCTTTTCCTCGAGCAATACTCTCGAGCCAACAATGACGGTACAAAGGAATTTGCAATAAATACTTACTCAGCTACATTATCGTAAACGTTTGTAACGGTTGTGTTTTTACAGCAATCACTCTCGAAAAAAATCGAATAAACGATAGGATAGATATTGGGCGTAGGCGAATAACTACACAAGTAGTACGTAAGAGAAAACAGTATAAAAGAATTCAGAAAACAAAAAAATGAGTGAAAGCAAGAGAAATGAAATATAAAGGAAAAAGTGAAAAAGAAAACGTAAGAAGGAAGTAGATAATAAAAGCCACACTTTTAAAATTTTACGGAGTAGATGACTTGAACTTTTATAGGATCCGGACTCTAAAGTTATTTATTGTTTCCTTTGGTTAGAAATGAGTAAATCTAAAGCGGAAACTCATTTTCAAATCCAAACACACCTTTTTTACTCCAAGTCCGAAAGGAAGTTATTCAAATTTAACAGAACTATTTCGTGGAAATATAAACAAAATAAACAAAAATGTATGATTTTTCCGAAAAATGATTCAGAATATGTATAAAAATTTAGTCAGCAATAGCTTAAATTCATGACCGCGAAGTAGTTCTATAAAATTTAAAGTACTCATTCAACTACAAAGAGTGGGATTTTTATAGAGTCCATTCCGATTAATTATACTAACTTCACTTTGTTAACGTATCAAAATGAGGTTTGTTCATGTCTCAATCTCTTTATCATTTGGTATTCCAAAAATTCTAAATTTAGTATAATTTTATATTACAAGATTGATCTGCGATCTCGCACGTTTCCATATTTTCGGATAGCTTCTTGAACTGTGTCTTGTGCCAAATCTAAGGATCTACCGTATCCAGAATGGCCATAGCCATGACCATGATGTTCTTCCGAACTGTGGGAATGAGTAGAGGAGTAAACTGGCTTGCTGACGATTTCATATGTCGTCTTTTTCTCTCCACTACTGGTTAGGGACTTCAATCCTATGATGGCCGAGAGCATCAAGGCCATCAGACCAGTCATCAAGGCCTTACCAGCCAAAAGTGCTAGTGCACCAAATCCTACTGCACCCAAAGTACCTTTCATCATCATCAAACCAGCCATTAAAGTGCTCATGCCTTTGTCTTTCTTGCCACGACCTAGAAGTAAATTACACTTTGCGTTACTTTTGATCCGAGAACCATGATTATTTTTAATTGCAACTCGAGATAAATAGCTAATTTACGAAAATGTATCTTGCAGGATGAAATTTATTACAATGGCTACTATCTTTGAACTTTAAATAGCTTCATTAAAAATATTGTTAAAAAGTAATTTTAACTTTATCAAAAAGAATTACATCTGCGCCTAGAAAAAAATTTACTTGATCAAACGAATCATTTTGTTGAATAATCTCTGGTTATGTCGAGCAAAATTTAGTCGATCGTATGATAAGAAAATTCTTTGGTTGATCCAATTGAATTTTGGTTTGATTAATCAAATATATTTTTGAGTCTATTTTCAATTTTTTAATATAATTATTTACACAGCTGGAAAAGTAATTGAAAATTCCTGTTCTTACCACCATCGGATGTTTGATCTGTGGTTAGTCCCAGTTGATTAAGTGCCTCATAATTAAAGTTTCTGGCAGATTCGAATGTTCTCGGATCGAAGAGTTTGATGGAGATTGCATGACTGTTGAGGTAACTACCCACTTTATGAATTAAGTATGCATCCAACCGTTTGTCGGCGTCATGCGGAAAATCTCTCGCTAAATTAGCCATCACTTCTGACAATGGAATGTCTTTTGTACTGGTGTCTTTAACAACAGAGACTCCAGGCAAAATTCCTAAAGAAATTATAAATGTTTAAACAATTGTACTGTCGAAAAAACAGGCATAAGGATTCTTATCATGTACTGTTGCACTTTTTTGATGCATTTGAAACTTGTGCTTGTAATTTCTCTATTCTGAAACTTCAAGGAGAATTCAAATTTGTATTACTCAGTTTCAAAAACAATATTCGTAAATAAAAAAGAAATAGGTAAATAATCAATTGAAAATTCTTCTTCTTTTATTAGTATAAATATCAATTATTCATCTTAAAATTTATCTTCTAATTGATAACGTTTTTCATATTAAATTCATATTTCGTTCTGTTGTATTTGAAATATAAAAAAAAATGTGTCTTCTTAAAATTGTCATTAGGGTCTAGTAATTTTTATAAAGAAATCTGATCTAATCCTCACAGTATTATTTTACATACCAAAGTCATCCTGTTCCGAGAGTCGATCAAACAGATTCACTACATCGAGTTTGAGACATTTAGCACTATAAGATTTGGCACAATCTTTGCTCAAAATTGAAGCAGGTCTAACCGGCGTGTCTTCAATTGATTGGCCGACAGTTTCATGTTCGATTTCTGCACGAGCAAAACTCAAAAGGACAAAAATAACAATAAAGAAGAACATTGAGCTGGGCACTTGATATAACCTCATTTCCGATCGAATAATATTTGATTTTGACAGAGGAATTTAATTGGTTCCTTTTGAAGCTTAAGGGTAACACTACAGGGGTTAAAAAAAGTTCCCTTTTGCTTCGACGGAATTAACTGACGAGTCGCGTGATTTATACTGAACGTAGCGATGGATACTTGCACTATATATAGGAAACAACTACGGTCCTTTTTCCTTTTTGCCTTTCGACAAACATACATTCTCCATAATCGAGCAGAGCAAAGCCGATCCTCTTCTTTTGCGGGAGTTGGGAGAGGTACCATCGTTCCTAAGGTGCAAGTAGGGAGTGTCAAATAGAGCGGAGAGTTCGAATCTCAGTCAAATTTACAAAAACTGAAAGATCCGACTATAAGAAAGGTGCTCGGTCGGCTTTGCTTACAAATTCAGGAGGATCGAACATCTTTCTAAATGAGTTAACAATCCTTAATTCAGGTGATTTGTCTGCAGTGGATGTTGAAAGCTAATCAACGACTTGCTATGGTTTCACTGTCGTAAATCAATAAAGAATTGATTTTTCATCACTTTACAGAAGAGCAAAACAGTTTATTATTTCAAAATCCATTGGCATTGTTTAAATTCACTTTATTCGAAAAAAGAGTTACGAAAAATTAATGTATATTTGACGAGTGTAAAAAGGAGATATCTTTCCGAGTGGAAAAGTTCTTTACTGATGTTTTTATAAAGACTATTATTTTTATAAAATTTTGTCCATTTTTCATTATTCATGATACTCTTTAATCCAAAATTATCATCAATTGTTCTACGTGTTTACAGAATAAAGTAGATACTATAAAAGTAACAATAAGTATCTCAAGTTGAAAAATTTGATTAGAATCAGAGATAGAATTTTACTAAAGAATAATAATTTTTACGCTTTTTTTAATCAAAAAGCTATTAGCAAAAATTAAATCAGTGCAGATTGATCATAAATATAACGTTTTAAAATAAAATCATAAAATGAAGATCAAACAAACAAATTTTTTATCGAGATTTTTATGCAAAAAAGGAAACTAAATGAAAAAATTGAGGCTCGTAAAGTAAAAAAAATTTGTATTTAACCTAGTAACATTGATTTACATCCTTTTGTACGAAGAAGCGAAATTTTCCTCGACGTGAGAGTGGTTCACGCTATAATAACAGATTCCATTGCTCTATAAATTTCTGTCCAGAAATAACTGTCTCAATTCTAATAATAGTCACTAAAATGTAATTTCAGTATTTTTATTCACTGAACTTACTTTCTTCAGTGGTAAAATGAAAATATAAATATCAAACCTTGATTAGAAAATTATTAATGTTATCAAGATCTTGGCTAAGTGACTCCCTTTCACCAAAGTTGCACATTTCTACTAAAAAAATTTTTACTATGCGATGAATGTTCCAGTAGTCTGAAATTATGTAGGAACAATTCGAAAGATTAGTTGAAGTCAATTTTGTATAGTTTCACTAAAATGTTTACACTTTCTCTGAAACTCTTTTACTAAATTTTCTCAAAATTTAAGTGCCATGTTTTAGTAAATTCCGTAGAATTTTTCTAACATAGAAACACTATAAAATTACTATGGGGATTCCATCAATATTTTATGAAAATCATCAATATAAAATAATGTATCAGAATATCATCGAGCCTTTTTTCTGAAAAAGCAAATAAACTTTAAAAAATTTTATAATAGAATAATATACTTCATGTCATACGAGATTAATAGTGTAATAAAATTAGATTTTTCTAAAACTAAAGAACAAGAGTGATGACTATTTTATTTCCAGAACTATTAAAATTATTCGAATTCTTGAAATGACTTCCAATTCGCTATTCTAGAGTAGTGAAATCTGTCATGCAATGTCCATCCATTTCGATGGCGAAGTGTTCTTATTGCAATTCGCTTCAACTGTCGGGCTTATCGGCGTCACTCATCGCGAAATCACTTTCCTTCTCGTCAGCATTCTCAGCAATAATGAGATAAGTGATGGATCAAATTGAACAGAATACAGAAATTTAATAATAAATCTGTGAAATTGGAGTTTAACGGTCCTTGCAGAAAATACCTCGATTAACCCTATTCAAAGCAGGGCTCTGGCATGGCCCTCGCTAGTATTCCTATTTCTAATTTTATGAATCAAATCGGGCATTCTTATCGACTTATCTGTCATCAAATTATAAATTTATTTCTGCTATTCTTATATAAAAATAAGTTTTAATTATTTGGATATGAAGGATGATTTAAATATCCAAAACAGGGTTTTGAGCAGATTCCTCGGAGAAAGCCATAAATCGGATTTTATCGAAAAGTTTTCTTCATATGTTCTTTTTATGTTTTATTTCATTTTTAAAAATTGTTTGCTAAAAAGTAATAAACTTTATTTTTTGTAATATTTGTACACTGAGAAATTTTTGTTGGAGAAACTTCTATAGCGTATAGAACTTTTGGGTTATCAAGCAAGTCGTGATAAGTTTTCACAAAGTCATGGGAAAGATTTATAGAACATTTGCAGAATTGAATGTAAGAATAGGATATTTAATTCTGCAATTGTTCTATAAATCCAAAAAAAATTTCTCAGTGTAGTATTTTTTATTATATTTCTTTTGAAAATTAAGTCATTTTTAGGAAAGTCTGAATAGTCCCTGACAAGTTTTCCCTAAGTAGGGCAATTCTTAGCAAGAGTGTTACGTGCATCACTTGGCCTATTCAAGTTTGCCAGAGTAGGGCCATGACAGAAAAGTATCCAATTCGCCAGTACCCTTCTAGGTCCCGATTTTAATTGCTGCACGGGTGATAAAAGGCGGAGCTACTCCAATTTGACCCACTTTAACGTCAGATCAGATTTTAGCGCTTTATGCTCGAATGACGATAAATCGGATCCCTGTGTCGGGAAAGTGTATGAAAAATTTTTACACGACTACTACAGTTCATTGTTTAGATGATCATAAAGCATCAACAGCTATTTATACGATAATGCTCATGATTCCGGTTCATTTCCTTTCTTATATATAGAATTTTAAGTTATACTTATGCATGGAATGCGTTCCATAGAAAGTAGGTTATCAGAAAATATCCAGTAATTTTTTCAATGCAAGACAAGTTATTAAGTCTATTGTTTGTTGGCATTTTAGTAATTCGACCGTAAATTTTGTAGAATCCTGTCGAAGGAAATCGCTTTGTGCAAAATCAAAATTAAGTCAAGGTAACGTTAATACTTCTCTTATAGATTTTAAATTTCTCTTTTGAGTTTCAATGCACGGAAAAAAATATAGAACTGACAAACTTTTTTTTGCCGTTTCAAAAAAATTTTAGTTCTCCTTACAAAAAGTTTTGTCAAGCAAAAAGCAATAACAAACTCTTTTGTTGGTTCAACAAATAGGTTTGTTGGGAAAACTGAAAATTTGTTGGGAAAGCAAAAAAGTTTTGTCAGTTCTATATCAATAATCGGGTTGGTTAATACAACAATTTTTTTTCTCCGTGTGCTAACAATAGTTTTTGAGTCACTCTTTTATATAAAAAAATGATTTTTATATTCACAAACTTCGAGTTTTTATTCAATTGCAAAGTGGAGTCACCCTATGCAGTTCCTATGTGGAAACGTCACTTTAATTGCCCATCCTGTAAAATTTTCCTAGGCTTTGTTGAGACATTCATTCGCAAAACGTGACATATGTTTTATAATTTAATATTCAAGATTTGTTATCTACGAGAATATTCTCCGCACTTGAATTCCTTAAATTTGATCACAGAGAACTTAATAGACCGAGATTTCGACAAAAAAGTCAAATGGAACAAATATCAACCGTTAGTAAGTACATCTGTAAAAACTGATAATGATTTGTTTTTTCCAAACAAAAATATTGGTTAGGATGCACTTCTTTTAATCAACGTGACTTTCATTCGAATGGAGGGCATGTATCAAGAGGTTACACCATTCTAGAATTTTCAAAAAATCCGAAATTTTGTTTTTTGCTTAAACAATGCTTTGATATCACAAAAACAATGATGGTTTAACTGGTAAAAGATCGAACTTTTTCCTTCAAAAGTGCACCATTTTTACAATATTTAATTTTTTTTAAATTCCATACGTAGTTCCATAGCCGATTGTACATAGATATAAAATCATTTTGACTTTTTTTTCCAGGTCCAATATTTCACAAATGTATGCTAAAGAGAACCCCTGAAAATTTTTCTCATTCCCTTTATTATACTTCCAATCTTTTTTTTCAAAATCAGGATTTTTTTCAGACGCTAGAGTAGTGTTACCCCTTAAATGAGTTACGTAATCAAAAAAGGTATTTTGAATACCCCCCAAGACTTTTCTACAATAATAAATATTTTTAGTTGAAGTTTAAGGATATAATAAATGACACAATAATGTATTCTTGTGGACTCTAATTGGTTTCGAATAATTACACAAATTAATTTGGGTTTCACCGATATTAAGTTTTGTAATTATTCAAAACCAATTAGAGTCTATAGATCTGCGTTAGGATATCTTTCATTATATCCTGAAATTTTAGCTGAAAATTTTCAATGCTGCACTCTCCAAATCTGGATCTGTTAGGATTATTGACTTCTTGCTTTACAATAAGTCATTTCTGACTGGTAATTATCAATCATTGTTAAATGGAAATCAATCACATTTGACTGGTTAAAATGCAAGAAGTCAGCCATTGAATAAAATATTGAAAAATTCTAATTTTGATTTATCAACAAAAAAATTTTCAAGGAAACTGGAGTACTTTTCTTGATCACGTGTTTTCTTGATATATAACCTGAAAACAATTTTTTTATTCTGTAACATCACAATTGCGTAAATACTTACTTTGATCAAAGGTTCCTCGTTTCAAGTTAGGATCGAATGATCCTCGCTTAAGGATGAGGATAAGTCAATGAAAGACACAAAGATTATCAAAATAATATAAATTGAATTCATTAAAATAATTACTCGATTACAAATCCGTTGATACAATTATTATACAATGTAGGCACAGGCTGGTTGGTACAGTAAGAAAAGAGACAGAAAATAAAGAGAGAGAGAGAGAGAGAAGAGTTCGGTACCTTTATGATTTCCTTTTGTTTCTTTAAGTGCTCCTCATAGGTATGACTGCGAAGGAGTGAATATCCACAGGTGTGACAAGGACACAACAACTATTCACCTTTTTTGACACTGAGTCTAAGAACCCTTCAAGGATAGTAAAACGGACAACGGTAAATTTATGACACTCGGGTCTTCACACTGGTAAACTGCATGGTACAATTATCTCACGCTGAGAATCTTTTTTAAAGTTTTTTGGAAAATGCCGCACTTAAATTCTGCTCACAAGACTAGCTTTACCCTCGGCGGCGTGTCCTTTTTATATTATATTTTTTGGTGACGTCACGCATTGCGCAGTCTCTCGCTGTGTGTGACGTAGTTATACCTCTCTTTTAAATAGGTGGTTTTCTCTCTCTTTTAGTAATTTCCCCAAATTTTTCTCTAGACCTAGCCTGTGCCTAATAGTACATTCTAATACATCGCGGGACGTGACAATTCCATTTATAAAAACTATATGCTTTACTTAATAAGTTTTTTCAGCTGAAACTTTGGGACATAATAAAGGACATATTAGCGGATAGCTATAGACTTCAATTAGCTGTAAACGATAAGAAGTAATAATTCCTGTTTTGCCGACGTTAACATTTTTACATTCTCATCATGGATGAGAAGGTATTGGTTTTATGTGAGAAATGACTTTCGAAATTTTCATCAAATCTTTACGTTTTGAGACCCCCTGAGTCAGAAAAAAGGGTGTTTACGAAAGTGCCTGTCTGTCTGTCTGTAGTAGGTCGTGTGCGGTATAACTCTCGATAGAATTATCAGATTGAATTGAGCTTTGATACACTTTATTGGAGCCAAAAAAGTAAGGACAAGTTCGTTAACCAGCCATATCCAATCAAAATTGAGGGGTTGAGCACTACTTTTGTGTTTTTGAAAATAATTTTTTGAAAAAATCAAAAATTTCAATACTGGTTTTAGATAGTGCTCATAAATCTCTAAAAATTATCCTGATAACATTTTTTGATTAAATCAAAATTAGAAATGTTACAGCATATTCAAATTCGAAAAAAGTCAATATCAAAATTCCATTTTCCAGTTAAATTATACGAGATACGAAAAAACGTTATGATACAATATTATTGAATAAATAAAGTCCTACAAATTTGAATTGTAACATTTTTTCATAAGATGCATATTTTTCTTTTTAATTAAAAAAAAAACTATTGAAAATCCAAAATTCAATTTTTTAACAATAATATTCGAAATGCGAAAAAAACGTAAGAATACAAAGTTTGTCGTTTCAAAAAGATCTACAAATTTTGTCTCACACAGTTTCTGATGAAACATATATTTTTCGTTTCAATTCCAAAAAATACGATTAAAATTCAAAAATTCCATTTTTTAGACAAAATATGTGAGATACAAAAAAAACGTTTAGATGGAAAATTGTTTGCCTAAATGAGGTCTACAAATTCTCATTCAGACATTTCGGGACAGGATGTATATTTTATGTTTTGATTTTTAATATTAAAAAAATTCGATTTTTTTCACCAAAATATGTGAGATACGAAATAAGCGTTGTTCTGCAAAATCGTTTCCTTAAATAAAGTCTACGACTGTTTTTTCCTTTTGAGAGATTTGGAAGAAAATAAATTCGATATATGTGTAAAAGGGTCCAGAAATGATGAAAACTCAGTTCTTACATTCTTTCAAACGTTTCGACTCAGGTTGGAGTCCTCATGAGTGAAAATTTATTTCTATAAAAAATACAAAGGAGGAATCTTAAGAATTGACCGTGTGACGGATAAACATTGTAGTAAAAAAGTGATATAAGAATCGCAGGTGTGAAAATAAAATTGGACTAAGTAACTAAATTTGCAATACAGTAAAACTGTAACAAAACTGTACAAAAAATTTTTTCGTAATATTGCTAAAAAGAACCTTAAAGAGACATTGTAATACAATGATATAAATGAATTATGCATGTGAACCTATAAAATTGGTCTAAACTGAATTGTAATGAACTGTACAGAAAAAAAAAATATTTCTATAAGAATACAAATGAAGAAACGTGAACAATTTGAAACTGTGACCGATGAAAAATATGTTAAGAATAATGTAAAAGGATTGCAAGTTTGAAATTAAAAAATTGGTCTAAATAACTAAATTTGCTAAAAAAGTAAAGGCGTAAAGCCTTAATTTGAAAGAAATACTAACAAGAGAGACTTAAAAGTAACACGTGTGACAGATAACAATTTTGGTTAACCGATATGAATGAAATTGTACAAGTGAAACTATAAATGGTATAAACCAAATGTTAAAAATGTAAAATGTAAGAAAAATGTAAAAAATGTAAAAAAACTTGTACAGAAAAATTTCTTGTAAAAAGACAGAGGAAGAAACTTAAAATCTTGAATGTGTGACCGATGAACATACTGTTAAAAAATGATGTAAAAAATTCCAAGTTTGACACTATAAAATTGGGCTGAATAACTAAATTTTCGATACAGTAAAACTGTAACAAAAACTGTACAAAAAATTTTTTCTGTGAAATTAATAAAGAGAACCTAAAAGAATAGCACGTGTGGCGGATAACATTTTAATAAAATTATATGAATGAATTATACATGTGAACTATAAAATGGGTCTAAACTAAATGTAAATGAACTGTACAGAACAATTTTCTCTATAAAGGTACAAAAGAAGAACTTGAAACAATTTTGAACGTGTGACCGATGAGCATTCTGTTAAAATGATGTAAAAGAATTGCAAGTTTGAAATTATAAAATTGGTATAAATAACTAAATTAGGTAAAAAGTAAAACTGTGAAACTTAATTTGAAAAAATTACTAACAAGAGAGACTTAAAAGTAGCATGTGTAACAGATAACAATTTTTGGTAAAACCGATGTAAATGAATTGTATAAGTGAAACTATAAAAATGGTCTAAAAAATTCGATTTGCATGAAAATATAAAGTACATAAAAATTTAATTCTGTAAAATTACTAAGGGGAGAAAAAATTTTAAAAATTTAAAAATAGCACATGTGACGGATAAACATTGCGGGATAAAAAGTCAAAAAGTGAGAGCTTATCGCCAACAAAACACTGTAAACGAAACTGACCTGTTATTTTATTAAGTAGACATACAGCAATAACTCCAACCTGAGTCGAAACGTTTGAAAGAATGTAAGAACTGAGTTTTCATCATTTCTGGACCCTAAAGCCAATTTACACATATATCGAATATTCATCAAAGGGTCGATACAAGTCCTATCTATAATTAATATATATATATATTATTTTAATCATGTAATTTATTAAAAAGATACTGAAATGTGTACAGAAAATCGAACGCGTAACGCGAGCGCCATGATGAGAATGTGTTCCTTAAGACTGATAGAGCCTTAAGTAAATTCAATTTCCCGTTTCACTTAAATTCAAAAAGAAATTGAGTGACTTTGAGAAAATGTGTAATTCACATCATCTGTAATATTATTATAAAATTGGTTTGAGCTTCAGTATCAAATTATAATAAATAAACTTGAATGTATGTGAAGAGCACAAGAACGAGCGCGAAGCGCGACGATCAAATCGCGCGCCCTGGGCGCGCTCAAACTTGAGAGCGAAGCGAGCTGCGCGCGATGAGAATATGCCCGCGAAGCGGGCAGATTTTTTTAATTATTAAAAACTAATTTATGTCTAGAAAAATTCTCTAATATGTTGTTTATTATGTCCTAAAGTTTTAGCTAAAAAAAATTCATTATGTACTAGTTGATCCATGGCCTCAAATATAATTTGTTAAATGATTAATGATGAAATAGTAGTAGGCGCCTGACTATTGATCTCACTAACTGCTCACCTGTTCTGAGGCGAACAATTCTGCCTATCTAAAGGCGCAGTAGATAATACGGAGAAACTTTTTCACCTGCCTGAACAACTTCAGCGCCTGTATATCGTGTTGCGTACCATTTGTTATATTTTATTCATGTTGCCAGTGCACCTACTTTAGATAACAATCACTATCTTAAATAAATGCCATTATTCTCCGAAGTTAGTACAGTCATCTTCATTTGAAAGCGGACATTGCCAAGCCTAACAATACGAAATAAACGAATAATAGAGTGGAAAAAACGCATTTTATCGCTCTTTATCTTTTTTTATCTGCATGACTTACTGAGCTTATCAGTGAATCTTTAAAAATCTGCAATAGCCTTTATTATTGTTATCTTCTAGGATAATAAGCGTCTAGAGCATTGGAATAATTTAAAAAATTAAACTTGTAATAAAATTAAGTACTTTAAAAGTTTGAATTCAATGCGAAAAACTTGCAATTGAAATAAGTTTGATAAATAAATTTAAACAAAAAGTAAAAGAGCCCTGCAATAACAGTTTATAAAAAGAAAAAAAAAGATAGCCAGCATAACTTCATTCTTTCTTTTGTAGTTTTTTATTCCTTAAAATGACTTTTGTATAAAAGAATGATTTTCATCATCATTGAAATTGATTTATTAAATTTTCTTCACTTATTTTTAAATATTGAATTGCATCCTTAAGGGGGTCTTCTCGTATAATACGTCATTTTTTAGCCTTATTTTTGAAAAATGATTATGTGAAAACAACAAATGATTTCGAGACGCGGTTTCCACGAATGTTTTTGTTTATTCTTGAACTTTTAACACAATTTTTGGTTGTTCATAAAAATTACCCACGGGACTTTCATATGTCCTTGAACACGCCCTTATCAAAAAAGTCCAGGGCACATGGGGTGAACGATTGTGACCTTTCAGATAATCTAAAACAAAAAAACTATAAAAACTATTGTTTGTTATCCCGTTGGCTATGATCAGACACAAGCTTTCTCAGAAATCAGAACAATTCACAAAATGACAAGTGTTTGAAAAAAAAAAATTTGTTTTACTCTTTTTTATGTGTTAATAATAGCTGTAAAAATATATTGGATTAGAATTTTCAAAAAAGCTTGTGTCTATTTATAGTGACATATTTTCTGAAGATAAAAACGGAAAACTTGGCTTCATAGGTTCAAAGGTTTTTCTGAAAACGTTCACAACATCTTAAAAAACACAACTTTTGTGAAACACATTTAAAGATTTGCAACGTAATAAAATGTTGTTAAAAAGCGGCCGTGTTGGACGCTCTCTCACTCCTAAACAAGGATACGTATTCAGCTAAAACGTTTCTACAGCGTATTTCTAACATCATTTAGATGAGAAATATGAAAAAAAAATCGATTTTTTGAAACTGCTACTCGATATGACCCCCTTAATGTTTAATTTTGCAAATTTGGTTCATGACTCTTGTATCATAATAATATTTCTAAATAATGCATCATTGTGAGTCTAAAAACATAAAACTCATTTTATAACTTACATAATGTTTTATTAATATCTTTTCTGGACTAAATTAGCTTTACAGTGGCAGACAATTATCTCCTAAGTGAATCATTATGCAAGTGTATGAAAGGTGAGTTAACATCCACATGTGCATGGTTTCTGTTTTAGATATATAAGGATATAAGTTCTTATATTAGCAAGTCTCTAACTGGTCGGCTGCTCACATCCTGAATTTTCATGATTGGTACTTTTTGTTCATTTGATATTTAATAAAGCCATATGCTTATCTTGTCTGTGAAGAAACTTTAAAAATGTACACAAGTTTGTCGTTTGTTCAAAAATTTATTATTATTTATTACACATTCTTAGATTAATATTGCTCTATATGTAAATTAAGTGTTTTCTTGTAAATAATAGCATTCTACTTTATTTTAATTTATAATATTTTCTAGTTATTTTTTACATTTTATTATTAATGTAGTCCTCGTGCAATAAGTCAGGTCCCTGCGAAACAAGGTTTTTTATGATTTTAAGACTTAAAATAATATTATCAGTCGCGTTTTATGAAAATAATTTAAAACTCATGAAAAATTATACTTTTAATGTTTAATGCAATAGAATTTTTCCTTACTATCGCATTTTACCAATTTTTTAAAATAGATTGGATTTTCATAAATCATAGCTTAATTTCTCGGGGATGATATTCCCTACAACTTTATTGTTTCTAATTTTTAAAATAAAAAGGAATAAATATATTTAACGATTTTATTTTCAAAAATTTTAAGTCTCAAAATCATAGAAAATTTTTTTTACCAGACCTGATTTTTGTCATGACAACTACCTTAATTAGATTTATTTTATTTTATTCAATATTATTTGGCTTTTGTTTACTAAGGGATCAACATGTTATTACTTATTTCCTGTAATAAAAGAAATCCGATCTCAAATCATAACATAGTTCATAGATTTTATTACGTGAAAGTAAATTGAATAAGAAATAAAACCAACTTTTTCCTGATTAATCATTATATCTTCGAACTTTCGCTCTTAAAATTACTTGAATCTAAGCAAATAATACAGGACAGAATGTTGTTGATATTCCACTTTTGCTTAATAACATAATAATGCTATAAGACTTTCATCAGTATTTAAATCTATGTTGACACTGCTGAATAGTTATCTACTTGTATTAAAAACAAAATTCAATTGTAACAAAAAAACAAAAACAATAAAATGATCTACATATTTTTGCTGATGGATTTACGCAAAGAATTTATAATTGAAAATTCTTACTCTGATTGTCTGCTTTTGAGAATTTTTTATCGTACTAATTATAAGTTTGTTACTTATGCTTTTTGCTGAAATTAATTACCTCTTATTTGAAGTTAATTATATACGTATACTTGTTCTAATAAGAAGTTTAATGTTTATTTGTTGAATATTTTAAGGGGGGTAAAACAAAATTTAAACCGTTAAAATAATTAGGAAAGTTAATTTTTTGCAATAATTTTACGTCTAAATTATAGACTCTTTCAAAATTTTTACATTTCTTACACCTTTGCGATAATTCATGTAAAAGAAGATTGGAATCTTTTATTAATTCTTAAAAGAAATAATTGAGTAGTCTCTTGCTTATAATCAGTAGTTTTTGTACCAATTGAGGAAAATTTATTTAGAAATTAGTCCCAATAAACTGAATAAATAGCCAGAAATGCATCATTCAATAAAATTAATTGAAAAAACTAAATTATTCCTGATTATTTTTAACTTTAGATATTTTTAATAATTTTTTAAGCCTTTCGTGCATCGTGGTACACAAATGTACTAGAAACTTTAAAAATGTGTAGCTTCCACGAAAATCGAGATAGAACCTTCGTCAAGGTCTTGTTTTAAATAGGAGGTATAGAACCATTTCTCAAAAAACCATTAGTCCCTTGTGACACACCCCCGTAAAAAAGGCCAAAATCTGCTTAAATTATGAATGATCCAGAAATTTCAGGTTGATATTTTTTAATTATTTGTTAATTCTAACAAAATTTCTTTGATCCAAAGAAATAGATTTCTTTAGATTAAAGAAAAATTTTTGAATCAACAAAACTTTCTTCAATTTAAACAAATTTTTTCTTTGACCGTATATCAAAGAAACTGTTTCCTGGGTGTAAATCTCAATTCGGGATAGCTTGATTCCGTGACATTAGGGGTTGTTTTTTCAAAATAAGGTACTTCTAATGGCAACATGTGACCACGTTTACATTTTTGTTAATTTTTCTTTAATTTTGCGGGTTTTCTCCAGAGTTCAGGAGGCGCATCGTAAAAAATAGATTTTTTATTCTACGCGGTTATTTTTCATGGAAAGGGTGTTGTTTTAAAGTTTCTAAAATTGTATATTTTATACTTTAACATGATTTATTAGTGATTATGGTAGAAAAAAGTCATACGCGAAAGGGTCAAAAGAAACAACAGATTTAAAAAGAAATCTAAGACTAGAGCACGAGTTCATCACAAAAATATCTAAAAATTCAATTTGGTATCATGAACTGGCGCTGTTTAAAAAAATTAATTTGTTGATAATTCTCTCATGAAAATTCAATTCTTATCGAAGGTCTTTGATGAAGATGAAATGGCTACTGTCGCAAAAAGTTATATACCGCCGTTTTAAACCTGTTCCCACTTATCTTCACCTTTAGATCTCCCAGTCACAACCGATACCGTTGCTTTTCCCCCTCCCACCAGAAAGGTAAAGTCGTTAGACTCGAGGGAGGGAGTTACAAAGGAAACCAACACTGAGGTAATGACCTACTAACCTTGATTTGAAAGGACGATCGGTAGGAGAACGAAGGCCAATGGCAGTCGCGGTTAATACCCTCTCCATTTGACCCACTTACCTGCTTCCCACTACAACAACATCCCCTCCAAGTCTACGACACCTGCTGCCACTTCTGCTGCCACTTCCCATCTATCTTCCCCTTCTACTTTCTTTTCCCTTCTTCCAATGTCTGTCTTCATTCCCCACCACACCTATTTCTCATACGTGACCCTCTTTACGTCTTTCACCGAATCCCATTAACTACGACCGAACATGTGGGTCATCGGCCTTTACCTTATGCATGAGACGTTTACATGTGTAATATAAATACTATTTCGAAGATCATACTTCCCGTTAGCTTATAAAGCGATAGACATAAAATTAACGTAATTTATTCAAAACCTACCATTTTTAATTAAATATTATTATCATGTACTTTTGGTACTGCACCACGGATTCAAATCTTTAAAGCCATGGGCCAAACAGGTCACGTGACAAAAATTATATGTTTATCCAACGATTTAAGATAACTTTTTTCGTTTATAAAATATCTTGCTCAAAATTTGGTAAGTTTATCAGAATGTAATAGGGAACGTCTGTTAACTTCGTTTTAGTAAAAATTCTGAAATTTTTTTCATTTAAGGCCATGAATCAATGGGACCACGTGACTAAATTATACATTTATTCGTTTATGTAAAATAATTTTTTTAATTTACAAAGGATCTCTCTGAAAATTTGGAAACGTAGAAAAAGACAATAAAGCACGCTTGATAACTTGTTTTTAGTAAAAATTTGACAAAAAATTCGAAAACTTATCGATAATTATAGTTAAGACAATAAAATTGATCAATGGGACCACGTGACTAAATTATACATTTATTCGTTTATGTAAAATAATTTTTTTAATTTACAAAGGATCTCTCTGAAAATTTGGAAACGTAGAAAAAGACAATAAAGCATGTCTGTTAAATTCTTTTTAGTAAAAATTTGAAAAAAAATTCAAAAACTTATCGACGATTACAGTTTACTGTAAAATTTTTTACAGAATTTTCACTTAAATGAAGTCGACAGACGTTCTTTATCGTTTTCAGTTGTATTTTCCAAATTTCCAAGAGGATATTCTGTAAAATAAAAAAGTTATCCTCCACCAACTTTTACAGGAATTTTTTCACATTTATTACTGACAGTGTTAGATCAGTGGAGCAGAATTCAAGGCACTCAGTTCATATTATTGACAAAATTGAAATATTTTTTTTTTAATGCACTATGCCTCCCCCTATTCCACCCACATGCTATTATTTATCATTTCATAGATTTTGATCAATTTATTGAGATTCAAAATTGTATACATGGAGAAAAAATTCGATAGCCAGTGATTGGATTGGTCATGTGATCTGCATGGCCCATGGCCTTAAGAAAAAGATTGAGGCTTTCAATTTAGGGAAGAAGTATAGTTTGGGAAAAAAATTTCTTCTAGGGATGCACAATTTTATAATGCAAAATATTCTCTTAAGGCCATAGATCAATCAGGCCACGTGATTAAATTATACATTACTCGTTTAAGTGAAATAACTTTTTTAATTTACAAAACTTAACAAAAAACAATGAAGCACATCTGTTTGCTTCTTGTAAGCGAATATTTAAAAAAAATTGGAAGACATATCGACAATTGGAGTTAAGGCCGTGTGATGGAAAATATTTTTAAATTAATCTTTCATTTACCAACTACAGCTATTTGTTTATCAAACTTATTCAATCTTCCAACATTTCTTATCAGCAGCTAGGTAATGAGGGACTAATTGAAAACTTTAAGATGGTGGAGTTTTCTAAAAATGTTGAAAGATGAAAATGAGCCATCATTCCTTAAAATCCAATCATTTGCGAAGAGTAAACTTGGAAAAATCTGCATTGAACTTTGACCTACAGTAATTGTTACATGGAAAAAAATAATTCAATAAAGTTCAAGAGTTGGGGATAAAGGCATTTACGTAACCGAGTTTTAGAAAAATCAAAGAACTTTTCAGAATAAAATGCAGAACTTTCAATGATTTTTAGGGAATGTTACGCATTTTATTTTATGAATTTTTTAGAACTCTGTTCCGAAAATGCATGTATTCCCAACTTTTAAACAGTTCTCTAAACTTTACTAAATTATTTTTTTCCGTGCACAAAAAGACATTTTTGATATTTTTAATTTTTCCCATTGAAATGAACATTTTTCACTTAGAATATGTAATAAATAATAGCTCAAATATTTTTTAAAGTAATAATTAATTAAGTTTTCCAAGGGCTTCCAGCCCCAGTCGAACCTCCTTAAGGGGGTCTCCTCATCAGTCAGCTTAAAAAAATCGATTTTTTTGTTGTTGCTTCAATCGTTAGAATTATTATCTGAGAATATTCTTGCAAAGTTTCAAAGTATAGCTGATTAACATCTCATGCCTGTAAGTTTCCTTTAATTTGATTTTTTTCCTTCGAGAAACTTTAAAGCCCATTTTATGAAAACCATGTTTTTTGGAATTCCGTGCACGATTACAAAAAAACTATAAAAACTATGTATACAAGTAAAACACTGTTTTTTAGATAATTAAATTGTGCACAGACTGAGTTAAAAATATGTATTAAAAAATCTCTTTTTACAATGTTATTAACGCACTTACTGCTAAAAAAGGCCGAACAATCGAGTACTTTATTAAAAAATGACTAAAATATTCAAATTTCAACTTTCAATCACCATAATAGATTATACTGTGCAGAAAAGCCTTCCAAATAAGGAAGTATTTTAATATTTTGTTTCAGGTAAAAATTACGCGCTGAATTTTTCACGGAGTTTGAGTTGTCCGCGGCAAGCTGCTGCGCGAGATTGTTTATAAATCCGCCATTTTTATTTATTTTGACATTCAAAAAACTTTTTATTGTTGAATAAATATATGTTCAAAGATACGCAAAAGATCATTTGTTTCTCTTGCTGTTTTCATGTTTAAAAAAAATCCTAAAAAACCACTTTTTTTATGAGCCACTGATGAGGAGACCCCCTTAAGGGCATTATTACTTATTCACGTCTAAAATGAATAAAATTTAATTTTCGAAATTTTTGAAATGGTAGAGAAGATATAAACGCACATAGATAGATTACTTTTAGTATAGAAAATTAGAAGGAATAAAATTTTAGCAAAATCTATTTGATTTTTTTTCATTATCAAAACCCATAAGTTTTATAATTTATATAGTTTTTAAAACAGTGATTAGTCAAATTTTGAATTTACAGCAAATCTCAAGATTGTAAAATACATTGAAAAAAACAGGTACTCTCTGAAATTTTTCCAGTGATATTTCACTCTTGAAAGTGAAAACTTCTTCATTCGGGTAGCTCGGTTTCACTCCAAAAATGAATGAAATTTCACTCTGATAGTAATTTCTACTCGAAAAAAATTTAAAGACTATATAAGTTTAACCAGATGATTGATTGGCTTGTAGGATTACAAGTTTTCTATTATTGTTAAATTAACCGAAAATCTACTTAAGTTTTCTATTTTTCCACTTAATTCTACTTGAATTTGATTGGTGACTTGAGATTTGTGTGTGTTTGAAAAAAAGCAAATCTTTCTTTGCAGAAAAATGATCTCTTAATAGATATGTGACGTTCCCCAGAAAAAGGCCTTAACGGAGCTGAGACAAATTTTACAGAACGGAAAATTAAAGCCTCAGATTAAAAAATAATTTTTTTTATATGAAAAAGCGACTCAAAAACTGTCAATAGCATTGAAGATCTGAAAATCGATTTTTTCCGCGTTAGCGCATTTTCTCTGCGAAATGTCACATATAGAGCTAAAAACGACATAATAAATGATAAACGAAGATGAAAAAGTATATAATAATTTATTAAATGACAGAAAAAGGAATAAATAAGAGCGAGCGAGTGATGGTTTGAAGTTACGAGTAAGTCTTCAGTCTTATGAAACTTCTGGATACGGATATTGATCCACGGGATAATCTGGTGACCAGCCTCTGTATGGTTGATTGATCTCCTCTTGTGATCTATGCCAATGATCGTGATGGATATCATGGGGTTTAACAATTCCATAACTGACCCTCGCAGATAGAGGAGGTGGTGGAGTGAGAAGGGATTTAAGAGCAACAGCTCCTGATATTAAAAGAGCCATAAGTCCAGCACCCAGACCATTGATGCCTATAAGTCCAATTATCGTGATTACAATTGGCAAAACAATTAGAGCTTTCAGCTTCAAAGCAAGCAGAAGTGGCAAGATGATCCTCTTCAGTTTTGTTCGTGCTGAAACACACCAATGTCATTTATCAATCAAATAGTCAATAAATAAAAACCATTTTAATTTTATTTTTTTCACTTCTAGTGAAGAATAAATCTCGAATCTTGTAAAAAAACCACGCAGGAAATGAAAGACATGATATTAAATCTTAAGGGCCAATTTCTTCTCCTTTGGGCAAACGATAAAATAAATTTCGTCAAAAAACAAGACAATTGCCTTTACAGGAAATGATTACTTCTTGACTTTCTTCGCGTAGAAAGTGAAGATGCCAAAGAGTGATTATCTCTTCTTTTTCTGGCAAGATTAATATTAGTATTCGTGTCAACGTTTCAGACATCCGGAGTAAAGTAGTGTTTCCTCTTTAAGTTGCTTTTAAAAATGTGTTTAGAGAAAAATACGTGTAAGAAAGGAAAGGTGTGGGGTGTGTGCTAGATTTTAAAAAAAGTATTAGGTTTGCGCATGTCCTCGAGCCTACTTTCTTCGAATGTCGGCACTCTCCTTTCAAGGTCCCTTCCACGTGGTTTCCTCCTGGCTTCGACGTCCCAGATATCCGGAATCCTCCTTCGTCCCTATCGAGGCGATGACCTCCTTTAAGAAACTTTGCCCTTCTCCAGCCTCCGGATACATGACGGATCTTAAGAAGTGGGACAAGATTACGGCTTTCTGCTCCTGGAACTTTCAGCTTGAGAATACAAAACGATCGATCCCTTGAAAAGCGGGTGTTCAGCGACCCTGGGAGAGTTGCGGGTGCTAAAGATTCTTTAGAAGAATATATTTGTAGACCAGATGTACAATAAAGTCAAGAGAAACGATTACGAATGACTGCGATTCAACCAATCAGGAAGTGGGATATCGGTTAACCTAGTTTCCAACCCATGGAATTCTCAATAGTAGACCTACTTGGCTTTCATTGGTCAAGGATTCGAAAGGCTCGTTGGTATAAAATTATGCCAAGCAGGCATCGGTGTCATTCCATGCTGGAACATCGAGCAAGGCCAAGGATACTATGTTCACTTTTGAACGACGTTCCTGGTCGGAAATATGCCATTCTTAACTTCCGGGTATTTAGTATTTTCAAAATATATTCAAATCTGATTCAAATTGAAAAATTTCTGATTTCGTTTATATGGATTACAACTATTTTTCTGGTGCAAAAGCTATTTCTTTTAGTAGTTTTACTTTTAAAAAACTGAAAATATACTTTTTAATTAATACTTCTTTTACTTATTACAAATATATGAAAATTATACATTTTTCCAATACTCTAATTTTCTCGAGAGAACTTTTACTTTAAAAGTAAATAATAATAATATTTGCATAAAAATATATTTATAATTAGTTTCACTTTTTCTATTTCGTTGACTATTCTCATTTTTTAAGAATTCTAACGATAATTATATTTGTGATTATAAGAAAATTAAAATATTTTGTCCTTTAACCTAGACTGAAGTCAAAAAATACTTTAATGTATTTAATGTACTTAATATGGTATTTACCTCGGATGCATTTCTTAACAGAATTGCATGTAATATAAGGTAATTATTTAATTAATTTGGGATGATCAAATTCCTAATCAATTTATGCATTTGATTTCACCTATAAATTATGGAATATGCAATGCTTCCAAATTGTAGTTACTGTTTCGCTGATAATAACTTACTTCATCGATGTAAATGCATAATGTATGAATGGTATTTGTATGCAAGTCATAATACTATAAACCAAGTAAAAGAAAGAATATTTAATCAAATAACAATTTCTTATTGCTATAAAATAGAGGAAAAATGCGAAAGACAATCGGAAAAAAGCTAGACAAAGTGACTATTTCCTCAGTTTTCTTTAATAAGAATATTTTTCATAAAGTGTTTCTTCAATAAAAGTGTAGAAAATTTCATCTCGAATCAAATGACCCACGAAAAATATTAATCACTTAAAAATTATCTACTTTTTATAGTCGAAATCAATAGACAAATTTTAGTTGTTTTTATCTGTTTTTGGATGGTAACTTTTATTCTGATTCAACCTTTTAATGACTTATTTTATTCGAGATCAAATTTTTCACTTTTCCCAGAAAAAATAATAAAAACAACTCCGTTATTTAAAATATTTAATGCAAATGATATACTTTGAGTATTTTGTTTCGTCTGACACATTCGTCTATATCTACTTACGAATGCCTTCTAGCAAATTTGCAAAAATTACTTTTGTTAAGAAATAAAATAAATCTATATAAAAATCAAAGATATAATTTTTTTAAGGATAATAATTAAACTGTACATATACCAAAGAGAATCGAGAGACTATTTCCTCCATGTCTTTCAGTATTTTTCAATTATTTGCTAATTAAAAAAAAATTTTATTTCTCTTAACTAAAGTATTGTTGCTCTTCTGGCACTTTTCCCGGAGCCAAATAAATCGAATTTTTTAATTGGCTTGTGATTTTTCAGCATTAAAGGTTAAGTCAAGGATATTTATTTAAGACGTTGCATTAATGCAAATATAAAAAGTACCTTTGTTTCGCACAGGTCATAACAATAATCTAGTTTTCCTACTGTCTTAATTATCATGTATGATACAGGATGTAAACTCACTAGACCAGGTGAGATTTCCAAGGAAACATGAATTTTCATGTAATTTGAGGAACATATACTTGCTTTGTTGAAGAATAATGAAATGTTCATTCCTCTACTTACAGGGACTTGATCACTGACTTACTAACATTACAATCCTGTCGGACAGCGAAATTTTACGACTTGAATTTTTGACAAAGAAGGTTTTCAATTAACTTTTCAAGATCGAAAGACTAATAAACCGTATTTCTTCTAAGTAGGATAATTGTAAGCCAAACAATTATTTTTCTTCAGAAATAATTTGTACACGGAGAAACTTTTTATATCAATTTTTACTATAGTATTTTTCAATTTAGGGAAAAACGTATCACTTTGGGAATTCTTGTTAGTAAAAATACTAAACTTTACAATAATGATATGAAACTTCAGCATAGTTCATAGCAAATTTTACTATAGTTTATACTAAAGTTTCATATCATTATTATAATGTTTAGTATTTTTACTAACAAAAATTCTCAAAGTGATACGTTTTCCCTAAATTGAAAAATACTATAGTAAAAATTGATATCAAAAGCTTCTCCGTGTAACAAGCAATTAATGTACTTTTCTACAAAATATTTTAATATGCAATAATTTTTCTTAGAAGATAAGTATATCTCTTCTACTTTTCGAACAAAAATGTCTTTGATGCTTAAATTGTGACATATGAAATTTATAACTCTAAAAATTCTATTTATGCTTTGAAATTTTCATACCTTCAGATGCGCCACGAGTCAATCTTTGAAGTTGAATATCAATCTTTTTTTCCCCAAGTGCGCGTCCAAAAAGATCAGCAGGTGATCCATCATCTGGAAAGCGAAGTTGAAGTTTCCTGCATCTCAGAAATTCGTCAATTTTGCTCATCAGTGGATCTTGATCTGCTTTCACTTCTTTATATTTTTCTTCGTCCACTGAGACTTTTTTAAGACTTATCATGTTTCCATAAATTTCAATTGATTCTTTATTATTAAGTTCATCCATTGCCTCAGTCAATTTGGATTCCATGACATCCAAATTCTTCGAATCCTGAACTTTTGTCGGATTCGACACTACCATTGTGCTCAAGCACAAAGACATTACCAAGACTTTCCCCTGCATTGTCTTAGAGTAATGGAACAAAATCAAGTTAAAAAATATACTATTCACTGGATTAAAGTCTAGTTTTCAATTTAGCAAATCGTCGCCCAATACCGACAACGGCGAACGATTTTTGACTGTTTTGACCCCAGACAATTTTTCTTATATATTGACTTGAAAGAAGTCATGGTGGGGCACTTGTGAACCATTTGGCAAGCTTTGTGTCGGGCATCAACGTTGGGAATTTTAATGCCTGATATTGAACGCGTTGCATTACAATGTGCAATTTTTTCGTGATGTCTGGACAAGTCTACATCAATTTTGCTTTTACCTGAATCACTTTGAACCCTTAGATCCTCATAAAGTACATTTCGAATCAGTTTCTACTCCCAAAAAATGATTTTGTTGAGTCGATATAATACGATTGTCTCCAAAGTACTTTCCGTATATTTAATAATTAAAACACATCGGATGCAAGAATGGGGTATCGAATTATTCTCTTTGATTTTCCTTTCTTAAAACATAGAATCTATAATGTTTATAAAACATACGTTTTGAAAATTGAAATGTTTTTAGCATACTTTGAAATCCTCTTCTTGTATCAGGATCACAATTTATTTTAGCTAAATGTGTCTAGAAACTCATCCTTTCAAAACTATTTAATCAATTATATCCATAAATCGAAAGAGTTTGTTTTCATAACACATGCATGAAGTGAGCCACTTTTTCGCGCATATAGAGCGTGCTGAAAATGACCAATTTCAAATCAGTGCGGGAGTTAATCTTTATCACTGCTGCACATGCGCATTTTGAGCAAAACGTTACATTCCGTACGATATTCCACACACCTGTATGGTAAATTCCAAAATTTTGAGTTTTTTTTCGATAACCCTTCAAGGTAGTTATGGTGCCAAAAATCAGGTCTCTGGAAAAAAAGTTTTCCTATAATTTCAAAATAAAATTATATTACCAGTCGTGTTTTATGAAAGAAAAAATATTATTTTCCACAAACAAAATTTAAATATTACGAAAAATAATACTTTTAATGATTTTTTTGTAGTTGAATTTTTCCTTACTAATTTTTTCCTTTTTTCCTTCCTAATTTTGTAAAAATGATTAGAATTTCATAAGTCATGGCTTATTTTCTCGGTGAACATAATATCTCTACACTGAGACATATTTTTGGAGATACTCCTATAGATCATAGAAATTTTGGCTTATCGAGCAAATCATGTCTTCCCATAGCCATAGGAAAGATTTATAGAACAATTGCAGAATTAAACGTGAGGATAGGACGATATCCTATTCTTAAATTTAATTATGCAATTGTTCTATAAATCTTTCCCATAGCTATATGTGAAAACTTATCACGATTCGCTTCATAACTTAAAATTTCTATAATCTATAGGAGTTTTTCCAAAAAAAATTTCTCAGCGTACTACCCTACTGCTTCCAATTTTATTATTTTAGAAAAATATTCCATTTAAAAAAATTCTTTTAACGATTTCAGCTATTGAAAGCTTTATTTTAAAAATTAGAAACAGTAGAATCGTAAAAAATATTTCCCCGCAAAAGTAAGTCATGATTTATGAAAATCCAATCATAGTTTAAAAATTGATATGAAGCGATAGTGAGGAAAAATTCAATTACAAAACCATCATTAAAAATATTATTTTTCACAAGATTAAAATTTTGTTTATGAAAAATAATATTTTTTTATTCATAAGAGATGACTGATAGCATAATTTCAAGTTTTAAAATTATAGGAAACCTTTTTTTCCAGAGACCTGATTTTTGGCACAACAATCTTAACACTATGGTGGATTCCTAGGAAATAAATAGTAAGGTCGAGTCGAATCTGACCCATCTTCTTTGTTCCCAAAGTACTGCTAAGAAAATAGAAATGCGATATAAAAATCACATTTATTCATAAATACTGTTATAAAATACAACAAAGGATATATTTTACTCCAAAAAACGTAGATAAAAATTTCTTAGGTCTCAAAAAAACGTGAAAGTAAAGACAATTTGGAATTTTTCCCGATATTTCAGGTACGTAGGTCGGATTTGACGCAAATCTTACTATAAGAGGGTTAACAGGAACAATTGAAAATCGATTCAAGTTATCCAATAAATCTGATCGATTTTGTGAGAAAAAAATAATTTTTTGACGAACTTCTTTCTGCACGCTCTACATGCACGGTAAGTGGCATATTTCTTACAATTGTCATGAAAAATATCGTGTGAAATATATGGAAAAACGATGCAAGTCTGACTCGTGTGAAGTTGCTTACTTCCCGCATTTGTTATATGATATAATATTTTGTCAAGAGGCTTTTTTAAGGGGTTAAACCACTATAGAATTTTCAAAAATTCGAAATTTTTTTTTTTGCTTAAAAGATGTTATAGGGTCTTAGAAATGATATAACAAAAGATGGAGGGCGAAAAAAATGTCTAAATGTCCAAATTTTATAGTACTTAAAACTTTAAACGCGTTTTTCTCGAAATCACTTTTTTTTAACTGGCCGGAAACATAACCCGAACAAATCTTTACCGGCCGATCTGAATTTTTAAAAGTATATTCAAAATTGCTTTATACGTAGGACTTTTTTTATATTGCACAGTTTTTTTTTTATAAACAATGTTGTGACGATTTTTTTCATGAAATTTTAAACTTTTTCTCAAAAGTTTAGCATGTCGCGAAAACTCAATATATCGAAAAAAATCCCTACGTACGTCTTTTTCTGTTGTTCTATAGAATCGAAAAAATTTTGGTTTTTTGTTCCAGGTCAAAAATTGCGGGAGTTAGGTTTCCGGCCGTGGACCCCTTATGAAATAGGCACCGACCGAGAAATGCTGTGCAACCGCCATTTTGTCATGAACGAACTTGAAAAATATATTTTCTGTACTTCATTACTAGTATTATAAACCCCATTTTACAGAATTGCGATTGATCTCTTTATTACGCAGAAAAAAATTCCCGAAATTAATACTTCAAAACCAAATTCGAACCCGCATCACTACGAATTCAAATTCATCTCAACGTCCAAACAAAATTACAATTTAAAATTTCGAATTCTCTAAATAAAAAAGACGTCCAAATTTGGACCAAAAAAGTTTCCTAGGATTAACGATTATGAGAAACCAACAAAAAAGAAGGAATGAAAAAAAAAGACAATCTTCCAAAACCCCTTCTTTCTTTTTCTTTCTTTCCTCCTTCTTTGTTGGTTTCTCATAATCGTTAATCCTCGGAAAGTTTTTTCGTCCAAAAGTCGTTTTTTGTATTTTGAGAGTTTGGACGGTTTCGAATTCTTGAAACTTTGATCAACTATAATAATAATAAATTACAGTCTCTATACAAGTGCATCAATTACTAAACAACAAGAGCATGAAATTAGAATCAAATGCAATTGTGTTCGATCTATAATCAGTTAAAAGAATACTGAGAAGTGTAGGAAAAGGGGCTGCTGTTTACCGTAGGAGAACGTGACTTTTAAAGCCTATTATTTAAAATCTGATAATACTCGATTAGGCTGGAGGTACTGTACGATTATAGCAAAAGTTGCGATGCAGAAATAACGTTCCAAAACCTCTCCCTTCTTTTTCTTTCTTTCCTCCTTCTTTGTTGGTTTCTCATAATCGTTAAACCTAGGACATTTTTTTGGTCCAAATTTGGTCGTTTTTCGTATTTAGAGAATTCGAACAGTTTCGAATTCTTGAAATTTTGAATTTTTTAATACTATTGTTAAGAATCAAATTTTCCATGAGATGTATTTATTTTCAAACTGATGTCCTTATAACATTACCAGGATTGTATTTTCAGTGTAAAATATTTGGCTTGCAAGAATTTCAAAACCCAATGAATCATGTTCAATGTATATGTATATATAACTGCTTGCATTCAGACGAGAGTTAGTTTTCCTCGGCCGTCGTGACACGGTATGGTATGCAAACCTTGTGGCCCGAATTTCATTTGAAGAAATGAGAGAGCGAAGTCAACAATAATGGAATGAGTGCAACAGAAGAAGGTGAAAGGGGCAAGTAGAGAAAAAAGAACAAAAAGCAGTTAATATAACACTCTGGTAGAAGTAGTATGACCATATTCGATTTGAATCGCATATGAGCTTCTTTCAATTGATGGAAATTATGCTCATTCATTATCTAAACCTCTCACGTTCTTCTTGTACACTTCTGACCGCCTTTCCTTTTATCATTAATTCTTTCATAAACAGCTATTCACGATCTACAGTTCTTGAATCCATAATTTTTCAAATTTTTGACCTGATTACTTTGATGAATTCAAAATTGATGTAAAGCGTAACGTCTACGATGAAAAGTGCATCATTTTATTATAATTGAATACGTTCGATCTCAATCTCTGCATCGACAGAAAATATTCTACTGATTACCATCTGTAAGATAATGAGTACAATACAGATAGTAATCCTTGCCATATTTATTATACTCAGTACAATAAATATAGTAACTCTTACTATATTCTATAATTCAGATTGAGACCCTCACAAGTGCCAAAAATAAAAAGAATAACTTACACACTAACAATAATTAAAATCGCTTTCTTTCTATGAATAAAACTTTTATACTTTCAAATAATTTATTTAAAACAATATTACAAATAATTTAGATAAATTAGAGATGGAAAAGACATATAAATATTATAACTAGCAGTCAAGAAGTCCTGAGTTGATTTTAGGACAATGAGAACTTGTTGCTGACTCGTAATTCCTATTAAGGGAATGATTTAGTCAGTTTCGTTGGTAACTGGTGCCTGAGCAGCATAGGCCATCGAGTGAGCATCAGCATTCGTGTTTGGTTCAAAGCTTCTCCTGTAGTAGCCCTGGGGTTGAGCAGAGGATGCACTCCATCCTTGATTGGGCTGTGCATCAATCCAACCAGTGGGTTGAGCATTCTTGCTGAAGAAGCTGCTTGCACTCACGCCATTTCCTCCAAAGAGCTTCTGGAAAGCGAGGATTCCAGCAAGCAAGAGGGCAATTTTTCCTACGACGAGAGCCTTGAAGACGAGGAGAGACAATCCTCCAAGAAGAATTGGTACCAAGGCGAAGATCTTCACTCCAGCAGCAGCTACCAGGGGGAGGATCATTTTCTTGATCTTACCACGACCTGGAGAGAATATTCCTAATTTTAAATTCATCAATTATAATTATACTCATTATTAATTTATAAACTTAAATTATAATTGTTTCGTTTCACGTAATTAAGTAACAAATTGTTTTTCAAAATTTTTCAGATTGAATATTCTTACTTGGGTAAGGGTGGAAATTAACTGGGACCATGTATGGGTTGGATTCATGATAGGGATTAGATAATTGAAAGATACTTTCACATGAGAGTAGGCCTGGGAAAGGAAAGTTAAAATTGCCCTTGATTTTGGCTTGATGATAAAAATAAGTGAAGTTTGAGAGACAAGTGGATAGATTTTATTGAAGAAAGTGAAAAGGCTTCTCCCTCAAGAATGAATTTAACCGGAACAGGTTCGATGGATAAGATCGGATGTAGCCGGTGAAAGGCGTGATTACTATCGTCTTTTTTCGTGACGTATCTTTGTCGTCAATTCGCAGGATGGAATCGCCGGAGGAGTAGAAAAGGATTGTGTAATGAGAGTTGCCTCTTGGGAATAAAAAAAACTCAATCTGTGAATGAACTGAGGATAAAATTTACAAATGAGTAAAGTAATATGTAATATCACGTCATTTAGAAAGAGATCATTAAGCTTATCAAGAATTGATGATTAAGTTCAGTCGTAGTTCTTATTTTATAAATGATAATTTTATGAAGTTTTAAATCCTACTCTTTGAAAATAAATTTAGGAAATTATTAGAAGATTAATTCTCACCTTCTTCAAGAGCACGAGAAACTGATCCTTCGGGCAGGCTGAATTTCAAGCTGTGGGTTTTGAAGAAACTCATTGCAGATTCAAAAAGCATAGATGCTAGTTTCAAGGTTCTGTCACTTGCATCACGTGGAAGTTCATTCAACAATTCAGTTTCTGATTTGAGAGACTTTCCACTTCGTTCCACTGGAACTAAAATGTTAAATTATTGTTATATATAAATAAAGCAAACGAGTCTATTTTGATATACTTGGATAAGATTGTATTAATTTTCACTATACTGAATAAGAATATATTTCTAGGCACGGTTGTAAATTACTAATTAATCAACGATGCATTCTTCTACAATGTTAAAATACCAAATGATCAATTGACTTTTTTCAGGAGTTATGGAAATTTGATATTTAAAAGTCCCGCAATATGAAAGAATGTATCCATAAAATATATTAAAATTTGTGAAAACTGAAGGCTTAGAAGATTGATGTAATTTTAAAGCATTTCTAATGGACGAAGCTTGTGTGTCGGTATCGATTCTTCGAATCATAAAGATGTTTAACATGACTTTCAGCTTAGAATGTGAGTCTGCACCACAAAAGAATGTTTTAATAAGAAAAATGAATTATGTTGATATGTAACCGAACGGTATACTGCTGTATCTAATTTGTTTCTATTCAAAAGTCTTCGCCAATAATTTTTATTTAATGTAATTGAATATGCTGAAAGGTAATTTGCCTTTTTAAAATAGTTTAAACGCATGCTTTTCCTAAATCAGTTGCAGTTACATCGAATTATTACATTATTATGAAATTTCTTGATGAATTTATGATTATTATATTGAGTGAATAATTATTTCATTTATAACGGTCTTAAAATGAACTCGTTCATGTCTGAACCTTGTTTTGTCAACTAAAATGACTTTTTAAACTCTAGATACTTGGGATAATTACACGGAAAAAAATAGTTTAGTAAAGTTTATAGAACTGTTTAAGAGATGGGGATACAGGCATTTACGGAACAAAGTTCTAAAAAATTTATGGAACTTGTCATAATTAATATGGAACTTTCAATAATTTTTCCTGAATGTTCTGCATTTTATATTGAAAAGTTCTATAAATTTTGCAGAATTCTATTCAGTAAGTGCCTGTATCCCCAACTCTTAAACAGTTCTATAAACTTTACGAAATGATTTTTTTCCGTGTATGTGTAAAAAATAGTATTTTTACGAATAAAAATATTTCTTTTTGTTATAATTAAAGAAGTTATTCAAAGGAATTTAATGTACCAAAAATGAGACAGCTGATGCAAATAGGTTAAATAAAAATATATACTATTGTGATGATAATAAACTTTATACATATATCGAATAATAATGAATCTCTATTTATATTATTGCTTGGCTTTTATATTATTGGAGAATCTGATAATTGTATTTGTTATCCATTTAATCAAATTAAAGTTTCTATCTTCACGAAAATCAATAATCAAATTGTACTCTTGGTAATCACTTTGTTTTCAAAGTTAGAAACTTGTACACGAACTATATTCGAAAACATGTTCAAAAAGTGACTTCTGTGGAACTATCTAAATTTATAAATAATTTTAATTTCAAATTTTATTCGGTAATTTCTGTACCTAGTAAAATTGAACCACTATCTCAAAAATTGTTGAGAAACACTTTCGAAAAATTCATCAATACTTTTCAGCAGTTTAAGCAATAAATACCGTTTTAATGCTTAAAAATCCAAAAATTTCATGAGACTAAACACTCAAAAAGCCAGATATAATTATCACGATTCTCTTATTAAATCCAATTCAGTTTGCACTGTTCACAAGGAATTTAGAAGCCCACAAATCTTTAAAATTTCTCACCATCAGCTTCTTTGACGAAAGTGATTCCATCAAAGATTTGAATATTGTTGGACCTTGCAGCCCTTGAGAGAGAATTTGCAGCCTTAATAGCAAGACAACTAAGAAGATCTTCATCCTGTTGCAAGCAATCCAAATTCTGGGCACCCTGAACCACTCCAGCATCCGGCGCCGGGATAGCCGCGACCGCCGCGATTACGAGACCAGCAATCAAAAATTTATACATCTTGTATTTCCTTCAAGTCAAAATGACACACTAAATGAAACTGACACGCCAAGAACGTTCGGAAAATTTTCGGAGCTGTGTGACCTGGCCATGACTGGAGCTTCAATCTTATAGGTGTCCCAGGGGTCCCGAACATCCCCACTACTTCTCACATGTGACAAACGCACACATACACGCATCATCGCTACACTCATCTCCACGCATCCACTCAGCCTAAGTCACCTCCCCAGAAAACTTTCTTCGATAATTTTTTAAACAAACTATCGGGCGTCGCATCTTGATTGGGCGGTTACTTTCTGCCCGTTCTTGACTCGTTAGTCGAGATTAGGATGGTCCAGCTATCGGAATTTGGGTCATAAAGGGAAGATTAATGCTTCGATGCTACCAAACATTTTTGAGATAAGACAAATATGTGTAGTTGTTTCCTCACCTGGATTATTGTCACATCTTTCGGATTCTTATTCATAAATGTCATCCCTATTGAATCCTTTATAGTGATTGATTTTATTTTCATCTATAGTGAATTGCAACATTCATAAGTTGTCTTATTTAATCACTAAATTCTTTTCTTATTTATTCCAGAAATTAAGAAACAGCTTTTGCTATTTCAAAAATTTTATCTTTAATTATTGAAGGTGTCAATTTTATCAGAACTAAATAATAATCATATATATCATCGAAAGGTTTACGGAACTATTAAAATCGTCAATATACTAATATATACTAATTTTTCCCATACAGAAGACCTTATGATCATCACTCGTTTCAGGATCATCTTTTCTTATATTTTACTGTACTCTTTAGTGCACACTTTAAGATCTTTCACCACAAACATCAAAAGGTTAATTTTTGCCTTGCAAGAAATCCCACAGAGTAATTAAGCCACCCCTTGATGTTCATCTTGGTGCTAAATGTCTCATCTTCTCCACCAATGTAACCCATTCAGTCTAACTATAAAAAGGTTGTTAATGGCAGTTGTGAAACCACCTCACGTACTATTTTACAACATCACCTTTTGTCTAAAAAATGAACTCAGGTAGCAAAGTTTTTTCAGCAGTGATTGGCCATGACATGGAACTGTCATCCCTTGTCACAATAGTTACACCTGGGATGAGTAAATCTCCAGTAAAACATGTAGTAAAGATAGGTGGACGTAGTCTATTGAAAGTACCGCACGTCGGCAGAATTTCTTGCAGATGCATTTGCGATATGCATACGAGTAGAAGCTATGTTTACGCAGGTATTTCAAAGCTTATGCCACACCTGTCATGGTCAACTCTCGGTAATAATTTCTCCTCTCTACTGATGACAGAATAGGTACACAACTTTGTCATAAGCTTTGTCAGACTTCCGGTTTTCGTGCTATCATATTTTTTTTCATTTTGGCTTCTGATTCCAGCTATTTAATTTTAATGGAAAATTCAGAACTGGGGAAATAACTGCTTATGGGAACTAAAAATCGAGGATGAAACCCTTGAATTCGAGTTAATGTATCGGTGAAGCTCACCTTGACCCAGAGAAAACAACCGGTCAGTTCTGATCCCAAGAATACGTGCCAAACTGGTTTTCTTACATAATGATATACGTGCTCAATTCCTTTTCTATCATCATAGCCAAAATTTAAACTCTGGATTTAAGATTCGCAATACCTAGACAAGTACCTTTTTAAGGCCATGGTTTACTTGAATCACGTGACCAAGCAATCAATTCTTTTGTCGTCCGTATAACTTTTATGGTAATTAAAATACCACCCTGGGACTTTAGGGAATGATAGAGAGAAAAGTGAACTACGATTATCTGCCTCATTTGGGCGTAAATTAAATTTCAAAAATTTCAAAAAAATTTAATGTGGAGAATTTTTTTTGTCCTTTGTATTCCCACACGGAATGAAATATTAATATGGAACTTGAGGTAATTAAATAAATGACAATAAAATTGTTTTATCTGGTTCTAAATATTTATAAGTGTGAAAACAAAATTTCAATAAATACTTAAGACCAGATAAAATTCCTTTATTTCCTTTTATTTGATTTGCTCAAATTTCAAACCAATATCTCTTTCCGTGTGGAAATGCGAAGGACAAAAGAAACTCTCCATATTTAATTTGTTCGGAAATTTTTTTCATTTAATTTAGACTCAAATTTTAATTTCAAAAAAGTTATATTGGTAAGAAGGCTTGGATTGAAAACAATTTAGAAGTTCAATCGTTTTCAATTTTTAATTCTGCATTTTTTTAAATCTATGAAATAAAATATAGTGGATCACAACCTCAAATAAAATTTTTAAAATAATTTGACGTATACGTTGAAAAACAGCCTCAAAGCATGAAAATTTGAAGCATCTCATAATATTTAGCATTAATCTACATAACATAATTAGTATATACCCGCTTTATTCAAATTTTATGGCTAGAAAAAAAAATCGTGTTAAAAATGTATAAAATCATTTACAATTGGAAATTTATGCGTGAAATGAATCCTAATAACACAGAAATCAATCTAATGTCTTGAAATGCTTTCTAGTTATTAATTATTCAATAAAGGTTCAAGAAAAATATTATAAATAATATAATTAGATTTTATTGAGTATATAATGTTCAATCCTTTAAAAAATTATTAAATAATATTCAGAAAAACTTCATAAAAATGATGGATTGAAATAGATGAACCTTCTTCTATTTTATATCTCATTTCATAAATTAAATAGAAAATACACAATCAAGAACATATCCTTTAGATAAAATTTTGTTTAAAATAAATTTTTCCGAAAGAATATAAACTGCTGTGCAAAAGTCGCCGGGAACTTGTTTTTAACCATTTACATAAAAGCTTCCAATTTATAAAATACTTAAATATGGATTTTTTCTTCCGAATAATATGTGAAATAACAAAATTCTGCTTTTAATGATCCCAAAACGAAATGTTTTAGTGCATTATTAACGAAGATATTGCTAAAAAAATAAAAAATTAAAATCTTTTTTAAAATTCGAATAACTCTTGAAATAATCAATATTTTTAACTTTTCTTAACTTATTTTAAAATGAGATTCACCTAGAATGTCAGTAATGTAACAATTGTAATCATCATTTCTTGAATGCAGCCAAAATCTAAGCTCAGAACGAAAAAGTTGTAAAACTTCAAATTTATGAAATTATTTATGAAAGAAATTTTGAAAATAAATTTGCTCTATTTTTTTTCAACGTTTTGTATTTTTTCATATAATCAATTTTTATTATTTTTAAAAATCCATTTTTCAAGTATTAGAATCCTTTGTATTCTCACAACTTTGTTTTCCTAAATTTTCAATTTAATATTATAAAAAAACAAATCTATCAAAATACTTTTGATACATTGCTAATAGTCTATGTAAATTTACTTTTATAATAAGCTGAGAAAAGTTGAAAAATGTTCTTTGTTACAAGAGTTGTTTAATATTCAAGAAGAATTTGAAATCTTGACTTTTTTCGCAATATCTTCGTCTATAATTGACTAAAACACTTCGACTTGGGGTCAATAAATGCAGAATTGTGTTACCTTCCATGTTATTCTAAGGAAAAAATTCATTGTTAAGTATTTTATAAATTGGAAGTTTTGATGTAAATGGATAAAAGAAGTCCCCGGTGACTTTTGCACAGCAGTGTATACTTGGATATGATCAAATAATTTCTATCATCGGGATATAATCGTTCACTTAGATTGTGAAAGCGTAGGCTCATAAAAATCTAAGATGCCATGTAAGCGATCGATTTGGTGATCAAATAACTGTTTCTGGTGAGTCTTATTCAGGATAAATCCCTGTTCCAGTTCCATTTATTTTTTCCTGCATTGGGCACAAAGTAATGTAGTTTCGGAGGTAGCACTAATGGAAAATTCTATTTCAGTAGATAAATTCGAAAACGATTTATCATGACTGATGTTAATAACAAATTTATAAATTTTCATGAGGATGAGAACAAGTCATCTAGGTCAGATTTAAAATGATGGGTATGGGCACCTTTAACTGATTGTGAGTGAAACCTTAAGTGTGATTGTGTGTGTAACTGGGTGGTGCTCCATTGTGCTCCATCAACGGATCTGTTTAAATATTTAAGAACGACTTGTGTCTCTTTGGTATGACACCAACTTAACGGTATCCTGTCTTTGGTAAGGAAGGGAATGTTTGTTACATTGTTTTTTTTTATTTTTATTTCTGTGACTAAGTGAGACCTAATGTGCGGAATTCACTTCCGATTTTGAACGTGACCCTTATTCCTTCATTCGGTTTCATTGTGAATCTGTTGGGGTGACGAATCAGGTAACATTTCTCCGTATGCGTAAATACTCGTAAATACTTCTTTGTTGAATATACAGGGTTCTAGAAAATGGAAAGTGTCCCAAAAACTTTGCTCTCATGCAGCGAAAGAGAAAACGAGAATTTACGAAGAATCTCGAAAACTGGTAGGTGTTAATATTAGAGAAGTTATATTTGTTACAAAAGAATCAAATTTGATAAGAGTTTCTCAAAATGTTGAATAGTCTAAGAAAAATTTTAAACTGACAAAGAAATATTAGCAATGTAGTTTTCTTACCTGATTTTTGAACAATTTAAAAAGAGTTTATTGTGTATATTCCTATAACCCGGTAACCGACATTGTTCTGTCACCTTCTGATTTTACTTTGCATGTGTTAAAAGCAGCAAAGTGAATAGAGAGTATTTTTTTAGAAAGGTGTCATAAGTGTGATAAACATATAAACTAAGTCATTGTAAAAAATATACGTACTATTGAAATTAAATCATAGTTTATATTTTCCATCAAAATAATTATGATAAGAAAACAGACAAGAATATTATTGGTGGCCTTAATTTCATTAACCTAGGAAATAAATACTTACAGGTAACAATATTTTTAAGAGTGGTAATTTATCAATGGACTTAAATGAATAAAATAAAATCTTTTAATCAATTTTCGTCATATTTAACTATATGTACAATAGGTTGACATGAGTTATAAAAAACATCGAAAGTAATATTACGAAAGAGACATTCAATGGAGACTTTTTATTTCTAACGCATTAGGAAGTGATAATGAGTCTGACGTCAATGTTTCTATAAGTGAATAAACTTTATAAAGTATTATATACAGTGAAACCGGAATGCGCTGAATCTTTTTTATTTCACAAAGTATATCTGGGAGAAGTTGAACTTTCTCTCAACCCGGACGTGTACCTTATGTAAGTTGGCATCGCAGTCGCGTCAATGAAATTCTCATCTTGACGTAGATTCAAGTTCATTGATAAATTTATTTTTCTCTATTTCTTTCGGTTCGACTTCTTTTATTACTTCCGATCGAAGATGTATCTATTTCCATTTATTTCCACTCGAAGAAAAATAGTTCGAGAAACTTTACTCAACTTTTAGCAAAGCTGGGACATATTGACAAGTTGGAGATTATTTAATATCATTGTAATAATTTGCGACCCACCAAATGTTAAAAAATGCATCACAGTTCGGTAAATTTGAAAAATGTAGAATAAAGTTTCAAAATGTAGGGCACAAATTATTACAATAATATTAAATAATCTCCAACTTGTCAATATGTCCCAACTTTGCTCAAAAGTTGGATGAAGTTTCTCGAACTGTTTCTCTCCATTCAAGATTAAAAAATAGAAAGAATAGTCCATAGATTAAAAAAATATAGTTTCGGAAAATGATAAAAATAGGTTTTCAGCAATTTCGATAAATTTAGTGTTATATTGTTGACATAATACTACTAAAACTGCAGGTTTCAGATGAAATCGTATAGTTCAAGAAAAATTTATTTTTTGATGTACAATATAACAAAGGAAAATAAAATAAATTAATGTTCCGGTGTAGATACTTAAATACTTTGAATTAATTTCACTTTCTTCGGCGGCGCTCTCTATAGTATTTATAAGGATCTTCATCTTCAAAAGTGTATTTTAAATCCGTATCATCTTTCCGCCTGTATTTGCTTAATGGAAGATGGATGTCATTGTCGCTTCGATATTGACTTAATTGGTTATTTAAGGCAACTATTCTTAATCCAACTATTGAGGCAAGAATAAGGCTCATGAGACTTAAAACGACGGCTTTTCCACTCAAAATAGCCAATGTTTTGAGGGCAATTGGCAAAAGAATAGATTTTATGAGAAGAAATCCAACCAGCAATGGTAAAAGATATTTATTCAATTTCATCCTTTTTTTTCTTCGACCTGTAAAAAATTGTACAATTGAAATAAAAATCATTGATTCTTCTACCTTATATTGTTATTAATGAATCATTTTTCAATAAAACATTATAGATTATTTTCCTCGTACAAATAAGATATAAGTTTTAAACAAAGGAACACGCTTAGAAATAATTTGATGGCACACTAAACAAATTTTTTGAGTCAACAAATAATGGCTTGTAGAAAAAACATATCAAAAACTGGCGAATGCGTCAACAAAGTTAATAAACACGAGTTTGATGCGTGGTCATACAAATTTGTTAAGCCAACAAACGTTCGTTATTGCAGTGAATGCGAGATTTCAGAACATTGCAAATTTGACACTCAAACCAAAAACAATATCCTTTAGAAATAATATCTTTTCAATAAATTAAGAATTGATGGCGCCACAATAGAAGTTGTTCCTCAATCAAACAAATCACTAATGTATATCTGTTGCTCCATGTAACAAATCTGAATGGAGCATCAAAAAGAAAAGGATACCCGTATAATAACATTTAGTGCCCCATCAAAGTTGCTCATATCAAAACGTCGATGATGTCGCGTCAAATATAATTCTAAACCTGAAAATATAATGAAAATAAAAATAAAAAATAAGATTCAAATTGCAATAATCAAAGAAGAAAGTTAATTCAAATTTGATATAATTTTTTCCGCAACCTACTTTAGTTGAAGTTGTATAATAATTCTGAACGACTTTTTTGAATAAGGGAATTGAGATTCTATTAATTTGGCTTCTTGTTGCAAATTAGGAAAACATATCATAAAGATGCACCTCACGTTTAAAAATAATTTATCTAGAATTGTCTATATTTAAATCAAAGTAACGTGTCTTTGAGATAAGTACGTATCACACTATGTTAATGATCCTCATATAAAAGTAATTTATGTGAATATTTTCGATAATAGATACACTCTTACTTCCACCTCCATACACGTAGTAAATCTATTCTATCCTGGAATTCAAGAACATAAAACCAAAATAGGCATTTGGAAAAAATGTGCAAATGACGTTACTACAAATGAAAGCTGGTTCTGTAAAAATATAACCATCTTGAAACTATGCCCATTTATTCAAAAACTTTTACCTTCAACTCCATCTGTGGACTGATCATTAGGAATGAGAGAATCAATAACATTGAGTACACTATCGCTAACCCAATCCAACGCACTTGTCCTTATATAAATATTATTAATAGGATTTGCAATCCTAGAAGTAGAAGTAGAAGAAATATCTTCAGCATGTATAAAAACTGGCATAAGGAGCACCATGCACAAACCAAGGGAAATCATTTTTCACTCATTGGAAAAAATCTCGTATCCTAGTCTAATTTCTAATCCAGAAACTACTCTCTATCCCGAATTTCACAGATTTTGAGATCCGTTGCACAGTGACGCGTTCAGAAACTTATTGTCAACTGACTTGGTTTCGAAGTTTAGCCATTAATTTATATAGAACACTCGTGAAAACAATCGGAGAGAAGAAACCCTCCTATCCAACATGATACTGATGCGTGACGAAAGATTCACCTATCCATCTTAGTTGTTCTTCGGCAAGTATACAATCATTGGTTGAGTTGTTCAGAATTTACGCGATATGATTCGCGTAATGAATTTGAGTCTCAACACGAACGTCCACTTCGTTTGTGCCCATCGTGGGAGAGTACAAGAGCCAATACTTGAGTAACTAGTTTCACAGTTGATTAAATTTATTGGTACGCTTCAATTGGCCATCTTCCATTTGTTTACCGAAGCCATTCAGTTGAGGAATAATGACTAATAAATATAATTGTATTTTGGTGCAAGTATCGGTCAAAGTAATTAAATGCTTATATTACATTGACCTGACTTTTTAAAAAAACATTGCAAATCAGCAAATAGTCACTGATTTTTAGTAAGTTTCGTAACTTCAAATTTAAAGAGCAATCTCGGATAAACACATTAAAGAGCATTAAATTTGGACAAAATTTGTCACACGTTAAATCAGTTCAAGTCTCTAAAATTAGTTGAAAATAAATTTGTTCTTTGTTATTTTGATCTTTTTATCAGGATTTAATGTTTTTTTCTTGTGAGAATTTGGAAGGAATAAAAACCTTGAATATCAAGACCAGTGGCCGAGACATTGGTTACGACACAAACGTAAAATCGTAGTGTAATAAACAGGAAATAAATAAGGAGATCAGGTGTGAAAATCTGATGTTTTCGACTGACTGACCATTAACAAGTTTCGCTTGTCTTCCTAATTTCGTTTTTGTCGTCAAAATTATTCTGCTTCCAAAGTCAAAAGATAGTTTATACTTATTTGGTGACATGTTCTGGTAGATCTTCTTTGTTTTATTGACGCAGGATAATGAATTTGTGGTTATTAGTCCGGCGCGGGATCAGTTTTAAATTATAATTGAGTGCAAGCTGTATTTATTTATTTATATGATTTGATTATTATTTATTACTGTTATAATTATTCAAAATTTTTAGAATTTGGAACAATTTGAACTCTTAAAATACAAAAAAACGACGAACTTTGGGCCAAAAAAATTTCCTAGGATCAACGATTATGAGAAACCAACAAAAAAGGACGAAAGAAAGAAAAAAAAGAGAGGGGTTTTGGAACATTGCCTTCTTTTTTCTTTCCTCCTTTTTTATTGGTTTTTCATAATCGCTGATCCTAGGAAATTTTTTTGGTCCAAATTTGGTCGTTTTTCGTATTTTGAGAGTTCGAACGGTTTCGAATTCTTGAAATTTGCAATTATACTTTTGTTTGGACGTTAAGATGAATTTGGGTTTGTAGTGATACGAGATTGAATTTAGTTTTGGATTAAAATTATTATTATTATTTATATTATTTAATTAGTAGACTATGCTAAGCATATTGGATTTCATCTTTTTGTTTTGTTTTTTGTTCTTTTCCCCACTTTTCCTCACAACATATAAAAGAAAAAGGGGTCTACCAAATTGAAAAAATTGCACGAATTTCAGCTTTTGATTATAGAGTTTCTGTATCAAAAATCGAGTGTTGGACGAGTGTCAAGCGAATATTATGTCCACCAAACTGACGAAAAAATGAAGATGAATAGTTTATAAGTTAAACGCAGTGAAGAACAAGTACGAAATGATAGTGAAACGAGAGCGAAGTGATATTAAAACTTCTAATTAACATTTCTAGATTTTCTGCTCGCATCTTCGTAGCCATCGTTACATATTCGCCTCATTCTCGACAGTAGAGAATGACATGTGGCGAGTCTCAGGATTTCGACTCGGGTGAAGAGGGTCGAAATATTCATGGCTGAAACGTTTGCCCTTTCTAATTCATATTTTTTTTATCACAAAAAATGGTCCGCGACGAACTAATTATCAGAAATTTACAGCGTTTAGTATTTATTAGTTTACCGTTAATTTCAATTTTTTATATTCAATACGATTTCAATTATATTTTAATTATTAATAATTAAAAGTATCCTGAATTGGATAAAGAAAAATTCTTTATTCTAATTAAAATTCTTATTATTCATATAAATGGAACAATTAACGACGGTGTAGAAAATATTGGAAAATTACTATTTTTACGATTGTAAAGCGCTTGAATGATTAAAGTTGAAACAATGAAACCGCAAAAAAACCGTAATGATGAGGCAGTTACTCAACAAGCGTGACTAGATGACCAGTTCTGAGTTTGTCGTTTCTTTTTCAATTATTCTTTTTGCCCCCGTCATAATTACCTGAGATCCCAATTCATAAAAAAACAGTGACATCCTCTCATTTCACGTTCATTCACTGTGTGCATGTTTCTTTTGTCAGCAAGATGACAAAATTACTAGTCTGACTCAATCACTGGCTATGCGGACAAGACACTTATAATTGTATTCAATTATACAAAAATATAATCAAATTTTTTTTATTTATATTTGAAGATTTCGAAAACCGTTTTAATTGAGAATATTCTGAGAAGTGCTTATCTCTTCATACGTGAAAGACTTTCGCTTTATCTCAGAACAGGTTAGACGTGAGAGGTTGCATTAGGCAATAAAACAAAGAATTTTCCTTCTGCATGTCTACTTTCCATGTTTGGATACGTGCTTGAGACTCTAAATTTACCTCTTAAAATCAGAAGCTATTAGGCATAGAAATGCTAATATTTTTTTATCTTCATATAATTTGAGACAGGTAGTAAAAACTCTGGAATGCTCGAAAAGTAAATTCAAAATATTTGAGATGAGAAAATTTTTTTAACCAAACGAAAAAAATTATTATTTATTTTAAAAATTCGGGTACAGATCTTTTTTGAATCTCATTTGAATTTACAACCCTCAAAATTTCTAAAACTTCAATTTTAGTGATCAATTATTTAATTTAAGATCTAAAATCTTGTAGATTTCAGTTCCTTGAGTAAGATTACAGATTATTCCAGAAAAATGGAGATGAGTTGAGATTTCCTAATCTTTCCCGTTATCCGAATTCAACAATCAAAATTCCCTATCATTAAAATCCAGTAAAAATAAGATTTATCTACCTCAAGTTCCCAACGGGAACATTCTTGTAAAATGTACAAATGCACTTTCTCAATATTTCATTAAACAAGAGTCTAAATTTACGAATTCTGCAACATTAAGGTAGTTGATCTACAAAAATTAGACCTCAGGAAAAAATAGATAATTTTGCTTTCAAGAATAGCAATATTATTATTGAAGGGCTATTTTGGAAGAGAAAAGATTAATTTCCATGAAAAAAATTTGAAATACGAAAAAAAAATTTTATTAACAAATTTTAGTTTTGCCCCAACTTTGTTTCTTATCGCTTCTTACCAAATTTTAAAAAATTATGCGAGTTTAATAAATTACAAATCACTTTTTCGAAAAAAATATTTCCTACAACTTAACCATTTCCAATTTTCGAAAATGAATAAATTATTATAAAATTCGGCAATTTGTTTATAAAAATTTCGTTTTGGAAAATGTTTTTTAATGGTTTCAGCCATTAAAGAATTTATTTTTAAAAATCAGAAACGGTCAAGTTGTAGAGAAACTTTTTCCTAAAAAAATGAACCGTGATTTATTAGAATCGCATCATTTTTAAAAATTTGGCTCGAAGAAATAAGAAAATAAGTTTGGGCAAAAATAAAATTTATTAATAAAATTATTTTTCTGTGTTTCAAATTTTTTTCATGTAAAGTAATCTTTTCTCTTTCAAAATAGCCCTTTAATAATAATATTGGTATTCTTGAAAGCAAAATTATCTATTTTTTCCTGAGGTCTAATGTTTGTTGATGAAATCTACCTTAAATATACAAAAGCTTCTGTAAGTAAAGAAATCCCAGGCTGCTGATTTTGAAAAGGAAAACGTTTTCTGAACAAAAATGTATTTTGAGATAGATAGTCGATTTTCCGGAGATAATCATCAGAGGATTGCAATTCCTCTGCGGTTATGTGTCATTAGCTTTAAATTGAGACCTAGAAAATCAGTGATTTGAAGGCTCTATTGGCATCCGACCACAATACAACATTTCTATCAATCACTTTCCTCTTACGAAGTTGCATACTTATAAATAGGTCACAAACGTGTCAGAGACGTATAACCGTAATAGCTGCCAACCGTGTCCCCGAAAAAAGGAATAAGTCGTACGTGAAGAAAGCAATCATTACCCAACTTATTATCCCTCCCAGTTCCGCAATTTATACGCTTATGACTTATTTCCAACCCATCAGGCTACAATCACTCTCCTTCCAATCATAGTACTTAGATCACGCATAATAATTCCCGGGCTAATTTTTCACGGACTGCTGATTTTCCCGGCAACTCAAGCGTGCACCCTCTTGAGATACCCGCATACCCCTTTCAACTTGTTCACGACATCGAGACTAGATCGGTTAGTTCACGATCGTTCGTGGTACTGTGCGTTACCTAGATAATCCTTTATAATATCGATCATAATTTCTATTGGTCCTAAAATTTTTTCCAACCTCTAATAGATTGCAGCCTCTCCTTTCTTAGGGCTGCGATAATTCGCGGGTGACGAGTTTGAGAAGGAATTGATCTGATCGGCTTCAAGTTCGATTCGAAGGTTCATTCAAGTGCAAAGGGATGCTCGTGGCTGCATGACGATCATCACAATTTGCAACTATTGATCTTAAAAATCAAAGAGGCTGAGAGAGTTTGAAGGGGAAGAGGTCATCATAGTTCAATGAATATAAGAGCAACGTCGTGACGATAAGTTTGCGGGTGTTGTCGTTACCATGTAAAGGATCTAAGGAGGCTGGAATTTCTAGTGATCCTGGTGGTGATCCAAGAAGATGAGCTTGAGAGTAAATCTAGTCGTGATGCTGCTGGCTGTGATTTCCTTGGGAAAAACCTTTCAGGTTCGACCCCGATCTATAAAATTTGACATTAATAGTGGAGCTGATAAGAAATATGGGCCCAAGGAACCTTCTTTAGGACATGTCAATAGTGAAAAAACTAATCTTATAGTTAATCATCAAGATCAAATGCAGATCAGAGAAATTCAAAGCCGAGACTTTTTAGACGAGACTAATGATGCTCTTGAGGATGCTACATCCACTTTGAAAAATGTGCAATCCTATATGAAACAAGCAGGTATTTTGTTACCTTATACGCTAAAACTTTTCATGAAATGTAATATAATTTTTAGTCCTAATTTTATTATCATAACATGTAAAAAATGCCATAGAAACTTTATTAGTTCGACCGGCAATCGAAAGACCTGGGCTCGAATCCCAGCGCAGTCGAAAGCGTCTTTTTTTCCACAGAAAGATTTTCAAAATTCTTTAATACTAGGAAATATATTCAAAGGTGTTGTTCTTGCTGACTTTATGCCAATTTTAAAATGTTTTATTAACTATTAAGTAATATTTAATGGGTTTGGATTTTTTTGTTAACAAAATCTTACTAAAAAATCGCTATTATCATGTTTATTTCACTTTATTCATTTTATGGTCTATAATCATAAAAGAATGTCGTTTTTATTTCAAATAGGTCACTAGACCTGGTACAAAAATGATCGATATTATTTCTTTTGTTTTACTGTTATTTCTGCATCGCAATATTTACTATAATCCTACAGTACCTCCAGCCTAATCGAGTATTATCAGATTTCAAATAATAGGCTCTAAAAGTCACGTTCACCTACGATAAACAGAAAAACCTTTTCCTACACTTCCCAACATTCTTTTATATTGATTATCGATTAAACACAATCGCATTTGATTTTAATTTCATGCACTTGAATAGAAACTGTAATTTATTATTATTATAGTTAATCAAAATTTCAAGAATTCGAAACCACTTGAACTCTCAAAATACAAAAAACGACCAAATTTGGGTCAACAAATTTCCTAGGATCAACGATTATGAGAAACCAACAAAAAAGGACGAAAGAAAAAAAAAAAGGAAGGGGTTTTGGAACGTTGCCTTCTTTTTTCTTTCCTCCTTTTTTGTTGGTTTTTCATAATCGTTGATCCTAGGATATTTTTTTGGTCCAAATTTCGTCATCTTTTGTATTTTGAGAGTTTGAACGATTTCGAATTCTTGAAATTTATACTTTTGTTTGGACGTTAAGATGAATTTAGGTTCGTAGTGATACGAGTTTGAATTTCGTATTGAATTACAATTATTATTATTATTTATATTATTTAATTAGTAGACTATGCTAAGCATATTGGATTTCATCTTTTTGTTTTGTTTTTTGTTGTTTTTTCCCCACTTTTCCTCACAATAAATAGAAGAAAAAGGGGTTTAAAAATTTAAAAGATTGCACGCATTTCAGCTTTTGATTATAGGGTTTTTATCTATAAAAACTACACCTTGAACTCAATTATAGTTTTAAAAAATAACTTATGACACCGGCCGAGTCGAAATTCTTGATTTCCTTCGCCCTCGTTACACTTTCCATATTAAAAATCGAGTGATGGACGAGTTTGGAGCGAATATTATGTTTACCAAACTCACAAAAAATGAAGATGAATAGTTTATAAGTTAAACGCGGTGAAGAACAAGTACGAAATGATAGTGAAACGAGAGCGAAGTGATATTAAAATTTCTAATTAACATTTCTAGATTTTCTGCTCACATCTTCGAAGCCATCGTTACATATTCGCCTCATTCTCGACAGTAGAGATTGACATGAGGCGAGTCTCAGGATTTCGACTCGGGTGAAGAGGGTCGAAATATTCATGGCTGAAACGTTTGCCCTTTCTAATTCATATTTTTTTTATCACAAAGAATGGTCCGCGACGAACTAATTATCAGAAATTTACAGCGTTTAGTATTTATTAGTTTACCGTTAATTTAAATTTTTTATGTTCAATACGATTTCAATTATATTTTAATTATTAATTACTAAAAGTATCCTGAATTGGATAAAGAAAAATTCTTTATTCTAATTAAAATTCTTATTATTCATATAAATGGAACAATTAACGACGGTGTAGAAAATATTGGAAAATTACTATTTTTACAATAGAATGAAAAAAAGTTGTTGTATTAAGATTCAATTAAAATTTTTATTGACTTGTAAATGTTTTTTATCGATTCTCAATGATAAAATAAAATTGAGAAGGAATATTTTATGCATTTTTTACTTATACATTGTTTGCAATTCACAGTTGCTGCAAGAAAACATAAGTCGAATAGAAGAATGATGGCGTTGCTGATAGCCTATAAGATGAAGTTGTTGATCTTAATTCCAATGATGATTGGCACCTTGACTCTCCTCACATCAACAACTGCTTTAGCTGGATTTTTCTTTGCACTCTTTGCAGCAGTTTTGGGACTCAAGGCTGAATGATAACCACCGAAGTAATTCAACCTTTTTTCAAAATACTTATTTCTGGAGAAGGGAATGAGAGGTTTGACTCAAGAAGAATGAAATACATATAAATGACTTTATTTCGCAAGAGCTTTTCATTGTCTTACATTGATTTACAAATAAGAATAAATAAATATTACTGTTATTATTCGATTAGTTTGTACACGCTGACAGGCACTTCGGGCCTATTTGCTGACCAAATTTTAAAAAATTTCTACTTAGAATTCAACCCTTAATTTAGTAACTTATATTTTCAAATATAAATCAGTTTTTAAATTCTAACTTAATTATAATTTACAAAATATCTTTTTAACTTCAGTGAAAAATGAATGTCATGAGCTTGAAATTGCGCGATTCGATGCGGGTAATGTACAAGATTTTCTGAATTCCGTTAGCCGATTAATAACATTATTTCCGTAATTACATCAAGCCTTTTGCACGCAGTCGATTCTCTTTCTCTCTCGAATCTTTTCATCAGACTAAATCGGAAGAAAAATCGACTCGAGGCGCCTGTCATTAACCGCTTTTTTATATGTTTTACCACTGTTACCGGTATTATCGTTAATCGCTAGCTTTGCTACCGATCCTTGAGTTAATGTTAGATATTAAAGATAGCTACTTCAAGATTGCAGGTACTAAACTCATCTCGAATGAAGAAACATTGTAGATTTATTACAAAAAGTATGAGTCTCAAAACCTAAAAATTCTGAACACTCGAAACCCAAATTTTCTACATAGACATAATTACTTTCTTTCTCGCTGTACCACTAACTCTCTCCTAGTTCTAATAAATTACAAGCATCGCTAGGCAATAATAAATAATAATAATAAATAAATGTTTGCGTAATACAGCAAACTAAGAAAAACTGTACATTTTAGACTATCTTAATAAATCATAGTCGACAACTCGAAACCTGTTCTGTGTGAGTACAATTGAATACTTAAATGAAACTCAACAGAAAAAAGTAGAATGTGTGAAAAAAAAGAATTGTCATTCTTAATGAAGTTATTTCCCACCAACACGAGCAGATCTTGAACAGATATAACAATAATGAAAGATAATTACGGACACTTTTTACAAGCGACTAAAACTTTCAAGCAATCGTATACTAAATTTTCGTAAAAGTAAAAATGAATTATTAATTTTTTCCAGATTATCAGTCAATTTCACAGTTTTTTTCCTAAAGAAGCTAAGTTTAAAGAACACTTTGATTTCCATAACCATCGTCTACAGAACTCTCTCGGAAGTAGAATTGTTAATTAAACTAGTCTTCAGAGATGTTAGAAAATATTATTATTATTTCTGCGTCTCGGGCATCTGCCTTGCTCCACTATATGCAAGATTCTGGGCATACTGACGAGTGGAGTCAGAAAGTTCCATGTCAAGTGGATTAAGGATTCCCTTAAGACTTCGGTCCCATCCTCCACCACCTCCTCCTTGTTGCCAGCCTCCGTGATCACCACCGCCACTATTTTTCTGAGCCAAGAGCTTCTTCAGTCCAATGATCATCGAAATGACAAGAGCAATTTTGCTGATAATAAGAGCCTTTCCAGCCAACAAGAATAGGACACCCATGGCAATTGGGACCAAAGCTGCCATTTTCATCGCCATACCCATCATCATCATCCCCATCATCTTCTTCATCTTTCCTCGACCTTCTTCAATACTTCTTTTCAGCTCACCCGATGACGTCTTTGGCAATCTTATCTGAACATTGAATCCATTCATTAAATTAGCAACCCTCTCGAATAAAATCTCATTAAGAACATCATCTCTCGATGCTCCAGAAGTTCTCCCTAAAGTCGTTTCCAAATCTGCCACATTCGTTGATTCTGTTACTTCAGGTGCATCCGGTGCCCTCACAAGTTCCAAATTATCAGCAATTGGCAAATTTTCAATTTTCCCGAGTCTATCAAAGAACGCTATCGCCTTTTTCTTCAGACAAGGTGCCACTCCAACGTTTCGGAGTTGACACTCTTCATAGACACGATACAAAGCTCTGTATCCTTTTTCAAGCACATTTTCGTCCCCGGTAGTCGAGGAGGTCGAAAAAGACGTCGATGCACTTAAAAGCAGAAGGACTAGGAAGCACTTCGGACTATCCATCGCGATCTTGATTATCTAGTTAATGAGGATCTCTAGTTAGGAACTGATCTGATTAGAGGGCCGGCCACCCTATCGAGTATTCGTACTCGAATAGATACCAAGTGACACACGAGGGACGCGCACCACCGATTTTAGTATTCCCAACTGGAAGAGACTGGCACCAGGACGAACCTTCCAGGCTGATATATACTAGTCGCGACACAACGTGGTAAGGTAAGGGGATGAGCAGGCTCCCACGTACCTAAAGATGTGTCTATGTACGTATAAGCCTCCGGCTTTGTATGTACGATATTCATGTACCCATGTTTCACGTACTCACATAATCACATCGTAGGTACCTACGCGATGGTAAGCAGCTGTTGGCTCGTGGTACGGGATCGCGATGAGACGGGGATGGGATAAGAATCCGATGGCGCGGGTATGTGACCTTCCTGACACAGAGACCCACTCAAGTCAAGATCCAAGCTTCGCTGCAAATCTATTCGTTAATCCTTTATTCCCGAGCTGAGGAAAAAATAATACTACTGAGCTTAGTAGGGTTAGAGGCATTGCTCAGCGTTTGAAAGTTGATGCACACTAGGAAATGTGTGTGTTTGTGTGAAAGACGGACGCCCAATCAAAATTCGGACTCGCGGTTTTACGCGAGCTAGTAGACTAGGGAGAACGAATTATAGCATCCCATTGGTGCTTCTCTGCTGGCCTCATGATCTCTCGTGACCTTTAGTACGGAGTGTGGTAAAAGTAACTAATCTAGCTTACTTCGACAGAAACTTGCCGCCTGCTAACCGGTAGTTTACCTCGGGGGTGTGAAAAACACTTTAGCTCCTTGTTTTCAAGGAAAGGGCCATTTTCTGGGTTTACAAAGATTGAGTCGGGAAGTCTTGCTTTTAATTAGACTTCAAAAAAAACTTACGGGATTTGTGGAATTCGAGATATTTTGAAATATGGGAAAAATTGAGATCAGGAATTCGGGATTTATTACTGAAATGACCGTGAAAACTTGGGCACATTTCGTGTAGATTTTTAATAATCAATATCATTTATCCACAATTGAAAAAATCTTTAGTATGATACTACGCATTTATTTTGAAGTTTCTAATTCATTGTAAAAAATTTTCAATTTCTTTTTTAAAGTATTTTTGTCGGAAGCAATTCCAAGTTTTTATCGATGCAGTAAAAGTTAAAAGTATTTTTTAGATCCAAAATAAATCACTGATGAGGACTCCGATTAGAGCCGAAATGTTTGATTATGTAAAACTTTCAGTTTTTATTAACCTTGGACCCTAAAGCCAATTATCAACATCAACATATATCTTCGATTATTAATTAAGAATCAATGCAAGTCCAGAATATGGATAAAAAAATATTAGGTTTGATTTTTTTTCACTGATTTCGTAATAAAGATAAGGGAGTCTAATATTGCGAATTTGCGTCACACTATTTTATTTATTGGGGAATCAGAAAGAACCGATCGCAAATTTTTTTTGTGAAATTCGAGTAATAAATCCCCTTTTTTCTCCCTGAAGAGTTGAAGTTATTGCGTAGTATTTTTGAAAAATATTTCATAAATTAGTTGATGTATCCGAAAACCTGAAAGATCCTTTTTTGAAGCCTATTATTGTAAAGTGAAGAGATATTTTAATAGGTAAAAACCTATCTAAACTATTAGCTGGATATAAAGGAGCAAAATTTTATGGTCCAAACGGATGTGACATTTGATGAGAGTATTGTTTTCATTTCATTTAGCAGATGCTTTCTAAATTGGAATTGCCGTCTTGCATGTTACTGTCAGGAAAGGGATACGTAGAAATTAGAAGTTGGTATTAGACATCCTTAAAGCTTTCGACGCTAATAATACGATAACGGTTAGCATGTACTAATTGCATGGAATGGCCATTTTAACAACATGATAAAAATATTTAAACTCATTATGCAAAACAATTTATTGTGTTTTGTTTTTTTCAATGTGAAATTTTCTTCACTTATGAAAACATCAAGGATAATATTTTCTTGTACTGCTAAATAAAACTTCTTTCTTTCGGCATAAAAACATAATCCAATCCATAAAGGGAGACGTTTGTGGTCACGTTTTCTTTTTCCTTTTCTTCGCAAGAAGAATTCAAAGCATTAGCTAAAGGTGCCGGTAATTGTGAACGGGAACAAATTCTTTCGATATATAGCCCATTAATTATAATTAACGACCGAAATAAATCAATAGAGAAACTGGAAAAGAGCATTCTCGTCTAGAAAGGTTGATTTGGACAAAAATATTTTGTAAAATCACACCATAATTGGATACAAGTAATATAAAGAGCTGAGCTTACCATCTATAATAAAAACTACTCTCTTCGAATTATTCATTTTCTATTGTACTTTACTTTATTCTTTCGTTATTTTTAATAATAATAAAGACCACATAAGTGATCTTCCGCTAAAAAAAGAAACTAATTTACATCATGCTTAGCTTGAAATAACTTCCTCTTATATCTAACTAGAGAATGCACCTTTAATCATGCAACTTTTTATAATAGATGATATAAACTTTGAAGAGGAATGTGTTTATAGCCATTAACGTAACTTTTGTTGAAGATAGTTCGATGGTCATATCCCGCAATTTCGCTTTACCGTAAAGTTCGCAGTGCATTGGCTTCATTCTTCGACAATAAGTCACTGCATTCAATACAAGGTCTTCTTATACTTATTTCTTTTAAAATAAGGAAAAAATTGAATTATGAACGAAACAGTTTTAAATTCATAATTTTTTTTAAAAAAAGTTATAAAATAAGTTAATATAATGATAGATGTTTTATTTTGGAGATACGATTGAATAAAATATTTAAATTTTTCAGACAATCTGTATATGAAAAAGGATGAAAGCAGGTGTGAATATGTTCTGCATATGATTGAGGTTAGCGCATCTCTAATGCAACAACGGCAAAGTCTCATAGCCCATGCTGGTTACCTACTTTGGGATTATCCCATATTCAGTATCCAACGCCTCTGCAATGGTGGCTTAAGACCATTAAAATCGTGCCACATCCTGAGCACATGCAAACTTCTTCTCACGAGCGGTACGAAAATGGGTCCAGAATTACTCCAAAATTGAAGCTACACCTGCAGGCAGTGTCATTAACTCCCAAGTCTTTAGTTACGCTCCGTAAAATTAATGCGAAGTAAAATTCATTCATTGTCAAGAATGTATTACTGTTTGGGGCACATTTTAATGATATCATTAGGCTGGGGATTCTCAAATTAGGGAACTCTGTACCATTTTCAGAAATTTTAAATATTTTTAAGTACCGCCAAACAAAAAAATTTTATATTATATTGTATTTAATAAAAGATTATAAATAGCGTCGTAATATTTTTTACTCTTGGAGTTTAGTAGTTTCTTTTATATTATTTATTACTTAGAAGGATGCAATAATTAGTAAAAGGGAAAAAAACCTTTACCATAATTACCTTAATTAAAAATATTTTTCAAAAATGAATTATAAAAATGTTTGATTTTTGGCAAAGTGCGCATCAAGAAAGATATATTTTACAGTTTTTTATTTACATACTGCAAGAGTCTGGTTAAAAAAACAGAAATTCTGGTTATTATTATTGAAAAATTTTACGTGGAAAACGATGTTAAAAACGACGTCTTATTTTGTGATAAAAAATACGTCGTTTTTTATGTTTTCTGCGTCGCTTCTGGCGTCCTTTTTTTCTAAACAATTTTTCAATTATTAATGATGTATTTTGATAATATTTGATTCAATTTTTTTTAATTTCCATGCGAGAAATGTGTTGGGACAACAAAGATATTGAGAATCCAATTGAAGAGAAAATAATTACTGTATATTACTTTATAAACTTGTGGGCTTGAGGCCTTTAGTGATAAGATTAATTATTTTTATTTATAATACTTCTGTCATAATCCTCAGTTATTTTTAAAAATAATACTCATCCTCATTAAAACTTATTTATATTCTAAAAGTTCCCAAGTTTATAAAATGATAAGCAGCAATTTTTGTTGCTGTTGAAAAAAAGGAACTTTTCACCCATCCTAATACCAATATCCCCCGAAATCTACTTTCTTAAGATAGTTCGTTCACGAAAATTAGAGCTCAGGCAAAAATAGATAATTTTGCTTTCAAGAACAGCTATATTATTATTGGAGGGCTAATTTGAAAGAGAAAAGATTATTTTTCATGAAAAAAATTTGAAACACAAAAAAATAATTTTATTAATAAATTTTATTTTTGCCTAAACTTATTTTCTTATTGCTTCGAGCCAAATTTTTAAAAATGATGCGATTCTAATAAATCACGGTTCATTTTTTTAGGAAAAAGATTCTCTACAACTTGACCGTTTCCAATTTTTGAAATTGAATTAATTATTATCAAATAAAGCAATTTGTTTATAAAAATTTTATTTTGAAAAATTGTTTTATTTATACTTTCAACTATTAAAGAATTCATTTTCAAAAATTGAAAACGGTCAAGTTGTAGAGAATCTTTTTCCTAAAATAATGAACCGTGATTTATTAGAATCGCATAATTTTTTAAAATTTGGTAAGAAGCGATAAGAAAATAAGTTTGGGCAAAAATAAAATTTATTAATAAAATTATTTTTTTGTGTTTCAAATTTTTTTCATGAAAAATAATCTTTTCTCTTTCAAATTAGCCTTCCAATAATAATATAGCTATTCTTGAAAGCTTAATCAATTTAAAAATTGCCAAACGAAAAATCTTTTAACAAAATACTTTTTATATTATATTTAATGGTAGAAACAGCAATTATTGCAGGTAGCAAACGGAAGGAAAAGATGAATGTTGATCAGTGGAAGATAAGCTGAAAGTTGTGCCATTGTCAAGGCTGTCGCATCATGAATCGTAGAAAGAAGCTCCATTCTGTCAACAGAGGTAATGTGCGACCTTTAACCTCCTGGGTTATGGTTATACCTATGAGAGAAAAGACGGAGGGAATCGAGAATGTTCAATCGGCTTAGTGACACAGAAAGCCTTGCGATCTCGGCAGCCGAAGAAAAACTCGGTTTTTTAGTCCTCATTCTCCACTTTCTGTTGGTGCATAAAGATCGTGGGAGGCGAAATGTACGAAACGGACGTATTCACCACAAACCCACTCGACGACAAGGCACTCGCAGATCGCACGTGCAATTCAGTCATGCTCACCACGTGTTGCTATGTTTACTATTGAGTTTCTTGTTACATATTATACTCGCATTGCTTGCGTTCTCTGGCGCTCAATCCTGACTGCTTCGTTAGCGTTAATTATTCATCAGGCTAGAATCTCGTGCTTTAAGTTCTTTTGCACATGTTCACATATGTGGACACGGATTCAAATTATAATTGCAACGTCATCTGCCACAATGAGAAAAAACTACTGGTTGTATTAACTTCCTTAGATAAAAATTACAAATATCAGTCGGATTTATTTATTAAGAATGCGAAATTCTTATAAGAGCCTGCACGAAAAGAGACGAATATATTAATTTGTTGTGCACTTTATGTTTGGCCTCATTTGTGGAGATCGTGCTTTCGTGAAATGTATATTTTGTACACTTTCAATGCATTGTTATTTTGTATATACTTGTATAATTTTTAATATTATAAAATCTAAATTCAAAAATAAATTCAAACCTGTATCACTACAAACTCAAATTCTCTTTAACGTCTAAACAAGAGTATAACTCTAAACTTCAAGAACCCGAAATTGTTCGAACCCTTAAAATAGAGAAAAAGGCCAAATTTGTGCCAAAAAATATTTCTCAAAATAAATAATTATGAGAAAACCAACAAAAAGGAGTAAAAAAAGAAGGCAACCTTCCAAACCCCTTCCTTTTTTCCTCTTCAAGACTGAAATTCTAAAAAATAAAAAAATAAATAGGTGACATAGAGTTTTTTATTTTTTAGAATTTCAGCCTTGAAGAGGAAAAAAGAAGGAAGCAGTTTTGGAAGGTCGTTGCCTTCTTTTTTCTTTCCTTCTTTTTTGTTGGTTTTCTCTTAATTGCTTATTTTAAAAAATATTATTTGGTACAAATTTGGTCGTTTTTTTTTCTATCTTAAATGTTCGAACAGTTTCGAATTCTTGAAATTTAGAAAAAATCTAATTTTTTGTTATTTTTTGTTATATAAAGTATAAGAATGCAACAATATTGTTTTTCATAGTTTGAAAACATAAGTTTTTATGTAAAAACTGGAAAAAACACTTTCAAGAAAGACTTTGGTTTGAATTTTTCTGTTTGACATTGGATCGGTGCCCACAAATGTGGACATGCCCATATCTATTTATCAAAATTTTTTTTTGGTATCTGCATGCATATTATATACAATTATTTTTATAGCCGTTCATCATTATATTGATGAAAAAAAAATTTGTTTTTAACCATAAAAAGGTGCGTGTAAGAAGTTAAATAGCCTCTCGTTTAAATGAAATCTGATTCGTATGATACTCATTAGGCTAGAAGCTCGTCCTTTAAAGAGTCCTTCTTACCTATTTAATAGATAATCAAATATTCTAAAAATATTCGACTGCGATTAACCCTTGAGTGAAAATTTTTAAATAAAGTTTTCAAAATACGAGAATTGTCATTATAAAGTCATAAAATTTATAATTATCTCACTTATTTATCATATTATATTATTTGATATATTTTTAGAATAAAATATAACAAATCCTCACAAGAAATAATGTGGCGATTTTAATTTCTTAAAAAATTGTAATAATTTGTTCACTTATGCAAATCTATTAGGATTCTTGCAAAAAATGATAGGTTCTTCAGAATTTTGTTGAAAAATTATAAAAATCCCTTACAAAATATTTGCATCCTTTTTTAGAGAATTTTATGAGTTGCAAAAAATTACAATAAGTAATTGATCATAAATGTATACTAAATTTACAATTCTAATATTACTGCAGTTTATTGTGATTAATTGTATTTTGTTGTAAAAATACATTTCCACCGAGGATAACTTGTTGGATTTGGTAAACTTTACAAACCCAAGAAATTATTGTTTCATGGAAATTTTTTTGTTATTTTTTACCACCTGTAACAATTTCCTTTAAAGGTTAAAATTGTTACCTTGTTATGGTTCACTGTAATTTATTTTATTTCAATCTGAAGACAAAATTTCCTCTGTGGTTGCTGAACCTCTAAATCGAATAGATAGAGTTATTTTAAATCCTGAACCACGTTGATAAAAAGAACTGAATACCGTTACTGGATAAATTCTGGATTTGTTTATATTTGTACAGAAATGGGAGGCAAAAGTAATTTATACGGGAAGATGAAATGATTACGTGAATAATGCAACCATTGGTAGATTCACGCTCTGTATGTCGTAATACTGCAACTCCGTGCAGACTAATTACTTTTACGGTTTATAAAAATTGCCTTGGCTAGTTTCTGGTCAGTCCCTGTCGAAGATGCTTCGACAGATCATCGCTTTTTCTCTACTTATTTTGAGCGGCTTGTCCGCCATATCTGGGGAACCAGTAAATCGAAGTTCACGTTTCAAGGAATTGACAAATGACTGCGTAAGCGATGGTAACAATTCGTCAACTTGTGAGACACATAATGGAATAAATTCTGTGGTCATTGCAAACAACGATAGTGTGGTTTCTGAGAAAGATGGAGACGAATTTTTATCTCTTTTAAAAAATACTTTAGTAGAAGAAGGTAGGAAAACTCCCAAGTATTTGAAAAGTATGAAAAATTCCGCGCCAGAACTGCTTTAGTCTGTTAAATAACTTTTAGAATAGAAACTTTCAGTTTTTCAATACAATTTAACTAATAGTGATTATTTATAAAAGTTGTTGTCTGTGACAAATGCGATTTTTAAAAATCGATCTTTGCATCGTAAATCTATTGTTCAAAAAATTAAACAAATGTGATATATATTGCAAGTATCGATTTTGCAAAATCGCACAATGATATAAATTGTCTGATATGAATCAATAGTCACAAGTAGAAAAATCATTTTTGGCAAGACACTCCATTTACTTGTTTTCCTATATTTTTGTAGTTTGTAGTACTTATTTGATTATCACATCCTTTTATTATTAAATTATCATAATATTTGAAAATATCTGGCATTTATTTTGCACGTAAATAATTTTGAAATTTCTAGATATATTGTTAATACATAGTTTCTAATTTTTTTAGCTCGAGGGAAAAAGAAGAAAGGATATGGTAGAATTTTTATAATATTGGCTGGTGTATCGAAAGCCATTTTGCTTTATGTGATGTTACATGTTGTTGCTGCTGTAGCTGGGAAAGCTCTTGTAGTAGCGAAAGTAGCTTTAGTAATAGCTACAGCTGTAGCTTTGAAAAAGGCACTAGGTAAGAGAAATAAACAAATCAAATTGAATTACAAAGTAGTCACTGCAATGAAAAAATTATAATGTCACACAAAAAAGAATTTCAATAGTAATTGTTGATGAAATTTTAGTTAGATGCATTTTGCAGTTTTTAATTTTTTCTCCTATCAACTACTCACCATTAATAATTAATCTTGAAGCTTAAATACACGATAAAACATTCCTAAAGTAATGAAACTATGACCTCGTTCCGCTTCAACCCTTTTTAAACTGTACTCGGATGCCCGCTGTGATTTTAACAAGATTACTTTACTAGTGTTGCCTCGAGTTACCAATATAATTTCAAAATAATTGCCGTTCGCATGTATTTACTCCTAGATTAAAATTGCTGTGGGAAAATTAGAGTTTAACGGTGACTTTTAGATTATACTGAAAATATCATAAAATATAGTTGTGCATAAATTTAAATAAAATTTAAATTGAAAATAAATTATAAGTTTATAATGAGCATAATATATTCAAGTTAAGATGTTCTTTCAGCTAAATTTTGAAAAATGCAGTTGATAAAGAACTGAAAACATTTTTTTTTCATTATTTGGCTTTGAAGTGTGCCTAAAATTGAGTTTCTGGAAAAAAAGTTTCCCTGTGATTTTATGACTCGAAATGATATTATCAATTATGTCTTGTTGAAGAAAAAATATTATTCTTTATAAAAAGAATTTTAAACTTACGCAAAATAATACTTTTATGTTTTTTGCAATAGGATTTTTCTTCACTATCAGTTCTTGCCAATTTTCAAAAAATGATTGGATTTTCATAAATCATGGCTTATTTTTTCGACAAAAATATTCTCGCTTAATCTACTGTTTTTAGGTTTGAAAATAAGTAAAAAATCTTCAAATGTAGTTATTTTTCTAAAAAAATATTTCTTTAAAAAAATTCTTTTAACGATTTTAGCTACTGAAAACTTTATTTTGGAAATTTGAAACAGTAGAGTTATGGAGAATATCTTGCCCGATAGTAAGCTATGATTTATGAAAATCTAATCATTCTTAAAAAGTTGGTCAGAAGCGATAGTAAGGAAGAATTTTATTATGAAAAACATCATAAAAAGTATTATTTTTCGTGAGTTTCAAATTTTTTTCATAAAAAAAATGTTTTTTCTTTCATGACACACGACTGATAATATCATTTTTAGTTTCAAAATCATAGAAAAACATTTTTTCCAGAGTCCTGATTTTTATACAAACTACCTTAACTATTTATTTAATTTTCAGATCACCCCGAGAAAACATCTTATGAGATTGTGAAACACCCACAGCACTCGTACGTACAAACTCACAGCACTAGTGTTGATTACGAACATCATGGAGGACATGAAGAATCAGGAGGATATCGAAGAAGAAGAAAAAGAAGGGCTTAATTGCATTCATTTTTAATTTAAACCAAAGAAAGTCGTAGTACAAATACCTGAAAAGAAAACCAAATTTGTAAATGATTTCTCTATTTGTGTAAAATAGGAAAAACATTTGTATTTATGCTGAACCTATATTAACCTATGCATATAGATTAGTATTTAAATATTAATATTCGCATGCATTGAAAAAAAATGCATTTCTTTAATTCCTCTTCATCGAATTAAATAATTTTTCAAGCAAAAATATTAATCTTAAAAAAAAAAATTTCATTGATATTTTTCCTTTATTCAATCAAAATATTTATTTTCAGAGTGAAGTACATTTTTTCAAATTTCAATGGAATATTTTTATAAATGTATACCTATTTCATTTGAACACATAAATTTTGATCAAATATCTTAATTTGCAGTTAAAGCAATATCCATTTGAACCACCAATAATATATAATTCAACTATAAAATTAACAAGGAAATAAATAGTGTCAATTTTTAATTACGTATTTGTAAAAAGACCGAGGTTTATTATACATATACAATATACATTTGGCAGTATTGTGAATTCAGCATTAAATTGATAAAATAAAGATTTACAATACATTCAATAATATCTAGAACATCCTATTTCCAACAAAATTGTTTCTGACACAGAAATATAGTTGCCATAGAAAAGAAATGGAGTTCGCTCTACTGTGAAATCTATAGTTACAATTGCAGTCGTAAATAACATTAGTGTGCTTCACCAACCTAACCTGGAGTATCTTCAATCAGCTCTGATTCAATCTGCACTTACGTTGGCTATATATAGTATATACTTAGGTCAATCTCATTATATTGAAAAGGAGCAGAAGTAGCGCGTAATGACTGGATCTAGATAAGAATGTTATTTGTTTATGGCATTAAAGTAATAAGTGAAGAAGAAACAAGAAATATTGCTTGTCCATCTCGCCACATCTTTCATTTTATGTAATTTCGAATTTACATTACAATGCCTTACGATTTTCACTTTAATAAATAACTACAAATAAATAAAGATAAATATAAGTAACTATAAATACAAATAAATAGCAACAACATATAAATCCGCTACATTAAACGCCATTTTTATCAAATCTGAGTAATTGGACATTTAAAATTGGTTTCAAGTATGCTTTACCATTTTGGACATTAATTGGAAATAGAAGAAATACAGTCTGTCGATTTTCATTGATTTGAAACGATTTTCTGGTTCTGTATTGAACGCGATAGACATATGGAAATATTCACAATGATAATTATAAAAATGGCGTTTAATGCTACATATTTTATAATCTAGAAGTCAAAATTGATCTACGAAGAACTCAAGAGGGCGCTATCGCTTCGAGGGCTCGTTGCCATCCTCCTCCGCCTCCATAACCACTACCTCCTGCTCCATGATGTTCAGAAGCTGTAGCATAAATAACTTCGTGACCACCTCCTCCACTGGAAACCAACTTCTTCAATCCGATAATCGCGCTCAATACGAGAGCAATTTTCGCAGTCAGCAAAGCAGTTCCAGCCAGGAAGGCTATTTTTCCAAACGCCAACTGGGCCAGCACTCCTGCAAATTACGCCAGTAATCAGTTACATGCTCCAATTAGAAAGTGTTGTTGAAAAGACAATGATGCGAAAAATGCACAAAGAACACATTTGCATAAATAGTACCGTAATTTTTACACTACTCATTATTCATGTGATAATTCGTTCAATTATATAATTATTCATCACTCGTAAACTTCTTTTCGAAAATTATCATTTTTTGTGTCCTTCAGACCGTAGATCAATCGGACCACGTGTCTAAATTATAGATTAATTACTTCATCTAAGATAACTCATTTAATTTACAAAAAATCTTTTTGAAAATTTGCGAAACCTAAAAAAAGACAATAAAGCACATCCCTTAACTTCTATTTAGTAAAAAATTCAAGAAGATATTTTGTGAAATAAAAAAGTTATTTTGGATGGAATTTTACAAGGGTTGGGTCACGTGATCTTGTTGATCCATGGCCTTAAGATTATAAAGAAATCAGATTAATAACTCACCTGCCATTGCAAGACCTCCCATTATCAGAGCTCCTCCGTATCCTTTACCCTTTTTCTTCCCCCGCCCTGGAACACGGAAATTTATAATTAGACTAATCAAGTCAGATTAAAGAGAATAATTATCATGCGAAAAACAGCAAAGACCTAAAAACTCCTCTAAAAAATCTCTTCTCATAATGACATACCTTCGAAGGTATCTCCAGGGATGGTAAGTTGTACACTTCTAGATGAGAGATATTCATGGAATTTGCGATCGAGCGCCTGATCGAGGCTCCTTTCCGTTGCATTGTCAGTTCCTTCTTCACTCTTTTTCACATTAGGATCTTTAGAAATGGAAATATAATCATTGATCACGTAAACGGACTCGTCTTTGATCGCAGAGTCAAGAACCTCGAGTGCCCTTCGTTTGAAGCAGTCGAATGTGTTTTTCTCGGTGGTACACTTTTCGAAAAATTTGCCATAGTCGCTTCGACCTTGAACGAGGTCTATAAGGACAAGGATTTTAAGGCCGATAAGGCAAACTGCACGTACCTTCTTCATCGGCCACTAAAGATCACTGATCGTTTTGTATCGAACCGAATCTGCCGAACAACACTACCCTTCGTGTTTATCAGTCACTTTCAGGAAAAATAAACTATAACTCTATTCTGCTATTCCATTCGAACTGCTGTCGACTAATCAAACTAGACTCAGGCTGCTCGGTTCTTATATACTTCATAGGTAAGAGCTACGTTTAAGTATCTCCTTCCATATCGACTTGGAATATCCTGCAAAAGATACGTACAGCCGCACCTAATACACGCGCTGTTTAACGCCCCCAACACTAGAACGAAGACGGCCTTCTCAACCAAAACAATACCGTAAAGCCTTGTAAGTATGTATCCCTCGACCCGTTTACCAAACGGGCCTTAAAAACTTCGCGGAAGAGCCCACTGACGGGAAATAAATATTCGCTTACAATAGCGTACCTAAAATTAGAGTAAAGCTAGAATATTTACGAGTGAGTCTCTAAGAGGCTTAGTGATTAGAAAACGCCTTTGTAAAGACAAACCGGTACCTGTTGTAATATCTCTCTTGTCGATAGAATCATTTTATTATCAGCCAGAGACTCCAATTGCATTATTAACGCCACTTTGCTTCTCCATAGCGAATAATTAAAGATGAGCGTTAAATCCCGAAAGTGGTAGCTGCTAGCGAAAGAAATCTAATTATCTGGTTTAGTTGTTCTGCAGAAAAGTAGAATAAGTGGTTCTAATTCAAGGTTGATGAAATTGGATCGGATGTTTTCGTAAAACATATTTTATTTGGTCTTGCATCCTTCTCTTGTAAGGTCTTGTAAAATTTTGGTATATTATTTTATTTCTTACTCGGAAATTTCATTACATATTTGTTTTAAGGAATGGGATTTCTTGTTTATTCTTTATTTTGATACGATATTTGGGTCGATAAGATTTAGACTATTATATATGGGTCATTCCATATTAGATTGACAGTCGATGTCACAGATTTGAACAAGATAATTTTTTTTCGGTTCTTTATCAACAATAAATAGACACGTATTTTTTTGTTTGGCCAAAAAAATTTTTTTTACAAGTATACGATTTTTCGAATTTTCTGAGAAATGATATTTTCGATATAGCAAGCGCACTTTCCAGCCTGTTTATCTTGAAAACAAATTGTTCGCACAAAAAATTTTCGAAATTACGAAAATTAGGGTTTTGACTCTTTTTTACAGAGATTTTTGCGAAAAAAATGTTTAAACATTTTTTAACATACAAAAGTAAAGAAATAAACGCAAAATCGTTTTTTTCCTAATTTGGCCCCTTTTGAAATTTTTTTCTTTTCGTGGATTTCGTGCATTCAGAAATACGCATGTGAAATTTCAGGCCGGAATTCGAAAAATTGTGGAAGTCATGAATTTTTGTGTCACGTTATGTTCGACCTCCGGATAAAAACTAGAAACTTTAAACGCGTTTTTCTCGGAACCATGTTTTTCAAATTGGCATGCACGATAACTAAAGAACAGCTTGACATATTTCAAAAGCTTTTATATCGGATTAAACTGTATTAAATTTTAAATATAATCACGTCGAGAAACATGTGTAGAAAAATTTTTTATTCCACTTTTTTTAAACAAATTTGACGAAAAAAAATCAAAATTTTGCAAATTTTGTTGTAATTTTTGTAAAAATCACTTTTTTCAAAAAACAAAAACGTCACTCCATAGAGGACTCAAAAACAAACAAATGCTGGTATATTAAATTTAATATAGTGATGTATCAAATTAAATATTATATGATTAGCAATTCACGTAATTTGATTGTACTCAATTATATAAACTTATTTTTGCAATGGATTTAGATTGTGAATATTAAAGCAGAGCATTTTATTTTATATAGATACACATTCGTTTTTAGATTATTTATAATAACTCAGTATTTGGACGATTTATCAGATGTACCTATAAGCATTTATACAAATCATGAATTTTCATTTTCAGAACAATTCCTAGTTCAAGTCTACATCAGTTTACTTCCCTGTACGTCGGATTCCGACATAATTAACCAGAATTTTTAGCATTATTGATGATTAAATTAATTTGAAATACCATCCACTAGTTTTGATGATTCACAAATTATGAAAAATTATAAAATATATTTTTTTTAACGACGCTTCAAGGTATATTAAGGTAGTTGTGCCAAAAATCAGGTTTATGGAAAGAAAGTTTTTCTATGATTTTAAGAGTTGAAATTATATTATCAATCGTCTCTCATAAAAGAAACAAAATTCAAGACTTACGAAAAATAATACTTTTAATAAAGTTTTTTCTAATAGAATTTTTCCTTACTATGGATTCTTACCAATTTTTGAAAAATGATTAGATTTTTATAAATTATGACTTATTTTCAGGAAAACTATTCTTTACAACTCTACTGTTTTCAATTTTAAAAGAAATGTTTCCAGGGCTTGAAATTGTTAAAAGAATTTTTTATAAAAAAAACTATATTTGAAGAATTTATTCTTTATTCTTAAAATTGGAAACGCTAGAGTTGTAAAGAATATCTTCTCCGAAAACACAAGTCATGATTTATGAAAATCTAATTATTTTTGAAAAATTTGTTAGAACCGAAAATCTGATACGCGACTAGTGATTCTCCGATAATGTAGGCAGTGGCAGAAATTTCAAACTCAACTAATTAATTTAATAAGAAAAAATTCTATACGAAAAAAAATTATGAGAAGTATTATTTTTCAAGTTTTGAATTTTATTTATATGAAATAATTTTTTGTCTGTCATAAAACATGACTAATAACAATGATTTGATTTTGAATTCAATACAAACATTTTTAACAGTGTACATAATAAAAGGCCATGAATAGATTTTAATGATTCTCACTGAATTCTAAAGTTCGTAAACATATATTTACAGTGTGATTCAAGGATAAGTTTACGTCACATTTTTGTTTGAAAAATGATTTCCATACCATTTGTCTCTTTATTTCAATTAACACCTTTGCAATAAGTGATTTCAATAATAATTCTATTACATTTTTTATGATAGAAAAATTATTTCAGTAAAAAATTGCTAAGAAATTTTTCGCAAAGTTCAGTGTGTTAAGTAGAAAAGGCAATTTATTGCAAGGCGCCATTTTTTATTTCTTTTACGTCTTCAGTCACGCTTGGTGGGTATTAAGTTAATGTCTTATTCTGATGCTTAATAAAATTGAAAATTATAGACATCGTATGAAATCTGTATACACTAAATTTATACACTAATTATTTTGATAAAATTTTATTTCAGATCTACACTGTACATCAAATGTTTTGCCATTAAGCTAAAGTCGATGTTCAATTTTGACTGTAATACTGCATTTCATTTTTCTATGAAATGACAGAACCTTGTAAAAGTACTACGTGTTAAGATGGAATCTTGTACTCATACGAAACGTTTTAATTTCACAAGACTCTGTCATTTTACAAAATAAGACGAAGCATTATTACAGTCGACTGTAATTTAAAGCCAAAGCTCCTTTTACAATGTACTTCATGTCAGAAATAATTTTAATTGAAGGTAATCTACCGCGAACTTTAATCTTTATTATGAAAATTAGTAATTTTTACAATGAAATTCGATTTTTGTCGAATAGAAGAAAATCAAATTATGAGAAAATCATACATCTACAAACTTTCTACCACTCTAAAATGTCGGATCCCAAATTGTCTTGTTTGAATCAGTTCTCTGACACGAATAAGCTTATTGCTCTCATTTTTCTCTGCATGTTTGGAGCAATGAACTGGAGCGTGTACGATCTTCACACAGGCGAGAGAAAGTTGATGATCCTCAACAAAAATGATCATCCACAATCTTCTCTGCCTGGAACCTTCTTTTTACGATACTTATAGAGATTTTAAACGTTTAATGTTTACATGGAGTTTTCTTGTTCATGTAATTCAGATTCAATTTTTAAATTCTCATTTCGATTGAAGTTCTGAAGCTTCATAAATAAAATTTAAAATAATGATTTTTAATTAAGTTTAATTTAGTATTTTAAGAAGCTTGATGACCCTAAAAGAAAAAAGTCATTTAGATAAGACCTTTTATATTTGACATTGAACTACAATAATGAAAAAAATTTTCGGAAAGAAATTTCATGATGGGATTATCATGAAGAGAATGAATTCATCTTACAATTTGAGAGATGTTCAAGCAATTCAAGTTCAAACATCATCAAGTTTTTATGCCATTATCCTTGTTATGGGGTTTGTGAATTTTCGCTATGTCTGATTAAGTGTGTAATGAAGCACTAATGATGTGTATTTACATGGCCACTTTATTTCATGGAATGTGGAAAATCCAGAATTTCAAACTGTATGCAAATAGAGTCAAAAGTTTGAATGTGCTCTTTAAATCTGAATCAGTCAAATTTTTACAGATTGAATCAGTGATTTGCCTTTTCACTGATTCACCAGTTAAAAAATATATTTCACTGTTAAATCAGTTGATTATCACTAATTGAATCAGTGGAAAAAATATTTTTACTGTTAAATCGGCTAATTTTCACTGAAGCAATCAGTGGAATTTGACTGATTTACAGTAACCTCTTTTTAGCTATTTGAATCAGTCAAATTTCACTGATAATCAGTAGATTTTAACCGATTCATATTTAGAGAGTGGTTAATTCCAATAGCACAGGTGTCACTTTATATTCCTGGAGCAATTGTAAAGAATCTCATTCAACTGAAGTGAAAATAGGAATCTCAGAAAGTAATTAAGCAACCATAACAAAATTTCTGTAAGTGCCATCTAATCAAAAGAGAATATACTTTTATCGTGTTTTTATTCGCTTTAATAGTCACTATATTTTATTGTACTTTTATTTCCTCATAAAACCGGGAAATTCGTCATTTTATAATTTTTAGATTTATGGTACACAGTGATATATTTACTAGGACGTATCAATGTTTATTGTGCGGAAAAATATAATATGATTTTAAAAGAAGATTTATTACTTGATAAAAACCTAAACTAATTTCACGTCCTGCTGAACGTGGATGAAAATAGTGACACTTCAATTAAATGGCAGTATATATTTTTATTCTTCATTCAGTACATCATCAGAGGAAGAAGTTAATTTGACTTTTTAATTGTAATTGCTGTAATTAGATCTGATTTATAACAACACTAAAATTAGTGAATAATTTAATTAAATTAATTGTGAAACAGATTCGTTAAAGTTCATTGCAAACTCAAATTCTCGTTTCCTCTTTGTGACAGTTATTATTCAACATTTTTTTCAGGATTTCTATTACTTTTGATCAAATATTTATGATTTTTAGAGTATCGGTCAGAATAACAATTATAGTTTCATTATATACTATTATATATTTACTCTCTAAATTTGAATCAGTCAAAATCTACTGATTATCAGTGAAATTTGACTGATTCAAATAGCTAAAAAGAGGTTACTGTAAATCAGTCGAATTTCACTGATTATTTCAGTCAAAATTGACTGATTTGACAGTGAAAAATATTTTTCTCACTGATGAATCAGAGAAAATTAACTGCTTTAACAGTGAACAATATTTTTTCACTGATGAATCAGTGAAAAGGAAAATCACTGATTCAATCAGTGAAAATTTGACTGATTCAGATTTAGAGAGTAATTAATTGGCAGTTATATGCTATTCCTTTTTTCCCAGGCTACTAATTACGATCGAAAAGTTTTATCAAATACAATTCATGACCAATTTTAGAGCGATCATTTCTTGAGGAAGTGGAAAATGTAAGCGTCAACTCATTCGTCAATACATTTTCCATAATCTCATAGACCTGAAGTACTTCCTGGACGTAATCCAGCGCCAAAGTATATCTCACGGATAAAAAGAATCGGTACAGTTAGACGACCGAAAGAGAGGACGACGCGATAATGGAGTGAGACTAATAAGACTTTAGCGAAAGCAGCAAAATTAGATCCACATTTCCAGGATGTAAGAATCTATGAAAAGAATTGAAGTATTAAGGTGACTTTTACTTTCTAAATTTTCAAAAAATCGAATTTTTTTTGCTTACGTAAAAATGTTCCTTAGTATCATAGAAATACTGCCCTAAAATTTTATTAAGAAATTCGAAATAGAAAGAATGATATAGCTGTATTTATAATACATTTTTTATAGTAAAAAAACTTTAAACGCGTTTTTCTCGAAATCACGTTTTTCAAATCTGGGAGACGTTTTTCTCAAAATCTATTGAACCAATCTCAGTAAACCAAAATTTTTTTAATACTCTATACAAACAACTAGTAAATAATCCTCTAAAAAGTGAAAAAAAAACATCCCATCTTTTTAGCACAGGGGTAAATTCATCCCCAAAAAAGGTGTTTTTTCGAACTTTTTATAAAATCGCGTATAAAGGCCATACAAATATAAAAAAATTAACTTTTTAAAGGTTTATTGTTTAGTTTCAAGTCTCATGAATTGAATCGCGTTGCAATTGTAAATAAATTTGTTACAGGAAGGCAGAAAAGTGTCCCGCAAATTAAAATGCAAAAATTTTTTTGTACACCTTAAAACATTGTTAACAATGTATGAAAAAATTTATAATTATGAATAAAATAGTTTTTTTTGAATATTTAAATATTGTCTTTTTTCAATTTAGAAAGTAAAAGTCCCCTTAAGAAATGGGTACAAAAGTAAGTAAAAGTGACTGATATCGTTTCTCGAGATATAAATGACTAATCCAATTTCCAAACTCATTTATTTTGATCTTTGAGGAAAAGTCAAGTAAGTTTGCTACATAATATCATTATGTCTGATAACGAGAGCAAATTAAAAAGAAAAATGTCTGAACGTAAAGTGACTTAGTTTATTTAATCTTGATAAGCCTGATTTCACGTAAGAATACCATTTACTATTAATTGTCTTAATATCATGCTTTAATCATGGATTTTGTTGATTATCAAATGAAATCAAAATTGAAAAATTAATCTCTTCAATCTTTGTCTCGATTCGTGTTATCAAAAAAATATCTCAAGTTCCAAGTCATATTTAAGAATTGTATTTAACTAATGAATTTACGACTTGAACATAGAAAGATGCTGGGAAAATTGTGTTTTTTACTTTGGTACATATCGTGTGTATGAATGATAATGATATTAGCTAATCATAAAATATAATATGAGGAAAAAGGATCCTGATTGTATAAAAGGGAGAAATACTTGGAATTATTCTGCCAGTCCTTATATTTAAAGAGGGACGTAATTAAGAATCACAAATTACTCTTCTACATGAAATAAATTTTCCACTCAATAATTCAATGCTCTTAATTAATTTTCGATTTAATATATTGTAGGAATTCTACTATAGTTTTAAGTTAATGTTCAAAATATTATATCTCAAAATTGTGCGTTCGGTACAAATACTCGCGCCACTGTCAGCACCAGCCCTCCCTAGCGGGCAAAATGTGAAAAAGAAACAAGACAGAGGAAGTCAGTCTAAGACGCACCAGTATTGAAAAAAGACGTATTCAGTACATCATGTAATTTTACTTCACATATCTTTTGAAATATAGTTCTTTTATGAATATACTTCTGATAGACCTACAAAATTATTAAGTATCATATCCCACAATATGCTTTGCAACTTATCATCAATGATTTTGAATTTTAACACTTTTACATGTTTTTTTTATATTAATTTTAATTTGTTTATTTATTTTTATTCGTTTATCAACAATGAAACAAGTTAAGTATGCAGCAACTATAAACGCTTTGTATATTGACGTATTTCATGAAAACCGTAATTCCTGCTCTGTTGGAAATAAATTGTAGCAGCCACAAAGTCATTTTATTCAATGACATATTCTTAAAAAAATAATTTAAAAAATGTTTCGTTTACAAAACTTGCGGAAATAATGGGTTAAACTTTATTATTATTTGTGATGCATTAAATGTTCAAGAATGAATCACAGTTCAGTTTATTCTACTCTAAGCTTCACTCGAGAGTTCGGTGAACCGTGAGTCGCAAGACTCGTTCCACTACACTGCAACAAATTTTTCGGAAATTTTTCCGAAAATTGTTGGACAGCTTAAAATACAAATGAGTCGTAAATTTTTCCAAAGATATATTCCGAAATATTCCTGACACAAAACTGGAAATAGTTCCTACTGTTTGGTCGGAAAAATATCCAGTTTATTAGGAAAAGTTGATATATTTCATAATTTAAGTGGAAAAAGATCCAAAAATAGTGAACAAATTCCCGTTTTTGTAGAATAATTTCCGCTTTTCATGGGAAAAATATCCTACAAATTAGGAGATTTGTGAAATTTTCTCACTTTTTTTATGTATTTCCTAATAGTTCGGAAATAAGTCCGAAAATTCGGTCAATTTTCCTCAAATCTATGAAATATCTCCACTTTCTGTAGGAAAATCTATGCCTCCTAAGGATTTAGGAAAAATTTCCTATTACATGGTAGGATAATGTACCGATATTTTTTACAGTGTATTCACGCAGAAACGAATGAAAGTAATCTGCGCCTTGGGCACACATAAAAGTTTTCTAATTTCAGAAAAGTGTTGAATTTTCAGCATACTTATTTTCCACGTTATTATATTTAATAATCGAAACCAATTATAAACATATAAAATACATAATTTATGGTTTATTTAATTTGATCCCAGTAGATTGAAGTTAACGCTTCTGCACGGAAAATATTAGCTGTCGAAACTTTCTTTAATTGCCATCAACTTTTGGATGTGACTAGTAAATGAGGATTTCGACAACTTTTTCAGAAGCTTTCATTGAAAGGTGTGCAGAATTATTGGATTCGTCAATGATTTTTTTTTCAATTTCAGTCCTATTCAAAAGTCGATGAGAAGTGACTACACTAAGAATTTTTATTCCCATTCTATCTGAATCTTTCGTTACTTTTAAGGTATACAAACTAAAGTCAATTCAGTAATAAAATTTGTCATAGTACCTCTGTTGAAAATCAAATCAAATTCTTAAAAGAGTTGCTATGAAATAGTATATTGTGCAACTAGGGAAAAAAAAATTTATTTTTCGAGTGTGAGTGTTTTCCCGTGTCGCACACGATATTTTTTCTACTAGGGGATCAGGAAATGGATTCAACGAGTGTGATTGCTGTGTTTCATCCCTCGTAATGCATGTAATGTATTACAAAATACTATTTCTCATTTAACACTTTTATGACAAATTCTGTTTTAGTCTAAAAGTTTATACAATTTATTCAAAGGTTTTACATTATCTAGTTATATAGGTTCTTTAAGTTTAATAAATTCTTGATTCATAAATTTTTATTAATTCATTTATAATTACTTCTTTATTTTTCACTTGAGTTTCTCAAATTAAATAAATTTTATGAAAATTCAAACAGCAAAAGTCTTGATAACTGTATTACATAAAATTTTTAAAATCTACACAGGATTTAGAAATCACATGAATTTATTAGACATAATAATAATTTTGAATTCACAATTGTAAAATACATCTTCTGAAAATATACAACGCAGAAAATAAAAGAATCTTTTTATAAATGTTTTCACACAAGATGCTTTTTTATAATAATTCAGTTTTTCAATATACATTTTGAAATTTGATTTCATTATACTTCATACGTAGTTATAATAAAAATTTATATTAAATAATAATTATTGATTATATAATAATATATTGGATATATTAATAATTAATAATTATAATAATCAATTAATCGTATTGAATTTTTGTTATATACTTGTAACTGAAAACTAAGAAATTTTTTCTCAAATTTACGAAAAAAGTAACACGATTTTCTGAAATTCTATTCTAATTATACGAAACTGTAACTGAATCAAACTCCAGTCAGGTGCTTCGTGAAATTGCGGTCGAAATTTCTAACAGTGTAATACAAAATTAGTTCAAATATTAACTTCTTGGAGACTAAGTTTGCTAGCTCAGTCTCGTTGCTAAAAAAAGTTGGTCTTTTACGATAAAAAATATAGAAAATAAGTATACGACGTTTGTTACGTATCAGAGGTAGAAAAACGCGTGGATAAATGAGTTTTCGACACGTAACATGACAAATAGTTATCAACGTGTCATTACCGCGTTGAGGTGGCAACATAAGACGTGGTGACTGTGATTCAGTGCTTGCTGAACGGGACGTCTCTATAACTAGTAACACTCAGTCAAACACGTTAACCAAAAAATGCTTAAAAATACTAAAATATTTTTGATTTTTGTAATTATACTGATAGTCGCTTTAGGAGTTAATAGTAATGAATCTTATAAAGAACGTGAGTATGTATAAATATGTTACTTTTATAAGATGAAAGTAGTATTTTGATTTAGATCTGTGAGTTCACAGCCTAATTTTGATTTCTTCTAAAGTTCTTTAATTTATTTTCCTGCCTAAAAAGACGCAAAATTTTTCTAACCAAAGAATTTGTTTAAGTTAAAGCAGAAATTTATTTGACTCGAACCAATTTTTATTTGGTCCAAAGATATTTTGTTTAAATCAAACAAATTTTGTTTCATTCAAACAAAACATTTCTTTACATCAAAGAAAGTGTTTCAAACAAATAATTTTTTTTGATTCAACCAAATATTTTTTCTCAGTGTACATATTACTTACACAGGAAAAAAAGTTTTGAATTTGTTATGTCTAACAGACGATTTTGAATTAAATTTAGCTATCCCGTGTATAAACGCAGAAGTCTGTCCTTTTCTAATGGTCTACTTTATATCACACCTAAAAAGAAGCCCATTTTTGGACTTCACTCAAGACTTCTTTTTTCTGTGTATCTTACTATCAAATCTAATCTGAGAAAAAATAAAAAAACTAACCTACTTTGTGTAGAATCAATTGGGATATTTCAAAATGATATACCTTGATGGAATATTGAATTTATGTAAACTGATTTCATTTTTAAATGCGTATGTCTCCTTGTAACATATTTATGTTTTATGCCGTATGTACCAAAACTTTAATTTTTTTCTCATCTGATGACTTATTTCAAAATCAAATTCAAAACTAGGAACTATAGAATTAAAAACCTATTTCCTACTGAGACTTTGAATTTATGTAATATAATAATTAATAATTGAATTTTAAATGAAGATTGCAAACCTGAGTGTTTGAAACCTGATGAATGTAAAACGTGTGTCGACGACTGTAATAAGAGAGGCGGTGGTCCAAAAATGACAAAGGTGAGTTTGTGCAAAAAATTTATTTAAATAATTTATATATTTCAAATGAAAATGAAGGAAAATGGGTTTCCCACAAATCAGTGATAGAGGTCCGACATCGAGCGGCAATCGGAGTTCGATTCCTCGGGCAATGAATTTCTAGCGATTTTTTTTGCAATTATTTTAAATTCAATTTTGCTGGTTTAGTCAATGAATTTTCGTTGAGAAAAGCCAGATTTTCCAAGTTTTAATTCAGAGAATAAAATGAAAATTCAATGCGTTTAAAACAACACACAATAATGACGAGAACCATTATTATACAGCAGTATATTTCTTTTTATCAAGTATAATTTCATCTTACTTTCAAATAAGATAGTGTGCTTCATGATAAAAAAGATCGTAATACCGTTTCACGGTTTTCGTCTTCATTGTTTGTGGGTCTTATATCTTTACGTTTTTTGTATCTTTGAAGATAGGCTTGAAATCATTTTTCTTTTCATTCCTTTATTCAATGTTAGCAATGTACTGGTAAGATATCGTACATACAGAAATTAATTGGTAGATACAACCTTTAAGTTCTCCTTTTTCCTCTCATAAATTACTGATTAAATATATTAGAAACAGGAAAACAACCAACCTCGGACAATATGGATGTTTTCTTAAATTTATTTACTCTTGCATTGACGTTTCGATGACATTATGTCATCCTCTTCAGATCAACAAGACATTTCTTTCAGTGTTTGGTTCTATAATAATTATAAAAATCTGGTGAGATTCCTGAGATAATAAACATAAATTTATCCATAATATATATATCAAAATACATAGTATCCATTTTTATACAAACATCACAAAAATATATATATCATCGATTGTTGTCAAAACTTTAGTCAATATAAAATTCAAAACTTGTCAAAATAGTAAAGGGTTTTCTAATAGGGGCATAACAATTTTATCTATGAATAAAACACAGAAATATTTGAGATGTTGAGTTCAAATTTATTGTGAGTGTATTGCAAGCATTATATTTTATGAATGAAATTCGATATCGGTCATATGACCACCACGAGCCCGTTTACAGCGGTCGATTCTTTGAACCCAATTTTCCACCACTCTGGCACACATTTCGACCGGAACGTTGGCAATTTTGCGTTGGATGTTGTCTTTGAGGTCATCTAAAGTTGCTGGCTTGTTGGCATAGACCAGTGACTTGATATGGCCCCATAAGAAGACATCCAATGGCGTTAGATCGCATGAACGAGGCGGCCATTCGACCTGACCATTTCTCGAGATAACACGTTCACCGAATTTGCCTTTCAATAAATCGATTGTAACGCGTGCTGTGTGGCTAGTGGCACCGTCTTGTTGAAACCACATATCGTTGATGTCAAGTTTATCCAATTCTGGCCACAAATAATCTTCCAACATAGCACGATAGCGCTCTCCATTGACGGTAACATGACAGTCGTTTTCATCCACGAAAAAAATACGGCCCAATCACATCTCCGGCATGAAAACCGCATGAAACAGTCACTTTTTGTAGATGCAACGGTGTCTCAAGAAGCATATTTGGGTCTATTGCTGACCTATAACGCATATTTTTCTTATTAAGAAAGCCATTGAGCCAGAAATGAGCTTCATCGCTGAAGATGATTTTTTGATGAAATTCTTCATTTTCTTCAAGCTTTGCCAGAGCCCCATTGGAGAAATTTCGGCGTTTCAAATGATCGAGTGGCTTTAGTTCTTGAGTCAATTTAATTTTGAAAGCATGTGGGCCCAGATCTTAATCTTAATCTTAATCTTAATCGCATAATACGCCACAGTGTCGTTTGAGCGATGCCCAATTCTTGAGAACGACGTGGAATCGACTGATTTGGATCATTTTAAATGGATGTACTTACGACTGCAATTATTTCTTCGCTTCGAGCAATACGACGTCTTTTTGGCACCGGAACGTCCAATATTGTAAATTTGGTCTCGAATTTATCCACTATAGCACGCACAGCCTGTCGAGTGGGACAATTATTACACTCTAAAAAAAAGTCTATTGATGGTGAAATTACGTTCTTTTCAGAATGCATCCATTGAAATTAAGCAGATTTCTTTTGTCTATCAACAGAATTGTTTCACTATTAAAAAACACACTGTAAAATGCGAAACGAAAATAGTTTTACCGATAAACGATTGATTTGACTCTGAAAAGAAATCCTTTAACTATTAAAGGATTACATTTGTAATTTTGGAATTTACGTATATCACAACAAACAATTTTTATCCGCATAACCTCATTTTTTATTGCTTATGACAATCGAAGCATTATAATTTTTTTTCTTTTATCCTCAAAATTATATTTCCTTTGTACGACAAAGGATTTTGTTTCTAGACCTAGGGAAATACTTTGACAGTAAAAGGACAGCATTTGAAACGACGATCCTTTAACTGTTATATGATTTCCTCTCATGCCAATTTTGAATAGAAAATCCGTTAATAGTGAAAGGAATAATTTGACAGTCAATAGTCTGTTTTTAGAGTGTACGACCGAAAATTGGAGTAAGCGCTCTTAAAGACTCAAAATTTCGGTATCAATTTTTAATAATTTCCAAACGTTGCTAGTTCGTGAACTTTACCATGATTAAAATCTTGACTTTAACTAACGTTTTGACATTGACAGTTCATTAAACAAGTTTAAGGGTGCGTTCATATAAAGATACGGAATTGTTATGTCCCTATTGGAAAACCCTTTACTAAGCATCGTAACTATCTTGACGTCCTATTTTGACAAGTTCTGAATTTTGTATTGACTAAAGTTTTGACAACAATTGATGATATATATATTTTTGTGATGTTTGTATAAAAATGGATACTATGTATTTTAATATATATATATTACGGATAAATTTATGTTTATTATCATCTCACCAGATTTTTATTATTATTATAGAACCAAACACTGAAAGAAATATCTTGTTGATCTGAAGAGGAAGACATAATGTCATCGAAACGTCATTGTAAGAGTAAATAAATTTAAGAAAATATTGTCCGAGGTTGGTCATTTTTCTGTTTCTAATGAAGAAAATCAGTCGAACGTTAAATCATCTAATTTTGATTAAATATACATTTTTTCAATAGTGTGCCATCAAAATTATGAATAAATAAGCAGGATTTGGTTTATAAGCTGAAAACGGGTTCCAATGGAACAAGCAGTTTTTAAAGTGGCGTTTTTTATTATAAGCTCTCTTTTACGTTCAAATCTTCACTGAAAATACTTCTATATCCAACCTAGATAAAATAGAAGGCTTCTGAAATTCATAGCCGTTCCACTTGACGTGATTAGATTTCTGTACATTTAGTGTTTTTTATGTTTGTCATTTTCGATTTACTTGTACATTGGTGTCCATTTATTCTGCTGTATTAAAACTTTAATTTCTATCATTTTTCTCTGTGTAACTTTACGAATCAAAAAAAAATTACAAAAGCAAGATTCATAATCTAACACATACTATCATTGCAGGAAAAGTGCGCAAAGAGGTGCAGAAAAAAACATTGCAAAGATGAGGAAAAAAAAGAAGAATGTGCATCAACCGTACTTAACTGCTGTATAAGTGCAGGTAATGCTGTATTGGACGATGACAAATAAATAGATCTCAAGAAAATAATACATATGCCTGCCGCGTGGAGGCGTTAAAGAGAAGAAATTATTTCAATTTAAATAAAAAATGTTCTATTTTGAGCAATAAAATTTCCAACGTCAGTTGACAAAAATGAAAATTAGCACTATTTACTACCTATCAAAGTCATTTTAAAACTGATAATAATTATGCAGGATTTTAAGTATTGTGTATTTTTTATTACACCTTCGCGGCTACCGAGAATAGTACGATTGACTCAAACCAATATTTCGGGTCTTAAAAATATTGTATTTTGCTACAAATTTCAGTATCAAAGGCTTAGATTTGATATGGAGTATACATATACACTGTTTGAAATTTCTGTATTAATCTTCTGTTACGTTACAAGTACGTAAATACTTACTTTGATCGAAGATTCCTCGTTTTAATTTAGGATCGAATGATCCCCGCTTAGGGATGAGGATAAGTCAATGAAAAGACACAATGATTACTAAATAATACAAATTAAATTTATTAAATAATTATAATTTGGAATTTATAAAAATGTCGATACAATTGGTATGTAATTGGAGGCACAGGCTGGTTGGTTGGAAAAAGACAGAAAATAAAGAGAGAGAGAGTGAGGAGTTCGGTACCTTTATGATTTCCTTTTTGACAATGAGTCTAAGATCCCTTCAAGGATAGTTAAACGGACCACGGTAAATCTATGTCTCTCGGGTCTTCACACTGGTAAACTGCACGGTACAATTATCTCACGCTGAGAATCCTTTTAAAGTTTTTTGGAAAATGCCGCACTTAAATTCTGCTCTCAAAACTAGTTTTACCCTTGGCGGCGTGTCCTTTTTATATTATATTTTTTAGTGACATCACACATTGCGCAGTCTCCTGCTGCGTGTGACGTAGTTATACCTCTCTTTTCAATAGGTGGTTTTCTCTCTCTTTTAGTAACTTCCCCAGATTTTTCTCTAGACCTAGCCTGTGCCTATACTACATTCTAATACGTCGCGGGACGTGACACTTCCATTAATCTTAATAAATACAAATTTTTATTTGAATTTTTATACACATGTGTATATGTTTTAATTGAAAAGTTATTAGATTTAATATGAAAATATATTAATTTTTCATAATATACTAATCTGTTGATTTTAATTTACCACTTTTATATTAAAGTTTATTAAAATTGATAAGATATCTAACAGTGTACAGAATTGCCTTTAAATTTTAATAGCTATTTTCAGGTCTACACATTTATATTTAAAAGCGTATTCTACATTAAATAAAAAATAAATCATAATTTTGCCATATAAAAAAATGCAATTTTGTGTTAATAAACACTAATTCAAATGCAATAATATTATATAAAATCATTTTTTTTGATCGGAAATGGAATTTGGATTGTATGAATGAAGTGTGGATTTGGAAATGAGTCGTAAATTCTAAATTTCAAGAAATCGACACTGATCAGACTATTTCGATATTTTGAAGGTTTGAACAGTGTCGAATTCTTGACATTTTTAATTCTACTTTTGTTTGGACGTTGAGAAAAATTTGAGTTCGTGGTAAAACTGGTTCGAATTTAGTTTGGAATCGTAAATTATTATAAACCCTTAAGGAGCACTAAAATTTTATCCGTTCATCCAGTACCAAAGTTGAGTACATCTTAATATTATTTTACAGTTAGCAGTACGGTGGATTCTTTGTTTATTCTGCTATCGAGGTAAATGGAAAATTTTGCAGCCTTACGTCACCAGGGAATCATTTTTCATTATTTTTTATCAATTTCAATTCAAATATAGCGTATTTAAAAATATTCTTTATAATACCGAACATACTTTATATTTCAAAACCATCACCATGTGGTCTTGAAATATAATGAATAAAGAAGTATTCGTAAAAATTAATGGAAAACTAATAATGAAGCCAAGTTGTTGAAATCATTACTCCGGAGAGATTTTTCATGTGTAACACTTTGACTTATTTATAATAATACTATTATTCTTATTTAGGTTCTATTTTAATCATCTCTAGTCCAGACAAAATTTTTCCCAGATTTGGAGCTTTGCTCAGATCGTTCAGCAACATAAACATTAATGACCTCAGGAATGACATATGATTCCTGAATTCTGTACTCCATATGATTGTCGATAGGGCGACTGGATATTCTAAAAAGGATATCCTCCCCCTTCTCCTACTGTTTTGTCCAAAACCGTATTCATCAAAATTAAGTGAAGTTGACGCTGTTGCAACAGAAGAGAAAGTAGAGGATCAAACTTCATCAAAAGCAAGGTCGTTTTCGTAATTAACAAAAATATTCGAAACAGCAAAGAAATGAGGGAGACAAAGTTAAATTTTAATTTTAGGAGGAAGGCAACAGGACTTTTCGCTTCAAGAGTCCACCTAGAATGAGAGAAAGGTTATGAGAAGTTGTTGGCAATGACCTTGACCGTGCTGCCTTCTAGTGGTAAACAGTTATAACACGTTCAAGTTCAACTCGGCAGGAATCAGAACCTTTCTTTTCCTAGGTTCATTTCCGAACTAGAACCACGTGACTAATTTTCAATTGTTTGTATTTATTCATTAAGTATAGGTGAAAGAAATACGAGAAATATGAAATATGATATCTGAAAATTAATGTTGATCGTTATCAGAAAGATGCAAATCATAACTTTAATGACATAAAACATTATTATATTTTATGACTAAGAAAGTTCATTTTTGTCAGTCGAAAACTTATTAGAGGTAATTTAAATATATATATGTATATATATATGGTTTAATGAAATTTGTTGATCTGACATAGATTCCAAATTATCTGTCTAATTAATTTAAATAAAAATTGTTTCCACATAACTTTTTATTCATAAAGATATTTTCAAACTCTTCTGTTTGTTTAAAGTTTAATTTTTCTGTTCTGTGATCTTATATTTTAGAAATTTCATTAAGTATAGTATTTAGAGACTGTTTATCATCAACATTCATTTCTAAAACTTCTGTGAACAAGTTACTATCAAGTTCTCTGTGGTACTGAAGATTCACTAGTTTGTCGTTAGATAGCGCGCATATTCAATTTCATGAACTCAATGTTTATAGATTATGATAACTAGTAATAAAACTAAAACAAGCTTTTATATCACGGAGAGAAATAACTAGTGCTGCCCACGTGAAAGATACCAAGCTTTGAGAACAAGTGAAATGAGGAGTGTGAGATACATAAATTCCAGTATTTCACAATAGCCAATTTCACGTGCGACGCAAGTGAGGGTAGTTGATCCACGAAAATTAGACCTCAGGCAAAAATAGATAATTTTGCTCTCAAGAATAGCAATATTATTATTGAAGGGCTAATTTAAACGAGAAAAGATTATTTTTCATAACAAAAATTTGGAATGCATAAAAATAATGTATTTAAAAAATTTTTATTTTTACCCGAACTTTTTTTTTTATCGCTTCATACCAAATTTTAAAAAATGATGCGATTCTAATAAATCATGGATCATTTTTTCAGGAAAAAGATTCTCTACAACTTAACCGTTCCCGATTATCTCAAATTGATCAATTATTATCAAATTCAGCAATTTGTTTATAAGAATTTTGTTTTGGAAAATTAATTTTTAATGGTTTCAGCCATTGAAGAATTTATTTCCATAAATTGGGAACGGTTAAGTTGCAGAGAATCTTTTTCATGTAAAAATGATCCGTGACTTATTAGAATTACATAAATGTTTTAAAATTTGGTATTAAGCAATATGAAAAAAAGTTCGGGTAAAAATACTTAAATACATTATTTTTCTGTATTTCAAATTTTTTTCATGGAAAATTATCTTTTCTCTTTCAAATTAGCCCTTCAATAATAATATTTCTATTCTTGAAAGCAAAATTATCTATTTTTGCCTGAGGTCTAATTTTTGTTGTACACTGTCTCACTAAGTTTACGAGTCATCTTGTGGCTAATGATTGAAGCTCACATGACTCGCATGTGAGCGCAGTGTATCTAGTGCATGGACAATACCGTATGTGTCAAGCATGAATATCAGGCTTTTATCCTTAAAACTTCATGGTTTTACCACTTGAATGGATCCAAGTGTTGAACACTAGTTTGTCTGAAGTGCGCGGCACTAATTATTTCTCTCCGTGAAACGAGAAAATATGAGAGAAAACAATGAAGTCTTTTGAAATTTTTTTTATGATTTCACGAGTTTTTTCTCGAGAAATCTACACGGAGAAACTCTTCCTTATAAAATCTAATACTATTATATTTATTTTTACTAAATGTCAATAGGAAACGAGGATATAGTAACAAAACTAGTTTTGCTTGCCATAGCGATAGGAGGAAATACTTTTTCTGAACCAATTCTAAATATAATATAACTTCATAAATTACCATTGAGAGTTACAAAGATTAATATCTTTGATGGAAAATTGAAAGTAGAAATAAGTGATACCTATATAAATAAAATGTAAAACTATCAATGCAAGAATTAGTTTTTTGAATAATATAAATTGCAAAATAGTTTAGAAAAAATTACCATTGTCAATAGTAGTTAATAATGAAGAGAGAAAGACTTGAATATTTTGCAATCGAATACTTCATATATTAGAATAGTACGTTGCCAAAATTCCCATTGGCAATAGTAAATGTACTGCCAAGTAACGTCAGATACGCCGAACGTTTCCGATATCACCCGAGAATCACTCCATGTGCTCGTTATGATTATTTGTCGGTACCCGATATAGTAATATATTTTAGTATATTTGAATGTGGCGCCTTTCTAACTTACGATTTTTTCTAGCAGAGGGACTACCGTGCTTCTTCTCACAAATCATAAAAGTTTTCACAGTTTAGTATATAACGAAGTTGCTACATTGTAACTATCATATCACTGGTCTCTAAATTTGAATCAGTCAAAATCTACTGATTATTAGTGAAATTGACTGATTCAAATAGCTAAAAAGAGGTTACTGTAAATCAGTCAAATTTCAATGATTATTTCAGTGAAATTTGATTGATTTGACAGTGAAAAATATTTTTTTCACTGATGAATCAGTGAAAATTAATTGATTTAACAGTGAAAATTTGACTGATTCAGGTTTAGAGAGTGCGATGCATTTATGAATGTGTGCGTTGTGCAGTTAGGTTAGGTTAGTATTTAAGTATGTAAGTATGTAACTATGTTAATAAATACTCTCTCTATGTTGCTCACAAAATCTAAAAAGAACTATAGTAAAATTTACGAATGACGAAATTTTTTTATTATAAAGGTGCAATTATTCCCTATTTTCGATAGGAAAAGTTATAAATATGGTTCCACTATCTTCAAATGACTATGGTAATTTGGTTAGACAGAAGATGTGACTTTACTATTGTCTTTTGTAAACTTAACATTCTTTTTTAGGAATTAATGAAACATTTATTGGGTTTACTTTAATATAATCGTTCTATGTGTCGATCATGATTTTACCTTTTCAGGAAATAAAACTTACTTTTTTTTAGGCATAAGTACAATTATTTCACCATTTTATTCAATATTATTGGTAACTCCATAGTTAAATATTCAAAATATTAATTTCTAAAAAACTGACGTTATATCCTTGCTTCCTCTTGACTTTTAGTAAAAATAAATATAATAATATTAAATTTTACAATGAAGAGTTTCTCCGCGTATCATTTAGTTCTGTATTAAGAATATTTCGAATGATAAATATGTAAGAGAAGGTAGGACTTTATTTCTTAGACTTTCCATCCGACCAAAATTTCTATCCTCCCAGAAAACGATAAGATTTCATTCTTCCTAAAAATCACTAGTTTCCCTAGACTGATTGGGCACTGGTTAGGAAAATATGAGAACGTCACACGCCGTCCCCAATGAATTTAGAGTAATCTATTGATTTTTTAGAGAAGTTAAAATTTAAACAAATGATAAGTCGGGTAAATGTATCCCTACCGAAGAAACAATAGATTCCCTAGATTGATTGGGCATGGTGTGTAACATTCTCATATTTTTCTAACTGTATTAATATTTTACTAAGTTAAAATATGTAAATATTTCTATTGTAGTAAAGATACGAATTCTAAAGAATTGATCCTAAAATAGAAGCCTGGGATCGAAAGAATCATAACAATACACATAAATTAGTGGATAACTTGATTTCTACGAAAATTTAACCGTTATAAATGCGTGATCTTATGAACGGTAGGTGGTTATCTCTTCCTGTTATTTGTCACACTTTGTCATTCTTAGACTAACCTGATCCTCTTGATAAAGAAGGAACTTGAAAAATAATAAAAATCTCCAAAATTAAAATATCCAGCATGTAATTTATTTATTTTAATTGTACACAAAAATGGCACTTAAATATTTAATTTTATTTCACGATTGAGCAAAGCTAGAATGAGATTCATTTTTTGTAGTCTTAACCATAGTTTTGTAGAAATATGGTTTACAAGATTTGTGTCATTTTAAATTAAATTAAATTCGCTCATGTAAAAATAAATGCTTTAATTATTAGAAATTGAGATACTTTTTCACTTTTTTTAGCCTAATTAGGGAAAAAACTTAAAATTCTTCTATAACTGCTACTTTCTGTAAATAAAAGTTTTTACGAATTATGAAAATTTTCATTTTAACATTTTCAATATTTTTTTTCTTACGTTGATTAATTTACATAATTAGGTCAACAACATGCGTGATGCAACATTGCTTTAAGTTTCAAATATAACCATAAAACTGTTATGATTATCTTCAATGGGAAGAAGATCTTAATCCAGTTTCTTACTCTCTAAATCAGAATCAGTAAAATTCACCAGAAATAAGTGCATGTACATTGATTCACCCGGAATTCTGATGGAAGTTTTAAAACTGGTATTCAGTGTATTCGGTTTAAGTCAAGACGCTTTAAGGGGTAAAACCATTGTAGAAATTTCAAAATTCATTTTTTCTTTTATTGTAAAAGATGCTTTGAACCTTCTAAAATATGAGGCAAAAAGTCCAATCCCTGAAAAAAATTTGTAAGAGTTTTCTAAGAGTAGAATTTTTTCATTTTTTCATGTCTATAAGACATTTCAAATCTCAAACGCGTTTTTCTCGAAACATGATTTTTCAAAACGGCACGCAGCATAACTCTAACAATTTTCATTCTTTTTATTTGAAAATTTAACCTCAACTTTGAAATAACATTTCAAAGTCAACCACGTACGGAATTTTCGACTAGTTAATTTAAACAATGTTTATTAACAAGTGACTGTCTTTTTTTTGGAGAAAATTGAACGATTTTATTTAAACACTCGCCAATTGCACAAAAATCAATATTTCTAAAATACCCTACGTGATTCATTAGCTACAGTCATGTAGATTACATTTTTTTTGATTTTTTCCAGCTTCAAATCTGCACCAGTTATAGTGCGTGCCGCAGATCGCTTCAAATTCAACATGCCTCAAGAGAGTTGCTGCAGTGTCGCCATTTTGTAATATTTACCTGCAAAAATTTTTTGTGATATACTTAAATAAATGCTCAATAACTACCCCAAGTATTATTTCTCTATCAACTGTCCTTCCGCCCAAAAAAAATTGCCAAAGAAACGCTTTTTTTTAGGCCCTTAGAGCAGTGTTACCCCTTAAGTGAAAGTTGTCATAGTCATAAATTTTAATCTGGCTCAGAAAGTGGCTTATTTTTGAATAAATTATAGGGTAACATGTACTTGCAATTTGTATGTGCCCTCAGGGGAAATTGAATGAAAGCGTGAATTATCTCTAACGTTTATTTTATGTACAGTTTATTATAATTTAAAAAAAAGAGATTTCTCAATTTCACTAATAAAATTTTTTAATACGTTTCTAGAGTTCATATTAAAAAATTTTCAAGTGTAGGCAAAGGTGCAATTTTTTTTTCGTTTGTAACTACTTTAAATTCCGTTCAGATAAAGAAGTTCTTTTATGTTGGTTTTATCTTCATTGTTGGATTATGCATTCCTCAGATTCAAATTATGATAACTAAAAGTGAAAATCGTTTATTTGAGATATTTTTTTCAATTATAATTCAACAGTTTATATCTGATCATGATCTTGCTTGGCAAAGAGACAATCAAGTAACAGTTTCCTATTTTCGAGTTTATCTTACGCCACGTAAAATATGTTTACTCTACAGATAGTAATCGTAAGAACAAACGGAAGGTTTTCAAATTGATATGAAAAGGATGATACATCTATACTTGTTGAAAAATTATTGAGAAAGTGTAAGTCTTCAAAAAAGGAGATGAGCAATATCCCCATATTAAGGTAGGAATAGAGTCCTAAAATTCCTGGTATGTCCTTTTCTATCATATAGCGGCATCTTCTATAGAAATAACATCGCGCTATAGACGAGGAAAAGAAACACCGAAATTTTTTAAATTCTAGATGGTAACCAAATCTCGAACTTCATGGTTTCACCACTTGAATTGTTCCAAGTGTTGAACACTAGTTTCTCTCAAATGCGCGGCACTAGTTATTTCGATCCGTGTCCCTTTTCCTAAAATTGACCAATAATCTCACTTTGACACCATACTCTCTAAATCTGAATCAGTCAAATTTTCACTGATTGAATCAGTTATTTGCCTTTTCACTGATTCATCAGTGAAAAATATTTTTCACTGTTAAATCAGTTAATTTTCACTGAAATAATCAGTGAAATTTGACTGATTTACAAGTAACCTCTTTTTAGCTATTTGAATCAGTCAAATTTCACTGATAATCTGTAGATTTTAACTGATTCACATTTAAGGAGTATGCTGGAGGCAGATAAAAAACAAAATTTTAAAATTAATGGGACTTTTACTTTCTAAATTTTCAAAAAATCGATTTTTTTTTTTTACGTAAAAATGTTCCTTAGTATCATAGAAATACTGCCCTAAAATTTTATTAAGAAATTCGAAATAGAAAGAATGTAATTATGACCCTTTTATTGAATAAAATTATACTAAAAAAACTTTAAACGCGTTTTTCTCGAAATCACGTTTTTCAAATCTGGGAGACGTTTTTCTCAAAATCTACTCAACCAATCTCAGTAAACCAAATTTTTTTTGATACTTTATACAAAAAACTAGTAAATAAACCTCTAAAAAGTTAAAAAAAAACCACCCCATCTTTTTAGTACAGGGGTAAATTCATCCCCAAAAAAGGTGTTTTTTCGAACTTTCATAAAATCGCGTATTAAGGCCATACAAATATAAAAAAATTAACTTTTTAAAGGTTTATTGTTTAGTTTCAAGTCTCATAAATTGAATCGCGTTGAAATTTTTAATAAATTTGTTACAGGAAGGCAGAAAAGTGTCCCGCAAATTAAAATGCATCTTTTGGAAGACGCCCTCTGCAGTGGTAAAGTAATTAAAAGTGCCCAAAAAAATTTTTTTGTACACCTTAAACCATTGTTAACAATGTATGAAAAAAATTATAATTATAAATAAAATAGTTTTTTTTTTAAATATTTAAATATTGTCTTTTTTTAAAATTTAGAATGTAAAAGTCCCCTTAAATATTTCGAGGAGGAAATTTTGAAACCCGTACAGAAATCTTAGCGTGGCACCCTTCTGGTCCTAATGAGGCGAAATAAGGCCCTGATGAGGCGATGAAAAATGAAGCGCCTAACCTTATGAGAGCTACAAAGTTATACCATTACTGTGGCCTTAATTTGGATCATATAAGGCCCCGTTTCATTTTCATGTTGTTATATTTTTATTTCTTCAAACATATTTTTGTTTTCAGTAAACAATACAATCAGAAGTAGACAATTTGTTCAAAAATATTTATTAAAAGATAAGTAGTATATATGTAGCTTATATAAATGTACCTTTTGAACTTCATTGCATAGATAAGGAATGGTAATAATGTAACTGTGTTTTCGAACACGTAAAGTGCTCTAAGCTTTTGAAATAAGTAACAAATCTTAAAATAAAATTATTTTTTAAAAAAATGTTTCTTTTTGAAAAATTGTTTTCACGAATTCAGCCATTGAAAACTTTACTTTTGGAATTAGAAACAATAGAATTGTAGAGAATATTTTCCCTAAAAAAGTAGGCCATGATTAATGGAAATCCAATCATTTTTAAAAAATTGATAAGAAGCGATAGTAAGGAAAAATTCTTTTACAAAAAACATGATTAAAAGAATTATTTTTCGTAAGTTCTACATTTTTTTCATAAAAATTATGTTTTTTCATTCTTAAGACATAACTGGTAGAATCATTTCAAGTCTTAAAATCACAGAAAAACAGTCGTTTTGGGAGAAATTACTGATCCTTATGAAGAATATGAGTATATTACATTCCTTCATAGAATTTAAAATTTCTAAATTAAATATTTCGCGAAGAACATTTAAAATCTGACAATTTAAAGTAGTGCACTCGTAAAAACTAGGCCTTAGGCCAAAATAGATAATTTTGCTTACGAGAAAAAAATTTTGGAGAAAAGATTCTGTACAACTTGACCGTTTCCAATTTTTGAAAATGAATCATTTATTATCAAATTCAGCAATTTGTTTATGAAAAGTGTTTATGAATGGTTTCAGCCATTAAAGAATTTATTTATGAAAATTGGAAATGGTCAAGTTGTCAAGAATCTTTTCTCTGAAAAAATGATTCGTGATTCATTATAATTGCATCATTTTTAAAAATTTGGCTCGAAAAGATAAAAAAAAATATTCAGACAAAAATTAAATTTATTTATAAATTTAATAATTTTAAATCTTTCTGTGGAAAAAAAGATGTTTTCAACTGCGCTGGGATTCGAGCCCAGGTCTTTCGATTGCCGGTCAACTGCCCACTAATTGATTTGAAATCATTTATTTAAAAAATTATTTTTCTATGTTTCAAATTTTTTATATATATGTATAATATTTTCTTTTTCAAATAATCCCTTTAAGGATGATAAATTTTTTTCATGAAAATAATGGTATTTCTTCCATAAGACACGACTAATAATATCATTTCAAGTAATAAAATGATAGATAAACGATAAATACCTAAACTGTAATTTTACTTAACAGCAGTGGATGTGTCAATGTAAGACGTAGCAATAAATGACGTGGCGACTACAAATCGAAATGCGAAGAATTTAAGTATTTGTAATTCTTGAAATTCAGAGAGACTCATTATTCAGAATATGTTTGAACGTACTAAAATGTTTCTGATTTTTGTGATTTTACTAACAGTCACTTTAGGAGAAAATGCTGAACCGTATGAAGAATGTGAGTATATATCAATATGTTACTTTTCTGATATTAAAGAAGTTATTTAATTTGCTTTAGAAGTTTACAGACAATTTTTTTATTAGCTCAAAAATTCTCCAGTTTCATTTATAGACCAAAAAATTGCATAATTTATCAAATTTCTGTAATAATTTTCTGATTGGGATAAAATTTTTTTTACTCATCCTGCAATTAATAATGTGATGTTTCCATAAAAAATATATGTTGTGACTTTCTACTCAAATTTGAAAAAATTATAATTAACTAACGTAATTTTTGTGAAATTACATAGTAAAATCAAAGAACGGCATGTAAACTCAAAAGAAAGCAAATAAAAATATTAGAATGCAGGTAGTGCTGGCCTAAAATTAATATCGTATCATGATTAAAAATGAGGGCAAGTTGGAAATTGTTTTAAATCGATGCAGTAATTTTAACTGGAAATAAGAGGCGTGTAAGACTGAAATTAAGTCAAACGTAACTTTAAGTATTTGTTTCTGTACAGTGTAATTTTGAGATACATATGTGACGATTAAATTTCATTGAAATGCTTGTAACGTCTTGTGACATGTATATTTTATGCAGTCTTTGTGTGAAAATTCATGTTTTTATCTAATGACTTAATTTAAAATCAAATTTGAAAATTAAAAGTTAAAAACTTGTCTCTTTACTCTGTAAATCCGAATCAGGAAACATCGCTGAATAATTAACTATAAATATACCACTGATTGCAATCAGCGCATATACGTTGATGAATCAGTGAACTTTCACTGATACGAAGCCAAATTCCCTTGATTTATCAGTGTCTATACGTTGATTGCAATCAGTAATATACTTGTCGCTGTTTCAGATTTACAGTTAACTACAAATTTAAATTTATATAATGTATAATTTTTAATTTTAATGTAGATTGTAAAACTCCTTGTAGAAATCAAGCAAATTGCATCGGCTGTGTAAAGGCATGTTATGAACCTCCAGACACTTACGATTCTTCGAAGGTGAGTTCGCTCAAATAATTTGCATTGTTCAAATTAAAATTTTGATTTTCAAAAATAATTTCAACACTTCAAAGAAAACTTATTTATAAGAAAGTAGTAGATAGAATATACTTATTTTTTCTGCACAAGAATCGACGTTTTCGAAATTCAAAACATTTTTATTTACGAAAGAGCACATTTTTTTTTCTCTTGTATTTAAGGCCACGTATAACTTATCCAATTCCTACCTTACCGACACTTTTTTTCGTACTTCGTATTTCCACATTATTTGAGCTATCGAGTTGAAACATTAAGTAATCATATAAAAAGTACCAACGAAGTTTAAGTCCTCCTACGCATTTATAATTATAAACAAATTCAAAATTTTCCCTTAAAGAACTTAAGAGACATGCTTTATTGTCTTTTGTCACGTTTCACAAATTTTCAGAAAGATACTTAGAAATTTAGTCAGTGGCCTTATTGATCCATGGCCTTAGTAACTCAAAGTTTCACCTCGAGATTAAACATGAAAAAGATTTTAAAAGGTGTCGGTAAGGTAGGGACCGGATAAGTCATGCATAGCTTTAAGAATAAAAAATAAGAAAATTCATAATCTAACACATAGATACTATTGTTGCAGGAGCTATGCGCAAAACAGTGCAAGAAATCACATTGTCCAGCTGGAAAAAAAGTAAAAAAATGTTTGAGTTGCTTTCTCTCCACCTGTCTGGATGCAGCCTCTGATTATAATGCAGATGTGAACTAGACGATACACATGCCAACGGCATTAAAGCGTTAAAGAGAGAATTTGTTTGAACTCAAAGTGAAAATGTTGTATTCTGAGTAATAATAAACAATAACTTCTCATAATATCCATTTTTTAGTTTTTGTACTAAGAATTACGAAATAATTGTAACAATATAGTTATAACTGAGACAACACAATAACAATACTGTAACGGAAGTTTATTATCAAAACGTATTGTAATTTGACAATTAAAGGTGGCTCCGCTGAACTGCAATTTTACAAGACTTGTGATTGCGAAAAATAATTTACAAGTACTATGATTTTAGTTTACAATACCTCGACTATAATTTTACATTAAATTTTTATAATAAAATTCTATTGATCATATTGAAATATTGAAATTAATGTTTTCTCTTAGACATTTGTTTTATTTGAAATACTAATTTTTATTCCCTCTAATTACTAATAGGTAATCCTTTGTCCGGTGACAAATAAGTGATTTTTAAATTGTAATTTTATAATGTTGCACTGCTTGAAGATTCAAATAATATAAGTTCTCTCTAAAGTTATAGAGACCTTTTCTCTGGCGGCCACTTATAGTACTCTTTAGGCCTTAAAGTTTGTAATAGAAAAACAATTGTAATCGGTTATGTGAAAATTACAATCAGTAATCAGAATTTGTGATGATTGAATTGGCATGGGGTCAGTTCGTTTTTTCCAACCTTTTAGGTGGTGGAAACCATAAAATTTTAATGGGCAAACGTTTCGGCCACAGATGTGGGCCCTCTTCAGTGCCAGATTTTTTTAAATATCATTAAGGGTGTCTAGAATACTTTAGAATATAAAACCTTAACAATAAATAATTAAAAGCTGAAATGCGTGCAATCTTTAAGCCATTTAATAATCTAAGACTAATGTTTATTTTTGTTTTTTGTTTTTCTTTTTTGAACTAATTAAGCAAACCATGCATAAAAAACTTTGGGAAGAAACTCTTGAAAAGCGAAGGTCTGGTGCTGGACAACACGTCAACCACAGGGAAGGTTCAGTTTTTGGTCGTAAAATTTCCTATTGTGCTCGTGAGTGTGCAGTTATCAATACAGCGAACACCAAAAAACACAAAAACACGAAAAAACCACTAAAAAACCCAAAAAACAACACAAAAAACTACAAATCACTTTACTGGTCTAGAGCACGACACTGTCGTTGAGATATATTTAAAAAAACCACAAAACACAAAGGACCTGGAAAAACACAAGAAACCTGAAAAAATAGAACCAACACAAAAATCACAATAACATAAAAACAAAAGAGCAAAAAAAAATTTAATACTAATCACTTTACTGACATAGATCACGGCACAATCGTTGAAATATATTTTAAGAAACACAAAAGCCCAGAAGCACGAAAAACACAAAGAACCCAAAAAACAGAAACAACACAAAAAAATCACAGAGTTTTAGTCTTAATGGAAGACAGAATTTTATAAAAACACCAGTCACATTTTTAGTTTTAATCAATTCACAACCACTAAATTATCACGACGGCTAACTTTTGACACAAAAATCACAATAACATAAAAACAAAAGAGCAAAAAAAATTTTAATACTAATCACTTTACTGACATAGATCACGGCACAATCGTTGAAATATATTTTAAGAAACACAATAGCCCAGAAGCACGAAAAACACAAAGAACCCAAAAAACAGAAACAACACAAAAAAATCACAGAGTTTCAGTCTTAATGGAAGACAGAATTTTATAAAAACACTAGTCACATTTTTAGTTTTAATCAATTCACAACCACTAAATTATCACGACGGCTAACCTTTGACACTTACACCAACATTAAAAGTAACACACGAAAAAATTAACAAGTTAAAGAAATTAAACAGTAAAATGATAAGTATTAAAACCTTTTTGCTCTTTTGTTTTTATGTTATTGTGATTTTTGTGTTGGTTCTATTTTTCAGGTTTCTTGTGTTTTTGTATTTTTCCAGCTCCTTTGTGTTTTTTGGTGTTTTTAAATATATCTCAACGACAGTGTCGTGCTCTAGACCAGTAAAGTGATTTGTAGTTTTTTGGGTTTTTTAGTGGTTTTTTTCGTGTTTTTTTGTTTTTTGGTGTTCGCTGTATTGATAACTGCACACTCACGAGCGCAATAGGAAATTTTACTACCAAAAACTGAACCTTCCCTGTGGTTGACGTGTTTTCCAGCACCAGGCCTTCGCTTTTCATGAGTTTCTTACCAAAGCTTTTTATGCATGGTTTGCTTAATTAGTTCAAAAAAGAAAAACAAAAAACAAAAATAAACATTAGTCTTAGGTTATTAAATGGCTCACAGATTGCACGCATTTCAGCTTTTAATTATTTATTGTTAAGGTTTTATATTCTACGGTATTCTAGACACCCTTAATGGTTTTAAAAAAAATCTGGCACTGAAGAGGGCCCGCATCTGTGGTCGAAACGTTTACCCATTGAAATTTTATGGTTTCCACCACCTAAAATATTCCACCACCCCATGCCAATTCAATCATCAAAAATTTTTCACTGTGGGTCAATATAAAAAAATAAAGAAATATGTACCGGAATATGTCTTACAGTAATAAAAATAATAAGAATAATAGTAATAGTGACATTAGTTGTTATATTGTAATCAATAAAAATGTAATATTTAAATTGAAAAATCGATGGGTCTTCCAGATAAATAATTGAAGAATAAGAAAAAATCTGCCTCTACCTGGATTCGAATCGGAGCCCATACGTTTTATTAGATGTAATCGGTTAGCGCACCCTGAATTTTTCAAAATGAATATTATAAATCCCAGACGTTAAAATACGTTGAATAAAATCTTCAACAAATGATTATAAAATATTTCTTGTCATTTAGTAATTATCAACTGTATTATTCATTGTCATGGATCGATATTATAATTGATAACAATAATATTAACAATAAAAACAACCACATAAATGAGGTGTAATTAATAATGGTAATAATGATAATAATAATATTAATGATAATAATATCCATATTCTTGATTGGTATTGACCCTTAACTAATGATCTCATCAGTGATTTATTTTGAATGAAAAAAATATATGAAACAATTTTGCCAACTTAGGGTTTCTTTGATAGTGAATTTTAGAATTTATGTTTTTGCATATGAGTCGATGAAAAAACTTGCTATTGCTTCAGAATAAAATACTTCAAAACAAGAGGTTGAAAAAATTCAGATTCAGAATATAAAATAATTTTATTTAGCTTAAATTTTATACTTTGGAAAAATCACTTGGATTACAAAAGTACTAATTCAACTTTTAGTAAGTTGAATATAACCTTAAATAATTATGTTTGACATTTTAGTGGATCAATTGTCTTTCGGTACAATTTCTATTATTTTAATTCTCCTATAGTAACAATAATAATACTATTTATTTCATCATCATCATTTTGTACAGTAACATTCTTATTATGTTTTTACAGTTTTGGACTTTCTGATAATACTATTTAAAATATTCAAATTTAAAGAAATCTGTTGGTTTCAAAATGGAGAACATATCCTTAGGCTACTTAATACATCTTAATTTCAATTTACAGTCAGCAGTACGGTGGGTTTCTTTTTTACTTTGGTATAAAGACAAATCAAGCATTTTTTTACATTCGAGATCAGGATGAGGTTATTTAATTATGATCTATGATATCGAATTCGATTTTAATTTAAAATCTATTGCCATATCGTCATCAGCAAGAATATATTGAATAAAGAAGTAATTATAAAAACTGAAGAAAAATTAATACTGAAGCAAAGATGTTGAAATCATTACTCCGAAGAGTTTAAGGTAGTTCATCCACAAAAATTAGATCTCAGTCAAAAATAGATAATTTTGCTTTCAAGAATAACAATATTATTATTGAAGGACTAATTTGAAAAAAAAGATATTATTTTCCATGAAAAATAAATGAAATGCAGAAAAATAATGTATTTAACATATTTTATTTTTACCCGGACTTTTTTTCTTATCGCTTCATACAAAATTTAAAAATATTATGTGATTCTAATAAGTCACAAATCATTTTTTCAGGAAAAAGATTTTCTGCAACTTAGCCGTTTCCAATTTTCTGAAATTAATAAATTATTACCAAATCCAGCAATTTGTTTATAAGAATTTCGTTTTGGAAAATTGATTTTTACTGGTTTCAGTCATTGAAGAATTTATTGTCAAAAATTGGAAAGGATTAAGTTGTAGAGAATCTTTTTCCTGAAAAAATAATCCGTGACTTATTAGAATCACATAATTTTTTTAAATTTTGTACGATGCGATAAGAAAAAAAGTCTGGGTAAAAATAAAATTTGCCAAATGCATTATTTTTCTGCATTCCATTTTTTTTCATGGAAAATAATCTTTTCTCTTTCAAATTAGCCCTTCAATAATTATATTGCTATTCTTGAAAGGAAATTATCTATTTTTGCCAATTTTCGTGGATGATTTACCTTAAATTTCGTGTGTGACACACTTTGACTTATTTATAATAATACTATTATTCTTATTTATGTTTCTTATTTATGTTGTAGTTTAATCATCCCTAGTCCAGACAAAATTTTTTCCAGATCTCGAGCTCTGCTCAGATCGTTCAGCATCAGAATCAGCATCATAAACGTTAATGACCTCACGAATTACATGTCCATAGGGAGTGATTCCTGAATTCTGTACTCCATATGATGGTCGATAGGGCGACTGGCTATTCTGAAAAGGATATCCTCCCCCTCCTCCTACTGTATTTTGCCCAAAACCATATTCATTAAAATTGAGAGAAGTTGTCGCTGGTGCAACAGAAGAGATAGAATTCCATCCCAGAAGGCCAGAAAGTAGAAGAGCAAACTTCGTCAGAAGCAAGGCCTTTTTCGTAATTAACAAAAGTATTCCAAACAACAAAGGAATGAGCGAGACCAAGTTAAATTTGAACCCTAGGAGGAAGGGCAACAGAATTTGTCGCATCAAGAGTCCACCTAGAATGAGAAAAAGGCTATTAGAACTTGTTGGCTATCCTAAATATTAATTGATATACTTTTTTACAAGTCTAGAAAAAAAAAAATATTTTTGATTTTTATTTGAATTTTTTTTTCTTTTTCCAAATTACTCCTTAAATGCAGCCAAGAATCGCGATATGTTAATGGAGATGCTTTAGGCGCCCCGATTAGAAACGGAAATTTTGAAACCATTAACCGCTTTATCCGCAAATATACCGTTTATTTTGTGATGAGTTTCACTCAAATTATTCCAAAAATACCTATTATTTAAAAAATTATTGATTGGGGGGCTGAAATTCTTGGAGAGGTGACAAACAAAATCGAAATATATGAGAATCAATATTGACCATTATTAGAAATTGCACGCCACCTAAACCTTCAATAATATATCTTTTATAATTATGAAAATAATTAAAATTGTCTTTATACACAATTTTCTGAATGAATGTAATTTTTGTCAGCATGTGCTGTAAAATATTTTACTAACTACTAATATTTAAATATTTCCAAAGCAGTGAAGATACGAATTTTCAAGAAACAATCTTAAGTTAAAAGCCAAGAATTGAAAGGACATATATAAATGGAAACTTGATTTCTACGAAAATTTAACCGTTATAAATGCGTAATTTTATGGGCAGTAGGTGGTTATCTCTTCCTGTTATTTGTCACACTTTGTCACTTTTGAACCAACCTAATCCTTTATAAGAAGATATTCTAATGAATTTTCAAAGTCTTCAAAATTAAATTCTTAGTCATGACATTTATTTATTGCTATTATATTATAAAATTGCAGATAAATATTGAATATAATTTCAGAATAAAGTAGCTAGAATGAGTTTTATTTTTTGTAGTCTTAAAAGACATAGATTTATAGTGATATGGTTTGTCACTTTGTCACGAAGTAAATTGAGGTGAATTCACTGAAGTAAAACAAATTACTCCAATTCGTGTGCCTTTATAACTGTTATTTGCTTTCTCATAACAAAATTTCTCACGAAATATGGAGATTTTCATTTTGAAATAATCCACTTTCTAATCAGACTGTGAGAAATGTATAAAAATTAAATGAAAAATTTATAGGCAATTAAGTATCCAAATGCTACCTATAAATCATGATTATAGACAAAGATATAAAATTCTTGACAAAAATATAGAAGATAAAAATATTTATGACATCATTAAATTTATTCTAGTATTGAATTTACCGATCGTTGCAATTTTTTTAATAATAATATCTATCATAGAAATATATGGCCATGGGTGCAAGTCAAAACTTTTTAAGTGAATGTTATTATAAACGTAGATTTTACTTTGGCTAAGAAAGTGACGCATTTAAAAAACAAAAATTATAGAGCAATATCAGAATCTATACTAAAGAATTTGTAAGCTTAATGAATTTTGCCATGTGCAATAGTAACGTGTTAAAAACCTAATTACAGCTAAAAAAGATGTTCATTCCACTTATCTATATTAACTATCTAAATAAATATTAAATTCGGTTTTTAACATCAATAAATACTTGATATCGATAATAATAATAACAATTTTAGGCAATATTTCAATATAAAATGGTGTTATTTTATTAATTAATTACTTGAGAGTTATTAGTCAATTAGTTGAGAAAGATTTCTAATTCTTTAAATTTATTTTTGGTTGAAAATGCATTTACCTGAAAAAATTAATCAAAACTTTAGCCAATCAAGTTGGTTATTTCTAACTGTGTATTTCTAAATATTTAAATTATGAAACTTTTTCAAGCCCTGATTAGTCATCTAACATTTTATTATTTGAAAAAAAATTCAAATTGCGGACAAAATAATTATAGGAAACCAGCTTTTTTAAATTTACGATTTTTTACAGCTATGATATTAATTTTTCTAATTGGTTATATCCTATAAGAAAACCCTATACTTAATATAATAAATCATATAAAAAATTTCCAAGGAAAAATTGTAGTTTAGAATTTTATAATACTTTAAATATATATTATTATCATCTTATTACATTCCCTTATTTTTAAAAGTGTAGATAATCAATCTTTGGTAGTTGTCGTGCCAAAAATCAGTCTCTGGAAAAATAAGTTTTTCTATGATTTCAAGACTGCACGCAGAAAAAAAATCAGTAAAATTTACAGGAAGTTCGGTACTTATTTGGACAACATGACTTTTTTGTAAATTTTACAAGAAGTTGAGTTCAATCAACAGATTTTCTGTACAATTTACTTAGCGTACAGTACAATCAACTTAACTCGGATTTTTTCGTATTCAGTAGATTTTATTGGACGCTGCGTGAAACGTACAGAAAATCTGTTAATTGAACTCAACTTCTGGTAAAATTTACTGAAAAGTCATGTTGTCCAAATAAGTACCGAACTTCCTGTAAATTTTATTGATCTTTTCTCTGCGTGTGGAAATTATATCATCAGCTGTGTCATATGTAAGGAAAGACACTCTTTTTAATGAAAAAATTTAAAAATTACGAAAAATAATTTTTTAATAATGTTTTCTGTAATAGGATTTTTCCTCACTATCGCTTCTTACCAATTTTTTGAAAATGATTGAAGTTTCATAAATCATAGCTTATTTTTTCGGGGAAAATATTCTTTACAACATAACCGTTTCAAATTTTCTGAAATTAATAAATTATTACCAAATCCAGCAATTTGTTTATAAGAATTTTGTTTTGGTAAATTGTTTTTAATGATTTCAACCATTAAAGAATTTATTTTTAAAAATTGGAAACGGTCAAGTTGTAGAGAATATTTTCCCCGAAAAAATAAGCAATGATTTAAGAAACTTCAATCATTTTCAAAAAATTGGTAAGAAGCGATAGTGAGGAAAAATCCTATTACAAAAAACATTATTAAAAAATTATTTTTCGTAATTTTTAAATTTTTTCATTAAAAAGAGTGTCTTTCCTGACATATGATATAATTACCAGTCTTGAAATCATAGAAAAACTTCTTTTTCCAGAGACTGATTTTTGGCACGACAACTACCTTAAGAATATAAAAAATAGCATAAATAAATCATCATCAATTCTATTTGCTACTAATAAAATAGTATATGATTTAATTTTTAGTTTAGTGATCGTCTAAGTGATTTTATCGTAATATTGACCGAAATATGTAAATTTAAATCAAAAAACCGCTAGAAGTCTTTCCTAACGGTCGAATTTTCACTTCTGAGTGCTGCGCTTGTAAGACTTATGTGACATTCATTTCCCACTTTAAATACTCAGACTTGCAACATAAATTTAAAAGCTCATTAGAAATGTATAAAATTCTATTTTCGTCAGGAAAATTCATAACTCATCGAAAATTATCTTCAGTCATAAAAGAATCTGAACTAGAATTTGCTATTTTGTTATTATTATTACCTCTCTACATATGTAAGTGTTTTATGCATGTCTTTACTCGCTTCCTTGAATTGAAAGATATCAAATCCTTCAAATGCATAATAAAGACATTTGAAAATATTTTAAATTGACAAAATGTAACCTATAAAGTTATTCAAAATTATTCTTCCAAGAGCGCAAAACAGAGTTAACATAAAACGATTGAACGAACTGCGTATTTTGAATATGTAGATTAACGTAAAACCTCACCTGTTCCTATTTGCCTGTCGTTAAATTTCGATGCTCGTTCGTCCATCACGAATTCAAGCATTCCATTTCCGTTTAAAGTAGGTCCAACTCGCATCTGTAATCCAGGATACAAGTTTCCCAAATCCCATTTCATATTTCTACGCTCCATCAGTCTTGAGGCAGCCTTTATAACATTCCCAAAGTCTTTCGGATCATAATCCAGGTCAAGAAGGTCACGACCCTGACCTTCACTCCTTTCAAGACGCACTTCCCCAAAATCGAGTTCATCCTCCTCGTTCCACAACTGAAGAGTGCTCAAAGCACCCCGATTCATGCACTCTAAAGTACCGTACACTCTTTTCGAAAGACAACTTCCTAGAGCCTCATTGAAATTGCTCGGTTCTCCATTACCGATTTCTGGTCCCGATTTCGTCTCCATTATAACCGTTAATCCCCTCGAAAAAAGAACCAAGAGGTAAAAATTACGTAATTCATTCTTCATCCCTTTTACAATTTCTGAAAAATCTCCAAGTTAAATAAATTCTTAGCTTCTCTACAAATAATTTTTTCTTTATTGAAATTTGTTGTTTAATTAAACAATGGAAAGTGTTTCCCAGCACCTGAATACGTTTCAGACAACAGAAATGAGATTCTTTATAGATGATACCTTCACGTAGGAATTTCTCCGAGGTCTCAAGTAAAACTGATGATCCTACCAAGGAAAGCACCCACCTTTATAACTTTGAGGGCGTTCACACACGAAAGAACAATCGGTTTCACTTGAAGAACAAACAACTAGCGAAAGTATACTTCTGAAAATACTTATATTGTCTGATCTGAACGTCGGCCGAAACGCTGGATGCACCTGGCTAGATTCGACTTCCGGTAGTGAGGGTGATGATTGTGACGCATGTCATGAGATAAGATTACGACAACTAAAATTACCCAGGCAGAACAGGACAGAGACAATAAATTCCACAGACGTTTTATAAAATTAACATTTATTTATAAATAGCATAAGTTACATGGTGATTCGACATAGTCGATATAAATAATCATTGGATAAATCTGTGAGCCGTGCGATTATGACTATAAGAACCATTCAGAGTTTGATCCACAAAGAATATGATATCTAGAAAGATGTAATATCCATAAGGATAATCATCCCAAAGATTTCATAATCAATTACAACAGATCCAACCCTATGATTCCTGAGGGATGTTGCACGAATGATTGAGTCATGACCACTTCAGTCTGATCTCCCACCACACGAAGTCCTTTTGTCAAAAATAAATAATCCTTACATAATCTAGTCTCATAGTCTCTGTCATAATGCCATCGTCGTCGAAACACAGTCTCTTGTAAGTCTCTTCTAAATCTCTGTCTCTTGTCGAGTCAATATCTAAGTCTTTCACTGTCACTGTTTTTGTCGTTTGTCGAGTAAGAGAGTCCATTGGTCAGTCCTTGAATCGTGAACTTCATTGTGGTGTTTCCATCATTAGCCTGGTCACGATACTCTTGATGATCCTTCGACCACCTTATGTTTTAAGGAGGTACGAGAATGTTAAGAGAAAATGTTTCTGATGATATCTAAATTTAGTTGGTTGGTTTGTAAGCATTGTATGCAAGGTCGACTCCTTCCGACCAGGATCCAGATGATCTTCCCCAGCCATGGTCGTGGTGTTCCTCGTGGTGAACGGGGTGAGCGACAACATCATAGTTCTGCTGCTTGGAAGCCAACAGCTTCTGGAGTCCTAGAATTCCACTGACGAGCAGAGCAATTTTGCTGAGGACGAGAGCCTTCAAGGCAAGGAGAGCAAGGGCTCCAAGAGCAATGGGTATCAGGGCTGCAGCCTTCAATTTCAAGATCAGGAGGAGTGGCAGCAGAGATTTGACAATTTTCTTCTTTTTGCCACGGCCTGGAAAAAAAATTATGCTATTATCATTTGAAGCGATAAATTATCTCAGGGCTAATGACCTGATTCGACAAAAGTTGATTTTTCATCAAGATGCAATGTTGAAATAATTTTAAAGGAAGTCCAAGTAATTAAACTACCATTTTCATGATTTTAATCACATCAGTTATTGATAATTATTACCTTCGTCCAAGGAGCGGGCAGATTCATCTCCAAGGTTGAGTTCAACGGTGTGAGTGCTGAGGAATTTGGCAGTTCTGTCCAAAAGTGCTTGATCAACTGCAGCTTCTCTGGCTTCAACTTCGGTGGGCAATGAAGCTTCGATGTCATTAAGAGATCTGGCGTTGTTGGCACGGCTGCAAGAAAATAAATTATGCATTTATCCCAAACAATATTTAAAAAACTATTCTTACAAAGAATATCCCGAAAAGCTTTTAATTGATTAATGCTCTCTCAATTTTTCTACTCCTTGGCATTTTAATTTTTTTAAGATTGAAAAATCAAAATTTAATTAACAAGAAAAAAGACGTCTTAAGGAATATTAAATTTTTATAAATAAAATTCTATTTGATATTTTAACAGGATTAACAGTCCAGAGCATAACACTTTTTGAACGAAAGTAAGATCCGATTTGTGATAATCCTCTTATTCACTTGATTACATGTCTTGCAATCACACTCGAATTCACTTTTTCCGACGATTACCCGCACCACGAAGTACTCCAGGTATCCTTACCTGTTCTTAGCTTCGTCGGTCTGGACAATATTGACACCATCGAAGATTTCGATGTCTGCAGATCGGACAGCCCTGTCAACAAAGCGGAGAGCCTTGAGTTTAAGACACACTGAGATGTCAGACTCATCGGAGCAGGACGAGTAGACATCAACAGCCTGTTCCAAAAGGGAGGCTTGATGGACCTCATGGGAGGCTGGTGCCGCAAAAGCAGCCGCGACGAAAGCGAGAACCACTATGAATTTCATCATGATGCAACTTGATACTTTTTTCTTCCCGTACTACCACTTCGCAACCCCACAGATAATCTCTCACTGACTTTGGCACCTTGGCACAACCGATACTTTATACAGACAGATTTTTTGCTGCTTGAACGACGACGATCGTATCGACACTGGCTGAAAGAATCACGATGCTGCCTTTTATCCTCGACGCGAAAGGGGCCCGCGTACGTTTTTGAAATTTTGATGGCCCCCACTCTTCCCTATTGGTTCTTAAGTGCCGTTGGTCGTGTGTCGTACCCGCTGACCATCCGCTCATCCATCCGTGTCTACATAGTCTTTCGTGTGTACATAAGCCGGGTGTTGGCCCATTCGAGATGCTGCAAAAGTGTGTGCCTTGCTCCAGTGTGTGTCACTCGTTTACGAGTCATGTGAATCCGTCAATGCGTGTATAATGCGTGTCCGTGTAAACGCACGTGCGTGCACACAATTATACACATACCCACGCTATACTCTTCGTGTCCATTCGGTTAAGATCGCAGGTGGGACGAGAGATGTATCGGTCAAAGGCACCGAATTCATCTCGTTGGCTTAGGAACGCGGACCCTCCCCCTCTAGCCTTTCCCCAAAGGGCCCCTCAAGCCACAGATGCCTTTTCCCGATTCCTCGTCCCAATCATTTCATCATCCAGTATCAAATTTTGTCACTAACTTATTATAAGATGCCTCTGACACCAAATCCAACATCTCTAAAAATTATTATTGACCTCACGTTCCCTTTTCGAAATTCTCTTTTCGGATTTTATTTATGATCAACCAATGACCTATTTAACTTTGAAATTTAATTTCCGATACTCAGGAGTCTGAGATATTTATTTTACTTATTATCTAGTAATTTTTATCTCAGATAAGCACATCCTTTGCAATGAGAGAATGAGCATTAGCCTCGAATTCTGAAAATTGTTGATGATTTTAAGATTTAAAATCGTGTTGGTAAAGATTTTTACAGAATATTACTTTATAATTGCTGATGACCTTCTCTGTAAATCAGTAATTGGCTTGGTCATCAAAACTGGCTTTCTGTGTTCCAGAATTTGCGAGAAAGATTGACTTTAGACACTGACACTGAAAGACGTAAGGAATTTGTCTCCACCCATTTCTATACAGTTATTACTTTATTCTATCATTATAGATGGCATTTCTTCCTAAGTTTTATCACTTACTGAAATCCTATTTTGCTCAATGGGTCTCATTTAATTCATGACGAAAACGGTGAAATTTCACAGACTAAGATGGCATTCAAAAAATACGGGACTGACCTAAAAAGTGCTTCTTCAACGGAAACTGAGTTTCGCTGACACTGGGCTGTTGCATTCCTTTCGATGACAAATCTAAAAGACTATCTGAAATTTTATCCTCTGAAACAACCCTTCTAAAAGTAGTTGATAAAACTTCATTAATCAATCGGTGATACAGAATTGAATTCAATTTAATAAATTTCAATAAAGTTTTTAAATTGGGTCATTCGGATTCTATCAATTATTCCTACAAGGGAAATTCTTATACTAATGGAAGTTAAGATTGACCAATTAAAAATTTATTTATCGCCCTAATTTATAATAAATGGCACACCGAAAGAAATAATTAAAACTAACCACTTGACTGTAAGCCGGATTTTTTCATAGTTTTTCATTGTTAAATTAACTGAAAATCTTATTTATTTCGCTAGTTTATCAGTTGAGGTTATTACTTTTTGCAGTTAGTTTTACTAGATTTTAACTAGCAGTGCCAGTTTTTTTCAGTGTACCAATAAATTTGTTTGATTCAAATATTTTTGAACCTTTGGAAGGAAATCGAGTCATTCGTACCGAGGATTTTCTTGGGGTTAACTCGAATTCATGTCACCATAATGTTCTGATATTTTAAATATAATCAATTCTTATTATGAACTATTTAGAATCGTTATCGTATCAAAAATTAGGTGTAAGCAAAGTTTTTCTTGGATCTTAAGACTTGTAATGATATTATCAGTCGCGTCTTATGAAAGAAAAAACATTATTTTTTATAAAAACAATTTAAAACTTACGAAAAATAATACTTTTAATAATGCTTTTTGTAATAGAAGCTTTCCTTTCTATCGCTTCTTACCAATTTTTTCAAAATGATTCGATTTTCATCAATATTTCCTTATTTTTCGGGTAAATTATTCTTTGCAACTGTATCGTTTCTAATTTTAAAAGTAAAGTTTTTAGTGGCAGAAATCGTTAGAAGAATTTTTTCTTTTTAAATAACTATATTTGAAAATTTTGTTCTTTATTTTCAAAACTGGAAACAGTAGAGTGTTGTAGAAAATATTTTCTCCAAAAAATCAAGTCATGATCCATGAAAAATCAATCATTTTCAGAAAATTAATAAAAAGCGATAGTAAGGAAAAATTTTATTATAAAAAACATTATTACAAGTTTTATTCTTCGTAAGTTTTAAATTTTTTCCATAAAAAATAATGTTTTTTCTTTCATAAGGCGCAACTAATAATTTTAATGATTTTAAGACTTGAAATTACATTAGCAATCGTGTGTCATGGAAGAGAAAATATTATCTTTCATTAAAAAAATTTGAAACTTTCGAAATCTACACTTTTCCTTTTTTTGTAATAGAATTTTTCCTTAATATTTTTTCTTACCAATCTTTCAAAAAAATCATTGGATTATCATAAATTAGGGCTTATTTCTATGGAGAAAATATTCTCTACAACTCTACTGTTTCCAATTTTTGAAGTAAAATTTTCAGTAGATGAAATTGTTAAAAGAATGTTTTAAAAAGAAACATTGTTTTTAAATAACAATATTTGAGGGTTCTTTTAATTATTTTTAAAATTGGAAAAAGTAGAGTTGCAGAGAATATTTTCTCCAAAAAACTTAGCCATGATATATCGAATGCGAATCATTTATAAAAGTTAGTGAGTTTTCAATTTTATCGATAAAAAATAATGTTCTTCTCTATCATAAGACTTGACTGATAATATCATTTAAAGTCTCATGATCACAGGAAAACTTTTTTTTCCAGAGACCTGATTTCTGGCACGACAACATCCTTAAAATAAAAATTGCTTTGTAAATCTCAATGTAAGAAAGAATGATTACTAATTCAATTTTGATAAAAATTCTACTAATTACTAATAATTTTCTAGTTTTCAATCAGTAGTTCCAAACGTTTTAACAAGCGATTAGTAAACAAATGACTAATAATTAGTAAAATTCTCGTTTAATTTTCATTGAGGTAGTTGTGTCAAAAATCAGGTCTGGAAAAAAAAAGTTTTCAATGATTTTAAGACTTAAATGATATTATCAGTCGCGTTTTATAAAAGAAAAAATATTATTCTTTATAACAAAAATTTAAAACTCACGAAAAATAAATCTTTATAATATTTTTTGTAATAGAATTTTTCCTCAATATCGTTTTTTTATAATTCTTTGAATGACTTCAGCCACTCAAAACTTTACCTCTAAAATTGGAAACAGTAGACTTACAGAAAACATTTTTTCCGAATAGAAGCTATGATTTATGAAAAGGCAATAATTTTGTTAAAAATTGGTAAAAGCGATTTTAAAAAAGATTCTATTACAAAAAGCATTACTAAAAGTATTATTTTTCGTACTCTCTAAATCTGAATCAGTCAAATTTTCACTGATTGAAACAGTGATTTGCCTTTACACTGATTCATCAATGAAAAAATATTTTTCACTGTTAAATCAGTTAATTTTCACAGATTCATCAGTGAAAAAATATTTTTCACTGTCAAATCAGTCAATTTTCACTGAAATAATCAGTAGATTTTGACTGATTCAAATTTAGAGAGTATGTTTTATATTTTTTTCATAAAAAATAATGTTTTTGTTTTCATAAAACACGACTCATAATATCATTCCAAATCTTAAAATCATTGAAAATAATTTTCAATTTTCAAAGCTAATTCAATTTTGATTGTTTTAGAGTTAGGAATCGATGCTGGTCTTAGATGATCACAGCATATCATGGAAATTAATTTATTCCAGTTGTTGTCGCACAGAACGTTTAACGGTTTTTGTAGAATGTGTGTGCGCACCCAGTCATTGCTGTGTGCGAGTTGGGTCCGAGCCAGACCTTCCCAGAGAGGATGGCCGCGCCTTGAGTTGACCCCGAAGTCTTCTGGTTAGAAGAAGAGAAAAAAGAAACTTCTTAAAATATACATACGATATGCCATACCAAGGAACTCGCGCAAAAGGAAGAATTGTGATACGCGGCAGACTTTCTCCTAACCGATGAATCTTTAGGATGAAAATTTGACTCTGAACGTTTTTGCATGATGAAGACTATCAAGGATTGGTGTTATCAACTTGGATCTAATAATGAAGATTTGCAAAATTGCATTGGTTATAGAAGACCAAGACCAAAACGCTAATCGTTGAGATAAATACAGTAAGGAACGTATTCCAAGCAGCTATAGTAATGGAACACTTTCTTCTCCACGACGCCGGCGAGAGTGAACTCGACTCAGAGGATCGAGGTCAGGTCAAGGCCCCCTTGAAGCGCAGGCTCTGTACCACGTTCCATGATCTTCATATCTTCTTAGCTCTTCTTCTTTCTCACGTTTTACTTCATTTTTTTTCATTCTTTATTTGACTTGTTTCAAGTACTTTTGTTGTTTTACTGACAGTTTTTTGTATAAACTTCGATATTTTACGTATAGATTTAAGAGACAGAGACACTGTCGTTATCGTAGAAAGTTGTTTAAGGAGAAAGGAACATTCTATTTAATGAAAATTTGTAATTTATGAAGCTCAATAAACACTGTGCAAGTTTCTTTCCAGCGAAATTGAAATGAGGAATTCACATCGAAATAGTGTAGAAAGTAATCTGAGAAGCAGATAATTTCATAAGAAAGATTATCTTTAGTGGGTTAAATTCCCAAGAATTCTTTTATTAATAAATATTTTTGATAGGTGTTAATTAATAGGTAATATAATTCACAAAAATGTGTTTTATGGGAAGGAATTTCTTAGGTATTAAGTCTGATTCAAAATATTGAGGTTAATTTCCGGATTAGATTCCTTTTATGAAAATTTCATTTGCTATTGCCAAATAAGAAATGAGAAAGAATTTCTAATTTACAGCACTTACTCATCAATTTGAAAATTTAACTTAGATTCTTCAAGCCTTAATTCCTTTTTGAATTTATTACAATTTTTTTCAGATAATTATTCAATGTGAAAGTTGACTGACCGGATTTATGAAATGGATAGTAATCATCTGGCCGAAATTCTGGCAGAGCAAATTTATGCCAGTGAGTTTTTTAAGCTTGAAGATTAATTGAAAAAACAGAATGAAAAAGATAATTACGTACGAACGGAAGTAAAAACTTCTTTAAAATTTAGTCTGACGGATATCCAATTTTATCGTTATTTTCGAAAGTGTGAAATTTGAGTTTCTAAATGAAATGTTAAACATAAAATCCCTCTAATGGTTTTGAAGTATACTCTCACTTTTTCAATACGATTTCTTTTGTAAACTAAATGAACAATTATCGTCTGCCTGAAATTCTTGTTCAATCAACCAGAGTTTTATTAGCATTTCGATAAGAAAAACCATCAGGTTAATAATGTTTACTCGTTCTGTATCAAAAATGTGTAATGTCTGATTCATTATTTTATTTTAAAATACTCTGCAAGAAACTGTAAATCATTGCTTAATTTTAATCCAATTCAAAACATACATTAATTATTTAAAGGAATCGGCATCAGATAAACATAAACCTGTTTTTGCGTTAATACAAAATTTCAATAAAATGAACAATGCAAGCAAATAGTAAACTGAAGACATGTTTTTTATTATCTTATGAATATTCAAAACAATAATAATTCAAAAAGCATCCAAACCTTTCTTTTTTGAATTCGATGATTACGTTCATTTACTTTTGACTCTAGGCAAGATTTCGGGGTTCCAAAAGTCTAAAATTTATAATTAATATAATTATAATTAACAAATTTTTAAAAATTGACATTGTCGTGTTGCCTTTAGTTATGTCTAAAAAATGATACGAAATCTTTGAAACTGTTTTGACCATATGATTCCAATTGTTATGAAAACTTAAGTTTTAGGGAAATTGTCTTTAAAATTTCTTCACAAAAAATCATGATTCTATTCCTACTACTGTCGGTTACATACACTGTTAAAAATCTTCTTAATTTTAATAGACTTTAATATATTTACAAGTGGTAAATTAAAATTAATTATACAAAATTGATATACATTCATATTAAATTTAATAACTTTTCAATTAAAATGTATACAAATCAACAGACGTTATTAAAATATATACACATTTTCATTTAAATTCAAATAAAAGTTTGTATTTTTTAAGATGAAAGTATTTCAAATTTAATATACGTTACTGAAAAAAACTTCCATTGCATCTAATGGAAGTTTAATACAGAAATTTCTCACAAAATACACATTTTGGTACTAAAAAACTGTCTATCAATATTAAGATTCTGTAGAAATAAAATTTTTGTGCATAATAATTTCAAGAACATATTAACAAAAACAGTGTAATAATTGTAAATTCATCTACTAATTAAGGTAGTTCACCCACGAAAATTAGACCTAAAGCAAAAATAGATTATTTTACTTTCAAGAATAACAATATTATTATTGGAGGGCTAAATTGGAAGAGAAGAGATTGTTTTGCCAGAAAAAAATTTAGAACATAAAAATAATGCATTTAACAAATATTATTTTTACCCAAACTTTTTTCTTATCGCTTCATACCAAATTTTAAAAAATGATGTGATTCTAATAAATCATGGAACATTTTTTCAGGAAAAAGATTCTTTACAACTTAACCGTTTCTAATTTCCTAAAAGGAATAAATTATTACATAATTCAGCAATTTGTTCATGAGAATTTTTTTTTGGAAAAGTGATTTTTAATGGTTCCAGCCATTAGAAAATTTATTTCCAAAAATTGGTGACGGTTAAGTTGTAGAGAATCATTTTCCTGAAAAAATCATCCGTGATTTATGAGAATCGCATTATTTTGTAAAATTCAATATGAAGCGATAAGGAAAAAAGTTCAGCAAAAATAAAATTTGTTAAACACATTATTTTTCTGCATTTCAAATTTTTTCATGGAAAATAATCTTTTCTTTTTCAAATTAGTCCTTCAATAATAATATTGCTATTCTTAAGAGCAAAATTATCTAGTTTTGCCCGAGGTCTAATTTTTATGGATGAACTACCCCAAAAGGTTGAAAAAATAATATAAAATAGCAGTCAAGAATAGAGGTAAAAATTTATTTTTGACATTTTATAGCTCCTGGTTAGATATAAATTTTTGCATGAAATTTATGAGAGTGATCTCACAAACTCGTCAATTATGAACCTTGTAACTGCAATGGCAATGTGCATCTTTAAAGGTTCATATAAAAAAGATAACAACTATTATGGGTTGTAATATTAGTGCAATGAAATCTTGCGTGCTAAGAAGAAGCGCAGATGCGTTACCAAGATCGTCTTGGTTGGTGGGATGGTGTGAAGTGGTTGCTATTAACTAGAACACAGGTATTGAAGAACAGACGTAATTGCTGTAATTCCTCGCCTCTTTGATTATACCAGTCGAAGGTACTTGCTTTTTTGGGACAGTAAAGCAAAATATTCGGAGAGAGTCCGGCGACCGAAAGTCTGCAACCGATTCTTACAACTTTCGCAAAAAGGTGAATGAATAAACGACCTCAAACGATGATATAACTATAACTGCCTCGGATTGTTTTTTAATAGTTTTTTTTAAAAAATGGAATTGTAAACCTTTATTAGAGATAATTAACTTAAATCTCAAAAGTACGATTTCATTAGAAATTCATACCTTAAACATTTGCAAACCACGGAAACCGTATTTCGTTCTTGAAATTTTAGCCCATTTAATTTCAAAAATGTGGAATTTTCTGAATGAACCGTGATTAATAACGGTATAAAGTTGTAAATGAATTCGGCACTGCCTTGCGCCGAAGAATTCTTCTCCGGCCTTCGAGTAAATCTAGAGAATGTCGAAATAGTCTTGAATTTAATAATATGGATCTAGGTGCTTGAGGAGTCCGAGGAATGTTGGATGGAAATCGTAAAACTGACAAAATATGATCGAAATCTCTCATTGTTTGAACAAAAACGATTTAAAAAATGAACATCTGGTTAAAGTTGTAATTTTGACTTTGATTATTTTTATCAATCATATCATAACCGGCATATACGTTCATAAATCTAGCATTTCAAAAAAATTGAAAAAGAATTTGAAAAAAAATAAGCCCGTGGATCAACCAGACCACGTGACCAAATTCCTCTAAAAGTCCGTATAACTTTTTTATTTTACAAAATATCTTCCTGAAATTTTTAAAAATACAAGAGAAGTCGATAAGAAACCGTCTGTCAATTTCATTTGAGTGAAAATTTTGCAAAACTTTTACACTTAACTATGTAATTATCGATAAGTTTTTGAATTTTTTTGAAAATTTTTACTAAAAAAAAGTTAACAGACGTGCTTTATTATCTTTTAATACGTTTCCCAAATTTTCAGAAAGATGTTTTTTAAATTAAAAAATTTATCTTACATGAATGAATTAATGTATAATTTAGTCACGTGATCCGATTGATCCATGGCCTAAAGACTATTTGGAATAGAATCAGTCAATTGAAACATTATGTAGTAGACACACTAGAATAGAATATATGAATCTTATTTCCATTTATATTTACTAAACATTATCTACATTGTTAAAAATACTAATAACCCTTTGCGGTCGACTGCCTTTTCAAGTGCGCTTTTCACTGGGTTGAACAATTTTTGTTAAAGAAAGCGATATCATGTACGAAAGCGTTAAATATATGAAGTTAATTGAAAAATATTTTGTTTAATGGAATTTTAGACATTATTAAAGAACAATAATAATTATTATTTCAAAATAGAATATTTTATCCTAGTGAATAGAAATGTGATGTCGCTTGTGCCGCGACATTCGTCCGCAAAGGGTTAAATTTAATATAAAAAGTCAAATTAATTTTAATGCATATGCATTTTAATTTTAGTAAACCTGTATATCAGCTGAAATTAATTTACTCAAATATTAAAATTTTAACCCACATATTTAAATTAATACACTCAAATTTAATTTAACATGCTTCCATAATAAATTTAATATACTTTTGTATTAAATTGAATAATATTTTCTATTAATCTAATATATATTAAGTTTTTTCTAACAATGTATAGAAACGACGCTCGTCACAGATTTAAATTTTCAGCCTCTCTGAAATAATTTACCAAAAAAAGAAACGCAAATCTCATTATTTCTCTTACGCTTTCATCTACGCCTACTAATCCTTAATTCTATTAACTTGAATTTGATTTTGGCATACATTTTAAAAAATTGTTGTAACTGTAAAATAAAAGCCAAGACTTTAATCTATAGAGGAAATGAGGGGTTACAGCTTAGATTTTCTGTCAAGACCACCCAGACGACAAGTTCAAGAACCGGAGACATTACCATGAAAGACTGCTTTTTCTTAATGGCAGGTAGAGAGTGTTAGGCACACCTTGAAAAGGCGCACCGGCCGCGGATGCTGACTGGCCTGGTCGGCCTGGTTTACTTCCTCGCACTCTATGCATGAGCTCTCATGCATATGTGCGTCTACATGTACACGCATGACCGCATACGCACAGTGCGTAAGGTGCATTCCGCGCCAAGTTTCGTTCATTCCTTGCAATAAGTTCGTATGTAGGTAAGACGACTTCTCTCCTTGCTCCATGAAGACGGAAGCAAAGTAAAGTTTGCTCTCGTGGCTTGTATCGAGATTCTAAATCAATAGTCGCAACTCTCGGCATAACTTATCGATTACCCCATTCCTATAATCTGAAAGCTATTTCTTGCTGATTGGCCCTATACTTTAGTCTCCACCAAATCCGCAATGTTCATCAGTCAGGCTCCAATTATTTTATAGCACTTCTCCTCATTACCCTTATAAATTAATCTGACATCCGTTATTTTTATTCTTGAACGTTCCACTTGTCCATAGTTTAATACAAATTTTCGATTGTCATTATTACAACTTCCTGCAGAAAGTGTTCTTTGATACGTAGGATTGAAAATACCAATGATTATAACTAGCAATGATTTGGATTACAAAATGCAGAGACAGGAGTAAATTGAAAAAATCTTAATTTATTAAATATTTATAAATATACATTCTGTCGGGCGCTTTGCACACGACTTGGAATATTACAATACACGATTTTGTTCTTCTTGATAAATAAATACTGAAGAATAAAGATGATTGAGCAATGAGAAGAATGAGGAAGGCAAAGCTGCAAGATGAGTTCAGAAAAGAGAGAAAGATGAGTTAAAAATGAGTTGATACTCGGAGAGAGATTGGAAGGAAGTAGATGTAGACAAAGTGATAGTGAGAATAGAATGAAAAAATGAAAATCACAGTGCAGTGAGGGAAAAGTCTGGAAAATGGAAACTAGAAGGAAGAAAAAGGTCTTTCAGATATTATTGCCTAATTTGAGGGAGGTTTGTAGGCATTGTAAGCAAGGTCATGGCTCGACCTCGCCCAGCCACTTGAACCGTGACCTGAGACTTGAACCACCTCGTGTCCGTGATCATGACTGGAAACCAGCTTCTTAAGACCAATTATTGAAGCGAGTACAAGAGCCAATTTGCTTACTATTAAAGCTTTTCCAGCCAAAAGTGCAAGTGCTCCGAGCGCCAAGGGCACTAGCGTTCCACCAATCAGCAAAGGAATGGCGAGAAGTCCTCCCATGCCTTTCCTTTTCTTGCCTCGGCCTGAAAAACAAATATCGTATATTAGTAGGTACACTCATTACCATCTTCGAAGTTTAGGGAAAGTGGATTCACTCAATCACCGTCACAATATCGACCTTTAAATTTCTTCAAATTAGTTACAGTGGTAGAGATGATGTATGTTCGTTATGTAATACTATTTCATAAAGTAATCAAATTTTAATAATTCTCGATCTTTGTGGATCTTCTTAATGAAGGAGATCTTAGTCGAAAAAATGCAATTTGAAATTATTCTTCTAGTTCTTATTACTTTGATTCTACTATGCAGTCACAAAAAATTAAATTTCAATAGTTATAGTCAAGTAGATGACAAGTTTTCAAGAATTTTCATTTTTAGAAAGATACCAATTCTAAAATGAATTTAGGTAAAGGTGTTTTGAATTAAAAAAATATCCTTGAATCAAAAAATAAATAAAAAATGATCTTCCATTTAAACAAATTTGTGTTGATTCAAAGATTTTGATTTATTTACCCAAACGATTTCTCAGGATTAAGTCTTTTTGTTTTTTTGATTTATTAATTATTCGAATAATAAAGTTGATCGTCAACAAAAGTTAGAATCTTGCGATTATAGAAAAATGGCAAATATATAATAAATATGTCAGAGGTTATTGTTCACCTTCCTCGGTGAGACTCCTTTGCAGTTCCTCAACGTTGGGAAGTTTCAGTTTGAGGGTGTGACCTTGAAAGAAATTGACAACCTTCTCCAAAATCATGGTGTTCAGAGCATCTTCTCGATCATCAAGAGCCCTTGGCAAGGAAGCTTCGATTTCTTCAACAGACTTAGGTTGCTCTTCCTGAGTGATGGGATCATCTTTGACCAAGGTCACTCCATCAACGATGTTAAGTTGCACACTCCTCGACACCCTGTCCATTGCAGACAGGAGCTTTAATTTCAAACAAGAGCTCATTTCGGAGCCTGAGCATTCCTTGTAGATCTGATAGACATAGCGAAAGTCACTGAAGACACCATTGCCACCTGACCTCGCACTTTGGTCATCAATTGAATTACTAGTTGGATTCGTCTCAGCTGACCTTGCTGAGACCATTGCCAGAAGAACAGCGAAACACACGCTTCGATGGGCCAATAATCTCATTGTCGTTCACGGAAGGTACCTGAAAAATTTCCCAACAATTAGACAATTACAACTATAAATTACAATATTAACTATATTACAAACTATAAATCATGGCAGACTCATGTAAAATATTCTTGCCATTGATAATGCAAAAGTACAATCAAATCGCAAGTCGATTTACTCTCTTATCCTACAAAGAAATTGAACTAATCCAACATTTGAAGTTGTAATGAACTGAAGTACACCAAAACAAGTTACAATCTCCAATATAATAAAACCTATCTCTTGATAAACAACACAATGCAAGTACAAGAATCACTTCTAGCTGGAGTCTATAGTAATCCACAAAACTCATTAAAACTCTAGTAATCATTACTGGCTAGCGACTCAATCTAGTGGAAAAAATAGCGGAACCGGAAGTCTCTTATCAGCAATGATTGTTGAGATCTCACATCTCTCACTAATTCAGTTACCATTCCTTGAGCAATGAATTATTTTTATAATCTAATCACAGAGCACTGTACCTTTTCGTACTAAAAATAGTAACCGGTTCGCGCGATTCGATACGAATCAAACTTGAGCCTTGATCGAGTTTCGCAACTACTACAAGCTACTGTACTCGCTGCGTTGGCCGCGAGATGCGTTCCTGAGAGCACTCTAGGTAGACTGTACGTAACGGAAGCCCTGCCCTAGCTCTATATATCTGGTCAGGTGTACCACCGTACTCGGGGATATTCTCCCCCACCAGCAAGTACTCCACTAAGAAACTAACCATTTTCATACACCATCATTTGCGAGTGGTTTACGTTTCAACGACAAACAACCACCGAACCGAGTCGAGAAGAGAGCAGAGAGCAATGAATACCTCCAGCATCACTCCACTACCACCCGCATCACCTCCTCTTTCGTTAAATGCACTCGATAATGTTTATGCAGGTACTTGTCGTCCTCGACATCACCCAAAGCTTGCTTTTCGGTCATTACCAGACCCTGACTTCTCCGACAACGGTTTTCTCCCCACCTTAGGTTGAGATACCTTCTTAATTTTGTCCTTTATTTTCTCGTCCTTTTTTTTTTAGTCTTTTTACTCATGTATCACATACCTCAAGTTACCTGAGATTTTGCCAGCTTATCGCTCCGTGCGAATCATTCTCACGCTTCCAACAATGTCCCCTGGCCCAAAACGTTGGACATACGATCAAAGTAACCTACTAAGATGTTGGATTACCACGAAAAGTTTTCAACTGGAAATGCTATTTTTGATGAATATCTGGATTTGTGTATCAATCTATGATTTTTTATCAATCGGTAGGGTAAATGACAGTGATCGTGACTTTACTCTTGAAATTTGACAAAGTACTGAAAAATCATTTTTATTGAAGTATTTTATAACTGATTGTACGATTTAGTAAGAAAAATTGTCAAAATCAATTATAATCCAATTTGATGCAAGATTATTCGTGTGCCGATTACTCAAACTAAGGTACTGATTACTGGGTCATTTAAATTAATTGAGCCTGTGAATAGTATAAGGGCATATCAAATTATTCAGACGATTTTGTATAGCATTTTCTTCAAAAATGACATCAGATACAAATTTTTTTCTCTGCATTGAGAAGACAATTTTTATTGATTCAAAGAAACATTTCTTTGATATACGGTAAAAAAAATTTTCTTCGAATTAAAGAAAGTTTTGTTGATTTAACAAAATTTTCTTTGATGTAAACAAATCTATTTCTTTGGATCAAAGAAAATTTATTTGAATCAACAAAACTTTCTTCAATTCAAAGAAATTGCTTCTTTGACCGTATATCGAAGAAATGTTTCTTTGAATTGAAGAAAGTTTTGTTGATTCAAATAAATTTTCTTTGATCCAAAGAAATAGATTTGTTTACATCAAAGAAAATTTTGTTAAAACAACAAAACTTTCTTCAATTCAAAGAAATTTTTTCTTTGACCGTATATCAAAGAAATTTTTCTTTGATTCAAAGAAACTGTTTTCTGGGTTACGGAAAGAAGTTGCGTTTTGTATATTTATTTGAATCAACAAAACTTTCTTCAACTCAAAGAAATTGCTTCTTTGACCGTATATCGAAGAAATATTTCTTTGAATTGAAGAAAGTTTTTTTAATTCAAATAAATGTTCTTTGATCCAAAGAAATAGATTTGTTTACATCAAAGAAAATTTTGTTAAATCAACAAAACTTTCTTTAATTCAAAGAAATTTTTGCTTTGACCGTATATCAAAGAAATTTTTCTTTGATTCAAAGAAACTGTTTTCTGGGTTACGGAAAGAAGTTGCGTTTTGTATATTTATTTGAATCAACAAAACTTTCTTCAACTCAAAGAAATTGCTTCTTTGACAGTATATCGAAGAAATATTACTTTGAATTGAAGAAAGTTTTTTTTAATTCAAATAAATGTTCTTTGATCCAAAGAAATAGATTTGTTTACATCAAAGAAAATTTTGTTAAATCAACAAAACTTTCTTTAATTCAAAGAAATTTTTGCTTTGACCGTATATCAAAGAAATTTTTCTTTGATTCAAAGAAACTGTTTTCTGGGTTACGGAAAGAAGTTGCGTTTTGTATATTTATTTGAATCAACAAAACTTTCTTCAACTCAAAGAAATTGCTTCTTTGACCGTATATCGAAGAAATATTTCTTTGAATTGAAGAAAGTTTTTTTAATTCAAATAAATTTTCTTTGATCCAAAGAAATAGATTTGTTTACATCAAAGAAAATTTTGTTAAATCAACAAAACTTTCTTCAATTCAAAGAAATTTTTGCTTTGACCGTATATCAAAGAAATTTTTCTTTGATTCAAAGAAACTGTATCCTGGGTTACGGAAAAAAGTTGCGTTTTGTATATTTTGGAGATTAAAATTTTAATAATTGTCAAGATTGTGGGCCATCCAAGAATGGTCAAACTATTTTATATGCTCTTCTATTATCCAGAGGCTCAATTACAACAAATTTTAGGCCATGGATCAACCAGACCACGTGACCATTTTCCTGTAAAAGTTTATATAAGATAAATTTTTTATTTTACAGAATATCCTGAGAATTTGGAAAATACAAGAGAAAACGTTAAAGAACGTCTGTCAACTTCGTTTGAGTGAAAATTTTGCAATGATTTTTACAGTTAACTGTAATTGTCTATAAGCTTGCAATTTCTCATTTTCACTAAAAAGAAGGACGTACTTTATGGTTTTTTGTTATGTTTCCCAAATTTGCAGGAAGATATTTTGTAAATTGTAATGTGACCTTACATGAACAAATTAATATATAATTAAGCTACGTGGTCCGGTAGAACCATGGCCTTTTGGATCTTTACTAAAATTTAATATGCTAAAGCTCCTAATTTTTGTAATACAAATCAACAAATTACTTCCTAAGAATAGATGGAAGGTAATAAAAGTCTGCATTTAATGCCCCAAAACAAAGTGTTTACGTTATTTATTTGCAAAGAAATTGCAAAAAATTCAAAGTTGTAAAGTTTTCTTAAAATTTGAGTAACTCTCGTAATAGTCAACATTTTGGAACATTTCTTTTTTTATTGTAAAGGTGAATTGAACTAGAATATTAGCAGCGTGTGAAAAATACAGTGACCATTTTTACTGGATTTTGTTGAAGTTTAAACTTAGAAAAACAAAGTTGTGAAAATTCGAAGGATTTTTATATTTAAAAATGGATTTTAAAAACTATGAAAATTGATGAGAAATAAAATACAAAACATCACTATAAAATACAATAAAATTGTCTTTAATATTTATTTTACAAATGATTCCACAAATTTCAATTTTCGTTACATTTATGACATTCTACCTTTAAAATGAGCCAAAAAAAGTTTAAAAGTCTACACTATTTCGGGAGTTATTCAAAATTAAAGAAAGCTTTGGAATTTTTCCTTTACTTCAATATTTTCGTTAATAATTGACAAAAACACTAACTCTTTGGGTCATTCGATGCATAATTTTATCCCCTTCCATGCTATTCTTATGAAGTAATTTGTTAATTTATGTTCAAAAAATTATGAGTTTTTATCTAAATGACAAAAAAAAAAGTATCCGAAGACTTTTGCACGGCACTTTTAATGAGTATTACAGATAATGCAGAAATGATAGGCCTGCAAAAATTTGTTAAATTGAAACAAGGGCAAGATTCTCTTTCGTTTAAATCCCATGATCGGTGGATACATCAATTGGCCAATCGGTCTAGAATCTATGCCGTCCTTGAATAGAGCAAATTGTAAATTCCTGTTTGCGGTTCCGTCTATGGATGAAACCTTAACTGGGTCAAACCAAGTGAAACCCAAAGGCGTTATACATGGATACGCATACATTCTCTGAGGAGGGGGAGGTGGGGGGGGGGGGGGGTGAAAGGAAGTGGACCTTAATGATAGAGTTCGTAAACGCACTCGTGCATCAAAAATTCTTAAATGATTTCTTTCCCCTTTTTTATTTCTCCTTTGAATTTTTTCCCTCTGTTTTATTTTCTTCTTTCACCGTCTGTTTTTCGTGAATAATGTTTTTATCCATTTTATTTCTTCTGATTCGATTATGCTTTTTTACTTCAATCTTGTTTGCTTTCATTGTTCTATCGCCTCATTCACGAAGTGCAAATATTTTGTGCCGGAACTAGCAACTTCGCGCTGCGTTACCGATTTCTCGTACAGAGATACGAGCCATGAAAATGATCTCCCTCTACGGCGAAAGCAACAATCATGAAGTCTGCAATACTGAGGCTATTAAACTTGAGTCAGACTTGAATCGCACGGCAGACTCGCTTACTTCCGGTTCGGAAAAGTAGTGTTCCCGAATTCTCTCGCTTTCATTCATGGTGCAATGTAATGCTTCAGTTCTGAGAAATCATTCAATATCTGTTGGCAGTGAATGAAAGCTAACAATATATCTCACAAAAATTAATTTTAATAGAAATGAGTCAATTTAAATAACATTATCAGAGAAATAAGTAGTTGAGAATCATTGAACTTAAGTATGGCGATATTAATAAATTATCTGTAAATAAATAGGTTAACAATGAATGCAATGCAGAACTTTCAAGTGAAATAATAAAGTTTGTTCTGAATATATATTTAGTTAATTTAATGTGATAAAATCATTATGTTGATTCTTGAAGCATATGATCGTAAAAATATTATGAGATTATACTTTACCAATCTTGCTCAAAGTATATAATCGCCGTAAGAGTTGAGTTAGGCTTGAGATAATTGAGGACAGCTACATTTTTTTTTCTATTTACCTCCATCTTGTTCCCAAATATCCAATTAAAATTTTTCTATAAGAGTTAATTGTTTATTCTAAGGGGCGATAAAACTTTAATTAGAATTGCTGAAGTATAAAAAAAAGTAGAAATGACATTTGCCAAAACGTGTTATAACTGTATCATGAAATAAGATAGTTGAGTTTTTCTGCTAGTTCTGTTATTACCTTATAATATTCACGTAGTAGAGTTATAAACAACTTCTTCACAATTGTATTTTGTTTTGTTGTAAACGATCTCTTTTTTTAACAGACTACCTACTGCAAGTTGGTTTTATGAGAGCTTAATGACCGCCGTTTTCTATCTTGAGTCATAAAGTGTTTGCCTTAATTGCAGTGCGCTCAATGCACTTCATTATTTTCCAAAATAGGGTATAGGGATATTCACTAGTGTTTATTAAGGTAGTTATTAATATTAATGGTTAATAAATTAACATAGAGAGATTTGCTTTTCAATAACTTTAAGAAGATGTGAATAATGTATACATCTACCTATAAATTATAAAAATGTGCTATTCTGCGTTTCGTTTTTATTTTTCTATTCTACTTAAGTATACTATTGCAATTTGTGTAACATACGGATACATTGATAACAATTCTTAAAATATAATGCAAAACAAGAGTTTGTATACTTTCATGAAGAGTTAAAATGCTCTCTAGTCGGACTGACATATTTACTCAAAGAAGGTGTACGTGCCTTGTAATAAATTACGTCTCTTTCTTATGATAATCACCTGTCGGACAATTTTACTTAAAAGGCTACAATTTCGATCTCTCGTAAAATTGATTATGATTAGTGAGAAAACTTAAAAAATATTCTTCTCTTGATAATATACTTTAGAAATTAATTGTAAATAGGATTTATATTGACCCTTTAAGGGGGTGTTCTCATCGAACGGTTTCAAAAAATCGATTTTTTTTTCATTTTTTCAAAGATTAGGGATCTAAGAACGATTCAAAGATGTACGACTTGTTTTACTATGGCAACTACGTCAAGAAAGATAAACTCAATTTGTCGCTTTTTTTCATTGGAAACTTTAAACGCGTTTTTCTCAAAACAACTTTTTCCAAACTGGTTCCCACGATTTTTAAGAAACTAGTGGACGGATTTTGATAAACTCTTTTTCAATGGTGTGGAAATGTACTCGCTATCTTCTGACGGAGGTTTTTTCCCCTATTGTTTATAACAAATGTTTAATGAATTTTGAAAGATGAAAAAAAGGTGAAAAAAAACGATTTTTTTTCTATAGTCCGCCATTTTGAAAATTGTTATGATAAAAAAAATCCTCCGTCAGACGATAACTACACTACCATAGATTAGGAAAAACATTTACTCTTGTGTTTCAGACCAGCCATTTTTGAGATTTGGTGGGAACCATCAAAAAATCAAAAAACGTGCAAATTTTTTCATACAAGTTTTCTGAATTTTGTAGTCTCAGGGTTAATAAAACTTTTAAAAGAAACCGCATTAAAAAATCAATTATAGTTTTCTCACAATAAAATTCCAAAAAACGCTTCGAAATATGGCCAATCCATGAGAACAGCTCCTTAATAGTAATTTTTAATTGTTGATTTCACTTCTGCCTTTTTAAAAATATTGTTTTTCTGCTTTAAGGTAGTACACTTACGAAAATTAGGTTTCAGGCAAAAATAGATAATTTTTTGTTTATAAATACCAATATTATTATTGAAAGGGTCATTTGAAAGAAGAAAGATTATTTTTCGTGAAAAAAATTTGAAACACAGACAAATAATTTTATTAATAATTTTTATTTTTGCTTGGACTTTTTTTCTTATCGCTTCGAACCAAATTTTTAGAAATGATGCGATTCTAATAAATTATAGATTATTTTTTCAGGAAAAGATTCTATACAACTTAACCGATTCCAATTTTTGAAAATAAATTTTTTAATGGCTGAAACCACTGAAAAACCATTTTTCAAAACAACATTTTTACAAACAAATTACTAAATGATAACAATTTATTCATTTGCAAAAATTAGAAACAGTCAAGTTGTAGATAATCTTTTTCCTGAAAAAATCATCTGCCATTTATTAAAATCGCAAAATTTTTGAAAATTTGGCTCGAAGCAATATGAAAAAAAGTTCTGGAAAAAATAAAATTTATTATTAAAATTATTTTTCAGTGTTTCAAATTTTTATATTGTAAAATAATCTTTCCTCTTTTGAATGATTGCTTCAATAATAATATTGCTTTTCTTGAAAGCAAAATTATATATTTTTGTCTGGGGCCTAATTTTCGCGAGCGTATTACCTGAAAAGAATTGTCCGTACGCGTAGTATTTGGAGCTTTCGTTTTTTTGTATTTCTAGAAATAAAAGTTAAGTGATGAGGACTCCAATCCCAGATAAAATTTTCGTGAGGAATTAATACCCACGTTCTAATGTTATACTTAATTGACTGCTATTATTTTATTTTTAATAATAAAATTGAATATTTTTCAAAAGTTTGATGTATTGTTTGGTAGCTAATCAGAGACTGGAGTCAGTTTCTATCAGTTTATGAGACTTGAGGGAATCCTTATCTTCAATTACTTTCCCTCTCACCTCGAAGTAGCTGTCTTTGGGATCTCTACGACAGAAGATGATTAAATTATTGGAGACCAATGTCCCTGTAGATGTTTCATTTTTCTGGCTGTATGCCGCAGGGCACTGAATAACATATGTATAAGATATATAGTTGTCCAGGTCTCTTTGTGTAACGTCCTTTAAATTATTCGAAATAAATTAATTAATTTGTTCTTTTAATAATTTTTGTTATAAGTTCTATTAGCTTTAGTTATAAGCAATCAACAGAACTGAATTCAGAATTTCACATTTATCGAAAAATAAGATTGAAATCAGTAATAAACGTATCAAGTGAAGAAAATTTGATGCTATCATAAAAAATTTCTTAGCACTATATGTTTTTTAGTTTTGGAAAGGAATCCATTATTGATGTCATTAGTTTTCTTCAGTATTCGATTTAACGTAGTTAAAGAGGATAGAAGGCCAAAAATGCGGACGAACTTGATGTCAAGAAATTTTATTTTTGCAAAAAACATAAAAATAACATTTATGTTAGCTATTTGAAAAGTAACACATTTGCCAACACCCACAGACCATGTAGGACTGAAAGAATTTACTGTTCTTTTTAGTTTTAAGTGTTCAACCGTTTTAAGTGAGGTACGTTAAAGTATTTCAGAACTTATCTTACATTAAATATAAATATCTCATTTCAATCTCAGCAGTCTGAAAAAAAGTATAAACGTAACTTTGAATCAAATAGTTAAAAAATAGTCCCTGTAATTATACCAATACTCGATTTATATACTATATCATTGATTTTATTATATTTTTATAAAAACCAAAAATTTTGTCTAAATAAAAAAGTACCTTATTTTAGATTCTATTTTGTATTTAAGTTTACAAACACAAGTATTTCATTGTCATGAAAATTATATAAATTTTCTCCACTTTATTAAACGAATTCTGGCGCGAAATTTAAATCACAAACTTTCATATTCTTTAGTTTAACTTTAAAAATGAACCTCACTTTAATATCCAAGAATTTTTCATTTACTGAAATGATTCTATTATGAAATCAAATGACTATCTTAATAAGTGAGGAAGATCTTTCAGGTAATAAATTGAGAAATTTATCGTAACTTAGACTTATGGTTGATGCTAAGAAACTTTTGTTCTATTTTCAAGCATTAAAATGATTTTCCATTCATTAGAAACTTATATTGTGGTACATGTAGGAATGTAAATAACATACATAATGAAAAGCATAGAAAGTCGTGAAGTCACGCGAGTGTCTCCTAATTACCAGTAAATGCTTCTCTCTCCGGATCTGGGTATATTGATCCGAGTATTATTTGCTCATATTTCCATATACTACAGCATTATCTGCTCTATTCACATTCTGTGTCTCGCCAGGTAAGGAAAAATATTGTACCTAGCATAATCAGACTTTCACACTTTCGTTGTTTCGCCTGACCACGAGAACCTCGTTCTTTTATACGGTATGTGGATTACTAGATCTCTGGAACACGGAAATGGTCAACGACAGATGTTTACACAAGGGCCTATCGGTGCCAACGTTATTACTGTAGGAATTCATTATCGACCTTGATAAATCGCATGTGATGGTTATGCGCAATTAACATTATAGAGGTAAGAGAAGACTTCAGAAACGATATACCACTTCCTGAATGACAAGAATACAACTAGCAAGTTCGAGTATTCCGAACCGGATTTTGTAGACCAGAAAGAATCCTGTTGATGAGCTGCGAATCCATTCTCAAGTTCCCATCATTTTTGTTACATTAATTCCATTTTAAGTCTCTGATTTCCAACCTCTTTCCACGAATATTGTACACACATACAATATATAAAAAATAATGTTGTTCAAAATTTACAACCGATGTATGTTATTATTGAAAGTTGTGCGAATTATTTTAAACCTGTAAACAAGTATATATTTTATGCCGGTTTTACAAATAAAAAGAACACTTTACGGAGAGCGAAATAATATGAATTTCATGTCATCAATAACATCTAAGAAATTACACATGTAAGTTTCCAACAACTAATTCTTTACGAACTACTTATAAAAAGGCATCTTTATTTCGCCCTAGTTTATTTCTAAGACTCATCTGATAATTACAGCTATTCTTTGAAGAAACCGAAATTAGACAAAGAAAATTATTTTCTGGAGTGATGATTTCAAACCTGAAATTCATGCATTGTTGTGATGATCATGTAATGTTTAAAAATGACTATATAAAAGAGTAAAGAGGAACAGAATGAAGTTTTACTAGATTCTTGGTTCATTACCGTCAGATTGCAAGCAGAGTTATATCTGCTTAATAAAAACTGCACGAATCACAAGGTGAGGTAGGTCGATTGCGTAACGGTAAACTGTATAATCATGTACTACAAGTGCATTAGATTTTTATAAGTAGAGCAACTACTTTCAGGAGGTTTAGAGTCTAGATTTTTGATTCACTGTTCAGAGGAGTTCGACTCTTATTTGGTCGAAGTATACGCGCTCGATCAGAGACTTCAATGCGTGGGCTGATGTCCGCTTAGGATCTCGAACTGCGTGCTTTCTTTCTTAGACGCTGATCTATTTTCAAGTTATATGACCCTGTGTAAGCGATTTCTAAAATACTTCCACTGCAAAAGTAACATGTTTTTTACTCTCTTTTTTAGAATAATATTAAGGTAGTTGTCGTGCCAAAAATCAGGTTTCTGGAACTAAGTTTTTCTATGATTTTAGGACTTAAAATGATATTATCAGTTGTATCTTATCAAAAAGAAAACATTATTTTTCATTAAAAAAATTTGAAACTTTCGAAAAATAATACTTTTAATAATGTTTTATGTAATAGAATTTTTTTTTATTATCGCTTCTCATGAATTTTTTTTAAATTATGGAATTTTCGTAAATAATGACTTATTTTTTCGTGGAAAATATTCGCTGACTATTGTTTTCAATTTTGAGTATAAAGTTTTTAGTGCCTGAAATCGAAAGAATTTTTTTAAAAGAACATTTTTGTTCTAGTAACTATATTTGAAGCTTTTTGAGTTATTTTAAAAGTTAGAAAGAGTAGAGTTGTAGAGAATATATTCCCCGAAAATATAAGCTATTATTTATGATAGTTCATCATTTTTTTAAAATTGGTAAGAAGCGATAGTACTCTAAATCTGAATCAGTCAAATTTTTACTGATGAATCAGTGATTTGTCTTTTCACTGATTCACAAGTTAACAAATATATTTCACTGCTAAATCATATTGATTATCACTAATTGAATCAGTGGAAAAAATATTTTCACTGTTAAATCAGTTAATTTTCACTGAAGCAATCAGTGGGATTTGACTGATTTACAGTAACCTCTTTTTAGCTATTTGAATCAGTCAAATTTCACTGATAATCAGTAGATTTTGACTGATTCATATTTAGAGAGTAAGGAAAAATTCTATTACAATAAACATTATTAGAAGTATTCATTTTTGGTGAGTTTTGAATTTTTTTTCATAAAATATAATGTTTTTTCTTTCATAAGACACAACTGATAGTATCATTTCAAGTCTTAAAATCGTAGAAAAACTTTTTTCAAGGATCTCATTCTGTCATGATAACCATCTTAATTAATATAATCAAGTGAACCTCAAGATCAAACTAGATAGGTGTATAATAAAACAGATATTTATTTTATTAAGGAAATTGCTGTGTATGGAAGATTAATTTAAGGTATAGTTTTCTCCCACGAAAATTAGACCTCAGGCAAAAATAGATAATTTTGCTTGCAAGAATAGCAATATTATTATTAAAGGGCTATTTTTAAATATAAAAGATTATTTTACAACATAAAAATTTGAAACACAGAAAAATAATTTTATTTTTGACCCAACTTTTTTTCTTATCGCTTCTTACCAAATTTTAAAAAATTATGCGATTTTAATAAATCATCAATCATTTTTTCAGAGAAAAGATTTCCCACAACTTCACCGTTTCTGATTTTTAAAAATAAATTCTTTAATGGCTGAAACCACTAAAAATACATTTTCCAAAACGAAATTTTTATAAACAAATTGCTGAATTTGATAATAATTTATTCATTTTCGAAAATTGAAAATGATAAGTTGTAGGGAATCTTTTTCGTCAAAAAGTGATTTGTAATTTATTAAAATCGCATAATTTTTTAAAATTTGAAATTTCTCTTCCAAAATAGCCCTTCAATAATAATATTGCTATTCTTGAATGCAAAATTATCTACTTTTGCCTGAGGTCTAATGTTCGTGGATCAACTACCTTAATTTAAGAGCATAATTATTGGCTTTATTCAACAAAGAAATTGACTTAAATTGAGTTTCATTAAAATTTAAATATTATTTTTCGTGTAATTTGTCTTTGGCATATATTGTCTCCAATATTAGATATACTCAAAAAAGAATAAACTTGATTCAACCAAACCATTTTGTTAAGTGAACCAAAAATTTGGTCAACTAAATGATAAAAAAATTCTTTGGTTGATACATTTAAATTTTGGTCGGATTAACTAAATATTTTTCAGAGTGTAGAGAGAAAAGTGTGTATATTGATCTAGGGTGATATTGATGTTTTCAATATGATTTTTAATTAATGCATTAATCAGAGATAAATTAACGTTATTTAATTTATGTTTATGCTACACGAAATAAAACGTTAGTCAGCACAACTACTCCAATTTTTTAAATGTATCACGCTAATTTAATAGTTCATTCAGAAACAATTTTGGTTGTTTAAAAAAAAGAATTGGTTGTATCAATTGATAAATGCAATACGAATAGTAACGTTAACAAATAAATACAGCTTTGACAACCAAAACATAATAATTTAATAATAAAACCAATAATTGAAGGCAATAAATCTGTGATAAAAGTTTTATTTTAAGATTAAAACTTTTTAGGTAAAAAACTTACTTTTTTAAGAATAGAATTTTTGAGCTTTTGTTTACAAAATCGAAAATAATTTAGAAAATTACAGGAATAACGTTTTTTTCAATCAAAAATACCTCAGTGTTTGAAAGTATTTCAAAATCTTACTACCCTTTTTGAATTATCATCTTCACAGTATCCAAGTACAAAAATTCTCAAATATTTTCTCTTTTTTAATTGTTTTTCAATTGTTTATATTGCAAAAATAATATGAGAGATCTGAACAATTTCAAAAATAATTATTATAGGTGAGTTCAAAACGAAGAACCCGTTCTCATACTTCTTCCATGTGTTGCTTGGTTCTTAAAATATAAGAATATTCTATATATAAAATAAATTATATTTTTTACCATAAGATGTTGCAATTTAAAACTAAACGAAAATGAGTTTTTATTGACTAATTTCTATAACTCAAACAAATTTACAAAAGCGAAGATAGTAATTTTAAGAAAATTGATATATGTTTTTTCTGAATATTCGATTTTGTTACATTCCTTTTCATTCTTCTATTTAGAAAAAATGGAAAACGGTATTTGGTAGGAAATAAAGAGTGTTGAAATGTAATCATTTAAATATGTAACACTTTGGTAAAAAGTTTGCTTAATGATGTTATTAATGTATATTTTAGATTCAAGCAATTTTGTGACAACATACGTTTCTCTTTTCCCTCGTTTTGGAATAAAATCGGTCATCAGTTAATTAAAGTTAGCGACTTCAGATGGCGCCACTTCGTGGTGTCGTTAAATAATTTATATATGCATATATTATATGTGCCTAAAAAAATGTACAATATTACATATCAAATTCCATAAGATGTTTAACTACAAAGAACAGAATACTGAATCGGCAAAAAATAAATAGTAATCTTCTGGAACTTCTTCCTATTTTAATTTATTGTGCATAGTGAATTATATACCACCTTTATTCAACTCAAAAGTATTTTTATTAATTTCTTCCAGTGATTAACTTTTAGCTATTCAATTGGTTGATTTTAAGTGAATTTAGTGCTTCTAATGAAAAGAACGGAAGTCTGACAAATTAAAGTGACTATGCTTATTATTCTTTCTCAATTTTAAAAAGTATTACTTACTAATTAATTCACAAGATATATTTTTATTGTGATTAGAATAACTTAAATCTTATGAGTATTTAATTTAAAATATTTAGATTCATTTAATGTTCATATAGTCGTTGATCCTTAGTGTGTAAAATCAATATAATTTTTAATATTTACATTATAATTACTGTATTTCAAGTCATGGAAATTTATTAAATTCCGATAAAACCAAAAACTGTATAAGATCAAAAAATATCTTTTATAAGTTTTACATACCTCAGATTATTGATCAAATTACTTAAATTTATAAACGCTTCCTAATAGGAAATTCGAAAAATTCCACTACAATTAAATAGTATTAAATCACATATAACAATAATAAATTTTTATTAGTGACTCCTACTTAATAAATAATTGACTCGTTGATTAAAAATAAAGTTTCCTTTCTTTTTTTGTTTTGAAAAACATAAAAAGTCCTACAATATAAAATGTAAATAACAATCAGGATGTAGGTGGAAAGAAAATAAAGACAAATTACTGACACTTTAAATACAACACCTGAAAAATGTGAAACTCAGATATATTTCTTTGGGACAAAACGTACCACGTCGTTCGCCATTCTTTATTTTAAAAAAAACAACGTTGGTCAATACAACCATCAACACAACTAATGCGCACACAACAAATAATAAATAGTTATCAATAGTTCTTAAATACAGTAATAGTAATTAACAAAGTTGCTAAATGGTCTAAGGAGTATTTCGCGGGTACTGGCTTCCTTATCTAGTCGCTCGACCGAATGTAAGAAGCGCGACTATCTATAAAGTAAGAGAAAGACAGACAGAGATAGGTTTCGAGCAAGAAGTAGGGCGAGGGCTCATGACCCTCGCGTTGAAAGAAGAAAAGCTGGAGAAAGGGACAGGAAAGTTCGAGAAGTAAGAAAGATTGAGGAAGTAGAAAGTTTCGTCGAAGAGCGTAGAAAGTCGAGAAGAAGGTCACGAGAGAATGAAACGAAAAATGAAAAGAAGAAAGAAGATGAAGGAAGAGGATGAAGAAAGAGGATTGGAAAAGAAAACTTCCTATTTCAAGGTTTAGGCCTTTGCCACTGGCTTTTGGGCATTAAAGGCGAGATCGTGGGCATCTTGGGACAAACTTCTTGCCCACCCGTGTCCACTGCTAGGACCACCGCTTGGATAACCTCCAAAATCACCACTGGTAGCACCTCCTCCACTCGAATATCCACCATGACCACCATCATCGTGACTCACGACGTGACTGCTACTGCCACTGTGGTGTGGATGTGCAACTACTTCATATGTCACGTGCTTTTGTTGTCCAAGCAGTTTTTTCAGTCCAATTATCGATGAAATCACGAGGGCGATTTTGCCGATCAAGAGAGCCTTTCCAGCAATCAGAGCAATGGCCCCAAGAGCCAATGGCAGTAGAGCTGCTGCCTTAAGAGCCACTGCCATGAGCAAAGGTCCCAAGATTTTCTGTGCCTTCTCTGAAAATAAAATAACAATTAATTAATTTATGGTAATACAGTAATTCCTTTGAGTAATTGAACAAATTTCAAAGAATGTATTTTTATCAAGGTACACCCAGAAAACAGTTTCTTTGAATTGAAGAAAGTTTTGTTGATTCAAGAACATTTTCTTTAATGTAAACAAATCTATTTCTTTGGATCAAAGAAAACTTTTTTGAATTAACAAAAGTTTCTTCAATTCAAAGAAACATTTCTTCGATATACGGTCAGAGAAGCAATTTCTTTGACTTGAAGAAAGTTTTGTTGATTCAAATAAATTTTCTTTGATCCAAAGAAATAGATTTGTTTACATCAAAGAAAATTTTGTTGAATCAACAAAACTTTCTTCACTTCAAAGACATTTTTTTTAACCGTATATCAAAGAAATGTTTCTTTGAATCAATAAAAATTGTTGATTTGTATTACAAAAATTAGGAGCTGTATCATATTAAGTTTGGCTAAAAATTTCCAAAAGGCCATGGATCTACCGGACCACGTAACTTAATTATATATTAATTTTTTCATGTAAGGTAACTTTTCAATTTAAAAAATATCTTCCTGCAAATTTGGGAAACATAACAAAAAATAATAAAGTACGTCCTTCTTTTTAGTGAAAATGAATAAAAAAATTGCAAGCTTAGACAATTACAGTTTACTGTAAAAATCATTACAAAATTTTCACTCAAACGAAGTTTACAGACGTTCTTTAACGTTTTCTCTTGTATTTTACAAATTCTCAGGAAGATATTCTGTAAAATAAAAAATTTATCTTACATAAACTTTTACAGAAAAATGATCACGTGGTCTGGTTGATCCATGGTCTAAAATTTGTTGTAATTGAGCCTCTGGATACTAGAAGAGCATATAAAATAGTTTGACCATTCTTGGATGGCCCACAATCTTGACAATTCTTGAAATTTTAATCTCCAAAATATACAAAACGCAACTTCTTTCCGTAACTCAGGATACAGTTTCTTTGAATCGAAGAAACATTTCTTTGATATACGGTCAAAGACAAAATTTCTTTGAATTAAAGAAAGTTTTGTTGATTCAAGAACATTTTCTTTAATGTAAACAAATCTATTTCTTTGGATCAAAGAAAACTTTTTTGAATTAACAAAACTTTCTTCAATTCAGAGAAACATCTCTTCGATATACGGTCAATGAAAAAATTTCTTTGAATTAAAGAAAGTTTTGCTGATTCAAATTTTTTTTTTTTAATGTAAACAAACCTATTTCTTTGGTTCAAAGAACATGTTTTTGAATCAACACAACTTATTTTGACCGTATATAAAAGAAATGTTTCTTTGATTCAAAGAAACTGTTTTCTCAGTTTACTTTTAGGAATCATATTCATATAATTTTTTTATGATAAAACGTTGCATATGGCTAAATATCTGAAGCTAATAATGCTCTAAGATTAACCCTTTAATGTAAAAATAAGGCAATGTGCTATCATGTATGGTAATTTATATTTTTAATGTCATAAAAATTAATATTAGGCTTGACAGGTATTTCAAACATGAGATGTGCACAGCATAAAATTAGCCTTGCGAAGTTTACGTTGCAAGTTGAGCAAACAGGTAAATTAATGGGTCTCAAGGAGTTCTTAATGCATGAAGTTCACTTGGCATAAACTGAATGAGCAATGAAAAGATATTTCCTTCTTTCAGGCTTCATATGTATGGAGAATATTTTTATATTCGCGATAAAAATGTTGTGTTTAACAATTTTAGGCAGTTAAGTACACCTATTAATTGCTTAATTAAGACAAGAACCTTCTTAAGAAAGTAATTGGTATACAAAATTTAGGTCATATACGTCCAAGAGTAATTTTAATAAACCTGTTGATGATGGTGTGTATAAAGAATATATTATTTCTGATGAACACGATTTCGAAAGTAGTCACCGCATCAATGACCGTCTATAAAATTTTATCGATCTCGAGTAATTTTGTTTTAATTTCGTTATATTTTCGTTCACGTTTCTCCTTTTTTGTATTCAATTTATCAGTGGAACTCTTCTTCAAATGAGCTACAGTTAATTGCACCAAACTTATTAAATTGATCGAATTCGAACAAATAATTATATTTTCTTGCATTTGCACCCTAGAAAAATGTATAGAGAACTACAATTGTTTCTAAAATTTGAATAATTTACAAAAAAATACAATTATTCTCTGGTTGTCGTTTTTTGTATTTTACTGTTAAAATTCATTCCGAGGAGAGTTCCTCTTTCATTATTCATCATCTGCTAATTTGAAATTAATATTGCGGTCTTAGCTCGGTGAAGGAGAATAAAGGTGAGAAAATCATAAAGTATATCAGACGCAATTGATTAATTGAACCCCCTGGGATTATTGTCGGATATATTAGTCTTGAATATCTGAAGTGGAATAGACGAAGGTCAAGGCAAAGTACCTCTTCGACAAGGAAGGAAAGTATGTCAAAAATCCTGCATGGTCAGATCGTCTTTCTTCCTTTTTTTTCTTCAAGTTCTCTCTTCTATAGATCATCTTATCTCTCTTTTTTAATATCTTTCTCTTTACACTCTTCACGATCTTGTGTTTCATGTTTGAGAAGTTCAAGGGGAAGTGGAACCAGTTCTTCAGTGGGTCAACGTCTGCAAGTGAGATCGTCTTCATCGTCTCTGTCGCAGCTGTGCTATTCATCGTGATCGGTAATGTCAAGCATCATATATACATGTGTGGAGTTTCTCACATGACAAAGCAATAGTAAGTAGACAAATCAGTTTGCAGTAAAGTATATTCAATTTGATTGTTCGTGACCTCTTGTGCATTATCGTTGGTACTATGAATACAATAAGTCGTTATTTAGTAATTGGAATTCACATATAAAATTCAGTGAATGTAGTCCAAGTCCTCAGGCAATTCCGTGAAATCAACATAAAAGAACTGTAATATGTGTAAGTGGAATACCCTTAATTCCAATGGCATGATTTTGACCTTAATTTTTTCGTCATTATGTTTAGTTAACTGCGATTGTCTATCACTTGGAGAAATTTCCACTTGTGGCACAATTTCTATTGGATTGGCTCCAATTAGCCCCGTTTTAATCAATTATACTGAGTTTTGCTTTAAATATCAAAAAACACTTTTTGGGGACACGTTGACATTCTTGGAATTCTTTTCTCTTAATGATTTTCCTCTGCTTAGATACCTTATATGGAAAATTAAACTGATTATAATAAGTAAATTACATCTTGTTTACTAAGTAAACATATTATGTAATTTCTTCTTTTTCCATAAAGTCACATAAAGCAAGAGCGAAAGAATTTATTCTATTAGCAGAGGAGAAAACAATGTAAAAAAAAATTAAATTCCTAAGGATCTGGGTTATCAATTTAATACCCTAAAGCGTTGAGAAATAATTGGATAAATAATCGGAAAAAAGTTGTTCAAAGTGGCTATTTTCGCATTTTTTATTATTTCGAATAGTTTTTTAACGAGTTTTTTTTAGTGAAAGTGTGAAAACTTTATCTCTAATTTTACGATTATAAAAATTATAAGTTTCATCTGATTTGAAGTTTTGATGACGCATTTTATTCGAGATAAAGTTTTCCACGCTTTCACTAAAGAAACTCGATAAAAAAATTATAAATGCAAAAAAAGGAAATAGGCGGTTCGAAAAGCTTTTTTGGAACTGTATGTCTAATTCTTCCTTAATTGTTTATGATTTATATTCGTTTGGAACCAGCCTGTAGAATGAAACAAGGATATCCAGTTTCAAATCCATATTAAATAATTCTATAACACAACTTTCATGCAAACTTGTTTGCAAGACTTTTACTTATTTTTTTTATTTCTATCAGTTGTTTTTCTTATTAATTTTAATCAATGACTGAATTCCAGCTATACAGTCAATTGCTTATAGTCACGTCAACTAAGAAATTAGTTATAATCAGCTGATTTACAGCTACGGTTCAGTTACTTATGAAACCAGTAAAAATATACTGATTGGAATTTACAATTTTTTCTTCGAAGACATAAATACAGTTATAAATGTATAATTAAAGTTAAAAGACTAAAGAAGGGTGATTTAAATATTTTTGGTGCGAATATCTATTTTTTTACAATTAATAAACATTCGTGAGATACAAATTTTATTTTCGAAATTTTTATTATTTTTCAGGCTTTGAAGATATTTATCATAGATCAGTTAAGTAATTATGATAATATAAAAGTACGTCTCTCACATGAACATCCTTTATAAGGCGTTAAAATCATAATTACAAAAAGCTATTTTTGTTAAAAGAATATCAAATGCAAACAAAGTGTTCAAATTTAATTGTTTTTGCACAAAATTATTTTTTGTATAAGCGTCTTAAGAAAATTACATGAAAAGGAAAGTCTTTCAAAAATCTCTCCATCTTAATAATAATTTAATTGCCATTTTGACGTTTTCATTAATGAATAGCAGAAGTACTCTCTTGTCTAGAAATTATCAACAGTAAGTGATGAAATAACGAAAAACTTAATAACTTGATCAATTACTATCTAAAAACGACTTACTGACAATTCCAATTTTCTTTGCAAATTAGTTCACTCAACTTTGATTCGCAACAGTAATTTTGGACTAATAATCATTCAAAATCATAATTAATTGAATTAATTGCTGACTACTCGCTTTCTTACCAATTCCACCATTTTAACTATTTTTGATTTTAAGAGAATAATATTTTTATCTTTCCTGCATTAGGATTTAAATTAAAACATGATAATTATCTTCAAGATACCTTTGTCGCGTATTTATCAATTTATCAACTCAAGTATTATGCCATTAGAGACATGCATCTTTATCGATAGCTTCTTCATTAAAATATCTTAAAATGATTAATTATGTGCATTAAAATATAAATTGTTCATGAAAAAAACCAACTCAATGTCATCTCAATACTTAATCAAATAAAAAAATAAAATAAACAATAGTAAGAACATTTTTTATTTCAAATTCTTTATTTCAGGTAAAAAATTCCGGATTGCTGTACTTTTTAAAATGGCCAAGTATCTAAAAGTACTCACTCTTTTTGCCTCTGCCTTCTTCAACGCTATCACTGATATTCTCAAGGCTCCTTCCTGCAGACTCAATGGCTCCTAGAATGTCGCTACCCTTGAGATCAACTTTGACAGAGTGGGTCCTAAGGAACCTCCCCAATCGGTCGAACAACAAACTGTCAACATCTGTATTATCAATAGACCTAAAAAGACATGTTTCAATAAATAATCAATGACAAAGAACCAACAAATAATGGTATTTTTTTGTTATATTTCACCAATCAAAACTGACCTTGGTGCACCCTCTTCGGTATTGCCAGTCTTAACGACAGTGATGCCCTCACTTAGTGTGATGTCCTCTTTATCAGCGAGCATCTTGTCCACGAAAGCGAAAACTTTGTACTTAATGCAGCTCATGGAATCCTTTTTCAAACAATCCGAATAGATCGTTGCCATGAGATCGTTTTCGCCTCCAATTTTGTCAGTGGCCGGATGTGCCATAGCGGCCACAGCCAGGATACACAGGATCGTCAATCTCTCAAACATCTTTCCTTCTTTTATTGGTACCAGACTATTCTACGATCTGCAGTCGTAGAACGCGGTCACGTGGTCCCGCGTTTTGCAGTCACGTGTTCACCGGAAGAGACTTTTGCTCTCACTGTCGAAGCCTTTTTCTCGAATCGCTCAGATGAGTCGACGGACACCAAATGCGACCGGTTGACTTGTGTCTTGCATCTAAAAGACCATGCTTTGCTTTTATACCAAGAGAGGCGATACGAGGGGATTTCATGTGCTGACGGGTCCCGCGGAGTTTACAGGCATCCCCACTCGATTCATCTTTCCCTTCCCGTGACCCCCAAACCCTCTCTCCGTCCCTCTCGTCATCATTTACCTCATCAAAGACCCTTATTACCCACACCTCGATATTTTGGCAACATAAAAAAGACCATTAACAACGAATAACTCCAAAAGTTGGGGATGAACAAGTGAAAGAAGGAGGCAAAAAAGACATCGGCTCTTGCATTTGACCCAGGCCATCTACCGATCGTCTCTCTTCTCTTCTGACCGCCGTAGACCTACTTCAGGATCCATTAACAATCACAAGGAAGAGACAAATTACCAATGCCACCATACTTTTGGATCTACCTTCTTCCCAAGGACCACCAAGGGAGGAATATCTTCCGTTTCTTTAACAGATTAAGTTCCTAAAGCTCGAGTCGTTGTCATAATTTTATTACAGTATTTTCATTGTTGTGTACGAAGTCATTCTCATGATTAACTAGTTAGGGATCTTTAATTCTTCGGCTCTAATCACAATTTTCTTTCAAGCTCCACTTGCTTTTGTTACTTCTTACTTATTTATCAGACATTTCCGACAGCTGTTCCCAAATTGTATAGTAAGTTTGAACTGGCTTACAACGGGATTGCTTGGTGTGGGAAACTAATTGTTTGTAAATTCTAACATACACCAGAGTTCTTCTTTAAAGAGGACGATTTATGGGATCTTGGCTGAAGTGATTAAATTTGTTCAAAAAGTTTATGAAACAATACAAAAAACCCTGCATTGCATATGCTCTGCAGTAAGATATTTTACAAGATCCAGGACAAGAATCAGAACATAGAATTATCCAGCATTTTATGCGCAAGCATTATTCATTTACTTAGAAAATATGATTGCATAGAGATACAAAAGCGTAGACTATATAATATTAGAAACAGTTATGACAGGATATAGGAAAAATACCGATTAGTGGGTTAGGTGGTTGATTCATAGCTAGAGACATAGTTTGAAGAAGTTAATTGATATCTTCAGCAGCGGAGACATTTGGACGAGTGTAATTTTCAAGAGCATTAGGCACAACCGATCTTAACCGATCATTTAAGTAGTTTTATCAAATTTCCTAGCGTAGCGGTTTCATAGCAATTTTAGGTCCTTGCTTTGGCCTGATCAGTTTTGTGAGTTGGATTTTAATGGTCCTTGCCTTTACTTAGCGAACAGGTTGCCTTGGGCGCAGGTGTCGACCCCTTTCGAAATTCATCAGGAGATGATGGACGCAAAAGGCTGCTGGAAACTGGGCCAGTCACCTATTTCCAACTGGGTCAACTAAGAAGATTCGGTCACTCTTTTCGTGATCGCGATCCTGTGAGATGAAGGGATCAAGACCTCTGACCAAAGATTTTATTCTGTGCCTAAGGCTAACTCGTAACATAGTTTATTCATCATAACATACTATGAAGTTCAAGTTTTTCCATCCACACCCATAATCATCATCCATTAAATCGTTTCTGTTTTTATATCAAATTTTCCTTATAATTTGATTCTTTTATTTAACATTCGTAACAATCGTTCCTTCAACTAATTTTCCTCATCTTTCTGCGAAGCTAATAATAATCAAGTCATAAAAATGTATTTCCCCACTTGAAAATCCTGATGAAAAATCATCGTGAATAAAAATAGCATCAGGAGAAGAAGAAGAAAAGCAAAGTTGATCGAGGAATCTCAGTCTTGTTCTGCAAGGTTTCTCCAGACGAGATAGATCATCGAAAGTGTTTCTAGCAGTAAGATACTAAGACGTAACTCTAAAGTGGAGAGAACAAAGTAGGAATGAAAGAAGCTGTAGGGAAGTCACTAGATGAAAGTATACTTCAATCTGAGTCTAAAATTAATTAAGAAGGGCTTACTAATTAGACTCATGACACCAATTAGTCGCGCGTGTGTAGTAAAATCTAATCTTTACTCATGAAAGCTTAGCAGAAAGTTAACGGTCATTGGATGATTGTTTCGAAACCTGCTAGTGGGCTCAAGAAACCAAGTGAGACACCTTTTTCAGAATACTTATAAAATTACTTTGTAGTGGATAATATATATGCGGATATAATGTTTAATGTATGCACAGATACATAGCAAATAGAATGTGGTATCAAGTTAGTGGAAAAATTTATACTACTCACAGGCAGAAATTCTAGTAACCTAGTGACACTTGAATCTTATTCATCGCTGGTAGTTTATAACAGACCATATGGCACTTACTTTATATTCTAGGCAGAGGTTGATAAGACGATTAATTAAATATGATGTCCAACGAACAGCCTCTTTCTCCGTTTTGCTGTGTTCAGATGAAAAATGCACGAATGTCAATTAAAAATATTTTTTATATTTAGACACTTAATTCCAACCTTCCAAAAAATGCTTTCTGATATCCAGTTTTTTAGGTTATGTGAATGAAATATTTACCTTTAAGTAATATCAAAATTTATTTACCTACATGTAAAAACATAATGATAATTACTTGTTAAATTTTTACAAAAAATTTTTTATACAAGATATCCTATGTTAGCAAAACCTTTTTCTGTATTTTTAGATTTAAATAAATCACTGATGAGGGCTCCGATCAGAGCCGAAACGTCTGATTATGTAAAACTCTGAGTTTTTATCAACCTTGGACCCTAAAGCCAATTACCAACATCAACATATATCTTCAATTATTAATTAAGGGTCAATGTAAGTCCAGAATATGAATATTACTTACAAAGTTTTTGAATCATTATAATAACTTACTTTGAAGATTTATAAATGTAAAAGAGATTAATAGATAAATGATGAAAATGACTCGTGTGAAAAATAGTAATTATTATTAGTCCTGATTATTTCCGGTGAAATGTTTTGGCTGTCAAAGAGATGACAAATGATTGTCTGGCCAAGACGGAATTTACTACTGTGGGATGTTTTCTAGTCAGTCCTCATTTCTTCTTTTATTGCATGTATGTGAAATAACTTGTGATGAAAATAAACCGTGAAGATTTTCAAAGTGGGCCTAAAATTATTAGTTGAGGGAAAACGGTTTATTTTCAATTTATAAATTATGTGGTTGGAAGAAATAATATTTAATCTTTCTATTGAGACATTAGGAAATAAAAATAGTTACTGGATAGTATTATTATTATCACTAATTTTATAGCGATTTTGACATAATTTTTTATCATTAGCATCTTTACCTGAATATCATAATCATATAATGACGTACAAGAAAATAAGCTGAAAGCCTTTCACGCCTTATTAGATAGAAGGAAATTTGAAATCAATTCAATTAGACGATACAATGGTTCTCTGTGGTATTAAGGTAGAAATCTAATGTACTGTGAAATCTTACTCTCTTTGTCTTTTTTGTTGAGCTTCCCGGCTATCCATGTAAGATTAAAGATAGGTAAATATGGAAGAATCTTTAAAATACCCATGAGAACGGGTACATGTTACAGTACAAAGTATAGACTCAAGATGTATAATTTACATGATTTATCATATTTAATCGAAAATCAATTTTAAAATCTTAAAATCGCATTCAGCTTCGTTCATCTTTATTCTTATTTATTAACTCTATTAATATAAAATATTTTCGGACCATATCCAGAAATATTCAAAATCAATAAAGAAAATTGAGAAAATAATACATGGAATTTTAAGGCAGATGGTTTGGAGAAATCAATAAGTGTAATCGATATTCGAAGTTTCCTTTTTACACATTTTACGGTTAACTGAGTGTTCATGATGCATAAGAGTTGGAAGAGAGGGAGATAGAGAGAAATACAGAAAGAGAGAGGAAAGGAAAAAGATACAGGGGAACCTGATTCAATTCCCCAACTCGTGTATTCAACTATCCTAATTTATTCGATTATCTTAAATTATAAGATAGTTATCCTACTCAATGAAATATCATTCTCACAGTGAATTAAAAATGTTTTTAATTAACAAATTTCATGATTTATCAGTATTTGTTAATTGTGAACTTTTAATGACATTTAAATGAAATATTTAGTTGGGTAAAATTTTAAAAGAAGAAAAATTCTTCCTAGCCGGATAAAGAAATATTTTACATTCTTGAAAATTTTTGTAAAGAATTTTTGAAATTTATTCACATCTTTTACAAAGCATATAAAAAATTCTCATATTTACATTGCATTTAAAAAATGTATTAATTTTTGAATTTGGGTTTTGTATATCAAAATATATTTGAAATACATTAAAAGGAATATATTTCTGTAAAATGAAAGCCAAATAAATAATTTGTTGTCAGAAACTTTGAAAAAATTAATTCCTGGGCCCGACTTTCATACCAGCATAAAACGATTTCTGAAGTAATCGAATAATCTGAAAGTTTGAATTTTCAAATAAAAAAAAAACAAATGCTCTGATTAGAATGAGAAGATTTGAACAATGTTAAATAATTGCAAGAAGACGTAAGTTGAAGTAGTTGATTGCTGATTCTGTGGTTATGGTATCTCGTTTAGTGTTGGCGTTCACCGCAAACGAAAGTCCCTCTTCCTTTCGAAGTAATTTTATGTTTTGCTCCCACTTCACGCTTCTCACTTCCTTCATGTCCTTTGCTTAGCTACGATTTATGTACTGCTAAAGTGCTTGCGTGTTTGTGATAGGCGCACAGACAAAAGAGAACAAAGTAACAAGGTATCATCCCAGATTTTTTATTTTCTTGCACCTGCTAAATATCTTACCCGTTAATTTAATTATTTGGCGTGAGAATTTCAAGCATGTGCAAAAAAACAGTTCGGTGATTTTCTCGAAAATTACTGTATCATTTCTGTTGAAATTCGCTCAAATTATGTGGAAATAAATTTCAAGTTGTTCCTAGATATAAATACACTAATTTAAAAATTGATAAATCAGTGAATTAAATTAATTACATTTCAAGTAAACAGTACGAATAAACTTTTACTGTCTGCTACAATTTTATTTAAAACTTGACTAAAAATCAGTTGATTAGTCTTATTAATTATCAAGTGCAGGGTTTGATATTTTCACATCATATTAATATGATATTAAAAATAATTTAAGAATAAATTTATATTTACATAAAAGAAAAAGCCTGCTGTATTAATTTGGAATATTTAATTAAATATACAATTGTATATGAAATTTAAAAATTATTTTCAACAGTATGATAATTGAGAATCTGGTTTACTTATTGGTGAAACTTGGCTAATTCATCTTAAGAAAGATATTTCCTATAAATTCATTTGATGGAGAGTCATGATTCCAAACGAAGAATTATTGAATAAAATATTTTTAATTTTACCCAATAATTGATGTTTCATACGTTTGAAATGTCATTTTCGGGTCTTGATAGAATGTGATATTGCAAGTCGAAGCGAAACTCCAATCGAGAAAAGCATAATTATTTTTCAAGAGATGAAACATGGGTGGGCTTATCCGCGAAAGCGAATCTCTATTTAGTTGAGGTTAAGCGCTGAAGTACTTGACCCGATTTAAGCCTGATGGACAGGCGACTTGACCTCTCGACCTCAGGATCGTAACAAATGCATACGGAGGCACTTTAAGTGCACTTTCTCCCGAGTTTGATCCAGACATTTCCTCTTGAGCTATTCGCGCGTCCTGCTTTTGCAAGTGCAATACCAACAATCAGGTTCCAGAGACTCGTAAAATTTGGACCACGCGAAAACTCACTGTCAGTTCCTAGAAGTCTGGAAAGCCATGCAGGGCAGATTTCTCCTTCCGACCTTCCCTCTTTTAAACCAACCAGGATTTCGATTAACAAGTATTGCTTCCTGCGATCAGGGGAAATTCAAAATTATTTTAATAATCCTCCCAATTATATTCATACCTCAACCACATTCCTATACTCACTGTGGAAACTTCATACCAGCTAAAAAATTTATTATCAGGGGAAAGTGTGAAAGTTTGACATAAATTAACATTTTTATAGTTTCTTGACGTCTCCCTTTGGGGTGAAAAAGAAGGCAAGATTGTACCGTAAATTCAGGCATGAAAAGAATTGGAGCTTCGAAAGTTGTCTTAAGGCCACGATATTTTTAAGTGGGCGACTTTCTACTTTTTGAAAGATGTGCTTCAAGATGATTGAGCTCAATTTGCGATCTTAAGAATTCTCATTCTTTGTATTATAATTACTTCACTGACGATTCCTCAGACTTTTAATTAAACTATAAATAGTTTTATGTAAAAATAATCAAAATACACAGGAAGGAAGAAAGGATGGTAAGGAACTTCCGTTCTAGTTAAAAAATCAAGCAGATTATTATTGATTCTATATTTTTCCTAAAAAGGACCTATTTTTTTTAATTTCGTCAGATAACAGAGTTGATAATGTACGTGTAAAAAAACAGTACAAACGGAATAGTATTTTAACAATTAGTTAAGTATTGAACAGTTTAAATACTATAATTCGGAGGTAATTTTTTGAGGTTGAAGACAACAATATCGACTAGCCTCTCTGTTTTGAATCCTTGACTTCACGAGTCTACTTAGGCAAATCCGTTTACAACGAAGTAAATCGAATACATAGAGTGCGAAAATATACATGTGATCAAAAAATGTGAATTATTTACATATTACATTGCACCTAGTGCAACAAGTGCACGTTATTTGTTCAATTTATAAATTAAATAAATAAATCCCCCTCCAGAATGGAGGGGGTGGCTGCGCGGAGGTGTTTTCGTCTCATGACAAACCTTCGTGGCCTTGAATAAATTATGAAAAGAACCAGCCACGTGGTAGTTTACTTATTCTAACCATGGTATCCAGAGAAACCTTGACTTGCTCCAGAATCCCAACCAGAAGAACTGGATTGCCAGCTTCCAGAAGATGCTACCGGACTAGCCCATCCACTGCTGGCTCCAGAGTTCCAGCCACCAGCATTGTAGCCAGTAATTCCTCCAGCACCTTTGTTTTGCAGGTAGGACTTCAAGTGCATGTATCCAGAAATGAGAATAGCCACGAGGGAGGCTAGAACTGCTTTCTTAGCGATGAGTCCAATTGCGAAGTAAGCCAGGGTCGCCAAAGCACCAATCTTCACCTTTGCAGCAATCAACAAAGGCAGGATCTGCTTCAGCATTTTCTTTTTGCCTCGTCCTATAAAATCACCAAAATAATCAATCTCAGTTCCAATTTAAAATCTGGATTATTGCTATTTTAGGGTCTAACTATCTCACCTTCAACGACTTCGTCGACAGCTTGGCGTACTTCTTCGGGAACAGAGTCAGAGATAGCTCGTGCAGATTGACCAATTTTTTCAATTGCTGGGGCAAAGTTAATCTGAAAATAAGGAATAAATGAAAAATTATATAATTTAACTCCCACGAAGAAAATACTAACTAAAATGCAAACTCAGAATTTTTAATTCTTCAAGGAGATTTATCAATTGAATAGTCGCAAATGAGAAAATTTAATAATAAGATTATGATTGGAAAGTGAAAAAGATTGAACTTGGATAAAACTGGACTTGAGTTAGAAAATCACTCTCTTACCTTGAGGCTACGTCCGGCGAAGAAGTCGCTGACTTCTTCTCCAACAAAATTTTCGAGAGCGCTTTGTCTTTCGGCCACATTATTGGCAGATTCGATTTCTTGATCGTAGAGAACTTCCTTGTCAGACCTTGAAGATCTGGTTGCTTTGACGAGACTCACACCGCTGATGATATCAAAACTTTCTTTGCCAAAGAACTCCTTGGCTTTCCTGTAGAGACTTCTCTGGACGCAGGAAATGCTGTCTTTGGTTAGGCATTCGTCGATGCTCTGACCCGAGGCCAGCACGACGATGCTGGTCAGACACAAGATAGCGAAGAACTTCATTCTGGTTACGGTCGACGAGTACGAGTCACGCACAAGTGTAGGTCGTTATATATGCGTTGAGACCCGATAGAGGAAAAAAAAAGAAAGAGAAATACGGAGACCCGCCTTTTTCCGAAACGCGGCTCGTATGTAGTGAAATTTCGTATGGACCATCGAAGAGAGTCTTTAGCTTATATTTGGCGGTCCCCTTCCCACTAGTGTCGCATCCCCACCGCTAGTTTTCATTATTTTCCATGCGTGTGAGTCTTCGGGGAATGACATCTTTGAGGCGTGATACATCTACCAAAGTATTCGCCCAATGGGTGAGACCTTTAGCAAGGTGGGAAGAGGACGTCAGTACTCGACCTACGACCCACGAACCAATCAACAGATTCGGCTTACAAAGTATTTGTTGAATGGAATGCGTTTCGGATTCTATTAAGTAGAAGTCACACCACAATTTAGGCATGAAGACGATGATTTATCGGAGGAATTCATTCATGAATAAGTAAACATTACGGTGCTCAACGAAATTGAGAGCCAAAGCTTATTTGTAAGGAAATCTAACTGGTTTTGTCAAGTAGATTCTCGTTGGTAAAAAGTGGATTTCTAGGGCACAAGGTGTCTTTCAGGTCACAGACCCAGGCTTACTTAACTTTTTGGTAGTTTTTATCTAGGAAAAGGTTGATGGGGACAAAATCTGGGATAGGATAATTTATTGTGGAGACAAATTTATTCAACGAATAGGGTTGTTCTTATCAGATGATCATTTTTCTTCATAGTATGAGATTGAATATTCAAATTTTAAAGTAGTAGTATCGATAATCAGGTTTCTGGATAAAAAGTTTTTCTATTATTTTATTTTTTGAAATTATATTATCAGTCGTGTCTTGTGAAAGAAAAGACATTTTTTTATGAACAAAATTTAAATCATAAGAGAAATAATACTTTTAATTTAAAAAATATTTCAAATTCAACCGACCAATTTAATATACTTACTATAATTTTTCTTTATTATCGCTTATTACCGATTTTTTTGAAAATTATTAAATTTTTATAAATCTTAGTTTAGTTCCTCGGTGAAGATATTCTCTACAAGTATATTGTTTCCCAGTTTTAAAATAATTTGAAAAGCTTCAAATATAGTTATTGAAAAACAATATTTCTTTTTTAAAAAATTCTTTGAACGATTTCAGGCACTAAAAACTTTATATTTAAATTTGAAAACAATGAAGTGGTAGCGAATATTTTTCATGAAAAAATAGGCCATGATTTACGAAAATCCAATCGTTTTTGGAAATTCGTGGGGAGCGTTAGTTTGGAAAAATTCTTTTACAAAAAACATTATTAAAAGTATTATTTTTTGTAAGTTTTAAATTTTTTTCATAAAAAATAATGTTTTTTCTTTCATAAGGCACACCTGATGCACTGAGAGAAAAGATTTGATTTAATCAAAGAAAATAATTTGTTTGAACGACTTTCTTTGATTTAAAGAAATGATTTGTTTAAATCAAACAAAATTTGTTTGATTCAAACAAAATATCTTTGGATCAAACAAATATTAGTTCGAATCAAATAAATTTCTGCCTTAAATCAAACAAATTATATCTTTGACCATATATCAATGCATTAATTTCTTTGTTTTGAAGAAAAATTAATTTGATTAAAACAAATATTTATTTGGTTCAAAGATATTTTGTTTGAATCAAACAAATTTTGTTTTATTTAAACAAATCATTTCTTTAAATCAAAGATAGTCGTTCAAACAAATTATTTTCTTTGATTCAATCAAATCTTTTCTCTCAGTGTGGTATCATTTTAAGTCTTGAAATTGTAGAAAAACTTTTTTTGCCAAAGCCCTAATTTTTGTCACGACAACTATCTTGACTATAATTATTAACAAAATGTTTCTTTGAAAAAAATTCTTTTAACGATTTCAATCACTGATAACTTTACTTTTAAAATTGGAAACAGTAGAGTTATAGAGAATATTTTTTTCGAAAAAATAAGACATTATTTACGAAAATTCCATGATTTAAAAAAAATTCATGAGAAACGATAATAAAGAAAAATTCTATTACAAAAAACATTATTAAAAGAATCATTTCTCATAAGTTTTAAGTCTTGTTCGTGAAAAATAGTGTTGTAGCTTTTATAATACATGGCTGATAATATAATTTAAAGTCTTAAAATTATAAAAAAACTTTTTTTTCCAAAGACCTAATTTTTGCCACAACAACTACACTGTAAAAAAATCGTAATTTTCCAATACATAGGAGATGAAATTTTTCAACAATAATTGGAAAAATAATCTTCTATCGAATAATTTCAATAATTTACAAGAAATATTTGAATCCCTATTGGATTTTTTTCAGTATTGAAATTTTTCAAGTATAGTCTTAAAATATTTCAGTCAGACACGCAATATTTGGCACGTCATTGAATATTTCCTACATGATTTTATATAATAATTTCAAAACATATATTGGTTAATTACTTCCAATACTTTATTGGAAGTTTCCAAAAAGAATTTTTAGAGTGTACCTTAAATAGAAATCAGTTATTTTAATGTCCAATATTTAGTTTCAGAAGTTACACCCAGAAAAAAAATGTACTTCATCTAACCATATCATTTTGTTAAATGGGCCAAGATTTTGGGTGATGTTAAACAAACTTTGGTTAAATCAATCAAAAATCAGTTGTATCAACTGTAATATTTGTTTCATTCAAGCAAATCATATTCTGACAAAGTACTCTCTAAATCTGAATCAGTCAAATTTTCACTGATGGAATCAGCGATTTGCCTTTTCACTGTTGAATCAGTGAAAAAAAATATTTTTCGTTGTTAAATCAGTTTCCATTCACTGAAGTAATCAGTGATGTTTGAATGATTCGCTGTAAACTCTTTTTAGCTATTTGAATCAGTCAAATTTCACTGATAATCAGTAGATTTTGACTGATTCAGATTTAGAGAGTATCTTTGGTTTTATTGAAAAAATTTAATAAATTGTATAATAAGCAAATTCTTTGGTCGATTCAACTGAATTTTCGTCCGGAGGTAGGTAATTTCCAATCTAAAGAGATTAATTCTTGGTAAAAAAAATAAGTCAAATAACAATTAAATTATTCAAAATTCCAATAACTTTCTCCACATAGAATTAATTGATATTGACTGGTATATAGCAACACATTATCATAGAATATACAATTTTCTAAAAGCTTTCTAATAGACAGAAACAAGTTTTCCATAGATTTTATAAATTTTCAAGCATAGAACATTATTCTGAATGATGCTCAATTTTACATAGAATGAGGTAAACAATTTCACGTTATTAGCATGTTAATAACTGCCTAGAAAAAAGAAATTCCGGATCTTTAGGTGAAATCCTTCATTTTCATGTTTCTCAAACTGAAGTGTAAACTTATAGAAAAAAGACAAATATCTTTAAAAAGTAAAAAAGGTACTCTCTAAATCTGAATCAGTCAAAATCTACTGATTATCAGTGAAATTTGACTGATTCAAATAGCTAAAAAGAGGTTACTGTAAATCAGTCAAATTTCACTAGTTATTTCAATGAAAATTGACTGATTTGATAGTGAAAAATATTGTTTTCACTAATTAAACAGTGAAAATTAACTGATTCAACAGTGAAAAATATTGTTCCCACTGATGATTCCTTGAAAAGGTAAATCACTGCTTCAATTAGTGAAAATTTGACTGATTCAGACTTAGAGAGTAGTGTCACTTATTTTCTATAAGTTTTATGATTTATATGCTGCAAAATAGTACCATACTCTCCTTTTTTCTGTTATTAAACAATATTTTTTGTAAAACATTCTTTTAAATTACTTCTGTAAACTGATTTTTTAGATTAAGAAATATCAGTTATAGTTTCTCATATTTCTCTGCATGGAGAGGCCCAATGTTAGAATTTCTATTAAGCGGCGTTTTAATTTCAGGAAAAAGGTGTTATAGTGAGAATTTTTCACAGCGAAATACCAAACTTTAGAAAAACTGTACGATATTGTACTATGGGTTATAGCAAACTTCACTACAACCTGGACTAAAGTTTCATATAATTTTTTGAAATTTTAGTATTTTGATTGCGAGTAATTCTCTGATATCTGATAAAATTTTCTTTTGAAATACAGTCTATTTCACGTCATAGAAAGTAGATTAATATTATACAAATAATTAAAATCTTTTGTTCCAGAACGAAACCATTTATATGGTTTTTTTCTTAAAAATATTTTCAAGCCCTTTTAAGGTTTTTTTTGGAAAGTACTTATTCAGAACATGTACATCCCTCACTTTCATCTTTAAGAGTATAATTTCCGCTGTTTTCACGCAATGTACGAGCTTCATCGCATACTAAAACATTATGCTAGTGAAAGTTCATGTTTTCGTCGGAGACGTTTGAATGAACGTTTTATGAGTTCAAATTGAACTATAAATGTCTGCGTGTAAATGGAGCAAAGTATGACTACTGGAAAGAATGTCCGAAAGTCAAGAAAAGAAGCTTCATCGACTTACATTCTAACCTATGCCAAGCTGTAAATATTTTATTATTCCTATTATCGAGTCATTAAAAAAACATCAAAAGTACCTCGATCCTTTAAAATACAAACATATAACCATAAATATCGAAGATTGATATATTTACCACCACACAGTAAAAAAGTCGTGAATGTATTCGTCTAATAGAAAATCGTGCCAAAAATCAGGTTTCTGGAAAAAAAGATTTTCTATGATTTTAAGAATTGAAATAATATTATCAGTCGTGTCTTATAAAAAAAACATCATTTTTTATGTAAAGAAATTTAAAACTTTTGAAAAAAATACTCTTAATCATCTTTTATGTAATAGAATTTTTCTTTGCTATCGCTTCTTACCAATTTTTTGAAAATGATTGGATATTATAAAGCGTGGCTTGTTTCTTCGGATAGAAATTCTCTGTAACTCTACTGTTTCTAACTTTCAAAATATGAAAAATATTTTCAAATATAGTTACTTAAAAAAATTTCTTATTAAAAAATTCTTGTAACAATTTCAGCCACTGATAACATTATTTTTGAAATTGCAAGCAGTAGAGTCATAGGGAATTTTTTTTTCATAAAAAAATATTTTCTCTTTTATAAGACACGACTGATAATATAATTTCAAGTACTAAAATATTCGAAAAACTTTATTGTCCAAAGAACACATTTTTTACACCGCAACTATTTTAAATTTAACCAATTTTTAGACGTAAATTAAGGTATACTAGTACACTTTAGAATTTTGAAAAAATCGATTTCGTTTTTTTTTGCATTTTTCAACTCCTTAGACCTTTAAATATCTTCTCCTAAAATATTTTCAAAAAATTCAAACTCTTAACACCATGAAATAAGTGAAAATGCGTGCGCACTCCCAGCTGCTAGTCGCGTGGCGACTATTTTTCTCGAAATGACTTTTTTTCAAATGGCTGACAGATTATCTCCAGAACTATTGAACCGATTTTCAAACACCTTGCTGGGTTTTGTTTATTGATATGTCCTGTACGACAATTTATTGCAATTAAGCCAAAAAATACAAATTTAATATTTTTTTGACCCAAAAAACAGCGGAAAAATAGGCCATTTTTTCAATGAATTTTTCAAACGCCCGCCATTTTTTTTTCTTGATTTTTTTAAAAATGTGGTGAATTGTCACGTAAGCAACCTTCCTTTTAGAGAAACCATTTCATTTTTTTGTTTCAGACTTGCCGATCCAGAGATAAACTGTCGGCCATGCGTCAAATTTTTTTTTTGATGTTCGATTTTGGCGCTCCCTGGATTTGGGCCATAAAACAAAAATTTTAAATAAAAATTTGTTTGTACTCCGCAAATATGTATTTATATGATAAAAAAAGTTTCATATAAATATATATCAATGGGACTAAGAAAAAAATTATTCAAAATTGCCTTATTTTTAGCCTTCTAAAGTGTACTAGTACCTTAAAACTATTTTTTACCATGTACTTTTCACTCTTATATATACATTAAAATCATTCAATCGGACATTATACTCTGTAAATATATCCTTTTTAAATTTTATGATGAGCTTTATGATGCTAAGTATAATATTCCCTTAGATAATTATGATATATTTTCAAAGATATAAACTGTCTTTATGATAATCAAAGTTATAAATCCTAAAGAAGACATAGAAATACGATTTTATGTTATTCTTAATGATCAAATTGTTTTTCAAAGTTTCTTAAATCCTACAATGTTGATGATCCTAGATGTGTCGAATATGGGAAGAAGGATTAGGCGAGATAAAGTGGAACATGTACATTTTTACTGAAAAGTAAGTCGTGTCATTTATAGACATCGTTTAGCAACTTGCTCACCGACATTTTTCACAACCTCAATACCATTTTAGTCAAATAAAAATTTGAACTTTCTTCATGCTTCTTAAGTATTTAATTAACGATCGTTTAGAAAACTAATATTTGTAATTACCTATCGTTTTTTAGAAGTATTTCTTATTCCAATCACTTAATCTGCCTTTTAATTACTAGTTTATAATGTTCATCAACCGGAAATCATTCAATAAAAATGTAATGAGGATCGAAATAATATAAAAATTAATCACAATATGGTAATTTAAATATGAGCCTATTGTACATATATTTAGTAATCAATGACTATATAATCATTTCCACGTGCATTCACCTCATTCGATTTTCAATGAAAGTGAAGGACACGTTCTATCCCCACTTTTGAATGGATTTAGACTGCCATCCTTGATCCTGAAAACTTGCAGCGAACTTCTTGCACACATTACTTTCACCATAAAGGAAAAAGGAACTTGCAACAAAACTTGAAGCACCTCTTGAATTTTTTACTCGGTTATGATTCCTCGAATGAACATTTTCAACACGGTTTACAATTTTCAAAAACGTTATAAATAAGGCTTAACATATTTTGCATTACATTATTATTTCTAAGGATATTTTTTATATTGAGACAGAATTTTTTAAATATTAGCAAGAGTAAATACTTTACTCACATGAGAAGATAATTTATATTCTCAAAAACGCAAACAGGAGGAAAGTTGACGAAATTACAGTATTTATTCATGCGGATCTCACGTTCACATTCGTTCCATATCACTATAAGTGAAACTGACGTCTGCTAGTACAAGGAGAAAACCAAACATACTGAATTATATCTCTAAGTTATCCTTGCAGATGGTTTACCACGATAAGTTAAATGATCTTTACAAAAATGCAGTATCGTTTCATTAGCACGAGAATGACTTGTGATCTGACAATTGATAGTTAGCAGTTAATTTTCACATGACATATCAACTTTGATAAAAGTATCGAAATCTCCCTTCAAATACTCTACTATGTAGTCTATGTCCTGGCAGAAGATTACGAGGAGACGGAATACGTTTGGCATGAATGAAAGAAAACTGGTATATGTATATCAGGTTCAAGCATCCCGGATACGACCTTCAGTCGTGCCACTTGTGCGAATGCGTATCCACTTTCTACTGTGACCCTCGCAAACTTCTCGCAAATTACCATCTTGTCGTTTTCATTTCGTTTCCTTTGACACTTCAACCTGAACCGGAAGTGGAAAAGATGCTGTTCTACCAAGATGTGAGAGGTTGCTCTTACATAACGTTCGATTTATCCTTTCCCAGTTACGATTCGTCATATCGCTTAAGGCTGGCCTCAATGAAGAATGATCTTGAAAAGTAAAACCAAAACTTCTACTTGATAATCATTACATTTAATTATACGCCCACATCTGCTCTCTAACTTCAGAAAAATAATCAAGCAGCTTCCTCTATATCAGGAATTATTAATTTATTGATATCAGGGTTGTATCAAATCACAGATAACTTTTATGAACGAATGCGAGATATTTTTATTTTGGCATACAATATGCTGTTTTTAGATTTCCATCATAAATGAGAAGTTATTAGTTTTATGTGAATGACTTTCGAAATTCGCATCAAATTTTTATGTTTTAGACCCCCTGAATAAAAAAACGGTTTTTACGAAAGTATCAGCCTGTAAGTCGTATACACTAAGAAAAAATGCTATTGAATCTATAGCATTTTTGCCAAAAGCATGTCTATTATTTAGACGTGTGCATTCTGTCGGATCGAATGTCGCAAATTCGATTCGATTCGCCTTATTTGTTGGATCGGATTTTTTCGATACGATCGGCCGCATAGTCGAATATCGAATATTCGACATTCGAAGCGCCCTTCTTCGGATGTCGGATTTTCGACATTCGATCGGCCGTCCGTCGAATGTCGAATATTCGACATTCTTTGAGACTGATTATTTGAGAAAGTGTGTGCAACATAGTTTGGAATTTGTATGCTGGTCTATTAATAATAGAAGTGTAACGATATAAAATAAATACGAGTAATGCCCTAAAGAAACTCTTAACTTTATTATTATTGCTTTAAGAACTTATAATTTTCGTACAAATAGATATACTCTTTTACATAACAGGGTGGCAGCAGATCTCTCTTCTCTTCAAAGATGGTTCCTTTATTCGTGAACAATCTGTCAGAACTTCTGGATGTTGCGGGAATTTGTAAATAATGTTGAACAGCAGTGTATACACTCTAAAAACAAGTGTGTTACTTCTACACGTGAAATACGATAGTAACTTTTTAGGCATTTGAAGTGTGTAGTTTTAATACACATTACAAACGTAACGTTTAATTTTCAAACACTTTAACTTTTTGTACCCAAAATGTGTGTTAAAAATACACACTTCAAATGCCTAAAAAGTTACTATCGTGATTCACGTGTAAAATTAACACACTTGTTTTTAGAGTGTAGATATAACATTTTTTTCGACCATCTTATGATATCGGGATAAGATATCGAGTTGAAATTCTAGGCTCTTGAATAAGAGTCACGAAGGGACTTTTTTTACTTCTAAATTTTTATAATTCCAATAAAAATTTAGATCAAAATTCTTGGAAAAGAATTATATTTAAACATAAACATTTCTTAGTGCCTTTCATTTAAGTTCTCAAAACTTTAAATCGATATCTTATTTCGTGTGGCTAGAAGTTGGTTTAAAAAAGTAAGGTAGTAATCGGGTAAGTGTGTCATAGCCTTGAAATTAAACTAATAAAAAAGTATAAAATCGGGTGCATAATATTTCTTCGTAGATTCTAATAGAGTTTATTTAAATGTACAAAATTTAATTTCTATAACGTAGTGTACAATTTCATTGTGCTTAAAAAATTATTAATAAAATTATGTTCAGTAAGGTTTTCTCTTTTATCGTACGGAATTTTATTGTGTAAAGTTTATTCAAATTTCCAAAATTAAAATGTCTTGTTTCAGTTGTAGAGATTTATGGTATAGGATAAATTTTGATGAGTTGGTTAAAAATATTAAAATTTTTAAATATATATAATATTATTAGAGGTGTGCAAAAAGATTCGATTTTCGATTCGATACTGGCCCCCGTCGAATGTCGAATATTCGACATCCGAAGAAGGGTGTTTCGGATGTCGAATATTCAACATTCGATCAGCCGTCCGTCGAATGTCGAAAATCCGACATCCGAAGAAGGGCGCTTCGGATGTCGAATATTCGACATTCGACGGGGGCCAGTATCGAATCGAAAATCGAATCTTTTTGCACACCTCTAATATTATTGTTCATTATCAATGACAAATATGCTTTTGGCAGAAATGCTATAGATTCAATAGTACTTTTTTCTCAGTGTATTCGATAACTCTCGATAGAATTATCGGACTGAATTGAGCTTTGGCATACTTTATCGGAGTCAAAAAAGTAACGACAACTTCGTCAATCAGCCGCATCCGACAAAAATTGTCAAAACAGTAACATTTTTTTCTGTTTTTGAAAAGAAAAACTTTATCAAAAAATCCAAAATTTCAATACTGGTTTCTAATATTTCTCATAAATCTCTACTAATTATCCTGATAACATTTTTTGATTATACTAAAATTAGGAAAGTTACAGTATCTTAAAATTTAATATAAAGTCAATATCTAAATTCCATTTTTCAGTTAAATATTACGAAATACGAAAAAAGTTATGGTACAAAATTGTTTACTACATAAAGATCTACAAGTTTAAATAGCAAAATTTTTTTATAAGATGTATATTTTTCTTTTTAATTTAAAAAAATACTTTTGAAAATCCAAAATTCAATTCTTTAACAATAATATCTAAAATACGAAAAAAACGTAAGTTTGCAAAATTGTTCGTTCCAATAATATCTACAAATTTTGTCTGACATAGTTTCTGATGAAACGTATTATTATTATATTATTAGTAACTTAGAGAAATATATACAGAAAAGTGAGCGCGAAGGGCAAGTGTCATAATTAGAATGTGTTCCTTAAGTCTAATAGAGCCTTAAGTAAATTGAATTTCCTTTTTCATTTAAAATCAAAAACAAATTTAGTAACTTTGAGAAAATTTAATTCACATCTACAATATTATAAAATTGATTTGAACTTCATTATCAAATTAAAAGAAATAAATTTATATGTATGCAAAGAATATAAGACCGAGAGCTAAGCGCGAGGTCCAAAAAGAACGGAGCGCAAAGCGTGACGTTCAAATATTTCGGAACGCGATGAGAATGTGCCCGCGAAGAGGGCAGATTTTTGAAATTGAAACAAACCAATTATTCAATTTAGGAAAAGTCCTCACAAAATGCAATTAAACTTTTTAATAAGAAAAATTATTTTTTTATTTTTCTCAAGTGATAAATCAACGATTAAACGGTACTCCAGCGGTAAGTCTTATAATCTGTGAGTTTATTTTTTATCCTGATTAATCGCTGAGTGACACACTTTTAAGAACCTTATGTTTCGAAAAGCCGGACAGCCACTTTAAGCAATCAGCATTTTAATTTCCCACAATCAGGAATTACGACTTTGAAGAAATTTCAATTTTAGGAAATTTTGAACGATTTCATATGAAATAAGCATAGTAATGAGTACTTGGTTCTCGTACGTAAATTACAAATATGTGCAGATTTTGATTTTATAGTTCGTGCTGGATTTTATTCAGCTTCGATGCACTACTTTCTTACCTCAATTTTGTCATAAGAATATCACTCGAATGTTTATAATTAAATATACTGCAATATGTTTTCCGTAAAAAAGTTCTGCATCTCAGCTAAAATAATATCTTCAGAGTATAACTGAATTAAATTATAAAGTAAATGATCAATTATACCGAAATGACGAAAAACAATTCAAACTAATGATCATACATTTTTACGATAAATCAATCGTAATAAATTATCTTTAAGTGTAATAAATTATTTGAATTATAACTTCCATTTCAGCTAAAAATTAAGTCCGAATAATTTTAGAGGCGTAAATCATTAAATTAACGGATTTTAAGTAAAATGTAGATATTTGTGGGCCAAATTTCACTAAGTTTAAATTAGTAAGCATTATTTGAATATTCTGAGTCACGAATAAAAAGTTTCTGAAAAATGAAAATAAAAATTTGAATATAGAAAAATTTTCTTTGAATTTTGATCGTGGATGTAAGACGTGTTTTCCAACTATAGATGAAAATCTTTTAATATTCACGAAACGCAGGTTGTAAGTTGTAAACTTAATAGTTAAGAAGGAGTCGCGTGAAGAATTTCTTATGATCTGTGGATCGATATCGGGGACCACAGAGCATATTTCATTCGGGGCCGGCGACACGCGTACGACCTGAAAATTCATGTGGTTGAGAGTGGCCAGTGCCCGATTTGAAATTCAAATTTCCATCCAGAAATGTAATGAGCGTGGAATGTAACGGGGCCCTCTCTTGCAAACGTAGGATCGGCTTCTCTTTTTAGCTTTGGGTCCATAACTTAGCTACTGTGCCAGAATGCGCGATATTAATAGATAAATAATCACATAAGCTTGGTGAAAATAATTACCATCGTGAAAAATACCTTTTCTTTAAAAGCAGTTATACTGAATATAAATCATCTGAAGTTTTACGTTTATTGAAACACTCTTATAAATTTGTTGATGGCACCAATTATCTAATAAAATTTTATTGCAGTGATTAGGCTTGCTTTTATTTATATTGTGCTTCAAAGAAATCTTGTATCTTCTATAATGATGATGTCAATAATAATTGTCTGTGTTGCATATTTTTATGTTGCTATCTAGACTCTCATTATGTAAGTCTAGAAAGTAGTGCAACTTTTATTTTCATTATTGTCGCAATTAGGCCGAATGAAAGTAAGGGTCATTTTTCCACGTTTTGCTGGTGTGAGTAAATTTTTTATTATTTTTATGGGCATGTTCTGTGGTAAAATAAATTTAATCATTTTAATTAGTCCAAATGTTATTTGATTTTTTATGGCATTTTTTTTAACTTGCCTTTACTTCCAAATGTGATTTGGAGCATTAAATCCAATGAGACAAATTATAAATTTTAATTATTGTACTGAAAATCTCTTAATATTATGGAATTCTAACTTTATTATAGAATACTAATTATATTATAAATTTTTTATCTTTTTTTTTGACAAATGTAAGGTAATCATTTTAATAATTGTATAATTGTTTCAATTTTAAAGACTTTAGTTATTACACTCGAAAAACTGATTGCTACTGAAGGTAACATCTTATTATTCTCATCCAAATTAATCATCTGTTTCTTTTCTTGTTAAAAGTCGCAGTAGAATATTTCTACTAAAAAAAATTAAGATTCATTTGATATATTATAATTATCTCCATACTAAGACTTTGTTTGGCGTTAAATGTAACTGAAAATTGTTTCAAAATTGTGTTTTATTTGATTTTACTCTATAAAAACGAATTACTTATCGATAAATGAAAGTATAAAAATTATATGCAGGCGCCTGACGATAGGCAACCATACTTTGCTATTTGTAGTTTTTCTCTCCTACTATAACTCACGGATATATTAATTTAACGCTTCTTTTTATTTATGTTAAATAAAATTAAGACAATGAATATTATAATTGTAAGCTGCAAGAGAAACCCATTCCATCCTCATTTCTAAACTAGTTAAACTTTTTGTGAAAATTATGTGTAATGCGTAAATCACACTGAATATTGTATATGCCATTTGTCCATTTTTTATAAACTTGGAAAAGATTTTTTGTCATTAGAGAAAATTTCTTCAAGTAAAGAAAACTTCATTTAAATAAAATTTTCATTGAATTTATATAAAAAAAATGTTTCCTTGATTTAAAAAACTGGCCAGGAAAAATAATCCAAAATAACACGGTTTCTTTTAAAGTTGAAGTTTATTTTTTCTGTGTATTTCAGTGTTTTTACAAATTTTACCATTCAGATAAAAATTTGTTTAATACAGCCAGATTGAAATGTTAAAAATTCTTCAATTTATCCAAGTTCTTCTCAAACAATCCATTTTTAGTTAAATAAAACAAATTCTTTAATTCAATCAACATAAATTTCTTTGGATCCCAGAAATTTTTATCTGATAATTCATAAAAAATATTTTTCACAAAAGAAGAATATATCAGAATTATATTATAGGATAATCACAGAAAAATTTGAGATAGGAGTGGTTAAAACGCCTTAAGGCCATGGATCAACCAAACCACCTGACCAAATTCCTGTAAAAATCCATGTAAGATAATTTTTATCTTACGAAGTATCTTCCTGGAAATTTGAAAGATACAGCAGAAGATAATAAAGAACCTCTGTAATATTATTAGTCTTTCAATTTTTACAAAATGTTTACGAAAAGGAAGTTAACATACGTGCTTTATTATCTTCTCATATGATTCCCAAATTTCCAAAAAGATATTTTGTAAATTAAAAAATTTATCTTACATCAACGAATTAATCTATAATCTAGTCACGTGGTCAAATTGATCCATGGCCTTAAGTAATTTATTTGAAAAATCTCAGGGAGAATGAAAATGAACATAAATTCAGAAATTAAAAATAATATCGATAAATTTGATTTAAAAAATCTATTTTCAACTTATATAAATTTTGTTCTCTAAGTCCATTTAAATCTTCCATCAAATGAGTTTTCTACAGCTTTTATCAACTCATACTATTTTATCAGGATATTCAGACAATAATGCACGTTTTACTTGTTAACACAAGGAATCAAGAATTTCCATTTGTTATTCGAGGCAAGCTATGTACGCAATTTGTCGCAATGAAAATTACTCGCTTATCCGCATATGCGGAAGCGTAATTGTCGTCTGCGCTGTTCCAAGCTGGCACCTCCTCGTTTTATGATATTCGAAACGTAAAAAAGGAAGCGTATGGAATGTGTGTTACTGGGTCTTGGTCTCTGTCAGGACTCCCTTCTCCTCATTGCTCTCTGAAGAAAGGTGAGAAAAGGGGAGAAAGATATGGAGTAGGACAGATGTCTACAAGAAACATTCACTACCTTCTCTTTTCCTCCTCCACACTCCACCTATCAGAGAAGTATTTCTTTCTCGAATTTCAGTTCTTCCTATCCACTCACCGACTATCTATAGTATAGCTGGGAGAAATCTTCCGCCGTCATACGTTACGATCGATAGATCCATCCTTTGACACAATGACCGTTTATTTGACGAATCTGGAGTTAAGATTTTATCTTATCGTTTCTCTTGTCTGAATGATCATGAAGAAAAAATCTTAGAAGCGTTTATTCCACTTAATCTGACATGTCTTGCAATGTTACATTGATTTTTACTTGAATAACATTTCTTCGACAGTAAAGAAACATTTTTATACAAGTTTTTTAAATCAGAGAAGAAAATTTGTAAATATTTACTATGTTTATTATTTCTCAAATCAATTTATTTTATGAGTCGTATCTTATTCTTATAAAACCTGCGTTGGAATTTCTTGCATCTCTTCAATTAGTGAAACTTTCCTTCGTGGTTAAGTTTTTATGGGTTTTTAAAAATTTTTAGTTTTAATTCTGACAGTTGATAAGAGTGATGGATGAAAATGTGGACAGTCTTGATATTTGTTTGGGGCAGGTCACTGACATACTTTCTTTCTTAGCTGATCAATCTTTCTTTCACAACTTCCCTTCTTCAATCATTCTTAACTGACAAAGTCAGTTGGATAAATTATTTTACATTCTACCTGATATCTCGTAAATGATCATACACCGAATAATTACCGTTGAGTAATTTTTTTAAAATTATTTATCATGAACGAAAAGTGATTCAGTATAGTAAAATCAACAGAGTCTATCATATTAATTTTCGATAGGAGTAAAAAGAAGCACTAAATTTTTTCTTTGTTTAATTAAAAACAAGATTATTACTTACAGTGTCTATACAAGAAACGACGTTTCATTCAATATCAACTTACAACGAAATAAATAATAGAAACTATCTTAAGTAAAAAAAAAGCAAATTCGTCTAGTCTTTGGATTTTGTTGCAAGTTCGTAAGTCACACTATTATATAAAATGTTATTAAAGCACTTCAAATCAGGTAAGAAGAACGTCCGATTCGTAAAATTAGTAAATAAAAAAGGTCATGGAAATGAAAAACATAATAGGGAAGATTGGAGCGGAACGGGACACGGGGGTAAGAAGAAACTGTAAATTTTCACGTAAATTTTCTGGGGTTTAAGATTTATCTTTTTATAAATGGGTAGAAAAAATGACCTTACAATTCTCAAGAAATGTAAAAAGTTTATAATATGATAAAAAAGAATAATCTCAAAACACACATAATTTACGTGAAAATGTACCTTCCCTCTACCCTATACTGGCTAGTAAAGAATGCCAGTTTTGATTCATCTTGGCGAGCTTTACAAACCACTATTCTTTGTTTTTAAATTTCTTAATTTTACTTCTACCCGCTTTCAAGCCTCGTATAGTTACTTGATTCGGATAATCAATTATAGACATAATAGTCGTAATCATCTTCCGTAAACCTAAAATCTCTCAGACAAAGAAACATTTGTTATTTTCCACGAATTATCACATTCTATTTTTCAGTCACTGTCATCAAGTACTCGTCATTTTTGTTGTCATTGTACAATCACCCTGTTGCTTAGTAATAGAACTAGACCGTAATCACTAGCACATAACGCATAGTTCAAAGGCTAATTGCGTTTTACAAAAATTAGCAAAACTGGCTACGAAGTGGACGAGTAAAATTATCGTCACGATGACTTGGCGTTGGCAGAAAGGTCGACGTACCCGCGATAAGGTGACAATTCAGGATCATTAGCACCTGAGACACTTCTTCTGCGATGATGATGTCCAATTTCCTGAGCATAGACAACGTGATGTTCATCTTTTTCATCTTTGCTGGCAAGTTTTTTCACAGCAGTGATTAAGGACAACATTAGAGCCAAAGCGGAAATCATTAGGGCTTTCATTGCCACAGCACCCAGAGCACTAAATCCCATTGCCATCATCATTTTTCCTAGATTACAAAATAGTATCTATTTGCGAATCATGTCCATTTTATTTCGAGTAAAATGCTTCATGCGATCTTTCTTTCGTTAACGGCATGTGATACTTAGGAAATCAGCAAATTTTATTGATTTTAGGTTTCTACATGTCTTTTGGCTAAAGTGCATAAAATTTTCTTTTCAAAATTTTGAAAATGGTAGAGAAGATAAAACCGGACGTATATAGACTACTTTTGGTTTTAAAAATGAAGAAAAGTTCAATTTTAGCAAAATATATTGGAAATTTTTTTCATTATTAAACTCGAAAGTAGTTTATCTACGACCGTTTTTATCTACTCCACTATTCCCTAAATTTCGAAAACAAAATTTTATGTATTTTGTACACAAACATGTAGAAACTGGACTAAATTGTTAACAGTAAGTCACTACTTTTCTCATGTAACGCATGCCCTTAGGGTAGTTGTGCCAAAAATCAGGTTTCTGGAAAAAAAAGTTTTTCAATGATTTCAAGATTTGAAGTGATACTATCAATCATGTATTATGAAAGAAAGAACATTATTTCTTATGAAGAAAATCTGAAACTTTAGAAAAATAATACTTTTTATAATGTTTTTTGTAATAGAATTTTCCCTTAGTATCGCTTCTTACCACTTCTTTAAAAATGATTGGATTTTCAAAAATTATCGCTCATTTTTTCGAGGGAAACATTCTATACAATTCTGCTGTTTTTAATTTTTAAAATAAGTTTAAAGTTTTTAAATGTAGTTATACAAAAAAAATGTTTCTTTGTCAAAAATTCTTTTAACGATTTAGCTACTGATAAACTTTACTTTGAAAATTGGAAACAGTAGAGTTTAAGAGAATATTATCCCCAAGAAAGCCAAGATTTTTTATTTTTTGTGGGTTTAAAAATTTTTTATTAAAAATAAAATGTATTTATTCATGAGACACGACTCATAATATCATTTCAAGTTTTATAATTATAGAAAATCTATTTTTTCCAGAAACATGTTTTTGTCACGACCACTTTAACAAAGACTATGACAAGTTTATTAGTTATTATACTTTTATTATTTATTTATCCCTCCAACAACCCATTATCATACTCCAATTCTAATAATTAATTCCTAGTAAGAAAGGAAAATACAAAACAATATTCAACATACAGTGTTGTATTCTTTTGCTAAAGAGCAATTGTCTATCCACGTCCATTTTTATCTTTTCTACCATTTCCCAAATATTGAAACCAAAAGTTCATTATGGACACAAACGTGTAGAAACTGGACCAAATTGTCCACATGAATTTGTTTTCTTTTCTCAGGTATCATATGCCCTTAAGGATAATAATTTTAAAACTTTATCTAGATTCTAAGCCACTTTTTAAATGCAGTTTTATCAAATTAATCATTCCGAGAAATGATTTCTTCTAAAGTTGGCTTTACTGATAAAGTCCAATATATTCAATTGAAGTTAATTGATAAAAGATCCAAGAATAAATACGTACCCATCATTAGGGCCATCATCGTCATTCCTCCATCGCCTTTTTTGCTACCCCCTCCACCTCGACCTGTGAATAAACAAAATTTTTGATTTACTTTCATTTCTTAATCAACTGTTTATGGTACCATTTGTGTAATTATTGTAAAGAGAGATACTTTTTTCGAAATTCACCTTGATTAGGAACAGGGAGACTTTTTTCTAAAGCAGACTCCAAGTTGCCAGGTAAAATACTCGGCAATTTGATCCTCAATTCCTTTCCCTCCAGAAGATAAATAAGAGATCCTAAACTATTAGATTCCTTCAAAAATCTCGCACTACGTAGTGATCTTCCATCTTCAGTGTCTACTAAACTAACTCCATCAAATAAATCCACACTTTTCTGCTTAGCAGATTTCTCTAACAATTGCTGTACAATTTGTCTCACGATTCTAACCCCATGACAAGTAACTGAGACATTTTGTGGAAATTCGTTCGTACAGGACACGTCGTAACCCTTCGAATTATCTTCAAAATCTGTTCGGGTGTTACAATTCACTCTCAATAAAGACGTCAGTATCACAAGCAACCCGATCGAATTTAAATTTTGACTTCCACGCGCCATTTTTGGGATTTCAGCTCCGACCTTCCGTATTCCAGGAATGAAGAAGAAACGACTTGTCAGGATAAATCTACTGCAGAGATTCAAATGACAAATCTGACTCAGAACAAATCCCCTTATATACATAAATCTCTTCTATAAGTGATTGTAACACTAAAAACTCAGGAGAAGATCAGAGGCAAGTTACCTCTTGTCTCCAACAGTTTTTCGCTCATTCTTGCGGTCGATTTTCAAACCCTTTTATTTTTGAAGCCTTTTAGAGCGTTACAAACTTAAGAGATCGATTAATCACTGCTGATAGTTCGGAACCGAACGCCACATTTTTTTGTTTCTAATCAATTGTATTCTTATAAGATCTCTATTCTCTCTCTTCCATACTTTAATGGGACGAAAGAGAGCGTACCTAAATCGAATAACATTATTATAATTGCTATAAACGGCATCAGAATTGTCTTGCGGAATTAAATCCTAGATTGAATTTGAAATTCAGACTCCGGGAGAGCGACTTTGATTCTCCAGAGCCGGGAAGTGAGTGCTTCCTGCGTTAGCATGCGTGAATATGTGGCCAGCTCAGAGGATGGACCATGAGTGGTCCACTGTGGGTTGAAAGCATGAAGATCATGATTGATCATGTTCGACTGTGGAAGAAAGAAAAAAAGTAGGAATCTTGGGAAAAAGAAGAAAGAGGGAGAGAGTTAAAGGAAAGAGGAGGGAAAAAGACCAAGATCATTGCCAGAATCTAGTTCATCTCCGTATGCCTTTCTCTTTTGTTCCACTTCCCTTCATACTATTACAGTATATGTTATATATTCCGGTTCCAGGGTATAACTAGAGCTGCTACGAAACGAACGATGGATATCTTGCTCACATCCTGATCTGGAAGGAAGTCTCTCGAGGTGCATAAATATTTCATAAAAGCAAATCAGTCTTTTACGCACCTCAAACATCTGCGTGGTTTTTACATATTCTGAAGTTATTCTTTAGTTTTTTTTTCTATATTCAGATGTTCCAGAATCATGGTCCTGGAATTAATTATTTTATATTGTACAAGTAGTCGAGGGAAGAATTGTTTTTGGCTATGTGTTAGATATCGAATATTTCACATTTCGATAACACCCAACTGGGGGCAATGCTTGATCAAATTAAATAACATAATTGAGAGATGAATAAAAATAATTTTTTATAAAATCTCGAATAATATTATTTTATTGTTAACATGGACTTTGCAAACATTTTTTAAATATTAAGGTCTGAAATGAAAAAACACTTTTTTTAGTTTTCTTGGTTTCGTTCTAAAAGTAATAAATATTTGATGCTGAAAATTGTAGATTTAGCCATTAGAAGATAAATTAAAAATTTTCTAGATAAATAAATTAGATCTTCTTTATTATTCTTTAGGAGTTTGATACAAACTTTATTTCCTTAAAAATAGAAAAAATTCCTTTCATACACTGTTGGAAATTTTTACCGTAATTTTCCGTAACACGTGACTGGAGTTTTATTCAGTTACACTTTCGTGAAATTAAGATAAAATTTTAGAAAAGTCAGTTACATTTTAGTAAATTTAGGAAACAATTTCTTAATTTTCAGTTACAATGTGTCGAATATTCGAATCTGGAAATTCTGAAACTTGTAAGAGGAATAATTTAACGTTTTGGGTAACTGAAAATTTTGTTACAATTTCGTAATTTTATGATCAATTTTATAAAAAGTCTGTTACAGTTTGGTAGTTTCAAAATACATCTAATGAACATTCAATTGAGTTTAGTAATATTAAAAAAAATTTCAGAAAATTCAGTACATTTTTCGCAATTTTAAGAAACCTTTACTCAAAAATATCATGAAAATCGTCAAATTTTACGTTACCTTTATAACATTGTAAATCAACCTTTTAATTTACTTTTGTCATACTCTTTTCACTGCTGCCACCTAGATTTTATCTGCGGAACTCTTTAATACACAAAAGCTGTAAAAAATTTAAGAAGGACTAAGAAAATTGTTTCGCCCTTTATATTATCAATTGCATACAGTTTTTGAGAAGTTTAAAATTAATTATAATATTACAAATGAAAATGGAGAATTAAAAAGTAATTTTATTTTCTCACTCAGCAAAACTTGATTCTTTATTACTGAGATAATGATTAGTTTGGAGTAGGAAATTATGATTAGTAGATTCTATTAGGAAATATCCATCATGTAAATTTCTATAAAAATGAAGTCTAGAAGTTTACCGGAAAAAATGTTTTTGCCAAAATAACCATTCCCTGGAGCAGTGAGATTTTAAACCAAGAAATTCTACTTCAAGTGCGATACTAGGTCACACGTAGTGTTCACAGGGAACAAAAAAAAATATATAATTACACTAGACGAGCAAAGAAATTTTTTGTCTCTAACATCGTCAACCAGCTACAATTAAAAAATATTTTAATTTAAAAATATATCATACATTTTTTTATCACAATTCTTCACTTTAAATGAAATATTTTTCATTCCTAGATAATTATTTAAAGATGTTTCACTTATTCCAAAATTCATTCAGATTTCTCTAATCCATAATTGTAAACACATAATTTTCCTAGTTTCAAAGGCAACTTAAGTTTAAAACTACAAGTTTGTTGATATACAAAAGACAGTAAATTAATCTAATATGTATAATATTAATTATACATCGGCTAATTTAACTAAACTTATACAAAAAAGAAATCCCTTTAATATCAATCAATATCGACTGACATTGGAACAATGGCTTCTTTCATATTTCAATTAACTTCTCTATCTTAGTAACTTTCACGTTACATAGGCAAAGTTTTAAAAACATATCAGTTCTATTATCAACTGCTAAACTTCGAAACCTTCATTGGTACCAGACAGAATCAACAATCAACGTATTTCTGCCTCCAGGAATAGTCTAGGATATGGTCTGCCAGAAAATGAAAGTTAGTTTTCTCCGAAACAAAAGCTTCGTTTCTCTCTCAATTGATCAGGACCATATGGAGAACATATATTTCGATCCTGCTATCCCGGATAGAGAAAGCGGACTAAAGAAAGGAGGACGACTTATTTGAATCAAACTACGCAGACACGTGTTCCGTAATTTTTCCTCTATTTACGTCATTCATTTTTTACGAAATTCCTAGGAATCAACAATCTATTCTGCTGAAGATACAATCTAATTACCAGGATCTTTTCCACCATCAACTCGATTATTCAATTCCAATTGTGCTGACATTAAATTTGTAGGGGATTTTAGTATCTGATCTTTATTTTTCGAAAAATCCAGAGACGGTTCTATAAATATTTTTTTCTTGATGTTATTTTGATACGTGTCTATCCACATACATTTAAATTCTCCCTTTTCACCAGAATTGGTTTCAATTTGCTGGCAGTGATATTTTTTATTGTGGACACCAGTTGGCTTCACAATAGGAGAATTTTGCAATTTCTTCGTTATGCGAGGATCCAGTATGTAATGATAAGTTTTTTCAGGTTTGTTGAAAATACCACTGACACCAGCACTTGCACTTTGTAAAAATCGAAGCACTTTTGGTCCAGTCTCTGAATGTGAATTCTGAAGGATATCGAACTTTGTTGTGGATGCAGAGGTTTCGATTGGAGAGATTTCAAACTGCGGTGTCTCCTGTTCATACCAACTCCAATGATTCTTCATAAACAAATTTTTCAGTCCTAGTATTATTGATATTAGAAGATTTAAATTCGATGATACGAAATTCATAATCCCTAGAAGTGCTATTTTAGAAAGCATTATTGGTAATAGAGTTAGGAACTTCAGACCAATTGTCATGAGAAATGGTATCAGCATCAATTTGCCAAATATATAATTCCCTAGAAGAAAATTAAATAGGCAAGTATTATTTATCATTTTCCTGTTTTATAAACTTTGAATCATTTATTTTTTGCATTCAAATTTTGGAGGAAAAAGTCACTTTTTTCTGACAACAGGTGTCAAAATATGAAAAATAACACAACTCATGTTTACCTGCTGAAAAGTCGAGTGTATCGGTTCTAGTTGATTGCATCTCGAAGCTTGTAGAACCAATACCAGATATGAAGGATAAAATGAAAAAAATCGTTTTAAACCTTGTTCTGAACTTCATTTCTTAAAGATTCAAAGGACACAAACGCCAAGTAAATTCACAGTGAAGTAAAATCTGGAGCCATTCTTCTTCTTATAGGTAGTAGCTCGACATAATTACGTCAACATTCGTTTACCGTAACAAATAAAGTTAAACACTGGTTACTTAGAATAACGACACTCTAAGTGTATTTAAAGTAATTAATTAACTCTATCATTAGGACTTACAGAAATATTAACAATAGCTCTTTAGCAAAAGAGTACAACACTCTATGATGAATATTGTTTTGTGTTTTCCTTCCTTACTACGAATTAATTATTAAAATTGAAGTATGAAAATGAGTTGTTGGAGCGATAAATAAATAATAAAAGTACAATAACTAATAAACTGGTCACAGTCTTTGTTAAGGTCATTGTGACAAAAACACGTTTCTGGAAAAAATAGTTTTTCTATGATTTTAAAACTTGAAATGATATTTGGGACTTTTTCACTTATTTTCAAAGTTGGAAACAGTAGAATTATATAGAATATTTCCCTCGAAAAAATGAGCAAAGATTTTTAAAAATCCAAACATTTTAAAAGAATGGGTCTTTTATCGATTAACTTCAATTGAATATATTGGACTTTATCAGTAAAGCCAAATTTAGTAAAGATCATTTCTCGAAATGATTAATTTGATAAAACTGCATTTAAAAAGTGGTTTAGAATCTAGATAAAGTTTTTAAATTAATATCCTTAAGGGCATGTGATACCTGAGAAAAGTAACAACTTCATGTGGACAATTTGGTCCAGATTCTACACGTTTGTGTCCATAATAAATAAACTTTTGCTTTCAAAATTTGGGAAATGGTAGTGAAGATAAAAATGGACGTCGAGTTGTTGGAGAAATAAATAAATAATAAAAGTATAATAACTAATAAACTTGTCATAGTCTTTGTTAAAGTGGTTGTGACAAAAACACGTTTCTGGAAAAAATAGGTTTTCTATGATTTTAAAACTTGAAATGATATTGAGTTGTGTCCCATGAATAAATACATTTTATTTTTAATAAAAAATTTTCAAATCCACAAAAAATAAAAAATCATGGCTTTCTTGGGGATAATATTCTCTTAAACTCTACTGTTTCCAATTTTCAAAGTAAAGTTATCAATAGCTAAATCGTTAAAAGAATTTTTGACAAAGAAACATTTTTTTTGGATAACTACATTTAAAAACTTTAAACTTATTTTAAAAATTAAAAACAGCAGAATTGTATAGAATGTTTCCCTCGAAAAAATGAGCGATAATTTTTAAAAATCCAATCATTTTTAAAGAATTGGTAAGAAGCGATACTAAGGGAGAATTCTATTACAAAAAACATTATCAAAAGTATTATTTTTCTAAAGTTTCAAATTTTCTTCATAAGAAATAATGTTCTTTCTTTCATAATACATGACTGGTAGTATCACTTCAAATCTTAAAATCATAGAAAAACTTTTGTTACCAGAAACCTGATTTTTGGCACAACTACCTTAAGGCCATGTGTTACATGAGAAAAGTAGTAACTTAATGTTAACAATTTGGTCCAGTTTCTACACGTTTGTGTCCAAAATACATAAAATTTTGTTTTCGAAATTTGGGAAATAGTAGAGTAGATAAAAACGGTCGTAGATAAACTACTTTCGAGTTTAATAATGAAAAAAAAATTTCCGATATATTTTGCTAAAATTGAACTTTTCTTCATTTTTAAAACTAAAATTATTCTACCTACATTCATTTTTATCTACTCTACTATTTCCCAAATTTCGAAAACAAAATTTTTTTGTATTTTGGACACAAACGTGTAGAAACTGGACCAAATTGTTAACATTAAGTCACTACTTTTCTCATGTAACACATGCCCTTAAGGTAGTTGTGCCAAAAATCAGGTCAATAAAATTAACTAATTTCCTAAGCATCATATGTCCTTAAGCAAATTCCAGATATTACTAGAATAATCTTTGATGGTTACGGATAAAATGATGTTCGTAACAAGATTTATTAAATGTTTCCTTCTGCTAAAGAATGCCATATATGCGTTAAGAAGATTCCGGCACACCTGGAAATCACCTAACGGATCATCTTTACGACGTAAACAATCATGAAGGATAATTCTGCATTATTGCCATGGGCCAGATTTTCCACATTCTTGCTACACCAGATCAAATTATTGATCCTTCTTTGATCATGTAAGCTATTAAACTACTTTCACACATCGTACATTGGAACAAGAAAGAATATTATGGATATCATACATCATCGTAACTAAAAACACGTATAATAAGTGTAGCTTGAGTTCCATGAATTTTTTCATAATTAATTCGGCATTTTTGTAATTTATTGATATTATTCTTCAATTGATCTCTATTAGTACTTTAATGTATTCGCCATGTAGATAATACTAAGAAGCGTTAAGAAAGACAGTAAAAATGTTATGCTACAAAAAGATATTTTCAAATTCAGAAAAACTATTGAATTAAAAGTTTTAGATGTTACGTCACTTAATAATCGAGTACGTTTTTCACAACTTTTCGGCTTTTTTCCGGCTTTTATTCCAGTGTGGATCCTTGGAATGTGGTATCATCTTAGAGTCAAGTTTACAGTAACGTATTCCTCGTTACTCCACTTTAGATGAGTACAAGTAGCTCTAATCACTTAGAAGCCACACTAAGATACTACTTACTCGTTCAGCGTAAAACCTGTGCTCTATCCATGACAAAATTGATATTTAATTAACCTCAAACTAATTCAAGCTAATTCCTGCCTACTCATATCCATTAATATTTTTTTATATATTCTAAAAAAATGTGGAATTTGTTTATCATTATATAGATGAATTATAATAATTAACTGACTAATAAATAATTTGAAGTTATTTTCATGATATAAATATTCGCAGATGTTACGATTTTCTGCTTTCTGTGAAAAGTATAAAATTATACTTACCTTCAACTCCCTTGAGCCATGGCAGATAATTTAATTTTTCTCATAGGTATTAACTTTCTGATGAAAAAAGTTTTAACATAAATAAACTTAATTCTTTGTATCTATGAATCAGTTATGGAGAGCTCTTTTAATTTTCGATTAAATATATGTAAATAGAAAAAGCTGTTTCAATGTTTTTCTTTTAAAAAAAGAATCTTTTCAGACTATGACGAAAGCATTTACAATTATGGAACTTGAGATGATGAAAAATCCTATTCTAGAATTGTTATGATTCCAAATTGTAATGAATTTACAGTTTTGTACAGTATTATGTAAATAAAAATCTAAGTATTTAAGAATTTCCTATTTTCCTATGTTTACTTATTCAGTTACATTAAAGCGCTTTTATTATTGAATATTAAATAATTACTTATATTCAGGGCCGGCTCAACCAAATAGACGAAATAGGTAACCGCCTAGGGCGGCAAAATTTAAGGGGCGACAAAGTCAGCATGGAATTATCATTTTTATAACGAGAAATTAAGAGAAATTAAAAAATTGTGTTGATTTAACTGGAAATTCTTGATTTTTACTGATTTCATCACGAAAATATAACTCCAGATTGCTTAATATAGATTAATGTAGATTAATCTATCTTCAGATTGAAAGTGTGCAAATATTTATTCTGCCTAGGGTGCCAAATTTTCTTAAGCCGTCCCTGCTTATATTTAATCAATTATGTTAGTTTAACATTAGTGTTTTTGCAATGTTGCCTAAATAACCCCTTAGTGCATAATTACCTAGTACTAAAGTTCATAATTGAAATCGAGTTAAAAATATTACAAACCCCCTAAAAAATTAAATTTAAAAATATTTTATAAAGTAGAAAAATAAGTTATTGTACTCACCTTTGAAACCATCGATCAATGTCAAATATTTCAACATACATCAACCTATATTCTTTTTTAACTTATAAGTCTTTTTTAAAACAGAAAAATATGTCTTGTGACAATTATACTGAGAATAATGAAATTTCCCAAACGTGTTAATTAATTAATGCAAACTATATGTTGGATCATTAATCAATAGTTCCATACGCTAATCTGCCCCGAACTACGTTTACTCGTAATAAATACAATCTCTTCCTTTTCTAATCGTTTGAAGATCTAATCTACATGCATAATCCTCTTTCGCTATCGAAAGTAGAGACTATCATAAATACTCTACTTGTTTTACTTGCCAAACTACCATGTATCAAAATTTATGAAAAAAAATTCATGTATATATTAAGTAGTTATTAGAACATGCGACCTAACTTTTTTCCTCTATCAAACAGCATTTTCACTTGGCTTTCACATTTCATTCCCATTTTCAAAAGTTAGTGAAAAATTCCGTTTTTGCAAATCCTTCTAATCGCAATTCAATTTTACTTAAGCTGAAGATATTCAACTTGATTCAATTGCTCGCCAGGTATGAAGAGCTTAATTAAGACTCGTCAGATATTTCAAGGGAATCATATCGAAATAATACATAAAGAGAAATATATAAAGTAATAAGATCATTATACTATTGGCAATAGTCAAAATCAAATTATTCCTCCCGCGAAAAAAAAGTTGATATTGTTAGATCTGGTTAGATCAAATTCCCAGATCTAACCAGATCTTGATTTTGTCAAGATCTGGTCATATTTAAAGTAGATTTGGTCTGATCTGAAGTAGATCTGGTCAGATTTGAAGTAGATCTGTTCAGATTTGGTCAGATCTCGACAAAATCAAGATCTGGTTAGATCTGGGAATTAGATCTAACCAGATCTAACAAGATCAACTTTTTTTCGCGGACTAATATTAGAATTAGAACAACAAAACAACTACTAAATAAACTAGTAAAATCATTTTAGCCATATCTATATTCACTCTTCTAATCCAGAATATTTCTCCTCGTGTAGATTAAACAGAACCAAATTCATTAAAACTATAAATAGATAATTAGAAGACCAGTATCTAAAGATGGGAATGACACAACTCATGACGCATGAACTTATAAAAAACAATAAATATTTATTCTCACAATGGACAACAAAAAATTATGATACAATCTTCAGTCTCGTTGAAGAGATGAAATAAGTTAATTACTTAATTAGATTGAATGAGGGGATGTTACGCGATACGTCGAGACACGACTTATTAACTACATTCGTTTCTACATCTCGTCCTTCGTCAAATGAGTCCTAAAGTCTTTTGTCTTGGGTCTATAAGGTAATTCGTAATCTTGTCAGGTCTGATAGAACTCAGTCGTCACTAGCTGTCCCGTTGAGTCTTAGTTCAGTCTCGATTACAAGTCTTAAGTCAAACTCGGTTTCCCAGTGATAATATTGATCGGTTCTGTCCGGTAGTAAGGCAGTTTCATGACGATCTCTTTCTTCGAGAAAGTAGGTGAGCGGTGCGTGCATGCATATCGCATATACGCACCTTCAAACCCACAACTCTGAAATCCTCATCCGTAATCCACGTCCGTTAAACAGGTCGATTCTGTCTATTAGTGCGAGTCAGAGTCCGGGTCCATCCGTCCTTGATGATAAATAAATAATATCCAGTTCTCAATCGCTAGTTTCCTGACAAATGAGAACGTCCTGGTTATGAAAAGATGGCATGGAATGAAAAGGGTAATAGATACAGGGGCGATTTATAAATTACGACGCCTTAAACTTAACGGCAAGAGAGTGCATGTGTGAATTTTTGGCTAGGCCAAAACAAGATCCTGGAAGTCAGGTTTGCTTTCGGCAGGTAGTCCTGCTCCGACTACCTGAGACCAGGGTCAAAGGTCGATGAGTATTTAACTCATTTCGCATGAGCAGAATAGGCAAGTTCCTGGGCATCAGGTGTGCCAGCCAAGATTGGTTGACCATGGAAGGTCCTTGCCCATCCACTGGAATAAGTGTCTCCTCCATGTCCATGTTCCACGGTATGGCTGGAACTGTGGTGTGGGTGAGCCACAACTTCATAGGTCACGTGCTTCTGGTGAGAGAAAAGCTTCTTGAGACCGATGATACCAGCTAAGAGGAGAGCAATCTTCGAAAGCAAGAGAGCCTTTCCGACTAGGAGAGCCAGACCCTTGAAGGCCAAACCTCCGATCAAACCAATTTTCAGAACTGCAGCTGCCAGGAGAGGCCCCATATTGTTCTTCTTTCCACGTCCTAAAATAACAAACAAATCATATTCTAATGAGCCTTGTCAACAATTGCGCTGGCTATTTTATGCCAGAGAGAGTCGCGAGTGGAAAGAATGAAAGAGAAAATTTATTACTTTGCGAAGGAAAAGTGAATTTAAGAGGCAGGGTGAATGATTAATATTTCTTGCTTTCTCACGTTTAGCATGAGTTCTAGAAATTGGCAAAACTTAAAAATTCATTCAACAATAATAAATTATCATGACAAATCTGAGATTAATATTCTAAACCAATACTTCTTTTTATTGAATAAAAGTTCTATTATTGCAACTCAACATTTTTTAATGAAAGAATTTTAGATTTTTTTATGGCATTCAAATTCATTGTCAATCTCATAAGGACCATTAATCTTCACTAGAGAGTAGAAACCTTATATTCATAACAACCTAATAATTAATTATTCGCGATCCAACTACAATAAAAGCCTCTTGGGAATTCAAATAAAGAGTTTAAATTTGTCGATCCGAATGAAAATTAGTATAAAATTCAATTTTAAGGAAAATTACCATCCTGAACAGCGTCCTCAGCACGTTCAATCGAAAGTCCCAAGTTTAGTGATCCAGTTTCGTCCTCGGAAGCCGAAACGACAACATCCTCTTCGGGAAGGATTCTCCACTTGATGCTACGAGATTTGACGAAAGCGTAAACTTTGTTGGCTACAAGATCTAGAATTTCGGATTCGTCGTCCTTGCTTCTTCCTGCTTCGAACGTAATGACCTCCTCCGTTGCTTGGCTAGTCTTTCTGATTTCGATGTCATCGGTGAGTTCAATAGATGCTTTCTTCAAGAGTTTATTCATATAAGTGACTAATTTCAACATCACACAACTGTTGATATCATTCATTGAGCATTTGGCATTGAGTTTGCGTAAAAGCTCCTCCTCGTATTTTGCTCGATCGGTCAACGTCACGGACTGCTGCTCGAGGACGCTGCTCTTGTCGAGCTTTTCCAAGGGATTAGCCAGGGCCAAACCCACAATGCAAACCAGAAATAATCCTTGTATCGTCTTCATCTTTTCTCACTGGAAATGAAAGTGTAACAATGTAGTAACTGTTTTTCCAATGGTCAGGTAATTTTTATGCTCTAGTTCTTCACAGATATATTCAAGTTAAATGCTAATAAAACTTGAACGCCTCTGAATTGCTATAAAAAGGCTATAATCTCATCAAATTCGTATTTTCCACGTTAATGCGAGCCAAGCAAATAACAAGAACAACTTAAATCTGTAATCTATAGGTAAAAAGTATCTACAATGTTTTTCTTGAAAAGCTTATGGTTCTAATATGTTAATAAAAAACTCAATTTAAGAACCATATTAAATTCGAATTTAAATCAACTTTTCAATTAGAATTTATTCTTTTTTGTCTCCATTCAAAAACTAGTTTGTAACTTAATGAAGTATAGATAAAAACATTTCAGATTGTGTTTATGTTTATAATTTTATTCTTGGTGAGATATATTTACTGTTTTTAGATCTTCTATAGTTTCTTGTTAATGAAAATGTGTAGAATAGATAAATTATTGGTACGGGAATAAATAAGTATTCTGAAATTCTGTTTTTGTTCACTCATTCGAGAAGCAGCTTAATTTAATGATATTTTATTATTTTGAACTGAGTACTATTGCAGTGTAATGAATATTTAATGATTGGTGGTGAATATTCGTCTTTAATAAACTTTCGACCTTTTAAAACTACTTCTAATTAGCATGATATTAAAAATTTGCAACTTTAGCCATTCTCTCATTTCTTGAAACAAATTTTTTTAAAATTATTAAATCATCAATATGCAAAAAATATCTAAAATTATAAAAAATCATAAATATCTACAAATACATTGTACAGATGCTCAAGAATCAAAAGTTAGTACATTTCAACATAACACATGCATTATAAATAAAGAAAAATTCCCAAAAAAGATAAGAATAAACTTTGTCCCAACAAACATAAAATATACTATTTGTATCAGTTGTAAGTATGAAATTACCAATTAAAACATAAATTAATAATTACATTCAGAAAAAGCCCGAATCAGAAACTTAGCTCTTCAGTTGTGTTAACACACAGAATGAAATTTCATAAAATAGTCTCAAATGAATATAATACATTCACATTAATCAAAAAACAATCTGCACAAAAAATGTTACCAAAAAAGAGAAAATCTTCACTTACTCCAGTTTAAACTGACTTTAAAAGTGTTTTTGAAAAACAATACTAAAGACCATGAAACCGAAATGCAAATGGCAAAGCGAACTGGTACCACTCCGGTAAAATATAGTACATCGACAGTAAAATGAAAATGAATCTGATCCGAAATCGTGTGATCCTCTCACTTGCTGAATAATCACTCACCTCGAAAGACGTTTAGTCCGAACCTCCGAAGTTAAGGATGCACGCGAAGCACTTTGTCACCTACGACCCTTTCGCGTTAATCTATCTCTCTCCCTTAGCGGAGGAGGCCCTTTTTCGATGCGTGAACGAGCGGAGTAAGGCTTCTGAACCACGTCTCTCCCCAGCCAGTTTATATACGTAGATCTCGCTTAGTAGATTACACGAGGTATACGAGGAATCGCCTCCACCAGGAGGTGGAGACGGTTCGGTGGTGGGAACCATCGCTCGTATTCGTCCTGGAACTCGTAGTATCTGCGAAAGAAGAAAAGAGAAAGAGAAGAAACCGATCCCAAGGTAAAGATGGTTCTTCATCCTGCATGAAACGAACTGGTTCCCGCAATGAGAAACACGATACAATGCGTACACAACACGCACACCAGGTCATCATGCACGTAAATGAAGACGCAAAACGTACGCACACTGTTATCTTTACACACGATAACGCCACGCACACTAAAGTAATGTGCACGCCTCTATTTCTTCAGTTACAAATACCCAGCAAACGCATACGTACAACCGGACCACAGACTTATCCAACAACCCAACCTACCACGAGAACCGTGTCACGGATGTAGAGCACGTACGCTCTTCATCCCGTCTCAATGCAGACACCTTATATGATCACTATTGCCATTTAACGTCCCCTGCGAAACGCATCCCGATCATAGTCACAATGTCAACATCCACAACTAAGTTCTTCCAAGTTTCTTCTAGCATGAAGAGAATTTGCGGAAGATTGTGGTTAACAATGAAAAGCTTTTTATATTGGCTTGGGATTGTTTGTACATATCCTGTCATTTAAGAGAAATAGGCAAATGTTTCAACAATACTGAAGGAAATTCTGGGGTTTAGTATAGCCTTACGATCATGGATATAGTATTTTTGATACTTAAGGTAGTTGTCGTGCCAAAAAAGACTCGAAATTTTATTATCAGTCGTCTCTTATAGAAGAAAAAACATTATTTTTTATATGAAATATTCAAAATTTACGAAAAATAATACTTTTAATAATTTTTTTATTAAATTGGCATGGGGTCAGTTCTCATCCCGATTTTTAGGTGGTAGAAAAGAGAAATTAGGAAGGGCAAACATTTGGGCCACAAACGAGGTCCCTCTTCGGTGCTATAAGTTTTTTCTAAATGTTTAAATGTGAAGAATACCTTGGAACCAATAATTAGAAGCTTAAATGCGTACTCATTTTTAATTAGTTCATTGAGCTGAGAGTAATATTTTTAATTTTTTTGGCTTGCTGTCTTTCATTTTAGAAAGAAATAGAAAATTTTGAAAAATCTCATCAATGGTGAAAACCTGGTGTCATCTACCAAAAGATGCCTCGAAATACTTTTAATAATGCTTCTTGTAACTGAATTTTTCCTTTCGAAGGCTTCTTACCAATTTTTTAAAAACTTTAGAATTCTCGTAAATCATTGTTTATTTTTTCGGGAAAAATACTCTCTACAACTTTACTGTTTCCAATTTTAAAAGTGAAGAATAAAATCTTCAAATATACACTGAGAAAACAGTTTCTTTGATATACGGGCAAAGAAAAATTTCTTTTGAATTAAAGAAAGTTTTGTTAATTCAAACAAATTTTCTTTTATCCAAAAAATAGATTTGTTTACATTAAAGACAATTTTTTTAAATCAACAAAACTTTCTTTGACTGTATATCAAAGGAATGTTTCTTTGATTCAAAAAAACTGTTTTCTGGGTGTAGTTATTTTAAAAAAATGTTTCTTCTCGAAACTTTTTTAACGATTTTAGCAACTGGAAGACATGATTTTTAAAATTGGAAACAGTAAAATTGTAGAAATTATTTTTGCCGAAAAAAAAGCAATGATTTACGAGAATCCAATCATTTTCGAAAATTGGTAAGAAGCAATAGTAATATATAATATAAAATATATAACGTATAATAAGAAAAATTCTATTACAAAAAACTTGATCAAAAATATTATATTTCGAAAGTTTGCAATTTTTTATAATAAGTAATGTTTCTTCTTTTATATAAAATGAATGATAATATCATTTCAAGTCTTAAAATCATAAAAAAAATTTTTCTTCAGAGATCTGAGTTTTGGCGCAATAACTACCTTAACCAAAAATATTGCTGTACCAATAATTCATATGGTTGCAATGCCGATATATTTAATAAGTAGTACAACCAGAACTGGGTTCTTGATCAATTGATCACTATCCAATATAATCTACACAGTTAACGGATCCAAAATTATGATTCCGCACCCAAATTATTTATTTCAGTGGAATGAGCCTCACAAATAGAATTATAAGTTCTTAAAATTTTAATTACATGAAAGTATAGGAAATTAGGATAGAAATTTATTTATTAAATGTATTAATTGAAGGTAAAGTCCATTGGCTAATTTGAATTTATAATTTTCTAAATTATAAAAAATTAATATGGATCTACTTTAGATTTAATTTATCTTCAATAATTAAAACACTAAATTTAATAAAAATTATCAAAATAAATACACATCTGTGTTAAAGTTCAGAAAGATGTTTCTATTTTCTAATAAAAAAGTTTTTAATTTTATTGCTGGTACTGAAAACAAACCCGGTTTACATGTAATGGAAGATTAATATAGAAATGTTCAACGCAAGAAGAAACCCAAGTTTAGAATTTTTGCTAAACTGCGATTCAATTTCAGGAAAAGAATCGCATGGTAAAAATTTTTGCTGCGAAATACCGAGATTTAAAAAACTGTATGATAATTAAGTATAAACTGTGTCAAAATTTACTATAATTTTGGAGATTTTTAATATTTAGAATTTTCTCAGAATAGTTCTAAAAATGATGAAATTTTAAGCTATCAAAAATTATTTATTTTTTAATTATAATTTTCATGTGCTCTTTAAATCTGAATCAGTTAGAATTTTTAATAATTTCAATCAGTGACTGATTTCTTGCTTTACAATCAGTCATTTTTTAACCAATAATAAATAATTTTCAACTGTAAATGTATACATGCCAGGTAAAATAAAACTTGTATGCTTGAAGCTATCTAAGTATAAGAGTTATGCTCATCCACATATTTATTAGAGTGTCTAATTAAGATCTTACAAATTTAACTTTATATTTTTTCTTCACTGACATAAACAATGAAATCCATTATTCCGAACATAGTTCTAAGCACTTTACAAATTATTAAGGCAATCATATATTATTCATAAAAATTAATTGAAATATTATATTTTCTATAATTATTGTATTTTATGGCAATAATTGAAATGAAAGTGCATGAAAATAAAATGCAAAGGTCATAAAAAATGTGTAGATAAGTATTTGCAATGAAATGTGAAAAATTATAAATTTTTTATTTTCCCTTTCTATAAAAAAGTACTCTCTCTGCAAACATTACTCGAAATTCATATTGAAATTGTATGTAAATTTCAAATTTAATTAGAACTATTTCCAGAATTTGGAATTCCTTCATCTAGAGTGATAATACGCGGTGATATTCCGAGTAGAAATTTTCCACGCTTCTGTAAATTAAACAATAATTTTCTACGTCGCAGCTTTTTTAGACTGGAATTTTAATGTTACTACTAAAACATGCATTTACTTACAATTACTTCTAACACATAATTCTAGTAAATTATAACTAATTCAAAGAAAACATGAATTCGTTAATAATTTACTTAAAACTATATTTGTCCAAGTAATTATTCTTCAAATTAAATTCCTTTCTTTTAAAATACAATCCAATAGACTCTCTAATTAAGAGATTTATCAACAGTTAAAATGTATCTTATAAAAACATAATGTTTTTCCAGTTCTTTCGAAATTCTTCTTACTATTTTTGCATATTGCTATTCTGTTCTCAATCGCAGTTGAATATATAAAAAGAAAGTTCATCCTGCACTGTGTGGTTGCACTTGAAGCATGAAAAATGAATATAGATGCAGAACAGCATTCAACAATAATGTGAGATATACACCCTTGCTGAGTTCTTGCAAGTACTCATTTCGTAACCTCAATGCAATACAATTAATGTCCTTGATCTTGAAAGAATAAGAAATTACATGCCATAGTAGTAATGATATCATATTCTCTCCACAGCAATTGTCTGACTTTGTAATTGTCACTTTGCAAATAATGTGGAAATAATTCACTTCATCAGCATGAAAATACGGCAATGCAAACAATTTCACTTTGAACCCGAAAATAAAAATATTTAAGTTTTTAAATTTTCCGCTTATTTCATTCAAAAAAAATGAATTAAGTTACTCAGTTACAGAAAATAACATTAGAAACAAATCAACCCCAAAATTTATTTTGTAATCAGAATTAAATAGTCACATTATTTCAAATTATTTTGAATGTTAAGAAAAGCAAGTCTCTAATTATTTTTGTAACTGTAAACCATTGCCTCATTTCCATTCTTTTGAAAATTTTCATTGTTGTCTAGCGTTCAATGTTTGTTCCAACTTTTTATTTGATTATTTCGAAGTTTTGCATTTTGCAACGCAACGCAATGGAAGAAAGCAGTTGTAAAAGCGAATGCCTCTTTTCTCTTACAAGGTTCAAGGCAACTGTTGTTTTGGTCCTGGACCAGATATTCACCGTTATAACCTTCACCAGTTGCCAAAAAGAAAATTTTGTTCGTTTTTGAGACACTAGATTAAAAATAAAATGAGAGTGATTCAAGTCTGAGAGATCTGATTTCGAAATTCTGATTTCACAGATTAAGTTCCTTACTTTTGCTTACTCATGGTTTATAGTTCAGCACAAATGGAATCTTTGCTCGAGATAATTAAGTCTAAAGTTGATGGAGAACCGCTGTTTTGATGCGGCAATCATCGTGCGGTATAAATATCCAGGTGAAAAGTCTCACATGGAGTTCGCACTGCAGAATTATATCAAGGTCGATTTTTAACAAGGTCGGTGAAGCTCATAAAATTTCTCTCAATAAATAAATAACGTGAAAATTGAAGAAAATCTAAATATTTTATTCACTGAGTATATTATTCAGCTCACGGCCAATGATATACCTACTTTCGCAAAACTATCTATATTTATTGTTAATTTGGACATATCATTGATACGATTCACAATGAATATTAAATACATAATAAAATCTTCTATTATTTGAAAAATCTCAATATGCAAAAAAAAGTTAGACGCTATATAAAGATAACAACTTTTAGAATATCATTAGTGATGGAAAAGTAAATAGTATAAGAGGAAAAATTAGAAATTAGAATTTACTTAATGCTATGCAAAATTTTGTATAGCGTTTCATTTTCAGATATTTACTTTCTGGTGGTAGTTTTTTCAGATTCGACCAGACTTATCAAGTTATGCAAATTTTTGAAATAATAGTCGAGTATATGAAGACCATCATATAAAGTATAACGTTTAAAATAAATTTACATAAATTAACACGTACTAAACCAGAAGATAGACTGTGGGAATTCTAAAGTTTAGATTGAGAAAGAGAAATTTTTTTTTCAAACTTCACATGAGACTTTAAATGATACATGAATAACATTGTATTAAAACAATTAACCTACATGAAACAAGAACTTTATATAAGGATATAACAATACATGTGGTATGAAATACAGCATTGTAAAAATGTATCAAGTTTGTATGAATTATTTTTTTTTGTATAATTCGTTAAAGATATAGAACTTAGTGAACCTCGTCTAAATACGTATATTACAAATGCAGGTCTTAAATTGTAAAGGTTTTTCCATCTATTAACTGAGTTAACTTTTCAATAATTCTCATTCGAGGAATATTTATATTTTCCAGCAAATGCTTCATTAAATTTTATGGCAAAGTATTTTCATTGGCAATTGGGCTTCAAATGAATAGATTTTGCACGATGAATGCGCGGATGACCATAAATATTGCACTAAACATTATTTTATTATTTGCAGGTTGTCTATTATAAAAGAACGATCATTAGCCTTACTTGATTACCTAATTTCCTCTTGAAAAATATCCCAGTAAATAAGATCATATTAAAAAGTATTAAAGAGGATTTAATTTTCAATTAGAAATAGTCGCAAAACAAATTTCATGACATAGTATCGTAAGTGAGATTTAATACTTTTTAATGAGGCATTATCTGCTTCGCATTGAATATCATTAAAATTAATGCGAATTTTCACCTTACAATTTGCTATGAATTTAATTAAATTTGAATGAATGTAAATTGCTGGATTAAAAATAATTCGAGGTTCACTTTGACTCTTTTGCGTTAGATTAAATTAACTATTATCAAAAGAAATGAGATCGACTTTTTAGAACAATATCCTGTTCAGTATAATTCTTTCTACAATATAAACTTTTTGCAAAAATGATGTATTGTTTTTCTGGTGTTAACAGTTTTTTTTAATCAAAATGCTTTGTTTGGTTAATACAACAAAATATCCCGGGTTTGAATATCAAAACTGTGCTAAACTAATATCTGATAATTTTACTGTTGATTTTTATTCGTGATAGTAAAATATTTACTAAAATTTCTAAATAAATGGTAGAGAACAAACGGTAGAAAAATATTACTGAAGTAAAATATTTTGACGAGACTGTTAACCTAAAAACTATAGCAAATAACTGCAAATTGTTTCTTTCTAATGTTTTTCTCAGTAAAATACGTACTCGAAACTTTCAGGAAAGGAAAATTTATGTCTTTGTTCAGATTTAAACTATATAATAATTAATATAACCCTTAGGTAACAAATTTCATAAAAAATGACAAAATTTTCAAAAAATTGTATATTTGTTCACCTTACTTTATCTACATTTTTGAATTTGTTTATTTTGACCATAAATTCGTGTCAAACTATTTAAGAAAGTCCCTAGACCAGATTTCAATAAAAATACGCTGATCTTAAAATTTTCTTCTGAATAAAATTAAAATCGATGTCAAAATGTATTTGTTAGAATCTTTCGCAAATTTTCATCACACACAAAAAAAATGGATAATCTAATATAGAACAGCCATATTATATATTCACTTATAATTCCTAGATATTCAAGTGTAACACGCTTTGATACTTTAGATATTACAGCCGAATATCTATAAATAGTACGACCGATTACATAAGATGGTTGTCCTATAATTAAATATCTTGATAATCATTCTGACTATCCATTATCCTTCAGTGTATGAGGAGAAAAATGCATATTCAAGATGAATATCTAGTTATTCAAGTATGTGACAACCATCTTATACATTTGGTTCGTAATGTCTAAATATTAAGCTGTAATATCTGAGATATTCATTTTAATTCATTTCGATATTTTAGATAGTCAAGCTAAATATTCAGATAATACAATATCCAGATATTATATCTAAATATATAAGAATATCCATTTTCTCCGTATACATTTGTGATTTTCATCTCTATAGTGAAGATTTAAATGTAATTAAGGTCTTGAAGAAACAGAGATCATTTCTAGCTTATTTTTCCAAGTTTGTGAGAGATCAAGGTTGAATTGAGCAAATTTGCACTAAGAAACATTGATATTCAGGATCAATATCTAGTTATTTAAGTATGTGACAATTATCTTATATATTCGGTTGTAATATCTAAATATTCATTTGTAATATCTTATATATTCATATCAACCTATTTCAATATTTCAGATAGTAAAGCTAAAAATTCAAATATTACAGTTCAATATCTAAATATTAGAACTAAATGTATAAGATACTTGTCACATAGAGTTGAATATCCAGTTTTCTCGGTGTACATTTGCAAATTTCATCTCTATAGTGAAGAGATAAATACAATCAAGGTCTCGAAGAAATAGAGATCATTTACAACTTCTTTTTTCAAGTTTGTGAGAGGTCAAGAACGAATTGAGCTAATTCATTCTAAGGAAAATGGATATTCAGGATGAATAGTTATTTAAGTATGTGACAATCATCTTATATATTCGGTTGTAATATCTAAATATTAATTTGTAATATCTTAGATATTCATATCAACCTATTTCAATATTTCAGATAGTAAAGCTAAAATACAGATATTACAGTTCAATATCTAAATATTAGAACTGAATGTATAAGATACTTGTCACATAGAGTTGAATATCCAGTTTTCTCGGTGTACATTTGTAATTTTCATCTCTATAGTGAAAAGTTAAATACAATAAAGGTCTCGAAAGAACAGAAATCATTTACGACTTCTTTTTTCAAGTTTGAGAGAGGTCAAGAACGAATTGAGCTAATTCACTCCAAGGAAAATGGATGTTCAGGATGAATGTCTAGTTATTTAAGTATGTGACAATCATCTTATATATTCGGTTGTAATATCTAAATATTCAGCTATAATATCTTAGATATATAAAATATGAAAATTCAGATATTCCTGTTAAATATCTAGATATTAGAACTGAATATATAAGATATTTGTCACATAGAGTTAAATATCCAGTTTTCTCCGTGCACATTTGCAGTTTTCATCTCTATAGTGAAAAGTTAAATATAATAAAGGTCTCGAAAAAACAGAGATCATTTACAACTTCTTTTTTCAAGTTTGAGAGAGGTCAAGAACGAATTGAGCTAATTCATTCTAAGGAAAATGGATGTTCAGGATGAATGTCTAGTTATTCAAGTATTTTTATTATCTATTTATTCAAATATTTCAATATTGTAGATAGTAACGTTAAATATTCAGATATTACAATTTAATACGCAGTTATTAGAACTATATAAACAAGATGCTTGTTACATTGTTGAATATCTATTTTTCTCCGTGCGTGTAAAAGACACCATTGATCACTTTTGCATTAACGCGTGATTAAACCTCCTAGGGATCGAGTAGATCTCAACGCATTGTATCGTCCGGCAAGCTCTTCCGGTCTTTATGGTAAAGGAGGCCACTTGGTCAACAGGTCCATTCCGACTAATTCCTAGGATCTCAAGTGAGAACACATCTGACCGGTTCATACGTTCCCACCTCATATAAACGGAGGAAACGAAGGTGTTTTTTTGCATTCCTTTACTGATCATTCAGATTTCCACAACTTGAAAATAATCCCCGCTTAGAAGTAAGGGATATGTTTAAATGATTTTCTTCCTCTTGCTTTACATCCACTGGAAACTTCAATTAAGATTTGTTTACTCGTCGACCATGACCTCATTTCTTCCAAATCTTCCAGTTCGAAGATCGAGACAGGAGATCATTCGAGCGTTCAGCTTGATCTTGATCCAGGATATTATAGAGTCACTTTACAAGGAAATGAGGAGGGATGTATTGCCATTAGAGAATAGGCGTTGACGTTATTGAGGACGGGATCTAAACTAAAGTTGTTAGGAAAGTGACCTGATACTCAAGTTGTATCTAATACTTTTATTGGACGGTACTTTTGCAAAAGTGTGTTTAATACAAATGTGTGTATGTACATCGTCAAGGGAAAACAAATTCACTTATTTTCATATCGATAGTAATCTTACATCCATCTGTAACTCAGCTCTGACGAACCTAATCTTCTAAGACATTTTACTTAATGAAAATTGTGTCATTCTATCAGTGATTTTTAGTTTATTTACATTCTAAATTATTCTATGTTTAATTACGTGTTATTTTGGTAACGCTGATTTCAATAAACTGCGTCTCTTACCCGATTCCCTTAAGGGGAGAGGTCCACTTTTTACTGGCTAATGCAAATTAAATGTTATTTTCGCATATGATTAGGTACCATTTTCTGAAATCCTATATGAGCCGACACTATGAAATTTTTACTGGATATTTCTGATAGCATAATGAATATAATACATTGCACAGAGGAAAGTGGATGTTTAGAATTAACATTAGATGTTTAACTATGGGACAGCCATCTTATATATTTAGTTTCAATATCTAAATATTCAGCTGTAATATCTAATATGTTAAAATATGCAGAGATTAATATCTTGGATATTACAGTTGAACATTTAGATAAAACAATTGAACATATAAGATGGCTGTCCTATAGTTGAACATCCGTTTTTCTCCGTGTGGAATTTTCATTATAAAATATCATTAAAAATATTTCTATGGAATATGCGAAACTGCCATTTAATGAGCATTACACGGAGAAAAATGAACATTCAGGATCAATATCCAGATATTCAACTATGTGACAATCATCTGAAATATGCAATTAAAATATCTAAATATTTAGCTGTAATATCAGAGATATTCATATCAACCTATTTCAATATTTCAGATAATAAAGCTAAAAATTCAGATATTACAGTTCAATATCTAGATATTAGAACTGAATGTATAAAATGCTTGTCACATAGTTGAAAATCCATTTTTCTCCGTGTAGCCGGGAAAAAGTGGACCTCTTCCCTTAAAAGAAAACAGTATTTGATGGTTTTGCTAATTATCGGCAGAGAAAAAATGTACACTCCCCTGTTTTATATAATTTGTCATCTTTCAAAATCTATGGAAAATATTTGTTCCTTTATGAACAAAACAGGGGGATATATGGTTTTTCCTGTCGGTGACTTGTTTGATTATATTTTATTATTTGTCATAAATTACGAAGTACAAGAATATCTACAGCTCAGTAAGATAAATCTTATTTATACAAAGGTTTTGTTTTCTTCTTAGTGATTTCATTCTGGAAAATATTTCCTACTTTGAAAGTAAAAATTTACATTAAAAAATTAATGTAAACGACATTTTAATAGCCTCTTTAAAATCTAGTGTTTCCCAATCACTTTGAATTTTTCGTGATTGTTATAGAATTCTGCAATAATTTTGATTGATTCGCGAAAATTTTTAGTTTCTTAACATTTCTCAACTGTGTCGTCTATCGTTTACTGAAACTTCGCGTTGTATCTAAAGTCCTCATAAATGCTTCTGTATTAAAATCCGATGAAATGCAAAAGAAGGTACTAGTTTCATTTCTAATTAATAATTTACGTTTGATAATCTCTATATCCTTGATATGCGAGATCCTGACCGAATGATACAGTATCTCCATGATGACTTTCTTGATAATCTGGCGAATAGCTCCCATGATCAATGAAACCTTGATTTGCATTTTCCTTATAATGCGGGTATCCAATCCCAGAGTGTGTGTAAACTGGTGGTTGATAAGTCTGTGTTATTGGTTTGCACAATTTGAAAAATCCTATCAGACCTGGTATCACAATGGCCATGAAACCTAAGAATTTCTTGAAGGACGCCAGGCCAAGTATCAAAGGCAGGAAGAGCAAAAGTTTCAATTTAAAGAGCTTCAAGACAATGAGCATAGGAATCAAAAGCCTCTTCAGACGATTGCGAGCTGGAAAACAGATATAAACAAGATAACGGTCGATTGATAGAATACAGGTTTCAAAGATACGCATACATGTAGTCCAGAGGCGAAAGTCACCTGATTCTTTAATGAGAAAAGATTGAAAATAGCTGGAGAAATTTCTGTGTGAAAGGAAGTCGTGGTTTATCAATTAATTTTGCACTGTCCGGTATCATTTTTAATCTCAAATTACTTTCTGAAGGGTATACGAAAACTTCGAAAGTTCAATCAATAAAAAGATTTCATCACCAGATTTGAAATTAAAAATGATCGTGGTATTTTTAAAGTGATGCAATTGATACCGAAAATCAACTATAAAAATAAAGTTCAAATAAGTAGAACAGGAAAAGTTTTATTCATTTAGACAGGTGATTATTTTCCTTCTTTTAGTTCATAACGATGCTTCCCTTTACACTATCATTATACGTATCAGTCACATACTCTATAACGGTACCCAATATATTGCAAACGAAATGGTACCAATGAAAGAAGGATCAAGATATGCAGTTTACATTCATTTTTTGTAGTAATCATATCCAACTCTATAAGAAAACCAACATTGTAAATGTTGGGTACCGCAAGAATCAACATTCCAGAGACTTACAGTATAAAGTAGTGACGAATAAATTCTGATTTAATCAGAAGAAAAGAGAAATATGAAATTTTGCTCTTTGTTAACTTATGAAAGTATAATCAACAAATTAATTCTTTTACACTCATAATAATTTGAATGACATTACTAGTGATACTTTAAAAATGCAAAGAGTAAAAGACTAAGACGCTTCTTACTTTTGCAGTTAAGTATATGCTTTGAGCGAGAAAAATATTAATTTTAGAGATAGAGGAGTAGTATTTTTGGGATATAATTGACATTCAGTATTATAACAGATAGTGTACTTATATTTAAAAAATACTAGTTATCATCGATAAGCTCTAGCAGACTTCTCTTGAAATTTATATTTCAAACTATATATATATGTATATATTTGCTTGAAGGAACAATTATTTACAAGTGGGGCAGCGCACGTAATAATCTATTAATAATTATATCTCATTTAATATCCCCTAGATCTCCTCTAGTATATTATCAAATTTATAGTAGGTATAAATAGTTTAATTTGAAGATTTCCTTTGTAAACTAGCTGAGGCACGTTAATTTAACATATCTTTATTGTTTTTTGTTAAATTCCCACTATCTAATTAAGCAATTTTACTATTCCATGAAAGATATCTTAAAGAGTTATTGCAATCGCTCATAAATATTATTTATTTATTATAGTTTTATTTGTATTGGCATTGGATATTTTTGCATGTTTTTAATTATTCTAAGGAAAATACAGAACAAAAAAAGAAACAACAATTAATATTAGTAACTAAAGTCTTATGCAAGTTTTTCAGCTTAGATGTTCAATAATTAAATTAATTTTATTAAAAATATTTGGCACTGAGGAAGGCCCCCATTTGTGGTCATAACGTTTGCCTTTTTTCGTCAATATGAGTTTTTAATTGCCGTTTTTAGGAGAAATTGACCCAATGCCAATTCAAATAAAACTATAATAATTTCAGTTTTCGGTCAAGATAGAGGAACTAGAGACATAAATACAAACATGTCATGAAATTACTGATTTACTTGAAAAAAATTTCTGTTGTTGAAAAATTAAGTGATTAATTTACATTAAGAATTATACTTACAGAAGAGAGTGTCCTTTTTATTCTCAATAGTATCAATTTCATCAGCAATTTCATCTAGGAATCTAGGAGCATAAACATCATTTTCGCCAACAACCCAAGATGGTATGTCCACTTTGAAAGCCACAGTTTTCACAAATTTTTCAACTTTTCTAGATGCAAATTTTACCAAATGGTCCCATTCTGAATCGTCTGATCTATAAGAAAAAATGGTTTAAGGAGTTGACCAATGAAAATTTAACATGTGATTTAAATTATTTACTATTTGTAAACATTTTTAAATCCAACAAAGTGTTTTTATTTTTCGTTAAAAATAACTGGTCGAAGGTTTATTGCAACATTATCTTTCGGATTTTTAATCTATACCTGACTGGGGCCAGGTCTGGCACGGGTATCAAGAATAAGTTAAAGCCGTATGGTAGACTGTGACGACACCAATTATATATCACCACTTTATTAATAAAATAATAATTAGAGAATGGAGAATAAACAACTTCACACCAAATGGATGTTCATCAAATTTATTTTATTTTAAAATGACGACATTTCGATGACTTTATGTCATCCTCTTCAGGTAGAAAAAACTTGTTTCAGTAACAACTTTATAATAATTATAAAGATTATGGTTAAATTATTAAGATAATAAAGTCAAAATTATTAATAATATATCTAAATTAGGTGGTTGAGTTTGAAAAGTCGAATGCGTCTCTTTTTCTACAGAAAGATTTCAAATTCTTTAAAATTTGAATATATATAAATACTTGTAGTTATAATATCCTTCAACATTTGCACAAAACATCACAAGTGATTATTTTAAAATTTTTTTCATATAAAAATCAAATTTTGTCATATTTTAGTCAAAATATTGTAGTTGCAATGGTTATTTGAGAAGTTTTTTTTCTTTTGAGTCTGATTTCGATGAAACTAATACACGACTACTGAGAAGTCAATAGAAAGGTAATATCACATTCGTAATATAAGAAAAATGTATAATTCTTTACCAAAAATGGGACTCAAAAAAAAAAAACTTTTCATATAACCATTGCAAACACAATATTTCGACTGAAATTGAGGGGTCCGATGCAATATCAACAGAAGCGCGCGGCCTAGTATGAACGGGAGGAAGTGAACGAATGCTGGTTTCTCCGTTCACCTTGAATTTCAACGAATCCTAGCGCTTGGTATCCCCTCCCGTTCATACTATGCCGCGCGCCTCTGCTGTTATTGCAATATTGCATTGAACCCCTCAATTGTAGTCAAAATATGACAAAATTTGATATTTATGACAAAAATTTACAAATAATTAGTTGTGATGTTTTGTGCAAATGTTGAAGCATATTATAACTACAGGTATTTAGATATATTCAAATTTAAAAAATTTGAAAATCTTTCTGTGGAAAAAAAAGACTTTCGACTGCGCTGGGATTCGAGCCCAGGTCTTTCGATTGCCGGTCGACTGCTCTAACCAACTGAGCTACACAGGCGACCGACATCTCCTTCTCCACAGGAAGACCTCCTTATAACGCCTAGTGGCACTGCCTTACGGCTAAAAATGATTTGAAATTATTTAGTTGAGCTCGAAATTTTTGCCACTGTCTACATTCCACAGAAATATTCTCAAATTCTTTAAATTTGAATTTAATTTGCATTTATTGCGATATAAGAGTTTAAAATTGTCTTCGAGGACACCTGTCGGTAACGTATCCTATCTGATACGCGACTAATGGTCCTCCGATAATCTAGGTAATGACAAAAATTTCGAACTCGACTAAATAATTTCAAATCATTTAGATATATATTTGATAATTTTGTGTTTATTATCTGAATAATTTTACCATAATCTTTATAATTATTATAGAGTTATTACTGAAACAAATGTTTTTTTACCTGAAGAAGATGATATAATGTCATCGAAACGTCGTTATTTTAAAAGAAAATAAATTTGAGTAACATCCATTTGTTCTGAGATGGGCATTCTCTAATGAAGAAAATTACTCGAACGTAAAATCATCTTTTTAATGAAATAATAATTTTTACAAAATTTCTGGAGAACACAGCAATGCATTACATTTTCCTGCATTGCTGTCTTCTTCGGAAATTTTTTTAAAATTATTATTAATATGATTTTTTCATGTATTTTGGCCCACTAAACACGAAAGTCACACTCAAAATTTTTTTATGGAAGCGTTTTCGAGATATCAATGTTAGAAATTTTTTTTTCAATTTTCAGAGTTGTTCCGACGTTTTTGAGTATATCTCGAGTTCTAATTGACCGATTTGCTTAAACAAACACTCAAATTGAAGGTAATTGAATCCTCTACTACTTTTTTCCGTAAAGTTTTCATATCGGCCCCGTAATTCAGATGCTAGCGATTTTAATAAGTGGGAATATTAGGATTTTTTGGGAAAAATCGACGTCGAAAATTCACATATCGTCCTGGCAAGAATATCAATCGCAAATATTAGCCAACTTTTCCAACTTATTAAAACCGCTAGCATCTGAACTACTAGTCTGACAGAAAAACTTTGGGATAAAAAGTTGTTGAAGATTCAATTGCCTTCAATTTAAGTGCTTGATTAGGCAAATCGGTTAATTAGAATTCAAGATATACTCAAAAACGTCGGAACAACTTTGAAAAATTAAAAAAAAATTCTAACATTGATGTTTAGAAAACGCTTCCATAATAAAATTGTTGAGTGTGACTTCTGTGTTTAGTGGGTCAAAATACATGAAAAACTCATATTAATATGTGGTGGGCAGAAATTTTTTTTTAAATTTTCTAAACTAGTGTAATAACAGACCTTACCACACGGCCTTAACTGTATAAAAATAACATACCTGGGGGCACTTGCATATTCGTAAGGTTGTTTATTCACATCTTTAACTACATCTCTAGGCATTCTAATTACTTTAACAGTTTCACTGAGATTGTATTCTGATTGATCAAAGAAATCAGAAAAAGTATTAAGTGCTCGAGATTTGAAGCATTCTGCGAAGTCACCATTCAGACAAGCTTCATTCGCTTTGGCTAAGTAAGGGTCTACATGACGTCCAGTACCAAGACCTATCCAATCCAAAAGATCCTTTCCTTGTCTTGTTCTATTCAATGTTTGTCGACCTTCTGAACTATGACCTTCAAACTTCCGCGCCTCTTCTGAAAAAGGGTAAAATAAGAAAATAAGAGAAAGCTTAATTACTTATTGAAAATACTATTGAGAAGATGAGGTTTCAGAATGAGAAATGATTTTCTCTAGAGGTGGCAGTGCAATCTCTTTTAAATTTAGCAGACGTGATGTAGCCAGCTTTCTGAACATGAATGTTGATTATGAATGGGAACACGTTGATAGCTGCAATAGAAAAATTTAGCGAAAGCTCATGTTATAATGCAACGCAGTAGAGTTATACACGCTGAAAAAAGATCAGTAAAATTTACAGGAAGTTCGGTACTTATTTGGACAACATGACTTTTTAGTAAATTTTACAAGAAGTTGAGTTCAATCAACAGATTTTCTGTACAATTCACTTGGCGTACAGTACAATCAACTTAACTCGGATTTTTTCATATTCAGTAGATTTTACTGGACGCTGAGTGAAACGTACAGAAAATCTGTTAATTGAACTCAACTTCTGGTAAAATTTACTGAAAAGTCATGTTGCCCAAATAAGTACCGAACTTTCTGTAAATTTTACTGATCTTTTCTCTGCGTGTAAAATAAACTTCTTGTTATGAATAATACTTTTGGGTCGCAATCATCCTCCGTTGAAATGGTTTCATTAAATTTAGTAAAGAAACATGCGTCAAGGGCTGATAAAAATCTGATGAGGTCCATCTAATTATATGTAAAAACTCCCTCTTGTCTAATAATGTCATAGGGATCACTAGTACTAACTATATTACATTGAATAATATGCACCTCTTTATGCGATTTCATTATGTGTAAATTAAAATTAGAATCATAAGTCTCTGCGTTCCAAGTGAGAAAACAGTTAATAATAATGAAATATGAATCTCGCTGTAGTTTATATCTATAATTGATTCCAATAAATGATAAAACGAAAGAATAAAAAAAGTTCTCTTATTAAATAGTGTGTATATCGTAGATTTAGGAAAAAACAATGAAAAGTAGTTGATTCATTTTAGGGGTTAAACCACTTTGGTCGCTTCAAAAAATCGAATTTTTTTTTTGTTTTTCTTAAAGTACTCTCTATATATATGTAAATGCATTTTCAAAGTCGGTGGGCACTCTAGTTTTGCCAATTTTCAATCAATAGACTTAAATCTTTTTGTAATGAAATCATTGGGTGTTTTTCTAGTGAAATACATAGAATTTTTTTTTACATTAATATTTGCATTTTTTATGCAACTTTAAGTAACGAAATTTAGGGCTAAATACGTATCTTTTAATTTAAATCGATGCCATTTTATTAAAAATGTATATTTTTAAAAGTGGCTATGTATATCGCTAGAGAAACATCTAATGATTCCATTAAAAAAATATTTAAGTCGATTGATTGAAAATTGGCAAAGCTGGAGTTCCCACCGGACGACCATCTATTTTTTCAGCGCTCTAGTACATCGCCTGTCAAGCCGCCATTTATGAAAAAAAATTTTTTTCTAGTTTAATAGTAGTATAATACATTAATGTACTTCAATTTAAATAAAAACGTTTCATTACTACAATAAATATTCTTGAAAAAGCATAATATTTTGGTGAGGTAAAGTGGTGTAACCCCTTAATCAAGCATTGAGACTAATTAATAAAATGAAATAAGAATAAAATATGAATCTCGTGTCTGTTTGACATCTATAGTTGACTCCAATAAATTATTAAATAAATATTTTCATTTAAATATTTTCCTAATGTTTTACTTTTACTTATTATTCTGTCTTTCACTAATAAACACATGGTCAAATATTATTTACTATCTGGGGGCAATTTTAAGTAGAAACTTTATGCTCTAGTCAGGCATAGTAAAAGATAACTAGTTATACCATCTACGTCATTAACGCTAGATCTATCAGACCAGTCAAAATGACTTGTTTTATATCCCACTAAAGGTAGAAAAACACAACAAATAATATTTATATACTAGCATATTGTGTGACTTTCAAAGCACAATCTAAATGAACCAATAGGTAGAAATGAAATGAAATAAAATAGATAATGAAAATAAAATAAATGGAATAGATATATATCAAATGCTAGTAGTTCTAGTGTTAATAAAAAATTTTTTACAAATTTTTATTAGTTGACTAAACCATTCAATTATTTGAAACACGCGGAAAAAATAGTTCAGTAAAGTTTATAGAACTTTTTCAGAATAAAATACCGAACTTTGATTAATTTGTCCTGAATGTTTCGCATTTTATTCTGAAAAATTCTGTTAATTTTCCAGAACTCTTTTCCGTAAATACCTGTATCCCTAATTCTTGAACAATTCTATGAATTTTACTGAACTATTTTTTTCGTGTAACTACTCTCTAAGATTTTTTCTAAATGAATAATAGGTAGATCTTTTGATGAAAACTATAGAATAAAATCACTTATTTGATTATGCAAATGTTGAGAAAATTTCCATTTAGATTGTAGCTATGTAATACAAAAAAATTATACAAAAATTGGAGGAATTATTAAAACTAATTTGTAAGTGAAAACAAGAGACACTAACCACGTCCTGAAGAACTTCCTTCAGGAGCATCTTCCTGGAAAGTAATTCTGCTGCTAGATTGACCATGTACCAACACCAGATTTATCGACAGAGTAAAAGTACATGTTAGCAATAGTTGAACTAGTTGCATTCTGCTTTCTCGACGTCAGATCTAAAACAAAATTTTATCAACCCAGGATTATATTTCAAAAACTTCTTATCAAAGAAAAACACCTTTAATAAAGAAGTGATTTACTATATCCAGGCAAGAAAACAAAATTGATAAATACTGTTGGATATTAAGAAAATGCCCTCATTTTCATTCAAAAAACGTATATTTCCATCTTCCATTCAATTTTTGAAAATAGGACGAATAATTTTTGATTTATTTAAAGCAGAATAAAAAAATATTTTAAATTTCGTGAAAAATATTCAAGCACTGTAGAGAAGTGCTTCTGTTTACCGAAAACATGCATGTTAAAATTACCGTAAATTTCTAGTTGAAACTTTAATCTTACCAAAAGGTGAAAATTCTCATCGTCGAGAGAATATACTTTTACTCCAAGAAAGAAAAACTTCCAGATGTTGATCACAAACCTTTCTAGACGTTTAGCAGGCTGACTGCGGAACCGGCGTGCTTATGGTTACAAAGTTCCGTTACATGGACGACCAATCAAAATCACCCAAAGACAAACCGGGTCCAATGACTTACATTCCGAACGCGCGCGCATCTTTTCTACGTTACGATCACAGAATATGTAATATCATTTTTAATAGTCTTATTTTCCATGCACGTAGACTAGAATTGTAACTAAATGACTCCTAATTACATGAATTAGTATCAGAAAATGATAACTTATAATATTGAGAATGCAGAATTTGATTTTCTTTGCAAAACATTGTTTTTAAATTTAACACATTTTTTACTTTTTATATTGTTAATATTCGATTGAATAGATTAATTAATTATAATATAGACTTTAATTAATTGCGATTACAGCATGTTTAAATTTTACATACCGTTAGGTAGATTTTAAATATTTTTTACTACATTCCAGACATTTATTGCGAATTTAATAATAAGAGCACTAATTAAAAGACGATTCAAAATAATTATCTACATTTTAACACAAAATTTTATTTTCAATTATTAATCGTTCTTCGTTAATTTTTCTTACGCAGTTGAGTATATGTAATTATACTTAAAAGTGGATTCTTAAATACATTCACATCGTACACTTATTCGTATCAAGTAAAATAGTTCAGTGAGTAATTGGCTGAATAAAAATTTTGAAAATAGTTAAAAATATTTAAAACTAAGTAATTTATTATAATTATGGCAACGTAAACTAGTCACAAATTAATGGAAATCTAGAGTAATTATGATACATCACTATCTAAATTACATTACCTCCTTCAGTTCACAATTTAAACCATCACATTAAAATCAAATATTAACCATTAAAAAATTGTAATTTTGATATATATCTTTCATATTTTATATAATATGTCACAAAAATTTAATAATTGCTCTGTTTATTACCGTTATTAGTATCATCTAGTGAAATTCCTCTTAGTTAAGAAGAGCAAAGTACATCTCATCAATTTAATATGACGATTATTAGATTTATTAATTAATTATGCTCGTCCAACATTTTTTCAAGCATCCAACAAAAAAACTTTTATTTAATCCTCTGGTTCAACATTTTATGACACAAACTTTACAATCAGTTTTAATTAATTAACGAAGTGATCAAACCTCACCTTTCAAATAATAATGCAGGTAGTTATTTTGTTTGATATCTAGACTATATTTGTTATAAAGATAAAAATTATGGTCCAACCTTTTGTCAGCTTAACAACATACTTAAATTAGCTTCGTGATTTTTTTCACAATATGATAATACATTTGTGTTAGAAATATATATATCATCATACTGTGAATAAGATCACGACACTGATTCAAGTACAATGCACCTTGAAAAGTATCGCCGTTAGGCGAACGAAACGTTAAACCATCATTTTTATCTTTATGACAAATTAGTCCAGATGTAAAAGAAAATAACTACCTGTATTATTACTTCAACAACTAGACAACAGCCAATAAAATCATTTCAAAGAACTTACCTTTAAAAGTAAAACAAATGCAGTGATTCTTCTAATTTAAAGCTCAATTAAAAATGTATTTAAACAAATTAATGAAGAAAACATTGAACAAAATGAGTAAAGATCACACCAATGTGGTTGAAATGCACTTTGACATTTGCCCGAACCATGCCATGGTCCATGGTATTTATATCAGTTTGAACAGCAAGATTCAAAGAAGAAAGAGACGCGTGGGTTGGTTAAGAGAAAAAATAAAAGACAAAAATGAAGAGTGAAAGTGTTCCCAGGAAGCAGAACCGGAACTGGAGAGATTTCAATTGCTAAAATGAAAAATAAATAAAGAGGAGACCAATGAGAGACGTTTGAGAAATTGCCGCTGTAACTCCAGAATGCGTCATCACACCGTTCATTCAATTTTCTCTTTACCTTCTCCACAATCTTTGTCTTCATAACATGTTATATCACATATAAATCACATTCACAGGAATATTTAGTTAATTCATACAAATTATAAATGTATAAACACTCTATAAATCTTAATCAGCGCTAATTATACTTATCTAAAATTACGCTAAGTACAAGGAATTTCCCGTCAAGTATAGTAATTTCTCCTCCGATTTTCTTTGTTGTTGGAAAACTTTTTGAGTGGAGGGAAATACCCCCCCCCCCCACACAAATTTTTAGGAATGCCTAAAAATATAATTAACACGAATTTTGAGCTAAATCGGTCAATAATAACACAGATCGCATAAAAGATGAAGTTTCCCATGAAAATAAAATGGGAAGAATCAACTTTAAAAAATTTTGCTATCAAAATTTGAAGATATATTATTAACATATATTAATAATTTCAGCGTCTCTTTAGAATTCTCCAAGGAATCCGAAATAATTATTCGAGTTTAATTTTTAGCTGCGTAAAGCATTTTTTGGTACCCCAAAAACGACCTCACACTGAGAAAAATATTTGCTTGATTTAAACAAATTATTCCTTTATTATATGGCCAAACAACTGTTTGTTTCAGTGAAACAAATTCTTTGTTCGATTCAAACAAATATTTTATTTAAAACTTGCGAGCTTCTTGTTTAAGTTATTGTTTGTTTTATCAAATTTGTTTCATATTAACAAATATTTTGTTTCACAGAACTAAAATTCTTGTTTATTAAAGAATTTGTAGTGTCAACGTCCATAGTTATTATTATAAAAGAAGTTGGTTTGCGATCAATGAGAGTAATATAAAAAGAGGAAAATTCTTCGTCTTTTTCTTGAAACAAAAATGTTTTTTTCATCTTAAATGCACTATTTCTTGATGCAAGGAAAAGTTCTTTGGGTCGAAAACATATTTGATATTCAAGTTATTTTTTTTCTTTGTGTAAAATATACAAAATACAATTATGTTTTTATCAAGAAATATTTTTATTCTCGATTGTACTAGATTCACTGGATGGCATTGGATTTCCGAATGATACATCGAATGATCGAAACCGGAACCCTGGAAAATCCTGGAGGTATTGCTTCAATTAAAAATATATGGGAAGGGGTCCTATTTTTCAATTTCTACAATAAAGATTAATTCATTGGAAGACCGCTTTGATGTCAATAAACGATTTATATATTTAATTGTTTTATACGTAACGCGTCTACCTAGATATCAAGTCAATTACTGGTTTTTTTATGTTTGAATTTTAAGAAATCATTTTTTAAAGAAAATAATTATTTTAAGTGGTTTATTAAGACATAAAAGTTTGTCCAAATAAAATAAAAAATTTCTGTGCAAACTTGGAGAAATGGTAATACTTATCATTATGTTTTATATTAATTTTTCTGCCCTGTGGAAAATACTTCCCGGGGTTTTCGAAATTGAATAAGAGACTCAAAAAAAGATATTTTTGATTCAACCAAATAGTTTATTTATAGTGACTGCACCGAATTTAATACATAGAACTGTTTAGTCACAAATGAAGTACATGTTTCTCTACTTCCTTTTCAACCTTAGTTAATGGTGATCTTTTTTATCTGCAGGAGGTGTATTGATCTCAAATGATCCCTCTTCTGTTTTCTTCGAGTTCCTCTCTCTCTCATCTATATCCTCTTCCTGTAGTATTATCATCTTCACTCGTTGAGCGTCCTTATGAGTAATTTTGTAAAACACAACCCTTTTATTGTTATCTTCACGAGAGACTCCTATAATTTCTTTCTTCCTTTCTATAAAACTTCCTGGAGGAAACTAAAATAATGAAAAATGTTAATTTTTAACTTTCTTGTGAAGATACAGTGGATAAACTATGTTGTGACAACCGCACAAAAACCGTGTAGAAAAATATTATGACTCATTTAAGTCTAATGGGGTCCAAATCTGGCTTCATATAGCCGGTCTAATATAGACATTCTAAACGGGTTCCTGTTTGGTCCAAATGTGGTAGGCTAGAGTTCAGTTCTGGTTTTGTTAAGAAGGTCATACTTAGACAGTCCAATCGGGTCCTAATGTATCAGTCTGAAGTGTAAATCTAATTTTGTTGAGTCTGCCTACATAGGCGGTTTTATTGGGACTTGTGATTGGTGCTGCTCAGCTTTCCTTGGTTTAAAAGTGTTAATTTTAAGCTTTTTAAATTAGTACATACAAAAGTTATACTTATAAAAAAACAGTACCTATATTTTCATTTTATACTTCATACCATATTTTTTTAGTCTAAAATAAAATACTGCAGAGAAAATCGTGCTGACAGAAAATGCACTTTTTATAACACTTGCATAAAAATTTGCCACACACCCTGATCGAAAACTTCAAAAGTTTGGGTTATTTTGACTAGCAGAAACAATTGGAAATAAATTCAAGTTATCAAGTTGATTTTGACAGTCATAATCCAAAACTATTTCACATTCTGTACGCTCTACATACATGGTGAGTGAAATATTTACTACATATGTTATAAAAGAAAATCGTGTGCATCATGTAATTGCCTTCAATGTATCTCTTCATACGTCTAATCTCGTTACAAAACCAAAAGCTTTCTAATTTCCTTTTGGCACACCGAAAAACATCTCTTTCGAATTTCGTATGAGGTGCCGTTACAATTTTCATAACGATTTTCCATGTGATATTGGTATAAAAGATTTAACATTTTTTCATAAAATCATACGATTATAGTATGGCAGTGTTATAACCCAAAATAGTAAATGCGTATGAGAAATTCGCACAAAATTGCTTATAAAGGGTTTTCCAATAGGGACATAACAATTTTATCTATGAATAAAACACAGAAATAGTTGAGATATTGAGTTCAAATTTATTGTGGGTGTAGTGCAAGCATTACATTTTATGAATGTAATTCGATATCGGTCATATGACCACCACGAGCACGTTTACAGCGGTCGATTCTTTGGATCCAATTTTCCACCACTCTAGCACACATTTTGACTGGAACGTTGTCAATTTCGCGTTGGATGTTGTCTTTGAGGTCGTAAAAAGTTGCTGGCTTGTTGGCATAGACCAGTGACTTGATATAGCCACATAAAAAGAAATCCAATGGCATTAGATCACATGAACGAGGCGGCCATTCGACCGGACCATTTCTCGAGATAACACGTTCACCGAATTTGCCTTTCAATAAATCGATTGTGACGCGTGCTGTGTGGCTAGTGGCACCGTCTTGTTGAAACCACATATCGTTGATGACGATTTCATACAATTCTGGCCACAAATAATCTTCCAACATAGCACGATAGCGCTCTCCATTGACGGTAACATGACGGTCGTTTTCATCTACGAAAAAATACGGCCCAATCACACCTCCGGCATGAAAACCGCACCAAACAGTCATTTTTTGCGGATGCAACGGTGTCTCAAGAAGCACATTTGGGTTTGTTGCTGACCAATAACTCATATTTTTCTTATTAACAAAGCCATTGAGCCAGAAATGAGCTTCATCGCTGAAGATGATTTTTTGATGAAATTCTTCATTTTCTTCAAGCTTTGCCAGAGCCCAATTGGAGAAGTTTCGGCGTTTGAAATGATCAAGTGGCTTCAGTTCTTTAGGCAATTTAATCTTGAAAGCATGTAGGCCAAGATCGTTTCGCATAATACGCCACAGTGTCGTTTGAGCGATGCCCAATTCTTGGGAACGACGTGGAATCGACTGATTTGGCTCATTTTGAATCGTTGGACTTACGGCCGCGATTATTTCTTCGCTTCGAGCAATACAACGTCTTTTTTGCACCGAAACGTCCAATAGTGTAAATTTGGTCTCGAATTTATCCACTATAGCATGCACAGCCTGTCGGGTGGGACGATTATTACGGCCGAAAATTGGAGTAAGCGCTCTTAAAGTTGCGACCACCGACTCAAAATTTCGGTAGTAATTTTTAATAATTTCCAAACATTGCTGGTTCGTGAACTTTACCATGATGAAAATGTTGACTTTAACTAACGTTTTGACATTGACAGTTCATTAAAAAAGTTTAAGGGTGCGTTCATATAAAGATACGAAATTGTTATGTCCCTATTGGAAAGCCCTTTACCATAAGCGCAACTTCAATGTCTTACCAACGAAGCCCCCTTACTCTTCTAGCGCGAAAAACACACGGGACCCATACTCTCTCGGTATGGTCAAGTTGGTTTGATAAAATAATATTTAACTAATTCAAGTCAATGTACTTAAATGTTATAAAGAATTACTTACGACTAGAATAATGAATTTGGAATTTGTAGAAATTCTCCGGTTTTTTTTTCAATAATATATCCTGATGTAGTATTATCATAAACATTTGTGCCAGTCTTTAACAGGGTTCTATGAATAGGCTCCAGATTATCAGTACACCCATTAGTGATGAAGATAACATTTTTTCTAATTAAAGTCCCGAGACATATCATACGTACGTTAGGGTCCTCTCTCCAAAAAGAAATAACAGCATTATAGAATATGTTACATGCACCTGAAAACATTCAATTTCTTAATTGTAAAAATAAAAAAAAAATAAAATTTTGTAGATTTTTTTAACTATCAGAATGACGCACAGAAAGACATCAATACATATATTGCAATACATTGCGAAACCAACTTGGCCACACCGAGAGAGTATGGGTTTCGTGCGGTTTTGACAGAGTGGTGTGCTTTCATAAATTCAAGTTTGTGAGAAATTCGGAAGAGATTTTGTTCGGCGCAGTTCATTACACACCTGATCCGATGCTCCGAAAACTTCTGTCATGATTTTTGCACTTCCACCGATATTGGCTGTATCAGCAAAAAGTTGTCATCCCATGAGGATAATTTTCTCCCATAACCGGAAATTTCATTTATTTGAAACACTATATTTTACTATTCATGCGGTCATCACAACTGCTCAGTTTTTCAGCGTAGATAATAAAATTATCTTTTAAATTTTTTACATTGTACTTTAAGAAACTAATACTAATCTCTGCTGGAAATAAAAAGATAGAAAGAGATAGAACGTTTTGTATTTCTCCCAAGTAGCTGATTTGTATCCTCAAAACGCTATGTCTTTCTATCTCCAAAATTATATTCATTATGCCAAAGAATATCTATCATTGTAAAAAAAATTTGGATCACATTGTATTCCCTTCTCGATCTTTCGTTTCAAACTTTTTAATTTGCATACCCCTAAAATATATTTAACAATTTCATAAATACATTACTTTGTACATAATCAATATTTCGAATTTGTCGCTAACGCGTATAACACTGAAAAATCAGCTATTCCTCGACTATCCCCATCCAACTTTTTCTATCCCTTCGTCAATCCAAAATCAATTCGATCTTTGAATACCCTTATCTCTATTTTGGTCTATTCTTTGTATATTTGCAGTGTCACTTTCTATCTTCTTTCTATTCGATAAATAAAAGTAATTATTTGTAATTAATGATACAGTATGTACAGGATTAGAAGATCTAATTACAAGGAGAGACCGGGATTCAAAAAGATAAGCGTGAACCTGGATTGACAAAGAGATATACAAGAGATAGAAAGTGATAGAGGTACATATATGAGGGATACATTGAAATAAAGAGAAGAACATTGAAAGATATAGCCGTAAATTCGAATTGGCAAAAAGATAGAAAAAGATATAGGTCAATACACGAGAGATAGTCTGAGGTTAGGAGAAGAGGATTGAAAGAGATCTATGTAAATTTGGATAAACAAGAGATAGAAACAAATATAGGTGAATATACGAAGAATAGACAGAGATAAAGAGAACGAGATTGAAAAAATAGGCGTGAATTTGGATTGACAAAGAGATAGAAAGAGATAAAGGTGAATAGAAGAGGGATGAAGTTTCCTTATCTCTTTCTATCTAAGAGATAGAAAGTGATCAAAAGTGATAGTATTTCTATCTATTTACTTCCAGCAGGGATTGTTTTCATGAACATTTATATGTACATTGTTGTAAGTTGATGAATTTTACCTACATCCGCATAACTGTAGACATTACGTGATTTTTTATCATTTATCCAAATACTTAGATCTACTTTAACAGTAATCACTTCTAACTTCGGACCATCCTATTAAAACACATCCAACATAAAATTTTCATAACATGAGGGATCGTAATCTCTGTGATTTTCTAAACTTTAAAAACTATCACTCCGTAATTAATATAATATTATCAAATATTGAATCAGTACTAGAATTAGAGTATTCTAGGACTGATGTCAAAGAATCTGTACAACTATAAAACTATAAGCATATGATAAAATAAGCTTTTATAGGCATGTTGAATCTACCTTCATAATACATTTCTTATTTCAAATTAAAGGCACAGTAAATTTAATTTAATTTAAAGAATAAAGCAAAGATCTTTAGAAGACAATACTGGTGGAACATTAAACAACTACTTACATACCGACAAGCAATAATGGGTTAGAATTTTAACAGTTGCGTACTTTACCTTGTTCCATCCTACGAGTACTCCATTATTTGCTTCATGAAGACAAATTTCAACATGACCCACAGAAAAAATTGATGTTGGACTAATAATTTGCTTCAACTATAGGAAAATGTACTTTTTCATCATTGAATAACATTCAAACGTTGTGATATAAAATAATATTTTAACCCTAGAACGATCCACTGGGATTCCACGACACCCCAGTCAAAGTTCAAGGTACGCTCCTGACTGAGTGTAGTTGCACTTTGGTGTAGGACCTTAACCATAATTCACTTTCACTATTCGTCATTCGGTCTAGGTCAATGAACGAGCCCATTAGTGTTTTCTGTGATTCTTGTGCGAAAGTGTATATCGTGTGGGGTTACGCTGCACCCCAGTGGACAATTTACGTTCGAGAATTGTCTCGGTAAGTAAATTTCAGTTTTTTTGTTAAATCGGTTTGAATAGATGTTTTGAGTATGAATTTGAAAATAGAAAGTGTGAAAAAAATTTTAGATTGAAAATAGCAAAAAATTAGGTATAATAAATTTCTGAATTTGAAGCGTCATTAAAAGTTTGAGAATCGAATAGTATAACGACTTCAGTTGGACGTTTTAAGCATAAATTAGTAATTTGAAAGTTTGAAAAAAAATTCTTTATATATATAACTAGTAAAAAATCATTATAAGTAATAATGATTGTCGAGAACAGTTTGTTATACTTTAATTAAGGGAATTTTGGACCGATACGCCTGTAACTTGAACTTTTACAGAGAGTAATGGAAAATGTCATTACTCCTGGAACAGCGAAAGTTGAAACATTTTCAAATTTTATGTTTTCATTTTTCCGTGCAATTACTTATCAAATTTTTTAAAAATTAAAAAATTTTTCTTTTTTTAAACCAAAAACTGCATGTGAACGGTGTCATCGACCAGTTTGTGAGGAGCCCAGGGCCGTCCTGTGCACATTTAAATGATTATTTATCTATTTCTAAGTAATTACAAAAATTTTGTATAACTTATAATAAATCTGGATTTTAATAATCAATTTTACTAGTATTTTTTGAGATTTTTGCCATTTGTCAGATTTCGCTAATTCCCTTCACTTCGTATACTAAAATAATTATGTTTTTTTGGAAAAAAAAGCGCCTATCATGCTCTTGAAATGTGACTATTCTTCTTTTGAAATCCGTTTTTTTTAAATCGGTCATATTGTTGGGAAACTGCGTTATTTTTTATAAAAAACGGCAATTTTGAGGATTTTCTAGGTTTTTTTTCATATTTATTAAATTATTCAACATTTATTGGAAAATTAATATAATGTTATCATAATCATTGTTTTCTGCACTAAGAAACGAAGAAAATGGCCTACCTAAAAATTGTTATACTACAAATAGAAAGCATTGTGCCACGGTACAAGTGTGGGGTGTCGTAGAACCCCAGTGGATCATTAGAGGATGAGCCAGCTCAGTGGATCGTTCTAGGGTTAATAATTCAAGTAAATTTACTTGAATGTTATAAAGAATTACTTACGATTAGAATAGCGAATTTGGAATTTGTAGAAATTCTTCTTTTTTTTTGAATAATATATCCTGATGTAATATTATCATAAAAATTTGTACCAGTCTGCACCACGGTTCTATTTATAGGCTCCAGATTATTAGCACACTTATTAGTGACAAAGATAATATTTTTTCTGATTAAAGTCCCGAGACATACCATACGTAAGATAGGGTCCTTTTTCCAAAAAGAAACAACGGCATTATAGTATGTGTTACGCGCATCTGCAAACATTTAATTTCTTAGCTGCAAAAAGAAGAAAGAAATCTAACGTTGTAGATTTTTTTAATAGCCAAAATTTGAGAGAAAATTAATAAATAAGAGACAATATTTTCTTCCACAAAACTGTAATATTTGTAACACTTGTTCGTTAGCGATACACTAAGAGACTTTTAGTTAGAGTAAATGATAAAAATGAATGCAAATTTAGTATAATATTGTTTTAAAATAGAGAAAGCCGAGGTTCTATTATACTCATTAATATTATGGCATCGAAATTCAATATAATAATAATAGTATTTAAAACATGTAGAAGACAAATTAGTATTTCAAATACCAAATATTATGAATCTTCATTCGAAAAGTTAGAACTACAAAAAAATGATATTATGATTACTAAGTTGTCTAGAGATAATTCTAATAAGTCAAACAACAAACAGAGCTGGGTAAAATGGTTCTCAAAATGTATTTAAAATGTAAAATGCAAAATAGTTTCGCAAAATCCATTTAAAATGCAAAATAGAAAATGGCTTCCTATTTTCTATTTAAAATGAAAAATGCAAAATGTATATTTGAAATAGGTTAGTACAAAATGCAAAATAGATTTTTAATAATACAAAAAACTACATCAAGAATATTTATTATTCTTTGCGGATGTATTCATTTGCATTAAGTAGCAATTGCTTCTCGAATATTGCGTCCCCCATGGATCTTCTTTTTGGGCGCAAAATCATGTCTGCGTAACTAAATAGTAAAATAAAAACAGTGTTTCGAAGAATGGCTGCCTGCGCGCGCAGCACGTGTTGGCTTCCCGCTGGAGAAATTCTGCCATCGGCTGTAAACTGGCGCGCGATTCAATATCGAATATAATTAATTCGATTTTAAATCGCGCGCCAAATTTTGACCAATGACAGCATTTCTCCGGTGGGAAGCCAACATGTGCTTTTACTTGTCCAGGGCAGAACCAAAAAAAAACTAGAAAATAGTATTTTAAGTTGAAAATATGTTGAAAACCTATTTAAAATGGAAAATGCAAAATGGTTTTCTTCTTCCTATTTAAAATACAAAATGGAAAATGGCATTTTGCATTTCAAATAGGTATTTGAAATGGATTCATTTGAAATAGTTACCCAGCTCTAACAACAAATATTATATTTTGGGAAGCATATTTGAAAAAATTCATATTATGAATATGGACTTGTTAGAAATTTGGCGAAGAATAGCAAAAATCGAAACATTAATGCTCGGTTTTTCGTATAATTCGTTTCAGAATGTCGTTCAAGTACTTCCATCGTTTTTCGATTGGCTTCGTAGACTCGATTCAAGTCTGTCCAACTCAGTAGTAGCTTATAGGCGAGATTTCTTTGAGGAAATGGCAAGCGAAAATACCCGAGAGGCTTAAAGCGTTAGGAATGCGTTTAGTTATGTAGATAAAGGTAGGGTTAGAGGGTTCCAACCCACAAAGCAATTCTGAAATTTAAATCAAGCGTGTGCGATTATAAATAGTGTATCATTGCGTACTTAAATATGTGAACATAAATAAGGTATTATTATAATATCAAATTAATTAGTTGAGTTTTAAATTATAATAATTTAAAGAGTTTGAAATCTTTCTGTGGAAAAAGAGACGCTTTCGATTGTGCCGGGATTCTAACCCGGGTCTTTCGATTGACGGTCGACTGCTCTAACCAACTGAGCTACACAGGGATAGAAAGATTTCAAAATCTTTAAATTTTAATGAAATTTGCATTATTGCAAACTCTTTTATTTTTATGTTGGTCCTACTGTTACTGCCATGTGTGCCAAATTTCATGTCAATGTCATCATTTGTTACATAGTTACGCTTGTGTTTTCTAAACGACTGAAAGTGATTTTTTCAATTTTTACGTCTGAATTTGTTGAGCAAAGAAGTGCCATTAAATTTTGTTTACGGAATGAAATTTCAGTTGCGAAAACGTTCAGAATGTTGCATAAGGCCTCCGGTGATTTGACCATGTCGCAGAAAAATGTTTATAAGTGGTACAAAGACTTCAGAGAAGGCAGAGAACGTGTTAATGACTTGGAACGCCCCGGACGACCATCAACATCAACTGACGAGCAACACGTCAATCAAATCAAAGAATTAGTGCACAAAAATCGTCGATTGACAATTAGAGACCTTGCTGGCACTATTGGTATTTCAAGAGGATCACTCAACACCGTTTCAAAAGATTTTTTGGGCAGACAACTTGTGGTTTCTGCATCTCGATAATGCGCCGTCCCACACTGCACTCGTTCTTCGTGACACGATTGGAAAGATACAAGCCGAATCGAAGAAGGCTTTGAAGGCAATTCCGGACATCGAATTTAACAAGTGTTTCGATGATTGGAATAAACGTTGGCATAAGTGAATTATATCGGGAGGGGATTACTTTGCAGGGGATGGAATTGATTTGGATAAATAAATGAAGATTTTTATTTTACAACAAAATTCACCTTAGTTTTTGCCCACAGTAGTATTCCATTTATTCGAACGAAAATATTAGCTTTGCTGCTTGAAAAACACTACACTCCACGCTCCCTTATACGACATTCCCCTATAAGCCCGCTCCCTTATACGACCATTTGCCGCTCCCCTATACGAGGGGAAGGTCGTTCCCCTCCATCCTCACTCCTTCGCAAACTTCACACTCGTTGCAATCGCTGTGTTTCATCCCTCGTAATGTAATAGTATATTGTATAGTGGTAGGGGATAGGCAGGTTCCCCTTGGGCCGTCGTATAAAGAAGAGTTCTCGGTCCCGAGCTCGTCGTATAAGGGAGCGCGGAGTGTATATTAATATCTGATATATAAACTCTGCCTTATTTTGAAACGATATTATACTAAAATATAATTCATTTTTATAATTTACTCTAACGAAAAGTTTCTCAGTGAACTTAAATACATGACCGAAAACATGAACAGAAACAACAGTTTTTTTTAATACCTATAAGAGGATAGTTATGGTGACACATATAAAATCATTAAACAACGGGTCTCAAGCCTTAAAAAACATAGATTGACGCTTAATTTGAAACTTCTCTCTATCAAAAAATAATTACTATGCAATAAGATTACATAAATTGAAAATCTTTCTCAAACTTTGATATAATCTGTCAAATTGTAAATTACAAGTAAATTTTCATACTTTATAATTAATATTTGTGTAACAATTATTGTCATGTTTTTTGGTTTTTAGCGCGAGAGTTGGAGGAACAGTCCATTGTAATCGAGTGAGAATGAGGGGAAATGGCTTTATTTACAACGGTCTTATTTACAGAGTTGACAGTACATCAAATAATTAATATTTTTTGTGTAAAGTACTATCTAATAGGAATAAAATTTATGTAAGTTTAAGACTAATCAGAGAACTTAATTTTTTGAGAGTGGTTACACTTGCAAAATAATGCATCATTTGTATAAAAAAAATTTGATATAGGAAATCACAAAAAATGCGTAATTTTTGTGAAAGATAGGAGATATCTTTAAATCTATCGGAAGGGAATATATTCAGAACTCTTTATAGTAAATTGTACGCCAAAGAGGTAAAGGCGGTCATTTAAGTTTCAAAAACCGACCTGTTTACATCTAGACGCAGTGCATAAAAGTAGATCTTAAAGCCCCCCCCCCCCCCCCCCCTCCACTCCCAATTTGTGCTCATAGTGCACAAAATACCTATTTTACTTAAGAAAAACACACATAAAAAAGCGAGAAAACATGCTTGCGTTATATATAATAGTATATTGTACGAGGTATAAGCGAGGGCACGTTGCAAGTCGAAGACTGTATTGTATAAAATGTTTTGGATGTGTGTATATTAAAAAATTTTCAGTGGAGAAGTAGAATATAAAAGTAGAATCATAGTTACCTTCCGTATAAGCAACAGCAAGAAGCGTGAAAACTATGATCGTTTTAAGGTCTTTCATTATTGACAAATGAAATTTTACTTTTCAAATTTGTATTATATACAATAGAATACAATAGAGAACAATAGAATTGGTTATTAATTTTATACGATCAGGGTGAAGGCGTACTACTGGTGACTAGTGATGGGAAAAGTATCGATAAGTATCACTATATATCGATGCACCGCCATATCACTACTGGTGACGATTCGGGTATATAAAAGAAATTGTGTAACATTATCAGTAAAAACGTGGAATAATACTACTTATTGCGACATAAGATACGTCATCGCAAATTACGTACAAAAATTAATTTGTTTACCGGCTTTCAATACTGTTATTGTTATATGATCTTTCTTAATTATGCATAAAAAAGTAAGACAGAAGTAAACATAGTAACATATAAAGTTTACTGCATAGAATGTTTTTCTTTGCCTTCTGTATTATTTCGGAAAGATATATCTGCTATATATAAAGTGAATCAAAATGACGCGCTGTATTAAAAGAAAGTAGAAGATTTAAAATAGAATTAGAAGACTGGTCGCGATTTGAAAGCACAGAAAAAGTTGTATGAGGTCAGAAGAGAAAATGTGAGATGTTTACATTTAAATTGTCCAATCAAATTATGCTTCGAGCAATACGACTTCTTTTTAGCACCGGAACGTCCAATAGTGTCAATATGGTCTCGAATTTATCCACTATAGCACGCACAGCCTGTCGGGTGGGACGATTATTACGGCCGAAAATTGGAGTAAGCGCTATTAAAGTTGCGACCACCGACTCAGAAATTCGGTAGTAATTTTTAATAATTTCCAAATTTTGCTGGTTCGTGAACTTTACCATGATGAAAATGTTGACTTTAACTAACGTTTTGACATTGACAGTTCATTAAAAATGTTTAAGGGTGCGTTCATATAAAGATACGAAATTGTTATGTCCCTATTGGAAAACCCTTTAGTATATTATGTGCATTTTAAGTGAGTCTCGTAATTGCTCGAATTGTGTGCATTGGCGCATATTCTATTTTTTGTGACTTCGGCGGATTTACGAGTTTTTCTGCGTACACTCGAATCCAATCTGAAAAGGTCGAAATTGCCGTGATTATCGCCCATCGCACTTGACATTTCGCGAATACCTCCGGCCATTTTGATTTCCTTCTTCTTCTTGTGCAGTAGTAGCGTATTGTAATAGACGCATGTTCAGTTCAAATGTACAAGGCTTTGTCAATACGGTACCAACGCTGTACGAAGAAGAATAAGAAGAAGATTATGCTCCGCTGTATCGTGATAGGCGTATGTGCAGTTAAATTTTTACATTATGTTTCTCTGTGTCGTAATACACAACATTACGCTACTCTTAACTGTAGCATAAAAACGCCTTTATGCGCCGGAGGCACATAAAAAAATTAATTAGTATGATGTGACCTATAGTGTACAACGCATCTTTAGGAATGCTTACAAAGGGGCCTCAGACGTGGGGTTTTTTGTTTGGAATCATAGTTTCTCTAGAGGAAGATTATGATCCCAAATGAAAATAGTGAATGCTTATGTTATTAATAGAGATTAATAAAAAAAATTATAATTTAATGAAAGAAGTTCTTAAAATCTATCGAGAATGCTGTAGTTATATACACAATCCCTATAAAAGAAAATGTATAATTCTTGGTGGAAGAGTCGAAAAAAGCAGTAAAAGATCACATATGCCCTAGTGAATCTCGTACTGATTTGTTTCAGTAACTTAATTTTCGCTGATTCAAATGAAGAAAATGTGTTTACGTATTAGGCTTGATATATTAAATAACAGTCTCAGAAAATAATTTTTATGAATCAGATAAATTTTTTATTCACTAACAATCAGTTAGCTTAGCATAAATGTAAGTTGAAATTAAAGTACAAGTTGCACTACTATCTTTTAGATCTTGTCTAGATGCGGGGCCGTTTTGAAGATAAAAGAAGTTCACGTCCTGATTTTGCTCTCTTTTCAGCTGCATTGTTGTTCTTACACAATCCTGAGACTGTTTGAATTACGCTATACTCAATTTTTTCAAACATAATTGTTGAACATTCAGTGCGTAGATAAAATCCTAAGATGTCCTCATTCTTCACTATAAAACTGCCTTCGGGAAGCTAAAATATTGAAAGTTGTTATTTATTAACTTTTAAGCTAAATTTACGAAGTGGGAGAATCTCAAAGAATTTCAAAGTGAGAGAATTCAAATTACATAATACATTTGAAGAAGTATTCTTTCGCATTACTTAAAACTCGAAATAGATCATGTTTGATAATGAAGTATTTGAAGAATATATTATCTTCGTGAAAATATCTTGAATTGTTTTTCATTGAACCTTTCTATTTATCTGATATTCTTTTATATCATGGATTTCCAATTTGCTGCATAATATTAATATTATGAAAGTGTGGTTAGAAAATTATACGACCTAAATGAAAAAATGGTATATTATGTACCAAGGCACAAAAATGACCCCTCTCAATGTGCATATGCTATTTACTTCAACAAATGTCCGAACAACACTCGTTTTTGAGCCGTCTAAATAGGGCTTAGCGTTGTTGTGTTATCAGCATAGAGATATTACAGATAGAGGAGACAAGCCATAGGCCACTCTGTGAGTGGCAACGTCAGTCTGCAAACTCGCTGAGAGCGAAAGAGAGAGACGATGGGAGGCTTTTCCTGTCTTTGTCTACGTGTACCGCGTTAGAGAGAGACAGCCTAACACACAATATCACTCTCTCTCTCGCCCGAGCTGACAGGTTTCAGGCTGGCTTGTCTCCTCTATCTATAATATCTCTATGGTTATCAGACCAGAAAGTAGGTAGCAGGGGAAAAAAGTATCGAAAAGGAGAAATAAACTCCTTGTTATGATACGAGGGTCATTCAATAAGTCCTTAGAAAAAGATAGAAAAACAAATTATTTTGTGCACATTTTTTTTTATTTTTAAACATAATCTTCTTTTAACTCTATACACTTTTCCAAGCGTTTCTCCCACTTTTTTAAGTCGTCCGTTTTTTAAGACCATCGAAACTGCGCAGGTGGGCACCCGTGCATTGTCTTGATGGAAGAGAATCTTTTCTTTTTCTAATGAGGACATTTTTTCCTGATCTCTTCATTCAACCAGTGCAATAACGACGCATAATACGCTCCTTCTGATCGTTTGTCCTTTTTCCAAGTGATCGATGCAGATGATTCCGCGTGCATCCCAAAAAACCGCGGCCATCACCTTGCCAGCCCCTCTGTCTCTGGAGTGTACTGGTGTATCCATGTTTCGTCCACAGTTATGTATCGACGCATAAACTCGTCAGGATTTCGACGGAAAAGCGACAAAATAGCCTGAGAGTCGACAGCACTATTGCGTTTATTCTCCTCTGACAGGAGGAACCCCTCCCAATCCCCCCCCCCCACCTTGCCGAGATTTTTATCACACCCAATTTTTTGTGCAAAATTGAAAACACTGTACCTTGCGATATGACTGTGGATTCAGCTACTTCGCCCACTTTGATTCGTCGACCACTCAAAACAAAATCGTGTATTTTGTCAATCATTTTGGACGTAGCTACTTCCACTGGACGTCCCGAACAATGTTCATCTTTTGTGGATGTACGGCCACGTTTAAACTCATTTACCCAATTGTCAACAGTTGCAAAGACAGGAGCAGACGTGCCATGAACTTTATCCAACTCGGCTTTTATCACTTTCAGTCTTAAGCCTTTTAAACATAAGTGCTTAATCACCGCTCGGAACTCCCTTTACATCTCTTGGATTTTCTAAGGACTCATGGAACGACCCTGGTACTTGTTTTTTCCTATTTTTCTCTCCGGTTGAAAAAATGCGTTCTTTGGACATGTGTTGAAGAATTGGTATATTATGCAATTAGGGTAAACAAATGTTTTCTCCGTGTTCCACACGATTTTTTTTCTACTGGAGAGTCGAAAAATGGGTTTGTTTGTTCCGCAGTGGGCATTAAAATGCACTTTATGAACAGCTAATGAGAAAAATTGCATATGTACTTTGAGAGGGGAAAATTTCTGTCTCGCGCGATATTTGCAGAACGAGTCAAAGTATATAATATATTATTAAGTGCGTATGCGTGATGAACAATTTAACTTTCGTTAGATATTTGGTTGGTTATTTTGTTTGTCATTGATAAGAGTGACTATCTTTTTCGTAAAAACAATGTGTTTCTTCAAAATAAAGGAACCTAGAAGAAAGTTTTTTAATCATGAAGGAATAGTAAGGAGACCAAACTCCATATTTTGGATCTAACAACAATTTTTTATGTCAGATTTCAAATATAGTGTTCGATCTCCTTACTTTCTTTCGTGTTATTTACTTCATTAAAATTTACTAATAATTAATATTACTCACAGTGTTTTTAGAGTAGATTCTCTGATCTGATTTTGTCTTAATATGCTCTACAATTTCGAAAGTAACGCCTTTGAATAATACAGGATTTTCCTATTGAAACATGAAGTACACAATTTTTCAATTTATAATTTATAAATATATTCGGAAATGCAAGAAGTCAAGAATATATTTTTTCATTTTAAGGCTATAGGCCAACATGGTCACGTGACGAGATTCCTACTTTACCGGCATTTCAGTTTGTGCAAACCGATTTCTATAAAAATTAAGACAGATAACTAAAAAATTGTAGAATTAAATAAAATATATTATTATAGGTCTGTGTGGCCATAAAAGGTCATAATTATGAAAACAAAATTTCCTTGCAATTTTTTTTGTATAATTGTAAACATTTATTACCAGACAACTTGCCTTAGTGCATTGTATTCACGGTCACAAATTTTCAACTTGTTATCTCATTTTTTACAGAAATGGGGTTACACAAATTGAAAATGCTTATGAGGTAAGAATCTAGTCACGTGATCCGGTTGGTTCATGGCCTTAAAATGTAAAAATTTAATCTTAAATTTCATTTTAAATAAAATGAATTATCGAAAAGATAAATTCTAAAAAATGATAGATTTTCTTTGGTGAAATCTTTTAATCCGAGAGCAGCTTAAAGTAATTAAAAATAGTCTATCGATTCCCACCATAAAATATCTATATTATTTATCTGGTTGAAACCTCGATAAAAAGATATCAATTCTGAATTTTAAAAAACTGAAAGAATAGTCATTTTGAGCAATTTTTTTCCGAATACTTGCGCCTATTCTTCAAATTTGTAGAATATTCTCAAAATTAAAATATCTTTTTTTGTATATTGGACCTAAAGCTGCATTCTCTTATAAAATATCATAAATAAATAAAATATTTATTATCTATTTTTGTTTTGAAAGTAAAGACCTGGAATATTGAGTCATGGACAAAGAATATTATAAAGCGTTGGTATAAAATAATTGATAAACTACTGACAGACCGACTAACAGTGGTGAGCCAGAATTATTCTAATAGTTGTATATTTTTACCTTTTCCCACGCTAGTATGACTCCATTCGCTATATTATATCCTGAAGGTACATGAACCACTTTGAAACGCTCTCGCAACTCAATATCTTCATTCAGCTATAGCAAAATTTATATTTTTTTATATTTTAAGTATTTAATATATTTTTAACGTTCTATTAAGGAGAAGGTCTAAATAATTCAAGTTCAAATTTTTTGGTATTGCATATATAATAAAACTTACATGTACAAGATGATAATTCAGAGATCCTCCAACGAGCTCTGTAGAATTAATAATACGTTCCGAAGGGATTTGAAGGAAATGTCTTATTGCAGTCTGAACATACGTCTCGTTATATGGCTGTAGCTTATTAGCACATTCTCCAACAGTTAGAATGCGATTTAATTTAATTAATGCCCCAACACATAATAACTGATGTGCTGAATTCCAGAAAGAAGCAATGGTACCAAAATATTTTTGATTACTGATCTCGACTTCCTCTCCATCACTTGCGTCTAAGGACAATTAGTTCAGAAAATTTAAAGAGGTAAACATTGTTTAGTGTAGATATTTTTTCAAACAAATAATTTTTGTAATTGTAAATCCTATATATTTTGAAAGATAATGTCAATACTATGCTTTGCTTTTAAAGTAAAAATAAGAATACAACATAACAAAAATAAATAAATTATGAGGCTATATGGAAAAAATTCCTAGGATTTTAAGAGTGTTATTTCAAAATTCTAAGATCAGAAACGACCGAATTTGGACCAAACAATCACAACATTCCATCCGTGCAGCCCGTCATACCTATGCAAATTAGTTCTCTTTTCCTAACATATGATTATTATTAGATATGTACATTTGAATGCATATAAATCTGCAATAAACAAATTTCTTTACCTTTGTACTTTTCCTTTAAGTTATCTAACTTCCACTTACTTTACAACTTGTATACCTTATTCTCCATTTATTTGAAACTTTGTAAAAATAATTCGAGACAAGACGTGAGATCTTTAAGATTCCTTTGGACTCTACTTTGTTTACGTTTTCACTTGTTTTTGCAAACGGCCTAATACACAACATAACTAACAGGAGAGCTGCTTTCAACATGTATACAAGCCTCGGCATTTTGACTCTTGAGGGACAGCCCCTACCTCGCCACCTTCCCACTGAGTCAGTAGGAAGGTGGCATAGTAGGGGCTGCCCCTCAAGAGTCAAAATGCCGAGGCTTGCATGTTTAGCGCAAAACGAAGAGGCGCCAGATTGTCTAGACAGTAATGCTGCCAGCGGCGTATTTTGAAACTACTTTTACTATACTTTCCTGTAGCATTAACTGGAATAATAATACCAGAATATATATAACCAGAACTTTGTAATCATAATAAGTAAACAATTTTTCTAGTGAAATTAACGAAAAGTTTAGTCATTTTAATCGGAAACGTTTTAACCGATTAGCTTTAGTAAATTTAACAGAACCTTTTTACTGAGTGCGAGTCCCGGAAGATTTTCGTAAAAAAGTTTACGATTCGCTAGCTATCTGTACCAAAAAGGCGAATATTTGCACATTTATTAAGCACATGACATTAAGGCTGTTGTTGGTGCAAAGAGACTTCAGAATTGTCAAGCCCCGCGAAATTTAGTCTAATGAGGTATGAAATGTAAAATATCAACTCAACCTAACATTTCTTCACTGAAATTTTAATTAAATTTATTGTTCGAAAAAAATGAATACTTTAAAAAAAGGGAAAACAATAATGTTGATTACTTATAAGTTATAAATGGTATAAATTTGAAGATATTAAATTGCTGAATTACACATCACTTTTAGTTACGATTTTAACCAGTTTTAGGCTGTTAATAGGACAAACAGAATAAGGAATTGTTGAATGCATAGAGATCTAGTTAATAGAGATTTTACTAAACGTGTAAACATTCAGGAAACGTGAGACTAACCGCACAATTTTCTAAATTCAGCATTAAATGAAAAATAATCTTTGCTTACAAACCATTTTTGAATGTTTCCTCTTTTTCTCTGCTGGTTTCAGTCACATCTTTAAGCAACCGTGAAACTCTTTCAGCGTCTTCAGAAGAAACTTTCCAAAACAAAATCCTTTTGTAATTATTAGAATGGGTAAATCCTATAATGTTTGTACCTTTCACTACGAAACTACCTGGTGGAAACTAGAATATTAGCAACTGCTAGTTATCAAACTAAGTTACTCATTTTTCGCTGTGTAATCGGTCATTTTTGACAGAGAATCTGTGTAAACTAACTGATTGCATAATCACAAGTAGGATTTCAAGATTCTATTCATCAATATTGGACAATATTAATGTATTTTACTTACACTCAAATAATTCTGAATGCAGTCTTTGAAAAGTATTGACATTTGTCTCCCAACTTCTACTGAGACGTTTTCTATCACAACACTGTTCTATTAAAACATATTAAATGTATAATTTTTATAATATACACAGTATGATCTAAAAATAACCGAACTTTTCAGTTATAGAATAAAACAAGCATGGTTAGGGGCGAATTTACACAAGGGCAACATGGACAGCTACCTCAAAGAGGGCGGCAAAAATGAGGGTTTATATGCATTTTTCTTCAAAATTCTTAAATATAAATTTTCAATACTAAAAAAAAAACAAAATTTATTTTTGTAGTTTAAGAACATGTATAAGTTCATTTGTTGAAGTAATAGACGGGAGGGGCGGTTATTTTAATTGCCCAGGGCGCCCTCGTCGGTAAATTCGGCCCTGAGCATGGTATTATGTTTCAAAGCTAATATTCATTCAAAATAGGATTCACTTAACTCAATACAACGTTTGGAACGATCAACCAAATCTTCAGTTAACCGAGTTTAGAACAAAATTTAATATTTGCTCTTTATTCCATTATGTTTTTAGGAAATAACCACAAAAACTACTGTCATTAAAAAATGCGTAATTTTGCGACCTGCCAACTGATTTGCTTGAACTTGGTTGCGCTTGAAAGAAGAAAAATGTACCTTTCTAACGATGCCAACGTTTATTAGATGGCGCTAAGTGCTCTATGATTTACGAATAAATTAAAAGTTCGGTTATTTTCAGATCACACTGTGTAAGTATTTTGGAAATAAAAATTTCCATAGCTTGCGTAAATTTATTAATGACATTATACTGGCCCAAAACTACTTTCTAAAAATTACACTCCGTAGTTCACAAAGTGATAGCAAAATTTGAATTAGTTCATTAATCTTTATTAAAAATATATTATAATTGATAAATATTATTAAAATAAGCACACATGTATGTATTCAAATAAATATAAGTTTGTATTTTCTATGATGAAATAATTTTGACGTCCATATTCGTTGCAGCAAAAAACTTTGATTACATATAATGGTAATTTAATCAAAAAATTGTTAACAGTGTAATTTTAACATAAAGGGTTTCCTAATAAGGGTGATATGTTTTGAAATTGAAAAAAAACACTGAATATTCATTCGGAATTGATCAAAATCTTTTTTATTATATTGGATATTCTATGCCATTTATGATTTAAACAATATGTCGGCCAAATGTCCCCCGAGACACTTCTTGCAAACCCGAATGCGTTCAAGCCAATTTTCGATGACTTTGTGGAGCATTTCTGGTGGTATGGCTGCTATAGCGGCTCGGATATTGGTTTCAAGCTCTCCAATTGTCTTTGGATTATTGGCATAAACCTTAGATTTAACGTATCCCCAAAGGAAATAATCCAGAGGCGTTAAATCGCAAGATCTTGGCGACCAATTGAAAGGGCAATTTCTTGAGATAATCGATTCTCCAAACTTTCCTCGCAATAAATCTATTGTTTGGCCAGCAGTATGGCAAGTTGCGCCGTCTTGTTGAAAGTAAAGGTCCTCTGCATCAATATCATCATATTCCGGAAAGATCCAATCGCAAAATACGCCAGGTAGTCATCCTGGACAGGCCCAATTCCTGAGATCGGCGTGGCACGGACAATTCACGGTTTTCCTCGATACTGGCCTGTACGGCGGCTATATTCTGTGTAGAACGTGCGGTACGCATACCATTTTTAGGCTTAGTATCCAATAGAGTAAATTCACTCTCCAACTTATCGATTATTCGACGAATTGAGAGCGCGGATGGAGCAGAATGACGACCATATTTTGCACGATATGCTCTTTGAACACCGACAAAACTTCTCGAATTTTGATAAAATAATTGGACAATTTCCAAACGTTGTGGAAGCGTGAAACTACTCATGATTAAATGGCAAACCTTACTGATGACAACTGACAGCAGACGTCAAAAATTTTAGTTCAAATGAGCCCGATAGGGACATTCAAAATCATATCACCCCTATTGGAAAACCTTGTACTTGTATAGGCCAAGCAATAGAGCGATTGTCCTTGACATAAAAATTATCAGGAAATCACCTATGCCATCACGTGCAGGGCAGTCCGAAATTTATTCCCAGTATTTTTTAGACACAAAAATTTAATTTTTTAATTTTTTATAAATAATTTTCAACGAAAAACTGCATTTCTTAAGTTTTTTGTTTTTAAAATGGAAAAGATTGAAACAATCCTAATGGTATAACAGGATGAATTGTAGATAATTGAATCACGAAGAGAATAAGAGGTCGACTGACCCGATTGGATAATTAGAACCGGAGAAAAGTCCGAAAACACGGAATACTTCAACATTTTCTTAAAAAATGCACAACTCCGCCATTTTTTAATATTAAGAGCTGAAACTTTGCACACATAAAGTATATATAAATAGCTACCATTACACTGAGAAAAAAGATTTGATTGAATCAAAGAAAATAATTTGTTTGAACGACTTTCTTTGATTTAAAGAAATTATTTGTTTAAATGAAATTTCTTTGATTCAAACAAAACATCTTTGAACCAAATAAATATTTGTTTGAATCAAATAAATTTCTGACTTAAATCAAACAAATTATATCTTTCACCATATTTCAATGCATTAATTTCTTTGTTTTTAAGAAAAATTAATTTGATTCAAACAAATATTTATTTGGTTCAAAGATGTTTTGTTTGAATCAAAGAAATTTCATTTAAACAAATAATTTCTTTAAATCAAAGAAAGTTGTTCAAACAAATTATTTTCTTTGATTCAATCAAATCTTTTTTCTCAGTGTACAATTGTTTCAATCGTTTCTATTTTACGAACAAAAAACTAAAAAAAATGAAATTTTCCGTTGAAAATTATTTATAAAAAATTAACAAATGAAATTTTGGTGTCCAAAAGATACTGGGAATAAATTTCGGACTGCCCTGCACGTGATGGCATAGGTGGTTTTCTGATAATATTTATGTATAAAAACTCTATTATTTTGAGCTCCATTGCTTGGCCTAATACTGATAAGCGAATATTGGGCCGGAATTACAAGGGTGTTTGATATTGACGTGATAAAATAAACAAGAATTTATTTTTTGGCAAAGATCGGTTTTATTTTTCAATGTACTCTTCTTTTGGCTCGATACAACGAGTCCAACGATCTTTCAACTTTTCTATGACTTCCAAATAATACGATTTGTCAAACCCTCTAGAATACCCTTCTCTTTTCCATTAAATTTTTTAGTTCGACTCAAAACACCTACCACGCAGTCATTTGAGGTTTAGGAACAGATAATAGTCGCTGAGGGCCACGTCTGTGATTCCGGAGTATAGTGGTGGATCCATGTTTCATCCATCATTACAAATTGGCTTAAAAATTCTTTTGGATTGCAGTTAAAATAGGCCACATTTTGCTCCAAAGTGGTCACACGAATACGTTATTGGTCGATTGTGAGCAATCGCGGCACCTTTCTCATGCACAAATGTGTATGCAATAGTACATTACGTGCCCAGGCGCAGAATGAGGGTCATTGCTTTGCCTCGACTACGCCTTAGCTTCGATCTCCTGCGAGCATTGTCGCGAGTCTCGGAATTACCCGAATTGTGTGCATTGGCACGTATTCTATTTTATGTGACTTCGGTGCGTATACGAGTTTTTATGCGTACACTGGAATCTAAACTAGTATTGTAGTTGTTTGCGGCGCTAGTCATTACACTTGATATGTCACGACTAGTCTCGGCCATTTTGATTTTATCGATCTTGTGTAGTAGTAATGGATTTTAGTAGACGCATGCGCAGTTCAAATGTACAAGGCTTTGCCAGTAAGATGCTAACGCTGTACGAAGAAGAAGAAGAATAAGAAGGATTGAGCTTCGTTTCATGGCTATGGGCGCATGCGCAGTTCAATTTTTACATTTCATTCCTTTCTGGCGAAATGTACTACATTGCGCTACTGTTGACTGTAGCGAAAAAAACGAGTTTGCGCGCCGGTGGCACATAAAATATTGACCACGCGCTCAGTTGAGATGGATACGATCTCAGCTATCTCACACACTTTTACTTTCGGGTCATTCAAAACAATATCATGGATTTTATTGATCTTTTCTGCACGGAGAAGAATGGAGTATCAAACTTTGAGTGTCAAAATTTAGGTATGTCAGTTTTATATTGCAGATAGTACCATGTACTATCTATCATTTTTTCTTGATAGTCAGGGAGACCATAATTTTATAGTCTGTTTGAATATCGACAGAATGTCAGGTTTACATTCTGAAATAATTAACCTGTCAACAGTGTCAACACTTACACTCCGAGATAATCGAGCTAACGCTCCTGCACGGAAAAAATAAGTACTGGGAAATTGACTTGACAGTCCTCGACTTTTGGACAGGACAAATTTTTCCGAAGATCCTATATACTTTTTATTAAGAAGCTTAGAACTTCATCGAAAAAAAGAAAGAATGTCCTAGATTAATTCAAGCACAGTCAATGAATGAAATTCTTTCAAATTTTATTGTATAGTTTTTGAAAAAATTATAGAAAGGCAAATAATACTTCTTCTAAAGAGTGCTTCACGTTTTAAAAGAGTTTGGATAGAATAGTTTGATTAGAGGAAGAGATGAATACCTGCTATACAAATCAAAGAAAAATTCTTGGACTGCGCTTGAAAGTCTTGTGAAATTTTTAGTGGTACGATTCGCAGTTGTCAATGTCAGTTTTTTAGATAGGCAAAATTTTTTATTACTTTGTAAATTGACATAAACTTCAGAAATTATGAAATTCTTATATTTGATATTTTAGAATTCAGTAATTAATTTATTAAAAGTCTCTTCAACTAAAAACTTTTCTTAGCCTTATATAAAATTGATGTCTAAAAAAGTCGCAGCAATTTCTTAAACGGACATGAATTTTCAAAGGATAAAATGTACCCAACATTTTTTGAAAAGTATCGCAAGTGCTTCGGTAGCCGTGCGGTTTAATTTATAAGGTTAGACTGCGTTATACATGTAGGTTAGGTAAAAGTTAAGGTTCGAATCCTATCAGCGTAATATTAATTTCAACAGCGGTAATATAATTTGTAATAAAAATCAATAAAATAGTATTTAAAAAAAAGACAGCTTGCGAAAATAATTTTTGTTTCTTATTGAATTTGATAGTACATAAAAATTTCATTAACTTGCTTTTAAGTTTTCATGATCGAGTTATGTGCGAGCTATATCTGCCTATATTAAGAATTACATATTAATTCGTAAAAATATCCAATCTTTAAACTTAATTTTCTCAAATGATTCATAGACATTATATATTTTGCGTACTCAGAATTTTCACGGACTTTCTACTGAATATACTTTTGGAAAGTTCTATACTTTTTCCAGGATTATTGATCTAATTGTACAAGAACGGTACTTCTAGTTTTAAGTAACTTTTGAACGTATCTGAAAGTCGAGCACTCTGTCATGTAAATTTCCCAGTACTTATTTTTTCCGTGTGAGATACTCAGGTTTACATTCCAGGATTCTCATACACTCTGGGAAAGTCAAGCTGAATATCTAGTTTTTACACTTCACAGATAGTACTTTACACCATGTAGAATGTTATCCCATAGTTAAAACTCCAATATAATCAGTTTGACACTCCAGAAAGTCAATTTGACAGTTCATTTTTTTCGTGTGGTGTACTGATCTCATTTGGACGACTTGGATTTGGTCTGGTTTCTGTGCTCGAATAACAACAACGAAATTCGGTAAACAACTTCTAAACCATTCCATACGACGGAGCAGAGTCCGAATAATATTTATCGAGCTTGGCCTTGGTTTCAGATAAGGTTTTTTCTCGCAAAAAGTAGTGTTTAATCAACACACGAAATTTACTCAAATTCACTCAAATTTTGACAGAAGCTGAAGGATGGAACTTGTCAACAGTGAAAGCCGTTTCTTATTAGTGGTGACCTCTCATAGAAATATCACGTCAATATAAAACACCCTAATATACCAATTATGTATTATCACCTCTTTCCATCCTATTAATTTTTCTTGCAGCTTTCCTTTGTCACATTTTCTGTCATAATCCAATTTCAAATGTGACGGTAGCATAATATCTTCATTCAACTAAATTTAAATTTCATTTTTTATATCATAAATGATGAATAACTTTCGCACATAGGTATATACAGGGTGAGGCACATAAAGTGTTACAAAGCGATAGTACACAAACTATTAATCAAATCCAAAAATGTTTCAGACAAAAGTTTCAGTGTTCGAGAAGGCCGTCATACTCGACAACTCTAGTTTTTTATCGGTGGAGGCGCTGAAGCTACGTCAAGGTCAACTCCACTTTTTTAAATGGAACCATGTATTTTTTTCTCGATGACATTATTACCGATTTTAAGACAAATTCAGCGACCTAAAACACAAGGTCTTTCTAGTAAATACATGGTTCCATTTAAAAAAGTGGAGTTGACCTTGACGTAGCTTCAGCGCTTCCAACGATAAAAAAAATAGGGTGGTCCAGTATGACAGCCTTCTCGAACACTGAAACTTTTGTCTTAAATATTTTTGGACATGATCAATAGTTTGAGTGCTATCGCTCTGTAACACTTTATGTGCCTCATCCTATATAATGGGATCTAACTAATTCAAGTTCTAACCCTTTAGTCTTATATGGAACTACTTACAAAAAACATCATGAATTTAGATGTTTTAGGCATATATCCTTCCTTCTCAAGAAAAGAATTTAGATAAATTTCTCTCGAACTCAATTTTCCAGTTCGAATGGTAACATCACTACGTGGTACAAGGGTTGTATTACATTCCTTAGTAAGAAAAATCACATTTGATTTGATTGAAGCCCCAAGACATGCGGTAGTTTTTTTATGATTAATGTCAATTATCCAGAAGGAAACAAGCACATTCAGGTATTCGTAGTTGCTGAACTTTTCTTCGTTTTCTGCACCTAAGAATATTTCATTCATGAATTTTAGAGACAAGTGGATAGAGTGAGTAAAATGGCAGATTATTCATGAGACAAATACCACTGCAAAAACGGAACCAGTTTTTGACTCAGAAAATCCAAAATGTATGAGTTAGATGTAAATAGAGAAAATGAGTCGTCTGAAAATCTGCACACATTTATTTCTTATAATGGAAATGTAAACAATATTTTAGTGCATCTAACAGAGAAAATTACATACGAACCAGCATTCTAGTGGATTTGCTTATAACTCGAGTTAAACTTATGCAGCGCTTCCAGTTCGTAGATGAAAGTTACCCCCTCCATCTTATCATTGTATCGATAAAAATCAAATTATAAAATATAATTTGGGAGATTTTTAAAATGTAATCTAAGAAGAACTTGAAAACGTGATGCGATTTCCAAATGTTCATAAATTATGTTTATTAAATTGTTTTTTTTCGATTAAATAATAAAATGGAGGGGGTAAATTTTATGCACAATCTGAAAGCACTGGACTTATACATTATTCGACCTTAAACTCGTTTCTACCAAAACCATTACATTTAAAGACTCTCCAAGCCGAAAAAGACTTCCGTATCCGCCTATTCACGTGCCTATTTGTAAACTAATCTCTGCAAAATGTCTATGTGACTATCTGCGAAGAAAGGTACTTGACGTCCGGAGAAAATAAATTTTAGTTTTTTACACCAATTGATAGTTCTTGTATCGCTATTTCGTTCGCAAACATCGGAAATTTTTTTTTTCTAAATCTACCATTTTGGTGATTTAATAGTATATTACGTGCCTAGGCGCACAATGAGGGTTATTGCCATTTTGATTTAATCGATCTTGTGTAGTAGCAATGGATTTTAGTAGACGCATGCGCAGATCAAATGTACAAGGCTTTACCAGTAAGATGCTAACGCTGTACGAAGAAGAAGAAGAATAAGAAGATTGTACTTCGTTTCATGGCTATGGGCGCATGCGCAGTTTAATTTTTACATTTGATTCCTCTGTAGCGCAATGTACTACATTACGCTACTGTTGACTGAAGCGAAAAAACGAGTTTGCACGCCGGTGGCACATAATAGTACATTATGCAACTAGGGAAAATAAATGTTTTTCCCGTGTTGCACACGATTTTTTTTTACTAGCGGGTCAGAAAGTGAATTTGTTTGCCCCATACGGGGCAATAAAGTCCACTTTATGGCCCGCTAGTAGAAAAAAAAATTTTCGTAACCTCTACGTCAGTACCGCGGCAACTGAATTACGAATAACGAGAAACTTTCATTTTTCGTTTCAGACGATCGATGCGTGCTGTATCTTGCACACCATTTGGCACTATCATTTTGACGAAGTCTCGTTTCAGCCCCTATCAGAGAGACGTTAATTTATTTAGGCCATAGAAAAAATTTATGTATTGGATCTATAACTTAATTCATGCCGTTTGCTAAGAGATGGCGTAACTTGATTATTATTCCATCGTTCCAATATTCCGCACATACTTTGAAAAGCTACTGTCATTGTGCGTCTTTTTCAGTATATGTCATTCATTTGAAGCGTAAACAACAATAATTTTTTTTCACTCAAATATGTCGAACTTTGTGCCTGAAAAAGTGTTTTTGCGGGGAGTTCTTCTTCATTACTTTAATATGAAGAAAACTGCTGCCGAAAGTCATCGTATTTTGGTGGAGCTTTATGGTGAACATGCTCTAGCTGAGCGAACGTGCCGAAAGTGGTTTGCACGATTTAAAAGTGTTCATTTTGGCTTGGAAGACGAAGAACGTCCTGGGCAGCCAAAAAAGTTTGAAGATGAAGAACTGGAAGCATTACTCAATGAAGATTGTTGCCAAACACAAGAAGAGCTCACAGAATCTTTGTGAGTCACTCAAGCAGCCATTTCAAAAACGTTTAAAAGCAGCCGGATACTTTCAAAAGCAAGGAAATTTGGTTCCACATTAACTCAAGCCGAAAGGCGTTGGAAGGCGGTTTTGCATGTCCGAAATGCTGCTGGTACGTCACAAAAAGAAGTTATTTTTGCATCGGATTGTTACTGGTGATGAAAAATGGATCCATTATGACAACCCCAAGCGCAAAAAATGATATGTGAAACCCGGCCAACCAGACAAATCAACAGGAAAGCCGAATATCCATGGCACGAGGGTAATGCTCTGTATTTGGTGGGATCAGAAGGGTGTGCTGTATTATGAGCTGCTAAAACCAAGTGAAAGCATCATGACAACGCTCGGCCCCATGTTGCTAATCCGGTTAAGAACTATTTTGAAAACAGTGGGTGGGAAGTTTTACCCTACCCGCCTTATAGCCCAGACCATGCCCCTTCTGACTACCATTTGTTCCGGACGATACAGAACGCCCTCACTGGAATACGGTTCACATCAGAACAGGGTATCAAAAATTGGCTTGATTCATTCTTGGCTGCCAAGCCGGCGCAGTTCTTTTGGGATGGAATCCACAAATTGCCAGAAAGATGGGAAAAAGTCATAGCTTCAGATGGGCAATACTTTGAATAATACTACACGGAGAAACTTTTTATATCAATTTTTACTATAGTTCTTTTCAATTTAGGGAAAAGCATATCACTTTGAGAATTTTTGTTAGTAAAAATACTAAACTTTAGAAGAATGATATGATAATTTAGTATAAACTATAGTAAAATTTGCTATGAACTATGCTGAAGTTTCATATCATTATTATAAAGTTTAGTATTTTTACTAACAAAAATTCTCAAAGTGATACGTTTTTCCCTAAATTGAAAAATACTATACTAAAAATTGATATAAAAAGTTTCTCCGTGTATTGTACATGTTTTTCTTAAATGAGCGTTCAAATTTTTTTTTCGCACTGCCGAAAATTTTGGATATGTCATTGAGCCTATTTACACCACAGCAATTTCCGCTCCAGTAGCAGAAACTGCAACGCTCAACACCCAATCAGAAGTTTTTCATTAATAAACTAGGCTCCTGATTGGTTGCGAAGCGCAGCAGTTTTTTCTATCGTAGCCATTACTTCGAAATAAGAAATTAAGCTTAAAGACGCACCTATGTCGGACGTTCCCTCTTGCTCAGTTTCAGTTGTATTTTGCAATAATCCTTCAACCCTTGCAACGTCAAGAAATTTAATTTTCCAAAAGGTAATCTTCAAATCCTCATTATAATGAGTGACTCCTATAATTTCTGTACCTATTATTATGAATCTGTCCCCGTTCAACTGAAGCATTGAAATATCATAAGTTGTAAATCTGATAGCACTAATATAAAAAAGTGGGATGGATATTTTTCATACATAACCAAAGTCTGAGGTTTTAACCAAAAACTTCTTTTATAGGTATGTGGGACGTTTTCTTACACATGGTATGGATTTAAAAAAAAAATTGTTAACACTTCTAAAAGTCTTAAATTTTTTTCTGTGGTCTCTTTTTAATTAATTTAATCGACAAATGTATCGGGATTTTCGAAAAAAAAATTTTTTAAAGAGATATATTAATTTAAACTTTTGATAAAATTGGACGATATACCAAATTCTTGTGTACTTAAAATTTATTATCTCCGGTTTAAGTAATCAAACCGATTTCGGGTTATTAAATTTTTCAGCTTATTACGTTAGGTTTTCAGATAAATATTTTTATAATTTTTATTTTGTTAATTAACTATAGATACAAGCAATTTAATTGTTTAAACAATTTCTGCATAAATGGTATTTTTCCACTATAACACTGTATTAATAATTGCTATTAAATTGCGTTAGATGCATATTGTTTTACTTCAATGAATTTTACTTACTTCCTCATAACTTTCATGTTTATTTTCGTTAACAACCTTTATCTCTTCATCTACTTTAATCCTTACTGTCTCCGCATTGGCACCAGTCTATTAAAATATATCAAAAATTGAATTATTATACTCTTGAAAGTTAAAATTTGTATCATTCGCTAAATTTTATTGAAGAAATCAAGCGTAACCAGCGTATTATATTAGTGAAGATAATTGAAATATAGTGAGATTTGTTGTGCGATGACTTTAAATCTTATGTTCCAAACAGTGGAGGAATGGAAGAATTTTCGCCTTTAGGACAGGATTTCGAGATATTCTAACCTAAAAGGGCAAAATGGCCTTTTCATGACATATACACGAGCAGCGAATTTTTTTCCAGAAAAATGTAAGGTGAAAAAAAGTACTAAACGATGGCTTAAGCAGATTTCAGAAAAAAATTCGTTGCTTGTGTTACATTGCTTCAAATATGGCTCAAAAAGTTTAATTTTGTCGGCTTGTGTGCATTTCAATTATTTAAAAAAACAATTTATATTTATATTTTATATTTATATTTATATTTATATATATAAGAGGGCTTAAAATTAGAATCACACAAGTTGCAAAACAAAATCAAATCAAATTTTATTCTAGGACTACTGCAAATCGTCGAAATTGATAGTAAGAGTATTTTAAGAGTCGTGGATTCTTACTTTATAGTGCCATCCTACGATTACGCTATTATATTCGCCATAGTAACGTTTTTCCACAAAACCGAGGTTGAAGGACGATAATACCGGAAAATCTTTTGTTAACTAGATTAAAATTTAATTCTTCATATCATTAGTATTTAGTAAGTCTTAAACATTATAATATCAAAAGTAAGATCCAACACATTTAAGTAAAAAATTTAGAATATTATGTGGAACTACTTACAATCAAAACACCAAAGTTGGAGTTTTCAAAAACTTTTTTGTCCGTAAGAATAAAATTCAGAAATGTATCATCAAAATTGTTTCTTCTGCTTGTCAACATAATTTTACTAATTTCATTCAGGCTTTCAGAACATTCACGAGTAACGAAGATTAAATTTGATTTAATGAATATCCCAGCACATATTGGTAATTTTTCTCCATAAATGTTTAATTCATAGAATGAAACAAGGGCATTGAGGCAGTCGTCCTTGTTGGTCTCGACTTCATCCATTTTACCTGTATCAGAGGACATTAAATTTATAAATTTAGAAGAAGGGTACAAATAATTTGTTTCAAATCTCTTCATGGACAAAACTACTTTCCAACTTCAGGAATTATACATGAATGACAAAATGTTTTTAAAATACTACAGAACATTTTTTCTATCTAAACTTGTGCTCGATATGTAGATTCAAGGTCTACTTTGGGTCCAGTTTTAGCTAATTTCATGTTTCAATGGTATTTATAGTTACTTTGAAAGAATATTTCCTAAAATTTCAACGGAGACAGGCTATTTTGGATGAAAATGAGTGTTATGAAGTAACAGAAGACATACTGTATGGTGCAGGCATCGCTGATTAAGCGCAAATAAGTTTTTTTCACGATTTTTCATTGAAATGAAGTTTAAACGGTTATATCTCAAAACAACGTTTTTCGACGCCTTGTTGATAAAATCTCCGAAACTAATGAACCGAACCTTATGAAATTTGTATCACATATTCTTTACAACTATAGCTATAGCGCATATCAAGGACTTTTTTAAATTTTGATTTTAACTGGTTTTTTTTTTTTAAGCGGTGAAAAAAGCACGGTTTTTTTCACTTGACGAAAAATGTCAGCCATTTTGTTACTTTTTCAAAAATAAAAAATCGTATGATATGCCCTATAGCCATTAACATACTGAATCTAAAACCGTTTAATATTTTTATTTCAGACAACCCATCTCCGAGATTTCAACAACAGCGCACACCTATATACTTTTTGACGATCTATGATTCACCATCATTTTCATTTATAAAACTTGTCTAAAATAAATAAACAAAATTTATTTATGTATTCTAAGAGTGTATTTACTAAGCGTCACAATTTCCATATCAATATCTATAATATAAAACTCTAAAAAAAAATTCATGAAAATAGCCTTTTTTTCAACGTCTAATGTGGGTAGACTTCTCAAACAAATAGAATAAGAGATTGTCGAGTCCATAAAGATTGAGTGTATATGAATTTTAAATTCAGATTTAAATGAAAAATAATATTTGCTGACAAACCGATTTCAAATGTTTTCTCTTCCTCTCTGATAATTCCAGTCACATCTCTATGCGGGGGCATAAATCTTTTAACTTCCTGGAAAGTAACTTTAAAAAACATAATCCTCTTGTAATTATCAGAATGAGTAAATCCTATAATGTCTCTTCCTCTTACTACAAAACTGCCTGGTGGGAACTAGAATATTAACAGCTGCTAGTTATCAAAATCAGTTACTTATTTTTGGCTATATGATCAGTCATTCTCGACAGACAATCTGTGTAAACTAATTGCATAACCACAAGGCGGATTTCAAGATTCTATTTATCAATATTGGAAAATATCAATGTATTTTACTTACATTGAAATAATTGTAAATAGGGCCTGTGGAAAGTATTGATATTCTTAGCCCAACATTTAATGAAACTTTTTCTACCATGGTACCGTTCTGTTGACAAGTATATATAATATACGTATAATATTATATAATATATATTACTATTAATTCTGATAAAGCATTTTCACCATAAACTTTCATAATAATACGATGAATTTGAAGTAGCGGCTTTTTTTAAAATAAAAGATTAAAGTAAAACTGCACAAATCATGAGAATTCCGCAAAAAAATCGATATTTTCAATGCGATAAAAAACGATGTTGTTGTATGAAACTTGGAATATACAGCTAAGGCCATCTATGTTTGAACAGCGGTTCCATTTGCGAACAACTATTAGTTTGATACCGAAATTTTGAACAATGTAATTCTAGCAGACTGATACCGAGGATAGATCTTTTCATTTATAAAAAACGCTAAAGCACATGTTAGGCGATATTTAAATGTTCAGAGCGCTTTTCACAAATAGCAAGAATGCTTGAAACCTTTTCAAGTGATCTTCACGTCAAATTCTTTCCTGCTCTTAAATAAAAAGATCTATTGGACCAGAATTATACCAATTGTGTATTTTCACCTTGCCCCATCCTATAAATTTATCTTGAAGCTTTCCTTTGGCACATCCTCTGTCTTCATTCAATTTCAAATGTGACGGTAGCATAATATCTTCATTCAACTAAATTTAAATTTTTATTTTTTTATATTATACATGTTGAATAACTTTCGCACATAGGTATATATAATGGGATCTAAGTATTAGGTTGGCAACAAAATCATCTCGCTTTTTTTCCGCTGGATGACTTTAGTCGTTCGAAGTCGTTCTTCTCCACTGCTAAGTTCAGACCGTACATGGTATTTGACAGCTGACGTTTATAGATTATTCAGTAAAAAAAAAGTTTCAAGATTTGTTGTTTATTTATTGTTTTGCATTGATTAGAAATGGAGATTCCAGACGGATATTTTCGTCACATTTTATTTTAATACTTCCGAAAAGGTAAAAACACAGTGCAAGCTCGGAAAAAATTGTATGATTTTTATGGTGGAAAATCATTAATAGAACGCCAGTGCCAGAATGGGTTTGCTCGTTTTCGTTCCGGAGATTTTCACCTCAAAGATGCACCACGCTCTGGACACCCAACTGAAGTTAACGACGACAAAATAAAGGCAATGATAGAAAATAACCGGCGCAGTTCGACACGAGGGATCGCAGAGAAGCTTAACATATCACATGCATACGTTGAAAGACATTTAAAACAACTTGGATACGTTAATAAGCTCGATATTTGGGTTCCTCACAAATTGAACGAAATCCAACTTACCAAACGAATTTCCATTTGCCATTCACTGCCGAAACGTAACGAAACCGATCCATTTTTAAACGAATCATAATGGGTGATGAAAAATGGGTTATTTACGATAACTTCGTGCGAAAAATGTCATGGAGCAAGCGAGATGAGCCTGCATAATCGATATCAAAAGTCGATATTCATCAAAAGAAGGTTATGCTGAGTGTTTGGTGGGATTTCAAAGGTATTGTTTATTTTGAGCTGCTCCCAAGAAACCAAACTATTAATTCGGATGTCTACTGTCGCCAGCTAATGGAATTGAACAAATAAATCAAGGAAAAGCGTCCAGAACTGGCAACTCGTAAAGACGTCATCTTTCATCAAGATAACGCCAGACCACATACATCACAGTGCGGCCACTACCATGTATTTTAGAAGGGTACTTAAAAAAGTGAAAATGAGCATCAACGCCGCCAAGTTTTGATAGCAAGAACTAATATCAATGCAAACGAAACCCCCGCCCCCCAACCCGATGTATTCTAAAGAGCGGAAAATTATGAAATATATTGTATGAAATCCATTTAATAAATTTAAATGATTTAAAGCGGAAAATAATTTGTGAAAGAATAAAAATACAACAAGAATTTTTAAATATGAATCACAATGAACAGTTAAATACTGTACTATTAAATTCACCCAAAGTGAATATCAATAAGCGTTACGTAGGAAATAGTAAGGAGTTGAGTAAAACGTTGTCGACGACAGGGCATCACAATGCGTCAGTGGGTTAACATGAAATGTATTAGTATATCACCGACACTTGACGAGCTTCAAACCGTAGTTAAGTAAAATGAGCATCGAGCGTATTATTTCAACTGACAATGATATGGTTGCTATGGTTACAGCAGTTTAAAAATAACATCGGTAGCGACAATAGCGCCACCACTTGTTGATAGCAAACATTATAATTCGTTCCCTTTTTCTCCTATATGAGTGGACCCACTGTGACATACATCTTTGGTCACTCGCAAAAAATTATTGGAGTTAGGCTGGGAAGTGATGCCTCATCCACCGTATAGTCATGACCTTGCACCATCTGATTATCATTTATTCCGTTCATTTCAAAACCATTTGAATGGAAAAACAGTCGATTTAAAGGAGGCTGTCAAAAATGAGTTGATTCAATTTTTGGCCGCTAAGAACCAAACTTTCTACAAAAGCGGAATTATGAAGCTGACTGAAAGATGACAAAAGGTCATCGAAAAAAATGATCAATACATAATGACTTAACTCGCAAACAAGTGAACAAACTGTCCTAACTGAAAGTCTCCGTTCCATTTTGACTCAACTGAAAATGTCTATTCCATTTTGACTTAACTGAAATGACTCGCGATATTTTGTAGTAACTGTTTTTCTGTGGTTTTTTGAAATTTGTGATAAAAATGATAATGAGGCAAAGATCTATCCTACATTAAAGTGTAAAGAAGCAAATTTCGATTTTTCATTTAGAAAAGGGCATGTTCCCTTTTATTCTAACTGCAAAGTATCATATTTCTTCCATTCTACTTTGTCTCAACTCGATCGATGTAGAATGTTTTTTGTCTTGTCTACGAAAAAAAGACAATCGGTGGATTTTGACAGATATTTTTTTCAAGCACCGGAATAGAGGTAAACGAAGAAAGTGATTTTAATTCAAATATTTCCAAAGGTACGTATAAATTCTCACTCTCAACAAAAACTTATCTGAAATATCTTTAAAATTCTTTTTTAAACGAAGTTTAAAATCTATACTGAAATTTAGATCAATTATAAGTTTCAAAAATGTTACATTATAATATTGCATCACAAACTAACTTTTTTGGTGTTTGTTTTTGATTTTTTTTCTGCGCTCAAATACACATAAATATTCTAGTTTGACATGCTAACCTATTTATCTTTAGTAATGATTACAAAGAGAAAAAACATAAAATAATTTTAAGTAAGTAAAGAAAAAAATTCAATTTTAAGGAATTTTTGTTTTAAATGTAAATGACGGATTAGCAATCGATTTTTAACTCTTCATTTCTGTGTATTAAAGTCATTTTTATTTTTTCGCAATCTGTCATGTATTGCTTTTTTATAATTATATTAAAATAAGGAAAATTTATAATAGTAATATTTCTAAAATGACTCGCAAACTTAATACAGCTTGTTTTCTAAAACTGTCCAATAAGAGTTACAACAAAACATCACGAGTTATTTCAGTTGAGGGGAGAAATCCATGTAAAAATTTCAAAAAATCGTACAGCTCGCAAACAGCAACAGATTGAAGAAAATCAGTTTTTTGAATACTCAGAAGGACTATTGTATGGACCTGTGATTGCAGATTGATCGTTAAGTAACTAAAACTGGTCGTTATACTGTACTAAAACTTTAAGGTAGTTCCTTCACGAAAATTAGACCTCAGGCAAAAAAAGATAATTTTGCTTTCAAGAATAGCAATATTATTTTTATAAAGGGCTAATTTGAAAGGGAAAAGATTATTTTCCATGAAAAAAATTTGAAACACAAAAAAATAGTTTTATTAATAAATTTTATTTTGGCCCAAACTTATTTTCTTATCGCTTCGAGCCAAAATTTTAAAAATGATGCGATTCTAATAATTCACAGTTCATTTTTTTAGGAAAAAGATTCTCTACAACTTGACCGTTTCCAATTTTTGAAAATGAATTCTTTAATGGGTGAAAGTATAAAAAAAAAAATTTTCAAAATAAAATTTTTATAAACAAATTGCTGTATTTGATAATAATTAATTCAATTTGAAAAATAGGAAACGGTCATGTTGTAGAGAATCTTTTTCTTAAAAAAATGAACCATGATTTATTAGAATCGAATCATTTTTAAAAATTTGGCTCGAAGCGATAAGAAAATAAGTTTGGGCAAAAAATAAAATTTATTAATAAAATTATTTTTTTGTGTTTCAAATTTTTTTCATGGAAAATAATCTTTTCCCTTTCAAATTAGCCCTTTAAAAAAATAATATTGCTATTCTTTAAAGCAAAATTATCTACTTTTGCCTGATGTCTAATTTTCGTGAAGGAACTATACCTTAAACGCGATTATCTCGAAACTGTATTTTTAAAAACTGCTCGTGTTGTAACTCGTAAAGTTATCGAGAAATTTGTCTGAAATTTTAAGAGGCTTTTCTCTACATTATTATCGGTAGGATAAACCTAAAATTTCAGATATTTCGCGTTAATAAAATACTTTTTGGGGGTCAAAAATGTCGAAAAAATAGCCCAAAATTCTAACTTATTTTTCAAAGGCTTGTTTCATATTGAATTTTATGTTTTTTTAGTGTTATAGGTTTTTCCTCCCCTTTAGTATGTTATAAAAAGAAAGAAATTCAATTTTTTTGTTTCAGATCAATGGTTAATGTGTAATAAATAGAGCACTTTTGGAACTCGCACCGAAGACGACAGACGAAAAATTATCCTGAGCCGCCATTTTGGAAGGAAATAAAAAAATAAAAATTTGGTTATACTTTAGAAAGGTAAGATAAAGTTATGTTAAAAATTTAAAACAATAAAATTATTTTAAAAACGAAATGACTTTGTTGCCGACTCAATAATTCAAGTTCTAACCCTTTAGTCTTATATGGAACTACTTACAAAAAACATCATGAATTTAGATTTTTTAGGAATATTTTCTTCCTTCTCAAGGATAGAATCTAGATAAATTTCTCTCGAACTCAATTTTCCAGTTCGAATGGTAACATCACTACGTGGTACAAGGGTTGCATTACATTCCTTAGTAAGAAAAATCACATTTGATTTGATTGAGGCCCCAAGACATGCGATAGTTTTTAAATGATTAAAGTCAATTATCCAGAAGGAAACAAGCACATTCAGGTATTCGTAGTTGCTGAAATTTTCTTCGTTTACTGCACCTAAGAATATTTAATTTTTAAATTTTGGAGAAAGATGTAACCTCTTTATTGCTAATTTTATTTCTTTAAGTTGCGCTCAGGGTGAAATGAAGATTAGTATAAAAGGATTGATTATACGAAAGTATTGTTAAGTTTTTCCAATCTGATTCCATAAGAAAAGGAGTAGAAAAAATCAGTTGAAAAGAAACAAAATTCTTTTTACAGCCATTTTATATACAAAACCATTTTTGATTCATAGAAAATTTGAAACGTACTAAATAGATCTAAATAGCGAGAGAATCATATGGAAATTTGCAATCTAGAAATATTTTAACATTTAATAGAGAAAATAACATATGATGTTAATTCAAGTGGATTTTCTTATAACTCAAGTTAGGATTACACATTTTTCAATCATACACTTGTTCTAACAAATCTCCATGTTCAGAGGTCTCCTTATGCGAAAAAAATCGTTTCCAAAAAAAAAACACACGAAATGACTCGCATTTACAATTCTTACAAAAATAAGTTTCAACTTGAAAAGTGGTCTTATACAGAGTGTATTATAGCAAACACTGTAAAGTTAGAATTTCCATGTAAGCTTGTGACTGTTAGTTTCTAAAAGTTGGTTTATCGTATGTTTTATAAAATACTTCAAATTCATAAATTAAGCTTGAAGACGCACCTTCGTCGGATGTTACCTCTTGCTCAATTTCAGTTGTATTTTGCAACAATCCTTCAACCCTTACAACGTCAAGAAATTTAATTTTCCAAAAGATAATCTTCAAATCCTCATTATAATGAGTTACTCCTATAATTTCTGTACCTTTTATTATGAAACTGCCCCTGTTCAACTGAAACATTGACATATCATAAGTTGTATATCTGGTAGGACTAATAAAAAAAGTTACATGGATCCTTTTCATACACAACCAGTCTTATTTTTTGACCAAAAGCTCCTTTTATAGATATGTGTGTCTATCTATATAATAATTTGTCAGTTCAATAACAAAATATAATACACTCAGAAAAAATATTTGATTGAATCAAAAAAATTATTTGTTTGAAACACTTTCTTTGATGTAAAGAGATGTTTTGTTTAAATGAAACAAAATTTGTTTAATTCAAAAAAAAACTTTGGACCAAATAAATATTTGTTCGTATAAAATAAATTTCTGCCTAAAATCAAACAAATTATATCTTTGACCATATAAAGTCATTCAAACAAATCATTTTCTTTGACACAATCAAATCTTTTTTCTGATGAGTGTATGTAAATGATAAAAGGTCCGCTTTTCCTCTTACAAATACTACAAAATATTTGAATCTGAATAAGAATGTTGAGGTCACAAATTATTATATGCATTCACCAAATTTAGCAAAAAAAAAAAAAATAGAAATTTGAGGGTTTCTCAGAAATTTCTGCTAAGACAATGTTTCTAATTCCACCAGGCCAACAAAATCTACACTATGGCTCATAAATAATACTTTCCATTGTGACGCAGTGTTACTGATTGCTTTTAAGTTACGTTGGATGCATTTTATTGTAAATCTATATATTTTACTCACATCCTGATAACTGTAATTATCATTTTCGCTAACAACCTCCATCTTTTCTTGCACTCTAATCTTCACTGTCTCTGCATTGGCACCAGCCTATAAAATTATATCAAACATTATACTGTCATAATTTAAAGAGTTAAAATTTGCATTGTTTCTAAATTTTAATAAAGAAAGAAAGCTTAACTCGCAAATTTTAGTCCATAGAGATTTACAGATTTGTGTGAATTTAATTATTTTCAAACAAAACTCTCACTAGCAACCAATGGACCAGAGTGGGAGGCTGCGCGTAAGCATATAAAAGCGGGATGCACTTCGAGACAAGCTAAATCTGGGCCGGTCAACCTCTAATGGACGAGAAGTCCGCGAAGCATTATTATTATTTTTAGTTCAGGCCGACAGTTGTACGCGCGCTAGTTGTCGCAAGTGGGTGGAGTACGGCAAGGGGAATTGGCTTCATATGAGTTCCGCCATTGTTATTTACAAGTATTTAACAACTGGCTCTGCGAGTGTGTGTCCCATCGATGCGAAAAGGTGATAGTCGGACGGGGCGAGGTCTGGAGAATACGGCGGGTGTGATAATATTTCCCAATTCAATGCTTTTAATGTGTTCTTCAACACTTTAGCGGTATGAGACGGTGCGTTGTCATGTTGTAGGATAAGTTTGCCATGTCTTCGGGCCCATTCCGGACGTTTTTCGATCAACGCATGATTCAAATTGATAATTTGTTGTCGGTAGCGATCCGTATTCACCGTCTCACCAGGTTTCAATAACTCGAAGTACACCACACCACCCTGGTCCCACCAAACACAGAGCATTGTCTTACGGCCAAAGCGATTTGGCCTTGGAGTCGATGAGCCGACCTCACCAGGTGAAAGCCATGATTTTTTCCGCTTCGAGTTCTCGAAATAAATCCATTTTTTGTCCCCCGTGACAATTCGATGCAGAAAAGATTTCCTTTCGAACCGTTGAAGCAGCATTTCACAAATGGTTTTTCGATTTTCCATTTGTCTATCGTTCAGTTGGTGTGGTACCCATTTTCCATACTTTTGGATTTTTCCCATAGGTTTTAAACGTTGGCGAATTGCTCCTCGGGTCACATTTAGTGTTTGTGTCAATTGTTGTTGCGATTGGGTTGGGTCTTCATCCAATAACGCCTGCAATTCCTCGTCTTCCAACTTTTTTGCTGCACCAGGATGTTCATTGTCTGTTAAATCGAAATCTCCACTTTTAAATTGACGAAACCATGTCTCACATGTTCTAATCACTGGAGCATGTTCACCATAAGTTTCTACTAGCAATCGATGAGCTTCAACTGCTTTTTTCTTTTGATGAAATAAGAAAAGCAACGAATGCCGCAAATGCGATTTACATGGAACGAAACTCAACATATTCACTGAGGTAAACAACTATGGTGCTATTATTTTGGCAGAATGTAATTGTGTATTTTTGAAGGTTATTGTCCATAGAAAAATATGACATAGATGCCAAACGATAGAAATGTATACATATTTCTAGCGACATCTATGAGTAAAACCGGCAAATTTCAACTGATACCCCTGGTATATTGTCCAGGTGTCAAAGAGAGTTCCAATATAAAGAAATTTCTGCGTACAGCGTTGGCACCGTACTGACAAAGCCATGTACATTTGAACTGCGCATGCGTCTATTACAATACACTACTACTACACAGGATCGAGAAAATCAAAGTGGCCGGAAGTATTCGCGAAATGTCAAGTGAGATGGGCGATAATCACGGCAATTTCGAACTTTTCAGATTGGATTCGAGTGTACGCATAAAAACTCGTATATGCGCCGAAGTCACATAAAACAGATTATGTGCCAATGCACACAATTCGGGTAATTACGAGACTCGCTTAAAATGCTAGCAGGACTGATCGCGCCTCGGCTTCGATCTCCTGTGAGCATTGTCGCTCGTCGCGTAATAACCCTCATTATGCGCCTAGGCACATAATATACTATTATATGTCATTATATGTAGTGCATAGGATTCTGAAGTAAATAACTGTTTATCTTTGTTTATAAATAATACATTAACTTTGATTAAGGCTAGATAGATCGAGTAACGCAATTCCTCTCTTTCACATGAACATTATGTTTCTCAGATCCTAATTATCTTTGTAAAGGGGGTTTGCAAAGTCAATTCATTTAAAGTTGACATAAAAGCACAGAGAATCAATGCTCTTATTTCTACCCCCGCGCATGACACACACACTTATCAATTTAGTAATAACAATTCATGGATATCATGAAAGTGGAAATAAAATAAAGTTACAATATGCACTCAATATTTAACGATTATCATCCAATTAGTCCTTGATTCTATTGAGCGCCTGTTTACAAACTATACTTGCATAGATTTTGTGAAATATTTGTGATTGTTCATATTCATTCTTGTAAGTTTTAAATAAAGTAATTACCCGATATATATATATGGTATATATGGTGGATAACAACCTCAAATAAAATTTAAAAAATGATTTGGCCATTACGTTGAAAAACAACCTCAAACCATGAAGATTTGAAACATCTCATAATATTTGGCATTAAACTATATATCACCTCATTCGTAAATACTTGCTTTATTTAAATTCTATAGCTATAAAAGGAAAAAAAATCGTAAAAAAACTTTATGAAATCATTTACCATTGGAAATTTATGCGTTTAATGAATTCTGACAACATAGAGTGATCAATCTTGTGTCTTGACTTTTTTTATAGTTATTAATTATTCAACAAGCGTTGAATAAAAATATCAAGCATGATGTCATTGGATGTGATTTAGCATTTTCATTTTTAATCCTTTCAGCAATCATTAAAGAACATTCAGAAAAATGTCATAAAATTGGTGGATCGAAATAGATTAAATTTCTTCTGTTTCATATCTGATTTCATACATTGAAAAGAAGATGGACAATGAAGGATTCGTGTGCATTCAATAATTGCACTTTTTAAATTAGAATGATAAATATATCTTAAATTTATTTCAATGAAAGCCTTTTTACGGGTAGAGTTAAAAATGAGACACAGTTGGAAAAAGTTGTAACAGTATTACCACTTGTCCAAACAAGTGCCTGAGGTAGCTACTTGTTTAATACTCTAGCTCATGGTATTTCCTTTATTGTTGAAATATGTAATTCTATGAAAAAAACTAACCGTGAGGAGAAGCAACTAACCTTTCAAAATTAACTAAACATTGGGATATGTATTAAGTACTACTTTTGTCTGCTTGAACCGCCGTTCAAATAAATCGTTAGATTGATAATAATTTTTTATGATCTTTCAAAATTGTTTGAAAATGAACTTTCAGAATGGTGCCAAATCTTGAGAAAATTATTGTTGAAAGTGTTGCTTTTAATATATTGTTACTTCCCGTGACGCATACAAATGCATATATTACATACAGGCTAGTTGTATTGAAAATCTATTAGAGAATCGTAAAAGAGGAACCGGAATTAGGGAGAAGTAATGAGGCCCCTCTCTTCTAAGAAAAAATGACTACTTCACAGAAAACGCTGACTGTCATATTGTATTGAATACTACAATAGATACCAACCCCAGGAGCAATGTATTCAAAGTTCAATATTCAGTATTCAGTTTTTTCATAATTTTAAGTCGGTCTCACGAGTCCTTTTCTATCACTTGTGGGGGATTATCATTCTGTCCCACTCTACCTTAAGAGGATCATCACCCAACAACTATATAAATCACGTCTACAAGATTCTCTAAGGTATCAACTCCCCCCCCCCTCCCTCTCTCTCACTCTCTGTCTTTCTCTTTGTTCAACCAACTAGCCTGTGCCGCATTTCATAAATTCTATTGTTAATGAATATAACCATCTTGATTTTAGATTTTTTTGTAAACTCTGATAATTTAAATGAATTAAATTTGTCTCACTTTAGGGGAGAAGCGGCGAAATTGGTGCACCTAATAGAAAGTGCGAGTTTAAAAAGAAAGTATATGACTAAAAATTATGAAAAAATATTTATTAAATAGCAAGATATCTTTTCTATACTTTCCAATGGATAAAGATTGCATTGAAAATTATTAAAGCAGGTTTCTATTCAGATTTCCGAAGGACTGCACCTGCGTCAATTTACCCGCCATGTCGGGTAAATTGACGCACTAATATTATAATCTTCTCTTGCCACGTATTAGTTATATTTTCATAGATTTAGAATTACATTTCAGTAGCAAAGGTTGATGAAAAGAGGTAGTTATAATTTGAAACTAAATTTGAGATAGTATATCAAGATATGTGAAGTTTTTATACCTTTATTCACATAAACCAGCCAAAGTTAAAATATATTTTATATTTGTACAATAAAATACTGGCAATTGTGGATATTTAAGTGAATATTCAAATTGAAATCATTTTTATAGAGAATTATTTGAATTTGTAATCAGAAGTATACACAATTATTAACTTTAGAAGACTTATAAATAATAGAAACAATCAATAAAAAATACAAATTTTTTACTTACATTGCTTTGACATCTTAAAATCGAGAAAACTTTCAAAACACTGTCAGACTGCAAATTAATTATTGAAAATCGCTTTTAAAATGCCTTAATACCTCAAACTTAAAAAAAAAAATTTAACCACGTATTGTTCAAATGAATATAACCTTACAAAGTCGTTACATCAGTTTTGCGAACCACATTACCTCCCATGTCACAAAAAATCTTAAGAAAAAGATTAGCAGAAAAGTCTAGCAACATTAAAATGCATATATTTTTATATTAATAATTGTGTACTTACTATCTTCTTTATATTTTCAATCATAAACATCCGAGCACTTGACTTCAGTCACACAACACGTGTGCCAACTTCGCCTCTGATTTGAATCTCGTATTCGCCAATTTTGCCGCAAGTGTATCGTTCATTAATTAAATACTTTTTACGTAAAATGCTTATTTTTTCATACAAATATTCTATCCTAATCGTAAGATTAAATATCAAAGATTATAAAATCGTTGCATTAATCTAATTCACCTTGAATTACTATTATTTAACGATTTAACTCAATGGCTTCGAACATAACCATTATGCCAAAAAACGATTAATCACAATAAAACTGTATTAAGCAATTAGATTTTTATAATGTTTTCTATCAAATACATATCATACAAGAATGCACACGATAGAACTATTTTTATTTTTTGTTATGTTATCATTTTCTGAAAAATAGGGTGCGCCAATTTAGACGACGTGCCAATTTCACCGCTTCTCCCCTACTAGTAATTGTGTCCTTTTCTGACTTTTCTGAAGTCATTGATTAGACACAAAATATTATTATGCATGTTATGTAACATAATAATCTATAATATTATATATAGTGAGATAGAAATATGAAAAAATAACGATAATTGTGTTTCAATTATTATTGTAAAGAGATATTATTAATTTTAAAAACAAGCAATTTATACCTAATCATGAAATGTTTTGTTTGATTTAGACATGAATTACACTACCGGTCAAAATTGTTGAGGCTTATAGCGTTATTTTAGCGAAGTTTCAAATTTATCCTATCAGTATGCAGGGAGCTAAAGTTTAAAAGTGAAAATTGGTCAAAATCGGAAATTACGTCGGCCTTTCTCACACGCTATCTCAGCTTCTATTTAATAAAATTACTTCAAATAGAGCTTACTCGACGCAGAATTTTATAATATTTCAAACGCCTTTTTAAAAATATTACTAACTTAATTTTTCACGGAGATAGCCGATTTCAAAGACAAGCATGTTTTTAATACAATTTTTGTAGGTGCTCCAACAATTTTGACCGGTAGTGTACAAGAAAAAATTTTGTGAATATTCTGAGTATAAGGTCATTCTAGATTTACTGAAAATCGTCAAAACTAATTGTAATAATATTTTGAAAGTTGTGGATTCTCACTTCATAGTGCCATCCTACGATTACACTATTATATTCGCCATAGTAACGTTTTTCCACAAAACCCAGGTTGAATGACGATGATACCGGAAAATCTTCTGTTAACTAGATTAAAATTCAATTCTTTATATAGTTAGTATTTAGTAAGTCTTAACCGTTACAATATCAAAAGCTAGATCCAAACAATTTGAATTAAAAGCTTAAAGTATTATGTGGATTTACTTACAATTAAAACAGCAAAGTTGGAGTTTTCAAAAAATATTATGTCCTTGAGAATTAAATTCAGAGAAATATTACAAAGATCTTCTCTTCTACTGGTCAAAATAATCTTACCAATTTCATTCAGGCTTTCAGAACATCTATGAGTAACAAAAATCAAATTTAATTTAATAATTATCCCGGCACATAGCATGAATTTTTCCCTCAGAGTTATTATTTTCCAGAATGAAACAAGGGCATTAAGGCAGTCTTCGTTGTTAGGCTCAACTTCATCCACGTTACTGGCACCTATGAGCATTAAATTTATGAATTCAAGAAAAGGGTACATATATTTCATTGCAAATATTTACATGGACAAAACTACTTTCTTACTTCAAGAATTATAAATGAACTTAAGCCATTTAGATCTAATAACACAACACAAGCATGATAAACATATTTTTAAAATACTGTAGATAAATATACCTCTCTACTAAAATATATGCACTGAAATATGTGACTTTGGACATACGTATACCATGTGTAGAAAACAGGTGGGTGCTCTAAAACTACTAGTAAAGATTATGTTTTCTGCAAAAGTGTTTCAGGAGTTATCTGCGCCAATTTTCACACGACATTCATGTATCGTTTAAATATTCAATTCCTTTTTTTTGAACTTGAATCTCATATTTATCATTTTTTAATGCAAACTTTCTGCATATAATTCTCTAACTGAAATAGTTGATTTATTGGATCTATAACTTAATTCGTGCGGTTTTCTAAGAGATGGCGTAACTTGATTTTTTTTTTTTTTTTTTTTTTTTTTTTTTTTAGTGAGGAGGAAAAATGGCAAAATCTTTTATAGACGTTGTACAGGACTCTCCTAGGACGGGTCTAGGCATACCTGTTAAAACCAGAAAACCCCCTCTCTCGAACCAATACACCACCCGCGGAACCGCCTTTCGGCTTTGAACTTCACGGGTGGTTGGTTCCATTAAAGTCGCGTGCGACTCTTCCGTCATCCGTTCGCTCGGAACTCCCACCCGCGGCCACCCGCCCACTAGGACAACCGACTAGCCGCGCCACCCAGGGGAGAAACAAACAGATTCCTCCCCCGAACGACGCGGACAGTCAAGTCTACCCGAGACGCAGGACCGCGGGCGCAGGCCCCGATGCGATATCTACTGGCCCTCCCCGTTGTTTCGCTCCCGACGCCCATCAAGCTCCCTCGTCTTCATCACAAGTGTGACGAATGACTCGATGAGCGTGACTTGATTATTATTCCATCGTTCCAATCTTCCGAACGTGCGTTGGAAAGTTACTGTCATTCTGCGTCTTTTTCGGTATATGTCATTCATTTGAAGCGTAAACAACAATAATTTTTTTCCACACAAATATGTCGAACTTTGTGCCTAAAAAAGTGTTTTTGCGGGGAGTTCTTCTTCATTACTTTAATATGAAGAAAACTGCTGCCAAAAGTCATCGTATTTTGGTGGAAGTTTATGGTGAACATGCTCTAGCTCAGCGAACGTGACAAAAGTGGTTTGCACGATTTAAAAGTGGTGATTTTGGCTTGGAAGACGAAGAACGTCCTGGGCAGCCAAAACAGTTTGAAGATGAAGAAATGGAAGTATTACTCGATGAAAATTGTGGCCAAACACAAGAAGAGCTCGCAGAATCTTTGGTAGTCACTCAAGCGGCCATTTCAAAACTTTTAAAAGCAGCCGGATACATTCAAAAGCAAGGAAATTGGGTTCCACACGAACTCAAGCCGAGAGACGTTGAAAGGCGGTTTCACATGTCCGAAATGCTGCTGGAACGCCACAAAAAGAAGTCATTTTTGCATCGGATTGTTACTGGTGATGAAAAATAGATCCAATACGACAACCCCAAACGCAAAAAATCATATGTGAAACCCGGCCAACCAGTCAAATCAACGGCAAATCCGAATATCCATAGCGCAAAGGTAATGCTCTGTATTTGGTGGGATCAGAAGGGTGTGCTGTATTGTGAGCTGCTAAAACCGGGTGAAATCATCAATGGAGAACGCTACCGAACACAATTAATCCGTTTGAAGAGAGCAATAGCCGAAAAACGCCCGAAATATGCAACCAGACACGAGGCAATAATTTTCCATCATGACAACGCTCGGCCCCATGTTGCTATTCCGGTTAAGAACTATTTGGAAAGCAGTGGATTGGAAGTTTTACCCCACCCGCCTTATAGCCCAGACCTTGCCCCTTCTGGCTACCATTTTTTCCGGTCGATGCAGAACGCCCTCACTGGAATACGGTTCACATCAGAACAGGGTATCAAAAATTGTCTTGATTCATTCTTGGCCGCAAAGCCAGCCCAGTTATTTTGGGATGGAATCCACAAATTGCCAGAAGGATGGGAAAAAGTAATAGCTTCAGATGGACATATTTTTCTTAAATAAACGTTCAAATTTTGAAAAAAAACGCACGAATTAAGTTATAGATCAATAAAACGCTATAAACAATATTTAAATTGATGTCTTATTTTGAAACTTCATACATTTATTGTTTTTAATTTTTAATGAAATAGTGTATTGTGCAGAAAGGGCAAAGATAGCTAATTTTTATCAAGTGTGGAATTAGTTACGCGAGCGAGTATAATTTTTAAATTGAAATATTTTATAATGTTGAGTTTGACGTATTTTTCTTGACTCTTTTGTCTGGAATCGTGAGAAACAATTTTCGATCTCGGTTTGAAAGCCGACAGCATAAAACCAAAGAAAGGAAGTGTGGAACGGACCCGCACGCTGCAGTCGCCGCGTTTGAATGTATTACGAAGGAAAACCTTTTATATTAGTCAAAGATAGTAATAAATTCCATTTCTCACGAACTACCTAGCATTTTTTTCAAATAAAAATATTTGAAAATAAAAATTTCCCCTTCCCTAGTGGAGATAAAACTCTATATTTATTGGTCAATAGTGACGAATGAATAAACTTATTTATAAATAAATATATAAACTCAATAGTCGATAAATAACAGGAAATGATATTTTTCAAGAAACTGCAATGGGACGGTCTTGTAACTGGTTTTTTGCTAATTACATCTATTCTATCTCAACTCGGAACAATGCTTTAAACTTCTGCGGCATTGTAAAGAACGAAAATTTATGTGCAAGCACGATATTCCATTCTGCATCTTACTATTTTAAAAATTAAAATATAATTTGTTGAAAAGCAAAAATATAAGTTTATACCGATTTGAAAACTGGAAAAAAAGTAAAAAGAATATTAGTAATTAAATATATCCCCCTTATTGTTTAAATATCTTCCGGTTTTTATACTCTTTCCGATTCACAGGGATATTAAAAGGATCTATTCCTCTCAATTGAAAATTATTCTTTTTCTCCATGTATAACTGAATTCCTAGTAACGACACAAGCAATTATTTTTAATGTTCCAAATTTGATGCATACAAATGTTGGCATAAATATTTCATAATTCTATTTTAAAAAGTTTAAAAACATGTTTGCAACTCATTTTAAAAATTCAATTAAATTAAAATTTTTAAATATGAAACACTTTCCCTAAAAACAAAAACTTGAAAACAGTAAAAAATGGACTTGATCTTCGGTAAAACGGTATAAATAAGAAATTTCTTTGTTTATATTTTAGCTTGTATTTCAAGTTCTCACAGTATTTTTGCACAGGAAATTTGAAAGATGAATTAAAAATTTGATGAAACATAAAAATAACAATAAAAGTATAGACCCCGGAAACGTGTGAACATCTATTTCAATGTCATTCAGAGAGAAAAAGTAGGTTTTTTTATATGTTGTTTTGTTCGTGAAATTCTGAATACTTACTTCTAACCGCTATAGCTATAGTAACAATAAACACAACACTTTTGACAAACATTTTACTACATTGAATAGTTTTTAACTGATATTTTTTACAGATAGAAACCTCTAGCTTTTGTACGACACGTTTAAGCTTATTAATTCCAACACACGTTGGGTATACTTCAACTGTCACTCGCATGTTTCTTGACCACAAACTGATAAAAATTTTGATGTTCAAAAATCGTATTAAAAATATACTAAGCAAAAAATATTTTTTGTTTCAGAGGAAATTGTTTCTCTTATGTATTAAACTCTACCAGGTTGATTCAACCGGATTTTTACGTTAATGTGACATTATTGTCTGGAGCAAAAGTTTACTTCAGAATTTTTGTACATATTATTTTTCATCGTATTTAAAAATGAATGATGTCCCAAATTTAATTTTACGAATTTTTAATATTTACTTTTCGCTCAACAAATTCCATTGATTCTCCATTGTTTGAGAGTCAATTGAAAATTGATAGAGAAAAAAAAATCCGCGGCAAACAAATGTATAAAACAATGAAGTTAAAATTACTGTCCGCGCCATTTTGCTAAACGACCCCGCCGCATACGTGCGGTACTGCAACCATCGGAACAGGGACCAGTGGCCAGCCCCAGCAATCCTACCCACTCCGAACTGTTCTTCAGCCGGAAACACTGAGACGGATGTGCATACTACGAGTGGGGCTTCACAGACTCTCTCTCTCTCTCCTGTGCACCTGGAGGTGTCATTGGGAACCCAATTTTCCTACGTTTCAAGTGTGGGATCTAAGTCGGGCGCGGAGATTATGCCGCGAATCCTAGAGGGGCCTTGGAAACCGGCACGGATCTCCTCTCCCCGTCCGAGAGATAAAGAGCCCGCACGTTTGCGGAGTATCTTCTCCGCACATTGCTCCATGACACATATTGTCGCGTCGCTTGTAACTTTAACGATATTTGATCTTATATTTTAGAGTACCATCTATTCGCAAATTTAGTTTACTGTTTTATTCCATCAAAATCTGCTTTACTAAATACATTTAGTTTATTTTGTATCGTCTCAAAAGCCTTCGTATTTTGTTATTACGGTCACGGATTAGGACCAACACATTTATTTAATTGCAGTATTATTATTCTAATTCAGGCAAGGCGTAACCAGCTATAAGTTTACTGCGGCACCACCTTTAGGTAGACAACCTCATTGAGGCCTGTATTTTTTCTGCCACCCTAGGATAGATGGACCCTGACCATGTTAATACTTTTTCCATTCAGAAATTGTTCTCAAACTCTTGGAAAAACCTAAAACTGTCACGTCAAGCGAAGGAGTGTCTAACCACCTCCAGTACCAACTGTAAACCAATAGAAATTGTTTTCGTGTACAATAGCATTTTGTAGTTGCACTCTGCATCTTTCACACGCTTTGTTTCCTCCGTTAAGTTAGTTGTCTTATCACCACCATCCTGTACATATTAAAAAAAATAATAATAAATTCTGTCAGACACCATATTGTCTTTCGTGTTTTAATACGTCAAAAATATGGATAATATTAACAATTATTATTATCTAGACATATAATTGAATATCATTCGAAATGAGAAAGGGTTCTCTTACGGTAAATAATATATAATAAATATAAATACCGAGGTCAACTCAATATATTTGTCAAAATATAACACATATTATAGAATAACCTACTTTGGCATCGTTTGTATCCCTTTGAGATAGTCAGATACATGTATTAACTTTAATTAAGTTTCACTTTACTTTCCCCTCCCCTCCTTCTAAAGGCTTGTCCACATTCCTTCCCTCACTCTCTCACAACGCTACGACGCACAATTCTAGGGACCATTTCGTCATCGCCCTTTCTTTCTCTCTCACTTCTATACCTTTTATAAAAAAGGAAGTCCACAACAAAGGTTCACTGATACCCAATCATATCTCATGCTTAAATACTTTAGTTAACGTCATTCTTAATAAATAATTTGAGTTCAGTAAAGCTATTCACGTATAATACTACAGACATTGAATATTAAACTTTAAAAAATTATTTATGTATCTTCAACGACTTTATTTTGATAAAACTTTTCAGTTACAATTCAAGTACGTTTCACTACTTTTTTTTTGTATTCTTAAATGTTGAGATTTTTTTGATGATGACAAATCTTCAGATACTGGTGCTACTCTCTTCAAAGAATAATGGCCTGTTTTAAGTTTTGCACTAAGATATTTTTTGTCGATTTGCGTAACTTTGTTAAAGGATATTATTTCATTTCCGGTTATTCCAATGAATCCTATAATGTTTGTTCCCTTCGCAATGAAACTACCTAGGAGAAGCTAAGATATCGACAGTTGTTAATTTTTAACTTCCTTGTGAAAAAAAGCAGCATGCATTAAACATATCTTAAGAATGATTTTACTATGAATATCAGAAATTTTGATTGCGCTGCAATAGCTAATTTATTGCCATAAGCGAATAAAAATAGCATACACGACAAAGTCGATTTACATTAACAAGCCAAGACTTTTATCATCTTTTTCCGACCCGCTCCACACATTAAATCAAATTTTCAAAAGAGTTGCTTTCAGTTGCTATGAAAAATAATATGCATTACTCGAAACAATACATAGCGGATTCAACGAGTGTGAAGTTTTTTGCACTGGTTATAGCGACTACGTTATTCTAGCTATGACAACTCAATGTTTCAAGTTCTCATAGCTAGGTTTAAGAGTTAAGGACAATTTCAACGACGTTAACTAGTCGCCACGACCAGATATTCAGAATATGGCTACCATGGCTGCAAATCATGTTACTGCAGCCATGGGTCAAGTAGCGACAACAAGTCTCCCTCGTTACAGCCACTTTTTTTCCAACTACATTATTCCTAGTCATTATGATCAGATGCTATTTTCTCTGTGCACTGTTTAAACACGATTTATTTTACTTACATTTGATTTAAGGCTGGATGCAGTATGTGATCTTACCCAAATTTGATACTTGATAGCAAAAATAACGTTCCTAATTATCATAGGTCCTTTCTGAAAAAAACATAAAAAATAAAATTGTTATAATTTAGGAGATCAATATCTTTGAATAAATATTTAATAATTATTTGAAAAATTCTATTTAAAATATTTTACTGGCCCAGTACTACTTTCTAATACTGGCACTCTACAATTGATCTAGTATTGACAGATATTTTAGCAGTGCAGTAAAACAAATCTGAGATTCAATAGCTGTGTTGGACTTTCAGCTAAAATTCTAATGTGATTTGTATGGCTTGTGTTTGCGTATGCATGAGCGACACAACGATTCTTTACTACGTTTATATGTTATCCAAATGTTTCATTCTAAGAGTCCAGCACGATAAATATACGATAAATAAAGTGTTTTATGTGCCTCAGGCGCGTAAACTCGTTTGTACGCTACAGTTTAAGGTAGCGTAATGTTGTGTATTACGATACAGAGGAATGTAATGTAAAACTTGAACTGCACATGCGCCTATAACCATACAGCGGAGAGTAATCTTCTTCTTATTCTTCTTCTTCTTCGTGCTGCGCTGGCATCGTACTGACAAAGCCTTGTACATTTGAACTGCGCATGCTCTATTACAATACGCTACTACTACACAAGATCGAGAAAATCAAAATGTCTGGAACTAGTCGCGAAATATCAATTGCAATGGACGAGAATTTACGTCAGAATCTCATAAACTGTAGCACTCCGAATCAAATATGGGAAAAAACTTTATGACTTTTATGATGGAAGTAGTGAGAACGCCGTATTGAGTGCGTGGTCACAATTTTATGAGTTAAAGATAAAAGGAGATGAGTCAATTGCTTTACAAATCGGGAAACTCAAAAGCATCATCAGAAAACTTACAGATGCTGAAGAAAAACCATCTGATAAAAGTGTAATATGCAAACTATTGTGCAGCTTGACACTCGGATTTTACACGTTCAAAATGGCGTGGGGAAGCACTTCGAAAGAGAAACAAAGGATAATCTAATAGCAAGATTGCTTCGTAAAGACAAGCGTCTCATGGAATCAAAAGAAAGTGCGTCGTTGCTTGCGCTGCAGGTAAATGCAACAAGCATGAAAAATAAAAAGAATGATGAATCGCGTAACAAAACCAACATACCTGCCTTAAAAAAAGGAAAAACTGCAAAGGATGCGGTTAGAAAGGTCATTGTTTACGTAAGTGTCCAGACAAAGAAAAACAGGAAAGCAGACCAAAAAAAAGAATCATTAACATATGTCTGTGAGGTGAAAGCGCTCTGGACAAAAAGAACGAAACAAGATGAAGACATCTTGCTCGCAGATTCGGCTTCTTTAATTCATGTGACGTTCAGAAGGGATTTTATCACCTTTTTAAAGTCGCTTAAAAAGAAATAGTCAGTAAAAATTGCCTATAATAAAATGCTGCTCATCTAAGAGATCGTAAACATGAAAATCCGAGAAAAAGTAAACGGTCAGAAAAAGGAGAGAGTTTTTAGTAATGTATTGTATATTCCAGGTTTAAGAAAGAACCTGTTTTCGATTACAACCGCAAAAGAAAGACAGTTTTATTTCCACGCGTTCGCATGATAGTGAAGCAAACTCGCAAACTGTACAAATCAACGAATTGAAAACCTAGTTCCAAACCAGGAGAAAAAATACATATGAAGAGACATTTGGATGATCACCGAAAATGCATGATCAATGATCATAAACAAAAAGGTTTGCCTTGACTTTTGGCCTGAAGCTGTGAACACAGCCTGTTACCCATTGAACCGAACAATTCAGCAAGTGAGATGTAAACTCCTTTCGGGAAAGGGTTTTGAAGAAAACCAGAAATAAAACAGCTACGCGTATATGTCAGTAAAGCATATTAGAATATCCCAAAGAAAAAGAGAAAGAAGTTTGACGAAAAGCAAATCTTCGAAAATTAACAATTTGAAGAATTTGAACTATCAAGCAATGATGAGAAAGTCGAAGATGCCAGCATTGATGGAGAAATGCCAACTGCAGACCAGCCAACTATCGAAGAACAAGCAGTTCAAAAGGGCCGACGATTACGAAAATTTTAATAAATCGCGAATTATTTTTACAGGGCTAGGTTCTCTACCACTTGGCCGTTTCCAATTTTTGGATCGCATTAGTTTTGTAAATTTGGTAAAAAGCAATAAGAAAAAAAGTTCAAGCAAGAATAAAATTTGTTAAATAAATTATTATTCTATGTTTAAAATTTTTTTGATAAAAAATATTTTTTTCCGATTGGCGATTCATAAAGTGCATTATTGCCTCCTGCAGAGCAGAAAATCCATTTTTTGATCCCCCAGTAAATAAAAGATCGTGTGTAATACGGGAAAATATTTATTTTGCGAGTGTGAAGCTTAATATCCGAGCAATGTGAGGGCATTAAACTTCACAATCGCAAAATAAATTTTTTTTTCCCCTAGTCGCATAACCCTATTGAAAAACTTGACATAAAAAGCGACGTAAAAAATGACATAAAAAACGACGTCAAAAATGACGTAAAAAATGACGCAAAAAACGACGTCAAAAATGGCGTAAAAAATGAGGTCAAAAATTGGGATAGTTTTTTACGTCATTTCTTACGTCATTTTTACGTCATTTTTTTCTTTAAGAAGCCTTACATTTTCTGTTACATTTTTGTGACTCCTTTACGGAATGCCCATTCCACTTTGAAATAAATTATTTTATTATACAAAAGTTCTTTTACTGATAAGAATTTCTCAATTATGATATCCAATGAACGACCGAATATAAATTGTTAAGGCTTCTTAGACAAAATAGTACGTAAAAAAAAACGTCAAAAATGACGTAAAAAATGAAGTAAAAAACTATCCCAATTTTTGACCTCGTTTTTTACGTCATTTTTGACGTCGTTTTTTACGCCATTTTTGACGTCCTTCTTTAAGTCATTTTTTACGTCAAGTTTTTATTTCATTTTTAAATGATCCCTTGAATAATATTGTTGCTTTCTTTGAAAGCAAAATGATGTATTTTTGTCTGAGGTTCAATTTCTGTGACCTGACTATCTTAAGGCATCTTAGCTATCTATTTATTTTTAATGAGTTATCAACTTCTGTCGGATTGTCTCGCAGTGTTGGGCCAGCTTATTACCATTCGCGTATTTTTACCTCTTCCATCCACCCTACTATTACTCCATTGGTCACATCGTCCATCATGTGTACCCAATCCACCTCTAAAGGCTGTGGTAGCTCAATAGATTCAGACAGCTGAAGCAAAATGTATCTTTTTATATTTTATGTACTCAATAAATTTTAAACTATTAATTGTTATATACAACTTCTTACATAAACAAGATAATATTTGGAAGAACTTTGAAGGCGCGATATATGATGAATTTTATTTAATGTCAGATTATGTTTTAAATATCTCAATCCAGTCAGAACGCCAATCTCACTAACTGGCTCCAGCTGTTGGCCACAATTAACAGGAGTCACAATACATTCCGGTTTTATTAGTGCTCCAACACATAATACTTTGTTTGTCGCATTGAAGAAGGCAACAATAATCTGAAAGTATGTCTCATCGCTGAACTGGGCATCTTCTGATAAGATCAATAAATTTATAAAATAATAATTCTTTATACTGTAATGAATATTCATAGTTAACATTTCAAAATAGATTAAAAGGGATACAAAATGAAGTCTCTAGACGCAAATTGATTTATAGCTCTGGCCGACAAAAAAAAATTTTCTGTTCATACAACAACGTTTTCAGGGTCATTTGGACATGCTAGATCCAATAATGACCATCATTTTGCGATATTTCTGAAAAACCGTTTCTTACATTTAATACCATTTCGCCAATTCCCATTCGATCATGTTAAAATTCTAACACAATAAAGAAAATAAATAAAGCTACAAATTTAGTACATTTTATTGAAATTGGACAAACATTTTTTGTGTAACGGCGCTTTAAATTTTGATAATTGCCGACTTTTGGCTGAAATATCGAGTTTTGCTTGTTTAAACATGATTTTCGACGTGATTAACTTTATGAATGTGTATAATTTGAGGAATTAGTTTAATTAGGACCCATAGCTACATTAAGAATGGTCTTTGGTTGGAGTATTTGCTACAAAAAATATACAAATTTGAATGTTTGCATATCAAAAAACGGATTTTTTTGCAATATCGCAAAAATAAGAGCTGATTGAGCAAAATAATTATCATTTTTGGATTCAGAGTGCCGAAATTACCCTAAAAAACATGTTATCTACCCTTTAATAAAATATTTGTTGACCAATGTAATAATTGGATAAATACATTAATAAGTTACCGACATTTATAAAGTTTTCATTGTACTACAGCAATTAATGTCTATAGAGATTCGTTAGAACATCTTTTATCCTGTGATTTTAAGTAAAAACAATAAAATCAGCTTCTAATATTTTTACATAGTATGTATGTTATTCATAAGCCGAAAGGCTTACAACACCTTTTCTTAAATTACATATTTCAAAAACAAATTAGGCACACACTCTAACAACAAATTTTGCTCGCAAACCTATTTTAGATGATTCCACTTGCTTTTCGTTAGATTGAGATAAATCTCGAAAAGTTCTGTCCAGACTGAGTTTGTCGTAGAAGGAAAATTTGAAAAACGAAATCTTTTCATCTTCATTATAACGAGTAAATCCTATAATATTTTTACCCTTTACTACGAAACTACCTGGGGGAAACTAGAATATTGATAATTATTGGTTATTAATTACTTCATGAAAGAAAGCACATTATAAAATCATTTATTTTTTTAATTATTTTAAACTAATTCAGGAAACTACTATTAATGGCTTTCAAGATTCTTTATAAGTACATTGTTGTAACCCGAAGTATCTTACTCACTTCCCAATAACTGTAGATTTCGTTTGTTTGAATCACTGACATCACTTTGTTAACTTTTACAGTAATCGGCTTGGTCTTGGGGCCTTCCTATTCAAGTATATAAAACATACCATTTTATGTTCACGAATATCAAAAGTGTCAATATATAAAGGTCATTAATAACGTTATACTGGCACAGTATTATACTTTATCGCTAGTATACTCAGTAGTTCATCTAGTACTAACGAGGTTCAAATAAGTACTAGAATCAAAAGTAGTCATATACAAATTATATACATAAACAGATTTAAAATTACCGCCAGTGTAATGATGAAAGTTTTTTATTTTTTACATTATTCGCATTGAATTAAACGTAAGTTTAGAGCTTAACAAAATAGTCGTGATTATGTCTAGCTCTAACAGCAAGAAGTAATGCAATGAGGATTCAATGAAAGTAGTAAAGGAGCAGTGAGCATTCTTACCGCGTAGTGCCATCCTACGATTACTATTTCATGTTCGCCATAGTTACATTCTTTCACGAAATTAACATCCAAAACCGGTGATGGCTCAATGTCTTGATCCAACTGAAGCCAAATTCAATTTTTCATATATTTAGTTTATAGTAATTTCTAAGCGTTGCAGCATCAAATGTAAAAACCAATGAATTAAAATTACAATGTTGCAGTATTATGTGTAGCTACTTACAATGACAACAGCAAATTGGGACTTTGTCGAAAATTCTTGCGTATTTTTTATAATACAGGATGGATCAATTTGATCGAATTTCATTGTTCCAGTTTGAACACCAATCTCTTTACGTGGAAATAGTATTTTAATGCATTCTGCAGTAGTAACGATTATATTTGATCTAATCAAAGCCCCAACACATAACATTAAATTTGCTGGTCCAGCATCCTTTTTCCAGAAGGAAACAACAACATCAAAATATCTTTTATTGATGCTTTGAGTTGTTCTCATACTTTTTATTCCTACAAAAACATTTAATTTATAAATTTGATAATACGAGCGTTCCTGGGTGACCGATTTTTTCTTATTAAATAACTCCTGTGGGATATGCATTGTATTTTAATTCAGATATGAAACTAATAAACAAAGTTGTGTGTCACTTCAAAGCGTACGTAACCTGAGCATTTTGATAAGACCGCTAATGCAGCTTATTGCTGATCGGACCATAAACCTTTAGATGCTTGATACAGGAAGTAAATTCCGAGTTGTACTTCCCAAACATAAGATAAATTTTTTTAATGTTATTCGATGCAACTAAAAGACAACTTCACGAAAGATAAATCTTTTATAACTTACTTACACAAATAATGAAATCATTATACTCATTATTATCATTATCATGATACAATATTATTATATTAGGCTTGAGACGCTTAAATATAACTATATTAATTATAGTATGCTTCAAGACTGGTACTAAGCAAGGCATACCCCTATCCCTCTTTATTTCATTTCATATCTGATAAATCACAAAAATATTGTATAATAACCTGAAGAGAATGAACTTGGACGCTACTAAACCAAATAAGCCAATCAAAACACTATTTTCTGAAATTCAGAAACATTTATCTGAAAATTTGGCAGGGCTATATATGGTAATGAGAGCAAAAACTCCGTTTGGCAATAAGTGTCAGTGACCTCAAGTCACCAAGTATTGAAAGATCAGTAGTTAGAATTTTCCAATCAGTAGAATTTCACTTTAAAAATCATGCTAACTAGAAAAGATTCCAGTATCATGAAAATTCTCCACCATAATTACGGTCGGAATTTAAATTGTAGGGCAAGGGGTTCTAAATTGTTCTCGCTTATTAATATTAATTTTGTTCAGTTTTACCACTTGAATTAATGAAAATTTTATGGTCTAAATTCACTCTGTTTATCAATAATTAATGATTGAAATAAATTTTAATTTGATTTGATTTTAGTTTGATCATAATTGTTCGGTATAATTATCCAAATCATAGTACACTCATGTGATGAATTATATGAAGAAGTTCAATAACTTGAGTAATAATTAAATTTTACACTGATGTCCACTCGATAGTTTGAAGGACGCCTTCTTTTATGACCTAGAATCTGGGTATAAATACACCCCCAACTCGCAAATTGTCGAATTCCTTCCCGTTTGTCACACCGTCGAGTTCCTTCACATTCGTCAAACCGACTATTTCTTTCACGTTCGTTAAACCGTCGAGTTCGTTCCTATGCTTGGAAAAATTAATGTTTTCAGTAAGCGCAGTAACGTACAATTTATGCAAAATAAAGATGACTTTTTTTAATTCTCAAGAGTGGTGTAACCACACTTGAATTGTAAATTCCATATTTTACAATGTAATGAGACTATCTAGAAAGCATATGTCAATTGAACTCAAATTTGGATAACAATTATCTGTAATGTAACAGAGCTGAAGTTGGACTATGGAAATTTCCAAAATCACTTCTCTTATCTCTTTCTCAATGCTTCGCATTGAGATTGCAACATGGAATTCCATGCGAGAATTTATAAATTTTCGTTTGTTTTTTTTCTATAGTTGATTCAGAAAAATGTTATGTAAGAACCTATACATATTTCTATATTACACCGTTGAGAATGTTTGGAGATTTTCTTCATTTTCACAGCATGACTGCAATGCAAAAATACAATCATGATATTGTGAAGTGAAATTACAATACTCGTAAAGTGCACGGAGAATAATAGTTCGAGATGCTTTACTCAATTTTTAGCAACGTTGAGACACATGGACAAACTGGAGATTATTTAATATTATTGTAATAATTTGTGGCGTACCAAATGTTAAAGAATGCATCACAGTTCGGTAAGCTATAAAAATGTAGATTACCGTTTCAAAATGTTGTGTAAAGTTACTCGAACTATTTTTGTCCATGTAAATGCCACCGTCGAGTTTCACAATGCGTGTAGTTAAATTACAATACACATGCTGTAACATAAGCTTTACATTTCATTACCAACATTCTAAATTCACAATAGTGTAGGTTACAATGTAATTCCCTACGTACACATATGTATATGAAAAATTGCAACCTGGACGTAGAATTTAAAAGGAGAATTTCAATTACCTTCGGTATAAGCAACAGCAAAAAGCGTCAAAATTATTACAGTTTTCAGGTCCTTCATTTTTGTCAAATCACGAAATCCTATTGTTCAAATTTGGATTCTAATTTTGCACAGTAGGAAGACGTTTAGGTCAGATGTGTCTTAAATAAGCGTGCCACGTCTAATTTCTAATATGTAAGATACGTCATTAGACAATGCATACAAAAATATACTTTAAACGGACAGCGATAAACTGGTCGTCCGCTACTTGTACCAGGCCCCCCTACTAACAGGCACTAATTTACACGAGTAATTGATTAATGAAACAATCAAAAGTGGATAATAAAACATTCACTATTTACTTCTAACTTGTATTATTCTAACCTCAAAACTGTCAGCCTCGAATAGCGCAGCTATAAAACGGTAGAAACCTTGAGCAGATTAATGATCACTCATATCGCTTGAAAATGTATGCAGTTAACCCCGTCTTTTGTTAGAAAGAGCGCAAACTTCGTGGTCACGTAAACTTACATATTTTACACACCGAAGAAATTTCGGCGCAGAAGACGCGCCATCTATAGCACAGCATCTGTACACATGACACAAAACAACTGTTATACCGATTTTAGCACAACAAACGCGCCAAACTGAGGGACAACCGATGATCTCTTCGTATAGTATACGGCTCTGCAGAGCCGTATCAGAGTTCGTTTTCTCGTATTAATTTTTCAAATACTGTATTAAAATATGTTGGCTTCTCTCAAGGGATCCTAACAATTGGGGATGGAATGCTGTCGACTTGATGTACTTAATTTTGAATATTCTACAAAGGTTGTCCATAACTCGAATAGTTAAGTTACTGCCTTGATCCGTGTGAATGAATTTAGGGCAACCATAACGTGTGATGATTATCTAAAAACGCGTTTTTCTCAAAACTACATTCTTCAAATTTGCTGCAGCTGTAACTCGATGACAAATCATCCGGTCAACTTGCGTCTTTTTTTAGCTTATTGTGTATTTGTTTTCCCATACAATGACCCTCCAGTTTTATGATTAGATGAAAAATATAATTTTGCCACGCCAAAAGCCATCAGATTTTTGAGCAAAATTTTAATTTTTTTTTTCAAAACTCCGCCATTTTGTTGCATTTTAATTTTTTTCACAATCGAGGGTCATTGTATAGCAAATATATTCTAGTTTAATTAAATTTTTAGTTTTTTTATTTCAGGCACTGTGAAGGTGACAATCACTGCAGCAGTGACGGAACTTTTTTTTTGAAGACTCAGGAGATGGTGGATAACTTGCTGAAAATCGAATATTTTCATTTGAAGACATTACTGTGTATTCATTATTTATGCACTTATTTATCTGCAAAATTTTAAAACATTCGATGGAATATTTAAAGAATTTGAAAACCTTTCTTTGGAAAAAAAGACTCTTTCGACTGCGCTGGGATTCGAGCCCAGGTCTTTCGATTGCAGGTCGACTGCTCTATCCACTGAGCTACACGGGCGTCCGACATCTCCTTCTCTACAGGAAGATCTTCTTATACCGCCTATTGGCCTGCCTTGTGACTGTAAATGATTTCAAATTAATTATTTGACTTTGAAATTTTTGTCACTGCCTACATTATCGGAGGATCACCAGTCGCGTATCAGATAGGATACATTATCAATATTTTTTTTTAAATTCACAAAAATCACCTGTTTTTCAGGCAGTCAAACTCGTTGTTCCCCTTAAGGAGTCTTGAATAGTGAGGATATATTTATTGACTTATTCAGTTTCAGGAAGAGGACCGACTATATGTATTTTAGTTTTTTCTACGGCTTCTTAGTTTAGTTTTACTTTTAAGTTTAGTTTTTACCTAGATGGTTTTATTAAGTTTACACTGTTCGCATTCTTTAACAAATTTTAGAATTTTTTCGAGCATACTAGGTCGATAGATATTTTCGCGAATCCTTTCGTAGATTTTTGTGGATCCTTTGTGACCATCTGTTGTCGAACAATGGTGTTCGCGATTTATTTTTTCTCAGTCTGTTTTAGGAGGTATTTCTATTTCGCCATAGCATATGGAAATTTTATAGTCAAGTGGACCAAAAAGTTTGCGTGATTCCGATTCTATACACGATTCTATACACATTCTATTCCGGGATCGCTATGATTCAGTATAACCTCACGTAACGGGTTTCTAGATAGAGCATCTGCATTAAAATTTATGACTCCCTTTTTGTAAATAATATTATCATCATATTGGTTCAAATAAAGTCGCCACTGAAGCAACTTTGAGTTGGGATTTTTCATATTGTAAAGACAAACAAGAGATCTGTGATCCGTTTCTAATTGGAATTCCCTCCCATACAAATAGGGGCGAAAGGTTTTGACACAATACAAAATTGCAAGTAATTCCTTTCCTATAGTTGCGTTGTTTATTTCAGTATCTGAGAGAGTTCTTGAAGCATACGCTACAAGTAAAATTTTTTCGTTAAATTTCTGACTTAAGACGCTTGCTATCCCATACCCTGAGGCATCGCAAATCACGATGAAGGAATCATTAAAATCAGGGTCATGGAGTAAGGGATATGAACATAAAATATCCTTAACTTCGTTGAAGGCTTTTTGTTGATTTTAAGTCCAGAGGAATTCGACACCCTTTTTTAGTAAATAAGACAACGGTTTCGCGATACTAGAAAATGTCAGTATGAGCCTGCGATAATACCCTGCGAGGTCTAGAAACTGCTTAATGTGTTTTGGAGATTTGGATAGACGAAATTCGCAGATAGCTTCCTCCTTCTTAGGGTCTGGTTTCACTTCGCCTCTAGTGATCACGTGACCAAGATAGCTACATGATCAAATCAAGAATACTTGAAAAAACTATTCACATTGACATATTTTTTCAATTTCTATCTCACAGAGCTGAACAGTTTTCCACTCGCGAGTACATATACAAATTAACCTTAAGAGTAATCGGTTTTGTCATGCACTCACGAATAAAAATTTTCGAAAATTTTTGGCTTTCTCGCACCAAGATCCCGGTTGAGCGCCCAAAAATATGTTACAGGCCGCAGATGGTCATATTATGAGACGAAAGGATTGGTGGATTCTTCTCAGAGTAAATTCTAAACAGGAACCGGGAAAGCTTCAGATCTAGAAATTGATCAACTGGAACACTGATTGCGTGGAATGAATATTCTGTTTAAAATTGTAACTCCGAAACTCGTTGAATTTGGACTAACAGTAAACTATAACAGTTATTACTATAAGTTGATCACGAATATAAATGGTATCAAAGATGCTGCAAGTTCGACGAGTGAACTTGTAGACAATTTTATTCAAGAATTCGATTAATTCTACTCGACATTTACTCCGCAAAATTCTATAAACCATTCGCACTGCTCACACCCACGCAATCCCTCTCTCTCCTGTTCACATGCTGGCCCTCGCTTGGCCAATCCTGAAGAAGCGCAACTAGTAAAATCTGAGTTCGAAAAAACACGAATCAGAAAGTCCCACCCCCAGTCTTTCACCTCGGCTACAGATTGTGTTTACTCCTTTTTGGCAATTAGATATACTATTTTAATAAATCTACGTCTCTTTGAACAACTCATTTAAAACAGTGAGAATTTTCTGAATTAGTATTTATTAATTTTATTTCAAATTTGAATATTCGTGGTCCACTATGGCGACATTCCATGTGACGTTATTCAAGATACGAACCAGATGAAGTCGCTCGTAACACTGATACTTGTGTTACGCCAGGCGCTGCATTCGAGTCAGTTTCGATCATTACCCATATGCGTTCTCCATAGATGGGCGTAAGCATCGCACAGCGAACGAGCCGCACGCGAAAGAGGGCATAATACGTATTGTTCACTCATTCTATGACTGTAGACAGCGGCATCTGATGATGACATACTGGTACTGAATATGCTAGCACTTTGGTGACTATCACTATAGTAGCTTCGAATAAAGCTTCGAGTAACTTTTCAAAAGCACTAAGTGAATCGCTCCTCAATTACGTGTTCGATTTATATAACCAGAAAATTGGTTATTCCATCAGATTTTTGGTTAGCCTGACTTGAAGAATATAGTTAAGGACAAATTCAATCACGAGAACTGTCCAGGTTACTTAGAATTTCTCTCAGTGTGGAATTAACGAACCTCTTTTTCAAATACTTCAAAGGTATTTTTGTTTTCCTTCCCATTGTCACGTCCTATGACCATTAACATTTATTTATTTATAATATTATAATATTATTCGCAATAAAACATGCATAAACAATATGTTTTACAAGGTATTAATTATACGAAATAAAATGTACGGTAGTAAAATTGTAATAGGGAGAGAGAAATAGTAAGTTTATAAATAGACAACGCTTATGAATGAAAAGTCGAAACCCTTACAAAGCTGTAAACGGAGGAACCCCATTGGAACGCGCTAAATAAACAAGAATATCGACCGGGGCAGCAAAACAGAGGAATTAAAAAGCTAGTTGATCTGAAAAGAAGGAACGTCGGGGAAACCAGAGGAGAAAAGCTATTCGAACATATTCTTCCCCTTTTTTCTTCTTCAATATACGAAAAGCCAAGCAAATCAGCCACGTGCCGAGGTTGGGGAAGCATCAACCAGAGGCTGGTAAAAATATCTGGGGTAAAACCAGTATCGATTAAAAATGGCGACTACGACCACTATCGATCGAAAAATTGCCCATAAAAGCGACTGCGAATCCGCAAATCTTCAGTTCTTCGTTCAGTTCTTCGACAGTTTTTCGTCAGTCTTCTTCAACTCCGTCACCGCGAGTGTTTACCCTCCTGAACACTATAGATGTAACTCAAATTTATAAGTCAAGTTCTTACAAGTGACTGTTATCGGTACGTTCGTGCAGTGTTGAATTATCAGTGGTTAAGTTTCCTACAAGAATTTCAAGTAGGTCCCAAGTAGCAACCTCCGAAAATCATTGGATCCAGGATTAAATCTAAAAAGAACTCTGGTAAAAACAGTCAGAATATAATTTACATTAGAGAAAAGTATCATTCTTGGCAAAGAATAATTTAGAAAATTCTTTCTTCCAACGAATAAAAATCTACAAAAACCTTAGGTCAATCTTATTTTTATGTTGCATAATTTTAAAATATTCAGAAAGGCTATTTAAACATCATACTGCAAACAATAAATAATAAACTTCTAGAAATAATTTATTTAGCATCAATGAGTTAATTTCGCAAAAATATTCAGCTACAATTAATAGATTTGTTTCCATATTTTTCTTTTGAAATTTTGTGGTATTGAGATTTTTTTGTTGGTGGAAAATCTTCAGAGACTGGTGCTGCTCTTTTCAAAGCTTTATTGCTTTTTCTTGACATTGATGTTAAAAATTTTTTGTCTAATTGCGAGACTTTGTTCAAAGTAACTTCATCATATAAAGCTGTTCCAACAAATCCTACGATGTTTATACCCTTCGCTATGAAACTGCCAACCAGAAGCTAAAATATCGACACTTTTTAGTTTTCAACATCTTTGTGAAAAAAAAAAAACAGCGGATGACAAAATTATCTTTCAAATTATTTTATTATTGGAATAGGAAATTTTGATTGCACTACCATCGATTTACATTGAAAAGCCAGGACTGCTAAATGAGTGAAATTTGATATTTTAATTCAAATTACTTTTGAACAGAAATTATGGGGTGAGCAAAGTATTTAATATTTATGACACGTTTAATTTTCATAACTTTTATATTATAATAAATTGTTTTGCGTGATCATGTACTTGATATATGTATCAATGAATTATTGAAGTTTCGTAGAAAATGAATAATACGAACTATCTCATAATAAGTAGTTTTATTTTAATAAAAATCCAGGAAAATTAATTTTCTAGCTTTACAAATGTGAACCAACCCAGTTAAATACTTCCACCACATATATTTATCAATAGCAGGTAGCAATCGCAGAGCACCTACTAGGAAGTTCAATAATTCCGTAGGGTGACACAGAGATGGCACCACAAATTACATTTTCATATACACATATTTACTATGAAGTACAATCCACAGTACGTCCATTAACATGTATTTTACGACGGTACTTAAAAAAGTGAAAATGAACATTAGCGCCGCCAAGTTATGATAGCAAGAACTAATATCAATGCAAACGAAACCCCCGTACCGCGCAAACCGATACCCAATAAGAAGGTGGGCATTGAATGGCATTAAAATGTCAAAATCTGGAAAGAAATGTAATCGAGAATGAAACTTTTTAATGCCTTTTAATGCCTAGGAATTAAAATGCATTGAAAAGTCTCATTCTCGATTCCATTTCTTTCCAGATTTTGACATTTTAATGCCCAGCTTCTTACTAGGTATATTTTAAACAGCGGAAATTTTTTAAACATAAATCAGTGATTTATACCATCAGAGTTAATCAAAATAATATCAAACTACGGTTGCTATGTTTACAAAAGGTTAAAAAGAACATCGGTAGCGACAACAGTGCTACCGCTTATTGATGACAAACACTATAATTCGTTCCCCTTTACTCCTATAGGAGTGAACCTACTGTGGTACAATCTTTCAGACGACAACAATAAAAATTTGAGCCGTTTTCATTGTTTATTTCGATTGTTACAGACGATAGAAGCGAACAAGTTTTGATTCTTTTATTAAAATAAAAAGAAGTGAATTCCATGTTCTTATTAAACACTGTCTTCTAATAGGAAAAAACACTGTGCAGACGAAATAGCGGCTTCATAAATGTACGGGCACAAATGATACTGAACGATCGAGAAGGCCAAAGGACATTACCACTCTAGAAATCATCGAAAAAATCTATGATCTAATGATCTAATCCAAAAGTGAAAGTGCATGAATGGTCTGAGGACGTAGGCATATCAGTTGGGTCAGGGGTTAAAATTTTGCAGGAAGATTTCGGCATGAGAAAGCTTGCGGCAAAATGAGTGCCATTTTTGCTGATAATCGATTAAAAACGCCTACGAGTTCGTGATTCAAAGAGTTGTTTGGACCTTTTTAACCGTGGTCCAAGAGATTTTTTGCGCCGGTTAGTGATCATTGATGAAACATGGATCCACCACTACACACCAAAATCGAAAAAACATCAGCTGGAAAGGTTACAGCTCTTGCTTTTTGGGATTCCAGTGGCATATTGTTCATCGACTATTTTAAAAAAGGAACAGCAATCAACAGAGACTATTACTGTGCATTATTGGACCGATTGAAAGAAGAAATCATAAAAAACGGCTTTAATTGTTGAAGAAAAAATGCATCTTTCTGCAAGACAATGCACCAGCTCATAAATCGATAAAACCAATGGCAAAAATCAATGAATTATGCATCGAATTGTTGCCCCACCCACCTTATTCTGATGCTCTGGCCTTCAACGACTTTTATCTGTGGCTCCAGATTGTCGGACTAAGTCTATTGAGCCGAAAGGAGATTATGTTATAGAATAAATAGGATTTTTGCCGAAAAAGTTGTTTTTTCTTTGTCATCCTACGAACTTATTGAATTCCCTAGTAATATTTCCCTATCCCACCAGTTCGCTAAGGACTACTTTAGAATACTATTTTTGACTGTTTTTAGGTTTCTTTATATACAAGCACATTGTTATAACACAACGTATTTAACTTACAGTCTCGTTAATGCACAATCCACCATATGATTTGACCCGAATTTGATACCGGACATCATAAATAACATCTCTAATTACCACGGGTCCTCGCTGAAAGAACATAAAAAATATAATTGTTATAATTTAGGAGATCGATATTTCTATTATTCGATAAATTTCATTAATAATATTGTACTGTCCCAGTAATACTTCATGGAAAAACTTGGATTTTTATTTAATTACAAGAGAATATTCAGTCAGATTTCTGGTAAGGGTATATTCAATATTCTTCTGTACAGCAGAGAAACATCATCAACACCACTTTTCGTCAAAATAAGGCAAAATTTGTAATTCGTTTATATGAATGGACTTTTATTCAGTCTTCCAATATCTGTCAACTCTCTTCCCATATAAAAATGACCCTCAATGCGAGAGACATATGAAGGTCAAATAGGCGAAAATGAATTAAATTCTATTGATTCAAAATGTGAATATTCGTGAATATTCGAAGTTCGTGACCTCCAAAAAGCCAAGGTCGTTCATGCATGGCCAGTTGACCGACCTTTGGAAATTTATTCGACCTCAATAATACACGATAGAATATTCACATTTTGAATCAATAGAATTTAATTCATTTTCGCCTATTTGACCTTCATATCACCTTGAAACAACCTCGACCAATAAAACATCTTATACGTAAAATTTTCCGCTCTTTCCAAATCCGGTGTCAAAAATAGAGGTTCCTATTAGAAAAAATCACTGACCTTGAAATGAACTTGAAACCAAGTTCAATATCAAGGTCGTTGATACCATTACGTGACCCCCTCTGCCCCCTTCAACTTTTGTCCGCAACATTATTCTGTATCTGGTATAGATTCCGAAAAAATTAGGTGGGGCGATTAAAATGGCCCACCCTGTATACAATTGCGGAAAAGAGTTCTAAAAAATTGACAGAACTTTTTAAATAAAATTTGGAACTTTCAACAATTTTTCCAAACTGTCACTCATTTTATTCTGAAAAGTTCTGTACATTTTACTGAACTCTGTTTTATAAATGCCTTTATCCTCAACTCTTGAATAGTTCTATAGACTTTACCGAACTATTTCTTTTTGTGTACCAATTTGCATTACTCGTAATGTGTCTTAGGCCAGTGTTGACATTCGTTAACATCGGATTTTTGAAGATAATCAAAGAGGTTTATTGAATAGCATTGAAATGCTTTAATGCGATCAAAGTCAGTTTTTAAATTGACAACCGAATTCCCTGCAATCCTTTGAAAGAGACAAAAATGCACCCAAATAAATTCAATTGCTAAGACAGAATTGAGTTGAACAAACTCGTGTCAAGAGTCGAACTACATTCGATAAAGAAAGTTTTCAAATAAAAAGTTGAAATCACTTTACATCATCAAGTTTCACCGTGTTCGATTTACAAATTACTGAAGAAGTTATCAATATTTGAGATCATATTTTTATATTTAATTTTGAAGTTACCTGACGGCATTGAATCGTATTGGCCCTCTTTTAATCGAAATTTAAAAAAAGCGTTGATAAGAATTCAATCTTGAAGTCACTTAAAAGTATTGAATCATATTAACTTTGTTTTTTTGTCAATTTTGGTCAACGCTGTCAAGAAGTATTCATTTGTATTGAGCAGTGGGTTGGATTTAAATAAAACAACTAGAATTTAGTTAAACGCCTTAACTAGAATTCAGAAAGTAACGGAATTGGTTCTGCTTTCATATAAATGGTTTATTGTGTGGGTGTAGTGCAAGCATTACATTTTATGAATGAAATTCGATATCGGTCATATGACCACCACGAGCCCGTTTACAGCGGTCGATTCTTTGGACCCAATTTTCCACCACTCTGATACACATTTCGACCGGAACGTTGGCAATTTCGCGTTGGATGTTGTCTTTTAGGTCGTCTAAAGTTGCTGGCTTGTTGGCATAGGCCAGTGACTTGATATGGCCCCATAAAAAGAAATCCAATGGCGTTAGATCGCATGAACGAGGCGCACTGATAGAAATGGTTCGGGAGTTTTAGCCATTCGGTTATAGGTTGGGAATTTATAATTGTATTTATAAAATAATATGTCTCTTTGAAGAACGCAGAATGTTGAATACAGAAATCAAAATATTGTAAGTGAAACTGGTTGAATCAGAAATATAATATGAGAAGGCGAACAATACTTTTTTCCATAGCAACCAATAATATGGTTGATTCGTTCATATTTATTCAGTTATAATCGGATGCTTAAAATACAAATCTCATATTGCTGTATCTATGCCAGCAATAAGGTAAGGTTAAATTAATCATAAATATCGTTGTAACAGCCATTCCTTTCTATCAGTGCGGCCATTCGACCGGACCATTTCTCGAGATAACACGTTTACCGAATTTGCCTTTCAATAAATCGATTGTGACGCGTGCTGTGTGGCTAATGGCACCGTCTTGTTGAAACCACATATCGTTGATATCAAGTTCATCCAATTCTGGCCACAAATAATCTTCCAACATAGCACGGTAGCGCTCTCCATTAACATGGAGTAACATGACGGTCGTTTTCATCCGCGAAAAAATACGGCCCAATCACACCTCCGGCATGAAACCCGCACCAAACAGTCACTTTTTGTGGATGCAACGGTGTCTCAAGAAGCGCATTTGGGTTTGTTGCTGACCAATAACGCATATTTTGCTTATTAACAAAGCCATTGAGCCAGAAATGAGCTTCATCACTGAAGATGATTTTTCGATGAAATTTTTCATTTTCTTCAAGCCTCGGCAGAGCCCAATTGGAGAAATTTCGGCGTTTCAAATGATCAAGTGGCTTTAGTTCTTGAGTCAATTTAATCTTGAAAGCATGTAGGCCAAGATATTTTCGCATAATACGCCACAGTGTCGTTTGAGCGATGTCCAATTCTTGAGAACGACGTGGAATCGACTGATTTGGCTCATTTTGAATCGATGGACTTACGGCCGCGATTATTTCTTAGCTCCGAGCAATAAGACGTCTTTTTGGCACCGGAACGTCCAATAGTGTAAATTTGGTCCCGAATTTATCCACTATAGCACGCGCAGCCTGTCGGGTGGGACGATTATTACGGCCGAAAATTGGAGTAAGCGCTCATAAAGTTGCGACCACCGACTCAGAATTTCAGTAGTAATTTTTAATAATTTCCAAACGTTGCTGGTTCGTGAACTTTACCATGATGAAAATGTTGACTTTAACTAACGTTTTGTCATTGACAGTTCATTAAAAAAGTTTAAGGGTGCGTTCATATAGAGATACGAAATTATTATGTCCCTGTTGGAAAAACCTTTAAATTGATTTGTTTGACATTTTGAATGCCGTTGAATTTATTTCAATCCGCCGCCTCTTACCGAGTCCCTATCTTTGGTCCCAACCTTGATTTTTTGGTTTAGCTTCGGAGGATCAATTAACAGACATTTTTGTTTCAAAGAACTAATAAACTTGTTAAAACTGATGAAAATTGGTAATTTGGTGACTGAAAATGGATTGACGTAACATTCTGAACGCCTGAAATACCACTAGCGACATTTGTGGAAGTAAGTCAGAGCCAGTAATGCGTGGGCTTGTATGAAACACAGATGTTACACTTGAATCAACAAACAGCAGAAGCAACTATAAACTTGCAAACTTGAGACACATCAAGCAGAAAGAAAGGATCCAAACCAAAACCGAGTACAATAATAATAGTTGATGTTATATGTTAGTCCTAGTACGATTTCACGAAAGGGTCACCTTATCGAGTATTTATAAGTTAAAAAGTGGTCGTTAGCAACTAATTAAGGTCAGATTAAAGCGAGAATTAATTTAAAAAATTTGTTTCCCAGCCTTTGAGGACCTCAGTAAATATGTTAGAAAAAGCATCAGATGGAAAAAATCAGAAGTAGCATACATGGAATAAAAATGTCGTATTCAGCTAGAATCCACATATGCATCAAGAAACAACCGTAATGCCCAAGTATAAAAATACTCGCAAAAGTGTGAGCAAACTAGAAACATTGTAAAACTAACACGCCATAAGTATGAACTTGCAAAACGTCTCAAATGAAAAAGAACCACATACCAACTACACAGGAACAAACACGTCCGGCTGTGGCCGAAGCCACGGCCGCAATCCCACTTCTTGTATCTCTTTTGGGCTGTTCGTCCTCTAGAATCTGAATGGGTTATGTTGCGTGTTTAAAAGCTTGCAATGGGATTTAAATCATGCAAAAGACTGTATTTTTTGAATGCACGGGAAAAATTTGTTTCGGAAAAAGTCCGGAACTCATTGTTAAATCTGGGATACGAGAAAAGTTTCTTGCGTAGATACTTGGAAACTTTTCGTATAATTTTATGAAGATTCAACAAAAATATATTAATAAAAAATTGGAATGGTTTTGATCTAGTCAAGAATCTTGTAAAAGAAAAAAAATTACCAATATCAATATATTTTGGAGCTCGCTCAAATTTTATTTGGATTTATCAAAATCTTCTAAAAATTCGCATAGTAACGAGATGCAAATGATTGTATTACTTAGAAAATATTTTTTGACTTCTTCGAAAATCCATAGAAAATCACCGCTTAACAAAACCATCAGTTTTCTGTCGATTTCTCTATGTCGACTAAAATAAAGTAAATGATAATTCTCTGCTGTATTATGAAGCATTCTTCTACGGCGGTATCACGGTAAAATCAAAACTGCTCCTTACTCAGCACTCTTGGGTAATAGTCAATTTTTGCAAATACAACAAAGTTACTTGCCACGATTTTACCCCGTACTTGCTACACTTTTTACCTTTCATTTCCTTATGTATAACTAGAATTTAAGTTACTCTAAGCTAAAATAAATGTTGAATTTGAATAAAAATGCCCTTGTCAGAATTCTGATTATTTCATTCAGGGTTTTTTTTAGTGACGCTCCATATTTTTGCGTCTAAAAACAAAACTGCTTAAAGCATCATACCTATCCATTCTTACTATACCATACATCACTATCTCTTGACAAATCGACTCGCAATACTGGTCGAGCGTTTTACCACTCATGTATTTTTACCTGATTCGTCCATCCTACTATTACACCATGGGACACATTGTCCACCATTTTCATCCAATCAACTTCTAAAAAGTGTGGTTGTTCAATAGGTTCAGAGAGCTGAAGAAAAAGGTATCTTTTTATATTTAATGTGTTCAATGAATTTTGAACTCTTAGGTGTTATTTAGAACTACTTACATATACAAGATGACATTTGGAATAACCATGAAGGGGTGATCCATGACTGACTTTGGTTAATGCGAAATTACATTTTAAATAATTCGTTCCAGTCAGAACACCAATTTCATTGAACGGCTCTAGTTTTCGATTACAGGTATTAATAGTCATAACACAATCTGGTTTAATTAAGGCCCCAATACATAATATATCATATGTCGCATTGCACAAAGCAACAATGGAATTAAGGTATGACTCATCACTGATCTGGACTTCCTCTAATAAGAACAATAAGTTCAGAAAATAATAATTGTATGCAACGCAAACATATTTTTCTTGCTTTTTCGTGCCTGTTTTCCTCCTGTAAAGAAAGCGATTTATGTACTGCAAGCACAAATCAGGAGTGGGAAGTATTTAAATCACGATTGTTAAATGCTGTAGTTAAAAGTGGTCATCTAAATACTCCCCAATCTCGTTTCGTGCTCACCGTACACAAAAAGACTACTTTATAGACGAAAAAAACGTATGAAAAAGCTCGAAAACACGTTTTTGTTGTATAAAGTATCGTATGCCTTGTGCGTGTTCGCCCACAACTCGTAGTGACATAGTGAAACTCATCGCGCTAGGCATGTTACATGAGCGATTTTACCTCCTTTGCGTACGTTCTTTATCTTGAGAGTTTTAGTTAAAAAAATCTAGTTCCCTATTAACATTTTTGTGTACACGGAGAAAAAAATCTAACTATTATAATAAGATGAGCTCTTCCTATTAAAGCACCGAACTTGATATGGGGAATTTGTATGAGCTTCTACCACTATTGGCATGAAGTCATGCATTTTTAGCATAAAATCTCTTATAATATAAAAGAAAGAAACGCATGCCATTATTACTAGTGTCATATGCTGTCATAGCAATGTTTCTTGCGAAAATAGCTCGACCATCGCCTTGCTATAGTTGCAAGAAAACTCATCCTATTTCAGCAAGAGTTCTCTTACAACCGAGAGAACTGTAGGAATATATGTTACTATTCCCGTTTAGTAAGCTAATTTATAGTAATAACAACTACTCGTTGGTTCAGAAATACTAAACAACCTTCTGCTGATTCTACTAAACAGAATAGTACGAACGCTAACTATTTGTTAAGTAGAATCAACTGTATAGCCCTCTGACCTGACGCTCCTGACTATAAGACTAACCTTTCTGATCCGCTGACCGACAGCCGGCTCGTGTTCTTGATAATCGTAATAAACGTTGTTACAACTGCTCTAAAAGCGTGAAACTTAGTACTTTTTTAGCATGAAGGGATCTCTGCTTAAACTGTATGCATTTTTTTACTAGGATAGCAAGAACGAAACCTGCTACGAAAGCATGACCAGTATTCTTGCTATTACAGTCAGATTTTTTTCTCCGTGTAGTAGAGTATTTTACATTAGAGCCTTACTTTCGGATTTTTGACAATTTCAGAAATTTGCTAATTCGTGGTTGAGCCGCGAACTCAACAACTGAACGGTCAAACTGGTCAATCTCGTCAACAAACTTTTAACCTCCTCTTCTAACCTACAGAGTGAATTTCACGTTTTTGATGCCACTGGAAGAGAATATAGGAAGAAAGTGAAGTTCGAATGTTGGTACAAGTTAGGAATTAAGAATGTTCATTCAATAGTTTTCCGTAAAATAAATTTGGTCAAGAAGTGAATTGAAAACAAGAAAGATTACAGTCAGTATGATGAAGGTTTCAGAAGAACGATTCGTAGTAAAATTTAGCCGATGTTTCTTATCAATGACATTATCGGGAAAAACTTTTTCTTTACGCTTCTATTATTTACTTTTAACGTTTCATAACTCAACAAGGTTTCATTACATGCTTTTTATCTGTACGTATTCAATTTAGAAAGTCTTTCATATTAAGTATTTAAAAAATACTTGAATGTATTACGTACTGCTGTACAACGAATTAACAAATGCATGCAGTTGCTTTAAATTTTCAAAATGGTCAAAAAACCGGAACTAAGCAATCAATGCATAATACAGTATCTATGTTATTCATAAGCCGTAATGCTTACAAAACCTTTTTTTGAATAACATGTTACAAATACGAATTAAGCACATACTTGAACAAAAAATATTGCACACAAACCTATTTCAGATGGTCGCTCTGGCTCTATGTTAGATTTAAGTTCTCCTTGGAAAAATTTCTTAAGATTAGTCATGTCTTGGAGTGGAATTTTGTAAAAAAGTATACTTCCGTGTATATTAAAATGAGTAAATCCTAGAATGACCTTCTTGTATACTACAAAACTGCCTGGGGGAAACTAGAATATTGACAACAATTGATTATTAACTTCTTCATAAAGAACTGAAGTAGTTTTCAAAATAATTTATCTTAAAATTTATTTTAAACTACTTTAAAAAACTACTACTTAAAACTTTCAAAATTCTTTATATGTACAATGTTGTAACTCGATGTATTTTACTTACTTCCACATAGCTATAGTTATAATTTATTGGATATAGTGACAATGTTTTGCCAACTGTTACAGTCATCGGCTTAGCCTTGGGACCTTCCTATTCAAGCATATAAAACATACAATTTTTATATTTGCAAAAATTAAAAGTTTTACTATATACACTGATAGAAATGAATGAGTGGTACAACCATATTTATGATTGGATTACCTATATTTTTTAAAATACTCATATTCAATATAGCTGATTTATAAAAAGATAATGTATACTTTACTAGCAATAACGATATGTATAGTGAATTCGTTTGAAAACATTATTATTTCAGTCTTTTAAGAGGTTGTGTTGTGTGGGCAATTATTTTAATGATTGAGAAAATACTTAGTTGAAATTAAATATCAAATTTCTTTTTGACTATCTTTTGATCCTTATTTTTATTTATAATCATTATAATAAAATGAACAAATAAATAGAGAGTAAAACTTTTGAAAACAAAATTTAAAAGTTTTGATAAGTGTATAAAAAATGACATAAACTTATATAGATGAAAATAAAGATTAATAAATTTATAGTAATATAATGTAGTTTTTAAAATTGATTTTAGGAAGTTCTAATTGAGTTTTCAAATTTTGTGCCGAATGAGTTTATATGTATAATAGGGATCAATTCAGTGTTTAATAAATTAAGTATAAATTGGATATCAGTTTCCTTCTGGACTTTGATTTTATGATTTCTCAAAGTATCGAACAAATAAATAAATAAAGGAAGTACTAGAATTTAAGCTTCATATACTCGTATACAGATTATATACTTTTACAGATCAAAATTTATTGCATGCAAAATGATAAGATTTTTCGAATCAAAGGTGCCACTTATATTAAATGAAACATAAGTTTATCGCTTAAGACAATTATTTTGATTATTTGTAGCTTTATCAGTAAGAGGAAATTTCATGAGCTTTACATGATAGTATTAAAAGAGCGTTGATCAAATACTGACAAATTGTCATGCAATAATGAAACAGTATTTGACGAGACGTGAATTCTTACCTCATGGTGCCAACCTACGATTACTGCATCATAAACACGATAGTCAGATTCATCCACATAATTCAAATTATAAATCGATAATAGCTTAATATGTCGATTCAACTAAAGGAAATTTAAACCTTCTGTGTATTTTGTATTAAATAACTTTCAAGCGTTGCAATAGCAAATATGATATCCAACTCATTGAAATTAAAATTTTACAGTATTGATGTGAAACTACTTACAATTACTAAAGCAAATTTGGACTTTGACGGAAGTTCTTGTGTACGTTCTAGAATACATACTGGATAAATTTCATTTAATTTCATTGTTCCAGTTTGAACACCAATCTCATTATATGGATGTAGTGTTCGGGCACATTCTGTAGTTGCAAAAATCAAATCTGATCGAATTAAGGCCCCAACACATAACATCATTATATTGTCTGTTTGGGGATCCTTTTTCCAAAAGGAAACAATGACATTAAAATATCCTTCATTGTTGCATTCAGCTATTCCTATATCTTCTATCCCTACAAAAGTATATACATTATACATTTTAAAACGACATAAAAGTTGCTTATATAAGATGATGTTTTTTTAACAGGCAGATTGACGAACACCTCTGTGCAGACAAGAAAACGCTCCGAAGAATATCGAACATTTACGAATTTCAACGAAAAGCAGATGTATAATACATATAAGTTTAGTAAAATCCGAAGCACTTATCTTATCTGTTTTCTAATACAAAGCATTGGGATCGCCATAGTACGTTCAACGCAGGGATTTTTATACAATCATGTCTTTTGTCTACAGTTCATTAATTAAGATATGTACCGAATGGGCACACGATATTAGAAACGTTTATATAACATTCTACAAACGTTCTAAGAACATCCCAATGTCCAATGTCCGAAATACGTTGCAAAAATGTTCTAAGAACGTTTTACGGACATTGGACATTGGCATGTTCCTAGAACGTTTGTAGAATGTTACATAAACGTTTCTAATATCGTGTGCCCAATGGGTAAGAACCTAAGAACTTATGTATGTTTCTAAGTAAGTTACGATGTAATTTCCTACATACTGTAGGTATTTATAATTTGAGGTGTCCACTATTTGTAGAACTCACAATTTATTCACTTGAGAAGAATACACGTAAAATATATATTATCTTTTGCTTAAGGCTGAGTACATTATCGAGTCAAGTTAATGTAAATCAATATAAATCAAATAGGTTTAATTAATCATCAGATCGAGAGAAGATCTTTGCTCTACAACAGTCTGCTCCCGAGTGTGTCCATGACCCTTAGTTTCTTCCATCGATTCGTCATTAGTCCCCCCTTAATTAGTTATCAACCTAGAGGACCCATTCGGATGTTTACATCTCAGCTCTTAGAAATTAGCCCTGCTTTGACTCTGCCGTCGTAGCCGCTATCAGCAACCCAAACTATCTAGCCAGTGAAATGAGATATGTTTCTTCAATACGCACATTTATGCAAGCGAATTGCTGTACGTGGACACAGGATTCAAAAGAAAAATTATTATTACCTTCGGTATAAGCAACAACAAGAAGCGTCAAAAGTATTCCAGTTTTTAGCTCCTTCATGTTTGCTTGATCACGAAATCTTATTGTTTAAATTTAGATTCTGATATTGTACAGTAGAGACACGTTTAGGTTAAATATGTCGGATAGAAGCGTGCGACGTCTAAAAGTAATTCAGTTACACACACACATGAAATCAAATTTAGAGTATAATTACGCAAACCATAATTGCGTCATTTGGAAATACGTGCAAGAGCAGACTCTTGAAGGTCAGCGACAAACTGGTCGTTAGCTACTTGTACCAGCTATCCCCACAAACAAGCACTGATTATACGAGTACACATATAAAAAACGATATGCTTTTAAAAATTCACTCGAATTCTTGTTGTTTTTTAATGGGGTCCGTTTCTTCTTTCTTTTAATTGAAAAAACAAATTTATCAGTGTCGTATATTGAAAAAAGGCAAAAAAGACAAAAATTCAGACCGCATATTTGAACCTTTTTCAATGCTATGAATTAAAAGATCATAACAAAATTGCAGTAAATAATTAAGAATATGAAAAATAATAAAACTTCAAAACTTATCTCCCTAATCAGACTTTACAAATGGGCGCGGTACTGGCAATCAGTACTGGCATAATACGGTGATGATAACGCTTTACCAGTACTGACTAAGTACTGCTTGCCAATACCAGTCAGTACTGACCTTATGCGGGCATCCTATTACTGGTTAACCACACTGAGAAAACTGGAGTGTCAACCTAAACATTTGGAGGGTGAAGCAGACTATATTTAAGGTTAAATTATAGGACAGCCTTCTAGATAGTGTAACTTATTACCTGTGAATTGTGAAAATAAGATGGTCAACTTGAATACTTTAGAGGGAAAAGTTGATCATCGCAGAGAGAAAAATAGATTATCGAAGAGGGAAAAACAGACTATAATCTACCTCTATGGCTAACCTCAAAACTCATACATTTAAGCTTTTACAATTATTATGTTATTATAGCAAGTGAAATAGGTACTCACCTATTAGGTGGCAAAGATAACCATCGTGACACTTTAACACGTAAAGGACGCGAAACCGGCAATGAGGTTAGAGTCCACGCTGGTGATATTGGAGGAAAAATAATCGAACCCACGTGACTTTACAATTTTGGCGCGTATTTCACCAATCGACACTCTTTATAGTGATTCTGACCCTCTGGTAACAATTAAGCAGAATATCAAATGAGTGTCTCCCTGACCAAAAAGAAAAAATTTCGGAGAAAGTGTTGTACTATCTAGAAGTTCTGACTATCTAGATTTTGACACTCAAAGTTTGACACTCCAGTTTTCTCAGTGCAGTACTTGAACCGCATTGGCAACCAGTACTGGGCTCGGCAGAATTTTCACAACGGACACGGTACTATGCCAGTACTGCTAGATAGGGCTCGGTAATGACAATCAGTATTGCGCCTGTACTGTCGGGATACTGTCACCAGTACTGGCTTATCAGTACAGTCTAAGTACTTCCTGCCAGTGCAAGTCAGTATTGGACTTATATGAGTATAACATTATTGACTAGCATGTACTTCAACCATACTTCCAATCAGTACTGGTATAGTACTGATCATTATAACTCGGGATTATATAAATAATAAATTTAAAAAAATCAAAATACTTACTTTACTTTTATCAATTCTTTTTTCCACTCAAGTTTTCGTGGAATTTCTCTTATAAAAATTGTCCTGCCTACGAGATTCGAACCTATAACATACATAACGACGCACCATACGACCTACAACTAACGCACGCTAACCGCTTGACTACGTCTATTTCTACCAAATGATTCCACCTTCCAAATCTGTTACCTAATTCAACAAAACTAAGTACTTCAATCAAATTTCGAAATTTCTTCCAGTATTTCAATCAGATAATAATATTTTGGAATTGAATATTTATTATATTTTATGTATAAATATTAAATATTATATAAAATAAAAATAATCAATATGAAATATTATTTTTAAATCATGGTAATAATTTTCAAAGAATTTGAAAATCTTTCTGTGGAAAGCAAGACGTTTTCGACTGCGCTGGAATTCGAGCCCAGGTCTTTCGATTGCCGGTCGATAATTATTTTTTCGAATTATTATTTGAATAAGTGTGCTTTTTAATAAAATTATAGTTGGAATTCTATTTTCACTATAAAATAATACCTTAGTACTGCGCCAGTACTGCACTAGTAATAGCAAGTCAGTAGTGGCTATTCATTACTGGTACAGTACTGTACTTTTGTGAACATAGTCACAATACGGATTGGTCCGACTGGTTCATAGCTTGCAAATCAAAATGAATCAGTCCAGTCTGGAAATCTCGTATAAAATAAAGTTGTAGAATCGAATAATATCAAAAATGTATCCAAAAATCATTTGATCTTCAGTAACGAAAAATACGAATCACGGAAGAACATTTTTTACAACTTTTGTTAAGAAACTTTATGTTGAAGTTTCTTACAGATCGAGCTCTATAGGTCCTCGTTTAGAAGAAAACAGTTTTAAAACCTATGGCGGAAACCTGTGGCTTTGCTGACTGAGAGTTTTTTTATTCTATCCTGAGAGATTTTTCCTTCTTTCATAAAGAATATAGTCCTATGCCTATTAGTTAAGAAATTTGAAATCGTTTAGGAAATGGTGATTCTTAGAAACAAGTGAACGAAAACATATAGTAACCTCAAAACTGTCAGGCTTGAATAACACGACTATCCCTTAAGTAAATTAAGTATTTAGCTACCTTTAAAATGTCCAAAACGTTGAAGTAGTCATTAGTGTTTGCTTCAAAATTGGTAATATTAATTTGGTCTCTACACTGAGAAAACAGTTTTGTCAAATCAACAAAAATATTTTGTTAGTATTTAGCTAACAAAATTCTTTTGTTGTGCCAACAAAAAATTTTGTTATATCAATCAAATTTTGTTCCTTAAACAAAATTTTTTGTTGGGACAACAAAATATTTTGTCAGGACAACAAAAAAGGTTTGTTGGATAAATTTTTTTTCTCAGTGTACCCTAGCGGACCATTGTCTGACCTCACATTATTATGGCTAATAACGGTAAAAAAACATTCAAAGTATTGCAATTATGATTCTGCGATCAAATTTGAATTAAGGGGTGTAGGGATAAATACAATAATTCTATTTTTCAGCGATAAAAGCTAGGAAAACTTCGTATACCTGTCATTGAAGGCAGTGCAGTGATTCACAATTGGCGGAACGTGTACATCGCTAGGATTGGTCATTGGTGCACTGCCTTCAATGACAGGTGTGCGATGTTTTTCTAATTTTTATCGCTGAAAAATAAAATTATTGTATTTATTCCTACACCTTCTAATTGAAATATCGGCACAGAATTATAATTGCAGTGCTTAAAATTCTTTTTTCACCGTTCTTAGCCATAATAATGTGAGGTCAGAGAATGGTGACCTAACGGTCAGAGAATACTCTGACCGTTCTCTAAACCGGGTCTGCAAGGGTAACCTTGTCTCATTTAAATAAATATTTATACAAATTGTGGACACTAATATTTCTATCAATATTCCTTACAGAAACCATTAAGAATTTAGACATTCAATTAATATTTTCAATTATTGAAGCAAATAGCCGTCATGGCAATTTTGAACATTTCATTTACATTTCAATTACATTTTGAAACCTCCAAACAGTTTATATCGTACGGTCTGTCTGTACACATCGTATTTATAATGTGACTCTAAATTTTATTGAGCCCACGATGAGGCTTCCAGTTTTAATTATCTTTTGCAAGTTATTAAAAACAAAATAGGACAGAATTATTGTGCTTTTATGTTGAAAATAAGTTCAATGTTCTGTATTTTAGATGACTGATTGTATTCCTTCATAAAGACCCGCAGTGAGGTCGAAACGTAGGAGAAGTTTTTTAATGAAATATTTATATTTTGTTTAAGTTGAACAGTAAGACCGATAATCAACCTTCATTTATCTATACTATAACGGTCGAAGAAAGAAAGGACAGTTTCCACTGTTTATAATTTAGGCATTATCACTTCTACAAACAGCCATCTTCACTTCATCTAACCCTGGAAGTATTACTCTCATTAAGAATGAGTTTGAAAAGAGAAATAGCCGAAAAACGCCCGGAATATGCGACCAGACACGAGGCAATAATTTCCCATTATGATAATGCTCGGCCCCATGTTGCTATTCCGGTTAAGAACTATTTAGAAAACTGTGGATGGGAAGTTTTACCCCACCCGCCTTATTGCCCGGACCTTGCCCGTTCTGACTACCACCTGTTCCGGTCAATGCAGAACGCCCTCACTGGAATACGGTTCCCATTATAACAGGGTATCAAGAATTGGCTTGATTCGTTCTTGGCCGACAATCCGGCGCAGTTCTTTTGTGATGGAATCCACAAATTGCCGGAAAGATGGGAAAAAGTCATAGCTTTAGATGGGCAATACTTTGAATAATACTATTGTACATGTTATTCTTAAATAAACGTTCAAATTAAAAAAAAAAAACCGCACAAATTAAGCTATGGATCCAATATTTCAATAAGATTTCTCTTATAACCGAGAGAACTGTAGGAGTAGAGGAGAAACTGCGAAATTGGCGCGTCGTCTAAATTGGCGCACCCTATTTTTGAGAAAATGATAACATAACAAAAAATAAAAATAGTTCTATCGTGTGCATTCTTGTATTATATGTATTTGATAGAAAACATTATAAAAATCTATTTGCTTAATACAGTTTTATTGCGATTAATCGTTTTTTGGCATAATGGTTATGTTCGAAGCCATTGAGTTAAATCGTTAAATAATAGTAATTCAAGGTGAATTAGATTAATGCAACGATTTTATAATCTTTGATATTTAATCTTACGATTAAGATAGAATATTCGTATGAAAAAATAAGCATTTTACGTAAAAAGTATTAAATTAATGAACGATACACTTGCGGCAAAATTGGCGCATACGAGATTCAAATCAGAGGCGAAGTTGGCACACGTGTTGTGTTTCTGGAAACCGGTGACTGAAGTCAAGTGCTCGGATGTTTATGATTGAAAATATAAAGAAGATAGTAAGTACACAATTAATAATATATAGATATATACATTTGAATGTTGCTGGACGTTTCTGCTAATCTTTTTCTTAAGATTTTTTATGACATGGGAGGTAATGTGGTTCGCAAAACTGATGTAACGACTATGTAAGGTTATATTCATTTGAACAATCAGTGGTTAAATTTTTTTTTAAGTTTGAGGTATTAAGGCATTTTAAAAGCGATTTTTAATAATTAATTTGCAGTCTGACAGTGTTTTGAAAGTTTTCTCGATTTTAAGATGTGGAAGCAATGTAAGTAAAAAATTTGTACTTTTGATTGATTGTTTCTATTATTTATAAGTCTTCTAAAGTTAATAATTGCATATACTTCTGATTACAAATTCAAATAATTCTCTATAAAAATGATTTCAGTTTGAATATTCACTTAGATATCCACAATTGCCAGTATTTTATTGTACAAATATAAAATATATTTTAACTTTGGCTGGTATATGTGAATAAAGGTATAAAAAACTTCACATATCTTGATATACTATCTCAAATTTAGTTTCAAATTATAACTACCTCTTTTCATCAATCTTTGCTACTGAAATGTAATTCTAAATCTATGAAAATATAACTAATACGTGGCAAGAGAAGATTATAATATTAGTGCGTCAATTTACCCGACATGGCGGGTAAATTGACGCAGGTGCAGTCCTTCGGAAATCTGAATAAAAACCTGCTTTAATAATTTTCAATGCAATCTTTATCCATTGGAAAGTATAGAAAAGATATCCAGCTATTAAATAAATATTTTTTCATAATTTTTAGTCATATACTTTCTTTTTAAACTCGCACTTTCTATTAGGTGCGCCAATTTCGCCGCTTCTCCCCTATATGTTACTATTCCCGTTTAGTAAGCTAATTTATAGTTATAACAACTACTCGTTGGTTTACAAATACTAAACAACCTTCTGTTGATTTTACTAAACAGAATAGTACGAACGCTAACTATTTGTTAAGTAGAATCAACTGTATAGCCCTCTGACCTGGCGCTCCTGACTATAAGACTAACCTTTCTGATCCGCTGACCGACAGCCGGCTCGTGTTCTTGATAATCGTAATAAACGTTGTTACAACTGCTCTAAAAGCATGAAACTTAGTACTTTTTTTAGCATGAAGGGATCTCTGCTTAAAATGTATGCATTTTTTTACTAGGATAGCAAGAACGAAACCTGCTACGAAAGCATGACCAGTATTCTTGCTATTACAGTCAGATTTTTTTCTCCGTGTAGTAGAGTATTTTGCATTAGAGCCTTACTTTCGGATTTTTGGCAATTTTAAAAATTTGCTAATTCGTGGTTGAGCCGCGAACTCAACAACTGAACGGTCAAACTGGTCAATCTCGTCAACAAACTTTTAACCTCCCCTTCTAACGTATAGAGTGAATTCAATAGTTTTCCGTAATATAAATTCTATTATTTACTTTTAACGTTTCATAACTCAACAAGGTTTCATTACATGCTTTTTATCTGAACGTATTCAATTTAGAAAGTCTTTCATATTAAGTATTTAAAAAATATTTGAATGTATTACGTAATGCTGTACAACGAATTAACAAATGCATGCAGTTGCTTTAAATTTTCAAAATGGTCAAAAAACCGGAACTAAGCAATCAATGCATAATACTGTATCTATGTTATTCATAAGCCGTAAGGCTTACAACACCTTTTTTTGAATAACATATTACAAATACGAATTAAGCACATACTTGAATAAAAAATATTGCACACAAACCTATTTCAGATGGTCGCTCTGGCTCTATGTTAGATTTAAGTTCTCCTTGGAAAAATTTCTTAAGATTATTCATGTCTTGGAGTGGAATTTTGTAAAAAAGTATACTTCCGTGTATATTAAAATGAGTAAATCCTAGAATGACCTTCTTGTATACTACAAAACTGCCTGGGGGAAACTAGAATATTGACAACAATTGATTATTAACTTCTTCATAAAGAACTGAAGTAGTTTTCAAAATAAGTTATCTTAAAATTTATTTTAAACTACTTTAAAAAACTACTACTTAAAACTTTCAAAATTCTTTATATGTACAATGTTGTAACTCGATGTATTTTACTTACTTCCACATAGCTATAGTTATAATTTATTGGATATAGTGACAATGTTTTGCCAACTGTTACAGTCATTGGCTTAGCCTTGGGACCTTCCTATTCAAGCATATAAAACATACAATTTTTATATTTGCAAAAATTAAAAGTTTTACTATATACACTGATAGAAATGAATGAGTGGTACAACCATATTTATGATTGGATTAACTATATTTTTTAAAATACTCATATTCAATATAGCTGATTTATAAAAAGATACTGTATACTTTACTAGCAATAACGATATGTATAGTGAATTCGTTTGAAAACATTATTATTTCAGTCTTTTAAGAGGTTGTGTTGTGTGGGCAATTATTTTAATGATTGAGAAAATAATTAGTTGAAATTAAATATCAAATTTCTTTTTGACTATCTTTTGATCCTTATTTTTATTTGTAATCATTATAATAAAATGAACAAATAAATAGAGAGTAAAAGTTTTGAAAACTAAATTTAAAAGATTTGATAAGTGTATAAGAAATGACATAAACTTATATAGAAGAAAATAAAGATTAACAAATTTATAGTAATATAATGTAGTTTTTAAAATTGATTTTAGGAAGTTCTAATTGAGTTTTCAAATTTTGTGCCGAATGAGTTTATATGTATAATAGGGATCAATTCAGTGTTTAATAAATTAAGTATAAATTGGATATCAGTTTCCTTCTGGACTTTGATTTTATGATTTCTCAAAGTATCGAACAAATAAATAAATAAATAATAGAAAGGTTAAGAAGAAATTTGGGAATATTTTTATTCATATAATTAAAAAAAAGGGATAAATAAATAAGAAAAAGTGTAAAGCAATGTATTTTAGTTTGAAGCGAAAATATTTAAGTAGAAGTATTAACTATTAATACATAATAAATAAATGAAATACAATATATGCTATGACAAATCATGAGAATAAGATTTGTTCGCGCATGAAGTATATTTAGGATTATAGTTAAGATAACTTCTAATTTGATTATTAAGAAGTGCTAATTTGTTTGGTTCATCGAAATGTGACATGACGATTGTCCGAATTAGAATGGCAATCATACTTCTGTAAAATGATATTGTTTTTGATCCTGACTCTTCTAGTCGGATACATTGATAAAAAAGATCATATAAGCTGCCGTTTGTGAGGCATCAGATTCATTCAAAAACGAAGTCTTGTTCTGTACTAGTGCTCGAGGAGTCTATTTCCATCAATTATATAAAGAAATAAAAACTACTTCACATCAATTCCAATTTCTATCCGAAACTTATTTCATGAGATTAATTTCTGATGAAAGGCACCTTCACGACGGTGCATAAAATTTTGGTCCTTCGAGCCGGATGTGAAGAAATTCAATCAAAGCAACACACAAGTTATTAGTGCAAGTTAAGAAGTTAAGTGAGTGCACAAGGCAGAAAGAACGTTTAATACGAAGACACTTTCAACCTCCTATTGAGGAAATCATATGCTACATCAACCACATACGGCGCAATTATACGAAAAGCTTTTCATACGTCTCCTATAAAAGAAATCTAAGGTCATAGCGACCACACGAGAGGTCACAGCGACTACAGGTGACGAAGCGACACAGCGTACTCATTCAACGATACGAGAAAACTTCTTCACTTAAGCGATCTACACCTTGTCAATTTAATCATCAAGGGTGAGTGTTCTCTTTGTGAATCACCAAAGAAAAACGTAAAATTTAGCAGTGTTTATTTTATCATTTAAGTAAAAAGCGTCGACTAATTTAAATTCTCTTTTTTTTTTAACGATTTTGCCTCTACTTCGAAATGACTGACAACGACAATTTTATTAAACTATTAAAATCACAGCGAAACGCGACTAAAGGTCAATTAAATAATTTTAAAACATTCTTGGAAAATTATAAAAAGGAAACAGATTTTGTCCAACTACAATTGCGTTTACAAAAAATAAGTAGTTTATTTGAAAAATTTGATTCAATATGTGATCAGTTAGACACGTTAGATGAGTCAGAAGAAAGCATAAATGAAAGATTCTTAATTTTAAACGAATTATATGCCATTACGAGCGCTGCTCAAGAACGTATATCTGAAGTTTGCATGCAACAAAATGCAACGACGCTTAATCGAACCGTTAGTGCGAGCGGCTCGGTAAACGAAGAAGGAACTTCTTCATCAGGATCAAAACGGAATAAATTAAAACTACCGTATAGTGCAGTACCGAATTTTGGCGCTCGACTCGATCAGTGGCTTTCATTCAAAAATTCATTTCTTTCGATGATCGATAGTCGCGACGATATCACTAATTCAGAAAAATTACATTATTTAAAATCAGCTTTACAAAATGAAGCATTAAGAAAAATACAAGTTCTCCCAATCTCAGATGAAAATTATACCCACGCATGGGAAATTTTAAATAAAGCGTACGAAAATAAACGGCTGCTGATCTCTCAGCACCTATCTTTGCTTTTGAACTTGCCTTGTCAAGAAAAAGATAATCATAAAAGCATTGAATTCTTAGCTGATGAGCTTCAGCAGCACGTAAAGTCACTGGCAATTTTAAAAGTGAATATTTCTCCTGAAATTGTAGTTCAAATCATCCATGAGAAACTAAACCAAGACACGCGTAGAAAGTGGGAAGATTCGTTAAGTCGCAATGAATTCCCTTCCTTAGATCAATTGATTGAATTCTTATACAAAACAGCAGTAAATTTATCGCAAGATAAGAAAAGAATACATTCAAATTCATGTAACGAGGGATCATCTGCGAAGTTCCGAAAATTAGAATATAAAGGCGTTGCTAAATCGTTCATTACGACAAATAAAAAATGTCCTGCATGTTCAAATGAAGGCCACCCATTATTCAAATGCGAAAAGTTTCGAGAATTATCAGTAACTCAAAGAATAAAAATTGTTAAGGACGCAAATTTATGTTTCAATTGTTTGAGAAATCATGGAAAAATAGAGTGCCGATTTGGTAATTGCCGCATATGCAATAAAAAACATAATAGCCTGTTGCATTTTAGTATAAACGAGAAAAACTCAAAAAATTCCGAATGACTATATGAACCCGATGATATTAGTGTTTGTTTGTCGTCTCAAATTACTTCCGCGTGCACCGATTTGATGACAAGCGCTCTGGTGAAAGTAACTGATGATTATGGCCTTCAGATAACATGCAAGACGTTATTAGATACATGTTCAACAGCTAATTTTATAACTAAAAAATTAGTAAATGAATTAAAGGTACATAAAACACAGTGTTCATTAACAATTGGAGCAATGAACGATTTAAGCACGACAGTCGATTATTATACTGAATTAACGATCCAATCTATGCATTCAGACTATAAAAAATCACTTATATTTTTCATCGTACCTAAAATTACAGATTTAGTTCCGGGCGAAATCGTTCAGAGAGAAAAATTGCAGATTCCGAAAAATTTAAAATTAGCTGACCCATACTTTTACAAACCATCTGATATAGATATGTTGATAGGAGCAGGTTCTACGCTATCTATGTTTTGCAATGGTCAAATTATTTTATCTGATGGTGGAGAGTTAGTATTACAAAAAACTAAACTTGGCTGGATCGTAGGCGGTAGCGTGAATACATTCAAAGTTTCAAAATCCTCTCAATGCATGACAACAAATTTGCCATTTGACTTGGGACGGTTTTGGACACTGGAAGAAGTAAATATTTCAAAGACTAGTTGGTCAAACGAAGACTTATATTGCGAAGAGCATTTCAAAAAACACATAAAACGAAATTCAGAAGGGAGATATATTGTTGCTTTACCCTTCAAACAAAGCGCGAAAAATCTAGGCGAATCTCGACAAATTGCTCTTAAAAGATTAATGTTTCTCGAAAAAAGGTTCAAGAAAAATATTGATCTTAAAAATAAATACACTGACGTGATTAATAATTATTTAGAATTGAATCATATGTCTCCAATTCAAACAACAGACGCAAGTGGATTCTATTTACCGCATCACGCTGTAATAAAAGAATCAAGCAATACAACTAAATTACGCGTAGTTTTCGACGCTTCTATGAAATCTATAAACGGCAATTCATTAAATAACAACTTGCTAGTTGGACCTACTATACAAGACGACTTATTTAGTCAGTTACTACAATTTCTTACATATAAATACGTAATAATTGGAGACATAGAAAAAATGTATCGTCAATTTCTTATTCGCGAGGAAGATCGGATATATCAAAAAATACTTTGGTTCGATAACGGAGCAATTCGAGAATATGCTTTAAACACAGTTACTTTCGGCGTGACCCCAGCCCCTTTTTTAGCAATACGGTGTTTACATCAACTCGCGGAAGACGAAGGAAATAAATTTCCATTAGCTTCAAGGGTCTTAAAAAAGAACATGTATGTTGATAATATGCTTACAGGTGCTAATTGTAAAGATGAGGCGCGCGAAATTTGTCACCAAATGATTAACATTTTACAAACTGCAGGTTTAAAAATGTATCAATGGGCATCTAACGATAATGAGATTCTTAATGGCATTGCTAAACGAGATCTCGATGTGAATTTCGATTTCAGTGAAGACAATCCTTTGAAAACTTTAGGTTTATCTTGGAAAGCCAAAAATGATGTTTTTTTATATGAAATAAAGAATATTAAAATTGACAGTAAAATTACAAAAAGAAAAATTTTATCTGATATTGCAAAAATTTTTGACCCACTAGGTTTTTTGGGTCCTATAGTGTTATTTGCTAAAACAATTATGCAGGAAATGTGGCAAGCAAAAATTGAATGGGACGAATCAGTTCTAAGTAATATTCATTATGCATGGAATGAATTTAACTCTCAATTAAGTGCCATTAATTCTATCAAATTTGATCGACTAGTTGTTATTCACGATGCGCAGAAAATCGAAATTCACGGATTTTGTGATGCAAGCCAAAGGGGCTACGGAGCATGCATTTATTTAAAATCGACAGATTCCAAGGAAAATACTAAAATCACGCTATTATGTTCAAAATCTCGAGTTACACCGTTGAAAACGAGAACTATACCTCGATTAGAATTATGCGCTATGCAGTTATTAGCGAGTTTGTACAAGCAAGTTATAAACGCGCTAAATATAAATGTTCACAACACATATTTATGGTCCGACTCGAGTATAGCTTTGAATTGGATCAGAATGGCGCCTAATATGTTAAAGACTTTCGTTGCAAATCGGGTTGTTGATATACAATTCAAAACAAATATAAACTGTTGGTATCATGTTCGTTCATACGACAATCCAGCTGACGCGATTTCAAGAGGTCAATTGCCCTACGCCTTTGTAGAAAATATAATATGGTTTTATGGACCACCGTGGCTTAAAACCAAAAAAGATCAATGGCCTGAATCGAATATTCCCGGTATAAAAGAATTACCCGAAAAACGAAAGGCATGTTGTCTATTACTCAATCCATATACAACTCATGTTTATAGTTTTTTGGAAAAATATTCTTCATCTACAAAATTAACTCGGATCATAGCCACGTGCCTTCGTTTTATCAAAAGATTTCGCCAAACAGGCCCTTTAAAATTCAATGAAATAGAAAAGCAGAGAAAAAAATCATAAGACTCGTGCAAAAATCTGCTTTTAGTTGTGAAATTGATGACCTTAATTATAAAAAATATTTAAATGAGAAACATTATATGAACTGCTTAATTCAAATGACCTTCAAAATCAAGTAAAAGAATTCACAACAATTCATAAGATTCAATGGCATTTTATTCCTCCTCAAGCACCGAATTTCGGTGGCTTGTGAGAAGCTGTAGTTAAATAATTCAAACACCACTTTCGACGCGTTGCTTACGATAAACGATTTACATACGCAGAATTCGAAACCTTTTCAGTCGAAGTAGAAGCAATATTAAATTCACGCCCAATGACGCAAATGTCAACCGATATAAACGACTTATCAGCCCTTACTCCTGGGCATTTTTTAATTGGTGATTCTATAAGGAACCTACCCGAATGCGAGTATAAGTCTATTCCAGAGAATCGATTAAATGCATGGAAAAATTTAACAAAAATAAAGCAAGAATTCTGGAATAGATGGCACAAAGAATATTTGAACAGTCTAAATATTCGACGTAAAACACCAAATGATAATAAAAATGTAAAACCAGGCTTATTAGTATTAATAAAGGAAGACAATGTTCCCTGTATGGAATGGAGTATAGGTAGAATAGTCGAAATTCACCCAGGTTTAGATAACATTGTCCGAACTATAACTGTTAAAACAAAAGGTGGACTTAAAAAACGCCCTGTATCAAAAATAGCTGTTTTACCTATATACGACGATGTATCATAAATAATATTTTATAAAGGATGTTTTGATCGTTACCCTCTCAAAGGGGGAGTATGTTCGCGCATGAAGTATATTTGGGTTTATAGTTAAGATAACTTCTAATTTGATTATTAAGAAGTGCTAATTTGTTTGGTTCATCGAAATGTGACATGACGATTGTCCGAATTAGAATGGCAATCATACTTCTGTAAAATGATATTGTTTTTGATCCTGACTCTTCTAGTCGGATACTTTCGCGCCTTGGCGCCTTAGATTAAGTTACATAGTAAACAGTTTGGCACATTGCTTTTTTCGGTGCGGCCCTAAGTGCTCAGCGGCGATTCTCAAGAAACATTGATAAAAAAGATCATATAAGCTGCCGTTTGTGAGGCATCAGATTCATTCAAAAACGAAGTCTTGTTCTGTACTAGTGCTCAGAGGAGTCTATTTCCATCAATTATATAAAGAAATAAAAACTACTTCACATCAATTCCAATTTCTATCCGAAACTTATTTCATGAGATTAATTTCTGATGAAAGGCACCTTCACGACGGTGCAAGATTTATTGTATTCAAGTTTTAACAGAATACTTTGCTGCTTTAAAGAAATTGATAAGGCCTGAATAATGTTTCGTGAAATAATTTATTTTCAAAACTGCATATAATGTTAACCCTGAACAATAGTACGTATGTTAACTCTGAGATATCACATACTTCTAATTTATAGTTAAATTTTTTTCACCAATTAAATTATAGACTATCACAAAATCTCAAAAAGAACTGTACACCTAATTAAAAGCGAAAGACTCTTTAGATGATATCCAGTTAATATAATCCATTGGAATTCTTTTATTTATATCTCACTTAAATAAATCTTTTGAATGTTTTCAACTACATCAAATACAATATCAAACCAATATGAATTTGGAAATGAAGGAAACCATCTCGAGTGAATCAACCATCCAGTGGTATTGCCAAAATACACTTTTTAGAGAGTGCTCGAGGAAAAAAAAATTTTTAAGAGAATTAAACATATCATACGGTAGTAACTACTAACTATTGCAGTTTTGTATCGCAAATATAGTTATTAATTGTACCAGTAATATTTGATTGTTTTCTCTTCCAATTTATGTTTCTGATTCGAACAAAAAGCATTTGTCATATTTTAATTGCTGTGCTTCAAATTACATATGGTTCCGAGACACATATTATATTGTAAATATACTCGTAAATTTTTAACCTACAATTGTATGGTTAAATCAACCTAACCATTTCTATCAGTGTAAAAGTTATCAATGACGGTACACAGGTTTGTGCCATAATTTCTCGGTGTTATACTCTTGTATATACTATAGATAAACGGTTCAAGGAAGTACTAGAATTTAAGCTTCATATACTCGTATACAGATTATTTACTTTTACAGATCAAAATTTATTGCATGCAAAATGATAAGAGTTTTCGAATCAAAGTTGTCACTTATATTAAATGAAACATAAGTTTATCGCTTAAGACAATTATTTTGATTATTTGTAGCTTTATCAGTAAGAGGAAATTTCATGAGCTTTACATGATAGTATTAAAAGAGCGTTGATCAAATACTGACAAATCGTCAAGCAATAATGAAACAGTATTTGACGAGACGTGAATTCTTACCTCATGGTGCCAACCTACGATTACTGCATCATAAACACGATAGTCAGATTCATCCACATAATTCAAATTATAAATCGATAATAGCTGAATATGCTGATTTAACTAAAGGAAATTTAAACCTTCTGTGTATTTTGTATTAAATAACTTTCAAGCGTTGCAATAGCAAATATAATATCCAACTCATTGAAATTAAAATTTTACAGTATTGATGTGAAACTACTTACAATTACTAAAGCAAATTTGGACTTTGACGGAAGTTCTTGTGTACGTTCTAGAATACATACTGGATAAATTTCATTTAATTTCATTGTTCCAGTTTGAACACCAATCTCGTTATATGGATGTAGTGTTCGGGCACATTCTGTAGTTGCAAAAATCAAATCTGATCCAATTAAGGCCCCAACACATAACATCATTATATTGTCTGTTTGGGGATCCTTTTTCCAAAAGGAAACAATGACATTAAAATATCCTTCATTGTTGCATTCAGCTATTCCTATATCTTCTATTCCTACAAAAGCATATACATTATACATTTTAAAACGACATAAAAGTTGCTTATATAAGATGATGTTTTTTTAACAGGCAGATTGACGAACACCTCTGTGCAGACAAGAAAACGCTCCGAAGAATATCGAACATTTACGAATTTCAACGAAAAGCAGATGTATAATACATATAAGTTTAGTAAAATCCGAAGCACTTATCTTATCTGTTTTCTAATGCAAAGCATTGGAATCGCCATAGTACGTTCAACGCAGGGATTTTTATACAATCATGTCTTTTGTCTACAGTTCATTAATTAAGATATGTACCCAATGGGCACACGATATTAGAAACGTTTATATAACATTCTACAAACGTTCTAAGAACATCCCAATGTCCAATGTCCGAAATACGTTGCAAAAATGTTCTAAGAACGTTTTACGGACATTGGACATTGGCATGTTCCTAGAACGTTTGTAGAATGTTACATAAACGTTTCTAATATCGTGTGCCCAATGGGTAAGAACCTAAGAACTTATGTATGTTTCTAAGTAAGTTACGATGTAATTTCCTACATACGCACATTTATGCAAGCGAATTGCTGTACGTGGACACAGGATTCAAAAGAAAAATTATTATTACCTTCGGTATAAGCAACAACAAGAAGCGTCAAAAGTATTCCAGTTTTTAGCTCCTTCATGTTTGCTTGATCACGAAATCTTATTGTTTAAATTTAGATTCTGATATTGTACAGTAGAGACACGTTTAGGTTAGATATGTCGGATAGAAGCGTGCGACGTCTAAAGGTAATTCAGTTACACAGACACATGAAATCAAATTTAAAGTATAATTACGCAAACGTTAATTGCGTCATTTGGAAATACGTGCAAGAGCAGACTCTTGAAGGTCAGCGACAATCTGGTCGTTAGCTACTTGTACCAGCTATCCCCACAAACAAGCACTGATTATACGAGTACACATATAAAAAACGATATGCTTTTAAAAATTCAATCGAATTCTTGTTGTTTTTTAATGGGGTCCGTTTCTTCTTTCTTTTAATTGAAAAAACAAATTTATCAGTGTCGTATATTGAAAAAAGGCAAAAAAGACAAAAATTCAGACCGCATATTTGAACCTTTTTCAGTGCTATGAATTAAAAGATCATAACAAAATTGCAGTAAATAATTAAGAATATGAAAAATAATAAAACTTCAAAACTTATCTCCCTAATCAGACTTTAAAAATGGGCGCGGTACTGGCAATCAGTACTGGCATAATACGGTGATGATAACGCTTTACCAGTACTGACTAAGTACTGCTTGCCAATACCAGTCAGTACTGACCTTATGCGGGCATCCTATTACTGGTTAACCACTTGAACCGCATTGGCAACCAGTACTGGGCTCGGCAGAATTTTCACAACGGACACGGTACTATGCCAGTACTGCTAGATAGGGCTCGGTAATGACAATCAGTATTGCGCCTGTACTGTCGGGATACGGGGATGATAATGCTTCACCAGTACTGGCTTATCAGTACAGTCTAAGTACTTCCTGCCAGTGCAAGTCAGTATTGGACTTATATGAGTATAACATTATTGACTAGCATGTACTTCAACCATACTTCCAATCAGTACTGGTATAGTACTGATCATTATAACTCGGGATTGTATAAATAATAAATTTAAAAAAATCAAAATACTTACTTTACTTTTATCAATTCTTTTTTCCACTCAAGTTTTTGTGGAATTTCTCTTATAAAAATTGTCCTGCCTACGAGATTCGAACCTATAACATACATAACGACGCACCATACGACCTACAACTAACGCACGCTAACCGCTTGACTACGTCTATTTCTACCAAACGATTCCACCTTCCAAATCTGTTACCTAATTCAACAAAACTAAGTACTTCAATCAAATTTCGAAATTTCTTCCAGTATTTCAATCAGATAATAATATTTTGGAATTAAATATTTATTATATTTTATGTATAAATATTAAATATTATATAAAATAAAAATAATCAATATGAAATATTATTTTTAAATCATGGTAATAATTTTCAAAGAATTTGAAAATCTTTCTGTGGAAAGCAAGACGTTTTCGACTGCGCTGGAATTCGAGCCCAGGTCTTTCGATTGCCGGTCGATAATTATTTTTTCGAATTATTATTTGAATAAGTGTGCTTTTTAATAAAATTATAGTTGGAATTTTATTTTCACTATAAAATAATACTTTAGTACTGCGCCAGTACTGCACTAGTAATAGCAAGTCAGTAGTGGCTAATCATTACTGGTACAGTACTGTATTTTTTGTGAACATAGTCACAATACCGATTGGTCCGACTGGTTCATAGCTTGAAAATCAAAATGAATCAGTCCAGTCTGGAAATCTCGTATAAAATAAAGTTGTAGAATCGAATAATATCAAAAATGTATCCAAAAATCATTTGATCTTCAGTAACGAAAAATACGAATTATGGAAGAAAATTTTTGCAACTTTTGTTAAGAAACTTTATGTTGAAGTTTCTGACAGAACGAGCTCTATAGGTCCTCGTTTAGAAGAAAACAGTTTTAAAACCTATGGCGGAAACCTGTGGCTTTGCTGACTGAGAGTTTTTTTATTCTATCCTGAGAGATTTTTCCTTCTTTCATAAAGAATATAGTCCTATGCCTATTAGTTAAGAAATTTGAAATCGTTTAGGAAATGGTGATTCTTAGAAACAAGTGAACGAAAACATATAATAACCTCAAAACTGTCAGGCTTGAATAACACGACTATCCCTTAAGTAAATTAAGTATTTAGCTACCTTTAAAATGTCCAAAACGTTGAAGTAGTCATTATTGTTTGCTTCAAAATTGGTAATATTAATTTGGTCTCTACACTGAGAAAACAGTTTTGTCAAATCAACAAAAATATTTTGTTAGTATTTAGCTAACAAAATTCTTTTGTTGTGCCAACAAAAAATTTTGTTATATCAATCAAATTTTGTTCCTTAAACAAAATTTTTTGTTGGGACAACAAAATATTTTGTCAGGACAACAAAAAGGTTTGTTGGATAAATTTTTTTTCTCAGTGTACCCTAGCGGACCATTGTCTGACCTCACATTATTATGGCTAAGAACGGTAAAAAAACATTCAAAGTATTGCAATTATGATTCTGCGATCAAATTTGAATTAGGGGGTGTAGGGATAAATACAATAATTCTATTTTTCAGCGATAAAAGCTAGGAAAACTTCGTATACCTGTCATTGAAGGCAGTGCAGTGATTCACAATTGGCGGAACGTGTACATCGCTAGGATTGGCCATTGGTGCACTGCCTTCAATGACAGGTGTACGATGTTTTTCTAATTTTTATCGCTGAAAAATAAAATTATTGTATTTATTCCTACACCTTCTAATTCAAATATCGGCACAGAATTATAATTGCAGTGCTTAAAATTCTTTTTTCACCGTTCTTAGCCATAATAATGTGAGGTCAGAGAATGGTGACCTAACGGTCAGAGAATACTCTGACCGTTTTCTCAACCGGGTCTGCAAGGGTAACCTTGTCTCATTTAAATCAATATTTATACAAATTGTGGACACTAATATTTCTATCAATATTCCTTATAGAAACCATTAAGAATTTAGAGATTCAATTAATATTTTCAATTATTGAAGCAGACAGCCGTCATGGCTATTTTTAACATTTCATTTACATTTCAATTACATTGTGAAACCTCTAAACACTTTATATCGTACGGTCTGTCTGTACACATCGTATTTATAATGTGACTCTAAATTTTATTGAGCCCACGATGAGGCTTCCAGTTTTAATTATCTTTTGCAAGTTATTAAAAACAAAATAGGACAGAATTATTGTTCTTTTATGTTGAAAATAAGTTTAATGTTATGTATTTTAGATGACTGATTGTATTCCTTCATAAAGACCCGCAGTGAGGTCGAAACGTAGGAGAAGTTTTTTAATGAAATATGTATATTTTGTTTAAGTTGAACCGTAAGACCGATAATTAACCTTCATTTATCTATACTATAACGGTCGAAGAAAGGAAGGACAGTTTCCACTGTTTATGATTTAGGCATTATCACTTCTACAAACAGCCATCTTCACTTTTTCTAACCCTGGAAGTATTACTCTCATTAAGAATTTATGGGAAGAGATTTAGAGATCTCATTTGAAATCGACTCGCCTTCTCGTATTATATGAAAAGATTTTGACAGCTATAAACGAAAAATAATTTTTTGACATACCCTTCTGTACAGGCTTCATATGCACAGGAAGTGGCATGACTTACATTTGTTATTGAAAATATTGTCTGCAAGATGTAAAGAAATCTTTCAATTCTGACGCGTGTCAAGTTTGCAACACTCGTCTAAGGCTAGTTTTTGAACTTCGTCTTCAATTCGCAAATAAACCTGTAAAAATGAATTTTTACTACACTGAGAGAAATATGCGTGGTTGAATTCACCCTGAACTACGGTTTTCAGTTAGGTACCAGAAAATTGCATAGTTATTTCCATCAGATTCTTAACTAGGCTGACCCTCTAGTAGGAAAAAAATCGTATGTAACACAGAAAAAACATTTATTCTTCCTAGTTGTACAATATACTATAGAGAAAAGTATAATCCCTGGCATAGAATGATTGAGAAAATGATTTCTTCCAACGATTGAAAACATTCAGTAACCTTAGCTTAATCTTCTTTACATGTTGTATAATTTTCGAATATTCAGAAAGGCTATTCACGCATCTTACATCTACTGTTGAGATTTTTTCGATGATGGCAAATCTTCAGAGCTTGATGCTACTCGCTTCAAATCCTTATTGGTTCTTGACAATGATATTTTTAAAAATCTTTCGTCCTTTTTCGTGACCTTGTTAAAAGTAATTTCATTTTGATCGTCTATTCCAACAAATCCTATGATCTTTTCACCCTTCGCTATGAAACTGCCAACCGAATGCTAAAATATCATCAGTTGTTAATTTCAACTTCCTTGTGAATAACAAAATCGGATGTAAAATTATCTCTAGAAATCATTTTACCACTGAAAGAGGAAATTTTGATTGCACTGATATCGGTTTATACTAGCAAGCCAGGACTTTAATCATTTTTTTCGATTTTCCTTAATATAAGATTGCTGAATGAGTAAATTTTGAAATTTTAATTTAAATTACCTTTGAACAGAAATTTTGTAGAAGAAAAAGTATTTTAAATTCATAACACGTTTTATTTTCATAACATTAATGTTATAATAAACTGCTTCGTGTCGTCATGTTCTTAATAAATGTATCAACGAAATGAAAATATCTTCAACATACTTTTAGGTTGAAGACCATTTAATATTACGGTGAATATATTTAGAAAATAATTCAGTCAAAATTTAAGAAAATATTTGTATAATTGATGCACTTATTTTGAAGGTTCGTGAAAAAAAAATGATATGAAATGTTGTGTGATGATAATACAACTGATCATACAATTTTCCACAAAAGAGTAAATTTTACGCGTGTAAAACACTCCCGCTCTTTGCAAAATTTCTTTCCTAAGGCGTAGATATAATTATATTGAAAGGTTGAAAAATTAGTAGTCTTATTGCAATAAACATCCGGAAAAATCAATTTTCCAGCTCGCCGAAGTGAACTGACCTAGTTAAATACTTCCGTATCTTTTATTTATCAATAACAGTCAACGATCACAGAGCACCTAATATTTCCAAGTCCATTACTTTACATAACTATTTTTAATTGTTTAGGCTTTCTTAATATACATAAATATTGTTTAAACACAATGTATTTTACTTACATTCTTGCCATCGCAGGATCTGCTATATGTTCTTGTCCAAATTTTATACCGGCCACCAAGAAAAGTGTTTCTAATAATCACGGGTCCTTGCTGATAAGACATAAAAATATGATCGTTATGATTTAGATTATTATTTCCAGTATTCGAAAAATGTATTAATAATTCTATCCTAGCCCAGTAATATCTTATAAAAAATGTTTATTTTTTTTTAAATAAAAAGTAAATATTAATTTAATCTGTAGTAAGAATTATTATTTTCTGAACTACTATTGTAAACATTAAACACAGTTGGAAATTTATGTAATTCAAAAAACTTTCTGTTTAAGACAGTCAGATCTCTGGTAAGGGTATATTTAATATTCTGTCGTACCCCCATCGTCAACCCCAATTTTAATTGAAATCGGCTAAAATTTATAATTGGTTTATATGTTCGAATTCAGGTTTTGGATGAAAAATCTAATTTTTTGCAATCCTTTGAACGGGATAAAAACCCATTAAAATATATTCGATTATTGAGACAGAATTGAATTGCACACACTCGTGACAACAGTTGAACTTCGTTCGATAAAAAAATTTTTCAAAAAAAATGTTAAATTCACTTTACACCATCAAGTTTCACCCTGTTTACTTCACAAGTTACTGAAGAAGTTACCAATATTTGAGAGTATACACAGTGCGACAAATAAGTTTCGAGATTAGCCGTGGAAAACATAATTGAAACAAGATATCTGAATATTTTTCGATTTTTTTTATTCAAAATATTTTCCTCCAGTTTCAATACACTTGTTACAGCGATTTAAAAGTGATTCGAAAGCGTGTTCCAGCTCATTTTGTGAAATTGCCTCTAGTACTCGTATTGTAGCTGTTTTGATGGTCAAAATGTCATTAAAAAACATTCTTTCAACTTCAATTTTAATTTTGGGAGAAGAGAGAAATCGCACAGGGTTAAATCAGGTGAATACGGCGGATGATTCAACACACAGACTTGATTTCGAGCCAAAAGTTGACGAACAATGAGTGGGATGTGACTCGGTGCATTATCGTGCAACAGAGACCAGGTCTCTGGATCACGATATTCGGGTCGAATACGACGGATTCTGGCCATCAGGCGCTTCAACACTTCGAGATAATATGCCCCAGTAATTGTTTGGCCTGTTGGAACGAATTCTCTGTGGATAATTCCTTTGCAATCGAAGAATGTAATGAGCATTGCTGAAATTGGCCTTCCTCCACGATTATCATCTTCTAACCTTTTCCTGCCTTCCAAAAAACGTTTATGCCGCAGAAAAACATTTGCTCTACTGAAATAATCATCACCGTACACTTGCTGCATCAAGCAGAATATTTCTGATGCATTTTTACCAAATTTTGCGTGAAATTTAATAACTGATTTTCGTTCCATATTACTATTTCAACATCGAAAAAAAGTTGTCTTGGGAGAACTGTCATAACTTTGCTATTTAACAAACGATTGAAGTCTCGGAACTTATTTGTCGCAATGTGTATATGCAAATTCATATTAGCGATATTCTACTGAGTTAGGCACTTTCGTGTAACACCATGTGATACGATTGAAGTGACTCAGTGATTTCAAGAGTTGCCTGCTAGATTCTCACTTCCTTTAAATGGTGAACACTCATTGGCTTTTGTTGACGGCTGATTTCAAATGCCATGATATTACATAGTAGCAGCCATTGAATGTTTACCATTTGACGCGAGTAAAAAGTCGAGAGGCAGGCCCCACCCTTGATATTACTGAGTCACTGTTATGGTGTCACACGAAAGTACCAAACTCAGTAGAATATCGCCAATATGAATATTGCAATAAAATCTCGAATGCTGGTAACTTTTTCTGTGTTTTGTGAATTAAACAAGGTGAAAATTAATTTTTTAAAGTGAAATCATATTTTTTATAAGTTTTTTAAACTTTCACTCTTTTATAAGGGCAGTTTATTTTTTCTTAAAAGTAAACAAAAAGTCGATTCGTATACCAGTATTTGAGATTCGACTGTGAGAAACGGATGTACCTTCCCATGAATAGCAACGGATTTTTATTTATTTTTTCAGGCTATTTTAACTAACATTGAATTCAAAACGTTCCTTTTTTAGCAGGGTATTGAAACTTTAAGCTAAACGAAATATTTAATACATCGAGTCTTACGTCATTGACTCTTGAAAAATTGACTCGCAATACTGGTCAAGCGTCATGCCATCAGTAATATATTTTTACCTGTTCCGTCCATCCTACCATTACTCCCATGGAATCACTGTTCATCATTTCCATACAATTAACTTCTAAAGGATGTAGTAGCTCAATAGACTCAAACAGCTGGAGCAAAATGTATATTTTTATATTTACTGTGTTCAATAAATTTAATGTTGAACTCATAGGTATTATTTAGAAGTACTTACATATACAAGACAATATTTTGAATAACGATGAAGCTGTGTTGTATGATAAAGACTAGTTGATGTAAAATTATGTTTCAAATATCTCGTTCTAGTCAGAACGATAATTTCACTGAGCGGCATTAGCTTTTGAGCACAGCTCTTAATCGCCATAATACAGTTTGGTTTAATTAAGGCCCCAATACACAAAATATTATGTGCCGCATTGTAGAAAGCAACAATGGCATTAAGGTATGTCTCATCACTGATCTCGGCTTTCTCTGATACAAAAAAGCAATGTAGAAAATAATAATTTTTTTGACTGTGATCAATATTTATGACTAAAATTCCAAAATAACATATCACATATACGAATTAAGCACATACTTAAACAATAAATATTGCACACAAACCTATTTCAAGTGGTCGCTCTTGCTCTGTATTAGATTTGAGTTCTCCTTGGAAGAATTTTTTAAGGTAACTCATGTCTTGGATTGAAAATTTGTAAAAAAATACTTTTCCAATTGGATTATAATAATTAAATCCTAGAATGACACTCTTTGTTACTACAAAACTGCCTGAGGGAAACTAGAATATTGACAACAATTGATTATCAACTTCTTCACGAAGAACTAAAATAGTTTAAAGTTTTAAAGATCACTTATCCTTTACTTTATATCAAACTACTTTAGAAAACTACTTTTAATAGCCTGTGAGGTTCTTTATATGTACATTGTTGTAACTCCAAGTATTTTACTTACATCCACATAATTATAGTTGAGATCTGTTGGAAATAGTGACATTGCTTTGTTAACTTTTACAGTAATCGGCTTAGCCTTGGGACCTTCCTATTCAAGCATATCAAAAATACAGATATACAAATTGTATACATATACAGATCATAAGTTATTGCCCGTAAAATGATAAGAGTTTTTGACTCGAGGGTAATACTTATATTAAATGAATCGTAAGTTTATCGCTTAAGATAATTATTGTGATTATTTCTAGGTCTAAGAGCAAGAAGTAATTCCAAGAGCTTAACATTTGACAATAGTGAAGGAACATTAGTCAAGAATTGACAAATCCTCAATCAATATTGAGACCATATTTCATGAGACGTGAATTCATACCTCATAATGCCAACCTACGATTTCTGCATCGTGTTCGCCATAGTCAGATTCATCGATAAAATCCAAATTAAAAGTCGATAATAGCTGAATATGCTGATTTAACTAAAGCAAATTTAAACTTTTTGTGTATTTTGTATTGAGTAACTTTCAAGCGTTTTAGTAGCAAATATAATATCCAACTCATTGAAATTAAAATTTTACAGCATTGATGTGAAACTACTTACAATTACTAAAGCAAATTTGGACTTTGACGGAAGTTCTTGTGTACGTTCTAGAATATACTCTGGATCAATTTTATTTAATTTCATTGCTCCAGTTTGAACAGCAATCTCTCTATATGGATGTAGTATTCGGGAACATTCTGCAGTAGAAAATATCACATTTGATCTAATTAAAGCTCCAATGCATAAAATTATTAATTTTTTTTCTTCAGGGTCGTTTTTCCAAAAGGAAACAACGACATTCAAACATCCTTTATTGTTTCTTTCAGCTATTTCTGTATTTTCTATTCCTGCAAAAACATATACTTTAAACATTTTAAAACGACATAATAGTTGCTTATATAAGATGATGTTTTTTCAACAGGAAGACTGACAAACTCCACTGTGCAGACAAAAGAAACGTTCGAAAGCAAACCAAACATTCCCGAAAAAAACTTTTAGAATTCAGAAATAGTTGGAATTTTAAAGATTACAAAAATTGAAAAAAGTTAAAAAATAAAACATTTTCATAAAGTTTGTAATTGTTGGATTTTAAAGTGTTCATTTTTAATACTAAAAGAACAGCACTTACAAACATTTCGATCAATATAATAATGATCAATAGATTTTGTGCACTTATGCTTATACATTTCTTAAATTCAAGAATTGTCACACTTAAATAGTATGAAATTGGATCAAAAACATTACTAATACTAAATTTTGCTCAAATTAATTTTGAATTTTCGTTCTACGCGCGAAAATACCCTACTGGATCCGCCATCATTAGGAAACTTTTCACATGCGCTAATCAGGAAAAGTACCTGAGTTTGTCAGACTCTATTTTGAGGGACTCTTGTTTATATAGTAGTAGCGAGAGCAATGTTCTTCTCTCCGTGTAGTAGTTTCCACGCGGGGATTTTCGTATCATAATTATTTTTTGTCTATAGCTGATTAATTAAAATATCATGTAAGAACCTAAGAACTTATGTATTCTTCTAATTAAGTTACGATATCATTCTCTACGTCCACACATTTGTGTGAAAGAAATGCTGTGTTCGGACACAGAATTCCAAAGAAGAATTATAATTACCTTCGGTATAAGTAACAGCAACTAGCGTCAAAAGTATTGCAGTTTTTACGTCCTTCATGTTTGCTGAAACACGAAATCCCATTATTTAAATTTAGATTCTGATTTTATACAGTGGAAACGCGCTTAGGTTAGATATGTCGGATAGAAGCTTGCCACGTCTAATGGTAATTCAATTAAACAGATTCATTGAATCAAATTTAAAAAACAATTCCACAGACGTAAATTATGTCGTTGAAAAATACGTGCAAGAATGGACTCCTGAAGGTCAGCGACAAATATTAGTCGTCAGCTACTTGTACCATCTAGCCCCACTAACAAGCACTAAAATCACCAGTACATATACACTACTGTTACAAATAGTAGTGGTGTTGGATTGGATTTGTTTATTTAGTTTAATACCTTTGATCTGCTATTCGTTTATTATTATTTGTTTGTCGAATATACGTCGTCAATTTTCAGGCCTTTCGGGTGTATTAAGTTTGTAAGAAAGTGCCTCGGTTGGAAGGGAACTTCCGATGCTGCCGCTGCGAATCAAAGGTAGTTGCCAATCAATAGCATATTGTGTATCTAGGAGGTAAAGTAGGTCTTTTGGGGCGAGGACATAAGGAACGAAAGTAGGACTTAAGGAAGAAAACAGATACAATATGAACATGCTGGTCGTAAATGGACAACTTTACAGCCGCTCTACAGGGGCTCGAAGTACTACTTTAGTGCCTGTTTTGCAAAAAATATTTATTGTAAAAGATAACAGGATGGATCGAGAAAGAACTGTAATCTTAGATTTAAAATATTTATGCCGAAGGACACAAAGAACACGTGTTGGCTGTAAATAAAGGAAAGGTAATTATTGACAAATAAACAGATCCTTGCACGCAGTCTCCCTGCGTGAGGGAAAAACCCCCATGCTGGCGGTCAAAATTTTACGTGCTCAGCCTGGCTGAGACCGTGATTTACCTGAGGACCTAAAAAGGGTCATGCTCAAAAAAGGGTAAAATGCTTTTACGTGCACAGACGTTATCCCTACATATCTTACCCACGCAATTTTATCATCTTCTCTCTCTATTTCTCCGTTCTGCTCACCCTCCCAGTCTCACCCTTTGTTTTCCTCTCTCTTTCTGTCCACCTTTCTTTTCGTCTCGAAACTTCTCTCTTCCTCTCATCAAAATTGACACCTCTCTTGATTTTCTCACTTTCTTGGACTCTCCCTTCTTTAAACACACAAACACACACACACACACGTACGCCACACCTGTAGACTGTCCATGGCCGTGTGACTGTGAGATAAAGCGGTGCAAGGACTACTCAATGGAGTAAGAGTCACAAGGGGTAAGAAAGGGGGAAACAGAGAGGTGGGAGAAATTAGGGATAGCTGTTAATAAAAGGGCTGACTGGCCCATGAATTCCTTCTTGTTGTTTCATCCTGGTAGCTTAAAAAGGTACGCTGCGCATTTTGACTTGTGTTCTAGTTGTTAGTGGCGGTCAACGTGCTTGGTTGTTATTCGTATCTCCTTCATATTATTGGAATAAATTGTGACCCTTTTCGTTCTAACATCAATTTGAATTAAAGAGAGTTAATCTTTTGCAACAAACTTGTCTCTTTTATTTCTGGAATAAAAATATACCACCCACTGCTGATTATGCGACATAAAGTTTAATATCTTATCTTTAATTTTAACCAAGAAAACTTGAAAAATTTTCATGGGTACCCGAGATACGATTAAAAATGTTCAATCGTATCTGAGTTGAATTTTAATCGACGATTTGTTCTCGGTTCTCGGCCCGTTTGTTGCTCGCCTCCTTCGTTGAGGCAGGACCGAATAGGCCACGCACAAAGGTGGCGCTTAAGTGGAGCCCTCTTATATGTATTTTTTGTTCTCTTCATTAGTAATTTTTATTTCTAATTATTGTAAATTTAAAAAAATATTTATTATTATTTGTGATTATTAAAAATTATTTAAATCCAATATTATCCCCATATTAACAAATAAAACAATGATATTCAAACATTTTTTATTTCTTAAAATTCTTATAAACTAGAACATTAATAGAGAATTTAATAGTCATTGTAAATATCAACTAAGAATGAAAGGAAAGGAAATAAAGGAAACACGTTCTTAGACCAAAGAACATTTAAGAGAGCTCCACTTGAGCTCCACCTTTGTGCGTGGCCTATTCGGTCCTGCCTCAACAAAGGAAGCGAACAAACGGGCCGAGAACCATGATCGTCGATTAAAATTCAACTCAGATACGATTGAACATTTTTAATCGTATCGCGGGTACCCATGAATATTTTTCAAGTTTTCTTGGCTTAAAATAAAGATAAGATTTTAGACTTTATTTCGTATAATTTACAGATTTTTAAAAAAAATTTCCTAGGTCATGCAAAAAGTTGAAGTTGAGGTACAGAATTTGAAAAAATCTTGAATTTTTTTTTAACTCCTCACGTGCTGTATTATTTTCAGAAAGTCAAAAAATATTAATTAAGCATCGCCAGACGTGGAATTTCATAAGCTTTTCAACTGTATTTTTAAAAATGCCCTATCTCTTTTTTTCACCGAGATATCGTTGTTCAAAGTCAGCAGTGATTTTTAATAGCGATGACAAGCACTGTGCGCACAATTTTCGACGTTAGTGTATAAAAAACGATATGTTAAAAATATTTTTTTCAATTTCTTGTTGCTTTGACATGGGGTCCATTTCTTCTTCCCTTTCATTTGAAAAAAAATATATTAGGGGCGTATATTGAAAAAACAAAAAAAAGGTAGAAAAACGTTTCGGCCGCATATGGGAACCCTCGCGTCAGTGCCATAAATTGAAATATTATAACAAAATCGCAGTAAATGATTAAAAATAATGAAAATAATAAAAATCGTAAAACTTAAAAACTTATCTCGTAGCTTGAAAATCAAAATGAATCAGTCCAGTCTGGAAATCTCGTATAAAATAAAGTTGTAGAATCGAATCTATACAAATAACACGGTAAACGAACACCACGTAGTAATTTGCGATCAAAACCGTCCGATAAAATATCAAAAATATATCCAAAAATTATTTGATACTTAGTAACGAAAAATACGAATCGCGAAAAAAATGGTCTTTTACCGAACGAGCTCCATAGGTTCGTGTTTAGAAGAAAACTCTTCAAAAACCTAACGGAGACCTGTGGCTTTGCTGACTGACAGTTCTTTTATCCTATCCTGAAAGATTTTTTACCTATACTTGAAAAAGACTATAGTCCTATGCCTTTTAGTTAAAAAATTTGAAATCGTTCAAGAAATGGTATAATAATACCCACTAAACTCTAAACTCCCCTGCTTTCCCACCAGCCCATGAGCCCGAAACTGCGTTAGCTTTAAACTTCAGGGTCATGTTCTATAGGTGCTCTACGCCGAGCGTCGGCGTCCCCATCTGCCTCCTGCTTGGCTTCATATGCGGCCTCTCAAAGGCTCCCTCTTCGGTGCTGCCTTCCGAAAAGCCACGCTACGCATTGTCCACGGGATTTGGTCATCCCGGAGGTTATCTTCTTTAGCGGAGCAAAGGTAGTACTGCGGTTTCCTTGTGCAGGAGCCCGCAGCGTGCCCCTCTTCACCGCACCTCCAGCAACTTCGGCTACAGTCGGGCCACCGGCAGTTCGCTGCCATGTAGCCAAAGCCAAGGCAGCGGTAACATCGATTTATCTTCATCTTTTGGCAGACCCTGCAGGAGACCCATCTGATTTTGATGTGGGTCGCCTTGAGTAATTTAAAGGTCAGGTTTGACGTGCTTTTTGAGATCTTTAAAATAGCCGCATAGCTCACTCCCTCAGTAGGCTTTATTATCACCGCTTCTGGGCGAGCACGCGTTGGCCAATCCGGTTTCTTAGCCTCCGGTTTAAGCTTTTTCTTCCGGAGGCTCTTCCTGGCTGGAACCTTCATTTGCTCACTACAATTTGTGGGGCTGTCTGTCAGTCCTCATCCCGGAGGCTCATAAGGGGACTTTTACTTTCTAAATTAAAAAAAAGACAATATTTAAAAAAAAAAACTATTTTATTTATAATTATAATTTTTTTCATACATTTTTAACAATGTCCAGTAAAAGCTGCAAATGGTCGGCTAAAGCTTTTTTTTTTCAATACGGCCCTCTTTTGATTGCTCGCTGCTCCTTCTGTTAACTTAAGCAATACGAGTTTCGTCAACATTTTCCGACCAACTCGTTGCTAGTTCGCCAATTTTTATCCCCATAAGGTCCATTACTGTGAGGTAAATCTTAGCTCCTTCGTTAAAGGTACAGGCTGCTATCCAGGAGGCTATATCTACCACATCTTTGCCACAAAATTTATTTTTTGGAGCTATGTGCCAAATTAAGCTACTGTAACTTTCATTACAATTTTGTGTGTTGCAGCCGAGACATCTCTTTAATAAATCGTTATCGCTAAGTGACTCAAACACAGTCAAAAGATGACTTTGTACATTAGGATCGAGTGTTGGTTTATGCTTGTAAGGCTCGTTTCTTTTCTTGCTTATCAAAAACTTACACCACTCCGGGTTAAAAATCTCAGCTTTTGATCTTCTACCTCGTTTTTTTGGAGCTTCTTGTGCTTTCTCTTCTTTTTGTTCTCGTTCTTTCTTTTTTCTTTCTTTTTCTAACAGTGTCAATTTCTTTTTTACTTCTAATAATCGCCGATACATGCGTTTACCTTCGTAAAAAACACACCAATTTGTTTATAACAAAATTATCTCCGCAAGGCTTTGCATCAACGACATTTGTGTACACTTTGCTGTCACCATCTCCGATGTAATTAACGTAAAATACATTATACAATTCTTTGGATCTTTTAAAAATATTTATGGCTGAATCACCTTCAATTTTACCCGCAGATCCTTCGTGATTAGCTGAGCAATCATTTTTGTGTTCTTCGTACCACATGGGACACTCAAACTCATTCAGCTCTGATTTTATTATACTACATGATAAGCAAAACGAAGATTTTACCTCCAAGTCAATAAATTTTCCTGTTAATTTCCCAATAATTGAAAAAACGCCCATCAATGACGTAAAACCTCTCTTCATCCATGTGCCATCTCCAGATACCGTCAAATTATTCTCTTCATTTCCATCTTTCTCGTTCAATTCAATTTCCTCCTTTACTGCTTTTTGAGTTACAAACTCAGAACATTATTTTGAAGCTTTATGCATTTTGGAAATTGCAGAATAATATAGGGTAACTGAAAAAGTTAAAGATATATCCATCAAACTCAAGAACGTTTTCAGGGCATTATACCTTAAACCAAGAATTCTCGTGACGAATACTAGTTTTTGATTTATTTCGTTCACATTTTTAGTTATTGAAAGCGAAGATTCAATAAATTATCTCCCACAAGAATACTCGACACAAATTTTGAATCCAACACCTCTGTCTTTTTGTTGTGTAAAAGAAATTTCACCACTACATTCTTTGAACTTTATATATTGATAAAGAGTTGAAAACACAAAATTGAAGCACAATATTACATACTTCATAGAGCTGTCTGTGAATTTTCTTTTAATATTACGTTTATTTCGATGAGTCCCCTTACTTCAAATGCCTTTTAAATGACCACCAGATCCAGATATTTTTCCCGATTTGCAAAACAGTAATTTTCGATGAATTTCAATAAGATAAAACGTGTGCTCGCTTTACAAATATTAGAAAGCAACTGTAGAGTTCTCTAATATGTATAAATATATTTCAAACACATACATATGATCTACACAATATAAAACAAGAAGCAGCTCGAGCGTCGCGCGCCGCGTTGTTTACAAACAGTTTTGCCTTACGTCGGTACCATTATAAATACAGCTATTACATTCTTTCTATTTCGAATTTCTCAATAAAAATTTAGGGCAGTACTTCTATGATACTAAGGAACATTTTTACGTAAAAAAAATCGATTTTTTGAAAATTTAGAAAGTAAAAGTCCCCTTAACACTTTGGGCCCGCGCTAGTTTCATCTCACTGCCAAGAGCTTTTCCCAGCTGATTTACAAATGATTCGGCCCTGGCCTCCATATGTTCGGTATCTTTGAGGAGTTGCTTCAATTCGTGCAACACTTCGGCGTTACCCTCTCTAATTGACAGGGACATGTTTTTGTTTATCCTGCAGAATTCATCCATCTTCTGGACCATTTCTTCAATAGTGGAAATGCGATTCATTGCATTCTGAAGTGTCCCGTATAGGCAGTTCTTCTGCCGCCTCGAGTCAAACTTTTCATAGCAATCGGGCACCACTGTTACTTCCAACTTCCCTCCGAATAAATCCTCGCACATACTTTTGTTTAAATCATTTTTCTCCATGTTCTTCCCACGATTAGCTAGGGAAGTATAAGGTCCGCCCGTGCAGAGCCCCACGTGCAGAGGTAAGGTCTGAGTACTCCAGGAGGCGATCTGGTTTCCTGGAGACACTGTAGGAGACACCACCCCCTGGTGACATGCAGCCCTTGGCACGGTCGTTAACACCTTGGCTTGTGGGTTATTACTTCAGAACCATCCCTGGAACATTGTCCGCGTCTGCTTATTTAGTTTTGTATCCGTATTCCGCAGTAACCCTCGGTACAGGGCCCCTCTATCCGCAGTCTGAGGACGCGCCCGGTCGCAAGTTCTAAGGCCCCCTGACAATGAAGAAGCATTTATAGCAAAAATTTTATTGAGGAATATATGTTTTATTTTGAAAAAAAAGTTAAATTTACTGATAAAATTATTGAAATAGAAATTTTTTTTGCACAAATAACAATTGTTTGATAAATGCTTCTTTATCACAAAAATTGAAAAATAAGATTCCTTCCCATACATTTTTAATGAGAATAATACCTCTAGGGTTTGACGAAGTGAATTAAGCTGTTTATGAAATAAAAATTGCTATTTGGAATTTGATTCGAGTTCTCGAATTGAATGAATCGATTTTGATAGCCATAACAAAAAATAATTTTTTAAAAAGCCTTTTTGTACGGTCCGTTTCTGGAAACTGTGATTGAGTACTTTTCGCACTTGTTGCACAATATTATCTTTCTTTAAGGTGGCTTCGGCGTTTGGTGTCGTATGAAGGATGGGGCCGTAAGCAAAAAATTATTTTTTAAAAAGCCTTTTTGTACGGCTCGTTTCTAAAAACTTTAATAGCGTACTTTTCGCACTTGCTGCACAATATTATTTTTCTTTTAGGTTTCTCACAATATTCTCTTAAATGTAGTCGTCAACCCTTTGTTTTTATGAAACTAATATATTCCTCGAAATAGAAAGTGTTAGTATATATTTGATTTATTTGATATGTTTAGATAATCTCTTAGCTTCAGAGCCGTCAGTGATTTTTTTTATAAACGCCGAAGCCACCTTAAACTTAAACATCGCAAGCATTTTCATTTTTATTACTAATTACAGTTTATGCGTTATTGACTTTTTTTTTGTCTATCGGCTCATTTCTCATATTCATTTGTTCTTCTATTGAAAGTGCAGGCTACATATATACTATTCTTCCCATTGGACAATCAAACACTGCATTCTGAGTAGGTTCCCATAATCACACTTTTCTCACTTCAACTTTTGATGCAATTGTCACGTGTTTTGACATCCATCGGTTCGTTTCTCATATTTTTTTTCCTATTGAAGATAATAATACCGCGTATGGGTCAGTTGATTCCCATAGTATGAAGAAAGGCTTTAACATCAGATCAGTCTGTTTTCGGAAGATTTATTCTGTTAATTAATTCATTGCGTTCTTCTATGTTCGTATTTCTTTTAAACTTCGTATTTTTTGGAGCTCAAACTTACGTGTATCATTCATTGTTACTTCAGCTGCACAATTGCGAAATTAGTTGAAAATACTTGGCTACTTGGTTCAATCTTTGCTATACTTGATTTGACTTCGTACAGTTGAAAATCGCGGATTCATTGAAGAATCCCAAGTGCGCTGGGTGTAATAAGTTATGCAATGTGATAGTAACGAGCATTTCTTTTTTAAACCACAGAGATATTTTGGTTTCCTTTTCCATTATGAGAAAATATAGATCAAAGTGCAAAAAAAAAAAAATTTCTATTATGAAAAGGAATTTCTTGCCTGTTCTTGTAAAATCTGAGCTTAACTAAATGTTTTTCGTCACTTAAAAGTAGTTTGGTCAAAACAGCAAGAATGTAATTTTCATTAAAAAAAAGTAAAATCCCTGGCGTGGAATAATTTAGAAAATTATTTATACTAACAAGTACAATTATGCCGAAACCTTAGCGTAATCTTGTTCATATTTTGCATAATTTTCGAAAAATTAGAAAGGCTATTTACGTGTCTTACCACAAACATTAAATAATACATTTTTCAAAATCATTTATTTAGCATCAATGATTCAATTTCACAAAACTATTAAGCTACAAATCAAATACGCATTTCACTAATTTTTTTTCATTCTCTGGTTTTGAGACTTCTTTGATGGAAAACCTTCAGAGATTGATGCCACTCTCTTCAAAACATTATTCATTTTGTTATTTATTGTTATGAGACTTCTTTTGTCCACTCTCGTAATTTTGTTAAAAGTAATTAAATCAAATTCGGGTGTTTCAACAAATCCTAGGATGTATTTATTCCTCAATATGAAAGTGCCAACCATAAGCTAAAAATCGACAGTTGATAGTTTTTAGCTTCCTTGTAGAAACAACAGCGGATAATAAAATTATCCTTGAAATGATTTTATTATTGGGATAGAAAATTTTGACTGCATCGCCATCGGATTGCATTGGCAAGCTGGGACTTTAGTCATTTTTTTCGATTTTCCTTGATATAAGGTAGTTGTCGCGCCAAAAATCAGTCTCTGGAAAAAGAAGTTTTTCTATGATTTCAAGACTGGTAATTATATCATCAGCCGTGTCATATGTAATGAAAGACACTCTTTTTGATAAAAAAAAATTTTTAAATTACGAAAAATAATATTTTAATAATGTTTATTGTAATAGAATATTTCCTTATTATCGCTCCATACCAAATTTTCAAAAATGGTGCGATTCTGATAAATCATAAATCATTTTTTAGGAAAAGGATTCTATACAACTTCACCGTTTCCGATTTTTGAAAATGAATCAATTATTATCAAATTCAGCAACTTGTTTATAAAAATTTCGTTTTGGAAAATTGTTTTTTAATGATTTCAACCATTAAAGAATTCATTTTCAAAAATCGGAAACGGTAAAGTTGTAGAGAATCCTTTTCCTAAAAAAATGATTCATGATTCATCAGAATCGCACCATTTTCAAAAAATTGGTAAGAAGCGATGGTAAGGAAAAATTCTATTACAAAAAACATTATTAAAATATTATTTTTCAGAATTTTTAAATTTTTACATTCTCATCATGGATGAGAAGGTATTGGTTTTATGTGAAAAATGACTTTCGAAATTTTCATCAAATCTTTACGTATTGAGACGCCCTGAGTCAGAAAAAAGGGTTTTTACGAAAGTGTCTGTCTGTCTGTCTGTCTGTAGGTCGTGTGCGGCATAACTCTCGATAGAATTATCAGATTGAATTGAGCTTTGGTACACTTTATCAGAGCCGAAAAAGTAAGGACAAGTTCGTTAACCAGCCACATCCAATCAAAATTGAGGGGTTGAGCACTACTTTTGTGTTTTTGAAAATAATTTTTTGAAAAAATCAAAAATTTCAATACAGGTTTTAGATAGTGCTCATAATACTCTAAAAATTATCCTAATAACATTTTTTGATTAAATCAAAATTAGAAATGTTACAGCATATTCAAATTCGAAAAAAGTCAATATCAAAATTCCATTTTCCAGTTAAATTATACGAGATACGAAAAAACGTTATGATACAATATTATTGAATAAATTAAGACCTACAAATTTGAAACGTAACATTTTTTCATAAGATGCATATTTTTCTTTTTAATTAAAAAAAAAAACTATTGAAAATCCAAAATTCAATTTTTTAACAATAATATGTAAAATAAGAAAAAAGCGTAAGAATACAAAGTTGTTAGTTTCAAAAAGATCTACAAGTTTTGTCTCACACAGTTTCTGATAAAACATATATTTTTCGTTTCAATACCAAAAAATACGATTCGATTTTTTTCACCAAAATATGTGAGATACGAAATAAGCGTTGTTCTGCAAAATCGTTTCCTTAAATAAAGTCTACGATTATTTTTCCTTTTTGAGATATTTGGAAGAAAATAAATTTATCAATAATCATGTAATTTATTAAGAATTTACAAAAATGCATACAGAAAATCGAGCGCGAAGCGCGAGTGTCATGATGAGAATGTGTTCCTTAAGGCCGATAGAGCCTTAAGTAAATTGAATTTCCTTTTTCACTTAAACCGAAAAAGAAACTTAGTGAATTTGAGAAAATGAATAATTTACATCATCTTTAATATTATTAAATTGCTGTGAGCTTTAGTATTAAATTATAAGAAATAAACTTAAACGTATGCGAAGAGCACAAGACCGAGCGCGAAGCGCGACGATCGAATTGCGCGCCCTAGGCGCGCTCAAACTTGCGAGCTGCGCGCGAAGCGCGTAATGAGAATGTGCCCGCGAAGCGGGCAGATTTTTTTTATTAAAAAGAGTGTCTTTCCTTACATATGACACGGCTGATGATATAATTACCAGTCTTGAAATCATAGAAAAACTTCTTTTTCCAGACTGATTTTTGGCGCAACAACTACCATAAGGTTGGTAAATAAGTGGAATTTGTCATTTTGATTTAAATTACCTCCAAATAGAAATTTTGTACTGGGAAAAATATTTTATATTTATAACACATTTCACTTTCTTAAATTTGATGCTATAATAAATGATCTCACATGGCCATGTTCTCGCAACTTATAAATGTATCAGCGAAATGAAAATATCTTAAACTGCATTTTGATTAAAATTGAATAACCTTACGTTATTTCAGGTTTCATACCCTTTAATATTTAGATGAATATGTCCAAAAAATTCATGTTAAAAAACTAGAAAAAATATTTGTATTATTTATAAATTAATTTTACAGGTCCTTAAAAAAATAAAAAATTCCTACAAAGGTGTAAATATTCTACGTGTAAAACGCTTTCACTCTTTGAAAAAATTCTGTTGTAAGGTTTCGATATAAATAATTTGAGACGTTCACTCATTATTACTCTCATTTTAATCAGAATACGGAAAAATCAATTTTCCCGATCGAAGAAGTGAACTGACCCAGTTGAATATTTCCTCATATTTTATTTGTCAATAACAATTAACGATGGCAGAGCGCCTAATATTTCCAATTCCATTATTCCATAAAACTATTTTTAATTCTTTTTAGGTATCTGTATGTACACTGTTACAAATTTCTGTATTAAACTTCCATTACAAGTAATGGAAGTTTATTTCAGTAACGTATATTAAATTAAAAATACTTTCATCATAGAAGATACAATCTTGTAATTGAATTTTAATGCACATGTGTATCCTCCCCTCGGACTGGTACCATCACGAAGTCCTTCTCTTGGCTATGCCAAAAAAGGACGGGTGGGGAGGCTTAGCAGACGGCCCTCGGGTCATGGAGGTTGTAGTGTCCGGATGAATCGGTGAACAAATGCATGGGGCTCTATAGACGGGCATCTTCCCATTGCGTGAAGAGTGCCCTATAAACGAGTCTATCCCATGTTGAAAGCGGGGGACGCTATGAACGCGTCCATCCCCATGCATGAAGAAGGATGTATGCCCCAGGCAGCGGCGCTGAGAATGAGTCTGCGAGTGTCTGTGAGGAATGAGTGAACTGATTGAATGACAGCGGTGCCTGACTGTGATATGTGTCCTTCGAATATGAGAGGAGAACCTATAGACGGTCTCCCTCTTGAAAGAGACTAAGAGCGAATTGACGTATGGAATCTCCTGGGGGACACTACAAAAACCTCCGCAGTCTGTGACCAAGAACATTCCAAACGATCGTTTCCGTATTACATCCCACTGGGAGTTGCTAGGCACCACCAAGTTGCCTGACATGCGAAGACACGGGCGACAAAGAGGTCGCCCATGTGTCAGGGTGCGGCTCCTGCCCGGTCTTCCGGGAAGAGCTTTGGAGGTTGAGAGGCAGGAATTGAAGTTCCTGCAGCTCAACCTCGGAAGGGGGAAGGATGCCCAGGACCTCCTGATGCAGACTGCCAGGGAGAGGGGGGCCGATGTGCTGCTCATTAGTGAGCAGTACAAGTGGTCCGAAAATTCTGCTTGGTATCAGGATGCATAAAGGCGGGCTGGCATCCTTGTTTGTAATCCTCATTTGGGCGTCGGGGACTTCCTGGAGACCGACGCGGGGTTCGTTTGGGTGGAGGTGGCGGGTGTGCGTGTGTACAGCTGCTACTTCTCCCCCGGCGATCCCTTTGATGTCTTTGAGACCCAGATCCTCCTCTTTGAGGAAAGCCTCCGTGACGCCATCGGGCGATCTCTCATAGTGGGTGACTTTAATAGCAAGTCGCCCGAGTGGGGTGAGGCCCGCCTAGATACGAGGGGAATCTTGGTTGGCGAGATGGCCGCTAGGAACGACCTGATCGTCTTGAATCAGGGCGGGGAATTCACGTTCAGACGATGAGCGGGGGGTTCAATAATTGATCTCACTATTGCCGCACCTCACCTGGCTTCAAGGATAAGCGACTGGTCGGTCCTCGAGGCTATAACCTTGAGTGACCACCGGTGCATCGAATTTACTCTAGAACCACGGTGTCGAACGGTGGATAAGGGTAGGGGCGGCGAAGAAAGGAGCCCCTCCTTGAATACGAGACGACTCAGCAGGGAAAGACTTCGCGAACACCTTGAAGAAACCAGGCTCATTGATGAGCTTGGTTGGGTCTGCCCTGCTGGGTCGTTTGAAGCTACTGTGCGCTCAGCGAGGCAGAAGGTGGTCGTGGCTTGCGACAACTCGATGCCTCGCCGTATGCGCAGGCAAGCCAAAGGTTACGTTGTACTGGTGGAACGACCAGTTGGCAGCCCTACGTCGAGAATGCCTCGCAGCGCGGCGAAAATTCACCCGTTCCAAGGAGAATGCTATGCTGCATGAGGCATGGAAAGGGGCAAAAACAGCTTTGAGGCGAGGCAAAAAGAAAAGCCGACTTGAATGCTGGAAAGACTTGATCGGTGAGGTCGAGAATGACCCATGGGGTCTCGCCTTCAAAATAGTCACCAAGAGATTGGTGGCTAGAAGAAAGACCCCGGGCCTGGATAATCCCGATTGAGTCAAGTACATTGTGCGAAGCTTGTTTCCACACGTGGAGCCGTTCCAAAGACAGGACCGAAGTTCCTGCGTGGTCCGGCGCGAAGAACTCTTCACTCTCGAAGAACTAAAGAGAGCGGGTGGAAGGCTTAAGGCAAATACAACGCCGGGTATGGACGGGGTGCCGAACGAGATCCTCAAAAAGGTGATCGGGGGATACCCGGAGATCCTCCTAGAAGCCTTTAACTCCTGTCTTCGGGAGGAGAGGTTCTTCGCAGATTGGAAGAAGCGGAGGTTAATCCTGCTGAGGAAGGGCAACAAAACTCTAGGGGTTGCCTCGTCGTATAGACCAATATGTCTATTGGATACGATGGGGGAACTTCTGGAGGAAATGATCCTACAAAGACTACAGGGTCACATGGTCCGCGAGAATGGTCTCTCGGAAAACTAGTTTGGCTTTCGAAAAGACAGGTCCACAGTTGACGCCATCCAGGCAGTGGTGGACATCGCCACTAAAGCAAGAAGAGGGACCTACCTGCTGGAACGAGCATCGTCGGCTTCGCGGATGACGCACTTGTCGTGTGCGCCGCTGACGACGTCGGAATCCTAGAGCTGAGGATCAATGAAAATCTGTGGCTATCAAGGCGCTGGGTGGATAGCAGAGGCCTTAAAATGGCCCCTGAGAAAACCGAGGCTTTGCTCCTTACGGACAGGAGATCCTTCCAATACCCGAGGATCGTTCTCGGAGAGCATGTGGTCGAGTGGAAAACAAGCATTAAGTACCTGGTGGTGCAGCTGGATCGTAGGCTTAGCTTTGGCGAACACATAAAGATCGCAGCTGCCAAAGCCATCCAATGTGGAGCGAACTTGGCCCGGCTTATGACAAACATTGGTGGACCCAGGAAAGCGAAAAGAAGATTGGTGGCGAGCGTGGTCCATTCGAAGCTGCTTTATGCAGCTCCGGTCTGGTCCAATGCCTTGCAAAACCATGCTATCCAGAAGAGGCTGTTCTCGGCGCAGAGACTTGTCGCTCTGAGAATAGTTTCAGCATATAGAACTATCTCGACGAGCGCTGTTTTAGTCCTAGCGAGCGTCCCGCCAATAGATTTATTGGCGGAGGAAAGGCAGGAGACCTTTCAGCTTCGTAAGAAGCTTACCTGCGCCGAGCTGCAGGAAATCGCTCGCGCAAAGGAGGCCATCCGCGAGGATGGAAGGCGCAGACTCGTCGAGAAGTGGCAGATGAGATGGAATGGTGAGCAGACAGGGAGATGGACACACCGTCTAATCCCGGAGCTCGCCACCTGGCTGAATAGAAAGCACGGGGAAGTCGGCTTTTATTTGGCGCAAGCGGTCTTGGGCCATGGCTGTTTCAACGCGTACCTGAGGCGCTTTAAGAAGAGAGACGAGGAGACGTGTTGCTACTGCGATTTCCCGGTGGATAACGCGGAGCACGCACTCTTCGTCTGCGCAAAATGAGGTGTGGCTAGGGAGGTCCTCGGTCAGGCAGTGGGGTCCGAGCTTACTCCTGACATGATGGTCCCTCTCATGCTCCTGTCTGAACGGTTCTGGACGCTCACCGTGTCATTCGTCACACTTATGATGAAGACGAGGGAGCTTGATGGGCGTTGAGAGCGTAACAACGGGGAGGGCCAGTAGAAATCGCATCGGGGCCTTCACCCGCGGTTCTACGCCCTGGTCGGACTTGGCTGTCCGCGTCTGCCGGGGGAGGAATTTTCTTGTTCCCCCCTAGGCTGGCGCGGCTAGTCGATCTGCCTAACGGGCGTGCAGCCACGGATGGGAGTCCCGGGCGAACGGATGACGGAAGAGTCGTACGCGACTTTAAGCCGGAACCAACCACCACTGAAGTTTAAAGCCGAAAGGCGGTTCCGCGGGTGGTGTATTGGTTCGAGAGAGGGGGTTTTTTGGTTTTAACAGGTATGCCTAGACCCGTCCTAGAAGAGTCCTGTACAACGTCTATAAAAGATTTCGCCACGTTTCCTCCTTACCAAAAAAAAAAAAAAAAAAATACACATGTGTATATATTTTAATGCTGTTTGTTAATTTCAATATATTTTGATTTACCAGTTGTGTATTAAAGTCTATTAAAATTAATAAGATTTTTAACAGTGTACAAGCACATAGTTTAAACACAATGTATTTCACTTACTCTTCCGTTAATGCAGAGTCCACTATACGATTTTAACAAAATTTGTTGCTGCACATCAAAAGTTACGTTCTTAAATAGCACTGGTCCTTGCTGATAAAACATATAAAAAATACAATCATTATAATGAAGGAGATCAATATTTCCATTACTTATTTGATAAATTTCATTAATAATATTGCACTGACTCTGGCAGTTCATAGAATGACTTTTATTAGTTTGTAATAACAAGAAAATATTAATTCGAACAGTAGTAAGAATCATTCTTTCATAAAAAGAATTTTCTAGAGTGTTTTTTAAACATTAAACTCAATTTCCAATTTTCGTAACTCAAAAAACTATCTAATACAGGCAGATCTCTGGTAAGGGTATGATTAATATTCTGTCGTACAGCAAAGAAACGTCTTCGACCGCCATTTTAATCGATATCGCCTAACATTTATAATTGGTTTATATGCATGGACTTTTTTTCACTGAAATGAAGTCAATAATAATTCGCTGTTGTACTATGAGGCATTTTTCTGCGGCGGTGTGAGGGTAAAATCAAGACTGTTCCTTACCTAGGACACTTGAATAATAATTCATTTCTACCTATGCAAAAAAGTTGTCTGTCACGATTTTATCCCATACCTGCAACACTTTTTGCCCTCTTATATCTTATACGTATTCAAGTAGAATTTGAGTTACTTCAAGGAGGATCATGCCTTTCCTATGAAGCCTTTAGAAAACGTGATCAATTACCATTTTAAAAACTATTGAGTCTGATATTCAAAAACAAAATTATTTTAAAAGAAAAATTTTCGCTTCACTGATTCCGTTTCTTTCTAGATCTTGACATTTCAATGCCATTCAATGCCCACCTTCTTACCGGGCGGTCCGCTCAATTGTTACCAACAAAGATATTTTTTATATTTCAAAATTTTGTTTCAGTAAAGCGAACATTTTCCTCTTAGAATATGTATTGAATAACAGCATTAAAATTTTTGATGTTGTAATTAATTAAGTTTTCCAAAGGCTTCTTAGGACCGCATGATCCCCTTGAACCTAAAGGAAATGGTATATATGTATGGCCTTGTTATAATTCTGATTGTTTCAACCAGGGATTTTTCTAGTGACGCTCCATGTTTTTGCGTCTAAAAACTAAAACTGCTTAAAGCATTCTACCTAAGCATTCTTGCGTTATTGACTCTTGACAAATCGACTCGCAATACTAGTCAAACGTCATGCCAGTAATGTATTTTTACCTGTTTCGTCCACCCTACCATTACTCCATCGAACGTAGTGTCCAGCATTTTCAACCAGTTAACTTCTAAAGACTGTGGTAGTTCAATAGATTCAGACAGCTGAAGCAAAATGTATCTTTTTATTTTTTGTGTGCTCAATATATTTAAAACTTTCAAATGTTATGTAGAATTACTTACATAAATAAGACAATAATCGGACAAACTTTGAAGGCGTGATGTACTATAAAGTTTAGTCAATGTAAAATTATTTCTTAAATAGCTTGATCCAGTCAGAACGCCAATATCATTAAGTGGCAATATCCGTTTAACACAGCTATGAATAGTCATTATATAACTTGGTTTTATTAGTGCTCCAACACATAATACTTCATTTTTCGCATTGTAGAAGGCAGCAATGGCATTAAAGTATGTCTCATCGTTGATCGGAATGCCCTCTGATAAGGTAAATCAATTTAGAAAATAATAATTTTGTTTGCTGTAACTAATATTTATAACTAAAATTTGGAAACATAATGAAAGAGATACAAAACGTGATCTCTAGACTTAAATTGGTCTTCAATAATTGGACAAATTTATTGATAAATTACCAATATTTATAAAGTTTTTATTGTTCAAAAGCATTAAAAACCAAGTTAGCTGCTAAAATGTTTACATAGTATATATTTTGTTCATAAGCCGTGAGGCTTATAACACTTTTTCTTAATTTGCATATTTCAAATACGAATTAAGCACATACTTTAACGATAAATTCTGCACACAAACCTGGTTCAGACTGTCGTTTTGGCCCTATTATATTAGATTTAAGTACTCCCTGAAAGAATCTTTTGAGATTATTTACGTCTTGGATTGAAATTTTGTAGAAAACTATATTTCCAATTGAATTATGATGAGTTAATCCTATAATGTCCGTCCCCTCTATTAAGAAACTGCCTTGGGGAAACTAGAATGTTAACAACAATTTATTATCAACTCCTTCATGAAGAACTAAAGTACTTTTTAAAATCATTCATCTTTTAATTTAATTTAATGAATTTTACTCACTTTCAAATCATCGTAGCTGTCAGCCATTTGAATCACTGACATTGTTTTACCAACTTTTACAGTTATCGGCTCACTGTTGGGACCTTTCTATTCAAGCATATAAAACATACAATTTTTCTATTCGCGAAAATCAAAAGTTTCACCACATAAAGATTATTAATTATGGTACACAGGTCTGTACCATTATTTCTCGGTGTTTTAGTCGATTGTATACACCGTAGATAATCGTTTATTGATTCAGTACTCACTCTCTAAATTTGAATCAGTCAAAATCTACTGATTATCAGTGAAAATTAACTGATATAACAATGAAAAATATTTTTTCACTAATGAATCAGTGAAAAGGTAAATCACTGATTTAATCGGTGAAAATTTGACTGATTTAGATTTAGAGAGCACAGAGTTTAGGTAAGTACTAGAATTTAAGCTACAGATATACAAATTGTATACATATATGGGGCAAATTTCGTCAAGTGTACCCGCCTAAAAACTTTTTGTCTCCGATTTCCTTGAAAGTCCGCGAAATTATTGTCCTAGTGAACCTCTTTTGAATCCCCTAAGAGAACGTCTCTAGTACGACTGGTTGTCAGTATACAGGGGCTCGAATTTTCAACCTTTTACCGCGCACGCTGATACTCAATTAACCATAACTTCTACAAAAGTTATCCAAATTAATTTTTTTATCGAGGTCATAGAAACATTTTTTCATCAGCTTTACGTTGAAGGAAATGGTTATAGATGAAAAAAATTATTTGAGCTTCATTTTTTAATTTTAAACATATTTTTGAGTTTTTCTGCAAGTGCGGCCGCGAATTTTTTTTCCAAAATTATGTTTAAAAAAAAGCTTGGCTCATTTTAAAGAGAAAAAGCCAAGCTTTTTTTTAAACATAATTTTTGAAAAAAAATTAGCGACCGCATTTGCAGAAAAACTCAAAAATATGTTTAAAATTAAAAAATGAAGCTCAAATAATTTTTTCCACCCAAAACCATTGCTTTCAGCGTAAAGCTGATAAAAAAGCTCCATAAAAAAATTAATTTGGATAACTTTTGTAGAAGTTATGGTTAATTGAGTATCAGCGTCCGCGGTAAAAGGTTGAAAATTCGAGCCCTTGTATACTCACAACCCGTCGTACTAGAGACGTTCTCTTAGAGGATTCAAAAGAGGTTCACTAGGACAATAATTTCGCGGACTTTCAAGGAAATCGGAGACAAAAAGTTTTTAGGCGGGTACACTTGACGAATTTTGCCCCATATACAGATCATAAGTTATTGCCCGTAAAATGATAAGAGTTTTTGACTCAAGGGTATCACTTATATTAAATGAATCGTAAGTTTATCGCTTAAGGTAGTTGTCGTGCCAGAAATCAGTCTCTGGAAAAAGAAGTTTTTCTATGATTTCAAGACTGGTAATTGTATCATCAGCCGTGTCATATGTAAGGAAAGACACTCTTTTTAATAAAAAAAATTTTAAAATTACGAAAAATGATATTTTAATAATGTTTTTTGTAATAGGATATTTCCTTATTATCGCTTTTTACCAATTTTTTGAAAATGATTGAAGTTTCTTAAATCATAGCTTATTTTTTCGATGAAAATATTCTCTACAACTTAAAAGTTTCCAATTTGTGAAAATGAATCAATTATTATCAAATTCAGCAATTTGTTTATAAAAATTTCATTTTGGAAAATTATTTTTTAATGATTTCTACCATTAAAGAATTTATTTTCAAAAATCAGAAACGGTTAATTTGTATAGAATATTTTCATCGAAAAAATAAGCTATGATTTAAGAAACTTCAATCATTTTCAAAAAATTGGTCAGAAGCGATAATAAGGAAATATCCTATTACAAAAAACATTATTAAAATATTATTTTTCATAATTTCTAAATTTTTTTTATTAAAAAGAGTGTCTTTCCTTACATATGACACGGCTGATGATATAATTACCATTCTTGAAATCATAGAAAAACTTCTTTTTCCAGAGACTGATTTTTGGCATGATAACTACCTTAAGATAATTATTGTGATTATTTCTAGCTCTAAGAGCAAGAAGTAGTTTCATTAGCTTAACATATGACAATAGTGATAGAAAATTGATCAAGAATCGACAATCAATATTGAGATAATATTTTAGGAGACGTGAATTCTCACCTTATAATCCCATCCTACGATTATTCCATTATGAATGCCATAGTCGGATTCATCCACAAAATTCACATTTAAATCCAGCAATACATTAATATCTTGATTCAACTAAATCAAATTTCGATTTTTTTATGTATTTTTTATTGAGAAACTTTGAAGCGTTGTGCACTGAGAGAAATCCTATTAGATTTGCTGACTAAAGGATCACAACCATTTATTTTTAGTAAACAGTACCAAAAATTTTGTAAAACTTACCAATCCTCAAAAGTCTATGGAACTATAAGTATGCTACTAGTTTTTTTTTGTAAAATTGATCAAATTCATTTAGTTCGAGAAAAGTAATTATTTTATTTTCATATGTAATATTTCGTGTAATTATAAATCTTTGATAATAGTAAACTTCAAGAAATAATTGTACAGACGAATTAGATTTTTCCTGTTTATCAACTTTTTTTAATCGTTTTGAAATAGTCACATACATTGATTACTTAAAATGTTGCTTTTCTTCTTCATCAAAATGAGAAGAATTAAATCATGGTAATTTTAAAGTATAATTGTAAACTTTTGTGTAGTTTGTGATGAAAAACATGTCAACAATTATCATCCTTTGTTACATTTTGAAAAACCATAATTAAAAAAGTTTTTCTCCTGAACAATTCTAACCTAAGAAAGTTTCCATCGACTTTAACCGAAATAAAATAGATAGAATGATGAATTTAACATTTTTTTTCAAAGTTGGAATTACTATTTTAATCATGTACGGATGAAAAAATTTATCAGTTTCTAATTAAGATATTGAAATAGTTTTTAATACAACTTAGTGAATCTAGCTGTAAGAATTAAGGTGTTTAGATGATACAGAGTAAAAAACATACTTGTGACCCTTTTTTACAAAAAAAAAATAGGTAGCCACGACTAATACTTTCTCTCAGTGTATAGTAGCAAATATAAAATCCAACTCATTGAAATTAAAATTCTACAGTATTTTGATGTGAAACTACTTACAATTACTACAGAAAATTTGGATACTGACGAAAGTTCTTGTATACATTGTAGAATATAGTCTGGATCAATTTTATTTAATTTCATTGCTCCAGTTTGAACAGCAATCTCTCTATATGGATGTAGTATTCGGGAACATTCTGCAGTAGAAAATATCACATTTGATCTAATTAAAGCTCCAATACATAACATTGTTAATTTTTTTTCTTCAGGACCGTTTTTCCAAAAGGAAACAACGACATTCAAACATCCTTTATTGTTTCTTTCAGCTATTTCTGTATTTTCTATTCCTGCAAAAAGATATACTTTAAACATTTTGAAACGAAATAATAGTTGCTTATATAAGATGATGTTTTTTCAACAGGGAGACTGACAAACTCCACTGTGCAGATAAAAGAAACGTTCAGAAGCAACCCAAACAATCCCGAATTTTATCGAAGAGCAGTTGTATAATACGTATAAGTTCTTTAAAATATAAACTGCTGATCTTATATCTTTTCTAATGCAAAGCATTATTATAAATAGAAGGTGTGGGAATAAATACAATAATTTTACTTTTTAGGTAAAAAAGTTAGAAAAACATCATATACCTGTCATTGAAAGCAGTGCAGTGGTTCATCATTTGCGGAACGTCTCCACCGTCAGAATTGGCTATTGGTAAAAGTGAGATAAAAGTAGTTGCGTCTCACTTCAACTAATGGTCAACCTTGAAGGTGGAGACTTTCCGCCAATTGTAAACCACTTCTCTGCCTTCAATGACAGGTTTATGATGTTTTTCTAGTTTCTATCGCTAAAAAGTAAAATTATTGTATCTATTCCTACACCTTCACTGAGAAAAATGGATTATAAAATTTAATATCCAGGTCCAGTGACTATATGGGATAGCTATTTAGATTATAAATACTATAATCTAGATTATAAGAAGTATAATTCAGATTATAAGTGACATAACCTACAATTTTTTCTATATTCTAAAATCATACCGCTTATAATCGAGATTATAGTTTTTATAATTCAAATGGCTGTCCTATAGTCACTAAACCTGGATATTAAATTTTATTATCCATTTTGCTCCGTGTTCTATTCCAAATTTCGCCACAGAATCATAATTGCAATTCTTTAAATATTTTTTTACCGTTGTTAACCAAAATAATGCGTGGTCAGAGAACGGTCAGAGTATTTCTGACCGTTCTCTCAACCGGGTCCGCTAGACATTCCAAAGGAGAATTATAATTACCTTCGGTATAAGGAACAACAAGAAGCGTCAAAAGTATTGCAGTTTTTACGTCCTTCATGTTTGCTGAATCACGAAATCTTATTATTTAAATTTAGATTCTGATTTTATACAGTGGAAACGTGGTTAGGTTAGATATGTCAGATAGAAGCTTGCCACGTCTAATGGTAATTCAGTTACACAGATAGATTAAATCAAATTTAAAGTACAATTCCACAGGCGTTAATTACGTCATTGAAAAATACACTATGAAAGTTGCGATAATAAGCTGTCAAGATACAGTAAAACCTCATTTATCGGAACGCCCTTGAAATGTAAACACCTCGTTTACCGGGATTTGGAGGGCTCCCCACTACCACCTACAGTCTCATGGTGGGTTGCCATGAATCTTGTTGTATGTTGACATTTAGTAATGGTTATGTACATAAGTTGTAATGTATTTGCAAATTGTGTAAATTTATTTGGTTTTTCATGATGGAAAATGAAGATAGAAATACAAACGAAGGTATGTAAAAAAATTGACATAATAAAACTCCTGCAAATGAAACATCTGGAAACTGTCACTATGTCACTATGTACAAGGAGTGGTGGCTGGAGGAGAAACAAAATGTCCCGATAAATGAGGTTGCGAGATCCCGATAAGTGAAGATCTCGATAAATGAGTGTCCTGATAAATGAGGTTTTACTGTAAATGCAAGTTTGCCCTTTTTTGCTGTGAAATCAAATGAGAATGAAATATCTGATGCAAAATTGCAAAAATGCCAAAAAATACAGTAGAAGAAAACAGCATTGGTTAAATTTAAACGAATGGTAAGTTGTCGGAAGCAATCTACCAGTAGAAAAATGGCGGAAGTCGTAGACAGGTTGGTAGACTAGGTTTGTCTTGTCCTGAAATTTTGATATTATTGTGATAAGAATAAATAATTGAGGCAAAAGGCAGGATTTCAAGGTGTCTAATTATTTAAGAACGAAATGTATAGTGAATTGTGAAAAGAGAATTAGATTAAATATTTCAAACTATTGTAAATATAAAGAAAACGTTACAATGCATTAAGAAAACATTATTAATTTATGTGAAAAAAGTTGTGTCAGGAGTTCTATTTACTTAAAATTGTAATTACAGAGTGAGGGAATGTATGCCCACTTTCACCCATGAATTGTATGGAAGATATCGATACCCACGTTCTAATATGTCGTATCCCACAAAATTTGAGAAATTGACTTTTTTTGAAAAATGGATTAATAATAATGTTTTACAGCTTCTATTAAAATCTTGGGAGTCAAATTGTTTATTTAATATTTTTAAATAAATATTCTAATATGTCGTATCCCACATGCTGATTTTCACGAATTCTAATATGTCGTATCCCACATCCATTGATTAAGTCAGCGCCAGCGATGTGACAGTTAATTTTTATTTTGTGAATAGTCTTAAGGTTATTTTAAGAAATTATTTAATAAAATGAGTAAGAAGGTAATTACAAATAATATTTTTACAACTCCAATTAAATCTAGAGCATCCGCTGAAACCTCTGTTTGTAGATCGATTAAAAATAACTAAAAGTAAATGACAACAATTACAGGCATTAAAAAAAGTGTTGCTGAGAGATACACACTGCTTCTATGATAATATAAAATATATTGATGATACTGACTCTGCTTCTGACCAATCTCCATCAATAAAAAATTTGGAAGCCAAGAGTAAAAATATAGTTAAGGTAACTGAAAAGACTAAGAATAAGAAACGAAAAGCTAATCAAGTTAATCTTGGTGTTAAAAGCAAAGTACTGCGTACTAATAATAGATTTATAAAACCTGAAGATAATGATATTAATTATAAAGAAAATTGTGATAATACCAGACGAAAGAGGACAAGAAATTTTCAACAATCTCAGCAAGAAAATGTACTTGAAGTAAAAAAAAAAAAAAATTAAGAGTACTTAAAATGAAAAAAAAATGATTTAAGCAATATTAAAGATAGTAAAAATAAAATGTATCAATAATGTTATATTATAATAATTATGAATTAAACAATACAAAATAAGAGAGAAAAATGTTATGTATGGGATGAAACAATATTTAATTATAAAACGATTAAGGTAGTACGATCACGAAAATTAGACCTCAGGCAAAAATAGATAATTTTGCTTTCAAGAATAGCAATATTATTATGGAAGTGCTAATTTGAAAGAGAAAAGATTATTTTTCATGAAAAAAATTTAAAACACAAAAAAATAATTTTATTTTTTCCCAAACTTATTTTCTTATCGCTTCGAGCCAAATTTTTAAAAATGATGCGATTTTAATAAATCACGGTTCATTTTTTTAGGAAAAAGATTCTCTACAACTTGACCGTTTCCGATTTTTGAAAATGAATTCTTTAATGGCTGAAATTATAAAAAAACAATTTTTCAAAACAACATTTTTATAAACAAATTGCTGTATCTGATAATAATTATTTCAATTTCAAAAATAGGAAACGGTCAAGTTGTAGAGAATCTTTTTTCAAAAAAAATGAACCCTGATTTATTAAAATCGCATAATTTTTTAAAATTTGGCTCGAAGCGATAAGAAAATAAGTTTGGGCAAAAATAAAATTTATTAATAACATTATTTTTTTGTGTTTCAAATTTTTTTCATAAAAAATAATCTTTTCTCGTTCAAATTAGCCCTTCAATAATAATATTGCTATTCTTGAAAGTAAAATTATCTAGTTTTGCCTGAAGTTTAATTTTCATGATCGTACTACCTTAAATCAATTTCTTTTCTAAAATACATTTTAATTTTTTCTTCTTGCGTAACCCACATAAATATCATAAAATTTATTTAAATAATTTTTTTTGCTTTAATTATTATTATTTATGCATTTTTATGAACGTATAAAACAAAAATTTGTTTATCTTTATTTATTTGTGCTAGCAAGACGTTTTCATCGTTTCCTGAAAAATTTTCCAAATGTGGGATACGACATATTAGAACGTGGGTATCGATATATAGCATAATACCTCGAAGAAACTTTATCAATAGAGTTGAATTTATCATGTGAACGACCACATGATTCGTCCCAATTTTTAAATTTTAAACAATCATTGAATTCTTTACATTGTGTCATTAGTTCTTTTTCTCAATATGTCCTCCACTGTAATGTAAACAAAGTCTTGGAAATCCTACGCAGTAAAAGAGGTTATGTTCTCTGTATACTTTAGTATATGACTATCATTTTTGCAAAAACTGTACATGCAGCATATATATGCGCTCTTATACTTTCTTTTATTTTAATTCAATTTTACTTGGAAAAAAATTAATTAAACCTCGTTATTTCCTTTAAAAAATGAATAGGTAAAACGGTCTATTGAAATATTATAACAAAATTGCAGTAAATGATTAAAAATATTGAAAAGAATAAAAATCATAAGACTTAAAAATTTATCTCGTAGCTTGTAAATCAAAATGAATCAGTCCAGTCTGGAAATCTCGTATAGAATAAAGTTGTAGAGTTAAATCTATACAAATAACACAGTAAGCGAACACCGTTTAGTAACTTGGGATTCAAACCGTCCAATAAAATATCAAAAATATACCCAAAAATTATTTGATCTTTAGTAACGAAAAATACGAATAACGAAAAAAAAGTGACTGAGAGTTTTTTATTCTATCCTGATAGATTTTCCCCTCTTTCATAAAGAATATAGTCCTATGCCTATTAGTTAAGAAATTCGAAATCGTTCAAGAAATGGGATTTCTTACAAACAAGTGGACGGAATCGTGTATTTTTAAAAAATTTCAATATCATAAAATAATAGACGTGTTTTCAAATGTATCACAGCGCAATGAAGAAACATTTATAGCAAAAATTTTATTGAGGAATATACTTGTATGTTTTATTTTGAAAAAAAAGTTGAATTTACTGATAAAATTATTGAAATAGATAATTTGTTTGCGCAAATAACAATTGTTTGATAAATGCTTCTTTATCGCAGAAATTGAAAAATAAGATTCCTTCCCATACATTCTTAATGAGAGCAATATCTTTAGGGTTTGACGAACTGAATTTAACTGTTTATGAAATGAAAATGCCTATATGGAATTTTATTCGAGTTCTCGAATTGAATGAATCGATTTTGATAGCCATAACCGAAAAATAATTAATTTAAAAAGCCTTTTTGTACGACTCGTTCCTGGAAACTGTAATTGAGTACTTTTCGCACTTGTTGCACAATATTTAGTTTAGTTTAATATTTAGTTTAGTGACGTATGAAGTGAGGGGCACCGTGGGGGCACGTTTTACATGAATGATCATTGCTACTTATTTTTGTGATAATCATGTGTATTGTAGAAGAGTAAGAAATCGCAGAAATATCGCCAGAAAAGAGCGATTGTAAAAATTTGTTAGTTTCACCTCGAAGCGATTTTTATATTCTGTACTTTTCTCGCAATTTTATCATAATTGTAGTTGTCAACCCTTTGTTTTTATGAAACTAATATATTCCTCGAAATTGAAAGTGTTACTATACTGTAAAAAAAATCGTAATATTCCAATACATAGGTGATAAAATTTTTCGATAATAATCTGAAAAAATAATCTTCTATCGAATTATTTCAATAATTTACGAGAAATATTCAAATCTCTATTGGAATTTTTTTCAGTATTGAAATTTTTTAAGTGCAGTCTTAGAATTTTTCAAAGTCACACGCGCAATATTCGGCACGTCATTGAATATTTCCTACATGATTTCACATAAAAATTTCGAAACAAATATTGGTTAATTACTTCCCATACTTTATTGGAAGTTTCTAAAAAAAATTTTTAGGGTGTATATATTTAATTTATGAGGACTCGTGATTTTGTTCCGGACTTTCGCCGATTTTGATGAGGAGTCCCATAAAACTACTTGTTAAACTGACACTTTTTCGGAAACGTTTTTGTCAGAAGTGACATCTTGAACCATGGTATTTCTTTTCCCCAAATGAATCTAGCATATTTTATTTAGATAATCTCTAAGTTTCAGAGCCGTCAGTGATTTTTTTATAAACTCCGAAGCCACCTTAAACTTAACCATCGCAAGAATTTTCATTTTTATTACTAATTACAGTTTATGCGATATTTACTTTGTTTTTCGTCCATCAGCTCATTTCTCATATTCTTTTGTTCTTCTATTAAAAGTGCAGGCTACACATATACTATTCTTCCCATTGGACAATCAAACACTGCACTCTGAGTAGGTTCCCACAATCACACTTTTGTCACTTCATCTTTTTATGCAATTGTCACGTGTTTTGATATCCATCGGTTCGTTTCTCATATTTTTTTTCCTATTGAAGGTAATAATACCGCGTATGGGTCAGTTGATTCCCATAGTATGACGAAAGGCTTTAACATCAGATCAGTTTGTTTTCGGAAGATTTATTCTGTTAATTAATTTATTGCGTTCTTCTATGTTCGTATTTCTTTTAAACTTCGTATTTCTCGGAGCTCAAACATACGACTATCATTCATTGTTACTACAACTGCATAATTGCGAAATGAGTTGAAAATTCTTGGCTACTTGGTTCAATCGTTGCTATACTTGATTTGACTTTGTACAGTTGAAAATCGCGGATTCATTGAAGAATCCCAAGTGCGCTGGGTGTAATAAGTTATGCAATGTGATAGTAACGAGCATTTCTTTTTTAAACCACAGAGATATTTTGGTTTCCTTTTCCATTATGAGAAAATATAGATCAAAGTGCAAAAAAAAAAAAATTTCTATTATGGAAAGGAATTTCTTGCCTGTTCTTGTAAAATCTGAGCTTAACTAAATGTTTTTCGTCACTTAAAAGTAGTTTGGTCAAAACAGCAAGAATGTAATTTTCATTAAAAAAAGTATAATCCCTGGCGTGGAATAATTTAGAAAATTATTTATACTAACAAGTACAATTATGCAGAAACCTTAGCGTAATCTTGTTCTTATGTTGCATAATTTTCGAAAAATTAGAAAGGCTATTTACGTATCTTATCACAAACATTAAATAATAAATTTTTCAAAATCATTTATTTGGCATCAATGATTCAATTTCACAAAACTATTAAGGTACAAGTCAAATACGTATTTCACTAAATTTTTTTCATTCTCTGGTTTTGAGATTTCTTTGATGGAAAACCTTCAGAGATTGATGCCACTCTCTTTAAAGCATTATTAATTTTGTTATCTATTGATATGAGACTTCTTTTGTCCACTCTCGTAATTTTGTTAAAAGTAATTGAATCAAATTGCGGTGTCTCAACAAATCCTAGGATGGATTTATTCTTCACTATGAAAGAACCAACCGTAAGCTAAAAATCGACAGTTGATAGTTTTTAGCTTCCTTGTAGAAACAAGAGCGGGTAGTAAAATTATCTTTGAAATAATTTTATTATTGGGATAGAAAATTTTGACTGCACCGCCATCGGTTTGCATTGGCAAGCTGGGACTTTAGTCATTTTTTTCGATTTTCCTTGATATAAGATTGCTAAATAAGTCGAATTTGTCATTTTGATTTAAATTACCTCCAAATAGAAATTTTGTACTGGGAAAAATATTTTATATTTATAACACATTTCACTTTCTTAAATTTGATGCTATAATAAATGATCTCACATGGCCATATTCTCGTAACTTATAAATGTATCAGCAAAATGAAAATATCTTAAACTGCATTTTGATTAAAATTGAATAACCTTACGTTATTTCAGGTTTCATACCCTTTAATATTCAGATGAATATGTCCAAAAAATTCATGTTAAAAAACTAGAAAAAATATTTGTATTATTTATAAATTAATTTTACAGGTCCTTAAAAAAATAAAAAATTCCTACAAAGGTGTAAATATTCTACGTGTAAAACGCTTTCACTCTTTGAAAAAATTCTGTTGTAAGGTTTCGATATAAATAATTTGAGACGTTCACTCATTATTACTCTCATTTTAATGAGAATACGGAAAAATCAATTTTCCCGATCGAAGAAGTGGACTGACCCAGTTGAATATTTCCGTATATTTTATTTGTCAATAACAGTTAACGATGGCAGAGCGCCTAATATTTCCAATCCCATTACTCCATAAAACTATTTTCAATTCTTTTTAGGTATCTTTATGTACACTGTTACAAATTTCCGTATTAAACTTCCATTACAAGTAATGGAAGTTTTTTTCAGTAACGTATATTAAATTAAAAATACTTTCATCATAAAAGATACAATCTTTTAATTGAATTTTAATACACATGTGTATATATTTTAATGCTGTTTGTTAATTTCAATATATTTTGATTTACCAGTTGTGTATTAAAGTCTATTAAAATTAATAAGATTTTTAACAGTGTACAAGCACATAGTGTAAAAACAATGTATTTCACTTACACTTTCGTTATTGCAGGGTCCACTATATGATTGTACCAAAATTTGTTGCCCGACATCAAAAGTAACGTTCTTAAATAGCACTGGTCCTTGCTGATAAAACATATAAAAAATACAATCATTATAATGAAGGAGATCAATATTTCCATTATTTATTTGATAAATTTCATTAATAATATTGTACTGGCCCTGTAACACTTCATGGAAAGACTTTTATTAGTTTGTAATAACAAGAAAATATTAATTCGAACAGTAGTAAGAATCATTCCTTCATAGAAAGAAATTTCTAGAGTGTTTTTTTAAACATTAAACTCAATTTCCAATTTTCATAACTCAAAAAACTGTCTGAAACAGGCAGATCTCTGATAAGGGTATATTTTATATTCTGTCGTAGAGCAGAGAAACATCTTCAACCCCTATTTCAATCGAAATCGCCTAACATTTATAATTGGTTTATATGCATGGACTTTTTTCCACTGAAATGAAGTCAATAATAATTAATTGTTACCTATGCAAAAAAGTTGTCGTCACGACTTTATCCCATACCTGCAACACTTTTTGCCCTCTTTTTTCTTATATATAACTACAATTTGAGTTACTTTAAGGAGGATCATGCCGTTCGTAGGAAGCCTTTAGAAAACTTGATTATTACAGCTATTTGTTCATAATACTTATTTGATTTTTCAACATTTCTGATTAGCAGTTAGAAAATGAGAGAATAATTTTAAAAGTTCAAACGGTGGAGTCTTTCAAAATTATTCAAAGAAAAAAATAAGCAAATATTCCTTAAAACCGATCATTTTTAAAGAGTACATTCGGAAAAACTGAGTTTCACATCGACCCACAGTAATTGAGCAGACCGATCATAAAAGTCGCGTCTTCGTGCGAAATTCGGTAAAAGTATTGCCCACAGGCAGAAAACGGGAGGAAAACCACAGGTATCAAACAAAAAAATAAAAAAAATAAAAATAAACATTTCTTACTGATGTTATTGATAAACCCGATTATTAGTTTTAAGTAATAGTTAATAAAAATTGCATTTTTCATCGCACCCAAATTCGATGTTTTTTAAAACTCAACTCACCGATTCTACACTACCGTCGAAAATTGTGCGCACGGTGCTCGTGATCGCTATTGAAAATCACTGCTGACTTTGAACCACGATATCTCGGTGAAAAAAAGAGATAGGGCATTTTTTAAAATACAGTTAAAAATCTTATGAAATTCCACGTCTAGTGATGCTCAATAAATACTTTTTTGACTTTCGGAAAATAATACAGCATGTGAGGAGTCAAAAAAAAAAATTCAAGATTTTCTCAAATTCTCTACCTAAACTTCAACTTTTTGCATGACCTAGGAAAAATTTTTCCAAAATCTGAAAATTATACGACATAAAGTCTAAAATCTTATCTTTAATTGAAGCCATGAAAACTTAAAAAATATTCATGGGTGCCCGAGATACGATTAAAAATGTTCAATCGTACCTGAGTTGAATTTTAATCGACGATCACGATTCTTGGACGGTTTGTTGCTCGCCACCTTTGTTGAAGCAGGACCGAAATGGCCACGCACAAAGGTGGCGCTTAAGTGGAACCCTCTTATATGTATTTTTGATTCTGTTCATTAGTAATTTTTATTTCAAATTATTCTAAATTTCAAAAAAAATTTATTGTTATTTGTGATTATTAAAAATTATTTAAATCCAATATTATCCCCATATTAACGAATAGAACAATGATATGTAAACATTTTTTATTTCTTAAAATTCTTATAAATTAGAACATTAATAAAAATTTTAATAGTCATTGTAAATATTAACTAAGAATGGAAGGAAAGGAAATAAAGGAAACACGTTCTTGGATCAAATAACATATAAGAGAGCTCCACTTAACGCCACCTTTGTGCGTGGCCTATTCGGTCCTGCCTCAACGAAGGAGGCGAGCAACAAACCGGCCGCGAATCATGATCGTCGATTAAAATTCAACTCAGATACGATTGAACATTTTTAATCGTATCTCGGGTACCCATGAATATTTTTCAAGTTTTCTTGGCTTAAATTAAAGATAAGATTTTAGAATTTATGCCTTAAAATTTTCAGATTTTGCAAAAATTTTTCCTAGGTCATGCAAAAAGTTGAAGTTGAGGTAGAGAATTTGAGAAATTCTTGATTTTTTTTTTTAACTCCTCACGTGCTGTATTATTTTCAGAAAGTCAAAAAAATATTTATTGACCATCACTAGACGTGGAATTTCATACGCTTTTCAACTGTATTTAAAAAAATGCACTATCTCTTTTTTTCACCGAGATATCGTGGTTCAAAGTCAGCGGTGATTTTTAATAGCGATCACAAGCACCGTGCGCACAATTTCCGACGGTAGTGTAGCTCAATAACTGGTGAAATGATTTGAAATTTTTGCAGTATGTTCAGAATATATACGTAATACCTTTAAAGTCGATAAAATACATAAAAATTGCATGTGTTTATGTGTATTTAATAACAAATGTCGGAGTACCGGTAACCGGGTTTCAGACACTGGCGGAAAAAAGTATACGACAAACTGAAAATTTTAGAAAACTTCCAGCGAGCTGTTTTCTTTACGACGTTTGACGTTTTATATTTAAAATTTTTTTTCAGTAAAGCGAAAATTGTTCTCTTAGAATATGTATTGAATAACAGCATTAACATTTTTTGAAGTTATAATTAATTAAGTTTTCCATGGGCTTCTTAGGATCGCATGATCCCCTTGAACCTAAAAGAAATGGTAAATATGTATGGCCTTGTTATAATTCTGATTGTTTCAACCAGGCATTTTTCTAGTGACGCTCCATGTTTTTGCGTCTAAAAAATAAAACTGCTTAAGGCATTCTACCTAACGATTCTTGCGTTATTGACTCTTTAACAAATCGACTCGCAATACTGGTCAAACGTCATGCCAATAATGTATGTTTACCTGTTCCGTCCATCCTACTATTACTCCATCGAACGTAGTGTCCAGCATTTTCAACCAGTTAACTTCTAAAAACTGTGGTAGTTCAATAGATTCAGATAGCTGAAGCAAAATGTATCTTTTTATTTTTTATGTACTCAATATATTTAAAACTTTTAAATGTTATGTAGAACTACTTACATAAATAAGATAATATTCGGAACAACCTTGAAGGCGTGATATACTACGCAGTTTAGTTAATGTAAGATTATTTTTTAAATATCTTGATCCAGTCAGAACGCCAATATCATTAAGTGGCATCAGCCGTCCAACACAGCTATAAATAGTCATAACATAATTTGGTTTTATTAGTGCTCCAACACATAATACTTCATTTGTCGCATTGTAGAAGGCAGCAATGGCATTAAAGTATGTCTCATCGCTGATCGGAATGCCCTCTGATAAGGTAAATCAATTTAGAAAATAATAATTTTGTTTACTGTAATTAATATTTATAACTAAAATTTGCAAACATAATGAAAGAGATACAAAACGTGATCTCTAGACTTAAATTGGTCTTCAATAATTGGACAAATTTATCAATAAATTACCAATATTTATAATAATATTTATAAAGTTTTCATTGTTCGAAAGCAATTAACGTCTATAGACCTTCGCTGATATGCCCTTTATGATGAGATATTTCACACAAACCACAAACCTAGTTTAGGCTGTCGTACTAGCCCTACTATATTAGATTTAAATACCCCTCGGTAGAATCTTTTGAGACTATGTACGTCTTGGATTGAACTTTTGTAAAAAACTAAGTTTCCAATTGGACTATTATGAGTCAACCCTATAATGTTCGTCCCCTCTACTACAAAACTGCCTCGGGGAAACTAGAATATTAACAACAATTTATTATTAACTCCTTCATAAAGAACTAAAGTTATTTTTAGAATCATTTATCCTTCAATATATTGTAAACTACTTTAGGAAACTACTGCGTGATTCTTTATATATAGATTGTTGTAACTCGATGTGTTTTACTTACTTCCGAGTCATCGTAGCTGTCAGCCATTTGAAACAATGACATTGTTTTACCAATTTTTACAGTAATCGGCTCAGCCTTGGGACCTTCCTATTCAAGCATATAAAACATACAATTTTTCTATTCGCAAAATCAAAAGTTTCACCACATAAAGATTATTAATTATAAAGTGACATGTCTGATAACATGTCTGCTATTATATTGACCCAAAATTCATAGAATTTTTTTCATTTCTCATTATTTTGGCATAGGGTCAGATTCTTTTTATTTAATAGTGAAAATTTTAATCGAAGAAAATAAAAAGAATCTGACCCTATGCCAAAATAATGAGAAATGAAAAAAATTATTAATTATGTTACACAGGTCTGTACCATAATTTCTCGGTGTTATACTCGGTTTTATATACCGTAGATAATCGATTATTGATTTGTTCTCACAGAGATAAGGTAAGTATTAGAATTTAAGCTACAAATAACACAGGTCTGCAAGGTTTTGTCGTTGAAAAGCTATGGGTCGTTTCCGGAGTAATTTTTGACCTAGAATCTGAATCCGGAATCAGAATCAGCCTATGACGTCAGGATTTTGAGATATTTGAGGTTATGTGCTCGAAAAATGGGGTTTTCGCTACTTTTAAGGTTATGTACAGGGCGCAAGAAATTTTTTTTCACAAAGATACGGCCATATCAAGTTTTGACATTTATCCGAACAACCTTATGAGCATTCACATTGACTCTTTGGTGTATACCATTCTGCATTCGAAAACTTATCTTGAAAATTTGTGCTTGCGGGTTTTGATGGTCTGTGAATAAGAATTTACAGTCAGAAAAGTGACATTAGAGAGCGAAATCATTTAATTTTGTAAATTTCGATCCGTCATTTTGAATCCGCCATCTTAGAAATGGAAATGTCAATTTTCTGACTGTAAATTCTTATTCACAGACCATCAAAACCCACAAGCACAAATTTTCAAGATAAATTTTCGAATGCAAAATGGTATGCACCAAAGAGTCAATGTGAATGCTCATAAGGTTGTTCGGATAAATGTCAAAACTTGATATGGCCTTATCTTTGTAAAAAAAAATCGCTCGTGAATGTTCAATAGCTCATTTTGAAGGGAAAGAGTAGTGATAAATGATGACATTTGAGAAAAAAACCAAAAAAATTTCTTGCGCCTTATACATAACCTCAAAAGTATCGAAAACCCCAATTTTCGAGCACATAACCTCAAATATCTCAAAATCCTGACGTGATAGGCTGATTCTGATTTAGGATTCAGATTCTACGTCAAAAATTACCTTTGAAATGATCTTTCGTTTTCCAACGACAAATACAAACCCATTATTTGTAGACCAGTGTAATTATTGTGATTATTTCTAGCTCAAAGAGCAAGAAGCAATTTCATGAGCTTAACATATGTGATGGAACATCGGCGAAAAATTGACAAATCCTCAATCAATATTTAAACAATGTTTCATGAGCTATGAATTCTTACCTCATGATGCCATCCTACGATTACTCCATTATGAATTCCAAAGTCAGATCCGTCAACAAAATTCACATTTAAAGCCAGCGATAGCTCAATATCTTGATTCAACTAAGTCAAATTTAAATTTTTTATGTATTTTTTATTGAGTAACTTCTAAGTGTTGTAGCATCGAATATCAAATCCAATCCATTGAAATAGAAATTTTACAGTATTAATGTGGAACTACTTACAATTACTATAGCAAATTTGGACTTTGATAAAAGTTCTTGTGTACGTCCTAGAATATAATCTGGATCAATTTTATTTAATTTCATTGCTCCAGTTTGAACAGCAATCTCTTTATATGGATATAGTGTTTGAGTGCATTCTGCAGTAGAAAATACCACAATTGATCTAATTAAGGCCCCAACACATAATAATAACAAATTGTCTTCTTCAGGATCCTTCTTCCAAAAGGAAACAACGACATTCAAATATTCTTTATTGCTGCTTGCAGCTATTTCAGTATTTTCTATTCCTGCAAAAACATATACTTAAAAAATTTTAGAACGACATAAAAGTTGCTTAAATAAGATGATGTTTTCTTAACAGGCAGACTGACAAACTCCACTCTGCAGACAAAAGAAACGCTCGGAAGCATACCGAACATTTCCGAATTTTATCGAAGAGCAGTTGTATAATACCTATAAGTGTTGTGAAATGTAAACTACTGATCTTATCTCTTTTCTAATGCAAAGCATTAGGGTCATTAGAATCGTCATAGTAGGTTCCACACGGAGTATTACGTAAGAAGATTTGATTTAAAAAAAAAATTAAATTATGGTGTCAATTAAATTCAAATTTTTTTTTTCGGATGAGTGCTTCATTTGCGGAGGCTCCAAACTGCCAAATTTTAAAAGGGATATCGATTAAAATTTCTCTTCATTTTGGGAATCGTGTTTGACTCTCCCCTCTGACTGAGAAGGTTATACCCGACATAAATTTTTTTTTCGAAAACCCTGATGAAGGGATGCGAACCAAGGCGATAAGATTATGCTCAGAATTCTAAGTTCTTTAATTTATTCGGCAACACAGATACAAAACAGAAGGGAAAATATGAGTGTATATACATAACATATACATAACATTTTCCATCACATTGACCTGCGTCTCGAGCGATATCTCTGCCATATTGCCTCGAATGTTGTTTTTGAGCTCTTCTATGGTCATGGGCTTATTGGCATAAATTTTACTCTTCAATAATCTCTACAAAAAGAAGTCCAGTGGAGTCAAATCCGGGGATCTTGGTGGACAGTCAATATCCCGGGACGTGTGGTGCTAAAAAAAGCGATATTGACTGGCCAACAAGATTTCCGGATTTGATTCCACTGAAATTCTTTTTGTCGGGATTTTAGAAGAGTAAAGTTTATTCCGACAAGCCAAATACCATATAAGAGCTCAAAAAAAACATTCGAGCCGAAATGGCAGCGATATCGCCCGAGACACTGGCCAATGTGATGGAAAATGCCAAAAAAAGAGCTCGCTTTTGTCTCACCAATAACGGCGGTCACTTAATCGTTATTGTTTTCGGAAAATAGTTGAGATAAATTGTAAAAGGGAAAGCTTAATAAAAGAAAAAATCTTACCGAATTCTATTGAGAATTGTCAAAGTTATTCAATATTTCCATTAAGCAGATTGAAATGGCGCACCCTGTACATTAATACAAGTATATATAATTGGAACGATACCTTCGGTTTTTACAGTAATTGTCTTTTAATTCTACCAATCGTAGGAGAGAGAGAGAGAGGGGGGGAGGCTATCCCTTACATCCTTGCTCTTCCTGGATTGGTAGAGGGGTTTTCCAATGATCTTTGCTCAGTAAAAAAGAAGGAATAACCTAGTTCAATTTTTTTTGTGAGGCGCGCACAATATAAGCGCGGACAAACACCGTTTTTACTACTTCTTATTAGTTTCAATAAAAAGAGGAACGTTTGGCTTTGAACCGGAGGAGGGCCAAATGCTTTTAAATTCGCCCTTTCCACCATTAAATTTCCTAATTAATTCTAATATTCAATATTTATTGAAAAACTGCCACTACCATTTTGAGGTTCGGCAGTGTTAGTTTTTCGGTGATTCTTGCACCTTCTTGCCGTTACCTGGTTTTCAGAAAAACGAAAGCGAACTTACTTGAACCATAGATGATGAGTAGAGGAGTGATTTTATTTGCTTCCGTCTAAATGAAGACTTGTATATTTCACGTCCGCCCGACATGATTTTGTAAAGTATTGCAATACATCTGTTTTACTGGTTCATCGCAAGGTGAACATGATAGGGTTCTTTGATGATTGAGGAATCTATGATTGGACAAAGGTAATAATGGCAGGGAGGATTTAGGAATTTGCACGAATGCTGATGTGGCTATTGCACCATTTGCTGATTTTCAGATTGCAAATATTTCTCATCTCTTTCTATATTTATGGTGAGAAAGAAAATGCGCTCATCGATTTTTAATATTTGATGCACAGTCATCAAATTGTAGAAACGACTTTAATTTCCGATATATTTTAGAGTAAATCGAAATATATTTAATTAGTCTAGGCTTATAATCATTATGTGGGTTAAAAGTTTCAACAAGATCATTTGAGTATTCAGATCAGTCTTAGGTTTTAGTTACAAAAAGCACATGGTCTTTGTTGCGTAAAATCAGCTAGCTGAAGCATATAAACAAGGATAGGCGCACGAGAAGGAGATATGATCATGGAATGTATGCTGGCCTCGTGATGTACAGCAAAACACATCAGGATATTTCTAAAAGAGACCGGTATATTCGGTATGTGCATGGCTTCTCTTTCTATTCTTCTTCTTCTTCTTCTTGCTCGTGGCTTCTTGCTGTTTAGCTAATAGCCATAACTCACTCACAATTATTACTATAAATTAAGTCACTAAATATTACTAGAAAACAAGCAATGAAAAATGTCCCCGCATTATGTAGCGAAGCCTTATACATCTCTTTAAAATTCTAGCCACATAAGTTTCAAGTCCTATTAAATAGTTAACTAGCAGTATGTACAGGTAACAAACTTTGCCAAGTAACGTAATCCTTTTTTATCTCAGAATGTTTCCTTTCAATTAATTCATAGGTTTCCAGGACATCAATTTCAGCCTATAACTATGCTTGCAGTCAACAGCCAAAATCTGATCTCCTGAGGACTGTTCATCCCAATGATGACAAGTGGTTGAGATGGTTGCGACATCTAGAGATACTACCGAGACTCATATGAAAAACGCGTGAAACATTTTAGGGGTCAGGCCAAAGACGCAGATGAAAACAAACCGGCAAGTTTATAAAGTGTGATCAAATTGGAGGTACTTTTTCCAATAGGGTTTTATTGACATGTCACGCGTGACTACTGTCAAACTAAATACACAATTTTATTCAGTTTTTATTGACATTTCATCATGGAAAGACTTACGCCTCAACAACGTTTACAAATCGTATAATTATATTACGAAAATGGACGCTCTGTGAAAAGTGTTTATCATGCGCTCAGGCCAATTTATGGTGTACATAATCGTCCTACCGATCGCACTATTCGGCATACCATCGGCAAACTCGAGAATAATTTGACATTATTGGATGATACTCGACCGATTAGACCACGTACAGCCCGAACTGTAGAGAATATTGCGGCTGTAAATGAGAGTTTTACCGAAGACCCGGAAGAATCGATTCGGCGCCGATCTTAACAACTTGGCCTATCTTATGGCACTACTTGGGCGATTTTTGATGCCGGAAATTGAAGCCCGTTATCTCCACGACATTTGGTTCCAATAAGAAGGCGCTACATGGCATACAGCCCGTGAAACAATGGATTTACTGCGCAGTCGTTTCGGTGAGCAATTTATCTCTCTTCTCGGACCGGTGGATTGGCCTCCAAGATCGTATGATATCACACCTTTGGACTTTTATTTGTGGGGGTATGTAAAGTCTAAATGTTTTGTGGATAAACCAGCTACTATTGAGGCATTGCAAGCCAACATTACTGAAGTTATTAGCGAGATACCGACCGAAGTCTTCGAGCGAGTCATTTAAAATTGGTGTGATAGCATTCAACCGACTGACAGAAACCACATTCTGACTCCCTCCTTCTATTCTATTGTAATAATTTAGTTGCGAGTTTGCTGTCTTTCATTCTCTTTTCTATTCTATTCTATTCATTTCATGCATTAATAGTCCCTAGCAATCGAGTGCTTGTGCACTCTCGTTAACAATTAATCTAAATAACGAAATGTTGATGCACCTCGAAAACAAAAGGACGAAAAACTCTTACCAAGCTGAAAATTGGACATACCAACTTGACCCATTCATATCTAATTACCAAGAACGAACCCGCCTTATGTGATTGCTGCGAAGACCCTGTCTCGACCTCCGCCAAGCACCTACTAACAGATCCAAATTTGTTCAATAGTGTTTTAGACTACACTGAAAAAACAGTTTTGTTGACACAAAAAAAATATTTTGTTGGTATTCATGCAACAAAATTCTTTTATTGTGCCAACAAAACATTTTACTATATCAATAAAATTTTGGCTATTCAAACAAAATGTTTTGTCAGAACAAAAAAAGTTTTGTTGCATACATTTTTTTCTCAGTGTACCTTCAGACTCGATTGAACTCCGACACCACATATAGTGGAATTTGAACAAAGTAACGCCTATTTTGCTCAAGAGTGTAATTCATGTATATGCAAGGAAAGTGCGTACCTAAAACACTTATCCAACGATAAAACCTTCAATTAAAAGAAAAAAAAATAGGACAAAATATTATTACCCATAAAAATTTTATTCAAACCCTTAAAAGTTTAATTCTTGAAATATATTTAAATAACTCGAAAAGGTTATTTTAGGAATTACTCTATGTCTCAAGACCATCTAGCATGACCAGTAATGCTTAGTTGCATTGCTTACTGGAATGCACTCAGGTCACGAGCCCTAAAAAATGTGCATTTGATTCATTTCTAAAAATCAATTGGTATTGCATAAATAAGATTTTGTGCATTAATTAAAACATTTACAAAAAAATATTGCACACTTTGGACCGATTTTAACACGGAGATTTTTATGTAATCATACTTTTTTGTCTACGGTTCATTAATTAAAATATCATGTAAGAACCTAAGAACTCATGTATGTTTCTAAGAGGATTAAGATATAATTTTCTACGTTCGCGCATTTATGCGAGCAAATTGTTATATGCGGACACAGAATTTAAAAGGAAAATTGTAATTACCTTCGGTATAAGTAACAGCAACTAGGGTCAAAAGTATTGCTGCTTTTACGCCCTTCATGTTTGCTGAATCACGAAATCTTATTATTTAAATTCAGATTCTGAATTCATACAGTGGAAACGCGGTTGTGGTAAATATTTCAGATAGAAGCTTGCCACGTCTAATGGTAATTCAGTTTCACAGATACGTTAAATCAAATTTAAAGTATAATTCCACAGACGTAAATTACGTCATTGAAAAATACTTGCAAGACTAGACTCCTGAAGGTCAGCGACTTAAAAGCACTGATTACACGAGTACACATTTTCTAGTTTAGCATCATGGATGAAATGTAAGTTCGTGTGAAATTTTGTAGTTTATATTATATTTACATAAATCAACTCTTTGTAACGTATTTTCATCGTGATTCCATGAAAATTAAGTGTTTTAATAATCAACTTTAGCGCTTCGTGCGTTGCGCGCTTTTTATTAACAACCCTCTCAATTCTTTATTTTTAGTACGAATAATTTGAAATTTTCCGAAAAACTTCCTTAAATACAAATAAATAACTTTGTCATTTCATATTTTTCGAAACATAAAATTTATTCGTCACTTTTTCACTCCGAATCGCGAAAAACAAATAATTGTCAGGTATTAATTTCTTATTGAATATTATCAAATTTTGATGGTATTTATTGTTTTTAAATGACTATTCGGCATCAGCAATGAATACTGAATGAAAATACGCAAAATATAATCCATTGTGTGCAGTACTTACCGAAAAATCGCAATTATATATTTTTTTTTCGTAATAATCATGTTGGACTAAAAAATACTTTTAGAATAAAAGTTGTATTTTGACAAGCTCTATCAGCTTATATTTTTTTATTTTGAGTTTTTACAACTTTTTTCTAATGTTGATTTTAGAAAGTGGACAATCTTTTCACCTTTTTCGAGCGCTCGGCGAGTTCTTCTTCCCGTGGGCTCAATTGGCGGAACGTCACCACCGTCAAGGTTGACTATCGGTTGGAGTGAAACACAACTACTTTTTTCTACTAGCGGGCCATAAAGTGGACTTTACTGCCCCGTGCGGGGCAAACAAATCTACTTTCTGACCCGCTAGTAGAAAAACACACTCGCAAAATAAATTTTTTTTTCCCTAGTTGCACAATGTACTATTGTCTCACTTCTACCAATGGCTAATTCTAGCGATGGAGACGTTCCGCCAATTGTGAACCACTGCACTGCCTTCAATAACAGGTATACGATGTTTTTTTTAGTTTTTATCGCTGAAAAATAAAATTATTGTATTTATTCCTACACCTGCTTATTCAGATTTGATCGCAGAATCATAATAACAATGCTTTAAATAATACTAATATTGTAAGTAATCCGATACTACTTTAATTAAGTGATGTACTTTGTACTGATTTAAATTCAGCGAGTGAATATATGTATTAGGCTACACCCATTATATAATATATCTTGGAAATAAATTTTATTGCTCAACCATAATGCTAATTCAGCTACAATAAGTAAATCGAACAGAACAGTTCAGTTAAAATTAAAGTACATGCTTCACTACTTTATTTTCAATCTCTTCACGTTGTAGAATTTCTTTGAAGATGTTGGGATATTGGTGCTGTTCTTTTTCTAATTCTATACTGCCTTTTAAAAGATGTGTGAAGAACTAATTTGTCAGATTTCGTAATTTTGTTGAAAAAAAGTTCTTTACATTTAGAAACTTTAGAAAACCCTATGATCTTCTCACCCTTCATTATGAAACTGCCCACGGGAAACTAAAATATCAACAGATATTAGTTAATAACTTTCTTAAGGCAAATGACGGCAGATAATATAATTATCTTCCAAGTTATTTTATTATTAGTATCAGGGTACGGACTCTGAGTTACCACTTGCGCTATATAGCATAGCACTGCGCTTCTTTCAGATCTCACAGATTTATGTTTAATATGCATCTACAGAGTGCCCAAAAAGTTGTTCAAATTTAGAATGTTAAGGTTGGTACGATTGTCATTCGCGTAGGATTGCTGCTAACATAAGAGATTATCGCGTAAACTAGCGATAAATTTAAAATGACGCATTGAATTGTAAAATATAAACAAAATGTTATTTGATGGATACATTTTTGGAGCTACGTGTAAAGACAATAATTACTATCATTTTGCACATAGTACCCTTATAAAAAAGAAGTATTGGCAAGTATTGGATCCAGTACTATTTTCCCGAAAAAAGATTGGTTTTCTAATACTTATTCGTCAAAGACGTATAACTGTATTTTCTTTCAACTCGTTAAATTTTATAATCAGGACTTTAATGGAGAAATGTTTAGAATATCAATTTTTATAGCGTCAGTTATCAATTCTGTAAGATTTTTTCATAGCGCGACCAGCGCTTAAATTATTACTCGCTCGGTAAATTTTCAAATGTGTACTACTACGAATTCCGAGTTTTGTCATCCCGTGTAGAAATTTTGATAGGGGTCTAGTGGGGCCCCGACGAGTTTGCCCCATCTCTAGTCGGGATCTAGCGTGGAAAACTAGTCAGGGCCCCGTCGGTAACGTAACGCTTTTGTCGAGGTGGGCCCTACTAGAGTTTCTAGTAGGGGTTTAGTAAGGTCAGCCCTTACACTTTCCCACCTACAAAAAAGGACACCATTAGGGCCCTATTGGACTTCCGCATTGAATTTAAGGGCATATATTAGCAGAGTCGCGTGACCAATTTTGTTCAGGTATCTCACTGAGAAAATAATAAATAAAAACGATTTTCCACACTGAGAGAAAAAGTACAGGGGAAATTCGAGTTAAGACTCTAATATTTAACATTTTTAACGGCAATGGAGGGATATTCGCTTGGAAGGTTAAGTTTATTGTTTTCACAGTCAAAACTCTGTTTTCAAGCTAGGAAATTTTTTTCTGAGTAAATTGACAGTACTTTTTCATTACACGTACACTGAAAAAAAATTTCAGTAAGTCTGACTACTTTTTAACTTACTTTCCATAGTTTACAAAGGCCCCAGTTTAATTTTTGAAGTTAAGTGAACCGCAGGAACATAGGGGTAAATCAAGTAAGAGCAGTAGTTGAATCGATGAATATTCTTATTAGTACATTTCATAACTGTATTTACTTTCAAGTAGACTCTAACTTACTATTTTTATATACACACCTACAAACACACACCCCCCTTTTACACTACACAAACGCTCGTTCAGGTGGTATTAAAAATTATTCTTAACGCTGTGGGTTCGAACCCTCTCTACTTATGATTAACGCATTACTAACCTAACGACTAAGCCTCTCGGCTGCGCACGCTTGGTATACAAGAAAGAAAATAGCGCTTATAACCTGCAACTACTGCAGGGCCGTGTAAGAAGTGTATGGGCCCCGTGTAATCGGGAATTTTTAAATTTTATGCCAATTTATGATTCTGATTAAAATTTTTAAGACTTAAATTATTAAATCGATTTTCTATCAAATAAAATATTTTTGAAAGAAAGCGATCAAATTTTTGAATTAAAGAACATTACATAATAAAAAGATTTATATACATTTTAGAATTATTAACTTTTATTATTGTATATTAGTGATACTTTATACACGTTATGATTCCTTTAATTTTTGTTTTTAAGAGTAAAATCAACGTATGTTCAGAATCTAAAAAATTTGAGTTTTTTCAATTTCAAAAATATGATGAAACTTTTGAATCAAGAAAATTATCGCACAACGAAATTATGCATTAAAGTTCGCAATAAGTAATTCCAACTAATGAAGTACTATTAAAAAAATAATACACTTATTTACTTATCAATAGTTTGTTTTTCTAACTACACTTATGTAGTAACTTCAACCGCTTATGTTTATTATGAAAGCTTCAATTGATTTTACTATTCACCCCATGTTAATTGAACTACATGTTTCGTTATTGTTATTACCTCGACACAATAAGATACACACACATACACATACGTGCTCGCATATGATTATTATAATTACATGCAAATTCAAGTTAAAATTATGAAAAAGTTTTCTTAAATGTTGTTGCTTCCTCTTAAGTATTGATTTTATCCAAGACCGTGTTCAGAAAATCTCCATTTTTATCAGATAAGATCAAATTTTAATGAGAATAAAGAATAAAGGTTATGTTGTATCTAATGGACCTAACCTTAACCACAAATATTACAAATAGGGATTCTCTAGTCGGGGCCCCGCCAGATACAAATAGATTTTCCATACTTAAGCGAAACAAGGAATTCCTCACTAGAACCTGACAGGGCCCCTATCAGTTTTTTCTGGACTAGAAATACTAATCGGGTGCTAACAGGGCCCGTACCAGTTTTTTCTAGATGAGGAAATTCTAGTCCGGGCCCCACTAGAACCCAACTTGAAATAAGGAAAGATAGGGCAATTTCTACACGGGATATCGTAAAAGTTGAGTGACGAAGTTTCGAATTTCCAGTAACTATTTATTGAGTATTAAAATGTAATACATAAAGAAGTTTTTGGGCAAATTTCAGCTCAAAATATCAAAAAGAAAAGAAGCTGTGCTATTTCAAAATCGTGTGTCGCTTCAGAATGCACGGAGCGCGCTAGCACGCAGCGATCGTGCAGCGCGGCAGCAACTACCAATGAGTTTAAAATGCGATTTATTACTTCGCTCTTCAGTTTCTTTATTTTATTTCATTGATATGTTAAAGAAATAATTTATGATTTGTTTGGAATGTAAATAAACCAGGTAAGTTCAGAATATATTCACTATAAACATCATTGTATAGAATTAATACAATATATCGATATGTGATTTTATGTACGCGAGTTGGACTTTATTGCGAATATTATTTTTTATAATGTTATTAAATTCTTCTAATGTTTGGCACGGTATTCACCACGTGATCAATCGTTACAATAAACTCATTTGTTTGTATCGGCAATAACTAATTTAGACATAAAATCTGCACAAGAAGTAGTCAGTGTCTTTGCATCTTATTTTTACGATCCGAAGAAGAAGTCCAAGGGTATACGTAGCGATATGAATTCGTTAAGATATCATTCAGCTATTCAAAAAAACCCTGATATCGCAAGACTTCCTCCATCCGAACCAGCGCTGTCTAAACATATTTTACGAGCTATTTGGCAAATAAACGAATGGAAACAAGCAATCGAGCCTATTATTATTTCCAAAGAAATAACGAAGTTTGAATGGTTGACAGAGAATGGTAAATTGGCCTTTGATTATTACGATGGCCCCACTGCAATGGAAGTATTGCAAGAGTACTTTTGTTCTTGTTCTGGTAAAAATGCCTGTAAAACGGACGTTTGCTCATGTAAAAAAAAATAATTTCAAGTGCTGTGATGTCTGCAGTTGTAACAATACGTGTTCAAATCAAGATGTTATATTAGATGTGAATGAATAAATGAAATTTTTTAAAAATATTCCAATGGTTTTGATTTAATATATTAAACCCGTATTCCAATCTCACCGATAGTTGCTGCCGCGCCTCACGATCGCTGCGTGCTAGCGCGCTCCGTGCATTCTGACACGACACACGACTTTGAAATAGCACAGCTTTTTTTCTATTTGATATTTTGAGCTGAAATTTGCCCAAAAACTTCTTTATGTATTATATTTTAATACTCAATAATTAGTTATTGGAAATTCGAAACTTCGTCACTCAACTTTTACGATTGTATGACAAAACTCGGAATTCGTAGTAGAACACATTTGAAAATTTACCGAGCGAGTAATAATTGACGCAGAATGATCGGAGTAGGCTTGTTATTTAGCTCGTTAGTTGTACAATAACCAGAAAAAATTTCATAAAGATATATTAATAATCGTCTGAAATATAGGGAGAGTAACATTGAAAAACCTAAAATTCATTTTTTTCCATATTCCGCTAAATTGCCTTTTTTTTAATGTTCCACCTATTTTATCGAAAAAAAAATTTCAGATTCGTATCCAGCGACCTCGAAAACATAAAGAAAAGGTAGTTTTAGCGACTAGGACTTCCGCGGTCACTGCAAGGTCCGTTTGGGGGTGAGTCCCGCTCGCCTATTATATAGCGCAGTGGGGAGCTGTCGGCCCCCACCATAGACCCCACCAGCTCATGGCTTCTTCTTCGATCGACTGCCATAGGTTGGTTGAATGAAGAAGATACAATAAGCTCGAGGCATCTATGGTGGGGGCGCCAGCTCCCACGTTTTGGGATTACTATATAGTGCAGGTACTAACTCAGAGTCCCTATCCAGAAATTATGAGTGCAGTGTGATTGCTTTTTATTATTTATCACATTAACAGACCAACACTTCGTTCTTTTTTTTGCGATTTTCACGAACATGAAGATGCTAAATGGTTGTTTGCAATCTTAATTACACCCCATTTTCAAACACAAATTTCTTATGAAGCAAAAGTGCTCAGTCTGATAAAACGTCTGAAGTCGTGCATAAAAGATAACAGAAACAATTTGAAATCAATTCTAGTTATCGAACTAATCAAATTGATTTTGTCTGCTATAACTCGAAATTATAATAAATTGCTAAGCACATTCGTTAATAATAGTATATTATGCAATCAGGAAAAAATAATTTATTTTGCGAGTGTGAAGTTTCATGCAAAAATGATTTTTATGAAAATCAATTACTTGTAAAGTTCTTCAATTATGAAAATCAATTACTTGTAAAGTTCTTCAATTATTACTTCTCAAGTTTGTTTCGTGAATTTATAACCGGTGACACTTGGGAAGTATTTTAATTTCGAACTTTTGAACAAAAGTAATTTAAAAAAGGTTCAAGTACTTTCTGAGATAAGTTAAGAAATTTATCTGCAATATTTTCTTACTTATTAATGAAACATCTTCGAAAGTACCAATCACTGAGAAAGTGCTAATAATAAATTATCTTACCGTACAACGAAATCTTTTTCACTTACATTATCATCAAAGTAGAATCCACTTTCTAATTTTAACCAAATGTAATGCCGAACATTGAAAGGTACGTTCCTAATTATCACTGGACCTTTCTAATAAAACATATAAAACATACCAATTTTTATTTTTGGAAATCCGAATTTGCCCAATTTGCTACATTTTATTACAAACATTATACTGGTCCAATACTACTTCCTAATACATTCCATAGTCGCTCTAATGTAAAGACACTGACGCTCCAGTAGAACAAATACTTGAATACTGGCTTATATATTGAGACTAGTACGAATATGGTACTTTCTAATTTTAACCAAATGTAATGCCGAACATTGAAAGGTAAGTTCCTAATTATCACTGGACCTTTCTAATAAAACATATAAAACATACCAATTTTTATTTTTGAAAATCCAAATTTTGCCAATTTGCTACATTTTATTACAAACATTATACTGGTCCAATACTACAGGGTTTCCCAATAGGGGTGATATGATTTTGAATGTCCCTATCGGGCTCATTTGAACTGAAATTTTTAACGTCTGCTGTCAGTTGTCATCAGTAAGGTTTGCCATTTAATCATGAGTAGTTTCACGCTTCCACAACGTTTGGAAATTGTCCAATTATTTTATCAAAATTCGAGAAGTTTTGTCGGTGTTCAAAGAGCATATCGTGCAAAATATGGCCGTCATTCTGCTCCATCCGCGCTCTCAATTCGTCGAATAATCGATAAGTTGGAGAGTGAATTTACTCTATTGGATACTAAGCCTAAAAATCGTATGCGTACCGCACGTTCTACACAGAATATAGCCGCCGTACAGGCCAGTATCGAGGAAAACCGTGAATTGTCCGTGCCACGCCGATCTCAGGAATTGGGCCTGTCCAGGATGACTACCTGGCGTATTTTGCGATTGGATCTTGGCCTGCATCCCTATAAGATGATTCTGGCCCAAGAACTGAAGCCTAATGACCATCGTTTGCGTCGGGAGTTCGCGGATTGGGCTCTGGAATCAATTGAAAATGATCCCAATTTTCATCAAAAAATTATCTTTTCTGATGAGGCGCATTTTTGGCTCAACGGCTTTGTAAACAAGCAAAATTGTCGTTATTGGTGTAAGGAAAACCCTCAGGTCATTCATTCATCTCCATTATATCCCGAATATCATCGAAAATTGGCTTGAACGCATTCAGGTTTGCAAGAAGAGTCTCGGGGGACATTTGGCCGATATATTGTTTAAATCATAAATGGCATAGAATATCCAATATAATAAAAAAGATTTCGATCAATTCCGAATGAATATTCAGTGTTTTCTTTCAATTTCAAAACATATCACCCTTATTGGGAAACCCTTTACTTCCTAATACATTCCATAGTCGCTCTAATGTAGAGACACTGACGCTCCAGTAGAACAAATATTTGAATACTGGCTTATAGATTGAGACTATTACGAATGGTAATCTCTTCTTTTTTCGAACTGTATGGAAATATTTCAATTTTCTTTGCAATCAAAAGAAAATTTAAATCTAAAATATAGTAAGAATTATTCTTCTATGGGAGGAATTTACTAAACTTTTCTTGTAAACATTAAATTTAACTAGTAATTTACCTAATTCAAAAAACACTCAGAACTCTGATTATGACATATTTAATATTTTTTCTCATGGTGTCAGTTCGAATTAAGGTAATTTCAATCAAGATATTTGGATAAATAAAGTAAAATTTGTTTGAATTTAGCCAAATTTACCAGGATCAACTGGAATATTTTTTTGATTTAACTAAATCGTAATCACGCAAACCACTTTTAGTTAAATGAAACAAATTCTGTGATTGATCCAAAGAAATTTTGGTTACTGCCAGACCGAATCGTAGTGTTGGACCATTATTTTACCATATATGCATTTTACCTCTACATCCCACCCAACCAAGATTCCACTGGGCACATCATTTATTGTTTCCATATAACCAAATTTCAAAGAGCGTCGTAGCTCAATAGGTTCACTCAACTGAAGCAAAATTTAGCTTTTTACATTTCAAATATTCAATAACTTTCAAACTCTTTAGTGTTATGTAGAATTACTTACGCGTACAAGGTAATATTTAGAATTCGCATGAAGGGGTTCTATAGCTTCAAGAGTTAATACTGCAGAATTATTTTTGAAATATCTTGATCCACTAATAACGCTAATCTGATTGAACGGCTTCAGACTTTCAGCACAATCACTATTGGTTAGGACTTTCTTTGGCTCAAATAAGGCCCCAAGACATAACAGTACGTTTGACGAGTCCCAGAAGGAAATAATAACATTGAAAATTAATTCATTGCTAATCTCGACTTCTGTTTTGTCAGATATACCTTTAACAAAAGAATTCAAAGTTATATTACTACTCCAGTCAAAGTCATGATCAGCACAGTACTTTATATATATATATTATAATGTTATTTATAAAAAGAGAGGGAAAATTTTCTCGAGTTTTTATAATACATTTGCTTGAGGTTTCCAGATTGTGTCAATTGTTCTTTAGGGTCTTTCACGATTATATAATGAGAAGACGCAAATTTTTCGTCTCTTGTTGGTAATTTTTTTCAGCCGCGAGAAGAGCGCCATAGCCAAAACTATACAAATTAAGAATCTGTTTTACTTTTTGATTTCAGGTCATCTGTCTTTAATTTTTCATCGATGCAACGGAAAGAGAGGTCATTTTTCACGCCGCTATTCTGACTATAAGAAAAAGCAAAGAAAATTTCTATCAATATAAGATTTTTACTTTAACATGTAAAAATTTTGGAATCAAAATATTTTTTGTACTACGAAATAAAAATGTTAAAAAAAATGTTAATTTTATCAGAATAACCCCTTGATGGAAATAAAGATAAAAGAGGACGGAAGGAAGAAAAAGAAGGAATAGGAGTTTCGGAAGGTCGTCTGCTTTTTACTTTCCCTCTTTTATGTTAGGTTCTCATGATTATTATTTGAGTGCCCTGCATGATTGTTTTGGTCCAAATTTGGTTGCCTTGGTATTTTGAGAATTTGAATTATTTCGGATTGGTTGAGATTTCGATTTATCTGTAACCAACAAATTTCATTTATGTAATGTAAGAAAAGGCAAACGTCAAATGTTGTAGATCTCTCTTTCTGAAAAATTATTGTATAATATAATATTCATTTTTGAAACGAGTGTAAAAAGGCGGACTTCTAACGAAAATTGTAAAATTTGCCCGCGTTTTGGCTGTGATGTGCAGTTTGTTTTTGTCCCTGTAAAGTTAGTCGATGTATGAGAAAAAGTAACTAGAGCATTATAGTCAACATGACTATAAAAGACATTTTGACAATTGACAGACTAACGGACAGACACCACTGTATTGATAGAAATACTTTTGGACTTAATGGAATGTATTAAGGGAAGCATGGATCAAAAAAAGTATTTTAGATTCAAACGAAGTTCTTTAATAATAATAAATATTTCTGGCTGCAGTTTCGTGACATAATAAAAATCATATAAACTATGTTGTTCTGAATATATAAATTAGTTGAGAAGAGTAAGAGATTATGTCAAAATTTGGGAACATTGCATTCCTGTGATGAAAAGTGAAAGATATTTTGAAAATTCTCTGATGCGAAAAAAATTCTTTTGGTGGTAATGATTGACTGTTCGTCTGGCGATTTAAATCTGAATATACAGATACTCTACCACCTAGAGTAATAAACAAATTAAGGAACCAATGAAGAGATCAAGGCAACATTACCACGTCCTTGATTATATTGACTCAACAGCAAGATCTAACAAGAAATAGGAAGATCGTTAAAATCGAAAGGCAAATCTAAATACTAGGTTGTTCAAAAAGTTTTGAAAGCGACATCTATAGAGCAGTAGAAGAACCAAAATTTCTACGCCATTTTAAGATTTCATCTTTCATATGAACATACCCAAAGTGTCATTCCACTCTGTCAATTCATTGTTTGTTTACAAGCCATTTGAAGTTGACGTGTCAGTGTATTTTTGTACAATGGAAAAAACCGAATATCGTGCAGTGATAAAATTCTTTGTTTCGGAAGGTTTATCAGCAACGGAAATTCATACAAAAATGGTGAAAGTGTTAAAGGAAGCTGCTCCTTCATTTCCAACTGTGCATCAATGGGTTTTAGAGTTTAGACGTGGTCGAAAAAGCGTTGAAGACGATCCACGCTCAGGACGTCCAAAAAGTGCATCAACACCAGCATTCATAGCAAAAGTACAGGATATGGTTTTGGAAGATCGTCGATTGACCGAGAGAGATTTAGCAGAGGCCCTAGACATCTCATTAGGCAGTGTGAGTCATATTTTACGTGAAGTTTTGGGTTTCAGAAAGCTCTGTGCACAATGGGTGCCGCATTCGCTCACAATGGAACAAAAACACGTTCGAATGCGACTTTCTGAGCAACATTTGGAGCGTTTTCGAAAGGATAAAAAGGATTTTTTGCGTCGATTCATCGCTATGGTTGAGATTTGGGTCTTCCATCATTATCCTGAATCAAAACAAGAGGCTAAGGAGTGGTGTGAACCAGGCACTTCGGCACCGAAGCGAGTTCGTGTCCAGAAATCGGCGAAGAAGGTGTTAGCATCAGTTTTTTGGGATGCAAAAGGGATTTTGTTGGTGGATTATCTCCAAACTGGCAAAACAATAAATTCTGAATATTATTGTAACCTTTTAGATCAATTGGATGCAAAAATTCGTGAAAAAAGACCCGGTTTGCAGAAGAAAAAAATCCTTTTTCATCAAGACAATGCACCCGCTCACACAGCTCAAAAAACCATCACTAAAATAACCGAATTAAAGTACGAATTGTTGCAGCATCCACCTTATTCGCCTGATTTAGCTCCCTCTGACTTCTGGCTGTTCCCACACCTCAAGAAATTCCTTCGTGGGAAGCATTTTTCATCAAACGAAGAGGTTATAGCCGTCGTAGAGGAGTATTTTGCAGGCCTTGCAGAAAGTCACTTCCATGATGGGATAAACAAGTTGGAAGACCGTTGGACCAAATGTATTGATCTTATGGGAGATTATACTGAGCGATAAAAGTGATTTCACCAAAAAAAAACGTATTTTCATTTCCGCTTTCAAAACTTATTGAACAACCTAGTAGATATATTTGGCTGTGACATTAACGCCAAGTAGTAAATTTCATCGGAACGTGACTCATCGGTAAAGGCAACTCATTCGACTTTAAACACCAAAATATGGAAAAGATCGTACACCTTGTTTTTACTTCCACAGTAGTTGACCTTTTCGTTAGAATCGAATAACAGATAAAATAGACTTGATATATTTGACTATGACACTAATGCCAGGTAATAAATTTCATCGAAGCATAAGTGATCAGGGAAGGCAACTAATCCGATCTTAAAATACCAAATATGGAAAAGATGATACACCTTGTTTTTATTTCCACAGTAGTTGGCCTTTCGTTAGAACCGAATAACAGATAAAATAGATTGCGACATTAGTGCCAGGTAACGAATTTCATTGGAGCACGAGTCATCAGAGAGGGCAACTCATCCGATCTTAATACCAAAGGTGGTACACCTTGGTTTTATTCCCACCATAAGCAACCTTGCAAAAGTTCTATAAAAGGCAAAAATCCCAAGAGAAGTCAGTTCAGTCGACATCCAATTTCTACAATGTAAACAACGCGAGTTCAGTCAGTTCAGTCAGTCAGTTGACATCCGATTTTCACAATGTAACCAACGCGAGTCCAGTAACATCATCTCTATGCCGCGAGTCTAGTCCAGTACCATCATCTCTACACGGCGAGTTCAGTCCAGCCTTATCAGATTTTACCGTCCAAAATTCTCTCTAAACTTGGATCAAAATCGACTAGACCAACCGTCTCAACAACGAATTTCCCATCAAACAAGTATTATCTCAACGATCTCAACGACGACTCAACTGACCACCTTCGCTCCACTGGACTCAATAATTCATCAGACAAATTTCACTCGGGGTAATTACAAAGGTACATCTAAATTTCAATTCGATTTCCAATTCCATGATGCTTATTCGTTTCTCAATTTGATTGTTAATAAACATACTTTATATCAATAACCATTCTCAATCACTGACTTCTCCTCATCCCTTAGAGAGGATCCTTTTCGATCCTAACATAAAACGAGGAATCTTTCAAGAAGAGAAATGTTACGTTCCTGACGTAACACAGGTTTATTAAGCGTCAATTTCTAAGAAGAAAAAAAAACATTTATATTCTGATCGAGAATAAAAAATGTTCGATGAATTGACAAACTTTTGAGGTGTGGAACTTATTAACGAGACAATATTGAAGTTATTGTTCAAAGTGATAAATTTCACTCGGAAACAACAATATTTTCATTCAAATGTTACAGCATATTCAAATTCGAAAAAAGTCAATATCAAAATTCCATTTTCCTGTTAAATTATACGAGATACGAAAAAACGTTATGATACAATATTATTTTCTACATAAAGGCCTACAAATTTGAATTGTAACATTTTTTCATAAGATGCATATTTTTCTTCTTAATTAAAAAAAAACTATTGAAAATCCAAAATTCAATTTTTTAACAATAATATGTAAAATACGAAAAAAACGTAAGAATACAAACTTGTTTGTTTCAAAAAGATCTACAAATTTTGTCTGAGGCAGTTTCTGATAAAATATATATTTTTCGTTTCAATTCCAAAAAATACGTTTAAAATTCCAAAATTCCATTTTTTAGACAAAATATGTGAGATACAACAAAAACGTTTGGATGGAAAATTACTTGCCTAAATAAGGTCTACAAATTCTCATTAAGACATTTCGGGACAGGATGTATATTTTATGTTTTGATTTTTAATATTAAAAAAATTCGATTTTTTTCACCAAAATATGTGAGATACGAAATAAGCGTTGTTCTGCAAAATCGTTTCCTTAAATAAAGTCTACGATTGTTTTTTCTTTTTGAGAGATTTGGAAGAAAATAAATTATTTTAATCATGTAATTTGTTAAAAAGTTACTGAAATGTATACAGAAAATCGAGCGCGAAGCGCAAGCGTCATGATGAGAATGTGTTCCTTAAGGCTGATAGAGCCTTAAGTAAATTGAATCTCCTGTTTCACTTAAATTCAAAAAGAAATAGAGTGACTTTGAGAAAATGTGTAATTCGCGCGATGAGAATGTGCCCGCGAAGCGGGCAGATTTTTATATAATGTATATAGAGTGAAGGTACCATTTATCGACTTGGAACTATTTTTCCAGTTAGCTGTTGATTTCGATATCGATTATGGTTTTTTGCTTTATTAAGAATCATCAAACAAATATAAATGAAGCATCTTAAACATTAAAACTAATTGCACATGCCACAATAGTAAAAATAGGAAGAATTTTATCTTCGAAATCAAGAATAGGTACCGTTTTCGACAATTGGTGTCTTCGTCCTATGTTATTCAAAAAACTTAAGGCTAACCATACGTTTTCTGGAATCACAGAGTGAGGAATGGAAAGTTACAAATACAAAATAGGTTTTTCTTGTAAGGCAGAACCATTACTGAAAGTTAGGGATAAAGTTATCAACACAGACTGGGCTGAATTCTTTCCACATTCGGAGGAAAAGGGCTTGATGCAATACATTTTCTTTGTTTGCTGGTTTCATCATGTTTTAATCAATACAACACTGAAAAAAAATAGTTATTTGAACCTACTTCTCTTTGTAAAATATGTCGCTTTTACTTTATTAGTTAGTAAAACTACTTTCCTAGTTAATTTTATTACCCAATTTCTTGTGATAATAATACAGATAGTCAATTTTAAAGAAAAGTAGTTTTGGCATATTCTATAAACCGAAGTAGTTCAGTCAACTAAGCATTTTTTTCAGTGAAGGGAACTAAAAGATGCCATTTCCAAGTTGTCAGTGGCATTTTTAAGATGGTATCAGAAATTGTTTTTTGAAGTTATAAAAAAGAAAGACCTTTATTCAAACATCGATGAACGATACTTCGGAAAAATTTATCATCAGGATCTTTCACTCTGTAAGTTTTCTGCAATTTTTGGCATATGCAGTTTTTTTACATCTAAATGAATTTACCAATTTTAGTTTATATGTGAATAAAACCGTCAAGTTTCCTATCTTTAACAGTATTTTAGATTTTGATCTGCTTAACTGGTTTAAAAATGACAGTTGATTTGTTTTCACAACATTCCATTTGTCACCCTGTACTTTCAAGTGTGAAATAAACTTCTGAGACAAACCTACTTCAGATGTTATCTCTTGGTCACTTCCAGATTGATTTGCTTTTTCGAACAATATTTCAACATTTATAACGTCTAACTGATTAAGTTTGTAAAACTTAATCCTTTCTCGTAGATCATAATGAGTGAATCCTATGATGTTCGAACCTTCTACTATAAAACTGCCTGGAGGAAACTTAAACATTTACAGAAATTATTTATCAACTATAATTTGAAAATATAGTAATATACAAATAATATAAATATGTTTCTAATTATTCATTTGGAAGCAATTACTAATTGTTGGCAAGGTTTCTCATATCTACATTGCTGTAACTTGATATATTTCACTTACATCCCAATAATTGCAGCTATCTTTTGGAGAAAACAGTGAAATTTGTTTAGTAGCGTTGATAGTCACCACTTTTGAGGTAGGACCATTCTATTGAAACATATCAAAAATACAATTTTTATTAACTCGAAAATCACAATTTCCATGATTCGTTAAATGTCATTAAAGACCTTTTGTACTATTTCGGTGCTATATATTCACATCTTAGTATTTCGTAGTTGAACTAGCACCGACAAATATTGAATTGATACTGATAATTTAAAATTTCTTCAAATTTCATTTTTAATGAATGCGAAAAATTCCATTGCAGAACCGGTATAAAATATGTTTTGTGTCCAAACGGGCGGAAAAAGTCGCATTGCATACTTGTGCGTAGAGCGTCATGCAGTCAATTGTGCCTTGGCGTCAAAATCGGGCGAAATGTTCATACCGCCCGCTCCAACGGGCAAAATGTTCATACCGCACGAAACTTGACTGCCCGCGGCTAACTACGCATTCGCACGCAACGCGACTTTTTCCACCAATTTGGACACAAAACGTCGTGTGTACCTCGAGCGACATGGTAGCGATGTGACTCGTGTGAATACCGCCCTCGCTACGCTTGGGCGGGTATACTTCGCACTCGTCACAATCGCCAACATGCCGCCCTTGGTACACAATCTACTATTGAGTCCAAACGGGCGGAAAAAGTCGCATTGCATGCTTGCGCGTAGAGCAACATGCAGCCAACTGCACCTGGGCGATGCAATCGGGCGAAATGTTCATACCGCCCGCTTCAACGGGGAAAATGGTGGCGATGTGAATCGTGTGAATACCGCCCTCGCTACGCTCGGGCGGGTACACTTCGCTCTCGTCACAATCGCCACCATGCCGCTCTTGGTACACAATCTACTAATGTTTCATTGAACAATTCCCGATATTTATTTGACAGAAGTTAAGATCGCATATGGATGATCCAAGTGCCATAAAGACATCCTCGGGGAATTTTGGCTTTAACGGAAGGTTTCTGAGGGAACTGTGACTTTGACACCTTACACTGAAAAAACAGTATAGCTAAGAGAACTATATTTTGGTCCTCAGAACAAGAAAACATTGCTATCAGACCAGTGCTACGGTATGGTCCTCAGAACTATACGAGTATAGGTGAGACAGCTATACAAGTTCGTTGAATTAACAACAATACTATGTAAAGCGATCGTAAACAAAATATTGTGCCATGGTTATTGCTCTTGTGAATTTCAGCGTGTGATAAAACAATACGCGATACGCAAAAATGATCTTTCATAGGAATAAAAAATGCTCCAAACAAATTGACAAACGCTTCGAAAAAACGCCTCGAAAAAATGACACTTCTTTCTCATTTCGAGGTTAGAGTCGCGTGCATGCGAAGCAATGTATAGGTCGCGCGGCAAACCAGTATAGTTGTCTCACCTATACCGCATGGGTCGAGACACTATATACCGTTATAGGTCGAACAGATATACTGTTTTTTCCGTGTAATTACCCGTTTTCAATCTTATAGTAACGGAAAATCTTGGTAAAAAATAAATAATTACAAAACTATTGTAGAAGGCGGAATTCTTTGAGGGAGTTGTGTTTAGACACCTGGATAATCCATTTTCAATATCATATTAACGTTTTTTAATTGTTTTTTTTAATTCTATCCGAGCAATCATACATGCTTACCTTGTAATGCCATCCTACTAGTACTGCATTATACTGGCGACTGTCATTTTTCTCTATCAAACCCAATTTAAAGAACGATGCTAACTCAATGTCTTGTTTCAACTGAAGCAAAATTGAAATGTTCATATTTTAAGTATTTCATCACTTTCAAACGCTGTCATATAATAGTATATTGTTGACCAAGTTGGGAATCGACTGGTCCCACACTCGGTTAACATACTAGTTTCTGTATATACCGCGAAAGGGAATGCAATTTCGAGGCCTGGCGCGAAACGGCAAAAATAATCGGTTCCACGGTCGACTGTTTGAGTTCATACTTTCGACAATAAAATATAAAATCAACTGATTTTTCACACTAGAAAAATCATGCTTTTCAATGCACAACTCGACAAAAATTGGTTAAATTATTAGTGAAATTAATAGTTATTTTTGTCAATCTACTCGTGATGCTTCAGCGATGCCTACACGCTAATTAAAGTGGTAAAAATTAATAATTTATTAATAATATTTTAATTGAAAGTTAAAACCATGTTTTCCCCCTCCCCAGAGGAAAAACTTTCGGACTGTTAATGCTATGGAAAACTTTCAGATTCAACAGTCTTATGTGTTAATTTGTAAATATAAATATTATATTTTCAAGATTATTTGTCATTTTTCACCAATAAAAAGAATATTTTATCGACGATGGCACATATAAGACTCTTGAATCTGAAAGTTTTCCATAGCATTAAGGTACTAGTACACTTTAGAATTTTGAAAAAATAGATTTCGTTTTTTTTGCATTTTTCAACTCCTTAGACCTTTAAATATCTTCTCCTAAAATATTTTCAAAAAATTCAAACTCTTAACACCATGAAATAATATCAATATTTGAAGTCCAAAGACGAAGAGCGGATTTTATTGGCTGAAAAAGCGACAAACGCGTCTACTAAAGAAGGCCGTTTGGCCCAAAAAGAGGCCCGCCAGAAAGATGAGGCAGCTTACCAAGACAGTGGCCTGTTGCTGTATGGTCCAGGAATAGCCGATTAATTTATTGTGAGTATTAGAACTTGATTTTTTTGAAAATATTCAATAAAAAGTACTAGTCAAAACTTTAAACGCGTTTTCCTCGAAATGACTTTTTTTCAAATGGCTGATAGATTAGCTCCGGAACTACTGAACCGATTTTCAAACACCTTGCTAGGTTTTGTTTATTGATATGTCCTGTACATGTATTTACATGAAAAAAAAAGTTTCATATAAATATATATCAATGGGACTGAGAAAAGAATTATTCAAAATTGCCTTATTTTTAGCCTTCTAAAGTGTACTGGTAGCTTAACAGTCCGAAAGTGTTTGAAAGTGTTTTAACTTTCGATTAAAATATTATTCATAAATTATTAATTTTTTGCCACTTTAATCAGTGTGTAGGCATAGCTGAAGCATCACGAGTAGATTGACAAAAATAACTATTAATTTCACTAATAATTTATACAATTTTCGTCGAGTTGTGCATTGAAAAGCATGGTTTTTCTAGTGTGAAAAATCTGCTAATTTTATTTTTTATTATCAAAAGTATGAACTTTACAAAAAATTTTTCAATACAACCTCGGTTTGATTTTAATAGTTCTATGATACTATATTGTTTATTTATGGGATTTCGAACTTTCAGCTTTTATTCGTGACGTCACAACGTGTACAATGGTTTTTACGAGTTTTCAAGCACTTGACCGATTATTGCATCCGGCCGCACAATTTCAAAGAAGAAAATGATTAATTTTCAGAAAAGTAATTGCAATATTATCAAATACTATAGAAAGTTTTACTACACTAAGCAAAAATGATATTGAATCTAAAGTACAAGTACGCATGCTCGTTTAGAAAAAAAACTTTCGTTTCAAATAAGTATGCTATAAAATTGATTGCGCAAAATTTTGACAAAAATATATTATTATCAGTTATAAGCACTACTGCAATAAACTTTTAGCAAATTTATTGAAATCAATATCATCTACACGGAAAAAAATTTGGAGCAGCTGCTGCCCCTAGCGGTGGAGCTGTTGCGTTTAGCGGAGGAGAGTTATGCGACTACGCATTTGGGTATGCTGCGTTCCCTCTGTGGGTGAGCAGCTGCCCCTTTTTGGGGGAGCCGTTGACTTACGTCGAAGGAACACAGCGCTCCTTTCGGTAGGGAGTGTAGTTGCACCGCATCGGCAGGCAAATGCAAAAGCAGGCGAAAGTACAAATTTTAAGTTTTTTATGATTTACATGAAAGTGCCCATTGAAATGATGTTTCCTGTATATATATATAGAAGTACTTTTTGGTTCATCACGATCTGTTTAGAAATAACCTAACCTTAATGTTGAGATTTAAAATAATTTCACATCATTTTAAATAATTAAACAAATTCTTCAAAAGATATAATAATTAACGACGATTTCAGAAATATCAAAACAATGGAATTGTCCATTGAAAAATATAGTCAAATATCAGTTTATATGACTCGCCGCAGCATTATCTCCTGTGGGGCAACAGCTCTCCCGCAATTGTGGGAGAGCAGTTAGTCCACAAAAAAATAAACCTGCTAACCGATGAAGAGCGCTGCAGTTGCCCTCCAGTGTAGTGGCGCAGGAGCACCAGAGGTAGTGCAGCATTTCTACCAAATTTTTTTCCGTGTACTTCAGAACGACCGCGAATACGCATTCTTCAGGTACGATAGTATACATATGCACTCTTAAAATTGTTTTAGCTCCTTAGTTTGAATATATTGTATGTTCGACACAATCAGCAGGTCTTGAGATGCACACTAAGAGAAAGTATTAGTCGTGGCTACCCATTTTTTTATGTAAAAAAGGGTCACAAGTATGTTTTTTACTCTGTATTATCTAAACACCTTAGCTCTTACAGCTAGATTAACTAAGCAGCAATAATTAACATTTTTATTAAAAGTTACAAAATCCGATTAGTTGGTCCGTTTTGTAGCCGGAACTATTTTCATGCATTCCCACATTGTATTGATCTTATAATAGACGTTACCAATACGCTTTTGTAAAACTTACTAATTGCATTAATTGCTATTACTATTTGTCCAGTTTAGTTATTACAAAAAATATTAATTTTTTCGACATAACGGAAAATAGTTGTATTAAAAACTATTTCAATATCGTAATTAGAAATTGATGAATTCTTTCATCCGTGATTCCAACTTTGAACAAATTGTTAAATTCATCATTCTATCTATTTTATTTCGCTTAAAGTCGACAGAAACTTTCTTAGGTTAGAATTGTTTAGGAGAAAAACTTTTTTAATTATGGTTTTTCAAAATGTAACAAAGGATGGTAACTGTTGACATATTTTTCATCACAAACTGCACAACAGTTTACAATTATACTTTAAAATTACCATGATTTAATTCTTCTGATTTTGATGAATAACAAAAGCAAAATTTTAAGTAATCAATGTATGTGACGATTTCGAAACGATTCAAAACAGTTGATAAACAGGAGAAATCTAATTCGTCTGTACAATTATTTCTTGAAGTTTACTATAATCAAAGATTTATAATTACACGAAATATTACATAAGAAAAGAAAATAATTACTTTTCTCAAACTAAATGAATATGATCAGTTTTACAAAAAAAAAAAAACGAGTAGTATACTTATAGTTCCATACACTTTTGAGCATTGGTAAATTTTACAAAATTTTTGGTGCTGCTTACTAAAAATAAATAGTTGTGACCTTTTAGTCAGCACAACTAATAGGATTTCTCTCAGTGCACTCAAATTTATATCATAAATTTGCGATATTTCTGACTGAAGTTGCTTTTATACCTTTTTGGCTGCGGGCCTAAGAATTCATTCGCAGTAATTTATTAGTCCATGCCCTTAAATCTTTTGTTTGCTAAAGAAAAGAATGAACTAGTTAAGTTATGCAAATGAATTCCTCGGTCTGTAGCCAGTGAGGTATAAATATTTCAGTTTTTGAAAGCCCATTTCTTTCCGAAATTAGATACAAACTTGAGAGTTTGTAAAATTAAATAAAATTCACTAAAATAGGTTTGTTTGGTCATAAATGTTCATAATTATTTTAAAAACTGTTTACTGTGGCAAAACTTTTTTTTATGAGTGTAAAATTCATGACCAGAGAGACCTATCTCAGGGCTTTTTATCTAATTTCACAATTTGCATCTCAGTATCTCATTTTGCATGACAATATGATTAGAGGAACTGAAATGCCGATAGGCTAGAAATATTTTAGTTATCCATGGCCTCAATATTATTAATGATCAAAATTTCCACTTTGAACCATTTTTCCGTATATCAAAACGTTGTTTAGTTACAATTAAAAATGCATTTCTCTCCGAGTAATTTAAGTTTAAATATTTGTTATTAAATGGAACTACTTACAACTAGAATAGTAAATCGAGAGTGTCCAGGAATTTCTTGTTCCCTTTCAATAATGAGAACTGGATCAATTTTATTTGAATGCATCGTTCTAGTTTGAACGCCAATCTCATTACGTGGATATAGGATAAGAGAACATTCATAAGTAACAAAAATCCAATTCGATTTAATTAAGGCCCCAACACATAACATCACTTTTTCTAACTGAAGATCTTTTTTCCAAAAGGAAACAACGACATTTAAGTATTCGTCCTTGTTTATCTCGACTGTCTCTGTATTTTCTGCATCTAAAGACATTGAATCTATGATTTACGTGAAAATATGGAAGGGGTTGTGTCAAAAACTGCATAAATCGTGCGATAGGAATGTAAAAATGTCAAACAGAAAACAATATAGATTATTCTAATAGGTTTTTTCATAACTAACATAGAATACGACTCATGGATCTTTTGACCTGCTGCTCTTTTTCACCGAAACTCTACTTTCAGAAACCCGATGATACAAAAGAGACAAATAAAGTTCCTGATAAAAGCTATTGGACACTCGGATCCTACATGGGTCAGAAATCCAAGACAAATGGATTGGGACCGGTACTCTACCAATCTGAAGATTGCGCTCTTGGGGAAACTTGAACACCCTGGAACTAGCAGTCCACACCTTTACGGAGGCCATAAAATTCTCATATAGGAGTAATTGTGGAGACGGTGTAGAGATGCACTGATGAAAGGTTAAGCTCTAAGGTCTCTGCAGGGGAACCAGAGAAAGGTTCTAACGTGTCATCAAAGGCAAAACAGAAGAACTATGTATCTCATTTAAGCCGATGAGGAATAACTACAGGGATTCAATACGTAAGGCCAAGCAAGAAAGCTGGACTAACTTTTGCATAGACATCGAGTACTTAAGTCGGACAAGGGGATTCTTGCTCACCTTATCAAGACACATTTCCTGAACATCGATAGGTCTGAACAAAAATGTGGTGATATCTCGTAGGCATCAGAAGCCGCATGTGGCTCGATTAGGCCCACAACGACGGCTATCCCACAAGATAGTCACCCCTGTCAGGGTCAGGCAAGTCCTAAGGTCTTTCAGCCAATAAAAGTCTCTCAGTCCAGATCGCATATGTCCGGCCTTCTTATAAAGGGCTGGGAATTCCATCATAGAGCCATCGATGAGGCTCTCTACGGCTAGATTCGCGCTCGAATGTGTCCCGATAGCATGGAGAGCAACGAAATTTGTTTTCATTCCGAAAGTGGGTGGGAACAGATGAACTTCACCTAAGGATTGCCATCCCATCAGCCTCTCATCTTCCCAACACGAAATACTTCATTTGTCGTATTATAGAATACAACAATGACATTGAAGTATGTTTCATCGCTGATCGACACTTCTTCTGATAAGGTCAATCAATTTAAAAAATGATAATTGTAAAGAATTTGAAATCTTTCTGTGGATAAAAAGACGCTTTCGACTGCGCAACTCAACTAATTATTGGATCTATAACATAATTCGTGCGGTTTTTTTTTTTCAAAATTTGAACGTTTATTCAAGAAAAACATGTACAATAGTATTATTCAAAGTATTGCCCATCTGAAGCTATGACTTTTTCCCATCTTTCTGGCAATTTGTGGATTCCATCGCAAAAGAACTGGGCCGGCTTGGCGGCCAAGTATGAATCAAGCCAATTTTTGATACCCTATTCTAATGTGAACCGTATTCAAGTGAGGGCGTTCCGCATCGACCGGAACGAATGGTAGTCAGAAGGGGCAAGGTCTGGGCTATAAGGCGGGTGGGGTAAAAACTTCCCACCCACTGTTTTCCAAATAGTTCTTAACCGGAATAGCAACATGGGACCATCATGATGGAAAATGAAAATTATTGCCTCGTGTCTGGTCGCATATGTCAGGCGTTTTTCGGCTATTGCTCTCGTCAAACGAATTAATTGTGTTCGGTAGCATTCTCCATTGATGGTTTCACCCGTTTTTAGCAGCTCATGATGCAGCACACCCTTCTGATCCCACCAAATACAGAGCATTACCTTCGCGCCATGGATATTCGGCTTTGCCGTTGATTTGGCTGGTTGGCCGGGTTTCACATACGAATTTTTGCGCTTGCGGTTGTCGCACTTGATCTATTTTTCATCACCAGTAACAATCCGATGCAAAAATGACTTCTTTTTGTGGCGTTCCAGCAACATTTCGGACATGCAAAATCGCTTTTCAACGTCTCTCGGCTTGAGTTCATGTGGAACCCAATTTCCTTGCTTTTGAATGTATCCTGCTGCTTTTAAACGTTTTTAAATGGCTGCTTGAGTGTCTCCCAAAGATTCTGCGAGCTCTTCTTGTGTTTGGCAACAATCTTCATCGAGTAATGCTTCCAGTTCTTCATCTTCAAACTTTTTTGGCGGCCCAGGACGTTCTTCGTCTTCCAAGCCAAAATCACCACTTTTAAATCGTGCAAACCACTTTTGGCACGTTCGCTCAGCTAGAGCATGTTCACCATAAACTTCCACCAAAATACGATGACTTTCGGCAGCAGTTTTCTTCATATTAAAGTAATGAAGAAGAACTCCAGGCAAAAACACTTTTTCAGGCACAAAGTTCGACATATTTGAGTGAAATAAAAAACTATTGTTGTTCACGCTTCAAATGAATGACATATACTGAAAAAGACGCACAATGACAGTAGCTTTCGAACGCATTTTCGGAATATTGGAATGATGGAATAATAATCAAGTTACGCCATCTCTTAGCAAACCGCACGAACTAAATTATAGATCCAATAATTTGAAATAATAATTTTGTTTAGTGCAATTAATATTTATAACTAAAATTTTTAAACATAATAAAAGAGATACAAAACGTGATCTCTAGACTTAAATTGGTTTTTAATATTCGGACAAATTTATTAATAAATTACCAATATTTAGAAAGTTTTCTTCGTTCGAAAGCAATTAACGTTCATAGACTTTCGCTGGTATACCCTTTATGGTGAGAATGTTAGTTCTAAAAACCAAGTTAGCTGCTAAAATTTTTACATAGTATATAGTTTGTTCATAATCCGTGTGCTTATAATACTTTTTCTTTATTTATATATTTCAAATACGAATTAGGCACATACTTTAACGATAAATTTTGCACACAAACCTGGTTCAGACTGTCGTTTTGGCCCTACTATATTAGATTTTAGTACTCCTTGGAAGAATCTTTTGAGATTATTTACGTCTTGGATTGAAATCTTGTAGAAAACTATATTTCCATTCGAATTATGATGAGTTAATCCTATAATGTCCGTCCCCTCTACGAAGAAACTGCCTCGGGGAAACTAGAATGTTAACAACTATTTATTATTAACTCCTTCATGAAGAAGTAAAGTACTTTTAAAAAACATTTATCTTTAAATTTATTTTAAACTGCTTTAAGAAACTGCTACGAGTTTCTTTACATGTACATTGTTGTAACTCGATGTATTTTACTCACTTTCAAATAACCGTAGCTCTCATACATTTGAAACACTGACATTGTTTTGCCAACTTTTACAGTTATCGGCTCAGCCTTGGGACCTTCCTATTCAAGCATATAAAACATACAATGTTTCTATACGCGAAAATCAAAAGTTTTACTATATAAAGGTTATTAATGACGGTACAAAGGTCTCCACCATAATTTCTCGGTGTTATACTCGGTTTTATAAACCGTAGATAATTGATTATTGATTTAGTTCTCACAGAGTTTAGGTAGGTATTAGAATTTAAGCTACATATACTATCGTATACAGATTATATACTTGTACTGATTAAAAGTTATTGCCCGCAAAATGATAAGAGTTTTTGAATTAGGGGTATCACTTATGGGTCATTCTTTTACATACCGTGCGGATTTCAGGAAAAAAAAATTGACATATTCAAATGCGATAAATATTTTCACGTATTTCAGGATTTTGCTAAAAAAATTTTTTGCAGCTAACCTTCTTAAAGTCCCGCCTAATCCAATTGTTAGAAGAAAATAATTCAGTTAAAGTTACAACTATCAAATAATTTTCTTTCATGTATTTCTCCATCGGAATACTCTATACCATTTATTCGAATTTCTTGTTCCAAAATATTATATGCTTCAGTATTGAAGTTTCTAGTGCACTTGACATTTCAACATTTACTTTTGTAACCGGAACCACTTTTACTGGATTCTGTGCATTGATTTTATCCATGAACATAATATACATACATTTTTAAACTTTAATACAACATGGTAAACATTCAAAACAGGAAAATAGGTGCGAGGGTCTGAAATCTCTGACGCACGCGGAGCGCGCTGCGTAACTTGCGCTCGGAAATATTTAATATCTTCCAATCTATCGGGGACCCCACTTTTTCGTAAAACGGATTTTGTAGATGAGAGAATAAAGAACAAAATAGTATTTTTACATTCTCATCATGGATGAGAAGGTATTAGTTTTATGTGAAAAATGACTTTCGAAATTTTCATCAAATCTTTAGGTTTTAAGACCCCTGAGTCAGAAAATGTGGTTTTCACGAAAGTGTTTGTCTGTCTGCCTGTCTGTAATAGCTCGTATACTCGATAACTCTCGATAGAATTATCAGATTGAATTGAGCTTGGGTACACTTTATCGGAGCCGAAAAAGTAAGGACAAGTTCGTTAACCAGCCATATTCAACCAAAATTAAGGAAACTAGACCCTTTTTTGTGTTTTTGATAAAATCAAAAATTCTAATGCTGGTTTTTGATAGTGCTCATAAATCTCTACAAATTACCTTCATAACATTCTTTGATTAAACCGAAATTCGAAATGTTACAGCATGTTAAAACTTGAAAAAAGTCAATATCAAAATTCCATTTTCCAGTTGAATTATACGAGACATGAAAAAAAGTTATTATACAAAATTATTTTCTACATTAAGATCTACTAATTCGAAGTGCTGTTCGTTTTAAAATGGTCTACAATTTTTGTTTCGCACAGTTTCTAATAAAACATATATTTTTCGTTTCAATTCCAAAAATTCCATTTTTTAGACAAAATATGGGAGATACAAAAACGTTCAAATGGAAAATTATTTGCCTAAATGAGGTCTATAAATTCTCATCAAGATACTTCTTGACAGAATGTATATTTTGTGTTTTGATTATAAAAAACACTATTGAAAAATTCCATTTTTTAGCCTTAATATGTGATATGTTTATTAAAAAGTTACTGAAATGTATACAGAAAATGGAGCGCGAAGCGCGAGTGTCATGATGAGAATTTGTTCCTTAAGGTCGATAGAGCCTTAAGTGAGTTGAATTTCCTGTTTCACTTGAACTCAAAAACAAATTTAGTGACTTTGAGAAAATGTGTAATTCACATCATAAAATTGATTTGAGCTTCAGTATCAAATTATAAGAAATTAACTTAAATGTATGCGAAGAGCATAAGACCGAGAGCTAAGCGCGAGGTCCAAAAAGAAAAGAAGATTGGAGAAAATGCAGTAAATTATTAACAATTCATGTGTGGATATTTTCGTAAAAAAATTTTTTTAGCAAACTCCTGAAATACGTAATTATTTCTAGCTCTAAGAGCAAGAAGTAATTTCATGAGCTTAACATATGACAATAGTGAAGAAAAATTGGTCAAGAATTGAAGAATCTTCAATCAATATTGAAGCAATATTTCATGAGACGTAAATTCTTACCTCATGATGCCATCCTACGATTACTCCATTATGAATTCCAAAGTCAGATTCATCCACAAAATTTACATTTAAAGCCAGAGATCGCTTCATATCTAGATTCAACTAAATCAAATTTCAATTCTTTATGTATTTTGTATTGACTAACTTCTAAGCGTTGTAGCATTAAATATTATATCTAATTCATTGAAATTGAAATTTTATAGTATTAATGTGGAACTACTTACAATTACTATAGCAAATTTGGACTTTGATGGAAGTTCTTGTGTACGCTCTAGGATATAATCTGGATCAATTTGATTTAATTTCATTGCTCCAGTTTGAACAGCAATCTCTTTGGGTGGATATAGTGTTTGAGCGCATTCTACAGTAGAATATATCACATTTGATTTCATTAAAGCCCCAATACATAACATTCTTAATTTGTTTGCTTGAGGATCCTTTTTCCAAAAAGAAGCAACGACATTCAAATATCCTTTATCGCTGCTTCCAGCTATTCCTGTATTTTCTATTCCTGCAAAAACATATACTTAAAACATTTTAAAACGACTTAAAAATTGCTTACATATATTAGATGATGTTTTCTTAACAAGTAGACTGACAAACTCCACTCTGCAGACAAAAGAAACGCTCGGAAGCAAACCGAACATTTTCGAATTTTATCGAAGAGAAGTTGTATAATACATATAAGTTTTGTGAAATATAAACTTCTGATCTTATCTCTTTTCTAATGCAGAGCATTAGGATCATTAGAATCGCCATAAGGTAACAGCACCAATAGCCGGACAGTAGCCAATAGCTAGATAGAGCCATGCATTTGTCTCAAATTTAGAGATTTATGAATGACTTATCGCTATTTTGGTGTACCGTATACAAACCTCGCAACGTACAATTTAAAAAAGTGAAAAATGTGTTGAATTAAAAAGAATTTTCCTTTAATTAAATATTTTAAATCCGGTTATTAGGTCAATGAATATTCGTTTTGTCTAATAACCGAACGCGTGTCCGACGTTACATTACACTGCTTTTGTTTTCGCTCTAGTCGCCGGACGAAAAGTTTATTGCAAAAACAAATGCGAATTTTAAAAAGTGCTGTTAATATTTTCAAGAAATTTGGTAAGTATTTGATTGTTTTCAATTCATAGAAGATATCAATCTAATAAAATATTAGGCAAATTACTTTAAACATATTTTAATTAGTCAAATATGAAATCCAACCTCAATTCACACTTGACGCTTATTTTCTTGTTGATTTTACATTGAGAACAATAAAAAAATGGATTTCAGAGTTAAATTTTCCCACTTTTTGATCTTTTTGAATGATAATTTTCAATAATAATGATAAACTGTGATTAATAATGAATGATTTTTTAAAGAAATAATGTTTGAACTATGGATTTGCTGAAAATCTGATATTTTGAGAAAGTATTTTCATTTTAACATATGTATTTTCTGGTTAAATATTTTATTATGTAAATGTAAAGCAAAGTTCATAGAAAAAAAAATTGGCAAAATATTATATATAAATTAAATTTATTCAATAGACCTCAAAAGAATGAAGTTCATTAGCAATTCTAATTCTAAAATCTTTTCAATATTTCTTTTTTATAAGCGTAGAAACTAAAAAATGTTTCCGTAAATATTTCCCAGTGTTTATTATGCTTAAAAAATATAAAATCCATATCAATCAAATTATAATATTCTCTTGTCCGAGTATTGGTGCAGCGCTGTCCGGCTATTGGATCAATTCACTTTTCCCGTCCGGCAATTGGGTCCAGAGCATTATTTGATGAAGAGAATTATAAAAAGGAATTATTCAGATTTAACAGAACTCTGGACTTTTTGTTATAGTAGGGAGGACACATTCATCAAAATAATCGCGGCAATTCTTGATTCCGCATGACATTTAGAACGATTAATACAAAAAATTTAATGAAATTTCCTTAGACGTCCGGCTATTGGTGCTTTTACCTTAGTTGGTTCCACGCGCGGGCATTTTCATATAATCATGCTTTTCTGTCTACAGTTGAATAATTAAAATATCATATAAGAACCCAAGAACCCAGTACCGCGCCAGTATGGCGGGCGGATGCCGGTACTGACGTTGTATTGGCATGATACCAGGTGGAAAACGGCTGGGTACTGGTATTCGTCCGAAATGTCACTCATCTGGGAGTTGTTTGTCGGTACTGGCGTGGTACTTAAAATGGTACTGCGCCTATACCGAAAATCTGTACTGGCGTTGAACTGTAAACAGTAGTATGCCTGTGCCGAAGGTCTGTACTGGCGCGGTACTGGCATTAATACAAAATGTCACTCGGCTAGGAGTTGTCTGACAGTACTGGGGCGTCCCTCCCCTTGGACTGTTACCTTGACGAAGTCCTTGTCTTGGCTATGCCAAAAAGGGACGGGTGGGGAGGCTTAGCAGACGGCACTTGGGCGTTATGTCCGGGCTTGGCGCGCGGGCGTTGCGCGCGCGGCGTTGGCGGCGGTTCGTGTGTGGGGGTGGTTACGCGCGTGGCGTGGTGTGTCTGCGGTTCGCGGTGGTTCTCTGTGTTTTCTCTGGTTGGGGGCCTGCAGCCTGTAGGTTCTGGGAGCCTTCGGCTGGGCGGAGCTCGGTGGGCCGCTGCGGGCGGCGGGCGCGCTGCTCTTTGCACGTGGGTGTTCTCGCGTGCGTGCTGCTGTTGGCGTTGTGTGCGTGGCGTTCGCGTGTCGAGTCTGAGTGCGCTGCCCTTAGGCCATGGAGATTGCAGTGTCCCGATGAATCTGTGAGCAAATGCAGGGGGCTCTATAGACGGGCATCTTCCCATTGTGTGAAGGGTGCCCTATAAACGGGTCTATCCCAGGCTGAAAGCGGGGGACGCTATAGACACGTCTATCCCCATGCATGGAGAGGGATGTATGCCCCAGGCAGCGGCGCTGTGTATGAGAATGTGAGTGCCTGTGAAGAATGAGTGGAATGAATGAATGTCAGCGTCGCATGACTGAGATATGTGTCCTTCGAATGTGAGAGAGGACTCTATAAACGGGCTCTCTCTTGAATGAGGCTAAGAAAAAATTGGTGTGTGGAATCTCCTGGGGGACACTGCATAGCCTTCGCAGTCTGTGACCAAGGACTTCGGTCCGAGGGTACACCCGTTCCCAACTATTCCGACTCGCTCCTCTACGCACGATGCGCTGGTAAAAAGATTTATGGAAAAAAATTTAAAAATGTGGGGGAAGTGGATTTGGGTGCTTCTTCTGGAGCTGAGGGATGGAAGGACGTCCTCCATCTCTTGAAGGAGCAAAATGCTAAGATGGAGAAGTTAGCCAGGGCCCTCAGCGTTATCCAACAGGGTATGCTGAGGAATAACCCTGGGTTTGTTAAAGATTCAGTAAATAAGGCAACTGAGGTGTTGAGTGGTATGCTCAACACCCACAAGTGCCTCCTGGAGAGCGGGGTGAAAATTCAGAAGAAAATGGAATCTCACCCCGCTATGAGGGAATTGGGGATCTTTCAGAGACCACGTTCGGCGTCTCTGGGAGATATCCCAAAAAATCAGGTGATGGGGCAAAAGAGATCCGCACCCTCCCCCCTCTGGAAAAAACTCCCAAGTGGGGAAAGGGTGGCTCTTCGCCTTCTTATGCTGAGGTGGCCGCGAGCAAGCCCCCAAATAAAGAAGGGGACTGGCATGTGGTAACGAAAGAAAGAAAAAAGAAGAAGAAAGAAAAAATGAAAATAATATGCTATGCTGCACGAGGCATGGAAAAGGGCAAAAACAACTTTGAGGCGAGGCATAAAGAAAAGCCGACTTCAATGCTGGAAAGACTTGATCGGTGAGGTCGAGAAGGACCCATGGGGTCTCGCCTTCAAAATAGTCACCAAGAGATTGGAAGGCAGATGGAAGGCACAGACTCGTCGAGAAGTGGCAGATGAGATGGCATGGAGAGCAGACAGGGAGATGAACCTACCGCCTGATCTCGGAGCTCGCCACCTGGCTAAATAGAAAGCACGGGGAAGTCGGCTTTAATTTGGCGCAAGCGCTCTCGGGTCATGGCTGTTTCAACGCGTACCTGAGGCGCTTTAAGAAGAGAGACGAGCAGATGTGTTGCCACTGCGATTTCCCGGTGGATAACGCAGAGCACGCACTCTTCGTCTGCGCAAAATGGGGTGTGGCTAGGGAGGTCCTCGGTGAGGCGGTGGGTTCCGAGCTTACTCCTGACACGATGGTCTCTTTCATGCTCCAGTCTGAACGGTTCTGGACGCTCATCGAGACATTTGTACACTTGTGATGAAGACGAGGGAGCTTGATGGGCGTCGATTTGGTACCAAAGGCAACTTGCTTATACTACACGGAGAAAAATAGTTGATGTAATTTTACTCAACTCTGTCCATTAAATTTGGGACACAAGGACATTTGAACATCTATTAAATCCTAGTCGACTAAAATCAATTTGATAAATACCTAATTCACTCAAATTGAATAGCAATAAGCGTTACATAGGAAATACTAAGGAGTTGAGTAAAACGTTGTGATGGTTCTCTTAAATAACAAAAAAATTCTTACCTCGAGCCTGCCATTAGTCATCCATTACACATATACATACATAAACAGCATACAAATATATTCACACCATTCAATCGTAGCAAATCATATTTTTAATCACAAATACACTTAAACATATAACCTTGCATATATAAACCTGATAACTATACTTATATATAGTACGATACGCTTTCGTCGAATCACGCACACGCTCGCTTACAATCCTGTCATAAAAGAAAAATAAATCAACTTTTGCCTAAATTATTCATAAAATGTTTTTAAAAATTAATATAATTAATCAGTTATTATAAATATGATTATTGATATTATATATATATATATATATATATATATAATATAATATAATTATTAAATTATATTTAGTATACATTTCTATTATAACTACGTATGAAGTTTAATGAAACTAAATTTTTAAATGTAGGGTAAATGTGCCAATTACTGCGGGTCGAAAATCAAGACGGCTTTTAAAGTTAAAAAAAATGATTTTTCGATGAAAAAGTTGTCGCGAATTAATTTTTAAAGCAGTATTTGGTATTAAGTAAGTAGCATGCAGTCCTTAAACCCTGAAAAGAAACCAGATTTACTTAAAAAATGCGAATATAAAAAAAATGTTCCATGTAGGTATTACTGCGGGTTTGCATGAATTACTGCGCACGAATTACTGCGGAATCCCCAATTACTGCGCTCCAACTGCTGCGGAAACCCAAATTTCTGCGCGCGTAATACTGCGATATTATTTTGAGTGAACTTACAATTAATTTAGGAGTGTTGAACATTTTATTTAATCTCAATTATAAAAAGTAAACACGACGAACCATTTGTAACAAATTAAGATTAATAATTTTATTAATTTTATTTTATTTAACTTAAAATTATATCACTTGAGTTCCTCTTGCATCTTTAGCAACGATTAAGGAGTGTTGAACATTTTATTTAAACTAAATTATAAAAAGTGAACATGAAGCATTTTTAACAAATTAAGATTAAATAATATTATAACTCTTATTTAATTTACCTTAAAATTATATTACTTGACTTCCTCTTGCCTCATTAGCAACGATTTTGGAGTTTTCAACATTTTGTTTAATCTCAATTATAAAAAGTAAGCATAACGAAGCATTTGTAATAAATTGAAAGGTTATGCAGTGCCGCCTGACAGATCGCAGTAATTCATACACCTATGAAAATCATGTACCAAATACTGTTTTGGTAAAAAAATGATTAAAAAACGTATTTTTTGTTATTTTGCATAAATATTTAGAAAAATAAAATATTTACTTTGCAGAAAGTAATATCACAATAAATATTTTATTTTCAGAAACGGAATTATAACCAGTTTTTCAGAACGTGTTCATGACCTTTCAACAAATCTAAGCATTAAAACTATGGGAATCGGGAACATGAGAGTTTCAAATTGCAATCAATTAGCTACAAATATCGTAACTATTGATAATTCGTTGATACTTATTATGCTTGGATTAGAAATTAATTGTTTTTAATTGTTCTGTAGCGTTATATATCTTTAAAACATTGTATATCATTAGTTTTATTTTAAAACGCAGTAACTGGGGCATCCACAGTAATACCCACACTTACCCTATATTAAAAAATTGCATTATTATTCAGAAGTATCTTGTGTAAAAACATTTAAAACAAACGTCTTTTATTTTCTGTGTTGTATATTTTCAAAATATGGATTATACAATATTATTATTGAAGGGCTATTTTGAAAGAGAAAAGATTATTTTACAAGAAAAAAATTTGAAACACAGAAAAATAATTTTATTAATAAATTTTATTTTCGACCGAACTTTTTTTCTTATATAAAAGATTTACCACAACTTCACCGTTTCTGATTTTTAAAAATAAATTCTTTAATGGCTAAAACCATTAAAAAACATTTTCCAAAACGAAATTTTTAGAAACAAATTGCTGAATTTTATAATAATTTATTCATTTTCGAAAAAATCTATTTTTGCCTAAGGTCTAATTTTCATGGATCCACTACTTTAAAGATGTTGGTTTTCAAACGCACAAAGAGCTCAAAATGAACTTTGTATATTTCTAATATTTTGATAATAAATAAATTTAATTCTTAAATTACACTCTTTAAATCCAAATTAGTCAAAAATGAATAATTGTTAGTTAAATTTAAGTAATTCTTAGTAGAAAACGTTACAGAAACATTAGTAAAAATAATATCACTATAATTAATTAGTCAAATATATTGAACTAATAATTATTGTGAGATAAATTAATTAATATGTATCAGTACTGGGGCAGTACTAAACCAGTACCGCGCCAATGCTCGGCATAAAACCCTAAGTCGGCTTCTAGCCAGCATTTGGGCTCCATACTGGAGCAGTACTAAACCAGCACCGCGTCAACGCTCGGCGCGGTACTATGCTATTCATAAGATCCGGCATAAGTTCGACTTTTCCGCCTGGGAACCCATGTATTTTTTTAAGTAGATTACTATTTAATTTTCTACATCCGCACATTTATGCGAGCAAATTGCTGTATACGAGCACAGAATGTAAAAGGAAAATTGTAATTACCTTCGGTATAAGTAACAGCAACAAGCGTCAAAATTATTGTAGTTTTTACGTCCTTCATGTTTGCTGAATCACGAAATCTTATTATTTAAATTTAGATTCTGATTTTATACAGTGGAAACGCGGTTAGGTTAGATATGTCGGATAGAAGTTTGCCACGTATAATGATAATTTAGTTACACAGATATATTAAGTCAAATTTAAAGTACATAAAGTAATTAAAATTACGACATTGAAAAATACGTGCACGAATAGACTCCTAGAGGTCAGCGACAAACTGGTCGTCAGCTACTTGCATCATCTGCCCCGCTTAAATTTTCTTGTTTGGCATCACTGATAAAACGAAAGCTGCTGCGAAATTTTTTATTTCATATTATATTTACATAAATCTACTCTTTCTTTATCATCGAGATTCCATGCAAAATAACAGTTTTAACAATACGTAACAGAAAATATGGTGCTGGAAATGTACTCTCTAAATCTGAATCAGTCAAATTTTCACTGATTTACAGCAACCTCTTTTTAGCTATTTGAATCAGTCAAATTTCACTGATAATCAGTAGATTTAGACTGATTCAAATTTAGAGAGTAAAACACTGTTAATAGAAGGTGTGATTCACTGATGCCAGGTTGTCTTACTAGAGGTAATTCAGAAACTATTCGAACGGGAAAAATCTATAAAAACTCTTGCTCATTTTTTTATGTGTAAGGATTTTCACCAGTTTATTAATGCATTTCATTTATTAACCGTTAATACTACTTTGATTAAGTGATATACTTTTTACTGATTTAAATTCAACGAGTGAATATTTTTATTTATTAGGCTACACCCATTATATAATATACTTTGGAAATAGATTTTATTGCTCAACCATAATGCTAATTCAGCTACAATAAGTTGATCCAACAGAACAGTTCAGATAAAATTCAAGTACACGCTTCAATACTTTCTTTTCAATCTCTGCTCTTTGTGAAATTTTTTTGATGTTCAGATATTAATGCTGTTCTTCTTCTAATACTATACCGCCTTTTAAAAGTTGCGTGAAGAACATTATTGTCAGCTTTCGTAATTTTGTTGAAAAAAAGTTCTTTACATTCAGAAACTTTAGAAAACCCTATGATGTTCTCACCCTTTATCATGAAACTGCCCACGGGAAACTAAAATATCAACAGATATTAGTTAATAACTTTCTTAAGGCAAATGACGGCAGATAATACAATTATCTTCCAAATTATTTTATTATTAGTATCAGGGTACGGACTCTGAGTTAGCACCTGCGCTATATACTACTTTCAGATGTCATAGATTTATGTTTAATCTGCATCTACAGGGTACCCAAAAATTAATGCAAATTTAAAATGTCAAGGTTGGTATGATTGTCATTCGCGTAGGATTGTTGCTAACATTAGAGATTACCGCGTAAATTAGCGGTAAATTTGAAATAACGCATTGAATACTGCCATCCAAAGTGAAAAGACACTTAAGTCTGTTTAGCTAAAAACGGAGAAAATCGCCAAAAACTATTTCTTTACGAAAAGGTATTAGAAATTTTCATTTCGAAAAATATTAATACATTTTTAATAGGAAATTACAATTATCTCTTTGATCCTGTTGAAAAATTTCAACTTTTTTGTTATTTTCACTAAGAAAAACAACATGCGTTTGTTTAGTTAGAAAAATACTTAGGGAAAAAAACCGAAGTCGACAGAACGAAATACATAAATAGAAATAAATCACATTACCAATTTCTTTTCTTTTTATTGGATCTATAACTTAATTCGTGCAGTTTTTTTTCAAAATTTGAACGTTTATTTAAGGAAAACATGTACAATAATATTATTCAAATTATTGCCCATCTGAAGCCATGACTTTTTCCCATCTTTTTGACAATTTGTGGATTCCATCCCAAAATAACTGGACTGGCTTGGCGGCCAAGAATGAATCAAGCCAATTTTTGATACCCTGTTCTGATGTGAACCGTATTTCAGTGAGGGCATTCTGCATCGACCAGAACAAATGGTAGTCAGAAGGGGCAAGGTCTGGACTATAAGGCGGGTGGGGTAAAAACTTCCCACCCACTGTTTTCCAAATAGTTCTTAACCGGAATAGCAACATGGGACCATCATGATGGAAAATGAAAATTATTGCCTCGTGTCTGGTCGCATATGTCAGGCGTTTTTTCGGTTATTGCTCTCGTCAAACGGATTAATTGTTTTCGGTAACGTTCTCCATTGATGGTTTCACCCGTTTTTATCAGCTCATGATGCAGCACACCCTTCTGATCCCACCAAATACAGAGCATTACCTTTGCGCCATGGATATTCGGCTTTGCCGTTGGTTTGGCTGGTTGGCCAGGTTTCACATAAAACTTTTTGCGCTTGGGGTTGTCGCACTTGATCTATTTTTCATCACCAGTAACAATCCGATGCAAAAATGACTTCTTTTTGTGGCGTTCCAGCAGCATTTCGGACATGCAAAACCGCCTTTCAACGTCTCTCGGCTTGAGTTCATGTGGAACCCAATTTCCTTGCTTTTGAATGTATCCGGCTGCTTTTAAACGTTTTGAAATGGCTACTTGAGTAACTCCCAAATATTCTGTGAGCTCTTCTTGTGTTTGGCAACAATCTGCATCGAGTAATGCTTCCAGTTCTTCATCTTCAAACTTTTTTGGCGGCCCAGGACGTTCTTCGTCTTCCAAGCCAAAATCACCACTTTTAAATCGTGCAAACCACTTTTGTCACGTTCGCTGAGCTAGAGCATGTTCACCATAAACTTCCACTAAATTACGATGACTGTCGGCAGCAGTTTTTTTCATATTAAAGTAATGGAGAAGAACTCCCCGCAAAAACACTTTTTCAGGCACAAAGTTCGACATATTTGAGTGAAAAAAAATTATTGTTGTTTACGCTTCAAATGAATGACATGTACTGAAAAAGACGCACAATGACAGTATCTTTCCAACACAAGTTCGGAATATTGGAACGATGGAATAATAATCAAGTTACGCCATCTCTTAGCAAACCGCACGAATTAAGTTATAGATCCAATATAAATTCAAATAAACTAAAATGCGATGAAGAAATGAACTATTTTGAAGTAAAATATTAATATAATCTTTTAAAGAACGTATATACAGTGGCGTAGCTTCACCTTGCGGAACCCAGGTGGAAAATTTCTTTGGGGTCCCCCTCACTAAAAAAAATCTCATTATATGTATAACCAATCTATAGATGGTCTAGGAATATGGGGGCCCCTGAGATAGGGGGCCCTGGTGATTTCCACCTGCAATACCCCCAGTAACTACGCCACTGAGTTTATATTCAAATATGAAATTAAATTGTTATGAATTATTTGGTTTTAAAGAAATATTTTATTTCTTTCTTTTTTTGAAATATAACTTCTTCATTGAAGCCCTTCGGGTCTTCTCGCTCGATATCCGAGCCCGACTGAGGTTTATTCTGAGCTCTAAAGTGTTGACGTATTGCAGGCCAGATACAAGGTTTTCGGGACTGAAGTCTTTTACCATCAGAGAAGAGCGAGAATTGATCACATAAAACTTGCAATAAAATAAAAAATATTCATCTCTCAAAATTCTCGTTTTCACACGTAGATGCAGAATTCTCTTACGAATCGATTGATATAAATATCTGATTTTTGTCAAAAAAGTGACTCAAGTTTCTTTTTACTTTGGACGGCAGTATTGGATCCAATATTTACCAACGCTCCTTTTTCATTATAGAACATTTCTTAAACTAATTATTCCCTTTACTGCATCTACCAGCTATCGAGTTTTATCTTTTTCCTGAATTCTACTTCAAACTCAGCAACTTTACAACGAACATAGCGGTAGATCTTAGCACATCTGTGCGAGGGACTATTCACTCTCATCTGAATGGTTTTTAAGTTACTCGAGTCTATTAAGAGTTACGCAATTCTTTCCAAGAAAAATAAATGAATAAACTTATCATGAAATCGCCATGAATTTATTTTCTGTTAAAAGTATCAAAGCTTTCCGTGTACACAAGTGTATTAGAGTCGACAGAATTGTTTGTCATTTACTCGAATATTCGAGTTACTCAAAATCATAACCAATCTTTACAAATTTTAAAAAATTATCCGATATTATCAGATCCATTCGAGAGTGAACAGCCCCTTGTACCTGTAGCGCAAAGAATCAGGACTTTAATGGAGAAATGTTTAGAATATCAATTTTTATAGCGTAAGCTATCAATTCTGTGAGATTTTTCCATAGCGCGAGCGCTTAAAAGCCCTATTACTTATATAGCGCAGGTACTAACTCAGAGTCCCTATCCAGAAAATATTAGTGCGGTATGTTTTCTTTTCATTACTTATCACATTAACAACCCAACACTTCGTTATTTTTTTTTATTTTTACGAAAATGAAGATACTTAATGGTTGTTTGTTATCTTAATTACACTCCATTTTCAAACACAAATTTGTTATGAAGCAAAAGTTCTTAGTTTGATAAAACGTCTTAATTTGTACATAACTGTTAACTGGGGGTCAAAAAATGTATTTGGTTGCCCCGCAGGGGGCAATAAAATGCATTTTATGACCTGATAGTAGAAAAAAACTCATTCTGCTTGCTCTACATGCTTGCTCAAGATTTTCAATTCAATTACTTTAGGAGACTAGTTATGTTTATTTTCATGATTCTCTATACTCGCGAAAAAAAAGTTGATCTTGTTAGATCTGGTCAGACCAAATTTCCAGATCTAACCAGATCTTGATTTTGTCGAGATCTGATCAGATCTACTTCAATTCTGACCAGATCTACTTCAAATCAGATCAGATCTCGACAAAATCAAGATCTGGTTAGATCTGGGAATTTGATCTGACCAGATCTAACAATATTAACTTTTTTTTCGCGAGTATAGGGCATTAAGCTCAGTGATTCAAGTACTTTCTGAGATAAATTCAGAAATGTATCTGTAATATTTTCTTACTTATTAATGGGATACCTTCAAAAGTAGCAATCACAGAGAAAGTGCAAATAATAAATTATCTTACCGTACAACCAAATTGTTTTCACTTACGTTATTATAAAAGTAGAATCCACTTTCTAATTTTAACCAAATGTAATGCCGAACATTGAAAGGTACGTTCCTAATTATCACTGGACCTTTCTAATAAAACATATAAAACATACCAATTTTTATTTTTGGAAATCCGAATTTGCCCAATTTGCTACATTTTATTACAAACATTATACTGGTCCAATACTACTTCCTAATACATTCCATAGTCGCTCTAATGTAAAGACACTGACGCTCCAGTAGAACAAATACTTGAATACTGGCTTATATATTGAGACTAGTACGAATGGTAATCTCTTCTTTTTTCGAACTGTATGAAAATATTTTGATTTTCTTTGCAATCACAAGAAAATTTAAATCTAAAATGTAGTAAGAATTATTCTTCTATGGGAAGAATTTACTAAACTTTTCTTGTAAACATTAAATTTAACTAGTAATTTACCTAATTCAAAAAAAACTCAGAACTCTGATTATGACATATTTAATATTTTTTCTGATGGTGTCAATTCGAATTCAGGTAATTTCAATCAAGATATTTGGATAGATAAAGTAAAATTTGTTTGAATTTAGCCAAATTTGCCAGGATCAACTGGAATATTTTTTTTATTTAACTACAGTAAAACCTCATTTATCGGGATGCCCTTAAAATGTAAACACCTCGTTTATCGGGATTTGGAGGGGCTCCCCACTACCACCTAAAGTCTCATGGTGGGTTGCCATGACTCCTGTTGTATGTTGACATTTAGTAATGGTAACGAAGGTATATATAATACGAAGGTATGTAAAAAAATTGACATAATAAAACTCCTGCAAATTAAACATCTGCAAACTATGTACAAGGAGTGGTAGCTGGAGGAGAAACAAAATGTCCCGATAAATGAGGTTGCGAGATCCCGATAAGTGAAGATCCCGATAAATGAGGTTTTACTGTAAAACGTAATCACACAAACCACTTTTAGTTAAATGAAACAAATTCTGTGATTGATCCAAAGAAATTTTGGTTACTGCCAGGCCGAATCGTAGTGTTGGACCATTATTTTACCATATGTGCATTTTACCTCTACATCCCACCCAACGAAAATTCCAGTGGGCACATCATTTATTGTTTCCATATAACCAAATTTCAAAGAGCGCCGTAGCTCAATAGGTTCACTCAACTGAAGCAAAATTTAGCTTTTTACATTTCAAATATTCAATAACTTTCAAACTCTTTAGTGTTATGAAGAATTACTTACATGTACAAGGTAATATTTGGAAATTGCATGAAGGGGTTCTATATCTTTGAGAGTAAATACTGCAGTATTATTTTTGAAATATCTTGATCCACTAATAACGCTAATCTGATTGAGCGGCTTCAGCCTATCAGCACAATCACTATTGATCAGGACTTTTTTTGTCTCGAATAAGGCCCCAAGACATAACAGTACGTTCGACGAGTCCCAGAAGGAAATAATAACATTGAAAATTAATTCATTGCTAACCTCGACTTCTCTTTTGTCAGATATACCTTTAACAAAAGAATTCAAAGTTATATTACTACAAAGTCAAAATCATTTCAACGTCCACTCAAAACTTTACTTCAAAAATTCAAGCAATGTTAAGCAATTCAAATTCTTTGAATACCATTACTAGCAAATTTAGGCCAAAACAATTATAATTAATTTTTACAGTGATTTATTTCGGCTGGAAGAGAAGAACAAGCTGGAGTTAGTATAGAAGTAACGAAGTCGAAAATATGTTTATTCAATCTTTTATAACAATGCTCCCTAAATCTGAATCAATAAAATCCACTGAAAAACAGTGTATATACACTCTTTTCTAGTGAATTTTACTTATTCAGATTTAGAAAGTAGTGACTGTCAATGTTTGTCACTTTTTTGTTTTTATCTATCATTGTTATGAGAAATCTGAGCAATTACCTTTCAGAAATTAACATTTTCTACGATTAAGAAACATAGTCAAGTAATTGTTTATAAAATTTGTTAATAATTATACTCTTCAGGGTCTTTCAGAATTATATAATGAGAAGACGCAAATTTCTAGTCTCTTGCTGGTCATTTTTTTAGCCCCAAGAAAAGTGCTGGTTGAGCACCGGAACGTTGGCGCCTTGTAAGCTTCATTACATTATTAAGGGAGCATTCTGGTAAAATTTTTTGGAAAAATCGAGTTTTCAAAAATATTATTTTTGTGTAGTAATATCGTCTAGAAAGAGAAGAAAGCAATAAGTATGCAGCTAGCATCGCCGATTAAGCGTATCAGACCCTTTTTTCAATATTTTTAGTAAAGAAAACTTTGAAAGCGTTTTTCTCAAAACTGCACTTTGTCGGCTTGCGTTGATCGATTTTTCAAAACCACTGCATCGATTGACTTCAAATTTTGACAGCTTACTCTACAGATATGACGCTATGGCACCTACTAGAATCAAACCGATGAATTATTACTTAACAAACTTATAAACAATTAAAGATGCAAAAATCGTGAAAAAATTTCAAATAGTCACCACTTTTTTTTTAAATGTCTGATTCTAGTACGGGCTATAGCATGATTGTTTTGGTCCCAATTTGGTTGCTTTGGTATTTTAAGGATTTGAATTATTTCGGATTGGTTAAGATTTCAATTTATCTGTACCCAAGAAATTTCATTTATAAAACGTAAGAAAAGGCAAACGTGAAATGATCTCTCTAACAAATTACTGTATAATATAATAGTTATTTTTTAATAGAGTGTAAAAAGGCGGAATTCTAACGAAAACTGTAAAATTTGCCCGCGTTTTGGCTGTGATGTGCAGTTTGTTTTTGTCTCTGTAAAGTTTGTCGATGTATGAGAAAAAGTAACTAGAGCATTATAGTCAACAGGACTATAAAAGACATTCTGACAATAGACAGACTAACGGACAGACACCACTGTATTGATAGAAATACTTTTCGACTTAATGGAATGTATTAAGGGAAGCATGGATCAAAAATAGTAATTTAGATTCAAACGATGTTCTTTTATAATAATAAATATTTTTGCCTGCAGTTTCGTGTCATAATAAAAATCATATAAACTATGTTGTTCTGAATGTATAAATTAGTTGAGAAGAGTAAGAGATTATGCCAAAATTTGGGAACATTGCACTCATGTGATGAAAAGTGGAAGATATTTTGAAAATTCTCTGATGCGGAAAAAATGCTTTTGGTGGTAGTGTTTGTCTGTTCATCTGTCGATTTGAATCTGAATATACAAATATGCGATAAATTTGAGCAAAATTGACGTAACCGTTTAAATTTTGATTGGACTTTTATACAGTTTTTCACGGTAGCCATCGAATTTAAATAAGGTTTATTAACCGTCAATTTGTAAGAAGAGAAAAACATTTATATTTTGATCGAGAGTAAAAAAAGTTCTCTGAATTGACAAACTTTTGAAGTTTGGAACTTATTAACGAGACAATATTGTAATTATTGTTCAAAGTGATAAATTTCACTCGGAAACAACAATATTTTTATTCACGTTCCACTATCTTTTTTATATAATGTATATGGAGTGAGGGTACCATTTATCGACTTGGAACTATTTTTCCAGTTAGCTGTTGATTTCGATAGCCCCAAACCTTGATTATGTTTTTTTGTTTTATTAAGAATCATCAAACAAATCTAAATGAAGCATCTTAAACATTAAAACTAATTGCACATGCCACAATAGTTAAAATAGGAAGAATTTTATCTTTGAAATCAAGAATAGGTACCGTTTTCGACAATTGTTGTCTTCATCCTATGTTATTCAAAAAACTTAATGCTAACCATACATTTTCTGGAATCACAGAGTGAGGAATGGAAAGTTACAAACACAAAATAGGTTTTTCTTACAAGGCAGAACTATTACTAAAAGTTATGGATAAAGTTATCAGCACAGACTGAGGCTGAATTCTTTCCACATTCGGAGAAAAAGGGCTTAAGCAATACATTTTCTTTGTTTGCTGGTTTCATCATGTTTTAATCAATGCGATTGCTTTTATGGGCTTGTGTTGAGGATCATTGCTATGCTAAGAAACCCAAAAATATAACACTGATACTTCAGAAAAATTTATCATCAGGATCTTTCACTCTGTAAGATTTCTGCAATTTTTGGCATATGCAGTTTTTTTACATCTAAATGAATTTGCCAATTTTAGATTATATGTGAATAAAACCGTCAAGTTTTCTTTTTTTAACAGTATTTTAGATTTTCTTTTGCTTAACTGGTTAAACAATGACAGTTGATTTGTTTTCACAACATTCCATTTGTCACCCTGTACTTTCAAGTGTGAAATAAAATTCTGAGACAAACCAACTTCAGATGTTAGCTCTTGGTCACTTTCAAATTCATATGCTTTTTCGAACAATATTTCAACTTTTATAAGGTCTGGCTGGGTGAGTTTGTAAAACGTAATCCTTTCTAGTGGATCATAATGAGTGAATCCTATGATCTTCGCACCTTCTACTACAAAACTGCCTGGAGGAAACTTAAACATTTACAGACATTATTTATTAACTATAATTTGAAAAAATAATGACATAAAAATAATATAATTATGATTCTAATTATTCTTTAGGAGCAGTTACTAATTGTTGGCAAGGTTTCTCACATCTACATTCTTGTAAATTGATATAATGTACGTACATCCCAATAACTGCAGCTATATTTTGGAAAAAGCAGTGAAACTTTTTTAGCTGCGCTGATAGTGACCTTTTTTGAGGTAGGACCATTCTATTGAAACATATCAAAAATACAATTTTTATAAACTCGAAAATCACAATTTCCATGATTCTTTAAAGGTGATTAAAGACGATTTGCACTAATTCGGTGCTATATCCACATCCTAGTATTTCGTAGTTAAACTAGTACAGCCAAAAATTGAATTGATATTAGAACTGAAATTATTTCTGTATTGATACTTTGATACCTGAATTACCCGTTTTCAATCTTATCTTTAGGCACCTGGATAATCTATTTCCAATACGATATTGACGTTTTTTTTAAATAATGAATGAGAAGTTACAATCTAACACTAGATTCATTTCTGAGTTTTTTAATTGTTTTTTTTTTAATTTCTATCCGAGCAATAATACATGCTTACCTTATAATGCCATCCTACTAATAGTGCATTATACCAGCCATAGTCACTTTCCTTTATCAAACCCAATTTAGAGAACGATGCAAACTCAAGGTCTCGTTTCAACTGAAACAAAATTGAAATGTTCTTATTTTAACTATTTAATCACTTTCGAATGCTGTCATATAACAGTATATTGTTAACCAAGTGGAGAATCGACTGGTCCCACACTCGGTTGACATACTAGTTTCTTTATATGCCGCGAAAGGGAACTCAATTTCGGGGCCTGGCGCGAAATACTGTACTGTGAAAATTACTGAAAAAAATATTCCGGTGCAAATAAGTAAATTTTAAGGATGATGACAGTAAAAAAAATTACGGGATTGTAAAAGTTCTCGGTTTTAACGAATATCCTTGCGCTACCTCCGAAAACAGTAAAATTACGTGATCATTTTCTCTCAGTGCAATACGCTGTTTGTTTTAATTAAAAACACATTTCTCTCTGAGTAATTCAAGTTCAAAGTTTTTGTTATTAAATGAAACTACTTACGACCAGAATAGTAAATCGAGACTGTCCAGTAATTTTATGTTCCCTATCAATAATAAGAACTGGATCAATTTCATTCGAATGCATTGTTCTAGTTTGAACGCCAATCTCATTACGTGGATGTAGGATTTGAGAACATTCGAAAGTAACAAAAACCCAATTCAGTTTAATTAAGGCCCCAACACATAACATCACTTTTTCTATCTTAAGATCTTTTTTCCAAAAGGAAACAATGACATTCAAGTATTCGTCCTTGTTTATCTCGACTCTCTCTGTATTTTCTGCATCTAAAAACATTAAATCTATGAATTATGTGAAAATATGGAAGGGGTTGTGTCAAAATCAAAAGAAGGAAGGAAAGAGGTAGTGGACGAGAGGAAGGAGTCAGTCACCAAAAAGTCTGACGCCAACGCCTTCCACTCGCTCTGTCTCTCCGCCTAACCAATCTCAGGTGGTGGCTGTGCCTTCCTCTCTTTAAGGAGCTGGGCGATTGACGGACCCCCAGAGTAAGGCTATGGACACGGGTACGGCCAATGAGTCACCCAAAAAGAAAAACCTCAACTTTTCCCTGAAAAGGAAACTTAAGATCAGCAAGCTAGACGAGCGGTTGAGAGAGCTAGAGGATCGACATCAACAATGCCGACTAACAGTACGGAGGACTCGAAGAGAAGGAAGGGCTCGAAGGAGACCCCTCTGGGAGAAGCGGCAATACCGATAATAAGGCACATGCCAGCCCAGCCATCGACGAACAGGAGGGAGTCAATGGCGCTGAGCTGACGGCTACTCAGAGAGCATATCCCTCGTCGATGGTGGTGGCGTCATCGAAATACTCAGACTCGGTTAAAACTGCAGAACAGTTCGAGCCCTTTAGGGAGGTCATTCGGCATATGTATACCTCACATATCTCACTGATCTAAGAGCCTTGGGTACTTAGAGGTACCATAACTAGTTTTAGTTACAGGTATCCCAAGCAGACAAACCAAGGGCCTGTATACAAGCAAAAGATGTCAACGTTGTTTCGCTTCGAGGGATCTGAGGAAGTACGTACACCGGTGGAATACCGCAAGGTAAGGGGTCTCCCCCTCGTGTTGGGGTGCGATGCTAATTTCTATCATACAGTGTTGGGTAATACGGATGCCGACTCGAGAAGGAATTATCTATTGGGATATTTAACAATTACTGATTTATATATTCTCAACACGGGGAACACTCCGACGTTTTACAACTCGGTAAGAGAAGAATTCATTGACATCACCCTCTGCACCGGGAGTTTAAGAGCTAAGGTAGAAAAGAGGATGGTCTCAGACGAACCCAATCTTCTATACCACTCACAAATAGAGTTCCTGATTAAAGCTATTGGACCCTCAGGCTTTACCTGGGTTAGAAATCCAAGACAAATAGATTGGGCCTATACTCTACCAATCTGAAGATTGCGCTCTTGGGGATGCCGAAGTCAATTGGAGACTTGAACACTCTGGAACTAGCAGTCCACACCTTTACGGAGGCCATCAAATTCTCATATGACAGTAGTTGTGGAGACGGTGTAGAGAGGCAGTGAAAGCTGGACTAACTTTTGCATAGACATCGAGAAAGGAGCAGAGGCATCTAGACTAGACAAGCTGCTTTCTCGAAATGCGGATTCCATTTCGGATGCACTGAAACTGCTCGGTGGGGGTTACTCAAGTCGGACAAGGGGACCCTGACTCACCTTATCGAGACACATTTTCCGGGCTTTGATAGGTCTAGAGAAAAAGGGGCGACTTCTCGTGGGCATCAGAAGCCGCTTGTGGATCGATTAGGACCGCAAGGACGGCAATCCCACGAGATTGTCACCCCTGTTAGGATCTGGCAGGTCTTAAGGTCTTTCAGCCCATAAAAGTCTTTCAGTCCGGATGGCATATGTCCGGCCTTTTTACAAAGGGCTGGAAATGTCATTATTAAGCCATTGATGAGGCATTTTTATGGCAAGTTTGGCGCTGGAATGTGTCCCGATAGCATGGAGAGCAACGAGATTGGTTTTCATTCCGAAAGCGGGTATAGGAGCAGATGAACTTCACTTAAGGACTTCCGTCCCATCAGCCTCTCATCTTTCCTGCTTAAAGCGGTAGTAATACTCGTACATAGATACATCCGCAATTAGCTTCTACGTAGTGGGCTACCACGAAAAAGGAATGTGACAATGGTCAGGCATGTCTCCCTAGTGACGAGGACAACTGGTTTACAGACGTTTCCAAGAATAAGGAGAAGGCAGGATCCAGCGTATACCGTAGAAGAAGTGGAATGGGCTTCACAATCTCAATGGGGTCCTGCGCCACAGTCTTATTAACTGAGGTGATGGCTATACTCCAGTGTTCCCATGGGGCACAGGAGTTTGCCATCAGAAAAAATATTCGCATTTGTTCAGACAGCAGGGCTGCATTATGGGCCCTGAATGGAAAAACGACTAGGTCTCTATTAGTATGGGAGTGCTACGAAGCACTATACAGCCTGACGAACGAAAACCGAGTAACCATACTTTGGACCTCTGATCACAAAGGCATCAAAGGTCATCAGATCTTGGACAGGCTAGCAAAACTAGCGGTAAGAGAACACTCTACTAGTACTCAACCAGTCGTGGGTATTTCCAGCAGGTTGGTCAATGAAGAAATCAATAGTTAGCTTGCCGGGGAGATCAGAAGAAGTGGAATTAGGCCACCGGCTAAAGGCAGACCAAGGCACTAATAGGCACACATTTGAACACTAAACGAGAAGCGGAAATATACAGACAGAATTTTTCACAGGGTACAGAAGCTTTGGCTACAACAAACACAAGATAGAGCTTGTGGATAGCCCTCTACGTCGTCTGTGCGCCCCGCAATCGCAGGTAAACGTCTAGCATTTACGGGAAATCTCTGCATCAGTGAGTCAGACATAACAGCCAAAATCATGACCGAGTAATGCGTGAGGTTTACAGGGAGACGCAACGGGATTACCCAAACGCCAGAGGCTCTTCGGGTTTCCACCAAAAGAATAATAATAATAAAAATAATGATATAAAATTTTGATCAATTATGAATATCGATACCCACGGTCTAATATGTCGTATCCCACAAAATTTGAGAAATTGACTTTTTTTGAAAAATGGATTAATAATAATGTTTTACAGCTTATATTAAAATCTTGGGAGTCAAATTGTTTATTTAATATTTTTAAATAAATATTCTAATATGTCGTATCCCACATGCCGATTTTCACGAATTCTAATATGTCGTATCCCAAATAAACTTTATTGCCCCGTACGGGGCAAACAAATCCACTTTCTGACCCGATAGTAGAAAAAAAATCGTGTGCAACACGAGAAAAACATTTATTTTACTCGTGTGGTTGTTACCCTCGCTTTGCTCGGGCATCAAACTTCACACTCGCAAAATAAATTTTTTTTCCCTAATTGCACAATGTACTATTTTTTTTTAATTTTTCGATCGACCCCCCCCCCCAAATTTTTTTCTACCTTCGTCCCTGAACGATGAATATCTTAAAAAATTAATATTTTAATTTATGAAAAAAGAAAATGCTTTTATTTTTCATCAACATCAATTTTCTATTTGTATTAGGTGCGCAACTAATCAATTGCGTTCGATACCGTTCCCCAGTGATGGTGTCGTTCGGTTTCAATAGCTCACAATAAATAACACCAGCGTCTTCAAAGGGTTTTGGCCTTCCTTCACGCGGACGGTCGTCAACATCGAAATCACGGACTTTGAAGCGACGGAACCAATCACGGCACGTTGTTTCACTTAGAGCAGCCTCTCCGTAAACTTTTTAGAACTCTCGATGCGCTTCAACCGCCGTTTTCTTCGAATGAATAAAGAAAATCAACACTTCCCGCAAATGACGATTATTTGGCACAATATCAGACATTTGTACACAACCAGAAGTATATGACGCCAAAACAAAATCATTAATGTGTCAAAACGGTTTATTTACCATATGTCTATGCTTGGTTCATGACGCTTTAGATATGTAAAAATAGACCATCACTTACTGCTGGAGCCGTCTATTCACAAACAGCGGGAACTTAGTTACGCACCTAATAATTGAAAAAAACAAAAAGAAAGCAAACAAAAATGTTCTTATCTGCATTACGTTATAGTTCCAATATATATGTATAAATAGTGTGGATTTAGGCCTAGAGCTCTCTAAATTTTCTCAACTTAAATTTTAATCCACAAGGGAGTAATATTTCACTTTAATGGTAATTTTCACTCGAAATTTTTTTAGAGAGAACCAGAAACGATGATTATAATTACCTTCAGCATGAGCAACAGCAACAAGTGTAAGAAGTATTACAACTTTCACATCCTTCATGTTTGCTAAATCACGAAACCTTACTGAATGATTTTGGATTTCAATTTTGTACAGTGAAAATACGTTTAGATTAGGTGTGTTGGAGATAAGCGTACCACACCAAATAGTAATTTGGCTCTACAGATATATCAAGTCATATATAACGTGAAAATCTATGATTATAACTTACAATCCTGCAAACACGACCAAGTCTAGATTTCCGAAGATAAGCCACAAATTTTTTTTCAAATACCTGTGCCGAGTTCCCTCCCCATTGAGCGTTGAGCAGAACTCTCTACATATTCTAAATCGTAGAAAATACATATCGCAAGACCGTGTGGTTAGGTATGACGTCACTAATTACATTCGACTGCTTTATCAATGAATAAACAGCTTCAAAGAATTATAACAAGTTGGTAAGCAATACAGAAAAAACTAGGTATTGCTGTCTTCTTCAGAAAGTTCCTTGAAATTATTTATTCAATAATAAAACTATCAAATTTTGTAATTGATAACCTCAAACACTACTGCACATACCTCAATCTTCTACCAAAAATCATTTTAGTCATTATTTCACAAAAAAGATATAATAAATTCTCGACATCACAAGCTAGTACTTGCCCTTCAATTTTTTCTCTTCTGATTTTAAGAAACTATAACTAATTTCTTCACGATTTTTTCTTTGAATACACTGTACTCTCTGCGATGATAAATCAGCATTATTTCCTTTGATAACTACCCCAAAGCCTAATTTTGAAAATATGAACTCATATCTCTGATCAGTTTAAAATAAAATCAGGTTGAATTATTATTATTTATTTTCTTATTTAGATTTAATTTCAACAAATGAAAGTCGAGTAGCACTGAACAAATTTTGAATGTATTAATAATGAATGATAATTAATTAATCATGAATTTAGAAAGCAGAATTTAAGGCCATGGACTAATCGGACCACGTGACTAGATTCCTACTTTATCAGCATATTTAATTTGTGTAACCCCATTTCTGTAAAAAATGTGACAAGTTGAGAATTTGTGAAAGTAAATGAAATGCACTGAGACAAGTCTATCTGGTCATAAATTTCTATAATTATAAAAAAGAAATCTCTTTTAATCTATAAAAAGAATTTTTATTCATAATTATGAACATTTATGAGCAGACAGACTTGGCATAGTGCATTTCACTTAATTCTAAATTTTTTCAGTTACCTGTCTTAATTTTTATAGAAATGGGGTTACACAAACTAAAATGTCGGTAAAGTAGAAATCTAGCCAAGTGACAAGATTGGCCCATGGCCTGAAAAAGAAAAGTAACAAGGAAAAAAATCAGAGAAAGAAGACGAAAAGTAATTTTTTGTCTGCTTAAGGAAGTTCAACCGTGGCTAAGAAGCCCTTGGAAATCTTAATTGTAAGTCGCGGGCCCACGCCCTCGTTTGCCCGGCACTGGCGCTGCGCGTCGCTCGGCTGTCATTCCTTTTCTTTGTGCAGAGGTGATCGCAAGTCCCAGTTTGAGATGCTGAGAGAAAAGAAAAAATATAGCGGACAAAATCGCGATTCTGATCGTGATTTGAAAAAGAAACTTCAACGCAGGATGCGCAGGATACGCGAGGAAGTGAAGAGTTCCTTCTATGGAAAAAAGAGACAAAAGAGGAGTCATAGACGTCGTAAGTACACAACCTCCGTTTTTAAACACGCGGCGATTCTGTTTCAGATATCACCCTTCTGCAACAAAACGTGCTCCCAGATGATTCTAATAACGAGCGACGCAAAAGTTATTACTTTTGCCACCAAGCATGTGAATGACGAGTTATCACTCGTACTGGAACGAAAAATGCGAAAAGTATTACTTTCTCTCCGAGTGTTACTACACTCAAATCATTCATATGCCGAATATAAAGTTACCACTTTGTATTCGTGAATGTTATTACATTCGAATGGGAAACTCGATAAAAATCGGGATTTTAGGCTGAAAGGATGAAATATCCTAACCCCTAAATATCTAAAGGTCATATTTTGATTGTTGTTTCAATCATTTTCGCAGGCCAGTACTCCTCATCGGACGACGGCTCCTACTCCAGCTCCGGAGACTCATCTTTGCCGAGCCGCAGTCACAACCGTGGCCGTAGCTACAGCTACGAGCGCCGCCGACAGAGCTCAGAACGCGAACGTTCACGAAGCCAAGAGCGCAACGTGACACCGCCGACGCCGCCAACACCATCGCTGAAGGAACAAATACTTACTGCCCAGGACACCGGCGACTCGTCCCCGCCAGCGGTCCAGGCTGAAAGCGCCGATAAGAGCAAAACTGTAGTTGCCGGCGCACCATCAACTTCAACTTGCGCCGTCGAACTCAATCCCGACGTCAAGAAAGCTATGGGCTCTCGCATCCTGTTGGAGCGTCAACTGACTGAGACTATTTGTGATGAGTTAGCTTTGAGGTGGGAAGACATCGTTATCACGCAAGGTCTACCGATACAAGAGAAGGAGGCTATATTTAAAAAGTATACTCCACCCTCCAATTGCTTATTTATCGACTCACCTACCCTGAATCCAGACGTGAAAGATGCCTTGCACCCGAATGTTCACAAGAGAGATGAACGAATCGTTGACAAGCAGAAGAAAATTACTACTGGTCTGAGTATCACTGCCTTGGTCATGAACCGAGTACTTAAGCAGAAGGATGTCGATCTAACCATGGTAGAACTCTTGAGTGATATAGGAAGTATTTACGCAGATTTACCAAACGACGAGAATAACATACAAAAACTCTATGTCGAGTCTCAATCCAACTTTCAAAGAAGCCCTGAAGGGAGCAACGCCAGATCAGTTTTTATTTGGAAAAGATCTTGATGAACGAGTAAAGTTATGAGAGTTGATTGAAAAATTCAGCAAAAAATGGAAACCACCCTCAAGAGCAGCTAACGCTTCCAGTAATTCAAAAAACTTGAAGGCCCCGTCACGAGTGAGGAAGACGAGAGCGATGCTGGCGGACGGAAGCAAAACTTCGGCGTCGCAGAACTCCAGTCAGACGAAGAAGGATCACGAGCAGAAGACGACTTGCCACAAGGAGAGATCCAGTCGACGTTCGCGTTGCCTCAATCGCAGGGAGCGGTAAGCAATGTAAGTGTCGCGGGCAGACTAAAACGTTTCAAAAACGAATGGTTAAAAAAATTTCTTCAGACCAAAAAATTTTATTCTGAGTAGACGGTTGTTCTATCCCATTTGCCCGCACAATTTTACAAAAATCTGCGCCCAAGGAACAAAAATGGACTAGGAAAGAATTTGAAATTATTTCACAAATGGTTTTTAGCCTAGAGGAGAAAGGTACAATTAAAAAATGTACACACGTGAACGACTAGTTTATTTCAAGTATTTTTCTTGAACCAAAGTCCAATGGTGGATTTAGGCTGATTTTAAACATAAAAAAGTTAAACGATTTCATCTATACCGAGCATTTTAAACTAGAAGATTGGCGGACAGCCTCAATATTACTAAAACAAAAATGCTTAATGGGTAAAATAGATCTGAAAGAGGCTTATTATACAGTTTCCGTGCGAAAACGCGATAGAAAATATTTAGGATTTTCCTTCAACGATATTTTATATGAATTCGTACGTTTACCCTACGGGCTTAGCATTGCTCCTTACGTGTTTACGAAATTGCTAAAACCGGTGTTCGCCTTTTTAACAAGTAAAGGCATTCATTGCGTAGTATATCTAGACGACATTTTGATCCTCGCTAGTACTATTGAAGTTTGCAAAAAAGCAATAATTTACACTTGCCAGCTAGTACAAAAACTTGGTTTTATTATTAACATTGAAAAAAGTTTGCTAGAACCCGACACGACATGCCAATATCTAGGCTATGTTTTTGATTCAGTAAAAATGTCGATTAGTCTACCAATATCCAAGTATGAAAACATTTTCGAAATGAGCAAAAAAATTTTAAAGGTTAAGAAGTGTAAAATTCGCGAATTCGCTGAATTAATTGGTTTCTTAATCTCATGTTATCTCACGCTTGAATATGGTTTCTTTCACATGAAAATTTTGGAACTCAGAACTAGAATGGTGGTTGAAAAATAGTTTCAATACCGATAAATCATTGAAACCTAGGAAATTTTCTATAGAGATTTTTTCAGGCGCTTCATTATCGGGTTAGGGAGCAGCCTGTAATATTCGCAGAGCACATGGTTTTTGGGACGCAGACGAGCGTCAACTTCCGATAAACGTTTTAGAATTAAAAGTGGCTTTTTTCGCGTTAAAATGTTTTGCAAATGAAAAGCGTAACGCTGATATTCTTCTACGTATTGATAATACGGTTGCAATTTCTTACAATAATCGTATGGGAGGTGTCAAAATTAAAAATTTGAATAAAATAACTCACGATATATGGTCGTGGTGCGAAGAAAGGTAAATTTGGATTTTTGCGACCTACATAAGCTCATCGAAAAATGTCGAGACTGATACAGAATCACGCCAATTAGAGCTGGAAATTGAGTTGTCCTTATGTAGTCGCGCTTTCCGTGATATTGTCAGTTCGTTCGGAGAGCCCGAAATTGATTTATTTGCTAGTCGCACAAACACAAAATGCAAATTGTACGTATATCTTGGTTCCAAGACCCCAATAGCTTTACATGCGATGCTTTTACTATTTCATGGAAAAAGTATTTCTTTTATGCATTTCCCCCATTCGCAATTACTCTTAGAGTTTTAAGAAAAATTATAGATGATATAGCTACAGGAATTATAGTGGTACCAAACTGGCCTTCGCAGGCGTGGTACCCATTATTTTAATCCTTTAGGATTTTAAAAGAAATTATTCTTAAACCTCGTATTGATTTGCTCAATTCTTCCAACAGGGAACCTCATCCGTCAATCGAGATTATCTATTACGCAGAGGACGAAAGAATTTGTCCGATGTTATCTTTATTGACCTGCAAAAACGCTACTGAAAATTTAAGAGAGAGAGAGAGAGGACAAACTCTTTATATCCGTCAAAAAGCCTCATAAGGCCGCAGTTACGAGTTCACCCTTGAATAAGGATTCCTGTTCGTTCGCGAATTAGATTTTGAAATCTTGATTATTATCCATATACTGATATTACGTTATATTGTAATGTCGCTTATCCCGCTTAACCTGCGATATGTGTTTATGTAATTCTCAACTTTGTTAATCGATAATACAATTATAAAAGAGCAAACAATTTTTCAATTTGTGCATAAACCATTTCTTATGTAAGTCCATATTTTTATTGCAAAAATGTTCTTTAATTATCTGTTATCGTTAAGGCTTTAGTTAAGGCTTTAAACATCTACCAATTGATCATGAGGGAGAGGCGCGAAATACAATTGTATAATTAAACGAACTTACCTAAGTGAAGTTCAATTATAATTGTATGAAGCGCCTCTTCCGAAATGATCAATCCCACCCTTTATCCCTTTCTTCTATAAATAATTATAGATGCCCAATAGTAGAACGATAACAGATCATTTGCTTTGAATGAATGAGAGCCGAGCGACGCGCAGCGCCAGTACCGAGCAAACGAGGGCGTGGGCTCGAGATGAACTTTTCGAGCTTGGGACATGTGGTCATTTGTGAGTAAAGTGGCGGTACTACCAATTGATCATTTCGGAAGAGGCGCTTCATACAATTATAATTGAACTTCACTCAGGTAAGTTCGTTTAATTATACAATTATTCACCATTTTAAAAATTGTTTGCGCTGTTATTTAATGCATATTCTAAGAGCTAAAAGGTTCATTTTATTGGGGAAAAATTCGGAAGTATAAAAAATATCTTGTTTAGTAATAATTACTGTAGGTCAAAGTTCATCGCAGTTTTTTCCAAGTTTACTCTTTAAAAATGATCGGATTTTAGGGAATCACTGTTCATATTCTTCTTTAAACATTTTTAGAAAACTTCACTATCTGAGATTTTTCAATTAATCTCTTATTTTCTAAATTCTAATCGAAAATGTTGAAAAATGTAATAAATTTTATAGACAAATAGCTGTAGTCAGAAAATGTGAGATAAGTTTAAAAAGTGAAGACAATGAAGTTGTTCATAATTGTTAAAAGCTTATTTTACCATCTAAATGGTAATTTTTATCGGTAATTTAGCGTTCTCTATAATAGAAATCCTAATTAATGTGGAATTCTTAGAAAAAAAGTACGTGGCGTTTATTAATGTACGTTTGTTAATTTTAGACAAATATATTTCTTCGTGTAACTTTGACCATCTGTTTTTCTTCGTGCTTTTTATGCTTAAAATTATACATTACAAAAGTAATTGGCCACATCATCAAGTAGACATTCCTTTTCAGCTGAAAAAGTATTTATTTATCTATGCAAATTTGGTGAGGCATATGCACCTCATCCACCTTATTAGTATTTACAACACCAATCAAAAAATTATTTAGATCCATAAATAATACTATACTAGTGTGCACAATTTATACATTAAAATTATATTTAATAATAATAAGTAATAAATATTGATTATTGATAATAATGATTTCAAATTCATTAGTTGAGTTTGAAATTTGTGCCACCGCCTACATTATCGGAGAATCACTAGTCGCGTATCAGATAGGATACGTAGCCGACAGGTGTCCTCGTAGACAATTTCAAACTCTTATATCGCAAATAATGCCAATGAATTCAAATATTAAAGAATTTGAAAATCCTTTTGTGGACATTGATATTGATATTAATAATATATAATTATAATGTTATGAAATATTATATATAAGAAAGAAATAAACCTGATTACAGTGATTTTAATACTAATTTTATCTAGTGATATACTTTTTGTTGCTTCAATGTCAAAAAGTTTATTTACTTATAATATTGTGCAGCAGATATTGAATAATAAATTTAGAAAATATGCTTTTCATAACACATGCATTGAAAGCAGAACTTTTTATTCAAACATTTTCTTACATTACTTTGTTACACATTTATTATCTTTCTTTTACTAATTGCGTTTAAAAGAAACGAGAAAATCAAATGCTGTAGAACTAACGCTATGAGAGGGGATGATTGGTAACTAAAATCTCTTTTCAGCGCTACAACTTTCTCCACTATTTGCGTGCGGAGCGCAAAGCTCTCCATGCATTTGTCATGAAAAGCAGTATGTGATACGCGTGGGGAAGTACGGACATTGCAGAATAAGATGGCCCTGTTCCACCACTTGTATCACAATATACTATTTTGATTAAATACACCATAAGCTAATTCTACAAAACCATTTAGACAAACTGATAGTACTTGTCCTTTTCTGGAATCACATCCATTTTACGTTTTCTTTTCTTACTGTCTTTAGGATTATTTTCCATTTCAATTATAGAGTCTACTGCTTCAGCTTCTTCAAAGACAACTTTATAAAATCTAATCCTCCCATATTTATCGATTCTAGTAAGTGCTGCAATGTCATAATCGATCACTAATAAACTGCCAGAGAGGAACTGAAATATTTACACCTGTTGGTTATTATCTAGCTTATAGAGGAAAAAGTAGATAATAGAATTATCCAATAATACGTAGGAGCCCTGGCGGACCCAGTTTAGCGAACTATCAGTAAATACACTGACCATTCATTGACCGTTCACTGACCTTGCAATATCATGCATAAGAACGGTAAGATAAACATTTTAGTCATTGCAATTATGATTCTGCGATCAAATTTAAATTGAAAGGTGTAGGAACAAATATAATAATTTTATTTTCAGCGATAAAAACTAGAAAAACATCGTATACCTGTCATTGAAGGCAGTGCACTGGTTCATAATTGGCGGAACGTCTCCACCGTTAAGACTATTGGTTGGAGTGAGACACAACTACTTTTATCTCACTTCTACCAATGGCCAATCCTAGCGGTGGAGACGTTCCGCCAATTGCGAACCACTGCAATGCCTTCAATGACAGGTGTATGATGATTTTTTCCAGTTTTCATTGCTTCAAAATAAGATTATTGTATTTATTCCTACACCTTCTAATTCAAATTTGATCGCAGAATCATAGTTGCAATGCCTTAAGGGGGTCTTCTGGTTCGCCACATGCATTTTCAAGAACTTATTGCAAACAAACGACAAAAGATAATGACACGAATTTTTGTCTATTGAATAAAGCATTTCAATGTCCTCCTCATATATTATTTTCAGTTTATTTTCTTGTCACCTGTGACGTCAGGATGACCTTGATCAGGACACTAAAAAAAACCTGTGCCGATGATTGAGCCTGTCCTGGTGGTCTCAAAGAAAAAACACAAATACGGTTTTATTTGTTATTTGATTGACCATCGCTGTCTGCTCAATTAGCTTAGAAACCCGTTTATTTTCGTTTTTATAGCTCCTCAAATATGAAAAAATTGACTGTTTTTAGAAAAATGGTTGCCATATGTATAAATTGTTATATTTTCAAACAATTGAGCAAACAACGATAGTCAATGAAATAACAAATAAAATTGACGTCACGGGTGACGAGACAATAAACTCAAAATAATATATGAAGAAGACATTGAAATGCTTTATTCAATAAAAAAAATCGTGTCATTATCTTTTGTCGTTTTGGTTGCAATAAATTCTTGAAAATTCGTGTGAAAATCATACTGTAAACCAGAAGACCCCCTTAAATGTGTTTTTCACTGTTCTTATTCATAATATTTCAAAGTCAGTGAATGGTCAGTATATTCGCTGACAATTCACTAAACCGGGTCCGCTAAGAAGAATTAAACTGCCAATTAATTTAGAGTTTTATTCATATGAACTCGAAATATTATACTTACATTGTTATAATCTTTTTCTGTTTCCATTTCCAGTTTAATGGTCACTCCGACTTTGGCAGAAACCTTCTGTATTATAGGATGTGTCTGTTAAAACATATAAAACATGCAATTTTTATAATCTCCGGAACCAAAAATTACATGATTTGCTGAAGTTCATCAAGGACCATCCTAATACTACTTTCTACTATGAGTATACAGACACTCCGTGTGGTTAGATCGTTACAAAAAAGTTATGAAATTCAATTCCCAGAAGTTTCAGAAATTTTCATTATTTATTCTATTTTTTCGTGGTACTATGGTAAAATACTCAGACCGCAGTAGTTTTCATCAGAGTTACACAATTCTAGGTCAGTTAGTCCAAAAATGTGTAATCAAAATGTAGCCTAAATTCCCGCTTGGTAAATTTGTCCCTACCCTGGTTAAAGTTCTGAATTCGAAAAATTTCTATCTGTTTCATTCCGCCTTATTCAGAAATATGTTTTTGAATCATTTACCATCCATGAGAATTCAATTTGAAAATCAGAGAAATACTATCTATCTTAATCTGACCCAATGCGAAGTTAGCAGAAAAAAATTCAAACCAAATAAATCCAAAAGTAAAATATTGTGTCCAAAAATTCAAAATATCTCGATTGGTTGGGGTTCAGATTGATTCAGTTTAAAAGTTACCCCGGATTGACCCGATTTGAAAAGTCGGTTCAGATAGACTTCGAATTTATTCAGTTTGAAATCCGTCGGAATACACAGATAAATAAAATTTATATATTTGTTCGGAATAGTGGACAAATCAGAGTTTGGTTCGGAAACAGCGTTTGGAATGGCGCAAACTCGCGGTGAATGAGATCCAGTGGCGTAGCTATGGCGGTGTTACAGGTAGCAATCACTGGGGCCCTCTAACTCAGGGGACCCCAAATTCCCGGGTTAACTATTGATTAGTCCTTCTAATAAAAAATAATTAAATGATTAATGCTTATGTAAACATGTGTCTGAAATTAAAAAATTTAAAAATTATAAACAGAAATAAATATTCCAGATTTTAAGGTACTCGTGTAGAAATTCCTCAAGTAGAGCTTTTATACCCAGAAAATAAAAACCGATTGAACGCATGATTCTCTAATTTATGAATCTTAAAAGAGCTAATTCAAGTGTTTAATTAGTCAACTTTTCTTAATGACATAAGCTTGCCATTCTCCGTTAGTAGGGATACTCATTCTATTATTCTGAATGGATAAGATGAATCTACATAACCTGAAATGTCTTTAATTGGGAATTCATGATTGGAAAAAGACGCATATTAATCGTCTGTAATTCGTAATTAATCAGATTTCTGAGGAAACCGAATCTAATAGGATGTCGCAGTTCCCTCAAGACCATCTTTAAATATGGCAAAATCTAAACAAATCTGCAAGTAGCGAGGTCACGTGTTAATAAGCGTTCGGAATGATTCGGAATGGCTCAGAATAGCTCTGATTCGCTCGGAATTAATTTCAACCCGATATTTTTGCCAGGGAGGCTCTGAGGTGAGAGACTGTACTTATTATTCTCGTTGGGATTGAGCGCAACATAACCCCTTTTTCGAAAATTATTGTGTAGTGAATAATAGTGTGTATTAGTACTGATCGTAAAGAAATTTGTTTGTTTTAACTGATTAAAGATTTTTTTATGTTTGCTATTGAAATTTCTCTATCACATATAGCAGGTGATTGCTGATTGACCAGAAAATGATATACACATATGTATATACACTCGACTCGCGCTAAGGCGGCCGCAAAGCAGTGTGTCCAGATTTGACACGCGAACGTTACGCACACAACGCCAACAGCAGTACGTACGTGAGAATAGTTGCGCGCGCAGCGTAGTGAGTCTCCTGTACGCAGTGGTTCTCTGAGTTTTCTCTGGTTGAAGGCTCCTTGTCAAGGAGAGAAACCCAGAGATATCTCAGAGAACCACTGCGTACAGGAGACACACTACGCTGCGCGCGCAACTATTCTCATGTACCTACTGCTGTTGGCGTTGTGTGCGTAATGTTCGCGTGTCAAATCTGGACACACTGCCGCAAAGTTCCCAGTAAGGCGTCGCTTTCAATTTACCTCCACCACGAACCATGAGTTACCGACGTGACTCTGTTTACATACGCAGACATCAAAACTAAACGCACGACACAGATCGTGAAGAGCGTGACGATCCCCTCTCGCGGACGCCTTAACGTGAACCGCGGGGCCGTTCACTCAAAATCGATTCTACGTCAGCATAATTATTCCGTTAACTAGCTCACGATTCATCTGATTCCACACTTAAAGCATAATCCGGTTTTATTCTGACAATTAGAAAAGAAAAGAATCGAATCCAACCTCAAAAGAAGCACAGGGATCATTCCGACAGTTGCGCGCATTGAGCTGCATCATTACGATTGATTCCTGTTGATTCCGCCTGAGTCCAGCTGTTTCTTTGTTGATCCTTAATTCTCGAACTAACAAAAATATTACAGCTCCACATATGTGTAGCCTGCGTGCGAGACTGCGCATTAGACAAGTTTTAGATTCTTGGCGATTCTGAATGATTCCCAGTGATTCTTCTGAATCTTACTGATGAACGGGGCTTTCAAACTTTCAGAATCAATCTCTAAGATTTTACTGAATCAAGCCCCATATGATTCTGAAAAATCTTTCGACGAGTCGCTGATTCCTAATCGATTATAAGTATGGAAAATCATTGATTCTTTCAGTGAACGACCCCACGCGTTAGCGCGAACCGAGTGTATATAAAAGATTTTTAATAAAATAAAGGATAAACTTCACCAGCCGTCTATTTTTACCTCATTCCATCCTACTAATGCTGCATTATCTGGTTGCTGGTTACAAGTACGCACGTGATCCACTTTCAAACGCGATATTCGCTCAATATCTTTTGTCAACTAAAACAAATTTAAATTGTTTCAATTTTAAGTATCAAAAAACTTTTAATTGTTATAGTATAAATTAAGAACCAATTTATTCAAATTTTAATTCCTTAGTGTTATGTGTGGAACTACTTACACGGAGAATAACAAATTTCATGGATATTTTAAAAACTTTTCCTAATGATTCTTCAATAATATTTTCTGGACTCTTTTCTTTGAAAAATTCTGTTCCCGTTTGAACGGCAATCTTATGACGTGGATATAATTTCTCATTACATTCTAAAGATAGAAAGACCAAATTTGATCTAATCAAGGCGCCAAGACATAAAATGAATCTTACGTTATGAGAATCAATCTTCGAAAAGGCAACAATAACATTATAGTAGTCATCACTGATTTCGACTTCATTACCTGCAACTCAGGACATTGAATTTATAATTTTTAGATAGAATTTACAAGCGTTATCTGTGGGTCATTGTCATCAGGGATGCAAAGTCATCACTCGACATTTTTCAGGCAACTATAAACCATGTGAACGTAATTTTTTTAATGAGTCAGCTTAAACGCGCGAACATTACCGACGAAGTTTTATGGTATTCTAGGTTATGTTGCATGGTTTATAGTGTGAAATGTGTTTTCGCTACTGAAAAGTAATTTTCGGGGCTCGAAGAAATTTTCTAGTTCACCTTTCAGAAAAACCGTACATATTATAAAGTGGTCCACTCATCAAGCCATTTTTCGACATCTCCGCAATTTCTGAAGTGTTTCATGGAAAGTGCATGAGACATCGACCAAAACAAGAGATAGAGAGAAAGGATCAAGTCTAGTGAGTACGGCGGATGGGACAAGACTTCTCAGCCAAGTGTAAAAATGGTGTCTCTGACCGCTTTTGTGGTGTGTGATGGGGTGTTATCGAACTTCAAAATCACTCTCCCGTGTCTTGTAAGCCATTCTGGTTTCTTTTTGATCAATGGGTAGTTCAAATTGATCATGTGATTTCGCCTTTTCATCTGCCTATTGTTTAGCTGATGTGATGCCCATTTTCTCTGCTTCTGGATCTTCCCCATGACATGCAGACGATCACAAATGGTTCTGTGACCAATATCTAACATTTCTGCCATTTTTCGTTTAGTTTTCGTATCGTCTTTATTCAAGAATACTTGCATTTCGACATCTTTAAACTTTTCCGTTTACCTAGGCGTTCTTTGTCTTTCAAGTCGAAATCACTACTTATGAATCATCTAAACCAACGAAAACAAGCGTCTTGCGTTGGGACATTATGATTGTAAGTTTCCACAATTATATGACAGCTATCACTCGCGTTTTTCTTTTGATTGAACAAGATAAGCAGTGCGTGCCACAAATGTTCTTTATTTGGCTTGAAACTCGACATGTTTACATTACGAAAATAATATGACGTTAACTCGATATCGTTTACACATCAATAGTGTTTTTAAAGGTACTGACATAGTAACACAATGATATAAGAGATAAGACTGTGAACACACCCTTATTTCCAACGCCATCTCTTGGACAATTTAAGAATTATTAAGGTAAATTTACATTTTTCAAAGTGGAAATAACTCTATAAAAATGGAATTCACATCTACAAGATCATGAAATTCGTCAGCGTCAAGACAGATAATAACACACTAAGGTATGCTTGTTTCTGCTATACAATGAATTAAAAATTTTTCAAAAAAAAGTTGATAACGTAAGACGCTGTCATAAAATCAATGACTAGAAGTTTTCCAGAAAACAGCAATTCTTTGTTTTTTTTCGGGGTCACTTTATACTCTGAAAACTTTGTTAAAGTTTTTAATTGATTAACTAAGTCTTCTAGTGTAATTGGTGACGTCAGATACAGAGAATCAGTTTATAAAAATTGTTCGATGGCTCACAAATTTTTGACCATTATGTGACGTGCCACGAAGAAAGGGGATTAACGAGGAAAACTAGAATTTTACAGGGCGAGCGATAGAAGTGGAGCCCTTTTCTCAGTGAAAGGCGACTTTTAAAAACCTGCCCCTCTACTTACAACTACACTCTCACTAGTCGTGTCCCAGTATTATTCACCTGCCGTGCAAAGGGCGATCCCTTGAGAGATCACCCGCCACAAGGCAGGCGAACCGCGCGTGAGCATGTAGTAGTGAGTGGTGGGAGGTGTTTTCGTTGGTCAGTAGTGTAGCTCAGAAATGCTGCATTTACGGCCCTCTAATAAGCTATTTTATAGGTATAAATAATGCTTAAAAATGTTTTCTGATTTTTTTGCTAGATAGAGCAACTCCGAAACTATAGATAGAGACCAAAAACAGATTTGCGATATTTTCCGTGTTAGTCCCCTTTTTTCGTGGCACGTCACATATGGTTAAAGCAACTAAAATTTCCGATCAATTTAATATTGACCAGCCCTATCCGACGACGGCCTTTTTCACCATTGAAATCGTCGTCCGTTAGTGATGCCACTTGGAAATAATCCATATGGCGGCGCCACCTCCGTTCTCTTCGATTAAAATATTATTTTATATGGAGAAAATTGATAAACAATTGAAGTTTTATGATTTTTGAAGAACTAAGATTATCAATTTTATTAAAATAACATTTTTGAATACTAATCAGAACTTGAAACATAAAATAGTTACGACACTTTAGAAAATTAATCGCATAAGTACAAGAAACAAATTGTCTTGCATATAGGATCCTTATATCACGAATAATTAGAGTACAATTATTTCTTCATTGATATTTCTATTTTTCTGATAATTGTTTAAATTTGTTTACGAACACCATGCAAAACAATACTTTCATAGGAGAGGACAGAGGTGGGGCCGCCTTACGGATTAATTTCCATCTGGCATCACTAAGGGAACCAAAATTTATCTAGTCGTCGGATAGAACTGATATTGACTAATATTTTAACCATTGATAATAATACATAATGCTCTATCATTATTTTTTCAAGATGAAAATGTATACACTTTATATTTGTAAACTGCATTAAGTAATTGATTATTTTTGCTCTTTCCTTATTTTCTTAATTATTCATTAATCAGTTATTAACATGAGCGAAACCGTGTCTTTATTGCATAGGATATTTTCAGATTTTTGTATAGTGCGTAGTAGTTTATATAGACTGTTGGGATTTCTCAGTAGTATACTATTTCGATTTTATAACATATGTATATGTTTCAGTATTCTTGCATTGGGCAATTTGACATAGGATTTGGAGATAAATTATAATTACCTTTGGTATAAGCAACAGCTAATAGCGTTAACAGCATTGCAGTTTTAACGCCCTTCATTTTTGCTGAATCACGAAATCTTTTTGTTCAAATCTGAATTTTTATTTTGTGCAGTAAAAAAACATTTAGGTTAAATGTGTCTGGGATAAGCTTGCCACGACTAATGGTAATCCAGCTACACAGATATATTTAGTCAAATATAAAATACAATTACGCAATTTCACGACACGTCATTGAAAGAAACGTGCAAGAATAGACTCCTGAAGGTCAACGATTAACTGGTCATCAGCTACCTCCACTAACAAGCACTGATTAAACAAATATACATAAAAAAAAGCAAATGCTACAAAAAATGTTTTAATTTGACAAATATATTAACGAAACAATTAGGAATGAATAATAAAATGATATCGAGATTTACTTTTAACTCGTATTATTCTAACCTAAAAACTGTCAGGCTCGAATAACACAACTATCACTTAAGGAAAATGAGGACTTAGCTAAGTTTGAGATGGCCAATGAAGTAATGTGCAAAACGTTAATTAGGTTATATTAGGTTTATAAAATTATTATTTAGGTTATAAAACGATAAAAACCTTCAGCGTATAACAGATATTTTAATTTTTTTTTCACGATGCGAGAAATATGGAATTCATCAATTATCGCCAAAAAGAGAAATGTATCTCGTAATTTCAAATTGTCAGGTGAAGATAAGTGAACGTTATATGACAGTAAACAGATCCTAAAAAAGACTCACAAGTCATTCTAAAATATCAAACACATTTATACTAAGGTTAAAAATTTTGTTACAGTTCCGTACTTTTATAAAAATTTTACGCAAATTCTGTTGCAGTTTGGTAGTTTTAAGATACATTTTATGAAAATTTAGTTAAAATTTTTTTTTTTTTTTTGGATGGTAGGAAAAGTAAGAGGATAATAGTATTCAAGGATATTATTAACCATGTCTTTAATTGTTCAAAAAAATAAATATTTATTTATGAATAGTACAAAATGGCGACGCTGGAGTTATTCTCGGGAGGCATGTTTTTTAACAAAGCATGCAGCCTAATTCTAACGATTTCCATTATATTCTCTACAAATTATGATTATATCTTTAAAATAACATTCCGAAAAGGAGTACATACGAGGTCTGTCCAAGAAGTATCGGGCCTACCGTTATATCTCCGCGCTGGCGTTATTCTTCATCATCGGGCGGATGGCATCCTTTCAAGTAATCCCCACTTGATTGAATAACACGGTTCAAGCGACGTTTCCACTTCTCGAAACAGTCCTGGAACTCACTTTTAGGGATGGCCTTGAGTACGCTCGTCGCATTGTTTTCAACCGTCGTTTTGTCATCGAATCGCTGTCCTTTGAGTGATTTTTTGAGTTTTGGAAACAGCCAAAAGTCACAGGGGGCTATGTCGGGACTGTACAAAGGTTGTCGAAGCAATGCGATACTGTCTTTACTCAGAAACTGCTGCACAAGATTCGATGAATGCGCTGGCGCGTTATTGTGGTGAAGTAGCCAGTCACCGCACACACACGAGTCTTTCCTAAAATCTTGTTCAAAATTCCCCAAACAGTAGTTTTCGGTATTCCGAGATCATTTTCTAGTTAACGAACAGTTAATCGACGATCCAATATCCAATGTTTTTGTCATCGAAGGTCGGCCAGAACGAGAATCACTATCAACAGAAGTGCGGCCTCCTTTGAAACGATTATACCACTCTTTTATTCGTGTCTTGCTCATACACTCATTTCCAAAGGCCTTCTGCATCATCTAAATAGTTTTCGAACTCGTTTTTCCGAGTTGAAAACAAAATTTGATGCAAATTCGTTAATCTTGTTTTTCAGTCATTTTTAACAATCACAAAATCCGCTGAATTCAAAAATAGCTTTGTAAACTATACGCCCGACAGATGTTAGCAAGCAACCGATAGGTTCGTGAGGCTTTACTGTTGACGTTCATGCCCCGCAGAGGTCGCTCGAACACTATGGCGCGGAGATATAAAGGTAGGCTCGATACTTTCCGGACAGACCGCGTATGGGATTTTCGATAAGTATATCTTAACATTATTTATTGACAAATTATTGCCCTTTTTTTGTCAAAAATTGAACTTTTTACTTCAAATGCTCCTCAATAGCGTAAAAATTGAAGATTTCAAAATCCCCTACACATTTCTCTAGCTAAACTCATGACGATTGAGAGAAAATTTGTTATCTTCTTCCAGATTCAAATTTGCATCAATTACATTGTGTGCCGCAAAGCGCCTTATATTCAATCATGGTATGCAACTAGCTACTTTTAACTAATTACTTAACCGGGATCGCTAGGGTAGTTCCTTGTTTGAAGTAACGATGGTGGTAACTGGTTACGTTTTTTTTCGATAACGTTAACTACATTAATCTTTGCTTCTTTCGTTACTTTCGAAATATTATGCAGGCATTTTTAATAACGATATTTAATGTAATTTATTGCTCTCACAATAGTTTATTTTTTTTTCACTATTTGACTTGTAATGGCACTTGCAGCGACCAATCGCTAAACAACGCTCTAGAAGCTGATTAGCGGTAAACAGAACTAGCAGACAGACAGTAAGATAGATTAGTATAATTTTTATTTCTGTACGCCTAAGTAAAGAGTTCGATCGGCAAGAGACTCAAGTAATAAAGTACTCACAAAAGTTACTAAAATTAATAAAAATTTCAGGATTCATATTTTATGTTTCTAATTAAAATTTTGGATATTCTTTCAAACTCTTTCCGGGCCGGTTTAATTGTAAATTACTGAGTGAATACAGTGAATTCTACATATTTACTCAATACGTGATGTGAATACTGGACTACTTCATTTCGAATTGCAAGCTATGAGATAAGTTTTCAGTTTTTTCATTTTAATTACTTCCATTATTTCTGCATTTTAATCCTTACAGAAATATTGAATTAATCTTTTAATTATGGCACTGAAGAGGGCCCCCATATGTGGCTGAAACGTTTGCCTTTCATTTTTACGTACTTTTTACGTTTTTTTCTAACTACTATTGATAATTTTAAATAAAGAAAATAAGAAGAAACTGATCCAATGCCAAAACAAAAAGAAATCAATAAAAATTACGTAATTTTGGGTCAATATAATAGCAGGCATGTTTCCAAACATGTCACATTATACATTAGTATATTTTGATTTTAAAAAGAAAAAAAGAATACAGATAGAAGTAAGCATTAATCATATTTCTGAAAGTAACTAAAACAGTAGCGATACTTACTTTTTTTGCGAAAATAACTTTGAAAAAGTTATGTCTTTCAACGGTAAAGAAGTTAGTAACTAGTTAATTTTTTCGTGTTGTAACAGTAACATTTACTAGTTCCTTTTAAAAAATAACTTTCCCATGACTGGTGACAATATGAGTTAGATTTTTCAATTTGCTTCGTTGGCACACAGCCTACGCTTTTGACATAGCTAGTATTTATGCACGCAATTTCAAATTCCGAACGAGTGGGATATTTATACATATTACTGATATAAAATGTTCGTAGACCACCGAGTCGCCAATAGGGCGTATTTAGAAAAAAATATCGTGTGTACTACGGAACTCGGCCATTTTGGGACTCGGCCTGAATACATCGGTCCTCGCCCTAAAACGCATGCCTTAGCTCCTATCAACACAATATAATATACTATACAAACATCTGTGAAATTCTCAAACCATGAGCATATTCTACAGAACTATTTAGATAATTTAAAAAATTTCTTTTTGTTTGAAGGCAAACCCTTCTTTCTTTTTCTACTATTATCTTTTTTAAGATTATCTTTTAATTGAAGTAATGTTTCAATTTCGAATTCTTCATCTTCGAGAATTTTCCAAAATATAAGATTTTTGTTAGGATTATCCATCTTAGAAAGTGCTATAATTTTGTCACCAATCGTTAATAAACTGCCAGGGGGGAACTGTAATATTCACACCGGTTAGTTATTATATAGCTCGTAAAGAAAATAGTAAATAAAACAAAAATCTAATAATACATCAGAGCACTACAACTAATTGGTTTCGACTTTTTTTTTCTAAGTAACTCAGAATATTTTACTTACATTCTTATAATGGTTTTTTGATTCCAATTTTACTGTAACGATCGGATTAATAATAGTAGCAACTTCCCATGTTGTAGGACGCATCTGTTGGAACATATAAAACATACAGTTTTTATAATCTCCATAACTAAAAATTACATGATTTTTTAAAGTTCATCAAGGACTATCCTAATAGTACTATTCTGCTATTCCAGGCCCATACAGTTCAACTTCCTCTTGCTCAGAAAGTATCGAGAATTGTAAAAAAAATCGATTTTTTTAATGTGAGAAACTACTCTAGCCCCTTAACACCTTTAGTTTCTCAGAAGATTTCATGAATCGCATTTTCTTCTCCCAAATTGTACTGTTACGACTCATCTTCATTTTTACATTCTCATCATATGAGAATGTATTAGTTTCATGTGAAAAATGACTTTCGAAATTTTCATCAAATCTTTACGTTTTGAGACAACCCGAGTCAGAAAGAACGGTTTTTACGAGTCTCTGCATATCGCCTGTCTGGCGTCTGACAACACAATGATTCTCAATAAAGTTATTGGATTGAATTAAGCTTTGGCATACGTTACTGACAGTTGTCCTCGTAGACAATTTCAAACTCTTATATCGCAATAATCCAAATTAAATTCGAATTTGGTGGAGAAGGCACCTGACCTGTTTAAGAGTGAGAAGTCTCAGGTTAGGCAGTGCCAGGACTGACTCCATGACAGAAATGGAAGGGAGCTTAAAATCTTGAAGAAGGTAGAGGTGGCCCTGGAGAAGATGGATAGCTTCTCTAGGACCCAGAAGAACATGCACCTCTCCATTAGGGACGACATCCAGGAAGCGCTCAAGGAGGTAAAGGCGTTATGAAAGAATATGGAGGATTCCGATTGTTACCTCGATTGCTTCGAGTACCTCCTGAGAGGCAGGATGGTACAGAAGATTAAGAAATTGTGACCCCACAAAAACAAGGAAGTCGTGAATGAGGGTAGCCAAACCCATCCACAGCCAACACCAAGGTCCACCCCGGACACGCGCAAGCGGCTGAGAGAGCCGACTGTGAGTCCGGAGGCGTCTGCGGCAAAAAAACCGGAAGAGAAGAGATTGAAAGCCTCCAACAAAGAAGAGAAGTGGGTGGAGGTCCCGGCCAAGAAAAATCCGCAAAGGAAGAAAAGGAAGAAGGCGGTCAGAACGCCGGAGAGGCCTAAACGTGACCGCACAGAAGCTGTACCCATAAAACCGAGAGAGAACGAGCTACGCCTCCATCTTGGGTGAACTCGAGAAGCGCGTCAACCCTGATGAACTGGGCACCACAGTCCAGGGAATTAGGGAGACGCGATCCAAGGACTTGTGGTGGAACTGAAATGTTCTAAAAAAGACGGAGGGCGACTGGATATCGTGTTTAAAGAGACAATTGGAGCTAGTGGGGCGGTCCGTCATCTCATTCCCTATAGAGGGAACAGAAAGGCGTATGTGCTTTTAGAGGAGGTAAGGGCCATAAAACTTCTTAAGGCGGCCCACATCAACACCGGGTGGGTATCCTGTAGGGTGCGCAGGAAAAAGGAATTAAATCGGTGCTTCCGCTGTCTTGGCTTTGGCCACATAGCGGTGGACTGTCTGGGGCCAGATCGCAGGTGGAGTTGTTGGAGGTGTAGCGTGGAAGGGCATACCGTGGGATCCTACATAAGAAAGCTGATGTAAATGAGAAGAAGCAGGGGGTAAACAGTACCTAAAGCAAAGATTTAAGGTGATTATTGATTGCTGAGAAAGAATTATGTATAAAAGATTTGAAATCCAATGCGTTTCTTATGATAAATTAGGATAATAGTAAATAACCGTTAATTTTTACCTCGTCCCATCCTACCAATGTTGCATTGTTTGGTCGTGGGGCATATTTAATCAGGTTACCCAGTTTTAAAGACGATGTTATTTCAATATCTCTGTTCAACTAAAACAAAATTCAAATTTAAACATTTTAAATATTTAATAACTTTGAATTATTGTAATACAAAATAAGATCCAATTGATTTTAATTTGAAATTTGCAGTGTTACGTGTGGAACAACTTACACGGAGAATGCTATATTTCTGCGATAAAATTTTCTTTATTTTTATCGGTTCAGCAATACTAAGTTTTGAGTCCTGTCCCTTTATAAATTCCTCTGCAGTTTGAACGCCAATCTCACCATATTTTCCCTCCAGCATTCCATTACATTCAAGAGTAAGAAAAACCCAGTTTGATCTTATTAAGACTCCAAGACATATGATGACTCTTATGTTATTAGAATCAATCCTCGAGAAGGCAACAACGACATTGAAGTAAAAGTTATCATTTTTCGTTTCATCATTATTACCTGCAACTCAGGACGTTTAATTTATAATTTTTAGATGGAGTTTAGACATATTTAGCTGTACACTATTCAAAATTGTAAAAAAATGTCAAAACGAGAACAAGTGTTATTTCAAATTTTAATAACATGTATCAAGTGAGTCATGTAACCGAAGATGTTATTCTAGTTTTCTCTAAAACATTTCTTCAATAATTAATATTTTTGGCTAAAACGGAATATAATAAAACATATGCAGAATGAACGGCTTGGATCCTAAACTATTTTGAGATTGGAAAGCAATTTTTGTTTTCTTGGACTAAAAATGAGTATCTTTAGAGTAAAATGTCATTTTTAGGTCTAATCTGAGTTTTTTCAACATCATATACAAAACGATATGTAACCCTAAAGAATGAGGTTTTTATAGGATCTATTTGGGGTATTCTTAACTCTAATTATTAGAAAGTGTACTAAGGTTTGTGAACTTTGAGTGGTTATGAGCAATCAAAAAATTTAATTATGCTTAAACAAAAATTATTTTTATCAATTATTTGAAGCCAATTGAAGTCTACAGATCGTCGTACATGTGTCATTTATTAATTCACGTTTTAACCAAAAACATCCATTCTTTACATTTTAAATTATGAAAAATCTTGTGAGAAATTAAAATACTTTTCTTGATCACATCTCATTTTATAAATGCCTTTGAGATCATGAATAAACCAGACTACGTGACCAAATTCCTCTCTAATAACTTTTTTATTCTACAAAATATCTTCAAAAAATGCAATAAGAGACACTGAATAACATTTGGCAATTCCTTTTTAATTAAAAATTTATTGTATACTGCAATTGCAAATAACTCTTCGATTTTTATTATGTCTTCTATTAAAACAGAAGTACCTTCCATACACTTACTCACAATAAGCAAATAAAAGTCAAATTCTCTAACTAGTCGTTTTTGAAGAAAAATTTAATTAAGAAAATCATTGCCATTTAAAAACAATGCCTTGGTTTGATAAGAATCAATATATGAGTTTATTAATAAATAGATTTACTGTTTAAAGTTTTCAACGAAGAATAAATTGAAAAAAATTTCAGCATCTTTGTTTTTTTAGTAGGGCAGAGTCGGGTGGTTTGCGCCATGTTTTGTTTTTGGGCATATAATCTCACTGGATAAAGATATCGAAAAGTTTAATATACCGTTGAAAAGGTAGAAATCATACCCATAATTACACTTCTGCATTATTCGATTTTTGAACAAAATACCAAACAATTTTTCAACTCAAGAAAAAGCTGAGACACGTGTCAAATATTTTTTGCTTATCCATATATGAAAAATCTCTGATCTCAAAGTCGACGTAATACTTGCCGGGGTCCCCTTGTTAAATCTGCTTGTTTTTTGATAACGTGGGACTTTGGCGTATTTATAGGATTGACGTCACTAATTACATAGTCAACGGCATCATTAATAAACTAATGATTTTTTAAATTTTTCTAAAAAGTATTTGTTGGTTTAAAAAGTTTTGATCATTGTAAAGTTGAAGTAACTAAAATTTTGGATACCGTATGTATGTACCTATTTTCTATAAATAAAGCACATTATTTTTTTTTTAATTTCTGCTTCAAAATTTCTTTTATATGAAAAATAGATCATGAAATTAAAATAGTATAATACCGAGAAACTCTAAAAGTCTATAAAAACTACCATGTATGGTTTAGTATTATTGAAAACTACTACGTCAGCAGTTAATTTTTCCTAAAAGAATATACAGGGGCAGAAAAAAGATTCTTTGTAGAAAAATGTATACGTCCTTTTTCTTATGATTATTAGATACATGAGGTACCCATATTTTAGTCTTTTAATGCATTGAAGAAGGAGCAAAATGATTAATAACTTAATGCTGTTTATGAATATAAAGAGGAGAAGTTTTTTTTCTAGAAGCCATGATTACAAAACATTATTAATTATCATTACGAATTTAATTATTATTTAGTATTAAAACTACATACATACATACATGCATTCGGACGTATGGGATTCTACATACTAATATATTTGATCGTTTTTTGCTATAGAAATTTTGACATAAAATTTAAAAATGAATCATAATTACCTTTGGTATAAGCAACAGCAACAAGCGTCAAAATTATTGTGATTTTCAGGTGGTGCATGCTGAACGGATCAAAAGAACATACTGAATTTGGATTTCAAGTTTGTGTGATAAAATTAGATTCGGATGTTGGAGATAAATGCCCTACTCTCTAAACCTGAATCAGTGAAATAGTCACTGATTATATCAGTGGAAATATATCAACTGACGAAACAATGTCCTGTTTTGATTTCACTGAGGAATCAGTGCACGCGCCACGTAAAAATAACTTTTGAATTCGTGAATTTAAAAGTTTCATTTACACGTTACTGCTTTATCGACCTTTAAAAAGAGATTAGATTTTCTATGCTTGCGATAACATCATCGTAAATCAAAAGTATTCTGTTCTGTCATATACAGTCTGTTCCACAAGAAAAGGTACGCGTTTACTCGGAAAGTTTTGAAGAAAACCTCATTTTTCTTCTTTGGCACAACAGTGCGCATAAAGCACTAGGGCGCACTTACCTAATAAACCGTCCAATCGCCGTTGTTCTGGATAAAGGCCTGGCACCTTCTGGGCATGCTCTCGACTGGTTTTTCGGCATATTCCGTAGGTAGAGAGCGCCATACCTCCTTGATTCGTCGAGAAAGCTGCTTCAGGGTGAATGCACGCCTTCCTGCAAGTTTCCTCTTCACGACACTCCACATATTTTCTATTGGATTCGCATGAGTAGATTGTGAAGGCCAGTCCAAGTTCGTTCTGATATCAATTTAGTTGCTCAGAAAAAATAGTATCAGATAAACTATTATATTATAATCAAGTTTGAAAATTTATGATTTTAATTTATCATACTATGTTTTTTATACCTCAAATGTTTTACGCAAGTCAAGAATTGTAAGCTTTATAACAATTATCCATACAATAAAATTTGTTCTTTTTCTTTTTGATTGCGGTTTCTTGTTACAAAAACAATTACCACTACTGAGCTGTTTTTTGGAACAAAACCCATTAATAAAGGGCACATAAGCAGTACAATACATAATTTATAAATTGAAATTATATATATATTTATAGAGATTAGGGCTTCTTAAATAAAAGACGTTTGTACGATTTTGTTAGACTGCTCTTTATTAAAAGAAGGCTGAAGACAAACTAAACTCAAACTCTACTGAATGTGGTTTTGTCGCAGAGGGAAAAATATCAGGTCACTTGGATATTCTATAAACAAAGATTTCGACGAACTAGCACGTCGAATCAAATAGTAATATTATATGTTTTGAACACTTGAAATTAAGGGACTCATTTACGCTCTATTCTAAATTCATTTCTTTCTTCTGTCGTTCGCATTTTGTAAATCATTACAGGATTTCCAACAATATTCAATAATAATATTATAATTGATTGCTACTGATCAAAAATTTTATCAATATATAATTATAATTTTATGAAATATTATATTGAAGAAAAGAAGGAAATAAATAAAGTGATTTTAATACCAACTCTGTCTAGTGACGAACATTTTGCTGCTTCAAATACAGAAAGTTTATTTATTTATAATATTGTGTTACAGACATTGAAAAACAGTTTTATAAAATATATTTTTCTATCATATTAAAATGTAATTCATTTTTATGATTTACTCTAACGAAAAGTCTCTCAGTGTATACAAACATGTGCAAAATTCACAAACCGTGAGCTTATTCTACAGAACTATTTGAAAAATGTTATAAAATTTGATTCTGAACACGAATTCTTTTCTTTTTTCCTCCTCTTTTCATTTCTAGATTCATCTATCAATTGAATCATTGTTTCAACTTCGTTTTCATCTTCATGGGAAATTTTCACAAACATGATTTCATTGCTTTGTTTATTACCCTTTATAGAAAGTCCTACAATTTTATCACCCATCGTTAATAAACTGCCAGCAGGAAACTGTAATATTAACACCGGTTAGTTATTATCTTGCTCGTAAAGAAAATAGTAGATAATAGTATATTACATTACAAGGGGCGAAACAGAGCGATTGCATGAGTGTGAAGTTTTGTTTCGAGTAATGTATACTATTTTTCATAGCAACTCTTTTGAGAATCTGATTGGCTGTAACTGTGGAGCGGGTTGAAACAGCGACTTTCAACCCTATAGAGTTGAAAATCGTAGTTTCAACCCGCTCTACAGGTACCGAAAATCGGATTTTCAAAGGAGGCGCTATGAAAAAGAATTATCTAATAATACTTCAGAGCATTACTACTAATTTATTTCGAGTTTTTTTAAACGAACTCAGAATATTTTACTTACATTCTTATAATCGTTTGGTATTGTCAATTTTACTTTGACGATCTTGTTAACATCGCCAGCAACTTTCCGTATTGTAGGAAACATCTGTTGAAACATATAAAACATACAGTTTTTATAATCTCCAGAACCAAAAGTTATATGATTTTCTAAAATTCATCAAGGACTGTCCTAATACTACCTTCTACTACGAATACACGGACACTCTATGTGGTTGAATAATTACAAAAAAAAATTGGAAATTTAAGTCCCGGAAGTTTTGCGCAGTCACATTATTTTTATGTGCCTCCGGCGCATAAACGCCTTTTTATACTACAGTTGAGAGTCGCGTAATGTGGCGTATTACGATACAGCGGAGCTTAATCTTCTTCTTCTTCGTACACCGTTGGCACCGTACTGACAAAGTCTTGTACATTTGAAATGCGCATGCGTCTATTACAATACGCTACTACTACACAAGATCGAGAAAATCAAAATGGCCGGAAGTATTCGCGAAATTTCAAGCGAGACGGGCGATAATCACGGCAATTTCGACCTTTTCAGATTGGATTCGAGTGTACGCAGAAAAACTCGTAAATGCGCCGCAGTCACATAAAATAGAATAAGTGCCAATGCACACAATTCGGGTAATTACGAGACTCGCTTAAAATACTCGCAAGACTGTTCGCGCCTGAGCTTCATCTCGGCTTCGTCTCGGCTTTGCCTCAGCTACGCCTCAACTACGCCTCACCTAAGCCTCGACTATGCCGTGGCTTCGATCTCCTGCGAGCATTGTCGCTTGTCGCGTAATAACCATCATTATGCGCCTAGGCACATAATATACTATTAAATTTTTATCATACTACTATGATAAAGTACTGATACCGAGGTAACATCCTTTGTAGTTAATATTTTAATTCATTTAGTCCAGAAATCTCATCATAGTACTCACGCTTCACGCTCTTTTTTCTGCATGTATACATTTTAGTAACTTTCTAATAAATTGTATGATCATCATCACTTATTTTCTTCAAAATATCTTAAGAACGAAAAAAATCGTAGACTTTATGTTAGCAAAGGATTTTGTATTGTAAAGCTTTTTTTATACTCACATATTTTGAATTTTTGTAAATTGAACGAAAAATTTACATTTTATCAAAAACTGTGTTATAGAAAACTTGTAGACCTTATTGAAGCGAACAATTTCACGTTCTTACGTTTCTTATTCGTATTCTACATATTCTGTATAAAAAAATGAATTTTTAATTTGCAATACTGTTTTTTTCAATTAAAAAGAAAAATATGCATCTTATTAGTATATTATGTGCCTAGGCGCATAATGAGGGTTATTATGTGACAAGCGACAATACTCGCAGGAGATCGAAGCCGAGGCGCGATCAGTCCTGCGAGCATTTTAAGCGAGTCTCGTAATTACCCGAATTGTGTGCATTGGCACATATTCTATTTTATGTGACTTCGGCGCATTTACGAGTTTTTATGCGTACACTTGAATCTAATCTAGTATTGTAGTTGTTTGGGGCGCTAGTCATTACACTTGATATGTCACGACTAGTCCCGGCTACTCTGATTTTCTCGATCTTGTGTAGTAGTAGCGTATTGTAATAGACGCATGCGCACTTCAAATGTACAAGGCTTTGTCAGTAGGGTGCCAACGCTGTACGAAGAAGCAGAAGGATAAGAAGAAGATTACGCTCAATTTCTACATTACATTCCTCTGTATCGTAATACACAACATCACGCTACTCTCAACTGTAGCGAAAAAACGCGTTTATGCGCCGGGGGCACAAAAAATATTATGGAACCAAAACTAGTAAATCTTTTTTCAGTAAACAATAGAAACTGATTGAATGCCTGATTGCTTATATATAGTGATCAATGCGGTCTGAATCCAAATTTATCAGAAGATTTGTCAGCTTGTAGAAAAATAACATAACAAAAAGAATTATTTCATGTTTGGTTGAAACACCTCTATTTTCTCAAAAAATTACATGAATCGTATTTTCTTCTCCCGAATTGTACTGTTACGACTTATCTTAATTTTTGCAACCTCATTATCAATGAGGAGGTATTAGTTTTATGTGCAAAATGACTTTCAGAGTTTTAATCGAATCTTTACGTTTTGAGCCCCCATGAGTCAGAAAAAATGGTTTTTACGAAAGTCTCTGCCTGTATAAGCCTGTATAAGAGCATTTTTAATGCTTTTGAGAAAATCAAAATTTGCCATATTGGTTTCTTTTGTTGTTTACTATGAAAATATTTACAAATTCTAATTGCAACATTTTTTGCATCAGATGCGTATTTTTCGTTTTGATTTGAAAAACACTATTAAAAATCGAAAATTTAATTTTTTTAACTAGAATATGTGATATACAATTTAACCTTTAAAATGCAAAATTGTTCGTTTTAATTAGGTCTATGAATTTTGTGTGACACAGTTTTCGATAAAATGTATATGCTATTCGTTTTAATTTGGAAAAATGGAAATACAGTATTTTGGCTCAATCGTAAAGTGACTATACCTCTCCGATTTAGAAGACAATGTAACTTATCGGCAGCATTCTAACGATTCCAATTAAGATATATGCAACTGACAAACACATCGATGGTCCCAAGCGACTTCAACTCAGCTCGCAAACAAGTGAACAAACTGTCCTAACTGAAAATCTCTCTTCCATTTTGACTCAACTGAAAATGTCTATTCCATTTTGACTTAACTGAAATGACTCGTAATATTTTGTTGTAACTGTTTTTCTGTGGTTTTTTGAAATCCGTGATAAAAATGATAATGAGGAAAAGATCTATCCTACATGAGAGTGTAAAGACGCACATTTCGATTTTTCATTCAATAAAGGGCATGTTTCCTTTTCTTGTAACTGCAAATTGTCATATTTGTTCCATTCTACTTTGCCTCAACTATATGGGTGTAGAATGCTTTTTGTCTTGTTTACGAAAAAGAAGACAATAAGTGGATTTTGATAGACATTTTTCTCAAGCTTCGAAATGGGGGTAATAAAAGAAAGTGATTTGAATCCAAATATTTCCAAAGGTACGTATAAATTCTTACTGTTAACAAAAAATTATCTGAAATATCCTTACAATTCCTTTTTGAACAAAGTTTAAAATCTATATTGAAATTTACATAAATTATAAGTTTAAAAAATGTTTCATTGTAATACTGCATCACAAAGTAACTTTTTGGTATTTGTTTTTGATTTTTTTTCTGCACTCAAATACACATCAATATTCTAGTTTCACATAATAATCTATTTATCTTTAGTAATGATAACAACAAGAAAAAATGTTAAATAATTTTGGGTAAGTAACGAAAAAAAATTCAATTTTCACGAATTTTTGTTTTAAACGTAAATGACGGATTGGCAATCAATTTTTAATATTTGATTTTCAACATTAAAGTCATTTTTGTTTTTCACAATCTGTGATGTATCGCTTTTTTATAATTATATTAAAATATAAGAAAAATTTATAAGAGTAATATATTTAAAATGACTCGCAAACTTTATACAGCTTGTTCTCTAAAACTTTCAAATAAGAGTTACAACAAAATGTCACAACCGATTTTAGTTGAGCCAAAATAGAACTGACATTTTCAGTTGAGTCAAAATGGAACGGAGATTTTCAGTAAGGACAGTTTGTTCACTTGTTTGCGAGTTAAGTTAAAGACGCTCTCGGGACCATCGACATGAATACTATTCAAATGCAGCCAATTATTATTTTGTTTTCTGGGTAGTCTAAAAAAACTGACAAAGAGCCTATTAGGTTTTAGTGACCAATACCTTACTTAACTTAGGTATGGTAAATCTATCTGTATCTGACGAGACTTTAAGGTGAGATACCCCACTTATTATTCACGTTGAGGTTAGGCGCGATATAACCTTTTTTCGAAAAGTATTGAGCAGTAAATAATGGTGTTTTTTTTGGTTCATTTGTTGTAGATATTTCAAACTTTGAATTTATTATCGTGAATTTTGTATGAAAATGGAACGGAAGTGGTGTTAGCAAGACCAAGAGAACTTACAGAATAATAAGTTTCGCTGATTATATGAGTTCAGAGAAGACGTAAATATTTTTAAAAAAATGAGTTTATGTTAGATAATCAGTTCAAGGATCATTTATAGAATGCAAAATGTATTTATAATTTAATTCCATGATAAGAGAATTTTTAAGACTTGAATTGTGAATTTAATTTTCACATGTTTTCGTGTTTGCTGGAACTTCAAGGAATCGTCTCTTGCCTAATGACTTTCGAAATCGAAAAAGAAAATATAGGAAATACCATGAAGGTGGATTAATGTCAATCATTTTCGCGACAACCCAGCTGAGTTATAATAAGACTGGCAAATATTGTGTTAATACTTGAATTAGAACTATATTAGAACTGATTGTGAAGAAACTTATTTTTTAAAATTAAACTAAGATTTTACTACGTTTTCTTTGTAATTCCTCTAGTTAAGGTTAGAGGTGATTATTGATTGCCCAAAAACAATTATGTATAAAATATTCGAAATCCAATGCGTGTCTCATGATAAATAAAGATAATAATAAATAACCGTGTATTTTTACCTCGTCCCAACCTATCAATTTCGCATTATTTGGTTCTGGGTCACATTTTATTATGTTACCCAGTTTCAAAGACGACGTTATTTTTATTTCTTTGTCCAACTGAAACAAAATTCAATTTTAAGCATTTTAAATATTTAATAACTTTGGATTGTTGTTATTCAAAATAAGATCCAATTGATTTTAATTTGAACTTTTCAGTATTATGTGTGGATCTGCTTACACGGTAAATACGATATTTATTGACTAAAACGTATCTTAATTTAACATTTTCAAGAATTGTATATTTTGGGTCCTCTTTATTCTGAAATTCCTCTGCAGTCAGAATGTCAATCTGAGCATGTTTTTTCAGCATATTATGACATTCTAAAGTAAGAAAGACCCAGTCTGATTTAATTAAGACACCAAGACATATGATGATTTTTTCATTATATGCTCCAGGCTTCAAGAAGCCAACAACGACATTGTAATAGAAATTATCTTTCCTTTCGACATCATTACCTGCAACACAGGACGTTCAATTTATAATAATTTTTAAATTGGGTTTAAAAATCTTACCTGTACTGTTAAAAATTGTAAAAAAATATCAAAACGAGAGCAAGTCATTACTGATATATCTGAAGAAATTGACATACGCGATTTCGTATCCTTATTTCGTTGAAATGAATAATTGTTTTTTTTCACGATCGCGGTATGTCGAGAGAAAGACATAGGGTTGTTTTTTCTCTTTGTTGTGACGGATTAAAGGAAATAACTTATATACGTGTAAAATTAACTTCCTTTATTGATTTGGTGGTGGTGTAGAGAGAACTGACTCTCTTTGGTTTGTCTCATTACCAAGTTACATTAGTGAAACTGGAGAGGGTAGTTAGAAGCTAGAAAAATTCCGAATAGTGTCGAAGTTTACCGACTGGGAAAAACCCAAAGGCTGAATCACAATTTTCGAAGTGAGCTTTGAATTTCAGTTTTATGGTTTGAACGTGGCCGGGGTTGGGCCGGAGAAACAACACAATTTGAAAGGGCGGTACAGGTATTAATAGCCTTTGAAAGTTAGGGAAACGTGACAAAACAAGAATCGTAGGTTTTACAAAAATATGATGTTTTAGAACAGAAAGAGCGTAGGTAAGTAGGGATTGAATATAATACTATAACCCTAGAAAGTTTGTGAATCCTTGTAATGAGACGTCTGAATGCCTATCATAATTTATATCATCTACAATAATCTCCATTGGTGCTTAAGTTTAGAAACACATACAAAAGTATATCCAGAAAATGAACATACAATTTAGGAATAAATTCTGACATTATGACTACTACTAAACAATATCTGACGCACAGTTATTATACTATATAGTTACAAACATTTAATAAAATGATAAATATTAAAAAAAAACATTTTTATTGGTATGGGTCTTCGAACCTAATCAAAAATGGATAAAAAGGTAAAAAAAAGTTGTCCTATTAAAGTCTGCACCTGTTATACTCTCATGACGCTAATCAAACAAATATTTTGAAAGTGTAGACGAAGCAGGCCATGTGACTACATTATAGATTATATTCATGTATGATAACTAAATTTTCATAAAAAACTTTTTTATATAAAGAAAAGTTATCTTACATAAATTTACTATAAATTTTATCACGGTCTCCGCTTATCCCGTGAATTTCACATTTTAAGGACATGGGTCAAGTGAGTCATGTAATCAAGGAAATTATTCTAGTATTCTCCAAAACATTTCTTCAATAGTTAATATTTTTGGCTGAAACGGAATATGATAAAACATACGTGGAATTTACGGCTTGGTCTTTACACGATTTTGAATTTTGGAAGCGATTTTTGTTTTCTGGGAGTAAAAATGAGTCACTTTAGAGTAAAATGTAATTTTTACGTCTAATCGGAGTTTTTTCAACATTATATAAAAAACGATATGTAACCTTAATGAATGAGATTTTTATAGAATCTATTCGGAGTAATCTTAACTCTAATTTTTTGAAAGTGTACTAAAGTTTGCGGACTTTGAGTGATTATAAACAATAAAAAAATGTAATCTTTTTTAAACAGAAATTACTTCTTTTTAGTTATTTGAAGCCAATTAAGTCTGCAGATTTTCGTACATGTGTCATTTATTAATTCACGTTTTATCCAAAAACATTCATTCTTTACATTTGAAATTATGAAAAGTCTTGTGGGAAATTAAAATAATTTTCTCGATCACATCTCATTTTATAAATGCCTTTGAGATCATGAATAGACCACATCACGTGACCAAATTCCTCTCTAATAACTTTTTTATTCTACAAAATATCTTCAAAAAATGCAATAAGAGACACTGAATAACATTTGACAATTCCACTTTAATTAAAAATTTATGGCATACTGCAATTGCAAATAACTCTTTGATTTTTATTTTCTATTCTATTGAGACGGAAGTAACTTACATACACTTACTCACAATAAGCAAATAAAAGTCAAATTCTTCAACCCGTGTGAAAATTGCCAAATTTTTGCCCTATTACAAGTTTGGCCCCAACTTGGAAAATTATTATTTGGCTACACCATGGCTGTGCTTGTGTTTTTAGATCGCCTCCAGTCTTGAACCCGGGTTATTTAAATTATGCCAAAGATATTTAATGATTATGTGTGGTAGTGTATGCATTTAATTTCTGTGCGTGCTAATTAAAATGCCCAAAATAAAGAGCACTGGACGAGTTCGGAGGCATCGCGCGATAATTAAAGCAAGAAGAGTAAGCAATGAAAACGATAGTAAGTTAATCAAATTTGTAGATTATACTTTGAATCTGTCATTTTAGATGTTGGAATAAAGTGTTAAATTTTTTGATTTATTTTAACTGCGTGTTTGACACTTTTATTTTTAATAAATAAAAGGGCTGTCGTGAACTCCATTGAAAGTTTTTTTAAAAGTTCATACTTGCACTGAAAAAACAGTATAGCTAAGAGAACTATATTTTGGTCCTCAGAACCAGAAAATATTGCTATCAGACCAATGCTACGGTATGGTCCTCAGAACTATACGAGTATAGGTGAGACAGCTATACAAGTTCGTTGATATGACAATACCATGTATAGTGATCGTAAACAAAATATTATGCCATCGTTATCGCTCTTGTGAATTTTCGCGTGTGATAAAACAATACGCGATACGCAAAAATGATCTTTCAAAGAATGAAAAAATGCTCCAAACGAATCGATAAACGCTTCAAAAAAACGCCTCGAAAAAATGACCCTTCTTTCTCATTTCGAGGTTAGTCGCGTGCATGCGAAGCAATGTATAGGTCGCGCGGCAAACCAGTATAGTTGTCTCACCTATACTGCATGGGTCGAGACACGATATACCGGTATAGGTCGAACAGCTATACTCTTTTTTCCGTGTGGTTTCAGTGCAATAGCAAAATTAAATTAACTTCAAAACATTTGTTAATAATATTAAAATATATGACTTGGACTACATTTTAAATCTCGAAAATTATTCTAGAAAGATTAGATGAAGACATTAAGAAACATTTTAATATGGCTGAGGCACTGATTCAATATGTCTGAGACTCACAAAATGAACGGAGCCAAGTTCGGACCAAACTGGGCCATGAGGTAGGCTTTGGTCGGATTAGGCGTTTCATTTGCGGTTTGGTCCTGCCTCGATACCCAAGTTGGGGCCCGGTTTTTCCTGGTTGGGGCCTGGCTAGCACCATGACAAAATTTCCACACAGGAACTAGTCGTTTTTAGAGAACAATTCAGTTAAGAAAAGCATTATCGTTTAAAAACAATGCCTTGGTTTGGTAAGAACTAATAAATGAGCTTATTGATAAATCGATTTTTTGTCTGAAATTTTTAACGAAGAATCAATTAAAAGACATTTTAGCATCTTTATTTTCTTAGTAGGGCAAAGTCAGGTGCTTTGAGCCATGTTTTATTTTTTGGGCATATAATCTCACTGGATGAAGATATCAAAAAGTTTGATATACCGTTGGAAAGGTAGAAATCATACCTACACTGAGAAAAAAATGCTATTGAATCAAAAACATTTCTTTCCAAAAGCATGTATATTATTAATTCATAAAAATATATTGCAAGAACCAATAAATATGTTACTAATTCTATAGCATATTGATTTGAATCCATGATATACATGCTTTTGGAAAGAAATGCTTTTGATTCAATGGCATTTTTTTCTCAGTGCACAATTACACTTCTGCATCATTCGATTTTTGAAAAAAACAACAAACAATTTTTCAAAAGTTTAAAATTGTCGGATGGTTTGAGCCACCTTAAAAAATCTGAAAAAAACTCATAAAAACTTGTGGAAATTAAGTAAAAACGCCCAATAGCATCGATCAACCCCCCCCCCCCCCCCCAAATGACGCTACTTTTTGCCACTCAGAAAAAAAGGGTGTATGATGGGTTTTCACAAAAACTCTTTATGCACGTGAAAATACATAGAATTAATGACACATTTATGATATTCACCTTACAAAATGCTAAAAACTGTTCATTAAACGAATTTTTTGAAACATTACTAAAAAACCTTTTTTTAATTTTTAAAACAAGTTGTCTGGCTGAGATATAGAGAATGCGTCTTCTCTCTTTGGAACTTTATGGAAAGTAAAGTATCAGTCCTTCAACGATTTAAAAGTAATAACATTTGAAATGTCACGGTAAAAAAACAGAAAACTTCTTTGAAAACTTATGAATATAAACTTCTATGGAGGGTCAGAATTTCTCAAATCAGAACGAAAAAAATTTACCGTGTCATAATTCAATGACATTGCTTAATCATGTTTAAGGCAACTGTTTTCTTCAAAAATTCATAAGTCATGAACGGTTTGACCGATTTTGACCAGGTTTGTAACAAATTGAAGATAATTGTTCAAACTTCAGTATGGTTGTGCGAAATTTAAAAAAATAAAAATTGTTTATTGTTTTACAACAAATTTTTTATAAACAGTTAATTTTTAATAATGTTCTGCACTTCGAAGAAATTTGAAAAAATAGAGAGATAAATTGAAACCTTACCAATTGAATGTCATAAAGAAAAAGGTAGAAACAGTCTTCGTTCAACTAAAATTATAATAATAATGCAGTTGCGCTGAGCTGCATCTGTCGACTCGCGCCGCGTACTTCTCCTGTACGAGCTCGTAAACATGAATGAAAAATGCGTAAGGTAAACATTTTTTTTTAAACTCCTCAGTTTATTTTCAAATTTTTATAACTGTTTCCACAAAATTGATCCATTGTTCATCGGCAATATTCTTAGTCGTTTCTTTCCGACATATCATGAGTAACTAGTGATTCCCAACATTTATGCGTATTTTAGTTATAATGCACTAGTAGCAATAACAGTTCATTATGAACGATTGTTGAGAGCAATAGTTTGAGTTTAGAATCTTATAATATCCATATAATTCGTAATTTCGTAATTCATAGGATTTCAATATGTCTCTCTATTTTTTTCAAATTTCTGCGAGGCGAAGAACATTATTAAAAATTCATTGTTTTAAAATATTTGTTATAAAATAATATAACTTTTTTTTTAATTTCCCATAATCATACTGAAGTTTGACCAATTGCCTTTAATTTGTGACAAACCAATGCTAATATCGAAGACACTATACCGAACGTTATTTGAGGCGAGTTGAGTGTGAAAAGAATTGTTTTTTTAAGCAAAAAATAACGCAGTTTTTATTCATTTACCCGGAAATGTGAAACGTTCTATCTAACGATATTTTTTATTTTTTTAAATTCCTATTTTCATTTTCGATACATGTCGTCACGACGAGGACAATACTTTTACCCGTTTTCAAGCGCCTGTCACCTTCTTATTAAGAACTCCTCAATTTTATGACTTACAATGCAGAATGAACAAAACACAACTTTCTTGAATTATGACAAAATTTGTATCATTCTGAAATCTTATAAATTTAAATCACTGAAGGATATGTTTCTAAATAAGATAGATAAAGATTCCCTTTTATTTTTTCAGTACATTCCATTTATTGAACAGTTAAAATCCAATAATACACTAGAAATCAAATATCATACAACTTTGTTGATTTAACAAAATCGTTTGGTTATATCAGGTGAATTTTATAGTTTTAAAATTTAAACACCTTCCGCCGTTTTTTGTAATTTTGAAAAATATGATAACTTTATTAACTTTTGTTGTATTGAAAGTTTTTAACAGGATAATTTGTTGACTTCTTTCTGCACTACAGACTTACAGAACTTTTGGTACGTATTTGGACAACAAATTTTTCGTAAATTCTACAAGAAGTTCAATTAAATCAATGGATTTTCTCTGTATGTTCAATAAAAAAATTTTTTCTCTTACCAAAAGCATATTTAACTTATTATTTATTAATGGAAATAAAACAGGTATTAGAATTTTTTCAAGAAACCAAATTCTGAGAAATTTATACTGGTTTTTAGTTAATTTAACATATCTAATCTGAACGTAAAGAAAAGCGTCAAACATGTGCGTTTGCACAATGTACGCGCATTATCTAGCTTCATACTATTGTAAAAAGTGGAAGTGTATGTACAAGCGCGTTTCTTCATCTTGATTGCAACTGTTTCCAAAATAAAAATGACATCAGTTGTAACGCAAAAAAATTTGTTAACACTGGTCTGAAAAATATTTTTTGTAGAATATTTTTTGTAGAATATTTTTTTACGCTCAACTTTAGAATGTATAGATTATGGGAAACGAAAGATAATATATTTCAAGGTCCAAGTAACTAGAATATTTAAATATTTACACATTCTCTTCAAATATTAGAAGATTTTGGTTTTTTGTGAAATTCAACTTTCATCAAATTCTTTCATCAAATTTCGACGTTCAGAGACCCCTTTTTCTGAAAAAATTGTTTTTACGTCGGTGTCTGTCTGTTTGTTGTTGTTGGCGTCCATATGAACAATAACTTCCGAAAAATGACTCAACTGTTATGCGATTTAATATGGTATATCAATGGGTTAAAGGAAAAGATAATTTTGTTAGACAGACACATCCAAAATTTTGGGGAATTTGACACATTTTATAGTTTTTTCTAAAAGTGCTAAAAAGAGCTATTTATTATTCACATTACATTGTTTTATCACTTCAAAATTAACGACACTATATTTTCCAACTTGAAAAAATCCATAATAATCAATACTAGCGTCATGAGAATATGTTTCTTAAGATCAGTAAAGCCTTAAATAAATTGCATTCCTTTTTGGATTTTAGTTCATAAATGAATTTAACGACCGACATTCACTCTTTTTTTTAGCTTCCAGAGCACTTTTATATTGTACATGTGAATTGTATTTTCACAAAGTTACTGAATTTTTTAATTTTACATGAAAAAAGAAATTCAATCTACTTAAGGCTCTATTAGCCTCAAGGGGGTCGCCTACCTTCGCGGTTTGGAAAAATCGTTTTTTTTTTTTGCATATTTTGAATGTAGATGTTATAAGGAACACGCCATATGAGGGATTTTTTGAAATACGCTTTCTTACGTAGGTATTGCCGATTAAATCGTAAGTTTCTCAAATCATGTTTTACACTGTCATTTATCTTGAAACGTGATTTCCCAAAAGTTGCATTTTTCAAACTTTGTGGTATGACTTCTTCTAGAAATATTGATAGAATTTGATCAAACTTTTTTTCAGTTATTCAATAAACATATAGCTATGTTTTCCTAGAGGCGATTTTCAAATTTTTACTTTGTTGAATTTTAAAAAAGCTCTAATAGGTCAAAAATCGAATTTTTTCAAGAACAATTGCGTAATATAAACACATTTTACAATAGAAAAAATCGGCTCTGGGAAAACATAGCCAATGTAACACAGATTACAGACATATTTCATTTTATTGGTTTCGGACAATTTAAATGGCCAAAGTCTTACCACAAAGTTCTTAATGACATTTCTGCAGCGTTGAGGTCAAGGACGTTCCAAGGTCGCGGATGCATTTATTATCAAGTGAAAAATAGATTTTTTCAAAGAAAAAACATGTAATAATAAAAAAAATTTTAACTGGCGTGAATATCTTTAGTAGTGTTTTTGCAATTCCTTCCCAAAAATACATAATTAAAAAAAAATTATCTTCTTCCAAATATCTCAAAAGGGAAAAAAAATCGTAGACTGTTTTCGAGTAAACGATTTTTTATTTTAACGCTTATTTTGTATCTCGCATATTTTGGTTAAAAAATGGAATTTTTGAATTTCAATATTCTTTTTATAAAACCAAAACATAAAATATAGACCCTGTCGAAAAACGTCCATATTAGGATTTGTAGACTTCATTTAGTCAAGGTAGTACCATCACGAAAATTAGACCTCAGGCAAAAATAGATAATTTTGCTTTCAAGAATAGCAATATTATTATTGAAGGGCTAATTTGAAATATAAAAGATTATTTTTCATGAAAAAAATTTAAAACACAAAAAAATAATGTTATTAATAAATTTTATTTTTGCCCAAACTTATTTTCTTATCGCTTCGAGCCAAATTTTTAAAAATGATGCGATTCTAATAAATCACGGTTCATTTTTTTAGGAAAAAGATTCTCTACAACTTGACTGTTTCCTATTTTTGAAATTGAATTAATTATTATCAAATACAGCAATTTGTTTATAAAAATTTTGTTTTGAAAAATAGTTTTTTTATAATTTCATCCATTAAAGAATTCAATTTCAAAAATAGGAAACGGTCAAGTTGTAGAGAATCTTTTTCCTAAAAAAATGAACCGTGATTTATTAGAATTGCATCATTTTTAAAAATTTGGCTGGAAGCGATAAGAAAATAAGTTTGGGCAAAAATAAAATTTATTAATAACATTATTTTTTTGTGTTTTAAATTTTTTTCATGAAAAATAATTTTTTTATATTTCAAATTAGCCCTTCAATAATAATATTACTATTCTTGAAAGCAAAATTATCTATTTTTGCCCGAGGTTTAATTTTCGTTATCGTACTACCTTAAATAATATTAGTATAATTAGTAGAGATTTATGAAAACCAGTATTGTAATTTTGGATTTTTGCATAAAGTTTTTTTCAAAAACACAAAAAATGCTTCTATTTTGACAATTTTGCTTGGATGTGGCTGGTTAACGAACTTGTCCTTACTCTTTTGGCTCCGATAAAGTATGCCAATGCTTAATTCTATCGAGAGTTATCGAGTATACGACCTTCAGACATGCTGACAGACATACAAACACTTTCATAAAAACATTTTCTTCTGGGAGACACTTTAGCAGACATTATTTGGTGAAAACAACAGAACAATTAGAAAAAAATCATGAACTTCTTAGAAATCTTAAGGCCATCGAACATCTAATGATTTCTACCCAATCGTCATTTCAGTTACTGCAACCACTTTTCCATGCAAAATGCAAACCCGGGTGCACTATAGAATAGCCCCTTCCTCCCCAACTTCCGTATTTTAGTTGTCAATATATAATTTGAAATTATTTATGATAATTTATTGAGTCGATAATAATTATTTTTCTTAATATTGACAATAAGGCGCCCTCGTTAGTGGTTGGCGCTAAAGTACCGTTCACCCTATCGCTCCTGAGTATTGGGTTATCCCGGAAGTATTATAATTGCCGATTTCACATATTGATGTCTTTGACCATCTTTTTGAATGGCTTCTATCAATGTCATGATTTTTTTCTTCTGGCATTTGTTAGCTATCACTTTTAGCTTGCTTAACAAAAAAATTGCGCGTAATTTCGTTTACAGTTGTTAGTTTGGCATCAACTTTAAAATGGAATGTAAAAACGAGCATTTTTGTCATATTTTCTTTTGTTATTTCCGTAAAGGAAAGCACTCAGCACATGCTCCTAAAAAGTTACGTGATGTGTATGGCGAGGAAGACTTAAAAGACAGACAGTGTCGAAATTGGTTTGATAAATTCCGTTCTGGGGATTTTTCACTCAAAGATGAGCAACTTGATATTTGGATTCCTCATGAATTGAAAGAAATTCATGTAACAAAACGCATTAAGCGATTAATTCGGATATTCACTGTCGTCAGATGAACAAATTGAACGCAGCGGTCAAAGAAAAACGGCCAAAATTGGTCATTTGTAAAGGTGTAATGTTTCACTATGACAACGCTACACCACACACATCTTTAGCCACTCGCCAAAAATTACTAAGGCTTGGTTGGGAAGTGATATTACATCCACCTTATAGCCCTGACCTTGCACCACTAGATTACAAATGCAAATACAAAATCGAAAATATATCATTAATTAAGGTTCATTACTTGTATTTAAAAAAACATGTTCAATTTGTATGAAAAAATCAGAAAATACTTCTGGGACAAACCAATAAAACCGAACGTGGCAAAACTAAATATCGGGTTGAAAGTTTCTGAAATAAAATAAAATGCACTAAAATTGTTTTGTTTAGCGATAAATGGCCACAAATATAGAAAAATTGTTTATTTTGGAATTTTTTAAATTTCCATAAGTATTTAAAAGTTGACAGTAATATCTCAGTGCATTTTATACAATTCCACAAAGTTTAAACTTAGTATCTCATTTTGCATGGGAATGGTGTTGCAGGAATTGAAATGCCTGTAAGGCATTATAAGGGTATTTCATGGCCTTAAGGAAACTGAGCAATCGTTTTTCGAAAATTTTTACATTTTGTTTTTACTCTCCCACAGAAGAATGAAAGCAGGTACTGAAAAACTTTTTACGTTACTTTTATTTATATTATTGAGAGTAAAACAAAATCATAGAAAGTTATTTTGTTGTAGCAAAATGGCTACGCAGATTCTTAAAGTTTAACGTATTTTATCTTGGTTTTGCAGTGATTGTAAACAAACGGAAGTTTTAATCAGATGTAAAAAATTCCTGATTACATAGAATATGCATAATTTTCAATTAAACATCCGATACAATCTGTAAAAACTCTTATGTTTCCAAAAAAATCCATGAATCGCGATTTTTTGATGACCTGCGGCAAAATGTGAAATATTATTTAAATTTACAGTTTTTCGACATGATAATTCATCCTTTTGTTTTTCCTTTTACTTTTTACTTTTATAGATTTAATGAGAAACTTTAGATGTAAGGAGTAGATTTATATGTTGCAGAAGTCAATTACATCAATTTAATTATAGATATCACTACAAAACCAAGAAAAAATGTTAAACTTCTCAAATCTACATCGAAATTTTGCTATAACAATATTACTTCTTATAATGTTTCTTTTACTCTACATCATATGAATAAACATGACACAAAAGAATTTTTCACTACTTACTTTTATTCATTTGTGATAGAGTAAAAACAAAATATGAAAATGATCAAGAAACGATTGCTTAGTCCCCTTAAAACACTTATAAGCAATTTCCAAGTCTAAGTAAACTAATTTGTTATTACTTCTGCATTGCTATATAATATATCTTCCTAACAGTAATAAACTGTTAAAGAAATTTCAATGAATTATTTTTACCATGTAGCACGTCTTACCTAGATGTATCTTTTGGAATTAAAATACAAAAACCCAAAACTAATTTTATATTTATATAATAAAACTCAAAATACTCACCAGCATTTTGATAAAAAGTTATCAGGAGGATAAATACAAGAACTGTGGTAGGTGACATTTCAACAAACTTAAGAGACTTTTAAGTAATTTCTCCCGTAATAATTGCGATAGCACTGAATACTACGTATTGAAGCTTGAAAGAGCCTCAACAGCAAAAGAATAATTAGCATATCTTAATTATTTTTTAGATGATTCACAAAGAACCGATAGTTACTTCTAAAACTTCTTATCTATAGTGGCGAAGAAAAATTATTAAAAATTGACTGACTTAAAATTATTTATTTTTGAGGAGAATGTTTGTTCCAAATTCCAAGGCCCTTTTTTTGGGCCTCCCTGACCACTAATCCACAATGTCTTCTTTTAACTTATATTTCGATCTACTTTATTCCTGCTCAGAACTTTCTACCAATTTTACAAACATCACACTTATTTTTTCACCCCTCCAAATAATCACCGAGTATCATATGTAATTTTCTGTTTTTCGTATTAAATTTTTTTATGAACCCTATTCTAATTCTTTGAAGAATATATATATTTACTGAATTTTGATATTTCTTAATTAGCATGTTATTAATTTTTATGCTATTTTTTTCAATCATTCGTAAAATTGAATTAATCCATTGAAATACGGGTACAATTCTTTACAAAATAATTCAATATATTACTGTGAAATTTGCTAGAAGTTCTCACTTTAGAATGTTACAAAAAATTATTCGCTGGAAAAAAATGGTAAATCTATGTGGCTTTAAGAGGTTTCCACAAATTCATGTATCATATTTTGGAGTCAGATAGAAAACATAGAATTAGCTATTTGACAAATCATGATTAGAGATTTTAAAGATAGGTTCAAAAAGTATTATTTTATGTGACTAATACAATTAAATATAAATACAATCAAATAAATATTTTTGAACATATTTTTCAGATAAAGTTAATACAAATATATCAAAATTAAGAAATCAAGAATGAAAGTAGTGATCCAACTAAAAATAAAAAATATATTAAGAGATTTTACAATCCACTCTAAATCAAAACTTCAGAAACACTTTTCGTGTGATTTTCCATTTGCATAAACTCACCTTTGGCATCGTTATTTTAAACGATATTATTTTTCATTGTCAAAGAAATCCAAAAGATAAATAATACTTAAGGGGGTATTCCACTCAGGACGGTTCAAAAAATCAATTTTCTTTCCTCCGCATATTTATGAAGTAAACAATATAGTAAACATTTTACGGCCATTTATCAAGCATTGGGCTAAACTTTGTGACATCTCGTGTGACGAATTTTTTTTCTTTTTTTTCGTCGTTTGATCTTAAAAAGAATCGGAAATATGCAGAATAGCGATTTTTGACAAAAACAACATTTTTTATTGTGAATAAATTTTTTTAAGTTTGACCAAAGCAAGCGATGTACGGACAAACTCGTTAAATTATCTCGTCAACTAAAAAAGAGACATATATATATGGGCTTCGTCTTTTGAATGGAGTCACATAGTACTACAATAAAGTAAAATATGAATTAAAAATCGAGTTTGCGGATCGAAACCAAAATTAGCAAAGTTTAATCTATTTATGGATGAACATCTTAAATTACTACTAAAATACTAAAAAAACTACACATATGGACTTCGGTTTTTGATTGAAGTCACATAATGTTACAATAAAAAAATAAAAATTAAATGATTAACAAATATTCAATTTGAATATTTTTTTGAAAGCCAACTGTTAAAATTATAATAGTTATCATTATTAAAATTATGTTCTGCAATTTTATTTTCTTCTCGTTTTCATCATTAAACGATTTTTTCATAGACTGATACGTTAAAAAATATTCTTTGAAAAATTTTGTTTACTTAAATTTTTAATAGCTTTTGATCTGTTATTTATATCCTACTAGATTCTTTTGTTTTTCATGAAAGTATATGTGTTCACTTTTGTTACATTATCCAGGAATTATAAGAATAGTTACAATAATGTTGAGAATGCTTGATGTTAAAGGCTCTATATTTTTTTCAAATATTTTTATGGCATGATTGTCATTAGAAGTTCTGTTATAAATGATGAACTTGGTTTATACTTGTATAAATGTATGTATGTGACTTGTATATGATTTTCTTCCATGGATGAAAAATCTGTTTAACATATTATATTATGGAATAAAAATAGGAAAAGCAATGTTTGAAAAAAATGCAATGTGACAAGTGTACCTAACCTCCAGGTGTTTTAATATATGCTATTTTTACTTGAAACAAAGCATCCAAGTGTGCTCTATTGTGTTACGTTCACTATTGTGAAAACTTTAAATTTGTGTACAAGCACATTTCCTTATCTTCCTTATTACTTCAAACATCTATTATTGCACCAGTAAATTCTAAATCTCCTCGTACTTGGAAGTCTATTTTCAAGGTCTTTTTTATTTCATTTATCTTCTTGAAATTTGAAAACGGATTGACCGAAGCAACTCAGAACAGTCAATTTATAATTTTTATGTGCCTCAGCCGCGGAAACTCGTTTTTCCGTTACAGCTGAGAGTAAAGCAATGTTGTATATTCCGTTACAGAGGAATACAATGTAGAAATTGAACTGCGCATGCGCATTATAGCCTTACAGCGGAACGCAATCTATTTCTTATTCTTCTTCTTCTCACTTCTTCTTCGTACAGCGTTAGCACTGACTACTACACAAGACCGATAAAATCAAAATGGCCGGGACTAGTCGCCAATTTGCGCCCGCTTCGTACAACTAGCGCAGCAAACAACTACAATAAGTACTAGATTAGATTCCAATGTACGCATAAAAACTCGTATCCGCACCACAGTCACATAAAATAGAATATGTGCCAATGCACACAATTCGGGACATTGCGAGACTCGCGACAATGCTCGCAGGACTGATCGCGCCTCGGATTCATCTCGGCTTTGCCTCAGCTACGTCTCGGCTACGCCTTGGCTTCGAATTCCTGCGAACATTGTCGCTCGTCACGCAATCACCCTCATTGTGTGCCTAGGCATATAATATACTATTAAATCGAACCAGAGCTTTTGATAAAATACTTTTGTATCTGAAAAGTTCATTGAAGCTAAGCACAGTATGGATCTTTTTTTTTCAACAGGACGACTAGTGGTTCGAAAAGCTTATATACATATACATACAAAACTATTGTTGAATTAAGAGAAATCAACAATAAATAAAATAGGTTAAAAAAAAGGGTTCTATCAAAGTCTACACTTATTATACACTCATGATGCGAATTCAAATATATTTTTACAGTACAGACCAACTGGACTACGTGACTGAATCATAGTTTGTGTAACAAAGTAACAAATTCACGAAATATGTCACTTCCCGTGAATGTAGAGCGGAGCGGAAAGAACCAATTCCAGATCAGCAAGGGAAAAAAAATTTCTGGCGCTGCTGCGCAAGTGCACTATATATGGAATCACTTTACAGCGCTGTTGCACATATAATAAGAAAGAAAATCTATTGGTTCTATAGTATTTCTGACAGAAAAATGTATCTTATTGGTTCACAAAAGTATGTCGTAAGAACCAATACATATGCTACCAATTCTATGGCATGTTGATTTGAACCAATGATATACTCTCTGAATCTGAATCAGTCAAATTTTCACTGATTGAATCAGTGATTTGACTTTTCACTGATTCACCAGTGAAAAAAATATTTTTCACTGAAATAATCAATGAAATTTGACTGATTTACAGTAACCTCTTTTCAGCTATTGAAATCAGTCAAATTTCACTGATAATCAGTAGATTTTGACTGATTCAAGTTTAGAGAGTACGTGTTTTTGGCAAAAATATTTAATATTGGCAGATTTCATAGCATTTTGTTTAGTGTGCACACTTCGAACAAAACATTACATCCCTTATACTCATTCCATTCCTCATTGCATTCCATTTTTAGCAAAATTAAGCAAAATACAAAAAAACGTCAGAATTCAATATTATTTGCTTTAAAAAATCTAGAGATTTTCATTTACACATTTTTTTATTAAGTGTGTAAATTGAAACGATTCTATGGGAAAAATAATATATCGTATTTTTAGATAACCCATGCAAAATACGAAAAATACGTCAGAATAATAAAAAATTTATCTTAAAATGATCCGCAAGTTTAAAATCATCAGGAATGAACATGAATTACGCGAAAAACACAAGACCAAGTGCGAAGCGTAACGAACGAAGCAAGCTGTGTGCAATGAGTTTTCTGTTTCCCACTTTTCTGTTTCTTTAGCATATAGGAAGATAGTACCACACTTAGATATGCTTGTTTTTTGATGACATGAGACTCTGCCGTACTTATGGGACTGACGTCACTAATCACTCAATCGACGGCCTCATTAATAAAGCAATGATTTTGATGAATTTTCAAAAAGACAGTCATTTTTCGTCTTTTGTTTGAGAATCAATTTTTTATAAGTTTTTGATGATTTAAAAACTTTTAATCATCGTAAAGTTAAAGCAATTAAAATTTTCAATCAATTCAATATTGAGTAATAGTTAAACACCTAATGATAATTGATAATATTTAAACCATGGTTTTTAGAAAAAAAACGTACCCTCTTTCTATTTGTAAACAGCATTGTTTTTAATTATTTTCGCTTTTTCTTTAACGCATCAAAAGACTGAAATATGGGCCCCTGATTGTTCAATAATCAGAAATTTACCCGTGCGAAACTTTATGGGTTCCTTTATAAACTCCTTTACAACTACGATTATCTGAATAATAAATCAATAGGAAAAAGGACGTAAATTTTTCTACATAGAATCTTTTTTCTAATTCCTGTATATTAAAATTAAGAAGAAAATAATGTTCTTTTTTTATGGAAAATAGAAAACACTTTTCATGTTATGTACATACAGTACTCTTTGTATATTCGTACGTGTGGGATTCTACATACGAATATGTTTGAGCTTTATTGCTATAGACATTTTGACATAAAATTTAAAAATGAATCATAATTACCTTCGGTATAAGCAACAGCAAGAAGCGTCAAGATTATTGTGATTTTCAGGTGGTACATGCTGGACGAATCACAGGAACATACTGAATTTGAATTTTAAGTTTGTGTAATAGAATTAGATTCAGGTCAGGTATGTTGAAGATAAGTGCTACGAATGGTTTCAATTTAGTTGTATGGAAAGAGTAGCGTTAGATCAAACTGTACACGGAAAAAATAATTACTGGGAAATTTAGATGACAGTGCTCAACTTTCAGATACGTTCAAAAGTTACTTAAAACTAAATGATTATCCTGGAAAAAATATAGAACTTTCCGAAAGTATTCAATAGAAAATCCGTGAAAATTCTGAGTACGCAAGATGTATAATTTTTATGAATCATTTGAGAAAATAAAGTTCAAAGATAGGATAATTTTAAGATTTGATATGAAATTCTGAATATAGACAGATAGAGCTCGCACAGCACTCGTGCATGATATAAATGCATGAATAAATAAAAAAAAAAAGGGTTGTCATTTGTTATGTGTAGTTTTATTATAATAATATTTCACAGATTGATTTACTACAAAAACTGAAAAATAAAATATGAAAAGAGCGTAGGACGTTACACTTATTCCTATTTGCAGATTAAAATGTACGAGTTATCATGTGTATTGCACTCAGTACAATACTGATGGTGAGCTATAAGTTATTTTTTTTAATATTACCATCTTCATTGTACCCACTATATTCGTTGTTTATAATAAAAATTCGTCTACAAAAAATTATGTATTGTATTATATTGTTCTGTATTCTAGTGACTTTAATACAGATGGTAATTCTTATTATTCGATTGACTTAATTTTTTGATCTACGCAGCCAAAGATGCTCTTTTGAATATAAATATTTTGTAATTTGGTTGAATCAAATTTTCTAGTTAATTTAACCAAATTTTGTTTCACTTAACCAAATACCTTTATTCATTTAACGAAATGGTTTAGTTAGATAAAGTAAACTTTTTTCTTGGTTTACTAGGTCCAAAAAATATGGTAACCTGTTCAATATTTTAATCTAAATATATGGATAATCATCCTGATAGTAATTTTACAAAACTCAAAATACTCACAAGAATTTTGCAATGAATTGATCACGCAAATAAATATGGCAAGTATTGTAGATGATGTTTTTTTCTTATATTTATTTAAAAATTTTTCAGTAGTAAAATATTCCACAGATGTAAAATTTTCTACTGTTTATCTTGTCGTAATTGTTCCCGCTGTCACGTCCCGTGATGTATTTGAATGTACCATAAGTACGGGCTAGGTCTGGGGAAAATCCAGGAAAGTTACTAAGAGAGAGAAGGATAAGTGCTTTATCTTCGTCACACCTGTGGGATACGCATTCTATCTTCGTCACACCTGTGGAAATCCTTATAACAACCCACTCACGCTTGTGTGGGCCATCTTATAATAGCAGTTCCAAGAATTCACAAAGATAGCGAACTTCTCTCTCCCTTGTTCTGTTCTCTTTATTTTACCCATTGCCTGTGCCATATCTATTAATTCTATTGTTAATGTGATTGAGTTTAATTTCAATTGTTCATATTAATTTTCATTAATTAAATAAATTCAATTTGTCTTATTTTACTAATCATTGTGTCCTTTACTGACTCATCCTCATCCCTAACCGAGGATCATTTGATCCTAATTTAAAACAAGGAACCTTCGATTAAAGTAAGTTTTTACGCACCCACACGGAGAAACTTTTAATTGTAAAATTTAGTATTATATTTATTTTTACTAAAAGTCAATAGGAAACGAGGATATAACGTCACTTTTTTAGAAATTACTATTTTGAATATTAAACTATGGAGTTACTAATAATATTGGAGAAAATGGTGATATAATTGTACTTATGCCTAAAAACAAAAGCAAGTTTTATTACTTGAAATAGTAAAATCGTAATCGACACATCGAACGAATTATATTGAAGTAAACCCAATAAATGTTTAATTAATTGCTAAAAAAGAATGTTAAGTTTACAAAAGACAATAGTAAAGTCACATTTTCTGTCTAACTGAATTACCATAGTCTTTTGAAGATAGTGGGACCATATTTATAACCTTTCCTATCGAAAATAGGAAATAATTGCACCTCCATGATATAAAAAAATCAGTAATTCGTAAATTTTACCATAGTTCTTATCAGATTTTGTGAGCTACATAGAGAGAGTATTTATAAACATAGTTACATATTTACATACACATGCACGTATATATATATATATATATATATATATATATATCAATATACATAATAAACATACCAATGCACGCTCAAATACTAATTTAACGCAACTTAACCTAAGTGCACAACACACACATTCATAAACGCATCGCAGTGTTATGACAATTACAATGTAGCAACTTCATTATATACTGAACTGTGGAAACTTTTACGATTTGTGAGGAAAAGCTCGGTAGTCCCTCTGCTAGAAAAAATCGTAAGTTAGAAAGGCGCCATATTCAAATGTAAAAAAATATATTACTATGTCGGCTACCGACAAATAATCATAACGAGCACATGGAACGATTCTCGGGTAATATCAGAAACGTTCGGCGTATCTGACGTCACTCGGCAGTACATTTAATATTTCCAATGGGAATTTTGACAACCTACTATTCCAATATATGATGTATTCGATTGCAAAATATTCAAGTCTTTCTCTCTTCATTCTTCATTACTATTGACAATGGTAATTTCTCTAAACTATTTTGCAATTTATATTATTCAAAAGACCAATTCTTGCATAGATAGTTTTACTTTTTATTTATATAGGTATCACTTATTTCTAGTTTCAATTTGCCATCAAAGATATTGATCTTTGCAACTCTCAATGGTAATTTATAATGTTGCACTATATTTACAATTGGTTCAGAAAATGTATTTCCTCCTACCGCTATGGTAAATAAAACTAGTTTTGTTACTATATCCTCGCTTCCTATTGACTTTTAGTAAAAATAAATATAATAATACTAGTACCGAGGCTACACATACGTGGAGCTGTAAAATTGTATTGGCTCTCAGCTGACATCGCAGGTGTAGGCTGTAATATTTTTGTTTGGTCGAGAATTAAGGGAATAAATTGAGGATCAACAAAGAATCAGCTGGACTCAGGCGGAATCAACAGGAATCAATCTTAATGATGCAGCTCAATGCGCGCAACTGTCGAAATGATCCCTGTGCTTCTTCTGAGGTTGGATTCGATTCTTTTATTTTCTAAATGCCAGAATCAAACCGGATCATGCTTTAAGTGTGGAATTACATGAACCGTGAGCTAGTTAACGGAATAATTATGCTCACGTAGAACCGATTTAGAGTGAACCACTCCTCCGGTTAAACCTAGTGAAAGTGCATCAAAACGTCCGAAAACATAACAATCGGCTGGGAAAGTTATGGCTAGTATTTTTTGGGATGCACATGGAGTCATCATTATCGACTACCTTGAGGAAGGAAGGATGATTAATAAAGCATATTATGTTGCATTATTGGATCGATTGGTTGACGAAATCAGCAAGAAACGGCCACATTTGAAGAAAATTCCTTCTTCATGATGACAATGCACCATCTCACACATCGAACATTGCACAGGCGGAAAATCATGAAATGGGTTTCGAATCGCATCCGCATCCACCGTATTCTCCAGACCTGTCCCCCAGCGACTATTATCTGTTCCCAAACCTCAAGAGATGGCTGTGTAGTAGGAGTTTTGAGTCGAACTAAAACAATTAATGGGAAACAGAAGGGTATTCTAGAATGTTTGACAAATCGAATTATATGGAAGTCATAGAAAAGTTGAAGGATCATTGGACTCGTTGTGTCGAGCTAAAAGGAGAACAAATTGAGAAATAAAACCGATTTTTGCCAAAAAAATTAATTCTTGTTTATTGTATCACGTGAATATCAAACACCCTAATATCCAAAAAGCTCGGGTACTAACACCAAGCAGAAAACTAATTGTGCCAAACAATAAATACATTATACTCTGATTCAGATAAAATCACTGAACACCTTCTCTAGGAAGATGTATTTATTCCTACTAAAAATATCCACGAAATTAATATTAAAATTCGCGGATATCTTGTATCAAATACATTTAAAAAAAAAACAAGGCCAGTGACTAAGTGCTTGAGCGTAGATTTTTTATTCAATCTTTTAATTTGTGAATCCAAAAATTTTACTAAAGCGAAAGTGAATTTTCGACTGATTCGATTTAGCATCGTAATTCCATCTAATTTAAGTACAGAAAAAGCTACTTATTTTACTATATACTTGAAATAATAAACTTAAAAAAAAATTAATTTTTTTCGGCAAAATTATTCATTCATGTATAAATTAATAATTTTGCAAAACTGTTAAATTAAAGCTACAGTACAAATTCCACTATTTTTGCCCTTCGCTTTTTCCAGACTACCTGCAATCGAACAAAATTTAATTAACACTCAATTACTTTCTAGATCTTCATTTCATAGGGAAATCATTAGAAGAATTGCTGTTAAATCATCCGTAGTAATTCTTTCAAACTGAATGAAATTCCTTATTAGAGAATAAGGCCATTGTGGATTGTGAGCAATTCCCTTCAGAGCAAATCCTATAATATCAAAATGACGTACTAGAATACTGCCCATGGGTATCTGAAATAGTGATGACTATTAGTTCTCAACTTCCTTGTAAGGAAACACTCGCAAAATGAACTTTTCTTTCCCCTAGTCGCAAAATGTACTATTACAACATCCCACCCTATTCTTTATGACACATCAGGTAAGAAACAATTTTTAATCTAGAATTAAGACAACAGTCGATGTATCGAGTAATCGTCGAATACAAATTCTTAAATTAAGATTTTTCGAATGTCATACATATCAGGATGTATGTAAGTGATATCAAATAGAACGATTATGGTACAAAACGCGTTGGCCTACCGATTTCATAAAAATAATTAGAGAGAATTCTTCATGACACGTATGAATTCCATCCTTTTTGTAGTTCCATAATTATTAATTTTATATCTTTATACGCTGACAAGTTTTAACAGAAAAATGAATATTTCCTTTTGAGTAGCCAAATTTAAGAAGTCTCATTGATTCATTATACGATGTATCGACTGTTGTCTTCATTAGAGATTTATTTTTTCTAAATAGCTTATGCGGTCCATATATTATTACTATAATATTCTAATACTTTTGTTTATTATTATACTTCCTATAGATCAATTATATTATAGGAATTCATACTTTCATATTAATTTTTTATAAGCTTATTATTGAAACTTGATGTACTTGACTCACATTAAGTTGATTGCATTTTGTACTGGAACTTGTTTGTACATACAAATAATCACTGTTCCAGATTTGCAGGAGTTTAGTTATCAGAGGTCCGTTCTATTAAAACAAATAATTCTCATGATTTTTATTATCTTAAAGATCAACATTTTTGGAATTTACTACAGTTTACTAATGATGTTCTCTACTATTAATACTTTTCCCTACTGATCCTCCATAGCTAATATTCGTTCTAGAATAGGGCAAGCGAAAAAAGCCTTTAATAAGTTGCCACAATTATTGGATTCAAACATTGATCTAGAAGTTAGAATGAAAGTGCTAATAAACACGAGGTCGGTCCGGAAAGTATCGGGCCTACCTTTATGTGTCTTTGTTTACAAAGCTATTTTTTAGTTCGGCGAATTTTGTGATTGTTAAAAATGACTAAAAAACAAGATCAACGAATTTGCATCAAATTTTGTTTTCAACTCGGACAAACGAGTTCGGAAACTATTTACTATTTAGATGATGCAGAAGGCCTTTGGGAATGAGTGTATGAGCAAGACGCGAATAAAAGAGTGGTATAGTCGTTTCAAAGGAGGCCGCACTTCTGTTGATAGTGATTCTCGTTCTGGCCGACCTTCGACGACAAAAACATTGGATAATATTGAGCGGGTGCGACTTGCGATTGAAGGTGATCGTCGATTAACTATTCGTGAACTAGAAAATGATCTTGGACACGGTGTTTTTAAACGACCAAAAAGTTTGCCGGATTTGACGCTAAAAAGTACGTACGTAGTTTCATTCCTGGAGCCTCAAATAACTCAAAACCGTCAACCCCAAAATCGTAGCTGCTCCTTTTTTCAAGATATCCTTACAGAAAGTTCATTTTTTTGAAAATCATGAACTGATGTATTAAATAAGAATTTTTATGAGTTTAAGCTTAATTATTTGAATTTCACAAGTAAATTGTCGATTATTTAAAATGCCACTTTCAGCTTTGAACCCAGGGTCAACGACGAGAACGTGATAACATGGCTGACGCCATAAAAAAATTTTTTTTTAATAATCAAACAAGTCAACAAAATTAATTTTCATGGAATCAAAATGCTTAACACACTTCATACATGAAGTGATGAAAATTCAATCGTCGCTTCTTTCAATTTTTGCGGATATGAAACGTGTGCTATCAAATTAACTTTTCGTCTTTCCCAAAACTTAAGAAACTCTCGATGAGCTGATTCACTTGCTTGTTCGGACCAGAGCCCTAAACCTTGTTTTAAATTTATTTGTTCTAAGCACTGATAGAGATGATGTAGAAGAACGTGGATTTTTAGAGTCTCGGATACTCTTGTGGCCAAAAATGCTTTGTGTAATTCTGTGATTAATTTTCTTATATTCTCAATTGGTTCGAGTCTTTTTAACGAGAAGCATGAATTCACAATCTTGTCCATTATCTTGAATGCAATAATATATGGTGTCAAAGCATATACTGATATCTTTGTAAATTTCTTTATCATCAAGTTTGTCAGCTTCCTTTAATAATCGCCTACAAGCATTTCCTTCAAATATTTCACCATGATTTTCCTTTGATATTAGCTTCAATTTTGTAGGCCAAAGCAGAGCTTTTTCTCTACCTACAAGAGGTACCAGACCATCCCAAAACAAATAATTAACAAAACCTTGCATTACATGAAGCTCTGGAATAATACATTTATCGAGAATTTCTGTGTCTTTATCTTCCGTGAAAAGAGGCTTGTTTATCGTACTATGACAGTCCTTCGATAAATTTTTCTTTCTACCAAGATCCACAAAATTTTTATAATCTTGCTCTAAATCTCCAAAAGTTTTCAACGCAGGAAGTATAGACTCGTTAGGAATATTTTTTTCATTACTATTTTTTCTCAAATCTTGTAAACTTACAAAACAATAAGGGCACGGATACATCGATGTCGCCGTTTGCTGTCCATTTATGATTAAAAGCAATTTGAAATCGGAAACAAATTTGAAGGAAATATCATTAATTTTTATCAATTCAAATAACATTTTGACATTTTCATATGTTTCTTTGATATTAGGTACTATGCATAACATAATCAGCTTTTTGACACTTGTTTCTGGACTAGACGCATAAACCTTTCGAGATAATTTTCTTTTTTTAGTGGACACATTAACATTTAAATTTTCATCAGGTTCAGAAGTTACAGGAACGATTGAGAAACAAACCTTAAAAAATCCTTGGCCACCATCTGCCATTACTTTGATCATATAATTATCAACAAAATTTCGTTTTTCTAATACAGATTCTACAATCTTTTCAGTGTTAGTCCAGATAACAGGCCTTTTTTCTTTTCCTTTTGTATTTTTCGTATCAAATTCAAAAATACTAATTTCATAATTATCTTCTAATAGTTTTGTTCTTGCACTGATATGACTTGAATAATTAAAAGGCACAGATTTTCTGCTTGCAGAGTGTCGAATAAATTTTGCTAACCTATTCATCTGTCGAGCTGAATATCCAGTATCAGTATGATAATTGTGTAAATTTTCTAATGAAAAAGATACGTCAGCATTTTTTTCCGTGAGATATATACGTTTTTTAAGACCTCGGGTACGCAATGTGAGAGAATCTTTGCCAACAACTGCAGCTTTTCACTAATAATTTTTGAAGCGACATGCTCTTTCTAATCATCATTTAACGTATCTACGAGCTTCGCCACATTATTAGCTCGAACAACATGATCACGCGTGCTACAAACGTATTGCACAATTTTAACACAGCCGATTTTTTTGGTTTTGAGTCGTGGTTATTGCTTTTAGGCAGTTTCTTTACTTTTGAATTATGAGAACCTAACAATCTATTTGAAACTGTTATTTTTGTTGCCAACTCTTTTTTACTCCTGGTGCAACTATATTGTTGAAATGGCTTGTAAATTTACCTGTCAAACATATGTAGCAGTTGCATACTTCTCCTGTTGATGTACTGGATGATCTTGTACTTTTAGGAAGTATAATGTCTTCGTAATTTGGCATCGCTTGGAGTGGCCTCCTGTTATTATTTTTTTCTTTTCCGGATAAAGTCAACCGACATGTAGTACAAATGCGTGTAGGAAATCTGCTGTCATTCAAGTCGTACTTTTTTTTTAGTAACTTCTTGATCAATTTTTCATGATTTTCTGTTAATCGAAAGTTACTAATCTTTTTCTTTCCAATAACCAGTTTTTTTCCACATGGCCCACAAATTTTGCTTCGATTTTCTTCATGAGAGCATTTTGTACTTGGATGTCCAGGCATAATAGCACTGCGATCACTACTTTGCTTCGATATACATTATCGCCGTTGACCTCGACTGATAAATAATAAACCAAATCTATTCAATGTCGGGTATTTGTATGTAGGAGCACATTTGATATAAGTTGAATCCGCGTGCTCATGCGGACGAGCAACTTATTGTAAACACGAACGAAAGAATATAATAATCGGGAAATATAGACAAGGTTTAGTAAGAAGCTGCGATTCTCGGAAACGGTCCGGAATATATTCAAATATAAACATAAACACAGATTCTTCAATATGATATTATACAGGTTTTGCGATACGAGAAAAGAGCAGTCTTCAAATTTTCTTCGCTTTTAGCTTTGGTTTTCTAATTAATATTAAAATTTTTTAACAATAACTTAACTAATACATTTATTCAGGCATTGCGCTAATATACATTTACATACTGCAATTACCTGTGGAATGTATATAATCAAGCTTAAACTCATCAAAATATTTATTTATTACATCAATTCATCATTTTCCAAGCAATAACCTTTCTGTAAGGATATCTCGAAAAAAGGAGCAGCTACGATTTTGGGGTTAACGGTTTTGAGTTATTTGAGGCTCAAGGAATGAAACTACGTACGTACTTCTTAGCGTCAAATCCGGCAAACTTTTTGGTCGTATAAAAACACCGTGTGGAATACCGAAATTTACTGTTTGGAAAATTTTGAACAAGATTTTAGGAATGACTCGCGTGTGTGCGGTGACTGGCTTCTTCACCACGATAACGCGCCTCTGCATTCATCGAATCTTGTGCAGCAGTTTCTGAGTAAATACAGTATCGCATTGCTTCGACAACTTCCGTACAGTCCCGACATAGCCCCCTGTAACTTTTGGCTATTTCCAAAACTCAAAAAACCACTCAAAGGACAGCGATTCGATGATAAAACGACAGTTGAAAATAATGCGACGAGCGTACTCAAGGCCTTCCCTAAAAGTGAGTTCCAGGACTGTTTCGTGAAGTGGAAACATCGCTGGAACCATGTTATTCAATCAAGTGGGGATTATTTAAAAGGATGCCACCCGCCCGATGATGAAGAATAACGCCACCGCGAAGATATAAAGGTAGGCCCGATACTTTCCGGACAGACCTCGTATGTATGGAGCATGTCACTCTACGATTTTGAAGCATGGGCTATAGGCAAAAGATAAAGAAAAATAATAGAGGCTTTTGAAACGTGGTACTATAGGAAACTATTAAAAACTATTGGGTGGATAAGGTGACAAATGAGGAAGTTTTAATCTTGGTGAAGGAAAAGAGAAGCTTGTACTCCAATATAAAACGGCGCTGCCACAGATTGATAGGTCACACACTTAGACATGAGGGACTAGTAGGAACAGCTTCAGAAAGTATAATAGTGAGACCCAAAAAGAAAGGTAGATAAAGATTAGAGTACATGAAACAAATTATAAATGACACAGGTTGTAGCGTATACTGCAATATGAAGAGACATGCTTTTGGATATGTACGGATGCAGAGGTGCATCAAACCAGTTCCAGGACTGCTGGCTACAACAATAACAAGATGAAGGCAAATGTGGATGAAAAATAAAACTCGAAGAATCGAGTTGAAAAAATTAATGTCATCAGAGTTTAATTAGGTGCACATTCTGTATTCAAGCTTTATTTTTCATGAAAAAAATTGAAACTAAAAGTTTGTTGATGGCGGAAGTCAATAATTTTCTAAAATAAACTCGCCAGAACTCGATCGTTTATGGATTAATTTACTCAAAATTTGAAACTTAGTTTGGACGTACTTTCCTAATACCCACAAAGCCAGGGAATCGGGGAATCAGAAAAAGGTGCTCTAGGTTCTTCAGCTCCTCGCCACAGCCACAGCCAACCTCCAAGTCCCAGCCCATACGCGCGAAATGCTCCCCAGTACAAACATGTCCCGTCTAAGGCGAGTGACCAGATTAATATATCCCCTGGGTGCCCTGTAGCCGCGAAACCAAGGACGGGGGTTCAACCAAGGACGGGGGTTCTTGAAGTCCAACCTCATTTACAAAGCACCTGAGTGAGCAGGGACCCTGGAGAGATACACCCCCAGGATTCGAAAAGAGGCAAGCAGAAGATGACGAGCAACCGAGTGAACGATATAGGGAACTCTGACATTAATAAAACGGTCCCTTATACATACAAGGACCGCTCTCGAGTCAGAAAGGATAACCGAGTCCGCAATGCCCATCCTCAGAATATACTTGATCGCGGAGAAGATCGCGTAAAGCTCAGAGAAAAGAACCGAAGAGTCATCGGGAAGCCGAACCCCAAATCTATAATCAGCAGCAGGCACATAGAAGCCAGAACCCGCCCTCCCCTCAACAGGGTCGACTGAGCCATCCGTAAGAATAGGTCGAGAGGAAGTGTCCCGAAGAAGGCCAGGCAAGTCAGGAGGAGTCCCACAAGCAGCGGAGGACCCTGGAACAGGAACCCGGTCCACAATCAGATTAGCCTCAAAGGATAGCTCCCTCCAGGGGACGTCAAAAAACGAAGGCCTATGAGTTTCATGGTGGCCCTCGACCAAGCCCAGAACACTCAAGTAAGAAAAGAACAAGCTGCACCTAGACGGCAGGAGACGCAGCCTCCCGGCGGCAACCCTCTCACACCGTGCCCTTGAAAAGACACACAACTGGCACTTGGGAATCGAAAGCCAAGCCAGGGAGTGAGCGAGCCCATAGCCAACTCCAATAAGTTCAGGGCCCAAGCAGAGTCAGTCCCCCTAACGTAGAGGAGCAGGTCGTCCGCGTACATGGCAGCACGAACACCAGCGGGAAGAAACCTATTCAGGAGCCTCTGATGGAGATTAAATAGAATCGGCGACAGCACGCCTCCCTGGGGAACACCGACACCACGAACCCTCGGAGAGCGATCCGATGAGGAAAAAAATAGATGCCGCTTGGCAGTCAGAAAAGAAAAGAAGTTGAGCAGTCTGCCAGGTAGGCGAAGATCACATAATTGCCTGATTTCCGCAGGAAATGGAGCGTTCATCAAGTCAGTCTCATCAACGGACTCGATCCTAGGAAGATCAACCGGAGAACGCAACGGCTGGACCAGCTCGTCCTGCATAGCGCGAAACTCGGGGGAATCCGAGGAATTAGTAACACCGGAGCATCCCGAGACCCTCCTGGCAGACATGGACCTAACCGTACGCCAGATGTTACCCAGTCCAGAGGACGGGGACAGAGACTCGCAGTAAGAGCGGAAAGACTCACTCTTCTAAGACCTCAGAATACACTTCACCTACTCGTCAACACGTCGAAACTCAGCCTTCCCCAGCCTGGTTTGGTCACACAAATAAGCCTTAATGGCGGATCTCCTCCTAACAATAGCCGCATCACATTGGGGGTTTCACCAAAGCGGCTGGGCCTTTCTCTTACCACGCAGGAAGGAGGGGCGGTACGCGCCGCAAGCCTCTAGCGCAGAAGAGACACCCGTGAGGAAATCCCCGTAGATGGATTTAGGGTCGTCCCCAAGCTCAAGCCGAGGCTGAAGAAACCGTGCAAGCTCATCACAGCGAGAGCGAGAACCAGGCCAATCTAGATTCTTGATGTTGAAGCGCCGACTAGCAGAGCGGACGCGCTGCAGAAATTCATCAAGCGAGCAGAAGACCGGAAGGTGGTCGGACCCGAACGAGTGATCACCAACATAAAACGATGAAAGATGGAAGAGGGAAGCCGATAAGAAGACCAAGTCCAGATTGTTGCACAGCTTTCCAGGGCCAGCGATGAATGTGGGTGATGAATCGTTCAGAGGAATAAGATCGAAGTCGGAGACCAAACCGGAGATCAGCCTGCCAGCCGCATTAGTGAGAGTCGAACCCCAATGACCAGAATGGGCGTTGAAGTCGCCACAGAGGAGCATAGCAGCACCAGTGGGCACGCTTGCAAACAAGGATCGCCAAGCCGGAAGATCGGCACCTGAGTTAGGAGGCATATAGGCATAGATGATAGCCAAATCTCCAAGAGGAGAGCGAACAGAGAGGCCAACCGCCTCGAAGACATCCCCATAGGGAATCGTGAGATCGAGTCTGGTGACGGCGAGATCATTCCTAATCAGGATCAAGGATCCACCGCCTCGACCCAGTCTCCTATCACAACGGAAGGTCAAGTAGCCAAAAAACTTGAACACAAAATCAGAAGTGATCCAGGTCTCAGTAACGCACAGCATGTCCAGATCGTAGAGAGAGAGCATAGCCTCAATTTCCTGCCTTTTATTAAGAACACTATGTGCATTCCAGTTGGCGAACCTGAATCGTTTCCCGGGCTCAGACATCCTTGTGAAAGCCAAAATAAATGGAAAGGTGGAGTCTGAGGCACACGTCTGCACCTTGCGCGCGCACTTGGTTACGACTCGGCCTGAATACATCGAACGAGTACCAAACTGGCCGAGCTCCGTAGCACACACGATATTTTTTACGAAATATGTCCTAAATAAGTGTTTCGAGTATCTTTAAAGCGGTATTAAGGGTGTTCATTTACGACTCGGTGAACTACGAACATGTTATATCAATAATATATATAGATCTACTAATTAATTTGAAATTTCATACATAAATACTACCCATGTCAAAAATGTAGGCTGCGTGACAATGACTCACATTGGAAAAATGTAACCCATATTGTCACAGTTTTTCAGCGAACGAAAGGAAAAAAAGTAGGTTGTAAGAAACGAAAACAGATACAATTTGAAAACGCCGGTCGTAAATAGACGTCCTTACCACCGATCTACAGGGATCCGAATTGCTTCTTTAGTGCTTCTTATTGACCCCCCCCCCCCCTCCACCCCCCAAAAAAAAAACTCTCCACGTGGTATACGGATGGCTCCTCACGAAAGTCACATTGATCAACTGTTGAAGAACTGAGGTGCATTATTATTACCTTGTTCCATCCAATAGAGTTGCCCTCTGTGCATTCTGGAGAAAGTGGCAAAGTATCCACTCCTAAAAAGAGGCCTCGATCAACTCGATTTCTTAACTAAAAAAATCGAAGTTGACATTATTTTCAGAATTAATTAATCTTCAAATCTGCTATAATCAAACGAAATCTATTTCTAATTTAAAGTTGATACTTACGGTTATAAGAGTAAATTTGGATGTACTAGAAACGGGTCGTTTCTCTTCGAGATAATAACGTGGACCTTGTGATCTATAGTCAGCTCCAATTAAAACATAAAACCATTCAACGCAAGGAGTCAACTTATCAGCACAATTAACAATAGTTAAAACCTTCTTATGTGTAATTAAAGCTCCAAGACATAGATTTATGTTTTCAAGATCCCAGAATGAAACAATGGAATTGATGGCATCTTTTGAGCAATGTATTTGGCTTCGATTATTACAGCTTAAGTCTGCGTTAATTGGACCTTGAAAAAAAAAACAATTCGAAGGATGTATAAAGAGGTTTAAATAATTTTATATCGATGTTTTCTCCTTAAAAAATAATAGTGATTTCTCAACTTCTATAATTTGTGGAAAATTAGGTTATTTTTTTTTGCTTTCAATATGAAGTATAGAATATAATATATAGTATAAAGTGACATGCTTGACAGCATGTCTGCTAATATATTGACCCAAAATCCACAGAATTTTTATTCACTTCTTGTTGTTTTGGCATAGGGTCAGTTTCGTTTTATTTTCTTGGATTGAAAATTATCAATGTTAGATATAAAAAATGCAAAAAAGGAGAGGCAAGGGTTTCGGCCACATGTGGGGGCCCTCTTCAGTGCCATAAATTAAAAGATTAATTCAAAATTTCTGTATAAGATTGAAACATAGGAAATAATTAAAATGAGGAAAATCATCAAACTCAGAAACTTATCTCATAGCTTGCAATTCAAAATGAAACAGTCCAGTATACACAACGCCAATTGAGAAAATATGTACACGGAAAAAGCAGTATAGCTGAGAAAACTATACAGAATTTGAGTTCAGCAAAATACCGGTCGTGACTATATGATATTGGTATTGTAGCTAAAATGAATGCGTGACGCACCGAAACGCGTACTTTGCCATCTCACCAATATAATTTCGTTCGTGCAACGATAGAAGTATAGCTGTCCGACATTACCGGTATATAGTGTCTCGGGTATACGTGAGACAACTATACTGGTTTGCCGCGCTACCTATACCTTGTTTCACATGCACGTGACTCTAACCTCGAATTGAGAAAGAAGTGTCATTTGTTCGAGGCGTTTGTCGATCTGTTAGAGGCATTTTTTCTTTGCTTGAAATATAATTTATGCGTATCGCGTATTCTTTTATTACATGTGAAAATCCACAACTGCTATGTATGAGTGGGTGAAGAGAAAATTAAGAGATTGGGGATTGTCATATCAACGAACTTGTATCCTTCGCGGAGCAATATGACGTTTAGGAATACCAGTATAGCTGTCTCACCTATACTCGTATAGTTCTGAGGACCATACCGTAGCATTGGTCTGATAGCTATATCTTCTGGTTCTGAGGACAAAAATATAGTTCTCTCAGCTAAACTGTTTTTTCAGTATAGAATTCATTGTACATAAACAAACGGATAAAATTTTTAAAAAAAACTTAGAAATTTGCAGTCGAAGCGGCCGAAATTTTTTTGTTTTTTTTTTTGTAAAGAAGATGCAAAATTGATTATTAATAACAAAACTCGAAACAATTTTCAATTTTAAAAACTTTTCTTCGGGTCTTTGTTACCGTAGTCTCTCACCGATCGATCTGAACTGTTTTGAAAACCGACTCAGGACATGTGACTTTGCTGACTGACAGTTTTCTTTTAGAATGCTATGCTGAGAAGTTCTTTTCCTCCTTGAAGAAGACTATTGTCCTATACCTATTCAACAAATTGGAGACGGTATTAGTGATTTTTACGAGTGGACGAAAGCGTGTATTTTTGAAGAAAATGATTTTGTATATCAGCTTTATGGACAATCCACTTTTGATTGAATTTGCAAGCAAAGCTTTACAGAAATATAAATTGACATCAAGCAACACATTTAGGAAGTATTATTAAATTTACACATTTAGAAAGTATTATTAAATTTAATTAGTTCGGACAATAGTCAGGACTGTGAAATATTCCGCCTTTATACTTTATATCTAAAATTGATAATTTTTAATCCAAGAAAATAAAAGGAATCGTAACAGAGAAATATTTACTAAGAAATGGTGTACATGATTAATAGCCATAAAAATAATTTATACTGAGCTCAGAAGTAAAAAAACTGAATAGTTACTACAAATGATTATATTATAATGGCAGCAATAATTATGTGGTTGAAAAAACTTGTTTGAATGGTTAGCCCAAATCCAATTGTTTTGTGTTATCACACCCACATAGTTTCTTCCGTGTGATACTCGTACACGGAAAAAATAAGTACTAGGAAATTTACTTGAAAGGCCTCGATTTTTGGACAGGACAAATTTTTCCGAAGATCCTATATACTTTTTATGAAGAAGCTTAGAACTTTATCGAAAAAAGAAATAATGTCCTAGATTAATTCAAGCACAGTCAAAGAACAAAATTCTTTCAAATTTTATTGTATAGTTTTTGAAAAAATTATAGAAAGGCAAATACTTCTTCTAGAGTGCTTCAGGTTTTAAAAGAATTTGGATAGAATAATTTGATTAGAAAGAGATGCATTCCTGCTATACAAGTTAAAGGAAAATTCTTGGACTGCGCTTGAAAGTCTTGCGCATTTGTCTATGTCAGTTTTTTAGATACGCACAATATTTATCACTTTGTAAATTGACATAAACGTAAGGTTGGACATAGTCAACAACATAACTTTAAAATATTAATAAATTTTTATCAGTATAATATATTCTTTTGTGTGCGAAAATGTCAAGTTTTGAGCCGAATAAGCGTCATTTGCGGGAACTTTTGATTTACTTCTTCAATTGGAAGAAATCTGCAGCTGAGGCGCATCGATTGCTTGTAGAAATTATTGAAATTATTGGATCAAGATTGGTGCCAAACGCAAGAAGAACAATTCGATGAACAATACTTCGAATAAAACATAAGGTTCCGTTCTTTCACAATAAATGCCCAATTTTTGATAAAAACGGACGAAACTTATTTGTACACCTTATAAAAATATAGAAACATAATAATTCTTTAAACTTTTTTATTATATAAAATTGTTGGCGAAACAAGGCGCAGAAATTTTTTACACGGCCCTGCATTTTCTAAGGATAAAATGTACCCAACATTTTTTGAAAAATATCGCAAGTGCTTCGGTAGCCGTGACGTAAGATTAATTTTAACAGCGGTAATATATTATATTCAGCGATGTGTAGTGATAGTGTATGATAGTATAATTTGTAATAAAATTCAATAAAAAAGTATATAACAAAAATACAGCTTGCGAAAATAATTTTTTTTCTTTTTGCCTTTGATAGTCCATAAAAATTTAATTGACTGGCTTTAAAGTTTTCATGCACGAGTGCTGTGCGAGCTCTATCTGTCTATATTCAAAATTTCACATTAGATCTTAGAAATATCCAATCTTTGAACTCTTTTTTTTCAAATGATTCATAGAAATTATACATTTTGCTTACTCAGAATTTTCACAGACTCTTTACTGAATACTTCTGGAAAGTTCTATACTTTTTCCAGGATTATTGATTATTATTGTCATGTAAATTTTCCAGTACTTATTTTTTCCGTGTATTTGGAAATCTGTCCCTGATGATGATCGCACATTAGTCACATTTAAATTTAAGCTAAGAATTTATGAAATTCAATGTCAAGAGATATTTTGTTTAGAGAACATCATACGGATTCTTATATATAATATCCATTGCAATCACGTATAAGAAAATGCGACACATACACAGAGAAAAATGGTTCGAGAAACTTCACTCAGCTTTTTAGCAAAGTTGGGACATATGGATAAGTTGGACATTATTTAATATTATTGTAATAATTTGTGACGTACAAAATGTTAAAAAATGTATGACAGTCCTGGAAACTTTAAAAATATATAGTAAAGTTTTTAATATTAAATAAACTCCAATTTGTCCATGTTTCTGTATAGTTTCCGATGTAATTTTCTACACGGAAAAAATTTGTCGCTTAAAAAGTCATCGACTTTGTATAATACTCGTGGATAGGTTAGAAAGTCGACTAAACATTATGAGCCTCCTTATTGAAGAATATGATAGATAGTCGCTGAAAATGTAAAACGTAAATTCGAAAGTTTAAGTGACAGTTGCGGAAAATTTAAAACACCGTGGGTTGGGTTCCATTGTCTCTAAACCAGGCATCAAAAGTCTAAGTGACAGTCGAAGAAAATTTTGAACAGTGTAAAAAGGAAAATATTAATTTCTGTGATATGATCCTGCACTTATATAGTTAATTATTTTTCACTTTTACATTACCTATATAATCCTAATATGAACTTACCATTATATTTAACACTGCACATTACAGAAACGCAATTTTTTATAAACACTTCGCAGCACCGAGAATCGAACGCTCGCACGCACGCACGCATCCTAACCTAATTCTAATCGCACGCCTTAACCCACATATCCGTTACATGTCATGGAGACTTGTGTAAAATATTTGGATCACATTCAGAGTTTGAAGGCAAATCTAAAATAATAGATAAATTTCAAATTTGACGTAATACACTTTATCAAGGTAAACATATACTTACTCGGAACTAATTCTTCAATGTACGCTTCAATCCAGATTCAAACGAAACCAAACGACACGTAATCTCAAAATCTAACCAAAATTATTACAAAAACATAAAGCTGAGCTGCATTGTCTGCTGTGCGATGCTACGAATTACGTTTCTGCGCATCGCTTTTTGCGACTGTCGAAGAAATTTTAGAAGACGGCATATAAAATCTGATGGACTTTAGAATACAATTTACAAAACTATTTGTTTAAATTACTTTCATTTTAAATTATTCGATAGTCTTTTAAAATCTATGACAAATGAATCCAAAGATTATGAAACTTTTCATTACTTTTTAGAAAAGATCAGTTAGTGTTTAAAATACTTTTATAATAGTAAATACGCGACTTTTTTTCTTCGACCTGGTTTTCTAAAAGTTAGTCGACTTTTTTCTACTATTTCCTAAAAGTCATTGAAACCTTACAAGACTTTCTCCGATTTTACTTTCTGTCCACGACTCTTCGAATAGTCTGTTAAATTTTAAGCGACAAATTTTTTCCGTGTAGGCATGCATTTGTGCGAGAATTTTCAGTAAGGGTATCGTATTCAATTAAAGGGATATAAATACCTTGGGAATCAGAAACAGCAAGAATCGTCAGAAGTATTGTAGTTTCCAGGTAGTTCATCTTAGCCATCTCACTGAATAGCATTGTGTTTATTTTTGATAACTAATTTATGAAGTGAAATGATTTTTAAATGTAGATAACGTGAAAATGTGAAGGCCCACTACCACAATTGTTAGACACTGAGCTTCATCGAAGTTGCGTCAGATGAATAAACCTTTTTATTTGAATTCATAAGCTCATAATGCGCATTTAATTCTGTCACTACAGTTAGCATAAATTAATTTATTTTTCAAAAGTTTTAATAATATCCTACTAAAATGCCTGCAAGTATGCCGTTCTTGAAAGTAATTGCCCAAGTGCGAATTGCCGTAGCTAATAATATGGCACAATATTGGTCCAATCTCGGCAGTCAACAGTCTACACTGTTGATTGGTTGCAATATTAAAAGTTAGTGACCAAAAAGAAATAATTTTCGTTTCGAGGTACTCGGATAAAGTTTAGTATATTTTGCAACTAGGAAAAAAAGATTTTTTTCAAGTCTGTGAACTTTGATGTCAGAGCAAAGCGAGGGTAACAATCACATGAGTAAAATAAATGCTTTTCCCGTGTTGCTAGTGGGGAAAACGAGCAATTGCCAACGAGTGAAGGAATCACATGAATTCCCGTCTCAAAACAAACGGTGAAAGTACAATTTTCACTAGACGTGTTGGGAAAGTGGATTTTTTCCCCGCAGAGAGCATTAAAATGCACTTTATGACTCGCTAGGAGAAAAAATATATTATTAACGTCTCTACTTTTTTTTATTTTCACGGCTTTCAGTATTCAAGGTAGTTGTCGTGCTAAAAAACATAATTAATAGTATTATTTTTTGTATATAGATTTTCATTTCAACTTTATTTAAATATGTTAATGACACTTTTCAATTTTCAAACGAAAAAATTTATTAAAAGCTCTTTAAATATATTTTGAATTTTGCATGGATTTCAAAATTTTATTTTTTTATGAAGAAGAATTATTTAATTGTGTACAATTTGATTTACACAATGTTATCAATGATTTTTTTTAACGATTATTCAATAAAATTTACAAAATTTATAGTTTTTTCAAGTGAATATCAAAAAAATTAAACCTAAAGACAGCTTAATAAAAATTATATGGTAATTGTTTTCAAATTTTAGACAGTTTAGATTTAGAAATACCCGAAAAAAAATAATTTCAGTAATTCATATTTTATTTATATTGTACTTAGATTAATTATATCTGGTATATCTGATAAATATGTACCAAAGAGTCACACGTGTCATTTTTCATTACCTTGCTATTGCTTCAAACTATATTGACCTAAGATATAATTCCACACGCACAGCAAAATATTAAGTAAAAATTAATTAAAATAAAAACAAATTTTTCCTATAAGAAGGTAATTTTATCAATATTTATCAATTTCTCAATAAGGTCGATAAAAGTTTTATTACGATAACAAATCAAAATGTGGCTACAAAGGCGTGCTTATACTTATTACAAATATTAATATATATAAAATATATAAAAATAACCTCGATTCTCTATTATTTTTAATACCTACATAACCTATATAACAATAGCATCGTTTGTTAAACAGACGTTCAAAGTAACATTTCTTACGTACTTCTAAAAAAATAGTATGAACCATTCGTGCGAGGCCAGCGATTGTCAATTTGTGGGCAATCGGCGACTTCCCGCACCTGTTGCTCAATATAATATTTGAAAGTAGCTACCCCTTTAATATATATTTAAAATTAAAAATGATTAGAAGTTAAATTCCGACAAAAATAAATACTTATAACATTACACGGAGAAAAATAGTTAAAGTAATTTTACTCAACTTCCGATCAAATTTGGGACATAAGGACAAGTTAGAAGTTATTTAGTATCCCTGTATTTATTTGTGATATATTAAATGTTCGAAAATTAATCAAAGTTGAGTAAAATTCAGAAGTGTAGGGTGAAGTATGAAAGCGTGCATTAAAATTTTTTAAATGTATATATTATTACTCGTAGTATAATTATAAAAAACCAGTCTTTTATTAAATCACCAAAATAGTAGAGCTTTCCATTTATTCTACTCTGCGCTTCAATCGAGAGTTGAGTAAACCGTGAATCGCAAGATTTATTCCAACAGCTACATCTATTCACGCAGGAACGAATGAAAGTAATCTGCGCCTTGGGCACACATAAAAAGTTTTTAATTTCAAAAACTCAAATTCTTAAAATTAAATTGATATTATGAAAATTTAAACAAAAAAAAAGTCGATAAGTGTATTACATATAATATGAAATATCACATAAATTACTCAGGCAGAATAACAATTTGAAATTCGCAAATCTAAAATCCATATTTTGAAAATATAAAACACAGAAAATAAAAGAACCTTCTTTTAAATGTTTTTATACAAGATACTTCTTAATAATAATGTAATTTTTTAATATACATTTGAAAATTTAGTTTCACTAAACTTCATACGTCGTTATAATAAAAATGTATACTAAATGTAATTTAATAATTATATTATATATATCAATAATCATAGTTATAGTAATTGATTAATTATATTAATTTTAAAAAATATTTTATTAATCATTTATGAAAAAAGTTGATTTATTTTTACTTAAGTAAGGCTAAAAAATTTTATTGACGGCACTTACTCTCACAAGCTCTGAATAACTCATGCAGTCACTATATAAGAAAGTTCCAAGTTTTATATCCCAGCATTGTAAGCGAGCGTGTGTGTGATTCGACGAAAGCGTATCGTACTATATATAAGTGTAGTTATTAGGTTTATATATGTAAGGTTATATGTTTAAGTGTATTTGTGATTTGAAATGTGATTGACTACGTCTGAATGGTGTGAATGTATTTGTAAGTTGTTTATGTATGTACCGGATAACTAATGGCAGGCTCGAGGTAAGAATTTTATTTTATTTTAGAGAACCATACCATTGCCAGTTCAAATAATACGCCTGATGCTCATTTTACCCAACTACGGTTTGAAGCATCTTAAGCGTCGGTAATATACTTATACATTTCATGTTAACCCACTAACGCATGTTGGTGCCCTGTCGTCGATAACGTTTTACTCAACTCCTTACTATTCCCTATGTAACGCTTATTGTTATTCACTTTGGGTGAATTAGGTATATATCAAATTGATTTTACCCGACTAGGATTTAATAGATGTTCAAATGTCCTTATGTCCCAAGTTTAATCGACAGAGTTGAGTAAAATTACTTCAACTATTTTTCTCCGTGTAGGGGAGAAGCGGCGAAATTGGCGCACCTAATAGAAAGTGCGAGTTTAAAAAGAAAGTATATGACTAAAAATTATGAAAAAATATTTATTTAATAGCTGGATATCTTTTCTATACTTTCCAATGGATAAAGATTGCATTGAAAATTATTAAAGCAGGTTTTTATTCAGATTTCCGAAGGACTGCACCTGCGTCAATTTACCCGCCATGTCGGGTAAATTGACGCACTAATATTATAATCTTCTCTTGCCACGTATTAGTTATATTTTCATAGATTTAGAATTACATTTCAGTAGCAAAGGTTGATGAAAAGGGGTAGTTATAATTTGAAACTAAATTTGAGATAGTATATCAAGATATGTGAAGTTTTTTATACCTTTATTCACATAAACCAGCCAAAGTTAAAATATATTTTATATTTGTACAATAAAATACTGGTAATTGTGGATATTTAAGTGAATATTCAAATTGAAATCATTTTTATAGAGAATTATTTGAATTTGTAATCAGAAGTATATACAATTATTAACTTTAGAAGACTTATAAATAATAGAAACAATCAATAAAAAATACAAATTTTTTACTTACATTGCTTTCACATCTTAAAATCGAGAAAATTTTCAAAACACTGTCAGACTGCAAATTAATTATTAAAAATCGCTTTTAAAATGCCTTAATACCTCAAACTTAAAAAAAAATTTAACCACTGATTTGAAAGAACTATTTAACTGAAATGAAATTAACTGTAGGCAGAGGCTGATCCAACTATATGACACAGTTGGACCATACACATGTTTAATTTAAATAATTTTTGGTCAAGGTTTATAAATCAATATCAATCAATATAAATCAATATAGGTAACAATAACCACTTCTTTTAGATTGCTCAAATCAGTTGAATCGCTCTCCACGTTTCGTAACAAAATTTTCGGGAATTGATTACTATGTTCAACTGGAGTGATTCCGGAAACGTCCACAATTTCTGTCACGTTACTATTATCGTTGTCCTTTAAGTAAATTAAAATTGTTTTTGTTTCAATTTGGTAAACAATTTCGCGAACAAAGTAATCTTTTTTTCATACGATTGAAGAGGAACGTTTCGAGGTGCTGATAAATTCTTCTCTTTTCATAAGAAATTTGTAAACAGCAATTTTGTTACGAATTATTTCACTGACAGAGTACTCAGGAAGGGCCAGAATATCTTCTTTGGAAATATTTTTACCTTTTAATTGATACACGCCACCGACGTATAGATCATAAATCGGGGAAAACCTAAGTCGGACAAAAGAATCCGAGTTTTTTCCAAATGTGTATCTGCTATTACTTATCCCTGCAAGGAATTCGTATAGACCATGAGATTTGTAATATCAAGGAAAGAAAACTCGGATTCCAATCTCCTCCAAAGACGACCTTTTCCTTTATTCGATTGCCGAACCATTGCAATATCCAAGCATTTCTAAATTAGGCAATTAAGTTTTCAAACCTCTTTACAAATTATAGAAACATCTGCCAGCCGGCTTTTCAACATAATATTTTAGATTTCCATTTTATAGTTTTACGATATGTTTTTTCGTATTCCAGAACATCTGTGAGCCAGGACAGTAATAATTACGTAGAAATTTCAATTGCATGCATTAATTATAAACATTTGTAATAATTAATTAGAATAGTTTTATTTTTTTTTTAATAGATTTCGAGCGACGAGCGGAACATGGAGAGACGGTGGGAGAGAGCACGTGACATCCCCACCACGCGGCAGACCCTTCCTGGGCGCCACAGACCGACGTGATTGGTGGGAATATTGCTCTTCTATCACGGACCTACCCTCTCTCCGAATACCAGCGACGCGCGCTGAACGACACGGGCCCGCCTGATTGGACGGGATGTCGTTCTTCTATCACGGACCTACCCTCTCTCCGAATACCAGCGACGCGCGCTGAACGACACGGGCCAGCCTGATTGGCCGGGATATCGTTCTTCTATCCAGGACCTACCCTCTCTCCGAGTACCAGCGACGCGCGCCGAAGTAACGCCACGCACCAGAGAGACTCTCTTGCAGAGAGAGGTCACTTGTTTACCGCGCCTTGAGACGAGAAGACATGCGTCCCTCGTCAGCATCTAACAAAATTGTTTTTTTTATATACAGTGTAGACTCCTAATGTCCAATGAAAGCCATCAGTTTAAAGTTAATTCAAGTGAGTATTCATTGTGTTGAAAGTGTGCTGACAGTGTAACCCGCGACTCCTCGCCCTGTGTTCCTTCCTAAGGTGCCCCGAACTTGAATGCATCGGTTCAGCAGCGAACGCACGCTGACTCGGTTTCTCCTCAGGCTATGGGAAGAAAGAGGCCGAACAATCGTCGTCGTCGCGCATACGCCACGAGACTAGAAGCGGCCACGAGACGCGGAGCCCGAAACTTCAACCCGGGGCACCCGGGATATCTAATGACGTGCGGTCATCCACCCGCAGACTCCCCACCGACGCCGACTGGGGATCATTCTCCGACCGAGGACACGGATGTGCTAAAGGTTCCCCTCGAGTTCTCCCCGATCCTCACGCCAGGGGGGCGTGTCTCCTACGGACGTCCAGCCAAACCGTCCCCAGCACCACTGACCGTCGTCCCCGAATCCCCGGCGACACCACCACGGGGATTAACGGCGTGCGAGTATCCATCATCAGGCTCCCCACCTACGCCGACTTGGAATCGTTCTTCAACTGAGGACCCGGACGTGCTCGACGTTCCCCTCGAATCATCCCCGATCCTCACGCCGGGGGGAAGTGTCCCCTATGGACGTAAAGACGAACCGTCCTCAGCACCGCTGACCGTCGTCCCTGAGTCCCCGGCAAACCTTCCACGGGGAAATCGTCCTCCACTCCGGGTACATCGTCCGCGCCGTGACCCCGCGGAGTGCATCCACGTGCCAGAGACGCCGCGCTCACGCCGCCCGCAAACTCGTTCCTGGGAGTCCCCACGACTCCGACTGAAGCGTCTACGCCATACCCACGCGCGGGTACCTACATCCAAGCGGTATGACTTTACTTTAACTTTTTCCTCAGTGTAAAAAAATGTTTTAGCAGCATAATATTCGACAGTCAATCTTTTACATAATTTTTCTCAAACCTGATCAAATATTTGTAATAAAAAGAATAATCTATAGTTTTATATTATATATCATGCTTCATCAAGTAGAAACAAATAATTACAGCCTACACCAGCGATGCCTGCTTTAGTGATCTCAAGCTAACTCGAACTGACTCGCTTGAGCGTGCACGGAATCGTAGCGATTCTGATGTACTTACAGTTTTGAACGTTCATTGAACGATAACAAACTTTTTTTTCTAGATGAAAATTAATTATTGTCTTTATATTCAGGGCCCTTTAAATATACAATCGTTCACGAACAATACACTATGTTTTTAATTTTCTGGTACAATAACTAATCGTTCAGTATTCAAAAAAAAATATTTTCCATCATTTAATGAACGTTCAGAACTGTAAGTACATGCGATTCTGAATGATTCCTGGTGATTCTTCTGAATCATACTGATGAACGCGGCATTCCAACTTTCCGAATCAATCTCTAAGATTTTAATGAATCTAGCTGATTCCCCATATGATTCTGAAAAATCTTTCGACGAGTCACTGATTCTGAATCGATTATAAGTATGGAAAATCATTGATTATTCGAGTGAACGGCCTCTCGAGATCACCTTCTGGTTTCGAGCAGTAATGGTTACGGTCTAAGGAGGAACAGTTCGGGCTAAGACAGTAGCAATGGCAGAATAACTACAACATAAAATTCCTGCCCAACAATTGAGAGTGCGTATACTATTCAGGCTTACTTTTCTTCGTGTAGTAAATTCCTATGTAAATATAAACGGGTGCTTGTGTATGTTCGTGCGTCATCGTACAGTAAACAATAGGATTAAAGATTGAACTATTAACGTTAAATTTACGAAAACAGTGAGCTTATTAACATCTACCAAACAGCACAGGTTAAGCAAAAATATTCTTTTCATATGCCAGGAATATGCAGAACATCCAAGGCATGTTTTTCATATTCCTGGCATATTCTATGCTATATGGTGTCACGTTCCCGTGACAGTTAATAGAAATATTATACCTTTATTATAAAAATTGAGCGTAAACAGTTTTAAAAAACAGGAGTAAACCATTGTATTAAAAGTGTAAAAGGCTGGAAAAATATAAATCATTGTTATACTAAGTAATAGCAGATCTTATAACTAACAAAGGTTGAACAAATTATAACAAATTAATTTGACTGACAGTTCCATTTTCAACTAATTTTTTTTGACTGAATGTGTAATTAACTTAAAAGCTTTTAGAAACTATTAGTCAGATCAATATCCATTAGCACATTCGCAAATTGGGCCATGATGTGTGATTCACCATAAAGTTGCTAAGGCAACACCCAACCACCCACCGATTACGAATTTTGAAAAATACTAATTGGATCAATAACTACTCATTAACTGGTTCATGATGCGCGATTCACCATAAAGTTGCTAAGGTAACACCCAACCACCCATCGATTATAAATTGGCGTAATTCAATCACGGAACGCAGCCTGATTTTTTACCATCCCAGTCATAGTCTGATTTTTTACCATTGCAGTCGCAGTCTCATTTTTACCATCGCAGTCGCAGTCTCATTTTTACCACCGAACTTTACCTGTAACATCGAGACCACGTGCTGATATCACTCCACGCCGATTGTGATCTAGATCTTTGCAAGTATCGACCATATCAGAACAAGTTAATCCGGAATCATTATTGTCAGAAGTTGGATTAATTAAAACCTATCAGTGCGGAAGTTACCTGGAACCCCTCAGACTCCTGCACCCGAGTTTCACAGCTGGAAACTTTCCTCTTTGGGAAGCTTAACTACCCAGGTTACCCGCAGCGGCGCCTGTCTCTCTACCCGGCGGATCGTGCCCCTCGAATTCAAGCCCCAACACCACAAATTATTAAAGGTTTGGGTTTCTCCTCCAGGAACCCGAAAAGAAGAAGAAGATTCCTGCGATTTGCGATCTAACTAAACTCAGTAAATTGTATAAGCATATCTCATAATTTCAATCTGTAAGTTGTCAATTTCTGCTATTATTAAAATCATATCTCTGTCTTTGAATTGTGTGTAAAAATATATATGTATGTTTAACTGATTTCTAAATATATTAATTTATTGAATGACCTTTTTTTCCCGTTCCCTTAGCTTGAAACCTTGTGTTTCATAAATAAAACGGGAGAGTGTAAATATAAATTGAATTGGGTCTGTTTAATCCTTCGGGACGTAAGAATGGGTATAATGAGATAAAACAGAAATATAATGAGAAACAGAACAGATTTGTTTGTGAGATGAATTAGCTGAGATAGTATTTAATCTTATTTTATGATGTATTATTTCACATCTTAGCAATGCTTAAAATATTTAGATCAGATGTCGTTAATAACTAAAAACTGTTGTCAACAGGTAGTTATTTCGACTTATTAGTACTTCAAAATTTCTAATTTGAGGTTTCTAATTGAATTCAAGATCAACTAATCATTTTTTATTCCGTGTATTTAAATTTATGTGTGCAACATAATGTCTTCGAAACGCCATATTTCTTAGAATAAATTGCTAAAAACCATTTGGTCTGAGGTTGGTCATTCTCCATTCCCCAATGAAGAAATTTGGTCAGACGTGAAAATTATCTTCTCAATATAAAATGTCCAAATATTGAGATTTTATTATTTTTATATATGTTTTTCGTGTAAAAACCATTCTTAATAGGGAAAAAATTAAATCGTAGGCGATTGCCTTTATATAAAAAAAACCCTCAAAAAAACCTATTATCCTACCCGTTACAGTAGAATACTCCTTTAACTTTTTCATATGCTTTTACAGATAAGATATTTTCGTACAACATATCTTAGAAGCAGCTGTAGATTCTATTGTTTCTTTCAGGAATATAACACATCATGAACAATTATGTCTTGGTGTCTTGTTAGGACTAAAATGTATTCTAACTGTTAATACTTGTGCTGAATATATGACAAGTTCTTTTAATAGATATTACGTTTTGATGGAAGCAGATAATTTTTAAGATGATAAAAAGTTTGATATTGAATTCATGCAACCAGTTTCCTCGAATATTTTATGTAAAATGGTAATCCTACGTAATTTCACATTTAAATCAAGAATATTTTAAAGTCATTGAATATTTGTAGCATAAAAAAGTTAAATTTTGTTTTTAGTCGAAAGATCACGTTATTCAAAAGTTGTTTTATTTACCTACTGAAGAGTCGATAAAAGGCTTATTAATAAAACTGAACCAGGTAAAAATAGACTACTATAAAAATATTGACAACATTAGTTCTTTTTTTTAACTAATAGTGGTGTCAGTCTTTATTGACAGTTTTGATTTTCGATGTGATAAAAATCTTATATTTCATGTATTGCAATACAACGAAATATAGTAATATTCATAAAAACATTAAAAAGTATAGTATTCTAAAATGTAATCAAACAATTCCGAAAATGCTGTATTACCGATTACATGCTTTTGTTCTTTGTGGACAAGTTAAAAATTGAATTGCTATTGTTTTAGGTTTTCATTGGCAGTATTTTAACTCGCAGGAGAGAACTTATAGAAATAGCTTCAAAAGTATCACACAAAAAAAATAGAAGAAGTCAAAATGCATTTCGTTCAAATTTCTAAACAGGACGCAAGCATCAACATCGTTACTAATGCTGAAAAGTAAAAAGTGTAGAAATCGTAATTCGGATTTAACTAAACATTTTTGCGATATCAAATAATAATAATAGCTAAATAAACAAATTGTTTTAATCCAATAAATAACTTTGTATGTGTTTTATTTAGTCTGTAGCAATCAATTTTCTAAAATTCTGAACGTATTTGCACTGTTAAGAATTTCTACCGTAATTTCCCGAAACTCATAACTGAAGTTTTATTCAGTTACAATTTTGTAAAATTAAAATAAAATTTCAAAAAATTCAGTTACGTTTTAGTAAATTCAAGAGACAATTTCTTTAATTGTGGTAAGAAAGTGTTGAATATTTCGACACTTACATCTGAAAATTCTGAAACTTGTAACAGGAAAAATTTTACGTTTTGGGTAACTGAAGTTTTATGCAGTTATGTTACATGTAACTGAAAATTTTGTTACAATTTTGTAATTTTATGATGAATTTAATGAAAATTCAGTAAATTCAGTACAATGTTCGCAATTTTAAAATATCTTTACTCAAAAACATCATAAATATTGTCAAATTTTACGTTACCTTTGTAACATGGAAATTTTGTAAATTTCCGAATATTTCTAAGAATGTGCAGTTTATCAAACTCGTGCCATTTGAAATTTGTAACTAAAAGGACTCGAATTAATTTCAAGAACGAGAGTATTAATGAGAATATATTGGTTGAAATTGAGGAAGCTCTGAGAAAATTGAATAAAAATATATTCATATACAAATAATAAATCCAATTTCCCGAATAAAATTGGTTATATAAGCAGATTTTTTGATTTGTGTTTATCGACAAGGATTACAAACTCAAAATACTAACATTTATTGACTGACATTCAAATACGTTGATCCAACAGTTTTAAATAATTATAATTGTACGACTCTAAAATATAAATCATAGTCCTAAATTTAATAGCTGATGTTATTTATCTTTTACTTAGTTTATCAACAACAATAAAGTAAGATCCGTCACAATCATATCACAATTAAATAAAACTGTTGGTAATCAACAAAGACAAAAGAATAATTAAAAACTATAAACATTTACAACCAACATCGCATACAAATAAATAACATAACACACAAATAAATAAAATGTTTACAAATATTTCACCTAATTAAAAAATGATGACAAATTATTAGACAAATTGGCGAATCTCAAAGGCACTTGAAAAATGATTATCTTCGCTAAACTGAATAGTAGAGCAATAAATAATTATTTTAGGATTTACAAATTTTAAAACTTAAGAAATATTGAAGCGCTTTATATCCTAATTTGAATTTTAGAAGTAATCTTAGAAAAATGTCTCCCTTTTAGTTGAGCACTTGAGAATTAATTCATCCTTTAGTGCAAAATGTCTTTTCTCTCACAATTTCATTTTTCACAGAATGTTTCTTCACCAAGTAGAAAGTGTTTAAAACTCTCATGCTTAAACAGAGTTAAATTGAAACTATTTTTACACAATTCTAATAGTTCTCAATTTCTCTTATAATGTTCAAAAACACTTCAAATTTTCCTGGCCTGTACCAACTTATCAATATCTTGATACGTTGCCAGCATGGCTTGATTTTGTCGTAGACTATCGTCCCGAGCAACTTCACAATTGGCATAAACATCTTCACATTTCATGCCATCCTGACCATCCTTTGCAGCTTTCATATATCGGAAGAAACGGAGAACATCAGGATTATCAGAACTGGGTTTCCGCAGCTCATTTAATTCTCTTGATAATTGAGCAGAAACTAGATTAGAGTAAGGAGCATATCGAGCAGGACTCCTGTACATGGCGCAAACAGAAAATTCTCGACAACCCTCAGTCATGTGACCCAATCGGGAAAATACTGCATCTAGTCGAGATAACAATGGCGAGTAGAAGGGATCGTAATTAGTCAGCAGCATCGAACTTGTTGGGATCTCGTGGAAAATCTAAAGAATGAAGATTATTAATTAATTAAATTTAAAAATCCCAAAGAAATGTTATTTTGCAATTTTTTGATTTCGGATCAAAAGAGAAACATTATTTATGTGGAAATTAATATAATGGGTCTTTTCTCGAAGTGCATCAAAAATTAAGAATATAATTTATTTTCTATAAAAATAGAGACATATTTCAAAATTAGGTAAGCTTAAGAGTCTTATATGATAATAACACATTTTTGTTAGCAATAGATTTGAAGATGAAAAACGAAAAATATTGTTGGTTTGATCAATTCAACAGAAGGGATGACTTTAAAAACATAATAAATACATAATTTACACTTGAGAGACTAATAGTTAAAAGACAATCAAGAAAATTGTAAAACTTCCTCTAGATTACATCAATAACGATCATCTTAATTACGGATTATTTTTGAGACAATCTAATAACAATTTCTATTTTACATTAGCGACCACAAGTAATAAATCACGTGTCTTTTAGTAAATAGTAACAATTTTAATATCTTTACAAAATATAAACAGCTCTTAATGATAGAAATACTTTTAAATGGTTTTGGACTTTCTATATAGTTAAGTTTCTTTTGGATTTCCTTGACCTATCCACAATATTCTACAAAGTTTAATCTGGATTCTAACACAGCATAAGCTTCGAAAAAAATTCGAAACTTCATAAACACATAGAAGTATTTAAAACCATTAAATAAGATATTTTAACAAATGTTCATAAAAGTTTTCTAAATTAAGTAACTTTTACATAAAATATTTATTTTAAGAGTTCGGACACTAGTTTTATTTCAAGGACTTTTCTACTCCTGTTGAAACGTTTAGCAGAATTAGCAAGAAGTTTCTCTTTGAAATTCAAAGAACGTCAACGGAAGTTTAAAGAAATTTACTTTCTTAACAGGCCAAGAGCATATTATAAAAATTAAGAATCATTCTGCAATTAAAAAGAAGCGGATGATCCTGTAAATATATCCTGTACTTAATGGCAACTAATAAAAAATGTAATGATTAATACTTTATCCTTACCTTGAAATCTTGCTTTTTCGTTGAAAGACCATTATTTGCGATATGTCTAGTGTAATATCGATCCGAAAAAGTATGCGGCACTCTTGGATCGACAAATGAATATCTTGATGCTATTTCAGGACTCTTTTGAGCTTGTAACATCCCTTCTTCATACATGGCTGAAGCTGGAAGTGTCCCCACTGGTTGACGATTTATGTAATCATCATTGTAGCCATCCGGATTCTCCTTAAAATCAAAAGCCTCTTCCGGTTGTGCAGTGGCACTTTGTGAAGATTGGGCAAAGGATGTAACTCCTACGGAAATTTTTATTGGAAACATTATAAATATACGCTACCGGTCAGAATTATGGGACCACCTGTTTTTCGATGATTGCTTAAATTATCTTAATTTTAATTCTATGAGTGATGCAATTTTTACTCTTAGTAATATGAGAGCCATCAAAATTATCTTTAAAATTAGTCCAGAATGAAGTCGTTTCGTTAAATTTTGAAGAAGTTATTGCAAAAAAGTGCAAATTTCAATAATTTCTTAAATTTTAAATAACTTTCGAAATAATCAATATTTTTTAATGTTCTTAGGCTCATTTTGAAGCTAAAATCAACTGCTAAATCGCAGTGATTGGTTATTATAAATGTATAATTTTTTCCTTGCATAATGCAAAGAGTTTAAATTGTAAGAAAAAAGTAGGAAAATTTCGAAAACATTTCATCTGTTGGTAAATCATAATACTATGTAAGAAAAAAATTATACATTAATACTAATAATTTGGTTCGATTTTGTAGAAGTTTATCTTTAAAATGAGTCCAAGAACATTGAAAAATATTAATTATTTCAAAAGTTATTTAAAATTTAAGAAATCATTGAAATCTTAACCATTTCTGCAATAACTTCTTAAAAATTCAACAAAACGAATTCATACTGGGATCATTTTATAAATAATTTTGATAGCTTTGAATTTAATTAAAAGAACAAATGTTTTCACTCGCATAATTCAAATTAGGATAATTTAAGAAATTATCGAAAAACAGGTGGTCCCATAATTCTGACCGGTAGTGTATTATTTTAAAAATATATATAATCAATAAGTTGTAACATAAATTTCATTCTGAATTTTGTAACAAAAATCAAGTAATGACTAACCCTTGCCAACAATTTTACCGATGCTTCCGATGATACTGGGTAGAAAAAGAGCAATTAGAATGCTCTTGACGATCTGGGCCCCAAGAATCAATGGCAGCAACAGTTTCTTCAAACCGAACGCTAAAAAACCAAGTCCGAAGCCTGTTAAAAAGGAACTCTTTCCCTGAAAAAGAGCTGAAAGCAAAAGTACCAGGCCATTAAAGCTTTGTTAGTCTTCAAAAGCCATGCTGCATCTCTCGTTCTCCGTCCTTTTATCTCTTTCTATCTTTATTTCCTGCTTTCGTTTCCTTTTATTTTCTCCACGTGCTTTGTTTATTCTGTTAAGAAAACTCGAAGAGAAATTAAGAAAAAGCTTGCTCTGAAATTGCAGAGGGCAAAAGCCAATTTTTTTTATCAAAAATCCGTTCATGCTAAGGATTTTCTGATTAATTTCTTCTTTCAAACCCAAACCCAATTTAGTCCAGAAAGCCAATTGCAGACTCGAAAATTTCCATGTCAATATGCATTTATCACAATTCTGCCGTCCCAGGCAAGAACCTTATTAACTTAATTCTCGACGAAATTAAGAAAATCAAGAAAAACTATCGGTATTGAATGAAAAAATAAAAATTTTATCAATATTTGCTTGATTCTGGCTTAAAAATGGTCCATTTTATTTGATTCCGTGAAGAAGAACCAAGTTTTTTAAGGGGTTACAAGTGGGCAGAACTTTCAAAAAATCAATTTATATATTTAAAGTGTGAAACTTTAAATGCGTTTTTCTCAAAACTACGTTTTCAATGACGGTGACCACCATATTTTAAAAACTACTTGACGGATTTAAATGAAATTTATAAAGCATATTCTAGGCATTAAAAACTAGTGCTTAGCCAAAGGATTTTTTTCACTAAAACTTTTTTTATTTTTTTCAATTAAACTAACGCTTTTTCCTTAAAAACGTATAAGTAAACTTTCGGAGGCCGACATTTTGCTTAATTTGAAAGAAAGCTTTGATGTGATACTTGAAAAAACTAGCAAGTTCATGTGAAAAACTTGATCCAGTGTCTACATGTTTATATCCAAAATATTTAAAATTTTGGGAAATTGTAAAGAAGATAAAAACGAAGATAGATAAACTACTCTTAGTTTTGATAATGACATAAATTTTCACGATGAAATTTGTTAAAATTGAACTTTTATTTATTCAAAGTTTCTTCACGTTTGTATCCATAATGCATAAAATTTATATTTTAAAATTTGGAAAATTGTAGAAAAGATAAAGACGGATTAATGAAGAAAAGTTCAATTTTAGCAAAATTCATCGAAAAAAAATTGTGTCATTATGAAATTATCAAAATTTTACTAAAAATGAATTTCTTTTCAATTTTCCAAACCAAAAGTTGTTGATCTACATTTGTTTTCATCTCCTCTACAATTTCCCAAATTTTTAAATCAAAATCTTATGTATTTTGGACACAAAAACAAAGAAACCTAAATCAATCAAATTTGCTAATTTCCTAAGTATCACATGCCCTTAAGCGCTAAATAAACTATGAAAATGATTTTTTTTTGGTTTCATTGATTTTAGATAAACCAGTAAGAAGTACAGATGGTGACCGGGAAGCACTATTTGTAAGAGAGGAGAGAACAATCAAGCTGATAACTTGGTCTAGAATTAATATTTTTATTTGAAATTTACGTGAAAATTACTTAAAATATAATGTGAAAACTTGGTATTATATATTGAATAAAAAATATTATACAACTGTTCAAAAAAAATTCTCGAAAATGTCTATTTTCTCACTCCTCTGAATATCCGTAACCCCTTAATATTATCACGTAGAAAATTGAATTAAGGTTTCTTGGTTGTTGATAATATTGACCATGAGAGCGATAACTGTCCCAATTTTCTACTGTTCCGTCAAAAGAAAAAAAATCATCATAAAGAAACTAATAACCGTATAATAATTTCGAAAACATAATGAAATGCAGTTTTTTCGCTGAATTGATATATGTACATTGAAAACTTAATTTCGTCACAATTTGAGTTAACAAGGTTATTGCCTGGGATGGCGGAATTCCAGTAGTATCCTTATCATTGTAACCATAATTGTGGCAACTAAAGCTAAACATATTTTTTATTTGATTTTGTGAAGAGAATTACGTGATTTGCATGAAGGGTACCATAAAATTAGTGTCTAAATATTTCTTTCCGTAAATATTACCACATTTATAGTTTCATCTTAATTATAAGTTTCAAAAGTAGTTTCCCAAATGTACTGAAATTGAAGAATAATATTTAAAATGGAAATTTAGACACTTTATTTTTCTGCTCCCTTCTACTAATTATCCCTTTGGATGGTGCATATTCTATAAAAGCTAAAATTTCCGAAAAGCATCATCAGTTTTTTTTATTAATTTTAATTTGCAATTCTTTAATCCAAGAGCAAATGTGAACGAAAGCCAATGTGGTTGATGTCAACTAATACCATAAATATTATCTGTCGCACTTAAAATTAGATGATAAAAGACTGCATCAGAGAATGAAAGTATGATAAATGTTTAATAGAATTCAAGAGTACACTTAATCACTTAAAAAGCATCTGAATAAAAATCCAATTTTCATTCGCTGGTGCAGTTGCCTCGGATACTGTGAACATGCAAATGGACATCTAAACCCCATCTTGGGTAAATATTTACGTTAATGCATTTAAAATTTTTCTTTGAACGCATAATGCACGTATAATAATTTCCTATATTGTTTTGTTAGATTTTTGAATTTTTATAATAATTTGAAAAAAATCCCAGTCGGACCAATCCGTATTGTGGCGACGTTCACAAAAAACTCAGTACTGCGCCAGAGCGAGTTAGTCGCTACTGACTTGCCATTACTGGCGCAGTAATGGCTATCAGGAATATTTAGTAATGCATCAGTACTGGAAAGATAGTACTGCGCCAGTACTGGGTGATAGTACTACGCCAGTACCGGCTATCCAGTGCCTGTTACTGGCAAGCAGTACTCAGCCGGTACTGGTAAAGCGTCATCAACCAGTACTGGCACTAGTACAGCGCCCGTACTGATTGCCAGTACCGCGCCTGTATCCGGCAGTACAGGCACAGTACTGTGCCCGTTGTTAAAGTCTGATTGGGATATTTTATACGATCTCCATTGAAGCAAATTATTCCACAGCAAAGAGGAAGTGGTGCTAACGGAAAACACTCGTGGAAGCAAACCTTTCTCTCTGATAATACTTACAACCAAAGAACGTTCTGGACTTTCTCGGCGAGATAAGATCCGTTGGCACATGTATTTTTAGAACGTGGCTTCTGGCAAATCGATGGACTTTTTCAACCAAGGAACGCTCCTTGTCTTGTTCTGAAACATCCTCAAGACTCGTCACATTTACATCCCTTACAATCTGCACTGAATCTGTTATATTATATTCATCAACCTTGGAAATCTTATCAATAAAATCTTCGAATTCCTTTTGGATACAAGTTACTTTTGAACCATTTATACATCGCATAGAGTCCCCTGTATAATTATTCTCCTCTCTAATCAAATTGTTTACCAGTTTTTCAGATTCGATTCGATGGAGATTTTTGTCATCTGTGTGGGTAAATTGTGAGATATCTTGATCAAACTTGGTTGGATTAACATTAAACTTTTCCATGTGATTAAGGCCATTTTTTATGGTATCTTCTTCCTCAGTTTCATTCCAAGGCTTTTCTACTTCGTTCGTGTGAATAAGTTCATTATCGTACGTTGTAAGGTTGAGTGACTTGCCCACCTCGACGACCTTGACAGCGACAACCCATTGAAGAGATACCATTATCAAGATCACGGACGTGCATCTCACCTTGGCCATTCTTGGTTCCTTTCTCTCCGCTCTCTGGAACTCTCGACACTTCTCTACTGGCTACAAATTTTCGTTTCGTCTGAGTGACTGCATCTCCATCAACCTTCCAAGCTTCTGCCACCTAAAAACATGCATCATGGTAATTAAACCATCGATTTTAAGGCCATGGGTCAACCAGAAAAGGTGACCAAATTCCTGTAAAAATTCATGTAAGATAACTTTCTTATTTTACAAAATATTTTCCTGTCTTCTAATTTTTTTCAACATTTTTACTAAAAAGAAGTTAACAGACTGCTTTATTCTGCCGTCCAAAGTGAAAGAACCGTTAACTGACATTTTTGACGAAAATGAGTTTTTTATATCATTAGAATCTTGAAGAAATTTTGTATTCAACTGCGATTGAAATTTTGAAAAAACGCATTAGTTTTTTTTATTACAGCAATGCAAAGAACGAATAGACCAACTGAATTGAAAAAACGTATTCGAGAAAAAACGTTAATTAACATAAATTTTGGAAAGGCTTGTGAATACGTCACAGTTAAAGATTTAAGAGAGCTCTTTCGAGAGAAATATTTCGGGACGTGAGCTACTTTACAAAAATGGACGTTTTTTGATAAATAATATTTTTGGCCTTTTTCTCAGTTTCAATCGAAATGCAGTTAACGGTTCTTTTATTTTAGACGACAGTATTATCTTTTGTTATGCTTCTCAAATTTTCAGAAAGATTGTTTGTGAATTTAAAAAGTTATCTTAGATGAACAAATTAATGTATAATTTAGTCACGTGGCCCGACTGATCCATGGCTTAATAGAAAATAAAGAAACCAATTTTTGTGACTAACTAAGAAATACTAAAACATGATTAAAATATCAATCATTCTAAATCGAACCATCTAACTTAATTATAGGTTCATTTGTGTAAGATAACTTTTTACATTTTTAGATTGCAAAATATGATAAAAAAGAAAAAACGTCTGTCAGCTTCGTTTTGGTAAAAAATTGTACTGTTCACTATTGCCGATAATTCTTCCAGTTTTATTTCTTCTGAAGTGGGGTTTTTTAAATTTTAACTAAAAAGAACTTAACAGACGCTCTTTATTACCTCTTATTATATTTCCGAAATTTTCAAAAATATATTTTCTATACAAAAAAGTTGTTTTAAGTACTTGAATTACCTTAAGTTTAGTCACGTGGTTCTGTTAGATGTTCTTATTGAATAATATGGTTTTGAATAAAATCAAGTAATAAAAAATTGAATACATCACATTTTAATTTAGTTGAATATAAAGTCAGGAATTACAATTTTAAAATGAATTATGAAATAAATCTCAGAATGTAAAGTACTTTGTCACTGAACTTTCTACTATCCATAGTTGATTCACAAGCATGCGTGCTTAAATTAACATTTAAATAACGTGAGTGAATGAAACAAAAGTGGGTTGTCTTTTAAAAGTTGTGTTCAAAAGGAAATACTATCTTTAAATAGCAACTAAAATTTCACATACCATTGGATAAAAACGAATAATGAAGGAATTTTAAAGAAAAAATTTTTCCTGGTGTATCAACTTTTACGAATACACAGATTTTAGTACCTTGTTCCACTAACTTGTTAATCTTAACTACAGCCATCAGGTATGTAAAATATACGAAATGATAAAACACATTTCAAAGTCGTTGAAGTGACCTACAGATTTACCTACTAATGATCTTTAGTTAGTGCTGGCCGCAAGAAAAGCTTTACTATTAATAAAAGTAGTACGGGTCAGTATAAAAGAGGGACTTTAGATATAAATATATATACTTATACATTACATTCACATTAACTTTACATATTTCTAAAAAATTTGCCTCGCCTGATAAAATAAAACTTAATGACGATTTCTCCTTATGAACTGGTTATCATTAGAAAAATGTCCGACTTAATTCGCAATCAATAATTTCGATGATCAAATATTAACATTTTTTAAAATAATTATATAAGCTTCGAATAAAAACAAAATATTTCCTATTTTATTACCATCTTAAGTAAATTATATTGAGGCTTATTTCCCATTTTGCTTTTCTTGAAATTAAATCATCGTGAAAAGGTGCTCGAGCAATTCTCGCACGATGGACTTTGGTAAGTAAAAACATAATTACGAGTTAATTAAGAAAGATATTATAAATAAAAAATAAGATATTTATAATAAAGATAAAATTATGAAAATATATGTTTTCCTTACAAATAATAATGTATAACGATCGAAAAGGTAAAACAGGTCGCAGGAATGACTTTAGGTCAAAAGAGGGCAAGAATTTTTAAAACTCATAACCGATTCTAGTCAGGTAAGTTGGTATTTAAGGATCATTGAAAATAAACTCTCGCCCAGAAAAAAAGAAGTTACCATGCGTCATAATTGTGATTATTTGTGTCATCTCCTAAATTTTTTTTGTTTATGAATCTTTCCGTATAAAACGTTCCAAGTGAATTAAGGGGTTAGACCACTGTGAAATTTTGAAAAAATCATTTTTTTATTGGCTTAAAAAATCTATTGAACCCTCTAGAATAACGAAAAAATGTTTCATACTCATCTGAAGTAAGGGTAAGGAGTTAAAATAAATTTTTTCACTGAAAAAACTAGTACCAAAACTTTAAAGGCATTTTTCTAAAAAATATGTTTTTCAAAGCGTTGTTCACGATATCTCGAGATTTAATTAACGAATCGACTTGAAATTTGGTATACTTATTCTAAGAACTCGTGTCTTTCGGTTGACGGACGATTTTGTCAATATTATATTTTTTTCAATAACTATTAATAATAATAATAACATGTAATTTGGGCCCAAAAATTGCGGTAAAAAATTCAGGAATTTTTTTCTCGTCGACAAAAATTGAAAACAATCAAATGCCCCGTTAACCAAAAGCCAATACAATATGGATAATGAGCATGTTTTTTATTTTTCTTTCAGACGACTGGTTTTCGCGAAATCATGTACAGCATCCGACCACGCGTGAAAATCATAGGGATGCGCGAAGCGCACTGAAAAAAATGGTTAGTAAAACCAACTACTTCGGTTTGTAAAATATGCCTCAGCTATTTTATTAGTTAGCACAGCAATTTTTCTTGTTGGTTGTACTATCTCAATTGTTATCACAAGAACTTGGTTAGTAACACCAACAATAAAAATTGTTGTGCTAACTAATAAAATAGCTGAGGCATATTGTAGAAACCGAAGTAGTTGGTTTTACTAACCATTTTTTTCAGTGCGGCTTAATTCGACAAGTTTTATATTTTCTTGGACATAAAAATTTTGACACGTTCTTCTATGTGTATAGAAGATAATAAAAAAAATTATTTGAATTTCATAAATATTTAGTTAGAAATAAATTCCTGAAAATTACCCTGAAGAAACGTCTGTCACAGTGACCTAACCCCTTAAGTTCATTAAACTCGTGATTAAGATCTATACAGATTTTGATTAACCGAATTTTAGTTTATGTGTAAAAAAACTTGACAATAGGCCTTTCATGTTTTCAATGAGAGTGCTGAATGAAAGTTTATCTCGTGAGTATATCTTTATGTAGTCGCATACTAACGACTAATAAAACGTGCTACCAAAACAAGACTTTCTCAGCGAGTAATGGATCTGTATTGAAGCATGCAAACTTCATGTGATTAAAAATGGTATAATTTCTCTTTTTATTATAATTTAAAGTTATGTGACTTTTTGTTAGCACTTTCAAATTCCGGTCCAAATTAACAGGATACAAAACTTTTCATGTCGTTTGTAAAAAAAGGTATTTTTTAACTATTAGATAAAATAGTCCCACATATTTGATATCAACTTGAATAATTAATTAGAATAAATTGGAACTTGATGTTGCATTGAAAATAATTTTAAACGATAACAATAAAAGAGTAAACTTCCATGAAGTAAACAGTTTAGAAGATGAATGCAATTTATTTTCACCTATAATTATTTATTGCATTTATTTGAAATAAAATGTTATAATGTGAAGCACTCAAGAATCTATTAAATATCAAGGACAAGCTCTATAATTAGTGAAACAATTAAAATATTGTAAAAATATTAATATAATTGTGTGAACTAAATATGAGACTTCTTTTACTGCAAGATTTTTTATGATTATTTTATAAATAAATTATAAATAATAGTAAAATAAGCAATAAATTATAGTTTAAAATACTATAGTTAATAAGGTACCAAATTGATAAATAAGCGACTCAACGATACTAAAGAGTCCAGCATAATTTCAATTATTGTATAATCACTCTAACGAAACCCAAGTGGTTCAATTGAAACAAACAAATTATATAAAGATGCAGTGATGATAACAATCGCTGAAAATATTTGACTGTAGCGCATTCAAATTATTTGTATTTATACACAGAAATTAAAACATTCTACGAATATACTTTTAAATATGTAGCGAGTATTTTGTCAATTTCATTTTATATTCATATTTATAATAAATTATTTTCGACGGACTCATTTATACGACTTTCGAAGCGAGAAACAGAAAGGCGAGAATCAGGCAGAAGCAATAGATTTAGGTACAACGCTGTAAAGCAATTTAAGGGATTAAGGATAGGCAAGCGGTTAGCTTGCAGATTTTGTATCTTCGTAGGAGAAATATTTTAGAAAGCTAGTGTTTGTCACGAAGCATCAGATCCCGTTAGCACTATAAAACTTTCCCTTAAATATCATTTTTAGCTGCCCTTCGAAAGAGGTTTTAGAGAAATAGAAGAACAGTTGACTAGCCGACAGTCAAAGCGATCACCTCGTTGCCTCGATCGTTTGTATTACAACTACATTAAATATATATTCTTGTTGTGTTATTGTGTAGTTTGATTTACTAAATATAATTCTTCCTTTTACATTCACATCCCACAAACTGGTGACCCCGACGTGATTAATTAATACGCGATTCGACACGTGATCACGCGAAAAAGTGACTGTGAAGTGACGTGATTCGCTCCTTTAATTAAAACGCGATTTGACACGTGATCACACGAAAAAGTGACTGTAGAGTGTGTAAAGAGTGGGTGTGAAGAACATAAAATTAAAAAAAAAATGAATCCCAATATGAGTGAAAGTGAAAAAAGTGCCGGAAGTAACACACAAGTTTCGCGTAACACAGAGCCCGTCAGCGCTCACGCAGTTTCCATACGTGTACCAGCTTTCTGGCCCGAAAAGATATCTTTGTGGTTCAAACAGTTAGAAGCGCAATTTTTGATCGCGGGAATAACGCGAGAATCCACAAAGTTTGGATATGTCGTTGCACATCTAGAGCCGAAATACGTCATGGAGATTGAAGATATAATTGACAACCCACCGGAACAAGGTCAATACGAGGCACTAAAGACAGCGTTGATAAAAAGATTGTCAGATTCTAGCAGCATACGAGTGCGGAAATTATTGGAAGGAGAAGAGTTAGGAGATCGAACCCCGGCTCAATTTTTACGGCACTTACGAAACCTCGCAGGAACGTCTGTCAACGAGGAGTTTCTACAAAACTTGTGGACAGCTCGACTTCCAACTTCAACTCAACACGTTTTGGCTGGAATGCCAGAAAAATCATTGACTGCGTTGGCCGAAATAGCAGACCGTGTGCACGAAATTCGTCCAGAGAAGGGCAGAATCGCTGCCGTGTCACAAGACAATGCGATAATGGCATTAAAAGAGGAGTTGATCCAGATTATAAAATTAGAGATCAGCGCAATCAGCAGGACACAGGATAGACGCGGACGATCACACTCTCGAGGACGTTCAAAATCAACGTCTCGCTGGCCTTCTCGAAATCGCGGAAACACCACACAGTCTGGAAACTGCTGGTACCATGAGAGATTTGGAGAAAAGGCGAGCAAGTGTCGAGAACCATGTGCGTGGAAAGCGGGAAACGAGAGCAGCCATCATTGATTGCGGCAGTCAACGATGGTTTTCAAACCCGTCGCATTTTTGTTACGGATCAGACAAGTAAAGTGGCTTTCCTTATTGATACTGGTGCTGACGTTTGTGTGTACCCGCGAAAACGAGTAAGTGGATATGTACACAAGTGTGTTTATGAACTTTTTGCTGCGAATTCTACAACGATAGCGACGTACGGGACGATAGCAGTCAATTTGGACTTATCACTGCGACGAAGTTTTAAGTGGCGAATGATACTGGCTGACGTCGACACCCCTATCATTGGTATGGATTTCCTGGCGTTTTACGGATTGTTGGTGGACGCGAAGAATAAACGTCTCATCGATGCAACGACAGGGTTGACAACAAAGGGCCAAGCAGCATCAGGTAGCTACATATCCGTCAAAACCATCATGGGTAAAACGAATTATCACTGCATACTAGCTGAATTTTCTGACGTCACGAGACCGGCCGGTTTCGAAAAAGAATGTCCGAAGCACGATATAAAGCATTACATCAAAACTACATCTGGACCACCAGAGTTTTGCAGACCACGACGACTTGCTCCCGATCGTTTCAAGGAAACCAAAGTTGAATTTGACTCTTTGATTCATCAAGGAATTGCTCGGCCTTCGAAGAGTCCGTGGGCATCGCCACTACACATAGTCCAGAAGAAGGATAACACATTGCGACTCTGCGGTGATTACCGCGCACTCAACGCACGGACAGTTCCTGACCGATATCCAGTCCCTCACATTGAAGACTTCGCGAGAACCTTACATGGCTGCAAGGTATTTACGACAATAGACTTGGTAAGAGCGTATAATCAAATACCGGTAGCACCCGAAGACGTAGAGAAAACGGCTATCACGACGCCTTTCGGGCTATTTGAGTTTTCTCGTATGCCGTTCGGCTTGCGCAACGCCGCGCAAACTTTTCAGCGCTTCATAGATTTTATATTACGTGAATTAGATTTTTGCTATGCGTATATTGATGACATTTTAATTGCGTCAAAGAATCATGAAGAGCACGAAAAACATTTAAGATTATTGTTAAAAAAATTACAGGAATTTGGTCTCGTTATTAATTCAAATAAATGTATCTTTGGTGCAAGCGAAGTAAAATTTCTAGGCTATATAGTTGATTCTCAAGGCGTGCGACCGGATCCCGACCGGGTTGAAGCAATTGTTAAATATCCGCAACCAGCCAATGTAAAAAGTTTGCGACAATTTTTAGGCTCGGTGAATTTTTATCGACGATTTATACCGGACGCCGCGAAAATTCAACACCCTTTGAACAACCAACTAGCTGGAAATAAAAAAAACAACGCGCCTATCGAATGGACGAATGAATTAAAGCACGCATTTGAGGAACTAAAAAACGCTTTAGCTAACGCAGCAATGCTGGCTCATCCTGTAGTTGGAGCACCACTGTCAATTAGCGTCGATGCCTCCGATTACGCGATAGGGGCGGTTTTACAGCAATGTGTCAACGAGACATGGCAACCGCTGGCATTTTTTACGAAATCTTTAGCTGCGCCACAGCGTAAGTACAGTGCATATGATCGTGAATTGTTAGCTGCGTACGCCGCGGTAAAAAGATTCAGATACTTTGTAGAAGGGCGCGATTTTATTATATTCACCGACCATAAACCCTTAACTTTCGCTTTTCAACAGGATTTAAATAAGTGTTCGCCACGTCAATTTCTGATATTTAGATTACATTTCACAATTTACGACCGACGTTCGACATGTGAGCGGTGTAAGCAACGTGGTAGCGGACGCACTATCACGGATAGAAAGTATCGAGACAATCGATTATAAAAGGTTAGCTGAAGCCCAATTAGGTGACGACGAACTGCGATTGATTCTAGAAGAAAATACTAGCGTTTTAAAATTAAAAAAAAATTAATTTTCCACATTTAGAAATCGAAATATACTGCGACACATCACACAATAGTATTAGACCGTACATACCTGCAACCCTCCGCCGCGCAGTGTTCAACGCCTTGCACGGATTATCACACCCCGGAATAAAGGCAACACAGAAACTGGTAGCTAAACGATTTGTATGGCCGTCGGTAAACAAAGACTGCAGGTTGTGGGCAAAATATTGCATTCCTTGCCAGCGAGCAAAAGTCACGCGACACAACATAAGCCCTATAGGACACTTCGGTAGTACAGGTACAAGGTTCGAGCATATTCACTTGGACATAGTAGGACCCCTGCCGAGCTCCCTAGGATTCCGCTATTGTCTGACTATGGTCGACCGAGTTACTCGTTGGCCAGAAGCAACACCTATCACTGACATCGAGACAATGACGATTGCCCGAGCATTTATAAGTACATGGATCGCTCGTTTTGGAGTACCGCTTAGGATAACGACAGATCAGGGACGTCAATTCGAGTCCAAATTATTTAACGAGTTAGCAAAATTGATCGGCGCTACACACCTACGCACAACAGCATACCACCCTGCTGCAAATGGAATGGTCGAGAGATTACATCGGCAAATGAAAGCGGCGATAAAATGTCACGAGACCGAGGCATGGGCGGAAATCATTCCAATCGTCTTGCTAGGAATCCGAGCAGCAATTAAGGAAGATTTGAAGGCGAGTCCGGCCGAATTAGTATACGGTACTACTATTCGTTTGCCAGGCGAATTCTTCCAGCGTAATGATGCAAGGATGGACAGCGACTTCGTGGATGATTTACGAAAAAGGATGCGAAAATTGCAACCAGTACAAGGGACGAGACATGGAACAAAGAATATTTTCATTTTTAAGGAACTGTCTACCTCTCCGTACGTATTCGTACGACACGATGCAGTCCGTGGCCCGCTTCAAAATACTTATGATGGCCCATTCGAAGTCATAAGTAGAGAAGACAAATATTACACAGTCCTCATCAACGGTAAGAGAAATAAAATCTCGATAGACAGATTGAAACCAGCGTTCATAATAAACGAAGATAGGACACAAGGCAAATGCGACGAAAGCAACCTCACATATGTGCAGCAACCTGAAGAACAAGCCCTTGAACGAGCGGAAGATCAAAACCGTTTTAGCACACGCGGTGGAAGAAAAGTTCGTTTTCCGGAGCGGTTGCAGGCCGGTTTCTGATTAAATATGACCTATGTATAATTAGGAAATAAGGATTTCTTAGACTGTTTTTATATAACGTTATCACTGGTAAGGGGGTATTGTAGCGAGTATTTTGTCAATTTCATTTTATATTCATATTTATAATAAATTATTTTCGACGGACTCATTTATACGACTTTCGAAGCGAGAAACAGAAAGGCGAGAATCAGGCAGAAGCAATAGATTTAGGTACAACGCTGTAAAGCAATTTAAGGGATTAAGGATAGGCAAGCGGTTAGCTTGCAGATTTTGTATCTTCGTAGGAGAAATATTTTAGAAAGCTAGTGTTTGTCACGAAGCATCAGATCCCGTTAGCACTATAAAACTTTCCCTTAAATATCATTTTTAGCTGCCCTTCGAAAGAGGTTTTAGAGAAATAGAAGAACAGTTGACTAGCCGACAGTCAAAGCGATCACCTCGTTGCCTCGATCATTTGTATTACAACTACATTAAATATATATTCTTGTTGTGTTATTGTGTAGTTTGATTTACTAAATATAATTCTTCCTTTTACATTCACATCCCACAAATATGAATTTACAAATAATTGAAACTGATTCATTTAATCGGATTCAATCAGCGATTCACATGTAAAGTAGCGATTGTATGAATCGGCTTTAATTGTGTTACTCAATCAGTTCAATAAATCTCATTTTGATTCTATCAGTTATTTCTAGAAGGGAAATAATAAATGTAAGTAATTTTCAGAATTACTATTTGTGATATTTCAGATTCGGATTCTCCATTAAACAATAGATAAATTTTATTAAAAATTTTTAAAAATAAATTAAATATTTAAATAAATAGTATATTTCGTATCAAGTGTGAAAAGGCGTATTTTAAGACTCGAGCATGTCACGATTCGCTCGCGTGTTAAAATACGTTCCGTACGTGATACGAACGATATTTTTTGTATGCTGTATACCGAAAGTTAGCTTCTTCGATGTCGTTTTGCGTGCGGAAAGTTGATTTTCCCACACTAGTGCGGTAAAATTTGAAATTTTACCGCACTAGTGTGGGAAAACCAACTTTCCGTACGCAAAACGATACCGACAAGGCTAACTTACGGTGTAGGGCGGACAAAAAAATTTTTATTGCAGGATATTTTTTTCGCACGATGTATATTTCTTAAAATATATCATCGCCTCAAGATAAAAAACTCACCCTATATACATTATTACGGAAATATTTCTCAAAACCTAATTTTAGATTTCAATTATTTGAATAAAAGTTATTAAGAGATGAATTTTCTTGAAAGGACAATAAAACACTAATGAAGTTGGTAAAAAATACTAACCTGGAATTCATACAACTCCAATCTTGTGGGACTTGATCCTTCTTAAAATAGGGCATACCCCTATTCTAGATGGCGAAAATAAATTTCAATGGAAATCCAGTGCCGCAATCTTTTCAAACACCTTGCCTTCTCGTTTGCTCCAATAGCTTAAAAATAAATCAGATCATTTTTGTATATTTTGAATTCCTTCATAAGTTGCTGTTAATCTAATTATTTTAAAAACATTTATTGAAAGAACAATGCATTCTTTGGGTTGTAAGCGCACAGAAATTGAGTAAATATGTATCACCCAAGAGGCAATTTAATAGGATCTGATGTCAAATAAATAATAATCATTTAAAATACGTTCCGTATGTGATACGAACGATATTTTTTGTTCGTTGTATACCGCAAGTTAGCCGAGTTGGTATCGTTTTGCGTGCGGAAAGTTGATTTTCCCGCACTAGTACGGTAAAATTTCAAGTGTGCGGAAAATTAGAACAAACTTAAAATTTTTTCACACTAGTGCGGGAAAATCAACTTTCCGCATTCAAAACAACACCGACAAGGCTAACTTTCGGTGTACAGCGGACAAAAAAAATATTATTTCTTCTTTTTCGTTTCATGTTTAGGTTCATCTATAATATTATATATTGACCCAAATTAACTAAATTGATGAATTTTTATTTGGCGTGGATGGAAGTCGCTTCTAGTACCAAATATCAAGTAAAGTAGGAACTGAAACTCATGTAATACATAATTAGCAGATTTTTCATTATGGAATAAAAATATATACTCGCCAATTACGCCTGGCATTAATTGCAACTGTTATTATTATTTTTATTAATGATTGAACAATGAAAAGGTTCCTAAATTGTAGCCAAAATTCCCATGAATTTGAAAAGAAAACATCTATTAAAATAAAATAAAAATTTGTAATCTTATGATCATTGAATCATTGTCCTTTATAACTTGAAAATATTAAACACCGTTATTTTTATTATTTTAATAATTACAGAGCGAGATAAAAATATAACATTCAATGGCTTCATTTTCAAAATGTATTTAAAAAGGTGGAAAATTTTTTTCATGAACAATAATGTTTTATCTTTTAAATGATCCCTTCAATAATAATATTTTTATTCTTGAAAGCAAAATTATCTATTTTTGCCTGAGGCCTAATGTTTGCAAGTGTGCTACCTTAAGACCATGCACCCGATCAGTCACGTGACTTACATTTGGATTAGTAAATGATAAACATTATTCACTCTAATAAGGTCCGCCTTAGAAAAATTAATTTTTTTGATTACCAAACTGGAAAAAAAGTCTCGAGGTCTCTCTTCGCATGTTCTTTACAATAATCCAAAATACAAAAAAAAGTAATTATTTCTGTAGAAAAAAACAAAAATTGCAAAAACCAAACCAATTAATTTTTTCAGTCACACTTAATTTTTCTCGAGACTAGTTCTCTACACTAACAAAGAATCTCAATTGTTTGCATCTTTCATTAAATCATACAAATTATATAAAGGAAAGTCGTTTAATAACGATTATATTGCTATTATTATTAATATATGTAATAATAATAATGTGAATGAATACTCTATTATTAATGTTTAATATTCACACCGTGTGCCGCGACAACCGGTGTTTTGAACACGTGAAAGTAGTACTCACTCTTGCGGTACTCGATGCTTATCAGTATGATAATGATTACGAGCTAAATACAAGACTATTTAAAAAACTTTTTAAAAAATGTGCAGATTTGCAGAAGGTTACTGTGGCGCACAACCGAGAGAAAGGAGAAACAGGTAGTAGATTCGTCTACGACGGACGACACGATACTGGCAAGCAGCACCAGAGAATCGGTTGAACTAACCGATCTGGGTTACCCGGCCATCCGTCTGTTCGTCATTCTTGTGTATATCTTACGTTCATTTCTACATTCATCCGTCTATTTATTAACGCCAACTATTCTTCCCATGACATGAGTGTTACTTCTAATATCAATGGTGACTTGGGAAATGCGATGGGTGTTCTTCAAAAGAGATTTTTTAAAAAATCGCAAAAGAGTACCGGTACCACGTAAGTAGTTTCGTCGATTCACTGATTCACTTTGTAGTAATCGTATCATACGTAGCATGTCAAATATTATTCGTATGATTTCGATAAACTCGAGTCGTCGACCCGTCGCGGAATTATCCACGCGCGACAGGTTACACATCAAATTTCCGGTAACTTGGAGAAATCAGGATAGTATCGGTTACCAAAAGAGGGTCAATGGTGATTTTTGAATAACATATAGTAAAAGTCACAAGAATTGTAACGGTTTCATTCGAAAGCGGTTTTAATTAAAACGTTTGGTTTATAATAGGGAGACATCCGGCATATTGAACCTTCTACCAGAATTATTTCAAGTTTTGACACTAAAGACAGATGAAGGATCATCCGCCTAAAGCAATATACATATACATAGGTAAAGTTACTGTAAATCTTACTTATATTTTGTGTTCTGCATGACAAGCAGGTTTCCACAGAACTTCCCATTTTATGGAACTTTCTTGACAACAGATTATATTGTGCAATGTGTGTAGACTGTTTTCTTGTGAAATTTTGATTTATTTGTTTTCTTAGATCTAATCTGATATTGGAGATAATCAATTTTTTATGGTTTTATTTCCACCTCCAATGACGGAAAATATTTTGATTGTGGTTATGATAGTATCTCTAATAAAAAGGGCAGCAATAAACTCCCATAGAAAACTCAAATTTGTTGAAGGTATCTGTATTTTTAAGTCGTAGAGTTTACTTCTCTGAATGGATTTTCGAAATATTTAAATGAGGCTCGGACAGTCCTATCAAATTTGACCCAGAAGATTCAGAGTTTCGGTTCTTTTAACGACTTAGTATGAGCTGAGAATGGTTTGCAGATGCCCGCGGTTACGGAAATTCCCGCTCTTCTTATAAAACATTTGGTGAATACGTTCTGCTTCAATAATAATTATTATCAAATTAAAAACGAGTATAAAAAAAGATTATCATGTTTCATGATAATAATTTTCTCTTTTGAAGAACTGGTTGCGTTTTTTTGGTTTTCTCTCTTGTTCTCGTCATTAGAAATGTGTGTATTCAAAAACACAATTTAAAATTTGGGAAAATGAACAATTTTGAAGTTTTCTGTGATAAATTCAAATATTTTAAATTTCGAATAATTGTTTTTCAATGAGAGCATAAATTAGGTATAGCGATTGAAAAGGTTGAAAGGTTGAAAGGTACAGTTATTAATTATTATATCAGTTGTGAAAATAATCTACTAAGATTCTGAAGAACGTCTTAACGAGCTAAGTGAGTTGTTAATTAAAATCCGATTCTTGAAAATCGTACAATCAAATCTTCATGCTAAACTTGGTTTTTTCGTGAAAAATACATTTTCCGTGCTTGATGGAGCTACTTTTACATTAAAAATTGTAATTGAATTATTTTCACAAAATTCGGAAACTGGTGCATTAGAGGTACACCCAGAAAAAAGTTTCTTTGATATACGGTAAAAGAAAAAATTTCTTTGAATTGAAGAAAGTTTTGTTGATTCAAAAACATTTTCCAAAATGTAAGCAAATCTATTTCATTGGGTAAAATAAATTTTTTTGCATTAACAAAACAGATATTTTAAGCAAATACAGATGAAAATTTAGTTTTTCTACGTTATTAAGATCATTCCTTATGTAAAAATCTAAACCCAAGGCAAAGCTTTTAATTTTTCAAATTTTTAATAAACTTTAAATTTTGCTTTGATTTATAATACAATATTATTATTTCTATTCAAAATAATCACTCTATCAGTTTTACATTTTTCTAATTAATATTTAATGACCATTTATTTGTCTTTAATAAATAAAATGGCAATATATGAATTTTAAAATCTTGGAATTTTCTCGAAAACATTTATAGGAAAACTAAAAAAGTAGCACAAGACAACAGTACCGTATAACAATACGCAAAACAACTCATGGATTCTCAAGTGACTTTTATTAAATGCATTTCTCATGAGCTGTTTAAACAATTTATGGATGCGTTAAAAATATTCCTAGCCATGAATCAAAATCTTTTATGCAACAATATTAAAATTCAAATTAGACTATGAGCAATAAATTCTCAAAAGATAAATAACTGTTTCAATTTTCATGCTAAATGTAATAAAAATTGTATAAAAATCGCTGTTTCTTAGTAAATTTTTACAATTTTAAATATTAAAATTCAATCATAAAACAACTATAATCGTCATTAGCGCTTATGTATTCCGTCTTTCTGTAAAATGTATTTCCAGAGTAACAACTTTCATCAAAAGAGTTATTGCACTGTTACTTAGAAGTAAACGTCATGTAAATGTCTCATGAGCCAATTGTTACGTCTTCGTGACTAGACGGTTTCACATATAAGCTAACATTAAATCATTTCTCTAGACATTGATGTTCACAGGAGTCATTGACAGGACGTCGGTAGTTACTTATTGTCGGTTAGTATCCATAACTTTTAAGCTTAACCGGATACAAATAAACCGACTCTTGCGTGTCGAAACAAATTAGTCACTAAAATATACAAAAATAAAAAAGATACTCTCAAAATGAGCTACTAAAAAACAGACAGTTATTCCGTTTTACTATCATCATTTAACTATAATGTAAATAATAAAAATAAAATCTGGAACTCTAAAAATCTTGTTTTGATTTATAACAATTTTGTTCAGCCCAGGTAAAAGTTTCAGATTAGACTTCATTTCTCGCTATTCCGTCTTATTCCATGACAGTCTTTAAGGAGGTTCCCTACCAAAATCATAACGAACAGATTTTGCTTAAACTTGGATTAATGCTTCATTACTGCGTTTAGAAACACTCATTGAAATTTCAAGTAGCCTAGGTAGTTAATAAAGGGGAAAATAGTGTTTAATTTTTACATGTGTTCTTATGGGAGCATGTAATGAGTCATGCTTTTTGAATCATTTTGAATTTTTACATTCTCATCATAGATGAGAAGGTATTGGTTTTATGTGAAAAATGAATTTCGAAATTTTCATCAAATCTTTACGTTTTGAGACCCCCTGAGTCAGAAAAAAGGGTTTTTACGAAAGTGTCTGTCTTTCTGTCTGTAGTAGGTCGTGTGCGGCATAACTCTCGATAGAATTATCAGATTGAATTGAGCTTTAGTACACTTTATCGGAGCCGAAAAAGTAAGGACAAGTTCGTTAACCAGCCACATCCAATCATAATTGAGGGGTTGAGCACTACTTTTGTGTTTTTGAAAATAATTTTTTGAAAAAATCAAAAATTTCAATACTGGTTTTAGATAGTGCTCATAAATCTTTAAAAATTATCCTCATAACATTTTGTGATTAAATCAAAATTAGAAATGTTACAGCATATTCAAATTCGAAAAAAGTCAATATCAAAATTCCATTTTCCAGTTAAATTATACGAGATACGAAAAAACGTTATGATACAATATTATTTTCTACATAAAGTCCTACAAATTTGAATTGTAACATTTTTTCATAAGATGCATATTTTACTTTTTAATTCAAAAAAAAGATATTGAAAATCCAAAATTCAATTTTTGAACAATAATATTCGAAATACGAAAAAAACGTAAGAATACAAAGTTGTTCGTTTCAAAAAGATCTACAAATTTTGTCTCACACAGTTTCTGATAAAACATATATTTTTCGTTTCAATTCCAAAAAATACGATTAAAATTCAAAAATTCAATTTTTTAGACAAAATATGTGAGATACAAAAAAAACGTTTAGATGGAAAATTGTTTGCCTAAATGAGGTCTACAAATTCTCATTAAGACATTTCGGGACAGGAGGTATATTTTATGTTTTGATTTTTAATATTAAAAAAATTCGATTTTTCTCACCAAAATATGTGAGATGCTAAATAAAGTCTACGATTGTTTTTTCTTTATGAGAGATTTGGAAAAAAATAAATTATTTTAATCATGTAATTTATTAAAAAGTTACTGAAATGTATACAGAAAATCGAACGCGAAGCGCGAGCGCCATGATGAGAATGTGTTCCTTAAGGCTGATAGAGCCTTAAGTAAATTGAATTTCCTGTTTCGCTTAAACTGAAAAAGAAATTTCAGTGAATTTGAGAAAATGAGTAATTTACATCATCTGTAATATTATTATAAAATTGGTTTTGAGCTTCAGTATCAAATTATAATAAATAAACTTGAATGTATGTGAAGAGCACAAGAACGAGCGCGAAGCGCGAGGTCCAGAAAGAACGGAGCACGAAGCGCGACGATCAAATCGCGCGCCCTAGGCGCGCTCAAACTTGCAAGCGAAGCGAGCTGCGCGCCAAGCGCGCGATGAGAATGTGCCCGCGAAGCGGGCAGATTTTTTCAGTAGAGAAGCAACGATCCTATTTTCATGAAACTTTGAGCACATATAAACATATATTTTGTAAATCTATAGTATTTTTTTCAACAAGATTCAGTAGATATTATAAATGCTGTAGTAACCTTAATAAAAAAAAGTTACTAGAGCAGCTGCTACTCACGCCATGTTTGTAAACGTTTTAGATGATTTTTTGCTCGCACACATAAATAGCACATTTTGAACCTTCCTAAAGTAACGTATGGTTATGCTTTATCCAGTTTAGTTCTTTATGACATTTTTTCAATTACGTTACTTTACATCTATTATTGTGGTATGAGGCATTGATATCAAGTACTCTCCGGTGCCCCGAGCAAACATTGGAATATATTTTTTCAGAAATCCAAGAAAATAATATAGTTGGATCGTGAAAATATAGTTATCTATTCATTTCTAACGCATAAAAGAATTTATAACTTACAAATTACAGCACACTACAAATATCATGCCCTTGCGTAATGCCCCTTTTTACTGAGCCGTACCTGCACTAGGCAACCTTCTTAAGGGCACGGAGAAAAATGGAAATCAGAAGAATATGAACGATTACTATAAATTAGGAATGATTAGTAAAAATGAGAAGAGAGTATTTGAGAGCACAAGACCCATATTCTTCTGATCTCCATTTTTCTCCGTGGGGTTATTCTAGTGATAAAACGCTAAAAACGAGAAGTTATTTCAGGTCGTGATAAAAAAACAACTATAATAATAGCAATCGATTTGAAATTTTTTATGTATTTTTATTCATCCTTAAATTTAAAATTTGCATCGTCAAAAAAATTTTTAAAACAAAATGGCGGCCTCAGCGTTCTCATGATGCAGAGCGACCGCGCGACGAAGAGGAATTGCGCGATACATTGCCCAGATCGTCCAAGTGATCTGTAACCAATTTACAAAAAAATTTCTTTTAGTTTTGACAAAAAACTATTGAATGAACCTAAAGTTTACCATAAATATGGAATTTTCGCAATTTGAAGAATATCTGAACATAGTGCTCTCAATATTGACCACTTTTTTAACCGAAAATAGTTTCCACAAGTTTCTAAAATTCAATATTCATGGCTAAATTTTGGTACAGTCGATAGTGTTTTGTCAAAAGTAAAAGAAATTTTTTTGTAAAATTGTTACAGATCACTTGGACGAACTGGGCAATGTACGACGCAATTCCTCTTCGTCGCGCGATCACTCTGCATCATGAGAATGCTGAGGCCGCCATTTGGTTTTAAAAACTTTTTTGATGATGGAAATTTCAAATTTAAGGATGAATAAAAACGCATGTAAAATTTCAAATTATTTCAAATATTATAGTTATTTTTTTTATCACGACCTGAGATAAGTACTCGTTTTTAGGGTTCTAACACCAGAATAACCCCTTAATCTGTTCCTACGTATCTTAAAGGGGCATACTCAGTCAGGAAGGCAAAAATATAGGATTTTTGAAAAATTTGTTATAAAAAACTGAATGAATATATTGATTAAAAAACTGATGCATGTCATTAAATAACATTTGAAGACCATGTAGGTATTTTTTCATTAAAAAAAAATAATAATTATAATAGTAGTGTATATTTCACAAAGGGTCTTGAGAAAAAAGTATCCCTCTCATGGACATGATATGTCGAGACAGGATCATCTGAAATCGAAAAAGCAAAAAGATTCCGTTAGTAAATGACTTTGTCTAGTACTTGAACAAAGAATTTTGAAAAAAATTGAATTTTAAATTTTTAGAGAACTTTTTAAGTGAAAACCATGATTTCTGTTCCAAAAAATCGACCATTTTATTTTTTCAAAGGAGTTATAATTATTTTTTTTTTAAATCCTTCTTTCACGGGCAAGTTAAATATGTATCAAATAAGTCTGGAAAATTTCAAACGGATCAGTGCATTAGTTTTTGAGAAATCGTTTCCACCGAGTTCGAAAATGTTGTTTTGATATAAACGCGTTTAAAGTTTTCAATAAAAATAAAACCTTGACAAAATTTGTTTTTCAACTCACACTGAATCATCAATTCTGCTCCAGTCGTCTTGAAATTTTGTGACAAGATTTTCAAGATGTTTTACTTCAATATATAAAATTATTGATAAAATGCATTTTTCAAAATTTCTGACTAAGTATTCCTCTTTAAACTGTTTCCGAGATATTTCGAATTTTTGAATAAAATGTCTTCTGGCAGTGGCGTAACTACTGCCAAGCTGGTCACGTAGGTTGTCTGGGTCCCGTAACATCTGGAGCCCCCAAAAAGTCATATCATTCGAAAAAAAATTTGGTTTGACATTTTTTGCAGGATGTACAATTCAATTGAAATTTTCGCAGATTAAGTTATATTTTTGATTGAATTTTGAATTTCAACTATGAAAGTGGTGCTGCAGTCGATGGTCTCGTAGCCTATATTGTCATATTTTTCGGAAAAAGGGCCCCCTACTAAAAAAATATCTGGGGCCCCAATTATCGTAGTAACGCCACTGTCTTCCAGATTGAAATTTTATCAATGAATTCGGATTAAGCCGGATTGATATTAATAAGATATCTCTGAATTTTGGATTGATTCCTTATCGGCGGGGATTGGTTTGGTAACTGATTTCGGAATAGTACCCAATGAAATGTATAGAAATGTTTTTAATCCGAATGTAACTGAACAAAGTTTTCAATCCAACGTCAAAATGATTCAGGTTGGAAGTCCCGAACTGACTCGAATCAGAAACTTTGTCCAGTTTCACTCAGATTCATCCGGATTGAAAACCCTTTTTTATATTGGATTAGATTGGCGCAGAATATTCCAGAATGAAATCTTACCTGAAATTTCCACCACGAAAGACAATATTTTCTAATCTATGTAATTCAGTGTTTCAATAATCAAATAACATAATCATATTAAAAAACCATAAAACAAGGATTGAAAATATAAATAAATATCCACTCACACTCTTCTTTAGCAGTATCCTTCCAAGATTAAGTGCTAGATAGCAAAAACCATAAATCACCTTTCATCACAAACAACAATCTATCAACATCACAATTAAGAATTCTTAATTGCAAAACCATTTACAGATCCAGATCTTCTCCTTCTTAATTGACATCGAAAGAACAAAAACCATATAAGAAACGCAGATTGCATAATGATTAAAAAATTGCACGCGTTTAAATAAATACCACAATTTCTGTTTTCAAGAAATAAAGAAACCACTACACCAATTTCTACTATAGAATTCGGAACTCTGAATTTCGAAATTGCAAACACCACCAATTTAATAACAGATTCTATCAAGACAGATTCTATTTACCAAAGAGTTATATGGTTTCTGCCACTTTGATTGACGATTGGCAAATGAAAAGAGGAACATCGCTGGGCTTATGACAATGAGTAATGTTCTCAGATCCGTTATGTTAACGTGTCTTTCTTCGCCCAATGAACGTTCCTGCGTCTTTAACGGTTGACTTATAGTGAGTGAATCAAATTGGTGTATCATTACCGGCTAATTCCTGTAGTGTCTTCACTGATTGTTATGATTAATCGACTCAAGTTCCAGTGATGAGCGGGAAAGTCATTAGTGTGTCCCAAAACGACGCTTGAAACAAAGTACGAGGTCCTATAACGGTCTCTTCGGATTCTTCGTACTCGATTCTTGTATATGCGCACGTATGTATCATGTGTATCACGCACTGAAAGCAATACTCGCAATACCACGCGTACTAACGATTGCGGACCCAAAGGAGGTGCGGCGTCTGGCATTCTCCCAAATCCGTCAGTGGGTCAGTCATACAAGGGGCCGATGCACTCATATTCTTCATGTTTTCCCTGATCTGGCGACCTTGACCACGAACTCCAAGCCCTTCATTTATAATTAGGGTCACTTGGATGGATACACCTTACGATCAAATTAACATCCTCGCGACTTCTTTTCAGAACTGTATTAACCTACTTTTCACAGGATACACCTTTTTTACCCAGAATGCATGTTTTTCAATATTTCTGTACATTTTGAAAACAACACTTTTTTTTAAACAAACAAATCTGTGCATTGCTATGGGGTCAAAAATACCTTTTCTTGATTTAAGGTAGTTATAGTGCTAAAAATCAGGGCTCTGGAAAAATAATTGAAATTTACGGAAAATAATACTTTTAATTATGTTTTTTGTGATAATATTTTTCCTTAGTATCGCCACTTACTAATTTTTTGAAAATTATTGATCTATGCTGTACTGTTTTCAAATTTAAAAGTAAAGTTTACAGTGGCTGAAGTCAATAAAAAGATTTTTTAGAAAAAAACTTTATTTGAAGATTTTCACTTATTTTCAAAATTGGAAACAGTAGAGTTGTAGAGGATACTTTTCTTTATAAAATAAGCCATGCTCGATGGAATTCCAATCATTTTTATAAAATTGGTATGAAGCGACAGTAAGGAATAATTCTATTAAAAAACAATTAAAAATATTATTTATCGAAAGTTTTAAATTTTTTTATGAAAAATCATATTTTTTATATAATCATATAATATAATCATATAATTTCAAGTCTTAGAATCATAGAAAGACAATTTTTTTCCAGAGACCTGAGTTTTGGGACAACTAACTTAAGAGGATCAAAAAATCGAATTTTTTTTTGTTGCATAAATTGCATCCAAATGTAGAGTAGAATATGTGGCAGATATCAGATTGACGGTGAGTCAAAATTTTATTGGTGGTAATAGTATTTGAACCTTAAAATGCGTTTTTCTCAAAACTGTATTTTTCAAACCGGTGACCACGATACCTGGAAATCCTTTGAAACATTTAATTGAGAATGCACTGGTGGAACGGAATGGCCGTTACAACCATATTTATGATTAATACCACTAGGAACGAGCGTTTGAGAGTAAAATGAGAGTGAACTCTCAGAATACTCTCAAAATGCTCTTGTGTATTAAATTTCTATTGGAATTGCTTAAATTGCGCGATTCGCGTACATATAGCATTAAGAAGAAAGTGAAATGGCGTTGAAAAAATGCATTTCCAACTGAAAATCTTAGTCAAAAACACAACTGAAAATCCAACTGGAACTTCTGGCTAGAAATCCTAGCTAGATATCCAATTGGATTTTCAAGCTGGAAATTTCGACTGGATTTCCTAACTGGAAAGTCCAACTGAAATCCAAATGGATTATCCGACTTGAATTTGTAGCTGGAATTTTCAATTGGAAATCCCAGCTCGAAACCTCAGTTGAGAATCTCAGCTGAAAAACCAAGTGGGAATCTCTAGCTGGAAATTCCAGTTGCAATTTCTAAACAGAAAATCAAGTTGGATTTCCAGCTGAAAAAACAAGTCGGAATTCTCAGTTGGAGAACAAATTTTACATCTCCTATTGGAAATCTCAGTTTAAATTTCCAGTTGGATTTCTAGCGAGGAGACCCAGTTGGATTTTCAGTTGTGTCTGTTTACAATCGTTTGATAGGTTTTTTACACAGTTTATTTGAATCAAGGTCGAGGAAATAATAATAGATTCCATAAAAAGTTTGTTTGATTTATAAATAAGCAATTGCGACACAATCGTTATTAAAAATATTATATAAAAATATATGAATATATTAATAATGATTGTGATGCAATTGCCTATTTTGGAACTAAACAAAGTTTTATTAGAATCTATTATTATTTCCTCGACCTTGATTCATATAAACTGTGTAAAAAACCTATCAAAGGATTATAGACAGACTGTAACATGTTCAAAACAAAACATGTTCGGCTCCGTTATTCGCCCGCGCCGCCCGGCTCGCGCGCTATCTAGCTCACCTGCACGCGAGATAGAATATTATAAATCATATTTAATAAAGTATTCAACCGTCCACTTTTAAAATTTGAGACAATATTCTACATACTATAATAACAAATTACAGAAAATATTATTCAAATCGGAGAGGGCTTTTTCGAAATAATTCAAATTGTTCAACAAAGTGCTTTATAAAAATTACTCAACAAATAAATTTTTGACGGTTCAAACGTGCACTTTGAAGTGGACCATATTGCACATTTCGCCCTAAAATGCCAAACCGTTGTAAGAAAAATGGGCAATTTGCGAAGCATTTAAAGAAAAACTAAAAATTTGGTTATAAATTTGACGTGGAATCACCCATATGAGTTATGCCAAAAAATTATAGTGTTATGATACTTTTCATGATCTGATACTTTTCAAAAGAAATATAGAATTAAATATATTAAAAGTATTATATTTACAATCGAGCCTTTCATTTCCGGTGATTCTTTCTAAGAAAACGCCCACTACTTGTGTTTATAAGTCGAAAATTCTTAAAACGTTAAGAGTTTTCGGTCGACTTCAATAAACCATACCCCGGAAATAGGTGGTCCAAACGTAATTACACCTACACATTAATAAAATAATTTTCAGTATTATTCTAACATTTCTACCTATACTAGCGTTCACATTCCATTTTTCGGTGTGTAATGCTAGATAAAAGTCATATTGCAGAATGTCAATAAAAGATCTTTTTTAAATACAAAAAATAACATATATCGGATTCCGTTATATGCATATGGGTCATTTCATGGGATATTTACAGTCAACATTTTTTTTTCGACGAAACATTTTTTTTTGCCTTTTTACTTCGAAAATAATCAACACGTATTTTTTTTTCAATGTGATACTTGAAAATTTCGGGATATAATTTTTTTAAGTTTGGCACTTGGAAATTTTTTTTTTTTTTAACAGCTCACTGTAAAAGCAGTTTTGAATATAAAATGTAACCCTTGCACTTGAAATGCGCGAAAGAGTACGAGCTTTCAAAAAAGTTATAGCACACATTTCGTTATTTTTTTTGTAATAACAATATAGTACATTTTTATAAACAATTAAATTTTTTTTAAATTTGGAACTAATTTTTTTCAATTTTTTTGTTTCTAAATTTTTGTTGAAGTTTTTTCAATATGCAGGCAAAATTTTGGAATGGAAAAATAAAAACTGTAGGTGTAATTAATTTATAAAATTAGTCCCGCGCGTTGTAAAAAATCATAGTGGAAAAGACAAAAAAAAAATTGCGGTTTGAATGTATCATTTAGAGTAATTTTATCGTAAGACTTCACTCATCAATTTATCATTATAACTAATGATTCGTTTTGAAATTGTCTACGCACAAGTTTGAATGTACTTTCAACAAAAATCTTCCATCTCCATTTCGCGCATTTCAAGTGCAAGGGTTACATTTTATATTCAAAACTGCTTTTACAGTGAGCTGTTAAAAAAAAAAAATTTCCCGAGTGCCAAACTTAAAAAAATTATATCCCGAAATTTTCAAGTATCACATTGAAAAAAAAAATACGTGTCGATTATTTTCTAAGTAAAAAGGCAAAAAAAATGTTTCGTCGAAAAAAAAATGTTGACTGTAAATCTCTCATGAAATGACCCATATATACGCTACCGGTCAAAATTGTGGGACCACCTGTTTTTCGATGATTGCTTAAATTATCTTAATTTTCATTCTGTGAGCGATAAAATTTGTTCTCTTAGTAAATTGAATACTATCAAAATTCTCTATAAAACAAGTCCAGAATTAAGTAATTTCGTTAAATTTTGAAGAAGGTATTGTAAAAAAGTCTAAATTTCAATGTTTTCTTAAAATTTAAATAACTTTCGAAATAATTAACATTTTTTAATGTTCTTGGGCTTATTTTGAAGCTAAGATTCTTCAAAATCGCAGTAAATTATCATCATAAATGTATAATTTTTTTCTTGCATAGTGCAAAAAGTAAAATTTGTAACAAAAAAGAAGGGAAAATTTGAAAACATTTCATCTGTAGGAAAATCATAATAAAAGTCATATAAATATATATTTCGAGGGGATTCTATAGAAAATTCATGAATATATGTTTTATATATCTTATAAGGATGTTTTCTTCAGCAAAAACAACATTGGAATTTTTCCAACTTTTTTATTTGAACTTTAACCTCGTGCACTATGCAAGAAAAAAATCATACTTTTATGATGATAATTTACTGTGGTTTTGTAGAATCTTAGCTTTAAAATGAGCCCAAGAACATTGGAAAATGTTGATTATTTCCAAAGTTATTTAAAATGTAAGAAAACATTGAAATTTTGACTTTTTTGGAATATCTTCTTCAAAATTTAACAAAACGACTTCATTCTGGACTCATTTTATAAAGAATTTTTATGGCATTCAATTCATTAAAAGAGCAAATTTGATCACTGATAGAATTATAATTAAGATAATTTAAGTAATCATCGAAAAACAGGTGGGCCCACAATTTTGATCGGTAGTGTATATGTACCTCAAATGTGAGTGAAAATGACTTTTACTGAACGATAACGGACAATTCTTAATATACTCCCACGTAGAACACCTGGATGCAACACTGGTACTGAACAGAATTTTAAATTACAGGTGTATCTTATTTTCTACAGACTTCCGGATATTCTGGTCAATACATTCGTGATATTAACTTTTAAAGTATAGTTCTCAAATTTATAGAATTTGAAATGTTCCTGTGGAAAAAGTGACGCTTTCGACTGGTAAGGCAATGTTGTGTAGCTCGGTTATTTTCCACCAACTGTCTTTTTATTACCGACAATACAGTTTTGTTCAGCAGTTACACTTTATAATTTACGAAGTTTTAATTCTCGACAAATAATATCCTTGATCCTATAATGATCGACTAATTTCTTTCTAATGAAATTTTATCTAAATTTTGATTTTGCTTAATCTATGTTTACGAGAAATAGAAAAGATATATAGAAGGCTCTATATGTATGTGAAATGTAAAGATTCATTCAATTATTAGTATTTCTCAAAATTTACAACCATCTTTTTGTCCGAAGCACACAAAAAGTTAGCCTTGTCGGTATCGTTTTGCATGCGGAAAGTTTATTTTCCCGCACTAGTGAGGTAAAATTTTTAGTTCGTTTTAATTTTCCACACACTTAAAATTTTACCGCACTAGTGCGGGAAAATTAACTTCCCGCACGCAAAACGTTGCCGACAAGGCTAACTTACAGTGTACAGCGGACAAGAAACTATTTTTAAGAAGCCAAGAAAATCTGATCCCAATATGGGATACTTAAAGAAATTTCCGATAAAACGCACAGTAAATTACTGTTTCTTTTATAGTTATTTATTGAAACCAATGGCATAAAATTGTGATTAACAAAAATATATACAAACAGCTTAAATTAAAATTTAAAAATTATCATACAAGGCATGAAAAAAGTACCACGATGCCAAATTATGTAGATATGGATAGAAGCTAAACTGGGCCCTGAGATCAGAAGAAAAATTTATAATCATACAAATTTTGTATCCAATACTGTTTTCAAAAACTCATTTTTATATGTTCTGAAATCTGTACTTTTTTCACACCCTATAAATGAATTCTGGTTACAAAGAGTATCCTATATTATGTACATCATCTGTAATGTTCCTTTTATAGAAAAACATAAACTTCTACTCAATCTACTTTCAGTTCTGTGAATTATTAATACAAAACTTATAAAGTGTCTATAATACAATAGAAAATATGGTCAATAAATAAAAATACATTGCGTAGAATCAAGTTGGTACAGATTTTAATCTATTTAAATTCATTAACATATCAGTCACTATCGAAGTACAATTTCTTAAGGCTAATTGTCTCTTTCATTGTGTTATGCATTAATTCTCTATCATTCACCTGATTCGTATTTGTAAATTTATTTTCCTAGGACTTTTTTCTATATTATTTTCTATACATAAATAAATAAATAAATAAATAAATAAATTGAAAATTATACCTATTAATTAAAAATTAAGGACGAATAGTAAATAATTAGCTTTGTTGGATGTTACTGGAATAAATAAATCATTAAAGGAGGTAAAACAAAACGTGTAATACGTTTACTGGCATCCTTCGCATAAATCTATCATAAATATTTTCACATTCACGCATTACTTAAAAATTCTATTAATTATCATTGTATTACCGGCGTTGTCTGTATGCTTGAAAATATCCTGCATAAGGATTAGCATATCCAGGATGATATCCAGGCAAAATATCATTTCTATGACCCCATGCTTGTTCATCGTGGCCATATCCTAAAAAAATTAATCACATTAGAAACTTACTTGCAATTTTTTTGATATCTATCATCATTGATTAGGAATTTTCTATGAATGACAAATTATCATCAAATAGTTATTTCTTTTAAATTACTTCAAAACTAAGAATCTTGTTTCTATTAGCCTTAGAAATTAATAAATATTTTCTTCGTATGAAATGTTCTAATGAATTTAGTTAGTAAACCAAGTTTAGCTTTTTAAATACAAGTTCTCAAACTCTAATGAATATTTTCGATTATTTTAAAGAAAATGTGTGACCTGATGGATAATCAGCCATATTATTTTCAGCAGCAGTGTCCCAAACTTGATGAGCAGTACCTTGAGGAGGAACTTTACAGATCTTCAGATGAGAAAGTATTGAAGGCAGGAGTAAAGATCCAATTATTAAAATCTTCTTGATGAAATGGACACTCAGGAAGACTGGCAACATCAGCAGCTTCAATTTTATTAGATTTAGTAGAATCAAGAGAGGCAAAATTATTAATTTCTTCTTTTTGTGAAAAATACGTCCTTCTCCTGTAATTATATCAATTATAAATCATAAATATTGTTTCCTTATTCATGTAAAAACTCTACTTAATTTCCTTTTTAATAAAGTATTGGATGTAGTATTAAATTAAGAATTTAAGCAAATATTCTCATCTTAACCCGTTTCCGCCGAAAACGCCACTCGCGGTACATTGGTCTTCGGGAGCTCATAACTAATGCTGTAGGCTTAAAAAAATTCAGAGAGACATATTTTTAAAGCTTAAGACCGGCCCTTTCCCATAGCGAACTCCAAATTGCTTCAACCTCTTAGTAATTATGACCAAAATTTGTTTACACAAAAAAAAAGCATGAGTTTTCCGCTCTCTTTTTTTAAAACTGAGTTTTCAAGAGCTTTCCTGTTAGCAATCAACCTGGGACCTTTTCAGTCGGTGGAATAAATGTCTGAACTTTAAGAACCCATGGTTCAAAGTTCGATTTTAGGCCTTGGTATTTCCAAAATGGCGCCCTAACCGCAAAATTTTTTCAAATACATTCATGATTTTTTAAATTGAAAACTATGAACTTTCGGTGAAAACACCAGGAGTGAAAAAGTTCTTGAAATTACTCAAAGAATGCCCTTAAATTTTTCCAACTGCTTTCGAGGAATTTTTTTATTTTTTGTAAATGGTTAATTTTTGCAAAATCCAAAAATTGTTCAAAACGCTTCCTAAAAATTATTTTGGATTCTTTGGCTAATTCGTGATTTTATTTTTTTTATATTTGTTCATTTAAAAAAAAATTGTTATCATTTTTCAAGTGATAAAAAAAATCTAAAGAAAACAACGAAAAAAGTCTATCTATATTCGTCAACCTTTACGATGATGATAGTTGGGCAACGTAGACTTTGTTTATGGCAGACAGACGATAGGAGTTTTTTGACAATAGTATTTTGAAATGAGGAATTTCTTTTGACAGCAATAAACTTAAAACAAAAACTGGAAAGCATAAAATGTTTCACGAATTAGCCGAAGAATACAAGATAATTTTTTGGAAGCGTTTTGAACAATTTTTGGATTTTACAAAAATTAACCATTTACAAAAAATAAAAAAATTTCTCGAAACCAGTTGGAAAAATTTAAGTACATTCTTTGAGTAATTTTAAGGACTGTTTCACTCTTGGTGTTTTCACCGAAAGTTCATAGTTTTCGATTTAAAAAATCATAAATGTATTTGAAAAAAAATTTCGGTTCGGGCGCCATTTTGAAAATACCAAGGCCTAAAATCGAACTTTGAACCATGGGTTCTTAAAGTTCAGACATTTATTCCACCGATTGCAGTGGTTGCAGGTTGATTGCTGACAGGAAAACTCTTGAAAACTCAGTTTAAAAAAAAAGGAGAGCGGAAAAATCATGCTTTTTTTGGTTTAAACAAAACTTTTTCATAATTAATAATATGTTGAAGCAATTTTGAGTTCGCTATGGGAAAGGGCCGGTCTTAAGCTTTAAAAATATGTCTCTCTGAATTTTTTTGAAGCCTACAGCATTAGTTATGAGCTTCCGAAGATCGATGTACCGCGAGTGGCGTTTTCGGCGGAAACGGGTTTTAATAGTAATTATGCGCAAAGTGTTAAAATAGGCAATACTTGCCCCAATACTTTTTTTAGTGCTTCGTCTAATTTTTTCACAAGAATCAATCTTCATTGAGAGTTTCTTCTTTTATGATAGAAAGTATTAGAGAAATTATAGTAGCAAATATTGACCAATTAAATAATTGGCACTAAAATAGCATCAGGTCTGATAATACTTTCTCCAAATCTCTTGCCATGTATTGGAACTAACCCTTATGACAAAAATTATTGGTAAGTATCAAGTAAAATTTCTTTTTCACGAAGAAAAACTTTTATCGCAAAACTCAATTCGTATTCAATACTTAATCAGGGGAGAAAGTATCGTGTCAAATATTTACTAGTGTACATATACATTATTTCGCAGTGAATTTCACTGATTCAGATTTAGAGAATTTATAGTTATTTTTAACAATTGTGAGAAGTGATATAAGAAAAAGATTAAAAGATAATAGCAAACTAGACTGAAAAAAATTGGATGATAAACACGAAATCTGCGTAAAAATAATATTAACTCTGAATAGAATTGAAAAGGAATTTCTAATTTAAGCAAAATAATAACTTCAGTGAATTAATTCTTAGTAAATTTGATAATTATTTTCATAAATTAAATTACCTTGGTTCTGTAATTTCATATTATTGTATTCATCTTCATCGACAACTATAGGGCCTGAAGTGAGACTTCTTGCCCCTGGTGAATGTTCAACTGTATACACGAGTGCTCGTTTGGTCAACATATCTTCGGCGGCATCTCTTACAAAATTTAACGTGGCAACTAGACTGTTTTTGGTTTGATTCACTGCAGGAATCGGTGGTAAAATAGATTCACCCTCTAATGATGGTATTCTAATTATTCTAAAAGGTCCATAACTTAATTCCTGAAAAAATTAATATACAATGATAATGAATTATTCTATTGAAAAATAGAAGTTCATTGTAAAATATATTATTTCAAATTATAAATATATTTATTGATTAATTTATTTCCAAAGCTCTTTATTCCATGATAAATCTAGATTTTCCTATTTACAATATAATATTTCTGGACGTTAAAATTATTATATTTAAAATCCATTCGTTTAATTATCGTCTAGTCGAATATTTTTAAAAATAGTCAAAAACATTTTTAAGTGTTGAAATTTGTAGTTATAAAAAACTATTCCATAATTCGCAATTCCCATCATAGAGATTTGTTTCCAAGTCTGGTTCGAGATTCATTTAGTTACATTACTGTAATTAAATAGATATTTATCTCTCAATTTTGAACTCAGTTTTTTCAATCATAAAAGGTTGTAACTCTCTACTTTTAGGAAATATACTGATTACAATCACACAAAAGCTAAAAATTAATTCTTTAATGAATCAAAATTAATCTTTAACCATGCACTTTTTTACCAAGAATAACAATTTGAATCAAAACTAATTATCTTTTTGTTCAGTAAACAAATCTTGAAATACACTCTTCATTGAAATAAAAATAAACACACCTTCTCCTTCGCATCCTGCAACCACCGAACTACTTTGTACCTTCCGCACACAACTGCATCTCTCTGAATTACACAATCTCTTCGGCACCTTTCCACAAAAATACGGGAAGAATTTCCAGAAAATTGGAAACACGATCCTTGAGTAAAAAGTAACACGAAAATTACACACTTTAGCACGCTGAAGATCCTCGTCAAAAATTCACTCATATTTCCTCGTTTTTGAATAATTCCGAACATTTTTTTTCCCCACTCTATCATAAATATTATTATTTTTACTCTCGAGTCAATTTTCATTCATCTTTTATAAATTTGATTAATTTTCAGCTTCTAAACAGTCACTATTTCTTATATATATTTCAGTATTTGCACACTCGTCTGAGAAAATCAACTTGAATAGTTCCAGTCAACCTTAATTAACAATCACTGAAGTTAAAAAATTCAAAAATCACATACATGACCAAACCGAACCCGATTTTGTGGGTGTTATACGAGACGTAAGTCTTCGAGCTTACTGGCGTTGAGTTAGATGTCTAGGCCATTTTATACGAGAAAGCACACACGTTGGTGGGGGTATCGGTGAACTTAAAATCATTCTCTATCAACGATAGATAAACCCGGGCTGCAACAAGTCTTGCAAAAGTGTCTCACCAAGTAACCAGTAGAAGTAGGAATGCACTATCGAATTATCGATCGATTTATTAGGTTACCATTATGCAAGTGCTTAAAACTATTACTGCTTTCGGATGCTGATCATATAAGATATGCATCTCATGTAGAGCAGTCAGTCTAATAAATATTAATCTCTAGAACAAATTTGTAGCTAAATACTGCAATTAGTAATAATATATCCGCATTAATCAATTAACACGGATCTTCTTATATCTAAAATCTTAGTGAATTTTGTAATTTCTTAGTTTCTATTAAATGGTAAGAAATTATTATTTTAACCTAGTTAACTATAAATATTCATTCTGGTATTACTGAAAATTTTAAAAATTTTAAAGAAGTAGAGTATAACTGGATTTGTAGACGGAGAAACTTTTTATATCAATTTTTACTACTCTCTAAATCTGAATCAGTCAAATTTACACTGATTGAATCAGTGATTTGCCTTTTCACTGATTTACCAGTGAAAAAATATATTTCCCTGTTTAATCAGTTGATTATTACTGATTGAAACAGTGGAAAAAATATTCTCGCTGTTAAATCAGTTAATTTTCACTGAAGCAATCAGTAGATTTTGACTGATTCATATTTAGAGAGTAGAGTATTTTTCAATTTAGGGACATACGTATCACTCTGAGAATTTTTTCCAGTAAAAATACTGAAGTTTAGAAAAATATGAAACTTTAGAATGGTTCATAGCAAATTTTACTATAGTTTCTACTAAAGTTTCATATCATTCTTCTAAAGTTTGATATTTTTACTGACAAAAATTCTGTCCCTAAAATTTTAAAAATTTTGTCCCTAAATTAAAAAATACTCTAGTACAAATTGATATAAAAAGTTTCTCCGGTTAGGAGTTGAATTTGAATATCATAATTGTTAAGATATTTTCCCAGAAAATTAGAGATTAGATTTCAAAATTTTATGACCGAAAAGTGTCAGTTTTAAAATGTTTCGAAATAAGTGATGAATTATGCTGTGCGAACATTTACATTTGCAGATAAAAAATCAAATTTCAATAATTTTAAGAATTGAGGGTCAGATTGAACATCGTTTAATCTTCTTTGGCTTAGACACGGCTGTAACACTAACCCATAAAGGGATAATTATGTTTAATGCTCAACATCTTTTCTAGATGACAACTACACATTTAAACCATCACTTTGATTCAGTTTCATTGTCGACACTTGAAAACTATAGTTTCCTCAGAAGATTCTGATGAGTTAAAAATGATAAAGCTTGCTTTGTAATCTTTGAAAGCGGAAGTTCTTCGCATCTGTTACTCTCACCTTCGACACATGAACTTTCTTTACACATCAATCGAGGACAGTTCATTTGCTTGCAAGAAATTTTAATTTCATATTTAAAATCCATCTTAACTATATAATTTTACAGGATAATGACTTTAAAATGGATTTTTATCCGTTCGGGATAAAAATCAGTTAATGTAAAATAAAAAGACATTTTAAGATCTGATCTCAATTTTTTGGACTCCACGTGGAAAACCTTATTTAACTCTAAACATGTAGTGCAACTTTTATAAGGTCTATTCAATGTAACGTTAACTCATAATCCCACTTTTTAAATTGTAGATTTGAATTTTAAAATAGGTCATGATAAGTTGATTATTATATATAATAGGAATAACTATAAAATATATTTTCATAGCTCAGATAAAAAGTTTTCGAAATTATTTAAATTCTGGATTGAGAAAACACATCAAATCTTTTTGTTGATTCTTCATGTCTAGGGCGTTATAAATGTTTGAAATAAAATTCTGAACATTAAATACAACAGTATTCATATATAATTAAATCTATCGTTCACGGGGCATCAATTTATTCAAATCATCTGAAATTTCCGGGTACTTTTATTAGTTACACGGAGGAACTTTGTATAGAAATATAGGTTTTATTTTATAATGACATTTATAAAAAATATTAGGAATCTAGGGAAAATCGAGGTGCAATAGTAATTATTTCTAGCGGACTGGAAATTTTTTGCAATCAAGATACTAAAGATTCGAAAAAATATACTTGTATGAAACTTTAGTTTAGGTTATTGTAAAGTTTGATACAATTTATAGTAAATTATCGTATAGTTTATCTAAAGTTCAGTGTTTCGCTGCAAAAATATTGTATTTAAAATATTTCTGGTTGATCTTCCTACCCAAGTTGTTGAAATAACAATAAAAAAAGTATTGTAGTGTATTTAACAAATTTTATTTCCAAGTGATTTTTTTCCATATCGTTTTTTACCAAATTTTTAAAAATTTTGCGATTCGGATAAATCATTGATCATTTTTTCAGGGAAAAGAATCTCTACAACTTGACCATTTTTGAAAATCAATCAATTATTATCAAAATCAGCAATTTGTTTATGAAAATTTTGTTTTGAAAAATTGTTTTTTGATAGTTTCAGCCATGAAAGAATTTATTTTTAAAAGTTGGAAACCGTCAAGTTGTAGACAATCTTTTTCCTAATGAAATGATCCAGAATTTATAGGAATCGCAACATTTTTTTAAATTTGGTAAAAAGCGATAAGAAAAAAAGTTGGGGCAAAAATAAAATTTATTAATAAAATTATTTTTATGTATTTCAAATTTTTTTCATTGAAATTTATCTTCTCTCTTTCAAATTATCCCTTCAATAATAATATTGCTATTCTTGAACGCAAAATTATCTATTTTTGCCTCAGGCCTAATTTTCGTGGTCGAACTACTTTAAATAAAAACAAATGTATTAGAAGTTATCATTTAGTAAAATTAACTTAATTAATACACTTAAATATACAACGTAATTCACACACAGATAAAATTTAATGGAAATGAACTAAATAAAATTTTATTTAGTCCGACTGTATTTCGAATTCTGTAACTCGAATTTAACTTATAAAATATATTAAAAATAAAAAATACAGTCAGACAAATTGTCATAGGCAAAATATAATAATCACAAATATTTTTGAAAGTAAAAAATTTCTCATTCTCTAATATGTGTATAATCATCATCATTTTTATTTGATTAAACACATGTTTATTTAATGGTCGAAAGTACCATAAAATTAATGATGATGCACCATATGAATGTTAGAACTGGATTAATTCTTTGATGCTTGTCCCATTCAGGATATTATAGCTGACTCATCTACAATAATTCTACATTCCATATATCATGTGAGGATCACACCTTCAAAAATAAAAGTTGCTCGGCTATAAAGAACGAAAGATAACCCTTTGCCTACATTCACTTTTCACACCTATACAATATTCCACATAATTATACAGAAATTATTTTCAAAATTAGGTAATTATAGCATTTGCAATTTCGCACAAATAATTGTACCTTAATTACAAAACGATTAACTCCTGCTCACCACAAAAAGATACCAACATGTAATAAGTCTCTGAGACCGAAGAAAATTTTAATTTTAAGTAAAGAAGAACCGAGGCAGATTCCTGATCTAGTATTCTACTCACGTGAACACCTGATCTTTCACCTTCGCTTACTGTGTCACAGAAAATTATTTCCTATCTTTGTGACTGAAAATAAATGCAATTAGCTTACCGAAAGTAGGTAAGGTCTTCCATCATATTTCAAAAGCGGATAATTGAATCGTCAAGATTCAATTATCCGTGACTCAAGTCACGTCCAGTCGGACGAATATTCAGTAAAACTAGAAAAATTGCAACATTTACATATAAGAGAATGCGTATTCCAGGAGTATTAAAAAGATCACCAGGACAGAGCTTTTTTTTTTAAACAGGTTTGTGAGTTTACTCTGATATCTTAGTGCACTTCTTATATTTTTACGACCTTGAGAAACGTTGCATTATGTGTGTTGCGGTACTTTCAACACCACTAAAAATTCATATAACTATAAACTTGAAAAGAATCTCCGGATGATAGTTTAGAGTAGGCGTCTATTTGTAGCTTTTACGTATAAGTTAGAGTTAGTAAAGCAGAGCTAAAACCACAAGTGTGCTTGATTTCAGGTAAAGATACGGTTTACTGAAATTAGTTCAAAGCTGGTAAAATTTTGTGACATTCTATCATCAGCTTTTAAATTCCAAAAAAGTTGATTTACTTTTATGTAACTAGACAAAGGGCTTTTACTTCTTTTCACTTGGAGAAAGTAATGGTACGTAAATAGCAAAAAGTCTCATAAAATATGCAATAAAATGTGCCAATAAGAATATTTATTATCGTAATTAGTCTGGAGACCGAAGAAGCAATACCTCAAGGCGGCAAATTTTGATTTTTTAATTATTTTGAAATAATAAAATAAATTTTTTATATGTATAGGTTATAGTAAAGTTCGACACAAAATATAGTAAATTATCATATGGTTTTTCTAAAGTTCAATATTTCACCGCGAAAAATTCCTACTATGACACGTTTTTTTCTAAATTGAAATGCAGTTCAGCAAAAATTCTAAACTTAGGTTTTTCCGTGTAGTTTGAGATTCAGCACCAAAATTTAATCTTTAATTCAGAACCAGTAGTTTGAATAAAAATCACGTTTTTCCACCAGTATAATAATTTGAATTAACAACTCAAGTATGAGAATAATAATAAAAAAATCAAATTCTGTTACAAAATGACATACCATGGAGATTAAATGTTTATCAGCAATTTGAATTATACATTTAAAATTTTTGGTGGTGATGAATTCCAAACATACTCTTAGAAATTTTTGTCTGAAATTTCTGAAACACATTACTGAAATTTTATGCAGTTACTAGTTTGTAAATTTAAAATTAAAGTTTTTTAAATTCAGTTACTTTTTGATGAATTTAAGAAAAAATCTTTTAATTTTCAAATTCAAAGCATTGATTATCATCAGACTTGCTTTTGAAATTTTTGAAACTTGAAACAGAAAAAATTTTACGTTTTGGGTAACAGAAGCTTTATACAGTTCCATGTGATTCAAAATTCTCTTAGGTTTGTAATTTTATACCAATAAAATACTAATACTATTGATTTGTAATTTTAAGATACGTTCAATTAGAAGTATCATAGATTTCATAAAAATTTATGTAACCTTTGTAACGTAAAAATTTCGTAAATTTCAAAACAAAGATAGACAGAAAAGTTATTTTTTCAAATTGTTAACTTTCCTAAAATCGGGATATTTTTATTCCATAATATGACAATTTTATACTTCATTATAAAATCACTGATAATAACTACCACACACTTGATCCAACCTGAAAGAAATTTTTCTAATATTTCTAATGAAAAATTATACCAAGAATTTTGAAAAATCATAAAAATTTTCTTTTTAATGACGTTTCGTACATAAAAGATTTTAAAAGAAATGTTTCTCTATCAATTAGCACCTTTAACTTTATTACTCCTCAATGATATTTTGAAGAACCGTTAAAAAAGTTAATATCTGTTATAAATAGTGGATTTCTAAGGGGTATTCAAAATGAAACATTAACTTAAAATTAACCAGGATCTTTTGATATAAAGCATCTTCAAATGAAGCATAACGACACTTGATTATTTAAGAACATAAAAAATTGGGCGGCCATAAAAAAACAGAAAATGTATATACACGTTTGATCGGTTACTATTACAGAAAGTCGTTCTAACCCGTTGACCCATTTTTTCATAAACAGCCCAGTTTGACGCCGATCGTGAGATATTAAACGACAATTTTGATGTCTTCAACTCCCGATCTAGTTAGTTCAATGCAGACTTACTTCCGGTAAAACGTGAATTGATTGAATTCAACCACTGTTTTTTAACAGACACATCTCAATTTGAAATAGATTTATAGTTACATAAAATTAAATAATTTAAAACACGTTCACATACTGAAAAAAATTCCTTCCATTTATATACTACACGGAGAAAAAAAAAACTGTTGAATCAACAGATGTCATCTGCTGGAATAGGGGCAGCAGTTTTTTTTTGTAATATTTACAGATTTTTCTGTTGGATTCACAGATTGTTTGTAAACTCAACAGATGAACCTGTAAAATGTACAGACATGTCTGTTAGAATTGCGGATTTCAAGAAAAAAGAAAAATCCGTAATTCTAGCAGACATTTCTGTAGATTTTACAGGTTCATCTGTTGAGTTTACAAAGAATCTGTGAATCCAACAGAAAAATCTGTAAATATTACAAAAAAAATCTGCTGTCCCTATTCCAGCAGATGACATCTATTGATTCAACAGTTTTTTTTCTCCGTATAGGAACAAGGATTATTATATTTATCTTATAGCTATCTTCTTATCAGATGATTAGATTCACACATGTATATTTCATACATCAAAAGTTTCAAAGTTTAAATTAGAAATAATACTTTTTAATGCCAAAGAGATTCGAACCTATTCACTAAAATTAACGCATCGCAGCCAATAATATTAGCCAGTCGCCTCCCTGATAACACATTTTGCATGCAGAAGTTTTTTATCATGAAAGATTTGTGTCCGTCATTACATGCAAAATTTATGCAAATCTGGCACGAAATTTGAAATAAATTTCAATGCTATAAACAGAAATATTTTTTATCAACGTTTTAAATTTGTTACTTATTATTAAATAATATAATATAATAATACATTATTACACATATGATTATAATAATATTAATAATTATGTATATATTATAATAAATATACAAATATATATATTCAATATTTAAAGTTTTTTCTTTGATATATTTTGTAAAACTTTGACGAATAACGAAATTTATGAAAAATATGTTTCTATAAAATGTTAAAATACATTTATTGAAAAAAAAATTGGAAATAAAGTTAATTTACTATTAAAAATTACGAAAAATTACTTTAAAATGTTGTTGTAAAATTGTAAACGAAAGTTTACTTGGACGTGCTTTCAGGGCTAATAGACACAATTGAAATTTAGAAATGAATCCAACGTTAACAGGTATTTTTAAAATATCCCTACATTTAATATTTGTCCATTTATTGTTAAAAAGTTCCGCGTCTGAACTTTTTACTAAACAACGTTTTAATTTAAGAAATTTAGAGAGATTAGGAAAACGTGTCATAGTGAAAATATTTGTCAGTAAAAATATTAAAATTTATAAAATTAATAGAAAATTTATCATAACTTGTAATGAAGTTTCCAATAACCTACAATACAGGTCTAATAATTCTTCCAAAAATCAATATTTTTACTGTCAAACATTTCCAATATAACATTTTTCTTTACATTTTTAAAATCAAAATTTCAAAAGTATCGAAACTTGTAAAAAACGGTAAAATAGATACACAGAGTCTAATAAAACTTGAGTGGTTTTTGAATAGGGATCTCTTCAAATAACCTTAACTGATCATATATCATTCTGAAATAAAAATTAACATTTCAAATTTTAAAGATGAAATAAATCCTATTCTGTTTATCTAAGAAATGGAGTTTTTGGAATTTGTTAAAGCCATATTTACTACGATTACAACGAAAGCTGTTTTTCCTAGCAAAAAATGTATGAATCAAGTTTATATAATTAACTATTTATCTTCAACTTTTATATCTTAGTAAAAAAAATTGAACTTTCTATTGTCAATTAAAATTACGAGTCTTATCAAAAAATCTAAATAAAACTTTAAAACTTAAAAAATTAAAATTTTTTGGGACATTTCGTAATTTTATATATTCTTTCAGCTGTAAAATGGAATTTCATTTTGATTTAAAAAAATTCTTCGATCTTTTTAAATTTAAAATTTTTTAGCAAACCAAAAAATGCTATGAAGATAATTCATAGAGATATATGAGCATTACTAGAAGTCGGGATTGGAATTTCTGAATTTAAAAAACAATAGTTTAGCAGATATAACTGGCTAACAAACTTCATCAATTATTTTTTGGCCCATTTCCTAATGAAGCGCTTTCGAAGATATAATGAGATAGTAGACTCGCAAACATTAGGCCTCAGGCAAAAATAGATAATTTTGCTTTTAAAAATAGAAATTTTTTCTTTTTTTTTCCGAACTTTTTTTTTATACCTTTGAGCCAAATTTAAAAAAATGATGCAATTCTAATAAATCATGAATCATTTTTTGAGGGAAAAGATTCTCTACAACTTGACCGTTTCCAATATTTAAAAATAAATTCTTCAATGACTGTAACCATTAAAAAACAAAATCTTTATAAACAAATTGCTGAATTTGATAATAATTGATTAATTTTCAAAAATTGGAAACAGTCAAATTGTAGAAAATATTTTTTTTTGAAGAAATGATCCGTGATTTATTAGAATCGCATTATTTTTCAAAATTTCACTTGAAGCCGTAAGGAAAAATTTTTCGGGCAAAAATAAAATTTATTAATAAAATTATGTTTCTGTCTTTCAAATTTTCTCTTGTAAAATAATCTTTCCTCTTTTAAATGATCCCTTCAATAATAATATTGCTATTCTTGGAAGCAAAATTATCTATTTTTACCTGAGGCCTAATTTTCACGAGTATACTGCCTTTTAACAGATGGCAGATGCCATTGCAATAATCTTATTTTCTTACTCAGGGGTCTCAAGACGTAGAAATTCGATGAAAATTCAGCAGTTCGAATTTTACTTAAAAGAATACTTTGAAAAGGTAAAAATTAGCTCGGCATTCATCTACAAGGTCCATAATTATCAAATTAGTTTCGGCAGTTACAAATCTATTTCTAATGAGTCTAATATACTATGTTGCACTGAAGTGTGTCATGATAAATTTCAATACAAAAAAGAAAAATTTTTTAAGACTAATTATTAGATACACGCCCGCTGCATAGAATTTTGAACTTCCTTTATCTAAACCTCTGATTTTCTTACTTTGAAAGCAGCAAAGTAAACATAAATTATAGAGTAGGATACCATAATTTATGTACTATACCTGATTATTACTAATGCGCTGTTTGATCATTAATAGGCACTTGTCCCCCTTTAAACTACTGCAAATAAATTGAAGAATACCAAAAAATGTTTTCAAACAACTCAAAAGATGTGTAAATAGTTTTTTTCCGTAATATGATTCTAAGAAGATTCTTCACTTGTTAAATGAACCTCAACCTTTCACTTAAACTTTAAACCCAAAGCCACGCAAAGCGTGAGATCAATTGTGCGACTTAATGCACGCAATGAAAATTATGTGAGTATATATTTTGTTTAACATGTACGATGATTATAAAAGTAAGATAGTTTCATTAATCATTTATAAATTATTGACGCTCCTACTTCTAAACATTGTTTCAAGATTGCAAAATTATTTTCTTATTTTTCATGCAGTGAAATGAATATTGTAATTGATATTAAATGTACATTGTGCATGTTTTTGATTTTTCATTTTAAATACTTTATTCGTTTTTAAATGAATTTATAAAAGTTATTATTCTTCTTATATTTTGAGAAACTCTGATATATTTAAAGTTATCAAAGTTTACTAAATCCGTAATTATCTTCTAATTCCTATTTTTCAAATCTTAGAAATTATGCAAATTTGAATTATGAAAATTGAAAAGTACAAAGGACAATATTTAGAAATTGCAAAATTAAAATTTACGTAAGCTTGATAATTTTATGATTTAATTAGTAAAAAATCTACAGAGGTAAATTAAAAATGTTCAGGGGTGAAATATTTAGAATTTATAATATTAACATTCATATTTATAGTCATTTAAACAAATGTAATCAAAAAGCTAATATTCAAGTAAAGATCAGAAAAATAAAATACTGAATATTAATTGTCCAATTAATTTAAATCAAACCTCTAATCTTTAATTGTTGAAAATTACAATAAATTAATAAAAAATCCTGTACTAATTCACATTGTTAAAAATTTATATTAATGATTAGTCCTTTGTCTACTAATTATTTGTCAAAACGTTCATAACTACTTGTTGAATTACTAGAAAATTTCAATTAATAGAATTTCCAACAATTTGAATTAGTGTACGACTTTTCATAAATTCAGATTTAGAGATAATATATTATTTATGTTGAATTAACTGCTTATTCAAAACAAAAAAATTTTGTCATTTATACATAAGATTCTTCTCTGGACATAATTAATCACGTGATCTTAATACCTGCCCTCATGATAATACTTTTATATGCTTTCGTCAAACATTTTAAGCTGTTGTAAAAATATCAGACGTGATTATTGCTTTTATAGCATTTAGACTTGGCAGTTAATTTTAATTTAATTTTAATGATTGCAGTAAAAATTTGTTAATAGAAAGTAAAGACGATTTGTAGGCCTAAAATAATTTTTTCGAACTTCATATAAAAAACGATATTTGTATAAAGAATCGAACTTTTATGAAGTATATTTTTGATAAGATTTGCTTTTTTATCAGTGTCATCATAATTACCAGCCACTTATAACAACGAATTTAAATTGGGTCTTCTTTCTTCGTTACGCGCACTGCAAGGATTAATTCAACGAATGCAGAAAAAGATATGCAATTGAATAAAATATGCGGAAAGAAGATTCATGTGTATGTGTAATGTATAAAGCTATGCTCGTGTGACTTCAATAAAATTTGTTTTGTACCTTTCGTTTTCGGTCCTACTGCACTCGCGATCCCGGTGCATAAGTAGGCTAATGTCCTGCGAGAAGACACTCGTTTACGGTATATGCTTGCCTGTGCCGGACAAATACCCAAAGCCATGAGATGACTTCTCTGCAACATGCGTTTGATTGGTTTCCACGTACTCCTTACCAATCGAACGAACCTGCTAAGAATCAAGAAAATTTTGCACCTTCAACACTAGACAACATAAATTCTCATCAAGCGAAAACAGCAGTCGTCAATCTTATTAATGATTGCTCAATTCATCAACGGGCTTCAGACATTAGTTTAGCATAAAATAAAAAGCAAGACTAAATAAAATTTAAACTGAAAAATTCTATATATAAGTATATTCTCAAAAATATCCTGGTGAAAGTATCGGTTTTAAATCCATTCCGAGCCATTCCGGAATCTATTTCCGAACCAATCCGAAAAACGTTTTGTAACTCATTTGATGAAAAACGGCCAAAAATCAATCCGAATGAATCTGAACTAAGTTTTCAATCCGAAATAATCCGAATCAAATCGAGCTCAGATTAATCAAACTGAATTTTCAATCCGAATTATTCAGGCCTCGGATTTATTCGGATTGAAAACTTGGTTTTGATTCATTCGGATTGATGCCTCGGATTGAATTAGATTAAGTCAGATTGATTTTTGGCCGTTTTTCATTAAACGAGATACAAAAAGTTTTTCGGATTGGTTCGGAATGACTCAGAATGGTTCGGAAACAGATTCCGGAATGGCTCGGAACAGTTCTGATTCGCTCGGAATGAATTTCATTTCCATACTTTCGCCAGGGTAGCGTCACTACGTTTATATATATATTTATTTATTTATTTTATACATATAAATATGATATAATTCTTGAAGCAGAGAAAGACGTGGTTCATCCTAAAAGTGGTAAAAAAATTAAAAACAAACTAGTTCATTGCCTGTAAAATTTTATGGAAATTAAAAATTGACAGTTGAAAAATTAATTGAAAAAAAAGTATTGAATTATTTTTTTTAATTCTGAAAATTGACCTTTTTTGTTACTTTAAACCGGGTTTCTTCTTTAAGATAATTGCGTAGAGACTCAGATGGGGATAAACTCTGAATGCAAACCAACGTTAGATTGGAATCTTCCATCTTAAGACAAGAGGAAGGAAAGAACAGTTCACAAGTAGTCCAAATCAACATACATCTTGTCACTTCATCATGAAAGAAAACAAAAGTCAAAGATCTTCGAATCAAGCACACTTGATATATACCTAAAAAAACAGTATTGATTGATAAAAGCATAAGTGTGTTTTATTTCGTTAGACTAGCAACCAAGAAAGAATTGAATAGACAGTCGGAAAAGAAGTAAAAGAACCGACTATTTTCTTAGTTTTTTTCATTTATGATTTTCTTTCGAGTTTTTTCTAGTTTGAATCTGATAAAAATTATAGATTTTTTATTGGTGGAAATGAAATTTCCTCACTTTTACTAAAAAAACTCAATAGAAGAAAATGATAATTGACAAAATCTGAGGAAATAGTCATTCTGACTATCAGAAACTAATAGAAATCTAGTTAATGATATTTTAAAATTAAAATGAAAAATATAAATGAAAAACATAATGTTTTGCTCAAGAGAAAATCTTTTGAATTTCTAACAATATTATTGTTTCATACATTTAAAGGCATATGATACTTGAGAAAAGTAGCAAGTTCATGTGAAGAATTTGGTCTAGTTTCTACATATTTGTGTCCAAAATACGTAAAATTTTGTTTTTAAAATTTGCGAAATGGTAGAGAAGATAAAAACGGACATAGATTTTGACCCAAAAATATCAGACAATTTGTTTTTCATTGTCAAAACCAAAAGTAGTCTATCTGTGTCCGTTTTTATCTTCCCTACCATTTCGCAAATTTTTAAAACAAAATTTTACTTATTTTAGACAGAAACATGTAGAAGCCTAAAATCAATAAAATTTGTTAATTTCCTGAGTATCACATGCCCTTAAGGTAGTTGATCCACGAAAATAAGACCTCAGGCAAAAATAGATAATTTTGCTTTCAAGAATAGCAATATTATTATTGAAGGGCTAATTTGAAAGAGAAAAGATTATTTTTCATGAAAAAATTTGAAATACAAAAAAATAATTTCATTAATTTATTATTCATTATTTTATTTATTTATTATTAATTTATTATAAATTTTATTTTTTCCCCAACTTTTTATCTTATTGCTTCTTACCAAATTTTAAAAAATTATGCAATTTTAACAAATTGCAAATCACTTTTTCAAGAAAAAGATTTCCTACAACTTAACTATTTTCAATTTTCGAAACTGAATAAATTATTATCAAATTGAGCAATTTGTTTATAAAAATTTCGTTTTCGAAAATGTTTTTTTAATGGTTTCAGCCATTAAAGAATTTATTTTTAGAAATCAGAAACGGTGAAGTTGTGGGAAATCTTTTCTCTGAAAAAATGATTCATGATTTATTAGAATTGCATACTTTTTTAAAATTTGGTAAGAAGCGATAAAAAAAAAAGTAGGGGCAAAAATAAAATTTATTAATAAAATCATTTTTCTGTATTTCAAATTTTTTTCATGGAAACTGATCTTTTCTCTTCCAAAATAGCCCTTCAATAATAATATTGCTACTCTTGAAAGCAAAATTATCTATTTTTGCCTGAGCTCTAATTTTCGTGGATGAAAACTACCTTAATTAAGATATCGAGTGGAAACTTTTGGCAATTAAGGTACACTCGAGATTCCCTGTAACGAAACCTCTCTTTAACGAGCGCGTCACTCCTCCCTATAACGAGCAGACGATCGACCTCTCTTCCCCCACTACTACAGAATGAAGCGCGCTCGAATTTGAAAAAGTAATCAATGAGTTTGATGGCTTTTATCACAAATTAATGAATTAATCACAAATTTTTAGTATTTTGAGTACATACCGTCAAATAAGTTAATTCCATGTTCAATACTCACAGAAATCTTTTTTATACGCTTTTAACTATGTAAATAAATTATTCACATAGCCTCACTGACAGACTGACTGCGCGCATTATATAATGCGCATAACAGCGCCTAGCAACAAGTAGGATATGGAGGGGATCCCTCTCGCGCTCGTTACAGAGACGTCTCCGATGCTCGAGCTTCTCGTTACAGGGAATCTCGAATGTAGTAGATCCACGAAAATTAGACCTCAGGCAAAAGTAGATAATTTTGCTTTTAAGAATAGCTATATTATTATTAAAGTGCTATTTTGGAAGAGAAAAGATTAATTTCCATGAAAAACATTTGAGATACAGAAAAATAATTTTATTAATAAATTTTATTTTTGACCCAACTTTTTTTCTTAGCGCTTCTTACCAAATTTTAAAAAATTATGCGATTCCAATAAATCATGAATCATTTTTTCAGAGAAAAGATTTCCCACAACTTCACCGTTTCTAATTTTTAAAAATAAATTCTTCAATGGCTGAAACCATTAAAAAAACATTTTCCAAAACGAAATTTTTATAAAAAAATTTCTGAATTTGATAATAATTTATTCATTTTCGAAAATTGGAAATGGTTAAGTTGTAGGGAATCTTTTTCTTGAAAAAGTGATTTGTAATTTATTAAAATTGCATAATTTTTTAAAATTTGGTAAGAAGCGATAAGAAAAAAAGTTGGGGCAAAAATAAAATTTATTAATAAAATTATTTTTCTGTATTTTCAATTTTTTTCATGGAAATTAATCTTTTCTCTTCCAAAATAGCCTTTCAATAATAATATTGCTATTCTTGAAAGCAAACTTATCTATTTTTGCCCGAGGTCTAATTTTCGTGGATGAAAACTACCTTAAACAGAAAGAAAATTGAGAAATGAATTGAGTGATTTAACAATTGCCTCAATTTTTCATAACTTTGTCTTTATTATTCAACGATAAATACAGAAGTTAAATATCTAAGAGATCCTTTTTCAGCTGATGTAGTCCAGGGCAGTTGATTCTCGACAGTAATTTTTAACTTTTCCCATTCAAACTTTCTTACAGGATCTTCCCTTCAGAAATCGGTATAAAGAGGAAACAGTACAACTCAAAGATCCTAATACGGTTTACATATCCTGTAACAGTCAATTCTTAGTAAAATAGCACTCTTCTCAACTTTTGAATGATCTAACCCTGCTGGAAGTAAAACTATTGAAGAAAATAGGAAGTGGGGGATTGGAAAAGATAGAACATTTCTATCTCTCCCAACCTATCAATTTGCATCCCCAAAACTCTATCTGTATTTTCCTATCCCTTAGTCTATCCGCCGACTGAAATAGTATCTATCTTTTTCTTTACCTTTCGTGATTAACCACTTGTATATTTTTCCATTCCTCATTTATCTCCCCATAGTGAAAATTTTAATCTCTTTCTACATCCCTCTGTATCTATTTTTACCATGAAATGAAGAGTGCAGTTCTAAAAAGTATTGTGTCCATTTTACATAAGGGGAGACTATTACTTCATTGGCCATAAAATATAATCAGCCTTATAGAAAAATAATATAAAATATCTTGGTAGTGGACTGATCTTTTGTTGTAAGGAGAGATAATGAGAGATAGAAAGAGAGTTTAAAATTTTAAATAGGGAGAGATAGGCATCGACTAGTTTGGCAAGAGGATAGAAAAAGATTGACGTTGATAGTTGAAGGATAGAATGAGATAGAAAAGGAGAGATTGAAGAAGATAGACAGTAAATTACATTGAAAAAGCGATAGAAAAAGATTCACGTGGATGTATAAAGCATAGGATGAGATAGAGAATGAAAGATTGAAAAAGATTGACGTTCATAGATGTAGAATAGAATGAGATAGAAAAGGGCAGATTGAAAAAGAGACGTGGATTGTGATTGACTAAGAGATAGAAAAAGATTCACGTGAATATGTAAAGGATAGAATGCGATAGAAAAGGGGAGATTAAGAAAGATAGACGTGAATTTAGATTGACAAAGAGATAGAAAAAGATTAGGGATAATAGATAAAGGATTGGAATGGATAGAAAAGTAGTTATTAGAAAAGATAAACGTGAATTTAGAATGAAAAAGAAATAAAAAAGATTGACGTTGATAGATGTAGAATTTAATGAGGTAGAAAAGGGGATATTGAAAAATATAGACGCGTATTGTGATTGACTAAGAGATAGAAAAAGATTCACGTGAATATATAAAGGATAGAATGGGATAGAAAAGGGGAGATTAAAAAAGATGGACGTGAATTTAGATTGACAAAGAGATAGAAAAAGATTATGGATAATAGATAAAGGATTGGAATGGATAAAAAAGTAGTTTTTAGAAAAGATAGAAGTGAATTTAGAATGAAAAAGAGATAAAATAGATTAAAGTTGATAGATGTAGAATATAATGAGATAGAAAAGGGGATATTGAAAAAGATAGACGCGTATTGTGATTGGCTAAGAGATAGAAAAAGATTCACGTGAATATATTAAGGATAGACTGGGATAGAAAAGGGGAGATTAAAAAAGATGGACGTGAATTTAGATTGACAAAGAGATAGAAAAAGATTATGGATAATAGATAAAGGATTGGAATGGATAAAAAAGTAGTTTTTAGAAAAGATAGAAGTGAATTTAGAATGAAAAAGAGATAAAATAGATTAAAGTTGATAGATCTAGAATATAATGAGATAGAAAAGGGGATATTGAAAAAGATAGACGCGTATTGTGATTGGCTAAGAGATAGAAAAAGATTCACGTGAATATATAAAGGATAGAATGCGATAGAAAAGGGGAGATTAAGAAAGATAGACGTGAATTTAGATTGACAAAGAGATAGAAAAAGATTAGGGATAAAAGATAAAGGATTGGAATGGATAGAAAAGTAGTTATTAGAAAAGATAAACGTGAATTTAGAATGAAAAAGAAATAAAAAAGATTGACGTTGATAGATGTAGAATTTAATGAGGTAGAAAAGGGGATATTGAAAAATATAGACGCGTATTGTGATTGACTAAGAGATAGAAAAAGATTCACGTGAATATATAAAGGATAGAATGGGATAGAAAAGGGGAGATTAAAAAAGATGGACGTGAATTTAGATTGACAAAGAGATAGAAAAAGATTAAGGATAATAGATAAAGGATTGGAACGGATAGAAAAGTAGTTTTTAGAAAAGATAGAAGTGAATTTAGAATGAAAAAGAGATAAAATAGATTAAAGTTGATAGATGTAGAATATAATGAGATAGAAAAGGGGATATTGAAAAAGATAGACGCGTATTGTGATTGGCTAAGAGATAGAAAAAGATTCACGTGAATATATAAAGGATAGAATGGGATAGAAAAGGGGAGATTAAAAAAGATGGACGTGAATTTAGATTGACAAAGAGATAGAAAAAGATTATGGATAATAGATAAAGGATTGGAATGGATAAAAAAGTAGTTTTTAGAAAAGATAGAAGTGAATTTAGAATGAAAAAGAGATAAAATAGATTAAAGTTGATAGATGTAGAATATAATGAGATAGAAAAGGGGATATTGAAAAAGATAGACGCGTATTGTGATTGGCTAAGAGATAGAAAAAGATTCACGTGAATATATAAAGGATAGAATGGGATAGAAAAAGGGAGATTAAAAAAGATAGACGTGAAATTAGATTGACAAAGAGATAGAAAAAGATTATGGATAATAGATAAAGGATTGGAATGGATAAAAAAGTAGTTGTTAGAAAAGATAGAAGTGAATTTAGAATGAAAAAGAGATAAAATAGATTTAAGTTGATAGATGTAGAATATAATGAGATAGAAAAGGGGATATTGAAAAAGATAGACGCGTATTGTGATTGACTAAGAGATAGAAAAAGATTCACGTGAATATATAAAGGATAGAATGCGATAGAAAAAGGGAGATTAAGAAAGATAGACGTGAATTTAGATTGACAAAGAGATAGAAAAAGATTAGGGATAAAAGATAAAGGATTGGAATGGATAGAAAAGTAGTTATTAGAAAAGATAAACGTGAATTTAGAATGAAAAAGAAATAAAAAAGATTGACGTTGATAGATGTAGAATTTAATGAGGTAGAAAAGGGGATATTGAAAAATATAGACGCGTATTGTGATTGACTAAGAGATAGAAAAAGATTCACGTGAATATATAAAGGATAGAATGGGATAGAAAAGGGGAGATTAAAAAAGATGGACGTGAATTTAGATTGACAAAGAGATAGAAAAAGATTATGGATAATAGATAAAGGATTGGAAGGGATAGAAAAGTAATTGTTAGAAAAGATAGAAGTGAATTTAGAATGAAAAAGAGATAAAATAGATTAAAGTTGATAGATGTAGAATATAATGAGATAGAAAAGGGGATATTGAAAAAGATAGACGCGTATTGTGATTGGCTAAGAGATAGAAAAAGATTCACGTGAATATATAAAGGATAGAATGGGATAGAAAAGGGGAGATTAAAAAAGATGGACGTGAATTTAGATTGACAAAGAGATAGAAAAAGATTATGGATAATAGATAAAGGATTGGAATGGATAAAAAAGTAGTTTTTAGAAAAGATAGAAGTGAATTTAGAATGAAAAAGAGATAAAATAGATTAAAGTTGATAGATGTAGAATATAATGAGATAGAAAAGGGGATATTGAAAAAGATAGACGCGTATTGTGATTGGCTAAGAGATAGAAAAAGATTCACGTGAATATATAAAGGATAGAATGGGATAGAAAAAGGGAGATTAAAAAAGATAGACGTGAAATTAGATTGACAAAGAGATAGAAAAAGATTATGGATAATAGATAAAGGATTGGAATGGATAAAAAAGTAGTTGTTAGAAAAGATAGAAGTGAATTTAGAATGAAAAAGAGATAAAATAGATTGACGTTGATAGATGTAGAATATAATGAGATAGAAAAGGGGATATTGAAAAAGATAGACGCGTATTGTGATTGACTAAGAGATAGAAAAAGATTCACGTGAATATATAAAGGATAGAATGCGATAGAAAAGGGGAGATTAAAAAAGATAGACGTGAATTTACAATGAAAAATAGATAGAGTTAGATAAATTATCTCTATCTTTTTCTATAATCACGATTAAAAATGATTCAAAAGGATAAAATTTCTATCTTTTTACTTCCATCAGGGAAGCTATAATTTGAAGCAGCAAAAGCGCAAACCTTATCATCAACAGGGCATCATCCTGGATTCCTAGCTTTTTTCAAAAACAAGGGTTTAAGTGTGCTACCATCTCGTGCTAAATTAGGAAAGTTGCGAGGTCAAAACTTGCTTGCGCACGCACTTGCTTATCGACAAGAGTTTGTGGAACAGACACTGACTGAAGGAAAGAACAGGACAGAAAATTGAGCGCGTGAGCAGAGTTCTCAGCCTGGAGTTTAGAGCTGGTTTGTCAGTAGTCAGTACATAGAATACAGTTGCTTGGTACATATGTCTCATATAATTGACGATTTTGATAATAGTCTTAACACGTGCTTCTTCATACGCCTAGCGCTATCAACAAGGGCGCTTTCCTTTAATTCGAAAAAGTAGCATCACTGTGACACCCTAGAAGAAGTTTAAAGTACAGAAGGGGTAGTTAAGAACGAGGAGTTTTGTTGTAAGGAAGGAAAACAGAGATTGCGATGTCCATATCTGAGGGCGTTAGCCTTTACAAATCAAACTCGAAAATAGATATTGAAAAACCAAGATGGGACCAAGGTACTTACATTGGAAGGGCCCGCCACTTTTTAACCTTGACGAATCCTTTGAATATCTTTGCGACGTCCAGTCAATTGGAGCGAGCTCGGGATATCGTTCAAAAATACAGGTAGATAACTGGTTTAACTTCTCTGTTTTTATATTACATTATTATTGAGGTCTTTGCTCTGAAGTGACTTGCCAAAGTTAAATTTAGGTTTAATTAAATGTCTTTAATGAAGCCTGCTCCTGAATGCGTTGAAGTTTGTTGAATACCCATTAAAAAAAAAATTAATTGCTTATTCATTCCAATTAACATTGAACGTTCACTTAATCTACTGTTCGATATATTTTAAAAAGTTCATTTAATAATTCTAGAGATAAATTTTTTTATCTGAATAATTTATTTTTGAACTAAAAATAAATTTCTGTGAGGATATTAAAATCAAAAAAAAATTTAATCAATGTTAAAATTGTGAAGGTCACAAAGCTGAAAGCAAATGTTTAAACTGAATTTTTTCACTGGGCAAACATTCGACGGATAGAATCTAAAATTAGAAAATTGTAAATCTCGTGGAAAAAACTTTTGAGCCGCGAAGAAATTGAATTTCAATCGTGTTCTATAAAAAAAATTTGCGATTTTGAAAACAGTTTGCGAATTAGGATTTAAACAAAAAATTAATTTACGTGATAAGTGATACCCTAAATCATCAGAATGAGATTCGAATATGTCATGTCCCTAAGATATAATTATTCAAACATAGTTTTGAGCAATTCCCTAAATTGTATATCAAATTGATAAAGTATAATGAAACTTTAATAAAAATAATGGATGTAATTTTTAATTATGTTTCCCTTTCTTGTTGCAACATTCTCTGTAAATATTAAGTAATAAAGTAAGAAGAACCATTTTTTTCTAAAGTAAAGGAAGAACTTTTTTTCATCACCTATTCTAACAACTCGATTTTAATAAATTACACAAAGTCTTTTGAACTTTAGCATATAAACATGTCTTTCATTTTTACTATTCTTAAAATTATTTTAAAAAGGAAAATAAACTTGATTAATGATTATAAATACTTAGTTACAGGTCACTTTACAAAATATGCGACCGATCTCTTGCTAAATAAAATAAGCATTGATATTATGATGTAACAAAGTGTTGTTAGTTTTTTTTACTACATTTCAAATAACTGTTCATTTATAATAGTATCTATCGACCATTCATCCGTCAAATTCATCACTGAGATTATATTGTTTTCACACATATCAAATCTTTCAAATATTCCTAGCAATTATCTTATTATTTCTTAGCATTCAACAATATGTTGATGTAGGTCATGTTATTAATCTTATTTATTCTGTTCAAAGATACTGAAAATTTTGATCTTCGATCAAGGTTACCAATTAATAACTCCTCAAATCTGTGTTTAACAATCATTTTAAATGAGATCTAAATAATTGCTATTAGATTAACACTAGATCTATAAGCAATGATATAAATAGCCGAGTTTTGTCCCTGACTCTCGTCTGCATTGAAAAAATTCTAAACACTAGTTCGTTAAAGTTCATGTGATACGATCACTAGTATTTTTAATTTCCATTTTGGCATTCGTAACATATTTGTAGGAAATTACCGATGAGATTTTAAAATTGCGATGCAAAATTCAATAAAATTTTTTATTTTTATTTCAGAATTTTCATTGGATTTCGTGATATATTATTCACGAGCTCATTTATTTATTCCGCATGCGTGTGGTTTGAAAGACACTGCGGTATATAATGGCACACTTTACTCAAATTCTAAAACTGCATCAGACTTATCAGTTACTATCATCTTCAGAATGAAAAATAAAGCCTTAAGACCACGGACCAACAGGATTACGTGACTAGATTCCTACCTTACCAGCATTTTTAATTTCTGTAAAAAATGAGATAACAAGTTGAAAATTTGTGAGTAAATGAAATGCATTATGGCAAGTCTATCTCTACATAAATGTTCATAATTACAAAAAAAATATTTGCAAAGAAATTCCTTTTAATAATTATAAACATTTATGACCAGACAGACCTATATTAATGTATTTTATTTAATTCTACATATTTCCAGATACCTGCCTTAATTTTTATAGGAATGGGCTTACACAAAACACAAAAATTCAGGGTGAAAAATAATTCCCGGTCATTGAAAAAATATTTTCCAATAAATAACAGTTAATGCAATGGGTTTTTAAAGTTTTAAAATCTTTTTTATTTAATATTCTGAAAAGAAATTTCTCCTGGTATACCGAAATCACGAAATCATACGAAATGTACAATTGTTAAGGTCGGTGTCACAATCAACAAGGAAGAAATCTCCTGCTCCAATGGGCATAATATATGATATAAGTAAATCACTTTATGTAATACATTTAAATGAAATTAAAATCGTTCTTTATTAAAAATTTAAAAAAATTCCCAGTCCAGCGGGCACCCTGAATATTTATAGCGTAACTCCAAATTTCAAGCAATAAATATTTGACTGAATCACCAATATTCAATTTTTCACTTCCTGAATTATAATTAGCAAACTGCTGATAATACTGTTACATGCAAGAAATGAAATGAATTTATCTGTGGGACAAAACAGGTCATGGAGATTTATTTACACATTTCGTTACTCCGATATCAACTACCTTTATGGTATTTGTAGGAAAATAGCCAAGTGGCTTCATTTTGGTTTAGACATTTTACCCTCTTAAATATTTCTAAACAAAATCTATAATAGTATTCAATTGAAAAAAGAATCTCTTTAAATTTGCATTATATTTTGATGTGAGAATTCTATAAACTAAGCATTATTATTTAGTATTCTTTACAATTTACAGAAAAGGAGCGACTTTAGAAGAACTTGGAATCACCGAGGATGAGCTCTGGGCCAACAAGTACCTCTATGATAGCGCTTATCATCCTGATACTCAAGAAAAGATGACCTTGATTGGACGTATGAGCGCACAAGTTCCAATGAACATGATCATCACTGGGTGCATGATGACGTTCTACAAGTATGCAAATTCTTCAAGAAATTCAGTAAAGCTACTCATTCTGCGATAAAGTAATCATATGCAGTACCAGAAATTCGATGCTCAATATGGCAGTTGTGTAAACTATGATAAGGTTAGCCGCGACCCCTCACCTCTTTTACCCTACTAATCCAATTTGATAGATTGTAAAGTGACCAGAAAGGTTGTCGGTCACGTGATATCTCTTCTAATTATCATAATCGGTCATCATTTCTTCTCAAATAAAACTCTGACTGAACTCTATAAAGAATTTAATTAATCGCGTGAATTTTTTCTTGAATATAACAAAACTGATTCCCGCACGTCTTGAGCTTCACTGAATTGTCTTACTATTTTTCAATAAAAATAAATAAACTCAAATAAAGTCCATTTTGTTATTTACTTGCAGATCGACACCAGCTGTGATATTCTGGCAGTGGTGTAATCAGTCATTCAACGCACTTGTTAATTACACAAATCGTAGTGGATCAACTCCAATTCCAGTGGAGACTTTGACGCAAAGTTATGTGTGTGCAACTGGAGGTGCAGTGATAACTGCACTCACCCTAAATCGTCTTGCACGACGAGGACCACCCCTTGCTGGTCGACTTGTGCCACTCGCTGCAGTAGCAGCTGCTAATTGCATAAACATTCCTTTGATGAGAATCACTGAACTTCAAAATGGTTTAGAACTTCAAGACGAAAAGGGAGAAAAACTTGGCTACAGTAAAAAGGCAGCAAAAGAAGCTATTGCCTCAGTTACAGTCTCTCGAATCCTTATGGCTTCACCCAGTATGGGTGAGCAGTAGAATATTTTTTGATGAATCATTCAATGAATTAAAAATACTATATAGAATGTAGTTAATATGGAATTTTTTCTGTTTAGTGCTGGCACCAGTGGTGATGAACTACATTGAACGTAAACAACTACTTAAAAGAGCTAAATGGGCAGCAGGACCAATTCAAGTAGCCTTATGTGGAGTCTGTTTAACTTTCGCAACTCCTCTTTGTTGCGCTTTTTTCCCACAAAAAATTCCAGTTTCTGTCAATCACTTAGAACCCGATGTCCAAGAAAAGGTGCGTTCTAAAAATCCAAAATTAACAACGGTTTACTACAACAAGGGTCTTTAAATCTATTAATTCTACCTAAGGCTGATTTTAAAATATATCAATTCCTATTAAAGACATACTCAAGTATTGTCTACATAGTATAAAAAAGATATGTAGAAAATCATTATCAATTAAGAGAAATGTGTTCTTGATGAATCTAGAAAGATATTGAGCAAGACTCATACTTATCTACGTAAATCAAAAAAGCAATCTTCTCGTATACTTAAGATGTAAATCCTAAAATATATTTATCAAACTGTGAAACATATGACAATAAAATTTTATTCGGCTATGAATTCCGTGTTTAATATAATGCTTGTATTTTATATTTGTACAACTTATAAAAGTATACACTTGCAATCATTAACTGCAAATATTTTTCGACTTAAAACTATCCAATTACATGCCAGTTAAGGTCAATTCAAGTTTCGTTAGTGGAAAATCGGCAGGTCCACGAATATATTTGACAGGCGGCGGAGGTTTAATTTTTCGACCAAAGCGTCCATCTTTCCGTTGCCAAAGACCGCTTCTTGGTCGATTTCCTAATTCACGATTCTTTTGTGCGCTTCCAATGGGAGTACTTCCATGAATCACGTTTGAAACTTGACCAACAGTTGCCATGCAACGTTGATCAAAACTAAACTCTTTAGGTCTTTTACCTGGAATTTTGACGATCACCCGATCGTCACCATCTTTCCGTAAAATAGTACCCTTAGCACCAGCAGCATGAAGAAAGAAACCGCCCGCACCTGCATTTTTTTCGATGTTGTGTACAATTGTTCCTATGGGTAAGGCACCCAAAGGATAGGCGTCACCTTCTTGGGCCCTGACTGGAATTCGAGGAATCTCTTTCGATGTTTTAATTATGTCACCTACTTTCATATTTTCTGTGGCTAAAATGTACTTCAGTTCCTCTCCGGTGCCGACAAGAGCTACGAACCCCGTTCTGCAACCATCTTTGAAGATGCTTAACACCTTTTCTTCTTTTGGAGGACCTTCGGTTGGTCCGTCTCTGATCCACTGAATTTGGTGGTACTTATGCTTGATACCTCCTCCGATGCCTTTTGCAATTAATCTACCTGTAGGACAAAAAAGTAATTTCTTGTACTAAACCTTAATTATTTTAACAAATAGATTTTTTCATAAGGAAAAACTTCTAAATATTTAACTAAATACAAAATACAATTTCAAGATTTTTTCGATGGGTTATATTTCTCTTAATCCTTCAGTCATATATTTTTCCTTGCAGCCAGAAAAGTCAGAAATGCGTTTTCTGTGGGCTATTTTTGTCACTATATTCGAATCTGAGGTCAAAATTTTTTATTTCAAAGCAGTGAAAATACAATATAAGAATTCTCGAAATTTGTCATCTGTCATGTTGTCCCCGACATCTTAAATTTTAAAAATTATAAATTTCTAGCCTCATATTCAAATTTAGCAAGCCAATAAACACTAAGAGGAAAAGTTTAAAAAAAATAAAATTGTTAGTTTAAATTCAGTATAGAAAGTACGGTATTTTTTATATATTTTTGTTAAGAAAAAATATGGTGAGAAATTCTGATAAATACTTTAAAGTGTATTAAATAGGTAAAAAATTTCTGTTTTTATTTTCAAAAAAGTTTCATGGAAACTGTAGAAACAAAAAACTCTGTACTTGTTTGAAAAATAGGTTAGTTTCCATTCATTAATTATTTTTGCTCCAGTTAAAATTTTAGGTTTTAATTTAGAAATATTGTATTTATAAAAAAATGAATGTCGTTTCAATTCTTTAACAATTTAATCTTAGGTATTTTTAATATTTTACAATTTACAGTTGAAATTCTGATAGGTATAAATTTGTAGGTTAGGATCTACAACCCTCTATATAGACCTTTCAAAGTGCAGATATTTGCAAATAATTAACGAATATTTAAATGTGTAAAAACTGATGAAAACGTTAGTAAATAGAATTGAATAAACATATAAGCTTACCAGTTACAGGATCTCTGCCAGCAAGATTGGTTACCTCGAGAGGTTCAATGGTATACTTGTCTTTAAAATGCACAATTCGTCGAAAACACTGCCCTTGGCCGGGTTTTGGCAACTTTGTAGGTCTCCAAATTCTTGTTTCACGTTTGCATTTAGAAGAATAAGGAGCACACAATTGTTTTGAGTTAGAAAATTGTGCTGAGACAATACGTCTCAACAGCATGCTGGCAGACATTTTTATTTATGAATGTTTATATTTGATAAGCGACCAAAAGCAGAGCCAAAAGGTACCTTGTCGATAAGGCAGGGATCTGATATCGATATAAAAAAATATCTTCCTTACCTATTGTAATCTAGTACGATAATGAGAACAACTTTTATGTCATGTCGATAGATATCACTAGTTGTCCTGTCGCGTTTTTTTTCAAAATCTATAGATCATATTCATAAGAATCGAATTTTGACTTTTATTGAATTGTATATTGTATTGATTTATAAACATTTTTCGAATAAAGATTTCTATTGTCTAAAACCCACACCATTAAAAATGAGATCACATGTGTAGATACATCATATTTTTTTAAATTGAAAGAATTTGAAATCTTTCTGTGGAAAAAGAGACGCTTTCGTCTAACCAGTTAATTTAGAGTTATATTTTTAACCTTATATTTTTTATTGAAATGAATTGTAGTCTGTTAAAAAAAAATTTATTTCCATTGTGAACCCCCACACGAAAGACCTGTTTTAACGGGATAGAAATGATAAAAACATGCCGAAAACTGCATAGAACCTTATAGGATTTTTATATAGTTCTATACGGATTTCTTCACTTTTTTGTTATTTCTTTTTCGTTCAATAAAGTCTTTCGCGTAGGTGTAAAAGGCGAGTACGTTAATAATATCGTAAAACATATTTATTTGAGTAAACTTACTAAAACTTTTATTTCTTGTTTTTTATATCTGCACGAAAGACCTCATTGAACAAGATAGAAATGACAGAATTGTGACCGAAACCGCATAGAAGCTTATAGGATTTTTATAAGGTTCTATACGGATTTAGTCACGTTTTTGTTATTTTTTCTTGTTAAATAAGGTCTTTCATGTAGATATAAAAAACGAGTTTGTTAATAATATCGTAAAACATATTTATTTGAGTCGATTTACTAAAATTTGTATTTCTTGTTTTTTATATCTGCACGAAATATCTCATTGAACAAGATAGAAATGACAGAAACGTGACCGAAACCTCATAGAAGCTTATAGGATTTTTATAAGGTTCTATACGGATTTAATCACGTTTTTGTTATTTCTTTCTCGTTAAATAAGATCTTTTGTGTTTATAGATATAAAAAACGAGTTTGTTAATAATATCGTAAAACATATTTAATTAAGTAAATTTAATAACATTTTATCATTATATCACACATTTAGATAAATCCTTGTATATTAAGCAAGAAATGTATCTGTGCCATATGTTATAGTTATATTTATAGACGGATTTTATATTTAATCTAAAGTAATATTTATTGGAATTAAATTATTTTTTTTAACAATGTATAATAAATTTTTAATTTGGTATATATGAAAACCTTCTTCGCGTGTAAATTGGTAAACTTTAACAAATATATTGAATTAACATCCTCCACAATTATTATTTTATCAGTGTGTGCTTATTAATAGAACGAAAACTCCTTAGGATGTGGAGTTAGGGCAAGTGAACTCCAATTGCTCGGATACAATGCCGTACGTGCCGAAGTGTAAAATCCTCTTTCTTTAAACCCTTTATCGAATCTATTACGGTTGAAAAACTTCGGATCCATTATCAAACATTTCACGTGCATTCATATTCGAAAGACACACAATTACTCATTTATAAACTTTACATCTAGAGAAAAATCTTATTTCCATCAAACGAAAGTTGATGTGTATACTGATTATGCAAAAATTACTATTCAATCCAAATCAATTGAGATTATTTTAAATATAATGTTCCTTCAACGCAAATAAATATGTTTATTGAAATAAGTATATTTATAATTTAATCCAAGAAATACATTTGTTTGATATGCAAGAAAGAGTCAAGAGTAGAGTTTTAATCACTTTTTATAGAAAAAAGTAAAAAATCTATCATGTTCATGTAAAAGCGCTGAATAGTACTGAAATATCTGTTAAACTTACAGAAATTTTATCCTACCGCTATTTCAACTCATGGACTCACTAAATGTAACTGATTTATTCTCCGTGACAAAACTTTTTCCAAATTCAAGAAAATATTGTTTGCCAAATAATTAGTTCCAACAATAAAATAAAATATTTGGGCCGTTTAGCTAAAATTAAGCTAAATTAGTAAAAATATCTTAAGGGGTCCACCTGTGTAAAATTTTCGAAAAATCGATTTTTTTTTTTGCCATTTTTTGCATCTTTAAGATATGACTAATGATGGCCTTAAGCAATTTTCATAAATTCAACCTAATAATACAAAGTTCTGTTGTGTTTCCAAATTTTAAACGCGTTTTTCTAGAAACCATGTTTTTGAAATTTGTGGGCAGGATTGAAAAAAATCTACTTAACAGATTGACTTGAAATTTTAACTGACTCATTTATAGAGATAACTGAAGGTACCCACGTAGCGGTTTTTTGAAATCTTTTTTTTTTTTAATTTTACAGCATATATTATATCGAAAAAAGCATGTAAATGATTAATTTTTATGAAAAGTACTGCTATTTCTTCAATTTTTAAAATTTCGTCAAAATTCTACGTCAGTACCTCGACAACATAAACAGAAATAATATTTTTTTTACTTTTTGTGTTTTAGATAACTGGTTCGAGCGTAATCTTGCCCACAATTTCGGTATTCCATTTTGAAGGGGTCACTTTCAATGCCCTTAATGAATACAAGCCTTCGGATTACACTATTGGAAAAATGTACTATTATAATAAAACCACAAACCTTCAAAATAACGTTAAACTTATTCTCATTTTCGAATTAGTTCTCCTAACAAACATTCCCGAAAAAGCGTTCGAAATACCGCACTCACACAGGTGGACCCCCTTAACGAGTCAGCTGAATACTGCTAAAAAAAAGTTTTTTAATTTGGATTAAGAAAAAATCATAACTACCGTACAACAAGCAAATTATTTATTTAGTTGAATTAAAGAAATATTTTTCTGAGAGAATTCATAGGTGTTTACTAATACTATAAACAAAATCTTGATGAGGAGGCTTATTAAATAGTTCAAAAAGACGAATACTATGCAATTCATTTTTTTAAATTTCCAACTCTTGAAGGAAGTGCTTTTTATCTTAATTAATCCTATATTTAACAGCAACACCCTATTACAGAAGATCATGTCCGATTGTACCTTAGCATCGCACACCATGAAACGACATCGGATTTCGTCGTGAAGAACGGGGTGCTTTAATTGGTTCAGGGTAATTATTTTATTAAGTGAGAAGATGGCGGATGGAATGCTAAGAGAGATGGAGAGAGACAATTGCAAAGGAAGAGAAGATGCTGTCGGTGTGGTCTCGCTATGGGGTAGAACGCTTAAATACCCACACAATTCAAACTTGAATACAGAAACTGTTGCTGTTCGTGAAGAGCTCTACACTTGCTCACTAACTGTATGTCAGTGCCGTACATAATCAAGGTCCTAAAATTAAAAGGAGCAATGGGATTAACTAGGGGACGGTACCCTCCAGTTGCATCAGAAACCAATTATATAAAATAACAATAGACCAAGATATCAGTCCAGTTCAGTTCACTATCGTGACAACCAATCTTCACTTGCCATATAATTAATGCTTTCATTGTTCTTATAATCATTGATACCAAACTTATATCACCGCGATGATCATTATTTATTTTATAACTCTATAATATTTATTAGATCATGAAATATGTGTTTGGCTTGCAAAATGATATTTTGTCATAAGAAAAGTGATAAATCATTTTCTCATCATTGTATGATAGTACACGTGATGGCGAAATGCGACTCATACCTTTCACTCTCAGGACATAGATCAAATATTTCGTTATTATTAGACCCAGTATTTCCTAGGATACATTTTTCGCAAGGGAGATTATATTGCCAAGTCATATTTAAATATGGCATACGCTACTGAAACTCTAATTTAATATTATATTAGTCTGCATTCGATAGATAAGGTTCCAGGAATATCTTTTGGAAAGTGATCAAAGTCAAACGAGCAAGAGAAAATTTCGAAGAAGAGAAAAATTTGTTAAAACAACTTTCAATACCGATAACATGCCTCAAATTACCTTCGCTTCATGAACTCTAGGTAAAGTTCTCAACCTCCATTAGCAGGAAGACAACTTCGATACAACAATAACCAACACATTCTCTGAAATTGGTCACTGTTGGTGGTGTTAATACGCAAAGTCGGTTACGGCCCTGCGCGTAATTTGAACATTTCTGCGAGTTATACACACACACATGCACACATGTAGACGATGGTAAATTCGCATGGCGTAAATGTGAGTAGACGTGTGTATGTGAATATATATATACGCGCGCGCACACGATTCTCTATAGCGAAGGAGGAACATCTATTACTCGGTACATAGGCCAGCGGAGGTGGAATCGTTGAGGGTGGGTGCGGGCAAGAGTAGTCGAGCGGCAAATTGTCCGCCATCTTACCCACCTTATACCTTACCTCACACTAACGTCGTAACCCATCGTTCCTCCTACTCACACCAGTTCATTCTCTCTTACTTCTTCTCTTAGTCGCCTTTCCTGTCTCACTCTACTCTGCCGCCTCACTGCCCCCGCTTCGAAAGCTTTAGATTACCTACCCCTTATAAGCGCTCGTGTTGCCCATTTATTACCACGACTGCTTCGACTACCACTAAACAGACCGGCCTCTTTCCTTTCTTCCTTACTTCCTTACTTCCTACCTTCATTTCTTCCTTTTCCAACCTACCTTCCTCGCTTTCGATCTACACTTCTTCCTATCTTGCGTCACAGAGAAGCTCTCGTTATACCCTTAACATTCGCCCACTGTGCAAGGATCACAGAAACGCGACTTGAAAGAGCTCAAGGAATTCGATAGGTCGACATTACCGAAAGAGATTAGTTGACATTGAGGTAATTGCACCTTGTGTCGCGTATCGATCTTCAGACGAAACACGAGGATCGTTTTCCTGATCGGTTATTCGATAGAGGACATCAAAGACGATTATCTCAGTTGATGATCAAAATGGGTTTTTGTGATTGGGTATCTTGTTTACTGATATATAAACTTACATATATATATATACAGGATGAGGCACATAAAGTGTTACAGAGCGATAGCACTCAAACTATTGATCATATCCAAAAATGTTTCAGACAAAAGTTTCAGTGTTCGAGAAGGCCGTCATACTCGACCATCCCATTTTTTTATCGGTGGAGGCGCTGAAGTTACGTCAAGGTCAACTCCACTTCTTCAAATGGAACCATGTATTTTTTTTCGATGACATTATTACCGATTTAAAGACGATTTCAGCGACTTACAACACAAGGTCATTCTAGTCACGCAAAGTATGAAAATAGTCGAAAAATCATTTTCATTTCTTACGATACTCATGATAATACACATCGATAGGGTATTGTTGACATCGACAGAAAGTAAGCATTTTCAGTATCGTATGTCATTACATCAGGATTTTTACGGCAATGATTTCCTAAAACTCGTCAATTTCTGTGATTGGATTCGTAGAAAAATGCGCACAGATATCTCATTTTTGAGTCATGTGCTTTTTTCTGATGAAGCTAACTTCGCAAATACGGGAAATGTGAATAGGCATAATATGCATTATGGGTCAAATGAGAATCTTCGATGGATGAGAACTGTACCATTTCAACATCCGGGGTCCGTTAATTGTTGGTGCGGCACTGTCGACGATCATGTCATTGATTCCTATTTTTTTGAAGGTTGCTTGACTGGGCAAGTTTACACAAACTTTCTGCAAAACGTACTGCCTCAATTAATGGAAGACGTGCCCTTGCATGTTCGCATGAATATGTGGATGCAACACGACGGTGCACCACCCATTATGCCCTGTGTTCAAGACAAGTGATGAATGCAATTTTTGACGAAAAGTGGATGGGACGAGGCGGCCCTGAAGCTTGGCCACCTCGTTCGCCAGATCTAACACCGCCGGATTACTTTTTATGGGGTTTTGTCAAAGAAAAAAGTGATTAATCCGATATGTTTTGATTTTTCGACTATTTTCATACTTTGCGTGACTAGAATGACCTTGTGTTGTAGGTCGCTGAATTCGTCTTTAAATCGGTAATAATGTCATCGAAAAAAAATACATGGTTCCATTTGAAGAAGTGGAGTTGACCTTGACGTAACTTCAGCGCCTCCACCGATAAAAAAATGGGATAGTCGAGTATGACGGCCTTCTCGAACACTGAAACTTTTGCCTGAAACATTTTTGGATATGGTCAATAGTTTGAGTTCTATTGCTCTTTAACACTTTATGTGCCCCACCCTGTATATATATATATGGCAAATCGGTTACATTTACTGAGTACAAAAGCTATCAGGTGTACAAATAAGTTCCCGCCGTTTGACAAAAGTTGGCGTCACCAGTATCTGTCAACAACATAACCTTGAAATATTAGTGAATTTTTATCACATCCATTGCTTGTAAAAACATATGGTGAGGCTTCCTTACCGGGGGTTTCTACCTTGTTGGGTCAAAAAAATTGATATTTCTTTTCTGCTTTATCGGACAGATATACGTTCCAAGAATTCTCTCAAAAATATTTGAGTCGCAATCTGTAGAACTAGAGAAGTTATCGGCCGCCAAAGAGAGTGCTCTGGAATCCCGGAGAACTCGGCTCAGCGGGAAATCTGATTCCCGCAGGAGTCGCTTTTTTCGTTGGGAAATCTTATCGTAAAGGGATTGTCTTTTGTTAGATAATGTTTTTGGGGCTGGAGACGCACAAATTTAACTGATCGAAAACAAACGATTTTAACCTGATTTTGTTCACGCTATCGGCGGTTTCGCTCACCGTAACACAAATACTTTCAAAGCGTTTTTCTGAAAACCATGTTTTCCAAATATTCGGAACTCCACCAGGATGCGCTATATGATCAATCGCGATGAAATTTGGCGCACGCGTGTTTTAGAAGTTTGAAAATGTCTGGTACCAAAATCAACAAAAAATGTTGGAAATTTTTTTTTTTATGAACAATAATGTGAAGAAAAAAGTGCAAAAATGGGTACTATAACTTTAATAGCTCACAGCTCGTTCATTTTGTAAGATTTTTGAATGATTCTGGTACAGGACATGCGTAATGATATGCAGAGTAAGAATCTGTTCTATTTTTGTGTTTCAGATCATCTTTATTGGCAGGAGAAGTTCCGTGAATGGCACAATTCCTCACAGACGCGTCGCCATTTATCGAAAATTAGTTCATACATTAATACAATTACTTTAATACCTAGACAAAATTTCAAGTGTTTATCTTTTTAACTTTTCTCCCGAAAAATTTGAGAAAATGGTAGAGCTTTTTGACCCAACAAGGTAGAAACCCCCCTTAAGTGAAAGAAATTGTCGTGAGTGGTTTCAAAAGTTTAAGAACGGTGAATTTGACATCGAAAACAAAGAACGCAGCGGAAGGCCAAAAGTGCACAAAGACGTGGAAATGGAAGCATTATTAAATCAAGATTCGTGCCAAACGCAATAAGAACAATACAATGAACAATACTTCATATAAAACAAAAGATTCCGTTCTTTCACAATAAATGCCCAATTTTTGATAAAAAACGGCGGAAACTTATTTGTACACCTGATAGAATACTGACAGCATCAGATATTTCAGAACAATTAATCGCATTTTTTTGCAAAGATAACGGATTTGTTGATAAATATTCAGGGGCGGATTAAGACGGTTTGCTGCCCTAGGCAGCTGCAAAATTGCCGCCCCTCCCTCACCTCCTTCTGCTTACCTAGTTATTTTAACGTTTCGATATATATTGATACAAAAAAATTAAAGTTCATTTGTAGTGATTTAAGAATGTATTAGGTTTGTGCGCTTTCACATGAAAAGTTCTATTTTGAATCGCCCATGTAGCATTATATCTAGCGTAAACGATTAAAATTTTCCGCCCCTGAAAATTTGCCACCCTAGGCGGCTGCCTACCTTGCCTCTCCGGTAAATCCGCCACTGTAAACATTACAGAAATGGCCTGTATAAACTAGAGGTTCTTTTCTGTTGCGGCTCTTGTAGAAAGTAGTTTTTTTTAGCACTATATCGAAGGTCCGTAACCGTATTCATAGATGGCGTTTAGGATAACACTTGAGTGTAACCAGAAAATTTTATTTTTAGGCATGTTACATCGTAACAATTTCCTTTATTTAAAATTTGTGAAACTCTTATTATTAATCTTGCGTGCGTAGTCTTCTTTAAATAGAATTCTTCTGGTCAATATATCCAACGAAGACATTTGCCTTTACATGACAATAATTATTTAATATTCTTGAGTCTCAGGAGTGCTCGTACTTGAAGTTTTAGAACTGTTGTAGAATAGGACTTGCTTATTTGTCTAATGATACCATTCTCATCTTAATCCAGGAACCTCCTGACCATCTTTAACTTTATTGCGCTAGCAGATGAGGACGAGTGCGCTAGTTAAGACATATTTTCATTTTTGTTGCAAGCCAGCGTGACCATAACCACTCCAATATTTTTAGGAAGTGAAATATCTCTCATTCTCTGCAATCCTTGGAAAAAGCCCAAAATTGTGAAAGTTTTAATATCCTTCAAAACCACAACGACTCTTCATAACTATAATTTTTTCATTAAAATATTTTTGCCATTGAATCTATCCACATGCATTATAACAATTGAAACTTCTAAGTAGCAAATCATGTAAAACGGTTCTTTTCCAGACATTATATCGACAAAATTGGTTCTTTTGGACGCGAAATTTGGTTCCTTTTAAGATTTTTCTGAAGTGCCTGAATTTCACACCAGGCCAGTTCATTTCTGTTGCAGTTTCATTGGATCCCAAAATTCGATTCTAATTAACACTCTGGCTTTTTCAGTGTGCCTGTTGAAGCAACACTTTGAAGAAAATTTCTTATCCTGTAAAAACAGGCATTTTTATAATATTTCCCGACAAATCTGTTATCTTTAGAAAAAAGAGGTGAATAGTTCGATCGCCTATAGATTTTTCTGGGTAAATAGGTAGGAATATGGAAAATCCTACTAGCGCCCTCTAAAATGACTTCTATTTTTTTTCGACGTAGTTACCTCAAAATTCAACGCACTTGCTCCAACGTTTCTCCAAGTTCGCGATTTCTACACAGAAGTAGATTTTTTCGAGGCCCACAAAATACTTGTTTACGCCCCTCCTCATTTGTTCATAATTTTTGTTCCGCCAAGAAAGTTCTGAGTAAATGTTACGGTACATTATCATAGTGAAACAAGACCTTTTTTGTGGCTATTCCAGGTTTTTCCACAATCGTTGCCTTTAATCTATGAAAAAGTATTGCGTAGTATTCTCCAGTAATGGTTTTCTCCTTTTCAAGGTAATTAGTGAAGAGAATTCTTATTGGGTCCTAAAAAACTAACGCCATCACCTTTCAGTATTTAGAACGCATTTTGCCTTTCTTAGAGCAGGTTCACTTCGTGCAGTTCACTGCTTGGACTGTTGATTTTCTTCTGGTGTATAGAAGTTAATCCAAGTTTCGTCCAGGGTTACAAAACGCACAAGAAAATGTATTTTAACTGGTTTTTTACAGAAATTAAGATTTTTCACCCATTTGATTAAAAATATCAAAAAGATTCGTCAGGATAATTGCGAAATTAACAGAGAGTCTTAGAAGACAATCGTAGGTCAATTTGATGCAATTAACAATGCGAATATTTTCCAGATTCTATAAATAATTTTTCAACAATGATTTATTTTGAGATAGAAATAACATTTTCAAATCCTCAAAAAGTTACGTTTATGAGGTATAAGTTTGGTCTTTGGGGAGTGAAAAATAAAAAAGTTTGCAGTAATTTAAAAGCATTCTTGAAAATCTAAAAAAAATACCTTTAGACATTTTAAAAACTTTTTCTGAAAAGAATAAAACTGTAGAGATTCATTTTGCAGTTTTGAGTAAAAAATAATAAAAAATATTGTTAGACTCTGAAAATACAACTTTTCTATTTTTTACAGAAACTCAAATGGGCTAAGGTCAGTAAATTCTATATTATTGAACAGTATTGAAAAATTAAGCTTAGAGGAAATGCAACATAACACAGATTCTTTGAATAATCCTACTTCATCCATTCCAACAAATAGGTACATATACTATTAATTTTCTACATTTCTTGTAAAAAATTATCAATTTGCAATACTGTTGTTTTCTCTTTTTTTTAAATCTCCAAATTTACTCACATGTTTATCATCGATCGTACATTTAAATACATCACATTAATAAAATGCCTCACCTCTTCTCCAATTTCCCAAAGCTACAAAAACCAAGCTTCAAAATCGCCTTTCCTAACCAAAGAACCCAACAAACAACGGAAAGTCAAATTATCCCAGAGGAACTATTCGACGCTTTCCAAAGTCAATTTCTTTGTTACCAGAGCATGGAGACGAAAATGGGCTCCCTCCACTCAAGATAATGTTCTCGATTCATTGCGCTGTATACATCAGTATCTGTCCCGGTGAAAAAAGTAAGTACGGTCGATAAAACGCTTCCCAGAAAGAAAGTCCTCTGGGAGGACTGAGTAGGCCGAGTGTCTAAGGGGTATGAGGGTGAGTTTTGCGAGGGCAATAGGAAAAAGTGGGAGAGGGTGAACAGGATTCGTGGACGCGTCACAAAAAGAAGATTCAAGTAGTAGATGGCACTTGCAATGTAAAGTTTTTCGTTCCGCATCCGCAGGATGGAGGAAGTGCTGAAGGTGGCAGAAGAGATGGAGGTGGAATGGTTGACGGGTGGCTGCTTCAGCCCTGTTCTCGTTCGTTTCCTCCCAATTCGCTGGTAAAGGACTGGCCGGGGGTGGAAGTTAGAGTGAGTCTAAGGGGGTGGAGGGAATTGGCGTTGCAGAATCCTGGGGGATGAAAACAGGACGGAGGGCATACGAACACTAGCATAGCGGCAAAGTGAGGAGTCAGGAGGTGAAGGAGGGTGCAAATAATAACAATAATCATATTTCCCGGCAACATGGCCGCTGAAAGAGGATGGCTGGGCTGCCAGCGGTGGATGAGGCGACGTCGTGGTGGCAATGCTAGTGGAAGGGGTTGCGGGAGGGAGGTGCGTTATCATAATATTACAAACCACCGCTGCAGGGCCGCATCTATATAATACACGTACCTAACACGTACTAAGACCCCAACTCGATTCGCGCAAATCACCGCATCAGGCAATTGTCGCGTCGCTCTTTCCACGCTACGACGACTACGGAACTAACACGAACAAGTGAAGACCACCCTTTTGTACACCTACGCTTGAGTATTGCGACCGCGAATTGTCTGATTTTTACCCACGCCACTCGTTCGACGAAAATCCTTTCTGCCATGCATACCTGTCTATGCACGCAAAATAATTAGCAATAAATTTTTTACAGCCCGACGCAACAATGCTTTGGTCTTTTTTTCCTGGGTAATATAGAACGCACACAGTTTGCGAACTCGAGCATTTATTCATAGCTGAGCATCATTTATAGACATCGTTGTTATTATTGCAGCTTTACTGCAAAGCGTTCAATTAAAAAGTCAGATTGTTAGGGGACAGTAATCAGAGGCTCTGATTAATGACTTTAGTTTGCTTAGTGTATGTTGTGATAATTTGTATATTCAAGAAGATTAGTCAAAGTAATTTTCTCCAGATGCTCAATCGTTCACAAAGGCTTTTTGACACTCCCCTTGACAGCTTCATATCATCGCCTAGCTAAATGGACGCTAAGCTTTTCTGAAATTTGAAACAACTTCAAAGCTTTTCCTCGGAGTCCTGTTACTAATCATTCCATATTTAATAAGGTATTATAGTTATGATTTCAAATTAATTAGTTGAGTTTGAAATTTTGAAAGATTTAAAATTCTTTGAAATTATAGATACGATATTAATTTTGCACCAAGAAGAGAGTTCTTGATGGTTTTCAGCATAAATATACACTATAAAACTATTAATCTTTCTGATCTTAAAATCCTAACTATAATTCTTTTAAAATTTTGAAACCTCCCTAAATAAACTACTGTATGTAAAATCTTATCAATTAATCACACTTCCAAACCTAATTGAATTCAAGAAATGTTTTATTTTTGCGCCGCAATAACAAGAATAACTTTACCATCAAATAAAATACCCAATGCCATTGAACTGTATCTAAACCTTTCAACGAGAAGCAAAACTTTTCCGAGAGCAGTGTGACGTACGAACGAACACAAGCGTTTTTCACGTAACTGACTCTGATCCTCGAAGCATGAACCACGACGCCTTTGGCAGTTGAAGGTGCGAAAAAGAAAGTGCAAGCTCACACAAGCTTTAGCAAGAGGGAAATGGAAGAACTGAGAGGATATAGAGACAGAGTACGGAGAATTTCTAAAAGCTGCCTGGCCGAATCCTCGCATTTCGCTGCTCAGTCTAGAGAGATGAGAAAGAGGAAAAGAGATAAATAGATAGAAAGGAAGATAAAAGATCAGAGCAGAGCCTGGAGTGACACCGCGAGCACATCGGTCTGATGGGGGTCGGGGGGTTGATGCCGTGGATCGAGCCTGGGTAAGGGGTCAGGGGGTGTAGGAAGCACTTAAAGAATTATCCGAACTCGCAGAAGGGATGGGCTTCTCCACGGCACGTGCAATCTTTCCCAGGCCAACACCTAATTCCTACTAATACTGCGACGTGTATCTATCTACCCTTTTACCGCTCAACGCAAGTCCTACGACTACCCTGGGCTACGAAAAGAGTAAGTAGGATCGTGTATACTATAAGTAGCTGACTACCTAACATCCACGATGCCCAGCCACTCTCGGATCCAGAAGAACAACCGTTTATAGGGAAGGGGACAACAACAGCACCCCGATCAAACAGAACAATGCTTCACTCAGGGGATTGATTCAAGCCAATATCCTCATCAATTCTCAACGATTTTACACTAAAACTACTCCATAAAACAAAACTAGCATGGAGAGACCTAAGTTTGGAATTTGAACTAAACTGTGTTTCAGCTTAGGATAAAATATTTATAGTGAGAATTTTTTCCAGCAAAATACTATACTTTAGAAAAATTGGAAGATAATTTTCTATTATACCATAGGTTAGCTACTTGAAAAATTTGACGTTGGAAATAATATAATAGTATATTATGTGCCTAGGCGCATAATGAGGGTTATTGCGCAACCAGCGACAATGCTCGCAGGAGATCGAAACCGAGACGTAGCCGGGGCGCGATCAGTCCTGCGAGCATTTTAAGCGAGTCTCGTAATTACCCGAATTGTGTGCATTGGTGCATATACGAGTTTTTATGCGTAAACTCGAATCCAATCTGAAAAGGTCGAAATTGCCGTGATTATCGCCCATCTCACTTGACATTGCGCGAATACTTCCGGCCATTTTGATTTTTTCGATCTTGTGTTACTAGACGGTAATAGACGCATGCGCATTTCAAATGTACAAGGCTTTGTCAGTACGGTGCCTACGGTGTACGAAGAAGAATAAGAAGATTACTCTCCGCTGTATCGTAATAGACGCATGTGCAGTTCAATTTTTACATTACATTCCTCTGTATCGTAATACACAACATTACACTACTCTCAACTGTAGCGCGAAAACAAGTTTACGCGCTGGAGGCACATAAAAAATGTTTTATTAATGTTGAGTGTGTGAAGGTAGGTATTGTTATTTTAAAACAGTGCATTGATGTGTACGCATGTAAGAGTTTTTAGATCAGGCTAAATCGAAACTTTTGGCTGATATTAGAGTACGTGAACTACCTTAAGGCGTCATTTTACTATCTCAGCAAAGAAAAGGTCATTTCAACGAATTTTTTTCTCAACAACTACTTTATATAATTATATAAAATTTTCAGTGTTTATTTATGCAGTGTCAAAGTTTACAAAAAATTTTTTTCTCAAAAATTATTGTTTAGTTTAGGTAATGTTTAACAATGAACAGAGTGTCTAAAAAAAGGCATGTCCATGGCGCTCACGATATCCCCAGTCAGCATCATCTGATCTGCAAAAAAAAGTCGATTTTTGAAAAGTTTTGTTTAAACTGCCGCTATTTTGTTATTTTGCAAAATAAAAAAAAATCCGCTTCGTCACTTCAGAGCTATGGTCATACCAATAAAGAAACTTTTTTATTTATTCAACTAGGGTAAGTGTGCCAATTACTGCGGATCAAAAATCAAGACGGCTTTTAAAGTTAAAAAAAAAGATTTTGAGATAAAAAAGTCGTCACGAATTAATTTTTAAAGCAGTATTTGGTATTAAGTAAGTAGCATGCAGTCCTTAAACCCTGAAAAGAAACCAGATTTACTTAGAAAATGCGAATCTAAAAAAAATGTTCCATGTAGGTATTACTGCGGGTTTGCATGAATTACTACGCACCAATTACTGTGGAAACCCCAATTTCTGCGCGCGTAATACTGCGATATTATTTTGAGTGAACTTACAATTAATTTAGGAGTGTTTAAAATTTTATTTAATCTCAATTATAAAAAGTAAACACGACGAAGCATTCGTAACAAATTAAGATTAATAATTTTATTAATTTTATTTAATTTGACTTAAAATTATATCACTTGAGTTCCTCTTGCATCTTTAGCAACGATTAAGGAGTGTTGAACATTTTATTTAAACCAAATTATAAAAAGTGAACATAAAGCATTTTTAACAAATTAAGATTAAATAATATTATAACTCTTATTTAATTTACCTTAAAATTATATTACTTGACTTCCTCTTGCCTCATTAGCAACGATTTTGGAATTTTCAACATTTTGTTTAATCTCAATTATAAAAAGTAAGCATAACGAAGCATTTGTAATAGATTGAAAGGTTATGCAGTGCCGCCTGACAGATCGCAGTAATTCATACACCTATGAAAATCATGTACCAAATACTGTTTTGGTAAAAAAATGATTAAAAAACGTATTTTTTGTTATTTTGCATAAATATTTAGAAAAATAAAATATTTACTTTGCAGAAAGTAATATCACAATAAATATTTTATTTTCAGAAACGGAATTATAACAAGTTTTTCAGAACGTGTTCATGGCCTGTCAAAAAATCTAAGCATTAAAACTATGGGAATCGGGAATATGAGAGTTTCAAATTGAAATCAATTAGCTACAAATATCGTAACTATTGATAATTCGTTGATAGTTATTATGCTTGGATTAGAAATTAATTGTTTTTAATTGTTCTGTAGCGTTTTATATCTTTAAAACATTGTATATCATTAGTTTTATTTGAAACCGCAGTAACTGGGGCATCCACAGTAATACCCACACTTACCCTATGATAAAATTTAAAAAACCGCTTCACTCATCAAATGAATCCTGAGCACTTCTTGCCTTTTTTCGCGATGTTTGATTTTTCAAAAGTGTGATAGTAGAATGACCCCTTAAAGGGGCGAACCTCGTTTAGAGGGTCGGAAAAATGCTTTTCTTACGGATAATCTCAATCAATAGTAGGCATATCCGAAAATATTTTTCTGAAGTTTCAGATAAAAATTCGAAATATTTCGTCAGTTACAGCCTCTAGGGCACCGAGCGTACACGAGGCAGGTGAGAGCGCGTTGGATCTTTGAAGGCAATTTTCTCGAAACGGTTTATTTGACACTGCGGGCACCAGAAAATGAATTTTTATTAACGGATCTCAACAACTCAGGACTTTATTTCAAGCTTATCCATGTGGCTTCTATTTGAACTGAAAATATTACATGAAAAATAATATCAAACAATTTTTTCTTGCACATTAACTTTGAATTTTTACAGAAAAACGAAAATTTTTTTCTTCATGCTGCCAAATTTTTCAATTATCAACATTTTTATATTATTTTTAGTTCAAATAGAAGGTATTTTGATGTAGTTCCTAAAAGTTTTTGGTTTACGTTTCAGATTAAAAGAGCGACCGTTATTATGCCCGCAGTGGAGACTCTCTGACAACAAGGTGCTGCAAACTACTACGCTTTTGTTGTGAAACATAATTATTCGACAATAAAAAAAAATTTTACGTTAGTTTATATCCCTCATAATGTTACTAGAAGGTTAATTAATCAATTCATTTGATGTACTTATCTATACAAAAATTTCTAAATATCGTAAATTTTGAAGTCCTAAACGAGGCTCCCCCTTAAGTTGAAAAGCAATTTTTTTCAAGGATGGATTGAAAATTTCATGGCATGATTATAGAAATAAATATAAACTTTTACAAAAGTGTTTCTACTTTTCAACATAACCACTACCAAGCTCGATTAATTTCTTCCATCTGGTTTCTAATTCCATTATATCTGATTAAAAAATGATTCTTCTAGGCTCTCAAAACACTCATTGACTGCAAATTGGACATTTTCATTTGATGAAAATCTCATTCCTCCTAAGTGTTTCTTTAGATGCGGGAAAAACTGAAAGTCTTTCTGGACCAAATCAGGATAGTAAGCTGGGTGAGGCAGCAGTTCAAAGTCACAATTATGAATTTCAGCAATCAATTATGCGGATGTGTGATTACGCGCGTTGTCTTGATGGAACAAAACTTTTTCTCAGAATGCCTGAATGTTTCTTCTTGATTTTTTCACGCAAACGGTGTAAAAGGATGCAGTAGTAAACTTAGTTTACTCTTTTTCCCTTGTCGAGATAATTCAGCATGATGACATCCTTTGAATCCCAGAAAATAGATGCCATCACCTTGTTCGCCGGAAAATTGCTCTTGCTTCCTTTGGAGTAGGTGATCCTGCTCGTTTCCACTGTTTGGATTGTTTTTTTGACTTTGAAATATAACGGTGAACCGATCTCGCAGAAATCTTAGGAATTTCCAGTTCGTTCAAAATCATGTTCTGTACTCATTCTTATGGATGCCACCAGTCTCACCTATCTCTCTTATTTTTAATCTGCGGTCTCTAATAATCAGATCGCATATTTTTCGATTTTTTCTTGGGTCATTAACGTGGAAGGCCGTCGACTGTGAGAATCATTTTCAATACCCTCTCGACCACGTTTGAACTCAACTGCCCATTTTTGACCATCGTATACGATGAAGGAGATTATCCTAAAGTTGCTCTCACGTTATGACTAAAACGATACTAGTAAGCAGTAATTTACAATACATTAATTAATTGACTTGACGACACTAGCTTTTTACATTTTCAAGGTGTTGAATTTGTGTAATTGTGGGTAGTTATTTAAAAAAATTTTACAAATTATCATAATAGCGTTTTTAAACCTATAAAAATGACCAGCTACATTATTTTAAAAAATTGAGAAAAGCAAAAATTTACTAAAAATTTTACTAATTTGCAGACGATTTCTTGAAAACTATTATTATTGACCGCGAATGTAACGTTGCAATTAGAGAATTTACTATAGTTGCTGTATTAAATCATGAAAAATAAATTTGGATATGTATGAGTACCAAAAACAAAGCTTTACTCTGAAATTTAGTAGCTCTAACTTATAAAAAAACAGCATTGTGATGCAAATTCACTCAATTACGAAAATATTTCTGAAATAAAAAAATTAGTCAAGAAAATATCAATTCAAGATGAAATATTGTCTAAACGTTTTATTTTGTGTCATTGGCAACTCGAGTTTTTTAACCAATCTTTTTAGAATACGAACATGATCTCATGTCGTTTAAAAATACACATCAGCCATCAACATATTCTAGTTTCTTCCGGAAGTGTCTTAAATCTTCACATAAGGAATGTGTTCCTTGACTTATATCCGCAAAAAAATACACCCTCCTGTATATAAAAGAGTCTTTTAGACCAGACTGCAGGGCTCGCCCATGGAATCCCAAATTCTCAGAAGACTTAATTAGTAGTTTCTTTTTACAGCTGAATGTTTTTGCGAACTACGGAAGTATATCGATGCGTAAGGAACATTCTTCCGGAAATTAGTTTTAATTATATTATTATATGTTTCGAAGTTTGACGAAACAATTAGTATTTCTCTAACGAAGGAATATGTTGAAAAAAATATTCATGCAAAAAAGTATTTTCGATTTTTTTAACCCAGGGAATTCTTTTGTCTACCTCAAATTGAGGCCAAGAAATTGACTTGGAAATCTGCACAGTTTCAATGACTTCTGTCTGTTAAAGTATGAATCAAAATTTACAAAAAGAAAGAAAACAAAGCGCCAGTTTTCTGACATCATCCATGAACTTAGAAAAAAGAAATTAATTTGCTAAAATCGATACTTTGAATCAAATTAAAATTTAAAAAAATTAAAATAAAAAAATTTAATGTTATTACTCACACACAATACCAAAAAAAAATGGTCAACACCGAATAGCACAAATCTTTGTTTAATATTTAGGGAAATATTAAGTCAAAGTAACTATTTCCTCAGTTTTTTTTCATCCAGAATATATTTTATCGATTTTTTTCTGTAAAAATATGGAAAATTTTATCTCGACTAAAATGATGAGCCATGAGAAGTTTAAATCGACTAAAAATTATTTATAGGCAGAATTGATATACAAATTTTAGTTATTTTAGGATTATTCCATTCCACCAATAAAAAATCAGATAATTTGTATCTGATGCAAGCTTTTGATGACTCATTTCATCCGAGAAAAATTTGTACACACTTTCTCTAAAAAAATCTGATGAAAGAAAATTATAAACAAAAGAACTGAGGAAATAGTCACTTCCACTAATTTTTTTTCTGACTCTCAGTCCAATTCTTTCTTAAAACAGTATGTTTTTTTTTAACTCAACGACAGTCAGAAAACCAGTTTACTTTTCTATTGCATTCTTCTAGCTGAACTAAAAGAAATTCCTGAAATCCGTCTTCCGACAAATATGAGACGAACTAGACTGCTAGTCTTACCTAAAAGAATCCCGATCTTTCATTCTCTAATTGTCAGGCTATTTCTCGGAGTTCGCGTGGTTATGTTAGCAAGAGAGATGGCTGAAGGTTGTGTGACACACATGTTGCTAACGCATTCCCCGACAAATTGACTTCAGGCCCCGACGCACTCCGCGGGCGTCCGTCGCACCCTCACCTCTCACTCCTCATGTTGCTTCCTTCTTGATCACATCTCTATCCTCTTTCCTCTTCTCTTTGCCATGCGATCAAGCATATTACTCGCGAAATAGCTGGAAGCAATCCTTGTCACACGAGCACCGTACCCGTCGACGACGCCTTTATTATTAGCCGCCTCAAGCACGCTAGTTAACCGAGTTAGTTAACTGAGAATTATTATTTAGTCCAACCGGATCGCCCTTGTTCCTTGCCCCTAGGTCTCTTCTCATCTGCACCCATCGTAGTAGTTATATAATTATCCACTATAATGAAAGTTATACTTCTGTTACCTCACAATTACGTAAATACTTACTTTAATCGAAGGTTCCGAGTTTTAAATTAGGATCGAGTGATCCTCGCTTAGGGATGAGGATAAGTCAATAAAAGACACAATGATTAAACAGGTCTACAAAATATAAGGTTGTGATTGTTATAGAAATACCGATAGTCATTTCCAAAGTAATTTCTGGCGCAGAAACCGAATCCGGACTCAGAATTGCTCCATCACGTCAGGTTTTCGAGTAATCCTAACCTAAATGTGCGAAAAACATGGTTTTTTATTTGAGCATGGATTACTTCGCGAATTTTTATTATTTTTTAAATATGAGAAAGCCATAAAAAAGAGCCACTTTTCAGCTTTCCATTTCACTATTTACATGTATTTTTTTTATTTTTCTAACCGGAGATATCGCTGATTAAAAAAAAAAATTGCAGGTTTCGCAATGACCGATATATGGCGGGAAAAAATGATAGGACGTCCAATTTTTTTTTCATTCTTATTTCTGATGAATGTAAATAGTGGAATGGAAAACTGAAAAGAGGCTATTTTTGATGGTTTTCTCATATTTAAAAAATAATAAAAATTTGTGAAGTTATCGATGCTCAAATATAGCGAGAAACCGTGTTTTGCGCACTTTAAGGTTAGGATTACTCGAAAACCTGACGTTATGGAGTAATTCTGAGCCCGGATTCGGTTTTTGCGCCAAGAATTACTTCGGAAATGTACCTCAGCTACTCCATAACAAAACCATGTAGACCTGTATTATCAAAATAATAAAAATTGAATTTATTAAAATGATTAAAAGTTGAATTTGATTAAATCGTTAATACATTTGATTGGTGAAAGGAGTCACAGGCTAGTTGGTACATTAGTAAAAAGAGACAGAAAATAGAGGGGGGGGGGAGTACCTTTATAATTTCTTAAGCTGGATTAAGGTTTAATCCACACGGCGGTGAGTGCGTAGTACCAAGGATCCCCACAGGTGCAGCTGCGATGAAATTATTGCTCCCACAAGGTGTCAGAGAGAGATGGAGATATAGTCCGCACTGGTATGTTCCGTAAAGGCGGCGATACTTATTTATTACACAGTCCAATGATCTTTACAATGATCTATAACGAGTCGACGATGACTTTTGCGACTCCCGAACTTGGATTTTAAATTGTCTCGGTCGATTTTTACGATCTCAAACTAAATGATTTTCGGTGTTTAGATTAAAGAAACCGCAATGTACTATTTTCGCGGGACCGGTGATAATTTCGAAGGAAAATTCAAGTGACGAACTAGATGAAGAATTAGCTGCTCGCTCTTGTTGTGGGCCTCTTTTATATTTTCCGTTACAAATTGGCAGTCAGTGTTTCTCGTGACGTAGTCATATTTCCCTAGAAGAGAAGAGCCTCTTTACATCTCCCTACTCCTGGTTCCCCTTTATTGATTTTCTAATAGATTTTTACTAAACATAACCTGTGTGTATTATCGTATATTGCGCAACTAGGGAAAAAAAAATTATTTTGAGAGTGTGAAGTTTGGTGCCCGAGCAAAGCGAGGGTAACAATCAAAATACGTTTCGAGTGTCTGTAGAGTGATTTCAGAGTGTCCAATTACGACTCGGTGGAATAGAAACATGTTATAACAATAATATTGATAAATATTGTACGAAATGTGGTGGAAAGGGATTGTTGGGGCGGAGCTCCGGTGATGGTGTAGGGGGCAAAGCCCCTGCCGGGGGGTTCGGTGGGCTGTGCCCCCCGCATTTCGAAAAACAAATTGGATTGGGGAAATATATTCCATTTCTCGCAACTGTCCAGAGAACGTAAGGAACGAAAGTCGGACTTAAGGAAGAAAACAGATACAATATGAACATGCTGGTCGTAAATGGACGTAGTACTACTTTAGTGCCTGTTTTGCAAAAAGATATTTTTTAAGCTAGAAATGTTATCATGCAGGATTTGTTTTAGCAATTTGGTCCCATGGTCCCAGTAAATAAATTCAGTTGTTTTACTCAAAACATTTTCCACAATCCAAAAATACTATTACCTTAATAATTTTTTTTGAATAAAACAAGACATTCTCTCTATGAGTTTATATGCATTGAACAAATACATTTTGTTGATGCAAATATTTCAGCTTCCGAAATATTCGCCTGCTAAATTATTAATTGGCATGACTACTTCGTTAGTTGATGTTACTACCCAAGTTTTTGAAACAACATTTTGCACAGTAACAGCAACAAAGAGAAGTAGTTCGGCCATCAATAAATCAGCACTGGCGTATTTTGCAAAGTGAAATAGTTGGTTCAACTAAATTTTCTTTTCATTATATATAGGATGTATATTCTACTCTTTGGAAAAGTTCTGTTGCGTTTCTTCATTACATTTTGATCATGGAAATTATAATGTCATCAAGATCTTTATGGCGTTAAATTACATTATAATTTGATTTTTCAAGATTTACTTCACTAAAGTGGCATACTTCAGAACAGTTTCTTTGAATCAAAAAAACATTTCTTTGATATACGGACAATGAAAAAATTTGTTTACATTAAAGATAATTTTTTTGAATCATCAAAACTTTCTTCTATTCAAAGCAATATTTTCTTTGACCGTATATCAAAGAAATGTTTCTTTGATTCAAAGAAGCTGTTTTCTGGGTGCACTGTATAACCCTAAGTGGAGCGTAAAAGTTAACGCTAGGTTTATTATAACACTATTCGAGTGATTTTTAATGTCGGAAATTCATGATTTCAAAGTGATTTACCTCTTGGGTGTTAATGGGATTCGATACACACATTTATTATGGAAACAAGCATCGGGATGTCTTATTTGTCCAGAAGGGCTGAGGTGTCGAGCAGTTTACGATTTCCGCAACTACTTTTCCGTCTATATTTCATACTTGCTGTTTTTTGAGAAGCAGGCAGAGTCTCTTGACGAATGAAAGGCTGTAATAGCGATCATTATCAAATACTCTTTTCAACAACCGTGTCATTAAGTTTCGCAGTTATTAGGGCCGTTATAACTCAACAATAATTGGACAATTAGGGAAACAAAACTGGATGATGATTGTGTAGTATTTCATTAAACTGAAATCCGCAAAAAGTTCAAGCAAAGGTGTAATTCTAATAAATATTACCGTATTTGAATGGAAATCCATCAAAATTTTAATAATTAGAGGAGTGAATCCAGAAAAATTATGTGGTGGGCATTTGAGAATTATACCAATTTTCACACCCAATAAAGCAGACTTATTCCATTTCCATTCGATCAGGCTTTACAGGTTGACATTTTATTTTAACTCAAAATTCACGTATATACACTGAAAAAAAAATTCGACGATACAGACATAATTGTGGTTCTTTGACCTATATTATATTGGAGATTTACCGAAAACCAAGGTTTGCTTGTATTAGTTCAGCCTGTATGTGTATTACAACCATATGAATTATTATTGCAGCAATATTTTTGATTAACTGTCAAATATATTTTGTTGAATTACTTAAAAACATTCAGCTATATTCATATGGCTGATAAATCCCAAGCATTTCTTTCACTGTAATGTTTCCAAAACGATTTAATTATACACATGTTTTTTTCGAAAGTTTTAGGAATTTTTGTTCAGATTGCCAAAACTGATTTTCCAGGTTACCCAATAAAATTTTTCCTACAATCGGTATAACTTCAACAAACATTAAACAATTTCGACGATTTTCATATAAAAATATTTGGAAAAGTTTGAAATAAACTCAAAACCGTCAGAACAACTCTGAAAATTGAAAAAAAAATTTGAACAATGATATCTAGAAAACGCTACCATAAAAAATTTTTTGAGTGTTGCTTTCGTGTTTAGTGGGCCAAAATACATGAAAAGATTATATTAATATATGGTGGGCAGAACAAACTATTAATTTTATGTGCCTCCGGCGCGTAAACTCGTTTTCTCGCTACAGTTGAGAGTAGCGAAATGTTGTGTATTTCGCTACAGAGGAATGCAATGTAAAAATTAAAATGTGCGTGCGCCTATAGCCATACAGCGGAGCACAATCTTCTCCTTATTCTTCTTCGTACAGCGTTAGCACCCTACTGACAAAGCCTTGTACATTTGTACTGAGCATGCTCTATTACAGCACGCTACTACTACACAAGATCGATAAAATCAAAATTGGCCGGGACTAGTGGCGAATTATCAAGTATAATGGAAGGAAATGATAATAGATTAGATTCGAGTGTACGCATGAAAACTCGTATACGCACCAAAGTCTCATAATAGTATATTACTTGCCTAGGCACACAATGAGGGTTATTGCGTGACGAGCGACAATGCTCGCAGGAGATCGTAGTAGAGCATGCGCAGTTCAAATGTACAAGGCTTTGTCAGTAGCGAGCTAACGCTGTACGAAGAAGAAGAAGAATAAGAAGAAGATTCTGCTCCGCTGTAAGACTATATGCGCATGCGCAGTTCAATTTTTACATTATATTCTTCTGTAACGGAATACGCAACATTCCGTTACTCTCAGCTGTAACGGAAAAACGAGTTTCCGCGCCGGAGGCACATAAAATAGAATACGTGCCAATGCACACTATTCGGGAAATTACGAGACTTGCGACAATGCTCGCAGGACTGATCGCGCCTCGGCTTGACTATGCCATGGCTTCGATCTCCTGGGAGCATTGTCGCTCGTCGCGCAATAACCCTCATTGTGCGCCTAGGCACGTAATATACTATTGTAAACTAGTGTAATCCTCCGATAATGTAGGCACAATGTTCAAACTACAATCTGACAAAATCTGTAATAGCGACAGTTTATTTCTAAAATCAAATTTTACATCCTGGAAATTATTTTTTCATTCGTTACTCTATTTGAAAGTTCGACAAACGAAAAAATTTGTAAGCAGTTAAGGTGGTTATATCGCGACTCAGTGAGTCATATAAGAGCGTAAAAAATATTCTTGATTTACATCCAATCTTTTGTGTTGTAAAATTCTACAATAAAATCAATTAAGATTAACATTTGTGACCGTCCGCGATGTAAATGAGAATAATAAATAAATTAATAAAAAGATATCTCTCAACGGTTTGCGTATTCACATCCATATGACTTTGCAAAGAAGCAATGTCGCAACGTCGCACTCTCTTCACTCCTCTAGTCCGCCATGTTCAAATGCATATGTATAGAAATATAACCTACTTTACGGTTGTTGTTGTTTAATCAGTTTGTAAAAATTTCTGATGAGGTGAGACACAAAGGTAGATTCATAAAAAAAAAGAATTAACAACGAGAGTAAATGTGCGGAAAGCAAATATTGAGCGAAATAAGCAAAACCGTGACAAGATTGATAAAAATTGCGCTGAAGTGAGGCGAGAGCCACGGCACATCCTACTGGAAACCGCATAGTAAACTAAAAACTAAAATATCGTCTTATAAATGAATTATTAATGTAAAAAGAAACATTCACTTTAGTGTAATATATCATCTATTGAGTTATAAAAATAAAATTAAATTTACAGCAGACTTCAGTGCTTTTTGATTTCTCGAAAATTAGATAACTTATTTCAAATTCTCTTGTGTATACGACGCATACGTACTCCTAACTGTCTACATATACGTCTACGCTCAAGCATGCGTTGCGACGTTGCCACGTGCTCACTGCTATCTTCTTTGATTATGGCTGCTGATAAAAGTCGACAGAGTTATAATCTTTGGAAAGACAATACAAACTTTTTGTACGGTAAAAAATTCTTTCAAAAAGCAGACGAATTTTTCAAGGTTCGCGGCAAATTTGTATAGTTTTTTAATACGTAGCATGGATTTTGTAAGTATAATGCTCATTTGAAACTTGGGTTCACTTGTCATTGCCATTGACGGTATAGCAATTCATGGCCAAACGGTGAAAATTCAATTAATTATTTCTCTATAACTAGACTGTCAAGCAACCTAAAACTGCAAGTGTATTCTAAAATAATTAAAGAGGCTATAAAAAAGATCTCAGCTTTTTAGCATGTATTTCTTTTCATGATAAAACCACCTTAACATTTATTATAAGTCGTTCATGTTTCATCAAGCCAACCAATTTGTAACTAATTTAGACTTAAAGAGTTAGATTGACTGAATGTCTTGTGATATAATTTACAGTGTCAAATAAACATAAAAATTGAAGACTGCCAATTTCGAGCAAAAACTGAACGACAAAATAAACGATGGGGAAGAAAGGACGATAAAGAGCAGATCTGAGATGATCGTGTCCTTTAGAATAGATATATTTAGCGACCCGGTTACTATGACAGTCCCTAACTTCCAGTTGGAAGAAAAGAGTGAAAAAGAGGAGGATGAAGAGGGTAGGAACCTGACCGTTACGGTTCATCGAGGATCACCCGCCACTTTGCCAAGCGCGGAATCCTGCGCGAATAAGGTGACTCAGGGGAATAAGACAGGATTCGGAGCTTTTTGGAGGTGGAGAAGGTGAAAGAGGTGGAAGTGGAGAGGAAGTCTAGGGCTCAGAAAGGGAAGCATCCGATGCTCTTATCTGTCTACGGTATACGTCGTAACGATTACTCGCTCGATGTATATAGATCTATGGCACGACAAGGGGCTTCTCGTCGTCTTCCACCATCTTCAAAGATCAAGGAACTAGTGGAAAAAGGTCGCATGCTCGCTTAGCGTACATCAATTTATTTGTGATCCAATTATTCAAGTCATGTCTGATACCTTTCGCACAGATTGATGTCCGACATACCCACTGCACGGTGAAAAAAAATCTATTAGGTAAATTTAATTAATCCATAAGTTAAAATAGTGATTGTATAGAATTACTGTAAATTGACGAGATATTAAAGTAGAATCCATCGCTTTTTGTCAACCATAACAGATTTTTCAATAAATATTATAGAAATGCCTGGTAATTCAGAGAAAACTTATGGACTCATTAAATGTACGAACGTACGTTGAAAAAATTATAAGATATTAATTAAAAAAAATTTTTTTGAGTCACTGGAACACAAATTATTCATTTATTCCAGTTATTATCTAAGAATTTATCAAATATTTCCGATAGACAATTTTTCCCCAACCGTGAAGCCCCAGTTAGTCTCTTATGAATTAAAATAGTCCGGCCTCGAATCACTCATTAATTAACTGTATCAATGTAGGGCTTTTTATTATTTAACTTTAACTGAAAGATCATGGTTATTTTTAAAATTCCTTTTTCTGTAATGCCAACATTGAAAAATCTTGTTGTAATCAATTTAGATTTTCAAACATTTCACAGAAGTATTTTAGTAAATTCATCAGCAAGTAATAATTGAAGTAACTATGCTTGTATTCGACGAATGAAAAGTAGTATTATGCATTAATATTGTTGTTAGTTTTTGTCACTATACTTCTTTTGTCATCTATTTCATAAATAAATTTCAATTATAGTCTAACTAAAAAAAGTAGTTACTACAACTATAGTTAGTGATCATTGGGAAATAGTACCATTTACTATTAAAAATATTTATAATCAATAACAAATCGTATTTTTAACTAATTTTTTCAACTATACCATTATAGTTGATTTATATTTATAATTTTTGCGGTTTAATAATTCTTGATCATTTTTCAAAGTATACTTAGATGAATTAAAGAAATATTTATTTCAGTTTAGTTATTCCTGAGTATTATAATTTTCAATTTGATGGTAAAAAAACATTATATAAGTAGCGGGAAGTCTGTTTAAAATATATGTAATAGGACAAATATTTTGACATTCTATTTCCGTTTTTCAAGCTTCCTTAGTCAGGATTAAGTATTGCACACAGCTAAAAGGTGGAATTCCTCTCAAGATTCCTGTGAAGCGTCTGGCAAACCTGGGTAATGTCAACATTGCAAAATGCAGTAGAAGCAACAACATAGGTCCACTTCACAAGAAGATTTTCACGTAAATTCTGTAAGTGCCTCGACAGATTTTAAACAACTTCATTTACCCACGCAGCCTACAGGCATTCTTTGTAAATAAATTGTCTCCTTTCTCACTATCCTGATCGAGTCTTGAAAAAGAAAAAACAACCCAACAAAGAATCAAATATTATTCTACAAGAACATCTTACTTACAGATCACAAATTACACACAAATATTGTACAAGGAAATCTGACAAATATTTAAGGAGTCATTCTACTATCGAAATTTTGAAAAATCGATTTTTGTTGTTGTATTTTTCGATAGATTCAGGAGGATTTGTTTGATCAAACAGAAGAAGTATTATATAGAGTAGAGATCGCTGATTGAGTATAAGTAACTTTTTTTTACAATTTTTATCTTCCGAAAACTAAACGCGTTTTTCTCGAAACAATGTTTTTGCGCTCGGCGCGCACAATTTCTCAAAAAGTTTTCAACCAATTTTAAATTTTCTACGTTTATTTTAAACACAAATATCCATGAATTGACAAAGCAGTTTTAAAATATTTTAATTTTATAATAGTTAAATTAACAAAAAAAAGGAAAAAAATCGATTTTCGATCATTTTTGCTTAAACTGCCACCATTTTGTTATTTTGCAAAATAAACAAAATTTGCTTTGTTACTTCAGAGCTATGGTCATATTAATAAAGAAAATTTTTGATTTATTTGTTTCAGATGATGCTGACTAGGGATATATTGCGCGCCATGGACATGCCTGTTTTTAGACTGTTAATTGTTAAATTATAAAGTGTGATCAAATTGGAGGTACTTTTTCCAATAGGGTTTTATTGACATGTCACGCGTGACTACTGTCAAACTAAATACAGAATTTTATTCAGTTTTTATTGACATTTCATCATAGAAAGACTTACGTCTCAATAACGTTTACAAATCGTACAATTATATTACGAAAATGGACGCTCTGTGAAGTGTTTATCGCGCGCTCAGGCCAATTTATGGTGTACATAATTGTCCTACCGAACGCACTATTCGGCATACCATCGGCAAACTCGAGAATAATTTAACATTATTGGATGATACTCGACCGATTAGACCACGTACAGCCCGAACTGTAGAAAATATTGCGGCTGTAAATGAGAGTTTTGCCGAAGACCCGGAAGAATCGATTCGGCACCGATCTCAACAACTTGGCCTATCTTATGGCGCTACTTGGGCGATTTTTGATGCCGGAAATTGAAGCCAGTAATCTCCACGACATTTGGTTCCAACAAGACGGCGCTACATGCCATACAGCCCGTGAAACAATGGATTTACTGCGTAGTCGTTTCGGTGAGCAATTTATCCATGGAGACTAGATATAAGGAGACCAATCTCCATATATCCATTCCCGAAATGAAGTTCTGCCAAGTACATAGTTACAAAACTTCCCGATGAGGGCATGTGTGTTCCCTGGGTGCAAAATGGCGACGTCTAATACACGATTCTTATAAGCCGCGGATGCCGCCATTTTGCACTCAGGGAACACACGTGCCCTCATCGGGAAGTTTCCTAACTAAGTACTTGGCAGAACTTCATTTCTTGTTTTGTGACGTACGGCCATAAGAGATTGGTCTCCTTATATCTAGTCTCCATGAATTTATCTCTCGTCTCGGACCGGTGGATTGGCCTCCAAGATCGTGTGATATCACACCTTTGGACTTTTATTTGTGGGGGTATGTAAAGTATAAATGTTTTGTGGATAAACCAGCTACTAATGAGGCATTGGAAGCCAACATTACTGAAGCTATTAGCGAGATACCGACCGAAGTCCTCGAGCGAGTCATTCAAAATTGGTGTTTACGGATGGACGAATTAAAACGCAGTTGCGGCCAACATTTGAAAGGGGTTATCTTTAAAAAATAAATGTCGTGAATGGTTCTACACAAAAATAAAAAAGATTGCCCTATCAATTTGAATTTTCGTTTAATTTCAATTTAAAATCCTATACCTCTAAATTGATCACGCTTTATAAAGTAGTTGTTGAAAAAAAAATTCTCGAAAATCACCTTTTTTGCCGAGATAGTAGACTGACGCCTTAAGCTGTTTATTGAGCAACTGGACAGTATTTTCCAGAAAGAAATTGCTATCTATCTTTTGAAAATCTTGGTATCTTTTGGGCAAAAAATGTTTGTTGAGACACAAGCATGAAATATGCCACTTTTCGTGCACGTAAAGCGGGGAAAAAATTATAAATTCCAGACCAGTGAGGAAAAGTAACTTTCTGGTGCATTACATATAAAAAGCACTCGTTCACTATCCAAAAGAATCATCATCTGTAAATGATTTTGAAATGCAAGCACTTATCTGTATAAATTATGACTTTTCTTCTTTTTTAGAAAATAATAAGTTATTTGAAGACTGTTTGCTCCTCAGCCATCCGAATCAAGATTTACGCAGGCAATAACATCTGTTAGAAGCGGAATAACAGTAAATTTTGTAAAGAGCTTAAGTGAAGGATAATTACCATATCACGTTAACAGCAAAATGGGTGTTCTGTAGCGAGCAATGATTTGCGCACGTGCAGCGTTAAAGAAACTGCACCACACGTCGGGCGTACTTATAATTAGTTAAGTACTGAACATGCTATGTAGCAGTGCATACCTATAGCTTTGCTCCTATTCCGACGAGATAGATTCACCTCTACTCGTCGTGGGGCCAAGGGATGGACGTGGCGAGGGAAGGATTTTGGAGTTGGGATAGAGAAGAGAGAAATAGGGGAATAGGGATTCCATTATTTAACCAAGGTAGTTTAGGCGAGTATTAGGGGTTTGAGTTTATGACACCCCTCGGCTGCCCGGATTGCCTATTAATACGATATGAGCTTCGCTCGTCGACCTCACCCCTTCCCCATCCCGCTATACTCCAGTGTGCTCGCGTTATCCTGCAACGCGCTGAATTTTTTTCTGTCCCAGGAGCGTATCCTGTGGAGAAAGGGACAAGTACCAATCAGCTCTTCGCGAATATTGGCCAACTCCTCTCTATCACCAGAAACTCATATAATCCTCGCTTCATTCTTTTTGACAAGGTTTGCTTCAAAAGTTTTTTCAGCGCCAAAAATATACATGGAAAAAAATTTACGACCATCATGTTAACTGGACGTTTTTGGTTCCACTTAAAATCATTAAATTTATAGATATGTTACGTCACAACTACGTAAATACTTATAGTTACTGATACTTTTGCTTACTGAGGTGTACAACTTTTTTTCCGCCGTTTTTCGATTGATGGCTGCAGCGGTAAGTGCTGGTCGAAATAGGCAAATCAAAAATGTCACAGAGTAAACTTGGACATCTGTGAACATAACGACAGCACCACATTAGTGAATTTGTGTTTGCGTCATAAATTTATTCTCGATCGAAGATGTCAGTTTTCGAGTCAAATTCTCGTCATTTGCGGGAAGTTTTGATTTTCTGCTTTCATTTGAAGAAAACTGCGGCTGAGGTTCATCGAATGCTATCAAGTACTTACGGTGAGGCTGCTCTTAGTGGAAGAACGTGTCGTGAATGGTTTCAATGTCTCAAGAACGGGGATTTTGATGTCGAGAACCGGCATGGCGGTGGAAAGAAGAAATTTTTTTAAGATTCTGAATAGAAGGCATTATTTGCTGAAGACTCGTGTCAAACGCAAGAATAATTGGCAGAATCATTGGGAGCGACTTAAAACGCCATTGCGAAACTCCTTAAAGTCATGGGAATGATTCAAAAGCAAGGAAATAGGGTTCCGTACGAGTTAAAGCCGAGAAATGTTAAACAGCGTTTCTTTGCTTGTGAACAGCTGATTCAAAGACAGATTTGGAAGGGGTTTTTACATCACATTGTTACCGGCGACGAAAAATGGGTCCACTACGATAATTTCAAGCGCAGAAAATCATGGGGAATGCCCAGACATGCCTCCACGTCGATGGCCAGACCAAATATTCATTTGGTAGGACCAGCTCGGCGTGGTGTATTATCAGCTGTTGAAACCAAGTGAAACCATCACAGGCAGCCTTGCCAGACACACGGAGCGAAATTATGGAATTTGCATGTTAAAATTATGGTACACTATTGTACATGTTTACAAGACGCATGCGCGGCGCTAAATTCAAATTGATATATCTTCAAATATTTCAAAGTTTAATATTTATCATAAATAAAATTCTAATAACATTTTGTAAATAAATATAATAATATTATTTTTTAATAAAACTATTTTAATAATAATTATAACACAGTTTCTACTTTTTCAAGTCTGTATTTTGTAACATTTACTCAAATTAACTCTTATTAAACATTTTTTTTTATAAAACCGCTTATAATCTATAAAAAGCAAGTATAATATGTAATTGTCTTTACATAAATTACATGAAAATTAACTCTACTCAGCCTTCATTTAAAAAAATGATTGATTGGTCAAACATGCTTCATATAGGGCAAAAAACAATTCTCATTGGATAATGGCTATTCTGCTTTTGTCTTCATTTCATTTCGGTTAAATGAATATTAAGAAATAGAAGTATTTTTAAATTATGGTACATTTAAGAGGTATGGTACATGGTACAAGAGTCAAAATTATGGTACGATTACATAGTTATGGTACGGTCTGGCAACGCTGATCACAGGGGATCGGTATCAAACGCAATTGATGCGTTTGAGCCGAGCATTGAAGGAGAAACGCCCACAGTACTAAGAGAGATACGACAAAGTTATCCTCCAGCATGACAATTCTCGGCCCCATGTCACAAGACCGGTCAAGACATATTTGGAAACGCTGAAATAGGAGGTCTTACCCCACACGCCGTACTCTCCAGACGTTGCTCCTTCCGACTACCATTTGTTTTGATCAATGGCATACGGTCTGGCTCATCAGCATTACCGCTCTTATGAAAAAGTCAAAAAATTGATCGATTTGTGGATCGCTTCAGAAGACACATCGTTTTTTTTGAGATGGTATCCGGAAATTGCCAGAAAGATGGAAAAAAGTAGTGGCTAACGACAGACAGTACTTTGAAGCCTAAATAGGTAATCACTTTTTAAGAATAAAGCCTCAAATTTTGGGAAAAAACGGCGGAATCAAAGTTGTACACCTATATTAATACTTCATTATACTAATACTACCTAATACTTTATTCAAAAGGTTCCTCGTTTCAAGTTAGGATTCGATGATCCTCGTTTAGGGATAAGGAAAGGTCAGTAAAGGACATAATGGTTACAAAGGTCAAATAAATTATATTTATTTCAAATGATAACAGAACCAATAAATATTTACAGGCATAGGCTAGCCCGTAAGAATGAGAGAGAGAAATTTCGATTCCGTAGAAGCTTTCGTAGACGTTAATTAAAATTAAGCGGAGTGATGATCCACACAAGTGAAGGTGAGGCAGAGTGATTGTCTCCACAAATGTGGGTGAGGCAGAGTAATTGTCGACGCAGATCTAAATCAGACAGAGTGATTCTTTCTTCTTCAACACTGAACTAAAGATCTTTCTAAAGGTCTGGAAAACAGACCACGACGATTTTTATGACTCCCGAACATAGAAGATCATTGTTTGTATCTAGTTTTAATTTTACGATTATTCTTAGCAGTTAAAAGATCTAGTTGCACTAAAAAGTACTGAAAATTTTTAGGACTTCCCAAGTGCGAATTGCCGGAACTGAAAACACGGTCCAGTACTGGACCAATCTTGGCAGCCATAAGTTGGCCAATGTTACTGGACCAATATCAGCGTTCAAATCGGCCCAGTGTTGTCCCAGTACTAGCACGGTACGTTGGAAATCAAAATTTTGCATGCTTGCGCCGAAGCTTGGCCCAGCAATGGCACTTTACTGGGCTAAAAGTTGGCATTACTCCGGCAAACTGTGCTGGAAGTCAAAAACTCAGAGTCTGGCCCAGTAATGGCAAATTACTGGGTTGAAAGTCGGCATTACTTTGGCAACCCATGTTATTAATTTATTATACTGGGCCAAAAGTCATCATTACTTCAACAAACCATCTTTTACGTAAAAGAGCCAGAGTTAACAATTTGTGTATCAAAGTTCGGTAAAAAACAGTTAACTAAATCTAGTCTTCAAATTCGAGTACACAAGTGCAGCCCTTAGATATCATTTCGGTAATGGGTCATTAACATATGCCGATTTCGAGCCAATACTGGCAGTCAGTGACGGGCAAGTGAAGGCGGCCAAGTGCAGCCCTTAGATATCATTTCGGTAATGGCGCAGCACTGGCGGCCAAGTCTCGGCAACATATTTGCCACTACTGGGCCAAAGTTGGGCCGTTTATGATTTCGCACTTGGGTTTTGGTTTGTTGTGAAAATCAACTAACTTCCTTCAGTTGATAGAACTAAAAATTTTCTTCAGTGCACAAGTCATTTTGACGTTGGTTTGAAGTTTGCATTATAAATTGTGTTTTAAGTGAATTGAGGGACGTTTACAGGTATAAAATGGGTGATTTCTAGAGCACTTTATTTTGCATTTGTATTTAAGACACGCACACGTGGAAAAGCAACTACATCGATTCGAAAGCAAGTTCACCCTCAAACACACGTAGAATTGATTCCCTTTGGAGCTCGTGCACAGACTGCTGAGTGGTAGTCACTCGTCGATCGTTTTCTAATTTGGCGAGTAAACACTAGGTCCATAGTCAAGTCAGAGAGAGATCCGAGGAGGGTAAAATATATTAGTCGGTACGTATCGACAGCACAAGAACCGCACTCTCAAGCTGTTTCTACACGTAATGGAGCGGAGTAGCACTACTTGAACGTACAAAGATTTTGATAGAAAAACTGTGCTTTCTTTTCCAGTCAATGGTTTCGCTTCATATGAAAAAAACTCATTTTTTAGAAACGCCTTCATGATTCCTTTCAAGACTCAAAGATTTATAGATTTATTAACATTTTACATATACATATAATGCGAAAGAGAGGACAATAGTTTTCACGTCCATTTAGTAAAAATTAATTAGGGGCGAATACTCATGATTATTTTAACACTCATTCTATAGTCTCTGTTCTAATTAATCATCCAATTACTTCATGGGTCAAGCATTTTGTAGTGAATACAACTTGGGTTAATATTGACTTACTATTGATCAATTACCAGTAGAATAAATATCAATTAATCTAAGAAGGTTTTAAATTTATGCGAAAGGGGATTAGAGTTCTAAAGCCCAAATACATGCAACTTGGATCCTGGAAAAAAATTACTTACAACTTACTTCAATCACTAGTCGTTAATAGCCAATTATCCGTTTTCTGTATTATTAAAGACCCCGAAAAAATATAATATTTAATGGATTGCGCTCTGGAAAAAGGTTTCTATAAACAAACACAATTTTTCTCCATCAAAAAAATCCGTACATTCCTATGGGATCGAAAGATACATTTCCTTAGTAGACTTTTTGGATTAAACGAATCATTAGTGTGCTTATAAATCTAATTTTTATGGTTTAAGGAAGAATTGGAAAGATAATCGCAAGAAACGTCAAAGTGACAATATCCTCAGTTTATTTAATTTAGAATATGTTTTATTAGGAAAAGTATGAAAAATTGTATCTTGAATAAAATGATCCATGGAAAGTTCCAGTCAGATAGAAATTATGGATTTTTCAGGCCGGAATCGATAGATAAGTTTTATTTATTGAAGAAATTTTCTGTGAAAAAAGGAACGCTTCCACTCCGCTGGGTATCAAGCCCAGGTCCTTTCGATTGCCGGTAGAATGCTCTGTCATCTGAGCATCTTTTCTTTTTTACAGAAAATTTCTTCAATTTATATTGAAAAATTCCATCCAGTTTTAAATAACGTTAAAATAATTCTGAATCATAGGTTGATAAGGTCGATATAGTAGAGTTCCGTTATCACGTAGAGTGATACACTCTTCTAATGATCGACATAATCGACTGAAATGATTTTAGAAAAATTGATTAGATAAGTTTTATTGGTTTTTAATTGTTTTTGGATATGATCTCATGAATAAATACACTCAGAAAAAGTATTTGATAAAAATATTTGAAAATATATTTGGACCAAATAAATATTTGTTCGAATCAAATAAATTTCTGCTTTAAATCAAAAAAATTATATCTTTGACCATGTATCAATGCATTAATTTCTTTGTTTTGAAGAAAAATTAATTTGATTCAAACAAATATTTATTTGATTCAAAGATATTTTATTTGAATCAAACAACTTCATTTAAACAAATCATTTCTTTAAATCACAGAAAGTCGTTCAAACAAATCATTTTCTTTGATTCAATCAAATCTTTTTTCTCAGTGTATCTATAATTTTAGTATGATTCAAATTTTTGATAACTCATTTTATTTGAGATCAAATTTTCCACATTCTTACTCATGAAAGACACTGAATAAAAGAAAATTATAAATCAAAAACTTAAAGAAATAGTCGATTCAACTAACTTTTTTCTGACTATTCGTGCGATTCTTCCTTAAAAAATAAAAGAATTTATGAAAATTCTTCACCTTCTCAAATCGAACATACTTTTGTGACATAAAAAAATTATTATTTAATATTAAGAAAAAAAAAGGATATAGAAACGTTTTTCTTGAATTGGATACAAATTTTTTTCCAGTGTAAAATAAATTGATCATATACTTTGGCAAAGAAATCAAACATCGTTTCCTTTATTATAACCAGCTAGCATTACATGCTCGTTAATTACCGCTGCTGAAAATTGTCTGCTTATTCAAATTTAATGAAGGGGAGCTCGAAACGTCCCCTTTTTCTTCGCAAATCTGCAGTTTCATAGTTGTACCCATACTTGTTAGCTCACACAATCAAATGCTCTAATGTCTAAACGATCACGGGATACACTGAGTTCCACCTCGCATTTAAGCACCCTGTATTTTCTGTGTGCCCTATACTGCCGGAGTTGCGTCGAACCATGATGATCGTTGAGGTGGCAGGGACGGAGGTAGAAAATGGGCAAAGAGAGGGGGAGGGGGGGCTACGTTACCATGTATCGCCCCACTGCACGCGGGTAACAGAAGGCAGATCTCTCCCGGGAGACTCGACGCTTGTTTGCGCTGCTTATCATCAGTTCCCATTAATATTAAACCGCATTCAACGAACGAACCAGCCATCCCGGCGTCCCCCCCCCCCCCCAGCTTGTGTACATACAAAGGTAGAACCGGCCACAAACACTCTCGCAGGTCAAATCGTCTGTAACATGGCTTGAAACTGTACATTTATACCAACCTCATACACCCAGGAACTTATTTTCTCGCTATTTAAAACGAATAAAAAACAGAAAGCGAAATCATAAAGTAAAAGAGGTGTTTGTTTTTGTAAGAGAGTTATTCCATAAAACTTGAAGAACCACTCTAAAAAAAATAACCGTTTCCAGTCTGATTTTTAATGATAGAAAAAAAAGTTTCACGTGAACATACCATTAGTTTCAGAGATATAGAAGGTCAAAGTAGTCGGCATCCGTAAAGGAACATTAATCATCTGCTTCTAAGGAAACTATTATTTTGTAAATTGTTCGACTCCCTGATTAAGAATTTCCTATCAGAATAATCTTCAGCAAATTTAAAATATTGAAAAGTTATTCTACCTGTGAGAGCAAGATCAAAAGCTTATCCAACCGTTGAAGGCAAGATTAAAGGTAAACAAGCTAGAGGAGGCAAGATAAAAAGGTTATCCATTCAGTGAAGGCAAGATCAAAATTTTCTCCAACCAGTGAAGGAAAGATTAAAGGTTACGCAGCCAGTGGAGGCAAGATCAAAAGGTTATCTATCCAGTGAAGGCAAGATCAAAATTTTATTCAACCAGTGAAGGAAAAATTAAAGGTTATCCAGCCAGTGGAGGTAAGATCAAAAGGTTATCCATCCAGTGAAGGCAAGATCAAAATTTTCTTCAACCAGTGAAGGAAAGATTAAAGGTTATCCAGCCAGTGGAGGTAAGATCAAAAGGTTATCCATCCAGTGAAGGCAAGATCAAAATTTTCTTCAACCAGTGAAGGAAAGATTAAAGGTTGCCCAGCCAGTGTAGGCAAGATCAAAAGGTTATCTATCCATTGAAGGCAAGATCAAAATTTTATCCAACCAGTGAAGGAAAGATTGAAATCCAATTCAAAGATCAAATCCACAAAATAACAGTTTCCATAAAAATGAATGCTTTTTCCAGTATTTGTATACGCTATCTTGAATTTAAAAAATCTAAAATTAGATTCGTAATCAGTAACTCAAAGAACCTATACCCCGGTGGGTCGCGTGGACCGAACTATTACCGAAATGGGTATCATTTCGGTAGCGATAGGATAACATTTTGGTAACATGACTGTAAACTGAATAAATGGCGCAAAATTAATGGCTGAATACTTAAAATGTTGATAGTATGATTCTTTTCATAGCGCCTCCTTTGAAAATCCGATTTTCGGTACCTATAGAGCGGGTTGAAACTACGATTTTCAACCCTAGGGTTGAAAGTCGCTATTTCAACCCGCTCCACAGTTACAGCCAATCAGATTCTCAAAAGAGTTGATATGAAAAATAGTATACATTACTCGAAACAAAACACAGCGAAAGCATTTCGTGTGATTGCAGCCCTCGTTTCACTCGGGCAGCAAACTTCACACTTATGTAATCGCTCTGTTTCGCCCCTTGTAATGTAATATACTATTGTTGAAATCGGCCTGGTAATCTTAACAATAAAAATCGAATATTGTTATTTCCCGGCTGTAAAAAATAGAAAAAACACGATGTCCAATTTTCACATGTGGTGAAAGCGGCTTCAAGTTCATTGTTGGCAGTACATATGTATAGACCAAGCAACAGGAAATTTGTTATGACATTATTTATTAATTTTGAAAACGGCTTTTAAAAATATAAATCAAGCACAACAGAACGTCAATCTTGGTTTTTCGCTAAAATGTTGCAAAGTTCATTAAAAAAAGGTCTAAACATGGCTCTGAACGCTTGAACGCAGCAAAGTGACAGTGGTGGGGGGAGAAGGCGAGTAGGCTCACTGTTTCACTTTGCTGTGTTCAAGCGTTTAGAGCCATGTTTGGACCTTTTTTAATAAACTTTGCAACATTTTAGCGAAAAACCAAGATTGACGTTCTGTTGTGCTTGATTTATATTTTTAAAAGCCGTTTTCAAAATAAAAATCGGACCACCTCTGCGGGAAGCAGACATTTTACAATTAACGCATGAAATAAATTAAAGTGTCAATAGCGCAGAAACGTATTATTTTAAAGTGTCCCTTTTTTTATACATTTGAAGAGCATAAAGTCGGTTACTTTTCCACCAATCCTCAACTTGAAAAGTTAAAAATTTACTGAGATATTAATTTGTTTAACAAAAGCTCAATTTTTCGATTTTTCTCCGCTTCTAATTATCCAATCAGATCAAGCGACGACTCATTTTGTTCGAAATTAAGTTTTCTACAACTTTTCAATTAATGTCATCAATATTGGATTATTACCTTTAATGTTATAAACAAAAAACTAAAAAAAGTGCGATTTTTTGGTCTTAAATGTTAATAACAAATTTATAAATCATATTTCGTTGTCCAAAACATGACACAATTACTCTATGACCAACCTCTCTTCTGATGACGCAGTCCGTTCTCTGAAATAAATAATGTCATAAATCATTCATAACAAATTCCCTGTTGCTTGGTCTAGTATTGAAATTATGTTCTGTAAATAATAATTTTCAAGACTGTTGCTGACTGCTTGCTAATTTTCCAAAATTAAAATTCTACATTGTGTTTTTTCTATTTTCTACAGCTGGAAAATAACATTATCAATTTTTATTTTTAACTTTATCAGGTAAATTTCAACGAAGAGTCACACTATCAACATTTTAAGTATTAATTTTCCGCCATTTATTCAGTTTACTGTCTTGTTACCGAAATGATAGCCAATTCAGTAACAGTTCTTTTTACACAGCCCGCCAAGGTAGGTACACGGAGAAAAATGGTAGGTCAAACTTTGAGTGTTAACATTTATGTAGTCAGTTTTATATTGCAGAAAGTACCACACACCATCCATAATTTCTTCTTCATATAGTTAGAGAGACCTTAATATTATAGTCTATTCAAATATCGACAATGTGTCAGGTTTACACTCTATAAAAAACAACCTATGAAATGTGCGTATAAATCATATGAACACGTTATCAGCGCCGTTACTGCCAATTTTCGGAAAGAACGCTAACGGTCATTGCTGGTGCCGTCTCGTGTGCTTGGTGTCTCGTGGTGGAAAAAAACACCTGATATGGTTCCGGAAGACTTTTTTCTTTTCCCAAAACTCAAATTACCACTTCGAGGCAGCCGTTTTCATTCGATAGAAGACAAAAGAGAATTCGCGGCGAGAACTGAAGTCGATTCCGGAAAATGAGTTATAAAAATGTTTTGATGATTGGATTATTCGTTGACATAAGTGTATTATTTTGGGAGGGGGGCCTACTTTGAAGACGATAAAATAAATTTGGATGAATAATAAATAGTTTGTGTTTTATTGACTAATTCCCGGTACTTTTTTGACAGAATGTAAGTTCAAATAAACTTTATTCAATGTAATCAGAGAGTAATTTGTTCCAGAATGGGCATAAAATATAAATAATAGACAATCAGAACCGAAATACGAACTCTAACCTAACTATTAGGTTACATTTGTCAAGATAGTAAATGCTTCATGTATAAAATGATAAAAAATTATTTAGGGTTTTTGTTTACGTCAATATAAGTTGATTTGAATTTTTAAAGTCTTGAAACTTGCATCACATAGTAAAATAATTGTTTTTTTTTATAAAACTAGTTTTTAATGAAAATGTTCTTTCGGTATATACAATGAAATGTCTATCGAAAACGCTTTGTTTTAGATCAATATTTATATTTATTATTCACTTATTGTTCCAAACTTTAAAGAATAATCAATGCTCATAGCTTATCCGATTCTCATGGTTTAAGGAAGTACCGTCGCCACTACGCTAGTCAAGCATACACACTCTCTCGTTTGATTCGGTGAGTAGGTAGATGTAGCAACGTCGCGACCCGCGGGAGTGGGTATCGGGAGACTCACTCTCTTATAGCAGACGAACGCCGAACTTGTATACAGGCTTATTTAGGCTGCGTGGAAATGTGAGTTTGTAAACTAAAATACTTTTATTTATATTGCTTCGTTCGATTTGTATATATATTAATAAATGCATTATATGTAATCTTTGAATTTGTTATTATATAGAGAAACAACTAACACTATTTATCATTAACTATTTTCTTAATATTTCTAAATCCACAAAACTTTCTGTGGGAGCTTGCGTGCAGGTTAAATAATTTCACAGATTTATTGCTTATTATAATCTTGAGGTAACAATTTACTTCGAAGTAAATCTGAAAAGGGAAAATAACGAAACTCCGAAAAGAGAGAATATTCTGAAAGCTATTTTAAAGAAATAATATTTGAATTTAATAGAATTTGCTATCTAATCACGAAATTAAATTATACATGAAATTAGCATAAAATATTAATAATTGTAACAGGTGGTCACCACACCTTTATTTGCGTATATACGCAGCACGTGGAATTTCAAGTAGAGCGCGCGCCTAACCTATTTTGCGACGTTGCCACATCTACTGAGTCATGGTCGTCTTCCGTTGCTGAACGTCATTTTTAATATTTCATCGCTCATTTCCTATCATCACACGTATTTAATTAACGACGGTACTACCTTAATTCAGGAAGAGTTCGCTCCTGAAGATCTAACTGTCAATTCTAAGTATTAATTGAAAATCCTGCAACGTTTTCAGGACAGAATACTTTAAATTTGTCCACAATGCCGAGAATATTACTATGGGTTTTCAATAAAATACTCATAACGTAATTTTTTTATCTCCACATTCTCATCTTCAATGAGGTTTTTGTTTTATTTTATTTTTGTTTAACTATATCTGAATAATTCGACAAAGCAATTTGATTATTATTAGAGCTTGATTTCCTTCGCTTTTTCAGGTCTTCTCACGGATTTGAAGAATTCCTGTAGACGAACAGAACTCACTCTGAATATTGTAGGCGTTCTTCTCTCGCCAACTTCAAATATAATTTTTGAAGAGCATCCCAAGTTTCATAATATGTATTCTGGTCAATAGCTTGAAATTTACAGGAAGGAACTTGCCCTATGTTATGTGATCCTTGTAACTCATTTTCTGTGACGAGTCCTACGAGTTCTGTACTCATCAGCACAAGACTCCCAATCGGAAACTGAAATTACCAAAAAGTTTTAGTTCTCAGCTTAAGGCCGTGTGGTAAGGTCTGTCATCAACAATTGAAGAGTGGACATTCAAAAGGGCGTAACCCACAATTTTTCAAAAATCGTTTTTTTGGCTACAAAAATTCTTGAGGTTAATGCCAATACAATAACGCAAACGATTTTTTTTTTCCTCTTATGGGAAATCCGGGTTTTTTTTTTGAGCGTCAGTTTGTTTCGTTATTTTTGTATAGATTGTGGTATCTGGCGTCGTCACCGAGTAGTGTAAACCTTGTACGACATCAGTTTCCTGAGAAATTCCGGTTTATTTGCGTCTGTCTGTGTCCTACCACCGATTTCGTGCGTGTGCGACATGGACGCTCGTCGAATTTTGCAATAAAATTGTTGAGTTTTTGAAAAAACCAGTTTTTTCACAAAAAGGTATTGTTGCTCATATCCTCGTGCACATTTTGATATATTATAATTATCATTATTCCTTCTAGAAGTCCAGTTATGGCGAATAAAAAGAATAAAAAAATAAAATAAATTAAACCTAAAAAACCAATTTTTTCACTTGAATTTTCAAAAATTGAAAAACATTTTGACAATACGTGTGAAGAATAAAGAAAAAACCGAAAATTTATATAAATTTTCTCATTAATTACCTGCGAGGGAAAAGAAACAACGAGAGGGCCGAGACGAGATACGCCCTTTTGATTGCCGATACACATTGAGTTACGCCCTGGCATAACTTTACGGGCGAATATCTACCGAAGTATCAATTTTAAATCAACTGCCTCACGGGTTTCGACATTTCCCTATGTAATTAGCAACATATCCGAGTTGCAGATTTTTCGGTTAAAAATTGTCGAAATGGGAACGTTTTTGTGCCGCCGTGTAAAATTTCAGAAATGTGGGTTACGCCCCTTTGAATGTCCACTCTTCAATTATATACGACCACTTTTTTCATAAAAAATAATTTAAACAAACTTTCCTGAGAAGACAGCAATGCAAAAAAAATGTAATGCATTACTGTCTTCTCCAAAAAATTTGTTAAAATTATCATTTTAATTATAAAGAGTCAAAATTAATAGAGATAATTAATTGTGTCAAAAATTTGTGAAACCGAAGAAAAAGCGTTAATGAAGGTCTGTCAACTCTTAAATTTTTATAATCATTAAAGAATATATTTTTTGAACAAATTTTTCCAATTTAAAAAATCTAAGAGTTGACAGACCTTCCTTAGTGCCTTTCCTTTGATCTCGCAAATTGACTTGATATCTTATTCTGTATGGACAAAAGTTTGCAGACAAATAAATCACCATATCGATCATATGGTCTGGTTGATCCATGGCCTAAATTTCAAAAATAAAGTCCAATGGAATAATATTCTCTTTTTGATTGACTAATTTTTATAAGTTCATAATTTTCACTGTTTTTAAGTTTTCTCATATTTAAATTTCTACAAATCAATATACTTTACTTACACTCAGCCGACGCCCGTCAGGCGTACGATAATTATTCACGATGATAGTATTTCTATGAAATACTGCGTTAGCAGTTCGTATCATAACACCTTCTTTCTGCAATACATGGTCATAATATTAACAGTCAAATTCTGAAAATAGTTCGATTTAGTAGAGTACCAAAAAAGTAGCAATGAAAGCAAAATAATTTAAGGGAATATTAGGAAAATCAACAGAGAATCAATAGTTCGACTCTAGTTACTCCTGACATAATAATAGATTCTGTTTAAAAATCTGAAAATTTTTGTTGGAAAACGTTTATTAAAATACAAGAGCGATAATAACATATTACAATGGTGAAAAATTTTGGAACTATTATCATAACTTGACCATCGTTTTTAAGTACATTGATTTCGAATTATTATTGAACAAGCATTAATCAAGTACTGAAAGACTTACTTTAAACTGCAGAAATTTTTTCGTGCCCAAGATTAGGCCCAGACATGGCATTCTTAGTTCAAAATGAAACGCCCGTCCCAATCTGGGCCAGGTCTGGTGAGCGGATAATTGCAACGCCCTCAGCCGGATTTTTAACCTTCCAGACCGGGCCCAGATCAGGCAATTTATGCACGGGCAATTCTAGAACAGTATTTCATAAGTCGTGTTTTTTTACCTGATGCAATCCCACTATTACTATTTCATGTTCTGCTCTTACATTTTCCTCCTTAAATGTTCCCACTGGAGGAAATACACTTTTAATACATGGTTCATCAAACTAAAAATAAAATGTATTTTGGTACAAGTATTAAATAATTTCAAAACGTTCTAATGTGATATATAATCTTATCTAACCTATCCATGTTCAAACCATCGGCATTTGTTTGAACTACTTACGTTTACAAAAGCAAATTTTGGATTATAATAAAGCGGCCATGAGGAAGAAATATTAGAACGTATACTTTGGAGTTTTCCAAAGCCAAGTGCAACAATTACTGGTTTGGATTCCGAAACTATTAGTTCATAACAAGGTATAACAGTGAGGGCAATCGTTAATGCAATCTGAGCTCCAATACATAATTGCACATCTTTGTTATTTATGAAAGCAGCAATGGCAATGCGTTTCAGATACCATGGGACTTTTCTATCAAAAACATATCTTCTGTTTCTTATATTTCCTGGAACTGGTAGACCTGGTAGATTTTCTGGAACTGGTTGATCTGGCAGATTTTCTGGATCGGAATCTGTTGAAAAATGGAGCAAAATGTAATCAGGTATTAGATTGAAATCAGGTAAATTTAATTTTAAAAATGTAGGAAAAGGACAAAAATATTGAAGACATTTTCTGTGAAAAAAGGAACGCTTCCACTCCGCTGGGTATCGAGCCCAGGTCCTGTCGATTGCCGGTCGAATGCTGTGTCATCTGAGCAACGGAGGTTCCTTTTTTCACAGAAAATTTCTTCAATAATTATAATTAAAAAATCTCATCTAGTCTTGCGAGACGTTACATTAATTCTGAATCATAGGTTGATAAGGTCGATATAGTAGAGTTCCGTTATCACGTACAGTGTTACACTCTTCTAATGATCGACATAATCGACTAAAATGATTTAGAAAAATCAGAAAATAGTTCCCGGTTTATCCGTAGCCAAAATTGGCGTTAACAAGTTTCTGTGAGAAAAGTTGTGGAACCTCCGTATCTCAGATGACAGAGCATTCGACCGGCAATCGAAAGGACCTGCGCTCGATACTCAGCGGAGTGAAAGCGTTCCTTTTTTCACAGAAAATTTCTTCAATAATTATAATTAAAAAATTCCATCTAGTCTTGCGAGACGTTACATTAATTCTGAATCATAGGTTGATAAGGTCGATATAGTAGAGTTCCGTTATCACGTACAGTGTTACACTCTTCTAATGATCGACATAATCAACTAAAATGATTTAGAAAAATCAGACAAAAATATTTTATGAAGGTCTTTTCTTTTCAAAGAATAATCTTATACTCTTAAGGGGGAGCCTCATGTGAAATTAAATATTTTGCATGTTTCTTGAATGCTTCGAAAATTCATTTACTATCTAATGAACCGATCGACTTGAAATTTTGTACAGATATTATTTAACTTACTGGCCATTGAATGAACCTAAATATATATTAAAATTGTTATAATAAATATCGTTTTTACCGATTTATTTATAATAAAGAAGGTCATTTTCTTTTAAATGCCCTCAAATTTCGTATTTTTGTTGTTTTTGCTATATTTAGGGTCATTCGAAGCGGAAGGACTAATCAAACAAATTTGATTCATTGATTTTAGTCAATTACAAGGACCCCGGCGCAAATTGAAGGAGTCAACTTCGAGCAGCTGTAACGCCGCCATTTTCGATTTTTTCTACTATAAAAAAAAAATTTCAACTACTTTGTATAGTCAATATTATCATGTATTTTTTTCCAATTCAATAAATGTTTCCATTTTTCTGGAAAAAATTCTCAAAGAAACAGTCGTTTACATAAGGCTTCTCCCTTAAGGGGGTACACCTGTGTGCCGGTGGTGCTTCGAGCGCTTTTTCAGGAATTTTTTACGGAAAAACTACTTAAAAATCTTTAACTAATTATACGTTATGTTGAAGGTTTATTTTTCTATGTTACTGAGTAATTTTTTCAAAAGTGTTGTGTGTCTAAAACACGGAAGAAAGAAATCTCGTTGTTTGCTGTTAAATGGTCGAGGTACCCACGTTGGACTTTGACAAAATGTTAAAAATTGATAAAATGGCGGTCTTTTATTCAAAAATTGATTGTTTTAATGCATTTTTCCTGATGTTTTGAGGTGTAAAAAATGTAAAAATCAAAATTTCAAAAAACCGCTACGTAATCTTTGTAGATTAATCAGTTAAAATCGATTTTTTTTTAATATCACACAGATGGACCCCCTTAACCCATTATTACCCAAGCGAAATCCAGGCTAGATAGCACCAAACTAACTATTGGATCACTGTCCAAATGGAAAGAAAATGTATCCATGTTTTTTCTTTTTGCGATTCCAATTGTTTATGCGAAATTATTTAAACAAGTTAACAAAAATTTTGCAATTTCAAAAAACTCAGAATGCCAATAGATTCTAGGGGAAAAACAAGTCGAAAACCTCTATACCATTAGTTTTTGTTACCCCGTTCTGCCCCAAGCCGAATCTACGTTAGATAGCACCAAACTAATTATTGTATCACTGTCCAAACGAAAAAAAAATTTACCCGTGTTTTTCCCGTAGAATCGATTGGCATTATTAGCTTTTTGAAATTGCAAAATTTTTGTTAATTTGTTTAAATAATTTCGCATAAACAATTGGAATCGCAAAAAGAAGAAACATGGGTAAATTTTTTTTCGTTTGGACAGTGATACAATAGTGAGTTTGGTGCTATCTAGCCTGGATTTCGCTTGGGTAATAATGGGTTAAGGGGTTAGGCCACCCCTGGATTATTAAAAAATCGAAAAAAAATGTTCACTTAAATAATTCCCTATTTTCTCAGAAATATGAAGAGTAAAAAATTATGATGAATTTCAAACGAGTAAACACTTTATAAGCCGCTTTGAGCAACCGCTGCAATGCATGGAATAATGCGTTCAAAAAATTTAAACGCGTTTTTTGTGTTTATTCAACGTTCACTCGGTAACCTTTGTAGGGAAGTTACGTATTTTTGCTACAAAAATGATAATTTATCTCGTAAATTGGTATATACTTCTATTTTATATTGTAAAAAATAAAAAATAATAAAATTCAACCGATTTTAAAACTTTTTATCAAAAAATCGATAGTCTTTTTGGCAACGACCCTCTACTTGTACTAGTGACAATTATCTTGAAACTCAGTAGTAAAGATCCATAAAAAGCTCTCTCGACTTTTTTCGATTCTTCACATGGGTTTCAAAATATTTTCATATTCTAAGAAATTCCTCTACAGTTTTTTCTTACATTTTCTGAATGTCTTATCTCTTATAATGTCAACATATATCTTTTGATAGCAATTTTAGTGATTTTGTATTTGTCTTTATCTCAACAAACGAGAATAACCTTGCACGAAATGGAAAACAAAATTTCAAGAAAAATATTACCTTAGCAATTTGATAATAAAATTCACAAACTTTTTCACTCATAAACTGAAGGTAATTGAACATAATACACTAAATAATTCTTTGCTTGAAGGTTTATACAAGTATGTTGTATATATATGTGATGCGATCTTAGAAAAAAGACCTTAGCGTCGCAGCGAAGATTTTACAGGAGCAGCAAAAGAATAGTCTTCAATCCGATTAGAGCTTCCGATATTCTTCACTCTCTCTTGCGTCTCACAAACACGGCGCAAGAGAGTCTTACTAAAAAAAGAATATTGAATAAAAAATTATTCTAATTTCATAATATTAAAGAGCGACATTGAATTAATATAAAACGATCATGATTCCGAAAGTAATTTTTGGACGCTAAGGTTCCTTTTCTCAGATCGCGTCACATATATAATCATAACTGCCGGGGTTCGGATCCAATCTCTGAGAATTTTTTTAAAATTTGTATTCGCACTGCAAAAATGCAGCGTAAGTGCAAAATCGCATGTGTCACGCATGTCCTGGAATTTCAAAGATATACACAGAATTCAAATTAAAAGATATAATTACCTATTGTGTGAGTAACAGCAAAAAAACTCAAAAAAATGAAAACTTTCAAATCCTTCATTTTGGAGAACTTATTAAATTTTACTGTGTTTATCTTCAATTGCAATTTTATTTTGTAAAATGACAGATATGTATGTCACTGATAAGAACCAAGTATTTTGACTACATAGAAGGTGTTGAGTTGGATCGTCAGATGAAACGTAAAACATTACCTCTAGAAGAGACTTAAACTGCTACTGCGCACGCATCTTGATAAGATTTCTACTATCCGTGACGGCGTGATAATAAGAAAACCAAACTGTTTTATTATAAATTTATCGACACTTTCCATCCGATATTTGGCGGGGATATACCAGAAGCAATGAATGGAAAAGCTCCAAAAGCCGAATATTGTAAGATCTTAGCACCAAACCAAACTTGAGTGAAAACTACTTTCTAAACTAAACCATTCCAAACCGATCCAAAAGACGTTTTAAATCTGGGATTTCAATGAAAATCAATCTGAATTTTGATTTATCTAAATCATAAACCAAATTAACAATCCGAATAATTCTGACCTTGGATTCATTCCGATTGAAAATTTAGTCTAATTTTACGCTGACAAGATTCGAACCTTAACTTTTACCTAACCTACATGTATAACGCAGTCTAATCTTATCAATTAAACCGCACGGCTACCGAAGCACTTGCGATTTTTCCCAAAAAATGTTGCGTGCATTTTATCCATACACTGAGAAACTTTTCGTTAGAGAATATGATAAAATTGAATGAAAGTTTAGTATAATATTGTTTTAAAATAGGGAAAGCCAAGGTCTTATTACACTTATCCATATTATGGCATGGAAATTCAATATAGTCATAACACATCACTTCATAAGTTTACGGTCTAACTAAGAAAAGCACAATTTTTTTAATAAATTCGACTTGATCCATCAACAGAGTATCCTTCAAGCGTGATACATTCATTCCAACGCTTCCTTATTTTTTGGATGCCTTTTTTGTAGAATTATTCGTTTTTGCTCTCAAAATAGGCCTCACTTTCGGCAACCACTTCTCCATTGGAGCCAAATCTCTTTTCCTGAAGCATTTTTTTCAGGTCAGCAAAGAGCCAGTATTTACTGGGGGACAGATCTGGAGAATATGATGGGTGAGGAAGGAATTCGAAGCTTAAATCATTAAATTTGACCATCATTTCATGGACGTGTGGCACGGTGCATTGTCTTGGTGGAACAGCACTTTTTTCTTTTGCATGTAAGGCCGTTTTTTTTTTATTTCTGCGCTCAATCGATCCAGTAATGCCATGTAATAATCGCCGTTAATCGTTTTACCATTCTCAAGATCGTCGATAAACAAAATACCATGCACATCGAAAAATACGGATGCAATGACCTTGCCAGCCTACTGTTGACTTTTTGATCGCTTTGGACGGCTTTCACCAGCTGCTGTCCACTCAGCTGACGATCTTTTTGTTTCAGGTGTTTAGTTATAATCAAGTTATAGAGAAATAATTAATTGAAGTTTCACCGTTTGGTCATGAATTACTATACCGTCAATGGCAATGACAACTGAACCCAATTTTCAAATGAGCATTATACATACAAAATCCATGCTACGTATTCAAAAAACTATACAAATTTGCCGCGAACCTTGACAAATTCGTCTGTTTTTTGAAAGAATTTTTTACCGTACAATAAGTTTGTATTGTCTTTCCAAAGATTATAACTCTGTCGACTTTTATCGGCGGCCATAATCGAAGAAGACAGCAGTGAGCACGTGGCAACGTCGCAACGCATGCTTGAGCGTAGACGTATATGTAGACAGTTAGGAGTACGTATGCGTCGTATACACAAGAGAATTTGAAATAAGTTATCTAATTTTCGAGAAATCAAAAAACACTGAAATTTGCTGTAAATTTAATGTAATTTTCATAACTCAATAGATGATATATTACACTAAAGTGAATTCTTCATTTTACATTAATAATTCATTTATTAGGCGATATTTTAGTTTTTAGTTTACTATGCGGTTTCCAGTAGGGTGGGCCGTGGCTCTTGCACTCGCTCCAGCGCGATTTTTGTCAACGATCTTGTCACGGTTTTGCTTACTTCGCTCAATATTTGCTTTCCGCATATTTTCTCTCCTTGTTAATTCTTTTGTTCTTTATGAATCTACCTTTGTGTCTCACCTCATCAGACATTTTTACTTACTAATCAAACAACAACAACCGTAAAGTAGGTTAGATTTCCATACATGTGCACTTGGACATTGCGGACTAAAGGAATGGAGAGAGTGCGACGTAGCCACATTGCTTCTTTCAAAAGTCATATGGTCGTGAATACGCAAACCGTTGAGAGATATTTTTTCATTAATTTATTTATTATTCTCATTTACGTCGCCGAACGGTCACAAATGTCAGTCTTAATTAATTTTAGGATTTTACAACACAAAAGATTCGATGTAAATCAAGAATATTTTTTACGCTCTTATATGACTCACTGAGTCGCGATATAACCACCTTAAGGTGTCAGCTATCTCACACAACTTTAATTGACAATCACCCAAAACATACCAGTCGATGATTGTTAATTTCCCAGGTGCAGAGTCCCCGTAACGCTTATCAAGCCACTGCTTTGCTTCAACAGTATTTTTTCCCATTAAAAAGCAATGTTTGATTAACACTCAAAACTCTTTTTTATCCATTGTTATGAAAATGATAAAAGTTGCTTCACCAAAACCTCTCTAACTTCTGAATATATGGATTTGACAACAGTGGTGCCATCTATATGTCAAACCGGAAACTTATTGAGTAATGTGTTAACAGTCTTTAAAACATGTAGAAGAAAAATTAGTATTTTAAATACCAAATATTATGAATCTCCATTCGAAATAAATAAGTCGAACAATGAATATTATAACTTGGAAAGCATATTTGAGAAATTCATATTATGAATATGAACTTGCCAGAAATCTAGCGACACACAGCAAAAATCAAAACATTCATTCTCGGTTTTTCGTATAATTCGTTTCAGAATGTCGTCCGAGTGCTTCCGATGTTTTCCGATTGGCTTCGCAGACTCGATCCAAGTCTGTTCAAGTCAGTAGTGACTTATAAGCGAGTTTTTTTTCGGAATATGGCAAGCGAGAATAGCCGATAGGCTTTAGGCGTTAGGAATGCGTTTAGTTATGTAGATACAGGTAGGGTTGCAGCGTTCGAACCCAAAAAAGCAATTCTGAAATTTAATTCAAACGTGTGCGATTATAAATAGTTATCACTGCGTAGTTAAATGTGTGAACATAAGTAAGGTATGATAATAATATTTGTGTATGTGTTTCCACTGAAACCTCCCCTCTTCCCAGTGCTAAACCCCCTCTCTATCTTCCTCTTGTTTTGCATGCGTTAGAAAAAGACACAAGAATTCATAATCCGGAGCCGCGTCACTTCTGAAGGTCAAACCTTTTGGTGCAGTGGGTGATTTTTCATATAGTAGTTTTCAGATTCACATATTCTTTGTTTCGCTTCGCAACTTTGATGTAGTAAATTTCAAATTCTCATAGGTTTCATAACAGTTAGTAGAACGTACATTCCATTTATTCAAACAAAAATATTAATTTCGCCGCTTGAAAACCACTATATTAATTTTTGATACGTAAACCCTGTTTGTCTCAGTTTGAAACGATATCATACTAAAATATAATTTATTTTTATGATTTACTCTAACGAAAAGTCTCTCAGTGTAGAAAATACAGGGCCGTGTAAGAAATTGCTGCGCCTTGTTACACCAACAATTGTATTTCATAAAGAAGTTTGAAGATTTATTACGTTTCTACATTTTTAAATGTTGAACTTTTTAATAAATTAATTACTAAATTCTAAATTATTGAATATAATAATTTCATAATTTTTAAACTTTATGTTAATTTACAAAGTAATAAAAATTGTGCATATCTAAAAAAAACTGTCACTGACAACTGCGCATGATGACAGTAAAAACTCCACAAGACTTTCAAGCGCAATCCATGAATTTTTCTCTGACTTGTATAGCAGGTATTCATCTCTTTCTAATCAAACTATTCTATCCAAACTTTTTATAAATCTGAAGCACTTTTTAGAAAAAGTATTTGCATTTCTATAATTTTTTCAAAAACTATACAATGAAATTTGAAAGAATTTCGTTCTTTGACTGTGCTTGAATTAATCTAGAACATTCTTTCTTTTTTTCGATGAAGTTCTAAGCTCCTTCATAAAAAGTATATAGGATCTTCGGAATAAATTGTCCTGTCCAAAAGTCGAGGACTGTCAAGTAAATTTCCCACACCGAAAAAAATTCCTTGTACCCGTATACTATTTTGCCTAGTTAGGACAGACGCCAACTTTGCAATTCTAGTTGAAATGACAAAGTTCAAGTTTAGTAAGAAAAACAAAGAAAGCAAGTTGATTTGACGGACAGATCCTTTCAGGCACATGTATTAAACGTAACCAATAAACAACTTTACGTTTATGATCTACTAGAGCAAAATTTATATTGATAAAAGTGGATTTTAAAGAATTATTGACAAAAATAAATTTTTGTTTACACAGTGAAAAAGTAATAAATACAGAAGATATTTTTTTACAGCGGAGTTTTGTAATAACAGCATAGCAATATTAATTCAATTTAATTGTTAATAGAACTAGAATTCTTTATTTCTCTGTAACAAGGTTTATATTGGTTTGTTCAACTGTATGTACGTGATTCTCTTAAACAGGAATCCGTGTTATTTCAAGTAGGTTATACTTATCTATGGGTGATAGTTGGCTCTCGGAAAAAAAAATTTTTCGGTGCAGTACTTATTTTTTCCATGTACCTCATATGTACGAAATTCTAGATAATATGTAGTTTGATCATCTAAATATCAAAATATACGTACATATAAAACTTTTCTAGCTAAATGGAAGAAGAAGGAGTTTCAGACTTCGATTTGAATTGTAAATAAAACAAGATATTGCAGAGAGACGTTAGGGTTCGAATAAGCACACCTGTGCAAGTTTGGTAGACTCTCATTTGACTGCAGATTAGGATATCGCTGAGCAAAGCTTGGCACAGCAAGCCGCAAAGTTTGCACGCCTGTTGGGCTCGTTGACTGCCGAGTTTCATTGCGCAAGCCGGAGGAAAGGAGGGTGCTCAATTTTCACCCTTTGTTTAATCGCCGCTTCGAGTCGACTACATTAATTTAATACCCACGCTTGCGCGCTGGACCACTCAAATAGGCGTCTTATTATCCTCGACGCGTGCGACCCTTGTCTTTGCGGCTGATTTTACAGCTGTCGCTCATTTCCAACTTTTCGGCTCATCTGCCATCACGACAGTTCAACCCTACCATTTATTTCTTTTAGGATAAGTACCTACCGATTAACATTAAGATAGGTCGAAAAGAGGACAAGATCTATTTTCAAATTTACTTCATTTGCCACATGAAGGCCATGAATCAAGTAGACCACGTGACGTCGGTAATTGCAATTACAGTATGTGAAGTTATTCGAAAAATAATAGCTAAAATGGTTTTTCGGTATCATACAGACGTGAATAAAAGGCCAAAAATGTCTGTCTGGTACCAAAAATCTATTTTAATTATTAATTTTTCAGTAACATTACATAATTATATTACACGGAGAAAAATAGTTGAAGTAATTTTACTCAACTCTGTCGATTAAACTTGGGACATAAGGACATTTGAACATCTATTAAATCTTAGTCGGGTAAAATCAATTTGATATATACCTAATTCACCCAAATTGAATAACAATAAGCGTTACATAGGGAATAGTAAGGAGTTGAGTAAAACGTTATCGACGACAGGGCACCAATATGCGTCAGTGGGTTAACATGAAATGTATAAGTATATCACCGACGCTTGAGGTGCTTCAAACCGTAGTTGGGTAAAATGAGCATCGGACGTATTATTTGAACTGGCAATGGTATGCTTCTCTCAAATAAAAAAAAATTCTTACCTCGAGCCTGCCAATAGTCATCCGGTACATACATAAACAACATACAAATACATTCACACCATTCATACGTAGCCAATCACATTTCAAATTACAAATCCACTTAAATATATAACCTTACATATATAAACCTAATAACTACACTTATATATAGTACGATACGCTTTCGTCGAATCACGCACACGCTCGCTTACAATGCTGAGATATAAAATTTGGAACTTTCTTATATAGTGACTGCATGAGTTATTCAGAGCTTGTGAGAGTAAGTGCCGTCAATAAAATTTTTTAGCCTTACTCAAGTAAAAATAAATCGACTTTTTTCATAAATGATTAATAAAATATTTTTAAAAATTAATATAATTAATCAATTATTATAACTATGATTATTGATATATATAATATAATTATTGAACTACATTTAGTATACATTTTTATTATAACGACGTATGAAGTTTAGTGAAACTAAATTTTCAAATGTACATTAAAAAATTGCATTATTATTAAGAAGTATCTTGTATAAAAACATTTAAAAGAAGGTTCTTTTATTTTCTGTTTTTTATTTTTTCAAAATATGAATTTTACATTTGCAAATTCCAAATTATTATTCTGCCTGAGTAATTTATGTGATATTTCATATTTTATGTAATACACTTATCGACCTGTTTTTGTTTAAATTTTCATAATATCAATTTAATTTTAAGAATTTTAGTTTTTGAAATTAAAAATTTGTTATGTGTGCCCAAGGCGCAGATTACTTTCATTCGTTCCTGCGTGAATAAATGTAGCTGTTGGAATAAATCTTGCGATTCACGGTTTACTCAACTCTCGATTGAAGCGTAGATTAGAATGAACGGAAAGCTCTACTATTTTTGTGATTTAATAAAAGATTGGTTTTTTATAGTTATACTACGAGTAATAATATATATATTTAAAAATTTTTAATGCACGCTTTCATACTTCACCCTACACTTCTGAATTTTACTCAACTTTGATTCATTTTCGAACATTTAATATATCACAAATAAATACAGTGATACTAAATAACTTCTAACTTGCCCTTATGTCCCAAATTTCATCGGAAGTTGAGTAAAATTACTTCAACTACTTTTCTCCGTGTACATCTTAAAGTTAGCCGATTTTTAGACTTGAATTAAAACTTTTTTTACAGCTATTATTTTTTGTAAATAAAATTTTTTCCATACAAAATTATGCTTTTTCTTTCATAAGACATGACTGGTAATTTTATTTCGAATATTAAAATCATAGATGATTTTTTTCAGAGACCCAATTTTTGACATGATAACCTTAAGAAATAATTGAACAGATAATCGGAAAAAATTTAGTAAAAATGACTGTTTCCTCACTTTATTTTCATTTGTAGTTGTATTTTATCGAGTTTTTTTAATGAGTGTCTGCAAGATTTTATCCGGAAAAAAATAAACCATGGAAAGTTTCAACCGAATATTTATGGTCACTGAGAAAAAAATGCTAGTGAATCAAAAGCATTTCTTTCCAAAAGCATGTATATCATGGATTCAAATCAATATGCTATAGAATTAGTAACATATTTATTGGTTCTTGTAGTATATTTTATGAATTAATAGTATTCATGCTTTTGGAAAGAAGTGCTTTTGATTCAATAGCATTTTTTTCTTAGTGTATGAATAACTAAAATGGATTTTCTGTATCACACAGAGGTGAATAAAAAAGCCAAGAATGTCTATCTGGTACCAAAAATATATTTTAATTATTAATTTGTTAGTAACTTTATATATTGTAATTGCAATTAGCGAAGTATCGTGGCCTTATTAATCCATAGCCCTAAGGCGAAAGGTTTATTTCATTTACTTCAGGGGTTGCTGGCAGTCAGAGACGAGAAAAAATAGACATTTTCAAGAAACTTTTTTGAACTGCTATATAATGTTTTTTATTTAATATATAATACCAAGTTTTTATATTACATTTTAAGTAGTTTTCACGGAAATTTCAAATAAAATTATTAATCCTTGACCAAGTTGTCAGATTGATTCTTGACCCCTGTCTTACAAATATTGCCTCGACCATTAGTACTTCTTTCTGGTTTACCTAAAATCAATGAGACAAAAAAAATTATATTATTTTAATAATTTACCCAGTGCTTAAACAGAGCTTTTTTCCCAAATTAAGCAAAATAGCGGCCTCTGAAAGTTGACTCATGAATTTTGAGGAAAAAAAGCTCGTTTATTGTGTACAAAAAAAAAGTTTTGGTAAAATAAAAAATCCTTTTATTAAGCACAAATTTTTCATTTGTAGTTTTATTTTATCGAGTTTTCTAATGAGTGTCTGGAAAATTTTATTCCGAAAAAAATGAACCATTAAAAGTTTCAACCGAATATTTATGATATGATTCCATGTATAAACAGTTTATAATTTTTATCTGATTCAAACTTTCTACACTCTTACTAAGTGATTCACTTGCGAATGAAAACAGCTAAGGAAATATTCAGTTCGACAAATTTTTATGTCCGAATATCTGACCAATTCTTCCTTAAGGGCGTGTAATACTTCGGAAATTAGCAAATTTTATTGATTTCAGGTTTTTACATGTTTGTTTGCTAAAATTACTTATTTTTGTTAAAATTTTTTTAATATCATTATGAATATTCACGATATAACAGATCTATCTCAGTAATTTCTTATTCATTTCTCTAATTTTCAAGACGATTTTTCATTCACCGTGGAAATATATAGTTACAGAACTGTAATTGCCGATAAGACATGAGTTTTATGATTTAAAATTAAAAACATTACAGAATTTTTACTAAAACGAAGTTAACAGACGTTCCGTATTATTTTCTGATACATTTACTAAATCTTGAGCAAAATATTTTATAAGCAAAAAAAATTATCTTACATGGTTGAATTAACATATAATTTTTGTCACGTGACCAGCTTGGCCCATGGCCTTAAGTAAATTGAAAATAGAAAAATGCTTTACAGGAATACGAAATAGTGCCGCTGATAATTAGATCTCCTACTGGGTTTTTTCATTGGTTGTTGGAAGTCGAAAGCAAAGGGTCTGACTAAGAGGGTCGAAAACTGATTCGCCGTTGGCAATGGGCGTTGCGTCTGATCGCTTAGGCCAAAGGACGATTCAATTAGGACCGACTAGAGTAATCCTGCACTCCAACTGATCCCACGGCCATCCTTTCGATCCAGACTTCCGCCTAGCAGCCTTAATCGATGAACCACTCGAAACCCTCACTCTCGATTTAAGGCACTTTGCCTGACACACTCAAACCAAGGGAAACATTTATGAAAAACTTTATCTACAGGGTGGGCCATCTAACATTTGGAATTTGAATCGGCTTTACAAAAAAACCTTATGGATATTTTTTTTAAAGTATGGTTTTATTAGAAAGATTGAACCTTTCCATTTAAGAATGAAACACAACATTATTCAAATGACTGATACGGCTGGCCTTACAGTACGCCATTCGATCAAACCAATTTTTCAGTATATTTTCGATTCTTTGAGCTTCAACCCCATGAATGGCGACTTTGATTTCGTGTTTCAAGGCCTCAATCGTCTCTGGATTGTTAAATTAACACTTATCCTAAACGGTTCCCCACAAAAAATAGTCCAAGAGGGTAAAATCACAGCTCCGAGGCGGCGAATTGATATCAGAATTTCGGCTGATTATTCGATTTTCGTTAACGGTGCGCAAAAGATCGATTGTTACGTTGGTTGTGTGTCAAGTGGCCCCGTCCTGTTGAAAACCAATATCGTCCATGTCATCCTCTTCAATTTTTCGAAACAAAAATTCGTAGAGCATCGCCTTATCAATAATGACGTTTGGATTTTCTGAGCCCCAAATGCGACAATTTTGCTTATTGACCTTTTGTCCAAACAATCGAAAATTTACTGAAAAACTGTGTTGATCGAATGAGGTACTGTAAGGCCAGCCGTAGCAGTCATATGAATGATGTGTTTCACTCTTAAATGGAATGGTTCAATCTTTCTAATAAAACCATACTTTTAAAAAAATACCCATATGTTTTTTTTTATAGCCGATTCAAATTCTAAATGTTAGATGGCCCACCCTGTACATCACGAAGGTTGTTGCTTCAAGTAATAAAATCATATGATATTTAAATAACAGACTTAAGGGGGGAGATACCTCTAGAACTTTCAAAAAATCAAACATTTTTTTTTTGCTCAAATCGATTGAAAAACTATTCAAAAATATAATTCCAAAGTTCTATTGGTAACCCGTAAGTTGAATGGAACATACTTTTTCATGTACAAAAATTTTGAGGCTCGTTTTCTCGAAACTAACTTTTTTTATGAGGCCGTCAAGATTGCGAGCAAACTATTCAACCGATTTACTTGAATGAAACGGTATTTTATAGATAATTGTATATTCAAGTGCGTGGTAGGGCGCTTTTTCGAGAAAAATAGTATTTCTACAGTTGTTTAACTATTTTCATGTTAAAAAACACGGGTAAAAATGGCACTTTTTCACGAAACGCATGAAAATATACCCAATTTTTTGAAATTCTCAAAACCCCCCTGCTATGCTAATTTTCTTTTATCGTTTCAGATGAAAAACCTAGCCAGGAAGTTGGCGGCCGCAAAAAATGTTAGCAGCGACGCTATCGACGGGATCCATCATATTTCCGCCATTTTGTATTTTTTTATCATGAAAAAATTGTTTTTTTGAAGTTAAATAATGCCTTCTAATATACGCTAAAAATCCGGACTTGCTTCGTTTTCATTCTCCCAGAATAAAATTGAAAAAAACTGTTTTTTTAAGGGTTCTAGAGGTATCTCCCCCCTTAAATAATATTTTTTTACTTAATTTGTAATTTCATTCCTACTATTAATATGATCCATCTATTAATTTTTCATTATTCCTACATACAAATGTCACTTTTTTGAAAAACGTATTCGTATATGTCTCATATTATAACAAATTCATTTTTGAGGATCGATCTATTTACATAATATCATTCTTGATAATAGTTTATAAAAGCATAAAAAATTATATTCAATTGCAGTGCATTGTAAGAGACAACTATACATTACTTAGAGAAAATTGTATTGGATCAAGCCTATTAATAGCAGACTTCGAAAGTAACGCATTATTTGTAACGAAACAGTTACGTTTTTCGAATATATAAAATAACTAATAATAGTTATTTGACTTTTTTTCTTAATTTCCTTATTTCTAATATTAATTTTAATCCCATCAGAGTTTCAATCAAATTATTTGCTTAGAAATTCTACACGGACAGAATGTGCTATTGTTAATTAAAATTTGACAAATGTTAAAAATGTTATTACAATGTATCGGTGCTTCTTTCAAAATGCATTAAAATTAGTTTTTTTTATACGTGTATAAGAAATGCAGGAATCAATATATCAAGATCAATATATTATAATATCAAATTAAGATCAATACTTTTAAGATCATTGGGAACCTGACATTTTACAAACATTTTTCGGTGCGTAAAGTAAAAACTTTCCATGCAGGGTTAAATATATTTTTGCCTGAAAAAATATTGCCGATCTGAATTTTTTGGAGTGACGTTAAACTCTGAGCAGGGAAATTTTCCATTAAAGTGGAAATTTCCCTCTAAGAAATTTTAGAGAGCACTATTTATAAAAGTTATCTTTGGTGGTTTCTGGCGGCAAGGGGATTCCCCCTATCCTAACCTGTGACCAGTTTGTCAGTTTGCCACTGTCTTCAAGTTTCCTCAGTATCAGGAAAAATGATTTAATCCCCTAGAGGGTTGATACCAGATTCAGGTCAGAAACAAGGGAATTGATAGATCTAATATTAATATCCAAATAATAAGGGAAACCTACGTCCAATTATTGCTGATTCTCTTCTGAAAATATGATGATTCGTGGAATTGAAGCCCTTATTTGAAGGAAAAGACAATGACAAATCAGCACCAGTGGAGAATGAATGTTAGGACAAGAGTACGAGAGTGGAAAGGAACGAACGTGTGTGGCCACTTGGTAGTCGATCGTTTTACCCTCCACCTTCTCCATCGCCTTACAGTCCACTATACAGACGAATAGGGTGACATCTCATTAGGGAGACAAATTGCTTCACCTCTCCACTCGCTATATACTGAAACACACACATGTGTACACCTGCAAGTAAACTATAGATAGACGCGATACATAAGCGTCGACTTTCTCTCTCCATTAGGAGAAATCTCATTGTACTTGAATACATACACATGTAAGCTTATACGCTTAGAGGTCTCGAAACATAAAGGGTGATTGAAAATTTACCTTGTTTTAAAATTTATATTTTTTTATAGTCTATTAGATGTATAAGGATTCAGTCTGGATATCTGAATTTATATAATAAATAAAGCAATAAATTTAAGGGTCTGAAGAGCAGGTCTGAATCACGATCATGTCAGTCTGAGCGTGACCATTAACGGATTAAGGGGGGAAACTACATTAGGCCGTTTAACAAATTGATTTTTTTTTAACTGCATAAATTATTAGCGAAAGATCTCAAAAATATATTCTTGAAGTTTTAGAACGAAATTCGAATTCTTTCCGATGCTATGCTCGCTAAAAGTAATCACTTATTAATTTGAGTTTTTCTTTTTCGAAACTTTAAACGCGTTTTTCTCGAAACAACATTTTTTCTATTTGCGGACAAATGGACTGACCATTCTTAAGATTAATATACGTTTACTTAATTTCGTTGCTAAGAACATGAACCTACAATTGAGATGATAACATTTTTTAAACTATGATTATTATAGCAAAAAACTGAAAAACATTGTGAAAATTAAGACCTTTTTTTTAAACACTCCAAAAATTAAGTTTTTTATTTTTTTTGGCTGCAGGTTGGTTCATAATCTTTAAAAATTCTAATAATGAAGAGAAATCGTTGAATTGATTTTAGATAAAAATGGCGACCTCTAGAGTTCCCGCAAATTACTAACTTGGGTGAAAACCTGTCATGGGGGACAGCTAATAACTTGATGATTTGTGGCTAAAAAAATTTGAATAAATTACCACATGTAGTTCAAAACATGAATGAAAGATGCTCAAAGTCTAAAAAATGTTTATTGTGTTCTTCCCCGTAAAAAAAATCCCGAAAAACACTCAATATTTAGCCTCTGGCTTCCCCCTGTGACGTCAGAAGAATCTCACATAAATCTCATTTGAACCTGAAACTTTCGTTCCAACAGTTCGGGAAACAAACTTTGTGGAATGTCTTATTATTTTTTTAGATTCCTAAACGGGATAATTGAATTTAGAAAAAATGTGGTAAAGCTTAAATGTTCGCACTTCCTATAATAAGGAGCACGCAAAACATTTAGAACCTTTTAAGGAAGGGTTAAAACTAGGAATAACAAATTACAGTACTGGAGTGATTACCAGCACCAAGTAAATTCGGGGAGGAAATACAATAATAATTTTATATAATAAAAGAAAATAAAAGGGGTAGAAAAGTATAAATAGTCAGATTAAATTGGAACTTACTTTTTATTTCTGTTTTTTCTAGTAGAAGATATTCTCTGATGAACCTTGCTGATCCTGAGAAATTTTGGCGTCCAGAATTTTTGCAGGTTCAAGTTTGAATTTAGAAAATTTTTTAGAGTATTCTTAATGTTTTATTTTTTTGTGCACTGAACTGATTCTGAACTGTTTAGAATTTTATTATTTTTTTTTTGTTGTGAATAGAAAAATACAATTGATTTCTTGGTCACGTGACTCGAGTCATATTAAAAATAAATTGTGTACAATACTTGTATAAGTAATTTCATATTATCATTTTATGGTATATATATATATTTATGCATATAGGCACATATATATAATTATATGCATGCGCATATGAAAATTAATATATATATGACAGTAATTACGAAGATAATAGGCAAACTGTGTCTAAAACGGCCAGTTCGATATAACGGTCAATCATAAATAATCAATTAGTTAAAGTAAATAAACGTCAGGTTTTAATACAGAATTATTAGTAAACCCAATTAACACTAAAGCAAGTCTTTCCAAGTTATTGGTATAGCATAGTTGAAACTTTAAGCTTACATTGTAGCTTAATAATAATTTTAAATTTTGACTAGATTAAAAAAAAAATGTATATAGGTTATGTTTATTTTCAAAAGATTAAGGATTATTTTTATTAAATAATTTATGCGTTAGTCAATATATCTTGGAAAAATTAATAAAAATCATTTTTAGTGTATTTACCATTTACCACACTTATTTTCTAAAACTTATAGAACATCTTAAAGCAAAAGTGGTTTAATACAAAAGTGTTCATTTTAGACACAATTCCCGTATTTTAATAGGCCTTTTTCATTTGGAAGCAAATGTAACGTGATGAACACCTTCAAATATTTCAAGCCTTTTTTGTTTTCCCTAAGTCACTTTAAATATAACATATATATATATATAACAAAAATATAAAAAATGACTGCAAGTTGAAAATGTTTTCGTATATTCACGTAAAATGGTAATGAGTGTAAGTGTACTCAAAAGGGTTAGTGAATATTGCAGTACACTATATAGAGAAACAAGCACGATCACGAATCTATCGTCGGCCTTTACACTGACGACACCACGACAAACGCAATCGCCGTCAACAACGGTAACAGGCTAATATCGTTTCTGCACCCGTGGTGGAAATGTATTAGGGCTCGCATAGCTAAACTAATTGGTTAAATCTGTTGGTTCGCATAACTGGGAGGCTAATTGGGTGATTTCCTGACAAATTATATCCAGCCCGACGACGACTACGCCTACTCGGTATAGCCGGCCCGTTTGTCACTTGACACTGAGAGAGATGAGAAACGGCGTGAAGAGGCGAACAAAGATGCAACCAGCCGCGGCGGACCACTGAAGGGAAACCCAAAGTGTCCGAGTATATTCGCGCCTGCTGCAATCTGCTCTCAAGTTATAGACTCCTTCATTTACTTGGGCACGAGGCTGATATACTCAAAAACAACTTAACGTCTCGACGCATCTCGTCACTCATGTCTTTTAATACCAGGATGGAGTCAAATTTTGGAAAGTATTAATTTTAAAGTTAAACTAAATGATGATAATCACTTGGGTAGATGTTGTGCCAAAAATCAGGTCTCTGGATAAAAAAGTTTTTCTATGATTTTAAGACTACAGTCTTAAAATGAATGAAATTTAAGATGTATGCTATGCATGTCAATTTGTTACAATTTACAAAACTATCATAATTTTCATTTACTTGTATATTAAAGTGTATTAGAATTAAGAACATTTATAACAATGTCGCCTCACAACAAATCTTAAAAAACCACTATCAATTTTAAACAGTTCTCAAAATGTTTATATATTAAAAGTAATTTATTTTAATAAAATCTAGAGGAATTCAGATTTAGACAATTGAAGTGTTTAAACTGTAGGATAGTACAAAATAATCATCTTCTCATATCCGGGAACTGGTAATTTAAAATAAAATAACACCATTAAGATGTATAAAACAACTCATTCAGAGAATATTTGCTATATTTGTTTATCCTATTTTTCGAACCTCATAATGTTTTGGGGTTGGTCACATAAGTTATGACAAAGATGGTGAGAATTTTACATTGTAATAAAGAATTGCTTTATACACGGAATTGGATTTGAGGAAGAGTTGCATGAATAACCATAAAAAATACAGTCAAAATGACTATTTCCTCAGTTTCTCATATTAAGATGTCATTTAAGGTAGTACGATCACGAAAATTAGACCTCAGGCAAAAATAGATAATTTTGCTTCCAAGAATAGCTATTTTATTATTGAAGGGCTGATTTGAAAGAGAAAAAATTATTTTTTATGAAAAAAATTTGAATCACAAAAAAATAATGTTATTAATAAATTTTATTTTTGCCCAAACTTATTTTCTTATCGCTTCGAGCCAAATTTTAAAAAATTATGCGATTCTAATAAATTACCGTTCATTTTTTTAGGAAAAATATTCTCTACAACATAACCGTTTCCTATTTTTGAAACTGAATTAATTATTATCAAATACAGCAATTTTGTTTATAAAAATTTTGTTTTGAAAAATTGTTTTTTTATAATTTCAGCCATTAAAGAATTTATTTTCAAACATCGGAAACGGTCAAGTTGTAGAGAATCTTTCTCCTAAAAAAATGAACCGTGATTTATTAGAATCGCATAATTTTTTAAAATTTAGCTCAAAGCGATAAGAAAATAAGTTTGGGCAAAAATAAAATTTATTAATAAAATTATTTTTTTGTGTTTCAAATTTTTTTCATGAAAAATAATCTTTTCTCTTTCAAATTAGTCCTTCAATAATAATATTTCTATTCTTGATAGCAAAATTATCTATTTTTGCCTGAGGTCTAATTTTCGTGATCGTACTACCTTAAGACGTCATTCTACTATCTCGGCAAAAAAGAGGTGATTTTCGAGAATTTTTTTCCCAACAACTACTTTATATAATTAAATAAAATTTTCAGCGTTTGTTCACGCAGTCTCAAAGTTTACAAAAAAAATGTTTATCATAAAATTATTGTTTAGTTTGGGTAATGTTTAATAAATCAACATTTTTCTTCATTAGTATGAACATAGCTCTGAAGTGATGAAGCAGTTTTTTTTTATTTTGCAAAATAACAAAACGATGGCAGTTCAAACAAAAGTGTTCAAAAATCGACTTTTTTGTTAATTTAATTATGATAAAATTAAAAATTGAAAAAACCGCTTCGTCACTCTATAGATATTTATGCTTAGAATAAATGTAGAAAATTTGAAAGTAATCGGTTGAAAACTTTTTGAGAAATCGTGCTCGTCGAGCGCAAAAACGTTGTTTCGAGAAAAACGCGTTTAAAGTTTTCAGAACACAAAAATTGTTAAAAAAAAGTTACACTTAATCAGCGATCTCTGCTCCATATAATACTACTTCTGCTTAATCAAATGAACACGGAAAAAAATTGTCGCTTAAAATTTAACAGACTATTCGAAGAGTCGTGGACAGAAAGTAAAATCGGAGAAAGTCTTGTAAGGTTTCAATGACTTTTAGGAAATAGTAGAAAAAAGTCGACTAACTTTTAGAAAACCAGGTCGAAGAAAAAAAGTCGCGTATTTACTATTATAAAAGTATTTTAAACACTAACTGATCTTTTCTAAAAAGTAATGAAAAGTTTCATAATCTTTGGATTCATTTGTCATAGATTTTAAAAGACTATCGAATAATTTAAAATGAAAGTAATTTAAACAAATAGTTTTGTAAATTGTATTCTAAAGTCCATCAGATTTTATATGCCGTCTTCTAAAATTTCTTCGACAGTCGCAAAAAGCGATGCGCAGAAACGTAATTCGTAGAATCGCACAGCAGACAATGCAGCTCAGCTTTATGTTTTTGTAATAATTTTGGTTAGATTTTGAGATTACGTGTCGTTTGGTTTCGTTTGAATCTGGATTGAAGCGTACATTGAAGAATTAGTTCCGAGTAAGTATATGTTTACCTTGATAAAGTGTATTACGTCAAGTTTGAAATTTATCTATTATTTTAGATTTGCCTTCAAACTCTGAATGTGATCCAAATATTTTACACAAGTCTCCATGACATGTAACGGATATGCGGGTTAAGGCGTGCGATTAGAATTAGGTAAGGATGCGTGCGTGCTAGCGTTCGATTCTCGGTGCTGCGAAGTGTTTATAAAAAATTGCGTTTCTGTAATGTGCAGTGTTAAATATAATGGTAAAGTTCATATTAGGATTATATAGGTAATGTAAAAGTGAAAAATAATTAACTATATAAGTGCAGGATCATATCACAGAAAATAATATTTTCCTTTTTACACTGTTCAAAATTTTCTTCGACTGTCACTTAGACTTTCGATGCCTGGTTTAGAGACAATGGAACCCAACCCACGGTGTTTTAAATTTTCCGCGACTGTCACTTTAACTTTCGAATTTACGTTTTACATTTTCAGCGACTATCTATCATATTCTTCAATAAGGAGGCTCATAATGTTTAGTCGACTTTCTAACCTATCCACGAGTATTATACAAAGTCGATGACTTTTTAAGCGACAAATTTTTTCCGTGAATCCTCCTGAACCTATCGAAAAATGCAGTAAAAAAAATTCGATTTTTCAAAAGTTTGATAGTAGAATGACCCCCTAAATTATATTATCGATCGTGTCTTATGAAAACAGAATTTGATCAAGTCTATAAAATAATTTATAAATTCAACAAAGCGACTTTTTATATAAAATCTAACTTGAATTAATCAATTTTGATGATTCATTTGACAGTATTTTTTGATAATTTTGTCGTTTTCCAGATCATTTTGATATAATTTTATTTGTGGGATAGTTGAAAATTATACAAAATCTATAATGTAAGTAAAAAATTTTTATATAATTTTCAACTATCCCACAAATAAAATAACATCAAAATGATCTGGAAACGAGAAAATTATCAAAAATTACTACCAAATAAATTATAAAAATTAATTATATGAAAAATCATTTTGTTGAATTTATAAATAATTTTATTGACTTGATCAAAATTTTCAGTTATATCCAATGATCAATTGGAATTTATTAGAAGTAAAAAAAACTATTTGGTTAGTTCAAGCAAAATTTTGGATCAATCACCAAAATTTTATTAACCTAAGAATTGGTTGAGTCAATGAAATAATTTGGTTAAATTAATAAAACACTTGTTCGGATTAACCAAAGATTCAATAAAGAATTTTTAATCAACGAAAGATTTTGTTCGTATAACAACAAAATACTATGGTTTAACCAAAAATATTTATCAAGTCAACCAAATATTTTTCTGAGTGCACCTAAATAATCATGGAATGATTAAAAAAAAAATGTGCATCAATCAAAGAGATTTTACAGAAATTTTATTAATTGTGCATAGTGTTTAGAGAAAATTAATATGAGACACTGAGGAAATAGTCATTTTGACTGTATTTTTTATGGTTATTCGTGCAACTCTTCCTCAAATCCAATTCCATGTATAAAGCAATTCTCCAATATAATGTAAAATCCTCACCATCCTTGCCATAACTTATGTGACAAACCCCAAAACATTATGAAGTTCGAAAAATAAGATAGACAATTATAGCAAATATTCTGTGAATGAGTTGTTTTATACATCGTAATAGTGTTATTTTATTTAAAATCACCAGTTTCCGGGTATGAAAAGATGATTATTTTGTACTATCCTACAGTTCAAATACTTTAATTGTCTAAATCTGAATTCCTCTAGATTTTATTAAAATGAATTACTTTTAATATATAAACATTTTGAGAACTGTTTAAAATTGATAGTGATTTTTTAAGATTTGTTGTGAGGCGACATTGTTATAAATGTTCTTAATTCTAATACACTTTAATATACAAGTAAATGGAAATTATGATAGTTTTGTAAATTGTAACAAATTAACATGCATAGCATACATCTTAAATTTCATTTATTTTTAATAACAATATATTGAGATTAATTAACGTTATTAAAATAAATACACATGCGTGTTAAAATTCAAATAAAAGTTTGTATTTTCTAAGATTGAAGTATTTTTAATTTAATGTATCATACATTATTAAGAAAAATTTCCAGTACATGTAATGAAAGTTTAATAAAGAAATTACTTGGTATTAAATGTAAATGTCTATTTTCCAATAAGATTAGAAACCAATTTGGAACAATTGAAAGGTGAAACGGTTAAAGGAGCTCAACCAAGCCGTGATTTCGCAAGAGAAATAAAAAAGGTTTTCTAAAATGTGCTTAGCAATAGGAAAAAAATATAAACTTGATCCCGAGTTTCAACCTTCATGAGAGGAAATTTAATTTATTATTTATTTCCCAAATTTTTTTATATCCTTCCTAGATATTAAAAGAAAATGAGGCAAAGATCGAAAAAATACTGTACTCAGAGACAAAGAAAATTAGAAACTGTTCTTTTTTTCGACTGTTTGAAATATTTCAACTTTTAAAAAGTCTATTCGATATTTTACTTTTTTGGGCAAAATAACCATTTTTTAAAAACTGTGCATTTTCTGACGCAATTTTCAGAGAAGATTTTTTGGTCTACATTGAGAAAAAATATCTGTTATATTTACTAAGTCCATAAGTTATAATAGTGACAGCATAAAATTTCTGTAACTGTAACAGATATTTCAGTACAATTCACCTCCTTTTTCAGGGTAGACCGGGGCGAAATGGAACACCGGGGTAAGACGGAACGGTAAATTTTCACGTGAATTATCTGGGTTTTGAGATTATTCTTTTAATTATATTATACACTTTTTACATTTCTTGAGAATTGCAAGATCATTTTCTCTACCCATTTCTAAAAAGATAAATCTTAAAACCTAGATAATTTACATGAAAATTTACCGTCCCGTTTATTCCACCCCGGCCTCCCCTAAAGACAACCGATTCGTGGATAAATATTACAAAAATGTCTCTCGAACTTTTGAAGAAAATCCCTTATCCCGCGAATTTACCGGACATTTCTCTAATATTTGTCGACAAAGTTATTATGCTTACAAAAAAGCTGTAAATACTGAAAATACCTGTTGAATTTACAGAAATTGTATGCTGTCACTATTTTAACTCATGGACTCAGTAAACACAACAGATTTTTTTCTTCGTGATTAAATTTGCACCAAAATTAGCCCTTTTTGCGGTTGCACCTTTCAATCAGCAACTTTTATAAATTATTTTGAATTAAATAACGGAATAACCCCAAAAAGATAGAAGTAATTTTAAATTGAGAACTACTAATTCAATAGATGGTGTTTATAAGTTCGAGAATCTAAAAATTTAGTCAGCCTTGTCGGAGAAGACTGTACAGCATCCGTTCTTCATCTGGTCGTTCCTACGCGAAATTATTTTTACGGCAATGGAAGGATGAATGTTGACTCGAGTTCACGCGCTTTGTGAGAAGCCGCGTCTTATTATTCCTCTTCCTTCCACCGTGATTCGTGTCATCATTAGGTACGAAGTTAACTGTGTACGCGTACCACGTGTTGGGATTAATTTTGCATTGAAATAACGCCTCGGGTCTGTCATAGAAGCACGCGACCCTCCTCAAATTTATTTTCAGAGAAGCTCTCTGATTGCATGAAGAAAATACAGGGAAAAAAAGGATTTACTTTCACGAATAAACGTGGACGCTTGGCACGAGGACTGTCTCAATTAAAGTTTTCTCTTTTTATTTTTAAACATCCCACAAATCTTTTAACACGAATACATCGATGGGAAAGACACAAATATTTTTTTGCAAAAAATATATAATTAAGTAGACCTTAGTAATTTTGAACCATTTAAAATTAGTATAGCATAAAAACACTTGTGGTTTATTTTTTATAACTGATTTTCTTCTACAGCGGATTAATTTCAAGTCTGATATCAAATTTCCATAAAAAAATAGAAGAAAGTATCAATTTGTTTCGTATCTTTCAAACATAGAATTTATTAAGTAAATATAATGAAAATCTCATTGGAATAAAAAAAAGTCTCACGTCGAAATCGATATTATTTTAACTTTTTTTTAGACTCCCCATCAAATAATTTTTCTTTCGAAACAAAAGACTTGTTTAGACTTAATCTAAAAAATTTTTTTGTATTTGTTTCAAAGTCAAACTACTTTTTTTATCAGAAACAAAAATTAGGATCGTCGATACCTTTTACAACTCTCATTATTACATGAATATTCAAAACTACTATGTTATACCAACTTTTTTGATTTTAATTACTTTTTTTAAATTAAAGAAACCACAGTCCCTGGTCATATTAATATATTCACTTTGTTTTTGTTGATCGCATAAAATCTCCTATTATCGACAATACACTTATTACAAAAATCAGACGTTTCGGCTCAGGTCCGAGCCCTAATCAGTGATATTTATTGAAATTTAGAAATTACAAAAAAATGGGGGAAACTAAGTACACAATTTTAGGAGTAACTATAACAATAAAAATAGGCGAGCGGGACACCCCCAAAAAGACGCTTAGAAATAGCAGTATGTGACCACGCAGTCCTAGTCGCTAAAACTACTTTTTCTTTATGTTTTCGAGGTCGCTGGATACGAATCTGAAATTGTTTTTTTGATAAAATAGGTGGAACATTGAAAAAAACGGCAATTTAGGGGGAAATTGAAAAAAATGAATTTTAGGTTTTTCAATGTTACTCTCGCTATATTTCAGATGATTATTAATATATCTTCATGAAATTTATTGTTATTATTTAGCAACTAAAGAGCTAAATAACAAACCTACTCCGATTATTCTGCGTCAATTATTACTCGCTCGGTGAATTTTCAAATGTGTACTACTACGAATTCCGAATTTTGTCATACAATCGCAAAAGTTGAGTGACGAAGTTTCGAATTTCAAAGAACTAATTATTGAGTATTAAAATATAACACATAAAGAAGTTTTTGGGAAAAGTTCAGCTCAAAATATCAAAAAGTAAAAAAGCTGTGCTATTTCAAAGTCGTGTGTCGCGTCAGAATGCACGGAGCGCGCTAGCGCGCAACGATCGTGCGGCGCAGCAGCACCTACCAATGAGCTTAAAATGCGATTTATTACTTCGCTCTTTAGTTTCTTCATTTTATTTCATTGATATGGTAAAGCAATAATTTATGATTTGTTGTTATTATTTTCAAAGAGATAACGAAGTTTGTATGGTTGACAGAGAATGGCAAATTGCACTGAGAAAAAAGATTTGATTAAATCAAAGAAAATAATTTGTTTGAACGACTTTCTTTGATTTAAAGAAATGATTTGATTAAATGAAACAAAATTTGTTTGATTCAAATAAAATAACTTCGGACCAAATAAATATATGTTCGAATCAAATAAATTTCTGCCTTAAATCAAACAAATTATATCTTTGACCATATATCAATGCATTAATTTATTTGCTTTGAAGAAAAATTAATTTGATCCAAATAAATATTTATTTGGTTAAAAGATATTTTATTTGAATCAAACAAATTTTATCTCATTTAAACAAATCATTTCTTTAAATCAAAGAAAGTCGTTCAAACAAATTATTTTCTTTGATTCTATCAAATCTTTTTTCTGAGTGTGGCTTTTGATTATTACGATGGCCCCACTGCAATGGAAGTATTACAAGAGTACTTTTGTTCTTGAACTGGTAAAAATGCCTGTAAAACGGACGTTTGCCCATGTACAAAAAAATAATTTGAAGTGATGTGATGTTTGCAGTTGTAACAATACGTGTTCAAATCAAGATGTTATATTAGATGTAAATGAATGAATGAAATTTTTTAAAAATATTTCAATGGTTTTGATTTTGATTTAATATATTAAACCCGTATTTCAATCTCATCGATAGTTGCTATCGCGCCGCACGATCGCCGCACGGTAGCGCGCTCCGTGCATTCTGACGCGACACACGACTTTGAAATAGCACAGCTTTTTTACTTTTTGATATTTTGAGCTGAACTTTTCCCAAATACTTCTTTATGTATTATATTTTAATACTCAATAATTAGTTCTTTGAAATTCGAAACTTCGTCACTCAACTTTTGCGATTGTATGACAAAATTCGGAATTCGTAGTAGTACACATTTGAAAATTCACCGAGCGAGTAATAATTGACGCAGAATGATCGGAGTAGGCTTGTTATTTAGCTATTTAGTTTTACAATAATCAGAACAAATTTCATAAAGATATATTGATAATCATCTGAAATATAGCAAGACTAACAGTGAAAAACCTAAAATTCATTTTTTTCAATTTCCCCCTAAATTGCCGTTTTTTTAATGTTCCACCTATTTTATCGAAAAAATAATTTCAGATTCGTATCCAGCGACCTCGAATGCATAATGTAAAAGTATTTTTAGCGACTAGGACTTCCGTGGTCACTAGAAGGTCCTTTTGGGGGTGAGTCCCGCTCGCCTAAAAGTGTATCACAAAAAACGAGAACTTAATGTGTTGAATTAGATTTGTAAGTGAAAATGAAAGGTTTGGATATTCAACCAGAACAAAAGGTATGCTTAAAATGATTTCCTAGGTATAAAACTGAATTGAACAAATTTGATTCCTTGAAATAACCTAAAATATATACTTAAATTTAAACATGAATATACAAATAAATTCTTTGGTATTCAAACATTAAGTTCTCGTTTTTTGTGATACACTTTTTATTACTATAGTTACTCCTAAAATTGTATAATTAGTGTCCCCCCTTTTTTTGTATTTTATAGATTTTAAGAAATATCACTGATGAGGGCTCCGATCTGAGCTGAAACGTCTGATTAAATCAACTTAATCATTTTTTGACCCTAAAGCCAATTTTTCCAACAACGTACCATTTTATTAACATTGAGGGTAAATACAACTTATACTACTTTTAATTGCACTTATTAAAATATTTCACCAAAAATAACATTGAAGACGTCGAAATTATGCATAAAACGACATGAAGATAAACTGTTTTTGTCAATTTAAGAAGAAGATATTGTGAAAAATGTCCAAATTTCAAACTTTTCTTAAATTATGAATAAATTTGAAATAATTGATGTTTCTAGATATTCTTCGACTCATTCTAAAGGTAAATTTACATGAAATGTAAAAAAACGTGCCAAAAAATTATACTAATTTTTCCCTAGATTCTAAAATGCTCTAAACTTATAACAAAAAGGCGTGAAAATTAAAAAAATTCTAATACTCAAAAAAACGAGTTTAAAAGTACATAAAAGTGATAACCCACATGAAGAAATTAAATGTTCTTGAAAAATTAAATATAATTATTGGTACTATTTTTCATAAATAAATTTTCAAGTTTGAATTTTTACGCATTTTTTGTTCCAAGTTAAGACAGTTTCAGAATCTAAGAAAAAATAAGTATCATAATTTTTTGGCACGTTTTTTACATTTCACGTAAATTTACTTTAAAATGAATCAAAGATTATCTAAAAACATTAATTATTTCAAAAGTTATTCATAATTTGAGAAAAGTTTTAAATTTGGAAATTCTTCATAATATCTTCCTCAAAAATTAACAAAAAAACTTCATCATGAGCTCGTTTTATGCATAATTTTGACGTCTTTAATGTTAATTTTGGTGAAAAATTTTAATAAGTGTTGTCAATATTAAGTGGTTTTATGCAGCTTACAAAAAAAAAGTGAGTACAATAATATGGCTATGGACTGTAGTTTAGCTTCGCATCGTAAAAATCGTAATATATATAAATATTAAAAAATAATAAAATAGTTCAGATGAAGTAATTCTTAATTTTCTATACTCCGATCAAAAACACTCTTTTCACAGGAAATAGACTCTAGATAGATATAAAATAAGAGTATAAGATAAAAGATTCTGAAATTGGTTTTCCTTTCATACATATGTAAGTATTAAAGCATCTCCATCATTCGACACTTCCAGTTGGAATCGCTTAGATACTCCCGATTGGACGTGTCATTAGGTAGAAATTATTGCGATTCGCTTGTTAAGCAAGAAGCCAGGAGTAGCGTTCACGTTAGGCGTTATGAGATATCGCTCTAAGATTGCTTGCGGGGTACTATAATGGTCCCTATCAGCATTTCTCTTACTCTCACTCTCTCGATGGATCAGATCGCAGTTAGGGAAAGCAAAAGGAGGGAATCTTTTAATTTGACGCACCATAAAGCACGCCTAGCTAGTTTTCCACGGGTTCACCGTTTCGGATATATACGACGTGACAGTTGGTACCTACATTGTATATGATATCGATGGACCCCCATGGGAGGTCATGGGTGACACCATGGCGTGTCGTATCGCTGCAATAATAACGCGTAAGCGATACCCAGACCCTACCATTTCCCGCATCTAATGCGACAGATATATACACACACATCTTCATATCTACATGCATATATGTATGCGCGTTTGCACATAGCCGTATAATCACCTCCTTGGGGCCCTATTCGCTCTTTCGCACAAGAAACCGTATCGTCCTTTCAAAATCGCTTCTATCTGACACCGTATTATCCACCTTGTAATGCCTATTAGAAACGCTATTTTGCAGTTAACTATTCTCATTATTTCGAACAATGTGAGAATATTCTATTCGATTCCTATCAAGGGGACTTCTTTATGATTCTATTTGTTTATAGTCGTTCCATTTGAAAATTGAGCTGAAGTTTGTGACGTCTCGTGTGACGAATTTTTTTTTTTTTCTTTCTCCGTCGTATGACCAACAAGACAGTCAAAAATTTGCAGAATAGTAATTTTTGACAAAAATACATGTTTTAATGCGAAAAATAAATTTTTGAAGTTTGACAAAAGCAAACAATTTCTGGACAAACTCGTTAAATTATCTCGGAAACTAAGAACGTGGCATAAAAAAAGACTTTGGTTTTTGATTGCAGATACATTGTGCTACTTTAAAAAAAATATAAATTTAAATTTGAGTTTGCGGAGCGAAACCAAAATTAGGAAAGTTTGACCCGGGAAGCCATTTCTGGACAAACTCGATAAATTATCTCGGAAACTAAGAACGTGGCATAAAAAAAGACTCTGGTTTTTGATTGCAGATATATTGTGCTACTTTAAAAAAAATATAAATTTAAATTTGAGTTTGCGGAGCGAAACCAAAATTAGGAAAGTTTGACCCGGCGAAGCCATTTCTGGACAAACTCGTTAAATTATCTCGGAAACTAAGAACGTGGCATAAAAAAAGACTTTGGTTTTTGATTGCATATACTTCTTGCTACATTAAAAAAAATATAAATTTAAATTTGAGTTTGCGGAGCGAAACCAAAATTACGAAAGTTTAACCCGGGGAAGCCATTCCTGGACAAACTCGTTAAATTATCTCGGAAACTAGGAACGTGGCATAAAAAAAGACTCAGGTTTTTGATTGCAGATACAATGTGCTACATTAAAAAAAATATAAATTTAAATTTGAGTTTGCGGAGCGAAACCAAAATTACGAAAGTATGACCCGGGAAGCCATTTCTGGACAAACTCGATAAATTATCTCGGAAACTAAGAACGTGGCATAAAAAAAGACTTTGGTTTTTGATTGCATATACATTGTGCTACATTAAAAAAAATATAAATTTAAATTTGAGTTTGCGGAGCAAAACCAAAATTACGAAAGTTTGAACCAGGGAAGCCATTTCTGGACAAACTCGTTAAATTATCTCGGAAACTAAGAACGTGGCATAAAAAAAGACTCTGGTTTTTGATTGCAGATATATTGTGCTACTTTAAAAAAAATATAAATTTAAATTTGAGATTGCGGAGCGAAACCAAAATTACGAAAGTATGACCCGGGAAGCCATTTCTGGACAAACTTGATAAATTATCTCGGAAACTAAGAACGTGGCATAAAAAAAGACTTTGGTTTTTGATTGCATATACTTCTTGCTACATTAAAAAAAATATAAATTTAAATTTGAGTTTGCGGAGCGAAACCAAAATTACGAAAGTTTGACACGGCGAAGCCATTTCTGGACAAACTCGTTAAATTATCTCGGAAACTAAGAACGTGGCATAAAAAAAGACTTTGGTTTTTGATTGCATATACTTCTTGCTACATTAAAAAAAATATAAATTTAAATTTGAGTTTGCGGAGCGAAACCAAAATTACGAAAGTTTAACCCGGGGAAGCCATTTCTGGACAAACTTGATAAATTATCTCGGAAACTAAGAACGTGGCATAAAAAAAGACTTTGGTTTTTGATTGCATATACATTGTGCTACTTTAAAAAAAATATAAATTTAAATTTGAGATTGCGGAGCGAAACCAAAATTAGGAAAGTTTGACCCGGCGAAGCCATTTCTGGACAAACTCGTTAAATTATCTCGGAAACTAAGAACGTGGCATAAAAAAAGACTTTGGTTTTCGTAATTTTGGTTTCGCTCCTCAAACTCAAATTTAAATTTATATTTTTTTTAATGTAGCACATTGTATATGCAATCAAAAACCAGAGTCTTTTTTTATGCCACGTTCTTAGTTTCCGAGATAATTTATCAAGTTTGTCCAGAAATGGCTTCCCGGGTCAAACTTTCCTAATTTTGGTTTCGCTCCGCAAACTCAAATTTAAATTTATATTTTTTTTAAAGTAGCACAATGTATCTGCAATCAAAAACCAAAGTCTTTTTTTATGCCACGTTCTTAGTTTCCGAGATAATTTATCAAGTTTGTCCAGAAATGGCTTCCCGGGTTAAACTTTCGTAATTTTGGTTTCGCTCCGCAAACTCAAATTTAAATTTATATTTTTTTTAATGTAGCAAGAAGTATATGCAATCAAAAACCAAAGTCTTTTTTTATGCCACGTTCTTAGTTTCCGAGATAATTTAACGAGTTTGTCCAGAAATGGCTTCGCCGGGTCAAACTTTCCTAATTTTGGTTTCGCTCCGCAATCTCAAATTTAAATTTATATTTTTTTTAAAGTAGCACAATGTATCTGCAATCAAAAACCAGAGTCTTTTTTTATGCCACGTTCTTAGTTTCCGAGATAATTTATCAAGTTTGTCCAGAAATGGCTTCCCGGGTCATACTTTCGTAATTTTGGTTTCGCTCCGCAAACTCAAATTTAAATTTATATTTTTTTTAATGTAGCACATTGTATATGCAATCAAAAACCAAAGTCTTTTTTTATGCCACGTTCTTAGTTTCCGAGATAATTTATCGAGTTTGTCCAGAAATGGCTTCCCGGGTCATACTTTCGTAATTTTGGTTTCGCTCCGCAAACTCAAATTTAAATTTATATTTTTTTTAATGTAGCACAATATATCTGCAATCAAAAACCAGAGTCTTTTTTTATGCCACGTTCTTAGTTTCCGAGATAATTTATCAAGTTTGTCCAGAAATGGCTTCCCGGGTCATACTTTCGTAATTTTGGTTTCGCTCCGCAATCTCAAATTTAAATTTATATTTTTTTTAAAGTAGCACAATGTATCTGCAATCAAAAACCAGAGTCTTTTTTTATGCCACGTTCTTAGTTTCCGAGATAATTTAACGAGTTTGTCCAGAAATGGCTTCCCGGGTCAAACTTTCGTAATTTTGGTTTCGCTCCGCAAACTCAAATTTAAATTTATATTTTTTTTAATGTAGCAAGAAGTATATGCAATCAAAAACCAAAGTCTTTTTTTATGCCACGTTCTTAGTTTCCGAGATAATTTAACGAGTTTGTCCAGAAATGGCTTCGCCGGGTCAAACTTTCCTAATTTTGGTTTCGCTCCGCAAACTCAAATTTAAATTTATATTTTTTAAAGTAGCACAATATATCTGCAATCAAAAACCAGAGTCTTTTTTTATGCCACGTTCTTAGTTTCCGAGATAATTTATCGAGTTTGTCCAGAAATGACTTCCCCGGGTTAAACTTTCGTAATTTTGGTTTCGCTCCGCAAACTCAAATTTAAATTTATATTTTTTTTAATGTAGCACATTGTATATGCAATCAAAAACCAAAGTCTTTTTTTATGCCACGTTCTTAGTTTCCGAGATAATTTATCGAGTTTGTCCAGAAATGGCTTCCCGGGTCATACTTTCGTAATTTTGGTTTCGCTCCGCAAACTCAAATTTAAATTTATATTTTTTTTAATGTAGCACAATATATCTGCAATCAAAAACCAGAGTCTTTTTTTATGCCACGTTCTTAGTTTCCGAGATAATTTATCAAGTTTGTCCAGAAATGGCTTCCCGGGTCATACTTTCGTAATTTTGGTTTCGCTCCGCAAACTCAAATTTAAATTTATATTTTTTTTAATGTAGCAAGAAGTATGTGCAATCAAAAACCAAAGTCTTTTTTTATGCCACGTTCTTAGTTTCCGAGATAATTTATCAAGTTTGTCCAGAAATGGCTTCCCGGGTCATACTTTCGTAATTTTGGTTTCGCTCCGCAATCTCAAATTTAAATTTATATTTTTTTTAAAGTAGCACAATGTATCTGCAATCAAAAACCAGAGTCTTTTTTTATGCCACGTTCTTAGTTTCCGAGATAATTTAACGAGTTTGTCCAGAAATGACTTCCCCGGGTTAAACTTTCGTAATTTTGGTTTCGCTCCGCAAACTCAAATTTAAATTTATATTTTTTTTAATGTAGCACAATATATCTGCAATCAAAAACCAGAGTCTTTTTTTATGCCACGTTCTTAGTTTCCGAGATAATTTATCAAGTTTGTCCAGAAATGGCTTCCCGGGTCATACTTTCGTAATTTTGGTTTCGCTCCGCAATCTCAAATTTAAATTTATATTTTTTTTAAAGTAGCACAATGTATCTGCAATCAAAAACCAGAGTCTTTTTTTATGCCACGTTCTTAGTTTCCGAGATAATTTAACGAGTTTGTCCAGAAATGGCTTCCCGGGTCATACTTTCGTAATTTTGGTTTCGCTCCGCAAACTCAAATTTAAATTTATATTTTTTACAGTAGCACAATGTATCTGCAATCAAAAACCAGAGTCTTTTTTTATGCCACGTTCTTAGTTTCCGAGATAATTTATCAAGTTTGTCCAGAAATGGCTTCCCGGGTCATACTTTCGTAATTTTGGTTTCGCTCCGCAAACTCAAATTTAAATTTTTTTTAAAGTAGCACAATGTATCTGCAATCAAAGACCAAAGTCTTTTTTTATGCCACGTTCTTAGTTTCCGAGATAATTTAACGAGTTTGTCCAGAAATTGTTTGCTTTTGTCAAACTTCAAAAATTTATTTTTCGCATTAAAACATGTATTTTTGTCAAAAATTACTATTCTGCAAATTTTTGACTGTCTTGTTGGTCATACGACGAAGAAAGAAAAAAAAAATTCGTCACACGAGACGTCACAAACTTCAGCTCAATCATTTGAAACGCCAATTGTTAATGGTCTCAATACAAGAGGGAGTTTATTTATAGGAAATTAAGAAATTTTTTCATTATGGTAGTTTATCCACAAAAATTAGACCTCAGGTGAAAATAAATAATTTTTCTTTTAAGAATAGCAATATTATTATTGAAGGGCTAATTTGAAAGAAAAAAGATTATTTTCTAAGAAAAAAATTTGAAACATGAAAAAATAATGCATTTAACAAATTTTATTTTCAACCAAACTTTTTTTCTTATATAAATTTTAAAAAATGTTGTGATTCTAATAAATCCCGGATCATTTTTTCAGAAAAAAGATTATCTGCAACTGAACCGTTCCCAATTTTCTAAAATGAATAATTTATTACCAAATTCAGCAATTTGTTTATAAGAATTTTGTTTTGGAAAATTGATTTTTAATGGGTTGAGCCATTAAAGAATATATTTCCAAAAATTGGGAACGGTAAAATTGTGCACATTCTTTTTCCTGAAAAAAAATGACCCGTTATTTATTCAAATCACATCATTTTTTAAAATTTGATATAAAGCGATAAAAAAAGAGTTCGGGTAAAAATAAAATTTTTTAAATGCGTTATTTTTTTATGTTTCAAATTTTTTTCGTGGAAAATAATCTTTCCTCTTTCAAATTAGCCCTTCAATAATAATTTTGCTATTCATGAAAGCAAAATTATCTATTTTGACCTGAGGTCTAATTTTTGTGGATGAACTACCTTAAGGCCAAGTGACTAACGTGGATTTATTCACTTTCATCCAGAGATGCTCCTTTTCTTTCTATCAGTAGTTTTTTCGATAACTTCAATCAGTGAGTTTAATATATCTGTATAATCAGTTGAATTTGACTGGTTTTCTAGTTAATGTGACGTACAAATTGATTGTGTAGCTAGAGTTCGGTCACAACTACTTTCTGGTTTTGCATATTCAAACAAATTAATTTGTTTAGGTTCATGAATCTACCGGACCGCGTGACGTCAGTAATTACGATTCGAGTTGAGAAGGTCATTAAAAATTAATTGCTGAAATAAATCCATTTCAGTTAGTAGTTTCCAAATAACCTTAGAGACTTTGTAATTACAAATCGATTTCTAGTCTAAAGAGATTTTATCATATTTTTATTAATTATATTTATTAATTAATTTCATTAATTGCACAATTCTTATAGATATATTTCAAATTGCCTGTTTCAATTTAGAAGTATCTCTCCTTGACATTAGTTGATTGGAATTTTGCTGTGGTCAGGAAGATAATATTTTTTAAGAAAAAACAAAAATTCTATGATACTCTTTGGTCCTTGAAAAATGTTATGGTCTAATCTATTTATAAACCTTACTTATAATCTAATGTCGCTTTGGAGAATATCATACAGAAATGTTTGGAGGTTTCAATGCTTTAGGTTGACGTACTCAATTTCCGCCAGTCACGCCTCGCTTCTTTCAATTTTTCAAAAGATGATGGTTCTATAATTAAAAAATGCAAGCAATCATCTTTACCCAAAAAACCTTGAAAAATTCTAGAGAAATGGAAAAAAAGCTAGGAACTGGTACACACGTGTCAGACTCGTGCCAGACACCCTTCTATTATTCTTAAATATTGTACTAGACAAGCGTAGCCAAAATGATTAAGTGATCGAAAAGTTCAATTCAGACCCTTTGTAGTTGCGAAACTTGACTTTAAAATTTATCTGTAACAACTACAAATTTTATTTTAATTGCAAACGTTATTTTTATACGCCAATGTCTTGAAATATCCCACAGCTGAAATTTTTATTGATACTAATTACATAACTCACAAATTAAAATCACAAATTGTGAACAAACTGTAGAAGTTTTGATACTTAAAAAAAAAATTTTATTAAAAGGAAACGAGTCGGTAGTAAATACTAACAAACACTTAAGACATCAGGTTTTTACATTTCATTTTTATCCCTTTACTTGTCAAAATTGCATCACTTTAAGGTAATTGTCGTGCCAATAAAAAGGTCTCTGGAAAAAATTCTTCCTATGAGTTTAAGACTTGGAATTATATTATCAGTCGTGATTTGTGAAAGGAAAAACATTATTTGTTCTGTATACCGAAAGTTTAGTTAATTTTACAATTAATCATTACTATTTTCTGCGGTCAAAGTGGACACCTAAAAAAAAATTTAGATGGCGGACTTTTAAAGAAAAGTTTTAAAAAAACGTAATTTTTTTTGTTGAAAATTTGGGAGAAAAGTAAGAAATTATTATTAAAAATACACAATACAAATTGTATAATTGTATAATAAAAAAATATAAAGTATAAAAATTGTGTAATAATAATAAAATTGTATAAATTGTATAATACAAATTGGATAAAATTTCATCAATCACCTTGACTGATAAAAAAAATGTTGTTTTGAGGTAGTTAATCTACGAAAATTAGACCACAGGCAAAAATAGATAATTTTGCTTTCAAGAATAGCAATATTATTATTGAAGGGCTAACTTGAAATAGAAAAGATTTTTTTCTATGAAAAAATATTTAAATCCAGAAAAATAATGTATTTAACCATTTTTATATTTGCCAAACTTTTTTCCTTATTGATTTATACCAAATTTTACAAAAAGATGCGATTTTCATAAATTACGAATCGTTTCTTCAGGAAAAATAATCTTGTTTTGATTTTTAAAATACATTTTTTTATGGCGAAAACCATTAAAAATCAATTTTCCAAAACAAAATTCTTATAAACAAATTTCTGAATTTGCTAATAATTTATTCATTTTATTCCTGTAAAAATGATCCGTGATTTATTAGAACCGCATCATTTTGTAAAATTTGGTACGAAGCGATAAAAAAAATTCGGCAAAAATAAAGCTTTGTTAAATACATTATTCTCTACATTTCAAAATTTTCATGAAAAATAATCTTGCTTCATCCAAATTAGCCCTTGAAATATAATATTGCTATTCCTGAAAGCAAAATTATTTACTTTTGCCTGAGGTCTAATTTTTGTGGATAAACTACCTTAAAATATCAAAACTCAAAATATGTAAAAGAAAAAACATTCTAACATTCAACTTTTGCCTTTGGTACAAAGTTCATAAAAATTCGTCCCTAATTTGAAATTTTTTTTTCTCAAAATCAATAATTTTAGCATAATTTGATTAAAAAAAGTTACTTTTCTTTTTTCATATCTTTTTTCACATGCACATAATTCTGCATGCCATCTACAGAATCCAACGAAAAGCGTCGTTAAATAAATTGGTATCCAAAGGTGCTTCAGCGAAGGTAGAACGATAAAAATGTTCCGACCACGCATTTGCAGAGAGGTTAAGGAGGGAGTTTTCCGCATTGATTTATATACGGTATGCGGTGCGAACCGTAGAATTCGAAGCCACGTAATCGGAATAGTCGATTCCACCACCAGTATCGTTACCACCCTTCTCTCTCGCTTACTCTCCATCCCTCTCGATATCCTCTTTCAAACCTTGCCCCTCTCCTCTCTGGCGCTTCCTCACGGAAAAGCTCGTCGCGTGGATACGTGAACGAACCGCCAGCGATACCGTATAATTATCGGATGGCAGGTAACTCGAGCGGTTCCAGCGCGTTTTAATTGGCCAATTATCGTGGCGCGATAGGTGGCGGTGCGCGTGTCCAGATAGGCGTGAAACTTTGGGGTGGCTGGGCTCACCGAGTAACACAACGCGACTTCCTTCCACCTCGTCCATCCTCTCTTCTCCTTGTATCTCCTCAATTTTTTCTCTCTTTACGACCCTTTACCCCGATCTCTTTTCATCCCTCGTCTCTTTTTTCATTCGCATTTATTTTTCTCCTTTCGTCTATCTCGATCTCTTTCGTTTTCCATTCGTTCATATACCTCGCTCCTTTGCTCTTTCACCCTCTTTGTTGCAAAAAATACCTTTTGGTCGGAACGAAAGTGACAAGAAATTATCAATACTCTCGGGGGATGGAAATCGGGACAGGGCGAACAACCCAAGTGGGCGCAAATTGGTCATGGCTGGTCTGCTCGAACTGCCGACCTGTCTCCCCTTTCGTTTGGCTCTATACAAGTCTGCTAAACTATTAGGAAAACGAGACTCAACTCAAGCTCTCTTGCAGGTGGATAATAGACCTGTAAAGTGTCCTAATGATGTTCAATTTACTTTTCGATAAATCCAATTCTGGGTATTTTTAAGTACTTTTTAGTATTTTTTCTATTTTCGTAACTACCCTAATGCAAAATCTGATACGGTTCAATATCACATTTTTAAACATCTTCACTTTATCTGTGGCATCTTTTTATTAATTTAATAATGGGATTTTTTTTGAGAGATATATTAATTTAAACTTTTGATGAAATTGGATAAAATGCTAAATTCTCTTGTACTTGAAATTCATTATCTCCGGTTGAAATAATCAAATCGATTTAGGGTTTGTTTCATTTTCTAGCTTATTACGTTAGGTTTTCAGATAAATATTTTCATAATTTTTATTTTGTTAATTAACTACAGATATAAACAATTTGATTGTTTAAACAATTTCTGCATGTTTGCCCCCTCAGTAGAAAAATTTGGAAAAAATAGTATCATATGTGCTATGTCTCAATATAACTAGCGCATATTTAATAAAAGTGGAGACTTAATTAGATCGGAAGATATTAATATTATAATGAATTTTAAGTACAAGAGAATTTCGCATTTTATCCAATTTTATCAAAAGTTTAAATTAATATATCTCTTAAAAAAATTTTTTGTTGTTGAAAATCCCGATATACGTCTTGGTTAATTTATTAAGAAGAAGCTATAAAAAAATGGGTGTACGATTTGCAAAAGAATGTACCATTTTGGAAAAATGTAATCTAAGTTTGGAAACACTCAGAAAAAAAATTTGGTTATTAAACAAAATTATTTTGCTGAATTCACTAAATATTTTATGGACCTACAGATGAGGTAAATGCAGCAGATTTCTTTCTCCGTCGTGAGTTCATAAAATACTTTGTGAATTCGAGAAAATTGTTTTGTTTAATAACAAAATTTATTTTTCTGAGTTTCATCAAACTTGGGTTATATTTTGCCAATAATGAACAGTATCTATAAAGTATTTAAAAATATCCTGAATTGGATTTATCGAAAAGTAAATTGAACATCATTACAGATGAAGTAAATGCGTCAGATTTTTTCCTCCGTCGCAAGTTAAAATAGTGGTGGCATAACATTTCTATAAATTTAACAGATATTCTAGAACGATTTACGGCCTTTTGTAAAAATAACAGTTTTTCGATAAATATTAGTGAAATGACTGTTAAATTTAGAGGTTAAAAATTTTTCTTCAAAATGTTAATTCAACAGGAATTTTTCTAATATTTATTGACAAATCTGTTATACTTGCAAAAAAAGGTGAACGCTGAAATATCTGTTAAGTTTACAGAAATTGTATTCTGTCACTATTTCAACTTATGGACTCAGTATATGTAACAGATTTTATTTTCCGTTATTCAGAGCTCTTATTCTCTGGAAAAAGAAATTTACAATGATTTTAAAAGCTAAAACAATATTATCAGTCACCTCTTTGAAGAAAAAACATTTCTTAAGAAATTAATTTGAAACTTACGAAAAATAATAATTTAATTATGTTTTTTCTACTAGAATTTTTTCTTACTCCCGCTTCTTACATCTTTTTTAAAAATAATTAAATTTTCATAAATCATGGTTCCTTTTTTCAGGGGAAATATTCTCTACAACTTCAGTGATTCCAATTTTAAAAATAATGAATAAAATCTTCAAATATAGTTATTTCTTTATGTTTCTTTTTGAAAATTATTTTTTACGATTTCAGTAACTGAAAGCTTTACTTTCAAAATTGGAAAAAATAGGATTGTAAAATATATTTTCCCCGAAAAAATAAGCCATGATTTATGAAAATTCAATCATTTTTAAAAAACATGTGAGAAGCGGGAATAAGAAAAAATTCTAGCAGAAAAAATGTAATTAAAATATTATTTTTCGTAAGTATTAATTTTCTTACATAAAAAATGTTTTTTCTTTTATAAAACACGACTCATAATATCATTTGAAGTCATAAAATTATAAGGGAAATTTGTTTGCCCAGAAACTTATCTTTCGGCACGACAACTATCTTCAGCCAAAATCATTTTGTTGAATTCACAACATATCTTGTGAATTTAGGTCGGAGAAAAATCTGCTGCATTCACTTAATCTGTATAATAAAATAGTGACGATTTGAAGTTTCTATAAATTTTAACATAAATAAGTAAATTAAATAGATATTTCAGTATAGGCCGGTTATTTGCAAGTTTAATAAATTTGGCAATAAATATTAAAGAAATGCCCATTAAATTCACGAGATAAGGAATTTTCTTCAAAAGTACAACAGACATTTCTGTATTATTTATCGGCAAATATGTCCTCGTTACAAAAAAGCGGTAAATACCGAAATATCTCTGAAATTTACAGAAATTGTATGTTCACACTATTTTAACTCATGAACTCAGTAAAAATAACGGCCTTTTTCCGTGAACCAACGTTTTTTGTTAATTCAAAAAAACACTTTAAATTGATCAAAAGTAATTAAAATATTTGGTTGGATCAATCAAATATTTGTTTGACCGTATAACGACAAAGTAGTATTGTTGAACCAACAAAAATTTTGATGATTCAATCAATTTTTCTCTGAATTTACGAATATTATGTCACTACTGGATTGATAACTACGGCTTGCACTTGGCGAGCACAACTTTGGTTTTTCTATTTACATAAATTATTGCCATAAAGAATGTGATTTTTGGCCCAGAAGTTAACCATTGCTTGGCCAAGTTTCAACTGAAGTTAGGTAAATCGGGTCCAATATTATTCACTGAATTCGCAAATGGATAACTCTACTAAAGGAAACTTACGAAAAAGTAATTGATGAGCAATATTTTCAGGCTCCAGTTATCGAGTTATGTTTAAACTCTTTTGGAAACATCTTTCTTCTCTTAAGCTCATTAAATTCGCCCTCAAAGATCTAAATTCATTCGAATTCTCTCTAATGAACTTAACCCTTTCAAACCTTGTAATACACCCTCTTTGGTATTTTATTTATCTCAATCTTCAATTAAATACTTAATTAATTGCTTTTCACGTAATTGAAGATATTATAAAGTCATTGATCTTTGGATTTTTCATTAGTTATGGAAAATTCGTTTGCACTTATTTTACTGTTCGCTGTGTGTGAACAAGTGAATTCAACAAATTGAAATGTTTTTATACCTTTTCGCACAACTGATTGCCTCGAATGTAGGTATAGGTGAGTCAGTCAAATCGGTTTCAATGCAATAAGCTGCAATACAGGATTTAATTTTTATTCTTCCCAGTCATTTTATCCTTTTGAATGGCGATTTAATTGATATAATTTTTCAGCTTTGTGTATTCATGTATTAGTATCTTTGAAATAAGGCATAGCCATTAATATTCTTCTGATAATTGAGAAATGCCCAATCGAAATGATTATTTAATTAATTAACTACTAACTTCATACTCAACGGTACTTTTTTCTAATTTACGTTAACTACACGGAAAAAATTTCTCGCTTAAAATTTAATAGACTATTCGAAGAGTCGTGAACAGAAAGTAACATCGGAGAAAGTCTTGTAAGGTTTTAATGACTTTTAGGAAATAGTAGAAAAAAGTCAAATAACTTTTAAGAAACAAGGTCGAAGAAAAAAAGTCGCGTATTTATTATTATAAAAGTATTTTAAATACTAACTGCACGGAGAAAAATAGTTGAAGTAATTTTACTCAACTTCCGATCAAATTTCGGTCATAAGGACAAGTTAGAAGTTATTTAGTATCACTGTATTTATTTCTGATATATTAAATGTTCGAAAATGAATCAAAGTTGAGTAAAATTCAGAAGTGTAGGGTGAAGTATGAAAGCGTGCATTAAAAATTTTTAAATATATATATTATTACTCGTAGTATAACTATAAAAAACCAATCTTTTATTAAATCACAAAAATAGTAGAGCTTTCCGTTCATTCTACTCTACGCTTCAATCGAGACTTGAGTAAACCGTGAATCGCAAGATTTATTCCAACAGCTACATCTATTCACGCAGGAACGAATGAAAGTAATCTGCGCCTTGGGCACATATAAAAAATTTTTAATTTCAAAAACTCAAATTCTTGAAATTAAATTGATATTATGAAAATTTAAACAAAAAAAAAGTCGATAAGTGTATTACATAAAATATGAAATATCACATAAATTACCGAGGCAGAATAATAATTTGGAATTCGCAAATGTAAAATTCATATTTTGAAAATATAAAACACAGAAAATAAAAGAACCTTCTTTTAAATGTTTTTATACAAGATACTTCTTAATAATAATTCAATTTTTTAATGTACATTTGAAAATTTAGTTTCGCTAAACTTCATACGTCATATAATAAAAATGTATATTAAATGTAATTTAATAATTATATTATATATATCAATAATCATAGTTATAATAAGTGATTAATTATATTAATTTTTAAAAATATTTTATTAATCATTTATGAAAAAAGTTGATTTATTTTTACTTGAGTAAGGCTCAAAAATTTTATTGACGGCACTTACTCTCACAAGCTCTGAATAACTCATGTAGTCACTATATAAGAAAGTTCCAAATTTTATATCTTAGCATTGTAAGCGAGCGTGTGCGTGATTCGACGGAAGCGTATCGTACTATATAAAAGTGTAGTTATTAGGTTTATATATGTAAGGTTATATGTTTAAGTGTATTTGTAATTTGAAATGTGATTGGCTACGTCTGAATGGTGTGAATGTATTTGTAAGTTGTTTATGTATGTACCGGATGACACTATTGGTAGGCTCGAGGTAAGAATTTTTTTTTATTTGAGAGAAGCATACCATTGCCAGTTCAAATAATACGCCCGATGCTCATTTTACCCAACTACGGTTTGAAGCACCTCAAGCGTCGGTGATATACTTATACATTTCATGTTAACCCACTGACGCATGTTGGTGCCCTGTCGTCAATAACGTTTTACTCAACTCCTTATTATTCCCTATTTAACGCTTATTGTTATTCACTTTGGGTGAATTAGGTATATATCAAATTGATTTTACCCGACTAGGATTTAATAGATGTTCAAATGTCCTTATGTCCCAAATTTAATCGACAGAGTTGAGTAAAATTACTTCAACTATTTTTCTCCGTGTGATCTTTTCTAAGAAGTAATGAAAAGTTTCATAATCTTTGGATTCATTTGTCATAGATTTTAAAAGACTATCGAATAATTTGAAATGAAAGTAATTCAAACAAATAGTTTTGTAAATTGTATTCTAAAGTCCATCAGATTTTATATGCCGTCTTCTAAAATTTTTTCGACAGTCGCAAAAAGCGATGCGCAGAAATGTAATTCGTAGCATCGCACAGCAGACAATGCAGCTCGGCTTTATGTTTTTGTAATAATTTTGGTTAGATTTTGAAATTACATGTCATTTGGTTTCGTTTGACTCTGGATTGAAGCGTGCATTGAAGAATTAGTTCCGAGTAAGTATATGTTTACCTTGATAAAGTGTATTACGTCAAGTTTGAAATTTATCTATTATTTTAGATTTGCCTTCAAACTCTGAATGTGATCCAAATATTTTACACAAGTCTCCACGACATGTATCGGCTATGCAGGTTAAGGCGTGCGATTAGAATTGGGTTAGGATGCGTGCGTGCGTTCGATTCTCGGTGCTGCGAAGTTGCTTTTAAAAAATTGCGTTTATGTAATGTACAGTGTTAAATGTAATAGTAAGTTCATATTAGGATTGAAATAGGTAATGTAAATGTGAAAAATAATTAACTATAAGTGCAGGATCATATCAAAGAAAATAATATATTCCTTTTTACACTGTTCAACATTTTCTTCGACTGTCACTTAGACTTTCGATGCCTGGTTTAGAGAAAATAAAACCCACGGTGTTTTAAATTTTCTGCGGCTGTCACTTAAATTTTCGAATTTACGTTTTACATTTTCAGCGATTATCATATTCTTCAATAAGGAGGTTCATAATATTTAATCGACTTTCTAACCTATCCACGAATATTACACAAAGTCGATGACTTTTTAAGCGACAAATTTTTTCTGTATGTAGAACCTTTTGTGAATGCAATAATAACTCGAGTTATAACTGGAAACAGTGCACTAGTAATTGTAAGTTTTCGGTGACTTTTAAAGTTTAAAATTAACATGGTGGCTCTATAGATACCTAGAAAACTAGAAAGTCGCAAAACTAAGTATCAGAGTATTATTATTACACTCAGAAAAATGATTTGACTGAATAAAAGAAAATTATATGTTTGAAAGACTTTCTATGATTTAAAAAAATTATTTATAAGGATAAAATAAAATTTGTTTGGTTCAAGAAAATTATATTTAAACCAAATAAAAATCTGTTCAAATCAAATCAATGTCTGCCTTAAATCAAAAAAATTATATCTTTGATCGTATACGAATGCAATAATTTGTTTATCTTCGCAAAAATACTTGGCATTTTTTTAACAGGCCTCATTTCTTCCAGAAAGGAAGATCACGATATAAAACAAAAGTCAAAAATAATATTTAATTAATTCACGAATAGAATTAATTCTTGAAAATTGATAGAAACCTCCTTTTAATTTCATTCCTTTAAAATTGACCTTCTGAACCAAGCAAAATAATTTAACGTGTAGTCTACAGACTTTTAAAGTTATTTTTTATAGTTGTGAATTTATAAATCAGAAATTATTTTAGTGAATGGAAGAAAGTCTGGGCCCAAAGGAGATAAAGGCTAGAAAATAAAAGTTTAATGACTCGAAAAATTCAAAAATGAAGTGTTTCATACTTTCTATGTTTTTAAGAGATTCATTCAATACTTTCAAATCTAATATCACGAACTTTTAAGAAAAGTACAAATCTTTGAACATCAAATACGTTTTCAAATATTATATATACTTATTATATCATAATATTAATTAAAAATAAGATTAAAAATGTCAGAATTTTAATTGTGTATTTATAATAAAATGAAATACATAGTTGCTGAAGATATAATATGCATAAGCATGATATACAAATAAGCAAAGTCAAATAAAAAGCTACATTGTCAAGGCAATAAACTAGTCAACAGCGTAAATGAGCGAAATGGAGCCAGGAAATTTCACGGTGTGTCAGAAATATAGTTATCATAATCACCCTATTAGCAAGATGCGCATGCGCTTATGTAAAACAACGTCATAATAGTTACCACCCTACCTACCTTTATATTAAAACCGCAATTACTCCCTTTCAGTCTCGTCTCCGGGGAAAGGGTTGAAATTAGAAATACTATATTAAACTATATTTACCAACCATTTCTATTAAAAGGACATTTTATCGTTAGAATATAAACGACTACAACTTGATATTTTATAAATTTTAAAGTAGTAAAAACTTTTTCACCCTCCGATTAGTGAAAAAATGTACTAATTTCAAGTGCTATGAAACTGATTAATAAATGAATTTAACTAATTTATAATAAAAATTTCTTACTTATTGAAACTGAAGGTATTTATGCTACACTGTTGAAAATCTTATTAATTTTAATAGACTTTAATATACAAGTGGTAAATTAAAATAAAAATATTTATGGATTATGAAAAATTAATATAATTTCATATTAAATTTAATAGCTTTTCAATCAAAATATATTAAAATTAATAAACATTATTAAAATATTAATAGATAGATGATTTTTTACTTTGGCTTTAGGGTCCAGAAATATAATTATTAAAATATATACACATGTGTATTAAAATTCAAATAAAAGTTTGTATTTCTTAAGATGAAAGTATTTTAAATTTAATATACGTTAATTAATGTATTTTTATGTTAATTAATTAATGTACGTTACTGAGAAAGCTTCCATTACATGTAATGGAAGTTTAATACAGAAATTTCTAGCAATGTAGTTCATTAGTGAATTTTACTCTGAATTAATTAATGTTTACTAATTTAGATGTAAAGAATACATTAATTCTTTTAGAAATGGAACTACAACTGCAGTTTTAAAGCTGTGATCTTCTTAAATAGGATAATAATCCAATAATAGTAAAATAAGTCCCTTAATTGTAAATTTCTTACAATAATAACTTTAACAATTTTTCTATAATTAAATCTCCGAAATTGGAAAATATCCAAGAGTGAAAATGGTGAATGCGAAACTAATGGTGGATAAAGAGTAGAATTGGATACAGTTGCCAAAATTTGCACGATATTACTGCTTCGTTTAAATCACAATGACGTGTTGATGGCTTGTGGAAACCGTTATAGTTTCAAAGCTCAGAGTAATTATTTACAGATGATGAATTACTGATGAAAATTTAGTGCACTTATTGTTATAAGAAGAGCATGGAATAAACAAAATATTACTTAATCAATTCAGAGTTTATCATTTTTAAGAAAGGTTTTGATTCTCTTTGATCCGACGGGTTTAATTTTGATAGGCTTGCATCAAGTCAAATAAAGGTGAATATATTTCCCTCATATTATTGTATTGGTAAATTTTACTCGAAATTAGTTAATGCTCGCTAATTTAAATTTAGAGAGCAGTCTATTCGTTGTTCATTGACAAAATTAACCCTTTGTGGTCGAGAGCTTTTTCAAGTGCGCTTTTCGCTGGGTCGAACTAATTTTGTTGAAGAAAGGGATATCATCTATTAAAGCGTTAAATATATGAAATTAATTGAAAAACATTTTGTTTAATGGAATTTTAGACTTTAGTGAGGAACAATAATAATTATTATTTTAGAATAGAATATTTTATTCCAGTGGATAGAAATGTTATGTCGCTTGTACGGTGACATTCGTCCGCAAAGGGTTAAAATGACTTAAATTTCTTAAATTATCTAATTAAAAAAATTTCCTGTAAATAGAATAGTTTGGTAAGTTTGCTCAAAAAATGTCTTCGAATCATTCAATATTTCGTAGAATGGATAGAAATTTATTCCATTTGCACAGTTGAAAATTGTATTGCTTTCAATAATCTTTAATATAGAAGGGGTAAATTAAAATTGATACTCATGTAAATCATAAAAATAAATGTATTAAAATTAATTTAAGAAGTTTTTGAACGATTTCGAAAAGGAACTTTTCATATACATTGCTTGAAATTCTTATCTCACAAAGATTACATAAAAAAATATGCAAACGATACACTTGAGTAAACGAATCTGAAAATAGCGATAAATTATTAAAATTGTTTTGATTACTGGAATCACTATGTAAGGTAAAAGCACCAATAGCCGGACAGTACCCAATAGCCGGACAGAGCCATGCATTTTTCCCAGAATTAGAGATTTATGAATCACGTATTGCTATTTTGGTGTACCGTATACAAACCTCGAAACGTACACTTTAAAAAAGTGAAAAATTTGTTGAATTAGAAATTAAAACTTCGCCAAGAAAAAAAAATTTCTCTACTGAAGCACAAGGCTGGTCGAAATGTAGCGAAATCTGCTCTATAAAGTAACTGACTCGTTGTCTTTTGTTAAGCAAATAACATTTACATTTACCTTCATTTGTCATTATAATACGTGTTACACTAAAGTCAAATGCTTTAATAAACCATAATATTTTTCAAAATTAAAAAACATTTTCCTTTAATTAAATATTTTAAATCCGGTTATTAGGTCAATGAATATTCGTTTTGCCTAATAACCGAACGCGTATCCGGCGTTACATTGCACTGTTTTTTAAGGAAGAAACAGGAAGAGACAGAGAAGAAAGAAGCTACACTAAAAAAAAAACAAGAACAGAATGAGAAAAAAGAAGCTGCATTATAGAAAAAACAGGAACAGCAAGAAAAAAGAGAAGCCACGTTAAAAGAAAATCAAAAGCAGGATAAAAGAAAAAATCTTTGAAAAGAAAGAAAGATGAATATAACAAAAAAACAGAAGAAATTTGTAAAATCTTTTCAATATTCTTTTTTTATAAGCGTAGACCTAAAAAATGTTTCCGTAAATATCTCCCAGTGTTCATTATGCTTAAAAAATATCAAATCCATATCAATCAAATTATAATATTCTCTTGTCCGAGTATTGATGCAGCGCTGTCCGGCTATTGGATCAACTCACTTTTCCCGTCCGGCAATTGGCTCCAGAGCATTATTTGATGAAGAGAATTATTAAAATGGATTATTCAGACTTAACACAATTCTGGACTTTTTTTTATAGTAGGGAGGACACATACATCGAAATAATCGCGGCAATTCTTGATTCCGCATCACATTTAAAACGATTAATAGAAAAAATTGAATGACATTTCCTTAGACGTCCGCTATTGGTGCTTTTACCTTAACTGCATTGAACTTCAGTTATTTATATAACGTAAAATTTATTCTAATACAAGTTCTAGAGTTTCCAGGCACGGGTATTGGAATATTCAACAATCTCTAACTGAAAAATACACTTTTGAAAATGTTTGGAACTTTAATTTAGATTTGCATAATAAATCTTAAACCTCATGTATATTAAATCGCCATTAAGGCAAAGTATATTAAATTTCACATACATTAATGTTGATCGCTTTTTCAAAAAGGTATAATTTTTCATTTCACACAAATTAAAAATGGAATTGTAAATTATTATTTAATATAGTCAGGCATATTTTTCTATCAAACTATATTAATGTACCTGAATACTAAATGTGAAAAAATTTTATCTTAATTTTACTATATAGTAACTGAATAAAATTTCATATGTTTTTTGGAAAATTCCGAGAGAAATTTCTAATAATGTACTAATAGATACGTATGATTGAATCTATTTGTCCATGTGCCACAAATTACATGGAAAAAAATCTGTTGTATTCACTGAGACCTAGAGTTAAAATAGTGATACCATAAAATTTATCTAAATTCAAAAATCCGCTAGATCAGGACCTCGAGTTATGTTTGTATATTGTTCAGTAAAAATTTCAACTTGATCCGTTCAACACATTTTTTACAATCCTGCATTCCAATTTCAAAATCATACAGTTTTGAGAAAAACGGCTGTAAAGTTCGAGAACATCAAATAGCGCTAGTAACAGAATTACTGTGAAAAATGAAAGAATAAACCTATACAATGATGCAAAATTTGTTAACAAATCTTTGCTGGTTCTCCCAAAAAAAAATTTCTAAAACAGCGCTTGAAATATGGCCGTCCCACGGGTGAACCCCCTTAACAGATATTTCAGTATTTATCGTTTTTTTGTAAACATAAAAGCCGATAAATATTAGGGAAATTCCTAGTGGAATTAAATTCCAACGAAACTTCCTTATTCTCTAAATTTAACAGTCACTTCTCTAATATTTCTCAACAAATCTCTTATTTTTACAAAAGACCGTGAATTGTACTGGAATATCTATTTTAAATTTAACCCTCTGCACGCACAAAATAGTTTCTTTGATAGACGGTCAAAGAAAAAATTTCTTTGAATTGAAGAATGTTTTGTTGATTCAAAAAAATTTGTTTGAATTAACAAAACTTTCTTTATTTCAAAATTTTTTTTTCTTCGACCGTACATCAAAGAAATGTTTCTCTGATTCAAAGAAACTGTTTTCTCAGTGTATGGGCCCATATATCTTTCAAGTCACATGCTAATATATAGACATTTTGCTAAATAATTCTAATTTTTCCACAAGATGACGTATACGTCTCAATTATATAATATATCTATTAAATTTAATCCTCTATACCCAGAAAAAATTTTCTCTGATATACGGTCAAAGAACAAATTTCTTTGAATTGTAGAAAGTGTTGTTGATTCAAAAAAATTTTCTTTAATATTAACAAATCTATTTTTTTGCATCAAAGAAAATTTGTTTGAATTAACATAACTTTTTTTATCTCAAAGAAATTTTTTCTTCGACCGTACATTAAAGAAATGTTTCTTTGATTCAAAGAAACTGTTTTATTAGTGTAAGGGCCCGTGTAACTTTTAAGCGACATGTTAATATATCGACATTTTACCAACTAATTCTAATCTTTTCACAAGATGACGTATAAGTCTTAATTATATAATCTTGTAGTGGAATATCTATTAAATTAAGCCCTCTACACCCAGAAAATAGTTTCTTTGATATCCGTCAAAGAAAAAATTTCTTTGAATTGAAGAATGATTCGTTGAATCAAACAAATTTTCTTTAATATTAGGAAATCTATTTTTTTGGATCATAGAAAATTTGTTTGAATTAACAAAACTTTCTTTATTTCAAAATTTTTTTTTCTTCGACCGTATATCAAAGAAATATTTCTTTGATTCAAAGAAACTGTTTTCTCAGTGTATGGGCCCATATATATTTCAAGTCACATGCTAATATATAGATATTTTACTAAGTAATTCTAATTTTTTCACAAGATAACGTATACGTCTTAATTATATAATATATCTATTAAATTTAACCCTCTACACCCAGAAAACAGTTTCTCTGATATACGGTCAAAGAACAAATTTCTTTGAATTGAAGAAAGTTTTATTGATTTAAAAAAATTTTCTTTAATATTAAGAAATCTATTTTTTTGGATCATAGAAAATTTGTTTGAATTAACAAAACTCTTTATCTCAAAGAAATTTTTTCTTCGACCGTATATCAAAGAAATGTTTCTTTGATTCAAAGAAACTGTTTTCTCAGTGTATGGGCCCGTGTAACTTTTAAGCCACATGTTAATTTATCGACATTTTACCAAATAATTCTAATCTTTTCACAAGATGACGTATACGTTTTAATTATATAAACTCTGAAATAACCAATTACAATATTATTGACAGATGGCAGCACCATCTACCTGAAATATCAAAGTATATGCATACATTTTTTTATATTCAAGAAAAAAAATCGGACCATAGAGAGTTAAAGAAATTTAATCCTGTCACTATTTTAACTTATCGAATCAGTGCATAACATTCCGCTTCTCCCTCGTAATAGAAAAAATGTCTGGAAGTGGTTGATGACTGATAAATAATGATCTGCTCTCAGTGTTACCTGGGGTATTATTCTATTGTAGGTTCGATTGGCAGGCGGGGCTCTAGGCCAGCAATTACCTAAATGGTCTGGTAAACAATATCTCTGCACAAAGTTAAGAGCATAGAAGCAGGAGCAGTAGCTGTGGCAGCAGTAACAGCAGCTCATACTCTCGCCCGACAGCTTGTACCCCTTCAGTGTGCAAGTCCATGTGAGTGGCTAAATACCAACACTCCTACATGATAATGGTTGCCAACACTACGACACCGCGTTGGACACTTACCCATACACGCGACGATTATTTCTACCGCGGTTACCATCACCCTCGCTTCTCCTCCAGCATCACCGACGCGACGTCAGACACCATCACCATCAAGCTTCCACAATTCCTCCGCGAAGCATCTACCGAGATGGAAGCTCCCACTCCAGCAGCGGCTGCAGTGGTAGCGGCGGTGGCTAAATCAAAGACAAACCACTTTAGCCAGTCCGATCGCGGGGAAGTTGTGTCTACATAGCCGAGTATCTGGCGAAAGCGCGCGTGGGGACCCGTCAAGAGAAACCCCCAAACGTTTCTACCCTCTTTCTATGTGTATCAGCTAAACTCTACAAATCAGGGGTGTGTAAACGCTTCTTGGTATTGGTAAACGTTACCCAGTATTTTCGCATGTGTACATCTGAATTTGAATGTTTATGTGTCAGAGAGGCATGTGCAAGGGTAATCACGCACGACGATAACCGCACTGATACAAGTTCAGTCTGGTGAATGTTTGTGTGCGAGCAACCCTCGCTTGCCATGATTCCTGCGGGCTGGGATTGGCCGATGCTCGAGCTTTCGGGTAACCGTCGAGCGATTTGCCACGCCTACTTGAGGCGGAACAACCCCCGCTCGTGTACCACACTCATTCCACTGTCTAATAATACCACGATATACCACCTATTCTGCCACCATGGCTCTATAGAGCTACTAGAGACACCCTACGACGTAGAGCACGTCAAGCGCCTTAACTCGCGCGCCACGTCTATGAACAACCACCAACTCGAGAAAACCTTCAAACCCAAGTACAGTTCTTGTTTCCCCAAGTTTTCCTAAATCTTTGCGATCCCTCGTAGTGATCCCTACTCAATACTGGTGACAGAATGATTGTGGTGCGGAAGGTGTTAGGCTAGAACCGAAACTGCCGTTGCAAGTTTCCAGGATCAGTTGTGGGAAGGGTTCGGAAAAAAGACGAAAAATGTGGATTAAAGTGAGTGGCTAGGTTTTTTTGGTGATCGACTACCGATGCTGTGGATTACAAGATGGTATTCGCGGCCAGTGGTTGCGTGCGGATGCTCTTCGCTGATCACGTGGTCCTCCACATTATGATGTGGCATGCGGCCAGGTAAAGAGTATTGCCTCCGGGGATGTGGAGAATGCAGGAGAGCGGAACAATGTCTCCTCTCGGAGCGATTCTCGGGGAAGAGGCTGATGTGCGTCCTGGTGCAACAGTTCCTCCGCATCAGGATAGAAGGCACGTTCTGCTTCAAGTTAGGACAGCTGATCCTTTCATACGATACGAGCACCTGCGACAGCAGACGTCCTCACCGCAGGTTGAGGAGGACGTCGAAAAGGATAGTAGGGCTAAAATGAAAAGGGTTGAGAAATTAGAGGGGGAGGAGGATGAGAATGAAAATGGGATCAAGGAGAGGATCAGGTCGAGGGTGAGTGAAATGGAAGATGAGGAGGAAGAGGAAATGGAAGACGATGAGGAAGATGTTGAGAAAAGGAATGGGACTTATCATGAAGATGAGGATGTGGAAGTTGATGTTTGCAGAGATGGGGATGAAAGCAATCCAAGTAGTCCTGTGGACTTGACAGCATCTTCGAGATGTTCAGGAACTGATCAGTTTTTACACCCGTTTGTTAATCGTGCTCTTCATCCATTTTCCTGTCTTCAAAATGGTGGAGGTGTTATTGGTGGACAAGCGCCGGTATATCTTGCGGGACACACGGCGACAGACTCGACTGTCGTGACGGTCTGTAATGCCAGTAATGTGTCGGAAACAAATGGCCCGACTGGTAACATTATCACGACTGCTAGTTCTGTGCAATCTAATAAACGAGGACTCGCTTTTTCTGTCGAGAATATTTTGGATCCAAATAAATTCACCGGCGGTCGGGTAATACACGGTCGATTGGAACATCGACGGCGGAGACGCACCGGTAGCATTCAAGAAGGTAAACTTCGTTATCTTCTTTCTGGATAAATTAGATATAGCCATCGCCGGTTCTTGGTGAGATTTAATTTAGCGTCTTCACTTTTGGATTTTAAGTAAATACCTTCATTTTCGATTTAGTTCGAGATTTTATACCAGTTGACCTAATAGAAAGTGGAAGTTTATTTTTGTTGGTAAAAATACTAAACTTTATAATAATGATATGAAACTTCAGCATAGTTCATAGCAAATTTTACTATAGTTCATACTAAAGTTTCATATGATTATCATAAAGTTTAGTATTTTTACTAACAAAAATTCTCAAAGTGATACGTTTTTCCCTAAATTGAAAAATACTATAGTAAAAATTGATATAAAAAGTTTCTTCGTGTAGCTTGAAATCTTGACTAAACTGTTCAATGAATAAATCTGTTATGAAAAGTAGGGAAGGCAGATATTTATCGAGTTTTCTGGAGGAAAATGAATATGCGCCAATTTACCCGCCATGGTGACTAACTTGGCGCGGGAATATTACAATCTACTATTGCCATGCATTGGTTATTTGTTCTGGATTTTAAATTATAGTTGAATAGCAAAAGTCACTTGTTAGACATTTTATTAGTTTTAAACTAATTTTGAGGTACAGATAGAATATATATTCTATTTTTTTACACTGCAATACAGAGAATTGTGTTTATTAAACTGGATGGATTATTTAAAAACATTATTGTAAAAAATTATGATAAATTTTATCAAAGAACTCGCGTTTATAATATTAATAACATGAGAGAACTTTTAAATCGTGGGAACAATCAGACTTTTTCAATAAACTTCACTTGTTACCTAATTTCTTCTAATATCTACCATTTTTGTGAAGTATATTAATTTGTATATCATTTCTCACGAAAAAAAATCACTCTTTAATATATCTTGATATATGAAAATTGAGAAAACCTGGAAAAATTGAAAATTCAAATCGACATAATGTCACAAATCCATTAAATCGATTTAGTGAGTTATTTTGTCTCCCATACAAACATAAATATTCAAGAAAATGGTTGTAATGAAGTCTAACAAAGTTAAATTATATGTTATTCAATTATTAAATATGTACTTACTATTTCTTCTTTGATTTTCTCATCACTAAAGTTAGATTCACTTGGTGGTTTCCAGAAACACACAAAAACACGACGTGCGGCAACTTGGCTTCCAATTTGAAATTCTTTTGCGCTAATTAACCCGAAAGTGCCTCATGCTAAATTACAAATTTTTTGCATAATACGCTTCGGTTTCATGCGAAAATCTTTTTCCAATCATAAGTTTACATATCAATAAACATAAAGTTGTAGAATTAGTCCGATTATGTTTCAATTGGTGATAGTTAAAAACTTAATAAAAATATAAACTTTCACTAATAAGATATTATATGCAAGAACGATTATGAAAGGACTATTTTCGTTTGCTGAGATATTAACATTTTCTGTAAACAAACGCCCAGGTGGAAAAGTGGGAAGCCAGACAGTATTTGCAACCGGCGCACTATTGTGCCAGTTGTAACCGAGGAGTAATGCCATTACTGCCTGTCAATACTGTGCCAAACATTGGCATATTACTGGCTTACTACTGGCGCGGTATTCTTTGGTAGTACTGGTAAAACTCGGAAGTAGGGATACCATTGACAGTTGGCACTCTACTGGTTTATTGCGGGCGCAGTACTGATTACTATTACTGTCAAAATACCGACAAACCTTCAGAACAGTACTGGTTTAGTGCTGAGTGTATATAGAATCCAAATAATAGCTATAAACCGTCTCATCGACAGTTGGCACTCTACTGGTTTGCTACTGTCGCCGTACTGATCATTATTACTGGCCAAATGCCGACAAGTGACTTATGCCAACCTTCGGAACAGTACTGGATTGGTGCTGGCTGTAAACAGAATCCAAATACTGGCTATCAGGCGACATAAGAATCTCATTGACAGTTGGTCTAGCTTACTACTGGTGCAGTAATGATTACGATTACTGTCAAAATACCTACAAAGGAGGTATGCTAAGCTTAGGCACAGTACTGGTTGAGTGCTGGATGTACACAACATCCAAATACGGAATATCAAATGACATGGAAGTCTCGTCGACAGTTAGCATTCTAATGGTTTACTAATGCCGCAGTACTAATTATCATTACTGGCAAATTGCCGAAGTACTGTTTTCACAACCTTTAACTTATCTATTTTTGACATATCCATTCAAAATGTATTTTTATAAATAATTTCATAATTATTTTTCGTTGAGAGTTCCATACTATTAGAATACTTTTGAAATTACAAAATTTCGTCAGATAAATCCAGTCGGTATCGGCTGCTAGTACTCGACCAATAGTAATTTAAAGTACCAGCCCAGTACTGACTGCTAACTCCCAGCCCAGTAATCATTAGTGTCCAGCCAGTACTGTGTCAGTACTGGCTGATATTACTGGACCAGTACTGCTTTTAAGTACCAGCCTAGTACTGACTGCCAACTCCCAGCCAAGTTATAATCAGGGGTTTAGCCAGTATTACGCCAGTATCCATACCGATCTTGTAAAAGTGAAATACTCTATATTCAAATAAAAACTGTTCCATGTAAATTAATGAAATTTTTTTTCAAATAGTTGCCAATAAGAAATATTGAGTTGTTGAAAACTGGATATATTTTTGGAAATAAGCTTACGATCTTGAGAAATTTGTCAATTATACTAAGTATATTTTAAGAATTATATGATTATTCTAATACTGTAAGCGTTTGTAAACATATGCTTTGATTGTTTTCTCGTGATTTATTAAGTTTTTTAGTAAATTAAAAATAAATCATACGCCAAAGTATATAAGCTTTGTGAATTGAATAAATTAAACAAAAAATTTGTATAAAAATCAAAAGATTTTATTGACATTCTAAAGAACAATCTTATTTTCGTCATCAGGTTGTAATTTTGTTATTTCCGACGGCTAATTACCGTTCCCATTCACAAACGTCTTTCTTCTTTATAAATAATACTCAATTCCAACATAAACATAATAAATTTGAAACTGTCTTTCCAATAGCTTGAAGTTATAACTCTCGAAATGATTATATTCTTAGCTTTTTGTCATAATATCTAGATCTTTAATGTTTTTGAGCTCTTAATTTTCCTGCATACTTACGAGATAAAAAACATCGGGACTTCCTCGTTCTAAAATAAAAAACTGAATCGTTTCGTTTTTCGTTAGCGCTTTTGCAGTTTTAAGCAGAGTGCAGTTATTTGCGTGAATAGGATACGTGGAAAGGACGAGTAAAGTGTTGATGTAGGCGGATCTGCAAGAACGGAAAGACGTAAGTCTTCGGATATGATGGTTGTGTCGAGTGTTAGATATTTTCACGACTTCGTAAACTGCGTATCTTTACGACATCCGCTAAATGATTACCTCATTCTTGAAATTATGCATTTAAGCAGTGACGGCTACTATAAAAACATACACGTACACTGTTTAATGTCCTATATTACTTTATAATATGTTGCAAAATTATGTGAGAGCATTCAAAATCAACAAAAAACAGTTTTATAAAATACAACATATATATAATTATACTCAAATATAAATATATATGGGTCATTCCATATCAGATTTACAATCAAAATTTTGATTCAGCTGAAAAATTTTTTCCTCGTTCTAGAAAGGAAAAAAAATGACACGTATTTTTTTTTCAATATGATATGTAAATTTTTCAAGTTATTGATTTTTTTATTTTCAAAGTGCAAAAAATGTTTTTTTCAATACTGCTTCTAATATTCAATGAAGAGTATAGAATACATAAATGAATAATGCCATGGGATCTACTATTAAGTCCATGCTTTGATGAAAACTCAGAAACGGTATTTAGTACTTTCTATACAACAATTAATTAAACAAATGGAATTATCTCAAAAGGGACATGTCTGAATTGAATCATTTTTTGTGTAATTTGTTCGTTAAGTACACAGAACTTTGTGTCCAAATTTGCTAGTGGACCGTTTGATACTTTTTGAGAAAAAAATTTTTTTGTGTGACCGCGCGCTTGGAGCGCGCAACGCGAAGTATAGAGTCGAGCGCACTCAAACATTTGTAAGTAAGTCTACCATATTCCGATGAGGATTTTATGCAGTTCCCACAAATAAAAGTCGGTAAATAATAAAAAGTCTTTTGAGAAAGAAACACTGTTTAATTCGAAAGCAGTCATGTAATTTATTAACAATGCACTTTTACATCCAATACTTTCAAATAAATGAAAATTCAATTGTTGTCAGTTTGTAATGTTTGTAATGGTGTTCGTATTTGATCATACACAGACCTTTGAAGACTAGTTTTTCGTGCTTGTCTTTCAGGAGTTTGAAGTCATGTTTGGGCCTTTTTTAATCTACTTTGCAACATTTTAGCTAAAAATCAAGATTGACGTTATTTTGTGCTTGATTTATATTTTTAAAAGCCGTTTTCAAAATAAAAATCGGACCACCTCTGCAGCAAGCAGACATTTTACAATTAACGGATTAAATAAATTAAAGTGTCAATAGCGCAAAAACGTATTATCTCAAAGTGTCCGTTTTTTATGCATTTGAAGAGCATAAAGTCTGCTACTTTTCCACCAAACCTTAACCCTAAAAAGTTAAAAATTAACTGAGATATTAATTTGTTTAACAAAAGCTCAATTTACCGGTTTTTCCGAATTTTCTCCGCTTCTGATTATCCAATCAGATCAAGCGACAGCTCATTTTGTTGGCAATTCAATGGTCTACAACTTATCAATTGATGTCGTCAAGATTGGATAATTACCTTTGATGTTATAAACAAAAAACTAAAAAAAGTGCGATTTTTTGGTCTAAAATGTTGCAAAAAAATTTATAAATCATATTAAAAACATATATTTGATGTTACCGGTATTTCTATTTGGGAAAGGCCATTTATGTTCGCCAAAAAGCCAAATATAAATCATATTTCATTGTCCAAAACATGACACAATTACTCTATGACCAACCTTTCTTCTGATGGCGCAGTTCGTTTTCTGAAATAAATAATGTCATAAATCATTCATAATAAATGCCCTGTTGCTCGGACTATCGACTCTATACTTCGCATTGCGCGCTCCAAGTGCACGGTCACACAAAAAAATTTTTTTCTCGAGAAGTATCAAACGGTCCACTACCAAATTTGGACACAAAGTTCTGAGTACTTAACGAACAAATTACACAAAAAATGATTCAATTCAAACATGTCCCTTTTGAGATAATTTAATTTGTTTACTTAATTGTTGCATAGAAAGTACTAAATACCGTTTCTAAGTTTTGATCAAAGCATGGACTTAATAGTAGATCCCATGGCATATTTTATTTATGTATTTTATACTCTTCGTTGAATATTAGAAGCAGTATTGAAAAAAACATTTTTTGCACTTTGAAAATAAAAAAATCAATAACTTGAAAAATTTACATATCATATTGAAAAAAAAATACGTGTCATTTTTTTCCTCTCTAGAACGAGGAATAACATTTTCAGGTTAATCAAAATATTGATTGTAAATCTGATATGGAATAACGTATATACTTAATATAACTGCTGTGCAAAAGTTGCCGAACACTTGTTTTTAGCCATTCACATAAAAGCTACTAATTTATAAAATACCTCACAATTAATTTTTTTCTTAGATTAACGTCTAAGGTAACGAAAGTCTGCATTTAATGACCCCAAAACAACACTCCGAAAAAATATTTGTTTAAATCAAATTAATTTTTCTTCGAAACTAAGAAATTAATGCATTGAGATATGGTCAAAGATATAATTTGTTTGATTTAAGGCAGAAATTTATTTAATTCGAACAAATATTTATTTGGTTCAAAGATATTTTGTTTGAATCAAACAAATTTTGTTTCATTAAAACAAAACATTTTTTTACATCAAAGAAAGTGTTTCAAACAAATGATTTTTTTTATTCAATCAAATATTTTTTCTGAGTGTAAGTGTTTTAGTAAATTATTAACAAAGATATTGCGAAAAAAGTCAAGATTTCAACGGTTTCTTGAATTTTAAACAACTCTTGAAACAATTTAGATTTTTGAACTTTCCTCAGATTATTATAAAGGTACATTTACATAAACTATATTATCAACGTATCAAAAATATTTTGATAGATTTCTTCTTGATACTATTAAAGTTAAAATTTAGAAAAACAAAGTTGTGAGAATATAAAGGATTGCAATACTTGAAAAATGGATTTTAAAAATTATAAAAATTTATAATATGAAAAAAAATACAAAATATCATTGAAAAATACAATAAAATTATTTTTTAAATTTCTTTCGTAAATTTAAAAGTTTGAAGTTTTACAACTTTTTCGTTCTGAGCTCAGATTTTGGCTGCATTCAAGAAAAAAATGATTACAATTTACTTCTTACATTATTCACATTCTACGTAAATCTAAATTTGAAATGAGTCACGAAAAGTTTAAAAGTATTCATTATTTTAAGAGTTATTAAAAATTTCAAAAAGATTTGAATTTTTGCTTTTTTTGGTAATATCTTTGTTAATTATGGACTAAAACATTCCGTTTTGGGGCCATTTAATGCAGAATTTTGTTACCTTCCATATTATTATGAGGGAGAAATTACTCATAAAATTAAACAACAATCTTTGAAGATGAATTGCTGAAAGTTCCATATAAATCAAAATTCTCAATGTTCAATTATTGTTTACCTTTTTTTTGTGAATTTCATGCTTTTTACATTTTTATGGAAAAATTTAATATATATTTTCGTAATTACTATTTTTCTTGGATCAAGTTACCACTTACGTTTCTAAAGTTATATTTCTAAAGTAGAAAATATCATAAGGATATGAAAAGCTTAGATTTCTGAAAAATCAAGACAGCGGAAATTAACATGTTCTTATTCGACGATTACTTGGGTGATTGCTTGTCTGTTAACGGTCGTTCTGACACTTACGTTAAAGTGCCTAAAAACAGCCATCTGGCGGTTGCTAGGCATGCGTTCTCATTCCCAAAGAAGCGTGAACATGAACATCTTCCTAATGACGGGATGTACTGCTGACAAGTAAATCTCTAATATGATCGGCGTCACAAAAACGCACGTAACGAATGAAATATTACTCAATTTCCACGAACATTTATACACACCTTTCTTGCTCAACTTGATTTCATTTTTAAGACTGCAGCTTTCAACACTTCAAATTTTAATCCCTATTATAATTTTATATAATTTTGCTTCTAAAATAAAATACCTATATTTTTGTTTTTGTAGAAAGGAAAATATTTTCGGAATATCGGAAAAGAACTTTCTGATTTGGGCGAGAGTTAAAAAAAAGAAAATAGTTCCTTAAAATTCGAACGATACTTTCGGAAATTCTGAAAGAGGAAGGTTCGTTTTGAACTTTCGTAATATGTGACTGTTAATTTCCGATATTAAGAAAATTATGTCTGAAATATAGCAAATCGGTTTCTTATTTTCGGAATTTCGTCTCCAGATGCAACTATAATACGTCTTTCGTATAGTCCGAAAATGATTTTTTGTTTTTCGGAACGACTTATTCAACTAAGAAACGAGTTGGGATCAACACATTTACACTGAGAGAAATCGGCTTTGGTTCCTGTGCACATAGCACATAAATTTTTTGTACAGTAGTTGCCTTGACCAAAAAAGTTGAGAGAAGCTACTACTTTTATAGTTATCATGACAGTAATTTGAACTTTTTTGTGCATTCGGTTGTTGTGACCAAAGTTGATGATTAGAATGAGCTTTATACGTACCCCAACGGTTAGTACACGTACATTTTCTTTATGTGTACTGCCAAGCTCCTTTGGTTACTACAACCGCAGCGTTCGCTGTTGCGCTAGACAAATCAAGTATAACTTTCATTGAAAGATATGCAGCCTAAGTTGAATCCTGCCAATTCTCGTTCTCGATTCCTGGACTATATTTCACCGTGCCAAGCATTATCAGGTAAATAATTCTATTATAAATATAGTTTGACAATTCTTTCTAAATGATAAACGATTTTGTTCGGGGACAATGCAATGCGTTCCAATTTTGCTGTCTCGTCGTATTTTGTCAAAACTATAGTCAGTCAAAAAAAGTTTATGATGATGAAAAAAGTGACAATTTTTTAACTTAATCGACGAAAGTTATCATAAATATCATTATACCGGATTATTTTTCTTAGATCTTTTCGGTGAAACTTTATTTTTTCTTATCAAATTGAATTTGTATTTTGATAACTATGAGAACCATACCTATAACCTTAAAAATAATTTTAGCTGGGTATTTACTGTCCGTAGACTTAGTCATTTTAACTAAACTCTATGCGCGGCTTTACGATGGACTTTGGTTCCTATAACCGCAGCGCTATGGTATTTCAAGTACCAGAATCGTGGTCTCAGTAACCTTCCTTGCAGTTGAAGTAAACACTTTTCCAATGTATGACAGCCACTACCATGATTGTCATGAGAACTTTAACATTTTTGTAAAGACGATTTTAACAAAAAAACTTTGGTCAGTGAAACCTAAAATTTCTCTCTGTGTACCAGAAAAAATCCAATTACTAATTGAAATTAAGATTGCATTCTTTCTTATCAGAAAAAAAACAAAATGTTATTTTTAGCATGGATTTGGTCTTAAATTAACATGCAACAAATTTTATTTCTGGAGTAATATTTTAACATTAGAATCGGTGTAGTTACGCCTTAGCAACATATGAATTAGTAGTTTCAATTTATCTTATAGTATACGTAAATTACGCAACTAAATTTTAAAAAAATTAATTGAGAAAATGGAACATAAACGTTACTACAATAAAACAAAAATTACAATTTTACTTATTCAAGAAATCATTGTTAAGAATCTTCATGGTCACTGGGAAAACGGTTTTGTCAAATCAACAAAAATATTTTGTTGGTATTCATGCAACAAAATTATTTTGTTGTGACAACAAAACATTTTGCTATATCAATCAAATTTTTGTTAATTAAAACAAATGTTTTGTTAGGACAACAAAATTTTTTGTCAGGACAAAAAAAAGTTTTGTTGCATAAATTTTGTTGTCAGTGTTTTATCACATTTTTATCAACGTAGTTTTAATATCATTTATTCATTATTATTGTTATTATTTAAACAAATATTACTGTGCTATGTTAAAATATGTGGGTTACCAGGAAACGAGAAAGGAAAAATTTGATTATATATACATAATTTCTAATTAATTAGATGAGTTTGAAATTTTTGTCACTGCCTACATTATCGGAGGATCACTAGTCGCGTATCAGATAGGATACGTTGTCGACAGGTGTATATTTTGAAATTCCAAATTTTGATGAGATTGGAAAATTTAAATATCTCATTGTTAGAACACATGTTTTTACCATGAAATTAATATTTGAACACTGGTATTCTTATGAGCAATTTATTTATATTTTACGTTTATATTTAAAGTTTATGCGCTACATTTCAATTTCTTACCCTGATTTTTTATGTTTTTTTATCAGAAGTTTTTACTGCAAAAAAATATTTGAACACTAGAATTTGTATTAGAAATTCTTAGCCAATTTTTTCACAAATAATCCTTTATAATTTTATACTATATATGTATTTGAATCTATATCTTCAGTAACATTTAGACACAAATATATACCAGTTTTTACATTCTCATCATGGATGAGAAGGTATTGGTTTTATGTGAAAAATGACTTTCGATATTTTCATCAAATCTTTACGTTTTGAGACCCCCTGAATCAGAAAAAATGGTTTTTACGAAAGTGTCTGTCTGTCTGTCTGTCTGTAGGTCGTGTGCGGCATAACTCTCGATAGAATTATCAGATTGAATTGAGCTTTGGTACACTTTATCGGAGCCGAAAAAGTAAGGACAAGTTCGTTAACCAGCCATATCCAATCAAAATTGAGGGATTGAGCACTACTTTTGTGTTTTTGAAAATAACTTTTTAAAAAAATCAAAGATTTCAATACTGGTTTTTGATAGTGCTCATAAATCTCTACAAATTATCCTAATAACATTTTTTGATTAAATCAAAATTAGAAATGTTACAGCATATTCAAATTCGAAAAAAGTCAATATCAAAATTCCATTTTCCAGTTAAATTATACGAGACACGAAAAAACGTTATCATACAATATTATTTTCTGCATAAAGACCTACAAATTTGAATTGTAACATTTTTTCATAAGATGCATATTTTTCTTTTTAATTAAAAAAAAACGATTAAAAATCCAAAATTCAATTTTTTAACAATAATATGTGAAATACGAAAAAAACGTAAGAATACAAAGTTGTTCGTTTCAAAAAGATCTACAAATTTTGTCTCACACAGTTTCTGAAAAAACATATATTTTTTGTTTTAATTCCAAAAAATACGATTAAAATTCAAAAATTCCATTTTTTAGACAAAATATGTGAGATACAAAAAAAACGTTTAGATGAAAAATTATTTGCCTAAATGAGGTCTACACATTCTTATTGAGAAATTTCTCGACAGGATGTATATTTTATGTTTTGATTTTTAATATTGAAAAAATTCGATTTTTTTCACCAAAATATGTGAGATACGAAATAAGCGTTGTTCTGCAAAATCGTTTCCTTAAATAAAGTCTACGATTGTTTTTCCTTTTTGAGATATTTGGAAGAAAATAAATAAATTATTTTAATCATGTAATTTATTAAAAAGTTACAAAAATGCATACAGAAAATCGAGCGCGAAGCGCGTGTGTCATGATGAGAATGTGTTCCTTAAGGCCGATAGAGCCTTAAGTAAATTGAATTTCCTGTTTCACTTAAACTGAAAAAGAAACTTAGTGAATTTGAGAAAATAACTAATTTACATCATCTTTAATATCATTAAATTGGTTTGAGCTTCAGTATTAAATTATAAAAAATAAACTTAAACATATGCGAAGCGCGACGATCAAATCGCGCGCCCTAGGCGCGCTCAAACTTGCGAGCGAAGCGAGCTGCGCGCAATGAGAATGTGCCCGCAAAGCGGGCAGATTTTTTAATTTAGGTACATATCTCAAAGTTATATGCTAGAATTTTATTTTTATTCCTAAGGAAGCTTTAGGTATTTTATCGACGTTTCCTGTACAATTTTATGTAAATTTTCCCACGGTTTTTTACATTATTTCACATTACCAAAGTTTGCTCCAAAATAGGGCTCATATATGTAATATTTTATTTATTGTTTTGATAATTTAAGAATAAAGATCACTGATGAGGACTCCGATCAGAGTCGAAACGTTTGAAAGTATGTAACCTTATGAGTTATTATTTCTGGACTCTAAAGTCAATTATTAACAACAAAATCTTATGAAATTTATTATTTGATGGCCGATACAAGTCCTATTTTATGAATCTTAACTTCAATTCTCAAAATTTTTACTTTACACACACTATGCGTAAAAATCAACTTTACACACCAAAAGCGATGGGTAAAGACATACTTTACACATACTATGAAGAAAATTCCAATAATCCAAAGTTGGATAACATATCCAGAAAACTACACGCAACATATATTATTCTTTACTTTTTTTCTGTAACAACATCCCTCCATGGAGTAAACTATCGATGTTTATATTATATTAGGGGAATAAGTGGTGAACGTAATAACCAAGATTTGGAAAAGGATGGATGGCAGGAGACGGAAAAGAACTGTCGAAGGATGACGAATTGCTGAGCTAATCTGCGTTAACCAGTCTTTGAGCCCCATCATCATCCCTTTATTCCCGTACGGGCCGCCGCGTGCACTCGAACATTCGATAAACCTCTGCCCTGTCTTTTAGCTTAAATTCCAAACTGGACAAATCCAGAAGACAATTGAGCACCTTCTATCATTCACATTACCACGCGAAATCGAGAATCGATCTAATGAAATTGGGATTGCAGCCCATCAATCTTATCCGGGGTTCATGGGTTTCTATTAAAAGTGCATCAAGTATACGCCTCGCAGAAATCCATTTCGACTGCGGCTGCTACTTTTAATGCCACTGGCGTCAACTTCCACCATTGGCGTAATACGTTCGGATCCACAACCAAAGTAATATCATCGGTTGTTATGATAATCGTAGGGCATCGGCTCGTATTGGGTCGCATCGCGCCAAGCCACCCAGAAAATTGGCTCTTCTGCATTACAATGACTTTCTCTCGCACGTATCTCCCCTCTGACGGTTCACACTAACTACGACGTAGCTACGATTCACTCACTCTCAACAATCCCAACACCCTCGAGTTTAGCTTCATTCTAGCTCCTCCAATTTTTCTAAAAGAAAATAAGTCATTATTTAGGTCACTTCACACAGAATTTAAAATTCTATGTACCATTTTCATATGGGGCTCAACGTCTTACATTTTATAGAAATATGTGTTTTATTTTTTAATGATAATTCCGGCAAATATAAGGAGTTTAGGGAAAATCAAGGTACACTGAGAAAATTGATTTGTCAAATATTAAGGGCATGTGATACTTAGGAAATTAGCAAATTTTATTGATTTTAGGTTTCTATATATTTGTGGCTAAAGTACATGAAATTTACTTTTAAAACTTTGGAAAATGGTAGAGAATATAAAAACGGACGTAGATAGACTATTTTTGGTTTCGAAGTTGAAAAAAAGGTCAATTTTATCAAAATATATGGGAAATTTTTTTTCATTTTCAAAACCAAAAGTAGTCTATCTACGTCCGTTTTTATCTTCTCTGCCATTTCACAAATTTTAAAAACGAAATTTTATGTATTCTGGACACAAACATGTAGAAACTGGACCAAATTGTTTACATAAACTTACTACTTTTTTCAAGTATCACCTGCCCTTAAGTATAATAACAATTCAGTAAAATGGGGAGAGAGTGACACTTTGTTAGACTTTAAAGGCTTGAGGAAAGTAGAAAGTTCATGTGAACAATTTGGTCCACTTTCTACATGTTTGTGTCCAAGATACATAAAATTTTCTTTTAAAAATTTGGGGAATAGCAAAGAAGATAAGAACGGACGTATATAGACTACTTTTGGTTTAGAATTTTTGAGAATCGCATTTCAAAGAATGATGGTTCATTTTCTTCTTCAAACAATTTAAAAAGACATTACAACTTTTCGATCTAATCTCTTATTTTCTAACTGTTAATCAGAAATGTTGAAAAATAAAAAAAGTTCTAAAATCAAATAGCTATAGTTATAAAATTAGAAATTAATTTGAAAAGATAAAACGGTGATGTATTTTTAAATTGTTTCAAGAAGAAAATGAGCGATCATTTCTTAAAATCCGATTATTCTTAAAAATTAAACTTGGAAATAACTGCATTGAACTCAGACCTACGGTAATTGTTAAAAGGAAGACATTTTTTAAATTTTTCCCCCATACAGCGAACATTTTTCTTTAATATTATTCGAATCTTCTTGAAGCATTGGGTAATAAAGGGTAAGTTTTTTATATTGTAACTTAAAAATATTTCAAGAAATACGCATCGTACTCTCTAAATCTGAATCAGTCAAATTTGCACTGATTGAATCAGTGATTTGCCTTTTCACTGATTCATCAGTGAAAAAATATTCTTCACTGTTAAATCAGTTAATTTTCACTGATTCATTAGTAAAAAATATTTTTCACTGTCAAATCAGTCAATTTTCACTGAAATAACCAGTGAAATTTGACTGATTTACAGTAACCTCTTTTTAGCTATTTGAATCAGTCAAATTTCACTGATAATCAGTAGATTTCGACTGATTCAAATTTAGAGAGTATGAAGAAAATGTCCTTTCGAAAATAAAAAATTTTGATTCCGGACATTTTTTCGTACGATGCGTATTTCTTAAAATATTTCGATATCTTGTGATAAAAAACTCAGCCTTTATATAATACCGATAAGTTTAATGAAATCATATGCCTTAAATTGTTAATATTTGGCAAAATTGTGAATGTACTGTACTTTTATGTATTTTATATATTCAAACATTTTAAAGATCCAATATGTGTTTTCCTGTCCACGTTTTACCGAACTATTCCTTAATACTTCACAAAGTGATTTTCTCCACATATAATAATTGGAATGAATCTTTTCCAAATTACCAATTTTTTTTTAAATTATATAAAAAATTACAATAGGTTAAAGTAAAGTTTGCTATAATTTATGCTAGAGTCTCATACGATTTGCTAAAGTTTAATATTTTTTCTAACAGTTTTCTCAGTTAATTAGACCCAATAGACTAATTAAAAAGCTAAAAATAAGTCACTAAATTAAATCAGTAGGAATATTTTCAATGATATAAAGAAATAAGGGTGTATGTCGTCATTGAAGAATTTTAATAAATTATGTGATTCTCATAAATTTACTATGGATGTTCTTGAATCACTGAATACAAAGTTATGATTCAAATCGAAAATCTTTGATCCAAATGAATTTTTATTCTGAGTGCAACACGGCAACTATGATTCCGAAAAATTCAATAAAATAGTGAAAATTAGGGAGGTTTTAATACGAATTTAAGTATCTATCTTTCATAGTAAAAATATCTTCGAGTTTTTAAATTATGACGTCAAAATCATAATCTGCGATCTAATAGACGCAAACATCCTAATTTTCATGAAAAGTGGGTGAAAAAAGCTCTTAATTCGATCAAATTCATAGATTTCACATTTTTAATTACCCGAAACCATCTGAAAGACATTCATTTTCATCTATATATTCTTTGAAATATCTGAAAGTTTCAAACTCAGGCTCCAAAATAAAAAAATTTAATTTCGTGTCTTTTGAACTTACGCACACACAAAATAAGAAGTTTAAATCTAATAGTTATTCGGTAATTATAACTATTTTATGAAATACATTATTTCACCTAATTTCTTCAAATTACAGAATATCAAAATGGACACCTGTCGACAACGTATCCTATCTGATACGCGACTAGTGATCCTCCGATAATGTAGGCAGTGACAAAAATTTCAAACTCAACTAATTAATTTGAAATTATTGATTTAATTATTATAAATATAATACATTAGAATCCGTTAAAAAAAAAATTAAAGAGCGGAACGTTTATGTAACGTCGCATTTTATTTCCGCTTCTCACTTGCATGGACTCTACAAAGGAGAAATTATTCGACATTATATAAAATGATACTCATTTTTATTAATATTCTATAAATGTTCTCATTTCTGAGATTCGCTTTGAAAAATTATCAAGCGTATCTGAGAATCTCTTATAAATATGACTTCATTTAGAATCAACGTCGAGATATTCTTTGTTTTATTTTAGCTAGAAATGACTAATTACTCGCTTCTTAGGTAACAAGATCTTTTTGTTTCTCGATCGAGCTTTAGTGATGCGTATAAAAGAAACCTGTGAATTTTCCACCATGTGACCTTCTTCGTAGTGTTCAATCACGTCGCGACACCAAAGCAAGATTAATGGTCCTGATCACTAAAAGCGACCCTGATCATAACTAAGAAAATGTGCAAAAACAAAATACATTATATTTTAAGTAATTTTCACGATAATTACAAATAAAAATATTCATTCTGGGCCAAGTTATCATCTCGATTTTTGATCCCTCTTTCACAAATAGTGCCTTGCGGTGACCATCAGTACTTCTTATTGGTTTATCTAAAATCAATGAAACAAAAAAATTATTATTTTGATAGTTTATCCAGTGCTTAATTAAAGCTTTTTTAAATTAAGTAAAATGCTGGACTCTGAAAGTTTACTTATGAATTTTGAGGGAAAAAAAACTCTCGTTTATTGTTTATAAAAAAAGTTCCGGTAACAAAAAATCTTTTTTTTTAGAAAAACGCATTTAAAATTTCACACTTAAACATTGCTCACTTCCACTGCGATACAGTTATAATAGAATATCTTCAAAAGTATTCATTCGATCAACTTAAAATGGTCACATAATATTTTCGTAGTATTTTACTTTAAGAAAATGCAAAAAAATCGATTATTTAAAAATGCTCTCTACCCGTAACCCCTTAAACCAACAAAATGATTTTTTGAAATTTTCAAAAATCTTCCTAATCTTGAAATGAGGTTTGTTTCTTAAGGGAATGTGATACTTGAGAAAAAAAGTAAATTTATGTAAAAAACTTTGTTAAGTTTCTACATATTTATATCCAAAAAACATAAAAATTTGTTTTCAAAATTAGAAAAATTGTAGAGCAGATAAAAACGGAAGTAAATAGACTACTTTTGATTTTGACAATGAAAAGAATTTTTCCGATAAATTTTCCTGAAATTGAACTTATTTCAATTTTTAAACCAAAAATAGTCTATTTACTTTTGTTTTCATCTTTTCTACCATTTCCCAAATTTTAGAAACAAAACTGTATGTATTTTGATACCAAACACGTAAAATCCTAAAATTAATAAAATTTACTAATTTCCTAAGTATCACATGCCCTTAAATTGATTACTCTCTCAACTTTTTTCTTCTCAAGTGAAATGCCATGTTCAAAAGTGTAATAAAGTCTACTCCCTTTGGCGAAAAGCGTTGAGAATGGAACTTAATCAAGACAACGGTGAAAAAAGATAGAAAAAGAGCTCTTGTAAATCAAGTGACATAATGAGATCGAAGTTTCCAACGTAGCCAGGAGCCTGAAATACGATCTTGATAGAAATATCCTGTTATCGAAGTGAAATCCCTTCCGATAGAAAGCATCCATTCGAATGATATCACCGACCCGATATCAAAGATACGAGTTGAGAAATGATAACCGAAGCAAAATGAAACGAGAAAAATGGCAGGTGCGAAAAAACGAGTGAGTGGAGAATGAAAATAGAAAATGCTCGATTCAATTAGACACAATCAATCGGCGTCGAGCAGGTATGGAATAGAGAAAGTCGGCTTGGCGGCCTGTATACGACTGGCAAGAACGATCGCGCGTTAACGAGATACAAATCCCATTACGGCGTAAACCTTCTCGATCCGTCGCCCCCTACGGACTTGCAACCCCCGTATTTCTCTCCGGCATGGGGCTATGGCCCAGGAGCCACGCTGATTCGGATAAAGTATTTCTCTCTTTCTTTCTCTTTCTCTTTCTCTCTCCTACTCTCACTCAGCACCGTTTCCCCGCGAGAACCACCCCCTTCACCCTCGGGCTGGAGCCAGGGAATATCTGTCCCCGGGACATCTGCGCGCTGATTGAATCTCCAATATCCTCTCACTCATTGAGAGAGAACGATTGGCTGACCGTTCATTCGCTTTGCTTTCCTCTCTACTGTTCGTTCGTTGCGAATCTTCTGCAAATCGCTCGAGAGGACAACCGCGAACCCACGAATGCAACGCGAAAAAAACTCGAATGGGATACGGTCCCGGTATACCTAAGGAAATTAAATGAATTAATAGGAAAAAACCACAGCTCTAGACGAAACTCATTGTAAAATTTTTCGTACCAATGAAAGTCGTTAGACTGATTGCTTTCTGTTGGAAATTTTTAGGATTAATTATTTTAGGTTCTTTTGCTGCTTTTCATTTTGGGGATATTCAGTTTTTTGGGATGAATGGTTACTGAATTTTATTTTAGAGAAGTATGCAGGCAACATATAGTCAAATAGTGAAGGAATATAAAGGGGGTGGGCAAATTATTATACTCACTTCGGTTTTTGTTAATCGCGTGAGATCTCCTATTATTGACAATACAGATATTAAAACTTTTCCCTAAAAAAAAAACATTAAAGACTTCATAATTATGCATAAAAAACCTCAAGATGAAGTGTTTTTGTCAATTTTTGAGGAAGATATTATGAAATGTGTCAAATTTTCAAACTTTTCTTAAATTATGAATAACTTTTCAAATAATTGATGTTTTTAGATGTTCTTCGACTCGTTTTATAGGTAAATTTACTTGAAATGGAAAATAAAACGTGCCAGAAATTATACTAATTTTTTCCTAGATAAACATAAAACATAAAATGCGTAAAAATTCAAACTTGCAAATTTATCAATGAAAATTAGTACAAATAATTATATTTAATTTTTCAAGAAAATTTAATTCTGTCTTGTGGGTTATCACTTTTATGTATTTTTAAAATCCTTTTTTGGAATATTAGAATTTTTTTTATTTTCACGCCTTTTTACATTCTCATCATATGAGAAGGTATTGGTTTTATGTGAAAAATGACTTTCGATATTTTCATCAAATCTTTACGTTTTGAGACCCCCTGAGTCAGAAAAAATGGTTTTTACGAAAGTGTCTGTCTGTCTGTCTGTCTGTCTGTCTGTCGTAGGTCGTGTGCGGCATAACTCTCGATTTAATTATAAGATTGAATTGAGCTTTGGTACACTTTATCGGAGCCGAAAAAGTAAGGACAAGTTCGTTAACCAGCCATATCCAATCAAAATTGAGGGATTAAGCACTACTTTTGTGTTTTTGAAAATAATTTTTTGAAAAAATGAAAAATTTCAATACTGGTTTTTGATAGTGCTCATAAATCTCTACAAATTATCCTGAAAACATTTTTGGATTTAATCAAAATTAGAAATGTTACAGCATATTAAAACTTGAAACAAGTCAATATCAAAATTCCATTTTCCAGTTAAATTCTATGAGATACGAAAAAACGTTATAAAACAATATTATTTTCTACATAAAGACCTACAAATTTGAATTGTAACATTTTTTCATAAGATGCATATTTTTCTTTTTAATTAAAAAAAAAAACTATTGAAAAAACAAAATTCAATTTTTTAACAATAATATGTGAAATACGAAAAAAACGTAAGAATAAAAAGTTGTTCGTTTCAAAAAGATCCACAAATTTTTTTCCACACAGTTTCTGAAAAAACATATAATTTTTGTTTCAATTCCACAAAAACGATTAAAATTGAAGAATTCCATTTTTTAGACAAAATATATGAGATACGTAAAAAACGTTTAGATAAAAAATTATTTGCCTAAATGAGGTCTACACATTCTTATTAAGAAATTTCTCGAAAGGATGTATATTTTATGTTTTGATTTTCAATATTAAAAAAAATCGATTTTTTTCACCAAAATATGTGAGATACGAAATAAGCGTTTTTCTGCAAAATCGTTTCCTTAAATAAAGTCTACGATTGTTTTTCCTTTTTGAGAGATTTGGAAGAAAATAAATAAATTATTTTAATCATGTAATTTATTAAAAAGTTACTGAAATATATATAGAAAATCGAGCGCGAAGCATGAGTGTCATGATGAGAATGTGTTCCTTAAGTCCGATAGAGCCTTAAGTATATTGAATTTCCTGTTTCACTTAAACAGAAAAAGAAAGTTAGTGAATTTGAAAAAATCAGTAAATTACATCATTTTTAATATTATAAAATTGGTTTGAGCTTCAGTATTAAATTATAAGAAATAAATTTAAATGTATGCGAAGAGCACAAAACCGAGCGCGAAGCGCGACGATCGAATCGCGCGCCCTAGGCGCGCTCAAACTTGCAATTGAAGCGAGCTACGCGCGCGTTCAGAATGTGCCTGCGAGGCAGGCAAATTTGTTGTTTTAAGTTTGGACCGTTTCAGAATCTAGGGAAAAATTAGTATAATTTTTTGGCACGTTTTTTCCCATTTAAAGTAAAATTACCTTTAAAACGAGTCAAAGAACATCGAAAAACATCAATTATTTCAAAAGTTATTCATTATTTAAGAAAAGTGTGAAATTCGCACATTTTTCACAATATCTTCCTCAAAAATTGACACTAACAGTTCATCTTGAGGTTGTTTTATGCATAATTTTGAAGTTTTGTTGTTTGTGTCGAATGTAAAAAACGTGCCAAAAATGATAATAATTTTCCCCTGTATTATGAAAACATCTAAACTTAGAACAAAAAAGGTGTAAAAATTGAAAAAATTTTAATATGTGTATTGTCAGTAATAGGAGATTTTATGCGATCAACAAAAAAAAAGTGAGTATAATAATTTGGCCACCCATTGTAATTTTGTTATCAAATTAAGGGGTAACACCACTATAAGCGCCTAAAAGAAGCGTTTTTTGACCATTTTTTTTTTTTTGAGCGGAAGGAAAAGTGATAGAGAAATAATACTCGAGGTAGTTAATGAGCATATATTTAAGTATATTACAAAAAATTTTTGCCGGAAAATATTACAAAATGGCGAGCTGAGAAAAGAGAAAAAATCTATGTAATCTACATGAGTGTAGCTAGTGAACCACGTAGGGGATTTTAGAAATGTTGATTTTTGTGTAATTGGCGAGTGTTTAAATAAAGTCGTTCAATTTTCACCAAAAAAAAGATAGTCACTTGTTAATAAATATTTTTTAAATTAACTAATCGAAAATATCCCACGTGGTTCACTTTGAAATTTTATTTCGAAGTTGTGGTTAAATTTTTAAATAAAAAGATTGAAAATTGTTAGAGTTATGCTGCGTGCCGTATTGAAAAATCATATTTCGAGAAAAACGGGTTTGAAGTTTTGAAATGTGTTATAGACATGAACAAATGAACAAATGAATGAGCTCAGAATTCCATAGAACAAATCTTTTTTCAGGGATTGGACTTTTTGCGTCATATTTTAGAAGGTTCAAAGTATCTTTTAAGCCAAAAAAAGAAAAAATGATTTTTTGAAAATTCTACAGTAGTGTTACCCCTTGAGGGGGGAAACCACATTGAGTGTTTTTCGGGATTTTTTTGACGGGGAAGAACACAATGAGATTTTTTCAGTCTTTAAGTATCTTTTATTCGTGTTTTGAAGTAGATGTGGTAATTTTTTCAAATTTTTTTTGCCACAAATCATTAAGATATTAGCTTTCTCGCATGACAGGTCTTCATTCGAGTTAGCAATTTGCGGGAACTCTAGAGGTCGCAATTTTCATTTGAAATCAACCCAACGATTTCTGTACATTATTGAGAATGTTTTTAAAAAATACTAACTAACCTACGGCCAAAAGAAATGAAAATGAAATCTTTTTAGAGTGTTTAAGAAAAGGTATCAATTTACACCATTTTTTTTCTTTTTTAGTTTTATGCGATAATAAACATGGCTTAATCATCTCAATCATAGATTCGCATTCTGAACAATAAAATAAAGTAAACGCTTACTAATTTTAAGGATAAACGGTCCATTAGTTTTCAGGTTATTTTACCCGCCAATCGAAAAAATGTCGTTTTTAGTGCGCATAGCATCGGAAAGAATTTAAATTTCGTTCTAAAACTTTAAGAACATATTTTTGAGATATTTTGCTATTGTAATACAAAAAATTGATTTTTAAATGTCAAATGCCGTTTCCCTTCTAAATAAATTAAAGAGCATACCAAGTGTTTAATTCAAAATTTCAAGAATTCAAAACCGTTCGAACTCTCAAAATACAAAAAATAACCAAAGAATGTTTTTAGGATCAACGATTAGGAGAAAACAACAAAAAAGGAAGAAAGAAAATGGAAGGCAATTATCCAAAACAAAAGGGAGGAAGGGGTTTTGGAAGGTTGCCTGGTTTTTTCTTTCCTCCTTTTTTGTTGTTTTCTCCTAATCGTTGATCCTAAAAAATATTTTTGGACCAAATTTGGTCGTTATTTTTTGTATTTTGAGAGTTCGAACGGTTTTGAATTCTTGAAACTTTGAATTAAAGATTTTTTTGGACGTTAAGATGCATTTGAATTTGTAATTATACGGGTTCGAATTTAGTTACAAATCTCTAAAACAAGATCTGCAAAATTCTTCATAAAAGAGCAGCAGTTTTTTTAATATTTTTCTCAAAAATTAAGTAATATAGATATAGGAAAATATCCTATTGAATACGTCAAGATGTTTATCCCTATTCTAAAAAAAATAATAGACAACACACATTGTAACATTTACGTAGTAAAGATTATTATCTGTATTGTATCCATTACAATACAGATGGTATAGATCTCAATAGTTTCTGATGGCACATTTTTCTCTGCCTATTTACATATAATTGAATACAATTTGTTTTGAATTAAATGACTGTATACCATTTCTTACTTTAGAGTCTTTATTATCCCACAATGAACAGATTTTTTCTTCTAATTGCGATCTACTCTCTAAATTTGAATCTGTGAGCGAGTATCAGGACAGATGTCGCGAAGTCAAAAAGGAGCCAATGATTTTGTGATACACTTCGGTTTATTTATGTTTTAAATACAGCGTAGCGTCACATAGAACCATTAGGCTAGAACTGAACTAAAACGAAGACTAGTACTCGTGAGAGGGCAAGTCCAGTAAAGATGGCGCTACAAGAGCCCCCGTATCGTACAAACAATGTTCATTCTAACAGAATCAGACAAAATGTACTGATTATCAGTGAAATTTGACTGATTCAAATAGCTAAAAAGAGGTTACTGTAAAACAGTAAAATTTCACTGATTATTTCAGTGAAAATTAACTGATTTAACAGTGAAAAATATTTTTTCACTGATGAATTAGTGAAAAGGCAAATCACTGATTCAATCAGTGAAAATTCGACTGATTCAGATTTAGAGAGTACAACTGTCTTTCTTTTCTCTCTTGTTTATATATACATATATTTTTTGTACACTAGCGCCTCACGCGTTATAGTTGTAAGTTAAAAACGTACAAATGGGCCAGACTCAAATACTAGCGCGAACACAATTGATAACATGACTAATAAAATAACTAGAGGCTTGGACTTATATTAAGGAATAACAAGATGACTTTTGTTATTTTCAGACGGAGACTCGCGGAGTGAGTTTGCCTGTGGCAGTGGACAAGAAGATGAAGGAGTTCCTGACCATTTGGAAGATATGGAAGAGGATGTGGAAGAGGAAGAAGACGACTCGGAAATGCGAATAGGTGAAGAGGAACATGAGAATTCAAGAATCACAAGAGAGAACAACACCACTACACCTTCAAATTGCAAAAAACGACAGTCTTCTTCTTCCTCTTCATCCTCCTCCAGTGGTACTCCAAGTCAAGGTCAAAACTGTCAAGGTCAAGGTTCACAAAGTAGTAATGGAACAAGTGGAGGAACAGGTGGCAAGCCTAGAAGAGCAAGAACAGCTTTCACCTATGAACAATTGGTAGCCCTAGAGAATAAATTTAAAACAACGAGGTACCTATCTGTTTGCGAACGTTTGAACCTCGCACTTTCTTTAAGCCTCACTGAGACCCAAGTGAAGATTTGGTTTCAGAATCGAAGAACAAAGTGGAAGAAACAAAATCCGGGACTGGATGTGAACAGCCCGACAGTTCCAACGACACCGTCACATCCATCCCCCTATGCACCAGCTTTCCTTTTTGCTGCTCATGCTCATGGGCATCCACATCCACACCCACACTCTCATACTCATGTTCATCATCCACCTCCTCCTCCACCCCCACCACCAGGTTATTATCACGCATCACCATATCCACCTACGGGACCTACTTTCTTTGGTCATCATTTATCGACGACACCTGTATCGGTTTCTGGTCCCCAACCTGTTACCACATCGTCGGGTTTAACCCTTTCTTCCCATCCTCACTCTCATACGCATCCGCACGCGTAGCGACCTGAACTGTTTTTATTTTCATCGTCAATATCATCGGTTACTAGAAGGAAGGGTGCGAACTAAATTATCTGGAATCAATCAAGATTAGCAGGGAATATGGCTTAAGAGTTGGAATTCAAATTTTTTTAAAAAAAGGCCTTTTTGGGGGAAATGTACAGTGGGTTGCCAAATTATTATACTTAGTTGTTTTTGTTATTCAAATAAAATCTCCTAATATTGAAAATACATATATTAAAAGTTTTCCCTAAAAATAACATAAAAGAATTCAAAATTATGTATAAAACAATCTCAAGATGAAGTGTTTTTGTCAATTTTTAAGGAAGATATTGTGAAAAATGTCCCAATTTTAAACTTTTTTTAAATTATGAATAACTTTTGAGATGATTAATGTTTCTAGATGTTCTTCCACTCATTTTAGTTGTAAATTGACGTACTCAAATAAATAGTCTAATTAACCCTTTAAAGCATGCATTTTTCCTCGGGTTCAATGTACTAAAAAAAAGTCCACTTAAACCATCCTGAATTCCGGTTATGCCATATTTAATATTATTTTCTGGTTAAAATAACCAGAAATTCAGGTTTTTTTAGAAATTCTAGAAAATGTGTTTGAATTAACCAGAATTCTGGTTGAAATAACCAGAAAATAATGTTAAAAGTGGCCTGACTGGAATTCCGGTTGTTTTAAGTGGACTTTTTGTTATGTGTAGAATGAAATTTGGTACTCAGGGGTTTTTGGAGTCGCTTATTACGAATTTGAGCTTAAAATTCATAAATCTAAAATGGCGGATTCAATATGGCTGACTATTATGCAAAAATATAATTGATTAGGATGTAATTTGGTATTCAGGAGTTTTTTGGGTCGCTGACTACGAATTTGACCTCTGATCTCAAAAACCCCTATATATATTTATTTCTTTGCCAATAGGATCAATCATTCATCTCTACATTAATTTTTCCATGAATAAGACGATTTTTCACGATTTGTTTATTTATATTACTAAATTCACCAACAATTAATAATAGATATATGTTGCCAAATACACGGAGAAACTTTTTATATCAATTTTTACTATAGTATTTTTCAATTTAGGGAAAAACGTATCACTTTGAGAATTTTTGTTGGTAAAAATACTATACTTTATAATAATCATATGAAACTTCAGCATAGTTCATAGCAAATTTTACTATAGTTTATACTAAAGTTTCATATCATTATTATAAAGTTTAGTATTTTTACTAACAAAAATTCTCATAGTGATACGTTTTTCCCTAAATTGAAAAATACTATAGTAAAAATTAATATAAAAAATTTCTCCGTGTATTGTTTGAACCCCTGCTTGAGTGAAAAAAAGTGAAATAAGTGATGAAATGTATAACTTGATGTTCAAAAAACTCGAAATCATGACCACTTGACCATCATGCTTCAAAAGATTAAACCAGAATGCTAGTTAGGACATGTTTAACAATCTATTCTCTTTGGTTTTGCCGGAATTCTGGTCAGTTTAACGAAATCTTCTAATTAATTTTTTCAATTTTGGTAGAAATGACCGGAATTTTAGTTATTTCAACCGGAAAGGCAATGTTAAATATGCCCTAACCAGAATTTTAGTTGTTCTGACAAGAATTTGTGTCAAAAAAAGATATTAATTTTCCCCTAGATTCTGAAAACGTCTAAACTTAGAACGAGAAAGGCGTAAAAATTGAAAAAATTTGAATATGTCTATTTTCAATATTAGGAGATTTTATGTGAATAACGAAAACAAACTGAGTATAATAATTTGGCAACCCACTGTACTTTTGCGAAAATTTTATATCGAATAGAGGAAAATTTATGCCATTTTTTAGTGTTACACTTAAAATATTATTGATGAATGCTTCTGAGGGAATAATTTACCGGTATCATTTTCTTTTGTTGAATATATGTGTTAATTACAATAATAATCATTTTTCTTGTTTCTCTGTTAGTCAACAATATAAGGCAATTTGTTATGCTTTCTGTTTCTTGTGATTTAACCAAAGATCCATTGCTCTAAAATCAAAAAAAATATATGACCAAGAAAATGTAATTTTTTTTATCATTACGTCAATTTATTTCCTCTTCTTCATTATTCAAATTTCTTTCGATGCTAATCTGAAACTGAAAGTTCTTTTTTTCGGGTGTATAATTTCCAAAAAATTCTTGAAATCTAGCAATCATCCTTAAAGGGACCCACCACCTTTAATATTTATATTTTTATTTTTTTGAATTTAGACCTTCATATAATTTTTTTACGTTAGTACCTTTATTTGGAAAGTTTTTGGGGTTTTTTAAAAATTCCAGTACCTTTATGTATTTTTAAACTAAATATTTTAAGTTTTTTGGGCATTTGTTTGACATTTTTTGACTTTGAATAACTTTTTTGCTTTTTATCCAATTCAAAGTAAAAAATGTCCAAAAACTCAAAATTTCAAGTTCAGAAATACATAAGGGTGCTGGAATTTTTAAAAAAACCCAAAAATTTACTAAATAAAGGTACTAAACATTTAAAAAATTATATGAATGTCTAAACTCTAAAAATAAAAATAAAAATTTTAAAGGTGGCAGATCCTCCTAACATATCTTATATAAAAATGAATTTAAATATTGCTGATTTGAACATGGGAATTTTCATATTTATTATTAAAATTACCAGTTTATAATTTTACAGACACTTGGTTGCCTTAAATTTAATACGAAATAGAAAATATTCATTTTTTTTTGAAAATTTATAATTGTCTCAAAATTCATTTGTGATACGAAGCAAACACCTTGTTGATTAAAATTTATTTCAAACCCTCAAAAATGTTAATTCTATACGGAAAAAAAATTATAGTTGAAACAGAAATATACAAGTCAACAAAACTAAAATATATTTAAGTGCAGTGAAACTTGTTTTTGAAATAGTAAATTGTATCCTCCATTCATAGATTATCGTCATGTTCAATTTTTTACTTAATTATGAATAAAAACAAATAATATAAGTTTGAATCCAAGTTCTGAAGAAATAAAACATTTGAAGAGAATTTTTGCTATTAAATACTACATTGAAAGAAAAATATGCTAATAATTTAATATTAAGATGCTTATACCTATTTGTAAATTAAAAAATTGCACGAGAAATTAAATGTATTGTAGCCAGTACAATACTGATCGTAAATTATACAGAAATATTGTAAGGGTTACCATCTGCATTATACTTACTACAAAACAGATCGTAACCCACACAATATTTTACTCTCAGAATACAAATAAGAATCTTGATATTATCCGATGAAATATCTTTCTTGCCATGCAAATCTCTCTTTTAAAAATATTATCAATATTTCTGGTTCAGTTATTAATTTTTTTCCGACTAAAAAATTTAAATTAAAAACTTCCATTATTTGAATTAACTTGAGAAATAAAATTTTGAACTGGGTGAAAATATTGTGCAATATCTCTGAAATATTTATCATTTTAGATTTTCTCTAAGAATTTCAAAGATACATTACCTATAAATCTGAACTATACTTCTGCCGTCCCAGGCGAGAACCTTGTTAACTGAATCCTCGACAAAACTGAGAAAATCAAGAAAAACTAACGCCTATTGATATTGAATGGAAGAATGCAAATTTTATCATTATTGGCTCAATTCTGGGCTAAAAATGGCCCACTTCATTTGATTCCACGAAGAAAAACAAAGATATTTAATAATAAAAAGTAGAAAATAGAGTCAAGGTTTTATGGTAGTTGACAATACTGACCAAAAAAGCGCTCTCTAAATCTGAATCAGTCGAATTTTCACTGAATGAATCAGTAATTTGCCATTTCACTGATTCATCAGCGCAAAAATATTTTTCACTGATTTATCAGTTAATTTTTACTGATAAAATCAGTGAAAAAAGTATTTTTCACTGTTAAATCAGTTGATTTCCACTGAAGTAATCAGTGAAATTTCACTGATTTACAGTAACCTCTTTTTAGCTATTTAAATCAGTCAAATTTCACTGATAATAAGTAGATTTTGACTGATTCAGATTTAGAGAGCGGTAACCGCTTCAATTTTCTACTGTTCTGTCGATAGAAAAAAAATTATCATAAAAAAATTAATAGCCGTATATTAATTTTAAAATCGCAATGAAATGCAGTTTTTTCTGTTGAATGAAAATTAAATAATAACTGAATTTCGTCAAAAACTGAATTTACACAGTTCTTGCCTAGGACGACAGACCTATGCTCTAGCAAAATGAAAATATCATTTTTATCTGAAAATACCAAAGAAAAAAATGGAAAACAAATAGTTTTAAAAATACTTCCTGTGTTTTAAAATGTGTTTGAGATGATTTTGACGATGTTAAGTAAACTTTGTAACATAGAATATTGTGCACATCACTCCAAGGGAGCTGAAAAGACTCGCTAGATTAAGATGTAGATTCAAGCCAAATGCTGTTAGTTTTTAAGTCGTATGTGTGTGTATCATTGTGCATAGGTTTGACTACGAAAGAGTGTACAGAAATATCCTTGTCAGTGTGTGCGTACCAAAAGAGGGAATGAATAGTATGAGAATGTCGTGGAGATTCCTCTGTAAAATAAACGTCATACTTTACGCTTGTAAACCTTCGATAGCGATCACTCGCAGATTGACCCTCGTGTTACCGAGACAAAAAAAATAATGCCTTCAGCGTATTCACGCGGAGCCCTTGAGTATCACCCACTTTATTTTTGATCGCTAACTAACGATGCTTTTTTCTGCAATGGTGCTCTTTCTGATAAATGTCAAATAAATATCTTTTGTTATAAAAACGATATCTGTTTGTATCAGCTATCGCTTTAATTTTTCTATTCAATTGTTTTTGTTATTAACGTTTTCGTAAATAAATTTTTATATATTTCTAAATATTGCGTCGTATGTAAGTAGTTTAGAAAAAGAAATATGTGTATAAAAAGAGTGGGTCTACTTAAATGGGTTTATGCAAAACAGAGTCAGTATTTATACAAAAAGTAGTAATAATTGAATGATTGTTTTAGTTATACTTTAGTATTAAAATCCTAGAGATTGTGAAATTTTTATTTATAAGAAATATCTTCCTTATTGATTTTATTCCTTTTAAAAGGTGAACAGTAAAGTTATTGACAGTTTTTGAGAGATAAAGTATATAATTTGTTGATACATGTCAATAACTGAGGAGTAAGTGGAAAAAGTGAATAAATCCACTTTTGGAAAAAATAGAGTTAGTTACTAATTCTACATTTTATTAACACCTTGCATTCTATTCTTAAGGTAGTTCGTTCACGAAAATTAGATCTCAGGCAAAAAACAGATAATTTTGCTTTCGAGAGTAGCAATATTATTATTGAAGGGCAAATTTGAAAGAGAAAAGATTATTTTTCATGAAAAAAATTTGAAACCCAAAAATATAATTTTATTAATAAATTTTATTTTTGACCAAACTTATTTTCTTATTGCTTCGAGCCAAATTTTTAAAAATTATGCGATTCTAATAATCATTTTTTAGGAAAAAGATTCTCTACAACATGACCGTTTCCTATTTTTGAAATTGAATTAATTATTATCAAATACAACAATTTGTTTATAAAAATTTTGTTTTGAAAAATTGTTTTTTCATAATTTCATCCATTAAAGAATTCATTTTCAGAAATTAGAAACTTCCAAGTTGTAGAGAATCTTTTTCCTAAAAAAATGAACCGTGATTTATTAGAATCGCATAATTTTTTAAAATTTGGTAAGAAGTGATAAGAAAAAAAGTTAGGGCAAAAATAAAATTTATTAATAAAATTATTTTTCTGTATCTCAAATGTTTTTCATGGAAATTAATCTTTTCTATTCCAAAATAGCACTTTAATAATAATATTGCTATTCTTGACAGCAAAATTATCTATTTTTGCCTGAGGTCTAATTTTCGTGAATGAACTACCTTAAATCCCAAATTCTGTAAAAATGTCTTCTCAAATTACGTTGAAAAAGTGCCACAAAAAGCTATGGAAATATTTTCAATTAATTAAACATTTTTTGTCAATACGAACTATACCTTGAAAAAATATTATCTTTTAAATCCAAAGTTCATGTATTTCATATTACATATTTTAAATTTGTTTACAAACAAAGAGAAATGTTTATTTAAATATTGAACAAGTCACAGAAATGGATTTACGAACTTTTATTTGCCGGTTCCTCAACCTTTTCTAACATACATTATAAACCATAATTTATTATTACCGTTTATATCATACTTGTTTTATTTTGAAAAAAGAGATCAATAACGGTATAAGATCTTTATGAAAATTGTATATTTATTGCCGACGCGTTTCGTCTCAATCTTGAGTCCTTTTAAAGGCTCTAATAAAAAAAAATTTCATTCAGTTCTCAAATTTTATTTTTCTTTGTGAAGATTTATCAAGTTCATATTTTTTAATTTTCACTATAAATATATCGCAGTCTGTATGAAAGTTATTAACACAGGTAATGAAGTTTACAGAGAAAGTAATAACAGCAGAAGTGGATGAGTCACTTAAGTTGATCATTAGGCGGTTGGACGGTGATGAATATTCTTCGCTTTGAACCTGCGACACGCACCTGCGAAGGACTTACTGCTCGGATGGAATAAAATAGAATGGCTCTGTATTCAGATCCAAAACGGTTACGTTCAATTGACTGAAAATCGCTCTTAAACTTACTTTGATGACCGAATTAGAAATCGCTACTTCTGTCTCGCTAAAGAAGTTCAACTTAACTCGATGCTAAATTAGTCGCCAAGTTTAAAAAATTCAAGGAACCGCTCCTTCATAGCTTTTTATAGCTTGGTTCATTTTCAAAGTAAAATTAATCAAGTTAAAACCAAAATGACTTTTTCCGTAGGTCCATTTCATTCAGTTTACCCAATTGGGAAGGTTTGAACCCAAATTATTTTAAAGACATTGTTATCAGTGAGATTTCACTGATTAAATAGCTATAAATGGCTTTTATGAGTAATATCCAATCGGTAATACAGATTTTACTAATATACTTCAGTAAAACTTTGACTGAAGTGGAAGAGCAACTCATTTCAAGATATTTTCAGCAGTGAAATCTCACTGATTCAATATGATGGAAACGAAATATATTCCAGTTTCAATGACTACTCTCTAAATATAAATCAGTCAAAATCTACTAACTATCAGTGAAATTTGACTGATTCAAATAGCTAAAAAGAGGTTACTGTGAATCAGTCAAATTTCACTGATTACTTCAGTGGAAATCAACTAAATTAAAAGTCAAAAATATTTTTTCATTGATTTAATCAGTGCAAATTAACTGATTTGTCAGTAAAAAATATTTGTGGACTGATGAATCAGTGAAAAGGCAAATCAATGATTCTTTCAGTCAAAATTTGACTGATTCAGATTTAGAGAGTAAAGTACTTTATTTTTTTTTTTTGGTTCAATTTTCCTTTCAACTTTTCTATCTTTTATTTTTATTCAGCAAGAGTTTAAATACAGAATAATTTGTCTCCCCAGAGGTCTTTCTTTTAAACGGATCAAGATGCGATCTTTTTCGTTTTGAGGGCGCTTCTGCGTAACGGAGATTAGGTATGCCTCTTTCTTTTACTCCTTATCGGAGAATCCTGTGAAGCTGCGCCCCTCTTTCTCGTAAAACAGAGGAAGCAACGTTATCAGAGCAGAAGTCAAGAGAAGTTAGATTGACAATGACGACTGAGAGTGCTGAGAGAGGAAGAAGGATCGGAGAGGAGGCTGTCTGTCGGTCGGTTGCCGGACGATTCTCTCGAATTAATTCTTAGGGGTGGATTTGGGAAGGGGATCCCTATAAGGGGTATGAGTAGAACGAGTGGACCGTGAAATAACCAACCCCGCTCCACTGACACCCCCACCCTTTAATTTAAGACCCCGACATTGGCGTAACCTCGTTACAGACACCGATTTACTCCTTCGAATTCAGCTGCTCACTCCTCCACTTGCAATTCTTAAAAACTCGTTAAATCTCTATAACAAGTATGCGAACATAAGTGCATAATTGCACTTATCAATCTGCCTTTTAAATGCATTGTATTATCCCGTTAATCTTTTCTTTCTAGCTAAAAAAACTACTTTTTTCATATTTTCGGATATTTTTATTAGTTTTTTTATTTTATTTTATTTGTAACTTTTTTCAGTCATGTTACCTTATTTTTCATACGCTAAAAGTTGCTATAGAGTATAAGGAATAAAATAAAAAAAGAATCATGAGAATTGGTTTAAAAAGAAAAAAGTTATTCAAAGTCAATAAATGTCAAAAAAAATGCCCAAAAAACTCAAAATTTTTAGTTTAGGAATACATAAAGGTGCTAGGACTTTTGAAAAACCCCAAAACGTTTCTAAATAAAGGTAGTGAAAGTAAAAAAAATTATATGGAAGATCTAAAGTCAATAAATAAAAATATTAAAGGTGGCGAATCCTCTTAAAGTAGTTGTGCTAAAAATCAGGTCTTTAAAAAAGTTTTTCTATAATTTTAAGACTTGAAATTATATTATGATTCGTGTCTTTTGAGAGAAAAAACATTATTTTTTATTTAAAAAATTTAAAACTTACGAGAAATAACACTTTAAATAATGTTTTTTGTAATATAATTTTTCCTTATTATAGCTTCTTACCAATTTTTTGAGAATTGTTGGATTTTCATGAATCATGGCTTATTTGTTTCGGGTAGAATATTCTTCCCAAGTCTAACGTTTCTAATTTTGAAAATAGAGAATATAATCTTTAAACATAGTTTTGTTTTAATGTTTCTTTTTAAAATATTCTATTTATGATTTCAGTCACTGAAAACTTTACTTTTAAAATAATAAAAATAATGATAATAAAAGCAAACAAAATATTTTGTGGATATTCATGCAACAAAATTCTTTTGTAGTACCAACAAAAAATTTTTCTATATCAACAAAACATTTTGCTACATCAATCAAATTTTGGTTGCTTAAACGAAATGTTTTTTTAGAACAGCCAACAAAGTTTTGTTGCACAATTTTTCTCTTGAGTGTATATTAAAAAGATCATTTTGACGTCCGAACAATTTTCTTTCATTCAATTTTCTTTTTTATAATTCTAAATTCAAGTTTTAGAAATTAGAAAGAATGCTAGGTAAATTGAAATAAATAGATTAAATAAATATAAAATTAAATAGATAAATTGCCTTCAAAATCAGTTTAAAGTCATAGAGTAACATATCCCTTAATAATAATTAATTAAATCAATAAATGTATGTATCATTAAAATAATTAGTAAATAAATCATTGGCGAAATTGTCTATTAAAGAGAAAATTATTAAGGTAGTTTTCATCCATGAAAATTAGATATCAGGAAAAAATAGATAATTTTGCTTTCAAGAATAGTAATATTATTATTGAAGGGCTATTTTGAAAGAGAAAAGATTATTTTACATGAAAAAAATTTGAAACACAGAAAAATAATTTTATTAATAAATTTTATTTTTGCCCAAACTTATTTTCTTATCGCTTCTTACCAAATTTTAAAAAATTATGCGATTTCAATAAATCATGAATCATTTTTTCAGAGAAAAGATTTCCCACAATTTCACCGTTTTCGATTTTTAAAAATAAATTCTTTAATGGCTGAAACCATTAAAAACACATTTTCCAAAACGAAATTTTTATAAACAAATAATTAATTTATTCATTTTTGAAAATTGGAAATGTTTAAGTTGTAGGGAATCTTTTTTTTGAAAAAATGATTTGTAATTTATTAAAATCGCATAATTTTTTAAAATTTGGTAAGAAGCGATAAAAAAAAGTTGGGTCAAAAATAAAATTTATTAATAAAATTATTTTTCTGTATCTCAAATGTTTTTCATGGAAATTAATCTTTTCTCTTCCAAAATAGCACTTTAATAATAATATTGCTATTCTTAAAAGCAAAATTATCTACTTTTGCCTGAGGTCTAATTTTCGTGGATCTACTACCTTAAACTGATATCAATTTCAGTACAATAGAGGAGACACTTAAAGTATACCTAATATAAAATTGAAAGCGATTTTATGTTTCTACTTGTGGCTGATTTAAAGTGAGTCGTGTTTAAATTGTACTAATGAGGCTCCGATAGTTGCAGAACCTGCGCTTGATGAAACTAGTGGATTATCCAATAGAGGTCAGAATCGACCACGTTCAATAGTAGATGGGTAATTAACACGATTGGTACGACAACATCTGTGGGACCTGAGCGGTGATAGTGGCACCACTGCTCCAGTAAAATTAACCGCAACGAGATAGAATAATGGCATCGAGAATGTGGCAATTAGTACAAATTAACCCAAAGATCTCGAGTTAGTAAAAAAGACTTCACGGAGAAAAAAATATGATAATAATTCACTATCAAGATGCTTATCTCTGTTTGCAGAATAAAATACCGTATAGGTATTGTACCTAATACATAAACATTGTAAGGATTACTGTATATATTGTAATCAGTATTATATAGATAATAACATGCACAATGATTTCCTTTTCTAACAGAGATAAGCATCTCTTCAAAGTATTCGGTTGTAATTTTTCTCTCCATGTTAAATACAAAGATTCTTTGAAAATATTACAAGTCTTCATAAGAAGGATTTTTATTTTTATTTTACTTAGTCATAATTCAAAATGCCGACTCTGACCGTCATGAAATTTCTTAAATTTGTTTAATTACACTCAAAAGAAATAGATTATGTCAATAAATAATAAGTAAATAAATAAATTTATTTGATAGAATCTAATAAGCTTTGATAAGATAAAAAATATGAAATTTTTCCAATTTTCAAATGCAGAAATTTTATAGATGCTGACTTCGAAGTTTTTTTTAATCTGAAATTTTATAATTCTGAGATAAATAAACCTCAGAAAAGGAATTCTCTCTTCGAACGTTTTTCTTATTTAGTGGAAGAATTATCTCGAAATAGAGAAAAAGAATTTTTCGGTCATTTTATTAAATTTCCTTGGAATTGAAAACTAAACATTTAAAAACATTGCAAATTGAAAATTGAAATTAAATTTTGTAGTGTGTAAACAAATTGAGCCAGAAGAAAGGATACACATGGAAAAGGATTAATCATTGTTGAGGTTTACCACACACTCACTTTGTGACAGCAGTAGAGCACGCCAGTGCAGTCAAGGCTCCATTTAAGCGTGTAATAGCTCAATAGCTGTCGCAATGCTGTCGACGAATCACGAGGGGTTCTTGCAAATTGGAATAAATAAACTCGGGACACGCGCTCAATGCACTTCGGCTTAACCAAGATAAAACCACTTCTTATGCCGTAAACTCTCCTCGCGAAAAACACCCACTCTTACGTCCCCCAGTGTCCATAGCTAAATCGAATAGCAGAATAGAGTCGAACAAAAGCATCCTAAATCGATCGATCGAACACTAGGCGTTTTATCTTTCGTGTTCATGCTTCTATTTCTCTTTCGAACATCTACTACGAATCGTTACTTGTAACTGACACTTGAAAAAGAAAAACATGGTAACATTTTTTTTTTAATTTAAAGAGTTTGAAAAGAGGAAAAACGCTTTATAAAGGTGTATAAACTATAACTCATAGTTTATAAAAGTCTAGTATGAATTTTCTAATAATAATTTGCCAACATGACTACTTATAGATTTTTCGCATTGGTAAGTAGTTACTTCCTTTATAGTCAGACGTAGAAGAATATCTTTCCCATAGAGTCTTTAAGATAGTACACTTGCGAAAATTAGACCTGAGACAAAAATAGATAAGTTTGCTTTCAAGAATAGCAATTTTATTATATTGAAAGGATTATTTGAAAGAGGAAAGATTATTTTCCAAGAAAAAATTTGAAACAGAAAAATAGTGTATTCGAGCCAAATTTTGAAGAATAATGCAATTCTGCAAAATCATTGATAATTTTTTGAGGAAAAAGATTTTCTACAACTTAATCGTTTCCAATTTTTGAAAATGAATAAATTATTATTAAATTCAGCAATTTGTTTATAAAAATTTTGTTTTACAAAATTCTTTTTTAATGGTTTCTGCCATTGAAGAATTTCTTTTCAAAAATTGGAAAATGTCTAATTTTAGAGAATATTTTTTCTGAAAAAATAATCTGTGATTCATCAAAATTGTATCATTTTTAAAAAGTTGGCTCGAAGCGATAAAAAAAGAAGTTCGTGCAAAGATAAAATTGATTAATAAAATTATTTTTCTGTATTTCAAATGTAGTTCATGAAAAATAATCTTTTCTCTTTTAAATGATCCCTTCAATAATAATATTGCTATTCTTGAAAGCAAAACTATCTATCTTTACTTATTTCTTTAATTCTTTAGTTCTTTACTTTAATTCTCGCAAGTGTACTACCATGGAAACAACTATTCATTTTTATTTTCGGACTTTTTAAATTAAGGAAAAAATATACAATCAATGTAGTATATAAAGATGCGTATTCCTATTGTAAGAACAAAATATGACAGATTGGAAATCAGTGATTTACTTTTTCTGTCCAATCAGCTGTTTCTGATTTTTTGTTAGTAAGGATAACTGTCTAGCAAAAAGGGAGTTATCAATCCAAAATTTTAAAAATGTTGACAATATTTTATTTTTAGAATAAGGATAAGTATCTTAATATATCCGGCAGTATTTATTCTATCCATTTTGAAATAAGATTTTAAAAATTATCTGACAAGTTCTATTATTTGTGAGGCAAATTTAATAATTACCATTTTCAGGCAAAGAAGTAGATAACTTCAATAGTAAATAAAATTACTTATTTTATAACTAAAAAAGCCATTTACTATAATTCTAATCTCAAATGCAATTAAAGTAAGGATTGCCAAAGAATCCATTTTCAAAGTCTTCTAAACTCAAAATTCAAAAAATAAACTTCTTAAAATCAAACTTTGCATTAGAGCATCAACAATTCTAAATCTAATGTCTTAAAAATTGATTGCTTTAAATTTAAGAATTCAGTTTTCACAATCGTGAATTAAATGACTTCAAACTGAAAAGTAAATTTACATTTAAAATTTTTTTAAACTTCGCAACAATGCCCAATAAAAAATTCCATTGTTCACGTTTTTCAGAAAAGTTTTCAAATTCTATACTTCTTCCTGTTTCCATGTCATTGCAAGGATCAAAATTTTATCAGCTGGGCCAAACATTCATTAAAATATATCACAACTAAATTATTTTTCAGGGAAATTTTTTATTTTTTGGTATGATTTGCTACATAGTAAATTTGCCAGCTTAGGAAATACAGTTAACAAGGGAATTTTTGAGATTATGTATCGACAGGTAGACGTGATAGAATAAATAATCCTTACTTTAGAATTTCTCGTGTGCATTGGTACGTGCACTCCCACCTACGTTCTCATTCGTAAGCATGGTACAGAATTTGGTTCGACCTCAACAGTGCAAACAGAGGCATTGATTTCGCCGCTTGCAAACACCCCCTCACAAACCGTCAGTCCCGGAAGGAAGGGAATGTTACGGTTAAGGGTGTGAGGGGGAAAGAGGGTCGACCTGCGCATTTCATCGTTCTACAAATCTCTGTGAGCGATGACAACACCAACTACGATGACAACGACGAAAACGATCACGGTTCCTTGTCTGCGTGGTGGCCGATTCCAATAATAATGCTAATTGAAATCGAGTGAGCGGTACCGATCTCTATATCATCAAACCTTTCATCTCTTACACACTTAACGTCTCGAACTCACTCGCGTCCTGGACGTGACGCTTTCTGTCTGTGGAAAGCTGAATTAAAATATGCCAAATGTAAATTTTCCAGGGTGATTTTCATTTATATTTTCGCGAGTTTCAATGCAGGATATTACTTTGTCACTGAATATAGAGGGGAAAGGTTTAAAATATGATTATTTTTGGGAGAGAGAAGAAAGTTTTATGATAAAGGTTGCGGAAAAAGTTCTGGGGATTCAATCAGTTTTTTGAAGATTGTACAAATTTGAATAAAATATGTGTCGTGATTAACATCTGATTACGTTTACTTTTGGTAATAACATAAGCTCCTTATGGAAATTTCATTGTACTTTTACACAACTATTTATTTATTTCATATCGTATGCAATTTATATATTAAGATATATATAAAAGAGGAAAATTTGTATAAAGTATTACGGTGAAAAATATTGAGATTGCATTTTAAAAGTATGTTAATTATTGAAAATTAATAATTCAATTATATTTACTTTCTTTCGAAAAAAATTTGTGTTCAATGATTGTAAAAAATAAATTTGAAATAAAAATAGCGTCAATAAGTTTTTAAATAAATTATTTAATTCGTTAACCTATATTTGGAACCAAATTAGTAAAAACTTGGCCACTAACTTCCTTTAGTGAAATTGTTTACTCATTGTTTGTTGAATTTAACTAATACCTCTAGCAATTTTTTTATTCCATCACACAGGGAAAGTTTCTTTAATATACAGTGAAAGAAAAAATTTCTATGACTTAAAAAAATTCTGTTAATCCTAAGAAATGTTATTTGATCTGAAGAAATAGATTTTTCTGCATAATAAAGAAAATTCTGTTTAATTTAAAAAGCTTTTCTCAATTCTAAGAAATGCTCCTTTGATTTGGGTATTTATTGATTTCTTTATTTTTCAAGAAAATTTGAAGGGAAAGATTTGTCTGCATTGAGGAAAATTTCTTAGAATCCAAAAAAGTTTTTCCAATTCAAAGAAATTATTTCTATAATTCAAAGAAACTATTCTCTGAGTTCTATTTCAGTCAAAAGTGACTAATGGGTAGTGAAATTTGTAATAAAGAACATTCATAATTGACGATTCACTAATTCAGATCTAGAAATACAATATTAACTACAGTCGATTTACATTGTGTATAAAAGATTACTTAACATTTCTTTCAATCATGAAAAACTAATCAGCATCCGAAAGGAGCTTGAATAGGTAGCTTAAATTAAATGTATTGCAAAAGCAAGAGTTTTTAAACTAAAGAATTAGTTTTCCCCAAAAATTTTCCACACGGCTAGCACCTCTCTCAGTCTAGTACTAATCACCTTCAGGTTCAGTAATTTTCATACTAAAGTCACTTTTCTACAAATTGAAAGGAAATATATAACCATGAATACGAAATTTGTTCTTTCGTTTCTTATATCATTCCAAAAAATGAGTTTCAACAAAATACGAATTGTAACCGACTTTTCTCATTGGTTCAAGTTAGTGAAAAAAAACAAATTGAAATCAAAAGAGCGTTTCAACATTAGTTTTTTTTAATCTTTTAATTTTTTAAAAATTTATCAATATTAATTTTTTTTAAAGAGTGAACATGTCAAAAAATTTGTATTAAGTTTAATAGAATAAAAAAATTTCAATTCAAGTAATACTACCACACTCTTAATTTCAATCATCCGTTTTTTGACTTATTTAAATCAGTGACTGATTCTCAACCATACAATCTGTTAATACCCTTATTCTATAGCCAGAATACAGTCACTTATGGAAATTAGTACACTAGGAAAAATATTTTGTTAATCTAACCAAAATTTATTTGAATCAACCAAAAAATTTAACAATTTGATTAAATCAAGCAAATCATTTAGGCGATTCAAACAAGTTTTGGTTGGTTTAACTAAATTTTGTTCGACTCAACCAGAGATTTTAGTTCATTTAAAAAAATGTTTTGATCAGATAAAGTAATTTTTATTCTGGACATAAAAAAATACTGATTAAAATTAAGAGAGAAGAATTTGGTCTATTAACCAAATAGAAAAATTCATAAAGAAATATATATGGGTTATTCCATATCAGATTTACAATCTAAATTTTGATTAACCTGAAAAATTTTTTCCTCGTTCTAGAGAGGTAAAAAAATGACACGTATTTTTTTTTCAATATGATATGTAAATTTTTCAGGTTATTGATTTATTTATTTTCAAAGTGCAAAAAATGTTTTTTTCAATACTGCTTCTAATATTCAACGAAGAGTATAAAATACATAAATAAAATATGCCATGGGATCTACTATTAAGTCCATGCTTTGATCAAAACTCAGAAACGGTATTTAGTACTTTCTATGCAACAATTAAGTAAACAAATGAAATTATCTCAAAAGGGACATGTTTGAATTGAATCATTTTTTGTGTAATTTGTTCGTTAAGTACTCAGAACTTTGTGTCAAAATTTGGTAGTGGACCGTTTGATACTTCTCGAGAAAAATTTTTTTTTGTGTGACCGTGCACTTGGAGCGCGCAACGCGAAGTATAGAGTCGATAGTCCAAGCAACAGGGCATTTATTATGAATGATTTATGACATTATTTATTTCAGAAAACGGACTGCGCCATCAGAAGAAAGGTTGGTCATAGAGTAATTGTGTCATGTTTTGGACAATGAAATATGATTTATAAATTTTTTATCAACATTTAAGACCAAAAAATCGCACTTTTGTTAGTTTTTTGTTTATAACATCAAAGGTAATTATCCAATCTTGACGACGTCACTTGATAAGTTGTAGACAATTGAATTGCCAACAAAATAAGCTGTCGCTTGATCTGATTGGATGATTAGAAGCGGTGAATATTCGGAAAAACCGGATAATTTAGCTTTTGTTAAACAAATTAATATCTCAGTTAATTTTTAACTTTTTAGGGTTAAGGTTTGGTGGAAAAGTAGCAGACTTTATGCTCTTCAAATGCATAAAAAAACGGACACTTTGAGATAATACGTTTTCGCGCTATTGACACTTTAATTTATTTAATCCGTTAATTGTAAAATGTCTGCTTGCCGCAGAGGTGGTCCGATTTTTATTTTGAAAACGGCTTTTAAAAATATAAATCAAGCACAAAATAACGTCAATCTTGGTTTTTCGCTAAAATGTTGCAAAGTAGATTAAAAAAGGCCCAAACATGACTTCAAACTCCTGAAAGACAAGCACGAAAAACTAGTCTTCAAAGGTCTGTGTATGATCAAATACGAACACCATTACAAACATTACAAACTGACAACAATTGAATTTTCATTTATTTGAAAGTATTAGATGTAAAAGTGCATTGTTAATAAATTATGTGACTGCTTTCGAATTAAACAGTGTTTCTTTCTCAAAAGACTTTTTATTATTTACCGACTTTTATTTGTGGGAACTGCATAAAATCCTCATCGGAATATGGTAGACTCACTTACAAACATGACACAATTATTCTATGACCAACCTTTCTTCTGATGGCGCAGTCCGTTTTCTGAAATAAATAATGTCATAAATCATTCATAATAAATGCCCTGTTGCTTGGACTATCGACTCTATACTTCGCGTTGCGCGCTCCAAGTGCACGGTCACACAAAAAAAAATTTTTTCTCGAGAAGTATCAAACGGTCCACTGCCAAACTTTGACACAAAGTTCTGTGTACTTAACGAACAAATTACACAAAAAATGATTCAGTTCAGACATGTCCCTTTTGAGATAATTCCATTTGTTTACTTAATTGTTGCATAGAAAGTACTAAATACCGTTTCTGAGTTTTCATCAAAGCATGGACTTAATAGTAGATCCCATGGCATATTTCATTTATGTATTCTATACTCTTCGTTGAATATTAGAAGCAGTATTGAAAAAAACATTTTTTGCACTTTGAAAATAAAAAAATCAATAACTTGAAAAATTTACATAACATGTTGAAAAAAAAAATACGTGTCATTTTTCTTTCTTTCTAGAAAGAGGAAAAAAATTTTCAGGTGAATCAAAATTTTGATTGTAAATCTGATATGGAATGACCCATATATATAAAGAAATATAAGAAATATATATTACTTTTCATGCAAAAAATTTGAAACGCAGAAAAATAATGTATCAAACAAATTTTATTTTTGCCCGAACTTTTCTTCTTATTGTTTTATATTAAATTTCTAAAAATCATTTGATTCAAGTAAATCACGGATCATTTTTTCAAAAAAAAGATTCTCTACAACTAAACCGTTTCCAATTTCTTAAAATTAATCAATTATTACTAAATTTAGTAATTTGTTTACAAAAATGTTATTTTGGAAAATTGTTTTCTAATGGTTTTTAGCTATTAAAGGATTCATTTCGAAAAATTGAGAACAATCATGTTGAACTGGACAGAAAAAAAAAATTTTTTGTAAACATTTTTTTTGACAATTTGCAGTTTACCCAGATGTCTTAAGAAAGACCAATCAATGGACGATATCTCGCATTTCAAGTGAAAAACTTAACGAAGAAAATATTACCCTCGAACAAATAAGTATAAAAAAAATCCGTCAGCATATTTTGTTGCGAATTCCACAACAGACAATTTGAACTTCCAAAAAGCAAAATCGATTAAGTAATGAAAAAAATTGTCCGCAAAAACCATATGAAATTTAAACTTCCATTATATGCTCATTTGTTTATACATTTTCTACGTAAAATTATTCCCTTGAAACGCGAGATATCGTCCATTGATGGGTAAACTACAAATTGGGAAGAAATTTGTTTACAAAAAAACTGTTTTTTCGGTCCAGTTTAACCTTAAGGTAGTTCGTTCAGAAAAATTAGACCTCAGGCCAAAATAGATAATTTTGCTTTCATGAATAGCAATATTATTAGTGAAAGGCTAATTTGAAAGAGAAAAGATTATTTTTCATGAAAAAAATTAGAAACACAAAAAACTAATTTTATTAATAAATTTTATTTTTGCCCAAACTTATTTTCTCATCGCTTCAAGCCAAATTTTTAAAAATGATGCGATTCTAATAAATCACGGTTCACTTTTTTAGGAAAAAGATTCTCTACAACATGACCGTTTCCTATTTTTGAAATTGAATTAATTATTATCAAATACAGCAATTTCTTTATGAAAATTTTGTTTTGAAAAATTTTTTTTCATAATTTCATCCATTGAAGAATTCATTTTCAGAAATTAGAAACTTCCAAGTTGTAGAGAATCTTTTTCCTAAAAAAATGAACCGTGATTTATTAGAATCGCATCATTTTTAAAAATTTAACTCGAAGCGATAAGAAAATAAGTTTGGGCAAAAATAAAATAAATTAATAAAATTATTCTTGCGTTTTAAATTTTTTTCATGAAAAATAATCTTTTCTCTTTCAAATTAGCTCTTCAATAATAATATTGCTATTCTTGAAAGCAAAATTATCTATTTTTGCCTGAGGTCTAATTTTCGTGAACGAACTACCTTAAATCAAATCAAACTTCACTTGATCCGACCACAATTTTGTCGATTGCTTCTATGTATATACAGTTTAAAATCGGAAATGTAGAATATACATAAAATAGTGAACCATTATTTAGAAAGAATGAAGTTTCTGACGTTGAAAAATGAATACCATCTCTTTTCTGCAAAAGTAGCTTGAAAATGCGATTCCTTATACATAAATGACATTCGTTGCCTTTGTGGAAAGTGACTTATTTATACGCATATGCTCTAGATCCTTGAGAAGCTTTCGTCCCTTGGCGTAGATTTTCCAATGTGGAGAACTGGCAGGTAGATGGGCCGGTTCACACGGGGGCGACGACACGCCTACCTAACGCCGCGACTGCGGCGGAACGCGGCCAGAGAGTTGCTTTACCCTGTAAATAATGCAGGTCGGGGTAATGGCGCTATCTCTGCGCATCTTTTATTAAACGTTCGCTTCGCCGCCCCTACTTCACCGCCATCCAACCACCCCTTGTATCTACCACCCTGACTGCTATTTTCTTGCCAGAAACGACCTTGTGATCCAACACTTCTTGCGTTTCCATTGTTCTGCCAGCAGATTATCAAGCTTATCAGTTATGCATCAACTTACACCTTACCGAGCACTCTAGATCTTTATTTTAAAAACTATTATAATTTCGGCTTCTTAAAACTACTTTCAAAAGTCCTTTCATAAATTAAGTTAAGCTTTTCAAGAGAGGGGTATCATCAAAAATACTGTAGAAGAAACTGGAATAAAAAATCTGCCCGCGCCCACGAAGTGGACAGATTTTCATTGCACGCTTTGCGCTCCAATTTTTTTTCGAGCACCCAACTTCATTCTTCATAATTTATTATTTTGCTTCGATATCTGCCAGTTTTGTTTATTTTTCTACTTTTCAATTTTTTATATTTTATAATGAAGAGTGCCCCCCGCCCCAACCCCTCATCTTTGCTCCATTGATGGTCAAATGATCACCTTTTGTCCTTTTTTGTAGTAAAATAAATGAATCGATAGGAAAGCGAGGGGCTGTTTAGTCTCGAATGGATCCGATAATATCGGATAATTTTTTATAATTTGTAAAGATTGGTGATGATTTTGAGTAACTCGAATATTCAAATAAATGAGAAATAATTCTATGGACTCTGATATACTTTAGTAGATCGGAATGCAAAGAGTACGAATTGCGTCGACTCTCCATAAGATTCGAGTGGACTCGTGTCGAATCTCTAAGACTCGCGTGGACTCGCGTTGATTTTCCATGACTCGTATGGACTCGCGTAGATTTGAGTACACGGAAAGCTTTGGAACATTCAACAGAAAATAACTTCATGGCGATTTCATGATTAGTTTATTTTTCGCACTTTTGGCATTGCATAATTTTTTTTCATAATTTCTATTGAATACTTGATTGTTATTAATGAAAAAAATTATTGCAATCATAAAAAAACATTTAATTCGTAAGAAATCAAATTAATTTTATTGTAAATTCTACTTATTTGCTAGGAAGTTAATAGTCACGCTACATTGTTCCAATTTTTGATCATTAAAAAACTTCTATTTAAATTTTCATAATTTTTTCGAAATTTGATGTTACACATAGGTGCCGACTCGCCAATACGCGTCTGTTGACCTGAGATTTTTCGGGATTCGTGCGACTCGTCAAAACTCGCCCAGACTCGACTAAGTACTCGATTGGACTAGAGTAGCGACTTGATCATTTTTTAACAATATTTCGCGGTATTCCAGTATTACGAATCCCGCATCTTACTCAAATCGGACTCGATGAGATTTATAGACTCTCGCACATTTTTTTCATTTTTTAAAGATTCTTGGAAAGAATTGCCTAACTTGTAATAGATTCGAGTAACTTAAAAATCATTCATATGAGAGTAAACAGCCCCTTGTAGCAAAGCGAATATAAAATTTTCATAATTTATTTGGACGTAAAATCGATTTTTTATATCAGTGCTATTGTGAACAGAAGCTGTGTTTGTCATCACTTAAATTATTTTTCTTACTCATTTGTTATGAAAATGAATTTAAAAATTTTGGAAACTCAACAAAGTTATGAAATATAAAGGAAATATATATATATGCAAAGTACAAGAAAATCAAATTCTCTTGTACCAAGAGCATAATTGAGGCAGTTAGTGCAAAAGGAAAGTAAATATTGTTGTCATAGAAAACTGAAACATTAAAACGGTTGGAGCAAAAGGAAGACAAATCTCCTTCAGTGGTAAAGCGAAACAAAATAAAGTTGGGGCGAAAGAGAGACAGCTTTTCTTCAGCGGTAAAGCGAAACAAAATCAAGTTGGAGGAAAAGAGTGACTCGGTTGTCCTGCTTTAATCTTGGAGCAAAATTAAGACAACCGAGTAACTCTTTTCCTCCAACTTCATTTTTTTTCGCTCTACCACTGAAGAAAACCTGTCTCTCTTTTGCTCCAACTTTATTTTGTTTCGCTTTACCGCTGAAGAAGATTTGTCTTCCTTTTCCTCTAAGCGCCTTAATTAGTCGGCTCTATTTAACAAAGAAATTGACGCAATCTAAACAAGATTCATTTGATCCGAAAGCCAATTAGTTATGTTATTTTCCGTATATATTGTGCTTCCTTTGCCTATCCAAATTCTTCAAGTGCGCTCTTTGTTACAAAATAAAAAGCTTTAATTATTCTGTATATATCTTCTCAAGTTTAAATAGTCAAATTTCACTGATTTTTAGTTGAAACTGACTTTTCAATTGTAAAGGCAAAAGTCTGCAACTAATAATCAATAAAAATGAACTCTTTCAATCTGATAAACCAGAATGACAACCTGTTGACAAAATATTTTCTGCCTCATTGCTTAATTGTTTCCGTGTGAAACACCATTATGCTTATTGTGCCTTTTCATAGGTTATGTCTCACAATTGACTAATCGATTAGTAAGATAGAGGTTCATGAAAATTAGTTACTTATCATTACAAATTCATTATGCGATGTTCAACCTATATGGTATTTCATCATTTCCATTAGTCAAACGTCTTTATGATGATTGATCTGGTTAAATTTTTATTTATCCCAATTCAAGGTATAGTTACTTCTGTTAAGGTAGTACGATCACGAAAATTAGACCTCCGGCAAAAATAGATAATTTTGCTTTCAAGAATAGCAATATTATTATTGAAGAGCTAATTTGAAATATAAAAGATTACTTTTCATGAAAAAAATTTGAAACACAAAAAAATAATGTTATTAATAAATTTTATTTTTGCCCAAACTTATTTTCTTATCGCTTCGAGCCAAATTTTTAAAAATGATGCGATTCTAACAAATCACGGTTTCATTTTTTTACGAAAAAGATTATCTACAACATGACTGTTTCCTATTTTCGAAATTAAATTAATTATTATCAAATACAGCAATTTGTTTATAAAAATTTTATTTTGGCAAATTGTTTTTTTATAATTTCAGCCATTGAAGAATTCATTTTCAAAAATCGAAAACGTTCAAGTTTTAGAGAATCTTTTTCCTAAAAAAATTAACCGTGATTTATTAGAATCGCATCATTTTTAAAAAATTTGGCTCGAAGCGATAAGAAAATAAATTTGGGGCAAAATAAAATTTATTAATAAAATTATTTTTTTGTGTTTCAAATTTTTTTCATGAAAAATAATCTTTTCTCTTTCAAACTAGCTCTTCAATAATAATAATGCTATTCATGAAAGCAAAATTATCTATTTTTGCCTGAGGTCTAATTTTTGTGATCGTACTATCTTAAGCATTGTATCGTTGCTGGCAAACTTTATCAAGACATACTCTGCAATTTAATTTATGTCTCATTACTTTGCATTTTGAAAGCAATTTTTAGATCCTTAAGAGTATGTGATACTTTGTAAATTAGCCATTTTTTGAAATGTTAAGTTTTTATATATTCACGTCCAAAATAATAAATAATTTAAAAATTAATATCTGAAATTCGTTTTTTGCACCAAACGGGCGTAAAAAAGAACAATCAAGGTCTCTTTGTCACAAGAAGTCTTTTCAAATTATTAATTTATGAATGACCTTGCAGACTTTAATTGTAATTACTAACGTCACATGGTCCGATTGGTCTATGGACTTAAGGGGGTCTCTTTATCCAGAACCAAAAAAAAAGGTACTTTTTCCTAACTTTTTTTTAAGCAGAAAATAAAAACACAGGTCAACGGTTTTCCGCATATATTTAGGTACATATTTTTTTACTATTTAAAATAAGAATAGGCACTTTACGTATTTTTTAATAACAAATACTGAAGATAAAAGTTCAATGCACTTTTTTTTCAAGTTTACTCTTTAAAAATGGTCGGATTTAAAAAAATAATTGTTCATTTTCTTCTTTAAAGATTTTTAGAAAACTTCAGCATCTTAGATTTATAAATTAATCTCTCATTTTCTAACTGCTAATCAGAAATATTGAAAAATTAAATGAGTTTGAAAAACAAATAGCTGTAGTTAGAAATTGAGAGTTTGTTAGTGAAATAGACATTTTTTATATTTTTAAATTTTTTCCCGGCAACGTGAATATTTTTCTATAATATTATGTATCGAATAACAGCACTAACATTTTTTGCAAAATATCTTTCTAAAAATTTTAAAAACTTGTTATAATACAATAAGAAACGTTTTTTTAGTTCGTTTTAGTAAACAAATTCAAAAAATATTCTCTACAAAAAATATTACTAAAAGTTACGGACAATTACAGTAAACTGTAAAAAAAATTCAAATTTTTGCTAAAACGAAGTAAACAAACGCTCCTTACTGTTTACTATCATAATTCCAAAATTTATATCATATGAATATATACTATATTTGAGTCATGTGGTCCAATTTATGGAAAAAGTCAGAGTTCAAAATGAGTCGGTTTCATTCATACACGAAAATTTTTCTACACAAAGTGTTTTTTACAGAAAATTCAAAGATTTAGTTTAATCGGGAACCAAAATTCGGAAGATATTTTTCGATTCTTGTTTCTAATTAAAACAGACCTTTATATTTACTGTAAAAAACATTTTCTGTAGAAAAAATTTTGTATATAAATGAAACCGACTCTTCAAAATAAAATGAAACAATCTTGAAAAAAACCGATTTGGTTGATTTCGAGCTTCAATCCCGGTGCTTTTGAACTAGTTGCAGTTCATTTTGAACTCTTATTTCCTTCTGTGTTGGTCCACCGTCTTAGTATGAAACGTCCTCCTTGTACATAAATACAGTGATTAATTAATAATTCTCAGAAAGTCAGTACAGAAATCATTTGGATGAGGTTGCCAGCAATTGAATTACTTTCACAAAATCCGGAAGTTCTCATTAGACTCCTTCACTGCGTAGATTTTCGTAGAGTTTCTCTCAGATTAATGGCACATTGCATGGTCACCACGAAACGGTACTGGCTTTTCTTGTTTCGTGTGTATTCTCTTTGCCGTCGTAACGAGAAACATTACTCCGGTAGATGGAAAACGTCGTTTATAACCCTTGGTGAAGTAGTTCGTTATCCACTGGACCTTCCTGCGGTTCGCCTAAATTGCCTTCTCACTTCGCAGGCGAAGATCGCGCGATTACAGCCTTAATTCCCGTAACATGTACCACACCCCTCGTTTCTCGCTCAGGCTCTCTCTCTCTCACTTCTTCTTCACCCCTTTCCTCCATCCCTCTCACTTTCTGTCTCTCTTGAAGTTTATTTGTTGTTTCTGGAAAGAGGGGACTTTACAATAGAAGAGTGGATCGGAAGAAGGAACCTGGAAAAAGTGGAAGGGGTTGGTGAATTGATGACAAAGAGAGGGGGGAGGGTAAAAAGAAGAGGGAAACCTCTCAATCCCTCTGAGACGAATGACGAAAGCGGAAAGCCGAAAGACGAACTTGACATTTATATCGGGGATTCTCGGCTTTACACCATAGATTCGAACCCTTTCCAAAAGCAGAACGTGAATGGAGGGTAGGAGACATTGAGTCGAGTGTACCTAAGCCTCGCCAAGTTTTACCTTGGGGGATCCTGATTTTCAAAGTATTTGTATAAAGAGATATCTATATTCAATGTTCTAAGCTTTTAAGGTAGTTATCGTCCCAAAAATCAGCTCTCTAGAAAAAAAGTTTTTCTATGATTTTAAGACCTGAAATGATATTATCAATCATGTTTCATTAATCATAAAAACATTTTTCATGGAAAAAATGTAAAATTTATGAAAAATAATACTTTCAATAATTTTGAGAATTTGAAATCTTTTTGTAGAAAAAGAGACCGTGTGTAGCGATTGATTAGTGGCGTTAATTTAACAAAGTTTATTTTGCGAGTGTAAAGTTTGATGCCCAAGCAAAGCGAGGGCAACAACCACCCGATTAAAAATAATGCTTCTCCAGTGTTGTATACGATTTTTTTTCACTTGAGGCCAATAAATGGATTGTTTTGCCCCCACGCGGGGAAATAAAATCCACTTCATGACCCGCTAGTAGATATAGTATATTATGTACCTAGGGAACAAAAAAAGGCTAAAATTAATGTTTCTCCCATGTTGTATACGATTTTATTTACTTGGGGGTCAAAAAAGGGATTTCTTTTCTCCACATGGGGAAATAAAATCCAGTTTATGACTCGCTAGTAGAAAAGTATATTATACACCTAGGGAACAAAAAAGGCTATAATTAATGTTTCTCCCGTGTTGCATACAATTTTTTTCACTTGGAGGTCAAAAAATGAATTTGTTTGCCCTACACGGAGAAATAAAATCCACTTTATGACCCTATAGTAGACAAGTATATTATGCACCTAGACAACAAAAAAGGGGGAAATTAATGCTCCTCCCGTGTTACATACGAATTTATTTTACTTGTGGGTCATAAAATAGATTTGTTTGACTCGCGCGGGGGAATAAAATCCACTTTATGGCCCGATAGTAGAAAAAGTATTTTATGCACCTAGCGAGAAAGAAGTTTATTTTGCGAGTGTTAACCGGCAATCGAGAAACCCGGGCTCGAATCCCGGCAAAGTCGAAAGCGTCTCTTTTTCAACAGAAAGATTTCAAATTCTCAAAATTTGAATTTAATTTGCATTATTGCGATATAAGAGTTTGAAATTGTCTACGATGTCACCTGCGGGCAATGTATCCTATCTGATACGCGCCTAATAAACTTTCAATAATGTAGGCAGTGGCAAAAATTTCAAACTCAAGCACCTAATTTGAAACTTTTAATAACGTTTTTTGTAATGGAATTTCTTATTACTTCCGCTTCTTACAAGTTTTTCAAAAATGAGTGAATTTCCATAAATCATGACTTATTTTTTGGGAAAAAATATTCTCTACAACTCTCACATTTGTAATTTTGAAAGTAGAGTTTTCAGATTTTGAAATCATTAAAAGAATTTTTTTAAAAGAAACATATTTTTTTTTAAAATAATTATATTCAAATATTTTTTACTTATTTTGAAAATATGCAATGATAGGGTTGTAGACAATTTTTTCCCTGAAAAATAAGCCATGATTTATCAAAATCCGATAAATTTTTTGAAAATTTGTAAGAAGTGATAGTAAGGAAAAATTCTATTACAAAAATCATTATTAAAAGTATTATTTTTCCTGAGTTTTAAATTTTTTCATGAAAAATATTTTTTTGATTCATAAGACACGATTAATAATATAATTTCCAGTCTTAAAATCATAGAAAAACTTTTTCTCACAGAGACTAATTTTCGGTTCGAAAACTGCCTTGAGGCAATGGATTAACCAGACCACGTGACGTCAGTGATTGCAATTACAGTACAAATTCAAAAATTAATAACTCGAATGGATTTTTAGTACCAGACAAACATTCTTGGTATCTTTATTCACGTCTGTCTGGTACCAAAAATCAATTTGAGTTACTAATTTTCAAATAGCCTTACATATTTTAATGGAAATTGCCGAGGTCACGTGGTCCGGCTGGTCCATGGCCTTAAGGAAAATCTACTAATTTTTAATGCACCGAAATAATTCAATAATGAGAAGATATTCAGATGCATCAGTTATTTTCATAATTGACTCCCTTATATCCAATCGATAGTTTTTTACTAATTTTTAGATAGGCTTTTAGAAATATTATTAAATTTCACATACATTTGTATACGTATAAATTATTTTTGCAGTAAATCTATAATGTAAATAATAAAGTAGATTATTGTCATTCATAAAGACTCAAATCCATTTTTTAACTAAGATATCCGAGTATTTGAAAAATATAAGTTTGTTCAACCTATTAGCATTTAAATACGTCTTGAATCGCATTTCTGGCATAATTAATAATAAAAATTAAGGAATAATAATGATTAAATTGATTTGACATATTATCAAACAGTTTTAATGTTTTACAAGTTATCAAAGAATCTGTTTTATCGACACTAATGGATATTAAAATTCATATTTGCATATATTAATATTTCATGCACTGTTGGTGTAAATGATTTCATATACTTTTATATTAAATTTAATACATGAATTTTTAACAATGCGTCTCTGATTAGCAGTTGCAAAATGAGAGATTAATTAAAAAATCTAAGACTTTGGGATTTTTTAAAAAGATTTTAAGAAGAAAATAAGCAATCATTTCCTTAAAATCCGATCATTTCTACAAAGTAAAGCTTGAAAAAACTGCGTTAAACTTTCACCTATAGTAGTTGTATTAAAAAGATATTTTTAATTTTTTCTCCGATCAAATAAACACTTTACTCATATAATATGTCTTGAATAGCAGCCCAAACAGTTTTTAAAAAGGTAATTAATTAAGTTTCCCAAGGGCTACCTATAGCCACGGGTGGACCTTCTTATAGATCAATTTAAAATAAATCTTGAGGAAAATTCAAAATATCTCAAGTGACTGGATCATTCCACACAAGCCTGTAAAAGGCATTCAGGTGTTTTGGGTTCCACACAACTGAAAAAGTTGTTCCACCTATCCTGATACTCTACGAGAATATTTATGGAAGTTTGTGGAGAATTTTGACAAAAATCTCCCACAAACTCATTAAAATATTTCTAAAATACTTGGTAGAACAACATCCCAAAAAAATTTTCGGGAACTTTTCACAAAATTGTTGAAACGCTCGTTTCCAAAAACATTTCATGAATTTTTGCTAAAATTTTGTAAGGGGGATTTTCTATAGACTCTTATGGATTTCCACCGTGATTCTAAAAAATTTTCCTACTACTTTCAAAGATTTACTACTTTAGGAGAGAGGTTTCTTAAAATTTAGATAATTAGAAAATATAAAGACTTAAATAAGAATTAATATGAAGTAACTCTATTTTACCTAAATCAAATATATCAGAAACATGAAGATAAAATAGTATAAAAAGCAGCAAGAAATATTTACAGTTTATCTAATTACCCAATATTTTCTAGATTACCTGATCCAGTAATGCCTGAAATAATCTGACTGAAGGTAATGATAATCAAACTCAAAAGAGTATTACCAACAGAGCTACGTTTAGGGAGTAAAACTTACCATACGCAGTAAACAAAACTTACATGTGGACTGTCGGTACCGTAGTTTCAACCTCTGTGAGTACAGGGATGATTTTAGGGGTTGCATTACCCATCGAGCATATATAGACTTCTATAAGTTATCTCCAGAAAACGACTATTTTAGTCTGATGAAATTTCATAGATGTCATTGTCATTATGAACTTTGACAAGCATATCGTTATTTTTATAATGCAATCAAAAAATAAATGAAAAATTATTCAAAATATTTTCCAATCGAACTCACAACAAATTTAAACTATCTCGTATTAAATAACTATGAAATAGTATATTATGTTCCTAAGGAGAAAAAGTTTATTTTGCGTGTGTAAAGTTTGATGCCCGAGCAAAGCGAGGGCAACAATCACCCGACTAAAATAAATGTTTCTCCCGTGTTGCATACAATTTTTTTTCATTGGGGATCAAAAAATGGATTTGTTTTCTCCACCAGGGGAAATAAAATCCACTTTGTGGCCCGCTAGTAGAAAAGTATATTATGCAACTAGGGAACAAAAAAAGGGGGGAAATTAATGTTTCTCTCGTGTTGTATACGATTTTTTTCACTTGAGGGTCAAAAAATGGATTTGTTTGCCCTAGGGAACCTAGGGAACAAAACGCGGGGAAATTAATGTTTCTCCCGTGTTGCATACAATTTTTATTTTACTCGGGGTTCAATAAATGGGTTTTGTTTGCCCTACACGGAGAAATAAAATCCACTTTATGACTCGCCAGTAGAAAAGTATAGTATGCAACTAGGGAACAAAAAAGGGGGATATTACTGTTTCTCCCGTGCTGTATACGATTTTTATTCACTTGAGGGCCAATAAATGGATTTTTTTGCCCCCACACGGGGGAATAAAATCCACTTCATGACCCACTAGTAGAAAAGTAGATTATGTACCTAGGAACCAAAAAAAGGCTAAAATTAATGTTTCTCCCGTGTTGCATACAATTTTTATTTTACTCGGTGTTCAATAAATGGATTTGTTTGCCCTACACGGAGAAATAAAATCCACTTTATGACTCGCCAGTAGAAAAGTATATTATGCAACTAGGCAACAAAAAAGGGGGATATTACTGTTTCTCCCGTGTTATATACGATTTTTTTTCATTTGAGGGCCAATAAATGGATTTTTTTGCCCCCACACGGGGGAATAAAGCCACTTCATGACCCACTAGTAAAAAAGTAGATTATGTACCTAGGAACAACAAAAGGCTAAAATTAATGTTTCTCCCGTGTTGCAAACGATTTTTTTCACTCGGGGCTCAACAAATGTATTTGTTTTCCCTACACGGAGAAATAAAATCCACTTTATGACTCGCCAGTAGACAAGTATATTATGCAACTGGGTAACAAAAAAGGGGGGAAATTAATGTTTCTCCCGTGTTGTATACGATTTTTTTCACTTGAGGACCAATAAATGGATTGTTTTGCCCCCACACGGAGAAATAAAATCGACTTTATGACCCACTAGTAGAAAAGTAGATTATGTACCTAGGAAACAGAAAAAGCCTAAAATTAATGCTTCTCCCGTGTTGCATAAAATTTTTATTTTACTCGGTGTTCAATAAATGGATTTGTTTGCCCTACACGGAGAAATAAAATCCACTTTATGACTCTCTAGTAGAAAAGTATATGATGCAACTAGGGAACAAGAAAAGGGGGAAATTAATGTTTCTCCCGGGTTGTATACGATTTTTTTTCACTTGAGGGCCAATAAATGGATTCTTTCTAGTAGCGGGTTATAAAGTGGTTTTCATTGCCCCGTGCGGGGCAAACAAATTCATTTTCTAACCCCCTAGTAAAAAAAATCATGTGCGACACGGGAAAAATATTCATTTTACTTGTATCGCTGTTACCCTCGCTTTGCTCGAGCATCAAACTTCACACTGGCAAAATAAATTTCTTTTATCTAGTTGCACAATATACTATTTTTGCCCCCACACGGGGAAATAATATCCACTTTATGACCCGCTAGTTGAAAAAATGTATTTTATTCATATATTGGCCTTTTTATAATCCTGGAATAAATATAGATAGTTTCAAAAGTTTAAAATTTGAATATAATTAAAAGGCATAAAATTACAAAAACTATTGCTCTTATGGGACTGTTATAAATAAAAAATATATTTATTCTTATTTTATACTTTCTTTGTTAAACTTGAGAATGAAAACAAAATAAGTTTCTTCAAAATTATTTCATAATTACTCTCTTAATTTCAATTAGTAGTACCATTAACTAATTTCAATTAGTAGTACCATTTACTAATTTCAATCAGTGTTCGATTTCTAGCTATTCCGTCAGTTGTAATGAGTGTCATACTCCGAAAATCAATTCTTCTTCTGCTTCTGCTTAATTAAGTCGTATTCGGTTACTGGTTGAAATTAGTCATAAAAAACCACTTCTTAAAATGAATAAAGTACCTAATATATGCTTATGTATCAGAATTCAAAGTTTAAATTTTAATTAAAAATTGAACTATCCAATTTGCATTTTGCTTCAGATCTACTCTAACATTTCGAATCTTTTTAATTTCTGATAAACTAGTGCCAGTGTAACAAAGCCTTTGAGGTAGTCTTACGCCCTGATGAACAATTCTTCATTTTTTACAGGATATCTATCGTTTTGACTCTTATCCATTACTCGGATATGCGACTGAATACTTTCAGTCTTTTGAAAATTTCAAGCCTATGTGTACATTTGAATCGAGCACTATCAATAATAATTTTGTACGACTCCAAAAAGCAACTTTGATAAAAGCATTACAGTGATATATATGTAGATAAATTGGAAATCATAAATGCTATAAATATATATGGTGAACCGAGACTGAAAATATCAGAAATAGAAGAACGTATGTATTTGATAGATTTTATAATAAGGACGTTTAATGACACGATACCCTGTGTACAGATTGATTGGTTGCGTTAATTTATATCATTCTGTGATACGTTTGACACTTCGATTAGAAAACATTCAATTTTATTTAACCGTGTCACATAAAACGGTATTAATTGAGGAGTCGAAATGGGAGTAAATAATATTTCTATTAGATTTATTTAGCTGCGGCATTTGATCCACGTATAATACCTGGAAATTTTGTGCTGCAGAATTTTTTTATTTATGCTTTCAATTTGTGGCATATAGAAATACGATGAACACTTTTATGAAAATATAATCTGGATGATTCTTTTTTATTATTTTTGTCCCTTTTTGTACTTTTAGCAATATTTTCAGTTTTTGAAATTTGGTAAAAATGTTGTACAGTTCGGAAAAAATGTATATCGTTGAATATTAAACGAATTCCTTTTCTCAATTTATGACTTCATTGGTGAAAAAGATTCTAATAACATATTAACTGTGCGTGTTTGTGTAGTTTTGAAATTCAAACTGTAGAAAAAATTATTATTTGACTTGTATCATTTAACTTATATTCATTACTTGAATATTATGAGAAATGTTCACTCTGATCCAATGAATTATTGTTTTAACTTCAGTTTAACTTTCTTGTATCTCTTTTTACGTGGAAAAATAACCATAAAAAGGATTAATGTAAAAAGTCACAATAAATCACTATTGCCTCGGCAATATTTTTCTCTCGACAAATTTTCGTGGAGAGTCGTCATATTTTGTTGATTTTATGACCCGCTAACTCTACAATACACCGTTTTTGGTTGATTCGGAAAATATTTTTTTTCCAACGTTACTATCCTTGATCAACTTAGTTTTTGAAAACGATTCTTAAGATCACTTAATATTATAAAGTATCAAACTTGAACCTTTTTAATTTCCTGGATTTCATTAAAGTTTTTGCAATTTAATAGCAATCAAAAATATTTAACCTGACATAAAAGCATTTTATCACAGGAATCGTTAATTTTCTGACGTCTCAAAATTTATACTTTATGTTGTGTATGAAGTGATTTTATTTGTTGAATATCAAGAATTATATGAAATTTAAATATACTCTTGTTGTAACAATTCTGGAACTGTTTGGATTTATGTCTCGCGTTATATTTCGCTCCAAAATTAATATCATGGATTTACATAAAGTTTGGGTTGATTATATTTTTAATTTTGATTGAATCTTCATTTTTTAATTGTTCTAGGGGAGTTTTCTTTTTAATTTTTGAGTTTGTAATATTTTTAACACTAAAGAGGGATTCCACTACATTTCTGATTAGAATTTCGGCATTTTTCTCTCTTTGTTAAATTATTCCGATAGAGTTTGATTGATATAACAGAAGTTCAGTTCGATCAATTAAATAAATACATTGATATTGACACAATTTTTTTATTGTTCGAATAAAAAATGTTCGTAGATTGAACTATCCAGCAGATTCGACCAAAATATTCTATGAATCAATCAATACTTAGTTGGAATCCACTTAATTTTCTTAACAAACAAAAACATAAGGTTTCCATTTAATGAAAGTTTATTAAGTTTGAGTCAATTTATTAATTCAAATTTATCAAGAAATCAGTCACCGAATCAAATTAGTAAAAAAAGTTCTGATTAAAATTAAAATATACAAATTGTGTACCCATAATATTTTTTTAAACTTACACCTAGAATATTTTTTTATTAAATTGAAAAAAATCGTTTTGTCGACTGAATTTGGTTGGTATCAACAAAATGCCCTAAAAACTCAAAACTTTTAGTTTAAAGAAATATAAAGGTGCTGCAATTTTTAAATAACGCCAAAACCTTTCTAAAATAAAGGTACAAAACATAAAAAAATGATTTGGAAGGTCTAAACTCAAAAAATAAAAATATTAATATTTTCAAAGTTTAGATCTTCCAGAATTGAAAATCGATCAACCGAAGGTTGTTGTAACGCTGATTAACAAAATGTAATTACAGCGCACCATTATATGACTTATACTGCCTAAAACTTTACTCAAATCTTTAAACGCGTTTTTCTCGAAACTACTTTTTTCAACACGGTTGACATGATACGTCACGTTCAAATAAACCGATTTACTTAAAATTTGGCATGAACCTTCTCTATATAACCTTCTATCACCCTACAAAATTTACGTTAAAATTTATTTTCTTAGTATTTTTAAAAAATTCAAAACTGAAAAAAAGGGGTAAAAAATGACTTTTTTTCAAATAGTCGCCATTTTGCGAAATGTTTTTTTTCCTTTAAGTTAGGGACTATAATGATATCCTCACTAATTAAGAATCTTTTTTTCTTTGTTCCAGATGACTAGAAGGGTTGAAATCGTGTCAACCAGGACACACCCTTTTTTTACCCCCCACTTTACCAGCCTGTAACTTTTTGAATTTTTTTCTTTGAACATCTTTTTGTGTATTATTAGTATTTATATCGGGTAAGAAAAAATGAAAACGAGATTAAAAGCTTTGAAAAAAGAGATAATTTGAAAACTATTTTGAAGCAGTAATCTGTCTTGAAGGATACCACTCAACTCCAAAGAAATGCAAACTTTATAATTTATATGAGTTTCCTTTCCGAGGGCTATGTCGGCGATACGTCTCTATTTCAATGGGGAGCGTGTGCCGCGATTGGATGAAATTCATGTGACATCTTATAGCGACTAGGACGGTAAAGTCAAAGAGGAAACTTTGTCAGGCATGAGAAAGTTTACTCTCCAGGCAGAAGGGGAACATCTAACAGGTTTTCTTGCACCCGTTATGGGAGCCATCGAAGTGGTAACCAACAGATTGGAGCTTGCCACCTTAATGCGACTGGGTGACAGGCCAAACAAATTTATAGGTCTCTTATCCGAAATATACACGGGATTATCCCCTCCATAAAGTCGCAGAGGGATCATGCGACTGGATGGAAGCTCTTGAGACAGAGCTCGAAAAATCGTAAAAACTTTATATAACTTCGGTAGCAAGATATTGAGAGGGTGGGATCCAAGGAAAATGGAGGATGAGTTGACAAAAAGAGGGAGGAGATAGCCAGATCGAGAAATCAGGGGATGCTAAAGATGGATCCAGAAACTCACTATCTATTACTTCATATACATTTCAAAACCAGCGTCTATCTTTTTATTTCAACAAAATCTATTTTTCAATCAAATTCGAAAACATTTGTGATACTATTTTTAAGAAATAATTTTTGTTATGTTTAGTACCTTTATGTAGAAAGGTTTTGATTTGTTTTTCAAATTCCAGTACCTTTATGTATTTTTAAACTAAACATTTTGAGTTTTTTGGGCATTTTTTTGACATTTTTGTACTTAAAATAACTTTTTTGTTTTTTAACCAATTGTCATGATTATTTTTATATTTTGTTCCTTACAGTGTGCAGCAACTTTTTGGATGTGAAAAGCACTCTAGCTAAAAAAATAATTACACACATTTTTAAAAATATTTTAGGATATTTATTTTGTTTGTAAGTTTCTTCAGTCATGTTGCCTTATTTTTCATACTTAAAAAGTTGCTACACATTTTAAGGTAGTTGATCCACGAAAATGAGACCTCAGGCAAAAATAGATAATTTTGCTTTCAAGAATAGCAATATTATTATTAAAGAGCTATTTTGGAAGAGAAAATATTTTTCATGAAACAAATTTAAAGCACAAAAATAATTTTATTAATAAATTTTATTTTTGCCCAAACTTATTTTCTTATCGCTTCGAGCCAAATTTTTAAAAATGATGCGATTCTAATAAATCACGGTTCATTTTTTTAGGGAAAAGATTCTCTACAACTTAACCGTTTCCAATTTTTAAAAATGAATAAATTATTATCAAATTCAGCAATTTGTTTATAAAAATTTCGTTTTGGGAAATATTTTTTTAATGGTTTCAGCCATTAAAGAATTTATTTTTAAAAGTCAGAAACGGTGAAGTTGTGGGAAATCTTTTCTCTGGAAAAATGATTCATGATTTATTAGAATCGCATAATTTCTTAAAATTTGTTAAGAAGCGATAAGAAAAAAAGTTGGGTCTAAAATAAATATTATTAATAAAATTATTTTCCTGTGTTTCTAATTTTTTTCATGTAAAATAATCTTTTCTCTTTCAAAATAGCCCTTCAATAATAATACTTTGTATTCTTGAAAGCAAAATTATCTATTTTTGCCTGAGGTCTAATTTTCGTGGATGAAAACTACCTTAAGGAACAAAATAAAAAAAGAACCATGACAATTGGTTAAAAAACAAAAAAGTTATTTAAAGTCAAAAAGTGCTCAAAATTTTCAGTTAAAAAATACATATAGGTGCTGGAATTATGTTTAAAAAAAACCAAAACCTTTTAAAATAAAAATACTAAACACAAAAGAAATTATATGGAAGGTCTAAACTCAAAAAATAAAAATATGAAAGGCGGCGGATCCCCTTAAGAACTTTTATCTTTTGCTTTACTTATACAAGCAGATGAAAATTCCTTCGGTCTCGGAATTTGTAAAAGTACACTGAAAAAATTGACTTGCATTTGTAGGCATTTACGGAACAGAGTTCTGGAAAATTATCCACCCGAGAGGACAATATTACAATGTTAAGTAATTTTTAATTGTTCATCTTCAGACACACTAAATCTGTCGGAATTGAATTTCTAATTCATTGAATTCCTTTCTTAATTTTATTTCCATCTTCTAATTTGAAAACAACCAATTAAATCTGATTGGTCATTTCTTTCGCATAAGTAAAATCGTTTAATAATTAATTACTAATTATCATAAAGCAATAGTTTTCTCCTGTTTAAGGAAGTACGATCACGAAAATTAGACCTGAGGCGAAAATAGATAATTTTGCTTTCAAGAATACAAAGTATTATTATTGAAGAGCTATTTTGAAAGAGAAAAGATTATTTTACATGAAAAAAATTAGAAACACAGGAAAATAATTTTATTAATCAATTTTATTTTTGCCCAAACTTATTTTCTTATCGCTTCGAGCCAAATTTTTAAAAATCATGCAATTCATTTTTTTAGAAAAAAGATTCTCTACAACTTGACCGTTTCCTATTTTTGAAATTGAATTAATTATTATCAAATACAGCAATTTGTTTATAGAAATTTTGTTTTGAAAAACTGTTTTTTTATAATTTCAGCCATTAAAGAATTCATTTTCAAAAATCGGAAACGGTCAAGTTGTAGAGAATCTTTTTCCTAACAAAATAAACCGTGATTTATTAGAATCGCATAATTTTTAAAAATTTGGCTCGAAGCAATAAGAAAATAAGTTTGGGCAAAAATAAAATTTATTAATAAAATTATTTTTTGTGTTTCAAATTGTTATCATGAAAAATAATATTTTCTCTTTAAAATTAGCCCTTCAATAATAATATTGCTATTCTTGAAAGCAAAATTATCTATTTTTTCCTGAGGTCTAATTTTCGTGATCGTACTACCTTAACTGCATAATATGATATTGTGGTACCTTTAGATGATATTGTGAAATTCCCAGTGTTATGCTTACAAACATTTTCTCCTTTATTTTTTACTGAGAAGTGAAAGGTTCTTGAGATTCACCCACGCATTAAATGGAAAAATAATTTATTTTTCCACTTTTAAATTAAATATTTGTTATTAAAATGTATGTTGTTCTGTAATCAAATATTCTTACTATAAAAATCTCCACTATGACATTTTTCTTACAATTTTTTTATTGTAATGTCAATAATATCTAAATCTATGGAAAATTGTGAGAATTACACAGAACTCAATAAAATTGAACCAAATTTCATTGTCTGATAAAGTTCTTTTGCAAAATTGAATTAAAGACATTTTGTAATTTTATACAGAAATCCTTGTCATTTTAAGTCGATTAATGCTGATTATAGTGGAATAGTTTATCCTGATAAGGACATTATTTTACTGCAACAGTTATGTAACAGTTCTATATCAGTTTCATAATAGTCATGTAGACAAAAATAAACTGTTTAAATTTCGGAGCAAGACTTTATGGGAACTGTGAAATATTTCTGGTAAAGTCAGAAAAGGGACGAAAATGAAAAGCTGTGGTAAGAGGGAGAAAGATGGAAGAGAGAAGGGTCGATTCATTCTAATTCGGCTGTGAAGGCTACAGCTTGTCCAACAGCTCGTATTCGTAGGGTGAGACCATTGCTGTTGCTGATGTTGCTGAATTTTCTTTTATCTTCCTCTTCTATCCTCGGACCTGCCTCCTTTACCACCTAAAACTAAACATTTTCCACAAAACCTTACCTTTCGGCCAAGGCGTCGAGTGACAACCAACACCATAAATACGCTTGACGACGGATGCCTCGCATTTTGCTGTCACCGAGCTTGATTCTTGGCTTTTCTTTATCCAGATTCGTTCGTTCACTCACGCTTTATGGCTCTAAGAAAAATGATGGCTTTTCTCAATTCTTTACACCTTATCTCGAAACGTGATTATGTGGGTTTTGTCTAGACGTGAAAGAAGACTCTACTAGAAAAAATGGATTAAAATAATGGAATTTTTTAAGAAAATTAGTTTTTTACATTCTCATCACATATGAGAAGGTATTATATTTATGTATAATTTTCCCCTCACTTTTTTAAACAAATTTTCATGTTTCATAATTAGTTGCCCTTATAAAAATTTTAAATCAAACCAAAATTAGAAAATTAGTATCTTAAAACTTGAACAAAATCAGTAATAAAAGTCAATTTTTCAGTCAAACTATACAAGATATGAAAAAACTTGATAGTGTGAAAGTGTTTGCTTAAATAAGTTTCCCAAATTTGCATTCACACATTTTTTTAAATTATATATAACAGGAACCAAAAATAAAATTTAAAATTTAAATTCACATTTAAAATATTATAAAATTGACTCGAGTTTCAGTATCAAATTACAAGACATGAACTTGAATGTATGCAAAGAACACAACATCGAGCGCGAAGCGCGACGATCGAATCACGCGCCCTAGGCACGCTTAAATTTTCGAGCGATGAGAATTTGCTGCAAAGCGGGCAGGTTTTTAAGAACTTTTTAATGAGGTTAAAATTATTATGTTTATCATTTCATTTTCTGTAATTACCTTTTTCTAGCTCGCCTTGATTTTTTTTCTATCTAACCTTTCTTCTATTTTTTACATATTTCAATTTTGAACTGCTAAAGAGGCCTCATTTACTTTATAAAAAATGTACTGAAGTACATAATATAAAAGAAATATTCAAAAAATATTTTAAATATTTTATAGCAAATTTTTTACCATAAGTATGTCACTTGGAAATCCGTAATTTCAGTATTGAAGTAGAATATATATTACGATTTTCTAAAAATTGACTACGTCGTATTAATTTGAATTTAGATATAACATAAATATAACCAATTGCACCTGAATAAAAATTTAAATACATATGTTCATATAACCTTTAACTTTAACCTTTGACTTTTTCCTTATCTAAATTTTACTATATTTGACTTGTTCTTTATTTGATTTTATCATCTAAGGCTAGAAATGAGAAAATAATAAAGTGGAGATAAAAAATTGAGATGGAAAATGCCATAAAGAGAATATTGATGCAAGATAGTCTGAGAGCGAATCCTAAGTAGCTTTAAGTGTCGAAGTAAAGGAGTCTTGATTACTTAAACTCTGAATTACTGCAAAATTCATGTTAGAGTGCTTGAGAAAGGATTAAGAAAGTTATAAACGAAAGAGGGAGAAAGTATTCAATACAGAATATGTGAAGATAGAAAGCTTGAATATTAAATAAATTACATGAAATTATATTAAATAAAAAAGCATATCGTAATTTTACAAAAAATAAAAATTTTACCAATTGAAATCAATTTTTAAAAAATGGTAGAGAACATAGGGAATTGGTGATTTATAGGATGATCGTTATTATAAAAACCAAAAATTTTTTGTTAAATATACTTTTCGAATTTGTCTGCCCATGGAAAAATGTACAAGGTTTGATATAGTTCTAGGAATTTCAATCTTGCTCTTACTTGAGACACTCAAAATAAATTGTCTAATTTTTTATGATTTGGGTTAATTAAATACTTTCAATAATTAATTCGCAAATTTTGTCATCAAATAAACTTTTATTCATATTTCGCGCTATTAAAAATTTTACATGTTCTCTTTTTGAAACTATTTTGCGAATTCCTGGAGATTTTAAAAACAATAAATGAAACATTAATGAACTTGAGACTTAAAAAATTTAGTAATTTAATTTAAAAATATAAAATATCAAGTTTAAAGACTTTCAGACTCAGAAAACAAAATTTAATGATATGTTAAAGGCATTATTAAAACTGAAGTCAAAATAACAAGTTACTGTTAGAAATTTCTTTAAATACAAAAGTTGCTCGAAATATAATTATAATACACTAGTCAACTTAATATTATTGGCTGAAACTACTGCAAATATTAGGATGTAAAATAAAAATGCAATGATTCGTGGATTAAAATTATATGAATATTTTATTAAGAACTTTATTTACAATATAAACATACTTTAGATTATTCACAATTAAATTTCAGATATTATATCAGTACTTAATTTATGCCTTAAAATTATATTAAATGCCTTTATGTGGTGATCAAAATGCTTTTTATTTCTTGTGACTTTCCAGTTATTTCTTTCCTGGTTTTCCTCTTGAATTCGGAGGATCTGAAATTGGTTTTTGAATTTGCTGTATTAGAAAACAAAATTTATATTCATGCGCAATTATTAAATTTGATTCACAAGATCATTTAAATGAATAAATAATTTATGTGGATTCATTTTTACTAATTATAAAGGAAACTCAATATCTTAAGGTAGTTCGTTCACGAGAATTTGACTTCTGGCAAAAATAGATAATTTTGCTTTCAAGAATAGCAATATTATTATTGAAGGGCCAATTTGAAAGAGAAAAGATTATTTTTCATGAAAAAAATTTGAAACACAAAAAATAATTTTATTAATGAATTTTATTTTTGCCCAAACTTATTTTCTTATCGCTTCGAGCCAAATTTTAAAAACTGATGCGATTCTAATAAATCACGGTTCATTTTTTTAGGAAAAAGATTCTCTACAACATGATCGTTTCTTATTTTTGAAATTGAATTAATTATTATCAAATACAGCAATTTGTTTATAAAAATTTTGTTTTGAAAAAATGTTTTTTTATAATTTCCGCCATTAAAGAATTTATTTTCAAAAATTGGAAACAATCAAGTTGTAGAGAAACCTTTTCCTAAAAAATGAACTATGATTTATTATAATCGCATCATTTTTTAAAATTTCGCTCGAAGCGATATGAAAATAAGTTTGGGCAAAAATAAAATTTATTAATATAATTTTTTTTTGTGTTTCAAATTGTTATCATGAAAAATAATATTTTCTCTTTCAAATTAGCCCTTCAATAATAATATTGCTACTCTTGAAAGCAAAATTATCTATTTTTGCCTGAGGTCTAATTTTCGTGAACGAACTACCTTAACATGAATGCATATGAAGTATAATTTTTAAGTTATTATGACATCTGTTTTCCAATACGGCATTTTAGTATCGAAAGTTGTCTTTAATTTTTTTGGAAATTGCAACCAAAATTGACAATATCAATCAACATACATAAGGTATTAAATATGAAATTGGACAAAACTCACTAGGGACAGGCGGTCCACCCGGACACGCATGATTGCATCCTAGTACATGATGACAAACAGCACTGCATGGACCTGTATCCTGCAAAAATCAGTAAAATTGTGTTGGATATATTTTTATATAAAAATGTATAATCATCAAGGTAGAAGAATACAGCCAACACCTGAAAAATTAACTCTTTTTATAATAATAAGGAGGTCTAAATTCTCAACGTAGTTTATAATAGTTAATAGTTTATGTTCATCATAACTTAATACCTATATTTCCTTTTCTTTTAACGGATCTCCATATTTGGAGTCTGTATACATGCACTGTTAGAAATTCTTTACAGAAATTTTCCAAAATGCGAACTGAAATTTCACACAGTTACAATTTAGCAAAATTGAGAAAATTTAGTTACTTTTTAGTCATTTTATAAGGAACTATTTTCTAATTTACAGTTACACTGTTAAAAATTTCTGTATTAAACTTCCATTATATGTAATGTAATTTTTTTTCAGTAATGTATATTAAATTAAAAATTTTAATAGACATGTGTATATATTTTCATAATGTTTGGTAATTTTAATATATTTTGATTAAAACCTTATTAAATTTAACATGAATGTATATTAATTTTTCATAATATACAAATCTATTAGGAATTTAATGTTTAACTTATAAAGTCCAGGGAATTAAAAAAAATTGCTTTTGGCTAATTAAGCAGAAATTTATCACTGATTTTTAATTCAGATAACAAGTTGCATAGTTATAAATGAGTCACGAATTTCAACTTAATCAAATTTAGACTGATTAAAATTAAGAAAGCAGAATACTAAATAAAAAATTTACTAAATTCGTATTAAAACCAATTTAACACAACTCAATATCAAGAAATAAAAAATAAATTTGAGAAAATAAATAAAAAACTTCTTAAATTTTTAACTGCGTAGGTTCTAAACCTATAATCATCCATGGTTACATATTTTAACGCAAAAGACAAAAATAGGAAACGAAAAGTAGTTCAACATTGTTTTGAAATGTTTCGTCCTGCTATTATACCAAATCAGATATCACTTTATCTAGAACTTGACACATTGCATCCTTGAATACAAAGATTGTAAAATATGCCAACAAAGCCCGAATAAGGAAACTAGTAAAGAGCAATAATTTCAAAGAGACAACATGAAACGAAGCTCAGCCCAGAAAAACGAGGGCAGTGATAATCAGAATTAAATTAAAATAAATTGAGAATTAAATCATTAAATCATTAAATTAAATTAAATTAAATTAAATCATGTGTTGATCTGAAATCATTCTGTTTTTCTTTTTACAGAATTTTAAATTAAGCGAAGTTTGGTTAAATCAAGAGAAATATTTTATTTGGCAAAATCCTATCCAAATAAACCATCTTTGGTCGAACTGACCAAAAATTTGGCACACCATATAATGAATAAATTATTTGGTTAATCTAATCAAATTTTAGTCCGAATAGCTAAATATTTTTCTAAGTCTATATGTCTCGATTGTATAAAAACTTTAATCTTATGATATTAACTCTTACAAAAAAGGAGCTCACATGGTGCAATTTTTAGTTAAGAAAAACCATTACTTTTAGCAAATTTTTTATCTTTCAATATCGCAGAGTCCACCTTTGTTCAACGACACATTATGTACACAACTTTTCAAAGTCGCTCTTATCTCAATGAGGCTTCTGATTTGCCTCGACTCGAATTAACTTGGAAGGAATATAAAACCACATTGAAGGTTGTGTAATGTTTTTCAAGATGCGTTTTGCAATTATTCAGAAAAAGTGACTGATTTATATTAAACTTTCAAAGATTCTTCCATATACTCAAGGAAATATTCGGTTAACCGAACCAAAATTTAGTTGGAGCAATCAAAGAATTTGGTTATTATGCCGTTACCAAATTTTTGGTTGATTCAACAAAAGAATTCGTTTTATGCAGCCAAGGATGGTTTTCTAGAATACGAATTGGTTCAATCAAAAAACATATTTCAACTAATTGAAAGTTTCCCATTCATGTAAAGCTTTTAATAATATTTATGTACTCAGCTTCTGATGCAAATAAAGTTTTTCGCGATGACATTATTCTTTGTATTACTATTCCCCTTTTTCGATCAATCATACCAACGCAAATTAACTTATAATAATATTGTCTAAGATTACTAAAAGTATAGAATCTAAAATAAAAATGCCAAGATTCATGAATTAATATTGAAATATTTTATTAATAAATCCAAGTACATATTATTCATTTAATAATGGATATTTAATGGATTATTTAATTCGGATATAAGTTTGCACTCAATTCATACAACTAATTATATTCAATTGTTTAAAAAGATTTGAAAAAGTTACATCTGATTGAGTTACTGTTTTATATTGTATAATTTCGATTTGTGGAAAGATAAATAACATAAGCATATGGAAATATGTTTCTGAAGTCATTTCCCACATTGTTAATTTCTGAATTGGTGCATTGTAGCCAAAATGTCTCCTGATTCCTTAATAGTCAGTCACGTTTCCGTCTAATAAGAGTTTTTTGAGGCTCCATTTAAAATTGATCGTCAAGAATACATACTGGCGGGCATTTGAGCTTATGACGACAAAGCATTTTACAATATGAGCTTTGAAAAGTGTCACCAGAATGATCCTGCGAAAATAAGTAGAATTATGATTTTAGGAAAAGCATCGGTTATTATCATAAATCTTATATTTTTCAAGGAGTATTTAAAAACAACCAAATAAATTATAAATTTGGTTAGAAAAAAACTTACAAGTTCAAAAATAATAAAAAATTAATCTTTTTTGGTTTTTTGACAAATATTTTTCTAATAATGAAATGGATACTGAGAAAGTAATATATTTTTTCTACCAGCGAGTCATAAAGTGGATTTTACTACCCCTTGCAGGCAAAACAAATCCATTTTTGGACCGCCTAGTGGAAAAACAATCGTGTGCAACACGAGGGAAACATTTATTTTCTCTAGTTGCACAATATACTATTTTAATATTGAAGTCGAAATTGATACCCTGGTTGCAGAAACCAATAAGTTTAATTCGAATAAAGTTGCAATGCCTGAAACAAAAAATATTGATACCTTTCAAAAAACACAGAGAAAAGCCCAGAAATGAGATCTTCTGTCACATTCTTATAAAATTATATTTACACAATTTAAACAGATGAGGGGAAGATAAAAGTGCGTTTTCGAAAAGTTACATTAAAGTAATGAGGTTATTACGAAATAGTAATAATTATCAAAGAAAAAAAATTATGTTTGATTTTTTTCCATTTTTTTGAAAAAACAAAATCGATATTATTGTTTTTTCATTAAAGTTGAAGAAATCGCATACTTGACTTGCTTAGTTTTATTTTGAAAAAGGCATTATCAATTAAGGCAAAATAAGAAATACTTTTTTTCAGAAACAAATAAGTATAAACAACAGAAAACTAACATTAACAACTACATTGTTCGCGATTTTTTGAAAAAAAAATATAACATGCTTAAAACTGTTTGAAATGTTGTTAGTCCTCCTAATGAAATATTATAATTTTAAAATTAACCAATATATTTACTAATTTGAAGAATTGCAAAAATTTTGAACTCAACTAATTAATTTTGACTAATGTTACCCTATGTCAACCTAATTTTGAAAATTTATTGCGGATTTATAAAAATGGCCAAATAATATAATTGTTATCTTAATTTTAGAAAATCGAACTTACAAATCATAAAATATTGAAAAATATTGAAAAATATCTAAATTTTGAATCATCAAGTTATACGTGTCTACGCATGCATCCTCATGTCAAGAGAATTTCCAATGCCATGCACGCGCTAATGTTTTCAGATAGTTTCAACAAAATACGAGTACCACTTATAGTTTAACGCTTTTCTTGTAGAAAATAGAAAGAATAGGATTATTATTAAAAATAATTATTATTGTAAAAATAAAATAATAATGACTGAGTATATATTCTAATGATTTTCAATTCCTAAAATCAGAAGCATAGAAGAATTTTGTTCAAAAATATGTTATTTGCATAATGAAAACCAAGTAGGATCTGTTCTACAGTTTAAAAAAATCTAAGTAAATAAAAATATATTTCCATTTTTAATTTTATATTAATACAATTTTTATAAATATATTATTATTTTTGTATGAATAAATTAATGCCCAGTGTCGTAAAGCGCGAGAACCTATCAAAGAACCTTAAATGCTTCACATTTATATTTTCTTTTATAAAATAATCAGAAGATTTTACTTAATAACTATCACACAAGTTAAAAAATGTACAAAATAAGTATTAAAATAATTTTACAGCAACTCATTATGAAGAGATAATAATGTTAATTTTAAGAAACTAAAAATGACTATTTGAATGGTTTTTCTCTGCACGAATTTAAAAAATTAAAAAATTCACTTTTTAAGCAAATAAATTGTGAATTTCTAGAGTTAAATCACGTAATTTTTAGAAACTTAATATTGCAAAACTGTTTCAGTATAATAAATTTGAAACATCAAATACGTTTATTTATTATAAATTTTCGCCTTGAAGATATATTTTTACTTTATATATAGTCTGTGATAGGATTTAAAAATTTGTATAGAATTGTGCACAAATTTAATAGTAAAAAATACCATACCTGCACATTTGAAAGTACTACACATTAAACAATAAGACATTACTATTAGATTTCGATAAAATTACTCCTAGAATATTTTTTTCGTGGCTCTCTACGTCTTTTCATACCTTTATTTATGGAAAAAAAATTTTTCTTTCTCATCTAATGTGTATATCATGTGTATCATTAATGTGATAGTGTCCATACATTTCAAAAGTTCTTCTATATAATCCACAATTTCGATGTACAATCTCACTTGCAAAAAACTTGGTAAAAAATTTAGACACATTTCATATCCAGTTTTAATCAGAAAATTTCAATATAAAAATTTCACTTAAAAAATCTAGGCAAAAAATTTTTTGAAACATTCTATGTACAATCGCATCTCAATTTCTTTACACAATTTATAATTGTTTACAATATTTTTTTCTTACATCCACTTGTCAAACCAAAAATCGGCAATTTACTCCCAAAAAACTGTATTTTACACAGTGCTATTCTCATTGCTTTACACCAAAGAAATATTTACATAGGTAATTTTAGATCTAGACTCAAACCAAAGAAAACTTTATGTGTAATATTATATGTAAATTTATGGCCTTTTTGTGTACATTCTGAATAAGCAGCCTCATTGTCTATACCCACGATTGAGAAAAACCTTTTGTATAATTCTACGGACTCTTTATGTTCTAAGTCATTGCAAAAAAACTATCAATTTTTCAGTTCTTCTTTCTAATAAAGTATCACAGCGGACAAATTTCCAAGAAAAATATGCCAAAGAAAAAATGTTAAATTAAATTAAATTTTACAGATTGCACTTCATACCAAAAGAAATAATATTTAAAGAATTTGAAAATATTTTATATGTGTGGTATATATATAATGTTGTATACATATAATATATATATATATATATATAGTTATGTATGTATGTATGTATATATATTGTATTAAAAACTACATCGCAAAAATTTCAATCTACAATTCCAACAATTCAAAAACAAAATTAGTAACTTTGAGAAATTGTAATTCACATCTACAAAATTATAAAATTGACTAGAATTTCAGTATCAAATTACAAGAAATAAACTTGAACGTATGCAAAGAACACAACATTGAGCGCGAAGCGCGATGATCAAACCACGCGCCCTAGGCACGCTTAAATTTTCGAGCGATGAAAATGTGCCGCAAAGCGGGCAGGTTTTAACCTTTCTTCTATTTTTTATATATTCCAATTGTGAACTGCTAAAGAGGCCTCATTTACTTTATAAAAAAAATACTGAAGTACATAATATAAAAGAAATATTCAAAAAATATTTTTAATATTTTTTAGCAAATTTTTTACCATGAGTATGTCACTTGGAAATCTGTAATTTCAGTATTAAGGAAGAATATATATTACGATTTTCTAAAAATTGACTATGTCGTATTAATTTGAATTTAGATATAACATAAATATAACCAATTGTACCTGAATAAAAATTTTAATACATATCTTCATATAACCTTTAACTTTACCCCTTTCACTTTTCCATAAAGAGAATATTGATGCAAGATAGTCTGAGAGCGAAACCTAAGTAGCTTTAAGTGTCGAAGTAAAGGAGTCTTGATTACTTAAAAAAAATAAAAATTTTACCATGGAATTACCATGGAAAAATGTACAAGGTTTGATATAGTTCCAGGAATTTCAATCCTGCTCTTACTTGAGACACTCAAAATAAATCGTCTAATTTTTTATGATGTGGGTTAATTAATTACTTTCAATAATTAATTCGCAAATTTTGTCATCAAATAAACTTTTATTCATATTTCGCGCTATTAAAAATTTTACATGTTCTCTTTTTGAAACTATTTTGCGAATTCCTGGAGATTTTAAAAACAATAAATGAAACATTAATGAACTTGAGACTTAGAAAATTTAATAATTTGATTTAAAAATATAAAATATCAAGTTTAAAGACTTCCAGACTCAGAAAACAAAATTTAATGATATGTTAAAGGCATTATTAAAACTGAAGTCAAAATAACAAGTTACTGTTACAAATCTCTTTAACTACAAAAGTTGCTCGAAATATAATTATAATACACTAGTCAACTTAATATTATTGGCTGAAACTACTGCAAATATTAGGATGTGAAATAAAAATGCAATAATTCGTGGATTAATATTACATAAATATTTTATTAAGAAGTTTATTTATAATATAAACATTCTTCAGATTATTCACAACTTTAAGATATTATATCAGTACTTAATTTATGCCTTAAAATTATATTAAATGCCTTCATGTCGTGACCAAAATCCTTATTTCTTGTGACGTTCCAATTATTTCTTTCCTGGTTTTCCTTTTGGATTCGGAGGATCTGAAATTGGTTTTTGAATTTGCTGTATTAGAAAAGTGTACAAAATAAACTGCTTTTACAGGTAAACTAAAATGGTTTTGCGTTTACCATTTATGTTAGACTTAATATACATATATATCCTAAAATTTATATGCATGCGCAATTATTAAATTGGATTCACAAGATCATTTAAATGAATAAATAATTTATATGGATTTATTTTTACTAATTTTGAAGGAAACTCAATATCTTAACATGAGTGTATATGAAGTATAATTTTTAAGTTATTATGTCATCAGTTTTCCAATACGGCATTTTAGTATTGAAAGTTGTCTTCAATTTTTTTGGAAATTGCAACCGAAATTGACAATATCAATCAACATACATAAGGTATTAAATATGAAATTGGACAAAACTCACTAGGGACAGGCGGTCCACCCGGACACGCATGATTGCAGCCAGGTACACCATGACAAGAAACACTGCATTTCGAATCATTATTAATATCTCCATTCTGCAAAAATCAGTAAAATTGTGTAGGATATATTTTTATATAAAAATGTATATTCATTAAGGTAAAAGTAATACAGCCAAAACCTGAAAAATTAACTCTTTTTATAATAATAAGGAGGTCTAAATTCTCAACGTAGTTTATAATAGTTAATAGTTTATTTTCATCATAACTTAATACCTATATTTCCTTTTCTTTTAACGGATCTCCATATTTGGAGTCTGTATACATGCACTGTTAGAAATTCTTTACAGAAATTTTCCAAAATGCGAACTCAAATTTCACACAGTTACAATTTAGCAAAATTGAGAAAATTTAGTTACTTTTTAGTCATTTTATAAGGAACTATTTTCTAATTTACAGTTACACTGTTAAAAATTTCTGTATTAAACTTCCATTATATGTAATGTAATTTTTTTTCAGTAATGTATATTAAATTAAAAATTTTAATAGACATGTGTATATATTTTAATAATGTTTGGTAATTTTAATATATTTTGATTAAAAAGTTATTAAATTTAATATGAATTTATATTCATTTTTCATAATATACAAATCTATTAATTATAAAATCTATTAGTTATAATTTAACATTTATATATTAAAGTGTATTACAATGAATAAGATTTCAACAGTGTAGAAATTACTAAATCTTTATATATTTGCTCGCTAAACTTACAACTTTCAAACGCAAAAAATGTTTTCTTTTTTGGGCTGATTTGAATATGTTCTTTAGTGAAAGAAATAAGTGCAGAAAAGTGCAGGATCTTTTTAACATTAGCATTGAAGTTACTAGTATCTTGCGTTGTTCTATTTATTTATAATATAATTTTTAATTGCATACTGAGTAATGTATCAAGTCAAAATTAATACCTCAATCGGCGTTCCCATTGTCGATAAAACTGCAATGGCTAAAACAAAAAATAAGATATATTAAAAATTGTTGTAAAGTCGAGTTATTTTTAAATTCTATAAGTAGATAATTTTGAACTTTTAAAGCATACCGAAGAAAAAAATGAGCGAGTACTTCCACATTTCTACAAAATGATATTCACACAATCTGAACAGGTACACTAATGAAGGCGCTAATTAAAGGTGAGCATATATATACACAAAGAATGACCTAATAAGAGTCATTTTTAGTCTATTTGTAAATGACAAACAAGAGTAAATTTCCAAAAGGGTTGCACCAGATATATGTTATCGTATCTGTTTATAAAAAAATACAAACTTGAGGTATTAAGCGTCAAAGACAAATTTTACGCAATTTCAGCTGTAACATCAATATTGCGGGTAGAAACAAAATTTCTTTTAATTAAATATTGCACCGTAAATAGGTTAACTTATTTGATCATTCATAAGTGTAAAAAGACAAGAATAAAAGCTTTACAAAATTCTACACTCTAAAAATTTTTTATTCAAACTTCCAATAAAGTATTGGAAGTAATTAACCAATATATGTTTTCAAATTTTTATATAAATCATGTAGGAAATATTCAATGACGTGCCGAAAATTGCGTGTCTGATTTTGAAAAATTCTAAGACTACACTGGAAAAATTTCAATACTAGAAAAAAAATCCAATAGGGATTCGAATATTTCTTTTAAATTATTGAAATAATTCGATAGAAGATTATTTTTTCAATTTATTATTGAAAAATGTCATCACCTATGTATTGGGAAATTCGATTTTTGTTCAGTGTTGGAAAAATGACTTTTTCGGTGTGATGAATAGTTTTGCTTAACGTGCTTAATGTTATAAAAGAAAAGGATATTATTGATACAAAATCAAAAAGGAACTTTAGAAAATTTTACAACATTTACGATCCTTTTGCTAGCAATTTAATGTTTAACTTATAAAGTCCAGAGAATTTAAAAAAATTGCTTTTGGCTAATTAAGCAGACATTAATCACTGATTTTTAATTCGGATAACCAGTTGCATAGTCATAAATGGGCCACTAATTTCAACTCAATCAAATTTAGACTGATTAAAATTAAGAAAGCAGAATACTAAATAAAAAATTTACTAAATTCGTATTAAAACCAATTTAACACAACTCAGTATCAAGAAATAATAAATAAATTTGAGAAAATAAATAAAAAGCTTCTTAAATTTTTAACTTCGCAGATTCTGAACCTATTATTATCCATGGTTATATATTTTAACGCAAAAGACAAAAATAGGAAACAAAAAGTAGTTCAACATTGTTTTGAAATGTTTCTTCATGCTATTAAACCAAATCAGATATCACTTTACCTAGAACTTGATACATTGTATCCTTGAATACAAAGATTGTAAAATATGCCAACAAAGCCTGAATAAGGAAAGTAGTAAAGAGCAATAATTTCGAAGAGAATTACAAGAACACACTGATAAGGCTGAGCTTCGACAACATCAAACGAAGCTCAGCCCAGAAAAACGAGGGCAGTGATAATCAGAATGCAATTAAAAATTAAATTAAATCATGTGTTGATCTGAAATCATTCTGTTTTTCTTTTTACAGAATTTTAAATCAAGCGAAGTTTGGTTAAATCAAGAAAAATATTTTATTTGGAAAAATCCTATCCAAATAAACCATCTTTGGTCGAACTGACCAAAAATTTGGCACACCATATAATGAATAAATTATTTGGTTGATCTAATCAAATTTTAGTCCGAATAGCTAAATATTTTTTTAAGTCTATATGTCTAGATTGTATAAAAACTTTAATTTTATCATATTAACTCTTACAAAAAAGGAGCTGACATGATGCAATTTTTAGTTAAGAAAAATCATTACTTTTAACAAATTTTTTATCTTTCAATATCGCAGAGTCCACCTTTGTTCAACGACACATTACGTACACAACTTTTCAAAGTCGCTCTTATCTTAATGAGGCTTCTGATTTGCCTCAACTCGAATTAACTTGGAAGGAATATAAAAATACATTGAAGGTTGTGTAATTTTTTTCAAGATGCGTTTTGCAATTCAAGGAAATATTCGGTAACCCAACCAAAATTTAGTTGGAGCAATCAAAAAATTTGGTTACTATGCGCGTGACAAAATTTTTGGTTGATTCAACCAAAGAATTCGTTTTATGCAGCCATGGATGTTTTTCTAGAATACGATTTGGTTCAATCAAAAAACATATTTCAAGTAATTGAAATTTTTTCTTTCAAGTAAAGCTTTTAATAATATTTATGTACACAGCTTTTGATGCAAATCAAAACACAGAGAAAAAAACAGAAATGAGATCTTCTTCCACATTCTTATAAAATTATATTTACACAATCTAAACAGGTGAGGGGACGATAAAAGTGCGCTTTCGAAAAGTTACGTTAAAGTAATGAGGTTATTACGAAATACTAATAATTATCAAAGAACGCAATCTTAAGATTAGACTAGTACTTATGTAGGTTATGAGATCAGGGTTCCTCAAAAAAAATGTATATTTGATTTTTATCCATTTTCTTGAAAAAAAAAATCGATATTATTGTTTTTTCATTAAAGCTGAAAAAATCACATAAGGTAAATGTACCAGTCGTTGCGCTGTCGAGCATATTTTACGTAAAATTAAGAAAATTACTTTATATTTTTGTGTTCAAGTTGAAGATATCGTTGAAAATAAGGTTATTATTCATCTCTCATAACAAATTTTTAATGTAAATGCTTACTCAAAAATGCTAAAAAATAAAATATTCCGGAATGTTCAAATCGTAGTTCATAAAATGACTGTGCTTATTTTTTATGCAAATGGAACTCTTCTCGCAATTAAGTATTTATATCAATTTATTCGACATCAATTTTGAAAGTTTTTGATTTATATTTGTGATAACCCTTATATAACAATAAATAATACAATAATAAATTTCTTGCGCAAAGACTGGGCCAAACACATTTTTTCATATTTTCGACTATTTGTTAATAAGTGTTGAAAATTTTCAGAATAAGCTTTGCAATACAAATCAAAAGTGTCTTTCAAAATGTGATTCGATTAATATGACGAAAAATTTTATTTTTCTATAATTAAATTCAATAATCCTCGAAGGGTTTCCTTAACCGCGCAACGACTGGTATATTTACCTTACTTGACTTGCTTAGTTTTATTTTGAAAAAGGCTTTATCAATTAAGGCAAAGTAAGAAATACTTTTTTTCAGAAACAAATAAGTATAAACAACAGAAAATTAATATTAGCAAATATATTGTTCGCGATTTTTTGAAAAAAAAATATAAAATGCTTAAAACTGTTTGAAGTGTTGTTATAAGGTAGTTCGTTCACGAAAATTGGACCTCAGGTAAAAATAGATAATTTTGCTTTCTAGAAAAGCAATATTATTATTGAAGGGCTAACTTAAAAGACAAAAGATTATTTTTCATGAAAAAAATTTGAAACGCAAAAGAATAATTTTATAATTATATTTTATAATTTCAGCCATTAAAGAATTCATTTCCAAAAATTGGAAACGATCAAGTTGTAGAGAATATTTTTCTTAAAAGAATGAACCGTGATTTAGTGGAATCGCATGATTTTTAAAAATTTGGCTCGAAGCAACACATAAGTTTGGGCAAAAATAAAATTTATTAATAAAATTATTTTTTTGTGTTTTAAATTTTTTTCATGAAAAATAACCTTTTTTCTTTCAAATTAGTCCTTTAATAATAATATTGCTATTCTTGAAAGCAAAATTATCTATTTTTGCCTGCGGACGAATTTTCGTGAACGAACTACCTTAAGGTAGTTTCCAAGAATAGAAATATTATTATTGAAGACCTAATTTGAAAGAGAAAAGATCATTTTAGATGAAAAAAATTTGAAACACAAAAAAATAATTTTATTAATAAATTTTATTTTTGCCCTAACTTATTTTCTTATCGCTTCGAGCCAAATTTTTAAAAATGATACGATTCCAATAAATCATGGTTCATTTTTTATGGAAAAAGATTTTCTACAACTTGACCGTTTCCAATTTTTGAAAATGAATTCTTTAATGGCTGAAATTATAAAAAAACAATTTTTCAAAACAAAATTTTTATAAACAAATTGCTGTATTTGATAATAATTAATTCAATTTCAAAAATAGGAAACGGTCATGTTGTAGAAAATTTTTTTCCTAAAAAAAATGAACCGTGATTTATTAGAATCCTATCATGTTTTTAAATTTGGCTCGAAGCGATAAGAAAATAAGTTAGGGCAAAAATAAAACTTATCAATAAAATTATTTTTTTGTTTTTCAAATTTTTTTCATCTAAAATAATCTTTTCTTTTCCAAATTAGCCCTTCAATAATAATATTTCTATTCTTGAAAGCAAAATTATCTATTTTTGCCTGAGGTCTAATTTTTGTGATCGAACTACCTTAATCCTCCTAATGGAATATTATGATTTTAAAATTAACCAATATTTTTACTAATTTGAAGAATTGCAAAAATTTTGAACTCAACTAACTAATTTTTACCAATTTTACCCTATGTCAACCTCATTGTGAAAATTTATTTAGGATTTTTAGAAATGGCCAAATAATATAATTGTTATCTTAATTTTAGAAAATCGAACTTACAAATCATAAAATATTGAAAAATATTTAAATTTAGAATTATCAAAAATAGGTGAAACAACTATACTGGTTTGCCGCGCGACCTATACATTGCTTCGCATGCACGCGACTCTAACCTCAAAATGAGAAAGAAGTGTCATTTTTTCGAGGCATTTTTTCGAAGTGTTTGTCGATTTGTTTGGAGCATTTTTTCTTTCTTTGAAAGATCATTTTTGCGTATCGCGTATTATTTTATCACACCCGAAAATTCACAAGAGCGATAACGATAGCATAATATTTTGTTTACGATCGCTATACATGGTGTTGTCATATCAACGTAATTGTATACTCGTATAGTTCTGAGGACCATACCGTAGCATTGGTCTGATAGCAATATTTTTTGGTTCTGAGGACCAAAATATAGTTCTATTAGCTACACTGTTTTTTTCAGTGCATCACCATGTTTGTTATTAGGTAGCAGTTATTTCTTATATCTCTGTTCCAGATATACTATAATGTCTGGATCGAACAAATGATATTATCGCTGAAACCGCTAAATTGGTCAAAGATATTTACTTTAGCTATAATTCAAAAATCTTCTTACATTCACTTGTTCGTTTCCAGCTAAATTTTTACCTGTAACAAGGATTAACTTCCCTGTCACAGCTGCACTTTTTTCCGTGTAATATTATTTATAAATAATATGTTAATTATAAACATTATTTCAACTAGCGGGTCATAGAATGAATTTTATTGCCCCATATGCGGGGCAAACAAATCCATTTCTTGACCTCATATTAGTAGAAAAAAAATCGTGTGAGACACGAGAAAAACATTTATTTTACTCGTGTGATTGTTACCCTCACTTTGCTCGGGCATTAAACATCACAGAGAAAAGTGGATGTTCAGAATTAACATCTAGATGTTTAACTATGGGACATCCATCTTATATATTCAGTTGTAATATCTAGATATTCAGCTGTAATATCTAAGATGTTAAAATATGCAGAGATTAATATCTTAGATATTACAGTTGAACATCTAGATAATACAATTGAACATATAAGATGGCTGTCCCATAGTTGAACATCCATTTTTCTCTGTGATCACACTCGCAAAATAAACTTTTTTTCCCCTAGTTGATATACGTGTCGACGCATGCTCCCTAAGCTTAATATTTTTTTCTTCTAGGTATAACAAAATTTTAAAAACCAACTGTTTTCAAACTGCAATGAAAAATAACTAACACATCATTATCATACTTCTTATGCATATTTTTTTCTTTGTCTTAAACAATTGTGATGAATAAGAGTCTTAAATCATATTTAATATTCATATTAATTTTTAAATTTTTTCCATTTCTTAACTGAAATTTTTGATCAATAACAGAAGATAAATAAGTAATCAAATTATGATTATCAATTAATAATAAATTTTTTAAAAAACCAATACTTTCCCATATGACGGGAATGTAACAATTTTTAATTGTTTATTAATTCTATTTATTATTTTATCGTGCCCATGAGTAAATATTTTCAAGAAAATGGTGTCCTTAAAATTCAAGATACTCACTTTGAATTACTGCAACAACGGCAAAGATTTTTAACAGAGAATTTTTACGGAACATTTTGGAAGATTTAAAAATGGTCGAACTGTTATGTTCTCTGGATTCACGGTTACAGCTTATAAACAGCACATTTTAAGTTCATTAATTCCTCCTCACGTCCAGAGAATTACAAATGCCATGCACACGCTAATGTTTTCAGATAGTTTTAACAAAATACGAGTACCTCTTATAGTTTAACGCTTTTCTTGTAGAAAATAGAAAAAATATTATCATTATTAAAAACATGCATTGTAAAAATAAAATAATAATGACAGTATATTCTAATGATTTTCAATTCCTAAAATCAGAAGCATATAGAAGTATTTTGTTCAAAAATATGTTATTTGCATAATGAAAACCAAGTAGGACCTGTTCTACACTTTAAAAAAGTATAAGACAAATAAATACTTATTTCCATTTTTAATTTCATATTAATACAATTTTTATAAATAAATTATGATTTTTGTATTAATAAATTAATGACCAGTATCGTGAAGCGCGAGAACCTATCAAAGAACCGTAATGTTTCACATTTATATTTTCTTTTATAAAATAATCAGAATATTTTACTTAATAACTATCACACAAGTTAAAAAATGTACAAAATAAGTATTAAAATAATTCTATAGCAACTCATTATGAATAGATAATAATGTTAATTTTAAGAAACTAAAAATGACTATTCGAATAGTTTTTCTCTGCAGGAATATCAAAAATTAAAAAATTCACTTTTTAGCAAATAAATTTGGAATTTCTAGAGTTAAATCACGTAATTTTTAGAAATTTAATATTGCAAAACTGTTTCGGAATAATAAATTTGAAATATCAAATACGTTTATTTTTTATAAATTTCCGTCTTGTATTGTAACTATGAATCAAATACTTTTAAAAAATTTAACCTACTCTAATATTCTAAATTCGTCTTCCTCTTATATTTCAATTTTCCAACACTAGTTTTTCTCGAATAAATAATAAATATGGATAATTTTGATTGAAACAATTAATATCAGATTTTCATTTCCAAATTCATTGATACCAAAACATCAATTTCCATATAAATGTCGCCTATGTGTTTTTTCCCTGAAGACGACAGTTTGTGTCCCTTTGTATTTCTTCCATATTCGCCTCAATTATCTCCCATCACAACAGATTATTTCTGAGCAATATCACGCTTTGTGAGTCATATCTGAAAATCTGTAGAAGAGGATAATCCCAAGTGGATTCTTAAAGTAACCTTTTCTGAAGACAGGAAGGCTAATTGGTGGGAAAGTGTAATGGCGCATGACTACCTGATACAACTACGAATCCCGAGTGGCTGCATGATGCCCTATTAGTTTATCAACATCCGCCAGCAGCCCGTTCACGAATTAATCGATTATAAATACCGGTATACGTCTACATAGCATATATATATATATACATATATATTATTTGAAAACATTTTCCGTGAAAAAAAAAACACTTCCACTCCGCTGGGTATCGAGCCCAGGACCTTGTTCCTTCTTTCACAGAAATTTTTTAAAAAATATATTCAAAATTCCATCTAGTCTTAAGGTAGTTTTCATCCACGAAAATTAGACCTCCGGCAAAAATAGATAATTTTGCTTTCAAGAAAGCAATATTATTATTGAAGGGCTATTTTGAAAAAGAAGAGATTATTTTACATAAAAACAATTTGAAATACAGAAAAATAATTTTATTAATAAATTTTATTTTTAACCCAACTTTTTTCCTTACCGCTTCTTATCAAATTTTAAAAAATATGCGATTCTAATAAATCATGAATCATTTTTTCAGAAAAAATATTTCTCACAACTTCACCGTTTCTGATTCTTAAAAATAAATTCATTAATGGCTGAAACCATTAAAAAAACATTTTCAAAACGAAATTTTTATAAACAAATTGCTGAATTTGATGATAATTTATTCATTTTTGAAAATTGGAAATGGTGACGTTGCAGGAGATCTTTTTCTTGAAAAAGTGATTTGTAATTTATTAAAATTGCATAATTTTTTAAAATTTGGTAAGAAGCGATAAGAAAACAAGTTGGGGCAAAAATAAAATTTATTAATAAAATTATTTTTCTGTATTTTAAATTTTTTTCATGGAAATTAATCTTTTCTCTTCCAAAATAGCCTTTCAATAATAATATTGCTATTCTTGAAAGCAAAATTATCTATTTTTGCCTGAGGTCTAATTTTTGTGGATCAACTACCTTAAATGACTTATAGTTCATTCTAAATCACAGGTTGATAACGTGGATATAGTAGAGTTCCCTTATCACGGTGAGTGATACACTCTTCTAATGATCAACATAATCAACTGAAATGATTAAATTACTGTATGTTGAAACTTGAAAACAGTCAAATCTAACTTCCACTTTCAAGTTAAATTATACGAAATACTAAAAAAAGCTATGATACAAAATTGTTTACTATATAAAGATCTACAAGTTTAAACTGCAAACTTTTTTTATAAGATGTATATTTTTCTTTTTAATTCAAAAAATACTATTGAAAATCCAAAATTCAATTTTTCAACCAAAATTATCCAAATAACATTTTTTGTTTAAATCAAAATTAGGGAAGTTACAGTATGTTAAAACTTAAAAAAAGTCAATATCTAAATTCCATTTTCCAGTTAAATTATACGAAATACGAAAAAAAGTTATGATACAAAATTGTTTACTATATAAAGATCTACAAGTTTAAACCGCAAACTTTTTTTATAAGATGTATATTTTTCTTTTTAATTCAAAAAATACTATTGAAAATCTAAAATTCAATTTTGTAACCAGAATATGAGAAATACGAAAATAACGTAGGTTTGCAAAATTGTTCGTTTCAATAAGATCTACAAATTTTGTCTGACATAGTTTCTGATAAAACGTGAATTTTTCATTTAAATTTCAAAAAATACTATTAAAATTCAAAAATTCCATTATTTAAACAAAATATGTGACATACGAAAAAAACGTCAAAAGGGAAAACTATTTTCCTAAATGAGGTCCACAAATTCTCATTAGGATAGTTTTTGACAAGATGTATATTTTAGGTTTTGGTTTAAAAAAAAACTGTTGAAAATAAAAAATTCCATTATTTAAACAAAATATGTGGGATACAAAATAAGAATTAAAATAAAAAATCGTTTGCTTAAAAACGGTGTACGAATTTTTTCCTTTTTGAGATACTTGGAAGATAAATTTTTTTCAATCATTTAAATTATTAGAAAGTTACAGAAATGTATACAGAAAATCGAGCGCAAAGCGTGAGTATCATGATGAGAATGTGTTCCTTAAGGCTGATAGAATTTTAAGTAAATTGAATTTTATTTTCATTCGAAATCAAAAACAAATTTAGTAACTTTGAAAAAATGTGATTTACATCTACAATATTCAAAAATTGACTTGAGCATCAGTATCAAATTACAAGAAATAAACTTCTATCTTATCTTGATAACAGCTCATCTAAAACAAAAAAATCAAATAGTTTCAATATTCCAGTCGCTATCGTACTTTCTATGATTATTAATATTTATCAATAAAAAACAAAATGGCGGCCAAATGGCAAAAAAGAGCTTTTTTCATTGTTTATAGCCAAAAAAATAATAGTAAAAATAAAAATTTTATCACGGCTATAGGATGTACGGAATCTATTTATCTGTAGAATATGTGGTTGAAATTTCATAAGAATCAGTTCACTGGTTTCGGAAAAATCACCTACAGCGCATGAGAAAACTTTGTTTCGAGGAAAACGCGTTTAAAGTTTTTTTTAGTGAATAATCATGAAAAAATCTAACCCAAAGTACATACATACATATACTTTCGAAAAGTGCAAAAAAAAATCTATTTTTCGAAAGTGTCAAAGTAGAATAGCCCCTTGAGAAAAATGAAATAATTAATACATGTATGCATTATAATTTGAAGAATCATCGACACAGTGTGTCCTTTGAGTGGAGACTCATTGATGAAGAGTGAAAAGTGGTCGCGTGGCCAGAAGGGCAATTCTAATTACCGATAATAGTCGACGGGGAGGCAGGAGGGGTGGAAGAGATTTGAAGGGAAAATCAAAGCAGAGATAGAACGGGTATTTGGAAAGGAAAGGGTAGGAGAGGAAGAGAGACATAAAGAGGCAAATAGAGAGCCCTTCGGTTATTCTAAACAACAAAGCCCCTTCGGCACCCTCTCCCCTATATATCCGCTACCTCGACAATCATTTACTCTCGCTGGAGGCCATCGCTCCTCACAATAGCCAAGTTATCCATCCACTCCGGCTACTTGCCCGTGAAACGACTACCGACTACCGCCAGCGGGGGTTGCTGGCTCCTCGTCCAATCACCTACTGCACTTCCGTCCCGCCACTTTTCTTCCTACCCCGATTTACTCGTTATATTAGGCGTTAGTTGTAATTCTTCCCTGGCACTCTAATCTCTTGTCTACTTTTTTCTTGATTTTGGAAAATTAGACCGAAGAAAAAAATATGGTTTTGGGTACCATTCGCATGAGTCTTATCCACTTAGAATTAATTATGTATTGTTTTTTGTATTTAAAGAATTTGAAAATCTTACTGTGGAAAAAAAGCCGCTTTCGACTGCGCTGGGATTCGAGCCCAGGTCTTCGGATTGCCGGTCGACTGCTCTAACCACTGAGCTACACAGGTTTCCGACATCTCCTTCTCCACAGGAAGATCTCCTTATATCGCCTAGTGGCTCAGCCTTGCGGCTGTAAATGATTTAAAATTAATTAATTGAGTTTGAAACCTGTGTAGCTCAGTGGTTAGAGCAGTCAACCGGCAATCGAAAGACCTGCGCTCGAATCCCAGCGCAGTCGAAAGCGGCTTTTTTTTCCATAAAAAGATTTTCAAATTCTTTAAATATTGAATTAATTTGTATTATTGCGATATAAGAGCTTGAAATTGTCTACAAGGACACCTGTCGACAACGTATCCTATCTGATACGCGAATACACAGAGAGAAATAAGTCGTGGTTACATTAACCAGAAACATCTGGTTGAATTGAATATGGTCACCAGTACTACAAAGCACAGTCTGGGTGACAAACGATCCCGTAACAATAACCTGAAAACTGGTTGCAATAACCAGATTCAATACGATTTCCTATTTCTGATTACAGTAACCACACGTCGCAGTTGAAAATGTCTTTAAGCACAATTTCAAGTTATATCTGTTAAAGATTTCTGGTTACAGGAACCTGAAAATTTAGTGGCTTCGAGGCAGTAAGGTTCGATTTATCTCGATTTATCACGCGCTAGTCTGCAGCTAACTTCATATTAAGTGCAGTTGTCAATGGTTGTTTTTTATCAACGTAAAATCATACTGCTTATTTCACTACATTTTCTACAACGGGAGAGAATAATTCTGGTACAAAAAAAAATACTATGAAGCATGTATCATCACCTTTTCAAGAATTTTTTCAATTTCTTCCTTCATCTCTAAATCTACGTTGTATTATGTTGGCACCACAATTATTCTTTTCCGTTGTAAAACATATAGTGAAATAAGCAGTATGAGTTTCTTGAATAAAAAAAGAAGTACAGTAAAACCTCATTTATCGGGACACTCATTTATCGGGATCTTCACTTATCGGGATCTCGCAACCTCATTTATCGGGACATTTTGTTTCTCCTCCAGCCACCACTCCTTGTATATAGTGACATAGTTTGCAGATGTTTCATTTGCAGGAGTTTTATTATGTCAATTCTTACATTCTCATCATTGATGAGAAGGTATTGGTTTTATGTGAAAAATGACTTTCGAAATTTTCATCAAATCTTTACGTTTTGAGACCCCCTGAGTCAGAAAAAATGGTTTTTACGAAAGTGTCTGTCTGTCTGTCTGTCTGCCCGTCTGCCCGTAGGTCGTGTGCGGCATAACTCTCGATAGAATTATCAGATTGAATTGAGCTTTGGTACACTTTATCGGAGCCGAAAAAGTAAGGACAAGTTCGTTAACCAGAAACATCCAATCAAAATTGAGGGATTGAGCACTACTTTTGTGTTTTTGAAAATAATTTTTTGAAAAAATCGAAAATTTCAATACTGGTTTTTGATAGTGCTCATAAATATCTACAAATTATCCTTATAACATTTTTTAAATAAATCAAAATTAGAAATGTTACAGCATATTCAAATTCGAAAAAAGTCAATATCAAAATTCCATTTTCCAGTTAAATTATACGAGATACGAAAAAACGTTATGATACAATATTATTGAATAAATAAAGACCTACAAATTTGAATTGTAACTTTTTTTCATAAGATGCATATTTTTCTTATTAATTAAAAAAAAACTATTGAAAATCCAAAATTCAATTTTTTTACAATAATATTCGAAATACGAAAAAAACGTAAGAATACAAAGTTCTTCGTTTCAAAAAGATCTACAAATTTTGTCTGACGCAGTTTCTGATAAAACATATATTTTTCGTTTCAATTCCAAAAAATACGTTTAAAATTCAAAAATTCCATTTTTTAGACAAAATATGTGAGATACAAAAAAACGTTTATATGGAAAATTGTTTGCCTAAATGAGGTTTACAAATTCTCATTAAGACATTTCGGGACAGGATATATATTTTATGTTTTGATTTTTAATATTAAAAAAATTCGATTTTTTTCACCAAAATATGTGAGATACGAAATAAGCGTTGTTCTGCAAAATCGTTTCCTTAAATAAAGTCTACGATTGGTTTTTTCTTTTTGAGAGATTTGGAAGAAAATAAATTATTTTAATCATGTAATTTATTAAAAAGTTACTGAAATGTATACAGAAAATCGAGCGTGAAGCGCGAGCGTCATGATAAGAATGTGTTCCTTAAGGCTGATAGAGCCTTAAGTAAATTGAATCTCCTGTTTCACTTAAATTCAAAAAGAAATAGAGTGACTTTGAGAAAATGTGTAATTCACATCATCTGTAATATTATTATAAAATTGGTTTGAGCTTCAGTATCAAATTATAAGAAATAAACTTAAATGTATGCGAAGAGCACAAGACCGAGCGCGAAGTGCGAGGTCCAGAAGGAACGGAGCGCGAAGCGCGACGATCGAATCGCGCGCCTTAGGCGCGCTCAAACTTGCGAGCGAAGCGAGCTGCGCGCGATATATACCTTCGTTACCATTACTAAATGTCAACATACAACAAGAGTCATGGCAACCCACCATGAGACTGTAGGTGGTAGTGGGGAGCCCCTCCAAATCCCGATAGACGAGGTGTTTACATTTCAAGGGCGTCCCGATAAATGAGGTTTTACTGTATTTTAAACTACATTTATTCTATAAAAATTATTATACAAAATTTAATGAAATATTTTTTATTGATTATATTTTTGATTATAAAATATTTATTTATTTAATAATCTATAACACACACGAACAAGCTAATTTAAGGTTATTGAAACCAGAAAATATGGTTTTCGTAAATAGAAAATGTGGTTATTGGAACCAGAAAAAAAAGAATCATTTAACGCTTTGACTAACTCACAGGTCACTGTGATTAATAATTCTGGTTCCTGTAACCAGAAAAATTTGACACCAGTACACCTTTTCCAAACTAAGTTCTGACCTGAAAATGTGGTCACAGACAAATTTAACAGTATTCATCAGGTTACTGTAACCAGGAATTTCTCTCTGTGAAGTGATCCTCCGATAATGTAGGTAGTGACAAAATCTTCAAACTAAACTAATTGTTTTTTGTATTGTATTCACTACCCTAGATAAGTTTAAAACTTCCTCATTCGTCACCTGATCTACCCAACGTATTTTTAGTAGTTTCCTATAGCACTACATTTCAAAAGCCTCTAATATTTTTCTTTCTCCTTTACCTATATAGTCCATGTTTCGCAACAATAGAGTGCCACGCTTCATATTATGTTTTGAGCAGTTTGTTTCTGATTTCTAAATATATATTTATGATACAAAATTGTTCACTACAAAAAGATCTATAAATTTGAATTGCAAGATTTTTTTATAAGATTTATATCTTCCTTTTTAATTCAAAATTTTTTTATTGAAAATCGAAAATTCAATTTTTTAACTAGAATATGTTAAATAGGAAAACAAAGTAGGAATGAAAAATTATTCGCTGTAATAAGACCTACAAGTTTGTCTAACATAATTTCTGATAAAGTGTATGTTTTTCGTTTCAATTTAAAAGAATATGAATAAAATTCAAACATTTGATTATTTAAACAAAATATGTGAGATACGAAAAAAACGTTGAGATGGAAAATTATTTGCCTAAATGAGGTCTATAAATGCTCAATAGGATATTTTCCTTTTTTAGATAATTGGAAGATACATTTTTTTTAATCGTGTAAATTATTAGAAAGTTACAGAAATGTATACAGAAAATCGAGAGCGAAGCGCGAGTATCATGATGAGAATATGTTCCTTAAGGCCGATAGAGCCTTAAGTAAATTTAATTTCCTTTTTCATTTGGAATCAAAACCAAATTTAGTAATTTGCATTTAAAGGACGTAGAACACAGAGCGCAAAGCTCGAGAACCAAATATTTCGAGGCGCGAAGCGCGACAACCGAATTGCGCGCCCTAGGCACGCTAAAATTTTTTAAAATGCAAAATCCAATATTATAAAATTGACTTGAGATTCAGTATCAAATTACAAAAAATAAATTTGAACGTATACACAGAATATAAGATCGATCGCGACGATCGAATCGCGCACCCTAGGTGCGCTTAAGGTAGTTTTCATCCACGAAAATTAGACCTCAGGCAAAAATAGATAATTTTGCTTTCAAGAATAGCAATATTATTATTGAAGGGCTATTTTAAAAGAGAAAAGATTATTTTACAAGAAAAAAATTTGAAACACGGATAAATAATTTTATTAATAAATTTTATTTTTTCCCCAACTTTTTTTTTTATCGCTTCTTACCAAATTTTAAAAAATTATGCGTTTATAATAAATCATGAATCATTTTTTCAGAGAAAAGATTTCCCACAACTTTACCGTTTCTGATTTTTAAAAATAAATTCTTTAATGGCTGAAAACATTAAAAAAACATTTTCCAAAACGAAGTTTTTATAAACAAATTGCTGAATCTGATAATAATTTATTCATTTTCGAAAATTGGAAATAGTTAAGTTGTATGGAATCTTTTTCTTGAAAAAGTGATTTGTAATTTATCAAAATCGCATAATTTTTTAAAATTTGGTAAGAAGCGATAAGAAAAAATGTTGGGGCAAAAATAAAATTTATTAATAAAATTATTTTTCTGTATTTCAAATTGTGTTCATGGAAATTAATCTTTCCTCTTCCAAAATACCCCTTCAATAATAATATTGCTATTCTTGAAAGCAAAATTATCTATTTTTTCCTGAGGTCTAATTTTCGTCGCTCAACTACATTAAATTTGCGATCAAAGCGAGCTGCACGTGAAGCAGGTGATGAGAATTTGCTTACGAAGCGGGGAGTTTTTTTTTCATTCTTCTTGACTAATTTGCATATTATCTTTTTACTTTTGCAACAAAAAAAAAATGTTAAAAATTGTCAAACAATCCTCCAAAATGCAGTTAACCGTATTGATTAGGCTACTGAAATTAAGGAAAAGGCCGTAAGGGAAATTACGGCTCTCTTCGAATTAGAATGGAATTATTATAAAATATTATTCAATTAAGGAACACATTTTCAACATAACATTCTATCGGTATTATACTCGTGTCTCAGATACAACCCGAAGTGTGTGTATTTTCAGTTTCAAAAAAAAAGAAAAGGGCCCTTATGGCCAGTAGTCATAAAAAGAGCGGCATTCTGTTTTTCAGCTATGTATTTTGGGTTGCTTTGCCCCTGAAAGACATCAGCTGATGTTTCGAAACAATTTTGGTGCCACTTTCATATATTTCTTTCAATTGTTCCTCCTAATTATTCTTTCTTCTTTCTTAATGTAAAAAATCGAATTTGTTTAAAATTTTAATTTAAAAAAATTTTTTTTGGTAAAAAGGCCGTTATGGACGATCATCATAGAAACACAGTTATAATTTTTATTATATGCTATAATAATAGTAATGCACCAATTGTATAATGTTCGTGATGCTATTGTTGTTTTATGAATTTCTAACTTCAAAAGTGCTCCGGTGAAACGTTTTTCAACATAAAGTGTTCATCTTGGACTTAAAATGTTGGGATTTAATGAGGCTATATAGCCCTATACGTAACTTCATACCGGCCACAAGGGCCCTTTTCATGCGGACGCCCATATGTTATTAAAATAATGTATTTCTTCCAAATTTCTCAAAAAAGAAAAAAACTTAGATTTTATTCACGCAAACGAATTTACGTTTTAACGCTTTTTTCGTATCATATATTTTGTTTGAAAAATGGGAGTTTTGAAATTTAATGGTATTTTTTGAAAATGAAATGAAAAATATACATCTTATAGAAAAATGTTGTAATTCAAATTTGTATATTTTTTTGTAGTAAAGAATTTTGTGTTATAACATTTTTTTCGTATCTCGTATAATTTAACTGAAAAATAGAATTTTGATATTGACTTTTTTCAAGTCTTGACTTGACTATAACTTTTCTAATTTTGGTTTAATCGAAATATGTTATCAGGATAATTGTTAAAGATTTATGAGCACTATCAGAAAATAATATTGCAATTTTTGATTTTTCCAAAAAAAAAATTTCAAAAACACAAAAAATGCTCTTAATTCTCACAATTTTGGTTGAATATGTCTGGTTAGCAAACTTGTCCCTACTAATTGGGCTCCCATAAAGTATGCCAAATTGCAATTCATTCTGATAATTCTATCGAGATTTATCTTTTGTATCCAAGAAAGTATTTTAGCTAACTATAATATATTTTCCAACCATTGTTTGTTTTCACAAAATTAAAATCCCCATCCTATTCATATAAAATACAATTTTCATTAAATATAGACCAGATGCAAATTGTATGCGCGTTAAGATAACATCACTCGACTAAAATCGACATGATATTTGAAATAAAAAAATTACTTATCATACATGAACAAAATTTACTCGAAACAATTAAATTTTAATTTGATCAATATGTAAATTAAAGGTTTTAAATGACATGAGTAAGATTTTTCTAATTTAAGAGTAATTTAAGAGAATTGCGCTAAAAATTAAGTAAAATAAATTGCAATTAACTCTGAATTATTTGCATAAAAGTTTTGAAACTCCTGGTCACTCGCATCGGAACGAAACGCTCACCCTTTGTTTATAAACAATTTAAAAATCGCCGTAAGTAAAAATATCAAAAACATAACATTTTGAAAAAGAATCCTGATTTTGTAAATTGAATAGACATTTCTGTAATATTTATTATTATTATTTCTCAAAACATGTCAGAAATAAACTTGTATAAAAGGTCCATTTTCCACGTTTTATTATTTTTGCTACCAATTTGCATGAACTGCCACATTGCGGCTTATTATCTTCAATCCTTTCCGAATTAATCATGTCAAAACTAATTCAATATGTAGAGGAAGGCTTCCTTCAAAGGTACTCAAATTTTCAATTGGTATGTCATATATATACTTTATATATATTTTTTTTCAATCCAAAAAATACAATAGCCTGTGCGAAAATCACAGTATGTGAGTGACGAAGGGTTAAGAGTCTGAAAAAATTGTTTATTAGTCAAATAATCATATATTTCTCTATCCAAAAAGCCATTAATATTCAGCATTACATAAGTAAGTTAAGAGTGGTGTTAATTTTGAATTTCGATCTCGAGAATATTGAGAACCACTGAATACAGTCTACTATAGTTATACAGTAGAACGAGAGTTAAGCGAGGAAACATGTAGTGCGCGCAGGCGATCCGAGTAGAATATAGTAAAGCTTGTTATGCTCCAAGTGGTAGATAATCGTTAAACGTGCAACGCGAACCGACCTTCTCTCCATCTGAAAAGAAAGTTTAACCACGGCAACGTGTGATAGAGTGTAATAAACTTCAGGTTAATTAAATAAAAGGAATTAAAAACGAAAAATTGAGATACATTCGACTTGTTTCAAACAACATAATCGTGCCTAATTTTTAGAATGATTCTTACCTTATATTTTTGAGTTTGATTCCAAATTATTATAATAAACTAATTATTCTTAAAAAGAGAAAAAAAACTTAGCCTGTTGAAAGAAATCATTTTACTGAATGCATTTAATTGACTTCAAAAACTATTTTGGTTGGACAAAACAAATTTATGTTCATTTGACTAAACTTTTCTGTTCAAGTGAACCAAAGCTTTTTATTTAACAGTTTTTTTAACTTTACAAAATATTTTGCTGATTTTACAAAATTTTCTTATTAACCCTCAAGCGATCGAGTCATCGGACTTTTTCTCTCATGATTAAAGAATTGAAAACTAAATATTTACAAAACCAAGAAAAGTATAGATTGAAGAAAGAGTCTTTTAGAAATTCGAAAAATTCGATGGTCGCGCTCCGTTCTGTTTGGACCTCGCGCTTCTCGCTTGGTCTTATATTCTTCGCATACATTCAAGTTTATTTCTTGTAATTTGATACTGAAGTTCTAGTCAATTTTATAATTTTGTAGATTGAATTACAATTTCTCAAAGTCACTAATTTTGTTTTTGATTTCAAATGAAAAAGGAAATTTAATTTACTGAAAACTTTATCAGCCTTAAGGAACACATTCTCTTCATGGCACTCGCGCTTCGCGCTCGATTTCCTGTATACATTTCTGTAATATTCTAATAGTTTACATGATTAAAAAATATATTTTCTTCCAAATATCTCAAAAAGGAAAAAAATTCGTAGACTGTTTTGAAGCAAACGATTTTTTATTTTAACGCTTATTTTGTATCTCACATATTTAGGTTAAAAAATGGAATTTTTTCAATATTTAAAATCAAAACCTAAAATATACATCTTGTCGAAAAATATCCTATTGAGCATTTATAGACTTCATTTAGGCAAATAATTTTCCATCTCAACGTTTTTTTCGTATCTCACATATTTTGTTTAAATAATCGAATGTTTGAATTTTATTCATATTCTTTGAAATTGAAACAAAAAATATATATTTTATCAGAAACTGTCTCACAAAAAATTTGTATCCTAGGAAAATTTTTCGATTAAACTAAAATTTGGAAAGTTACAATATATTAAAACTTGAAAAAAGTTAATGTCTAAATTCCATTTTTCAGTTAAATTATACGAAATACGAGAAAAAGTTATGATAAAAAATTGTTTACTACAAAAATATTTATAAATTTGAATTGCTATATTTATTTATAAGATGTATACTTTTCTTTTTAATTTAAAAAAATAATTTTGAAAATCCGAAATTAAATTCTTTAACAAAAATATGGAAAATACGAAAAAAACATAAGTTTGTAAAATTATTCGTTTCAATAAGATCTAGAAATTTTGTCTGAGATATTTTATGATATTGCCTTTTTTAAATTTTTATCATACTGTAACTTCCCAATTTTGTTTTAATCGAAAAATGTTATATAGATAATTAGTAGAGAATTATGAGCACTTTCAGAAAAAAATATTGCAATTTTACAAAAATTATTCTTATTTTAACAATTTTGGTCGGATGTTGCTGGTTAAAGAACTTGTCCTTAACTTTTTTGACTCCAATAAAGTATACCAAAGCTCAATTCAATCCTATAATTCTATCGAGAGTTATCGAGTATACAACCTACTACTACTACAGACAATGACAGACAGACACTTTCGTAAAAACCGTTTTTTCCAACTCAGAATGTCTTAAAACGTAAAGATTTAATAAAAATTCCGAAAGTTATTTTTCACATAAAACCAATACCTTCTCATCCATGATGAGAATGTAAAAATTGTTTTCATATAAATGAATTAAGTTTGAGGTGAGAATGAACGCGACTCCTGGTGAGTTAAGGTAGTTCATCCACAAAAATTAGACTCAAAGCAAGAATAGTTTTGCTTTCATGAATAGCAATATTATTATTAAAAGGCTAATTTGAAAGAGAAAATATTATAATCCATGAAAAAAATTTTAAATGCAGAAAAATAATGTACTCTCTAAATCTGAATCAGTCAAATTTTCACTGATTGAATCAGTGATTTGCCTTTTCACTGATTCATCAGTGAAAAAATATATTTCACTGTTAAATCAGTTAATTTTCACTGATTCATCAGTGAAAAAGATATTTTTTCCTTATCACTTCATACCAAATTTTACAAATTTATGCGATTGTAATAAATCACGAATCTTTTTCTCAGGAAAAAGAATCTTCACAACTTTAATGTTCTCATTTTTTGTAAATAAATTCTTTAATGGCTGAAACCATTAAAAATCAATTTTCTAAAACAAAATTCTTATGAAAAAGTTGTTGAAATTGGTAATAATTTGATCATTTTAGAAAATTGGAAATGCTTAAGTTGTAGAGCAGGGCCAACGAACTATGTATGGAGTGTATATGGAGCTCTCTATACCCTGGATTGGAGAGAGTATAGAATTCCATAACCTGAAACAAGCATGATTTTTTCCTTCATGTATAATATATTTTCAAATATTTTTTTCCTTTGAGAAATGTTTTTATCGAGTTTTTCTTATGGAAAATTTAAAGATTGTATGATTTACTGTCTTTGTCCTAATAAAAGAATTTAAAAAATCAGAAACTTTTTGTCACCACTCTCTAAATCTGAATCAGTCAAATTTTTACTGATTGAATCAGTGATTTGTCTTTTCACTTATTCACCAGTTAAAAAATATATTTCACTGTTAAATCAGTTAATTTTCACTGAAGCAATCAGTGGAATTTGACTGATTTACAGTAACCTCTTTTTAGCTATTTGAATCAATCAAATTTCATTGATAATCAGTACATTTTTACTGATTCATATTTAGAGAGCAACCCCCCCCCCCCCCACCGCTCGGTTAAAATGAAAACTCCATACCCTGAAAAAGTTTACTTCTCTGGCCCTGTTGTAGAGAATATTTATCCTGAAAAAATGATCTGTAATTTATTAGAATCACATCACTTTTTAAAATTTGATATAAAGCGATAAGAAGTAAAGTTCGGGTAAAAATAAAATTTGTTAAATGCATTATTTTTTTTTCAAATTTTTTTCTTGGAAATTAATCTCTTTTCTTTCAAATGATCGCTTCAATAATAATATTGCTTTTCTTCCTAGCAAAATTATGTATTTATACCTGAGGTCCAATTTTTCGTGGATGAACTACCTTAAATTCACCAAATACGTTTGTTTTGGTTGGATCGACAAAATTATTATAGAGCATCAAAGATATCAAGTCCCGTGCAGAAATTGCCCAACTTGTTCCCAAGTTCCGATCCGGGCCCGATCAGATTTTCCACATGTGGCCGCAGGGGGGCACATGGTGTGGCCCGGGTTGAAACCACATCGGATTATGATAGACAAGATTATTTTTAAATTTTGTGTTGTGGTCGTAATATTGTAGTGACTATATTGAAATTAAAATGTCAAAAGCAAAAAGTACATGGCGAGTTCGGAAGCACAGAATCGTTGGTGTGATTTCTTATATCCGCATTATAAATCAAGCTAAGTTAATTCACTAGATTCATTACATAGATCCTAACATTGTAATGAATTAGATTATTACTTGAAATATTTTTTTTTAACTGTAATTTGAAATGAAAAGAAAATTATAATTTTATGTGTAGAACGTTATTGTGTTTCATTATTTTTTATATCGTATATTCAATTCTCCAAAGTGAATTTTTAAGAAAGGAAAATATTTTCAAATTCTTTAAATATTATTAATAATGTAATTTATTTTTAAATTCAGGAGTATCGAATAGTTCTATAGACTATGAAGATAAGTTTGAAGATTATACTGTTTGTATACTTTTAATTATACTATTACAGCACTAATCTGAATTTAAGAAATAAATTTTTTTGAACCAACTTTTCATTGTTATTAAACGAAAACCTTTTAAATTTCACTATTTGTAGAAATAAAAAATTAGAAGGGGCCATATCTGGGCCCGATCGGGTAGGACGTTTCATTACTGGTCTGGCGCTAGACAGATTACCCTATCGGGGCCCGATCGGCGCCTCACCAAAATTTCTGCATGGGGTAAAATAAAAAACAAAATAGCTTTAATCTTATGGTTGAAGAAAATCAAACGCATTGCGAGATTAATTCTGTTGCATTGTCAAGAGAATTGAGAAGTACTTTTGATCCCTTTCAACTGGGACTGGCCTTTATGATTGTAAGAGGAAAAGAAAAAAGACTGAGGCTAGATTAGGGAGAGATTGTAGTGACTAGAGATGATCGATTGCTCTATATATGCACTGTTATGACGTAGATCATTGCTTGAATCACGATGTATGGAGTAATCGGACGAAAAGACACCCCCGGGTGCCCATTAAAAGGGCGAAAGATGTCCCAGTAGGGATATTGTGCGAGGCTTTACGTGGCCCTACCGATAGATGGATGGAAGGATGGATTCTGTTTCACGACATCTACCACTTCCACTATCGCGTGGTCTTGCTTCGGTGAGCCCACATGTCGCGCGAATTCGAAAGCTTACACTCGCGCCCAAATGGACCATACCGAGGATGTATGGTCGCACCCTAATAGGACCAACATAGCACCAAGTGGTTTCCCGCCGGGCGCAACGACCGGGAACGAGTTTGCCTACAGATACCTCTCTGCTCTTATTTATCTTCAATTAACTTGTAAACAGTCAACCTGCTCAAGCTGAGCCAAATATTTCATCAAAATGAGACTTTTGTTGGCTTTATAATCCGCGAAAATATTTTGTACTTAGATAGATAATATATTTCATTTAGACTAGAGTTTTTTCGTTGCTACAACTCATTTGTTTGATATTTTGTTGAACAATTTAACTAAATGGACAAAAATTTTGTTACTTGGGTGACCTCTGTGAAAATTGTATTTTCTTGATCTCCAGCCGAAAGTACGGTACTCACGGAGAAAAATGAATATTGACCCATAATATCTAGATATTGAGGTACAATGTCACTAGCATTCAACTATGTGACAAACATTTAGATATTCTACTTCAATGCCTGCATATATTGAAAAAAAGATATTAACCACCAGTATCTCAAATATTGAGCTTGATTTCTCAGATATTAAAAATGAATATTCAAGATACTAAACTTCTGAATATCCTCGTTAGTAAACTTGAATGTCTGAGGTACTAAAGTTGAATATCTCAGATATTGAACATCAATATCAGGTATACTGAAAAGGTAAGTTATAGATATTACAGCTCAATGTCTAAGATACTCAAAAAATTATTTTAAAGGTTATAAAATAACTGCATATTCAGTTTTTAGAAAAAAGTCAAATTATATTTTCTTATGTACATAAGTATATAGTAGATTTATACATCGCTCTCATTTTCATTATTTGGCATGTCTAAAATTAATTTAATGTTCTTATTAGAAACTTAACCTTAACACTAAGGTTAGATTTCATTCTCGGCTATAAACCACATATAAAAAAAATATATAACTTATATGTTTTACTTACTCCATCTCAAGTTAAAAACCCGATCACTTTTATTCCATTAGAAACACTTATTAGAATTTCAGGAAACTTTAATAAACTTTCAAAATTTATCTTTCCGGTACGCTGCAAGCATGTCAATCTTAGATTCACTTAGATTTCGATGAGCGCACAAAAGTGATCACATAACCTTTATATATATGCGTGTGCACTTCATGCTTCAATATCTAAACTATTGAATTTGAATATCAAATGTTACTTTTCGGAAAAATCTTATATATTGAAAAAAAAAATTTAATATTGCGTGTCAATATCTAGATATTATGGATGAATATCTCCTATTTGAATATCTACTTTTCAATATCCATTTTTCTCCGTGCTCCCGGCCGCATTTCACTCCAGAAACAACGACTTTTGTGGCCGTTTATTGTTTTTTTCGGCTCAGTAGTGTCGTTAAATTCATCGTATAATTTGTTTATTTAATTTAATTTAATGTGGCTTCATGCAATTGCACGAAAGAGTAACTCTTAAAAAGAAAAACAAAAAATTTATGTACACGGTTTATTTTATATTAAAATTATATTAATAAAAGTAATAATAATTATTGTAATAAGATTAGTATCACTGGATGTGTGATGTTAAAGTTACTGTTGATCAATATTAATATTGTTATCGAAGAATAAATTTTCTCTGGTATTTGTTAATTTTTAAAATTTGTTTGATTTAAACTTTTTTTTGCAGTTATTGTATGATGTGTTATTGTATGTGATGTAAATATTTCGGCTTCGCCTCGGCATTGATATCACATACGCCAGGAAATCAAACTTTCTGGCCTAGGGTCGTAATATACTATATTTATGTTCATTTAAATAAACTGCTTTATTTAAAGTTACAAATTTTGGTTTTTTATTCAAACTTATTTTGATTATTTAATCAACTTTTCACTTAAAATTTATACTAAAAAAATAAACGTACCAAGTATTATGAATTTTCCTTATATTTGTATATAAAAAATTTAAAAAATTGATGTGTACTTGTTTTGATTAGATATAATAAGCTTGTTTGACAAGGAAGAAAACCATACGTTTGTTTGATGCAAATAAATAATTTTTCAAATTTATTAAAATTCACTGTTAAAAAGTTCTGTTAAAATTTTTCGAAACACGTGATAACTGAAACTTTATACAGTTACAATTTTGATAAATTAAGAAAATTCACTTTAATTTTAGTGAATTTTTCAAGTTTCAATTAGTAATTGCTAAATATTCTCATTCTTGCATCTTAAAATTTTGGAATATATACAAAAAAATTTCGAAAATTTCAGTTAATCTTTGTGGCCGTCTACTCTCTAAATTTGAATCAGTCAAAATCCACTGGTTATCAGTGAAATTTGACTGATTCAAATAGCTAAAAAAGGTTACTGTAAATCAGTCAAATTTCACTGATTATTTCAGTGAAAATTGACTGATTTAACAGTGAAAAATATTTTTTTCACTGATGCATCAGTGAAAAGGCAAATCATTGATTCAATCAGTTAAAATTTGACTGATTCAGATTTAGAGAGTACCTATATGTTTTCAAGAAAATCTGAATTTTTACTCAATTCACCGCTTCTTTTGGCTTCCTTGCTTTTGGATACCAAGAATATCCATATTTCCATTATATATGAATTACATATAAGTCCACGTTTATCCATATTAGGGGGGGGGGGGGGGGGGTGTCAAAAAGTGGTAAAAAATTGTCCCTTATGTTTGTAACTTAAAAATTTCGTAAATTTCAGAACCTTGATAACATTAAAAATTTTAAGAATTCGAAACCGTTACAATTCTCAAAATACAAAAAACGACCAAATTTGAACCAAAAAAATTGTCTAGGATGAACAATTATGAGAAACCAACAAAAAGAGGGAAAGAAAAAAGAAGGTAACCTTCTAAAACTCCTTTCTTCTTTTTCTTTCTTTTGTCTTTTTTTGTCTCTTTTCTTGACTCTGATTGGAGTTCTCATCAGTGATCTTTATTTCTAAAATATGAAAAAAAGTAACTATGTAGTAAATATTGCACATATGAGTCCTATTTTTGAGTACAACTTTGCTATTGCTAAAATTTTGTTTCTTAAATCTGGGAAATGATGAAAAAATTCAAAACGGAGATAGATAGACTACTTTTGGTTTTAAAATTAAAAAAAAATGTCCGATATATTTTGCTAAAACTGACTTTCTCTTCAATTTTGAAACCAAAAGTAGTCTAAGTTCGTTTTTATCTTCTTCACCATTTCCCAAATTTTGAAAAGAAAATTTTTTGTACTTTAGACACAAACATCTGTCTAATAATTTTATGTAAATTTTCTCATGTTTTTATATTTTTCACAATACCAAAGTTGTACTCTAAAATAGGACTCATATGTGCAATATTTACTAGTTACTTTTTTTCATCGTTTAGTAATAAATATCACTGATGAAGACTCCAATCAGTCAAAACGTTTGACGAAAACTACTGTTTTTTCATTTATGGACCCTAAATCCAATCATCCAACATAATAAAATTGAATCTTTATTGAATCATTAATGAAGAAGCTCAACAGAAATGCGTGTTATTGACACCATATGTAATAATAATTCAAACGCGAGAAGCTCAAATATATAAAGGTATATCAGATTCTCGTCAGTATCATATTACCCTACTCTGACATTACTTTGTCGAAAAGGTCTGCCTCTAGGATCGCTTTTGTGTCTAGCACTGAACAAGCCCGTGTGTTGCATTACATGGGTTGGTTTTGGTTCCAGAGAAGAACCTCTATCCATACCAGGTACATAATTTGTCCAACTCCCTTTGCATCGATGCCGCCAACCTCTCTCGCCTTCCCTCAGACACCAGCCAACATTCTTACGCGCATTGCAGTACTGGAATCCAACTCGCGAATCGTTGACAGAGCCACGAATCGATCGCTGGTAGTTCTTCCGCGTCAAAAAGGAACCGACGAATCGGCGCCGAGGTGAACTCGCTTGCTGGAAAAAAAGGAAACGCGCAGTGTGAGTACGCGTGCGACATCCGGCTAATCAGAAAATGTAGGAGTGCGGGAGACTAATAGAGAGTGAAAAGGCATCAAATAAACAAACAGCGGCTAAGGGAGAAAAACCAAAGAGGGTGGGAGAGAACGAGAAGAGGAAAAAAGAGATTATAAGAGAGAGAGAGAGTGAGTGAGAGGGTAATAAAGTAACTAAGAGGGATAGAGTGATCGAGTATGGGAGGGGTGCTCGTTCAAGAGGGTGAGAGGCGAGGCGAGGGTGAAATAGGGCTATTAGGGTTGGATGTAGGCGCCGCCCCGGCTATTAGAGGGTTGTTTCACCCCTCCCTGTGTGAAACTGTGGTGGCTGCCGGAAATGTGTGGGAGCGTAAGAGAGTCACTCTCTCTCTCTCTCTCTCTCTCTTCCTACACGTTTTGGTAAGCGTGGCACGTATCGCGATTGCGAACCTCTGTACAGGTGTAAGGGCGTGTGCGTAGATGTGAACGAGGCGCGTTTCCACGGCAACGGTGATGCTGGTGAGAGATGCCTTTAATAGGTATCTGCTGGAGATGAACTCCACCGGCAAACATGTCTACATAAATGCGCGGCCCCGTATCTCTATGTGGACGATACATGCCTAACGATCTACACTGAGTATAACCACTTTTTGTAGGGGTGCCTCCTCCATGTGTGGTGCTTCTCTCTTTTCCACTGTGCGGTCTATGTTCGGGCGTGTGGAAATCTCTATGTGGATATTGCGCGCGCCCGGGTCGTCAGCACGGGATGGAGATACATCGGAATGCATTTCAGTACCAGAACCCGGACTTGGTGATAGAGAAAGAGAGATAGGGGGTGGGAGGGGGAATATTGTTGAGAGGAGAGGGTGAGGAATGAAAGGAGGAGAATGGAGAAAGAGGTATTACGAAAACTAGGGGTTGTGGAAGAAGAAGAGGAACGAGCGAAAAGCAGCCTCGGCGACAGCTCGTCTAAATGCTAATAGCTTTATCGACTGTGGCTCAAAGTCGCGGCTTTTTGATTCTTACTCTGGAAGCTATTTCTAACCAACCAGAGATCCAAACGGTCGACCATCCGCCACCCTCTTTATTATACCGAGCTCCTGGTTTCATCCCTAGTTTTATGTCCTCGAATGTGTATCCTTGTGATGTGCACGACTTCATCCAACCACCTTCGTGTCCTTACACCTTACTGAACATTATATAAATAGATGTAACATAGAAGCAGAGAGTCGCTAGTGCTTATTACTTGCATTGAATCCGACTGCGCTGAATGGAAGCGAATTGATGATGCTGATATAGGAGCATTGAGAGGAAACGATTTTTTTTTTAGAACTTTTTTTTCAGGAGGGACTTTTACTCACTGGAGATGAATCTTAACAACTTTGAGGGCATGTGTTGCTCGAGAAAAATAGAAATTTCATGGGAACGATTTACTCCAGTTTATATATATGTTTGTATCCAAAATATATAAAATTTGGGAAATGTTAGATAAGATAAAAACGGACGTAGGCGAACTATTTATGGTTTTGATAATGAAATAAAATTCATTTTCCGCCGTACACCCAAAGTTAGCCTTGTCGGTTTCGTTTTGCGTGCGGAAAATTTATTTTCCCGCAGTAGTGTGGTAAAATTTTAATTGTGCGGAAAATTCCACTTTCCGCACGCAAAACGACACCGGCTCCGCTAACTTTCGGTATACAGCGAACAAAAAATATTGTTTGTATCACGTGCGGAACGTATTTAACCGCGTGAGCGAGTCGCGACTCGCTCTTGCGTTAAAATATGCCTTTCCGCACTTGATACGAAATATTCTATTCCGATACAGTTTTCTAAAATTTCACTTTATACCATTTTCGGAACCAAAAGTAGTCTATCTACGTCCGTTTTTATCTTCTCCATTATTTCACAAATTTTGAAAACTAAATTTTATGTACTTTTAGAGTTCTCGAATTCTCAAGAATTTAAGTTCAAGTAATATAACCGAGAATATTACAGAATTTAAGGAATATAAGAGAATATAAAAGGAATTTTAAGAATTAATGGTTTAAATAATTATTTATCAATATTTATAGTACCTTTATAGTTAAATAAGAGGCGCTTACTTATATAAATATATTTATATATTAAAATTGTATACTGTTGACATTTTGAATTTAAAACATTGAATACTAAAAATCGTAAATTAATCCCATACTTAAATTTACATTACCTCTATAATTATAGACTATATATAAAATCCTTTACTAAACAATATAATCTATATAATATACATATAATAATTATATTAAATTATATATTCATTTTTCAAAATTAAAATTTTTAAGAAACAAAACAGTTTTTTTTCTTGCATTTCCCGGAGTCGTTGCAGGATACGGAATTTATACATCGGCAGGGAAAGTCAAGTAAAACTTAAAAAAGATAGGGAATTTTTTTTATTCAACAAATCATATTTATTATTTAACCATTATAATTATAATTTAACAAATAAATTCCTTTATTAACTCCCACTGATATGAAGTAATTCCAATTTTAATAAAAAAATGTAAGATTTCCATACAATAGTTTTCGCAATAATACTTGAAACAATATTTAAAGAATTTGAAAATCTTTCTGTGGAAAAAATGACGCTTTCGACTGCGCTGGGATTCGAGTCCAGGTCTTTCGATTGCCGGTCGACTGCTCTAACCACTGAGCTACACAGGCGTCCGACATCTCTTTCTCCACAGGAAGATCTCCTTATATCGCCTAATGGCTCAGCCTTGCGGCTGTAAATGATTTCAAATTAATTAGTTGAGTTTGAAATTTTTGTCACTGCCTACATTATCGGAGGATCACTAGTCGCGTATCAGATAGGATACGTTGTCGACAGGTGTCCTCGTAGACAATTTCAAACTCTTATATCGCAAATAATGCAAATAAATTCAATATTTAAAGAATTTGAAAATCTTTCTGTGGAAAAAATGACGCTTTCGACTGCGCTGGGATTCGAGCCCAGGTCTTTCGATTGCCGGTCGACTGCTCTAACCACTGAGCTACACAGGCGTCCGACATCTCTTTCTCCACAGGAAGATCTCCTTATATCGCCTAATGGCTCAGCCTTGCGGCTGTAAATGATTTCAAATTAATTAGTTGAGTTTGAAATTTTTGTCACTGCCTACATTATCGGAGGATCACTAGTCGCGTATCAGATAGGATACGTTGTCGACAGGTGTCCTCGTAGACAATTTCAAACTCTTATATCGCAAATAATGCAAATAAATTCAATATTTAAAGAATTTGAAAATCTTTCTGTGGAAAATATGACGCTTTCGACTGCGCTGGGATTCGAGCCCAGGTCTTTCGATTGCCGGTCGACTGCTCTAACCACTGAGCTACACAGGCGTCCGACATCTCTTTCTCCACAGGAAGATCTCCTTATATCGCCTAATGGCTCAGCCTTGCGGCTGTAAATGATTTCAAATCAATTAGTTGAGTTTGAAATTTTTGTCACTGCCTACATTATCGGAGGATCACTAGTCGCGTATCAGATAGGATACGTTGTCGACAGGTGTCCTCGTAGACAATTTCAAACTCTTATATCGCAAATAATGCAAATAAATTCAATATTTAAAGAATTTGAAAATCTTTCTGTGGAAAAAATGACGCTTTCGACTGCGCTGGGATTCGAGCCCAGGTCTTTCGATTGCCGGTCGACTGCTCTCCAGCGCAGTCGAAAGCGTCATTTTTTCCACAGAAAGATTTTCAAATTCTTTAAATATTGAATTTATTTGCATTATTTGCGATATAAGAGTTTGAAATTGTCTACGAGGACACCTGTCGACAACGTATCCTATCTGATACGCGACTAGTGATCCTCCGATAATGTAGGCAGTGACAAAAATTTCAAACTCAACTAATTAATTTGAAATCATTTACAGCCGCAAGGCTGAGCCATTAGGCGATATAAGGAGATCTTCCTGTGGAGAAAGAGATGTCGGACGCCTGTGTAGCTCAGTGGTTAGAGCAGTCGACCGGCAATCGAAAGACCTGGGCTCGAATCCCAGCGCAGTCGAAAGCGTCATTTTTTCCACAGAAAGATTTTCAAATTCTTTAAATATTGAATTTATTTGCATTATTTGCGATATAAGAGTTTGAAATTGTCTACGAGGACACCTGTCGACAACGTATCCTATCTGATACGCGACTAGTGATCCTCCGATAATGTAGGCAGTGACAAAAATTTCAAACTCAACTAATTAATTTGAAATCATTTACAGCCGCAAGGCTGAGCCATTAGGCGATATAAGGAGATCTTCCTGTGGAGAAAGAGATGTCGGACGCCTGTGTAGCTCAGTGGTTAGAGCAGTCGACCGGCAATCGAAAGACCTGGGCTCGAATCCCAGCGCAGTCGAAAGCGTCATTTTTTCCACAGAAAGATTTTCAAATTCTTTAAATATTGAATTTATTTGCATTATTTGCGATATAAGAGTTTGAAATTGTCTACGAGGACACCTGTCGACAACGTATCCTATCTGATACGCGACTAGTGATCCTCCGATAATGTAGGCAGTGACAAAAATTTCAAACTCAACTAATTAATTTGAAATACTTGAAACTAAATGTCTGGAACATAACCTATAATATTATTACCCTTTCAGTTCTCGTTTTCTATTTTCTTCCGCACAAATAAAATGCACATACAAAGTTTAAGAGATGATTTTATATTGCAATAATAATTCATTTTCATTCTTCAAAATGTTTAACAAGCCAAAATAACAAAATTCTTATAAATTCTAAAGGAATTTATCTGCCGGTTATATTCTCGTTTTGGTTACCGTTCTGAAAGTAATATAACCGACTCAGAACTCAATGTGGCTTAGACACAAACATGTGGAAACCTAAAATCAATAAAATTTGTTAATTTCCTAAGTATCACATGCTCTTAAGGATAATAATATTAATCCTTAAGGGCATATGATACTTAAGAAAAGTAGCAAGTTCATGTGAACAATTTGGTCCAATTTCTACATGTTTGTGTCCAAAATACATTAAATTATGTTTTCAAGATTCGAAAAATGGCAGATAAGATAAAACGGACGTAGATAGATTACTTTTGGTTTTGATAATGAAGAAGAAATTTCCAAAATATTTTGTGAAATTAAACTTTTTTTCATTTTTGAATATATGTACTTAAAGTTTTGAACGTTCATTAAACGATGAAAAAATATTTTTTTTGGGAAACTAAATAATTAGTTTCTTCTCCATCAAATTAAAAAGTAGCGTATATTCAATAACAGATTATATATTTAAAAAGCTCTAAATATTGACATAATAATTAATTTTGTTTTAAAAGAAAAATTTTTTATAATCGTTCAACGATCGTTCAAAATTGTAAGTACATTTTGAATATTACATGCCCTTAAAATACTCTACACAAAGTGGGGATGTTTTTAGCTTTAGTAAAAATGACTTCAAAGAACGTTCGATTATTCTTTCTTTGTTGAGAATTTCATCAATAGGTAAACGGGTTTAGATTCATGGGAACATGATTCGGGGTTTTGAGAATGTATTTTTATTTGAAAAATACTACATTTGATTTTACGTTTTCTCTATATGTATGTAATTTTCAAAAATTGTGCAACTAAATTTTCTGCAATCTGTAAATAATAAAATGGTCTAGATTTATTGCATCAAATTAGAATAGAAAGAACCAGAAAAACATTTTAGTTACTTGAAAAAAACCATTTTGTTGATTTAAAAAAATACTTTGGATGAATTGATACTTTGTTTATCTAACTGTATTTTACAAAATATTTTATTAAATTTACAAAGTGAAACAACCATTTTTAACAGAAAATTAAAAGAATTTCTTTTTTGAATTAAAAGAATTTAAAAAAAATAAAATCCACATAAAAACAAAATCCTGGGGTTAAAACAAACATTGTCTTTAATAAACCAAATCTTTTTTTGAGTGGAGTTTTTTATAATTTTCTTAATGTAACTCGAAATGGTTAAGAATTTTTAATTCATATACCGAACATTGTTTTATGACATAATATTGGTATAAAATTGTCACTATACACTCAGAAAAAATATTTGAGTGAATCTAAAAAATTGTTTGTTTGAAACACTTTCTTTGATGTAAAGAAATGTTTTGTTTAAAAGAAACAAAATTTGTTTAATTCAAACAAAATATATCTTTGACCATATATCAATGCATTAATTTCTTTGTTTCGAAGAAAAATTAATTTGATTCAAACAAATATTTATTTGGTTCAAAGATATTTTGTTTGAATCAAACAAATTTTATTTCATTCAAACAAATCATTTCTTTAAATCAAAGAAAGTCGTTCAAACAAATTATTTTCTTTGATTCAATCAAATCTATTCTATTATGGCATAAAAAATTCACGACTCCAGTCTCTTGTCTAAAATAGACATCTAAGAATCTTTGTGTTTGATGAATTAGCCTAGGGAGGTGTGTAAAAAGCAAGTTTCAGGGCAAAAGAGAGAAAGTGATAAAAATGGAGACAGTGTTAATTAAAAGGAGGCATTTTAATTCTAAAAATACGAATACTCGTATACGTGTAGCGGCAAAACTTCACTTTGAGGCAACGCGAAAATACAAGGATCGAATGAGGTGTCGGAAAAGCGATTCGGTCGAGCGTCTTGGTCGCTCTCGCGCTTTTCCGAGCCATTTTCACGTGCGGTTTCATTTAGCTATGAAGCAGGCAGTGGTTACACAGATACAGCGCTTCCATTTTCTCTCTCTTTTAGTTTTTTTCCACCATTTCTCTCATCCCCATCCCTTAACTATTCTACATCTGGCGTTTTTTCTTTTTTCCTGATTCCTTTTTCTAGCGCCCGCGCGTAATCACGACGGACCCGAAACTCCATTTTAACCACCAAAAACCAACCTCGTCCTTGTTTCTTGCTCGGTTTTATGGAAACGCAAACTCGTCCAGAACGCGTTAAGCTCTTTCCACTCCTCCCCCTTCCCTTTCATGGGTCGAAACTCCAGAGTTTTCTACGGTCGCCACTATACGTCGCCACATTCATAGAATTTTTTGGGCTTCCCAGAATGCTCGCTGCAAGAATTTCGAGACATGAAAATACCTTCCCCATTCACTTTGTATAAACATTTTTCTCAGTCCAAACTTTTTTATCCCTTAGCTCGCTAACGCTGATTGTATAGTTCAATTTCAAACCAATATGATTTTTCTGCGAATTAAAGGCGAATTAAATAATTAAGTTTATTGCAAAATATTTACTAAAAAGAAGTTGACAACGTGCACTGTAAAAAATATCGGTAAATTTTCCTACTATGTATTAGGAAATTTTTCCTAAATCCTTAGGAAGCATAGATTTTCCTATAGATAGTGGAAATATTTCATAGATTTGAAAATTGACCGGATTTTCGGACTTATTTCCGAACTATTAGGAAATATATCAAAAAGGTGAGAACATTTCACAAATCTCCTAAGTTGTAGGAAATGTTTCCTATGAAAAGCGGAAATTATTCAATTTTTCCTAATAAACTGGATATTTCTCTAACCAAACAGTAGGAACTATTTGCAGTTCTATGTCGGAAATATTTCCGACTATATCTTTGGAAAAATTTACGACCCATTTATATTTGAATCTGTCCGACTATTTTCGGGAAAATTTTCGAAATTTTTTTACAGTGTAAACCCGAACTTTCAGAAAGATACTTTGTAAATTAAAAAGTTATCTTACATGAACGAATAAATGTATAATTTAGTCACGTGGTCTGACTGATCCATAGCCTTAAATTATGTCAAATAATGATTCGGAGAAATAAAAATTCGGATATATAGTTATCTGGAAATATAAACATTAGGTAATGTGATGAACCGGAAATATAAAAGTTAGAGCAATTGGTAATTTGGTTACATAAATTTCGAAAAAATGAATTTTAGAAAACATAGAAATTGTAGAATATTTATTTGCCTCAAATCAATATCACAAAGAGATATATTTATTTCCATGGATATTTTACAGAAATGAAAAAAATGCAGTGTGTCCAACACAGATGATCACCCGTACAATAGTTTATTTTTCAAATAGGAATAGGCACCTTAATAATAAATTTTGAGCATATTTTTCTCATTTTCCAACTTCAGCTATTTGGTTATAAAACTCATTTAATTTTTTAATAATTCTGATTGGCAGTTAGGAAAGGAAAACTTAATTTTAAATATTAAAGAATTTGAATATCTTTATGTGGAAAAAAGACGCTTTCGACTGTGCTGGGATTCGAACCCAGGTCTTTCGATTGCCGGTCGACTGCTCTAACCACTGAGCTACACAGGCGTCCGACATCTCCTTCTCCACAGGAAGACCTCCTTATTTAATTTAAAAATCATTTACAGCCGCAAAGCAAACCATTAGACGATATAAACAAGTCTTCCTGTTTAGAAGGAGATATCGGACGCCTGTGTAGCTCAGTGGTTAGAGCAGTCGACCGGGAATCGAAAGACCTGGGCTCGAATCCCAGCGCAGTCGAAAGCGTCTTTTTTTTCACAGAAAGATTTTCAAATTCTTTAATATTTGAATTCATTTGCATTTATTTGCGATATAAGAGTTTGAAATTGTCTACGAGGACAACTGTTGACAACGTATCCTATCTGATACGAGACTATAGTGATCCTCCAATAATGTAGACAGTGACAAAAGTTTCAAATTCAACTAATTAATTTGAAATTTAATTTTAAAATCTAAGACGGTGGAGTTTTCTAAAATTGTTTAAAGAAGATAGTAAGTTATCATTTCTTAAAATGCGATCACTTTTAAAGAGTTAACTTTAACCTACAGTAATTCTTACTAAAAATGATATTTTTACATTCTCATCATATGAGAAGATATTGGTTTTGATGTGGAAAATTTGCTTTTGGAATTTTCATCAAATATTTACGTTTTGAAACACCCTGGAAATAAAAGCATTTTCGGCATTTTTGAAAATCTTTTCTTAAAAAATCCAAAATTGCAATATTGTTTTTTGATAGTGCTCATAAATCTCTACTAATTATCTACATAAAATTGTTCGATTAAACCAAAACTAAGAAAGTTACAGTATATTAAAACATGAAAATAGTTAATATCTAAATTTTATTTTCCAGTTCAATTATACAAGATACGAAAAAACGTTAAAATACAACATTTTTAACTACATATTTGAATCGCAACATTTTCCCATAAAATGTATATTTTTCTTTGTAATTAAAAAAAATACTACTGTATATTTTGTATTCTGATTTTAAAAAATACTATTGAAAATAAAAACTTCCATTTTTTAACGAAAATTAGTGTTCCTTAAGGCCGTCTCGTAAGGTCTAAACTCACTAATTATATATGACCACTTTATTAATAAAATAATAATTTAAATAAACTTTCCGAAGAAGACAGAAATGCAGGAAAATGTAACGCATTACTGTTTTCTTCGGAAGATTTGTTAAAATTATTATTTCAATTATAACGCGATCATATATAATTATAGTGACCTCAGAGCCTGCCAAACGGCCTTAAGTATATTGAATTTCCTTTTTCATTTGGAATCAAAAACAAATTAAGTAACACTCAGAAAATGTAATTTCACATTTACAATATTATAAAATTGACTCACGTTTCAGTATAAAATCACAAGAAATGAACTTCAATATATGCAAAGATAATAAGACCAAACGCGAAGCGCGACGATCAAGTCGCGCTCAAATTTGCGACCAAAGCAAGCTGCGCGCGATTATAATGTGCTCGCAAAGCAAGCAGATTTTTAATATCTCTTCTCAGTAAAGTGAACATTTTTTTTAATATTATGAATTGAATAACAGGACTAAAAAATTTTAAGTGGTAATTAATCAGGTTTTCCAGATACAGTCGAACCTCCTTAAATAGTCAAACTTTGCTATTGGAATATATTTGATCGATGCAACGGAATTTTTGATCTCGTTTGTTCGCTTTTTATACAATTTCATTTGGAAACAACTCTGGGCGGGCAACTTACGCTGTTGCGCGTTAATTCGATAGAAGCCGGTCGACTATCCGTAGCCTCAAGGCAAAGAACTTTCCCGCTACAAACTCTGAACAGGCTCTTTTAATTCGCGTTTACTCTGAACGGCGTCACGTAATTAGTCGCTCACTCCCGGAGCTTAATGTAAGACAGTAAAGCTTTCCTCGCTTCTTACCCTCATTCGTTCTCGGAGAGTTTCTATCCAGCCTTCCCCAGTATTTTGCCATTGTACTGCCACCCCTTTTAAACACGGCTGTCGTTAATCGTTTGTTGTCTAAGTATATCACGCGTTTCCTAGCTGTCGTGAATCATTTATCTACTTAGTAGACTATAGCCACGTAATGAAAATAAAGAGATTAAATAACGTAGTTGCTAATCACCTTCATCAACTTCTCGTTATCAAATACTCTATAATGATGTACAAGTATCTTTGAATGGAAGAAATTTTATTTGATTTAATTCTATTAATTTATCGGATAGTTATAACTAAACTTCTCATCAATATTAATATAATCTACGAGAGAATTGGACAAAATATATTTTGAGATTAAATAAATATTTCTTTTATACGGAAACATTTGAATGGGATTGATTAAAAGAATCATTTAGAAAAAAAATTTTGATGATTTAAGCAATCCTTTTACTTGTATTACGGAAATATTAGGGCCATGGATCAATCGGACCATGCGACCAAATTCCTGTAAAAGATCGTGTGAAATAACTTTTTTATTTTACAAAATATCTTCCTGAAAATTTGGAAAATACTATAAATCACGTATGTTCACAGACGAAAAAAGATTTTTTTTTTAAATATGTGACTATTCTAATTAATATGTTTCAAATTTGAATGAATATTTATTAAAATTGAAAAAACGTGAACTGGTTCACGAATTTAACGTTCTGGAACAATATAAATCGTGTCAAATTTTTTTAATGGCAATTTTTTCATCCAATTACTATTTTTTATTGAATTCATAGTTTTTATTTATTCAATTATTTTCCCGAGTTAATCTCTTTCACTCAGAAAAAAAATTTGATTGAATCAAAAAAAATTATTTGTTTAGAAAAATTTCTTTGATTTAAAGAAAAAATTTATTTGAATTATATAAAAAATTTATTTGAATTATATAAAATTTGGTCGATGCAAACAAAGTATCTTTTTGAACCAAATAAAAATTTGTTCAAATCAAGGAAATTTCTGCCTTAAATCAAACAAATTATATCTTTGATCACATACAAATACAATAATCTGTTTGTTTTGAAGAAAAATTTATTTAACTTAAAAAAGTATTTATTTGACACGAAGATATTTTGTTTGAACTATCAAATGTTATTTAATTTAAATAAATCATTTTTTTAAATTAAAGAAAGTCTTTCAAACTAATTTTATTTCATTTAATCAAATCTTTTTTATCAGTCTTGATACATTTTTCATTGGGATTATTTCCACAAAAATTCCCTTTGAACACTTCAACTTAGGAAGATAATTAAATAAATAAAGCAAATACTGGGCCAATAATTTGACAACCGTACATTTTTCCAATGACATGTCATACAAACATTATAGCCCACGAAATTTAATTTTTTTTACGAAAAACTGTTATAAAGGTGAGTTTATTTCTACCACATTTTTGCTTGATGTAAATTATTCATTAGATTAGTCATTGCGTTCTAAATGCGAATAAAACAAACTACTCAGTGTTTATTCGAAATTTTGTCACACAAGGCTTAACTCAAGTACGCAGTAGAATAACTGTAATTCTAAATTAAACTGGTTTTCGTGAGCACTTTTTACAATTCTAGAAAATTCATAAAAATAGATTATATTCAAGTTTCATGAATATGATATGCAAGTGCAGTTAATTTTATTGATATTTCTCGATGAAATGCAATGAATACTTTTTTATTGCACTTACATTAAATTTTATACAATCTTTCTCTTCAAACTTTAGATGTGTTCAAAGTGAAACATTAACCTACTATAAATTCTGATTCTCACACACAGTAATGAGAGATTTCATAAATCAGCGAAAAGCTAAGGGGAAAATACCATGTCAAGCTTGAAAAGGCTTAGCGGTCATACTAGAATATTAACTAAAGTGAAATCAAGTGCACGTACTTACAGTTAAATCGCCGCAGTTGTCCCCAGCGATTCATTCCATATCTTTTTTCACGACCTCAACATTCAGAGGTCCCTATAATATTATCAACAATGATTCTAGCTTCCATTTGTAAGCTGTGCGCTGCTCTTCAATTATTTTAGCAACGATTCCTTTAATAAAAGTATACAGACTTTTCAACCAACTGCCTTTTATCCAACATTAGCATCAATTAATTTTAATCAAATATCTCCGACATTCAAAAGAGAAATTCCATGAAGGAACAATTGCCTCAGGCTACGAAAAACGATTTTACCTCTATTGTGGCATAATTACCGAACTTTTTCGCGAAAAAAAAAAGGAATTAGATAAGGAGCAAGATTGGGTCAATATTGGCTAAATATTTGAAACGTCTCGCCACCAATATTGTGCCAGTACTGGACTAATAATCACGGTCTGAAATTACCAAGAAAACATTTTGACACAATTTTTGGCCACCATTAATCAATCTTGGCTCAGTATCGGTTCGTTGGTGGTCCGAACTTTGGTTTCAAAAATTAAAAATTTGATAGCTGAAGTAAAATATAACTTCAGACCAATTTTAGGCCAGACTTTGTTTTTTTTTCTACTTGTGTAAATTATTGTTGTGAGGTATGTGGCTTCTAATCCAGAAGTGAACCCCATTACTAGACCAAATTTCGGCTAAAGATGTAATATATTATTGCGACTTAAAAAGAGGACTAATGTGGGAAACTGAAATAATCGTTTCAGGATTCAACACAAGGAATATCAGTATTCGGTACTGACCATATGAAAAATGGGGTCCATAAATATTCTCCAAATTCTATATTTCTTAAAATTTATTTCATCGAATTTCATATTCGATATTGAACAATTTTAATATTAAAAATGCTTAAAATTGAATATTTCCTGATTTAAAGTAAATTTAAATAATTTCATTGTAAAATTTTATCACTTTTAGAATGTAAGTTGAAACATTTTAACATTCAAACAGCATTTTAGGAAAATTTTTCAATAAAATTTGTGTCTGAAACGATTAATTTTTTTTTCAAGATTCATGATTGATATAATCGATTGAGATTTTCATTATTTTGAGAACTCGATACAGTTTTATTGGTCGTTGATACTAACCATATAAATTTTTCAGTTTATAGCATTCACTCTGTTTTTCATTAAAATGACTCTTCTCATAATTTAATTAAAATAATATTTACTATACTAATTTTCCGAACTAATTTGTCAAAAACTGTATGGCAGTTAGGTTACTTTACAAAAAGAAGTAACTCGTAACAGTTACAGTTACTGGAGAAAGTAAATTATGTTACTTTTCATATATCCTCCCTCCCACCTAATTTTTCAATCCCGAAAGATTAAAACAAAATGATTTTTTTCAATATAAAATAAAAAATACGCAATTTTTTCCGATAAGTGGAGAATATATATTTCAACTATAGATATAGGTTTGTTTGAATTACGCAAATGAATATAATAATCTAATAATAATAATAATAATAATGAATAATCTTCTGTTTTCTTGACGCGCGCAATTTTTAAAATTCTCATCCTTTGTATGAAAGCAATCGAAAGAAAAGGGAAAAAATTAAAAAATTATCTGAGGGTAGTATAATCCCTGAGTTTTAAACGATAGCATACTACATTACATAAGGTTAGTCCATTTTATTCCCAAATTTTGATGAGATTGGAAAATCTAGATATCCCCTTGTCAGAACACATGGGGTTTTTTCACAGAATTAATATTTGTATACTGATTTGTATGAATAATTTACTTATAATTTACATTTATATTGTAATGTTATTCGCTCCATTTTAATTTTTTACTCTAAAAGTTTTTTTACGCGGTTTTATTAGAAGTTATTATTATTTCAAAAAATAGTTGAACACTACACTGTTAGAAACGTTCGGAAATTTACAAAACAATCTTCAGATATTTCTATATATTTTTTATGTATTCATGTATTCACTGATTAATTATTTCAGTGAAAATCAGTGGATTTAACGGTGGAAGGGCTTTTCACTGATGAATCAGTCAACAGGCAAATCACTGATTCACTCAGTGGAATTTTGACTAATTTGAAAACGTACTAAATGTTCTAAATTTTCATTAATATTATGGAGCTGAATTGAATTTTCATAAAATATATCTCAAAACTACAAAACTGTAACATACTTATTCAAATATATCAGAAATTTCGTAGCTGAAACTGAGTTTCAGATACATGTGGTTGAATTTTTAGCTGCATGTAACGGTAAATTTGGAATTTTTTTTTTTACATAATTTTAACTCAAAAATAACAGAATTTTCGGTAATTCTGTCTTAATTTTGTGAGGCTGCAGCTGAATAAAACTACGGTCACATGTTCTGTGTAATTGCAGTAGAAATTTCTAACAGTGTAGAATTCGTATTAGCAATTCTAAGCTAATTGTCATAAATAATCCTTTGTAATTTTATACTATATATGTAATAGCATCTATATCTTCAGTAACATTTAGACACAAACATATACTATTTCTTAATTTGATGTATCTCAGAGTTATGGGCCAGAATTTTATTGTTATTCCTATGAAAATTTTTTTTGGGTAATTTATCTATGTTTCCTGTACAATTTTATGTAAATGTTCTAGGCATACTTTATAATTTTATATATATTTTTTACATTTTTCACATTACCAAAGTTTATCCCAAAATAGGGCTCATATGTGCAATATCTTATTCAATGTTTTGATATTTTAGAAATAAAATTCACTGTTGAGGACTGCGATTAGAGTCGGAACGTTTGAAAGTATGTAACTTCCTGAGTTATCATTTCTGGACCCTAAAGCCAATTATTAACAACAACATCGTATGAAATTATTATTTGAGGGCCGATACAAGTCCTATTCTATGAATATTTTTACAATTAACATAATAAAATAAAACACATATTTCTATAAAAAGTTTTACCATGTACGAATAATTGAACTTTGTACCCTCATTTCTTCACTTTTAAATCTAACTTTCGTATAGTTTCCGCATTTATTGAAAAAAAAATCCTCCACTCTATATTCGTATTCCGATTGATATGCCATTGCCTGTCCTTCCCCCGGAAGAAAATAAATGGAATCCAAGACCTTAAGGGTCTTATTCAGAAAGCGATTCTCTAGGGAAAAACAAAGGTTTTGACTAACACGCCTTGTCGAAACATCAAGTTACCTTGTTGCGGCACGCGTAAAGAGTATAAATTTCCTGGATACCGACCTTCTCTTCATTCATCGAGGGTGTAGACTCTCGAGAGTAGATGAGAAAGGAAACTATCCTGAAAATCGTCCGATGCATTTGTGCTCCCGAAGTTCGCGGCCGAGTGATTCGTTTCGTTCGTTGCAGCATAATAGGGACCCCCCGCGGAAGCTTACCTGCATCATCGACTAATCACATCGGATAATAGCGAACAATACCAACCCCCGTGAAAAGTGAAGCATACTCACCACTTACCTTCTATCTTCTTTTCCTCTCTCCACTTCTCATCATTTCCACTCTCTCAATCCACCAGCAACCATATACTCTCTTTTTCTCTCCTGAGGATATAATCCTCTTACACACTGTGCACAAAGTAAAATAGACCAGGCGGCACTCGCCCGTAACTATACTACTCTGTATGTTACACACTGGTATGAAAAAAAGAAAAATGGATGCCCGGTATTAAAAAGAAGAAGGTAAGAAAAAGTGTGTATGGAGCGTTCTGGAGAATTGGCTGGACCGCAACAGAAGCATTGTATTGGCTGGAAAATCTGTTAAGCGGGTGCCAAATTGAGCCAAATCTCCTGATCTGAAAAGTTTAGCGATCGTTCGACTGTTCGAGTGGTATTTGGGTGAGTCGAGTGCTTGTTCGGCGCACTCTCAGTATAACCTCGTTATAATCAGCAAAGTAGGTTTACCGTCGGTTCTAGGGGTTGAGTGCCGGTTTCTAGTTACCTTTTGGAATATAGTACCACCAACACGTACTTTTGTATAGATACGTTTGTCGGGCTTTTGTCGCACGTTTACGCCCCATCGTGTAAACGTTCTTATGTATAGTGTATACCTGTGTATATGCGCGACCACCCGAGTATGCATGAGTTTGTCCCTTTCGCACTTTCACCCCCCCCCCCCCCCCTCCTCCTCCTCAGTCCGCATTACTCCTATTTGGTCCTCATAGAAGGACAGCACAAGTAGCTTAACTATGGCGAGGGAAACGAGTTGCGCAAACTAAACGTGCTCGCTTAGAGCACACAGGAAAGCTTTGCTCGATTCAACAAACGTTTGTTTCACACATCTACAATGTTGTGTGCTACTTAGGACTTAGGTAGTTCTTAGTCGGAGGGCAATGCAATTCGAGATACAGGGTGGGCCATATAAAATTTTAAATTTAAAAAGTCAATAAAAAAAAAACGGCTTGATATTTTTCAAAGGTCTAACATTTATTTGAAAGGTTGTTTTATGGAATTTATTTGTGGAAAACAATTTCGGAAAAATGACCACCACGGCTGAGTTTACAGTAGCTTATCCGATCCACCCAATTTTGGAGTACTTTCTCGATGGTTTCAGGCCTTATGGCAGCAACAGCAGCTTGAATCTCGTACTTTAGATCTTGAATTGTTTCTGGATGGTTGGCGTAACATTTATCTTTAACAGCTCCCCACAGAAAATAGTTCAACGGAGTTAAATCGCAGCTTCTGGGAGGCCAATTCACATCACCTCTTTTGCTGATTATGCGATTTTCGAAGATAGGGCGTATTAACTCCGTTGGACTATTTTCCGTGGGGAGCTGTTAAAAATAAATGTTACGCCAACCATCCAGAAACAATTCAAGATCTAAAGTACGAGATTCAAGCTGCTGTTGCTGCCATAAGGCCTGAAACCATCGAGAAAGTAGTCCAAAATTGGGTGGATCGGATAAGCTACTGTAAACTCAGCCGTGGTGGTCGTTTGTCCAAAATTGTTTTCCACAAATAAATTCCATAAAACAACCTTTCAAATAAATATTAGAACTTTGAAAAATATCAAGCCGTTTTTTTTTATTGATTTTTTAAATTTAAAATTTTATATTGCCCACCGTGTAGATGATAACATTGCTTATGATACAATCTTATGTATTTTATTGGTTTTTTAATCATGTTTCCTATTTGGATATTTGATTTGATTACGAATATTATTTTAAAGTATGAAATTAAAGACTTTAAGGAAGTTGTGCTAAAATCATGTATTTGGGAAAAAAGTTTTTATATGATGTTAATATTACCAATTCCAAAGTGACCAGAACTCAACGGAGCCAGGCTATTTTGGATTCAAATGGGTATTATGGAGCAACAGAAGGCATAATGTATGGTGCAGGCAAGTTTTTTTCACGATTTTTCATTTAAAAAAAGTTTAATGTAGTTCGATCACGAAAATAAGACCTCAGGCAAAATAGATAATTTTGCTTTCAAGAATAGCAATATAATTATTGAAGGGATAATTTGAAAGAGAAAAGATTATTTTTCATGAAAAAAATTTGAAACACAAAAAAATAATTTGATTTTTGCCCCAACTTTTTTTCTTATCGCTTCTTACCAAATTTTAAAAAATTATTCGATTATAATAAATCACGGTTCATTTCTTTAGGAAAAAGATCCTCTACAACTTGACCATTTCCTATTTTTGAAATTGAATCAACTATTATCAAATACAGCAATTTTTTTATAAAAATTTTGTTTTGAAAAATTGTTTTTTTATAATTTCAGCCATTAAAGAATTCATTTTCAAAAATTGGAAACGGTCAAGTTGTAGAGAATCTTTTTCCTAAAAAAATGAACCGTGATTTTTTAGAATCGCATCATTTTTAAAAATTTGTCTCGAAGCGATAAAAAAATAAGTTTGGGCAAAAATAAAATTTATTAATAAAATTATTTTTTTGTGTTTAAAATGTTTTTCATAAAAAATAATCTTTTCTTTTTCAAATTAGCCCTTCAATAATAGTATTGCTATTCTTGAAAGCAAAATTATCTAGTTTTGGCTGAGGTCTAATTTTCGTGATCGAACTACCTTAAAGGGGTTTTTCTTAAAACAACGTTTTTTTACAACTTGTTGATAAAATCCCTAAAACTAATGAACCGATCCTTATGAAATTTTCACCACGTATTATATACAACTATAGCTATAGCGCATGTCAAGGACTTTTTTAAATCTTAATTTTAACTGTTTTTTTTTGTTGCAAAAAAGGTGAAAAAAACACGTTTTATTTTCTCAGTTCGAAAAATATCTGCCATTTTGTTATTTTTGCAGAAATAACAGAATCGTATTACATTCGCTATAGCCATTAACATACTGAATCTAAATCCGTTTGATTTTTTTGTTTGGGACAATCCATCTTCGAGATTTCATCAACAGCGCACAGCTATCTACTTTTTGAGGACCTATGATTCGCCACCATTTTCATCGATAAAAAGCGTCTAAAATAAATAATAAAAAATTTATTTATATATATTGTAAGAGTGTATTTAATTAGCCTCAAAATTTTCATATCAATATCTATAATATAAACCTCTCAAGAAAAATACATGAAAATAGCCTTTTTTCAGCGTCTAATGTGGGTAGACCCCTTAAGGGCATGTAATACTTGGGGAATTAGAAAATTTGATTGATTTTAAGTTTCTACATGATTGTGTCCAAAATACAGAGAATTCAGATTTTAAAATTTGAGAAATGATAGAAAAGATAAAATGAGACGTAGATAGACGACTTTTAGTTTGGAAAATAGAAGAAAGTTCAATTTCATCAAAATCTATGGAGAAAATTTTTTTATTATCAAAACCAAAAGTAGTCTAACAATGTCGGTTTTCATCTTCTTTACCAATTTCCACATTTTGAAAACAAAAATTAATATAATTTGGACACAAACATGTAAGAAATGGACCAAGTTGTTCACATAAACTTATTACTTTTCTTTAGTATCACATGCCCTTAAGGCTTCAAATTATATATTGTTTACAGTTTTGAAAATAAGCAGAAAATCTTAAAATATAGTTATTTGAAAAAATGTTTCTTTTAAAAAAATTCCTTTAACGATTTCAGCCACTGGAAACTTTACTTTTAGGGCCATGGACCAACCTCGTCACGTGATTAGATTCCTACTTTACCGGCATTTCAGTTTGTGTAACCCCATTTCTATAGAAATTAAGACAGGTAACTGAAAATTTGTAGAATCAAATAAAATACATTATTATAGGTCTGTCTGGTCATAAATGTTCATAACTGAGGGGTTTTTCGAAAATGACGATAGGCGCTCGAAATTCGGTAAAAGTACTGTCCAAAATGGTAGAAAATACAAAGTTTGACATGTGGTAAACAAAAAATACGACTGGATTCGGCTCGACTAGACGCATCTTTTATGTTCGAACAATATTTTCGTACAAAAATTGGTTTTCAAAATAAAAAAATACAAACTTACTTTTATTCATCTGAAAAAAACGTGTTAAATTCAATGTTTTTATTTTTTATCTGAAAAACCAATTTTTGTACGAAAAAATGGTTTAAACTTAAAAGACGCTGATTTAAAGATAAATCATTTTTGCATTTTGCTAGTATATTCTGCCATGATTAGAAAGTTTCCCCTAGATTGTCCAAGCAGGCTGAAAAATACTACAAACTACAATTTAAAAAATTATGTGACATTTTCTCGCCTAAATTTAAAAGTTGTATAGTAAAAATTCAACATGATGACTTTGGCTGTAAAAAACCCCACATAGAAATTTAAAAAAAAGTTAATATTTTTGCAAATATAACTAAATTTTATTGAATTACTATACGTATTGATTTTTAGAAAATTAATGCAAGTAAATACATTGCCTAGATTTTTTACTTATTTACACTAATTTTTGAAACATTTGAAAAAACAGATGGTCTTATAATTTCTGACGGTAATGTATATGTAATATAATCATATTACATTTTCTAAGAGATATTTTTATTTAATATTTTAAAACCTCTTAAGTAAGGGAGAAGATAATAATATTTGATACGAATTATTTTATATGAAAATCATTGGGAAGTATGGGGATCGTTTTTATAACGAAAATTATATCAGAAGTGGTAATTTCATTTTGTTTACTCCATTTATCAGTTCATTTCTGCGCATTACTTTTCCTATATTAATCTAATAACCTTACCTGGCCCATTAGTAGTTACCCGATGCATTATCCGTATTTCGTTTCCGTTTCCATTTTACTTCAAACATTATCCACTTAAAATTTTGTCCTCATAATCCCTACACACAATTTATCTTAATATAATAATAAGAAAAATATGACATCAGATACTGCCAAGAGGCTTATACCTATTCTAAGGATAAAACATTGTATTAGTTGTCATATTTACTCTCTAAATATGAATCAGTCAAAATCTACTGATTATCAGAGAACTTTCACTGATTCAAATAGCTAAAAAGAGGTTACTGTAAATCAGTCAAATTCCACTGATTGCTTCAGTGAAAATTAACTGATTTAACAGTGAAATATATATTATATATTATATATATATATATATATATATATATATATATATATATATATATATATATATATATTCTAGACGTAGTTTTGTTTTAACTGGCAATCGAAAATTATAGTCTAGTAAAAATTTCGCATTATTTTTTTAACTAGATTACTCTATCATGCTTTTTAATTCATTCAAGCAGATTTCTAATTATTTTGATTATGCATTTTAAATAAACCTCTTCATTTATTTATGATCACGTATTTTAGGATTTGAAAATATTTAGTTGAGGAACTTTTTTTGAAGCATTTTAAAAAACTGCATTATTGTTCAAATTTGAGATAAATAAAGTTGATAAACTATATGCGTGATTCCCTACAGAGGAAATGAAAGCAAAATAGTTTGGAAATTGATTTGCTGTTAAAAAATCAATCGCTCAGTTTGCTCATTTGCGAAGCGATGTAGAGGATAATCCTAAAGAAACGAAGCTTGTGCAAATTGTCTGGCTACTATACTGAGGTTTTAAGGGGCATATGTAGGACTTCTGCAGTACTAGGGGAAAGACAACACTATTATTAGTATCACGTTACGGATACCCTACATCTAATTGCAAAAATTTTCGACACGACACAAGAATAATCTTTAACATTTTTATTTAAAATCATTGCTGTGGTTGCACAATATAATATCGTAGTAGCACTCCGGGCATCTGTGCGGGAGGTGTGGAGTTCGATCCCTGAGTCAGTACCAATAAAATTTTTTCAAAGTAATTTTACCGAGACAGAGGGTTTGGATTCCACCTTTGTATACAACCTGCCAGAAAATATTCTAAATTTTTGCTAACAAAATTTATTTTCATCAAAAATGCAAAAAATTTTCCTAAAAGATCTAGTAATTTACACATTTTTTAAAGAAATTTCCTACAATTTCCTTCCCCGATGAATGCATGAGAATTATTTTGATCAATTCTCTACAAAACCCACAAAATTGTTGCGAAAATTCCGGTAAAATTTCGTATTAAAAAATTTCCCTTAAATTCCATACAAATTATAAAGTTGAATAACACCTGTTTATTATAAAATTTTCTTTGAACTTTGGCAATTTATTGAAAACTTGGAGGTGTTTCCTATAACTTAAGGAGTTGAATGACTTTCCTCAACAAATTCTCTGCAAGAGTGTTTCTATAAATCATCGACCAACTAAATACAATGGTAAAACCAACACAAAAATATCTGCCCGCTTCGAGGGCACATTCTCATCGCGCGCTTCGCTCGCAAGTTTGAGCGCGCCTAGGGCGCGCGATTCGATCGTCGCGCTTCGCCCTCCGTTCTTTCTGGACCTCGCGCTTCGCGCTCGGTCTTATGCTCTTCGCATACATTTAAGTTTATTTCTTATAATTTGATACTGAAGCTCAAACCAATTTTATAATAATATTACAGATGATGTGAATTACACATTTTCTAAAAGTCACTCTATTTCATTTTGAATTTAAGTGATACAGGAGATTCAATTTACTTAAGACTCTATCAGCCTTAAGGAACACATTCTCATCATGACGCTCGCGCTTCGCGCTCGAATTTCTGTATACATTTCAGTAACTTTTTAATAAATTACTTGATTAAAATAATTTATTTTCTTCCAAATCTCTCAAAAAGAAAAAAAAAATCGTAGAATTTATTTAAGGAAATGATTTTGCAGAACAACGCTTATTTCGTATCTCACATATTTTGGTGAAAAAAATCGAATTTTTTCAATATTAAAAATCAAAACATAAAATATACATCCTGTCGAGAAATTTCGTAATAAGAATGTGTAGACCTCATGTAGGCAAATAATTTTTCATCTAAACGTTTTTTTTGTATCTCACATATTTGGTCTAAAAAATGGAATTGTTGAATTTTAATCGTAATTTTTTGGAATTAAAACGAAAAATATATGTTTTACCAGAAACTGCGTCAGACAAAATTTGTAGATCTTTTTGAAACGAACAACTTTGTATTCCTACGTTTTTTTCGTATTTTAAAAATTATTGTTAAAAAATTGAATTTTGGATTTTCAATAGATTATTTTTGAATTAAAAAGAAAAATATGCATCTTATGAAAAAATGTTACAGTTCAAATTTGTAGGTCTTTATGTATTCAATAATATTATATCATAACGTTTTTTCGTATCTCGTATAATTTAACTGGAAAATGGAATTTTGATATTGACTTTTTTCGAATTTGAATATGCTGTAACATTTCTAATTTTGATTTAATCAAAAAATGTTATCAGGATAATTTGTAGAGATTTATGAGCACTATCAAAAACCAGTATTGAAATTTCTGATTTTTTCAAAAAATTATTTTCAAAAACACAAAAGTAGTGCTCCGTCCCTCAATTTTGATTGGATGTGGCTGGTTAACGAACTTGTCCTTACTTTTTCGGCTCCGATAAAGTGTACCAAAGCTCAATTCAATCTGATAATTCTATCGAGAGTTATGCCGCACACGACCTACAGACAGACAGACACTTTCGTAAAAACCATTTTTTCTGACTCAGGGGGTCTCAAAACGTAAAGATTTGATGAAAATTTCGAAAGTCATTTTTCACATAAAACCAATACCTTCTCATCCATGATGAGAATGTAATAATCGTAATTCAACCAAATCATTTTCTGGTTTAAATTATGAAGGAAGCAAATAGTATATTACGTGCCTAGGCGCACAATGAGGGTTATTGCGTGAAGAGCGTCAATGCTCGCAGGAGATCGAAGCCGAGGCGCGATCAGTCCTGCGAGCATTGTCGCGAGTCTCGCAATTTCCCGAATTGTGTGCATTGGCACGTATTCTATTTTATGTGACTCCGGTGCGTATACGAGTTTTTATGCGTACACTCGAATCTAATCTAGTATTGTAGTTGTTTGCGGCGCTAGTCATTACATTTGATATTACGCGACCAATCCCGGACATTTTGATTTTATCGATCTTGTGTAGTAGTAGCGTATTGGAATAGAGCATGCGCAGTTCAAATGTACAAGGCTTTGCCAGTAAGGTGCTAATGCTGTACGAAGAAGAAGTGAGAAGAAGAAGAATAAGAAAAAGATTGTGTTCCGCTGTAAGACTATATGCGCATGCGCAGTTCAATTTTTACATTGTATTCCTCTATACACTGAGAAAAAAATTTAGCCAACAAAACTTTTTTTGTTATCCTGACAAAATATTTTGTTGTCCCAACAAAACATTTTTGTTTAACCAACAAAATTTGTTTGATATAGCAAAATGTTTTGTTGGCACAACAAAAGATTTTTGTTAGCTAAATACTAACCAAATATTTTTGTTGATTTGACAAAACTGTTTTCTCAGTGTAACGGAATACACAACATTCCGTTACACTCAGCTGTAACGGAAAAACGAGTTTCCGTGCCTGAGGCACATAAAAAAGGTTTACTTTCAACTTTAAATAGTCCCTCATATACAACTCTATTGAGGGGTTTCAACACCTTTGCATTTTCAAAAAATAATTTTTTTTTATAGGCATGAAAAGGTCCCTTAGGGTTGTAAGAATGACACCCAATAGGTAGGTAGGTATGGAACAGGCATAGCAGATTAGAGATATATCAAAATTATAGTACTTTTTATCTTTATTAAAACTTTAAACGCGTTTTTCTCGAGACTGACTTTTTCAAATCGACAAGACACGCCATTTTAACAATTTTCAACCGATTGACACGAATCTTGTTTTAAATAAAATATTATTTAATTATCTAGTGGAGCACCTATGATTATGAAGATTGGTTGACAATTCTTTATTTGTTTAACAAATTAAGGTCGCTTTTTGGTCGAAAATCGAATGTCACATTCAAATTCTCACCATTTTTGCAAAAACGAATATTTTTTCAATAATCTTGGGTACTTCACTAGGCAATCTTATAAATATTAGGAAAAAATTTGTCTACAGTTCCAAGCATAAATTTCAATTTTTATAGTTTCTTGCCGCGGACGACCTCCGAAAAAAACTATTTTTGGACGCAACAATACTCAGCCGCCATTTTCTACTTCTCAACAAAATATTTTATAAAATAAATCTAATATTTTAATTAATAAACTCCATAAATTTTAATTGCTTTACGTTTTGTCATCTGCCTGAAAATAAATCATAAAAATGACACTATTTTTGGAGTCACAAAGGTGACGAAACCCCTTAACAAATTCCCAGATCCAAAAAAAGTTTCCTCAATAAAGTCATGCATTACCAAGAAGAAGCTCGAAATTGCCTAAAGACGTTGAGTACATTTACACGCTAGAATCTCACTCTCCATCTGACAAATAAAGCTCGAATAGTGTACTTGAGTGAGATACCATTGGTGATGAAGGGTGAAAGAGGGAGAAAGAGTGAACCGGTAGATTAGTTGGGTATATCGCGCGACGGGGTATCCAGAGTACGTACCAGCTCTAGAGTAAAGTGAGAGAAGGACAGAGGGAGAGGATGAGTTGCAGTGTACTAGAGATAGAGAGGAATGAAGAGAGGGGGTAGCTATAAAGGCTAATTGGTTAAAAGCTCACCGCTGGCTGGAGGCTTAAATCAAGATCTTGGAGTGTTATAATGGATAAGTAACACGACGTGGCACGGGACGGACACACTCCTTTCTCCCTTTATCATTCTCTCTCCCTCTATCAATCTCTCCTTCCATCTAGCTCGTTTTTGTATCCAGCCAACCCTGAACAACCCCTTCTGGCTAAACAGGCAGAGTATATCTTGCGAGTTAAGGACCCGGCGCACGTGATTGGTCCGTCCCGAAAACTACCCCTTACCGCTTCGACGTAGCGCGGACCATCGATCGCAGCTCCACCCTATGAAAAATCGAGGGAGCCGTCCTCTCAAAGCTAAACTCCGCCCTACCCTCTATCGTGAACAGGAACTACTTTCAGCTAAGTCGGTACACGAGATACACTACCCTCTCGTCAGGGGATTCAGGAGCGAGAGAGACTTTCCCCCCTCTTCACTTTACTCGATAACCCTCTTTTTCATCCCTCTCCGATCTCCCAACCCAACCGCATCTCCCTCTCTCTTTCGTTCACTCTCTCAACTAGCCAACAAGCACCCCCTACAAACCCGTAACTATTTTCCAAGGACTGTGTCTCTACGAGGACACGTGCGTGGTGGTAATGTCTCTATGGATGTTTACGGCTGTTTGTGTAGGAGAGTGCCAGTACTTGAGAGAATGAGTGACGCGCCGACATATTCGTGTGACCTGCGGTTTTCTACGGCGTTTGCAACCCTTAGTGCCGAGCGGAGTGCCGATCAGGAATCCGTCGCTCGCTCTAAACGAGCCACCCCACCTGCCTTCGTACTATCCTTCTTGCCTCAAAGATACAACACTTCTCTTCTCACTAAACACTCGATAAATACTCGATTGCGATTTAGAACCGGGAATATAATTCAGCCAAAGAATAGGAAATCAATTGCAATATTAAGTCCGAGTCAAATGAAAGCCTTTCTTAGTCTGAGGGTAGAAAGTTAGTCATCGATAGTGTGTACTAGTGAAAGGATTGCATGAGAAAGAAAGGTGATAGTGAAAAATATCTGGAGGTAATAGTGAACCGAGAGCTTTTCTAAAGTGGCCAGCCGTGAAATTAGGCAGTGATCAGTGGAGGAAGTGAAAATTGTGAGGCATTTATGCGCCGATCTAGAGAGCAGGGGTTGGAGGGTGAGCTGAGAGACTGATTGAGAAAAGGTGGTGGGATCTTTTGAGGGTGGGGTTTCGAGGAGTGGAAGACGGGGGTGAATTCGCGAAGGATTTTGTAGTCCAGGTATCGCTTACGAATGTCGCTCGATCGTTCGAATCGCCGACGATTCTCGAGGCGCGTCCTTCCGTCGGGTGCGCGGACGCGACTTCGTTTCTGCTAATAAGCATCCAAGATGTCACCGGGACCAGCATCCGAAATGCGGTCCAGGATAGATGTGTCGGGTAAATATTTCGGCGTTAGGTGAATTTGGTCCGTCGGAGAAAATCTGGCTCGGAAGAGGAAAACGTAAAAAAGCTTGTAAGACGGACATCGGGTAAATTGCGAATTTTTCGGGGGTGAAGGACATGTCGGGTGAAACGGAAATAGAAGTTTCCGTTGTATCGGAAGAGGATTTGGAGTTGGACGGTTCAAGAAGTAGTTCTACACCCGCTGAAATGCTCCTTCAGGAAAAAAACGGAAAAGGTGGTTGTGGACTTGGAAACCCGTTTAGTTTCGATGTTAGTAAAGCTACTCTGAGGCCAGCTTGCAATCCTCAGTATACGTCTTTTAGTATTTCGAGTATTCTTGGGAGAACGGAATCACCACCAGTGGATTCGACTTCTGTTTCTGGTGAACGGCAATCCGATGCGGATAGATCGTCGCCTTTGCATCCTATTAACTCACAGAGTAATCAGAGGTTGATTTCTTGTGCAAGTCCGGGTTCTAGGATTCTTTCGCCATCGTCGTTGAAACTTCCTGGAGGTCAAAGACATGGAAATCATTCCACTGAAGCGAGGAACAATTCCGTCGGGATTGGATGTGCTGTCAGCACCACTAGTCCGTTGTCGACTTATTCTTCGAGCGATGCCAATAATACGTTAATTGGACACCAAGCGTCGGCGGATCTCGCTATGCTTTCCAGGTACTTGGCTTTCATAAAACTACATTTCTGGAGGAAAATTAGTTCTGGAATAGATTACAAGTCAGAGTCTTTGGGCGTGGAATAATTGTTTGTACGCCATTTGAAATGGAAGATTTATAGAAATTTCTGGACTTTTTAGGATTTAGTAAACTGTTTTCTTGAACTTTGGTAATTTATTGGAATCTTAGAAATATTTCCTATAACAAGGAGTTGAATGACTTTCCTCAACAAATGCTGGAGAATTTTTTTGATAAATTATCTACAAGAGTGTTTCTATAAATTATCGCAAAACTGTTGAAGAATATTTTCCGAAAGGACTGGTGACTTTTTTTAATGAAGGGAAAATTACCATATTCCCTAGGTTTTTAATCAATTTTCTGATGTACGATAATATTTTTGCCATATTAGAAACGATCATTTTTTACTCAAATAATGGAAAACTTTCCAGTTATACTGGAAAATAAATTTTCTCATTGAAAATAGTGAATTTTACCTAGAAAATTGTTACGGAGATTCTGATTGAAATTTAAGGAAATTTTCCCACTACCTGCTAGAGAATATTCCTTATTTTTGCTGAAAAAATGTATTTTCATTAAAGCTTCAAAGAATTTCCATAAAAGGTCTAGTAATTTACTTATTTCTAAAATAGATTTTGTACCATTCAGAAAATGGAATAATATCTTTTTAATATGGATTTGTCCTTCAACTTTGGTAATGTAATGGAAAAAATTAGAAATGGTTTCTGAAACGTAAGGAATTGAAGAACTTTCTCCAAAAAATGCTGTGGAATTTTCTTGATTCATTCTTTACAAGAGTGCTTCTATAAGTCATTTCTCAAAACTTTTGAAGAAAATTTTCCGAAAAGGGCTGGTGACTTTTTTTAATGACGGGAAAATTACCATATTCCCTAAATTTGTAGAATATTGTTTAATATACGATGAAATTTTTCCCATATTAGAAACCATCATTTTTTACTCAAATAATGGCAAATTTTCTAGTTATACTGGAAAATAAATTTTCTCATTAAAACCAGAAAACTTTACCTAAAAAATTGTTGTGGAGATTCTGATTGAAATTTAGGGAAGTTTCCCCACTACCTGCTAGAGAATATTCCTTATTTTTGCTGAAAAAATGTATTTTCATTAAAGCTTCAAAGAATTTCCATAAAAGATCTAGTAATTTACTAATTTTTAAACGAGATTTCTTACAATTTCGAAAATTGAATATCTTTTTACTTTGGAATTTTCCTTCAACTGGTAATTTTATGGAAAAAATTAAAAATCCTATAATGTAAAGATTTGAAGAACTTTCTCCAACAAATTTTGTGGAAATTTTGACAAATTCTTTACAAAAGTGATGGGAAAAATGTTCTCATCAAATTGTAAAAATTAAAGAATGTTCCTCGATATCATCGTCTCGGAAGATTGGATGAAAGTACCGCAATAAATACTTTATAATATGTTTCTAAAAGATCTAATGAAAGTATATTGTAACAAATTTGTTGTGGAACTTACTCTGAAATTGTTAAGATACTCATTTCTACAAATTTTTCGGAATTTTTCTCAAAATTTTGTTATAGAAATTCCCCTAACACTTTTTTAGAGTATTTGTCGAAACATTAAAAAATTTCCACAAGATTTGTAGGTATTGTTTAATTTCTCGAATTTTAGGGATTTCCCCACCCTTTTTAAACACTAAATTACTATAAACTTTAGGAAAATTCTAATTTAGGCCAAAATACGTTTCCCTACCGAAAATGTTAATCTTTAACAATCTGTAGGAAAATGCCTTTAATTTTTTACAGAATTGCTAAAGTTATAGATCAAATATTAAATTATAAATTAAATTATGGACAAAATGTTCATATCGTCCTCAATAGAATTCTGCTTGTGTTAACGAGACTAATTTTTGAATGAACATTGCTAAGTTTATATGATTTCCAATTCACTGATCACAACGTAGTGAATTATAATTTTCAGTGGATATGATTTGCTTTCATTGCTAGATCATGTTACAAGTTTAAATAGTGTTTATAAATTCCCATTCGCTCTCTCTTGGTCATGATGTAAAGTATGAAAATGCATATGCAGATGAGGAGGTAACGTGAGATAATTGTGCCTCCTGCCAGGATTCATACTTTTTGCCTATGGTATTGAATAACCAAACATTAGCATTTGTTTCTATAGAAATAACGAGGATCATAATAGAGACTGAATTGTAAAGTACCTACTTAATCGAAAATAAACTTCAAATTTCTCATTTCTTTGAATAGCAGTAAAAAATTCTAATTATAAACATGCTTTGAAAAATTTTATCAAGGAGGCAATTAAAATTGTCTTTTTCTATAATTACAATTTATATCATTTCACCACACTTTGAATTAATTATTAGCATATAAATGATTATAAACCTCATAATTAGCATTTTATTTCCATACACAGCTAACTTCACTATGTCGAACACTGAGGGAATATTTTCAATTGAGAATGTTCAGGAAGGAGTCTTATTTTTAATTTTTGCAATAAAAAAGAATTTTTTGAAAAAATTTTACCATACAAATGAAATTAAACTAAATAATAAATTTGACTAATTTTGTCAAATTTTTCATTGTTATAATTTTATTATTTAGTTTCATTCCTTTTGCATAACAAAAGATATTTTCACTGATGACATTTTTTCGAAAAATGCTTTTTTACTGCAGTAATTCGAAAATAAGATCCCTTTCCATACATTTACAGTGAAAGGAATTCCCCCAGTGTTAGATGAAGTAAAAGTAACTGTTAATTAAGTGAAAATACCTAATTAATCTATTATTGAAATTTTTTGTCAAAACAAAACACACTTCACAATATTTATATTTACAATTGATGTATGGAGTGCAGATTAATCGTTACAATAATTACTTGTCAATACTACACTGTGAAATCTTCAGCTTACCTGAAAGTGTAATCGTGAGATAAACTGAAGTTTACAAAATAATAAGCGAAAGTAACCGTTAACAGTAGAAAAGAAATTTAGAAGGTCTACTCTCCTAATTATCCTGGTAACCGATTATGCGCTCGAGTAAACGCCTAAAGCTAGTCGGTTAATCCTCTGTTTAGACGTTCGCCTAGGTATTTTCTCTAAAGACAGCTGAGTGTTTCAAGATAGGGATCAACGTAAATTTATCGTAGATGCTCGAAAAAACTACAGACTGAAGAAAAGTGTACTTCATTTTTAACATATTATGTTCGTGGAACAAAACCAACAGATCAAGTTAAATAATATCGAGAAACCAAAACTTAAATGTATCCATACAAGCGAAGTAATTTGGAAGATATTCAGTTTTGTGTTTTCAGCCCCACTTATAGATCAATCGATTGAAACTATACGTGAGTGTTTCATACAATTTTATGCTTCCGCTCTCCCAGTATTTATCAGAACTCATTATATTCAAACTATTTTCTAAAAATAAATCTGCGTTAATGAAAAGTATCGGGTAATTTGTTTTGGAAATTTTTTTTATTGATTATTAGTTGAATTAAAATAACTTTTTTAGTATCTTCTGATTATTGTTAGTTGAGAGTACTAATTATTAGTAAAAAAAAAAATATACGGAAGGAAATCAGTGGAATGTATTTTAGGAGTATTGATTAGTTTAATTAAAAGTATCAATTTCAAATCGTGGAATAAAAATTTAATTTTAGCAATTTCAGGTAAATTTATTGAAATTATATAGGAAAGGATGCATTAAAAAAAATTAGCTCATACAAGAAAATGTTTCATTTGGTAAAATTAAGACGATGTTTTATTTGTCTGAGACATGCACAATGATGTTTATTTCGAAAATAACAAATTATTTTTTATAAAAAAAATTTAAAACTTACGAATAATAATACTTTCAACAATGTTTTTGCAATAAAATTTTTCTTTACTTCCGCTTCTCATAATTTTTCAAAACATGATTGAATTTTAACGAATCCTGACTTTTTCGGTGAAAATATTTTTTACAACTCTGTTCCCAATTTTGAAAATAAGTAAAAAATCTTCAAATATAATTGTTAAAAAAATGTCTTTTTAAAAAATTCTTTTCACAATTTCAGCCACTAAAAAATTTATTTTTAAAATTGGTGGAAAAAATTCAAAAATAATTGGATTGTCATAGGTCATGTCCTATTTTTTAATGGACAATATTCTCTATAAATCTAATGTTTCCAATTTTAAAGTTAAATTAATAATCTTCAAATTTAGTTTTTTTAAAAAAGTGTTTCATTTCAAAAAATTGTTTTAATGATTTCAGCCGTTGAAAACTTTACTTTCAAAATTAGAAATAGTAGAATTATAATGAATATTTTCCTCGAAAAAATAAGCCGGGAATCATAAAAATCCAATCATTTTTTTAAAAATGGTAAAAAGCGTTAGCAAGGAAAACTTCTATCAGAAAATACATCATTGGAAGTATTATTCTTCCTAAGTTTTCAATTTTTTTCATGAATAATAATGTTTTTTCTTTCATAAAACAGGACTAATAATATAATTTCAAGTTTTAAAATCATAGAAAAGCTTTTTTTCCACACGGAGGAAAATATACGTCAAAAATTACGAAACTATTTAGAAACTCATTATAAATTCTGAAGCTATGTAGTTTTTTATAATAATTCAACATTTATTAGGATTTCTATTATAAAATACGAAAAATTATTAATAAAAATCCCCATCTAAATAATAAAATAAATTGAATTATTAGAAAAACGAACGTAACTTCTAAATTTATCATGTGTTTCCAAATAGTTTGGTAATTTTCGACAAGTATTTTCCTCCGTGCAGAGACCTGATTTTTAGCACGACAATTACCTTAAAGAAAATAATTCCACGAAAAATATAATTCACTTGATTTGAGAGCGAAATTATTTGGCTCTTTTCAACAAATAAATTGACCTAATTTAAGTGGATCCGCCAACTTTAATATTTTTATATTATGAGTTTAGACCTTCCATATAATTTGTTCTATGCTTAGTGCCTTTATTTAGAAAGATTGTTTTTTTTAAATTCTAGCACCTTTATGTATTCTTAAATTAATAGTTTTGAGTTTTTTGGGAATTTTTTCACATTTTTTGACTTTGAATAATTTTTTAGTTTTTTAAGCAATTGCCATGATTCTATTTTTATTTTTTTCCTTACGATATTTTATTTTTTATTTGTAAATTTATTTGTAGTCATGTTACCTTATTTTCCATATCCAAAAAGTTGCTACACATTGTAAAGATCGAAATAAACAACAGAATCATGAGAATTGGTTAAAGAACAAAAAAGTTATTCAAAGTCAAAGACTGTCAAAAAAATGCCCAGAAAACTCTACATTTTTAGTTTAAAAATACATAAAGTTGCTGAAATTTAAAAAAACTTTAAAAAAATAAAAATATCAAAGTGGTGGATTCCCTTAAGGTAGTTTTCATCCACGAAAATTAGACCTCAGGCAAAAATAGATCATTTTGCTTTCAAGAATAGCAATATTATTATTGAAGGGTTATTTTGAAAGAGAAAAGATTATTTTACATGAAAAAAATTTGCAACACAGAAAAATAATTTCATTAATAAATTTTGTTTTTGACCCAAATTTTTTTCTTATTGCTTCGAGCCAAATTTAAAAAAATGATGCGATTCTAATAAATCATGGTTCATTTTTTTAATAAAAAGATTCTCTACAACTTGACTGTTCCCAATTTTTGAAAATCAATTCTTTAATTGCTGAAATTATGAAAAAACAATTTTTAAAAAGAAAACTTTTATAAACAAATTGCTGTATTTGATGATAATTGATTTATTTTCAAAAATTGGAAACGGTCAAATATGAAGCGGTAAGAGAAAAAGTTCGGGTAAAAATAAAATTTGTTAAATGCATTATTTTTCTGCATTTAAAATTTTTTTCATGGAAAATAATCTTTTCTCTTTCAAATTAGCCCTTCACTAATAATATTGCTATTTTTGAAAGCAAAATTATCTATTTTTGCCTGAGGCAACTAATTATGCTCTTAGATCAACTGAATTTTATTTTCCATAGAGAAATGAAATTTTCTCCCCGTAGCTAATAACCATAACTGCCTTTAACAAAAAAGCATCTCATATCTACATACATCTATAGTATTTTATGCAGCAAAAGTGTAAGAATGCCTAGGAAAATGCATAAGACCTCAGTGGAATCGTAATCTTACCTCTGGGGAATGATACAACATTTTCTTTTGAAAGCTCTGACTTAGGTCGGTATCCCATTGATCAAAAGTTTAGTCGGCGGACAGAGCTTTCGCGGGTGTCTATTCGAACTTTGCCTTTGAAGGTTTGATAGTGAAAGAGTACTTTTACTCCTTCATAAGTTCAAACTAAGGATGTCTTTCAAGATATTTCTTCGCTTGAAGGTACGAAACTCACAGAGACTTGGGAATGATTTTTGATTTGTTTTATCGGTGGTTCAGAAGAATCAGTATGACGCTTATTCATGTATAGGCGATCTGAATAGGCGTTGAGGTAAAACGCAAATTGAGATACACGATGGCAAATGGGGGTGGAAAGAAAGGGTGTTGGTGTGCGCGTGCGGTGAGGATTATATTATGTGGGAATGGACCATGGGGTCTGTAATGGGCCTATTAGGCTGTCTCATTTAATAACAGCCGTAGCAACAATCACCCTCTTACATTACTTACGTTACTTAAATTTACAGGGTAGATCAGATATATTTACTAGGAACCCGAGAACGCCTCTACTTTGCTCTGGAAGGGTCGATTTCGAGGGTTCGAGATGATTTTATCAGATTTACACTCCCTCACCTCGCCCCAACGATGCTAGCTCGACGGCTCGAATTGCTTGTTTTCCACCCGTTTACCATTTGATTAAGTTCCACTCTTGGGCATCATAGGCTGCTTCAAAATGTCCTGCTGATGACAATGATCCCGTCGTTTTTGTAAAAAAAATTTTGTTAATTTGGAGTTTACCCAAGTGTTTTAAGGAAGACCAATCAATGGACGATATCTTGCATTTCAAGTGAAAAACAAATTTGATATGGTTTTTGTGGAGAATTTTTTTAATTTCTTAAGGGGGATCACCTGTGTGATACCAGATTTTTGACCCATTTTTCAAGAATTTTTTTCTTTGCGACAAAAAAAGATTTTTCAACAATTTTTTTTTTAAAGTATGATTTATTTGTGCTGCTTTTATACAATTTTTTATTTTGCAGTTAATAATTTTGAAGATGGCATAATTGTCCGTTGCTTCAACCTCCGAGAAAAGTGATTGTCATCCGGTGTGCACGATTTCTTCCTTCGTGGTGATCTAAAATAATGAAATGTACCCAATTTTTATTTGTCTTTGTGTTTTCCAGGTATTGACCAATGCGATTTTTGATACATTGTTTATTTAAAAAATGGCTTTTTTTTCGAAAATTACGAATTTTTTCCCTGTTTTCCGATATATTTTACAACAACAAAAAAGAACGAAACAATATTTTGCAAAACCGTTGGGTCAATACCTTTCAAAATTTTCAAGGAACATAAAAAAAAATTTCATGCAAATTCGTGAAGTAAACTCTGAGCAATCCTGCACACCGTAAAAAAAGCATAATTCCGAGAAAAATGGATTTAAAGGTTGAGAACATAAAAAATGATCATTTTTAGTGACTTACATTTAGTCTGCTATTCCAGGACCGTAAAGTTCGCCTTCTTGTTCTTGTAAGTGTTCACGATGTTCTTGTTATAAAAAAAAAAATTCGATTTTTCGAAAACTTCACACAGATGATCCCCCTTAATCGATTTTGCTTTTTGAAAGTTCAAATTATCCGTTGTGGAATTTGCAACAAATTAAGTCGACAGGTTTTTTTATACTCATTTGTTCGAGAATAATATCTATTTGTGTAGATGAAGTCTTTTAGAAATGTTTAATGAAGGAAATAAGCCAAAATTGTCTAAAATTTAACCAGTTATGAAAAGTAAACTTGAAAAAAGTGCATTGAACTTTTACCTACAGTAATTGTTACTAAAAAAGACATTTTTTATATTTTTAATTTTTTACCTAATGAAATGAACAATTTTCTCTTAGAATATGTAATTAATAAAAACTGAAACAATTTTTGTGGTGATTATATATATTTATTTTTACAATGTAGCTGTGCGAAAAACAGGTCTCTGGAAAAAAAGTTATTCTATGATTTTAAGCTTCGAAATGATATTATTAGTCGTTTTCTATGAAAGAAAAAAAAATTATTTTTAATGAAAAAAATGAAAAACTTGGGAAGAATAATACTTGCAATGATGTTTTTTCTAATAGAAGTTTACCTTGCTATCGCTTATTACCATTTTTTAAAAAATGATTGGATTTTCGTAAATCATGACTTATTTTTTCGTGGAAAATATTCTCTACAAATTTTTTGTTTCCAATTTTAAAGATAAGTAAGTAATCGTCAAATATAGTTATTTAAAAAAAATTTTTCTTTTCAAAAAATTGTTTGAATTATTTCAGTCATTGAAAACTTTCAAAATTGGAAATAGTAAAGTTGTAGAGACAATTTTCCTCGAAAAAATTAGCCATGATTTATGAAAATCCAATCATTTTTTCTAAAAAACTGGTAAAAGGCGATAGTAAAGAGAAATTAAATTGCATTAAACATTATTAAAAGTATTATTTTGCATAAGTTTCAAATTGTTTTCATGAAAAATAATGTTTGTTCTTTATAAGACACGACTGATAAAATAATTGTTAGTCATAAAATCATAGAAAAATTTTTTTTCCAAAGACTTGATTTTTGGCACGACACTACCTTAACGAGTTTTTCTTTACAAGTATTGAAAAATTACAAAATAGAACGTTTGTGAGTATTGCTAATCTAATAACATAAGTTATCAATATGAATGAATGGGAGTGCCATTTTCAGTGTCTAGACAACATAAAGATTGTAATTGTTTGATTAAATTTATTACTATACTTTCGGTTAGATCTGAAAATTACCCTCGTATGGAGAAGAAATAAGAAAAACATATATATTGTTAGATGAATTTGTTGCAATGGGGTGTAATTTCTCTTTACGGAAGGTAATTCTAACTGCCTAATCTTATTTTGATCCATTTTGAGACCCTCTTACCTTTAGTTGGTCGAGAGCTTAGTTAAACGTACCAAAATTTAATGAAGAAGTTTAATGATGTTTGCCACCCAAACTTTCGTCAAAGTATACTACTATTGCAGATTAAAATACTATAGCCGAAAAGATAACTTTTTGAGTGAACATTGTAATTATGTAATCTTGATTACTTAATTCTCAAAATAGGCCATGTCAAACACATATTCTCATATTATTATTATTTTTTTAGACACTATTATTGTAACAAATGTCTCATAATGTATATATAATACAATTTCTAATTATTTATTAGAAAATGTGACTAAAGTCTAGATAGTGACACACTTTAATGAAATTTTGCCATTTTTCTTGATCAAAGTCTTCATAAATAGAAGAAAAACTAACCACTGCCACACCAGTTCCTTTGCAAAAGTAAGTCATGAACCCATAATTTGATAATATTTAAGTTTATTTCAATTTTCCGCACACTTAAAATTTTACCGCGCTAGTTTTGTTTATTGATGAAAAATGTTATCAAAAATAAAAACTTTTAGTTTCCAAAGAAACTATACGAGATACGAAAAAATTTTCCAGACAAAATTGTTTATCTCAAGAGGATATACAAATCTACTTCAACGCACTTTTAGATCGGACACGTAGCTTTCGCTTGAATTATAAACAATGTTATTAAAAGTGAAAAATTATATAATGTTAAAAATCGAGCGCAAGGCGCGAGTGTCATGATGAGAATGTGATCCTTAAGGCCGATAGAGCCTTAAGTAAATTAAATTCCCTTTTTGGTTTCAAATCATAATAATAACTTTGAGAAAATTCAATTCACATTAACGATATAATAAAATTGAGTTGAGTTTCAGTATAAAATTACAAAAAATAAACTTCAATGTATGCGAAGAATATAAGACCGATCACGAATATTATAAATAGACTGATAACGAAATTAAAAACGTGGCACAATAAATAATTTCATTTTTTATTTAAAGGTCTTCATAATTCATCCAACTTTAACATTTTATTATTGTTACTCTCTTGACAAATTATTTCTTTGAATATAATTTTCAAACTGTTGATATTGAAACATATAATTACAGGAATTTTAACGGTTTATTATTAATATGTATAAAATAACATTTAACTAATAAACTAATATGTTATAGAGAAATAGATTTTTCTAATACAAACAGACTCTTGCGATAAGCAATTAGAATATTATAGCAAGTCTCTTATCCAATTATTGTGAAATAATACCTGCTCTGTTGTGAAATTCGATACTCATGAACAATAATTATCCAAACCAATATTTTCAGTTATGAATTGTACGTAGCGTAGTTAATTTTTCAACTAAAAAAATATGGAATTTTCTGTTTTTTAGCAAATTTTACTCATAATTAATAAAAATCTGTAATGCTTAAATAAAAGCGGTGAATTATACACAGAGGAAAATGAAGATGTGAAAATTGGGATTGATTACTGGAATTTCTGCAAAAAAAATGTACATCTGATTTTTTCCAACTGATTTCCCGATAAATAGAAGAGAGTCGCAGATTGGAAATAATTATTACTGAATTCCAATAACAACGTAAAATTATTCTACAGAAATTTTAATGATTAATCTCAATTTTCTTATGCCAATTTTTCTCTGTGTACTGGAATATCTTTTAAATTTATAGAAATTGTATGCTGTTACTTATTGAACTTATGGACTTACAATCAGTAAATGTAACAGATAATTTTTCTCCGTGTAACATCTTAAGGAGGTATTCTACTGTGACGACCGAAAAGTTGAGCATTTTTGACGAGTTTTCCCTCAAAAAGTACTGCATATAACGACACAAACTGTGTTGCTATCGTCCATATCTCAATTATTAATTTTTATTGTAAATTTAAAAAATGGCGGCATTTTTTGCAGACCTGTTATAAAATAAAAAATTTATATAAAAATAAATATAATGTCGTCACGAGAAAACTGAACGGCTTTGGTAACATATTATAAATCAGTAATTGTAACTATTCACTTAATGTTACTCTCTAAATCTAAATCAGTGAACGGCCACTGATTCGCAGTGACTATTCACTGATGGCAGCAGCTATAAGTCTTTCATTGAGAATCAGTGAAATAGATTGAACTCCCTTATTGAATCAGTGAAAGCTTTAGGTGGGAGTAATAAAACCAGCAATATATTTTAACGATCGATGAACTCGTTTATTTTAGGCTAAACAACACTAAAACGAAATTACGTAATTATTATTATTTTTAAGGGACGATTAATCAGTAAAGTATTGATGAAAGTTTTGAATTCGCGAATTCAAAAGTTATGTTCACGTGACGCGTTCACTGATTCCTCAGTGAAATAGTCACTGATTCATCAGTTGATATATTTTCACTGATATAATCAGTAACTATTTCACTGATTCAGGTTTAGAGAGTAGAGTTCCATTAGCTGTCGACCGTTTGGCTCTCTAAAACCTAAAATCCTTGAAATTTTTGAATAATGTCTTTTAAAAATGGTACTGGAAATATATCTCTGTGTGGGTGTCGCAAATTGGAAAGAGAATTTAGTAGTGAAATGTAAGACGTGGTGAAAGGAAGATGGAATCAATTAGGTGGGACGTGCATAATAGATTGGTAGGTGGAGCGTAAGTATAGTGGAAGTTAAGACGTCTAAGAATCCCCAGAGGAATACGCACCTATCTTCCTATCTACCCATTTTCAAACAGCGCCCTCACATCCTTCCGAAGGAAGTATGCAACTTCTCAATCTGATTTATTATTAATTTAGCGACCCTACTCTTGGAGAACGAGATACTTGTTCCTGGAAAGTTTATGTCATGGAAAACTTACTTGCACATCACACATACATCTAAAATGCAAAAGTATCTACATCAATTTCTCTACAATTTTCGCAAGCTTAATTACTATTTCTTTTATTCACTATTGAACAGAAATATTCCGTCAACAGAAAACTCTCTAATAAACGATCTGGGAAATATTGAGTGAATCGTTTATCGCGATTTTTGAGTAATCGTGGGCACCGATTTAAAACACGTGGTTTCGAGAAAAACGCATTTAAAGTTTCAAGTGGGCCTAAATTTGAAGTTTATTTCTGTAATTTTGTTTTACAAGATGATAAAATGCGATAATTCCAATTTTTTTATATGTTTTTATTAGTAAATAACAAAATATCTGATTGTAAAAAAAAATTTCAAAAATCGTGATTTTTTTAAAAATTTAAAAAAAAATCGATTTTTTGAAGTCGTCACATGAAACTACCCCCATAATTATAGCTTAAATATGAATGAAATTTTTGTTTGTCTACTAACATATCGCAGTCAATTTTGCTTGGATCGACTTCAAATTTGGAAAGCATATTCCCAAGATGTTACATTATAAGAATATGCAAATCCCCAAAAATTGATTTTTTGAAAATTCCGACTGCGACTAACCCCTTAAATTGGAGATGAAATACCAATAGTATTTGAAACCAAGAAGATAAAAATAAATAAAATACAGGGAATTAGGGATTCTGAAAGGAAAGGAAAAATATCGCGAAATAAGAGGAAGTACTAGAAAGAGATTCGCTGGGATTAAGCTTCTGGTTAATCTTACAAAAAGGACATTATGAGATTGCATAATTCGTGTCGGATTGTAATCTGATATCATGAACGGAAGCTCTATTTCCCATTGTAATACGATCAATAACAGTTCTGATGACGTTGGGATACAAAAGGGAAAGAATCAAAATGATATTCCGTGACGGAGTCTTCCTCATTAATTACAGCGTCGATGAATGATTCGTTAATTAGGGTGGAATCACGTTTCAACATTAAAAGGAAGGCACGATAAAGCCTGTTGTATGCGATCACTCATTTAGTATCGAAGCGGACGTTTCACCAGCAGAGAAATCTAAATGAACGCGAAAAAATGTCTATCCCTGCAATGGAAAAGTCTCCTGGTAACAATCAGGCAAGGCAAAATTACCGCGATTCACGTTACTTTTTTTACGTCACTCGCTGCAATGATACTCAACTCTTCTGCGAAGTAGTTCGATACGCATCAGGAAGGCGACACCCGTCATAAATTACTTCCTCGTAATTACTTTTCAATGGAATTGAATCCCATAAGACCTTTACAGTTTTGCGCCAATCTTTCGAGATTGTTTATATTTCCTAATAACTATATATCCAAATTTTTACTGTTCCGAATCATTATTTGACATCATTTCCATTTTACCTAATCATATTTTAACCCAAATATGTATTTAGCTGAATTATTATTAGTCATCATTTTTATATCTCTAAATCAATACTCGACATAGTTTTCATATCACCAAATTATTATTTAACCTAATTTTTATTTATACGAATTATCATTTTTCATAATTTTTTCTAATCCGAATTATCATTTGTCATCATTTTTATACTTTCGAATTACTATTTCTCTTCATTTCCACTTCATCGAATTGTCATGTTACTGGAAAACTATTTTACCTAAAATACGTCGGGTCGAGAAATAGAGGCTCCAAAGTCAAATGCAGCTAATCAGAATTTATAATTATTAAAATTAAAATCCCTTGACATTATTTCTCGGCCGGATGTGATTTGGGTAAAATAGTTTTTCTGCAACATGACAATTCGATGAAGTGGAAATGAAGAGAAATAGTAAACCAAAAATATAAAAATTATGACAAATTCAGATAAATAACAATTAGGTTAATTGATAATTTGATAATATGAAAACTATGTCGAGTATTGATTCAGAGAAATAAAAATTTGGACAAATAGTGATTCGGAAATTTAAACATTAGGTGATGTGATGAATCGGAAATATAAAAGTTAGAGCAATTGGTAATTTAGTTACATGCATATCCATAAAATAAATCTAAGGAAATATAGAATTTGGGGAATTTTCTTTGACATGGGAAAGCTGTAAATTGATATTTTTTTACTAAGTAAAGCTTAACCTATGTAATGTCCAAGAACAAAGAAAAACCATGAACATATGAGAGCTTAATAGGAAGATATATCAGAAAGATATGGAACAAAGAACCTGGTTAATAGAAAAGCTTTTAAAAATATCGTGAGACTGAAATGCTCTCCGAAGCTTCAAAGAGTGAACAGATATAAATTATCTAATACTTCAATTAATGTCAAAATATTTTTTCGTTAAGGTTTTCGTGCTAAGAATTAGGTTTCTGGAAATAAAAGGTTTTCTATGATTTTCAAACTTGAAATAATATTATCAATCATCTTTTATGAGAAAAAAAACATTTTTTTTCATCAAAGCAATTCAAAACTTACGAAAAATAATACTTTGAATAATGTTTTCGTAATAGAATTTTTCCTACCTCTCACTTCTTACAAATTTTTCAAAAATTATTGGATTTTCATAAATCACGGCTTATTTATTATTTATATTGTCTACAACTCTTCTATTTTCAATTTTAAATGTAAAGTTTCTAGTCGCTGAAATCGTTCAATTTCCAAACAGAAAAATTTTTAAGAAAAGAACTATATATCAAGATTTTTATACTTATTTTCAAAATTGGAAACAGCAAAATTGTAGAGAATATTTTTCTTGACAAAATTAGCCATGATTTATGAAAATCCAATCATTTTTAAGAAACTGGTGAGAAGCGATACACCCAGAAAAAAGTTTTATTTAAATTTAAGAAATCGTTTTATAACATCATTTTTTCAATTCGAAGTAAAAACACCTTTAGAACAAATATAAATTTTGTTGATTTCAAGAAATCTCGTTTTTAGCCTTTTTTAAATAAAAGAAATTATTGTTTCAAAATTATTTATTTGATTTAAAAAAGTATTTTTTCGATTCAAATACAGTACTGGTAAAATTTTAAGTAATAATTTATTTTATTATCTTTAAATGAAAACAATTTTTTCTTTAAATAAAAAAAAATACTTCTGTGAATCACATTACGTATGTACTATGCGACTGCGCGGACATTTATTTCTTTAATTCAAAGAAGAAAACAATCAAGAAAATTTTCTTTGACTGTATAGCAATGCACAAATTTGTTTGATTCGAAGAATTTTTGTTTGAATCAAAGAAATTTTGTTTGAATCAAAACAACTTTATTCTAGGTATTGTCAGAAAACATTCTTCTACAAAAAACATTATTAAAAGTATTACTTTTCGTAAGTTTTAAATTTTTTTATGAAAATAATGTTTTTTATTTTGTAAGACAAGACTAATTAAATCATTTCAAGTCTTAAAATCATAAAAAAACTTTCTATCCAGAGACCTTATTTTTGAAACGACACTACCTTAAGAGAATAATGGTGTAATTAGTTATCAAATGTGACAACTTTTCACTTTTTATAGAGCTTGTTATGAAACAAAACATTTTTCATTCGATCGATTATATCATTAGTGTTGTAGCTTGTAAAAGAACAAGTTCTCCACTTGGCCTATAAGAGTTCATAAGCGGCCATTTGCAGAGAAGCCAACCAGGGGATTTCAGTTGCAATCTTCGAAAGCCAATAACTTATTGTTGGGTCATCGAAATGACATTTTATAAGGTAAAGCAAGCAGGAAACATAATACTTCGTTCAATCGACAGAAAGGAAAGCTAATCTATGGATTCCGTTAACAAGTCTTTGGAAGAATCTATCTGAATTACGAGCTCTAGGAAATTGGTATAAAAATTACAAATTACATGAATCAAAACCATATTTATTAGTTAAAAGTGTAATTTTTTTGAAAACTTTCTTATGTAGAAATATCTTTATGGCCCAGACTAGGCCCAAGACTGGCAATCGTGGATATTTATATTGAATCAATACAGTATTATATCTTGGCTTATCGAATTATGATTTTGGATAGGATTTTCATCCTCATTTTGCCGTCTTAATCCGTTGTGTTTTAAAAGATGTTTCTGAGCCAGCCCTTAAAGACGAAAATTAATTTTAAGCCAGCTTATCAATTCATTCTAATCCGCTCGTCCGTGCGAACCATTTTTGTTGGCAAAATTACTTTGGTTGGGTAAGAATAATATATTTTAAATCAAACAAATCATCACTTCAACAATGAATCTGTCCTATTAAAATTCGTCATTAAAAAAATCGAACATATTTCTTGTACCAAACAAATTCTTATTTTGATTAAAAAAAAGGAGAGCGAACAAAGCATTTTTTCAACATGAATAGAAGTTTTTTCCAAGTGTCGGATTAAATCCTCATCAGCAGGGGTTGGCTTGCAAAAATTTTCCGGAATGTTACGAATTTGAGCGGATAAAAATGAATGGAGTTTTTCACTAGAGACAGAATAAGGTTAGGAAATAAACGAGGCCGATGAAGTTTTAAAGTATCTGCGATGGATTGTAATCTTAAATCCTTGGTATAACGATAGCCAAAGTAATAATGCGACAGCATCTTTACTAACTCTGCCCTAAGGCTTCAATTAGACATGACGTATGTACGTAAACCACTAAGCGATATCGACGACTTTCTATGCTCTACCACTACTAACTACCCTTATGTAACAATGTACAACAAAAGGTATCAGGTTGCTCGTGCTCGATCGTTAACGAACGCATATCAAGTGTGTAATACCAGAGAATTTCAATTGCTAGCTCACGTTAAAACCAAAGGGAACCAAACCGATCGTCCGGGAATTATATATATATGATTGTTTCGCTCGAATCAATTTTTCATAAATATATTGTCACATGTTTGAATATGATGTTAAGTATTTTATTGATATATTCGAAATTCTTTTCATCCCAGCATTGGGTCAAATTTGTTGTTTATCTAAATTTTTTTTTCTTTTCAATGCATACAAAATTCCTTTTCAGTAGCATACATTTTTAAAAATATATATCAATAATATATTAAGAATTAATATATTAAGAACTTATATTAAATTGCTTCATTTTGATTCACAAGCATTGATATGAGTTCTAATTTTTATAATTTTTAATAACGGGAAAAATTTTATCATTTTATTTTAATTCATGGCATTCAAAATGAGCCCCATATCTGCCCGAAATGATATTTTTACCTCTAATATTAATATAATTTTACCAATCAGACATAAAAGTATGGTACAATAGTATATTTCGTATCAAGTGCGGAAAAGCATATTTTAACGCAAGAGTACTAGTGCGGGAAAATTAACTCTCCGCACGCAAAACGACACCAACGAGGATAAATTTCGGTGTACGGTGGATAAAAAATATAGTATATTGTGCAACTAGGTAAAAAAGTTTATTGTGCGAGTGTGAAGTTTGAAGTGTGAAGTTTTCACACGAATGAAATAAATGTGTTTCCCGTGTTGCACACGATTTTTTTCTACTAGGGGGTCAGAAAATGGATTTGTTTGACCCGCACGGGACAATAAAATCCACTTTATGACCCGCTAGTAGAAAATATAATATTGTACAGCTTGAAGTGAATACAATACAGGTTACTATACGTATAACACTCAGTGCTATATATATTCTAACCAGTATATTATATTTACGATAGCATGTAAAAACAATCTATAAATTGAATTCAATATCTGCATATAACACAAAGCTATTCGATGGCTATCAATAGGATTCGAGTAATATATCCAACTACCTTTTTATCAAGATAGTTGCAAGGAAAAATACCAAGTAGAAGTTCCACATCTGTAGCAGAACATTTTTCAGACACAGAAATTGACAAAAAAAAAAGCAAAAATCTTTTAAATTGGAACCTACTTATGGTCCAAGACAGATGGGAGAAGAATTTTTCCAGCATCAAGAAAAATCTAATTCTCCGGTAAGAGGCACTCGAGCGGTGCAGTGATCCGATAAAAAATGGTCCTTTAAACCAAACTACAAGGACTCTTCAATCTTAAAGATCAACAAGGCACAGCAAGTAGCACATTCACAAAAATCTGTCTCGTGACCGGCTGGCAAGCAAAGAATCAGACTGGTAAAGGAGCAGAAGAAGCTGTTTGGTGTTTATACCTTTCCAGGGGTTTCGAGTGCTTACAAACAGGCGGTTGTCAGATTTCTTTTATCTTTCGGGGGCATCTGTATTCTGAATCCTCTTGCAACGTTTATCCCTTCCCCTATCCAACACAGGCGCCATTGCCTTCTTTTCTTCTCTCAAGCTCTTCTTACTTCTCATCTCCCTAAACGCGATATCACCGATGAAGAGAAAAGACGAAAAGTAAAGCTTTTAATTCGTTTCTCGTGTCAGGCTCGCCTTGCTTTCAATTTTTTGTGTCACCTCTGATGCCAGATTTTTTCTCCTTTTCCGGCTTTTCTGCGAAAACACTCTCTTTAGTTTCTTGCACTCTCTAGGCGCAAACTGATAAGAAAACAAGGAATGTACTTTGAAGAGAGGATCGAAACGAGATCGAATAGTCCATCTCAGCCAGACTATCTGTTAGACGACACAGGAAAGAAGAAGCTAAAAACGTGGGGGAAGCAGTATGGCTTCTGAAGCCTCTACAACCACACCCTTCAACATTGTGCCTGAATATAAAACCTGCCTACCTTTCCACCTAGCTACCTACTTTTTCAATTGAGCAATCATCACCTCCAATCAACAGTGCAATTCACCAACCGTTCGACCTCGATCAAGAAATACTCTACTCTGCTTAGCTCAGAACCCTATCGCTACAATCTTCTCAAGACTAAACCTTACAACGTTGTTCACCTGGAAAATAATGATAATCCGCTTCGCAAAATGGTTTAATCCTCTTCCGTGCAATTTTCATTACTTTAATATTAAATACTTGCAATGTTACTCTTGAACTTCATTCATGATTCAAAACTTTATTAACCCCTTGAGTTTCTGCTGGGGGAGAAGCGGCTAAATTGTCACACCTAACAGAAAGTGAAAGTTTCAAATAAAAGTATACACTGAAAAAAGAGTATAGCTGAGAGAACTATATTTTGGTCCTTAGAACCAGAAAATATTGCTATCAGACCGAATCTACGATATGGTCCTCAGAACTATACGAGTATAGGAGAGACAGCTATACTGGTATTGTTGAACGTCATATTGCTCTGAAAAGGATACAAGTTCGTTGATATGACAATACGATGTACAGTAAAACCTATCGTAGCCGATACATATGGGAGACAAGTTTGGCTACGATGGGTACCAATAACATGCGATAATTGCTAGGGACTTATTACTAGCTTGGTTCAGTGCTGTGGCAACAGGTGCCCCTGTGTTTAGTAAGACACGTGTACCGGCTTGTACATATTTTTTGTGTTTACTTTTGTACAAAAAGGTGAGTAAAAGTTAGTTTGAAAAATAATTAGTTCTTTTTGTTGATAATTTAAAAATTTCATGGATAAATTCAGTCGATAAAAAACTATAAGGAATACTTAGTGCTTTTAGTGAAAAATGTATAGATGACAGTTGAGGTTATGTTGCACGACTGTGCATACATATTTAAGATCTTAATAAGTTGCAATATAATTGGTTATGAAAATTCTCCAATTTTTCGAAGTTAAATTGTAATTAAAATTTATAATTCAAATATAATCATTAATTAAATTAATATTTCATTAAAAATATTCATTGAAAAAAAATTACCAAGATGTTTTACAAAAATATGAGGACCCTCCAAAAACGGTGTTCAAGACGGCCCTGACCATTCACATTTCTCGACCAATAATGTGAAGCGTCAGAGTGGGATGTTCGTTAGGAGAGTGTCGGCTACGATAGGTTTTACTGTACAGCGATCGTAACCAAAATATTATGCCTGTTATAACAATACATGCGACAGAATTTTCGCATGTTCTGTAATCCACTCTCTAAATTTGAATCAGTCAAAATCTACTGACTATCAGTGAAATTTGACTGATTCAAATAGCTAAAAAGAGGTTACTGTAAATCAGTAAAACCAAACATTTTATTAAACTAGAATATATTTCCTGTACAATGACCCTCGATTGTAAAAAAAAAAATAAAAATGCAACAAAATGGCGGATTTTTGAAGAAAAAAATCAAAATTAACTCATAAATCTGATCGTTCTTGGCCTGACAAAATTATATTTTTTATCCAATAATAAAACTGGAGGGTCAGTGCATGGAGAAACAAATACACAATATGCTAAAAAAAGATCCAAGTTGATCGGATGATTTGTTATCGAGTTACAGCTGCAGAAAATTTGAAAAATGTAGTTTTGAGAAAAACGCGTTTAAAGATAAAAGTACTGATTTCATTGTTATAAATTTTCAAGTATCATACCTAGAGCTAATCTGCTATTCCAGGCCCATACAATTCATCTTCCTCTTCTTCGGAAATCGCTTGCTGTGCTATTGAAAAATGCAACAAAAAAAATCGAAATTTTCAAATTTTCAAAATAGTTGTGCCCCTTAATTATAAATAATAGGTAAAGAAAAATGATAGTCAAATTACTGTAACTATGTTAGTACCTACCTTCGCAAGCTTCGATATATTTTCTTAATCCCCAATCAGTCAATTTTTTCTTCACCCACTCATCCACCGCTGTTGTGAATTTTTGCGTGTGATAAAACAATACGCGATACGCAAAAATGATCTTTCAAACAAAGAAAAAATGCTCCAAACAAATCGATAAACGCTTCGAAAAAACGCCTCGATAAATGACAATTCTTTCTCATTTCGAGGTTAGAGTCGCGTACATGCGAAGCAATGTATAGATCGCGCGATAACCAGTATAGTTGTCTCACCTATACCGCATGGAACGAGACACTATATACTGGTATAGGTCGAACAGCTATACTTATATCGTTGCACGAACGAAATTATAACGGTACGATGTCAAAATACGCATTTCGGTGCGTCACGCATTCAGTTTATCTACAATACCAATATCGTATAGTCACGACAGGTATTTTGCTGAACTAAAACTCTGTATAGTTTTCTCAGCTATACTGTTTTTTCCGTGTAAGATTAAAAATTATAAACAATTATGATTTGGATAGCTTGATATTGGGTTTTCGCAGAAGTATTTGCCAATTTTTTTTAATTACAAGGAATGAACTTCAATTAATGATATATTTTCCATTTTGTTCAATGACCTTTTGCCATCTTTCTGGTAACTTCGAGATTCCACGCTCATAAAACTTCTGGTCTTTATCGGCAAAAAACTGAACCAAGTGCGATTTCACAGCTTCATCATCATTGAAAGTTTTACCATTCAAGGAGTTCTGCAAATATCGAAATAAATAGTAATCTGATGGTGCCAGGTCAGGGCTATATGGTGGATGTAATATCACTTTCCAACCAAGCCTTAATAATTTTTGGCGAGTGACTAAAGATGTGTGTGGTGTAGCGTTGTCATGCTGAAAAATTACACCTTTACGATTAACTAATTCTGGCCATTTTTCTTTGACCACTGCGTTCAATTTGTTCAGCCGAAGACAGTAGAGATCCGAATTAATCGTTTGGTTCTTTGGAAGCAGCTAAAAAAAAACTACCCTTTCCAATCCCACCAAACAGACAGCATAATTTTTTTTTAATGCAATTTAGCTTTCGATGTGGTTTGTGGTGGTTCATCACGCTTGGACAATAATCGTTTTCGAACGAGGTTATTGTAAACAATCCATTTTTCATCACCAGTGATAATTCATTTTAAAAAAGGATCGAATTCATTGCGTTTAAGATACAAATCACAAGCGTTGATGCGTTTTGTTAAATGAGTTTATTTCAAATCATGTGGAATCCAAATATCAGGTTTTTTAACGAGTCGAAGACGTCGTATATGAAGATCGATTGTTGATTTTGGTATTTTTAACATTTCTTCAATCTCTCGCACAGTTACATGACGATCCGATTCGATTATGGCTTTGATTTGGTCATCATTAACTTCATTTGGCCGATCTGAACGTTGTTCATCTTTGAGTAAAGTATCCCTCGAACAGAATTCATCAAACCAATTTCGACACTGTCTGTCTTTTAAGGCTTCCTCACCATACACATCACGTAACTTTTTAGCAGCTTGTGCTGCTTTCTTTCTTTTACGGAAATAAAAAAGCAAAATATGACGAAAATGCTCGTTTTTACACTCCATCTTAAAGTTGATGCCAAACTAATAACTGTAAACGAAATCACGCGCAATTTGTTTGTAAATCGAGCTAAGAGAGACAGCTAACAACTACCAGAAGGAAAAAATCATGCAACATTGACAGAAGTCATTCAAAAAGATGCTCAAAGACATTTATAAGTGAAATCAATAATTACTTCTGGGACAACCCAATATCTTGACTAAACTGTTCAATGAATAAATCTTTTGTGAAAAATAGAGAAAGTAGGTATTTATAAATTTTTCTGGAGGGCGGGAAATGCGTAAATTTACCCGACATGGTGGCTAACTTGGCGCGGGAATATTACAATCTACTCTTGCTATGTATTGGTTATTTGTTCTAGATTTCAAATTATATTTGAATAGCAAAAGTCACTTGTAAGACATTTTATTAGCTTTGAACTAATTTTGAGGTACAGATAGAATATATATTCTATTTTTTTACACTGCAATACAGGAAATTGTGTTTATTAAATTGGATGGATTATTAAAAAACATTATTACTATCTTTTCTTTGATTTTCTTATCACTGAACTTGGATTCACTCGATGGTTTCCAGAAACGCACAAAAACACGATGTCACATGCCGCGTGGCAACTTGTCCTCCAATTTGAAATCATTTTCGCTAGTTTACCCGAAAGTGCCTACATGATAAATTACACATTTTTTACATAAAACACTTCGGTTTTATGCAAAAATCTTTTTCCAATCGTAAGTTTATATATCAATGAATATACGGTCGTAGAATTAGTCCGATTATGTTTCAATTCGTGATAGTTAGAAACTTAATTCAAGCGGTCTGATCATAACCATCAAAAACCAAAAAGTCATTATTGTCAATTAAAATGTATTAAGCAATAGAATGATTGGTCTTTTTTCACTATTAAGGTATTATGCAAGAATGAATATAATAGGACTATTTTCGTTTGCTTAGATATTATCATTTTCTGTAAATAAGCGTGCGCCAATTTTACCGCTTCTCTCCTAAATTCTTCCTTTTTGGAGCACTGGATATTAATTTTTGGAGAGAACACGAATAGGCAGATATCCTACGGAATTCTACCAGGAGGCTTGTCCTTTTTAAAATTATGAATATTTTGATTATTAAGGCCATGGATCAACCAGTTCAGCTAACTAAATCAATAAATTCAGTTTCTGCAAGATTTTTCCACAATAATGAATTTTGTTAGCTCAAACTTTATTACATAATAAAGGACATATTGGCGGATGGCTGTAAACTTTAATTAGTTTTTAAGAATTAAAGAAATTTTAGTGTCGATAAAACAGGAATTAATTTTTTTGGTTTTTCAGAACTAATTAAAGTCTACAGCTATTCGCTAATATGTCCTTTAATATGTCCTAAAGTTTCAGTTAAAAAATGCGTTATTACCAAATTCAGTAATATTTTTATAAGAATTCTGTTTTGGAAAATTGATTCTTAATGCGGTCTCAGCCATTAAAGAATTTATTTCCGAAAATTAGGAATGGTAAAATTGTAAAGATTCTTTTATCCCAAAAAATAATCCGTGATTTATTAGAATCACATCATTTTTTTAAATTTGGTATGGAACGATAAGAAAAAAAGTTTGGTTTAAATAAAGTTAGTTGAATGTATTATTTTTCTGCATTTCAAATTTTTTTCATGGAAAATAATCATTTTTCTTTCAAAGTAGCTCTTTGAAGAATATTGTAGTATTTATATAATATAGTATATTATAAAATATATATAATATACTTATTATATATAATATAGTATATTATATGTAGAATATTGCTATTCTTGAAGGCAGAATTATCTGTTTTTTCCTGAGGTCTAATTTTCGCGGATGAACTACCTTAAGGGATTCCCTGCAATTCTATTCGGGTGCGTTTTATTTACAAAATTATGTTTAGAAATTATACAGTTTTATTATTTTAAACAATGAAAGTTTAAATTTTAATTAAACACATCCAAATAGAATTGCTGGGAATCCTTTGAAGAGCGAAATGAGCCCTTGATCATTAGAATGAAATGAAAATTGTAATTTTGTCTAAAGAGGAAACAAAAAATTAAAATCTACAAAACATTTGTTGAGTAAACAATTTTAACCTGAATTGTTTTTTTCTGAAGTTCACTTAGAAACCTTTTTCAAAATTTACTGGGTTTAATACTGGATATATTTTTGTCAATTTTATAAATCATTATAAAAATTGGCGAATTTTAAAATTGACTGTACACTACTGTTCAAAATTATAGGTACACCTGTTGTTTAAGCCATTGTCAAAATGTCTTAATTTTTATCAAAACTGACAGCAAAATTTCCCTAGAACGTCAGGTTTTAAAGTAAATTGACGTTAAATGGTCAAAAAATGGCTATTTTGACTAATTTTATGAATTTACTGTAGGAAAATGGAGTTTTTTAGTATTCTTGTCAACGACATCGTATAATCCTCCTTTTGTGATTTCCGTAGCTGACAAAACCATAAATGTTGCATGACTGTGATATTGTTTTTGGGCCAAAAATAAGAAAATTGAAATACTGGATCCAAAATGAAAATTCAAATTATAAATAATTAATAAATTAGGACTCTCAAAAAACTCGATCTTAGACAAATTTTTGAAATCCTAAATACATCTATCATTTATAATATAGTTATAAATGTTATAACTCACAGATAATGAATTTATTTTTATTTTTCAATTTTTACCCAAAATTTGTATTCGGCGACTTAAAATTCCAGTTAGCACGGAGTTTCATAGAAACCAACTAATGTATTGAAAGTTTCGGAATAATGAAAAAGAATCAAGAGAAGGTGATTGACCAATCATTGTTTATCCCTGTATAAAACTTTTCATTAATCGACCTATTGTGATTTGTTAGCTTTGTGAGTAGCAAACAACCTGTATAGGTGGAGAAGTGTACTACAAATTCGGCTCACAATCAAAACCCACGTAACTACTCGTATAGTCCCTCTGCTCAGCCTCTGTCTATTATCTCGAATTGTTCTTTATTCTGTCACTGACTCTTCACCCCGGCCTTTAAAAACAATCAAACTTCCCCTGAATACAATAGTTTTGTTGCGGTTTTAAGGGTTTACATAAATACAAACCACTTTTAAACAATTTTTATCACGTTAATCCAGCGATGAAATTGTTATGTTTTTTTAGTTTTTAATATGGAAACTACTTTAATTAGAAATATTAAAAAATACACAATGATACACAAATACACTATTGGGAAAATTGGTTCTCTACTACTTAGTAATAAATCTGCAAGAAGAATTTGGAGGATTTCAAAAAAATAGGGATAGTTGTAGAATTTTTTAAGTAATTTAGTAATAATGTTTGTTCATTTCTTTGGCATAGAGTCAGTTTCTTCTTATTTTCATTGATTAAAATTATTATTACATTTAAAAATGCGCAAAAAGAAAGAAAGGCAAACGTTTCGGCCACATATGGGGGCCCTCTTCAGTGCCATAAATTAAAAGATTAATTCAAAATTTATGTAAAGAATTACAATATAGAAGATAATCAAAAAAGAATTATAATAAAAATTAAAAACTTATCACATAGCTTGCAATTCAAAATGAAGTAGTCCAGTATGCAGCATCACGAATTGAAAAATTACGTGAAGTTCACTATGAATAAAAAACCGGATAAATCAAAAACATAACAAATTTTGCACACGAACCGACCGGAATTTTTTTCAAAAAATGTTTATTATTAATGAATGATGCCAAATTGGTTCACAATGGCAAAACGCGAACAAGTTTTACATTAATGAAAACTTCTCGTGAAGACTTTAATACCGGCGTCTCTCACAGAATGATCTGAACTGTTTTAAAAACCGACTCGGGACATGTGGCTTTGCTGACCGAAAATTTTTCTCCTATAAGCAATCCTGAGAGGTTCTTTTCCTCCTTGAAGAAGACTATTGTCCTGTACTTAGTTAAGAAATTCGAGACTTTTATGATGATTTTCACGAGTGGACGAAGGCGTTTATTTTTCAAGAAAACGATTTTGTATATAGGCTTCACGGACAATCCATTTTACACTGAATTTGCAAGCAAGACGTTACTTAAAGATAAAATATTATAATATTCATATATGTAATTTTACTCCATATTTAAAATATTGAAAGTTGTTTATTTTCACATTCAGATTTATTCTGAGATGTTTTGGAAAAATGATAATAAATTTATCTTTAAAAATTAATAAAAATGCAACTTGAATATTCGTGATATTAATTATCACATTTGAATTTATTATTAAATTCAACTAGTTCTGAAAATGGTCAGAACTGTTAGATATTCTAACTTTATAGTGAAAGTGCCATTTTTAAATTTCAAATTGACATGTTTGGTAACATGTCTATTATTGTATTGACCCAAATTCATATAATGTTTGTTCATTTCTTTGGCATAGAGTCAGTTTCTTCTTATTTTCATTGATTAAAATTATTATTACATTTAAAAATGCGCAAAAAGAAAGAAAGGCGCATTTTTAAATGTAATAATAATTTTAATCAATGAAAATAAGAAGAAACTGACTCTATGCCAAAGAAATGAACAAACATTATATGAATTTGGGTCAATACAATAATAGACATGTTACCAAACATGTCAATTTGAAATTTAAAAATGGCACTTTCACTATAAAGTTAGAATATCTAACAGTTCTGACCATTTTCAGAACTAGTTGAATTTAATAATAAATTCAAATGTGATAATTAATATCACGAATATTCAAGTTGCATTTTTATTAATTTTTAAAGATAAATTTATTATCATTTTTCCAAAACATCTCAGAATAAATCTGAATGTGAAAATAAACAACTTTCAATTTTTTTTTAAATATGGAGTAAAATTACATATATGAATATTATAATATTTTATCTTTAAGTAACGTCTTGCTTGCAAATTCAGTGTAAAATGGATTGTCCGTGAAGCCTATATACAAAATCGTTTTCTTGAAAAATAAACGCCTTCGTCCACTCGTGAAAATCATCATAAAAGTCTCGAATTTCTTAACTAAGTACAGGACAATAGTCTTCTTCAAGGAGGAAAAGAACCTCTCAGGATTGCTTATAGGAGAAAAATTTTCGGTCAGCAAAGCCACATGTCCCGAGTCGGTTTTTAAAACAGTTCAGATCATTCTGTGAGAGACGCCGGTATTAAAGTCTTCACGAGAAGTTTTCATTAATGTAAAACTTGTTCGCGTTTTGCCATTGTGAACCAATTTGGCATCATTCATTAATAATAAACATTTTTTGAAAAAAATTCCGGTCGGTTCGTGTGCAAAATTTGTTATGTTTTTGATTTATCCGGTTTTTTATTCATAGTGAACTTCACGTAATTTTTCAATTCGTGATGCTGCATACTGGACTACTTCATTTTGAATTGCAAGCTATGTGATAAGTTTTTAATTTTTATTATAATTCTTTTGATTATCTTCTATATTGTAATTCTTTACATAAATTTTGAATTAATCTTTAATTTATGGCACTGAAGAGGGCCCCCATATGTGGCCGAAACGTTTGCCTTTCTTTCTTTTTGCGCATTTTTAAATGTAATAATAATTTTAATCAATGAAAATAAGAAGAAACTGACTCTATGCCAAAGAAATGAACAAACATTATATGAATTTGGGTCAATACAATAATAGACATGTTACCAAACATGTCAATTTGTAATTTAGTAATATTTATTGGAATTATAGAATTTTCTAAGGCGTCTTATGAAAGCAAAGATCATTTTTGAAAGCTCGAGAAAAATTGAATGCTTTTGAGAAAAAAATCTAAAAATTTTAAACATCAAATTATTATTATAAACTCTAATATTTCATAAAAAATGAGATAATTATAGAAGAATTCTCACCAAAAAAGAATTTAATAAGAAATTTGAATCATAATAATTAAAGTGAAAGTAGGAAAGTAACAAATAAATTAATTATTTTAAATTTAAATTAAATGATTTTTTTTAAAAATCGAGTAGTTACAGAAAATTCTAAGCTTTTTAAAAATATTAACTACAAGTTTTGAACATTTGAGTGTTTTATGAAATTTCAGAAAATTTTTTACAGTTTGATAAAACAAGATTTCGAGAATAAATCCAAAAAATTTGAAATTTCCAAAATATTTTGAACAATTTCACGTTTTTCAATTATTTGTTTAATAGAACCGTTAATTTCTAAACTAAGTTTATTAGAAATTTCAGAAGTTGAAACGTGTTGAATAAAAATCTTCAACATTGATAATTTTTAGGGATTTTACATAAACTGAGAACAAAAACCTTCAGCGCGCAAATTGCGCGTTCAATGGTAGTTTCTTATCCAGATATAAATATAAAAAATTCAATATTTCTTCATATATAAGACGCAAAGCCTCATTTCAATTCTATATACACTTATTCAGTGTACTATTAGAAATTTCTACCGTAATTTTCCGAAACACGTGACTTCAGTTACACTTTCGTAAAATTAAAATAGGATTTTAGAAAATTCACTTACTTTTTAGTAAATTTAAGAAAAAATTTCTTAATTTTCAGTTACAAAGTGTTACAAACATTTTATGAAAATTCAGTTGAGTTTCATAATATTAGGAAAATTTAGTACATTTTTCGCAATTTTAAGATACCTTTACTCAAAAACATCATAAATATCGTCAAATTATCGTATCACTACAAACTGAAATTCATCTCAACGTCCAAACAAAAGTATAATTCAGAATTTCAAGCATTCGAAACTATTCGAGCCCTCAAAATATAATAAAAACGACCCAATTTGAACCAAAAAAAATTTCTTAAAATAAACGATTATGAGAAACCAACAAAAAAGGAGGAAATAAAAAATAAGGCATCCTTCAAAAACCCCTTCCTTCTTTTTCTTTCTTTCGTCCTCTTTTCTTTTTATAATTATTATAATCGTTTATTTTAAGAAATTTTATTGGTTCAAATTTGGCCATTTTTTATATTTTGAGGGTTCGAACAGTTTCGAATGCTTGAAATTTTGAATTATCAAATCTATTTATTGGAAAACTTAGTTCTGTTCAATGTAGTATAAATGTAAAAATGTGATTTTTGCAGATTTGGTTTGATGTCTTCACTAATAAGGGGCGGTTATCCAGTTAGTATCGGAGTAGGGAGTGTACTTGCCTATGCAAATACATTACCTACCCTTCAACATTTACATCAGCAACAACACCATTCCCGATTGGCAGCAGCTTCTACAGCATTGAGTAATGCCGTTGTTGCTGGATCGGATATCACCGATGCAGATGGCATTCGTGGAGTTTTACCAGGAGGTCCTGGATGGCCTTTTCCATGGAGACCGTCACACGGTATTCAAGCACTGGATCATCATTCTTCAAGTGACGTCGTCAGTTCTTTGAATCGTGTCAGCCCTGGATCTGCGACGTTTCCTCAAAGAGGTAAGCGGTGGTAAGATTTATACATTTCTTTTATCCCATAATTTACCAGTAGTCTGAGTAACTTATAAAACAGTTTTTATTGAAAGCATGAAAAACACATAGGATGATGAAAATATTTTTACACATGAATAAGTCAATTTCAATATGGGAAAAAAGACTAAATAATAATTCAGAATTTCTCAAATGAGCACGAAAAAAATTTTCCGTCTCATAATTCAATGACTTATTTCTTAATCGATAGCTATGATGTTAAAAATAAGCTCGCTAAATAGTTCCGCAAAAAAAATTTTATTAATTTTTGAAAAAAGTTACCTTAAACTTGGTTTATTAATAACTTTTGCAAAAAAAAAAATTATTGCGGAACCATCTGGTGAGCTTCTTTTTAACATTAGAAGCCATCTATTAAGCATTATGTCATTGAATTAGGAGACGGAAAATTGTTTTCGTGCTAATTTGAGAAATTCTGACCCTATTCTAGACTTTAAAACTAAAAAAACACTATAACAATAGCGATTATCATGATAAAAAAATTGAAATTAGCATTAAAGACGTTTAATTTTTTTTTTTTACTTATATTTTAACCTTATTGATTTATCTTTCGTTATGATGTGGTATGATTAAGTACAATTAAATGTTTAATACAAGCTTATATACTTCAATTATCTTTTGGAAATTGATTATAACTGACTATTTGGTTAAATAATTAAATACCCACAATTCAAAGCGTCTGTTTATTTAAATACTCATAAATACTCATAAATAAATACTCCCTTATGCTTCAACACATAAAACGTAGTATAATATTTCATTTATTACATATTTTACCATTCAAGCGTAAAACAGTACTAATTGTTTAATCTCAAAATAACAAATCACTGATTTGATCATCAAGCCAAAATGCGATAATAATTATTCGCGCAATCGAACAATTCTGATTGGGAAGTATCTGGTTAAAATATTTACATAAAATATTACATTTTCTATATAAAATGATGGTATATCAAATTTTAAAATTAATTTCCTTGTGTTATATTACGTTTATTTATTCTGGAAAGTGGTCAAAATACAAATTTATTTGATTTAAAAATAATTTTTTATATATTTCGGGTTAAAAGATGTTTTCTAAAATGGGGTTGTCGCGAAAAATCGAACCATTTAGGCGCTTTAGCTATTAATACCTCGTGTTATATTGATTCTCAAATATTAATAATACTTATTCTACGTAATGTTAGTTATGGAAAAATGAAAGAAGGGTTGAAACGGAAGGGAGGAACACTAGAGAGTGTAAGAGACTATACAACGACGAAGTAAGGCTTCTACGGCTTCCGCCACGACAAACCAACGTCGATCGCCTTACCCGTCGATCGTTTTGCTCCTGCCACCTCGCCTAAGTACTTGGCTACCACTCAGCTGTCAGTGCACTTATACTTACATACCTATACGCATTTACCAATACATCTCAAATGGAAGTTACTATCACCAGCCGATTAACGTCGCTTGTTTCTCTTCTTTGCTTGGGAAACTATTAGCGCTTGCACAATACATTAAATGACTCTGCAACTAATTCAAAATGTACAGTTCACTTAGCAGAAATTTATAAAAGAGTATTTGTAATTGACTTTTAACAAATTTGGTCATTTATATTGAAGATTAATTATTTGATAAATTTAAGCGAGTCATCTCATGTAACAGCTGTGTTTTTTGTGCTTTTTTGGGAATTTTTGCTGACGAACCATAAAAATATACAATCTTGGTTTTTTCAGTAGATATTTATTGACGTTTCAATGCTTTACTAGCCAAAATATGGACTGAAATTGAAGCAAAAAACACATATGTAAAAAAAATGTGGTTGACATAATTCCAGTTTTTATGCTCATTTAAGGTAGTTTTCATCCACGAAAATTAGACCCCAGGCAAAAATAGATAATTTTGCTTTCAAGAATAGTAATATTATTATTGAAGGGCTATTTTGAAAGAGAAAAGATTATTTTACATGAAAAAAATTTGAAACACAGAAAAATAATTTTATTAATAAATTTTATTTTTGACCCAACTTTTTTTCTTATCGCTTCTTACCAAATTTTAAAAAATTATGCGATTCTAATAAATCATGAATCATTTTTTCAGAGAAAAGATTTCCCACAACTTCACCGTTTCTGATTTTTAAAAATAAATTCTTCAATGGCTGAAACCATTAAAAAAACATTTTCCAAAACGAAATTTTTATAAAAAAATTTCTGAATTTGATAATAATTTATTCATTTTCGAAAATTGGAAATGGTTAAGTTGTAGGGAATCTTTTTCTTGAAAAAGTGATTTGTAATTTATTAAAATCGCATAATCTTTTAAAATTTGGTAAGCGATAAAAAAAGTTGAGGCAGAAATAAAATTTATTAATAAAATTATTTTTCTGTATTTCAAATTTTTTTCATGGAAATTAATTTTTTCTCTTCCAAAATAGACCTTCAATAATAATATTGCTATTCTTGAAAGCAAAATTATCTATTTTTGCCTGAGGTCTAATTTTCGTCGATGAAAACTTCCTTAAAATCAAATAATCAGAAGCATATCAATCTGTAAACCTGAAGCTGTATCCGGAACTAGAATCAATTTTGAATAAGAAACTTACAATTTTCGACATTTTCAGCTTAATAAAAAAACTACGATATATTTCACAATAATTCTAGTTCTGGCTGAAACTACAAATGTACTAAATATACCATGAAAATTTGAGCTTCGTCCGTTTAGTAGTTTTTTAGATATCATGGCAAACAATTCGAAAAATGCGTTAGAAAGTTACATTACGTATAACACAAAGAGCTTTACTTGCTCCGTTCAGCGTCTGTATTTTTTTCAAGAACTTTCGATTGCAAAAAATCCTTTTACGGACATATTCTAGAGATATTATAGAAGCAACTTATGCAAAAAAAAATGTTTTTCAATCTATACTCATCACACCAGACGACTCCCTTCAGAATACTAATCATCCATTCAAGCAAATAATTAATTAGTAGTGTAACTTTTTTATATTAAACTTGGGGAGTTTTAATTATGTTGTTAATCCTGAAATATCTTGAAGTATCTAAATATCCTGAAGTTCCTTAAAATATCTTTAAGCGCCTTGAAATGTATTTTTGAATATTCTGAAGTACTTTGAAAGATGTTGAAGTATGTAGAATATACTGAAGTACATTGAAATATTCTGAAGTATTGGATCTATAATGTAAATCTTTTAATGTGTTCTTGACCACTTTAGCGGTATGAGACGGTGCGTTGTCATGTTGTAGGATAACTTTGCCATGTCTTCGGGCCCATTCCAGCCGTTTTTCGATCAACGCATGATTCAAATTGATAATTTGTTGTCGGTAGCGATCTGTATTCACCGTCTCACCAGGTTTTAATAACTCGAAGTACACCACACCACACTGGTCCCACCAAACACAGAGCATTGTCTTACGACCAAAACGATTTGGCCTTGGAGTCGATGGGCCAACCTCACCAGGTGAAAGCCATGATTTTTTCCGCTTCGGGTTCTCGAAATAAATCCATTTTTCGTCCCCCGTGACAATTCGATGCAGAAAAGATTTCCTTTCGAATCGTTGAAGCAGCATTTCACAAATGATTTTTCGATTTTCCATTTGTCTATCGTTCAGTTGGTGTAGTACCCATTTTCCATACTTTTGGATTTTTCCCATGGCTTTTAAACGTTGGCAAATTGCTCCTCGGGTCACATTTAGTGTTTGTGCCAATTGTTGTTGCGATTGGGTTGGGTCTTCATCCAATAACGCCTGCAACTCCTCGTCTTCGAACTTTTTTGCTGCACCAGGATGTTCATTGTCTGTTAAATCGAAATCTCCACTTTTAAATTGACGAAACCATGTCTCACATGTTCTAATCACTGGAGCATGTTCACCATAAGTTTCTACCAGCAATCGACGAGCTTCAACTGCTTTTTTCTTTTGATGAAATAAGAAAAGCAACGAATGCCGCAAATGCGATTTACTTGGAACGAAACTCGACATATTCACTGAGGTAAACAACTATGATGCTATTATTTTAGCAGAATGTAATTGTGTATTTTTGAAGGTTATTGTCCATAGAAAAATATGACATAGATGCCAAATCATAGAAATGTATACATATCTCTAGCGACATCTATGAGTAAAACCGGAAAATTTTAACTAACACCCCTGGTAGATCCAATATATGAAATATCCCGAAGTCACTAAAATAGATCAAAATATCTTGAAGTATATTAAAATATCTTGAAGTATTTTGATATATCTTAAAGCATCTTCAAACATCCTGAAGTACTTTGAAATATTCTCGAATTTCTTGAAACGTCCTAAAGTTCCTGAAAGTAGATACGCACTTGATTGGTTGAGTTGCTAATCCTAAAATATCTTGAAGTATGTAAATATCCTGAAGTTCCTTGAAATATCTTTAAGCGCCTTGAAATGCATTCTGAAATATTCTGAAGTACTTTGAAAGATGTTGAAGTATGTAGAATATACTGAAGTACCTTGACATATTCTGAAGTATGTGAAATATCCCGAAGTCACTAAAATAGATCAAAATATCTTGGAATATCTTGAAGTATCTTGAAATATCTCAAAGCATCTTCAAACATCCTGAAGTACTTTAAAATATCTTGAAGGTCTTGAAAATGAGTACGCACTTGATTGGTTGAGTTGTCAGTCCCTCCGTTTCTTTCCTATCTATCAGCGTTGGCAACCGAACGATAATTATTGTACAACTACGATAATTACATGTCAGAATACGATATATGATCAAAAACCATTATCGTACGCAAATATATGATAATTTTGAGTATTGAACAAAACTTTGAAATGAAATGCAATTCAGTATGTGAAACGTTTGAAAATTTATATCGCTACGTACGCTCACGGAATATTTGCGGAAGGTGTCTCTTTTGGATATTTTCCGAGAGCGTTGGCTAGATAAAATTTCATTGATATACGAATTGACGTGATGAATTATCGTGACGCGACACGAGAGATGATCAGAAAAACGCGTGCAATATACGGTTACGATAAAAATAATTAAACTATTCTATATGTCATTAAGAATATTTTATTATAATTCCAAAATACGATAATTTTTGGTCAAGTACGATAAGTTTATGCCCCTAGTACAATAGGTGCCATCTTCAGTGTTGCTAACACTGCTATTTACAAACTAATTGCTACAAATTATACAAATTGTTTAACAGATAATAATTCTACTATACTAAAAATAAATCCTTGTAGCAATTTCATGTTCATATTAAAGTTCACTACACAGTGAAACGATAAAATTGTGATTGATGGTTTAGAAGACTAAAATTAAAGCTTTACCCGCTTTAACTGTAACAAATACGGGAGATTAAATAACATTCAATTAAATGTCAATTTAAAAATTCGGTCCAGTGTAACATTGACCGGCTGTGTATAAACATTTTCAGCATCCGTTAAAAAGTACTTATTTCAAAATCTCAAATATCTGACGTGACAAACCTAGCGTGTCAGACAATAAAAAATTAATCAGAGGAGACATCGATGAACTTTGTATTATTAGAGCTTTCAAAACAACAAAATTTAAGTTTTGATAAAAATTCATTTTTCTAACATAAATTATATTTTACTTTTGATATTTCATAAATAGTTCTTTAAGAGGGTATTAGTCTAGAGGCGTAAATTTCCAGCTTGATAAAAAAAAGATATATTTGCACCATCCTTTTTTTACTTTTTATTAATTTTTCAAGAGCTAAGAGAAAAAAATTTGTCTGAAAAATATAAATTGAAAAAGTTATTGACCTCTCAATATGGGCGTAAAAAAAAAGTATCTGAAACAGAAATAAAACCAATTTTCATAATCACTAAGAATGTCATTACGGCCGATAAAAAAAGAAAGAAAAGAAAAAATTTTAAATGGAGAGTGTCTTAAAAAAATTATAATTCTTCGGCCTATTTTTTTCAATGTTTAAAATTTTTTTTAAATAGTAATAATGATGATTTTGCAATGCCCCAAGTAGAGACGATAGATGAATATATACTGAAGGTCCACACCAAATTTGAAGGCAATGGAATATGACTCGAAATTTTATATTAACTAGGTTGAAAAAAGCAGTTTTGAGGAAAACGCGTTTAAAGTTTTGAGTAAAATTTCAGACAACCGCTACTATTTAAGTGGTATAACTGCATGTTATTTATTAACCCTCAGTTTTTCCACTTTTGCTTCTCAAAACATATTCTTAAGTGTTTATACTTCAAGAAAATACAACACAATCGATATTTTAAAATTTCTAGACTAGAATACCCCCTTAAAGTATAATAATAAAAGATCTTTATCTCCTGAGGAATTTGCACTATCTTCATATTCTGTAGAAACAGACTTTGTAAATTTTATGATTTGCAAAAGATTACTGAAACAATTCAGATTTTTGAAACCAATAAATAAATTAAATGAGCAATCACTTTTCCCTCCAATATTTTATTCATAAAACTCTCTAGTCAGACAACAACAAACCAAGCCCTCCCGAAATTCAATAAAAAAATTTGTAAAATTTCCAAAAAATCTAAATTTCTAATCTTTCCATCTTGACAGAAGACCTGGATGACGACAACCCGAACGAAGACCGCCTGCATCGCAACAGGAGTCCATCCTCAGGGGACGAGGGCCACGATGACCTTGGTGACGGTGATGACGGTCCAGACGGTGACGGAGAAGGTGAATCCACAGGCTCTACCGGACACCACGGTACCAGCAACGGTACCAATAATGGCCAGAGTATGCAAGTCAGCGTCGACGGTCGCGAATCCGGTAACATAAAACGCAAGAAGAAGACGCGGACCGTGTTCTCCAGGTCTCAGGTTTTCCAACTCGAAAGCACCTTCGACATGAAGCGCTACCTATCTTCCTCCGAGCGAGCTGGTCTTGCAGCCTCCTTAAGGTTAACGGAAACCCAAGTGAAGATCTGGTTCCAGAATCGTCGAAATAAATGGAAAAGGCAACTCGCAGCCGATCTCGAAGCGCATCAAATGGTCCATGCTGCGCAGCGTCTGGTGCGCGTCCCGGTCCTTTACCATGATGCATCTGCCGGTAATCCAGTTTCTGGTTCTGTTGGTAACGTGTCCGTTTCACCCCAGAATCAACAACCCCCAAATCCCAGCCAATCAACGCTCCAGCATTCCATCGGTGTCGGGCCGGTTAGCGTCGGCGTTGGTGTCGGTACTTCCTGTGCACCGACCACCGCCCAACAAATCTTTTACTCCCATCACCATCACCATCATCCAGGTCACATACAGGCTCACAGTTTACTTCCCCACCAAGTGCACCCGCAACCCCCACCACCACCGCCACCTCCGCCGAATCCACAACCCCCTCCTTCCTCGACTCAATAACCGAGCCCTATCAACATCTCCCACCCTTTTCCACAACCCCTTTCACCTATCCCCTTTCATCCCTTCCCTCACTATTTCTCGACGATTCGTGCTCGTCCGATTGTCCAACTAATTAATATCGACGAGTGAACAATGGTTCAGGATTATATTATATAAATGTATATATGTATGTCTACGATGAGATTACTATTTTCTATGCCCGTCCATAATGTAGTCTCAGATAGCGTGCTCATTTTTCTCGAAAATTCTCAACTTTCGGGTAATTTTCGTACGCGCACGTGATACCATTGCAACTCCTGTAATTTATATTCTTTGTTTCCTGGATAATAGTGTATAATTATTAAGGAATGAATGAATGATGGATGAGAACTCTAACTGTGGTTAGAATCAAATAAAGACACTAGTTAAACTATATCGGGGTGATGCTTCTATGTCTGTTGATTTTTTCACAAAGGCGAAATATTGGTTCCTATCCCAGATTGAATACTGTGAAATATCTTCGTACAAATTTAAGATTTCATTAAATAAATTGTACAAAATTATTAATTTACTATGGTCTATTATTATTGTTTATTAGTACCTTTTATAATCACTTTGCAGTAAAAAGAGTATTAACTCTCTAAATCTGAATCAGTAAAAACTCACTGATTTACAGTGAAAAATTACTGTTTCGAATGTGATAAGTCTTCCAGGTAGAAATCAGTGGAATTCGCCTGATTCCATCAGGGAAACTCAATAGTTAATCAGTGAAATATACTAGTTAACAGTGAAATTCGCTGAATAACCAGTGAGCTTCCCTAGTGATATCAGTTCAATTTCACTGATTCTATGTAGAAAACTTATAACATTCGAAACAGTGGTTTTTCACAGTTTTGGATTTAGAGAGAAGGGGATAGGGTCAATTAGAAGGCCAAAAAAGGCTTTTTACGATATTTGGAAGATTGGTTTATTTATTTTTACATTCTCATCATGGATGAGAAGGTATTGGTTTTATGTGAAAAATGACTTTCGATATTTTCATCAAATCTTTACGTTTTGAGACCCCCTGAGTCATAAAAAAGGGTTTTTACGAAAGTGTCTGTCTGTCTGTCTGTCTGTAGGTCGTGTGCGGCATAACTCTCGATAGAATTATCAGATTGAATTGAGCTTTGGTACACTTTATCGGAGCCGAAAAAGTAAGGACAAGTTCGTTAACCAGCCACATCCAATCAAAATTGAGGGATTGAGCACTACTTTTGTGTTTTTGAAAATAATTTTTTTGAAAAATTAAAAATTTCAATACTGGTTTTTGATAGTGCTCATAAATCTCTACAAATTATCCCGATAACATTTTTTGATTAAATCAAAATTAGAAATGTCACAGCATATTCAAATTCGAAAAAACTCAATATCAAAATTCTATTTTCAAGTTAAATTATACGAGATACGAAAAAACGTTATGATACAATATTATTAAATAAATAAAGACCTACAAATTTGAATTGTAACATTTTTTCATAAGATGCATATTTATCTTTTTAATTAAAAAAAAAACTATTGAAAATCCAAAATTCAATTTTTTAGCAATAATATTCGAAACACGAAAAAAACGTAAGAATACAAAGTTGTTCGTTTCAAAAGATCTACAAATTTTGTTTCACACAGTTTCTGATAAAACATATATTTTTCGTTTCAATTCCAAAAAATACGATTAAAATTCAAAAATTCCATTTTTTAGACAAAATATGAGAGATACAAAAAAAACGTTTAGATGAAAAATTGTTTGGCTAAATAAGGTCTACAAATTCTCATTAAGACATTTCGGGACAGGATGTATATTTTATGTTTTGATTATGAATATTAAAAAAATCCGATTTTTTTCACCAAAATATGTGAGATACGAAATAAGCGTTGTTCTGCAAAATCGTTTCCCTATATAAAGTCTACGATTGTTTTTCCTTTTTGAGAGATTTGGAAGAAAATAAATTATTTTAATCATGTAATTTATTAAAAAGTTACTGAAATGTATACAGAAAATCGAGCGCGAAGCGCGAGCGCCATGATGAGAATGTGTTCCTTAAGGCTGATAGAGCCTTAAGTAAATTGAATTTCCTGTTTCTCTTAATTTCAAAAAGAAATTGAGTGTCTTTGAGAAAATGTGTAATTCACGTCATCTGTGATATTATTATAAAATTGGTTTGAGCTTCATTATCAAATTATAATAAATAAACTTGAATGTATGTGAAGAGCACAAGACCCAGCGCGAAGCGCGAGGTCCAGAAAGATCGGAGCGCGAAGCGCGACGTTCAAAAATTCCGGAGCGCGAAGCTAACAACTAATACGTGTTTGAAGAAGTTACAATAATCTTTCCATCGCAAAATATCAATTTATATAAGAGCTACAGTGGGTGGCCAAATTATTATACTAACTTTGTTTTTGTTAGTCGCATAAAATCTCCTAATATTCACAATACACATATTAAAATTTTTCCCTGAAAATAACATATAAGAACCTCAAGGTGAAGTGTTTTTGTTCATTTTTGAGAAAGATATTGTGGAAAAAGTAAAAATTTCGAACTTTTCTTAAATTGTGAATAATTCCCAAATTATTGATCTTTTTAAATGTTCTTCGACTCATTTTGAAGATAAATTTGCATAGAATGTAAAAGCGTGCCAAAAAGTTATAGTAATTTTTCCCTAGATTCGTAAAAAGTCTAAACTTAGGATAAAAAAGACGTAATAATTTAAAAAATTTTAATACTCAAAAAAAGGTTTTTAAAAATACATAAAAGTGATAACGCGCAAGAATTTATTAAATTTGGTTGAAAAATAGAATATAATTATTTTTATTATTTTTTAATATAACACGTGGATCAATAAGTCCCGGGACTAACTAGGAAAAACACATTTTTTTGGCAAAACAATACCTTTCTTGTAAAACGATTTATCTTTGGCCTCGAAATAAGCGTTCGTTTCGGTGATGACTTCCTCGTTGGAGTAGAATCTCTTTCCTTGGAGCATTTTTTTGAGGTCTGCAAACAGGTAGTAGTCGCTGGGGGCCAGATCCGGTGAATATGGTGGGTGCGGAAACAATTCGAAGCTCAATTCATTCAATTTCGCCATGGTAGCGAGCGACTTGTGACACGGCGCATTGTCTTGGTGAAAAAGCACTTTTTTCTTCTTCATTTGGAGCCGTTTCTCACCAAATTTCGTTCTTCAAACACATCAATTGGCCAATGTAACGTTCGCTATTGATCGTCTTACCTTTTTCAAGGTAGTCGATGAACAAAACTCCATGAGCATCCCAAAATACTGAGGCCATAACCTTACCGGCCCACATTTGCGTTTTAGGCCGCATTGGACGCTTCTCACCGACTGCAGTCCACTCGGCTGACGACCTCTTTGACTCCGGAGTGTAGTGATGGATCCAGGTTTCGTCCATTGTCACATACCGACGCAAAACATTCGGTTTATTTCAGCGAAACAACTCCAAACAGCGCTCGGAATCAACGACACGTTGTCGTTTTTTATCCACCGTGAGCAAACGCGGCACCCACTTTGACAACAGCTTCCTCATAGACAAATGTTCATGCAAAATAGCGTACACACTGCCGTATGATATCTTTAAGGTGTCAGCTATCTCACGCAATTTTAACTTACGGTTTTCGAAAACGATTTGGTGGACTTTTTTGATGGTTTCCGGTGTAACTACCTCATTTGGCCGGCCGGAGCGTTCAACATCTTCAGTGTCTGTACGACCACGTTTAAATTCAGCATACCACCGACAAATGGTTGTTTTTGATGGAGCAGAGTCCCCGTAGCACTTTTCAAGCCATTGCTGAGCTTGCACTGTGTTTTTTTTCATCAAAAAGGAATGGTAAATCAACACACGAAATTGTTTCGAATCCATTGTATTGAGAATATCAAGACTAGCATCACTTAAATCACTGTAACTCGTGGACCAAATATCAGAATGTCATGAAATTTTGACAGGTACCTTTTGAAGGTTGGTACTCATGAAAAATCATACAGAACTTTTGTTGGCAACGCCATCTATGTGTCAGTTCCGGGACTTATTGATCCACGTGTTATAATTTTGCAAGTTTGAATTTTTACGCCTTTTTGTTCTAAGTTTAGACTTTTTACGAATCTAGGGGAAAATTAGTAAAACTTTTTTGGTACGTTTTTTACATGCTGCGTGAATATAGCTTTAAAATAAGTCGAAAAGCATCTTAAAACATCAATTATTTCGGGAATTATTTATAATTTAAGAAAAGTTTTGAAATTTGCACTTTTTCCGCAATATCTTTCGCGGAAAGTGACAAAAATACTTCATCTTGAGATAATTTAATACATAATTTTGATTTTTTACAAAATTGCGGATGTGTAAAGTCAAAGTTCTTTTTTCGTTTTTAAAAAACGCTCATTTTTCATTTATAAAAAAAATATTTATCAGAATAAAAATTTCTAAAATTTAAAAGCGATCACTTGAATCGTTCCGGAGATATCATGGGAACCGACTTTTAAAATATCGTTGGAACAGAAACGCGTCTAAAGTTTAAAATATTTTTTACATTTAAACGAATTTTTTGAAATTTTTAATTGATCCTAACCCCTTAATTTGGAGAAAGTCTTATCTTTATTTAGGACATCTGTTTATCCCATATTTCTTATGTATTTAGTCGAATCAACTAGGCTCTGTTTGTATCCAATAGATTATTTGCTTATTATAGAATGAAGTAAATATTTTTTGGTCAAATTAACTTTTATGTTTCTATACATTTGTTCGAATAAAATTCACTTTTTAGTTTGTTTAGCCAAACTATATTTAATGAGTCGAATCAAATGTTTTGGGAAATAAGCAAAAATTACTCAACGCTAAGAATCGAACCCCAAACGGTCTAACAGATTTTTAGAGGCTCACCTTCCAACCTTCCAGCTGTTGCAGGCCTAAAAATTTGAATATATACTAATTTTAATTTACATTTTTTCTGATTATGATTAATACGATGCATTAGGGGAGTCTTCCACGTATGGGCCAAAATTTCCAGCCTATTTTTTGGAATTAGTTATGAAGGAATTACACATAATAATTAGAAACAAGTTTTTTCTTATATTCATACAACCTTTGACTTTTAAAATATTTATTTGTAAAAAAATAATTCTCACCACGCCCCTGCAAAAACGTCACAGTCTATCGGGTGGTAAGACTTTGGCCACCTAGGTTGCCTGAAACAAAAAAGTGTAATATGTATTCAATTTTTATTGCGTTCACTATGTTTAGACTCGAGCTTTTTCGGAAACTTTTTAAATCTCTTGAAATGCCAGACTTTTTTACAAAAAAGAAATTATTTTTTTCCATTTTTTAGAGCAAAGAAAACTTGTGAAAACTGAACAAAACAATATTTTCAAAAAAGCTTGTGTCTAAACATAGCGACGTGTCTGTTGAATAATTAAAAGAAAAATTAACCAGATAATCCAAATCGTTCTAGTCGAAGTCATGCCAACAATTCGGAAAAACACAACTTTAGGAAAAACGCGCTTAGACATAAATGACGGAATGAAACATGATTGGAGAAACTTACAACTCAATCAAATAAAGTGTACTCTCCAAAATCCTTTTGATGGCACATTTTTTATAACTTCTAGATTCGAAATATCAAAAAAAATCGAGTTTTCAAAACCGCATACGTAGAAGAACCCCCTAATTTGGATTTTATAAGAAAAAACTATTTAATACAAGATTAAATCATAGATTAATTAGTAAATTGAGGTAAAAATTTTTCTGAGTGTGTTTGTCTCGTTGTTGCTCCAAAATGAAAACTGATTCTTAATATTAGATAAATCCAATCAATCTCGAATTGAGCATTTCTATATTTGACTGGATAGTAAAATTCAGAAAGCCATCGTTCATTGTGCCCACTCATCCTCTACTTTTGTTCGATATTTCACAGTTGTGTAACTTCTTTTATTGTGCACACTAAGCCTCATATTTTTTCTATGTACTTCATCTCAATTTATGAAACAATGGGCTCATACCCCTTTCTTTATGCATGAGTCCATCGAACATCCCAGCTTGGGTAAAAGCACAATGCAATGTCGACAAATCTACACGCCGGTTGGATTTTTAATTTAGTAGTTTTTTATTACTCCGTTTGAATCAAACTACATCTAGAAAAAAAGCTCCAAAATGTGTCATTTTCAATTTATGAAATAAGAAGTGAGATACCCAATACTTTCTCAACTGGATTCACCTTTCACTTCTTACATTTACAGTTCTAAAATTCTTTCTACATTGATAATAAATTTAATATAAATTAGGCCTCAGGAAAATATAGATAATTTTTCTTACAGGGATAACAATATTGTAATTGAAGGGATTATTCAAAAGAAAGAAGATTATTTTCTATAAAAAAAATAGAAACAGGAAAATAATGTATTTAAAAATTTTTATTTTCAAGTGCTTTGTTTCATATCGCTTCTTACCAAAATTTTAAAAAATGGTGCGATTCTGATAAATCGCAGATCATATTTTCAGGGAAAAAATTCTCTACAACTTGACAGACTCCAATTCTTCATAATGAATCAATTATTATGAAATTCAGCAATTTGTTATTCTCGAAAGCAAAATTATGTATTTTTACCTGAGGCCTAATTTTTCGTGGCTGAACTACCTTACCGGACTGTATACGTAAAATTTTCGGTTTTTTTTTAATTTTATTTTCTAATAGTCACCGAACAACCGGGTAGATATAGATGAACAAAAATGATTTTAAAAATCATTTTTTTGGCCTGGGGAACGGTGACCGTTTAATTTTTGTGAAAAAAAGGACCCTCATAGTTTAAATTCTAGCTCCGTGATTTTGTAACATTTTTGACTTTTTTTTATTGAATACTCATTATACAATTTCCAAGTAAACATCCAATTTTCATTAGGATCTATTGATTAATTATCTCTCAATCCTTTCATAGAAAAGGGACATTTTGAGATCATTTTACCTATATACCCCTTTAACTAAGGGTTGGAGAATATTTGAAAATAAAATAAAAATGCTGAGAATAAAATTTTCATTATATTTACAAAATAAGTGAACAGTACCCAAAAAAAATGTCAGTAAGATTTCTCATTACATTTCATCCTCTAATGCACCTTCAAAAATCCTCTCATTATCTCAATTACAGAAAGAGCTCCTTCCTAATTATAAAGTCTCGTGTTTTACAAAATGAAAAATCTAGCACTATATTGCCTTGAAGTGAAAGCACGCGAACAAGAAATTCCTCTCATTTTGCCATAGAATCGGCCATAACCATTGACTCTATTCACATTGGGCGTATTTCGACCAAGCCTAGTTTAAGCTATTCCCTTATCGATTATCGATCACCAGAATTCCATGTCTCTACAGCTTTGGGTTAAATCTATTCTCGTTAATGGTTATGAGCTCATTCAATATCTTTTTCGAGTGATAGCTCTCGAAAAGCCTTCTTTCTCTCAACCTGCCTGCATTTATTTTAAGCCGTCGAAGTTTGCTTTGTACATATCATATCAGTTACATGTGAATCGGTTACTTTCACTATTAAATGGAGGGAAAAAAATGTTACCAATTTGCCATCACGATACTTATCTCCATTTGTTAATAAAATATTGTGCGAATATCATATGTATTGTAACGAGTACAATGCTAATGGTAATCTGTACAATATGTAAAATTCAAAACAATTAACATTTTTGCGCATGCGCAAGGCGGATTTCTCGCCCATTTGAGGGGACAAGAGACTTCAGATGGCAAGCGTGACAGCGAGAAATTCGAAGGGAGAAATAAGTTTGCATCATCTGAGAATCGAATGTGATTTCAGTTAATAGTCTCTTACATTGAAATATCTTCAGATATTATGTTACAATACACTGTTAAAAATGTTATCATTTTTGATAGACTTTAATATACAAGTGGTAAATTAAAGTTTACACTTATGCATATTATGAAAAATCAATGTACATTCATATTAAATTTTATAACTTTTCAATCAAAATATATTAAAATTAATATACATTATTGAGATATGTACACATCTGTATTACAATTCAAAAAAAATTGTAATTTTTAAGATGAAAGTAAATCAAATTTGATATACGTTACTGAAAAAAACTTCCATCACATGTAATGGAAGTTTAATACAGAAATTTTCCGAGAAACTCGACTGACGTTTTTGCAGTTACTATTTGGTAAAATTAAAATGAAATGTAGTTATTTTTTAGTCAATTTGGAAACAAATCTTCCAACTTTCGCTTACAAATTACTGAATATTTCTATACTTGTATCTGAAACTTGCAACAGAAAAGGTTCACATTTCTAATAACTGAAGTTCTATGTACTGAAAAATCTATTACAGTTTTGTAATTATAAGATAAATTTCATGAGACATTAAATGCGTATCGTTATTTTAAAAAATCTTTCAAAAATTCTGATCAATTTTCACAATTTTGAGACATGTTTACTTAAAAGTATTCTTAATTTCATATTACCTTTGTAACGTAAAAATTTCGTAAATTTTAGAACATTTTTAACAGTAGATATTACAAGTGAATATCATATTTCCTTGTCCCGATGTTAAATATCTAGACACTAATGGCTAATATCCATTTTTCTTTTTGTGGCTCAATCAAACAATATTTCCAGGGAATATGGATCTGAAGCTTTCAAACGAAATATGAAGTTTCATAGCTAAAGAAAAGTGCGAGCAAATATTTTTCGTATGTCCTGTTCCAATAGAAAAACACAATAATAATCATGATATGCAATAAAACTTTTCAAACGATCTACACGCAGAAAAATATTTGACTGAATTAACAAAAATTTGGTAATTTCAGTCATAGTATTTTGATGTTTTACAGACAACAAAATGTTCAGGTGATCCAACAAAAATATTTCATTAATTGTACCAGAAATTTAGTTGATCCAACCAAATATTTCAGTCACTTTTAAAATATTTCAAATATTTATTTCATGTAACCAAAAAATTTGGTTAAGGGGGTCTCCTTATCCAGAACCAAAAAAGGTACTTTTTCCTAATTTTTTTTTAAGCAGAAAATAAAAACACAGGTCAACGATTTTCCGCATATATTTAGGTAAATATCTGACCTTGTAAAAATAGTTTTTTTATTTGAAAACGACAAAAAATCTCGGACTAATCGAAGATCCCGCGCAGCGTCTCATCACGGACAATTGAAATCGCGTGCATGATATTATCCAAAGTTTTCATCTGAAACGCACATATATATATTTTTTTTTTATCAGAAGAGTCTTGCGCTTGTAGTGAACCTAAAAAATTGTAAAAAAAAATTTTTTTAATTGATCTTTTAAGTTACTTTTCAAAAAAATCAAATTAATTAATTAATTAATTAATTAAAGGTTCACTATAGGCGCATTTTAATAATCTACAAATAAAAAAAAAGTTTATAATAATAGCTTTAATGGTTCTTTTTTAATCGCGCACGCAATTTTGAAAAATGTGGTTTTCAGAAAACGCGCTTTAAAGTTTTCAGACATACCTTTCGCTCGCTCCGCGCGAGCCACTGCTCGGAACTCTACCATCAAAACTATTCAGATATGGACTGTAAAATTTTGCGACAATATACTCTGATAATAGTTCCATCGATTGAAACAAAAAAAAAAAAATCGATTTTTTGAAAGTTCTGGATAAGGAGACCCCCTTAAGGTAGTTGTCGGGCCAAAAAAAGTTCTCTGGAATGTGATATTCCAATTCCAGAATATTTTTTTATGATTTTAAGACTCAAAGGTATCTGATAATTGAGAATAGAAGCAACACTCAGAAAAAAGATTTGATTGAATAAAAGAAAACAATTTGTTTAAAAGGCTTTTTTTGATTCAAACAAAAGATTTATTTGTACCAAATAATATTTGTTTAATTCAAACAAGACATCTTTGAACCAAACAAATATTTGTTTAAATCAAATAACTTTTTCTTCAAAAGAAACAAATTATTGCATTCGTATATGGTCAAAGATAAAATTTGTTTGATTTTAGGTAGAAATTTATTTGATTTGAACAAATTTTCATTTTGTCCAAAGATACTTTGTATGAACCAAACACATTTTATTTTATTCAAATAAATCATTTTTTTAATCAAAGAAAGTTTTTTAAACAAATATTTTTCTTTGATTCAACCGAATCTTTTTTCTGAGTAAAGTTTGTGTAAACAAATTGATCCAATTTCTACATGTTTGGGCCAATAATAAGTAAAATTTTGTTTCCTTAATTACGGAAATGGTAGAGAAAATAAAATCGGACGCAGATAGACCACATTTGGTTTTGATAATAAAAAAAATTTCGATAGATTTTGCTAAAATTGAACTATTTTCATTTCCCAAACCTAAAGTTGTCTATTTACGTCCGTTTTTATCTACATTAATATTTTTTTAAATTTTCAAAGAAAAATTAATGTATTTCGAACGCCAACATGTAGAAAGCTAAAATCAATCAAATTTGCAATTTTCCTAAGTCCTAAGTCTTATAAGAGAAAAAACTTCTTTTTTATAAAAAAAATTTGAAACTTACGAAAAATAATACTTTTCATAATTTTTTATGTAATTGAATTTTTTCTTGCTATCGTCTTTTACTAGTTTTTTAAAAATGATTGAATTTCCATAAATCATGGCCTTGTTTTCGAAAATATTCTCTACAACTCTACTCTTACCAATTTTAAAAGTAAAGTTCTCAGTGGCTGAAATCGTAAAAACAATTTTTCAAAAAGAATCATTTAACAAAAATAACTATATGAAACAACCAGAACACGTGACCAAATTCCTGTGAAAGTTCGATAAAGAACGTCCGTCAATTTCGTTTAAGTGGACATTTTTCTAAAAAGTTTACAGTTAACTGTAATTGCAGATAAGCTTTCGATTTTTTTCCAAATTTTGACTTAAATGAAATTAGCAGACTTGCTTTATTGTCTTTTGTTACGTTTCCCAAATTGAAAAAGGTTTCTTACATGAACGAATAAATGTATAATTTAGTCACGTGATCCGATTGATCCATTGCCTTAAAGATTTTTAACTTATCTACAAAAATTGGAAACAGTAGATTTATAGAGAATATTTTTCCGGAAAGAATAAGCCATGATTTATTATTATTATTATTATTTTTGTAAGCTTTAAATTTTTGTCATAAAAAATGTTTTTTTTTCATAAGACACGACTGATAACATAATTTCAAATTTTAAAAACATAGGAAAACTTTTTTTTCCAGAGACCTTATTTTTGGCACGACAACTATACCTTTGGATAGTAAAATACTTTGTGAATTGAAGAAAGCGATTTTGTTCAATGAACAAAATATTTTTCCAAGTGTATGTATAGGACATGTATCTCGAGAAACGATTAGAGAGATTTATGAAGCGAAAAAGAGTGAATCTGAAGATAGAAACGTGTGAAGGAGTTACCGTTAATGCTCTAAAGATATATGTAGTGTGTCGTCAACTCGAGCCACCACCACGAGGGAAAAGAGAGGACAATATCAGTGCCATGCAGTCCATGCCCTGTACTCGAGCTTGACTAAGTACAAGCACGTAAGTATGTGCACTTCAATCATTGTTCTCACACTCCACTGCGCGCCATCGCACCTTTCGTTCTTTCGCCTCTGATCTCTGCACAAGCCTTTCATCCAGGCGCCGCTTCTGTTTTTGCTCGCTACTCGTCCCCAGTTGATACCAAAGCTATAACCTTCTACAACCCGTAGGGAGTTGTTGCTCGCGAACGAAAGAAACATTTGCGAATGCAGGTCGCTACAAAATTGTGGTTCTGCTCTAGAGCAAAAACGACCCGTCCGGTTTAATAAAGAGCCAACGTTGCTGAAATAAAAAATAGCCTTTTCTCCAATCTCTTTCATTACTTTGTTCACAATATCCCAAGTGCGAAATTAGATACGGCCCAACACTGGCCCAGCATCGCCAAAAATTTGCCGAAGATCGGCTGCCAATATCGTGCCGTTGCTGGAATGATAACTCCGGTATGCACTCGGCGGCCAATGCTGGCCCAAACTCTGGCCGCCAGCGCTTGTTTTCGGCACAGCAACGGGCCAATGCAGTGCCGAACTCTGGTTTTCTCACTTCCAGGATGGTTTACCGTGGTAAAAGTGACACATGGCCCAGTAATGTGCCGCCCATGAGCCCGACTCTGGCTCTTCTACTTTCAGAACTGGGTGCCATAGTAAAAATGACAATCGGCTTGGCATAGGGCCGATACTGGGTCAAGTTTCGGCTGAAGGTCGGTAAATTTAAACAGTCGAAAAAGGCCGCCGTCGACGGCCCAGCACTTGACCGATGCAAACAGTGACAGCCAGCAGTGGCTGCCGAGATTGGGCCAATATTGTGCCGTATTATCACCTTCGGCAATTCGCACTTGGGATCTGGCAATTTTATGGACAGATGGAAAATTTGTAAAATAAATTTATGAAGATATTCAAACCTGATGAGTTTGATCTTACACTCAAAAAAAGTCCAGTTAAAGCAACAGGAATTCCGGTTAGACCATATTTAACATTATTTTCTGGTTTAAACAACTAGAAATTCAAGTTATTTTTACCAGATTTTTTAGGAATTACTAGAAAATCTGTTTTTGTGTTTACTCTCTGTATTTGAATCAGCGACTACTTGATGACTTGCATAGACTAGTAACCTCGGGAAAATATTTTGTTAATCCAAGCACAATTTAGTTGGATTAGCGATAGGGTTTTCTTAGAATGCGGTTGACCAAATTTTTGGTTGATTTAACCAAGGAATTTTTTTTATGTAACTTTAGATGCTTTATTTTGATACTCTTTGGTTGAATAGAACAAATATTTTAGTTGGTTCAACCAAATTTTGTCTGACTTAACCACAGATCTTGGTTTATATTTAAGTATACTTTTGAAAATTGCAATATTATTATTAATTATATCGTATAAAAGATGAAAATTTATTTTTCGTAAACAAATTTTAAACATATTCGAATAATTTATTTAAAAAGTTGTATTCTTAATTAAATATTTCTCAAATTCATAAGTACCAATTTTTCAAAGATGATAGGATTTTAAGATGGTTTTTCTGCGATTCAACTGTTTTCGATAGAATTTTTTTAAGAGCAGTGAATACACACAAATGATTATTATCTAATAATGTGCATAATTTCTAACTTAATTTCTTCTTCCTTAAGGCAATCATTTTTCATTACGCGGTATCATATATTGTAAAATGCAGTGCAATTATTATAAATATAAAGTGAATAATTATTGAAAGTTTATCATAAAATATTATCATAATATATATATATATATCTTTTATACTGAACTCATAATAATTTTGAATTTTATAAATAATATTTGTACACTATTTCATTACACATTTGTAATTTTTGGCCTAATGGTAAGAACCGTTTTCAGATTACGATAAAAAATTGTCTAAGTTTCACTCGTTTTTTTATAGGGATACATGTAAAAGGTAAATTTTCGAATTAAAAATATTTACCCTCACATACATAACATCGTGTTAAAAATTGCAAAATCGTGACATAGCAAATATGTTGTAAAAATTATAGAAAATTTCTTAAAAAAGCGTAATTTCACGAAAATTACCTCAATGAATAAGTGATTATTTTCCCGGAAAAATAAAATAGATAAATTGATTAATACCAAAAAGAGTAATTTATTCAAACTTTTCATTTGAAAAAATTATCTTTTTTGTGATTGTGGCGACTAAAAATTTAATTTTCAAAAATTGAAAACGGTCAAATTATGAAGAATCTTTTTCCCAGGAAAATGAACTTCCTTTCATTGAAAACATATCTTCTCAAAAATTGATGTTTAGCGAATCAAAATACTTGTTGATTCAAATTATATCATGTACGTAAATTGTATGGAAAGAAAGAAACCCTCTGCTTTTTATTTTAAGGGGTCGGACCACCCTTGAGGCTATAAAATCATGTCTGGCTTTGGTAATTTATTGGGATTGACGTAATCGCTTCATTAAAAATCTATTTAAAGGACTTTATAGAACATATTTTAGAGAATAGAATAGCTTTTAAAATATGGTTAAAATTGGCGGCACTCTGGCCCAATTTTTCGGCAGCTGACAAATGATCTACAAGATTTTTGGGCACAAAACAAAAAATGAAATATTGTCGCAAACTAAATCACAAAAATAATAGAGCAACATAATATTTTTTGAAAGCATCAAAACTTTATTGTAGTCAACATTTTTGTATGAAAATTTCATGTCAAAAATTTTGTTTATACGAAGATAGTCAGAGTTTTTATAGAAATCAAAATTTAAAAAAAAATTATATCACTACTATTTTTCAGATCTAGTTTATGAAAATATTTAGATTAGATTTAGATAGATTTGTATATTATGAAAAATTAATATACATTCATGTTAAATTTAATACATAACTTTTCAATCACAATATAATAAAATCAAGAAACAGTATTAAAATATATACACATGTGCATTAAAATTCAATTAAAAGTTTGTATTTTTTATGATGAAAGTATTTTAAATTTAATATAAGTTACTGAAAAAATCTTCCAGTTTAATACAGAAATTCGTAACAGTGTTCCATAAAAATTAATATATCTCCATCGTTTTGGTCTCTTTAGTTACATACCCTGTAAAAAAGTGAAAAACTGAAAAATTAGCATAACTTTTATGAAATTTTTTTTTTTATTGAAATTTAATTTATTTGTTATGCAATGACATGAGAAATATATACAAAAAATACCCCAAAAGAAACTACTTTCAACTGTAATAATTCTCCAAAAACCATCCCTATCAGTGATAATAGATTTAAAAAACTCAAAAACTACCCCTAAAAGTGGGCTTGCACCTAAAAACACACCCTTATTCATTTTTACTTCACATATATATATTTTGAAAATTCATCCAAATTATTTTCATTGTGAAATTTATTTCTACACGTTGAATACCTGTATATTTAGATCCACCCTGTCTCACGTAGTTTAAATCACTAGAAAAAAGTCGGCCGTTAAAAAGTTAAACCTTATAAATTTTTTTCAATTCTCTTTACATTTTTAAAAATATTTTTCTCAACTTCAGGGAATCACTTGAATTTCAAATCTCTTGAAGTCTTGAAAAATAATAATATTTCGTCTGATATTTGTATTATTATCATTCATACAGATCGTTAATAGTCGAATGTATAATAAATCTGTTTGGAGAATATCTTTTTAGTGACTAGCCAATTTTCTCGAGCATAATTCCGCCATTCTTCCTTTATCCAATTTTCCAATGAGTTCAAAGCCTCTAACATGATTTTCTTCATGTTCGTCACGAGAATTCTGAAAACCGCGTCAGGTATTGAGTTTGCAGCAAATCGAAAGTTTGCCGGTGCATTGTTGGCGGCAATCTGGAGTCGAATTGCAAACTGGCACCGTTCCGCCCTCCTCTTAGGGTGTATATCGCGGACACCCCGTACCCCGTAGTAATTTAACGCGTAAGGGGCTAACAATGGGGCCCGAAGCCCCTGTATTTCGAGGAAACTTAGGCGGTGATCGTATTACCCGTGAACTTAACAAAATCTTTGAGAAAAGCAAGATCCTTGCCACCTTCTCTTTTACACTCGAGTAAATGCCTTCCAATCGATACATAAAAAGAGAGTCGATTGATGTTCGATCTTTCATCGTTTTGTGCATTATATAGCTTCCACTTTGTGTCGAATTCCACTAATCGATACAGCTAATTTACGCTACTTGAATAAAATTCAATTTGAACAGTTTTCGATATATTAACTTTTATAAAATGTTCTCTCTTCATTCTTTTGAGTCTTAAGTAACATTAATAAGAGTGGAACAAAATATTTTCCATATTTATAGGGTAATTTGAGTCGATTAATATTATCAAATTAAACTCAACTGACGGTTAAATTAACCCTTGTGATAAATACTATTTAAATTAGAGAGTATTAAATTTATATTCCTATTGTATGGATCCAAAATATTTAACGCGTTTGAATATTAAACATAAAGCCGTAAATTGCATCAATGAAACGAAAATGAATAATTAATGTATCGTGAAATATTATTTTAACTGCAAATGAGATATTTTGGATTTTTAATAAAACCGAAATAATTTTAAGCGTGGATCTTGCAATTAACAATTGAATTATCTTGGAAATAATAATTATTAATTCTGGAACATTGTTACACGCGCATTCTGTAACATATCTGTATCAGCTCAAGAAAATAATAGAACATGTTTTAAAACTAGTTGTCAACCGATTACGAAACTATTACTAACCAATCATTGTCCGTATCAAATTCCAGAATAAATTTGTAATAGTTCTAGAACATTTTTACACTCGCATTCTATAACAAATTTGAATCAGTTCAAGAAAAGAAAAAAACATGTTTTAGAACTATTTCTAAAAGAAATTCAAGAACAAACATGTAACAGTTCTGGAACATTGTCACACGCACATTCTGTAACATATCTGTATCAGTGCAAAAAAATAATAGAACATGTTTTATAACTAGTTGGCAACCAATTACGAAACTATTACTAACCAATCATTGTCCGTCTCAAATTCCAGAATAAATTTGTAACAGTTCTAGAACATTTTTACACTCGCATTCTATAACAAATTTGAATCAGTTCAAGAAAAGAAAAAACATGTTTTCGGTGAACATGTTCTAGATCAAATACAGAATCATCATTACAAATCATATCTAGAAGACAGTTCTTGAATTTTTATAGATCACAGTTATAACAAGGCTCTGGAACAAAGAAATGGCACAGTTAGAGAACATCATAATTACAACTAATCTGGAACATCTGTGACACATTTGTCCCAGAACAGTTACAGAACAAATCTTGCAAAACAGATCTAGAACTAGTTAGTAACCAGTTACTAACAGTGACCGACTCTAATATCTATAGAACAAATATATAACAGTTCTGAAACATTGTTACACTCGCATTCTGTAACACGTCTATATCACTTCAAGAAAAGAAAAGAACATTTTTTAGAACTAGTTGGCAACCAATTACGAAACTATTGCTAACCAATCATTGTCCGTCTCAAATTCCAGAATAAATTTGTAACAGTTCTAGAACATTTTTACACTCGCATTCTATAACAAATTTGAATCAGTTCAAGAAAAGAAAAAACATGTTTTCGGTGAACATGTTCTAGATCAAATACAGAATCATCATTACAAATCATATCTAGAAGACAGTTCTTGAATTTTTATAGATCACAGTTATAACAAGGTTCTGGAACAAAGAAATGGCACAGTTAGAGAACAGCATAATTACAACTAATCTGGAACATCTGTGACACATTTGTCCCAGAACAGTTACAGAACAAATCTTGCAAAACAGATCTAGAACTAGTTAGTAACCAGTTACTAACAGTGACCGACTCTAATCTCTATAGAACAAATATATAACAGTTCTGAAACATTGTTACACTCGCATTCTGTAACACGTCTATATCACTTCAAGAAAAGAAAAGAACATTTTTTACAACTAGTTAGTAACCAATTATTAAACTATTACTAAACAATTACTGTTCCTCTCAAAATCTAGAACAAATTTGTAACAGTTCTAGAACATTTTTACACTCGCATTCTATTCTATATAACAAATTTGAATCAGTTCAAGAAAAGAAAAAAACATGTTTTAGAACTAGTTCTAGAACAAATTTGTAACAGTTCTGGAACATTGTTACACACATATTCTGAAACATATATGTATCAGTTCAAGAAAAGAAAAGAACATGTTTTAGGTGAACATGTTCTAGATCAAACACAGAAGCATCATTACAAATTAGATCTAGAAGACGGTTCTTGAATTTTGATATATCAGTTATAACAAGGTTCTGGGACAAAGAAATGGCGTAGTTATAGAACAACATAATCACAACTGATCTGGAACATCTGACACATTTTTCCCAGAACAGTTACAAAACAACTCTTACAAAACAGACCTAGAACAAGTTAGTAACCAGTTACTAACAGTGACCGACTCTAAACTCTATAGAACAAATATATAACAGTTCTGAAACATTGTTACACTCACATTCTGTAACACGTCTATATCACTTCAAGAAAAGAAAAGAACATTTTTTAGAACTAGTTAGTAACCAATTATTAAACTATTACTAACCAATTACTGTTCCACTCAAAATCTAGAACAAATTTGTAACAGTTCTGGAATATTGTTACACACATATTCTGAAACATATCTGTATCAGTTCAAGAAAAGATAAGAACATGTTTTAGGTGAACATGTTCTAGATCAAACACAGAACCATCATTACAAATTAGATCTAGAAGACGGTTCTTGAATTTTGATATATCAGTTATAACAAAGTTCTGGAACAATGAAATGGCACAGTTATAGAACAACATAATCACAACTGATCTGGAACATCTGACACATTTGTCCCAGAACAGTTACACAACAACTCTTACAAAACAGACCTAGAACAAAATTCTAGAAAAATTATCCAATACGATTTTCACGCTGATTTAGAATACTTTTTTACATTCTCATCATGGATGAGAAGGTATTGGTTTTATGTGAAAAATGACTTTCGAAATTTTCATCAAATCTTTACGTTTTGAGATCCCCTGAGTCAGAAAAAATGGTTTTTACGAAAGTGTCTGTCTGTCTGTCTGTAGGTCGTGTGCGGCATAACTCTCGATAGAATTATCAGATTGAATTGAGCTTTGGTACACTTTATCAAAGCCGAAAAAGTAAGGACAAGTTCGTTAACCAGACACATCCAATCAAAATTGAGAGATTGAGCACTACTTTTGTGTTTTTAAAAATAAATTTTAGAAAAAATCAAAAATTTCAACACTGGTTTTTGATAGTGCTCATAAATCTCTACAAATTATTCTGATAACATTTTTTGATTAAATCAAAATTAGAAATGTTACAGCATATTCAAATTCGAAAAAAGTCAATATCAAAATTCCATTTTCCAGTTAAATTATACGAGATACGAAAAAACGTTATGATACAATATTATTGAATAAATAAAGACCTACAAATTTTAATTGTAACTTTTTTTCATAAGATGCATATTTTTCTTTTTAATTAAAAAAAAACTATTGAAAATCCAAAATTCATTTTTTTTACAATAATATTCGAAATACGAAAAAAACGTAAGAATACAAAGTTCTTCGTTTCAAAAAGATCTACAAATTTTTTCTCACACAGTTTCTGATAAAACATATATTTTTCGTTTCAATTCCAAAAAATACGATTAAAATTCAAAAATTCCATTTTTTAGACAAAATATGTGAGATACAAAAAAAACGTTTAGATGGAAAATTGTTTGCCTAAATGAGGTCTACAAATTCTCATTGAGACATTTCGGGACAGGAGGTATATTTTATGTCTTGATTTTTAATATTAAAAAAATTCGATTTTTTTCACCAAAATATGTGAGATACGAAATAAGCATTGTTCTGCAAAATCGTTTCCTTAAATAAAGTCTACGACTGTTTTTTATTTTTGAGAGATTTGGAAGAAAATAAATTATTTTAATCATGTAATTTATTAAAAAGTGACTGAAATGTATACAGAAAATCGAGCGCGAAGCGCGAGCGCCATGATGAGAATGTGTTCCTTAAGGCTGATAGAGCCTTAAGTAAATTGAATTTCCTGTTTCACTTAAACTGAAAAAGAAATTTTAGTGAATTTGAGAAAATGAGTAATTTACATCATCTTTAATATTATAAAATTGGTTTGAGCTTCAGTATCAAATTATAATAAATAAACTTGAATGTATGTGAAGAGCACAAGAACGAGCGCGAAGCGCGAAGTCCAGAAAGAACGGAGCGCGAAGCGCGACGATCAAATCGCGCACCCTAGGCGCGCTCAAACTTGCGAGCTGCGCGCGATGAGATCAGTTCTCGAAAAAAGATGTAACAACTGTTTCTTTTTTATTCCAGAATATCATAGACCCATTTTTCTGCCATACGTCTACAAAATCAAGCAGTAATCTACAAGCAAAATAAAAACTTGCCATTTTAATACCACGAATAAATTTCCTAAGTATTTTGACCTATGAACTGTGCAATCAGTGCCTCTGAGCAGAAGGTAATATCATCAAATGTTATCACCTTATCAATATGGTGCCACACCCGTAGTGTTCAACGTTTCAACGAATTAATCGCCTAATTACCTCAGTGAGCAAAGCACACTTATACGAATAAAACAGCTGACGAGTAAACTCAAGGGACAGATGACGCTTTTGAATATGCTGCCTACCTAATTTATCGCCGTCCATTATCACACAAGATCGTTTCGTGTGTGTTATTACTATCGAGAATAAAATACTTAGGAACGCGTCTAACAAAATAATTACTCTAATGGAATAACTTTTAGGAAATCTATCGTTCGCGTGGTCTCACAATGTCAAAAAGTTATGTAGTGTGGGGGAGGGGGAGGGGGGCGAAAAGAGGTAGAGGGGAAAGAAAGCAATGGAAGAGGGTGTAGGACGCCACACCCGACGAATACGTAGAGCACACACGATCTATCTCTCGCCCAACGTTGGCACAACCAGAGAGTCAATGGGTATAAGCACTAAGCACTAAGCACGTAACTATGAAAGGAGCCAGGGGTTGCGAATCGTCGCTAGATTAAAAGAGGCTCCCTTTTTCGCTTGCTCTTTTATGCCATGCTGCCTGCGCCCCACACGTACCATGTGCCACTACCGCGACCGACACAAAAAAACAGAGTTTTGTGTATATAGGTACCAACGTGCATTCGATATCTCGCGACCGTCTGCTCGAAAGCAATTCGATCTCCCGGTCCAGGTAAGCTTTCTTTTTATATTCCTCCTCGGGAAACCTACTCGACGAGAGACGAACTCCTGGTTCGAAGAAATTGCCTCATCCTTCTCTGACTTCATCGGATTGCAAATAAAAAGGCATTTTATCGTTGCTCTATTATAAGTTTAAAAACCCGATGTCAATAGGTTGCAAGCGCCGAAAAATAAAATGCGACACTGAGATGAAAGATTTAGTAATCAGAAGAAAATGGTTTTGTTGAGGATTTGGTCTGGGCGGGACAACATTTTTTTCATTAGGACAAAATTATTTTATCGGATTTTGTTTTGGTTTCTTGAAAAAAGTTATATGCATGATGTTGCAGACGCACTAATTCACCTCAATGCCTTTTTAGAAATGATTGGAAATTTTCAAAAATTTTATGAAAGGTTTTAGGGTTTTTTTGACTTTGAATAACTTTTTTGTTTTTTAACCAATTATCATGATCCTTTTTTTATTTTGTTCCTTACAATGTGTAGCAATTTTTGGGTATGAAAAGCACTCTAACTAAAAAAATAACTACACATTTTTTATTCTTCATATTTTTCGATATTTTTATTTATTTTTTATATTATTTTATTTAAAAAAATATATATATATATATATATATATATAATATAAAGTATAGTATAAATATGAGAAATAAATAAAAACATCCCAAAATATGAAAAAAAATTGTTGTAGTTATTTTTTTAGCTACAGTGCTTTCCATACTTAAATAGTTGTTACACATTGTAAGGAACAAAATAAAAGAAGAATCACGGCAGTTCTTTAAAAAGCAAAAATAAATAAAAATAAATAAAGGTACTAAACATAAACAAAATTATATGGAAGGTCTAAATTTAAAAAATAAAAAATATTAAAGGTGTCGGATCCCCTTAAAATCGCAAAAAATGTACTGAATTTTCTAAAAATTTCCTTAATATTATGAAACTCAACTGAATTTCCATAAAGTGTATCTTGAGACAACCAGACTCTAACAGAATTTTTATCAAATTCATCATAAAATTACGAAACTGTAACAAAATTTTCAGTTATCCAAAACCTAAAATTATTTCTGTTGCATGTTTCAGAATTTCAAGATACAAGTATCGGAATATTCAAGACTTTCTAACTTAAAATTAAGAAATTGTTTTTTAAATTTACTAAAAAGTAACTGAGTTTTCTAAAATTCTATTTTAATTTTACGAAACTATAACTGAATAAAACTCCAGTCACGTGTTTCGGGAAATTGTGATAGAAATTTCTAACAGTGTGAGAACATGAGGACGTTTCCCAATATTTTCAATTTGGTGGTACGGCAATTGGAACGAGACGCTTATTTATAGTTATTCGCTTTCAAATTATGAAATATATCAAATGGTGTACAACACTGTTAGAAATTTCTACCGTGATTTCCCGAAACACGTAAATGAAGTTTTATTTAGTTACAATTTCGTAAAATTAAAATAGAATTTCAGAAAATCCACTTACTTTTTAGTAAATTTAAAAAACAATTTCTTAATTTTTAGTTAAAAAGTCTTGAATATTCCGATACTTGTATCTGGAAATTCTGAAACTTGCAACAGGAATAATTTTACCTTTTGGGTAAGTGAAGTTTTATGCAGTTACATCTAACTCAAAATTTTGTTACAGTTTCGTAATTTTATGATGAATTTTATGAAAATTCTGTTAAAGTTTGTAGTTTTAAGAAAAGTTTTATGGAAATCCAGACGAGTTCATAAATATTAAGAAATTTTTAGAAAATCCAGTACAAATTTTCGCAATTTTAAGATACCTTTACTCAAAAACATCATAAATATCGTCATATTCTATATTACTTTTATAACATAAAAATTTTGTAAATTTAAGAACATTTCTAAGAGTGAGCTTCTAAATCAGAATCAGTTATAATTCTTATGATTCCAATCAGTAATTTTGTAGAAAGTAAACACTTCTTCCGCGTAAATTTACTGAAGAGTGCGGAAAGTTGATTTTCCCGCACTAATGCGGTAAAATTTTAAGTGTGTGAAAAATCAACTTTCCGCACAGAAAACTACACCGACTCGGCTAACTTTCAGTATACAGCGATCGAAAAATATCGTTCGTATCACGTGCGAACTTCGGCGAGCCTAGATTCCTTCGTGTCGCCTCAGCCCTTGTCGCGACTCGCTCGTGCGTTAAAATACGCCTTTCCGCACTTGATACGAAATATACTATTATTGGGGGTTTAAACCCCTTTTAATTTAAATCCTGATGTAATTGACAACTTTTAATCCCGAATTATTGTTCAGCGTGAAAAAATCTATCAAAAACACTTTGTCGCTACCTTTTTCCAGAAAAAAATTATAATTTGCAAGCCAGTGTAATCAATTCCTCAAAGTGAAACACCTTTCGCGCGTTCAAACTCATGCGCGATAAAAATTTTCAAAATTCATATCAAGTGAGCAATAATACATAACTACAATAGTTTTCTAAAGTTATAAAAAGGAAGCTTAAATATTTTAAAATGCATATTTACACTAAATCTAAATATCAGAAAAGCACTTTATTTAATTACTGGAACAATGATTTCGTGAGACAAAAAAATTATTTACTCTACATATACTTTCGGAGCATGCCATAATGTAATTCCAGTTATTCCCTGCGAAGATTTTTATTCAGATACATTTAATTACAGAAACGATGCAGTGGATTACCTGCGCCTGCCAGCGCACAACATGTAACCGAGCACCGATCCAATGTTCATATTCCATTTCTTTCATTTCTCTGCGCGTATCTACGTATACATAAATCTTTTCGCGATTTCTACCAATCCATTCAGCCAGAGCGCTTTTCAGTGGGAAGCCAATACTGCGCCAATACAGAATATAAAAAAATCGAGCTCTATCTATCGTCGAATCATGATCGTCGGTCGTCCTATTGTTTCGTCGACGGCGCGGCGTACAAAATGCGAACAAACGAGAACGCAGATACGTACGTCTGTTAGTATAAATGGATGGATGGACCAGGGCGAAAAAGGGTTCCTTTGAATACTGGGCTCGTTGCTACAAAAATTAATTAACGAAGCGCTCGCCTGCCAGCCGAAAAAGGATAAGCGGCTTCGATAGCAGAGTACCTGCTAATTTCAAAACTATACCTAATTATCAGCTAAATGATTTTCAAACTTCTACTTACAATTAGTACTATCTACATGCTCACACATCAGCTCAACTTCTTCAATATTGTTTTAAAAATAATAACGCATTTTAGTTACTTTATAAATTTTGATAAAATGTTTCGTATTCCATTGAGTGCACGAAGTGAAAAATATGTTACCGATATTGTACAAAGATTCTTATCCCCCCCCCCCCCCCCCCCTCCCCACTCATAGCACAATACCTTCCCTGAACGTTCCCGTGGAACGCTCGGTAGATTCCATTGGAACGTTCAAGGAATGTTCCTAGAGCTAAGAAAATGTTCGGGTTTGTTAAACGTTCCAAAGCAATGTTCTCTGAATGTTCCTGTGGAACGTTCCAGGAACGTTAAATAAATAAATAATTTTGCACATTAATTTATAGGTAAAATAAAAAGAATTAATTACAAATATGAGTCTTTGAATTATATATTTTAATATTATTTAAATATAAAGAGCAATCTATCAGGTGTACAAATAAGTTTCCGCCGTTTGACAAAATTTGGCATAACCAGTAAGTTTTGGTTGAAATTGACAGATGTGAAACGTCACTGTCGTAAGGATGGAGATCTGTCAATAACATAACCTCAAAATATTAATGAATTTTTATCACTATAATATATTCTTTTGAGTGTGAAAATGTCGAGTTTGAGCCGAATAACCGTCTTTACACTGTAAAAACAAGTGTGTAGTGAAATATTGAATTTTTACACAGTAACACGTTGTTAAGTGTGTAATTGAGCGAAGTGTGTACTTACTAAACATTGCCAACTCAATTTTTCGGGTACAAAACGTTAAAGTGTTTGAAAATTAAACGTTACGTTTGTCATGTGTATTGAAAATACACACTTCAAATGCCTAAAAAGTTACTATCGTGATTCACGTGTAGAAGTAACACACTTGTTTTTAGAGTGTAGCGGGAACATTTGATGTACTTCTTTAATTTGTTCTTTTATTAGCTTAAGAGATGCTTTGAACCTTCTAAAATATGAGGCAAAAAGTCCAATTCCTGAAAAAAAATCTGTTCCATGGAATTCCGAGCTCCTCCCCTAGCGCCTCGAATGACCCGAAACGGCATTTCAAAACATCAAACGTGTTTTTCTCGAAATATGATTTTTCAAAACGGCACGCAGCATAACTAACAATTTTCAATATTTTTAATCGGGTTTTTTCCTACATCTTTATAATAACATTTAATTTAAACAATTGTTATAAACGATTATGTGCCGTTTTTTTTGGTCGAAAAATGAGTTTTTTTTCAAATGCTTGCCAATTATACAAAAATCAATATTTTTTAAATCCCCTACGTGTTTCTCTAGCTATTCTCATGTAGATGAAGAAAAAAAAATTTATTTTGTTCCAGATTAAATTTTGCACCCTGTGTGCTGCGTGCCGCGGAGCTCCTCCAAGAAAACACACATTACGGAAATGTCTTCAGTGGTGACATTTTGTAACGTTTTTTAATGAAAAACTGTAATTTTTTATTTCAATATATAAATAATAACTTCCCAAATCATTATAATTGTATTCCCTTTCTTCCATAAAAAAAAATTCTTAAAAAAACGTGTTTCTTTTTGGCGTTTAAGTGGTGTTACCCCTTAAGTGAGAGAAGTTGTCGTGAGTGGTTTCAAAAGTTTAAGAACCGTGAATTTGACATAGAAGACAAAGAACGTAGCGGAAGGCCAGAAGTGTACGAAGACACGGAATTGGAATCATTATTGTATCAATATTCGTGCCAAACGCAAGAAGAACAATACGATGGACAATACTTCGCATAAAACACAAGGTTCCGTTCTTTCACAATAAATGCCCAATTTTTGATAAGAAATGGCGGAAACTTATTTGTACACCTAATACAATTATACAGATGTGAAAAGAAAAACCAATAAGGTCTATCTGATGCCAGTAAAAAAAAGTTCTACGAACGTTAGCTAAAAAGGCTTTCTGAACGTTCCTACGGAAGGTTCCAGAAACGTTCTCTACGAATGTTCTCTGAATGTTCCTGTGGAAGGTTCTCTTAATATTCCTATTGAACCTTCCTGGAACATTCCACAGGAACATTCAGAGAACATTGCTTTGGAACGTTAAAAAAATCCGGACATTTTCTTAGCTCTAGGAACGTGCCTTGAACGTTCCAATGGAATCAACCGAGCGTTCCATGAGAACGTTCAGGGAACGTATTGTGCAATAGGGACCCTATTCAGAGAATAAAATATTGTACGGGATATCATGTGTATTGTAACCAGTAACTGTAATTAAATATTGTGAGCATTACCATATGTATGTATGCACATTGTTGTAACAGTCTTTTCCGTACATAAAATCATAAATAATTATATTATTATATAAATGAAATAAAAATAAAAAATTTATTTCAACAGACTAAATCAAAAGGTATAGATACTATCAAACATTGGTTATTAATATTTGGTCAACTAATGTCATGACCTTTCGGTATTATTTATAACATTCAAATTAAAATCGTTAAGATGCGATCAAACCAATCACTCTCAATTACAATGAACATCATCCACGATAAATATATACAACAAAAGTAATTGCTTATTGGTAGTATAATATTACATTGACCCAAAATTACATAATATTTATTGACATCTTGTTCTTTTAGCATAGGGTCCGTTTTTTCTTATTTTATTTATTTAAAGTATCAATGGTATTTATATAAAAGACGCGAAAAGAATCAAGTTGATGCAGTCCAGTATGTATAACACGTATTAAGTAAAGATGTAGAATTCACCGTATATAAATAACAGGCAAAAACGAACAAAACTTAGTAACTTGTAATTAAACCGGCCGGCAGTGTTCGCAAAACGTGGACGTAAACGGCCCCCGCCATGGACTCTACCAGCTTATGGCTTCTTCCTCGCTCCACTGCCATAGGTTGGTTGAATGAGGAAGACACAAGAGCTCGAAGCATCTATGGTGGGGGCCGTTTACGTCCACGTTCTGCGAACACTGCCAGCCGCGAATAAATTTTGCAAACGTGTCCAAATGATTAATAATACTAGAAAATATGAAACACAGACAAATTTTAATTTTGAAAACTTTTATAATTTTTTTGAGGACTTTATTGCCGGAGTCTCTCACAGGACGAGCTCGTTAGGTCTTCGAATAGATTAAAACTGTTTTAAAATCCTACCCGGGACATGTGGCTTTGCCGACTGACAATTTTTGTTTATATAATTCTATCCTGAGAGGTTATTTTCCTCTTTGAAGAAGACTATTGCCCTATACCTAGTTTAGAAATTTGAGACGATTGTGGTAATTCTTACGTGTGGAGGAGAGCGTGTATTTTTAAAGGATAAATTTTAACTAATTTTTATTGATTTCCATTCGTTTTGGCATTGGGTCAGTTTCTTCTTATTTTCTTCATTTAAAATTATCAATGGTAGTTATGAAGAAAAAAATAAGCAAAAAAACGTAAAAAGGACGTAAAAATGAAAGGCAAACATTTCATCCACATGAAATAAGTTTTTGAGTTTTATGTTTTTCCTTATTTTAATTATGTCCTATATTTTCATCTCTTACAGAAATTTTGAATTAATCTTTTAATTTATGGCACTGAAGAGGGCCCCCATATGTGGCCGAAACGTTAGCCTTCCTTTTTTACGTTTTTTTATATCTACCACTGATAATTTTTGAATGAAGGAAATAAAAAGAAACTATCATTATGCCAAAATAACATTAAATTAATAAAAATTCTACATATCATAATATTTAAAATAATTTGGTACTATATTGCACACACTATACAATATTTGATTTTTCGATTAGAGATAAGCTATCAAATATTATCAAGATACAATAGAAACTGCAATTCAAACAATATTTTAATACGGTTTGCAATCAGTGTTATACCGGGTACAATAAGTATGGTTACCCGTACACTACTTAATCATTAAAATAAGGATAACCATCCATATATTAAATTTGTAGTGTATTTTTCTCTCCATCTACATCATTTCAAAGAAATGGAAAATTCATAAATTTACTCTAATTCTGAATCGCTATATTGGACAACTAGCTTGAAAATTAAATGAATGTATTAAGGTAGTTTTCATCCACGAAAATTAGACCTCAGGCAAAAATAGATAATTTTGCTTTCAAAAATATCAATATTATTATTGAAGGGCTATTTTGAAAGAGAAAAGATTATTTTACATGAAAAAAATTTGAAACACAGAAAAATAATTTAATTAATAAATTTTATTTTAGACACAACTTTTTTTCTTATCGCTTCTTACCAAATTTAAAAAAATTATGCGATTCTAATAAATCATGAATCATTTTTTTAGAAAGAAGATTTCCCACAACTTCACCCTTTCTGATTTTTAAAAATAAATTCTTTAATGGCTGAAACCATTAAAAAAACATTTCCCAAAACGAAATTTTTACAAAAAAATTGCTGAATTTGATAATAATTTATTCATTTTTGAAACTTGGAAATGGTTAAGTTGTAGGGAATCTTTTTCTTAAAAAAGTGATTTGTAATTTATTAAAATCGCATAATTTTTCAAAATTTGGTAAGAAGCGATAAGAAAAAAAGTTAGGGCAAAAATAAAATTTATTAATAAAATTATTTTTCTGTATTTCAAATTTTTTTCATGTAAAATAATCTTTTCTCTTTCAAAATAGCCCTTCAATAATAATATTTCTATTCTTGAAAGCAAAATTATCTATTTTTGCTTGAGATCTAATTTTCGTGGATCAACTACCTTAATAGTATGATAAAAAAATTCAGGCATTATTTTTTAGTTGTAACGTGTTAAAGACTGATCAATACAATCGTGGACTAATCGTCCCCAACGTTTTATCATCGATTGGTTGTCTAATATAGATTAGTGTGAATGAAACTCTAAAAGATCTGATAAGTTGGGGCCACTGTTAGTTACAGTTCTCAATGAACAGAAATCCATTTGTATAGGGACATCAATCCTGATTGTATCGCTTAATTTTTAGCTCTAAATAAACTATCACATCAAACAGGTAGCTCGAGTGCTTTACTTAAATTGATCACTTGAAATTTAAATTATTGTTTGAAAGTCCAATTACAATTTTCATTGAGATTATCTTTGAAAATATCAATATTAAATCTAGAAAATTAATTGCACAGTTATTCGAAATAATTAATTATCGAATTATATATCATATGTTTACAATCATAATTAGTAGCGTCTTTCATGAAGAAATTTCATTTGATCTTCCAACTGAAATGGAATATAATTTTTCACTGAAAATATTCACAATTTATAATAACTATATTTTAAATCATACATTTGAAAATTTTACAATTTTTAAACGTAAATAAAGTTTTTCAATTATTAAGAGTTGAAGTTTAAGGGGGCATATTCAGTCAGGAAGGCAAAAAATAGGATTTTTCTCAAATTTGTTATAAAAAAATGAAAGAAAATATTTATTTAAAAACTTCTGCGCGTCATTAACTAAAATTTGATTAAAATGTAGGTATTTTTTCATTAAAAAAAAGAATTATAGTAGTAGTGTGTAATTCACAAATCGAAAAACCAAAAAGATTTCGTTAGTAGATGACTTTATCTAGCACTTTAACGAAGGATTTTGAAAAGAATCAAATTTTTAATTTTTGGAGAACTTTTTGAGTGAAAATCACGATTTTTGTTCCAAAAAATCGACCTTTTTATTTTTATAAATGAGTTAAAATTATTATTTTTTTAAATCCTTTGTTCACGGACAACTTAAATGTGTATGAAATAAGTCTGGAAAATTTCAAACGTATCGGTGCATTAGTTTTTAAGAAATCGTGTCCACTGGCTTCGAAAATGTAGTTTTAAGATAAACGCGTTCTAATTTTTCGAGCGTCTCTCGGAGGGTCAGATGGGCGGGGTTTCAAAACTCTCTAGCACTTCCAATTTTGCTCCAATCGTCTTGAAAGTTTGAGACAATATTTTCAAGATGTTCTACTTTAATATATAAAATTATTAAAAAAATGCATTTTTCAAAATTTCCGACTGAGTATGCCCCCTCAAGATAATTTAGGCTAAAGGCCCATTTTCAAACATTCATTGTGGTAAAAATATTATATAGAAATTATCCTAAAATATGATTAAAAATAAGAAAATTGCGAGTTTGTATCCAAATATAGTGTGCATTATTTTATTTTAGATAATTAAGTTAAATATAAGTATGTATAATTTTTCGATGACTCAGTGGAGTCTCTATATTATCTATTACGATTTAGTGCCTTATGTGCACTAATAAAATTCTACACTAATAATAATAAAATGTTCCTAAAGCAGTTAACATCAGAGTGGACCGGTATGACTAAGAAATTAAGTTAAGAATTGGAGGGTATGTGCGTTCAGATCTTCCGTGTGATAAGCATTACGGAAATGGGGAATTACTATTCGAAATGCATTCCCCTAATATACAATGATCTCTTCCATAGAATACTCTGTGCCCTCGAAAATGACTAAATATACTATCAAATGAATTATATTAACCTTTGTACTCCAAAAAAAAACTAATCTGTGTATAAATTTATTACAGGAATCCACACTTTTGGTTTACTGATAATTCAGACAACTTGATTATTTTGATTGGTCAAAAAATTCATCAATTCAATAAAAAATTAGAAAAATATTGTTATAATAGTAGATAATTAATAAATGAGATAATATTGCTGTCACAGTGATAGTAATTAAATATCACATATATGTAGAATGTTATAACTGCTGTTGCCCAACTATTATAATTTGATCAACTTCCTCATTTGTGATTCAAAAGGGCGATATAACATGATTTAATTGGATTACTCTAATGACCTTTAAGTAATTAAGGCGACGACTAACATTCTATTAAATGATACCTTAGACGTTTAATTTAGAATTGTGGAGCAGATAGTGACCAATCCAACAAGAGTGGGATCGCGTGAGTTCCTAGCACGACCCGATCCCTTACTTAGTAATTTTAAGAGGCGATCTTTCATATCTGGGGATTGCGGTGGTGACTTAATTATACGCCGTCAACTTCATATTAATTTCTCTCCCACTTCCCAAAAACAAAACAAAACATGACTCTACTCTGTCGCCTTGCAATTAGCTAAAATATTTCGAGGGTGGAATTTTATTTCCGCCTCGAGAGAGTTGAATCATAATTAAAGTTTCAAATTAAAAAATACTTAAAAGCTGAATGCTTTAAAATAAAAGTTAAATTAAAATACATGGGATTTACACACGGAGAAAAAATCTTGTATTTGGTTACCATTTGTATTGTAATAAGTACAATTAAGATGGTACTCCTTAAAATATAACCTTAAAATATAACCTGTATTGAAAAACAATAGGGATGGTAATCTGTAAAATACTTCAGTAAGGGTTACCGTCTTCATCGCAGTGGGTGCGATATAGAAAGTAACCCTTACTAAAGTATTTTACAGATTACCATATTTACTCTAGTTAAGTGCAATACAAATGGTAATCCTTAAAATATTTCGGTACTAGTTACCATACCTAATATAGAGAGTGAAATACCGAAGGTAACCTTTATTAAAATATGTAAATATTCTGATACAGGTTCCTATTTGTATTCCACCCACTACAATATAGCTTGTAACTCTTACCGAAATATTTTAAGGATTACCATTTGTATCGTACTTGACTACAGTAAATATGGTAATCTGTAAAATACTTCAGTACTCTCTAAAACTGAATTAGTGAGAAGTCAATCACTAATTCGCTTTAGTGAAAGTTCCTACTAATCATTAGTCATTTTTCACTACAACTTTATTGAAAAATTGAAAATTACTAAAAGAAATAGTATATATATTTTACAGATTACCATATTTACTGTAGTTAAGTGTAATACGAGCAATACAACCTAAAAGATAGGGTGAAATGCAGATGATAACCTTTACTAAAATATGTAAATATTCTGATACAGGTTCCTATAATTAAATTCCCTACAATACAGATTGTAACTCTTACCGAAATATTTTAGGGATAACCATTAGTATTGTACCTGATTAAAGTAACAAAATTAGGGTTACCATCTATATCGTAGTGGGTGCGATACAGAGAGTAACCAGTACCGAAATATCCTATAGGTGCAATCTTTTATCAAGAAATATGTATTTCAGTTGTTACCAGTATATGTAATTAGTGGAGCGAGTAATGGCCTTTCTGGTATTTTTTAAGATGTATTATAGGAAATCATAAATCCACATCAAATTCCTTTGAAATAAAATTTATTAATCTCCTCTTAAGTCAACGTTTCGACTGATGCTTCAGTCCTTATCAAGACTAAAAAATAATAACATAAACATGAATTACATACAAAGAAATGATAAGCAAACAGTCCAAAGTTTCGATATAAAATACTGAAATGTTGTTACCTTTGAAAAATCGTTGCGCAGGAATAAAATTTTAAAATTGAGACATCGATTGGCGTATAATTGTAGTGTTCAAATTCGTTGTAATAATTAAATATATTGATAGTTCAATATTCAGTATTTTAATTCTGATGTTAAGAATTTTAGTATTTGTCAGAATGTCATAATGTAGGTTATGTAATTGATAAAATCATTATAATTCTGAAAATAAATAATATTATTCAGCTAAAAAGTATAGTTATAATTGATATGTTAAAAATGTGTATTTTAAATGAAAATTAGCGTTAATAGAGTATTTCTTAACTTACTTATTTTAATTTTGTAAGGGATGAATAAAAATTTTAACAAACAAGCATCATGGAGTATCCATGATGACAAGATTGGACAAGATGACAGACAAGAGATATAAATACAAAAAAACGTCAGATGGAAAATTGTTTGCCTAAATGAGGTCTACAAATTTTCATTAAGACATTTCGGGACAGAATGTATATTTTATGTTTTGATTTTTAATATTAAAAAAATTCGATTTTTTTCACCAAAATATGTGAGATACGAAATAAACGTTGTTCTGCAAAATCGTTTCCTTACATAAAGTCTACGATTGTTTTTTCTTTTTGAGAGATTTAGAAGAAAATAAATTATTTTAACCATGTAATTTATTAAAAAGTTACTGAAATGTATACAGAAAATCGAGCGTGAAGCGCGAGCGTCATGATGGGAATGTGTTCCTGAAGGCTGATAGAGCCTTAAGTAAATTGAATTTCCTGTTTCACTTAAATTCAAAAAGAAATAGAGAGACTTTGAGAAAATGTGTAATTCACATCATCTGTAATATAATTATAAAATTGGTTTGAGCTTCAGTATCAAATTATAAGAAATAAACTTAAATGCATGTGCAGAGCACAAGACCGAGCGCGAAGCGCAACGTTCAAAAATTCCTCAGCGCGCAGCGCGACAATCGAGTATTACGGAGCGCGAAGCGCGACGATCAAATTGCGCACCCCAGGCACGCTCAAACTTGCGAGCTGCGCGCGAAGCGCGCGATGAAAATGTGCCCGCAAAGCGGACAGATTCTTTTTTATATGAATCTTTTATTATTCCAACTGGGATAAGCATCTTTATACTAAATCGCTAGCATACTTTTCTCTTTCTCCAATTTTCCAGATTTTTCAAGAATATTCCTATTTGTAGATTAAAATGTTATACCATCTGTAATCTCAAATTTTAAAAACTTTTAACGGCTAAGAAGTTTCTTGATTCAAAGTAACCCAAACTCGAAAATGAACCCGAAATCAAATAATAAAAAACAGTTCAGTATTGACAATCAAACATAACTATAATTATCCAAAAAACAAACAAAACAAATCGCTTTCCTTTCCTTCTTTCGTCTTTAATTATGTCCGCAAAAGTTTTGTATAATTTTAAATATACAAATTTTAAAAAACAGAATGAAAATTAAATTTAGTGCCAAACATTAACTCAAATAATTATACACACCCAAATTTTCAAAAATTTACAGTCATAACCGATTCCATTAAAGAAACGTCAGACTGTTAGTGGCACAAATCATAAAAAAAACAAAAAAACAGGTTGGATTGTTCCAACTGAACCGGCTTTTGTAATTTGAATTCGTATTTATTTTCGGGTTTCAGTTACTTTGAATTAACTATTCAAGTTAGTAATATTAACTGAAAATTTTCAGTGAAGTCCTATGCATTAAAAGCAACTGCAGTTTTCGGTTACTCTCAAGAATTTTTGTAGCTAATTCAACAGAAATCGCTAGTTTATTTATACTAACCGACTTTTTCAGTTGTATTTCCCGACTTCACAATTTTTCAGTAAAAGTAAACAAGCTCTATTGTTGTTCAAAGTACAGTCGCATTTGAAATAATAACTAGATTATTCATAATAACACAATACTTCAAGTCAAAGTAATTATATATGACTTTTTCCTTCGAATCGAGAAATTATCAGTTTTAATTGACTATAAATATAGTAATGAAAGAATCTATTTGGTAAGAACATCATATATCAATTTAACAAGGGATCGTTAACGCAATATATTTGGAGAAAATCAACAATAAATATTTTTTCTTATTTCATTAATTTTTTAAATGCATGGAATTAATCTGTAATTCTTATTATATACTATACTATATTATATTACTATACTTATACCAGACACTCATGAATAATTTATCTTTGAAAATTGTGTATTACATTGTTTACAAAATAACTGTATCATTTGATTTTTACTGCTATGGAAGCGTTTTATATTTTTACCATAAAATACATTTTTCGATGGCAAGAATCAAATATATAAAAAAGACATTGTAAATACGATCATCACGTATTTTGTATTTGTTATTTCAGAAAGAAATTTCAGTCAAACTGACTGATATTTTCTGAAATCATATTTCCGACTATTCTTTAATCGTTGAAATTAATTGAACTACTTCAGTTAATATTTAAGGATAATAAAATTAAATAAATTATTTTTTAAGTTTTTGTCAGTACTATATATAAATCGAAAAAAATATTTTTTTAAATTAAATAAATTATTTCATAAGTTTTTGCCAGTACTATATTTGAATAAAAAAAAATATTTTTAAAAATAATGTTAAAAAAATAATGTCTATAATTTAAAAAAGACTAAAAACGTGTTTTCTCAAAATCAAAAAAATTAATAATTATAGATAGGACTTATATTTCTAAAGGTGCCTTTACTTCAAATTCAAGAAATTAAGTTAAAAAACGATATCTTAAATTAAAATACAACATTTTTCTGGGTATAATTTGAAAAATTATTCTGCATCATGAAAATGGGTAACTAAATAGATGAGGTAAATCAAGCTTTAGCCACAAAAGCCATAAATTGGAATGAGTGAGCTGGTTTTCCACAAAATAGGTCGGTTAGCATGAATAGTGCAATTTCTAAACTCGTGGTAATCGCAAATCAGGGCACTCAACTGGCGTGGTATAGATAGACTATAGAATAGACAATCCGAGTAAACCTCTGGGAATTCTCTATATCAGAGTATCCAAACGTGTTGGTGAAAAAAGCCTACATGTGCGAAAGCACTATCACCAAAGAGCTCGTGCACTGAACAGTTTTTCTCTCTCTATCTCATTGACTGCCTGGCTTGTCCTCTTTCATCTCCGTTAGCTTTTCTTTTCTCCTCTTAATAGACTCGTCTAGTAGGTTTTGGTTTGGGGTAAAGGGCAATCCATTGACCCCTCACTCTGCGGATAATCGACTGAAAATAACCCCCAGAGACAGAAATCACCCCCATCCCCTTCTTTACTCATCGTCGCTCAATACATGCTGGTGCATCTGTTCACCCCAGCAACATAAACGGACGAATAAATGAATGACTCCGACAATTAGCGGAGCACCCAGAGTCCCGCGAGAACTTTCCTCGAGTGTCCAAGCCCATCCTAAGAACCGTCAGCTTTGATATCGTGATTAGAATCACGTGACAGAAGCCGACCCGGGCTTTGTAAGATCCGCGAATAATCACAAGATTAAAGGAGGAAACGAATTAATAACGCTTAATTGTGGTTCATGTAGAAGCCTCCCTTACTTCAGGACTATCCCTTCAAGGGAGGATGTTTTGCTGTTTTATTTACCCTCTTCAATGTGAAAGGATAGAAAAAGATGGAGATTTCTTGGTAGAAAAGGATTTCTTGTCTTTTTTAATATGTTAATTGAATCTTTTAAAGCTGTCTTCTTTATTTGTAGTGATAAATCATATTTATTATTTTTATCCACTAGAAAACTAAAGTAATTCTACTTCAAAACTGAATTTGAATTTATATCACATCCGAGCAGAACTATTATTTAATACTTCAAGAAATTCGAAGTCTCGAATTTTCACAACGACCAAATTTTTATCAAAATTAAGGGATGCAAGCTTTTTCTTTCATTCAACAAGCATAAGAACCCAATAAAAAAGAGAAAAGAAAAAAGAACCATTTTCCAAAACCCCTTTCTTCTTTTTTATTCGTCCTTTTCTGGTTTTATTCCCACAATCATTCAATTTAAAAATTGTTTTAGGCATCAACGTTCCGGTGGCCGTCTGGCACTTTTCTCAAGGATCTGAACAAATTTAAAGCCATAGTTCAACCAGACCATATAATCGATGTGGTAATTTTTTTGTCTATAAACTCTTCTCCATGCAAAATAAGATATCGAGTCAAAAATTTTTGAGATCAAGGAAAACATGTTTTTTCTTTTATTGAATCACAGTAATAAATTTTTGATAACGATACCCACGTTCTAATATGTCGTATCCCACAAAATTTGAGAAATTGACTTTTTTTGAAAAATGGATTAATAATAATGTTTTACAGCTTATGTTAAAATCTTGAGAGTCAAATTATTTATTTAATATTTTTAAATAAATATTCTAATATGTCGTATTCCACATGCTGATTTTCACGAATTCTAATATGTCGTATCCCACATCAAATTGGTTAAGTCAGCGCCAGCGATGTGACAGTCAATTTTTATTTTGTGAATAGTCTTAAGTTTATTTTAAGAAAGTATTTAATAAAATGAGTAAGAAGGTAATTACAAATAATATTTTTACAACTCCAATTAAATCTAGAGCATCCGCTGAAACCTCTGTTTGTAGATCGATTAAAAATAACTAAAAGTAAATGGCAACAATTACAGGCATTAAAAAAAGTGTTGCTGAGAGATACACACTGCTTCTATGATAATATAAAATATATTGATGATACTGACTCTGCTTCTGACCAATCTCCATCAATAAAAAATTTGGGAGCCGAGAGTAAAAATATAGTTAAGGTAACTGAAAAGACTAAGAGTAAGAAACGAAAAGCTAATCAAGTTAATCTTGCTGTTAAAAGCAAAGTACTGCGTACTAATAATAGATTTGTAAAACCCGAAGATAATAATATCAATTATAAAAAAAATTGTGATAATACCAGACGAAAGAGGACAAGAAATTTTCAACAATCTCAGCAAGAAAATGTACTTGAAGTAAAAAAAAAAAAAAATTAAGAGTACTTAAAATGAAAAAAAAATGATTTAAGCAATATTAAAGATAGTAAAAATAAAATGTATCAATAATGTTATATTATAATAATTATGAATTGAACAATACAAAATAAGAGAGAAAAATGTTATATATGGGATGAAACAATATTTAATTATAAAACGATTAAGGTAGTACGATCACGAAAATTAAACTTCAGGCAAAAATAGATAATTTTGCTTTCAATAATAGCAATATTATTATGGAAGTGCTGATTTGAAAGAGAAAAGATTATTTTTCATGAAAAAAATTTAAAACACAAAAAAATAATTTTATTAATAAATTTTATTTATGCCCAAACTTATTTTCTTATCGCTTCGAGCTAAATTTTTAAAAATGATGCAATTTTAATAAATCACGGTTCATTTTTTTAGCAAAAAGATCCTCTACAACTTGACCGTTTCCGATTTTTGAAAATGAATTCTTTAATGGCTGAAATTATAAAAAAACAATTTTTCAAAACAAAATTTTTATAAACAAATTGCTGTATTTGATGATAATTAATTCAATTTCAAAAATAGGAAACGGTCAAGTTGTAGAGAATCTTTTTTCTAAAAAAATGAACCGTGATTTATTAGAATCGCATCATTTTTAAAAATTTGGCTCGAAGCGATAAGAAAATAAGTTTGGGCAAAAATAAAATTTATTAATAACATTATTTTTTGTGTTTCAAATTTTTTTCATAAAAAATAATCTTTTCTCTTTCAAATTAGCTCTTCAATAATAATATTGATATTCTTGAAAGCAAAATTATCTATTTTTGCCTGAAGTTTAATTTTCTTGATCGTACTACCTTAAATCAATTTCTTTTCTAAAATACATTTTAATTTTTTCTTCTTGCGTAACCCACATAAATATCATAAAATTTATTTAAATTATTTTTTTTGCTTTAATTATTATTATTTATGCATTTTTATGAACGTATAAAACAAAAATTTGTTTATATTTATTTATTTGTGCTAGAAAGACGTTTTTATCGTTTCCTGAAAAATTTTCCAAATGTATGGGATACGACATGTTAGAACGTGGGTATCGATAATTAAATTGGCATGGGCCATTTCTTCTTGCGATTTCTAGGTGGTGAAGAGTATCATGAATTATCGGATTGAATTGAGCTTTGGCATACTTTATCGAAGCAGAAAAAGTAAGGACTAGTTTGTTAACCAGCGACATCCGACTAAAATTGTTAAAATAGGAGCAATTTTTAGTGTTTTTGGAAAAAACTTTATGAAAAAATCAAAAATTTCAATACTGGTTTCTGAAAGTGCTCATAAATCTCTACTAATTGTTTTTATAATATTTTTCGATTAAACTAAGATTAGGAAAGTTACGGTATGTTAAAACTTGAAAAAAGTCAATATCTGAATTCCATTTTCCAGTTAAATTATACGAAATACGAAAAAAAGTTATAATACAAAGTTGTTCACTACATAAAGATCAACAAGTTTAAATTGCAACGTTTCTTATATAATCTATATTTTTCTTTTTAATTTAAAAAAATATTATTGAAAACCGAAAATTAAATTTTTTAACAATATTATGTGGCATACGAAAAAAACGTTGAGATGAAAAGTTATTTACCTGAATGAGATCGACGAATTCTCAGTAGAGCAATGTTGACAATATGTATATTTTATGTTTTGATCTAAAAAATAATCTATTGAAAATAGAAGATTCCATTTTTTAACCAAGATATGTGAGATACAAAATAAGCGTTACAATAAAAAACCGTTCGATTTAAAACAGTCTAAACATTTTTTTCCTTTTGGAGATATTTGGAAGAAAATAAATTATTGTAATCATGTAAATTATTTAAAAGTTACTGAAATGTATACAGAAAATCGAGCGTGAAACGCGAGTGTCATGATGAGAATGTGTTCCTTGAGGCCGATAGAGCCTTCAGTAAATTGAATTTCTATTTTCAAAAAAAAAAAAATCTGCCCGCTTCGCGGGCACATTCTCATCGCGCGCTTCGCGCGCAGCTCGCTTCGCTTGCAAGTTTGAGCGCGCCTAGGGCGCGCGATTTGATCGTCGCGCTTCGCGCTCCGTAATGCTCGATCGTCGCGCTTCGCGCTCCGTAATGCTCGATCGTCGCACTGCGCGTTCCGGAATTTTTGAACGTCGCGCTTCGCGCTCCGTTCTTTCTGGACCTCGCGCTTCGCACTGGGTCTTGTGCTCTTCACATACATTCAAATTTATTTATTATAATTTGATAATGAAGCTCAAACCAATTTTATAATAATATCACAGATGATGTGAATTACACATTTTCTCAAAGTCACTCAATTTCTTTTTGAAATTAAGTGAAACAGGAAATTCAATTTACTTAAGGCTCTATCAGCCTTAAGGAACACATTCTCATCATGGCGCTCGCGCTTCGCGCTCGATTTTCTGTATACATTTCAGTATAACTTTTCAATAAATTACATGATTAAAAGAATTTACTTTCTTCCAAATATCTGAAAAAGGAAAAACAATCGTAGACTTTATTTAAGGAAACGACTTTGCAGAACAACGCTTATTTCGTATCTCACATATTTTGGTGAAAAAAATCGGATTTTTTTAATATTCATAATCAAAACATAAAATATACATCCTGTCCCGAAATGTCTTAATGAGAATTTGTAGACCTCATTTAGGCAAACAATTTCCATCTAAACGCTTTTTTTTGTATCTCTCATATTTTGTCTAAAAAATGGAATTTTTGAATTTTAATCGTATTTTTTGGAATTGAAACGAAAAATATATGTTTTATCAGAAACTGTGTGAGACAAAATTTGTAGATCTTTTTGAAACGAACAACTTTGTATTATTACGTTTTTTTCGTGTTTCACATATTATTGCTAAAAAATTGAATTTCGGATTTTCAATAGTTTTTTTTTAATTAAAAAGATAAATATGCATCTTATGAAAAAATGTTACAATTCAAATTTGTAGGTCTTTATTTATTTAATAATATTGTATGATAACGTTTTTTCGTATCTCGTATAATTTAACTTGAAAATGGAATTTTGACATTGAGTTTCTTCGAATTTGAATATGCTGTGACATTTCTAATTTTGATTTAATCAAAAAATGTTATCAGGATAATTTGTAGAGATTTATGAGCAAACAATTTTCCATCTAAACGTTTTTTTTGTATCTCTCATATTTTGTCTAAAAAATGGAATTTTTGAATTTTAATCGTATTTTTTGGAATTGAAACGAAAAATATATGTTTTATCAGAAACTGTGTTAGACAAAATTTGTAGATCTTTTTGAAACAAACAACTTTGTATTCTTACGTTTTTTTCGTGTTTCGAATATTATTGCTAAAAAATTGAATTTTGGATTTTCAATAGTTTTTCTTTAATTAAAAAGATAAATATGCATCTTATGAAAAAATGTTACAATTCAAATTTGTACGTCTTTATTTATTTAATAATATTGTATCATAACGTTTTTTCGTATCTCGTATAATTTAACTGGAAAATGGAATTTTGATATTGACTTTTTTCGAATTTGAATATGCTGTGACATTTCTAATTTTGATTTAATCAAAAAATGTTATCAGGATAATTTGTAGAGATTTATGAGCATTATCAAAAACCAGTATTGAAATTTTTTATTTTTTTAAAAAATTATTTTCAAAAACACAAAAGTAGTGCTCAAACCCTCAATTTTGATTGGATGTGGCTGGTTAACGAACTTGTCCTTACTTTTTCGGCTCCGATAAAGTGTACCAAAGCTCAATTCAATCTGATAATTCTATCGAGAGTTATGCCGCACACGACCTACTACAGACAGACAGACAGACAGACACTTTCGTAAAAACCCTTTTTTATGACTCAGGGGGTCTCAAAACGTAAAGATTTGATGAAAATATCGAAAGTCATTTTTCACATAAAACCAATACCTTCTCATCCATGATGAGAATGTAAAAAGATATTAGTAACTTTAAGAAAATGTCATCCACATCTACAACATTTTACAATTGACTTGAGCTTCAGTATAAAATTACAAGAAATAAACTTAAATGTTTGCGAAGGATATAAGATCGAGCGCAAAGCGCGAGGTCCAAACAAAACGGAGCGCGACGATCGAATTGCGCGCCCTAGGCGCGCTCAAACTTGCGAGCAGTGCGTGAAACGTGCGATGGGAATGTGCCCGCAAAGCGGGCAAATTTGTATAATTATAAAAATTCAAGAGTTGACTAGACCTTCCTTAGTCCCTTTTCTTTGATCTCAAAAAGTTTTGACTTCATATATTACTTTGCCTGGACAAAAGTTTACAGACAAAAAAAATCACCATATCTGAAATAGCTGAATGAGAGAATAAGCTTGCACCTCTAATTTTGCTCCAAATTTAGTCGTTGTGAAAATTTTCGAATTTCTTTAAGTTTTAGAATAATTCCAAATTAGAGCAAAAATAAAATAAAATAATAAAAGCAGATTGATATTGTAAGAAAATATTGATTGAAAAGGATGAAATAATTTAATATATATATAAATTAATCCGAATCATTCCGACTTCGGAATTATTCGGATTGATTCGGATTGAAAACTTGGTTTCGGATTCGTTCGGATTCATTTGGATAGTTACTACGGATTAAATCAGATTAGGTCGGATCGATTTTTTACCGTTTTTCATCAAACGAGATACAAAACGTTTTTCGGATTGGTTCGGAATGATTCGCATTGGCTCGGATACAGATATCGGAATAGTTCTGATTGGCTCGGAATAAATTCCTATCCGATACTTTTGCCAGGGCCGACTTAATTTAACAGGAACTGTACAGATTTGTATAATAAAAGGAAATTAAAAAGAATAATTACACGTTGGAAGTAAAAATATATCTATAATAATTTCAGATTAAAAAAAGAGAAAATAGCAAAATTGTATGAGCAGTCTCTAAACTTGGAGATAATTCCTTTTTCCTAAGTTCTAGGCTCTTCATGACTCGTGATAAGCTTGCTTTACTTTCAAATAAAAAGGGAAATATATAGACGTTTCATATCCCCAGGAAAAATCGGTAATGAGAATCTTCTATCTTTTGAGTCTTGTATTTGAAATGATCAAATAGTAAAGATTTAAAGAAAGTCACTAGTATATTCTCCAATGAGAAAGTTAACTGAAACCGATTCTTAAAGACGGATCGGTCGATTCTACAGATGAAAGCAAAGAGGACACAGAAAGAACTCACCTCAATTTTACCCCACCTTACATTTTGCATTCCCCTTGGTCACTGCGTTCAGTCGAGTAACGTGGTAGTGGCGTGTCGCGAATCTCTTTTCATCGATCTGATGACCACCTCGACCATTCGTCTGGTAAGTGGATAGGTTGGTGGTCAGACGCATTTATGACAATCTTGCTTTATCCCTTGGTCACTTTTATCTTCAAAAAGAACTCTTCATTTTCTCTCTTCAATTACTAATTTTTCAATTCATAACAATTCTAACTACACAGGAAGGAAGAAATATTTATCAAATTATAATACAATAAGAAGTTATTAGAATAAAAGTGTCAATTTGCAATATTTCTTTTATTTTTTTACAATTTGAATTTTATAGGCATTATTATGATAAGGAGTATAATAAAGCGTCTCATCGCAAATATTTCGTTCCAGACAAACCTGCTACGCATATTACATGCACTATGTGATTATCACGTCATGCGTGCGAAAACGATTCGCTTTCACAAGCACGTTATATAATTCTTATATTCCCATCACGCGTACTAACACACTAATTGGCTAATTATTAATCCCATAGAATATTTTATATTCAATAATAATGGTATTAAGCTCAAAAATGAATATTGAGTAAAGTCAAAAATCAGAGAATGCTCAAATTATTATTTGTTTTTAGAATCAAACGGAAGAACTAATATAAAATTAACATCTAGGACCTGCTAACGAGTGCAATTGATTACGAGATGATATTCATCTATGCGTGTATAATGCGTCGCATATTGCATATTTCGTTGTTAACGTAGGGTTTCTTCACAAAAAAGCTATCTAATAATTAAATCTATAGTAGGAATCATCGATTAAGATACAAACAATAGGATAACAATTACACACACCTTTCATAATACGACATGCTGACGATCATTTTTAAACAAAATCCTCATCTTTGGTCAACCTACCCTTGTATTTATTCACTTTAAAGAGAAACTATAATAGAAAAATTTTGCTTGGTTTAAATCCATGTGAATAAAGGAAAAATGTTAAAGGAAAAGAAAAATAGGCACCTAATAGTAAAATAAAAGAAGCTTCGTTGAGAACATAGCTCGGTTGATGGTTGGCACCAAGCATTGCAAAAGGCAAAAGGGGTGGCTGCTCGCAATTACGGATTTTGAGTGACAGATGCTCGCCCAGTCGGCAGTCGGAAGATTAAAACAAGTAATCAAAGCCCCAGTAGCCACCCTGGGATGGATATGGATGGATGCACGCCCACTTCCAGTGTCTCCTCAGCCTAGAACCACACCGCGCACTCCATGTTCATCTTGCCCCCGTCGGCCCGTTCTCGCTCTTCCAGCCAAAGTACCCTTTACAACTTCCCCACCATCACTGTTGCTTCTACCCCTCATCAACATTTACTCTGAGTATTCGCGACTCGTTACTATTACCACAACACAAGCTGGGGCAAATCTTTCTACCTATTAGACACCCCACTTAATTTAAATTACTTTTATGTTATTATATTCATGACTTAAATCATCTAATTAGCTCAAAAAGCCCTCAAATTTTTTAAAAAGATGTGTTCTCATCACGCGCAAGTTTGAGCGCACCTACACGGAAAAAAATGAACTGTCAACTTGAGCATCTGGAGTGTCAAACTGATTATATTGGAATTTTAACTATGGGATAACATTCTACATGGTGTAAAGTACTACCTCTGATGTGTAAAAACTAGATGTTCAGCTTGACTTTCCAAGAGTGTATGACAATCCTGGAATGTAACCCTGAGTATCTCAGGAGCGTTAGCTCGATTATCTCGGAGTGTAAGTGTTGACACTGTTGACAGGTTAACTATTTCAGAATGTAATCCTGACATTCTGTCGATATTCAAACAGACTATAAAATTATGGTCTCTCTGACTACGAAGAAAAAATTATGGATGGTACGCGGTACTATCTGCAATATAAAACTGACTATATTAATTTTGACACTCAATGTTTGAAACTCCATTTTCTCCGTGTAGGGCGCGCGATTTGATTGTCCGCTTCGCGCACCGTTCTTTTTGGATCTCGCGCTTAGCGCTCGGTCTTATGCTCTTCGCATACATTTAAGTTTATTTCTTATAATTTGATACTGAAGTTCAAATCAATTTTATGATGTGAATTACACATTTTCTCAAAGTCACTAAATTTGTTTTTGAGTTTAAGTGATGCGGGAAATTCAATTTACTTAAGGCTCTATCGGCCTTATGGAACACATTCTCATCATGACATAATTTTGCTTTCAAGAATAGCAATATTATTATTGAAGGGCTATTTTGGAAGAGAAAAGACTATTTTACATGAAAAAAATTTAAAACACAGAAAAATAATTTTCATAATAAATTTTATTTTTGACCCAACTTTTTTTCTTATTGCTTCTTATCAAATTTTAAAAAATTATGCGATTCTAATAAATCATGAATCATTTTTTCAAAGAAAAGATTTCCCACTTCACGGTTTCTGATTTTTAAAAATAAATTCTTTATTGGCTGAAACCATTAAAAAAAAACATTTTCCAAAACGAAATTTTTATAAAGAAATTGCTGAATTTGATAATAATTTATTCATTTTCGAAACTTGGAAATGGTTAAGTTGTAGGGATTCTTTCTCTTGAAAAAGTGATTTGTAATTTATTAAAATCCTATAACTTTTTAAAATTTGGTAAGAAGCAATAAGAAAAAAAGTTAGGGCAAAAATAAAATTTATTAATAAAATTATTTTTCTGTATTTCAAATTTTTTTCATGTAAAATAATCTTTTCTTGATCTCCTAGCCGAAAGTACGATCCACCCGGCCGCATTTCACTCCAGAAAGAACGACTTTTGTGGCCGTTTTTTGTTTTCTTCGGCTCAGTAGTGTCGCTAAATTCATCGTATAATTCGACTGTTTCATTTAATTTAATGTGACTTCATGCAATTGCACGAAAGAGTAACTCTTAAAAAGAAAAACAAAAAATTTATGTACACGGTTTATTTTATATTAAAATTATATTAATAAAAGTAATAATAATTATTGTAATAAGATTAGTATTACTGGATGTGTGATGTTAAAGTTACTGTTGATCAATATTAATATTGTTATCGAAGAATAAATTTTCTCTGGTATTTGTTAATTTTTAAAAAAGTTTTGATTTAAAATTTTTTTTGCAGTTATTGTATGATAGAATTTTATTTTAAAGTTTCTAATATCTAGTATCACATACGCCAGGAAATCAAACTTTCTGGCCTAGGGTCGTAATATACTATTTCTCTTCCAAACTAGCCCTTCAATAATAATATTGCTATTCTTGAAAGCAAAATTATCTATTTTTGCCTAAGGTCTAATTTTCGTGGATGAAAACCACCTTAAGGAAACGATTTTGCAGAACAACGCTTATTTCGTATCTCACATTTAGGTTAAAAAATGGAATTTTTACATTCTCATCATGGATGAGAAGGTATTGGTTTTATGTGAAAAATGACTTTCGAAATTTTCATCAAATCTTTACGTTTTGAGACACCCTGAGTCAGAAAAAACGGTTTTTACGAAAGTGTCTGTCTGTCTGTCTGTCTGTAGTAGGTCGTGTGCGGCATAACTCTCGATAGAATTATTAGATTGAATAGTGCTTTGGCACACTATCGGAGCCGAAAAAGTAAGGACAAGTTCGTTAACCACAGCTACATCCAATAAAAATTGAGAGATTGAGCACAACTTTTGTGTTTTTGAAAATAACTTTTTGAAAAAATCAAAAATTTCAATACTGGTTTTTGATATTGCGCATAAATCTCTAAAAATTATCCTGATAACATTTTTCGATTAAATCAAAATTATAAATGTTACAGCATATTCAAATTCGAGAAAAGTCAATATCCAAATTCCATTTTCCACTTAAATTATACGAGATACGAAAAAACGTTATGATACAATATTATTTTCTACATAAAAACCTACAAATTTGAATTGTAACATTTTTTCATAAGATGTATATTTTTCTTTTTAATTTAAAAAAAACTATTGAAAATCCTAAATTCAATTTTTTAACAATAATATGTGAAATACGAAAAAAACGTAAGAATACAAAGTTGTTCGTTTCAAAAAGATCTACAAATTTTCTTTCACATAGTTTCTGAAAAAACATATTTTTCGTTTCAATTCCAAAAAATACGATTAAAATTAAAAAATTCCATTTTTTAGACAAAATATGTGAGATGCAAAAAAACGTTTAGATGGAAAATTGTTTCCCTAAATAAGGTCTACAAATTCTCATTAAGACATTTCGGGACAGGATGTATATTTTATGTTTTGATTTTTAATATTAAAAAAATTCGATTTTTTTCATCAAAATATGTGATACGAAATAAGCATTGTTCTGCAAAATCGTTTCCTTAAAAGTCTACGATTGTTTTTTCTTTTTGAGAGATTTGGAAGAAAATAAATTATTTGAACCATGTAATTTATTAAAAAGTTACTGAAATGTATACAGAAAATCGAGCGCGAAGCGCGAGCGTCATGATGAGAATGTGTTCCTTAAGGCTGTTAGAGCCTTAAGTAAATTGAATTTCTTGTTTCACTTAAATTCAAAAGAAAATTGAGTGACTTTGAGAAAATGTGTAATTCACATCATCTGTAATATTATTATAAAATTGGTTTGAATTTTGGTTTAATCGAAAAATGTAATTAAGATAATTAGTAGAGATTTATGAGCACTATCAAAAACCAGTATTGGAATTTTTTATTTTTTCAAAAACACAAAAAATGTTCTAGTTTTGTCAATTTTGGTTGGATGTGGCTGGATAAGGAACTTGTCCTTACTTTTTCGGCTCCGATAAAGTGTGCCCAAGCTGAATTCAATCTGTTAATTCTATCGAGAGTTATCAAGTATACGGCCTACTACTACAGACAAACACTTTCATAAAAACCGTTTTTTACTCAGGGGGTCTCAAAACGTAAAAATTTGATGAAAATTTCAAAAGTCATTTTTCACATATAACTAAAACGTTCTCATTCATGATGAGAATGTAAAAACTTTCAGTCTTCGAATAGTTGAAAGATATTATGCCAGAGCTATAAATAATATATCTTTTCAAAAGACAAGACGACGTACTAATATTCAAATTTTCAATATTCTGTAACTTCCCTTCGATTTTTTAGTAATATTCCTAGTGGTTTAATTTTAGAGGTAGATCTTTTTCTGCATTTATAAATAAATTTTAAAAGACATTTTACTCAAACTCTGAAAAGAAATTTTCCGACTAATCTAGATTTTTCCAGGTACTACCAGTTTCTAGAAATACAATTTGAACTTTTCAATGTCAGTTTTCATACAAAACTTAAGTGTTAAAGTTGAATGTTGCAAATTTCAGTATCGAGTGATAGAAAGTAAAAAGCGTAAGCCTTTTAGCGAAGAGTATATGCTAGAATCTTATTCGCAGGAACCATCAGTGTAATTTTCGCTTATATGAGAAAAGACTGAAGTTGAACTTGAATTTTAAATGAAGGTACAAGTGTGCCTAACAGTAAGCTTTTCATCGGATCGAAAATTATGAGTTTAGCCCTGAATGAGCCTCGTAAATGCAGAAGACCAAAGTTGCAGGTCGAGCATGTGGATAAGTATGTATGAAGCGTAATGTGGTAGCTGGAATATGATTAGTCCTGAGAGACTTTCGTATGCGGGACAGGATTGGATTTGGTAGGATAGAAGAGAGGATGAGCCATTTATCTCTGGCGTCGCTTTTCAGTTTTTCCTAACCCTCCCGTACTCATCCTTCTGTCCTCTCTCATCTCCGGTTACTTTATCCCATCCTTTGGGGCGTTACCAACAGCAGTCCCTAGTCTTTATTTTCTTTGCGAAATAATAAGCTTTCTCTTTCCTTCCTGCTATCTCTTCTGCTTGCAAATTTATCATAAGTCCCCTATAATTGTAACAGGCCGTGTCTCAATCTCCTTCCTGTTTGTGCAACCTGAAAAAATAAAAAATAAATTATTTCTGTAGTTGAATTTAATTGAGAAATTGAAACGTCTTATGAGTAAAATTAGTCTGATCCTCGGGTATTCTTAATATAATCCTGGAAAATCTGGCTTGAATGATTCAAAGCTAAACGATAGACCGCAAGCGATTTTTGAAGGTTGGTGATGTAGTTGTGACATGATCAGTGACTGAAGGCGGAGAGGATAATCCTGAACAGTCTTTCGATGACTGAATCCGCTATTGCTCCCATCGTCACAAAGAATCAAATCAACCAACGCGAGATTGCTGCAGCTCTCTCTCTTGCTTTCTCGTTCTCTTTCATCCCCTTCTTTCTTTCCATTCAAGTTCCACAAGCCCCTGTGCCCTTTGCGTATGATTGAACCAGCAAGGACTAACCCTCGATCCTGCGGGAAAACTTCGCGAGTATGAAACGTGCGCTTCACAACTAAGCTGCACGTGTCTTATACTCTCGGAAGTAACAAACTCGGTTCCGGCTTTGATAGCTTTCACGCAAATTATATTCTATTCCAAAAGTATTTTAAATCTTAAGTACTTAGATTTATATATTCTACATTAAGCCACATATGTTGCTTTCTTGAACGGAGAAAGGAAAGATAGAAAACAAAATTTGACTCTTTTTATAAATATAAATACATAAATGTTTTATTCGTAGAAGCATTCGACCCTTTAAAGAAATATATATATCATATAGAAAATAATCCTATAAAAGATTATTACACTGAATGCGTGTGAGGTATTATTATTTAATTCACAGATTCAAAGTATTTTTTACTGTCTTTAGGATTGGGTTTGATAGTTTTGGAATCTGGTTGCCAGTTTGCTGGGCAAACTTCTCCGTGTTTTTCAACGAATTGAAAAGCTTTAATCAGTCTCAACGTTTCATCAACGCTTCTTCCCACTGGTAGGTCATTAACGCTCAGCTGCCGTAAGACTCCTTCTTTGTCAATTATGAAGAGCCCTCGAAGAGCAATTCCTGCATCTTCAACAAGTACGTTGTAAGCTGTCGATATTTTTTTATTGAAGTCGCTCAAGAGTGGATAACCCAAATCTCCTCCAAGGCCACCCTGTTTCCTTGGTGTGTTGATCCATGCCAAGTGACTGAAGTGTGAATCAGTCGAGACGCCTATGACTTGAGTATTCAAAGCTTTGAATTCGTTTATCTTTTCAGCGAAAGCTATAAGCTCCGTTGGACAGACAAAGGTACTGAAAAGAGCAAAGAGTTATATCTCTTATTTTTTAAATTAAAAATTAAAAACTCAGAGACTTGATTCCAATTTTCATTAAAGGAGTTACTTACAAATCAAGAGGATAGAAGAAGAGGACCACATATTTTCCCTTGTAATCACTGAGCTTTATATCCTTAAAATCACCATTCATGACAGCAGTTCCTGCAAAGTCTGGTGCTGGTTTTTGAATTTGCGGAAAACATGAGTGAAGTCGAGAACTCACTCCAAAATGACGCACACTTTCGAGTCGAGCTGAGTTATTGAACCTCGACATGGCATTCGTGGTCATTGTGGTTGCCTGTAAAAATAACAAAAAGAACTATTTTAAGTTTGCAAATAATAAATAATCAATTTTTTAAATTAAATATAGAGGAATATTTTAGAGTTTGATAATATCTATGATTTTGAGAATCTTATACTCGAAATGAAAATATTTTTTAAGCAGAATCGTTTCATTTTCTACATTGCAAATTATATTATTCTCAAAAACATTATAATTAAACGAAGCATCTGTTAATTTAGCACTACAAACATTATAATTTTATTAATTAAGGGACTTAAAAGACATGAAAAGAAACATATAGATGATATTCGAAAATAATAACCTATAAAGTCACCAAAAAAGCGTAAAGACTAATGAAATAGAGCTAATTATCCTAAAACCTTCAAAACCATGATATATATATATACCATATACATTATAAAAATATGTCTCACTTACCAACTTTTTAGCCTGAGGGCATAAACTCGTAAAAAATCGAGACATTGCAACTTTTTTTGGTTAACTTTGTAAAAGATTGTATATAGAATTCTCTAAACAGCAGCTACCCAATTTTTACTTGCTAAATGTATACAATTAAAGTTTGATGGTTAAATTACGAAGCACAATTTAAAAAAGACTGTATCTGTGAATGACCACATGTATTTCCCTAAACTAAAATGTCTTCCACAATAATGTTTACAATATACTGTACATGAGAGGTTATGTATGGTTATGTAACTAAACTCTAAACTTTCCCGCTTGATATCACTATATTTAGTTAAAGAGGCTTTATACAGCAGATAAAATAGTATTTTTCTTTATTAATTGAACAAAAATGCAAATTAATTGTAACACTGGTATAAAATATAACAAGATTTATAGAACGTATAGAACTATGAAGAACCCGAAAATCTTTGCTGAAAGTTTTGTAATTTCTCGAACTACTTATATATTGACATTTTTAACGTTTTTACTAACATCTTAGTTTTCTTCTGTTGGTTGTTTTCATTTGCCTGAAAAATTTAAAAAAGAACAATCGAAAAACGTTTTTCTACTCACTTTAAATAATTATAAATTATTTATTTAATATTCCTAAGTTTTAGACTTGTAGTTTTTAAAAGTATAGCACTTTGTTGAATTTTATAAGATAAATTAAGACGAAAAAAAATTCTAGAATGAATAAGAACGATATTTTTGTAATCAATATAATTATATTTTATTCATATAACAATGTTATAAGAATCTTGCTTTCATTTATTACTTCTATAAATATATATATTATAGTTTGAATATGACAAACAATTTTAGAAATAAAAGTTTCTTATTTTGGAAATCTACTTTTTTCCTAACTTACTCCTACAGCCAGTAAAAAGATTAATGCATTTGTGAATACAACCGACTTCCATCTTAAGGGCATGTGATACTTAGGAAATTAGCAAATTTTATTGATTTTAGGTTTCTACATGTTTGTGTCCAAAGTACATGAAATTTTGTTTTCAAACTTTGGGAAATAGAATAGAGAAGATTAAAACAGGTGTAGATAAACTACTTTTGGTTTCGAAAATGAAAAAAAGGTCAATTTTAGGAAAATATATCGGAATTTTTGTTTTATTATCAAAACCAAAAGTAGTAAAATATTATGTATTTTGGACACGATCGTGTAAAAACTGGACCAAATTTTTCACATGAACTTCCTACTTTTCTCAAGTATCACATGCCCTTAATTACAAAATCCGAGGAAAAATCAACTTTTGACTTAAAACTATATTTTTATTAGTTTTTGAAATTAAATTTTTTTTTATAATTTTTTGGGAATAACCTCTTTAGTTATCATGAAAAAATCCATGGGAAGTCTGTTCCAACCTTGAAATATCTTAAAGACGGTTTCTGCCACAAAAAACCGTTTAGAAATATCTTTTGATAGTAACAAAATTGAAAAAAACAGAATTGTAAATACATTTTCACCCTAAAAATATCCAAAAATGAAAAAACAGTTCCTTTTGACGAAAGAAATCCCATACACATAAAGGTTTCGACTCCCATTTACAAAAACAAGAGCAAACATTATTAGTTTTGATCTTTTTGCTTCATTGTCAAATTACACCCTACACGTAGAGGTAGTCGATTGCACTCGTAAATTTGTGACGTACATTTTTACATTATTTAGAAATCGGTCTTCTATTATTTTACATTCGTGAACTCAAAAACAATTACGCGAGATTTTGAAATTATATATTTACAGTGAGAACATCGCAACAGAGCTGTGGACAGTCTTTATAGCTCAAATGAGAGGACTATAGTCATCGCGACTTAATTACAAATAAAAGGCGCTGCCAACTTATAGTTTTATAACTGCACATCATTACATACAAAATTGCTGGATTGAAACAGGAAAACTATGTAGCAACAATGTTACAGTTTCCTGTAAAGAACAGTAATTTCACTTACATTAACCATCACAGTTTATTAAAAGCCCTGTAAATTACTGTCCCAACAAATTGTTAAGGCCGCATATGCATTCTTTACCTATCTGTATTTTTGCTAAACGCAAAGACTTGTATACACAATTTCACAATGAGCTTTCGAAATTAAATAATAAAAATAAAAAGGAACAAGTTTTTATCGGACTAAATTGGATGTTTGCTTTTTTCCTTTCTCCCTTAAGACATTTGCATTAAGGCCATGTCATAGACTCGACTTGAGCCATTTCTTTTCACCCTTCCCATTCGTAAATTAATACCTCAAATGAATTGTCCATAGCAGATAAATATACCTTGATTTTTCTTTTACATTTATCTGCTATACAAAAACTGTTTGAGTTATTAATTTAAGAATGAGAAGGGTAAACAAAATTGGCTGAAGTTACGTCTAGAAGATGGCCTTAAGTGCTCCTAATATTTGAATAGCTAATGGCAACTGAAACTAGCAGCATAAAAATTAACTAGTATAAAAATAACTTAATTAGAGGCCTTGGCTGTGGCACTAGGGGCTGGTGTAGTTGTGGCACACGTTTCTTCCGTGACTACACGCCTATTTTTCTTAATTCTTTTCCACTCGCCATTCGTGTAATTCATTTGGAAGTGAGTTTCAACCAACATTGGCACAGTTGTTCCGTCTGGCTGTGTAACTTCTTCTACATTTTCTGATAACATCACTGTCACGATATTACCTAATTTAGGGCACGGATTATCTGAAACATTGAATTACATAATGATTCAACCTCTTCATATAAATGTATTTTTGATGACTAGAAATGATTGTTTTATCTACATAAATACCCCTAGATCCAGCCATGAAACCGAGAATAAGGGCCTTTTCTGGCCTAGTAACTTTATTAGCAGTCCTGAACATTTCTTGCGCTTCAAGCATTTGTTCCCTCTGCAATAAAAGCATATCAATAAAATATAAATTCAATATTTTTATATGCTGTTAATTTAATCTATAAAGTAGATTTTTAAGTGAAATTTTACATACCGTGAGAGATAATCCTCTTCTTGTATTAGCAGCAGAACCAGCTGGTTGTGCGGTGGTCTGAATACGAATTTGTGTAACAGTTTGAGCCGGTCGAACCGTTTGAACGCCAATAGGCGCACTTTCAACAGGTGTAACAGCTGTAGAAGTTACAACTGGTAACGTCGACGTCGGAGTCACTGGTAGCGTGGGTGTCGTAGCTAAAACAAAAGAACAATGCGTATAAAAAATTTCTGTCTTCATAAAACTTACTGAACAAATTAAATTATTAAAATTTACGTGTTTGTGGAGCAACCGCCGCTGGAACGCCCGTTGGAGTGCTAGGCGTAACATAAGGCTGTGGTACTGTAGGCGTAGTAATTACTGTCGTTGTCGGAGGATTGATAGGTGCAAGACCCTGGGCGTACTCTGGAGTAGCCGGAGTTTCTGTAACAGCAGCCGCTATCGCTGCTGCGGCTGCAGCTGCTGCTTGCGCTTCTGCCACCTTTTTCTGTTGTTCCTCGAGTTCCAGCATTTTTTTCCGTTTCTTGGCTTGTGCGTATCCAAGTGGTTGTTCGTTGATGTCCAAGAGTTTAATACCTCCATCTTTACGGATACGAGTACTAATAGGCGTTCTATTTGACATAGACGGGCTCGTAAGAGAAGGAGATCTGAAACCACTTGTAGGAACTCTACTTGGGATACCCTTCAAGGGCGCTGCAACAATCAATCAATTAATCATTAGTTAAATATCTAAAAATAGGTAAGTTTAAATATTTTATTATTATTTCTAAACGTTGAACTTACTTGTGTCAGTCATTTTCCTTGGCATTCCTCTACTTCGCACAGGGACGGTTGGTGCTGTACTCTTTTTAATATTGTTTGCAGCATCTGCACTTTTCTGTACTAACTCTGCTCTCAAGGTAGCACTTTTGGGTTTCCTCTTTAAGGTGAAATGTTTGGTAGGTTGTGGTTGTTGACCAACAACCGAAGTAAGTGCTGTTTTGTTAAGATAATGACATTCCAGCGGCAACATGGCTGGATCATTCTGCTTCTTTAAAAGTTTGCGAAGATCGTTAACTAGCTCTCCGAAGATTGGTCTGTGTTCATCAAGGTCAGTGATATCTGTGTTCAAAGATCCTGTGGCTGGAAACGTTTTCATCGCTTCGGATAACATTGAAACCCATAGTTCGCTGTCCAGGGATGCCACCTCAATAATCTCTTCCAACTCCACGCGCCACTAAACACATATTTCATACTAAATTAATGAAAAAGTATACAATGATAATTATTCAAAAATATTGTTATCTAGACAAGAATCTTTCACACATAAAACATTCTAAATTTTAAATAAAAATGAATCTCGTATTTATCTCAATTATATTTCCTGGGTTTAGCGGTCAATTAATTTATTTGGAAATTATAAGAAGGTGGATCAACTGGCCCTGATTTTAATAAAAACTAAATGATAAATCAACAATAGGTGGTTAATTGAAAACATGTATGTTATGAACCATAGTCGTAAACCTCATACAAAACTGTTAGCTACTACCAGTCCTGAAAACATCAATCGTCCAGATTAAATAGATGGCGGGCTGCGAATATTTAGAAAGTAGCGCATGTTCCATGATATTTATATTGCTATAAAATTTAAAAATTGACTACAATTGTAAAAAATGAATAATTCAAGTTAAATTTAAAGGTGCTAATCATTAGTCTGATGGAATAAACACAAGACATTGTACCTCTTCAACATTGCGCCTTGGTATGTGAAAGAAAGATAGGAGTAATTTGAGCTTCACTTGGGTTTGCAGATCCGGAAAACAATCTTTTATGTTCCTTAGCACTTCGGCATTAAGTTGCGAACAAATCGAACTACCCGTCCAGCTATCGTTTGACGTTCCAAGCTTATTATGAAGCCACAACGACGTATCACTATCCCTCACATTCGCCATATTGGAGTCTTGTGATCTCCTTCAACGCCGCACTTTGATGGGAAGCGCTAGTCTCGATTCCCGCCGTTCTCACTTTGAATCTTTTCATGATAATCCAGGGCCGACTCTAATAATCGGACTTTGATGTACAAAAATTTGTTACTTGTTATTCTAAGCAGAGATGAGTTGGGAGATTGCTAAAGTAATGTATTTAATTTCGAGTGATTTTCCGCAGCGCGCCCTATTGCGAAATGCTCTTGGGAACTAAAATGAAAGGTTCATGCTACTACTTGAAATTCTAAGGTAAAGGAACTAAATTTGGTTCGGGATCTTGTATGTGGATCAGCTTTTTCTTTCATAAATATCAAAATTATTCTTCATATTTTTGCTTTTAATGGTTCATCAAATATTACACTAAACATTTACAATTTAAAATTTTGAATAATTTTGATATTTATAGAAGAAAAAACACTGATCCACATTTGAAATCTCAATCCACAGTTAGTTCCTTCGCCTTATACAATATTTTAAATATTTACCCGATAAATCTTTTTCAAGAAAATATTTTAAAGAATCTGAAATTTGAAATATAATTTGTGGTTGAATTTCAAGTATGATGGATGTCCATTTCGACATAAACCCTAAATAACTACAGCACTGGGAACAGGTATAGTTCAATAATTCTCCGGTAGAGTTTCTAGAAGAGCTCTTCTACGTCAAAATCTTCTAGTTATTTCCTAACCTCAAAGGAGCATAAAAAGGAATCGATCTACTTTAGTATCACCTTGAAATAAATGTTTAAAAATGGCTCAAAAGCCACTTTACAATTTGCAAACGAATGAAGAGATTATAGAAGAATTAACCAAAGATTTGGAAACCTCATGTTTGAATGGAAAAGATGGTAAATCTAAAGAAAAGGTTGTAATGGAGAATTGTAGTGACAACGATGAGCCATGGGAAAACGCAGGAAAAGAACCTGATGAAGAATATGAAACTGCGGAAGAAAGTAAGACACCTGAAAATGATATTGATCAAGATTCATCAGATGAAGAACTTCTAAAAGATAGAGATTCAAATCTGACCGAAGCAGAAAAAGAGGTTAGTATTTGATGAATCATCTTTTGTGCACCTATATTGATTGCAAAAATAAAATTTTACATAGTTATCCACGTCAATTATTTTTCTTTTCTAGAGTTTGAAAGCTGATTCTGAAAGTGTGAAGAACGAAGCTAATCAATTGTTTAAAAATGGTGAATATGAAGAAGCCCTTTCGATGTATTCTCAAGGCCTGAAGATTTGTCCTCTCATTTTTACCAAAGAAAGAGCAATTCTCTATGCGAATAGAGCTGCAGCAAAAGCTAAATTACCAGTATGTATATATTCTTACAATGATCAAATATATATTTTTGATTTGCATATTATTTCTCTGTAAATCACTAAATTATAATCTAACTTAATATTTCTACTCTAGCTAGAGAAAAAATCAGCCATAAAGGATTGTACTAAAGCTGTCGAATTAGATCCCAATTACGTAAGGGCTTATTTAAGACGTGCAAAATTATACGAAGAGACAGATAAACTGGATGAAGCAATGGAAGACTATAAAAAGGTCTTAACCTTCGATCCAGGCCATGTCGAATCCAACTGCGCAATTCGGGTAAGTGTTACCAATGAACTGAATTATCAGTTTTTTATATTAAAAAATATATATTTTACTATCATTTTTTTACCCTAAACAGAAACTACAACCAATGATTGACGAAAGAAACGAAAAGCTGAAAACAGAAATGATGGGCAAACTGAAAGACTTGGGTAATTTGGTATTAAAACCTTTTGGTCTTTCAACGAACAATTTTGAACTGCAACAAGACCCAAATAGTGGTGGATATTCTGTGAAATTCCATCAGAACCCAAGGTAAACAGTTACCGGAAGCTGGTAAATATATTCATAATGTGTATGTATAAATTGTTATCAAGCTTATTGTAAGAGAAAGATTTCATGTATCCATTTAATAAAGAAAGATTAATTTGTGTTCCATTTTTTCTACAGCATACTAGTTGTTCTATTTTACAATATTTGTACCATCTTGATTTATAAATAATAAGCGCGAAAAAGCGCAAAGCGGTGTATGAGCAATAAACCATTTCAGATAATTATTTGGTTCAGTTTATTTCTATCGTCTTTTTATAATCATAAAAATTTCAAGAAAGAAACAAAGTTGAATTTAATTGAAATTTTAAAAGAAGCTGTACGTAGATGTGGAGTTGGTTTTAGGTTCTTATAGTCTTTGTTGTTATTGGTTGCAACATGGTTATATTATGACAGAAAATTATATCGGTAGATAAAGATTTATTATAAAATGCTGCAAAGGAAATACAATGTGAGTAGGATTTTTCTTTTGTTATATTTTGAAATAGAATATTTTAAAAACAAGTTTAATGTAAATTTGTAAAATTTTTGTTTCAATTTTATTTTATTATTATTATGTATACTTTGAATTTAATTTATATACCGGTAAATTTTCTATAAAATAATATCCTAAATCGATCTGTGTTTGATCAAAAAAACTTGATATAATATTAATATATCAGGCTTGTGACTTTTATAAGCTAGCTTGCAAGTCAATATACCTTCATTAAAGAATGAAGTTTCCATGTCAATTTTTTTTCATTAATTTTTTTTTATTCTTCGAATAATCTGTTCTTATTTTTGTTCAAAGTTAGATCATATTTTGAAATATTACAAATACTACCTACTCGACTTTTTGAAAAAGAAAGAATTTTTGTTTTTGTTATAAGGGTCTGGTGGAAATCTATTTTTACAATAAATCACATTGTAGTTTATTGCATTTCATTTTTAAAACACATTTGCATATGAATAGATCCGTATATCCGAAGGAAAAAATTAATTTTTTCAAGAAAAGATATTTAAATCGCAACTTGAAATTTCATTTAGTATTCCATAATTGACCCTACTTAATTAAAATTAGGGAAGTAGGGTAAGTTGCACTCTTTGAAATAATATACGTATACGTGTACGAACATTAGAATGAAGAAATTAGTAGTAAGAGGTCGATGCAGGTCAGACCAAAACCATGGAGCTCACAGAAAGCAATAAAGGTGAAGCATCTGCAGCTACAAGACCAACAGTCGGAAATGCATCAGCAAAAAGATAAATACTCGGATTCTCGTTACGAGCAGACTCTTTTGTTCCCCAGGACGTGCTCCTTTCATTCATACTTACTCCTATTCGTAACATACTTGACGACGAATTTGTGTCACGTGACCAGAATCAACATTACTACATTATATAATTCTATAAAGTAGGAAATATTTATTAAACTTGAATGATCAAATGTTATATTACAATTCTTAAGATTAAAAAATTAATTTGAAATGGGGATGAAGCTGGCTGAAGTTATACAAATTCCAAACGGATTGGAATTCAATTCAAGCGAATCAGAGCTATTTTAAGCCATTACAAAATCTATTTCCGAACCAATCAGAAAAACGTTTTCAATCTGGTTTCCCTGGCGAAAGTATCGGATAGGAATTCATTCCAAGGCAATCAGAACTATTCCAATTAATTCCGATATCTATATCCGAGCCAATGCGAATCATTCTGAACATAAAATCAATCAAATTTTCTGACTTCATAAGTATCACATGCCTTTAATAATTATTTTTAATTATTATAGTTTCATCTGTCGGAAGAAACATATTTGTAAGTTTCTTTTTTAAATAAAGACGTTGCAAACATTATTCAAATTATTCAGCCTTGTTGTCGCAATCTTCACAACAATAATTTTATTTCTTCAATAATTATGATGGATAGTCACTCTTAAAAATATTTTTTTAAATTTAGTATACTAATATACAAAAATTAATATGAATGTATCTTAAAATCAATATTTCTTAATTGACTCACCTGTACATGTATAATTATTTTAATGTATGTGAATGGAATAAATTTAACAAGCATCAATATAAACTCATTTTATTACAAAACAATAGCTTTCTCAATTCTTTCTATTTGTAAAATATGACATTATTAATTTATTATTGTTGATAATTATCAACTATTTTTTAAATTCTATCCAACTCATATTGATTTTTTCAATTGCTGTCATTATTTCATTCATTTAATTATTTTATTGATTTTTTTGAAGGAGGCGTCATAAAATAACGTAGCTATCTTGGAAACTCTATTCAACTTCTCAAAGCTAGACTGTTTGGCGCCCAACGCTAGACTTGATGGCGTCTAATTCGGACGCCAATTTTCCTAGGTATTCTTTTCAAGTTCAAAATAACTTTTTTCAAAGTAGTTGTCATCCCAAAAATTAGATCTCTCGGAAAAAGATGTTTTTTATATTTTCCTCGAAAAAATAAATCATGATTTATGACAATCAAATTATTCTTTAAAAATTGGTAAGAAGCGATAGTAAGTAAAATATCTATTACAAAAAACATTATTGAAAGTATTAGTTTTCGTGAGATTTAGATATTACATAGGAAATAATGTTTTTTCTTTCACAGGTCACGATTGATAATATCATTTCATGTCTTGACATCATGAAAAAATTTTTTCTTCCAGAGACCTGATTTTTGGCACGACAACTACCTTAAATCATTAGAATTCCTAAAACGCATTGCCGGAGCGCAATGCAGTTTGATTAAACGCGTTGAGATTTTTCGAAAAGCAATCACAAAAAACTGTTTAAAACTTATTGTATTTATTTAATGAACAGAAAAATATTTAAGGAAATCATCAAATTATACTTTTTAATTACCCCTGGCGAAAGTATCGGATAGGAATTCATTCCGAGTCAATCAGAACTATTCCGATTAATTCCGATATCTATATCCAAGCCAATGCGAATCATTCCGAACCAATCCGAAAAACGTTTTGTATCTCGTTTGATGAAAAACGATAAAAAATCGATCCGACTTAATCCGATTTAATCCGAGGAAACTATCCGAATGAATCCGAACCAATTCGAAACCAAGTTTCCAATCCGAATCAACCCGATATCGGATTGCTCTAAACCGAATTTTCAGTCAGAATCAATCCGAATCAATCCGAGGTCGGATTTATTTGGATTGAACACTTGGTTTCGGATTGGTTCGGATTCATTCGGATAGTTGCCTCGGATTAAATCGGTTTAGGTCCGATCGATTCTTTATCGTTTTTTATCAAACGAGATACAAAATGTTTTTCGGATTGGTTCGGAATGATTCGCATTGGCTTGGATACAGATGTAGGAATTAATCGGAATAGTTTTGATTGGCTCGGAATGATTCGCATTGGCTCGGATACAGATATCGGAATTAATCGTAATATGAGAAAATTGATTGATTGACACGAGTTGAGCATGTTTAGGGTACATGATTCGGGCGTCGCGCTTCGCGCGTGGTTTTCTGTTCTTCACGGACATTCGCCCTTTGCGCTCTATATTTACAATCGAAAAGAAGGAACTGTGACCCGCAATTTAAAGGAAAAAAATGTATAAATGAACATTTGTAGACTTCTTCGAAGCAAATAATTTTACATTTAGAGGTTTTATCGTATCTCCCAAAGTTTACCTGGAAAATGGGATTTTTTATTTTAAATAATATATTTTTTAAATTTAAACGAAAAATATACATCTTATCAAAATATGTGTAATTATTGACTTTTTGAAAAAACCGTTTTTTCGGATTTAGGAGATAATGAAAGATGAACATTTGTTGACAAAGTAGATATAAAATTTTACATAAATAATACCTAATACCTTCTCATATGTGACGAGAATGTCAAAAGTCATTGCAAGAATAATATAATTAAGACATCTTATCTACACTACCGTCGGAAATTGTGCGCACAGTGCTTGTCATCGCTATTAAAAATCACTGCTGACATTGAACCACGATAGCTCGGTGAAAAAAAGAGATAGGTCACTGTTAAAAATACAGCAAAATACAGCTTATGAAATTTCACGTCTAGTGGTGCTCAACAAATATTTTTTATCTTATCTTTAATTTAACCCTTTAACGCCCAGATGTGCAGAATTTTCACGTTGACTACAATGTCGTACCATTTATAGAAAAAAGATGAAAAAGGATCGAAAACTCCATATCCTACCGTTTTTGGGGTCGCTCTTTCGAATGGCACAGTCAGAATTCTCAAAAAATGACGCTGAACCCTTTATTTTCCCAAAAATACCCAAAAAAACGCTACTTTTGGGGTACGATTTTTTTTTTAATTTAAATTTTCACTATGTTCCCGACACTTAAGCAACTTCTAACTTATCAGAAACGTGTTCTCGAGACTTGTACTTTTAAAATATGCATTGAAATATTTTGTTTTTCTTTGTTCTCTAATTCAAAATGGCGTCTGAACGTCTGAAATTTTTTGAAATTGAGAATATTGATCCTATTTCGGATTTTCCAGGTTACTTCGTAGTGTGATCATACAAATAAGTTATTACGAGTTTTGTCTCACCGATTGTGATTGGCGGAAGCAATATTAGCACATAAAATTAAAATTCAAGATGGCGGCTGCCATGTAGCTAGTAGAAATACGTATATTCCCCCATAGCACAATACCTTCCCTGAACGTTCTATGAACGTTCCCATGGAATGTTCGGAAGGTTCCATTCGAACGTTCAAGGAACTTTTCTAGAACTAAGAAAATGTCCGGGTTTTTTGAACGTTCCAAAACAATGTTCTCTGAATGTTCCTGTGGAACGTTCCAGGAACGTTCAAAAGGAATATTGAGAGGACGTTCCGCAGCAATATTCAGAGAATATCCAAAGGGAACGTTCAGAGAGCATTTTTATCGAACGTTCGCAGAACTTTTCGCGGGAACATTCAGGGAACATTCGCAGATAACGTTTTGGAACATTCCGCGGGAACATTTAGGGAACATTTTTTGAGAATTTTCCTGTAATTATTTGCTACAGCATTCAGGAAACTTTCCTTATAGATAATCATGCAGCTCCAAACATACTAATGTAGGGAATGTTTTTTATAAATAATTTTGGACATTAATTTATAGGTAAAATGAAAAGAATTAATTACAGATATTAGTATTTGAATTATATTTTTTTAAATACTTTAAGTACAAAGAGGAAGATACTATAACATTCTCAAAAAATGTTCCCTAAATGTTCCCGCGGAATGTTCCAAAACGTTCTCTGCGAATGTTCCCTGAATGTTCCCCCGAAAATTTCTACGAACGTTCGATACAAATGCTCTCTGAACGTTCCTATGGAAGGTTCCAGGAACGTTCCTTTTGAATATTCTCTGAATATTGCTGTGGAACATTCTCTCAATATTCCTTTTGAACGTTCCTGGAACGTTCCACAGGAACATTCAGAGATCATTGCTTTGGAACGTTAAAAAAACCCGGACATTTTCTTAGTTCTAGGAACGTTCCTTGAACGTTCCAATGGAACCTTCCGAACATTCCATGGGAACGTTCATAGAACGTTCAGGGAAGGTATTGTGCTATGGGGGTTTCGAGCTTTATTACAAACCAGGATGGTGTAAAATTTGCCAATTAACAATCTCATAGGTTTTAGTCATCACTAAATTCAAATCTTAGGTGAGTTTTTCGAAATTTAAAATGGCTGATCCAATATGGCGGACCCTTTATGTAAAATTTGATATTCCTGGACATAAAAAAATACTGCCGCATTCTACGCAAAATTTAAAATCAAAATTATTCTTGATGTTTTTTTTATTACAAGAGTTGTTTTCGAGAAAAAAATTCCAAAATTTCGGTTCGGTAGTGAACCTGTAAAAAAGAAAAATAATAAAATGCTTCAATTTTTCATAACTTTAATAAAAAGTCCATAATTACTTATTTAATAAACTTTGCGAAGATATTTTTATCCATAAAAAAATATCTTGAATTTTTTGTTATTTTTGCAATATCTTATAGAATTGATGAACTTGCTTCATCACAGGCTTCTTGTATGAAGAGTTGTTACAAGTTCGACCGTGACTAGGAAGCCCATCGAAAACTTAATTAATTACCACTTCAAAAGTTTTTAGTGCTGTTATTTAATATATAATATTAGAAAAAAGAGTTCGCTTTACCGGGAAAAATTTAAAAATACAAAAAATGTCTTTTTTAGTAACAATTACTGTAGGTTAAAGTTCAATACCGTTTTTTTTCAATTTTACATTTTAAAAATGATTCTCCGCCGTCTTAACATTTTTAATTAATCGCTCATTATCTAACTGTAGTTATTTGTTTATAAAACTTATTTAATTTTTCAAAATTTCTGATTCACAGTTAGAAAATGAGAGAATTGTTAAAAAGTCGAAGATGTTGGTGTCTTTTAAAATTGTTTAACGAGGGAAATAAGCCACAATTCCTTAAAATTTAATCATTTTTAAAATGTAAACTTTTGGAGTTTTTTGAAAATTCCAACACTTTATGTATTTTTAAACTAAAAAGTTTGAGTTTTTTGGGCATTTTTTTGACATTTCTTAACTTTGAATAACTTTTTTCTTTTCTAAACAATTGTCATGATTCTGTTTTATTTTGTTCCTTAGAATGTGTAGCAACTTTTTGGATATGGAAAATAAGGTAACATGACTGAAAAAAACGTTTCAAATAAAATAAAAAAATAAATAATATCCCAAAATATAAAAAAAAATGTTGTAGTCATTTTTATAGCTAAAGTGCTTTCCATACTCAAAAATATTGATAATATAAAAAAGAATAAGTGGTAAAAATTTCAATGTCCTGTGTCTAATACTTTAGATTTTATTCAAACATATGTTGCAACAAACACGGAAAATCACAACTTGCGGAAAACGGAGTTTAAAGTAAAGTCTTGTAGTGAAGCCTCAATACTCCCCTGGCGAAAGTATCGGATAGGAATTCATTCTGAGCCAATCAGAAAGATTCCGATTAATTCCGATATTTGTATCCGAGCCAATGCGAATCATTCCGAACCAATCCGAAAAACGTTTTTCACTCAGAAAAAATATTTGATTGAATCAAAAAAATTATTTGTTTGAAACACTTTCTTTGACGTAAAGAAATGTTTTGTTTAAATGAAACAAAATTTGTTTAATTCAAACAAAATATCTTTGGACCAAATAAATATTTTTTCGAATCAAATAAATTTCTGCCTTAAATCAAACAAATTCTATCTTTGACCATATATTAATGCATTAATTTCTTTGTTTTGAAGAAAAATTAATTTGATTCAAACAAATATTTATTTGGTTCAAAGATATTTTGTTTGAATCAAACAAATTTTATTTCATTTAAACAAATCATTTCTTTGAATCAAAAAAAGTCGTTCAAACAAATCATTTTTTTTGATTCAATCAAATCTTTTTTCTGAGTGTGTATCTCGTTTGATGAAAAACGGTAAAAAATCGATCCGACCTAAACCGATTTAATCCGAGGCAACTATCCGAATTAATTCGAACCAATCCGAAACCAATTTTTCAATCCGAATCAATCCGATATCAGATTGCTCCAAACCGAATTTTCAATCAGAATCAATTCGAATGAATCCGAGGTCGGAATTATTCGGATTGAAAACTTCGTTGCGGATTGGTTCGGATTAATTCGGATAGTTGCCTCGGATTAAATAGGTTTAGGTCGGATTGATTTTTTACCGTTTTTCATCAAACGAGAAATAAACATACTATTTTGTGTAAAAAGCTAATTTTCACTAAAAACGCGTCATTCGTAAATTGTAGTAATTTTTAATTTTATTTATTTTTCCAAGAAAAAAAAATCAGACTGCCCGGAAAATGTACACACATTCACTTAGAAAAATGTCGAGAATAAAAAAAAACATTTTTGGAAAATGATGAAAAAATATATTAATTAAAAGTGGCGGATCCCCTTAACATTGACTAAGCAATTCAGCAGTTGCGAAAAATGAGGTTATTTCAAATTTCTGAAAGGCAGTGTAGGTTGAAAATTGGACACTTTACCTACTTTCAGCCGAAACACCCTAAAGATAACTTAACATTCCTAGAAGTCTTATGTAATTCCATAAAGCAGGATTTTCCCCTTCTGAATAAAATCTATAAATATTAAGCTAAATTTTTCGCCCCTAGGGGATTTCTTTATGATCAACGAGCAGAGAAAAAGTTTACCAGAAATGAAAAGCCACCCTTGAATATGTTTGAAACTATTTTTGTTCGTATAATTCGTAGCTTCGTGAGAAAGAAGGGTAGGGAAACCGACATTGGACATTCGTTGTTTTGCAGCAATCTCTCGGCGCATGCGCGTTGAATGTGAGAAGCTACCATTATCAGAGAAAGAGCGTTGGCATAAGGGAGCAGCGGAGCATCAGTGCTTTTATCGGGGGATTGGGATTCGTGGTGTGTGTGAGAGTTCTGCGTACTAAGAGCAAGGTTTTACCTAACCATAATTTCCGCAAAAGTGGGGGACACATTCAATATCGAAAACAGCTTCGCTGGTCGAGTGACGTCTAATTTAGTTGCATTTAGTTCAACGAAAAAAGGCAAGGGTGTTGCAGTCACTACCAGGACAGTATTTTTAAAAGAACCAGAGAGATGTGAGACTAGATTTAACACGAAAGAGTTGTGCTTTTTAAAAAATCAAGAGTGAAGAAGATCTCAATGCGGCATGTCTTCCGTTGTGAAAGCCGACAAGGTGGGTAAACCATCCACGTTTCTAGAGACACTGACATTATGAATGGCTACAAACTACAAATCGGAAGGTTACTGTATAGGGACTTTGCGCTCGGTTTATGAGAATCAATAAATTCAGCATGCCGGTGTGAAACAGGATTTGCGGCATACTAAAAATATCTTTCTTAACACCAATCTGAGAATAACACAGCTCGGCTACTCCTAGAAAATAAAAGCGGGTATTATTGCGAGATTGGAATTCATTATTAGTAGAAGAAAGAGCCCTTAAAAAGTGTAATTAATTAAAGCTGGGTTTTAAGACTATCTTAATTAAATTAAACTTCATCAAGATTAAAGCTGATCTTATTCCAAGGGCTTTTCAAATAAGTTCCTTTAATCCAGAATTAAGATTCCTAAAAAAGATTATATTAGAGGAGTTTCATTTACTTGGAGAGCATTAAGATGGACAATGACATTTTTTTCATTGGTAGATTTTGTTTCTAATTCTGGCATTCTTTTATTATTCAGAATATCAATTTCAGGGAGTTTGAATAATTGAAGATCATATCTCATCAATAGTTACTTAAGGGGTAACACCACTAGAATTTTCAAAAAATCGAAAAATTTTTTTTTGCTTTAAATGATTTCTTAGGTCCTTAAAAACAATAAACGAAAGGTCTTTTAGTCAAAAAAAATTTTTAAACCTTGTTTTATGACTTATAAAGAAGAGCGCCGTTGTGTGTAAGTAATGCTCAATAAAACTTAAAATGACCGGAAACATGACTTCAACAAATATTCATCAATCTATTCGAAATTTTTACTGTAGCTTCAAAATTACATTTTCCAGAGAAGTACACCCAGAAAACAGTTTCTTCGATATACCATCAAAGAAAAACTTTCTTTGAATTGAAGGAAATTTTGTTGATTCAAAAACATTTTCTTTAATGTAAACAAATCTATTTATTTGGATCAAAGAAAATTTTTTTGTTATAAACAATTTATTACGCGATTTTTCACTAAAAGACTGAATTTTTTGTTCAGTAGTGCATATTTTTTGCAAAAAGTGGTTTTTCAAAATTTCCCTGTGTACTTCTCTAGCCAATCATGTCTAGATTACGGGAAAATTTTATTTTTCCTTCCAGGTTTAAAAATATAGGTGAAACCTTTCCGATCGGAAAACTCGAAGTAGGAAAGTAATTAGTCACTCAATAACAAATTGCAAGAAAAGATTTAATCAGCATTCATTATATTTGTTCAAATCTTATTAACTTAATTCTTCCTTAATATCAGTTTAATCATTCAAACCACCTGCTTAATTCGAATTCGAAATAAAGTTCTTCCCCTTCCTTCGCTATAATTTAAACATCTGCTTTTTAAATTTCTTTAATCCTGAAATAAACATTATTAATATTATTGTTTTTCTTTATAGTGCTCTCTAAATCTGAATCAGTCAAATTTTCACTGATTGAATCAGTGATTTGCATTTTCAGTGTTTTATCAGTGAAAAATCTTTTTCACTGTTAAATCAGTTAATTTTCACGGCTAAATCAGTTAATTTTCACTGGTTGAATCAGAGAAAAATCGTTTCGCTGATTAAATCAGTCGTCTTTCACTGAAGTAATCAGTGAAATTTGACTGATCCACAGTAACCTCTTGTTAGCTATTTGAATCAGTCAAACTTCACTGATAAACAGTAGATTTGAACAAATTTAGATTTAGAGAGTGTATTTAGTATAAGCTGATATTTTTTTAACGTTCTCAAAGCCTTTTTTATTTGAAAAAAATGTAATCTCTTTTATTGATCAATTCATTCAACTAAATTTTCTCTCACCTCCAGCTGGAGGAGTTAATTGATTTTTAAATTGGAATAAAAGCTTCTATATCGTCACTGCTCGAAGCTCAATGGTGAAAAATCCACTCTTATTGACTATAAATATCATCACCTTAATATGGACCACATTTGATTTTTATGAGGAGAATAAACTTACTACATATTCTCCCTTACAAAATACTTTATGTGTTGGCGTATATACTCTAGAAAAGCAGATATATGAATGCATGTAGGTTGAATGGACAGTCACGAAAACGGGGTAAGCCCTGAAAGCTGTAGCTATACGATCTTGACTCATGCCGTTTAACGATCGACAAAAGCCTGAAGCCACATTTTTTACAGAGAGCCCCTGCTGCTTCCTCTCTTATTCCTATTTAGTCTTTGCTAAATTCACTCATAAATTTGATTATCTATTACTTTCAATTAAATCGATTAAGAGCACTAAAGAAAAAAGAAATCTCGGTATTATATGCAGTACCATACATTCCCTAAGCTATAAATGTTTTAAATGGTAATTATTTTTCCAGGATATCCTACGAGGTGGAAATTTCAATATCTCTGGCACATCCTCAGAATATCTTGAGATGTTGGGGGGTAACACCACTCTAGAATTTTCAAAAAATCGAAAAAATTTTTTTGCTCTAAATGATTTCTTAGGTCCTTAAAAACAATAAACAAAAGGTCTTTTAGCCAAAAAATTTGTTTAAACCTTGTTTTACGACTTACAAAGAAGAGCGGCGCGGTGTGTAAGTAATGATCAATAAAACTTAAAACACGTTTTTCTCGGTTTCATATTTTTCAAAATGACCGAAAACATAACTTCAACACATATTCATCAATCTACTCGAAATTTTTACTGTAGCTTCAAAATTACATTTTCCAGAGAATTGTACAAGAAATTTACGTTTAGTTGAAAAATTTCTTTTGTTGTAAACAATTTATTATGCGATTTTTCACTAAAAACTGAACTTTTTGTTCATTAGTGTATATTTTTTGCAAAAAGTTGTTTTTCAAAATTTGTCTGTGTACTTCTCTAGCCAATCATATCTGGATTACGGGAAAATTTTATTTTTCCTTCTAGGTTTAAAAATATAGGAGAAAATATAGCACAATCAAGTGGAAAAGTAAAACTAATCGCATTTGTTATTTTAATCGTTATTATAAATCATCGAAAAAAGGTATATTTTAACGGTGCTAGAATGGTGTTACCCCTTAATGAAACGATTTTTGGACATTCAAATGTGAAATATTCTAAATTTCGAACATTTTGAGATATCCCACATGGGACATTTTAATGTCTCATAAACGTTCCGAAATATCCTGGGGAAATCGATATTTCCGCCTCGTAAAATAACCCGCTAATTTCTTATACATATCCCTGCGATACGAGGGGTAAATATTTATAAATAATTCTTTTTTATATTTAATGCGCACCTTTTCATGAAACTCTTTTATTGATATATTTTGCAAGCGATAAATTAAAATCAGTAGCAAAGTAGACTTAATATCGGAAGTCTATAAATCACTGGATCGATTAATATGCTAATGAAGCTGAGTGTCTCGTTTCAAAGACAGTTCAAGAAGATTAACTTTTTTTCACAGAAGGGTAGACATTTCAAATGCAATTCATGGAACAATAATAAATAATTTAGTTTTTAAAAAGACCAACATTTATCAATTGTTTAGATTTAGCGATAAAATATGAAATTACTATTTTAGCAGATGAAAGTGTAAAGATCAAATGAAAGGTTTCAGGAGACAAATTGGAAATCATATTAAGCAAATTTTACCCAATCAAAGTCATTTCTAAGTACTTTACTTTTTTCTCCCTCATTTATGCTTCAAGCATTGTTTACAACCCTCGGATTCTCAGATCAGAAGTAGAGAGATTTCAAGAACCCCTAGTCCATTAGAAGGAGAAATTGAGTTTCTGCGAGACAAACATTCCATTATATTTCCTGTTGGCTTATAACAATATTTTTAATCGGTATAAATCTGGATTAAGAGACTCAGTTATTTGCTGTGCCATAATTACTGACCTCTTTATTATCACAGTGATTGATTGGAGTTTTCAGAAAAATTATTTTGATCATTTAAATTCCTTACAATATTTCAAGCAATTTAAGCGAATCAATTTTTGTTTGAAACAATTACGTGTCTGTGTTTTTCTTTTTTCTTCGAACATAAGTTTTATAGTCTGTATGTGTAAGTTAGAAATACGCATTATGATTCCATAAATTTTTAACGATGTTTGTTACTTTATAGTTTCAAAGTGAATTTTATCCGTCATTTACACTTAGCTCAGTAAGTTATTTGACGTCGACACGAACTCAATTGTAAGAAAACTGAAATGAAATTTTCAATTGAGGTCATGAAAATATCTTTTATTTTTCATTCTTTGTTATATTTTCATAATTATAAAATACTGTTCATGTTAATTCAGCGTGTTTTAAATATTTCATTTGATTAAATTTGTTAAGAAATTTTCGCTGTGATAAATTTTAAATTAGTAGCTTCGTTACCTCATATACCATGCAAACCACATTACTGACGTAGTGAAACTAGTTTCACCCTTGCGAATATTCCACAGAAGTCGAAAGCATACGATGATTTTTTAAAAACATTTCAGAAAAAAAAATGTCTGATTGGTATAGGTATGATTGTAACTTTTATTTAAAAATTCGAATGGTTCATATTTTTCAAAAGTATAATTCAATCAAAATTCATATTTATATTAAAGTGATAAATGGTCACTAAATAAATACTAAATCCGAAAAATAAAATAAGGAAATGCAATAATAAATGAGTATTAAATTTTTTATTTATTCGATTTTAGTCGCAATTCACAAGGCATAGAACGCGACGTCTGACACGTCGTGAGAAATGGCCCATCCATTTGGGTTTCTTCCTAATTTACGTCTTCGTACACCTTGTATCATCGACCGGAACAGAATCATCGACTACTCCAATTTCCCTCTCAGGTACGACACCGTTACCATCAAATCCAACGACACCAGTCCCTACAGGGTCTACCAATCTGCCAGTGACGGAGACCCCAAAAGATGAAAGCCCAACAAAAAAGGTAATAGAACAAGAAAATGAAAAAACTACGCAAAAATTTGATTCAAAGGAGGGACTGAAAGAGGGAATTTCGAATGGAAATACAAAAGAAAAGGAGAATGGTGGTAAAAAAGAAAATGGAAAAGAAAGTAAAGAGTCTGCTGCTGAAGAAAAAGATAAAAAAGAAGAAAAACCTGAAAAAGCAACACAAGGAGAGGCTACTAAAAATGAATCAAACACTACGGTTCATATCAATCTATAATTTAAAACTACTTTTCCTAATTATTATTGATTCTTAAAATAACTTTTTAATGAGTTCTTCTTATTGTATTGATAAATATTGATAAATAATATTAATCCAAAAAATTTTCATTTAGGTTCTTCCGATTTCATTAACGACACCTTCTATTGGGTCAGTTTCAACTATAAGGCCTAAAAGAATTAACTGTTCTGCACCAGCCATTGAACAATTTCCGAGACCTTTAATGGGCCCTAGTGCCAGGAAACATGGTGGTCTTATTATTCATATTCTCGTGGCAGTATACACTTTTCTTGGCCTTGCCATCGTTTGTGATGATTACTTCGTATCTAGCCTTGACAGAATTTGCGAAGGTAAAGTTCTACAATTTTATAGTTATTTTTTTTTGAAGGTCATTATATTTCGACTTCCAAATTTAAATTCAAAATATTTTGAGGAAAAGTCATCGGATCCGATTAGGCCCGATTCAGTAGCACCATTGGAACTGATTAATTTCTACAGTCTTATTAAAATCTTCAAATAGTAGTTTTAGTTATAAAGTGACATGTTTGATAACATGTCTGTTATTATATTGACCCAAAATTCACAGAATTTTAATTCATTTTTTGTTGTTTTGGCATAGGGTCAGCTTCTTTTTATTTTCTTGGATTAAAAATTATCAATGTCTCATAATTGTAAAATATGAGATTCTTAATTGAAATGACTGCAACCTATTTTACTAAATAATAAATTACTGAATTTTTCAGAACTAAAATTATCTCCAGACGTCGCAGGAGCAACTTTCATGGCTGCAGGATCCTCTGCACCAGAATTGGCAACAGTTGTAATAGGTGTCTTCTTTGCGCAAGATGATATTGGCGTAAGTTTTATTTGTGAATCAAATAATTGCTGATTTCGTGAGTCGATAATACGATGAAAGAGAATATCCTGATAATTTATTCCCTTAATTTTTTAAATTGAATTAGTAAGCATATTTTTATGACTAATTCGCTTCTGTGAAATTAGTCAAGTATTTCGCTTTTTCATCAGTCACTTTTGAAAAAATTAATTTTAATCAATTTCAAACAGGTGAGCGGAGTGATTGGAAGTGCAGTTTTCAACATAATGTTCGTAATATCTGTTTGTGGGTTGTGCACTTCAACGGTTTCGAAATTAAATTGGTGGCCTCTTTGTCGAGACTCCTTCTTCTATGCAGTTTCAATTTTAGTCATGCTTGGTACAATCTTTAATGAAATCATTTCATGGTAAGTAATTTTATATTGTCTTCCTTAATTGAGTCCTTATGCATAACTCATTTGAAAGTCTACTTCAAAATTCAAATTGGTGTTAATTAGATTTTGAATTTACTTCATCAAAAGGTAAAATAAAATATGTATTTTTGATGTTTTTATACAGGCCAGAGGCTCTGTTAATGCTTTTCGTGTATGTAATTTACTGTGTGGTTTTGTCGTACAACGCATCGCTGGAACGCTGGGCAAAGTCTTTAAATCTTCCTTATCTCCCAAAAGACGAAGAGCCTGCTGAACAGAGCGCTTTAGTAACTTATAAATCCTTGCAAGAGGAAAGAGTATCGTACACTGCAGACACTACTCCAGCCCCTCCGGTTGATCCTTGGAACAATCCAGAAGGTTCGTTAAACTTGAAATCAAATTTTGCAGCTTAGCGAAGCACTGCCAAGTTTAAAAGAAAACTACTCTGAATACATTATCTGGAAACAACATTTATATACAATGCTCATGAAAATATCCGTAAATCTTTCAAGCAATATTAATAAAAATTGCGAAATCAATCAATTGCATCAAAAATATCTACAACGCAAAATTTGGCCAATTTATGGTTATATATGTGTGTAAATAGCGAACTTATAAATCGTCAAACTTAATTTAATCTCCAAATTTAAGCCAACGTCATTTTCAGGAATAATATTTTTCGTTGTAGTTATAAGATGATGTAATTATAGAAATTGGATAATGCGTATAGTTTTGTTATTAACTTTCTTAACTTTCTAGTTGCGGATTTCAATGCAGCATGGGATGATCAGCCTCAACAACAGCATTATCAACCTCATGAGCAACAGCATTATCAACCTCATGAACAACAGCAACAGCAACAGCAGCAACAAGAACAGCCGAAACAGCCACCTCCACCAAAGCAACCGCAGTACTACAAAGCAAAGGAATACGATCCAAATGAAATTTCGCCATTAGTAAGGCCAGCTGATGGTGGAAAATGGGAAACATTTACATGGGCCCTTGTGTATCCAATACACTATACGTGTCGAATGACAATGCCTGATGTTCGGCAAGAGAAATTCAAAAGATGGTATCCCTTCACGTTTTTCATTTCCATGCTATGGATCAGTTTTTACAGCTACATCATGGTGTGGATGATTACCATTATAGGTATAAATAACATTTGCTGTTATTTATTTTTAATAATTTTTGATATTCGTAAAACTATTTTATGGTTACTTCGTACAATTTTGTCTGTAGACGTATAAAAACTCTCGGATTAAAAATAATTTTTTAGCGACAATTTCAAATTTACTTCTATTCTTTTAAATGCAATCTAATGTTGTCTAATTATTGGATTTGATTATTTGTATTGTAATTTTAGGTAGCACTCTTGGCATTCCTGACACTGTCATGGGCTTGACTTTTGTAGCTGCTGGAGTAAGCGTACCTGATGCACTTTCTTCTCTAGCTGTTATCAAAGAAGGCCTTGGAGATATGGCCGTAAGCAATGCAGTTGGAAGTAACGTCTTCGATATTCTAGTATGCCTTGGTCTTCCTTGGTTCATACAGACCGCAATTATCAAACCTGGGTCACATGTCAACGTGACTAGTAGAGGTATTCTAATCCGACACATAATGATGCAAAACTAGGGTGGTGATTCATATGACAATTCAAATTTTTAGTCATTCCCTTGAAAAGTTTTTCAAGTTTTATATTGAGTCGGAAGGGTAGACAACTCATCAAGTGAAGTGTAAACTTGTACTGAAATATCCTGAAGTACATTGAAGTATCCTAAACTACTTTAAAATATTTTGAAAAATCGTAAAGTATCTTGAAATATTCGGAGTTATTTTTTTAGCAGCTCGTTTGTTAGTTTGTGTAGTCGAAGTTTGTTAGTCGTCTATATTGGTTTAAATTCTCAACTTATTTCACATTATCTACTTTGGATGCTTGACATTTGAAATTATAGTTTCATGGTTCAAAAAATTATTTAAAAAGAATTAAAAAAAATTAATTTGTACTATAAACTTGAAAAAATTCGCCTGTCTCAAAATTATGCATGGATTCATATGAAAAGAAGACTCAGAGCCTTTTAAATGCTTTTAAAATATTTTAGTCTGGATTATCAATGTGAATGTAGATTAAACAGTTGTCAATAATTATGAAGTCTCACTATTGTGGAAGCTAATGTAATTTAAAGTATCTGTACTGTACTGAAAGCTTTGATTTCATGCAAACGAACTCTCCAAAACAAGACCTCATGCTTTTAAATAAGAAATCTGAACAAGAATTATGCTATAATCAGAAATAAATTTCCCAGATTGTAGTAGAAGTTACAAGATTCCCGGGCATTGTCCAGTCAAGTCACCACCCTGAAAATAAATGTTTATTGACAGTAATCACGAACCTATTCCATATTCTTATAATCCAGGTCTGACCTACTCAACCGTTTCTCTTCTCTCAACGGTGGTATTCTTAGTGGTAGCGACACACTTGAATGGTTGGAAATTAGATCGTCGGTACGGAGTAGTATTGATGGTTTGGTATTTGATCTTCATCGTATTTGCTTCACTGTACGAGCTTAATGTTTTCGGTCAGATGAACCCACCATCGTGTCCCAGCTTCTACTAATCTCAATTCAGCAAAGTTTCAATTTTTCAGGGGCAAACTTACGATCAAGTATATTTAATGTAAATTAAAATGAAAGTAATGTCATACATAAAGCTAATATTACCATAAAGACAAGTATACAATGAAGAAATGAAAACATTTATAAAAAGTTCCAAAAGAATTGAGCTACGTAGGATCAGCGAAATGACAGGAAGCTGGTCATTGTTAGTTAGCTGACAAGACAGTTGAGAAACAATATGTATATCACTATCACATTGTTATTTATTATATAATTTGCAATTATAGTTTAAGCGACAGCATCAGGTGTCAAGCTCGGGTATAATTGGATGCTTTATATACGTACAAACAGATAATTTTTTGACCTTGCTGCGACTCGGTTCACTTCAGAAAGTATAATAAAATCCGAACCCCGGACCACGATGATGTGTGATAAAATCTAAGTATATGTTTGAAAAAAAGCACTAGCAAATTTTAAAGAATCGTGGCTCCAATTGTCCTGCCCAAAGATCTTCGAGACTTATATAAGGGGAAACTGAAACATCGAAAAAATTAGAAAGTTCTACAAATATCACAATTAAAAATAGGTTTGTAATTTTGAATCAGAAATATTGAAATTGAATGGATATTTATTTCTTCATACCAAAATCTATCTATTCATTGAATAGAAATTTCATTTCGGAAATAGCAGAAGGAAAATTATTTTCTCTATTGTTTGCAAAATACTTAGATAAGTCAGAAGAAATAAAAAGCTATTAATTTTATGTCTGATACCGAATTGTCTTATTAAGCCAAAAAACTCATGTACAGGCGAAGGTTTATCGAATCGCTGCTTTTCCGCAGCTCGACCCTGCCAGCTCTTTTTAAGCCTTTAGTTAATTAAACGTGATCGAGGATACATTATATTATATAGTATATTAAGTATGTACATGAGAATTAGCTCGATGCCGTTTATATATTTATAACAATCGTTAGCCGTTTTAAAAGTATCGGTAGCTAACGGGTGGTAAGAGATCGAGGAAATTCAACAAGGATCCCAAAGCTGATTGTGTCCTCTCATTTAGATGATTGTTTCTTCTTTTTCTTCTTACATTCTTACGGGAACTCGATCGATTCCAAACCACCCGTCCGAGACCAAAGTTTATAGTATATACACTTAATGTATTAACATATATATAGCCGTACTATTTATTACTCGCTAGTTCGTTAATGAGCTGCTTATATTCCCAAGATAAGAACGGGATAAGTCTATAAGTTATTTATATTATAAAGACAAATTTGCCGATTTAACGTCTTCGATTACAAGAATAGACAGTGATTACTTAAAAATCATTGCTTTTATATAATGCAGTTCCAACTGCAAAGTAAGACCAAGGATTTAGCGCAGTTTTATATAAAGTGTTAAAAAATAACTAAAAGTTCAGGAATAATTAGTTTAGCGGACGTTTAAGCGATCAAATTTGTATATAATCTGCGCTTAGTTGTACGACTTTATGCATAGTTTAAAAAAAAGTAGACACTGCATTAAGCGAGATTGAAATGTGTGCTGTTTTCTCCAATATCGAGTGAAATCTGATATTTAACTTTTACAAGAAGACGAAGAAATCATTTCTTTGATAGACCATTTTCTCATAAATTATATGAACATCTAAAGAATAATGTCAGAGATTTCTCAGGTTTTATTGAGTATTATTAATTATAGTGAGAAATGAGAGGAGTGCGAAGCTCTCGATCGAAATAAAAAGGCTCCTAACACGAGCGCGAGTTTTAAGAGTAAGCGAGAAAGACAATAATTAACGCAGCCTTAACCGATGAAAGTATTTACAGCTCGAGGGCTGCGCGTTCCTTGTAACCTCAAAGAACTTCGAAAAAATAGTCCAAGCTTCGATTTCAGGATCCTTTTATTCTTTCGACCGCGAGCTCCGATCGCTAAGAATGAAAAAATACCTCTCTTAGAATTATATTTTGTGATTTATGATAACAAATAGGTTCATTGTAAGCTTCGCTTGGATTTAGATTCTAGATAGCAATTTCTCCATCAAATCGAACATATTTTCATAGAAACAAACATTATGATAACTTTAAAAATAAGATTTTTTTATCTGTATTTTTTACACTAGCTAATTGCTTCCATAATTAATTCATAATCTGCAAAATTAATTTTCCCTTCGCAATAATATTTTTCCATTTTAACTGAACCGCATGAGATGCAAGTACAAATTCATTAATCTTTTAAAACTTCAACAACCAGAAATGTCTTATTTTTAATAATTTTTAGATTAGTCGTTAGTATCAGTATATAAATTAAAAATAAATATAATCATAAATGGATATAATTAATGCTGAAGATCGCAAGGATCGTGCAGTCTGACATATTACTTGGCACGTGTTTAAAAAAAGTGAAAGCTTAAGTTGTTGATATATTTAACGTGTTAATTATTTAGTAGTAAATATTAAGCAAGTGTATTATAATATAAGAGCACCTAAACGTGAATCTGGCTGACCGACAAAACTGTATGCTTCCTTACGTGGCCTACTTTTTAGATTATTTAAGTAATTCGTGATTGGTGCAATTAATGAATTTATTATATTGCAAAATGCAAAGTTTGATACTAATTATACAAAATAGCAATAGTATAAAATAGAAACTTCGAATACATAGTAACTTTTATTCAAAATACTAAATATAAATAGAGATCATTTTTATGGATCACATTTTTTCAATTATTATTCTGCAAACATTAATTTGACTTTGTTGAAATCAAAGTGTTAATTTATATTTGTTGCACTTCAAAGTAATTCTTACAACTTGACACTCGATTATGAATATACACTACGTGATTATAATATTATGAATATATCATCATTGTTACGTTTCTAGGTTTTTGTCGGTTGGTCTATTTGGATTCACGTATAGCTTCCGGCGTGTAAAGCGTGTATCGAAATAAAATTTTCAGAAGCAAGTAACATTTCCCCGAAACCCTAAGCCCTAAATGATGTAACGAAAATTTACTGACAAAGTTTTACTTTAACTACGTTTTTAAATTAAATTTTGAAAAAGTACTTACATCTGGGAGATGATAAAGTCTCTTAGCAAGAACGAAACTAGGTACATGTGTTTAGAGAAAATAAGACGTGTGATTTGCAATTTTATGAATAATTCGATTTTTGACCAAAAGGAATGTCAACGAATAAGGTCACCTGAACATAGGCTGTATACTTCTTTGTAGGCTTTGTTACAAAAATATTTTTACCATTATTTCCTTTATTCAATCGGATTAATTCTGGAGTTGGTATAAAAGTCAATCTTTAGATATTATATACGTACAAGTGTTTTTAGATTATTAAGCATCGATCAATTTTCATGTGTCCTTATAGTAACGTGAATCAAAGTCAATACTTTCAATTTGTAGCGTGGTAAAGATCCTCCGATTACCAATTTCTGAAATAACCGATTCTTAGATAAGACAAACTCCTAGAATGTGCTGATAGCAGAAGGAATGAAAAATATTGACGTGATTAGTTCTGAAAAAGTTTTACATTTTGATTGAAACATGTTTAACGCTATATGCAAGTGAATGTTGATGTATATACTTATACATAAATAATTGCAATCTCAGATTATTCTTTTAGAAGATATAATAGTCTGCGCAGGTTTTGATTGTGTTGAATTACCCTAGAGAATTGACCCTACTTGAAAAGAAATGTTGTTATTTGCATCTTTCTCATGAAAGCGTAAATTGAAAACATCCTAAAGTGTCAATATAGTTAGTCGTAGTTTTTAATAGTTATGTACATAATTGTTGTAACGTCTTACAGATGAACACATGTATGTATACACACACCTATATATAAATACAAAACATTAATACATTGTAGTAAGAAAAACATACATTCGTATCACGCACCATTAAATAAAATGTACGTTTCGCAGAAGAACAATTTAATATTACAGATGGCACTAGAAAGGAAAAGAAAATGACAGTAGGTGTTATGTATTCCGATGTACTCGAAATGTTTGAAAATAAAGCTATTGCTAATTATTGCACCTGGGAATCACTCATTAAAAAAAGAAAAAATGTTTTCACTTCAGTTTATTTAACTTTATTTACAAATATCGAAGACTAATTTCTAAATGATCCGACGTTGTTAAACATTTTTGTAACTAGAGATAAAATAAAGTAATGAATCAATGGTAAAAAATAATCTCAAGAAAAAGAAAATACCTCAAATTTGTTTGCAAATTATTCCATAAGTTTCTAAATTAATGAATACTATAATCATTGCTTTAGATTGAAAAGGATAAAAAATTAAAACTATCACATAAATGAATATTGCAAACTTTTAATAATTTAAAAATTTTAAATAACTTATTGTTAGTTTAACTTAATTGTGAGTTTCCAAATGTATTTGTAAAGAAGACTTATTGATAAATGCTTTGGGACAAAGATGACATCGACGAGCACGAGCTACATGATCTCGCAAATGATCACTTAATATCCGATCGTCTGAAAAGACTTGTTTACAAATATTACACCTTAAGTCCTCTAAATCAGTCTTAGGTCCCATATGGATTTTAGTATGGGCATTGATCCCTGCTAACGTAGTAAATTTCATACTACACACTGCACAAGAAAAATTCACTGGCCTGAGTTGTACCAATGGAAGTATCGACTTGTTTTTCTCATGCAAGCGCAAATGGTTCCTATTAAAATATTATTATAATTAGTGAAAATCATTAATAATAAGAAAGTATATCCAAAAGTTTGTTTACAAATGTCTTTAAGGATTCAGAAATAAACGCTAATCACCTGTAGCTTTTCTCGTCTTGAATGGTCAAATCACAAACCTTGCATTGATAAGGTTCTGTAGATATTTCCTGACTCACAATCTGTTGATCAATTTTTTTTGCATTGGTCATATGAGTACTAGAAACGTGATCCCGTAAAGTAATTGCAGATACGAATGCTGAGTCACACATGTGACATTGAAAAGGTATATTAGAGTTGATATTAATGTGCAATCTTATATGGTTTTTAAACTCAAATTGTGTTTTAAATGAGCAGTGACATATATCACAAATAAGATGTTCTTTAGTATGAGAAAAAAGTAATTCTGATGTTTCAAAAATCTTTTTGCAAGTCAAACATTGGTTCACTTGTGTGTTATTTGATTTTATATGTGATTGTGAAAGATAGATATTTTTACATTTTTTGCACTGAAAAGCTGGATTTTCATTATAAATAATCTTCTGTAGTTCACAGCCGTTTTTACATTTAGATATGTTTTCCTTAGTTTTAAATAATTTTTTAGGATTCTCCTGTATAGTTTTTTCAGAGGTATTTTTATCAGAGTGTTCGAGGCTATTCTGAACAGTTGTTTTTGGAGTTTCTTCATCTATTTCGCTTAATTTTAGTTTTTCTGATTCATTAAGACTTTGTTCATCTGATTTCTTCAGATTTTTCTTGATCCAATCAGTGAAAGTTTGTTGAGATATTTCAATGGAATTGCATTTAATACTATCTGCGCTTTTTAACTTATTTTCTGATGTTGCACAATGTAGAAGTTTTTTACACTTTGGTCCAGGTTTGGCACGTATTTTATCGATTTGAATTAATAGCCGATATTGAGGAGATACTGTATTAGATTTTGAAACAGAAGATGAAGAGCCATTGAAAGTTTGAGGCTTTATTTTTACAAGTTCCTGCGGTTCGACTTTATTCTAAAAGTAAAACATGTTTCATTATTAAAAAATATAATCACATAGCAAGATGTTAGTATGATTAAAACATCTAATATCGCTTACTGTAAGTGGAGTAGATGTGACAAAATTATCACGAACTATCATAGACATGTTTTCATCATTACTAGAGTTATTCCCTGCCTTATGTCGTTTTCTTGGCGGACCTACGGGTGAATTTAAATTCTGGCGCACTCTTTCCGCCCTGCGCTTTAATATGTCATCTTAAATACATAAAAAATATATAAATTCACAGTACTTAAGATTCTTCTCGTTTAATTGAAACAATTAAAATATTATTACTCGACGTAAAGATATGTTTCGAATTTCTTTATAAAGAGTTTGAAAATTTATCAATTTTATTATATTTTCTATGCGGTTCACCGAAATTTATAGATTTATAGGTTATGATTGTGTACTAAAGATTACACAGACATTTTTGCTTTATATTATGAATTAATGTTATTTAACTTACCAAAAATAGTTGGAATGGCTTTTGGTTTTAGCTGCATATCTTCAGTAAAGTAACTTTTTTCAAAATGTAATTCACATAATCGAAATAAATTTTCATTCGTAACGCTAGTGCAGATTTTTCTACAAATATTTTCCCACTCTGCTTTTAGCGGTTTTAGCCTGCAGGAACAAAAAACTTAGTCTATTGATTTCTTTTCATAATGTCAAAAGCAGCATAGCAATGACATTTAAATGAAAAAATAAATGACTTACTTTTCCTTATCTGGAAATGGATAAAATTTGATACTTCGACCATCAACTTTGGTTGTGATATTTGAGAAACAAGTGCGTACACTGCATATCAACGACATTATTCAATAATATTTTTATACATTTGACACTCCAATTATTAATTTTTTTTTTAAATACTAGTTTTAAAAGCTGTAAAAATGTAAACACTACAATGTAGATTATTACTCAGGAGTTTTCCTGTTTATCCTTTCAGGAAAGTTGCTGTGGCGCTATCTTTTGGCTAATAAAAGAAACTATGAAAGAAGTAAGTATTTACCAACAGTTAAAAGCTTTGAAACATTTTTTTTATATTAATTATTTAAAGTATATCAAAACCTAATTTACTTAAATTATTTGGAGTCCAAATTTTGATTTATAATAGAAAATACGTATTATTTTTTGATTTACATATATTTAAAACTATAAATAATCCCCAGATTCCTACCTTACCGGCATTTGAGTTTCTGTAAAACCCATTTTCATGCAAAATGAAATACTAAATTGAAAATTTGTGAAATGGAAGAAAATGCACTAAGATAGATCTGTCTGGTTATGAATGTTTATAATAATAATAAAAAAGAAGAAATTTTCTGTGGAAAAAGGAACGCTTCAACTCCGCTAGGTATCGAGCAATCGAAAGGTCCTGGGTTCGATACCCAGCGAAGTGGAAGCGTTCCTTTTTTCACTGAAAATTTCTTCATTTTGTATTGAAAAATTTCATCTAGTTTTAAATAACGTTAAATGAATTCTAAATCATAGGTTGATAAGGTCGATATAGTAGAGTTCCGTTGTCACTGATAGTGATATACTCTTCTAATGATCGACATAATCGACTGAAATAATCAGAATAATGAAAAAGCTTTTTATCCAAACAAATTTTAACAAATCAAAATACGTCAACTTATTTCACATGGAAATAGGGTCACATAAAATAAAATGCCGGTAGGGTAGGAATCTTCAAGTGTTCCATGGCCCATTCGTTATAAATGACTTTCCGTTGATATGGTAGGAATCTTACAAAATATGACTTATAATTAAATTTCAATTTCATTTTGACAAAAATGAATTCTCTGTTAGTATAACATGATTCAAGTACAAAATAAACCGATTTTATAAATAAAATATCTTTTACAAACCAACTCACAATTTTTCGAAGTTATTTTTTAAAAAATTAGAATTTTCGATTTTTTAATGAAAATTTTGATTAATATTGACTTTACAAAAATCCATCTTGGCATATCTTTTAATAAATCTTTTCATCCTGATACATTTTAATTTATTTTGGGAATTAATAAATACTAGTAAAAGTGCAATTTCCCATAGAATTTCTTGAATAAAGTAGAAGGTTCATATAATTTACAATAGTATCTATTAATCCCTATTTCAATTACTATAAAAGTTGCAGGAACAGTCCGAGAATGAAGGCACTATGGTTGACAGAATTGGCCTCATCGGTCACCAAGGAAGCGTGGAACGCAATGCAGCTTCTACTCTGGCTACCACTATTCTCATTTGTGGTTGCTGGACGACTGCTATTTTCCTCCAACCTCTCGAGTGAAACTCACTTCATCCTTTTCACTTCCCCTACGTCTAGTTTCAAGCGACTTTGCGTCACAGTATCAACCTCTTTGAACACATCCATGGATACACAGGGTGATCGATCGTTCGGTCCTTTCATTCGAAGGCAGCATAGATATATGCATTTACTATAAAGATATCAAATTTTTCATATGTATGCACTGGAAGAAATTTTGGAGATTCATATTTTTTCTTTCTTTCGGGTATTTAAATAAAATAGTTTTGACAAATAATTTAAAATATTGCTACAATAGTAACTTATATGGTTTAAAATTTTCAGCTAAAGTGGCATTAATATACCAAACATTAGCTGCTAATAAGAAATTAACACTCGACCAACGGAATGATAGTGGACAAAGTTGAAAACAGTGCCGTAGCAATAGGAAATACAGTAATAATTCATCGAAATACAAATTTAATAGAATATAGAATCAATCTATTTTTGTTTTTTCCTTCCTTTTTTATGAAAAACATTTCTGCAATTGAGGAGTTATATTGAATAAGGCGACAGGGGCTCGAAAACCTGTAAAAGTAATGTCCGCCTCGTGATGTCATAGTCATAAATTGAAAATCGAAATTCGAAAAAACCAAAAACATGGTTTCATAGCTCGTGAAAAATGAATGTTAGTTTCCCCTTACAGTTTTTTTATAACGTTGCAAATTTTCGAGTAAATTAATAAAAAGTGTGTTGGTTTTAAAGCATAGAAACCATGTTTTATTTCAATCCACTCGCCTCGAAAAATTCATTAATTAACGGATTGCGAAATTTTGTTTTGCGTTCTACTCGTGAATCTCTGGCGGAGGCGACAGTGCTTGCAAAAAATTTTGTTGTTCATTGTTAAATGGTTTTTTTTTAATCCGAAGAAAAAACTATGTTTTTCGAGCTTCGGACCGAAAAAGTGAGCGAGGAAGTTTGAGCTACAGTAAACTTCCCGTGAACAAGTTGATCATTAGTATATGGAGCAACTTTTTGGACAATATCAACTCAATTGAACAATTACTTTCGAAAATATAACGAGTTGAACGCAAATGCGAATTAGGTTTTGATTCGATTTTACCGGTTTTGTTACGAGCAATTCAGGCGCGCCGATGAGTAGAAGCGAAGGAAGATAGAGAAAGAGAGTACACGGAGAAAAAAAAACTGTTGAATCAACAGATGTCATCTGCTGGAATAGGGACAGCAGATTTTTTTTGTAATATTTACAGATTTTTCTGTTGGATTCACAGATTGTTTGTAAACTCAACAGATGAACCTGTAAAATCTACAGACATGTCTGTTAGAATTGCGGATTTCAAGAAAAAATAGAAATCCGTAATTTTAACAGACATTTCTGTAGATTTTACAGGTTCATCTGTTGAGTTTACAAACAATCTGTGAATCCAACAGAAAAATCTGTAAATATTACAAAAAAAAACTGCTGTCCCTATTCCAGCAGATGACATCTGTTGATTTAACAGTTTTTTTTTCTCCGTGTAGGAGTGGCATGCGATGAAAATGAGCGTCAAAACCTAATTCGCATTAGCGTTCAACTCGTATTTTCGAAAGTAATTGTTCAATTGAGTTGATATTTTCCAAAAAAATACTCCATATACTAATGATCAACTTGTTCACGGGAAGTTTACTGTAGCTCAAACTTCCTCGCTCACTTTTTCGGTCCGAAGCTCGAAAAACATAGTTTTTTCTTCGGATTAAAAAAAAACCATTTAACAATGAACAACAAAATTTTTTGCAAGCACTGTCGCCTCTGCCAGAGATTCACGAGTAGAACGCAAAACAAAATTTCGTAATCCGTTAATTAATGAATTTTTCGAGGCGAGTGGATTGAAATAAAACATGGTTTCTATGCTTTAAAACCAACACACTTTTTATTAATTTACTCGAAAATTTGCAACGTTATAAAAAAACTGTAAGAAGAAACTAACATTCATTTTTCACCAGCTATAAAACCATGTTTTTGGTTTTTTCGAATTTTGATTTTCAATTTTTGACTATGACATCACGAGGCGGACAATGCTTTTACAGGTTTTCGAGCGCCTGTCGCCTTATTGAATATAACTCAATTATTCTTTTAAAGTGGTTTGATTCTTTATGTAAAATTTTAATATTATCCCAATCAAAATCATGTTGAGATCCTGCATCACAAATCCAAATTTTCTTCATATGAAAAATTTCATGAAGAAAATTTGGAAATAATTAAGAATTTACTGGTGCATAATAATTATCAAATAAATTTGATTAACAAACATATAAATAATAGAGTTTTTCAAATTAAGAGGAACATAAGAAAAATATTAATCTAAATGGAAAATACCATAATGTGGCTACGAAACACAGAATAAACAATAAAAGTGATGCAGGATCTCAACATGATTTATATTGAGATAATATTGAAATTTTACATAAAGAATCAAACTACTTTAAAAGAATAATTGCAGAAATGTTTTTCATAAAAAAGGAAGGATAAAACAGTACAAATGTCGTTTCTCATTTAAAAGATTACAATCCTTCTTATGACATAATATTAGATCAACTCATATAATATTAAAAAAATTTTTAAACAAAAATAATAAACAAAAATATATTGATTCTATATTCTATTAAATTTGTATTTCGATGAATTATAACTGTATTTCCTATTGCTACGGCAGTGTTTTCAATTTTGTCCACTATTATTCCGTTGGTCGACTGTTAATTTCTTAGTAGTAGCTGATCGTTGGTATATTGATGCCACTTAAGCTGATAAAATTAATAATTTTTAACTTTTTTGTAAAATAGTCAAAACAAATTTTTTAAGAAAAATGTGTAAAATGAAACTTCCAATTTACAAATGTCAATTGGAGTTTATAAATTTGACTACAATTTGTTTTTAATATTATTAATAGTGACATAATTTCCAGTTATGTTTCTTACTTAAAATTTTGAAACATTATGGAAAGTTTGTGGCTACGTTTTTATTTGACATCTCCGAAATTTTTTTGTGATGTTTCTGTGAAGGTTATTTTGTAATGACAGGTAATTTGAAAAAATATTTATTTTTTGTTTCACTTTATGTGTTTATTAATTTTAACATTTTTATAAATTTGTTTTGTTTTATATAGAGTAAAAAAATTTCAAATCAAATAATTTTGATGATCTGAAGAGGTTGACATATTGTCTTCGAAACGTTGTCAAGAATAATAAATAGGAGTACAATTCTACATAGTCTGAAGTTGGTCATTTCCCTTTTTCTATAAGGATTAAATATCAATACATATTGGTACAAGTAAACCTTCGTTTTTGGTAAATCTCTAACAGAATATAGTTCATGGAACCAGAATTATGTCTGCATCATCAAATTGTTTCTTTCAATGTGAACATCAAAGTTGATTGTGACAAATTCCTTTTATTTAAAATAAATTTTCTACTTAAATGAAGAGTGACTAGATACAAATAAAAAATTTTCTCGTTTAAACAAACTCCAAACAAAGAAATTCTTTTCACTGGGTAATTTAGAATTTCAATGTCGACGCAAGTAAAAAAATCACGACCTGGTGAGACTAGTCAAGTAGGTTAAGCAAATAATTTCAAGACACAAAAGATTTGGTCAGCCCAAGTAGGGAAAGCACTTTTGGGTAAGACGGCGATGTAGAAAATCAATTAAAGTAATTTACTTGAATATGGTTATAGACATTAAATATTTAAATATTGATGAAAATAATATAAATTACTGCACAGAGAAAAATGGATGTTTAGAATTAATATCTAGATGTTTAACTATGGGACAGCCACCTTATATGTTTATTTGTAATATCTAGATATTCATATTCATAATATCTAAGATTTAAACATATGCAGAGATTAATATCTTGAATATTATAATTGAACATCTACTCTCTAAATCTGAATCAGTCAAAATCTACTGATTATCAGCGAAATTTGACTAATTCAAATATTTAAAAAGAGGTTATTTCGAATCAGGCGGATTTCAATGATTACTTTAATGAAAATTAACTGATTTAACAGTGAAAAATATTTTTTCCACTGATGAATCAGTGAAAATTAACTGATTTAACAGTAAAAAATATTGTTTCACTGCTAAACCATTGAAAAGGCAAATCACTGATTTAATCAATGAAAATTTGACTGATTCAGATTTAGAGAGTAGATATTACAACTAAACATATAAGATGGCTGTCCCATAGTTAAACATCTAGATATTAATTCTAAATTTAAAGAATTTGGATTTATTGTCTACGAGGAAACCTTTCGGCAACGTATCCTATCTGATGCGCGACTAGTGATCCTCCGATAATTTAGGCAGTGGCAGAAATTTCAATTCAACTAATTAATTTGAATTAATTCTAAACATCCATTTTTCTTTGTGTAGTAATTTATATTATTATTATCAATATTTAAATATGTAATATCTACATCCGTATTCAAATAAATTACTTTACATGATTTTCTACATAGTCGTCTTATCCAAAAGTGCTTTCCCTACTTAGGCTAGCCAAATCTGTTGTGTCTTGAAATTATCTGCTTAATCTACTTGCTGTCCCATAGTTGAACATCCAATTTTCTCCGTGTGATAATATCTATATTAATTGATACGAAAAAAGTATTGCTTTTCTAGTCTCTGAAATTTGTTAATAATTTCTATTATGCAGCAAGGTATTCAAATAATATCTCTAGGTATTTATTGGAGTATTTAACATGAAAATTGCATTGTATAATAAACTAAATAATGCTGGAAAATATTTTTTATGTTAAAGCTAACACCACTCTAGTAGAAATTATTGATTAAAAGCGAAGCAAACCTTGTTTCAAAGTATAATAATTTATTTATTATCACTTACTGAACTATTCAGCCAACCTGAAATCGTTCGTGTTTAAATGTTTGAATTATTTCTGCGAGCGAGGTTAATTTTTGCCTGCTCATATAGCTGGAGAGATATAATAAACGAAATAACATAACTGGCTATAATTTATGATGATATGCGACAGATGGTATAAATACGTGTTTTGCATAAACAAAAAATCCAATTTTCTCTTCTGTTATTAAAAAATAAAAATAGAATAATCAATATGTTAAATTATATAAAATAAAATCTTCAATTAGTTTAGGAAAATGATCAATCCAACTTTTTTTCAAAATTCTAGGATAACAAATTTCTATAATTTAAATATACATAGCTTCTCTTACATAATTTTCATTCAGTCATTTTACAAGACATCAAATAATTTCAATAATTATTTATGCTAAGAATTTATGAAAAATAATAACATTTGGAATTTAAGAACTTAGAAAATTATTTTTAGTATGCAGCATGTTTTATACTTTTTCTCTATTATTGAGTCTCAGCCTTAATCAAAAGTAGAAAAATCTATAATCTCATCAGTGAACTGGAAAATGGAAAAATGAAAAGTATATTTTTAGAAGGAATGCTTACATATTCAGTTTAATTTAAAAATTTTTAATTATTATTTCTAACAAATCAGCTAACATTCTAAAATGTTATTTCAAATTTCTATTTGAGATCATGAAATTTAAAAAGTCCATCAAACTTGTGAAATTGATACAAAATCCATTATGATTGAATTTACGCTGAAATTGTTTTTGCTCTCTAATGTCCAATATCTCGAAAATATCCTGTTATTTGAAATTGGAAGAAATTTTTTGAATAATTTTCACTCACCTAAATTTCTTTTCACTGCTCTTGCCCTTAATTTCATACCCTCCATATCAAAATGCTTATAAGGATTCAGTTAAGTATTTCTTACATTATTTATTTATTAATATTTAGTATTTTACGGATCGTTCACTGGAAAATTCGAGTTTATACGATACTGAGAGAGAATTACTATATTTGACCAGAGCTTTCGGTTGCATTATTTAAATGTCGTTATTATGCGTTGCGTTACAAAAATGAAATTAAAGCTACGCTCCGACTGCGACAATCCAGTAGGTATATTCACAGTTAAAAAATGTATCGCATTTGTTATTCGTTTTAATGCATTGTTTTAATTAAACTCCGCACGAAACAGCTTTTTCAGCTGGAATACATTCAAAGGAATTTTCTAAATAAAATTACGCAAACAGTAAGCTTCTTCAAAATAATAAAACCTAATTCTAATCATAGTATAATAATTTATATGCACAAATTATTCAAAAATAATATGGTAATAATTAACACGGTTTATATCAATTGATCATAATATTCGAAAAAATATTGTTCAGATCTCAATCGCTTTATGCTAAAATGTTGGTTTCTTTATAATTTAATTTTTTTTTGTAATTATAATTTGTTACAATTATCACATGCTTATGTTAATACAAAGTTATAATTTAGAACATAAATAATGAGTAAGATATTCATACTTAATTTTTATATTTGTAGAAGTGACCCTTAAAACTTGTAAAATAGAAGGTAACTCATTACTTAAGTCCAGCATTATCCTTTGTAAAGTACTCGCTTAATTGAGTTAATTAGACGGTCTCGACGCTCGCTCTGAAGTCGCTAGTTGCGAGTTTTCTCTCGACTTATCCTATTAATCTTCTTCCCCTAGTATCTCACTGCTGTCTTTTATGCATTTTTTCATTACCTATATTCAATTAACACAAAAATGGAGATATGAATGCGTCTTCTGAAATTAATAATTTGCTTTTTGCAACTTATCTTACTCACATCTGTACTTTTTACTTCAGTTTTATATCAGTCTACTCTCATTATAAAAGGTTAATTAAGTTATCTTAGCTCTATAAAATATTCATTAATTACACATTTATTGATGAGATTTTTCTAGAGAATGAGTTTATAAGTTTATATTTTAAAGTGAGTCATTTATAATCAAGAATTTACATATCTCATTTGCAAGTTTCTATTTATTTTTTTCTATTTCGTAATCACAAGTTTTTTGTGTATAAATACAACTCTTTTTCTTATACTTGATGGACTTAGTGGAGCCCAAGAAGAACTTTCCAAAATAACATATAACTTGGATAACAGAGACAGGCGGCAGCACTGTAATATTCGCAAAGGGTGTCATGTCTACGTCACCAGGATTATCACTAATTGTACTTTATGCTTTATACAGAGAGCCATTCGTCGTTATTCTGGTATTTCGTTGATATCTCATATGCGCATACGTACCTATATTTACGTGTCAGATCCCAAAATCCAGATAAATTTTGTAGGTAAAATGGCCCTCCATTTATCTAAATTTATACTCTTTTAGAATGCTCTGAATATTGAAAAAAGTAAAAGCACAAGTCGCTGAAGGAAAACTATTCTATTCAGTTAATTATCAAGTTAATAATAATTAAATAAAAGTATAATCATCGAAATTTAATTATGTTTCTAGAAATTATTGACTGACTTCGAACTTTATATTTCTTGGATTTTATTTTTAAAAATACTATTTTTAAAAATAATTACAATTTAATAACTTCATTACACAGTTGAATTGTTTTTCAAAATCAGATTTAATAAAATTGCAGTAATTGCTAATAAAGCTTTTATGAATCTTGGAAAAGGCGATTATACCGATTAATTATGATCAAATATTCTTTAATCGATGGCGATGGAATTAGAATTTTATATACTTACGGAATTTGATCAGTCACGTTCTAAGAATATATTTATGGTAGAATTATGCAGTAATAATTCATAGTTTTTGATGAAGTTTTTAAACATAAGGATTTAACAAAATGGTACAGAATATTTAAAAAAAAACCTTTAAGAACAAAATTAAGCACAAATCTTAGAGACTATTTTACAACTGATTAGAGACTGCGATTACTCAGCATCCTATTTCAAAAAATGTATTAAAAAGATTTTACACATATGTTGAACTCTCATTTAACGAAGGTTTTTTACATGTTTCAGAATTATTAACATCGTTAAAAAATGAAAGCATTTAAATAAAAGCATTTAAATGAAGACTTTTTAACGTACAATTAAACATAATTTTATCTCATTATTTTTTGTTTTACTTTTTCTTCACACTTGTAAAAAATCCAGAAATTTATATAACTTTTGAAAAAACAGAGTTGACGGACTTTTATAGCATCTTTTTACCATTTTAACTCTGTAAAAGTTCATCAACGTAAATACAAGGAGAATATCCTACCTTTTTAAATCGTCAAATTAGAATTACGAATGCATAAAATTTATGTGCTTACTAAATTTGGAAAATTTATACTTCTTACTAATAATACTCAAATAAACATCTACCATAGTTACAATAAAATCTTACTTGGAATAAATAATTCATCACGCTGATGCTTAAAATTACTTTTTATTCACTTTTTTCCAATAAAAACTTTCATATTGTATAATAAAGGCGAGTAAATGTGAAGAACATAAGGAAGGAATCGGAACGAGAATGGATACACAATAAAGTTCAAAGCATGTGTGGTACATTTTCTATAATATATTTTACATTATAAACCAACCATACATCATAATAATAATAATATCATATATCCTTAAACCTAAACGGGTTTTATTCTATATTCTCGTTTATATACTTTTTGCATATTTATAATTTGTTTACTTTTTCATAATATTTATATATTTATATATATATTTATATTCATCATCTTCATCATCGTCATCATTATTTATAATATACTTCATATGCTATGTTATGTATAATATCATACACGTTTTTTCACGCACGTCCCAAGACTCCTTGTATGTGCGTACACGCGTTTGATCTCGCGTGCGATTAAGTATATCTGTGTGTATGTGTGTGTTCGTGCCGCTTTGTGTACACGTATGCAAAATTTTCACATCGTTGCAAGTAATACATACAGCTTTTTCGCTTGATTTTTTCTGGCTATTGATTTCACCGCCACCATCCTTTATAATTTCTATGTATAAGCAACGAGGCTGCCATGGAACCCCTCGGGCCATATTCGTTACATCATATGGAAGTTTTTATACTTCCTCGTAAGCGCCCTCTATCGCTCTCACACTCACACTGCATCTCTCCTTTAAAAAAAAAAAATCTGACGACAATGTTTGGACGTGTCATTGCTGCGTCCCTTCACATGCGACCTTATAAGTATTTTTTACGAATCACTTGTTTGTTTTTCATAAAATTTCTGCATGATTCCTTAATTTTGTAGTTAACACTCTACATTTTGCTCTCCCTTTTGGAAATACGTCGTCAACTGGAAAAAGGCACCTAACTCCTTAGCGTACGGTCGTAAGTGATATGCCGTATCGCGACGGGGCCCAAATTAGGAACCCCGTTTGCGCGCGCACGTCGAGTCGTACGAAATACCTACAAGAAATTAAGGAACGTCGGGTGTCTCTATGATTCGGACGCGATAGTAATTATATTAACTTTTAATCATCTCTCCTCTCTATTACTACGTGATTCTTCTCGCTCACATGCTCCCAATCTCTCAACTTCTATACATTCACACTCTAAGTAATAGTAATATATATATATATAATATATAATCATATTTATATAATTCAGGGGCGCAGAGGATCCGATAGGCTAGCCACAACACTTCCTTAATAATTACGGCTCGTTTAATTACTTATCACTACGACTTTTAACACAGTGTATCACGCCACCCGTTTACAACGTCGATACGGTGCAAGCGGACGCACTTTGGTTTTTTTTCCTTTACCATCTTCAATAAAGTATTTATTTATATATTTATATATACTATATATATTTTTTCTCTAATTGTCATCTACAGTTACTCTTACACATGTAAGCATATGTATATATAATATACATATTTCCATATATACGCGCATGTTTGTATTTTTTCGTAGTGTGTTCTTGAGTGTATGTGTAATATAAATATTTATGTATATATACATATATAAGTATATATATACATATATAAGTATATATATATACATATATAAGTATATATATATACATATATATTTATAAATTCATATATTAATAATACATAATTTTTGGTATTCTAGGCTTATGCCACCTACTTGTTTCATTTCCAATATACTTCATTCTCACTGCGCGATGTGTATACATATTCTGCCCTTCGTTTTCACCCAACTTGCACTAACTAAGTATTCACTGCGGTGCTCTGTATATCGATAAGTAATAATCGGCCTGGCTGCTACCCCGCATAATTGCTGCTTCTCACGCGACCGCCGAGGACACGTCGCGTCAAACCCATAAATAAAGACGCTAAGGACATTCCCACGAATGTTCTTAATCCCTTTTTTAACTTTTAATCGTACCAGGAGTCGAAAAACTTGCCTAATTGTCCAATTGGTCACGCATATGTCAACCAGGGAACTTTAATTTTGTGAATTATTCCAACCATACAATTAAGGAACTTTAATGGAACGTGCAATTATCATTTTAGTATTTAGCGGGATCTTTTTTTTTTAGAATTATCTTTTGAAGATAGATTTACTTTTATTTTTTCGATATTGAAAACCAGTCTTGGACAGTAGCTCGTTACAAGTATTGAAGTTTCTGTAAAATTTATGGTAACTGGAAATTTTAGAGTAACTCAGTTGTACACGGAGAAACTTTTTATTTCAATTTTTACTATAGTATTTTTCAATTTAGGGAAAAACTTATGACTGGCAATTTTTGTTAGTAAAAATACTAAACTTTATAATAATGATATGAAACTTTAGTATAAACTATAGTAAAATTTGCTATGGACTATGCTGAAGTTTCATATCATTATAATAAAGTTTAGTATTTTTACTAACAAAAATTCTCAAAGTGATACGTTTTTCCCTAAATTGGAAAATACTATAGTAAAAATTGATATAAAAAGTTTCTCCGTGTAATTTATTAATAAGTTGTAACTCTCTTCTTTGCTAGTTTCGAGTAATTATTTATGATTTGAAAATTAATTTCTAACTACATGAGAGGATATAAATGGAATTTATTATTCAGAATTTCATTTTACTGCGAAAGTCATTTGAAAATTGCATAATATCAAATTATAGAGATAAATAATAATATCTTCGACAAATCATGTGAATTTAATTTTGTTATAATAAATTAAATAACAAAATTGATAATAATTTACAGTGTTACGTATATACTTTTAGTGATATATTTATATATATTTTTTGAATCTTGCCCAATACTGATTTTCTCATTTATTACTATTAATAGACCATTTTCGACTTTAAATGAAAGTATGAGAAAAAAAAGAAATGAAATAAAATATTTAGTCACGAAAATTTTTCAAATTTCCTCTGCTAAAATTTAATGACTTAAATTGAAATCTTCGAACATTGTGTAAAACTTGAAAAAAGGTGTCAAGACTAAGAACTTTTCAAACTATTATGATAGATTTAAATTCCAGACCCTTTTAAAGTCCAATGAAAAGTTGGAAAGCAGAAATTAAAACACTCAAACTTCAATCACATTAAGTTATTAAAAAGTATAATACAAGTTTCCTTTATGGAATCAGTGCCTGAGTGATAAGTTAAGTTGACAAGATAAGTTAATGATAGAGAAAAGAGAGCATGAAAAATTAGAACGGGATTAATTTTAGCGTTTCTTGAAATTTACAAAATTTAAAGGAGATTGGAAAAACCTAGCAATCTATGGAGAAAAATGTTTACGAAGGGTGTTCAAAGGCAAACAGAGAAAGTAAAAAATAAAGTGGCGACAGTAGGGAAATTAACATTTAATTACAATTGAAAGTTGAGAAAAACGAAGATGGAACAAAAAAGGCTCAATAATCAAACGTATGATACATAAATCATGATTCTGAAATAGGTACAATTTAAATGAAATAAGAATGGAACTAGTAAAATTATAAAGAGCTAAGGAAAAATTAAAGCTCTATAAATATTTAGAACAAGAGGAACTGTATAGTACTTTTAGAAAAACTGATTCTCCCAGGCTTTTTTCACAGCGTTAATTATAATTTCCTAGTTTTCTCTCGTTCTTTAATAGAATAAATTAAAGCTAGTCTTTGATCATTTATTAAAAATTTAGCTTTCAGCCTGCAAGCTAGTTTGAAACAATGATTTGGTTTGTCCTAAAAACTCAGAGTATTTACTCTGAAAAAATGTTTATTTGTGCCAACAATTTTTTTCAAATTCTTGTTCCTTCTCTCAGTCATATAATTATTTAAAGTAACAATTCATTCTCTATTTAAATTTTTTTAAAATTCTAAACTTACATTTATTTCTGAAATTGAAAAAAATCAACTCTTATTTTATCACTGAAAGAAAAGAAACTTGTAGAATTGAAGTATTGATAAAATGAATCTTTTAAGATCCCTCTACTCTCTAAATCTGAATCAGTCAAAATTTCCCTGATTGAATCAGTGAATTGCCTTTTCACTGATTAATCAGTGAAAAAATATTTTTAACTGCCAAATCAGTCAATTTCCATTGAAATAATCAGTGAAATTTGACTTATTTACAGTAACCTCTTTTTAGCTATTTGAATCAGTGAAATTTCACTGATAATCAGTAGATTTTAACTGATTCAAATTTAAAGAGTAATAGAAATTTCATCTAACATACTGGATTTTTCGTGAAATATTCTAAATTCCCTTTTCCTCGATTCTGGTTGTCTGAGAATGACCGAAATCCATAATTTTACATTTGCAAGCCAACGAAGCTAGGGTCGATCATATGTAGTTCCAACTGCTCGAAAGGGCATGTTTCTCGAGTGATTGTCAGCTCTCACGCAATAAGAAAGCATGAGAATTGCTTATTCTCTGATATCTTGGCATTAGCACTTTGTACCTCTACGCGTGGAACAAGTTCACAGAAATTAAAGCAAACGCCAAAATGTTAAAGAAAGTGATTAAATATGGAGAGAAATATACTCTCTAAATATGAAACAGTCAAAATCTACTGATTATCAGTGAAATTTGACTGATTCAAATAGCTAAAAAGAGGTTACTGTAAATCAGTCAAATTCCACTGATTTAACAGTGAAAATATTTTTTGCACTGATTCAATTAGTGGTAATCAACTGAATTAACAGTGAAAAATATTTTTTCACTAATGAATCAGTTAAAAGGCAAATCACTGATTCAATCAGTGAAAATTTGACTGATTCAGATTTAGAGAGTAGTCTATGTAAAAGAGGATGGGAAAGGAGGAAAAAAGCAGAGAGGAAAAAAATTGGATTTCGTCGTAGCTCGCGAATGCTGCGATTCGATAAAAGGCCGATGGAAGATGGTCGGAGATTGAAGCTGGAGGCTGAAAGCGCCAGCTTGCAAGGGTTCACAACGACGTGTCGCCACCATCACATACTATTGCGGTAAAAATTCTCAATATAAGGCGGCTATATCGAGTCAATGGTCATGTTATGAAATCATAGAATCTCATCGAATTGTAAAAAAAACCTGAACTTAACTCGGCAAAGGTTGTAGCAGCCACGAGACATTTGCCTCTGTTTTTATCGTTTTCTTTGCTTTTCTATACCAAACAGAACAAATAATTCAAAATCAACAATCTCAAAATAACAAACTACTTACAAACAACAAATCGTAACAAACTCGCTTAGACAATAATTCATAATGATTCATAAACAATCTAATTTATCAAGAAAAATCCAATCAGGACCTCTTAATATAATAAAGAAACAAATCAATATATTTGCAATGTAAAACTTTTCTCAATCAAATTCGCTATTTCAACATTCCAGCACCGGGATTAAACTAATAGAATAAAAAATTATATCTTTCGAAAGATCTCGAACTCAGAAAGGAGGATATTTGAAGTTCATTATTTTGATTTATTTCCTCTCTAAATCTAAATCAGTGAACGGCCACTGATTCCCAGTGACTATTCACTGATAGCAGTAGCTATAAGTCTTTCACTGAGAATCAGTGAAATAATCAGGTGAAAGTAACAAAACCAGAAATATATTTAACACATATGGCGCCTTCACTGATTCCTCAGTGAAATCAAAGCAGCGCACTGATTCATCAGTTGATATATTTTCACTGATTCGGGTTTAGAGAGTCGAATGATATTAAGTTATGAGAAGTGAATTTAATTTTGTCACATCACATTTTCACGACCGTAATGTTTACACTGTGCTTTTTCGTTACACGTTTAACCTATTAACCATCTGGCTAAATTATAACTAGACTATGTCTAGAGCTTTTCTTAAGTTTCCCAAGACTATTACTTTAGACGCTGGTACTATGTACTTGCGTATCAGTGTGAAGAGTAAGATTGTGTTTGATGAGATGTGTGTACATTTTTCGTATAGTGTGCGTGCATGTCTGACGATAATTGGCTCTTACCCCTGTAGGCTTATCTCACAACAAGGTTGTATATTTTGTTCTGCTCCTCATATTCTCTTGTGTTTTCTTAATCCCCTCTACCCATTTTTAGCCAACTACACACTACTTCAATTATTTATCTACTTATCACCTTACAGTCTATCCCATCCTTATCACTATTCATCATCCTCGAAACTTCGATGCTCTCTTACGTTCCCCTTAAAATTACGACTTTAACTACTTTTTCTCACGCGTTTCTAGGCGCATTACATACCTATGTGTTATATATCTATGCCTTAATTTTTAAGGCGTGTTTCCTCCAACTTTTTACAGAGTGAGTTAGGCCCTTCATTATCCTCAAGATTTAAGAGTCTTTCTCACTTGTTTCACAGTGGCCAAGATTCAAGAGTACCCACCAAAATTTACGAACTTTTTCAATCACACGAATCATCTATAGTGGTTAATTGTTCATTGGAAATGGGTCGGGAAAAATTAGAAAAATATCTAGGTGCCCAGGATCTCTGGATCGATTTTTACATCAATAAATGTCTACTAAATTTTGCTAGATGTAAAGTCAAATGCTAAGCAGTATTCTTCAAACTAGTATTTTACGAAACATGTAACAAAATTTATATATTTTTGCTAGAATATCTCTACATAAAAAAAAGTTTCGAAAATCTTTTTTTCCAATTTTCCCCTTTCCTTTTACAACCAAGTCGTCGAAACTCTCGATTCTCGGCATTTTTTGCGAAAATTATCTATATTTTTTGTCTTGTTTTCTTGCCTAGCTAATAATGTACACGTTTCTTTGTATCGCTTTTGTCTTTGTACGCGATTGCATTTCCTGACATTTTTTTTCTAGTTTGTTCATCTTTTCTTTGAAGCTACAACACGATTAGCATTCTCTTTGTTTTCTATATGTATAATATGTATATATCTACTATGTATACGTATGTATATGTGTAGTTGTATTTATATATTGATTTATTTATATATTTATAACGCTCTCATCTTGCATTTCCTTACATCGTTCGTGTCGTGTCCCTTTAAGGCTATTTGCAATTGAAAAACGAAAAACGTGAGTTAAACAAGCAGAGAATTATTGGCCAGGATTTGACGCTTTGTTGATATTTTTTGTTTTTTAGTTTATGGACTATTTTTTTCATACACTAGACATATTGAGCCAGGCTACTTATAAACTAATGTTGTACCACGTTTTATAAGCGTCTCGAAAAAATATCAAAATTACTGCCAGCGCATCTAGGACTCAAGAAAAAATATCTTCGAGCGCTCTTTTTCCGACGACGATTCTTGAGGAAGTATAATAGCTTTAATTTAATTGTCAATAAAATTATAACAATTGATCAATGCGTGAAACAAAAACGCACACTTGAGCTACTAGTTTCACTTTTTCAAAATACTGATAATTATTTTTTAATTGCACTTTATAATTGCACCTCGCGAAAAATGTACAGAAAATTAATAGAGATTTAAATTTATCCTTATATTTGGATTATTTTCAATTAAAAAAATGTCCTTAGAATTCTGTATATTAAAATTGCTTTTGTTAAAAATTCCAAATTTAATTATTTTTATAGTAAATTTTAAATCCCTATTAATTACCGTTTTACGTATTCCATCATCTTTATTTAAATTTCGACTGCAACAATATGCAGATGCGTATCTTTAATATTCCTAAGGAGTTATGAATTGTAAAATATTTTTCGAAAATATCTTGATTTGCGAATTGATCTCCAATCTTTCAAAAGGACGATCGCTGTTCTTAGAAAATTACAGATTGTTTCGAAAATACTATCCCAGTATTTCTTAATCTCTGGAGTTATGCTACTAAAGCACAAGCACACATTACTTTTATTTAATTATTCTTCCAAACGATTTTTTTACAGTTATTATTAATATTATTATTAGAATTATTTATTCCTCGTTGGGAATCGTCATACGGAATTTAGCTTACAAGAGACTTAAGAACTACGTGAACTATGTAAACTACCTGAACCACAAGTGGTAATTATTTTGGTGAAATTAATCAATATATGCATACAACCCACGTTTTTCGTTATAGAGCCTTTTTTGACTTTGATCTTTAAATTTTTGATTCGAAAATAGCCGGAACCTCTCTTTTGATTAGCGCGTCAAAAACGACTTATCTGACCTTTTGATTAATACGAAAAGATGTTCCCTCTTTCATGATTCGTAATCATTTCTTTTTTCTCTCTCATTTGCTCTTTTACTTTCTCTCTCTCTGTCTCCCTTTCGTTCGTATATATATACACGTGTATTTCTTCGACCAGACCTCACAGCCAAAATCAACCAATTTGGTATCAGTTGTTAAACTAAACGTTATCCTCAGCCCATTAAAAATTAAAGTAAACTTATTACACGCGAACTAATCGACGTTACTTATTACAATTAATTATTTTACGCATATTCCGAGTGTGGTTTTGTCTCAGCATTAAAACTACTTGTTCGAGTTTGACATCAGTAAGAAAAATTTCCATCAAGTATATAATCTAACGCGTAATAGTACTATTTTTCTGAGTCAATTCTGTTTGAAGCTATACGGGTGTGGATTTGTGCGTTTAATCTCCCACGAGGGTTCGCGACGTCTGGATGGAGAAAACAAAGAGTCAGGAGGGATGAGATCATTTCACGCCTGATGAAAGAGGGCCAAGTTTTTAGTTAATTTGATAACTTAGACTTTCTATCCCCAAGAATATTTGTGATCTAGTTGCCATATAATAATAAACGAACACTGTAAAAAATATCGGTAAATTTTCCTACTATGTATTAGGAAATTTCTCCTAAATCCTTAGAAAACATAGAATTTCCTACAGAAAGTGGAAATATTTTATAGATTTGAGAAAAATTGACCGAATTTTCGGAGTTATTTCCAAACGTTAGGAAATATATTTTCACATTTCACAAATATCCTAAGTTGTAGGAAATTTGTTTCATGAAAAGCGGAAATTATTCCACAAAAAGGGAAATTTGTTCACTTTTTTGGATCTATTTCCACTTAAATTATGAAATAAATATATATTTCCTAATAAACTGGATATTTCTCCGACCAAAGAGTAGGAACTATTTCCATTTCTGTCGGAAATATTTCCGACTATATCTTCTCTCTAAATCTGAATCAGTCAAACTTTTACTGATTGAATCAGTGAATTGCCTTTTCACTGATTCACCAGTTAAAAAATATATATTTCACTGTTAAATCAGTTGATTATCACTAATTGAATCAGTGGAAAAAATATTTTCACTGTTGAATCAGTCCATTTTCAGTAAAGCAATCAGTGGAATTTGACTGATTTACAGTAACCTCTTTTTAGCTATTTGAATCAGTCAAATTTCACTGATAATCAGTATATTTTTACTGATTCGTATTTAGACAGTTTGGAAAAACTTATGACCCATTTGTATTTTAACCTGTCCGACTATTTTCGGAAAAATTGCCGAAATTTTGTTTACAGTTAATCGCAAGATAGATTTTAAGGAAAGAAGACAGAAATTCTGAAAAAGCTTCTGCCTTTTGTTCTTTCTTTTTCACTTTACTATATGCAGTAGTGGGAATTCAATAGGAGGTTGTGTTTTCAGAGGTACAACCAGCTTTTCTGAAGTCTATCGGGAGGACAAGACACGCGATCGCAAGAAATACTTCAGTTCTAATCTAACTTTCGGGCTGTGGGTGCAATATGACTACCTACGAGTTCTTTTTCATCCCTTCCTCTCACCTCTCATTACTGGTTCGATTATCTTTCACAATGTGTGCATTAGCGAATGTCTTAACATCTGAAAAGTCTGTGGGGTGTTCGAGTCGAAATTCGGGACATCTGTGGGAAAATTGGCTTTCCGTAAAATATCCTAGTCACGAGCTCACAATTAAGCTATAGATCTAAAAATATCAGTCCAAATACAAATTGAGCTCAAGAATCTAAAAAAATTGTTGATACTTTAGAACAAAAGATTGATACGTATTACTTTTTAAAAATAACACTCATCTAAGCTTAAATGTGAAACTCTCTTTGTCAGTCTTGGTGACTTGCTATTTTAGCACTTAAATCTCAATATATCTCGCTGTCTATGTATACATTCAGTATACAAGTGTGTATAAAAAATCTAGTCTTTGGTTAAAAACGTCGTGCTTGAACTGGCAATGTTTCGATTTTTCGAGAATTATCTGCCGATAGTTCTCTTGATAGTACCCGTTTATTTCGCGTCTTAGAAAAATTTGATAATTTCAATGAATGTGATGTAATTAAAAAAATTGAATCTCTAGCTTTTTGATCCTGTGACTAACTAATTTGCTTTTGATTCATTTTGCGTGATTGAGTCACGTTTGTCACGTTACTAGCTAGCCGTTAAAATTGGATATGATTGGTGTCCTTGTGTCGAAGTTTCTTTAGTATGATTTATATATTGCTGCCCTAAAATCTCCAGTGTTATCGCCGAATTTCGGCTCGTCCTTGAGTACCACCACATTATAATATGCCTAACTAACTACCTACTTGTTGTTATTCAGTATTTTTCGTCTAATACGCGCGATACGCTTCTTGTATTTTCTCTACGTTTATACATTTTCGGTTAATATACGACAACCTAGATTCACGTTCGTCAATGGCCCTCAAAAAATCGCCGCGATCGAAATCTACAAAAATAACGGATCTTGTTTTTGGCTCAATCATGCCACTTAAGGAAGATCCAGTCTTGCGTCCCTATGGGACCAAATAATTTATTACACATGCGGAATTTTTCAGAGGACCTCGATAATCGGGCGAACTTCTTTTGAATCGCTATATCACTTGCGAACGACATTTTTTTTTTTTGCTTTTTACTTATTATTTACTCTCTTATCTCGTCAACATCACAAATGATTATAGATTTCGTAATCCTCTGAACGGAAACGGCACGAATAAACACGATAATCTGCCGTTCAAGAATCATGATTTTCATAAAATATGAAGAACTTCAACCCCAATCAACATCTTGGTTAATCGCTTCACGAAACCGTTTCATAAATTGTAGAAACGAGTTTTGAGATTTTGGCGTTCGATGGAAAACGCGATAATGAAAGTACCAATTGGAAAACTTGGATGGTAAACTGAGCGGTTTATCTATTTCGGATTAAAACTTATGTCTTTATCCGAGTTGTACATTGTTAATTAAGCTGGAAGCGGCACGGTTTTTCTTGATAATGCTGTGGCCATTGTAGCGTTAATGAGTTTGATGTTGTTTGAGGCGATGTTAATGATTGTTGTTGCTCTTGTCGTTGCTGCAGCTGTAGAAGTTATTCCTGTAGATGGGCTGTGCTTGCTTACCATCACACTAGGAGGCTAGGCGTCAGCCAATCCTCATCCGCTAGCTGGACCGCAACCAAGAACACACTTTACCATTTGAACACACAAACGCTCGTTAAGTCTTGGTGTCCAAAATTCAAGAGGGGTGAACATATACAGGCCAGTCTCTCCCTCACTAGCACTCTTAATCTCTCGTTCAAACTAGTCCACATTTTTCGTACACACCTGTCTAAAGTGCTATTTGCTAATTTCTATCTACCAAAATCAGGCCTCAACTTAATTTCAAATCATTTTTTATAACTTTGTTTAATGTAAGGAATAGTTTTTAACACTTTTACAGTGGATTGCCAAATTACACAGGTCTGCAAATAATGGGTTTGTATTTGTTGTTGGAAAACGAAAAATCATTTCTGGGGTAATTTTTTTACGTAGAATCCGAATCCGAAATCAGAATCAGCCTATCACGTCAAAATTTTGAGATATTTGAGGTTATGTGCTCGAAAATTGGGGTTTTCGATACTTTTGAGGTTATGTATAAGGCGCAAGAAATTTTTTTGGCATTTTTCTCAAATGTCATCATTTAGCACTACTCTTTTCCTTCAAAATGAGCTATTGAACAGTCACGGGCGATTTTTTTTCACAAAGATACGGCCATATCAAGTTTTGACATTTATCCGAACAACCTTATGAGCATTCTCATTGAGTCTTTGGTGCATACCATTTTGCATTCGAAAATTTATCTTGAAAATTTATGCTTGCGGGTTTTGATGGTCTGTGAATAAGAATTTAAAGTCAGAAAATTGACATTTCCATTTCTAAGATGTCGGATTCAAAATGGCGGATCGAAATTTACGAAATTAAACGATTTCGCTCTCTAAAAACTCTTACTCGGGGGTTTCGGAGTTGCTTCTGACTGTAAATTCTTATTCACAGACCATCAAAACCCGCAAACACAAATTTTCATGATAAATTTTCGAATGCAGAATGGTATGCACCAAAGAGTCAATGTAAATGCTCATAAGGTTGTTCGGATAAATCTCAAAACTTGATATGGCCGTATCATTGTGAAAAAAATCGCTCGTGACTGTTCGATAGCTCATTTTGAAGGAAAAGAGTAGTGCTAAATGATGACATTTGAGAAAAAATTTCTTGCGCCCTGTACATAACCTCAAAAGTAGCGAAAAACCCCATTTTTCGAGCACATAACCCCAAATATCTCAAAATCCTGACGTGATAGGCTGATTCTGATTCCGGATTCGGATTCTACGTCAAAAATTACTCCGGAAAGGACCCATAGCTTTTCAACAACAAAACCTTGCAGACCTGTTATTAGACTCACTTTGTTTTTCTTAGCCGCATAAAAAATACAAGGAGAAACTTTTTAGACCAGTTTTTGCTATGGTATTTTTCAATTTAGGGAAAAACGTATCACTTTGAGAATTTTTGTTAGTAAAAATACTAAAGTTTATAATAATGATATGAAACTTCAGCATAGTTTATAGCAAATTTTACTATAGTTCATACTAAAGTTTCATATAATTATTATAAAGTTTAGTATTTTTACTAACAAAAATTCTCAAAGTGATACGTTTTTCCCTGAATTGAAAAATACTATAGTAAAAATTGATATAAAAAGTTTCTCCGTGTACTAATATTGTGGACATACATATTTGAATTTTTACCTATAAATAAAATAAACGACGTCAAATTAAATTGACTTTAAGATGAAGTGTTTTTGTCAATTTTTGAGGAAGATATTGTGAGAAAAAATAAAAATTTCACACTTTTCTGAAATTATGAATAACTCCCGAAATAATTGATAATTTTAGATATTTTTCGAGTTATTTTAAAGGTAAATTTACGAAGAATGTAAAAAGGGTCTCAAAAAATTATACTATTTTTTCTCTAGTTTCTGTAAAAGTCTAAACTTAGAACCAAAAAGGCGTAAAAATTAAAACTTGCAAAATTATTTATGAAAAAATACCAAAAATAATTATATTCAATTTTTCGAATAAATTCAAAGTTTAGACTTTTTCAGAAGTTAGAGAAAACATAGTATAATTCTTTGAGACGTTTTTTACATTCTTTGTAAATTTACCTTTGATATGAGTGGAAGAACATTTAAAAACAGTTATTATTTCGGGAGTTATTCATAATTTAAGAAAAATTTGAAATTTGGACTTTCTTCACAATATAACGTGACAGATTTGGAAACATGTCTGCTATTATTTAACCCAAAAATTATAGAATTTGTATTCATTTTTGTTTTTTGTTTGGCATAGGGTCAGTTTCTCCTTATTTTCTTCATTTAAAAATTATTAATGATAGATATAATAAAACGAAAAAAAGAGAAAATGTTTTCCTCAGAAATTGAAAAAAATACTCCACCTTGAAGTCGTTTTATGCAAAATTTTGACGTCTTTCATTTCATTTTTAGAGAAAAATTGTAATACGTATATCGTCAATATTATAAGATTTTATGCACCTAACAAAAAGAAAGTGAGTATAATAATTTAGGGACCCACTGTACATTAAGAATGTATTCTTATGGTATCTACTGTAAAACTATGATACTATTTAAATTATAGTCTATCACACAACAGTGTAAGAGTTAAAAATTTATGGAAATTAAATGCAAAAAAATAAAGAATGCGATTTTACATTCGAAGCGAAAAATTCATTCAGAGCATAAAATCATTTTACGATGTTAAAAAAGAATGGAATTTATTTCCTATTTATTGTAATACATAATCTTTTCTCTACGTGAGGAATATGAAGCTTTAAAATGGTAATAAAGCTTGACCGTGCTGTGTTGTGACACTAAATTTAAAAATACGAATCAAGTATTTTTATATCTACTTGAAAGAACAATTGCATTGCGAAATAAAAGTTTTTCAGTAAAAGAACATATTTATTTCCGTTTTTGTATACGTTAGGAGTCATATCTATCGTCTTTTTTTATGTTCGTTTGAATTTTTTTTTTTACAACAACTACATTCTCTATGCTGAATTCAGTTTTCAATGAACTATTTTTATTAAGGTAGTTTTCATCCACGAAAATGAGACCTCAGGCAAAAATAGATAATTTTGCTTTCAAGAATAGTAATATTATCATTAAAGGGATATTTTGAAAGAGAAAAGATTATTTCACATAAAAAAAATTTGAAACACAGAAAAATAATTTTATTAATAAATTTTATTTTTGACCCAACTTTTTTTCTTATTGCCTCTTTCCAAATTTTAAAAAATTATGCGATTCTGATAAATCATGAATCAGGCAAAAATAGATAATTTTGCTTTCAAGAATAGTAATATTATCATTGAAGGGATATTTTGAAAGAGAAAAGATTATTTCACATAAAAAAAATTTGAAACACAGAAAAATAATTTTATTAATAAATTTTATTTTTGACCTAACTTTTTTTCTTATTGCCTCTTTCCAAATTTTAAAAAATTATGCGATTCTGATAAATCATGAATCAGGCAAAATTAGATAATTTTGCTTTCAAGAAAAGTAATATTATCATTGAAGGGATATTTTGAAAGAGAAAAGATTATTTCACATAAAAAAAATTTGAAACACAGAAAAATAATTTTATTAATAAATTTTATTGTTGACCCAACTTTTTTCCTTATCGCTTTTTACCAAATTTGAAAAAATTATTATATTATTATATTATTATTATATTATATTATGATTCTAATAAATCATGAATCATTTTTTCAGAGAAAAGATTTCCCACAACTTCACCGTTTCTGATTTTTAAAAATAAATTTTTTAATGGCTGAAACCATTAAAAAACATTTCCCAAAACGACACTTTTATAAACAAATTGCCGAATTTGATAATAATTTATTCATTTTCGAAAATTGGAAATGGTTAAGTTGTAAGGAATCTTTTTCCTGGAAAAGTGATTTGTAATTTATTAAAATCGCATAATCTTTATAAATTTGGTAAGAAGCGATAAGAAAAAAAGTTGGGGTAAAAATAAAATTTATTAATAAAATTATTTTTCTGTATTTCAAATTTTTTTCATAGAAATTAATCTTTTCTCTTCCAAAATAGCCCTTCAATAATAATATTGCTATTCTTGAAAGCCAAATTATCTATTTTTGCCTGAGGTCTAATTTTCGTGGATCAACTAACTTAAATGATTTCAACTATTTTACGTGCAGTTATGGAATTTGAAGCGCATCAAGGTGTGAAAATCTCATTTTTTATATTTTATAGCGAATAGCTTTGTTGCCATTCCTGGATATACAAATTTTAATGGATAATTTTGTAGCTTTTCATTGTTCTTTACGTTTGAACTGTTTTAAACTACTTTAAGTCTGTTTTCAGAATATTTTATATAATTTAAAAAATTTTATTTCACTCTATTTTCACAGCAAATCAAACTTATTTTGAGAAACAAGCTCTTGTGTGACAGACTATGCAAAGTTAAAAAAATACTATATTATCAGGGTTTACCTTAAAAAAAGGAAGGGAGCAAATTTGATATTAAGCTTGGCCATATCCTTAAAATTTCTCTATTGTTATAAAATTTAAATAAAGGACAAACGATTTATTATGGTACCGGCATCAATCATAATGACTGCAAGGTAAAACGCTTAGATCCAACTTTTACTATTTGTAATTATCGAATATCGAATAATTTTCCTCAAGTGGATATTCGATCTGAACATTTTCAAAAAAGTAAAAAACTTGCGTAATCGCTTTCCTTTAATAAATGTTAAGCATGCATAAATTCAAATATTCAATTCTCACAGGACAAGAGCTATCTAAAAATAAATTAGTTTTTTAATCATCGTACCTAAGTGAAGAATTTTGGAATACTCTTGATTAGTCTTTTAAAAAATCAAGATTCGAAATGACTCATTAGAAGCTACTTGTCCTCAAAGAATTAAATAGATTATAGATATATTTTATGAGAAAAAGTAACGTACCATAGTGCAGTCTAAAGCATAATAGATTTTCTGACTGAATTTGTAAATTTAAGGTTATGGAAATTTAGACAGTAAGAACAAACTTATGTATTTCATCAATTTGAACTTCATACTAACACATTTAAAAAAAACATCATTTCTATTACTCAATACTTTATATACTTTGTTTTTCTCCTGTGGAAAGTATTGTATATACATAAACCATGCCAACTTCTTGTGAATAAAGACGTAAATTATAATTGATTTCATTAAATTCAATTAAAGTGATTAGTTTAACCTGGATTAAAAATTTTGTTGAAATTGTGAATTAAATTCAGTTAGAAGACTAAACCTAGAAGCCATTTTTATTATTAAGTTACAACCTCACTGGAAGAAAAAAGCATGCATTTATAATATCATAATTTTATGCCTTATACGTAGTATGAAGTACAATTTAAGTAGAACAAGGTTAAAATAGTCAGACACAAGTTTATGAAAAAATATATCCTTGTCCAAACAAGCAGATCCATTTACTTAAACGTATTTAAAAATTGAACATTCGCGATTCAACAAAATGGAAACTTTTGTGTAATGGCAACAACTTTCAAACTATTGGACCTTCTTTATATTCTGAAATTATTGTTAAATTAAGATACATAAGCTGAGTAATAAAATTAAGTTAAGGGGTCACATTACATTTAGATTACTTAATTAGTAAATACACAAAAATTCTTCGAGACAAGGATAATTTTTCTAATTAATTAACATTACTTCAAACTAACTAAAAGTTTACAGATTTATCAAACTTGAATAAAGAATAAATAATTTTATGAATAAACAAATTTTGTATTGTGTGTAGTTTGTAAAAAAATTATTTAAAAAAAGTTAGAGTGGTAGAATTGTAAAAAATGTTTCAATGAATAAAAATCTATTGTTTATTAAGATTGAATAAAAATTATGATCAATTATAGTGAGATTCAGAAAAAATTTGAAATGTCAGATGACAATTGAGAAATAATTTCAACCGAGACTAATTTTTTTTACTCAAACGCTTTCTAAATCCGAAACAGTAACAACTGACTGATTCACAGTGAGAAATCACTGTTTCAAATGTTATAAGACTTCCACATATAAATCAGACGAATTTACCTGATTCCACCAGAAAAACCCACTGGTCAAACAGTGAGTTTCTCTAGAGTGATATCAATTAAATTGCACTGTTTCGGATTTAGGAAGTGCATTACCCTTTCTTCTAAAATGAACTGAAATTAATTTTTTTTCTATTCTCTTTGGTTTATAAAAAGCATGAATCAATTGGGTCGATCTTCCTCAAGGCAATAGACCAACTGGACCAAATGACTAAATTTTTTTTCACAAATTTATAACTTAATATCTCATTTTGCATGAGAATAAGCTCACACAAACTGAATTGTCGGTAAGGTAGTAATCTAGTTACGTGTTCCGGTTGATCCATGGCCTTAAACTCTTCTTAAGGCCATGGACCAATCGGATCACCTGAATAGATTCCTACCTTACCAGCATTTTCAATTTGTCTAAACCCATTTCTGTAAAAAATGAGATAACAAGTTGATAACTTATGAGAGTAAGTAAAATGAACTAAGTACAGTCTATCTGGTCATAAATGTTTATAATCGTAAACATTTTAATTTTCAAAGAAACTTTTTCATAATTATAAACATTAATGAACAAACAGACCTATATTAATGTCTTTTATTCAATTCTACAAATTTTCAGTTACCTACAGTACCGGTCAGAATTGTCCGGCCACCTGTTTTTCGATAATTGCTTAAATTATCCTAATTTGAATTATATAAGTGAAATAATTTGTTCTCTCGATTAAATTTAAAGCTATCAAAATTCTTCATAAAATGAACCCAGCATGAATTCGTTTTGTTAAATTTTGAAGAAGTTATTGCAGAAATAGTCAAGATTTCAATGCTTTCTTAAATTTTATATAACTTTCGAAGTAATCAACATTTTTTAATGTTCTTGGGCTCATTTTAGAGCTAAAATTCTACAGAATCGCATTAAATTATCATTATAAATCTATAAATTTTTTCTTGCATAATGCAAGGAGTTAAAATTGTTACAAAAAAGTAGGGAAATTTCGAAAACATTTCATCCGTAGGTAAATCATAATAAAGATCATATGAATATATATTTTAAGGGGATTCGATACAAAATTCATAATTATATGTTTTATATATCTTATAAAAATGTTTTTCTATGCAAAAGCAATCGATTTTGTAGAAATTTAGCTCTAAAGTGAGCCCAAGAACATTAAAATATGTTGATTACTTCGAAAGTTATTTAAAATTTAAGAAAGCATTGAAATCTTGACTATTTCTGCAATAACTTCTTCAAAATTTAACAAAACGAATTCATGCTGGGTTCATTTTATGAAGAATTTTGATAGCTTTAAATTTAATCAAGAGAAGAAATTATTTCACTTATATAATTCAAATTAGGATAATTTAAGCAATTATCGAAAAACAGGTGGCCGGACAATTCTGACCGGTACTGTATCTTCTTCTTATAGAAATGTGCTTACACAAATTAAAATGCCAGTAATATAGGAATCTAGTCACGTGACCGGGTTGTTCCATGGTCCTAAGTCTTCAAATGATAAATAAATGAAAAAAGCTAATTGATTTTTTTAATTTTTAGGATGATGTGACCCCTTGAATAAAAAATTAAATTAGAACGACTCTAGTGCAAATCCATTAAGGTATAATGTATAGAAGCTATAAATAAAAAATTGCATGACAAGATGCAAAAAACAAGTATTATAGTGCATACATTCTGGTGCATTAGCGTATAATGAAAGAAGTAACGTTTACCTGGAATTGCTGCATGGGATAGGCCATCATTTGGGCAGGGGGAGGGGGAGGCGGAGGTGCTGCTTGTACACCAGGAGGTGCTGACACCGTCGTGGCATGGTGCGGTGGAAGTTGAGGTCCACCAGGTAAACCCTGGCCCCAACCAGCAGCCGTTCCTGCTGCGTGCACTCCCATTCCCATTCTGTTGTTTGTATGCCCAGACACAGGTGAGAAAATTGCAAATGAGATTAACGATTCTCTTCCTCTCTTTTGCGCACATGGGTCACAAACGTTTTGCACATCTGGCGGCGAGTTAATTACTAATGAAGCTTATGTGTAGCTACCACGCGTAGTCTACAGCTTGAAATTGCCCAATTTCAAAAGAAAACTGCTTAACTACTTTTTCATTTGCTTTTCTCATGAAATAACTAGATTTTAAAATTAGAGACTTATCTTGGGAGTTATTTTTATTTTTCGTTCTGTGCAATCCTGTTAGTTTGCTTTATTAGTAAATTAGCTTTCATGCATGAATCGGTAGAGTCAAAAATGAAACATTTTAATTATTTATCTGTTGATAATTTTTTGTAAGTTAGTTATTTGCTTTTTGCTCAAACATGAATTTGGAAATTTATGCATAGATAATATCAGTACAAAAAATTCATTTTTACAGTAATTTAAGCTAAATATTTTGCTTCACGAGTAAGTAATTTAGCCGGAGAATGTTTCAAATTTGAATTTGAAATTTATTTAGTGCAAATGTTTGTTACTGAAATTTCTGATTTAAGGGTGTTTTTAGAAATTACCCTAAATATTGGGCTTGTTGATAGCCAGCGAATTGTCCATAGGTGTAGCCTTGCATTCCTTGAAGAAAGCCTCCAGCTTGCATCTGCGTTGCTGTTGTCGGATAGGATTGTGGAGGGTACCAGTATCCGAGTTGACCAGCACCTCCGACGCCTCCGACGCCACCGACGCCTGTGACACCTGCTGCAGCCGCAGCAGCTGCAGCTGCCGCTGCATAATATGGATACGTCGCCGAAGACAGAGCCTGAAAAATAGTAATCAAATTAATTCAAACTGTACTTTCACTTTGTTACCCAAACTAATCATTTATTTAAATTTCACTTTTCTATATTCTGAATTAAAAAGGTCTAGAAAATCAAAATATTTGTTTCAATCTTCCTTCAACTTATAAAAGGGGATTTAATTTTTACATGACCAACACGGCCTGGCTTTACATAAGCTGCCTAAAACTTCTCAGACACAAGGGAGTTAATACTAGAAGATTAGCTTGACTTAAACGGAAGTTAAGGGGGGAGATACCTCTAGAACTTTCAAAAAATCAAAAATTTTTTTTTTACTTAAATCGATTGAAAAACTATTCAAAAATATAATCTCAAAGTTCTATTGGTAACCCGTAAGTTGAATGGAACATATTTTTTCATGTACAAAAACTTTGAGGCTCGTTTTCTCGAAACGAACTTTTTTTATCCGGCCGTCAAGATTGCGAGCAAACTATTCAACCGATTTACTATGCACTCGATAAAAGCTTCCCGATTTATAAAAAAATTTCTTTTATCGTTTCAGATGAAAAACCTAGCCAGGAAGTTGACGGCCGCAAAAAATGTTAGCAGCGACGCTATCGACGGGATCCGTCATATTTCCGCCATTTTGTATTTTTCTATCATGAAAAAATTGTTTTTATAGCCAAAACTATACAGATTATAAATCTTTTTTACTTTTCGATTTCGGGTCAACCGTTCCCGAAATATTTGAGCGAAAGGTGGAAAGGAGGGCATTTTTGAGGCCACCATTTTTTGTAAACAAGTACAATAAAAAACAAAGAACAATTTTTTTTATTAGTTTAAGCTCTATACTTTACACTGTAAAAATTTGGAAGGAACACATTATTTTTACTATGAAATAAAATTCCTTGAAAGATAAAAAAAAAGACACGGATGACCAGAATCTCCCCTTAACTAAACTATAACCATTTACCCATAGTTGGTTATCATATTGCACACTTTCAGGTTATTCATAGAAATGCAAGAAATAAAAAGAAGAAATTACTAATTTTACCCTTAAAGGATAGAAATTTATTAATCGTATTTGTTTAAATATCCAAATTATTTCTAGTAAGATGAAATTTCTAATAGTTGCAGGCATAAATAAAGTTTTCACTTAATTGCAAAAATCTTTTATTTTTTTCTTTTAATGTACACCCTCAAAAAGGGAAATTGGATATCCATTGTCTGAGTCGAGGATTCTAGATTTTCTTTATTAAACGGACAATATTTAAAAACAGATACTATTCACTTTACAAGGCTCTCTAAAAATTTTATTCTACTCCCCCTGTTCGAAAATATGGTATATATTTTGCACAATTATTTTTGTCGCTTCTAACCGTCCCTCACGTTTTTTTTAAATATTACCAGAATGCATTACTGAAGACTTTATTTTCGACCTAAGGTGTATTTTTGGACGGAAAATTACACGGAGAAACTCTTCATTGTAAAATCTAGTATTATTATATTTATTTTTACTAAAAATAAATAGGAAGCGAGGATATAGTGACGAGGCTAGTTTTATTTACCATAAGGATAGGAGGAAATACTTTTTCTGAACCAATTATAAATGTAGTATAAGTATATAAATTACCATTGAGAGTTGCAAAGATTAATATCTTTGATGGCAAATTGAAACTAGAAATAAGTGATACCTATATATACATAAAATGTAAAACTATCAATACAAGAATTGGTCTTTTGAATAATATAAATTGCAAAATAGTTTAGAGAAATTACCATTGTCAAGAGTAATGAACAATGAAGAGAGAAGGACTTGAATATTTTGCAATTATATATTATGTAATTATATAATTATATATTGGAATAGTACGTTGCCAAAATTCTCATTAGATACAGTAAATGTACTGCCGCGTTAAATTAGTATTTGAGCGTGTTTTGGTATGTTTACTATTTATATTGATACATTTATACGTGTATGTGTATGTAAGTATGTAACTATGTTTATAAATTTACTTCCTATGTAGCTCATAAAATCTAATATAAGAACTATGGCAAAATTTACGAATGACTAAATTTTTTTCATTATGGAGGTGCAATTATTCCCTATGTTCGATAAGAAAAGTTATAAATACTATATGGTTCCACTATCTCCAAAAGACTATGGGAATTCGGTTAGACAGAAGATGTGACTTTACTATTGTCTTTTGCAAACTTAACATTCTTTTTTAGCAATTAATAAAACATTTATTGGGTTTATTTCAATATAATTCGTTCGATGTGTCGATCACGATTTTACTATTTCAGGAAATATAACTTGCTTTTGTTTTTAGGCATAACTACAATTATTTCACCATTTTCTCCAATATTATTAGTAACTCCATAGTCTAATATTCGAAATAGTAATTTCTAAAAAACTGACGTTATATATCCCTTGCCTATTGACTTTTAGTATAAATAAATATAATAATAAAAAATTTTACTTTTATAAACTTAACATTCTTTTTTAGCAATTAATAAAATATTTATTAAGTTCACACAAAATTTTTTTTTTTTGAAACTTTCAATAAAATATTGGAAGTAATTAACCAATTTATATTTTGAAATTTTTATATAAATTTTTTAATTTTTATATATTGTAAATCATGTAGGAAATATTCAAAGACGTGCCGAATATTGCGTGTTTGACTGAAAAATTCTAAGACTACGCTTGAAAATTTTCAATACTGAAAAAAATCCAACAGGGATTCGAATATTTCTTGTTAATTATTGAAATAATTCGATAGAAGATTATTTTTTCAATTTATTATTGAAAAATTACGATTTTTTTACAGTGTTTATTTCAATATAATTCGTTCGATGTGTCAATCACGATTTTACTATTTCAGGAAATAAAACTTGCTTTTGTTTTTAGGCATAACTACAATTATTTCACCATTTTCTCCAATATTATTAGTAACTCCATAGTTTAATATTCAAAATATTAATTTATGAAAAACTGACGTTATATCCCCCTTTCCTATTCACCTTTAGTAAATATAAATATAATAATACTAAATTTTATAATGAAGAGTTTCTCCGTGTATTGTAGCAACAACTGTAATTGTTATTTTAATGGTGCTTACAAATTTCAAATTAGTATAGTTTCCTTAGAGGAAACAATAAAATCAAATAAATTTTATTTGTATCTCAATTGGTACAAAAATAAATATATACTTAAAATTAAAATGCGATATCCAGTCAACAGTCACTATAAATCAAGATTTTAAATTTACAATCTGAGAAATATTTTCTCCGAGATAAAAATTTTTTTTTTAAGTTGAAATAGGTGTTTATAGGGAAAATTAAGTAGGAAGGTTTTCACGGTATGAAAGGAAGCCCGTTATGGGAATAGGGATCAATTAGGACGATGTCACGGGCCGCATAACAGGGGATGGATCGTTGGAAGAAGCAACGGAGTGGTGCAAAGGGACGGTTAGGAACCTACCTTACCTACACTATTCCCAGATCGGACGTACCCACTCTCCCTAACGGCGCTAATTGCTAAGAGACCCGATGAGTTCACCCCGAAGAGAGGCTCGTGAATAGACCGGAATCTTACTCGATTCCCTATTGCACCTCCTATTCCGACTTCGTCCTTCCGACCGTTACGACCTATCATCGACCCCAGTCAGAGTCAACCGCTGAAGCTAAGATTTCCAGCAACCACCCGCATCCCCGATCTCGAAAATCCGATAACTGCCGCTTTCCGAATTTCAAGAACTTTCCAACTTCCGTGGATCTCAACGGGGAAGATATTTCACTCCTTGCGGTCTACTCCAGTGTGCAAGACAGGAAGTTAAGAAGATTCGATAGCGAGAGTTTTTCTCGGGAAAATTTTTCCTATCTATATAAATAGGATTATAGATAGTTGGGATTTATCTTTTTTTAATATATAGATTAATGAATCTGCCATAAATAATTAAAATGCCTTGGAATGGCATGCGATTTTCAAGGAAAGTAAATTTCAAGATTGGATTGTCGAGATTATTCCACTTTCATGAATCTCGATCAGCTTGTTACTTCTATCAAGGAATTTAACCAATTAGGAAAAATTGAATAAAACCTTTGATGAGGTGTCTAATTGTAAATGAAAAACTAAATCCTATTTACTTAAGGATCTATCGGCCGTAAGGTAGTTTTCATCCACGAAAATTAGACCTCAGGCAAAAATAGATAATTTTGCTTTCAAGAACAGCAATATTATTATTGAAGGGCTATTTTGAAAGAGAAAAGATTTTTTTACATGAAAAAAATTTGAAACACAGAAAAATAATTTTATTAATACATTTTATTTTTGACCCAACTTTTTTTCTTATTGCTCCTTGCCAAATTTTCAAAAATTATGCGATTCTAATAAATCATGAATCATTTTTTCAGAGAAAAGATTTCCCACAACTTCACCGTTTCTGATTTTTAAAAATAAATTCTTTAATGGCTAATACCATTAAAAAAACATTTTCCGAAACAAAATTTTTATAAACAAATTGCTGAATTTGATAATAATTTATTAATTTTCGAAAATTGGAAATGGTTAAGTTGTAGGGAATCTTTTTCTTGGAAAAGTGATTTGTAATTTATTAAAATCGCATAATTTTTTAAAATTTGGTAAGAAGCAATAAGAAAAAAAGTTGGGGCAAAAATAAAATTTGTTAATAAAATTATTTTTCTGTATTACAAATTTTTTTCATGGAAATTAATCTTTCTTATTCCAAAATAGCCCTTCAATAATAATATTGCTATTCTTAAAAGCAAAATTATCTATTTTTGCCTGAGGTCTAATTTTTGTGGATCAACTACCTTAAGAAACATTCTTATCGATATACTCGCGCTCGAAAACAAAAGATATTAACTCCGATAAAGAAATTATCAACACCAAAGTTATAGATCTTTTTGATATTGAGATAACCAAGTTGACGTCACAGGCCATGTGGTAGGGATAGACCGTAAGTTAGGTTGGTCTTGGACGAAAGAAATATATGGGAATCATTGGGAAATTGATGAATCAAAATTTTCTAGCGTAAAAGTAAGTCATAAATTTATTAATAATTATATTTTTCAAGTGCAAAATTCATTTCCGCTTATTTTGAATACCTACTTGTCGCTTGTCATTCTTTTAATTTTTTAATATAAAATAAAATGTCATAAATTTGTAGGTTACGATGACCGTTTGTTTTGAAAGATTTGAAGAATATATGGATAAGCATGTTCTCGTTTTCAACACATTCTTCAAATCCTTCAAAACAAACGGTCATCATAACCTACAAATTTATGACATTTTATTTTATATTAAAAAATTAAAAGAATGACAAGCGACAAGTAGGTACTCAAAATAAGCGGAAATGAATTTTGCACTTGAAAAATATAATTATTGATAAATTTATGACTTACTTTTACGCTAGAAAATTTTGTTTCATCAATTTCCCAATGATTCCCATATATTTCTTTCGTCCAAGACCAACCTAACTTAAAGTCTATCCCTACCACATGGCCTGTGACGTCAACTTGGTTATCTCAATAAACAATTTTGTTTTTTTCGTATCTCGTATATTTTGGCGGGAAAATTGAATTTTTGATTTTTATAAAAACTGTTCTGATGAATAAAGGAAAGATATAACATCTACGAAAAATAGACAACAGCAAATTTGTGAATCTTTTTAAAATGAACAATTTCGTCTACTAAGATTTCTTTTTATCCCACATAGATTTGGTGCAAAATGGAATTTTTCATATCGTTTTTACTATTAAAACGAAAACTACATGTCCGATCAAAAAATGTTCTGAAGTAAAATTGTTTATACTCTTGAGATGAGCTCATGTGAAAAAAAAGTTGTAAATTTGCAGATATTTTTGAAATAAATAATTTTTTTAATGAACATTTTTTCATATCTCGTATATTTTGGCGGGAAAATTGAATTTTTGATTATTATAAAAACGTTTTTGACGAATAAAGAAAAGATATAACTCCTACGAGAAAATAGTCATCAGAAAATTTGTATATTGTTTTTTGATTACTATATTCACTTTTATATTTTATGAAAGTGGTACTATTAAAAAAAAGCAAAAAATTAATTCGCCAATTCAAGACTATTGGACAAAATTTACTCACTTGAAAATAAATATACCCTTCCTTTAAAATTCCAAAATGATGAATAATAAATGATAATTTTTCTGAAGCTGAAAGATTAATTTGAAAACTCCAGGTTGATTAGATATTCTAGAATTCTTGATATATCGACCAAAGGTTATTCTGTGTGACTAAATATTTTTCTGCATGGATTATCAATTTCAAGATTGATTAGGCTATTGACATCAATTAGACATGATAATTAAACTTGCGACTTTCAAAAGTATTGGAATAGCATAATTTATTTGAAATTCCTCAATTAATTACTAATAATTATAAATAATTAATAAAAGAAGGTATTTTTCAGAACAGATTTTTGCCAAAAGGAAGAAATAATCATTTTCTTCCGAAAAATGAAATCTGAGGGTTTTTACCATTAATTCGTTAATTACGAATTTGATTTGTATAATTTAAAATTTTCGGTTTAGTAAGGTGGACCAAATTTTTTTAAACATTTCGATTTTTATGAAAATTGACATATAGGGGTTTTTGGAATTGCTGAATACGAATCTGTTACCCAATTTTCAAAAGTCAAGATGGCAAATCCACTCCTGTGCAGGAAATTTGGTCATGGCCTGGATTAGGTCCAGGTATTACATTCCCAGTTCAGAATGAAATACAAATTTTGTGCCTGATCTAGGCCAGGTCTGACGGATGAATGATTTTGCACGAAATCTGAACTCCATTGAAATTTTGGTCCGCCATATTGGATTTGTGCTGCGAACGGTTAAACAAGAACAAATACTCTAGAATGATAATTCTTCAAAAGATGTTGTACTGCAATCAACGGCATATTCCCAGTTTCCTTATTTCAAAAACATCATTCTTTTTTTTCGCAAATAATTGCCTCTTTTTCTAATATTTAAAATAATATAACTCATAGATTTCTTAACAACCTCAAATATCCAAAAATACTCAGCATTGAATATCTGGCCTCAAAATATTTTCCAGATTCATGAAATACCAATTTTTTTCCTCAAAATTAGTTATTTATTTGGCATACAGGATGATTTGAACTTCTTAGTGAAAATATACGTCTTTTCGTAGAATACCCAGAAAAATAAAAGAATCCCTGGAATAATGAAATAGTACAAAAATTGATTTTATATTAGCATTTTTGCTACAATGGAGAATGCAGATTACTTTAAAATTCCATGCCTCCCAGTTGTATTCAGTAATACAAGTGAACAGTGGAAAAGAGACTTGATGTGGCGGAAGTCTTCTTCAAGAGCAAGCGATTCCCTGACAAAGTTCGATTTACGAGAGAGATTTTACCTTATGGGGAAACGGAAAGATGGTGGCCGATAATCGTAAAGCTCAATAGGGGCATGGGGTACGATCGGGTGTTCTCGTGAGTGGAGTTAACGTCAAGGATTAAGGTCGCTATCCAAGGGTATATAGGTACGGAAAGCAACTCGTATATTTACCTGTCCGGTCTGTTGAGCATTGTTGGGATCTCCGCTCTCCTTACCCCAACTACACTTCACCGTCTGGCCATTGATATCAGTGTTGTGTACAGCCACGATAGCGTGCGTGGCTGATTCCTTCGTGGAAAATCTGTAAGCAGCAAAGAAAACCGTTAGTTCAATTCCAGCTCGTCGATAACTACAAAACTCTACTTTCATCCTAAGAACATGTCTCTTTCCCCTTATTCTACTTTCTCTCCTTACTATCTTCGATTTTTATTTCCCTTCCTGACTTTTATTTCTTTTCCCTTCAATTGTTTATTTTACTTTTCTTTTCTTTTCTTTTCTTTGCTTTTCTTATTTCTATTTTATTGTCTTCGTTTTTATACTTCTTGGGAGTCTGAACGGGTCTTATAATTGGTGTCTTTTACGGAATACGACTAATCGACAATATCCTGATTACTTTTAAACTATGTAATTTAGATATAATACAATCGCTTCTATTTACTTTGCCGCGTTCGAAACCATAGGGGAGTAATTTTCGTGGAAACGATGCTCCCCCACTCTCGAGCCTAACCGGTTCTCGATGCGATTCTTTCTGTTCTATATTTACGTTGCCACGCACATTCGCACACAAAATTCACAATCACAACACAGCAAAGCATCTCAAACTATAAAAACGACATACATTTTTCACGTTTTTCCTATGGAAACAAAATGTTCCTGCAGAGTGCGAAAGACGAATGTTTGTAAAAATAGTATTTTTGGGCATTTTATTTCCGGCACAATCGAAAAAATAGTTTTCGAAATTTTGGAACCGTATCGAATTTTCATGGTAGAAAATGAAAATCTTTCAATTAAGTAATTATATACTCTATTTCTTCCATAAATATGCATATATAACAAGTTTTTGGACTTTGAAGCGTCATTAAAAGATTTAAAACAGCGACGGCAACGCAAATAGAGAGCAAAACAATTCTCGAGCGCCGGGCTGTTATAATAGCAAGAACTAATGTCAACACAAACGAAACCCCTGTAACCTGACACACAATAAGAAGTTGGGTATTGAATGGCATTGAAATATAAAAATCTGGAAAGAAACGGAATCGAGAATAAAACTTTTGAATGTCTAGGAATTAAAATATTTCGAATTCAAGTATTTCTAGGCCAGAAAAAACTGATAGGGGCCCTGTCAGGTGCCAGTGAGGAATTCCTTATTTCACTTAAGTATGGAAAATCTATTTGTATCTGGCGGGGCCCCGACTAGAGAATCCCTACTTGTAATATTTTTGTTTAAGGTTAGGTCATTAGATACAACATAACCTTTATTCTTTATTCCCATTAAAATTTGATCTTATCTCAGAAACATGTAGATTTTCTGAACACGGTCTTAGATAAAATCATTATTAAGGGGAATCAAGCACTTTTAAGAAAACTTTTTTATAATTTTGACTCGAATTCGCATGGAATTATAATAATTATATGCGAGCACGTGTGTGTATGTGTGTGTATTTGATTGTGACGAGGTAGTAACAATAACTAAACATGTAGTTCAATTTACATGGAGTGAATAGTAAAATTAATTAAAGCTTTCATAGTAAACATAAGCAGTAGAAGTTACTATATAAGAGTAGTTAGAAAAACAAACTGATGATAAGTAAATAAGTGTACTATTTTTTTTTTAATAGTACTTCATTAGCTGGAATTTCTTATTGCGAACTTAAATGCATAATTTCGTTATGAGATAATTTTTCTGATTCAAAAGTTTCATTATATTTTTGGAATTGAAAAAACTCAAATTTTTTAGATTCTGAACATACGTTGATTTTACTCTTGAAAATATATATTGTATAAAGTATCACTAATATACAAGAATAAAAATTAATACTTCTATAATTTATATAATTCTTTTTATTATGTAATGTTCTTCAATTCAAAAATTTGATCTGTTTCTTTCAAAAATATTTTATTTTATAGAAAATCGACTTAATAATTAAAAATCTTAAAAATTTTAATCTGAATCGTAAATTGGGATAAAATCTAAAAATTCCCGATTACACGGGGCCTATACACTTCTTACACAGCCCTGCAGTAGTTGACGGTTATAAGCGCTATTTTCTTTCTTGTATTCCAAGCGTGCGCAGCCGAGAGGCTTAGTCGCTAGGTTAGTAATGCGTTAATTATAAGTAGAGAGGGTTCGAATCCGCAGCGTTAAGAATAATTTTTAATACTGCCTAAAGGAGCGTTTGTGTAAATAAGTGTGTATATAAAAATAGTACGTTAGTGTCTACTTGAAAGTAAATAAAGTTTTGAAATGTACCAAGAATATTCATCGCTTCAATTACTGCTCTTATTTGATATACCTATGTTCCTGCAATTCACTTAACTTTAAAACTGACACTTGGGGTTTTTACGAATTACGGAAAGTAAGTTAAAAGGTAGTCAAACCTACTGAGATTTTTTTTCGGTGTACGTGTAACGAAAACGTACTGTCAATTTACTCAGAAAAAATTTCCTAGCTTGAAAACAGACTTTTTACTGTGAAAACAGTAAACTTAACCTTCCAAGCGAATATCCCTCCGTTGCCCTTAAAAACGGTAAATATTAGAGTCTTAACTCGAATTTTCCCTGTTTTCTCTCAGTGTAGAAAATCCTTTTTATATATTATTTTTTCAGTGAGATACCAGGACAAAATTGATCACGTGACTGCTGATTTATGCCCTTAAATACAATGCGGAGGTCCAATAGGGCCCTAATGGTATCCTTTTTTGTAAGTGGGGTAGCGTAAGGGCTGACCTCACTAAACCCTTACTTGAGAGTCTAGTGGGGCCCACCTTGACAGAAGCGTTAAGTTACCGACGGGGCCCTGACTAGATTTCCACGCTAGATCCCGGCTAGAAATAGGGCAAACTCGTCAGCAGGGCCCCACTAGGCCCCTATCGAAATTTCTACGCGGGCTGTGGTTTGCTCACAGTCGATAAAAAACAATATGGTGCCGTCGACTCAGAGCGCTCTCAGCGCAATAAAATAGCATATTTTGCAACTAGGGAAATGAAAATTTATTTTGCGAGTCTGAAGTTTGATGCCAAACACAGCGTAAGTAACAACCACACGAGTAAAAATAATGTTTTTCCCGTGTCTCACACGATTATTTTTCAACGAGGGGGGCAAAAAATGGATTTGTGTCCAAACGGGCAGAAAATTTTTTACTCGGCAGTCAGCTGAGTGGAAAACAAAAGGTGAAAACCGTCCAAAGCGACCAAAAGCGCAAATGTCAACTGGTAAGGTTTTGGCCTTCATATTTTGGGATGCGCACGGTATTTTATTCACCGATTACCTTGAGAAAGGAAGAACTATTAATAGCAAATATTATATTCTTTCTGGACCTAGCGCTTCGCGCTCGGTCTTGTGCTCTTTGCATACACTTAAGTTTATTTCTTATAATTTGATACTAAAGCTCAAACTAATTTTATAATAATATTACAGATGATGTAACTTTTTAATAAATTACATGATAAAAATAATTTATTTTCTTCCAAATCTCTCAAAAATAAAAAACAATCGTAGACTTTATTTAAGGAAACGATTTTGCAGAACAACGCTTATTTCGTATCTCACATATTTTGGTGAAAAAAATCGAATTTTTTTAATATTAAAAATCAAAACATAAAATATACATCCTGTTCCGAAATTTCTTTATCAGAATTTGTAGACCTCATTTAGGCAAACAATTTTCCATCTAAACGTTTTTTTGTATCTCACATATTTTGTCTAAAAAATGGAATTTTTGAATTTTAACCGTATTTTTTGGAATTGAAACGAAAAACATATGTTTTATCAGAAACTGTGTTAGACAAAATTTGTAGATCTTTTTGAAACAAACAACTTTGTATTCTTACATTTTTTTGGTATTTCCAATATTATTGTTAAAAAATTGAATTTTGGATTTTCAATAGTTTTTTTTTTAATTAAAAAGAAAAATATGCATCTTATGAAAAAATGTTACAATTCAAATTTGTAGGTCTTTATGTAAAAAATAATATTGTATCATAACGTTTTTTCGTATCTCGTATAATTTAACTTGAAAATGGAATTTTGATATTGACTTTTTTCGAATTTGAATATGCTGTAACATTTCTAATTTTGATTTAATCAAAAAATGTTATCAGGATAATTTTTAGAGATTTATGAGCACTATCAAAAACCAGTATTGAAATCTTTGATTTTTTCAAAAAGTTATTTTCAAAAACACAAAAGTACTGCTCAATCCCTCAATTTTGATTGGATGTGGCTGGTTAACGAACTTGTCCTTACTTTTTCGGCTCCGATAAAGTGTACCAAAGCTCAATTCAATCTGACAATTCTATCGAGAGTTATGCCGCACACAACCTACTACAGACAGACACTTTCGTAAAAACCATTTTTTCTGACTCAGGGGGTCTCAAAACGTAAAGATTTGATGAAAATTTCGAAAATAATTTTTCACATAAAACCAAAACCTTCTCATCCATGATGAGAATGTAAAAAGTGCTCTTTCACCAAAACAATGCACCGTGTCACAAGTCGATCGCAACAATGACAAAATTGTACGAATTGCATATTGAATTGCTTCCCCATCCACCGTATTCTCCGGATCTGGCTCCCAGCGACTACTACCTGTTTGCAGACCTAAAACGAATGCTCCAGGGAAAGAGATTTGGCTCCAATAAAGAAGTGACTGCCGAACTGACGTGTATTTTGAGACCAAAGATAAATCGTTCTACAAAAAAGGCATCGAAATGTTAGAGAAGCGTTGTAATGAATGTATCACTTTTGAAGGAGACTATGTTGATGAATGAAGTTGATTTTGGTCTAAAAGTTGTTGTTTTATTAGTCATCCTACGAACTTATTGAGTGATGTGTTATTGAAAAAGTTGCCAAGTTTTCGCAACTTGAAGCGCGATGGGTTTTTTGTTCGCGAATGTGGAAGCGTCGGTACAACTTTTAATAGCTGTACAAATATCCGACAAATTTCCACCTGGAACGAGTACTGGTTTCTCTTCTTTTTTCGATTATTCACTCTCTGAACAAGGTGTCAATCGTATTTTGAAAAATAAATAAAGTTAAATATGTAAATGAAGGATATGGAGTAAGTGGATCACATAGTCAAGAAAAGAATTTCAGTTTTTCCTAAAATTTTTTTACAATAACTAATATTTTCACTTGAAATTTTGAAATATGATGTAGGATATATTAACGGAGGGTTGTAGACTTTAATTAGTTTTAAACAATTGACATAATGTGATCCTGTTTTGTCGACATTATAGCATTTTTTTAACTCTTCTAAACTAATTTAATTAATCTTTCCAAAAATCTAGTAAAAAATAGCCATTATCATACAATAGAACAATTTTGGAGGAAAGTAGAATTCTTTTCTTGATCACGCGATCCACTTGTTCCATCCCCTTAATGAATAACTATTTATCACTCTTTAAATTTTTTTAAATAAAAATTTTTTCCCATCTTATATTATTGTATTTCATTCAATCTACAAACAGAAGTAGTATATCTATGTCCGTTTTTATCTTCTCTACCATTTCTCAAATTTTAAAAAGAAAATTTTATGTACTTTAGACACAAACATATAGAAACCTAAAATCAATAAAATTTGATAATTTCCTAAGTACCACATGCCCTTATGTCAACAAATCAATTTTGAAGGCGGTACTTAACAGTTTTCTCACTGTGAAGTGATATCAACGTGATGAATAATGGAAAGTTTAATTGAAAAGAATTGGTACTCGAAAGACGTGGAATTTCTGTAGAATAATGAAGAAACGATACCTCAAGATAAAGAATTAACATCCTCTGGATAGAATGCAGTTGGAATTTTCGTTTCCCAGTAGGGAACATAAATTGTTGAATGCAACGTGAACTTTCGTGTGAAAAGCTTTGAGTCGTAAACAGCCTTTAGAAAAGTGATTTAGACGCTTGGCGTAATTGCTGAAAGTGAAGCTTCATGGATTTTGTGTCTTGGCAGCCTTCAGCGAGGATAAAATAATAAAGTCGGTAGGAATCATCGATCCTTTTTCCTTACCGCGAACTTGTGGATGAAGCTTGTTGAAGGCAAAGGGTAAATTTCTATAGAAGAAGAGAAAAGGAAGACAATTTAAGTCGAGAAAGAGGAAACTGAATGAACTCACTATTTACCAGGGTATATATATATATGAGTGGATGTTATTTATGAAGCCATTCAATTATGGGAAATTCGAGGCCTGCTAGCTCTCAATTTGTAATTTTCCCAAGATTTGAGAAAGATGTTCTGCTGTCGGGACAAAATGGTGGTCTAGGTTATGTAACAGCACTAGACATAAACACATCGTTTTTAACGATATTATAAAGATAATCTCCTGCCCGCACGCTCAGGCTAGGTTTAAGAGTTCATAAAACGCTTAGCGTCATCGCCCAAGAATCCACCCTTTATGGGACATCGAAGAGTCCTCGTTGCGTTACAGATCCACTTTTATGTTATGATATTGCGATAAATATGTGATCCACCCTGCAATATTGGATCAATTCTTCCGAGAAAGTTATTTTCAACTTTAGATCCAAACTGTTTATCATATAGCAGGCTTTCTTCCCAGACCATTAGACCTTTATTACTGAAAAAATGTAACAGGAGGGAGCTCCACTATTATTATTATTATTATTATTATTATTGCATCTATTATACTATTTTCTTAAACTCATTATAAGCATGATTTATATTTTCATTTTGGAGTAGCTTTGTTCAAGAAATTAGTTACACTTCTAGGAGGCGAAGTGTTTGGTTGAAACGTTATTTTTTTTATGTAACGCTTTGAACATTTCTTACCTTTTATTGATTGATTGATTGACTATTTTCAAAATTCACAACTTTTCTTAATTTTAAGCAACCTAATTATCTAAATTTTATTTTAATCACCGAATCTCTAAGCTTATAGACTACCGGTCAAAAGTTTCAGTTCACCTGTTGTTTTAGTCATTGTCGAAGTATCTTAATTTTCATAGAAACAAGTTAACATTTTTATTTCGATAATAACATAGATGTTGATAAAATTTTGCATCTAGTGATCCTAAGCTATTGGCAAAATGTTAGTTTTATTAAAATATATTACAAAAAACGGCAAATTTCGATCTTTTTGAAAAACGTTGATAACTTTAAAAATAACTAACATTTTAAAAAGATTTTAGTCTTGTTGTAAAGGTAAGACTTCATCGTAATTTACTAACTAATCAAGATATTGTTAAAAAAAATTTCTGGATTCTACCCTGGGGTCAAACATGGTACAAAAACGTCATAACATTTGAAATAAATATTGTACTCTAAACATTATATAAATAAATACAAAATATCAATATTTTCTTAAATATTCCTGAATTCTATTAAAATATGATATACATTGAATTATAAAAAATTCAAGAAGAAGCTACACATTTTTTAAATATCACGACTATTTTCTATTATGTTTAACTTCATTGTAGAATTCAGGAAAAAATTTTAAAAATATCTTGATCAATTAGCAAATTGAATTTGACGTTTTCCGTAATATATTTTTATAAAATTAACATTATCCCTTCAGCTTGCGATCATTAGATGCAAAATTTTATCAACATTCATGTTATTATCGAAAAAAAATGTTAACCTGTTTTTATAAAAATTAATGCACTTTGACAATGGCTGAAACAACAGATGAACTTAAACTCTTGATTTGTAGTGTAATGTTTACAAATCCATGTTTTTTTGAGTTCAAAATTAAGTTCCACATTGTTATCATTTTCTATATAAAAATTAAAATATTTATATTTGAAACGGGAAGAATTGGAAAATTTCTACTGCTTAAGGCTTCAAGGTTTTTTAGTTTCTTAAGTTTTATTCATGTAGGTTTGGAAGAATCACGATATTTTTAATCTTTCTTATATTTCTGGAAAATAATATCGCACTGAATAGAAAAATGCTAAAAAAGCAGCAATCTTCAGCAAATATTTAATGAGATTGTGTAAAGGCCATCCCTTTATTCAAATTAATAATTATAATAATTATGAGAACTAGAAAATAAAATTTGAATTTGTTCCCTTAATTTGGAATATTGAATCTGTTAGCCAATTAACGATAATGTTTGTTCATATACAGAGTGGGTCGATTTTCATGTAATGCAAGGCAATAGTAAATAAACCTCAATCGTTAACCAAAAGCAACCTATTTTCTGTATGAATTCTAACTCTCTTGAGGTTTGGAATATTCTGAACTAATGTGCACACGGTTGATATATAGATTGACTGTTCGTCCTGATAGCGACCGCGGTTTCCAGATCCGAACCCTCCTGAGTCTTGAACTACGCTCTATTAATTCAGAAGGGCTCACTAGGTTCGGACTATTCATTGCGTCATGACACGGTCGACAAGCGAGCCTAAGATCCACAGGGATTTACAACAGAAGCTAGGCTGTCGTCATGACAAAGATAATGTCTCTCATCAATAACAATAGTCAATTACAAGACCTTTGTCGATCTCCCCATATTAAATCAGTAAAATAAGTTGCATTCCTTTCCAATCCTAAAACTAGTCATTTACTTTCTTTTTGAGTAAAGTCCCAAAAAGCGCTTACCTCTGATTTCTTTAAAACTTTGTATACTCATGTATTTTGAGGCGCTAATTACGAATATGATAGTAAAAATACCCGCAAATTTTATTTTCATGGTGATAACTATAAAAGTTATATAAAATTCATGGTTTCTTAAGTTTATTTTGAGAACCACTGGAAATTTCGGAATATATTTTAAACAAGTGTTGGAGATTTCATCAAAATACATATTTCATGTTCTATCTATTTTTTTCATGCGAGTGAGACTTTTTGAGAAAAATGTCAGTTAGGTTTAAAATATTTTTGGAAATTTTCAATAGTTCTCAAATTTTTTTATTTTTTTTACCATGAGAATAAAATTTTTGGGTATTTTCACTATCATATTCCTAATCAGGATCTCAAAACATATGAGTATAGGGAGTTTAAAATTAATCAGAGGTAAGCGCCTTTCGGAAGCTTATCCCAAAATTCTTATAAATCTAGACTGTAAACATTCTTTTGCAAAATTCCCCCATAATTTTTAAAATCCTAATATCTACAAAATTTTCCCTGGTGGAAAAATTCTCCGTAAACTCATGTGGTGAATTTATCAAAATGATTCTCATTTTCGCTTAGATTTGTTAAAAAAATTTCCGTAAAATCTACAAATTTTAGGAAATATAATTTTTTCCAAAAATTGACCAGTTTTTAAATTTTTTTCACAAAATAGTAAATTATTAGAAGTTTTATAAAAATTCCCTGAAATTACGGTGAAAATAAATGTTTGCAACAAAAATGCGGAAACTCTAACAAATTTCAGGGGAATTTCCCAAAATTTTCACCATAAGAGGCTATTTAGAACATAGAAATAGCCTTTATAAAATTTTATAGTTCAAATGATACTAACATTTCATAAAAGTGTATAAGTAACTTACCTAATGAAGGCGTATCCTTTGTCCTTAAAAACACGAATTTCCTGAATTGATCCGAAGGGGGAAAATGTCTTCTGCATAAGCTCCTCTGTCAGTCCATTGGTCAAACCTCCACAATAAACAGTGCAATTGGTTGGACTACTTTGGTTGTAAACCTCATCGAAAGTTAGCGGTTTCGCGTTCGCTGAAATCGAGAAATATCCTTCAATTATAACAGGTCACTACCTCTATTCATGATTACGATTCAATGGTACGAAAGTTCGAATGCCAGTCCTTTCAGACTATTTTCCATTTCAACGCCCTATCACTAACCTTATATGTATTCCATTTTTTAGAATAGACTTCAACTTTTTCTTTCTCCTAGGAAATATTGCCCTTTATTCAATAAGAGAAATGTTATGGAAAAAAATATTGGAACATAGATCCGATTAATAGTAGAAAAATTCCAACTTATTATTCATTCACATTATCAGAAAAAAAAAAACTATATACACATTCATATAAATTTTTATTTACACTTCTAAGGTAAAGAGACAGTCGTAAGCTACAATTATAGTTACTTTTTCATTTAAAAAATCAGTAAAAAATAATAAAAGGTTGGAAAATTTTAATACTCCTAAAAGTTGGATAGTCTCCGCAGATTTTTTACAGTCTAGTTTAACATTTTCTCGTAATTTTTAAATATTTTTTAACCCTTATAGGGGAAAAATCTCGAGACTTGGACTGTATAATGTGGAATCAACATAACGAGAGTTATAATGCTCTAGATTGGGAAACCTCATGACCTCATTCGACTCGGGTCATTGCTCCAGAAAATAAAATTCTTTTGAGAAAAAAAGTTTTTCTTCAAATATCTTTATTTAAATTTATAGGGAATTATTGGCTGAAATTCCGTCAGGACCTGTTGATAACATAATCCAAAAAATCAATTTGAATCTTTGAAAATCAGGTTTAAGAATAAACCTGAAGTTATAGGTAGGAAAATCTAACGAAAAATCCTAGTTGTTGAATAATATAAATGTAAAGTGCGACAAAAAAAGTTTCGTAAATGCAAAGTATCATGATTTTTGTAAATATCTAATAGAAAGTCAAGAAATCACTGCAAATCTTGAAAGAATTAGAAAACCAAGAAATTATTTTCCCTTATTTGTTGTTTTAAATTAATTATCATATTTAATGAGGAAAATAAAAAATGGGTATTTAAATTTTTTATCAATTTAATTTGTTTTTTTCTATGTTAAAAATCCAGTTAACTGAAATTAAAACGTAAATACAATAAATCGTAGGTTTTATGCTTTTACAGGTCTTACAGAAAAATTGAAATTATTTCTCAATGATCATTGACTTTAGAATCTGTCAAGGCAAAGGAGCCAAATTTAATGAGAGTTCAAATAAATAGTAAAATTTACAGTTTCGTGAAATTATCTTCAATTTTAACTTTTTAGACGCATAAATCTTATTCCTTGAAATATTAAATACAGAAAGTTAACCACGTTTTTCTTTATATTCCTTGACTATGTAATCACAATTCTGAGCGTTTATTGAACGATGAAATAGTATATTGTGTAACAAGTAAGGGAAGTATGCAATTCCAGAAGAGTGCTGCAAACTTGACACGAGTCAAGATTGCATGCTTCCCTTACATGTTGCACACGATATTTTTTATGACTAATGTAAGAAATATGCCACTTACCGTGCATGCAGGTCTTATGAAAAATATTTCTTTTTAAAACGAAATGATTGTTTTTTGCTCCAGTAAATTGAAAAGAAGTGTATATTTCGTGACATATTATATATTTGAATAGCCCTGAACTTAGATCTGATAAAAAATTTACTTTTGAAAGAACATTTTTTCATCGTTCAATGAACATTCTCTAAGTAAGTTTCCTTAATTTAAAAATATCGCCCAAATTTAGACTACCAGTCAAAAGTCTAAGTTCACTTGTTGTTTGAGCCATTGTCATAGTGTCTTCATTTTTATAAAAACAAGTAAACATTTTTTTCGATAATAACATGAATTTTAATAAAATTTTGCATTTGATGATCCCAAGCTGAAGGCAAAATGTTAGGTTTATAAAAATATATTACAAAAAACGACAAATTCCAATCTTTTTGGAAAACGTTAATAACTCTAAAAATAAATAAAATTTTTAAAAGATTTTGGTCTTGTTTAAAAGGTAAATATGGTATAGTATAGTATAGTAAGTATAGTAATTTGTTAACTGTTCAAGATATTTTCAGAACTTTTTCCTAGATTTTACCCTGGAGTCAAACATGATACATAATACTCGTAAACTTTAAAATAAAGATTGTACTCTATGCATTATATAAATAAATTAAAAATATCAATATTTTTATAAATATTCCTAAATTCTATTAAAATACGATATACATTGAATTATAAAAAATTCTTATAAGAAGCTACACATTTTTTAAATATCACGACTATTTTCTATTATGTTTAACTTCATTGTAGAATTCAGGAAAAAATTCTAAAAATATCTTGATCAATTAACAAATTACCGTGAAGACTTAAATTTAAAACGAGACCAAAAACTTTTAAAAGTGTTAATTATTTTTAGAGTTATTAGCATTTTCCAAAAAGATTAACATTTTGCTTTCAGCTTGTGAAAAATTTTATTAAAATTCATGTTATTATCGAAAAAAAATGTTAACCTGTTTTTATAAAAATTAATGCACTTTAACAATGGTTAAACAACAGGTGAACTTATACTTTTGACCGGTAGTCTATATAATAATTTCACAAACTATAGTACTGCTCGTTGATGAAGTGATACAAATTCCGAAAATCGTATCTTCTGTTTCCATTAAATTATTTACACGTGATGTACAAAAATCAAGAATTCTGAATGTTCTTTTCGTAGCAAAAATACAATAAATAATTCAATAGAAGCAAACCACATCAATTTTATTAGCCGAAACAGTTTTTGAATTAATACTAAAAATAAAAAATTGCGAAATTCAGCTAATAAAAAAATTTTATTTGTAAAAATATGATTTGTAAATTGTAATATTTTTAATTAAGTAATACTTCAAGAAAGATGGAAGAAAATTGTTGTAATCATAAGAAAAGGTCGTGCTCTATATCTCCTTCATTTCCTGAGTAGGAGAAGAGGGTTAACGGCGTCTCAGGATCAGATTGGGGTGTAAGCTCGCGATATCGGACACCAATGCCGAAGAGGTTAGTAACAGAGCCGAGTTTACGATCCTACGGGGCTTACTACCAAGGAGTAGACTCCGGGTGTAATGCGAATGGGTGAAATCGCTCTCACCCCTTCAATTTCCACTTTCACCCACTCCTTTTGTCCGTCATTCTTTTCTTCTTGTAATTGCAGCACGTGAGGATAAAAAGCTTTTGTGGAAAACTGTCTATGAGTCGACGCGTCATAAACTCAACTTTCGGAGGAGAAATTTGCTTTCTTTCAATGCTTTCGGAAAAATACCTTTCCTGGAATAATTTTACCAAACAAAAATTAATAACACTCAAAAATATTTTTGCTTTTTCTATTTTAAATAATACTCGTTCTGCAAAAAAAAAATTATTCATTTTTGCAAAATTTCTATGTGTATATATACAAACATTCCAGAGAAAAATCCAGAAAAATATCATTTCTAAAGATTTGATCAGTGATAAAATTTATTTGGCATAGTTATGATAGCTTTTGAATTCAATAGCCTTAAATTTGAGCACTCTGGTATTGAAAGAGCTTTTGAATTTAAATGCATTAGAATCAGATTGGTTTTCAACTTCGATAAGTTTCGAGTTCAAAACCCACAGTGAAAGGAGTGAATTTATTTTGGCTGAAGAACTCTAAAAGTATTTCCAAATGTAAAAGTTTATATTCAAAAATAATGCTTACTGCACGGAGAAACTTTTTATAGCAATATATGTTTTATTTTATAACGATAATTCTAAAAATATTAGGAATCTAGGGAAAATCAAGGTGCAATGGTAATTATTCCTAGCGGACCGGACATTTTTCGCAGTCAAAATACTAAAGATTCAAAAAATGATATGAAATTTTAGTATAGATTACAGTAAAGTTTAATACAATCCATAGTAAATTATCATAAAATTCATCCAAAGTTGAGTATTTCGCTGCGAAAGATTCTTAATATGACACGCTTTTCACTAAATTGTAACATACACACAAAAATATCTAGTTAAAACAACTGGAATCCCGGTTAGGCCATATTTAACATTATTTTTTAGTTATTTCAACCAAGTTGTTTTAACTGGACTTTTTTTTCTAGTATAGTTTAGTAAAAATTGTAAACTTGGGTTTCTCCGTGTGGGTAAATGAATTTATGCTCAAGTAATATTTTTTTATTTCAGTTTCAATCAATCCCAATTTGAAATATGAAGGGGAAATTCAATTTAAAATTTACCTGTACTTATTCACCTACACATATGATTCAAAAATTGAACAAGCAAGTACTGGTGGTATTTGTCCAACAATAATATGTTTTGAACATTGCACGAATACTGAAACATATTTTAATTAAAGTTACATGAAAAGTGGTGCAAAAACAAGAAAAGAAGTAGCATCAAAGAGTATAGGAGAAAAGTGATGAAGTTACCAGAGCAAAGATGAAAGAATTCATAAGACGCGAGGATTTGAGGATTTTCCAAAGCTTGATACTACATCCCGTCAGGAGTTTCCACTCGAAAATCCCGGGTAACCCCGGAGGCAGATTCAAGTGCATACTTTCCCGCGTGAAGCTATCGCTTGAAGCGCACGATATCGTACCTGGATCCGCGGATTAAATCTCTTTTAAAATGAAAGACCGTTAGTTCGAGAGATAGAGCGGTAGTAGAGAAAACGAAAAAGAGCGTTGTCTAGAAGTAAACGAGAGAGGAAAACCGCCTGGTGATTAAAATTTTACCGAGCCTTATCTTCTAGAGTTGATTGACTTTGAAGTCATTTGAAACAAGAGATTGAAGCTTTTGTAGAAAAACTTACCCCTTGACTCACGAAGGTATTTCTGCTTTGCAACTTTCGTTTCTGTTCTACTTTAAGAGCATGAAATAACATAAAAACCTCAAAGGTAATTAATTCCTCTAGACGTTAAAACATTTGAGCCAGAAACAAAATTAATGAGACCAAAGGATTTGTTAATTTCTTGAAAATTTACAGAAAACAGTAAAATTTAATAACAAAATCGCTTCCCGAGCAGAAATCATGACACTCTGCCGACTGTGACGATCGGTTAAATGTTGGTCCAATCTAGGAGATCGACTGTAAATTGCCAACGTTGGTACAATGTTGGCAAACACTTGGCCCAACCTTATTCCGGCTGTGGAAAAAGTAAATTTCCGATAGTGGATGTACGACTGTAAAATACCAATGTTGGTAAACAATTGGCCCAACCTTATTCAGACTGTGGAAAAAGTAATTTTCCGATAGTGGATGTACGACTGTAAAATACCAATGGTGGCAAACAATTGGCCCAAACTTATTCCGACTGTGGAAAAAGTAATTTTCCGATAGTGGATATACGACTGTAAAATATCAGCGTTTGTACAAGTACAATGTTCGATGTACAACAGGCCCAACCTTATTCCGACTGTGGAAAAAGTAATTTTCCGATAGTGGATGTACGACTGTAAAATACCAGCGTTTGTACAATGTTGAATGTACAACAGGCCCAACCCCTTTCCGACTGTGGAAAATGTAATTTTCCGATAGTGGATGTACGACTGTAAAATACCAATGGTGGCAAACAATTGGCCCAAACTTATTCCGACTGTGGAAAAAGTAATTTTCCGATAGTGGATGTACGACTGTAAAATACCAGCGTTTGTACAATGTTGGATGTACAACAGGCCCAACCTTTTTCCGACTGTGGAAAAAGTAATTTTCCGATAGTGGATGTACGACTGTAAAATACCAACGTTTGTACAATGTTGGATGTACAACAGGCCCAACCTTCTTCCGACTGTGGAAAAAGTAATTTTCCGACAGTAAATGTACAAGGTCCACCCAGTGTCTAATCGACTCTGATAATTAACACTGTAAAATACCAGTGTTTGTACAAAGTTGATTCGATACTGGTACACTCTAAAAAAGTCTAATGGTAGTGAATTTACGTTCCTTTCAGAATGCATCCATTGAAATTAAGCAGATTTCTTTTGTCTATCAACAGAATCGCTTTACTGTTATTGTAGTATTGATGATAACCGATTTAATATTGGCATTTGCCAAAGTTGGGCTTGTGTACATTTCTAATATTTATATTAGATAGATTATATCATACAATTTGTTTTCTTTCATCATCGAAATTATTTATTTTTTTTGTTTGAGAAAGGATTTCATTTCAAGACCAAAGGAAATACTTTGACAGTGAAAAGTTAGCAATTGAAACGATAATCGTTCAACTTCTAAAGGATTTCCTCTCATGCCAATTTTGAATAAAAAATCCTTTGATAGGAAAGGAAATCGTTTGAGAGTCAATAATCTGTTTTTAGAGTGTAGTCTTCTTTAAAAAATGTCTTTAACCGTAAAACATGGATTTAATAATAAAAGTATATAGACCAGTATTTTAGAAATGTTGACAGCCAGTGTTCAAAATATGTTGGTTACCAGTATTGATACAACGTTGGAAATTAGTATTGTACCAACACAGTACATCGTTATCATTTCGACTGTCCGCCGACAGTCGGAAGTTGGTATCCAGCATTGGATCGACGTTGGTCCGATTGTTAATTTCTGCTTGGGTTCTTATATTAAATATAAAGTTTCTTCATCAGAGTATATGAATTTTATATGGTTTCTAATCGTAAGGTTACTTAATTAACTATTTGATTAAGGTAGTTGATCCACGAAAATGAGACCTCAGGCAAAATAGATAATTTTTCTTTCAAAAATAGCAATATTATTATTGAAGGACTAATTTGAAAGAGAAAAGATTATTTTCCAAGAAAAAAATATGAATTGCAGAACAATAAGGTATTTAACAAATTTTTATGTTTGCCGAACTTTTTTCTGTGTCGCTTCCTACAAAATTTTACAAAATGATGCGATTTTACTAAATCACGAATCATTTTTTCAGGAAAAAGAATCTTCACAACTTCACTGTTACCAATTTTTGGAAATAAATTCTTTAATGGCTAAAACAATTAAAAATCGGTTTTCCAAAACAAAATTTTTATAAATAAATTGTTGAATTCAGTAATAACTTATTCAATCAGTCTTTTTCCTAAAAAAAATCATGTGATTCTAATAAATCACAGATCATTTTGTCAGGAAAAAGATTCTCTACAACTTAACCGTTTCCAATTTTCCAACATAAAAGAGATATGAATGGATAACATTAAGAAGGCCTATCTAGTTCGTTTTAGTAAAAATTTACAGTTACCTATACTTGACAATAACTCTTTTAGTTTGATTTTCGTGAATAAATTGTTGCAATATTTTACTGAAATATACCAGACCTTGCAGAAATATTTTGTTTATTTTTTATAGATTTTTAAAGCATTTAAAGAATTCTAAGATACAGGTGAAAAATTTCTCAAACGCCAATATTTTCAGGACGCGTTTTCATGGTTTATGTTTACTTCGAAATCCTATCTCACATCTCTATAAAAAAATCAGATCGAATTTAAACTGAAAATTCAGGGATGGGGAGATAAAAAGTTGTTTCAGTAAAATCTATCAAATTTCAAAATTCGTGATCACTTTACCGAAAAAATGTGAAAGAATGAGATTCAATTTAATTAAATTTCAAAATTAAATGATTAAAATTACAATTAAAAATAATTCAGCTTCATTCAAATTTCGAAAAATAAGATAATTCTAACTTCTATTTTGTCCCATAATCAATTTAAATGATAGTTTGGCACAAGTGTCTTTTAAAGACATTTCGAGTTCTTGAAACTTGTCTTTAATCTTTCTTTGTATTTGGCACCATTTTCAATACAAATTCTTAATCGACCGAAATAGTTTGGAAAAATTTGTATATAGTTCAAAAAAAGTTAATTTGCAAGAAAAGTCATCCTTGACCTTAAAGTCACATCAAAAAATTATCCCTTCACCGAAATCAAAATAATTTTTACAGCGCCATTTAGGATGATTTACTCAAAGTCAACTCTCAATAATTTTCTGTAAAATTTATTTTACAATCGAAAACTTTTTCGCCTCCACTCTTAAATTATTTAGAGTTTTTAACCTTCTAGAGAATTTTAAATATCATATAAGGTTTATTTTAATTGAGAAATACTAAAAGAAGACGCACGAAAAAGAATAAAAGTGATTTTGAGGCTGCCTTTTCATATTCTCTTTCCTATTTACTATTTGTTTTTTGTCCTGTCATAATTCTTTCGTAAAATGTTGACAGTAATTAAAAAAAGGATATTGAGAGAATTTTAGTTATTTGAATCAATTGGATATTTTGTAATGAAAAAAAATTGCTTTCTTTGATTTATCGTTTACAGTGGTATTATTATTTGTTAATAAAGAACTGGCACTTTGAGTGCAAAGCTCTGAGCTTTTGTGATGTGGAACGCGAAAGTTCAAATAGTTTGTACTAGCTTTGTATGAGGACTGAGAGGGAAAGGAAATCAGGAAGAGAGAGAAGAATGGAAAATCGGTTATCGCCATCCAATGAGGGTTACTGATAAATGAGCTGGTAGACGCCCTTGTATGCTATTCATTAAACATTTAATTAAAAACACATGCGTATGTTATATGAATAACCAAAACAAAAACACACACAACATTAAAATCTACATTCCAATGATAAAGATTTTCAGAAAGTGATGAAACCTTAGTGGTTATTCATAGTAAAATGACACGCAACCGAAAACTGATAGCAACCCTGCTTACAAAATTTATGCGGAAATAAGATAGGGTTGTAATTTATAGCTACTATTTTTAAATTCTTTTTTTCTAGTATTTGGATTACATCACCACTAACTTCATTTTTTGGAGGGTTCAATAATAATAAAAAGTTCAGGAGTGTATTACATGAAAAAAATTTAGATAGATGAAATGATATTATTTTAAATAATTTTAGGTACGTATTAAAAATACCTTTGCTCATGCAATTAATTATCATATTAGAAAAATATCTTTAAAGTATAAAGATAGGAAATTAAAAGAAAATCAAGATGTGCGAATTATCTGTGCAATACATTTTACACGTTATGAAAATAATTTGATATTTGAAATGGAACAATGTTTTAAATAAGTTTTTAATATATTCTCTAGCAGACTTGGCTTTTATTCTTAAAGAGTAACTGAACGAGAAAATGCATTTTTCGATTTAATAAGTAAGCACTTATGTCGTGTATACATTGAATATATAAAAATATAATGCAAGTTTGCTCTCGCGAAGTATTTGCAAGCTAATAGGTATTGTATCAGAGGGTAAGTGAATGACGGTAAAAGCTGAAAAATATAGATGCTGAAATCCATTTCAGGTGATCGAAAGAACACTACCACTAAATCCTGTTATCGGATCATACATATATGTAGATGTTTGATATCGAAAAAAGAATTAATGATGATATAAAGTGGACTCTGAAAAAGTAAAGTGAAAAATGAGAATGAAACATTGTTCTTATTCTGCAACCTGTTATTATTTCGTCTTGTTATTTCTGGAATTGAAAAAAAATCTTTATTTTTATAGCCTTTCATTTGCTTAATTATTATTCATATTCTTTATTTCAAACGCAAGTATTTTGATAATATCAACAAATGCAAGCATGCAAGATCAAGGTAAATAGAAAAGTATATTGAAAAAGTAATAAAAAATTTCATTTATGAGAATATGAGGACATTTTTCAACTTATTAAAAAATATTTACATTTGCACGATTTCTAAGACGAAATGACGTAATAATTCAGAACATACAATTCTCAAGTCACAGAATAAACAGTGATCTCTCCTTTGAGCAGACGATAATACTACTTTTATTTAATTTAATTAGTTGAATTACTTAATTAATGTTAAACTCAAAAGAGAGTACGGCAGAAAATGTATGCACGTGAGAAAAATACAAGAAGTGAAAACAAATTGAAATTGATAATTACAGTAAAGTGTAAGGAATTAAAATAACGATGGTGAAAAATTTAAAAAGGATAAATGTATACTGTTCAAGTGTATCTCAAGATAAGTAAAGAAATACGAATAAGAAAGAAGTAAGAGAAATGTTAATAAAGTATGAAAATAGGAAAGTATGTTCAATAGAGGATTATATATGGTAATGAGATAAAACGGTTTTAGTTAGGTTGCTTTGAACTTTTGGTAAACTTACATACCCGCCTAAGCACACCCTCTTTTCTCTCATCTTTCTCTCTTTCTCTTTGCTACAGGTCTTAAGTTCTGCTTTTTCACCCTCCTGTAAAATATCCGTGTTAGAGCGAAACCTTCATATTTCTTTTCACACGAAATGCATTTCAATTATTTATTATTTCTATTTCTCAAAAATAAATAAAATATTCTAATTACAAAAAATGTTATTTAATTTAAAGAAAATCTAATTGGATTTTGAACATAAAGTTTGGCTTTATCTTCAACTTGATACTAAAGGGAATTCCGAAAAGATATATCCCTCTGCGAACGTTTTTTTTGTTTAGTGGAAAAATCTCCAAATAGAGAAAAGAATTTTTCGGTCATACGTTCAAATTTTCGTTTATTCAAATAATCAAAAAACAGACGTTTCGGCACCTCCTTTGGGCCTTTATTAATGTATAAAAAATATTACATTCTGTAGAAATACTTAAACAATGTTATACAAACAAAATCTTAATATTTTTAAAATCGAAATAAAAAAATCATCCAAGGCCCATGCATCTTTTGACAAATCTGTATTATTGTTACCTATCGTGCAATCTCATTTATATAAAAAAGTACAAAGAGTTATATATCAAGTTACAATCAGAAAGAATACACATCAATGATTACTATCAACCCAAGTGCGAAGTTAGATATGGCCCAACACTGGCCCAGCATCGGCAAAAAATTGCCAACGTTTGTACAATGTTGGAAAACAATTGGCCCAACCTTATTCCGACTGTGGAAAAAGTAATTTTTCGATAGTGGATGTACGACTGTAAAATACCAGCGTTTGTACAATGTTGGATGTACAACAGGCCCAACCTTTTTCCGACTGTGGAAAAAGTAATTTTCCGATAGTAAATGTACAAGGTCCACCCAGTGTCTAATCGACTCTGATAATTAACACTGTAAAATACCAGTGTTTGTACAAAGTTGATTCGACACTGGTACACTCTAAAAAAAGTCTAATGATACTGAAGTTAGGTTCCTTTCAGAATGCATCCATTGAAATTAAGCAGATTTCTTTTGTCTATCAACTGAATCGTTCTACTGTTATTGTAGTATTGATGATAACCGATTTAATATTCGCATTTGCCAAAGTTGGGCTTGTCTTCATTTCTAATATTTATATTAGATAGGTTATATCATACAATTTGTTTTCTTTCATCATCGAAAATTTTTTTTTGTTCGAGAGAGGATTTCATTTCAAGACCAAAGGAAATACTTTGGGAGTAAAAGGTTAGCATTTGAAACCATAATCGTTCAACTTCTAAAGGATTTCATCTTATGCCAATTTTGAATAAAAAATCCTTTAATAGTGAAGGGAATCGTTTGAGAGTCAATAGTCTGTTTTTAGAGTGTAGTCTTCTTTAAAAAATGTTTTCAACCGTAAAACATGGATTTAATAATAAAAGTATATAACCAGTATTTTAGAAATGTTAACAGTCAGCGTTGTAAATTTGTTGGTTACCAGTGTCACGTCCCGCGACTCTACCGCCACAAGTAACAAGCAGATTAAGAAACCAATAAAGGGATCAAGACAGCATTACAGCGAGTGTGATTTTATCGACGCAAGTTATAGACAAATCTACAGATCAATAGGATGATCAATATTAAATTACCATGTGTCGTTATAATACCCACACATGATAACAAATCGACTGACCAAGAGAGAAAGTGAATGAAGCCCTACAATACCAACACACTACCGTCATAACATGCGACTTGTAATAGCATGTGACTTGTAATAACATGCGACTGGTCATAGCATGTTACTCGTCATACCTGACCTTTCAAAGTTCTATAAAAAGCGAAAGTTCCAAGAGAAGTCAGTCCAGTACCATCATCTTTACACCGCGAGTTCAGTTAGTTAGTCCACGTCCGATTTCTACAATGTGACCAACGCGAGTCCAGTCCAGTGCCATCGAATCTATACCGCGAGTGCAATCCAGTTAGTCCAGCTTCACCAGATTTCTACCGCTACGCAACCCGAATTCTAACTCGACGCTGAGTTCAACGACATTAGAAAGTGAAGGGGAATCGCCTTCCAAATTTTCTCGAAACTGGGATCGAAGAATCAACTAGATCAACTGTCTAGATTACGAATTTACTATACAACAGCAACTATCTGAAGATTACAAGTTACACTCAACTGACCACATTCGCTTACTGGACTCAATTGATCATCAATCAATTCAAACTCAGGATAACTAAAAGGGTATTTCTAATTTTGATTCTATTTTACATTTCCATGGTGCTTACCTGATAAAATTTCAATTGTCAATAAATATATTTTATATACCTAACCCTTCTCAATCACTGACTATTCCTCATCCCTTAGAGAGGATCCTTCTGATCCTGACATAAAACGAGGAGATCTTTTAAAAGAGAAATGTTACGTTTCTGACGTAACACCAGTATTAATACAACGTTGGAAACTGGTGTTGTAACAACGCTGTACATCGTTATCATTTCGACTGTCCGCCGACAGTCGGATTCCGACAGTCGTAAGTTGGCATCCAGCGTTGGATCGACGTTGATCCAATTGTGTTAATTTCTGCTTGGGAAGCGGCTACACTGGCCCAATAACAATAGCCGACTGTTGGATGCCGAGATTGGGCCAATATTGTGCCGTATTATCAGCTTCGTCAATTCGCACTTGGAAATACATTTTTAATTAATGTTAAATTTTACCACGCTTTATCTAATGTTTATTCACGCTTTGTGATAATGTGGTTCGTAAAAGTAGTAAACTTATATAAATTTAAAAAGACTTCTAATCATATGATGGAAAAAACATAAGTTTCTCACAATATGATAATCTGTGATAAATAATTAAATCTAAAAACTACAATGTTTACGGTAAATAGTTTTTAATGACTCCATTTTTATTAAATGACACTCATCGTTTGTATAACACTCTTTAAATATTTTTACAGAATGTAATATTTTTATTGAAATTTAAAGAATTTGAAATCTTTCTGTGGAAAAAGAGACGCTTTCGACTGCACTGAGATTCGAGCCTAGGTCTTTCGATTGCCGGTCGATTTCATTCAGCCGGTTTATTTCATTTTGACAATTTGAATCAACGAAAATTGGAATGTATGACCGATTATCTTCTTACTATTTATTTTCTTCTCATTTAAATTATGTTATTAGCCATAAAGCTGGAATTTTCATTTCTACGGAAAACTGAAAGCTTTTGTGAACATTTAATCCAAATAATTCGTTTTATAAAATGTAAAATCTAGGACGATTTGTATCGATTTTATGGAAGTTAACTAATTCCCGTGGAACATCATAGAAGTCGACTTTCAATCTTTTGCGAGCAACTGGTTTCAGCCTTGGAAATGAATTTATTCCCTCGTACGTTATTCGTTATGTAGGTACGTGCAGATCTGTAGAGGAATTCGACTGATCACCCAAACGTGGTTACGAAGGGTGAATACTGCAACGTCTCGTTATTGAGGGGTTGGTACCCATGGTATGCCGGAAATCAGGCAGAAGGATATATCGACCAGTACCAGATTAAGGATCGAGGTAGTCGGGAAGTCGGCCAATAAAATTGTTCGCATTGCGATTTTGCGTTTATATCAGAGGTTCGTTCAAACGGATTTCGAAGGATCTCGATAAGAGTCGTAAGGTCCAGATACATCACGATCTTTGTTGATGGTTCTTTCACAGCAAATATAGCTAACATTTTTCTCTTTTTATGACAAATTCCTTTCGATAGTTCACTGACTCGCATTTGCTGTGCATTACATCCTAAGAAACGATATAAACGTTACCCAAGAAAAAAAAATTTGTATTATACAGTATCGTAACTTTATTCCAAATGAGTTTCAAATGGTTTGTTGCATTTGATTAGAAAATAGGAATGAATTTGTGCAAGGGAAGAATTTTGATAGAAATTATTATTGAAGATATATGTTGATGTTGGTAGTTGTCATCAGTGATTCATTTTGAATCTAAAAAGTACATAAAACAATTTTGCTAACTAAGGGCTTCCTTAATGGGAATTTTATTATTTACTTCTTTTTTTATTGCATCGATTAAAACTTGGAAATGTTTCGACTAAAATACTTTAAAAACTTTAAAAAGAGATTAAAAATTGACAAGTTTTTTATAATAAATTAGAAACTTATATAAAATATCTATGTAAATATTTCTTCGGTATAAAGCAATTGAGAATAACATTGCTTCCGGAAAAATACTTTTAGACTGAAATTTTTGTTTTGGAATGAACTGATAATTTGGGTTAAATATGTAACTGTGCACAAAATTATAGTCAAAGTTTCTTTGGTATAAAGTAGAGTTTAGAAAACATTAACATTTTTGTGCACTCTAAAAAAAAGTCTATCCATAGTGAAATTACGTTCTTTTCAGAATGCATCCATTGAAATTAAGCATATTCCTTTTGTCTACCAACAGAATCTTTTTCCTGTTACAAAACTCATCTGTGAGATGCAAAAAGAAAATATTTTTAGCAATGAACGATTTTTTTTGACTCTGAAAAGAAATCCTCTAATTATGTAAGGATTGCATTTCTAGACTAGGAGACGAAGTGCGCCTGCGCATTAGTGAGTGTACATCGTCTGATGCTAATCTGTTCACAGATATTTTGTCAGTACGGTGCCAACTACGAAGAATATATTTTTTTTATTTGTAAAAAAATATTTTGATTCGAAATTATTAGTAAAATGTTTACTATAGAATTTATTGTGAAATTTAAAATGCAACAAAGTTTAAAAATAATTTTGTAACACTTTTCCAACATTATATATTTAATAGATTATGGACTTTCAATTTTACACGTATTGGAAAATTTGTAATGTAAGCAAAGTTATATCTTAAAATTTCTTTAAGCTGAAATCTAAGACGGGTCGTTATTATATTATTGAAAATGATCGATTGAATATTGGGATTTGTCAAAGTTTGGCTTGTGTATATTTCTTATAGGTTATATCATAGAATTTGTTTTATTTTAACATCGAAATTATACTTCCTTCACATGACAAAGGATTTTATTTCCAGACCAAAGGAAAAACTTTGTCAATAAAATTATAGCACTTGAAATGAAAATACTTCAACTGTTAGAGGATTTCCTCTTATGCCAATTTTGAGTAGAAAATCCATTCATTGTGAACGGAATTGTTCGACAGTCAATATTCCGTTTTTAGAGTGTGGCATACAGTAATTTTTGCAAACAAGCTGAGTTGATATCATATTATAGTTTATAAATTACATCCCTAACACGCAGATTTTGTTTAAACTAATGAAATTATGCAACTTAGGATAGTTGTCGTCCTAAAAATCAGGTCTCTGGAAAAAAAAGTTCTTCTATAATTATAAGACTGAAAATGATATTATCAGTCGTGTCGTGTCTTATTTCTACAATTGGAAATAGTGGAGTTGAGAATATTTTTTCCAAAAAAGTAAGCCATGATTTATGCAAATCCAATCATTTTTCAAGAAATTGTTAAAAAGCGATAGTGAGGAAAAATTCTATTGCAAAAATCATTAGTAAAAGTATTATTCTTCGTGAGTTTTAAATTTTTTTCATAATAAATAATGTTTTTTTTTTCATAAGACACGACTAATAATATCATTTCAATAATAATATCAGATAAAACTTTTTTCCAGAGATCTGTTTATTGGCACGACAATTACGTTGAAATTTGAATACGGAATTTTTTATTCCACCAAGTCGAGGTGAATTGGAGTAAATTAAGGTCAGGAATTACTTATCGGTTTCTACTTTATCGACATTTTTTGCCTTTTTATTAACATACTCCTACCTTACCGACATCGAGAACTATCGACACTCAATATGGTTCGTATCACTGCTAAACTTTAAAAACTTTGAATTGAATCAAGTATAATTATAAATTATACTGCATAATATTATTTTCTATCTGTTATATTTACCTAGATCTTTCCTAAGGCGAAGACTTTTTTTAAATTAGGATAGATATGAACCACAAATGCAGTAAAAGTTCCGTGTGTCTTTATAAGAAAGGAATCTCGAAGAATGTTTTCTTACTGAAAGTTCAGCATAAAAGCTAAAACTCCAACATAAAAAATTGAAAGATATTTGATTGGATATGAAATGCGGATAGTTGTATAAAACAATGAAATTATTTACGTTTTAAATCTGTTACTCTGAATTTGCTGTTATGTTACAACTAAAGCACACATTATATGATATATAAAAAATAGGTACTCAAGTTGATAGAACGTGTTTTTGATGCTTTCTTTTCTAATTGCAAGTTCCAAATTATTATACAAGATATTTGTAACTGTGATCATTATTTCAATCAGACAACTAATTGGTCATTTCAATTTTTACCAAAGAGTTGCATGCAGATAACTAATCTCAGTTACCAGGGCAAACTTGTTCCCAGTATTTTTATAGAAATAGAAAATTTTCATAGTTGTATTCGTTACCACTTTATACATTGTAAAATTAATGATCAATTATATGCAACAAAAAATAGTTTTTTCATTAAAAATAGTTATATCTGAAGCAGAATCTTTTATTTAATGAGTTCTTGCTAGATATGGATTTAAAGCGTAGATATCTGCCATACCAGCGGGGGTTACCCGCTTTATTTAAAAAAAAAAACATGAATCATTTATTTATTCCAAATTCCATCCAAGAATTTGTCAAATATTTCTTTTTGCCAACTTCACCCCAACCGTGAAACCTCACTTATTTTCTAAATTTAAGGTAGTTGTTGTGCCAAATATCAGGTCTCTGGAAAAAAACCTTTTCTACGATTTTAAGACTTGAAATTATATTATCAGTCGTGTTTTATGGATAAAAAGATTGTATTCATGGAAAAAAATTTGAACTTACGAAAATAATACTTTTATTAATTATAAAATGACATATTTCAAAACACGTTACACAAAAGTATTAATTCAAAATTCCTGTAAAGGATTAAAATATTGGAAATAATAAAAACAAGGGAAATCATAAAACTCAAAAACTTATCTCATAGCTTGTAAATCAAAATGGCGTAGTCCAGTATGTATAACACGTTTTGAATAGGTATGTAGAATTCATGGAACACTTCATTTTTATTTGCAAGCTAAGAGATAAGTTTTTGAGTTTTATGAATTCCCTTATTTTTATTATCTCCAATATTTTAATCTTTTACAGGAATTTTGAATTAATATTTTAATTTATGGCACCGAATAGGCCCCCAAATGTGGCCGAAACGTTTGCCTTCCTTTTTTACGTTTTTTAATATATCTGCCATTGATAATCATTTTTAAATGAAGAAAATAAGAAGAAACAGAACATATGCCAAAGCAACAAGAAATGAATATAAATTCTACTTTTAATAATGTTTTTTGTAATGGAATTTCCACTTACTATCGCTTCTTGACAATTTTTCGAAAATTATTGGATTTTCATAAATTATGCCTTATTTTTCGGAAAAAATATTCTCTGCAACTCGACCGTTTCCAATTTTAATAATAAGTAGAAAATCCTCAAATACAACTATTTGAAAAAAAATTGTTTTGACGATTTCAGTCCCTTGAAATTTTACTTTTAAAATTGCTAAAATTAGAACTGTAGACAACAATTTTCTTAAAAAATAAATCATGATCATTTAAATATCCAATCATTTTTTAAAAATTAGTAAGAAGCGGTAGTAAAGAAAATTCTTTCACAAAAAACATGATTAAAAGCATTAATTTTTTTAAGTAAATAAAATACAATATTCTTCCTTTCATAAAACACGACTGATAATATCATTTCAAGTCTTAAAGTCATGAAAAAACTTTTCTTTACAGAGTCCTGATTTTTGGCACATCTGTCTTAAAATACTTTGGACTCGAATCAAGTCTAATTTACATAATTACGTGATAGAATAATGTTTCTATCAAAATATCAAGTTCCTATACTGTGAATACATCGATTCATATCACAAACCTAATATTATTCTCGTCAGCGATTCTTCCATTCTTTCGTTACTAAAACTGTTTTTTCCATTTATTTTGTTGTAAAGTAAATTATCAAAATCTTTGTTTAAGGTAGTTGATCCACGAATAAAAATAAAAATAAAAATAATTTTATTAATAAATTTTATTTTTGCCCACACTTTTTTTCTTATCGCTTCTTACCAAATATTAAAAAATTATGCGATTTTAATAAATTACAAATCACTTTTTCAAGAAAAAGATTCCCTACAACTTAACCATATCCAATTTTCGAAAATGAATAAATTATCATCAAATTCAGCAATTTGTTTATAAAAATTTCGTTTTGGAAAATGTGTTTTAATGGTTTCAGCCATTAAAGAATTTATTTTTTAAAATAATTTTTAAAATTTGGTAAGAAGCGATAAAAAAAAAGTTGGGTCAAAAATAAAAAATGGTTAATGCATTATTTTTCTGCATTTCAAATTTTTTCATGTAAAATAATCTTTTCTCTTTCAAAATAGCCCTTCAATAATAATATTGCTATTCCTGAAAGCAAAATAATCTATTTTTACCTAAGATCTAATTTTCGTGGATGAAAACTACCTTAAATATGATCCTTTTCATGAAATTGATTTACCCCATGCGAAAAAATAGCCAATAGTAATGTTATTTCAAAAAACAACATTGCCTTGGCGGACAACTTTGCCCTGGTGTCTAATACCCTACACTCTAAAAATATTTTTTTGAAACTTCCAATAAAGTATTGGAAGTAATTAACCAATAATTGTTATGAAATTTTTATATAAATTTTAAAATTTTTATATAAATCATATAGGAAATATTCAATGACGTGTCGAATATTGCGTGTCTGACTGTAAAATTCTAAGACAATACTTGAAAAATTTCGAAACTAAAAAAAAACCCAATAGGGATTCGAATATTTCTTGTAAATTATTGAAATAATTCGATAGAAGATTATTTTTTCAATTTATTATTGAAAAATTTCATCACCTCTGTATTGGAAAATTACGATTTTTTGTTTACAGTGTATATAGAAAGAAAATGAACTTATCAAAATGGAATAAGATAACCAGATAAGATCAAAGTAAGAAGAGTACTAAAAGAAATGATAATGTTATAAACTTACAAAAAAAAAATTGTTTGGAAAGATGTATATCTGTTTGGTGGTAAGACTGAATGAGTTGGGACGGCAATGATCGTAGAAGTTGTGGTAGTGGAGGATAAGTAGCGAACAAACAGCCGTAAATAATCGTAGAATAACCCTTTAGCTAAGGCAAGGATGCTGCATGGTGTCTGGTATGAAATCTGGCGTGTGAGAGAGCACGAAGTAAAGAGAAGAACACAAAACTACGTTGGGGTAAACCAACGCCTAAGAATACATACAAACTTTAACGGCCTTCGTTACTTAGCTTTCTTGAAAAAGGTAGGTGAGCTTGAAGAAAGTGCCATCCCCACCTAAGTTTTATAGGACTGATAATATCCCTGAGAAGACACGGAATGAGGAAAACAGACTGAGACTAATGTAGAGTCTTTAAAATCTTGGAACGCAATATTAAGCCCTCATGCTGAATAATTTTTCGGAACATTAACCTTTCCCAAAGTTGTGGTAAACAGATGGAAAGCAGAAGAAAGAGTTAAGAAAATAGAGTAAAGAATTTCTCTCTTCAAATATTTAATTCGCATCAATTAAAATTTCTTCAACTTGTTAGCAAAATTTAAGAGCAGTGTAGTTGCACAATTTGAGGGAAACTAGGGGGTTTTTGTGTCAAAGAAGGGAGAAGTTAATTTTGTTTTAAAAATACTGGGAAATTGAATAAATTATAATATATGCGCGTAAAGTTCCTTTACGTTTAACAAGAACGATAAAAAAATTAAATTAAAATTTAATAAACCTATATTTTTTAAAACTATTTTGTCGCACAATTCGTCTACAGTTACTTGTAATAACTTTGCTGTTTTTCTAGGATACACTGTTAGAAATTTCTGCCGGAATTTTTCAAGCTACGTAACTAAAGCTTCATGCAGTTACAATTTCGTAAAATGACGGTAAAATACGGTTACTAGTACAGTAAATAAAGACATTATACTTGAAAAAAATATGCAATGACTGAAATTTTGAGGGAATGTCAGAGGACATCTTCCGAGTCTAAAACTGAGTTTTTATATTCGAGGAGGGTGCAGAAGACCTTTTTTCAACCCCCTCTAGGGGTGAGTTTGTTTTTATTTTATAACTCTCTTGCATTTGCTCACACAACAAAGTTGTAAGGACCATATTTGTTCTACGCGAGATTATTTATGAAATTATGTTCGGATCAAAGTCATAGGTCAATCAGGTCGATCACCATGGCCGATCAAAGGACACAGATAAGGGGTGATTTTTAGTTTTTCACGAATAACATGAAACGAAAAAGTTTGTAGATAATTGCAAGAACTGCGAAATCGTATCCAAGCAGTATGCGAAAAAATTTTTTCGTTTCATGTTATTCGCAAAAAAATAAAAACCACCCCTTATCTATGACCTTTGACCGGCCATGGTGATAGGCCTAATTGACCTATGACTTTGATCCGAACATAATTTTATAAATAATCTCGCGAAGAACAGATATGGTTGTTATAACTTTGTTGTACGAGCAAATGTAAAAAAGTTATAAAATAAAAACAAACTCACCCCTAGAGGGGGTTGAATAAAGGTCTTCCGCACCCCCCTCGAATACGAAAACTCAGTTTTAAACTCAGAACATGTCACCTGAAATCCCCTTAAAATTTCAACACATCACAGTCCTAGGCCTGTTTTGATATCTCATAAGTGTCATTCTACAATAATTTTTGAAAAATTAACTAAGAATTTAAAAAAAAAAAGAAAAAAGGGGGTACAACGGGAAAATTCCCAGTTTCATTGATATAGGGTCAAGTAAAAAATGTCTTTCAATTAAATAAAGTTTTGTTGGTTCAAAAAAATGTTCTTAAATGTAAACAAATCTATTTCTTTGGATAAAAGAGCATTTTTTTAAATCAACAAAACTTTCTTTGTTTCATTAGAGAATGGATAATTATCAACCTCAGACCAAATGGATGTTCACCAAATTTATTTCATTTTAAAATGACGGTGTTTCCATGACATTATGTCATCCTTTTCAGATCATAAAACATTTGTTTCAGTAATAACTCTATAATAATTAAAAAGATTATGGTTAAATTAATATGATAATAAACACGAAATTATCAATAATATATCTGAATATTTGTAGTTATAATATCCTTCATCATTTACACAAAGTATCACAACATATTATCATCGAAATGTCGTCATTTCAAAAGAAAAAATCTGCCAACTTCGCGGGCACATTCTCATCGCGAGCTTCGCGCGCAGCTCGCTTCGCTCGCAAGTTTGAGCGCGCCTAGGGCGCGCAATTTGATCGTCGCGCTCCGTGATACTCGATCGTCGCGTTGCACGCTCCGGAATTTTCGAACGTCGCGCTTCGCGCTCCGTTTTTCCTGGACCTCGCGCTTCGCGCTCGGTCTTGTGCTCTTCGCATACATTTAAGTTTATTTCTTATAATTTGATACTGAAGCTCAAACCAATTTTATAATAATATTACAGATGATGTGAATTACACATTTTCTCAAAGTCACTCAATTTCTTTTTGAATTTAAGTGAAACAGGAAATTCAATTTACTTAAGGCTCTATCGGCCTTAAGGAACACATTCTCATCATGACGCTCGCGCTTCGCGCTCGATTTTCTGTATGCATTTTTGTAACTTTTTAATAAATTACATGATTATTGATAAATTTATTTTCTTCCAAATATCTCAAAAAGGAAAAACAATCGTAGACTTTATTTAAGGAAACGATTTTGCAGAACAACGCTTATTTCGTATCTCACATATTTTGGTGAAAAAAATCGAATTTTTTCAATATTAAAAATCAAAAAATTAAAATATACATCCTGTTGAGAAATTTCTCGATAAGAATGTGTAGACCTTATTTAGCCAAACAATTTTTCATCTAAAAGTTTTTTTTGTATCTCACATATTTTGTCTAAAAAATGGAATTTTTTAATTTTAATCGTATTTTTTGGAATTGAAACGAAAAATATATGTTTTATCAGAAACTGTACGAGACAAAACTTGTAGATCTGTTTGAAACGAACAACTTTGTATTCTTACGTTTTTTTCATATTTCACATATTATTGTTAAAAAATTGAATTTTGGATTTTCAATGGTTTTTTTTTAAATTAATAAGAAAAATATGCATCTTATGAAAAAATGTTACAATTCAAATTTGTAGCTCTTTATGTAAAAAATAATATTTTATCATAACGTTTTTTCGTATCTCGTATAATTTAACTTGAAAATGGAATTTTGATATTGACTTTTTTCGAATTTGAATATGCTGTAACATTTCTAATTTTGATTTAATCAAAAAATGTTATCAGGATAATTTGTAGAGATTTATGAGCACTATCAAAAATCAGTGTTGAAATTTTTGATTTTTTCAAAAAATTATTTTCAAAAACACAAAAGTGGTGCTCAACCCCTCAATTTTGTTTTGATATGGCTGGTTAACGAACTTGTCCTTACTTTTTCGGCTACGATAAAGTGTACCAAAGCTCAATTCAATCTGATAATTCTATCGAGAGTTATGCCGCACACGACCTACAGACATACAGACAGACAGACGGACAGACGGACAGACAGGCACATTTGTAAAAACCATTTCTTCTGACTCAGGGGGTCTCAAAACGTAAAGATTTGATGAAAATTTCGAAATTCATTTTTCACATAAAACCAATACCTTCTCTTCCATGATGAGAATGTAATAAATTTGATGAACATCCATTCAGTCTGAGGATGGTAATACTACATTCTCTAATGAATTACAAAATTTTTTGTTGATTCAAACAAATTTTGTAGTTGCAATAGTCATTTGAAAAGGTTTTTTTTTTAGTCCCAATTTTCATCGAAATCACATATGTGATATAAAAAAAATGTATAATTTTTTATAAAATTGAGACTAAAAAAAACCTTTTCAAATAACCATTGCAACTGCAATATGTTGGCTAAAATTTGCCTATAAAATGACAAAATTTGACTTTTATATGACAAAAATTTACACATGATCAGTTGTGATGTTTTGTGCAAATGTTGAAGGATATTATAACTACAGGTATTCAGATATATGTTTGATAATTTTGTGTTTTTTATCTTAATAATTCAACCATAATCTTTATAATTATTATAGAGTTATTACTCAAACAAATGTATTCTGATCTGAAGAGGATGACATAATGTCATCGAAACACCGTCATTTTAAAATAAAATAAATTTGATGAACATCCATTTGGTCTGAGGTTGGTAATTATCCATTCTCTAATGAAGAAAATTAGTCAGACTTAAAATCATCTGCTCAATATAATTTCTTTAAGGTAGTTTTCATCCACAAAAATTAGACCTCAGGCAAAAATAGATAATTTTGCTTTCAAGAATAGCAATATTATTATTGAAGGGCTATTTTGGAAGAGAAACGATTATTTTCCATGAAAAAAATTAAAAACACAGAAAAATAATTTTATTAATAAATTCTATTTTTTCCAACTTTTTTTCTTATCGCTTCTTACCAAATTTAAAAAAATTATGCGATTCCAATAAATCATGAATCATTTTTTCAAAGAAAAGATTTCCCACAAATTCACCGTTTCTGATTTTTAAAAATAATTTCTTTAATGGCTGAAACTGTTGAAAAAACATTTTCCAAAACGAAATTTTTATAAACAAATTGCTGAATTTGATAATAATTTATTCATATTTTTGAAAATTGGAAATGGTTTAGTTGTAGGGAATCTTTTTCTTGAAAAAGTGATTTGTAATTTATTAAAATCGCATAATTTTCAAACCTTGGCTCGAAGCGATAAGAAAATAAGTTTGGGCAAAAATAAAATTTATTAATTAGATTATTTTTCTGTATTTCAAATTTTTTTCATGGAAATTAATCTTTTTTCGTCCAAAATAGCCCTTCAATAATAATATTCCTATTCTTGAAAGCAAAATTATCTATTTTTGCCTGAGGTCTAATTTTCGTGGATCAACTACCTTAATTCAAAGACATTTTTTCTTTGACCGTATATCAAAGAAATGTTTATGTGATTCAAAGAAACTCACTTCTAGTTGCACGAAAGCGGGATTTTGAATTCGCCTTGGCTAATTTTATGGTTTTCAGGAGACGGAAAAAATGTAGTTTATAGTGAGATATGTGCGGAGGATTCTGGAATGTCCTAATGGATGTGTTTGCGTGGTATAATCGATAGCTTGAGGAGACTGGCGTTCTGCAAGTCTGTAGATCGAGCCTAGATCTCTTTGGTGGGTGCGATCTGAACTACTCTTCGGGTGCTTTCCGAGCCCGATTTCCCGCCCTAGTTTGCCTTTTCCCGGTGAACCGAGTCGAGCCAAGCCAAGATTTGTAGTCCCGGCATAAATTCGAGCTTTCGCCCTTCTACCAACTTACCCTAATAGATTGGCGGCTTCAATAAAGACGGCCAATACGCGAGCAAGTGTACTCGTAAGGTACGCGAATTTATACAAGTGAGTTTACATGGTATGCAAGTGAAACGTTTACATTACCCTCTTACGACGTCATCAACATGGAACCCAAAAGCGAACTGTCTAGGACGTTACCATCCCTTATTTCCGATTGAGGAGTTCATAGAGACATCTATCAAGACTGAGAGCAAAGGCGAATTGAATGCTAATATATGTACAGTCTAGATTTCCCAGTTTCTCGTATTTCTCGTATGTCTTTGACTGTTGGAACAATCTTGACGCCATATTGAAAACTAAAAAATACTGAAGAGGATATTGATGCTTAAAAAATATTTTGTTCTCTAGTGGGTTTTATTAATTTAATGAGATCTAATTTTTGTTATTGACTTTTTATTTACTATCGTAAAATGGGGAATGGTGACATTTTTTACATTTTAATTTTCCAGACATTTCAAAGTATTTTTTCTACAATGTGTTTTTTTCACTTAAGCAATTTTTTATATGGACATTCTTTTGCAAATCGTATACTCATTTTGAGTTCAGAATTTAGATTTGCATAAACATTTTTTGATAGCTTCTTTTTAATAAATTAACCAACAAGTATATCGGGATTTTAAAAAAAAAAATTTGTTTGAGAGATATATTAATTTCAACTTTTGATAAAATTGGATAAAATTCTAAATTCTCCTGAACTTAAAATTCATTATCTCCGGTTGAAATAATCAAATCGATTTCGGGTTTATTTCATTTTCTTGCTTATTACGTTAGGTTTTCAGATAAATATTTTTACAATTTTTATTTTGTTGATTAACTAAAGATATAAGCAATTTAATTGTTTAAACAATTTTTGCATGTTTACCCCCTCAGTAGAAAAATTTAGAAAATATACTATCATATGCGCTATGTCTTAATATAACTAGCTTTAAATACAATAGGGTTGTAAATTTTTCCAAAGATATATTCGGAAATATTTCCGACATAGAACTGGAAATAATTCCTACTGTTTGGTCGGAGAAATATCTAGTTTATTAGGAAAGAAAGATATATTTCATAACTCAAGTGGAAAAATTTCCTACAACTTAGGAGATTTGTGAAATTTTCTCACCTTTTTGATATATTTCCTAATAGTTCGGAAATAAGTCCGAAAATTCGGTCAATTTTCCTCAAATCTATGAAATATTTCCACTTTCTGTAGGAAAATCTATGCTTCCTAAGGATTTAGAAAAAATTCCCTAATATATAGTAGGAAAATTTACCGATATTTTTTACAGTGTAGCCTTCCTCGAGACATAATGTGCTTTTGGTCGACTCGGACATGATTAAACACGTCGCGCGCTCAAAAATATTTAATATCTTCAGATCTAATTGAGTCTCCACTTTTATTAAATATGCGCTAGTTATATTAAGAGATAGCGCATATTATAGTATTTTTACCAAATTTTTCTACTGCGGGGGCAAACATGCAAAAATTGTTTAAACAATTAAATTTCTTATATTTGTAGTTAATTAACAAAATAAAAATTATGAAAATATTTATCTAAAAACCCAACGTAATAAGCTAAAAAATGAAACAGACCCGAAATCGATTTGATTATTTCAACCGGAGATAATGAATTTTAAGCACAAGAGAATTTAGCATTTTGTCCAATTTTATCAAAAGTTTAAATTGATATATCTATTAAAAAAATTTTTTTTTTCGAAAATCCCGATATACACGTCGATTAAATCAATAAAAAGATGCCGCAGAAAAAAATTTGAGACTTTTAAAAATGTGAACAATTTTTTTTTAAATCGGTACGATTTGCAAAAAAATGTCCCATAAGTATATGCTAAGAATAACGATTAAAGAAACAAGAAAAAATATGTTTAAAGTACCTTAAAGGTAATTTTTGGATGTATTTCCCAAGCTAATTGATTACTGATTTGAATTCTCTTATGAATAAAGTTTAAAGGGGATAGGGTTAAAAAAAAGTTTTTTGCGTTTCTGATAGAATGTTTATTTTTTACTGAGATTCTTCTGACGTGATGAAAATAAACAAGCTAGGTTTTCTTAGTATAATGTGGGGTGGTGAATACTCATTGAATTCGTTCACCAGATCAATAATTAATTAAGTTCATAAATCAAAGTCATGACTGAAATTCGTTGAATTAATGAGCACTTTTGAAATTATTTTCAGGTTATCAGTATTCAATGGATGCATTAGAAGTTTTATTATCACGTAGCAAGATGAGAACTCACGAAGATTTTCGGATTATTTGGTCACATTAATCATGGATAGATTAAGCGAGGTAGTTACCAAGTATTTACTTTCGAAATCCACAAATATTATTAAAATATTGAAAATTTAATTTATACGATTTTATTTCATTTTTCACGCACTAATTTCTTTTTCGCGTACTAATTTCTTTTTCAGAGTATTTATTTTTGCCGTTTCGGCTCTTTTTGTACAAAGAGGAAATGTTAAGAAACTGCTTTTAAATTTGAGGAAAAAGATGTGATAGTGGGATTTTTTTCGCAATAAAATACACTATTAGAAATTTCTGCCAGAATTTTCCAAAACATGTAACTGGAAGTTTTTTTTAAAAATATTGTGAATTTCACATAATTTTCTGATATATTTGTCACTAAAAAATTTCGTAAAGTTAAAATATTTCTAAAAGTTTACTTAACTTTAGAAAAACTACATGAAGCCCTTGAATGAATTGTGGTAAATTTTTCCGCAACTTATAGTAAAATTTTATATTATTTTCAAAAATGTATTCTTTTACTTTTCCATAAAATCCCAATATTTTTTGGAATTATCATTATAAAATGAAACATTGTAATTTGAATATCAATTAACAATTCTCTTCAATATATTCATATTTAGCAAAAATAAATACTCGGGTATTCCACTGTAGGAAAAATATGTAAACGTCATATAATTTAATAAAAGAGAATATTGATATTTAATCACGTTATATATTCAAAAACAAGCTTCTTTTTCAAAAACGACAATAATAAAATCATAAAATAAAAACAAGCAAAAAATGATCCTATATATGTTTTTCAACCATGCTTTAAATTTTTTTAAATTCCGTTAAGATGAATAAAACCACGATGTGAAGAAAGTAATTAAGCCCCACTTCCGGAGTATGATATTGTCAAGAGAACACAAAATCTCAGCGGGAAGGAGTCGTTACAAGTCGAGTTATGGTATCTTCGACCAATGAAAAGTAAGTTTTACTCTTTTCTGTGGTCTAGAATCTAGGGGGTGGTGATGGTCGATTCAAGGTAGGACGTTAAAAAACTACGGGATGCTGAAACAGCGTTCAGCACTTGAAGCTGAAACGGGTCCTCTGCTTATAAGCGAACGCAGGAAACCGGCAGTTGGTCTCCATCATCTTGATCAGGCTTTCCTGTATATGCCAATATTACTTTCGATCCACGTTTCCGGAAACCTCCATATACCCATAACACTGCCCTCGCTATTACTATTCTACCTTACCAACACCAATTTTTATGGTCGGTGCAGTAAGCGAGGTTCCAAAATTCCGTTTCTAGCCTCGGTTGATCGCGCCACAAAATTTTATGCGATTCTGTATCCTATTAGGGAAGTTAATTTCACATACCAATATATCCGATACATATATATAAATGGCACAAGTAGCTTAAACTGCTCATAAGTATTTCAATTTTAGTAAATTATCCATTCATGAATGGTGTTAGGTATCTTTTCCACAATTAAGGGGAAACGCAACCTTTAACATTTTAATTTTTTGAGTTAAGACCTTCCATATAATTTTTTTTATGTTCGGAACCTTTATTTAGAAAGGTTTTGGTTTGTTTTTAAATTATAGCACGTTTATGTATTTTAAACTAAAAATTTCGAGATTTTTGGGCATTTTTTGACTTTGAATAACTTTTTTGTTAGATTCTTTTTTATTTTGTTCCTTAAAATGTGTAGCAACATTTTGGGTATGGATAAAGAAAAAAAGAAAAAAAGAATCATGACAATTGGTTAAATAATAAAAAAGTTATTCAAAGTCAAAAAATGTCAAAAAAATTCAAAATTTTTAGTTTAAAAATAAGTAAAGATACTGGAATTTTTAAAAACCCTCTATACCTTCCTAAATAAAGGTACTAAACATTTAAAAAATTATATAGAAGGCCTAAACTTAAAAAATAAAGATAAAAATATTAAAAATGGCGGATCTTCTCTACAATTTCCCAAATTTTAATAACAAAATTTTATGTAATTTGGATACAAACATATAGAAACTGGACCAAGTTGTTAACATGAACTTGCTACTTTTCTCAAGTATCACATGCCCTTAAGGAAGTTGACCCAGGAAAATTAGACCTCAGGCAAAAATAGATAATATTGCTTTTAAGAATAGCAATATTATTATTGAAGGGTTATTTTGGAAGAAAAAAGGTTAATTTTTTATTTTAAAAAATTTGAAACACAGGAAAATAATTTTATTAATAAATTTTATTTTTGCCCAAACTTTTTTTTTATTTTTTTTTTTTATTTTTAAAAACCGGAAACGGTGAAGTTGTGGGAAATCTTTTCTCTGAAAAAATGATTCATGATTTATTAGAATCGCATAATTTTTTAAAATTTGGCTCGAAGCGATAAGAAAAAAAGTTGGGTCAAAAACAAAATTTATTAATGAAATTATTCTTGTGTGTTTCAAATTTTTTTTATTTACAATAATATTTTTTCTTTCAAATTATCCCTTCAATAATAATATTGCTATTATTGAAAGCAAAATTATCTATTTTTGCCTAAGGTTTAATTTTTGTGAATGAAAACTACCTTAAGCATCATAATTCTGAAATCATGAATTCAAAAGTGTCTGTAAATCTAACAAAATGTGTTTTAACTATATAAATATATTTTTCAGATTTAATTGCATTTTGAAATGAATTTTTCAGTTAGAACACACTTCATGTCGTTAAGAAATGTAGTGAAGGTGGATATTTTTACAATTTTCTTTATAAAAGCTGACGTCTTTCATGATAAGTGCATTTATTAAAATCTTTTATGTAGCATAACTCTGTAAATTTACATAGCAAGTCTGACTGAATTCTTTCCTCACGACTTCCACTATTTTTTAATCCGTCTTACAACCTTTCTTTTAGCTTCCTCTGGCGTTTTCCTCTTTCTAGATTCAATTATCACGAAATTACAACAATTTTATGCGAAAAAGGGGCTCTGGCATGAAATACATTGAGTACATGAAGTGTACAAAATATAGATAAAAAGGAAGTAGAAAGAGAGGCATCCGTGAATTGAGAACGAGAGGGTTCTTAGTTCTTTCTGGCAGTCAGCCGACTGATCGACCGAATAAAAGAACACGTTGGCTCAGTAAGAAAAAACCGGATGCCTATTTTTCATGCAAATACGTAACATCCTACCTGAAACGGAAACTGATTTGCACGGACGATGAGGTTATAAATCTGTCCTCTCTTTCTGTTTTTCTCCTCTCTTTACCAATCTTCTTTTTTCTGAAGATTATCATCATGTTTACCGGATATCGAGAGTTACCGGTGCCGATCTGCTCACCGGAAGATATTTTCCAGCCATTATAGACTTATCTTGCTTACTTGAACAGTCTTTTGTACCCGAGATCTAATCGACAAGAAATAATGAAAAGTCGAGGGAGAAAGAAAGAAATCAATATAATGGACAAATTCATTTCAGAACAATTTTAATATCATATTCTTGAAAAAAAATTGCTGCATTCTTGAGTTTAAAGGCTTTGGAAATTTGTAATGCTAATTTTTAGACAATATTTTTGATTTTCCATGTACTTACGGTTTTGAACGTTCATTGAACCGTGAAAAATATTCTTTTTGGAAACTAAATTATTGAATTTGGAAGGTATAAGTGGCCTTTCCGGTGTTGTATAGATTTTATTGAAAATCGTCGACGTTTCAACCAAATTTTTGGTCCTTATCAAGTCTACAAAGGAATATTTAACATAATTATTTATCATAAAAATGAATGAAAGTTACAAGCATAAATTAAAATTAAAAGAAAAAGAGAGAAATACATACCGAAAGATAAATTTCCAATCACCTTTCTTCCTCAAACAGTGACATGTTAAATGTCAATTTTTTAGTAATTAATGTGTTTGAAGTTTTTTTTATAAAAATCCATGTTAAATAATAAAAATGTGTAAAAATCCTGCTTTGTTGATATACATTTTTGTAGCATAGGATTTATTAAGTTAAAAATTCATTTAAATTGAGAGAATATATACATTGCTAAAAAATTGACATTTAACATGTCACTATTTCAAGAAGAAAGATGATTGGTAATTTATCTGTCGGTATGTATATCTCTCTTTTTCTTTTAATTTTAATTTATGTTTGTAACTTTCATTCATTTTTATGATAAATAATTATGTTAAATATTCCTTTGTAGTTTTGATAAGGACCAAAAATTTGGTCGAAACGTCGACGATTTTCAATAAAATCTATACAACACCGAAAGGGCCAGTTATACCTTCCAAATAGAAATACCGATAACACCAAATATTTTTTAATACTAAATTATTGAATTCTCTCACATTAAATTAAAAAATAGGGTATATTTAGTAACAGAGTGTTTGTTTCAAAGCCTCTAAATATAGACATAAAAATCAATTTTGTCATCGTTCAATGAACGTTCAAATCTCTAAGTACATGAATAAATTTAAAGAATTTGAAATCTTTTTGTGGAAAAAAAGACGCTTTCGACAATTTTGAACTCAACCATCTAATTTTTATTAATCTAATATTATTCTGTGTATTTAAAATAGTTATGTTACACTTATAGAGAAAAATTTCGTCGAAGCAAAGAATCATTTTGTTAAACTATCAAAAGAAAAACTTTTTTCAAATTAGAAAAGTTTTTATAATTCTCAGAAATTTGTTTTAATGCAAAAAATTCTTTTTCTTTGAACCAAAGAACTTGTTATTTAAAGAAACTGTATTCTGAGTGAACTTTAAGTAATTTAGAATGATCCTTAAAACAAATTTTTTAACGGTTTTTTGTCATTTTATGCAACGTTTGTCTTTGTTGACTTTCTATTGGGGTATTAGTATAGCAAATGATTGAATCCGTTATGCCGTCAAAATCGTTTCACTGCATGTGTATGAGTCGCAGTCTACAGGACAAACGAGGGTCGATTTGCCTGGAAAGCTCGGGAGCATTTCACAAGGTGGCTGGAGTGGGTTTATCGAAGCGATTTGTATAATCGCCAAAGTTTTTGGAATTGGGGGCAGTCGCACGATTTCTCAGCCAGAGCTTCGAGTTAACAACGTCTCTCGAGTAAACTCCAGATTGATTTTCCGTCTTTCGAATTTAATTCCAGACCAATTTTTCTGCACACTTTCGTTTTACTTTCATTTATATAATTCAATGACATGCATGACATTGTCTTCATAAAGGGGAATATTAAAATAGAAATAAAATACATAAATAGAAATATGGTTTTTAAACTTATATATATCCATTTTATTATTCAATTTACTCTATTCGAAATATGATGCGATTCAACAAAGAAGAATAATTTTCATTAACTGTTCCATTTCACTTAATTCTTCTCTACTATATCGAGATCACTTTGCAGGATTGTGGAGATTATGCGGAGTAGATGCCAAACGGATGTGAAATTCATTTGCTAGAAAATACGCTAATCGGTTATACGTGGAATATCTTCTCTATTCGTGAAAGAAACTGGCCTTTATTGCCAATTGGGGAATGTTGGATTCTGGAGTAAAGCCAAATATTTACATCGAGCAGTGAGGTTTTTAGGATTGGTTTTGCAAAAATCGTTTATCTTTTCATGATATACTCCTAAAAATTTCAAATATCGTACGAAGTACCCAGAGAGAACATTACGGACTTCGCTACAAATCTTATTTTCTTATTTAATCAACTCATAGAAAATTATTTGTATCATTAACTATTTTTCTTCATTTTTGAAAAATTGGAGAAAAATTGTTATGATTGAATTTTATAAAATGAGTGAAGATAAAGATTTTGAACATACATAATATTTGTATTGAATATATTCTCAATGTTTTAGTTACAATTATCAATTGTATTAAATAAAAGAATAAATAATTTTTCTTTTTAATCCCTAAATTTCGCACGACTCATAAAATTAACTGAAAAGGATTCGAAAATTGCCAAAAAAATTTTCTATCAAATTGAATTTTCAGTAGCAGGATCATAAGGATGACATTTCGAAACTTCTATCAGAATCCTGAAGGTGGAATTTTTCAAAAGTTTTTCTAAGCAGAAAACTTTTTATGAGACTTTTTATGAAACTTACATAGATATAATATTTCGAAAAGTTTCTTGAATGAAAGTTTTATTGTCAAATAGCTAAAGTGTTATTCAGAAAAAACTTGACATTTTAAAATCATTTGTAATAAGATACTAAAAAAAATCCAACCAGAAAATTGAAATATAAATCTGAGTTTTTAAATTTTCAAAATAGGTACATAACAAATTGCAAAATGACAGGAAGCAAAATAAATTTGCTTATTCGGAAAAGTATTACTTGGAATATGATCATTAAAGGTATCTTTTTATATTGATTGCATGAATCAACAATAAATTTAGAACTTGATAAATGATCGAAAACCTTAGAATAATTTTCAAGAGAGATATTTGACTATGCGGCACGTCTGCCTCTTTCTATAAAATGTTATCGCATTTCTCTACAAGTCCCGCGGCCTCGAATTTCACGGTTCGCTGAGCGCCAAAGTGAAAATTGATGGAAAGAAAGAAAAGAGCGGAATAAGGAAAGCGGATGCATCCTGGAAAAGAAGAAAGGGAAGGATAAAGGGAAAACAAGAAAAGAAGATTCGGTGGTGCTAAGGGGTCCGGATTCACCTTGGATCAATTGTAAATAACAAAGCCCTCAATTTTCTTCAATTTACGCCACGAGATGGAAGTCGATACAAATACGTTCCTACCGTCTGTTCCACGATCGAGCAAACTTCGATGCTATTTCAAATTTCCAGCTTGCAAGTCGACTTTAAGTCCAATAACAAACGATTCAATAAATAATCCTCATAAAAAGTCCTTACGAAAAATACTCCATTATTCTTATGAATATTAAGCAGCAACAAAATTCTGGATTTTTAAAACTAGTGTTTTTTTTATAAGGGGTTAGGTCACTCTACACCTTATAAAAAATGAATAAGTCACAATCTACTGATTATTAGTGAAATTTGACTGATTCAAATAGCTAAAAAGAGGTTACTGTAAATCAGTCAAATTTCACTGATTCAATCAGTGAAAATTTGACTGATTCAGATTTAGAGAGAAGAGGCAGACAAAAATAGGCTTATTTTGTGATTTTTTTCAGCGAAACTATGACATAAATCGAGATTACAAAATAGCTTTTTTATTATAGATGTAATTTACTGTACAGAATAATTTTTGTAAGGCGATAGATGTTAAAATATAAACTTTAACCGTTATTTTCCACACTTCTGTGCAATCACTTACTTTCCAGACAGGGGTCCTTAAGGTAGTTCGTTCACGAAAATTAGACCTCAGGTAAAAATAGATAATTTTGCTTTCAAGAATAGCAATATTATTATTGAAGGGCTAATTTGAAAAAGAAAAGATTATTTTTCATGAAAAAAATTTGAAACACACAAAAATAATTTAATTAATAAATTTTACTTTTGCCCCTACTTTTTTTTCTTATCGCTTCTTACCAAATTTTAAAACATGATGCGATTCTAATAAATCACGGTTCATTTTTTTAGGAAAAAGATTCTCTACAACTTGAGCGTTCCCAATTTTTGAAAATGAATTTTTTAATTGCTGAAATTATAAAAAAACAATTTTTCAAAACAAAATTTTTATAAACAAATTTCTGTATTTGATAATAATTCATTTAATTTCAAAAATAGAAAACGGTCATGTTTTAGAGAATCTTTTTCCTAAAAACATGCAACGTGATTTATTAGAATCGCATCATTTTTAAAACTTTTGCTCGACGTATAAGAAAATAAGTTTGGGCAAAAATAAAATTTATTAATAAAATTATTTTTTGGTGTTTTAAATTTTTTCCATGAAAAATAATATTTTTTTTCAAATTAGCCCTTCAATAATAATATTGCTATTTTTGAAAGCAAAATTATCTATTTTTGCCTCAGGTCTAATTTTCGTGAACGAACTACCTTAAGACCCCAGCGACAAATATCGTTATAAAAAAAAAACTATTGATTATTTTTACTTAACATTTTCTTCATAACTTCTTAAGAGTTTATTACTCTAAAGGATCGTGTAGGTTACATAGCCAAAAATTAAATTTAAATATGCTATAAAATTCATAATTAAAAAAAATGAAAAATGATCGTTTTTACGAAAAAATCCATAATTTTTTTATTTCTCGATATTAAGGACTCAAATTTTAGTTAAGTCTTCTACTGATGCGTCTCTAAAAGAAAAAAAATAGTAGTTAAGTGGCTTATTAAAAAAATATATTTATTCTGAGAAATGAAGGATGAAATTTTGTGAAAAAAAAAACAGCATAATCCTATCTTGCCTAAAAGATACTTGTACTTTCGAAATATTGACGAATGTCACTATATAGACCTGCTTCTCTGAGTTTAGGTATTTAAAATTAAGGAAAAGGAGGCCTGGGATCCTTTGGACCCCTAGGTGGAAAGTGTGGGTTAAACGAGTTTATTTCAAAACTACAATTTTCAAGTCGGCCGGACACATTACTCAAACAAATTTGAACCAATTCATTTAAAATTTGAACTATATATTTAGAATTACATTTTCCAAGGATGGACGTAGGATTTTTTTATTGTATTGCATAGATCCTTTTTTATTAAAATTTTTCTGACGATTTTTTATGGGATTTTATACTTTTTACATTCTCATCATATGAGAAGGTATTGGTTTTATCTGAAAAATCACTTTTGGAGTTTTCATCAAATCTTTACGTCTTGAGACCCCCTGAGTCAGAAAAAACGGTTTTTACAAAAGTATCTGTCTGTTAAATTATACGAGATACGACAACTCATTATTATACAAAGTTGTTTACTACAAAAAGATCTACAAATTTGAATTGTCACATTTATTATAAGATGTATATTTTTCTCTTTAATTTAAAAAAATACTAATGAAAATCGAAAATTCAAGTTTTTAACCATAATATGTAAAGTAAAAAAAACGTAAGAATGCAAAATTGTTCACTTCAATAAGGTCTACAAATTTCGTCTGACACAGTTTCGGATAGAATGTATATTTTTCGGTTTAATTCTAAAAAATACGATTAAAATTCAATAATTCCATTTTTTAAACAAAATATACATATATTATAAAATTGTATAAAGAAAATCGAGCGCGAAGCGCGAGTGTCATGATGAGAATGTGTTCTTTAAAGCTGATAGAGCCTTAAGTAAATTTAATTTCCTTTTTCACTTAAAATGAAAAACAAATTCAGTGTCTTTGAAAAAATCAATATATCGATGGTCCCAAACGACTTTGACTCAACTCAAAAACAAGTGAATTTGTCCTAACTGAAAATCTCCGTTCCATTTTGACTCAACAGAAATGACTCGTGATATTGTATTTCTAACTGTTTTTTGTGGTTTTTTGAAATTAGTGGAAAAAATGATAAGGGGGTAAAGATCTATCCTACATGAGAGTGTAAATAAGCAAATTTCGATTTTTCATTCAGAAAAGGGCATGTTCCCTTTTATTGTAACTGCAAATTATCAATATTTGTTCCATTCTACTTTGTCTCAACTCGATCGTCGTAGAATACTTTTTTTCTTGTTTACGAAAAAAAGACAATCAGTGGATTTTGACAGACATTTTTTTCAAGCTTCGAAATAGAGGTAATCGAAGAAAGTGATTTTAATCCAAATATTTCCAAAGGTAGGTATAAATTCCTACTGCTAACAAAAACTTATCTGAAATATCCTTAGAATTCCTTTTTGAACAAAGTTTAAAATCTATACTGAAATTTACATAAATTATAAGTTTTAAAAATGTTCCATTGTAATGTTGCATCACAAAGTAACTTTTTGGTATTTGTTTTTGATTTTTTTTTGCACTCAAATACACATCAATATTTCAGTTTGACATGATAATCTATTTATCTTTGTTAATGATTACATCAAGAAAAAATATAAAATAATTTTGGGTAAGTAACGAAAAAAAATTGAATTTTCACGAATTTTTGTTTTAAATGTAAATGACGGATTGGCAATCGATTTTTAATATTTAAAATTTACCTCTTAACTTCTGTGTATTAAAGTAATTTTTCTTTTTTCACAATCTGTGATGTATCGCTTTTTTATAATTATATTAAAATAAGGAAAATTTATGAGAGAGTCTCTAAAACAGTCAAATAAGAGTTACAACAAAATGTCACAACAGATTTCAGTTGAGTCAAAATAGAACTGACATTTTCAGTTGAGTTAAAATGTAACGGAGATTTCCAGTTAGGACAGTTTGTTCACTTGTTTGCGAGTTAAGTCAGTGACTCATCATGACTCAAAAATTACAGGAACTGTTTCTCTGGCCGTGGACCTTACAGAATTTTGTAATCTCGATTTACTTCATGATTTTGCTGTGAAAAAATCACAAAATAAGCCTATTTTCGTCTCCCTCTAGAGTAACCTAACCGCTTAAAAAAAATACTAGTTTTAAAAATCCAGAAGTTTGTTGCTGCTGAATATTCATAAGAATAATGGAGTATTTTTCGTACGGACTTTTTATGAGGATTATTTATTGAATCGTTTGTTATTGGACCTTTTAATACCCCTAGTTTCTATATATTTCTCTTGCCTGACCAAAGGTGGCTTGTTCTACTGAATCTCGTCTTATAGGATAAAGACGCCCGAGTCGAAAAATCGAAGGCCTCATTTGAGCCTCTGCGACATAATTTTGAGGCTGAAGAGGGGTAAAAGAGGTTCTTGTTCGTATTTTTGAACCTCTTTTAAACCTGCAGACTTGACTTACGTCCGTTTAAGGCTCAAGAGGTTCAAAGGAGGTCATAGATTACGACGGGGAAAATGCCTGTGACCCGAGTCGAAAAATCGAAGGCCTCATTTGAGACTCTGCGACATAATTTTGAGGTTGAAGAGGGATAAAAGACGTTCTTGTTCGTATTTTAGAACCTCTTTTAAGCCTCCAGACTTGACTTACGTCCGTTTTAGGCTCAAGAGGTTCAAAGGAGGTCATACATTACGACGGGTAAAGTGCCTGTGAGGCTCTTCTCGATCGAAGAGGTTCCTGAGCGTTAAAAGAGGTTGAAAAATAAAATACAGAGCGTAAAGAGGGTTAAATGGTGACTTAACGATTATCAATAGGCTTTAAAGAGGTTGTGGAGGCTTAAAATGTTTCAAATGAGCTTCAACATCACCAAGAGGCTCATATGAGGCCATCGAAATTTCGACTCGGGACATTGGATTTTTATTTTCGAAACACAGAAATGTACTTTTTCACAATAGGCAGCTTTACTTTAACAAAAAAAACAAGTCATGAAATTGAAAAAAGTCTAGCAATTAAAGACTGAACTGCAATTTTAGCCCTTAATATCGAGAAATAAAAAAATTATGGATTTTATCGTTAAAACGATCATTTTTCATTTATTTTTTTACTTATGCATTTTTTTAGCATATTTAAATTTAATTTTTGACTATGTAACCTACACGATCCTTTAGAGTAAACTCTTAAGAAGTTAGAAAAAAAAATGTTAAGTAAAAATAATCAATAGTTCTTTTTTATAACGATTTTTGTCGCTGGGGTCTTAAGGACCCCTGTCTGTCAAGTATGTGATTGCACAAAACTGTAGCAAATAAGGGTTAAAGTTTATATTTTAACATCTATCGTCTTCGCAAAATTATTCTGTACAGTAAATTACATCTACAATAAAAATCCTATTTTGTAATCTCGATTTATTTCATAGCTTTGCTGAAAAAAATCACAAAATATGCCTATTTTTGTCTGCCTCTAGAGTGACCTAACCCCTTAAAAAAAATACTAGTTTTAAAAATCCAGAATTTTGTTGATGCATAATATTCATAAGAATAATGGAGTATTTTTCGTAAGCACTTTTTATGAGGATTATTTATTGAATCGTTTGTTATTGGACCTTTTAATACCCCTAGTTTCTATATATTCCTCTTGTCTGACCAAAGGTGGATTGTTCTACTGAATCTCGTCTTATAGGATAAAGACATTGGATTTTTATTTTCGAAACACAGAAATGTACTTTTTCACAATAGGCAGCTTTATTTTAACAAAAAAAAAACAAGTCATAAAATTGAAAAAAGTCTAGCAATTGTATTTATGATCAACTCACCATTTTCAAATAAATAGTCTCTTTCACACTGGTCGTAAAAGTGGTAGAGCTGATGAAATGGTGAATTAAGGGAACACTTCATCGCGTAAATGCAGTTTTGATAATTCAATAAAAGGTGGCGTAACGTGAAGTGCGAGCAGTAAGTCACGTTTTCGTCGACGGCACTTATTTCTGAATCCCGAATCGAATCTCGTTTCCTCAAAGGGAGTTGGAGCATTGATAAAGGTTCGCTCTCAATTCGCAGAGGCGAGGAGGTAAAGGCTCGTCCACAAAGCATACGATAATGCTTTAAACGATATCCCAGGGCCGAGTCCTTAGGGGATATCAATTTACCATTGTACCGCGCAATTCCAGCCAATTTACTATGTACTGTGCTTCGAAACCGTTGCGCAGAGAGAGGCCGCGGGCTGTTGTGATACGGGCAACCAATCAAAAGCTCGGTTCGTCGAACGTCAACGTGCAACAAGCGGAATCGACTCATCCTTCTCTCCAGCAGACTCGTACGCGATCGGTTGCCCACTTCGTCGACGGGAAACAGGAAAATGGAGAAAAGAATCGAAGGGAAAGAGGGCAAAAGTGGAAAGCGGGAACGCAGAGTTTCGTCCGTAAAGTTTCGACTGTTGACATTTCATTGGACGAGTTTTCCGCTTGCGGCTGTACACGGGTCATGTATACGCATTTTGGTTTCAGTATTCATATGACCGGAAGGATATTGCAGATGGAAAAAAAAGATCGAAGGAAAGTACACTCGTACGAATGCACTCGACCATCCATTGCCCCTTGGGCCATGAAAGTAATTATCGCTCGTAGTTAAAGATTCTGTCTACAACATATACCTTTGCCATACACTTTTTCTGCTCTCTAGTCTGCGTGCAAGGTTGCAAGATTGATGTTGCTAAGGGTGCCTCTGAGATTGATGAACAAGCAAAAGAGCACACCAACAATCACCAACGCCATCAAATTCAATCAAACTGACCACACAACGTTCGAATTACCATCTCAATCTTTAATAATGGACTTTATATGCTCATTTTTTATTTCTTTACATTTTTAGATTGAAAATCTTTTTAATTCCTGAAAGCTCGGAAATCGTTTAATGTTTTAATACTTTTGAATTCGAATACTCTAATTTTTTTATCGTGGCGACTAAAGAAATTTTTTAATGTTTTAATTTGATAATTTTGCAAATGTCGAATTCCAGAATTTTCCCGAGAAAAGAAAAAGTGAAACTTGAGCAAATGGAGTTAAATCGTGAGAAATAAGTTGTGAAAATAAATGTTTAAATAAATAATTCTATTTGATGTTGTTTTATCTATTATTTGCAAAAATTTGTAGTGGTCAAGTTGTATGGAATTTTCTTCTTCAAAAAATAAACTTCTATTTATTAAAATAATATCATTTTAGGAAAATTGGTGCCCAGTAAGAAAAACAAAATTTCAATCGAAAATAAAAGTCGTAAAACGAATAATTGTGTATGTTCGATTTTTTTTTTAGGAAAGTAATCCTTTTCCTTTTAAATAATAGCATAAATAAGAATATTGCAATTTTGGAAAATATGATTGAATATTTTTTTTTCAAAATCTGATTTTCCATGAAGTAACTAGGTACTTTATTGAAGTTTTACCAAAAATCAGGTCTATGGAAAAACAGTTTATCTATGATTTTAAGACTTGAAACGATACTATGAGTCGTTTCTTATGGAAGCAAAAACATTATTTTTCATGAAAAAATGTAAAACTTACAAAAATTATACTTTTAATAATGTTTTTTGTAATAGCATTCTTTCTTACTATCGCGTCTTACCAATATTTTGAAAATGATTGAATTTCCATGAATCATGGCTTCTTTTCGCAGAAAATATTCTCTAGAACTGAATTGTTGCTAATTTGGTACGACAACTACCTCAACTTGAAGTCAATTTTTTCAAAAATGCAGAAGTTTTCAAATTTTTAGAAAATTCAATTATTTTATTTTGACCGAACGTTTTACCTTATCGCTTCATACGAAATTTTACAAAATGATGCGATTCTAATAAATTACGAATCATTTTTCCAGGAAAAAGAATCTTCACAATTTAACTGCTGCCAATTTTTGAAAATAAATTCTTTAATGGCTAAAACCATTAAAAATCAATTTTCCAAAACAAAATTCTTATAAGCAAATTGCTGAATTCGGTAATAAATTATTTACTTTAGAAGATTAGGAACAGTTAAGTTGTAAAGAATCTTTTTGCTGAAAAAATTATCCGTGATTTATCAGAATCACGTCATATTTTAAAATTTGGTATAAAGCAATAAGAAATAAAGTTCGGGTAAAAATAAAATTTCTTAAATGCATTATTTTTCTGCATTTAAAATTTTTTCATGGAAAATAATCTTTTCTCTTTAAAATTAACCTTTCAATATTAATATTGCTATTCTTGAACGCAAAATTAGCTATTTTTGCCTGGAGCCTAATTTTTGTAAAAAATATACCTTAAGGGGGTATTCTACCCGAGATGGTCCGAAAAATCGAATTTTTTTTTTTAAAAATATTTATGACGTAGACAACGAATTTTACGAGGAAATAGAGGGGGCAATGTATGGTCCTGGAATCGCTGATTAACCGTGAGTTATATCATTTATATGTGCCGTGATTGTAAATCTTTAAACTCGTTTTTCTCGAAATCATTTTTTTCAAAACTGCGGACACGATAATTCAAAAACTATTGATCCAATTGACTTGAAATTTTTCGAGCTTACTTAGAAAATGTATAGTTTTGGCTGAAACTAGGATTATGCCTAAAGCATTTGTTTAAATATTGTTTTTAATGCAAAATGCAAACAAAAACAGGGCAAAAAATCATCATATTTATTTAAAAGTGGAAAAAAAATTGAAAATTTTTTAATTTTTATTATTCCCTAGTTCAGGCGATAGCGGGAAGTGTAATTGCTATAAAATCCCGAGTCGAATTATAAGTACATTTTTGATCCTCCATAGTGCTGAATGAATCCCCCTTTAGATCTACTTAGTCCTTAACATCCTCATTGGATTATCTTATGTTCTATTTAGTCCGCTTTTAATTCTCGGTCAGTCTCTTTAATATTTTAAGTCCGATTTTAATTCTCTGTAACAAATCAACAAATGCTTCATAGATTCCTAATAAAGATTTCTCGCAACAGTTTGAAATGAATACGTGTCTGAATTCAAGAAGGATAAATTGGGAGAATTGTTTAACACCACTTTAAGATTGAAAAAACATTTCGATGTTCTAAGTCAAACTGCTTTATTTGTTCGATATCTTTATAACACTTATTTTACGTTTTGACAGTATTAAGAGCTATGTTTCATAAAATTTAGTCCATAAGATATCTAATACCAAAAAAAGTTATTTAATATTTGTTAAAATATTTTTCGTATTATTGAAAGCTGCGGCTTTACTTTGATACAAATGTTCTTAAAAATATGCGAATATTAATCTTTCTATTAAATATTGAAAAATAATAAATAATAGTCTATCAAACTTCAATATTAAATATCATATGAAAGGTTATTATAAAATGAGTTCAAAATACTTTATGTTTAAACCGTATCAAGTACTGCGTTTTTTAAATAAAATTTACCTGAAAAAAATTATTTAATTTTTATTATAATATTATCGGAATATTCATAGTATTAAAGATAATTAAGCGTACTTTTTGAAATAGCAAAAATTTCAATTCGAATGTTCTTAATAAATAATCACTATTAAGTATGCAAAAAATTAACATCAATCTACCTTCTAACTTAACGAATGAATTATAAACTTATAAATGTATAATCTAGTATGAATTTCTTATATTCAATAAAATCGCAATATAATTATATTCTGCATTTGTTATAAGTAAGAAGGTAGATTGATGTTAAGTTTTTGCATTCTTAATAGTAATTATTTATTAAGAATATTTGAATTGAAATTTTTGCTATTTAAAAAAAAAGCGCGCCAAACGACGCATGTGCAATAGAATATGTATAGTAGTGAATGAAGGAGTTACGAGAATCTAATAAGGATTTAATTAAGTCCATTTTAAGTCCTCAAATCGTGTAGAAATGGACATTTCCGCACATTTTGAGCACTTAAATAAGACTTGGATTATATTGAAATAAACCCTCATTAGATCCTCGTAAATTATCTGAGGTAGAGAATTTTATAGTATCAAAAAAGTACCTATATTTCGACTCGAGATGGGATAAAATTTGTGTTTCAGAATCTTTGAACGGAAGATATCGTGTCCGCAAGGGAGCAACTTTTTTCGGCAGGCTCAAGTTCAAGGCGTCCAAAAAAGTATATTTTCAAAGATTTTTTCAAAATTAAAAAACAATTTCATTGTCCATATCCTGTAGAATAACTTACGAAAAATTGCGAATAAAAATATTGAAAAGTTTTTTTTTCACAACGATTTAAAAACATGGATATTTCGGACCGACTCGGGTAGAATATCCCCTTAAGTATTAAATTAGATTGGCCCCTAGTGTATTTTTATCAAGATTAATTTACTCGGCACGATTCCTTTTAACTGATGTGGGCACGGCTTAGTGGATTTTACTAAAAAAAAATTCACATTCAAATTCATCTTCTTCGGAGAGTGACAGATTCACTAAAAGGTGTTGGATGGTAGTAGTGAGAAAAGATCCATTAAAGAAAAGTTCGAGGATCGTATTGTGGCGTTAGAAGTAGGACGGACGAGAGTGACATTAAACTTGGAACGATAAGACCGCCCGTTGTGGCTGTAAAGCAACGACCGTGATGTCGGTCTGATTTCTGGGGGTGCCCACTGCCCTCTCTAAGTCTACATTTACGAGGAAACGTGTTGCAATCTGCAACTACAACGTTTACGTTCACGTATACACATCTTTACGATAACAACACATTCCCCAAACGCAATCAAACTTCGACTTCTACCTACGCACTTTAGCTTTTAAGCATGTCAGGAATCTAACATGGCTTGACACTTAACCTTCGCTTACTGTTTACTAACTCAATGCTTGTAGTGAAAACCGACGTGGTTGAATTACTCAATGCTAATGCTTTCTATGTGTTGCTTTCTATGTGTTGCTTTCTGAGAGACAGAAAATAGCTACTTTACTAAATTTCACATCATTTTAGGCCATGAATCAATCGGACCACGTGACTAAATTATACATTTATTCATTCATGTGAGATAAGTTTTTTGATTTAATAAAGGAGATCTGTTAACTTATTTTAAGTAAAAATTTTGAAAAATTTGAAAAACTTATCAACAATTACTGTTAAATGTAAAAAATTTACAAAATTATCACTCAAACGAATTTAACAGATCTTTTTTATTGTCTTTTGTTGCATTTCCCAAATTTTCAGAAAAAAATATTTGCAAAATAGAAAAGTTATCTTAGATGAACTTTTACAGAAATTCGGTCACGTGATCTCGTTGATCCATGGCCTTAATTCGTTGATGTAAGATAAGTTTTAATTTAAAGAACATCTTACTGAAAATTTGGGAAACGTAGTAAAGCACGTCTGTTATCTTCTTTCAAGCCAAAAATTTGAAAAAATTGGGAGACTTATTGATAAATACAGTTAAGGCCATGGATAAATTGGATAATGTGACTAAATTATACATTGATTCGTTCATGTAAGGTAACTTTTAATCTAAAAAACATATTCCTATAATTTTGGAAACGTAACAAAAGACTCCTTTCAAATTTTTTTTGGTAAAAATTTTGAAACAAGTTAGAAGACCTATCGACAATTACAGTTACGTGCAAAGATGTTTGCAAAATTCTCACTTAAACGAAGTTGACAGACGTTCTTTATCGTCTTCTGTTGTATTTTCCAAATTTTCAGACAAATATTTTGCAAAATAGCAAAGTTATCTAACATGAACTTTTACAGAAATGCGTTCATGTAGTCTGGATGATTCATGGTCTTAATACTCGATTTATAAAATTTTGTAATAGTAATGAAGAAAGTAAAAAATATTTTGTGACTAAGTTACCGAAGAAGAGTTCAGATAGTATAATTGATGAAATCTCCTAAAAAAAAAATAAACGTTTTGAAAAATCAAAAGTGATTTCTAGACCAAAATTCCTACCTTACCGATGTCGAGAACATTTGATCATTTGCGTGGTTCATATGCATTTAAAATTTTTCAAAGTTTCAGGAGGATCTGAAGTTAATATATTATCAAAATATAAATTAAAATATAAAAAAAAATCTTTCTTAAAATTTGGTAAACATGATGAAAAATAATAAAGAGCCTCTGTTATCTTTTTTTTAGTAAACATTACAGAAAAAATTTTTAGTTCATAGAAAAAAAATTTAGAAAGTTATTAACAATCACAGTTAACTGTAAATTTCTTTTGCAGAAGTTTTATTAAATCACGTTAAACAGAATTTTTTCACTGCATTAAAAAAACTTTTAATTAACAACAAATTTTGACCATAGACAATTTCTCCTAGAAATGTATATTTGTCTCTTCCAATATGTATTGAAATTGTTTTTTTTCTATTTTCTCTAGTTTCTAAAAATCATTATTCAATTTGAGGTTATCCCAGTTAAAAAATTTTACGTCTAGACATACATACTTTTTCACTTCAAAAAGGGCGTAAAAATAGGTCACAAAGGGCGTACTTTTTCACACAAATCATTTTATTACACTATTATCATTATTACATTTATAATTACTATTAATTCCATGTTTTTGAACAAAATAAAATTAAGCGTACTCTCTAAATCTGAATCATTTAAAATCTACTGATTATCAGTGAGATTCCACTGATTCAAATAGCTAAAAAGAGGTTACTCCGAATCAGTTAAATTTCACTGATTGCTTCAGTGAAAATTAACTGATTTAACAATGGAAAATATTGTTTTCACTAATTTAACAGTGAAAAATGACTGATTTAACAGTAAAAAATATTGTTTTCACTGATGAATCAGTGAAAAGGCAAATTACTGATTCAATCAGTGAAAATTTGACTGATTCAGATTTAGAGAATATCATGGAATCTTTCGTGGCATGTTCATCCCATTCAACATTATTTTTATAAATTATACTTAGAAAGTAAAAATTTTAAAAAATGATTACCATACTAAAGGACGTCAGAAAGGACTTATTTTTTCACATCAAAAAGGACGTGCGAAAGGACGTCCTTTATTATTCCAGTTTTGGACTCCCTTTAATGTGAAAAAGCACGACCTTCACGACGTATTTTTTGACACCCCTTTGGACGTGAAAAATACGCATTACTAGACCTTAAATTTTTTAACTGAGATCTCAATAAAATCATCTTCTTCAATTAGAAACATGTGTTGCTTCATGATTTTATTATCTGTACCATAAGCATAATTTGATATAGGAGTCTGATATAGGATTATACCTATATTACTGAAATACGATAGTTTAGTAGAGAATCTATATTCCTTGCACCCTGGGGACTACAGTATCATCTGGTACTACTTCCAGATGATTTGAATTTCGTCTGACCGATACAGCACGAACACACCTAGTGACACAACTACTCGCATTACCTTAAGAAACCTTTATCCAGTCTCGTCCCCATAGAAAATTCGATTTGCAACCCTCGCCAATTCCTCTTGTTAAGTCAGTGGAGCTAGATTGTGCCAAACATTCTCACTCTGTAAACTCGTATACTATAAATCACTACTCACCACAGTTCGTTTTTCACAGGAAGTGATAAAAAACTTCCTTGATCGATGCGAACCTTGCTACGAAGCCTTATAGGGTCGGATTTTTCTATCTGGAAGTGCGCGAAGGATCAAAAATTATTTCCATTGTTGCTTGTTTTTAAGTGAATCAGACAGGAAATGCGTTAGGCAAATCATAATTACGAACATATGCAACTCCAATGCTGATCATATTTCTAGGATATTAGAGTTATAACGGGCTCCACTTCATTATAGTATGTCTGCTTTGAATGATTTGTGTACAAAGCGGATTTCCTAACATTTGTCAGTTTAATATTACTCGAAATAAACCAAAATTTAATTCACAATCAAATTCTGTACTTCTATTGTTAAAAATATTTATGAATTAAATTGTACATAAATTATAACAACTGATTTTTAGGATTTTTAAAAATATTTTATGACAGATAAAATAATAAATAAAAAAATTAAGTGATTTGAAAAATGTTGAGAGTTTACTAAGATTTTAATTTCTTAGCTTTTGAATCTTCTGGTAATCAAAATTTTGAGAACTGCTAAAATCAATTAAAACATTCACATTTCTGGTGATATATTATAAACTTAAAATTAGTCATTAAAATAATTGTATATTTGTTGAAATAAATAAGATTTTTGTCTCGACAAATTTTGATCCAAGCTTAAAAACATTCTTAGTTATTTAAATTAGAAACATTGAATAAAATTACCATTTTTTTAGGGACAGTTTTATGATCCCTAAAATATATGGTCCGTTGGATTATTGTTAAGAAATATATAATAATATACGTGGAATAAAAAAGAAATCTTGTCGTTCAGAGCCCGTATATTCTTTAACATATCTGACACTTTTTTTTGAGAGATGACGTTACTCGGACCCTCCCCTCCCTTGAGACCGTGATCCACTGTTAAATTTGTCAGTATAAAAAATTACTACCAAGATACAAATGTAGAATACATATCCAGGCCAACGAGCCTGTTCTGCAACCCTCTTTTAATCTGCAAAGAGATGAAGATGATACAGCTCTGTGAATTTTTTTCTTAATTACTTTACCGTAATGTAAAAGGACCACCGGCGGTAAATTAATGATGGAAAATGAGAAAATAGGGGTTAAAAAGCAGGAAGAAGGTTGAGTATATAGAAACAAAAAACTAAAAAGCAAACAACCATGCAAAAGAGCATCCAAGCTCGCGGATGAGAAGTGAATGGACGTAATGTAGTGTAAATAAAAGTGATGCGATCGCCGGGACTGTGTTGAAAAAAATAGAGTATAAACATCAAAAATTTTCAGAACAAAAAAAACGAAACCTCGAAAGGATAGTGAGAGGAAGTAAAAAGAGAATCCTTAAGTTGTAGATAGGGTGGCTGCTCGTTTGCTTTCTCGATCGTATTTAATTTGACGAGTCCCGAAATTGCCCAGAAGCTGGGTCAATATTTTATGGCGACAGCAATTAGTCAAATTCGCGGTCAGGCAAAAATGTAATTGCAGGCATGTGAAAGAGGAAACTTGAGAAGGCCGAGGTTAATTTCGAAAGTTTCATAACGCCACCGACGACCAATCGTCTGCGACTATTTTTGTCTCGGCGACACGTCGATTGCAGTTTAAAATACTGAAATTAGGGAATATTAAATAAAGTAAAGAATTAATTTGCTCTATAGTAAACAGCTTTTACCTGTGGTGTGGTCAAAGAGCAGGGTCGGCTCTACCATCATATAGTGACCAATTAATGAAATACTATTACAAAGACAACAGAGTGTGTGAATGATTACATTTTTCCAATTGTGCAATGACTCAATTTTATGTTACAATTCTATGACAGAGATTTAAAAATGGTGTTAAATTTACTAGAAAATCTTGATTTTAATTGATTATAATTTATTGATTGATAATTATTTATTGATATACGGTCAAAGAAAAAATTTCTTTGAATTGATGAAAGTTTTGTTGACTCAAAAAAATTTTCTTTAATGTAAACAAATCTATTTCTTTAGATGAAAGAAAATTTTTTTGGATTAACAAAACTTTGTTTAATTCAAAGAAATTTGTTCTTTGACCGTATGTCAAAGAAATATTTCTTTGATTCAAAGAAACTGTTTTCTCAGTGTAGAGATAAATTAATCTATCTTCAGATTGGAGGGGCACGAATATTTATTCTGCCTAGGGCGCCAAACTTTTTTAAGCCGGCCCTGTTAAAGAGTTATACGTAATCATTTTTAAATTCTAAAAATTCCTAGTTAATCCACTTCCACCAAAAATGACACATTTTTCGACTTTTCTTCATCTTCATTGTTTCCGTAACTAAAGAAACCTCAAAAGACAAAGTTTCATGAAAATGGCAATAGATTCAAAATATATAATTGCATATATAAAGTATCATTATATAGCACAAGTGATTATGCCACCAAATTAAGAAAGCTGACACGATTAAAAAAGGTCTTTTTAAATAAAATTAAAGTTGAAGTGATAAAAACCTAATTTTTTATTAATCTTTTCATGTTTACACAGTGTGTCAATAACCGAACTTTATATTTAAATCATACAACATGCAGCGCCATCTATTGAAAATTTGCAGCATTAAAAAGATACATTCGTCCTCTTTCAAACGCACCTAAATTCATGTAAATCGGATGACAGATGTGAAAGTTACAGCCATTTCAATAAAAGAAAAAGTGTGCTAATGTTACAAAACAAAAATGGAACAAAGAGCAAATATAAAATTTTGTGTTAAACTTGAAAAAAAATTCGCCGAGACATACGAATTGATGAAAAAAGTTTATGGTGATGATTGTATGAGTCGTACTCAAGTTTATACGTGGTTTACACGATTTAAAAATGGTCATGAGGATTTAAATGACGACCTAAGGCCAGGTCGTCCAGAAGTTAGTAATCGTGTTGAATTGGTAGGAAAAGTCCGTGAAATCATTGGTATCGATGTAAATTTTACCACGAGAATGTTGTCTGAGGAATTAAATACGAGTAAAAACACTATTTGGAGAATTTTAACTGAAGATTTGAGTAAAAGAAAGGTCTGTGCACGTTTTGTTCCACATCAGTTAAATGAAGATCAAACAAGTTAACGAATTTTTGATGAAAAAACGGATTTCTCTCATCAACCACCCTCTGTATTCGCCTGATCTATCACCATGTGACTATTTTCTGTTTCCAAAACTGAAAACCAAGATGAAAGGAGCATTTTATGATGATATCCCAGCCATTCAAGCAGCCGTAACCGAGGTGCTGAGGAACATTCCTATAAATGACATAAAAAAATCTATGCATGCGCTGGTTGATCGTTCCAAACGTTTTATTGACTCTAATGGAACCTATTTTGAATAAGTAATAACTTTCAAAGATAATATAATGTGTATCTTATTCTATATCCAAAAAGTTCGGTTATTTTTGGGACACACTGTGTAAGTCGCTATATTAAAAAAGCAAAAAATGTAAAGAAAAAAGGTCCAAAATTACCTCCTAGCCATAATTCAATACTGGGCTACTCTCAAGATAACTTCTTTATTTTCAAATTTTGAAACAATTAACAAATAACATAAGTAACACTTTATAGAACATGTCTCAGAAAAATTCAATGCCCGGATCGAATAAGGGGACGCGACGCTTGAACTGGACATTACTTTCCCGATAATCAATCAAAAGTCGAAATGCATAAAAATTCAAAATAGAAAATATGTGTTTGTTCTTCGCGTCGAGGTGCATCTTTTTTTTATTTAAAATGTTTTCATCCGGTAAATGCTTTTCGAGATAAAAATGAAAAAACATAGTTTTTGCATAGATCAAAAATCAATGTTTTTAAAAATATAACTCGCGATTACTCGCTCAGTTCACAATGAAATGATTCGAAACATTTACCATTTTATTTCGCTGACTCTAGCAGAGCCGTCGAGTTTTAAAAAACAATAAAAATCACTATTGTTTATAAAATATATAATAACAAACTCAGGGACTCTGAAACTTGTGCGCTGCGACGTTCTCGTGAAGAAAGAGTCGAGGAAATTTCAAGGCTCAGAAAACTTCCAGCAAGGCGATTGTTCCTTAGGGTTCAAGGAAGTTTTTTGTAAAATTTCATGCAATTATATTCATAAACAAAGAAACAGTGCCGAGTTAAAAAAGCTGTCGCGCGATCACGTGGAGCGCTTTGAGCACAAGTGCTAGCAAGTTTCAACCTGCTCAGTATTCTCGAAGGTTTTTTTCTGTTTTCACCTACTTTTTCGGAGATTGTTTTAAATTTTATTGTTAAAATATAAAAATGAATTTATTCACACAAATCTGACTTGTACTTGGTATAATAGTCTATACATAATTTACATGAATGCAGCATATTATTAGCCATTTTTTTGTATTTTAATACTTAGTAATGATACTTTTGTTTTATTATTTCCAGTAATAACAATTTATATTATTCATATAAGAGTTTTATTCTATTCACATTATATTGAACATGAATTTCGTAGCATCGATATCTTTCTTAATCCTAAACTTACAAATTTTTGGCATAACGAAGACATATAATTACATTAAACAATTATTTTATTTAATTAAGTGTCGTCGTTATTACTGGAAGTAATAAAACAGAAGTGTCATTACTGAGTATTAAAATAGAAAAACATAGCTAATACTATGCTGCATTCATGTAAATTATGTATAGGTTATTATACGAAATACAAGTCAGATTTGTCTGAATAAATTCATTTTTATATTTTAACAATAAAATTTAAAACAATCTCCGAAAAAGTAGGTGAAAAGAGAAAAAAACCTTCGAGAATACTGAGCAGGTTGAAACTTGCTAGCGCTCGTGCTCAAAGCGCTCCACGTGATCGTGCGACAGTTTTTTTAACATGGCACTGTTTCTTTGTTTATGAATATAATTGCGTGAAATTTTACAAAAAACTTCCTTGAACCCTAAGGAACAATCGCCTCGCTGGAAGTTTTCTGAGCCCCGAAAGACTCGACGGCTCCGCTATAGTCAGTGAAATAAAATGGTAAATGTTTCGAATCATTTCATTGTGAACTGAGCGAGTAATCGCGAGTTATATTTTTAAAAACATTGATTTTTGATCTATGCAAAAACGATGTTTTTTCATTTTTATCTCGAAAAGCATTTACCGGATGAAAACATTTTAAATAAAAAAAAGATGCACCTCGACGGGAAGAACAAACACATATATTCTATTTAGAATTTTTATGCATTTCGACTTTTGATTGATTATCGGGAAAGTAATGTCCAGTTCAAGCGTCGCGTCCCCTTATTCGATCAGGGCATTGAATTTTCCCTCAAAATTTCATTTCTCAGGCATGTTTTAATATTTTGTTAATTTAGATTTGAAATGGATTTTTTTTGAAGTCTTTAAATTGGATGTTGTTCTTTTGACGTTGTAAATTATTAAAACGACTCGATGTTTCCACTTTGAACGAGTACCTTTTTGACTTTCTGATCGAGTATGCGTTGAAGAGTTCAGTTTCCCAACTGAAAGGTTCAATGTTGCGAAGTACGGCAATTTGGAAAAGTGAGTTCTGCTTGAAGTAGCGCGATATGTGTGTGTAGGTGAGTGTTGGTAAAGAGGTAAATGCGAGCAGACCTGCATAACGGATGTACCACGACATAGTGCACAAGCCTGAGTACTTACACGGATCAGGAAAAATAGAGAGGGGTTACTGCAGCCCTTTTGAAAAATTGAACTAGGATATAGCAGTAGTATCTGCAGCCTAAAATATTAATCTTCGCCCTTCGTCTCGTCACTCTTACTCTCATCCTCCTGGACCCAGATTCCATTCAGGGAGCAAAGTAAACTATTTTGAATTTCAAATAAACTTCAACCAGCTCTCGAAATAATGCATTAAAAAACGAGACTAAATCCTTCGCGACACTCAGCGTCCATCAAGGAGTCCGTGATTCTTAAAGAAAGTCTGCGAATTCCGAATCTTATGTCAAATGTCTCCAGAATACTGGGGCTTTATTACTGACATGCGGCTTTTATTCTTTTTCCATTTTCTACACTCGGATCTCAATTTTAGACTCGTCAAATTAATGTCGGATTTCGTACTATTGTAGATTGACAGTTCTATTGATCCATAGTGAGTTGTCAAATCGAATTTGCTCTAAATGGATGTTCTCAAGACATAAAATAAGAAATTTTTACTACTTAGGGCGATGAAAAATCTACTTGAATTTTAATGCTCATGTAAAGGAAGTATTTTCTACTTGCGTTAATGAAAATTTTGTTACAGGGGCAATAAGTTTAATGCACATACGTGCTCAATTTTAATTAACACGATTTTAGATGTCACTCAAAGGTTGAAAAAATTTATTTCTAGAAATGTCTTAACTCCAATCATATGTTGAATTACAGCTTTAGATTGTTGAAAAGGGGCTTAATACATTTTTACGGATTAAAGTAAAGTTGAAATAGTTGAATTTCACTCTATATGACTTCATAAAAGTCCGATTTCGTTTTTTAACAGTAAACTGGAGTTTTTTATGTTTTATCTCGAGTATGTTAAGTCAATATTTAAACTCAAAACTTCACCTTGACTATAACATTTTTTTCAAATTGAAAATTTATTTTTCGTGTATGACGTGCGTGCATATTACAAAGTTAACTGATATATTTTTAAAGAAACATTACATTTTATGCACCATGCCAAGTATACACTCGAAAAAAAATATTACCCACGTACACATACATATTATTCTATCAAACATTAAGGCCATGGATCAACCGGAACATATGACCGGATCCCTACTTTACCGCTATTTGTTTAATTATTTTGCGTGGACATGATTTTACGTACAAAAATGTCGGTAAGGTAGGAATCTAATCAGGTGGTCCAGTTAATCCATGGCCTTAAGAATATTACGTACATGTTTATATAAAGAGTTCTATCTAAAGACAAAATCTTGATAAACGAATTAGTGACACGAATTAGTTTCTCTGTGAAAGTCACAATGTGGAAAATCATTTTTCTCCTTTTCCTCGCCTCTGTAAATACTTTCAAAGCAATAGGTAATGTGAATATCTTGTAATAATAATAAATGTGTACATGTATAAAATTTATTGTGTTACTTCCAATAAAAAAAATAATGGTAATAATATTACTGATTATAAAAGACAAAGTCGGGCTTTCCATATGGAATGTAAATCGGAGCTAAAATTGTGTTTTAATGCAAAAAATAATGCAGAAATCTATCTCTGGCAGAAATTACGACGGTATGATTGGATTAATCATTGTTTTTTTTTGAGGTTATAATTAAAACTTCTAGATCATAAAATATAGACATAGAGTTTGAGGAAAATACGTTATTTATCAAATGGATGTTACTTTTGTTTTGAAATTGCACAAAGGATATTATTTATTAGTAAAAAACAGCTAATATGAGTTGTAATTATGTTGAAAGGATTAAATAAATTAATTTTGAAATAGAACTTTTATTGTAAAAAGTTTTAGATGAATTTCCTCAATTGAAAGTCATATGTAACAAAAATAATTAAAAATGCAATTTTCTAGCTGTTAAAAACCACCACCAAAAGTTCATTAGTAAACTTGTATATACAATAGTAAATATCAAATGACGTCAAATACCAAAAAAACTACAAAATAATCGAAAACTTAGAAATCATCTCAAAAGTGACGGGTGTTTATTTTCATAATACCGAAAGCATTTGCCTGCCAAAATTTCTCATATCATATAACTATTCCAAGAAAACAATATTTGTATTATAATTATCTATTTAACAGTAGTTATTTAAACTTAAAGTAATTTTCTTCCATTTTACTTAAAAATTATAATTTTAAGTCTACTGTAATTACTTCATTTACGCGAAAGCCTTACTATTTTTGTTGATATTTTCGTTTGCCATTAAATTATTATAAATATCGAAATCATTTTCTCAAAACTTGCAATCAATATTTCCTACCTGTATAACTTTAACTAGGATCTGAGTAAACTTACAAGCTCTTTTATTTGTTACAGAATCAAATTCGTCACTGTTAGAAAGTAAAATATACGAATTAAACTATTTGGAAAATGTTACCCCTACACCTCTCGCTACAGAAGAATTGAAATTTGTGGTTTCTATAGGAATTTTATCCAAAGAGTATATACATTTTTGTTTAGGAACCATGATCTCATTGCAGAACACTTTAACTCTCTTCAACTGTGGAAACATTTTGTAATTATATTTACATTTGTTTATAAAAAGTGAACCTCAAAAAGACTATACTACCACAATCAGTAACTTATACGTTTTTTTTTTTTTACAATAGTTAAATTACAATTTGATATATTTGGAATTACATCTCGTGTTGCGTTGCCATCAGCAATCAATACTCTGAGAGAAAAATACTGTACCAATTACCAGTACAGTTTGAAAATACAGATGGCAACTCATACAATATTAACGTAAATTGTGTTTTGTTTATATTTATGGCAATACGTTCAAAATAATTCCAAAATAAGAATAAGTACCTTGATAATAACCAATGTGATTATAAACGCATTATTATTACACATTTCATTATGTAGTTCCATTCATGTAAAAACAGGGATAAATGGAATGGAACACACTACACTAAACGCACTAGTTCACTTTATGTTAGTGCTAGCCGAACTGCAAGTACCAGTAATAAAATCTACCGTGTTGACCGATTTCTAGACCTTGACACGTATGTACGCTGGTCGAATGAAAAAAGCAAAAGCCTTCGTACTTATCTTGGAGTGGCAGTAGTAAGAAACATAAAAAACATATATATTTTTTTTTAATTTCAGGAAAATCTTTATTAATATTCATACAAATCGCCGAAAAAAAACTAGTAAAATTAACTAGTTGACCTATTCGCTAGCGGGATAATTAGTAATTATTTTTCAAATTAATCAAAAATCTACACTCAGAAAAAAATTTGATTGGATGAAAGAAAATAATTTGTTTAAAAGGCTTTTTTTAATTAAAACAAAAGATTAATTTGAATCAAGTAACATTTGTTTAATTTGAACAAAATATCTTTGGGACAAATAACTATTTGTTTGAATCAAATAAATTTTTCTTTAAAACAACCAAATTATTGCATTCGTATATGGTCAAAAGAATAATTTTTTTGATTTAAGGCAGAAATTAATTTGATTTGAACAAATTTTTATTTGGTTTAAAGATACTTTGCTTGAATCAAACAAATTTTTTTTAATTCAAATAAATCATTTTTTTAAATCATAGAAAGTCTTTTAAACCACTAAGCCCAGTTTTTTCGGTGCAAATATGAGGCTTGGATTTACTGTATGTTAATTCAACATAAAATATTATTGAATTTGATACAAAAGTGTGCATGTTAAATTGTAAATTAATGTAAATTTAATGTGGGGGAATTAATTCTAATTAAAAAATAAATGAGTAATAATTTTGTTATTACTGTATAATAATTTTATACTGATACTTAGGTTTACTAAATTTGTAAAATGTCTGCACTGAAACTAATTTATCAACGTTATATAAACGTACGGACGTTTTTGCCCTAACTAATTTGGAGAATTTTTCATATACCATGGAAATATTGTTTTACAAACGATAATTTTTCCTGTATAGTGGACAAATTTCCATTTTTTTAAGAAAAGCAACTCATCCAACACTATATACGATATTCAATATGCTACGCTATCTGCCCCGATCAGTTTTGTCTCTTATTCAACAAATTAAGCATGTTTTCTTTGATTTAAGATTTGTAATATCCTTGATTTAGAATATTATTACGCACCTTGACCGTACATTTAGAATAAATATAAATTTATTTGATTTTAAAAAATCACCTTCACAGTCTTTTTTAAATACAAGAAATTATTTATTTGATTTAAAAAAATAATTATTTGATACAAATAAAATACCGGCAAAATCTTAAGGAATAATTTATTTGATTTTATTACCTTGAACGAAGATAATTTCTCTTTAAATATAAGAAAATATTTCTGTTGATAACATTAAACATTAAACGTAAAAATTTGATGAAAATTTTGAGAGTATTTTTTACATAAAACTATTATCTTCTCATATAATAAGAATGTAAAAAACAATCAAGAAATTTCTTTAAATCAAAGAAACTTTTTTTATACCATATAGCAATGCACAAATAAACTTTTTTCTGGGTAAAAAGTTCTACTTATGATAATAAATATAATATATGTTAATGATGAGACGTCAAAAGATATAACAAATTTATATTTTTCCTAGCTGAATGAAGAAGTACAGTTTTCAACACCATCAGTTGTATTCCCATTTTACGGAAATATGAATAATGTCCGTAAAAGTATAATGGTAGGATGGAATGAGCAAGAAGGATGTAGATCACCAGAGCGAAAATTTTTAAAGATGTACGTTACTGTAGAAAAGGATTCCAATTTCGCAGAAGAATTAGAGCTTGATGAATCATTTCGTATTAAATTAATCGACAACAATTATGATGTGTCAGAGGTTATTGATCAATAATAAATTAATATTTTTATTTGAGCCCCAACATTCAAAATTTAATTCAATTACTTCTTTATGATTTTTATTTTAGGGAGACCTGGCCGCTCCTGTGTTCCATGATGGTAAACTTGTAGGAATACTTCTTGATCTTGAGGATGGAACTGTTATAAAAGTCGCTCCCCACAAAAAATATTTGGACGGAATGATAATTTCGCAGCTTCCTTTATCCAGGCCAACAAAAAGGAAATTTAAAAAATGGAGAAGCATACATTAAAAATCCCATTTTATTCTATTTTTATCGTAAATACAAATTTGAACAGGATGAAAATTTTTAGCAGTTTGACAAAGCGAATCGAATGTTTCAATATTCTAACCATTTCAATTCTTGCACAATTTCGAGACAGGAAAATTCTTTTGAATTTTTCAAAATGGTATCATTAGCATGAGAATTAATTTATTAAAATTTAAATGTCCATAAAATTAGATGCATAAGAATTTCTAGGAATTCTGAACAATTTTTTTTCTATAAGATAGAAATAATAGAAATAATAGATGCAATGTCGGGATTCAAATTCGGAATACAGTAGCATTTGTAGTAATAATAAAAGTATAATATAAAAATTACAAAATAAAAAAAAAAATTAAGTTTATTTAGATTGGATCTAGTCCAATCGTTGAGTCTTTTTCATTAATTATAATGCCAGCATATCCAAATGGAAAAATTATTATTTAGAGACGAAAGAATCCTATTTAGTTTATTACTACGAACTCGTTTAACGCACAGTTATTGCTTTGTAATTTTTGCGAATCCAAAGTTGCATTTGGATTATTTTCAGCTCGTTAGTACAAATTGATTTGCATTTTTATTGACGCGAATTGCAAATGTCAATTAGATTTTTTCTAATCCCGGATCGTAATAGAAAACTTTTATAGACATCCTCTAACGCCTAATTAATTTTGTTTAAAAGCCAAAAGTCAGTACTATTTGAAAAAACGTCAGATATAAATATATTTAATTTATGACAAACTGAAGATAGTCTAGTATCGTTATTATCATTTCTTCTGGAATTTGATATTGAAATCCTATTTAATTTTATGAAAACGGTACCGAGATAACAATTGTTCGCAGCACGACGCCCGCACGCCATGCGGGTCACGTGTGCGAACGAGAATGCAGCAATCTCGCGCGCACTCGTCCATCGGCGTGAGGGGCATATCAGTGCGACGCACATGCGTCGCAGTACACGATCACTCATGTGGGCACGCAAGCTAATCAAATGAGACGCACAAAAAGTTGAGATGTATTAAATTTAATGATCGTTTATCACGCAACTTATTAAGTAGTATTTTGACGGAGCGAAATTTTTCATTCCATACAAAAAATTCTTGAATATATCAATCACCTACGAATCTGTTTTATTTTTTTCATAAGAATATTCCTAACATCCAAAAATGATCAATATTTTGCAAAATTAGATTCAAGTGATTAATTTTACTTATTCACTAATAAGATTTTGTAAATAAAAAAATTTTTGATGCCATAAATTTTGAGATATTCATAAAACGGTAAGAGATACACAAAAACGAATATAATCCTGAGGTTGTACTAAAAGTAGAGGTCCACAGACTACTTAAAAAGTTTTAAATTCAAAATTTTTTGTTTAAAAAGTTTTGAAATTCTTAAAATGGTATTCAAAGGGATTTAATTCTGCTCATTCTCAGTTGCTATACTTCATAGATTTGAAAAAAATTGAATTCATAATGATTTAAACTTTTTAATACTCATTTCAATTCTGACTGACTTTTTTCATGAGAATTAATTTTGGAATATGGAAAAATTGAAGTCAAGAAATGGACTCTACAATTAAGTTATAATTGATGATGATCGTGTTGAAAGTTCCATGAAATAAGACAGTCATATTAAAATATGATTTGAGTACGAAAAATATTACAAGCATAATTACATTTTTCATGTAAAGTATGAATAAATTAATTTCGAAAGTTTCATTCTATTCAAAAGATGTTGATCATTGATATAATGTTGTAGTTCAATTGATGTTCATTCAATGTATGTCTAACGATTGTTATTGCTCTTCAAAATTTTTTGTGGAATAAACAAATTTTTCGAGATATTTATTTTTCTATCATTTTCCTTGATAAAATTGATATTAAAATAAATATGTATATTTTTTGGAATCGCTCATTCTGGAAGCACGCGTGCGAATCACGACGTGCGAGACATATGCGTGGCAACGTCACGCGCAACTGAGTGGCCTCCTGGGTTCACCCGTGCAAATTAATCCTCACACGTGCGTGTGGCATGCCCCGCATTACGCAGACACTTTGTTTTCTGAATATGCTATATTTTTATGAATTTCCAGTCCTTTACTTGATAAAATTCTATTCGTCCCCATCAAAACTGATATAAACTTGTGCAAAAATTATTTAAATCAATTCATACACGTTTTCTTCAGAGCAACCTTATCTAGTTCTACATAAAAAGTGATATTTCAATGGAGTTGCAAAAAAAGCCTTATATCCATATAGATCTAAAAATTGTTTTTCACTCTGGATTAATTCATTTTTAGACCAGTAGACAAAAATCAATCTGACTTTCGGGCCCGGGAAAATTCCAAGTAATTTACTCTACTATTTTATAAAATAGATATCTTAGCGAGCAAATTTAATCAAACTCTCGAATCAAACATTGACAGTGTAAATTATATTGCTCTTAGGAGATGAGATAAGATTAACCATGAAGAAACAGAAGAAATAATTATCGTATGAATATACGCATCCGCATACACATATTCTTCTGCGTAATGAGGGGAATGACGCATGCACGCGTGAGGATTAATCCGCAAGAGTGAACTCAGGAGGTCACACTGGTGCGCGTGACACTGCCATGCATATGTCTCGCACGTCGTGGTTCGCACGCGTGCTTCCACAATGCGCGATTCCAAAAAATATATATATTTACTTTAATGTTATCAATTTTATCAGGGAAAGTGATGGGAAAATAAAAAAGTTTCAATCCTTATGAATTCCATTTCTTTCAAATCTATAAAGTATAGCAACCAAGAATGAGCAGAATTCAATCCCTTTGAATGCCGTTTTAAGAATCTCAAAACTTTTTAAACGCAACATTTTTTAATTTAAAACTTTTTAAGTAGTCTGTGGACATCTACTTTTAGTGCAACCTCAGAATTGTATTCATTTTTGTGTATCTCTTACTGTTTTATAAATATCTCAAAATTTATGGCATCACAAATTTTTTTATTTACAAAATCTTATTAGTGAATAAGTAAAATTAATCACTTGAATCTAATTTTGCAAAAAATTGATCATTTTTTGATCTTAGGACAATTCTTGTGAATAAATAAAATAGATTCATAGGTGATTGATATATTCAAGAATTTTTTGTATGAAATCCGCGAAAATACAGCTCAATAAGTTAGGTGATCAACGATTATTAAATTTAATATATCTCAACTTTCTGTGTGTCTTATTTGATCAGCTTGCGTGCCTATATGAGTGATCGCGTACTGCGATGCATGTGCGTCGCCCTGAATTTCGCCTGAATCGCCTTTAGACGAGTGCGCGCGAGATTGCTGCATTTTCATTTGCATACGTGACCCGCATGGCGTGCGGGCGTCATGTCGCGCACGACTGTTATCTGGATATAGTTTTTGAGTCGCTCATTCATTTGCATAAATTATAAAAATATTAACTGCTAAATCTTCAATTATTATTTTATACTATTTTGAGTTTCAGAAGTGTTTGGGTAGAATATCTGATATATTGCAAAAGGTTAATAGATTTCCATATCAGAGAAATAGGGTATTTTCACTAGTGTGCGATCAACACCTACTCAGATTATACTGGTTTAGATAGTTTAATCAAAACCCAATCAACGCCTATCTTCAAATAGGGACAAATGGAGTGATTTTTGCACGGGTTGGGGTCCCGTACGCGAATTATTGATTTGCAATTTCCTCTGTGTATTCAAGTATTGCAAATTTATTACATCGGAGCCATGCTTTTTGCCCTACTAAGGCTTGGCTAAAAAATTTTAGTCCGTTATTTTTACACCATTTAACCATAAAATTATTATAGAAAAGTGAGGTTTGAATTTATCCTTGAAATAATTTGGAAAAGTCAATAACCGCTAAGCCGCGCGCAAAAAATGGGGTTAGTTAACGTAACGAGAAGTTTCGTTACCGTAATAAAATCGGGTTTTCCAAAACGAATTATGTTTGGGAGAAGCTAACTTCTGGTGGTTAAGGCAACTAAATCTCTTTTTGCATGCGTACGCCACAATGTCACAAAAAATTCGTAGTTTACATATAACATGTCTACGTGCGCAAATAATGTTTATGGTACTAAACTTTCGAAATTATACAAATAAGAATAGAACTTATCGAAAATCAAATATGCAAAAAACGAGATTCACACAAATTGAGACGAATTTTAAAGAATAATGAGAACAAGAAGGTTTTGAATTCAAAAGTATTCTATTTTAATAAATTAATGAAAAAACAGATGCTGAAACTTTTTGAATTATAATAGATTCTATTAATAATGTTCAATCTCAAAACGCTTTGCAGAGAATAGTAATGCTTTTTTAAGTAATCAAGAAAGCAAGAATTATAATGACTGTTTTATATAATTTTTTACTATATTTAAAAAAAGTAGGATTACTTTCATCACTTTATGAGGTTAATAAAATTAGGGAATGTTCTCAAAACCAGAAAATTTTGCCTTAGTTATAAAAATGCAATTTTATTTACTGATAAATAAGAACGAATAAAATTAAAGCTAATTAAATTGAAGAAACTCAATGAATAATAACTTGAAACAAATAACTAAGAATAATAATTATATCAATTTTTGCTTCATGAATTGAATGACATTCTACCGTAAAAAATGAATTTTATACTATTTTGAGGTTAGGTTGATTCCCATTTGTTGGCGTTTTTTCTTTACGATAGCTCAACACAAATAAACACTAACTTCTTGATATGTATACTGTTGTGCAAAAATCGCCAGGCACTTGTTTTTAGCCATTCACATAAAAGCGTCTAATTTATGAAATACCTAACAATTAATTTTTTTCTTAAAATAACATAGAAGGTAACAAAATTTTGCATTTAATGATGCATAATGATTATTAAGGAAGATAGTGCGAAAAAAGTCAAGAATTCAAAGATTTTTTGAATTTTAAACAACTCTTGAAACAATGAACCTTTTTGAACTTTTCTCAGCTTATTATAAAGGTAAATTCATATAGACTATTAGCAACGTATCAAAAATATTTTGATAGAATTTCTCTTGAAAAATTAATTAAATTATTACATAATTATTAAAATTCATAGTATAAAAAAAATACAAAACATCATTAAAAAATACAATAAAATTATTTTCAAAATTTCTTTCATGAATAATTTTACAAATTTGAAATTTTACAACATTTTCGTTTTGAGTTTAGATTTTGGGTGCGCATTCAAGAAAAAACTATTACAATTTACTTGTTACATTACTGACATTTTACATGAATCTCATTTCGAAATGAGTCGAGAAAAGTTAAAAAATATTCATTATTTCAAGAGTTATTCAAAATTTAAAAAAGCTTTGAATTTTCCTTTTTTTGGTAATATCTTCCTCAATAATTCACTAAAACATTTCGTTTTGGGGTTATTAAATGCAAAATTTTGTTACCTTCCATATTATTTCAATAGGTATTTTATAAATTAGAAACTTTCATGTGAATGGTTAAAAACAAGTGTCTGGTGACTTTTGCACAGCAGTGTATGTAAAAATTATATATATCTAAATTCACTTTCCAAAATGTAACGCCAACACTGAAAAAAATCCTTGCATTCATATGCAAGAAATAAACTATTTTGCAAAAGCCTCGTTAAAACAACAAGGATCCTTTTCCATAACAGCAACCGGAAAAGTAAGTTGCTTCAGTAAAAACAAACTACCGGCCGGTTTTCGTTGATGTCGCACTGATATGCAGCAATCAGAAAACTGATTGGCATAAATCATTATTACTGAAGGACAATTTTTTTTAAAATAATTTATTTATTCATGTTTCAAAATAATGTCTGTTCCATTCTACAATATGGAATTAAAATGTACTCTGCAATGTGTTCATGTCTTTTATATATATATATATATAGATATTTTTGAAAATTATCTATAAAACTACTATATATAACCATTGTAAAGATACATTGAATTTGTAGGAAATATCAAACTGGAGTGGTGATATGATAATACAAATAAGTTTTCTTGGTTATTCTAAGCAGTTATCTCAGACAAATTTTCATTGTCAAAAGGCAAGTTTGCATTAGTAGGATTAACTCTATGTACATTATTATTTTGAGGAGGTTCGACGGTGGCTAGTAAGCCCTTGAAAAAACTTAATTAATTACGACTTTAAAAACTGCTTGAGATCTTATTTAATACATATTCTAAGAGAATAATGTTAATTTAATCGGAAAACAAATAAAAATATAAAAACTGTCATTTTTAATAACAATTACTGTAGGTTAAAGTTCAACGCAGTTTTTTTCAAGATTACTCTTTAAAAATGATCAGATTTTAAGAAATTCGATCCGATCATTTTTAAAGAGTAAACTTGAAAAAAACTGCATTGAACTTTAACCTACAGTAATTGTTATTAAAAAGGACAGTTTTTATACTTTAACTGAAAACTAAAAAAGTTAATTTTTAAATCTAATATCCTTTGCACTAATGTAGTGAAAAATCGAAAATAAAATTGACTTTAAACGATAACCAAAAAATTAATTAGGTAAAAGTTATTAATTATTTTCAGTTCGATAATATCTGTTAAGGTAGTTGGTTCACGAAAATTAGACCTCAGGCACAAATAGATAATTTTGCCTCCAAGAATTGCAATATTATTATTGAAGTGCTATTTTGGAAGAGAAAAGATTAATTTCCATGAAAAAAAATTGAAATACAGAAAAATAATGTTATTAATAAATTTTATTTTTGCCCAAACTTATTTTCTTATCGCTTCGAGCCAAATTCTTAAAAGTGATGCGATTCTAATAAATCACGGTTCATTTTTTCAGGAAAAAGATTCTCTACAACTTGACCGTTTCCAATTTTTGAAAATGAATTCTTTAATGGCTGAAATTGTAAAAAAAAACAATTTTTCAAAACCAAATATTTATAAACAAATTGCTATATTTGATAATAATTAATTAAATTTCAAAAATTGGAAACAGTTAAGTTGTGGGAAATCTTTACTCTGAAGAAATGATTCATAATTTATTAGAATCGCATAATTTTTTAAAATTTGGTAAGAAGCGATAAGAAAAAAAGTTGGGTCAAAAATAAAATTTATTAATAAAATTATTTTTTTGTGTTTCGAATTTTTTTCATAAAAAATAATCTTTTCTCTTTCAAATTAGCCCTTCAATGATAATATTGCTATTCTTGAAAGCAAAATTATCCATTTTTGCCTGAGGTCTAATTTTCGTGAATGAACTACCTTAACAGAATGTCCAGCCAAAAATCAAGAATAATATTTGCATATTAATGAAGACAAAACCGCCTTGATATTTTAGTAATTAGCACAAGATAAGTTTGCGATGAAAAGTCAAAGTTTTCAAGATAACGAAGAAAAAAGAAGAAAAAGAAACATGAAAGCAGTTGAAAGTTGCTAAGCGGATGATTTTATTGAATATTAACTTAGTATTAATAAAAAGACAGAAAGGGCTTGATACATCCGATAGAAAAAGGGGCTTAAAATGAGAGTATGTATGTACAAATCGAACAAAATGGAAGATAAAGCGAATAATAAATGTGGTGTATGCAAATGTAAGCGAACAAGCGGGTAATATGGAGCAGGTTAAACTTGCAATCTCCGCGCCCTCACCCTCAATTCTCATCGCCAGAACCGTTCTAACCTCTGGTCTAGTGAAAAAGTTTCAACGCTAGCGACGAATACTAATTAAAGATTTGCAGAATGAAATTAGTTTTAGGGTTGGGATGGACGTTGAAGGGTACAGAGAGCCGCTTATGATAATATAATAATACTTATAATACTTGGCTCTCAGAGTGCTACTTTTAAGCTTATTATGCGTTTAGTTCATAACTTCAATTGGACTCGTGCTTACTCTATTATCTAGCCAGAGTTTTACTCATCTTTGTAGAATTCCTTTTCAAGGATTATACATTTTGCATTCCAAGTGACCTTTTTTTTATCTCTCAAAAGACACAAATTAGGTCACAAATAATGATCGTTAGCGTGCAAATAAATAATTTTTAAGATCTTGTAAAAATCGAAACAGAATTCTCATCATGAAGATTCGATTTCTAGTAATTTTGATTTTATTGAGGCACTTCAGCCACGAAAAATTAGGCCTCAGGCAAAAATAGATATTTAATTGTAGTTGGTACTAGTATATTAATAATTATATTGAATAAAATGGCCTTTCTGATATTTTTATTAAAAGATTCATTTAGGTATGTTTAACGTCCAAGTGTTGATAATTATGAAGAAGAAAACGGGTACAATTCGGACATTTATTTTCAGATATTTAAAAATTTTTGCCAACGTTTCGCTTCCACTCCAGAAGCATCATCAGGGCATACAAAATTCAGCCATAAATTAGTTGTTGATAATATCTCTTATCGACTAGACAATATGTCTTTTCCTCTTGTAAATTTAAATTCTAAGTGAATGTGGGAAATTGACGTTACTAAAGTTTTTATTTAATTATGACGTTTTTATTATTTTAATGATTTTTACCATGGACTGTCATGTTTTGACATGATGATTATATTCTAAAAAATTCCATGTAATGTAATTTATGGCTGAATTTTGTATACCCTGATGATGCTTCTGGAGTGGAAGCGAAACGTTGGCAAACATTTTTAGGGATCTGAAAATAAATGTCCGAATTGTACCCGTTTTCTTCTTCATAATTATTAAAAGATCTTATTTAGAAATCAAAATTTTTCAGAAAAAATTTTCAAATAAATTTTTTAATATTTTAAAAATATTATTTTATTAAGCGTCTATCTTGATGTGTCTATCTTGTAAATATGTTACGGTAGAGGTTAAGTATGATGTAAGTAGTGTTGTATCAGTTTCAGTTTGGGAAAGGATAAATAAAATTTTTGAAAAATTACGTTAAGGAGTACACATGATGACAAAGATAATTGTTCTTTCAAGAATAGCATTTTTATTATTGAAAAGATTTGAAACATAGAAAAATAATGTATTTAACAAATCTTATTTTCAACTGCACTTTTTTCATATCGCTTTTTACCAAATTTTCAAAAAAATGAAAATGAATCAATTATTACTAAATTCAGCAGTATGTTTATAAAAATGTTGTTTTAAGAAATTATTTTTCACTAGTTTCAGCCATTACAGAATTTATTTTCAAAAACTGAAAACGGTCAAGTTATAGAGAATATTTTCCTTGAAAAAATAATCAATGATGTATTAGAATCGCACCATTTTTTAAAATTTTGTAAAAAGAGATATTACAAAAAGTGCAGTAGAAAATAAAATTGGTTAAATACATTATTTTTCTATGTTTCAAATGTTTTTTATAGAAAATAATCTATTCTCTTTTAAATGATCTCTGCAAAAACAATTTTGCTATTCTTGAAAGGAAAATGATGTATTTTTGCCCGAGGCCTAATTTTTCGTGGCTGAGCTACATTAATGGAGAGGGGGATTTTGATTAGATTGTAAGTTTGATTGAAACTGAGAGTAATAGAATTAGGACCGGAAGCTAGACCTTTGGATCTATGATTGCGTCTAACGTTTCTTTTAAATCTTCTTTCATATAATAGTGGATATGAGAAGCTCTAGAGAAATCTACCCTTGTCCCCATAAATAAATGGTACCCATTCTGAATAACTGTTTGAGATAGATATATGCAAGCTCTCGAGCTGCTTCTATTCATATATAACGCACGCCTGAGTGAGTTTGTGTGTTCAAATCACAAAAATAAAATCAAGCGCAAAAGACTCAATAGATTTAATGCATTGAATTAAGTAGACACTAAATCAAGGAATTGTAAACAGACTTTACAACTGTGGATTTGTTAAATTATAAATTAAATTATGACTTCGTTTCACGTTTAGAATTCAGATGTATGGGATTAATAAATTTTGAATGGGCAATAGATTTTCCTGGAATATTGAACTGTTAGAATCTTAAAGCTGCAATTTTCTTCAGCGCTACGTGAATACCAAGAAGAAAAATAACACCTTTCAAATTCGCATTCTGAAAGCATCGATTAGCAAACACTTGAATGACTAGTGGCGTCTTTGAAGAAAGCACTCTAAATGTTTCAGGGAGGATGTCACTCGGGAGCTTTCATTGACTCGTTAAAGCATCTCGAGAAATAGAATGTTACTCTTATCTGTGATTTTTTAAGCGCCAATACCCCTTTTTCAATTGTTTTTATTCAAGTTTATCTAAATATTTTTGTAGCAAAACGAGTTTAAATTCTGGTTTCAATAATATCTAATTGACGCATGCTGAAAACTAAGTAGAAAAGTAGGCACATTTTTCAAAAAGATAAAAACCTATTTGGTTTAATTTTTCAATATCTCGGTCATGAGTAATTTTTCTAAAATAATAGAAAACATTTTCCAATTAAATCCGTACTCGAAGTATTTTTACCCAGGATTTAAAAATAATTTGAAGAATATGCAATCGATAAGTTGTCAAATCAATCGTCTGTGCAGATAAAACAATATTAGAGGTTCTAAACATACAGGAGAAAACCAAATTTAAAATTTTTGCTAATTTACGTTTCAATTTTAAGAAAAACGTGTCATAATGGGGGTTTTTCGCAGCGAAATACTAAACTTTAGATATACTATATGATAAGTTACTATAGATTTTATTAAACTTTACTCTAACCTATACTAAAGTTTCATATAATTTTTTGAATCTTTAGTATGTTGAATGCGAAAAATTATCATTTTAGAATTGAGGGGCCGGATGCAATAAGCACCCGAGCGGTCGAAAATAAGGAAAACTATTGTCCCAGAGAGTCAAAAATAAAAGTCGCGAAATGTGATGAACAGAAAATATGTCTGGATGCAGCTTGTCAGTGTGCATTTTTTTTGTATGGGCGATTTTTTAATAAAAAAATTACTTTTCGAGATATAAAATAAAAACTAATTTTTTTCAACTGGAAAATCGCATTAAAATCTATGTTTTTCCAAACTAAAACTTCGAAATCGCGGTAAATATTTGGCAAAATGGCTTCAAATTTTAAATAGAAGTTCGTGACTCGATAGTGAAGCCTACGATATAGATAAGAGTACTCGCTAAATCTGAATCAGTCAAAATCTACTGATTATCAGTGAAATTTGACTGATTCAAATAGCTAAAAAGAGGTTACTGTAAATCAGTCAAATTTCACTGATTACTTCAGTGGAAATCAACTGATTTAAAAAAAGTATTTTTCACTGATTCAATCAGTGAAAATTAACTGATTTGTCAGTGAAAAATATTTTTGCACTGGTGAATCAGTGAAAAGGCAAATTACTGACTCAATCAGTGAAAATTCGACTGATTCAGATTTAGAGAGTATTGTAGCAATCTAAGGTTCAATATTATCGATCAATTGATCGATAGAATCCGGAAATCTCAGTTTTTCCAATTTCACAAAGCAAGGAAGTTTTTCACTATGGAAGAATCACTAAAATTTGGCTTAAAACTGGCTCAAACGTTGATAACGACTGGCGCATCTTTCATTTTAGTGAGACTTCCATAGTGAAAAACTTCTTCGTTTTGTGAAATTGGAAAAACACAGAATTCCAGGTCTATCGATCAATTAATCGATCACGAACTTACATTTAAAATTTGAAGCCATTTGGACAATTATTTACCGAGATTTCAAAGTTTCAGTTTTAAAAAACATTGATTTCAATGCGATTTTTCAGCTGAAAAAAATTATTTTTTATTTTTTATCTGGGAAACTAATTTTTTTATTAAAAAATTGTTCTGGCAAAAAAGATGCCTACTGGCAAACTGCGTTCAGACTTATTTTTTGTTCATCACATTTTGCGACTTTCATTTCTGACTCTCTTGGACAATAGTTTTCCGTATTTTCGACCGCTCGGGTGCTTATTGCATTCGGCCCCTCAATTATTATTAATAAATGAAACATATATCGCTATAAAAAGTTTCTACGTGTATATTTATCGTGAGGAATATTTTCAAAAGAAAAAAAATGTTTTTTCGGTCAGCAAAAACCCTTCGACTCTTTCAGTTTGTAGATTTGAATAACTATGTTAAAAGCGCATACTTTTCTGGGAAATTGAGATTGATAGAAGGATAAAAAGTACATAGAGAGAGTGATATATAAGAAAGAATAAGAAAAGAAAAAAGACTCACCTTCGGATTTAAGTGCTGGTGGTTTACGTGTGGCCCAATTCGTTCGGATGCTTCTACTCCCTAACCACTGGCCATTCATGGCACCAATAGCGCTCTCTGCTTCCTGGAACAGTCACATGAGAAGGTGGATGACGATAAAACGCAGGCATCACGAAACAAAAGTGATTTAAGCAGGCATAGGAAACCTCGATCGAATTTGCTGGGCGCGACATAAAACGGGCGGGGCGCCTACCGGACGAACGGCCGATTCCGCAGAAAGCAAGGGAAAAGGATGAGGGTTGTACAAGGGGAGTGGAAAAGGGAACGGAAGCAATGCTAGATCGTACGTATATATGTTCATAAGGTTGGTACGCTCGACCGAGCGGCCAATCAGCCGACGACTCCGATATCTGAAATGAGATCGGATGACTTGGTAGTGCATAAAAAAATTGTACCGTGGGCCAATTTTTCCTTCAAAGTTCGAACTAGGTATGTATCATTCGTATCAATCGTCTGGATGTCCGATTTGAGACTGAGAGAACAGATTTTTGGATGGAGGATTAACCTAAGACCATGGATCAATCGGATCACGTGACTCAATTATGCATTATTTTGTTAATTTGTGATCAATTTTTTAATTTAGAAAACATCTATTTGGGAATTTCAAAAACGTAACAAAAGACAATAAATCACGTCTTTTAACTTCTTTTTGATAAAAATTTTGAAAAAAATTCGAAGACTTATCGACAATTAGTGTTAACTGTAAAAAGTTTGCAAAATTTTCACTCAAAGGAAGTTAACAGACGTTCTTTATCGTATTTTTTTGTATTTTTAAAATTTTCAAAAATGAAGAATAAAATTGTCTTACATGTATTTTTATAGGAATTTAGTCATGTGGTCTCGTTGATCCATGGCCTTATAAGAGACAATAATTAAGGGCCATTTAACATTGCATACTAGGAAAATTATTTATTCAAATAAAACAACTTTTATTTTCATTAATAGTATATTATGCAACTAGGGACAAAAAAGTTTATTCTGAATAATCACACAAGTAAAATAAATTTTTTTCCAGTGTTGCATACGATTTTTTTTCCGCTGGAGGATCAAAAAATGGATTTGTTTGCTCCGCATGGGGGTGAAAAATTGCACTTTTGACCCTCTAGTAGAAAAATAAATTATATGGTAATTTCACTGGAAATTGAATTGTTTGACTTTATATGATTAATTTTGAAAAATTCGACAGTTAAATTCAACTAATTTTGTATTAAACGATCAAAATTGTTTATTTTGTTCCAGCAAATATTTTGTTTCAAATTTTAGGATTGTTGTCCTCGCTTTGCTTGGGCATCAAATTCCACACTTGTAAAATAAATTTTTTTGTCCCTAGTTGCATACGAATTTTTTTTCCACTGGGGGATCAAAAAATGGATTTTCTTGTCCCGTAGGGATCAAAAATGCACTTTTTGACCCGCTAGTAGAAAAATAAATTATTTGGTGATTTCACTGGAAATTGAATTGTTTGACTTTATGTGAATCACACGATATGGTCAAATCAATTTTTCAAAGTGAAGTATTGAAAATTAAAAAACTCTAAATTTTTAATATAGACCAAAAATTACAGTTAAAGCATTGTAAATTTCTTTCAACCCGATTTCCAAAGTCGGTTACACGTAAAAAAGATATAATATAGTGTCGTTTTTTCGGTTTCGATTTCCGAAGTCACGAATTCGGCAAACCACAAAACAGATCTTACGTTTCCTTTTACGGTTTAAAAACATAAATTTTAGAATCGCCATCGGTCCCTTTCACACTTGAATCCGTAAAACTAAAACTTTAAAACAACAGGGCAATAGAATAGAAGTTTTTGAACCGTAAAAAGGAAATGTAAATTTTAACTATAAATTGTGTCCTGAGAAGAGTGTAAAAGCTTAACAAATTCTGCGTCGAAAAAACCCAAGCTGAAGAAGGAACGTTAATTTCATAAAAAAGTATTGTAAAAAAGGTGAAATTTGAATTTTTAAAAAATATGTCAATTACTCAGGAAGATTTACCATTTTTGCATGGTTTCAAGCTTATTTTTTAGATATAAAAATTTCTGCACCATGTTACTAACTTATTACGACATTTTCAGAAATGTATGTATGAAACAAATTCCTTGGTTGAACCAACCAACAATTTTTTCAACCATATAATAAGCCAATTCTTTAATTAATTTAATTAAGGGGGTCCGTCATCTTTAATATTTTTATTTTTTGAGTTTATACCTTCCATATGATTTTTTCTATGTTTAGTACCTTTATTTAGAAAGGTTTTGGTGTTTTTAAATGTTCTAGCAGTTTCATGTATTTTTAAACTAAAAATTTTGAGTTTTTTGGGTATTTTTTGGACATTGTTTAACTTTGAATAACTTTTTTGTTTATTAACCAATTTTGATTATTTTCTTATTTTGTTCCTTACAATGTGTAGCAACTTCTTGAGTATGGAATGCACTCTAGCTATACAAATAACTGAAAATTATTTCTTTTTTATATTTTGGATATTTTTATTTATTTTTTTTATTTTATTTGTAACTTTTTTCAGTCATGTTACCTTATTTCCCATACCCAAAAAGTTGCTACACATTGTAAGCAACGATATAAAAGAAGAATCTAAATTAACATTTTAATTTTATTTAATTTCTAACTTTTTTTTCAGTCATGTTACCTGATTTTCCATACCAAGAAGTTGCTGCAAATTGTAAAGAACAAAATAAAAAAAGAAACTAAATTTCGTCTTGAATTAATAAAATTGTTGTATTTGAGATATTAATACCATTCTACTTCAACATTTTAAATACTATAGCGAGGGTTTAACAACTTGAACTATGTGAAATATTCATAAATATTCTAAAATACCTTGGAATATACCAAAATACCTTGAAATATCCTCAAAAATCTTGAAGTACCTTGGAAACATCCTGAAGCATGTGGAGTATCTTAAAGTATATGAAATATCCTGAAGTACATTGATATATCTTAAAGAAGTTTGAAATATCTTGAACTACCTTAAAATATTTTGAATTATATAAAGTACTTAAAAGTATGCGAAATTTCCTGAAGTGTGTGAAATATACCCAAATATGTACATTGAAACATCCTGAAGTAAGCTGGAATATTTTGAAGCCTTTTTAAATATCCCAAAGTACCTTAAAATATTTTGAAGTATGTAAAGTATCTTCAAATATGTGAACTATCCGGAAGTACTTTGAATTATTTTGAAGTATCTTAAAGTATACGAAACCTCTTGAAGTATCTGCAATTTTTTGAAATGTCCTGAAGTATCTTGCAGTCGGAAGAATATGTACACTTTAACGGTCAAGTTTTCAACCCCTCCTATTATAGCTAAATATCTAGATATTCAGAATCACAGTAAGATTCAGAAGAATCACCGGGAATCAGTCAGGATCGCCAAGAATCACTGCACGATCGAGCGTGAGCTAGTTAACGGAATAATTATGCTCACGTAGAATCGATTTTGAGTGAACGGTCCCTCGGTATTTACAAACGGCACAGTACCGCGCAAGTTGTAAACAAGGAGCAATGCTTGTACTGGACAGTTGGTACCGGGCCGAAGGTTGGCGCGGTACTGGCATAGTACAGCCCCAGTCCTGAGACAAAGTGTCGGCTAACAACCGACTCCGGAGTAATTCCAGTACTGAACCAGTACAGATTTCAGTACTGGCATGGTACCGATGTCCAGTACCGATAGACAATTTCCAACCAAGTTAATTTTCGGAGCCGCGCCGGTGCGTTGGTAGGCCGTGCGTATGCCAGCACTATGCCAGTACCGCGAAAGTACTGCAAATCCTCCTGCGGTACTGGCACGGTACCAAGCCGGTTATAAATTTCCACCTAGGTGAATATACCAGGGGTTTTAGTTGAAGTTTGCCGGTTTTTTCAATAAAGAAAACACTCAAGGGAATCTCAAGAAAATTTTATTCAAAGTATTGACCATTGGATTCTACACATTTTGCCCATCTTTCAGGCAAATCATGGATACCATTCCAAAAAAACTTTTTCTCTTTCAAGGCAAACCATTCGACGAGCCATTTTTCGATTTCTTCAAAATTGGCGAAGCGCTGCTCTGCGAGTGAGTGTCCCATCAATGCGAAAAGGTGATAGTCGGACGGGGCGAGGACTGGAGAGTACGGCGGGTGCGATAATATTTCCCAATTCAATGCTTTTAATGTGTTCTTCACCACTTTAGCGGTATAAGACGGTGCGTTGTCATGTTGTAGGATAACTTTGCCATGTCTTCGGGCCCATTTCGGCCGTTTTTCGATCAACGCATGATTCAAATTGATAATTTTTTATCGGTAGCGATCCGTATTCACCGTCTCACCAGGTTTTAATAACTCGAAGTACACCACACCTCACTGGTCCCACCAAACACAGAGCATTGTCTTAGGGCCAAAGCGATTTGGCCTTGGAGTCGATGGGCCGACCTCACCAGGTGAAAGCCATGATTTTTTCCGCTTCGGGTTCTCGAAATAAATCCATTTTTCGTCCGCCGTGACAATTCGATGCAGAAAATATTTCCTTTCGAACCGTTGAAGCAGCATTTCACAAATGGTTTTACGATTTTACATTTGTTTATCGTTTAGTTGGTGTGTGGTACCCATTTTCCATACTTTTGGATTTTTCCCATGACTTTTAAACATTGGCAAATTGCTCCTCGGGTCACATTTAATGTTTGTGCCAATTGTTGTTGCGATTTGGTTGGGTCTTCATCCAATAACGCCTGCAATTCCTCGTCTTCGAACTTTTTTCGCTGCACCAGGATGTTCATTGTCTGTTAAATCGAAATCTCCACTTTTAAATTGACGAAACCATGTCTCACATGTTCTAATCACTGGAGCATGTTCACCATAAGTTTCTACCAGCAATCGATGAGCTTCAACTGCTTTTTTCTTTTGATGAAATAAGAAAAGCAACGAATGCCGCAAATGCGATTTACTTGGAACGAAACTCGACATATTCACTGAGGTAAACAACTATGATGCTATTATTTTGGCAGAATGTAATTGTGTATTTTTGAAGGTTATTGTCCACAGAAAAATATGACATAGATGCCAAATCATAGAAATGTATACATATCTCTAGCGACATCTATGAGTAAAACCGGCAAATTTCAACTAACACCCCTAGTATAAAATGCTAACCACATACTTAAATCTCAATTTTTCTCCGTGTAATTGGAAATTATTTTTCAAAAATTAGAGTTTCACATTTTTTCCAATATCTTTTCTATTTTGCTTCCAAACTGGGCATTTAGCCGTAGAATTTTATTATCTTTCATGATTTTATAGTGAGAAAATTGAAAAAGTTAAATTTCCCATTAAACGAATACCTTCTAATAGGTGATGTGTATATGAAAAATTAAAGGTTAATATTGTAAAAATCAAGAAACTTTCAAGAATATGTAATTTCCCTCCGTATCCTACATAATTGCATGAATCTTGGGAATATTATAATAAAGATGAAACATGATCTTCATCTTTTTGTTAACCACTTCGGCGGGGATTTGCCTAGATTAAGACAGGCTATATTCGTGTTATGACATTATTACCAGGAAAAGCGAGTCGTCGTTTTCCAGGGTTGACTTTTCCTACAAACAGAGAACAAAACTGCTCCATCTATTCGGCTGTTTGTTCGTCCATTCCAAGAGTCACATGAAAAATAACAGAGAAGTGACTGCCGCGAGGGCTGCCTTCCTGTTAGAAGTGGAAGAGGATATGTAGGATGAGGTGATGAATGATGATATCATGGAAGAGGGAAAGTAGCACGTACGTGGTCAGGGAATTAATGGTTTCAAGGGGCTGCAAGGGAAACATTCGTATCGCTGCTAATTTAGCACACGCCAATTCACAGACTTCCATATGTACAACATCACGTGCCTTCTGTTTCAAGTCTACTTTAGAAGCTGCTTACTATCCACCATAAAGACTAAATTAGTACCAGATGTCCATCCGAAATTAATACTTTTTGAGAGAGAGAGTTCGTTGCAATACGCAATTCATCAGATGAAAGAAACTCATGTTCTACAACCGTTCTACATTGAATATTCTGGAATTTCGAATTCTCTTTGAACGAAATGTATAATATTAAAAAAACAGTTTGATGCTATAAACAAAGCTAATATATTTAACAATGTATTATAAATCAAGCGAATGTGACTTCCCAAACCAATAGTTTTTTATATTATTCTGAGACGATGTATTTTTTCCACTTCTTGAAGGTTTAATGTACAGTGGATAAATCTTTTTATGCCTAGAAGAAGAATACTTTAATATTTTTTATAGGCACATACGATGAATAATTATTATCATCATATTTTATGTCACATTTTACTGTTATGATCAGAAATAGCCTTTACTAGCTTCACGGATATTAGTATGTCAGTCTAACTATATCCAAATTTTTACCTTGTATCCATTTTATGAACGACTTTTATATTTACAGTAAAAAAAATTTCAATAAAAAGACTTCATTTAATTGATACGTAGAAATGTTTCGAAACGGTAAATCAAGTAAAAACATTTGATTGTAACGATCAAAGTATCTGGTAAAATCCACATTATTTTATTAAGTGATAAAATTGGTTGGCTTAACTACATGTTTTTTGTTCAATAATAACTGAATTGTATGTCTGAAACAGCATATATTATTGGGTTAAACTGCTCTCCAAATTTTTTATCAGCTCTAAAAAAATTATTGAGTCAAAGACAACATTTTTTTATCATATATATGACAGTTATTTCTTTCTATTAATATAAATGAAAGAAATAATAGTAAAAATTTTAAATGAGGTTTTTTTCAGGATTTTCCCACACATTACATTAGGGATATTATAGACATGAAAAAAAAAAATTCACCCTGAAAAGTACTCGATGTGATCTGGATTTAGTGATGCAATATCGATATTTTACACCTGATATATCGATATTTAATATCTATATTTCTCTCACGATATGTCGATATTAGATACCGATATATATATCTTAGATATATTTATATCTTCTAGGATCCAATGGAATAAGCGTTTTTGTCGGAAGTCATTTTTTCCCATCCAATAAAAATACATATTCCCTTTGGATTTTAGAAGAAATGAAAATTGGTGTCTGTAAAGTGTGAAGTAATTCTTTAGATTGGTCCGATCCGATCTCTCTGTGCCTTTTTTTTTCTTCAGAACTTACAGCGATCACTTTATCATTATTACTTTTACTATAACAAGCTTTTTATTCCTTTTATTCATACGCATTATTTTACTGTTTTACAATATGTATTTAATCTTACAAATGAAATTTATAATCAAAATTATAAAATCCTGAAACAGTTTCTTTTACGTAATAATAAATACCATAACATCTATTTTGACGTTTTTGAAATGAATAAGTCGATTCACTTGATTTTTACATTAATTGATTAACAAAATTATGACTTTTAATTAAAAAATTGAAAATATCGATATATCCAGAGTTTTGGCCGTTATATCATTGATAACGATATTTGTTTTTCTAATATATTGATATTACATCACCTTCTGGATTGAAATTTTCATAAAATTCTAAATTATTTGCAGGAATGCAAATATTGAAATTATTATCAACTCATAAATGTGTAATTTGGTTCAGTTATCTTTTTAACTTGTAATTTTGAAAAACAATTTTATTTATCATATTTACAAAATTCGGCTCTGCATTGTTGATATGACACTCGTAGTCTAGATAGACAGTGAGCGACCTTAAACTTTAATCTAGATTTAGTTGCATTTGCTGATAAGCTAACTCCAAACTTGGGTCGATATACGTGTAAAACATGATTGTAGATGGGTTTGAATTGTCTTCCACCCTCCATTTTTGTTCTATCTAGAGAAATATACCTGCATGATTGTGCTCTCAATTATATAAAGATATACAACTCATTCTTATTTATGGATTTAATGATTCATACGATCAGAGCACTTGACGAGCAATGTAGAAAGTATGACAGAAATTATGATAATAACACGTCGTTTATGAAAGAGAACATGATTGTCAAACGTTTTGAATACAACATATCTACACTGATAACTCGTCTTGTCATGAAAAATTCATATAACCAATATTCATGGATGAAACATTCAAGTGGCAGATTACGTGCATGTGTTAAAAGTATTGTGATATTTACATTCCAGTTTTCGAGTATGAATAACAGAACATTCTGTTCAGCTTGAATGAATACAGAGGGACACTGAACAGTGTACATTGGGGAATCATTTTGAATATTCAAATTGTATTCATTAGCACTGTCTCTTACGAAAAGGGATTTATGAATATTATGTATAGATGAGACAGAAATTAACGTCTGCAACTAAAGAAAACTTGACATTAAAATTATGAATGAAATTATTCTTCAAGTGCAAGCATAAAAATATTGTATTATGTTATAACAAACATAAATTGACTCTATCCAAAAGTATTCAATAAGTCAGTATTTACGAAAATCACTGCCTTTACAATTTTTAGTAAATTACTTTTCAATTTGGGGATTATTGGGTTATAATGAGAATTTAAAAAGAAAATACTATTCTCTTCTTGTGGGATAAAATAAGTAACATGACTCAAAAGATAAATCATATTATTATCTTTGATGACATTAAAATATGCAAAGAATTCTTACACTAATTACGAAGATGAATTACAGTTTTCTTTTTTATAAATTTTGAAACGATAAGATTAAGGGGGCATACCCGGCATACCCAGTCAGAAATTTTGAAAAATGCATTTTTTCAATATTTTTATATATTGAAGTAGAACATCTTGAAAATGTCTCAAAAATTCAAGACGATTGGAGCAAAATTGATAGAGCTAGAGCGTTTTGAAATCCCGCCCATCCGACCCTCCGAGAGACGCTCGAAAACTTTAAAGTTTTTTATCTCAAAACTACATTTTCAAAGTCAGTGGCCACGATTTCTCAAAAACTAAAGCACCAATCTGTTTAAAATTTTCCAGACTTATTTTATACATATTTATCTTGTCGCGAACGAAGGATTTAAAAAAAAATAATTATAAATCGTTTAAAAAAATAAAATGGTCGAGTTTTTGAAACAAAAATCGTAATTTTCACTTAAAAAGTTCACTTTTTTCTCAAGAGCCTTTGTAAAATATACACTACTATTATAATTATTTTATTTTTCCAATTAAAAAATACCTTAATGTTTTTCAAATGTTAGTTAATGATATGCAAAAGTTTTTAAATCAATATATTCATTGATTTTTTTATAACAAATTTGAGAAAAATCCTATTTTTTTTGCCTTCCTGACTAAGTATGCCCCTTTAAAGAAATATATACATCACAAATTTTGTTTCCTAAATACAGTGGAAAAAACTGCCCTTTTCGCGGGCACATTCTCATCGCGCGCTTCGCTCGCAAGTTTGAGCGCGCCTGGGTCGCGCGATTTGATCGTCGCGCTTCGCGGTTAACGCTCGATCTTATGCTCTTCGCATAGATTTAAGTTTATTTCTCATAATTTGTTGCTGAAGCTCAAACCAATTTTATAATATTACAGATGATGTGAATTACATATGTTCTCAGTCACTAAATTTGTTTTTGAGTTTAAGTGAAACAGGAAATTCAATTTACTTAAGGCTTTATCAGACTTAAAGAACACATTCTCATCATGACACTCGCGCTTCGCGCTCGATTTTCTGTATTCATTTCAGTAACTTTTTAATAAACATATCACATATTTAGGTTAAGAAATGGAATTTTTTCAATATTCAAAATCAAAACATAAAATATACATCCTGTTGAGAAATGTCTCAGTGCGAATTTGTAGACCTCATTCAGGCAAATAATTTTCCATAAAAACGTTTTTTTGTATCTCACATATTTTGTCTAAAAAATGGAATTTTCGAATTTTAATCGTATTTTTTGTAATTGAAGCAAAAAATATATGTTTTGTCCGAAACTGTGTGATATTAAAATTGTAGATCTTTTTAAAACGAACAACTTTGCAAACTTAAGTTTTTTTTGTATTTCACATATTCTGGTTAAAAAATTGAATTTTAGAATTTCAATAGTGTTTTTTAAAATCAAAAAGAAAAATATACATCTTATGAAATAATGTTGAAATTCAAACTTGTAGATCTTTATGTTGTAAACAATTTCTTATCATAACTATTTTTTTGTATTTCGTTAAATTTAACTGGAAAATGGAATTTAGATATTGACTTTTTTCAAGTTTTAACATACTGCAACTTTTCTAATTTTAGTTTGATTGAAAAATGTTATTATTTTTCTATCGAAAGTTATCGAGTATACGTGATTTTTCACATAAAACTAATACCTTCTCATCCATGATGAGAATGTATAAAATAAATGCATCCAATGTTTCAAACCATCCATCTACATAATCTGAACTATCCTAATTTTTACCAAATAAACTCCAACTCTTTTCAACCATCACATTGTTTTTACAAAACTACATTTCAATTTAGGGATAAATATATTATAGCAAGGATTTTCTTCAAAAAGATATACTACTTTTTTTGTGAAATAAAATAAGTAACGGGACTCGAAAGATAAATTATATTTTTTCAAAAGGAAGCCAGGTGTTATATTTACACGAATTCTGGAGTAGAATCTAAATTTTACCCCAGAACTCGAATAACATAACACCAGATTAATATGATAGTTTTGTCATGTATGTAATTATTCATTAGCACTTTAATGTTGAACTTCAGTACAAACTTCTTTTATTGTTAACTTAATACACATTTGCACATGTGTGTGTTTTCTATGGACATTCTAAAGAGACATTCATACTCTTAGAGCTTTACATGCATTACTAAATTATGAAGCTTCGACGGTGACGTCAGGCTTACGTGGCCGAATGGGACGTTTTCACCAATCGCACGTGCATAAAATGCGTTGGCTTGACTTGCTTGACTTAGTTTTCCTTAAAATCGACAAGTCAAACAGAAACAATGGACGCAATTAGAATAGATTGAGGCTATAATAGAGTATCATGCTATATTTATTTTATAATAAAGATGATCCCAAAACTGGATTAGTAAAATTCACTGGGAAATAGTGCATATACAATGATTACCAGTGTTAAGTCCTTTAGCGGGATTCCGGTGAAAGCCTTAGCACTAATCAGTGTATATGCACTGTGTCCCAGTGAATTTTACTGATTCAGATGTAGAGAGTGGAATATAAAGATAAACAAGTTCGCAATTGCATTGGCAATATTGCATTAATGCTATTGTATCTTACTGTCGAATTAAATTAACCTTTTTGTGAGCTTACGTATTTATCTAGGGAATTTTGAAAATTCATACTACTTTGCCTAGTTAATATATTTTTAAATTTTTAAATAAGCTCTTGCACTATGAAAATTATCTTATTGATATCAAATAAAACCGTATTTGTATATTGACTAAAAATAAATTTATATTCCATTGGATAATTAAATAAGTTTGAAACATCATGATTGTTACTGTTAAAGGTTTTTTCCTTGAATAAGAATAACAGTTTTATCAGTCCAATATTATAATAAAGTTTATATTAAGTGGATGAAATGTCGGTCTCGGTGTAATCAATATAATAGTAACATAAATACTATCACGTAACGCAAAGTAAGTCAAACAATAAAATTTTATTTGGTTTGTAATAAAAAATATTCTTATTATAAATATTACACTGATTTAGAGAACATAAATTAGAAGTATGTACTGAATAAAATATGAAACTTGTAATTCTTTATATTTAACAATTTTTATTACTTACTGCTACTATCAATTCACAATGATTCATGTACCAAAAAGTGATTTAAAAATATCAACCTGAAAATTTGACACAAGTCTTAATTTTTGCAAGATTTCGGGCTTTTTTTTATAGAAGTTACACATTCTTAAAGTTATTGGTACACATAAGTATTACAATGTACAAAAGGGTTAAACGCGATTATTTATTCACAATAATGAAAAATTCCCAGTTGTATCGGAAAATGAATTTTCCTATTAACCCCACAAAACTGTTGGGAAAATTGCGGATTTTTCGAGCATAAATATTTTCTGTAATGCACTGGAAAACCTTTATATGATTTTATTAGGTTTTTGCATATTCTTATTCTCTCCAAATATTCTCTCCAAATTTGAAGTCGATACATGCAAAATTCACTTAGCTGTGTTAGTAGACAAACAAAAAGTTCATTCACACGTAAGCTATAAAACTTTAAATGCGTTTTTCCCGAAACCACGATTTTTAAATCGGTAACCACAATTACTCGAAGACCGCTTAAACGATAAACTTCAAACTTGACAGGCTTCTTTGATATATAAAAGTACGGTGCTGATCCTAGATTTTTTTCCGTTCAAAACTTTTTCTTTAATTAACAAAAAACGGGTAATTTTTTGGCGAAAATCGGACGCCCTAATTTAACCGGTCACTATTTTCTCAAAGGAAAATTTTTTCTAACAAACTATGATCAAACACCGTAGAAACTAACAAATTAATGAAATAATTCGGGATTTTCAATTTTGAAAAACCTATTGAGAAACTGGAATGGTTTCCACAGAACGTCTTTCGCAAAACATTCTCCGGCAAACTTCGTGTTTTTCTTCAATTTTTAATTATTTTTCTAATAAATTACACGTTTAAAATAATTTATTTTTTTCAAAATATCTCAATAAGGAAAAACAATTGTAGACTTTATTTGAGTAAACAATTTTGCACTTCAAAGCTTATTTCGTATCTCACATATTTTGGTTAAAAAATGGAATTCTTGATTTTCAATAGTGTTTTTTTAAAACCAAAACATAAAATATAAATCTTGTCAAAAAATGTCCTACTGAGAATTTGTAGACCACATTTAAGCAAATAATTTTCCATCTTGAAGTTTTTTTCGTATGTCACATATTTTGTTTAAATAATGGAATTTTTGAATTTTAATTGTATTTTTTTAAATTAAAATTAAAAATATAAGTTTTATCAGAAACTGTGCCAGACAAAATCTGTAGATCTTATTGAAACGAACAATTTCGCAAACTTACGTTTTTTTCGTATTTTACATATTCTGGTTAAAAAATTGAATTTTAGAATTTCAATAGTGTTTTTTAAAATCAAAAAGATGTGATTGAAATTCAAACTTGTAGATCTTTATATAGTAAACAATTTTTTCGTCTTTCGTTAAATTTAACTGGAAAATGGAATTTAGATATTGACTTTTTTCAAGTTTTAACATACTGCAACTTTTTTAATTATAGTTTTATTGAAAAATGTTATTATTTTTCTATCACAAGTTATCGAGTATACGACCTACAGACAGACAATTTCGTCAAAACCGTTTTTTTTACTCAGAAAGTCTCAAAACGTGAAGATTTGATGAAAATTTCGAAACTGATATTTTCAAAATTAGCAAATTTGATTGATTTTAGGTTTCTACATGTTTATGTCACGTACATAAAATTTTATTTTCAAAATTTGGGAAATTGTATAGAAGTTAAAAACTGACGTAGATAGACATTTGATTTATCTACGTTCGTTTTCATTAGAAACTGTACCAAATTGTTCCCATGAACTTGCTACTCTTCTCAAGTATCACATGCCCTTAAAAAACATTCTAAAACCTACCATAATATTTCGATATACTGAGTTACATAATTCAGAAACATTTTTCGATGTATCAACGTCTTTGAGAAAGGCAAGCTTAAAGCAGTTCAGATCTTTAGTGCGGATTTACCAGAGGTAAAATTATGAACCAATATAAAAAGAAGAGTTGAAGGAAATCGCCAGTTTTCTACGGAAAGCAGATGAAACCGTGGTCAGGAGTCACGATTTAGATTCGTGTATCCGGCATTGCCGGTAGATATAGAAAGTCGGAGAAGTCGGAGCAGGATGGGTGGCAGAATTTTCACGTGTTCCTCGAGGTTAACGGAGACACTCGGGAAATTTATACTTCGGCAATAGTAATCTCACAAGGGTGAGGAGGAAGAGGGGGCTATGGGATGAAGCGAAGGCCAGATGCCCGGTGGACCAGATCGATAGGGCATTAAAACAGGGACGAACAGGGTTGAGGTCCTGCTGCAGCCAACGGAAGGACTACTTTCCCGCACCAGACTACAGCTACGAATATCCTCGCCATAAACGAAGTAAAGCCTTCTTTTACTCGGCCGTACATCTATCTCCAGTCGTGATTTACGTCCTGGATATTAAGCCAAGGCCAGAAGAAATAAAAAATAAAAGTCCAGCCTTTTCGTCCTTCTGTCCAGGGAGAAAACGAAGCTGTAACCTTCCTAATTCGGAAACCATTTTACCAATGCTAATTTTTCTTATACGCTGTCGAAAATTAGTACTTTCTGAATTTTAAACTTTAGTTAGTATCTATGTGGGTTGGAGTCAAGAAATAAAGGCTCGTTGAAATTTGCATTTTCATTTAATTAGTAGTTTTTGTACCATCGAGAGTATCGCAATAGGAACTTTTGCTTAATTTGGATAATGGTTGCAACATTTCCCACTCTGGTGTGGTTTTGCCTTCTGATTGGTAATAGAGGCCTTCTACTTGAGCTAATGGTGTATTGATTTCTGGATTCTGAGAGCTCAGCGAATAATCGACTAACTGCTTTGCTTATTGAGGGTTATCGATAAAATTTTAAACTTGGGAGTTTTGAAGGTATCATACTTTTATCAAATGGGTCCTCAAGGTAATACATAATTCAATCTGGAAAAAATGTAATTTTAAAAGCTTGAAGCCAAAAATTAGACCTCAGGCAAAAATGGATAATTTGCTTTTAAGAATAGCAATATTATTATTGAAGGGCTATTTTAAAAGAGAAAAGATTAATTTGCATGAAAAAAATTTGAGACATAGAAAAATAATTTTATTAATAAATTTTATTTTTGACCCAACTTTTTTTCTTATCGCTTCTCACCAAATTCAAAAAAATTATGCGATTCTAATAAATCATGAATCATTTTTTCAGAGAAAAGATTTCCCACAACTTCACCGTTTCTGATTTTTAAAAATAAACTCTTTAATGGCTGAAACCATCAAAAAAACATTTTCCAAAACGAAATTTTTATAAACAAAATGCTGAATTTGATAATAATTTATTCATTTTCGAAAATTGGAAATGGTTAAGTTGTAGGGAATCTTTTTATTGAAAAAGTGATTTGTAATTTATTAAAATCGCATAATTTTTTGAAATTTGGTAAGAAGCGATAAGAAAAAAAGTTGGGGCAAAAATAAAATTTATTAATAAAATTATTTTTCTGTATTTCAAATTTTTTTCATGTAAAATAATCTTTTCTCTTTCAAAATAGCCCTTCAATAATAATATTGCTATTCTTGAAAGCAAAATTATCTATTTTTGCCTGAGGTTTAATTTTCGTGGATGAAAACTACCTTAACAGATTACCATGCATAGAGTTTTTTCCAACAACTAGTTTTATTTGCCCTGCCTGAAAAAAAAGTTAAGTAAAAAAGAAATTGTCTGCTCTTGGTGTAAATGTATGCAAGGTCATATTGTTTGAACAGATTTAAACATAACTCTATTCGTCAATATCGTTTTTTCATAATGTAGGTGCTATTTTTCATCAGTTTGCTTTCCATCATCTATGTAGAAATTGTTTAAAAACTTTTTCGAGGTTTTCTTTTTAAAAAAAACTTTTTAAATATTTTTAATCTGAAGGCTGGGCAAACGAAAGTGATGTATGGACTTTTCAATATACAATCTGTAATTAAATATATAAAGTTTGTTTTAGTTCTCTGCACACTTAAAATTTTACCACACTAGTGCAGGAAAATCAACTTTCGCACGCAAAACGACACCAACAAAATATTACTCTATTTCACAGAGAAATAGTAAACTCTGTATACACTTATATTTGTAGATAAGATTGAAAAAGAAAAGATTTATAGCTGAGGAGAATTTTGGTATCAGAAGATTTCTTAGATAATAGGAGTAGTAGTATTTACATGAATGTAAGATAAGAGATATGAAATGGGAAAGGAGAATTTGATGATACGAATAAGTTTCACTGGCGACGCGAGTATATTCTTTCTGAGGAAGAAAATATATGTATCGATGAAACGTCATAGAAACGATTCACAATTCAGTCAATCTCAAGATTTTTGAAAATTGAACTGGAATTTGAATGCGAGATTTGAACACGTCGAATGTAAACGGGGGACAATAGATATCCAGCGGAGGCGGATAGTCGTCTAGGCGAAACGGTGAAAGCTTTACCGAATGATATTCGTTTTAATATCGAGACTGAATTCGGTTCGCGGTAGTTTCCCGGCTTCATAAAACCAGAAAGGTGACGGTTTCTCAGGAATCGGATCAACGCAACGAATAAAAAGAAAAACAAGTACAAAGTCAATCATATTATGCAAACAAAACCCAGCAAAGGAACTTCCACATCGATTTTTTTCATCTGATGTAAATAACTGAAGAGATTACTGGGTTGATGGAAAAGTTCTGTCGGATTTTTATGGCAATAATTCTGCATCGGCTTTCACTGTCCAAATGAATTAAGAAAAACTCATGTGGTGTTTTCATGAATTCTTTCAGAATAATGGAGATTAAGGGGGACTTCCACCTTGTGCGTTCCAAAAAATCGAATTTATTTTATTTTCATTTTTCGCACTTTTATAACTAAATGAACAATCGAAAATAGGCCAAGAAATTCATTTTTTTTTACAAATAGGTGCTATTTCGCTTCTTTTCAAAATTCTGGAAAACGTATATCGCGAATGAAAGCCAATACGCTACTGATTGAAACTGTGTTGCGCTTTTTTGTTTCAGTCGACCTGGGATGCTAAAATCATGGTCACATTTTGGCTCCAACTTTCCGACAAGGTCACTTTCGAGGACGACTATACCGCGGAAAATTTTTTTCAAACTTTTCATGTGAATATATTTTTTATCTTTAGGAATAAACGAACAGCATGCGAAAAAATCATTGTGATATCTTATGCCATTCTGTGGAAAAAAAATGTTGAATTTTGTCCCGAAAACCGAGTCACAAGGTGGAAGTCCCCCTTAAAATCAAAAGTGAGAAATTGATTAATTTTCTAAAACAAAGAATTTCATTTTTATTGCAAAGCCGGCAAAGTTTCTCAATCAACCTAATAATTTCAGATGATTAGGGGAAAACAGTTTATACAAAAACAAAGTACTTACTGCTTTTTTAACGAACGATACAAATCCATAGCCTTTGGATTTCATGGTTTGTGCATCTCTAACTACTCTGCAATCCCTGAAACATAAAGACCAAAAAAATAAATATTTGCTTAAATGTATTTCAGATATTAGGTATAAATAAATTTCAAAAATATGATGATTTTCTGTCACAAATATTCTGAAAATGATGGGGAAATAATTGACAAAGTCTGGCAGATCGTCAGTATTGGCAATTTCCCACTGCGGATTGATGGAAATAAGAGTGTATTAAAATTATATTCTAGAAACGTAAAACTTCACAACCCTTTTTAAGTTTCTTCCGGTAGTTTACTTGCACGTGGTTGATCATCATGTTCCTCTTTCGTTCGATTTTCCCAACTTTAATACGTTTACCTCGCATCAACGAATTCCGTCTTATCGAAGAAACCATTCCCTTGCTTGCCTATTTCTAACTTTGTTCAAGCGGCTTCGTTCTACACACGACAAGGATAAATATGAGAGTTTCTCTTAAGTCTTGTTTAAATCAGCGGCGTTTTCTCAAAATAAATAGATCACGAGACACGTTTAAATTATTTACTAAGAGTACATGTCAGCAATTATTGCTACTAATTTATACTCACTCTTACAATATTTTCCATGAAATCATCTTCAAATATTCGCAGTCTCTCGAGTTCTTAAAAAATTATGAAAATTTATGATAATCATATAAAATTACGTCAAAGTTTGTGGAATTATGCACCGGAATTATTTTGAAACTTCAAAGTGTCCCTTAAAATCTTTGTTGAACCATGAATTTTCTTCAAAATTACGTGAATCTTACGAAATCTACTAAAAATACTATAAAACCTTTAATTACTAATCCCCATAAAATCCTACGAAAACTTCACACAAAATCTTTTATAATCTTAGAATTTTATGGAAAATTATGTTACTCTTGGCTAATACTAAAGTTAGAAAGAATTTCCGAGATTTATTTTTTTTTAACTGGACTAATTCGACGCAGATTTTTTATAAATTTTTAAAGGAAATAGGAATTTAAAGGAAAAAGAAATATACATCATATTTTTTTCAAATACAATGGAAAAATGAATCTATCTAGAGTTGATAAGTATCTATCTAGATAATTAAAACTATCCTAATTACGTTTAGATTCAAACCTGCAACCCTTTTTACCCTTTGAATATTTGTTTTTTCAATTTATCACATTTTTTGAAAAAAAATCGAAGACATAAGCACTGAAATGCTGGTGAGAAAAATTTTAAAAATCTTTATAAATAAACATCACAGAGTGATATTTAAGGTAGTACACTAACAAAAATTAGGCCTCTGGTAAAAATAATTAATTTTCCTTTCAAGAACAGCAATATTATTATTAAAGGGATCATTTAAAAGAGAAAAAATTATTTTCTATAGGAAAAATTTGAAACTCAGAAAAATAATTTTATTAATAAATTTTAATATTGCCCTAACTTTTTTTCTTATTGCTTCGAGACAAATTTTTAGAAATGAAGCGATTCTAATAAATCACGGATCATTTTTACAGATAAAAGATTTCCTATAACTTAGCAATTTCCAATTTTCAAAAATAAATTCTTTAAAGGATGAAACCATTAAAACACAGTTTTCAAAAACAATATTTTTCTAAAAAAATTGCTAAATTCGAAAATAATTGATTCATTTTCAAAAATTGAATAATGTCAAGTTGTAGAGAATCTTTTTTCTGAAAAAATGATCCGTGATTTATTAGAATCGCAATCGCAATAAGAAAAAAAGTTCGGGCAAAATTAAAATTTATTAATAAAATTATTTTTCTGAGTTTCAAATTTTTCCTATAGAAAATAACTTTTTCTCTTTTAAATGATCCCTTCAATAATAATATTGTTATTCTTGAAATTTTTGTGAGTGTACTACCTTCAACTTGAATATTTTCAGAAATACTCTATCTAGATACAACAAACTGTATTAATTTTAAAAATCTGTTCACTTGACGGGCACATTATCAGGAACTCTAGAACTATTGTAAATGAAGTCAGAACTCTCATAAAATTTAAAAAATGTTGATAGTGTGGAGCGAACTTCACAAACATTACTTTCTCATATGATGAGAATGTGAAAATAGAATAGACATTTTTTTTTTATTTTAAATAACCTTGTCCAAAGTGACCGGTTTCTGAAGAAAAATTAATTCCAACTGCGTCAAGGGAACTGAATTTGTGTTACATTTACTCCAAACGGGTACTTTCTACATTTATTCGTGGAAAATTTCACTCCTATAGAGTACTATTTTCTACTAGAATGAAAATTCTACACCAAGAAATTTTGAAGAGTAAACGTGCAAAATAAACACACAAAGCTTTTATAAATTTCAGAGCCCATTTTCTTAAAATTGATCTTGGGTGTATAGTAGCTTTCATTGGGTATTTCGAATTCGATACGAATTGTTTGCAATGCTGATATCCCAAATTTCTTAACTTTTCAACAGCTAACTAATTATTATTTAGGAGAAGTGAAGGACCCCTTCTCTTCCAGAAAAACACGATTACATCACGTAAAACGCTGACTGTCAATTTGTAAATAAAAATATAAAAAAGGCTTACAAAAAGAGCGAGCAGTTAATTTTTGTTCAGTTCGTCAGTTAAGTTTTTCATTAAAATTATCGCCGGTCTCGTGAGAAAAAAAAAGTGCGGCTTCATTGAATTTAGGGGAGATCGGAGCAGAACGGGACACCGGGATAAGACGGGACGGCAAATTTTCACGTAAATTATCTGGGTTTTAAGATTTATCTTTTTAAAAATGGGCAGAAAAAATGATCTTACAATTCTCAAGAAATGTAAAAAGTGCATAATATAATAAAACTATATTTCCGTCTCTTTCTCACAACTGTGGGAACATTCATTTTCTCTTTCTCTCTGTCTTCTTATTTTCCATTTAACCAACTAGTCTTTGCCCTTTTTTCTTGATTTATTTTATCAACAAATGTAATTAATTCGACTTTCAATTGTTTATATCAACTCTCATTATTTAAATAAATTCAATTTGCTACACTTCAATATGATTATTGAAGTAAGGGATGAAGATCATTACATTCTAATTTAAAATAAAAAACTTTCGAATAAAGTAAGTATTTACGTAGTTGTGACGTATTGAAACATAAATCTATATTTTACCACAGTTTTTGAAAAAATTAAAATAGTATCAGAGAAAATGTTCAAAAATTTTTATCTTTCTTATGCCTAAAGACGTAATCAATGCACCTAGATTAATTTCATGAATTTGAATACTTTAAAATGAATAGTGGCTCCTAAAAATTGTGGAAAAAGTATCATCTTTAATTAACCTTGATAAAGCCATAAGAAAAGATAACTCGCTTTCATGTTATCGCATTTGTATTTAACAAAGAATCAGTATATAACCACTACACTACTTGTAAGTTTAGTAATTACGAAACAGTCAGCAATAATGAAGATTACCATTCCATGTATATTCTACACCTTCATAATCGCCACAAATGGCGCAGGTAAAAATTCAAATGCTGTAATATTTTAATAGTTCTAATTTATTGCTGGAATCTAATAACAATTCGAAATAATATCTCAATGTGTTTATACAATAATATACAATGATCTGAGCTTATTTTCAAAAACATGTCAAATGCTGAGCCAATCATAAAATACACCATATGCGCTTTTCCCAAAAGTGTATCAATATATTTTTTTCATTTTACAGTATTTAATACATCTCTGCTGGACAGTAAAGTATTGTCACCTTATAGAAGTCCTATAGCTATAAACCGAATGTTAAACATAGGTTCTTTAAGAGTATTTTTGGATGATTGGAAACACGTGTGTACTACATTCTTAATTAATGAAAATCTTGCTGGAACTTCAGGTTCCTGTGTAGAAAGCATTCGACATTTGGAAGACGAAGATTATGTAAAGGCTATGGTTGTGTTTGGAACAAATACCATAACAAAAGAAAATATAGTACAATTTGGTATTAGAAATATAAAGAGCTATTACGAGTTTGTTAAGTTTAACACTAGTAAATCTGTTGATTTTGGACTAATTCTGGTAGGTTTATTAAAATAATAAGTCCAAATTCCATAATTAAATTAACCAATGAATAAAAATTATATATATTTGAAGAATTTGAAATCGTTTTGTGGAAAAAGAGACGCTTGAATCCTGGCACAGTCGAAAGCGTCTCTTTTCCACAGACAGATTCCAAATTCTTCAAAGGGCATAGCCGGGTTTCAATGTGAAATCGGCCTCAAAACAAGAGAAAAATTTGCAAAATGAATCTTTTATTTGAAGTTATAGGCTCTCAACAAATAAATAAAATTAAATAATTTTTAATTCCTTCAATTAAAACAGATGTTTCGCATCCATAAATCAGAACCTTCTGTTAAACCATTAGTTGGTATGAATATGGATTATAGGCGTGTTGGTAAGGGTACGATTGGTGGAGTATATGGATGGTGGCATTTAGAATCGAATATTAAGGAAAATGAGTTGTATTGGGTAAAGTTCAAAATTTTAACACTTGAAGAATGCAAAAACAAGTTTAAAGATCCGCAGATTAAAGAATCACTTACGTATTCTACGGTGGTATGTGGATTTGTACCAGGATCTAATTACATACTTACTTCGGTAAAAATTTTAATCAGCTTAGATACAGTTCAATTCTAATAAGTTTTCTTCCACTGATTTCTTACTTTCCTCCAGACGAAATTTTACATACATTAATGTCCCTTTTAATTTCGAAGCAAATTGAAAGACACGCGAAAGAAAAAATTTGGAACTAATTGGAGTTGGACTGTAACCTTTAACTTTTATTTATAAATGTTTTTCAAATTAATTCAACACTGAGAAAACAGTTTCTTCGATATACGGACAAAAAAAAATTCTTTGAATTAAAGAAAGTTTTGTTAATTCAAATAAATTTTCTTTGATCTGTTTTGTTTACATTAAAGAAAACATTTTTTAATCAACAGAACTTTCTTCAATTCAAAGATACTTTTTTTTACTGTATATCAAATAAATGTTTCTTTGATTCAAAGAAACTGTTTTCTGGGCGAATACAAGAAATTTTTTAAAAACTCATCTTTCTGATCTGTTTGATAGGAAGACATTGGAAGTCCCCTAATATCCGAGGAAAACCTCGTCGTTGGAGTCGTTTCTGAGGCAACAAGACCTAACTCTCCTACTATTTTTGCCAGGATTCATACGACCGAAACTTTTATTAAGGAGGCGCTGAATAGCATGGCCCGAAAACCAAGTGAGGACAGTAGTAAAGAGCCACATGATTTAGGACAATGTTTAAAATATTTGTAAAATGGACTACATGCATCTGAATAAAAAATGTCTTTCTTCGAAAAAGAATAGCATTTTTTTCAGAAAGTTCCACTCTTAGATTTTCAAAATTTTAAAATACTTTCTAATTAATTTAAAAAATAAGAATAATGATTAAATATCTCTTGAGAAAGTTAAAGTACTAAATGTATTATACTAGGTTGTTCAAAAAGTTTTGAAAGCGACATCTATAGAGCAGTAGAAGAACCAAAATTTCTACGCCATTTTAAGATTTCCTCTTTCATATGAACATACCCAAAGTGTCATTCCACTCTGTCAATTCATTGTTTGTTTACAAGCCATTTGAAGTTGACGTGTCAGTGTATTTTTGAACAATGGAAAAAACCGAATATCGTGCAGTGATAAAATTCTTTGTTTTGGAAGGTTTATCAGCAACGGAAATTCATACAAAAATGGTGAAAGTGTTAAAGGAAGCTGCTCCTTCATTTCCAACTGTGCATCGATGGGTTTTAGAGTTTAGACGTGGTCGAAAAAGCGTTGAAGACGATCCACGCTCAGGACGTCCAAAAAGTGCATCAACACCAGCATTCATAGCAAAAGTACAGGATATGGTTTTGGAAGATCGTCGATTGACCGAGAGAGATTTAGCAGAGGCCCTAGACATCTCATTAGGCAGTGTGAGTCATATTTTACGTGAAGTTTTGGGTTTCAGAAAGCTCTGTGCACAATGGGTGCCGCATTCGCTCACAATGGAACAAAAACACGTTCGAATGCGACTTTCTGAGCAACATTTGGAGCGTTTTCGAAAGGATAAAAAGGATTTTTTGCGTCGATTCATCACTATGGATGAGACAAAACAAGAGGCTAAGGAGTGGTGTGAACCAGGCACTTCGACACCGAAGCGAGTTCGTGTCCAGAAATCGGCGAAGAAGGTGTTAGCATCAGTTTTTTGGGATGCAAAAAGGATTTTGTTGGTGGATTATCTCCAAACTGTCAAAACAATAAATTCTGAATATTATTGTAACCTTTTGGATCAATTGGATGCAAAAATTCGTGAAAAAAGACCCGGTTTGCAGAAGAAAAAAATCCTTTTGCATCAAGACAATGCACCCGCTCACACAGCTCAAAAAACGATCACTAAAATAACCGAATTAAAGTACGAATTGTTGCAGCATCCACCTTATTCGTCTGATTTAGCTCCCTCTGACTTCTGGCTGTTCCCACACCTCAAGAAATTCCTTCGTGGGAAGCATTTTTCATCAAACGAAGAGGTTATAGCCGTCGTAGAGGAGTATTTTGCAGGCCTTGCAGAAAGTCACTTCCATGATGGGATAAACAAGTTGGAAGACCGTTGGACCAAATGTATTGATCTTATGGGAGATTATACTGAGCAATAAAAGTGATTTCACCAAAGAAAAAACGTATTTTCATTTCCGCTTTCAAAACTTTTTGACCAACCTAGTATATTAGCGTGGGCTGCAAAATACTTTTTTTAAACCAATGCCAGTAAAACTTGAATATGTTTGAATTATTTCATTCAATTACTGAAATCGAATATTTTCATCAATTAATTCATCAACTTTTTCAGATTTGATATAATTGAATACGTATTTCTTGCATCAATTATGTATTTATAAAAACTTCAATCAAAATAATTGAACTATTGATTTACGAGCATGTGATACTTGAGAAAAGTAGTAAGTTCATGTTTGTGTCTGAAATACAAAACATTTCGTTTTCAAAATTTGGGAAATCGTAGAAAAGATAAAAACGGAAGTAGATAGACTATTTTTGGTTTTGATAATAAAAAAATCTTCCGATATATTTTCCTAAATTTGAACTTTTTTTTATTTTCTAAACCAAAAGTAGTCTATCTACGTCTGTTTTTATCTTCTCTACCGTTTCTCGAATTTTGAAAATAACATTTTATGTACTTCAGACACAAACATGTGGAAACCTAAAATCAATAAAATTTGCTAATATCCGAAGTATCACATGCTTTTAAAAAGTACTTATTCTGCCTAATCAAATTTTTGAATAAATTCCATATTATTTGACGAAAAGATCATGAATACTCTTTAAGAATTGTTAATATTTGAAAACTTTATGTAATGACGAAAAAGTAACTTTTCTAAATTGATCATTATCTTGCTGCATATTTATTTAAGCATTTATTACACGATCAAAGTTAAAATTTATTGTATCTAGAATTCTTATAATTCTTACATAAATTATACCTTCAGTTCAAGGTAATAATTAACATTCGAATAGAACTTTTTTAAAGATGCCTCACTCACTATTGAGAATATTTGTAAAGAGAATAATAAAAAGAAAATATTTTTAAAAATTAATTAGTTGAATTTGAAATTTCTGCCACTGCCTACATTATCGGAGAATCACTAGTTGCGTATCAGATAGGACACGTTGCCGACAGGTGTTCTCGTAGACAATTTCAAACTCTTATATCGCAAATAATTGTAAATGAAATTCAAATTTAAATTTAAATTTAAGAATTTGAAATCTTTCTGTGGAAAAAAGACGCTTTCGACTGCGCTGGGATTCGAGCCCAGGTCATTCGATTGCCGGTTGAATATATTTATAAATAAAGAAGAACCTAAAAATAGTTTTACTGGTTACATATTAAAATTATATACTGTTGAAATTTGAGGTTAGGTTCATTTTGAATTTAATACATTGAACTAAAAATCTTAAATTAATACTACACTTAAATTTATATTATCTCCATAATTATAGGCTATATATAAAATCCTTTATTATACAATATAATCTATACAATACACATATAATAATTATTTATAAATAAAAATAAATAAAATAATTTAATTATCTAACGTTTGACATCTAACAATCTGAGGTTTTCACAATTTAGCTCCACGTTTCGAAACCAAGATAGATTTTGTGAGTGTTTTAGCTTGATAATAGTTTTCTACATTTGAATGTAAAAATTAATAACTCAATTAATGCCATCTTTATTTACAATACATTAAATATGAAAACTTTTTTATTGATATTTACTAATCAAGAAATTCGGAAAAAGATAAGAAAAAAAGACGCTCATCTTATTGAAAACATTAGGTATGTTAAAACTTGATCTTTCAATTTATTTTGAAAAAAATAATTAATTAATATCAAGATTCCTGTCCTATTTCTAATAAAATTTTTTTTTTCAGTCATTTCAGAAAATGTAATAAATATGATTATAACAATTATACTTGGAACATTCTTAATTAATTTCAGATGAAAAAAATAACTTTTTCCACTGGAAAAATATGTTTCTATTTTCCATAAACATAAAAAGTTCAAAGCAAACATGAAAGAGGTTATAGATGCAAAGTTAGTGAAATCATAAAATTCTGTATCTTTTTTAATTTTGACCACCAAAACATAAAAACCACCACCAAACGATTCGAAAACAAATTTTTGATAAACATTAAAGTGTAGTGCAAGTGTGGAGTTGGCACTAGAATTTTCAAAATTCTACACTGAGAAAAAAGATTTGATTGAATCAAAGAAAATAATTTGTTTGAACGACTTTCTTTGATTTAAAGAAATGATTTGTTTAAATGAAACAAAATATCTTTGGACCAAATAAATATTTGTTTGAATCAAATAAATTTCTGCCTTAAATCAAACAAATTATATCTTTGACCATATATCAATGCATTAATTTCTTTGTTTTGAAGAAAATTAATTCGATTCAAACAAATATTTATTTGGTTCAAAGATATTTTATTTGAACCAAACAAATTTTATTTCATTTAAACAAATCATTTATTTAAATCAAAGAAAGTCGTTCAAACAAATTATTTTCTTTGATTCAATCAAATCTTTTATCTCAGTGTATATTTTCTTTATTTTTAACCACCAAACGTTATTAACTACCACTTAACGATCACCAAACAACCAAAAAACGACTCCAAAAGAAATTTTTGAAAAATTTTGAAAATTATAGTGCAAGTGTGAAGTTGGCACAACAATTTTCAAAACTTTATATTTTTTTATTTCCAACCACCAAACATTAAAAACCACCACATAATGACCACCAAACAATTCCAAAAATGCAAAGTACCATATTTAATAGTTGCAATGTTAACTTTACAGACATATAATTATTAGTGCGAGAGGTTCAGGATCGTAATTATCCGCAACAGTTTGAGTCCTCCTCGATTAAAATTTTTAAAATAATAACTATTACTCTTCTAATAATCTAAAAATCCATTTATCAGGAGTGTAATGAATTAAAGGAACTCAATTAAGCGCTAATCCCATGATCAATATGAATGATGCGGTAAGAAATCAGTATGTGCAGCACAACCTAAAACTGAAATGTCATATTGGATGAAATATATTTCAGAAAAAAGTATTTGCATTGAAAATAAAAATACATTTAACGAAGAATACTACTTTATTGACGACATGTGGAAGAATTGGAGTCAATTCTTAGGTGTAAAAATATAAAAGTCATTCACATACATACAGGTTGGATTTTCGCAAGGGACACAATAGCCACAATAATTATACAAATATTGTTTTAGTTGACATTCATTTTATAGCTTATTAAAACGAACCTAAGTAGTATTTTTTTAGATTTAAATTAAATGCTCAACATAGATTTCTTAAATGTTTTCTACTGCATTCCACAAAAGAATAGTATTGATATTATCTGGTACAATAGTAGAAAATATTATCACTATTCTAACTGTGAAATTTGTTCAAGAAAATTAAATTAATTTATTTCGTAACATTGATTTAATTTTAAACAAAATACTACTTAGGTCCGTCTTGGACGAATTAATTGAATTGTTGGAAATACAATTTTCATTTATGAATGATAATAATTAAATTTCGCTGTGTTTTATTCTTTAAAAATTACATTTAAAACTTTTTATCAAGTAGAAGCTATAAAATTAACGTCAAATAAAACAAGATTTGTTTATTCACTGTGGCTATTGACTTACTTACGAAAATCTAACCTACACTAAGAAAAAAATTTATCCAACAAAACTTTTTTTGTTGTCCTGACAAAATATTTTATTCTCACAACAAAACATTTTGTTTGAGTAACAAAATTTGATTGATATAGCAAAATGTTTTGTTGGCACAACAAAAGAATTTTGTTAGCTAAATACTAACAAAATATTTTTGTTGATTTGACAAAACTGTTTTCTCAGTGTATATGTTTGTGAATGACTTTTATTTTTACTATTCAAATATTTTCTTTTGAAATCTATTGTATCCAATATGACATTCCAGTTTTAAGTTATGCTCTATATACTAGTTTTCTTATCACATAATTTATATTGTTCATGGGATTAGCGCTCAATTAAGTTCCATTAGTTCATTTCACTCCTGATAAATGATGTTCAGAGTATTAGAAGAGTAGTAAAGTTATTATTTTTTGTGCCTCCGGCGCGTAAACTCGTTTTACGCTACAGTCGAGAGTAGTGTAATGTTGTGTATTACGATACAGAGAAATGTAATGTAAAAATTGAACTGCGCATGTGCCTATAACCATACAGCGGAGCGTAATCTTCTTCTTCGTACAGCGTTGGCACCGTACTGACAAAGCCTTGTAAATTAGAACTGCGCATGCTCTATTACAATACGCTACTAATACACAAGATCGAGAAAATCAAAATGGCCGGAACTAGTCGCGAAATATCAAGTGCAATGGACGAGAATCATGATGAATACTAGATTAGATTTGAGTGTACGCATAAAAACTCGTATAAGCACCGAAGTCACATAAAATAGAATATGTGCCAATGCACACAATTCGGGTAATTACGAGACTCGCTTAAAATGCTCGCAGGACTGATCGCGCCTCGGCTTCGTCTCGGCTTTGTCTCGGCTTCGTCTCGGCTTTGCCTCAGCTACGCTTCGATTACGCCTTGGCTCCGATCTCCTGCGAGCATTATCACTCGTCGCGTAATAACCCTCATTATGCGCCTAGGCACATATTATACTATTAAAAATCACAATAAAGGGGGATCTTCTGTAGTTCATATAGTTTTGTGCTACAGCACTGATAACTTCGATATTATTATCTGGGTAGGCAGAGAAATTTTGATTCCTATGAACTTGATTGATTACTAATGATACACCTACACATTTATACAGTTATTGCTGTTTGCTAAACAGCAAGAGGTCACGAGCAAGAAGAAGCAGAAGAAGAGTAGGTAGAGGGTTTGGTTTAAATGACTCTTATAAATTATGAAAATTAAAATTGTAGGTCATATTTTGAGTTTAATAACTTGGAAAATCTGGGTACTTTTTTCAGTATTGCAATAAATTTGGTGATCGAGATATATAAAAAGGATGAATTTACCAAAAGTAAAGATAGACGATGTATTATTGCATCTATGGCTTCTTGTCGCCATATTTAGAGGAATCTACAGAGAACGGGTAGTCGTCATTTTATCGTTTCGTAGTTCCAAATGTTTTACGGGTCAGTCGACGCTGAGCGTATCAACGTCGCTCGACGGGTGTATCCAAGCGCTTTCTGAAAGGTGTCGACTCGATTCAAATCGATTTTGGATTCAAATGTGCAAAACGCTTCACACCCGTTTATGCTCAGATTGAAAATCCTCGCTTCAACGATTGGTTGCGACAAACATAAGAATTAAATTGCATTTAGTTTTTATTGAAATTCAAAATACTTCTAAGCATTCAAAATACACCTAAATGTTAAGTGTCCTGATATTCATTGAAGAATTAAGGCCATGGACCAACCAAGTCACGTGGCAAAAATTACATATCAATACAACCATGTAAGATAACTTTTTTTGTTTATAAAATATCTTGCTCCAAATTCGGTAAATTTTTCAAAAGATAATAAGGAACGTCTGTTAACTTCGTTTTTGTAAAAATTCTGGAATTTTTTTCATTCTAAAATATAAAACTGAAGTGTTATCGGCAATTACAGTTCTGTAACTAAATTTCCACGGAGAATGAAATATCGTCTTGAAATTTTAAGAAAATTAATGAAAAATTACTGAGACAGGTCTTTTATGTCTTGAATATTTATAAAGATATAAAAATTTTTTGATAAAAATAAGTAATTTTAGCAAATTTGCAGAATATATTAACAATAGTGTTAGACCGGTGCAGCAGAACCTCAAAACAGTCAGTTGGTATTATTAATATAATATTTAAAAAATGAATTTTAATCCATTATGCCTTTCCATATTTCTTCCATATGCTATTATTTTTCATGTCTTAAATTTTGACCAATTTATTTTGATTGAAAATTGTATATATGGAGAAAAAAATCGATAAACAGTGACTGAATTGGCCACGTGACCTGCATGGCCTATGGCCTTAATGAATTTCAAAAGATTCTGAGCTTTAATTGGTGGACAAATACAACAAAAGGAATGTTTATTCCAAATATGATATAATACTCGAAGCGAGACTTGTAGGAGCTTTTATTTGAGATCTCGAGTTGTATGGTCGTCAGCTGATGGACCTGAGGCCAGAGCAGTGCTCCTTAAAGAGGAAAGGACAAGGTTCGGAGAAGGGAGTATGATTTAAGGTACAAGGTCAGTCATGTGAATAACGAGAAAAATTTATAATAAAAATTTTAGCTTCCTTTAATTTATTTTCAAAACAATAATATTTTCACGAGAAAATTTCACGTTGCGACAAAGAATATGCTCGAAAAGGTTCTTTTACTCCTTTATAATTTGTATGGTAAAAAAAATTCTCAAGGTCATGGGATAACTAGACTATGTAACGTTGATAATTGTAACTTTTAAGGCTTTTGGCAATCCAAAATTTTTAATTTATTTTCGGTGCCAGACAAACTTTTTATTCTTTTGTTTACATCTTTTTAGTATAGAATAGTAAATTATCATACTAGTGCGGGAAGTTGATGATTTCCAAAGAATGTGGGGTTTGCAGCACGAGCCGAAGGCTTATTGAATATGGAACTTAATTATTGAATACCAGGGCGTCAAAAAATGAATTTGTTTACCTCACACAGGACAATAAAATCCACTTTATGACCCGCTAGTAGAAAAAAATATGTACACTTTCTTTATGATTTTTTCGATGGAAAGTATATTGTTAATCAATATAATTATAATCAGTACTTAATATTGTATCTTTCAACATGTGAAAAAAATTCTTTTTGTGGATTTTTGTTTTCTATATTTGACGATATAGTTTGTTGAAATCGGCATCTCGAAATGGCGAAGGTGATTTTGGGGGTTGTAATTAGTCGATCTGAAAAATTCAAAAAGATTATTAATCAATATGAGCGTGGCTATCGTTGGAACTAAAATAACGTTTAAATGTCAAAAAATAACAAAATGGCCGACTTTTAAACTTCAAGTGTCAATTTTAACGATTTTTTCCGTGAAAAATGTTTAAAAAATATGGTAATAATTGTCTCGATCGATAATTTTAGTCCCAACGTTGCTCATACTAATATAGAATAAGCCGTTTGAAATTTAGAAACCAAGTAAATTTTCTAAAATCACCTGCGCCGTCCGAAAAAAGTGATTTTGAGAAAAACGCTTTTCAAAATTTAAAAACATTTAATGATCACCCAGGCCTTTTCACAAAAATTAGCTGTACAATCTAAAATATTTCGAATTGAATCCTGAAATTTTTCCTACAAGATTTTAAATATTCATATTTTCGAATAAAGAAATTTAAAAAATTGAATTTTCTTAAGCCATCACAGTGGACTACTCCCTTCAATTTTCAGACCCAAAAAACAGACTTTAGAACTAATTTAATAAGGAAGAGAATCCAGTACCTTCTTTCTGTAATGGAGTTATCGATCTTATCTGAATAAAACATAGGACAAGTGTCCAAACTCGATCAGCATCCGTGACAACCATTTGAGCTTCCCATGCAATGTGAGTGATGTAAGTGGTGCAATGTATGAGAGAGAACGAGTAGTGCGAATAGTTGGTGCATGCTAGTAAGTAAAGTAAGAGAGAGAGAAAGGGGGGGGGGGAGCGAAAGGGTCGCATGAGTAAGTAATCGATAATAGAGAAAGCAGAGGAAGGTTGTCTAGGATAGAGTTACAACTCATGACTCGATGTGTCTACCTCTTTGAAACTCCCTCTTCTTTCATCCCCTTTTAACATCACATATCTTTTGCTGTCTCTTTCAATCAGTCCACCCATCTCTTCTACTATCTCTTAACCCACTGGCCTGCGAAATTTTGAATATAAATTACTTTGAAATTTGTCGTTTGCCCTGATTGCCAGCATATTTTTGCCAATTCCAAACAATGGTGAACAGTATAAAAAATGACGATTTTCCGTAAATTAGTTTTCAAAAGTGAATAATAGTAGCCTTATACAATAATAAGTTCATGCTTGAACAACCGCAATTGAAACCGATTAAAAAATGAAGAGGAGGGTTTAAAAGCCTAATAACTTTATGTAATTATCAAGAGCTTTCTGATATAATAGTAACTTGAACGATCTAACATTTTGATAAACATTAAAAAGTTCTCAAAGGGGATTGAAGAGTGATTTAATTTTAGTAATTTTTAGTAAAATTTAAAAAGTTATTTCAATTTCCCAAGTGCGAAGTTAGATACGGCCCAGCACTGGCCCAGCATTGCTAAAAATTCGCCGAAGATCGGCTGCCAATATCGTGCCGTTTCTGGAATGATAACTCCGGTATGCACTTGGCGGCCAATTCTGGCCCGAACTCTGGCCGCCAGCACTTGTTTTCGGCACAGCAACGGGCCAATGCTGTGCCGAACTCTGATTTTCTCACTTCCAGAATGGTTTGTCATGGTGAAAGTAACACATGGTCCAGTAATGTGCCGTCCATGAGCCCGACTCTGGCTCTTCTACTTTCAGAACTGGATGCCATAGTAAAAATGACAATCGGCTTGGTATATGGCCGATACTGGGCCAAGTTTCGGCTGAAGGTCGGTAAATTTAAAGAGTCGAAAAAGGCCGCCGTCGTCGGCCCAGCACTTGACCGATGCAAATAGTGACACTGACCCAATAACAATAGCCAACTCTTGGCTGCCGAGATTGGGCCAATATTGTGCCGTATTATCACCTTCGGCAATTCACACTGGTAATTTTTAGTGAAATTTGAATAATTCAGAGTAAAATTTTGAATAATACAGATTTAGAGAGTTCGAATTCTCAGAAGTGAACACATCAGGATGAAGACTGATAAAGCGTTGTAAATGATCTTTCGAAGATAATTTAGTGACTAATTAAGATGAACAAGCAGTTTTTATTATTTCAAGGGCAATTAAGAAGGTTTAAACATGGCTATAAAGCCATTAAAAAACTTAATTACAACTTTAAAAAGTGTTTCAGCTGTTATTTCATACTTATTCTAAGAGAAATATGTTCATTTTATCAGGGCAAAAATTAAAAATATAAAAAATGTCTATTTTAATAACAATTACTATAGGTCAAAGTTCAATGCATTTTTTTCCAATTTTACTCTTAAAAAATGATCAAAATTGAAGAAATGATGGATTATTTTCTTCGTTAAGCAATTTTAAAAGACTCCACCATCTTAGATTTTTGACCTAATCTCTCATTTTATAACTTCTAATCAAAAATGTTGGAAAATGTATAGAAAGTTCGGTACTTATTTTTACAACATGAGATTTTAGTTGATTTTACAAGAAGTTCAGTTCAATCAACAGATTTTCTTTACATTTAACCTATCTTCCAGTAAAATCTACTAAAGTCGGATTTTTTCCTATTTTATAGATTTTACTCAATGCCAAGTAAAAGTTGTAAAAATAAGTACCAAACTTCTTGTTAATTTTATGAATTTTTTTCTGCGTAAAGTAATGCAATGACTGGAAGAACCGGGTCTCAGTGGATTTTCTTTTTGAGAATATATTGAACGTTTCATGGTTGCCTGGGAAGAGGGAAGCTCTAGATAGTCTAGCCGACATTGTACCGCCGGACATACCCGAATTCTTCTTCACAATTAAGATTCCAGCGGTGGCTGCCGGACGGAATTAGGGAACGTCTGGACTCGCAGTGTCCTTGCTAGCCCAATAGCAGCGTTCCGGGATGCTCAAATAAAATACTGTTCTCAACAACCCAGCATGCCGTGGAAATAAGAGTTCAAATTGCTCTTCTTTTCTTAACGTTTCCTCAGTCTCCTTTCAGAGATATTACATTATCAGGCATTGTTCACTGCTATTATATAAACTTTCATTGCTTTCTTCACTGCTCTCAAATCCTGGTTTTGTAAATACGATCCTATGTAATGAATCATAAAATTATTCTTGCCTTGCATATAGTCTTATTTTAAAATTCTTTAAATTGAATTTTTTCATTTGAAAAAATAATCAAGGCGAGTTTATTTCATTATTTTTCGGTCGAAATTGACACCTAAGAGAAGAAATAGAAGAATATAGGTATTTTCTATGTTTTTAAGTAAAATGACTTTTCTTAATTTTACTTCTTTTTTCCGGGTAGAGATTTTAAGGAAGAAAAATTTAGAAAGAAAATCAAAATAAATATTTCCGAAAATTATATTTTTCGGCCTGGGAAAATTATGTTTAAAATTACGTTAAAATTATGCATAAAACGACCCCATAATGAAGTGTTTTTGTAAATTTTTGAGTAAGAAATTATGAAAAATTTCCAAATTTAACACTTTTCTTAAATTATAAATAACTTATGAAATAATCGATGTTTTTTTATATTCTTTGACACATTTTGAAGGTAAATTTACATAGAATGAACAAATTGCGTGAAAATCCAAACTGGCAAATCTATTTATGAAAAATAGTACAAATAATTACACAGGCCCACAAAAAAAAAATTTTTTCTGTGGAAAGAATGCCACTATGATATTCCCATGTATTTTTTTCCGCTGAAACTGAATCCGTAACATTTTTGACTCCAGCACGTCAGGATTATGTCCTAACCTCAAAAAACACATCGAAAAATCACTAAATTCAATATATCTATAACCCCATAACCAAGTAAGCCCTAAGCATGTAATGCCTTAACCCATAACCCTTCAAAACTATGACCCCATAATCTTTCAATCCCATAACTCCATAATCCTGTACATCGAAAAGGTCATATACTGCAAAACTGAAAATCTCGTCTATGTTTCTTTTATGGCTTCCAGTGATGAGTGAACTCCATATGATAAACTCAAACACCCATTAACCTGTAACCCCTCAACCTCTAAACCCTATACCTATAGGCTGATGGGTGTTTAAGTTTATTGTATGAAATGCACCCATCACTAGAAGTCACAAAAGAAACAGACGAGATTTTTTGCTTTGCAGTACATGACCTTTTCGATGTACAGCATTATGGGGTTATGTGATTGAGAGATTATAGGGTTATAATGTTGAGAGGTTATGGGGTTGAGGCATTACATGTTTTAGGGCTTATTTGATAGTTGTGTTATAGATATATTGAATTTAGTGGTTTTTACATTCTCATCATGGATGAGAAGGTATTGGTTTTATGTGAAAAATGACTTTCGAAATTTTCATCAAATCTTTACGTTTTGAGACCCCCTGAGTCAGAAAAAAGGGTTTTTACGAAAGTGTCTGTCTGTCTGTCTGTCTGTCTGTAGGTCGTGTGCGGCATAACTCTCGATAGAATTATCAGATTGAATTGAGCTTTGGTACACTTTATCGGAGCCGAAAAAGTAAGGACAAGTTCGTTAACCAGCCACATCCAATCAAAATTGAGGGGTTGAGCACTACTTTTGTGTTTTTGAAAATAATTTTTTGAAAAAATCAAAAATTTCAATACTGGTTTTTGATAGTGCTCATAAATCTCTACAAATTATCCTGATAACATTTTTTGATTAAATCAAAATTAGAAATGTTACAGCATATTCAAATTCGAAAAAAGTCAATATCAAAATTCCATTTTCAAGTTAAATTGTACGAGATACGAAAAAACGTTATGATATAATATTATTGAATAAATAAAGACCTTCAAATTTGAATTGTAACATTTTTTCATAAGATGCATATTTTTCTTTTTAATTAAAAAAAAACTATTGAAAATCCAAAATTCAATTTTTTAACAATAATATGTGAAATACGAAAAAAACGTAAGAATACAAAGTTGTTAGCTTCAAAAAGATCTACAAGTTTTGTCTCACACAGTTTCTGATAAAACATATTTTTCGTTTCAATTCCAAAAAATACGATTAAAATTCAAAAATTCCATTTTTTAGACAAAATATGTGAGATACAAAAAACTTTGAGATGAAAAATTGTTTGGCTAAATAAGGTCTACACATTCTTATCGAGAAATTTCTCGACAGGGTGTATTTTTTAATTTTTTGATTTTTAATATTGAAAAATTCGATTTTTTTCACCAAAATATGTGAGATACGAAATAAGCGTTGTTCTGCAAAATCGTTCCCTTAAATAAAGTCTACGATTGTTTTTCCTTTTTGAGATATTTGGAAGAAAATAAATTTATCAATAATCATGTAATTTATTAAAAAGTTACAAAAATGCATACAGAAAGTCGAGCGCGAAGCGCGAGTGTCATGATGAGAATGTGTTCCTTAAGGCCGATAGAGCCTTAAGTAAATTGAATTTCCAGTTTCACTTAAACTGAAAAAGAAACTTAGTGAATTTGAGAAAAAGACTAATTTACATCATCTTTAATATCATTAAATTGGTTTGAGCTTCAGTATTAAATTATAAGAAATAGACTTAAACGTATGCGAAGAGCACAAGACCGAGCGCGAAGCGCGAGGTCCAGAAAGAACGGAGCGCGAAGCGCGACGATCGAATCACGCGCCCTAGGCGCGTTCAAACTTGCGAGCGAAGCGAGCTGCGCGCGAAGCGCGCAATGAGAATGTGCCCGCAAAGCGGGCAGATTTTTCGAAGTGTTTTTTGAGGTTAGGACAAAATCCTGACGTGATGGGGTCAAAGGGATTACGAATTCGGATTCAGCAGGAAAAAATACATGGGAATATTGCTGTGGCATTCTTCGCGTAGAATTTTTTTTTGTGAGCCTGTATTATATTTAATTTTTGAAGAAAATTTAATTCCTCCTTGTGGGTTATCGCTTTTATGTATTTTTAAAAAAAATTTTCAGAGTATTAGAATTCTTTCGACTTTCACGTCTTTTTTGTTCTAAGCTTAGATCGTTTCAGATTCTAGGGAAAAATTAGTATAATTATTTGGCAGTTTTTTTTTACATTTCACGTAAATTTGCCTTTAAAATGATTCGAAGAACATCTAAAAATATCAATTATTTCCAAAGTTATTCATAATTTAAGAATATTTTGAAATTTTTAACAATATCTTCCTCAAAAATTGACAAAAACAGTTCATCTTGAGGTCGTTTTATGCATAATTATGAGGCCATTTATGTTATTTTAGGCAAAAGTCTTAATATGTGTATTGTTAATAATAAGAAATTTTATGCGATCAACAAAAACAAATGAGTATAATAATTTGGCAACCCATTGTAGTTAAAGATATTTACTAAACTTTCTCTAACATATAACTGTAAAAAAACAACTTATAAATGATTTTTTTAGAGGCAATCATTGTTAAGAAAAGTAAATAAATCAAAAATGATACATCAGACACAAATGGGCTAAATGAAATTCCTCGATTCCTTTTAATTTGAAATTAAATTGCTAGATGAGTAGACATTAAAGGTGATCTATCAATAAGGAATTTTTCAGACAGGAGAAATGTCTGCAAATGATAGAATGCGATGAAAGTGCAGTGAGTTTCATCTCCTTTTGACATTCGTGGGTAAGTTCTCTCGCGATTTCATCTCGGTGAAAAGGACTCGAAGGTGGGTTGCCAGTAGTATGGTTGGAACCCAGAGTAATTAACGCGATCAATCAAATCGTAGAGGGTACGATAGTGCGAAAGAGACCGAGGTTAAGGGTGAACGAAGCACAGAGGAAGGATCTTGTAGGTGTTGATGGGTAAAGCAGGATTGTCTGTAATGGTGGTGGTCGCGTTCAACGCCACAAGAGTTGCGAGTCGGTAATGTTGAGTAATGGTCAATACAAGTTGGACGTGGAACACGCCAGTGGCACATGCCGTTGCCCACACCTCAAGTCACACCACCCATTTTAACCCCATTCTCCTGCTTTTACCTCTCACAACGCTTTCGCCACTACGAAAAGCAAAACGGCGAAACAATCGTCCGTTCACCCTCCCATCCACCTGTGTCATACGACAGTTTACGGGTACCCATGGAATCGTAAATTAATGCGCGGTTATTGACGCGATAAATCTCAAAATTTAATTCAACCCCTCCACAGTTTGTCTCTCTTCCCCTCATCCGATTACCCCGTTTCAGTGTCTCTCTTGATACTTCTATTACGTCGTCTTTCTCTCTTGCAATGCAATACTTTTTCTCTTGCCATTCCTTTCACCCAGTCCCCTTCATTCGTTCTTTCGAATCGTCGATAACCCCGACAACGCGTGACAAAGAACGGATAGGATAATGTGCAAGTATGGATTTATTGCCCGAGGGAATGGGAAAGCGGGAATCAAAGAAGAGAAAATCGCAGGAAATGAGAGGAAAAACGTATACAAAAATGCAGGTTAATAGAAACAACCTTGATGAGGCTGATTTCTTAAGTGATAACAATATGAACCAAGCTATATTACTGCATTTCAAGTGGAAAAGTGCATATTGTTTACTTGCAAATTGCATCTTGAAAACTTTTGCGATGGTTTGGAAAGTTTTGAGCTTAAGATAGAGATCATTTATTTTCTGTCAAAATTATTTCTATTTTTGGACATATTCTCTTTTCTAGTCAATATATATAACCGCTTTAGTTTTTCGAAACAGTGATTAGTGTCTTAATTGGAAAAACACAATAATCGATTTTATTCATTTAATTTTAATCAAATGAAGGCCGTTGGATCAAAAGGGCCTAACTGACATTTTTTCCGAAATTGAGTTTTTTGCGTTTTCGTATTCTCCAAAAAAATGCTCATTACGAGGTATGGTGCGAAAAAATAAAAAAAAATTTTTGACTGTAAAAAAAAATTGTTGAAAAGCGCTAAGGTCCTAAGTGGAGGGGTATCGTTGGATCAAAAGGGCCTAACTGCTTATAGGCTCTTATGGAGAAACGTGTTTTTCGAATGAATTGCCGAGGTTTTAGAACTCGGTGACAAAGATAGAATTATGTCAGTGTGTCCAGGCGGTAACGTAGGGATTTCGGCAGTTACCTACGATCGGTAATTTTTTTTTTCTTCGTCCACTTGTTGCGAGGTTAATGTAAACAACATTCATTTCGTACATTGCTCCGGCGATTGCTCGACATTATAAGAGAGTAAGTATTAATTTTTAAAAAGTGCAAACGAGACGTGATAGAGCAAAGCCTGACGAGTATTTCGGTATTTTCGTTTCCATTCTAGGACGAGAATTGGCGGAGTATGACGCCAAAAGCTAAAGCACGGCGCAAGTCGCGCATGCCCGGAGCAACAAAACAGTTCCCGCCCGAAATCCTCCACCCGCCCAAGTAAGTTAAATTACAATCTTTACCGGTGGAATATAGATTTTATGGAGATGAACAATTTTGTAACTAATCGAAAACAAAACCTGATAAATAATTGCAATATAAATAGTTTATTATTTTCACGCCATGAATTCGTCATGAGTGCATAATAAATTAATTTTATTATAAGTACAACTCAAAAATTTTCAGAAGCTCATGTCATGAGAATTTCATGACTTTGAGTACTTAAAAAAACGGAGCAGAGTGGAGCTCAAAGAGATGATAAAAATTGATGAAAAAAATGATATGAATTTTGAAGTTTAGAGATTTTGTCTAAATTTTTCGAAAGTGATCAAAGTTTATTATTTCTCACTAATTTCTGAATGTTTTCTGAATTTGCAGATTTTTCAAAGATAGGAATTCTTTCCAATTTCAAAATTTGTATTCGCATCGAAAAATTTCCTGACTTTCCGGTATTTTATTCAAATATTCCGAGATATTTTCATAATTTCCCCATTTTTCTAAAATTCGATTATTCCTTGTTTACTTAAAGCATTTTTGGCAATAATAAGTACTTTTCGACATTTTTTATTTTTAAACTTTTCACAAATGTTACAGTTGGAAAAGTACGCGAGTGAAATTCTTCAAGTCAAAAAAGTATAAACAGGGAGTTGAAAATATTAATTCACAACATTCCACTTACAACAATAAAAATTAAATGACAATTACAAAAAATAATTGGAGAAGCATATATTAACATGATGAACAGTCACTAAATATTCATAATTTAATACTCATATCCATCACTGCACAGGAAATTGACGAAATGAACAATCGTGCGTGAAGCAAAGTGAAAGTATAGCGCGATCGTGCAGTTAGGCCCTTTTGATCCGACGATACCCCTCTACTTAGGCCCTTTGTTATTTTGACGGCTCATTTCTTGGTGAGTTTTGAATAGAATCAATTGATACTGCAGAAACTAATGTTTTTTAGTGTCAACAACGTAAATTTCAAAGATGAATCCTTTTTATCAAAAACTCTTTAAATAGGAGCGTTTTTTCGACGTCCTGTAAAATTTGGTAAATGTCAGTTAGGCCCTTTAGATCCGACGCCCTTCAAATATTAAATTAATTTGAAAAAAAAATTATTAAAAAAATAAAATAAATGATTAAATTAAGAAAATGAATTTAGTGAAATTAATACAAATCTCAAAAAAAATCTAAATAATATTATTCTGAATAAAATTTATTTTATTTTTATAAGCAATGCACATTCTTTTCAATCCGCTGTTTCGACTGTTCCTTTGTTTCAGGAATATAGTGGCGGAGTCACATTTCATCTACTGCTATAAATCGACGTAAAAGATCCTTCTCGTTTTGCTTAAATCACTCCACTAGAGCCTTGCAAAGGTTCATTTCTACAGAAAAATGTTTAAAAAATGTTCCCAATGCTACATTTTAGCTATTGCCTTTTTAAATTAAAAAAAAAATTATTTTTTATATTTCAGACGATGCCTGATAGAGAAAATAATTCTATCATCGGCAAGGATTTTCATAGAAGGGTCCCATTTGACGACTCATATCTCTGCCATTTATTACTTTCTTCATTCGTTTTTTTAGATTATTCATAAAATCAAAATGTATTTATGTAAAATGAAAATTATTTTATATATTTAATGGTTGCGTCAAAAAAAAAATTGTTTTTTCATACTCATCTTTTCGTGCATCAAGGTTTTGTAACCTCTTAAAACTTATTTTTTCATTGGAAATAATGATAGTTGTGATTATTCACCCGACTATACAAATTTCGTTGATTTAGTTTTAGGTGGCGATAAAAACTTTAGGACGAGATTTTCTATTTATAGACTTTTCTAGTGTCAGATCAATTACTCTTGATTTTTAAAAACTGCATCGAAAGTAATATGATTAATGATACGGATGATTTTTTCTATTGTCAGTAGATAATGCCTGATTTGGCAAGACAATCTTGAATATACTTTAAGTAGGAAAGCTACGATGTTAGTCGGACAAGTTGTATTTGACAATATGAAGGATTCTTAATATTCATTATTCATTACTTATTACAACGCTCTTTATTTTAATTTTCAATCAAATGTAGTGAAATGAAAAATTACGGAACTCATTTCTCTTTTAAGGATAATTCTTCTTCATTGGGGTGTTTTTAGGATTCGACAAGGGTGCAACTTTTCTTGTAGTACGCCACAGTAGTTTTCTATTTTCACTAAGATATTTTGAGAAGAATTACAATCAAGATAATTAATTTTCAATCATATATCAGAAAAGAGGATAAAGAATAAATTTACTTGTCATGACAAAAATTAATTTAAACAATTATTTTGAAATAAGACTCTAAAACGTTTAATCGATCGAATTTAAAAATATTATAATTATTATTATGAAATAGAATAATACTTCATTTCGAGAAATGTCTTTCATACAGAATTGCCGATAGATATATCTGACAATGGATGTAACACGTATAAAAAAAAAGAATTGATGCCGATAGAAGAATGGGACAAAGAGCGAGAAAAAAGGAATAAAGAAAGAGGGAGAAAGGGCAGCCCTTAGACTGTTATACTCAATCGGAAGTGATCGAAAGGAGCTGCCCAGGAAAAGAAGGTGCCGAGCCAAAGCCAGAATTGGCAAAATCTCGAATTGTCATGTCTGTACTCGTTCCAACATTGTTAGATACCTATAGAAGTTCCAAAGTGTGTAGCTATACTTTTCGTTTTCTAACCGACCAATAAGAAAGGACAACTTCACTGTCCTGATTCCAAAGTTTTTCTTCTTATTTGCACCGGAAAACTAAACTCGTTAATTATGCGCGAAAAAAAAGCATGTCAGCAGAATATTTTTGGACGATGAAATATTGTAACTATAGCGATTTATCGGATAAGCTATTAAAATAAAGCAAACTAGTTTAAATATATTTCGGGGTTGGTACTTTATCCAGCGCTTTTATTATAAACTATGACAAATTTGCTCTCTTTAAGTTATTTGAACGTCGAGTTTTTCATGATAATGAACATTTTTCTTGACTGATTACCAATAAATCAAACGAAATATTTTTTGCGGTTTCCTTTTTTAGTCTATTAAGTTAATGGAATTTCTTGAAATTTGTCAGTTTTATTCAGGCATAATTGTAATAAGGGTTCTAATATCCAAAGAATAAGTGAAAAAATTCTAACTTGGAAATATGACGTTTTTGACCAAAATCTTGGAAAAAATCCAAAGTTAAATATCATCTAAATTTAAATGACTGGTTCTTATGACAATTCTATTATGATTTCAAAGTTTTTGAATTTAATCATTTTTCGTCATCTAAACCCTTACAGCCAAATATTTCAATTTGCTTTATGTACTAACAGTTTTGAACGTTCATTGAACTATAACAAAAGTTTTTCTTTCAAGAAAAAAATTAATTATTATGTCTACATTCAAAGCCTTTCAAATATACAATCTGTTTTTAAATATACCCCACTTTTTAATTTAATAGGTAAAAAAAATACTTAGTTTTCAAAAAAAAATATTTTTCATCGTATAATGAACTTTCAAAACTGTAAGTAATTATTTGGTTCGAGTTTTTCTATTTTAAAATATTTACATTCGTCAAAATTCCAGATATTTACACCCATAAATTTTCAATTGTTTTTTCACTTAAGGTCATGGATCAATCGGGCCATGTATTACATTATCATGTAAGAGAATTTATTTAATTTACAAAGATATCTTTCTGAAAATTTAGGGAATGTAACAACAGACAATAAAGCATGTCTATTAATTTCTTTTTAGTGAAATTTTTAAAAAAATTCCAAAACTTATCGACAATTACAATTAACAGTAAAATTTTGTGCAAATTTTCCATTCAAACGAAGTTAAGAGACGTTGTTAATCGTCTTCTGTTGTATTTTCCAAATTTCCATGAAGATATTTTGCAAAATAAAAAAGTTATCTTACATGAACTTTTACAGAAATTAGGTCACGTGATCTTGTTGATACATGGCTTTAAGGGCATGTGATACTTGGAAAATTAGCAAATTTGATTGATTATGGGTTTCTACATGTTTGTGTCCATTCTTACCTTCTCTATCATTTCCAAAATTATAAAAACAAAATTTCATGTATCACATGCCCTTAACACTTAAATTCTTAAACCAAGCAATTCAAGGTTCTGACGCGAAATTTGAAGACGGAAACACAGGAGCTTTATAGTCCATGGACATAATGAGACCATCTTAAATACTTTATAAGTATGAAGATAAATAAAAAGCAAAACTCCTCAATAAAAAGATAAAACACATAAGTTCAATGTGTATATACAAAATAAAGTAGTTTTTCTACCCCAGGGTAGAAAACTCGATTTTCGACCCATTTTACACGCATCGAAAGTCGAATTTTCGATTGAGATACGATGAAAAAAGTATTTCAAGAAACTTTCTTTACACACGCATCCACTGAATTTAAAGGTCACAAAAGCAAAAACACAATCTCCGATTGGGTACTGATACCGTAGAAACTAAGACAAAGGTACTGAGGTAGCGGAATTCCGTAGGTTAAGCAAAAGGATAAAATTTAGCCCTCTACAAACGCACGCAGTTCCAGAGAATTTATGCGCGAGTGAGAAGTAGAAAATCTCGAAGTACTTTGAAGAGGGAGAGAGAAAGAAAGGGTGGTACGCGGAGGAAATGCCAGAGAGGTAAGGGGATCAGAGAGGAAATAGAGTTTGCTTACTTTTCTCTAAGTGCACTCCATCGAGCGCGAACTAATTGTCGGAACGACTAGAGTTCAGTCCGTTCTAAGAGGGACCCTGAGAGTGGATTCGAATATCGATATATATTTGTGTGTATCTACATATAGTATCCGATGCGAAAATCGCAGCAACGATACAAGCCCAGCCCTCGTTTGTACTTTCATCGTGTAAGCCGCTTATTAATACCTCGCGGTATGACGCAATGTGCCACCAAAGCACCAACACCGCCAATCCCCTAGGAACAATGGAAACAACCTCTCTATACCGAAGGGTTAACTACCCTCGCGCAAGCGAGATTATTACCAAGATAAACGGAAAATTAACTGCAAAATGCTCAGTTTTAATACCAAAGGTTACACGGTAATTTTCATAACGTATTTATTGTTTGCCAGACTCAGGAATTATGAGCCGAACTATGAGGTGGGGGAGTTTTGATTATCAAAAACGGGGTCAATGAGCTAAACTGTAAACATTTTTAAAGTAAGAATAATCTGGATTCTTATAGGATCTAGACTGCGAAATTGATTTTTATTTACTTGGAGGAATAATAAGTTTATTTAGAGTAATTATCTGTTTTTAGATCTAAATGGGGAGTTTTAATGTTTTTATAAGAATTATTCCTGGAATAATTCAGATCGAAAAATTATTCTTAGATTGAATTAAGTAATGTTTACTTCAGGTATATTTTTAAATTATAGAGGATCTTTGAAAAATGTTAAAAGAAGATTTAGATTTTTCGAATTAATGAAGCTTTTAATTTACGATATGATTCCTTTCGTGTTCTTAAAGATTTTATGAATCTTTCGCAAAATAAAATGAACATTCAGAAACTTGGAAATTCTGCAGATAGTGAACCGCGGTTACGATTTATAATAAACTGCATTTCAATTTAGGGATAAATGAGTAAAAATATTTAACTTTAGAAAAACGGTTTAAACTTTACTTAAGATTGTAGAAAATTACACTACAAGCTATAACGCATGCTTTGATTATTACATTCTCATCATGAATGAGAAGGTATTAGTTTTATGTGAAAAATGACATTCGAAATTTTCATCAAATCTTCACGTTTTCAGACCCCCTGAGTCAGAAAAAGTGGTTTTCACGAAAGTGTTTGTCTGTCTGTCTGTCTGTAGTAGATCGTGTGCGGCATAACTCTCGATAGAATTATCAGATTGAATTGAGCTTGGGTACACTTTATCGGAGCCGAAAAAGTAAGGACAAGTTCGTTAACCAGCCATATCAAACCAAAATTGAGGAAACTAGACCATTTTTTGTGTTTTTTAAAAAATCAAAAATACTAATTTTGGTTTACTGAGATTGGTTTAGTAGATATTGAGAAAAACGTCTCCCAAATTTGAAAAACGTGATTTCGAGAAAAACGCGTTTAAAGTTTTTTACATTCTCATCATGGATGAGAAGGTATTGGTTTTATGTGAAAAATGACTTTCGAAATTTTCATCACGAAAAAACGGTTTTTACGAAAGTGTCTGTTTGTCTGTCTGTCTGTCTGTAGGTCGTGTGCGGCATAACTCTCGATAGAATTATCAGATTGAATTGTGCTTTGGCACACTTTATCGGAGCCGAAAAAGTAAGGGCAAGTTCGTTAACTAACCACATCCAATCAAAATTGAGGGATTGAGCACTACTTTTGTGTTTTTGAAAATAACTTTTTGAAAAAATCTAAAATTTCAATACTGTTTTTTGATAGTGCTCATAAATCTCTACAAATTATCCCGATAACATTTTTTGATTAAATCAAAATTAGAAATGTTACAGCATATTCAAATTCGAAAAAAGTCAATATCAAAATTCCATTTTCCAGTTAAATTATACGAGACACGAAAAAACGTTATCATACAATATTATTTTCTGCATAAAGACCTACAAATTTGAATTGTAACATTTTTTTATAAGATGCATATTTTTCTTTTTAATTTAAAAAAAACGATTAAAAATCCAAAATTCAATTTTTTAACAATAACATGTGAAATACGAAAAAATCGTAAGAATACAAAGTTGTTCGTTTCAAAAAGATCTACAAATTTTGTCTCACACAGTTTCTGAAAAAACATATATTTTTCGTTTTAATGCCAAAAAATACGATTAAAATTCGAAAATTCCATCTTTTAGACAAAATATGTGAGATACAAAAAAAACGTGTAGATAGGAAATTTGTTGCCGCAATAAGGTCTACAAATTCTCATTAAGATATTCCGGGACAGGATGTATATTTTATGTTTTGATTTTTAATATTAAAAAAATTCGATTTTTTTCACCAAAATATGTGAGATACGAATTAAGCGTTGTTCTGCAAAATCGTTTCCTTAAATAAAGTCTACGATTGTTTGATTTATTAAATATATTAAATAATTAAATAATTAAATTTTTTAATAAATTTACGATTTTGAAGAAAATAAATTATTTTAATCATGTAATTTATTAAAAAGTTACTTAAGGCTGCATAGAGCCTTAAGTAAATTGAATTTCCTGTTTCACTTAAATTCAAAAAGAAATTGAGTGACTTTGGGAAAATGTGTAATTCACATCATCTGTAATATTATTATAAAATTGGTTTGAGCTTCAGTATCAAATTATAAGAAATAAACTTAAATGTATGCGAAGAGCACAAGACCGAGTGCGAAGTACGAGGTCCAGGAAGAACGGAGCGCGAAGCGCGACGTTCAAAAATTCCGGCGAAGCGCGACGATCAAATCGCGCGCCCTAGGCGCGCTCAAACTTGCGAGCGAAGCGAACTGCGCGCGATGAGAATGTGCCCGCGAAGCGGGCAGATTTTTTACTATAATTTTGTCTTATGTAGGTACAATTATAAATACAGCTATAATATTCTTTCTATTTCGAATTTCTTAATAAAATTTTAGGGCAGTATTTCTATGATACTAAGGAACATTTTTACGTAAAAAAAATCGATTTTCTGAAAATTTAGAAAGTAAAAGTCCCCTTAAACCATAATTAGAAATGTTACAGCATGTTAAAACTTGAAAAAAGTCAATATCAAAATTCTATTTTCCAGTTAAATTATGTGAGATATGAAAAAAAGTTATGATACAAAATTATTTTCTACATTAAGATCTACAAATTTGAATTGTAACATTTTTTCATAAGATATATATTTTTCGATTTAATTTAAAAAATACTATCCAAAATTCAATTTTTTTTTACAATAATATGTGAAATATGAAAAAACATAAGAATTACATCATCTGTAATATTATAAAATTGATTGAGCTTCAGTATCAAAATATAAGAAATAAATTTAAATGAATGCGAAGAGCATAAGACCGAGCGCTAAGCGCGAGGTCCAAAAAGATCGGAGCGCGAAGCGCGACGATTAAATCGCGCGCCCTAGGCACGCTCAAACTTGCGATTTGCGCGCGAAGCGCGGGAAGAGAATGTGCCCGCGAAACAGGCAGATTTTTACAATTAGAACTAAATTAGAATGAAAAATTCCAAACATGATGCATTTTTCTGTAATTAAAACGTAGTTTAGTAAAAATTGTAAACACGGGTCATTCTGTGTGAATAATATACGGGAAAAATAAGAGGAAACCATTTTAATCTTTTGAACAGTTGCTTTTTTTGTGAGGAAAATCTCTTTTCTCCAGAGTTTAAAAATATCTATCGATCGCGGTTTTTTGTTGAGATAAAAAAAGAGTGACACAAGCCACAACAGCATCACTAAGATTTCCCAGATCTCGAGGTGCTGACCTCCCGTGTTGAGAGGAAAAAAAACTTAAGGTTTTCCCAAGTATTATACCAAGGCAGAAGTTTATCATTCATTTCTGAAAAGCACTTTGTCTTTCATTCACGAGAACTTGAATACCATAAAATCTGTTGTAACATATAACGTTCTCTAGTGATGTGAATAAAAATATTTAGTGGTAAATGACAGTTTTTTGTCTTTTCTCAATTTAAAAAATGTGTCTGAAGATGTAGAGAAAATATTCTAGAAACTATTCATAAATAAAGCAAGATAAATTTCCGGCTTTCCTATATTTAATACTCAGTCTACTTGTTTCTAAATGATGAAATATAATCCTTGAATTCACGATTACTGAATATATAAAAAAAGCACCTAATAAAAAAATTTTTTCATCTTTAAACTTTTCAAAATTTTTTTTTTCTTTCAGTAAAAATGGGAAGAAATTAAGGTGAAGTGTAAATCCCGGAAGCGAGTTTCCAGCTTCTCCCATCGTAAATCCACGCCAAATTGGAATAAAGAAAATTGATAATTTAACCAATTTCCATATCACAAATTGAATGTTTTACAAACTTATAAATCATAAAATAAATAAAATTTGTATAACAATTTTCAAAAAATCTTGATCTCACAAACCTGATTGAAAAACTTTAGGGTGGAATCTTCAGCAAAATTTATACTTAGTAAATTTTGACTATTTCTTGGTCAAATAAAAAAGTGAGAAATGGCTCAACATTTCCATTTTAAATTAGATGGTAAAAAATTCAAGATTTCTTGAAAATTCTGGAAATTTGAAAATCGGAGGTTTGTAATGAAAAAATCTACCCGCTTGGCGGGCACATTCTTATCGCTCGCAAGTTTAAGCGCACCTAGGGCGTGCGATCTGGTCGTCGCGCTTTGCGCTTGATGTTCTATGTCCTTTACATACAAATTGCTACATCTTTTTTATTTCAAATGGAATAAGAAATTCTGTAAATATTCTTCTATACACTTCAACGCTGTTTTCGTATCTTACATGTATTCTTTAAAAAATAGTATTTTTGATTTTAAATATTTTAAATCAAAACATAAAATATACATCTTGTTGAAAAATGTCCTGATGAGAATTTGTAGACCTCATTTAGGAAAATAATTTTCCATCTTAACGTTTTTTTCATATCTCACATATTTTGTATAAAAATTTGAATTTTCACAGTATTTTTTGAAATTGTAACGAAAAATTACATTTTATTAGAAATTGTGTGAATAAAATTTGTAGACCTTATTGAAGTGAACAATTTTTCATCCTTACGTTTTCTTCCTATTTCACAAATTCTGGTTGAAAAATTGAATTTTCCAATTTCAACAGTATTTTTATTTATTAAAAACAAAAATATACATATTATTAAATGTTACGATTCAAATTTTTAGATCTTCTTGAAATAAAAAATTGTGTATCATAATGTTCTTTTCGTAACTCCTATAGTTTAACTGTAAAATGGAATTTTTATATTGACTTTTTTCAAATTTTACAATACTGTAACTAATTTTTGGTCGGATGTAGCTGTTTAACGAACTTATTTGCAGTTTTTGGGCTCCGATAAAATATGCCAAAGCTCAATCCAATCCGACAATTTTATCGAGAGTTATCGTGTCTTTAGACATTCTTTAAATCTGAATCAGTGAGATTGTTACTGAATTGAAATCAGTGACCCATTTTGACTGGGTAATCAGTGATTTTCCAATGGTTTTCAGTGAAAACTCACTGATTGTCCAGTCAAAAATAGGTCACTGATTTCAATTCAGATTTAGAGAGCAGACAAACACTTTCGTAAAAAGCATTTTTTCTGACTCAGGGGATTTCAAAACGTAAAAATTTGATAAAAATTCCAGAAATGATTTTCCACATAAAACAAATACTTTCTCATATGATGAAAATATAAAAATTTGATTTTTCTCGGGGCCCAATTATTCGATGGACCTGCGACCCAGATAAAACTTGATAATTTCTCAAATTCATGTAATCTTTTACTGCATAATTTCTTAAATGTTTGTCACTTTTTGCTGCATCATGTCTTAAAATTCGCACTTCTTTTTGTGTTAGAGTTGAACTTGGATCGAGAAATTCGTGCGAGAGCCAGCGCCTCGTCGTTTCCTCAAGATTGAGAAGGCAGAAGAACAACAGGAGGATGAAAAGAAAAAGGAAAAAGGAAAAGTGGCAGGGGGAGAAGAATAGGATTCCGCCAGAGAATAAAACGACGAGGATGTCCTCGATGGAAGTACCGAGTAAAAACATATGATAATAAAGCACCGTGACGCTCTTGCTCGAGCTCAGCGGTGGTGATGGTGATGGAGGTGGTGGTGACGTCGATGGCGCTTCTTGGCTGAGCAAAACTTCCGGCCGAGTTGTAAATGCTGATTGCTCCTCTAACCCCGCTCTCTCACAGTCATGTCGTTCCTTTATACGCCGAGCTAAGAAAACCAACCTAGCTACCCATCTCACCACTCTTCTTACTGTCCTATTAAACTTTAACTAAATAACCTCTTGGTTCCCTTTATTATTCATCATTCGCAAAAGTCAATTTTACATTACTTTATCCTATGAAGCATCATAAAATCCAATAAATTATTTCTTCATTTTATTATTTCAATTTTTTCCAACTGCGAACATTCGATGCTTATTTTACAACCCACTTTAGCTTATACTACTTGAAATAAAAAAAAAATCATAAAAGCATTCGAATTTGTATTATTTATAAAGCGAAGAATCCAGTTTCTACAGTTTTACATTTGCATGGGAAAGCGTGCCTTCCAGTAAATCCTAAGGATTTTAAAATCTCATGAAACACAAAATATTATATAAAGGAAAGAGTTTTTATGCTGTAAGCAAAATTGTATATTTAATTATGCAAGTTCAATCAAGTGAATATAAATACTTGAAGCAATAAAATTATTAACCCTTTGCGGTCGTCTTAAGTTTATACATAACATGTTTTGGTGGCTGAGAGTAGACATACGACCGCAAAGGAATAATTATTATTCTAGAATAGTATAATTCGTATCAAGTGCAGAAAGGCGTATTTTAATGCAAGATCTAGTCGCGACGAGGGCCGAAGTTCGCGGTATACTGAGTTAGCCGAGTCGGTGAAAGTTTATTTTCCCGAACTAGTGCGGAAAAATGTTAAATTTGCTTTCATTTTCCGCACACTTAAAATTTTACCACCCTAGTGCGGGAAAATCAACTTTCTGCATGCAAAACGACACCGACAAAGTTAACTTTCGGTGTACGGCGGACAAAAAAATTCTTTCGGCTCTAAAGATTTAATCTAGAGTGGATTATTGTTTCTAACGTAAAGAAAGAAAATACTAGAATGTTTTTATACGCACGTGTATTAAATCATTGATATAATTGAAAATTAGGCTTCCATTGTAGGCCGGTTCCCCTACTTATTTACATTCAAGATAGATTATCATGAAACTCAGGAAATTAAAATAAATAAAATTCTTCTGCTTATCAATACTTTAAAATAGAAGCTGAGATGAATTTTAATTTGGTGTGAAAGGTTTGCGCTCCTGTTTGCTAATCTATTTAGCGGAAAAGGTGAAAAAGTGAGAGAGATAATGAGAGTTACAGAAGTAGAGTGCAAGAGAGTGAGAGATAAGGGGGAGAATGAAAGACAGAAGGGTAACCCTTCCTTTCCTTCATGTGGCTTCGTTAAGAGGATTAAGTGGCTTTGAAGCTACGTCTACTGAAATCGAGGTAGATCGAGCGAGAAAGTGATGAACTCGGGTTGAGAACGCTTGCCACATCTTATAGAAGTGTACTTTAAATAACGACTCTCAAAATGTACTTATTAAACCTGAAGTGAATAATCAAGTATTCCCATGACTTCGTTATTTAATGCGAAAACACAGATAATACAAGAACCATGAATCTAGAATATTATTCATAAGAATTCAAATATTCACCTATCTTTTATCAAAATGACGGAAATTTGATCAAAAGTAAATATAAACATTTTTTAAGACTAATAACACACTGAGAATTTCATATTCTTCAGGTAGTTTTCATCCACGAAAATTAGAAACACAGAAAAATAATTTTATTAATAAATTTTATTTTTGACCCAACTTTTTTGCTTATCGCTTCTTACCAAATTTTAAAAAATTATGCGATTCTAATAAATCATGAATCATTTTTTCAGAGGAAAGATTTCCCACAACTTCACCGTTTCTGGTTTTAAAAATAAATTCTTTAAGGGGGGAGATACCTCTAGAACTTTCAAAAAATTTTTTTTTGCTCAAATCGATTGAAAAACTATTGAAAAATATAATCCCAAAGTTCTATTGGTAACCCGTAAGTTGAATGGAACATATTTTTTCATGTACAAAAACTTTGAGGCTCGTTTTCTCGAAACTAACTTTTTTTATCCGGCCGTCAAGATTGCGAGCAAACTATTCAACCGCTTTACTTGAATGAAACGATATTTTATAGATAATTCTATATTCAAGTGCGTGGTAGGGCGCTTTTTCGAGGAAAATAGTATTTCTACAGTTGTTTAACTATTTTCATGTCAAAAAACACGGGTAAAATGGCACTTTTTCACGAAACGCATGAAAATATACCCAATTTTTCGAAATTCTCAAAACCCACCCTGCTATGCACTCGATAAAAGCTTCCCGATTTATAAAAACTTTTCTTTTACCGTTTCAGATGAAAAACCTAGCCAGGAAGTTGATGGCCGCAAAAAATGTTAGCAGCGACGATATCGACGGGATCCGTCATATTTCCGCCATTTTGTATTTTTCTATCATGAAAAAATTGTTTTTTTGAAGTTAAATAATGCCTTCTAATATATGCAAAAAATCCGGACTTGCTTCGTTTTCATTCTCCCAGAATAAAATTGAAAAAACTGCTTTTTTAAGGGTTCTAGAGGTATCTCCCCCCTTAATGACTGAAACCATTAGAAAAACATTTTCCAAAACGAAATTTTTATAAACAAATTGCTGACTTTGATAATAATTGATTCATTTTCAAAAATCGGAAATGGTTAAGTTGTGGGGAATCTTTTTTCTGTAGAAGTGATTTGTGATTTATTAAAATCGCAGAATTTTTTAAAATTTGGTAAGAAGCGACAAGAAAAAAAGTTTGGGCAAAAATAAAATTTATTAATAAAATTATTTTTCTGTATTGCACATTTTTTTCATGAAAATTAATCTTTTCTCTTCCAAAATAGCCCTTTAATAATAATATTGCTATTCTTGAAAGCAAAATTATCTATTTTTGCCTGAGGTCTAATTTTCGTGGATCAACTATGTACCTTAAGGGCATGTGATAATTGAGAAAATAGAAAGTTCATGTGAATAATTTAGTCCAGTTTCTACATGTTTGTATTCAAAATATATAAAATTTTGTTTACAAAATTTAGAAAATCGTTTCTTTATCCATTTTCTATTAATTCAAATTAAAAATCTGTTGATGTTACGAAATACGTTTGGTTTTGAGAAATGAAGAATTTGAATGTAATTAATCCTCTGATGAAATGATATTGATTTTATAATATACGTTTACAGTTTTGACCGTTCATTGAACGATGACAACATTTTATATATTATAAAATAATAATTATAAAATATTTATATTTTAAGTTTGTTTTCGTTTTCCGCACACTTAAGATTTTACTGCACTAGTGCAGGAAAATCAACTTTCTGCACGCAAAACGACACCAACATGGCTAACTTTCGGTGTACGACAGAAAAAAAAAATTATTTTGATTCAATCAGTTATTTTTTTTTTTAAATGGTTTCTTTGAACACACTAAAGATTCTTTTAATTAAAAAGAAAAGTTAACTAAGAAATTTGTTTCAATTCAGGAATAGCTTTTTGACACAGTAATACACAGATTTGATCTAAAAACTATTGTTTGAGAATAAATATTATTTTCGAAGTGTAGAGATAAAGAAAATGGGAGGTTGGGATGAGAACCAAGGAATCAGTTTGTTAGATATGGAACTTAGTAAGTGCAAAACTGATACTACCAACGATTCTGGTTTCATGTTGCGAACAAAAGTTCTTCTTTTAACTTTAAACCGCAAATAGTTAGTATGAATTGAATATACAAGAGAAACCACTGCCCACTCGAGTAACTCGACCGTATCTCCTTTTCTGATCCCTCAATCGAATAACCTTTTGCCAGTTTATTGATCGGATCACAGTAGGCGACAAAACTTAATGGAGTGAAGAAAATGTATTGAAAAGCAAGAATCATATTTTGTCCATCAATTTCCGTATAAACTTCAAAAGTTAGATCAGAAAGTGGCCTGGAGTCAGGAAGATAAAAAGTAAAGCCCATACTTAATCATTTAATATCCCCATTTTCCTTATTTTTTAGAATTTATAATTTAAAGTAATTGTCACACCAAAAATTAGGTCTCTGGAAAAAAAGTTTTTCTATGATTTTAAGACGTGGAATGATATTACCAGTCGTGTCTTATGACAGAAAAAACATTGTTTTTGTAATAGAATCTTTCTTAACTATCACTTCTTACGAATTTTTTAAAAATTATTAAATTTACATAAATATAGCTTATTTTTTGGGTAAAAATATTCTTTGCTCAAACATTTCCAATTTCAAAAGTGAAGTTTACAATGGTTGAAATCTTCAAAACAATTTTTTAAGAAGAAACATTTTTTTATTTTATATAATAACTATATTTGGAGGTTATTCACTTATTTTCAAAATTGGGAATGGTAGAATTGAAGAGAATATTTTCCCCGAAAAAAGTCATGATCTATGAAAATGCAATCATGCTTAAAAAATTGATAAGGAAATATTCTATTACAAAAAACATTATTAAAGTATTATTTTCCATAGGTTTTAAATTTGTTTAATAAAAAATACTTTTTCTTTTATAAAACGACTGATAATATCATTTCAAGTCTTAAAATAAAAATAAAACTTTTTTTTCGCTCCAAAACTATTTTGAAGAGGAAAGCTAGATTACGTTTTGGAATAATTTGTTGAGTTCTGGTAGTTTTAAGGTAGTTCAGCCACGAAAAATTAGGCCTCAGACAAAAATACATAATTTTGCTTTCAAGAATAACAATATTGTTATTGAAGAGATTATTTAAAAGAGAAAAGATTATTTTCTATAAAAAAATTTGCAACATAGAAAAATAATGTATTTAACAAATTTTATTTTCAACTGCTTTTTTTCATATCGCTTTTTACCAAATTTTTAAAAATTGTGTGATTCTGATAAATTATGGGATACTTTTTTCAGGGAAAAGATTCTTTACAACTTGACCGTTCCCAATTTTTGAAAATGAATCAATTATTATCAAATTCAGCAATTTGTTCATAAAAATTTTGTTTTGAAAAATTGTTTCTCAATAGTTTCAGCCATTAAAGAATTTATTTTCAAAAATTGGAAACGGTCAAGTTGTAGAGAATCTTTTCCCTACGCAAAATTATCCATAATTTGTCAGAATCGCACCATTTTTAAAAATTTGGTGAAAAGCGATATGAAAAAAAGCACTTGAAAATAGAATTTGTTAAATACATTATTTTTCTATTTCAAATTTTTTTTATAGAAAATAATCTTTTCCTTTTTGAATAATCCCTTCAATAACAATATTGCTATTCTTGAAAGCAAAATGATGTATTTTTGCCTGAGGTCTAATTTTTTGTGGCTGAACTACCTTAACAGGTAATGACTTTAACAAATGTAATATTCTCTTAAGGTTTTTTTTTAATTTGGAGAAGACTTAACATTAAGTTTACGAGGGGAGCAAAGTACTTGAAGGTTCGTGCAAATGATTTCTCATTCGTTCGCTGCAAAGTCAATAATGCCGAATCCGACTTTAAGGGGTTGAGTTTACAAGATTGAGTTACGGCTACGACCCGATCAAGAGTCGGCTTACTAATCGAGCTTCCAAGACGTACGAAGGACTTTATGGCTCCGTCCTCATGCCTTCTCCTGCTTTTTGGTCCTTATACATCTACCGTAACGCCATTATTACTAATCCGCGCCGGTCGTTTCGTCTTAGAAATTAGAATGTGACCCAGAAAACAGACTTCTTAGTACAAGAGGGAATTAAACTGTAATCTGATCGAAGTTAACGAGTCAGAAACCTTCTACTGTAGATCCGAGGAAATATAGCACCATCTGGAAAGAACCATTTCAGAATTTTTATACCCATTTTACTTTATTTTCTGAGAAGCAATTTAGAAATAGCCCCACTTTTTCCATTAAAATTAGGGTCCTAGCACAGTTATTTTTGTGTTTAAGGTAGTTGATACAGGAAAATTAGATCTCATGCAAAAATAGATAATTTTGCCTCCAAGAATATCAATATTATTATTGAAGTGCTATTTTGGAAGAGAAAAGATTAATTTCCATGAAACAAATTTGAAATACAGAAAAATAATTTTATTAATAAATTTTATTTTTGCCCCAACTTTTTTTCTTATCGCTTCTCACCAAATTTCAAAAAATTATGCGATTTTGATAAATTACAAATCACTTTTACAGAAAAAAGATTCCCTACAACTTAACCATTTCCCATTTTTGAAAATGAATCAATTATTATCAAAGACAGCAAATTGATTATAAAAATTTCGTTTTGGAAAATGTTTTTTTAATGGTTTCAGCCATTAAAGAATTTATTTTAAAAAATCAGAAACGGCGAAGTTGTGGGAAATCTTTTCTCTGAAAAAATGATTAATGATTTATTAGAATCGCATAATTTTTTAAAATTTGGTAAGAAACGATAAGAAAAAAAGTTGGGTCAAAAATAAAATGTATTAATAAGATTATTTTCCTGTGTATCAAATTTTTTTTCATGTAAAATAATCTTTTCTCTTTCAAAATATCCCTTCAATAATAATATTGTTATTTTGAAAGCAAAATTATCTATTTTTGCCTGAGGTCTAGTTTTCGTGGATGAAAACTACCTTGAGGGTGCTTTCTACTTTTTTGGGTCAAAAACGTCGCTTTTTGGGAATTTACTGATGAGAAACCGTTAAAATTAGACAAATGAAATTTGATAAATTGAATGGAAACATTTTTGTCTTTAAAAATTATATTTTTTTAAAGAGATTTTTTACTAAGACGAAGTTTACAGTCGTTTTTGATTGTCTTTTATCAAATTTCTCTAATTTCGATAAACATGTTTTGTAACAAAAAGTTATTATAAAGAAATGAGTTGACCTATAATTTAATCACGTAGTTTGGGTGATCCATGACCTTAAGGCCGTGTGGTGATTTCTGTCATTATAAATTATATACGACTGTTTTATTAATAAAATAATAATTTAAAAAAAATTTCGATGAAGACAGCAATGCAGAAAAATGTAACGCATTAGTGTCTTCTCAGGAGAATTTGTTTAAATTATTATTTTAATTATAAAGCGGTCGTATAAACCTACTTTTTTAGATTCAATCACTTGTTTTTTTGAACAATTTTAATTATTTACCAAATACTAGCTAAATAACAGTTCTTTTCAGTTTGATAAACTGAAAAATCACTTAAAACAAATTAACTTATAGTTACAATTCAGTCACTGATTGGAATTAGTTAAAAAACTACTGATGAAAATGAAGAATTTGATAGAAGAAAAAAGCTTTTATGATCATTAATCAGAAGACACACATTTGACGCTGAAACACTTAAAAATTTGTTGAATACGTTTGATTTTCGATGAAAATTGGTATTTATAACCATCAAAAGTTTTAAACAGGTATAACAGGCATTTTAAGTTTCTATGCGAAATTTCTATATTAAATATTTTTTGTAATAACAAATAGTATCCAGTGGTTAAATATATGTTTCCTCGATCAGGATTAGGTCTCATAAATAAAATTGTTATTTGTTATTTATCTTGATAATTAAAACATCTCAAGTGCGAATTGCCGAAGGTGATAATACGGAACAATAATGGCGCAATCTGGGCAGCCAAGAGTCGGCTATTGTTATTGGGCCAGTGTCACTGTATGCATCGGTCAAGTGTTGGGCCGACGACGGCGGCCATTTCGACTGTTTAAATTTACCGATCTTCAGCCGACACTTGGCCCAGTATCGGCCCTATACCAAGCCAATTGTCATTTTTACCATGGTACTCAGTTCTCAAAGTAGAAGAGCCAGAGTCGGGCTCATGGACGGCACATTACAGGGCCATTTGTCACTTTTACCACGGAAAACCATTCTGGAAGTGAGAAATCCAGATTTCGGCACAGCATTGGCCCGTTGCTGTGCCAAAAACAAGTGCTGGCGGCCAGAGTTTGGGTCAGGATTGCCCGCCAAATGCATACCGGAGTTATCATTCCAGAAACGGCACGATATTGGCAGGCGATCTTCAGCAAATTTTTGAAGATGCTGGGCCAGTGTTGGGCCGTATCTAATTTCGCACTTGGGATGTAATCTACATCATTCGTTTAAATCTGAAATCATTCAAAAGTCGAAGAAATGCATTCCCTCAATTAGCAGAAAACTTTTGTAAAATTTTTTACCAAAAAAATTCTTAAGAGTTCACTGAAAAAAATCTGCCCGCTTCGCGGACACATTCTCATAGCGCGCTTCGCGCGCAGCTCGCTTCGCTCGCAAGTTTGAGCGCGCCTAGGGCGCGCGATTTGATCGTCGCTTTTCGTGCTCCGTTCTTTCTGGACCTCGCGCTTCGCCAAGAAGTTTACAAACTTACAATTTTGGCTTCTATCAAATATACCTCTTAAAATTTAAATTTCTGCGACTTTAAACGTCTCTTAGATATGCAAGTCTTAAAAATTAAATGCGTCCATGAAAAGATAAGGAAAAGTAGATGTTATCGTGGATTCAAAATACTATAGGGGATCTTCATTAAAAATAAGCGCTCCGTAATGCTCGATCGTCGCGCTGCCCGCTCCGTTCTTTCTGGACCTCGCGCTTCGCGCTCGTTCTTGTGCTCTTCACATACATTCAAGTTTATTTATTATAATTTGATACTGAAGCTCAAACCAATTTTATAATATTAAAGATGATGTAAATTACTCATTTTCTCAAATTCACTAAAATTTCTTTTTCAGTTTAAGTGAAACAGGAAATTTAATTTACTTAAGGCTCTATCAGCCTTAAGGAACACATTCTCATCATGGCGCTCGCGCTTCGCGCTCGATTTTCTGTATACATTTCAGTACACTGAAAAAAATGGTTAGTAAAACCAACTACTTCAGTTTGTAAAATATGCCTCAGCTATTTTATTAGTTAACACAACAATTTTTTTGGTTGGTGTTACTACCCAAGTTCTTGTGATAACAATTGAGATAGTAACACAAAACAAAAAAATTGTTGTGCCAACTAATAAAATAGCTGAGGCATATTTTACAAACCGAAGTAGTTGGTTTTACTAACCATTTTTTTCAGTGTAACTTTTTAATAAATTACATGATTATTGATAAATTTATTTTCTTCCAAATATCTCAAAAAGGAAAAACAATCGTAGACTTTATTTAAGGAAACGATTTTGCAGAACAACGCTTATTTCGTATCTCACATATTTTGGTGAAAGAAATCGAATTTTTTCAATATTAAAAATCAAAAAATTAAAATATACATCCTGTCGAGAAATTTCTCGATAAGAATGTGTAGACCTTATTTAGCCAAACAATTTTTCATCTCAAAGTTTTTTTTGTATCTCACATATTTTGTCTAAAAAATGGAATTTTTTAATTTTAATCGTATTTTTCGGAATTGAAACGAAAAATATATGTTTTATCAGAAACTGTGTGAGACAAAACTTGTAGATCTTTTTGAAACTAACAACTTTGTATTCTTACGTTTTTTTCTTATTTTACATATTATTGTTAAAAAACTGAATTTTGGATTTTCAATAGTTTTTTTTTTTAATTAAAAAGAAAAATATGCATCTTATGAAAAAAGTTTACAATTCAAATTTGTAGGTCTTTATTTATTCAATAATACTGTATCATAACGTTTTTTCGTATCTCGTATAATTTAACTGGAAAATGGAATTTTGATATTGACTTTTTTCGAATTTGAATATGCTGTAACATTTCTAATTTTGATTTAATCAAAAAATGTTATCAGGATAATTTTTAGAGATTTATGAGCACTATCTAAAACCAGTATTGAAATTTTTGATTTTTTCAAAAAATTATTTTCAAAAACACAAAAGTAGTGCTCAATCCCTCAATTTTGATTGGATGTGGCTGGTTAACGAACTTGTCCTTACTTTTCGGCTCCGATAAAGTGTACCAAAGCTCAATTCAATCTGATAATTCTATCGAGAGTTATGCCGCACACGACCTACAGACAGACAGACAGACAGACAGACACTTTCGTAAAAAGCATTTTTTCTGACTCAGGGGGTTTCAAAACGTAAAGATTTGATGAAAATTTCGAAAGTCATTTTTCACATAAAACCAATACCTTCTCATCCATGATGAGAATGTAATAATTAGAGAGCTCACTAAAAAAGAAAGCAAGTATCGATTCATTTCAGTTCTATTTTATGCAGAGTAGCTGAAAAAAGAAATTTTCATTAATCAAAGGAATACCGAATCGTTTGGAGCCAAAACTATTTGCGGTCTCTGATTAATGTGTCTGTGATTCAAATTCACGAACTCTAATAATATTAAAGAAAGACTCATCCATAATCTTTTAGGAACAAAATAATTCAAAACCTTCCCTTAAAATAGTTCCATTCATATATTTCTATCAAGCTCCAATAAATATAATGAACTATTTTACTCCAAGTCGACATCCATTTAGGTACAAAGTATCTTTCTGAAAATTTGGGAAACCTAACAAAAGAAAATTAAGTACGTCTGTTAACTTTTTACATTCTCATCATGGATGAGAAAGTATTGGTTTTATGTGAAAAATGACTTTCGAAATTTTCATCAAATCTTTACGTTTTGAGACCCCCTGAGTCAGAAAAAATGCTTTTTACGAAAGTGTCTGTCTGTCTGTCTGTCTGTCTGTAGGTCGTGTGCGGCATAACTCTCGATAGAATTATCAGATTGAATTGAGCTTTGGTACACTTTATCGGAGCCGAAAAGTAAGGACAAGTTCGTTAACCAGCCACATCCAATCAAAATTGAGGGATTGAGAACTACTTTTGTGTTTTTGAAAATAATTTTTTGAAAAAATCAAAAATTTCAATACTGGTTTTAGATAGTGCTCATAAATCTCTAAAAATTATCCTGATAACATTTTTTGATTAAATCAAAATTAGAAATGTTACAGCATATTCAAATTCGAAAAAAGTCAATATCAAAATTCCATTTTCCAGTTAAATTATACGAGATACGAAAAAACGTTATGATACAATATTATTGAATAAATAAAGACCTACAAATTTGAATTGTAAACTTTTTTCATAAGATGCATATTTTTCTTTTTAATTAAAAAAAAAACTATTGAAAATCCAAAATTCAATTTTTTAACAATAATATGTAAAATAAGAAAAAACGTAAGAATACAAAGTTGTTAGTTTCAAAAAGATCTACAAGTTTTGTCTCACACAGTTTCTGATAAAACATATATTTTTCGTTTCAATTCCGAAAAATACGATTAAAATTCAAAAATTCCATTTTTTAGACAAAATATGTGAGATACAAAAAAAACTTTGAGATGAAAAATTGTTTGGCTAAATAAGGTCTACACATTCTTATCGAGAAATTTCTCGACAGGATGTATATTTTAATTTGTTGATTTTTAATATTGAAAAAATTCGATTTCTTTCACCAAAATATGTGAGATACGAAATAAGCGTTGTTCTGCAAAATCGTTTCCTTAAATAAAGTCTACGATTGTTTTTCCTTTTTGAGATATTTGGAAGAAAATAAATTTATCAATAATCATGTAATTTATTAAAAAGTTACAAAAATGCATACAGAAAATCGAGCGCGAAGCGCGAGTGTCATGATGAGAATGTGTTCCTTAAGGCCGATAGAGCCTTAAGTAAATTGAATTTCCTGTTTCACTTAAACTGAAAAAGAAACTTAGTGAATTTGAGAAAATGACTAATTTACATCATCTTTAATATCATTAAATTATAAGAAATAAACTTAAACGTATGCGAAGAGCACAAGACCGAGCGCGAAGCGCGAGGTCCAGAAAGAACGGAGCGCGAAGCGTGACGATCGAATCGCGCGCCCTAGGCGCGCTCAAACTTGCGAGCTGCGCGCGAAGCGCGCAATGAGAATGTGCCCGCCAAGCGGGCAGATTTTTTTCAATAAAAATTTGGAAAAAATTCGAAAACTTATCGACAATTACAGTTAAGGCCATGGATAAATCGGACCACGTGACTAAATTATATATTTATTCGTTCATGCGTAAGATGACTTTCTTAATTTATAAAGTATCTTTCTGAAAATTGAGAAAATGTAGCAAAAGACTATAAAGCACGTCTGCTAACTTCTTTTTAGTAGAAATTTGACAAGAAACTCGGAAACTTATCGACAATTTATTACAATTAAGGCCATGGATCAATCGGACCACATGACTAAATTATATATTTATTCATTCATGTGAGATAACTTTTTCAATTTTTAAGGTATCTTTCGGAAAATTTGGAAAACATAACAAAAGGCAATAAAGCACGTCTGTTAACTTCTTTTTTGTAAAAATTTGAAAAAAAATTCGAAAACTTATCGACAATTGAGGAGTTATATTCAATAAGGCGACAGGCGCTCGAAAACCTGTAAAAGTATTGTCCGCCTCGTGATGTCATAGTCAAAAATTGAAAATCGAAAAAACCAAAAACATGGTTTTATAGCTCGTGAAAAATGAATGTTAGTTTCCTCTTACAGTTTTTTTATAACGTTGCAAATTTTCGAGTAAATTAATAAAAAGTGTGTTGGTTTTAAAGCATAGAAACCATGTTTTATTTCAATCCACTCGCCTCGAAAAATTCATTAATTAACGGATTGCGAAATTTTTTTTTGCGTTCTACTCGTGAATCTCTGGCGGAGGCGACAGTGCATGCAAAAAATTTTTTTGTTCATTGTTAAATGGTTTTTTTTAATCCGAAGAAAAAACTATGTTTTTCGAGCTTCGGACCGAAAACGTGAGCGAGGAAGTTTGAGCTACAGTAAACTTCCCGTGAACAAGTTGATCATTAGTATATGGAGCAACTTTTTGGAAAATATCAACTCAATTGAACAATTACATTCGAAAATATATCGAGTTGAACGCAAATGCGAATTAGGTTTTGACGCTCATTTTCATCGCATGCCACTCCTACTCTCTTTCTCTATCTTCCTTCGCTTCTACTCATCGGCGCGCCTGCATTGCTCGTAACAAAACCGGTAAAATCGCGTCAAAACCTAATTCGCATTTGCGTTCAACTCGATATATTTTCGAATGTAATTGTTCAATTGAGTTGATATTTTCCAAAAAGTTGCTCCATATACTAATGATCAACTTGTTCACGGGAAGTTTACTGTAGCTCAAACTTCCTCGCTCACTTTTTCGGTCCGAAGCTCGAAAAACATATTTTTTTCTTCGGATTAAAAAAAACCATTTAACAATGAACAAAAAAATTTTTTGCATGCACTGCCGCCTCCGCCAGAGATTCACGAGTAGAACGCAACAAAAAATTTCGCAATCTGTTAATTAATGAATTTTTCGAGGCGAGTGGATTGAAATAAAACATGGTTTCTACGCTTTAAAACCAACACACTTTTTATTAATTTACTCGAAAATTTGCAACGTTACAAAAAAACTGTAAGAGGAAACTAACATTCATTTTTCACGAGCTATAAAACCATGTTTTTGGTTTTTTCGATTTTCAATTTTTGACTATGGCGTCACGAGGCGGACAATGCTTTTACAGGTTTTCGAGCGCCTGTCGCCTTATTGAATATAACTCCTCAATTACAGTTAAGGCCATAGATCAATCGGACCACGTGACTAAATTATACGTTTATTCCTTCATGTAAGATAACTGTTTTAATTAACAAAGTATCTTTCTGCAAATTTGGGAAACCTAACAAAAGACAATAAAGCTCCTCTGTTAACTTCTTTTTAGTAAAAATTTGGCAAAAAATTGGAAAGCTTATCGACAATTTATTACAGTTAAGGCCATGGATCAAGCAGACCACGAGACTAAATTATACGTTTATTCGTTCATGTAAGATTACTGTTTTAATTTACAGAGTATCTTTCAGCAAATTTGGGAAAGACAATAAAGCACATCTGTTAACTTCTTCTTGATAAAAATATCGAACGAAATTCAAAAACTTATCGACCATTACAGTAAAATGTAAAAATTTTTGCAAAATTTCCACTCGAACTAAGTTGACATACGTTCTTTATCTTTTCCTTTTGTCTTTTCCAAATTTCCCGCAAGCCATTTTGTAAATTAAGAAAGTGATCTTACACTAACTTTTACAGGAATTTGGTCACGTGATTTGGTTGATCCATGGCCTTAAGATTCTAATTACACATGACAAAATTACGAAAAGGGAAGAGGAACAAATTTAAAAATCATTTGAAAATAGAACTTGACAGCAGTAAAGTTGCTGAGCTTGAATTGATAAAATAAGTACAGCATTGGAGCAAGTTGTTACAGTTTCGATTGAAATAGTTTTAGCAATTTTCAGTCCAGATTAGATAGAGACGCAGTGGAAAACGGGAGAAATAAGATGCAACCAAAAGAAGGTTAAGGGAGAGGGGAGGAAAAGAGACAGAGGTATTCGTGGCTCGTAGTGGTATTAGAGTCTGAATCCCCCGCGGGATACAACTTTGCTCGCGGCTTCGAATGCATTTATTTGAATCTTGATACAAGAATTTATTCTCGTGGTAGGGGTCGGACCAGCTCTTTCGCTTGAAGCCGCGTTACTATTTCTATTGCTTGGAATGCCAGCAATACTTGCATTCTGCTTGTCTTCAGCCCCCAAATACCATAAATTATCAGGCTGCTGGAAACCGGAAGTGAACTAGGGCACGCGTGTGCTCACTTGTTTTTTATTCGCAATTCTCTCTCTTCTGTTCTGTGTATCTCGAGTCGTTTTGTATAACTGTATTGCTTCTTGACGAGTTTATAGCTAAAGGTAGAAATTCCATTGTTCGCTTAGAGAATAAGGCTTTGTTAAATCAAGTGGTACCATCGCTGAAGATTACTGTGAAATGCTTCGTACTTAAAGATGAAACTATTTAACTCTTGTTGGGTAAATTCTACTTCTTGCTTCTGAAACGATGAAGTTTTTGTGTCAAGGGAAAAGAGCGTAACTTTATAAACCTAAAGGCTGATTTTAAATATAAATTATGACCCCCTAGCGACTGGACTTTAAAATATCAATTAAATCGTAACATATTATACGCAAATTTATCCATAAAAGAAATAATACAAATAATAGAAATTAGAATAAAACTTTTGTGTTATTCAATTTGTGGTGATTCATTATTTTTAGTTACACATTTTATACATTCGTAAAAAATATTTTTGAAGACTCTTTCGTATTAATATTTTTAGCAATAAAATTAAGATTCGAGAAATATAGTTAAGAGAGAAATCACAAAATTAATATAATCCACAATTCTACAGCTTTATCTCGAATATAATAAAAATTATTCAATAAGTCAAACAATCAATAAAGATGTAAAAAATAAAATAATCTTATTTGAATATATTCTTGTCCCGGACTAATGCTTTTAAAATTTTTAAAATTCTTCTCCAATTTATTTAAATAAAAAAATAATTCATCTGGTGAATTTAAGAATTATTTGAAATTTTTTAAATTGAATTTTTGTCAATAGATTCAACTCCGGACACTTAAAATCACTAAAGTTCTGAAATTTCTTTACGATCGAGGGAAAACCTATTTCTCTTTCCCTTCGAAATCTCTCGTTGGCATTTCTGACGCATCAGGTCCGATTTCCAGAGAGATCATGTCTAGGATTGACCCAATAAAGTGCCCGTGCATAAATTAACTCGACGTTTGAGCTTTTTTTACGGTCATTTTCAATGACGAAAGACGGTAGTCGCCACGAGGCATGGGATGCAAGAGAGATTCAACAGAAAAAAAGGGCTATAAACCTTTCCTCTTGTAATCTAGATAGTTTTATAGATTCCTAATAAAATAGCGCATTAAATCAAACGACCTCTGACTGATTGGTTCACTGGACAAAATCCTGAGATCAAACAATGCTGGTTAACCCAGATTTCTATCTCAAGATTCGCTTTTATTCAATATGTTTGTCTGATTTTGATACCTATTCTACCGATTTTCAATAAATTTAATGAAACTTTAAAATACTCTCTTTTTCATTTGTAGTAAAGGATTCCTGCTATCCCATTATCCCACTACATAGAAATTCCTTTTGGGATTTTTAGGAACACTTAGCTTAAGGGGTTTTATCACTTTGGCATTTTCAAAAAATAATTTTTTTTAGTACTTTTTTACGTTATTAAAACTTTAAACGCGTTTTTTTCGAAGCTTAATTTTTAAAATCGGCAAGACACGCCATTTTAACAATTTTCCACCAATTGACACGAATCTTGTTTTAAATAAAAGATTATTTATTTATCTAGTGAAGTACCTACGATTTTTAAGATTAGTTGACAATCGTTTATTTCTTTAACAAATTAAGGTCGCATTTTTGGGAGAAAATCAAGTGTTACATTCAAATGCTCACTATTTTTGCAAAAATGAATATTTTTCTTATAATCTTGGGTACTTCACTGGGCAATCTTATAATAATTAGGAAAAAAATTGTTTTTTTATTCCAGATGCAAATCTGAATTTTTAGAATTTCTTGCCGCGGACGACCCCCGAAAAAAATTTTCTTTTTTGGACACGGTAAGGGGCCGTTCACATAATACGTCACACAGTTTATGGGAGAGGGGGGTCTGCAAATTGTGACGTGGTGTGACATGTTGGGAGGGGGGTCTGCCCTCTGCGTTACCCACGAAATTTGAAAAAAAGTTCTGAAAAGATTGTCTACAATAATAATTAATAGCTTCTTTTTTTACTGGATTTTGTACGCGTTAACGAAAAATGTCTTATACAATTAAGACAATTCATTTACTTTTTGGTATAAAATTAGGAGAGAATCTTTTCAGTTCTTCAGTTATAAATTAATGTATATTTCCATATTTGTATCTGAAAATTTTGAAACTTGCGACAGAATAAATGTTCCATTTTGGATAACTGCAAATTCTATTCCCCTATCGTAATTTTAAGAAATATTTTACACAAATATTTACAAAGATGCAAAAATATTACAAAGATATGGTTACCTATTTTTTTTTGTAAAAAAGGGTCACAAGGATGTTTTTTAGTCTGTATCATCTAAGCACCTTAGTTCTTACAGCAATATTAACTGAGTAGCAATGATTAAAATTTTTAGTAAAATTTACAAAATCCGATTAGTTGGTCCGTTTTGTAGCCGCGACTATTTTCATGCATTCCCACATTGTATCGAGCTTATAATAGATGTTACCAATACCTTTTTGTAAAACTTACTAATTGCGTTAATTGCTTTTACTATTTGTCCAGTGTAGTTATTACAAAAATATATATTTTTTCGACATAACGGAGAAAAGTTGTATCAAAAACTATTCCAATATCTTAATTAGAAACTGATTAATTTTTTTCATCTGTACACGATTAAAATAGTAATTGCAACATTGAAAAAAATGTTAAATTTACCATTCTATCTATTTTATTTTTGTTAATGTCGATGGGAACTTTCTTAGGTTAGAATTGTTTAGGAGAAAAACTTTTTTAATTATTATTTTTCAAAATGTAACAAAGGATGATAATTGTTGAGAGGTTTTTCATCAAAAACTGCACAACAGTTTACAATTATACTTTAAAATTACCATGATTTAATTCTTCTCATTTTGATGAAGAACAAAAACAAAATTTTAACAGTTGATAAGCAGGTGAAATTTAATTCGTCTGTACAATTATTTCTTGAAGCTTACTATTACCAAAGAATTGCAAGTCATGTTTACACACGAAATATTGCATATGGAAATAAAATATTTACATTCCTCAAAATAAATGAATTTGATCAATTTTACAAAAAAAATTAGTAGCATTTACAAAATTTTTGGTACTGCTTACTAAAAATATATAGTTGTGACCTTTTAGTCAGCACAACTAATAGAATTTCTCTCAGTGTACTTAAAAGTGTCCTGAATTTCATATAATTTTATACTGCCTTTGCAACGTAGAAATTCTGTAGATTTCAAAAGATTTTTAAGAGTATATGGTAACTAGATATTAACCTGAAATTTTATAATCTCTCATTGTAAAAATTGTATTCAAATTATAACAATCTATTTTGTTTATTTATATTTTCCTCTATCACACACACACACACACACTCGAATGTCAACAATATTTCGTCATCAGAATGATTACACTTACTCTATTTAATACTAACAGTAATATTAATTTACATTAAAATGAAATGTACTTACAAGTCCGGGCAAGTATTATAACAATATATTATAATGATTTATAGTGAAATCCTTTTCGTATTTCTTCTAATCCCAGGATCGTCGTCAGCCTTATCAGAAGAAGCAGTTGAGCACGAAGAACCAAACGTCGCAGAATAGCTGGGCTTTTAGTTAACCAATTTGTTTAATTCAAAACTAAAAGCTATTAACATAAACGAGGAATTCTCCGTTTTTGTTGTGATCATCAAATGTCGTTGAATGATCTTTCCGTCTCCTGATGGCTCCGTTTTTTATCTCATTTTAGATTTAGGCTTACGTTTCTTAAAGCTTCATTGTAAGCTTAAGAAATTTATCAGCGTCAATATTTAAAACGTTTTGCATTTTCCATTCAGCACTCCATTTGATATAAAATTATATGTTTAGAGCAATTATTTTCACTTATACTTCACTATCAGATTTCAGCAGATCTCAAATGATTGAAAAGTGGTGGCAACGGCAATGTTGAAATCCAGTGATCACATGATCAAATCTTGGTCATCGTTTTCCCAAAAGTGCATGGCTACTTTTATTTATTAAACTTGTGCCTCCGGAGGGTTTGCCTGTGGGATCCAACTAACTTTCAGTTCCTTTTCTCATGCCTCTTTTCCTTTCTCCTTTCTTCATATTTCCTTTGTCCCCCTCTTCTCGATTATTCAAGCAATTGATACTGGATATTAAAATATTTATTTATAATCCTTCATGCTAGCTCCTTGATTTATCCTTCCATTAATAATATGTGGTTTTGCATGTTATATCGCTGAAAATTTACTTAATAATCTATTTGACCATATAAATATCTTACAAAAGTCATTGATCAATCTGGCCATGTGACGTTGAGACCTAAGTGCGAAATTAGATACGGACCGACACTGGCCTAGAATCGGTAAAAATGTTTCCAAAGATCGGTTGCCAATATCGTCCCGTTGCTGTCTACTCCAATTAAAACATGTTTAGCCGAAGTAAAGCAGACTTTCGAACTAATAATAGGCAATTGCTGGGCTAGAATCTGACCCTTCCTCTGAGAACATGGTTCGTCGGAGAAGATCAGATATTCGGAAGAGCAACGGACCAATGCTGTGCCGAACTCTCGTTTTCTCACTTCCAGAATAATGGTTTGCCGTAATAAAAATGACACTTGGCCCAGTAATATGCCGTCCATGGGCTTGACTCTGGCTCTTCTACTTCCGGAATTGGATGCCATCGTAAAGAAGATAATCAGCTTGGTATAGGGCCAATACTGAGCCAAGTTTCGGTTGAAGGTCGGTAAATTTAAACAGTCGATAAAGGCCGCCGTCGTCAACCCAACACTTGACCGATGCAAACGGTGACACTGACCCAATAACAATACCCGACTCTTGGCTGCCGAGATCGGTGCAATATTGTGCCGCATTAGCAGCTACGGCAATTCTAACTTGGGTAACTGCAATTACAGTCTAAATTATTCTAAATTGAATAAGTAAAATCTATTTTTTGTGCCAAAATGGTGCAAAAAAATAGCAAAGACGCTCTTTCTGGTAGAGAAAATCCAGTTAAGTAATTAGTTTTCCAGCAACTTTACAAACTATAATTGCAATTACCGACGTTACCAATTCTGTTTGATCCATGGCCTGATTCATGAATTATTTTCAAAATTTTTGCATAAAATGATTAACCTCAATAAAAATATCATATAGCCATAAGAAATATAAACTATGTCAACTGGAAATTTTAATATAAATTCTAGGACAGCTTTTCTTTAGAAAATGATTATCTATGTGATACCTTGAGCCTGAGTTTTGACGACGAGAGTATTCGGTCATCGAATATCCAAGCTCAATATCTGTCCGCTTGAATGCAGTCTATTCACCTCGGTCTCGCGATTGTTTTGCAGTTTTAATATCCAAGATGGTGAATGCAATGGTTGTAAGGCTTGGTGTGAGTACTCAACGGGAGCGAAATGTTGCATTTTAATCCCTCCTATTTCAGAAACATCTATATAAATGCATCTATCGCAGGACTCAGATCTCCATTAGAGAGTGATCAAAGAATATTGAATATGAATTAGACACAACGGATTTAACTAAAAGCTACCACTGATTGTTTCCTATCTTTCCTTCTCCTTTATTTATTTTTTTTATTCCATTTCCTCACTGTTTTTTTTCAATGAAGACCAGTGATCATGGTTTTGAAAATGCTTTTCCATTGAAATCGGTATTGTAATTGAAACGTCGAATGAACCCAACAAGGAAACTATCTTTCAGGCCTCACAGACCGGTCCCTATATCCCCTATTGTCCTCTATATTCAGTTGAGGTCCCTAAACTCCCCTATTTTCACGATTTGGTCACGATTAGTGTGCATTTTTTAAAATTTGTATAAAATCGAGGTATAAAAACGTTGCATTCTTCTAATGACCTCACTATTTTGAAACTGTCATTAAATAATATTTAAATTTCGAGCGCTTTTATTCAAGAAATTATGATTGGTCGATGTACGCACTGCCTCAGCCAATAACATCAGCGACGAACGACATGTTAATGTTAGGTGTAATAGGTAAAATCATCGCAATAATGATATAAATATCATTCGGAATTTAAAAGACCTAAGAATTTAAAAATAAGTCTATAGATGTAACCAATACAGTAGTATTGTATTAGTAATTTATTTAAACTTAAAATTAAGTCAAGAAAACTCATATTGTGTTATTAGAAGTATACTTATTAATAAAAAGACTGAAATTTAAAGAAATATTATTCATTCATTAACCAAAGTATAAAGCATATAAAAAAAGGAAATTTTGTTGAGAGTTATTTTAAATTTAATTTAATTAGTCTTACATACTCTATAAATCTGAGTCAGTCAAAATCTACTGATTATCAGTGAAATTTAACTGATTCAAATAGCTAAAAAGAGGTTACTGTAAATTAGTCAAATTTCACTGATCATTTCAGTGGAAATCAACTGATTTAACAGTGAAAAATACTTTTTTCGATGATTCAATCAGTGAAAATTAACTGATTTGTCAGTGAAAAATATTTTCGCACTGATGAATCAGTGAAAAGGCAAATTACTGATTAAATCAGTGAAAATTCGACTGATTCAGATTTAGAGAGTACATTGTCGTGATATGTAGGTAATTTCCTATTTAATACTCACGTCCGAAAATTTGTGAAGTACAGTTATGTACAAAAATATGAATATATTTATTGAATTTGAAAATCTTTCTGTGGAAATATAAATGCTTTCGACTGCGCTGGGATTCGAGCCCAAGTCTTTCGATTGCTGGTCGACTGCTCTTTCAAACTCAACTAATTAATTTGAATATATTTATTACTTACTAAAATAAAAAGTATTACGTCTTTATTTACCTTTTATTAAGAGTTTACTCTTTTCAATAACTTTCTTTCATACCTAATTTTTGTTAAAAAATGCACCCTATGAGCGTAAAAAATGTCCCTATGGGCAAGAAACAAGGTCCCTATACACACTATTTTTTATCCAAAAGGGACTGTGAGGCCTGATCTTTTCAAGGAATTTCCTTCAGTTACGATAATCTAATCAGGTTATTTGAGGAATTTCATATTTAAGTAATTATTCAATAATGTTTTTAATGCGAGTAACAAATTGGATAGCCAAAAAACTCAAAATGGATGAAATAAAAAATGTAGAAGCTTGAAACAATGAAATTAGAAAACGATTCAATATATATTTTTCATATGTAAAGTATGAATTTTAAAAATTCGAATTGCAAATTTAAGAATTAATCTTGTGAAAAGTAAGATTGAAATTTCGTCAAGTGATGAGAAGTTGCAATTAAAATCTCAGAAGGGATCCGATTTCAATTTCTCTTGAAACGAGTTCTGTTGTAGTTCTAAGTTTACTTTTACTTTCTTTCACCGTTTACTTCCGCTAGGACCCCGTATGCTGTTTATTTTCTTAGGTTATTCTCAAGAGATCGTGTCTCAGAACATATTATATCCTCATTCTATTCTACATTCAGTGAAAGGAGCGCAGGGTTTTAGTCTGTAACGGTGTGGTAGTGAGCTCGATGGCAGGAGTGAAATCGTTTCAGAGTGACGAGGGTTTTCATTGGGGACGTACTGGGGTTGATTCGAGTCACAACGACGTCTACCTATGCCAAGCTTGTGACAGAAGCGTTAAAGTAATAAAACGCCAGAAGGTGCAAAACTGCAGCAGATTCTTTCATATTCATAAAAGTTAATGCGCAAACTTTCCATTTTTCGAATTATCGCTCCAACTTCCTGAATCATGATTTTTTAAAGTTCATCTTCAAAAACTTAAAACTGTAAAAAAGATTTTTCAACAGAATCCTTTAATTAAAACTTATGTTACTTAAAAATATGCTTAATTAACTTCTACTGTGGAGAAATACTCAAAATTGGAATAGTTGTTTTTATGCTTAAGGCCATGGATCAATCAGACGATGTGACTAAATTAAATATAACTCGTTCATGTGATCATTTTTTCAATTTACAGAATATCTCTGTGAAAATTTGGGAAAAATAAAAGAAGATAATAAAGTAGGTCTGTTAACTTCTGTTTAGAAAATATTTTCAAAAAAATTGGAATACTTATCAACAATTACAGTTAACTGTAAAAAATTCTCAAAATTTTCACTCAAAGTTGAGAGATGTTATTTACCGTATTTTTTTGCATTTTTCAAATTTTCATAGATATTTTGTAAAATGAAAAAATTATCTTACATGAACTTTTAAAGAAATTCAGTTATATGGTCTGGTTGGCCCCAAGAATTTTTCAAAAATTATCATTCCCTTTTTAGAAAGTATTTTTTTCCAGGCGATATTTATTAGATTTCAAATGTATTTACCAAATAATTTATGAATTTGGAAATCGAAAAAAAATGAAATTAATATCGATATATAATTTGAATTCTTTTTTTTTTGCCAATTGTTAAGAGTGTAAAGTTAAAATTGATAAACTTGATAGCAAGGGTATTACTAAATAATTATCTTAACTTACCGCTACCTTGAAGAAGATTTAATAAAGTGACAATGGGGACTTACCTGAAACAGAAAAAAATATAATCTATTAGCGGGGGTAAACGCATTAGACGGTTTAAAAAATCGATTTTTTTTAATTGCATAAATTATTAGCGAAATATCTCAAAAATATACTCCCAAAGTTTTAGAACAAAATTCAAATTCTTTCCGATCTTTTACGTTTTCGAAATTTTGAACACGCTTTTCTCGAAACAACATTTTTTCTTCTTGGGGGAAACACAATTTTAAAACTAATGGGCTAATCATTCTCAAAATTAATATACGTTTACTTCGCTTCATTGCTAAAAATATGAACCTACAATTGAGATGATAGCATTTTTTGAACTATGAAAATTATTGCAAAAAAAACTAAAAAAAAAATGTGAAAATTAAGACCTTTATTTTAAACACCCCGAAAAAATTTAATTTTTAATTTTCTTGGTCGCAGGTTGATTCATATTTTTAAAAAACATCTCAATAATCTAGAAAAATTGTTGGATTGATTTTAGATGAAAATTGCGACCTCTAAAGTTCCCGCAAATTGCTAACTCTGATGAAGACCTGTCACGGGTGGCAGCTAATAACTTGATGATTTGTGGCTAAATTTTTTTTTTAAATTACATAAATAAAAGATACTTAGAGTCTAAAAAATGTTCATTGTGTTCTTCCCTGTCAAAAAAAATCTCGAAAAACACTCAATATTTAGCCTCCTAATGTGGTTTTCCCCCTTAATCCAATATTACATATTGTGATTTAGATCATCAGACTGCTCATCACTGTTCATCCAAATTTAAGTGTATTGAAAAATATTTGCTTTGTTCATTCAACGATAAGGTATCCATAAAGTATAAATAAATATTGAAAACTATTTGCCTTTTGATTTAGCGAAGTATCAACAGGTATCAACTCACTTTTTTCTATGTGTGCACATCTGTAAGAGTGTGTAGTACAAACGTTGAAATAGACTTTCGTGCCTATCTCAAGCTCCTTCCTGTAAAACTCATATCTTCATCCCTTCCCTCTTTCTCATTTCCTTTTCTCGTTCCCTTTCATTTTATTTTCTTCCTGGACTCATTTAGTTTTCTTCGTGGTCGTGTAGATATTTTAATAGCAACAAAAAATGTTTCTGACTAAAAAGTAGTATTCACTGTTTTTCCATTGATTACTTTATTTACATTAAAGATCTATATATATTTTAATTTCACTTTATTTTTTCATCTAAAAATTTTAAGGATTTTTTAATCCATTTTTCAAAATTCCATTTCACACTTTCATGACACTATATTTACTTTTCGAGCGTGCTATGTTATAATATAAGGGAAAAAATATTATGGAATAATAAGTAAGTTAAGAAAGGGGAAACTCAGTTATTTCATTCTCGCGTATCCCTCTTCCTATTAAAAATCATATTTCTTGCGTGAATATTTTGTATTATACCCTTATTCCATTCTATTCTTGCTCACCCGTAGAGCTTAATTTAAGAATGAAGACTCTTCTTCGTCCCGTTCGTAAAATATATTCAAGCTACTTTTATGTAAAAATATCAGCTAACCTTAAATGGATTTAGCATTAACTGAGAAGTAAGCGAACATAAGTGAACAAAAAACTTCTGACAAGTTTTACTTTACAAAACAAAAATATCGAATAATTACCAGAAATTTATTAATTGTACTTCTGTTTGCTTGATTTGAATCTGTTTATTAAGAGGTTTCATCACCTTTGCATTTTAAAAAATAATTTTTTTTTTTTATTGCATGAAAGTCCCTCAGGGTCTTAAGAATGGTGCTCAATAGGTTTTTCGTGGGGGCGGGGCATAAAAGATTAGAGGTATATCAAAATTATAGTACTTTTTTACGTTATTAAAACTTTAAACGCGTTTTTCTCGAAATTGACTTTTTCAAATCGGCAAGACACGCCATTTCAACAATTTTCAACCCATTGACACGAATCTTGTTTTGAATAAAAGATTCTTAATTATCTAGTGGAGTATCTACGGTTTTTAAGATTAGTTGGCAATTGTTTATTTGCTTAACAAATTAAGATCGCTTTTTTTGGGCGAAAATCGAGTGTTCATTCTAATTCAAAAAAATTAGGAAAAAATTTGTTTTTTTGTTCCAGATGCAAATCTAAATTTTTACAATTTCTTGCGGCAGACGATTATCGAAAAAAAAATTTTATTTTGGACACGGCAATATCTTTCTAAATATTTTAAATGATCAACCCTTTTTGTCACAATTTTGGAAAACCACCAACAAAATTGTCGTAACTCATTTTTATGAAGTATGCTTTTTTAGATTGTTTCTAGCCGATCTGGAAAATTTTTATTCTTTTTATTTTTTAATAATTTATTTAAATTGTTTCTTTATTTTATAGTTATATTGATAAATTATTTCATTATTTTATTATTGTTTTTAGGAATTATTTAGTTATTTTATAATTATTTTACTCTTTTAGAACCGCTTTCTATAGCAGTCATCACTATGTCTATTGATTTTAAAATAGGTAAAATTTTTTCAAAAATAGGTGACAAAATGTTTCCTATATAAAAAGAATAAATATGCAATTCAAGAGACAATAAAAAAATGTCATTAAAATCCAAGAATTTTAATTGAAATGATATACTATTCGACAAAATTATGCTATTTCATATAAAATTAATAAATTTTCAATAAAAATAATGAACTTTCAGCACAAGTATAGAAGTTTCATCAAAATTAATAAATTTTTAACGAAATTAATGAATTTACAACAAAATTGTAAAATTTTGAACGAAATTTATGAATTTTTAACGAAAATAATACATTTCAAGCAAAATTGATAAGTTTTGAACACATAATTGAAAAACTCTCATTGAGTAATTTATTTGAGATAATTCCAGAAAAATTCGACAATTTTTTGAAATACGGTAAGATGAGTTCAAAATCAAATGTCGGCCAAGAATCTCAAATAAAAAGGTTTTATTTTAGACTCTCGATCATAATCAATTAATTTTAAACAAAACTCATGAATTCCCAACAAAACTATCGACCTATAGTGAATGGATTTTCAAAACAATTGACAAATTTCAATTAAAATTAATGAATTTTCCATGAAATTTTATGAATTTACAGACAATTAATGAATTTTGAACAAAAGTATGGAATCTTCATCAAAATTGATGGATTTTTAACATAATTAATTAATGAAATTCTGTTATCTAATCATTGTCTTTTTTCAATAACTTAATAAAGCTCTTATTATTATTATCATCATTATTTGTTGAAAATTCGATAACTTTGTTAAAAATTCATTGATTTTATTGCAAATTATAAAATTTCGTTGAAAATTTTTTGAATTTGTTAAAAGTTAATTTTGAAAAAATTATTTAAAACAGAAAAAGTAACTTTTTCTTTCAACATCATGACTATACTAACTTTTATTTTAAAAAGTGACCTCAGAGACCGATTGAAATATGGACAAAATAAAAAAACATGGATTCATATAAATTAAATTAAAGTTTTTTATAAAAATTTTCTCTATCAATTGAAAAAAGGTGAATCAGGTAAAAAGTTTTCAAAATAGGTGAAATAGGTGACAAAATGCAAAATAGGTGAAAACAGGTGAATAGTTTATGACCTGCGATGACTGTCAAAGTAAAATTTTATTCGGTTTTATAGATCGTTATCTTTTTCAGAAATGCCAGTACTGCTTCGTTACTTATTTTGTATTATGCTTGTAACGTGCCAGTGCGAAAAATATTTGTGCAGTACAGGTGCGGTACCGCACCGATTGTTCATTTCCACCTGGGAGTAAGCTATGAGGTTTAAATGTTTTTTAATTACAAGATTTTTCATCTTCAATATCATTGAGGATAATGATAAAATGACTTTAATCATAACAATTTGATGAAAGCACGGTCTTGTTGGATGAAGGATCACGAACTAATCCGGAGGATTATTCTCTCTGATCTGAATCCAAATATATGCTCAACTCTCTACCACTCACGGTACCTTTTCGAGAAGCTTCTGATTACCGATTAACTCCATTTCCGTTAAATAAAAAGAGATTTATTTCAATGCCGGCGACTCAGTCACTTTCAATCAGATTATCATTAAAAATCCAATTCATTAAACAAAAAACAAATGCATTATTGGAAACCTGCTCTCTTGCACAGAAAGAATGAAAAGCTAGTAATACTAAAGTTACGGAAAACGATTTTAGTTCACCCAGTTTCATAATCCAATTATGTACGAGAATATTTAGAAATCTGTGAATACCCAATTAAACTAAATATTTAAAACTATTACACTACGTGTCTCGAAAACTGTACCAGTATTATTTAACAAGTAGAACTCCTTTTATTATTAGAATTTTCTTCTAAAAGATTAAGTATCTAAAGAGTCTGTATTCCAAAGATACACTTGACTCGAACAAAATTTTATAGAATTGAAACTTTTGTCATTGTTTTATTACTAAAAGCTAGGATAGTTTGAAGTTCCGTTTTACGAAGCGGACTCTGAAGAAGCTCTTGATGAAAAAATCTTGAACAATCCTGGAAGAGAAATCATGGCGCATTTAGTTCCGGAAAACTGTCTAGGTTACTAGACGGCAGTGGTAAGCAGAGTTAAATTATGTCTACCAATAAACGCGCGAGTCCGGTTGGTCGAGTAACTGCCAGGCGGCTTCGCCAACCTCCAAGCCCCAACCCCAAGGCGAAGTTGACCCATTATTTAGCGTTTGAATACGCGATAAGAGAAATCACGGCTGTTTCGGACGGACATTGTTCGCTTCGCGGACAGCACGCATACATTTGTACATACGTAGGAACATAGGAATATACGAATCCAAACACGCATGGTACTAATGCTGCTTGCTGGCCACACCAACATTTCTCGAATCAGAAGCAGAGGGTGAAACAACCCTTGCTTGGGCACTGCGCTTCAACTCACATACGTGCTATGTGCAAAACCAAACCAGAAAACACATCAGAAGCACAAAACACTCACATGAAAACACAGCCGGATAGGAAAAACAGTACAATAACTCATGTCCATTGTGTATTCTCAGTCTGGATAGAGACAAAAATATATTCATAAAACTGAGTTTTAAGGAGTTATTGGACTTGAACTCATACACGGATAGAAATTTGATGGTTGAAAGTACCATTTTTTACGGTAAACCAAAACCATTGTACCTTTAAAGATGTGTATGCATATCTTTCGTGTTTACATTATAAGACATTACATACACGGAAAGAAATTTGTTTCATGAGACGAAATACCATTTTAGAGAGTAAACCAGAACTGTTGGAAAAAGTTGTGAAAAAGTCCCATCATAAGGTAAAGTTTATTATAGCAATTATTACTCGCTGTCTGTCGTGAAAATGGAAACATTGAGGCAAATTTTCACCATCTATGATGGGTACGTTTCACTTTCGAGCATTCTCATATTTTGACTACAGTAGGGCATAGAAATTCAAATCAATAAAAGTGGATTTTACTATCTTCAATGGTGATAATTCCAAAATAAAGAAACAAATTTTTTTCATTGCGTTATTTCGTAAGCCCACTGTTGATCTTCATTGTTCCTTGTGGACTCCCTTGATTTATTTTTCAAGTGGCAAAAATTTTACCTGAATAAAAACTACCTAAATGGGTCCAACCGAGGGGGAATTGAACCTACGACATACGGCTTTTAACACACCTAAACGTCCTACAACTAACGCACTAGACTACTCTGGCAATTGTGCTTCGAAATTTTTGAACTTCACCGAAAAAAATTCCTAGTACCCGTATACTATTTTGCCTAGTTAGGACAGGCGCCATCTTTGCAATCCTAGTTGGAATGACAAAGTTCAAGTTTAGTAAGAAAAACAAAGAAAGCAAGTTGATTTGACGGACAGATCCTTTCAGGCGCATGTATTAAACGTAACCAAAAAGCAACTTTACTTTTATGATCTACTAGAGCAAAATTTATATTGATAAAAGTGGGTATTAAAGAATTATTGACAAAAATAAATTTTTGTTTACACAGTGAAAAAGTAATAAATACAGAAGATATTTTTTTTACAGCGGAGTTTTGTAATAACAGCATAGCAATATTAATTGAATTTAATTGTTAATAGAAGTAGAATTCTTTATTTCTCTGTAACAAGGTTTATCTTGGTTTGTTTAACTGTATGTACGTGATTGTTTCAAACAGGAATCTGTGTTATTTCAACTAGGTTAGACTTAACTATGGGTGATAGTTGACTCTCGGTTGAAAATTTTTTCGGTGTTGAATATATTTTGTCCACAAAAATATCCATATGAATTTTCAATTTTTACCATCATTCCTGGCGAAATTTCCCGAAACGTGTTATATTAAATAGCATGTTTTTGAGACTAACTGGCAGAAATATCTAATAGTTCTAGTTTACCATAAAAAATGGTACTCTCAACCATCAAATGATTACGATTTATACGGTTTGAAAAGAAAAATTGAATAATATGATAGATAATCGCTGAAAATGTAAAACGTAAATTCGAAAGTTTAAATGACAGTCGCGGAAAATTTAAAACACCGTGGGTTGGGTTCCATTTTCTCTAAACCAGGTATCGAAAGTCTAAGTGACAGTCGAAGAAAATGCTGAACAGTAAAAAAAGGAAAATATTATTTTCTGTGATATGATCCTGCACTTATATAGTTAATTATTTTTCACTTCTACATTACCTATATAATCCTAATATGAACTTACCATTATATCTAACACTGTACATTACGGAAACGCAAATTTTTATAAACACTTCGCAGCACCGAAAATCGAACGCTCGCACGCACGCACGCATCCTAACCCAATTCTAATCGCACGCCTTAACCTGCATAGCCGATACATGTCGTGAAGACTTGTGTAAAATATTTGGATCACATTCAGAGTTTGAAGGCAAAACTAAAATAATAAATAAATTTCAAATTTGACGTAATACACTTTATCAAGGTAAACATATACTTACTCGGAACTAATTCTTCAATGCACGCTTCAATCCAGAGTCAAACGAAACCAAACGACATTTAATTTCAAAATCTAACCAAAATTATTACAAAAACATAAAGCCGAGCTGCATTGTCTGCTGTGCGATGCTACGAATTACAATTCTGCGCATCGCTTTTTGCGACTGTCGAAAAAATTTTAGAAGACGGCATATAAAATCTGATGGACTTTAGAATACAATTTACAAAACTATTTGTTTGAATTACTTTCATTTCAAATTATTCGATAGTCTTTTAAAATCTATGAAAAATGAATCCAAAGATTATGTATGAAACTTTTCATTACTTCTTAGAAAAGATCTGTTAGTGATTAAAATACTTTTATAATAGTAAATACGTGACTTTTTTTCTTCGACCTGATTTTCTAAAAGTTAATCGACTTTTTTCTACTATTTCCTAAAAGTCATCATTAAAAGACTTTCCCCGATTTTACTTTCTGTCCACGACTCTTCGAATAGTCTGTTAAATTTTAAGCGACAAATTTTTTCCGTGGACTTTCTAAGCCCTGCTGTAGTCGAAATATAAGAATGCTCGAAAGTGAAATGTGCCCACCATAATAAAGCAATATTTAAAAACGCCATAATAATAATTTTCTATTGTTAATTAAGTCTGAAGTTTTTTTCAACTTTTACTATAAAATTGTATTAAAGAATGAAGCATGGAAATGATTAAAAGTTGGGACTATGAGACTAAGATTGAAACTTTATACTTAAAAATCGTCGAAAGCGACAATTTAAACACGAGAAGAAAAGTTTAGCATGTAAAATCAGGAAACTCGAAAAAGTGTGATGTACTTACAGTTCTGGACGTTCATTGAACGCTGGAAAATATTTTTTTGTCCGCGGTACACCGAAATTTAGCCTTGTCGGTGTCGTTTTGCGTGCGGGAAGTTGATTTTCCAACAATAGTGCGGTAAAATTTTAAGTGTGCGCAAAATTAACTTTCCGCGCGCAAAATAACACCAACTCAGTTAAGTTTCGGTATACAACGGACAAATAAAATCGTTCGTATCACGTGCGGAACGTATTTTAACACAAGAGCGAGTTGCGACTCGCTCTTGCGTTAAAATGAAAATGAAAACTAAATGATTAGCTTATGCCCCAGAAAATTGAAAAATATTATATTGTTTATGACACATTGTATATTTAAAGGGCCCTAAATATTAACATAATAATTAATTTTGTTTTGAAAAAAAAACGTTTTCATTCTTGAATGAACGTTCACAACTGTAAGTACATAAAAATGTCAAAACTTTCAAAAATCGGTGTTATTATACGAAAATTAAATTGAAATTTCACTCACTTATCACTAAAAATTCGAACAAATGTGTATGAAAGTTAATGAATATGGGATCGAATATTAAAAAAAAATATATCTTCCACTTAACATACAAAATTACAGTACTTTATTTGTACTGCGAATGAAGTAAGTAACAAAAGCGCTATCCAATTTCGGAATATGGAACAATTAACTGGTTTTTCAATTTTTTTAACTCTGCCATCATTTTATTGGAATCTGCTTCAAATGCTTTCAAGTAGTCGAATAACGATGCTGCAGCGCGCGTTCAACACGAGATTTACGTACGCTCGTTCGCACCTAATTAATTTGAGGGTACTCGTTGATTTTGTGATTATAAAATGGAGCTTGAGCAGCGAAACCGGTCAAAGTGCACTCCAATATCCTACCTAAACATGCACAAATGCAATATATAGTCATTTACACTCGTCTTATGCAAACAAGATCACGGATTTTTGTTTGATTTGAAATTTTATGGATACTATATAAAATGCCCGGGGATCATAAATTTTTTTATTTTTTGAATAGAACATAAAATTACACTAAAATTCCAGAGTCTACAAATATGAAAAAACGGCATTTTAATGAAGGAAGAAAAGCATATTAAATTTTTTCCAGAAAAACAGTTGAAACTCTATCAAAGCTTATGGCGAACTTTAATACAAACTATGTTAAGGTTTCAATTGTTTTTTTAAAGTTTGGTATTTTTACTGAGAAAAATTCTTACTGATATATTTTTCCTCAAAGTGAAACATACTTTAGTAAAAATTGAGAACGTGAATTTCTAAAATTGTGAAGAATATAGAGAGGCAAAGAATAATTTTTATTTTAAAAATTAGTATTGATAAAATCTTTTAGCTAAAATTTAACTTGCAAAGAAGGATTTATACTTGGGATTTTATTTCATACTTTCCATGTAAGCAAATAAAGAGTACTATAACTTATAAATTTAAAAAATATACTGTTACTCTTGTCACGTCCCGCGACTCTACCACCTAGAGTAATAAACAAATTAAGGAACCAATGAAGAGATCAAGGCAACATTACCACGTCCTTGATTATATTGACTCAACAGCAAGATCTAACAAGAAATAGGAAGATCGTTAAAATCGAAAGGCAAATCTAAATAGATATATTTGGCTGTGACATTAACGCCAAGTAGTAAATTTCATCGGAACGTGACTCATCGGTAAAGGCAACTCATTCGACTTTAAACGCCAAAATATGGAAAAGATCGTACACCTTGTTTTTACTTCCACAGTAGTTGACCTTTTCGTTAGAATCGAATAACAGATAAAATAGACTTGATATATTTGACTATGACACTAATGCCAGGTAATAAATTTCATCGAAGCATAAGTGATCAGAGAAGGCAACTCATCCGATCTTAAAATACCAAATATGGAAAAGATGATACACCTTGTTTTTATTTCCACAGTAGTTGACCATTCGTTAGAACCGAATAACAGATAAAATAGATTGCGACATTAGTGCCAGGTAACGAATTTCATTGGAGCACGAGTCATCAGAGAGGGCAACTCATCCGATCTTAATACCAAAGGTGGTACACCTTGGTTTTGCTCCCACCATAAGCAACCTTGCAAAAGTTCTATAAAAGGCAAAAATCCCAAGAGAAGTCAGTCCAGTACCATCATCTCTACACGGCGAGTTCAGTTCAGCCTAGTCCAGTACCATCATCTCTACACGGCGAGTTCAGTTCAGCCTAGTCCAGTACCATCATCTCTACACGGCGAGTTCAGTTCAGCCTAGTCCAGTTTCATTATCTCTACGTTACGAGTTCAATCCAGCCTCATCAGATTTTACCGCTACTCTGACGAATTCCTACTCGACGCTGAGTTCAACGACATTAGAAAGTGAAGGGGAATCACCGTCCAAAATTCTCTCTAACTTGGATCAAGAATCGACTAGACCAACCGTCTCAACAACGAATTTCCCATCAAACAAGTATTACTAGGTTGTTCAAAAAGTTTTGAAAGCGGAAATGAAAATACGTTTTTTTTTTTTGGTGAAATCACTTTTATTGCTCAGTATAATCTCCCATAAGATCAATACATTTGGTCCAACGGTCTTCCAACTTGTTTATCCCATCATGGAAGTGACTTTCTGCAAGGCCTGCAAAATACTCCTCTACGACGGCTATAACCTCTTCGTTTGATGAAAAATGCTTCCCACGAAGGAATTTCTTGAGGTGTGGGAACAGCCAGAAGTCAGAAGGAGCTAAATCAGGCGAATAAGGTAGATGCTGCAACAATTCGTACTTTAATTCGGTTATTTTAGTGATGGTTTTTTGAGCTGTGTGAGCGGGTGCATTGTCTTGATGAAAAAGGATTTTTTTCTTCTGCAAACCGGGTCTTTTTTCACGAATTTTTGCATCCAATTGATCCAAAAGGTTACAATAATATGTAGAATTTATTGTTTTTCCAGTTTGAAGATAATCCACCAACAAAATCCCTTTTGCATCCCAAAAAACTGGACACGAACTCGCTTCGGTGCCGAAGTGCCTGGTTCACACCACTCCTTAGCCTCTTGTTTTGTCTCATCCATAGTGATGAATCGACGCAAAAAATCCTTTTTATCCTTTCGAAAACGCTCCAAATGTTGCTCAGAAAGTCGCATTCGAACGTGTTTTTGTTCCATTGTGAGCCAATGCGGCACCCATTGTGCACAGAGCTTTCTGAAACCCAAAACTTCACGTAAAATATGTCTCACACTGCCTAATGAGATGTCTAGGGCCTCTGCTAAATCTCTCTCGGTCAATCGACGATCTTCCAAAACCATATCCTGTACTTTTGCTATGAATGCTGGTGTTGATGCACTTTTTGGACGTCCTGAGCGTGGATCGACTTCAACGCTTTTTCGACCACGTCCAAACTCTAAAACCCATCGATGCACACTTGGAAATGAAGGAGCAGCTTCCTTTAACACTTTCACCATTTTTGTATGAATTTCCGTTGTTGATAAACCTTCCAAAACAAAGAATTTTATCACTGCACGATATTCGGTTTTTTCCATTGTACAAAAATACACTGACACGTCAACTTCAAATGGCTTGTAAACAAACAATGAATTGACAGAGTGGAATGACACTTTGGGTATGTTCATATGAAAGATGAAATCTTAAAATGGTGTGGAAATTTTGGTTCTTCTACTGCTCTATAGATGTCGCTTTCAAAACTTTTTGAACAACCTAGTATCTCAACGATCTCAACGAGGACTCAACTGACCACCTTCGCTCCACTGGACTCAATAATTCATCAGACAAATTTCACTCGGGGTAATTACAAAGGTACATCTAAATTTCAGTTCGATTTCCAATTCCATGATGCTTATTCGTTTCTCAATTTGATTGTCAATAAACATACTTTATATCAATAACCATTCTCAATCACTGACTTCTCCTCATCCCTTAGAGAGGATCCTTTTCGATCCTAACATAAAACGAGGAATCTTTTAAGAAGAGAAATGTTACGTTTCTGACGTAACACTCTCGTAAAATAAGAAACAGATTTACCAATTACAAACGTGGAATACTTGCATTACGAAACTTGCCAACTTCAACGAGCAGTAAATTATTGGAAACTTTGGAATTCTTCGAAGTAAGTAACTGAAATTTCATGCACTTATCGATTTGTAAAATCACGATGAAATTTAAGAAAATTTAGTCACTTTTTAATAAATTTAGGAGAAAATATTTTTATTTGTATTTACAGATTACTAAATATTTTGATGCTTGTTTTCGAAAGTTCTGGAACTTGTAAATGAAAAAATTTTACCTTTTGGGGAAGTGAAGTTTCATGCAGTGATAAGTAAAAATTTCCTTAAATTTAGAAATTTTTTAAAAATACAGATATCATGTAACTTTATTCAAAAGTAAATATCTTGAATAAGTTTGCTTTTTCTCTTGCTATAGAAATGCATTTGAGATCTTCTTTTTTTCATAAAGTTACAGAAGGAAATTCGTAAAATTTCCACAATGTTACGAGTGTTTTAATTTTAAGGCACTGAACATTTCTTTGTCAAGTAATTGAAAGCATCAGCAGTTTATACACGGAAAAAATTTGTTTATAAAAAGTCCTGAGCTTGAGAAGAATTGATAATAGTTTAGAACATTTTGCGGAACTATGCAGCAATATTCTTGAAAAGGATCAACTTAGAATTCCCTAAACTAAGTTGAAATTACCATTAAAAATATGATGAACAAACTTGGAAAATGTTCTCTGTGAAAAAGGAACGCTTTAACTCCGCTAGGTATCGAACCTAGGACTTTTTGTTTAAATCTTCTACTTTTGATAAAGATGAAACATAAAACGACAAATGAAATTTTCTAGTTAAAATCTTGTTAATTGTTACTTGATTAAACTTGATATACTTTTTAACTTATTCCTGATAATTAAAATCCATAAACGACTTACAAATTCTAGCTCCTATTCCAGACTCTCAAAAACGACGTTTTGAAAATTATTTGAAACCTTGAAGTGCCATAGAACTCTTGGAATTCTCAAAAATAATATTTTTAAAATTATTTGAAAAATTTGAAGTGCCATAGTTTTTTGAAAATTGATTTCAGAACAAAAATGTATTTGGCTTTATCTATAAAACCATTCGAGTAGAATCCAGAACTCTAAACAGAATTCTTGGAACTCTAAAAAATGACATTTTGAAAATTATTTGAAAAATTTGAAGTGTCATAGTCTTTTTTAAATTGATTTCAGAACAAAAATGTATTCGGGATCATCTATAAGACCATTCGAGTAGAATCCAGAACTCTAAACAGAATTCTTGCAACTCTAAAAAATGACATTTTGAAAATTATTTGAAAAATTTTAAGTACCATAGTTTTCTAAAACAAGAATGTATTTGGCCTTATCTTTAATATTCAGAACTCTAAACAGCGTTCTTGGAACTCTCAAAAATCAAATTTTCAACATTATTTGAAAAATTTGAAGTGCCATGGTTTTCTGAAAATTGATTTCAGAACAAGAATGTATTTGGCTTTATATATGAAACCATTCGAATAGAATCCAGAACTCTAAACAGAATTCTTGGAACTCTAAAAAATGACATTTTGAAAATTATTTGATAAATTTGAAGTGCCATAGATTTCTAAAACAAGAATGTATTTGGCTTTATCTTTAATATTCAGAACTCTAAACAGCGTTCTTGGAACTCTCAAAAATAACATTTTCGACATTATTTGAAAAATTTGAAGTGCCATGGTTTTCTGAAAATTGATTTCAGAACAAGAATGTATTTGGCTTTATCTATAAAACCATTCGAGTAGAATCCGGAACTCTAATCAGAATTCTTGGAACTCTAAAAAATGACATTTTGAAAATTATTTGATAAATTTGAAGTGCCATAGATTTCTAAAACAAGAATGTATTTGGCTTTATCTTTAATATTCAGAACTCTAAACAGCGTTCTTGGAACTCTCAAAAATAACATTTTCGACATTATTTGAAAAATTTGAAGTGCCATGGTTTTCTGAAAATTGATTTCAGAACAAGAATGTATTTGGCTTTATCTATAAAACCATTCGAGTAGAATCCGGAACTCTAATCAGAATTCTTGGAACTCTAAAAAATGACATTTTGAAAATTATTTGAAAAATTTGAAGTGCCATAGTTTTTTTAAAATTGAATTTAGAACATGTATTCGGGCTTATCTATAAGACCATTTAATTAGAATCCAGAACTCTAAACAGAATTCTTGGAACTTTTAAAATTTGAAATTTTAAAATTATTTGAAAACTTTGAAGTACTATAGTTCTTTAAGAGAAAAATGTATTTGACCTTATCTATGAGACCATTCGAGTAGAATCCAGAACTCTAAACAGAACTCTGGGAACTCTTAAAAATGACCTTTTTAAAAATTATTTAAAAAATCTGATGTGCCATAGTTTTTTGAATTTTTATTTCAGAACGAAATGTAATTGGACTTGTTTATGAAACTATTTAAGTAAAATTCACAATGTCGAACAGAACTCTTAGAGCTCTAAAAATGACATTTTGAGAAAATTGTTGAAATTTGAAGTACCTATATTCCCCGTAAATTATCAGAAATATTTCTAAAAAGTTTCAGGAACTCTAAAATTATTTGAAATCTGGAAATTTTTTTTTTTCCGATAGTGCATTTCCGCATTTCCAAAATCGCATTTTTGATTCTTTAAAAGCGCCAGAGATATTTCTAAAACCTATCAGGAATTCTAGAACTATTGAAAATGAATTCAGAACTCTCATAAAATTCGAAAAATTTTTGGTAATGCCACATCTAAGATCAGTACAGCTTTCTCAATAGAAACATTTTTCAAGACCGATAAGCTATATTTTTACTAAAAATACCGTCATCCTTTTGAAGAAAATGGGAATCTACATTTGAAACCTCGAGGTAGAAGTCACACAATTCAACCATATCTACTCTCAAAGTTTATGCATGAAAGAAGTAATCATATTTACAATACATTTACATGTGTACCTTTCTGCTTTCAAGTTCCAAGTGTAGATAACCACCTTCTTCAAAAGGAAAGTAGAATAGTATTATGTGCATTTAGATTATAGAAACTAGTTTAGAACACAATGAAACTCTGATATACCATTCCATAACTAACATGTAGGGGAGTTTTTGTATGCAATGTTATCGTAGACACGTAATAATTAGTAGGTAATAAAAATACTCTGTCAGATATAGGAGGAGAAACTAATCCACCCGAGGGAGTACCTTGAGGTTGGTGCTTAGTGCAGTGCATTCGGCCTGTCTATTACTCAAGCGCGTTGTGCCACAGGACATTAGGACACTATTGGTACATTATCAGTGGGCATTAATACTAGCTCGAGCCGCTTCGCACTATCGCGTTGCACGCTAAGATAATTACAGGGTAAAATATCGTTTGGTAAGGTAACACTGTTGGTTATAGAACCACGTTGGGAACGTTTTCTCTTCATCTCAACCTCTCATTCCTTTTCACCCTCATTCTCACGTGCATCACCCTTACCAATTTCCTCTGTCTTTCTCTCCGCCAATCGCTTTTCAGTATGCTGTGTCCATTCCCTCGATTCTTCCTCAACTCCTTTTCCGGTAGCCACTCGACCTTTCCATCTAGTTCCTGGATCCCACGTGCACCTGGAATTCGACGAGTTTTTCCGGTATGAAGATTTCAATTTGTCAAACGGAAAGAGTGGAATTCGTTCCTTATACTTTGTCTTTTTTCACTCAATTTCAGACCTTTTCAATACTTTTCTTTATTCATTTTTTTTTTTTTTTTTTGATTTAATCCAGTTTTCTTGATTCACACAAATTGGCATGAGTTTTATTTCTCATATTTCGTTCTCTTTTATTTGGAGATATCCTTACTTTTCCGTGGTTCTTTTCTCATCGTGTGTGAATTGTTAAAAGTTCTTATTTTCCTTTCTATCTTCAACCCTTCGTTGTTCACACCTGAGCCATCAGCTTACACACAATTTTGGAAAGTTTCAAGTTCACGGAGAACAGGAAAATGAAGAATAGGCAACGACTTGAAGTTTTCTTATTAACAATCTTGAAATTATTGTTAGAAAAAAGTTTTTATTTTGATGTTTTATTGCTTTTATGATAATAAATAAAAACAAAATGTGACAATTTCTATTTTGAAGTTTAATCGTTCTAATACTCTTTAATTTGAATATTCAAAGTATTAAACCTGCTACGATGATCACTAAATGAAAAAATTCATACTTGACCTTCGTACTTTTTCGAATATTTCAATTGAGACCTTGGGGTCATGCTAAATGATGATTTATATTTTGAAAATAAAACCAGGGAATTTGAGTTGCAGATTTGTTACGCTAAAATTAAAGTTTCTTAATCATCCAAACAAAAAATATGCTATCTTTATCCGTTTTTTGCCATATTTAAAATTTTTTGGACAAAATTTTGCTTATTTTCGATGTGAAAATGTGGAAATTAGAGCTGCTACTTTTACGAAGCTTCGACTCTATGATTCCTTGGGAAAAATCAAAGCAACAAAAGAAACTTTAAACTTTTTTGTTGATTTTTTGTTTCCATACTATATTAATAAAAATAAATTTCCTTCTTTCCAATAAGCTACATGACCTAGTAATCTTCATTTTACTCTCGAAGTTTAACGAAACACTAATAAAAATAGTTAATGAAGTAATTCACAACAACTTATAATACGATTCAATAAAATGGATCATCAAAAATAGTAAAAATCAATGATAAGCGAATAAAAAGTTAGTTTCCAATTACTGTGATTAGTAAAATAATGAGCCTTATTTTATAAATAGAAACGCAGTATAAACACATATATTTTGTACATTCTATACATTTTATTTACAGCTGTAATTCTATACAGAAATTATAGTAATAGGCATATTTTGTGATTTTTTTTTCAGCGAAACCATGAAATATATCAAGATTACAAAATAGGGTTTTTATTACACATATAACTGGCTGTAAAAAATAATTATGATAATCATGATTTTCTACTACTTAAAACTTTAAGCATGTTTACCTCAAAACTGCAATTTTCAAGTTGGCCGGAGACATTACTCCAATAAATTTTAACCGATTCACTTGAAATTTTAATTGTATATTTAGAATCACATTTCCCAAGCACCCAGAAAACAGTTTCTTTGAATTGAAGAAAGTTTTTTTGATTCAAAAAATTTTTCTTTAATATGAAAAATCTATTTCTTTGGATCAAAAAAAAATTATTTGAATTAACAAACCTTTCTTTAATTCAAAAATTTTTTAATGACCGTATATCAAAGAAACGCTTCTTTGATTCAAAGAAACTGTTTCTTCAGTGAGGAAGTACGTAGGATTTTCAAATTATATAGCATAGTTCCTTTTTTATTAAAAATTTTCTGACGATCTTTTATGGAATTTTATACTTTCTCACTTTAGAATGCGCCATTTGGGCAAAAATTAATATATCATAAAAATCCTACCTACTTCTTTAGCTCTTCTTATGTTTAATCAAAAAAACGTCGGTGACTCATCATAACTCAAAAATTACAGGAGCTGTTTCTCCGGCTATGATCTTCCAGAAATAAAGGCGTCATCAGGAAAATGTTGTAGTCACCACTTTCACATTTACCGCTTTAAAAAAATTATTTTGTACAGTCATATTACATGTATAATAAAAGCCCTATTTTGTAATCTCGATTTATTTCATCGTTTCGTTGAAAATAAATCACAAAATATGACTATTTTTGTCTGCCTCTAGAGTAGCCTGACCCCTTAAAGCCTTGAAGCTTTGATTTTGTGAACATTCTTTATGTATTTACAGTATACAGTTTACAGTATAACAGTATTTACAATTCTAAACGTTCATTGAACAATAATGAAATTTCTATTTCCAAAACCTAATTAATTATTATGAATATATTCAAGGCTTTATAACTATACAATCCGCCACAAAATATACGCTACACGGAAAAAATAAGTACTGGGAAATTTACATGACAGAGTGCTCGACTTTCAGATACGTTCAAAAGTTGCTTAAAACTAGAAGTACCGTTCTTGTACAATTAGATCAATAGTCCTGGAAAAAGTATTGAACATTCCAAAAGTATTCAGTAGAAAGTCCGTGAAAATTCTGAGTACGCAAAATGTATAATTTCTATGCACTCGTGCATAAAAACGTCAAAGCCAGTCAATGCAATTTTTATAGACTATCAAAGGCAATAAGAAAAAAAACGATTTTCGCAAGCTACCTTTTTTTTAATACTTTAATTATACTTACTATACACTATCACTACACATCGCTGAACATAATATATTACCCGCTGTTGAAATTAATCTTACGCTGACAGGATTCGAACCTTAACTTTTATCTAACCTAAATATATAACGCTGTCTAACCTTATAAATTAAACCGCACGGCTACCGAAGCACTTGCGATATTTCCTAAAAAATGTTGGGTACATGTTATCCTTAGAAAATGCAGGGCCGTGTAAGAAATTGCTTCGCCTTGTTTTGCCAACAATTATATACAAGGCTAACAAAAGTTTTTAAATGAAGAGATTTTTAATAAATTAATATCAAATATAAGGATTTTATAATTTCTGAAGTTCACAAGTAATAAAAACTGTGCGTATCTAAAAACTGACATTGACAACTGCGCATCGTATCAGTAAAAATTTCACAAGACTTTCAAACGCAGTCCAAGAATGTTTCTTTGACTTGTATAGCAGGTATACATCTCTTTCTAATCAAATTATTCTATTCAAACTCTTTTAAAACCTGAAGCACTCTTTAGAAGAAGTATTTGCCTTTCTATAATTTTTTCAAAAACTTTACAATAAAATTTGAAAGAATTTCGCTCTTTGATTGTGCTTGAATTAATCTAGGACATTCTTTCATTTTTTCGACGAAGTTCTAAGCTTCTTCATAAAAAGTATATAGGATCTTCGGAAAAATTTGTCCTGTCCAAAAGTCGAGGACTGTCAAGTAAATTTCCCAGTACTTATTTTTTCCGTCTACGTTTTATTTTATTAGGGAAAAAAGTAATCATTTCGTTTTGAAAAAAAAATATTTTCTATCGTTACAAAGAATTCGATTTTTTCCAGAATGAAGTTTTAGAACTCAAAACTTCTTCCTACCATTAAAACAAATTGCCTTAGTGGAAGCCCGAAATTAATATAATTTTAGTCCAAGCAACAGGAAATTTGTTAGGACATTATTTATTTCAGAAAACGGACTGCGCCCTCAGAAGAAAGGTTGGTCATGGAGTAATTGTGTCATGTTTTGGACAACGAAATATGATTTATACATTTTTTATCAACATTTAAGACCAAAAAATCGCATTTTTTTAGTATTTTGTTTATAATATTAAAGATAATTATCCAATCTTAATTACATCAATTGGAAAGTTGTAGGAAATTGAATTGCGAATAAAATTAACTGTCGCTTGATCTGATTGGATAATTAGAAGCGGAGAAAATTTGGAAAAACCGGGAAATTTAGCTTTTGTTAAACAAATTAATATCTCAGTTAATTTTTAACTTTTTAGGTTGAGGTTTGGTGGAAAAGTAGCAGACTTTATGCTCTTCAAATGTATAAAAAAACGGACACTTTAAGATAATACGTTTCTGCGCTATTGACACTTTAATTTATTTAATGCGTTAATTGTAAAATGTCTGCTTGCCGCAAAAGTGGTCCGATTTTTATTATGAAAACGGCTTTTAAAAATATACATCAAGCACAATAGAACATCAATCTTGGTTTTTCGATAAAATGTTGAAAAGTTTATTAAAAAACGCCCCAAAAATGGCTTCAAACGCTTGAACGCAGCAAAGTGACAATGGTGGGGGGAGTAGGCGAGTAGGCTCACTGAGTCACTTTGATGCGTTCAAGCATTTGAAGCCATGTTTGGGGCGTTTATTAATAAACTTTGCAACATTTTAGCGAAAAAACAAGATTGACGTTCTGTTGTGCTTGATGTATATTTTTAAAAGCCGTTTTCAAAATAAAAATCGGACCACTTCTGCGGCAAGCAGACATTTTACAATTAACACATTAAATAAATTAAAGTGTCAATAGCGCAGAAACGTATTATCTTAAAGTGTCCATTTTTTATACATTTGAAGAGCATAAAGTCTGCTACTTTTCCACCAAACCTCAACCTAAAAAGTTAAAAATTAACTGAGATATTAATTTGTTTAACAAAAGCTAAATTTGCCGGTTTTCCAAATTTTCTCCGCTTCTAATTATCCAATCAGATCAAGCGACAACTCATTTTATTCGTAATTCAATTTTATACAACTTTCTAATTGATGTAATTAAGATGGGATAATTACCTTTAATATTATAAACAAAAATAAAAAAAAAATGCGATTTTTTGGTCTCAAATGTTAATAAAAAGTTTATAAATCATATTTCGTTGTCAAAAACATGACACTGAAATATTTCTGAAATAAATAATGTCTTAAATCATTTATAACAAATTCCCTGTTGCTTGGACTATTTGCTAATTCCCAAGTATCACATGCCGTGGCTTAATCTTCTTTTCTTATTGAGTAAACTGGCAGAGGTTGCATTCCAAAGGTATTGAAGGGGTAGTAAATGTGAAAGAAAGTAGGATGGGAGGATCTCGAGGGGTTGTTTTGACATTGTGGAAGCAGTTAGAGGAGATAAAAGGAAAGGGTGAAGAGTGAAAGACAATAGATAAAGTAGAAGAGGAAGGTGGAAGCCGATGAACGGTCAGAGAGTGTCAGATCCCGAGGGTTGATTTACACGCTATTCTACACCATCCTGACACCACCATTCCTGTATCATGTACCTATATACAAGAGCTTCACCATACCACACCATAGGGTATATCAGCCTCGTCAAGTTTCTCTTCTACTCCCTTGAGTCGATAACTCGAGGATACCGAACACCCGTTGGCTATGCAGTACTGTACAGAGGCACTAGTAAGGCAATAGCTTGTCACTCGGTCTCAAACCAACTTGACCAGGTTATCCCGAAACGTTCACTGCAATTCCTCTCTTGTAGGTCCACGTTACGACGTGTCTTGCAACTCAAAATGATACTGAAACTTAGTTCATTCTCTTTCCAATGCAAGTGGCAAGAACTCGGAGAAGAACAGGGAATGCTGAGTATTTCAATAAAGACTGGGCGCAATTGTTTTGAAGGAATTCGGAAAAATTTTCATTTAAATATAATTTGTTCAAAATTTTATGAGTTCTAAATCGTTTGAACTCTCGAAATACAAAAAACGATGAAATTTTGACCAAAATATGATCAACGATTATGAGAAACCAACAAAAAAGGAGGAAGGAAAAAAGAAGGCAAGCTTCCAAAACCCCTTTCTTCTTTTTCTTTCTTGTGTCCTTTTTTTGTCATTACTTTACTTTAGCAAATTATTTTTATTGTAGATGCTTGTGGGTAGTAAAGACAAAAAGGACGAAAGAACGAAAAAGAAGGAAGGGGTTTTGGAAGATTGCTTTCATTTTTCTTACCTCCTTTTTTGTTGGTTTCTCATAATCGTTGATCATATTTTTGGTCAAAATTTGATTGTTTTTTGTATTTTGATAGTTTGAACAGTTTCGAACTCTTGAAATTTTGAATTATACTTTCGTTTCGACGTTAAGATGAATTTGAGTTTGTAGTAATACGGGATCGAATTTAGATTTGAATATTATCTTTTGTCCTCAAGCAGATTTTAAGGACAGATTTGGGAACAATACTGGCTTTGTGTTTCATCAAAATTATTCAAATATTTTTTAGACATACAAAGTTCAAAAAGTTGTTAGACTAAATTCATTATAGCCTTGAAGTTGCTAATTACTTTTGTCGACTAATTCGGTTCAAAACTGTTGACGGTTCTCTTAACTGTATAACAGGGTAGAACACGAAACTCAGTTATTATTTTCTGAACAGCAATCCTGAAATTTTTCCTGTTGAATGTGAAAAATGTTCTAGTTATTTTATGAATAATAGTGCAAAAACTTATTGGAAGAATCGCGTATGAGAGTTTCCACGCAAAGTATTTTTTTCCCTGATTGAAAATTCGCTCTAATCTGATATTGACTCACCATCCAAAAGCAAAATATAAGCTCTGAGTTCAAATAAATTTTCATGTCAGTGTATGAGTCATGAATATCAATTCATGAACATTCATTATATAGCATTCATAAACACATAATATTTTTAAACGTTTCTGTATTTTTTATAAACGGGACGAAGTTAAAATCAACATTGAAATAACATTATCTCCGAGATTGCTGGGAACTATTATTCGCGTGTTTTCGCATTGAACACTCAGATGCAACACACTAGGGACTTTCGAAGTCTAAAATAAATCGCAATTCAAGCATTTCTTATCGTAGAAAAGTTTTATCGCTCGTAACGGAAAGTTCCCACGCCGTTTCACTTTTGTGTGGGTTTCTTGCATGAAATGCATCTCGAACTGAAAAACTTCCCTTCCCAATAATCAAATTACTATAACTTTTCAGAGTCAATAATAATCGGAATATTTACATAAAATCTTAACACTTTGCCATATTTAACTTTGAATCTTTGTTGCTAAAATTTGAACTTAATTTATTTCCCTTTTTTTGCGTTTGATTAAGATTACCAATAATTCACCCAGAAAAAAGTTTCATTTAAATTTAGGAAATCGTTTTTTAACCTACATAATTTCTTCAATTCAAAGTAAAAACACCTTAAAAACAACACTGAGAAAAAAAATTTGATTGAATGAGAGAAAATAATTTGTTTGAAAGACTTTTTTTTGATTGAAAGAAAACATTTATTTTAATTGAATAACATTTATTTGATTTAAACAAAATATTCTTGAGTCAAATGAATATTTTTTAATGAAAAATAAATTTTTCTTCAAAACAAAGGAATTAATGCATTGATATATGGTCAAAGATATAATTTATTTGATTTAAGGCAGAAATTTATTTGATTTGGACAAATTTTTATTAGGTTCAAAGATACTTTATTTGAATCAAACAAATTTCATTTTATTCCAACAAATAATTTCTTTCAATCCAAAAAAGTCTTTCAACCAAATAATTATATATGATTCAATCAAATCTTTTTACTGAATAAAATATGAATTTATTTGTCTATGTACTTACAGTTCCAAAAGTTCATTGAACTATGGAAAATATTTTTTGTTTCGAAAACTAAATGATTAGTTTATTCACAGAAAATTAAAAAATAGTGTATTCTTTATGACATATTGTATATTTAAAGGGCTTTAAATATAATCATAATAATTAATTTTGTTATGAAAACAACTTTTATGCCATCATTTAATGAACCTTCAAAACTGTAAGTACATTATTGATTTGATTTAAAAATATATTTTTATGATTCAAATACAGACTGACAAGAAAATGAGAAATAATTTATTTAATTTTATAACCTTAAGGTAGTACGATCACGGAAATTAAACCTCAGGCAAAAATAGATAATTTTGCTTTCAAGAATAGCAATATTATTATTAAAGGGCTAATTTGAAAGAGAAAAGATTATTTTTCATGAAAAAAATTTGTAAAACAAAAAAATAATGTTATTAATCAATTTTATTTTTGCCCAAACTTATTTTCTTATCGCTTCGAGCCAAATTTAAAAAAATGATGCGATTCTAATAAATCATGGTTCATTTTTTTAGGAAAAAGATTCTCTACAACTTGAACTTTTCCGATTTTTAAAAATAAATTTTTTAATGGCTTAAATTATAAAAAAATAATGTTTCAAAAAAAAATTTTTATAAACAAATTGCTGTATTTGATAATAATTAATTCAATTTCAAAAATAGGAAACGGTCAAGTTATAGAGAATCTTTTTTCTAAAAAAATGAACCGTGATTTATTAGAATTGCATCATTTTTTAAAATTTGGCTCGAAGCGATAAGAAAATAAGTTTGGGCAAAAATAAAATTGATTAATAACATTATTTTTTTTGTGTTTCAAATTTTTTTTATAAAAAATAATCTTTTCTCTTTCAAATTAGCCATTCAATAAGAATATTGCTATTCCTGAAAGCAAAATTATCTATTTTTGCCTGAGGTCTAATTTTCGTGATCGTACTACCTTAAGCGAAGAAAATTTTTTCTTTAAATTAAAGAAAATATTTCTGTGAATAACATTACATATGTACTATGCGAATGCGTATTCAAAGAAACTTTTTTCTGGGTGTTGTATTGTATACACGGAGAAACTTTTCATAGCAATATATCTTTTATTTTATAATGATAATTATAAAAAATATTAGGAATTTAGGGAAAATCGAGGCGCAATGGTAATAATTCCTAGCGGACTGGAAATTTTTCGCATTCAAAATACTAAAGATTCGAAAAATTATCTGAAAGTTTAGCATAGGTTATAGTAAAGTTTGATACAATCTATAGTAAATTATCGTATAGTTAATCTGAAGTTTAGTATTTCGCTGCGAAAAATTCTCACTATTACACGTTTTTCCCTAAATTGAAACGTAGTTTAATACAAATTGTAAACTTGGGTTTCTCCGTGTAAGCAACCAGCCATTTATGCAATTAATTTATTCTCTCTTTTGTAGCAAATTTCGAAAGGAAAATAAATACAAAGATGGCGTTGTTGAAAAGCGAATTGCGCCTAATTTTTGCAAGTTGTTGAAAATTGGCTGGGAGTACTCGGGTAAATTTCCGAAACAGTGCTAGGTTACAAGATATACGAGCTTTCTTTGGCATACAATTTAGAGAGTATCCACCCGCCGACACCCCGGGGGCGACGGTCGCTTAAATAATAGATTTTTAATCCAAGCCTACGAGGAAGAATGACTGCCTTAGGAAGAGGCGTGCGATTCATTCCCCCGGGAAGGTCTCGTGGGATGAGTATCCTCCCCCTTTTATTTTTTTTTCTTTTTTCGAGAAACGTACGAGGGATTAAGATCCCAACCACTCTCGTCCAGGGCCTTTGGCGTTTACGTGCCTTTAGAATCGTAAGAAGGTCTTGGGTGCAAAGAGAGGAGTAGAGAAGGCTGAGAGGAGAGTCTCAGTGCTCTCGCGGAATTCCATTATAAGTAGAAGTGAAGGTGGATTAGGCTTTCCGACTAAATCGAACCAAGTTGGAGCTCAAGTTGAATGAGGTTAAAGTCTCAAAGCTAATAATTGTAGGTGGCAGCACACTTCATCCCAAGATTACTATTAGCTTTTTCAAAAATAAACTAACTTCACTTTAGTTCTTTTTTTATAATAGGGCAGATTACTATTTATTATCGTCGACCAATAATACTCAGTGAAAACTTATATTTAAATTTAGAAATCATTTGGTTACTTTCCATTTCTTAATTACAAAGAATATTAGTCGATATTATGCAGGAAAACTTGTTTGGTTTCAAAAATAACGAATTTGGATGGAAAAATTAATTTTTGTGCTTATTTGTTCGATGTGTAGGTATATTACTTTTCAATTATAAACAAAATAATTTTTTAAAAACAAACTGAATTTCAAATTCACTTAAAAAAAAGTTAACCAGGAAATTTGTTTCAATCAACAAATTTTGTTTGTATGTAACATTTTTTTTTTTATATAATGAAACCTTATTATGAATTTAGTGTCTAAAAATAATGATTTGGTCACTTGACTGTAAAGAAGAATTCTAGGATTTATTATCCAAAACTTTTTCCGTAGGATAATTAATTTATTTTCGATGAAATATCAAATTATGAAAATTAATGTACTAAAAAAAGTCCCTGAACTCTTCTTAGGATGATTATATCAAATAACTATACTCTTTAATACCAAATGAATTCGAAAAATTTATTATTTGATCATCTAATAAAAAAAAAAAATCACGGGACCTGTCTCAACATATTCCTTATCGTATCTGGAAATGTCAACAAGAAACAGTGAACATTTCTAAAAAAATCTTCCAATAACTAGACTAAGAAAAATTGTTCTCAATAGTCACGTGACCAGAAGAGGTTTTGAATGGAATTGTGACCAAAACGACGACAGACTGAAATGTGACAAAAATATCATATTGTGATTTGCTAATATTACTAATTGATCGATTCCACGAATAATATTCCTTGATTAGTTTTAATTTCAATTAATTTTTAAAATTAAATGCAGTATAAAATACATTCCTGGATATATTTCTCTTCCAGCTAAAATGATAAAATAAAAAATGATTTTTTGAACTTAATATTGAAAAATTAACAGATTTGATTAGCCAACAAATGAAACTTCAAAAAAAATTTGTGCCAGTTAACCAATAGCACATTTTTCTCCAACATCGTAAGAGACAATATAACAAATTGTTTAATTCATAGTGTGTGTATCGATGTATATACATTTACGAATCTTTTTTGGTGTAACTTGGAGCTTGGACTCCAGAGGGAAAGCAAGAAAGAACGTGTAAAACATTTATCTGAAATCAGGGTTAAAGAGACCATGGGGAGATAAAGCAAATGCTTTTATATCTAGACAGTCTACTTTCATTTCCTCTGTGATATACTCCATCAGTATTTTCCCTGTATGAATGTCGTAAAAATAATTTAACGGTATTTCCAGTGAGTGACGAAACAACAAATATCAGTTCTTATTAATATCATTGATTTAGACTACATTTTTAAAAGAGTACTTTTTATTTCAATTAAAAAAATTCTAATCGAAAATATTGGAAAAAGAGTTACAAAAAATGCAGGTAAATATTCTAGGGAAAAATTCTCAGTCACTGTCATTTAAAATAAAATTTGTTATCTATTTTAAGACTTTCATTTGTTTATTTTTATGCCACAGTATGTCGAGTAGGTCAGAATGCGTTCGCGTGAAGGTTCGTACGAGGTCGATTGCTCTAGGAAGTTTCCTTGCATTATTAAATCTCAAAGTCTATTTCTCAAGATAAATGGAGAGGATATGTAAGAGATGAGGAGAGAAAAGAAAAGAAAATTGAAGAGTCAGAAAGTTCCATGAGAACAGGGTCGTATAAGATGCTACCTAATGGCTGCTTAATTTTTAGGACATAAATTTTTGATGATGTAAAACTCTTCAATATAGATTCTCTAAATACAAATTACGAAGCCAAAAGAAATAAAAAAGTAGTTAAGTCTTCAATGAATTCAACTGCATAGAATGGTCGAAAAATATGAAAATAACTATTTTTTGGTAATGTGTGAATTTTTGTTAATCAAAAAGAGAAAAACAATTTCATGTATGTTTCAGTAATGAGCAAATCTGAAGGAAATATTTCCTTTCATTAAATTTTAGACAGTATAGAATGAGATCAAAATATATTTTGCTTCAAAAATGAATGTAAAATGATGAAAAATATGTATCTTATAATTTAATTTGGGACAATTTATTTGTATTGAAAATTAATTGCAAATAAAGAGAGTATGTTCAACGGAACTTAAATTAGGCCAATTATGTTCAAGAATACTTAATTGAAATTGAGAGAATGCAAGTGAACTCTAGTGAATTCACATTCAACATAATTCAATTCTGCTAAACTTTACTCACATAGAACTTCACTAGAATTTATTCGAATCAATTAATCTAAGAGGAGGAAAGTGGTAAAATTTTTACTACCCCATATTTTCATTATGCAATTTTTCAACATTTGTTTTCTTATAAATTCTGTGTTAATCAATTTAACTAATAAGAATTAAGTAGATGAAATTGAGCTAAGCAGAAGAAACATATAAAATTGATTAAATCAATTTTTACTAGAATTTAACTGAGTTTTAATAGGCTAAAATACTATAAAACAATTCTAAGAAACCATTCGATTCAGTTAAGAAGGAAAATTGAAATTGGAAACTTGGCAGAAATTTTCATAAAGTCAATTCATTTAATTTTCGTCTAGAATTCACATATGGGTAAGAATTCGTGAACTGAATCACTTTTTTCCCGACTTTATGGAATACAGTAAACAATGATTTTTCTAGAGGACGCATCAATACTAAAGAATTGCTAAAATATTTTAATAAAATATTGACAAGCAGAATCAATATTAAGAAAAGAGTATTTTTGACAAATTTTTTTCTAAAAATTTCTACAATGGAAATAAAGCTTTCCGATGAAATTTCACCTTCAATAAAAATTTTTCAAAACTTATTAAATCTTGATGAAAAAAATAATGTGATAAAAAACATTAATTTTTCATGAAATTAAAATGTGAAAAAATGATTAATGAGTGTATTTAATCATCATTCACTTCCCAACATTGATATCTAACGTTTTTTATTAAAATTCAAATTGTTTATAATAAAAAATTTTGTTCTTGTAAAAAATTAATTTTTTTTAATCAAAATTTAATAAGTTTTGAACAATTTTTATCGAGGGCGGAATTTCATAAAAAGGCTTTATTTCCATTAAATAATTTTTTTTAAAAAATTTGTCAAAAACACTCTTTTCTTAATATCTTTTCTAATTGTCAATATTTTTTCAAAATATTTTAGCAATAATTTAGTATTGATGCGTGCTTTGAAAAAATCATTGCTTTCTATATTCCATAAAGCCGGGAAAAAAGTGATCCGTTTCACGAATTCTTACCTATATCTTAAATAATATCTTAAACACAGAAAAATAATTTTATTAATAAATTTTATTTTCGACCCAACTTTTTTTCTTATCGCTTCTTACCAAATTTTAATAAATTATTTTATAATAATATATTAATAATTATTTGATAATAATTTATTCATTTTCGAAAATTGGAAATGGTTAAGTTGTAGGGAATCTTTTTCTTGAAAAAGTGATTTGTAATTTATTAAAATTTGGTAAGAAGCGATAAGAAAAAAAGTTGGGACAAAAATAAAATTTATTAATAAAATTATTTTTCTCTATTTAAAATTTTTTTCATGGAAATTAATCTTTTCTCTTCCAAAATAGCCCTTCAATAATAATATTGCTATTCTTGAAAGCAAAATTATCTATTTTTGCCTGAGGTCTAATTTTTGTGGATCAGCTACCTTAAATGGACTATCTTGTCTTTTATCCTAGAAATTTCCGTTTTCTCTCAAAAATCCTGTGCAATGCCCGGATTTCCCTCTCAACAGAGAAGCTGATAAGACAAGCAGTTGAGTTTGAAATTTGAAATAATGAAAGAGTATAAAGGAGTCTATCCTCTAAACTGACAAGTGTCAACTATGGCGTACCAGCTTATCAAGCATCGTTGACTAGACCGCAGATCATTGGTTCAGGGCAGCTTGAGTGTTTTCATGTGTTCTCTCCAGTGAAACTATGGCATCGTGTTTCAGAGACATAACGGATAAACCGAACAGCGTTTCGGTTGGGGCGTATTGGTATTGGATACAGATTGATCAGTGGACAGTTTCCTATGCAATCCTGTGGTATTTGTGTCCCGACTGTCTGGTATTATACAGAAAGAGAGTTATTGAGAGAGAAAAAAGGCGAGGGAGAAGATCATAAAGAGAAGGAGTGAATGAGAGGAGAGTCGAGGCGTTTTGCTGCTGTGAAATACATGGCTCAATACTTCGTTGCTACAAGCTTTGTCGCGGTCAACCCCAAACTCACCCGCAACTCTAATTGTTACATGAGGCCTTGGACGCCTCCAATTCGAGTCGATAAGGTCTGAAAAAAAACGATTCTACTAGATAGGATAGCTATGTATACAGATACCAGATACTGACCAACAGTGGGTAGCTTTAGTCTATAATTTGAAAAAATACAAAAAGCATGGAGGAAACATATTTTTCAATTCATGTGTGCATTACATAAATGAAAATACTTATTTTGTTCTACCAACGCAATTTTTTTAGAATATAATATATGTAGGGAAATATTTTTTATTATTTAAGGGATTTATATTTACTTTCGGATAAAACACAGCGTGAAGAGTTAAACTGTAAAAAGCGTAGGTCTGACTATAGTCGGACCTATTCTACTTAAATTTAAGGAAAGCATTCGAGAAGAGACCCAGAGATGAAATTTAAATTTTCGAGGGAAGTAAAATAAAACATGTTTAAAAATAAATTGAAAACTTTAACCAAAAGCAAACATTTTTGGATAGAAACCAAAAAAGTTTTATCAGTTTCGAGAAGGGAGATTTGGATAAATTGCGACCTTAAATGAAAGGATTTATGACAATTATAAATAGCTAAGACGCCAGCCAGATTTTGAGGAATTAATTAGTATTCCGGATGTTTCGAAACAAAGTAATTATATTCTATAATTAATGATCCATTAGAATAAGATTTATAATTAATAAGTGTTCTCCAGTAAGTGATACAGAAATGGGAAATCCGTGTTCTCGAAGTTCTTTAGTTTCCCACTTGTTACTTGAGCCATCATGAAGGAAGTATTCTGTTTAAATTGTGACGAAGAAGATTAATATAACGCAGTGCGAGTTCTTCTTTTGTATTTGACAGAAAGTAGACGACAAGTAGGAGATTTTCAAACAAAGTGCTCTTGTTTCAATAAAACAAATGTATTTTAATTAGAGTACATGGTAACAATCTCGAGTTTCCGGGTTCACCTTTATTAGCAGTGTCTTAAAAAGTTCACAAAGAAAATACGAATCTTTTATCGAAGTCCAGGAACTCCCCAAGTTCGAAACTGTGAAAAACTGGTTGACCAGCGAATTTCACTCTTGACCAATATATTTCACAGATTAACCAGTGAGTTTTCCTGGTGGAATCAGATAAATTCCACTGATTTCTATGTAGAAAACTTATAACATTCGAAACAGTGGTTTTTCACTATGAATCAGTGAGTTTCTACTGTTTCGAATTTAGGGAGAACCTTGAAATATTTTTTCTCACCCAATTAAAAAGAAACCTAAAATTATTCAGTTATTTTTACAATTTGAACGCAAATAATAGTTATCATTCTGACATATTAATTACGTGATTACTACACCGAATGACGGGAATCAAAACACAGCAGTGCAGAACGATGAATATGAAAACAAATTTCTGATACATGCAATCCTATATATTCGGATACAAACTATGCAGCTTTGTGTAATTGTAGATGGCATTGGGGGTTGAATTTGAGTGAGATGGCAAAAAGCAGCGCAAGGGGATCGTTTTGCAAAGGGTACGCTATGCAATAAATACTAGAGCCGATTAGATCGGCAAAATCAGCGTTTTCACCGGCCAATAATTCGCGTGAAATATCGCTTCCCTCTCCCTATTTTAGCTTTCCACCCCCATTTACTACCCGACTTCACGGTATGGCCAATAAAGTGTTAATGAAACCATATAATAACGCAATCTCTATGCGACTGAGTGCACAGAATAGAAAGCTTTACTTTCTATTTTGTTATGTAAAATCCCATGACACCCTTATAGTGCACCTTGGGGTGCATTATAAAAGTTAGCGACGTGGCTGAGTTTAGTTTTGTGGAGTGACTCGAATATGAGCATACGTGGCTGAAACAACACGGTGTACTAAGAGTGTAAAGTAAGCGACGCAAAGTTAACTTCAACAAATCCAAGGGTTTTTTGTTGTTAACTCTACCTATCCTGCTATAAATGTAGAGTGCGCTCTGGGAGTGCAACCCATTTTGACAAAGAAACCTTCAGAGAAATTTCACTCTGCAACACATTTACATCTGTTCGCACTGTCTACACAAGTTTAAAATTAAATCTAGCATCTTGAATTATTAATTTATTTAATCAATGTTTTTGAACTAAATACTTCAAAATAAACAAAGCATAAAAAAGTCAATTTTTTATATTTTACTAGAAGGGGAAACTTTTTATAATAATATATATTTTATTTCATAATGATAATTCTAAAGAATATTAGCATTCTAGAGAAAATCGAAGTGCAATGGTAAATATTCCTAGCCGACTGGAGAATTTTCGCAGTTAAAATATTAAATATTCAAAAAATTATTTAAAAATTTAGCAAAGTTTGATACAATCTAGTTTAGCAAAAAATTGGAAAAGCGCCTAAATGTGAGAATTTTTCGCATTGTGTTTTTTCGCATTGAGATGAACTATACGATAATTTACTATAGATTATATCAAACTTTACTATTACCTATACTAAAGTTTCATATAATTTTTCGAATCTTTAGCATTTTGACTGCGAAAAATTTCCAGTCTGCTACACTTTTAAAAATCTTATTAATTTTCATAGATTTTAATATACAAGTAGTAAATTAAAATTGATAGATTTGTATATTATAAAAAATTAATATGCATTCATATTAAATTTAATAACTTTTCAATCAAAATATATTAAAATTAACAAACATTATTAAAATATATACACGTGTGTATTAAAATTGAAATAAAAATTTGCATTTTTTAATTGGAAATATTTTTAATTTAATATACTTTACTAAAAAAAATTTCCATTAGATGCAATGGATGTTTAATACAGAAATTACTATAGGAATAATCACCATTGCACCTCAATTTTCCCTAGATTCCTAATGATTCCTATGAAAAGTTTCTCCGTGTAAATATTCTGTTAAAAAATGTTTTTTTTTATAATCAAAGGGTGATTTCATTAGATTCAAGATTTTTATAATAAAAAACTTAGCCCTTTTCGTACTTTGTGAATTAATTAGAAAAACAACACACTTTTTCCCACTTACTTTTTTTTGTCCTATAAGATTTTGCATTTTGATTCCAGAACAATTAGATAAGGGATAAAAATGTTCTACTGCACGCTTTTTAATTTTAAATCTAGCCTGATAATAATGTGTTTCAAATGCACACATTTTAAGCATTCAAGTACTAACTGGATTTTGTTTTTTAAATTGTTGTCAATAGAGAACTATTATAAAGGAGATGTTATAGAAAATGAATTTAATTTTTCTTGGAATATTACTTATGAAAATATTATGTAAAACAAGGGGGAAGTGGAAAATTAGGCGAGGTGTCGAAATGAATACAAAATGTTTTTTCCACTAGTGTGGATCAATTACATTTCACTTCTACATGAAATTAAAAGTTTTTAGAAAAAGCTTCAAACGTCTCTTGCATAAAGTTGCCACCTGCCTTTATTCATATGAAATTATTTTTAATGAGAGAAGCTGGTTCAGTCAACGTCACAGGATCTTTCTTTACTTTTTCCATACCTCGTTCGCATTTTTTAGTTTTCATTTCTCGTCCTTTTCTCACCTTACCCTGTCTTCATTACCATCGACCATTCATTTAAGAACGACCTCGATTCAGCTGACATTTCGTATACTTCATCCGTTCTTTATGAAAAAAGTACTAAAACGCCTCTTTTCAATTTATTCTCGATATTTTAAAACTGAAGTTATTCTTTTTGTATTTAACCTTTATTTCTTTCGTGACAAAGTATTTTCTTCAAAACGAATTTAAAAACCATCTGAATATTCTTTGCTTTATGAAAGTTTTAATTTAAATGTACCTCAATATGATTTTTCCCCATTTGCATTAGTCTGGACCAGGCTAAAATCAGGACCGCTGCATAAATTTTCGAATGGTCACGTCGAAAGGTCATCGAGATTTCGAGATATTGTACCTGGACGAGGAAAAATAGCCCTGATATTTGCATGCCAAACCTCATAAATAATGCAAAATATGGTCATTTATTATCGAGGATATGGCGTTTAAAAATCGAAAAAAAACCTTTTCCAGCATTTTATGAACCATATGTTCTACTAAAGGTTTCGAATAGTGGACTGCTAAATACGCGCCACGTATCAGCTGATGAAATTTATTAACCACTGAACCGCAATATAATATATGCTTTTTTAAATTTGATTTAAATATATTTTTATTAATCCTGATTTTAAAAAAATTTTCACAGTGGAATCTTTCATAACCTCCGAATGCAAATAATTCTTTTTGCATGATAAAAATATATGAATTTGTCAATAAATAACATCAAAAGTGAAAATTCATTTATTTTTCATTAGTTTTCATTATTTGCATGTTTAGATGCTTTAAGGCCGTGTGGTTGGCTCTGACTTCTTTGATTAAATACTACTTCTTTATCAATAAAATAATAATTTATATTTAATTAATACTTCACAGTTTCTTTGACCATGTTATTGAAGGATTATTCTTGTTATCAAATAAATTATCAGTCTTGGTACAGGTAAATTTTTCAAACTGTAAAAAATTCTTTTACATATTATTTTCTTAATACAATCTTTGTTAACGTCTTTAATAATTTTATTGAGTTGTTGCTCATATAATATTCACAGGTAATTTTAATCTATTTCATACAGAGTGAAGAAAAGGGAAATCTTTGGTGACCAACTTAAGTTTACCTGTTGTTTAAGCCATTGTCGAAGTGTCTTAATTTTTATAAAAACACATTAATATTTTCTTCGATAATAATATAAATTATATCTTGACATGTTCCTGCACATGTCCTTTGTTATATTGACCCACAGTGATATATCTGTGATATTTAATTTGTCATGGGGTCAGTTTAGTTACTAATTGTTTATGTCGTAAAAAACATAAAAATCAGAAAGGCAAACGTTTCGGCCACAAATGGGGGCCCTCTTCAGTGCCAAAAATTTTAATTTGCATTAAAAATAAAACTTATATACTAGACAGGCAAAATCCATGCAAACTTAATAATTTTTTTTTTTTCCTTTTTTTTTATTCGCATGGTCCAATTCTATTTTTTGAATAAAATTGTTAAATAAAAAAAAAAAAAAAACCAAAAAAACAAAATAATTATTAAGTTTGCATGGATTTTGCCTGTCTAGTGTATAAGTTTTATTTTTAATGCAAATTAAAATTGTTGGCACTGAAGATGTTTATGTTTTTTACGACATAAACAATTAGTAACTAACTGACCCCATGCCAAATAAATCATTTTAAAAATTTTTTGTGAGAATAATTTGTCAAAATTATTATTTTATTAATAAAGCGGTCGTATATAATTGGTGACGTCGTGCCTTCCATTCTGCCTTAAGAGTTTTCAACTGTTTTAAATTCAAATAAGAATTGAGTGATAAATCATGATAGAATCAAGCGACGTGTTACCTAGTCTTGTAACATTAGGCACGAAACATGTTATTTGGAGAAAGAATTTATGCATTAGCAGGTAGGATTTTAGTGATTCGCTGAATAATTAACAGCTTTTGAAAACACTAAGAGCAAAATGATTATCCCTGTGACCTATCGGATAAAACGCACTTCATCCGATGTATTCCTAATACTTGAGTGGGTTGAATCGCATAATTATGTAAAGAGTTTTGAGCCTTGGGTGTCGGCTTTTCTTCACATAAAATATAAAGAGGAGAAACAAGTCACGATAAAGTTGGAGAGAGAAAAAGTGAGACTGAACAAAAGATTTCACATACATATTTATGAACGTTTGACAGCTGCTGAAATAAACTAATATTGTGGCATCATGACCCAGTTCAGTGGTGTTTCTTGTTTTTATTTTATCTACACATAAAGATCAGTAGAATTCAACTTACAATCTACAAACTATTCAACCGATTTATTTGAATGAAACGATATTTTATAGATAATTCTATATTCAAGTGCGTGGTAGGGCGCTTTTTCGAGGAAAATAGTATTTCTACAGTTGTTCAACTATTTTCATGTCAAAAAACACGGGTAAAAATGGCACTTTTTCACGAAACGCATGAAAATATACCCAATTTTTCGAAATTCTCAAAACCCCCCTTCTATGCACTCGATAAAAGCTTCCCGATTTATAAAAAAATTTCTTTTATCGTTTCAGATGAAAAACCTAGCCAGGCTGCTGTTAGCAGCGACGCTATCGACGGGATCCGTCATATTTCCGCCATTTTGGATTTTTCTATCATGAAAAAATTGTTTTTTTGAAGTTAAATAATGCCTTCTAATATATGCAAAAAATCCGGACTTGCTTCGTTTTCATTCTCCCAAAATAAAATTGAAAAAAACTGCTTTTTTTAAGGGTTCTAGAGGTATCTCCCCCCTTAAGTGGATCAGCGCTTGTCAAAAATAAATTGTCGTATGTGAAAGAGAGTTGAAGCGGAAAGAATGTTCGAAAAGGGAACAATGCTATTATAACTATTATAATACTATTCGAAGAGTCTTGGACAGAAAGTAAAATCGGAGAAAGTCTTGTAAAGTTTCAATGAATTTTAGGAAATAGTAGAAAAAAGCCGAATAACTTTTAAAAAACAAGGTCGAAAAAAAAAAGTCGCGTATTTATTATTATAAAAGTATTTTAAACACTAACTGATCTTTTCTAAGAAGTAATGAAAAGTTTCATAATCTTTGGATTCATTTGTCATAGATTTTAAAAGACCATCGAATAATTTGAAATGAAAGTAATTCAAACAAATAGTTTTGTAAATTGTATTCTAAAGTCCATCAGATTTTATACGCCGTCTTCTAAAATTTTCTCGACAGTCGCAGAAAGCGATGCGCAGAAACGTAATTCGTAGCATCGCGCAGTAAACAATGCGGCTCGGCTTTTTGTTTTTGTAATAATTTTGGTTAGATTTTGAAATTACGTGTCGTTTGGTTTCGTTTGAATTTGGATTGAAGCGTACATTGAAGAATTAGTTTTTATAATTTTTATAATATCTTTTACGATTCTATTATTATTATTATGACTATATTACTATATTACTATTACTGTTATAGTCATTTTTTACATTAACAAAGTTTTAACGAGTATTGAAATATAAAAATAATTGTTTAAGTTGAAACTTTTTGAAAATGTAAGGCATTTTTAAAATTTTGTTAATTGCACATTTTTCAGAATGAAGTGTATTATGTCAAATTTGAAATTTATCTATTATTTTAGTTTAGCCTTCAAACCAGTGTTCGCAGAACGTGGACGTAAACGGCCCCCACCATGGACCCTACCAGCTCCTGGCTTCTTCCTCGCTCCACTGCCATAGGTTGGTTGAATGAGGAAGACACAATTAGCTCGAAGCATCTATGGTGGGGGCCGTTTACGTCCACGTTCTGCGAACACTGCTTCAAACTCTGAATGTGATCCAAATATTTTACACAAGTCCCCACGACATGTATCTCGGCTATGCAGGTTAAGGCGTGCGATTAGAATTGTGTTAGGATGCATGCGTGCGTTCGATTCTCGGTGCTGGGAAGTGTTTATAAAAAATTGCGTTTATGTAATGTACAGTGTTGAATGTAATAGTAAGTTCATGTTAGGATTATATAGGTAATGTAAAAGTGAAAAATAATCAACCATAAGTGCAGGATCATATCACAGAAAATAATATTTTTCTTTTTACACTGTTCAACATAATGTTCATAATGTTCAGTCGACTTTCTAACCTCTCCATGTGTATTATACAAAGTCGATGACTTTTTAAGCGACAATTTTTTTCCGTATAGTAGAGGTTTGGGTTCGAGAAGAATAAAAAATTAAAATAACAATGTGATATATACTAGCTAATATAGCTGTAACGTTACAATTTTAACGTAGAAATAAATTAAATTCTTTATCACTGATTTTTTTATGTACGGGAAGGATATAAATAGCTTGGAAGAATGAAAAGAATCCTCAAAGCTGATCAATCCGAATTCAATGCATTTTTCAAAGTTTAGAAAAAAAGTAAGATATGATGTAAATATTGAAAAATATTTCAAATATATTCTCATGATTTCTTTTTGGAATTTGGTCAACCACATTTCTTGAAATTCGTAGGAAGATTTAAATACTTGTATTAATCCTTTTGCAACGAGTACTGTAGCCTTCAAACCATGCAAACCAACAAACCGACATGAACTGAAGATGTATTCAAAGAGACTCCTCAAACTATCCTTTTGAAACGAACCTTTTTATATCGCTTTACTCGCCGCTCGATTTACTCGTTTCACTATAGGAGATAAGAGTGTGCGCTACATTGTAGTAGAAACGGAAAGGCACTAGAAAGACTACCGTTTCTAAACCTCCACTGCTTTACGTGTTGCGTCCGATTTCGCGAATAACTGTTCAACTTGCTAACTTTATCTACCAGCATCTTACAATAACTGAGCAGAATAATATAATACTGACTTTATATTTTTCCAGAACTCAAAATTAATCCCTGAGGTTTTCCGGATATTTCCATACAAAATTCAATTTTCTGACTTCTCCAGGTTTTGATTTAAATGGAACAGTTGTAAATTCAAATATCTTAGAGATGCAATACTCCTTATAGTAAGAGATTATGATACAAATTGGAATTTTTAATCAAGTTTAATCATTACGAACATTAAGTGATTATTTCAAATGAAAAATCGCAAAAAATTTCAAATTTGACATCATATATTCGCGATAATAAATATTTATATACTTTGCTTTCTTTAATTTTTACATTTACAGAAAAACATCTCGAAATTACGAAACCTTAGGTGTGATTTCTTATTGAAATATGAAAATGTTTGCAAAAAATTCTTGATAAACTGTTATCTTCATGAACTGAAATATAAAAACTGCTTCGCTTTAAGGGATTTCATCACCTTTGTATTTTCAAAAATGTACTTACAGTTTTGAACATGCATTAAACGATGACAAAATTTTTCCTTTAAAACAAAATTAATTGTTCTGTCTATATTCAGAACCTGTTAAATATACAACTTGTTAATAATATCTTAATAAATGTTAATAATATACAACCTGCAAAAAAAAATTTTTTTTTGTACACGGCAATACTCATCCGACATTTTGTATTTCTTAACAAACATTTTTTTCATAAAGATAATATATTAGTTAAAAAGTTATAAATTTTAATTGCTTTACGTTTTGTTATCTGCCTAAAAATAAATCATAAAAATGACACTATTTTTTGAGGCTCAAAGGTGATGAAACCCCTTAAGTAAAAACAAATAACTTTGAAATACTATGGGAAATAGAAGCTTTACAGTTTTTGAAAAAATAAATTCTTGATTTTCCGGACTGAAAGTTCCCCTATAAATCAGACAGCACTTTTTCTAATGGCCAAGCCTAAGATTATGTTTTCTCAGAGTCTGAGGGGAAGTTGGATATTAAAAGAGAGTAGGCCAGGTAGATAAAAGTAGAGGTAAAAAAGGAAAAGAGGAGGAAGGAAGGAAGGAAGGAAGCACGAATGGGAGAAGTGCACATATCATTGTGCCGTCGAGTGTCTTGAATATTTTACTCGGACAACAAGAACTTCGGTTCCAACGTCGGCACGCTTCTACTTCTAGGGGTGGTTCTTACCGTGTTTCACCCTCTCGAGGAATACTGTAGTAGGCTGTACCGGTAGACGTCCGGTCTAGCGACCCTATCCAACTTCCTCCTAACTTTCATCTTGGATCTTATATACCAACCTTACAGCCTATGAGAGAACCAACTAGAATACATGAGAATCTTGGAAAAGATTCAAGGGTGGGGGACTCTAAGTACCTAACAGCCTTCATCCAGGAAGAGAGCTCGCATTATGAGCGCTTATGCTTATTAACTAATGAGCAAAACAGTATTCAAAAGTCTTTTAGATTTTCGTCTAATTGCAACCTTGTAAAAAAAAATAGTCTTTTCAGATTATATATATTATAAACATATATAACCACCGAAACTCATGACTACGTTTACTTTTCAGCAGTTTATCTAATTTCTTTAATTTTTAAAATATTAAATTGAAAGATAGATGATTTTTTACTTTGGCTTTAGGGTCCAGAAATAATGTAAACTCAGCGTTTCATTTTTTCCTCAAACGTTTCGACTCAGATTGGAGTCCTCATCAGTGAGATTTATTTCTATAAAAATACAAAGGAAGAAAAGAATAAAAAATTGCACGTGTGACGGATAAATATTGTGTTGACAAACGATATAAATGAATTGCACTTGTGAAACTATAGAATAGGTCTAACTAAATTTACGAATAAAAATTGAAAATTGTACAAAATTTTCTATAAAAATACATAGGGAAGGGACTTAAAAAATTTTAACACGTGTGACGGATAACATTATGATAAAATTGCACATGTAAACCATATATTTGGTCCATATTAACTAAATTCGAACAAAACAAATAAAATAAATAAAAAGTTTGCAGAATTTTTCTATAAAAAATGCAAAGGAAGAACCTTAAAAATTACACATGTGACGGATAGACATTATGGTAAAAAATGATATGAAAGAATTGCACGTTTGAAACTATAAAATTGGTCTGAATAACTGAGTTTACGAAAGAAACTATACAAAAGGTTTTTTTGTGTGAAATTACATCCTGTGCAAAATTTTCCCCTATAAAAATGCAAAGGAAGAACCTTAAAATTGCACTTATGAAGAAAAACTTTGTGGTAAAACTGATATAAAAGAGTTGCATATATGACACTAACAAATTGGTCTAAATATATAAGAATACATAATGAAGGGACTTAAAGAATTGAAGTGTGATGGATAAACATTGCAGTAACACGGGACGGAAAACCACTGTGGTAAAAAAAATTGTTATAATGAATTGCACGTGTCAACTGTAAAATTGGTCTGAATAACTAAATCTACAAAAATATGAACAGTACATAATTTGTTCTGTAAAAATACAAGTGGAAGAAACTTAAAAAATTGCACACGATTTTTTTCCACTGGGGGGTCAAAAAATAGATATTTTTGTCCCGTTGGGGGCAATAAAATACACTATGACCCGCTAGTAGAAAAAATTCTTTTCTTACGGTTATTCGACTGTGGCTAGGAAGCCCTTGGGAAACATCCAATATATTATATATTAATTAATTACTACCTTGAAATTCTGTAGTGCTGTTATATAATATATAATGTTGAAGAAAAATGTTCACTTTACCGCAAAAAGATTGAAAAACATTTGAAAATGCCTATTTTAGTAAGAATTACTGTAGGTTAAAGCTCAATGCAGTTTTTTTCAAGTTAAATCTGTAGAAAATCATCGGATTTTATGGAACGATAGTTTATTTTCTTCTTTAAATAATTTGTTTATAAAATCCATTTAATTTTTCAATCTTTTTGATGAGCAGTTAGAAAATTAGAGATTAGATTTAAAATCTAAGACGGTGGAGTTCTCTAAAATTGTTAAGAGAAAAAAATAAGCTATCATTCCTTAAAATCCGATCATTTTTAAAGAGTAAACTTGGAAAAAAGTGCATTGAACTTTAACCTACAGTACTTCTTACCAAAAAAGGTATTTTTTATATTTTTAAATTTTTTCTCATTGAAGTGGTAATACTAAGATAAAGTATAAATTAATATATATGTATAGTTTTTATATAATTTTTAGACTTGGAATTATATTATCAGTCGTGTCTTATGGAAGAAAAAACATTATTTATTATTTAAAAAATTTTAAAATTACGAAAATAAAACTTAAAAATTTTTTTTTTTGTGGTACAATTTTTCCTCCCAATCGCTTGTTACCAATTTTTTCAAAAATGATTAGATTTGAAAAATCATAGCTTATTTTTCCGGCGTAAATATTCTTTACAACTCTATTTTTTCTTTAAAAGTAAAGTTTTCAGTAGCTGAAATCGTTAAAAGAATTTACCTAAAAGAAACATTTCTTTTTTAAATGAACAATATTTGGAGATTTTTAATTTGTTTTCAAAATTGGATGCAGTAGAGATATTAGAGAATAGTTTTACCGAAAAACTAAAACATGATACAAAGGAATCCAAAAATTTTTTAAAAACTGGTAAAAGCGATAATAAGGAAAAATTCTACTACAAAAAACATTATTGAAATTTTGTTTTCTAAATTTGCAAAATGATAGAGAAGATAAAACCGGACGTAGATAGACTACGTTTGGTTTTGACAATGAACAAAAAATTTCTGAAATAGTTTCGTAAAACTGAACTTTTTTATCTTCTCTACCATTTTCGAAACTTTATGTACTTTAGACACAAACATGCAGAAACCTGAAATTCCTAAAATTTGCTAATTTCCTAAGTATCACATGCCCTTAAAGTAGTTTTCAGGAAAATTTCAAAATTTTAAGTATTTTTGTTTTAAAAATGGGAAATCAAAATCTTGCTAAAATGTCCTGCATATACAAATCCACAAATTGATATAAAAAAATCTGCCCGCTTCGCGGGCACATTCTCATCGCGCGCAGCTCGCTTCGCTCGTAAGTTTGAGCGCGTCTAGGGCGCGCGATTTGATCGTCGCGCTTCGCGCTCGGTCTTGTGCTCCTCGCATACATTTCAGTTTATTTCCTATAATTTGATACTGAAGCTCAAACCAATTTTATAATAATATTACAGATGATGTGAATTACAAAATTTTCTTAGTCACTCAATTTCTTTTTGAATTTAAGTGAAACAGGAAATTCAATTTACTTAAGGCTCTATCGGCCTTAAGGAACACATTCTCATCATGGCGCTCGCGCTTCGCGCTCGATTTTCTGTATGTATTTTTGTAACTTTTTAATAAATTTCATGATTATTGATAAATTTATTTTCTTCCAAATATCTCAAAAAGGAAAAACAATCGTAGACTTTATGTAAGGAAACGATTTTCAGAACAACGCTTATTTCGTATCACATATATTTTGTCTAAAAAATGGAATTTTTGAATTTTAATCGTATTTTTTGGAATTGGAACGAAAAATATATGTTTTATCAGAAACTGTGTGAGATAAAATTTGTAGATCTTTTTGAAACGAACAATATTGTATCCATACGTTTTTTCGTATTTCACATGTTATTGTTAAAAAATTGAATTTTGGATTTTCAATAGTTTTTTTTTAAATTAAAAAGAAAAATATGCATCTTATGAAAAAATGTTACAATTCAAATTTGTAGATCTTTATGTAGAAAATAATATTATATCATAACGTTTTTTCGTATCTCGTATAATTTAACTGGAAAATGGAATTTTGATATTGACTTTTTTCAAGTTTTAATATGCTGTAACCTTTTTTAATTTTGATTTAATCAAAAAATGTTATTAGGATAATTTGTAGAGATTTATGAGCACTATCAAAAACCAGTATTGGAATTTTTTATTTTTTCAAAAAGTTATTTTTAAAAACACAAAAGTAGTGCTCAATCCCTCAATTTTGATTGGATGTGGCTGGTTAACGAACTTGTCCTTACTTTTTCGGCTTTGATAAAGTGTACCAAAGCTCAATTCAATCTGATAATTCTATCGAGAGTTATGCCGCACACGACCCACTACAGACAGACAGACACTTTCGTAAAAACCCTTTTTTCTGACTCAGGGGGTCTGAAAACGTAAAGATTTGATGAAAATTTCGAAAGTCATTTTTCACATAAAACCAATACCTTCTCATCCATGATGAGAATGTAAAAATATTTAAAGAAGGTAATAAATAATTAACGCTTGTACAAATTATTTTTATCAGGTAAAAGCATCTAAAAGTGACTAATAAAGATTACTTTTCTATATTTAAAGGTATTTACCATAAGTGTTTGTCCCTGAAGTTTCATATTCACTTAGTAGCTCTTTTTTTCTGGGTTTTTACTTGTATAACAACGCTTGCAATGTTAATAAAATAGAAATATGATCGAAAATTTGGTTATACGGTCATATATATATTTTTCTCAAAAAAAGTTTAGAAATAAAAAATTCAATGTGAATTTAGAGAAAGGTCAGATCCAAATTATAAATTACAAAACTGCAGCAAGTTGAAAGATAATTATGCTTCTTGGTAGATTTTCTGATAGGCTGACAATTAGTTTCAGGTCGGACTTGAATTGCGGTGTGCAGTTGTTGGAGATTCCCTTCCCTAATTTGCATCTTTATGGTATGATCACGTAAATGCAGGATTCAAACCTTTGAATGGTGAATCATACTGTGAGATCAGATTATCGGATTAACGAATTAGGAATTCCAGAGTCTCAATTAATTTAATCGCTACTTTCGATCATTTGACTAACCATTTGTAATTCGACAGAACGAAAGAGAAAGGAGAATAATTGAATCTCTCCTGGCTCTTGTTCTTGAGGAGTTCGTTTCAATTTTTCATTCAGATGATTGCAGTCAAGGTACTGGATGCAAAAAAGAAATAGAAAATTATTGTCTCTCAAATACAAAAATGTCTTCGAATTTTTTCTGAATGCAGAAGACTCCGTTCCAATAGAGTAAGGGTGAACACTCAGAGAAAAGTTTGGTTGATTTGACAAAAATTGAATTAGATATAAGATAATTTCAAAATTATCCAAACTAAAAGTTTCTACATCAAAATACCTAATTTCCAATATTATAAAACATATAAATAGTGAAAAAAAAACGAGTAACATTTTTTTATGTAATTTCAAAGAAAAGTTTCACTTGAGCAATAACAAAATTTACTTGTGCAAATAGCAACAAAATATTTTTGTTAATTTTGAAAGGAGTGTTTTGTTACAGTATATCATTGATCTAAGGAAATGGATGATTAGATTGCACGTTGGGTTAATCGTAAAGAACCAATGACGTTTTAAAAAGGACGTTCATCCTCAATAAAGGAACAGCAGGAACTGCTAGAGAAGTAAAAGATAAAACTTTCTGGTGCATGACACCGATTTCTCAGTGTTTGACTGTCGGGGAACAAGATATCAGGCTTCAAAGCTAGATTTGGTACGTGGACTGTTTTTGAATGTTGAGTCGAATATCTTGTTGACTCTCTTCATCTCTATCACTGTTTCTCTCTCTCTCTCTCTCATCATCGTTTAATCTCTCTCACTCTCTACTTTTTCCCTACCTCATTCGCTTATCTCACTTTCTCCACTCGATGTTTCTGTTAGTAGATTCTGACTGAAAGCACAGAGAGAATTCGTCACGTAGCCTAAGAGTTGCGAATCTCACCGCTCGATATTTCAAATCTGAAGCATAATTCGAAGCAGATTTACCTTAATCATTCAGTTTTAAGTTCGACTTGATAACAGCATAGAAGCTTTATTGAGGTTTTATACAGACTGATATAGGTAGATCGGATTTATTCCAAACTTGAGGATATGATAAAAAGTCGATAGATATTCAAGAATTTTTTTGGAATGTTTAAACCATTCGTTATACGCGAGGCTTAAGGGGTTTCGTCACCTTTGAGCCTCAAAAAATAGTGTCATTTTTATGATTTATTTTCAGGCAGATAAAAAAAACTTAAAGCAATTAAAATTTATAGAATTTATTAACTAATATATTATCCTTATAAAAAAACTTTTTTGTTAAGAAATACAAAATAGCGGCTGAGTATTGCCGTGTCCAAAAAAAAAAATAATTTTTTGGAGGTTGTCCGCGGCAAGAAATTCTAAAAATTGAGATTTGCACCTGGAACTAAAAAAACAAATTTTTTCCTAATTTTTATAAGATTTCCCAATAAAGTACCCAGGATTATACAAAAATATTCATTTTTGCAAAAATGGTGAGCCATTGAATGTAACACTCGATTTTCGCCCAAAAAGAGGATCTTAATTTAAACAAATAAACAATTGTCAACAAATCTTAAAAATCGTGGGTACTCCACTAGATAATTAAATAATATTTTATTTCAAACAAGATTCGTGTCAATCAATTGAAAATTGTTGAAATGGCGTTTTTTGACGATTTGAAAAAGTCAGTTTCGAGAAAAACGCGTTGAAAGTTTAAAGTTTTCCTGAATTGGGATGTAAAATATACGGATCAGGGTTCCGGCATTCTTTAATAGATTCCCATCTCAAAAGTAACTGCAGAATTCAATAATATTTAATCAATTTATTTTTAAGGGCACGTGATACTTAAAAAGAATAATAAGTTCATGTGAACAACTTGGTCCAGTTTCCATATGTTGATGTCCGAAATAATTACAATTTGGTTTTCAAAATTTGGAAAATGATAAAGGAGATAAAAAGGATGTAGATAAACTACTTTTGGTTTTTTGAATGATAGGAAAAAATTTCCGGTAGATTTGACTAGAATTGAACGTTTTTTCGTTTTACAAACTGAACATTTTTTATGTACCATACATCAGTTTTTATTTTCTCTAATACTTTAAAAATTTCAGGTATTTTGGAAACAAATGTGTAGAAACCGAAAATAAATAAAATTTGATAAATTTTTGAGTATCACATGCTCTTAATTTCCCGGGGGAAAGTTCTGTAACATTTCCAAACCATTAGGATCGTAATTTTTATTGATATCCTCAACTTTGGAACAAATTAGACAATTTTTGAAGGATTAATTTTTTTTTATGTGCAATTATAAAGCTGTTAACCATAAGGTTTCAAAATAAAGACTAAAATAATTTGCAACTCACTCTTATTGATTTTTCCTTCTTGGTGTTTTAGATTCAATTGCCAAAATAATAATGGGTTAAATTACAATGCCTTTTATTTGAGATCATTCAAAGTTCGCGGCTTTAAAAGTTCAAAGTAGTTAAAATATTTAAAGTTTGAACGCTTTGAAAAGTTAAAACTTGCAGAGTTCTACACGGTTGCTATCTGAAAATATTAAGAGCTGGTAATCTTTAAATTCAAGAGTTATTAATTAAACTGCAGAGTAAAAAAATACTTGCTTTAATGACATATGATTAGGCTCATGGGTTCATTTTTTCCAATCATTTAACTTGAAAATGAAAAACAAACTCAAAAGCAAAGATTAAATTGTTATTAAGTGTTTAAAAACACGTTTTTAACATGAATTCATTAATCTTTTTTTTGGATGTTGAAGACATAAATATTTTACAAAATGGAAGACATCAGCTAGGCCCTCATAGGGGTTCAGAGTATTCGCCTCTATAGTTCGCTACAAAAAAAATTCTAAGTTCAATTATTGAACTTAAAATGAAACAAAAAGTAACCTTAGAAACGAAAATAAGATTGTCACAAAATGTTCCAAGAAAAACTATTGATTTGGAAAACTAAATTTACAAAATATATATAAAATAATTTTTTTTTAATGCGATTTATGGACACGGTTATTCTGAAAATTTTCTAGATAAAGATGTTCAAGGGAATGGAACCATGCTACTTCATGTCGCTTGAATTCTTTTAATTTGAACTTATATTTTTGGTCAATGACCCTTTTATACAGTAGACTAAGCTAGTTCCTAAAATGGGACACTTCACTAGCCCTATGAGGAAATTCCACGTAGGGGAACCTCTTTAAAGGGGTAAATGTCGATTTTTTGGATGCCTTCATATTTTTTCAACGTGGGCCATTATTGTAAAGAATAAAAATTTCCACATAAGATAGATCAACTAGACAAAAAAAAAATGTTCAACTAAAATGGGTGTTCTGTACCAAACAAAAGTAAATAGAATAGCAAAAAAGGTTTATCAGATATAGAAAATGAAGTTTAGCCCTCACTTTTCCAACAACTTTACAAACTATAATTTCAATTACCCACGCCACGTGGCCCGATTGACTCAAAGGCCATAATAAAATGTATAGGAAGAATTTTGTTTCTTCAACTCAAATAGTTTGAAAACAGTCCCAATTTTTTTTCTCCCCAAATGAAGGATATTATAACACATTTGCAACTTTACCAGAAAACAAATTCCGAAAACATGCATAGTAAAAGTTGCAGAAGGTAAAAATTTTACCAGAGAATTTTCTTGGGAGGAGTTTTGACTTCATAAAATTGAAACGTCATTTGTAAAGAGAAGAAAAAAATTCTTTAGAGTCTGGACTGTTGAAATGACATCGATTTGAAGCACAGAAGAGGTAAAACAAGATTCATAAAAACTTTGAGAGTTATCAGATCGGAATAAAAAGGAGTGAACGGTGTTCAGGGTTTTAGGGAAAGACGAAGATGGCATAGCCTAGCGGAGGTCATAACCAAGTCACAGCTTCGCTGAACCGAATTCTCTTGGGCTATTTGCAGTGGGTGCAATGAGGGTGGGATCCGGAGGTTGGGGCTAAGTTTACGGGGTCAGTTTGTTGAGAGGTGGCCGGACGGAAGAAGGGGGTAGTCGCGAGGGGTTGGACGATGTGGCTTGGTGAGTTTGTAGCTAGTTGGATAGAAGAAGACAAGATTTAAGCCCCGGCAATATCTCAGAGGCGAGTGCAGCGCTCGTTCGGAGGATACGCGAAGCTACGACTGTCTACTTTCTACCATGCCCAGCATCCGGAAAGTAGATTGTTTGTTCCCGAGACTCTGATCTTGGAGCTCAATTAATTTAGTTGCATTTTAAAATACCTCTTCTCCAACATTATGATAAGTCAAGTATACTTCTGATTCAGGGGGAAAATGCAAATGAGGATCTCGATTAGGTCAAGAGACGTCATCTTCAGATCAATATTTTCAATGAGGAAGTCTGAATCAAAGTTTAAGCCTTTGAAGCCAACTAGAAACTTTAGTTTCCAGAAACGCTTCTTAAAACTCGTAGCTTCGCGAAAATTAGTCAAACGTTAGATATTAATTCTCATACTATTTGCAAAAAATCTGCCTGCTTCGCGGGCACATTCTCATCGCGCGCTTCGCGGACGGTCTTGTATTCTTCGCATACATAAAAGTTCATTTCTTGTAATTTGATACTGAAAATCAAGTCGATTTTATAAAAATCGAATTTTCTTTTTTTGCATTATATGCATCTAAATATAGAGTAGAATACAGTACTGGTCAGAATTGTGGGACCACCTGTTTTTCAATAATTGCTTAAATTATCCTAATTTAAATTATTTGAGTGAAAAAATTTGTTCTCTTCATAAAATTCAAAGCTATCAAAATTTTTCATAAAATGAGCTCAGCATGAATTCGTTTTGTTAATTTTTGAAGAAGTTATTGCAGAAAATGTCAAAATATCAATGCTTTTTTAAATTTTAAATAACTTTCGAAATAATCAACATTTTTTAATATTCTTGGACTAATTTTAAAGCTGAATTTCTACAAAATTGAACAAAATTCTTGGGATTGATGTTTAATTTTTTTTCTTACATACTGCTCAAGGTTAAAGTTCAAATAAAAAAGTTTGAAAAATTCCAATATTGCTTTTGCTGAGAAAAACATTTTTATAAGATATATAAAACATATAATCATGAATTTTGTATCGAATTCCCTTGAAATATATATTCATATGATCTTTATTGCGATTTACATACAGATGAAATGTTTTCGAAATTTCCTTACTTTTTTGTTACAATTTCAACTCTTTGCATTATGGAAGAAAAAAATTATACGTTTATAATAACAAATCACTGCGATTTAGCAGTTGATTTTAACTTCAAAATGAGCATAAGAACATTAAAAAATATTGATTATTTCGAAAGTTATTTAAAATTTAAGAAAACATTGAAATTTGCACTTTTTTTGCAATAACTTCTTCAAAATTTAACGAAACGACTCCATTCCAGACTAATTTTAAAGATAATTTTGATGGCTTTCATATTTTTAAGAGTACAAATTTCATCACTCACAGAATTGAAATTAAGATAATTTAAGCAATTATCGAAAAACAGGTGGCCCTACAATTCTGACCGGTAGTGTATGTCGCAGATTGACGTTAGTCAAAATTTTATTGGTGGTAATCGTACTTGAACCTTTAAACGCGTTTTTCTCAAAACTGTATTTTTCAAACTGGTGACCATGATACCTCGAAATCTATCTAACGAATTCCTTCAAAATTTTAATGGCTTATTCAATAGTCATGTAGACACAAGCCGAACTAGGATAATTCTGATTCATTGAGCCTTTTTTTTCATGTTGAAGAAGTCGTAAAAAAACACCAAAAATCACAAAAAATATTCAATAACATACCGAAAATCTAATTTCCAACATTTTTTAATGATCCTAGTTCAAATACTAGTTCTTATTTCACAGATTAAAATACCGTTTAATTTTTTTCTCTTAGATAAGCAAAACGCTTGCAATCTTGGTCACCGCAAAATAATGTTTTTAGAAGTGAGTGGCCAAGTTGGCGTATAGTTCAGCAATTTGGACTGAAAAAATTTTAAAATATGTTCCAAATATGAATAAATATGTGCTGAAAAGTTTCAGCAAAAAAAATGGAAAAAAAATTGCCATCACACGGGATGACCCCCTTAAGAAACTAAAATCTAGTTTGCCGTTGAATTAATTCAAGATTTGGAGGATGAAAATGAAGGTTTGTTAGTTTGATGGTAGTTGGAAGTTTTGAATGTTTTAAGGGCTAATGAGCGGTTAGAAAATAGGATCACATTCAAACAATGTTTCAGAGAATCATGTACCATTGTCTTGGCAAAAGTTATATTTGAGAGTACCCACCTTAGGAAACGACAAAGCGCTTGATATACAAAGGGCCTGCTGAGGGAAGGTTTGAAGCGGATGTAAAGTTCTTAGAGGGAAGTGATAATCTTAAGAGACATAAATCAGCTGACCGCAATTCGCCAACCCTTTATGGATAAGCGTTTATGAAGGGATAGATTTGATGAGCAAACATTGCAATGTTTGTCATTCAAATATCCTCTAAAGGCTAAAATTAATCATCCACTTTGCTTTACGTGTAATTAATTAATAACCGAAAGGGTTAAGAATCAACTCCTGACAAAATATGAAATGCTTCCAATTTTATGAATTATTATTCAGAGAGGTGTTTCTAGAATTTCTAGGCGTCCTTTTGCCAATCTACTATCTCAAATTCTTGAATTTCTCTTTGACTTCGTAACTCAAGTTCAGTCGCTCACGCTTCGTACTACTTTCAAGATCAAACCAAACGTCTTCGTTTCGAAACTTTGAAAGAGAAACGGTGGTGGAAATCTTTGCTAAAGATGATCATAGTTCAGATTTATAACGAGTATAACGTTCTTGAATCTTTTCCTCCATTTATTAATCAAACATCTTCAAAGATAAGATCAAAAAGAGTATAAGAAGATAACAAGTTTTATCTTTTTATCCATCCTTAGAAATTTGTAGCAGTGAAAAAGAAGTGGGAATAAACGTGTGTCGAAAGAGAGAGAACAAGAACATGAGAGATTTAAATTATTGTCTCCGAGAACTACAATTGTAGAAACAATACGACTCTTGTTACTACTATTCTTGCTTTCTTCAGAAACCATCGGCGTAATATCTTCGTGTCTCAAGAAACTCGCTCATACTTTTACAGATAAAGATCTCTGGAAAAAGTTACGGTCGTTTGCAAACTAATCGAGTCGTCGCTTTTCTACTGGGTGTCGAAACTTCGGCAGCCTGTCAACTTTTTCGCTATTTTCATTCTTTTTTTCTCTACCCTCTCACCACTCATTCTTCGACAATTTTCTTCTTGCGACGTTTTATATTATTTAGTATCGGCGATGATCTGCAAAATGAAGCAATAATTTCTTCCCGAGTTTCATAAACCTCAGCAGAAAGAAACTTTTTACTTTCAACTGAGCGAAAGATGTCAATAATTTATCGAAAATGATAATATTATTAACTGGTGACCTATTTTCACGCTTTTGTAAGTATTCTTCCGAATCAACTACGAGTGCCAGCTGAGAACATAATAGTCGCATTAATTATTATCAATAAGATTACATATGAACTAATAACTTTACTTAACAACAGATTGTTAGGTCACCATTGCGTTATAAACTGGCAGTTACCCTCAAAGGTCGAATGAAAATATTTCTAAATATTTTACGAACTTGAAAAACATTTCTTATTTTTTCTTCACATTTTTCATAGTTAAAAGAATGCTTATGAAAAAACGTAAGGTTTACTCTATGCACCAGGCATAGTTAATTAGCGCCAGAATAAATTTTTTATAAGAATTATGAAATCAAAACTTTAAATGCATTTTTCTCGAAACAACATTTTTGTAAGCGGCGCGGGTGATTAAAAAAATTCCATCAAACCTATTGCTTTTATTCTTGCACATGTTATTATAAACAACAATGGCTCCATCGGGTACTAAAATTACTTAATTATAATAATAATTTTTTTTACCGATTTTCAATGAAAAAAATCAAGATTTTTTGAGTGTTGTTTTTATATAAGTCCACCATTTTGTTACTTATTAATAAAAATGTTTATATCCAATGTGAAACGGAGCCACAAACATTCAGAACAATAATCTATTCAATTTTTTGTTTCAGATGACTTCAAGTGCCGTAATCATCCGCGCCACTCACCTACCTCCATTTAAAGGTGTCTACTTTAGCTTAAAAAACAATTATAAAATTGTGTAAACATTTTTTTTCATAGTTTACGATGTTACTAAAAACCTCTAGAACTTTCTAAAAATCAAAAATTTTTTTTTTGCTCAAATCGATTGAAAAACTATTGAAAAATATAATCCCAAAGTTCTATTGGTAACCCGTAAGTTGAATGGAACATATTTTTTCATGTACAAAAACTCTGAGGCTCGTTTTCTCGAAACTAACTTTTTATATCCGGCCGTCAAGATTGCGAGCAAACTATTCAACCGATTTACTTGAATGAAACGGTATTTTATAGATAATTCTATAATATATATATTATATTATATAATTCTATATTCTATATTATTTCGAGAAAAATAGTATTTCTACAGTTGTTTAACTATTTTCATGTCAAAAAACACGGGTAAAAATAGCACTTTTTCACGAAACGCATGAAAATATACCCAATTTTTCGAAATTCTCAAAACCCCCCTGCTATACACTCAATAAAAGCTTCCCGATTTATAAAAAATTTTCTTTAATCGTTTTAGATAAAAAACCTAGCCAGGAAGTTGACGGCCGCAAAAAATGTTAGCAGCGACGCTATCGATGGGATCCGTCATATTTTAGTCATTTTGTATTTTTCTATCATGAAAAAATTGTTTTTTTGAAGTTAAATAATGCCTTCTAATATATGCAAAAATCCGGACTTGCTTCGTTTCCATTCTCCCAGAATAAAATTGAAAAAAACTGCCTTTTTTAAGGGTTCTAGAGGTATCTCCCCCCTTAAGAACCTAAATCCAGTTTTCATAAAAAGATGACTTTTTCTTGAGAAAAAATTCAACGGTTCCTAATGAATGAAATTAGATTTTAAATTGACTTTTCAACCAAAAAAATAATTTTAAGTTTAGAAATATAGAATACGACTAGGCGGTTGTTATCCATGATTAAAGTGAAAACCCGTCTAAGAATTCGTGGATAGACTCAGAGAAGGTAAACTGTGTCATCGATTGGTTTGCCTACCTTTCCGTTCATTATTGCAAAACGATAATCGTCGTTGAGCGTCGAGGTCTTGAGATTCCATCGAAAAGGAAGTCTGCCGATTAGTTCGAAGAGTAGTCGATCTAAGAAGACTACAACCTCGAAACTTCTATAGAGATATAACCCCCGGAAGATAACTGAGGTCATTAAAATTCTCGTGCGCCAGGCGCGGAAAGGTTCCGAATTTTAATTCGCGTCTGCCACGTAACCGAGATTTCGAGCCCGGAACGAACCCCGGTGGTCCGATGGTATATTAAAATTCCGGAAACTTTTTAATCTTTCCTCGTAGTTAAATATTAATAACGAAATCTCGTATACGGCTAGGAACAGTGCACCTCGCTCGGGGACAACCCGGAAGTCCTTGTTACACTTTGCAGTCATGTCTCTTCCCACTCACGCCTCTCTTTTTCCTTTCTCTCTATCGCGAGAGGGAGGTTAGCTCACAAGAGAGTGTTGCTATAGTTTCAATGTGAAAGTGTAAAAGGGGATTCGTGGTAACGATGCCTCGGTGTATCATAAGTTAGAGGCTGCACAACTCCAAGTCTACCCTGGCGGTATATGACTGCTATCGGAGATGGTGGTTGAGGGTGGCTTCTAGGAAAAGGGAAAGCCAAAGCTTGCTTAGTCGCCATTCAGACCTGGAAGCCAGGTTTACCACGGTGAGATCAAACTGCGATATAAACGACCTTAAACGCTGTGCCAGCGTGTCCGAAATAACCAGGCGCCATTTCCAGCGACAACTACATTTGAAATTCCGCTTTATAATCTCCTTATCATTTTGCGGACCACATTCCTTTTAGGTTGATTAACAAAATCCATTTATGACAAAACGAGCGAAGAACAGGGCTAAAATGGGTTAAATAATCCTGAAAATGTATATCGTAGGGTGTAATAGAACCTTTCAAAAATAAAAGAGAAAAAATACGAAGGTGGCCAACTACTTGAAATGAAGAATCATAATCGGACGCATGAAAAAATAACTAAAAGTGGAACATTCAAAAATCACTATAAATAACTAAAAGTCAATAATTTTTCATTAGATTTTAAAAGATACGAAATTTGAATTTATATTTTTATAAAAATAAATAAAAAGAGTGAAAAAACAATATTTGTGGATATAATACAAAACTAACTTCAACCAAATACAGTAGATTTTGTTATTTTTTCAGTAAACCAATGTACAATTTATTGAAATTTCTATTTTTCAATATTTAGAGCATTTGATTTGGCGTTGAAAAGCAATGGATTCAAAAAACGTCAAAATCACTAAAAATACAGCAAATACAGAGAAAAATTACTAAGTTTTGTGACCGAAAAAAAGCCACTAAATTTGTGTAAAAATCACTAAATTGGCCACCCTGAAAAATACTATAAGAAGACTTGGAATAACATTCATATATTTTTGAAATTTAAGGGGCGTGCAATGTATAAACTTCCAATTACGGATATTTTTATTTTTAGAATCAGTTACCAATGAACCAGATTTGAAATTTAGTATCATGTGATTAAAAATGACGAATCCTTTGTCACTAATGTTGATATCTTGAATTACGAACTTTCGACTTCAGATTCTAGAAAAAAAGTACACAAACTCTTGTGAGTCGAGTTCAATAAAAATTCAAAATTTGGAAGGTTTTAAGACCGAAGGACTTTTAACATGAGAAGTTTTTAGTATTTAAGCTTTCGACTTAAAATGACATTTGAAGTTTCAAAAGCGAATCTATAAAAAGCTACAAATTTTAAAAATAAAATTGATATTTAAATTGAAATCTGGTAGTTGGAATTCTAAAACTATTTGCACAATTCATATTATATTGAGTTTGAAAATTAAAAATCAGAATATTGGGGATAAAATATATTTCATTTTACAATAAACCATTAAAAGAATATTTTCGTGTTAATAAATAACGTTGTCAATTTTATTGGGTGAAATTAAATAGTTGCAGTACTGAAGTTTTGTGTCAAAAAATAGAAATCAGCTCAAGTACTTTTCCACTGTTTGTAATCCATGAAATGACGCAAATACCAATTCAAAAAATAAATAATCATTTTTGTAGTAAGGATAAACAATCAGATATTTTAATCAATTATTTTCGAACAAATCGTCTGAAATTAGAAACTTTACTGGAAACTACTTCAATGTAAGTATTTTGTTTTTATATTTGAAAAGAATGTATAATAAACAAGGGAAATGTGTAAAACTGGTGAGACTCTCTAAATTTGAATCAGTCAAAATCTACTGATTATCCGTGAAATTTGAATGATTCAAATAGCTAAAAAGAGGTTACTGTAAATCAGTCAAATTTCACTGATTATTTCAGTGAAAATTAACTGATTTGACAGTGAAAAATATTTTTCCACTGAGGAATCAGTGAAAAGGCAAATCACTGATTCAATCAATGAAAATTTGACTGATTCAGATTTAGAGAGTAAAGTTCCTGATTTTTTGGCAACGAATCATGAATAAATAATTCTGATGATAGACTGCAAATAGAAAAATCTGTTAAGACTAATGCTGACTTCGAATTTTACGTTGAATGATGATCTGATTAAGCTTCAAAATTAAAAAGGCTTTTACCTGCGAAAGAGAAACGGACATGTTTTTTTTTGGTAAAAGATATTTTTAGAAGTCCCGAGCGTTCAGAAAATATTATTTCGATACTTCAAAGCTGAGTCATGAGATATATCGCGAGGTGGCAAATATAGGATAGTCGGTGAGATCCTGTTCAACGATGACTGGGTCGGGGTTTCCAGAATGGGAACTAGACACGACCTTCTCTCCTCTCTATCGGGCCCTTGGGGACAACTCGGGAAGTGGATGGTCGTAAATCGTCTTCCGGTATCTCTCTCGATCGGATGTCGAACGGATCAACGATCGTACCTGGGTCCAAGGGTTCTTACTTAATAAGAACATTTTTTATACACACTTAGGGTCAAACTCATTTTTTCTCTAATAGTCAAAAAGAAATGACGCAAAATTTTCCGCTACAAATAAAAACTTTATCGATGCTAAAATCATTAGAAATACATTTTAACTAAATTTATCTGGCCTTATGAAATTAAAGTCTATAAACAAAGGGCTTATTATTATTGAGTATAATAATGTATAGGCTTTGAGAAATTGTGGGAAAATTCTTCAAATTTCTTGGTAAAGTTCTCTCTTGAATTCAAGAAGTAAGTAAAGATAAAGAGATAAAAGTAAGAAAAGTGCCAGTAGGGATTGGCGGAAAACAAAATAAGAAGAAAAAGCAGTGGCAATTTTTCATGAGCTTCTTAAAGCGCGGTTAACGTACTCACGGAAGCGAGTTTGAATCGATTTTCGTAGAAGGCTCCATTTTTCCAGCGTCTCCAATGCCGAGTCTAAGTACACTCATACTTACATTCTCTAGTACCCACTTTTGGCCATTGAAATCTGAGACACGAGTGGCTTTAAAACTTCATTTTTCAGGCAAAACCATGCTCCGATTTTATTTTATTGAAATCTTCATTATCTCTAATGATTATGAAGAAGTAATCTTAGGCGAAATTAATTGTACACAATTATTGGCAGTTTTAAAGTTACTTATGTGAATACTATCTGGAATTTTTCCAACAAATTTATACCTCAAATTGCCTATTTTCGGTAGCCAAACTCAATTGTTTGTAAAAGAAACAATTATCAACATTTGTATGTTTATTGCATCTTGAACATTTTCAATTTAAAAAAATACATTCTTACAATATACTTCACATTCACAGTATAAACATTTTTATTCTGTTTTAATATTATTTAGATTCGCGATAAAAGATATTCAAATTTATTGATATTAATTATCAATTGCTTCGAAAAAAGTTATTGAGGTCTTAATGTTTTCTCAAAATAAAAAATCTTCTGATAATACATACTACACTCTAAACATTTTTTGAGGACTTTCCCAAAATGTTCAGTATGAATTAAACACATGAATAAGCAGTATTGTCCCAAAAAAAACATTGGCACATTTTTTCAACAACTTTAGTAAATTTCTATCTTTCTTAAGGTAGTTGATCCACGAAAATTAGACCTCAGGCAAAAATAGATAATTTTCCTTTCAAGGATAGCATTATTATTATTCAAGGGCTATTTTGGAAGAGAAAAGATTATTTTACATGAATAAAATTTGAAACACAGAAAAATAATTTTATTAAAAAATTTTATTTTGCCCCAACTTTTTTTCTTATTGCTTCTTAGCAAATTTTAAAAAATTATGCGATGTTAATAAATTACAAATCAATTTTTCAAGAAAAAAATTCCCTATTAACCATTTCCAATTTCCGAAAATGAATAAATTATTATCAAATTCAGCAATTTGTTTAAAAAATCTCGTTTTGGATAATGCTTTTCTAATGGTTTCAGCCATTAAAGAATTTTTTTTTAAAAATCAGAAACGGTGAAGTTGTGGGAAATATTTTCTCTGAAAAAATGATTCATGATTTATTAGAATCGCATAATTTTTTAAAATTTGGTAAGAAGCGATAAGCAAAAACGTTGGGTCAAAAATAAAATTTATTAATAAAATTATTTATCTGTCTTTCAAATTTTTTTTTTATGTAAAATAATCTTTTCTCTTTCAAAATAGCCCTTCAATAATAATATTGCTATTCTTGGAAGCAAAATTATCTATTTTTGCCTGAGGTCTAATTTTCGTGGATGAAAACTACCTTAAATGTAAGAGAAATTTTTCATTTATTATTGAAATATTTCATCCAAAAACGATAATTTTTTCCAAGTAATGAATAAATTTTGAGTTATATTGAAAAATAAGTTTTCCAATCTAAAGTAAAGAATTTTACCTAAAAACTATTGGGAAAATTCCGAATGATTTTTAAAATATATAAATGCTGAAAACGTTATAGTTGAACACAGAAACGAGTTGACGGAACTTGTTATTTTAACAGTAAACCCAATCCAATAATGAAGATCAAATCAAATAAGTGTCTTTATTGAGAAAACATTATTAAGACAAGAGTTAATTACTCATCAATAAATAACTGTCAGAAACAGTGCAAAGTAAATTTAGCATGAGGGACAATGTCCTACTCTCTAAATCTGAATCAGTCAAATTTTCACTGATTGAATCAGTGATTTGCCTTTTCACTGATTCACAAGTGAAAAAATCATTTTCACTGATAAATCAGTTAATTTTCGCTAATTTACCAATGAAAAGAATATTTCTCACTGTCAAATCAGTCAATTTTCACTGAAATAATCAGTGAAATTTGACTGATTTACAGTAATCTCTTTTTAGCTATTTGAATCAGTCAAATTTCACTGATGATTAGTAGATTTTGACTGATTCAAATTTAGAGAGTACATCAATTACAGTAAAAGCACAGAGAAAACTATCCTGCACTGACATTACATATATGGTAATTGCAAGACATTTTATAGATGATGAAAACATGACATGAAACTTTTCATGTGAATGCAAACATAATTATATAATTTCGGATTTTGTATTACAGATTCCAAAATCGAATATTATTACCTTTGTAAAAAAAGTAATGTTACATATTCATCTTATAGTTTCCCAAATTATATAATTGCAACACGGTAAAAAAATTTATTTTACACGTATGAATGTTGCTCTCGCTTTGCTCGGGCATCAAACTTGACACTCGCAAAATAAACTTTTTTTCCCTAGTTGCACAATGTACTGTTCTCTACCAGATATATCTACATTAATGATAATTTTTGTAAAGCTTCTCTTTATACACGGAAAATGAAATATTCTTGGATCAAGTAAATTTTACTTTGTTCAAGTAGATTGTGAGTACGAATGGGGAAAATAGAATATGGAATTGGTGCAAGTAAATAAATACATTCTATTAGATTCACATAAATAAATATAATAGAACAAATTAATTAAATTCTTATTTGTCTCAAATTGATATATTCTTGATCCAAGTAGTTTTACTGACTCTATTATTTTCTTGATTCAAGAAAATCCGTCCTTTAAACTAAAAAAATAATGCCTTCTTTTATGTAAAAGCGGCCAAGTAATTACGCCTACTTAATTCAATACACAATTCTTCCATGTAGACAAATTTATGAAATTTTAATTCTGCTTTACCATAATTGAAGGATATTTTCTATTATAGTTTGAACTAGAGTTGAAACTAGTAAACTTTGGTAAGGATTTCAAGACAATGTGGGCAGATTAGAATCCACTTTCGAGTGAAGGCATCTCTCACGCTTCCGCGTTAGTTCGTTTCAGTGTTTAAACCTCGCGGGTTTCAGAACAACCAATAGAGTGGGACGTTAAATCGTCTTTAATGAGAGAGCTTAAAACGACTTACGAGATCTCGCCGAAGGGGGCGAAGGCTTCTCTCAGGGTCTGCGTCTCGATTTCCGGACTCAGGTCCCCAACGAATATGTGGTAGTGTTCTGAAACAGATTCGTAAAAAAATACAATTATTCAACAGTTTTCAATATTGATAATCAATTCATAAGCTACGCAATTTTTATTAGATGTAAATAAAAGCCTTAAACTATTTTAAAGGGCACTTCTGAATCTAAAATATAACTATATACTTATATTTTGGGCAGTTTTATACACTTTTTAAAAATAATAATAATAGTATAATTTATTAAATAAAAGTAATTTCAAAATATATAAAAAGATGTTAAAATGGAGAAAAACACATACCTATATACGTCTTTAGAAGAAAAATATATAACGCAAAAGGATTCACGATCCTCAAAGGCCTTTGCTGCTTTTTTTGCTTCGCAGAGATAACGAATTCTCATTTGGTCAGTGGAAAAATTCCCTGATAATATTTTCTGTGAGCAGTTTTTGATTGAAGCCACTTCAAAAGCGAAGCAAACAACGATTATCATATATTTTAAAATGTACTCGCAGTTCTGAACGTTCATTGAAAGATAACAACATTTTTTTTCAAAATCATTTAGTTTTGGAAAAAATAGTTTCCACCGTTCAATGAATGTTCAGAACTGTAACTACATTAGTTTAAATATGAATGTCATTTATTTACTTGGAATATGAAAATCGTTAAGGGCATGTATCAAGTAATTTACATAGTGAAGAGAATTTATTTATTGATCCCCCAGTGAGAAAAAAATTGTCTGCAACACGGTAAAAAAATTTATTTTACTCGTATGAATGTTGATCTCGCTTTGCTCGGGCATCAAACTTGACACTCGCAAAGTAAACTTTTTTTCCCTAGTTGCACAATGTACTGTTCTCTACCAGATATATCTACATCCTTTATTTCTATCTTATCTGATACATAAAATCGATTTTTATTATCAGTTTTTGAAACAAGTCACAAAAACTGTAATGTGTAATGTTTGAATTTGGTGCCAGCGTTTAAGGTTGTATATCAAGCGAGTCACATAATTAGAAAAAGTGTTCGAGTTTTCTCCAAGGTTCTTTTTAGAATAATGAATATCTTTAATCAAAGTTTCGGGAAAGGTGAACTTAAAGATCATTCATCGTTACTATCTACTTCATCATGTTCTGAAACTGCAGCCAAAAATATTCCTCATTGCTGAAAAATTGAGGAAAAGTTAATAGTATATTGTAAAACTGGGAAATAAATATTGTTTCCGTGCTGCACACGATTTTTTCTGTACTGGGAGGTCGAAAAGTGGATTTTCTCGCCCCGCAGGGAACAATAAAATACACTTCATGATCCGCTTGTATAAAAAATATTTTTTTGCCTCCCAAGGGCGAATAAAATGCACTTTATCGCCCGATAGTTAAAAAAAATCCTTTTTTGCATCCCAAAGGTCAATAAAATTCACTTTATGACCCGTTAGTAGAAAAAATTTGTATTCGATATTATTTTTCGACTAAACTGTTTAAATTAGTTTATGATACAATGATTTAGGATATTTTAATTATTGCTTTAAATAAAAATACTCATTGTTTGGAAAATGTGGCACTAGTTACTGAAAGTTGTGGTAAAATTGGATATTGGGAAAGAGTTGTATGACGCATAAAAATGGAGGAAACTTCACAGTGACCGAGAAGCGTAAAATCAGAAGCGAGCAGAACCCTGGCTTTCAGCTGCTCTATTAAAATTGCATCCGTTAATTTGGCATCGTCCCGTTACCGGCGGTAGTACCTTAGCTAACGTTCCACGCACCCCATATTTATATAGGGCTTTGTTTGTCTTCACTTCGGCATAAAGGTTTGTGGGAACATAAAAGCCGTTCACTACTACAATCACGGCTCAACGAACAGTGCGGCGAAAATTGAACAAAATTACCTCGCTTAATAAGAGTTTTACGAATTCGTTTACACGAGCAAAAAACAAATTTAGTTAACTAAGAGGAACAAAAGTGTCGTACGGTGTCTATACAAACTTCGCAAGAACTTTTACACCCTGTCAAAAAAGAAGCCGAAGTATGATTCAATTATTGCTTCTATCCGATTATTTAAGGAGGACAATTTTAATTACAAGTTCATCTTTCTTGAACAAAATTGATAATTATCATAGATTGTTTTTGAAGGTTTACAACCCGTGAATCTGAATTTAATGTTATTAAATTTGAAGTGATAGTATCTTATAGGTGGTAAAGTATACAAATATTTCAAAAGTGTTATCAGATTCCATTAGGCTCAACATACTAAAACAGAATTTAGTATCCAAACACCAAAAACCAAACAACCCTAGAAATAATCAGATTAGTTGATTATATAGCTAGATATAAGTTGAAGGGTAGGTAAACTCACGGTATTAAATTTTTTTTATACTGATATTACACGGTTCAAGATATGTTTTCTCGCCCTGGGATCCAGGTCACGCTCCTCAAAGAAATAATGGGTAGATCGATTTATTAACATCCCCTAAAACTAAATAGAAGTTTATAGAAGCAGAAGAGATAAAATTAAAATCAACAAGGGGATTTGTAGAAAATTTTCTAATGAAAAGACAGAACTACACTCTAAAAACAGACTATTGGCTTTTAAACGATTCCCTTCACTATTAAACGATTTTCTATTCAAAATCGGCACGAGAGGAAATCCTTTAACAGTTAAAGGATTGTCGTTTCAAATGCATATTATAATAACGATATAATCTTAGATTATAGCTTAAAGAAATTTTAAAATACAACTTGGCTTGCACTAGAAATTCTTCAATATGTGTAAAAATTAAAAGTCCATAGTCTATAAAATACAATTTTGAAAAAATGTTATCAACATAATTTTTAAACTTTGTTGCATTTTAAATTTCACAATGAATTCTATAGTATAAATTTTACTAATAATTTTGAATCCAGATACTTTTTTGTAAATAAAAAACAACTGTTTATGTCATAAAATGAATAATTGCATAAAAAATTATACATACAAAACTGTGTGTGTGTAATTATAGTTTGAAATTATTAGATTTTTCTGAAGAAATTAATTTATTTCTTCAGAAACTTAATTTCGTTTGTATTTTTGAAAATTATGTGAATAGAATTAAACTTTGATCAAATTGGGACATTTAAACAGTTGTAATTTCAATAATTTCCAAGTTTCAATCAATTTTGAAAACAATATTGTACCTCAAAAATAAAATAAAAATCTATTTATATCGGTACGATTTTTTTTCAACTTTATTGAAAAATTATAGATTTTCTCCCTTTTTATGACAATGCTATTTTATTATCTTCGGGAGACGAACAAAAATTATTCCGGTCCTTTTTTTTTTACAGCAGAGAAAAATTTTCGGATTTTATTAAATTTTAAATTTCAATAAATTGAGAATTTTAAGTCTATCTAGATTTATGATGAAACCCATAATATTAAATGGAATTCAAGGACGGTTTGCAAAATAAATAAATAAAGGACGATGTAATCCTTTAATAATTAAAGGATTTCTTTGTAGAGTCAAAAGAAATCGTTTATTGGTATAACTATTTTCGTTTCGTATTTTACAGATGAGTTTTATCAACAGTGAAGCGATTCTGTTGATAGACAAAAGAAGTCTGCTTAATTTAAATGGATGCATTCTGAAAGGAACGTAATTTCACTATTACTTTTTCTTAGAGTATTTTTTGTCAAAACGAGTTATAAGAAGGTTAAAAAAAAATGAAGTCTCAAATAACTGTTATTTAACAAAATATTTTGCCTCTAACTAATTTTTACTTCAATGGGTTCTAAAAAGGTTTATTGAATTTGATACTACGCCAAAAGATCGATCGGCCTTTAGAACTGTGTATTTATATGTCAGTAAAACGTACGTATACAGTAAATTCTAAAAATGAGATCGGGGCATGTAAGACTAACAAAAGAAAATCAAATGAGAAGTAGGTCTGGTTTCACCAAATACGGTTAATTATTAATCGATGGTTAAACCATTGGATAAACCAATCAGAATTTAGAATGACGGATTAAACCGCCGATTAAAATTTAATTAACGTTTGTGGAATCGGCCCGTAGGCTTCTTGAAGTAGATCGAGAGTTAGTTCGGACGTTGGTTGTCCAAAAGCGAAGCGGCAATAAAAAGGAGCGACGAGAGGTTAAACACATAGGTTTCCTGCAAACCGTGGGTGGTCTGATTACAATCGCGTCGATGGTTTATCATCGGTGACCGAAGGTTCCGGCAAACATACATGCTGGCCCGTTTTCATGAATTAGTCTTAACCTCATCATTTCTACTATCTTTCACCTTTTTCCCATTACGATTCAACCGTTCTTCAACCTCCATTTAAGTGTCGTTCGAATATTTTAGACTCAGCAGATCGTCCACCGTTATCGATTCTTCTCTCCTCCTTCCTCTAAGATATCAGCATCAGCAAAAATATCTCATTATTTTCAGTTCAATGAATATGAAAAAAAATTTAGAAAAAACGCTTATAAAATCAAAAAACGATTTGTTGCTTTTTGAAGTCACGTAAGCGATATGGGTGAAATTTATATTTGACATATAGAAGTGTAATATAGCCAATCTATATTTCATAAATATGTGTATGTAAATTTATATTCAAGAGCGAAAAAGGAAAAGAACATCACCAATAAAAGTTTTAGAAATAATTTATAATAATATATATATAATATGGTTGTTGGAATTTTGTACACGTTGCTTAAGGCCATCAATCAACCAGATCAGGTGACCAAATTTCTGTAAAGGTTTGTGTAAAATAACTTTGTTTATTGTATTTTACAAAAGATCTTTCTGAAAATTTGGAAAATACAACAGAAAACTATAGAGAATGTCATTAAAACATTACATAAAATTTTACAGTTAACTGTAATTGTTAAACCAACCAAATTTTTCGTCTGAGTTTAAGGCCATGGATCATTTGGACCACGTGACTATGTTGTAAATTTATTCGTTCATGTGAAATAACTTTTTTAATTTACAATTTATCTTTCTAAAAATTTTGGAAACGTAACAAAAAACAATAAAGCACATCTGTTAACTTCTTTTTAGTAAAAATCTGAAGAAAAAATCGGAAATTTATCTACAATTACTGTCAACTGTAAAATTTTTTGCAAAATTTTCACTCAAACGATCTTGATTTTGACAAACTTTCTTTATCGTGTTCTGTAGTATTTTTCAAATTTTCAGGAAGACGTTTTGTAAAATAAAAGTTATCTTACACGAAATTTTACAGAAATTTGGTCACGAGATTTTTTCCTTTTTCTTTCAGGATCACATATGATAATTGAATAATTTATTAAGTCTTACAAAGTTTTGTTAAATCAATTAAGCTCTTTTCTGACATGTTTTCCTCGTTACCGAAATTTTTTAATAATGCGACCTATCTTCGTTTACTTAAAACTCATTTCAGGAAATGGTAAACGAATCGCTTGACGATTGAGCAGAGAGGTCAAATTGAAAATATTGCAAAGTTGAGGAGATTGAGAAGATTATCGAGAGGATTCCTTGCAAAGGTTGTCCTTTCCTATTAGTTTTACGATGGAGAGAAATCCCTTCATGTGAACCTCTAGAATTTGTTTGCTTGGTTTTACCGAGTACCAAGAATCTTATTCGTTTTATTTAAGTATAAACGTGTAGGTAGAAAGTGAAGCTGCGGGTGAAATTGCATTTGAAAAATTTGAGCATCTCTGAAGAATCGAAGGTGAAGAAAGAAATATGAGACTCGTTCCACTCAAGTTTCCGGAAGAGTTGTGCGATGGTGGAGATCGAGTTGCTGAAAGAGAACTGGAAGACCAGGTTCAGATTTATTCCACGATTGGTAGGATCTTTGAACCTGAATCTACGATAAGGGATGTCACGGGTATCTTGTATAATTCTGCATCGTCTCCTTCCTGTCTTCTATTTTCCTTTTTGAAATATTTCCTACACAGAGAAAAATAGCATCTGGTCATAATGACTAGGAATAATGTAGTTGGAAATAAAAAAGTGACTGTAACGAGGTAGACTTGTTGTCGCTACATGACCCATGGCTACAGTAACATGATTTGTAGCCATGGTAGCCATATTCTGAATACCTGGTCGTGGCGACTAGTTAACATCGTTGAAATTGTCCTTAACTCTTAAACCTAGCTATGTGAACTTGAAACATTGAGTTGTCATAGCTAGAATAACGTAGTTGCTATAACCAGTGGAGCAAACTTCACACTCGTTGAATTCGCTGTGTATTGTTTCGAGTAATGCATATTATTTTTCATAGCAACTGATAGCAACTCTTTTGAGAATTTAATTTGAAGTGTCGAGCGGCTCGAAACTGTGATTTTAAATCCTACTACATTTAAAGTTTCAACCCGCTCTACAGATGCCGACAAACAGATTTTCAAAAGAGGTGCTATGAAAAATACAATGTTCCACGTAGTGATTTCATGCATTTGATTTTAGGAATTTGATTTTACATAACTTTATAGTTGACACTTACATATAGTGACTGTGACAACATTACATAGTCGCTGTGACTACGTTACTTAGTCACTGCGACCACTTTTAATACCTACATTGACGGGTCAATCATTGCTTGAATTCAGCCACAAAAAGTAGTTAAGGACATTTTCAACTACATATATCACGTCACTATGCCCAGGATTTTTTCTCAGTGTAGTATTAAAAATCGGCCCACTTTGCGGGCACATTCTCATCGCAGGCAACTCGCTCCGCTCGGAAGCTTTAGCGCGTCAAGGGCGTGCGATCCAATCGTCGCGGTCGATCTTACGTTCTTAGCATACTTGTCTCGAAATGAAGAACGTTTTTTGAAGGGTCTAAAACAGTTTTCGACGGCTTTAAGGCGTTTGAACTGACTTTAGAAGGTAATCGTCGATCATCGATTCCTGGTTACAATTCTAGTCGGATCAAGATCGGATTTCCACTTTTCCTGCTCTAACATTTCATCTTGTCCACTGCTTATGGATCGGTCACCTTTTGCTAATAAAATTAGAATTTTCAGTGCGGATTATGTAAACTTACACTACGTATTTGTTTCTGTGAAAAATTTTTATTTTTATACATTGTAGCATAATTCTGAAAATAACTTGTCTGAGTAAAAAAGAAAATTGTTTGCTAGTAAGAAATCGATACTCGAAATATTTTTTTAGGTTATTGATGTACTAACAACGACCTGCTGATATTAACAAAGTTATTCATGTACATATTGTTAAGCCGAAGATGCAGTATATAATGGAAACTGGAAAGTGAATGAATTCGTAAGAATTATATTTTTTGAAATTCCCGCGTTTTCCTTACCCACTCAGCATATGCACAGTTAAACGGAACATTTCACTGCGTCCGCTGAAAACCGCTCAAACAACGATTAAAACTTAAGCGCATGAAGGCGGCGAAACAGAGAATTCTCGAATAAGAACTGGTTTATTCGCCCAAAGTCTACCTCAATAAATCGAATTTAAATCTGTCCAGGTCGGATACTTCCCGACTAAAATCCGTTTAAATAACGTTCTTAATTTTATTCGATTTCATTCATTCATTCAAGTTTATTTCTTCCGGAGTCGGAATTAAGAGGGTCGTCCACCTTCGCGGTTTTGAAAAATCAATTTTTTGTTGTTGCATATTTTGAATCTAGATGTTATCCGGAATATGGCCCTGGTATTGCCGATTAAATCGTAAATTTCTCCAAATCACGTTCTACACGGTCATTCATCTTTCAACGCGATTTCCCCAAAGTTGCCTTTTTTAAACTTTGTGGTATGACTTCTACTAGAAATATTTATAAAATTTGATCAAGTTTTTTTTTAGTTATTCAGGAAAGATGTCGCTATGTCTTCCCGAGTACGATTTTCACATTTTTGAGTTGTTCCATTTTTATAGCCTCTGTTAGGTCAAAATTCGGATTTTTTATAACCAATTTCGTAATTTCAACAAATTTCAAAATAAAAAGAATCCTCTTTGGGAAAACATAGCCAACGTTAGTCAAATTAAAGACATATTTTATTTCTTTGATTCCAGACAACTTAGATGGCCGAAGTCTTAGCACAAAGTTGCTTATGACATTTCTGCAGCGACGAGGTCAATTACGTCCCAAGTTCGCGACTGCGATTATTATTAATTTTCAAAAATACATTTTAAAAGACGAAGAATATTTCAATAAAAGAAAAAAAACTTTCTCAATTATCTTCAGTAGTTCCTTTGCAATTAATTCCCAAAAATAGACTTGAATTTTCGGGTTGAAGGTGGACGACCCCCTTGAGAACGTTATTTGAAGGTTATAAAACGGTTTCCGACGGCTTTAATTAAGACGTTTGAACTGGATTTAAAAGGTGATCGTCGGTCAAGTCGGATTTTAAACTTTCTTTTAGCTGGAGATGTAATAATTGTGAGCCGGATTTGAACGGATGGAAACGGTGATGATATGGGCTCATAATTTTTGGGCTTTGGTACTTTGGAGATGCAATAATACAATATACAATTATTCATACTTATTTGACACTTTATAGTTTTCTTAACTTTTCTATGGATGATTAAAAACTTTACTCAATCTTAATGAACATTCTCTACAATGCCACTCGTTAATTTTTAAAAAGGATTTATTAAATAAACGAAAACTATTAAGTCAAAACAAAGATTAATTACACGTACGCTGAAAAAAATCTAAAATGGTAGATAACTATTAATTAACAGATAATTTTGACTCGAAATAAATTTCTCGAAGAAATATATTGTTGCTTCTTCTAAATTGCATTGCAATTAATTTTTGTTCTATGTGCTCTAGTTCCTCAAAATCGTTATTCAGTTTAAGGTTATGTCAGTGGGTAAATCATCCTTAAGAGATTTAAAACGTTATAACTCATGAAAAATAAATATATCATGTGTTAATAAAGAAGAAGATAAATAGCATAATTTGCCAATGATTTATTTTTGCTTAGAGGTAATAAAATAAAAGGCATAAAAGTACAAAAAAAAATATTGCTTCAAGTTGAAGGAAAGGGAACGTGCCGTTAGGGAATTACGGCGGTATTAAAGTAACGTGCATAAATATAAGAGGCATTAAAAAAACGTATTGGAAAGTTGGAATAGTAAAATGCTGTTCGTGTCGAAAGATAAAGAGGATGTAGAGCGTCTGAGTGAGAGAGAACGTGAGGGAAACAGAACGAGAAAAAGAGAGACTGAGAAATGAAATCACACTTCGTAGCCTTCTCCGATTTCCACGTTATTTACTGCTTTATATAAAGCGGAAATGCTCATACGCCGGCGGGACCAATATCGGCGGCCGGTCGATCGGTTGTATGAGCCCGTCTACCGTCTAGTTTTCCAGCAATGCCAAACAAACGAGAACTGGCGAGTGCTGGATTCGTCGATCAGGACACGATTTCGACGCTTTCACAGGAGCGAAAATTCTGCGGTTTTCGATAAACCGCGAGTAATGGAGCGTCATTCATTATTGCGTGTACTAATGTTGCCTCGCTGCAACGAATTCCCTATTGAACCGTATATACACCTACTAAGTTCTGTATAATTATTGTTATAATAACATTACTGTTCTCAATGGAAGTATAATAAAAAAAATTGAATAGATAGAAGTGCTACTAATGTTTTTGTTGAAAGTAAACTTTCACAGATTTAAATGAACGTGCAATAATTGGTTATTGGAAAAATGCTATTGAAACAGGTAGACAACATTTTTACCACAAAAGAGAACTTCTCAGACGACCTAAAATGAAATGAAACAATATAAACATTGTTTTTTATTGACAATAGTGATTTCTACATGAAAGCTCGTAGACAACAACAGTGTTCATAAACAAGATGGTCTAAACCGTAATATTGTTTTATTAGTGTATCATAGGAAATTTCGATGGAGGTTTCCTATATTTCGTACTTTATATTCGAAAACAGTATAATTTACGTCCGACATGCTGGATAAAACTATAAACTTACTTGTTAGTCTATATGGAAAGAAATTTGATGGCTAAATGTATCACGTTTCGTGAGAAGAAGTACCATCTCAGAAAGTAAACCAGAACTATTGGAAAAAGTTGTGAAAAAGTCCCATCATAATGGGAAAGTTTATTATGTCAATCATTACTCGCTGTCTGTCTGAAATCTGAGTCTAATAATGAGACATAATAACAGCATTCATATCGTTTTACTGAATCTTCTGATGTAAATATATATCATCGTAGAGAGCAGAGTTTTGAGGCAAATTTTTACCATCTATGATGGGTACGTTTCACTTTCGAGTATTCTCATATTTCGACTACAGTACGACTTAGAAAGTCAAATCAATAAAAGTGGATTTTACCATCTCCGATGTTAATAATTCCAAATTGAAGAAAAATTATTTTTTATTGCATCATTTCGTAGTGCTACTGTTGATCTTCATTGCTCCTTGTCGATTCCCTTCATTTATTCGTCAAGTGTCAAACATTTCAGCCGAAAAAACGTATCTACATTGGTCCGACCGAGGGGGGATTGAACCTACGATTTACGGCTTTTAACACACCTAAGTCCTACAATTAACGCCACTAGACTACTCGCGCAATTGCGCTTAAAAATTTTGGAACTTGTAAAGGGTTTTCCAATAGGGACATAACAATTTTATCTATGAATAAAACACATAAATAATTGAGATATTGAGTTCAAATTTATTGTGGGCGTAGTGCAAGCATTAAATTTTACAAATGAAATTCGATATCGGTCATATGACCACCACGAGCCCGTTTACAGCGGTCGATTCTTTGGACCCAATTTTCCACCACTCTGGCACACATTTTGACCCGAACGTTGGCAATTTCGCGTTGGATGTTGTCTTTGAGGTCGTCTAAAGTTGCTGGCTTGTTGGCATAGACTAGTGACTTGATATGGCCCCATAAAAAGAAATCCAATGGCGTTAGATCGAATGAACGAGGCGGCCATTCGACCGGACCATTTCTCGAGATAACACGTTCACCAAATTTCCCTTTCAATAAATCGATTGTGACGCGTGCTGTGTGGCTAGTGGCACCGTCTTGTTGAAACCACATATCGTTGATGTCAAGGTAATCCAATTCTGGCCATAAATAATCTTCCAAGATAGTACGATAGCGCTCTCCATTGACGGTAACATGACGGTCGTTTTCATTCACGAAAAAATACGGCTCAATCACACCTTCGGCATGAAAACCGCACCAAACAGTCACTTTTTGCAGATGCAACGGTGTCTCAAGAAGCATATTTGGGTCTATTGCTGACCAATAACGCATATTTTGCTTATTAATAAAGCCATCGAACCAGAAATGAGCTTCATCGCTGAAGATGATTCTTCGATGAAATTCTCCATTTTCTTCAAGCTTCGCCAGAGCCCAATTGGAGAAATTTCGGCGTTTCAAATGATCAAGTGGCTTTAGTTCTTGAGTCAATTTAATCTTGAAATCATGTAGGCCAAGATCTTTTCGCATAATACGCTACAGTGTCGTTTTAGTGATGCCCAATTCTTGAGAACGACGTGGAATCGACTGATTTGGCTCATTTTGAATCGATGCACTTACGGCTGCGATTATTTCTTCGCTTCGAGCAATACGACGTCTTTTTGGCACCGGAACGTCCAATAGTGTAAATTTGGTCTCGAATTTATCCACTATAGCACGCACAGCCTGTCGGGTGGGACGATTATTACGGCTGAAAATTAGAGTAAGCGCTCTTAAAGTTGCGACCACCGACTCAGAATTTCGGTAGTAATTTTTAATAATTTCCAAACGTTGCTGGTTCGTGAACTTTACCATGATAAAAATGTTGACTTTAACTAACGTTTTGACATTGACAATTCATTATTCACGGAAAAAATAAGTACAGGGAAATTTACTTGACAGTCCACGACTTTTGGACAGGACAAATTTTTCCGAAGATCCTATATACTTTTTATGAAGAAGCTTGAAACTTCATCGAAGAAAAGAAAGAATGTTATAGATTAATTATTCAAGCACAGTCAAAGAATGGAATTCTTTCAAATTTTATTGTATAGTTTTTGAAAAAAATATTGAAATGTAAATACTTCTTCTTAAATGTGCTTCAGGATTTAAAAGACTTTGGATAGAATAACTTGATTAGGAGATGAATACCTGCTATACAAATCAAAGAAAAATTCTTGGACTGCGCTTGAAAGTCTTGTGGAATTTTTACTGGCACGATGCGCAGTTGTTTTAGTTTTTTAGATACGCACAATTTTCATTACTTCATAAATTGACATAAACTTAAAAAATTATGATTATATCCTTATATAATAATTCTTTAAACTTCTTTATTATATAAAATTGTTGGTGAAATAAGGCACGGCAATTTCTTACACGGCCCTGTATTTTCTATGCATAAAATGTACCCAAAATATTTTGAGAAATATCGCAAGTGCTTCGGTAGCCGTGCGGTTTAATTTATAAGGTTAGACTGCGTTATACATGTAGGTTAGATAAAAGCTAAGGTTCGAATCCTATCAGCGTAAGATTAATTTCAACAACGATAATATATTATGTTCAGCGATGTGTAGTGATAGTGCAAAATAGTATAATTTGTAATACAAATCAATAAAAAAGTATATTAAAAAAAACAGCTTGCGAAAATATTTTTTTTTCTTGTTGCTTTTGATGGTTCAAAAAAATTTTATTGACTAGCATTGAAGTTTTCATGTACGAGTGCTGCGCGAGCTCTATCTGCCTATATTTAGAATTTCATATCAAATCTTAGAAATATCCAATCTTTTAAAATTATTTTTTCAAATGACTCATAGAAATTATAAATTTTGCGTACTCAGAATTTTCACGGACTTTCTACTTTTGGAAAGTTCTATACTTTTTCGAGGATTGTTGATCTAATTGTATAAGGACGGTACATCTAGTTTCAAGTAACTTTTGAGCGTATATTTTGAAGGTATATTTTGTCCAAAAAAAAGGTGGCATATGAATTTTCAATTTTTACCATCATTCCTGGTGATATTTCCCGAAACGTCTTACATTAAATAGCATATTTTTGGGACTAATTGGCAGAAATTCCTAATGGTTCTGGTTTACCGTCAGAAATGGTACTTTCAACCATCAAATTTCTATTCATGTACTGTATTACATATTATGTACCTTAACAACATGAGGATAAATGTTCAATGTTCTTGAGAAAACTTTTAAAAAAACTATTCTCGTTTGAAGTAAAAAAAAGAAATGATTATGATTTATAGGGTTTAAAAAGAAAAATCGAAATATTCGCTTATACGGGGCTTTATCTGATGAACTGATTCAGTCAACCCCAGTGCGTCACTCGAAAATTTCGACACCTTTCAAATGCGAATGCCGCCAGAACCACACACCGCCGATTAATTTCGTGGTGGTTGTAGCAATGCCTAACTTTTCCAATTTCCTCGCTATTTCTGATCAAGCGGGCGCCACTGCAATTTGTAAAAGCTGAGTACATTTTATCCAAGATTGGAGGGCAATCGGTACTAACGGTGAAACGTGCGCAGAGGACACCTATTGGTCGAATTGCTCGATGTGACCCAAATTTTGGGGAGGATTTCGTCCCATGTTCTAAAGTCACCGACGAGTGAATACAAGCACCATGTGTGGCCCCTTATGCCTTGTGCGAAAACTGAGAATGATGGAGAACTACCAGGACTGGCGCGATCAACTGAACACAAATTCAATTTCGTTCACCTCACGTGATTTTCATCGGTTGGGAAATTAAAACCTCCGAATTCACTCTCTGTAGTTCCTGATTCCTCTTCTTTTAAGGTCATAAATCACCCGGACCACTTAACTAAATTATATATAAATCTATCCTTACAAGAAAATCTTATTAGCTTGCAAAATATTTTTATGAAATTTAAGAATACATTTAACAATTAAAGTCAGCTATAAAATTTGTAGAACATTTTTGAATGATTGGCAGACATTGTTTATTGTCCATTATTATATTATCAAAAATTTCAGCAAGATATTTAATAAATTGAAAGTTATCTCACAGAATTTAGTCACGTGATTCGATTAATTGATGGCTTTGAGGTTCGCATTTTTTTATTACTTAACGATGATGATTGATATTAATACGATAATAAAATCACTATAGAGCAGTTTTCTCGTTTGGTACGAAATTAAACGCGAATATTTTAGTCTAAATACCGATGGAGAGTACATACCAACATATACGTGTAATCAATCACCAAAAACCGTCAGAAATGATTGTGTCAAAAATGATCAGGTGTACACGTGAATTCGCGGAAAACATAGCCTTACAAAGAATTAGTGAACATGATAGCAATCGAAAAGGGTAATAAAGTACAGCAAGGTTCATTATTACTTTTGTTTTGTTTTAAAGTTATGCTTAAAAAAAACGATGTATTTCCTTATGAAAAGTTTTTTTTTATATCATAATCATGCAACTTATATAGAAAGTCATCGTTTTTCTGAAAACTAATTCTAAACTAGAGGAAAGTATTCATGAATGCTACTGTATTAATTATATTCTATACAATAGCACAAGTTCTGTATACAAATGTCTTCCAACTAAATTATTACACGTTTTATAGATACTGAAAATATAATTTTTATAACGCATGCATGAAATATTTTGAGTAAGAAATTACCTGCAAAAAGAATTGTAAATTCAAAGTAATTTCCGATAAGTTTTCTATGACATAAAGTATCAATAAGAAAGATATTATCAATTAATAATAAATAAACTTTAATAAATTGGCTAAAACGGTTCTAAGCTTCATAAGATTTTACTTAAAAATACAATCGCACTACACTCAGAAAAAAGATTTGATTGAATCAAATAAAATGATTAGTTTGAACAACTTTCTTTGATTTGAAGAAATGATTTGTTTAAATGAAATAAAATTTGTTTGATTCAAACAAAATATCTTTGAACCAAATAAATATTTGTTTGAATCAAATTAATTTGTCTTCAAAACAAAGAAATTAATGCATTGATATATGGTCAAAGATATAATTTGTTTGATTCAAGGCAGAAATTTATTTGATTCGAACCAATATCTATTTGATCCAAAGATATTTTGTTTGAATCAAAAAAATTTTGTTTCATTGAAACAAAACATTTCTTTACATCAAAGAAAGTGTTTTAAACAAATAATTTTTTTGATTCAATCAAATATTTTTTCTGAGTGTAGAAATAACACTGCATTTTTGTATATTTAATAATTGTTGTCTAAAGGTATTGTCATATCATATTCAAAAATTCTTAAAATTGTGCAAACCTTTTTGACAATTTTGCCGTAGTTTTTCTTGTTCATAACCAAATAACGGAAAGGTATAATTATTAAATAAAGTTACGTTATCCTTTAAATTCTTCAAGCAATGGCATGAGCATTCGAAAAAGGTATTTTCGAATCAGAACAAGACCCACGTCCAGATGGTTATGTTAACATTTGACTATGTCATCACTTTCAACCCCTAAAATGTGTGCAATATTCTTTTACAAGTTTTGGTGTCACCCATGTCTCTAACAATGCGACGAAGGGATTCTATGATTGTTCGCAAAGATTGCCTTCATCCCTCAGAACTTCCAAGCAATAGTATAACAAATTCGAAAAAGGTGTTGGCACTTTAGAAAATGGCCCACGTCCAAATCGTTGTATCAAAAACAGACCTTAGCATCTCACACAACCCTTTACATTCTTGTGATAATTTTTTACGATTTTCGACGTGATCTTTGTCTTTGACGATATCATGAAGATTTAGTATGTTTATTGATAAAGATTGCCTTTATCCTATAGAACTACCGAACGATGGTATAAAAAATTGGAAAAAAGTGTTTGAACATGAGAAAAAGGCCCACGTCCAAATCGTTGTATCAAAAACAGACCTTAGCATCTCACACAACCCTTTACATTCTTGTGATAATTTTTTACGATTTTCGACGTGATCTTTGTCTTTGACGATATCATGAAGATTTAGTATGATTATTGATAAAGATTGCCTTTATCCTATAGAACTACCGAACGATGGTATAAAAAATTGGAAAAAAGTGTTTGCAATTTGAGGAGTGACCTACGTCCAGATCGTTGAGTAAAAGATGTTCCATGGTATCTTATACAACCCTTTGTATTCGAGAGATAATTTTTCACAATCTTCGACCTGATCTGTACCTTCAATAGGACCATTAAGAAATGGGATGATAAGTGGCCAAGATTACCTCATCTTTCAGGAACGTCAAACAATAGTATAAAAAATTTGGAAGTGGTATTTTTGATTTAGAGGATGACCCACATCAAAATCAGACGTGAATCCTCACGAGTCCAGGAACCCTCGTTGCCATTGAAATTCTGGATTCGAAGGGTAAAGTGATAGATTTCAAAATAGTGTGTAGACTAAAAACTATTATTGGCTTAAAAAATTTATGGCATTCATCATTATCTCCCAAGTTATGTTTTCTTACTTGTTCACAAGGAGATGTTAAAATTTTAGTGCTTTACCTAATTCTAAAATGCCATATGGAAAACTAGATAATCGTTTACGAAATTCCAACAAGGGAAACTCAGAGAAGGGGCCTAAAAAGCAGTAACAAAAAATAATTCGGCAACTATGTGAGACGATGAAGGTAGAATACGAAGGAAAAAATAGTCAAAAAAGAACCAGAGAGTCAAGCCGATTGAGGTTCAGTTTAGACTTTAACTAACCAATCCCAGTGAGTTGATCGAGTTGTGGCCAATCAGTGCTTAATTTGTGCATTCGTATTCACTAGTGATCTCTCTTTCTCTCTCTTCTTCTTTTCCGAACTTTCTCTTTTTTTATTTCTTCTTTTTACGATTTTCTCTTCAGTCCTCTCGCATTTCTGCTTTATCCTTTCCTACTCACACTTCCTCCCGAGTCGTAATAAACAGTTGCTTTTCTCTCCCTCTCTCTTAACCAGATTGGCCTCGTACGAGCCTTTCCGCCGATTGTTTCCACCTCGCGAGTATCCTCGTTACGCAATCCTGAATAGAATTTTTTCCGAGGGCTTTACGAGAGGGATGCTATTGAAACGTGGCCTCAGGACGTGTATTGCACGGGAATAAACCCTTAGCACAATCAGTGGAAGATTCGCAGGCATGTATTTACGATCTGCAGAATCTTGATAGTCATTGGGTAAATTACTTAGCGAGTAAAACGAATCGTTATTATCAACTATTATTTCTTTGTAGAGGAAAAAAGTACCTGAGGAAATAGACTTGGATCTATTATCAGATTGAAAAATAATTATTACTCATGTTTCAAATATACCTTCTGCAAAGAATTGAAGTACTTGAAGGAAGAATACAATGCGCAGAGGTAGGAAGAGCATTGATATCATTTTTGTAAAATAAACTGAATTTTCACATGAATAATGATCAATATGTCGAACTAATTAGGTTCTTTGTTATAACGTTGACAATACCAAACCAGTACATTATTCCTAGCGCCCTTGTACATGCGTCATCGTTCCAATGCACCTATAACAATGCTAGGGGATCGAAAGTGTATTATTGGATGCATAATGGAAACGCTTCGTGACAAATTGGTTGCTTCATAGACGAAAACAGGCGAGCTTTGTTCTGAGCTTGCTCAAACTTGCTTTTTCACAGCAATCATTCATCTATCAACGCGTATAACACTACACATCATTGAAATGGATACTCATTTATACCATTTAAAAAAAATTGTACACGCTACTTGTCTTTTTTACTCTTTTCTCAGCGAGTAACGCATTTAGGTTATAAAGATTATTGTAGAATGAAATATATGTTTAATCCTAGGATAGGAACGTAATGAAATTTTTATAAACATAAAATGAGATTCCACGCAATTTCACATATTTGTTACTTTCTTGAAACAGACAGGTTTTAGTTTAAGAAGATAACAATTTTAAATGTTTTGAAATAATAGATGAATTGAGCCTGTGGAAAAAATGACTCGCTTAACGCTCGGTCGCGTTGTCCATCTCTTTTTTTTGTCAGATAAAATGATGAGAAAATTACCCGAAAAATGAGACTCTGAGAATCGGGTTTGAAAAAAATCATCCTAATAGAATTTGATAGACGCACATTTTTTATTTAAACATTTTTTTCATCGGGGTTTTATTTTTCGAAAAAAATTATTTAATGAAATTATTCTTTAGAGAATAAAGTATTTTTTCATATTAATAATATGTTAATGGATATTATGATGGAGTACTTTCCAAGAAACCATGATTGGTATATTTTTTTGAAATCATTGATTGTCAGAGTATTTTAATTGTATTTCTGTTGTTTATAGACCAATGGTTTTGAAAATTTTCAAAATACATTTTTAGAGCCTAAGAAACAACTGCATCAAGTTTTAATCAAAATTTGTTCATAATATTCTTAGAGGTACAAGTTCAAACTGTCGTGCTTTTTTAAAGAAATATTTATTATTTATACATATTCGTTTTCAACAGAATTGTTTGCTTTGTGAGCATCAGAAGGGTCAACATGAACTACGATCAAATATTCAAATCAACATATTTACAAATTGCCGAGTTTTCGCGAGTTTAGTTTTAAAAATCATTGATTTTGACCGCTCGGAAAATTTTAATTAAACATTTTTTTTTCGAAAAATAAAATTGATGAACAAATTTGTTGAATAAAAAATGTGCGTTCTATCAAACTCTATTAGGATCATTTTTTTCAACCCGATTTTCTGAATCTCATTTTTCGGGTGATTTTTTCGTTATCTTATCTGATAAAAAAAGAGACAAAAGACACGTCTGAGCGCAAAGCGAGTTATTGTTTCCACGGGCTCAATTAGTTCAAGCAAAATTGTAAGGATATATTTTTGCAAAGATTTGGAAAAACGGGCCGGTCTGCAGTCACATAATATCAAAGTTCGTGTTCTAGGATTAAATAAACATGAGTAACGGCAATGAAATGATCATGGATTTGACGTTATCAAGTCAGCAAATAAATTGCACAATATTTTCGTTTTAGTCATTTCGTCAGTATCATGTCCCTCAATGTTTATTGTATCACTTTACTTAAAAATCGATTAGAAGAACACAAATTTCGCATTTAAATGAATTGCCTTCGAAAAGCAGTAATTTTAGCACAAAATAAAGTAATCAAAACATAATACTTTTTCTAGATCTAGATCATATCAATTGCTCCGTAACAATAAAAAATTTTGGCACTGATATTTTTACATATATTGTTACAATTTGACATTAGGGTTTCGAGATATTCAAAAAATTATTCTTAAAAATTGTTTTAGATATGAATTTCTTTTAGCTTGAAATAAAGTTAAGAAAATTTGCAATCATATTTATGATAAAATTATTACAAGTGTATCTAAAGAAAAATTCTGTTCTCAAACAACTTTTTAATTATTGATTTTTTCTTCTGTTTATAAATATTTTTGTTGAATTTTAAGAAAACAACAAAATTTCAAGTAACAAATTTTTCATTTTGATGAGAAAAATTAATTAATGTATTTAAAAAATCTGTATAACCAAATGAAGTTAAAATATGTAGAGAATGACAAATTTATTCCACGCTTTCAATTCTGAAATCACAGCAATACTCTAGGATACCAAATCTATTCATTTTAAAGATAAAAACTAAATGGTGCATATAAAAATCTCCTATATCTGAATGAGCTTATATTACACACAAAATTACAAATTTTATCCAAGTTTTATACGGGCAGCAATAAAAATTACCCTTCAATAAAAATGTTCAAATACGGAGAAAATAAGAGCATGATTCTTCTATAAGAAAGCAAATTGCGCATACAATATGCAAAAGTAAACAAATCAATAACGAATTGAGAAGTACAGTACACAACAGAGCTTTTTGGTTGAAATGTAAGACTTAAAATTTCTCATAGATTCAATATTTCAAGAATTCGAAATCGTTCGAACCCTCAAAATACAAAAGAACCGTCCTTGAAATTTTGAATTATACTTTTGTTTGGACGCTAAGGGGAATTTGAGTTTGTAGTAATATAAGTTCGAATTTATTATTTTTGAATTTCTCATAGAGTTATTGATACCTGTACAATATTCCACAATGATTTTCACAGGTAAAACTCAAGAGACATAAAATTTGAATCAAGATCAAACTAAAAGAAGAAAAAAACACGTGTTTGGATATCTAGGAGTGGTGATTGAATAGAAGAAAGGAGGAATAGGTAGATTGTGAAGAGAGCAACTATTGGCGAGCAGAAATCTAGTTTATGCAGGAACAGGGGATGCTTTTGTTCTAACAACGAATGACAGACGAGACTGGCCAGGTATACAAGGCAAGCGGCGTCGATAGCGCAGACTTGAATCGTAAATCGTGGTGATTTAGGAGGTTGACCGACATATTGGGCAACGCGAGGCTCAAACTCTACTACCTGTCAACCAGTATGCGAACATTCGCGAACCACTGAGACCAACAAGACCAGACTGATTCCAAACGATGCATCATGAGCTCGACGTGTAGATAGCGCAAGGGATGCCGTTGCTCGTTGAACCATGCTTCCTTTATCATCATTCTATTCGTCGACATCCTCTTTGGTGTATATAGGAAATGGCTAGAAACACCAGTTATGGACCACTTAGATCCCATTTATGAGAACGTATATACCCAGTTTCCGGCCTAAACTCGTCAAGCGCTATTTCGATTTCTGAGGCACTTTCGGTGCTTAAAATTTCTTCATGAGAACACATGAGATGCTATACGACGAATGTAATGGGTGTTAGTGACGATAAACTTGTGCTATCACTTACGACACGGATAAGAATCATGTTCATAAAATGTCGTTTCGAACAGTAATACGATTTTCGGCAGAATGCTACGATAAACTTGTAATTGTTCTATTCGATTAGAGATTTTATCTCTAGAGGTATCTTTGATTCTTTGAATTTTATTAGTTTTTCGCATTCATTAATCGTGGTAATTGTTTCTCGAAATAGTTCTTCTTTTAAGCTACTCTTGACATGTGCAATTTATTCTAATTTAAACCAATGAACCAAGAAGAAGAAAATACGACCAGTATTAGAGATTACAGATACGAGACGAAAATATAATTTTTACTTTTCGTTCTAAATGAACTTTTTTTACGATTTATTCATGAAGCGTATAAAAATCTCCTGAATTTGAAATAAAATTGAAGAAATTTGTATTTTGTTCATTTGAATAATTTAGGCGTTGCTTTTTAAGAGAAAGATACAAGAATAGCCATTAAAACCTTTTGAGATAACATTATAGACTGAGTCAATCAAATAATTACCCATCAGCTCTTTTCCAAAGACTTCACAAGTAACCTTCAGCATTCAGACTATGAAACTGAACTTTTGGAAACAAAAGAAAACTTGAATTTAATGCCTTAATAAAATAATAACTCACAATTCATCAAATCATTCAAACTGATTTGCACTTTAATTTATGTTCAGGATGGTTTCAAAATTTTCTTCTTCCAGAAACGTTGATGTAATGAATTGAGAGAGATATTATTAAATTGGGCAGTTTCTGTTTCAAAGATTACTTATTGTGGCGTTTAGAATTTTGAAGCATGTCAGATAGGAAAAGAATCTTTCTTAACAATTTTTATTTCTTAAATTGATAATTTTAATTCAATTTAACCAACTTGTTTATTTGGAAAAATTCGGTACATTCCACAAAACATTCTTATTGAATCGAACAAATGTGGGATGAATAGAAGAACATCGTTTGTATATCCGATGTACAATGCATGTACAATGCATAATTGTAAAATTTTATAAAACATTTATACATAGCTCTATATGAAAAAAAAATGTTCTAGATATATTTTTATTCAAACTTTAAATGTGGTAGAATAGTAAAACAAAAGTACTTCAAGGATTTAAATCTATATTGTACTGAATACAACACAAATAGAAACTAATACGTAAATACTGCAAGAATGAACGTCTATATACATTGCACCAATTACAGAATCCTTTTGTTCATATTCGCAAAATGTATTTTTAAATATAAATAATATGACTCATTGTTAGAGAACAATTTCTTTGAACAAAAAAAAAACTTTTCTTTGAATTTCACAATTTTTTCATTATTTTGGTAAATTCTTTTGAATATGAACAAATCTGTTTCTCTAATTTAAAGAAAGTTTCTTTAAATGAAAAAAATTAGTTTCAATTTAAAGAAATATTTTTGATTTGAATAAAATTCTTTTCAATAAGTAATCCATACAAATCATATATAGGAAAAGGTAATTTATTTATAATTTACTGTATACTACATATATTGTGAATGCCAACACAAATTTTGTACAATATGACTGTAAGAAAACATCCTGGGATGTAATAGAAGAAATAATAAAAACCATTCGAAAGTTTTAAGCTGTTAGTGCATTACAATGAGTCTAAGTAAAAAAGATCTTTCATCACAGAGTAAAGTGTAAGAAGCCAGAAAAATAAATCTTCTCAAGTTTTCAATCATCGAAGTAGATCGTTGCGCGTAGCACCGTATCTAGCGAGCTACATTCCAGAAGGTTGCTTCGATGAAGCAATTTATTACAACGAGAAGAAGCAGGACGTAAACGATCAGAACCGGTAAACGGATTCCCAGAGATTCCAAGGTTGGTGTGCAGCTAGAGAAATCGTCACGTCGACCAGTCTCGCGTACATTGAATCAGCTTAATTGAATAGTCTGTATGACCAGCGCGTGTTCGACGTCTGCTGTATCTAACTGTCGTGTATCCATCAGTGTGCATGGTGGGATGATGCCAAATTGATGCTGTTTGCCGTCTCTCTAAGCCTCAATCTGCCGCGTTGATTCTATGTTACGTATACATCCAGCCGGATCCTATAACGTTCGGCGTTAAGCCCACCGCATTATAGATACGGTGTATACGTGGGTGGTGGGTGGTGGGTGAGTACTTCCCAAGCAACCAGAAGCACACAAGTACTTGAGTGCTGCTGGTACAGTACAATACCCGTCGATTCACAACGAAAGATTGTCCTCTCCAATCCACCCTGCTGCTGCTCCCTCTTCGCAACACACTTTCAAGATTGTCTATTCTATTGGTCTCTGCTAGGCTATGCAAAACTTTACTAGAATAGTGTTTCCTCAAAACTCACTCTACCATCCAGTAATATAGAGAACTAATCCGAAACTGAGAAAACGATTTGGTATGACCAACAAAAGTTTTGTTAGTTTAACATAATCATGTTTTTGGTATGTGTGCAATACAACAGCTTTGTTAGACCAAAGAAATTTTTTTGTTAGGTCTTTTTGCTCTTATCAATATAAATATATTAATTATTATTATTATAACCATTGTCACGTATCAATGATTATATCATCACTATTATTATTAGTAATATTAATTATAGATCATTTATGTAGTCGTTGTTATTGATAATATTATTATTAACTATAATGTCAATTCATAACAATGAACAATATATATGATTAATAATTGATTAATTACAACAAAGATTTCTTTTGGGAAAATGGCCTATCTAATATGCAACTAGTGATACTCGGATAATGTAGGCAGTGGCAAAAATTTCACCTAATTTGAAATTATTATATTATTATCATTCTTATTATTATTATGACTGATTATAATAAGATAAATTATTAAAAACGAATATTTTTATTCATTGCAATATAACAACTAATATCATTATTATTATTTATATTAACCCTTTGCGAACGAATGTTGCCGCACAAGCGACATCACATTTCTATTCACTAGAATAAAATATTCTATTCTAAAATAATAATTATTATTGTTCTTTAATAAAGTCTAAAATTCCATTAAATAAAATATTTCTTAATTAACTTCATACATTTAATGATTTAGTACATGATATCGCTTTCTTCAACAAAATTTGTTCGACCCAGCGAGAAGCGCACTTGAAAAAGCGCTCGATCGCAAAGGGTTAATATTTTATTATTATTCTTATTTGTATTAGTGATTCTAATGTTTAGATAACCAATTATAATTAGTTTTCTATTACAAAGTGTTATTGTTATTGCTATTAATTATCAAGTACATCAATAGCAATAAACAGTAAATGGATATAAATAGATAATTAATAATTAATTGGATAAGACAGATAATTATAATGTAATATTATTATATGACTTCTACTACTATGTTAAAACTATATCTTTTATAATTAAAACTAATATATTGTCATTATTATTTTATAGCTACAATATTACCAATGTTTACAAACAATGTAATTGACTCTCGCGACAAAGTCTACCTGAACTTGGCGGCACACATTCACACAACTTCTTAAAAAGATGTCGATGACACCAACACCATGAAGCCATGACCTACACGGACTTAGAAAACCTGTGTGAATCCTCAAGCTCACCAACGCAGCACACTAGCAAGCTGGGCCATTCTTCCAATTCAACACACTGACACCCAAGATTCTTATGGACTTCGAAAAGGCTATTGAAACCATGGAAATCAAATTCGCATGCTTTCGTCTTATGGATTGAAACTACCGATGACAAAATACGCCAGACTGTAAGGCCTAAAGATCAGTCTAGTAGGGGTCTAAGTCTGAGTCTAAGTGTTATCCAGAAAAGTGCGTATACAAGTCTTCGGAACTCGTCTATCTGTTCTGAAAATCTATATTATCCGAATCGTCAAGGAGTAAAACAATATCCAAATTACAACGTGACGTATACGGCATCATAATTGTACAATCTGAGAACTACGTGTTTTTGTCATCAATACAAAGGGATTATTTACCAGTAATAGAGGAGGTACCTCTGATTACCACCAGCCGAGGATTCAATAACCTCACCAGGGTAGAGACTCTAAGTTAGTTTCGCGCTGTATAGCGCATCAAGCCTTTTTTATTAATTCACAAGATAAAAAAAGCACCAAGATCATGGAGCCAACATTCAAGAGTGGAACCTCTTAGCGCATACCATAGGACATTGGGGCAGCACAGTCGAAACCTTGCACATTCTAGCAGTCCCGAACATAAAACTGTTCGAATCAATCAGTCATCAATAATCCACCTTCCATCCTGGTTATGGCAGAGTATGCTAACCTTCAGAAACACATAAGACCGCAATTGCCTATGTCGGAACTAAAAGGTTGGCAACCAGCTCCTATGCCGTTTACTGCCCCGACGTAGCAAGTCCTGCAGGAAACAATAGCGCATACAATAGTATCCTCGAAGATTCTGCAGCTCGTCATGTCGGTGCAGATTACCTCTGTGTCAGAAGAAATGCCACTTTCCTAGACATGAACGCGAATAACCTTCTTGTTCGTAATGTTCCTTAACAAAGCTCCTCCAATCTCCTCATTTACAGGAAAATTTTGAATCAAATGAACGAACTCGCAGCAGGAAGAAATGGTGAAGAAGCAGATGCATTAAGAAATGAGTTTTTCCCCAGAGGCTAGGGGACAACAGGAATAATCAGAATAATGGCGATGAGGAAGAAGAGGCCCAGGGGATACAGGGGGTGGTGGTCATTTTTTTGTCTATGATTTCTCTTTCTATTACCAGAAATCGTCTTGGTGCGGTTCATAGGATTCGCTGAGACGTATCGCTTCGTCGCGTATTTTGGAATCGGTTATGTAATCCGCTGAAATCGAAGGTTCGACAATCATGTCTATGCGCGTGAGAAATATATTAGCTGCGTGTTTCTCGACTGATATGCCATCTTGTTAAAAGATAACCTTAGCTTGAGGAATGATATCTCGATCTTTGCTAACCTTGTGTTTCGTACATTTATTGGGAAGGACGTAAAATTTTAGGGGATATTCATTATCGTCGATGGGAACAGGTGTCTGTATACCAAGTCTAGAAGTATGAAACCGGAATTTTTTTTGCAAAAGTGACACGTCTGTTGCATGAAAATAAATAAAAATAAAACTGTTCGTCTTTTAAATCAAACCAGTTATACAGCCATTCTCGTACATTTTCGTACGAAGTGAAGCGTTGTTCAGCGAGAGCGTGGCCCAGTGATGCGAACAGATGGTAATCTGACGGAGCCAAGTCTGGAGAATAAGCGGCATGCGCCAGTATTTCCCAACTGAACGTCTCGATCGTTTCTTTGACCCGTTTCGCTGTGTGTGATGGGGCATTATCGTGAAGAAAAATGACTTTGTGTTGCCTTCTTCGATAATCCCGTCGTTTTTCTTGTAATGCTCGATTTAAATCGATCATTTGCTGTTGGTAGCGATTCGTGCTGACAGTTTCACCAGGTTTTAGCAGCTCATAATAGATAACACCCTTCTGATCCCAGTCTTCGAACTTTTTCGGTGGTTTTCCACGATCTTCGTTTCTCACATCAAAATTACCACTTTTGAATTTTTTAAACCACTCGAAACACTTTGTTTTGCCAAGAGCATGTTCACCGTAAGCGATATATCGACATGTTGATGCTTGTAGTAAATACACTGGTATATCGAACTTGGATTGTTGTCTACTGAAAATATTTCTCAGTTGCTAGAGGGAGAAGATGGCGCTGCAGAAGCGGTCGTACGGTCGCTAAACTGATGGCAAGCACAATCTATAGGGAAACTGCGGTTTCATACTTCTAGACCTGGTATATGCGCCTAAGGTTTCCACGAGGTGATCCTCAATTCCTAACAACATGACATATGTCTTGTGCTACGGAGGGGAACCGATTTCTTTATAAGTATCTTCGCGAATGAAAGATATATCACTACCGGTATCCATAAATGCTTTAAATTTGACGTTAAATAAATCGACGTTTTTGCACACAGTACTGTCGTTGAAAGGTGTAATGGTGTTTACAATTGAAACGGATTTAGAAACATTAGGTTTCCTGCTGGTCTCCACTTTACAATCTTTAGCCTCATGACCGAAATGGTGACAACGAAAGCACTTCTTACCTCTACTTTTTGTTTACAGTTGTAACATCCAGTAATCTTCTTATCCTCTGTGGTATCTTGAGTTTTCTTCCTTTGTTTATCATTTCTTCTCGTGTACTTTTTCTCAATGAGGTGTTCCTTTTCGCTGATTTCTTCGTAAGTGCAAAACTTATCTTTAAATTCCTTGAGGTTTTTGACTCCAAAAAGTATCACTTTGTGTGAGATATCATCGGACATTTCATCAATGACGTATTATATCAATGCGTCGGTTTCAATGTGTCCTCTTGGAGATAACTCTTTGGTTACCAGAAAATATTTTTGGACTGTTTTGTTCTTCTTCTTGTTCTCTCTTTTAGCAAGTAGTTCGTGTAGTTGGGAACTGATGATCTTCATAGAGAATTCGCAACTAATGCGGCCTTCAGAGTCCTCTATGTGTTTGTAGTGCCTTCACTTTGAATAAACAGTTTTGCAATTCTAGTGAGCGAATTCTTTGCAAATATTAATTTTTGGAGTTCATTCTAACCGCACAGTTTTGATGCTACTTTGAATTCTGCTACCCATTGTTGTCGCCATTGTCGTCCTCTTTATCTTCTTTATCGAAATTTTTCAGGTAGGAAATTAAATTCATGAGTACTTTACAAATTATTACGCATGCGTCGTCGTAAATTTCGATCGATTGACCAAAAAATTGTGTTCGCTTGAAAAGAATTGTTCAGGACAACAAAACGAGATGAAACAAAATCATGTTGTCAGGCCATCATAATACTTGTTCAACTCAACAAAAATAATTTTTTGATAGCAAAAATTTTGTTGTGGCAACAAAAAACGCTCACCAAAACTATTTTTTTACGATTACTGAATTTTTTTTCTCAGTAGACTGAAGATACGTGTATTATGGGCAAAGTGGCTTTAAGATTCTATGGCTTAGATATTTCCAATGGCGAATTTGTATAATCTAAGCGCACCCAGGAGTCTGGAACCCTGAAATTAAAGCAGACCTCCAACCCTACAGCCATTGGATTTAACCCATTTTTGTGATGGTTATTATGATGAAAAAAATCCAAGGCAAGGATCTGATGTTAACTCTGGGAATAATAAAATTTATTAAATGAAAACACAACTGAGATGAACAAAAAATCGAGTGCGAGCTGATAAGATAAAACTGTTTTTATTAAGTTCTGAAAAACGCTTCGTTTTGGTCATTACTTTCTTCAACCTAGATTGAAATTAAGTGACTTGTATCATTCAAACAGTTTTCAACAAAAAATACTATAATGGGCAATATATTATTTTACAAAAAATTATTATAAAAAAATTATAAAAGTATTTTTTTATATTATAAAACGTGTCTTTTTAGCTGGTAGGATTAATCAATAAAACATTTTCAGTTGTTATTCATAAAATTATAATATCTATCATTCCCTTACCGTAAAAATTAAAAAGTATGATAGAGAAAATGTAAATGCAGTTAATAAAGGGAGGGATATTTGCAAGAGGGAAGAATTAAAGTTATCTCGTATGGATAACGGAATCAGCTGAGGATTAGTTGAGGAATATTTAGCATCGTTTGATCTTGAGGTGTCAAATATCGACCATCACTTAACCTTTCTTGGTTAGACTCAGTTTAATGTTGCGGAGATGAGCATTGCCGGTCAGATGAGGTCATCGGTTTTACGATTGTCGGCTCCGCGAAATAAGCTCTGGAAAGGAGCTAAATAGCTCGCTCAGACCTGAATTTGTGTTGCGATATTTCCTTTAGATACTTCCTTAGATTTCAATCGAATTACTATATACAATTTCCTATCGAACATATATCGACTTTATCGGTAGTCAGAAAAACATCCAGACCTAACATAATTTAAGGAATGTCCACGACTTCTGATATCTACCCGGATGTAAGTGAATTGAACATAGAGGAAATTTTATGATCCTGATTTATGGAATGATTTCGAAATGTCGTTGCTGAGTCGCATCAAATGCTACGATAGGAACGTGAATTTAATTAGCTCAGAGGAAATTGGAGATAAATAAAGTGTAGATGCTACAGTAAATTTCAATTGGTCAACATAAGCTTTATGGAATGTTCGCATCCTAGATTCAAATTTGAGTACTTTTTTATTTAATTGCTCAATTTTATAATTAAAATATTCAAGTATGGTTCATATTATAAGTAACTGAGTTAACACCAACAAAATTAAGATCGAAAACAAACAACAATAATGGATTTTTAATTTTAAAAAACCTCTATTTGGGTTTCATTCGTAATTTTAATTCCAATCTACATTTTATAGGAATGTGAAGATTAAAACTTGAACAAAAAAGGGGAAAAGCTTTCGTGGATACAAAATGCGTAGGAGAAATACGGAAAATTTCAAGCCTTTATTACGTTAGGATTTTATCAGAAACTTATTTCTTTCAGTAGAAAAAGTGGAAATTTACTGAAATTTACTGAAATAGGCTTTGCCCTCAATTCCGAGAATCGCACATGGCATGGGTAAGGATTTTCCCCAGTAAAAAAGTTGTATATATATATATATATATATATATATATATAAAGGGACCATAATTTATTATTCCTAAAAGGGATCCACATATCAAACAATATGGTGCAATCGTTAAGGAGATAAGTATTCTAGACAACAATAATTTTTAAGAGTATAATTGAAAAATATGTGGGTTATCACACAAAAAAGAAAAAAAAAATGTTCTCTATAAAATGTCTCAAAAAGAACCCATTTACATGATTTGATACTTTGGAGTTACTGCTGGTTGATAAAAAACCTTAACCCTAATAATGTATATTTAAAGAAGTATTAACAAAAATATTTGAGGGAAAGTGATATTGTTGTGAAGATTCGTTGTAATTTGCAATTTACAATGACTTTTTCTATAAACATGATTTTCAGGTTATGAACATGTTTCAAAGCATGAAGACGCATTTATACGTCATGAGACTTGATCCTAAATGGCATTTAGACCAACGACTGTGGATACGAAAAAAAGAGCCTCCAGTTTTTTCTATGCATTTCCATAAATTCATTTTACTAAACTTTAGACTAAACTAATCAGTTAATTTCGCGGCTGCATAAAGAAGCAGTTTAAATTCAAAGAAAAAGAGGATAGGTGTAACCGATTGTTTGATTTTCATGACTTACTTTTGAAGTCATGGACCAAAGTAGGTCACGTGATAAAAATTTTGAAGTATGATTTATTTTATTAATTATTTTATATACTTCCGTTAAAATGGATAATCATTTGTCTCATTTACAAATTCCAGTGTAATATTCTTAAAAATTTATCAGAAACAATATTTTTCCTGATAAGCAGAGGAAATGGATGGTGAAGGTTTGAGACGAAACCTTGATAATTTTTAGGGTCGACTTGCCCCTGAAGCAAAACGTGATGCACCTATTCGTTTTTGACGTCTCTGCAGAGGAGAGAGAAAAAAGAGAAATGCGACAGAATATTCGAGAGGTAAAAAGAAAAGGAGGGAAACGAAGTGAAAAAAAAAAAAAAAAGAGTAGACCGGCTTTTTCACAGAGAGAAACGCTGGTGGTCACTTCCGAAGGGTTACAAATTCGTGTCGATGCAGCACAAAGTGGCATCCACTCCCTCTCCTCCCTCTTCGACCTTTACCCTTCACCCTTTTTCTCCCTAATACCACAGGCGCTTCGACACTGGTTTGGTCGTTCCTATCGATCTAGGCAGCTAAAAACTTGTGGTAACCACCGAGGCTGGCTTTTGTGAGCATCGCTTGGCGGTTTGTCTCGCGTTTATATACTTTTGATCTTTGATATCAGAGACAAATATCAGAGAATCTCAGAGATTCATTAATATGTAAGTAACTTGTTGCCATTAAAAGTTACGATACTGAAAAACGTCAGGAGATAAATTTATATAGTGACGGAAATGTTGTATATTCATTTTCCGGAACTTGACAAGTAACTATAGGACTTATGCCTAGGAAACAACTCGTAAAATTTTCGGAAAAAGTCCATTTTTTTTCTGACAATTTCCAATAATCCTAACCTTTTCAGTTTGTATTGATAGCATTTGTTTCCGAATTATGTCATATTGTTAGAATACTGGGTTCATAAAAATGTGCAAGAGAATATCATTTTTTACTGTCCTTGATTTCTCCATTATGAATATAACAGAAATAATATACTAAAAATTGAGGTTTTTAGTTCCAAAATGTTGTAATCAAAAGAAAAGTATTGACCATTGCAGTAATTCGTTATTTCTTAATAAAATGTTCAAAGTTTGATTGAAAAAAATAAAATGAGTCTGAACCACTTTCCCTGTATAATTCTTATGGAGAAATAAGTGGCTCACATTACCTGAAGTTACAGGTAACTTGAGTCATTTACATCTTTTTTTAAAATGTTGCTTTAATTAAGTCAATGCTTATTTATACTTAAAAAATTTGAAATGCTTCTGTGAAAAAAGAGACGTTTTCGACTGTGTCGGGATTCGAGCCCAGGTCTTTCGATTGCTGGTCGACTGCTAAAATTCAGGATATACATAATTAAACATTGAAACTATCATTTAGTGTTGAGAATTAATTTAAAAATAAATTACATTAATTGCTGTAAAAACTTTTCCTTAGATGGCCCATTACTGTAAGTATTCGATCTATAACTTAATTCGTGCGGTTTGCTAAGAGATGGCGTAACTCGATTATTACTCCATCGTTCCAATATTCCGAACATGCGTTGGAAAGCTACAGTCATTGTGCGTCTTTTTCAGTATATGTCATTCATTTGAAGCGTAAACAACAATAATTTTTTGTCACTCAAATATGTCGAACTTTGTGCCTGAAAAAGTGTTTTTGTGGGGAGTTCTTCTTCATTTCTTTAATATGAAGAAAACTGCTGCCGAAAGTCATCGTATTTTGGTGGAAGTTTATGGTGAACATGCTGTAGCTGAGCGAACGTGCCAAAAGTGGTTCGCACGATTTAAAAGTGGTGATTTTGGCTTGCAAGACGAAGAACGTCCTGGGCAGCCAAAAAAGTTTGGAGATGAAGAACTGGAAGCATTACTCGATGAAGATTATTCCCAAACACAAGAAGAGCTCTCAGAATCTTTGGGAGTCACTCAAGCAGCCATTTCAAAACGTTTAAAAGCAGCCGGATACATTCAAAAGCAAGGAAATTGGAACGCCACAAAAAAAAGTCATTTTTGCATCGGATTGTTACTGGTGATGCAAAATGTATCCATTACGACAACCCCAAGCGCAAAAAATCATATGTGAAACCCGATCAACCAGCCAAATCAACGGCAAAGCCGAATATCCATGGCGCGAAGGTAATGCTCTGTATTTGGTGGGATCAGAAGGGTGTGCTGTATTATGGGCTGCTAAAACCGGGTGAAACCATCAATGGAGAACGCTACTGAACACAATTAATCCGTTTGAAGAGAGCAATAGCCGAAAAACGCCCGGAATATGCGACCAGACACGAGGCAATAATTTTCCATCATGACAACGCTCGGCCCCATGTTGCTATTCCGGTTAAGAACTATTTGGAAAACAGTGGGTGGGAAGTTTTTACCCCACCCGCCTTATAGCCCAGACCTTGCCCCTGCTGACTACCATTTGTTCCGGTCGATGCAGAACGCCTTCACTGGAATACCGTTCGCATCAGAACAGGGTATCAAAAATTGGCTTGATTCATGCTTGGCCGCCAAGTTGGCGCAGTTCTTTTGGGATGGAATCTACAAATTGCCAGAGAGATTGGAAAAAGTTATAGCTTTAGATGGGCAATACTTTGAATAATACTATTGTATATGTTTTTCTTAAATAAAGGTTCAAATTTTGAAAAAAAAACCGCACGAATAAAGTTATAGACACAATATATAACTGTTAAAAGAAAAACATTTCCAAGACCGTTTGACGTTTTTAATTTTCAATTTATCTCTGATTGGATCTTTTCTTCACATAGCGCGTTAATTAATTTAAAATTAATCTTTGAATAATATAAACGTATTTACTAAAAGATGTAAATATGATTGAAATTGTATAGGTTTGATCGAAATAGTCTAGTAAAATATTAAAAACCGATCATTCGAACTTCAATGTTCAAAGTTTCATAATTTATCCTAGAATAACACAACTAATAGGAGTTCAAGACATTCCCGGGAAAATCGATGAGTTTACCTCAGATGGCTTATTATGTATACAGGGTATCACCCTCGTTGCTGAACGCTGTCTGATATCCCAAGAATCTCGCGGGTTACCATCATCTATAGAAGGCTGACTTGAGTTAAGCGTTACAAAGATTCTTGGCTGATCCTCAGGGAAAAGATCTCAGCGTGGATCCACAACCCTCTTTCCTTCATCGCCCATATCCTTCAGTTTCGCTTTTTCAGCCTTCTATGTTGCATCAAAACCCTTAATACTAACAACTCCAAGTTTCCCTAAGCACTCAGCTTATGTGATTAATCGCTCATTATGTTAATATTTCAGGAATCCGGAAACAAAAAGTTTAACTCGAGTCCTCCAGCTTCGCACTACATTTCTTGCTTCGCTTGTGGTGTCGCCTAGACCAGTTACGATTAATTAGTTGTCATTAAAATTTCCCAGTGGGAATGTTGTTTTAGTGTTCAAACGTGATGCACAAATAAAAAGAGCATACTTTGAGTAAATAGAAGAGGTAGAAGTGAAGTTGAATGTTTGCGGTTTTAGAGTACGCAACATCATAGGTAGAAGTTTCTAAATTCGAAGGGTAAAAAATATTTAGCATGGAATGATAAAATTCGTTGGAAGGTTCTTATGGTCGAGCAACTTGATTGGGCTTTTTGAGGAAAATATGGATCTGTTTGCAGAAAAGTTTGATAATTATGAAATGAGGTGAAGTTTCATTTTCTGAATATATACGCCTGCCAAAAGTAAAGAATTTCAGGTCAGTGCCGGAAAGTAATTTTTACCACTGCTGCGCGTGCGCATTTCAAGCAAAAATTTACATTTCCTACAATTTCCCATTCATCCCTATGGTGAACTTCAAATGTTTGGGTTATTTTGGTTAACAGAAACAATTGATGATAGATTCGAGTTGTTATCAAATTGATTTCGACAATCAGAAAACAATTTTTTGATGAACTTTTATTTGCACGCTCTACATGTATAGTAAGTGGCATATTTCTTTTATATTTATTATAAAAAATGTGGAAAAAATGTGAGGAAGTCATGCAATTTTGACTGGTGTCAAGTTTACATTCTTCCCTCACTTGTTACACAATATACAATTTCCTTTTAATATTTTCTGTAATGAAGGAAAATTTTTACAAGTAATAAAACCTTACTTCATTTTATTTAAACATTTTTTCAAGATTCTTGTGTGAATATATACATTTTTAAAAATTAACCTGAAATTTTGTTTGCTTTCTGAAAGAAGTGAAAGTTTTCACCAGAAATTACAATTTAGAAAATATCATGTTGCATGACGTTCATCGAATGATGACAAAAAATTTTTGTTCAAAACAAAATTAATTATTATATCTATATTCAGAGCTTTTTAAGTATATATTCTGCTATTAAATATACGCTTCTTTTTAATTTAATAGGGAATAAACCAATCAGTTAGTCATCAATAATTTAACTGTTAAAAGTAAAACATTTTCTAGAATGTTCCACGTTTTCATAATACTTTCGATTACACAAAACAGACAATGCTTTCGCGATTGTCTTTCTCAAAAAGGCAACGCTAATTTTCTTAATTTTATTTGCAGCAAATTTAAAGATACAAAATACTGGCCATATTATTATACTCACTTTGTTTTTGTTGATCGGATAAAATCTCCTATTATTGACAATACGCATATCAAAATTTTTCCCTAAAAATAACATGGAAGATTTTTAAATTATGCATAAAACGACAACTATTTTTAAATAAATAAATAAATAAACTTGCAAGTTTGAATTTTTACACATTTTTTATTCTAAGTTTAGACCGTTTCAGAATGTAGGATAAAATTAGTATCATTTGTTGGCACGTTTTTTTACAATCTTTCTAAATTCACCTTTAAAATGAGTCAAAGAACATCTAAAAACAGCAATTATTTTGGGAGTTATTCATAATTAAAGAAAAGTTTGAACTTTTTCACAATATCTTCCTGAGAAATTGACAAAAACGCATTATCATGAGGTCGTTTCATGCATAATTTTGACGTCTTTAATGTTATTTTTGGTGAACAGTTTTAATAAGTGTATTGTCAATATTATGAGATTTTATGCAGTTTACATAAACAAAGTGAGTATAACAATATAACCAGGGACTGTACATTCATGAACTAGAAATTATAAAAATATACAAAATCTGTCCTAGTTCTAACAAAAAATTGTAATTTTTTGTACTTTTCGAAAATTCTTGTACCCTCCATTATTTTTCTCTATTTCTACATAAACTATGTAAATAGACAGCCATAAATAGAAAAAGATGAAAGAAATTGTAGTACAATTAAAATCCTTATAGTATTTATGGTAGAGTGGACGGAAGCAATCGGAAAAAGAATCATCCGAGTCGAATGGATCGAATGAGCCTGAACTCGTCTCGAGTAAGCGATAATTTGGTCTTACGGTGCAGTTTGTTTGCAGTGGCGATGTCGGCGTTGGTCCTGGATTCTCTAGGGGTATAAAAGAGGTATCCCGGAGAATACGATAGAAAGAAAATGAGACCGGCAGAGCTGCAAGTCGGCAGATCAAAGTGAGTAGTACTTGCCTTCGTCTTGTGTGCTTTTTTCTTAAATCGTTGAAACGAAAGAAGATAGAGGGAGAATGACTTTTTGAAAAATTGGCCGTCACTAATAATTGAGTGACAGAACGATAGGCATGATTGAACCGACGGAGGAAAAGATAAATGAAGATAAAACTAGAGATGAAGGGAATAAAAGAGAAAGAAAGGTGAGAGGAACTCTAAGGAGAGGAAATGTCTGAACGAGTGAAGGAATAGAAAGTGTAAGGGAACAACCCATCCAGGGAGCAAAGTCCCGCGACCAGAAGTGCACATTCAGCAGCTTCAGTCCGTTCGCATTCGGAATATAAATTTGCAACATTATCGCCTCAGAAAAGACGCCACCCCTTTTCCAAACTGGCTGCTGAGACCTGGATAGGAGATCTGACACGCGTGTCTTACCTTCATCCTTATATCAGCATTTCAAACTCTTCAAATTTGTTGCCCATGATCGACTTGAATCCAATCTTGAAGGCTTAGAGTATCTTAAAAGAGCAATAAAAAGTAGATACAATCTTCAAAAGTGATGAGAAAATATTAAAAAGTCTAGTCTTCTATTCAAAACACAATATGAATTATTTTTAAAAATGTGGAATAATTAAAACTTGAATGCTTGGATTATTGCATATCAGAGATAGGATTGTGGGCATATTATCATTGTATTTGATATCTTCATTAGTGACTTGTTTCAGTAATTCCCTAATTATAACAAATGGCTTATAATGTGAATTTCCAATACTAGATATAGTGTTTTTCATTCCTCTTGATACATTTCAACTTTAGAGTTTAATTTTAAAAGAAACCTCTCTGGCGCTTTTACAATAAAAAAACTCAAATGAACAATTGTCATTTTTTTTAGAAATTTTTAATTAATTGTATTTTGTAAAATTGTTCAAATTTTGAATATTGCCCTTTATAGAAAATTACAACGAGAATAAGATAATGAAAATTTTTTGCTGGAATTAGGGCAGTTTTACGAAATTTAACACGTGGATTCAAATTGCTGAAGAAAGTAAAAACTGTTTGTTTTATTTTGATTAATTCAAAAAATATATTGCGACCATGGATGTTTTATGAATCAAAGATCATTCTGAGAAATTTTCTTTAAGGGGGTCTGCCACCTTTAATATTTATATGTTTTGAGTTTAGACCTTCTACCTAATTTTCTTTATGTTTAGTACCTTTATATAGAAAGTTTTCAGGGTTTTTTAAGAATTTCAGCACCTTTATGTATTTTTAAACTAAAAATTTTGAGTTTTTTGGTATTTTTTTCCTTTGAATAACTTTTTTGTTTTTTAACCAATTGTCATAATCCTTTTTTTATTTTGTTTCTTACAATGTTTTAGGTAGTTGTCGTGCCAAAAATCAGTCTCTGGAAAAAGAAGTTTTTCTATGATTTCAAGACTGGAAATTATATCATCAGCCGTGTCATATGTAAGGAAAGACACTCTTTTTAATGAAAAAATTACGAAAAATAATTTTTTAATAATGTTTTTTGTAATAGGATTTTTTCCCGAAAAAATAAGCTATGATTTAAGAAACTTCAATCATTTTCAAAAAATTGGTAAGAAGCGATAGTAAGGAAAAATCCTATTACAAAAAACATTATTAAAAAATTATTTTTTGTAATTTTTTAATTTTTTCATTAAAAAGAGTGTCTTTCTTTACATATGATACGGCTGATGATATAATTTCCAGTCTTGAAATCATAGAAAATCTTCTTTTTCCAGAGACTGATTTTTGGCACGACAACTACCTTAACAAATTTTTGGATATAAAAAATAAGGTAACATGACTGAAAAAAGTGACAAATAAAATAAAAATAAAAAATCCCAAAATTTTATTTGTAAATTTGTTTTCAGTCAAGTTACCTTATTGCCCATACCCAAAAATTTGCTACACATTGTAAGGAAAAAAATAAAGAAAGAATCAATTGGTTCAAAAACAAGAAAGTTATTTAAAGTCAAAAAAATGCCCAAAAAAACTCAAAATTTTTAGTTTAAAAATACATAAAGGTGCTGGAATTACTCAAAAAATCAAAATCTTTCTAAATGAAGTTATTCAACATAAAAAAAATTATATTGAAGGTCTAAACTCAAAAAATAAATGAAAAAACATTTTTTTCCATTCGAAAACTGTTCTATGATTGCATAACATGAAGACACGAAGATGACAATCAAGGATAGCAAGCAAGTAGAGAAATCAAGCGAGAGAGGGAAAGGGAGGGGCTGGAGGGTGTCTGTCATGTTGGGGTTTTCGCGACAAGGCTGATTGCTAGCATTGATCAGCACTGAGCATATAGAGGTTGTCAAATTTATCCTGGAACCCCGAGGCACCATTCACCTTTACTTAACTTTAGACGAAACCTTATCCAAGTCTAGACGAAGCCTATCTTTCCTTATTGAGACGATACGCGCGCAGTTTGGAAGAGATACGATTCGTAAACCATAATTAACTGATGGACAGCAGGATCTCGAACTTATGCTAGCAAGAGTTTCTCTGGTTAAACCCTTCGAGAATGGAGTAATATAGGAAGATCCACGTGATCCGACTTTCCCAGTCTTACACTCAATCACAAGTTCGCGAGACTAGAAATGTGGAGTATTCATGAAGAGAATCGTGCATTGCTGCCTTATACATACTAACACGACTTACAAACTTAGAGATGCAGAAGAGAAGACAAAACTAATGACTGAACATTTGAACAACTTTCCATGTTACAGGGTAGTTACACTCTGAATGAAGCTCAGCTGAGAATTTAAATTTTCTTCAATATAGTTCAATTATTTCGCTATATTTTTCATCAGTTTCATTTTAATTTTAGTTGAAAGCCAAAAAGGAAAAAATAGTATCAATTGTTAGAAAAATAGTTTGTTTTGATTTTGATTCCAAAATACTTCCAGTATGTAGAAAAATTCATTTAAACTTGAGGAATTATTTGACTTGAATTTTTTATTTATTGTATTGGGCTGAAGTTTGTGACTCTCATGTGACGATTTTTTTTCCGTCGTATGATCTCTGAAACAATAAAAAATATGCAGAATAGTGATTTTCAACAAAAAGAACATTTTTTACAGTAAAAAAAAAAGATTTTTAAGTTTGACAGAAACAAACTATTTATGGACGAACACGTAAAATTATCTCGAAAACTAAAAAACAGATATACAGTTGGACTTTGCTTTTTGATTGCAGTCACATAGTGATACGTTAAAAAAAAAATAAGATTGCGGAGAGAAGCCAAAATTAGCAAAGTTTGATCAAAGCATTTTTCGGCGTGAAACCAAAATTAGCGAAGTTGCTTTGGTCAAACTTTGCTAATTTTGGTTTCGCTCCACTATCTCAAGTTTTGATTTATTTTTTTTATTGTAGCACCATGTAACTGCAATCAAAATCTGAAGTTCACATATTTTTTTGTTTTTTAGTTTGCGAGATAATTTAACGTGTTAGTCCATGAATAGTTTATTTTTGCCAAACTTTAAAATTATTTTCTACTATATCACTATTCTGCATATTTTTTATTGATTTGTAGATCATACGACGGAAAAAAAATTCGTCACATGAGACGTCACAAACTTCAGCCTAATTTTTTATTTGAAGAAAAGCTCGTGTATGTTGAGTTTCATTGAATCAGTAAAATATTGCTTCGAATAGAAGAAATGTTCAGGTAAAGTTAAACAAAAACTTTATTGAATTCATGAAAAATTTCCATTGGAACAATAATACGTTTCTTTGAATCGAACAAAGAAAAGTACCCAGAATATTTTTCCAAATAGAAGAAACTTTTATTGACTAAAAGCCAGTGTATATTTTCTTTTGAGGGAAAAATGTTTTTGACAATAGTAGAAAACTTTTTATAAAAAACTACAAAATATATTATTTTTAAAACAAAGTGCAACAAAGCAAAAGAATTCAGAATAAAAAATACAGTAACGTTTACAAACGTACTTCATAGAATTCATAGAGAAAATCATCATTTTTTCAAAATTTAACTTCAAATCAAAGTGAGGAATTGCATAATTTATGGACATAGGTGTGAAAGGAATTATTCTACAATCATTGGTTACAATATTAGAGTAGATTCTGTTTCTTTAATAATAACTAAGGGAAAACGTCAGCAATAATAAACTACAAAAATTTACATTTTAATAAAAGGATTAACTGTTTCATCGCAGAAAAGTTTTTGTTCGACGAAAGTTTGCGTGAAAAATATTTAAATAGTTAACTTGACAAAACCTTAGCAGATTTGACCTAGTATTTGTTTTTTGATCTCTTTATTCAAGATATCTTTACTTTAATCAAACTGTATAGTGGTTTTTTACAACGAAATGAGAATAAGGCAAGAAAGGGATAAAAATTCTTCACTAAGGCTACTTTAAGAGATGCTTATAAAAAATAAAGGAAAACACTCATTCTCTACCCAAAGCCCGTAAATGAATTTGTGTATTTTTAAAAATATGAGTTTGGCCTCACTCAGGGGTAGATCCTATAAAAGTCCCACTTTTTGGAGATATAATAAATTCATTTCCATATGGAGTCAAAAAATATAAAAGTCCAAGTCCTTTACTTAGAAAATTCTGAACAGTGTCTTCATTTTTTATGAATCACCGAGACATCACGTGTCATAGAATTTTGACAGGACATGTCTTAGAGAATATTGATAAGTAATAGGATCGAAGAAAAGTGAGATTGTAAATGGCACGCGGAAAAAGTTGACGAGTGATTTATAATAGTGAGAATAATAGAAAGTAGGTTAGCAGTTGGAGAGAGGACGAATGAGAGGTTTTCGAGAATACGAAGGAGGAAAGCAGACGACACGCTCGTTTGTTAGTGAACCCACCCCTACCATTGGCTGGTGCGGTTCGTGGGTCCACGGTCCAACGGAGTTGTAATTAATTACCAAAGTAATTATCTGATGATTTAGGAACCCCTGGGTAGGGCGCGCCGAAACTGAAACGAATTACTATTACCCATACCCGAAAACTAGCCGCTTCGCTTGTGGCAAGGAAAGACGAGAGGTTGGAAAATGGGAGGCATGGGGTGACGGGGTTGAAGTGAGTTTTGCTTGGAGTCGACCAGAGCAAACCGACTCCCGTAAAATCGTGAGTTGCTAGCTTGTGTCATAAATTCTCGAGCTACGACCAACTGGCTATAGTCGCCAGGATATAGCTTTCCACGTTTTGGCAAAGTTCACCTCCAGGTAGAGAAGCTTCCTCTACAGTGGCTACTCACTATTTTGAAACTTCATTAAACCCAAAGTATGATATAAAAAAAGATCTCTATCCCATAGACAAGGATAATATATTGAACTATATACACTCAAAAAAAGTTTTTCTCGATTTTGAATAAAAAAGGAAATTCTATTCACTCAAGGCTCTATCGGCCTTAAGGTACTTGATCCACGAAAATTAGACCTCAGGCAAAAATAGATAATTTTGGTTTCAAGAATAGCAATATTATTATTGAAGGGCTATTTTTGTAGAGAAAAAAGTAATTTCCGTGAAAAAAATTTGAAATGCAGAAAAATAATTTTATTAATAAATTTTATTTTTGTCCCAACTTTTTTTCTTATCGCTTAATTCTTACCAAATTTTAAAAAATTATGCGATTTTAATAAATTACAAATCATTTTTTCAGGAAAAAAATTTTCTACAACTTAATTGTTTCCAATTATCTAAAATGGATAAATTATTACCAAATTCAGCAATTTATTTATAAGAATTTTGTTTTGGAAAATTGATTTTTAATGGTTTCAGTCATTTAAGAATTTATTTTTAAACATCAGAAACGGTGAAGTTGTGGGAAATCTTTTCTCTGAAAAAATGATTCATGATTTATTAGAATCGCATAATTTTTTAAAATTTGGTAAGAAGCGATAAAAGAGAAAAAGTTGGGCTTTGGCTATTCTTGAAAGCAAAATTATCTATTTTTGCCTGAGGTCTAATTTTTGTGGATGAAAACTACCTTAAGGGGTAACACAACTGTAAAAATCTAAAATAAAGCGTTTTTTTTAATGGGAGGAAAAGTAAGAGGATAATAATATTCAAGGGTATTATCAAGCATATCTTTAAATATTAAAAAAAAAAAATGTGTTCATAAATAGTACAAAATGGTGACACTGGAGCCATTCTCGGGAGGCATGTTTTTTTAAACGGCACGCAGCATAATTCCTACAATTTTTATTCTATTCAAAACAAAATTCAAACATATCTTTACAATAACACTCCAAAGAGAAGTACGTATGGGATTCTCGATAAGTTGATCTTAAAATAATTTATTGACAAATGATTGCCCCTTTTTTATCAAAAATTGAACGTTTCATTTCAAAAGCTCGCTAGTAACACAAAAATTAATGTTTTTAAAATCACATTTAACATTCCTCCCGAGAATGGCTCTAATGTCGCCATTTTGTACTATTTATGAATAAATTTTTTTTGAACAATTAAAGATATGCTCAATAATATCCTTGAATATTATTATCCTCTTACTTTTCCTTCTATAAAAAAACGCTTTATTTTAAATTGTACTGTGGTGTTACCCCTTAAGGAACACATTCTCATCATAATACTCGCGCTCGATTTTTACTTTAGATTCATTAAAGCCACACTTGCATTTAAAAATAAAACAGCAATTGTTTCATATCTCGCATGGTTTTGATTAAAAACGGAATTGTTTATTTTTGATCAACTTTTCCACTTCAATAACAAAAACTATTTGTTTTTATTAAAAACTCGTCTGAAGTGAATTTGTAGATCTTCTGAAGGTAAACAATTTTGTTCCTTAGCATTTTTTCCGCATTCTGCATACTTTTGCTTAAAAAGAGAGTTTTTTATTTCTAATAATATTTTTGATTAATGAACAAAAGATGTAACTACTATAAAAAAATTATCAGTATCGAATTAGTAGATATTTTCGAAATAAAAATTTTTGTTTGTTAAGGTTTTTTCTGTATCTTGTATATTTTGTCGGGAAAATTAAATCTTTGATTTTTATAAAAACGTTTTTTATGGATAAAACTAAAACCGTTGGTCAAAAATGGCTAATTAACGAACTCATCCTTTCTTTTTGGACTCTCAAGAAGTGCTTCGTTAACCCAAAGGGCATATGAAAATTACAAATTAGGTTTCTCTCAACCAATTGGCATTTATTTAAAATCATCAACTTGTCAGTTTTTTGAATCCAGATTCTTTAGTGGAAATGTAAAAATGTTTATCTCGAATAAAATGAGTTATCAAGAGTTTGAATTAAACAAAGATTATATATTTTTTATTGGTGGAATTCTATCAACTAAAAAAAGTTAAAAACTGCAATTTTTCTATTGATAACGGGAATAAAAAATCTGCAATTTTTATCCGATTAAAAGTTTTTATGGCTCATTTCATTTGAAACAAAATTGCTGACACTTTCACTGAAAAAACTGAAGAAAACAGTCACTTTAACAAAATTTTTTTCCGATTATTTGTCTAATTATTCCTTAATATAAAGTACAGTTTCAACAACCCAAAGGACATATAAAAATTACAAATTAGGTTTCTCTCAACCAATTAGCATTTATTTAAAATCATCCACTATCTGAAATTATCCACTTCAGGGCAGGATTCCCTATCTACATGTATAATAAAGTGTGCGAGTCCAGGAAAGATTTTAGCTTTCCCTCGAGTGGGATAACCGCTTCGAAAGAAACTTGGTGATTTTGTAGTACATGCTAAGATTAACATGTACTTTTTTAAAATTTAAATAAAGTAAGGATTTAGATGAAATAGAAGTCCCTTTTTCGTATTTTTCAAATTAAGGAACTTTCAACTTAATTTTTTTTCAGCTGGACGAATTTTTGGTTCAATGACCCAATTAATTTATGTGACACTTTAAAACCAGTATTTAAAAAAGGAAAGTCTACTTTAAAAAATCGATTAAAATTTTAAGATCATTTTTGTTATAGAGCATTTACTAATCCTGAAATTTACTGAAAATATATAAAGTTTCATTTGCAGCAGATACCCCCCTCAAAAAAAATTAAAATCTGTCATGGACTTACAAAGTACGATACCGTAGTTGTATACTAACGAGCATAAATCTTACTCTCGTTACTATATGACAAGCATTATTGTATGAAATCCGCCCTGCCACAAAGTTCTTAGTTTACATCACCTTTAATCTTATTTCAGGTGAGGGCATTAACAAGTCACTGTTATATATTATCTCTTGCACCCTCTTTTTGAGACAAGTAAGAGTTATGATTTTGAGCTTTCAGACTACTTCAAATTATTTCAAGCCTTTTTTTCTCTAGTGTAATTTCTTAAAATAACCGAGAAAATGAAATAAAATAAATAATTTTCTTCGGTACATTTTCAAGTGAATAATTCTCTATCATTTACAGAAAAAAGCCTTTTATTTTACAAAAACGAATAAAGGGTGAACAATTTTACGTTCTTTAAAACACATGAAAATCCGTTTAGCAAGGTAGAAAATTTCGTTTGATTTCATGCAGCTTTCGAATTGGGCAGGGTAAACTTGAAAATTATACAGAACTATTTAAATGGACGCCAGGACCAAACATTGTGCGTTGAGGTCGTATACGTACAGTTACTGTCAGTTACTGTCGGTGGCTTGATACCTCGGGGTGGGTTTGAGGGGGTGGAGGTGATAGGCATGGGCTGGTCTACCGCGCTCGTTTTTTCCGGGTAAACCCATCAATTTGAAATGCAGACAGGAAACGGGTGATGGCGTCGAATGGGTGACAGTCGAGAGCAAACGGGATAGGTTTAAAGGGTAGGAACGCGGAGGTAGACTTGGTTCACTATAGAATGCATTGAATTGCACCGAAATAAAAACAGCCTTTGAATGTTTTATGTATATAGAGGTAACTGAGTTCGGTACCATGGCTGGGTTTCAACTCATCCAACCACACTTGTAACAGTCCTACCAAGAATCATCCTCACCATCCTTCCGTTTCCTTCAAAAGACCATTTTCCGAGATTATGGCTTCCGAATTCTATAACTAAATTATAATTCACAAAAGAAAATTTTAATACAGGTGAAATTATTTATTCGCGAGTATCGTGATTAGAATGTGATTTATTTATTTGATTGCCAAAAAATTGTAGAATTTGAGTCCCAGTAGTTTTGAACGTTCATTGAATCATGACAAATTTTTTTTTTTTCAAAACAAAATTAATTATTATGTCTATATTCAGAGTCTTTGGAACATATAATCTATTATTAAATATACACTACTTTTTAATTTAATGGGGATGAATTCAAATATTTAGTTTCCAAAAAAAATGTTTACCGTCGTTCAATGAAATTAAAATATAAGCAAAATGTACGATTGGTAACATATACTCAACTAGAAATTCAAGAAATGAAATTAATTAATGCGCATATAGATCATTCATATCAAGTTAAAGAATCTGGAGATGATAAATATAGAAATTGATATTCTAGGTTTGAAGAGATATTCAAAAGTATTTGAAAGTGCATTCCTAAAATTTTATGCCCACTCGATAACGTTTAAACTCGAAGAAATTCGAATGGAAAATAAAATTTTTTTTCAACTTCATGATTTTATTTCTGCACAAATCTTCATGCAAGTACAAAAGTTTTAATCATTTAAAAGTTACCTTTTAGTAAATAGTGCATTGTATGAAATTTATAAACGTCCTCTCGATAACTTATTTCTAAATAATCTTGATAAGATGAAAATGTAATTAAAAATATGATTCTGGATATTTTTAAAGTAATTTTAAAATGTGTATTTTTTTAAGACTGTTAGAAATGTTGGGAAATTTACAAAGTTTTTATGTTACAAAGGTAACGTAAAATTTCACGATATTTATGATATTTTTGAGTAAAAGTATCTTAAAATTTCGAAAAATGTACTGAATTTTCTGTAATTTTTCTTAATATTATGAAAATCAACTGAATTTTCATAAAATGCATCTTAAAACTACTAAACTGTAATAGAATTTTTATAAAATTTATCATAAAATTAGGAAACTGTAACAAAATTTTCAGTTACATGTAACTGCATAAAACTTCAGTTATCCAAAACGTAAAATTATTCCTGTTACAAGTTTCGGAATTTCCAGATATAAGTATCAGAATATTCAACACTTTGTAACTGAAAATTAAGACATTTTTTTTAAATTCACTAAAAAGTAACTAAAATTTATAAAATTCCATCTTAATTTTACGAAACTGTAACTGAATAAAACTCCAGTCACGTGTTTTGAGAAAAAATGGTAGAAATTTCTAACAGAGTATTTATTGATTGTACTTTCAATAACCTTCCTATCTTGTAGATAATTTATTTTTACTAGAAAAATTATCATTGTTCTCCAAAATATTTATACAAGTTCTGTTTAAGATTATAAATAATAAAAAATAGTTACGTGAGCTAATATAAAATTATTATTTTTTAAAAATTGATAGTTTAAATTTACCATCTTTTTGGCAACGATCCTTGAATTCCGAATTCTTGAATAGCGAGTCCTTAAGAGTAAAATTGTAAACTAAAAGTGTTTGAAAATTGCAATTAGTATAGTTGCGCTTATTTTAATTTATGTAGGGAGTTGTTCGATGATAATTCACTTGAAAAATTACCAAGGATATTTGTTCAATAAGCGTAAAGTCAATATAGTATATTATGCACCTAGGCTTGAAAGTGCTACAGTATTTGCGTGCGTTAGTTGTGGTGCCGAGCGTAGCGTAAAGATCGCTATAAATAATAGAAATATAAAATAATAATAATATAAATATGAGATAGGAGGTGAGGTCTTTTACGTTAAAAAAAAAAATTGGCGTGGGTAGTCATTTTTGCTATCTCTGATGTTAATGACATATTGTTTACTAGTGTTTTCAACATTTGTAGTATCTAAACTCTGCACATCTCATAGCTCCAAAGATCCCGAAAATAAGAATAACCTAAAATGTAAATATACACACAATAAACAAAAGTAACATACATTGCGAAAAGCTTATTATCAGTAAATGAATGTATAAAAACCTTTGTCGCTAAGTACAGGTAGTCATCGCTATTTTGCAGAAAATTTCTAATTTGTGTCCAGCTCAGTGTAAGAGATTTTTTTGCTTTGTAGCCTTTCGCGTGGTCTTTTAGAAGACTTTTCAATAAATGGTAATCATTAATATTAATATTATGCCTTAGACTCAGTGTTGCTCTTAGTTTTGACCAGTGACTCCAACAAGTGCTTGGTTTCCATTTTATTGATAATTCTTTAAAATAAACAACCAAAACATTTTCATTGATAGGTGCTTTGTTGTCATGTATGTATTTTAACAATTTTGCATATGCAGTCTCATATTGTGCACGTGATTTATTAGGTAACAAATTCTTAACAATCAAATGCATTTCAGCTTCAAAATTCCTTTCAATAATTGTATTTGGATCGAAATTTTCGTCATCTGACGAATTTGACGAATCTGAAGCGTCCATTTTTTAGCAAACTGAAAGTATAGTTTGAAGGTTATGTTGCAATAGTTTAGGAAAGTTTATTGTTTCTAACAGGATAGCACATAATAGGTAACATTCACATATTGTAAGTCAACTATGTAGATCAAATATATAACTGATATTAATACTTACAATCTATTGTCTTTGTGGAGAATTATAACCTCGCATGAAATAAACACGCCGGCCGGTACACACTGACTGGTAAGCACACGAGTGTATACCTATCTCATTCAGTCCAACACAATATTATACTCGCGCAGGCGCGTTGGATAGTACAAAGTGTCCTTAAATGCATAGTTTTAGACTCTCAAAAGTGTCCGTAAAGTGCGAACTTTACGATAGGGTATGATAAAAAATAATTTTAACCACCCTAGAAGAGAAGAACAATAGTTTCTCAAAAAAAAAAAAAGTTTTGTTAGCTTGATCAACTTTGTTCGCTGTGACCGATGGATATTTCATCAAAGATTTCACTTTACTTGCACCCAGCTGAATATGAAAGTAGTTTACCGTATATTGGAAAATGTTTGCTCCTGAGAGTAAATATTAAATTGTAGGAACATCTTGTTTGAAGCGCTATAAACTTTGGTGGTGAATAATGGATGATAATAGACAAACTGCAGCAGGAACCAGAAAACGCTCAAGGTCTAACTCTAAATAGCCTGAAGTGGTCGTTTGGATCGTGGGCTAACGCGTACTTGCATTTAAACTTGCATTATTTACATCAAATTCCATTCAGCAGCCACCAATGTGAGCAGTCGAATGGAGAAAGTTGCCAGTTCCCCTGAGAATGATGAGACCTTGGATTTAGATTTCGGCAAACGATTTAATCACATAAGCATTCTTTATCCAAATAGAATTGTAATTCCTTAAGTTTCCAAACTCACTTTTAGACTAATTTTTCCAGAAGTGTCATTGATTCCAAAAAGTTAAAATCAATTTTGCAAAGTTACGAATGAAGCAGATGAAGTTGAAAAAATTGGAAAGAAGCATAGTTTATTTCTTGGAAGTTTTAAAGTCTGGCTTTCAGTCTCTTTAACTCTCTTTGTCAGTCTTCACTCTTCTGTTAATGATCTTAGCCTCCATCAGAAAGTACTTGGATCTGTATTTTACTCGTTAACGAAGCCCGAGGGAATATAGCCGAGCGGAAGAACACTTCGAGCTAATCCCCTTAAAGTATCGAAGGGTTTGAAGATCGACTGTAGCTTTAGAGAAAACTAGATTTTCTTCGATTATTCAGGAGCGAGCTCTAACGCATATACGCGCCTTGGCTTTTGTTTCAAACTTTTACAGATCCCAAGAAAACCAACATGTAACCAGATCCATAATACATCGACAGTTTTGTTCTGCGAAGACGCAACATGCTTCATATGAATTATAAAACCTGATTTTACAGTACATTATAAGGTGATTCACAGACTTTTTGAATTTAAAATTCTCGATTTCTAGAATTTACCTTACAAGACACTAAATTGTAATGGTAGAATTGCAATTGCAATGATAGAAATTCCTGTCAAAACATGGCTTCTTAGACAACAAAGTGGTCTGTAATTTTGCACCTAACGATCCCAATAGAAGTTTTTCGGCGTGCATTAACGATCTTACCTAATTACTCGTTATCGAGTTTGCACGAATTAGTGGACAATGCAAGTTCCTCCTTCCGAGACGAAGTTTGTTCAATTCGCAGACTTCTCGAGAATGCGAACTGAAACTATTTCGATCGACGTCTTTTGGTAATCTGATTATTTGTAATTGCGGCATTCTCAAGCAGTTACCCAAAGTGAATTACTACATTAAACTCTGAAATATGCGACTCAAAAAGTCATCTATATTTTAATTTCAATACATGGAGAGACTTTTTATGGCGAAGTTCATTAGAACTGGTATTATATTTTAGTATTCTACACTTTTAATTTAGGGGAATTCGTAGACTGTTTTAAATATTGGCGTTGCCACTATTATAAGGCACATTTTTACTCCTTTTCCAATAAGAGAAATATAATATCATATAAATAAGCATAGAAAGTAATAACATCTAGTAAAACGCCATATTAAAGTTTTTGAGTCATTCTGTAACCAGGACCATATTTTAAATCCCAAAGATTGACACTTTTAATTTTATTTCCCTACAGCGGAAATAATATTATTTGTAATTGACTATGTTAAAAATCCTAAGCTATACCAAACGTGAGTTGACCTTCGTAAATATTAAAGGTAAAAATCACGCACGCGCACCAACTTCTATAAAGTTTTCATTATGAGGATCTCCATTCGCAGACTTTCTACAAGCGTTATTTATTTGAGACACACACGAAGACAACAACATCACACAAACGCACTTAACAGTTAACACATGTACAATATTCTTATAAATAACCTAACATAACCAAACATGAACAAACGCAGGAATCACAATTACAATATGGCAAACTTAATCAAGAATTTTCTTATAACACATCACTCACACTGAGAAAACAGTTTCTTTGATATACGGTCGAAGAAAAAATTTCTTCGAATTAAAGAAATTTTTTTAGAATTAACAAAACTTTCTTTAATTCGAAGAAATTTTTTTTTGACCATATATCCAAAAAGTGTTTCTTTGATTCAAAGAAAATGTTTTCTGAGTGCAATAAGTTTCTGGTCGAACTAAGGATAACACAGTTTTTTCGAGCAATTCGACTTTATTTATCACTATAGTTTCCTTTAAGCGTAATGCATTCATTCCAACGCTTCTCTAACTTTGCGATGCCTTTCTTGTAGAATGATTCGTCTTTGCTTTCAAAATAGGCCTCACTTTCGGCAGTCACTTCTTAATTGGAGCTAAATCTCTTTCCCTAAAACATTTTTTTCAGGTTAGCAAAGAAACAGTAGTCGCTGGGGGCTAGATCTAGAGAACATGGTAGGCGAGGAAGCAGTTCAAAGCTTACTTCATTCAATTTGAGCATCGTTTTTATGGATTTTTGGCACGGTGTATTGCCTTGGTGGAACAGCACTTTTTTCTTTTGTATGTGAGGCCGTTTTTTCTTGATTTCTGCGCTCAATCGATCCAGTAATGCCATGTAATAGTCTCTGTTAATAGTTTTACCTTTCTCAAGATAATCGGTAAACAAAATACCATGCACGTCCGAAAATACGGATACCATAACCTTGCCAGCTCACTGTTGAGTTTTTGGTCATTTTGGACGGCTTTCATCAGCTGCTGTCCACTCAGCTGACGATATTTTTGTTTCAGGTGTGTAGTGGTGGATCCATGTTTCATCCATTGTCACATACAGTACAGCTCCAAACAGCGTTCTGGATCCTCGAAGCGTTGTTGTTTTTGGTCGAGTGTGTGAAAACGCGGCATCCACTTCGAAAACAACTTACGCATCCCCAAAGATTCATGCAAAATTGTAAGCAAACTACCTTCTGATATCTTTAAGATGTCAGCTATCTCACTCAACTTTAATTTACGGTCACCCAAAATTATTTTGTGGACTTTTGTTATGTTTTCTGGAAAAACTGTTGATTTTGGGCGACCAGAGCGTTTAGCGTCATCGGTGTTTGTACGACCGCGATTAAATTCAGCAAACCAGTCGATGATTATTGATTTTCCCGGTGCAGAGTCCCCATAACGCTTATCAAGCTACTGCTTTGCTTCAACAGTATTTTTTCCCATTAAAAAGCAATGTTTGATTAACACTCGAAACTCTTTTTTATCTAATGTTTTGAAAATGACAAAAGTTGCTTCACCAAAACCTCTCTAACTTCTGAACTAAACGTCAGATTGTCATGAAATTTTAAAACTTAACGTTTAAAGGTTGGTACTATCCAGAAATCATATGTATTTGACAACAGTGGTGCCATATATATGCCCGACCGGAAACTTATTGAGTAATGTGTTATACTAATGTTATATTGCTATATATAAATTTGTGAGACACAAATGCGCCTTCTTTCTATCGGCAGAATTTCCAATCTTTAAATCGGCTAAATTTTAAATATTGGCCCAAATAAGTTCGGCTACTATCGAAAACACTCGGAGGTTTTAACATTGTCAATGCTGATCTTAGATATTCACGTGTTTAATTCGTACTATTCTAAATTAGAGAAAGCCACAGTTTCGACCCTTTTCTTACGTAACCATAACAATATTTCTTAGTCCAAATTCTTGAGCTTAAATACTAATTTATTGCATTGTCCATTATAATTCTTCCTCTTCTAAACTATTAGTAGTAAATATGGAAATGCTTAATTATATTAATGCAATGTGAAAAATCCACACTGTATTGTACATTTCCCTAAAGTAGAACAGTAAAATGCTAAACTTTTCTACTGATTATCATAAATATTGATATATAAAGTTTGCCGATGTAAAAGAAACAAAAGCAAGTATCATTGTTGAAAAATATGTAAAAAAGAAACTTCTTTCTAGTTATTTCATCAGTAAAATATGACTGATTTAAATTTAGAGAATTATTACATGCCTTTAAAAAAAATCTTCATCATCCACTGCATATATTTTACAAAAAAATATACGAGCCCTAAAAGAGTATTATTTTATTCTAAATTGAAACGTGATTTTATATAATGTAATTAAAGGTTTAATTGCAGAAAAAGGTATTGATGCCTCTCGGTGCATCGCTACAATGAAAATGTAAAAGCACTAACTTCCGTACAAAACCCAAAAGCGTACCATAAAATAACAGAAAGAGCGGCAAACAGTTATTCTAACAAAGAAAATCCTTTTATGCGATAGAAGAGTTTATTTGATTATAGGACTTAAAGTACATAACGGTAGATAAGCTTGATCCGTTTTTTTTGTGCATCAGGTTTGTAATTTGGTACCAAGAGACGAAAGCTGTCGAACATAACGTGTAGAGTGCCGCGGATCGATGGGAACAAAGCATTTGATCCCCTTACCTCGCCTTTGCGGAGGTTAATAATGGAATTATAAATCGCGTCGCGGCTAAACTTAATACGATTACCCCGTAAACCCAGCGTAAGCGCCTCGCCCGATCAATGCCAACGTTATAAGACTCAAATACCTTGCGAGACTTCCCGTTATATCGTTTTCACTGCGAGGAATTTGGTCTCAGTGGGAATATCCAACGAAGGCAAAAACTTTACGGGGCTATATAAACTGGATAGCGTCACAAGTTCCAGACACATATATTGTGAATAAATTATTTATTAGTGAGTGACAAAGTAAAATGACTGCGTGAATTCGTATACACACGTGCCTTGAGTTTGCGTGTGGACGAGCATAAAATGGCTGACGGTCGTGATCCGGTGTAATTGACTGCTTCCGATTCGATAAGGTCTCCAGAAAAGAAAAATGGCTCAATAAATTGTTTGTCACGAAAACATACTCATCAAGATTCCATAATTGTTAAACGTGTAGTCACAATGGAAACTAAGATTGCTTTGTTGTCATGAAAAATATTTTTAATAAAAAATATAAGATTCCTTTATTTGAAAAAATTATACGTTACAAAATTGCATTTAAAAAAATCTGCCGCTTCACGTGCACATTCTCATCGCGCGCTTCGCGCGCAGCTCGCAGGTTTGGGCGCGCCTAGGACCCGCGATTTGATCGTCGCGCTTCGCGCTCGTCTTGTGCTCTTCACATATATTCAAGTTTATTTATTATAATATGATACTGAAGCACAAACCAATTTTATAATAATATTACAGATGATGTGAATTACACATTTTCTCAAAGTCACTCAATTTCTTTTTGAATTTAAGTAAAACAGGAAATTCAATTTACTTAAGGCTCTATCAGCCTTAAGGAACACATTCTCATCATGGCGCTTGCGCTTCGCGCTCGATTTTCTGTATACATTTCAGTAACTTTTTAATAAATTACATGATTAAAATAATTTATTTTCTTTCAAATCTCTCAAAAAGAAAAAACAATCGTGGACTTTATTTAAGGAAACGATTTTGCAGAACAGCGCTTATTTCGTATCTCACATATTTTGGTGAAAAAAATCGAATTTTGTTAATATTAAAAATCAAAACATAAAATATACATCCTGTCCCGAAATGTCTTAATGAGAATTTGTAGACCTCATTTAGGCAAATAATTTTTCATCTAAACTTTTTTTATGTATCTCATATATTTTGTCTAAAAAATGGAATTTTTGAATTTTAATCGTAGTTTTTGGAATTGAAACGAAAAATATATGTTTTATCAGAAATTGTGTGAGACAAAAATTGTAGATCTTTTTGAAACGAACAACTTTGTATTCTTACGTTTTTTTCGTATTTCGAATATTATTGTTAAAAAATTGAATTTTGGATTTTCAATAGTTTTTTTTTTAATTAAAAAGAAAAATATGCATCTTATGAAAAAATGTCACAATTCAAATTTGTAGGTCTTTATGTAGAAAATAATATTGTATGATAACGTTTTTTCGTATCTCGTATAATTTAACTGGAAAATGGAATTTTGATATTGACTTTTTTCGAATTTGAATATGCTGTAACATTTCTAATTTTGATTTAATCTAAAAATGTTATCAGGATAATTTGTAGAGATTTATGAGCACTATCAAAAACCAGTATTGAAATTTTTGATTTTTTCAAAAAATTATTTTTAAAAACACAAAAGTAGTGCTCAATCCCTCAATTTTGATTGGATGTGGCTGGTTAACGAACTTGTCCTTACTTTTTCGGCTCCGATAAAGTGTACCAAAGTTCAATTCAATCTGATAATTCTATCGAGAGTTATGACGCACACGACCCACTACAGACAGACAGACACTTTCGTAAAAACCCTTTTTTCTGACTCAGGGGGTCTCAAAACGTAAAGATTTGATGAAAATATCGAAAGTCATTTTTCACATAAAACAAATACCTTTTCATTCATGATGAGAATGTAAAAAGATTCCTTATTGCTGATTTGTTATATCGTTTTTTATTGGATTTCTATTATAAATCATAGAAAAGAAGTGACTTTACAAAATTTTTGGTTAAGACTTACCCTAGCCTGTTCCTTTTTAATATTCAGTCTATTAGGCAGTTTCTTGACCTTCTTGGTTTGATAAACTCGACATCTTTTATAGAATCTCGATAGCCAGCTGCAGCTGATGTGAGTATTATGCTAGGGAGAGAGGCTTTCAATCATATGAACTCAGCATTGTTCTCAACATTCAGATTCAAAATATCAGAAGCAGGTCAAATTAACTTTTTTTCTATGAAAAATAGATTTTATGAGTTTTACAGATAACATAATTAGATCTAAGCATGATAAAAGTTTTTTCAAAAGACCAATTTATTTTTTGACAAAAATTTCTTTTAAAACTACTTCAAATGGTCTAATTTTCCAGATCGTTGATTTTAGATTTCTTAATAATATTTATAACGCTATTTATTTTTATAGCAGGGCTATTCATGAGTTGTAAACTACAAAAATGTTTCAATGTTCCCATAAAAACCTGAATTCTCATTAGAAGTCAAATTGAAGGATCAGAAACATTGTCAACTGGATGAATTGGGAATTTGCATGTAAAAAATTATGCAATTTTGTAAATGCAATCTAAAGTTTATATTAAATAAAAAATAATTACAATAGCGTTTTCTTTTTACTCATTAATTGTGGATTTGCGATGGATTTAATGATAATGAGCGTTTGAAACGGACCGCTTTGGCGGTCACGCGTCTCTGACGTCAAACCGTTGTATTTTCGTATCGGCAACATGGAAACCAAGTGCAAGTGAAGTTATAAATAATAAATAAACTGGTTTGTTTAGTTAAAAATGCCTTCTAAGGTGGATAGTGGCTTCGTAAAAGCAGACTCGGGAAATCTTCCAAAAATTTCTATGTTTATGGTGTTGGAATATTTTACATCTAACCCTAAATATGCCACACCAGAAATCCGTGGTGTCAAAGCCACTTTGTAAGTAAAATTGACAAATTATAATTACTCTACTCTGTCAATTCAAATAAAAGAAAAAGCTACTAATTGATGATAATGAAAAATCACTCATGTATAAGTTAATGTATCTAGTACATAGTTGAATTATTATTACGTTATTAAAGAAGATGAGTATATTATTGGTAAAATGAATGATATAAAAATAAATTAATTCGTTTGAATGATTTATAAATAATTAATTATTCGTCATTATAAATATTAGTTCATTTGCTTCTTAATTTAATTAGTTCTAATGACATGAATTATTTGTTAACTGCTTGAATTTTTAATATTTAAATAGTATAATATCCAATAAAGTTTCATTGAGAGAGTGATAGTCGTTACGTTTACCATTATACACCGAAAAAAATTCCTTGTACCCGTATACTATTTTGCCTAGTTAGGACAGGCGCCAACTTTGCAATCCTAGTTGAAATGAAAAAGTTCAAGTTTAGTAAGAAAAACAAAGAAAGCAAGTTGATTTGACGGACAGATCCTTTCAGGCGCATGTATTAAACGTAACCAATAAACAACTTTACGTTTATGATCTACTAGAGCAAAATTTATATTGATAAAAATGGATTTTAAAGAATTATTGACAAAAATAAATTTTTGTTTACACAGTGAAAAAGTTATAAATACAGAAGATGTTCTTTTTACAGCGGAGTTTTGTAATAACAACATAGCAATATTAATTGAATTTAATTGTTAATTGAACTAGAAATCTTCATTTCTCTGTAACAAGGTTTATATTGGTTTTTTCAACTATATGTACGTGATTCTCTTAAACAGGAATCCGTGTTATTTCAACTAGGTTAGACTTAACTATGGGTGATAGTTGACTCTCGGAAAAAAAATTTTTTCGGTGTAATAATAAAATTTCCAAAATTTCTCTTTTCCGGTTGAGTTTAACAAAAGCAGGTCGATAAGTTTTCTTATTACTACGATGTTTTTGGCAATCGAAAAAATGCGGAAAAACACCTTTTTTAATCTTTATTGGTTTCCCAGTTAAAGAGTACTTTACGTAATTTTCCATATCCTCTTTTAACTGAAATAATTCATTCACGTAATTATTATTTCATAATTTATAAATTAATTTAACCGCATTATTATTGTCAAATTTTTTCGAAGCTACAACTTGAAAATTCTTTATTGAAAAATTTGAAAACAGTAATAACAGCAAGTTCTATGTTTAACATTCTTAAATTGTATCACATAAATTTATGATCATGATTTCCTCTATAAAACCTGCTCCTTAGACGTAAAGTAATAACTTTTTAAATCATATTATTATTTACACATCGACAAATTGAGGTTAGATTTTGTTTTAACTGCTATAATTATAAATATAAATAAATCTATATTTTTTTTCTATTACAGTTTATTTACAGATAACAATATTATGAGCAAAAGAAGAAACTATACTTACATCAAAATGATCTTGACAGCAGAACATGTTACTATTTCCTGGCATATCTCGCCGTTGTGCACTTTCAAACCATTTATTTCGCACAATCGGATTTACCGGAATCGGAAAAAAAATTTTGTCGGGTGTCTTGGTTGTCGAATTATGACACTCATCGACAAAACACCATTTATAAACCGTTTTTTTCGACATTTTATACAATTTTCAATTGGTCTTCTATACAAAGATGTGACACAGAGCGATCGTATACAACGATGTGACGTCACCGTATCATCGGAAGCATTCGGCTGTTTCCGGAACGTTTTCGGAAAACTTAAAATTTACACTTTTCAAACGCTCATTAATAAATTATTATTAACTAAAAAATTCAGAAAAAAATTTTGTATGCAAGAGTGACCCCCAAATTTCATTTTTTCATCACAAAAAAAAAATGTGCAAATTCCCAATTGAAAATCCGAACACATTAAAAAATCTGTCAATTCGATAAATAAAAGAATTATAAAGTGAAAAACTTCAATATTAGAATTTTTCTATCTCGAAAACTTCATATTACAAAAACGATTTCAATTGAAAAATTGTACAATGTATTATGGAATTTTATTATGATAATTTTTAATTAGTGAAACATTTTTTATTCATTCGTTTCAATCATTTGAAAATCTACTTATAAAAATTTTAAAAATTTTAATTAGTAGAAAATGAGGATTTCGCAAGATCAAAAATTAAAACATTACAGAAACATCGAGAGGAAAAAAAATAGGATTCAACTCTTTCGAATATAGTAATAAAAACTTTGGTTTAAAGTAAAATTAAAATATTAAAACATTAACAAATTTTAAAAGTAGCAATCAAAAAACGTGAATGAATTTATTACAAAATAACACAACGATGCGGTTTATTGAAATTTCCTTGAGTGCGTTTAGTAACCTATAAAAATTATGTAAAAATAGTAATATTTGAAAAAAAGTAGCGAACAATCTGCGATCATTGAATAAAGCTCTTTTATGATTACAACTGTTTTTGAGATATTGCAAGAAAACCGGTTTTTTCGATATGCAAACATTCAAATTCGTATATTTTTTTTTTATTAAATACTTCAACCAAACATCATTCGCAATTTGGCTATGGGTCCTAATTGAACTAAAAAACCTTAAATTATACACATTAATAAAGTTATTCCCTTCGAAAATCATGTCTTAAACGAACAAAAATCGATTTTTTTGCCAAAATTCGAAAATTATCAAACTTTATGTGCCTCCGGCGCATTAACGCCTCTTTATGCTACAGTTGAGAGTAGCGTAATGTTGTATATTACAATACAGAGGAACATAATGTAAAAATTAAACTGCGCATGCGCCTATTACGATACAGCGGAGCATAATCTTCTGCTTATTCTTCGTCTTCTTCGTACAGCGTTGGCACCGTACTCACAAAGCCTTGTACATTTGAACTGCGCATGCGTCTATTACAAAACGCAAATACTAACTACTACATGGACGGACGATAGTCATGGCAATTTCGACCTTTTCAGATTGGATTCGAGTGTACGGAGAAAAACGTGTAAATGTGCCGAAGTCAAATGAAATAGAATATGCGCCAATGCACACAATTCGGGTAATCACGAGATTCGCTTAAAATGCTCGCAGGACTGATCGCGCCTCGGCTTCGTCTTCGCTTTGCCTCAGCTACGCCTCGACTACGCCTTGGGTTCGATTTCCTGCGAGCATTGTCGCTCGTCGCGTAATAACCCTCATTATGCACCTAGGCACAGAATATACTATTAAAGCGCCGTTACATAAACAATTCCTGTCTGCTTTCAATAACGTTTACTCAATTTGTAGCTTTATCTATCTTCTTTACTGTGTTCAAATTTTGACCTAATCGAATGAAAATTGACGAAATGGTACTAAATATACGAAAAACGGTTCGTTTGCATTTCTGGATTTAGCGTGCCCAAATTACCCTAAAAAAGTTTTTGTATACGCTGCAGGAAACAGAACATCTTTTTTGTCCAATAGTGTTATCTAAGCTAAAAATTTTCATAAAATTGGGTAATTTAAAGAAATATTGAAAATTCTCTAAATCGTTATGCTAATATTAGTTTTCTATATATTCCTCTGTACATTTCTATACATAGTAATGTTACTTTGAGCACGTAGTCTTTACAAGGCCCCTTTATAAAGTGGGCCTTTGATAGAAACTAGATTCGCAACCCGTTTAAGTGCTACTATACTTTCCGCAAAACCTAGACGTTTCCACTTTTCCAAATAGAAGTATTCCCATCTAGTAAACTAGCAACTTCCTGAATGCGATCACAGCTGACAATACGAATTCTTTATCATCCTTCTCAGAGGCAGAGATCGTGATGCAAATTTAATAGCTGCATGAATACCGAGACCGAGCTTAATCTGATATTAACACGTACCATCCTGCTTTTATGTTTGGTCTGTCCCCACAAAGCTTTAAGCATGAAATAAAAATACTTTCACGTACCATTCCCGCTATTAATAAATAATTTAAAAAATAACTTTCTTCTAAAAACATTCAAGTGAGATACAATTTATATAAATATCATTCAATGAATTGGATACAAACTGTTTTCTTAATGAGCAATCAGAGTAGGAATTACATAAAACTGTGATCATAGCTTTGAGAAGATAATGAGAAAAAAAGGAAACAAGGGAAAATCGTTAAGAGGAAGAAAGACAGTGATAACAAAACCGAGCGAGAAGTATAGGAATAAGGTAAGAATCCCTGTCATTATAGCGTAATTATATTTCGTTAATAAACCTCTGATTGCGGAAATGCAGAGGCTATTACTAGGGCGTTCAATAAGTCCGTAGGATGACATAGAGATGTCACCATAAATTACATTTTCATATTTTCCCCATGAAGTACAATTTTTCAGACCTCAGCTGTTCAAATTTAAGCCAATTTCATTGTTTACTTTCAAAGTTATAGACGATAGAAGCGAAGAAGTTTTGATTTTCTGATAAAACGGAAAAAAGTGAATTTCGAGTGCTGATTAAACACTCTTTCCTAATGGGAAAAAAACACCGTGCAGACGAAACAGTGGCTTAATAAATGTTATGGAGAATCTTCTCCATCAAGTCAAATGATTGAGAACGTTCGGGAAGGCCAAAAGACGTTACCTCTCCAGAAATCATAAAAAAAATCCATTTCATGGCGCTGGCGAGCGTCAGACCAGACCGTCTGGTTTCTAGTTCTGGCGCTGACTATAGTCCTGGTCTGGGGCTGGCCAGAACTGTAACGTTTTTGTACGATCAGCCGCTAGTCAGCGTCTGGTCAGACACTAGTCAGCGGCTAGTCAGCCAATAATTCGCGTCTGGTTAGCCACTAATTGGTGGTCAGTTAATAAAGTTTTGATTGGAAAACCATGTTAATTGAACATTTATCAATTTTGATTAAAAATCCTAACCTCTCAAAGTAATTCAATTTTTTCTTACATTCTTCTTTATTAGATACACGGGATTTGCATATCTTTTAATTAAGAAATAGATCACCGTTTGACAAGAAACATTCCACTTTTCATGCGTCGAAAAATACAGTCAAGCTCTTGCTCAGAAACTTCTGACAGTTTATTCGATTTGTCAAAACGTTTGAGCGATGAAGACTAGCAACATGACGCGCAGTCACAACTTAATCTTCGCTATTTTTGGAATCAAAAAGTAAGTAGTAGCAATATTTGCAAAAAGGAGATACTTGTTTCCGGTCGCGTAATCAATGTCTCTAAAAACTTGTTACTAATCTATGAATTTTTCGACACTTGTAAAAAAAAATTTCGTTCGCCACATATACCAACTTTTTTGTCATGGAATGCTGACCAGCGCTAGATCTGAGGCAGACCAGAACTTCCATACTAGCCGGTCTGGACATTGCCAGACCTGAGCCAGATCAGACAATAGACTGCCATGAAATTTTTCCACAGCGGTGGGTATGAGAAAGCTAACCGCAAAATGGGTGCCACATTTGCTAACAATCGATCAAAAACGCGAACGAGTTTGTGATACAAAGAGTTGTTTGAACCTTTTTAACCGTAATTCAAGTGATTTTTTGCGCCGATTAGTGGTCATTGATAAAACATGGATCCACCACTACATGCCAGAATCGAAAGAACAAGAAAAACAGTGGGTAGGACCCGGTGGAACTGCACCAAAGTGAGCAAAGACACAACAATTGGCTAGAAAGGTTATGGCTTCTGTTTTTTGGGATTCCAGTGGCATATTGTTCATCGACTATTTGGAAAAAGGAAAAACAATCAACAGCGACTATTTTACTATGCATTATTGGGCCAACTGTGAAAAGAAATCACAAGAAAAGAGCCTCATTTGTAGAAGAAAAAATGCATTTTTTTGCAAGACAATGCACCAGCTCACAAATCGATAAAAACGTTGGCAAAAATCATTGAATTACGCTTCGAATTGCTTCCCCGCCTACCTCATTCTCCAGATCTGGCCCCCAGCGACTTTTATCTTTTCTCAAACTTGAAGAGATGGCTTCAGGGACAGAGATTTTCATGAAATGAAGAGGTCAAATGGGAAACCGATGGCTATTTTGGAGGCTTTGACAAATCGGATTACAAGAGAGGCATCAAAATGTTGAAAGATCGTTGGACTAAGTGTATCGAGCTGAAAGGAGATTATATTGAAGAATAAATAGGATTTTTTTCAAAAAAATTATTTTTTTGTCATCTTACGGACTTATTGAATTCCCTAGAAAATCCGCGGAAAATGAATTTCGTCCTTCATTCACAGAAAGAAGCAGCACTATTCAAGTAAAGAATTTTAAGAGGCGGAAAATTATGACTCAAGCGAAAATATAATATGTTGAACATTTTTCCAGATGTGAATCTATAATATGTCTAATTACCTAGAAAATAAAATTTCTCATTTTTGAGAACCCTTAGACGGAGAAACCCGAATTTACAATTTTTGCTAAACTACATTTCAATTTAAGAGAAAACATGTCATAGTGAGAATTATTCGCAAGGAAATACTGAACTTTAGATGAACGACATGATAAACTACTATAGATTGTATCAAATTTTACTATAACCTGTACTAAAGTTTCATATCATTTTTCGAATCCTTAGTAATTTGACTGGAAAAAATTTCCAGTCCGCCAGGAATAATTACCATTGCACCTCGGTTTTCCCTAGATTCCTAATATTTTTTACAATTAACATCATAAAATGAAACATATTGCTATAAAAAGTTTCTCCATGTAAGAAAAAAGTGTCCAGTTGAAGTACTCGTCAAAATGAAATTTAACTCGTAATTTTATCAGGACACATAAAATATTATGTTCGAGGAACTTTTAAGGTATTATTAAAGTTGCGAAAGGTGAACTACTTTTTTACGAAAATGAAAACAGAGGTCCTCTACGAATAGGCACACTCTACGCGTTCTCTGGTGGAAAACCGTATCAATAAAATTGAAACTTAACGCATCGATTGTTCTTTTAAAACAATGTCAGTAAAAACATTTTCCCGCGGAGAATATTGAGAATCGCAGTTTATTTTTCTCTTCAGCTGGTAATCATGCTTTATATACGAATGGAAAGCGGAGGATTGAAGAGAAAAGAGAAATGAAAAAGGTAAGGGGAAGGTAGGTTAGTATACAGGAATATGGAGAAAAGCCGATAGGTGTGGAACAAATATCAGCTCGTTTCGATCCGGCGAGACTGTCGATATTCCCGCTTCGGGGGATGCTTGAGTAATACTGTGAATAAGTCTGGTCGACAATGTTTCCCGCGAGTCACGATCGGCCTCTGCCACCCTTGGGATTTTAGTCCATTGAGTGTTCACCATGAATGCTACTTAAATTGATGAAAACTAAATGCTGACCACGTTCTTATTCTTTTGTGCACTTTTCAAAATAGAAATATGCCACTAAAAACATCAATATTGCTGAACTCAGCCAACTAAATGAACGTCATAAGTGAAATATTATTGGAGGCCGTTTAAAAATAAGAGAAAAACATTTTTCAGATTTTCTAAAAACTTACATAAGATTTTCTGTTTAGGTTATAAAACTGCTAAGGGATGTTTGACGCAGAGGACTCAAAAATTTGTTATGCTTATTTGATTTTTTTTTCTAATTTTCCTTAAAGAAATATAACTTTTATATCATCATCAGTTTTATCCTTAGATGATGCATATTTCCCAAAAAGTTTTGAATTTGGAAAGCATATTTTCGAGTTGTTACACTATAAGAATATGCAAAAACCCAAAAATCGATTTTTTGACCCATTTACAGAAGAAGCTCCCCTTAAGCGAGTCTCGTTATTACCCGAATTGTGTGCATTGGCACATATTCTATTTTATGTGACTGCGGCGCATATACACTTGACATTTTGCGACTACTTCCGGCCTTTTTGATTTTCTCGATCTTGTGTAGTAGTAGCGTATTGTAATAGACGCGTGCGCAGTTCAAATGTACAAGACTTTGTGAGTACGGTGCCATCGTTGTACGAAGAAGAAGAAGAATAAGAACCCAAGTGCGAAATTAGATACGGCCCAACACTGGCCCAGCATCGCCAAAAATTTGCCGAATATCGGCTGCCAATATCGTGCCGTTGCTGGAATGATAACTCCGGTATGCACTTGGCGGCCAATGCTGGCCCAAACTCTGACCGCCAGCACTTGTTTTCGGCACAGCAACGGGCCAATGCTGTGCCGAACTCTGGTTTTCTCACTTCCAGGATGGTTTGCCGTGGTAAAAATGACACATGGCCCAGTAATGTGCCGTCCATGAGCCCGACTCTGGCTCTTCTACTTTCATAACTGGATGCCATAGTAAAAATGACAATCTGCTTGGTATAGGGCCGATACTGGGCCAAGTTTCGGCTGAAGGTCGGTAAATTTAAACAGTCGAAAAAGGCCGCCGTCGACGGCCCAGCACTTGACCGATGCAAACAGTGACACTGGCCCAATAACAATGGCCGACTCTTGGCTGCCGAGATTGGGCCAATATTGTGCCGTATTATCACCTTCGGCAATTCGCACTTGGGAAGATTGCGCTCCGTTGTATCGTAATAGGCGCATGCGCAGTTCAATTTTAATATTACATTCCTCTGTATCGTAATACACAACACTACGCCACTCTCAACTGTAGCGTAAAAACGAGTTTACGCGCCAGAGGCACATAAAATAATATTTCATTATAAAAAGTTGAAATAACAACTTAGGTTTTACTTATTTTTCAACGTAAGGAACATTCTTTTAACAGTAAAAAAGCGATTAATTCTATTTTCCAGGAGAAACTTTTAAAATTTAATTTTTTGTAATTTATTAAAAAATATAATCGTTAAAAATATTATAACTGCCATCTAATGCGTGATTCTAATTTTATCTGTAAATAGATTATCTAATTGAAAAAAGTTCCCTCTCAGTGGAGATGTGAATAGAATGTTTTGAGATTCGATGGATTATCACTTAATCTAAGGAGGAGTTTCCGGTCAAGTGCGGTGTGGATTTGTCGTAAAACCAATCGTATTTCCATATATTCTTTTTAAATGACAGTTTAGGTATCTCGTCAATCAATGAAGAAACAAGACTAGACAGATACCCTATATTCAGGGTTAATCTCGGAGTCGTTGGCGTCACGAGGTTGCAAGAGAGTGGTTTGGGCCAAAGTATAACTCACAATGCGCACGAGGTTGGAGAACAGACACACCGTGGCAGTTAGGCGCACGTGAGCAGCATTCTCATAGTCTTACATATTCTAACCGCCTGAGAAACCAACCTTCTACATTGCTTCTTCCAGCTTTCGTACACCCCTAACTCTAGTATATCTCTAACTTTTCGTATAAGACCAACTAACGCCTATATACCACCTTCCAGTTCATTTACTTTATAGATTAGGTTTCAACCCCCTGTCATTTCGATCCGCTCACAGAACAAGATTGTAGTCTAATTTAGATTTTCATTTTCCACCCTCGAACCTTATATTCCTGTTCTTTGGTTTCAACTTAATCAGCGAGGAAACAGACGATAAATATAAATGAACCTAATAATTGGGAAAGAAAAAAATGATCTGTAGGTAGATCTGATTCGGAAAGTACACAGATAGATCAAATAGAGGATTAGTTTAATCCGATGTTGATCCTGATTTGACGATCGCTGCCGAGTCAAGCAGAGGAGGGGGACAAGCTTCAGAGGAACGGGAAATCCGTGTAAATTTAACAACAAATAAACAGAGGCTTTTGGATGAGTATATTGTAAATATGATATACCTATGAATTATGCATATTTTCGCAAGTAAACATGCTTTTGTAGGCTTAAGGGCATGTATCAACTAAACCATGTGACTAAATTTCTATAAGAATCCTTGTAAAATAACTTTTTGAGTATACAAAATATATTTTTGAAAATTTAGTAATGGAAGAGGTTTTAAAATTTTCAGAAAGATATTATGTTGAGGTAGTTGTGCAAAAACAGATTTCTGGGAAAAAATTTGTTTAATGATTTTAAGACTTTGAATTATATTATCAGTTGTGTTTTGTGAAAGACAAAACATTATTTTTCATGAAAAAAAATTTGAAATTTTGTCTAAAAAACATGTGGAATGATGAGATTTTGCGTCTAAAAAAAGGGAACAAAACAAGCATTTGATAAATGAACGTCAGTTGTCGGATATGAAAAAACAAATGAAACGTTGAAGAACTGTTTCGACAAACGAAAAGCGGCTGTTTTTTCTTCTCCTAGTTTTTCTGCTATTTCTTCACTGTTTTTGTTTAATTTCCCTCACTAATTGAGGAATATAACATTTCCCAAGAGTTATAAGAAACAATCGAGAAATCGCTTGTTTTGTTCATTTTTTTCAGACGCAAAATGTCATCTTTTCCACGTGAGTGTTTGACAATAATACTTTTTTCTACTAGCGGGTGAAAAAGTGCATTTTTTTGCCCCTCGAGGAGCATAGAAATCCATCGTCCGACCCCCCAGTGGAAAAAAATTGTATGCGACACAGGGAAAACATTTATTTTACTCGGGTGATTATTTCCATTTTTTCTTCCTAGTTGCATAATATACTATTTATCATGATTTTTATAATAGAACTTTTTTTTACTATCGCTTCTTACCAATTTTTAAAAAATTATTATATTTGTATAAATCATCTCTTATTTTTTCAGGATAAATCTTCTCTACAACTCTACCATTTCCAATTTTTAAAATAAGTAAATAACCCCTGAATAAAGTTATTTAATGACAAAAAATGTTCCTTTTCAAGGAATTGTTTTAATGGTTTTACCCAACGAAAACTTTACTTTTAAAATTAGAAATGGTGAAGTTATAGAGAATACTTTTCCCAAAAAAATAATTATCAAAACTTTCGTGAGGTTTACATTTTTTTCTTTAAATCATAAAATAGTACATTACGCGTAGAGAGGCGAAAGTGAGCGAATGCAGACGAACGTGAAGTTGGCCGCACGAGGCCGAATTGATCGCGATTGAGCGTTATCGAACGCGAGAATGACAGGCCGAGGGCTGTCAGCGCGTGAGATAAAGCGAAGTCGCGATCAATTCGACCGAGTACCGCGAACTTCACGCGAGTTTGCTTGAGCACTTTCGCCTCGAGGTGCGTATATTATTTTTCTCCATGAGAACATGAAATTTGGCGGCTTGATTGAGTTCATGGAGTAAATGCGAAATTGCCCGGGGGGAGGGGGGTCCAGGGCGCAGCCCCGTGGGGGTGCAGGGGCAAAGACCCCGCCGGGGGGTTTGGGGGGCAGAGCCCCCCTACTCAAAAAAACAACTCTCAAAATAGAAAACATTATTTTTCATCAATAAACAATAATAACATCAGAGCAAACATTATTAAAAAAATTTATTTAAAAGCATAATGTAATGAAAGTTATTATGATGACCGCCTCTGCGTTTAGTTTGAGTATGATCGAATCGTTAATATTTTCGTCCTCCGTAACGATCGATAAATTCAATTGATTTTTAACCTGCTTTATAAGCTGTCAAAACCTTGAACGTTGTGAAGTTGTATTCTATACGCTTTTCTTTTCATTTTCTTTTTTTTTTTTAGTTTGCGAGGTTTCGAGGTCTTTGATCTATCAACCAATCACAGGCGCGTAAGTTACTTTGCCCATGTGTTTTTTTAGTTTCGCAATATTACAGCACAGTTTGCTGCATAATACCATTTTCTCAATGCCCAACAGGCCACGAAAGCCGCCATTTTCCATGTTAGTGTCGAGAAAAACTTTTTTTCTCGGAGACCTGTTTTTTCGCACGACAACTACCTTAAGGACGTTCTCTTGCCCGTAGATGTGCTCATCCTACTCTATTATAGGTAGTGGGATTACTGTTAAGCTTTCTAACCGAATGAGTTGAGCACCGTTTATGCGCAAAAGTAACAAAATGTGTCTTCTGCGTCGATTTGTAGATTTAGCAACACCGCGTACCTGTCTTTCTCATATCGAGTCGCAAGCATATGGACTGAGAGAGGTTATATTATGAGTTTATTGATAGTTTGTAAATACTAATAAGATGTCTAATAAATTTCGCAACAAAAATGGATTTTTTATTTTACAAAAATCAGCTGCTCGTAAAAAAAAAGTTCTGGAAGCAATGTCAAATGTAAGCGTACGCGCGCGCTGTTGATACTGTGTTGCCAAGTCACCATATTTGCTTCAGCAAGCCGGCTAAGAATTTGTGCAACTGCGAGTTTCAACAACGTATATCTTTAAAAGTAGTGCCGGTACACGTATTTTTTATGATGGCATACGATTCCTTATAATCTCTAGTATAATATACTAGTTTTCCAAAAAAATCTAAAGAAAATTGTGCTTTTAATGTAAAGAAAGGTATCGCAAAACTGAACTACGCCTATCTAACACGTGTTAAGAGATTCAACTTTAGAGTTTAATTTCTCGATTTTAAGAACCGGTCTTGATGCTAATCTTTTTACCGCTTTGTAGATCATGGTAAAAAGTACTTATTTACGAAATTTGAAGGAAATCTAAAGAAAAGTGATTTTCAAGAGAACGTCCTTAACAGAATAATTAATATTTTTGCATGAATTTTCGTGACATGTTAAAATACTCTAATGGAGGAATGTAAACTCTTATTGACTCTGAGGTATTAGAAAATTTTTTATTGTCTGCCATACACCGAAATTTAGCCTTTCCGGTGTCATTTTGCGTGCGGAAGGTTGATGTTCCCGTACTGGTGCAGGAAAATCATATGTGTGCGGAAAATTAACTTTCCGCATGGAAAACGACACCGACTCGGTTTATTTTCTGTATACAGCAAACAAAAAATATCGTTCGTATCAGGTACAAAATGTATTTTTACGCGCCAGCGAGTCGTTACTCGCTCTCGCGTTAAAATACGCCTTTCTATACTTGATACAAAATATACTATTCTGTTCTACCGGTATTAATATTTTCTATTTATTTCACATCAATTATAGTCTAGAAACATCCTTTATCATGCCTCGAAACTTCAGTAAAAATCATTATTATTGTAGAAAAATTTTAAGAGAAAACTAGAATATTTTTCTCCATCACGTGAAGGACGGTTTCATCAAAAGTAAATACAGACTTAACTATGAGTTGCATCTGCATTCGTTTAATATATCAATTTGACTTTATTTATTATGTTTTTGTGAAATCACCTGTATACATGTTAACCTTTATTTCAAGGAATATATATGTATGTACTATTCATGTTAGTGGCATTAATTTATTATTTGATACACTGTCGTATAAGTAATGTACGCTTGATTTTGAGCATTAATGCAAATCGAGAATCAATAGATGCCCGCGATTGAATTCACGTAAATAATAATGCAGTGTGATTTCCAGTCAAAGACTAGCAGCACTCTGAAATTACCGAATGAGTTTGAAAATCAGTTTCCTGATAAGCTTGATATTAAATGGTTAAATAGAGAAAAAAATATTTATCCGATTAACTGTCACGATTCTTATCCCTATTTGAAAAATAAAATATTGTACGTATTACTATCTATATTGAATTTAGTTAAATCCTAATAGTAATATTAGGTACAATACACAGATAAAAATATTTCAAGAAACTCTACTTAACTATTGAGCAAAATTGAGACAGATAGACAAGATAAAGATTATTTAATATTATTTTTGCATAGTTTGTTAATATTATTTGTGACATAGATATAAAAACTTGACTCTACATTTTTGAATACAACCGAATTGTGATGCATCTTTTAAAATTTGCTACGTTACAAATTATTATAATAATATCAAATAATAATTTGCCTCCATATCCCAACTTTGCTAAAAGTTGAGTAATGTCTTTCAAACTATTTTCTCTATGTACATCCCATGCAGAAATTACCTCGATTATCCCTATATTAAAATGGGCATATTTGGGAATTTATATCGACTTATCTGTCATCAAATTACAAATAAATTTATTTTCGCTATTTTCATATAGAAATAAGTTTAAATTATGGTATTTTTAGGAATATCTTAAAAGGTCCTGACAAGTTTGCCCTAAGTACTAAATGTCATTCATAAAATAGTGGGCTTCATACAAAATAGCCAAATAGCCACTATTCTATTCTATTATTCATTTAACATATACGATCGCTTTATTAATAAAATAATAATTTTAAAAAATTTTCCGAAGAAAACAGCAATGCAGGAAAATATAACGCATTACTGTCTTCTCCGGAAAATTTGTTAAAATTATTATTATTCAAATTGTGGATAATCACTAGAAAAAAGTGGTTTTCCACTATTTTGAATTTAGAATGTAGCAACAGCGTTACATGCCTCTCCTGGCCCGTGCAAGTTTTCCAGACCAGAGCCATCTCAGAAAAGTATCTAAATCGCCAGTTCTCTGCTAGGCCCTGACTTTTATTTCTGCACAGGAGATAAACTGAACAATATTTTATTCTTCACATTGCAATAAGCATGATTTGATTCAAGTTTTCAATATGGTTCTGCATTACACGGAAAAAATAGTTTAGTAAAGTTTATAGAACTGTTTAAAAGTTGAGGATACAGGCATTTGCGGAACAGAATTCTGAAAAATTTACAGAACTTCTCAAAATAAAATGTGTAACATTTAGGAAAAATCATTGAAAGTTCTGCATTTTATTTTAAAAAGTTTTTAATTAGGTTAAAAACAACAAACAAGTATTTTGAATCTCAGTTTTATTTTGCGAGCAGAAGGAAATAAAGTAAATGAAACAATGTTTGTCGTGTGCTTATATCTAAAATTAACAAACAAATGGGCTCTGCAGATAAGGTGTTTCTCTGTTTAACATCTGAACAATTATGCTAAACTCAAATCAAAATAAACCTTTCAGAAAAACGTATAAAGATTTTGGAATTAGGTTTTTGGGTTTTATCTTTTCTCCTTGATAATCTCAATACAGTTTGGATCTAGTAAATCTTAAACTAATGCTAATATATGTTTCCATCTTTGAATATACTGGAGGCGATGGTAGAGAGAGAAAAAAACAAAGCAAAGAGAGAAAGTAAAGCCTTTGCCCTCGGGAATTGGCTTCTCTAGGACAGCCGAAATTCAGAAAGTGGTTCCAAGCTAAGTGAGTCTGATTTGTGCAAACTCTAGCTGGAGCAATCTGACTGCCTCTTTGCTCACTTCCCCAATCCTTTATTCATTCTTGCTCGCCCCGGATTTCATATTCATAGACTTCTGGTTAATTAAGATATTGATTCCGGGACGCTGATGGTTTACATCTATTTCAACTTTCTACCAGGTATTTTCATTTTACTGCTACATTTTCACAAGTAAATTCACACTTCATTTTGGTTTTGATAGTTTTTTTTTAAATTTAAAAATAAAAAATGATTTTATGACTGTATAGAAGAGATGCTGATTAATTAATTCGCTGAAAAAGTATCGTATCCAATGATTACGAAAAATCTGTAAAATAAATTCAAGATAGACGGGAAAAATAAGTCGTCGAGAATCTCTTTGATAGGATTGAAGTTTTAAAAAATTTAATTAAGGACCAAATCCGTTTTTAACTTCTCTATAATTTCCAAAATTTTAAAAACAAAATTTGACGTACTTTGGGCATAAAGATGTAGAAACCAAAAATCAATAAAATTTGGTAATTTTAGAAATTACACATGCCCTTAAGGCCATAGATCAACCAGTATAGCTGACTAAATCAATAAAATTAATTTCCCCCAAAGTTTTCACACAATAAATAATTTTTTTGGCTTCAATTAGTTCTAAACTATCAAAAAATAATTATTCCTGTTTCACAGAGACCAAAATTCTTTCAAATGATAAAAACTAATTAAAGTCTACAGCCATCCGCTAATATGTCCATTATTATGTCCTAAAGTTGCAGCTGAAAAAATTCATTATTATTGACAAATTTTGGGGGAAACTAATTTCATTAATTTAGTCAGTTGTACTGGTTGATTCATGGCTTTAATAATTAATTTTTCATCAACATACAGTTCTGAACGTTCATTGAACGTTGGAAAATATTTTTGTTTAGAAAATGAATGATTAGTTTTTGCCCCAGAAAATTAATAAATAGTGTATTGTTTATAACTGATTGTATATCAAAAGGGCTCTAAATATAAACATAACAATTAATATATATTGAAAATTCCATCTCGTCTTAAACGACGTTAATTCTAAATCACAGGTTGATAGGGTCGATATGGTTCGGTTATCATGGTGAATGATACACTCTTCTAATTACCGACATAAACAACTGAAATGATTTGGAAAAATTTGTATATAGTTCATAATATGTCCGTGGCCAAATCGGCGTGAATAGATTCTGTGAGAAAATTTTTGTGGAACCTCCGTAGCTCAGATGATAGAGCATTCGACCGGCAATCGAAAGGTCCTGGGCTCGATACCCAGTGGAGTGGAAGCGTTCCTTTTTAATTGTTCACATAATAATTAATTTAAATTTGAATTTAATTTGCATTTATTCGCGATATAAGAGTTTGAAATTGTCTACGAGTACATCTGTCGCCAACGTTTCCTATCTGATACGCGACTAGTGATTCTCCAATAATGTAGGCAGTGGCAGAAATTCCAATCTCAACTATTCATAATAATTAATTTTGTTATAAAAAAAAATTTTGTCATCGTTCAATGAACTTTCAAAACTGCAAGTACATTAATTTTTCCATATAAATTCTATAGCAATGGAAATAATAGAAATTCGCCAAACTCAGGAAATAATTTGATAAATTAATGACGAGGACTCGAACGTATGCATAACGATGACTTTCACGTGCTCGAGTGTCGTATTTGCCGATAAAAGGACAAGGTCTGCCAGGTTCGATCGATCAGAGAAGCAGACAAAACGAGACTAGAAGAGAGTGACAGTGATGCAAGAAACGGGAGAAAAGAAAGCGAGATAGAAATAGTCAGTTAAACGAAGATGGAACCTACGAGAAACGAGGTACTTTCAACGACAACGAGACATCTTCAGCGCGGTTTTGAGTGGTACAGAAATGTAAAGGGGGGTCTTAAAGAAAATGAGGGAGAAAATGAGGGAGAAAAAGAGGGCTATGAATAAATCCAAATCTCTCGACACTCCATGGCTCGGTGGCTTGCGAGTTGATGAAATACGTCTACGTTCATCGAATTCATCAATATTGCATATCGGATGACAATTTCTCAGATCATTAAACTTTAAGCCTCCAAGGAGGTCGCGATAAGATTCAAGTTAGCCTCTTCTATCCAGTCTGCGATTCTCAAAATAGGTAAAAAAGTGATAGGCGTGAAACTTTAGATATGAGATAAAAATCTCTCTGTGGTTTTTCGAAGTTGCAAGTAGTGCGCGAGCAAAAAAATCACATGGACGGCTGGCCTACGTGTCGTTGAATTTAAATGTCTGCTTAGTACGCGTTCTCATGTGAGGGTGATTGTGATAACGGGCTGGAAACACAAGAGAAAGGCTCTACTATGGATGATCGCTCAAACAGAACACTGTGGACTAATACTTCGCCAATAACCTCGTATTTATTGTTGGGGTGTAGATGCATTTACGTGCCCATATTTACAATGCAAGATTCGTAAATCCATAACGTATGGATATTTCATGCGTGTCGTTTTATGTTTCTACATAGTCAAATTGTCTTCCCGGATTTGCCTTCAGACAAGTTCAGCATAAACGATTTTGAATGGGTTATACGATCTTTTAGCGTTGCTCAAATTCTATTCATTGGCATTTAATGCTCTTTAGACTACAATCACGATTATGAAGCTTTATTCGTGAGCGGGTCATTAATCATCTATTTACAAATGACTTTTGTTGTTTCATAATTCATTATCGAGTCAATTTAGTCAACATGAAAACCTTGAATCAATTCAAAATGAAAAACAAAAGAATTTCATGCCATAATTAGAAACTAATTATGTTCTTTCGAAATTTTACAGATATTGAATCGTTATTGAGGTGCCAACACAGATACTTTTGAAGTTTTTATAAGTATAGATATATTTTTGAATAGGTGAATTGTTGTTAATTTAAGGAAGAACTGGACAGATAATCGGAAAAAAATTTAGTCAAAGTGACTATTTTCTCAGTTTTTTTATCATTTATAATTTTATGTTCGAAATCGATAGAGAGCTTTTAGTTGTTTTTAGCGGTTTTTTGTAATTTTATTCGAGGTGAAATTTTCCACACTTTTACCAACAGAACTCAATAAGAGAAAATTATGAATGAAAAAAAATCTAAGGAAATAGTCACTCTGACTGGATTATTTCCAATTTTCTGTTCAATTCTCCCTTGAACTTGACAATCTATAGAATTTAGCTTAACATGGGGTTCTTAAAATTAATAATCTTTTAAAAATGAGTCTTTAAAGGGGGTCAATACATTGACATAACCTCAAGCCGAATAACGCTTTCTAGGAACCGAAGAAAGTTGAACAAATATTAATTTTAATGCATTTCAGAAGAGAATTCGCCAAACTTGTTTTGAAAGAATTTTTTTATGATTTGTTAAGCAAACAAATTTTGTACAGTGTGTGGTTTTAAAAAAATAATTTATAAAAGATTTTAGGAGTAGAAATGTAGGGAATGTTCCAAAGAACAAAATTAGCTAAAAAAAACTAGTAGAGGAAAAATTGGAAATTTCAGATAATTTCATTAACACTTATTTACAATTGACAAATAATTTTTAACCAAACTAATTTTTCTAACAGAATATATTTTTGATTTTTACACAACGCATTGAAAATTAAATTTTGTTTCATTTTCTCTGGTTTCTAAAAAGTATTTTTCAGTTTGAGGTTAATCTCAATGGGTCATTCTTCTTTAAATTGAAAAGCTTGTCATTTCGATACGTTTATTGTTTAAAACCACAGAGATTTTCATCAATTTTCCATAGCAAAATTATTCAATATAATTTTCAGGAGCTACCTTAAAATGTATTAAAATTACTAAACAATTAATATGAGCAGCTGTAAAACTTGATTAAATTTGACTAATAAGTAGTAAATAATTTTATGAAGCAAACTGGCAGAAAACTATTCACTGATTTAGATGTGGTAAACATAAAACTTTAAAATTTTGATGCCTTTAGTTATACGTTTCATTAAATTTCCAAACGGTTTTAATTATCGAAAACAAAATTTTATATCTTTCAATTTGTTCAGACTGCATTTTTCCAACTTTCACGTTTTACGAAATTAAACTCCAAAGACAGCCAAATTTTTAATCAGCAACCCAAATTCAAGTGATTAAAATTAAAATTTGCTTTTCTACCAATTTTTATTTAAATAAGCAATTAATTAAAACCCGATCTACGAAAAATGTTAATTTAAAAAATAATTTCTCCCATTAAAATTTTATTTCTAGAAAAATAACGCACGCTTAACAAATTTCAGTCACAGTTCAAATATTTTTTAATATTAAAGTAAATAAAAAATTAGGAATAATTATTCATCTTCGTTTCTAGGTTCTTGATTTTAATATATTTTTTAAATTAAATTTTAATAATATGCATTTTTAAGGATCGAGAACCATTGAATAGAAAAATTCTTGATGATTGAAGATAGGAGTTGAGGAGAAAGGCCACAGGGAGGAAACGGTTACCATTTCCTGGTGACGCCAAGACGCTTACAAACCACCCTCTCCTTACGAACGTGAAATCCCACTTGCAATGGTCCATTCTCATAATATTTTGGAAAGTCGAAAGGAAAACTTTGGGCTTTGCAAGTACGAGCAAGTGAGAATATCGCGATAACTACCGGTCTACCAAATCGAGCATTTTTTTTCTCAGTTGAATCTTTTCCGCTTGGGATTGGAAGGTGCAAAGGATAGGGTACTTAAGGAAGAGTAAGAAAGAGAACGCTGATAAACGTCACTTCCGTAAATAGCCTACTTTTTCTGGATTTTACATCAGCCCTCTGGCAGAAAGATTACATAACGAAAAAGAACTTCATCGACGTACTACCATCAACCTTTACAATCTTCAAATAGTTATTCAAAGAAGAAACTAAAATTTTCCAGAAATATTTATTTTATCCTTGATAAATTTCAACAATATGAAAAATACAATTTCCAATTTAAACACTGGCCTATTTAAATAGACATTTGTGTAAAATTGATTTGAGAGTTAAAGTATGCAAAAAAATTCTACCGATTTTGAAAAATGGTATCTAACCGATTAAAGACCCGTTCTCTGGACAGAATTCAAATCCTGATTCACACATATATATATATATATTCTCTGGAATATGCGATGCGAGAACCAGTCATTTTGCTCGCCTGGGGGTTCCACTAATTTTGTGATCTGACTCTAAATGTTTACGCAAACATGAATATTCAACGAAAAAAGAAAAGTTCCACTCGTTCATCATAACTGAGAATCAATTGCCTTGCGTTAGATCCCAAACGAAAAAAACCATGAGATTATAAACATGCGAATTTTCAACATCGTTTGCAATATGCTTGATTTCATGACTGAGTAAAATATTCTGTAACTACCGCACAGGTTGGTAGAAACCTCGTAAAGTATGATGGTGATTAAGTCGAGAAATGTCTGAATACCGCACTTCTAGTTTGAAACTACGACGACCGTAGAATCGTCGTTGCGATTCTATCCTACTTAGTTACTCCGTCGCACCTGATACATTAATATGTCACAGTAAATAGATGAACGCATTTGATAATTATAATAAAAAAAAATCCTTATTATTGTTTCTCTCATAAAAACAAAGTGTGCCTTCAATAATGAAACGCAATTCAAAATTCTCTGAATTATTCTAATGTATTTTTAATGTCAGTCCTGAAACTTTAAAATTATAGAATCAACATTTTTCAGCTTAATTGTATTGTGGACATTTAAATCGGTGAAGTTTCTGAATCGGAAATTACGCATTACGCATCTTTCAATCTTAAAAATTTGTTTTACTGATGTTAATCGTAATTTCACAATTGAGATGGACAATTCATGAAATGTATATTGCCAATTTAAATTTTGTAGGCTGTGTCACTTAATTGTGAAACTACAATTTAACGTCATTGAAACAAATTTATACAATTGAAAAGTCCTGAACACAATTTAACAATGTTTCGATGGAATCGTTCCCAGATGAAACTACAGATTCGGAAGCCTTTAATCGTAAATTTTGAGACACGCGATTCACAGATATTTCAACGAATCGTTTCTTGTTTCCTGGGGAGAGCGCACTTTACATTAGATGTAATTAAATCATTAGAGTCATGTATCGAATGAGTCACGTGATCAATGAAAGTTTTAGTTTCCTCCAAAGTTTTTTCCTATAAAAAACAATATTTATTGCTGAAGTTTATGAACATAATAAAGGACATCTTTACGCTCTGATTGATTTTAAACAATTGGACAATTTTAATGTCAGTAAAACAGAAGTTAATTTGTTCAATTGTTTAAAACCAATTAGTCTATAGATTTTCTTTAGCAATTATGTTATTATTATCATACATACTATGTCCCAAAATTTCAGTCAAAAATATTGATTTCTGTAGAAAAACGTTGCTCTCTAAATCTCAATTAGTGATAAGTATACCACTGATTACAACCAGTGTATATACACTGACAAGTCAGTGACATTTACTGATTCAAATTAAAAGAAGGGAAGAATAAAATACTTTTCTTGATCATGTAATTCGCTCAATGCACGCCTTTAAATTGTTTATCTATGATTCTAAGATTTGAAATAATATTATCTGTTGTGTCTCACAAAAAAAAATTATTTTTTGACGAGAAAATCTAAAACTTATGAAAAATAATACTTTTAATAATGTTCAATTTTTCAATACTGTTTTTTGTGATAGAATTTTTAAGTTATTACCGCTTCTTACCAATTTTTAAAAATGATTGGATTTTTATAGATCAAGGCTTATTTTTTGTAGAAAATATTGTCTACAACTCTGCTCTTTTCAATTTTGGAAATAGGTAAACAAATTTTAATTAGAGTTATTTTAAAAATATGATTTTTTACAAATTTTTTTTTAAAGATTTTCGTTCTAGAAACCTTTACTTTCAAAATTGAAAACGGTGTACTTGCAGCTAATATTTTCACCGAAAAAAGTCATGATTTATGGAAACCAGTCATTTTTAAACACTGGTAGGAAGCAATAATAAGGAAAAATTCTATTACAAAAAACATTATAAAATTTTCGAGAGTTGAAAATTTTTACCATAAAAAATAATATTTTTTCTTTCATAAGACATGATCAATGATTATTAATTAATGAATAAAAAAAAATTTCTATGATTTTGAAACTTTATTCATCAAGTCTTAAAATCATAGAAAATTTTTTTTATTCAGAGACCTGATTTTTGGCACAATTATCTTAAGAAAGAAAGGTAAAAATTATATTCTCGGTTATAAAAGTTAAGTTCATCAATCCTCCTTCTGAATTCAGCAACATCAATATTTGTGTCTTAAATTTCGAACACATCCTCCTCTCAATCTTCAAGTTCCACAAAAATGCAGTATCCCTGTAGAAAAGAGAAAAGACTCAAAAATATAAAAGGTAAAAAGGGGAAGGTGAAATAGAGTAAGCGAAAAGTTGTCCTGAAAATGAAATTTAGAATTGTTTGTCATACAAACGCAAAGACCACAGGAGTCTCTGCGGTGGTTGGATGCCTTTGTGGAATTTAAAGTCTCTTGCGCGAGAGCGTTACATTTTTTATCTTTGCCTCTTTCTCTTCGAAAGGATTGCAAAACAGTGCCGAGTTCCGTGGATGTAATAAATTATATACGCACTTTGCGCATGAATGCACATGAGTGGAGTAACGGCTTATCCAAACCGTACTGGTCCAGACCAGAAAACTGAAACGTAGCCAAATCGAAATTAACTCGCGCGTAACAAAGCCGCGACTGAAATATTAATTACCTGAAAATTAGTTGGATATGGGTCACAGACGTTGAGTTATGTAAGTTGGCTGTGTGAGCGTAGCCAGCATTAATGCGTAAAACGCGATTCCGTGGTGCACCACTCGTCGAGAGCAATCCTTTCGTCCGAGGTTCCTAATTGTACATCCCTTTTCCTGACACCGGGAACATCTGCTGGTACCGACCAAGTTTCCTCTGCTCAAAACATTTGCAATCAAGTATTTCTCCTCAATGCATCTGTTGTCTGAAGCTAACTTCGTCAAAGTCGTTTCCAGCTACGTTCTCAAGCCGTGCTCCTAAATCGTGTTACCTACTTGAGTTTCGTTCTGGAATTCTTTTTCGGGCAAAAGAACTGGAATTCAAAAAGTTAGCGCGCCTATGCTTCCAAGGCAATATCAGTTTGGCGTCTAGTCGACGAGAAACACAATTTCACGAATTAGTTTCAATCTCTTGATCCCGGTCTAGTGCAGAATCAGGAAACTTATCTCAATCGTAGAATCGATCGATAATAATGAATCACCCGAGGGAAACATTTTTCTTTCAAGAAGCTACCCGTGCGGAAATTGCCTTATTTTGCCTTATTTAAAAAAAGGCTCAGACCAGGTCTGGAGCAGGCTGTCTGATCAACAAATTTATGAAAGGGCCCGGATAAGGTACGTATATGGCCCGAATAAGCTCCCATTATTATTAACTAAGCCAGCCTGAAGTTTACCGTATTTACGGTACCGTACGGCCCTGACAGGATATGGATAAAGTCGACTCTGTTGGTGATCAGGATCTACTGTTTGCTGCTACCGTTTGTTTTGATTTTCGCTTCTGTTTGACTCTGTCATAACTTTATCAAACCTGCCTAGATTTGTAAAAATAACAAGATTTTTCATTATTTTCAAATTTGACATCAGGATGTCGAGATTATCTCGAGTCGAAGTTAAGAACGTTATTTGAAGGATCTAAAACGATTTTTGACGGCTTTAAGGCATTTAAACTGACTTTAAAACGTGATCGTCGGTCAAGCCGGATTTCAAACTTTCTTTCAGCTGGAGATGTAATAATTGTGAGTCGGATATGAACGGATTGAAGCGGTGATGATATGGGCTCATAATTTTTGTGCGGAATTAGGATGATTTTAAAGGAAAAATTTTCTCAGCTACAATTCTAGCCGGATCAAGATAGGATTAAATAGTTCATTGAATGATTGTCATAATTATTGTAATAAAATCTATAGAAATAAAATAAAGGAATAAAAATTAAGCGGATAAAGGCGGCGAAACAGATAATTCTCGAATAAAAACTAGTTTGCTCGGCCAAAGTCCGTTTCAAAAAACCAATTTTCAATCTGTCCAGGTCGGATACTTTTCGAATTGAATCCGTTTAAATGACGTTCTTAATTTCGACTCGGGTTAGCCCTTCATTGTTTTTTTAAAATGTGATATCACGTCGTCGAGATTATCTCGAGTCGAAATTAAGAACGTTACTTGAAGGGTCTAAAACGGTTTCCGAAGGCTCTAAGGCATTTCAACTGACTTTGAAAGGTGATCGTCGGTCAAGCTGGATTTTAAACTTCCTCTTTAGGTGGAAATGTAATAATTGTAAGTCGGTTTTGAACGGATTCAAGCGGTGATGATATGGGCTCATATTTTAGGGCAGAATGAAGACTGTTATAAAGAAAAAAGATTCCCAGTTACAATTCTAGTCAGATTAAGATCAAGATGATCAAGATGATTGTCATAATTGTTACAATAAAATCTATAGAAATAAAATAAACAACTAAAAAATTAACGGGATCAAGGCGGCGAAACAGAGAAATCTCGAATAAAAACTAGTTTGTTCACCCTAAGTTCGCCTCAATAAATCGAATTTTAATCTGTCGAAGTCGGATACTTTTCGACTTAAATCCGTTTAAATAACGACGTTTAATTTCGACTCAGGTTACCCCTTTATTATTATTTTTAAATGTGACATCAGTATGTCGAGATTATCTCGAGTCGAAATTAAGATCGTTATATAAGCGGATTTAAGTCGAAAAGTATCCGACCTGGACAAATTTAAATTCGATTTATTAAGGCGAACTTAGGGCGAACAAATCAGTTTTTATTCGAGAATTCTCTTTTTGCCGCCTTAATCCGCTTAATTTTTAGTTGTTTATTTTATTTCTATAGGTTTTATTCTAATAATTATGACAGTCATTCGATGAACTATTAAATCCGTTCTTGATTCGACTAGAATTGTAACAGAATATTTTTCCTTTAAAATAATTCTAATTCCGCACAAAAATTATGAGCCCATATAATCACCGCTTCAATCCGTTTAAATCCGACATACAATTATTACACCTCCAGCTAAAAGGAAGTTCAAAATCCGACTTGATCGACGATCACCTTTTAAAGTCAGTTCGAACGCCTTAAAGCCGTCGAAAACCCTTTTAGACCCTTCAAATAACGTTCTTTATTTTGACTCGGAAAGTGAAAAATGCAAATTACAAAAAACTTCCTTCACAATATTTGTAGCTCTTTAGTGAAAAAGTCCTTAGCTGCAGAAAGATTAATCTATAGCGATGTAGTAAAACTTTTATGATAAGCAGCTCGGATTAATGTCGTTAGAGCTGAAAGTGAGAAATGACAATTGTGGTCTATCTTGGCCTATTTTTATCGTTTTTTTACTTGCTCACTCTTTTCACTCTCCTACAATCGAATCATTAAAATGAAAAATATACGTCGAGACTTTGCATAACTCCAGATGCGTTTGCTTCGTGGGAAGCGGATAACGACGAGAAGAAAGTGCAAAAAAGAGGACGCGAAGAGATTCGATGGAAGAACCGTACATAACGTACGTGACTCACCTTCGATTGCAAGGTATCTAGGGTGAGATTGGTGAACGGAAGTAGAATTACCAACGGAGAAAAGGAGTTTCGGCTGAGTCTAGAATTTAAAGCTTGCTTTCCATTCGCTTTCATCGCAAACAGAAACACATTCTCTAAACTCGTAATATTTTTTGCAACGTATGTATCAGCAAAAGTTCTTGACCATTTTAATGCCGAGACTATATATTAGTTTTGGCCCGAATAAAGACAGAATATTTTTTCACCTGGGATCATCTGAGTTGAGATTTTAATTCCGAAAAATAGAAAGTAGAATTTGAAAAAGAATGATCATTATTTTCTAGAATAAGACAGGCATCAGAAATTCAGTTATATTAATCGGGACAAATAATACTAACGAGTGACAAGGTACTAATTCCTATAATAACGTACATGTGAATGTGAGTGCATTGTGCATAGTAAATGAATTGACAAATATTGACCAACTTTTGGTAAACAATTAAACAAACAGAAATGCCCGCCATGTTCGAACGCTAAATGTTAGTTAGTGTAAGTCAGGTATGTGTCATTTCCATTAGTAGTTGCGGTGATTGTCTGTTCTATAACGGTTTGTAAATGCCGACCAGCAAACTTGTCCCTAGTCACCTGAGTTTGCCTGCGATCTTTCACCTGGTTCGATTAGGTATAAGTGACGTGACATGATTATCAACATAGGGCGATCGTTTTGCGCTTTCTATTTATTTTATTTTCCCTTCAAAAACAGCGATCAATATTTTCTCTTGACGCACTTGGAACAGAATGGAAAAAATAGAAGACTTTTGTATTAGGTTTTTTATTTGCGTTTTATCTCTACGAAAACATTTTTCGTCTTGATTAAATCTTCAGATGTCTTCAAGACCGAGTCCTACCTGGCAGACTCCATTGCAATATTAGGGATCACAGTCGCTGAGATGTTCAATTTCAGGGACAATGGGGTAATTTTTTTTTTCAAGAGGGTAGTTTTATAATAAGAGGTTTTGGAAAATTTTAAAAGTCAATGAACATGTAATATTCAAAATATTAATCACAAAGCTGATAACTCTTTCAGAATTTGAGTATTTTTAATACAGCAAAACTTTTCTCTCCTATGAAATCTTAGAGTTAAAAATAAATAAATGTAATAATTTATTTTCATTTTCTTAAAGTTTCGAGTATTTGTCACCTCTTTCTAATTGAAAAAATTTTTTTTCATGGTAAATAAATAACTAATTATTTGTTTAAATGGGCACAAACTTTTACAAAAGCTGGTAATTCCTTGATTTTTCTTTCTTGAATTAAATTGATCTAATTATCAATTACATGGAATTAAAAGCTTTCCGATTTGTCAGCATTTTAGAGTTTGAATTTGACATTCTTTGAATTTTAAAGGCTATTTTAGAGATTCCCGTAAATTATCAGTTGTGAACCTTCTATTTATAAAATTTATCCAATTTTCAATTGCTTTTTAAAAAGATGAAAAAAGTAATCATCATTCTGAGTTTAAGCTTCTTAAGGGAATATATATGGGTTATTTCATATCAGATTTATAACAGAAATGTTCATATAGACGAAATTTTTTTCTTGCATTCTCTAAAGCAAAATAATTGACACGTTTTTTTTATTTCGGAAAGAAAAATTTTTTTTTGCAAGATATGATTTTTTGAAATGTTGAATTTGGAAAAAACGAACATTTTTCAATCACTGATTATTCAAAAATTGTTCGACGCCGGAAAAAAATTCCTAATAACAAAAAGTTGTTAATCGTATGAACTTTTCATAAAAATATGAACAAAAAATTGTTATTGTTACTTAAGCTGCAAATTTTGCAAATGTTTTAAACATATATGATTTTTTTTAAGTCAGAGTATATGGTTTTTCAATTTTTCGGACTAAAAATGTTTATTATTGTGTATATAAAATGTTTGGAGTGGGCCTATACATAATTTCCGAAATAATCGAATTTATACAGAGCGCTGATCAGATTTATTTCTCTTCGTGAGGCGCGGCCGTGGATCCGATCCCTTTTCAGGTTTTTCTATCTCGGTTTTATAGATAATTGCATAGGCATAGCCAATTCGAATATTTCGAAAAGTATGTATCGGTCAACTTGATGACAAAATGTTTTCTTTCAAAACAAAATTAATTGTTATATCTATATTCCGAACCTTTCAAATATACAACTTCTTATTAAATATACGCTACTTTTTAATCTAATGGTGAAGAAATCAATCATTTACTTTCTAAAACCAATATTTTTCATCGCTCAATGAACGATCAAAACTATTACTACATCCAACTGCAAAAATTTGATGCCACCTTCCTTACACATTAATAAACATTTTTAGTCCGAAAAATCGAAAAACTATATAGTCTGACTTTGAAAAAATCTTATTTGTTTATAAAATTTGCAGCTTGAATGACAAGAACAATTTTCATATTTTTATGAAAAGTTCATACGATTAATAACCTTTCATTATTAGGAATTTTTTTCCGACGTCGAACAGTTTTTAAATAATCAGTAATTAAAAATTGTTCGTTTTTTCCAAATTTCAAATTTCAAAAAATCATACGTAAAAAAAAAATTTTCAAAATAAAAAGGTACGTCATTATCTTGCTCTAGAGAATGCTAGACAAAATATTTGTCTGTATTAAAATTTCAGTTGCAAATCTGATTTGGAATTACCTATATAAAAAATATAATATCAAAAGGGGAAATAGGGCCAGGACTATGATCCCGCCAAAATTAATATCTCAAATAAACTTTATTGTGGGTCTGGTAGTTATGAAAATTGTTTTCAAGACATAAAAACAAGTCTAGCATAGCATCATAAACGCAACTTTGAAGATACAATCCAACAATTTCCTGGAACTGTACATTGCCACCTGAGACACTGTGACAATGAAATATTAATATTTATCGCTGTGGTCTATCTTCAGAAGATGGCTGAATAAAGATTGATATCGATGATATGGACTAGGTTGGAACCGATTCCAGGATAATCTCCAGATGTGGATAGGTATCGTAGGAGGATCCTCTCTCACCAGCGAACAATCGAATTCAGTTATTCCTTGCAGGTTCTACCGTAGAATTGGGTAGTCAGTGTAGCTCAAGAGAGATGGGTATGAGAAGAGAGGAGAATAAGAGAGAGTAACAGAGTAAGAGACAGATAGAGGAAAAGCATAAAAGAGGGGGAAGTTACGGGAGGATATTAAAGGTCGAGTTGAAACACTCGGTAGAGAATATGTGACTGGAAGATTCGGTACTCATTTCGTATTCCGCGGGACGCTTACGCCTTCCTATCTATTACCCCCAACTTTCTTCAATCTAGCCGTTTTACTCTCGTTTTACCGATTTATGGATCTAGCCAGGCTCAGTAGGAGGTTAGCCTTGTTTGAATTACCCTCTAGGTTAGGCGACTACTATGGCCACCAAAGTTTCCAGCCGCAACCAACCTGAGGTTCGCTTTACTCGAGATATTTTAAAATACCACAGAATCCCTTCTGACCCCCCCCCCCCCCCCCTCTCACACACACACACCAATCCCACCAACCCTTTACTCCCTAACACAGTTCACCATTCTCCTCCTCTTCTTCTTTACCTTAGTCTTTCACTTCCTCTTTCTCTTTATATCGGACCTGTACCTTTCCCACCACCCCGTCCCCGACACGTTCTCTTTTCACCTCCTTATCCACTTTCATAGAATCCTCTTTGAACTCGGGATGAAAAACTGAGAAGCTGAAAAGCCTCGCCACTCTCTTTCAACATCCGCGTTCAGCCGTCGCTGACCCGACTTTACGAATTTACAAAAACTTTGACTAGATGGGTATAAAGGGAGATCATCCTCTTAGACCATGCTATCTTTTTTCTCTTGGTTCGATTCTGGTGAGGAGAAATGGCCTGAATAGTGTTCGGGGTCGATCAAATCATGAATAAGGGTCGTTTACACAGAATAACGTCACTGAACCGCACGTCGTTGAGTAATCACTTCTCAAGGATCGTCTTCACTTAATAGTACCAACATCTCTCTTATCGACATCTTCATCCGCTTAGTTTCATCAAGAGGGTAAACTTTCCGACGATGTGAAAAAATTCGATTCATTATCGCTCTAAGGAATGGAAGATTAATTGGTGTTTGGCTTTGATAATATAAACATTGTGGTTGAGGGAATTTTAAAAGTCTATTTTTCGCTGGTACAGCGGAGCAGAGTCTAAAGCGCTTTAGTTCAAAGGCTCTTGAACTTAATTTTTCTTTTTATCTCAACTGTAAACTTGTATGCTCAGATTATTTTTGAGTTTAAAAATATTTACTTTTTTTGCAAACATTTGGATAAGTCATTTAAAATCATCAGAAGGCTTGATAATAGAGTATAGGTTTAACCTTTGGGCAGAGGCATAAACATTTATCAATGATAAATGTTTAAAGGTAGGGAAAAAGAGAAAGGTTAGCACCATAATACCTTTCTCTGCTTGCTTTCAGGAATAAAGGAGAACGACGAGTTAGTCGTATTCTTCTTTTCTCCCCCTTTATCAATTTATCAGTAAAACGTGCTTTGTTTTTTGTTCGGTTTTTTTTATTAAAGTTTATTTTAATTTTTAAAACCTTAAGGCATTATTTAAACAATGATAAATTCAGCACTGCCTCTAACTTCTATGAGAAAATTAAAAATCTAGAAAGTAAAAAGAAAAGGGTCATGTCCAAATTACGTGAGGCGTTTCTTAGACCCCTCCCATCTTATTTATGTAAGGCTTAATCTATAGTTATTACACCCAATTTTCAACATAGGCGTACACGGAGAAACTTTTTATATCATTTTTTACTATAGTATTTTTCAATTAAGGGAAAAACGTATCACTTTGATAATTTTTGTTAGTAAAAATACTAAACTTTATAATAGTGATATGAAACTTTATTATAAACTATGGTAAAATTTGCTATGAACTATGCTGAAGTTTCATATCATTATTATAAAGTTTAGTATTTTTACTAACAACAATTCTCAAAGTGATACGTTTTTCCCTAAATTGAAAACTCTCATATTTGAATTTTGAAAACTAAGTTAAAAATCTTACTCAGCCGATATTATGGAAAAAAATTTCGAATTTATTGTTATTGTTAAATATAATTAATATTGAATTGATGGAGACATTCACGGCGTACCTTTGATAATGCGTTAATAACTAAAGCCTTAGTGGAAATGTAATATGTAATAAATGTAATATACAGCTAAGACTAGTAAATTCATTAATCTTTGTTTCTGTAATTTTATAAAACCACATATTTGTAAATTAATAAATAATTTATTTAAATTTTACTACCAAAAACTTCAACTTTCAGTCAAAATGTCATATACAATAATACAAATAATTTCGTTCATCAATCAAATTTCCAAAATTAATAAATTTCCAACTTTTAAAATCAGAATTTGTGAAAAGTGAGCTACTTACTTACTTTAGTGAAATATTTTACTAATTATTAGTATTTATATATATATATTTTTTTTTTCACTTGTAATTACTTTAAATATACATTGAATACTTCTTCTGAGTTTTTAACTCTATATTGGAATAATGTAAGTCGCTAAAAATTGAAGATGGCAATTACAGTTACACCATTTCTTCCATATATATTCATAAACTTTAGAAGCCTTTGAAATGTTATTAAATTATCTAGTGTAAAAGTTATAGAGAAACAGAGACAGAGAGAACGAGAGATGAATTGATAAAGTGATTTCCGACTCTTTACGGTCATGCCACAAATGGGATGAAAATTGTTACACTGTCAGTGCTCTGTTATTGAGGTTTTAGTCGCTTTGCAGATTATCCACAATTGCCAAATGTAATGGGGAGGAAAGGATAGACTAGCGAGGTTTGTAGGCTTGCAGGCACGCTTCCAATATGGTCGGTGAAAGTAGACAACTACATGCCCGCGGGAAATCCCGTTTCAACGAATTTTGTTGGAACTCAAATAAAAGTAATTAGAGGAATTCGTGTCGTCCTGTAATTAGCTTGTGGGCACACTTGCATGCTAGCGACAGCGCTTCGTCGACGACTAATGCGATCCGTGTGACAGCGTTGTCCAATTTCATGCTACAGTATCGCGGTTCTACTACAATACTATGCTCTATTTTGAGAAACACGAAACGCCGTTTATAAATCCCAAAAAACAAACTTTAAGTACAACTTACGTACTGATTAGTCTAATACTTCCACCAAGTTCCTTTAACTTGAAAATTCATTCTCTTATTTAGATTCTATTATTTAGTTTAAAATTCCATTATAATTGCTTTTTACTACTGCGTTTTTAAGGGAGTATTCTGGTCTAGATTTAAAAAAAAATTGATTTATTTTGTGTGCATATTTTCAAAGTGACATGATATGTCACGTTCTAATGAACCGATTTACTTGGAATTTGGCATGAACCTTCTCCATATAACCCTCTTTCGCCTCTACCAGATTTATGTCATAATTTTGTTTTTTACTATTTAAAAAAAATTCAAAACTGTGAAAAAAAAGGATAAAAAATAATTTGTTTTCAAATAGTCGCCATTTTACGAAATTTTTTTTTTCTGAGGTAGGGACTACAATGACATCTTTACTGATTCAGAATCTTTTTTTTTTTTTGTTCTAGATGATTAGAAGGGTTGGAATCGTGTCAACCAGGACGCACCTTTTTTTACCTCCCACTTTACCTGCCTGTAACTTTTTGAATTAAAAATTTTTTGTTTTGACATTTTTTTCGCGTATTATTAAAATGTTAATGAATATGTGGTAAAAAAATGAATGGTAAAAATATTTTTTGTTTTTTTATCGAATTTGAATAAACGTCGAAAATTTGTGTATCTGGACCAGAATACACCCTTGAATGTACTTACAGTTTTTAACGTTCATTGAAAGATGACAAAATTATTTTCTTCAAATTAATAGTATATTGTGTAACAAGGGTAAAAAAAAATTATTTTGCAAGTGTGAAGTTTGATGCCCGAGCAAAGGGAGAGTATTAACCACACGAGTAAAAGTGATGTTTTCCCGTGTCGTACACGATTTTTTTTCTAATAGAGGGTCAAAAAATGGATTTATTTGCCCCGCATGGGGCAATAAAGTGCACTTTATGATCCACTAGTAGAAAAAAATTAATTATTATGTCTATATTCAGAGGTTCTCAAATAAATAATCGGTTATTAAATGTAAGCTACTTTTTTATTTAATATAATTATTTAATAGAAATGAAACTAATCAGTTAGTTTAGAATAAATATATTTTTCATCGTTTAATGAATGTTCAAAACTGTAAGTACATCTTTTCAATATGTTGATTAAAATAAGCAAAAAGGGCATGTCAAGTTAGCACCGCTATCATTAAATTTAAAAAAACAAAAGTTGTAATTGTGAAATTTATGCTCTGTTGTGCCACAAAAGATTTGCTGAAAAAATGGAAATTAGACAGTATAATCAAATGAGAATTCGTGTATCTTTGAAACTGGAGAAAATACAATACTTTAAAGGCCATGGGCCAATCGCGTTACGTGACTAGATTCCTACCTTACAAGAATTTTTAATTTGTGTAACCCCATTTCTGTAAAACATCAGATAAAAAGTTGACAATTTATAAGAGTGTATGAAATTTACTTGTTTGTGTCCAAAATACATAAAATTTTGTCTTCAAAATTTGAGAAATGGTAGAGAAGATAGAAAAGAACGTAGATAGACTACTTTTGGTTTTAAAATTGAAAAAATAATTTCGATATATATTGCTAAACTTCAACTTTTTTTCAATTTTGAAACCAAAAATAGTCTATCTGCGTCCGTTTTTATCTTCACTACCATTTCCCAAATTAAAAAAAAAAATTATGTACTTTAGACACAAACATATAGAAACCTAAAATCAATAAAATTTGTCCATCTCCTATGTACAAAATGCCCTTAAATGTTAATGCATTTCATTCAATTCTACAAATTTGAAAATAACAATCTTGTTTTAAGTTTTGTTAGACGATCACGACAATACTCTTAAATGACAAAATCGAAATTTTAAAAACTTAAAAGTTTTGATTTTTTTAAAAACCGCGTCGAAAATCAGTTGAAGTACTTTTGAAGTATTGTATCTTCTACAGTTTTTATTATACACGAATTGTCATTTGAGATAATTGCCGTGTTCGATCAGCACAACTCAGCACTACTTTTAGATTTCAAAAATTTTGATTTTTGAAAAAAACCGGTTCAACAATCATTCGAAGTCCTTCAAAAGTATTGTATTAGCTAAGGTTTTAAAAATACACGAATGTTTCATTCGAGAATGTTATTGTGCTAGCCTAGCACAACTTAACACAACTTTTTGACTTTCAAAATTTCGACTATTTAAAAAAAAAGGGTCGCAAATGTTTGATAGTGCTTTAAAAATATTGTATTTTCTACAGTTTTAAAAATAGACGAGTTTGAAATTTGAGAATATTATTGTGAACAATTTTAGGTTTTTTAAAATTTTAATTTATTACTATTATTTATTATTATTATTTATTTATAATAATTTAAATTTATTAAACACAAATTTTTATGCTTCAGGCTTGTCTATCACCATTTTTATATCAAAAAAACAAAATGGCGTTGCTGTCTAGAAAATCGATTTTTTCAATATTACCGGTCTAGTTTTCATTTTTCAAAAAATCTTCTGCAGCACAAAAGAGCATGAATCTAGCACAATTCAGCACAACTTTAGTCTTTCTGAAATTCAAAGATGGCGGTGCTAACTTCCTAAACACAAAAACGGCGTAACGATTTATACATTCACTATTTATATCGGGAATGTGCCTGATATTTGCTGATGGTATACAGATAACCATGGGAATGATTGAACTAAAGCTAACCAGTCATATTCTATTTGAACAGTTATACATTGATGGAAGTTTATGAACAAGACAGAGACTATTTCAATTAATAAAAATTTAAGTGTAAAAGTTTCATATTCGATTCAGCGTCGCAAATAAAAATAGTCTTACTTACATTCGATAAAATGTGTTCTAGGTTCTACGAAAGTAGAAATGTTGAAAGTCTACTTTAGATACTCACCTGAAACAGAAAAATAAATTTCATTAGATTGAGTTTCAGCAAATAACTATTTTCGATAAAACAAATAAAAAAGTTTTGCGCTCTAAAATTTGTTCATACATTGGAAAAAACTAGCTTCCACGCCACTGCATTCATTGTCCCCTGATATCAAAGAGGAAGTTTCATATCGCAATCGCTTTGGAAGTCGCATCTGGTAGCGTTTATATTTTGTGCATTCATAAAATCCATGTCTCGCTGAAAGGTTCAGCGGACGTGCGTGAAAGTTGAGAAACGATAACTAATACTAATAAATTCCAAAAGAGAATCAACTTCTTCAATTTCCAAAAGTTAGGAAGCTGTGCTCAAGGAAGGTCCTTTGCAAATCGTATGCGACCTTGTGGCACAGTCTAGTTGGTACAACCGTTAATTTTCGCAAAAGCTCTTTAATTTCGCCAAGGCTTTAACAAGTTTCTACCCGATGCGGGCCCCGACATGATACATGGGCCGTTTTACGCCATTGTTTTCCCATGGTTTATAAATCACGATTAGTTTATAAATAGAAAGGAGCCAAAGCTAATAAAGTTGGTAGAGAAAGCAGCATAAGCGGTACCTTAGGGTGCGCGGTTTGTAATTATTCTTCCTCCAATCTTCTTTCTTAATCTTTAAATGTTGAAGAGATCCGACTATTTAGGTCCAGAGCAATTACGTCATTTTTTCTGTACTAGAAAATAATCCTTAAAACTTTGACTGCTATTGTGTTACACAAAGCTTTCATAACTTATTGATGATAACCATAATGTTTAAACAGTCTTTTCTATAGGACAGGATGCTTAATTTATTCTTAAACATGATTCATAATTTGGGAAAATGATTGATGAAACCTTCTATCCATTAAATGGAAAAAACAATGAAGATGAGATTCTCATGCTTAATTCATTATCATTTAATTAAAACTTGAAGCTGAGAATAAATTCAGAAAGTGAATTGGGGTATTCGAATCCACAACCAAGTATTATTAGTTATTAATTAATAATTAATTAATTTGACGAGAGTACTTAGTGATTTAAAAATATATAGTCTTATTGAAAATAAATAAAATAAAATTGAATTATGTGAAAAAGGATGAAAGTAAATCAATTCAGATATATTTTTAGTATGAGTTTCAAAATACTTGAGTACATTTCGGCTTGTATCTTTTCACTCTCGCGTTTTCTATGTTCAAACATTAGGTTTCTGCTTTTCGTTTCTATCTAGATGTCTACATCTCTCTCTTTCTCTCTCTTGCTTTAATACATTTAGTGGCTCGTTCATTTCCCAAGCTTCGCTTTTCATTCCCGTGCTGCGATGTTACGTTACCTACTTAATTACCAGTCAGTTAGGTCTTAATTGTTAATTTAGCGCAATACGTTATTCTTAGCTGTTTGCCTCGTTAAGAGCGAAAATGCATCGGATGCGCGGGGAAATGAGATTTTGCTTGAAAACCACAAAACTTACGCTCGACTGAAAGGAAAAAGAAAGAGGCTACGTAAAAAGGAACGCAGAAGAGGCAAATAATGTGGAGCTATGAACACGGCCTTAATGAAACTTAAGGCAGATGTATAGCAAAGAAAATACGCAAAGCAACTCACATTACTTGTCACGAAAAGCACCAGCTACAAATACGTAACGCTGGTCATAGTCATCATAATTTAATTAGGGAGGGAATCCAGTAGATTCTGCAAATAATACAAACATCAATGCCACAATGTTCCATATTTAATTATAAAACTACTTGTGATTTACATTCAGCTCCACAAAACAAAAAAAACGTTTATTTATTTATCTTGTATTCAATTGTATTAAAATTATTATTCATCAATACGAAGTATTTATCCAGGTGGAAATTTACTACTGGCGCGGTACCATGCCAGTACCGTCGTTGGATTTCTGGTATTGGCAGAATATTGGTGAAATATCAGCATGGATACTGGCGTTGTACTGGCTATACCCCTAATTATAACTCGGCTAGGAGTTGTCAGTCAGTACTGGGCTGGTACTTAAAAATAGTACTGGTAAAGTATTATCAGCCACCGGTACTAATATATAAACCCCAGATTTACCTCTGGAGGTTGTCTTTTCGCTAGTAGCTGTTCAGTCTTCAAGATCTTAACTCGGTAATCACTCCGTCCGCAAGTCTTACTGTCGGTGTCACGAATTGACTCTTGGATATTCGTAATTCGGTATCTTACACAAGGAATACCTCGGTACTTGGTAAATAAAATCCCTGGTCCTTAAGTGGTGCAAGTCCGGTGGTCATGAATTAATAAGTGCCATTAAATACGTGTATCGTCGTATTAAGTCGAGTTCTGATAGTTAAATCTACAGAAAACGAACTTAACCAGTGTTTAGCAAGCAAGTTGGATTGTCTGATACGCTTCCTGTACTACTTGACTAGCACTACTTAGCTCCAGCCAGGATTGTGCCGTTATCCAGCTATCAACAAGGAGAAATATACGACAAAACTCTTTCTCTTGCCTTCTCAAGCAAGGAAAAAGCGTAAGTTATATATATATAAGCATCTCAAAACTTATTATATTAACTATAACGCCAATTGTAGTGCGTGAGTTGTATACCTACGCATCTCAAAACCTAGTATATAAGCATAAAACGTACAAGTTACATATATAGGCATCTCAAAACTTGTATTAATAACTTGTAGACGCACACACTTAAACGCGGAAGTCACATATATAGGCATCTCAAAACCTGTATTATTGACTTATATAGACGCACACTTTTAATGCGTGAGTTACATATATAGGCATTTCAAAACCTGTATTATTAACTCATAAACGCATAAAACCCTTAATATTGCCTTCTCATCCTGAGAAGTAGTATAAGTCATACACATAAACATCTCAAAACTTATTGTATATCTATCTTTTATATAATAAAGCTTGTACACCGCAATTTAATCAAATTTGTTATTATTGTGAACAACTCGAGCCGCATAGGTTTGACTAGTGACCACGATCCCACAAAAATATAAATAATCAGAATTTACCACTCTGATTTAATCAGCAAACTTCCCTCTCTTTTCCTAATTTTCCCAACCTACCCTCGCCTTAGCTCGGGACGTAACATTAGAAGCTAGATTGATCGTTAAGTTTTACTATACTATTCAAAAGTAAATTTATATAAATTAAATCAAAAAGATTTCAATGCAATTTCATATTGTGAACTGAAAAATATAGTGTTTTTGCAAAAAAAAAACTGAAAAATGTATGGAACACTCAGCGAAAAATAATTATAGAATTATTTATAAAAATACATTTTGAATGGATATGTCAAAAATAGATAAATAATAGGTTGTGAAAATAGTACGTCGGCATTTTGCCAGTGATGATAATTAGTACTGCGCCATCAGCAAACAAGTAAAATTCCAACTGTCGATGAGACTTTCATGTCGGGTGATATCCCGTATTTAGATGTTGTATACAGCCAGCACTCAACCAGTACTGTGCCCAAGGTTGGCATACCTCCTTTGTCGGTATTTTGCCAGTAATGATAATTAGTACTGCGCCATCAGTAAACAAGTAAAATGCCAACTTTCGACGAGACTTGCATGTCAGTTGAAATCCAATATTTGGATGTTGTGTTCAGCAAGCACTCAACCAGTACTGTGCCCAAGGTTGGCATACATCCTTTGTCGGTATTTTTCCAGTAATGATAATCTGTACTGCACCAGGTAAATCAACTAAGCGCCAACTGTCAATGAGATTCCTATGTTGGTTGATAGCCAGTATTTGAATTCTGTTTACAGCCAAAATTAAGCCAGTACTGTGACGAAGATTGGCATAACTCACTTGTCGGTATTTGACTAGTAATCCATATCTACTGCGGCAGTAGCAAACCAGTAGAGTGCCAACTGTCGATGAGACTTTTATGTCGGTTGATATCCCATATTTGGAAGTTGTATACAGCCAGCACTGAACCAGTACTGTGCCCAAAGTTGGCATACCTCTTTTGTCGGTATTTTGCCAGTAATGATAATCAGTACTGCGGAATTTGTAAACCAGTAGAGTGTCAACTGTCGCTGAAACTTCTATGTCGAGTTATAGCCAGTATTTGGATTCTGTATACAGCCAGTATTAAACCAGTACTGTCAAGAAAGTTGAAACACCTCCTTTGTCGGTGTTCTTCCAGTAATAGTAATCAGTACTGCGCCCGTAGTAAACTAGTAGAATGCCAACTGTCAATGATATAGTCCACTAGAATTATCCGAAAACGGCATTTCCCGCCTACTCCTCTGTAAATTTGCTTAAAAATCATAAAAAATGCTAGAAACATGTAGAGTAAGAGAAAACGATAGTAAATAGTGTGCACAACTTTTGATAACGAGTTTAAGAGAAAAAAAAGAGTTTTTTTGTCTTCAGGCGTTTTTGGCCAAAAACTATGAGTCAGACAAAAAAATTTTTCAAGCAAAAGTTGTAACCAGATAATTAATGAACAAAATGGCAGAAATCCAATTCCGAAAAAATGAATTGTTTACGAAATATGAGATTGTTAAATAAAAAATTAACCTTTTTTTATTTCAATCGTGTAGCCGCAAATAAAAAATTTACAATGTTGCTTTCTTCAAAATCGATAACTCACCCATACGCCAACATTGTCTGGAAATTTCAAATTTCCCTGATTTATATTTTTTAAATTATTAAATTGTTAATTTAACGAGAGTGTCCCTATTTAGGCCCTTGTAATTTTTTTGTTAACAATCTAAAATAGTGATGAGGTGTTGGAATCCATCCAATGGCCACTTGACTTCAATTTTCAATCAGGAAATTGCAATTTTTTTGTTTATTTATATATATTTTTTTCCATTTTGCAACTACCTGGGACTTTTGATTTTTTGGATTCAGAGTTAAATTTCAATTTTTTCAAAATTCGCTGATCCTATTGCGCATTATTTCATTTTGAAAAAATTGAAATTTAACCCTGAAACCGGCAAATCAAAAGTGCTAGTTAGTTGCAAAATGGAAAAAATATATAAATAAACAAAAAAATTGCAATTTATCGATTGAAAATTGAAGTCAAGTGGCCATTGGATGAATTCCAACACCATATCACTATTGTAGATTGTTAGCAAAGAAAGAACAGGGCCTAAATAGGGACACTCTAGTTAAATTAACAATTAAATAATTTAAAAAATATAAATCGGGTAATTTGAAATTTTCAGAAAATGTTGGCATATAGGTGGACTATCGATTTTGAAGAAACCAACATTGTAAATTTTTTACTTGCGGCTACACGATTGAAATAAAAAAAGGTCAATTTTTTAATTAACAATCTCATATTTCACAAACAATTCATTTTTTCGGAATTGGATTTCTGCCATTTTGTTCATTAATCATCTGGCTACAATTTTTTCTTAAAAACTTTTTTTTCTGACATAGTTTTTGGCTAAAAACGCCTTTTTTCTCTTAAACTCGCCACCAAAAGTTGTGCACGCTATTTACGGTCTTTTTTTTTTACTCCTTATGTTTCTAGCATTTTTTATGATTTTTAAGTAAATTTACAGAGGAGTAGGCGAAAAAAGCCGTTTTCGGCTAAGTCTACTTGACTAATATCCCTACTTCAGAATTTTATCAGTACTGCTAAAGAATACGGCGCCAGTACTACGCCAGTAATATGCCAATGTTTGGCACAGTATTTACAGGCAGTACTGACATAATATTGCGCTGGTTGTAAAAACTCTCTGGCCTTCGACTTTTCCTCCTGCGAATTATTGCTACTCATGCAATTTGCACAAATTTTTTACATAATCATCGACTAAGAATTTTCAATAAATACGTACACTGAGAAAAATAGATACTAAAAATGAGATACTAGAATGTTGGATATTACCTTATATCATCTAGATTATACTACATAATATCTAATATATTCTTTTAAATATACAAGATATTAATCACCAATAACAGTTTATATTCAAAATTTACAATATTAGATATTAAACTTTAATATCTAAGATTTTTATAAACAATAGCGTGCACGTGCCTGAGGAAAAGTCACGTGATCAGAGTCTTTGAATTCCATGTAATTTGTCTATCGCGCTCGCCCATAGTTTTGCCGGTCGCATGGTTTTTGGTTTCGACACATGGTTGTGTCTATATGAAGTTTTGAAGTGTGATTTTTGAAAAATTTTTATATTACCAGTACTGAAACCAGTAAGTATCTATATATATAAGTATATCATTTTTATACCTTCAATATTTGAAATGAATTTTCTTACCTCTCAATAACTCGTTCTTTATGTAGCCATTTTTAAATTCAACATCGAATCGGAATTTATTTACTGGAATTCGTAATAGTTTCCAAATCTTTACAATTATGTTGAACGTTTTTATAATCTCCATTTATTAACAGGTTGCCTTGACTTTGAGAATAATAATCAACAAAATATGGACTTACGAAAACTCTTAGATCGAGGAATTCGAGAAAAAAAGGAGATTATAAGAAAATTTTGAATTCCTTGATCAATCATTATTTACATTATGTTATATTTTCTTAATTTCATTTTTTCTTTCAATTTTTTAATGAGTATTTTTACATAATTATTAGACAATTGCATTCAATGACATTTTTAATTTAATATCTTAGATATTGCAAAATAACATATTTTTTTTAATATCTACAGATACTTTGTTTCAATATCTAGATGGCTGTCCCATAGTTAAATCGCAAATACATTATCTGCTAATATCAAGATATTGCGGTTTACTATCTATTTTTCTCCGTGTATTCATTTCTCAAAATATACACCAAAAAGGTACTAGAAATATAAACTCTACAGAATGATTTGTTCTTTCTCTTATTCTAAATATTCATTCTCCATACTTCGATATTGCCATTTTTATGTCTTGTCTTCTTTGAGAATAATAAATTTTTGATGTTCTTTGAAGTTTGGCAATTCAGCTAAAGGTCTAATTGAATGTTTTATTCGATAGCCACTTTTTGTGCAAGTATAGCAATACTTTCCGGCAATAGGCCACTTTCGACATATAACATGAAATGCTGGCTTAAGGAATTTTATTCGAATGAAATTTTTCGGGGTCACTGGGAAGAGGTAACTCGTCCTTGTAAAAGAATATTTCGATCACGTGCAGACCATCGTTCTCTCTCGAATGCCGGAGCTTGCAAGCTCCGCACTCGAAGCTTCGGTTTGAGTGATATTTTGCCACTTAATCCTCTCCCGATGTCCCACCACTACTATTCCTCTCGTCCATTTTTCTTCCTCTTTTTCCTCGCACATTTCCTGTACCCAACGACACTCTAATTTCCCCAAGAAGGCGCCTTACGTTGACTACCGTCGTCGCGCCACAACTTCATTTAGCCTCGATCGTTCATGTTCGTTTCAAGTTTTTGTTACAGCTTGCATTATTAGAAACAATGCCGACTTTTCAATAATATTTTTCATTTTAACAACCTCGTTTTCTTTCATAATCTACTGACTTCTGATAGCTTTATAATTACAATATTGCCTTTCGATTACAACCGCCATTTCGGCTTTTGACAAGTTTAGCAGGGAAATAAGATCAAAATTTAAATAGCATGTGAATAATTAAACTACAGGGATAGTCATACAGAAAAATATTAGCACATTGGTATTAGGATAGTTGTAGTGCCAAAAATTAGGTTTCCGGAAAAAAGTTTGTCTATGATTTTAGGACTTGAAATGATATTACCAGAAATAATAATACTTTTGATAATGTTTGTTGTAATAGAATTTTTCCTTACTATCGCTTCTTACCCATTTTTGAAAAATAATTGAATTTTCATATATCATAACTTGTTTTTTCGTAGAAAATTTTCTTTACAACTCTACTCTTTCCAATTTTAAAAATATGTAAAAAAAAAATGCAAATATAGTTATTAAAAAAAAAATGTTTCTTTTAGAAAAATTCATTTAGCGATTTAAGCAGCTGAAAACTTTATTTTTAAAATTGGAAACAATAGAGTTGTAGAGAATATTTTTTGTGAAAAAATGAGCTATGATTTGTGACAATCAAATAATTACTGAAAAATAGGTAAGAAGCGATATTAAGGAAAAATTCTATTACAACAAACATTATCAAAAGTATTATTTTTCCTAAGTTTGAAATTTTTTCCACAAAAAATAATGTTTTTTCTTTCATAAGACATGAATGGTTATATCATTTCAAGTTTTGAAATCATAGAAAAACTTTTCTCTCCGGAGACCTAATTTTTGACACAACACCGAAAAATTTTTTTTTCCTAGAGTCAACTATCACCCATAGTTAAGTCTAACCTAGTTGAAATAACACGGATTCCTGTTCAAGAGAATCATGTACATACAGCTGAACAAACCAATATAAACCTTGTTACAGAGAAATAAAGAATTCTAGTTCTATTAACAATTAAATTCAATTAATATTGCTATGCTGTTATTACAAAACTCCGCTGTAAAAAGAATATCTTCTGTTTTTATTACTTTTTCACTAAGTAAACAAAAATTTATTTTTGTCAATAATTCTTTAAGACCCACTTTTATCAATATAAATTTTTCTCTAGTAGATCATAAACGTAAAGTTGTTGTTTGGTTACGTTTAATACATGCGCCTGAAAGGATCTGTCCGTCAAATCAACTTGCTTTCTTTGTTTTTCTCACTAAACTTGAACTTTGTCATTTCAACTAGGATTGCAAAGTTGGCGCCTGTCCTAACTAGGCAAAATAGTATACGGATACAAGGAATTTTTTTCGGTGAACACCTCAAGCTACAGAAATCACAAGTTTTTGACATAAGTTAAATTTGAATAATTGATTATTTTTGCTTATTTCGTATCACTATTGCGGCATGATATAATTATTTACATATATTATATTGAAATAGTGATACAAAGCAAAGAAAATTGATCAAATAATTCAAATTTTTATCATGTATTCCAGCAGCTTGTGATTTTGGCAACTTGATACCGATTTAAAAATACTTTTTTATGTCTCATAGCAAAAAAAGCATGATTAATTTGGCTTTCGTATGACATTTTTTGCAATTTAAGTATCCACGGACTGTATAAATTTTCATTAATATAGAACCCTACTTTCAAAAGTTCAGTGAAAATCAACATCCCTTGTTTTCTGAAGAATAGTTTCCATTCTTCGATTTTATATATAAGTATAATATGAAATTACAAATAGAAATTTGTTGTTTACATTTAACCGAACTCTTATTTATTTAATGTAGTTCAAAACTTTAACATTGCAATATTAATTTAAGGTTAATTATCTAACTTTAATAATTTAATGGTTTTTCCTTCCAGACACGGATCAGAGATGATTTCCTTCGTGGAATCAGAAATGACTACTGTTGAAAGTAGTAATTGAAACGTGAAAGTGGATTTAATTTAATTGATACACTAAATCTTTAATCAACATTTTCAGGAGAAGAATATTATCTCTGATTAAAAAGGTCCAAACAAATTTCCTACAAACGTATGTTATAGATCAAAGATAGATTATAGATAAAGATAGATTAAAGTATTTTAAATTTAATTTACGTGAAAAAAACTCCCATTACATGTAATGGAAATTACAAAAATTTCTAATAGTGTAGGCAGCTTATTTTAAGACACAATATTCCGTAAGATGTATCCAAGTAAAAACTTTCTTTTTATTGCGTTGATAACTTTTTCGTGAAAAAAGCTTTCTTAACACCAAACGTAGGATGACCGGTTGTAAACATTTGATTAGAAAATTCGCATAAAATGTTATCGCTTTTTCACATTTGACTTCATGACTTTTTCTTTCGTCCAGGTAAATTAGACCTCAGGCAAAAATAGATAACTTTGCTTTCAAGAATAGCAATATTATTATCAAAGAATTAATTTGAAAGAGAAAAGATTATTTTCCATGAAAAAAATTTGAAATGCAGAAAAATAATGCATTTAACAAATTTTATTTTTACCTGAACTTTTTTCCTTATCGTTTCATATCAAATTTTAAAAAATGATGCAATTCTAATGAATCACGAATCATTTCCTCAGGAAAAAGAATCTTCACAATTTTACCTTACCCAAATTTTGGAAATAAATTCTTTAATAGCTCAAACCATTAAAAATCAATTTCCCAAAACAAAGTTCTTATAAACAAATTGCTGAATTTGCTAATAATTTATTCATTTTAGAAAATTGGAAACGGTTAAGTTGTAGAGAATCTTTTTCTAGAAAAAGTGATTTGTAGTTTATTAGAATCATATCATTTGTTTAAATTTGGTATGAAGCGATAAGAAAAAAAGTTCGGGTAAAAATAAAATTTTTTAAATGAATTACTTATTTATGTTCCAAATTTTTTTCTTGGAAAATAATCTCTTTTTTCTTTAATGGTCCCTGCAATAATAATGTTGCTATTCTTGATATCAAAATTATATATTTTTACCTGAGTTCATATTTTCGCGGACGAACTACCTTCAATATATATAATTAATTTTACATAATTTATTTTACTAAGATCAATATTTCTCCATTCAATCAGGAAAAATGAAGTCCTTATCTAAAAGCCGGTCATTTAACCGGTTGCGGTACAAAAAGTTATATATTAAATCACAACTACCCCTTTTTACATTCTCATCATGGATGAGAAGGTATTGGTTTTATGTGAAAAATGACTTTCGAAATTTTCATCAAATCTTTACGTTTTGAGACCCCCTGAGTCAGAAAAAACGGTTTTTACGAATGTGTCTGTCTGTCTGTCTGTAGGTCGTGTGCGGCATAACTCTCGATAGAATTATCAGATTGAATTGAGCTTTGGTACACTTTATCGGAGCCGAAAAAGTAAGGACAAGTTCGTTAACCAGCCACATCCAATCAAAATTGAGGGATTGAGCACTACTTTTGTGTTTTTGAAAATAATTTTTTGAAAAAATCAAAAATTTCAATACTGGTTTTAGATAGTGCTCATAAATGTCTAAAAATTATCCTGATAACATTTTTCGATTAAATGAAAATTAGAAATGTTACAGCATATTCAAATTCGAAAAAAGTCAATATCAAAATTCCATTTTCCAGTTAAATTATACGAGATACCAAAAAACGTTATAATACAATATTATTTTCTACATAAAGATCTACAAATTTGAATTGTAACATTTTTTCATAAGATGCATATTTTTCTTTATAATTAAAAAAAAAACTATTGAAAATCCAAAATTCAATTTTTTAACAATAATATGTAAAATACGAAAAAAACGTAAGAATACAAAGTTGTTCGTTTCAAAAAGATCTACAAATTTTGTCTCACGCAGTTTCTGATAAAACATATATTTTTCGTTTCAATTCCAAAAAATACGTTTAAAATTCAAAAATTCCATTTTTTAGACAAAATATATGAGATACATAAAAAACGTTTAGATGAAAAATTATTTGCCTAAATGAGGTCTACACATTCTTATTAAGAAATTTCTCGACAGGATGTATATTTTATGTTTCGATTTTTAATATTGAAAAAATTCGATTTTTTTCACCAAAATATGTGAGATACGAAATAAGTGTTGTTCTGCAAAATCGTTTCCTTAAATATAGTCTACGATTGTTTTTTCTTTTTTAGATATTTGGAAAAAAATAAATTGATCAATAATCATGTAATTCATTAAAAAGTTACTGAAATGTATACAGAAAATCGAGCGTGAAGCGCGAGCGTCATGATGAGAATGTGTTCCTTAAGGCTGATAGAGCCTTAAGTAAATTGAATCTCCTGTGCGACGAGAATGTGCCCGCGAAGCGGGCAGATTTTTTAGTGTGGATTAATAATTGTGAATTATAAATAAAATATATATCCTTCGATCTAGAGATAGAGTAAAGCCGTAAAATAGAAGACTCTCCTCGTAGTAATTTTGTCTTGTCTTAAAAAGTTCTTAACCCATCCTATCTTGAACTCTCTTCTTCTTCTCTCTCTTTGTTTCGTTGACAAGAGCACGCTCGTCTCTACTGAGAGTGGATTTGACTATGGGAAAGGAGAGGGAAGGAGTAGTAGATCGCTGACTACGAAGTTAACGAGGTATTGTTTCTGCAATCAAAGCAAGACGCTTTACGAGAGACCGCGACTTGCGAGGGCCTCCCTCCGTTTTAATTAAGATAAGGCAATAATTCGATCCGTGGTTATTGGTTATCGGACAGTGATGTGTACGTGTAGTGACACTAAAACCACAAATGTTATAGTTACCTTCACAGCAAAAGCACGGAACCACGAACCGTCCAAGCATGCATTAGCTTGCTAGGTTGGTATTACATACATGTCCACGCTGCTCTTATCATCGACAAATCGGCGGCCGCGTGTTCGGTGACTGCAAGTTCAAGCTAAATCGATTTCCCCCTTTTACTTATCACGTTCGTGAGTTCAGTAAAAAAATTACTCTCAGCTCAACAATCACGTGACGGACTTCGATAGGCACATTTTACAAGTAGAGCTTAATAGTTGTTCATTGTGTTCTAGATAACTCGACTTGCAGATATTTTAATCACTGTAGAAAAAAATACTAGTTGAGATTACCGTTTCAGATAGCAATTTAGGACAGATTTTTAAGCTTATTAATTATATTGGTAATTTTTATTCATTTTTTGTTGTTTTGGCAAAGGGTCAGTTTCTTTTTATTTTATCTGATTAAAATTATCAATGTTAGATATAAAAAAAAAGGGGGAAGGCAAACGTTTTGGCCACCTATGTTTTGAATTGCAAGCTATGAGATAAGTTTTTGAGTTTTGTGTTTTCTTTATTTTAATTATCTCCTATATTTTAATCTTTTACAGAAATTTTTAATTAATCTTTTAATTTATGGCACTGAAGAGGGCACCCATATTTGGCCGAAACGTTTGCCTTCCCCTCTTTTTTCGGTTTTTTTCTACCCAACATTGATAATTTTAATCGGATAAAATAAAAAGAAAGTGACCCTGTGCAAAAAACAAAAAATGAATAAAAATTCTGTTAATACTAGGAAATATGAAGTGTTTAAAAATGGTAAAAACAATTTTCAGTTAATAAAATTTGGAAAATTGTTACTTTTTAAAATCTTTTTCCATCCGCTTTCATTAATTCGTATCTTTTTCTTAGAAACGGCAACCTTTTGCTATTCTTAAAATATCCTGACTAGCCCTTTTCTCCCTCTTCTAAAATCGACTGAGGTGCCTATATTTTTCGAGTTCTATCCTCAGTCTTATCATTTTAATTATTTCCTATCACTTTTATAATATATTATCACGCTCTTATTTTCCAATCCCTATAACCTCTATCCAAGTCTATTTTTTGTCTAATCATTCTCATCGGTTTTCATAATTTCAATATTTTCCTACGGCGTCTATATTCTACAATGTCTATCTTCCTATCAGTGTCTATCTGTTGTTTAATTATTTCACTCCTTTTCTATTTTCTCTATCATTACAATGGTGTCTTTCTTCTTCAATTTCTAGTTTTCTGTTCCGAAGTATAGATTCAGATAAAAAAAGGTAAAAACGTTATTCCATTGCTAAAGGGATAGAAAAGGATCGACATGGATAGATGAGGGACTAAGAAAGATTGAGAAAAATAGAAAAATTTTATTCAAATATTCGAGAGAGTAAGTTCTGTTATTTGAGTTCTCATATAGGCTCAGGGATAGAAAAATACAGATATTCCCCCATATGCAGGCTAAGTTCATGGATAGAAGAAGATAGAGCCTAGTGAATACAAAGTTTATACTGATTTTCTCAGCAGAAATAGGCGTTTCGGTCCTTTTCTATCTTTTCTATATTTTTACATCTAGCAGGGAACATCTACTGGATTGTATTACTCAAAAGAATAATAAAACCTTTTTTCCATTTTGTCTCAATATTGCATTATAAATTGTTTATAAAATTTCTTTATGATTTCTTTCGTTCAATAATTAAACACAGATTCCAAGTAAATATTGTTTCAATCTTGAGTGTAGAAACAAAACAAATTTGAATTGCATATTTTATTTGCTTTTGGTTGGATACCCGGTTACAAAACTAATCTAACTTCTTAATTTGTATTCCATTGGTTTAAATTAACCAATACCAAACGACAATTTTTTAAAAGAAATAAGTATTTATTGAATCGAAGAACTATATAATACTCCCGATCTCGGGTTCGAATAGCGATTTTTCTCGTAATCGGAGTATTTTATTAGTTTGCAGGTAACAAGTTTAGAGTTCTATCAGTATTCTGCGTTCATCTCGTTCGCGACATTCTGCAGAGTAGAATGACAACGTCGTTCTGAATACTTGAAACTGATGTCCAACCCCAAAGAGCTTCTCTCATGCAAAGAGGCTCTCTTCAATAACCATTTGCGTTTTATGGCAAGAATTTCCAAGCAAAAGTTTGAATTGCTTTGAAAAATTACATTCAATTGAAGTTTCAAAAAAATGAAAACTAAATATTATTCAATTGAGGTTAATGTAGGGCATTTGCTTCAAGTTGATAAAAAAATATGGAGAAAGCTATTACTTCTGAATTATTGGACTTTATTTGCGCTCGAACCAAAAATTATATCTCCTTATTCAATCCGCCGCCTCAATTGAGGGATTTGTAACCCAATATGAGTACTTTTTATTTTTCCAAAAATATAGAATTGGATCCTGAATGTCTGACCGCTCTTCATACATTTTTGTTACTACTATGAATCATTTCTTTTTAAAATAGTTTGGTACAAAGCTTACTCTGAAGTTGAAAAGATGGTCAAGCCCAGGATCGTCGAGTGGATAGAATAAAGTAGAAAAGACGAGTGGCGAGCTTAGTGGTAGAATAGGCACCAACCTATTATTCACGCCGAAGATAGGAAAAGAGGGTTAAGCATTGGGAGTGGGTTGAGGGTATAAGAGTTGATCTAAGGAACCTAAAGTGAGGGCTAGGTCGAGTTAGGGGTTCGTGGCGAATTCTTATAAATCAAAACAGACACGCTATCGTCCCGTCTTCTAGGTTGTTTCCAAGCCCCTCTTTTGCTTCGATCTGCGCCTTTCTTTCCTCCTTAAAACTTACCCAGAATAAAATCGCGTTAGAATGGACAGAGGTCAGTTACAAAATTAAGAAGATAGGAAATGTATTACTACACTCGATTCTCTCCTCGCAATCAATTCTATTCTTCCATGGAGAAAAAAATATTGTGCAGGTTACCTTCAGTAATGTAGTTGATACAATACAGTTAGTAACTCGAAGGTGAATATTGCGATACTTAAGGGGATCCTCCACCTTTAATTGGTATATTTTTGATTTTTTTGTCATTTTCCAAAAATGTTATTTTTTTATTCTCTATACTTTTCTGAGTATGTGTGTAAATTTGGAGGCTAATCTGCTTTTTTTTTCTTTGAAAAATAAATAAAATTAGCTTTTCACACAAAATAGTTTGTTTATTTATTTAATAATATTTCTGAATTATATGGAAAATGGTATATAACAGGTACCCTATAAGAACACAATATATTATTGCCTTTATGTATATAAATATATGATTCAGTAACACAATATTGGCTGCCTGCTTCATTACAAGACTTTACTTTAAACTCGCTTTTCCGCAAGTTGTTATTTTCCGTCTTTTTTGCAACATATGTTTGAATAAAATCGAAAGTTTTAGACAGAGGCCTTTGAAATTTTCACCACTCATTCATTGTTAAATTATCAATTTTTTGGGGTTTGGAAAGTACTCTAGGTAAACAAATAACTACATTTTTTTTCTGGGATATTTTTATTAATTTTTAACTTTCTTTTTGTCATTTTACTTTATTTTCTACACCCAAAAAGTTACAACACATTGTAAGGAACAAAATAAAAAAAGAATCATGACAATTGGTTAAAAATCAAAAAAGTTATTCAAAGTCAAAAAATGTCCAAAAAATTCAAAATTATTAGTTTAAAAATACATAAAGGCGCTGAAATTTTCAAAAAAATTCAAAACCTTTCTGAATAAAGGTACTAAACATAAAAAAAATTGTATGGAAGGTCTAAACTAAAAAAATATTACAGGTGGCGGATACCCTTCAGATTTCTATTGTATTCACTACAATACAAATGGTGACCCTTAAGATATTTTTTTCCTTCAATAGGGATATCCATCTTTATAATAAATCCATAGCTCTAATAATTAGATCTTTTCAGTTAAAAATAAAGTTATTTATAAAAATAAAGATTAAAAGTTTTGTATTCTTTTTATAAAATTCTGAAATAATTACTTTCCCTCCGTTTAGTATATGGAATCCAACCCACGAGATTGAATGCAATATGTAATTTTAAAAGGTCCACTTGAAACTCTCTACTTATCTCATAAAAAGAGACTACTGACATAAAAACTGGGAGGAACTATAAAATATTACCTTACTTTTATTAGTTTTTTCATATTGGTAAATTTGATGCTAGTCTCTTATTTTCGAGGCTTATGATGTTAACGTTATTAAATAGAAGCTAATGTTGAAAATATCCTTTTTATAATGAAAAACAAATAAAAATTTTTAAGAGCCACATCGTGCTTCAGGTCAATAATAAAGGTAGCATCAAAATCAGTACTTATCCAATTATTATGTGAAACTCACTCAAAATGAATTTCCTCATCATCATGAACGTATCTTATCTCGTAAATGTTTTTTATGCATGAATTTAAAGACGTTAAAACTACACACATCACACTTGCGAATAATCCTCTTTAAGAGGTGGATAAAAATTTTTGTAAATAAAAGACGATAAAGAATAGACTTACGAGGGTTTTGAACATGAACAGGCGGGTTGGTTTGCGTGACAGCGACAGGAGGTATCTTGGCGTGCAGAGCAGTCAAGTAAGAGTTTGCTACATCATAGATGAGATAAGTACCATAATATCGGCCTGCACTACCCATTTTTAATTTATTTTTACTAGAAACCGCTGCCATCTTCGCGCACCACTCACTCTATTGTTTACTACAATTTCAAACACTGCGATTAACCTTTAACCTCACGTAAACAGCACATAAGCTCATCCTCAGGCCCATTAAACTAAAAGTGAATCTTCTCTTCATACCCTAACAACTTTTCATCACCAGTTGTTTCTAAAAAGTTTTTTTTAGTATCACTATGGTTAAATTATATTATGAGAGAATGAAGAAATGTGCGACGAACTTTTCTGACGACAAGAAGCCACCGGTCTCAAACCTAGCAGGACAAACACGATACCAGTGTGGTCAGATCGGTGGGCAGGGCTGTCGAACGGAAACGGTGCGGTCCCGCGGGAGCGGAAGCCTAGACCGGAAACGTTACGAGTGAACGGGCGCCACGCTGATTGCGGGCTGGAAACTCGTCCCGATAAAGCCAACATTACGCATATATTGTTCTTGTCTCGAGTAAACTACGAGCTTGATCGAAAGGCTTGAATCTCAAGGTCATTTAATTACACGCTTCAATATTCCTGCTAGGTTCATCAATGCGTCACATCAAACTTAAGGGGACCCGCCACCTTTAATATTTTTATATTTGTTTTTTGAGGTTAGACTTTGGATGTAATTTTTATTATGTTTAGTACCTTTATTTAGGAAGGTTTTGGGGATTTTTGAAAATTCCAACACCTTTATGTATTTTTGAACTAAAAATTTTGAGTTTTTTGGGCTTTTGTTTGACATTTTCAAACATATGTTGAAACAAAGACGGGAAATGATAACTTGCGGAAAACGGAGTTTAAAAGTTAAGTCTTGTAGTGAAGCCTTAAGGTAGATTATCCACAGAAATAATTAGACCTTAGGCAAAAATAGATAATTTTACTTTCAAGAATAGCGATATTATTATTGAAAGGCTAATTTGAAAGAGAAAAGATTATTTTCGATGAATGAAATTTGAAATGCAAAAAAATAATGCATTTAACATTTTTTATTTTTAATCGAACTTTTTATCTGATCGCTTCATACCAAATTTTAAGAAATGATGCGATTTTAATAAATTACGGATCATTTTTTCAGAAAAAAGATTCTCTGCAACTTAAACGTTTCCAATTTTCTAGAATGAATAAATTATTACCAAATTCAGCAATTTTGTTTTGGAAAATTGATTTTAAATGGTTTTATCAATTAATGAATTTATTTCCAAGAAATAGGAACTGTAAAGTTGTGAGGATTCTTTTTCCTGAAAAAATGATTCGTTATTTACTAGAATCGCATCATTATGTAAAATTCAGTATGAAGCAATAAGGAAAAAAGTTCGGCAAAAATATAATTTTTTAAATACATTATTTTTCTGAATTTCAAACTTTTTTCATAGACAATAATTTTTTTTTCTTTAAAATTGGCCCTTTAATAATAATATTGCTATTCTTGAAAGCAAAATTATTTATTTTTCCCTGAGGTCTAATTTTCGAGGATGAACTACCTTAAAGTCTTGTATATAGTGAAGCCTTGATACTCACTATCAAAACTAAATCATATATGTATATACATAAAGGCAATATATATATTGTGTTTTTATAGCGTACCTGTCATATACTATTTTCCATATAAATCAGAAATATTAGTAAATAAATAAAAAAAACTATTTTGTGTGAAAAACTAATTTTTGCTAAAAACGCGTTATTTGTAAAATGTAGTAACTTTTAAGGGCATGTGGTACTTCAGAAAAGTATCAAGTTCATGTGAAAAATTTGGTCCAATTTCTACATGTTTGTGTTCAAAATACATTAAATTTTGATATTAAAATTTGGAAAAGGGTAGAGAAGATGAAAATGGACGTAGATAGTCTACTTTTGGTTTTGATAATGGAAAAAAATTTCCAAAAAATTTTGTGAACTTGAACTTTTTTTCATTATTTAAATCAAATGTAGTCTATCTACGTCCGTTTACATCTTCTCTACCATTTCCCAAATTTTGAAAACAAAATTTTATCTATTTTGGACATAAAGATGTAGAAACTTAAAATCAATAAAATTCGCTCATTTCCGAAGTATCACATGCCCTTAATTTTATTCATTTTTCCAAGAAACAAAAATCAAATTGTCCTCAAAATTCACACACACACTCAGAAAAGTATAGAGAATAAAAAAATACCATATTTCGATAATGTCAAAAAAATAAAAAATCTACCAATTAAAGGTGTCGGATCCTGCTAAATGCACTGGAAGAAATATAAATTAGAAGACTTAAAAATAACAATTTTACCTAAGCTAACAATTTTCGAAAGAGAAATTGCCGAATTTCTAAAAAATACTTGCAATTGATACTGAAACTTTGAAGATAATCGGAAGAAAAGTATTCATCTGCTAACATATGCTAATTGGCAGAAATCTCGCAGATTTCACACAGAGTAATCAGACCAAAAGCAATGGGAATCTGAAACTTTAGTCTCGAATCTACTGAATGAAAGATTCAAGTGTTTCGATAGAATAGACAAGTTTAATTTCTCCAGTGCAGATAAGGTTGATTTGAAAATTGAGCGACTGGATGGTCTATCCACGCTCCAGGTAAGTAATCATGATCTGCAAATATTTGCAGAGAAAATAAGCACTTTCTAGTTGCAAACATTTAAAGCATACAACGTCTTTGTAGATTTTACTGAATGCACAACCTCAAGGTCGTGAAAATTCTGAATGCAAGGAGCGATCTCACCAAATCTCAAAATTCTGAAGAACGATACGATTTTTAAGAGATGCAGTAACAATTGAGTTTTAAATTGAGCAATAACACTAGGAAACGGGAAATAAGAGACCGGAGAAAATGGAAAACATTTTCGCAAGTGTTGCAAACACAAGTGGAGGTTGTACTGTTTGTAGCAGGTGTTAAAAGAAAAGAAGTGGTATCTTGAGTGCAAAATACGTCAGTGGAGGGTCTTATGTACATAAATAGAAGAGTGGAAGAGAATATGTATTGGTGGCATATCATATCCTTGTTCGTTTAACACACTAAGAAACCGGCCAATAAACTAACGGAACAGTAGGTAACATAGTCGAACACACACTGTCATGAAATGGCGACAATAGCTGGACTGAATGTTCGCGACAGAAAGGCGGCCGTATCAAATGCTTACCAGCGAACACAATACATTGTCGACGTAGATTATAGTCGTCTGCATTTACATTATTACAGGTTGGTTAATGCACGGACTGACTACATAATCCTTCATGATAGAAAATACATTATAGAAACGCAATGACCATTTCATAATTGGTCACGAATTTTTGAAGAATTTTACTTTTTTCAAATAACGTGTAGAATAAACCAATAATAAGCTTTTGAATTATTATTATTGATGTAGGTTTTGTTGGATTATTCTATAGATTATGTTTTCAATGTATGAGCGTTTAACGTCTGAGAATATGTGAATAGTTGATTAAAAAAGTCAGTTTTATTCAGACAATTTTATTATGCTAAATTTCTTAATTATTAGTTTTAATTATTTATTTAATCGCAATTTCAATAATAATTTTATTTATATTAAAAGATGTCAAAATATTAATGAAAATTAAACTAATAAATTTAAGAATGATGAATATAATTCTAATTCAATTAAAGGTAATGATAAATATTATAAAATTGGTTTATTTACCTTGATTTACCTTATATATAAATTTAATTTGAAATCTGTAGAATTTCGTTGTGTTCAAATTTTCACAAAGGTCATTGCAAACTTGAGTTATAGATTATTTATTGAATCCTATAATGAGATAATTGTTAAGGTAATACATTGTTCAATATACAATAGCAATTATTCTGGTCAACTATAACTGCTAATAGAGTAATTATAGGAGAACTAAATATAATGTAACCAAATGAATACTATGTTTTGGTTTTGAAGTAATCTAAGACCTTCTTTTTTGCGATATATACACTATTAAGAGCATGTGATCAGTAGGAAATTAAATTTTTTTTGAGTTTTTAGGTTTCTGTGCGTTTATGTTTAAAGTAAAGAAAATTATGTTTCGAACATTTGGAAAATTATGACTGTTTATAATTTCGTTAATTAAAAAAAGTTTAATTTCAGCAAAATATTTTGCAAACATTTTTCCTAAAATCAAAACTAGAGATAGGCTATTTATATCCGTTTGCATGTACCTTAGTCTTTCGCAAATTTTTATTCAATAGTTTTGATTATTTTTTACACAAACATGTAGAAACTCAATCTGGTTCCTCACATGAATTTGTAAAGTTCCTAAGTAAACCTTTAATTTTTTAGTATAAATATCTCAGTTTTTTTCCATGAATGCATAAAATAATATTGAAATAGTGATTTACTAATTATTTATAGAACTGAAAAGTCCAAGAAATTGGCTAATGGATCATCAACCTTACACTATACAATAAATATTTTTTTAAAGATGATACGTTACTATATAGTTATTTTACACTTTTAGATACAGTGGACCATGTGACTTTATACGTAAATTTATTTCTGTAACATAACTTTTGTTTCTTACAAAATATCTTTCTGGAATTATGATATAAATCAATAAAGCACGCTTGTCAACTTTGTTTTAGTACATATTTTTTGATAAATTTCACAGTTAACTGTGATTCTCAATAAATTTTACAATTTTATTTCCTCTAAAAAATTTATTAAAAATTTAATTTTAACAAAGTTGACAAAGAAAATGCTGAACATTTTTTCCAGAAATGGTGAAGGCCTAGGCGCATAATTAAACTAGAAAATGAATAGGCAATTTAGTAGTGTTACTATTACAATGGGCTAAACTTGCACTGTTCCTTTTTCTTGAATCATAGGCGATACATTTGTGAGGAAATTTAATGTATCTCTTTTCCAACGAATAAGTATAGGTAAACCCTATAAGTAGTAGTGCTTAACACCACCGCGAACGCACTCAACAGGTTACTACTTCCCGTTTGTACAAGCCTCTGTGTTGCAAAGATACTACCATTGGTGGGTCATTTTCTGACTGTAATCCTTGAGATCTTTCACGCATCGTACAACAATGTTAAGGATATAATTCCTGCAACTTTTCTCGATGGTACTCAAAACTTGAATTTACTAAAATGCTCAAGAGGTTCAAGATCGAAACAGTTGAGTCTGTATGAGACTTATTACTGAATAATGTGATAGTATTCATTACCATTTACCGAAGTGTTTATTACATTTTTTGGCGGTCAGACGAAATTGATAAGTAATATGAACTTAAGGCTATGAATTAATTGGGCCACGTGACCAACTTCGTTTAAGATAACTTTTTTTGTTTACAATATGTCTTCCTACAAATTATAAAATAAAGAGAAATTTCGTTTTAGTAAAATACTTTAAAAGTTTTTTACAGTTGACTGGAATTATCATTAACTCAGCTTTATTTTCCCTTCGAAATTTTCTCCAAAATTTCTACTTAAAAGACATTTTTTTTATTAAGAAGTGTTTTTTATTGTCTTTTATCTTGTTTTCCAAATTTTCGTAAGAATATTCTGCAAAGTAAAAAAGTTATCTTACAGGAATGAATTATTCGTATAGAATCCCTTTAAGATTACTCTTCCAGTTTACAAAATATGTTTAAAAGTTCGGACAATATAATGTTAGACATAAATTCCGTTTTAGCGTAACTTTTACAACAAATTTTATCGAAAAACTTTTTTAGTTTCATTTACCTTACATAAAATGTTTGTCAAATTCACAAAAAAACGAAATTCACAGACTTTTTCAAAAAAATATGCTGTAAACTAAAAAGCCTCACCAATAAAGCAATTTAATAATAGTTCATTAAAATAAAAATAACATCCTATTTTGTTCCATAAATTCGTTTCGAAATGTATCTATTCAAAAAATTTAAACTTTGAACCTGAATTTTCGCACTGAAAAGATTTCAGAAATTAGCTTTTACCCTTTTCACAATTCACCCTAGGTCTTAAAATCTCATTTTACTGAGAGTAAATGGAATAAAATGCCTCTCTTGCTAGAAAAAATGTAATTTTTGTTATGTATAGTAAGAAAAGTTGAAGATGAATTTACGAGGCATTAGTATAGAGTTTGAAAGGGCAACGTCTATGTCAAGCGAAGCTGATGGTAAACGTAAAAAGCGTCAGTTACAAATCGCACTGGAGCTACTCGGAATGGAACTGTTCGTGGAGGTTAGGGGAGGAATGGAGGGGAAGGGTTAGAGAACGAGTTCGTATTAGGGGTAATGGGCATTATCTCCGTCGATCCCGGCTCACCACCTATCCTCCAGACACTCACCTCACCAAACGACCGACCGCTCTCCTTCTCTCTACTCACAGGGATGGGTAATTCGTTCCAACTAGTTCGAATAAAAACGCATGAAAATCCGTCCGATGTGAGTCTGGAGACTTTTTGAATCTAGGGCTTAGAGGATAATTCAGGATATGTGCAGTTAATGGTTTCTCGGTGTTACTATGGCTATTTTAGTTTACACGAGAATTCGCCAACTTCTTGGGGCGATATCTTAAATTTATAACCGGTAACTATAGCTGTTACATCAATCGTTGCAACTTGAAGGAACTTCCTCCCTCAAGAAAAATGATGTAATTTATATACAAAGTTCGTGAGCATGCAACAGCGATCATGTACGAAATATCACCTTTGCGGTTCGTGTCCCGTGAAAGTTAGAAAAATGTTTACGGTGATTCTAAAGCCTTTTCTAACTAGAATTACAAGAACATATAGTCATCTCAAGTGGAATTTTAAACAAAAGTAAAAACTACAAAATAAAGTTGCTTTTAGCTATTTTATTTTCTTGCAGTTTTGCAGAAATTATTTTCCCCAATGGAAAGAAATGGTAACAAAATAGTTTGCCTCTATAGCACGTAATTTTTGAAAATTATGTTATCAAATTAGTTTTAACTTTGAAACATCAAGGAACGAGTTAAATAATTAAGAGTATGGAATAAAAGAAGAATTAGATATATTCATATTTTTGATCTCATAAACATGTTATACTGAGAAAAGAGCTTCTTTAAATCAAAGAAACATTTCTTTGATATGCGGTCAAAGAAAAAATTTCTTTGAATTAAAGAAAGTTTTGTTAATTCAAAAAAATAGATTTGTTTACATTGAAGAAAATTTTTTTCAATCAACAAAACTTTCTTCAATTCAAAGAAATTTATTCTTTGACCGTATATCAAAGAAATGTTTCTTTGATTCAAAGAAACTGTTTCCTGGGTGTAAATTGTTTGATAATTGATTAAAATTCAAGTCATTTTTGAGGTTTAGAGATAAAAGTATAATTAATACAGCGTATATAGGTATTTGTTTATAAAATTACATAGCAGTTGTTCAACCTTTTGAAAATGAAAGAAAAGAGTCTAACATAGAGATAAGTTTATTGAAAAAAATTAATCCAAGGACATCAAAATTCATAGAATTTCTAGATAGGGGCCTATGTAATGTGAGCTCAGTATTTTGAATATCCTATTCTTTAGTTCCTATTTTATGAAAACCTCACTCCGCAATATTGAAACATCAATATACACTTGAAACTTAATCCTGCAGTATTGCTTCTCTCCTGAGAGGTTTGTATACACATAGAAAGTATCTTCTCAAATGTAACAATACTAAAAACGAGAACTTGATGCAATAAAATAAAGATCTCAATGTTAAACGAAGTGAAAGAAAATGAAACCGATGTTTGTTTTTATTGTCTTACATCAACTTTTATTCTATCCAGAGTTCCTCAACACTTTTACAAATCACAACCTTCTCATACAATCCCCATGCCGACGTTGTCTGCCCTCTAGAAAGTATCGCAAGTAACATCGGCAGAAAAAAACTGCCAATAATTAATCATCGCTATAGCGCTTTTTGTACATATCACGGTTTTGTGAATTGACCTTGATAACTAGGTCCATATCGACTCCATCTTCCTCAGATCTCCTTCCCCTCTACCATTGAGACATATTGTTGTCATAAAAAAGTGAAACACAAAAAAGGTTGGAGCAAAAGGAAGACAAATCTTCTTCAGCCGTAAAGCGAAAAAATAAACTGTTGGAGGAAAAGAGTGACTCTCTTGTCTCTCTTTTGCTCCATAATTAAAGCAGGACAACCGAGTCACTTTTCCTCCAACTTCATTTTGTGTCGCTTTACCGTTAAAAAATATTTGCCTCCCTTTTGCTCCAACCGTTTTTATGTTTCACTTTTCTGTGACAACAATATTTACTTTCCTTTTGCTCTAAGCGCCTCAATTTAATATCGAAAAAGATCGATACCGCAAGACTTGAATTCTAAGATTAAGTAAGTCCTAGTTTGTAAAACGCATTGGCTCTGGAAATGAGAACGAGTCATTTTTCCTATAAAAAGACTGCAACAATTCCTGAATTTTCACGCGAATATTATGCCAGATGAATGAGGAAAGGGGATTTCCGTATCCGTGGTCTTGTCTGACTATAATGTGCCGCATCGACTTACCAAAGTCGGAAATGCGGTTATAGGGGTGATGCGGGTTGAGGGTGGGGCATTAAGTGAGTGAGTGGTGACTGAGTGCATTTCACAGTGGGAGCCATCTTTTACGTGAAACGGGGCGCCCCACTGTTCCCCGGAAACCAGAAGATAGCTGGATAGATAATGCGAAGTGCCAGCAGCATCCCTTATCCTATCCCTTATATGCGCCCTTCCTTTTCTCTTCTATCCTCTGGTCGGCAACCCCCCCCCCCCCCCTCTCCACTTTCCGATAAGTAGATCTCTATCGAGATTATCTGGAGCACCGCGTTACATTATTACTACATTTCGGGATATGGAAGCTAATCTAATAACTGAATTGTTCCGTGAAGTTCATTGCAACGAACGCCCATGTTTTATACCCTCCTCTCCTCTTTTCGATTTCCCACCATAGATCTCCTCTATCATAGTCTTTTTTATTCCGAGACTCTTTCCCTATTTGTTTGTCCTTTCCTTTTTGTGACTGATCTTACTCTCTAACCTTATATTTCGCACCGATTCTCTCGACCGGGAAATAAAAGAACTCGATCGAAAACCTTTTAACCCTTTTCGGTTTCAATGATATGATCGGGTGGATATTTTGCATTTTGAGTCCGTAGGGGTTGCGCTATGTGCATGGCTTATTTATACAAGATATTTCCATACAAGGACCTTTTACAAAAGCATCTGCAGGAAATACGATAATGGCAGTGTACGTTGCACGAATGCCATAAGTACCTACTGTCTAGTATCCATGTGCCTAGAAACTATCTTGTTATTCGATTATTATCGAGTTTTGTACTGGATATCGTTTTACATTTGAGTCGGAAACGTAATGGTATACATGTAAACTTGATCATGTGAACAACGTTAGCTGCAATTTATATATCTTCTGATACATATTACAGAAGAGAGGTTCTATGATAGCATCATAAAGGCATAATCAAGAGAAAGACGATACTTCGACTTTTTAAACACCGCTACAAAAAATATTCAAGGTCACAGACCAATCGGTAATTTATAAAATATGAGAAAAACTTCGTTTTAACGAAAATTTTACAAAAAAATTGGAGAATTGATTGCAATTATCCATTAACTATATATATTATTAATAAACTGTAATTTCAATTTCATTTCCTCTGAAAGAATATTTTCTAAAATTTTCTTACAAAATTGAATAAAGTTACAGTAAAACCTCATTTATCGGGACACTCATTTATCGGGATCTTCACTTATTGGGATCTCGCAACCTCATTTATCGGGACATTTTGTTTCTCCTCCAGCCACCACTCCTTGTACATAGTGACATAGTGACATAGTTTCCAGATGTTTCATTTGCAAGAGTTTTATTATGTCAATTTTTTTACATACCTTCGTTTGTATTTCTATCTTCATTTTCCATAATGAAAAACCAAATAAATTTACACAATTTGCAAATACATTACAACTTATGTACACGTGCACTTTTTGCATTGTACATAGCCATTGCTAAATGTCAACATGCAACAAGAGTCATGGCAACCCACCATGAGACAGTAGGTGGTAGTGGGGAGCCCCTTCAAATCCCGATTAACGAGGTGTTTACATTTCAAGGGCGTCCCGATAAATGAGGTTTTACTGTATGTTGCAGGAAGAAATTAATATTTATTTTAGTTACATCATCACTTGGTTGATCCATGGCTTTAACTTAAGGCCATGGATCAATCAGAGCACGTGACCATTTCCTATAAAAAAAGTCATGTAAAATAAGTTTTTTATTTTACAAAATATCTTCCTTTGAATTTGAAAAATACAATAGAATAAGATAAGGAACGTCAGTTAACTTCGTTTGAGGACAAATTCTGCAGAAATCTTTACAGTCAACTGTAATTGCTGATAATTCTTCCCATTTTTCGAATAAATTTTACTGAAAAGAATCTAACAGAGGTGCTTTATTGTCTTTTGTTATATTTCCCAAATTTCCAGAAATGTTTTTATTGAATTAAGGGGTTACGGGTAGTGAGAATTTTCAAAAAATCGATTTTTTTGCAGTTTCTTGAAGTACAATATTACGAATATATTTTGTGAAAATTTTAAATCAATACAATGAATAGTTTTGAACATATTCTAAAGCAATAGTATATAGGTGCGATATTAGTATATTTAACTGTGAAATTTTGAATGTGTTTTTCTCAAAACTACGTTTTCAAAGACGGTGACCATTATATTTTAAAAACTACTCGACGCATTTGAATTAAATTTACACAGCATATTCAAGGCATTAAAAACTAGTGCTTAATCAAAAGGATTTTTTTTTATCAAAACTTTTTTTATAAACAATAAAAGAGCATTTTCCCTTCAAAATTCATAAGTAAACTTTCAGAGACCACCATTTTGCTTAATTTGAAAAAAAACTTCAATTAAGCACAAGATAAACTATTAAAATAATAATTTTTTTGTCAACAATCAAGCTGATAACCTGGTCCAGAATTAAAATATTTTTTTTAATTTTCGGGAAAATTACTTAAAATATAATGTAAAAACTTGGCATCATGTATTAAATAAAAAAAATTCTGGAAAATATATATTTTTTCACGTCTCCAACTACGCGTAACTCCTTAAAAAAGTGATCTTACATGAACTAATTAATGTATAATTTAGTCACATGGTTTGATTGATGCATGGCATTTTGAAAATGAAAAAAAGTTCAATTTCACAAAATATTTTTGAAAATTCTTTTTCATGATCAGAACCAAAAGTAGTCTATCTACATCCGTTTTCATCTTCTCTACCCTTTTCCAAATTTTAATATCAAAATTAAATGTATTTTGGACACAAACATGTAGAAATTGGACCAAATTGTCCACATGAACTTGATACTTTTTTCAAGTATCACATGTCCTTAATTTGATCTATTATTCATCTACACCATGACCTTGAGACCATAATTACTAGTATATTGCCAAAAATCAAGGACAGTCTTCTTATTAAAATATTCAGTTAAGTATAAAGACTTTTCTTAAAAGATCTAAACGATTATGGATGATTAATCATATCCGAGGTCTCCTACCAACAAAAATCAACCAGATAAAATCTTAAATTAAAGTTGCAGTAAAGCTTTGAGAGTCTGACGTCCAACAATCCAGACATCGGATACAACAGACAAAAGATATGGACCAGTGCGTCCTGCGATGTCATTTCTCTGTTATAAAAAGTGAACTAACTGTCAGGCGAATTCAAATGATGCAAGATCAGCCTTGCAGATGATGAGGATGAACTTCTGCATGTTAGAGCGCTTGAGAAGTTCGAGGCTCTATGAGGTGACACTGAAACAGAAGAAAAGCGCGGATCTGTGTAGGATATCCACGAGGGGAGGAATAATCTCCTTCTCCCAACATGCGGCAATGTCTGAATGTTGGTGCCACTCTTGCCACAACCAACAAAGTCTCTGAGAAACTGCAACCTCTAGAGAGGAACTTTAGTAATGCTCTACGTGAGTTCAGAAACATGAAGCTAGCTTCAAAACGTTCCGTGTCAGAACATAAGATCATCTGGAGCACTTAAATAGCAACATTTTTCCACAACATTTTGGCTACGATTTGACTATATTACAGGGGACGGACTCCGAGTTAGCACCTGCGCTTCCAAAGCTGAAAGAGCTTTCAGTGCTTGCGCTATAAAAAATGATATTCTATAGGTTTCTGCATTAAATTACGAGTTAAAACTAAAAAAAAAATCAAATGAGATTCATTTAACCTCAAAAAATCCGATATCCGATAAACCTACCGTTATGTTCATCGTAAAGTTGCTGATTTTGAAATAAAATTCACAAGAAACACGTGTTGCCAACCTTGCAAAATAATCCCGAGCATAACTGTATAACAATGTTATTAAATCTTTATAAATTTCTTAACCAACAATTATTGCGTCGTTTATATCCATTTATTTTGATTCTATTCTTATGAATTATAAAAAAAAGTGACACTGCAATATTAAATTCCCTCCTAACCCGACAAAAAAATGAATTCGCTTTGATAACACATCACTCATTAAATTTCCGGTCTATCTAAGAAAAAAACAGTTTTTTTAGAGAAATTAGACTTTATTCATCAACATAGTTTCTCTAACTTTTCGATACCTTTTTTGTAGAATGATTCGTCTTTGCTCTCAAAATAGGCCTCAGTTTTGGCAATCACTTCTTCATTGGGGCCAAATCTTTTTTCCTAGAGAATTTGGTTTAGGTCAGCAAAGAGCCAGTAGTCGCTGGGGTCCATATCTGGAGAATATGATGAGTGAGGAAGCAATTCGAAGCTTAATTAATTCAATTTGACCATCATTTTCATGGAATTGTAGCACGGTGCATTGTCTTTGTGGAACAGCACTTCTTTATTTTGCATGTGAGGCCGTTTTTTCGTAATTTCTGCGCTCAATCGATCCAGTAATGCCATGTAATAGTCGCTGTTAATGGTTTTACCTTTCTCAAGATAGTCAATAAAAAAAATACCATGCGCGTCCAAAAATACGGATACCATAACCTTGCCAGCTCACTATTGAGTTTTTGGTCGCTTTAGACGGCTTTCACCACCTGCTGTTCACTCAGCTGATGATCTTCCTGTTTCACGTGTGTGGTAATGGATCCATGTTTCATCCATTGGCACATGCCGACACAGAAAATTCTTTTTATCTCGCTTGAACAGCTTCAAACAGCGCTTTGAATTCTCGACGCGTTGTTGTTTTTGCTCGCGTGTGAGCAAACGCAGCACCCACTTCGAAAACAACTTTCAAAACAACAAATTCGTGCAAAATTGTAAACATACTATCTTCTGATATCTTTAAGGTGTCAGCTATCTCACGCAACTTCAATTTACGATTGCCCAAAAGTATTTTGTGGACTTTGGTTATGTTTTCCTGAAAAACTGCACTGAAAAAACAGTATAGCTAAGAGAACTATATTTTGGTCCTCAGAACCAGAAAATATTGCTATCAGAACAATGCTACGCTATGGTCCTCAGAACTATACGAGTATAGGTGAGACAGCTATACAAGTTCGTTGATATGACAATACCATGTATACCGATCGTAAAGAAAATATTATGCCATCGTTATCGCTCTTGTGAATTTTCGCGTGTGATAAAGCAATACGCGATACGCAAAAATGATCTTTTAAAGAAAGAAAAAATTCTCCAAACAAATCGACAAACGCTTCGAAAAAACACATCGAAAAAATGACATTTCTTTCTCATTTCGAGGTTAGAGTCGCGTGCATGCGAAGCAATGTATAAGTCGCGCGGCAAACAAGTATAGTTGTCTCACCTATACCGCATGGGTCGAGACAATATATACCGGTATAGGTCGAACAGCTATACTGTTTTTTCCGTGCAGCTGCTGTTCACTCAGCTGATGATCTTCCTGTTTCACGTATGTGGTAATGGATCCATGTTTCATCCATTGGCACATACGGACGCAGAAAATTCTTTTTATCTCGCTTGAACAGCTTCAAACAGCGCTTTGAATCCTCGACGCGTTGTTGTTTTTGCTCGCGTGTGAGCAAACGCAGCACCCACTTCGAAAACAACTTTCAAAACAACAAATTCGTGCAAAATTGTAAACATACTATCTTCTGATATCTTTAAGGTGTCAGCTATCTCACGCAACTTTAATTTACGATTGCCCAAAAGTATTTTGTGGACTTTGGTTATGTTTTCCGGAACAACTGCTGATTTTGGGCGACCAGAGCGTTCTACGTCGTCGGTGTTTGTACAACCGCATTTAAATTCGGAATACTAGTCGATAATTGTTGATTTCCCAGATGCAGAGTTCTCATAACGATTATGAAGCCACTGCTTTTCTTCAATAGTATTTTTTCCCATTAAAAAGCAATGTTTGATTAACACTCGAAACTCTTTTTTATCCATTGTTTTGAGAATGACAAAAGTTGCTTCACCAAAACCTCTCTAACTTCTGAATTAAACGTCAGATTGTCACGAAGTCATATTTTAAGCCAAAGTCACCAGCTTCCAAAATTACCAAAGGCATAAAAAGATTTGTATTTTCTACTCATTGATGCAATAAAGCTACAAGAAACATCTGGAGGTAGAATTTAGTTTCAGAGGTAATGGTTTCTCTGAACGATTTCTACGGATACTGAACTGAATGATACGACTTAGAGTTCATGCTGCGGATTTTGACCTATAAGCTCATTTAGCAAAAGAAAGCTCACTGTGAAGCTTCAGATACCATACGAGTTGTACAAATGAATTAAGAAACTAACAGACTTATCACTTCACACTAAATTGTGATTTGTCTATCAACCAAAATTTCACAATTTACTTAAAAAGCCCAGTTAGTTACTTGGGTTCGAACTTAGTAAATCAAAGATTATAAAAACCTAAGCGAATTGAAACATTAACTTTCTGCTAAATGTTTTCTTATACAAGAGAAAATTTTACTTTTAACCGAGAGCCAATTTTTCAATGTAAAAAACTCAAACTCTTTGGAGAAAATTTAGTGAAATTTGGAATTGCTCCAAAGATCGAAGGAGCCCAGACATTTCAGAAAGTTACAAATACGTCTCTCTGTAACAGTTTATAGCAATTTAAGCTTTGAAATACGAGACTCGAAATACATCTTTTAAATGAAAATTTCTGTAAAATATTTTCAATAGTTATTTGATGAATAGAAATTGTCTATAAATTCAGTAAAACCGATGTACAAAAATGTCTTAAAGTAAAATAAAAATATTGTGGAAATATAAAATTACTTAAATAAAAGGATATTGAATGAAGCTTGTGGATAAATTATATGGGAATCTAGAAGGTTAACGATAAAATTTTTTGTAATTCTATGACTCGAACATCTCTTTCTATATGTATCAATCTATAATACATTCATCCTTAAGCGTAACTCAATTCTTACGTTGGAACGGAAGCATAAAAATATTAGCATATTGATTATCTGAGGGCAACATTGTTCTCTTAAATTCAGGAACGTAAAACCTACTTAGCCAGAGCGAGCATCCACTTTGCAGTTTTCAGCAAAACACGATAGCCCGAGCATCTCTCTGATGCTGCTCTATCCGCTTATACTCTCTTGTTTCGACTCACCAACGTTCAAGAGAATGTCATTTTAGAGAGAAAAGTTAGATCTCCAATAATTATTAGCCTCTCAACTATATTTTCATTCACACTTTACGTATTCATCATCAAATTCTAATTAATTGTCAAAGTTTCCATAGTTTAATCTTCATGCACATTGAATTTAATAGAAATTTCATGATAAGTGTTGTGATTAACGGAAAGTAATGCTTGTTCGAAAACACATCATATAGGACCTAAATTTACTTAGCAGTATATAATTTAATGCCGTGCTTTCGGTAGCATATATTTAATCAAAAATGTTGATCTTAAGGTAGATCATCCAAAAAAATTGGACCTCAGGCAAAAATAAATCCAATTTCATAAAATGAATAAATTATTACGAAATTGAGCAATTTGTTTATAAGAATTTCGTTTTAGAAAATTGATTTTTAATGATTTCGACCATTAACGAATTTATTTCTAAAAATTAGGAACGGTAAAGTTGTGAAGATTCTTTTTCCTGCAAAAATGATTCCTGATTTGTTAGAATCGCATCATTTTTTAAAATTTGGTATGAATCGATAAGAAAAAAAGTTCGAGTAAAAATAAAATTTGTTAAATACATTATTTGTCTGCATTTAAAATTTTTTTCATGGAAAATAATCTTTTCTTTTTCAAATTAGCCATTCAGTAATGATAATGTTATTCTTGAGAGGAAAATTATATATTCTTGCCTGAGGTCTAATTTCTGTGGATGAACTACCTTAATAATACTCTTTTTGTTTAATTACTGGTATACGGAGAAAATTCATGTTTGTGATAATTAATATCAAATTTTATCATTCTGCTATTTCCGTTTAGAGAAAAACGCCGTGCAGTGTGCATTATTTACACTACAATTATAAAATGCATAATTTCATGTTAATTATTAATAATTTTTAAAATGATAGAAGTGTACGAAAATTTACCATTGTGGATGTGGATATGTAAGAAGAAAGTTAAAACTTTGGCTGAGGGTTGAGTCCTGCTTCCGTAAATGTTATGAATTTAGCGGTTCTATGATTTAAAATTTTTGCCGCTAGAGAGAAGGTACATTTTTGTTTCACAAGCTATTCTTCTTTTTGTTTGTGGCTTCTTGCTGGAACTAGCAAATAGCCATATCACCATCTCTCACAAGCTATACTAAATTACTAATATAACATTACTATACAGAAGTTTCATTCGTTTATATAACGTATTGTGGTTACGATGCGTGTTTACATATATGTTAGGTTATGTTAGGCACAAGCATCCCTTTGATTTATTAAGAAAATAACATTTCTAAAACTGTTTAGATTTACCGAGGATGAAAATTTAATCTGCGAATGATGGCTAGACATCTAAAGAGCGTATAGACCGTTTGCAGCTTGTTGGTTGACGAAGCACCAACTATTACCCAAGAGGAACATAAGAAGGGTCTTACTAGTCATAGCTCCTGTGTAACATCCTTTAGCGTTTGTACTAACACTGTAGAAAGCCCGCGCAACATGTTTCTTGCTAGATTAAGCTAGTGCAACCAACCCCTCAGAAACGAATCCCTAGAGAGCTTTGAGCAATACTCCGTCTGGTGAAACTCTCGGAAATAGGTTCACCTTCGAAATTACCTGGCGAACTTTAATCCTCCATACCCTTAACTGAGATTTTATTTTTAAAAATGACTTTTAAAATCCCACCCAATTAGAATTTGGCTACCAGTGTAAAAAAATCTTCTGGTGCTGGTCTAGATCCAGACTAGACCGTCTAGACTCAGATCTGGCGCAGACTAGACGTTCTAGCTAGCGAACAGCCAGAACTAGCCAGTCAGACGCTAATTAGACTCTAGATTGCATTTTGTAAAGATCTAATTATCCAAGGTGAATAAAAGAATTTTTATCATCAAAATGGGTGTCAAAAAGGGTAGATGGGGGAGGAGGGGGGGGGGGAGTAGTAGAATTTGTTAAACATAAGATGATAAGTTTTTTTGATCATATTAGACACCCTAGCATTTTTTTCAAATAGTGAAAAAAAATATAGGTTATAGATGCTTAGAACTTTTAAGCAAACTATAGTGACAGACCTGGGCCAGACTAGCCTGTAAGGATGATAAGGTAGAAAAAACTTTTTTCGTAGTTATAATTTCGTATTTTAGATCATTTTTGATATTCTGTAAATTAGTTGTAAGTGGGGAAAAAAATTTTAGTAATAGAAACTTGGAAATTTTTGTCATATGAGGCCAGCTAGCGTCAGATCTGGCCCTGATTAAACTGTCAAGATGATAAGAAGAAAAACATTTTCTAATAAAGATGATTTCTTATTGTGGATCATTTAAACACCCTATCAACTTTTTCAAAATGGTGAAAAAAAATTAAAGTCATTGATGCTTAGGAATTTCTGTATTACGGAAGGCTAGCCTGCACCAGATTTGGAAAAGACTATACCTTTTAGAAATACCCAGATCTGGACCGAATCCGACATTAGACTGCCATGAAATTTTTCCACACGGACAGTTATCGTTATATTAGTAACTAACTTCTTTCCTTATAGTCTTCTCAGTTATAAAATACTTATGAGGACTTCTGAATTGGTTTAATAGAATTCAAAATCAGTTTGATTTAATTATACGAGTTCATTTGAAATCATCAAAATGGCTATAATGGATTTATTTGAAGTTTAGCGAATTCAATTAATTTTGTGAGTAATGGAACATAAGTTAGATAAAATTCCGAGTAAATGAATAGACAACGTGAAATTTTACTAGAGTCAACTCAATTCCGATGAATTCAACTAAAAGAGGAAGACTTGAGGTTAAATCAATTGAAATATAATAAAATTGTACTTAATTTTTATAAATTCTTCAAAATATCCTTTGACTGACTGGTATGCAATAATGATCAGATGGCAATTCATTCGATTCCAGTTTATTATACCTCAAACTTACTTTCAATTCCGTCGAATTAACTTACATTTAATCGCATTCAATTCATTTCAATAGGAACATCTCTTCGAATCAAATTTAATTTTACTCAAAAATCCAGCTCCAATCTTTGCGATCCATTTTAAATTATTTTCATTTTTTTTTCAAAATACTTAAAATTTAATTACAATCAGCAAAGAATGTACTTAATCTAATGTACTTACAGTTTTGAGCGTTCATTGAACGATGACAAAAATTTTTTGTTCAAAACAAAATTAATTATTATATCTAACTTATATGACATTTTTCGTCCGACTAATTTTCTTCATTTAAAAGCAAGAAAATGACCAACCTCGAACAATCAGATGTTTATTTCTTTAATAACGTTTCGATGAAACCATATGCCATCCTCATCAGATTTTACAAATTATATTGAGTATGTAGAATTCTGTAATTTTGTCAACTTTTTTTTAACTTCAAAGTACATATCTACAATTGTCTTAATAATACTGTAGTCAATCTCAAAATTTAAAATTTTGTCAAAAAATATCGTGACAGGAACAATCGTCGAAAATTTTTTTACAAACCAAAGTGGTCAAATTATTGATTCACTCTTTTTGTCAATTTTTATCATAAAAGAACTTTTTACAATATTGCAACGAAGGTAAAACTTTTTCTTCATTTTTCTTAATTTAGAACTTATTGTAATAAAAGTGTGGATTCACCGAAGTTAATAACAGTATACTGAGAAGTACTAAACGGAAATCTGTATGTGACAAATTTTACAGTGTCGTAGTAATAAGAAGCCACTTATTATAATAAATTGAACCTATTTTTATTTTTAAGAATATAGAATCAGAGCCTTTTAAGTAGACAATCTGTTATTAAATATACGCTACTTTTTAATTTAATAGGGAATAAACCAATCAGTTAGTTCGCAAAAAAAATGTTTTCCACCCTTCAATGAACGTTCAAAACTGTAAGTATATCTTAATCTAACCAAACTATTTAACTGAATAAACCAAGATCTTTCCTTGAGTAAAACAAAATTTGGTTTAATCAAGCAAAATTTGGTCAATCGTACAATAAAAAAGGTGATTGGTTGATCCAACTGAATTTTGATTGGATTAACTAAATTCAATTTATGACTCAACCTGAAGTCCGGTTTTCTGGAATAGTCAACAGAACTAAATATTTGAAGTAAATTATTGATTCTGATCAAGTTCTGCTAGGACAGTGTTCTTGGATGGTGGTTTTCGGTAGTGGTCTTTGCCTGTGACGCGGGTTGCCAAATTTTAGATTTATCCCTGAGGAAAGGGGGTCAGATTTTGCTTCGCCTCGAGGCAGAAAGCCAAGTCTCACGGAGAGTCCCTTGCTATATGCGGAGTCTGTGGATAAGAAAGAGACAGATGATGAGAATTAAAGAAAGATGTGGAGCATAGTGGAAAGACAACGAGAAAAAAGCTCAGAATTCTACAGAAATTCTACCTCTTTCTTTTTCTCTCATATCAACTACAGCCCGGTAGGCATCTACGAATATTTTAAACTTGGTGTTATTTGAATGCCGCCTTTTTTCGAGTACAAGATGAACGTAAAGTTTGAAAATAATGGAAACTAGAGTAGGGTTAGTGAAACGGCGGAAATAGAGCTAAAAGAAGTTGAAAACTGTGACTCCTTGATAATTCCACATTGGGTTTTTACGGACCCAAGAGAAAATGGGGTCTAAGCGTCGACTGAGGACTCGTTTTCAACTAACATAATATCCTTCTACTCTCTCCTCCGACCACTATACACCTTTTTACTCTCTCTTCTTGAATATCGTCGCTTTCACCTAGTTTTCGTATTGCGTCCCCTAGGAGGATACAACCAGCAGCTGTTGAACGATACTAAACCCCAGAACCACCGCCAACTAGCCTTCACCCACCCACCCTCCGTAATATCACCCCTCACCCAGTTCGTCTCGATCAAGTTTAACTTGGCGCAGCGAAATTCCAAGTGCCATTTTACGAGTTTTCCTTGCCCCTGAGAATAGAGAGATCAGTCGTTACTAGCTGCTTGAATGTTGTTCCAACGAGTAACATTTTCCAAAACTATATTCCAATGGCTCATCAATAGATCAAAAAAAGGATCAAAAAGCTTAACTTAAAGTCTTTATTACTAAAGAAGTTTTAATATCGTCATGCAGAAAAATTCCAATTATATATATATATATATATATATATATATATATTGATTAAGGTAGAAATACATAATATTGCTATTGAGAATAGCAATATTATCATTGAAGGGCTAATTGGAGAGACAAAAGATTATTTTCCATGGAAAAATTTGAAACGAAAAAATAATGCATTTAACAAATTTTATTTTTAGCCGAACTTTTTTTCTTATCACTTTTAACCAAATTTTTAAAAATGATGTAATTCTAATAAATCACCGATCATTTTTTCAGGAAAAAGATTCTCTACAACTTAACTGTTTCCAATGAATAAATTATTACGAAATTCAGCAATTTTTTTATAAGAATTTTGTTTTGGAAAATTGATTTTTAATGATTTCGGCCATTAAGGAATTTATTTCCTAAAATTGGGAACGGTAAAGTTGTGAAGATTCTTTTTGCTGAAAAAATTATTCGTAATTTATTAGAATCACATCATTTTTAAAAATTTGGTATGAAGTGATAAGAAAAAAAAGTTCGAGTAAAAATAAAATTTGTTAAATACATTATTTGTCTGCATTTAAAATTTGTTTCATGTAAAATAATATTTTCTTTTTCAAATTAGCCATTCAGTAATAATAATGCTATTCTTGAGAGCAAAATTATATATTTTTTCCTGAGGTCTAATTTCTGTGGATGAACTACCTTAAATGACATTTTATATCGATAGAATAAAAATTTTACATAAAGGAGGATCATGCCGTTCCTAGGAAGTCTTTGAAGAACTTAATTAATTGCCACTTTAAAAACTGTTGAGGCTGTTATTTAATACAGATTCTAAGAGAAAAATGTTCGCTTTACTAAAAAAAAATTTAAAAATATAAAAAATGTCTTTGTTAGTAACAATTACTGTGGGTTAGATAGAATTTAATGTTTTTTTTTCAAACTTTACTCTTTAAAAATGATTGGATTTTAAAGAATGATGGCTCATTTTCTTCTCTAAACAATTTTTAAAATCTCCATCATCTCAACTTTTTAAATTAATCACTCATTTGCCAACTACAGCTATTTGTATATAAAACTTATTAATTTTTTTAAAATTTTTAATAAGCAGTTAGAAAATAAGAGATTAATTAAAAAATCTAAGGCGGTGGAGTCTATTAAAACTATTTAGAGAAGAGAATAAGCAATCACTCCTCAAATTACCATCATTTTGAAAGATTAAACTCGGAAAAAACTGCTTTGAACTTTCACCCACAGTGATTCTTACTGAAAAAGACATTTTTAATATTTTTGCTCAGTGGAGCGCAAATATGCTTCTTGGAATATGTTCTTTTCAAAATAATAATTCCGAAGAATAATAACAATTCAGGAATAATCTATGTGCAATTATAATTATTGGAAATATGGACTGGAAATATTTTGCAGTCCAAATATTTAACTTTTAAAAAACTTTATGAAACTGTACTGCATGCTTCAGTAGTTTTTTCTAAAATACATAGTTAATTATGGTACAGTTTCACTGGAGTTTAGTATTTTAATGAGAAAAATTCTAACTATGGCATGTTTTTCTCTAAATTTAAACGTAACTTAATGAAAATTTTTACAAGGGTCTCTCCCTGTAGAATATATTATTTTGAGGAACCCGCGGTATTGTAAACTTCAAGAGTAAAAAAAAATGATCCGAAAGTGCTTTTTATTCAGAATTGCCTGATTGGAATACCGTCGAGCATAGGTGAAATGCTTTTACCTCTGTGCAAATCGAAGATTTATATTAGCTTTCCTGGTTACTCTGTGATTTAATTCAAAACTTTTATCGTCAAACTTTAAATTTAGTTGAAACTTGGTAAAATATCTTGAATTCTCTTGAGTATACTTTAATTGTTTCGAACCGAGCAATATTCAGCTATTAATTCACACAATCTCAGTTTATTTCACTTTGATTTACTCTAAATTCTGGTAAATCATCACGCATTCAGTCAAATTTATAATTTTGCGGTATTTTAAATCGTTTTTTATTTGTATGTATGATTTAATTAGTGATGTACATATTCATAACAATTATTTAAAGTATTTTCATTATTTTGAGTAATACAGTTTTAAAAAACTCTCAATTCTTGAAGTAATTAGATTTAAAAGTGAATAAAAATATTCAAAATCAAATTTGGATACTTCCGTAAAAGCCACATAGAAAGGTCCAAACTTTTGAAGTTAAAAATAATAATTTTAATAATATCATCATTAAATATAATATTTTTTATCTAGTAAGGTAAATATTTCTAATTCTGACTATAATATAGGGTTTTTAAACAAAAGGAAACGCTTATCACGAAAAAGGTAAGTTGTAAAATTTTAAATTATACTCAAACAATATAATAAAAAAAAAGTGATCGTCAAAATGAAATGGAGTTGTTTTGGTTCTGTAACTTACCCAGAACGATTTGCTAATTTACCTCTAGATGTTATTTGTCGAACGTAATCCTGGTAAAAATTGCTTTGCGTCCATTAGATGGTTAATTTTCCTAGCCGAGCACGCAACTGTTGGTTGTTTCTCGTAACGGAACGCGAAATTCGATTCGGCTTTCGATAATAAACAGATTTATCGAGGTCGTAGGAATATACGAGAGACTGCACGTTGTTAATCCAAAACCAATTTTGAGGTCGAAAGAGCTTCATAACCACGTCGTCGCGTAAAACACCGCTGAAAATAAGCTCAGCGACATGAAGGGGTATTAGATTCGTCTGGTTGGTAACACCGTATGAAGAAAAATATTAAGGCAGCACTCGATATTACTCCCTCCCGGATTTCAAGATTTTTTCCCCTTGTTTTCTTTTCTGCTCCGTCTCGCTTTCCTGAATATCGATACACGCCTGGCGGTTGTCATCTACTTCTTGCTTTCTTTTCTGGTCTAGGGACATCTGAATTTTTAACGATTATCGCTAACATCGCTTATTTATTATCATTTTTTGTATAGAAACTTCGAAAATAAGATACGAAAGTAGAAGTATATGATCACTTTTTAAGAAACCCGTTCCGAAGTTTTTCAATTTATAAATAAGTAGCTTGCGTTTTGAGAATCTTCAAAATGTAAAAAGCTTCTTGGAATTTTCATTTGTTTCGAAATTTAACAATTGTTTTGAGATATTTCAGTTTTTTTCGGATGAAAGAATTCCTTTTTCGATATTCCGGCTGTTTACTGGTCAACTGGGTTCGAAATTGAAATTATTTAAGCTTATATTTTGTATTTTATCTGTTAGAAATTAAATAATAGTTTAAAATCAAAAACTAAAACAATAATAAAATGTAATGAGGTAAAGGTCCCAGTAATCGGTATCTTATTTTCAGTAATCGACACACAAATAATTTTACATTTTATTGGATTATTATTGATTTTGACAATTTCTTATAATCCATGTTACTAAATCGCACTATCAATTGTTGTAAAATACTTCAATAAAAATTATTTTTCAGTATTTTACCAAATTTGAAGAGTAGAATAAAAGCATAAAAGTTTTCTTTAGACAGATATTTTATTCACAAGAGAAATGATCATAGATGATTTGATATTCACCTGATTAACTTGTTATATAGCCTAAAATCGAAAACTTCTAAATTTCACCAAGAAAAATCGTTAAAACCCAAAGAAGCAAAACCTAGGAGACATAAAAAATGTCAGCTGAAAAATCTAAAAACATCCTGAAATTTGTGTAAGCGACTCTAGACTCGCTATCAAATAGGATGAAAAGCATTTTCCTTGGAATATGACAAAACAAAAGTTGAAAAAAGGCTTTTAAAATGAGTCTAAATTTTCTGGTGCCTTTTGACGGAGAAAGTTAACGCTTCACCTGGCTAGCCAGGTAACCGAACAAGCGTTCAAAAAGAATTCAGGGAAAGGTCTTGGCGTACACGGTAGGCGAATCGATGACGTCGTGCAAGCGAGCAAATAAAAAAGGAGACTAAAAAAGAAAAATAAATCGAAGAAAAACAGAGGACGTGCCATTTTGCCTCGCTCGAGGGCGTCCGGCGATCGAATTTACTGCCTGACTGCTCAATGGGTACCCGTTAGCTCGGACAAAACTTCTTCCACTTTCAACATCATCGTCTCCGTTCTCCGTTCTCCACTACCCCCAAACTTTCTCTACACGTCGACTTATCTCGACCACCTTACTTCGCGAAGAAGCATTGTACGAAGCTTCATTCCAATAACATTTCAGTACACTTCCCATAACTCGACCACTCCTCCATCCTCGAGAGTGAACCAACCGACCCCTCTTGTCCTCATATTCGCTCCATTATATGAAAAAATAAGTTTCCAACACACAACAGTGCAGTTATCAAACCCCAGCGTGATCCTATTATTAATAAATGTTCCATTTCACGATTCAGAATAGGCGGGTTAAAAATGTATGAAACAATGGAGCATTAAAGAAAAGGGAAAAAGTACGAAAAAATGAGAAAATAAACTATTATTATTATTGAGGAAAACGATATACACGTCAACAGGATGTATAGTATATGGGATTTCTCTTTTTTTCCGGTGAGTGGCGATAACTCAATGTGATGAACTGTTTAATATTTCATGGCAACCTGCTTTTCCATCCACTTGTTTTATTGAAAAATAACGAAAATAAAGTTAAAAAGAAAGATGCTTTTTATGTGACCCTTATACAATATTTTTCTAATTTTATCTATTTACTGAATTCTGTCAGACACTTACTGAAATAACTCATTTTAATGTACTTGGTAAGATACCTAGATGATTTTCAAAAACCATAAAAAATTTTAATTGGATTAAAAAAATGTTAACCTATTTTTAATCTGTAGTTACATTAAAAAAACATATTACATATATTCAAAATACTGCACTCTTTATTACTAACTCTAATGAGACAACTAATAAGAGTCATTACCACATATTCACGGCTTGAGGATAAAGAAGGTAAAGTGTAAGCATTTCGTTCCCATAAATTCAGTAATTTTTAATCATAGGGAAAATGTATGTATAAACAAGCGTTAAACTCTTGAAAATGTTCTAAATTCACAAAATTTTTAAATTGTATAAATAAAAGAAAATATTAGATGTTACAAAAAATATGTATTCATAAATAGTATAAAATAGCGACGCTGGAGGCATATTTTTTAAAATTGCATGCAGTATAATTCCAATAATTTTCATTCTATTCACTCAAAATTTCAAACATATCTTTAAAATATCATTCCGAAGAGAAATACGCATGGGATTTTCAATAAGCTGATATTAAAATTATTTATTGATCAATGATTGACCCTTTTTTTGTCAAAAATTGAACTTTGCACTTCAAATGCTCGCCAGTAACACAAATATCAATGTTTTCAAAATCCCTTACGTAATTCTCTAGCTACAATCGTGTACACGGAGAAAAAATCGTGTAAATTGTACACAGTTGCCGTTTTGAGGTTCGCTCGAAACGGGCTCCGTATTAAAACAACATGGAGCTCCGTTTTGTGTGGCGACCGTTTTGAATTAGCACGATGCCGTGTTGCTGTATCATGAAGCTGTTGATTTCGATTGTTTCAATTTATTTCAATTTATCTGTTTCCATATGTCCCAAATTTTAGATTGAACTCCGTTTGAAAACTACACGAAGCCGCGTAGTATCAATGCAGCTCCGTGTTACGACAACACGGCGGGCCAGCTAGAATCAAAATCTTCCGCCGTGTTCATTTAAGGGACTAGATTATTGAATGGAAACGATATCCTGTTGATTTAATGCAAATTCTATTCAAAGAATTCGCCGTGTTGAATTCATATGATTTTTTTCTCCGTGTAGAATAAGAGAAAAATTTTTGGTATTTTTCCAGATTCAAATTTGCGTTAGTTACACTGCGTGACGCAGAGCGCCTTAAATTCAACATGCCTCCAGAGAATGGCTCCAACGTCATGTACTTACAGTTTTGAACGTTCATTGAACGATGACAAAATTTTTTTGTTCCATAAAAAAATTAATTATTATATTTATATTTAGGGTCCTTCAAATATACAATCGTTCATGAACAATACACTATTTTTTAATTTTCTATACCAAAAACTAATCATTTAGTTTAAAAAATTTTTTTTTCCATCGTTCAATGAACGTTCAAAACTGTAAGTATATTCCAACGTCGCCATTTCGTACTATTTATAAACAATTTTTTTTGAACAATTAATAACATGGTTAATAAAATCCTTGAATATTATTACCCTCTTACTTTTTCTTCCATAAAAAAAAAAACGCTTTATTTTAGATTTTACTGTGGTGTTATCCCTTAATTTAAAAAAATGGTAACTCAAAAAGAAGTTTTAGTTAGTGTTTCAGAGAATTCAGAGAGAAATTTGGAACAGTGTCGTAACAACAATCAAGGAAAATTGTTTAAAACTGGAAATATCAGGTCAGTAATTAAGGACTTGCAGTGTGTTTATTCTTGATTGGGCCACGTTGTTCGCAACAAGACCGTTTAAAAGTTTCGATTGTAAGTTGTTATCTTACTTTTCAAGTTACCTTCGTGTGTCTAAACCCCTCCCACTAATGGCGAAAGGGGTGCGTGCCGATAGTGTGTCGCTGTCGCTCTACACTACAGATCGATATTCCGGTTAGCATGACATTCGTGTTGAATGTCCAAGAAGAAAAACTGGTGGAAAAGCTAGAGGAAAAAGGAAAGTGAAAAGACGTTCTAGAGCCTGACATGCCGTTAATCGTTCCTGTCGTTGTAGTTTAATGCCGTGTGTAACACGACAAGGGACAATGAGTACTTACACTTTTTGACCAATCAAACGACACCCGGAGAAAAACCTTAATCATAAAAAAATAAAATGTATTATTTTATTCACTGATAACTAGATGCAAAATTTAATTCCATTGAATAAGAGGTTTATTTGGTAATAATCAAAATTTTCTCTCGGTGAGCAAGGAAATGAAAGAGAATAAAAGGAAGAAGCTGTAGGAGAACTTTAATGTGCTTCGAGCGTTTTTAATTAGGCTTGCGGCTAAGTGAAAGGCCATCGCTCGGTTCTCTGTTCTCTTGAGTCGAGCCGTAAAATTTGTAAAATTTAACGATAAGATATTGTTATGGAAGTATGAGGTTACTTTTACAATGCCTTTAGTTGTGCTCATCGTGAAATTTTGGAATTTTATCATTAAAATCCTCTGGAAGAATTTAATAGGAACTTCCTTTTTCCCTTTTGTTGTCCTTATTGTGAATATTATGCAGTTTGAATAGTTATTCGTATTTAGTTGTGCTTTCTAATATACAAAATTATCACTGAATTTTAATTCATGAAATGCAATTACAAACAGATCAACTTGATTGCATAGTTTTATTCAAAGAAGACTATTATTTCATAATATTTCATAATAATAATCCCTTTCGGCTAATGGAATTTATTCGAAGTAAAATTTATTCAAATTAAGTTAGATTAAATATTGTACAATAATAAAATTTCACGATTGAGGTTAATGTCAAATGAAATATATTGGCATATTTGGATTAAAAATATCGTTTTTTTCTTCCATGTGTTTGTGAAACTCTTTTATTTTGACATCCATATCTTTTATTTTATTTTTCGGCTTTGCGTTCTCGCATGCTACGTGTATTTTATTGGAGAATTTACAAGACCTGCGAACATCGTTATAACAATCATAAGTTAAAACTAAGTTTTTCATTTCTCATATATATATATATACCTAGTTGAGTATTCAGATCATATGTAAAAAGTATTAGAATCCAATTTCATGAATATCTCAACTTAATTGAAAATGCACTAAGCAAGAATTTTTTTAACACTAGCTTTTGTCGCAGTAATTAGTAAAAAAAATTAATTAAGGTAGTACGATCACGAAAATTAGACCTCAGGCAAAAATAGATAATTTTGCTTTCAAGAATAGCAATATTATTATTGAAGGGCTAATTTGAAAGAGAAAAGATTATTTTTCATGAAAAAAATTTGAAACACAAAAAAATAATGTTATTAATAAATTTTATTCTTGCCCAAACTTATTTTTTTATCGCTTCGAGCCAAGTTTTAAAAAATGATGTGATTCTAATAAATCACGTTTCATTTTTTTAGGGAAAAGATTCTCTACAACTTGACCGTTTCCGATTTTTGAAAATGAATTCTTTAATGGCTGAAATTATAAAAAAACAATTTTCCAAAACAAAATTTTTATAAACAAATTGCTGTATTTGATAATAATTAATTCAATTTCAAAAATAGGATGCGGTCAAGTTGTTGAGAATCTTTTTTCTAAATAAATGAACCGTGATTTATTAGAATCGCATCATTTTTAAAAATTTGGCTCGAATTAAAAAGAAAATAAGTTTGGGCAAAAATAAAATTTATTAATAACATTATTTTTTTGTGTTTCAAATTTTTTTCATAAAAAATAATCTTTTCTCTCTCAAATTAGCCCTTCAATAATAATATTGCTATTCTTGAAAGCAAAATTATCTATTTTTGCCTGAGGTCTAATTTTCGTGATCGTACTACCTTAACAGTCGAAATAAACAAAATCAATTTTCCCGGAAGTTAATTTTCACTACTTTCTGAGTCAGAAAGTCAGTCATTGAATGAAAGTATTCATTCAATTAATTTCTTTCATTTAATTTAATCATTTTAGCTGAACTACAACAGAAAAGAGAAAATAAGATAAAACTGAGATTAGTCATCAATATAATGATATTTTTAAAACATTCCTGATTTCAATATAATGTGAAGAAACTTTATTGGTAGGTATGAATCCTCTTTGTAAGTAAAATAACGAATGTAGCAACTAAATTTCGGAACGTAGTTTGGAATAATTGTTATATTTTCCAATAGAAAAACTATTAAAGATTCAGTTAGAAAAACATTTGTTCTTTAGGCCCCAAATATCAAGAATTGAAATAAAAGTCCCAATCAGTAATGCCGAGTATCAAAAATATCAAAAGTTTGGAATCCTCGAATCACTGGTTTCCTAAGTAATCGGAAAAAAAGATGATTCAAGTAAGTAGGAAGCAGGAAGACAGAAGAAGAGAAAATCAGAAGTTGAAAAGGTAGGTGTGAGTAAGGAACTCTAACGTACGTGGCGTTGAGCGTTGAGCAGCGCGAATGGCTGTTGGTGGCGCGGGTTGGAGCGCTAACTAAAATTGAATCTGCGGACCAAACTTTGGTAACCTCGTCAGGAATCCGGAGCCGAAGCCAAAGCCAAAGCCATCTATCTCCTCGTGCTCATCCTATCCATCGACCTCCTACCTTCTCGCTTTCGTTCTAGACGTTCGTATTGACTGTTCGACAAGAAGCGTTTACATTCAAACCTCCCCTTTTGCTTCAAACCCAAAATTGTTGTCTGCTTCGACAACAAAGCTTACGAGGTAATGTTGTATACAAACAAAAATGGTACGAGAAGGTAAACATAATCAAACCCGTCAATTCGAATTTCCAATAAGTATTTAAGAAGACGTAAATAAAATGAAATAAACGAATTAAAAATGGATAAGCTTCGAATAAGAAAATAAAAACAGGGATCAAAGTTTCTGATTTTTTCCTGGACTTTATGATTATTGCATTTTGTTTGAATATTCAAATAATAGAGAATAATTTCTTATTCTAAAAAGGCAAGAGTGCCTCCAGGCAAGAGGGAAATAGTGAGAGGTGAAGTTTTTCTCATTATCAACCGGGAAAAATGAAACTTTTTAATTCTGCATGAATGAAATTAATAAATTAGGGTTGATTTTCAATAAAGTACCTATATTTTAGGACTATTCCATTAAGATAAAAAATTTAGGTGTCCAATCATCAGTTAAAAAATCTGCCCGCTTTGCGGGTACATTCTCATCGCGCGCAGCTCGCTTCGTTCGCAAATTTGTGCTTAACGCTCGATCTTATGCATTTCGCAAACATTTAAGTTTATTTCTTATAATCTGATACTGAAGCTCAAACCAATATTATAATAATACAGGAAATTCAATTCACTCAAAGCTCTACCAGCCTTAAGGAATATATTCTCATCATGACGCTCGCGCTCGATTTTCTGTACACATTTAGTAACTTTTTCAGAAATTACATGATTAAAATAATTTATTTTCTTCCAAATCTCTCAAAAAGGAAAAACAATCGTAGACTTTATTTAAGGAAACGATTTTGGAGAACAACGCTTATTTCGTATCTCACCTACTACAGACAGACACTTTCGTAAAAACCACTTTTTCTGACTCAGGGGCTCTCAAAACGTAAAGATTTGATGAAAATTTCGAAAGTCATTGTTCACATAAATTAATTGTTATTATTTTAATTAGAATGTGTAAAAAGTAATTCTCTAGCTTCATTAATAGAACCATCAGAAATATTTTTCTCCAACGGCCAACTGTTATTAATCTGTCACAGCAGTCTGATCCAATTTTGTTGTCAACGCAGATTGTCTGGTAGAACATCATTTAGCATAGCAATAAATTTTAGTATATAGAAGCTAATCTAGTAGATAGAATGATTGACAAACATCTCAGACCTTCCATTTATAAATTAATAATAGCTCCGATCGATGTAAACGTTGTAGAGTCAATTAAGTTAACATAGGGAAACGGACTTTCTACAATACAGAATATTACTTTCAACATCGCCTCGTTCATTTTAATTAATTATATTTCACAGGTGTCTAGCTAATTAAAAAAAGGTATCACTAAACTTATTTTTTCTATTACTTCAATTTTATAATGCATTATAACTCTCTCTATAATACTAATAGAAAGGAGAATATAAAAAGATTTTAATTGATGTTCTTATAAATGATGAGTCTGCATTTGTTATTCTAATTAGTGAACTTTTTGCAATCGCTGGAATTTTATAAGATTGATATACATTCGAATAGTTTTCTAGATCAGATGATAACATTTTTATTTGCAAAGAACAGGAAGCTGAAACGATTAATCAATATTTCTTTCAAGAAACCTTGGTTTTATTTCTCCAAAGAGAGTTACCCTAGAGAGCTGCCTTCCCGTTGTCACCTTCCTCAATATGTCACGTTATTTTTCCGAAACCAGCTCGGATCAGTGTCACCGCGCTTGAATTAACTCGAGCATGATGAGGATCTCTAAAACCACCTAACCAAGGCGAGATAAACGGTTTCTTTTTTGTATCCTGTGAGTTATTTTAGTCGACAGGGTCATAAGAAAAACTTGGGTTATGGGAAGACCTACACCACTGAAAATTTACTTACTTTAGCTACTGGTTATTGATCTCTTGTTTTATTAATTTTATCGAAGTAAAGTACCTTATCGCGAGCTAGATCAAAACTTTTGAAGAATTTAATCAAATAATTCACCGGAAAACAAAAATTTAAGGTAGTTCATCCGCGAAAATTAGACCTCAGGTAAAAATAGATAATTTTGATATCAAGAATAGCAATATTATTATTGTAGGGATCATTTTAAAGAAAAGAGATTAATTTCCAAGAAAAAAATTCGCAACATAAAAAATAATGTATTTAAAGAAATTTTATTTTTACTCGAACTTTTTTTCTCATCACTTCATACCAAATTTTTAAAAATAATGTGATTCTAATAAATGACGGATTATTTTTCCAGATAAAAGATTTTTAACACGTTCCGTGCCACGTGGGGCGTATACGACCCCCGCTGAGGCCTGAACAGAAGGTCTTCAAAAATCGGTCCGGCACGGAACGTGTTAATGGTTTCAGCAATTAAGGAATTTATTTCCGATTCTTTTTACTGAAAAAATGATTTATTAGAATCGCATAATTTTGTAAAATTAATATGAAGCGATAAGGAAAAAAGTCCGGTAAAAATAAAATTTGTTAAATACATTATTTTTCTGCATTTCAAATTTTTTTCATGGAAAATAATCTTTCATCTTTCAAATCAGTCAATAATAATATTGCTGATCTTGAAAGCAAAATTATATATTTTTTCTTGCGGTCTAATTTTCGTCGATGAACTTAACACCCAAAATAATATGTCTGATAAGTAATCTCAGAACAATAAGATACAGTAAAAGAACTTACGTCTACATTTTTAAAATAACCACCCTTCCTCAAAGTTTTGTTAACGTTTTCATAAATTTTTAAGGATATTTTTGGAGACTTAAAATATGTCAGAAACTTACGCAAACTATTGAGCAAAGAGGAACGTGTCATTTTATCACTGACGGAAGATGAACTCTTCTTGCGCAAAGTTTAAAATAGTTAACTACATGAGAAGCTTCGGGGTGTACTGAGAAAGTAGATGATAAATGTGTAACAGACTTTCTTTTTCACTTGATGAAAAAACTGTGTTTTAAATAGAAAATTATAAACTTTCGATCCTTGATAGGAAAAGAGGTATGCTTATTAAAAGGAAATTTTCTTCGCGATTCAATCTTCTACTCTGAGTAAAATGCAAGGAAAATAATTATGAATATATAATTTTCGAACATGCGTTAAATGAATGTATCCGTAGAAAAAGGTGCTTGTGTCTTTAATGAAGTGTTTGCTCAGTTTGAGCGTCTACTCACAAGGTTCGATTCTCGGCGTGGGAGAACCAGCTTGCGTGCAAATGGGAACGGGTTTCAACGCTTAAAAGGCATTTTTATCCGATGCAATTAGTCTGATTGATCCTCACGAGTGATTGGGCTGGCAGTGGCAAATGCCATGTTGTCCTGGACTTCGATAAATTCCATGCATCCATCCCCTCAGGTATATATGTGAGACATGCATGTATGCGTATATTTCGGATGAACGTAATGGCAAAGTGGCACGGTGCCGATACTTGCGCCTTTGTTACTATCACGAGATATGCATACAGTTCTGTTTAAAGAGAATTGCTAGTTGTATATATTTGACAACGTAACTACATCAATCATTAAGCCGATTTAGTTGCTAAAACGTTCAATGATTCACCCTTAAGAGACGCCAAGGTTCATTATGATTTAATCACTTTTGAAAATTTTTAAATAGAAACAATGATAGTAGTTTTCGAATTATGAATAATAATTCACTGATATTGATTTCTTATTTAGGTGAAAAAAATCTCTCATCCTACTTTTTTTCTTTTCATCAAATTTTTTTTTGAAATAAATATTTGTTCAATTAAAAAATTTTTTAGAAAGGGACCGATTCTCTGTTGAATTAATTTGTTTGATTTGAAATAATATTATTCTGATTCAACCAAAATGATTACTTCAAAAGAAATGGTTTTTTTAAGTTAAACAAATAATTTTTATAACAAACTAAAGCTTTTTTTAATTAAATAAAAGAATCTTAAATGAAAAATTTGTTTTGATGAGGGAAATGAAAAGAAACTGCCTACGTAAGAGAATCATCAAAAGTTTCCAAATCGGTTAAGACTTTCAAATTTTTCTACAGGTGAAATCTATATTATTCTTTAAAATCGATTCTTCTAGATACTTTGTGATTTTAAAAAGTTCATCTCATAATACTGAGAGCAGTATTTTTTAAATGAGTAGAAAAAACTGAATTTTCTGCATGCTAAAGTGGGATGAGGAGTTTTTAACAATACGATTTAATCGCTTTACATATTCAAAACTTTTTTGCAAACAAAAATGAATAAAATAAAACCAATACCTTCTCATATGATACGAATGTAAAAATACTCAGCTTCATGGAACTTTTTATCAGATTGTTCAAAAATCCGTACGCCTTTGAAATATAAAAATCGTCAAAAGTGAATACATGTTTCAAATTGCTTTTTGAATATATTTTTAACAAAGGTGAAATTAAAAATATATTTTACTAAAAAGTTATTTTGCAAGTAGTTAACATGATATTGGAGCACATTCGATAAAATCCGAAACATAAATATAAGAATATCAATTTTAATTTCTCACTCAAAATTGAAATTACAGTTCTGTTATAATAAAAAATAATTAACCATATAGAATATATGTCACAATCACACTTATTCAAAAGTATTAATTGCTACTGAATAAAATACTATTCAGAAATTAATAATCGACAAAATCGACTGCTCTTAGAATATAAAGTTTATTAAATTTAATTATCGAATGATATATAATTTTCAATAACTGCTTTCGAGTGGAAAAATATTAAACCCTGATTATTTTCTCGCCCAAGATAAATTTTAATTTCCCGCACCGTTACCACATGACAAAGCCAATCACTAGTTTTAATTGCAAACAAATTTTTTATTTGCACGAACTCATCGTGTTTATTCAAAAAATCTATTCAAATCTACAACCACCCATAAACCTTTACTTTAGACTTGTGAATCTAAAAACATAAGTTCAAATTGAATAAATATATTTATAAACAAATATTCAAATAAGGAATTGATCTTACATCCATGAATAAATCGCTTACTCATAAATTGTATTCGAGAATTTTTGGGAATTTAATTTCCAATCATGAATATAATAAGGCTGACTAAACGCTGATTTTTCTACTGTGGTCATAAAAATTGTTCATTCAAGTTCTTCTTGAAACAATTTTTTTTTATCTATATGAATTGTTTTTTATCTTTCTATATTATGTATATGATTTGTTTTTAGCTTTATTTTTAATAATATCTCTGTAAATTAACGAATTTAATGTAAAGAAACTGACCCAATGCCAATACAAAGATATTTGAACGAATTGAATTTTGGGTCAAGATAAAAAACAAAGACACGAATGCAAACATGTCACATAATAATAAAAATTGTCTTCTTTATTAGATATAAATTTGAAACGCAGCAGTAAGGGACGAGAATTCGTTTCCTAGATCTGTGTTTAAGGTAGCCGTGCAAAGCAATAAATCGTGGCTGAGCGTAAAAGGGGCACCTGATTTGTTGGCAGCTGTGGTTGTATGTGTGAGCGTTGCTGTCGTGGCCAACTTGGGCGGCTCTAGCTTCTGCGGAACAGTGTGTGCTGGTATAGGTCCCGGGTTTGTCATCGTAGTCATCGTCGTCGGCATCATCAAGGTTGACATGGCCAGCATTTTTAAAAGGAACGTCGCCCCGTCACGGAGAACACTTCACTGTCGCAAAAAGTCTGTGTCACGTGTCCGTCGTATTGACGGCTATCAATTAATTCACCTCTATCTCTTCTAACACACTTGCACACTTTTAATCTTTTGAGAAAGTCAAAGCTGTTGAGATCCGCTAGAATCAGAACTTTAACCACTTCCCCAAACGTCCAGCTGATTTGCCACAACCTCGTCCTAAATACGAGAACTGACCACTATTTCAATTCGATTTTTCACCGAATTTCAGTCGATATCAGTCTGGTGAATCTTGAATTAAGAATTTTCGAAGGTACGTGATTGAATTATATCCATCTACACTTTACTTTGAATCATCACGTGCATACAAATAATTTGAGCAGCCTAGATCAATAACTCATTTTAATCGTGATTTTAAATCACAAATTCCCCGGCATGAGCACAATTTGCTCGCGTATTATATTCGTTCTTGAATCTTAGAGATTCACGCATGTGATTAAAAAAAGAAAGCCGGGGAAAGTTTAGGATGTCGTGGTCTGTCACGCGGTGTCCTCGCTTCCGGTAAATCACATGTATCACCTTTAGCGTTTTTTATCCATTCATCTCGTAAGATTTCCTCGTCTTCATTTCTGCGAGTTAACTAGGATAGTTTCTGGTAGCTTTAGTATTTTTGGATCGAAATACCGAAAATCAAATTATTGCAGATTGTGTAAATAAAAATGTGAGACACTATAGTAATTAAAGGAAAATAAATTGTCGATGATTTGAAAGGATAAAGGTACACGTCGACGAGTCAGATTCGCGATGTGTGTTACTTGGGTTTCGGTGTTCTTTCTACGCTACGCTACGCGTTACGTCACGTCCGGCCGAGCGTAGAGTTGGGACTCGTCTGGCGGCGGGGTAAGCGCAAAGGGTCGCCTTTGCCTGTTTGCCTGCCTGCCTGCCCCCTGCCTGCGTGCTAGGCAGCCCTGGACGCCCACCGTCGCGACGCTCAGAAGCGCCGGCGTTCCCGATCGTTCGCGGAATCACACGAGGTAAGACGCGAGGCAACAGTCGCTTGCCGCCCTCACGAGGGTAACTTTCGACGAGCTTCGTTTCTCGCTAGTCACGCTGGATTCTACGTCGGGTTATCTTTACCCCTTTCCCTTTGTTTCACGTCGTTAATAATTAGCGCCATTAACGAGCCCGTAATTGGATAGCGATATGAAATGGATGCATACAAACACAGACTAAAATAATCCAGAGATAAAAGCAATCCAAATTTAATGTCATCCCATGCAATGACGGCTGTGTTTCATTCCATTTTCATTATCTTTGTACACTTTGCTAATAAAATTTTATTAATTTATCTGTAGATTCAGCTACTCTCCATATTATCTTGTAATATTCGCTGATTTAAGGTAAAATTTTTTTATCAGTGACAGATATTATTAACGGATGTTTTATGTTAGTATTCTTTTTTTGTAATATATATTTTTATTGGAAATATGCTTCTCGGTCATTAAAAATTATCTAGGTTTTGAATGGCACAAATTCCTATTTCATTTTGAGGATAATTAGAATATTTAGGTGAAAGGAACATCATAATTTATGTAGTAGTGGATACGAGAAGATAAGATACGTTTTTTATTCCATTAATAGTGCTAAGGAAATTTTTCTAATTGCATATTTTTATATTCTATAGGGTTTTTGAAGCAAATAAACACATCAATTTAATTTAAATGAATATAAGCGTTACAACATCCATTATTTTATATATTAATTTAATCGTTGAATTAAATCAACACTAACCATTTTTTAACATAAGGTATAAAATTACTTCAAAAGAATTAATCAAGTTTTGAATAAAAATTGTTTATTCTTCTATAAAACGCTCTCACATGCCAAATCTTCATCACATTGAATGATTGGAAGCTAATGGTTTTTTGCAACTAAACAAAAATTTTATGCAAACTGAAAAAAGAGAAAATAAATTTGAAATAAACAAAAAAAACGGAATTATTGTGAAAAATATTGATGCTATTAGAATAAAAGGGAATAAAATACTTGAAATATGAAACATAAGACAAATAGAAAATTGAGAATAATAGCTTTCATGTAAGATAGAGAATCAAAAAGTGAATAACGTGATATGGAAATGCAAATTGGTTTAATGCATAAAGAAAAGTAAAGCCTACAAAACCACAATTTTATCGTTTATGATTTCACGATAAGCACTGTTCTCTCTGAATTAACATTTTGACATCACTAAAAATTTAATACTGGGGCAACAGATGTTTCATCTCACTGCTATTATCGCGTCGATAAGCCAGACTATTCTAAAATATTCTGTGGCTGTCGAGAAATAACATTTGAATTTTCATGACAAGCACTCGTTGCATTATTGACATTTTTAATCCAATATTTCCGTGGACCTTAAACTGCAAATTAACACGCGTATTTCCCACTCTAAAATTTTATTTACACATTTCATGTTGAAATGCATGAAAATCTTGGCCTACAAATGATTTTATTTACTTCCAAGAAATTTCTGAAAATTATTATTAAAAAAAAAAAAACAAATTGAAAAACTCCACACCTGTCTGGATAAAAAGTTAACCATTTGAGTTGTAAAACATTTCCAAAATATATGGAAATAATCCATGTAATTTGAAACTTTAACTTCAGTTGATTTACAGTCACAAGTAATTTTATTATAATCTATATATAATTTAGAGACAGAAATCTATTCTTGTGAACCGTCAAAAGTTTTGAACGATAGAGAATCTACAAGATCGTGATAAATTATATTTTCAATTTTCTTCAAAAATACTCATCTAGTTTGAATAAAACTTCTTAATTTGCATTTATAATAAAAAATATCGGGTAAAATAATGTACAGTATTAAATTTAAATTTCTGCTGAAACGCCTTAAGGTTTACATTTTTATTTGGACTAAAAGATCTGACAGATCTTTTGAATATCTTCCTTCTGGCTAGTCTGCTGCGGACGTCTCGTCCACGTAATTTCGAAATCGTGGTCATGGATTGGAGCAGAGGAGGAAAAAGTGAAACCGAAAGAACAGACGGCTTGGGGGCAGTTTAGAGGAGGGTTTTGTGCTCCGCTTTGAAATTGATGTGAATTAACGTTAAACTCCGGATGGGCTAGAGAATTCACCGTACACAAATGCGCTTGAAGTATTCACAGTGTCACGAGGGGGTTGAACAATATAGTGTGCAGACGACTGCACTTGAAACTTCAGGTATTTTAGCCATAAAAATTAGTCCCGATAAATTCTATACCACAAGCAACGAATTTCACAGTGTAAATTCATCACATATAGAGTAAATAATATCTACAAAAGGGACCAGAACTCGATGTTCCGGATAATGTTGCCCGGGTCAATAACAGTAGAAATAATAACCACAATCGGAATACGGATGTGAATTTTCCCAGCTTCTGTTGTTTTTAAAGCATTCTCTTGCGTATTCCCGTTTCACTGCGGCTTCATTACTCACTAAAATAAACTGTTAATCAAATTTAAAAAGTAGTACCGCACTTTAAGCCGAAAAATTCCCACTTCCATCTCCATTCTCACAAGAATGCTTTTAATTTGAGAGTAAATACTCAAATAAATTTTTTAAAATCTAATTATAATTACGTGTATAGTAGTAAATAATACAATTTTCTAGGTAAAGTCCTTATTTTGTAAAAAAAAGTTCATTTTTCCACATAAATAGCAATTTTCCTATTAATTAGGAAAAAATAACATTTTTGAGGGGAACATTTCTATAGTATATGAAGAATTTTGGTAATAATTTAAGAAATATGAAAGTTTAGCAAAGATAATAGAAAAATTTACTAAAGATTTTTCCAGGAAAATGACTCAAAATATGTTTAGAACGTTTTCAACATTTTGGAAAAATTTTCCAAAAAATGTTTGAAGTGTACTAAATAAATTAAGTAATGAATCAAAAAACAGTCTGGTTATTTTAATCAAACTGTATTTTTAATAATGTTCATCAATTAAAAAAGTTCGTATTGCAGGGATAATATATTTTTAGGATATATTATCATTATTGTGAATTTAATTACGTGATTATATGACGGGACATTGTCTTGAGAAATTAAAATTACACCCTTTCAAATGTTCTACACTGAAATGAATTTCAGTAATAGAGGGAACTCCACCGCTCCAATTATGTTTATCGACTGACTGAACTGATTCCATGTAGTGGCGCCACTCATGAGAGGGAAAGCGAACTAGAGAGATTGCGATGCCATTCCTCAACTGAGAGAACAGAAGCACAAGATTTCTTGTACGCAAGCTTCTCCTCGAGAACGTTCACATTTACCTCATTCTCTATCCCAAAAGAATATTCTAATCAAGAGTTCAAAATTCTAATTTGAAAAATATCTCAAATAAATACGAATTCATTGTTGTTGCAGTAAATTTGATAAAATAACTATATTTTTAAAAACAATGATTGTCTTTAATTATTTTTTGGTATAATTTTAGATGCTAGATTTCTGAACCGAGTAAACAGTTTTTTATTGGAACTGAGTAGTTTTCCTTCTAAATCTTCCTGCGCCTTACCAATGCATTACTTTTCTACTCAGAGCATGTTCAAGTAGAACAGGGATGTAATGTCAAGACATAAAGATATTGAATTTTCGAAAAGAAGCAAAACTAGTGACAATTTTTACTCATTACTTAAATATTAGTAATTAGATGATTCGAAACAATATATCGCAGGGTAACAAGAACGTTGTCTACGATTGTTTAAAAATGGAAAGAAATTGAAAGCACATAAGGAAAAGTGATTTGATTTATGATCACTTGTAAGAAAAAGTGATTTAATTTTTGGAAATATATTGATCGTCTGTATCAAGTTTCCACCAAGTTTCAACCAGAATTCACTGATTTACAACTAAATTTTTTAATATATCACTAATTCAAATCAATATGCTACAGAATTTGCATTATTTTTTTCTCAGTGTGCTAAATTCTCATAGTTGAAAAAATCCTGCTTCTAACATGTACTTACAGTTTTGAACGATGAAAAATATTTTTTTTTTTAAATTAAATGATTGGTTTCTTTCCCATTAAATAAAAAAGTAGGGTATATTTAATAATATATTGTATATTCGAAAAACTTTGAATATAGAAATACTAATTAATTTTGTTTTGGAAGAAAAAATTTTGTCATTGTTCAATGAACGTTCAAAACTTTCTGAAAATTTGGGAAACGTAGCAGAAGACAATAAAGCACGTCTGTTAAGAGGTTAGGCCATTCGTGGATTTTTTTTAAATCGAAAAAAAATGTTCTCGCTTGAATCATTCCTTATTGTCTCAGAATTACGGTAAGTACATAATTATGATGGAGTTCAAAAGGGAAAGCACTTTTTCAGCCATTTTTAGCAACCGCTGAAATGCACGTCCGATGCGTTAGAAAACTTTAAACGCGTTTTTCTCGGAACAGTGTTTTTGAAGCTGGTGCCCACGATTCCGGCTGATCTACTGGGCCGATTTGTCTCGAATTGTAATATCCAAAATGTAATCCTTAAATTTAAAGTAAATCAGAATTTTTTTCCAGTATTCAATGAATTTTATTCCGCAGCTTCAGCAAAAAATTTTCCGTTGCAGTAACAGAACACTTCTGTTGATATGACAAAGTTAACACTTCTGTCGATACAACAGACATCTTTCATTGTCCCGAGAATCTACGAAACCTATTTCATTGTTTGAACCGAAAATTTCTCTCAGTGTACCCAGAGATGTACTCTTTAAGAATCTTTTTGTAGGTATTGTTTCAGATGAGCCAAAATTGAGAAATCATGGGTACCAAAAAAAGATGGTCCTCTTCGGGCCAACGTATTTTCGCTCGATGTTATTGAAAAAAAGATACATTTTTTTTGTATACTTTGGAACGTCCATTATATTGGATCCATAACTTAATTCGTGCGTTTTTTTTTTCAAAATTTGAACGTTTATTCAAGAAAAACATTTACAATAGTATTATTCAAAGTATCGCCTATCTGAAGCTATGACTTTTCCCCATCTTTGTGGCAATTTGTGGATTCCATCCCAAAAGAACTGCGCCGGCTTGGCGGCCAAGAATGAATCAAGCCAATTTTTGATACCCGGTTCTGATGTGAACCGTATTCTAATGAGGGCGCTCTGCATCGACTGGAACAAATGGTAGTCAGAAAGGGCAAGGTCTGGGCTATAAGACGGGTGGGGTAAAACGTCCCATCCACTGTTTTCCAAATAGTTCTTAACCAGAATAGCAACATGGGGCCGAGCGTTATCATGATGGAAAATTATTGACTCGTGTCTGGTCGCATATTTCGGGCGTTTTTCGGCAATTTCTATCATCAAACGGATTAATTGTGTTCGGTAGCGTTCTCCATTGATGGTTTCACCCGGTTTTAGCAGTTCATAATACAGCACACCCTTCTGATCCCACCAAATACAGAGCATTACCTTCGCGCCATGGATATTCGGCTTTGCCGTTGATTTGGCTGGTTGGCCGGGCTTCACATATCATTTTTAGCGCTTGGGGTTGTCGTAATGGATCCATTTTTCATCACCAGTAACAATACGATGCAAAAATGACTTCTTTTTGTGGCGTTCCAGCAGCATTTCGAACATGCAAAACCGCCTTTCAACGTCTCTCGGCTTGAGTTCATGTGGAATCCAATTTCCTTGCTTTTGAATGTATCCGGCTGCTTTTAAACGTTTTGAAATGGCTACTTGAGTGACTCCCGAAGATTCTGCGAGCTCTTCTGGTGTTTGGCAACAATTTTCATCGAGTAATGCTTTCAGTTCTTCATCTTCAAACTTTTTTGCCTGCCCAGGACGTTCTTCGTCTTCCAAGCCAAAATCATCACTTTTAAATCGTGCAAACCACTTTTGGCACGTTCGCTCAGCTAGAGCATGTTCACCATAAACTTACACCAAAATACGATGACTTTCGGCAGCAGTTTTCTTCATATTAAAGTAATGAAGAAGAACTCCCCGCAAAAACACTTTTTCAGGCACAAAGTTCGACATATTTGAGTGAAAAAAAATTATTGTTGTTTACGCTTCAAATGAATGACATATACTAAAAAAGACGCACAATGACAGTAGCTTTCCAACGCATGTTCGGAATATTGGAACGATGAAATAATAATCAAGTTACGCCATCACTTAGCAAACCGCACGAATTAAGTTATAGTAATTGCTTTTTTTTGGATCACTTTTAAATCTTCCTGCGCCTTACCAATGCATTATCACCTTGATCAAAAAGTTTTAGGACTCGTCACCGTGTGGCGCTCTCGTTCGGCCGATTTCATTTCTTCTTTTTTTTTGTGCTGGTAGAAGTGTCATTGACGTTCTGTCTGATTTTCAGCTTGACAGCTTGACATTTATTGAAGTGACGCTGTATTGTGTACATCTATCTTTGTGTGTGGTTTCGATTTTTCACAAAAAAAAATGTCATCGACTTTGAAGCAACCAGTTTGCATTAAATTTTGTGTTAAAAATGGATTTAATGGTGCGCAGACTTTGGAAATGTTGGAGAAGTGTTTCGGCAACGATACTCTACCGAGATCGAACGTTTTCCGCTGGCAGGAACGCTTTAGAAGTGGTCGTGAGTCGGTCGAGGATGACGAACGCAGTGGCAGGTCATCGACGGCTAAAACTGATGAAAACATCAACAAAATCCAAGGGTAGATGACCATAAGCCGCAAATTGACCATTAGAGAGATTGCAGAGAAGTTTAGCATTGCTTACGGATCCGCTCAAGACATTTTGGTTAATGATTTGAGCCTCAGACGTGTCGCTGCAAAGCTGGTGCCGAAAGACCTGGATTTCATGCAAAAAAGGAATTGCGTTAATGTCGCGAAAGACATGCTGTCCAAGGTCGACTCCGACCCATCATTCATCAAACAGATAATTACTGGTGACGAGACGTGGATTTATAAGTATGACACGCACTCCAGACATCAAGCGAGTGAATGGCGTTCACCCAATGAGCCGCGACCGAAAAAACTACGTCGTTTTCAGTCAAAAAGAAGGTGATGCTTACGGTTTTCATGGATTACAGAGGTGTTGTGCATCATGAATTCCTTCCAGAAGGCCAGACCGTCAACAAGGAGTTTTATTTGGGCGTTATGAGACGTTTGCGTGAAGCAATTCGCCAAAAAAGGCCGGATTTGTGGGCAAACAACTCGTGGATTTTGCACCACGATAACGCACCGTCGCACAATGCCATCGTTATCCGTGAGCATTTGGCTAAAAACGAAACGAATACCATCCAACAACCACCGAATTCACCTGATTTGGCTCCCTGCGACTTTTTCCTATTCAGTCGACTCAACAAACTGCTCCGCGGAACGCGTTACAGCACCCGAGATGAGGTCATGGAAAAATCGAAGATGGCTCTGATGGCTATACCGTAAAACGATTATGAAAAATGTTTCGAGGATTGAATGAAGCGCTGGCATAAGTGCGTTGCAGTCGATGGGGAGTACTTTGAAGGGGACAATATCGATTATGATGAATAAACTTGTATTTTTGATTTTAAAAATAAAGTCCTGAAACTTTTTGATCAAGGTGGTATTTTCACTCGAACGAACTTGACATACGTACCTTATTTGTTGTATTTCCGGAAGATATATTGCAAAATAAAAAATGTTCGTACCCGAAATTATACAGGAACTTTATCAAGTGGTTTGGTTGATCCACTACTTTAATTAAGAAATATAATGTTGAAATGAAAAAGCCCCGAAGGAAGTAAAATAGCAAAGAGTCGAAGCGTTCCCGAAGGTAATATTGAAATTTAATAATTGAAATGATTTTAAATTGATCGATGTTGTAACAAAGTGTGTAGGTAATCTTGAGAGAGCTTTCTGGACTGAAGATAGATTATTCACTGTAGTGGAAGGATCAAAGGAGGCTGATGGTATCAAGACAGTAAGGGGTTGAAACACTCAGTATCGAAGATAATGTCTAGGACTAGATCGTCTTGGCAGTTGAACGTCAATAGTTCAGAGATTCTCTATGGTCAGAGGCGTGTCATCACATGTAGCTTGCTACATCACTTTACCCTTTGTATCGTATCTGTACCGCTCCTCCAACTCAGATCCATCCCATCCACAATCCTTCTCAGACACGAGTACCCCCATGGTCACAAACAGAATTATTTATGAGCTTGAATGCGAGCCAAAGCTCGTCTATAAGCCACTAAGACGTGGCCCCAACTATACTGACAGTATTCTCGCAGCTTTTTCCTGGGGTCAGGTTACAAGTTCCATTTGAATTCAAGATTTCGGCCCACTCGATCCATGCCAGCCTGTCTAAAGAACACATGATAAAAAAGGATGCATATATCTTCACTACAGTAATCAGAGTCACCATTGCGGAGAATGCTTTCATAGAGACTAATGCCAATTACAAATTTAATATACATATACTACACTGTCAAAAATATTGGTAAATTTTCTTACTATGTATTAGGAAATTTTTTCTAAATCCTTAGGAATCATAGATTTTCCTACAGAAAGTGGAAATATTTTATAGATTTGAGGAAAATTGGCCGAATTTTCGGACTTGTTTCCGAACCATTAGGAAATATATTAAAAAGGTGAGAACATTTCATAAATCTTCCAAGTTGTAGGAAATTTTTTCCATGGAAAGCGGAAATTATTCCACAAAAACGGAAATTTGTTTACTTTTTTTGGATCTTTTCCCACGTAAAATACGAAATATATCAATTTTTTCTAATAAACTGCATATTTCTCCGACCAAACAGTAGGAACTATTTCCAGTTCTATGTCGGAAATATTTCCGACTATATCTTTGGAAGAATGTACGACTCATGTGTATTTTAAGCTGTCCGACTATTTTCGGAAAAATGTCAGAAAATATTTTTACAATGTACCTGTCAAAAGTTTAAGTTAACACGTTGTTTAAGCCGTTGTCGAAGTGTCGTAATTTTCATAAAGATAAGTTAACATTTTCTTTTCGATAATAACATGAATGATAATACAATTTTGTATCTAATGATCCGAAGCTGAAGGCAAAATCTTAATTTTACAGAAATATATCACAAAAAACGTCAAATTTCGATCTTTTTGGAAAATATTAATAAGTCTAAAAATAATTAAAATTTAAAAAAGTTTTTGGTCTCGTTTAAAAGGTAATTTTTCATAGTAATTTGTTAAATGTTCACGATATTTGCATAACATTTTCCTAGATTTTACCCTGGAGTCAAACATGATACAAAATGGTCGCAAAATTTAAAAAATGTGTAGCTTCTTATATGAATTTTTTATAATTCAATGAATATCATATTTTAATAGAATTGAAATAGGGCTGAAGTTTCAGACGTATATTCTGACGAAAATTTCTTCTTTTTCTTTATCGATTTATTATATCTAAACTTTAATAAGAATAGGTGTAAAACTCGTTTAACGTTTCTAAATGCAATTTCTTGCTCAAAAACTCAAAAACTGGCTACTAAACAAATTTCCGAAAAGTAAAAAAATTTTTAGAAATTTTTTTTTAGTAGCTTCTGTTATAACCGTTCACGTGGGACATGTGAAAAATGTCCGAAGTTTTTCGTTTTACACGAGAATTTACCGTCTAACTTTAAATCAACGAATTTTGGATCATTTTTTGAGGTTTTGAGTAAGAAATTGCATTTAGAAACGTTAAACGAGTTTTACACAAAGAAAAAGAAGAAATTTTCGTCAGAATATACGTCTGAAACTTCAGCCCTATAGAATTTAGAAATATTTATGAAAAGATTGATATTTTTTATTTATTTATATAATGTATAGAGTATAGTCATTATTTTAAATGTTACGACGTTTTCGTACCATGTTTCACCCTAGAGTAGAATCCAGGAAAAAATTCTAATAATATCTTGATTAGTTAGCAAATTAATATGAAGACTTACCTTTAAAACGAGACAAAAATCTTTTTAAAATGTTATTTTTTCAAGACTTATTAACGATTTCCAAAAAGATCGAAATTTGGCGTTTTTTTAAATATATTTGTGCAAAATTAACATTTTGCCTTCAGCTTCATGTCATTAGATGCAAAATTATATCAACATTCTTGTTGTTATCGAAAAAAAATTTTAACTTATATTTATGAAAATTAAGACACTTCGACAATGGTTAGAACAACAGGTGAACTTCAACTTTTAACCGGTAGTGTATATCTTGAGATTGTATCCTGAAAACTCGAAGTCTGGATCCTTCAAACTCAGAAGCTAATCTGGCGATAAATAATTTAATTGCTCTCATGTTTTGGTCAGAATATGGTCAAAATTAAGAGACATTTTTACTACATCAACTATTCCTGCTATAATTCATGAGTTGAGAAACTAAAATATCTATTGCAGAGGGTTCATGCAAATATATTGTGTTCTAACTTACAAGTTAAATTATTATAGTATTCATGCAAAGTAATGTAAGGTTCTAGTACTAGGAAGTTCGTAACACAGAAGTTAGTTATGGCGGCTTAAGTTAGAACAAGATAGTCTATATAAACCCATCATCAGAATTATGAATTTTAATGAAAGATGTATTATCTATCATCACACTTTAAAAAGTGCCTTATTTTCTGAAATAGGAAAATAATAAGTTCTTTTCAAGGTATTAACTTCTTGTAAGTTTGTTTCTTGTTTATGGAGCCAACATTTAAGGAACGTACGTGTAATGGCTTGGTAACAGAATTTAGTGACTGCTGAGTCACTCAAAGTGACGGAGAGAACGTTATATAAGACAATTTTGGTCTTAATTGGAGCGTTCTTCTGTCTCTCAAGGATAATAAATTTCTGTTTTCTGCTTCTGCAAACGTTGATGAATTGCTTCGAATCCACACCGCTTCATCATTGTATTCGTAATTCCTTGTTTGCGGGAAGATGCAACGAAAATTAGAAAACACGCATGAAAGAAAATGAGACAGATGAAACGAATATTTTTGTTACTTGGATATTAGATTAAGTTCATTGTTAACTTGCTCTCTAGCAGTGGATGACAAGAGATAGCGTACTAGATTTTTGGGAGGGGGTGGAACATGATGAGAGAAGACAGAAGGATGGAGCATGAGCCTCGGGCAATTCGCTCGACATTGCTATGTTGCGGTAATTGCAGCTAATTAAGAGGTTCAACTCTCTCGTCTCTACAACCTGCCTACGTCCCGCTTTCCCTCTTCTACAACTACAGTTCTTCTCCCGGGGCACAAATGTGTTACCTTCATTCTCTCCGTCTTTTCAAGGAACAGAATTCTCTGCTCGAGACGGTATGAGAAACACCCTCAAAGCGGTAGCTTTCCTCAGAATATCTTACCGATTTATCCAACTTTATAATACCGTATTATCCGCTGCTTCGTTCTTATTATTTCACGCTTGACCGCACTACTCTTAGAGAATAACAAATTCTCAATTATATACTTCCCTTACTTGCCCAGTCATCAAAAGTTTTTCCTTATTCTCAGAATCAATTATTCATTATTTTCTTAAACTCTTAGAAAAAATCAACTCTTTTAAAATTTATTGAACGAGAAATTGAATCCAGAATTGAAATTTGAATCCGGAATTCGATCTTTTAGTTTCTCAAGTGGTATAGTTTAATTTGGAAATTTGATCATTACGGAAAAATCTTAATTATGGTAGTTATAGACCTCACGGACCACTAAAATAATTTCGGAATAAAAATGTATCAAAAACTTGCAAAAATTGTCATTTAGAATATAAGAATTTCTTAGATTTTTACTTTTGTTTTAATTTCAATAAAACAAAAAATTGCAAATAGCGTGAACTCAGGTTCTCTCCTCAAAGAGTTATGTAAATAAGTCTCGCTAAATCATTCCTTTAAAACAAAATTTCGAAAATTAGAGCACTTTGGAATTTTCAAAAACTGTTGGAAAGTAATAATACTTCTTCTGAATTCTAAAAATTTTAACCAAAGTCTTGTTTACCAATAAATGGTCTTGTAAGTATTGTAAATTAATTTTCTTTTCCCTTTAAAAATAAAAAAATCATAAAACTGTACAATTCCAGAATATTTAAAGTTCCAAGAATTCTCATTTGAATAGCATAATTTTTTGTAAAATACAACATGCTTTAAAATTCGTAATTGAAAAATCTATAAATGTTAATTATTATTTACGAGAAAATTAGTACCCTAAACAATGTTTAACTTTCATTGGAATTAATTTGATAAACTGATAAAAGAATTTTTGTCAAATAAAAAGCCTCGCCCTACACATTTATTTAGATGAATTAATGTCTCATATTTTTATACTTTAAAATACCTAATCCATCTCGAAAAGTTAAATTTCCATATTTGAAAACTTCTAGTAACTGTTTTCAATTTACATTTTCGTATCAAAAGTAATAAGAAAATGATCGTGCTTATATATAGTAATGTTCCTAACTCGTAGTTTGTAATAAACTTGAAATTGTGTCCATTATGACTCTAAAGAAGTTTAATTAATTTAGACAGTACATCAAAAACGAGAACTAGTTTATTGTATTCAGAATAATCAAGAACTTCAGTTAAATGAAATAAACCACCAACTAATAAAATTTAAATTCAGCTCATATAAATTATACACGAAAGTACAACAACTTTGTACTTAAATTAGTGAATTCGTTTTCTCCTCAAATAAAATATCTTTGATCTTTTTACTCTCCTAAAACAATAAAATATAAAATAAAATTAATTGTCGCATAGAACAACTATTTCTAAAACTATTGTAATATAACTAATTAATTAATTTTTTTTTCATAAAATTGTACTTAGTCTTTGAAAAAGTTAATCTTGCTCGATCAAGAAGATATATAATACAGACGAACACCATTTCTTGAAAATTACTCTTTGACGGATGAATCCCCTAACCCTTCATATGTTCTAGATCATGGATCTCGTCTTGGAAACTCGTGACGCGAGGATATAGCGCTAACGTGCGTGTCAAACTCGAAACTAACGGGACAGGTTCCGCGCGAGAATAGCTTTTGGTAGCCAATGGCGTAGACGATCATTTATGTTTATATGCGATGTTCACAGGTGGGTTACCTGATTGAATTAAATTATAATGGCAAGTTAACCGCATCATCTTCTTTATAATAACAAAGTTTCTATCATTCAATTTTTCTTCAATTCTTCTATACTTGCTCCTCATTATCACACTGCTACAAATACCATGAATTATAGCATATTTTACTATATCCTGTGCAGGAATTGCCCAATTTGGTATCAATTTGTGATGAGGACCTGATCAGGCTGGCCATTTCTGGCTGTAGTGTGGCAAATTTTGCTGTACCGATAAGGACCATAGAGGGTTAGTTTATAAAATCAGTCGCTTCGATGTTACTGTGGCATCTAGTTTCTAATTGTTACCATTCGTTATTTATGCAGTGAAGTGCATTTACATAAGCTACATATACACTACTGATCTTTTAATAAATATTTTTCAACAAATTGTCCATTTCTGATTGTATTGTTCATTTAAAACAAAAGTATGTTTTTGTCCGCCGTGCACCGAAAGTTGGCCTTGTCGGTGTCGTTTTGCGTGCGGAAAGTTGATTTTCCGCACACCTCAAATTTTATCGCAATAGTGCGGTAAATAATTCCAAAAATATTAGGAGTTTGAGGAAACTCAAAGCTCAATGACGATTATTCTCTAAGGATTGAAAATTGTTGGCACTGAAATACTTGAGTCTCCCGTACAGAAATTTCCTTTCCCTTCTGGCCCTAATGGGGTGAAATGAGGCCCAGATAAGGCAATCCCGCTAGCGCCCAATGAGAAATTAAATGCCTAACCTCATGAGAGCCACAAAGTTATGCCCCTAGTGTGGCCCTAACGTGGGCTATATAAGGCCCCGTTTCTTTTTCATGTGTATTATATTCCTATTGCTTTAATAGTATATTTCGTGTCAAAAGCAAAAAGGCGTATTTTAACGCGCGAGCATACTTGATACGAAATATACTTTTAAAGCAATATGAATATAATACACATGAAAATGAAACGGGGACTTATATGGTCCTTAGGGAATAATCGTCATCCAGCTTTGAATTTCCTTAAACTACTAATATTTTATGGAATTATCATTATGGATCAAGACATATATTTCTGTAAAAAGTTACTGCGTGTCTTCAACATTTTTAGAGACAAGGTATCTACTTATTTTCAAAGAACATTTTTCAACTTTGAAGAAATTTTCTTCTTGCTACCCATCTTTATCGTATTTTATAAAGAGAAATTCTCCTTCACATGTTCGTCATAAATATGTTTACTTGGATTTAAAATATATGTGAAAAAACAGATTTATGTCTACATACTGCCTTCTTCTGTGAAAAACTCAGTGCCAAAGATTCTTACTATAGATTTATATCCGACAATATAAAAAAAGTCATATTTTCTATCAAGTTTTCACTGTCGTTTCGAAAATAACGACAGGATTGATTTATGACAGTCCATCAATATGAATATACTATTACGATACGATACACATAATATACGTAATATGCATAGATACGATATACACATAACCCTAAAATTACAGAATGATGTAACGTACCTATAGTTTGGTGCATCTGTACCGAAGGAATAAAATAAATGTTTATGGCTTTCCTTATCGGTATGATGATCTATTAAGTGTGTGAAGCTTACGCCAATGACCATTTAGCATGCGCACGTCTATACTAGTAGAAGGCAGATCTATTCCCAAGTGTCTAGCAAGTGAAGTTAGATCTATGCGTGCGTGAGTTTAGTTTCCGTATCTACGCACACGCACGCGTCTGGTTTCACGCGACACGGAATGGACGAAATGGTACCTAACTTCCCCATGTAAAAGCATTAGATATACAAATACATAGAGAAAGATGAGAGTATGTGTGAGTGCACATAAATAAACGCATACGTGCATGCACGTGAACGCAGAATAGGTAGCAAGATAGGAAGCAGTCAATAATTCACACATTACTCTCGGATATTATGCTACTGTGGTCTCTCGTGTTCGTGGTCGACTATACAGCTTGGATTTGCTTTAGAGACTGTTTTACAGTACCAGAACCGGTTGAATTCTAGTCAGGTGGTCAGGTACTAGAACCAGATATCCTACCTGCTGCTTCCAATCCATAACGCAACTGGCAGTGACCGATAGATTTAATCGATTTATGCACCATCACTAACCTGATATTGATATCAAGTAATACAACCTGTCAGTTAATATGAAAAAAAAATTTAGATTAGAGGATTCAACTTTACTATGCATCAGACAAAATCTCCTCCATGAAAAAATTATCACATTTTGTTATAAAACTGAGAATTCTTTTACCACCTTTCGCAATATTCTCTCCGTCATTTCTGTGAAGTTGGCTCCACGCTATCAACATTTTTCAAATTTTGTGAGAGTTCTCCTGTGTGGAAATCGAAACCGGGAACTGATCGAGATCCGGACGGATAGCCCTAGTTGTAACCGGGAACCGGTCGGGCTATCCAACCAAGAACCCGCTAGAAACGGCAGGCTGGTTTGGTTATGTTCCCGACATGAAGGCTGGTCGGGAACCGGCCAGGCTACTCGGCCCTTTTCTGGTTGTTTTTCAGGGGGGTTCTTAGTAGCATTAAAATTTCACTTAATTCACAATCGGACTCATCACCCCTGTATTCTTCTTCAATTTTTCGAACTCTTCAGTATTTTTAGCGCAGATACGATTTCGATCAAGCATACGTTCTTCTTCATCGGTCATTTTAATTTTTAAAAAAAGGAACAGATCAACCCACAAGAATGAAAAATGATTGAAACAAAAGAATTCACGTTGTAGGAATTGTAGTTTATACTATTATAGATATATTTTTGAACTTGCGCAGATAGTGCACAGGCTATTTGCGCGAAATTTGAATAATAATATAATATATATTCGAATATTTTGACAGATCCTTACTAAAAATTCCTGTATAGGTCCGCATACATGTCCCACCTATAGAATTACCTTGTAGAAAATGACGTAAGTTATATACAGAACCTTTTATAGTATATATGAACTTGGGCACTCTGAGAGTTAAGGGCATGTGATACTTGGTAAATTAGCAAATTTTATTGATTTTAAGTTTCTAAATGTTTGTGTCCAAAACACATAGAATTCTGGTTTCAAAATTTGGGAAATGGTAGAAAAGATAAAAACAGACGTAGATAAATAACTTTTGGTTTAATAAATAGAAAAAAATTCAATTTAAGCAAAATCTATGTTAGAAAATTTTTTTATTATCAAAATCAAAAGTAGTCTATTCACGTCCGTTTTCATCTTCTTTACCATTTCCCAAATTTTGAAAAAGAAATTCAATGTATTTTGGACACAAACATGTAGAAAGTGGACCAAGTTGTTCACATAAACTTGCTACTTTTCTCAAGTATCACATGCCCTTAAGGAAAACTACTGCGTAACATCTTTTACAATTTTTTAAACATTTTTAAACGTCATATAGGTTAGGTTTACCCTGGCGAAAGTTCTGGATTGAAATTCATTCCAAATCAATCCGCACTATTCCGGACCCTTCCGGAATCTGATTTCGAACTAAAGCGAGTTATTCCGAATGACACCAAAGCAAATTTCTAATCCGAATCAACTCGAAGCCAATTCAAAAACAATCCGAATGAATCCTAAATTTCAATCCGAATGAATCCAGTCAATTTATGATTCATTTGGATTGATAGTTTGGACTGATTCGGATTGGTCGGATTCATTCGGATTAAGAGTTCGGGTTGATTTTGAATGGGCCTCTGATTGATACGGATTAAAACTGGCTTCGGATTTATTCGGAATAACTCGGATTGGTTCAGAAACGGATTTCTGAATGGGTCGTATTGCTTTGGAATAAATTCCAAATCCGGCCAGAAACATTTTTGTAATTGGGCTAACTGGGGCAATTTCCACACGGGCTGACTTCATTTGAAATAGAGTTCTGGTTAGAGTCCCGGATCCAACTTAAATAGTTCTACAAATAACTCTAAATAAATTTTGTTCTGAAATCAAAATTCAAAAAACTGGCATTTCAAAAGTGAGATTTTGAAATTTTTTTGAAAACTTTGAAGCGCCATAGTTTCTTGAATTTTGATTTTAGAACAAAATGTATTGAGTATAATTGTTAAAGATACTTGAGATGTATCCATAACTCTAAACAGAACTCTTGGAACTCTCAAAAATGAGATTTTCGAATATTATTTGAAAACTTTGAAGTGCCATATTATAGTAGCATATATATATATTATAGTAGCATATATTCAATAACAGATTGTACACTTTAAAAGGCTCTAAATATCGACATAATAATTAATTTTATTTAAAAAAAAAAAATTTTCCATTGTTTAATGAAGGCTCAAAACTGTAAGTACTTCTTTTGAACGTTATTTTATTTTATTCATGTTTGTGTACATTGAGCTCTACCTGTTTCTATATATGATTTTGTCAAATATAATTACAAATATTCATCTCTTTCCATCCCTGAGCCTATCTACCGAATTTAATATTATTTATCTTTTTGAAGCTTCAAGTCAATTTTCTATTGTTTTTAATCTTTCTCAGTCCTTTCCCTATCCATGTCAATCTTTTTTTATTCTTTTTGCAACCTAATACCAAATCTATCTTTCCTAATCCTCATATTTTTCTATGTAAATCTATTCTTCGTAAATTTATTTTAATCAATGGAAATATGGAAGTTGAAAAATATAGACGAGATAGTAAATTGTAAAAGAGATAGAAAATGACTAAAGTTATCAGAAAAGAGTAAAACGTGGATAGAAATATAGGAGTTGTAATTGACGTGAATATTGTAATTAAGAAGTATAGGTGCTGTAGTAAATTTTAAGAGATATAAAAGGATTGGCGTTTAAAGATGAGAAATATAAAACTTTTGATGCGCGTAGACGGATAATACGTGCTGATAAACCTGAATGAGATGAAGATAGAAAAGGATAGTTTTATTACAGATAAATACAAAAATGGAAATAAATTGGCATTAATAAAGAAGGATACATTTGGATACATCTTGCTGCTTTACTTCAATCTTAAAAATTGAAAGTGATTCTAATCTAAATCATATTCATATAAATGCTTCGAACAGGGTTTGTCTAATTAAAAAAAAGTTCCTGGAAAATTGAGGTATTTAAAGTTCCAAATGTGTTTTTCTTTTATACAAAATAACCTATGAATATTATAAAAAATTAATAGCTTATAATATTCAAATATGAATTTGGCATTTGATTATTTATTTAGATTTCATAAATTTTACTTTTTAAGGATGGGGAATTTTGAGGCCAAAAAATATGCAGGTTATAAATTGATTAAATATATCTATAGGTGTATGAACGAGTTAAAAAATAACTCTTATCACCTTAATTATTATCAATTTTTCATGAAATACGATTTTCAACCTTAATTCAAATCGCTTTAACAATATTCATTAAAATCTGTGTCATAGAGTTCCGGTAAAAATGAAAACATGTCCGCATGCTATTACTTACTCGCGTCAGTGGTAAGTCGGCAGAGACAAAGTGAAATGGAACAAGAGTAAACAAAAAATAAAAGTAAGGTGAAAAAACAGTGAAACAGAGAGAGAAAGAAGAACAGAAGGAGTTAGAGCACAGAGATATATAGCTAGAATAAAAGGAAAAAAAAAGGAAAAGCGCATTTTTTTCCGCGCTAAAACTGTAACTTTCTCCTATTTGTCTCAAGCTAATTAACTGAATGTAAAATACACTCTGTCAGCGCTTCGGGATATTTGGGTTGGAGAAACGAAACGTGGGAGAGAAATTGTGAAGGAAAAGTACCTACACATACAGCTTTAATTCTACTATTATTTTACAAATTTTTTTTTTTAATTTTATGATTATATGAAAAAACTTCTTTGAAGGCCTCTTGCCATGAAAATATATTTATAAATGCCATGAATAGCGTAAAATACATTTCTCATAAGTTATAATCTTCTGTTTTACTTGAGAATGAAAAATAGTATCTTTACGATCCGAAAACGAAAGACTACAATGTGTCGCAGGTAACTATCTTTATTTCTTCTTCTGTTTTGAAGAGATTTTACAATAAGAGTTGAAAACTTCGTATACTGCTATGGAAGCTGGAAAAAAGAGGCAGAGAGGTAGTTAGGTAACGGGAATTCATTTCCCCTTTAGAATGTCGACTAGTCTCTTTCATCATAAATGTTATTAATCGCCGGAGGGCCCTTAAGCCCCAACGATGTTCACTATTTAACCGCTAAAGTTTTTCGCTTCTCTTCCATCTTTTCCCTGTTCTATTCTCTGAGCGAGCTGAAAGAGAATTCCATTCCTACGTTTGCCTTAACTAAGTTCAGGTCGCGCGAACAAACTTTCGCTCCAGCGGCGAAAACCTCTATAATTTTTGTTGGAAAAAAATTTTCTTACAATTCACCATGGAAAAGCGGACTAGAATGATAAGAAAATATTGTACGTGGCGAAGTAGTTAGAAAAAGCTGAATTGCATTTATACGAGAAGTGTATTTATACAAATACCACGAGATAACATTTTGGCAACAGCTATAAATAAATCAGATTTCACCATTGAACAATAAATAAAAATAAATAATACAGAGAATTTTATGTACTTACAATTTCGAACGTTTAGTGAAAGATGGAAAATAATTTTTTGAAAACTAAATGATTAGTTTTTGACCCAGAAAATTAAAATAGTGTATTTATGAACGATTGTATATTTAAAGGGTCCTAAACATAAACACAATAATTAATTTTGTTATGAAAGAAACATTTTGTTATCGTTCAAAACTGTAAGTACACGGAGAAACTTTTTATATCAATTTTTACTATAGTATTTGTTACGTCAGAAACGTAACACTTCTCTCTTTTAAAAGATCTCCTCGTTTTATGTAAGGATCGGGAGGATCCTCTCTAAGAGATGAGGAATAGTCAGTAAATGAGAAGGGTTGATCATATAAATATATTTATTAACAAAAGTATTTTAAGTGAGCACCATGGAAAAGATAGACATGAATATATAAAAGTTAAAATACTTAGTGATTACCCTGCGTTGGAATTTGTTCGGTGATGAAATGAGTCCAGTAGATTGGATGTGAATACTTGAGTCGTCACTTATAGATGTTGAGATAATTTCAGTCAGATCGGAAATTGTGGTCTATCCGGTTAAGATAGTCGATTCTCTGATCCCAGGTTTTAGAGAGAATTTGGAAGGCGATTCCCTTTCACTTTTTACAGTCGTTGAACTTGGCGTCGAATTAGAACTGGTCCGACTAGCGGTGAATAATTTGATGAGAATGGATTGAACTGCACTGACTGGACTGAACTCGCGGTAAGAAGTGACGACACTGAACTGGACTCGTGTTGGTTACATTTTAGAAATCGGACGTTGACTGAGCGACTGAACTGACTTCTATTGGAACCTTCGCCTTTTATAGGCCCAAAGTATGTCAATCATGGTAGGGGAAAAACACCAGGTGTGCTACCCTTTCCATATTTGGTATTGAAGCTTAAGATCGGATGAGTTGCCTTCTCCGATGACTCACGCGCCGATGAAATTTATTACCTGGCATTAAATGTCACATCCAAGTATATCAATTCCATTTTAATGTACCTTCCGATTTCAACGATCTTCCTATTTCTTATTAGATCTTGCTGTATCTTGAGTCGATCTAATCACGAACGCGGTAATGTTGCCTTGATCCCTTCATTGCTTCCTTAATTTGTTTGTTACTCTAGGTGGTAGAGTCGCGGGACGTGACATATTTTTCAATTTAGGGAAAAACGTATCACTTTGAGAATTTTTGTTAGTAAAAATACTAAACTTTATAATAATGATATGAAACTTTAGTATAAACTATAGTAAAATTTGCTATGAACTATGCTGGAGTTTCATATGATTATTATAAAGTTTAGTATTTTTACTAACAAAAATTCTCAAAGTGATACGTTTTTCCCTAAATTGAAAAATACTATAGTAAAAATTGATATAAAAAGTTTCTCCGTGAACATGAGCATTTTCTCAATTCTTTACAACAGTTTTAAATGATCCCTTTCTCATGGAAGTTTATTATAAATAAAGAATTCAATTTCTCTCGAGTTTTCTCTGGGCTAATTATGTTTCTTAAATAGCATAACATTATCAATTGCGATGGAAATAAAATTACAGAGCATAAACTCGGGTCGTAAATTTTCCATCACGTTCGCTCCTCGTCTCTGGTACTTTGAGGAATACAGTCCCTCCAAAAAACAATGTTAATCTTCCGCATGTTTAATCTGGAACTACTTGGCTTCTACTCAGTTTTTCACATTGTCTAGATGCCCTTGGTTTTCCTTTGGAAGCATAACAGCGTGGACAAAGCGGAGAAACCAACAATTTCGAGGTAAGGTTACGCAATTTACTTTCCTCACCCTACACTAAAAAAGGCTCTGCTAAATAAGAGAGAAAGAGAGGGTCATGGTTTGCAGGGTCTTATTAGGAGATGATGGGGGTAACAACGCAACCCTTAAGTCCTATATCTTCCTATCTTTGTCGTTCCCTCAAAAACAGCCTGTTGTCTTAAGTTAAGAGAGCAGAAGGCGAGGAGGTGGATGGAGGCATTTTGTCAACCGTGTTCGCTAGTTTCTGGCCGGAGTGAACCTAATTAAAGTCCTACACTTTTTCTTCCATTACCTTAATGTCCTCTATCCCTAAACCCGATATCCTCATCCTCTTGTTTCAAAGTCCTGGAAAGAGAGCGTGAAATGCCGTCTAACGCTAGGCATGTAAACTACATCGATCGGCAGACACTTTCATGGTTCAAGTTTCTTTACCAACTAAATAGAGATAAGACAAATTTTATTTTAAAATCTCGAATATGCGCGGAAAGAAATTTCATGGTTAAATGTATTACGTATCGTGAGAAGAAGTACCATTTTAGAAACTATTGGAAAAAGTTGTGAAAAAGTCCCATCATAATGACTAATGACGATATTTATGATGTTTATGAGTAAAGGTATCTTAAAATTGTGAAAAAAGTACTGAATTTTCTGACATTTTTCCCATCATTATGAAACTCAACTTAATTTTCATAAAATGTATCTTAAAACTACATGGAGGAAAATAGTTCGAGAAACTTTACTCAACGTTTGAACAAAGCTGGGACATATAGACAAGTTGGAGATTATTTAATATTATTGTAATAATTGTTGACCCTACAATTTTAAAGTTTACCGAACTGTGATGTATTCTTTAACATTTGGTACTTTACAAATTATTACAATAATATTAAATAATTTCCAACTTGTCTATATGTCCCAGCTTTGCTCAAAGGTTGAGTAAATTTTTCCGAACTATTTTTTTCCGTGTACCAAACTGTAACAGAATTTTTATAAAATTAATCATAAAATCACGAAACTGTAACAAAATTTTCACTTATATGTAATTGCATAACACTTCAGTTATCCGAAACGTAAAATTATTTCTGTTACAAGTTTCAGAATTTCCAGATACAAATATCAGAATTATATCGTGACATGTTTCCGTACATGTTCATTGTTTTATTGACCCACAGTGATAATTCTGAGATAATTAATTTGGAATGGAGTCAGATGTTTAAGCAGTTTTCTATGTAATAATCATAGAAATTGGTAAAGGCAAACGTTTCGGCCACAAATGGGGGCCCTCTTCAGTGCCAACAATTTTAATTTGCATTAAAAATAGTAATTATAACCTAAGCAAGCAAAATCCATGCAACTTAATAGTTATTTTGTTTTTTTGTTTTTTTCTATAATAAATTTATTTAAAAAATGGAATTAGAGCATGCGAATTGACCTTCTAGTACCGTCCTCACAGTGTTGTGCTGTGCGTTCTTCATCGAGGGCTCACGACTGGATTTATATTCTGTGCTTTTCTTTGGAATTAATTGTGGTTGTGTGCCTTTGAGGTGATGCGTTCCGCAATTCACATTTTCCACGAATCTGACAGGAGAGGACTTCTGTGTGAGCTCGGTACTGGACGGTCTATTCGCATGCTCTAATTCCATTATTTAAATAAATTTATTATAAAACAAAACAAAAAAACAAAATAACTATTAAGTTGCATGGATTTTGCTTGCTTAGGTTATAATTAGTATTTTTAATGCAAATTAAAATTGTTGGCACTGAAGAGGGCCCCCATTTATGGCCGAAACGTTTGCCTTTACCAATTTCTATGATTATTATATAGAAAACTGCTTAAACATCTGACCCCATGCCAAATTAATTATCTCAGGAGTATCAGAATATTCGACACTTTTTAAATAGAAATTAAGAAATTGTTTCTTAAAGTTACTAAAAAGTAACTGAATTTTCTGAAATTCCATTTCAATTTTACGAAACTATAACTGAATAAAACTCTAATCACGTGTTTCGGGAAATTACGGTAGAAATTTCTAACAGTGATGTAAAGTTTATTATGTCAATCATTACTCGCTGTCTGTCTGAAATTTGAGTCTAATAATAAGACATAATAGCAACATCCATATCATTTTACCGAATATTCTGATGTAAATATGCGTCATCGTATAGAGCAGAGTTTTGGAATCAGCGCGTGTTTGAAAATGCAGGATGACCGTTTTCATCGACAAAAATAATTCCCGGTAACCGAAAAAATTTTCCCGTTCATTAAAAAATAGTTTCCAATGAATAACATTAACTTTATGTAACACATTTAGAAGAAAGTAAAATCGTTTTTATTGAAAATTAAAAAAAAATGTCGGTTTTTTCAGGTCATAGAAAATTCCCGGTCATTTCCCAGTTTTCCCGGTCCAGTGGACACCCTGAAATGGAAACATTGCGGCAAATTTTCACCATCTATGATGGCTACGTTTCACTTTCGAGCATTCTCATAATTTCGACTACAGTAGGGCTTAGAAAGTCAAATCAATAAAAGTGGATTTTACCATCTCCGATGGTAATAAATCCAAATTGGAGAAAAAACATTTTTTTTATTGAATCATTTGGAAGTGCCACATTTGGAACTTGTATTAGAAGTCTGCTGTTTGCTGATTGGCCAACGCGTTTTTAAGGAGGAGGAAAAGTACCATCTACGATTCCAACGTTTGAACTCTAATCGGAACTTTTTCGAACGTCACGATTATATTTTAATATTCCGTATATTTTGTCAAAAATAAAGTTGGCATATGAATTTTCAATTTTTACCATCATTCTTGGTGATATTTCCCGAAACGTGTAAACAGAAAAAATTAGTTTAACAATACTTATAGAACTGTTAAAGAGTTGGGGATACAGGAATTTACGGAACAGAGTGCTGGAAAATTTACAGAAATTTTTAGATAAAATTGCGTAACATTCAGAAAAAATTATTGAAAGTTCTGCATTTTATTCTGAAAAGTTTTTCAAATTTTCTAGAACTCGGTTCTAGTGAATGACTGTATCCCCAATTCTTGAACGGTTCTATAAACTTTATTGAACTATTTTTTTCCGTGTAGCATATTTTTGAGTGTAACTGACAGATATTCCCAATGGTTCTGGTTTAGCGTAAAAAATGGTATTTTCAACCATCAAATTTCTATCCGTGTGGCTTCTACTGAAAGAACATTACATATTATATGCATTTACTTAAAAGCACATATGTTGCACTTTGTTTATATATTTATCAGTGTCACTTTAATCCTCTTAGTTTACTGAGGCCATAAACTTCAAGTTTTATAACGCACATAAAGAAGTTATAATCGTATGCAGTTATTTCGCATATTGAAGAATAAAAAATTATTTTACTGCGTGTATTCGCATAAAGTTTTAATTACGAGATGTAACTTTACTTCCAAAAAAATGGAAAATGTGAAAAGGTATAGGTGACAGACGTATTTGGAAGTCAATTTCATTTGCCAGTAAATTGGAATCCATACAATGAACGCTTCTTAATTATATTTTACTAGTTACATATTTCAATAAAAAATATTTTACGTTGCAAACGGGAATGATAATGAAAATTGAATGCTCCACAATGTTTATAATACGAAATAAAAAACTTGATTATTGTAAATTCACATAAAAATTTTTTTATGATTTTTTTTAGTTTGGAATGTTGAATTGAATATTAACAATTCATCAGAAGAAAGAAAATTTGTATAAATAAAAATTCATTATTTTTCCTTATAAATCCTTATAAATCAATATAATGGAGGTTTATATTCATTATGCCCCTCCACCCCTCAACCAGTTTTCAAGCATAAAATTTTTGTTTTCAGACAAATAATTCATAACAAAAGAAACAATCGAGCAAGTTTGTATTTAAATTAAATTTTCTTAACGATATCCACTGTCATGAATAAAAAGACCATCAAGTTTCTAACCTTTAAATTCAATCCTCATTTTCATAAAACCGAATGACCTTTTCTCGTAAAAATTTCTTTATCTCAATTCAGCTAATAATATTTTGCTCTTATATTTAAATTGCTATCTCAATTTTCGTACATTTTTTCGCCCTCATCAAATATTGCAATTTTATTCCTTAGCTTTTTCTGTCATGCTTTCTCTTGAATAAAATATGAAATTTTTCGTTATAGAAGAAAGGCTCCGAACTTAAGATGGTTTTAGAATTGACAATAAGATGATAACTGTATTACATATTGGGAAACTTGAGAAAAGTATGAAGTTTTAAAATTTTCCTTGGATCTATAACGACTGTGTCGAGACAGTAATGTGCATTCCGTGACACGCTTCGCTATTTCGCGTTCCCAGAGGAATAGCTACGGAGTGGATTAGCAGAGCCAGTACTGGCAATACTTGGACGGTCGTGTAATCTTACGTGTAGGCTTTTCTCTGCTCTATAAACGTGCAAGTATTGTCTGCTACACACGAATGTTTGGGTACCCAGCGGTTACGCTAATGAAATTGCTACACTCTCTCTTTCTCTATCTGGTTCTCTATTCTTGTTGGCTCTTGCTCTAGTCGTTCCCATCAGGATCTAATATTACTCTCCCACTAACACGAATACTACTCGTTGCATTCGTTTAGTTCAGGTAATATTTCCAGAAGTTCCATTCACATTGTTCTTAAGCAGTTACATTTATAAAAGTACCTCGAAAGTAGGATTCCATTCGACATGAGATTGGCATAATTGATTATCTTGTTTAAATCGAGATTTATAATAAAACTTCAGAAACTCAAGAAAGCTTAGGTTTTTCTTCCTCATAAGCGTTTTTGAACACTCCCATTGGAAAATTTTTAATTTAAGAGTTAGCCAAAAAATTCCCCTGAGGGAAATTTACTATGTTGTAGAATAACTACAGTTTTAAAGGTGTGTCTTTGAATTGGTCAGCTGCGAAACTTTTCAAACATCTACTTGGACGTTAAAATGATAAAAATAAAACCAATTTTTATGGTAGAGGTGAAATGTCACTGTCTACTTTATCAGAATACAAGTCTCGGTATCAGGTAGGATACTTCTCGAAAGGTGTCCTTGCGGACAATTTATGTACTTACAGTTTTGAACGTTCATTGAACGATGACAAAATTTTTTGTTTCCATAAAAAAATTAATTATCATGTTTATATTTAGGGTTCTTCAAATATAGAACCGTTCATGAACAATACACTATTTTTAAATTTTCTGAATCAAAAACTAATCATTTAATTAAAAAAAAATATTTTCCATTGTTCAATGAATGTTCAAAACTATAAGTACATGACAATTTTAACTCTTAATTCATGGGAAGCAATTAATAATTTTCAAATAATTTAAAATCCTTCTGTGGAAAAAGAGTAGCTTGTGACTGTGCCGGGATTCGAGTCCAGGTATTGCTTGTGTAGCAGTTGGTTAGAGTAGTCGACCAGCAATCGAAAGACACGGGCTCGAATCCTGGCACAGTCGAAAGCTATTCTTTTTCCACTGAAGGATTTTAAATTATTTGAAAATAAAACCAATACCTTCTCGTGTGATGAGAATTTAATATTTATGTTTTAGAAGCAAAGAGTAGAGAAATATCTATTATTGTAAATAAAAAGTAATTTATATTTGGATATTATAAACATAAGTTATGGAATTTTGTTTTCCATTTCAAAGTTATTACAATTTCTATTCAATCATTCATAAGAGAAATTAAATTCTTTTACTATAGTAAATTATTTTAAGTATTTTGCATACTCTTTTTAATATCTTGAGGTCAAATCAAAGTCAAAGTACCCTTTAATTAAGCTATCGATTAAGGCAGCTAAATTTCTGTAGTACTTAAGACGTTAAAATCAAAAAGTTTGAAAGAACTATAAGGAACGCTTGTAAGGTCAAATAATTCTTCAGGCAATTACATCCCTTGTAGTGTTAACAAAAGTTCTTAATGGGATAGTCGATTGCCTCAGTTAAGCTTTTTCATTCCGTTAAATGGAATTTAATGCACCTACTGCTAAGAAAAGAAAGTAAGGAAAAGTAAATGTTATGGTATCTTGAATTATTCTACATATTGTACAGATTCATTTTTGGAAAACTCGTTTAGAACGATAAGCCATTAAGAGCATGTAATACTTAGATAATTAGCAAATTTGATTGCTTTTTGGTTTCTACATGTTTGTGTTCAAAGTAGATAAAGATTTGTTTTCAAAATTTGGGAAATGGTAGAGAATGGTTTTGAAAATTGGACAAAGTTCAATTTTAGCAAAATATACCAGAAATATTTTTAATTATCAAAACCAGAAGTAGTTTAATATGAAAAAAAAAAATTTTGAAAACAAAATTCAATTTATTTTGGACGTAAAAATGTAGAAACTGCACTAAGTTGTTCAAGTATACATTTTACTTGTTTCAAGTATCACATGCCCTTAATGTAGTTTTCATCCACGAAAATTAGACCTCAGGCAAAAATAGATAATTTTTCTTTCAAGAATAGAAATATTATTATTGAAGGGCTATTTTAAAAGAGAAACGATTATTCTACATGAAAAAAATTTGAACCACAGAAAAATAATTTTATTAATAAATTTTATTTTCGACCTAACTTTTTTTCTTATCGCTTCTTACCAAATTTTAAAAAATGATGCGATTCTAACAAATCAGGAATCATTTTTGCAGGAAAAAGAATCTTCACAACTTTACCGTTTCTGATTTTTAAAGATAAATTCTTTAATGACTAAAACCATTAAAAAACATTTTCCCAAACGAAATTTTTATAAACAAATTGATGAATTAGATAATAATTTATTTATTTGCGAAAATTGGAAATGGTTGAGTTGTAGGGAATCTTTTTCTTGAAAAAGTGATTTGTAATTTATTAAAATCGCATAATTTTTTAAAATTTGTTGAGAAGCGATAAGAAAAAAAGTTGGGTCAAAAATAAAATTTATTAATAAAATTATTTTTCTGAATTTCAAATTTTTTCCATAGAAATTATTCTTTTCTCTTCTAAAACAGCCCTTCAATAATAATATTTCTATTCTTGAAAGCAAAATTATCTACTTTTTTCTGAGGTCTAATTTTCGTGGATCAACTACCTTAAGGGGGTCTCCTCATCAGTCAGCTTCAAAAAATCGATTTTTTTGTTGTTGCTTCAATCGTTAGAATTATTATCTGAGAATATTTTTGCAAAGTTTCAAAGTATAGCTGATTAACATCTCATGGCTGTAAGTTTGCTTTAATTTGATTTTTTTCCTTCGAAAAACTTTAAAGCCCATTTTATGAAAACCATGTTTTTTGAAACTCCGTGCACGATTACAAAAAAACTATAAAAGCTATGTATACGAGTAAAACACTGTTTTTTAGATAATTTAATTGTGCACAGATTGAGTTAAAAAAATGTATTAAAAAATCTCTTTTTACAATGTTATTAACGCACTTACTGCTAAAAAAAGGCCGAAAAATCGAGTACTTTATTAAAAAATGACTAAAATATTCAAATTTCAACTTTCAATCACCATAATAGACTATACTGTGCAGAAAAGCCTTCTGAATAAGGAAGTATTTTAATTTTTTGTTTCAGGTAAAAATTACGGGCTGAATTTTTCACGGAGTTTGAGTTATCCGCGGCGAGCTGCTGCGCGAGATTGTTTATAAATCCGCCATTTTTATTTATTTTGACATTCAAAAAACTTTTTATTGTTGAATAAATATATGTTCAAAGATACGTAAAAGACCATTTGTTTCTCATGCTGTTTTCATGTTTAAAAAAAATCCTAAAAAACCACCTTTTTTATGAGCCACTGATGAGGAGACCCCCTTAAGGGGTTTCATCACCTTTGAGTCTCCAAAAATAGTGAAATTTGTATGATTTATTTTCAGACAGATAACAAAACGTAAAGCAATTAAAATAAATAGAATTTATTAACTAATATATTAACTTTATAAAAAACATTTTTTCATTAAGAAATATAAAATGCGGTTGATAATTGCCACGTAAAAAGAAAAAAAAAAATTTCGGAGGTCGTCCGCGGCAAGAAATGCTAAAAATTGAGATTTGCACCTGCAACAAAAAAACAAATCTTTTCCTAATGTTAATAAGATTGATCAGGAAAGTACCCAAGATTATGAAAAAACTATAATATTTTCCTATTTATTGATTTGATTGACTGAAAGAAAATAATTTGTTTGAAAGCCTTTTTTGATTTAAACAAAAGATTCATTTGAATTAAATAACATTTGTTTAATTCAAGAAAAATATCTTTGGGCCAAATAAATATCTGTTTAAATCAAAGAAATTTTTCTTCAAAACAAAGAAATTAATGCATCGATATATGGTCAAAGATATAATTTGTTTGATTTAAGGCAGAAATTTATTTGATTTAAAAAAATTCTTCAATGCACGGAGAAAAATGGGTAGTCAACTTGAATATCTGGAATGTCAACCTCATTATATTTGAGTTTTAACTATGGGACAACATTCTACATAGTGTAACGTACTATCTGTGAAGTGTCAAAACTAGATGTTCAGCTTGACTTTCCCAGAGTGTAAGACAATCCTGGAATGTAGATCAGAGTATCTCAGGAGCTTTAACTCGATTATCTCGGAGTGTAAGTGTTGACAGGTTAACTATTTCAGAATGTAAACCTGACTTTCTGTCGATATTCAAACAGACTATAAAATTATGGTCTCCCTGACTATCAAGAAAAAATTATAGATAGTATGTGGTACTATCTGCAATATAAATCTGACATACCTAAATTCTGACACTCAAAGTTTGACACTCTATTTTTTTCCGTGTGGCTGAAACTATTAAAAAACAATTTTTCAAAACTGGAAACGGTAAAGTTGTAGAGAATCTTTTCCTTGAAAAAAAATCCATGATTTATCAGAATTGCGCCATTTTTACAAATTTCGTAAGAAGCGATATGAAAAAAAGGATTTAAAAATAAAATTTGTTAAATACATCATTTTTCCATGTTTCAAATTTTTTTATGGAAAATAATCTTTTTTCTTTTGAATAATCCCTTTAATAATAATATTGCTATTCTTGAAAGCAAAATTATGTATTTTTGCCTAAGGCCTAATTTTTCGTGGCTGAACTACCTAAATCTGAACCGATCATAATCCCGAAAATAATGTTTGGACACTACACCGAAAAAAATTCCTTGTACCCGTATACTATTTTGCCTAGTTAGGACAGGTGCCAACTTTGCAATCCTAGTTGAAATGGCAAAGTTCAAGTTTAGTAAGAAAAACAACGAAAGCAAGTTGATTTGACGGACAGATCCTTTCAGGCGCATGTATTAAACATAACCAAAAAACAACTTTACGTTTATGATCTACTACAGCAAAATTTATATTGATAAAAGTGGGTCTTAAAGAATTATTAACAAAAATAAATTTTTGTTTACACAGTGAAAAAGTAATAAAAACAGAAGATATTCTTTTTACAGCGGAGTTTTGTAATAACAGCATAGCAATATTAATTGAATTCAATTGTTAATAGAACTAGAATTCTTTATTTCTCTGTAACAAGGTTTAATTTGGTTTGTTCAACTGTAATGTACGTGATTCTCTTAAACAGGAATCCGTGTTATTTCAACTAGGTTAGACTTAACTATGGGTGATAGTTGACTCTCGGAAAAAAAATTTTTTCGGTGTAAGGTTCCTTTTCTCAGATCTCGTTACATATATAGATACGCTCGACAGAAAAATCAGGAAACAAAGCGCTTTCGACAATTCGAAATGAGTTTTTCTTTCCGGTTCTCAGCATTAACCCAGGTAATTTGCAACGCGGCGTGTGACTCTGGTAGAGGGCGCCATTTCCGGCCATTAAAGCCGTATTCTTCGACTCTTAAAACGTCAACTATTAACCATGGCGGGAAACCTTGAGGAAAATTGTATAAGCGAGAGGGAGAGAAATATGAGAGAGAGAGAGATGCAGGGTAATATTGCTGGAAAACGTAAAGTCGAGGGGCTAAATTAGAACGGCTAAAGACTGGAAAGTAAGTTTAGCTCGGGGAAGAATTAGAAACCACTGAGTGGTTTTGGGGCAATTCTCATTTCTGCTCTCGAGAATCCGTGAACTGCACAGTTGTTGAGCAAAGGAGAGGGAAAACTCGATGAAGGGAGGAAGGAGACAGAGAAAAGCATCGTTAGCCAAGCGTGGAACAAACAAATTAATACGAACCTCCGTCACACTTGGTACCAGCTGCTTGAACAGAGGGTGCACAAGTTCAGATAACGGCGTGTTTATATGTTTACGAAGGGTCAGTGCTGGCTCGCAAGCTTGTGAATTTTATGCACGCTATTTACTTTTACAACTGTGCTCACTCAAAGTCCTGCGAGAACGGAAAGAAAATGCACATAATACAACAAAACCGTGAATAACTGTTTCTGGCAAACCTCTAACATATAGATTACAGGTGCAATGGGCAAATTACAGTCAAATGGAATTCTTTAGCTAACTCTGTCATTTTCGCTTGTCGACAGTTTACAATTCTTTCCACTTCTTTTTTCACTATTAGGAATTGAAACTAAACAGTTCCGGTTGCAATGAATCACTTTTATTCCGAGACATTTAACTCTTTTCATTAGGAATTTTCCAATATATATTTCGAAATATATATGAGTAGTTAAGTCCCTAAAATTATTATAAATAAATTGAACTCGGATTTACATTCTTTCAAGCCTTGCTAATGTTTAATTGAATTGGAAAATAGTATTTCTATGAATAAAACTATTCAAACTTTATTGTTAAATCAGATGAATAAGTTAATTTTTGCTTTCGTAACTATTAATAAAAATAAACTTATTTTTAGAAAGTCTGAGTATGAAAAATTATTTTTAATGAGCTGATATTTAAATCAAATTTTAATATTTGTTAAAACAAAAAAGCACTTTTAAATAATGATTTTCGTTTTTAGATTTTTTTTCGGTTTCCATATTATTTAAAATTGAAATCCGAGTGAATAAAATTAAATGATATAAAAGCCTGCCTTGATAAATCATAGTCCAAACTCAAGCAACAATTTAAGAATGACTGAATTTTATGACAATAAACAATCCTTTCAAGGAAAAATACTCCAAAGCTAAAATAAGTTAAGGCTAATTTAATAAATACTTAAATAAATTTAGTCCGATTTACTTAATTTGACTACTGAAGTTTCTTTAATTTGTAGTCATACGTTAGAAAGATTTACAACACTTTGAAAATCCTTTTTGTTTTTTCATCTTGGCGTGCAAAGTGTCCGTCTGACCAAGCACAGACCATAACTACTTTGAGCGTTGGATATACTCCTGCCTCCTGAGCCACTTGTTAAAAAAAGAGAAGTAACTTTCGTCTCATAAAAAAATGAACAACAACTATAAGGCGTCTATCTCGGCAGCAATGAAAGAAAAATTACGGTTATTGGATAGACTTTTTAAGTAATATAATATTATACATTCACAGCAATCATTTTCAACATTCTTCTGAATTATACTGTTTGCAGATGTTACAAAATAAAATTGCTATATAGTAGTTTGGTGAAGAATGTTTCCCAATTTTATATATATTTATAATTATATTAAAACGTTTAAAATATTCAAAAATGTTTTCGGTAATAAGATGAAGTCACCGGTTTTCGAATAAACTGTTGATTTCGCTTTTTTCCCACAGAGAAGTTATTAAATGAGTCTCAATTAAGCATCGGAAACATAAAAATATGATTTTACATCCAAAAATAGTGAAAATAGAAAGAATTTCATGATCAAAGTCGGCAATCGGTGTATTTTGCTATATTTTATCAGCCACTTTTAGTTAAGATTTAAAGAGTAGTTTTATTTTACAATGATTGGATCACGTTCAAAATTACTTAAAATTTATTAAATTACACAGGAATATATATTTTTAAATCTCTAGATGAATTCGAGATACATTTTACATGTTCAAATGTCATGTTCTCATGTCCCAGATTACCATATTGGCGATCCTGAGTCTTAAATATGCGCATAGAGAAAATGATTTGTAAGAGAATGTGCAATTAGCAAAGAGTAATGATTTCTGTAATACGTTATTTTTTTATCTTCCATATGAATGTGAAAAGGGTGGGAACTCGAAAGGGATACAGCAAAGAGGATACAAGAAGAGGGCCCGGAATTGCGCTATTGTGCAAGGCACCTCGTATGGCCATTACTATGATAATATCTCGGGCAGGGCAGCACAAAATGCCCAATTAGGTGTGAAAAGAGTGGAAAAAAGTGTGGAGAATGAGCAAGAGCGAGAGAAGCGGTATTTGAATGAACCGCGAGATAATGTGAGAGAAGAGTGGCAAAGAGGAGAAACAGAGAGAAATAGGAAGAGAGGAAAGAAGTGGATAGAAGTAGTGGATGGAGGTGAAACGGTTTGGGGGATGAGCGAGCCAGAACAGGCCAAGCAAAAGGGGTTTTGCGCATTGCACCTACCACTCGCGTTGCAGTAGGGTTTATTCCTGATCTCTGTGTACGTCTCTCTCTGTCTCTCTCTCTCTCTTTCTCTCTGACTTCATGTTTTGTCCCGCATGTGTGCCACAAACTATTCCAATTTCTAATAATCTTTTTTTACTCCAAAATATCCTTTCTTATTTTCTTACTATTCTTCACTTTTTCCGAAGAAATATAGAGGGAAAAAGGATACTGACACATTAAACGAAATCATAATTTTTCTAGAGAGAGTTTACAAATTGATAATAAAATATGAAATAGTAGTCAAACATAGAAATTGAAATGATAATCATTCTCTGTTTTATAAAAATCGTATGAAAAATGACCTTTGAGTTGCATTCGATGGTATCGAGCTTTTCATTTGAAAAAGCGCAGTTCCTAATTTTTGTCTGCGATACACAATAAATTTGAGACTAAACGGAACACGTTATGCAAAAGGGAAGATGAAGGACCACTAAAGTAGGAAAACTTCATGACATAATTACCCTAGCAATCAAATTCGTGTTCGACTTGGCGATAATCTGATATCTTCACCTTGTTATCACGGGAGCAAATACTTGAGAGATTCTGGAAATTCGCAGTATTCTCTCTACTTAATTTGGAATAGTACTTGACTTACTGGTTTACTTAGGAGTAAGAAAAAATGCAGTTTTTACTTTCATAGTACTTGGCTGCTTTCACGAGAAAATTCGTTTTCCATCAATCGAGTAGAAAAAGAACTGTTGGAGAGATTTTGCGGACTCAAATACACTTCTCAGAAGGATAATTCTGCTGAAATATATTCAGTACCAAAAATTTAGTTCTATATAATCGAGAAAATATATCATTTGCGGAAATATACAAATTCAGAATTTTTTAGATCAATAATTTATAAGAACTGTTGAAATCTTAAGCGTTTTTACTACCCAGCAATTTTTTTTCCATTTGTTTGTTATTGGCTTAAATGATGCATAAACTATTCAAAAATGATATTTTAAAATTATTTTGTGGAAAAAAATTCGATAAACAATTTTTTTAGCTTATTTTCCGAGACGCTTTTAAGCGCTCCAAAACGTTTAAAAAGGCCGCTCAGCTGCGGCATTTTAAGTGTATTACAGATCTCTTTTTCGAAATATATATAGATGACGTTAATAAATCTTAGAGAAGCCATAGGACGCCAAAATAACCATTAGACTGTCGATAAACACGCAGCAAATAATTCCATGTGCTACTCCGAGAGTTGTGTTTTTTAAGTAGTTTTTAATAAAATCATCGTACCATAAAATAAATCGCTCAATTTTAGTCAGATTCACTTGAAATTTTAGACGTAACTTCTTAGATAGATTATCTAGGAAAATTAACACGATTTTTAAGGTTGATAAATAATTACATTCTTTATAAGTAATTAAAAGTCGATTTTTAGCCAAAAAATGAAAAAAAAAATCAAACTAATGCCAATTTTCGAATTTTTCAAGAAAATTTATAATCGTGAGTACTTCCCTAGAAAAACTAATGAATATCAACGAAAAATTTTTTTTTCGCTCTAGGTTCAAGTTACCAAGTGCCACGACGCCATTTTGTATCGTAAATTGAAATAAAAAAATTTTTTGTTTACTTTAATACTTGTGTAATAAAGCCTCAAGATTTCATTTTAATCCATTGACTAATTTTCGAGCCAAAAATTCTTTAAAAAAGTTCATTTTTCAGTGTGCCTGGGTAGTATAACCCCTTAAAGCAAAAAAAACTAATAAACAATTATTTATGACCGATATTCATTTTCTAATTTAATAATCATTTACAATATTTCATTAAATTAATAAGCGCAATGAGCTTCATAAATTACCAACTTTAGCAGAATAGTAAGCCATTGAAATTATGGTACCTATTGAGGAATTTCTCTAAGCGTCATGACATGGAAATTCGTTTACTCTAACATAGCTATTTTAATGTGAAATAATGCAAAAAACGTCATTAACGTCATGTCCACCATCGTACACTATTCAGGAACACGTTTACTTAACATCCAATGTCACAGAGGTCGTGTCAGTAAACCCGCTGTGCGAGTTCTTGCTTTATAGTTTACTTTTTACGATCATGCTGTATCAAGTATACTCGTAGTGTCAAATACCCCGTAACATCATATTGACGTTGAAAATTACAAAAACTCATTTTCTCAGTAGTATTTGTCAAGTCCATAATATGTTACAAGCCTAAAATAAATACTATGATGTGAATTGAGAAATTCACCACGTTTTAAATTAAGGGGTCTACCCACATTACCAATTCCAAAGAGGCCAGAACTCAACGGAAACAGGATATTTTGGATAAAAATGAGTATTACGAAGTAACAGAATGCATATTCTATGGTGCAGGCATCGCTGATTAAGCGCAGGTAAGTTTTTTTCACGATTTTTCATTAAAACAATTTTAAACGAGTTTTTCTCAAAACAACGTTTTTCTACGCCTTATTCATAAAATTTCTCAAACTAATGAATTTAAATTTTGATTTTAACTGTATTTTTGTGTGTGCAAAAAACGGTGAAAAAATACGTTTTTTTCTCTTTTCGAAAAATGTCCGCCATTTTGTTATTTTTGTACAAATAAAAAATTGTCCTATGTGCGTTATAGCCATTAAAATATTGAATCTAAAACCGTCTGATTTTTTTTTTCAGACAATCCATCTCCGAGATTTCATCAACAGCGCACACCTATCTACTTTATGAGGGCCTATGATTCACTACCATTTTTAACTATAAAAAGTGCCTAAAATAAATTTAAAAAAAATTTATTTATGTATTGCAAGAGTTTATTTACTTAGCCTCACAATTATCGTATCAATATCTATAATATAGGCCTCTAAAAAAAAATTCATGAAAATAGCCTTTTTTTCAGTGTCTAATGTAGGTAAACCCTTTAAAGAAACCCGTGCAGAAATTGCCCAACTTGTTCCCAAGTTCCGATCCGGGCCCGATCGGATTTTCCACATGTTGTGCTCTCTAAATATGAATCAGTAAAAATCTACTGATTATCAGTGAAATTTGACTGATTCAAATAGCTAAAAAGAGGTTACTGTAAATCAGTCAAATTCCACTGATTGCTTCAGTGAAAATTAACTGATTTAACAGTGAAAATGTTTTTTCCACTGATTCAATCAGTGATAATCAACTGATTAAAGAGTGAAATATAATTTTTCATCGGTGAATCAGTGAATAGGAAAATCACTGATACAATCTGAGAAAATTTGACTGATTCAGATTTAGAGAGTCGTCATGATATTGTAGTGACCATATTGAAATTAAAATTCCAAAAACGAAAAATACATGGCGAGTTCGGAAGCACAGAATAGTTGGTGAGATTTCTTATATCCGCATTATAAATCAAGCTAAGTTAATTCACTAGATTCATTACATAAATACTAACATTTTAATGAACTAGATTATTACTTGAAATATTTTTTTATTAACGGTAATTTGAGAAGAAAAGAAAATTATAATTTCAAGTGTAGAACGTTATTGTGTTTCATTATTTTTTATATCGTATATTCAATTTTCCAAAGTGAATTTTTTAGTAAGAAAATGATTAATAAAGTAATTTATTTTTAGATTCAGAAGAATCGAATAGTTCTACAGACTACGAAGATGGGTTTAAAAATTATACTGTTTCTCTACTTTTAATTAAACTCTAGCATCACTAATATGAATTTATGAAATACATTTTTTTGAACCAACTATTTATTGTTAATAACGAAAAGCTTTTAAATTTCACTATTTGCAAGAAATAAAAATTAGGAGGGGCCATATCTGGACCAGATCGGGCCCCCATTTTAGAGGCCCAGATCTGGGCCCGATCGGGTAGAGCGTTTCATTACTGGTCTGGCGCTGAACAGATTACCCTATCGGGGCCACATTTTTTCCAATCGGGGCCCGATCGGCGCCCCACCAAAATTTCTGCACAGGAATTCAAATAATTTTATACTTTATCATCAGAGTCGTAAAGTAAAAATCTTAAAAAGTACCCGTGAAGGGATTCCGCTGTGGCCTGGTCAGGGTCCAAATTTGGGAGAAAACACATGGACAGAGTGTGGCCCGACCTCTCTCGCCCCCGGTTCAAAAGGGCCGATATCGGGGCCTGGCCGGGTCAAATCGGAACGTGTTTCATCACCGGTCTGGGTCATGCCTGTCGATTTCTGTACGGCTCAATACATTTAAGGAATTCGGTAGCATTAGTAAAGCAAAAGTCTTTCAAGTGACCTCAAAATATAAACTTTTAGCACTCACTTCCATTTTTTATTAGAAAAAAAACGATATTGGGTGTGGAATGTGTGTAACTTTTTTCTGATCCTAAAATTTTCCCTCTATAAATATGTCACGTAACTGTTTGACAAATACGAAAAATTTATGTTTGATAGCGTAATTTTTAGGTTTGTAACTTGATGCTTTGCTCTCTCGTATAAATGTTTAAATAAGGTGGTTTATTTTTATTGTTTTTTATTTAAAATATATATTGCTCCAGTAAAATATAGCTGTAGGAGATAAAAAATAAGTGGGAGACAAAAGGGCAGCAGCATTTTGTTATTTCGAAATAAATCCTGACCTTTAAAAGTAAAATCTAAGTGTTGTGTCAAATTCGAATACCTACACGGAGAAAAATGGAGATCATAAGAATATGAATGATTAGTGGGAAACAAGGAATGGTTACTCGAAAATAAGAATGATTACTAGATAGCAGAAGAGAGAATCACGCAGTTTGGGAATGAGTCCTATACTATTCAATACTCTCTTTTCTCTTTTAGTAATTATTCCTGTTTTTTATTAGTCTTTCATATTCTTATGAACTCCATTTTTCTCCGTGTAGCATTTAAAAAAATTTGTATTTAAAATAATCCGTATATGAGAAAACAAATATCAAAATTCAATATTGATTTTTTAAATAATTTTCAAGTTCACTACAAATCACAGCTAAAACTTCACACGACGATTATGTAAACAAGGTTTTTATAAATATTAAAATTTATTTATTATTTTATGTGAAATAAAAGAGAATCGAAATGCAAGACTGTTAATATTTAAACTGAATATGCAGGACTGCCACAGTCTAATATACTTAATAAAAGTGAATTGAATTTTTATTTTCGAGAGGAAAAAGCGACTCCGCAAAAATGTACTTCACACATCCAGAGTGTGATTTATGGGATACAATAAGATTTTTTTTATTGAAAATCAAATTTTGAATTAAAAAAAAAAAATGTTGAATTTTGATATTTTTTTTACAGATTGTTAATGATAAATCCGAGTTTGTAATAAAAAAATAGAGGTTTCCATTTAAAATTTCAAAGCTCTTATTGTGGATACTTTTTTTGCACGATGCATATTTCTTGAAATGTTCCGCTAATCCTATCAAGAGATATTACAAACATAATTAAGCTTTAATGTATTCATAAATTATTGATAGCTTCCAAAATATTGAGCATATTTCAATTTTATTGGGCTCGTTTTGAAGATGAATTTCTACGGTATTTTTTTAACTTATGACGAATTTTTTTAACACTCTTCCCTAATTTTTGTCTGCTGTAGAACTTTAAATACAAAAATATTATACTAAAAATTTACAAAGTACGTAATTAATTAGGCAAACTTTTTCAAATTCAAAAAATCCTAAAAATTTATGAACAAGTATACATAACAACAAATTCTAGAGTATTTTTTAAATTAATTCAAAAGGTTTGTACATATTTATTTATTTTTGACCTTTTAAATTTGAAAATATTTATGTATGGTTAAATTAAAATATCTAAAAAGTATGATTAATAGGATCAGTTTCACAAAGAAATTTGAAAATCAACTACTGATTCTTTCACTTTCTGTGCATTATTATATCTCGTAACCGTTTTGTTCCAAATTCTCATACGCGATAGGAGATTTTACCGCACACGAGTGCTTATTTTTCACTTTATTTTTCCCATTTTACTATTTTAGAAATAATCTTTGTTTTTATATTTTCAAAAGTATTTTGATTTTGACCATTCAAAATCATTTTTTTATATATCCTCATATAATATTTCTTGTGAAATTAGTTACCTTTTCTCTGCCTAAAGAATTTTAATGGAATTTTGAATGGAAACTCTATAAAAATTAACTTTATATTGACTATTTGGAGAGAAGTCAACGTGAAACTTGATTTCAAGTTCACTGTTACTGGTTGACAACAGACTATATACAAAGCTTTATTAGTATTTTACATTCCCATCACATCAAACAAATATCTAACGTGCGAATCCGAATCTCGAACCTCCCTTTTTCTGATCCTGACCCAATCGATTCATCATGAATAATTTATCCCTAACAAGACTGTTAATAATTCAAGCAAATGCTACCTGAGAAGAAATACCTAACACGGAGAACAAAATAGTTCAACTTTTGTAGAGAAATTATTTTAAAATTACTTGAAAACTATTTTACACTAAGAAATACTGTAAAATTTTATTATTTTATTTTGCTAATATTCCCAAGAATATTAGCAAAATTTGTGTGCTTACTGCGTCCCAAATATTTACGGAAATTACCAAAAGATTTCTCATAGTTTAGGCATAATACTAGACTGCTGGTAACTTTTCTGCAAAGTTCGATAAATATCGGCGAAGATCAAAAACTGTCGACGGCTGTTTATTTCTTTCCCACGACAAATTATTGAGCGACACGATAATAATTATTAAAAAATAAACGAATTATTTTTTGCGTGATCATGAGTCTCTGTTTTAGACAAAAATAAAAAGTGCTGGTTTGGTCATTATTCCTGTGCTTTACAGGAATGTTTATATTCAATTTCCCCATTCACAGGAATTTCAGGCTCATTTGCGCATCGATATAATCATCTGAACCATTGTCTTACCTTCAAAATTAAAGCAGAGCATCTGAGGGTAAAATGACAGAACATTAATTTCTGGATCTGTGATAATTAATTTGGCATGGGGTCAGTTCTGTTCCTAATTTTCTATGTGATAAAGCACATAAAAAGTAGAAAAGGATAATGTTTCGGCCACAAATGGGGGCCCTCTTGAGTGCCAAACAATTTTTATTCACATGAGGATATTAAAGCTTAAATATCTACTAGCTAAAAATATGCCCAACCTAATAATTATTTTGTTTTTGTTTTCTCCCCTTATTGATAAATTAAAATAAAATAGAGTAAAATATGCGAAAGGACTTATGGATAGGCGAATATCCTCATGTGAATGAAAATTGTTTGACACTGAAGAGGGCTCCCATTAGCGGCTGAAACGTTTGCCTTTCCGACTTTTTATGTGTTTTATCACATACAAAATTAGGAACAGAACTGATCCCATGCCAAATTAAATATCAGAGATTTATAACTGTAGGTCAATAAAACAATGAACATGCACGGAAAAAATTTGTCGCTTAAAATTTAACAGACTATTCGAAGAGTCGTGGACAGAAAGTAAAATCGGAGAAAGTCTTGTAAGGTTTCAATGACTTTTAGGAAATAGTAGAAAAAAGTCGACTAACTTTTAGAAAACCAGGTCGAAGAAAAAAAGTCGCGTATTTACTATTATAAAAGTATTTTAAACACTAACTGATCTTTTCTAAGGAGTAATGAAAAGTTTCATAATCTTTGGATTCATTTGTCATAGATTTTAAAAGACTATCGAATAATTTGAAATTAAAGTAATTCAAACAAATAGTTTTGTAAATTGTATTCTAAAGTCCATCAGATTTTATATTCCGTCTTCTAAAATTTCTTCGACAGTCGCAAAAAGCGATGCGCAGAAACGTAATTCGTAGCATCGCACAGCAGACAATGCAGCTCAGATTTATGTTTTTGTAATAATTTTGGTTAGATTTTGAGATTACGTGTCGTTTAGTTTCGTTTGAATCTTGATTGAAGCGTACATTGAAGAATTAGTTCCGAGTAAGTATATGTTTACCTTGATAAAGTGTATTACGTCAAATTTGAAATTTATCTATTATTTTAGATTTACCTTCAAACTCTGAATGTGATCCAAATATTTTACACAAGTCTCCATGACATGTAACGGATATGCGGGTTAAGGCGTGCGATTAGAATTAGGTTAGGATGCGTGCGTGCGTGCGAGCGTTCGATTCTCGGTGCTGCGAAGTGTTTATAAAAAATTGCGTTTCTGTAATGTGCAGTGTTAAATATAATGGTAAGTTCATATTAGGATTATATAGGTAATGTAAAAGTGAAAAATAATTAACTATATAAGTGCAGGATCATATCACAGAAAATAATATTTTCCTTTTTACACTGTTCAAAATTTTCTTCGACTGTCACTTAGACTTTCGATGCCTGGTTTCCGCGACTGTCACTTAAACTTTCGAATTTACGTTTTACATTTTCAGCGACTATCTATCATATTCTTCAATAAGGAGGCTCATAATGTTTAGTCGACTTTCTAACCTATCCACGAGTATTATACAAAGTTGATGACTTTTTAAGCGACAAATTTTTTCCGTGTGACAGGAACATGTTACGATATAATTAATTTCTGGGTTTTCTTTCTTAGATTAATTCAAGGACCTATATTTGTGGCTCACTCTCTGTCTAAATATAAATTAAAACCTCAGCCCTTTCCATAAAATACGCAGAGATGTTGCTAACTTTGAATAATATAAATATCCGACTTATTTAAGACTCGAGGTATTTGCTCTTGACTTTTCAATCAATTTAATTAAATTTTTCTGAATATATACGTTTCAACAATCGCTGAATTATTTTATTGGCACTTCAATAATTCAAATGGGAAGAGGAGATACGAGGTAAAATAAATCACTAATTCAAATAGAGAGTGTCGAGGAAGAGAAATTAATATACCATATATATAAGGAAAAAAGAACTCAGGTGCAAATTTATTTTCAAATTAATGAATTTAAACATTGCAAATGCGCCTACTGATTATATAGTCTGATAAGGCTTGGAATTTGCAGGAAATATTAGTATAGTTGTATATAAATAGTAAATGAATGTTGTATAAAAACTAATTAAATCACAACAAAAAAACTTAGTGTTTTAAGGGGTAACACCACTCTAGAATTTTCAAGAAATCAGAAACTTTTTTTTTGGCTTTAACATTACTTTGATATTAAACAAAACACATTTGGATGGACAAATGTATGGTGCAGGAATCACTGATTGAAGGTAAATAAAGATTTCAAGGATTAAACGTTTGTGAAACTTTAAGCGCGTTTTTCTCGAAACCATCTTTTTCAATCTTGGCAGACACATTACTTCCAAATGGTTGCATGAATTTATAATTTATTGATGATTTTTTGGTAAACAATCGAACTTTTTTCTTCAAAAGTGCACAATTTTTACAACATTTGATTTAAAAAAAATTTCATACGTAGTTCCATAGCCAATTGTACATGGATATAAAATCATTTTGAATTTTTGTTCCAGGTCCAATATTTCACGAGGAAAGTGTCCGCCAATGGAAGTACTTTTTAAAAAGTCCATTGTGAAGATTAGTTTTCTCGCCGCCATTTTGTATGGAAATTGGATCATGAAACTGCTTAGTTTAGTTTTCTGTTTGGCAGAAATTTTCTGGTGGGGGAACAGAACTCTTTCAACCATTGAAAACTTGGTTTTGAAAGTTTTTGGGCAACTTTGAAATGGCACAGCTTTTTGTATTTTGATCACAGCGAAAGATATTATTAGATTTTTTTGCAGAACTCTTCAGGGGCGAACAGAATTCTGATCCGAACTCTTATTGGAACTATTGAACTTTTTCGAAGCTGGGATATATGTCTGGGAAAATTTTTGAAGTTTATAAATTGTGACTAACTTCTTGAAAATCCAATTTTTCTAAATTTGAGCTGTAAAGAAATCTAGAACTCTTGGACTACTACAGAAATCTATTTATGAATAATAAATATGTCAAAAGTGGGGGCTGAACATTTTTTTTTTAACTTTACTGTGCCCGGAAATATACAGAACTATTTTTGAAAATTCTCAGGAACTATAGAACTATGCTAAATCTCTCCAGAATTCTGAAAAAAATTCAAATTTTCCGAAAGTGGGGGAAGTTTGAACTATTTTTAAAAACTATCAGGAACTCTAGAACTATTCTTAGCTACTCTAATAAAAAATTGGCTTTTCAATAGTGCAGGTACAGCTTCACAGGCATCACAAAATATTTTTCCCTCTCTAATTATCTACAGCCTCAAAATATCCAACTGATATGCTAATTATAAAAAATGCAATAGAAAAATAGAAAGATTGTCATAGAATCGTGCGTTAAACGTCTCATTGATTATTTAAAAGTGCCATTATATTGTAAAACTTGAGATATTAGGATTCTCTTTTTCTCCTGGATCAAAGAGACGTTTCTCTATGAAAGCGGAAGTAGCGCAGAGCATATAACGGGAAAAGTCAAAAGGGACAAGCATAAAGGGGAAGAAAGACGAAAGGGAAACTTGAAAATGAGTCTCTTGAAATAGGGAGACCACATATCTAGATTGCGTGTAGAATTTTATAAGAGAGAAGTGGTTTTAGAAAATAAAAGAGATTAATAGAAAAAATAGTAAAATAGTGTATATGACCCGGTGATGAGGATTTCGGCTACGTCCTGGCTCGCTAAAAATGCGAATGCGCATTATTCAGCGGTTTAATCGCGAATGTAGCCATGGTGCGCGTAATGAAAGCCTGCACCTCAAAAAACAAGCTGAGCGAAGTAACATCGTACATATATATATATATATATATATATATATATATATATATATATATATATATATATATATATATATATATATATATATATATATATATATATATATATATATATATACAGTAGAATATGATCGCACTAGTGGTAGCGAAGCTTCTAGTCGAGGCAACATTCTTGTGGTTGAGTCTCGTAAACACTCGCGTTGGTGAATATGGTTGGTAGGCAACCCATAAATCCACCCTTTTTCACCCGAATCCTGCACTTTTCTGGCCCAACTGAATGGAATGTTGGGTCAAATTAAAAACCTTATTTTATTCACTTCTGTAAGAGCACTTTTCTTTTCAAAGCTTGCAAAATGTTACGAATGATCCAGGGATCGAGTTCGAAATAGTTACGGTATTGGTTCTTATATTTTGTTTCAAGGAAGAATTAGATATTTACTTAGAGTTCTGAAAGTTCAATTAACGATGACAAAAATTGTTTTACAAAACAAAATTAATCATTATGTTTATATTTAGGGCCTTTTAAATGTACAATCTATTATGAAACAAAGGCTACTCTTTAATTTATAATGCTGGGGTAAAAAATTATTCATTTCGTTTAAGAAAAAGTATTTTCGGTCGTTCAATAAACTTTCATAACTTTAAGTACATGAATTGGATAGATAATCGGGAAACAGTTAGTCGAAGGTGTACTCAAAGTTCTGAATGCCCATTGAACGATGGAAAATATTCTTTTTGAATACAAAATTATTACACTGAGAGAAATCGGCTTTGGTTCCTGTGCACATAGCACATAAATTTTTTGTACAATAGTTGCCTTGACCAAAAAAGTTGAGAGAAGCTACTACTTTTATAGTTATCATGACAGTAATTTGGACTTTTTTGTGTATTCGGTTGTTGTGACCAAAGTTGATGATTAGAATGAGCTTTATACGTACCCCAACGGTTAGTACACGTACATTTTCTTTATGTGTACTGCCAAGCTCCTTTGGTTACTACAACCGCAGCGTTCGCTGTTGCGCTAGACAAATCAAGTATAACTTTCATTGAAAGATATGCAGCCTAAGTTGAATCCTGCCAATTCTCGTTCTCGATTCCTGGACTATATTTCACCGTGCCAAGCATTATCAGGTAAATAATTCTATTATAAATATAGTTTGACAATTCTTTCTAAATGATAAACGATTTTGTTCGGGGACAATGCAATGCGTTCCAATTTTGCTGTCTCGTCGTATTTTGTCAAAACTATAGTCAGTCAAAAAAAGTTTATGGTGATGAAAAAAGTGACAATTTTTTAACTTAATCGACGAAAGTTATCATAAATATCATTATACCGGATTATTTTTCTTAGATCTTTTCGGTGAAACTTTATTTTTTCTCATCAAATTGAATTTGTATTTTGATAACTAAGAGAACCATACCTATAACCTCAAAAATAATTTTGGCTGGGTATTTACTGTCCGTAGACTTTGTCATTTTAACTAAACTCTATGCGCGGCTTTACGATGGACTTTGGTTCCTATAACCGCAGCGCTATGGTATTTCAAGTACCAGAATCGTGGTCTCAGTAACGTTCCTTGCAGTTGAAGTAAACACTTTTCCAATGTATGACAGCCACTACCATGATTGTCATGAGAACTTTAACATTTTTGTAAAGACGATTTTAACAAAAAAACTTTGGTCAGTGAAACCTAAAATTTCTCTCTGTGTAGTTTTCACCCAATTAATTAAAAATTAAAGTATATTTCATGACAGATTCTATATTTGCAGGGTCCTCAGAATAGACATAATAATTAGTTTTGTTTTGAAGAAAAAATTGTTACCATCGTCCAATGAACGTTCAAAACTGTGAGTAAATTAGTCAAAGTAACTATTTTCTTAGTTTTTGTTTTCATTCAGAATATGTCTTTATCAAGTTGTTTTAAGTAAAAGTGTGGGAAATTTGATCCCAAATAGAATATAAAAAAACGTTCAATGAAATCTAATAAAAAAAACTAAGGAATTAGTTGATTCGACTAATTTTTTTCCTGACTGTCCGTCCAATTCTTCTTTAAACTAATGAAAATAATTTTCGGTTTTAAATGAGATCTGATTGTATTAGGATTTTCAATATGCAAAATATCTTGAAGAGGCTCAAGTAACACCGAAAAAATTACATTTCGAAATTTATAGTTTGAGTCTATAAGATAGAAATTCATGATGAAAAATTTCAGCTTGTAAAAAATGTATGGGAAATTTTACAGTATTTTGGAAACTGAAGCTCTGAGAAATGGCAGTTGAAAGTTTGGTGTATGCAGAAATAAATTGAATGCACGTCGCACTAAAGGATGGGGCCTATCATAATTTTATTTTTTTGTGCAAAGATCTAAGTATACAAATACATATATTAAACATTCCCTCAAAGTTATGTTTGCATCACCTGCCTACAAGCAATGTGCTTTTTCTCTTAAAAAAGGACAGCTTCTCAGCCATTAGCATTTTAGAGTGGTCTTCTTTCACCCTCGACTGCCATCTTGATCAGAAATTCTGTTGAATTAAAATCCATTACTTCATCAAAAGGTAACCTTACTGTCGCTGTTATCTATAATTTATCCTTTTTCTTTGCCGACGAAATAAAAATATAATTTCCTACATAATTTTAAAAAATCCTTCGAGAATCGCAATAATGAATAATATTAAAGATGCAAATAAACTTCACACGTCGTGGAAATTAAAAAACAGTAAATTTTGGAGATTTTCATTAAACACGTTGTTAGATAGGGATTTGGAAATAAATTGATCTATCGAAAATACTGAAAGAAGCCGACGAAGTAGTGAAATGAGAAAGTGAAGAAGTAAGAGGGAGGAGAATGAAAGTATAATATTATCGAAGCTGAAGGAATACGCAGTTGCCTCGCTTGGGAAATTACGGGGCTTTTTAATCCGCCAAGACGAATCGTCGACTTCTTCGGGAGAAATTCCATTTGAAAACTCTTCACTTTGTGTATCATCCGCTTGATAATACGAATACGCTAGCGTATACAAAGAATAATATATCACAACTAGCGAGTTTTATGACAAAGTAGATTTGAATTGCTTTCGATTAATTCAATACTGCCGTGTAATTCACACTGCAATGTGTAAGAACTTCACCAAATGAAATACTGCTCAGCTCAAACAATATTGAAAATTTGTATGCATTACTTATTTTAAGCAAGTAAAGTAACATTTTCATTCAAGGCGAAAATGGAAAAGTCAAACAAGAATATTATCTTTTCTCTGGAATTTACTTTCATATATTAAATAGTAGTTGCGTTACTCACCATGAAGATGAAGTTTAGCAAAACATCATAATCATCTTGAATGCATAATCAATCATTTTTATTCTGGAGGAAATACTTTATTAATACAATGAAACATATCCCGCAAAAATGTATTTTCACCCTCTTTCAATGTTGATAAAATTTTCTACAGTAGATAAACACTTAAAATAAAATGTTTTCCTTATGTTAAACAGACATGTTTTTTAGATTGAAAAGAATCAACATGAAAAAATTATTGTATCTGATAAAAAAATTTTTTATGTATAAGGATAAGATTACTTCTTGTATAGAATACCAAATAAAAAATCAACATATAATATTGTAGAGAATCCTATCAACAGGTGAAATCTTGTATAAGAAAAAATACAATTAGTATCATATGCTTTACAATCTTTGTTATAAGGATTACGATTAAAAGTGAAAATAAAAGTATAGTGTGCTGTAATATCTTGTATGGGAAAGTACAAGGCATGCCTTACCATAATTATTGTTAGCAAGAACTATACTTTATATTACAAAATTTATATATCCGTGTTTTATTCTAAGCTAAAAGAAAATAATGCTTATATATAAATAATATATAAAAACTGTCTTGTGCTAGTTTCATGCACATTGTTTTGAGCAGTTATACGTAAAAATATTTTTGCGAGGACATTTTCTCGAAATCAAAGCATGGATGAGCAGAAAAATAAAAAAGTAGATGATGGAAAGAAGGGAAGTAGGAAAAGTGTATAACCTTAGGCGAGTAATTATGCGCTTCGCTACTCAAAAGCCCCTTGGGTTCACCGTCGCGAATCGAATAGAGCTATTCCCAGTTTTTGTTAACAGTTATTCAATCTGACAAATGTTTCTTCTTCGTATGATTTAACCCCACAAACTCTTAATTCTCAAAATATTCTGAAAAAAGGAGGAAACTGAAAATGATTACACATTTAAAAGAGGAAAAAGTTTTTGGAAATGTGAACCTCAAAACAAACAAGAAATATAAATATGATAAAGTATACATTTTTATTATTCTGCAAAATAATTTTTGAAAGAAAAGTCTTCTTCATCGTTCAATAAACGATCAGAACTGTATGTGTATAACATAGAACACTTTGAGTACATCTCAAATCGTAATTGCGATATGTCAAAATTTAAAAATTTAAACTTATTCAACCTTCTTCTATGTGAGTAATAAATCAATGAAGTGAAATTTTTAAACAAGTAACATTATTATATTATTTTCAAACTGATATCGAATGAATTTTTTACGACAGTTTTTAACAGTGGATTTCTATTCAGAACTTTTGAAATTTTTGATTGTCCAACCGAGCAATTTTCTTATTGTAAACCACTCAGAGGCAAACATGTGAAATTAAGTGTAAATAATATCAAAAACGAACGAAATACCCATCTTTTTACCATTGTAAAGGGTGTTTTCATGTTATAAAAAGTTGTTCCTATTGTCTCGATAAATTGACTGGATTATCTCCTAATCTTGTCTTGGTTGGCTGTATTGCCTTTTAATCTTGTCCCGGTCAGCTGAATTTATGAAATATTTAACATTATTTTCTGCTTAAAATAACTATAAATTCAGGTTATTTTTACCAGATTTCTTTTAGGAATTACTAGAAAATCTGTTTGAAATAACCAGAAAATAATGTTGAATATGGTCTAACTGGAATCCCGGTTGTTTTAGCTGGACTTTTTTTGTATATATAACATAATTTGCATTCCCTGTGGACAATATATAAAACTTGAACTGTGCAGTAAAGCTGGTCAATCTGAAGTATTTGAATACCTCACAGAGAGGAAGAGAAGTGGAAAGTCAGAAGGCAAGGCTTCCGGGTATGTTTTGCTTTGCGAAAACATAATGCAAGAGATGGTTGTATAGAGGAGGTTATGCATGATTCTAACTTTCAGGATTGGTTGATGAAGCTGAACAACAAGACATAGAAGGACGAAGGCCAGTCGGCTTAGTTTACCACAAGTAGCCAGAGGCACTCTCAGCTTGGACATCCCATGAGTAACATGTCTCTCTTCTTTGCCTTCGCAGTAGCTTAACGTTTACCCACAAAGCCCAGAGAGAGGTTAATTAATTAACGAGTTTTTACTTAGACCAAACTAGCTGCGTAGTTGAGGTCTATTTGTTTGTTGTTCCACAGCTGCTGTTGGTAATTGTTAGTCATTTATGCGAAGGAGTCGTTTGGTGGTAGTTCTAGCCACGAGCTACATTCCACTTTCAATCAAACACAACCACATAGCGGATAAACTGGCGTCAATGCCTCATATGCAAAACCAAAAATTAATCTACATTGTGGATTTGAAGAAATTTTTTTAAAATCAAGCCTCGTTCAAAAAGCATTTAATTCCAAAATATACTCAAATCAGAATAAATAGATCACTCGAATTACAGAAGTTGAATTTAGTAAATCGCGAGAAGCCGCCTAAGGTAGTTCAGTCACGAAAAATTAGGCCTCAGTCAAAAATACATAATTTTGCTTTCAAGAATAGCAATATTTTTATTGAAGTGATTATTCAAAAGGGAAAAGATTATTTTCTATAAAAAAATTTGAAACCTAGAAAAATAATGAATTTAATAAATTGTATTTTCAAGTGTTTTTTTTTTTCATATCGCTTCTTACCAAATTTTTAAAAATCGTACGATTCTGATAAATCCTGGATTATTTTTTCAGGGAAAAGATTCTCTACAATTTTAACGTTCTCAATTTTAAAACATGAATCAATTATTATCAAATTCAAAAATATGTTTATGAATATTTTGTTTCGGAAAATTGTTTTTCAACAGTTTCAGCCATTAAAGAATTTATTTTCAAAAATTGGAAACGGTCAAGTTATAGAGAATCTTTTCCTTGAAAAAAAATCCATGATTTATTGGAATTGCGCCATTTTTAAAAATTTCGCAAGAAGCGATATGAAAAAAAGGATTTAAAAATAAAATTTGTTAAATACATTATTTTTCTATGTTTGAAATTTTTTTATAGAAAATAATCTTTTCTCTTTTGAATAATCACTTCAATAAAAATATTGCTATTCTTGAAAGCAAAATTATGTATTTTCGACTGAGGCCTAATTTTTCGTAACTGAACTATCTTAATTAATTTAGGCATTTAACTTCACAAAATTCCGCGGCTATATTTGCCGATTGATTTGAATCCGTTAGTCACCTGTTTAAAAATTGCATCCATTTCATTATTCAATCAGTCATGAGTTAATGTGTTAAATCAGCTTCAGCTGACTCGAACAGTAAATAATAGAAGCTATTTAATTTTGTTTATTCTGATTAAATTAATTACTCATTTCAACAAAATAGGTATATTATGATATTCTTCCAGCCACAGAAATAAATCAGTAAAATCGATAAACTCTGGGAAACAGAAACATCAGTCGCATAATTCATGTTTAGTTAATTGACTAACACAAGTCAGTCTACTTACAAATTATACAATTCACTTGATTCTCCCTTTTAAGGCTTCAGGATTTTCTAAAATCAGTTCTATCCTTCTGTGTATGAATAATATGAAATTCAAGTTTTATTTCACAGTCTTTCCGTAATATTTTATACATAAAATTCAAAAAGTATGTCTCATTAATCGAATCGATGTAATTTATCACCTCCCAGAGGGTAATCTGCTGACCGTAATTAGGATAAATCGTTTTTTTTCGCGGGTCACCTAATGGGTAGCGATAGGTCAATCGTGGGAAAACTCGGATTCGCTGTAGCAAGTGGCACTGTGTTAAAGCGACGCTGGCAGCGGCGGACCGGACACTTTATTTACGTGCGTACAAACGACTAGATACAGATATATGGATATACACGCGTGCTCGGAGCAATACTAACCATAAAGGCCTGCACGCGCTCATAAATCCCAATTACAGCTGTCAATGGTGCAGGCCAACGGCGTGACACGCCGCAAAGTGCAGCGTGTCCATAAATTGCATGGGGCGGACGTATCGAATTTTCCATGCAATTTGAATAAGAGATACACGCATTTGCGAAATATGCCGGACTGTCTACACCATGGCTTATGAAAATTTTCTATTTAGTAGCATTAATGACATGCTTACTCTTCAGAAATAACATGTAATGTACCTGATCATATACATATATTTAAATACGTGTCTCTCGCTTCACTCCCTCGAAACGTTCAATTAAAGTTTTCAAAGCAGTCAAATGTTTCTGAAGAATTTGTATTTTGGTAATTCTTTACAAACAGGGCACTTTGGTGTTTATGGATTAAATTATCAAAACCAACCATGTGTTGTTGGTAAAATTGGTGGAGAAATTAATTTCAGTACCGCAGACAAGTTGTGTGGGAAAAAATTATATTGTGCTCTCTAAATCTAAATCAGTCGAATTTTCACTGATTGAATCAGTAATTTGCTTTTTCACTGATTCATCAGTGCAAAAATATTTTTCACTGACGAATCAGTTAATTTTCAGTGATTTCCATTGAAGTAGTCAGTGAAATTTGACTGATTTACAGTAACCTCTTTTTAGCTATTTGAATCAGTCAAATTTCACTGATAATCAGTAGATTTCGACTGATTCAGATTTAGAGAGTGTATGTCATCGTAAATCCGAATAAAATAATATTTTAAATATAGTATGAAAAATAGCTTCAAGAGACACCTACATATATTGGTGGCATATTTTGGAGACATGAAGAGAACAAATAATCACCACTGAGAAACGTATTTAATAAATCGAACCAAAATTTAGTTGAACTGAACAAAAAAATTTGCTTATTATTCGGATGACAATTTTTTTGGTCGATTCAAGCAAAAAAATTTTTACGATTTGGTTGGATCAAACAAATATTTGAATTGATTTAACGAAATTTTGATTGATTTAAATAAAGGTCTTGGTTAATCTAACAAAATGGTTTGGTTAGATGAAGTAATTTTTTTCTGGGTGTAGAATTGAAAAATCACTACTTATTCATATGAACTTTGACTAGTGAAATTAAGAATTTTATTTCGCAAACTTAATGAACAAATAATTAATATATCATATATATTGTAAAAAAATTTACAATTAACTGCAGTTGTCGATAAGTTTTAGAATTTTTTTCAAAATTTTTACTAAAAAGAAATTAACAGCCGCGCTTTATTGTCTCTTGTTGTGTTTCCCAAATTTCCAGAAAGATACTTTGTAAATTAAAAAAGTTATCTCAGATGAACGAATCAATGTATAATTTAGTTACGTGGTCCGATTGATCCATTGCCTTAATTGAATAATTCTCAGCAGTCTTAATCATTTTTGAAGAATCACCATTGTGTATAATTTGATAAAAAGATCCATACAATGTTCTCACGAGAAAAGAATACCAAATATTATAAAGTAGAGGCAGAATAACGTGATTGGAATGTTTTCGCTTTATTGAATTGTTTAAATGATAAAATTTGTTACATTGCAAGAAGTTATTTGCATGATTCAACTAAATATTTAATAAAAAATCAAATTATGCAACTTTAACATTTTTATACAGAGAAATATATTTGTATAAAATTACCAAACTATTTAAAAATGCCTGATATAATTTTAAAGCGACGTACGTATTTTTAATAATTCACATTTATTAGGATTTCTATTATAGAATAGGCTAAATTACTGATAAAAATTCCCACGTAGATGGTAAAATAAATTCAATTATTAGAATATTTTACTATCAAGATATGGATTTTTATCGGTAATTTAACGTATTTTATGAAAGAAATTTTAATAAATGTGAAATATTATAAGAAAGTACGTCGCTTTACAATTTTATCAAGCGTTTCCAAATAATTTGGTAATTTTAGACAAATATATTGTACATTACTAAATTAATAGACTTAGGTCTGGTTTCACCAAATACGGTTAATTATTAATCGATGGTTAAACCATTGGATAAACCAATCAGAATTTAGAATAACGGATTAAACCGCCGATTAAAATTTAATTAACGTTGGTGGAATCGGCCCTTAATATTTAATTTCCCTTCAATGTGACAAAACATGTTTTTATAACCGCATTAAATCCATTTCATTCTCTTTCTTAATCATTCGGCATTATCTTGTTATACTTTTTTCAACCATCAATTCGATTTATTTCAAAATAACTAAATCGTTTTAAGTCTCAACCGTTTAGTATAAATCAAATTTCTTAAGAATATTCTTTACACATTTTCCTTTAAATTAAAACTTATATTCTGTTCTCAAGCTAATAATTGTAAGTTTCACACTTTATCGAGAAACACTTTATCAAAGGAATAAAAATAGGATTGCCTTCTAATAAATAAAAAAACAATTTGCGAAGCTATATTTAATAAACTATATATTTTTTAGAAAGAAGAAATAATACGAACAACTGAGTATATCAGTTGTTTTTCATCTTTTTGCTGCAATCTGCAATGGAATTTTGTTGGGAAACTGAATATACCCCCGCAGAAACTCTTCGATCTGGCCCTGATCTGGAAGGAAAGGCTGCACCCGATCTGGGCCCGATCTATAAGGATAAAAATCCGACAAAGAGCGTTACAATGATTCATTCCCCAGAAATGGCCCAGATCACCTGTTACACCAGAGTTATAATATTCATTCGTTTTACTACTCCTATGTCAAATATTCGCTCCTGTTGCGATATCGATGTTTATTCCATTGTTGGTCTACGTTATTCAAATATTAGGAATCGCAATCCAACTAATACCAAGTAATTTTAAATTTAAAACATGAATAATTCTGATGCATTAAATATACATCCTTTGTTTATTATTTTTGGTTCATCAAATAAATGGAATTGACAGTTGAAAAAAGTGTAACAACATGATGCGGAATAATTAAGAAAGAGAATGAAATGGATTTAATGCGGTTATAAAAACATGTTTTGTCACATTCAAGAGAAATGAAATATTATGGTAAGTCTATTAATTTAGTAATGTCAAACGTCTCGATGTGGTATGTAAATTCGCATCGGAAACATTAATTAAAAGTAGTGACAGAAAAATGAAAAAAAAATTGAATTACCATTCTCCAAATTACCATAAATTTAATTAACCCTTGAACTCGCGCCCTGAATTTCAACTTGAATGCTTGCTCTTGTCCAGAGAAACTCAGCATCGTTTTCAAATAAATTAAGTAACTTTGTTAAAAGAACTTCAACGTTTTTGTTCAAGACTGTATAAAATATCTCATTTGCGAATCAAGACTCTCATAATCATGGATGCAAAGAAGATAAACAACAATTGTCGCTCTTACTTAAAAAAATGCAGAAGGTACACTTTTCTTACTTTAAATTCACCTACTTAAGGATGAAATTTAATAAGAAGACATCAGCTTCTTTTTAATTTTTAATTTTCCAGCTCTATTAGACTTTTTAAAATTCTGAATATATTTAAATACATATATTTAACGAAAATTGTTTATTTTAAATGGGGAATCTTTTATTTCTGAAGTACTGGATCGATTATTGGTGAAGGATTGAGCGGTAATTGAACACGTTATCACGCCAGGTCACTGCGTGTCGTAGACAGGAGAAACATTCTATAGACTCGGCCGTGCTTTGATTTACCCATGAAAGATTCACTCCCGTGTAATAATGAGAGACTCACCCTCGCACTAGTGCCTGGAGCATCGCTAAACAACGGAACGCTTCAATCTGTAAGCATAATACTAACTCACCACAATTACCTACAGTACCATGAACGGTTGCCAAGCTTTGAACCTTTGTATATTTTACGGTGCTTTACTCGTTTGAAATTGAAAATTCCTACAATGATCGGTCGCTCTTCATCCTATCAAGTGCTTTAAATTTTACGAGGATTTCTCAAATGCCATACATGTTTGATCGCATTTGTAAATACAGAATCAAATTTTTTACATACTTAACATTTCTTTTACCTGAAAAACTTTTCAGAAAAACTTATTTGCTTATATTTATGAAACGTTAAAAAAAGTAAACTACATCGATATACAGGAAAATTAATATTATTTCCAAAAGATTGAAAAAGTATGCATTAAAAATCCTGAATAGAAATATTAAGAATCAAAAAGAAAATGGGGAAAACTTGAGAAATTGAAATCAGTCAAGAGAAGGATGATTTTTTAAATTGGGTTTAACAATTCTAGTTAAATGTCTTGCAAACTGAAGATATGTTTACTTCGTTAGGGAGTTTTACTTTAGAGTTCAAACTTAATACCTGAGAAATTAAAAAGTCGGTATCTGTGATATAAACAGAATTTTACTATTTTTTTCGCATCTAATTGTTTAATAAACTTCACCAGATACTCCCGAGGCCAACAAAAATATTATTTTATTGAATTTGAAAAAAATATATTCTTTGAACTAAGATTATTACTCTAAAGTGATGTCTGACCATATTCGACTTATACTACTCAGGAATATATTTTGTTCATAGAACCAACAGTAAATTGTTTATTTATTGATATTCAAGTTATTAATCATCCAAAGTAAAGAAATGCCCGGTGACTTTAAAATTCGAAATTGAATAATCAAATCAATAATTAATAAATAGTTATAATCATAACATATTCTGAGAATATTGGGAAATTTGTCTGACTATGGCCTAAGTTTAACTACTTCCTCAGCATAAAACAGATTAAAGATTTGTAATATCAATTCCAGTCAAAGTTAGTGATTTCCTCAATGTTTACTTATACAATTAATAATTTATATGCTAAAACATACTCTCTGAATCTGATCAGTGAAATTTCATTGATTTTTCAGATATAAGTATACTACCGGTTACAGTCAGCGTATATTCAAAATTAGAGACTAGTATTATAATTTTACAATACATCTTTATCAGACCAATAATTTAAAGGATTAAAGATAACATTAAACTGTAACATAAAATTTTCTGACCCAATATTGATCTGTGTTCTATCTCATATATGAATAAATCCATCTTGATGATTTTTTGTTACCTTTCAAACAATGAAAATTAATTTGTTCATATAAAAAGACGATAGAAATGCGTATAACGTGAAAAATTTAGTAAATAACAAGACGTAGACGAAAAATAGAACGTAAACGAACTCATGCCATATTTTTCATGCTATGGAGTTCCCCTTTATGGAAAAACATATAATACGAACGAACGTGTGCGGCTAACGTACAGGTTGTTCTGCACCGTTAATAGTTAAAGCTCATGCCAGGGGCTCAGACTAATGGAAATTCCGCAGGAATCTCTGATCCCGAACTACACCAATTTTCAGAACATCATATGACACGAAGTAGCGTTGGGATTCTGAACGTGATTTTTGAGGAAAAGCGTTTCGCAAATCGAATTTCCAGAAAATCGATATGACTACGAGAGAAAATTAACAAGGCATTAACGACTAATTGTAAGTGTTTTATGCTTTTAGATGTAAAATAAAAATTTTAAACGAAGCTGATGAAAACTAGTTGTAAATGGAGGCGCGATGGAAAGAAAAGATCGGAAATGATGGCGCACCTCGCGAATCTTGTTACGAAGAAAAATGATAATCCTAACATTCATTCTTACCTTGTCCGAGAATGGGCTCACCATACAAAACCGCAGATTCTCAGATTTTTCATTACACGCGAGATAAAAGTGGAATACGTGCAAAGATAAAGTAAGGCGATTCTTCCAATTGTCTGGAGAGAAAAGAGAATTCAAACTTGAAAATTATTACCAGACATAGCGAATTTATTGGGTCGAGTATGTAGTGGAATTATATTTGCTCGCTAGCACGAAATGTCTTTTCTTCACAAACGCTTGTCCAAATTTATATTTACTAGTGAGTTTCCTTTAGGCGTCAACACTGCCGAGTTCCAGATTGCTGCATATTAGTATAGTCTGGGCGACAAACAAAGCTTGTACACGCTTATTTGCTTTGCGTTCAGAACGCACAAGGAATACGATTAATTATGAAAACTAAATCTGAATGAAAACCAGCTGCTTCCTTCCTGCTATTTAATTTTCTCCCTGTTACCGTCAACTTTATATCATAATTGAAATTGTGCTAATTAAACAGCAGTGGAGAACAAAAACGAATAATTATAGTTATATGACTGCCAATCAGAGTCACGAAAATGATAATGACTTAACCACTATTCCTTTTTTTATTTTTTATTATATATACAGGGTATTCTTTCGCAACTGGACACCCCCTGCTGTCCAAAATTGGTTTGACTTAAATAAATCGTGTTTAGGCTTAAAATTTAGCAAATTTTATCTAGTTTTCAGAACCATTGGGCGGTTTTTAAAATTCAATATGGCTGACTAAATATGTCGTCGAGAGACAGGAAAAACATAGATGAAGAAATTACTTTAAAAAAAAACATTATGAAAATGTCGATTTAAAATACTCATTTTGGCCTTAAATTCTAGGTTTGCATAGGGACTTAGATGAACCACATGACACATTGTGAAATTTAAAATAGTGGGTCCAATATGGCAGCTGTATGTCGGCGATTCAGCTCCCAGCAAAAAAACTTGTTCAATTTCAAACAATTTCAGCAGATTCAGTCACTGAATGCTGGATTGTTTGGCATAAATCCGCCAAATTAGATCTGCCATCTTGGATTCCGGTATTATGACTACATAATCGTAATCAACGACCTCAGAAACCCTCGAGTAACTATTTCCAAACCAATTTGAGGAAATTTAGTTGCAGGGAGCATAATCGTTGACATACAGCCGCCATATTGGATCCACCATTTTAAATCCCGCAATATGGCAAAACTGAAAGACTAATTTAATAAAGAAAAGTAGCATTTATAAATTATCACGATTATCTGGCACTTGTAAATTAATAGTAACCAAGACACTTATTTTCTAAACCGTTATTATCAAATAAAAGGAAAAATTTAGTCTATTAAAACAGAGATAAAACTTTAAGTTGTTTACCCATCAAACAAATAATTTGTTTGATTAACGCGAATCTTTTATCAGGTCTATTCATTAGCTTGTTGCTCAAAACCTTCCATGATAAATATGTATTACATTATTGATATCAATAACTAGAAAGACGCAGTTCGTGCCAAAGGAGCAGAAATCGCTTAGAAGCTTAGACCGGAAGTTGTAGAAACTTTATTGTAAGATCTGTTATAGTTGTTTCTACTCAGGAGTAACTATTAGCAAACCAATCGCTTCTGTTACGAACCATAAGGCAACAAAGCCTTCCTCAAACAGCAATACACTTAACGAACTTTAAACTGAGGAACATTACATTAATAGCAGATTTCGTTAAACTGTCTGGAGAATCGAAAACCAGAAATGAAAGTGAAGAACAATAAAATAATGTGGAATCTCGATTTAGAATAAAAGCTCATTGAACTAAATAGACATTTCAATTGACTAAATTTAAAAATATAAATAAGTGCTAATAATTGAACAAAAATATCTCAATTAAAATTATATAATTCATCGTATAATTGTTTCACTTTCAGTGAATTTTCACTATTGACTCATGAACTGAATTCTGATTATTTATTTATCTCGTGTAAATATACGTAGATTTTACAAATTATTTCCCATGTTTCAAAACGTTACATCATTTCAATTATACACTTTTCAAAATATGTCATTTTATGTATGAAAAAAATAAAGTTTAAAGGGAGTTCTCACAGCATAATAGATATAGGCAGTAAATAAAGTCCAAGGTTTTAAAAAAATTTTCATCTTCATTCAACTTCGTGTTCATATAGATAATTTTTTAATAAAAAATCACAATGATAAAACCGGAAAGCTATTTCCTGTAGATGTACAGAAAAAGTCCGAAACTTTATTTTTTTCTCCAGTGATTCCTTATCAATTATTGAACGCGTAAAATCTCCGGCGAGTGATTCAAAAAATTCGCATCTAGCTCGAATCTGTCGCACGAAATTGTGCGATATTTTTTTTACCCTCCACATTCATCCCTTCACCATTTACCACCCTACGGCATATGGTAGCGGAAATGCGCTGTGAAATATTTAGCCGCCTCTCCTCTCCTCTCCCTCTCTTTTGTAACATCGTCCTACTCTGGCCGCGCAAACTACGAACATCCGGCGGTTGTATTATTAAATGCGCGACGCTGGCTCTCGATACCCTGATTTTATGGGGATTCCGTGAATGAAATAACTCGACGCGACTAGAGATCCGACATTTGCTGCAATGACGGTGTTTTCGTGAACTACTCGGAAACGCAAAAAGGAGGAGAGGTCGAGCGAAATACGCTGTGGTTATCGCAGATGTGATACACCCTGCATTGCCAAGCGTGTGATCATAAATAAATCTATACTTTTTGGCGGTGAGATAAAATAAATTCACGATATGACTCTTCAATTGTCCATATTCGAAATAGCAAACATTTAATGAAAAATTATTATACAAGGCGAGTAGCTTTTTCAATTTACTACAGCCGTATGAAACCTTTTTTATTTTCTGAGCCAAACTTATTTATTATCTGTAATTATTTTCAATAACCGACTTAGATTATTTTATGGTTTGTTATTGCTTTAAAAATAAGAGATATAATGTTCAAAAATAAACTACTTACACTTTAGGCTTCTGTGTTTCATTAGTAATGACATAAAATGAATACTCACCTGCAACAAACAAGGAAAAGTAAATGAAATTTTTTTTATTATTTTCTACAAGCTCCAAAAATATATATAAATAAAATCCTTATTGTAATGTAAGTATTATCTTGGCCAATAACCGAAAAAAATATTAGCGCTGACTAATAACTAAGATTTAAAATTAAGGAGTACCTTACACTGAGAGGAAACATTTGATCAAATGAGAGAAAATAATTTGTTTGAAAGGTTTTTTTTATTTAAACAATAGTATATTTCATATCAAGTGCGGAAAGGCTCGCGCGTTAAAATACGTTCCGCACCTGATACGAACGATATTTTTTTTTCGCTGTATACTGATAGTTACTAGAGTCGGTGTTGTTTTGTCTGTCGAAAGTTGATTTTCCCGCACCGGTGCGGTAAAATTTTAACTATGTTTTAATTTTCCGCACACTTAAAATTTTACCGTACTAGTGCCTAAAAATCTAATCCGCACGCAAAACGACAACGACAAGGCTAAATATCGGTGTACGGCGGACAAAAAAGATTTATTTAAATTAAATAACAATTGTTTAATTCAAACCAAATATCTTCAGCCGAAATAAATATTTGTTTGAATCAAATAAATTTTTTTTAAAACAAATAAATTAATTCATTGATATATGATCAAAGATATAATTTGTTTGATTTAAGGCAGAAATTTATTTGATTTGAACAAATTTTTATTAGAATCAAGGATACGTTGTTTAAATCAAACAAATTTTATTTTATTCAAATAAATCATTTCTTTGAATCAAAGGAAATTTTTTACACAAATTATTTTCTTTGATTTAAAAAAATCTTTTTTCTGAGTGGACGATACATACAAATTTTAATACGAAGAAAATGAAATATTAATTCAGTTCGTTTATAAAAATGAGAATAAATGAAAAATATGTTTCAAAATGCGATGCCCTATTCTTATTTATGCAACATACATATTTAGAGTGTGCAAATGCATAAGTAAAAGTATAAAATTCATGTATTAGTATTCTAAGTCCAAGTTGAACAGTCACCAGTATCGCGAACGACAGCTGGTGTTCTTGTTGTGTGCAAGGTGACCGTGATTGATTACGGGCTTATCGAGCTTTTCATTTTAATTTTTAATTACTCCTTGGCCATTTCTCACGATAGACGATATCGCGCCTTGAATTATAATACCTCGTGTGAACCCTGTTCACCGCTATGCCCACCTATTTCTTTCTCACTTGCTCTCCCTTTTTTCCGCTGCTGTTCTCGTCTTCCTCAAGCTTATGACAAACACTGCTGTCAGCCAAGGCTTTTCCCAACCCAGTCAAGCAGGTCAACTAGAAAGGCGTTTAATTTTTGCCAAGCACGAGATATCCAACAAAATTAAAGAGCTGCTGCTCAGTCAAACCCAATAAATTATGAATTTTTTATCCAACAAAACCATCTATCCGTCAGCAATATTGAGACATCTTCTACTTTAATAGATATATCAATTTTAATAAGATGTCTGATTTATTTTAATTATAGGTGGAGTTAATTACTTTAAAAACGTGCTGTTATCTACTAAACTCACTTTACGTTTTTAAACTAGCTTCAACTTTCCCGATACCTCGAAGTTGTTTATCGCTTATCAGATTCTATGTTATTCACAATTTTTTATCTGTAATAAACTATTGCCCATGTGAAATGAAATATTGAGTTGGAAATTCTCGAGATTGAAGAAAAGGCGGTAAACAAGTTCTGTCAATTCCTTAATGATTATAATTTTTAAGAATATTCATTATTACAAACATTTTTTAAATTATAGAAACGTGAAAAAATGTTGGTAACGTATACCGTAAAAAATTTCTGTTGTGATTTTACAATAGCGTAATGGAAGTTTATTACCAAAACGCAATGTAATTTTACAATACATGATGTATTGTAAATTTACAAACGATGGTGGCGCCACTCCAACGCGATATTACAAAAGTTATATTGTAATTCCGATGAATTACATTCTAAGTATTGTGATTTCCCTGTACAATACATCGATTGTAATTTTACATTACGTTTCGGTAATCAACATCCATTAAAGTATTGTGAAATCACAAACATTTTTAACAGTGTAGGAATTGATAATTAATACGCGACTTTGGGGGCCTGTTAAATAATTACAAAAGACTGTGAAAGTTTGGGGGTCCAGCAAAAATGTCACAGTATATGTATTCTATGTAATAAAAGGTTTCTAAAAATCTTAGAACCTGTTGAATAGATAAAACTTGTGGGAAGAGGCACTAGAAACAACATTTAAAATTGATTTGCACTGAAGTTTATTTATATGAGATGGATTTTTTCTTTTACGCAGTTTCCTTGTAAACGCAGATTGACGAGCCTGACCTCCTTGCATCAAAGATTCAATCCATTAGGTTCTTTCTATAATTCTCTACTTCTTCCTCTTCTTATGTTCCTACAATCCTTCGTCCTTTCTGGATCCAAGCAAGTCCTTTTTATTCCGGCTTATCCTAGTAAGATTGGCTTTAATTCTTAAACACTATTAATACTTCAAGACCGCGTCTTACACTCGCCCATATAAAAGAACCAACCATTCTTTCAACCTGTAAACCTATCAGCAAAAAACCTATCAGTAAAAAACCTATCCAGAAGCGGCAGTTTTCCAGTTTATAATTAAGGCAATGGTTTTGAGCTCTTAAATTTTAGATTTGTTCGAATCCCAATTTTCTTAAACATTTTGATTCATTTTAATCAATGTACCTTTGATTATGCTCTAATTACAGTTATCATTGTATACCTATATTCTTAAAATGATAGAAAGTTCTAAAAAGAGTATTGCCCTGCCTTTAGTATCTTGAAAGTCAGTCATAAAATATGCACATGACAGGGATGACTTAAGGTAGTACGTTCGCGAAAATTAGCCCTCAGACAAAAATAGATAATTTTGCTTTCAAGAATAGCAATATTGTTGATGAAAAGATCGTTTAAGGTAGTTGATCCACGAAAATTAGACCTCAGGTAAAAATAGATAATTTTGCTTTCAAGAATAGTAATATTATTGAAGGGATATTTTGGAAGTGAAAAGATTCATTTCCATGGAAAAAATTGAAAGACAGGAAAATAATGTTATTAATAAATTTTATTTATGCCCCAACTTTTTTTTCTTATCGCTTCTTACCAAATTTTGAAAAATTATGCGATTTTAATAAATTACAAATCACTTTTTAAAGAAAAAGATTCCCTACAACTTAACCATTTCCAATTTTCAAAAATGAATAAATTATTATTAAATTTAGCAGTTTGTTTAAAAAAATTTCGTTTTGGAAAATGTTTTTTTAATGGTTTCAGCCATTAAAGAATTTATTTTTAAAAATCAGAAACGGTGAAGTTGTGGGAAATCTTTTCTCTGAAAAAATGATTTATGATTTATTAGAATCGCATAATTTTTTAAAATTTGGTAAGAAGCGATAAGAAAGAAAGTTGGGTCAAAAATAAAATTAAAAACTACCTTAAGAGAAGAAAGATTGTTTTTCGTGAAAAACATTTAAAACACAGAAAAATAATGTTAGAAATATATTTTATTTTTGCCGTTTCCAATAAATGAAAATAAATTTTTTTAAGGGCTGTAACCAATAAGAAACAATTTCCCAAAACCAAAATTTTTACAAACAAATTGCTGAATTTGATAATAATAATATTAATATATTAATAAAATTTACCAATAAAATCATTTTTCTGTGTTTCAATTTTTTTGTTTGGAAAATTACCTTTCCTTTTTTAAATGATTCCTTCAATAATAATATTGCTATTCTTGAAAGCAAAATTATCTATTTTTGCCTGAGGCCTCATTTTTGCGAATGTACTACCTTAAGGGCATGTGATACTCAAAACAAGTAAAAAGCATACTTGAACAACTTGGTACAGTTTCCATATGTTTACGTCCAAAATGCATAAAATTTTGTATTCAAAACTTTGAAAACTGTAGAGTAAATAAAAACGGAAGTAGATGAACTACATCTGATTTTGATAATTAAAAAAGTATTTTCGGTATATTTTACAAAAATCGAACTTCTTTTCATTTTCGAAATCAAATGTATATCTACGTCCGTTTTTAACTTCTTTACAATTTCTCAAATTTTTAAAACAAAATTTTATCTACTTTGAATATAAAAATGTGGAAACCTAAAATCAATAAAATTTGCTAATTTCCTAAGTATCACGTGCCGACGTTACTTCAAGCGCTTTTTCAGGAATTTTTTTTACGAAAGAACCATTTAAAATTTTTAAACGAATTATACGTAAATTTGAAGGTTTATTTTTCTTTTTTACTGATTAATTTCTTCAAAAGTGTAATTTGAAGCCTAATATTTACTCAGGGCGTTGTGAGTGGCCTGCTTAAAAAGTGATGGTGAGATTGTGAGCAAGATTCTGCTCGAATTAGTTCTCTAAAACCCGGAAGAAAAAAATATCGTTATTTGCTGTTAAATGGTCGAAGTACTCACGTAGAATTCTATCAAAATTCTGAAAACTGATAAAATGGCGGTCTTTTTTTCGAAAACCGATTGTTTTAATGCATTTTTTCGTGATGTTGTGAATCTTTTTAGATTAATCAGTTAAAATTTCCACTTGATCTGTTCAGTAGATTTTTTTCAATCCTGTCCACAAATTGTAAAAACATAGTTTCGAGTGAAACGCCTTCAAAGTTTGAAAAGTTCAGGTATAATTCGTGTGCGGAAACTTTTAGCGCCCTTTCACGCATCAAGTAACCCGAATCCATGAAAATCATATTATGCCGATATTTTTCACATCTTAAAGATGCGAGAAATGTAAAATAAAATCAATTTTGTAAAAATATATAATAGGATGATTTCTTATCTGGTCCATGGAGAAAAAAAAAACTGTTGAATCAACAGATGTCATTTGCTGGAATAGGGACAGCAGTTTTTTTTTTGTAATATTTACAGATTTTTCTGTTGGATTCACAGATTGTTTGTAAACTCAACAGATGAACCTGTAAAGTCTACAGACTTGTCTGTTAGAGTTGCGGATTTCAAGAAAAAAGAGAAATCCGTAATTCTAACAGACATTTCTGTAGATTTTACAGGTTCATTTGTTGAGTTTACAAACAATCTGTGAATCCAACAGAAAAATCTGTAAATATTACAAAAAAAATCTGCTGTTCCTATTCCAGCAGATGACATCTGTTGATTCAAGAGTTTTTTTTTCTCCGTGTCGTATTGTTGCATAAATTCAGTATAATAAGCAACCTACCGTTCTCAGCTCTTGCTAAACAGTCATAAACAGGCAGTGACCCAAGCTTTGCTTCTGGCCATTCGAGCGCGAATAATGATATTAATTATTAAAAGCAGACCGGCAATAGGCAAGAGCGTCAAAGCGTTAGATCGCCACTGACTACAAGTCACTTTTATTCACTATTTTTTTTCTTCTTTTTCACCATATGTAGGATAAAATAAATATGTATGGATGGCATCACAGATAATCGCACTGTCGCTCGGAACACGAACCAAAGCTATCTAATGTCGATCGGTGCTTTTACAACAACTAGGGTGGCGCTTCAAACCCTTATTTTCTCATAAAAAATTCTTTTCTTATCAACTAAATGAACTTTTTTCAACGGCTAAAATTTGATCCAAATAATAACTCAAATAATGATTGTGTGTGTGTGAGTAGCATACACGTACAAAGATGAGTTATCAACTTAAATATGAGACTGAAAAAGTTAAGAATCACGAAATCCGAAAGTAAGAGTCTAATTAGCAAAAGTCACGCATACCTAAAATTAATAATTAAAATACAACATGAGAGTAAAATAGGGCGGGAGCCACCCTCTTTTCTCTCTTTTTACTCTTCCCCGAGCAAACCTCCCCCATTCCAACGGCGGTGGAGTTCTGGTTTTTAGCTCGGCAGGCAGTAATATACATAATTAAACATACGTGACTTATCTGCTGAAAAATGTTGTGTTTAACACCCCCTCCACGCCGGACTGTAACGTTGGCAGTTTCATTTTCCACTCTCTCTTTCTCTCTCTTCGTTAATTTTATTCTTTGCTTGGTTCTCTCTCTTTCTCTTTTCACAAGCCCAAACCAAACCAAGTGACATAGTGCGCGTGGTCCTCTGTAGATACCAGAGTGTCGTGTGTTCGCGGTTTTCAAAATTATTGTTTTTTCCTACCTTCCTCCTCTCCCTCGTTTACTGTCCTCTATTTTTCTCTCTTTTCTCTCACGCGTGCACGCCTCGTAATATTAACTACCAAGCAACGTGCTAACGCAGTCAAAAACAAACTACTGGCAAATCTTTTTGTTGCCAAGCTGTGCTTTATTTCCACATGCCCTTTAAAAAATTGTTGCACGAAAATCCTTACTGCTCGGTTAAAAGGATTCTTCGTTGCCTTTATAGTTGAATTTGGAAAGATAATTAAGGCCTTGTGAAACAGCCGGTCTTAGCTTATAGAATAATACCGTAACAATGCGAAAATCCAAGTTTTTAAACTCAGAACATCTTTTGCAAAAAATGTTAACCACTTTATACTTCACGTGAGTGAAATACAGTGTGTCACGGTTACGTGACGTATCATTTTCACGAGCTACCTCAAAAATATATATTTTTTAATAGATATTGTACCTTATTAGAAATTACCAAATGAATATAAATAGTATTGGGATAAAACAATCTGTAACAATTACATACAATTTGAAGAAAGATTTTCCATCCACACTCAAAAAAATGTTATTGGTAAAACAAAATCGTTTTGTTGATTGCATTTGCTTGATCATAATGAATATTATGATTGGATAAACTAAATTTTTTTTCGTCTTCTCGGGTAAACCAAAGCTTCTGGCTAAACAGTTCTGCTCACTTTTTAAAATATTCTGTTGCTTATACAAATGTTTTGGTTGTCTTCGCAAAATAAATTAGTTTTGGCTGTCTTCATAAAATGAATTTGTTTTGGTTAGATCAACAAAATTATTTAAAAAAATCGATCATATAGTTGGTAACATCAGAAAGAATATTTTGTAGAATCATCCAAACATATTGAACCAAAAAATTGTTTTGGATGAACTAAACACTCATGAATTATACTCTATAGAATAATGAAAAAATTCTGAGGTTAAACCAACCAAATTTTTTGTCTGAGTTTAAGGCCTTGTATCAATCGGACCACGTGACTAAATTATGGATTTATTCGTTCAAGTAAAATAACTTTTTTAATTTACAAAGTATCTTTCTGGAAATTTGGGAAGCATAACAAAACACAATAAAGCACGTCTGTTAATTTCTTTTTAGTAAAAATTTTGAGACAAATTCAAAAACTTATCGACAATTACAGTCAAGGCCATGGATCAATCAGACCGCGTGACCAAATTATACATTTATTCGTTCATGTAAGATAACTTTTTTAATTTTCAAAAAGTTTCTTCTTGAAAATGTGGGAAACGTAACAAAAGACAATAAAGCACGTCTCTTAACTTCTTTCTAGTGAAAATTTTGAAAAATATTCAAAAACTTATCGACAATTACAGGAATTTGGTCACGTGATTTGATTGATCCATGGCCTTAAAACCTTCTTCTAAATTCAAACTTTCAAAAAAAAATATAATATATTGAACGAAAAAGTATTTAATACTTGAGAATTGAATACACTAAATTTAGAAAAATATGCCAGAAACGATTATTTTTTTAAACAACTCACTGCTCCTAAAAAATTTAATATTTTTATATATAGATGTTTAGATTTTTGCGAAAAAAAATCTTACCAAAGACTACTGACCATAAAGAATTTTCCACATAAAAAAAAATTCAGGGCAGAGACCAGCGATAAATTTCTAATACAGTAGAATGGTCACATATTCAGAAAAAGTCTTATATCAAATAAAGACGTCGTTTAAATAAATATGTTACAATAAATAATTTTTTTTATGAATCACATGAAATTTTATATCTTCAATCTAGAAGCAAAATTTTCATTTGATATGAATAGGATTTTTCTCTCTGAGTGTTATATGCACCATGAAATATATTCAGAAATTTGTAATTAATGATTGAAATTTCGTTGAATATACATGTTTTTATATCTATTCGTGAACTGGGAAAGTCGGCAGTGGTTAAATTCAATTGATAACTATTCAACCATATCACTTTAAATTCTTTTAAGGGAAATTTTTTATACTCTGCATTTTAACAATGCACTAGGGAGTCTTGCCTATCTCGACCAGTATTTCAGCGCGATACGAGTCTGTGACAAATAGGTACCAATGTAATGAATATGAAACGTACTCACCCCTCCCATCTTTACCAACCACTGCATCTCACTCGTATTACAACCCTTTTACCCCCACTCTCTTCGGACTTAATATGACGCATAATGCTGTACACGCGACATAAAGTTAAAATAAAGCAACCTGCCCTCCTTCAGGCTACAGAGAAAGGAATGCCAACTACGTTGGCATCGCATACCGTCGCAAATTACTTTGAGAAAAAGTACATCGTAATTTTTGGCCTTCGATGCCACTTTGAGAATGTTCTCCTTATCATCTAGTCCCTTGATATACAAATCCACAACTACATCCTTTTAGTTATTTAGATATTTAACTACAATTAACTGAATAATACAACTTATTTTGAATAAAAAAGTTGTTATAAGATAGTTTTCATATAAGTAAACGGCAAATTTTACAGACATTTATAAACATTTTTTGGCGAATTTACTTATGATATCGAGCAGTGGCTGTAAACATTTTTTTAGCTGCTTTAAAAATAGCTATTCAAATAGATTGCAAGTAACAAAAATTATCATGTCTAGAAATTTTGTTTTTTCCGCCGTACACCGAAAGTTAGCCTTGTCGGTGTCGTTTTGCGTGCAGAAAGTTGATTTTCCCGCACTAGTGCGGTAAGAATTTAAGTGTGCGGAAAATTAAAACAAACTTAAAATTTTACCACACTAGTGCTCTTGCGTTAAAATACGCTTTTCCGCACTTGATATGAAATATACTATTGCGTGTCTATTTTGAAAAACATAATAAAAAGTCGAACAAATTTTTATTATATCAAAACTAAAAAAAGTTTTGATTAATTGAGGGTGTAAATGAAAGGAATCATGTAATCAAGAAAAATATTTTAGTTTCACCTAGAGATTTTTCCGTATCAAAGAATGTTATTTGATGTTTTGGAAGATTAGTTTTGAACAATTGAGAAGTCTTAAGGTCGGTAAAACAGAAATTATTGTTCTCCCATTGACTAAAACCAATGAAAATCTGAAGACCTCCGTTAATATGTTATTCATCACGTCGTAAAACCTAAGCCAAAAATATTTATTCCTATAGAAAAGTTTTGGGTGAATCAAAAATACTTTAACGATCAGGTGACTCATTTGACAAGGACTCAGGTCGGTTTTTGCTTTCCATACTTCAATTCTATACAGAGAAATTACACAAGTACAGTATAAAAAACAAGTTTAAAAAAAATTTATAATTCTAAAATATTAACAGACATTTAATTACCAAAGTATTAGATTTGATTCCTGAAGAATAAATATTCCACAAAACGTCTTTATTGTCGCATGAATGGAACAAACATAAAAATAAATAAATAATAAATATAAATGACTTAATCATGAAAGAAGAATAAGAATTTATTTTAATGCGAAAAAGAAACTGAGATTCCTCTTCATAAAATAGACGTAAAAATATCGCTCATTAAGTAAAGAAGTTGACAAGATCCTGTTTGCGAGGAATGCGAAAAGCATGTACGAAAGTGTGTAAACCGTACATTTTTCGAATTACCACTCCTTATTCATACTTTCTTTGATGAAGGTACCAAAGGCTAATACAGAATGGCTGTACATGTAGGATCTTTGTAGAGTGTACGAAGGGATTATCCCGTGATAAATGAACAAACAGCAAGCTCTCACTTCTCTTACTCCTTCTCATGTACTATCTCTTTCCTGCGACACCTTCCAATCCTTTCCCACCTCGGCAAAGTACCCCAGTACTACCTCAGCTCCTCACTCTTATACATCGTCAGAATCTGCATATAACAACGAACGCTAATTGCTCAGGTCCCACATCTCCATGGAACTTTGAAGTCGGTCTTTTAAAATACGAATAAAATGTATGTTTATTCCATATATAACTTTTCTCCAAGAATTAAATAATCTTTTATTTGATTTTATTAGGTACTTCATTTAAATTAACAATGGTATATTTTTGATTTTTTTATATTTTCCAAAAATGTTATTTTTTTATTCTCTATACTTTCTGAGTATGTGTGTACAATTTCAGGGCAATCTGATTTTTCTTTTTTTCTTTGGAAAAAGAAATAAAATTAAAAGTTACTACGATGTACGAATAACGCGTTTTTAGCGAAAATTAGCTTTTTACACTAAATGGTTTGTTTATTTATTTACTAATATTTCTGAATTATATGGAAAATAGTAAATTCTGCCCAGCTTGCAGAGGAAGAGAACAGAATTGCTGAAGAAGAAACCATGTTTAGAACAGGGGAGTTTTAATATTGATAGTCGTGATTTTCCGTTTTTTTTGCAGCATATGTTTGAATAAAATCGAGTTTTAGACAGAGGCCTTTGAAATTTTTACCACTTTTTCTTTGCTATTATTATCAATAATTTTGGGCATGGAAAGCATTCTAGCTAAAAAAAATAACTTAAAATTTTTTTTTATATTTTGGGATATTTTTATTTATTTATTTTATTTGTAACTTTTTTTAGTCATATTACCTTATTTTCCATAGCCAAAGAGTTGCTACACATTGTTAGGAACAAAATAAAAATTGAATTATGACAATAGGTTAAAAAACAAAATTTTTAGTTTAAAAATACGTAAAGGTGCTGGAATTTTCAAAAATCCCCAAAACCTTTCCAAATAAAGGTACTAAACATCAAAAAAATTATGTGGAAGGTCTAAACTAAAAAAATAACACCATTAAAGGTGACGGATGCTCTTAACGTCTATAAGTGCTCTCTCGAAATTTGTGAAATAGTACATTACATGCCCAGGCGCAGAATGAGGGTCATTGCGGGACGAGCGACAATGCTCGCAGGAGATCGAAGCCGAAGCGCGATCAGTCCTGCGAGCATTGTCGCGAGAGTCTCGGAATCACCCGAATTGTGTGCATTGGCACGTATTCTATTTTATGTGACTTCGGTGCGTATACGAGTTTTTATGCGTACACTGGAATCTAAAATAGTATTGTAGTTGTCTGCGGCGCTAGTCATTACACTTGATATGTCACGACTAGTCCCGGCCATTTTGATTTTATCGATCTTGTGTAGTAGTAATGGATTTTAGTAGACGCATGCGCAGTTCAAATGTACAAGGCTTGCCAGTAAGATGCTAACGCTGTACGAAGAAGAAGAAGAAGAATAAGAAGGATTGAGCTTCGTTTCATGGCCATGGGCGCATGCGCAGTTTAATTTTTACATTTCATTCCTTTCTGGCGAAATGTACTACATTGCGCTACTGTTAACTGTAGCGAAAAAATGAGTTTGCGCGCCGGTGGCACATAAAAGGATTTACTCCGAACAAACCTAATCCATTTCAAAATTGGTTTTCGAACCATTTCGAATCATTCAGAACCAATTGAAGAAACGTTTTGAATCTTGTTCGATGCAAATCAGATGAAAACCAATCCAAGACTTCAGTCCAGATGAATCCGAAACAAGTTTCAATCCGAATAGAACCGAATCAGTCAAAGCACAGGTCGATACAAACCAAATTTTCAGTCCGAATGAATCCAAGTTCGGAATGATTCGGATTAAAAATTCGGTTTACATCAACCAAGCTTGGATTGAAGTCTCTGATTGAATAGGATTGATTTTCAACCGATTTTCATCGAACGGTAATCAAAACGTTTATGAGTTGGTTCAAGATGCTTCGGGAACAAATTCTAAAATGGCTCAGAATAGCTCTGACTATCTCGGATTAAACTCCAATCCGAAACTCTTACCAGGGTTCCTATTCCATTTCTACTTGGGAAGCAAAAACAAAAACTAACATTTGAAATTACAGAAGATGAGAAAAAGTAACAAGACAAAATGAAAAAGAAATTGAAAATTGTTGTGGGTAGTCAAATTTATTTAAAGTATCTATAAGTGAAAAGGAATCTCCGAAGAAAATAGTTTTCTTTCTCCTTATGCCTCAAATTGTACTCATCGTAAGTTCTACTCTCTTGTGTCTCTTGCATCAATGATTCGACTACAATAAAAACTGCTATTCTGTGTTCGATTCGATTGCTCAAATGATCCGTTTCTTATAGTAGAATAAAGATAAGCACAAGTAATTTGCTAAAAAAAGGTACTTTAATTAATAAAAAATGTGACCCTATATTAATGTTATCCATACAAAAGATTTTTCTTGAACATCTTCGTTCAACCAAGACTGCTGTTGCGTATATTTTTGAACTTTAGGGCAAGTTTAGTAACTCGTTACTTTCATAAGTTTTATTAAGACCTTAGGGAGAATGCAAGCAAAAAATTAAAAAATTTTGTTGCGAGAAAGATAGTTTATCATCGTTATTATACCAAGTATTGTAATTAAGACCAAACGAATCCATACAACTTTTATCTTATGTTTCACAGAGTTCTCAAAGTTTAAATGTAGCAAGACCGTGATATAAGAAAGAAATAAATGCTAGGAGAAATTACAATGAAAATGACGTTGGTCATTATTTAAAACGTTGACACGCTTGCGATAAAGCAGATTAAAACAAACATACCAAGAGATTTAGCCAGTGGATATATTATAGAATGCGTGCGATTTTTGATAGACTTATTTATATCCATTTATCATGCATGTTGGACATTTATGTAAACCCATGTTTTACACACTTGCGAATAAATAAATTTGATAAAAAATATAATCAAAGTGATATTCATGAGCTGTCGAAATAAATTATTTTACTTTTTCAATAACAACTTATGCCTCTCAGTTTTGATGAAAATTGAAATTTCTTTCATACAACCAAAAATGTATTGTTTGGATATGATTTGGTTACATTAAACAAATATTTAAATTGATTGAACCAAATTTTGTATGGTTCAACCAAATATATTGGTTAATTTAACAAAATGGTTTGGTTGGATCAAGTAAATCTTTTTTCTGAATGTCTGCTTTGAAGAAAATTAATATTTCTAGTCAGGCCAGAAGTGGAGATCAATGTTTAAGAAATCATTTCTGGAGAAATTTTCATCTAGTAAGCTCTTTTGTTACCTAGTCTAATCTTTTTTATCCAAAACTGTCTCTTCTTTTCGACTATGTCTTCTGGCATTCACAGCACGTGATTGGGGATGCGGAAGCGAGAAATGAAATTCCTGTCAAAGATAATTGTCACATTGCGACGATGTCACTCAAGCTTTTTATGTGTAACAGGGAAATCATGTGCAAGGACATAGATGACACGCATGTTATGGCTATGTACATTGTACATACGTGACTCCAATGCAAAGAACCTTCGACTTTCGGTCAAAAAATTCAAACCCTGTACGCGCACTACGAACAGCTTTAACTCAAAAATGAAATTTTATAGCTCGCTATCCAAATTTCAAACTGTTTTCCAATTTCAAGTAAAATTATTCGCGTTTATTTTCCATTCAATTTTTTCAAACCTATTTATTAATTCTTTCTATTTAATTCATGTGACTCAAAACAACTGATTATATACAAATGATATACGTTATTTTAATCCTAAACCTGGTGTTAAATTAACCCGCAAAATATTTCATCCAAGGTGTGTTATTTGAACACTAGAATTTGTATAGCAACACTTAAGGCCATGGATCAATCGGACCACGTGACTAAATTATACATTTATTCATTCATGTAGGATAACTTTTTTAATTTACAAAGTATATTTTTGAAAATTTTGGAAACGTAAAAAAAGACATTAAAGCACGTCTGTTAACTTCTTTTTAGTAAAAATTTCCAAAACTTATCGGCAATTACAGTAAACTGTAAAATTTTATGTAAATTTTTCACTCAAACGAAGTTGACAGACGTGCTTTATTGTCTTTTGTTACGTTTCCCAAATTTTCATAATGATACATTGTAAATTAAAAAAGTTATTTTACATGAACGAATAAATCTATAATTTAGTCACGTGGTCCAATTATTCAATGGCCTTAAACTCAGACAAAAAATTTGGTTGGTTTAACAATTACAGTTAACTGTAAAATTTTATGTAACGTTTTCACTCAAACGAAATTGACAGACGTTCTCCAACGTGTTCTGTTGCATTTTCCAAATTTTAAGGAAGATATATTGTAAAATAAAAAAGTTATCTTACACGAACCTTTACAGGAATTTGGTCACGTGATCTGGTTGATCCATGGCCTCACGTGTAAAAATTTTAACAATCTGAAGTTGGATAACACCTGTAGAAAACTACACGTGAAATATATTATACTTTGTTTTTTCTGTGTAGCTGGAATTTAGTTATTTATTAAAATGATTAAAAGGAATGTGACTGATATTGAGAGTCGATCAAAATTACCTGACACTGAAATAAATGTTCTGAATTATGTAAACTTAAAATTTGATCTTAGTACGATTTAAACTTTATCTCAAGCCATGTTTCTAGTGAACTTGGAGTGAGATTATACTTTCACGATTTCGTATGAAGACTTAGTCTTTTGTTTAATTTTGATCATCTAGAGAAATCTACATGAATAGCCCCTAGGACATTAGTCAGTCACTAATCTCTATGACTCGTTGTCATAACTTTCCAGTACATTTTACTTTAAGACTTTATAAGCCAGATTTCTCAAGAAACATCTTTTCAAGGTAGTTCGTCCACGAAAATTAGACCTCAGGCAAAAATAGATAATTTTGCTTTCAAGAATAGCAATATTATTATTGAAGGACTAATTTAAAAGAGAAAAGATTATTTTTCATGAAAAAAGTCTGAAACACAAAAAAATAATTTGATTAATTAATTTTATTTTTGCCCAAACTTATTTTCTTATCGCTTCAAGTCAAATTTTTAAAAATGATGCGATTCTAATAAATCACGGTTCATTTTTTTACGAAAAAGATTCTCTACAACTTGGCCGTTTCCAATTTTTGAAAATAAATTCTTTAATGGCTGAAATTATAAAAAAAAAGTTTTATAAACAAATTGCTGTATTTGATAATAATTAATTCAATTTCAAAAATAGGACACGGTCAAATTGTCGAGAATCTTTTTTCTAAAAAAATGAACCGTGATTTATTAGAATCGCATCATTTTTTAAAATTTGACTCGAAGCGATAAGAAAATAAGTTTGGGCAAAAATAAAATTAATTAATAAAATTATTTTTTTGTGTTTCAGACTTTTTTCATGAAAAATAATCTTTTCTCTTTCAAATTAGTCCTTCAATAATAATATTGCTATTCTTCAAAGCAAAATTTTCTATTTTTGCTTGAGGTCTAATTTTCGTGAACGAACTACCTTAAAGATTTAAATGTCTTGAGAAACTGCTGGATAAGTAGTAATGTAATTAAAAATGAAAATCGAAATTTAGAGATACATACTGCAAACCCAGAACTTTTTAAGACTCAATTTAATTTTGGTTTTTCGGAAGACAAAGGTAATTCAAGTAAAAATAATTTACATTAAAAAACAATTAATTATCTTCATTTATAACGAATTTACATTTCAGCAGGCCCTAAATTCAAAGGAAGTAAAGATAGAGATGTAAAAAAATATTACAATTGGAATAATAATACAAAGAACTCAAGAAGTTTGATACGAGGTGGATTCGTCCTGTATTTTATGAGAAATAGGATTTTATTATCCATAAGCAAGAAATTCAAATTTACACAACTGTGCTCTTTTTTATTCGTATTCAATGAATTAAATATTATCACAGTTAGCTCCCGTATTATTTTTGGTATCATACAGATGCTAATTTTCAAAGTATTTACTTACATTCTACCATCTAACTTGTACTATGTACCATACTGATCATAACCCGTACAATATCATATTCTTCAAATATTATAAAGATAAGCATCCTTATAATAAATTGGTAGCATATTTTTCCCTCTGTAAAATAATATTTAAGCAGTTTCAGAAATACCTTAAAATCCGCATTAACCTATGCCTGAATATTTTATACAAAAGATCACAAAAAACATTTTAATGCTCAGAAATCGGAGTATTTTTCTAAATAATGTGAAATTTTAATCTCACTAGCTATCTTTGTTAAGGATTTCTTGACACGGTTTTCGCATTGCCTATTCATTGTTAACTTCTAATCCTATTTTAGTATATTTTATACGCTTGAAAGAAAAAGGACGAAGGAAATAAATTGACCTTGTGGTTTTAAGGTTAAAACGAAGCGCGTTACAGGGAATACGAAGATTACGATCGTATATGTAAGTGTCGCACAGTACAGTATGTTTAATTAATGCGAAATCCCATAATTCGCTAATAGCCGCTACGACGTTAGCCAAAAAAAACGTACAAGTGCAGCAGATAGTGTAGCTGGTGTGAATGGAAGAGGAAGTGAGCTCCGAGTTTTTAAAGAATTTCACACAGCTAGCAGAAAGCCTCGACCCTTAATTCTTTAATACAAATATACGTACACACACAATGTACGTCGCTAACTATAGCAAAAAGCAAGAAGAGCATAATGCACGCTCTTCTAAGTAGAGTCTGTAATTATGAAATAAAATAACAACTTTTCCTCATTCAACCTTTATTATCACATGGCTTTTAATTCTTCAAATTCTTACCATTTTAAAAAACTTTTTTTCATTTTAATTTAACACCGAAAACTTTGCTAGAAATTACATTTTACATTAAAAACAGTAAACTGTAAGATTACCATTTACAGTGATAGAAAGAAATGACAGTTAAAATAATATTTATGATTAATTTAAGCTTAAATTATTGCTGGGATGGATACAGCAATAGGGATGTGTATTTAGAGCATCCGGTTATAACTGAATAAATATGAAAGAATCAACCATATTATTGGTTGCTATAGAAATAATTATTGTTCACCTTCCTATATTATATTTTCGATTCGACCAGTTTCACTTACAATATTTTGATTGTAACGGTCATTTCTTCATATCAGTGTAATTGTAAATCTTACATTTTACATTTAAAACAGTAAATTGTACACTCAGAAAAAAATCTGGTTAAAATAACCAGAATTCCGGTTATTTCAACCGGACAAAAATATTATGGAGAGCCGTACTAGTAATTCCGGTTAAAAATGTTAGAAATTCTTGTAAAAACTTTTCGGTTGTTTTAATATTTTATTCCAGTTAATGTAATAAAATTTCCCAGATGAATGCTAACATAACCTTAAAAATAAATAATGATTTAAGAAAGTGGGAATTATAATTTTCAAAATGAAAAATATACATTTATTGTTAAATTATTTAATTTTGTTTATATTCCCATCCATAAATATATAAATCCATAATCTACAAATTTCTTCACCTTTGAATTTTTCCTTTAAGTTATCTAACTCACATTCACTTAACATCTTGTACGTTTTATTCTCCATTTCGTTGAAACTTTGTAAAAATAATTCGAGACAAGACGCGAGATTTTTAAGATTCCTTTGGACTCTACCTTGTTTTCATTTTCATTTGTTGTTGCAAACCGCCTAATATATAACATAACTAACAGGAAACTGGCATTAACATGTATAGCGAAAATCGAAAAGCGCCAGATTATGTAGACAGTAACGCTGCCAACGGCGTATCTAGAAATTACTTTTACTATATTTTTCGATAACATTAACTGAAATGATAATACCAGAATGTATATAACCAGAATTTCTTAACCATGATAAGTAAACAATTTTTCTGATAAAATTAACTAAAAGTTTAGTCATTTTAACCGGAAATTTTTTAACCGATTATTTTTAGTAAATTTAACCGAAACTCTTTTCTGAGTGTAAGATTTACAATTACATTGATAGAAAGATATGGCCGTTACAACCATATTTATGATTAATTTAACCTGACTTTATTGCTGGCATAGATACAGCAATAGGGATGTGTATTTTGAGCATCCAGTTATAACTGAATAAATATGAAAGAATTAACCATATTATTGGTTGCTATAGCAATACTTATTGTTCGCCTTTCCATATTATAACAATATTTCGATTGCTGTTTTCAACATAGTGCATTGTTCAGAGAGACATATTATATTATAAATACAATCATAAACTACCAACCTACAACCAAATAGCTAAAACTTCCGAACTATTTCTATTAGTATACTCTCTAAATCTGAATCAGTCAAATTTTCACTGATTCATCAGTGAAAAAAATATTTTTCACTGTCAAATCAGTCAATTTTCACTGAAATTTGACTGATTTACAGTAACCTCCGTTTAGCTATTTGAATCAGTCAAATTTCACCGATAATCAGTAGATTTTGATTGATTCAAATTTACAGAGTGCAAGAGTGAATTTACAGAAAAACTGAAACTTTAATTATTTAAAACCTAAATTTTACCACTCTACCGTTTAAAGGTTCAGCTCCACTGTAAAGTTATCCTTTTGGTTTGTTCAACTCGCGATTTCAGAAATAAAAACTGTAAATCCTACAATACCCATCAAACACTGCAATCCAAATTTCCGGGAAATTTTTAATTATTGACAGATTAACTGCAAATTTCAAAAAGTACTTTTAATAGTATTGCTTCTCGATTATTATTATTTCTAACTCTTTTTAACAATTTTTGGGAATCTTTGAACCGTTTGGAACTCTAAATTCGAATATTTAAGAAGGATTATTTTCCTTCACACCTAATATTGCATAGAGAGAACAAATATTCTTTATTCTAGAAATAAAGAAAAGAGTTCTTTTATTGGAGCTTGAGAATCCTTTGCAGTGCTTTAAGCAACCCCTTGTTCGTACAATGTATCTGAACAGGCGTTGGAATCTCCCGAGGGTGCCGACTACATTGGGGTCCGGAAGGAGATTCGTTGAACCCTTTTTCCTCTGCTTTCATAACATCCGCTTGAAAGATCATAATCCTTCCCAACGGATTTCGCTTCAAGATTTTCAGCGGCCTGGTTACGTATAAGCGCATCGGTCCGCGGCGATCTCTGAATAATTTATGCCGACTTCGATGGGAACCGCTGCGACGGGGGTGGGGATAAGGTAGGGGTTAGACGTGAATACGCGATAAGACAGGTCAATGTATTCTTATCCCCCAATATATATATACGCGAGCGTGGATCGGAATATATAATAAATAATTGCATGAGTTATGACAGCCATTTACAAAGAATAAATGCCATAAATTAGTAGAGTAACCGCAAATATAATCATAGATGTGACTGGTTTCGTAAAATTAATTTATTACCATGAAAGTAATCATTTGATATAATTTATCATTACTGATGGATAATCATAACAATATATTACTCGAAAAGCGAATTTGAGACTGACAAGCCAAATATGTACTAATAATATGCGTATTATTCTCGGAACTTCTACTAATTAGTGAATTATTTTAATATAATTATTAATTATAATTGAGCGCGACAAGATGTATATTTGTTATCAACAATTTGACAGTATCATATACTTCCAGTTTTGAACGTTCACTGAACAATGAAAAAATTTTTTTTTTTCAAAACAAAATTGATTATCATCTATATTTAGAGCTCTTCAAATATAAAAACTGTTATCAAATATACGCTACTTTTTAATTTAATGGGGAAAAAACCAATCAGTTAGTTTAAAAAAAAAAAAAATATTTTTGATCGTTTAACGAACGTTCAAAACTGTAAGTACATGACAGTATCAAGAAAATGTACGAGTATCAGGAATATTTTAGTCTTTTTGTAATGTAACAATGTATAAGACATATATATGTAAGTGAATCTAGAACGTATTAATATTTTAAACTATCTTGAACTATCTTTGATTTAAAAATTCGAAAAAATCAACAAAAAAGTAAAAAGGGACAAAAAAAGGGACAAAAAAAGGGCAGTTTTATTTTCGAGTTTTATTGCTTACACTGATCAAATTTTATATACTCATATTTTTCAACCTGAAAGTTATACATCTTGATTGGTTTTAAAAACTTACTTAAATATAAATTCTAGTCCCAAAACTTGGAAAAAAGCATCTCTAATTAATTTTTATAAAATTGTGAGAATAAGAGAAACATATTTCTAATAAATACTTTGAATATACATCCAATTATCACGCATTCAGAGTTTAAATGCTCTACCTCCACTTTTTGACAAAATTGAGTTAATTACATTTTTAGGTTGCTTATGTTTTTTTCTTATGATAACAAATTTAGAATATTTCTTTTGTACGTCCAAAAGAGACAAAAACATGAAAAACCATTGGCAATCGCCGACTGTTAGGAGATCTTTAATTCTATGAGTTAATTAGAACAAATGGCCAAATTTTCAATTAAAAATATTGATGAAAAATAACTTTCTTTATACACAAAAGATCTTTCAGGGAATTTCATGAATAAGATAGAATATTATAAGGAATGTTCAACAGTCTTAGGAATTCAAAACTTTTAATTTGAATTTTTTTCGTTGTTGTAAAATATAAATATATACAAATGATATATTGCCTAGTTATATTTGTTTTACAAAACTTGGATCCATTCAAATTTAATACATTGATAGTTTTTTAAAATAATACTATATTGCGTGACAAGGGCAGAAAGGCAACGATATCAACAAGTGCGAAGATAACTGCATTTCTATTTCTATTGAAAATTCAACTTTATGGCACTTATGAAGTGTATGCAAGTGCATTCCATAAATATTGTTATATGATTAAAGGAATCAGGTATTCAATCATTTTTCCTTTTTTAAATAAGACAAATGCATGTGACTTAAGATGATCGGTGATGAAATTAGTCAAAAAGATGTCAAACTATTCATTGTAAAATTTGATGTTATTATATTTATTTTTACTAAAAGTCAATAGGAAGCGAGGATATAGTAACAAAACTAGTTTTATTTACTATAGCGATAGGAGGAAATAATTTTTCTTGATCTCCTAGCCGAAAGTACCGTCCTCCCGGCCGCATTTCACTCCAGAAACAACGACTTTTGTGGCCGCTAAATTCATCGTATAATTCGTTTGTTTAATTTAATTTAATGTGACTTCATGCAATTACACGAAAAATCAATATTAATATTGTTTTCTAAGAATAAATTTTCTCTGGTATTTGTTAATTTAAAAAAAAAAAATTATTTTCAATTATTTTTTTGCAGTTATTATATAATTGCATTTTATTTTTAACAGTGATAAATATTTTTCCACTGATGAATCAGTGAAAAGGCAAATCACTAATTCAATCAGTGAAAATTTGACTGATTCAGATTTAGAGAGTACTATTTCTGAACCAATTGTCAATATAGTGCAACTTTATGAATTACCATTGAGAGTTGCAAAGATTAATATCTTTCAGCCCCCTGCATCACTGAGTTGAAAATGACATGAATTGTGACTGGCTGCCATGGTGGCGCTGACTGTTCATTGGGCCGACTTACACGAAAATCACATTATAAAATGTAGTTTTTTAAGCTTTTCCCTGAAAATTTTCAAATTTTCGAGTACTTGAACGGTACTGAGATGAAGTTCGCGAGTCTAGAAACAAATGTCCAAATAAATTGGTGCAAAAAATGGTGAAATGTGTCTATTTTGGGTGTATATTTGGGTATAAGTCTTGTTTCGATAAAGTTCGTTTTTTCATTGTACCAAAGGATGAAAATTTAATAAAAGTATGGCAAATTACTATCCTTCGGGATGATATAAAATTAAAAGAAGGTCATGCGATTTGCGAAAAGCATTTTGACCCAGAAGATATTCTTCAAGAGAGGTTAACCTATGCGCCCGGTGGAGTAAAAGTTTTGGGAAGAGTACGTACGTCGAACGTATTGTTTATTTTCTTAATTAGTTCAAAATAAAACATTTTATTTGATAGAGATATTAATAATTAACTACATAATATAATAAAGATTAATGTCTCAATATTAATTAATTGTATCTACCTGTGCAATGAATTTCTTTTGCACCGCAATAAATGTCTCTCAAATACTTATCGCAAATAAATTCAGTTGCAAACATTTTGTCTGATAGAAGTTAGAAAATAGATAAATGAAAGTGACTGAAATAAAAAGGAGATGAGAAAGAATATTTTTTTAAATTTTGAATTGAAGTTAATGTGAGCTTGTTAAAATTGGATTGTCTTGAAGTGGAAAACAATTTCTGATTTCTAACAATTTTGTTATTAAAATAAAGTTTTGGACTTTAAAAAAGAATATAAGTTCAGATTTTTTGTTAATTTAGATTCCTTACTTTTTAATGCTTATAGTTTTACAGAATTACATAGAATTCCTAAAGTAATAGAAATTAGAAAATTAAATTCATAATTTTGCGAAAAATAAATTTCAAAATAAAATAATACAACGCAGATAAATAAAAAAGAAGTAAATTAAAAAGTTGATTAAATATGTTATATATACATAAATAAAAAAATAAGTAAAGTATATTGGTAGATAAAGAAATTTTTTCAGAGCACTTATGAGAGACCACAACTATTTCACTGCATTGAACTATAATATATTATAATAATATAATCTTAATATATTTCATTAATTAATCATTTATTTCATAGTAAAATATTTAAAAAATTATTAGTTTGAATTCCCAACAGTATTTTTGAAATGTTTATATTTTAAAAAAAGTTTGATTTAATTACAGTAGTAATATATAGTGTATATACTATATTGTATTTATTGCAATATGTTATATAATATGACAAATAATCAAATTTTATAATAACGGCATTAATTATTAGTATTAATATTTAAATTTAACGCAAAACAATTATAAAATAAAGAACATGACCCAAATAATGCAATTCCCGCCAGAATTTGGAAATATCTTTGATGGCAAATTGAAACTAGAAATAAGTGATACCTATATAAATAAAGAGTAAAAAAAAGTTATAAATATGGTTCCACTATCTCCAAAAGACTATGGTAATTCAGTTAAATAGAAGATGTGACTCAACTATTGTCTTTTGTAAACTTAACATTCTTTTTTAGGAATTAATGAAAAATTTATTGGGTTTTTCAGGAAATAAAACTTGCTTTTGCTTTTAGCCATAACTACAATTTTCCACCATTTTCTCCAACATTATTAGTAACACCATAGTTTAATATTCAAAACAATAAGTTCTAAAAAACTGACGTCATATTTTCGTTTCCTATTGACTTTTAGTAAAAATAAATATAATAATACTAAGTTTTACAATGAACAGTTTCTCCATCTATTTATAAAAAAGCAAAATAAAATAAAAGTGACATTTCTAAAAGAATGACCATTCTAAAAAATGACCTCTCTATATTTAACCAAATATCAAATGAAATATGTTTGTCTACTGTTTTTTCTCTACATATTTTTCTATTAGTAGGATTTGATATTCTATATTTTGCTTTCTCTGTGCTCAACACAGTGATTCATTCGCTCGTAACAATTCGCGTTTGTAATGTGCCATTCAGTTTGGAGAATAGGAAGTTTAGTGCCAGATCATGATACGCACATGGATGAAGTGAAAGAGATAGAGAGTGAGAAGTGATGCATAGAGTGGATACAACGAGAGAGAGTACTAAAGCAACGTGTCTGCCAGGGTATTTAGTGCCTTAATGCAAGCAGACTGGAACACAGACTAGACTGGTGTATATAGTATATATGTAGAGTCCGACTGAGCGAGCGGAGTAATGAATAGGGTGTTAGTGAAACACTGTGTTCTGTTGGTGGACGGTAGACCAGTCAATGTATGTACTAGTACATATATATGTATATATAATATAAACTCACACTCGAGTGCAGAGTCCACATATTTAGACGAATACATTTATAGGACTACTCATCCTCTATTGCCTCTATGCACGTGACATACCTGAGGCAGAACCGAGTTTACGATTTACACCAAATCTATGTTCACTTGTATGCGTGTAGGTATCCCTTGATGTACAGCACACGCGATTCTCGAAGCAAAAAGTCAAATAGAAGAGCAGTCACGCTTTTTTGGACAATGGCTAGAGTGAATTCATTTCATGGAATGTCGGAAAAGGTGATTTTTCAACGCTCTTATTCGCTACAGTGATTGCAACTCATTGTAAGTCAACACGACTAAAATAATGAAACTGGAAAACAACTAAGAGAAGAGGAAAAATGTTTAGAATCTGAAAATCGAACACTTTCTGTCGTTTGAATGCCCTCGTCACAAATCCGAACAAGCGTCCGACGTTGCTCTCTTCATAGAAAAATTCCGTTATGTCGATTCACAATGCATGTGAATCAATTTTCACTTTATCATTCTTAAAAATTGTCTAGAACGGCATAAGAGTATATTTCCATGAAGGAAAATATGTCGAAAGCGCAATATCAACATTTTCCAATTTGTTTGGCGATACTAAAGATTAAATTTCTTTAAGGACACCTGTTGGGAATGAGTATCGCAAACCCGTTTAACAAAATGTAGAATTGAGGAATTTTAACAAGAAAAAGACATGCACTCGAAAACGAGAAAAAGTATTGTCCGCGTCATGACCTCATGTAAGGTAAAAGCACTAATAGCCAGACAGTACCGAATAGCCGGACAGAGCCATGAATTTTTCTCAAAATTAGAGATTTATGAATCACTTATCGCTATTTTGGTGTAACGTATTCAAACCTCGAAACGTACACTGAAAAAGTGAAAAATTTGTTGAATTAGAAATTAAAACTTCGCCAAGAAAAAAAAATTTCTCTACCGAAGAACAAGGCTGGTCGAAATGTAGCGAAATCTGCTCTATAAACTAACTGACGTGTTGTCTTTGTTAAGCAAATAACATTTACATTTACCTTCATTTGTCATTTTAATACCTGTTACACTAAAGTCAAATGCTTTATATAAACCATAATATTTTTCAAAATTAAAAAACATTTTCCTTTAATTAAATGTTTTAAATCCGGTTAATAGATCAATGAATATTCGTTTCGCCTAATAACCGAACACGTGTCCGGCGATACATTGCACTGCTTTTGTGTTTTCAAGAAATGTGGTAACCTCAATTGACATTTGACGTTTATTTTCTTGTTGATTTTACATTGAAAGCAATGAAAATATGGATTTCAAAGTGAAAATTCCCCACTTTTTGACCTTTTTGAATTATAATTTTCAATAATAATGATAAACAATGATTAATAATGAATAATTTTTTAAAGAAATAATGTTTGAACTATAGATTTGCTGAAAATCTGATATTTTGAGAAAGTATTTTCATTTTAAAATATGTATTTTCTGGGTTTTATGTATTTGGTGTCTTTATTATAGATCATGGAAAAAGTATAAAAAAAAAAAAGATTAAAAAGCTTTACACCAAAACGGATATTATTAATGCGATTGAGGATATAAGGCAAAAACGATTGACAATTAGTGCTGCAAGCTCTAAATATAATATATTTTATTTGTAAAATATTTTCAATATTTTTTTTTAAAAGCGTAGACCTAAAAAATGTTTCCATAAATATTTCCCAATATCAATCAAATTATAATATTCTCTTGTCCGAGTATTGGTGTAGCGGTATTGGATCAATTCACTTTTCCCGTCCGGCAATTGACTCTAGAGCATTATTTAATGAAGAGAATTATTAAAATGCATTATTCAGATTTAACAGAATTCTGGACTTTTTGTTATAGTAGGGAGGACACATACATCAAAATAATCGCGGCGATTCTTGATTCTGCATCACATTTAGAACGATTAATACAAAAAATTGAATGAAATTTCCTTAGACGTCCGGCTATTGGCGCTTTTACTTTATCTAAATCGAAAAACAGAATTGTGAAATATAGAAAATATTGTTTGATAGCTGTTAAAACTTCTAAGGTTTCATATTCTCAAGTAAATACATAAAAACTGCGTTATTTTTGCATTCTCATCATAAATGAGAAGGTGTATTAGTTTTATGTGAAAAATGACTTTCGAAATTTTTATCAAGTCTTTACGTTTTTAAACTCTCTGAATTAAAAGTTATGATACAAAATTGTTTACTACATAAAGATCTACAAGTTTAAATCGCAGAATTTTTTCATAAGATGTATATTTTTCTTTTTAATTTAAAAAATACTATTGGAAATCCAAACTTAAATTTTTTAACAATAATATGTGAAATACGAAAAAAACGTTAGTTTCAGTAAGATCTACAAATTCGATCTGACATAATTTCTGATAGAACGTATATTTTTCATTTTATTTTCGAAAAACAGTATTAAAATTTAAAAATTCCATTATTTAAACAAAATATGTGACATACGAAAAAAACGTTGGGATGTCGAGTTTTATTCGTTATACTTTAGCGGATACGACAATGTTCGATAAAAGATGAAAAATTGATTCATAATCCATGTGTTTCGCATTAAAAAAGTAATCAAGAAAGTTTTAGGCGAGTTGAATGTGTAATAAAATGGTTTTTTCAATTGAAAAATAACGCATTATTATTTATTTCTTTACTCTAATATGTGAAACGTATATACTTACATTTTTGAACGTTCATTAAACAATGACACAAGTTTTTCTTTCGAAACAAAATTAATTATTATATCTATATTCAGAGCCTTTCAAGTATGCAATCTGTTATTAAATATATGCTACTTTTTAATTCAATAGGAAATAAACTAATCAGTTAATTTGCAAAAAAAAATTTGTCCACCGTTCAATGAACGTACAAAACAGAAAGTACATGCGAAACGAAAGGATAAAATCCTAGGTGGAGACTGAATTTGATGTTTTTAAAGTTATCTAACAATATTTTTTATTTTTCCGAATCCTTATCATTAATTTCCATACACGAAGTCACGACGCGGATAATGCCTTTTCCCGTTTTTGTGCGCCTATCGCCATCTTGTCAAGAACTTCTCAATTATATTTCGAAATTGGGCTCGCGGTGTATTTAAAATCAATTTGAATGTATCAAGATTACTTAAAATGGAAAGTTAACGTTGCCTAAGAAGTGGAAAATATTACTTTCGTTGGTGGATCGTAACTAAAGTGTACTTGCAAGGCAATGTTCTGACTAGTCGGTGAAGTTGTTTTGGTGCATTAAGGTGTATCTTGTCGACGATAATTGCGCACATACACGTCACAACAGGAATGAGTTCGTGGCACGTATACGAATCCAGACACACGTCGCTTCCATATGCTGCCTTTAACACTCGACCTGAAGTCAGCTCTCTCAACCTCCGTTTATTAAATTCATTTATCTTTCAGTAAAATCATGTTTGTGTAACATGTACTGCTCTAATTGGAAGCATTTAAAATAATTTTGCCCAACACGTTCTGCTACTCTCTTGCTGCTCTTTGCGTTTGTGTTAAGATTTATGGCTACCTACAATCGGCTTCTTTATTTTTAACGAGTATATGCAATTACTAAATGAAAATATGGAAAAAGAGAAGCTTATTTTTACATTATGTTAAAAATACTATTCTTGACAATTCAGATAAAAGTAGAAACATATGATTAAATTTGATAATTTTAAATTTATTGATATCTTATGAATATTAATCTATTAAATTATCTATTACAATTCATTATCGTCCAATTACTTTTTACTAAAATAAAAAATAAATGAACAGCGCGAAATGGTAACCTTATTATCACAAACTGTACTTGAAGTGCATGTTTGTTTATGTCCCTTTCGTGCATTCGAATAATACATATTTATGACAAAACACGTTGGCCACGTGTGTGCACCTAAGCACAGTGATATTATTTGCAAAGCAAATAGCGCGTCGCGGCACTAAATGGCAATTGCAACACTGTACGCGACTAATCTTCTCTTCATGCATCCTACGTTTCGCTTGAAGTGTCATTGCCATGAAGTAATATAAGGAGAGGTAACTAACGTAATTCTATCATGACGTTAGCTTTACTGCTGGAAATTTCTTCATATTTAACAATTTATTTGCTCGAAACTTATTTTATTTTTGGTCAACGATTCATTGAACCATAATAGTTTACTGAATGAAATAGTTGGTTTAATTTACTACTCCGGTTTGTACGATATGCCATTGTTACTTCATTAGTTTAAAACAACTACTTTTTTAAATGATATTACAACTCGAGTTTTTTAGTACCATAAACATAAAAAGTAGTTGGGTCATTTAAACCATTTTTTTCACTGTTATATCAATTATTTTTAAACAGTGTTGTCAGCATTGTAATCAGCGTCAAAAGTTAAAAAACCTATTAATTTATTAATAGCTCATCGTGTGAAAGATAAACTATGGAGATATGGAAGATATTGTAAATAAAAGTGATGAAAGTAATGAAACAATATAAAGGTTTTAAAAAAGTTGATTCTAAGGAATGTTTATTTCTAATGAGAAGGTAAATTAATCATTCAAAACATTATTCCTATATTCTATGTCTAAAAAGTAAAAGTTTGATTTGCATGAAAATACCAAATCCAAAAGTAGGTAAGAAGACAACGGTTAATAAAGTCAAGATTTTTCCAGCTTAGCGGCGCTGATTTCTTAGTGTCAGCAAGATGTTTTTGTAAGAGTATCTCGTGATCTTTTCAGAGGAAATGTGATCAGAGTCAGACGCGAGTTCCCATGGGAGATATGTCCCCTTATATTATGGCATCGTCATTGTCCTAATGCGCGTCGTCTTCTTCATGGGAACTGGAAACGACAGGAGAAACGCTAATGCTTTGGCGATAGATACGACATAAAGAGACAGTTTTATCAATAATTCAACAAACTGTGAATAGGGTAACCGCTCTTGAATAAACAAACAGATCAACACGTGATAAAGAATACTTGTTACCTCGAATTGTAAATTATGACAGTTTAGAAACACTAGTCTACAAATAGAAATTTCGAATTTATTATAATTAAAATGTCTACGATAATATATTGGATCCATAACTTAATTCGTGCGGTTTTTTTTTCAAAATTTGAACGTTTATTCAAGAAAAACATGTACAATAGTATTATTTAAAGTATTGCCCATCTGAAGCTATGACTTTTTCCCATCTTTCTAGCAATTTGTGGATCCCATCCCAAAAGAACTGCGCCGGCTTGGCGGCCAAGAATGAATCAAACCAATTTTTGATATCCTGTTCTGATGTGAACCGTGTTCTAGTGAGGGCGTTCTGCATCGACCGGAACAAATGGTAGTCAGAAGGGGCAAGGTCTGGGCTATAAGGCGGGTAGGGTAAAACTTCCCATCCAATGTTTTCCAAATAATTCTTAACCGGAATATCAACATGGGGCCGAGCGTTGTCATGATGGAAAACTATTGCCTCGTGTCTGGTCGCATATTCCGGGCGTTTTTCGGCTATTGCTCTCTTTAAACGGATTAATTGTGTTCGGTAGCTTTTTCCATTGATGGTTTTACCCGGTTTTAGCAGCTCATAATACAGCAAACCCTTCTGATCCCACCAAATACAGAGCATTACCTTCGCGCCATGGATATTCGGCTTTGCCGTTGCTTTGGCTGGTTGACCGGGTTTCACATATGATTTTTTGCGCTTAGGGTTGTCGTAATCACGGAGAAAAAAAACTGTTGAATCAACAGATGTCATCTGCTGGAATAGGGACAGCAGTTTTTTTTTTTGTAATATTTACAGATTTTTCTGTTGGATTCACAGATTGTTTGTAAACTCAACAGATGAACCTGTAAAATCTACAGACATGTCTGTTAGAATTGCGGATTTCAAGAAAAAAGAGAATTCCGTAATTCTAACAGACATTTCTGTAGATTTTACAGGTTCATTTGTTAAGTTTACAAACAATCTGTGAATCCAACAGAAAAATCTGTAAATATTACAAAAAAAATCTGCTGTCCCTATTCCAGCAGATGACATCTGTTGATTCAACAGTTTTTTTTTCTCCGTGATGGATCCATTTTTCATCACCAGTAACAATCCGATGTAAAAGTGACTTCTTTTTGTGGCGTTCCAGCAGCATTTCGGACATGCAAAATCGCCTTTGAACGTCTCTCGGCTTGAGTTCATGTGGAACCCAATTTCCTTGCTTTTGAATGTATCCGGCTGCTTTTAAACGTTTTGAAATAGCTGCTTGAGTGACTTCCAAAGATTCTGCGAGCTCTTCTTGTGTTTGGGAACAATCTGCATCGAGTAATGCTTCCAGTTCTTCATCTTCAAACTTTTTTGGCTGCTCAGGACGTTCTTCGTCTTCCAAGCCAAAATCACCAATTTTAAATCGTGCAAACCGCTTTTGGCACGTTCGCTCAGCTAGAGCATGTTCACCATAAACTTCCACCAAAATACGATGACTTTCGGCAGCAGTTTTCTTCATATTAAAATAACGAAGAAGAACTCCCCTCAAAAACACCTTTTCAGGCACAAAGTTCGACATATTTGAGTGAAAAAAAATTATTGTTGTTTACGCTTCAAATGAATGACATATATTGAAAAAGACGCATAATGACAGTAGCTTTCGAACGCATGTTCGGAATATTGGAACGATGGAGTAATAATCGAGTTACGCCATCTCCTAGCAAACCGCACGAATTAAGTTATAGATCCAATAATAAAATCCTGATTGAAAATAGTTCCGATGGAATCTCATTACGACTTCGGAAAACTCGAAGCAAAAATCTAGCCAAAATAAAAATTAAAACTAATCCAGTAAATAATAGAACTAAATATAAATGTTAAAGTAATAAAAAATCCAATAAGATTTTAATCAAAAATTTGTTTTATGTAACCAAAGACGGCTTGTTTGGATACGATTTAGTTGAATCAAATGAATATTTTAGTTGATTTAAATAAATTTTAGTTGGATTAACCAAATGTCGTTCCTGGTTCGTGAACGTTATTTAAAAAATTTTAATTTGGTACACGGAAAGAAGAAAATAGCACATATTGCTATTTTAAATGAACAAATATACTCCCCAAAAATAAAGCGAGGATAAATAATACCTTCTACTGTTGTGAATCTCATCATTTCATCCTCCAAAGATATATTTGTCTATTTAGAATAACAATTTGTAAAATACTGTCTGTGAAAAAAGGAACGCTTTTGACTCCGCTAGGTATCTCAGGACTAAGATATTTGTGATACATTCTGAAGAACTTTTTACAATATACAAAATGAAATTCATACCAATATTAATAGCATCCAGTGAATAAATGTTTCTGATTTAAAAACATTATATTCGTAGGAAAATTTTGTTCATATTAAACAAAGCTTTTATCTCTATATTGACAAAATAAAAAAATAAAAATTCTTTATGTATATATTTTTAAATTGGCTTGTTTAAAATATCCTGTTTGATAAACTTTTTTATTCCATACAAATAATATTTATTAAAATGAAAAAGCACTGTACTTGATTTGAAAACGATTATTCTTTGGATATAGGTATAAAAAAATCCAAAAGGTTTTATAGAATGTGTCTAAATTCACTAGAATTTATTCTTATAAGAAAAATCAGTTCCTAATCCACCTCATTTTTGTTAATTCTATTTAAAATCACGAAAAATTATTCTTAAATTCAATCTTATTCTACTGATTCTACATAAAAATCCTCTTCAAATCATTTTAAATTGAAAACATATTAAAAAAGAAGTCTGAAAATTTAAACTTATTATCATTTCTGGTTTAATTTCGAAAACTCTGCACATACACGCGAAAAAGGTTTGATTTCCGTAACCATGAGTTTGATTCTCCAAATCATATTTTGTTTAGGAAAAATATGATTAGGACAACCCAACTTCTGGTTACGATAAACAACCTTTTTTTGCATGAAGAGAAAAATTCAACAAACTTCAAATAAAAATGTATTTACATATTAAGTTTAAGGAAACTGAAGTTTATCTGAATCGAATAAATTTACATTTCGTCAAGATTCAAATAAAAATTTTATCGGAAGTGAATAAGATTTCTATTAAGTGTAGTTTCAAACTGGATTTCCAGTTATTTTGCAGAAAATTTTGTAAATGTATTGATGTGTCACATCTTAAGTGTATGAAAGCTGTTATTTAAAACCTATTTTTACTGTCAACTTCAGTACACCGAAAACGTATTACCCGAGAATTGAATTTCGAGATAATTGTCCTCCTGGCATCGTTTTTAAAAGGTGAGCGTAGAATTGCAGGGAAATATATCAGAATGCGTGAGACAGGAGCGGTTGCTGAAGGGGTAAGGGCATTTTAAGTCCGCCCCAATCAAATCGCTTCGGCCTGTCGTTCGGGTTAGATACTAAAATTCCACTCGTTTGAAGCCAGCAGCACGTGATATCCAGTACGTGAATTTTTCTCTCTTTTTCTATATCCTTTCTCGTTCTTCTTTTCCACTCTCAAAGTGTCGCATCGACAGGAATTTGCATATTCGCTTGGTTTATTCTTTTTCTATATCCAAGGCAACGTTACTTCGGTATGTACTGCCATTGGCTTCGATCCTCCGTTGCTAATTTAAAGCCCTAGGGGTATATACACGGTACCCAACGGTTCTCTTCAAACAGTTTTGTGGCCGTTACTTGAAAGTGTTACGATGCGAGGGTTCGCCAATTTAGGTACTAACCTATCCACCCACCTGCTACCACTTTCTTCTCCTCCTCTAACCCATCGTCTTAGGCAACATCCTCTTTCCGCTTAGCGAAAGTATATCCCAGAGGTTACACCAAAGGAAGGTCGTTTCGTTTCAATCTTGTTTTCTAACGTTTTTCGACTTTTTAATGTTTAACCAATTACTTATATCTTCATAAAAGGGCTGTTTCGTCTTAAGGGGGACTTTCACCTTGTGACTCGGTTTTCGGGGCAAAATTGAATATTTTTTTCCTACAGAATGGCATAAAATATCACAATGATTTTTTTGCATGTTGTTCGTTTATTCCTCGAAATGAAAAATATATTCACATGAAAATTTCGAAAAAAAGCCAAGACTTGACAACGTATGTAGTGTGTAAAAATTACACATTTCACAACACACTTGTTTTCAGAGTCTAGTCTGCAATACCAAGGCCGTGCAGTTCTATAGTTCATAGATTCGAAAAATGCAACAACAAAAAATTCAATTTTTTGAAACGCACAAGGGGAAAGTCCCCCTTAAAAGATGGAATTAATTCTTATTCAGGTACACACAGAGAAAAATTGATAATCAGGATTAATATCTAGATATCCTGAGTCGCAATTAAGGGCATGTGATACTTAAGAAAAGTAGAAAGTCCATGTGAACAGTTTGGTTTAGTTTCTACATGTTTGCATCCAAAATACATCGAAAATTATTAATACATTAAATTTTGTTTTCAAAAATTTATAAATGGTCGAGAAGATGAAAACGGACGTAAATAGACTACTTCTGATTTTAAGAAAAAAAATTAATTTTTCCACATATTTTGCTACAATTGAACTTTTTTTAAATTCAAAACCAAAAGTAGTCTATCTACGTCCGTTTTTATTATCTTTACCATCTTCCAAATTTTGAGAACATAATTTAATTCACTTTAGACACAATCATGTAGAAACGTAAAATCAATAAAATTTGCCAATTTTTTGGAGTATCACTTATCATTGAACTTCGGATCGTTCTCTATACGCCGTTATATTCTTACTATTAAAGTACCCATTAAAAACTATATTGAAATACAATGAAGATAAAAGTATTTTTAATGAAACTTTTTATGCAATTTATAATATAATAGTATCTTAATTATGACATAAAATAGTTATACACGTAGATTTTATGCTTAAAATTTATGTTCCTGTATATTATTCACTGCTTTCTCGACCTCGCACGTGAAATGCCCAAGATTATGTCACGTTGCACTAACACACGTTTGATAATATTTGAACCATTTCTCGCAAATTCTGTTTGAAGCAGTGACAGAAGCACGCGGAAAGAACTTGGTGAGCCCGCAGGCTCTTAATTTGATTGATCTGCATGTTTTTGTTACGATCAATGCAAATATCCCCAATTATTTGCCTTATAAAATTGAAATGCAATATCATTTATTCACTATATACGAAAGGCAAAATGTTCATAATGGAGATAATGTACAGTTTGGATATAAAACCGAAAAAATATTCTACATTTTAAATGGAAATTCCTCTTCTCAAATCCCTTCATATTTTCCTCTTAATAAAAGAGTATTACTTTAAAAAGAGGATTTTTAAGATGTTTTAAAAATTAACCTTCTTTCAACCTCTTATTTGCTTTTCAGTACATAAAAAAGGAAGTTTCGATGTCATAAATGAATACATTATATACTTACATAATACATAATGGATTTTTTCACATCATATAAGAGGAATATTTTTATCTGAGAAAAATCATCTCCAGGAAATAACAATTTTCTCAAATGAAGGGGAAATCATCTTCGTTTAAGTAAAACATTTTCAAAAATTTTTCCAGTCAACTGTATTTTTGGTCAACGATTCATTGAACCATAATAGTTTACTGAATGAAATAGTTGGTTTAATTTACTACTCCGGTTTGTACGATATGCCACTGTTACTTCATTACTTTAGAACAACTACTATTTTAATTGATATTACTACTCGATTTTTTAGTACCATTAACATAAAACGTAGTTGGGTCATTTAAACCATTTTTTTCACTGTTATATCAATTATTTTTAAACAGTGTTGTCAGCATTGTAATCAGCGTCAAAAGTTAAAAAACCTATTAATTTATTAATAGCTCATCATGTAAAAGATAAACTATGGAGGTATGGAAAATATTGTAAATAAAAGTGATAAAAGTAATAAAACAATATAAATGATTTTAAAAAATATTGATTCTAAGGAATGTTCATTTCTAATGAGAAGGAAAATTAATCATTCAAAACATTATTCTTATATTCTTTGTCTAAAAAGTAAAATTTTGATTTGCATGAAAATACCAAATTCAAAAGTAGGTAAGAAGACAACAGTTAATAAATTTTTCCCTAAATAGTAATTAACTGACGTGCTCTTTTGTCTTTTGTCACGTTTTCCAAATTTTCAGAAAGATATTTTGTAAATTAAAAAAGTTATCTTACATAAACAAATTAATGTATAATTTAGTTACGTGGTGCGATTGAACCATGGCCTTAAGTTTTTACATGTTTGCGTCCTAAATACAGAAAAATTTTTTTTTTAATTTGAGAAATGGTAGAAATGATAAAAACGGACGTAGATATACGACTTTTGATTCAAAAAATATAAAAAGTTCAATTTTAGTAAAATCTATTATATGAAGGAAATTTTTTTATTGCCAAAGAAAAAGTAATCTATCTACGTCCCTTTTCAACTTCTCTACCATTTCTCGAATTTCGAAAATAAAATTTAATGTATTTTGGACGTAAACATGTAGAAACTGAACCAATTTGTTCACATAAACTTACTATTTTTCTCAAATATCATATGCCCTTAAGGGGGGAACCTGGTTTAGAACGTTGAAAATTGCATGATATTCGTCACAGTTATTCAGGCTGCCTAACTTATGAAATGTTTCAAGTACTGTTGAAGTACGTCATAGATACACAAATCTTGCAGAAAAAATTTATTTTTATTTTATTCGATAATGTTTAGCAATAAAAATTCGTATTTGTTTGGGGCACTACTCGCTTGAAGATTCTGCACTGGGTACATGATAGCGATCGTCCTTTTTATCTGAAACATTAAAACCAACATTTCTTTTGCACTTTAGGAGTTTATCTTCTATTTAAACCTAAGAAATTTATAGAAATGTTAAAAATTGCAAATTTTATGAGTGTTTAAAAAAAAATTCGCGTTTTACTAACGAAATTTTGAGATAATTAACAAAAAATAGTTATTAAAAAAACAATTTTATGTGATTTTTTAGGTTCTCATAGAAGCTTACACTTTCAGCTCTAAAAAGAGCTATCACTTATAAAAATGCGGCAATTACGACATTCTTAATCGTGTACGCAGTGCAGGAAAACGCTGTTTTGAGAAAATCGCGTTCAAAGTTTCTTCCAAAAGTTAATTGTATATATTTCAAACTCACCAACACCAAATATCTGCGAAACGATTTGGAATTTAACTCTGAAATTTTGGTGACATATTTCTGAATATATTTCTAATCGAATGAGATGACTTTCAAAAAATTGATTTTTTTTACCCTCTAAACCAGGTTCCCCCCTTAACCAAGAATATTTTTTCTCTGTGGGCTAACCACTAAAAAATGCGTTTTACTGTATATACAGTATTAGCGAATATATACAGAAAAATGCAAACAGTTTTTTAGTCACAAATGAAATTTTTCTAATTTTGAAATTTTTAAAGGCATGTTAAAACGTGTACTTAAGGATCCTGAAGTGTCCGAAGTTCTCATGTTTGGCTGTATTTGTTGAGTAGTTTATGGTACAATTTCACTACTGTTAAATTAAATTATACAATCCGAATGCGAGACGGCCAACAAATTTTAGTCAACAAATTTTAGTCAACAAACAGCAAGTTAACATGTAACAAGAAAAGTGACATTAAAATGAAACTCAGCAGGTCATACGTACAGAATGGCTAATTAACATTGAGTAAACATAACTTTGGATGGAGACCGCGCATTAGTAATGACAATGGCGGAAGACCGCAGGCAAGATGTAGACTAAACGATATAAAGTCAACTACCCTGATCCAGTGGTTTCCGTAGCTGGACAAATATAAACAGGGTTAATTATTAATAGGTAAAGCTAGGTCCTTAATCGTGAAAAATTAAGTACAGATGTGTTTACAAGCCAAAGAAAATGAAAGGGAATTCAGCTTTATGTATTTTATAATAAATCAACAGATAAAGCAACATTTAGAATCTGTTATAATAATTAAAGAGTAAAAATATGAATAAAGATCATTTGAATTCATCTGAACTTTAAATGAAGAAAAAAGTAGGGTAAATTTTAGAAATTAAATTTTTAATTACTATTCTTCGTTTAAAATATGCCAAATTGAGATAATTTCCGTGCCGAGAAATGGCTTAACAGTTGCGAGACTTTTCATGGCCTCTCTATGTAAAACAGGCGTTACAATTTCACTGGTGGCAGCTCGTGAGGGGTGTCGGGAAGTAACGAGCAGAGTACACACCGGCCCTCATCGTACTGTAATCTTTACGACCGTCATAAACTGTGTTTTTCATATCGTTCTCAACTTCTCTTTACACCGGCTTCTACGTTCTTGAAACGTTAAAGGCAACATAATAATCATTTACCTGGGCAAGCAATATAATACATAAATGTCAAAATATATAAAAGCAAAATATATTGTAAACAAATCAATCATTTTGAATGCCGTTTTTATGAGCTTTTTATTCACCAAATCAATGTTTCATACGCTGATCCGTTTAACAATTCAACATATTGACAGCTTCATTCGACAGTTCACTGCATAGTATAATTTATTCAAATGCTTTGATTATTGATTGTTTTTTTTCGTTAAACGATTCAATGCAACATGTAAACAAGGAACAATATTTGCATCATTTACCAAAATAAACACTTTTGAAACACTAGGTAATAATTATTTAATTTATTTTCAACATTTACAAAAATTTTCATAACTGATCAAATTTAATTAATATATTAAAAGACACTGGGTAAACAAAGGTATTTATAAAGCAAAACAATGCATTACTAATGTTAGGAAAACACAATGCCGGTCTCCCGGACACTCTCGGATGTTAATAAATTTGATCAAATACTCAGAGAAAGACAGATTTTGCAAATTTACTCCATGCACCAACTGCCTAATATTTCGTTGGGGGTGACGCACCTTAAAAATTGATGGAAAATGCACTAAGCAATCCGAGTCAAAATTGAATTATTATCGTCTAAATTTGCACGATAATACAGTCAAAATCAGATTTGGCATTTTATTAATTTATTTTGAAAATTATACGAAAATTGTCGAAACAGAATTTATTTATTTATTGAAAGGGAATAGGTGTTCTATAAGGGTTGCAAAAACTCAAGATTTTATTGGAATAATGAACTGAGATAAAAAATACGGAACTTATAAAATAAACTATGAGTACCACTGCTTCTCTATCCTCAGGGAATCAACGTGGACCATAATGCTTGGTCACCAGGCGCGCCAGGGTGTGTCCACTCTTGTTTTCGTATGAAAAATAACGCTGGGTCATGCAAAGTGTGAAAAATTTAGAATGAACGAAAGCATAGTTCCTAAATCCTTAGGAAGCATAGCTTTTCCTACAGAAAGCAGAAATATTTCCTAGATTTGAGGAAAATTGACCGAATTTTCGGACTTATTTCCGAACTATTAGGAAATATATCAAAGGAGGTATGTTAAGTTGACGTAACCACATCGCCCAATCGAGACCCCATCTATATCAGAATTAAAGGCTCATTTAAGGCTAATTTAATGCCATATTGCTAAATTTAATGCTCCTTTATTTAAAAAAAAACAATGGGTTCCGCTGGCTTAACGTTAAGTTGACGTAACCACACGTTAAAATAACAATTAAACAAGTTAAGGCCTATACCAGAATTGAAGGCTCATTTAGGGCTCTCGAAATACCCCATACAAATTTTAAATTTTGCTTGTTTAAACAACATTTGTTTAAACAACTAATGTTACAAACAGCTCCTTGAAAAATTAAATGTTTATTAGATCGATTTTGTATAGACAATCATACATGTTCCGTATATTTTATGTCTTTTTTTTTATCTTCTTTGTTGTAATAAAACAATTAACAATATGCTCTCAAATAAACACAAATACTTCAATATCTATGGTTATACAAAGTATGCTTTTACGAAAAATAGCAAAGTATCAAGTTATCACCTATGGCAGAATTCAGGGCTCATTTAGGGCTCTCTAAATACCCCATTGCTGAATTTAATGCTCCGTTATTTAGAAAAAAAAACAATGGGTTCCGCTGGCTTAACGTTAAGTTGACGTAACCACACGTTATAATAACAATTAAACAAGTTAACACCTATACCAGAATTCTTGAATAGTTTTTTTCGTTCAAAATGTTTCTTCGAAATTGATTTTGGGGTATTTCAAGAGCCCGAAAATAGCCCGAAATTCGGGTATAGTCAGTTTTTCAAATTTTAAGGTTTTTATGGGTAGGTATACATTGTACCATAGTTTTAGTTGCCCATAAAATCACTAGAAGTCCCTATATTTGAAAAGCAGTGTTTGACGAAGATTATGAAAGGAATGCGTTGGCAAAAATTGCAAGTATATATCAAATATAGGCGGTAGAGAACGCGTTAGGGAAATGTACAGGAATCCTGCATCTTGCAATCCTCGCAGTTTTTGCCAACACATTCCTTTCATAATCTTCGTCTAACACTGCTTTTCAAATATAGTGACGTCTGGTGATTTTATGGGCAATTGAAACTTTGGGCAACTAAAACTATGGTACAATGTATACATACCGTTTTTATGTACTGGAGGTGCCAGCTGATCGGACCTCCGTAAAAGCATTATTTGTATAACCATATATAACATATATATATAAATATGCTTCTAGTTGTTTGAGAGCATATTGTTGAAACTTTTATTACAAACAATATGAGAAAATAAAACATGAGATATACGGAACATATATGACTGTCTTTACAAAATCGATCTAAACAGTCAATTTCTCAAGGAGCCGTTTTTAACATAAGTTGTTTAAACAAATAAAATTGGAACTTTGGATGGGATATTCAAAGAGCCCTAAATGAGCCTTAAATTCTGTTAAAGGTGATTACTTGTTTAACTGTTATTTAAACCTGTGGTTACGTCAACTTATCGTTAAGCCAGCGGAACCCATTGTTTTTTTTTTAAATAACGGAACCTTAAATTCAGCAATGGGTTATTTCGAGATCCCTAAATGAGCATTCAATTCTGGTATAGGCCTTAACTTGATTAAATGTTATTTTAACGTGTGGTAACGTCAACTTAACGTTAAGCCAGCGGAACCCATTGTTTTTTTAAAAAATAATGGAGCATTAAATTCAGCAATGGGGTATTTCGAGAGCCCTAAATGAGCCTTCAATTCTGGTATAGGCCTTAACTTGTTTAAATGTTATTTTAACGTGTGGTAACGTCAACTTAACGTTAAGCCAGCGGAACCCATTGTTTTTTTTAAAAATAATGGAGCATTAAATTCAGCAATGGGGTATTTTGAGAGCCCTAAATGAGCCTTCAATTCTGGTATAGGCCTTAACTTGTTTAAATGTTATTTTAACGTGTGGTTACGTCAACTTAACGTTAAGCCAGCGGAACCCATTGTTTTTTTTTAAAATAACGGAACATTAAATTCAGCAATGGGGTATTTCGAGAGCCCTAAATGAGCCTTCAATTCTGGTATAGGCCTTAACTTGTTTAAATGTTATTTTAACGTGTGGTTACGTCAACTTAACGTTAAGCCAGCGGAACCCATTGTTTTTTTTAAAAATAATGGAACATTAAATTCAGCAATATGGCATTAAATTAGCCTTAAATGCGCCTTTAATTCTGATATAGGTGGGGACTCGATTGGACGATGTGGTTACGTCAACTTAACATACCTTCAAATAGGGGAGAACATTTCACAAATCTCTTAAGCTGTTGGGAATTTTTCCCATGAAAATAGAATATTATTCCACAAAAACAAAAATTTGTTCACTTTTTTTGGATCTTTTTCCACTTAAATTATGAAATATATCAATTTTTTCTAATAAACTGGATATTTCTCCGACCAAACAGTAGGAACTATTTCTAGTTCTATGTCGGAAGTATTTCCGACTATATTCTTAGAAGAATTTGCGAGCCATTTGTATTTTAAGCTGTCCGACTATTTTCGGAAAAGTTTCCGAAAATGATTTTACAGTGTGTAAACAAAAATGCCAAACTTGATATTTTTCACCATTTTCTCTCTATATGTAACATATTAAATATATTTTGATTCAATTTCCTATTTTACATATCGCATCAATACTTCAAGTTTCTTCACTAAACAGATAATTTTGAATTTCAATTATCCTTACATGTAATAAATGGAAAAAGAGTTTAAAAAGTTATAATAATCGATGCATTAAAAAATTTATAATTATAATTATATTATAATTAACGAAAATACTTGCAACATTAAGAAATTGAACAATTCGAAAATTAACATGACTGCACCTATAATTTTGTAGAATAAGTGTGAAATTTTCGTCTGCATTTCCAAATACCAAATTGGTTTGTTCAAACAAAATTTTTAATAGTTATGGGATACGCCACCTTTAATATTTTTATTTTTCAAGTTTAGACCTTCCATATAATATTTTTCAAGTTTAGACCTTCCATATAATATTTTTGAAGTTTAGTACCTTTATTTAGAAATTTTTTGGATTTTTTTTTAAATTCCAGTACCTTCATGTTTTTTTTAACTAAAAATTTTGAGTTTTTTGGGCATTTTTTTGACTTTGAATAACTTTTTTGTTTTTTAAACCAATTGTCATGATTTTTTTTTTATTTTGTTCCTTACAATGTGAAAAAACTTTGTCGGTATGGAAAATAAGGTGAATTGACTGAAAAAAAAGTTACAAATAAAATTAAAAAATGAATAAAAATATCCCAAAATATAAAAAAAAAATTTGTAGTTATTGTTTTATCTAGAGTGTTTTTCACATCCGACAAGCTGCTACAGATTGTAAGGGATAAAAAAAATAATTACGCCAATTGCTTAAAAGACAAAAAAGTTATTCAATGTCAAAAAATGCCCAGAAAGCTCAACATTTTTAGTTAAAAACTACATAAAAGTGCTGGAATTTAAAAAAAACCGCAAAACCTTTCTAAATAAAGGTATACTATGCATAAAAAATATTATATAAAAGGTCAAAACTCAAAAAATAAAAATATTAAAGATTACCGATCCCCTTAAATTTAAAAATTATGAAATTCACAAATTAATGATGAAATTAGTCTTGCAAAGTTCATTACTCTACACAACACACGATAAAGCTTCATCTAGCATCTCTGCCATATTTATTATTTAATGAACATAGTAATTCAGCAAGTTCTCTCTGTTCTAGCTTTATTTTCCGGAGTACGATTTTTTTATAATTCATAATATCAAAGAAAATACCACAAGGGCGGTAAATCGAAGACGAGCAATTGTGAATAAATCACTGCAACGGTTAAACTCTTGTTATTTATCATAGGCAACCAACTGACAATAAAGAGTTAAAGGTCGTCAGCGAGTCAACGAGGATGTGCCCTCGTATATGGAAATAGTGGTTATGAGAGTGTATAGAGAACCCGACTTGAAAAATGACCTAGCATTTTTCTTCGAACTAATCTCGGGAAAACGCGTTCGCCGGAAGTGGGCGGGCGTCCACACATCCGGTTGGCACGTAGCGGTACCGCGTTTCGCAAAGTACGAGTATGTAACGCGCATAAGTCACTTCTCGAAGCTCGTCACATACAGGTGTCATCTCTGCAAGGTGTCAGTGGGTTTTTATAAGTATTAGTCTCAACACTCTGTGCTTTACATTAATGTGTATCGGAGTGTATGGTCACATTAACTTTATTAAAACCGCTACACTTTTATTATCAGAACGCTTCCTGCTCGGAAGAAAAAAAATCCAGAAAAGGAAAAAGTTACAAGATAAACTATATTAAAGGGTGGATAAGTTAATATTGATGAAATAAAGTAATGCCAAATATGGATAATTAAAGTTGTACGTTTCAAATTTGTCTGAGAAAATATAATATATAAGCTTAGATATTGATTTTATAATAACTCTAAGCTCTAAAATTCAAATCGCTTTAAGTGATAAAAGACATCTTCTCAATTGTACAATAAATCAAAAATTGATTAAATAAATTTAACTATTTTAGTCCAAGTCTCTTTTGACATCTAAAATTGAAATTCAGTGGATTATTATTTCGCTGTGGATAAGGTACGTTTTGCGTTGTGGTGTCTAACTCGGAATGGCAGTAACTACTTGCATGGCAATAAAGCACAGGTTTCAAAGGAAATGAGAGTTTGAAAAAGTTATTGATCAAGTATATAAACAATATATAGCAAACCTGGAATGTAGTGTCATTTATTTTTGCCGTCAAGCTTTAAGATTAACTTCATTCCTAAATCTATTCATTTACATGTTTATATATTATATTCAGGCTCTTCAAAATTTATTCCATTTAATATGAACCGATGCTGGAGACACTGAAAAGAGAACACAATCGACTTTCAACTGATTGTAGGTTTGTCGTTTCTTCTTTTTTAGTAAGTTATTCTTGTAGATAAAACAGTAGGATTAATAGAAATATAATGTAGAAAAAGAACCAAACAGATGAGAGAAAAGACTAAGAAGGGAATTTGTGATTTTACCCGAGGGAGAGTCACTCTTGCGATGAACAGAAGAAAAATAAGGGATGACTGGGAGCACCAGAAGCACCCCGGCGGCCTTGTCTTTTAAAGACGATCCAAAGCAAACAGTCGTTAAAATTTATCCCCTTATATACCTTTGTTCCCTGAATCTAGTTCGATTCCGCGGATCGTCAACTTTCAGGTTATGTACGCGCCAATGCCGCAGGGTAGAAAAACAATATTTTTCTGACTGGCAGATCGTATCGGTTCCCGACAAAGGAAAAAGCGAGATACAGCATTTTAATATTAGTCCTTGCACTCGTTGACTCTATATTTGAAATAAAAAATTAATCTTCTGCTTTATGCTTCTTGATGAAATTCTTTAAATTGTAAATATGCTTTTCAACCCATTGAAAGCCACATCTTCAAAACTTAATGAGCAAAGCAATCTGCTTTCATTCAAATTTTAGTATTATTTATTACCGACTGATTCTATTACATTATAGCATAGTATTTACTTCATAAAGCAATATTTGATTATACGTTTTATAACTTCAATGAGCATCTTTTTTATTTCTTGTTTTATTGCAGTTAGAAATATTGTTCGTAATAGATGAAAAAATATTATATATTTCATAATGAAATCTACATAAAGCGAATTTGCTTTTTCTATATGGAATTTATATGTATGGAGGAAAATCTAAAACAGTAAAAGCGTAGAAAATAGTTTTAACTCTATAAATTTTAAATTAGTCAAAATTTCTTTACACAGAATTAATAAAAAAATTTACTAATTTTTAGTGAAGTTCAACTTATTTAAAGTGTATCTAACTAATTCATAGTATTATTTAACTAATTTAAAGTAAAAATTTTTAAATATATGAAGAGTGGACATTCAAAAGGGCGTAACCCACAATTTTTAAAAAATCGTTTTTTAGGCGAAAAAAATTCTTGAGGTTAATGTCAATACAATAGCGCAAACGATTTTTTTTTCCAATCGGAAATATTTTTGTTTTCGACTTGGAAATCAAAAATCTGTATCTCGAGGTGTACTGGCGATCAAAAGGGCGTATCCCAACATTAGCTCTTATGGGAAATCCGGGTTTTTTTTTTTTGAACGTCAGGTTGTTTCGTTATTTTCGTACAGATTGTGGTATCTAGCGTCGTCACCGAGTAGTGTGGACCTCGTACGACATCAGATTCCTGAGAAATTCCGGTTTATTTGTGTCTATCTGTATCCTACCACCGATTTCGTGCGTGTGCGACATAGACGCTCGTCGAATTTTGCAATAAAAAGTGTTGTGTTTTTGAAAAAACCAGTTTTTGCACAAAAAGGTATTGTTTCTCATATTCTCGTGCACATTTTGATGTATTATAATTATCATTATTCCTTCTAGAAGTTCAGTTATAGCGAATAAAAAGAATAAAAAAATTAAATAAATTAAACCTAAAAAGCCAATTTTTTCACTTGAATTTTCAAAAATTGAAAAACATTTTGACAATACGTGTAAAGAATAAAGAAAAAACCAAAAATTTATATAAATTTTCTCATTAATTACCTGCGACGGAAAAGAAACAACGAGAGGGCCGAGACGAGATACGCCCTTTTGATTGCCGATACCCATCGAGTTACGCCCTGGCATAACTTTACGGGCGAATATCTACCGAAGTATCAATCTTAAATCAACTGCCTCACGGGTTTCGACATTTCCCTATGTAATTAGCAACATATCCGAGTTGCAGATTTTTCGCTTAAAAATTGTCGAAATGGGAACGTATTTGTGCCGCCGTGTAAAATTTCAGAAATGTGGGTTACGCCCTTTTGAATCTCCACTCTTCATATACTAAATTTTACTTTGAATTAGTCAATATTGTTGAGCACACCTGTGTACTTTTTCTCATTTGCGGCTGGAGCAATCTCGATAAAATCACCGACTTGCTCTGCACTCTGATTCAGACAAGATATCCGGATAGTACCATTTAGACCACTTCATTTCTCGCGAAACGATCCACGTAAATTTCCAGCAGGTTCTAAAATCGTTCGTACTAACTTAATATAATGTATGAGGTGCTTATTTTGAACGAGTGACAACGGTACACCGAAGAACGAACACGGCAGCAGTAAAACTGACCAATCTAGTAAGAGTGCCTATATTCCCAAGACGAAAATCAGATTTCTCATGATACCTTGTTTTCATTATTTTAAAATTAAATCTCATCTGTTTCGTTCCCACTTTCTTCAAATTTGAATCACAGATCTGAATAATCAGGAATCTCGAAAATTAATTATTTCAGCATATCCACATTTTTTACACCAATTTATTCAACTCATAATTTAACATTCTTTAAATTATCTAATTTTCCACTTTATTTTTTCTATTTGCAAATCGTCAAGACATTAAAATTCCCTTTTCTAGTAACGCGAATTTCTAATTATTCATTTGTTTTGTAAGGTATATAAATAATTATAAGATTAAGAAATTTTAAAATTAGAAAAACAAAATTTGTCTCAAGATGTGTATGTTATCAATCTGTAAGCCTATAAGCTTAAAAAATTTTTAAATCTCTCAACTGTCGAATATTGAAGAATACCCAATATTCCATTTTCAAATTTCTACAATAACCCAAGTGCGAAATTAGATACGGCCCAACACTGGCCCAGCATCGCCAAAACTATGCCGAAGATCGGCTGCCAATATCGTGCCGTTGCTCGAATGATAACTCCGGTATGCACTTGGCGGCCAATGCTGGCCCAAACTCTGGCCGCCAGCACTTGTTTTCGGCAGAGCAACGGGCCAATGCTGTGCCGAACTCTGGTTTTCTCACTTCCAGGATAGTTTGCCGTGGTAAAAGTGACACATGGCCCAGTAATGTGCCGTCCATGAGCCCGACTCTGGCTCTTCTACTTTCAGAACTGGATGTCATAGTAAAAATGACTATCGGTTTGGTATAGGGCCGATACTGGGCCAAGTTTCGGCTGAAGTTCGGTAAATTTAAACAGTCGAAAAAGGCCGCCGTCGTCGGCCCAGCACTTGACCGATGCAAACAGTGACACTGGCCGACTCTTGGCTGCCGAGATTGGGCCAATATTGTGCCGTATTATCACCTTCGGCAATTCGCACTTGGGAAAGCCCGTAAAACTAAAAATTACGAAATGCTTTTAATAATCTGGTGGATAAGACTTTACTTATCGCGCCTCAAAATCGAATACTTTGATTAATACTTGAAAATAATAAAAAGTGCGAATAGATACAATATCCAATGAAAAATTTCGTTTTATTTTTTATTTTCCTGAAACTACTCAGAAAGCAAATTTGTAGATGTCCTAACCCAAATTTATTACCTTGACCAAACCAGAGATTGGCACTAATACTATTTCACAGCACCCAGTTTTCCTCGATATTCAAATGAGTTCAGCACGTTCCAAATCTGCAAAGTTGCAGTTCCGCAACGAACAATCATCGCGCTTGTATTATACGTTAGCGGTCAATTGTTTATTCCCGCTTGTTTCTCACTCCTATGTGATATTAATGTAGACTAGGAATTTCTCCAGCTAACAAGATCCACGTCAACACGTTCAAATATAATAGTCAGACTCGCAATCGAAATATAAATTGGAGATTCTGAAGTTTACATTTAAAAAAACAAGAGAAATTTTCAAACAAAACATTTGATTGCCAACTTAAATCATCAAGGAAGTTTTCGAAACATAATGAAGCTCTAGTGATTAGAAATTAAAAATCAGACTTAGCATAATACACGGATAAAAATTTGATGGTTGAAAGTACCATTGCCAGTGCAGCCCCAGTCCTCAGACCAAATGTCGGCTAACAACCGACTTCGGAGTAATGCCAGTACTGAACCAGTACAGATTTCAGTTCTGGCATAGGATCGATGTCCAGTACCACACCAGTATAGATGGACAATTTCCAGCCAAGTTACCTTTCGGAGCCGCGCCGGTGGTAGGCCGTGCTTATGCCAGTACCGTTCCAGTATTGCAAATCCTTCTGCGGTACTGGCGCGGTACCAAGCAGGTTATAACTTTCCACCTAGGTGTAGTCGAAATATGAGAATGCTCGAAAGTGAAACGCACCCATCATAGATGGTAAAAATTTGCCTCAATGTTTCCATTTTTAAAGTCGCGCTGATTCCAAAACTTTCTTCTATTAGTCCAAGCAACAGGGAATTTATTATGACATTATTTATTTCAGAAAACGGACTACGCCATCAGAAGAAAGGTTGGTCATAGACTAATTGTGTCATGTTTTCGACAACGAAATATGATTTATAAATTTTTTATCAACATTTAAGACCAAAAAATCGCACTTTTTTTACATTTTACAATTAATCGCATTACATAAATTAAAGTGTCAATAGCGCGAAAACGTATTATCTTAAAGTGTCCGTTTTTTATACACTTGAAGAGCATAAAGTCTGCTACTTTTCCACCAAACCTCAACTTGAAAAGTTAAAAATTTACTGAGATATTAATTTGTTTAACAAAAGCTCAATTTTCCGATTTTTCCGAATTTTCTCCGCTTCTAATTATCCAATCAGATCAAGCGACGACTCATTTTGTTCGAAATTAAGTTTTCTACAACTTTTCAATTAATGTCATCAATATTGGATTATTAACTTTAATGTTATAAACAAAAAAATAAAAAAAGTGCGATTTTTTGGTCTTAAATGTTGATAAAAAATTTATAAATCATATTTCGTTGTCTAAAACATGACACAATTACTCTATGACCAACCTTTCTTCTGATGGCGCAGTCCGTTTCCTGAAATAAATTATGTCATAAATCATTCATAACAAATTCCCTGTTGCTTGGACTATATTCGATGACGTATATTTACATCAGAAGATTCGGTAAAATGATATGAATGCTGCTACTATGTCTCATTATTAGACTCGAATTGCAGATAGACAGCAAGTAATGATTGACATAATGAACTTTACCATTATGATGGGCCATTTAGACAACTTTTTCCAATAGTTCTAGTTTACTCTCTAAAATGGTACACGCAGAAAAAAGATCAGTAAAATTTACAGGAAGTTCGGTACTTATTTGGACAACATGACTTTTTAGTAAATTTTACAAGAAGTTGAGTTCAATCAACAGATTTTCTGTACAATTCACTTAGCGTACAGTACAATCAACTTAACTCGGATTTTTTCGTATTCAGTAGATTTAACTGGACGCTGAGTGAAACGTACAGAAAATCTGTTAATTGAACTCAACTTCTGGTAAAATTTACTGAAAAGTCATGTTGTCCAAATAAGTACCGAACTTCCTGTAAATTTTACTGATCTTTTCTCTGCGTGTACTTCTTCTCACGAAACGTAATACATATAGCCATGAAATTTCTCTCCATGTAGATAGGCCCATGGCTTTTTGCAGCGATTTTTACCTGTTATTAACGGAAGTGACGAGGCACATTTTAAAATTAATTTCCAGAAAGCGAAGGGACAATGATTCTCTATCTTTCATACGTGCAATTTTCATTTATTTTTCTCTGTTGGACTTATTGCATGTCCACAGAAATCCCAAAGGGTGCCTGTGTGTACGTACGTGATTCGAAGGACGAAGAGACAGGGTTTATTTCGTTAATAACGATAACGGGTCCATTAGAGCACGCGCAAACAGCAAAGGCAAACGGCTTACGGTAAATTTTGGACGCGCCAACATAAACAGAATACGCAAGTGAGATGCTCGCTTCTAGTGTATATCCTTTGTGTTGCAGTAGCTTTCTAAATACTGGTGCGATTACTCGTGCATGCGATTCATAATGCAGGAAAAATGACCCGTGATTAAAGGATTCCCGATGATAGTTACATTCCATTGTGAGAGTGCGAACAAGAGTAAAATGTTTAAATTATTTACATCTTTTTTTAACCAACGAATCACCTCTTGTGAAAAATTATTTTTTAGGCGTTAAATATCAAGGATTAAAATGAATAAATACGAGGAAAAAATACAATAATTTATGCATTTTTTAATAAAGAAAATAGAAGGGTTTTATTAATGTAAAATGTAATTACTTGCTTGTAACTTTGTGCTATAAATTCATCCGATGATACTGAATGTTTTTTCCCTAAGAACTGGGGATTACGTGACCCCTGAGTACAACGCAATTAATAGTTAATATACCCTAGCAATTTCGGAGACCAACCCCTATATAGTAGCTAAAATTCGATCACGAAGAGTATTATTTTCCTTCTTTATTAACGATTTATGAAGCCTGATACAAGATACGAGGACGTTTTTATTTTTGCAGTATTTCCCTTCTGTTAAGAAACATAATTTTCTGCCCCACCTGTAGCTCTTCTCTCAATCTAAACATTTCTCTTTACATTCTAGGGACATATAATTTTAACATTATTTTCTTCCATTACTTTGTAAGACTTGTGAGATTTGAACTACACATATATTCGGCATTCTGTAAATATCAATTTTGAATAAACTCTCATCTTTTATGTTAAACTTTCCGTTTGTTTCTCTTACAGACTATCATATTTCTAATAGTTAGTGTACGTTTTAAAACCATATGAAAATTAATTGATTGAGGAGAGAAACACACACTATCATGGTAAACCCCATAACCACAGTTAGTAGTACTAATACCGATACAGCTACCGCGACTCACATGTAGAGGACCAAATGGGGAAAAGTACTTTCATCCTCCCGAGCAACGATGCGGCATAGTATCTAGCCATGTTTACTGAAGGAATAGAGATATGCGTTTTACTTTACTCTTGCATTTTCTAGCGCGAAGTGTAGGCAAATGGAGCAAAGGGGTCATGGAAAGCTATGTTATTGTGAGAAAAAGGGTTTAAAGAGAAGGGTCAATGGCAGGGACAAGGGACGAGTAAACTCAAGTGCAAGTACCATGTAACCAGTGTGTACGAAAGGGTAACAGAGGCGAATGGCAATAGAAAGGCAGCATTGGGGTCCCATGTGCCTGTCACAGTTTTACAAGTCCATAAAAAGAGGAATTTCAGACTGAGTTAAATATTGTTGGTCGCTTGCTCTGAATTTCAAGCACACCAACCTCAGACAAATTCAAACCTCCACAGACTTAGGCAAATTCATGGACTCTTCACCCGAAAGTTTCACGAAAATTGTCAAAAGTTCTAGTTTATCTGATCTCAGAATATCAATAGTTTAAACTTCTTACGGCATGGAGAAACTTTTAATGGCAATATATGTTTTATTTTATATTGATAATTCTAAAAAATATTAGGAATCTAGGGAAAATTAAGGTTTAATGGTAATTATTCCTAGTTGACTGGAAATTTTTCGTAGTCAAAATACTACACGGAAAAAGGAGTTTAGCAAAGTTTATAGAATTTTTTAAGAGCTGGGGATACAGGCATTTACCGAACAGAGTTCTGTAAAATGTATAGAACTTTTCAATATAAAATGCAGACATTCAGAAAAAATTATTGAAAGTTCTACATTAATTATGAAAAGTTTTATAAATTTTGTAGAACTTTGTTCTGTAAATGCATGTATCCTCAACTCTTGAACAGCTTTATAAAGTTTATTGAACTTTTTTTTCCGTGTAAAGATTAGGAAAATTATATGAAACTTTAATATAGGTTATTATAGCAAAGTTCGATACGATCTATAGTATATTGTGATATAGGCCATTTAAGGGGTCAGTAGGGTAATCTTTGTTCAAAAAAATTTTTTTTTTTTCTGCATTTTCTGTTTCCTTATACCCTTAGAATTTCTACGGAGCAGGCATAGCCGATTAGGGGTATGTCAATTTTTCTACGTTTATGTCCATCTTTGTATAAGTTTTCAGTACCTCAAACTTTAAACGCGTTTTTCTCAAAACACACTTTTTTAAACTGGCCGACATGATTCCGGCCGAACTACTTAACCGATTTCCTTAAATTTTTTTTTAAATGTTCACAAAACGCCTGGCTATCGTCCCTACCACGGACATGATTTTTTATTAATTATTGGCAATATTATGACAAAATTTATGTTAAAAAACATGGGGAAAAATCGACAAACAAAAAAATGTTGATAACTTTTTTATTTATTAACATTTTTTCATGATTCTGGTAGGGACGATAAAAATTTATGTACTTTTTAAGAATCAGTTGGGTTTTTATGTTTCAGATGATCCAAACATGAGAAATCGCGTCGGCCAGAAAAAAACCGCATTTTTTCATCCAGCCATTACTCCGACAGATGTTATCAAAAATTTTCGAAAAAATTTGTTTATACACTCCATCATATGCCTCATTATGTGTAAAAAAAGTTTCATTGTCAAATGAAAATTTCTATAAAAAAAAATGTCAAAAAAACAGGCCACATTACCCTACTGACCCCTTAAACCCAATTGTGAAGTTAGATACGGCCCAGCATTGAAAAAAATGTTGCCGAAGATCGGTTTGCCAATATCGTGCCATTTCTGGAATGACAAAGGCCGCCATCGTCAGCCCATAGCACTTGATCGATGCAAACGGCGACACTGTGCCGTATTATCAGCTTTGGCCATTCGCACTTGGGAAGTTCAGTATTTCGCTGTTGAAAATTCTCATTATGACACGTTTTTCCCTAACTTGAAACATAGTTTAGCAAAAATTGTAAATTCATGTTTCTCCGTGTGCCGTTATTATTTACAAAATTATAATATTTGTAACATAAATCTCTCAATTTTAATATCTTTTTAAAAATAACTTATCAAGCCTTCAAAACTTAAAATTTAATAATAACGTATAATTTATAGTGCATAAATTTCAGTTCTAAGTGTTTTTGAAAAAATCTCTTTTTGTTCAGATCGAACAAAATATTTTTCGATTGTATATTTTACGCAAGAAAAAATTTTTTAGTTGTCTTTGGCTTCGTATTTGGTAATTTGGCAAACCTAAAAAGACATTACCAATAGTTCCGCTTTTCTCTTCATTGGCATGAAGACAGAAACCGGAACCATTAATAATTCTCCCCATCGCTGTTTAATCGACCAATTGGCATAATATGTCAGCGACGATTCGAGTTATTTCTCCTCTTTCACTTTTACCGCAGAACATTTGTTCAAAATCCAAATTTTCAAGTGCCGACTTGAAATAACAAAAATTTCTACTATTGAAAAAAACGTTATAAAAATTATACTGTTTAAAAGGTATATGCTCTTTGCTAAATTTCTTTCTTAAACAATAACTTTGTTACGAGGAATTATCAATACTTTGGTCACGAACGATCGGCAAATTGTATTCCTGTTAGAGACCAGTATAGAAATAGTATCTATTATAGTCAGAAATGTGAACACAAACGTGGTAGCTCTTATGCAAACGACGGAGGTAAAGAAGAGGGAACACAGCATCGCAGGCGAAATGCTTCCGAGTCTCTCCAGTGTCTCAGAATACGGGTCGACCGGAAACTCGGGGAAGGAACTACGGAGACTCGCCTGTGCAGAGAGTATTATATACGTACTTCCTTTCTCTTTCCTTCAAGGAGAGCTTCACTGAGAGACGTACGTTTAGTGCCTAACTGTCCTTGCATCGAGAAACCTTTGTACGGAAGAGGGAACATCCTCCACAAATTATAGACTCTCTAAATCGTTACTACTAAAAGAACCGGAAACAATAACGCACGCCATGTTTCTTTATTTCGTACAACCTATACTCCGTTTTCTAAGATTTGTTAGGCTCTTGCTAAATTACTGAAGAGGGTAATCCGTAGCGTGTTCAATAGAAATAAACATTCTTCATTTTTTTAAGCACAATCGCTGAATTTTATTCTTTTTGAACTGTTTTTCACTTATAGAACCATTTTTCTACACATTGATTTTTAGAACGTATAAATATAACAAGAAAACATATTATATTAGTTTGAAAATATTAAAAAAAGATTTTTTAAATTAATTTAAGATTTGAAGTAATCAATTAACTAGAATACCTAACTCAATTGTTGCGAGATAACTTTTGTAGTTTTCAAAAAAAACTTTCTGAAAATATATAAAATGCAACAAAAGATATTAAAAAATGTATGTAGATTTTGATGAGGTACAAGGAGAAATCCAAGTTTACAATTTTTGCTAGATTACGTTTCAATTCAGGGGAAAAAATGTCATAATGAACTTTACTATAACCTATACTACAGTTATAAATAATTTTTTGAACATTTAGTATTTTGACTGCGAAAAATTTCCAGTCTGCTATAGGAATAATCATTTTTTGAATTATCATTAGGAAAAAAGCATATATTGCTATAAAAAGTTTCTCCGTGTAGAAATGTTGAAAACAATTTTATAGTCAACTGTAAATGCCAAACATTCTTTTCAGTTTTATTTTCTCTGAAGGAATTTTTTGTTGAATCTCTACTAGAACAAACTTAAGAGATGTTTTTTATTGTCTTTTATTATATTTCCCAGATTTTCAGAATATTTCTGGTTGAATTTGTCCTCAACTACGTTTTTAGATAAGGTAACCAGAAATTTGGTTGGAATCACCAATTTTTCAGTTACCCCGACCTAATAAATATAATCAAGGACAAATTTAAGCACGATGATTCTTACTAATACCAGAATTTTCTCTCAGCTTACTAGAATATCAAGTAGAATTAACTTTATTAGAATATTATAAAATATAATACTTCAATGTATAATTTATAATATGAAAAGCGGAAAAAGTTACTAAAATTTCTCCATCATATAATTCTTCAATGAGTGTTAATATATTCAAAATTAAATTTTAACAAATGTATTGACTTGAATAAAATTTATCAAAACTTAATTCTATCAATTTATCAATAAAAACAAAAAGATGTTTTAAGTTCGTTGTTGAGATTTATTTATGATTAAGGGGGTATCATGCGATCCTAGGAAGCATTTGGAAAATTCAATTAATTGCAATTTCAAAAAAAGTTAATGTTGTCATTCAATACGTATTCTAAGGCTAAAATGTTCGCTACACGGAGAAAAAATTTGAATATATAAATAATGTCACTTTTAGTAACAATTACTGTAGTTCAAAGTTCAATGCAGTTTTTTACAAAGGTACTTTTTGAAACTGATCGAATTTTAAGGAATAATGGCTTATTTTCTTCTCTAAACAATTTTAAAAGACTCTACCGTCATAACTTTTTTAATTTCTCTCATTTTTTAACTACAGCTATATGTTTATAGAACTTATTTAGTTTTTCAACACTTTTGAGTAGCAGTTAGTAAATAAGAGATTAATTAGAAAATCTAATATAGTATAGACTTTGAAATTGTTTAGAGATGAGAACAAGCATACTCTTCTTGAAATCTGATCATTTTTAAAGAGTAAACTTAAAAAAACTGCAATAAAGTTCGACCCAAAATAATTGTTATTAAAAAAACATGTTTCATGTTTTTAAATTTTTTCTCCGTACAACCAACATTTTATTCTTAGAATATCTATTGAATAACAGCCTCAATATTTTTTCATGTGGTGATAAATTAATTTTTACAAAGGCTTCCTAAAAACGGCAAGATTCCCCTTGAGTTAACAAAAGAACAAGATCCGACCAAAATTGTGAAAATAAGAGCATTTTTTGTGTTTATAAAAAAATCAAAAATTGTAATATTGGTTTCTTATAGTGCTCATAAATATCTAATTATCCTTATAATATTTTTCGATTAAACCGAAATTAGAAAAGTTACACTGAATTGAATCTCGGAAAAAGTCAATAACAAAATTTCCTTTTACACTTAAACTATAGGAGATACAAAGAAAAGTTATGATAGAGAATTGTTTACTCCAAAAGAATCTACAAATTTGAATCGCAAAATTTTTCTATAAGATGTATATATATTTTTTTTTTATTTAAAAATTACTATTTAAAATCTAAAATTCAATTTTTCAACCAAAATATATGAAGTACAAAAAAAAACCTGAGAATGCAAAATTGTTCGCTTCAATAATACATATAAATTTTGTCTGACAAAGTTTCTGTTAGAATATATGTATATTTCTTATTATTTTTTAATGCAAGTGTGGCTCTAATGGATATAAATTTTAAAAATCGAGCGCAAAGCGCGAGTATCATGATGAGAATATGTACCTTAAGGCCGATAGAGCCTTAAGCGAGCCGCGCGTGAAGTGTGCGATGAGAATGTGCCAATTTCCAAAAATGTAAAAACTTGTTAATCAAGAATCAACGTATTCGAGAAAACTGTTTGATTCTTGAAAATGTTTCCTCAATTTCATTAAAGGCAATTCAATAAAAATAGTATTTTTTGATGATACCAGTGTGCAAAATGCGGCAACCCCGAAATCTATCTCAAATAAAATGTCTTGAGAAATCGTAAATTTCTACTCACTGCTCGTGTCCTGTTTCGGCTGGTTACCCGGCGACGTAACCCAGTTGACTTTCATCTCCTGAAACAAACGTGAAGAGGGTTTTTGATTTAGTTGTGGAAGTTGCTGGTGGTCAGGGACAGCATGCATCTTGTTACACAACATACATATATATCTAAGAAGTAAATAAAAATCTTATCTCAACCTTAGCTTCTTTTTCAGGTAAAAAAGGTTGAGAGTTTGACGGGTCAAAGCCGATCGAGTGCATATAAGGAGCTTAAGAACCTAAAAGCGTACTCAGGGTTCAACCACTCTTTGCTTCGTCCTCCCTCTCCTCTCGATACACATTTATTCTTTCCTTTCATGAGATTTTCCTTAATATTCATAAATAAGGATTGTGAATCCACCAAAGAACGATTTCTATAGTTACAAAATTTTAACAAATATAGTGTAGAAAAAAGTTATCTGCAAAAAAATTCTTTCCGAAATAGAGCCTTCAAATTCAATAGTCCTACCTAACCCTGAAAATTGGATTTTTTATGCATTCTAATGTACAATCTTACGTCAAAGATATCTGATAAATAGTCAGGGTCATTTCAGCGAAACTGCTCGTGCCTTTTGAGAAGATAGAGATACCCGAAGTGCATCTTTCTACCGGAAACGAGATAAACTTCCGGATTTTACTTTCCTGAGCTGTTCAATTTTCATTGTTCAACTATAAAGCTTTTAGTACATACAATATTATATATATATATATATATATATATATATATATAATACCTATCTAGTATTTTCATCTTGGATGCTTTTGCACATAAAGCCTTTGTTTAATGAAGATCTTGAAAATAAATTGTACTTACAGTTTTGAAAGTTCATTGAACAATGGAAATTTTTTTTTTTTATTAAATGATTAGTTTTTGATTCAGAAAATTAAAAAATAGTGTATTGTTCATGAACGATTGTATATTTAAAGAACCCTAAATATAAACATAATAATTAATTTTTTTATGGAAAAAAAAATTTTGTCATCGTTTAATGAACGTTCAAAACTGTAAGTACATGAAAATAAATAAAAAACAGAAATTGTGTTATATGTCATTTGTGTTTCTTGAAGCTATTATCTTTTACAGAGAAATCACTGCAATCATAGTAATTTTTTTCATTATCTTCATTGATTTTTAAAAATCAATAACTGAAGGCAATAAAAACTAAAAGAACTTTAAATTCAGACTGAAGTAAAAATATCACGAATATTGAATAGTACTAAAACACACACGCATGAAAAAATCCGATGTTTTCATTTTTCACCTGTAATAACAAAAAACCATTTTCATCCTATCCGGTTGAATTTTCGCTAGAATATTTAATAGTAATATTCGTTCTTTTTCTCCTTTTCAGTGAAAACTAAAAATATTTTTTTATTTATAAAATGGTCCAAGCTATTTCGACATCAATTGGTCAGTAAAATGGTTTCTAAAATTTTTTAAATTGAAACTTTGAGTTTCGAAACTCTAAAATGTGATTTTTTCTAAGTAGACCACTGATTGAATTGAATTGGTTTTTACAGAATCACCGTAGAATTCAAAAGCAATTTTAATGAAAATTAGAACGAACAAATTATACAGTATTTTATGATTTTAATATATTTATTCTTGCCTCGACTCATAAAAACATGCAAACCCCTTGACGCTGAAAATCATAACAGATCCAATTGTTAATAATTCAAAAAAATATAATTGTTTTCAAGTCCTATATTATTTCTGTAGAAATCATGTCAACCTCGCAAACGGAGAAATTTTAAAACCCCGTAATATCTTTCCGTTTGTACTTTTTTGAGAGAAATTTTAGTCAAAAAAATTGTCTTACCGACTCTTCAGTTGGTTTAGTTTGACTTAAAAATAAGTGACATGAGCCAAAATAAATGAACTCACGTGATTGTTTTTGTGGTGAAATTTTGTAGAGATTTAAAGTAATGGTTGTGGAAAATGATGGGGTGAACAGTTTATGGAAATAAAATCCTTCTGCTCGTCGTCAGGAGGATGGCAAACTGGTGCCACAGTAGGAGAAGCAGGTTTTGTGAGATAGTGTTGGTTAATGGAAAAATGGTGTCAGCGGTGTGAACGACACTCTCATGTGAAGCGTTAATTCGGAACACGCGACTGTTGACGTAGATATTGAATCGTTACTTTTCATTTTCTCAATCTACCTATCCACTATGCACCGATATTCTCTACAAACTTGCGGTCTGCATGCGACCATAGTGCAGTCTCGTGTAATTCCTGCTGATAATGCGAAAACTAAGTATGGACTTAAGTATAATGTGGCGTATACTTAAAAAAAACTCCAATGGTAAACATAACCCATATTCTGGTCAAGAGAACTCTCCACACTCATATTAAAAAATTTTATCGATTCTGGCCTTCTGAAAAAAAAAAAACTATTTCTCTCAATCAATGGATATATAAAAAAATCGAGTCATATAAAATTAGTATTGATACTTTGGTGAGCTTTAACGTATCGTAATTAAAATGTCCCAATTTGTGCAGTCTATCAAGCGGATACTGTTTGAGAGAAACGGTAATTGGCTACTGGGATGTTGCTTACTTTAGCTGAGGTAAATCACAGTTAAATAAACAAGACCAAGATATTTAATCAGTTACGTATTTGCACTAATTTAATCAACGTTAAAATTATGTATTAATGAGCCTTTAAATTGTCTAATTATTTTAAGTGGATATGCATACCAAATGTTTGTGAATTTATTTGTTTACACCTTTTGTACTTCCTTGCTCTTGTTTTCATGTATTTACAGTTTTGAACGTTTATTTAACAATAAGAATTTTTTTTTTCGAAACAAAATTAATTATTATGTCTATATCTAGAGCGTTTTAAATATACAATTTGTTATCGAATATACGCTACTTTTCAATTTAATGCGGAAGAAATTAATTAGTTAATTTCAAATAAAAAATATTTTTCATCGTTTAATGAACGTTCAAAACTGTAAGTACATTTTCTTTTCGAGATCCTAAATGAATCTGATATTGGAATGCTTTTGAAAATTGCGAATCACGGTAAAATAGATTTATATAAAAATAGTTCCATTGATTTTTTTCAAAATGTATAATTTTGGCAGAAAAAAATTAAATGACTAAATTAACAAAGAAAAAACAAATTATTTATTACAGCTAACATCGAGTTAATTCTTCCTGAAATATATCAGCTACAAATGGAAGAACGAATATAAAAACGTTGCAAAATGTTTATTGACTTCAAAATATTAAATGTAAAAAACATTTAAGAATTTTTTCGCATATATAGGGTAAGTTTTGTATATTGAGATATAAATATCTCAAGAAATACGCATCACACGAAAACAATGTTCACAGTAAAAATTTTTTATTTTCAAAGGGAAAAACAGATTCGCAAAAATTTACACTACTCCCTGGAGGCGAGAGGGAGGCAACTTTGAAATTTTAAATGGGAGCCTCTATTTTTATTGCAGGTTCGGATTCTCCATCAAAATCCATTAACATCAATCAAAAAATCATCCTACATTTGTATAAAATATAAAGTTTTATTCAATAAAAAAAAATTAACCTTCTACTATGGGATATTTTTAAACGTGTTAGGATTTCAACAAAAACAGTTGCTTTTAATAAACAAATAAATACTGAATAATAAAAAATGATTAAAAGTGAGTAATAACATTTTCAATGAATTATTGGAAAAGTCGCATTTAATTTATTCGTTGAAACATAAATATTGAAGCATAATATACACAACTAGTGATACCTGAATACACATATCTTCGCACATCGAATTTCGATTCAGAAGATTATAATATTGAAGAGAACAGACAACAGATCACAACTAGTATTAAAATAACAGAATGAACATTATGATAATTGAACCACATTATAATTTGCAAGGTCAAAAGATGTGCTGCGAATTGGAATACGATAACGCATCCAACGGTTTGAAAATGACGTATATCGCATAATCAGCTCTACATTACACGTTTCTAGTTTTCATATTAGTTCTAACGTTTGCGATGCTAATACGATATTAACTTCCATCAAAAATATTTAATTCTACGAACAGTAGGATGATCAGGAAAATTGACAATTATTGAATGAAATTGTAATTACAAATATAATTCTGAAAATTAATAATAAATTAAATAATTAATATCAATAGTCTTCTATTCTCAAAGAATGATTTACAAAATTTTCCTAAAAAAATTTCCTTAGAAAGAAGGGTTATCATAAAGTTAGATAAAGGCATAAAGTATTAATTTTCAAAATGTTCATAAAAATAATTCTACTCTTCATGTTAGTTTATCTATTGAGACTGTAGTTATACAAGAAGTAAATAAAGTTTCTCGAAAAAGGATAAGGTATAGAGAGAAAGAGAGTATATAAAAAAGCAAAGAAAAAGTGAAAAGTATATGGCGCGAAATGGATGCTGACTAAAGAATAAAGTAATAAGGAGGAAAGTGGCCGAGTATGGGTGAATGAGTAAGAAACTAAGTAAATGGATAAGTAAGTAAGGAAGTTGGGTACAGAGAAATGCCCAAGACGCAACCGGGTACAAGTCCCGCAGCATGTCTGCAGCAATTTGCAACTTTTAATAGTTAACTCAAACCCCACCCAGCTGTCTTGCAGGACCAAAACCATCCGTGGCTTTATACCTTATGCACAAGCAAAATAACTTTATATACTCGACTTTCTAACAGTTAATGCGCAGGCGCCTTAAGGAGTTTCAGTTCTGAAATATTTATTTATTAAGGCTGAAACTTTTACCAGGTAACCACATTTTCTGATTATTTTTTAGGTAATCAACTTTCTGGATTTTTTTTAATTTATAAAAGGTAGGGAAAGGAGGTGCATTACTCCGCAATGGACTTTTTATTTTCAAAATGTGAAGAAGATAAATAAACAGGTATATAACCATTGCCGGAGATTCCAACTAGTTATACTTGAAATTTAAGTTACAAATATCGTTAATTTTGAAATGAGAAGCTAGTAGGATTGATATATTCTACAGATACTATACGGAAAAACCCAAGTTTACAATTTTTCGCAGTGAAATAATAAAATTTATATGGACTGTATTATAATTTACCGTAGATTGTAGCAAATTTTACTATAAGCTATACTGAAGTTTCATATCATTTTTCGAATCTCTTGTATTTTGAATGCGGTAAATTTCCAGTCCGTTAAGAATAATTACCATTGCACCTCAATTTTCCCTAGATTCCTAATATTTTTTAGAATTATCATTATAAAATAAAACATATTTTGCTGTGAAAAGTTTCTCCGTGTTTGATTTCATTGGATAAAATAATTTATTTTTATTTAAAAAAAATTTTACTGTTAGTCTACACAATCTTGGAATTTACACTGTTGAGGTCAAGATCTCTAAACGGTTGTTTTTTCTGGGATATTATTTACCAGAAGTATTTGACTAGCTTCAACCGATAAACTTCACTTACCCACAAAAGTATTGGTAGGAAACTAATATATACACAGCTAACACTCAAAAAGTATTTTAATAAAATCAATAAAAATTTATTTAGATTAACCCAAGAATTTATTTCATGACACCAAAGATTGTTCATTTGAATTTTATTTGATTAAAAGAAACATGTATTTCAGTTGATTCAATTGAATTTTTGTTGATTTAAGGGGCTAGACTAGTTTCTCACTTTCAAAAAACCGATTTTTTTTTCACATTTTTCGATAGTTTAAAATTTAAAGAATAATATTCCAGAATATTAGAGTATGATAAATTTTATTTTATAACATAAAAATCAGTAGTTAAAACTTTAAACGCGTTTTTCTCGAAACTGCATTCTTAAAAATGGCTGCAGCTCTAACTCGCGAACAAAATGATAAATCGATTCGGAATTTTCAGGGTATACTCAGCACAAATAGGATTCGATACTTTTTTTCAAAACGCCGCTACTTTGTTAATTTTCGATATTTTCCAAAAATCCTAGTTCATTATATGTAGAATGTTATATAGTTTAACGCCTTCTTTCTTTTTTTTTTATTTCAGGCACTCTAACGTCACATACAACTGCAGCCGTGTTGCTACTTTTTTTTATGGACCGCCAAGAAATGGCTTATACCTTGGTTATAATTCTATATTTCAATGTCAAAAAATTTGTGAAACTACATTGAACAATGCTAAATACAGTCTAAAAAATCTCATAACATTTGATCGTATAATTTTATTTACTCCCAGAAAATCGACCCCATTTTCAGTAGTAGAAACTAGTCTAGCCCCTTAACCAAATTTTTCTTGAGAAAGTGGTTTGGTTAGATCAAGTACACTTTTTTCTTTCATGGAATAACTAGTGTAACCCAATTATAGTCAACTAGTATCTTTTTTTATTCAAGGCCATGGGCCATGCAGGTCACGTGACCAATTCAGTTACTGGGCATCGACTTTTTCTCCATATATAAAATTGTTGATAATAATAAATAGGTCAATATTTGGGAAATTATAAATAATAGCATATGGAAGGAATAGGGGAAGGCATAGTGCATTGAATAAAAATTTAAACAAATTTTTGAATTGAATTCTGTTGCACTGGTCTAATACTGTCGGTAATATACTCTGTTTTGCTAAAATGACTTATTTTATTTTTTATATCATTATGAATATTCAAGACATAACAGACTTGTCTCAGTAATTTTTTATTCATTTCCAAAAATTTTAAGACTTCAGTTTTATAATTTAAAATAAAAAAAATTACAGAATTTCTATTGAAACGAAGTTAACAGACGTTCCTTATTATCTTCAGATACATTTACCAAATTTTGAGCAAGGTATTTTATGAAGAAAAAAATTTATTTTACAAGGCTGAATTAACATATAATTTTTGTCACGTGACCTGCTTGGCCCATGGCCTTAATAAATATACGAAATGAATGAATTCAAGTTTCATTTCAGAGAGAATACTAGAAATGAACCGCGGAGCAAGAAATTAATAGTATTAGTGATATCTATGAATCTTCATTACATGTTGTTTTCTTTAAAAAACGAAATTAAGAATTGGGCCTCTAATAGTTAGTTGACTAAATTTGAACATAATGCGTGAGTTATAACTCAGTTCTGTAACCGAGAGCGTGAAATCGGGCAGATATTGCAGGCTGCTGCACTTTTGACCTCGACCGACTGTCCACCCAGTAGATATTTATTGTCCTATTATCTTGATTGATACTCGGTCGAGCGACTGAGGCTAGTATCTCATGTAAGTACGTTTAATGGCATGAGGCCGTTTTGGATTTTCTCCTGCTTCCTACATGAAAAGTTAAGGTTAGACGAGTATTCGGTCGTTTCGCGATAAGTTTTCTTCCTAGACGGTTCATCTTTATTTTTTGACCACATGACGCCATTAAATGGGAGAGGAGCAGTTTGGATTCTCGGTCGGCAAACTACCTGCTCATAACTCACGAGAATACTGTCGTAAACACTTACAGAGACTTATTTCCCGCTTAGGCGTAATAATTTCTGATTTTACCGGACCGACGAATTTCTCCCCCGCAGATATTGCTGTTATTATCATTAGGTAGTTGATTTATCATCATCATGGTCTCACATTAAATTCTAAGTGAACTAAATCCATTTTTGATAAAGCTCTTTTTTTAAACCCCACCCTACATAAATAAATAAAATATTTTCAAAACATCCAAAAAATTATTTTTATATCTAAACAGAACTTTTTCAACTCACTATTAAAATCTTTTTTTAACGCAAAAAAGTGGTACTTTTACAGAGTCTATTATGAATAAGTTTAATTCCAATAAGTTTCGAGATTCGATATTTTCGAAATACCGGTTTTATTCGAATTTTTCGAAAAATGACTATTTATTATAACTTTGTGTGTGCCATTTGACCGAACGATTTTATGAAAAAAATTTCAACCGATGAGTGAAAATTCAAGTTTCAGCAGTTATGACCTCTCAAAGTGGACTACTTTTGACCTATTTTTCAGAGCAATTTCCCCCTGCGGAGTTTTCTGGAAACAGGCGTTCTATGGGCAAAGTACGGCAGTGATGCCAAAAAATGAGAGGGAGTTAAAAAATTCTACATAAATAAAAAAAGGGCCTTCTAGCTCTATTAGTTTTTGATTTTTGATCTTTCGAAAAGTTCCTTTTTTTGCTAAAATCAAAAAATTGTATTTTCTGAAAATATCTCGTTTTAATGTTGATTCTCCGATAAGCTCGAGAAAAGAAATTTAAGTAAACTCAAACTTGCGTGAAATGGAGTAAAATAAAGTGTTCCAGCCCTAATAGTTCACAAGTTATGACCCTGGCAAATGGACCCTTTTTGCATATAATTTATCACCTGAGTGTACCATATGAGGCAAGTACCCAGGTAGAAATGTATTAAGTTTCACTTGTCAGTTGATTAGTAAATAGCAAGTCAAAACTAGTAAGAAAATATTCATAAGGAACTTACTAGTTCTTTGTAAGTTTAAATATTACAAGCTGAACTGGAGTAAAACTTGTCCAGTTTCCCCCGTGATTAACTTTTGAATATTTCTTGTAAGTAATTGTTGAGGCATTTGTAATCAAAAACTTGGAATCATTTCATTTAATGTGTGCGTACTAAAAATACAAGTTAAATGTCAGTATTAAATTTAGTCCGTTTGTGAGGTGTTGGATAAAAAATTTGCATATCGAAGAATAAACCGTAAAAGAGAAGGAAAAAGAAACCGAGTGAAGAGGTTTCGTAAAAGGAGAAAAATTAGCCAAAAGTATCAGTATGAGCCCGGTAAGTATTCATCGCAATACGTCTATATTTTACAGGTTATGACATTAGATTTTCAATAAAATTCGCAATTTACCTTGTTTTGCTTCTTGATCAAAATGTTGCACAATCATGTCACGTACAATTTTTTTTTAATAAACAAAGTCCTTTGATTACTTTCTTATTTAATCTATAATTCCTCGGGATCCCGCATAAGTTTTCGTTGCCTGATTTTCAAAAATCTTTTTATATTCTCATTTTTGGTATTAGGTTCTTATATAACGAGTTTTATGGCAGATGGATCAACTGATGCCGGAGAATTTTTAGGAATCGTCGTTCAAAGCCCATTAACATCAAATTTTATTGCTCGAAATCTTCACTCAGATTCGTGTACATATGTCAGATTTCAATTCTTAACAAAGAATTATCTATTGTCTCAAAAATAACTAGAGAGTGCCTCAACAATACTTCAAAAGTTTAGACTCACTAATAACTTAAATGGCGCAGCATTACATTTCTTTTGAATAACTTACAGGTTTTCCTAAAGAGGGCCTCACTAGTTGAAAAGGAAAACATACGAGTATCTCAAATAAAACTCTTTAGAATTTCTACTTGGGTACGGACATATTTGAAAATTGTTATGCAAATTAAATACTATCATAACTGCTGACTTATTAGAGCTAAGACTTTGTCCTTTGTGGCAAATTAAACACTTGAATTTTTACTTGCACAGTAAATCCTAGTTGATCAATTTGATCCCAAAATTGAATCAAAATGATCTGCAACACTTTGATACAAATTTCAGGTAGTAAATTTCATAGTAAACAAAACGGAAATAAATAAACAAGTAACAATTGCCGCTCAACAGATACGAGTGAACTTGTACACATATTCATTTTTTGACATTCAACAGTGGATCATTTTGATCCCAAATTGGTAGTCAGTTTGCACGGAAAAAAATAATTAGCTGCATTAGCTAAATATTCGCTACCACAGCTAAGAAAGTTACTTGATATACGGACAGCGAATGTCTTAGCTGTTAATACTAACGTCTATTCGCTACAGTACTTTAGCGATGCCAGCTAATTTACGTTAGCACTGGTAACAACGATTGTGAGCAGTAGCCTATCGGTCGTGTTATCTTCCTATTCTAACAGCGTTTGAAGAAGTACTAGTTAATTTTATTAGCAATTGCTGCAAATAGAGGTAGCACTCAAAATCATTGATTTTGAACTTCCAAACCTACATTTAAATACAGTTACACCTGGGTGCTTAAGAAAAAAATGATCTCGTAACCCTTCTATACTCACAAAAGTCTACTGGAAAGTTATATCAAAACAACTAATTTCTTGCGACATATCGTAACCTGCAAAATTAAAAATCGAAAAAAACTGATTCAGTTCTAACCTTAATCACAGCATAATTTTTCAAGAATAAGAATAAAACGTGAGCTGCTTTGATAACCAAACTTATAGCTACAAGTAGAAACATTACCGGGAACAGTAGCGACTTACTTGCCAGTCCAGCCTCTCAATTGTACAAGTATACAACACTTAGAATTGAGATAACCTCAGTATAAGAAGATAATTAATATCACAATAAAGAACCTATTACAAAACTTACAATACAATCTTCAGAGATCAGTTACAAATCAGTCATTTGCATTATAAATTAACGCGAATCGTCGAATTATTTATAAATTAAATTTAAAACAACGCGACAGGTGTACAACTTACCATTTGCAGCAGAATATCTGACTAGTCGCGCTTTGTGCGCATGAGCAGCACAGAAAACGCGGGATGTCTAAGCAGCCGTTAGCAACCGCTGCTAACTTCTTACATATCAGCGCAAAATTTTAAAAGCTACGAGTACGAATTTTGAGATTTTCTAGGAGAGTAAACTGTTTTAGCAGCAACAACCAAATGATTAGCTACAACTCTTAATACGCTAAGGAGTCCAATGCAAATTTTCAACTTCGATTGCAGCTAACATTTTTTAACTGTCCCAGCAAACTGTTAACTCTCTCAGCAAACTTTTTATCAATCACAATTAACTAGTCGACAGCTAACTGCAGTTAGCAGTAGCAGACATTTCATTTTTTTCCGTGTGATCTGCAACATTTTGATCTGTTAATGTTTACTGTGTGTCTGGTAGACATTTTACATAAAATCGTTCGGTCAGATGGTACACACAAAGTTATAGAAATAGTGATTTGAACATTTCTTTGTACACTGTTAGAAATGTTCGGAAATTTAAAAAAATTTTATGTTACAAAGGTAACGTAAAATTTTACGTTATTTATGATGTTTTTCAGTAAAGGTATCTTAATATTGCGAAAAATGTACTTAATTTCCTGAATTTTTTCTTAATATTATGAAACTTAACTGAATTTTAATAAAATGTATCTTAAAACTACCAAACTGTAACAGAATTTTTATAAAATTTATTATATAATTACGAATATGTAACAAAATGTTCAGTTACACTCTAGAAACAAGTGTGTTACTTTACACGTAAATCACGATAGTAAATTTTGAGGCATTTGAAGTGTGTATTTTCAATATACATTACAAACGTAACGTTTAATTTTCAAACACGTTAACGTTTTGTACCCGAAAAATTGAGTTGGCAATGTTTAGTAAGTACACACTTCGCTCAATTACACACTTGATAACGTGTATAGTGTGTAAAAATTACACATTTCACTACACACTGGTTTTTAGAGTGATACATGTAACTGCATAAAACTTTAGTTACACAAAACGTAAAATTATTCCTGTTACAAGTTTCAGATTTTCCAGATAGAAGTATCAGAATATTCAACACTTTGTTACTGAAAATTAAAAAATTGTTTCTTAAATTCCCTAAAAAGTAACTGAATTTTCTGAAATTTTATCTTAATTTAACGAAACTGAAACTGAATAAAATCCCAGTAACGTGTTTTGGGAAATTACGGTAGAAATTTCTAACAATGTACAACGCAATAGAAATAGACCATTTACGAAAACGTAAATTTTGAAAATTATTTAAAAAAAATAAAAGCCCCCTTTGGCAATCGATTTGTTCTACAGTTTTTAGAGCTTATTTAAGACCGCGTCAAGAATCTATTTAAAAAAACCGACTCTGAGAATTATTACAGAAAATCATGCTTTTTTACAACGTGCTTCCTGGACTACAAACAATATCTGCTTACCTATTTCAATCAAATTTAGAATCATATGTTTTCAATACGAATTAAAATGAGTAAATTAATAATATCAATACAATCAGTAGAAAAAACTACTGATTAAAATTAAGAAAGAAAATATTAACTCTTAGACCGTGAACCTGGGTCGTTTGTGTCCAGCCGAAAATCAAATGTAGCTGTAATTTTTGGAAACGCGTAGAAAGGTCGTCACTGTCGCTTTGTAAAAAAAGTTATCGACCCTAAAGATTCGCCTATCGATTCTCGGCGCGGTAGTGTCAATGTAATCACAGTGGCAGAAATATCAAATATCGTTTGGACGAAAAGAGACCCATGTTTACGGAACACGTGTGTCAAAAAAGTAAGTAAAATTTTTTTCAACTTTTGTTTTGAAACGTTTATTGTGAGCGGAAATGCACCACAACAACTCCCGGCACACAAAAAAAATACGAAATTATTTTAGAAGTCTCTTTGGAGAAAATGGAGCAGCGGTCAGGCAAAGAAGTTCGTCGCATTTTTGTACATAAGTTTGAAAATTTTGATTTCGAAATATGTAACTTTTCTTCAATAAAAAATCATTATCACGCGTGAGAGTTGACTTTTCATTAATAATATTAGCACATTTTGGACAGTTATATATTTTTTACAGCTTCGACTACAAATTTTCAGGAAAATTTTTTGGCAATTTTGAGGTCGCGAAATTAAACACTTTTTTCGCGATAATTGCATGCAACATTTTTTTCATGAAAGCAACACTTTCCCTTCAAAAGACATGTTTCAATTATTCAATATCATTATTCGTCTAGAAGTTATAATTTAAATAAAAAAAAGAGAATTTTAACTGAGTTACTTTATTTAATTGTTGAAAAACATGTTAGAAAAATATATTTTTATAATGTCGCTTCCGATTCATTAAATTAGAAGTCTTGAGCACATTCCTGAATTTTTTCAGATTTTTTGCAGCATTCCAAAAACTTTTATAAACATCAGGACAAAAAGGACCCACCTTTACAGGTTAAACGTACCAAAAAAACGTTTATGGGCTAAGGGTTAAAAATGAAATAAAGTAGAGATGAAATAATAAACAAACATAGGGCCATGATATAAAAAAATCTAGAACGGAAATGTGTCTAGATGAAAGTAGATCGACGAGAAAGTAATTTTGTTCTAAATGGCACACCTGGATGCTCAGTCGCTCAGGGGTAGAGTAAGCGTAAAGCATTAGTGCCAGGAATGGTAGCAAGTTTCTTGCCTCGTTTTCTATTTATTCATTGACCAAAACGTTTACCCGGGGATCTGCTGGCGTAAACTTTCCGTTGCCCAGCGTCTTCGCAAGCTGCAAAAGTTAGCGAAACACCGTGAAATCCCTAGTGCACACAGACGTTTGTTTCGAATGTGGCCCATACATACAAAAACACTGTATATTCACTAGTACATATATACGTATACATGTAAAATGTATAAGAGCTTGCGCGCTTATAAAAGGAGGAGTGCGAATGATGGTAGTACTGGTGGTGGAGTCAGAGCGTTGCTTGCTCGGATTTTGGCGAGAAGTGTTGGTGAATGTTCCCTCATATACGAAGGAATACTCCACTGTACCGCACTAACCTATGATATATGATTATGCTGCATGCTCTTCCCTCGTATCTTATTATGTATTACCAACGCTGTGTACTCTGTACTTCGCTTTCCTTTTCTCACCTCCTTGTACCACTCTCATTTCTCTCACTCTCGGCCTTTCTCTCATTGTCAGACTTCTAGTAGATGCGTTTGTCCCTTCGGATTTCACCTTGGGAATCTATTTATCAGACAAGACTCCAATGCGATACTCTCTCAAGAAAAGTCGTTTCACTCTCAAAGAATAGGAAATAAAGCATAACAGCTTTCACGTCACTTCCGTTCGTAAATCTAAACTGATATTTACCTTCTGTCCATTTTCTACATCGATTCTCTCATGAAATGTTTCAATTTTTCATGACCAGAACATTCTTCTTGTCTCGGAAAATATATTCGAGGTAAATATTATTTTATTTTCACCAGTTGTCTTATTTATCGAAGTTATTTCTAGGAATAAAGTATGCATGAATCTTTTTTAGTTATCCTTTTTATTCTATTTTTAATCATCTCCGTTTAATTTAACTAATCCTACATACAAAATTTTTTTTTTATCCAACAAATATTTATTGATCTAGCCAAAGCCCTATGAGATTCAACTGAATATATGATAAAAATTATTTAGATTTTTTGATTATTTTATTTTGTAATTACTGAATGTACTTTAAGTTTTGAACAAAAAAAAGTATTTTTTTTGATAACTAAATGTTTATTTTGCCCTACTAAATTAAAAAGTAGTGTATATTTATGAACAGATTGTATATTCGAAAGGCTTTGAATATAGACATATTAATTTATTTTTTTTCTTCAAAGAAAAAATTTTGTCATCGTTCAATGAACGTTCAAAACTGTAATTACATATTATTAAAATATTTATGTTTTTCTATAATTTAATTGTCTCTTATAATTCTTATTACGAAACTACACAATTGAACTTTTTGAAGATGAGATTCTGTAAATTGAAAAACTTATGAATTTTAAAATGAGGACGCGAAATAGAAAAAATGTTCATCTTGGAGAATAATAAAATGCGATCATAATTCTTTGCTGCACCCTTGTGACTTGCAAAATTTATCCTCGTATTATTGATCGTCTTACTATTAGCTTTAAAGCGTTATTTTCAGCTCAAGGTCATAATTGCAATCACATCCCATGAGACGGAATTAATTATTATTCATTGAAACCAAGAAGAGTGCCAATGTAGAAGAAGCGCATAAACTTCATGACGTAAAGTCGAATCTCTATGGGGTTTATCGAAAATAATTGTGCCATTGTGATGACACAGTGAGTGTGGGTCACCCATATCGTGCCCATATTTCTCCAATTTTTATCCTGGCTGCATTCTATTCATATTTTTCCACTTGATAAATGTAGCGAGCTTTTTCACGTGTATTTTATAGGCACCATAATCAAGTTTTATATCCTTGCTGAGCCTCTTACAGTCCACACAATGCTGCATCTCTTACATGAAAAAAATGATCGTCAGCAAGAATCACAAAAAATGCATTTAATATTAATTTAAGATAACGTGAGGAAAGTGTTTGTGAGAAAATAATTATTTTTTTTCTGCTTTAAAAATTTACTAAGGTTTGTCTCATGCATTAGAATTACAAATTTGATCTCATAACTGTTAAAATAAATTTTACAAAAGGTTAGACATTCAACTGGGAGATTAATTGCTACTTTCCAATGCAAACTAACTGCGAGTATCAATTTTTAAAATATAACGCCTCAGATAGTGATTCTACGTGTATGGAAAAGATGGGTTTCTACAATAAGCCTCTCTGAACTTTTGAAAGGTTTTTCGAGCTTTTTACGACTCCCAAGTGAACTACTTAGAGTATTGTCCCCGAAAGTTTTTCTTCTCATAAGAGACCCTGGTCTCTGCTTAAATAATAAAAATCGTCCCTAGTGAAACATGTTTTCTTATTGTACAACTAGGTGAAGTCTATTCACACTGGAATCTTAAGATAAACTCTCATTCGTCAAGTTGTTCACTTCCAATAATGTAATATCAAAATATCATGAATATCGATATTTGCTGACCAATACATACATTTACCTAATAAACATCAATATTTTTTAGTAAAACAGAATGAAAACTATTACTAAAACATTAAAAATATTGATTTATTTTTCAAAAAAATATTATAAAAATTAATTTTTTAATAAATACAATTTTCTCATTTTTCAATAAACATTATAAGTATTTTAAAACATTCTAGACAATGTTATTTCAAAAATAGAAATATGCTTCAATTTTCATTGTTTTTCAAGATATTCCTGAGATTAGGATTTCGATGTGACGTTGTCAGCAAGCGAGTTGCAAATGGGAAAGGCAGAGCAGTTTGCTCATAGTTGAAGTCCATACAAGTCGGTGTCGAGCAGATAGGATGGGTTGACATTCCTGACAGGAAGCACGTGTACTTGGCTAAGCGAGAAGCTTCTACATCGCGTTTGGGCCAGAGCCGTGCTACCTTCGTTCTTAGGTACGTACCTAAACCTCTTCAGGAATGTTCCCTTGAAGTGGCTGCTTGTCTCGCCAAACATTCTAAACGCGCAGCTCGACCTGTTCTCCTTTCGACGCGCCCATCACGTTCTTACATATATATGCATGAATCTGACAGCCCAATAATTATGTCTCGTTCAAACTTTTATCTTAATTTAAATGTTTACTTCTAACCTAAAAATTCTCTGCTGGAACAAAAAATTAAAAAAATTAAAATTTTTTGATAAAAACAGGTAGAGATTTTCGATCCCTGTCAAGTACATAATTTCCATCCTTCAAATGCTATTGGGCTGAAGTCTGTGATCTCTCATGTGGCGATTTTTTTTCGTCGTATGATTTCCAAAACGATAAAAACTATACAGAATAGTGATTCTTGACAAAAACAGCATTTTTTATAGTGAAAAAAAAATTTTAAGTTTGACAAAAATAAACTATTAATGGACAAACACGTTAAATTATCTGGCAAAATAAAAAAAATACATATAAATGGATTTTGATTTTGTATTGCAGTGACATAGTGCTAGAATAAAAAAAATATATAAATTGAAAACTGATATTGCGGAGTGAAACTAAAATGAGCAAAGTTGCTTTAGTCAGACTTTGCTAATTTTGGTTTCGGTCCGCTATCTCAATTTTTGATTAATTTTTTTTTATTGTAGCACTATGTGGCTGCAATCAAAAATCTAAGTCCATATATATGTCTATTTTCCCGTTTTCGAGATAATTCATCGTGTTAGTCCATAAATAATTTTTTTTTGTTAAACTTAAAAATTTATTTTTTACTCTGAAAAATGCTGTTTTTGTCAAGAATCACTATTCTGCATATTTTTTATCGTTTTCGAGATCATACGACGAAAAAAAAAATTCGTCACACGAGACTATATTCAGAAATATCTATCTTTTCTTATTCCTGAGCTTATCCACTGACTAATAGTATCTATCTTTTCAAATACTTAAGTACATTTTTCGTGAGGGCGAATCTTTATTTTTTTGTATCCAAACCTTGCCAATAATATTTATTCCGCACCTCAATCTACTATTAAAATTTGACCTATTTCTTCTTCATATTTGTATCTGAATCAATCCTTTCCGAATATACGTAAATCCTTTATATCCCTTTTGAAATTTACTATTATGTCTACCTTTTGATATCTTGCGCAATCTTTCACCTATCCATATCAATCGTTTTCTATCCCTTTAGTAAGTCGATACCGTTTCCACTTGTTAAAATTATTACACTGAGAAAAAAGGTTGGTTGTTCCATACAATTCGTTAGGCTCTGGGGCCAGCTAATAAATTGGTTGGCGCCCCAGAGTCAAATTAATTGGATGGGACAACTAACCTTTTATTTCAATTAATAGAAAGATAGGGATTGAAAAAAAGACGAAGTATCAGATTGTAAAAGAAAGAAAAAATGATCGAAATAAATAGATAAAAAATATACTCAAATAGAACGATAAGGACTGAAAAAGATAAGTGGTTCAAAAGGAATATACAAAAAATAATTAGAAAAAGAATTTAAATCAATAGGTACATAATAAAAAGTGATTAAAGCAAATAGATAAATAATATAACAAGATAGACACGTATAAATGAAAGATATAGAAGGATAAACCGATTAAAAGGATTAAATCGATTAAAAGAAAAAAATTAACGGATTAGTACTGATAGCAAAGAATACATTTGAATAGATTTTGCCGTTACATTTAAATTTTAAAAATTGGAAAGAAAATCAAATGCACAGACATTATATCCATTCACGTTCAGCAATTATATCTACTTTGAATTAGATATATTTATAAAATAAGAATTTACTACGTAGAAATATATCAATTTTTTCCCTTGATTTATTATTAAATAGAAACTTCACATTTTCTTTCTTTTAAAAAGTTTTACTATAATGCCTGATTAAAATTTTTAATTTTGTACTTTATTAAACGCGTCTAAACTTGAAGATTTCAGTCTCGTTGTCCGGCAAAGTAGCCTTCGAGTCAAACACGAATTCTTTCCGTCAATATTTAAATTCCACACCAGGCTAGTACGTTTATCTTTTTCTTGCTGTATTTGATCTTTTGCTTGTAATTACATTCTTTGGGTTTCAAGACAGACAACGGATGTCGCTCAACGCCTTGAAGCCCTTGGAAGCAAAAAATTTCATTCCTATCCTCGCTCTTTTTTTCATCTGCATTACTTATGCCGACAAGCATCTTGCAAAATAAAGACATTTCAATTACAATTATTTATACGGAGAAAAAAAGAATTGAAAGCGAGAAACTTGAAATTTTTTTCAGTGAAGATAGGTAATTTAGTAATGATTGATGAACAAATTAAAACAAATCACACTTATTAAATTGATAATAACGTTTAAATGCGCCTATAAATAATCAGACATTCATAAAATTAATTCGTTACACAAAGTACTTTAGAACATGATCGGATCGATTTAAAAATACATACTTCAAGTCCTTGATTTCATATTAACCTGGGCAATGGTGCCATTACTCAAGACGCTGTTCTAGGAAAACATATAATTGGAACATGTGTGCGTGCCCTCAAGGGTAATAACATATGTCAAGCATGGCAATAAGCACCACCGCCAGATGGTGCAAGAAGCTTTGTCCCACAATGTAAAATGTCCCGCTATGTATCGTTCTCCCTTATATTGCCTTCAACGGCGCTAAGCACATTTTATTTTATATAAGGAGCAGAGTGTCTTTACAATTCTTCATTACAACTAACTTTGTATTTATTGTACAATACATAAAGATCGTTGCAAAGAATTGTTGAAATTGGACTATTAATTTGCAAAAATTTTGTAACTTGCAATTAACTCATAATTTTTTTTCAATTTTTTACATTTTCATCATTTATGTGAAAAATGACTTTTCAAATTTTCATAAAATCTCGATGTCCAGGAAGTTAGCACCGCCATTTTGTTTTTTCAAACAAACAAAATGGCGGTACTGGTAAAAAATCGTTTTTTCAAAATTTTAGCCCTAATTTTTTTTGTTTTTTAAATCGTTTGCGGCACAATCCAGCACAACTTTTATTTTTTCAAAAAAATAAAATGTTGGTGCTCGTAAAAAATCGTTTTTTCAAAATTTCAGCCCTAATTTTTATTTTTTTTTTAAATCGTTTGCGGCATAATTCAACACAAACCAAGCACAATTCAGCACAACTTTTATTTCTTTGAAACAACAAAATGGCGGTGCTAACTTCCTGGACATAAAATCTCGACGTTTTGAGACCCCCTGAGCAAAAAAAAATAGTTTTTACGACGGTGTCTGTCTGTCGTTGTTTGTAACCAGATAACTTTCCAAAGAATTATTATTGTTAACCAGCCATTTTTAACCAACGGTTCTGGTTTAATCTACAAAAAATGTTTTTATAGAAATCAAAAATTTTCTACTGAAATTTTCTTTCATAAGAGATATATTTTATGTAATAATAAAAAATGTTATTAAAAATAAAAACTTGGTTTCCAAAAAAAATTTACGAAATACGACAAAATATTGAAGAACAAAATTGTTTGTTTGAAAAAGATCTACAAATTTGCTTACAACTATTTTCATAGAAGTTATATATTTTCATTTATTCATTCAAAATGTTTTTATAAAAATCAAAAATTCAATTTTTCAGAAAAAATACATGAGATACGGAAAAATGTTGGAAAAAAATTGTTACTTTCAAAAATATCTACAACTTTCGTGAGGTCCATTTTTTCATAGGAGTTATATCTTTTGGTTAATAGTGAAAAATTTGATTAAAAATATAAAAATTCTCTTTTTAATCAAAACTACGTAGAATATGAAAAAAATGTTAAAGAACAAAATTGTTCACCTCCAGAAGATCTACAAATTTACTTCAGACAATAATCAAACAAAAGCGAATAGTTATTCAATAAGATATCGAAAATTTTATTAAAAATAAACAATTCTGTTTTTCAGCAAAACCATACGAAATATGAAATCGCGCACCTTATATGAAGAAACTTTTTATAGCAATATATATTTCATTTTTTATGATAAATCTACAAAATATTGGAAATCTAGAGAAAATCGAGGAATGATGGTAATGATTCCTAGCGGGCTAGAAATTTTTCGCAGTCAGAATTCTAAAGATTCGAAAAACGATATGAAACTTTAGCATAGGTTATAGAAAAGTTTGATACAATCTATAGTAAATTATAATAAGGTCCATATAATGTTTAGTATTTCCCTGCGAAAAATTCTAACTGACACCTTTTTCCCTAAATTGAAACGTAGTTTAGCAGAATTTGTAAGCTTGGGTTCCTCCCTGTAGTTTTAAATGTAAGTTTTGCTCTCATGGAGATAAAATAAAAATCGAGCGCGAAGCGCGAGTATTACTATAAGAATCTGCTCCTTAATAGAACCTTAAGTAAATGGAATTTCCTGTTTTATTTGAAATCGAAAACAAATTTAGTAATTTTTATGTAAAGGACATAAGACATCAAGCGCGATCAAACTTGCGAGCAAAGCGAGCCGTGTAATGAGAATGTACCCGTAAAGTGCGGAAATTTTTACAAATGTTTTCAAACTAATTGTGATTCAAACTCTTCCCCTTAACGAGTTATTAATTCTGATCATAAACATATGTTTCAGAAAATGGAAAGCGTTTATCGTCTAGTATAAAATATCTATCGTAAGAAAAATCGAATGAGAAACATGGAAAAAGATATGAAGGGTTGGAAGGGGTAAAGTGAAGGTTCAGAAGTAGAGAATTAAATAGACTGAGCCGGTTGAGAAGGCGGCAGAAAGAGTCTAGAGGAAAGAGGTCTTGGTCTGTCCCTAGGGACATGCTTTGACGTCCTAGCAGTAAGTACCTTGTGCACATTCACCGACTCACCTGTATCTAACCCACACTTTCTCCACTACTAATGTACGAATATATACGTATCTATCCGTACTTAAGGCACGAAGATAAACATACCCATACACATGCGTGTATTGAATACCTGTCTACACTGAAATATATGTTTTTTTCGAAGTTACTCACAAAGCAGGTCTACTTATGTGACATCGTTTTTATTTAAAGTTTTACATATGATGCTTGCAGTAGTGTAGGGAATTAAAAGACTGCCTTTTTTTCAACAATAAATGTTAATATCAACAAAGGTAATTAATAATGCTAAAAAAATTTCTAGTTAATTCTAATATAGATAAATCACTGTAGTATTGTTATTCTATTTTTATAAGTTGGCAAAATTCTACCGAGCCTTACCTTTGAAAAAAATCAAAATATTTTTAAAATGGGAGGTATATTTGAAGTTATGACCAATTTTAGAAAAAAGTGGAATTTAAGGTAGTACGATCACGAAAATTAGACCCCAGGCAAAAATAGATAATTTTGCTTTCAAGAAAAGCAATATTATTATTGAAGGGCTAATTTGAAAGAGAAAACAATATTTTTTATGAAAAAAATTTGAATCACAAAAAAAATAATGTTATTCATAAATTTTATTTTTGCCCAAACTTATTTTCCTATCGCTTCGAGCCAAATTTTTAAAAATGATGCGATTCTAATAAATCATGGTTCATTTTTTTAGAAAAAAGATTCTCTACAACTTGACCGTTTCCTATTTTTGAAATTGAATTAATTATTATAAAATACAGCGATTTGTTTATAAAAATTTTGTTTTGAAAAATTGTTTTTTTATAATTTTAGCCATCAAAAAATTCATTTTCAAAAATCGGAAACAGTCAAGTTGTAGAGAATCATTTTCCTAAAAAAATAAACCGTGATTTATTAGAATCGCATCATTTTTAAAAATTTGGCTCGAAGCGATACGAAAATAAGTTTGGGCAAAAATAAAATTTATAAATAACATTATTTTTTTGTGTTTCAAATTTTTTCCATGAAAAATAATCTTTTCTCTTTCAAATTAGCCCTTCAATAATAATATTGCTATTCTTGAAAGCAAAATTATCTATTTTTGCCTGAGGTCTAATTTTCGTGATCGTACTACCTTAATGTTTTTTTTCCAGTATCATTTTATAAAATTGACATTTTGTCTTTAGCTTGGGCTTATGTAACACCGAATTTCATAAGTTTACATACAGTAATCACAAAATATTTTTAATTTTAATATTACAGAAATTGTAACATTTCAAGAATTGTCGAGAAAACTTAGTCGTTTAATAGTTTCTAGCGTTATACTATTGATGGAGATATTAATAAAAATATGCAAAAAAAACTCAGTTTTAAATATCAAAGTAAAGAAAATCATAAGCTTGAGCAAATTTATTAAAGAAATATTTTATTCACCCATTTATGACGTTATGTATAATATATAATAAATGCGATTCTAATAAATCATGATTCATTTTTTTAGAAAAAATATTCTCTACAACTTGACCGTTTCCTATTTTTGAAATTGAATTAATTATTATAAAATACAGCGATTTGTTTATAAAAATTTTGTTTTGAAAAATTGTTTTTTTATAATTTTAGCCATCAAAAAATTCATTTTCAAAAATCGGAAACGGTCAAGTTGTAGAGAATCTTTTTCCTAAAGAAATAAACCGTGATTTATTAGAATCGGATCATTCTTAAAAATTTGGCTCGAAGCGATAAGAAAATAAGTTTGGGCAAAAATAAAATTGATTAATAACATTATTTTATTGTGTTTCAAATTTTTTCCATGAAAAATAATCTTTTCTCTTTCAAATTAGCCCTTCAATAATAATATTTCTATTCTTGAAAGCAAAATTATCTATTTTTGCCTGAGGTCCAATTTTCGTGATCGTACTACCTTAATGTTTTTTTTCCAGTATCATTTTATAAAATTGACATTTTGTCTTTAGCTTGGGCTTATGTAACACCGAATTTCATAAGTTTACATACAGTAATCACAAAATATTTTTAATTTTAATATTACAGAAATTGTAACATTTCAAGAATTGTCGAGAAAACTTAGTCGTTTAATAGTTTCTAGCGTTATACTATTGATGGAGATATTAATAAAAATATGCAAAAAAAACTCAGTTTTAAATATCAAAGTAAAGAAAATCATAAGCTTGAGCAAATTTATTAAAGAAATATTTTATTCACCCATTTATGACGTTATGTATAATCTAAAATTTTAAATAATGACGCCTTGTTGATAAATGTTTATGGTATATAGAAGTTTAAAACGTAAATTGTTTTTGATCAAACGTATCACCTACATTAATATTCAACTATATGTATTTTATATAATAAATTTTGATGTGAGAACGATCAAAATGCTTTTTTTTATCTTGTTTCTATCTTGACAGGTATAAAAATATTCGCTTTTTAATAAGCATTGTGTCATATGAAAAGAGCAATAAGTCAAAAAATAATAAGAGAAGATATTAAAACAAAAAGCTCATAACCTCACTATTAACAAATGTATAATAATATGTATTGAAGTTTGATGAATCAGCTTTTAATTTTTAATTAAATGATCAAAATGAAAGAATTTATTGAGAGACGTCATAAAATTTCAGTTGAAAACACGCCAATTGATCATGTTAGATCAATTGACATAATAAAACTCCTGCAAATGAAACATCTGCAAACTATGTCACTATGTACAAGGAGTGGTGGCTGGAGGAAAAACAAAATGTCCCGATAAATGAGGTTGCGAGGTCCCGATAAGTGAAGATCCCGATAAATGAGTGTCCCGATAAATGAGGTTTTACTGTAGAACGTTTCTACCTCAACAGATGGTCTTTTATTTCGAATTACCGCACCATCGACCTTAAATTTAAAATGAACAATTCCTTTACTATTCGAACCTTTTATTAAGTTTTGGATAGTTTTCCTCCAAAAAAGATGTACTTACAGCTTTGAACGTTCATTGAACGATGGAAATTTTTTTTTTAAAAACTAAATAATTAGTTTTTGGTCCAGAAAAATAAAAAATAGTGTATTGTTCATGAACGATTGTATATTTTAAGGGCCCTAAATATAAATACAATAATTAATTTTTTTATGAAAAAGAAAATCTGTCATAGTTCAATGAACGTTCAAAACTGCAAGTACATCCAAAAGTAGAAAAGTTTTTCCATACAGAAAAAAAAAAAATTGAACATGAATCAAAATTTGCAGTTAAATGAAACAAATGAAACTCAATTGAAATATTCGTTTAATTCAACCAAATCGTAAACAAAAAAATCAACTTTAGTTGGGTTAACCAAATATTTTTCTGAATGCAGTATGAATATTTCTGAAAGTTATCCAGCCTTTTACTCTATTCCATTAAAATTTTCCACAAAAATGTTGGCTAACAATTAACCAAATCTCTTATTTTCCCATAAAAAACCCTTTCCAACCAAGGAGGTACTTTTTTCAGTCCAGGCACTTATCGTTTTAGCAATTCAGTAGATTTGCATTTAATGTCAGCCCTTTATGTATGACGTGTTGTAGACACAAAGTGGCAAAAGAGCGCAGCATCAGGCTCCACGATGCAAGACCGAGGGCATTTTACGTAGAAAAATTTCCATGGTAAAGTCCTTAGGGCCCCAGAAAGAGAATGGAAGGATGGATGTTTAGGTCGGTGTTGGGTAAAGCTGTAGGAGTCGGGTGAACAGAAAGAGAAGCCCAGGGAAGCATCTGGCCTGACTCGCATGAAACTTTAAACCGATGTTTTACGATGGCTTTTTATTTCGCGTGTTTTATTGAGCAGCGAGAAGATATTCACGTCAATCTTATGATTCACCAAAAGGCAGATTCTCCCACATATACATGTACTAGATCCCCTTCGTTTTCTCCATTTCCAGCTTTCAGTCCTCTCTCTTTTGTTACAACTTTGTGTTGTACATATTTCATCAAAATTTTAGATTGACGTTGTGGAACGTCAATGACTGAATGTAGTAGCTAAGAAAACTTTAAGAGGGATTTGCTGTGATGAAAAGACACTAAAACTGTCCGCTTCGCAAATCCGTTTACAAAAATATTGGTCGTACGCCTGGGCCAATTTGTGACTTATGAGACACTTTGGGACTTGAAATCTTGTTTGCTTCAGTCTCTCTGCAAAGTCATGTTATCAAAGCACTCTCTTTATATAAGACAAAAAGATAACGTTTTCGTTGTCATATTGTTCTGTAGATAAAATCATTTGTTTCAGAATATGAATAAAGTCTAAGTGCACGTAACGTCTCAGAAAACTAGTACCAATTGCTTTTAGAATAGGGCTATTTTATTGAATAAAATGGGTATTATAAATTAAAACTTAAAAACAGAATCTATTAAGAAGTAATCTTCTTTGAGAGTTGAAATTTTCTTTAAAAATTGAGATATATCCTTTATGTATCATTGAATTTTAAATCTTGAAGAATATTTTGAATATAAATAAAGGAGGTTGAGTTGCATTATATTCACAAGAAGAGAATCGAATGCTTTTCATATTTGCAAAAGAGCGTCTGATAGATGATAGGACGCAAAATCTTTGCTCTCGAAACAAAAGAATTTTGTCTTAAATCCCCTGAGACCTGCCGTAACTAGAGGAAGAAGGCAAAGGTGGATGATAAGGTCCAATGAAGTAAAGCAGATTCCTCTGAATTTGACCTCTGAGAAAAAACGGTCCCTTTTTCCATTCACCCTTGATGCTTTCCCCATAAAGGTAAAATTATAAGATAAAATTATACCAGTTTTCCCGTATCGCTTTTAGCTGTCCTTCCCTTTCAGTACTTTTCGCCACTTTACGACGTCTTAATCTAGCCCCTCAGCCTCTTGTCCTTATTTTAATACATCATCCCCGTCTCTCCCTTTAAGTTAAGTTTCGTATGCCCTTGAAATTCTTATAGAAGATAGGATTTCGTTAGTGCTTAGTTCCATAAGACACTCGCTTTTGTCACGAAAAGAGAAGAAGTGAGAGGCAGCAGAAAGGAAGCTATCTCCCTGAGGGGATTCTAAGCTTTCGTTTCACTTGTTTATCTTAGCTTCTTTTCTTCGGTTTCTGGTAATTATGGAGCTTGTCGGTTGTCGACCGCGATAAAAGAACTTCACCTTTTATTATTTATTTCCTGAAGGAGAAGAGTACATTTTAGTGAAATATAGAAAAAAAAAATGCAATATTAATAAATTCATGTTTTGGAAGAATTTCGAGAATGGATTTCATATTTGAAGACAATAAACACCTGGATATATCATACATCAAATTTATCCCCTAAAAATGATATGTTTTTATAATCCACAGACTCGATCCAATGTATAGCTCTAATGTCCAACGCCGAAAGTTCATTGTACATATATATCAGTATTCATGCTCTGGAAAAGCAGTTCACTTATGTCAGATCCAGTGTCGTGAATCATCAACTTTTATTAGTATTATATATTGATGAAAAACATGATCGAGTATGGTAAAATATTGCTCCTCATCAATTTTGACGGCTTAGTGTCTCGATTTAAGTCAGAAGAATGACAGTTTATTTTTATGGAATTGGAACCATCAATTTTTTGTGCAGATTTCAGTGAAACTGTGAGCTGATATATTTTATGGATTCAGCGAGGCATTTTTAATTAATATGTTTATAATAAAAGTTGAAAAGTCCCTTTATAAAATTTTGTCAGATTAGTAGTTTTTGAGCTAGAAGTTTGAAGTTAGATGGAAAGTCTTGTTCTAAGACAGAGAAGCGATTTTTCATCTTTCTCCCACAACATCTCCAGCTCAAAAACTACTAGTCTGACAAAATTTTATGACGGCACTTTACAATTTCGTTTTTTTATTCTGTATTTGGAATTGACGGATGTTAATTGTCTGACACTGGACTCTTTTACTACTTAAGGGGTTAGGCCACTCTAAAGGCAGACAAAAATAGGCATATTTTATGATTTTTTTCAGCAAAACCATGAAATAAATCGAGATTACAGAATAGGTTTTTTATTATACATGTAATTGACTGTACAAAATAATTATGTTAATCATGATTTTCTACTTATTTAAACTTTAAACGCGTCTATCTCAAAACTGCAATTTTCAATTCAGCCGGACACATTACTCAAACAAATTTCAACCGATTTACTTGAAATTTTAATAGTATATTTAGAATTACATTGTTCAAGGAAGTACATAGGATTTTTTACTATATTGCATAGTTCCTTTTCTATTATCAATTTTTTGACGATTTTTTATGGAATCTTATACTTTTTTATTTTAGAAGTGCGCCATTTGGGCAAAAATTAATATATCAAAAAAATACTACGTACTTCTCTAGCTTTTCTTATGTGTAATCGAAAAACTTCAGTGACTCATCATAACTCAAAAATTATAGAAGCTGCTTGTCCGGTTGTGGACTTCCCAGAAATAAAGGCGTCATCGGAAAAATGCTGCACAATCGCTATTTTGACAAGTATTGCTTTGAAAAAATTATTTTGTACAGTCAATTACATGTATAATAAAAATCCTGTTTTGTAATCTCGATTTATTTCATGGTTATGCTGGAAAAATTCACAAAATATGCCTATTTTTGTTTGCTTCACTGAGAAAACAGTTTTTTTGATATAAGGTCAAAGAAAATATTTCTTTGAATTAAAGAAAGTTTTGTTGATTCACAAAAATTTTCTTTAATGTAAAAAAATCTATTTCTTTGGAACAAAGACATTTTCTTCGAATTAACAAAACTTTCTTCAATTCAAAGAAATATTTTTTTTTACCGTATATCGAAGAAATGTTTCTTAGAATAAAAAAAACTGTTTTCTCAATGAGGCAGACAAAAATAGCCATATATTATGATTTTTTTTAGCAAAACCATAAAATAAATCAAGATTACAAAACAGGGTTTTTATTAAACATGTAATTTACTGCACAAAATAATTTTTCTAAAGCGATAGATTGAACCATTTAAAGATTAACCAGACGAGGTAACGTCTTTAATTACAATTAGAGTCTGTGAGATAATAAAAAATGAATAATTAAGATGTGTTGCTATTTTAAAGAACTAAAATATAAGAGAAAATGAGGTTTGTGTGGTACAGAATATTAAATTTAGGTTTTGAATAATCTTACATAGACTGCAATTGCAATTATTACCGATGTCACGTGCTTGAGTGAGTTGATCCATGGCCTGAAGATGATACAAGAAATGGGAGAGTAAAATGTGAAATTTATTAGGAGACGTGTTTTTCATTTGTAAGAAAAACGTAATCAGATCGATAAACCATTATGAGTATGCTTCTGAAGTGTTAACGTTCACGTTATATCAGTAGCAAGATTCATGGTTTAATTCCCAATGGTGTCGTACTGTACGCGACGTATAAAATTCATCTCGTGAAATGATGCTCTATATATTTTTATAACACATCTAGTTGTGAGGGAAATCGTTCATAAAATTATATCTGTGAAACGGTATTTCATTTTTAACTCACTAAAACTGAATCAAGTCTAGATTTCACTAAATAAAACGGGAGTTCACGTTTCCGTTAAAAGTTTGAAATGTTTTAACTTTCTCGAAAACGATGAAATACTATTTAGAAATAATGAATTTCGTACAGTATATGATACATAAAATTTAGAGGGTAAATTCAGATAAAGTGTTATGGTTATGTCTAACAAGTTATTTTATGAATCATTTTCAAGTTTTGAATATTAAACACTTGGTAATTTTTTCTTAGAATTATTATACAATTTTCTCCTATTTTATTAATGTGAAAAATTTCAATTAAAATGAATAACACAAAACACAAGGATTAGATAACTCCTAAATAATATTCACTCAAATTGTAATTTTTAAATTTCATTTAAAAAGGGAATAATTTACCGATTGTTTCAAATGATAAAGGTCTCCATTTTTGTTCAATTTAATTTAGATATAATTTTATTTGTATATAATAGATATAGGTATAAATAATCCTCCATTTGACACTGACTCGCGTCCTTACATGCACAGAATAGACGGACCTGAAAAAGCGAAGACTTGTTTCGATAATTTCATGCTATTTTATGAGAGATTCCTAGATATAAATTGGACATGGTCGACCATGGAGCAAGAGGACAGAATTACGAGCACCACATATATTATTACCAACGTATCTATGGTGTAGATATCGACTCTATCTACGTGAGAGTTTTACGCGAAAAATTCTCATGCAAGTTTAGTCTGCTTCTTTTGAAATTCGGCCGATGGTTTGTTCAGAATTTGTCAATGATTCGAATATCAATAACGCAGTTTCAATTTAACACGGCAATATTTGAGTTTGAAATTTATTAACAAATATCAAACAAAATAAAAAATAATAATAATCATTAACTTTTATTAAATCTCCAATACTAAAAGTACAATCAGAATCTGAATTTAATTTTATTGAGGTAGCTTTCAATATTTCACAAACAACGTCATTAAATAAAAGAGAATTTTGGTTGTTTATAAGATTTATTTTATTCCGACAAAATCAATTCGATTTAATAAAATATTATTTTAAATGTATCCAGAAAAATAAACAGGCTATAAAATGGAACTGACATTTTAAACAATGTTTTTTTTCAAAAATGAAAATTATATATTATATTTTTTATTCTACAACTGAATTTTTATATAGCTCTAGATTTCCGAGGTTAAAGGAAACAAACAGGATCTATTAACGCCTGAAATTTAACAGATAGAATTATAATTTCCATCATCCTCAGTGATTTCATGGTTACAAAAAACATGTCCGAAATTTATAGTTTAATGGAAATTTGTCGACTAAAATCTATACTGAAGAATTCAATTTCTGGAGATCTGAAATCAATCGGTCATGATTAATTCCAGGTCTCTAGCAGAGGTCCCCTGCAAGCGCATCCAGGCCGTTCAGCACGCGGCCGTGCACTGTAAGTCTAGCATTTCGCTGGATTTGCCAAAACATGCGGAGCTTTCGTGGACACTGTGGTGGCCGCTTTTTCTGAGTTGTACGATTGGTCCATCTGGGAGGCTGCGCGGCCAGAACAGTATGATATTGGTCGACATGGCAAAAGACAAACGAAGCTTGGTATTCTGTGATTGGCGAAGGGCGGAGCCAACTGAAGCACCCGCGAAACTTCTCTCTTCACCCGTCGCGTTGAACCAACTCCTCTTGTTCTATTCCCGACCAAACCACCCCTTTATCTCCCTTTTAGTCTGTCGCAAACTCTTGCGCCACGAAACGTCTTGTTATTTAGGTCACAATCCTGCTAAGGAATATTTTAAAGATTCCATTTCAACCCCTCATCCCCCTCAGTTAGGTGATTATCAATATCGAATAGACATCGAGCTTGCAACTAATCAGAATCACAACTAATCAAAATCCAAAGGTGGAGAGAAGAATAAAATATTTTTCTTTCAGAACAAAAATCATACTCTGAAAAATTTTCAAAATTATAAGAAAATTGCAAGAAGCTAAGTTTTGTATATCTAATAGAAATATGGTTACGCTATTGTGTAGTGGTGCACACTGGGAAAACAGTTTCTTTGAATTAAAGAAAGTTTTGTCAATTCAAAAGAAATTTCTTTCAATCCAAAGAAATAGATTTGTTTACATTAAAGAAAAAATTTTCAAATCAACTAAACTTTTTTCAATTAAAAGAAATTTTTTCTTTGATTTAAAGAAATTGTTTTCTGGGTGCACCAAAATTTTGACGGCGTGATAAATTATTTCCTGGATTCATTTGACAATCTGATCGCTGTTCTTTTTTATAAAAGATTCACCAGATGTGTACTGACCAGGACACACAGAGTCGATTCTCGTTATAACCGTTTGAGAATCCTCATCAGATATCCTTGAACGTCCGGAGCACCGAGACAGTAAAATGGTTCTAGCGGTTGACTCAGGTTTTTAATAAATATATTATCAGTGCCGTAACCTCGCAGAACGGGCTCTTCTCACGCTTCTCCCTCGGGCGAGATTGCAACGGGTCCATGGATTAAGGAGGAGAGGTAGGAGATACTTAGGGATAATCAAACGCATAAATAATGCAGATACAAACACACACACACATCCATATACAGATTGTTGTAACTTTGTTGCAATCCTCTTTTTCTTTGTTTTCTATTTACTTCTCTTTGTCTTATTTTATTTTTTTGGCTTTTATTTTTTTTATTATTTTTTTTAAACGTAATTTTGATTCACTGCTTTCTCGTGCGCAACTTGAGCCAGATCTCTAGCTACGTGACCTCTGAATTTTTACACCGGCACGTACCCAAGTTTCGCGGGCTCCCTTGGTTACTTGAGTATGTAGAACAGCAGCCAGAATCGAGGTTCGCAAAGTTTTCCCTTAATTATTAATTATTGTAATTGTTAAACTTGTAGTTTCGAATGAACTTATTAACAATATTGTATGTTTAATAGTCTTTAAATAAAAAAAAACGAAAAAGGGAAAAAAGTTAAAGCCCAATTATAATAAATGAAAGCTAAGAAAAATCTTTAGAAAAAATTTCTGAATGCTTGGAAAATAAGAAAACATAGCACTCTCAGAGCGCCCCAGGTGTTATTTTTAAAATGCAACATGATATAATTTTCATATGCAAAGAAAACTAAGTGAAAGATTTTATTTGGCACTAGAATATAACTCTATCTAGTAAAACCCTTAATACGCGGAGAAATATTTAAATTCCACGTCTTCAAAATTCATAGCACTAATTACATTTTAGTAATTACAAACTCTTTTGTAAATAAATAATAAATCATAAAATGCTTCCAGGTAGGAAACATGTCAAATAATTATAATTGCTAATTTTCTGCATTGAATAAAAATGAAATATTCTACAATATTCTCGAAAAGTATTTTCAAATTGATCGATATTTCCAAGGTTTTGACCAAAAATGTCGTTTATAAATGTTTAAAACATTCTAAATTCTCAATCGTTTGGGATTTTACAGTTTTTATTAAATTAATAATTAAAATTTACAAAATATAGTCAAAAAATGAACACTCAGAAAAATAATGTTTTATCAACCGAAGAATCTACTTATTAAGCGGTTGACAACATTTTTGGTAAATCCAACCAAAGATGGTTTGTCTGCTTACAATTTATTTGAATCAAACAAATATTTCAGCTAGGTGAAGAAAATTTTCCAATTTAACCAGGGATATTTGTTTATTTAATAATATGATTTGATTGGAACAAATATATTTTTTATATGTAAGATTTCGCATTTGAAAAAATAAAACAAAGTTTGAAATTATTCAAAGTAAACAATTATATATACTAAGGTACTTTGGTTAGTGGGAACTCGCCTCATATAGAGATGTAATCAAAGTTATCCATTTATGTAATAAAAAAAAAACAAGCAAGTAGTTGACTGTCGAACAGTCTAGCGCAGCAGCAGTTGCCCCTTCAACTTTAAGTGTTATTCAGGAAGACTCGAGTTAATTCAACTATATACCTATCCCGTGGTGTACGATTTCATACATCTCTAATTAGGGAAGGTTAGTTAAGCACTTCACCCCAGGAACCTACCTAAAATCCACTTCGAACGTATGGCGCTAATACTCGACATCCTGCTTAACCGCGTGGGATGCTGCGTTGCCAAATGCGCGTCCGGTTCTAATTCTGATTTCCCCAACAATGAACATGGCGCCGGCGGTCGTTTTGCCGAATCACTGAAGGAGTCAGAGTTCAATGAATTCCATTCTAATCAGTCAGAATGTAGCCCTTAACCCTTAACCGAATTCGTAAATGTCCTAAATGTATGCATATAATAAAAATCATTAGACTATAACTTACGTACAACTCCCTAAATTTCTTCGAGTAAAACTATTACTCTAATGATAGATTAGATATTCAATCAGTAAAACAAACTTTTAGTTCAGGAACTAATATGTTAATTCTAAAGCATCACATAGAATAAGGACAATTATAATAGATTTAAAATTTTACTATTTGCATTGCGATATTCACCATTCACTTATTAGTAAAAGAAATTAAATGTTACACTCAAAAAAATATTTGATTGAATGAAAGAAAATTATTGGTTTGAAAGACTTCCTTTGATTTAAAAAAATGATTTATTTGAATTGAATAACATTTTTTTGATACAGACAAATTATCTTTGAACCAAATAAAAATTTATTTGAATTAAATAACATTCGTTAAACTCAAAGAATATGTCTCTGGGCCAGATAAATTTGTCTCAAAAACAAAGAAATTAATGCACTGATACATGGTCAAAAATATAATTTGTTTGATTTAAGGTAGTTTTCATCCACGAAAATTAGACCTCAGGAAAAAATAGATAATTTTGCTTTCAAGAATAGCAATATTATTACTGAAGGGCTATTTTGGAAGAGAAAAGATTAATTTCCATGAAAAAAATTTGATATACAGAAAAATAATTTTATTAAAAAAATTGTATTTTTGCCACAACTTTTTTTCTTATCGCTTCTTACCAAATTTTAAAAAATTATGTGATTTTAATAAATTACAAATCACTTTTTCAAGAAAAAGATTTCCTACAACTTAACCATTTCCAATTTTCGAATATGTATAAATTATTATCAAATTCAGCAATTTGTTTATAAAAATTTCGTTTTGGAAAAAGTTTTTTTAATGGTTTTAGCCATTAAAGAATTTATTTTTAAAAATCAGAAACGGTGAAGCTGTGGGAAATCTTTTCTCTGAAAAAATTATTCATGATTTATTAGAATCGCATAATTTTTTAAAATTTGGTAAGAAGCGATAAAAAAAAAAGTTGGGTCAAAAATAAATTTTAAAATAAAATTATTTTTCTGTGTTTCAAATTTTTTTCATGTAAAATAATCTTTTCTCTTTCAAAATAGCCCTTCAATAATAATATTGCTATTCTTGAAAGCAAAATTATCTATTTCTATCTATTTTATTTTTTGGAGACAAATTTATCTGGCCCAGATACATATTCTTTGAGTTTAACGAATGTTATTTAATTCAAATAAATCTTTTGTTCGCATCGAAAAAAGCCTTTCAAAGAAATTAATTTCTTTGATTCAATCAAATATTTTTTCTGAGTGTCAATGCTATAATACAAATTGTAGAACTTGGAATGTAAATGGTAAAAAGAACTCTTCGTTTTTTATCTCCAGTTTGTACTTAGTGTGAATTTTCACTCTTGCGAAGTCACATTTCACTTCATAAAATCTAAAAAATACATAAATATAAAGTAAAGTAGAATAAATATTCTGCGTCACTCAATCATTATTTCCTTTGAGTGCCTTTATTATTTCAAATTTTTCTATGGAGTTGTTCGATACTTTATCAGTTGATTACTGCAGTATTTTGAATAAATATATTTTATTTTAAAAACAAAATTGTTCTTTTAAATATATTCGTGTTTTTTCTGCGATGTGACAAAGCTACTTCAAATTAATAATTAATTAATTAATCAACAATTTCTATGCTGAAATGTAAACACATAACGAAATGTGATATTGGATGTAAATTCGCGACACGCACGGGTCCAAAAGGATCAGTAATCCATTTCAAAGCAGACATGCCATGGGCTTTGGTTTACTTTCTGCCAAAGCTGGGAGATGACAGTACTTTCATCCCTGTTCACGATAGAGACTAATAACGAGAGTGGTGTTCACGCATGTCACGTTCGTAAATACCCATGCGGCGCTCGACACTTACACTAAATGGCACATTAAATAACTTACTTTTCTTCCCATTCTTTCCTTAATGTCAGAAGTAATAAGCGTTTTAAACATCTTTTCCAACAGATGCGTCGAATTCCTCCGAATAAAAATAATACAAAACCCCAAAAATTAGAATTATTGAAATGCTACTATCTGTAAGTGGAAGTCTTTCGGTTTTTTCATTTGGTGAAAAGCTTTTCACGCAAATTATGAAATTTCACTAAGAATATCTAGATTATCACAATATTTAAAAGAGAAATTATAAGTCTAAAGAATGACAAAAAACTGGGCCAAATTTCTATCAGTGTGAAATAATACTGCGAAACTTTGTTAATATTAAAAATAGTAAATTTACTATTGAGTAATTCCTAGTTTTTAAGATATTTAGAATGATTTAGGCCATAAAACTGTTTTCAAAATCAAAATGCATATGTCTTAGAGTACAATAAACATATTAAAATGAATAGTAATTTTATAAAAAGGAACTAGCATAAAATTAAATTTAAATTGATAGGTACTTCCTTGACAAGAAGAAATATATTTGGAGTAGAAAGCTTTTCTTTCGTGACTGGAATTCTAACACAATTCGTCAACTTTTTTTCTGAGGCTTGGCAGGCCTGAAAATACTGATTGTTTCTGAAATAGTGGGAATTAGCAGGAGAAATGAAATTGAAAAGAATGGAGTGAAGCACGTCTACACGTGCATCGTATAAGAGTGCACATGGCATGAATTATTTATGAAGGACCATAATGGCCCGCGTTTTTAGTACAGCGATATTATTACTATGGCATTTGTCGGCTCGTGACACTAACCGGAAGGCGAATATTGTAGCGAGTCGTGTGACGTTCCGTACTTATGGATTTTACGAATGCAGATATTTCCGACCGTATCTCTAGTCCGAGTAACAGAACGGATAACGAGCCGCGTGTTTATGCGATTGCATTGGCAAGAGTTTCAACCCGAACAATCTTAACATGTCTAAGAATAGTAATTTAAGTTTTCATATACTTGAAACCCTTTTTTTAGCACAAATTATGCTTTGCTACACTCATAAAAGAATTCTTTCATTCAATGAAATAATAAGATTTTTTGAAACAAAAGTATTTTCTTAATGCAAAGAAATTTTCTGAGTATTTTTCAAATGAAATATTCTCTAAATGTACTTATTTGAACAAGAGTTAAATAATAACATGTATGCTATTAGATCTGATATGTAATACACATATTACAAGCAATACATACAAAGTTTATTGCACCATGGAAATTTCCAAATTCTTGGATTTAGATTCTAGAAGTTGGTTAAAAATTTAGACAGCATACGTAAGTACTTGAATGAACAAACTTATGAAATTACAGCTTACACTCAAAGAATAGTTTATTTTATATATTATCAAACAAAAAAAGTCCAAATATTCAGAAGCAGATAAACGTTCCTTAATGTTTTATACTCTATTACTTGAAGATTCAACTCGATATCTCAATTCATGTGGAAATGCAAAGGGCGGAAAAATTGTCGGTAAGGTAGGGATCGTATAAGTAAAACATGGCCTTAAGGCCATGGATCAATCGGACCGAATGATTAACTTATACATTTATTCGTTCAAATAAGATAACTTTTTTAATTTACAAAATATCTTTCTGAAAATTTGAGAAACATAACAAAAGACAATAAAACACGTCTGATAACTTCTTTTTAGTGAACATTTTTTAAAAAATTTTGAAAAATTATCGACATTCACAGTTAACTGTAAATTTTTTGCAAAATTATCGATATTTACAGTTAACTGTAAATTTTTTGCAAAATTTTCACTCAAACGAAGTTGATAGACGTTCTATATCGTTTTCTGTTGTATTTTCCAAATTTCCATAAAGAAGTTTTGTAAAATAAGATAGTTATCTTACACGAATTTTTACAGGAATTTGGTCACGTGATCTGGTTGATCCATGGCCTTAAAGAAATGGTTTTTTAACTCAAAAGAAACTTTGTTCAAAATGACCTCCCAGATAAATAAGAATTTAATTTTACAAAGAAAAAAATCTGTTGTATTTACTGAGTCCACAAGTCAAAATAGTGACAGCATAAAATTTCTGTAAATTTAACAGATATTTCAGTACAATTCACCGTTTTTTTGTGAAAATAACAGATTTGTGGACAAATATTATAGTTTATTTATTAAATCTCTGTCTCATTTCTAAATTCAATAATAAAGATTAGTTTGAATCAAATCTTTCTTTTCATTCTATAAAGAATGTACAATTTATAATTTTGAAATTCAATCAAAATGTAATAACCGAAGGGCCCTCTCTTAAATGGTTGGTTGTCATAAAACAATGTTCAAGAAGCTGCTTTTCGCAACTGCCTCAGGGGTTTCAATTTTCGTTCCCAATGTTACATATTTCCTTTTCGTTAATCCTGCTATTCTATAAAAGCAGGGAAATACTATTTCTTCAAACAAAGAAAATTAAACAAAAACTGAAATTTTTTTTTTAAAAGTTGTATTATAATTCATAAAACGAATCCTGGGCATGCATGAAATTCAGGAAAATTATCGTACATAGTTTACTTGAAGAAAATAAAGCTACTCGTAATATCTGCAGCCAACCTCAGACGAAGTTGCATATGCACACAATTCCAGTTTAGACTTCTTAACTGTCTTGCGGTTTCATGTGCTCTGCGAAAGCTATTCGTTCTTCGAGCCAGGGATTTATTAAATTATGTATACTTTGCGTAATCTCTTTGCTTGGTGGCTCAAGTATTGTAGGTATTCAGATAAATTTACTGGGTTATACGTATCGTTGGGGTAGGTATGTACAAATAGTTCGCGATATCCCAGCAACCTAAACATTCAGCATATTTCAGTGCGTGCAGTCGGAGTAAATAAGATAGTTTTCTCTATTGTTTATTTTCACAGATATTCTCTTGAATCTTATTAGAATCAGGAATGTTATTCGAGAAATGGTGCTGAAAAGCAAGAAACTATACAACTGTTCATATTCTGGAAATACACTATCACCGTTTCTTAAATAAATTTGAATGGTTAGCAAACTTCTTTACTTCAATAACTTGCTTATTTAATTCTTCAAAAAAGCTATTATTATTAAATGATAATAAATAGTTTTATTCCTACCTTAAAAAATTTTTATTAAAAATTCATCAATTTGATCAAATAAATAAAATTGTCTTTAAAGTTGAGAAATTTTCCCCAGGAGTATCTTTATCCCTTTTCATGTAGCGAAAATTGTTAAATCCTAATTTTTATTGTAATTAAGAATCAGGGGAGTCTTCTGAAATTTTTTGAGCCTCGGAAATAAGTCGTTACTAATGTAATTAAATTACAAATTAGTGTATTTAAAGTGTAATTAAGAAGTGTGAAACCGGGGCATTAAAGTTGCTATATAAGTATATAACGGTTCACGATGTCGGACAGTTTCGTTTGCTTTACGTGCAAATTCCTGCTCATTCCATGCTTTTACCTAGCCTACCCGTCGCTGTCCGCTCATTGCCAGTCGACCCATTCTGTTACAGATTAACTTAGAGCAAACTCCGTTTTAAGATAACGCGATTTTTATCGAGTCTTCCATTAAGGACGCATAAGGCTGCACTTAACAGGATGAGCAGAACCTTGCGAAGCTCGCATAAATTCGGTCTGAACAGTTTTAAATTGTCTCTCGTGCAGGATACAACATTAATGTCTCTCCAAACGAGACATGACAGGAGTGCCACCAGTTTTAAGAAATATATTTCTCACACTGTGCTTTGCAATACTGACGTATACTTTTTCATCATTTGTGTAACAAACTTGCTTCTTAAATTTCACTTCTCATGCAAACAAAATGCTTTAATCTTTAATTATTTTGGAAAGAGCAATGATGCCACTTTATTGAAGAAGAAATGAATAATTCGAGGAAGTGCGTTTTTCATTCCACATAAGGCATTAACTCATAAGGATCTGCTCCAGATTACATTTCCAAATTATGTATTTTGCTATATAATTTAATATATATCTGATTTTTGTAAACTCATTGACTCTCATTCTTGAATATACAACCATTATATAATTATATTGGCTGATTATTTGCTTTGTATGTTATTTATATCCCACTGTCAACAATTTTCAATAAATTTATGTAGAATAGATTGTACCAGTAAATATATTGTGAAAATTTGAAGAGAAAAAAAATACAATTGGACCTGTGTGACGAGCGAATTTACAGCAAACTAAAATGTGTCTCGGGAACCTATGATATTTAATAAAAGTGGGGAAAAAAATCGAGTGATCAATAACGTTACACTTGTAAACAGCAAGACGAAATAAGAAAGGGAACAAATAACAGTATCTACTTAAAATACATGAACTGGTATTTGTGGAAAAACAAAGTAGCAAAAACTGTACTTCTTTATCCAATTTCACCGACTTGGATAAGTATTCGCACGTACGCATATTGCTGTAATGAAAACGTGTCTATTTCAGCATTAATTTAATTGCAAAGGATGTGTACACACACAAGTACAATTACCAAAATGAAATTATAATATCAAACTACCTTTTCAACTGCCTCCCACTGTTTCCTCGCGTTTCAAACATATTTCGAAAAAATTGCAGAAAAGAGAACAACGCTTCCACTAATTAGAATAATTATATCTAATAAGTTTAAAGTAAGAATTTTAGTACACTGAAAGATTTTTTGTTTCAATAAATGGCGAAACTATACAATAGTTTAGTATTTTACGCTCGAACGTACTTACAATAGGCTAAGGTCGCGAAACTGGGACAAGTGGGTCCTACCACTTTAGCGACTATCCTCAGCAGTCTATCAAAGATATTTACCTCTACCATGTTCCAGCTGACTCTCGAAACTTACAGAATTGATCTGAGTACCTTCCCAAGCACCAAGGTCTGACAAAAGAGTACTTACAATAGGCCAAATCCGCGAAACTGGGATAAGTGGGCCCTACCACTTCAGCGAATATTCTCAGCAGTCTATAAAAGATATCTTCCTCTACGGAGTTGCAGCTGGCTCTCGAAACTTACAGCTTTGACGTGAGTACCTTCCCAAGTACCTCGGTCTAAATAAACAGTAGTTAAAATAGGCTAAAGTAGCGAAACAGGGACAAGTGGTTCATACCACTTCAGCGACTATCCTCAGCAGTCTATACCAGATATCTACCTCCACCGTTTTCTAACTGACTCTCGAAACGTACAGCTTTGACCAGAGTACTTTCCCAAACCCCTTGACCACACCAAACACTACTTACAATATGCCAAATCCGCGAAACTGGGACAAGTGGGTCCTACCACTTTAGCGACTATCCTCAGCAGTCTATCAAAGATATTTACCTCTACCATGTTCCAGCTGACTCTCGAAACTTACAGAATTGATCTGAGTACCTTCCCAAGCACCACGGTCTGACCAAACAGTACTTACAATAGTCTAAATTCGCAAAACTGGGAAGGTGGATCCTACCACTTTAGCGACTATCCTCAGCAGTATATCAAAGATGTCTACATCTAAAGTGTTCCAGTTGACTCGCGAAACTTACAGCTTTGATCTGAGTACCTTCCCAAAAACCTCGGTCTGACAAAACAGTACTTACAATAGGCCAAATCCGCGAAACTGGGATAAGTGGGCCCTACCACTTCAGCGAATATTCTCAGCAGTCTATAAAAGATATCTTCCTCTACGGAGTTGCAGCTGGCTCTCGAAACTTACAGCTTTGACGTGAGTACCTTCCCAAGTACCTCGACCCAACCAAACAGTACTTACAATAGGCCAAATCCGCGAAACTGGGTCAAGTGAGTCCTACCACTTTAGCGACTATCCTCAGCAGTCTATACCAGATATCTACCTCCACCGTTTTCCAACTGACTCTCGAAACGTACAGCTTTGACCAGAGTACTTTCCCAAACCCCTCGACCACACCAAACACTACTTACAATATGCCAAATCCGCGAAACTGGGACAAGTGGGTCCTACCACTTTAGCGACTATCCTCAGCAGTCTATACCAGATATCTACCTCTACCGTGTTCCAGCTGACTCTCGACACTTACGGCTTTGATATGAGTACCTTCTCAAGCCTCTCTATGCAACCAAACAGTACTTACAATAGGCCAAATCCGCGAAACTGGGTCAAGTGAGTCCTACCACTTTAGCGACTATCCTCAGCAGTCTATACCAGATATCTGCCTCTACCTTGTTCCAATTGACTCTCGGAACTTCCAGCTTTGACCTGAGTACTTTCCCAAACCCCTCGACCCAACCAAACACTACTTACAATAGGCCAAATCCGCGAAACTGGGACAAGTGGGTCCTACCACTTTAGCGACTATCCTCAGCAGTCCATACCAGATATCTTCCTCTACGGAGTTCCAGCTGACTCTCGACACTTACGGCTTTGATCTGAGTACTTTCTCAAGCCTCTCTATGCAACCAAACAGTACTTACAATAGGCCAAATCCGCGAAACTGGGTCAAGTGGGTCCTACCACTTTAGCGACTATCCTCAGCAGTCTATACCAGATATCTACCTCTACCGTGTTCCAGCTGACTCTCGAGACTTTCAGCTTTGATCTGAGCACCTTCCCAAGCACCTCGGTCTCACCAAACACTACTTACCATAAGCCAAAGATGCGAAACTGGGACAAGTGGGTCCTACCACTTTAGCGACTATCCTCAGCAGTCTATACCAGATATCTACCTCTACCGTGTTTCAGCTGACTCTCGGAACTTCCAGCTTTAACCTGAGTACTTTCCCAAACCCCTCGATCCAACCAAACAGTACTTACAATAGGCCAAATCCGCGAAACAGGGTCAAGTGGGTCCTACCACTTTAGCGACTATCCTCAGCAGTCCATACCAGATATCTTCCTCTACGGAGTTGCAGCTGACTCTCAAAACAAAAAGCTTTGATCTTAGTACCTTCCCAAGCACCTCGATCTGACCCAACAGTAGTTACAATATGCTAATGTCGCAAAACTGGGACAAGTGGGTCCTACCACATTAGCGACTATCCTCAGCAGTCTATACCAGATATCTGCCTCTACCGTGTTCCAATTGACTCTCGTAACTTCCAGCTTTAACCTGAGTACTTTCCCAAACCCCTCGATCCAACCAAACAGTACTTACAATAGGCCAAATCCGCGAAACTGGGATAAGTGGGTCCTACCACTTTAGCGACTATCCTCTGCAGTCTATACCAGATATCTTCCTCTACGAAAATCTCAAAAAACGAGTTTACGCGCCGGAGGCATATAAAAGAATATACAAGCACTACCGCAAATTTCAAACGGAGCAAATGTTTTATGTGCAAAATTTAAAAATTTTTAATAGAATTCATAAATTTGTAGTTGCTCATATAATTAGATATAGATTTCGATTGGAAACAACAATGTTTGAAATTAATAGACGTAGAGCATAAATCAAAGAATTCAAGCGGTACCCAAGTAAATTTTTAATTGTTGGCCTTCCTAGACGTTCATTGGTTCTCCCAGAAATCCAACAGAGGCAAGCCTACCGATCCCTAACTAGAACCTACTCAGATTTTTCTAGTCATTTTCACCTGGTTAATACCCGATCAGTACATAGTTTAACGTAGGGAATTATAGGGCAATTTCTACACGGGATTTTACCCTGGTTTTCGCACTTTCAAACGTAAAATACAAAACTTTGGTATAATTTTGCCATTTGTTGAAGAAAAAAGTCTTTCAGTGTACAAAGCCTACTTTCATGGTTCATTTCATAAAAATAAAATAGAAAAACTATACCATAAGATATTTTCGTATAAATAAAATATTTAATTTTATAAAATTTGTCATAAACTAAAATCAGAAGATGTTAAGAGTGAGGAAAAGTGAACAATGCTCTTCTGTTCAAGTTTACACTTTTCCTTCGAGCAATCTCGTGGCTTTAAATCTTGAAGAATGAAAAAAAAGGAATGTGTTGAGTGGTGCATATTTTTAGCGTTAAAAGAAGACCAGAGTAGTAAGTAATATGGACGACAGTGAACGAATATTATTTAGTTATCACTGTAAAGGTAATTGCCCCATAGAGGTGCCTACTTTTAGAGATTTGCATTTCAGGAGGAACATTTTTATGCGTATGGCAATGCGAACTCCAAATGCGAAATAACGAAAGAAAGAAGAGGGAAGGAAAAGAAGAGAGAGAGAAAGTGAATTTTATATTTTATGGGTAGCGTAACGTGCTGGGATTAGCATAGTACACGACTTGAAACCCCCCGATGAGCCAAAGTCGCTGCCACCACCTTTCCCACCCTTTTTGTTACTCTTACTTTCTTACTCTTCTGTCAAGGCCATATTCGTGCCATATTATATGTGTACGTTTCTACAGCATTATTTTCATACTTTTTCTCAAATCCTCATAGTTTGATGTGTCACAGGAACAGAGAAAAATTCATTCAGAAATATCAAACAGAGAGATTGCACGAAGAGGAATCTCAGTTGTAGAGAGTACATATGTTAAATATTTTAGTGCAGTTTACCGATTTGCAGTAATTAAAACAGATTTTTATTTTCCACGCATATTTCGATTAACCCTTTCAGTAGAGATGATTTTAATGTACTGTTAATAATTATATTGGATATAATATACAAAGATAAGTTAATTTTAACGTCAGCGTATTCTAATTTAAATAAACCTGTATATTAAATAAAATTAATGAACACAAATACTTAATTAATTACACTGAGAGAAAAAGTACAGGGAAAATTCGAGTTAAGACTCTAATATTTACCGTTTTTGACGGCAACGAAGGGATATTCGCTTGGAAGGTTAAGTTTACTATTTTCACAGTAAAAAATCTGTTTTCAAGCTAGGACATTTTTTGTGAGTAAAAAACTTTATTTACTTTTAAGTAGACACTAACTTACTATTTTTATATACACACTTACCTACAAACACAAACACTCGTTCAGGCAGTATTAAAATTATTCTTAACGCTGCGGGTTCGAACCCTCTCTACTTATAATTAACGCATTACTAACCTGATGACTAGGCCTCTCGGCTGCGCACGGTTGAAATACAAGAAAGAAAATAGCACTTATAACCTAAAAAGTGTATGTGCCCCGTTCAATCGGGAATTTTCAAATTTTATGCCAATTTATGATTCTGAGTAAAATTTTCAAGATTTTTAATTATTAAATCGATTTTCTATAAAATAAACTATTTTTGAAAGAAACAGATCAAATTTTTGAATTAAAGAACATTACATAATAAAAATATTTATATACATTTTAGAAGTATTCATTTTTATTATTGTATATTAGTGATACTTTATATAGGTTATGATTCCTTTAATTTTTGTTTTCAAGAGTAAAATCAACGTATGTTCAGTATCTAAAAAAATTGAGTTTTTCAATTCCAAAAATATGATAAAACTTTTAAATCAAGACAATTATCTCATAACGAAATTATGCATTTAAGTTCGCAATAAGTTATTCTAACCGTCCCGCCGAATTTTTTAGTCACAAAATCATAAAAATTGCTCGCTGACTCCCGAGTTTTTTTAACCAACTCACAGAAAAAGTCACTCGTATAGGAATTGTATTTCTTTAAACACACTAATGGCATATTTTTCTGTTAGGCTTGTATTTTATTACTGACATCAAAAGAAACTTTTAAAATAGTGTACTGTGAAAGTTACTGAAAAAAATAATCCGGTGGAGACAAGTAAACTTTAAGGATGGCGACAGTAAAAAAGATTATGAGACAGTAAAAGTTCTCGGTTTTAACGAATATCCTTGCGCTACCTCCGAAAATAGTAAAATTACGTTATCATTTTCTCTCAGCGTAGAAATTAATTTATAAAAAAATTATTACACTTATACTAAAACATATTCTCTGTGAAAAAAGGAACGCTTTTAATTATATTAATTTTATATAAAGTTTAAGTTCATTCCTTAAATTATCATATTAATTTTTTAAAATTAGATATACAGAGTTTTTGTATCCACAGAATCTGAATAAAAACTGACGAGCGTATCGCGTGGGCTGGGCAGTTTTTTCTTAATGGATTGTGATGTAATTGACCTCAGAGACAGTTTTTTGAGATTTTATATTTTAAAACTCCCCACTCCAAAATCGCAAATTCCGTACGGCTGACAATATCACAAGTAAAGCAGGGCTCTAACAAGGCCCCCCACGAGTTCATCTTCTTTTAATTCAAAAATAAAGCGTGAAGAAATAATATGCCTTCTACAAAAATCTAATCTGAAACCAAATAAAATTGCATCCTTACTATTTTAGCTCGTAAATTCTTTCACTAAATTTAAGATGTTGAATATAATATTTTTTTAGATTAATACAAAGTAAATTTTTTAAATTTTATAACAAACTTAAATAACATTTCGTAATTTTACTTAAAAGTTTCTTGATCAATTTTTCACTTGATAAACGAGAGGAAGAAGTTAAATCGAATTTATGGAACGATGCAATCTAGCTGAAATTTGGTGAGCATCCACATTATGTCACGTGCCACTGGGGTAAGAAATGGTAAGAAATTCGCTTTAGTTCGCTTCGATTGAGCCGGACTACCGACGATTCGTATACGTGGTACATTCGTATCGCATTGTGGTACCTTCGCGTGGCTCACCCACGTCTGCGTTATTGTTCCACGGAAAAAAGATAACAAGAAAACGACACGAGCAGAAGTAGGTAGAGGCAATCTGCGACCGGAAATTTAAAAAGTTGCGCAAATACTGGGCGCTCGCGGGGATCGTTCTAAACTCAACGTAAGCAAGCCAGGGGAAAAATAAGATATACGAAAAATAAGGTCACAGTGGATCAACTTTTAATCGACAAATACCATTGTGATTGAATAATTCACCTTCTTGTAAACGTATTTACTGTAGATAAGAATAATATCCAGTAGTGGCACAATAAAACAATAATTCTCTACAATAAAATCTTTTGCGATTTTTTCTGTTTTACTTTAACAGAACAATAATTTTGTATACGTCTAATTATGTGTGACAAAATAAATAAAAACAGATGCCCATGAGTACAAAGAACGTAAAATAAGAAAAGCAAAGAAACAAGTATGAGAATGAAAAGAAGAGAAGCAGGATGAGAATCACTGTCAGTGGATAGGTTGGCATCAAACGAGCCTTCCCTCAAGAACCAAGACGATTGAACGGCAAGGAATTCGATATATTTTTATTTTCTTCCATCAAGATTTCTTTCAAGACTTCCGTTCCTCTTTTTTCCCGTTTCTCTTTCTCTCTCTCTATTATTTGCTGCTTAAGAACTGTTCTCTCTTACTTCTTCTTCCTTGTCACAGGAACGAAGAATTTAACGCTCTCTGTGCATTCTTAACACTTTAAAGTTATGTCACTTTAACGATTGTAAGGACTTTTAGATATCACGAAACTAAAGTCTGCTTCCATAAAAGGGAATTATGCGATTAAAAATAAATTATATTAATTGAAATAAACTAATTGAACTTTGATTACTAATCGAAAATCTAGACTGCTTTTGAAATCATCTTTGAAAATATCCAAATCCTTACAATACAATTTATAAACTAATCTTATTGAAGGGTCAATTTGAAAGAGAAAAGATTATTTTTTATGAAAAAAATTTGAAGCATAAAAAAATAATTTTATTAATAAATTTTATTTTTGCCCAAACTTATTTTCTTATCGCTTCGAGTCAAATTTTTGAAAATGATGCGATTCTAATTATGGTTCATTTTTTTAAAAAAAAGATTCTCTACAACTTGACCGCTTCCTATTTTTGAAATTGAATTAATTATTATCAAATACAGCAATTTGTTTATAAAAATTTTGTTTTGAAAAATTGTTTTTTCATAATTACAGCCATTAAAGAATTCATTTTCAAAAATCGGAAACCTTCAAGTTGTAGAGAATCTTTTTCCTAAAAAAATGAACCGTGATTTATTAGAATCGCATCATTTTTAAAAATTTGGCTCGAAGCGATAAGAAAATAAGTTTGGGCAAAAATGAAATTTATTAATAACATTATTTTTTTGTGTTTCAAATTTTTTTCATGAAAAATAATCTTTTCTCTTTCAAATTAGCCCTTCAATAATGATATTGCTATTCTTGAAAGCAAAATTATATATTTTTTCCTGAGGTATAATTTTCGTCATCGTACTACCTTAATGATGCAATTGCCAAGTAAAATAAAGAATATAGGTTCAAAAAGTGGCATTTCTAAATGGCCAGAATAATAATTTTAGACAGTAGAATATGAAATGAGTCACGTGAGAATGACTCACTGTGACTCGACTAAACTACGAAACGGACTTGGTTACAAAATGACAAGCCATAAGATGGAAAGAAAGCACAAGCGATATGGTCGAGTCATAACGAGACATGGAGAACGGAAACACCGTGGCTGTTAAGGCGACAAATATAAATCGTCCTTCTTTTTCTCAAGCTTTCTTCTTTTTGACTCTCCTGCTACCTTCGTCTTTTGTACAAAGCATCGCGACGGAATACAAAAGGAGAATCGTTTCTAAAGAGAGTGGATTCCGTCGAAGAAATACAGCCAATTTAGAAATGGCCCCTGTAATTAAAGAAAAACTTCGTACATCTCGTTAGAACTTCAGTAAAAACTGACAATAAAGAAATAGGATCCGGACAAATAGAAATTAATTTATCGGATGAAATTCTTCGCAACGAATAAAATTAGCTATGATAAGAATAAAAAATTTCAAAGTTCAACACAATCTAATAAATTCCTAATAGAAAATTTCATCTAAATTGGATCAAGATCAAAATGAAATTTAATTAAACAAATGGCATACAATAATGAGATAAAATGATGTGAAAATAATTAAACTGAAAAAATGAATCAAATTAAGAGTTTTCGAGTCCACATCAGTGTTGTTTTTTAGTCATTTTCTTGTAATGTATCATAGTTTGTACGAGCTTCATGCTACTTTTACTCGTCTACGAATCTTCTCTGACGGACAGCAAATTAAAAACCGTCTAAGTTTCAGGAACGGATATGTTTCGAGACAAGGGAAACGAAAAGCGATAGCCAATGTTAAAGTAAGTAAGAAACTGAGGATAAGTTACCTTTTAAAAGCGCCTTAATAACGTTTTAATAAGGTCCTATCACGCCACCCGCTTTTCGGACCTCTATACTGTCATTTTATCAAAGCAGAAACAATAATTGCGATAATAAGAACTGCATTGCTATCAAGACTATATTTTCTTGGCAAGTTAACCATAGACCACGTAAAAAACTAGTCAACTGAATATTAAATACAACATCAATTTTCAATATAGTTCGATTCATTATGGAAAAACGCATTTATCTATGTCAATTATGATTACAAATTTCAGCTAAATTACATTCAATGAAAATACTGTAATGCATTGAGTATTAACAGTATTTATGAGTTAATTTCTTATTAAAAAAATTTCTCTTATTCAATTTTATAATCAGTAGTATTAGTAAGGAGCTTTAGACAGTAGAATAAACTTTAAATGGTCAGCCGCACTCTGTCAACCAGGATAGCGCATCAATTATGGAATAATAATTTGTAACCGGCTGACGATGACGTTCATCCACTAATGAATTAGTAAATTCATTTGCTGATGAAAATTCTATAGGACTGAATTTCATCATTTTTTAAATTCTCATCATATGAAAAGGTATTGGTTTTTTAAATTATTTTTATTGGTTAAAAAAATCAAATTAAATTCCGAAAATTGAAACTTACACTACCGCTCAAGTGCGAATTGCCGAAGCTGATAATACGGCAAAATATTGGCCCAATTTCGGCAGCCAACAGTCGGCTATTGTTATTCGGCCAGTGTCGCCGTTTTCATCGGTCAAGTGCTGGGCCGACAATGGCAGCCTCTGTCTACGGTACAAATTTACCGACCTTTAGTCGAAACTTGGCCCAGTATCGGCCCTATACCAAGCCGATTGTCACTTTTGCTATGGCATCCAGTTCCAAAAGTAGAAGAGCCAGAGTCCGGCCCATAGACGGCACATTACTGCGCAATGTATCACTTTTACCAGGGAAAACTATCCTGGAAGTGAGAAAACCAGAGTTCGGCACAGCATTGGCCCGTTGCTGTGCCGAAAACAAGTGCTGGCGGCCAGAGTTTGGGCCAGCATTGGCCGCCAAGTGCATACCGGAGTTATCATTCCAGCAACGGCTTGATATTGGCAACCGATCTTTGACAAATTTTTGGCGATGTTGGGCAAGTGTTGGGCCGTATCTAACTTCGCATTTGGGTGGTCATTAGTTAAGTTCACCTGTTGTTTAAGCCATTGTCAAAGTGTCTTAATTTTCATAAGAACAAATTAAAGATTTTTTTTTTATAATGGCATGAATGATAATAAATTTTTTAATCTAATGATCCCAAGTGGAAGGCAAAATGTTATTTTATAAGAATATATTACAAAAAACGTAGAATTTCGATGTATTTGAAAAATGTTAATAACTCTAAAAATAACTAACATTTCTAAAAGATTTCGGTCTCGTTTTAAAGGTAAGTCTTCATCGTAATTTGCCAACTAATCAAGATATACTGAGAATTTTTTCCTGGATTCTACCCTGGGGTCAAACATGGTATAAAAACGTCGTAACATTTCAAATAAAGACTGTACTCTATACATTATGTAAATAAATACAAAATATCAATATTTTCATAAATATTCTCAAATTCTATTAAAATATGATATTCATTGAATTATAAAGAATTCTTATAAGAAGCTGCATATTTTTAAAATTTTACGACTATTTTGTATCATGTTTGACCCCAAGGTAAAATCCAGGAAAAAATTCTGAAAATATTTTGAACAGTTAACAAATTACTATGAAGACTTACATTCAAAACGAGACCAAAAACTTTTAAAAATGTTAATTATTTTTAAAGTTTATAACATTTTCCAAAAAGATCGAAATTTGATATTTTTTGTAATATATTCTTATAGAATTAACATTTTGCCTTCAACTTGGGATCATTAGATAAAAAAATTTATTAATATTCATGCCATTATCAAAAAAAATCTTTAATTTGTTTTTATGAGAATTAAGACACTTTGACAATGGCTCAAACAACAAGTGGACTTAAACTTTTGACCGGTAGTGTATATCTTCTTAATAAAAAATTTAGTGAATAAACTTGTCACCAATGAAGCTTTATTTACTCACCGCGTGTCATTGTCTCCTAAGCATGTATTGGATATTTTTTTTTGATTGTTTGTCTTACCTGAAGCAAAAATAAATAAAAACTCAATTAAAATATGTTCTAAGAGCTATAAAACTTAATTTATACAAAGATGTATTGGAAGGAATAAAATAGTAATCAATTATCCGTTTCAAAATGGCCGGAATAATGATAGAAAATCGCTTTTACCAAAATCACAATTTAGTTTTGGAATTGAGTGGAATTTCATGACTAATAGTTAAATTATCCTAAGGATATAGAACAATGTTCTTCGTCATATCTGTACGAAACCCTTCAACAAGGCGATACCAGCAAAAACGCAGAGCAATTGAACATCTCGTGAGGCAAACAAGGCGAAGGAAAATTCGAGATGTTTAATTTTAATATGAGTTTTACCCGAAGTTGTTCTTTGGCTCCTCTTGACTTTCCCCAGTTCTACTTTATACTTCCTTATCCTTTTGTCGTTCTGACTTTTCCTTACATCCTTCGTTAAGACGGTACACGAGCTCGAGCCATGTAACGTAAGTTCGGTCTATCTAATTTTCCATCAACTCGGATATTCAACATATTATAATTATATATGCAACATTTCTAACAAATATGCTAGTTACTAGATAAAAGATGATAATACAAGAGTACGAATACAAGAGTATCAGTTCAAGTAAAATTATGATAGTAAAAATCATGTTATGGATTTGATAAGGGTATTCTTTTTGTATCATTAGATATGCAAATAAAATCCTTGCCATTATTTTTCCTTAAAACCTTCTCTACATATATCTCCTAACTAACAAGACCGAAAGCAATAATCCTTAGCCTGAGGCACCACAAAGTAGAGTGTGGTTATACATTTTTCCAGATAATAAGTTTAAATAAGCAAAAACTTACGAGAGCTTTAAAAAAAAGACCTAAAATTTTTCTGTTATATTAAAAACAAATTAAATCAATGTAAATGTGTTAAAAAAAATGGGCTTTAGCAGCAGTCAATATCTAGTATACATAATTCAGAAAAGTCAGCGGTTGACCAAATGCCGCCTGTCCTATTAGATGCGCAACTACACTGATAGAAAGGAATGGCTGTTACATCGATATTTATGATTAATTTAACCTTACCTTATTGCTGGCATAGATACAGAAATATAAGATTTGTATTTTAACCATCCGATTATAACTGAATAAATATGAAAGAATCAACCATATTACTGGTTGCTATGGAAAAATGTATTGTTCGCCTTCCCATATTATATTTCTGATTCGACCAGTTTCACTTACAATATTTTGATTTCTGTATTCAACATCCTGCGTTGTTCAAAGAGACATATTATTTTATAAATACAATTATAAATTCCCAGCCTACAACCGAATGGCTAAAACTCCCAAACCATTTCTATGAGTGTAAGTTCCCGCTGGTTATGAATAGATGGCTCCAGCAGTAGGTGCTGGTGCATTTTGACATACTCAAAACGTCATGAACCAAGCTAAGTCATATGGTAAACAAACCGTTTTGACACATTAGTGATTTTGTTTTGGCGTCATATACTTTTGGTTGTGTGAAAATATCTGATTTTGGGCCAAATAATCGTCATTTGCGGAAAGTGTTAATTTTCTTCTTTCATTTAAAGGAAACGGGGGCTGAAGCGCATCGAGAGCTCCAGAAAGTTTACGGAGAGGCTACTCTAAGTGAAACAACGTGCCGTGATTGGATCTGTCGCTTCAAAGACGATGATTTCGATGTTCATGACCGTCCGCGTGAAGGAAGGCCAAAAACCTTCGAAGACGCTAATGTTATTTATTATGAGCTGTTGAAACCGAACAAAACCATCACTGGGGAACGGTATCGAACGCAATTGATGCGTTTTAGCCGAGCACTGCGCGAAAAACGGCCACAATACGAGCAGAGGCATAGAAAAGTGATTCTAGAGCATGACAACGCTCGGCCTCACGTTGCCAAACCCGTTAAAACCTAACTGGAAAGGCTCAAATGGGAAGTCCTACTCCATCCGCCGTATTCCCCAGATATTGCGCCGTTCGATTATTACTTTTTCCGGTCGATGGCACATGCTCTGGCTGATCAGCAGTTCCGCTCATATGAAGACATCGAAAAATGGATTGATTCGTGGATAGCCTCAAAAGATGAATACTTTTATCGTAACGGTATTCGAGCTCTACAAAAAAGATGGGCAAAAGTTATAGCTAGCGATGGGCAATACTTTGAATGATTCATTTGTGACCATTTTTTCACAATAAAGTGGCATTTTCATCAAAAAAACAGCGGGTACTTAGTTGCGCACCTAATAATATTCGCTACTTTCTTTATTGAAAACAAGAAAAATATAAAATAATTATTACATTCTCATCATGGATGAGAAGGGATTAGTTTTATGTGAAAAATGACTTTCGAAAATTTCATCAAATCTTTACGTTTTGAGACCCCCTGAGTCCGAAAAAAGGGTTTTTACGAAAGTGTTTGTCTGTCTGTCTGTCTGTCTGTAGGTCGTGTGCGGCATAACTCTCGATAGAATTATCAGATTGAATTGTGCTTTGGCACACTTTATCGGAGCCGAAAAAGTAAGGACAAGTTCGTTAACCAGCCACATCCAATCAAAATTGAAGGATTGAGCACTACTTTTGTGTTTTTGAAAATAATTTTTAAAAAAATCAAAAATTTCAATACTGGTTTTTGATAGTGCTCATAAATCTCTAAAAATTATCCTGATAACATTTTTTGATTAAATCAAAATTAGAAATGTTACAGCATATTCAAATTCGAAAAAAGTCAATATCAAAATTCCATTTTCCAGTTAAATTATACGAGATACGAAAAAACGTTATGATACAATATTATTTTCTACATGAAGACCTACAAATTTGAATTGTAACATTTTTTCATAAGATGCATATTTTTTGTTTTAATTCAAAAATAATCTATTGAAAATCCAAAATTCAATTTTTTAACAGTAATATGTGAAATACGAAAAAAACGTAAGAATACAAAGTTGTTCGTTTCAAAAACATCTACAAGTTTTGTCTTACACAGTTTATGAAAAAACATATATTTTTCGTTTCAATTCCAAAAAATACGATTAAAATTCAATAATTCCATTTTTTAGACAAAATATATGAGATACATAAAAAAAGTTTAGATGAAAAATTATTTGCCTAAATGAGGTCTACACATTCTTATTAAAAAATTTCTCGACAGGATGTATATTTTATGTTTTGATTTTTAATATTAAAAAAATTCGATTTTTTTCACCAAAATATGTGAGATACGAAATAAGCGTTGTTCTGCAGAATCGTTTCCTTAAGGTAGTACGATCACGAAAATTAGACCTCGGACAAAAATAGATAATTTTGCTTTCAAGAATAGCAACATTATTATTGAAGGGCCAATTTGAATGGGAAAAGATTATTTTTCATGAAAAAAATTTGAAATACAAAAAAATAATGTTATTAATAAATTTTATTTTTGCCCAAACTTATTTTCGTATCGCTTCGAGCCAAATTTTTGAAAATGATGCGATTCTAATAAATCACGGTTCATTTTTTTAGAAAAAAGATTCTCTACAACTTGACCGTTTCCTATTTTTGAAATTGAATTAATTATTATCAAATACAGCAATTTGTTTATAAAAATTTTGTTTTGAAAAATTGTTTTTTTATAATTTCAGCCATTAAAGAATTCATTTTCAAAAATCAGAAACAGTCAAGTTGTAGAGAATCTTTTTCCTAAAAAAATGAACCGTGATTTATTATAATCGCATCATTTTTAAAAATTTGGCTCGAAGCGATAAGAAAATAAGTTTGGGCAAAAATGAAATTTATTAATAACATTATTTTTTTGTGTTTCAAATTTTTTTTATGAAAAATAATCTTTTCTCTTTCAAATTAGCCCTTCAAAAATAATATTGCTGTTCTTGAAAGCAAAATTATCTATTTTTGTCTGAGGTCTAATTTTCGTGATCGTACTACCTTAAATAAACTCTACGATTATTTTTTCTTTTTGAGAGATTTGGAAGAAAATAAATTATCTTAATCATGTAATTTATTAAAAAGTTACTGAAATGTATACAGAAAATCGAGCGCGAAGCGCGAGTGTCATGATGAGAATGTGTTCCTTAAGGCCGATAGAGCCTTAAGTAAATTGAATTTCCTGTTTCACTTAAACTGAAAAAGAAATTTAGTGAATTTGAGAAAATGAGTAATTCACATCATCTGTAATATTATAAAATTGGTTTGAGCTTCAGTATTAAATTATAAAAAATAAACTTAAATGTATGCAGAGAGCACAAGACCGAGCGCGAAGCGCGAGGTCCAGGAAGATCGGAGCGCGAATTTAAATTTAATATGAATTTATATTAGTTTTACATAATATACAATACAAATCTATTAATTTTAATTTACCACTTGTATATTAAAGTCTATTAAAATTAATAAAGTTTTCAACAGTGTACAATGAGTTTTTTTAGTTGCATGTGATCTTTCAATAGGGATAACTTGAATGACGTTTGTCAAAGTGACATTTCTTTGACATGTGTGTTCAGTAAGGTTTGCTATTAAATCAAGAATCATTCAACACTTTAACAACGCTTCCAAATTGTGGAAATCTATTTACATAATTCTGTGACGGAGGGATTTCGTAAGACTTATTTATCATTTTCAAAACATAAATAGCATTGAATTTACTGCCACATAAAAATAAACATTCCATCAATTTTTCAGTGTTTTATTTCAATTTGAAGCTCTCAAGCACTTAAAAAACACTCTTTATATAGCGTAAATCATAATAATAGTTAAATTGCATAAAAACGAGGATAATTTTGATAAATTAAAATGAACTTTCATTTTCTCGAAAATAATGATTTCAAGAAATAAAAAGTAGCATTTATTATAGTAATGGCTTTTCTCGAGGGAATCATCGAATCGAGAGGCTTTAATAATTCCGGAGAGATTCTCTCCTCGGAACTCTAAATACAGATAGGAAAGATCTCAAGTCTGACGGCAATACGCATTTGACTCACGTGCCTCTGTAAGGCCGGAAATCAATCGGTTCTCCCGAACGAATTTGAACATCCTCCCGAATGAGTTGTACCCAAGCCGGAAATGGAAGCTTGGTACTTCGTGTTTACTCGTTTCCCCGATATTGAACTATACCGCTCGGATATACTACCGTAGTGTTTTATTGAGACCCTAACAAACGTGAAATGAAACTTTTTAATACCCGATTAGAAGTAAAGTCGCTTTTTTCCAACCGCTTTGGGGATGTGGTATAAAGTTTATACGATTTTAACGAATGAAAAAAGCATGCAAAAACAACCAAACCACTTTAACTGATTTTAATCCTCTATTGGATACAGTTTTTTCAAGACTTATTCTTTATGTATAAAATCCAAGTGTCTATTTATTTTTTAAATGAATTTATTAGTGAGAAAGTATAGTAATTTTCAAAAAAAGTGTTTGAATTTTATTATTTTCATGAAATCGCCAAATTCATAACATCTTTATGACAAAAGAAGAAATTTCATTCAAATTGTGTCTTATACATACATTTTTATGAATATTCTAATCTATCTCTGTTAAATTATTTTCAAGTTTATTCATGTCTGTAAAATAGTCATGTATATTCATGTATTTATTTCTGCATAGTACAGACACACGGGTAGATGGAATCAGAGGGTTAGGGTGTTTTGGATAAATCCTGTATTTTATTGAACGATCATATTAATCAAAAGCTCTAGCTAGTCAAATATTGGAAGCTTTGCGCGATCCAATACGGGCACAAGCGTTGTTGCATGATATACAAAATACAAATGTCGACACTCATTCTATGTATATAGCGCTTCACAGGACAATCTCATAAAAAATAAGAAGAATATTTACTACTTTTTGATCAATCCGAAGAAGGAGCACCACAAGTACGAATTGTCGAAGCTGATAATACGGCAAAATATTGGCCGAATCTCGACAGCCAACAGTCGGCTACTGTTGTTCGGCCAGTGTCGCCGTTTGCATCGGTAAAGTGCTGGGCCGACAATGACAGCCTTTGTCTACTGTACAAATTTACCGACCTTTAGTCGAAACTTGGCCCAGTATCGGCCCTATACCGAGCCGATTGTCACTTTTACTATGGCATCCAGTTCCGAAAGTAGAAGAGCCAGAGTCCGGCCCATGGACGGCACATTACTGCGCAATGTATCACTTTTACCACGGAAAATCATTCTAGAAGTGAGAAAGCCAGAGTTCGGCATAGCATTGGCCCGTTTCTGTGCCGAAAACAAGTGTTGGCGGCCAGAGTTTGGGTCAGAATTGACCGCCAAATGCATACCGAAGTTATCATTCCAGCAACGGGATGATATTGGCAACCGATCATTGGCAAATTTTTGGCAATATTGGGCCAGTGTTGGGCCGTATCTAACTTCGCATTTGGGATGCTTATCGGTTCTATTATCAAATTGAATCAGTTTGCAAGCTTCGATTTCAGAAAACTGAAAAACAGAAAAACATATTCTGGAAATTATATTTTCAAGCGTAATCAACTTGGTTCAAAAAAATGAAATCTTATTTTTACATTAACTTTCGTGTACTGCAAAACACTGTTTAGTTACTAACATTGTTTCGAAGAGTGATATTGATCTTAACAATATTTCAGTTACTTTTTCTTCAAAATATTAATCTCAATCAGAATTAACCTTCAAAAGACGGAGATTTTTCATAATAAATTTTAATATTTTCACCGTAAATTTTATGTATATTTACATCTAGCATATTCCATGAAATCTCTGAGTTTGTTACCGACTCATATATTAGCGAGTTCCTTCCCATAAAGGTTGAAATATGAAAAATATTTTCAACTAATTTCAGCTAATTGATCACATTCATCCTGCAATTCATAAAAGGCCAAACTTTTCTCCCTTAAGGCGCTCAAAAATGTGATTTATAAATAAAATTTGATGCAGAAAGATCTGCTCATAAGATTCTTCCTAATTTCAAAGACGTTGTTATCGCGGAAGTCTAGAAAATAAGGAGATTCCTTGTTTCGTCGGGTTTTGCATTTCAGGCCAGCTTAATTTCGTAATACCACGCAAATACCAGCGGCTACGACGTTGCTGCTGGAAACACGGGGTGTTAAAGAGAAGAAGGTGGAGGCGATGAAAGAGGATGGAACCGACGGGATCATGGACTATACGAAGAGGTTAACAACGTTATTTTTTCTTGTTTGGCTAACTGCACCGGACTCGTAGCATTAGCTTGGTAATTATTAAGAAGGGAACAGAGTCGAAAATGATTTGAAAAGCCGTGGCTCGGCTGATATCGAAGCTTATTAAGCAAAAAGGGTCGAGAAAAAAAGAGAAAAAAACTTGCGTCTACTTAATAATCAAGCTTCATACGAAGAGACATGTCCGTGTATATCTCATGATTCCATTAAACGCATAACTTCTCATAAGAATTGGAGAAAACATTGCCCTAAAGCTATCATAACCAACTCGAGTTTTTCAATTAGACGTAACTGAGCAATTTTTGTATCTTAATCATTTTCTAGATGTTTATTTGCAGTTTCATCAATTTATTGATAGAAAAAAACAAATAATTTTTTATAATTTTTTATTTAAAAACAGAGCTATATTCAAATTGAACTCTTTTTTCAAATAAAAAAAAAAGGCGTGAAAATTGAAAAAATTCTAATACTCAAAAAAAGGATTTTAAGAATACATAACAGTGATAACTCACAAGAAGGAATTTAATTTTCTTGAAAAATTAAATATAATTATTTGTACTATATTTCATGAATAAATTTACAAGTTTGAATTTTTATCTATTTTTTGTTTTAAGTTTAAACCGTTTTAGAATTTAGGGAAAAATTAGTATAATTTTTTGGCAACTTTTATTTACATTCCACGTAAATTCACCTTTAAAATGAGTCTGGGAACATCGAAAAACATCAATTATTTTAAAAGTCATTTATAATTTAAGAAAAGTTTGAAATTTTGATATTTTTAACAATATCTTCCTCAAAAATCTCCAAGAACAGTTCATCTTGAGGTTGTTTTATGTATAATTTTGAAGTTTTTCATGTTATTTTTAGGTAAAAGTTTTAATATGTGTATTGTCAATAATAGGAGATTTTATGCCATCAACAAAAACAAAGTGAGTATAATAATGTTTCCACCCACTGTGATTATTTTCGCAGAAGCAATTTTGAGAGTATTGATAAGAATTATATAAATTAGGAAGCTAGTAACCGATCTGCTGTCATCTATGTACAAACTTTTATGATGTAATAATATATATTATCCTTAATTAATATTAATGGACTTAATAATGTTGATCAATATTTACATAAATCGTTTAAGTAAATCCAGAAAGGATTATTCAGAATTTCACAATGTACCTGAACCTTTATGGCATAAACTGTGTAATTTGATTTATGTTGAAAGGCTCAGTTCCAAAACACATCAGAGCTTGTAATTGGAAGTGGTGCCAAATTTGGCATTCGCTGCAGTATTCCCTGCAATTCCTTTTTAATTTAATTCAACAAGATCGTATATTTAGTTCACAATCGAATATATTATTATAATGTGTAAATTAAAATATAATAATATCTTACCATTTTTTTTTACTCATAGATATGGGTACTCGGGGACGAACTGTCACAGACTTCTTACAATAAAAAATAATCAAAACCAGATAATCGTGTTGATTGAGACAATATATTCAATTAAATAATCTATTCAGATAATTAAACAAGGCTTTTGATTCTCCCAGGACAAGCAATTTCCTCCCAGAGGTTTCTTAAACCGCAGGCGAGCATCAAATCTCAATTAAGTTAAAATACCTCATTGCTACAGTATCGCTTAACCGTTATTTCGATTCCAGTGGTTTCTAATGTCGAGTACTCTTGAGAGTTAGAAAGTACCCAGACTTCTATCGGAAGTGGACGTACCCTTTTTAAAAAGTTACGTTTCTGGTTGGAAGCCAAATGAACCTTCTTAATAATAGATTCCTCTTGAATCAGTGCCAGCCTTATAATTTTCTAGATATCCTAAAAGAAAAGTAATGTATTCCTCTACAGATTCAATACCTGAATATATTAACCTTCACGTTTTTTCATGTCAAACAATTTTGTCTTTTGACTCGTTTCTGTGTATCTTGTCGTTTCACAAATAAAAATTAATTTCTGTTTATTTTGAATATAATAATTGAAACCCTTAGTCACGCTATTGAACTTAATTCATAAATACAGTAGGTGGCCAAATTATTATACTCACTTTGCTCTTGTTAGCCGCATAAAATCTCTTGATATTGACAATACACATGTTGAAATTTTTTCCTGAAAATTATATATACGTCGTCAAAATTATGCATAAAACGACCACACGATGAAGTACTTTTGTTCATTTTTACGGAAGATATTGTGGAAAAAGTCAAAATTTCAAACTTTTCTTTAATTATGAATAATTCCCGAAATAATTGATGGCATTAAATGTTCTTCGACTTATTTTGAAAGTGAACTCACGCAGAATGTAAAAGCATGCCAAAAAAGTTCTAATAATTTTCCTCTAGATTAGTAAAAAGTCTAAACTTAGAACAAAAAAGGCGTAACAATTCAAACAATTCTAATACTCAGAAAAAAGGATTTTAAAAGTACATAAAAGTGATAACCCACAAGAAGGAATTCAATTTTATTGAAAGATTGAATATAATTGTACTATTCTTCATGAATAAATTTGCAAGATTAAATTTTCAGGGTGTCTAGCGATTCTTGAAAAAAAAAAATTCTAGGTCTTTTCCAGGTTTTCAAGGTCCACAAAATGAAGTTTTTCAAGGTATACTTTTTTCATGTCAAATAACGAAATAAGGGTTATAACTGTAGAAAAGTGGTTTGTAATGTATGACATTCGCGGGGTTTTGGTTAGGCGTTTAAACGACAGAGGGCATTAAGGAAGGGAGCGTAGGGAATCAGAAAGAAGAAGATGAAGGTTGCTCTTTTTTTATTGTACTGAATGGACTTGAATAAACGATACTTTATAGTCTAAATCCTACATAACAAATTGTGCGCAATGTTAAAATTTGTTTATTGCAGTCTATATAATCTCTTATGAGTCTCTTAAGCTCTATACATACACTTATTATATCCTATAATCACTTTTAGGAGAGATTTACAATCTTTCATGTTACATATTTTTCAAGTTACAAAAGATAAATCATCTTATATATAATATCAACAAAAGATAAATTAATTTTTATTTTTCTTTATTTTGAAGAACGTTTCAACTGCAAGATTTGTTCATCTAAACGTGCAGTTTCTTTTATAGCGTCATTCATAATTTTCGACATATGTCACTCAAAATGCGCGTTAGTAAAACAGAATAAAAGATTTTAATTACTAAATAAATGTTTATTTGTAAAAAAAAAAAAAAAATTGAATACAAGGTTCTCATGCAAAATTCAAGTTGATTTTTAGGTTTTCAATGTTCAAAAAAATTCAAGGTGAATTCCAGGTTTTCTAGGATTTCAAGGTTCGCTAGACATCCTGATTTTTATGCATTTTTACATTCTCATCATGGATGAGAAGGTATTGGTTTTATGTGAAAAATGACTTTCGAAAATTTCATCAAATCTTTACGTTTTGAGACCCCCTGAGTCCGAAAAAAGGGTTTTTACGAAAGTGTCTGTCTGTCTGTCTGTCTGTAGGTCGTGTGCGGCATAACTCTCGATAGAATTATCAGATTGAATTGAGCTTTGGTACACTTTATCGGAGCCGAAAAAGTAAGGACAAGTTCGTTAACCAGCCACATCCAATCAAAATTGAGGGATGGAGCACTACTTTTGTGTTTTTGAAAATAATTTTTTGAAAAAATCAAAAATTTTAATACTGGTTTTAGATAGTGCTCATAAATCTCTAAAAATTATCTTGATAACGTTTTTTGATTAAATCAAAATTAGAAATGTTACAGCATATTCAAATTCGAAAAAAGTCAATATCAAAATTAAATTTTCCAGTTAAATTATACAAGATACGAAGAAACGTTATGATACAATATTATTTTCTACATAAAGACCTACAAATTTGAATTGTAACATTTTTTCATAAGATGCATATTTTTTTTTTTAATTCAAAAATAATCTATTGAAAATCCAAAATTCAATTTTTTAACAATAATATGTGAAATACGAAAAAAACGTAAGAATACAAAGTTGTTCGTTTCAAAAAGATCTACAAGTTTTGTCTTACACAGTTTATGAAAAAACATATATTTTTCGTTTCAATTCCAAAAAATACGATTAAAATTCAATAATTCCATTTCTTAGACAAAATATATGAGATACATAAAAAAAGTTCAAATGAAAAATTATTTCCCTAAATGAGGTCTACAAATTCTTATTAAGAAATTTCTCGACAGGATGTATATTTTATTTTTTGATTTTTAATATTAAAAAAATTCTATTTTGTTCACCAAAATATGTGAGATACGAAATAAGCGTTGTTCTACAGAATCGTTTCCTTAAGGTAGTACGATCACGAAAATTAGACCTCAGACAAAAATAGATAATTTTGCTTTCAAGAATAGCAACATTATTATTGAAGGGCCACTTTGAATGAGAAAAGATTATTTTTCATGAAAAAAATTTGAAATACAAAAAAATAATGTTATTAATAAATTTTATTTTTGCCCAAACTTATTTTCGTATCGCTTCGAGCCAAATTTTTGAAAATGATGCGATTCTAATTATGGTTCATTTTTTTAGAAAAAAGATTCTCTACAACTTGTCCGTTTCCTATTTTTGAAATTGAATTAATTATTACCAAATACAGCAATTTGTTTATAAAAATTTTGTTTTGAAAAATTGTTTTTTTATAATTTCAGCCATTAAAGAATTCATTTTCAAAAATCGGAAACAGTCAAGTTGTAGAGAATCTTTTTCCTAAAAAAATGAACCGTGATTTATTATAATCGCATCATTTTTAAAAATTTGGCTCGAAGCGATAAGAAAATAAGTTTGGGCAAAAATGAAATTTATTAATAACATTATTTTTTTGTGTTTCAAATTTTTTTCATGAAAAATAATCTTTTCTCTTTCAAATTAGCCCTTCAAAAATAATATTGCTATTCTTGAAAGCAAAATTATCTATTTTTGTCTGAGGTCTAATTTTCGTGATCGTACTACCTTAAATAAACTCTACGATTATTTTTTCTTTTTGAGAGATTTGGAAGAAAATAAATTATTTTAATCATGTAATTTATTAAAAAGTTACTGAAATGTATACAGAAAATCGAGCGCGAAGCGCGAGTGTCATGATGAGAATGTGTTCCTTAAGGCCGATAGAGCCTTAAGTAAATTGAATTTCCTGTTTCACTTAAACTGAAAAAGAAATTTTAGTGAATTTGAGAAAATGAGTAATTCACATCATCTTTAATATTATAAAATTGGTTTGAGCTTCAGTATTAAATTATAAGAAATAAACTTAAATGTATGCGAAGAGCACAAGACCGAGCGCGAAGCGCGAGGTCCAGAAAGATCGGAGCGCGAAGCGCGACGTTCAAAAATTCCGGAGCGCGCAGCGCGCGATGAGAATGTGCCCGCGGAGCGGGCAGATTTTTTATTTTAATTTTAGAATTTTTCCTAATCTAGGGGAAAATTATTATAAATTTTTTGGCACGCTTTTACATTCTACGTAAGTTTACTTTCAAAATAAATCAAAGAACACATTTAAGAGCATCAATTATTTCAGAAATTACTCATAATGAAAGAAAAGTGTGAAATTTTGACTTTTTCCACAATATCTTCCTCAAAAATGGACAAAAACACTTCATAGTGAGGTCGTTTTAAGCATAATTCTGACGTTTCATATATTATTCACAAAGAAAAATTTCAACATGTGTATTGTCAATATTAAGAGATTTTATACGGCTAACAAAAACAAAGTAAGTATAGTAATTTGGCCACCCACTGTAATTAAGAACATTGTTTCTTCCAGGAGGGAATTTGGTCTGTCAAAGAAGTAAAGAGAAACAACGACAGTAGCTTTCGAAAAATATCGTTCTGAACGACGCGCGTGGAATTCAGCATAGTCGTATGGCGTAGGTGGTTGAGGGAAAGAGAAAATGGAAGGTGGTACGTTTCATGATTTTCATTTCGCGTACTCGAGCCCAAGGCCGCCCGCGGTTTCTGCGGTACCACGCGTCCCTCCTATATCATCGTTTAAAATAATATTGCGTCCAAAGGGGCATTCGCCGCTCTCATATCTACTGCGACAAATCACCTCTCGCAGCCACCTACAATCTAGCACAACCGCCATACAAAATGAGAGAGAGAGAGAGAGAGAGAAATTAGAAGAAAGAGACAAATACTAAAGGAAAAGAGAAAGAACGAGCATATTCAAAGAGGGAAATAATCAAATGTAGCGAAGTAAAAAGGATTATGGGGTTCAGATTTTTTAAACGAAACGATGTAATTCTTATTTATCAATACGAACGCATTGCAATCAATTTTGATTTATACCCACTCCATTAAATCGATCAATGTGGGAAGCACAGCTATTAGATAATTTTCACCGAGCATTAATTGTTCACCTGGGTAACCGGAATGAAAAGTACAGAAGACGATATTTATGATGCGAGAGCCATAATAAATGTTTGTTCGTTTTTGTTTGCTGACACAAAGCTAGGAAGGGAATTGGGTCAAAGAGCAGAGCAAATTTTACTTAACTAAAATATGCTTTCAAAATAGTATACATTGCCACAAATAACTGAATTTTTTCAAAATAAAAATAAATATTTTGTGAGAGTGATAGTAATTGTTCAGACGAATTTTGTCTTTTCGCTCTGTCTCTCTCTCTCTAGTCTTGCGCTAGAGATGTGAAGAGTATGTATTTTCTATTCATCGGATGTGTGAATGTGTTATACGATGTGTAGCCTATGATGTGTGATTAGGCGTAACGATTGACTTCGGATATACTCGATTTGTTCCGTAGCGGCTCGAGCCGCCGAGATTTGAAAAGAGAAGAGAGAGAGCCAGTGCGTTTTAGTGACGCAATAATTGATATAACATTCAATTTATTTGAATGTAGCAAGCGCCGAAAGCTTGTACGCTTAAAATTATTTAACAACTGATCAGTGTTAAACGCAGTGGATAATAAAAAAGGACAAGGGGTTTTTATGCCGCAAGGCTTTTCCTCTTGGAGCAATTGAAGGCTCAAAATTGTGTTTAATTTTTAAATCCTGTCACACCACAAAAAAAAATATTATAGACATGAAGTTCGTGAATTATACCATGTTGGTAAAGTTTCCGACTATAAAGTAATTTATATATAAATTAGAAAATTAAATTCGAATAGAATTAATATTTCGATGTAGATCTCGGTTTAAAGTAAAAGAAAACTTCAGAATGTTTGTATTACAGCAAAAGACTTCAAGATGAAGAAGGATTCATATAATGTACATTGTATACGTTAAGTACTCGAGAAAAAGAAAAGAATTTGAATACCCCAAATTGGAAATTTGTAGGAAGATCGTGTTTTGAGAGAAGGAAGGGAAACGATGCGATTACTTTGTTGCGCAGGCTCGTTTATATGAAGCAAGAGAGCAGCACGTACGAACAAGCAACGCGGAGCGACCAACTCGCCATATACGACAATATCATCTTAATGAAGCAATTTCGGTATCAACACATTCGCCATAATGCTCGAGTAACGTTGCGTTGCTCGTTGCGGGCTGGACATAAGTAGAAACAAATGGCGCAATACTTCTGGTTGTTACGAACATTAAACTTCTCACACGTTTTCCTCCCACTCGACCTTTCTAGTACTCTTTGCACTAAAATTGCTCTTCCTCTTCGTTTTCTTTCATAATTCATAATTTAAAAAGTTTTATTTGTTTCCTTCATTTTATTTAACTGATGTCCTTTAATTCTTATAGTTTACTCAAAAAAAGTTTATTTGATAATCATATATCTCATATATTTTTGAGGGAGTTTGGAAGAGAACCTTGTGGAACTTATATTTCGCGAAATTAATACAAGGAATTATTGGTTAAAAATGTCAAAACACCATTGCCAATAAATATATAAAGCCCTACACTGTTAAAAAAAATTCAGTTCTGACTAAATAAATAATTTATCATATTCACAGTCAGATTGTTCAAAATTGTCTAAAAGTTTTGGTATACATTTTTATGGCATTTTCTAAAAAATTGTATACCTGGAATAGAAATTGATGTGAGCATTAAAAAATTGAGAAATCAGAAAATTTTAACAAACAGATTAAAATTACTGGTTCTTTAGAATTACTACTTTATATGTATATACATTACGGTAAAAATTATGGGACCACCTGTTTTTCGATGATTGTTTAAATTATCTTAATTTTAATTCTGTGAGTGATAAAATTTGTTTTCTTCATAAGTTGAATGCCATCAAAATTCTCTTTACAATGAGTCCAGAATGAAGTCCTTTCGTTAAATTTTGAAGAAGTTATTGCAAAAAGTCAAATTTTTAATGTTTTCTTAAATTTTAAATAATTCCCGAAATAATTGATGTTTTTAGATGTTTTTCGACTTATTTTAAAGCTTAATTTCTACAGAATCGCAGTAAATTGTCATCATAAACATATAATTTTTTTCTTGCATAGTGCTAGATGTTAAAGTTCGAATAAAAAAGTTGGAAAAATTCCATTATTTCTTTTGCTGAGGGAAACATTTTTATAAGATATATAAAACATATAATCATGAATTTTCTATAGAATTCTCTTAAAATATATGTTTATATGATTTTTATTATGGCTTTCCTACAGATGAAATATTTTCGAATTTTCCCCTCTTTTTTGTTACAATTTAAACTGTTTGCACTATGCAAGAAAAAAATTATACATTTATGATGACAATTTACTGCGATTTTGAAGATTCTTAGCTTTAAAATAAGCCCAAGAACATTAAATGTTGATTATTCCAAAAGTTATTTAAAATTTAAGAAAACATTGGCATTTGGAATTTCTTTGCAATACCTTCTTCAAAATTAAACGAAACGACTTCATTCTGGACTTATTTTATAGGGAATTTTGATGGCATTCAATTCATTAAGAGAACAAAATTTAATCACTCACAAAATTAAAATTAAGATAATTTAAATAATCATTGAAAAACAGGTGGTCCCACAATTTTACCGGTAGTCTATATAACGAAAGGCATATTTAGTTTTAAAATAAAATAAGAAATAGTGAGAATTTATAATTTTTAAGTAGTTCCAGAACTCTAGTGTATAGGAGAACCTAAATCCTTGAACGAGAACAACTCATACAAGATGATTAATAAGTTTGAATCGGTATCAATTCATAAATATATTAACCAGTATTCAATATAGTAACATAAAGTGAAATGAGATTAAACAAAAGCTTTTGTATTTTAAATTTGATCCTAAAACTCTAGTAAACTGATTATTTTCTAATTCAACTCAATAACCGGTTGTTTATAGTTTGTCAATATAAGTTAAGGGCAAGAAGAGCTCACAAACTAGTCTAAAAACAAAAGAGGGTCGTTTTCGCACAAAGAGACATTTAAAAATCGACTTAGCATAACGAAAGTTGAAAGAGAAAGAGATTACTGATGAGAAAAGACGATAAGGAAAGAGAAATCACAAGGAACCCGTCTGCCCCTACGGTTTACAAGAAGACAATGCGATTTACCGGATTCGTAATCTATCTGTGCAGAGGATCGCATCTCAGCATTCCGATCTGAAACCTTAATTAAGGATCCGTCAGTTTCTTGTGAAACTCGGCCCCTTGGTACTTCACGTTTTTTTTTTCATTTTCTGCCTCTTTGTTTCTGTCTGAGTTTTACTGAATTCATCTCGAATAGCCAGGTTTCATAAAAATCCATCAGAAATGCATGGAAATACATAGAAATACATAGAAGTGTCAGAATCGAGGAAAAGGTGTGGGAAGAATCACCGTTTTCTGAGTTGAAACTTTTAAATTGCCTATAAGGATGCATTGTTTTTATAATGCCAGTAGCAGCAGCATTGCTGGATTATGAAACTGTAATCGGTTTACTTGCATTCTGCAACCTTTAAGAGATAAAAATGAATAGTGTAGAAATAAAAACATCATTTATGCAATCGAATTTTGATTTTATAAATTACGTGTGTTTAACCCCTTGGCTTTCGAAAATGGTAAAATCAAATTTTTTAATAATTGCAATAATATCATTAGTTTTTTGGAACACCTATATTTATCAAAATCAGAATTTTTCGTTAAATAAAAAATTAATGCGAACAATTTAGTCCAGTTTTTACATGTTTGTGTGCAAAATATATAAAATTTTGTTTTCAACATGTGGGAAATGTTAGAGAAATAGAAACGGACGTAGATGAAATACTTTTGGTTTCGATAATGATCAAAAATTTCTGGTAGATTTTGCTAAAATTGCACTTTATTTTATTTTCGGAACTAAAAGTAGTCTATCACGTCCGTTTTTATTTTCTTCACTACTTCACAAATTTTGTAAACTAAATTTTATGTAGTTTGGACACAAACATGTAGTAAGCTAAAATCAATAAAATTTGCTAATTTCCCGAGTATCACATGCCCTCAATCCTAACTTTTTCCTGAATTACAAATTAACGAATAATTTTGCATGATTAATAAGCTCTCTAATTGATAATTGGAATAAATTATCTTATTGAAAGTTGTAGATTTGAAACAATATATGTATTGATATAATAATAATAATAATATTTTGAATGTATGGAAAATGGTATATATTTTGTGTTAAAATTCTTTCAGGTATCAACAAATATCGTGATATCAACGAGATCATTTTATTCGAGAAACAATAAATGTTAGAGGAATTTTTCGATCACATAATATTAAGCAAAACTGGAAATGTGAACCTGACGCAATTGAATTTTTGAATTAAGTTGCGTGGACGTATAAAAGTGTCGATACGTGTCACAGCAATTGAATTTGACTTCGTCAAAGCTTCGGCGATTGGATGTCGAATGACAACAGGTCGATGGGAGTTTTCCGTTTTCGTACTCGCTGAAAGCAGGTTTATTGTGCAATAAAATTTCACTGAACCAAAAAGTCGGTCGATATATGCGTAATAAAACTCTTTGGTGTGTGACAATAACGCTTACTTTACAGTAAAAAGCATTCTCAAAATAATCCGAAAAAAACTAAGGCAATATGGGAACATAAATCATAATTGATAAACATAAATCATTTTTGTTTATGAGCTCTTTCACGCTCTTAAAAGACCTTCATTAAAAAGATAATTTTTTATTTTTCTCGCAACGCGAGTTTAACACCAGAATTTATTAAAAACGAATCAAAAATTTTAAGTGAAGTAAAAAATGTTTGCTCAAATCAATTTTATATTCAAAATAAGTTTTAAGTTTCAATCGATAATATTATCATTATATTACCAAGTTAATTCAAGAAAATGGCACTTAAATCGTTTGCTCCGTGTCCATTTCTCTTTCTATTTTATTTTTAATTATTTTATGTATAGTTTTAATGGGTTAATTAGTTAAATATTTCAAATGATCATTGTTATCCACATACGCCTGAGGGCAGAAAAAGTAGCAGAGGTGCAAGGCCTTTACATCTCGCTGTCACCATCCAAGCTTATATTTCTCAATTTCAATTATACTCTTGTTCGATTCAAAAACGAGAAATTGCCATTAATGTTTTTATTGTTAAAAATCAACTACGGAACATGATCAGTATGTAAAATAGATTTTTTTTCTAAATAAAATATCTGCCTGAAAACTTTAGAAATATAATAAAAAATAATAAAGAATATATGCCAAATTCGTTTTTTTTCTAGAACTTTCATAAAAAAATTTCGTGAAAAGAAGTTGAAAGACATTCTTCATCTCTATTTTTTATTACAGCTACTAAATTTTCAGAATGATATTTTATTTACAAAAAGAATCATGATACATAGTTGGATTAACCATAATTTAGTCACGTGGCCCACTTGATATATAGACTTAAATGTCAATAAATATAGATTTAAGCAGCAGATCATTACAATATTAAGCCAAATTGAATGCAATATTTCAACTGATAATTGGATGCGCATCGAATTGAACGTCAGGGTTCATCTAACTGAAAAACTATGTTATATTTACACACAATTACGACTCGACTAACAGTATACATCAAAATACCCTTTCATATTTTACTCTTCGATGCAATTTCAACAGGATTTTCTGGGATTCTCATTAAATGTGTAATTTGCAGTAAAAAAAACATGATGAACATAACTCCACTTTAACGTAACATTGTCATTTGCTCAGTAGGGTTAATTAAAAGTGTGGAAAAATTGCACACATGAATAGTAATTTAAAATCTCTATTCATGTTTGGTACAAGTGACATTACCGATGTTATTAACATTGTCAGCAAAGTCAATGTGGAACAAGTTCACAATATAAAAAAAATAAAAGTAGTTTTAATAAGTCAAATTAAATTTACTGTAATTAGTTAAATTCCTGATTTAAAAAAATTAATAACTTCTAGGAAAAAACTAAAATTGAAATTAATGTAATACAACTTTTAAGATGCAAGTTTTTCTTTGTAAAAATGTTTAATAATCTTTACAATGAGTTAATAAGTGATAACTGATTTGATTTTAATGAAGCTCTTAATTAAAAAACCAGAGTGATTTTACAACGTTGAGAACGTAATAATAATGTTGTTTCTTTTCCATTCCAACAATTGTCTGAAGTGACCGCCTTACCAAACATTTCTTCAATGCACAAACTTTAAAAGGATTTTTATTTCTAATCATTAGATTTATATCCGTTAACTTACTTTTAAAATTCCAGGTGTGTATGAATATGCAAGGTAGACGAAAAAATATCGAGTTAAGCTGCTAATCAATTTCATATCTTTGAAACACTATAAGAGCAGACACTCGAATTTGCTATCCATTCGTCCCGCCTTATACATATATCAGGGTAAAGCAGCGTCAAGAGAAAATCTAAAGAAAGCCTAGTAATATTGCAAAATCAAAAAGAAATCGTCTAGTATCTATATCCTATAAGAAACTAGACAGGTTTAATGTGAAAAATTGTATGGATTTTACACGTATGCTCACATCTTCATAATAAGTTGTGTTATATTTTTGGCGTTTTAAAAACAACATTTCTTATAGAAATTCATCAATTTAGTAGCACTATAATTGAGATTTTAACGTTGTAGTTGAAGATAGCTTTTATTTTAGCGAAATCATTCATAGTGTATTTATGTTGTTACGAAATAAAATATGATCATTAGAGATGATTGTATACATTTGTTTGTCCTAATGGAAGGAAATTTAATTATAATGCTTACAGGTACATTCAAGCCCTTTCTTTAGGAACGCTTTTCTCCAAACTGCACATCTACACTTAAGACGCTGAATGTTCCGAATACAATTGAGCTAGTTTAATTAAAGCTTCTCATTCTGCTGAGTAGATGGTATTTCTAGCAAAAAGAACCTTATTTTCTATCATAAAAACAGGTTTAGTACTTTCGAAAAGGTATATTGTCACGATATCTAGAAATTTACACCGACGTAACAATATATACATTTTCAACCGTTGCTTTTCAGTTTAATAAAAGTGATTTTTTCTTTAAAATAGAAAATTTGCATATTAGGGTGGGGAATTTAAGAACTTTAATGTGAACACCTCAACAAGTCACGGAATTTGAAAATTAATTTCTGTGTCAGTGTCATAAAAAATTAAGCCAGAATAATTAACATAGTTGTTATTATATCATGAGTGAACTAATTACAAACCCTTCCTTTTATATTATACTTTCATTAGCATATTTGTTAATTATCGTGTATGTAACTCTAACCACACGCACAAGATATTCTCAGTTAAAAACGATCGCGTGAGTAAACTTTTCGCGAAACCTGCTTCATACTTTGTAGGCAGAATAATATTTTTACTCATCATATGAGGAATTAGTTTCCTCAGCATCTTGGATGTATTACATGTTATGAATATTAGATTGGAAAAATGTATGACATGACGTTGAAATTAAAAAATAACATTAAAATCACTCATGAAATTTCCGAACTGTACTCACCAACATCTTGAGCAGGGATTTATAAGAATTAGACTCACCTGAAACAAAGAAGTAAGGATTCTTATTACCAAAACTTAATAAGTCTTTATTTAACAAGTTATTTAAAATAAAAATTATTATTAATCCACGAAGTACGTAGTTTCTGGGAACACTGATCACCAAAAATAAATAAATTAATCAAAACAGAATATTATATCTATACATTTTATGAACATGAATTTTAAGGCATAAGTTCATTAATTTCAATATTCTCAGCGTTTTAGGCTTCTAAAGTGAATTATTTAGTCAAAAAACATTCTTAAAATTCGAGATACAATTGTAATATTACTATGAATAAAAATAAAAATTCTGGAATGAATTGTAATTTATTTGTGCATTAAATTGATTTTCTATTACCAATAGTTACTTGAAATTTGAATTACACACTGAAAAAATTATATCCTTCTTTCAAGAATATATACTTGGCAAATTAGCAAATTTAATGGATTTAAAGTTTCTACATGCTTGTGTCTAAATTATTTTACATATAATTTTTATTTCAAAATTTAAACAATGTTAAAGATATTAATAACGGACGTATATAGATGACTTTTGGCTTATAAATAGAAAAAACTTCAATTTTGGCTAAATCTATGGAGACAATTTTTTTATTGTCCAAAGCAAAAGTGATCTATCTACATCCTTTTTCATCTTCTCTACCATTTCACAAATTTAAAAAATAACATAGAAACTGGACAAGTTGTTCACATGAACTTGCTACTTTCCTCAAGTATCACATACCCTCAAATAGACGCCAAGAATATATATTCTTAATATAAGACCGAATCCATCTTAAATTATGAATATATTACGAATATATATTCTTGCCGCCTATTTAAAGTACACGGAGAATGTTTGTATAACAATATATCTTTTATTTTAAAATAATAATTCTAAAAAATATTTATTACCGCGTTCGTGATTAGATCGACTCAAGATACAGCAAGATCTAATAAGAAATAGGAAGATCGTTAAAATCGAAAGGCAGATTAAAATGGAATTGATATATTTGGCTGTGACATTAATGCCAGGTAATAAATTTCATCGGCGCGTGAGTCATCGGAGAAGGCAACTCATCCGATCTTAAGCTTCAATACCAAATATGGAAAGGGTAGTACACCTGGTGTTTTTCCCCCACCATGATTGACATACTTTATATACATACATACTTTGGGCCAATAAAAGGCGAAGGTTCCAATAGAAGTCAGTTCAGTCGCTTAGTCAACGTCTGATTTCTAAAATGTAACCAACGCGAGTCCAGTTCAGTGTCGTCACTTCTTACCGCGAGTTCAGTCCAGTCAGTGCAGTTCAGTCCAGCCTCATCAAATTATTCACCGCTAGTCGGACCAGTTCTAATTCGACGCCAAGTTCAACGACAGTAAAAAGTGAAAGGGAAACGCCTTCAAAATTCTCTCTAAAACCTGGGATCAGAGAATCGACTATCTTAACCGGCTGGCCCACAAATTTTCGATCTGACTGAAATTATCCCAACATCTACAAGTGACGACTCAAGTATTCACATCCAATCTACTGGACTCATTTAATCAACGACCTAATTCCAACGCAGGGTAATTACTAAGTATTTCAACTTTATATATTCATGTCTATCTTTTCCATGGTGCTTATTTAAAATACTTTTATTTTTAATAAATATATTTTATATGATCAACCCTTCTTATTCACTGACCATTCCTCATCCCTTAGCGAGGATCCTTTCGATCCTTACATAAAACGAGGAGATCTTCAAAGAAGAGAAGTGCTACGTTTCTGACGTAACAATATTTATAAAATTTACTTTTTTGTTCGTTGTCAACTTATTGTTTGGTAAGAATGTATCGTCATATTCATACACATAATGTATCTCGCATAGAATATCACAGACGGCTTTCGAAACTGAAAAAAAAAATGTTAAAAAGAAATTCTGGAGAAATTTCTGAGTATTCTATTGAAAATAACAAAGGTTTTTTGCCTCATAAGTTTTTATGTATCTTTTGTATTTTCAGAGATAATAGATCTTAAAAATTGAGGCCATTTTTCAACAAAAATGTTCATAATTTCAAAATAAATTAGAATCAAATGTTTTTTCTATGACTGCTTTCGAAAGAGCTTTAAAAAAGCTACATCATCCTTTTTTTGAAATTTTTGTGCGATTTTTTTCCACGATGATGCGCCAAGTTATAAATGGGCAAAAATTTTGATAATTTTTGTTTTTCATTTTTGACCAACAAAAAACAAACATCCGAATGCATATGTTATGAACATCATTTGAAAGCTTTTGAAAAGAGCTTTGAAACGCGCTCAAACTGATATCCGTAGGTCAATTTTTTCTGAAATATGAAACTTTGAAGCATGGGTAAATTTGGCTTTGGGTGGGCAAAGATTTTTGTTCGGGAATGTATATATTCTTAAAATAAGAATAACGTTTTTCATTGAACTTCTAAAAGAAAGTTACATAATTTTTAAATCTTTTCTAATAGTGTGATATTTAGGTGAAGAAGTTTAAATAAGGATATGAAGATGTCCTCAACGCGGGTGCTAAACAAGATAAGATCAGTTTACGCGTATTTAGGCGTTTATCGTTTTTAGTAAGGCATGCACGCAATCCTAGCATTACAGTTAAACGTAACTGGTATAGCCCATAAAGTTAATACTCGCACTGCATCCTTCCTAACCCATATAGACGCAATTACTCCTAAAAATTATCCTTTTCAAAACTATAAGTCTGCTACAAATAAGATCGAAAGTTCAATTTCTTCAGCTCAAGAATAGAGAACACAGTTTTGTATTTATGTCTATCAATAAATCGTAAAAAGAATTTAATAAATTGTATTTGATTTATAATTTATTGAAAAATTATTTTATATTCATTTTTCAATAATCATTTGATATCCCAATCCTATAACCTTGTTGAAATTATTAAAAAACATAATCTAAATGAAAAAATGAAAATTGTAAGAATATTGCAAGCAAATAAGGTATAAATTACTCATTAAAATATTTAAAACGTATAAGGTTGTGATTCTAATTGATTCTAGATCATGTATTTCTACTTGCATATATGAATTTATTTGTATTATTCGTTACTTGTAGGAGCAAATGAAACTTAAGCACGGAAATAATTAAAATCAAAACCGCTATATTTTGTAAGTATGAAGTTATGCAAAAAAATAAAATGAAAGAAAGAAAATTGGTTCGCAAATGGGTCCTAAAATTTCATTTTATTCCCTTAAATGGTTTCTAGCGTATTATCGTACTCACAGCGAGACATAACATGTATAATGTTTCAATTGCTCTCATCCCTTTATCGCTCCAATTGCTATCCTCAAGTTTCAACCCTCTCATCCATGGTACGAAAAACCATCCATTTTCACGTATTCATCTCTCGATTAGGTTACGCGATGAAACCAGAGGGACTTTACGAAAAACATGTTTTGACGCCAGGCTTTTATCATATTTCGATACAGATATCAAATTTCAATCAAGCAGATTACTTGGAATTTTTATCAACACAATTTATACTTGAAATCAATATTTATCAAATCTCCTATATACAATTACGATCCGAAATTTTAGAATTCATCGTCCAGCATTTTAAAAATAAATAAATGTTTTAATGATGTAACTCGCGACAGTGTAATACACAAAACTGTATAATTATTATTTTATATATAAAGATATATTTTTTAAAACAATAAAAGGATTGAGGTTTCTATGCAGAATTTTGAAATTTTACACTGAAGACTGTGCAGCCTTACTCCATGCTCTACACTCTAAAAATGTTTTTTTGAAACTTCCAATAAAGTATTGGAAGTGATTAACCAATATATGTTTTGAAATTTTTATATAAATCATGTAGGAAATATTCAATGACGTGCCGAATATTGCGTGTCTAACTTTGAAAAATTCTAAGACTACACTTGAAAAATTTCAATACTGAAAAAAAAATCCAATAGGGATTCGAATATTTCTTATAAATTATTGAAATAATTCGATAGAAAATTATTTTTTCAATTTATTATTGAAAAATTTCATTACCTATGTATTGGAAAATTACGATTTTTTTACAGTGTACTCTAAAAATAACTTGTAATCAATATTGATTCAAAATCTACTAAAAATCTAAGTAGCTAATTGATGAGTTATTATGAATTACATTAAAATGGCTAATTGTGAAGCATAAATAATATTATAAAATCTATTATAATTCAAGTAATGTGAAGCAACCTGAAAATCGTCATAATTAAACGGCTTGTCAATTTAATTTGCACCTTAAGGGGGTCTCCTTATCCAGAACATTCAAAAAATCGATTTTTTTTTTTTTTGTTTCAATCGATGGAACTATTATCAGAGAATATTGTCGCAAAATTTTACAGTCCATATCGGAATAGTTTTGATGGTAGAGTTCCGAGCAGTGGCTCGCGCGGAGCGAGCGAAAGGAATGTCTGAAAACTTTAAAGCGCGTATTCTCGAAATCCAATTTTTCAAAATTGCGTGCGCGATTAGAAAAGAACCATTAAAGCTATTATTATAAACTTTTTTTTTATATCTAGATTATTAAAATCCGCTTATAGTGAACCTTTAATTCACATAATACAGGATTTATTTCCATTAAATATAACGCATTTTCAACAAAAAAAAAGGGTGAAAAATTTAATTTTTTTGAAAAGTAACTTAAAAGATCAATTAAAAAAAATTTTTTTACAATTTTTTAGGTTCACTATAAGCATAAGACTCTTCTGATTAAAAAAGATATATTTGCGTTTCAGATGAAAACTTTGGACAATATCATGCACGCGATTTCAATTGTCCGTAGCGAGACGCTGCGCGGGATCTTCGATTACTCCGAGATTTTTTGTCGTTTTCAAATAAAAAAACTATTTTTACAAGCTCAGATATCTTTCAGATTTCTTTTTCAGTTTAAGTGAAACAGGAAATTCAATTTACTTAAGGCTCTATCGGCCTTAAGGAACACATTCTCATAATGACACTCGCGCTCGATTTTCTGTATACATTTCAGTAAACTTTTTAACAAATTACATGATTAAAATAATTTATTTTCTTCCAAATATCTAAAAAGGGAAAAACAATCGTAGACTTTATTTAAGGAAACGATTTTGCAGAACAACGCTTATTTCGTATCACATATTTTGGTGAAAAAATCGAATTTTTTCAATATTAAAAATCAAAACATAAAATATACATCCTGTCAAGAAATTTTTTAATAAGAATGTGTAGACCTCATTTAGGCAAATTATTTTTCATCTAAACGTTTTATATGTATCTCATATATTTTGTCTAAAAAATGGAATTCTTGAATTTTAATCGTATTTTTTGGAATTGAAACGAAAAATATATGTTTTTTCAAAAACTGCGTAAGACAAAATTTGTAGATCTTTCTGAAACGAACAACTTTGTATTCTGGCGTTTTCTTCGTATTTCGAATATTATTGTAAAAAATTGAATTTTGGATTTTCAATAGTTTTTTTTTAAATTAAAAAGAAAAATATGCATCTTATGAAAAAATGTTACAATTCAAATTTGTAGGTCTTTATGTAGAAAATAATATTGTATCATAACGTTTTTTCGTATCTCGTATAATTTAACTGGAAAATGGAATTTTGATATTGACTTTTTTCAAGTTTTAATATGCTGTAACATTTCTAATTTTGATTAAATTAAAAAATATTATCAGGATAATTTGTAGAGATTTGTGAGCACTATTAAAAAACAGTATTGAAATTTTTGATTTAAAAACACAAAAGTAGTGCTCAATCCCTCAATTTTGATTGGATGTGGCTGGTTAACGAACTTGTCCTTACTTTTTCGGCTCCGATAAAGTGTACCAAAGCTCAATTCAATCTGATAATTCTATCGAGAGTTATGCCGCATACGACCTACAGACAGACAGACACTTTCGTAAAAACCGTTTTTTCTAACTCAGGGGGTCTCAAAACGTAAGGATTTGATGAAAATTTCGAAAGTAATTTTTCACATAAAACCAATACCTTCTCATCCATGATGAGATTGTAAAAAGTTGGGTCAAAAATCAAATTTATTAATAAAATTATTTTTCTGTGTTTGAAATTTTTTCATGTAAAATAATCTTTTCTCTTTCAAAATAGTCTTTCAATAATAATACTGCTATTCATGAAAGCAAAATTATCTATTTTTGACTGAGGTCTAATTTTCCTGGATAAAAACTACCTTAATTCTGTAGTCAAGTGATCACAAAAAAACTATTTGTCTTAATTCAGGTTTGGTAAAACCCTCGTTGATAAAGAATAGTAATTATGATCAGATATGCAATATACATTCTGTTAATTGACCCCGGGGTCATTGCCTGTTACTTCTAGCTATATTACAATTGTTAATATCGCGAGAAGTAGAGTCACGCAATGGTCAGTTATCCTGAGAGAAAATTCTCAACATTTCTAGAGTAGGTTGGCCCTTTGATTGTTAGTATGCGGTTAAATTGATACGAGAGAACGTATTCAGATCTCATTGGCAGGTCGCAGGTCTGCGTAATTGGTCAGCTGAGGGTATGTTTGGCTTCGTGGTCTACGGACGATCGTATATCGACCGTTACTACTTGATTATATGTGCGTGCACAATATTCGTGTTCACGTAATGCTTTACACTTGTGTATTCAAATATTACTGACCTTTCACAACATTCTCTACGACCCTAATTAATTTCCATGTCCTTCAATAACGGACGCTTGTCATATTTGCTTGATTAATTAATATAATAGCATTCAGTCTATCGGGAAATACGCTGATGATAGCAAACCAAATATTTATTAATTGTGAATCTATTAATGACGATAATTGTATCCATGTGAACTTCACTTACAGCATATGCATGTCTGATACCAATGAAAAACGTTTTACAATTTTGTGTGCTTCACGATAAATTGAGTTCATAAATTCTACTTAATCTCTACTTTTATTTTGTAAAATTCAATCAGCTATTTTAAAATTGATTTCATCTAACACAATATCAAGTATTAAAATATTTTATCTTTATAATTATATAACAATTGTTATATCAGATGCAAAGAGGGTTTTACAAATTGTATTTCAAATTATTCAATTATTCCCAGAGCAATTAACTCTCCCCCAGGTCTACAATTTCCCTACTCCATAATAATATTACGTGACTATCTCAAGAACATTAAAAATTTGTGTGGAAGAGTATAACTTCTTTCAGATTTATATCTTGATGCATTCACCCGTTTTATCAATTTGAATTGAAAATAAAAATAATGTAGAAGAAATTAAAAATTGCTAGGTATACAAATTTGACAACGTTCAAATTTCACTTTTCAAGTTAGGATTCACATCTCTATTTTAACATTACAAAATAGTGCTAAATTTTTATATTATACTAATTCTTATCGTAATTTAACTGATTTGTTACTAGAATATGAGTAATGATAGAAAAACAAAAATAAAAAACTTTTCGTTAAATTGACTTAAATCTCTGCCTGTTTCATATTTTTGACGATGAACATCATTAGCACAGGCGAAAGGTTAAGTAATAACTCTCTAACGCTACTTAATAAGTTAATGGCCGTTTAATTAGCAATATTTAATTAGCAATATATAAAAACTTCATACAAACAATGTGATTGGTGATACCCCCTCAACAAGTCCAAAACGAAAATTCTAGTCGATAGCGATGAAGACAAGGATTTTAAATGGAGCGATCCATGTCTCGGGTTGAAAAGATCGATTCTTTTTTTGAATAAATTCCTTCTACGCATATTCAAAAATATGACTGGGAAGTTTTAGGTCAATATTCCGAAAACTGACAAATATGTAAGTTATTAAAAACACTACTTTTTAAAACACTTTTCTGTCTACATAAACGCTAACCGCGTTTTCCAAAAATCCAGTTTTTCAAGGCGGTGTGACGGATTGCCTAAGAGCGACTTGACCGATTTTGATGACTTCAAGAAAACATAAACCAGCTGGGATTGAATGTACACTTTTGTCCAATTTCTTATAAAAAACAATTGCAAAAAATCGAACTTTTTACATATACTGATATAACATCTAAACAAAACAAAAAATTCAAAAATTAATTTAATCCCAAGTAAACATGATAATTTAAATCGGTTCTACATGTCACACAGTTTATCATTGCGCGCAGCGCAGAATCAACTTCGGACGCATGAATTTTGTAAACCAAGCATAATTTTCGCGAATTAGAATTTTTAAAATAATTTTTAAATAAAGAATTATGTGTCTGCAAAGTTTGGAGTACCTAGCGTGAATACTTTTTTTTCAATCCACGGGCAAAGTTTTGTTACGATTTTGGCCCGAGTCATAGATCGCTCCCCTTACCATTGTAATTTGAATTATAATCTGAAAGATGGAATAAAGTAGAAAATTCAATAAGATTACGAACTAGAAATATAAAAGTTATTTATTTTTATCACGCGAAAATTTCTCTAGTGCATGTTGACGAACTGGTTTATTAGTTATGTTGGATGTAAATCATACAGGGAGCAGACTTGTGTGTGGGTGACAGTGAGAGTATGGGGGTGAGATGAGGTCTCAGCAGGTCAGCATGAAGAGTAACGCTCGCGGGGTGGTTATGGGAAGAAGGTGAGGGGAGAGGATTCCAAGCCTGTTGGGAAATAAGGAGGCAAGTTAAGCTTTCCCGTCACCCCTCACGTTCATGCTGCGCCTTGCCCTCGGCAAATAGCTGTGTAACCCTACCATAGACAACTCACCCTACTCATTCGCTCAATTTCCAAACTCACACTGTTATATCTCGCCCCTTTACAGTTTGGCCTTTGTCTCCTAAAGTGTAATATTCAACGTTTACCCCCCTCGAAACAGAGAGTTTTAAAATCCGAGTCTCGTTAAGTTTTTCACTCAGGAACATGACACTGAAAAAAGTGCTTTTTTTCAAATTTACTTTACACACACATTCTGTTTTCAGTACAAGCCAACACTCCTCGGTATTTAACACTTCGTATATGTACATAAAATATTTCCTAAAATTGTTAATTATATATTTTAAATTGCAAAATGGAAGAGAAAAAATGTTTAATATGCTTCGGATTCAGAAGTAGCGAAAATTTAACAATACAGACAGCTTTTTTCAAGGTGAATCATGATTAATTTATGGGTGTCTAACCTATGGGGTTTAGGAACAGTATCTTGATTTTATAAGGCAGAGAAAAAACTTTTCTCAAAATCGAAATTACGATAAGAGCAAAATGCATTCTTAGGATGAAACGTTATTCAATAAAAACTGAGAAATATTTATTAGAAATTATAATTCAATTTGGAGATAATAGATACGAGAACTGACAGTAAATATAAAAAAATTATTGACATTGTTTGGCAGAAAAAGGAATAATGTTGAGAAACATTGATGCTAAACAAAATTTGTAAATTGTTGGGAAAGAATGTTTTTTTTAGGGAAAGAAATTTAAAATTTCATTCATCTTACATTAATTTAGTAACAAAATTTAAAAATAACAAATCATTAACAAACAAATTAAACTACCACCCTGAGTATCATTTGAGCTCCCACATCATGCCAACTTACTATTGCTAATTTGAACAATCAGATTTTTAAAAAAAATCATTTCAAAGCAGTACGTTTTTATTCAAACATTAACTTTTAAATAAAAAACAATTTTTAGGAAAATTTCTTTTGACTCCTTATATCCCGTGTGGAAATTGTCAAATTTTTGCCCCATTACAAGTTTGGCCCCAACTTGGAAAATTATTATTTGGCTACAACATGGCGAATGTCTTGGATGTGGCATGAAGCCAACCTTGATCCTTGTTCTATAGTTGTTGCGGTTACAGCGCCACCTATTTTGGCTGTGCTTGTGTTTTTAGATCGCCTCCAGTCTTGAACCCGGGTTCTTTAAATTATGCCAAAGATATTTAATGATTATGTTCGGTAGTGTATGCGTTTAATTTCTGTGTGTGCTAATTAAAATGCCCAAAATAAAGAGCACTGGACGAGTCCGGAGGCATCGCGCGATAATTAAAGCAAGAAGAGTAAGCAATGAAAACGATAGTAAGTCAATCAAATTTGTAGATTAGACTTTGAATCTGTCATTTTTGAGGTTGTAATAAAGTGTTAAATTTTTTGATTTATTTTAACTGCGTGTTTGACACTTTTATTACATTCTCATCATGGATGAAAAGGTATTGGTTTTATGTGAAAAATTACTTTCGAAATTTTCATCAAATCCTTACGTTTTGAGACCCCCTGAATCAGAAAAAACGGTTTTTACGAAAGTGCCTGTCTGTCTGTAGTAGGTCGTGTGCGTCATAACTCTCGATAGAATTATCAGATTGAATTGAGCTTTGGTACACTTTATCAGAGCCGAAAAGTAAGGACAAGTTCGTTAACCAGCCACATCCAATCAAAATTGAGGGATTGAGCACTAGTTTTGTGTTTTTGAAAATAACTTTTTGAAAAAATCAAAAGTTTCAATACTGTTTTTTAATAGTGCTCATAAATCTCTACAAATTATCCTGATAATATTTTTTAATTTAATCAAAATTAGAAATGTTACAGCATATTAAAACTTGAAAAAAGTCAATATCAAAATTAAATTGTCCAGTTAAATTATACGAGATACGAAAAAACGTTATGATACTACATTATTTTCTACATAAAGACCTACAAATTTGAATTGTAACATTTTTTCATACAATGCATATTTTTCATTGTAATTTAAAAAAAAATTTTGAAAAACCAAAATTCAATTTTTTAACAATAATATGTGAAATGCGAAGAAAACGTAAGAATAGAAATTTGTTCGTTTCAGAAAGATCTACAAATTTTGTCTCACACAGTTTATTAAAAAACATATATTTTTTGTTTCAATTCCAAAAAATACGATTAAAATTCAAAAATTCCATTTTTTAGACAAAATATATGAGACACATAAAAAACGTTTAGATGAAAAATTATTTGCCTAAATGAGGTCTACACATTCTTATTGAGAAATTTCTCGACAGGATGTATATTTTATGTTTTGATTATTAATATTGAAAAAATTCTATTTTTTTCACCAAAATATGTGTGATACGAAATAAGCGTTGTTCTGCAAAATCGTTTCCTTAGATAAAGTCTACGATTGTTTTTCCTTTTTGAGATATTTGGAAGAAAATAAATAAATTATTTTAATCATGTAATTTATTGAAAAGTTACTGAAGTGTATACAAAAAATCGAGCGCGAAGCATGAGTGTCATGATGAGAATGTGTTCATTAAGGCCAATAGAGCCTTAAGTAAATTGAATTTCCTGTTTCACTTAAACTGAAAAAGAAATTTAGTGAATTTGAGAAAATGAGTAATTTACGTCATCTTTAATATTATAAAATTGGTTTGAGCTTCAGTATTAAATTATAATAAATAAACTTAAATGTATGCGAAGAGCACAAGTCCGAGCGCGAAGCGCGAGGTCCAGAAGGAACAGAAACTTGGTTTCAGTGTAATCCGAAAATCAAATTCAATTCAAAATATTTTTTAATAATATTAAAATATATGACTTGGCCTACATTTCAAATCTCGAAAATTATTCTAGAAGGATTAGATGAAGACATTGAAAAAAATTTTAATACGGCTGAGGCACTGATTCAATTTGGCTGAGACTCACAAAATGAACGGTGCCAAGTTGGGACCAAACTGGGCATGATGTAGGCTTTGGCCGAGTTAGGCGTTTCATTTGCGGTTTGTTCCTGCCTCGATACCCAAGTTGGGGCCCGGTTTTTCCTGGTTGGGGCCTCGCTAGCGCCATGTAAAATTTCCACATGGATCATGCCGCTCTTCAATTATAAAAAAACTTAAATAAATAAGAATTAAGTAAATAAATATAAAATCCGAATGAAATTTTCTAAAAAGGGCGCAGATACAAATAAACGTAAACCAGTGAGAAATATATTTACGCAGAATATCGGATTATCATCAAAGACAGTCTTAGGTTGTTGTAACTGTGGAAAATGTTTTTCGTGTAGACGTCAAGTTTTGTTGTAGTCCTTGCCTGAGGGTATTAAACGCCCGCATCTGAGATTTATCTCGTTCATATCTGCTGGCTTGTGAGAGGTTTGCCTTCACCGCGACCATTAAAGCTGAGCACGTGCCCTTTTTTCGGAGACAATTTCCGAAATCTTTACGAAAAACCTCGTATGATGTGTGTTAGAGCTTCGAACGTGGTGCGAAAAAAGAAGTGATATTATGACCCCACACGAATTTTCTGAAAACGCTTGTCGCGGTAATGTTATTTAAGTTAATTCATTTCTTATGTATGACAGGTGGGTATCTATGTATATAGAGAAAATGAAGGTTCATAACATAATTTCTTCCCGGTTAATTGTATAGTTTAATCAAGTTTAATAATAGAATATCATATTTTTTCGAGTGAAAGAATTTGTATCATTTTGTAAATTTTAGAAAAATTTGAATAGTGTTATCAAACTACAGTTCTCAATAGGTCATAACCAGTGGTTGAAAGCTGCTGATAAGAAACCGCGAAATTATAAGTATGATTGATGCTAGAATGTTATTTTTCATTAAGAAAATGGGTGCATATAAAAATAGGCCATTACACAAAACGGAGACTACTAATAGAATCGCTTTCGACTGGAATATGTTGCTCGACATTGACCTAGACTTTTGATCGTTAAAAACACTTGTACTTAGCCTGAGTCATTAAGATTTCAAGGTCACAGAATGTCAGAAATTACCTACTACATTCAATTCATATAAAATAAATGGAAGAATAAAGTTCTACAAATTTTCCTTTTGGCTTGAAATTTCATCCATTATTGATTTTTAAACATTATTTCAGTTGCTTGAAGCTCAATGACCACACGGAGAAAAATGGATGTTCAACTATGGGACAGCCATCTTATATGTTCAATTGTATTATCTAGATGTTCAACTGTAATATCCAAGATATTAATATCTGCATATTTTAACATCTTAGATATTACTCCTGATTATCTAGATATTACAATTAAACATATAAGATGGCTGTCCCATAGTTAAACATCTAGATGTTAATTTTAAACATCTATTTTTCTCTGTGCATTGTTTGATATATTACCATCGTGGAAAACTTTCTAACTTATCCCAGTTATTAGTTGGGCGCCACGTTGAACCTAACTAGGATTTCCATTTTGAAAACAACTCTCTAAATCTGAATTAGCAGGATTTCGCTGATTCTGATTTAGAGAGAATTTGGAAATTACTGAAAAATTACGCAATTTTCATTAAAGTCATGGATCAACCAATTCACGTGACCAAATTCCTGTAAAAGTTCGTGTAAGATAACTTTTTATCTTACAAAATGCCTTTCTAGAAATTTGGAAAATACAACAGAAATTGATGAACGTCCGTTAACTTCGTTTGAGTGAAAATTTAGCAAAAAATTTTACAGTTAACTGTAAATGTCGATAAGTTTTCGAATTTTTTTCAAAATTTTTACTAAAAAAAAGTCAACAGACGTGCTTTATTGTCTTTTGTTAGGTTTCCTAAATTTTTAGAAAGATACTTTCTAAATTAAAAAAGTTATCTTACATGAATGAATAAATGTATAATTTAGTCACGTGGTCCGATCGATCCATGGCCTTAAGTTGAATGTTATGCGACGTGGAAGATTCAATGTTGCATGGTATGATTTCGAGGTTTAAAGAGAATTCAATACAAAGCCATCCTAACTCAAATGATGGTGGTAAGGTAAACAAATTTTAATTATATCTATTGCAAAATATAATTTTTAGAAATAAGTTGTTGTTTATTTCATAATCTGTGGAGCACAATGCAGAAGAATAGAATATTGAGGTAGATAATTTAGACCATTTGTTAAATTTTAAAACAGTTACATATATACCATACATTCTACATATAAAAATCTTAATTTTTGTTCCAAATATTTTTTGAATGACGAAATATATAAATGCTCGAATATTAATTTTATACATGGTATGTTTCTGTACATGAAAATTTCAACATTCAAAACAAGTATAGTTGTCAAAAAAAAATTAAAGGAATCGCTTGGAAATTTGTATGGACTATATCAGTAATAAAGTTGAAATGGGCATGAAGCAGGTTAACCTAACTAGGGCCCAACTGGATTTCCCTACTGGGCTAGATCTGGATTTAGCTTGAGAAATCTAGTTGGGACCCACCTAGGCCCCATCCGATTTTTCCACACGGGTATCTACCCCTTAAAATAAGACAAATTCTCCAGATAAATATCCATGGAAGATAACAAGATAATAAATACTGTAACTTGCAAAAGGAAAAGGAATTAATGGTACTAAATTCATAAAAGAAAAAAATTAGACAAAAATTTTAATAGTGATATGATTGACGACAGGAGTTAATTTTTCGCTTGGATCTAAACTGAGGAATAAAATTTATTTACCTCTTAAATCACCTGGTGGGACTTGTACAGTGCATGTACACAATTATATTATAAATTCAAAGTGTACTACTTGTACCTACGTTGATAATTACCACCACTCCACATGCAAATGGGATGTAAATGATGTGAAAATTTGAATTTTCCATTCGCTTGTATCGGATATCTCCAGAGTGCTATGGTATCTCATTTTTGTTATGCGGGCTCCTCTTATTGATTTTGATTTCCGTTCACGTTGACCGTCTTTGTTTGCAGGTCCAAAGTCTCTAGAGGCAAGAGTGATCGCAGCATCGGCAAAGTGAATATTTTCATACTAATGTGATTATGCCAGTCGTTCGAAAGGGGAAAAGAAGGAGTAGGACGACATAGATAACGAGAAAGGTGGAGCGAGACACAGAGAAAGAAGACTCTTTACGGAAGCAACGACGAAAGAGGGTCGAGGGAAATGAATCACATCATTATGAATAATAACACACCCTACTCCGGTGTGTTTTCTCTGTCTCGTTATTAATAGTAATGACTTAGCGAGAGGTTTTTTTTTCGTGGTGGGAGTCCGTGTCGCGTGAAGCACGCACTACTTTTCCAACCTACCAACCACCCTTCAACCCTTCAAACTACCCTTTCTCCTCTGGTTTAATGCTGGTGCCTCTCTTTGCTCGACCCTATACACTTTTTCCTCCGACATCTCGTCCGGTCTCATATACGCGTACTTTACATTTGTCGGTGCCACTTGAAGGGATGAAAAAAACGTGTAAAATATTTCATAGGTCTGGATTTAACGAAAAAGCCGAGTGTTAATAAAACATGCCCGGTTACTACATTTTGTCAGAAATGACTGCGCGATCGCATGCCAGGAAATATAATTCTCAGTAAATATTATTCTTTGTATATGATAGCGCAGGTCTCTCCTCTGTTAGACGGTTACATTTGTAAATTTTTCTAATTTCAAGTTGATATTCGACAAATTTACATACTTTATTCATGAATATACAAAAAATATGAAGAAATCTAATCATCATGAACAAAAGTGGATTGAAATAGGTAACTGATTAAAGTCTTAGTGAATAACATTGTGCTGATTATCTATGTTATTAAAATTTACGATTCAAGATATTTGAATTTACCATCAGGTATTTTAAAAGCAAATATTTTTTTCAGCGATGTAACTTGAGTCGACAAAATACTAAATAAATTGATTAATATAATGTAAGTTAATATTTATTTTTGAAAAGTAAAAGAAGGTCAGCAGAAAGTGATTACACTCTTAAGACTTCCTGTTGACTCAGGAAATTAAAAATATTGAAGATCATAAATGATAATATGTTATTTTATAGAGTATTATCAAAAATTTTAATATATACTTTTTAAGACGCATATTCTGTAACAGAAAAATTAAAATTGGATTTTTAAATAATAACGGAGAAAAAATTTGACATTTAATGAGTGCATGAATTAAAATAATGACAGTATCCATAAAATCTACTTGAAAAATAACGCCCTTTATAGATAGAATATCAAAGTAAAAATAATACAAAAAGAATTTAAATGAATTTAAAACATTAAACATCAGATAAGAAACGTATCCAAGCTTATAACAAAGAGCATGATAATTTAACGTATAAAACTTCGAATAAACATATAAGATTAGAGCACACATTTCCTTTTATAATTCCCTCATTATTTCTTTTCATTCATATTTCGTATGCAATTCGAATGAATACACAACTTTAATTTGTACAGAGATTCTACTACTTAAAATTTATTCTTTTTTTTATACACAAGTCTTATCATTATCGAGATTATGAAAGCAAGGAAAAGAAAGAGCAAATATGCTACACCTTTTAGTAGTCAGTTATCGCATGCGACGTACCATACATTTGTTTTCGTGGTGTCACTCCATAAACATTGTGCAAACTCACGCAAATTGTAAGATTGTAAGAAAGCAAATGAAAACATAAAAAATGAAAAGAGAATAAAAGTGAGTAGTAATAAAAAAGTTAGAAACTCTATTACAAAATCCCTTCTGTCTCTTATATATAGATATATTTTAAAGCTAGCAATGAAATTGATAATACACTTTGTTATTTAGCCATAAACTGTTATTCTTACTGTTGTTAGCAATTTTTATTATCCAATGTGATTGTAATTTTAATTTAATTCATGTCATTATTGCACTGGGTACATAATACATTTTTTCAATTTTTAATGCATTCATCTGCAAATTCATAGTCGATATTGAACAGAAAATAATGTGGTATTACGTGGAGTATTTTATTTAAAACGATATTAAGTATGTATTATATTGGTTTTTCGAATAAAGGAGTGAATAGAAACATTGAAATCTAATTATCAGGAGTAAATTTTAATCTGATAGAAAATTTTACGAAATTTATCAATGAAAATATGCTTTTTCTGATAATTAGAATAAAAGGAGTGAAAATATAAACGAGAACGAACAGGACTGTTGTGTTCATATGGTTATTTAATCATAAATTTTCATATCATGATAATATCTGGTATTCTAATGCATGGCCGCGCATTCAAAAGTGAACACTTATCGACTGGAATTATCATAATAAAAAATAGAATTATAGAATGTCCATAACAGAACATAAAAACCCAAAATATAGAGGATTTATTCAATTTGAAAAAAATAATCCTTGATGTTTTCATTTATAATATTTAATCTATCGCTTTATTGTTAATTTATTAGTTAATTACTTCTGTTTCATAGCCTGTTTATGAATGCATAAGCATAAGAACATAATTAATAAACCTGCACTGAATAGACTGGAAGAAAAATCAATAAACTATATATACATTAATGAGGAAAATTGATTTTAAAAATATCAGGGAAGACATGAATGTCATAAATAATCACTATTTTATGTGGTGATAAAAATCGCTGCACTCGAAATTCCATTTAGTCCTAAAATGAGATTATACAAGCTGCACTTTCATTTAATTGCTGTGTAAAATAATAACCACACCAATATGTAATAATAAATTACTAACACGTCACTATGATTTCCACGACATTTTCTGTAGTTCTAGTATTGAGAAAATTTTAAATATCGTTAAAATGCATCTATATTACAAAATCGATTCGTAAAACATTTTGATTGTAGAAAATATTCAGTCGTATCTATTTTACATTCAACATCAATTATTTTTTATCCAAAAAATAGTGAAGTCTCTTATATCACACTGTTAGAAATTTCATGTAACTGCCGTTTGCAACATTTATAGCCAAAAGGATAAAATTAGTTTTCAATTATGATTTTTTGGTTATTAAATGATTGACTGATTAATACTCTTATTGTCTTTTTGAAAATTTGTACATGAAAATATAAACTGTTGGTAAATTATTTTTAATTTTATTTGCAGATGATGGAATTTTGGTTATGTATTTTCGTTTATAAACATTGCAAACGGCAATTACATGGAATTTCTGTATTAAACTTCCATTACATGTAATGTAAGTTTTTATCAGTAACGTATATTAGATTCAAAATACTTTTATCTTACAAAACGCAAACTTTTATTTGAATTTTAATACACATGTGAATATATTTTAATAATATTTGTTAATTTATTATATTTTGATTGGAAAGTAATTTAATTTAATATGAATGTATATTTATTTTTCATAATATGCAAATCTATTAAAATTAATAAGATTTTTAACAATGCACCGAAAAAGTGATCCTAATCTATAAAAACTCCACAGCATTGTATATTTTGCAAGTAAAATATCGTACTTAAAAATTATGATTGCACATCATCATAATTCACCGCACCTTACAGTGTCACCCTACATTTTTCACTTCACCTAATAATTATCCGAAGAATTTAGTACCCCAGCATTAAAGTTTCGCAATTATAATCATGAAATTACTTAATCGAGAGACGAATTTATTCAAGACTCAGATTAATTAGGACGATACGTAAATGTAGGTACTCTTGCGTGAGGTGTTGACTTGAAATTCAAAAGGCTTTTTCTTTACACGAAAGTTTTCCTAAACTTCTAGTAGAATTCAAGAGAGTATATATGTTTTGCATCACGCACAAGTCAGTTGGCATACAGAAAAACGTAAATACGTGACGAGAGTCGATCTAAAGTATTCGTATAAATAATATAAGTGAAAGGAATTTTGATATGGCGATGAGAACTGATGTGAGAAAAAATTATATATGTATATAAAGAAAACGAGACTGAGAAGGAAATCCAAGCAAATAGAAGACGCTCGTTGCGATATTTTATAAAAATAACGTTCGGGGATGCATTTTGCCAAATTCCCATTATTTTACATTTTAAACTAGAAAGTGAAACGGCCGCGTACTGTTCTGGCTTATCTGTCCAGCGCGATCGTGATTCTATCTCGACCAGTCACGCTTACCAACCTAGTGTAAGCCGAGCACGATTGCCCTGAAATTAGAGGAGTAACGTATATATGTATGTACGTGCCGCAAAAAAATTATTTTTCGTTTTCTCTCTTTCTCTTCATTTTCGTCAATCTTTTTTCGTTAACCCAATTGCTTTTACAGATTCCATTTGATGCGTTTCAGCATCTTATCTACCCTCTTTCGCCGCGGGAAAATACGAAATTTCTATCAGACGGATTTTCCACTTTACCGACATTGGGAAAAACAATGTGCAGGTATTTGTCTGAAAATTAAATGGTGGCGCCATCCACCGGCATTTGTTTGAATTACGAAATTTCGTTGAGCAGGGGAGGACTTGAGGGGAAACTGGAAGTGATTCAGGAAGGGAATTCACCCCGTATGAAGGGGTGGCATGTACAAGCCCGTTTCACAAGAGGAAAAACGCTTTCCTTACCAGGATAATTATATTTGATAATTACATTCAAAACCGTATACATATTCAGAATTGAAGTAAAATATAAGGCATCTGAAAGAAATGCATTTTAATTATAATTGTAACCTTACTGCACGATTTTTTATTTGTTTAATCAAAAAATTTACCAATATTTAAATCATTAGAATTAATAGAACTATAATTTATAAAATTACTTTGTTGAGTCAATATTTATGTTCTAAATGAGTACCAAATTGCTTTTGAAAATATGTTTCGAATAGAGTGAAATTTTCCTTGTGTTTTTCGGGCTTGCTCTCCCTCTTCCCACCAAGAATGTACGAGACTGAGGGGAAATTGTTGGAGGGGATGAATCGATACAGTAACGATACAAGGAGCGATGTCTCGAAACTCGAAACTGGATTGCATGCGCATCTTCCGTGCAACAAAACGCTGTGCTCTGTTTTTTTTATACAAAGTGACATTTATCTAGATTAGAGAAAGGCTTGATTACTATTATCAAAGTCACGCAAAAAAAAAATTGCAACTTGTTTTTCTTTCTGTGAGAAAATTATAATGATAAAGTAGGGGCTTTTGAGAACTGATCTTGGGCACAATCTCTGATAATTTTTTGAGTGCCCTAATAACTTTTTCAACTGAACAATTATCAACTTTTCTAAAGATTTTCTCCAAGGATAAAAATTAGCATGCACTTGAAGCATACTTAATATAATCTGAGTAGAATTAAAAATTTTATATATTACTTTTTCAATCAAATGACTTCATTGAAAGCAATTTTGTAAAATTGAAAGCAGTAAAATCGCATTTTTAATGCTAATAAAATCATTTCAAACCACGAGCCTCAATAATTAAGTATACCTGGCATTGATAATCAATTATTCAAGCTATATGTTTCACATAAATCGCATCTCCATTCATGCTTTAATAGTTTTTTAATTCACCACAAATTCCGCATCACGTTCGAGCGAATTGCTAGTGAATAACAAATTCCTCTCCGTTAATCAAAGCTTATAGCAAATTGTAATTAAATGTTTGCGATAGTAGATTTATGGTGGGATTAACTCGTTTGACAAATATATCGACATCAATAGAAAAAGGCAAAAAAACAAATTTTATGTTATGAATTAGATAGTGTAAATAATAAATGTGAGGTTAAATACTCTTTTTACTTTTATATCCAATGATTTGAACATATGCCGTCGAGAGAGACGAAATTGATATGAATTGTTTTTCTCCTTTTCTTTCATATTCCAGAATGTTTATGTTGAGAACGTGTTTCAAGTAGTGAATAAACTATGAAAATTACAGTGAGATTAAATGTGTTGTACACGATTTTTTTTCTATTAGGGGGTCAAAAAATGGATTTTTATGCTCCACGTGGAGCAATGAAATCCACTTTATGACCCTCTAGTAGAAAAATGTACTTATTGTACGGTTGACAAAATTTCTCGTTGACTCAATCAAATAATTTATTTTACCAACTTTCGTTAGAACATTTCTTGAAATGAATATATTACTATTGAGTAAGTCCAAAAAATAGACAAGTTTGATTCGTTTAAGGAAGATTTGCTTGTATTAAATAAAGTTCTATCCAAGACTATAATAAATAAATTATTAAATATTAACTATAATTTCATCAAAAACAATGAATAATTTGGCAAATAACGAAAATAAAAATAGCCATTAAATAATTAAAGTCAAAAATATTTCCTAACGTAAAATTTTATTAAATAATGTTGATCCCTTCTCTCCCCTAAATAACCTCACCTTTATGAACAGACTTTATACGAGTTAATTTAAATTTGAAAATGTCAGGTTAAAAGCGGATTGGATACCTGCTAAAGTCAATAAGTATCTGACTCTATTTAGCATAAATATATTTTAATCATAATTACTCAGGAACGCACAATGATATTCTATACGAGTAATTATTTATAATATTACATTATCGTTGTAATCCGCCTCGAACGGAATATCTGTATCATGTGTATTATATCATTAGGTGGAGATACGTTCAGGAGTGTCTACCGAAATGAGGGGCTTGCCTATCGATAACGCATGGATGCTGCTTAAGCGCGAGTGTAGGTTTATTTAAACTCATATTTGCCGGTGGAGTAAATGCGCTTAAATCGTAAACACCGTTAATCCCGAGGAATCCTGTGAGCATACACGCGCGCGTAATCCGTGTGTAACACATGACCGAAAGCGAAGTCGAGTTTCTGCATAGAGGCAAACACGCGCGCGCTTACGCACACGCTTACGCGGATTATCGTCCAAGCATAAACGTTGGTGCGTGACCCGAGAGCGAATTCGCAGCAAAAGCGACGAATCACAAGCAGGTAAATTTAGGAATGTGTACAATGCAGTTCAGAATTCACTGGGTTTATCAGAAAATTAATTTAAACTTTTAATTTTTTGTTACTTCCCACCGAAAAACATCATCAACAGTTTAATTAGTTTTTAACCATTAGAAAACTCGTCAAAGTCTGCATTAAATAAGAAAATTTTTAATTTAATTAAATTTTACTTATTATTTTACAAAATAATCGAGGGGATGTAATTTGCATCGACATGACCTGATATACACAGTGTGATCTAAAAATAACCGAACTTTTTAGTTATAGAATAAAACAAGCATAGTATTATGTTTCAAAGCTAATATTTATTTAAAATAGGATCCATTTAACTCAATACAACGTTTGAAACGATCAACCAATTAATCCATAGACTTTTTAAACTCGGTTTTTGGGATGTTCTTTAGCACCTGTGTCACAGCTGCTTGAATGGTTGGAACGTCATCGTAAAAAGCTTCTTTCATTGCAGTTTTCAGTTTTGGGAACAGAAAATAGTCACAAGGTGATAGATCAGGTGAATACAGAGGGTGGTCGATGACAAAAATCTGTTTTTTCATCAAAAATTTGTTCTACATGAGCGATTTTTGATCTTCAATTAACTGATGTGGAACGAAACGTACACAGACCTTTCTTTTACCCAAATCTTCAGTTAATATTGTGTAGATTGTACAGTAAGATGAATTCAATTCTTTTGTTAACATTCTCACAGTGAAATTTGCATCGATAGCGATTATTTCACATACTTTTCCCACTAACTAAGCACGATTTGATTCTTCGGGTCGGCTAGGTCTTGGATCATCATTTAAATCGCCAGGGTCATTTTTAAATCGTATAAACCACGTGTAAACTTGAGTACGACTCATACAATCATCATCATAAACTTTTTTTAATAATTCGTGAGTCTCAGCAAATTTTTTACCGACTTTAAAACAAAATTTAATATTTGCTCTTTGTTCCATTATGTTTTTACGGCATAACCACAAAAACTACTGTCATTAAAACGTGCGTAATTTTGTGACCTGCCCACTGATTTGCTTGAACTTGGTTGCGCTTGAAAGAAGAAAAATGTACCTTTCTAACGCTGCCAACGTTTAATAGATGGCACTACGTGCTCTATGATTTAAATTAAAAGTTCGGTTATTTTCAGATCACACTGTGTACATGAAATTGAACAAAAATTTAACATATTCTATAAATCAAATATATAAGGTGATTCATTTTTCATAGATCGTATATTTTTATAATAAGAAACTTGAATTGAGACCCTGGAAAAAAAAACTGAAAACTAGAAAAATTAGCAAGGAGAATAAGTGAAGTCTGATCAAATATCGATCTATACTACTACGTAATATACTTCATCATGTTTAAAATTCTACGACACAAATAAAGTTTCCACAGAAAAATTATAATAATATTCTCTAACATCAACAAATACTAACAACATATTTTTTTTAATTTGTCAAGACCGACTTCTTATCATATAAAAAATAAATTTAATAATTAATTACATGCATCATAGAAATTTCGACAAAATTTTGTAAGAATAGTATAAAAAAATCTGCCCGCTTGGCGGGCACATTCTCATTGCGCGCTTCGCTCGCAAGTTTGAGGGCGCCTAGGGCGCGCGATTCGATCGTCGCGCTTCGCGCTCCGTTCTTTCTGGACCTCGCGCTTCGCGCTCGGTCTTGTGCTCTTGGCATACGTTTAAGTTTATTTCTTATAATTTAATACTGAAGCTCAAACCAATTTAATGATATTAAAGATGATGTAAATTAGTCATTTTCTCGAAGTCACTCTATTTCTTTTTGAATTTAAGTGAAACAGGAAATTCAATTTACTTAAGGCTCTATCGGCCTTAAGGAACACATTCTCATCATGGCGCTCGCGCTTCGCGCTCGATTTTCTGTATGCATTTTTGTAACTTTTTAATAAATTACATGATTATTGATAAATTTATTTTCATCCAAATATCTCAAAAAGGAAAAACAATCGTAGACTTTATTTAAGGAAACGATTTTGCAGAACAACGCTTATTTCGTATCTCACATATTTTGGTGAAAAAAATCGAATTTTTTCAATATTAAAAATCAAAACATAAAATATACATCCTGTCCCGAAATTTCTTTATCAGAATTTGTAGACCTCATTTAGGCAAACAATTTTCCATCTAAATGTTTTTTTGCATCTCACATATTTTGTCTAAAAAATGGAATTTTTTCATTTTTATCGTATTTTTTGGAATTGAAACGAAAAATATATCTTTTATCAGAAACTGTGTCAGACAAAATTTGTAGATCTTTTTGAAACGAACAACTTTGTATTCTTACGTTTTTTTGGTATTTCCAATATTATTGTTAAAAAATTGAATTTTGGATTTTCAATAGTTTTTTTTTTAATTAAAAAGAAAAATATGCATCTTATGAAAAAATGTTATGATTCAAATTTGTAGGCCTTTATTTATTCAATAATATTGTATCATAACGTTTTTTCGTATCTCGTATAATTTAACTGGAAAATGGAATTTTGATATTGACTTTTTTCGAATTTGAATATGCTGTAACATTTCTAATTTTGATTTAATCAAAAAATGTTATAAGGATAATTTGTAGAGATTTATGAGCACTATCAAAAACCAGTATTGAAATTTTTGATTTTTTCAAAAAGTTATTTTCAAAAACACAAAAGTAGTGCTCAATCCCTCAATTTTGATTGGATGTGGCTGGTTAACGAACTTGTCCTTACTTTTTCGGCTCCGATAAAGTGTACCAAAGCTCAATTCAATCTGATAATTCTATCGAGAGTTATGCCGCACACGACCTACAGACAGACAGACAGACAGACACTTTCGTAAAAACCATTTTTTCTGACTCAGGGGGTCTCAAAACGTAAAGATTTGATGAAAATTTCGAAAGTCATTTTTCACATAAAACCAATAATAAAATAAATAATAATAAAAATTAGGTTAACTGATAATTTTAAACGACGCTATACCAACTTCGACGTCTAACCGATTCGTCCACGTACATTGCTGGTCTAATTGCTGAAATGTCGATGAACCATCGTACCGCAACAACCGTCGGTAATTTGTGTAGTCGATCAAGCGATGACGGTATGCGTTTGCTGATAATATATGTTACTTAAAAAATACATTAGTAATCGTAGTTATTACTTTCATTAAATATATATTGAGGTTTTTTACTTTATATAATATGGAAAAGAAAAAAAATCAGATAAGTTTGATCAAACTAACGGTGAATGAAATGAGTGAAAATAGGAAACAAGTTACATTAAATTTTGATGTTTCTGAGCTATTCGAAGTATTATATGGACTTCTGTACCAGAAATTTAACTTCAATACACCAAAAAAATCTATCAGTGATCCAACTATTTACCTTGTTAGAAAAAACGCGAACTTCAGAATCTTGGTTTTATTATCTTAGATTTTTATCACTTCATTAAGATTCAAGATTCCTAATAAATATTATCATGATTTTATAGTTGGCGCCTCTGCTAACAACGGAAATAGTTGGGTTACCTATAGATTTTTTTGGGTGAATATACAATTCAATAATTATTATACAGGGTAGGCCATCTGACATTTGGAATTTTAATCGGCAATAAAAAAAACTTTTAGATATTTTTTCAAAAGCATGAGTTTATTAGAAAGATCGAACCTTTCCATTTGAGAATGAAACACATCATTCAAATGACTGCCACGGCTGGCCTTACAGATCCCCATTCGATCAACACAATTTTTCAGTACATTTTCGATTGTTTGGGCAATAGGTGAATAAGCTCAATAAGCAAAATTTTCGCATTTGGGGCTCAGAAAATATAAACGTCATCATTGAGAAGCAAATGCACCCACAACGAGTGACTGTTTGGTGCGGATTTTGGTACGGTGGCATTATTGGGCCATTTTTCTTCGAAAATGTGCAAGGAGGCGCCGTTGCGGTCAATGGCGAGCATTACCGTGCCATGCTCAACGAATTTTTGTTTCCAAAAATTGAAGAAGATGACATGGAAGATATTTGGTTTCAACAGGACGGGGCCACTTGCCACACAGCCAACATAACAAAAATCGAATAATCAGCCGAAATTCTGACGTCAATTAGCCGCCTCGGGGCTGTGATTTGACCCCGTTAGAATATTTTTTGTGGAGAGCCGTTAATAATAAGTGTCACGCTAACCATCCAGAGACGATTGAGGCCTTAAAACACGAAATCGAAGTTGCCATCAGCCGTATGCATCAGAAGAGAAAATGGCGCCCCGTTAGTGTCCTAAGTTGAATTCTTAAGTTAGTTTGCCTAACCGTCACACGCGGCGCTAACTGTACCATCACTCCCTGAAAATGCACAGTAACATACGAAGAATTTAATAAAAAAATTTAAAAAATATATTATTCAATGCCATTAACAAATAAAAGAGATCAGACTTTAAATAATAATATTATTTGAATATTTTAAATTAAATTTTCCCCTTTTTATTCATATTTATCTCGTACAAAAACTATTTTGAAACATTCAGTTGATATTAGAATTCAAATATTTACATCTCTTTTATTCCTTTTTGGCATTGAATAATAACTTTTTAAAAATTTTTATATTTAATTGTCTACATATCACTGCATTTATAGAATATAAAAAAAGGAGAACATTAATTTATATTTTTAAAATAGTTAACTAACATTAATGAAAACAGTATAATAAGAACAATTAAATTTTTTTTTTCATTTTCAAAACCAAAAGTAGTCTACGTCCGTTTTCATCGTCTCTAAACATTCACGAAATGTGAAAGTTGAAATTTAGGGAAACAAAAAGTTGTAAAAATTCAAAGTATTTTCATACCTAAAAAGCGGATCCTACAAATTGTGAAAATTAATTATTAGAAACAAAATAGAAAATATTTAACTTAGAAATACATTAAAAGTATTTTTATATTTTTTTTATGAATGATTTCACGAATTTGAACTTTTACAACTTTGTTTCCCTAAATTTAAACTTTCGCAGCATCTAGGTAAAAATGATTACAGTTTCTTTCATATACATCGGATATTTTCCGTAAATCTACCTTTGTGATAGATGAACAAAAATTTTGAAAAGTTCATTGCTTCAGGTGTTATTAAAAATGGTTTTAATTAATGTGATACTTGAGAAGAGTAGCAAGTTTATATGAATAATTTGGTCCAGTTTCTACTTGTTTGTGTCTAAAGTACATAAAATGTCGTTTCCAAAATTTCGTGAATGTTAGAGAGGATGAAAACGGACGTAGATAGACTACTTTTGGATTTGAAAATGAAAAAAGAATTTAATTGTTCTTATTATACTGTTTTTATTAATGTTAGTTAACTATTTTAAAAAAAATTATATTCACCTTATTTTATATTCTATTTTCTTTAATTATTCATAATGATTTCCAACTAATTACAACTCTCATCAACTTCGTTCCTTGTTCATAATTTTTCATTTTTTTTCTTTTTGTCAACTTAATTTTACCTCATTAAAATAATATAAATTTAATGATATGTAGACAATTAAATATAGAAATTTTTAAAAAGTTATTGTTCAATCCCAAAAAGGAATAAAAGAGATATTAATATTTAAATTCTAATATCAGCTGAATGTTTCAAAATAGTTTTTGTACGAGATAAATATGAATAAAAAGGGGAAAATTTAATTTAAAATATTCAAATAATATTATTATTTAAAGTCTGATCTCTTTTATTTGTTTATGGTATTACATAATATATTTTTAAAATTTGTTTATTAAATTCTTCGTATGTTACTGTGTATTTTCAGAGAGTGATGGTACAGTTAGCGCCGCGTGTGAAGTTTCGGCAAACTAACTTAGGAATTCAACTGAGGACACTAAGGGGGTCAAGTTAGAATCGTGAAATACGAGCTGATGCATACGGCTGGTTGCCATTCATGGGATTGAAGCCCAAACAATCGAAAATGTACTGAAAAAGAAGTTGAAAACCAAAATCGAAATTAACTGTAAAAAAACGGGAAAAAATTAAGTGCAAGTGAAAGATATTCGCAAACTTTCTTGGTAAGAGGTGAGCATTGAATGGCATTGACATGTTAAGATCTGGAAAGAAACGAAATCGAGAATGAAATTTTTGTATGCATTTTAATTCCTAGACATTGTAAGGCATTCAAAAGTTTCATTCTCAATTCCGTTTCATTCCAGATTTTGACATTTCAATTCTATTCAATGCCCATCTTCATACTGGGTTCATTCTATAATATCAGACGATATTACTTTTGAACGAAACAAACACGCTCAGAGTAAAATCTGCTCGGAGCACCAAATATTTGGTCAGATTAGTCAAATAAATTGATTGATATACAGTTAACCAAAGTTTAATTCAGTTCAACTGAATCTTTGTCTGTTTGAACCAAGTTCTCTCAGATTGTATAATTAGGTTAATTAAACCATGTTCTTCGAAAAAATTAGACATTATATACTTGAAAATCTGATGGAATGAACAAGTCTTGTCTACTCTTCACATTGCCGTTATAAATGTGAAGCAAACTCTTGTAGCTAGCGTCAAAAAATATAATTGTTAAATCTATAACCAGAGTAGACACTCAGTCCATCAATTTAATTTACATCCATATTAATTACAAAATATACTTTATTGAAATTTCTCTCTAATTAATTTACTCTACCACAACGATTCAATAAAAGTCATCATAAATGTGCTATACACGTAGTTATTATTTAAATTTTATTCAGATGTTAAAGTCTGGATATAGAATCCTCTATAAAGTCGATGTCACATTCCTCGCAGAATGTAATGAAAACGTTATTTTAATAAACAAAATAAAATCATCTTCAAGTACATTGTCCTCTCAGACTCATTTTGTTTAAAAATTTGAAAGTTGTTCGGTTAGATAAAGTGGTTTGAGTATCAGTGAACGGCTAAATTAGTAAATGGCAAAGATCGTTAGATCAATGTAGATCGTTCCAACGCTGGTACAGAGTCACAACGGGTTGAGCCCAAGGGATGATGTCGTGTACTGGGTGCTACGGGTGCACGTTGTATAATGTACGGGGTATGCAGAAGGGGTGAGAGACAGATTAATGTGACCCCGTCACCGTTCGAACAAAGCTTCGCACAATGGCCGCACACCGGTGACACGGACGACGGCTAGGGGTGGTGCCAAGGGGGGTGGAAGAACAGGAGGATGAGAGAAAGAGCCTAGGGAAGGAAGGGGTTGACTGCACTGGATATATTACCCGCCACTCGTGGCTATCACCAATGAGATGCAATGCGCGATCACGTACGTCCGGTATCCCAACTGGAAAAGTATACTACAGGACGGCTAAGAGTGGATTGCAAGATAGACGATGAGTAACGAAAAGGACAAATTTATGCGAATGTATATTGCTGTCACAATTGCACTTATTGCACTATCCTATAAACCACTCATGGCCTTTCTGTATGTATTGTCCACTACAGATCTCTTTACTTGCACTACTTGCTTTGCCTTTTGCCGGTAGTCTTGCGTGAGAAGGGTTCTTGAGTAGTGTCTGTTTAGAATTTCATGCAATTAGAAGACGTAAGTACATGTTCTTTTACGTGACGGAACAATTTTTACACGAATTATCCATCTACAAATTGGTGATGACTCGATTTATGGACATGTAGGGTAAACAGATCCCTATTTTACCGGTAATATTTTTCGTGTGAATTTATATATAGACTGTTAGCAGTGTTTGGAAATTTACGAGAAATTAATGACGTAAAGGTAACGTAAAATTTGACGATATTTATGATGTTTTTGAGTAAAGGTATTTTAAAATTGCGGTAAATGTACTGAATTTTCTGAAATATTTCTTAATATTACGAAACTCAACTGAATTTTTATGAAAAGTATCTTAAAACTAACAAAATTTTTATGAAATTTGTTATAAAATTACGAAACTGTAACCAAATTTTCAGTTAGATGTAACTGCATAAAATTGCAGTTGTCCAAAAGGTAATATTATTCCCATTACAAGTTTCAGAATTTCCAGAAACAAGTATCAGTATATTCAACACTTTGTAATTGAAAGTTAGGAAATTGTTTCTTAAATTTACTGAAAAGTAACTGAATTTTCTAAATTTATATCTTAATTATACGAAACTGTAGGTGAATAAAACTCCAGTCACGTGTTTCGGGAAATTACGGTAGATATTTCTAACAGTTTATGTGAAATGAGATATCAAGTTTGAAACTTGCAAAACTAGACAGAAAGCCATGAGAAAAGTCTGTCTACTTTTGAATATTTATAGTTTTCAGAATATTTATTTTTGAAATATAATTTTAGTTTTTAAACATCAATATTTAGGGGCAGAAAGAATTTCCTTGCTACCTTTTGTTTAATTTAATTGTTATATATACGAATTAAAATTTATAAAATTGTAAGTTCTCTTGCTTTTACATTTTAAAATGCATGTAAATTTTATACGTGAATTTAAAGGGAAGAGAATCTTTATATGAAAATTTTATAGAGTGAATTAAAATACCTGCAAATATTGGATTTTTATATGTATGATTCAAAAATTATAAAGTTCGAACGTTAGACAATTGATTAACCTGTCAATACACGAAAAAAAGGTTTCAAAAACCTTTACAAGCCACAATTTTTTGTTCTCTAAATCTAAATCAGTGAAATTCCGTTAATCATCAGCTATAAGTATACCACGGATCATAATCAGCGTATTATCGCTGATTCAGATTTAGAGAGTGGAGTCAAAATTCAAATATTTGTAATCTTAACAATAACAGAAATTTCAAAACTGAAATGCTGCAATATATTTCCACCTGTTCTAACTTCTGAATTATATAACTTTTTCAATTTCCTGTTGACAAATATAGAGGAAATCAAAAATTCAAATAGTTACAAATTCTCGTTTTAAGGAAGTTTGTCCACGAAAATTAGACCTCAGGCGAAAATAAATAATTTTACTTTCAAGAATAGCAATATTATTATTGAAGGGCTAATTTGGAAGAGAAAAGATTATTTTTCATCAAAAAAAATTTTTAAACACAAAAAAATAATTTTATTAATAAATTTTGTTTTTGCCCTAACTTATTTTCTTATCGCTTCGAGCCAAATTTTTAAAAATGATGCAATTCTAATAAATCACGGTCCATTTTTTTAGGAAAAAGATTCTCTACAAAATGACCGTTTCTTATTTTTCAAATTGAATTAATTATTATCAAATACAACAATTTGTTTATACTCTCTAAATTTGAATCAGTCAAAATCTACTGATTATCAGTGAAATTTAACTAATTCAAATAGCTAAAAAGAGGTTACTGTAAATCAGTCAAATTTCACTGATTATTTCAGTAAAAATTGACCGATTTGACAGTGAAAAATATTTTTCACTGCTGAACCAGTGAAAAGGCAAATCACTGATTCAATCAGTCAAAATTTGACTGATTCAGATTTAGAGAGTAAACATTTTGTTTTGAAAAATTGTTTTTTATAATTTCAGCCATTAAAGAATTCATTTTCAGAAATTCGAAACGTTCAAGTTGTAGAGAATCTTTTTCCTATAAAAATGAACCGTGATTTATTAGAATCGCATTACTTTTAAAAATTTGTCTTGAAGCGATAAGAAAATAAGTTAGGGCAAAAATAAAATTTATTAACAAAATTATTTTTTGGTGTTTTAAATTTTTTTCATGAAAAATAATCTTTGTTCTTTCAAATTAGCCGTTCAATAATAATATTGCTATTCTTGAAAGCAAAATTATCTATTTTTGCCTGAGGTCTAAATTTCGTGAACGAAATACTTAAAAGAGATATTTCAAACACAAAATGTTTGATAAAAACGTGAAGAATAAAATTACTCTTTAAATTATTTTTTCTCACTAATATATTAAAAAGTACGTTAGATACAAGGATGGGAGAAGTAATATAACAACATTAAAATACTCAACGCGGAAAAGGGTTTTCATAAATATTAAATTTTTCGATGGTCACGTTTATAACTTCCGTCATGCACTTTCACAGACAACAAGTTTATTAAGTGGAATTTATTGGAAAATTAATTAAGAGCAGCTAATTAAATTACTTGAAATAAGTCACTGAATGAAATTAGTAAAGAAGAACTACTGATTCTCATAAAAATCCGTCAATCTTTGAGTTTTTTTGTTCGAATAAAGTTTAAAGCATACCTTAAAAATATGGAAAGGTAAGATTGAAAAGTTTTCTAATAAATTTAGAGGCACAATTGAGGAAGCTTCGTCAAAGGAAGAGTCGATATCGACGCTTTCGGAAGCTGGTTTTGAGAGTGGCGCTCTGATCGTGTGTACGCTTTCACGGAGTTGTATTTTCACGTAGGAGACTCCATTAAATCACGGGGAAAATCTGTTCCACCGCGGCCTGCCACGCCGCCAAGGCGGAGAATAAAGAGGGGCTTATTATAAGCGACGGTAATTCTCGAATAAATAACCGCGGCGGGCCTGTACGAAGATCGAGGAGGGTTCGGTGTTGGGGTTCGTGGCGGCGTAAGGAGGTAACAGAGAAAGAGGTAGGGGACGTAGGTGCTTGATTTATTTCGGCGCCGCAAAGATCTGGGTCCGCGTACGTGCTCCGTGCTTCAAATTACCGACTTATAAACTCTCTCTCTTTCTTCCTTTTTCACATTTTCTCGCTTATTTCTCTCTTCCACCCTTTGCCTCTGAGATATTTCTCGACTCGCTTGTCATCTGCGACCCCCCTGACTTTGTCGTCTTTCTACCACTCATCGAGTGAGAAAATGATAAAAGTACATATGAATGCGCGTCTGACACGTTATGTAGGCTTTTTAGAAATCATGTCTTGTAAAACTGATTCGATTTTGTCTTCCACTTACCTTAAACCGTAATCAGAGAATAGTGCCAATAAAATAGTTCAATATCTCAAAAGTATTGCATCATTGGTTCTCTTACCTGAAACAAAAAAAAGTAATATATGTATTAAAATACGCCGGTTTATATCCTTAAAATTAAATTGTAATTTATTCGAATTGCTTTTATAATCAATGAAATGAAATAATAATAAAACGATATGATTGGATTAAATAAATTTACCAGTGCAGTGGAGACAAAGTATTTTGAAACATTAATAACAATGATTTCATATTTTCAAGTTTGAAAAATGTTTAGTTAAAAACTGATATTTTTTTGCTGTCATGAAATTTAACTTTTTCGTATTAATGAGCTGCCGGCAGACGAGAGATGGGCGAGGGTTGAAACGGAAGGAGACAACGTCCCTTATTAAAATTCATTAATTTCCTCCGTCTATGAAAATTTCATTTTCATGCAAATCTGAGAGATAATCCGTACGAAAAAGCCGAACCGCATGACATCGAAAGCAGGCTTAGCTCAAAATACTTTTGTGTACAAAGTGCTCGCTCGACCAACAATATCAAGCCATTAGCAATCCGATTCCTCGCAATAATTCATGCGTACAATTATTCCATACTTAGACTTTTTTCGCGATTGAAGTTTCGGATGGGAAGACCCAAAAAAGTATTAAGAATTTCATAGTTTGAAGTTGGTCCGACACTTTCAGACCGGAGGCTTTCGATCAGGAATGAAACCAAAAATATGATTTTATAAGGTTTTTATGTTTGTTGGATTCAAATCCGTGCCTAGAATTGCGAAATTATTCAATTCTAAGCGGCGGTTTCTATAACGCAGATCAAAATTTTCAAAATCCTTCAGTCTATGTGAAACCTCGTTTTATAAAATTTTTAGGATCTCTGAATTCAATTCTAATCTTACAATTTTAAAATTTTAAATTTTGAATCCAAAGTGGTGAACCATGTTATAAAAAGTAATATGGTACAAATTTTGAGCTTAAAATTGAATTCAGCGACCTCAAAAACCTTGTGAAGTTTATTTTTACTCTAAAACCTCCAAAAAATAACTTTCACGCAAATTAGATCATGATTCGTGAAAATAACGAAAATCTGTCCAATCACATCAATTTCTTTTAATTTTGCTCTCTGTGTACATAATTTCATGAATTACATTTGGTCCAGGGACTTTTCTTTTAAACGAATTAATTCTATGTCTAGTTCTTGTAATCAGCCTCCAAATGATCTTTTAAAAAATCTTTAAAAAAAAAATTTATAAATGTAAGAAACAATTTCTTAATTTATAGTTACAAAGTGTTGAATATTCTGATACTTGTATCTGGAAATTCTGAAACTTGTAACAGGAATAATTTTACATTTTGGGTAACTTTATGCACTTACATCAAACTGAAAATTTTGTTACGCTTTCGTAATTCTTTGATGAATTTTATGAAAATTCTATTACATTTTGGTAGTTTCGAGATACATACAAGTATTATGAAAATTGTTTGAAATTTCAGTAGATGTTTTGCAATTTTAAGATACCGTTATTCAAAAATATCATAAATATCTTCAAATTTAACGTTACCTATGTAACATACAAATTTTGTAAATTTCCGAATATTTCTAACAATGTACATTATTAAGAAAATATTCTGTGAAAATTATAAGTTTTTGAAGATATTCTAAAATAATAGTATATAAGTGTGATATAAGTATATTCAAGTTTGAAACTTGAAATGCGTTTTTCTGAAAACTATGTTTTCAAAGACGGTGACCATCATAAATCAAAAATTACTCGACGGATTCAAAACAAATTTTATGCAGCATATTTTAGGCATTAAAAACTAGTGCTTAATCAAAGGATATTTTGTTTTGACCAAAACATTCCGTTTATAAACAATAAACGAGCGTTTTTTCTCCTCAAAATTCATAAGTAAACTTCCAGAGACTGCCATTTTGCTTAATTTAAAAACAGCTTCGATTATACACTAAATAAAAAATTAAAATAATAATTCTTCTTTTTCAATTAATTTTAGATAAACCAGTAAGAAGTACTGATAATCACCGCGAGGCACTATTTGTCAGAGAGGGGCCAACAAACTGATAACTTGGTCCAGAATTAATATTTTTTTTTGAAATTTTCGTGAAAATTACTTAAAATATAATGTAAAAACTTAGTATTAAATATTAAGTAAAAAAACACTATATAGCAGATTAAAAAAATTATTAAAAATATCTATTTTTTCACGCCTCTGGCTATCCGTAACCCTTCAATAAATCATAATAGTCTATTTGCTATTAAAGGAAGTTATGACGAAGTGATCTGCGATCTTAATTCCCATGAAAAATCTCGAAAAATTGATGAATGATTTAAAGAGGATGATATAATTATAATAATTCAAGAGGTTGTGAAAGTTCAATAATCACTTTCTGGGGGAAAGGTACGATTCACTTAACTTAAACTGCAGTTCTCATAAGCCAAGGTGAAACTTAGCAACAGGATTGGAGATGATTCAGAATGATCGATGACCTCCTCGACTAGACGTTTCTCCGGCAAAGCACCGAGACTTGTCGACTGCCAGTCACGTCAAATCGATTTGTTCATTGATGTCCGAGCGCAGGAACCATTCGTGCTTGTCGGTGCGGCCCAAGGTAACTCATAGTCAGAGAGGCGTAAAGTTGCCAAACGGATGAGCCTTTCGCAAGCATCATTATTTATTTAAAGACAGGACTGAATGGCATTTTCCTGATAATAGTGCCCTGCCCACATAACGCAATATATACAAGCCCAAGATCCCAGCTTATCGCTATTCATGCAACATTAGGCTTTCTTGTTATTTATCGTGCTTTCGAGCCTTCGGTTTTTTTTCCTTTTTATATTCACTGGCATAAATGCTTATATTTACGTTCAAAATTAATGTACTTTTTAAGAGAATTAAGAAAATCCTTTACTTAGATCACCAATAACTTACCACATTACATAAATCAAACACTTTTCTGTAATTTATCTACAGATATTATATTATATATATTATATATATTCAAACAGAGTTTTTATAAAACTAGAAAAATTAGACTTAGAGTTTATAAAGCGTCGCTTATTCAAAAAATTTTGAGCTACCACTTTGCGTCAGAAATCCTATATTTTACTTGATGAACAAACTTTTCTATCTCGTATATATATTATCGATACCCACGTTCTAATATGTCGTATCCCACATTTGTAAAATTTTTCAGGAAACGATAAAAACGTCTTGCTAGCACAAATAAATAAATATAAACAAATTTTTGTTTTATACGTTCATAAAAATGCATAAATAATAATAATTAAAGCAAAAAAAAATTATTTAAATAAATTTTATGATATTTATGTGGGTTACGCAAGAAGAAAAAATTAAAATGTATTTTAGAAAAGAAATTTATATAAGGTAGTACGATCAAGAAAATTAAACTTCAGGCAAAAATAGATAATTTTGCTTTCAAGAATAGCAATATTATTATTGAAGAGCTAATTTGAAAGAGAAAAGATTATTTTTTATGAAAAAAATTTGAAACAAAAAAATAATGTTATTAATAAATTTTATTTTTGCCCAAACTTATTTTCTTATCGCTTCGAGGCAAATTTTTAAAAATGATGCAATTCTAATAAATCACGATTCATTTTTTTAGAAAAAAGATTCTCTACAACTTGACCGTTTCCTATTTTTGAAATTGAATTAATTATCATCAAATACAGCAATTTTTGGATAAAAATTTTGTTTTGAATAATTGTTTTTTTTATAATTTCATCCATTAAAGAATTCATTTTCAAAAATCGGAAACGGTCAAGTTGTGGAGAATCTTTTTCCTAAAATAATGAACCGTGATTTATTAAAATCGCATCATTTTTAAAAATTTGGCTCGAAGCGATAAGAAAATAAGTTTGGGCAAAAATAAAATTTATTAATAAAATTATTTTTTTGTGTTTTAAATTTTTTTCATGAAAAATAATCTTTTCTCTTTCAAATTAGCACTTCCATAATAATATTGCTATTCTTGAAATCAAAATTATCTATTTTTGCCTGAGGTCTAATTTTCGTGATCGTACTACCTTAATCGTTTTATAATTAAATATTGTTTCATCCCATGCATAACATTTTTCTCTCTTATTTTGTATTGTTTAATTCATAATTATTATAATATAACATTATTGATACATTTTATTTTTACTATCTTTAATATTGCTTAAATCATTTTTTTTTCATTTTAAGTACTCTTAATTTTTTTTTTTTTTTACTTCAAGTACATTTTCTTGCTGAGATTGTTGAAAATTTCTTGTCCTCTTTCGTCTAGTATTATCACAATTTTTTTTATAATTAATATCATTATCTTCAAGTTTTATAAATCTATTATTAGTACGCAGTACTTTGCTTTTAACACCAAGATTAACTTGATTAGCTTTTCGTTTCTTACTCTTAGTCTTTTCAGTTACCTTAACTATATTTTTACTCTCTGCTTCCAAATTTTTTATTGATGGAGATTGGTCAGAAGCAGAGTCAGTATCATCAATATATTTTATATTATCATAGAAGCAGTGTGTATCTCACAGCAACACTTTTTTTAATGCCTGTAATTGTTGCCATTTACTTTTAGTTCTTTTTAAGCGATCTACAAACAAAGGTTTCAGCGGATGCTCTAGATTTAATTGGAGTTGTAAAAATATTATTTGTAATTACCTTCTTATTCATTTTATTAAATAATTTCTCAAAATAAACTTAAGACTAATCACAAAATAAAAATTGACTGTCACATCGCTGGCGCTGACTTAACCAATTGATGTGGGATACGACATATTAGAATTCGTGAAAATCAGCATGTGGGATACGACATATTAGAATATTTATTTAAAAATATTAAATAAACAATTTGACTCCCAAGATTTTAATAAAAGCTGTAAAACATTATAATTAATCCATTTTTCAAAAAAAGTCAATTTCTCAAATTTTGTGGGATACGACATATTAGAACGTGGGTATCGTTATGTTACTGCACTCCATGTGCATTTTAAGGGGGTTGTACAAGATATAGACCCGAAAATCATGACTGTTTTTGACTATTTATTGTGGATAAATGAATTGCTTCATTTAAAATCTGATTAAAGAGCTCTATTATACTCATATTCAACAGTATAAAAAAATGTTTTGGAATTTTTTTGTTTTGGTTTTAATATTTTGTAAAACTCCTACGTAGTCATTTGTAGAGAATGTATCTGAAAAGATCTCTTCCAAATTGCAAGTATATCGGTTAAAAATTGTTAGAATTCTGATGGACGCCGCTACAAAAAACTTGGTTTCGAGGAAAAGAAGTTTAAAGTTTTTATAATAGATTTTGCGTTTGTCCACTAACAGCGTCATGTAAACACAACAACCGACGATTTCACACCTAGAAAGATCTATATTCATTCCACAGAACTCATAGATGTAATGGTAAATGAATCTACTTTGTCTAGGCAGTGATTAAGAGGTGCTCCGATTGTAAGCCTCCAAACAGCTTAATATTTCCAAATATTAAAAAGGTAATTTGCATTTTGCTTTTTAGGACACAGAACGTTTATTTCTGTACAATAGAAGGTTTTTCTCGTTTCAGAAAAATGCATGCACTGATTGTCATAGGTCTAATAAAAAACAGTAGTAGCTAAAATCCATTAAAATAAATTGTTTGGTTTCAATCAAAGAAATATTGTTTTTCTATCCAAAGGCTTGCAATATTTTCAATTTCACCTTTAGAAATAACAGATGGATTATAACTCTATGACTTTTACATTCGATTGTACAAAAAAAAAAAAAAAAAAAAAACAAAAAATTCTATAATCAAATACGGAAATGACAAAGTTGTTACAAGGCCATCAATGTAATTGTGCTTTTGAGCGGAAGTGTGTGATGTTTGCACGTGTTTCCAGAATTGCGGGTCTCGTCCCACAATAGCATTAGATCCTCTGGCCTCGGAATGCAATTTAGTTTGCATATTTCGCGCTACAATCTAACCACGCTCGAGCAACATCAGCGATGGCCTGTGCGCTTTATGCTATTATGGTTGCGAAAGATTATCATAGACTCAAAGAAAAACGGTTTAAGCTTTCGCCTGGGAGGTGAGGAATGAGGCAGGTGTGATATGCACGAGTGTGTATGCAATTTTTCAAGAAATTTCTTCTCCTTCTCATGAGAACGTCATCTTGCCTATTCAACCCCTGTTCTGACTCGTCGTCTCGTCTCTGGCTGTAAAGGAGGTATAAAAATATGCGAGGCTATCGGGGTCGGAACAGGGCTCGCTGCATAATCATACAGTCAATGAGCGCGATGAAGCTAACCATGCGAGAAGGTAGGAGGAAGTAAAAAAATTTATAGCGGCACGTATCGCTTCAGACGTTACTATACTTTTCTTTTCTCTAACGCGAGCCTTAATAGAACATAATATTTTCTTTTGATAAAACATAATGAAAAAATATTTTATAGGAACAATGTTATCTTCTGAAGACATTATAAGTTCATGCTAAGAGTACACTCAGAAAAAAATTACTTGATCTAATCAAACAATTTTGTTGAATAAATTACAATTTTTGGTTGTGTCAACCAACATTTGGTTAAATAAACCAAGCTTTTTGGTTGAGTCAACTAAAACTTGGTAAAATAAAATTAAATATTCGTTCGATTCAACCCAATCGTATTTTTTTTCTTTGAAAGTTACATTTTAATAGTTATGAATTGCTTACATTGAAAAAAATAAGTGAGCGGTAAAACGAAAATTATTGTTGCATTAATATTTTTAGTCAGGTGAAAACAAAAAATTAGAATCACCTATCACAATAGCTATATTTATATGTCGAATAAATTCCAAGCATTTATTTCAGAGTCAAAGATTTAAAAAAGCTCCAAATAAATAAGTTGTTTTTACCATCCGAAAAAACTAAGAAAAAGTATCAAAATAATTGAGATAAATATTTGTTTTAGATAAAAATGAGAACTTTTGAAATCTGTTCCAATATCAATTTTATCAAGAATTAAATTGGAAAATGTTTTTAATCTCTAAACATATAAGACTGTTCAACATTTACTTTAAAAAATACTAAAAAAAAACCCTGAAGACTGAAAAAAATAGTTCAGTAAAGTTTATGGAACTATTCAAGAATTAGGGATACAGGTATGGAAAAATTATTTAAAGTTTCGCATTTTATTCTGAAAAGTTCAATAAATTTTCCAGAACTCTGTTTCGTAAATTCCTGTATCCCCAACTCCTGAACAGTTCTAGAAACTTTATTAAACTATTTCTTTTTTCGTGAAACACTCATATATATTTGAACAATCCAAACATGTAGAAAATTAAAATCGAATTTTCGTGTCCGAAAGAAAAAAATATCAGACGTAAAGTTAGATTAGAAAAAAATGAGTAATCTTGTACTGTCAATATTGCAATGGATAAAAGTTTAAATTTCATCAGTTTGAATTAATTTTGAACTATGTTTCATTTTTATGACCCTGTTTCACTGGTTAGGTTAACAAAACGAACTTAAACAGTGTTAAAGTATGGCCATTGTGGCAAGATAACATAGAAACGCAGACGATTTACATTAGGCTTCCAGTAGTTTGTGCTAAGCTGAACAATGCTAGTAGTTGCGGTCGATTAAGTCAGACGAACGAGTAGTAACGTTCCGGTCTAGTCGGACAATTCAGAATTTGATGCTATTTAGTTTTAAATTTTAGACCTATGCAACTACTGAATAGAATTCTAACTTTCATGGAACAGTTAGTAAGTTTTGTACCTCAAAGAAAAAGATAAAGTTAACTCTCTGATTTATTGATAAACTATTTTATCTGATCTTATAAGCACAGGTTTATGTACAATTAAAAATAATTGGGATGCATGATAGAATGAGAAAACAATTATTATATTCCTTCATATAACTAAATTAACTGCAGTAATTTTCTTATAACAGAAATCTGATCGACTCAAGAGACTATTTTGAACTTGCAAATTTACCTAAAGTCAATTTCCCAATGGAATCAATAAGAGGGTTTGCACTTCGCTAAGTGGCTCGACGAAATTATCGGAGTGATTGCTTACTTCCGTGAGCCTCGTCAACCCAACGACCCTTCTTTAAAATATCTCAAGTTCATACTATTCCACTTTTCCCTTTTTTCCATTCAATCACCAATCTTACAAGAAATATTCGCTCTGTTATAAATTCCCCAGATTATAATAGACTTTTTAATTTCAAGTCGATTGAAATCTAAGTACTGATTACAATCTGCACTGAGAAAACAGTTTCTTTGATATATGGTCAAGGAAAAAATTTCTTTGAATTGAAGAAAGTTTTGGTAATTCAAAAAAAATTTCTTTGATCCAAAAAAATAAATTTGTTTACATTAAAGAAAATTTTATTGAATCAACAAAACTCTCTTCAATTCAAAGAGATTTTTTCTTTTACCGTATAACAAAGAAATGTTTCTTTGATTCAAAGAAGCTTTTTTCTGAGTGTGTTTCATTTTGTAAGTCATACCTAAAGAAGAAAATATACTCCATTGAATTTGAAACTTATTTTCACATTCAAAATATTTCGAAGACATTTAAAGTCTGTATTTTGTTTCAAACGAAAGCTCAAGGAAAAATATATTGTGGAACTTTTAAGTAAAAAGAATTGTATCAGAACCCATTTCTTAACTGATAACTTAAAATAAATGTTGATATGATCCCGGTATAAGTTTTACGCGTCAAAAGTCTATAACCACCAGGTTAACTTTCCTCTCAGACAAACTCTCTTGGGGTAAAGTTTAGATAAAAAGTATCGAGTGTGAAAATTCGAGGTGTCATTCCTGTCACTTTACTATCGACACACGGTTGAACTCTGACCTACTGAGTATCGATACTACTCCTCCAGACGTACTTTCCACCGACGGAACTCAAAGGAGTAAATCAATTTTCACTTTTCCACCATGGGGAATAAGTTTACAAAATTTAATATACCTATCAAGAAATTACTTTTCTTGCAGAATGACACCTCTAATTTTCAACATGGCTAGACAGATCTATGGTTTTTTATTTATATCAACCGACACACAAATTTCTTTATACACTGAAATCAAATTCGGATTATGTACTTACAATTTTGAACGTTCATTGGACGAATATAAAAAAATTTTCTTTTAAAACAAAATTAATTATTATGTCTATATTTAGAGCTTTTAAAATAAATAATCTGTTATTGAATATACGTTACTTTTTAATTTGATGGAGAAGAAACTAATCATTTAGTTCCAAAGAAAATAATTTTTATCGTTCAAAACTTTAAGTATGTATTCGGATTACTAGTTAGATTTAAGTAAACTTAACTTAAAAAACTAGTAAAATTAACTAAGAAACTAAAAAAATTGACTAAATTTTTGGTTCATTTAGCTAAAAAAAATAAAATACGAGTAATCCTGCTAAGCAATCATGTCAACTATCCTTACCAAATTTTTTCGCCGTGAATAGATAAAAAGACAAACCAACACATGGCGAAGAAAGGATATTCTGGATCAATATCTAGATATGTAATATCAGATATTCATATTAAGGCCGTATAGTAGACTCTGACGTCGCCAATTATATACGACCGCTTTATAATTAAAATAATAATTTAAATAAATTTTCCGGAGAAGACAGTAGTGCGTTACATTTTCCTGCACTGCTGTCTTCTTCGGAAATTTTTAAAATTGTTATTTTATTAATAAAGCGGTCTTATATAATTGGTAATGACAAACCTCACCACACGGCCTCAAACTATTTCAATATTTCAGATAGTGAAGCTGAATATTCAGATATTACAATTCAATATCTAGATATTAGAACTGAATATATAAGATGCTTGTCACGTAGTTGAATATCCATTTTTCTCTGTGCAGTTTTATTGAATGATAATGGTGAAAATAATTGATCGATGAATTTAAAGCAAGATAGAAATTATTCTTAATAAAAAATTACTATGGTAAAATAAAATAACAATAGGTTTTTAATAAATTGGTCACATATCGATGGGTTATAAATTGTCTATTTATGAAAAGCCGTTATAAGATAAAAAATGGACCGGCGATGGTTTTTCTCAATTCTGCCGTGTTCTACAGTAGTAGATGGGATATAAGGAGATTTGAAGGGAGAAGCGTAACTCTTATCTAAGGAGACCCGACGGCGGAAGAAGAAACATCCCTCGTAAATATAGAAGGTATAAAAGCCACCCCGCTTTTTGATGGAGTGGGCTCTCAAGGTCCGCGGCAACGGTATCATCGTTCGTTCACCACAAGAAAACCAAAAGGATCGAAAAGGAGTTTTTGGAAGGTCGGCAATGGTCCTGACCAGTATTTAACGATCCCTGATTTACAGGCCTTGGCTTGATTTTCGATTGAACAAATTATTATTGTCTAAAAATACCTCCAATACTAATTGCATAGAAAAAAAATGAGAAAATAAAGCATTATTTTGTTGCCTAAATATAAAAAACTAGATTTTCACAGTCTGACGGTTTCTTTTTTTCCAATTGGAAAAGTATTGAGTATTCAAATGTTGTTTCTATCACATTTTATTAAGAGGAAAGAGTTCGAGGCAAGGGAAATTCGGAAAGTTTTGCCATTACATCTTTCTATTTCCGTTTCTCAAGCTTCACATATGGTATCGTGTCACCCTGTATTTGGTTAAGCAGACTAACATAAGCGAGATAGGCTGGCTGCTTCAAAGAGGGTGAATAACATTATTTACTTACGAATTTGCGCGCTGCCGTACTCGTCGCTTAAGTTAAGTTACGAAGCTTTCCTCTTCCTCTTTATGCAATCCATTTTGAAAAAAAGGATGGAGTTTTTCAATGCAATTGACAGTTTTCAAATTATTCATTATATAAAGCGATATCGTGCCTGACAAAAATTTCATTTCTGAAAAAGCCTCCTTCTTACAAAATATTGTGAAATATTACTTTAAGAATTTACGTTACATTCATAGGAAGCCCCAGAAGTTATTTATGATGATTTTCAGTACAAATTTCAAGAAAAATTAATCATTCAGGAAATAAATAAAAAATATAAAGAATTACTTTTTAAATAATAATCACTGTGAGTCCAAATTTAATGCCTTTTACCGAAAAGCAAAGGAGAGTCTTATTTCAAAATATAGTTTGATTGAAACCTGGAAAATTAGTCATTGAATCCTAATTCTTTAAACAAGGAAAAAATTGAAAATTTCGGTTTCAGAAAAACTACCAAACTTTTTTAAAAAGTGCTATTAAAGTAGAATGGAATGCACAAATATAGATTTTGTTCCTAGATATTTTAGCAACTGTAAGAAACTAAAATGGCTCTTGAATATATTGCCAAATATTTGATATGCTAAAGGAATTAAGTGTCATTATATGTCACAGTTTTATACGTTTTGTGAAAGGAAGCAATACTGAAGATATCTTATGATTGTATTCACTATTCATTTATAAAATGTAATCGTAATTTAAAGTTTTGTGCTTTATTAAAGAAAATACATATATCGGTTCTATAAATGGAAGTAAACCTAACTATTTTTTAATTGAATTCAAAGGTAGAAATATTTTCTGAGGATTGATTATTGCAACTGGAATTTGAATCATTTATTGAATTTTTATCCTGGATCTGAAATAATAGACTTGTTTGGGAATGAGGTCAGAAATGATAGCAATGAAATCGAAAATTTTGAATCCATCTTTCTCCGTGAAACTTGACGATTCTAAATAAATAATATTGAAAAATCAATAGACAAATTTTAGAATCAGTTTATTCTTGAAAATGAAATTTTCATGTTTTCAACTTTTTCTATTGTACCTATTTCTTTACAAAAAAATGCACATTTTATCCATAATATATCTAATATGATAAAGATTAAATCTTTCAACAGTCAATGAACACAAACCATTAAACTCAAGTTATAAGGTGAGAAAGTTACTGAAAAGAAAAAAGAAAATATAAAGACCTATACAGGCTATAAAACACTTTTATTTCGACAGGGCGGCTTTAAAATTCTGTGACCGAAATAGCAACTCAAAGAGAGATGGAACAAGAAAAGTGAGCGAAAAACGAAAAAAGAGTATAAAAAACTACGCTATTTCACTGCCTGGTTGTGGATTCAGTGGGGGCTGCTCATACATATGGGACCAATTTACAAAAATTATTCAGAATTCTCTGTAACCACCCTTTGCCCACCCACTTATCCGTACAGAAACCCAACCTCTTCACGATATGCCATAAATGCGTATCATCGTCTAAGGATTTGCGAGATTTCGCGAGAGACAGTCAGACATATATCCGTTTTGTCCCGAGCATTCGCTGAATCCCCTGACTATCATCTGACCCTAGGTTTTGCTGCTGAACACTTTCAATATTCAAGAGATATCGATCTAAAACATCCTATCTGTTTCTCTCTATATTTTTGGTATGCTTTGTTTTTTTGAATATACATCTAAAAAAGATATAATATAGACAATTGCTTCCGTATAAAAAAAAGAACTGGGAATAATATATATAAGAAATAAAAAAAATACCTTTTCATATAATGAGAATGTAATATAAACAAAATATTTTCTATCCTGGGAATTTATAAACTGTGCTATATATGGTATAAGTAATATAATTATCCTTGGTTTTACATTGCACGATGTTATTTCTGAATATTCATCATAATCTTCAATATAATTTGTAAAATTCGATTGAAATTTACGTAATTTTATGATGTATTTGAACCAGTATTTTATTTAAAATAATCGTGACATAATTTTAGAAAAATATTATTTCATTGAAAATTTTTGACAGACATTTTCTTTGTCCGTAACTCTAATTTTACTTCACGCGGAGAAAAATAGAGATAAGAAAATCAAGATTGATTACAGAAATTTCTGTAAAAAAGTTTATGTTTGGTTGGTCAGTTGGAAAAAACAAAACGTAAAATTTGTTGACAGATTGCAGTAATCAATCCCGATTTCCTAACCTCCATTTTTTCCATGCAGATATAATTATTGAGTTATCAATTGCGATCAATATAATGAATAATCAGTTTCACTATGCACATAATGTCTCCTTAATATATAATTCTCGAATGTGAAATAATTATTACTTAAGAATAGTTCAAGATATAAGAAATTTTAAAGTTGTGGTAAAACCTAAAGTAGTTTATGAGAAAAAGCACTTCCGTTGCATCAAAGTCCGTGTATTAACGATTAAAGGAGAGAATATTAGAAGAAAAAAAAGAAGTATAATGGAAGTAACAGAAGAGGAGAAGTCAGACAAGTGCAATGAGGAGAAAAGGAAAGGGGTTGTGGAAGGTAGAAGGCCCCGCGGGCCACTCGCCCGACTCTGCGAAATAAAAGCTCACTTTACAGGGAGCTTTTATTGCGGCCTCGACATTTCTTTTGTATCGCTTTGCTTGTACCCCTGCTACAGCGTCTTTCAATCGGTTCAACTGGTATAGTTTCCTGGTGGTCGAGTCAGGAATACTACAGTTTTTCTTTTTCTTTTCCACATCCACTTTTCACACTTTCGCCTTCGTCCTTTATCTCGCTCACAGTTCTATTTGTCCATTCTCTTATTTTTTCATCTTCAGCAAAAGATCACGAAAGGCATGAAAAACTTACTACCAAATGCACTTCTGAAACATTGGTTACACTTTTTTTCCTCGAAATGATTTTTGCTTCCCTGATGCAGCTTCAGACGAGTTTTTTTTCTTATGAAAAATTGTAGACACACAAAATCAATAGCATAGTTTTATATAGCGCTGGAAAGATAATTTCTTGGGCTACATTTTTGCTGAAGAAAGGTTGCGACACATATGGTAATTGAAAATCGGTTATAATTTTTTTTCAAAAAACGTCGGATTTAAAATATTTATTGTTTTTAAATTTATCAAGAAGGTCTTGGCCACAAAGAAGAGAATAACAAGTTTAAAAAAAAGAATATTGATAAATTTAAGAAAAAATTGGAAAAATTCAATAAACACTAAAAACAAACGTCCAATGGCAATTCCGAACATAAAGAAACATAAAAATAGATTTTATATGCGTTTCCCTCCAAAACCCGGAACGTCATACAGTATCTCAACTTGCATATATAGCCGCCATTTTTGGTTGTCATGAAATTTTTTTGTCGGTGTTAAGATATGTTCGAAATTCTGCCGGAATAATAAAATTGAGCAAAAACTGATGCAATAATACTGTACAAATGCAATATTCACCTTTTGCTACCACTGAAAAAAATATATTTTTTCATTTAAAGAAAATTCTCGAAAAAACTTTTTTTGCAAATTTTTTTGGTATGCTCTGGCTCAAATACAAGGAACGCGAACAGTTACGTCTGTCTTGTATGAAAATTTTTCTACTAATGATACCACAACATGAAAGTATACAGTTTGATGTTGTCAGTAGCTATTTATTAATATAAATAAAATATAATATAATAATATAATAATAATAATATTATTATATTATAATAGTTAATAATAATAATATAATATAATAAAAATATTTAGTTTAACAAAACTAAATGATTAGTTTTTGGTCCAGAAAATTAAAAAATAGTGTATTGTTCATGAACGATTGTATATTTGAAGGGCCCTAAATATAAATATAATAATTAATTTTTTTATGAAAAAAAAAATGTTGTCATCGTTCAATGAACGTTCGAAATTGTAAGTACATTACATCTCCTCTATGTCTTAACTTGATTAGGATAGCGTTTCAAGTAAAAAGTAGCACGAGTGTCCCCGCCAAAAGTTAAAGCCTTGGGCAGCGTTTTTTTTGGATGGTTTGAATACTTCCAGCTGAGATGAACTTTTGTTTTTGAGTTTGTTATACTTTCACATAGACTTGAAAAACTATGCATAGAAATGAATTCGAGGATGTTTATTACAAATGATAGTTTTGGTTTAAAAAAAAATTAAAGCTTTATCATTTCTTGATATTGCGCACCTACATCCGTTAACAGAATTATCAAAAAATCATTATACAAGTTCATCATTACAAAGCGGATTGTGATACACTTTTAGGAATTTCTGCCAGAATTTTCAAAGCAAGTAACTGAAGTTTTGTGTCGTTATTATTGTATTTCGTGAAATAAAAATACAACTTAAGAAAATTCAATTACTTTTTAGTAAATTCAAGAGCAAATTTTTTCAACTTTTAGTTACAAATTGCTAGGTATCCTGATACTTGCATCAAAAAAATTCTGAAACTTGCAACATAAAAAAAATTACGTTTAAGTTTTATGCAGTTACATGTATCTAACTAAGAATTCTGTTACGTTTCCTTAATTTTAAGCAAAACATCAGAAAATTTAGTCGGTTCTTAATGATTTTAATTTGTAGAACTAAGTACCTAAATTAATCTAGTTTTTTCAACGAATTTAATATTCAACAAAATAATTTGTTCAGAGGAAATAATCATCTGAAAGATAAAAATGTCCCGTTTTATAAAACACTGAATTTGCAACAAAGTTTGATGTAATAAGCATAATCGATGATGGGATAACAATTTAATCTTTCTTGCGTAACAGCCGATTAATTTGTCAAGGGAGGAGAAATGATTCTCCAAGAGGTAGGACGTGAAACTCAAGGCGAGGAAATAACGGGACAGAGAGGTCGTGCACCCTGTCAGGAACACTGATTGAAATATAGGGTGGAACAGCCTCAGGCTACGAGGGCTGGGAGATACGATCCTAGAGGAGTGAGATGCACAACTTAAATCGAACAGCACCCTTTAGGCTAACCTTGAATTATTCACTACTGAAATTGTAGCGCAGCAACCCTCTTTAATCGAAGAAACCAACCTTGTCTGGCAATTTTACTTTGCCTCAATGCGTTTGAATGTTTTTAGTTCATTCCGTATATTTCGTTATAAAATCTTTCCTTTCAAATGACCAAAAGACTATTACAAAATAAATTAGATTTTTCAAAATTTCAATAAAGAAATACTTTATTAAAATAAGTGAAAATTAGTCAATTATCACAAAGTAAAAAGAATATTGTTATATTTTGAATCAAATGCGTGTGAAATAAAATAAATATGTACGAAGTTTTGTATGCAAATTCTAAACTGAAGTAGAAATCTCTATTTGATTCTGTTCAGCTTATACGAGGAACACTTTTATTTGCCAGGACATAGTAAATTACTTGCAGCTAAACGAGTTCATCGGACTAGAACCACAGTGAGGACACTTCAATATTGGTTTGCCTCCACTGCATGTGTCCCGATCAATCAGGAACCGTAATTGTATCTGTTAACTAATCAAATTCAGAATTGAAATATTAATTTAAAACTAGGACTTGCAGCAACACTTATTCAGGGTTTAAAACGCAAACACGGAAGTAAATCGACATTCTCTGATGTTAAATTAACCCGACTTATAATTAAATCCTGATTTCAAATTATTTTTTTATAATAATATAATAATATAAGAAAAAGAGACTGAGATTTCCGTAACTTTTCTTGAAATTGCGAAACTGTGACAGAATTTTTTCTCACGTGTAAGTGTATAAAGCTTTAGTTGCTCGGGACGTAAAATTTTTTATGTTACAAGTTTCCGAATTCCCAGATATAAGTATCAGAATATTCAATAATTTGTAAGTGAGTTATTTCGCTAAAAAGTAACTGAGCTTTATAAAATATATCTTAACTTTGCAAAATTCTAACTATATTGAACTTCAGTTTGTATTTCGGAAAATTCGGGCAGAAATTTCCGACATTGTAGATTATTAAGATACCAATAAATCACTGCTAAACTAAAATAATTGAATGAAGTTGAATAATAGACACCGATAAACTAATATTTGTTTTCTAATGTATAATAATGATTGCAAATAAAGTACACATCAAACACTTACCATTTTTTTCTATTGTTAATCAGTGTTTAGCTGCAAAAGAGAAAAGTAGATTTGATAATCCACTATTGCGTAATACAAATCTCTCGAAATCAGAGGAAATCATGTTAGCTATATTCCAGTTGGAGGACGCGAATAAACCAGTTTGAGTGTCGAGTAGACGAGGTCGTTTGTTTTCAAAATTGTGTTAATTTGCCACCCCGTGCAGACTCATTTTGCAAGTGACGTGTTAATCACAACGTCGCACTACCTAAAATAAACTAATCTTGTTCGATATTAATTTCTACGTGATAAAGTTTTAACAAGATACAATCCATGACAGGAAATATTTAAACGTTCTGTTAAGCCGGTTTAATCAATATAATTTAAGACTTTCAAGAGAAGAAGTGTTAAAGTAAGGTGTGGATTCAAGAACTTGAGGAAAATCTTAAAGTGTCATCCCAATAATTAATCATTCATTAATTCACAAAAAAACGCGATGTCATTCTTCTGGATCCCCAGATTTTCACTCCCCATAGAAAATAACTCCCGCACTGAGACGGGCTAAACGACACCATTCCTCCGGTTTTATTAATTTTAATTAATTGATACCACCGTCTCCAAATTTATCGTCTAAAGTCAATGTACTTAAAGTTTTGAACGTTCATTGAACGATGAAAAATATTTTTTTTTTAAACTAAATGAATAGTTTCTTCTCCATCAAATTAAAAAGTAGCATATATTCAATAACAAATTATATATTTGAAAATCTCTAAATATAGACATAATAATTAATTTTGTTTTAAAAGAAAATTTTTTTATAATCGTTCAATGAACGTTCAAAATTGTAAGTACTTTAAAGTCAACTGCTTCAAAAGAAAGAAAAGGGAAAATGTTATTGTAAGCCTGCAACTTAGTGTCAGTTAAAAAGAATATTTGTTCAATTTATTTATTTTATTTTTGACATTCTGTGATTTTTTATTGCTATTAAATAATGAAAGATTAAAATTATTATTTTTACATAAAAGCAAAAATATTCAAATTACTTTTACACTCCTGGTAAAAATTTCAATTCAATATGGAAAATTATAGGATAACACTTTAATCGATTACCTATGAATACATCTGGTTAAGTTGAGCGAAAAGCAAATAAGTAAAAGTAAACATAAACCGCAGAAAGTATTTTTCAGTGAATATACACAGCATCGGAGCGAAACTTGCCCGTCAGCATATATCTATAACATATATCTTTTGCTTACATAAAATATCTATAAAGCATAACCATGCACAGTGAAGCTGGATGCAACCACAATGCATCGCGCGCGTATAAATCACATTACAAATTCACCTTAATGGAAATTTTCTTGAAATTCTAACAGTCCTAGGATGGTAATCAAGTAAAAATTATAGGAGCGATGAAGCAACTGCAAACTTATAATACATGGCTGTCCTAACCATTTAATATCATTATCCGTACATTTTTATCGAAATGAAACATAGGGTAATTTCCTTATTTAATAGAATTCTACACTACTGCAGAAAAAAGATATTTTGCTGCTTTAACAGGTTGCTTGTACTTTCTTCCAGATGATCAGTACTTTTTTATTTACGAAATATATCAATTGAATCAGAACTTTTCATAAAACTCGTAAAAAAAGTTGAAAAACGAAATCGTTCAGCTTTTTATCCCTAAAAAGATTTTGGTTTGATCCAAGCAAACCCGTACAAAATTTTAGTGCGGCGCTCTTCTGGCCCTAATGGGGTCAAATGAGGCGCTGATGAGGCAATCCCGCTAGCGCCCGATGAGAAATGAAAAGTCTAACTGGATGATTCACTAAAACACATACACTGAGAAAACAGTTTTGTCAAATCAACAAAAATATCTGGTTAGTATTTAGCTAACAAAAATCTTTTGTTGTGCCAACAAAACATTTTGCTATATCAAACAAATTTTTTTGGTTAAACAAAATGTTTTGTTGGGACAACAAAATATTTTGTCAGGATAACAAAAAAAGTTTTGTTGGCTAAATTTTTTTCTCAGTGTATAGAATTTTATAAAGAAAATATTAAAAATTGTGGATCGAGTCCCCAATGAAAATCGATGCTGAAAGAAACACCACCTGCACATTTTGAAGATGTTTTATTGAGAATAATAACAATTTGGGAAACTGGACTAGCCACAAAAATTTTTTTTTTATACCTAAAAATATCACTTGCATTGCATGACAACTAAACCTAGTTCAGAGGCTAAGGAAAGGAAGGCAGAATTGGATAATTCAAAACTCGACGCAAAACATCCAACAGTCTTTTTTGGTACAAAACTAGTAGTAATTTTAACATTATATTTTACAAAATAAGTGTCAATAATGTGTGTTCAAGTACAGATGCATTTGTTCTGCAGTTAAGCTGCATATGCAAACTGTAAAAATAATATCAGTGAAACGTCTAATAAATACGATTGTAGACTGAGAATTTGCATTGAAGAAACAATACAATCCGAAATGGACATTTTGTTGAAATATATTTATAAAAGATAAGTAGTATATATGTAGCTTATGCAAATGTACCTTTTGAATTTCATTGCATAAATGAAAAGACATGTACTTACAGTTTTGAACGTTCATTGAATGATGACATAAAATTTTTTTTCAAAACAAAATTAATTATTATATCTATATGCAGAGCCTTTCAAGTATACAATCTGTTATTAAATATACTCTAATTTTTAATTTGATATGGAATAAACCAATTAGTTAGTTTGCAAGAAAAAAATTTTTTCCACCGTTCTATGAGCGTTCAAAACTGTATGTACATGAAAGGACAGCAATGCAGAAAAATGCAACGCATTGCTGTCTTTTCTGAAAAATTGGTTTAAATTATTATTTCATTAATAAAGTGATCGTATGTAATTGGTGACATCAAATCCTACCACAAGGCCTTAACTTTTATTGTACTTCACGTCACTTCACCAAACCCCCAAATTGGAATTAGACGCCACAATAAAATCGAAGAGACTGATTTTAAAACGAACTCTCTCTGATCCTCATCGGAACCGCAAAATTTGCCTTACTACGATCTGAAGCGACCAACCTCATCGGTCCTTCATCACAAATCGTTACCAAAACTAGGCAATTTCTGTATGGGAACTTTAGTTTCAGACATACAGATATATTAAGTTAATTCAAACAAATTTTGGTGGTCTAAGCAAAGTCTTGATTGCTATAATGAAATTTTAAGGTTAAACCTACCAAATTATCCAATAAATTAAAAATTTTGGTTGAAACAACTAAATATTTAGTCCAATCATTCAAAAATATTGTAGGCTATATATAAATGTATTTATTTGGTTGATTAGCTAAACATTTTTTTGGATAAACAAAACTCTTCCCTATTGTAAATTCTAAATTTAATAAAAAATTGTCTAAATTTAATGTTTTTAGAAGATTATGTGATAACAGACAATTATGAATCAGTAAGAATTATAAAATGAAAAAATACAGAAAGCCAGTACATTAAGAAAATTACTAAACTTAATACTGGAACATTCATCCGTTAGTATATTTCTTTGGTGAAAAGTTATATGATTTGAAAAAATTTATGTGCAAAAATAAAACTAAAAAGCTAAAAAGATTCTCGTGAGATAAATTTAACTCAAATAACTGAGACATGCCGTTTTAAAAAGGTTTTATGTAAGTAATTCATACTTGTACACATACGAGTTATTCGATCTACTAGCTTTGAAAATAATGTGTGTAAGTTACTCGAGTGCAATACATATCACGAAAGTTACTTGAGTCGTTTTGAAAACCATTGTCTTGTGAATAATTTGGCAAATCTAAACTTGGAAAAATTTTGGAAAATTTAGATTTAAAATTACACTGTTGGGAAGTGAAAATAACACAGTGTGGTGACCATCATCATCGGTTACATATTCATGAGTAGAGTTTATGTGCACAGCCATTTGGCTAAGTTGGCGCTTGTTCTCAAGATATTTAAGTATAAAAATATGGATTTTTTTAACCTGATTTTTCTTCACTTTTTGTATTATGAACGTCTAAATTTTTATTGAATCAACTCAAAATGTTGTAAATATTTCTTTTTGCGTTGGAACTTAATCGTAGCTACTATAATCACTCATTTGATTGAGCATTTTAGGCACTTTTTATTCGTTTTAGGCGCTATTTCGTGTTTTTATCCACTATTTTTTCAACTTTTTCAAAGATGAAAAATTGAGTTTAAAATCGAAAAAATTGAAAAGACAGCAATACGTTCCATTTTTCTGCATTGCTGTCTTTTTATTTATGCAATGAAGATCAAAAGGTACATTTGTATAAGTTACATATATACTACTTATCTTTTATAAATATATTTCAACAAAATGTTCATTTCTGATTGTATTGTTTGTTCAATACAAATTCTGAGTCTAGAATCGTATTTGTTGGACGTTTCACTGATATTATTTTTACAGTTTGCATATACAGCTTTACTGTAGAACAAATTCATCTGTACTTGAAAACACATTATTAACACATATTTTGTAAAATATAATGTTACAGTTACTACAAGTTTTATACCAAAAATGAATGTTTTGCCTCGAGTTTTGAATTATCCGATTCTGCTTTTCTTCCCTTGGCCTCCGGACTAGGTTTAGTTGGCCTTTAATGCAAGTAAAATTTTTAGGTATAAAAAAAAAATTATGGCAAGTCCTGTCGCCCAAATTGTTATTATTCTCAATAAACGTCTTCAAAATGTACAAGTGGTGTTTCTTTCAGCATCGATTTGCTTTGGGGACGTGATCCAGAATTTTTTTTTTTAAACATGTTATAATCTTCCATTTGATTGAGCATTTTAGGCATTTTTTATTCGTTTTAAGCTCTATTTCGTGTTTTTTTATCACTATTTTTTCAATTTTTTCGATTTTAAACCCAATTCCAATATAAATAAACTACATTCAATATTCCATATTTGAACAAATTGAAAAGATAGTGGAAAAAAACACGAAACAGCGCCAAAAACGAATAAAAAATGCCTAAAATGCTCAATCAAATGGGAGATTATGGTAGCTATGATTAAGTTCCAACACAAAAAGAAATATTTACAACATTTTTAGTTGATTCAATAAAAAATTTAGACGTTTTTAATACAAAAAGTGAAGAAAAATCAGGTTTAAAAAATCCATATTTTTATAATTAAATATCTTGAGAACAAGCGCCAACTTAGCCAAATGGCTGTTCACATAAACTCTACTCATGAATACCTAACCGATGGTGATAATCACCACGCTGTGTTATTTTGAAAGTTGAAAATTCACCTACATTGTTATTGATCAATGGTGAGTGAATGGTACGAGACAGAATCCAAGGAAGGTTCGACGTGAGGGAGAACACCCAGGACTGGACACGTGTAACTTATTTTTCAATTTGTACTAAGCGCCTCCACTGCTCCTGACCAAGAGGAAAAGAAACGAAAAAAGTATGGGTTTTTGTAGAATCAATCACAGGTTATTCGTCGACGCGCATCCAACTCGTAGAGAGGGCGAAGGAAAAGGGCAAAGGAAAAGGGCAAACGAAAAGAGAAATCGAAAGTGCTGCTCATATCAGCCTCGAACACTCGTGAGATACCACGAAAAAGACGAGAATTTATCCAATGGCTGCCTTATGTGATTAATAAAAAAATCTCCGTCACTACTAGAAAAAAAAAACTGCTATTTCATCCCTAAAAATAGACCAGTAAAATTCTATTATCAATTTCAAAACTCAGAATATTAGAAAATATATCACTCTAAAAATTGTTCGAATACAATATAAGAAGATTATTACTATTTTTTAAATACTCCTGTAAAATCTGAAAATATTTTCAGCACTAGAAATCAAAACTTAAGTTATTTCCCCTCATAATTGATGTAAAAAAGTATCCTTCTTGTTGCACTTTAGCGATTTCCTGGTGGGAATTGCGTCTGGGAAAAATCGAGGTTGCTGGACTCGTGAACCTTCCTGGAGTGAATTTCAGCATCCACATTGCAATTTACTTGGAAATCATTTACTTCCCTTCTTCACTGAGTGGATAGGAACGAAGAAGAGTGAAAGGACGAAAGGAAAGCGTGCGAGACGAAGCTTTCGAAAAATTACACTACTAAATTTCCGTGGCAACCACCATCATTTACCTAAACTCTGTGCAAGCGTTTCAACGTTCCTACAATACTTTCTAAGATTCTTGAAACTATTGTGTCTTCTTTTATAGTTTATAAAATTATAGAAAATAAATATTCATTAATGACTCTTCACCTTCTCTTTCGGCTAAATTAGCAAAAATATAGTATATAAAATACTAAAGACAGACGATTGCTATAAATATAAAAAAGTTAACAGATAAAAAAATATTTTAAGTGCAAATTGCCGAAGCTGATAATACGGCACAATATTGGCCCAATCTCGTTAGCCAACAGTCGGCTATTGTCATTGGGCCAGTATCGTCGTTTGCATTGGTCAAGTGCTGGGTCGACGACGGCGGCCTTTGCCGACTGTTTAAATTTACCGAGCTTCAGCTCAAACCTGGCCCAGTATCGACACTATACCAATCCGATTGTCACATTTACTATGGCATCCAGTTTCGAAAATAGAAGAGCCAGGTCGGCACATTACTGATCCATGTGTCACTTTAACCACGGCAAACCATTCTGGAAGTGAGAAAACCAGAGTTCCGCCCAGCATTGGCCCGTTGCTGTGCCGAGAACAAGTGTTAGGGGCCAGGATTGGCCGCCAAGTGCATACTGGAGTTATCATTCCAGCAACGGCACGATTTTGGCAACCAATCTTCGGCAAATTTTTGGCGATGCTGGGCCAGTGTTGGGCTGTATCTAAATTCTCACTTGAGATATAATATGAATATTTTGACACCGACGTTAAGCAAGTCTAGGTACAATTAACACTTGGATGGGTGACCAGATCCAAGTTTTCTTAACCGCAGGTGTTTTCCCTCAAAATATGCCAAGCGAGATTGAAAATGGATGCAACCACAAAAGGGATTTTATAGAATCGAGTACGTTAGACATTTAGATTTAAAGACTTTAGATGCATGAAAATGCGAAAAAAATCTAAATTCTTAATGTACTTACAGTTCTGAACGTTCATTGAACAATGACAATATTTTGTAGATTTATATATATATAAGTCGATCAAGGTGTGGGTTAAAAAAATAATTGAAACACTCAACCATAATTTGTCATGAGCGACGTTTCGTTGGCTTGGTTCGCCAACCTCATCAGGCTATATTTGAATGAAAAAGTTCATATAAATTAGGAATCACAATAATTTTTACAAAATTTTTTGCAAAACAGTGAAAAAACACTTTCTAAAGAGTCACAAAACAAATTTTACCTTAAAATTGAAGTCTTTACATTTAAAACATTTAGTCAATTATTAAAATCTAATTTAATTAGTCACAATGTTTCGTCCCGAAGTGAAATATTAAATTAACTATTCGTAATTTGTTTTCCTTATTTATAAGACGGAGGACACTAATATTAATAAACTAACACTAACTTAAAACTTGTATATTATACAAATGAGTATTCAAACGTTAAATAATAATTTCAAACAATTTGAGTTAGAACAAGATGAAAGAATAAATTTTTTAGATATGACCTTAATTAGAAATAATAATATGATTATCACTAATTGGTTTCGTAAACAAACATCGTCTGACAGAGTTATTAATTATTCTTCAAATCATCCAATTCAACAAAAGAAAAATATTGTTTTTAACCTTGTTGACAGAGCAATTTTATTATCTCATCATGAATTTCATCATGAGAATTTGTGTAAAGTTTTTCAGTTTTTAAAACATAATAATTATTCTTCCAATTTTATTGAGCAGAATATTACAATCCGTCTGGAAAAAATTAGGTCTTCTTTTAATTCTACCCATAATGAAAGCATCAGTAATAAAAATAAGTACTTTTCTCATAATTTCAATACTACTATTTGCTTGCCCTTTGTTGAAAGAATTTTTAAAAAATTATCTTCAAGTTTGAAAGTATTCAATACTTCAACTATCCCAATTGCCAATAAAAATTTGAGCTCTGTCATCAAATTAGGTAAAGATAGCACCAAAATAATGGATAGAACTAATGTTGTTTATAAAATCCGTTGCAAAGATTGTGAAGCGTGTTATATTGGTGAAACAAAAAGAACTTTAAAGACACGTATAAAGGAACACATTAATAATAAAAATGAAGAATCAGTTGTTTGTCAACATCAAACTAATTTTAAACATGAATTTGATTGGAATAAGACTACTGTAGTGGTTCCGAAATTATTTATAAAAAAAGACTTATATCAGAAATGATTCATATTAAGTGTCAAAAAAATAGCATAAATAAAAAAGATGATATTTATACGTTAAATTCTAACTACTTTCCACTTTTGAAGAGTTTGAAATTATGAATACTGATTCTTGTTTGAAATTATTATTTAACGTTTGAATACTCATTTGTATAATATACAAGTTTTAAGTTAGTGTTAGTTTATTAATATTAGTGTCCTCCGTCTTGTAAATAAGGAAACAAAATTACGAATAGTTAGTTTAATATTTCACTTCGGGACGAAACAATGTTACTAATTAAATTAGATTTTAATAATTGATTAAATGTTTTAAATGTAAAGACTTCAATTTTAAGGTAAAATTTGTTTTGTGACTCTTTAGAAAGTGTTTTTTCACTGTTTTGCAAAAAATGTTGTAAAAATTATTGTGATTCCTAATTTATATGAACTTTTTCATTCAAATATAGCCTGATGAGGTTGGCGAACCAAGCCAACGAAACGTCGCTCATGACAAATTATGGTTGAGTGTTTCAATTATTTTTTTAACCCACACCTTGATCGACTTATATATATATAAATCTACTATATACACATCATGGAGGGTGATAATTCTACAATATTCTCAATGACAATATTTCTTTTTTTTAAACAAAATTAATCATTATGATCATATTTAGGGCCCTTTAAATATACAATGTGTCATTACCAAAAAGCTATTTTTCAATTTCCTGGGGCATAAGCTAAACATTTAGTTTAAAAAAAGAATATTTTTCATCATTCAACGAACGTTCCGAACTGTAAATGCATAAATTCCCAAAGAATGAAGATATTTAGCTACAACTGAGACCTCCTAAACTACAATATTTATGCGATGGATGATAACTTGTATTGTGTCGTCTGTTGAAAATAATTTATCAATAATAACGTCGAAGAGAACCCTACATTAAGCAGGATGAAGTTCAGTTGACGTTACTGACCTTATAATGCACCATTCGGCAGCTTTGTTCTGATAGCAATTCATCATCCTTTGACACTTCACCATGTACGATAGTCTCTATTATCTAAAACCCATACAACAGTTTCCCCGTTCAAAAATAAATGTCCAAAAGTTCATAAAAAGTTGTTTGAGATTTATAATTGAGATATCCTGAAAAAAGTGGCTAATTTTTAAATTAGTGCTCATTTCTTTGCTATGCATTGTTTAATTAAATACAAACAGATTCATTATTCTCTAGTTTAATAGGACATTACGTCAGCAAATAATTCAGATGGATTTAATGTGATTACATTTAGCGTTTCAACATTTTAACGTCTCCAGCATATAACCTTAACAATAGACTGGCGCACCGCGTTAGTAATAACGATTTTCCTTCTAGGTAATGAACATAATCCTGTGGGCTTGAATGTATTACCTACTGCAATGGTTGCAATCTGCTGGTTTTGCTATTACCTAGTTATATGACTTTCTACAAGATCCAGCCCAGAAGCGAGGGCAGAAACTTAGCAACCTCTTTAATTTAATATACTCAAGTTCTTTCAATTTTACTTAGAAAATCTTATCATTAAGTTAATTAATCCTCATCTTGTGAGATTATTAGGTAACAATTCTATAAAGTAAAATAAATTCACCCTCTGTAAATAAGCTTTTACGAATTAATTACAGAGAATAAGAATTATTTTCAGGATTTAACAAATAGCCTGGTGAAAAAAATGTTCCTCAGATCAAAGAACTTTTACGAAATCATTCAAATTTATTGGAAAAAAGATGAGAAACAGTATTATTTTTTCTGCAAATGAAAAATAATATTTTACGTTCTAATGAAATGGGATTAAATTAAATCTGGTTGTAAACGAATAGAAAATAGTATATTTCGTATCCAGTGCGAAAATACATTCCGCACGTGATAAGAAAGATATTTTTTGTCCGTTGTATACCGAAAGTTAGCAAAACAATCGAAAATGTACTGAAAACTTGGGTTGATCGAATGGGGTACTGTAAGGCCAGCCGTGCACTGAAAAAACAGTATAGCTAAGAGAACTATATTTTGGTCCTCAGAACCAGAAAATATTGCTATCAGACCAATGCTACGGTATGGTCCTCAGAACTATACGAGTATAGGTGAGACAGCTATACAAGTTCGTTGATATGACAATACCATGTATACCAATCGTAAACAAAATATTATGCCATCGTTATCGCTCTTGTGAATTTTCGCGTGTGATAAAACAATACGCGATGCGCAAAAATGATCTTTCAATGAAAGAAAAAATGCTCCAAACAAATCGACAAACGCTTCGAAAAAACGCCTCGAAAAAATGACACTTCTTTCTCATTTCGAGGTTAGAGTCGCGTGCATGCGAAGCAATGTATAGGTCGCGCAGCAAACCAGTATAGTTGTCTCACCTATACCGCATGGGTCGAGACACTATATATCGGTATAGGTAGAACAGCTATACTGTTTTTTCCGCGTGGCAATCATTTGAATGATGTTATGTTTCATTCTTAAATGGAACGGTTCAATCTTTCTAATAAAACCATATTTTTGAAAAAATACCCATACATTTTTTTTCATAACCGATTCAAATTCGAAATGTTAGATGGCCTACCCTGTATTATCTGGTTCTATAATATAATGAAGTATTAACTGCGGTCTAATTCAATATTAAATGCAACTAAAAGTTTTTAGTCTCTAAAGCAAAATGATTTAGCAAACACGAAAAGAACTTTATCGTCCTATTCCTTCGATACACATGGAGACTACTATATCAGGATTAACAATCGACTAAAGTAACAACCAGACGGACTAGAGTATTCTCCTAGCGAAATTTACGGTAACTTCGTGTTAAACGATAAAACCAACAGCGCGTCGCGGCGGGACCGAGAGGAGAGAGTTGGTGTCTAGTGTGTTCATAGTGGGTTGAAACGGTGTTTCATAGTGTATGCGAAAACGAGGCGTATAGTAACGAGGCTCTCCATATTCATGGTGTAACGACACACTCACGCAAATTTAATCCACAGAGTCCTCCCCAACTCTCTCCTTTCCTCTCTCACTTTTCCACTCGCACTTGGTTTGTCTAATCATCCACCCCAATCCCTTCTCAACCCTCTTTCTGGCACCTGCCTATCGCCATTCTTCATCAGTTTACGTCAACCTACTTCACTCATGTAGATTGTAATTGATTGAAATTTTTGTTTGGAAAATTCACGATGTAAAATCAATTTTAGGTTAAAGATATCTTCATAATGCTAAAAATACTTTGATATTTTAATTTTTCAGTAGAAAGGCATAGAAATGAAATTAAACTGGTCGACAAAATTAGAACTTTTCTTCCACGACATGTCTCTAGTCAATTCCGATGGATTTTGTAACGCTGATTACGAATATGGGGTCAAAATTATCCGATTACGTTAAATTTCTGAGACAAATGGGGTTTTATGGGCCAACAATCGCAATTTTGACCATTTTTGAGACATTGCAGTAAAACGTGGAAAATTTTGAATGTACTTAAGTGCGAAGTTAGATACGTCCCAACACAATATCGTGCCGTTGCTGGAATGATAACTCCGGTATGCACTTGGCGGCCAATCCTGGCCCAAACTCTTGCCGCCAACACTTGTTTTCGGCACAACAACAGGCCAATGCTGTGCCGAACTCTGGTTTTCTCACTTCCAGAACGGTTTGCCGTGTTAAAAGTGACTATAGGCGCAGTAATGTGCCGTCTATGGGCCGGACTTCCACTTTCGGAACTGGATGCCATAGTAAAAGTGACAATCGGCTTAGTATAGGGCCGATACTAGGCCAAGTTTCGGCTGAAGGTCTGTATATTTAAACAGTCGACAAAGGCCACCGTCGTCGGCCCTATCGTCGTCGACCTATGCAAAGGGCGACACTGGCCCAATAACAATAGCCGACTGTTGGCTGCCAAGATTGGGCCAATATTGTGCCGTATTATCAGCTTCGGCAATTCGCACTGGGGTATTTCTGCGTACATCATAATGAAATACTACACTCTAAAAACAAGTGTGTTACTTCTACACGGGAAATGCGATAGTAACTTTTTAGGCATTTGAAGTGTGTATTTTTAATACACATTACAAACGTAACGTTTAATTTTAAAACACTTTAACGTTTTGTACCCAAAATGTGTGTTAAAAATACACACTTCAAATGCCTAAAAAGTTACTATCGTGATTCACGTGTAAAAGTAACACACTTGTTTTTAGAGTGTATTCTTGTCTATAAAATCCATTTGTTTTTGTTTCTGTGCGATTAGTATCTCTAGTCGTCCAAGGCCAAATTTGAAGACAATAACTGCTTATCACGATTTCAGACTTGATTAATACGTCCGTAATCAGAAACTGTAAGAATCAAATATATGTCATCATGGATACTCCATGATGCTTGTTATTAAAATGTTAATTCATCCGTTACAAAATTAAAATATGTAAGTTAAAGATTACTCTATTAATATTGTTTATTTTCAGAATTCTAACTATTTTATTATTTACATAACCTGCAATATGACATTTTTACAAATTCTAAAATGCTTAACATCAGAATTAAAATACTTGAAAGTAACCATAAGATGTTTATATCTTTTGGCAATCTACGGAATATAAGGAAATTTCCACAATTTTAAAAATGTGCAATATTAATAATTTTTATCAAAGAAAATTTTTTTTTACAACGAATCTTAACACTAAAATTATATACCAATCAACGTCTCAATTTTAAAATTTTACTCCTGCGCAACTATTTTTCAAAGGTAACAACATTTTAATATTTTGTATCGTAACTTTGAACTGTTTGTTTATCATTTCTATGTACGTAATCCATGTTTATGTTATTATTTTTTAGTCCTTATAAGGACTGAAGCTTCAGTTGAAACGTTGACTACTTACTTAGGAGAAAAATAAAATTTTAATTTCAAAGGACTCTGAAATGGATTTTTGATTTCTATAGAACATCTTTTAAAAAAAATACCAGAAAGGCCATCATTCTCACTATTAATTATGAAAGTTTTACTGGGATGTCATGAAAATGGTCGAAATTGTGATTTTGGGCTAATAAAACCTCATTTGTCACAGAAACTTAAAGGGATATGACATTTTCGACTCCATATTCGCAATCAGCGTTACAAAATTAATCGGAAATGACTAGAGACATGTTATGGAAAATTTGGTGTCGACCAGTGTTACTTCTAGGTGTAAAGTAGTGAAAAACTAATTTTCAGATTTATTCCCTAGTTTCAAGAAGTTTTACCAGCCATTTTAATCAAAATAAATGATAAATAACAGTTTAAATATTTTGAGTTTCACATTAAGAATATATTAATGATAAAATATATTGCTTTAAATAAATTTTTTACTCCTAAAACTTTTCATATTCGAAAACAATTACATAGAAATTAAAAAAAAAACGATTCAGAAATGAATATTTGCAAAATTATAAAATGAATAATTTTGATGAAACTAAATTTGTAGATAATGAATCGATTAAATTAGACAGTAATGAATTATTACTTGAATTCAAATTTGAAAGCCTGAAAATTATAAACTGCAATACTTTACAGTTAAAAAATTTTAATCACTTGATTATTTGTCTTTCAGGATTTTTTAAACCACATATCTTATCACAACTACTGTTTTCACAATGAAAAAAGTTCCCAATTATCTATTGTACCTTTCGATATAACCGCCAAACTAAATTACCGTGTAAGATGTTAAGATTTAAAAATCGAAATTTATTTCTTGGAACAATAATTTGAGTAATGTAAAAGGGGATAAAGAATAAACTATGGGCGTCTAAACATTTTTGCCCTCATGGCAAGATTGATTTAAGATTATATAATAAAAATGTAGTAACAGGCCACAATATGCACTGTTGATCCAAGTGTTAATGCAATTATGGTAGAGGCATATTTAAAGGAGACTCCAGAATCCCCGATGAAGTGATATAATATGTAGAGGATATGGAGGGCGAGTTCGAAAGGTCGGTCGACTGGAGAGTATCAACACTTCGAAACTGTCACACTCACGTACCATATTATCCGATCTCCCGTTTCTGCACCGTGAGTATATCTTAGTTCCAAGTCTGGATCAACTTCCCTTTTACCATTGGAAAAAGAAAACTCATAAAGTTATTAAAGTAAACTGTTTAAAATCAGTAAGGCAAATGAGTATAAAATGAGTATAAAATTATAAAAGAGTATAAAATTAGATCACTATGAATGATAACGGAAGTTTGATAATAGCATTTGATGATCTACACCGAAAAAAATTCCTTGTACCCGTTTACTATTTTGCCTAGTTAGGACAGGCGCCAACTTTGCAATCCTAGTTGAAATGACAAAGTTCAAGTTTAGTAACACTGAGAAAAAAGATTTGATTGAATCAAAGAAAATGATTTGTTTGGACGACTTTCTTTGATTTAAAGAAATGATTTGTTTAAATGAAATAAAATTTGTTTGATTCAAACAAAATATCTTTGAACCAAATAAATATTTGTTTGAATCAACTAAATTTCTGCTTTGAATCAAACAAATTATATCTTTGACCATATATCAATGCATTAATTTCTTTGTTTTGAAGAAAAATTAATTTGATTCAAACAAATATTTATTTGGTTCAAAGATATTTTGTTTGAATCAAACAAATTTTATTTCATTTAAACAAATCATTTCTTTAAATCAAAGAAAGTCGTTCAAACAAATTATTTTCTTTGATTCAATCAAATCTTTTTTCTCAGTGAAGAAAAACAAAGAAAGCAAGTTGATTTGACAGACAGATCCTTTCAGGCGCATGTATTAAACTTAACCAAAAAACAACTTAAGGTTTATGATCTACTAGAGCAAAATTTATATTAATAAAAGTGGGTCTTAAAGAATTATTGACAAAAATAAATTTTTGTTTACACAGTGAAAAAGTAATAAATACAGAAGATATTCTTTTTACAGGGGCGTTTTGTAATAACAGCATAGCAATATTAATTGAATTTAATTGTTAATAGAACTAGAATTCTTTATTTCTCTGTAATAAGGTTTATATTGGTTTGCTCAACTGTATGTACGTGATTCTCTTAAACAGGAATCCGTGTTATTTCAACTAGGTTAGACTTAACTATGGGTGATAGTTGATTCTCGGAAAAAAAAAATTTTCGGTGTAATAATAAGAAAAAACTGTACTGTATAATTTGCGTAAATAAATAAAAAATTTTAATTAATTTTAAATTTATACTATAAAAAAAGGAAGAGAATAGATATAAGGAAAGATTTGTCCGTAAAAGTGCTAGAAATTTTTGCTTTTAGTCATCATAAAGTTTTAGAGATATTGTATGAGACTTGATAATACGTGCTTCCGTGTGTTTAGAGCTTCTCGACGCCGATGAACAAAAATAACTTTCAATAGTATGGTCGAAGGAATTCCGGGGATTTGTTCGCGACTTATCTAGAATCAATTCAGTTATCACAGCCACCCATTTTATCCACGAGTTTTTTTTTCTCCCTCTTTCCTATTTTTCATATTACCTTCTCTCAAAGATAAATTTAGAATAATAATGCAGAAATGTTCCCCAATTCAACATTAATTGTTTATTTTAGTAAAAAATATATGATGCATAAACAACTTTTTCAAACTGGTTTAAAACCATGGGCCAAGCAGGTCACGTGACAAAAATTATGTGTTAATCCATCCGTGTAAAATAACTTTTTTGTTTATAAAATATCTTGCTCAAAATTAAGTAAATGTATCAGAAGATAATAAGGAAGGTCTGTTAACTTCGTTTTAGTAAAAATTCTGGATTTTTTTCATTTTGAAATATAAAACTTAAGTGTTGTCGGCAATTACAGTTCTGTAACTATATTTCCACGGAGAATGAAATATCGTCTTCAAATTTTGGGAAATGAATCAAAAATTACTAAGACAGGTCTGTTATGTCTTGAATATTCATAATGATATAAAAAATTTTTGATAAAAATAAGTAATTTCAGTAAGTGTACAGAGTATATTACCGACACTATTAGACCAGTGCAGCAGAATTCAAAACACTCAGTTGGTATTATTTATTATTAATAAAATAAAAATTTATTGATTGTACTACTATGCCTTCCTCTATCCCTTCTATATGCTATTATTTATCAATTCCTAAATTTTGACCGATTTATTTTGATTAAAAATTGTATATATTGAGAAAAAAATTGACAGCCAGTGACTGAATTGGTCACGTGACCTGCATTGCTCATGGCCTTGAGGCCATAGATCAATCAGACCATGTGACTAAATTCCTGTAATATTTCGTATAAGATACTTTTTTATTTTACAAAATATCTTCCTGTCAATTTGGGAAAAGCAACAGAAGACGATAATGAACGTCTGTCAACTTCGTTTTAGTAAAAAAATTTGGCAAATTTTTTCACACTTTACTGTAATTGACGATAAGTTTTTGAATTTTTTTCAAAATTTTTATTAATAAGAAATTAACAGACGTGTTTTGTCCGCTTTTATTATGTTTCTCAAATTTCCAGAAACATATTTTTTAAATTAAAAAAATTATCTTACATGAACGAGTTATGTATAATTTAGTCACGTGGTCCGATAGATCCGTGGCCTTAAAAAAGTTTTAAACAAACTTACATATGTATAACTGGAGTATTCTTAAATTTTTAAAATAAAACTTCGCATATGTAGAAATTTCTCAAAAATAAGTAGGTACACTTGAACATGTCACATGAACACATGAAAATTAAGAGAAGGTGACATTCTTTCTAGAAACGAAATCGGAAACTATCCAACTTTGTAAATTTCGTTCCACAATTCAGATGAAGTATTTGGGATCATAGATTTTGATACAAGATATAAACTGGAAGGAAAAGGTAGGCCGAGACACATCTATCAATAAATTGGCAAAGTTATGGAATATAAATGCTGCCAACCACGAAAAATCTCCAGAGGATCCTAACTTTGAGAAGGACATTGGTGGGTACTCGGTGCAAGGGAAGTTTTTTTTTTAAAATAACTCCTCATATAGTTACAATCACTGCGAAAAAATACATTGACGTTCCTTAGAAGTAATTTAAATCAAATACAAAATTTCAGAAATGCGATCATTAAAAAAGTTCCAAAATAATATAAATTATTTAATAAATATTAAAAATACTTAAATCAAACTACAAGTCACTCATGACTAAAAAAGCTTAGTTATTTATATTCGTCACTGTACATGTGTACTTAGTGCAATTCGCCTTCAAATTGCAATAAAATTGACCATTCTTTAAATTGATTTTCCAAAAAAAAAAAAATGTAGTTAAACCGTATTTTTAAATTAGTTTTCTAGCCAGAAAAACATTTGACACTAATTTTTTGAAACAAGTCAAAAAAATTCGGTAAAAATTATATGATATGAATACTATGAATTAGTTTTAAAAATATTCCTAAGTGACATTAATGATCAAGAAGTCGAATTAATTTTTGTGAGTGTTCACTTTTAATAGTTCTGTTAAAGTAAAGTAATTTTTTTCAGGTTTCTAAAAAGTTGAAGAGTAGTGGGACAATGAGGTTGAACGGCAATTCTGATGAAAGCGAATTCGAAGTTTCAACTTTCCCGTTCTAGCGTAGCAACTGAAAAAGGTGCAAGCTTCGTTAGCATATTGTGGGAGTGAATGAGGCTGAAGTTACAGTACGTAACCGTAGACTGCGCGTAAAAGACAGCCATGGTTGATTCATTTTCTCTAAAAAAGGAAGAAAAAGAAAAAAATGTAATCAATCTCTAAAAAAAGTTTCATTTAACCCTACCTTAGGGATAAGAGTTATTGTACGACAGACAGCGTAAAAGAAATGAATGACAGAAATATTTTTATTATCAAACATATTGTTTATCATATTTAAGGTAGTCCGATAGCGATCAAATGAGCAACCATAATAATTTTTCGAAAATGTTTCATGTGGCAAAATTCCGAACATTTTTTATTCTCGTTTTCTTGCGTTTATTTCGGAATAACTTTCCGAAATATACTCTCTAAATCTGAATCAGTCAAATTTTCACTGATTGAATCAGTGATTTACATTTTTACTGATTCATCAGTGAAAAAAATATTTTTCACTGTCAAATCAGTCAATTTTCACTGAAATAGTCAGTGAAATTTGACTGATTTAAAGTAACCTCTTTTTAACTACTTGAATCAGTCAAATTTCACTGATAATCAGTAGATTTTGACTGATTCAAATTTAGAGAGTACGGTAAGATACAATTTTCAAAGAAAAATTAATATTCTTATGAAATGACTTTCCATAAGAGCCCATGTTAAAATTCCATACTTCGAGACGTAATAATTCAAAATTGAATACGGTAAGGCCCAAAATGGCAGAGGACTTTTCGATCGTAAGGAGTCTAATCTATCGATATATGAAATAAAAAAAGGGCTACCTTAAGCTTTAGTTATAAAAAAGGCTTGACTATCAATAGAGAAATTTAAAACTCAATCGAGGTAAAAATTATTAGAATTTTAAACTTTAAATTTTGAATCTCGGACAGTAGTCTATGTACTTACGGTTTTGAACGTTTATTGAACAATGACCAAACTTTTTCTTTCAAAACAAATATATTCAGAGCCTTTTAAATATACAATTTGTCATTAAATATACGCTACTTGCTAATTTGATCAAAATTAAATTAAAAAAATCAGGAATATACCAGTATGTTTGCTCGGTTGCTAACTACAATATAATTTTCCGAAAATTTGTTAAACACTAATTTTTTATAATCCTAATTCATGTGAAAATCAATGAACTAACTAAATTAGTAGAATTTGACAAGAAGATTTAAAAACTAGTAGCTATTGAAACGTACAAAGTGAAATATTAGATTTATAGTCAATATTTTGAAATAGTTATGAGATACCTAATTATGTATATTTTACAGATATTTCAATACATGTTACCAATTTTCTAGAAGTATATCAGATTTCTCGTTGAATTATACAAGAAATTTATTTAACTGTTTCAACAACTGATTCTATAGATCCCAATGATTTGTTTCTCTCCGTGTAGAAGTTACAATCAAGAAAAAAGTAAATACTTTGCTTGAGCGCATCGACTCTAGTTCCCAAACTGATCGACAATTCTATCATCCGCAAACTGTTATATTCATGGGAATAGTTTAGATGATGGATGGTGAGTTCTAGCGCAAGATGCGTGTATATTTAGCATTTTCAAAGACCTTGTACCATTGAAGCAAATGTACCAATAACGATTCCGTCATATTCCCGAAATTTAATGTGCATATGAACAGAAATAATTAATTGTAGGAAACTTAATTTGACTGCCAACGACTTTCTAATAGGGTGGAAGTTTTAAAGTTTATCTATAATTTTTTAAATTAATCTTTTATACATTTTAGCGAAGAATTCGAAAATTGTTGTCGAAATTTTTAGTGATAGCCGAATTTATACTGTCAGAGAATGTTACAACTATTATGGAACTATTCATTGAAAAGTACAAGAGATTAATAAAAATGTCAATGAAAAAGTTTAAAAGTTGTTTTCGTAAAGTTTTGAACGTTAATTAAACGATAGAAAATATTTGTCTTAAAAAAAAAAAATCAGATTTGCCCGAGTGAATTAAAAAGTAGCGTATATTGAATCATAAACTGTATATTTGAAGGGCCTTGAGTATAGACACAATAAATTATTTTGTTTGAAAAACAATGTTGTCATCATTCAATGGACGTTCAGAACTGTAAGTACATTTAAAAGTTTAGCTCTATCCACAATAATTATTATTATGAAAATTATTACAAGAACGTAAATATACACTTTTGAACCTTTTACATCGATGCATGCAAAAAGTGGTAAAGCGGAAAGTCTTTTTGGGAAAAAAGTACCTAAAACTATCAAACTTTTTGAATTCTGTTTTAAAATACAGATGAAGTTTTTACGATCGTGGGTAAATTTTGTTGCAAGATGAAAGCAGGAAGAAAATGTAGGATAGAAGACATCTATCAATAAATTGGCAAAGTTATGGAATATGTATGCTGCCAACGACTAGAGCTCTTCAGAGGACCCTGACTTTCAGAAAGATATTGGTGAATACTCCTTAGCAACTAGCCAATGTAGATTAAGTTACTTTTTAAAAAGTAACTCTTTACAATTACATTTACTATTGGAGTAACTTCTACTCAAACATAAAATAATAAAAGCATCAAATTTGTGTAGCTATCCATAGACGCAATCAACATTGGTCATTAAATATACGAATACTTTGTGCAAAACGCTGTAAAATTGCGGTAAAACCATTTGATCTTTAAAATGCCCTTCAAGTGAAAAATGAATAATTGAACTATTTTAACTGAATTTTTATAGCAGGAGTATATGAGGGATTGGGTGGAAAAACGACGTAACTCGAATTAGGGCTTTATTAGAATTATGATTTGAAATGAAAATACAAGTCACTTCTTATACGTATGTCAAATATGGAAGAAAAAAACTATTTTTATTATTTAAATTACACAGTCTCCGCAAAAGAAGAGCGTAACTTCATTTACATCCTTCTTGCAAAGATTTATATAATTAATGTGACTGCAACTGTGGTTGTTACGGAAAACTAAAAAAGCGAATGAAAAATATATATACGGTTGATACTTGTGTTGATTTTTCCAAAAGTTGTCGTAATAATCCATTTCCATTTAAAGTTGTTAATGGTTCAAATTTAGTTAAAAATTGGAAATCTACTATACATTTTCACACACGTCGTTTACTTTAATTATGCTCAGATAATAAATTTTTCAATTCAAAAGTATATTTACCTTACATATTTGCAGAATGGTACTGTAAATTATTTTCAGATTTATTCTAAAAAAGATTCACAAACGCTTTCTTTGTTTGAAATATCACATAAAAATCTTACTGAAGCTGTAAATAAATGGACTAAAATCGATGTTGTAGGAATGGAAAAGGCAAAAATTACAAATCTACAGTATTTGATAAAATTTTTACCTTCAAAGGCACAAAATTGGTAAGATAAAAATCTTTTTGATGTCTTTATTAAAAATAGCGACTCAACTAATGAGTCTGATAGTGACAAAAAAAGCGTTAAAAATTGTATTAGTTATATTCGTATTTATGTTTTATTCTATTAAGAATATAAAAATTATATTTTTTGTATAAATATTGTTTGATAATTATATTTTAAAGCTTTAATTGTTGAAAATAAATATATGTTAAGTGATCAGGTAACTGTTGGATGATTAATTTATGTAAAAATAACTTTTTTTATTGCAGTATTCGCAAAAAGGTCGTAACTCTATTTTTTCAAAACTGCATAATCTTAAATAAACAAGTTCTTACAGAAATAAAACATTGTTAAAACTTGTAGAAAAGTATTTAAAATAAAGCTGTAGAATTCCATAAAATTTTATTGCACAGATCCGCGGTTATAAAGTTTTTTTTTGTTTTTCTTAAAACTATATTTTTAGAATTACGTCGTTTTCCCACCCGATCCCTCATATGTAATGAACATATTTTTAATGGTAAAATAAAGTTCAATTATTCAATATGCATTATATAATATAAATTCGTTTTAAAAAATTTTCAAACGACACATTATAAGAATCAAAACGTTGATTTGATTTTTGTGAGAGTTCGCTTTCAGTAGTTCTGGTATAGTGAAGTCGGTCAAAGGTAAAGTAAAAGGGAAGGTAAGATTGACGAACTCGACTCTTTCAGCTTTTAAATTTTTTTCAAGCTTCTAGAAAGGTGAGGAGTGTGGCAAGAAGGTTGAACGGCAATCCTGATGAAAGCGAGTTTGAAGTTTTACCTGTCACGATCTATAGCTTAGCAGCAGAAAAAGGTGCAAGCTTCGTTAGCATATTGTGAAAGTGAATGAGGCTGAAGTTACAGTACGTAACCGTAGACTGTGCGTAAAAGATAGCCATGTTTGATTCTTTTTCCCAGAAAGAAGAAAGATATAGAAAAAATGTATTTAAGCTTCAAAAAAAGTTCCATTTAGCCTTCTCTAAGTCTCAAAAGATGATGTGTAGCAGACAGCATGAGGATAATGAATGATAGAAATAGCATAAAGAAAGAATGAAAAAAAAACTGAAGGAGGAAAGGAATAAGAACATTTTCACAAAATAAGATTGAAACGAATTAAAAGAAGTATAATTATCTGGATAATGTTTTACTTTCAACATTTCATTAATTTTCCGTTTCTTTGAAGTATTTTTTAAAATAATTAAATGTACTAACCAATCAAAGATGATATATGCTCTTCAAAAGTCAAAATTAATAGAAACACCATAGAAATAACATTCAGTGATATTTTAAAAGACTTTACAACTTTTGGTCCACAAACTATCTAAATCAGATAATCATCTGCTTTACGAGGACTTTATGAGATGAAAACAAAGAGAACAGAAAGCTGGAAATTGAGCAAAGAAGAGAAAGACACGATGACGTGAGAATAAAAGGTTTTGTTTCCGTGGAGTGATAAAAATGTTAATTTAAAAATAAGGCGCTAGTTGGAATTAATAGGGCAATAAAAAGATCTCGCTCCCTTTTATACGTTTTTCAAGTTCCTTCATTTTCGCTTTTCCTTCTTTCTCAATCTTCGTCCATAGCTTCGACGGTTCAAAAATTGCATTTGTAATGAAAATGTAATAGCCACTAGAATTGTATTATTACCCTAAGTTATAAAAAAATCTAGAATTCAATTTTTCACTTAACTTACATTATTGATATGAGCAAGTGAAATTAAAATACAATGATTAAAAGAGGAGTAATATTATATTGTTTTACTTGACTATATACAATAGCAACTGAATCCTACAAAGTTTTTCTTGCTGTGCATTTACCTTTATATGAACCCGCACTTTTCAATCAGGTTATCAATTTCAAGAAAATTAATTTTATTACTCGTCAAAATAGATCAATATCGTATAAAGTTTGAAAAAAATTCAATGTATGAGCTTTTGTGAACTTCATACATCAAATCAAATTTTTGAAACTATTCAAATAGGTAATAGAATTATTTGAATACTGCACGGAAAAAAAGTTCAATAAAGTTTATAGAACTGTTCAAGAGTTGAGGATACAGGCATTTACGGAACACAGTTCTATAGAAAATGTACAGAACATTTCAGAATAAAATGTGAAATTTTTAATAATTTTTTCTGAATGTTCCGCATTTTATTCTGAAAAGTTTTGTGAATTTTCCAAAACTCTGTTCCGTGAATGCATGTATCCCCAAATCTTGCACAGTTTTATAAACTTTATTGAACTATGTTTTTCCGTGTGTGAAATAAAAAAAAAAAAAATTATTAAAAATTTATAAAATGAAAATTTAATGTAAAGACGTATATTTTAATAAATAAAGAATTAAACTATTTCAAGTCGTTTCTATCAGACAGCTTTGTAAAGACTTTTCTTTTACTGACATTAATATATTAGCGTTACTCAAAATTTACAGAAGTTTAACTCGCTTTATATTTATACGATTAAGGATACAAACGAAATTTTTAAGTAGGTTCTTTCCTCGCAGAAGAAATTTCATTATCCTACAACAGCGTCATTTTTTAGTTAAAGAAAAAGAAAATTGTTATCAAATGTCATTGACTTCAAAAAGCAATTTAATCGAAACAGACTTTTGGTATTAAGAAAAAAACAATTAACAAAGACTTTCGGAACGAAATAAATAACTGCTCATTCTAGAATGGAACAGAAAGAAAAATGAAAAAGTTTGAACAGCTTGCATGATCTCTTTCGACGAGATGCATTTCCTCAGTAAGTCTTTACTCTTCAGGACGTGTTGCTCGATGGAAGAGGACAATGAAAGTAACATTTTTATACTCAGCAAAGGCGAGTCAAAGGTTATTTCGTATTCAGACAGCGATCGGCACTATCTATTTATTCCGAAATAAGCGTGTCTTGAAGCTACGGGCCTACACATCTCTTTTGTAAAATTGATCGGTCCGAAGAAATCGAAAAACCAAAGAAAAAGGAATAATGTGATATTCTTCTCGAGGAAAAAACCGAAAACAAGACCTCTATTCGTTCGTCAAAAATGATATATTTCCTATATTATTTTTAATTTGGATCGAATTATGATAAAAAATTTGTATTATTAAGAAATCAATTATTTCAATTTTAATATGAATACTACGATTTCAATTAGAATTTTTCTTTTCACTTTTTCTATTTTTATAACCTACACTCTCCTGCCTTTTATACATTGCAAATGTAGGTATCTTGAATTCGTAAATTGTAAAATAATATTAAATAAATAAAATGAAGAAAGAAATAATACAAGTGAGATGTTTTGGACGTTTACACCGAAAAAAATTCCTTGTACCCGTATACTATTTTGCCTAGTTAGGACAGGCGCCAACTTTGCAATCCTAGTTGAAATGACAAAGTTCAAGTTTAGTAAGAAAAACAAAGAAAGCAAGTTGATTTGACGGACATATCATGTCCGAGAAGTTGGCACCGCCATTTTATATTTTCAAAAAAAATGAAAGTTGTGCTGAATTGTGCTCACTTTGTGCTGCATTGTGCCGCAAAAATTTTTTTGAAAAAAATAAAACTCGAGCCAAAATACCCAAAAAACTATTTTTTGACTAGCACCGCCATTTGGTTTTTTTGATATAAAAAAAGTTGTGCTAGGTAGCCCTTAATATATCAAAGAACGTGCCGTAAACTAAATTTCACAAACAGTTTTTGAGAAAAATAAAATTTTGAAAAAAATCTCAGCACCGCCATTCTGTTTTTTTTTAAAACGAAAACTTGTGCTAGGTTTCTCTAAGTATACACAGTATTGTGCTGCACATAAAAATAATGAAATTCAAATTTTAATCCAAAAAAAGGAATCCAAAAAAAACACAAAAATTTTCGAAAATGTGAATTTAAAAAAAACAAAAGTTGTGCTGAGTTGTGCTAGGCGAGTACAACAAATCTCTTCCTTAACAATTATCTCTCAGACGCATCCTATTTCAAAATAAATACACATTTGCCACTTTCAAAATTTGTTTAAACATATAATTTTCAAAAATGCGAATTTCGAAAAAAGAAAAGTTGTGCTGAGTTGTGCTAGGCGAGCACAATAAATCTCTTTCTCCACAATTTTCTCTCAGACGCATCTTTTTCAAAATAAATATACATTTGTCACTTTCAAAATTTGTTTAAACATACAATTTTCAAAAATGCGAATTTTGAAAAAACAAAAGTTGTGCTGAGTTGTGCTACGCGAGAACAACAAATCTCTTTCTTAACAATTTTCTCGCAGACGCATCTTTTTCAAAATAAATACACATTTGTCACTTTCAAAATTTGTTTAAACATACAATTTTCAAAAAAGGGAATTCCGAAAAAACAAAAGTTGTGCTGAGTTGTGCTAGGCGAGTACAACAAATCTCTTCCTTAACAATTATCTCTCAGACGCATCCTTTTCAAAATAAATACACATTTGCCACTTTCAAAATTTGTTTAAACATACAATTTTCAAAAACGCGAATTCCGAAAAAACAAAAGTTGTGCTGAGTTGTGCTAGGCGAGCACAACAAATCTCTTCCTTAAAAGTTTTCTCTCAGGCGCATCTTTTTCAAAATAAATACATTTTTGTCAATTTCAAAATTTGTGTAGACACGTAATTTTCAAAAATGCGAATTTCGAAAAAAGAAAAGTTGTGCTGAGTTGTGCTAGGCGAGCACAATAAATCTCTTCCTTAACAATTTTCTCTCAGACGCATCTTTGCTTGTTACAATATATGCAATTTTGGTTCTTTAATATATCCGTTAATGGTGAAGCGACGTAGCAACAGACGTTTTGGTTATTACGACTCGTCATTTTCAGTCGTGCCCTGAGTGAAATTGAGACATTTTCGAGATATATTTGTTTTATCTGATTCAGTTTGCTCATATACATTTCTTTCAAGTCGTGGATAATTATTGTACTAGTTGGAAATGTGGTTTAAGCTATAGGTAAGTAAAAGTGTTTATATAATTTGTTGAATTTGATGATTGAACATGTTTATTCATAGTTTCTACTAAAAAACTGCGTTCATCCTACATTAAAAATGTGTACAAAAAATGCCCATCTTTAATCGTGGAGATTTTATCGAGAAATAAAAATAGAGATTTTTGAAAATTCTCCGAAAAGCTTATTGAGTGCCTGGTGTATTTGACATAAATAGAGACCAAGATAGTGTGTGAAAAGGACGGGCGAAAATACTGACATTTGAAAATGTTTATTTCTTAACTTTAAATCATCGTACGTATAAAAATTGGAAAGTCTTACAATGTTTATCTTACAGTCTCTGATTCATGACGAACCTAAGATGACAATTATATATACAGTATGGTTTTCAAATTATTATAAAAAATGTAGACTTGCAGTAGACGAGCTTGATCTAACATGCTTTGTTTTTCACGGTCAAATCTCCATATTTCTTATGAATATAATGAAATATTTTGTATATTTTTGGGTTTATCTTTGAACAAAGATACAGTCTTGCAGGATAGACGCATAATTGTGACTAGTAGTATTTAGCTAATTTTTTTGTATTTTACACTTCTTCCTAGTTTCATATAGTGTACAACCTCCCGAATAATTGTGGCATTACAGCCTGGGAGAGACTCACTATTCAAGTGAATTTCTGAGAATTATTGATTTCTTTGTTTTTACCGAGGTTTTTACAACATGCGCTCAATCGGTTATATTCGGGCGAGTTCGATCACGGTCGATGATTTTCACTCCTCCGCGACCCCTCCGTAAAGCCACGAAATCTGCAGTTGGCCGAATTGTTGGATTCTTTGGAATTTTGAGAATGATTCCGAGAATCTTTTCTACTATTCCGAAGGTTGTATCTCAACACTAGAACTACCAGACCAGTCGAAAAGACTGGTGGTATATTTCATTGAAAATTTTTAAAAATGTTTATATATTAATATATTGTATGACTTTTAAAGCAGAATATGAATGAATAAATAGACAAATTAAATGAAATGTAATAGATAATATAGATAATGAAAATGAAATAAATGAAATTGTATAAAATGCTGGTAGTTCTAGTGTTAAATAGCCGTACGTTTATGTACAAATTTTAGAAAAATGTTATTGTAATTAAATAGTTCACAGTGCAATGATGCAGAACTGGATTTACAAAATTTTTATTTCAACTAACTATAAAATGATTTGTTGATTAATAATGAAAGAAAAATATAATTTTTCATTGTTTTAAATTTTGTGCTTGTATCGGCAAGACAAGTAGACCAGATGTTAATAATAATAATTGATGTTACAAATTATACAAACATCGTCTAATAGAGGTTAAAAAGCTTAAAGAATTTATACACGGAGAAAAAAATTGTTGTATTATAGCCAACCGGATTTTTTTATAAAGAACTGACAAAATTTTTTTGCTGTCCCAACAAATCTTTAGTTTTCTTAAAAAATTTTTTTGCGACAGCAAATAGAGTTTGTCAGTTCTATATATTTTTCCGTGTATTATTGACCTTAAAGAGTAAAAAAAACAGAAATTCAAAAAAACAAATACAAAATATATCATCAATAAATCTATATTATTACACAACCTGTTTCAATAGGTTCAGAAATTTTTTTCTATACATAAAAAAACACGCGCATGAAACAATTGCTCTCGTAATTTCTTAATTGCAATTTTGAATATTTAAACTTCAATCATTTTAAAGTTGAAAGATTTAAAAATTTTTTTTTGTTGGACAAATATAAATATTTTTTACAATTGATTTTTGAAAAATTATTTTTAATTAAATTTAAAGAACTGGAAATCTTTCCGTAGAAAAAACACACTCGACTGCACTAGGATTCGAGCCCAGGTCTTTCGATTGCCGGTCGACTGACTTTATTTTATATTTTTCTTGCATTATTAATAAAAATAACATTTTATGGAAAGTGAAACTGATTTTTTTCAAGTTTTTGTTTAATAAATTATTCATTTTTTTATACAGCATTATTAGCAATGGAGTCCAAAGATTTGAAGCTTACTAGAAATTCTGCGCCAGAAATGGGAAATTCAATCGAGGGTGACTCTGAAAACGGAGAACTTTTAAGCAAGCAGCCCTTCAAACAAAAGGCAACAGAAACGGTGATGAAGAATAAAATTAAAAAACTGAACCAAATACTTCGGTTGCCAAATTTTACACGCGTTGTTAACTCTAATGGAAAAATTGTCGCTCCGTCTTCAAAAATCTATAAAGAATTGTCTAACGCTATGGATGAGCAAAATAGAATGCGACCAAAGTATATATATACAATGCTTCTAGAAAATCGTTACAGTGTTTATTCAGAACTTCTGTCTTTTCTAAACATTCAAGAACCAATTCAAGGAGCATGTTTTGATGATAGTACACTTAACTCATCTGGTGATTTTCATGAATTCCGATTAAATGTTACTGAAATTTGGCCGTCTTTAAAACCAGAAAGCGTGATATATAAATTCAAAAAACCGTGACCGCATTCTAAGAACCTTGCGAAAAAATTCTTGGACGCACGTACTTTTTGAAGAAATTCAAAATTTCACAAATCTTCCTTGTGCTTTGAACTTTAAAAATACAAAAATTTCAGAAAGTGGCAGTTTTATAACGGTCCATGCATTGTGTCCTGAATGTCCATATGAATTTTTCGGTCGAATTCTTCAGGAACCCATAGAAGGAGAAACCATAATGATGGAGTGTTCTGTGCAAAATTTCGATCCATCTGTCAATCATAAGAAAAAGCGACCTCTGCAAGGCAAGTTGAGAACCGCAGTTGATAATAAGCAAATAGAGAGAAACTTGCTGCCTTGTCAGCATAGGCGTAATGAGGCTCATCGTTTGATACAAACAGTGGGAGATGAAAGTCCACCTCAACTAAGCAGGAAAGAAATTTTTGGAAAAGCAAAGCAGGAAGCGATAAATCAGCAGTTGGGTACCACTGGCTCAAATGTTTACGAAAATGTATTAATACTTAAGTATAGCGATAAATATGGAGGTGCTATTCGCAATATAGGACTTGATCCTCCTTTTGTACACTACTGGACCAAAGAGCAACAACTAATTTATGAAAAATTTCCAGAAATATTAAAAATTGATGCAACAGGAAGTGTTGTAAAACCAATTGTTCTTCCAAATGGCGAAAAGTGTTCACATATATATTTATTCCAAGCAGTTGCGGAGGTTAATGGAAAAACCATACCGGTATTCCAAATGCTCTCAGCGGCACAAACCACTGTAGCCATACTAAATTGGCTACTTGAATTTCTACGGGTTGGAAGCATTGAAAAGCAAAATTATCCACTGCCATTGGAAGTGGTAACCGATTTTGACAAGGCTTTATTAGGCGCTGTTTCTAGAGCTTATGGTAGAGTAAATAGTCTGCAGCAATATTTAAATTTGTGTTTTAGAGCAATTCTTGGCGAAGAAGTGGACTTTCCAATCTGTATTTTACGTTTAGATGTTTGTCATTACACCCAGATGATTGCACGCTGGAAATGCTACCCGAAACATCAACCCGGTGTACGATCTTTATATATACGGGCAATGTGCATTCTAAGAAACCAAGAAGATTTTCACGATTTTGAAGAAATTGCAATTGCAATTTTAACGCTCTCCCTCTCCAAAAACGGTAATGAAGGGAGTCTTGCTTTTAATGCTAGAACATTTTTAGTAAGAAAAATAAGAGGAATTAGCAATGATTTAATTGACGAAGTACTAAATAATCAAGATAAATTTGATACTCTTGAAGAGCATGACCTGAGTTTTGAAGAAAGTGAACAAATTGAATTTACTACACTGGGAGAATGGGTGCAACGTGTTTATGACAAAGTCACAATAGAAATTGAAAATGAAGAAGTAAATGACGATGATGATGTTAACGGATATCAACTTCGTGCTTTTGGACAGAAATTAAAAGTTCTCCTTTTTTACTTTCCTATTTTTACCGAAATAATTCGTAAACTACGCGGATACGGAACAGTAAATGCAACATCAGCTGCCTCAGAGTCTTACTTCCACGATTTGAAAAATCGCGCCTTTGGAGCCCTCGGTCTTCCTTTAAGATTAGATAAATTCATAGCAGGGCACATTTTAGAAATAGAAAAATTTTTGAAGGAAGCTGCAGCAGGAAGTATAGTCATAACAAAATATGGCGATGTAGAAGCAGTCATAAAAAATACAAAGATGTCAAGAAAACAACTAAAAAGGAAGATAAATGATGACGAAAACTTTAAAACAATGGCGGAAGTAAACAAAAAAGATATCTACAACGACAAGAAGAAAAATCAACAAGGCATTACTAAAAAAACAAATATTTCAGCTAGGGAAAATTATTCTGAAATTTCCAAAGCACGTACGAATGAAAACTCGACTCAGCACTGGGATGATGAAGTAATTGAACTGAATAATGAACACAACTGGCGAAATAAGAATAAAAAAATCATTGGAATGGAACAAGCAGCGATCAGTGACGAGTCAGAAGAAGAGGAAATATGCGCAGAAAGGATTAATTAATCTGAGTTACGGGATGATGTGGACGATGATGTTGAACATTCCTTCCTACTCGATTCTAGACCGTACCCTAGTGTCAACAGAGATGATCTTGAGAAAGATATTCTAAAAGTTGTTAGCGATTGTAAGGATTTACAAGAATATAGAAACAAGAAAAAACCTAAACAAAAGGGGGCGTTGTATGGAGAACCTTGTCCTCAATTTGAACCAACACAACAAAAAATCACGTGGTTGCCTATTTTGCCAAATGGAGGGCGATGTAAAAACGTAAGAGAAAGATCCACAATCACAGTTTTATCGAACACATGTGCTTTTGACAGTTTATTACAACTTGTAAGCATGGCAATTATAACGCATGAATTTTATCAACCAATAATTAATGATGTTATGAGCGAAATTTTTACTTGCGCCAAAACTTTCATAAAAAACAAAATAGGTGCCGCAGTTTACAAAGAACGTGCTAGGATTCTCCAGGATTCCCCCATTACTGTAAAAGAAATAAAGCAATATAAAAGACAAAGTGACAAATTAATGTATAACATTGTTAAAGTCAACGCTGAGTGTAATATAAGTGATCTTGCACACAGTCTTTTTTCGAAAACGCCTAGTTATGAAATTGAATATACTTGCACAATATGCAAGAGTAGGCAAATTAACACATACATAGAGGCACACATAGACCTACCAATTCTAAAAGTTTCTGGCATAAAAAACTTAAGGGATGCATTAAAGTTACCACCCACAAAAGAAAAAGGGTGTTGCAATGAAAGGCTCAGCATAAATGTGTGTTACGGTTCACATCTTTTGATAAATACAGACATAGGAATCTCTAATGAAGTATGTCTCCATGATATTCCAAAACGTCTAAAAGTTGACTCAAGTATTGAATATCAAGTCGCAGGATTCGTAGAATACCAAGGTTCATATGATCCAACCAAATCTGGCCGCTACGTGGGATATGTTTCGGTCGGAACATATTGGCTTCAATATGACGATCTCTCCTCATCAAAATCTCCACATCGGATGGACAATGCAGAAAAAGTCGATCCACACATCCTTTTATATGTCAAAATGTAAATAAAATTATGTACATAATATATTGTTTTAGCGTTTTTTTTTATTTATAATAAAAGTACAGTTTTTAAAAACCACAAATATATTAGCACGCATTATATACTAGTATTCTGATATTTATTGAACCAAAATCATCACAACCGTCAGTACCTTGAATATTTTGCTTTGTTTAACCTATACAACTTGATGAACGATAAATTCACAATGAATACACCATAAATTGAAAACCTTCCTTGATATTTTTTTAATAAGACAAAAATAACTAATTATTTAATGATAACTTCAAACAATAGCTTGCTACAATCATTTACGAAACTAATAAATAGGACAGTCTATTCGGGTGAAAGGAATTATTGCTACACATGCGTCTATTTAATCGCATATTTAGATTAACGTAAAGGTATTTATTTCTATACCCAGAAATAATTTTTTACGAAAGAGAATTTTTTTAATTGATTTTCAATATTTAATGTTTTTATTATAAATGAAGCTAATTACTAAACTTATAAAAGTATTCACCCTACTCTCTACATAAGATTAAGAATTATTTACAATTTCAATCAGTGAATCAATTCTTGCTTTACAAGTAGTCAGAAGTGATTGACAACTTTTCTTTTTTCGAAATTCGCATTTTGAAAATTACGTGTCTACACAAATCTTGATATTGACAAAAATGTATTTATTTTGAAAAAGATGCGACTGAGAGAAAACTTTTAAGGAAGAGATTTGTTGTGCTCGCCTAGCACAACTCAGCACAACTTTTCTTTTTTAGAAATTCGCTTTTTTGAAAATTATATGTTTAAACAAATTTTGAAATTGACAAATTTGTATTTATTTTGAAAAGGATGCGTCTGAGAGATAATTGTTAAGGGAGAGATTTGTTGTGCTCGCCTAGCACAACTCAGCACAACTTTTCTTTTTTCGAAATTCGTATTTTTGAAAATTACGTGTCTACACAAATTTTGAAATTGACAAAAATGTATTTATTTTGAAAAAGATGCGTCTGAGAGAAAATTGTTAAGGAAGAGATTTATTGTGTTTGCCTAGCACAACTCAGCACAACTTTTATTTTTTTCAAAAAAACAAAATGGCGGTGCTAGTAAAAAAATCGTTTTTTCAAAATTTTAGCCCTAATTTTCATTTTTTTTCAAAATCGTTTGCAGCACAATTCAGTACAAGCCTAGCACAATTCAGCACAACTTTTGTTTTTTCAAAAAAACAAAATGGCGGTGCTGGTAAAACAATCGTTTTTTCAAAATTTTAGGCGTAATAAAGATTTTTTTCATAAAACGTTTGCAGCACAATTCAGTACAAACCTAGCACAGTTCAGCACAACTTTTGTTTTTTCAAAAAAACAAAATGGCGGTGCTGGTAAAAAAATCGTTTTTTCAAAATTGTAGCCCTAATTTTCATTTTTTTCAAAAATCGTTTGCAGCACAATTCAGCACAAACCTAGCACAATTCAGCACAACTTTTGTTTTTTTGAAAAACAAAATGGCGGTGCTAACTTCCTGGACATGGACATATCCTTTCAGGCGCATGTATTAAACATAATCAAAAAACAACTTTACGTTTATGATCTACTAGAGCAAAATTTATTTTGATAAAAGTGGGTCTTAAAGAATTATGGACAAAAATAAATTTTTGTTTACACAGTGAAAAAGTAATAAATACAGAAGATATTCTTTTTGCAGCAGAGTTTTGTAATAATAGCATAGCAATATTAATTCAATTTAATTGTTAATAGAACTAGAATTCTTTATTTCTCTGTAACAAGGTTATATTGGTTTGTTTAATTGTATGTACTTGATTCTCTTAAACAGGAATCCCTGTTATTTCAACTAGGTTAGACTTAACTATGGGTGATAGTTGACTCTCGGGAAAAAAAATTTTCGGTTTAGGTAGTTGTCGTGCGAAAAAACAAGTCTCTGGGAAAAAAGTTTTTCTACGATTTTAAGAGTTGAAATCATATTCTCAGTTGTGTCTTATAAAAGCAAAAACATTATTTTTTATGAAAAAAAAAACTTACAAAAAATATTACTTCCAATAATTTTATTTGTAATAGAATGGTTTATTATTTTGTGGGAAATATTTCTCTACAATTCTACCATTTCCAATTTTGAAAGTAAAGTTTTCAATGATTCAAATCATTTAATCAAGTTTTTTTTAAAAGCAACATTTTTTTAAATAAAATAATGTTATTTAATAGTACATTGTGCAACTAGAGAGAAAAAAATTTATTTTGCGAGTGTGAAGTTTGATGCCCGAGCAAAGCGAGGGTAACAACCACACGAGTAAAATAAATGTTTTTCCCGTGTTGCACACGATTTGTTTTCTCCTAGCGGGCCACAAAGTGGATTTGCTTGCCCCGCACGGGGCAATAAAGTCCACTTTATGGCCCGCTAGTAGAAAAAGATTATTTATTTATTTTGTTGTAGAGAACCCCCCCCCCCAAAAAAAAGAGCCATGATTTATAAAAATCCAATCATTTTTTTTAAATTGCTAAAAAGTGATAGTAAGAAAAAATTAGATTAAAAAAAAGATTATTAAAAGTATTATTTTTCTTAAGCCTTAAATTTTTCTCCTAAAGAATAATGTTTTTTCTTTCATAAAACACAATAAATTGATGATATCATTTCAAGTTTGATAATCATAAAAAAACTTTTTTTTCGCACGACAACTATCTTAAAGTAGACTTTAAATAATTCATCTCTTAAACTTCTATTTTCATCTATCAAATTTCGCATTTACATTTTTTTTAAATAAATTCCTATGATAAAAAAGGGTTATATGAACACACGTGTGCATAGATGTGGAATGGAGTGTTTAAAGAATAGCAGCAAGCATCACATGAAAGTAATCGAAATTCCGTCTGATAGTACGCAGTGATCTATAGAAGCATCAATACCAGTCAGTTTGTCACTCGATCAATTCATCTCTCGAGTACGCTTTGATATTACGTCAAACACTCATTCAAGCCCACTAAAATTCCATGTGACGTGAGATTGCGTATAGAAGCATATCTCCTGCGGAGTCTGCACTAAATTCTAAATCGGTGGAATCAAAGACACGTCTTTTCAAGTTCTCTAAGTTAAAAATAAGTATATTATTTCAAGTCATTACAAATAAACGAAAAATTTGAATAGTGATATGTACTAAAAATTCAAAAATATAGATAATACGTTTTGTTTCTACTCTTTATCGAGAGGATTTTTCAAGACATGGAAGCCAACAATAATTTGCCGTTTGAATGATAATTTGTAACACTTTGCTAAAATATGGTGGTGCAAGTCGGAAACCAATCACGAATCGGAAAGTAGCAGTTGAGATAGGAAAAGAGCGACACTGGGGCGAGTTCGAGGCAGTGAGAATGCAGGAAGGATAGCGACCAAACCACATACGTGATCGGTGAGTCAAATGTGTGCAGGAGAAGTATTGACCACGTGATGCCAAACGTACAAAAGCAACGTGGGAGCTTGCTAGAAGTAAAGGCTCAGACTCTGATTAAATTCTCCTGGAATTTAGGTGATTTCACCTTGATTCGATAGAAGAAGGCATTTCATAGACGAACTGCCCCGAATAAGGCCAGGCAATAAAGACACGCTTTCCGCACCCTCTGACAAAACACCGGACGAAATTGTTCTGCTCTTGGAATTCCTACGGATTTTTCTATTTTATACTCAAAAGATTTTTCCCAGCGCGTTCCAATCAATCTCTAGCATCATTGTCAGCAATTTACCAAAAAATTTTTCATTAGGATAGAAATAAATAGAAAATATATTCATGATTTCAAAAAATATAAAATTTTTATTCAGAATTAGAGTTTCAAGAAAAAAAATTAATCGATAACCGACATTTATTAAAAATTTGCTTGAAAACATTGTTTCCTCATAAAAAAAATACTTTTGTCATGATGAAGGTCTATTTCGAAATTTTGAAAGCCATATAATATGGGTACTAAAATTTATCATTTTTTCAGTAAAGTGAATAAAATCTTCAAAAATGGAATTAAAATGGATCAATCAATAATACATAAACTAAGAAATATATTTGGTTCTTTCAACCAAAATTTAGTTGCAAATAAAAAAATTAGCTTATTATATGGTTGACCGAATTTTAAGTTAATTCAACCAAAGATGATTTCTTTAACTACGTTTTGGTCGAATCAAACAAATATTTTAATTGAATTCATTAAATTTTGTTTAATGAAGTTAAAAATTTAAGTTTACAGACTTGTATATCAACTTCTATACAGGTTTAGTAATAGTAATATAAATAATTGACCCTACATTTAAATGTTATTAATTTCATTTATTTTAATAACAATATACAGATGTCAATAGAAATCATTAAAGTAGTTTATCCACGAAAATTATACCTCAGGCAAAACAAGATAATTTTGCTTTCAAGAATAGCAATATTATTATTGAAGCGCTAATTTGAAAGAGAAAAGATTATTTTCCATGAAAACAATTTGAAATGCAGAAAAATAATGCATTTAACAAATTCTATTTTTATCCGAACTTTTTTTCTTATCGCTTCATACCAAATTTTAAAAAATGATGTGATTTTAATAAATGCTAGATCATTGTTTTAGATAAAAGATTCTCTACAACTTAACCGTTTCCAATTTCCTACAATAAATAAATTATTACCAAACTCAGCAATTTGTTTATAAGAATCTTGTTTTGGAAAATTGATTTTTAATGTTTCCAGCTATTGAAGAATTTATTACCATAAATTGCGAACAGTGAAGTCGTAAACATTCTTTTCCCTGAAAAAATGATTGATGATTAATTAGAATCGCATCATTTTATAAAATTTGGTATGAAGCGATAAGGAAAAAAGTTCGGCAAAAATATAAATTTGTCAAATACATTATTTTTCTGCATTTAAAATTTTTTTTCATGGAAAATAATCTATTCTCTTTCAAATCAACCCTTCAATAATAATATTTCTATTCTTAAAAGCAAAATTATCTATTTTTGACTGAGGTCTAATTTTTGTGGATGAACTACCTTAAAATAAATACACGTGTGTATTAAAATTGAAATAAGTGTTTGTATTTTTTAAGATCGAAGTATTTAAAATTTAATATACAATAAGTTATTGAAAAAAACTCCCATCACATATAATCGAAATTTAATATAGCAATTTCTAAAAGTGTACACTTGAAAAATACTGAAAACCTAACCAATAGAACACAGAGAATTGCCGTCTAGGATGGTAGCTATAGTCATGAATGAATGGAAAAAAGTGAAATAAAAGCCAGGAATTAATATCCAAGCTCGCTTTGTAATTGGATATTGTCCAGTCAAATTAGAGTTTTAATTCGCTAGATTGCCCCGTGACCAACGTCCCATTTGCTCTTCTCATCCCCAACAAAGTTTCCCACCCGATTGCTCTTCACGCGGCTATATCAACCCTACCCATTCTCTGAGACCGTATTAATTCCAGTTCACTTGACGATCTATGCTGTTAACGCTATCAAAATTCCATACAAAAACATTTTTCGACTAAAGAGCGATCGACCAAGGCTGATTATTACCAGGGATGTAAAAAGAGTAAATTCGCAGACAAGGAAAGAGCCGTCTGGTTCACGCTGAAATATGCTGACTTTTACAAGAGAGCGAGGACCGAAAATGAACGCTGAAGAGGACGGAAAGCAGAACCACAAAGGCTGTGGTTTGCTCGATTTTACCGGGCAGACGTGTCCCCGGCAATTACCGAACTTTTAAAGTCCAAAAAGACCCTTTATATATGGAAACCCTTCCCCTGTCATTCTTTCCACCTTTCCTACATTGTGAAATGATGCCTCGTCGTCCCTCTCCCTTTTTAATAGACGATGAAGAAGGTCACATAAACTACTAAGATTACAGTGAAACATTACAAACTTTTACAACTTTTGCCCCTTATAATAGAGGTGGTACTTTTGACTTGAGTTTTAGTACTCTTCTTTCCATTCCTTAAAAGTATTATTTACTTTATTATCATATCAAGAATTTTTACATTCGCCGTAAGAAATTTCACTTCTTTGATTTTTAATTTTATGAAGGTTTCTTATTTCTATGGAGTAGGTGTATAAGTTGAAAATTTTACAACAAACTTTTCAAGTTTTATCAGTTAATTGGCAAAATCCTCGACTGAATAAAAAATACGAATTTCTTAATGACAAGTTGAATAGATTTGTCTTTCAAAACAGAATTCGAGTTTTTATCGCACGCTCTCTAAATCTGAACCAAAAAATCTGCCCGCTTCGCGGGCACATTCTCATCGCGCGCTTCGCGCGCGGCTCGCTTCGCTCGCAAAAATGTTACAATTCAAATTTGTAGGACTTTATGCAGAAAATAATATTGTATCATAACGTTTTTTCGTATCTCGTATAATTTAACTGGAAAATGGAATTTTGATATTGACTTTTTTCGAATTTGAATATGCTGTAACATTTCTAATTTTGATTTAATCAAAAAATGTTATCAGGATAATTTTTAGAGATTTATGAGCACTATCTAAAACCAGTATTAAAATTTTTGATTTTTTCAAAAAATTATTTTCAAAAACACAAAAGTAGTGCCCAATCCCTCAATTTTGATTGGATGTGGCTGGTTAACGAACTTATCCTTACTTTTTCGGCTCTGATAAAGTGTACCAAAGCTCAATGAAATCTGATAATTCTATCGAGAGTTATGCCGAACACGACCTACAGACAGACAGACAGACAGACAGATAGACGGACAGACCGACAGACAGACAGACACTTTCGTAAAAACCCTTTTTTCTGACTCAGGGGGTCTCAAAACGTAAAGATTTGATGAAAATTTCGAAAGTCATTTTTCACATAAAACCAATACCTTCTCATCCATGATGAGAATGTAAAAATTCACTGGAAAACAGCGCATATACAATGATAATCAGTGTAAAGGGTTTTCCAATAGGGACATAACAATTGTATCTATGAATAAAACACAGAAATATTTGAGATATTGAGTTCAAATTTATTGTGGGTGTAGTGCAAGCATTACATTTTATAAATGAAATTCTATATCGGTCATATGACCACCACGAGCCCGTTTACAGCGGTCGATTCTTTGGACCCAATTTTCCACCAAACTGGCACACATTTCGACCGAAACGTTGGCAATTTCGCGTTGGATGTTGTCTTTGAGGTCGTCTAAAGTTGCTGGCTTGTTGGCATAGACCAGTGACTCGATATGGCCCCATACAAAGAAATCCAATGGCGTTAGATCGCATGAACGAGGCGGCCATTCAACCGGACCATTTCTCGAGATAACACGTTCACCAAATTTGCCTTTCAATAAATCGATTGTGACGCGTGCTGTGTGGCTAGTGGCACCGTCTTGTTGAAACCACATATCGTTGATGTCAAGTTAATCCAATTCTGGCCACAAATAATCTTCCAACATAGCACGATAGCGCTCTCCATTGACGGTAACATGACGGTCGTTTTCATCCTCGAAAAAATACGGTCCAATCACACCTCCGGCATGTAAACCGCACCAAACAGTCACTTTTTGCGGATACAACGGTGTTTCAAGAAGTACATTTGGATTTGTTGCTGACCAATAACGCATATTTTGCTTATTAACAAAGGCATTGAGCCAGAAATGAGGTTCATCGTTGAAGATGATTTTTCGATGAAATTCTTCATTTTCTTCAAGCTTTGCCAGAACCCAATTGGAGAAGTTTCGGCGTTTCAAATGATCAAATGACTTTAGTTCTTGAGTCAATTTAATCTTGAAATCATGTAGGCCAAGATCTTTTCGCATAATACGCCACAGTGTCGTTTGAGCGATGCCCAATTCTTGAGAATGACGTGGAATCGACTGATTTGGCTCAATTTGAATCGATGCACTTACGGCTGCGATTATTTCTTCGCTTCGAGCAATACGACGTCTTTTTGGCACCGGAACGTCCAATAGTGTAAATTTCGTCTCGAATTTATCCACTATAGCACGCACAGCCTGTCGGGTGGGACGATTATTACGGTCGAAAGAATTTCCAAAAATTTGAGGCCTTTCCACGAAAAACCCCAGTGTGGTAGCTAAGGGTTAAAGTTGCGACCAGCGACTCAGAATTTCAATAGTAATTTTTAATAATTTCCAAACGTTGCTGGTTCGTGAACTTTACCATGATGAAAATGTTGACTTTAAGTAACGTTTTGACATTGACAGTTCATTCAAAAAGTTTAAGAGTGCGTTCATATAAAGATACGAAATTGTTATGCCCCTATTGGAAACCCCTTTATATGCACTGTTTCCCAGTGAATTTTACTAATTCCGATTTGGGAAGCCCAAACTCGAAATAATCTTAATGTTCAAACAAACTATAATTCAAAACCAAATTTGGTCGTTTACGGATTTGAGAATTTGGACTGATTCAGATTTCTTAGTTTCGAAATGTGTCTTCTTTCTAGAAAATGTAGATATAATGTAAGTGAATATTTACATGAATTTATGTAAAATGAATAGGACTCAAATGTATGAATTGTAAATAGCTAATTGTAAGAGATCAATTCAATGCTTTGTTCTAATCATGGAATTGTGTTTAAACTATTATCTATCTTCTTTCATAAAATTTATCATTTTAAAACTTTATTCACGCTAGCCTAAATAATTATTATCAGAAATGAAAATTGAAACCGAATTAAGAAGTATTAAATAAATTTCTCTAATTGATAAATAAAATTCACATGTAAAAAAAAAATGCTCAACTTAATAAACTTAAAATTCATTTGCCTAAACTAAGCTGATTCATATATCGATATACTTACTTTGTTATTCATCACAATACCCAAAAAATTTCTAACTCTAATTGTTTATTACTTCAATTTATTCTCAAATTGATGCCATTGAAGGTAGATTTCGTGCAAAAAAAAACAGATCTCTGGGTAAAAAGTTTTTCTATAATTTTAAAAGTTGAAATGTTATTATCAGTTGTGTTTTATGAAAGAAAAAACATTATTTTTTATGAAGAAAATTTTAAACTTATGAAAAATAATACTTTTAATGATGTTTTTTGTAATACAGCTTCCCTTGCTATCGTTTCTTACCAATATTTTAAAAATGATTGAATTTTCATAAATCATGGCTTATTTTCTCGCGAGAAATATTCTCTACAATTCTACCATTTCTAATTTGGAAAATAAAGTTTTTAATTGCTGAAATCATTAAATGAAGTTTTTCAAAGCAAAAAAAAACATTTTTGTTATAAAATAACTATATTTTATGATTATTGACTTATTTTGAAAATTGGAAGTTTCCCATAACGCAACTGATAATATCATTTCAACTCTCAAAATTATAGAAAAACTTTTTTTTCCAAAGACCAATTTCTACAAGTTTCACTAAACTACGTTTTCAATCACATAAAAATATGTCAAAGTCAAAACATTCTTCGGCAAAAATGTGAAGCTGTAGAAACAAATTTGAAACTAATAAAGCTTGTAGTAAAGTTTGAATCATTTTTCTAAAATTTAATAATTTAACTGCCAGAAATTCTCACTACATTCCATCTTTTCTGAAATTAAAAATTAAGTTCATGAAAACTGTAAAAGTGTGCGAGTTTATCTACTTACAGTTTTGAACGTTTATTGGACGATGACATTTTTTCTTTTAAAACAAAATTAATTATCATGTCTATATTCAGAGCCTTTTAAATATAAGATCTCTTATCAAATATACCCTACTTTTTTAATTTAATGGGGAAAAAACTAATAAGTTAGTTTAAAAAAAATATATTTTTCACCATGCAATGAACGTTCAAAATTGTAAGTACATAGTAGGTTTCCACAAATTGACAGCAGCTTCCTGTGGTCGTAGTGCGCAGCAAAGCGTATCAAAATTATCTCAAAGATGAGCGTTTCATTAGGGCTTGAAGATTTAGTTCAAGTATGGCAATAAAAGTTAGGTGCTCGTACTTCACTTCCTGAACTTTGTCTTGCAAATGTGTACAAGAGTAGACAGCTGGGTACGTATAAAGTAAAACCAGGAAGGAGGTAGGTGGTTCACTCAAGCGCATCGACTGTAGTTCACAAACTAATCGGCAATTCTATCTTCCGTTGACTGTTATATGCATAGGGGTAGTTCAGACGGTGGATGGTTGGCCTCCGGGCGAGATGCATGCATATTTGGCAGCCGCGGGCGACCTTGTACCATCGGAGCGAACGTTGTACCCGTAACGGTTCGGTAACGGCTTCGATATGCAAATATATTCATTACGTCGCCACGCCACGCCTTGTGAGAGACCAAAAACCATGAGGACAATCATGTGTATTCAAGCACACTGAGCTTCCGACCAAATATCTCTGTTGAATATTATTGTTACTCATTTCCGTCGACCGCTTTGCCTCTTCATTTAATCAGAATAACTCATTTTTCAAGTTTTTTTTCTTCTTCATTTATAATACAATACTATTTTATTTCGAAAGATTGACTCATTGAAATAACTTCAAAAGAAAATAACACTTTTTAGAAACCTGAGAAGAATTTAAAAATCATTAATTTTAATGTATTTATTCAAAAAAATTAGTTTGACACAAAATTATTCGTTGATTAATACTTATCTGATGATTCAGATTTTTCTAACTCCTTTATAAATTATCTTTATATATATTTAACCTTAAAAAACGGTACCTCGTCTTGTTCATTGGAATATTTTTTTACAATTGAGCCCACGGGAAGAAGAACTGGCCGAGCGCTAGAAAAAGGGGAAAAGTACTGTCCACTTTCTAAAATTGAATTAAAAAAAAAGTTATAAAAACTCAAAATAAAAAAATATAAGCTGATAGAGCTTGTCAAAATACAACTTTTATTCTTCAAGTATTTTTTAGTCCAACATGATTATTACGAAAAGAAAATATAAAAGGTATTTTTTGAATAACCTAAAATCAATGTTTCAAAAAACATAAATTGCGATTTCTCGGTAAGTACTGCACGCAATGGATTAAATTTTGCGTATTTTCATTCAGTATTCATTGCTGATGCCGAATAGTCATTTAAAAACAATAAATACCATCAACATCTGATAATATTCAATAAAAAATCAATACCTGTTAATTCTTTGTTTTTCGCGATTCGGAGTGAAAAAGTGACGAATAAATTTTATGTTTCGAAAAATATGAAGTGACAAAGTTATTTATTTGTATTTAAGGAAGTTTTTCGGAAAATTTCAAATTAGACGTAATAAAAATAAAGAATTGAGAGGGTTGTTAATAAAAAGCGCGCGACCCACGAAACGCTAAAGTTGAATTATTTAACAGAATTCCACGGTTTTCTTAGTTTATTTGGATATTCGTTTAAATATTTGCCACTGAAAATCATTAAAATTCATAATATGTAACAATAAACTAAAATTATTCAAGTTCAAACTTCTCCCACCTCCAAAACCTTATATATATAATGAATTGTGTGAAACACCTCAGGACGATTCCATTGGAATAAGCGCGGAAAAAATTAAAGATGTTCGAGCCTTATTAAGATATTTGAGCCCAGGTGGAAAAAAATATTACAAAGATATATTCACGAAAGTTCCAGTTAAGAAATCCAAATGAAATAGTTTTTTAAGATGCAAGATTAAGGTATTATTATTGAGGTAGTATAGAATGATGTTTTAATAGATATATTGTGTACATTTGTAAATTATTTTCATTTTTATAATAATAAAATTTGTATAAAAAATACAAATCGTCAAATTTAATTTCACGATTAATTGCTTACGAAAAAATTATGTACAATGGCATGATTTTCAGTAGCAAATTCACAAGTAAACTAAGAAAACCGCGGAATTCTGTTGAATAATTCAACTTTAGCGCTTCGTGCGTCGCGCGCTTTTTATCAACAACCCTCTCAATACTTTATTTTTAGTACGACTAATTTGAAATTTTCCGAAAAACTTCCTTAAATACAAATAAATAACTTTGTCCCTTCATATTTTTCGAAACATAAAATTTATTCGTCACTTTTTCACTCCGAATCGCGAAAAACAAAGAATTAACAGGTATTGATTTTTTATTGAATATTATCAGATGTTGATGGTATTTATTGTTTTTAAATGACTATTCGGCATCAGCAATGAATACTGAATGAAAATACGCAAAATTTAATCCATTGCGTGCAGTACTTACCGAGAAATCGCAATTTATGTTTTTTGAAACATTGATTTTAGGTTATTCAAAAAATACCTTTTATATTTTCTTTTCGTAATAATCATGTAAATACTTGAAGAATAAAAGTTGTATTTTGACAAGCTCTATCAACTTATATTTTTTTATTTTGAGTTTTTATAACTTTTTTTAAATTCAATTTTAGAAAGTGGACAATACTTTTCCCCTTTTTCGAGCGCTCGGCGAGTTCTTCTTCCCGTGGGCTCAATTCTACTCGTTAAACTTTTTTTAGAAATTATACGCTGTTTACAATCTTTTTATTCAACAAAATCAATAAAAAATTTAACGACTGGAATTCTAGAAAATGTTCCAATGAAAAAAATGAATAACTATGGATAAATAAATAATGTTTACCAAAACTTATTTTTTCCACTAGCGGATCATAAAGTGCATTTTATTGCTCCCTACGGAGCGAATAAATCCATTTTTGACCTCCCAGTAGAAGAAAGTGTGCAAAACAGGAATAGTATATTGTGCAACTAGGGAAAATAAATGTTTATCCCGTATTGCACACGATTTTCTGTCAACTTGGGGTCCAAAAAATAGATTTTTTTCCCTCCAGGGGTCAATAAAATGCCTTTATGACCCTCTAGTAGAAAATAGTATATCGTGCAACTACGAAAAAAAATGATTTTACGTGTGTGAAGTTTGATGCCCGAGCAGAGGGAGGTCAACGATAAATACGAGTAAAATAAATGTTTCTCCCATGTTGCATATGGTTTTTTTCCACATGGGGGTCAGAATAGTATATTGTGCAACTAGAGAAAAAAAATTTATTTTGCGAGTGTGAGGTTTTACGCCCGTTCAAAACGAGGCCAACAACCACACGAGTAAAATTAATGTTTTTCCAGTGTCGCACTCGATTTTTTTTCTACAAGGGGTTCAAAAATGGATTTTTTTTGCCCCACAGAGGTCAATAAAATGCTCTTTATGTGCCTCAGCCGCGGAAACTCGTTTTTCCGTTACAGCTGAGAGTAAAGCAATGTTGTATATTCCGTTACAGAGGAATACAATGTAGAAATTGAACTGCGCATGCGCATTATAGTCTTATAGCGGAACGCAATCTATTTCTTATTCTTCTTCTTCTCACTTCTTCTTCGTACAGCGTTAGCACTGACTACTACACAAGACCGATAAAATCAAAATGGCCGGGACTACGCCTTGGCTTCGATCTCCTGCGAACATTGTCGCTCGTCACGCAATCACCCTCATTGTTTGCCTAGGCACATAATATACTATTATGATCCTCCAGTAGAAAATAGTACATTGTACAACAAGGGGGTAAAGTTGATCATTTAATCGCACGAGATTTTAAATGATCTTACCCCCGTGTTGTACACGGTACTTTATGCAACAAAAGCATGTTTTTCTCGCTTTTTGACGTGTGTTTTACGGGCGTAAAGTTTGTTATTTTAGTCCTGCGGGCGTAAATAGGGAGTGGGGGGTGCTTAAATGACTACTTTTAAGCACTCCATCCCTATTTACGCCCTAGGGCTTAAATTTCAAACTTTATGCCCGCAAAACAAGCGTCAAAAAGCAAGAAAAACATGCTTGTGTTGTATAAACAAATTTATTTTACTAGTTTCATTGTTGTCCTCGCTTTGCTTGTACATCAAACATCACACTCACAAAATAAATTGTTTTTCCCTAGTGGCACAATATATTTTATAAAAAATGTATTTTTGCCTCTTCTAAAATGCATCGCGACTAATTTTGTACCACTTTCCTTGCATCCTTAAAAGTTCAACAGTTTAACGTTTTGTCAAAGGGTCGAATCCCCTTAAATGACATTTTAAACTCGATTCAAGAAATTTAAAGCTGATCTTTTAACAAAGGAATATCAGTAGTACTTGAATAATCAGACGCAAAAGTTATGAAATTGCACCAAGTTTATCAAATTAGGAATAACTTTCTTCAATCTCTAGGTTCTTAATGCAAGCTTATTAAACTTGAAATAATGAGACAATTGTGAAAGTTATTTTTCAATTGAGTTAGCTGAGTTTCTAAACTTAGTTCTTGATCATCATTATCGTAGCGTTGAAACGATATTAATTAACAGCCAAGTTGGTAAACAATTCGTTTCGCCAGGAATCGCTGGTACGGCAGGCCTTGTCGACAATACACTCCTAACGTGCTCGACATTCCGATTTTTATTGAACGGCAAGTAAAGTACTCTCTTTCATCCGTTGCCGAACGATGCGTTCGGTTCAATTCCAACTCGAGTCAACTCGATTCAGCTCGATGTTATTCCACTCGGTGCGACTCTTGGGTTTACTATTGCCCGTGGCATTGCTTTCAGTGCTATTGCTCCAGTACGAGACGCGACATTGATTTCCAGATTCCGATTTAGATAGCTTGATACTTCCCAACCACGAACCCAGAATTTACGTCGGTACTTTTAGTCATGTGATGGTTGGCTTCAACAAAACCAGTTAAACGCCTTGTCACCTCTATGATCTTTCATATATGTGTGAATCTGCACATCAATTCAGTGAGATTTTACGTCTAGATTCTCGAATAACCACAGAGTGATTTATAAACACGATAGATGTATAATAAATAAAGATAGAGGGTCTTGAAACAATATCGGTCATTTTTTATCTTGAGTTTGATCCAATACGTATATCTTCATGCTTCACTCATTCATAATAATTTTAAAAACTCAATAAAACATATTATGAAAAGTAATTTTGAAGAAATCTTTGCTAATAATATTTTTTGCTCTGGTGGAAAATTGAACAATTAATTTACTATGAAGTTATTATACAAAAAGTGAAATTGCATTGCTTCACAATTTTTTATATTTTCAGCAACGATAGGGGAAAACCGGCTAAATTGCACGCTGATTTACAGAAAATAATAATATCTAAGCAAACGAAAATAGTCATATCATTCTATTGCTTAATAAATTTGAATTGATAATAATAAGTTTTTGGTGTTTGATGGTTATGATCTGACCGCTTGAATTAAGTTTCTAACTATCACGAATTGAAACATAATCGGACTAATTCTCCAACGTGATGTTCATTGACATGTAAACTTACAATTGGAAAAAGATTTTTGCACGATTTATAAGTTCTCTGATGTTATTAATATTATAAACGCGTGTTTTTGAATAATCCATCCAATTTAATACATACAATTCCATGTATTGCATTGTATGAAATAGAATATATTCTATTTGTACCTAAAAATTAGTTTAAAACTAATAAAATATCTTACAAGTGACTTTTGTTACTCGAATATAATTCAAAATCTAGAACATATAACTAATACATAGCAAGAGTACATTGTGATATTCCCGCGCCAAGTTAGCCGCCATGGCGGGTAAATTTACGTATCTCCCGTCCTCTAGAAAACTGGATAAATACCTGCTTTTTCCCTATTTTCCATGTAAGATTTATTCATTAAACAGTTTAGTCAAGATATCAAGCTATCCAGATCATAATTTTTCATAATTTTTCATAATTTTTAATCCTATACATTTATTTTAAACTTTGCCCATTGTAGCCGCTTTTCCCCTGCGTTAAGTAATTATCCATACAAAAAGAAAGTATTAAATACATTGTTCCTGTTGATACAAAAAGTTGTCGCTTTCTTCTAATGCGCGACATCGACCTCAATAAAATAAATTTTCAAAATCAAAACTGGTTAAATAATTTTTAAAGAAAATCACTCTTAGTTTTCTTCTTGCTTTCAATATAACTCCCATAAAAATCATGTCTAAAACATGTATAATATTTCAAGAAATTTAAGTTTAAATTTAGTACCAACTTTACAACAAAAATTTTGTCCAGAGCTGACTGGGGGCAGCAAAAATACTTATGCAATACTTATCCTGCCACGACCTTTGAGGAAAGTTTTGCGTATAGGAACCTTTGAAGTTTGAACTCTCAGGTCATGTTCATGCAAAGAGCACTTTCACCTTCTTTCTTTTAGCTGGTATCGCTCCTAGTTTCCTAGGCTATGTGTATAGTCGTAGCGAATTAGTACTGCTACAATAAACCGAAGTAAGTGTAACCTAAGATTTCATTAGTTAACACTCGAGCGCACGCTGGGAAATTTATAGCATGAGTGCTTTCATATAATTCTATAGGTAGTTAAAATGTGAACGCATAAATTAATTTTATAGTAGTGTCATGCATTGTTTGAACGTTGATTTGATTGAAAATTAGTAATCGCCGGAATACAGTATTTGCTGAGTGGTATGAATGATAAGCTTGTTATTCTGATTACTAGCAAACTCGTTATTCTAATGCAGACCACAGTGTGCTTGCTAAAAACTCTCTGGTATCCTCTACTTTAATTACAACAGTTCAAATTACACTACCAGAAATTAATCAATTTCCAATTTGATCAAACAGTATTTTTATTCCGTATTTGGAGGAATAGCAAAAAAATTTTAAGTGAATGAAGATTTGAAAATTGATTGAATGTACTAAAACATTACTAATTACTTAGTTGATATAAAAAGGCTGCTCAAGTCCATTTGAAGCTTTGCTATTGGTGACTTAATCTGGGTAGTGTTACTATAGAAAACGATGTATTTATCGTTAGTGGGTTGGTTGAGGAATCTTTGCAAGGTTGCCTCTCTCTTCAGAGAGTTTCTACTAATTTCCCCCAAGTCGAAATAGTCCGTTAACACCCCAGAGAGTCCAAAGAGGAGAGCCAAAGACGAAGATAGATTCTTAGGGTTGTGCAAGGGGTAGATAAAGAAAACAAGATGGTGAAGCAAAGGAGAAGCAGAGATGCACAAACGAGGGTTGAATTGGCGAACTTGATCCATTTAGTTTCAACTTCTATCTTACTTTCTCACTCTCTCTCTCTCTTCCTCTCTCTGTTTCTATTTGCATCTCCTTCCTTCTATCACACAAAAGCCGGAAATTTGGAAACTTGATTCTCCGAGTCCGTTTCTCGCATTCGGACACGCTTTAGGAGTTTCTGTTCAGATCTAACACTTGCATCTTAATTTTCTTACTGCGCTACGTCTGCCCTGTCCTGCTTTATCTATATCTGTTTCCAAACCCATTCTGCTTGTACTAATGCAAATGGTGATAATAGCATTTAATTTTGCGATTTTCATAAACAAAACGTAAAGTTGAAAGAAATTTTAAAGTTACATTTATATGCATGACTCTTTTTCAATTTAAGGAAGAACTTAAAGAACATTTAAAAAATCTTAAAGAATGTGAAACTGGGTAATGGTGTAATTTTTAGTTCTGGGGAATAGAAATAAAATCGGAATTTCGCTTTATTAACTTTAGGACGTCTCATATTTTTCATAAAAGTAATATCACTATGCTTTATTACCTGTAATTGTGAGTTTTGCATATTTTCAGATTCATTGCAACTAGAATTCCATTGTGCAAAATAAATATGAATTCTCTTCATAACTTCTGAACGTTCATTAAACGATGAAAATTTTTTTTTTCAAAACGAAATCATCATATCTATATTTAGGGTCTTTCAAATACACAGCCTGTCACGAAATGAACGCTACTTTTTGATTTACTGGGGAAAATAGTATATTACGTGCCACTGCGCACAATGAGGGTTATTGCGTGACGAGCGACAATGCTCGCAGGAGCAATATACTACATTGCGCTACTGTTAACTGTAGCGAAAAAACGAGTTTGCGCACCGGTGGCACATAAAATAAATTATCTCGTTTAAAAAAAAAAAAATATTATTATATGATGGAACCTTTTCGAAAAATAATTTGCCTGATTAGGCAATATATTACAAAGTTAAGATTCTAAAAACAGTTAATTGATTGATATTAAGGCCGCATGGTAGACTCTGACGTCATCAATTATATACGACCGCTTTATAATTAGTATAATAATTTTTAAAAAATTTGCGGAGAAGAGAGTAATGCGCTACATATTTCTGCATTGCTCTCTTCTCCGGAAACTTTGTTGAAATTATTATTTTACTAACAAAGTGGTCGTATGTAATTGGTGACGTCAGACCCTATCACACGGCCTTAAGGGGGTCTTCTCATCAGTGGCTCATAAAAAAGGTGGTTTTTTAGGATTTTCTTTAAACATGAAAACAGGAAGAGAAACAAATGATCTTTTGCGTATCTTTGAACATATATTTATTCAACAATAAAAAGTTTTTTGAATGTCAAAATAAATAAAAATGGCGGATTTATAAACAATCTCGCGCAGCAGCTCGCCGCGGACAACTCAAACTCCGTGAAAAATTCAGCCCGTAATTTTTACCTGAAACAAAAAATTAAAATACTTCCTTATTCGGAAGGCTTTTCCGCACAGTATAGTCTATTATGGTGATTGAAAGTTGAAATTTGAATATTTTAGTCATTTTTTAATAAAGTACTCGATTTTTCGGCCTTTTTTAGCAGTAAGTGCGTTAATAAGATTGTAAAAAGAGATTTTTTAATACATTTTTCTAACTCAGTCTGTGCACAATTAAAGTATCTAAAAAACAGTGTATTACTTGTATACATAGCTTTTATATTTTTTTTGTAATCGTGCATGGAATTTCAAAGAAAAAGGTCTTCATAAAATGGGCTTTAAAGTTTTTCGAAGGAAAAAAATCAAATTAAAGGAAACTTACAGGCATGAGATGTTAATCAGCTATACTTTGAAACTTTGCAAGAATATTCTCAGATAATAATTCTAACGATTGAAGCAACAAAAAAAATCGATTTTTTGAAGCTGACTGATGAGGAGACCCCTTACTGTGACAATTTTAATTGGATATAAATCGCTGTTATGAATTGAAGCAGTTTAACCAGTTTTACTAAAAAATCTGTTGTTATTGGGTTGTCCCAGAAGCATTTGCCGATTTTTTCATACAAATTAAACACATTTTTTAAAATACAAGGAATGAACTTTAATCAATGATATATTTTACATTTTGTTCAATGACCTTTTTCCATCTTTCTGGTAACTTCATGATTCCACGCTCATAGAACTTCTAGTCTTTATCAGCAAAAAACTGAACCAATTGCGATTTCACAGCTTCATCATCATTGAATCTTTTACAATTCAAGGAGTTCTGCAGAGATCAAAATAAATAGTAATCTGATGGTACCAGGTCAGGGGTATATGGTAGATGTAACATCACTTCCCAACCAAGCCTTAATATTTTTTGGCGAGTGGCTAAAGATGTGTCTGGTGTAGCGTTGTCATGATGAAAAACCAAACAGACAGCATAATCTTTTTTTGATGCAATTCAGCTTCCGATGTTGTTTGTGGTGGTTCATCACGCTTGGACCATGATCGTTTTCGAACGACGTTATTGTAAATAATCCATTTGTGTATATGACGGTTGATTGTTGATTTTGGTATTTTTAACATATCTTCAATCTATGGCACACTGAGAAAAAAATGCTATTGTATCAAAAGCATTTCTTTCCAAAAGCATGTATACACTGAAAAAAAAAGTATACAAGTAGCTAAGAGAACTATATTTTGGTCCTCAGAACCAGAAAATATTGCTATCAGACCAATGCTACGGTATGGTCCTCAGAACTATACGAGTATAGGTGAGACAGCTATACAAGTTCGTTGATATGACAAAACCATGTATAGCGATCGTTAACAAAATATTATGCCATCGTTATTGCTCTTGTGAATTTTCGCGTGTGATAAAACAATACGCGATACGCAAAAATGATCTTTCAAAGAAAGAAAAAATGCTCCAAACAAATCGACAAATGCTTCGAAAAAACGCCTCGAAAAAATGACACTTCTTTCTCATTTCGAGGTTAGAGTCGCGTACATGCGAAGCAATGTATAGGCCGCGCGGCAAACCAGTATAGTTGTCTCACCTATACTGCATGGGTCGAGACACTATATACCGGTATAGATTGAACAGCTATACTCTTTTTTCCGTGTACTATTAATTCATAAAAATATACTACAAGAACCAATAATTATGTTACGAATTCTATAGCATATTGATTTGAATCCATGATATACATGCTTTTGGAAAGAAATGCTTTTGATTCAATAGCATTTTTTCTCAGTGCACAGTTACATGACGATCCGATTCGATTATGGCTTTGATTTGGTCATCATCAACTTCATTTGGGCGACCTAAACGTTGCTCATCTTTGAGTGAAAAATCCCAAGAACGAAATTTATCAAACCAATTTCGACACTGTCTCTCTTTTGATGCTTCCTCACCATACATATCACATAACTTTTCAGCAGCCTGTGCTGCGTTCTTTCCTTTACGGAAATAAAAAAGCAAAATATGACGAAAATGCTCGTTTTTACACCAGAAGGAAAAAATCATGACATTGAAAGAAGCCATTCAAAAAGATGGTCAAAGACATCTAAATGTGAAATCGGCAATTACTTCTGGGACAACCCAATATTAATGTCGACTATTCACATATTTTAATCAGCTTTCATATATAATAATGTAGAATATTAATTAATTTTGCTCTTCAAGTAGTAATTAAATTCTTATGACTTATAACCACTTTAAAGAGAATAATTAGCGAATAATTTTCTGAAAAAATAGGAAAGGATAAGAGGGAGTTAAAAGGGGTTTACGTACAATTGAGGGAGGCAGTGCTTTATAATAGCAGGATGAAAACACAATAGCACCTAGTCTACTATTCTCTTCGTCCCTCTGGTTTCCATCTCACCCCCTTCATGAACGACGTTGCCGCCGCCACTCTTGCACTTGGAAACTTTGCATAAATATACTATAAACTATTGTTTCGAGAGAGCGCGCTGCCGGTAGCGAGCCGTTCTCTAGGAGCGTGCACCAGTTATTTATCGTTGTAGGTTAATGAATTTCCCCTTTTAGCCTCGATTTATTGGTTAATCCGAGAAGGTTCGCGGCTGCTGCCAACTTTGCCGGTACTCTCGTTTATACCATGAGTGAGGCCCGTGGTTGTTTGTTTTACAAATGGCAATAATAAACAAATATATTCCCTTATGTCAATAAGAAAAGGTGTAAAATAAAAAGCGCATAAAGCAAGGTGGAAAACTTTCATTAAACTTCATAGTCTTGAATCCTGCTCTGATCACATCTAAGTTTGCCGTTCAAATTTATAAGAATTTGAATACAAAATTTGAATTTGTTTTAAATTTTCATATAATAATTCAAGACGGAGAAGAAATCTGTATCAGTCCGGATTCGAACCAGGAACACCAAATTTACATGAGTGGTACACTACCGATTACCACCCATGTAATGTTGGTTCTTCAATTACTGTCTAGAAGAGTCAAAAAAATGAAATTTAAATTAATAAAACAAAATTTTTGAGTAAATAAAACTAAAAGGAATATTGTTAATTATAGTTGACTGTAATATTGACTTTAACATCTTCTATTATATTTTCCAAATTCCCAGCAAGGTGGTATGAGAAGTAAAAGTTATTTCACAGGAATTTAGTCACGTGGTCTAGTTAATTCACGACCTTAGCAGTAGTTATAACACATTGCATATAACATTGCATAACATTACATAACATTACATATACTTGTAATTTGTTTGAAAACTACAATACACACTGTACAAAATTTGTTTATTTAATAAATTCTAAACAAATTATTTTAAATAAAGTTCGACAAGTATAATGGCCAATAATCGTCAAGAGAACATAACAAGATACTATTCATTATTATTCAACAAAAATTGAAATTAGTTTCAAGGGAGTTAAGAAAAATCATGAAATGTCAGATAAATATTAATAGAAAAATAATTTTTTCTAAGGAATATATTTTTACTTCATTTAATACTTCTTACATTATCATAAATATTAACAAAGAATTGAAGAATACATATATCTCGTGTTTTAAAATCTCAAGATAAACTTTATCGTAACATTTTAAAATTGTATGTAAAATAATCGAGTTACTTCTCCATGTTTCTTTTTATGCCTTTTAGAGATGGTCATTTTGACCATCTAAAAGATTGTCCTATAGTTGACCATATACTTACAGTTTTGAACGTTCATTGAAGGGTGGAAAACATTTTTTTTTGTAAACTAACTGATTGGTTTATTCCCTATTAAATTAAAAAGTAGCGTATATTTAATAACAGATTGTATACTTAAAAGGCTCTGAATATAGATATAATAATTAATTTTGTTTTGAACAAAAATTTTTTGTCATCGTTCAATGAACGTTCAAAACTGTAAGTACATTAGTTGACCCACAAATATAGTCAGCCTGACATTCTAAATATTCAGATTGATTTCTCATTTTTCGCGTGATGAAAAGGAAATAGACTATATAAAATAGTACTAACAGAAGAATTTGAAAAATATCGATTTCAATGAATATTATAAGAATTCTTGTATAACTATTTATAGTCTCTCTCTTTTGGAATGAACGGAAAATACTTCAAGAGAAGTAGTAAAAACTGACAACCGGGTGTTCGTTTGGTTGAGTGATGTACCGTGAGGAAAGTTGAGTGTATATCTTTATATACAACGAGTATCGTCTTTCTTTGATGCACTTTTTCTCATTTCTTTTTAATATAAACGAGCTTTTTTACCCAGGAGAAGTTCACTCTTCTTTTGTAGTATTTCGAGCAAAAAAAAAGTGTGCAACGATTTTAATTTGTGTGATCCTTTTCACGGTGATTTGTAGGTAACAGTTAATTTTATTCGTCGGAAATAGTGCAGTGGAACATTGATACAAATAATGTATTGCCATAAATCAACAAATAACCAACGATTAGAAATCCGTCAATTAAAAATCATTCCATAATATTAGTACATCATACTAAAAACTTACATAAAGCTCCAGTAGCTTTTTAAATTCTCATCATACAAGAAGGTATTAGTTTTATGAGAAAAATGGCTTTCGAAATTTGCATCAAATCTTTACGTTTTGAGACCCCCTGAGTCAGGAAAAACGGTTTTTACGAAAGTGTCTGTCTGTGTGTAGGTCGTATACTCGATAACTTCCAATGGAATTATTGGATTGAATTCATCTTTAGTATACTTCATAGGAGCAGAAAAGGTAAGGACAAGTTCGTTAATCAACCACATCCGACAATCTCTACTAATTATCCTAATAATATTTTTCGATTAAACTAAAATTAGGAAAATTACATTATGTTAAAACTTGAAAAAAGTCAATATCCAAATTTCATTTCTTAATTAAATTTTACGGGATACGAAAAAAAAGTTATGATTCTAAATTGTTTACTACATAAAGATCTACACTCAAGCAGAAATCATGACACTCTTCCGACTGTAACGATCGGTTAAATGTTGGTTCGATGTAGGAGATCGACTGTTGATTACCAACGTTGGTACAATGTTGGGAAACAATTGGCCCAACCTTATTCCGACTGTGGAAAAAGTAATTTACCGACAGTGGATGTACAAGGTCTATCCAGTGTCTATTCAGCCCCGGTAGTCGACTGTAAAATACCAACGTTTGTACAGTGTTGGATGTAAAACAGGCCCAACCTTCTTCCGACTGTGGGAAAAGTAATTTTTCGACAGTAAATGTACAAGGTCCACCCAGTGTCTAATCGACTCTGATAATTAACATTGTAAACTACCCAGTGTTTGTACAAAGTTGATTCGACACTGGTACACTCTAAAAAAAATCTATTAATAGTGAAGTTAGGTTCCTTTCAGAATGCATCAATTGAAATTAAGCATATTTCTTTTGTCTATCAACAGAATCGTTTTACTGTTATTGTGGCATTGATGATAACCGATTTAATATTGGCATTTGTCAAAGTTGGGCTTGTGTACATTTCTAATATTTATATTAGATAGGTATTATCATACAATTTGTTTTCTTTTATCCTCGAAATTATTATTTTTTGTACGAGAAAGGATTTCATTTCAAGACCAAAGGAAATACTTTGACAGTAAAAGGTTAGCATTTGAAACGATAATCGTTCAACTGCTAAAGGATTTCCTCTCATGCCAATTTTGAATAGAAAATTCTCTAATAGTGAAGGGAATCGTTTGAGAGTCAATAGTATGGTTTTAGAGTGTAGTCTTCTTTAAGAAATGTCTTTGACCGTTAAACATGGATTTAATAATAAAAGTATATAACCAGTATTTTAGAAATGTTGACAGCCACTGTTGAAAATATGTTGGTTACCAGTATTGATACAACGTTGGAAACTGGTGTTGTACCAACGCAGTACATCGTTATCATTTCGACTGTTCGCCGACAGTCGGAAGTTGGTTTCCAACGTTGGATCGACGTTGGTCCGATTGTTAATTTCTGCTTGGGCAAGTTTGAATCGCAACGCTTTTTCATAAGATGTATTTTTTTTAAATTCAAAAAAATACTATTGAAAATCCAAAAATCAATTTTTTAACAATAATATGTGAAATACCAAAACATACGGTTGAAATTAAAAAATTCCATTATTTAAACAAAATATGTGAGATACAAAAAAACGTTTAGATGGAAAATTATTTGCCTAAATGAGGTCCACATATTCTCAGTAGGACAATTTTGACAAGATGTATATTTTATGTTTTGATTTTAAATATTGATAATTAAAAATTCTATTTGTAACAAAAATATGTGAGATACAAAATAAGCGTTGAAATAAAAAATCGTTTGCTTAAAAATTGTCTACGAACTTTTACCTTTTCGAGATATTTGGTAGAAAATAAATTTTTTAATCGTGTAAATTATTAGAAAGTTACAGAAATGTATACAGAAAATAGAGCGCGAAGCGCGAGTGTCATCATGAGAATGTGTTCCTTGAGGCTGATATAGAGCTTTAAGTAAATTGAATTACCTTTTCCAGTTGAAATAAAAGAAAAATTTAGTAACTTTGAGAAAATGTAATTCACATCTACAATACTGTATAAAATTGAATTGAGCTTCAGTATCAAATTACAAGAAATAAACTTATATGTATGCCAAAGAATATAAGACCGTTCGCGAAATCCAAACAGAACGGAGCGCGCACCCTAGGCGCGCTCAAACTTGCGAGTCGCGCGATGAGGATGAGCCCGCGAAGCGGACAGATTTTTTCTTTTATTAATATATTTCATAATTTTACTTTTCGTACATATATAAATCTCTTTACACTAAAACTTTTATTATAAATAAACAATCCCCAGAAGTTTCTTACGCTTTGTGGTTAAATCAATATCAAAAAAGCATTCACAGTTCACACTTCTCTGTTCATTCACTCATACCTCGCTTTCCGAGTGTTAATTTTCAGTACTCTAGCAATGCATGCGGTTGAGCGTGTCAGCAATTCATGCAAACAGTTTTCGAAAGTTTAATCGGTTCATCCGTCGGCTTTGCCCAGCGTAGTTTGGATTTCAAGTTCGTACGTATAGCAGAGGGTAAGCATAAAAAGAGATGAGTAATGAAAGCGAGAATAAGAGAAAAGGAGATGGCGAGAATAGTCTGATATAAGAGACAGACATGAGAGAAAGAGAAGCAGGAGCAAGAGAAAAGTTGTTATCTGCTTTACAGGTGGTGATAAGACCTCGATTTGTTTCCTCATGCCCTAGACGTAGATTAAAACTGTTTCATCCCCAGCCACTCCTAGACAGAACTTTAATCTATTCCCGCTATTTCATTTCGAATTACTAAACCTCCACCTTTTCTCTCCTTTTCCTTACACTTTCATCTATTTCGGTTAATCCTTCCCCATGAAATATTCGAAAATCACACCTAAAAGGTTCTTACGTTATTTCCCCTACGTAACCTTTAAAAGTATTTGGGGATTCGATAATTCCTTAATATTGAAATGTTTTAATCATTTTTTTATCCCATCCTATTAATTAAGATAATGATTTCAAACTTTCATTATGATAATGTATTCAAAAATTAGTTTACATATTCTTTAAATAGATTATAAAATTCTAATTGAATCAAAAAAAGATTTTTTTCTTGAATGTTGGAATTTAGAATTTAATAATAATATTACAAATGACGTGAATTACGCATTTTCTCAAAGTCACTCAATTTCTTTTTGAATTTAAGTGACAGAGGAAATCCAATTTACTTAAGGCTCTATCAGCCTTAAGGAACACATTCCCATCGTGACGCTCGCGCTTCGCGCTCGATTTTCTGTATACATTTCAGTAACTTTTTAATAAATTACATGATTAAAATAATTTATTTTCTTCCAAATCTCTCAAAAAGAAAAAACAATCGTAGACTTTATTTAAGGAAACGATTTTTCAGAACAACGCTTATTTCGTATCTCACATATTTTGGTGAAAAAAATAGAATTTTTTCAATATTTAAAATCAAAGCATAAAATATACATCCTGTCGAGAAATATCTCAATGAGAATTTGTAGACCTCATTTAGGCAAATAATTTTCCATCTAAACGTTTTTTTTGTATCTCACATATTTTGTCTAAAAAATGGAATTTTTGAATTTTAATCGTATTTTTGGAATTGAAACGAAAAATATATGTTTTATCAGAAACTGTGTGACACGACATTTGTAGACCTTATTGAAACGAACTAATTTGCTTTCCAACGTTTCTTTCGTATTTTACATATTATTATTTTAAAAAATTGAATTTTGGATTTTCAATAGTATTTTTTTAAATTAGAATGAAAAATATACATCTTATGAAAAAATGTTGCAATTCAAATTTGTCATTTTTTACATAAAAGTAATACGTTCTCATCCATTATGAGAATGTAAAAAACTAGTAATCCAACTAGCCATCTCTCGGCTGGTTGATCTTACACACTTATTTTTTGGTGTACAGTGCAATTGCAATAAACAGATTTCCAATAGTGTAGAGTAATATTTCCATTTTACTGTCCTGGTCATTAAATTTTATTAATCTATTGAATATGACCTCAGTTTGCTACTATTAAATCAAAGAAGACGATATCATATCTCAAAATTGTTGTGTGACATTTGAAACATAGATGAATGGTGGCAAATTATTCGTGGCAATGTAACAGATAAAGCAGTAGTAATAACGTGAGTGTACCGAGAAGAGAGTAGAGTAGTACATATATCTCAAAGCTGGGGGATAATTTTAGCCTTTAACCGTCGTACCCCACGCCTATTTCCTCAATCACCGTAGCAGGTCGAAGCGTTGTGGCGATGTGCAAGGGATGTTCCCAATTATCACTAACTACTGCCATCGATGAGATATACTCCGATCGCAATCACTCGTATATCTACACCGCAATAGGGGTAAGATGAGACCATCATGTTCTCTTGCTCATTCTGTTACATCCATAAAAGATCGTTAAATACATAAAAATAGGTATATAAAGTATTACAATCTTAATTATTCTAGTTTCAGATTGCCGCCCACATTCATAGCATATAACTTTTCTTTGACCACTCAATTAAACATACATGATTAATATCAACAATCACATCAAATATAAACTTAATGTAATTTCTTCACTTGAAATAATTAATGTTCTAAAATTCAAAAAAGTTCCTTGACTTTTATTTTATTCCAAATTCCGTTGCTTTTCAATAGATATTAAATAAATAATAAGAGCAGAATTTCCGTAGATATTGAAACTCTGGAATGTGTATTGCAATTTGCAAAGGGTATTAAAACGAGAGAATGTGCAAAATCTTTTGAAGGACTGATGCCACGTTTACTGTCAATTTCACGTGACCGTGCGATTTTAATACCAATTGGAACGGTGGCAGCAATAACAAAAAAGAAGTTGACGAATTTTCAAATTTTGTCGAGTTACCCTTACTTTCTAAACGAGAACGGAAATTGGCACATGGAGTGCGTTTCGCGTGCACTTCGGCAGCAATAAATCAATCCATTGCAATTCTATTCTCTCGCATATGCTGTTTTCGCGATCAGACATGCAATGTAACAATTACTGTGCACTCTGAGCGTCACTCACAATACCTATCACTTGAGCGGAAACCGAGTTGAATCGCACTGTTTCAAGTCTTTTGAATGTGAACACGTTTTTAAATGATTATTTTTTTGATTTGTCTAACATGCTCAAAGTGTTCTTCAACTATATCTAAATATTTCCCGATTTCATTTCCCAAGAAGAATAACATGGCTATATTAAATCATTATTATTTTTAAATCGGTTTTTGATTACATATTCGACATTTTCAGACAAAAGAAAAAAGTTCCTTCCAAATAAATATATAATAATTATACGTTTTTGCCTAGGTGGATTATAAAGTAGCGTATATTTTGTAACAGGTTGTATATTTGAAGGGTCCTAAATATAGATATAATAAAAAATGCCCTTTTCAAAAGGACAATAATCAGTGCAGAACAGATTCATTTGTTCTGAAAAAAGCTTCGAAAAATTGTCATACGTTTTTTACAATATTACAATTAAATCATCGATTCAAGAATTTTTTAATATTTAAGGAAGCAAAGGAATCTTGTTGATTATAAGTTAACGAAATTCTTCCACCCATCGTCTGGGAACTGAAACAAATATTGGTTTTGTCTAGTGGGCTCGGCGATTTACATAATTAAATCTCAGAGAACCTCGAGAACTCTGAACCAGTGTGGATGCGAAAATAGTAATAATTAAAACTCCGCCAGCTTATTTACAGAAATCCCCCAGGGCAAAAGGATACTTGGCTCCTTACGGAGATTTATTAAGAGTCTCTAGTGTATTCTTGGAGGGTGAGACGTCGGCAGGGATCAAAAGTGATTCTTCTTCACGACGAGGACAACAAAAGTTAGAAGCTTTCATGAAAAATTGTTTATATTTGTGAAGTCAGTGAATGTACGTCTTGAGTTATGCTCATAATTTAAAACTTATGAAACAGGTTTTGTTTACACTCTTATAAAAGAAGGTATGCATAAAGTGCGTTCTAAATTTAAATTTATGAGATTATCTTTATAAATTTTCAAATAGTCAGACAATGGGAATGGTACTTTTAAAATATAATTTTCCAAAAAAACCATTTATGTACGAGGGGCACTATTTATATTTTGAGCCTTGGCAATACTGAGTATTCTCAGGTGCCATCTGACATTTGTACTGAAAATTTTGGCATTTTTTACCATAACCACCTTTAGAACGTTTTGTCATTTGTGCGTTATTTGTGTTGTTTACAGTGACTTGAAAATTGTGTCTCAGCAAAAAAATGGAATCAACTCATGAAAATTTTCGTGGGATGATTTATTACGACTTTCGACGTGCATTATAAAGACAAGAATGCATCGATCAACGTGTTTCCACTTTTGGCGATAAAGTCCCATCCTATGCCACTGTGAAACGCTGGTATACTATTAGAAATTTCTACCGCAATTTTACGAAACACGTGACTGGAGTTTTATTCAGTTACAGTTTCGTAAAATTAAGATAGAATTTCAGAATATCCAGTTACATTTTAGTAAATTTAAGAAACAATTTCTTTATTTTTATTTACAAAGTGTTGAATATTCTGATACTTGTATCTATAAATTCTGAAACTTGTAACAGGAATAATTTGACGTTTTGGGTAACTGAAGCTTTATGCAGTTACATATAAATGAAAATTTCATTACAGTTTCGTAATTTTATGATAAATATTATAAAAATTATGTTCGAGTTTGGTAGTTTTAAGATACATGTTATGAAAATTCAGTTGAGTTTCATAAAATTAAGAAAATGTCAGAAATTTCAGTACATTTTTTGCAATTTTAAAATACTTTTACTCAAAAATATCATAAATATCGTCAAATTTTACGTTACCTTTGTGACATAAAAATTTTGTAAATTTCCGAACATTTCTAACAGTGTATGAAGAGTTTAATCGTGGCCGCTATTCGCTCACCGGCGAATTTCGTAAAGGTCGTCAAAAATCGATTGTTGGGATAGGAAACATTAATGCTGTGCAAAAACTGATAATGCAAGGTCATCATGTGACATACTGTGAGTCTGAGGCAACCTTATGCATCAATTTCGCCAGCATATATAAAATATTGCATGAAAATTTAGCCATGAAAAAGATTTGTTCTCGTTGGATCCCGCATAATTTGACAAAAGCATGTTTTGGAGATGTCTCAAGCGGAAAAAAATAAATTACTGATTTTAAATATTAGGCTCAAAATATAAATAGTGCCCTTCGTACATACACGAAAAAAGTAGTTCAATAAAATTTATAGTACTATTTAAGAGTTGGAGATGTAGGCATTTACGGAACAGAGTTCAGGAAAATTAACAACACTATCTAGAATAAAAATGCGGAACATTCAGGAACAATGACTGAAAGTTTCGCATTCTATTTTGAAAAGTTCTGTAAATTTTCCAGAACTCTGTTCCGTAAATGCCTCTATCCCCAACTCATGAACAGTTCTATAATCATCACTGAACTATTTTTTTCTGTGTGAGATCAAAAGAATGGATGCTTTTAAACTGCTGAAAAAGTTGCGCTCACTAAAAAATGTAACAATATTACTTTGTAAGAACATCTGGCATATTTATGTTGTGACCGGTTGTCATGGATTGTGCGTGCAGTGCTGTCGAAACGAGCTGCTAAAACGACACGAACCTATACCTACAGCAACGGGTTTCAGCCTGTTTTCCCCGTTTCAGGCAATTACGGTAAATGCCGGCATTAATGTTGCAAGCTGATCAGATAGGTGAGACCAGTGCAGAACGCGTCGTACGGTGCATTAAATATTTCTCAACTCATATGTATGTATAGTATAAACCACACCGTTACATTTGACCCCGTGAGCTTTCGTGTACACATATTCCACATACTACTCTGTCTGTTAGATAAAAAAGAAACATCAAACAAGCGTACAACCAAACCAAGTGGAAAAGCGGGTAAAAATGTTCATATCAGCCATCTGCAAACACTAATGAAAATTGCAACGGAAATGGCTAGTAATAATTGAAGATAGACACTAAAGCTTTGAAATTCATTACTTCATAAAATTTACTCTCAATTATCTAAAACATTTAATAATATAACACCGAGAGCAAAAGTTCTTAAATTCATTTGGTTCAATCCCGTTCCTATGGTTTCAAAAAATATTATTTTGTATCAAGTACCAAACAAACAAATCTCGTTTCATGATACATATAAATGAAATTATTGATAAATTATTTCGGAAAATACTAGGTAACGTGGATAATGATAAGAGTTTATCATATAAAAGTAATTTGCAGCATCATATCTGATAGGGTCGAAATATGTATTTCCAGAAAAACAATGATTGCTAGAAACACAAATTTTATTTTGAAAGAACACTTTGTTTAGGTCAGGTGATATGTATTTTATGTCCATTAACTAAACACGATATATGTTGCAAACATAACACTTGTACATCTCTCCCGATTGAACGTGCTCTCACGAGTGCATGCACACGACATGATGCACGTTTACATACAGACAAGAGTACTAACGTACCTTCATCGTAACTCAGATCCGGTTTGCTTACCGCACAGCTTAGAATTTATTGCCAACAAAACTACCAACCTAAAACCTAGCTACCCGTTAAGAGTACACAAATCGCGAAGCGCCGTCTAATTACCGTCGCGGAAAATTTAACCTGCAATATCTATGTATCTTAATTGTACTCAAAATAAAAGCAGATAAGTAGCGCATATTCTCTCCGATATCGCTAATCTTATCGGAAATGAGATATAGAGACATCGAGATCAACGATCGACGATAAAGCGCACCTCTAAACTTTACTTTTTAGCCTGGAGTTTCAGACGAGCTTTTTGCACACAATAGTCGTTTTACGATTTTTTTTAGGTTTATGTGCTTACACTGAACCTATAATAATCATAAATCTATATTTATGGCTTAAGAAAATTTTATATAGCATAAATGCAACAAGACGTAATAAGAAAGGCTCAAATCAGAAAGCTTGAAAAAATAATAAAACGGTGTCTCAGAAACCCAGATATACTTCAGATTATAGAATTAAGTTCCTCATTTGAGATGAAATTACAAAAGGTCTTAATGTTTTGAATAGTTAAATTTCCTTTCTTGTACGGATCAACTATGATAAGTTAACATCTTCGGAAAAGAGTGAAAATTTAAAGGAAGTACAGTTATCACACGGAGAAAATGTATGGTTGTGACAACCATAAAAATACCAGTTGTATTTGGGCCACCCACCTATATTAGTTACCAGAATCACATTATTATTTACTCAACCATAAGATAATTTATAACAACTATTCATCTTGTTGAAGTAACAAACTGAATAGTTATTACAAATGATTTTATGATTGAGGCAACTAATATAAATCTTTGACACAACCATAACAGTTTCTTGTGCAGAATTGGGATGTATGATCTATATATGTATTTCCACTGCACTATGTTTCTCCAATCAAGATAGCTTATAATTAGATAAGAGCAAGTTAAATGGTGTTTGAGAGTTAAGATATAAAAGTAAACATTATTCGGATGTTTATGACCTTCAGGCTCGTAAGTCACAAGACTTATAACGTAAACCAATCGATCGGTTATGCTTTCACGGTTAACGTACCAGTAGCGTTGGTACGTTGACGACGATCGTTAATCATAAGCCCATCCACTCTGACCTGGTAATCGAGTAATAACACGTTACCATTAACTACACGCACATTTTTATGAGCACTTAACTTCGTTCCAATAGAACAAATAAGCACAAAGCTAGTAGAGATGAATCTTTTCACTCCAAATTATTGTCCTCAATGCAATTTAGTACTCTTATCTGCGTACATTAACACCTACAACTATTCATTCACAAAGAGTTTTTTTCGGAAATGTTTGAAACAGAGCATGGAATTTGAATATTGTGGAAATTAGTTTTTGAATTGTTTAAAAAAGAATAATCATTTGGATTAATAATTTTTCATAAAAAACCATAAACGTGTGACATTTTCTTGCCCTAGAGTTCTGAGTCTGTTATATTACTTTGAGAACGGTAACGAAAATAAGAATATTACCAAAAATATAACCGGCAGATGAATTTTTTTAGAATTTATGAGAATTTTGTTATTTTAGCTCGTTAAATGTGTTAAACAATCACGATAAATTAATATTGCAGTATGAAATTATCTTTTAATAATTTAATCATATTCTGGTTATATAGTGAACGTCCATTTGCAAAATTCAAAAAAAAAATCTTGACTTAACCTCAAAATGTGTTCTTGAAACTCGAGCGTTCGAGCGTTTCAGTTGGCCGGTTGATGCTTACAACTTTGAATGTACATTTTATTTGTGCGCAAGGAAATGAAAAACTTGAGCTAAAAAAGTGATAATATTAAAGGCAATATCAAATTATAGGTTATGTTGCAGGAATTTAGTTTAAAGTATTATTGTCGAAATTATTGTTTGAAAATTTTACATTTTTGTATTAAAATCGATATAACATCACATCAGTGGGTGTTGAAAAATGAATTTATTTCTTGAATTATAATTTGTTGAATCCAAAAAAATTCTTCAACTTTTTTAACCCCGAAAAATGCAAGAAAGAATAAAAACGGTTTTTTTCCATAAAAATTTCGCAAATAATTTTCAACTTTACAGTAATACTTTAGTTGTATCGAATTACCGCGGTAACAATTGTTACGATTCCGATTTGATCAGAAAGTGGACCATGAAACTTTAAACCACATGATTTTCACGCATATCTGATCTGAAGCTACACAAGTCGATTGGTCAGTTAGTTTAAATTCAGATGAAAATCATGTAATTAAAAGTTATATTATCGACCTCCCAGAGCTAAAACTCTATAAGCCGTGCACAGCCTCTCACACGATATAATTACATATTGCTTCACGGATCCCTAATTTTCGATACCCCGTCGATCCCGTATTCTCGACAATATTAATTATGCATTCTCGATAATATTAATTATGCATTCTCGATGGCATCAAGTAATTATGTTCTTATCATTAATTGCACTCGCCTGACAGGCTTGGTTCGAATATGAAATATGGAAACACCGATTGGTAAATCTGTGTAAACTGGCCTCGTTTAGAAATCCTGGATCCTTAGTAAGTGAATTCACCATGGATTTCCAATGATTATTAATTAATATACTCTCTGTACAGTCAAACAGTAATGGTACACTTTAGCCAAAATTATATACGTCTATTTGAAACAATTAATTACTTATAAATGCTGTTTGTAATTGATCGAATGCTACAAAGAAAATCTAAAATAAACTCTAATATATGTATATATCTATTAAAATCAGATTCAAATGATCCTTGCACAAATAATCTTTAACTTTATTTGTCTAAATACAATAATAAAAAATTATGTACCTACAGTTTTGAACGTTCATTGAACGATGACAAAATTTTTTTCTCTCGAAACAAAATTAATTATTATGTCTATATTCAAGGCCTTTTAAATATACAATATATTATTAAATATACCCTACTTTTTAATTTAATGGGAAAGAAATCAATCATTGAGTTTCCAAAAAAAAAAATATTTTTCATTGTTCATGTAGCGTTTAAAACTGTAAGTACATTGAAAAATTATCTTTAAGGCGGTCGTCTGGTGTGATAAATCAAAAAAATCGAAAATTTTTTTTTTTCATAAATTGCTTGTACAGCATCTCTAGAATGTGTCCGTAAAAGGATTTTTTTAAATATTTGAATTCATTAAAAAATACAGACGCAGAACGGAGCAAGTTAAGCTCTTTGCACGGGAAAATCATGTGCGTAAATTTACACACTTTAAGTGTGTAAATCGCTTGTCACAGATTTAAAACGTTTCCCGGTGTGTTAATTTTAAAACGGATAAAGTGTGTAATTTTCACTGTTGACAATTTAGTTATCACCAGTCATATATTTGATTTTCATTTACACTTTCCCTATATACATCAAGAATACACATTATAAGCGTGTAGAAATGAAAGAATACACACTTTAAACGTTTCATTTTAAACGGATTTTCCGTTTAAAACGACACACTTTATCCGTTTTAAAAATAACACACCGGGAAACGTTTTAAATCTGTGACATGCGATTTACACACTTAAAGTGTGTAAATTTACGCACATGATTTTCCCGTGTTGTGTAATGCTTTTACTTTAACTTTCTAACGCCTTTTTCTAAAAACCGCATTTCTCAAATATTCAAATATTCAGTACATCTGTAGTTCTAGCATGAACTAAAATTATTGTGAAATATACCATAGTTTTTTTTATTATTAATCTAAAAATGTCGAAAAAATGCCGAAAATCGTAACTTTCTGATTCAAAATTGCGCCAAAAAATTGAATTTTTAATACATTGACATAATTTTTTAAACGTTAATAAATATGTACTGAGAGAACCAAGATTGTATATTTTTATGGCTCGTCATTAAAAATTCCCAAAAAACACAAAAAACAAAGCTGTCATACAAGACGAACCTCTTGACTGAAAAATAAACTATTATGGAGATAATATTTCACATTGAACGGAAAAAATACTTGAAAATTGCAGAATCGTAACTAAAACTCAAATGAAGTTTATTTTGTCGTTCTTGTGAGTCCTGAATATTTGATAGGCAATTTTTATCTTCAATTTTGAACTTTAGTTGAAGAAATCCACTAAACGTTTGTAATTTCTTCTTATTCTGATCTTAAAAGAAAAGAAAAATTATATATACACATATTACTCGTTACTTTGTAAAAAAGACCTATAATTTTATTTAATTAAAATAATTACTAATGTCTTCAGTACCAAGAAAAATACTGATCTAATTGATATACTGTTATTAGTTCTATGAATATTATATTATATAAAAATAAAAATACTAGTTAATAATTAAAAAGAAGATATTATCATATTATCCTTGATTGTTTCGCGTGTAGGAGATTCTGATAAGATACAGTAGTAAAAACAATTCGTATGTCTAAAAAAGTTCAGTTCCTCATAAACGGTTTAAAAGTTGTTTATTTTAAAGACTTCTCTAGGTAAATCTAAATGTACCGTAAGTTATGAAATTTTAGCACCTACGAATTCATATTTTATGCCCAAAGTTTTCTTTTAGACCTAGAATTTATTTTCAACCAAGAAAAATAAGAAGAGCAGATAAGATAAAATGATAAAGATTCAAAAGAACTTATACGGCACTGGTTCAAAAAAATGTAAACGTGCAAAGTCAAATAATTTAAATTCACAAATAAACATCACTGATTTCACTGTACATTACATGTACTTCTACAATAAATAATCAAATCAATAACTTTTACAATTTGGAAATGTACTTCTATTTTAAAGTGTAAGTTCAAGAGTATCAAAACTGATAAATCTTAAAATACGTAATAAAAAGATTTGTAGTTCATTCATTAGTTAGATTACTACATATCCTTCTTTCACATAAATTTGGTTGCCAAACGTCCTCCAACAGGGAACAGTGGTCATAATTTCTTGAACTTGAATGCATAATTTCACAATGAGATTTTTTTTCCAAGAAATAAGCATACCGTTATCAGGGTTATCCACAATTATATTACGTGTCTGAAAAACCACCATATGATTCCGTCATAACAGTGCAAAATTTCAATAAGATAGGTTATCACTTGAACTCAGAAAAGGTCAATTTGGATTTAAGGTATACAGTGGCAGCCGTAATAGTATATTGTGCAACTAGGGAAAAAAATTTTATCTTGTGAGTGTGAAGTTTGATGCCCAAGCAAAGTGACGCACTTACTCTCTAAATCTGAATCAATCAAATTTTCATAGATTGAACCAGTGATTTGCCTTCTCACTGATTCACCAGTGAAAAAAATATTTCTCACTGTTTAATCAGTTGATTATCACTGATTAAAACAGTGGAAAAAATATTTTCACTGTTAAATCAGTTAACTTTTACTGAAGCAATCAGCGGAATTTGATTATTTACAGTAAACTCTTTTTAGCTATTTGAATCAGTCAAATTTCACTGATAATCAGTAGATTTTGACTGATTCATATTTAGAGAGTACAGTTTTAAACGTTCATTGAACGATGACGACATTTTTTTTTCATAAAAAATTAATTAATACATTTATATTTAGGGCCCTTCAAATATACAATCGTTGGTGAACAATACACTATTTTTTAATTTTCTGGACCAAAAACTAATCATTTAGTTTTAAAAAAAAATTTATCCATTGTTCAATGAACGTTCAAAACTGTAATTACACAGCAAAGTGAGGGTAACAACCACACGAGTAAAGTTTCCGTGTCGCACACGATTTTTTTTTACTAGGAGGTCAAAAAGGGATTTATTTTCCCCGCACGGGGAAATAAAATCCACTTCATGACCCGCTACTGGAAAAATGAAATTGCAAAATTTCATGTCAACTCTTACGTTCTAAAAGTAAAGAATCCAGAAGAGTTTTTTAAATAATACATACAATATATCCAATCTATACACCATCCACTGACAGAAAATAATCTTTTAGACCGTATAGTAAGTGTTACTGTTCCAAGGTTAATAAAGTACCTTCGAAAACAAAACTACGATGAACATTTCTGCGATAAACTTGCAGAATTTTCCCAATGGAAGGCACTATGTACAGTATGAATTGCGTAAGCCTGTGGAACCTTTAGCAACGTTGTGTCATGAAGACTTTATCAGAAATAATGTTTTCTTCAAAGAATCCAATGATGGTATTGAAGCAAAGTTGATAGATTTCGGAATGATAAATTATGGTCACAACTGACAAGTTTCAGAAAATTTTCTCAAGTTCACAATTTTTGCTAAACTACGTTTCAATTTAGGGAAAAACGTGTAATTGTGACCATTTTTCGCAGTGAAATACTGAATTTTAAATCAACTATATTATAACTTACTATAGATTGTAAAATTAAAAAATTTTATTTTTTTTTAAGTTGTTTTTTTACCAGTTATTTTTTTAAGAAATGACTAAAAATAATTTTTCTACATAGCTTTCGGAAGTACCCGGAAAAACATTTAATTTTGTGTTTTTACATTCTCGTCATTTTTTGTGATTTTTTTCGGAAAGTAATGTTATTTCAAAGTTGGAGTTGTAATAATACGAAAGTATAAAAATTTGAACTTCTTAGAAGAAGATATCTAGCGATAAAATTGTTTAACCGTTCTCAAACTTTTAAGCGGTACTGTATACTGAAGTTTCATATAATTTTTTGAATCTTTAGTATTTTGACTGCGAAAAATTTCTAGTCCGCTGGGAATAATTACCATTGTACCTCAATTTTCCCTAGATTCCTAATATTTTTTAGAATTATCATCATTAAAAAATATATATTGCTATATAAAGTTTCTCCGTGTAATAAAAGGTTTGATAGAGGCTGGAGTATCGAATTTGAAAAAAATTTCGAAGAAAAGAATTCTAGATGATTATGAATTACATGCATTTTAAGCTTACACGATTGCTTCTATATTTTTGTCTGTAATGCTTGAATACTTTAGAAATGATGCAAAAATATGGTTATTTTGCCAATAAAGAAAATATGTGAAATGTATAATGAAACTGGTGGAGACGAATTCACGAAAATTTTAGTGGAAATGTTGCTTGATTTACGAGAACCTGAGTGCTTCGACCATATAATAAACACATAAAGATATTTTAGGGGAATAAAGTTTATTGATTTCATAAAATAATGTGATATCATTACGTTTAATTTGATACATCATATCAAGAATATCATATACTTCATTCTTTTATTTTTCCATAAATAGATGTCGTGCATAAAACCCAATAATGCGTATTTTATTTGAATATTTTTTTTAGCCATACAATCATTTTGAAAGAGGATTTCATTGTATACAGGTTTCTTGGGCCAAAAAAGGGAATTAAACAAAGATACTTAAAAGAATAGAAGCACAACATAAACTAAGTGTACGATGTAATAAATGTCCACAGGTGTGTAAGTACATAATCGCTTTGCAAAAGTGCCAGTAAAAACAAGAAAAATTATGTGAGCAATAAAATTTAGGGCCCTTTTAGAGAGTGGCTGTTATTTTAAAAACATGAATATCTAAATCCTGTGATTAAGTAATAAACGAGTATAAGGGAGATGAATATGTGCTTTTAACGTTCATTTTTCATAACCATGTTTGGAATTAAGAGGAATAATAGAGATAAGTCTTAAAAATGAAAACTCTAATATTTTAAAAGCAATTTATTAAAATATTCAATATATTAACAATGTAATACTGCAATAGTAAAAGAAATACACAAATTATAAATATAATTAAATATTTTAAATTTCAATGCGCTAGATGTCAAAATAAAATGTTGGGATACTCAATAGATTTCAAAGTTTCATTAGACCTTTTGAAGGTCAACAGATGATGTGAACTCAGATTAAACACGATTTGGTGAATGATGCTGGGGACGATTTTCGTATAATTACCAGGTCTCTGTGAGCTTGATGTTATATTGGTAGCCATCATCGTGTTCTCGAATGTGACATGTCGCGTCATTGGGGTTGAACGATCCGGGCTTTAACAGCAGAGTACAATCATGTCAACAGTAAAATCGATGTTTGAAAAATCAAGCTCCTGGCTGTTAATTCTGGTTACACTATCTCCACCTCTCTTGTACCAGCATCCTGCCCACGATCTCTTCCCCCGAAACCGCCTAGCCACCACTGTCGACCACCAAACGCCATTCACGACGTCTACTACATCGTTTGTGATGGACGAGGGGAATATCGACAAGCATAGTCCATTAAAAATGGTGTGTTTGTTCTTGCACAATGCACTACTGGAAAAAGCCACGTTACCCTTCACCACTCTCAAAACTTGAAATACCTTGAAAAATTGCTTTGTGTCAATTCAACATTCAAGTTAGTACTACACAGAAACAAAAGTTTATTTACTCACTTTTCCAAATCATTTCAGTCGATTATGTCGATTATTTTTTTTTTTTGAGTGCACTTACCGCGATAACGGAACACTACTATATTGACCTTATCAACCTGTGATAGAGCATTTTATCGGCAATCGTGAGGTCCTGGGTTCGATACCGAGCAGAATCAAAGCGTTCCTTTTTCACAGAGAATATTTTTTCATATAAAAATTTATTGGTCCAATCAAATTGATTTACTCTGGAAATTTCACTCGCGAATTCATTTCATTTTCTTTTAATAGACAAATAATTTGAATAACATATAGTATTATTTAATGTTAAATAATTAAAGTAATTCAAATTACAGTACTCACACTTTTTGCACTTGCATTTACATTTACGGCTCTAAACTCAAATAAATATTTTTTGAAAAACAATGAGTTAATTAAAATGCTGCTAGAAGTAACTTAGTATTTGAAAATTGTGATGATCAACAACAACCCTAAAGTTCAATGGCTTCGTAAGTTACAGATATTATACGTTTGTCCCATCAAAGCGACCGAGATTTCATTCCCGGTACACTCTAAAAACAAGTGTGTTACTTTTACACGTGAATCACGATAGTAACTTTTTAGGCATTTGAAGCGTGTATTTTTAACACACATTTTGGGTACAAAACGTTAAAGTGTTTGAAAATTAAACGTTACGTTTGTAATGTGTATTAAAAATACACACTTCAAATGCCTAAAAAGTTACTATCGTATTTCAAGTGTAGAAGTAACACACTTGTTTTTAGAGTGTATTGAGAATCTTTCTAATAGGTTAGAATGTTGATCAAATTGCGTTGCGAAATGAGCAAATAATTATCTATATACAACATAAACACTCTTGTGAAAATGTAGTACGATAAACGTTTCAATATGCCTTCATTCAAATATAATGAAAATGACCCTCTGAAAAAATATATTTTATTATTAAGTTCCACTACAGAAATTATTTTAATTCAATTAATAGCTTTAAATAAAAATATCGTTAACTTTCAGTCAGAACTTAGCAATTCATCAGGTGAATTTCCATTACCTACATTATAGTTAGAAACATTTGTAACTAATTAATTAGTGATTTAAGAGAAATAGACTTTTAGGAATATTATAGGAAATTGAGAAGTTTAATCTTGATTGAATTTAAAAATGTGTATTTTCTATAAACGATCCCATAAACAAAACTAATGTGAAACAATGATCGTGCATATATTTTATCCCCTGAACTACATTGTTGTGAATAGTTGTATCGAGAGCTACTACATATATGCTCGAAAGCGAACACAGCGTTACCGTTAATCTCGAAATCCAATCCGACCTCATAATCGAACAAATCGATAGTTACGTCGACCACAAATATCGAGGTTATCAGTTTCTACTGGTTACAGTGCAGTCTGAATTCGTTAATTCGTCGGTAACATTATTGGAGCTTAATTAAATGGCACCGAGAGAAATGAAAAAGAAAAACAACGTTCAAGCACCAATAAAATTATTATTAAAACTCCAAAACCCTGTACCAATAACATTTAAAATGGCGATAGAAAGACTAAGGCCAGTAGAAATTAGAAATAAAAACTACAACCACTGTAGTAATTTGACAGAAGTTTGCAAAACTTTTTCACTTTTCACTTTTGAGCAAAAAGTTATTGAAAGATCTTATACAGCTGAAAAACACACTCTATATACATTTCATTTTTATGAATAATATTTAATAACGAAAAAATTGTTTTTGAAATTTTTCTTTTTTTTTTTTTATAAAATGATAAACTTTTCATATGTAATTTTATCGCAGTTGGTAATATTCCATGCTTTAAAATATAAAATTTTAAAATTTCGATTTTTAATTTTATTTTCAAACTTTGCGCGCAAAATGTTTAGGTGTCGCGCTTGAAGTCGCCTTTAGCAGAGTTCAAGGACATACATTATATTCTTTTAATTTTTAACGTTGAAAAATAATATTATTACATTTATCCAATACGTCTCAACGTTAATTTCAACGTAGAACGAGAATACCAACAAGTTAATTATTTATTTTGTCACTTTCATTAGTTATATTGCTAGGGAAGTAAACAAAATATTGGATTCCATGAATAGCAAATGTACAATCTCCACGTCTGCTGTAACTCTTATCACGTCCGTGGGTTGTGCTTTCTCTAAAGTTTTTGCCCCCTTTAGTGAACTTACCAAAACTTTTAACTAGATACATTACCTGCTTGGCTACCACACTTTCCCTATCTTCTTTATAGCCAAAGAAGCTTTTAAACTCGTTGAGGGCTCAAGGTAGCCTTGGTTATTAGAAATGACTGCGCATCTTGAATTAAACACGTTCTCTTCAGTCATTAATCACAATTCTATCCTTTGAAATTTCATTCCCTCCACTTTTACCTCCATATTCAGAGAATAATCAAAGGTGTAGTACTAAATCAAAACATGAAACACGAAACCTACGTATTCAATTTTAGTTTCAATCTTTAACTAAAAACTTACTAAAACTCATCAGTAATAAAAAGTTAAAAGTAATCAAAATATATTCACATTTGAAAACAATTTTTTCTACTGATACATAAGTAGAAATCCTTATGAATCTGAAACTAAATACCTTCATAAACATCATAAATTAATTTTTAAAGAATTCAAAAATTGAAACTTAACTGAGAAAAATATTTGGTTAATCTAGAAACCAACCTTTTTAATTAGATCAACTGAAGACTTTGTCCATTACAGTGGAAGATGGTTTGTTTAAATACGAGTTGTCAAGATCTAAGAAATAATTCAGTTTACTTAACCAAATTTCAGTTAAATTAACCAAAGATCTTTATTCATTCAACAAAATGGTTTGGTTGCATAAAGTAAGTTCTTCTTTAGGTGCAGATATTGCGTTTTACACTTTTACAGCAAAGTCAGATAGTATAATAAATTTTCCAGAGAATTTTCTAGAAAAGTTTGAAGATTTTACGAAATCATAAAAAAAAGCAATGAATTCTTTAATTTTGGAAGCTTTAAATGAAGACGAAATGGTTTCATAATTTGCCAAATTTCCAGAACCTAAATTACACAGAGAAAATGCACAGAAAAAATTCTTGATTGCATTATAAATCTAGATTTTTCAGGATAATTCTCTTTTTAAAATGAAATTCACGTCTGTTTAAAATAAAAAGAAATTATATTGCGGGTCACTTCCTGAAAACGTGATATTTATCTCTTATCAAAGGTAAAAAGTTCTTAAGATTCGAAAAAAAATTTAATTTACTTCTATAGTTATCTTCTTATTAACGCAATAAAAATTTTGTTTTTATTTTCTCTTAAGGGGTCTTCCACATTCGAGGTTTTGAAAAATCGATTTTTTTGTTGTTGCATATTTCGAATTTAGAAGTCATTAAAAATGTGTCCCATGACGCGTCTCTGCGGTAGGTGGTCACGCCATCACTCTTTCCGGTAAAACTAATATCGGTGACTTACTGAAATTATATTGCCATGTCTTTTCCAACGTTTTTGAGTGTGTCTGTCGATTTATCCTTTTGAAAAAGGATTTACGGGCTAGTTCAGTCTGAAACCGAATTTCAAGTCGGAATCATCCCTGTCGTTGCGAAGTTACGAAACCGCTGCTCATCTCGCAATAGTAATTTTCAACGAGGGATATGCATTATGCAGCGATTCTGAAGATTATGGACGTCTTGCCAAAAGCAGAGGCGTGTGCTACACTGTAAAAAATTTTTCGGAAATATTTCCGAAAATAGTCGGACAGCTTAAAATACAAATGGGTCGTAAATTTTTCCAAAGTTATAGTCGGAAATATTTCCGACATAGAACTGGAAATAGTTCCTACTGTTTGGTCGGAGAAATATCCAGTTTATTAGGAAAAATTGATATATTTCCTAATTTAAGTGGAAAAAGATCCAAAAAAAGTGAACAAATTCCCGTTTTTGTAGAATAATTTCCGCTTTTCATGGGAAAAATTTCCTACAACTTAGGAGATTTGTGAAATGTTCTCACCTTTTTAATATATTTCCTAATAGTTCGGAAATAAGTCCGAAAATTAGATCAATTTTCCTCAAATCTTTGAAATATTACAAATTTCTGTAGGGAAATCTATGCTTCCTAAGGATTTAGGAAAAATTTCTTAATACCAGGGGTATTAGTTCAAGTTTGCCGGTTTTTTTTAATAAAGAAAACACTTAATTCTCAAGGGAATCTCAAAAATTTGTTATTCAAAGTATTGACCATTGGATTCTACAGTTTGCCCATCTTTCAGGCAAATCATGGATACCATTCCAAAAAAACTTTTTCTCTTTCAAGGCGAACCATTCGACGAGCCATTTTTCGACTTCTTCAAAATTGGCGAAGCGCTGCTCTGCGATGCGAAAAGGTGATAGTCGGACGGGGCGAGGTCTGGAGAGTACGGCGGGTGCGATAATATTTCCCAATTCAATGCTTTTAATGTGTTCTTCACCACTTTAGCGGTATGAGACGGTGCGTTGTCATGTTGTAGGATAACTTTGCCATGTCTTCGGGCCCATTCCGGCCGTTTTTCGATCAACGTATGATTCAAATTGATAATTTGTTGTCGGTAGCGATCCGTATTCACCGTCTCACCAGGTTTTAATAACTCGAAGTACACCACACCTCACTGGTCCCACCAAACACAGAGCATTGTCTTAGGGCCAAAGCGATTTGGCCTTGGAGTCGATGGGCCGACCTCACCAGGTGAAAGCCATGATTTTTTCCGCTTCGGGTTCTCGAAATAAATCCATTTTTCGTCCCCCGTGACAATTCGATGCAGAAAAGATTTCCTTTCGAACCGTTCAAGCAGCATTTCACAAATGGTTTTTCGATTTTACATTTGTCTATCGTTTAGTTGGTGTGTGGTACCCATTTTCCATACTTTTGGATTTTTCCCATGGCTTTTAAACATTGGCAAATTGCTCCTCGGGTCACATTTAGTGTTTGTGCCAATTGTTGTTGCGATTGGGTTGGGTCTTCATCCAATAACGCCTGCATTTCCTCGTCTTCGAACTTTTTCGCTGCACCAGGATGTTCATTGTCTGTTAAATCGAAATCTCCACTTTCAAATTGACGAAACCATGTCTCACATGTTCTAATCACTGGAGCATATTCACCATAAGTTTCTACCAGCAATCGATCATCTTCAATTGCTTGTTTCTTTTGATGAAATAAGAAAAGCAGCGAATACCGCAAATGCGATTTACTTGGAACGAAACTCGACATATTCACTGAGGTAAACAACTATGATGCTATTATTTTGGCAAAATGTAATTGTGTATTTTTGAAGGTTATTGTCCATAGAAAAATATGAAATAGATGCCAAATCATAGAAATGTATAAATATCTCTAGCGACATCTATGAGTAAAACCGGCAAATTTCAAGTAACACCCCTGGTATACAGTAGGAAAATTTTACCGATATTTTTTGCAGTGTACTCAACTGGACGAACATCGCATCTACCGCGCGGAGCAAGAGTCAGTAACGTAACGGAAAGTAACAGAATCCAGCAGAGGGAGGGAAAATTGCGAACAGTGAACATCTCCGTGTCGAGGAAGATGAACTCTACGGCCCTGGTATAGCCAATTAAATCGTTACTTTCTCTAATCATGTTTTATTCTGTCATTTATGTTTACACGCGATTTCCCGAAAGTCATGTTTTTCAAACTCTTTGGTAAGACTTCGGCTAGGAGTATTTAGAAAAGCTGGTTTCTTTTTTCTTAATGTTCAGCAAACATGTCGCTACATCAGGACACAGAATCTTCTGGAAATATTATCTTGTTTAATTTTTATAGACATAAGTTTAAAAAAAACAATCGAAAAAAAGCCTGCCATTTTGGAAGATTCGAAAAATTGTTTAAAAACTTGTGTCTAAACCTAGCCAAAATAATAACAGTGAAAGGCATATTTCACTTTTTTTGTTTCATAAAACCTAAATGGCCAAAGTCTTACCACAAAATCGATTGTGACGTTGTTCCAGCTGCGCGATCAAGAACGTTTTAAGGTCACGAGCGTGAAATCAAAGGCAAGTGCTGCAGTCACACGAATTTTCCCGTTATTTTTCCCAAAAAATGTAGTAACAATTGTACTTTCACCGTCTGTTTTGAAAAGGAAAAATGGCTATTTTCACTCCATGTGGGGGAAATTTCCACTGATGTGAAATCAGCCATTTTCCCGTCTCAAAACAGATGGTGAAAGTACAATGTACACTAGACGTGTTGGGAAAATGATTTTTTATAAAAATAATATTTCAAAAGTCGAAAATGTATCAATAAAAGGCAAGAAACCGTTTCTAATTATCATGTATACTTCCTTCGCATACCAATCTCAAAAAGAGGCTCGAAATTTTGGCCCGAACGTGGAAAACCCCCTTAAAGAAATAAAAATGCATTATGGAAGACATGAATATGCATCATCATACAAATTTTCCTGAATTTGAGAGTTTTTCCCCGATTTAAGGCGTGAAACTGTCCCGGATTGGGGGAAAATTTCTATTTCAGATTGTTTTCACCTCCAATTTTGGATCAAAATTATACTTTTCTTTCTGTGATATTACCATAAAGTAAAGAAGATTTCATTACTCATTTTTCTACATGTACGATCTCAACAACAAATTTGGCATCTGCAACTGAACTTTACTATCAACTAAATATACATATATTAACAACATAATGATATTTACATCTCCGTGATTTGTACAACACTCCTGGGATCTGATATGCGCAGAACAGAATGGACAATGAATAGTTAAGCTCTCATTAGTAATAGGAAGAGTATTCGTGCTTATCTGTGTAGATAAGAGCTCTATGTGTGCGCTTCATTGAGGATTCCGCAGCTCGAAGTCTAACATTGTACTAGTAAAATACAGGTTTAACGCTTTGTAGAGCTCTCATATTACATTTGTTGGTCCCGACAGAGAATCGGCGTGATACGGGTTTAGCAAGTGAGGCTGGGGGAGTGGGAAAGCAGACGCAAGGGTTGAGAGGTAGTGCGAGGCAAGGGGGATATATCTCGTGGATTAAGCCAGTGCAACCACCGACGCGTATATGTCTTGCTTGAGCTTAACGGATGATTAAGCTATTCACACCCTCTGCAAACAAGCACCTACTACCAACTTATGTATCTACTATCAACCTACATACCTAGTATCAACCAACCTACTGATCTGCCTAAAGACGGACTGCAAGCAAAAACTTATATTACCGTCAGACACGCCGAAATCTCGCACTAATTTGAAATGCCACGAGAAGCGGAAGATGGAATGGAAATTATGGGATGAAAGAGATTTAACACGATTATCAAACAAACCAATAGAATCTACTCGTCATAAGAGTGTACACTTTTATTCTATTAGGGCTTCAATAACTGCACTCAGAAAAAGGTCGATTAAAACAACTAGAATTTCAGTTAGTTCAACCGGAATAATTGTTACGGAGAGCCGTACGAGTAATTCTGATCAAAAATGTTAGGAATTGTAGTAAGCACTTTTCGGTTGTTTTGATCTTTTATTCCAATTAATGTAATAACATAACCTTAAAGATAAATAATGATTTAAAGGCATGGAAATTATAATTACCAAAATGAAAAAATATATATTTTCAGTTGAATTATTTTGTTTATATTATTATTAAAAATGTACATTTGAATACATATAAATCCATAATCTACAAATTTCTTTAGGTTTGAATTTTTCCTTTAAGTTATCTGACTTCCACTCACTTAAGACATTAGACTTTATTCTCTATTCTTATTTATTATTTATTATTAGACTTAAGACTTTATTCTCCATTTCTTTGAAACTTTGTAAAAATAATTCGTAACAAGACGCGAGATTTTTAAGATTCCTTTGGACTCTACCTTGTTTTCGTTTTCACTTCTTCTTGCAAACGGCCTAATACATAACATAACTAACAGGAAATCGGTATCAACAAGTATAGCGAAAAACGAAAAGGCGCCAAATTGTGTAGGCAGTAACGCTGCCAACGGCAAATCTTGAAACTACTTTTACTATATTTTCCTGTAACTTTAAGTGTAATAATAATACTAGAATATATATAGTTAGAATTTCTTAGCCATAATAAGTAAACAATTTTTCTGGTGAAATTAACTAAAAGTTTAGTCATTTTAACCGAAAATTTTTCAACCGATTAGCTTTAGTTAATTTAACCTAACCTTTTGTTTTGAGCGTGTTGGAATATAAAGTACAGTGTGTTTTTTTAGCTGCATGAGATCATTCAATACACAGAGAAACTTTTTATATCAATTTTTACTACAGTATTTTTCAATTTAGGGAAAAACGTATCACTTTGAGAATTTTTGTCAGTAAAAATACTAAACTTTGGAAGAATGATATGAAACTTTAGTATAAAATATAGTAAAATTTGCTATGAACTATGCTGAAGTTTCATATCATTATTATAAAGTTTAATATTTTTACTGACAAAAATTCTCAAAGTGATACATTTTTCCCTAAATTGAAAAATACTATAGTAAAAATTGATATAAAAAGTTTCTCCGTGTAGGGTTAACTTTTGAATGACGTTGGTCAAAGTGACATTTCTTTGACATTTGTATTTAGTTTCATCAGTAAAATTTTGTTCACTGACGAGGCGACTTTCTGAATAAATGGGTATATGTGAACAAGCAAAATTACTGAATATGGAGTGAGACCAATTCAAGACAATATTTTGAGATCCCATTATAACCACTAAAATTAACTGTTTGGTGTGGAGTACATACTAACGGCATCTCATGGTGGTTCTAACAGAACGTTGCTACATGACACACAATCACCGAAACCATCAATTTATTGAGAGGACAATTTGGTGACAACGTTATTTCAAGAAATGGTCCTGTCAATTGACCTCCAAGATCATGTGATTTGACGCCTCCAAATTATTGTCTTTGGCGGTGTGTTAAATCCATCGTTCATGCTGACAAACCAACAACTCTGGAAGCATTGGAGGTCAATATTAACCGAGCCATTAATGAAATAAGGCCAGATATATTTGAAAAAGGTGTCAAAAATTGAATTGATCGGATACGCTTCGTTACGATTAGTCATGTTGGTCACATGACAGAAATCATTTTTAAAATATAAATGGCATTGAATTTACTTTGACTTTGACTCATAGGGGCATTCTATTATTTAATGCAATAGACAATTATTTATTTTATATATACACCTTATTCATTCGCCCTTCTAAATCCAGGGTAACTCCAGGCAGGATAAAAAATGTTTTTAGATAAATATTTTTTGACTCTCTATGGTCTAACTTAGACACCTTTATTTTATCAGAATTTTTCCAGCCCCTTTTAAGAGTAACAGAGGATGTCCATTGTAATGGACACGTCATATTTCTTGATCTTACGACTTCCTTATCAGTTAAAACTGTTATGTCTTCATGATACGGGAATATTTTTTTTTAACAAAAAATGTCCTTAAGATATTGGAAAAACAAATTGAAAGATGAGCATTCTTTGTAGCATATATATGCATATATAAACAATTATTGATATGACTATCGAGATATTTAAGTACTAAAACATTCCGACAGACGGAACTTTGTTAATCAGTTTCCAAAAGTTTGTTTATTGCAATAGATATTGGGTCTGAAAAGGTTGTATGTTCCTCTTGTTTACCTGCTTAAAATATATCATTAGCCAAACTAATTAGGATTTGAAATAATTTTCGTTCTGTTTCGTAACTTGAGGGGAGAATCCGGTTTATAGTGTAGAGAAAATGTCATTACATGTATTCATTTATAAAAAGTTTTTTAAACACGTCATTAGTATAGCTTTCAGATCAACTAAAAAAGTTAGTGTATGAATTAATTCAAATAAATTTTATTGCATTAACTTTAATTTTTGGACCAAAATTGTAATTTTTCCAAAAGGTTACTATCTTTAAAATATTTTTAACCTTTTTTCTCTCCCTTTTTAGTTTAACCAGAAAAAAAACGTTTTATATCAACAAATTTGTCTGTTTTTTTTTGTTTCAAATGAGAAATAAACCCGTGTAGAAATTGCCCTATCTTTCCTTTTTTCAAGTTGGGTTCTAGTGGGGCCCGGACTAGAATTTCCTCATCTAGAAAAAACTGGCAGGGGCCCTGTTAGCACCTGATTAGTATTTCTAGACCAGAAAAAACTGATAGGGGCCCTGTCAGGTTCCAGTGAGGAATTTCTTGTTTCGCTTAAGTATGGAAAATCTATTTGTATCTGCCGGGGCCCCGACTAGAGAAGCCCTACTTGTAATATTTGTGGTTAAGGTTAGGTCCAGTAGATACTACATAACCTTTATTCTTTATTCCCATTAAAATTTGATCTTATCTGAGAAAAATGGAGATTTTCTGAACACGGTCTTGGATAAGATCAATACTTAAGAGGAAGCAACAAAATTTAAGAAAACTTTTTCATAATTTTAACTCGAATTCGCATGTAATTATAATAATTATATGCGAGCACGTGCGTGTATGTTCGTGTATCTTATTGTGTCGAGGTAATAACAATAACTCAACATGTAGTTCAATTAGCATGGGGCAAATAGTAAAATCAATTGAAGCTTTCATAATAAACATAAGCGGTAGAAGTTAATACATAAGAGTAGTTAGAAAAACAAACTATTGATAAGTAAATAAGTGTACTATTTTTTTAATAGTACTTCATTAGTTGGAATTACTTATTGCGAACTTTAATGCATAATTTCGTTATGCGATAATTTCCTTGATTCAAAAGTTTCATCATATTTTTGGAATTGAAAAAACTCAAATTTTTTAGATTCTGAACATACGTTGATTTTACTCTTGAAAACAAAAGCGAAAGGATTCATAACCTGTATAAAGTATCACTAATATACAATAATAAAAATTAATACTTCTAAAATGTATATAAATCTTTTTATTATGTAATGTTCTTTAATTCAAAAATTTGATCTGTTTATTTCAAAAATATTCCATTTTATAGAAAATCGATTAAATAATTAAAAATTTCAATCAGAATCATAAATTGGCATAAAATTTAAAAATTCCCGATTACACGGGGCCCATACACTTCTTACACGGCCCTGCAGTAGTTGCAGGTTATAACCGCTATTTTCTTTCTTGTATTCCAAGCGTGCGCAGCCGAGAGGCTTAGTCGTTAGGTTAGTAATGCGTTAATCATAGGTAGAGAGGGTTCGAACCCGCAGCGTTAAGAATAATTTTTAATACCACCTGAACGAGCGTTTGTGTAGTGTAGAGGGAGGTGTGTGTTTGTAGGCAAGTGTGTATATAAAAATAGTAAGTCAGAGTCTACTTGAAAGTAAATACAGTTTTGAAATGTACTAAGAATATTCATCGATTCAATTACTGCTCTTATTTGATTTACGTATGTTCCTGCAATTCACTTAACTTCAAAAATTACACTGGGGCCTTTGTAAACTATGGAAAGTAAATTAAAAAGTAGTCAATTTTACTGAGATTTTTTTTCAGTGTACGTGTAATGAAAAAGTACTGTCAATTTACTCAGAAAACAATTTCCTAGCTTGAAAACAGATTTTTTACTGTGAAAACAGTTAAAATTAACCTTCCAAGCGAATATCCCTCCGTTGCCGTTAAAAGTGGTAAATATTAGAGTCGTAACTCGAATTTCCCCTGTACTTTTTCTCTCAGTGTGGAAAATCGTTTTTATTTATTATTTTCTCAGTGAGATACCTGAACAAAATTGGTCACGTGACTCTGCTGATATATACCCTTAAATTCAATGCGTAGGTCCAATAGGGCCCTAATGGTGTCCTTTTTTGTAGCTGGGGAAGTGTAAGGGCTGACCTCACTAAACCCCTACTAGAAAGTCTAGTAGGGCCCACCTCGACAAAAGCGTTACGTTACCGACGAGGCCCTGACTAGTTTTCCACGCTAGATCCCGATTAGAGATAGGGCAAACTCGTCGGGGCCCCACTAGACCCCTATCAAAATTTCTACACGGGAAGGCTCCAGATGGAACACAAAACGATTTCTTAATTAACGAGGAGTCTCAAGGACCGGTCATTTTTTTATTTTCTCATTGGAATTTTGTGATAAAATTTTATTTCTACATTTTTAAATGTTAATAAAATTGTGTCTGAAGCTTTAGAAAGATCAGCTGTTATTATAACAAATGAAAAATTGTCAAAAATTATATTTGTCCCCCCCCCCCCCCCCACCCCTCTTAAGGACAGGAATCAAAAATCTAAATTCTATAATTTTTTAAAATATAAACCAGTTGCGTTAATGTGACATAAGAATACATCATGTTTTGTGATTCATTTTAAATTTTTCACCAGAAAGAAAACAAAATTCCATGAACGAGGTTGATTTCAAACTGGAGTGTTTGGTTTAGGTAAATATTGAAGATAGCAGAGAATACATAGAAAATGAGCTTAATACTTGCAAATGTTACAAGTTTTAAATAGAGAAACTTAACTTTCGTCTAAAATGAAACGAACTTGAAATATAGAGAAACTTAAACTAAAATAAAATGCGCAGTCGAAAACAAGAATTTTGACCTCGCATTCCTCTCAAAATCTAAACTTGAGACATTCCAGAGTCAAGGTCGCGCCCCTGAACTACCGTCAATTCAGATTAGAATATAAGTCTACCGAAGGTCAAACACCAAGAAATTCTAGTAGCTCGTGATCATGACCTTGAAAAGTCTCAAGTTTATTTATCCCTTTTGCCAAGCAGACAGTGCGGGATGGTTTTGGACAGAAAGTGATATTTTAAGGGTCTAGTTTAAGTAAAACGAGGAGAGACAAAGGGGACAGAATAAAGAGAGGGATAGAGGGACAAGTAAGAATACACCTATTCGGGTGGGTGGCTGAGGATGGTTTTCGGTAGTGCCAAGAGGGCACCAATGTCTTGGCTTCCAAGCCGCGAGGTCCTCCCGTCATCCAATCACGTCCTGGCGAAGCTCGCCATATTTCGCGGGGCGGAGCCCTCTCGCTCTCTCTTGCTCTCCTAGCGAGACTGACTCAGTCACTGTTCCTCTATTATTTTGAACCTATCACCTTTTGCTCTCTCTTTCTCTTTCTCTCTCTCCCTCACCCTCACTCTCCCTTCCAGAGACTACATCAATCCTATCTCCACTCGTTTCCTCTTTTCTTTGACCAATCATTTACCATCACTCGAAAAAAATTCCTTTCCACTTATTAAGATTCATTCATAATTTGATAGTAAAACATTCTTCAGTGAAAACGGTAAGTTTTTAAGCCCTGATTTTCAATTTTAAATATAAATTAGGCACTAAAAGAACATAATTGAGAACCTATTAGCTCGTAAATTCAATTTGAGCAAACAGAAAGTAGAGGTGACTTAATCCTTCGTAGGTACACGTGTCCCAAAAGGGACATGACGAAATTTTTAAGTGAAATATTTTTATCGGAATAAATTGTTATGAATAAATAATCGCTAAAAAAATTGCTGCAAAACCTATTGGAACATAAAATAGGATCCCCAAAGAGTATTTCAGAATATTGAGAGATTTTTTGAAGACCTTTTTCATGAAGAAATAACTGCCTGGACTTTTTGGGCCACGTGTACCCACGGTGCCGGTAAAAATATGTGTACCTACGAAGGGTTAAAATTGACAAGCTGTTTATAAATATTACTAGGAAAATGGAAAAATAAAAAGATTTTAGCAAAATCCTGGAGATGAAACGAGTTCATCAATTCTTGGAAACGAGTTTACACTGAAAAAACGACGGTTATTTGCTACGTGAAAAAAACCAATTTTGTGAGTCGCTTAGGAGCAGGTGACAGGTTTTGTAAGAGTAAATGGAGCTCAAGCTACCTGAAGAAAAGTGTTCGCAGAAAGTGGATGTTTTCAGCCCCCACCACTGACTCGTGTAGATCCCCATACAAACAAATGGGGCTTGTCCATGTGTCTCCAGTTCAGGTCCGTTAAAGTGGCACCTCCACATCGGAAATCCACTATCTATTATAGCTCAGAATTTTGGGCTTTTTTTGGGCTTTTTTTGGGCACCGATAAAAATTTTTGGGCTCCTTTATTTTTTACAGAAAATCAAATTTCTTGTGGAGGTGCTAGCTTACATAAAGCTAGCACCTCGACTATACAAAAATTTGAAAAAATTAAAAATAAACTGCACCAGAATTTTGGGCTTTTTTTGGGCTCTTCAAATATGTCCATATCGATTTTTCGGCTCCAACCCTTAACATCAAAATGCACCCCTACATGGCCATGTAGAGACGACTTTCACTAAAATTGATCTTTCTACAAACTTTATGGTCTAGGAAGACTATGATTTTTGGGCTCTTCAAATATGTCCATATCGATTTTTCGGCTCCAACCCTTATCACCGAAATGCACCCCTACATGGCCATGTAGAGACGACTTTCACTAAAATTGATCTTTTTACAAACTTTATGGTCTAGTAGGACTCTATGATTTTTGGGCTCTTCAAATATGTCCATATTGATTTTTTGGCTCCAACCCTTAACACCGAAATGCACCCCTACATGGCCATGTAGAGACGAGTTTGACTAAAATTCATCTTTTTTAAAACTTTATGGTCTGGGAAGAATCTATGATTTTTGGGCTCTCCGAAAATACCCATACCGATTTTTGGGCTCCAATCCTTAACCACGAAATGCACCCCTACATGGCCATGTAGAGACGACTTTCACTAAAATTGATCTTTCTACAAACTTTATGGTCTAGGAAGACTCTATGATTTTTGGGCTCTTCAAATATGTCCATATTGATTTTTTGGCTCCAACCCTTAACCACGAAATGCACCCCTACATGGCCATGTAGAGACGACTTTCACTAAAATTGATCTTTCTACAAACTTTATGGTCTAGGAAGACTCTATGATTTTTGTGCTCTTCAAATATGTCCATATTGATTTTTTGGCTCCAACCCTTAACCACGAAATGCACCCCTACATGGCCATGTAGAGACGACTTTCACTAAAATTCATCTTTTTTAAAACTTTATGGTCTAGTAGGACTCTATGATTTTTGGGCTCTTCAAATATGTTCATATCGATTTTTGGGCTCCAACCCTTAACACCGAAATGCACCCCTACATGGCCATGTAGAGACGACTTTCACTAAATTGATCTTTCTACAAACTTTATGGTCTACACGCAGAGAAAAGGTCAGTAGAATTTACAGGAAGTTCGGTACTTATTTTGACAACATGACTTTTCAGTAAATTTTACCGGAAGTTGAGTTCAATTAACAGATTTTCTGTACGTTTCATTCAGCGTACAGTAAAATCTACTGAATACGAAAAAAACCGAGTTAAGTTGATTGTACTGTACGCTAAGTGAATTGTACAGAAAATCTGTTGATTGAACTCAACTTCTTGTAAAATTTACTAAAAAGTCATGTTGTCAAAAATGACAGGATTGTCACTCATTTTATTTTTCTGGAGAGAGTATTGGAGCCCAAAAAAAGCCTAAAATTTTAATGTCCGAAAAGCTGGCACCACCATTTTTAATTTAAAGAGAAATAAAAGTTTTGCTAAATTGTGCTGAATTTGTGCTACATTGTGCCACATTGTGCCAGAAAATATTTTTCGAAAAAATAAAAACTAGAGCTAAAATATCCAATAAGCGATTTTTTTACTAACGCCGCTATTTTAGTTTTTCGGGATAAAAAAGTTGTGCTAGGTAGCCCTTAACATGTGAAAGAACGTGCCGTAAACGAAATTTCGATATTACAAACCGTTTTTGAGAAAAATAAAATGTTGAAAAATGTAAATTTCGAAAAAATAAATGTTGTGCTGAGTTGTGATAGGCGAGCACAATAAATGTCTCGCTGAACTATTTTGTCTCGGATGTTTATTTTCCAAAATAAGTTCATTTTTATGAACTTGGGGATTTGTTTGGACATATCATTTTCATATATGTGAATTTCGGAAAAGTCAAAGTTGTACTTTCATGAACTTGTAAATTAGTTTAACTACTAAATTTTTGAAAATTTTTAGGAATATTTGGTGATATTTATTTTCCAACTAAGTTTACAGGGTTCGACATTGTTCAGTTTTTGTTATAAATTATTTTTGAGTTTTGTTCCCAAAATTTAAATCGAAACTGAACTTTGAAGTTATTTTTTATATATTCAAACATCAGTTTTCATTTAGTATCAGTACTTACCCTTCACACCTGTAAAATAATCGATGCCCAAGGACACATTGCTTCAAGAGCTAAGTAAAGTTGACAGCACTATAACATCAAATTAAGATGTCTCTTATTTTATATAATAAAAGGCTCATTTTATGGCCTATTGCCGAATTTCCGGTTTATCACATTTTTAGAAACATGTATGGTGTTTGTTACTTCAAACGAGTAGTCTCACTCGAGGAAACGAACAAAAAATGTTTATTTCAAATTACCCCATTTACAGAATTTCAGACTCATTTCCAGCTTGAAATGATCCTTTGAAACATTGTCTTACATTCAAAATTAAAAAAGGGTGGTTAAGGGCAAAGGGTCAGAACGTTAATTATTTTCGCTACTTCATTCATAAATGAATATACGAAATAAACGTACAAGATAGATCAAGATACAACTTTAAACTGCTATAGCTTTTTGGATTATGACCTGACCGAAAAATGTTATAGGGATTTTTTGTAGAACTATTCCGAGGGGGGGGGGGGGGGGGGGGGGCAGAACTCTGACCAGAACTCTTGGAACTTTTCAAAAATTGATTTTCGAAATTTTGGGTCAACTTTAAAGTCCCACAACTTTTTGGGAATAAAAATTTTCAAAATTTAAGTTACACAGAACTCTAGAACTCTTGGAGTACTACAGAAATATATCCATAAAAAGTGAATATGTAAAAAGTGGGGGGCTGGAATTTTTTTTTTGATAGTTCACTGTGCCCGGAAATTCACGGAACTATTCTCGAAAAGCGTCAGGAACTCTAGAACTATGTTAAATCTTCCCAGAACTCTGAAAAAAATTGAAATTTTTCGAAAGTGGGGGGGAGCGTGAACTTAGCCCCCCATTTTGGAAATCTGATTTTTGAGGCATGTAAACCCCGGAACTATTTTTAAAAACTATCAGGAACTCTAGAACAATTCTAAAGGAGCTCAGAACTAAAAAAAAAGCTGTTTTTTTAATAGTGGGGGTACAGCTTCGGAGGCATGAATCTAAACTATAAAAGAATCGAGCGCATGCCATTATTGTTAATTTCCTATGCTGTCAAAGCATTGTTCCTTGCGATAATATCTGACCCTTCCTGGTGATTTCAAGATTTGAAGCCCAAAAATCGAAATAGACACATTTGAAGAGCCCAAAAATCATAGATTCTTCCCAGACCATAAAGTTTGCAAAAATATGAATTTTAGTGAAAAACGTCTCTCCATGGCCATGTAGGGGTGCATTTCGGTGTTAAGGGTTGGAGCCCGAAAATCGGTATAGACATATTTGAAGTGCCCAAAAATCATAGAGTCCTACTAGACCATAAAATTTGTAAAAAGATCAAGTTTAGTGAAAGTCGTCTCTACATGGCCATGTAGGGGATCATTTCGGTGATAAGGGTTGGAGCCAAAAAATCAATATGGACATATTTGAAGAGCCCAAAAATCATAGAGCCTTGCAAGACCATAAAGTTTTAAAAAAGATGAATTTTAGTGAAAGTCGTCTCTACATGGCCTTGTAGGGGTGAATTTCGGTGTTAAGGGTTGGAGCCCAAAAATCGATATGGGTATTTTCGAAGAGAACAAAAATCATAGAGTCTTCCTAGACCATAAAGATTGTAGAAAGATCAATTTTAGTGAAAGTCGTCTCTACGTGGCCTTGTAGGGGTGAATTTTGGTGTTAAGGGTTGGAGCCCAAAAATCGATATGGACATATTTGAAGAGCCCAAAAATCATAGAGTCTTCCTAGACCATAAAGATTGCAAAAAGATCAGTTTTAGTGAAAGTTGTCTCTACGTGGCCATATAGGGGTGAATTTCGGTGTTAAGGGTTGGAGCCCAAAAAAAGCCCAAAATTGTGGTGCAGTTTATTTTTAATTTATTCAAATTTTTGTATAGTGGAGGTGCTAGCTTTATGTAAGCTAGCACCTCCACAAGAAATTTGAATTTCTGTAAAAAGTAAAGGAGCCCAAAATGTTTTATCGGTGCCCAAATAAAGCCCAAAAATAGCCCAAAATTCTAAGCTATAATAGATAGTGGATTTCCGATGTGGAGGTGCCACCTTAACGGACCTCTCCAGTTCTGCGCTCCGATTTCACGCTGTCGGCTGTTGAGCCAAGATCACGGTGTGCCCACTCCCATAGGCCAAGTGGCGAAAGAAAAATAGTGATTGCTACGTCCCCTAGTCGCCGCTAGTGTGTCATCGAAATGAACGCCGTGCGCGGTAGACATGTTGTCACTTGTCTGCATGTTGTAACTGATTAAAATTGATTGCGATTTTAAGTGATTTTAATGAACTTCGATCTTTAAAGTGCTAATACCTGGACTAATGTGCCAACAATCAGCAGTACTTTACTGTTTGCCCTCCAAATGAAAATAATTGTAGCTGCAAATCGGGTAAGTCACCAATAAATTTTGTTTTGAATCTAAAATAAAACTCATAAAGGCTTGGTTTCTCGTTTTGTTCATAAAAGTTAATTACGTATTATATTGCAAAACGCGGTAAGAAAGTTTGCATTAAAAAGTATTTTCGTTCTTCAATTTTAAATCCGGATTCAAGTGTCGATAAAGATAAAACTCCAGTCCCATTCAAAGCTGATTTAAGCCATGTAAAGTAACCTCAAATATAATAAAATCCTAATTTTTCCTATTTCGCATGGGAAGATGAAAATTTCGCGCCCTTCATTTCTGTATCTGAAATGGAGGGGGGAGGGGTAGTTTTCGTGAAAATTAGTTCCTGCTACGTCCCCTAGATGTTGCTGATATAAATTCATTTGCCCCGCCACCATCTGTAAGTACCCCTTTGTAATACATAGGAGTGGGCACACCGTGGCCAAGATCGACAAAATTATGTTTCTTTCGACTTTGTGTAAAAGAGGCGCGAAACAGACGACAAATTCAAAATGACGAAATATATCTAAAAAATTTTTAAGAATTTAAGGCTGATTTAAACATTTATGAAATAATTTTCCAGTAAAATTCAAAGTCAATAAATACTCAATATTTCAAAACAAGATACCGATTTAAATATTTTTTAGCTTTGTAAATGTTTATTTCTTCTCTGGAATAAAATACTTTGAAATTTTTGTTTATAATATGTAACATCTTTCACATAACAATTTGAATATACGAGTGTAAACAAAAGGCTTGTATTATTTAAAAAATGAATAAATTATATATAATGTTGCACACAAAATTACACCTTGAGACTTCTTTGGTATGAAGCAAAATTAACAAATATTATAGAAATAAAATACTTTGAAAAAACTTTTAAAATACGTGAAATTTTTTAAAAGGCTTTTCCAATACACTAGTATGAATAGAAGGTTTGATTATTGATAGAATAAAAAACCATATTTAACTTTATATAGGAAATTGCACGTTGAAATCGCTCTAGTATGAAATAAAATACTTCAAAAAGAACTTTTTGTATACTCAACATCTTTTACATGACAATTTCAGCAAATAGAAGTAAATAGAAGTTTTATTATTTAAAAATTAAATAAATTATATCTGATTTTGCATACGAAATTACACATTAAGAATTCTTTGGTATGAAGCAAAATTGACAAATATAATATTAAAATATATTAAATACAAATAATTTTTTCAAAGTGTTTTACTGCAAAGGAAAATTGTTTAATTTTACTTTTTGTCAGAGAAATCTTAAGGTGATATTTCGTATTGAAATTTAGATATAGTCTCAGCTCTTTTAGATACTCAAACCATTCGTTCACACATATATGTATCGAAATCGAAAAAGGTTACATATTTCAAAAACTTCCCAAAGTATTCTATTCGAACCTTTCATATTTCAATTTGAATCTCATGTTTTATCTCATCTTGACATAAAATATTGGCCACACAATTTTTAAATTGAAGTAGTTCATTTGTAAAGCTAAAATATATTGAAATCGGTATTAAGTTTTGAAATTTTAAGCATTTATTGACTGAATTTTATTCGAAAATTATTTCTCAAGTGTTTAAATTATCCTAAAATTCAAAAAAATCTTTTATATATTCATTTTAGGTGAATGTGTTTCAAAATATCTAAAAAATAAGGGTAATATCTTCAATTATATATTTCGTTATTTTGAATTTGTCATCTGTTTCCCGCCTTTTTTACATACGAAGTAGAAAGAAACATATTTCTTGATCTTGGCTCAACAGCCGACAGCGTGAAATCAGACCACAGAAGTGGGAACACATGGACACGCCGAATTTAGTTGTGTGGGGATCCACACGGGTCAGTAGTGGGAGGCGAAAACGTCCACGGTCTGTGAACACTGCCGCCGAGTACATGCGCCCTTCTTTTTGCCTAGGGATGATAGGAGAGTGAATAAGAGAGATGGTAAAGAGATGAATACACGTTGTATGAAAGGGTAGGAGGAATCAAGAAGAGGGGTGGTAACCCCTCTTACGTCTTTTGACGACATCGTCTCTGCTGCTGGCCGACTTGGCAATTTGCAATTTAATGCAGTCTTTATTTTTATAATCGACCCGGATATGATTCTTTCATAAGGGTGTCTTTTTCAATGGTGAAAAGTCCTCCAGTTTGAGAAATAAAAGGAGGGAGAATTAAAAGGTAAAGTCACTCTAAAGCTCGGAAAAAATGTGAAATTTAATGCTTTTCCATAAAAACGCAGATATTAGAATACAAGTTCTGTTTACATGACTTTATTATACATACTTTAAAATAAGTTTATGAATCTCTTTGCAACATTTTCTATGTATTTATAGTTTTGAACGTTCATTGAACGATGACAATTGTTTTTTCTTTCAAAAAAAAGTTAATGATTATGTTTATATTTGTGGTTCTACAAATATACAATCTGTCATGATATATACGTTACTTTTTAATATACTGAAGCAAAAACAAATCATTTAGTTTTCAAAGAAAATATGTCTCATCGTTCAATGAACGTTGAGAAATGTAAGTGCGTACATTTTCTTGCAAATTGTCGACGCTGAAGCTAAATAAAGCAAATCACATTTTGTGGTCCCGCAAAAGGTCCCGCGGTCGGACATTTGTACATGGGTGAAAAAAGAAAGTAATTTTTAATTAAAAATCGTGAAAAATAATATTTCACGGAAAAGTGCCCAATGCATCAGAAATTCTGTACGTACTTTTTTAGATAATTTTGTGAGCTTGGAAACAAAAATAGATGTAAGTCGGTGGAGAATTAACGATATGATGTGTCCGGCAGTTTCAGAAAAAGCACTTTCCAAAAAACTTCGTTTGAAGTTTTACATAGGTACGGTACGTGCTGCACAAAGAAACCAAAGTTTGGAATTTTTGCTAAACTACGTATCAATATAGGGAAAAACGTATCATAGTGGAAATTTTTCACAGTGAAATACTAAACTTTAGAAAAACTGTATGATAATTTAATATAGGTTGTATCGAACTTTACTATAACCTATACTAAAGTTCCGTATAATTTTTCAAATTTTTACTATTTGGACTTCTAAAAATTTCCTGTCCACTAGGAATGATTTCGACCTCACCTTGATTTTCCCCCAATTTACATTATTTTTCAGAATTATCACTACAAAATATAGCATATATTGCTATAAAAAGTTTATCTGTGTGAAAGGCGCTCAGCTTCACCGAGAAAAAAGATTTTATTGAATGAAAGAATATAATTTGTTCAGAAGACTTTTTTTTATTAAAATTAAGATTTATTTGAATTAAACAGCATTTATTCAATTCAAACAAAATATCTTTAGCCTACATGAATATTTATTTAAATCAAATAATTTTTTTTTCAAAACAAACAAATTATTGCATTCGTATATGTTCAAAGACATAATTTGTTTGATTTAAGGCAGAAATTTATTTGATTTGAACAATTTTTATATGGTTCAAAGATACTTTCTTAGCATCAAACAAATTTTATTATTTCAAATAAATCATTTTTTTAAATTAAAGAAATATATAATGTTTGGTGTTACTAAAAAGCCGATAATTATAAATAGACGGTAGCAATGCTTGTAGGAAAAAAGTTCAGATTTAACGATGGGCTTGCACGAAGGCACATTTTACGTGCCTTTTCACTTCCTCCATCCCGTGTTCCTCGTCAACAAAGACTTGGAAACCGTGAGGTCTGGTACTGTTTACGATAATTTGCCATGAAATTAGAAACATTAGGGCCTCGTAAAGAGATAAAGATATTCCTTCAAAGTATTTTCAGCGGTAGATTGTCGACAAGGTTAGGATCGTGGTGATAAATGGTTATAAACCACAGGCCAAGATAATATCCACGTCACGTCAATGCCTAGCTGTGCAACAACTGCCTCAATTCAAGTTTATCGTACTGTTACTGTTTGCTGTTATGGCTTACATTCCTCTTGAAACCAAACCGCATAATGTCATAAAAGCTGTAAAAATACTCTATATATTCTGGTGAATCACTACTTATTCTTTTGATCATAAATCACCATATCTGAAGATAATTTTTAATGAAGGCAATCTCTGGTGGAAATAAAAAGATAAAAAAAAGATAGATTTTCTATCCCTTAAAAGTATAGACTTTTCATCCCTTGAATACTATCTTTTCTATCCGTTATTTTAACTCCTATACACATACCGGAGCACAGAATAATACAATATATAGGTATATATTTCTATCCCTGACCCTATTCGCAGACTAGTAGTATATATAATTTTAAATTATTGAGTCAATTATTAGTGCACATAGATAAATCCTGCCAAAAGTATATTTTTTGATCGCAAAATATAAAATAAGAAAGATGCTTTTGTCTAGTGAGATCAGTGTTGCCAGATTAGGGGTTTTTCAACTAGATTTAGGGGATTTTTGGTGCTTCAGTGGAAAATTTAGGGGGAGAAATTCTTTAGTGGGAAAATTTAGTGGTTTTTTTTTATTTAGGATTTTTTTAGGGGTTTATTTTCTTTTATTTTATTTTAAAATCTCTAATATCCTCCAATCACCGTAATTGTTTAATTTGAAATAAGCCAAGTGATTGGTTGTACTTCCTATAGGCGAGTATTAACGCTCAATTTCATTGGTTTATTGTACACATGTTCCAAAAATGACCAAAGCATAAGTAAATTATAACTGTTCTTTCCTTTAAATAGTCAATGAAATTTCTTGAAAAAAGAACCATATTTATAATATTCTTTGATTTTATCAACACTTTTAAAGACATTAGCAGCGATTAAATATTAATCAATATAATTTCTCATTATTTACTGTTTCGAAATAAGTTCCTAATTTTAGAAACACGCGTCATTAAACGTTAGGTCGGCACAGCTACCAAAAGCAAGCGTTCTCGAATTTCTTCAGAAATTCCTTTGAAATTCTTTCTTTTTCTTAAAAAACAATATATACAGAGCGTTTAAATGTTGAAAGAAGAAAAATTTATCATGTACATATAAGAATATTACTATTAAAAAAAAAAATTTCAGGATCTAGTGGAATTTTTTTTTCTTAGTGGAAAATAGGAACTAATCTAGGGGGAAAGCGACTCATACATCTGGCAACACTGAGTGAGATGAGAAAGTCCTTGTTGGCTATCGAGCGTACTTCAAGAGTACATTATGTCTATCTTTTTCAACCTTTCTCAGTTTTTCACCTATCTAAATAAATACTTTTTTATCACTTTCATAATCTAATATTACGTCTACCTTTTTTAATCCTTGTCTTTCTATCCAAATCTGTCCTTTGTCTGTCGACTTAACTCAATAGAAAAATATAGACGCGGTACCGGATGTGTAAAATAGATAGAACATTATGAAAATAATCAGGCAAAAGATAAACATGAATATAAACATAGGGATAGAAAATTATAGAGGCCGTAATAAATTATAAGAGATATGTAAGGATATTAATAATTATATGAAGGATAGACTTAGATAGAGAGATAGAAATTAAAAATATAGAAGCAGTGGTATCTTACAAGAGATGGAGAGTGCTCAAAATTGTTAGAAGAAGGATAAATTTGAATAGAAAGATAGGGACAGATAATAGATAAAAAGTTAGAGATTGAAGAAGATGGCCACGGAAATTAAATATACTTATAAACAATAAATCAGTACAATTCCAGTGCTTCAGATTTAGAAAGCAAAAGACATAAGAAAGGATAAGCGTTGATATTCGGATAAAGTAAGATCTGCTTCAATAAGTGGAGGTTGAAAAATAGTTGACGCAATTGTATAAAGGATACAAAAGGTAGACTTCTATAACTTATAGATAAAGAAAGATTTAGATTCAAGTACATATATACCCAGGACTTGCTTCAACATTAATTTAAACAGAAAAATTAAAGTTATCTAGGCCCACTAAAATTTGACCAGAATTAATAATTAATTTAAGAATTATGAAATTCCCTAAACTTATGAAATCATGTTCGATTAGATTTGGAAATTCTGTTAAAAAATATTTATTCTTATTAAATGGTGAGGACAGGTGTGTTAAATTTCGTTTGTTACATAAACAACTTGATTGTTCTATGTACTCGTAAAATGAATTAATTCGCTATTATTTTCGAACTAAAAGTAATCGCACAACCATGTAAGCTGAGCTTAACTGTCGGGTTTAAGCTGCTGTTCACAATGGGATAAAGCAGTTACTACGTTTACGAAGAACAATTACTAAGTGAAGGCGAGAATAAAACTCTTGAATCCTGTTAGATTCAAGATCATTATTTTTCAAACTTTTACCACATATTCTTGATATAATTCCAAAATTTATACTGAGTGATTATTATGGTAAAAAATGATGAATTATTTGAGGGATTTAAGGATTCCTCGGCCGTTACAGGTACATTAAATTGATCAAAATAGAGACGAGGTTATCATCTCTATTTTCATCGTTCATCCAATCCAATTTAGTGAGTTAGTAGTAATGGATTGTACCTGTCGGTAATCTGTACCTGTGTCAGCACGAAGGCATGTTGCTCACTTGCAAGGATGAAGGTTTTTGAGAAGGTGGCCGAGATTCGTGCCACCAGGTAGAATCACGATAGCACCAAAGAACACTTCCCAAGGGATAATTTATCGCTAATCGAACGTGGAAGAGAAAGCAGGTATGGCAACGTGCCTATTACGAGGTTTTCCAATAATTCACCGTTTCTAACCTCTACGCCACTGCGTGATTAAACTCTATTATTGGTAATTGTAGAACAAACGATTAGATCCGATTAGGTGTCCGTAAATATTTAAATTATTACTAAGAACCATTTGCATTTTCAGTACTATCTTAAACCACAAAGGACCTGAATGAAATCCTAAGTCTTCCAATGTAAAAATCTACTCTAGCCAAAAGTAACATAAAACGTTTTAATTTGCGAAATTTTAAAATCTTAGTTGAGACATCAAATTTGGTTTAAAGCAAATACTTACACAAGCAGTTACAAATATACCATTCTGAATAACAAGGTTCTTAATATATAACCATAATCATACACTGAAAAAACAGTATAGCTAAGAGAATTATATTTTGGTCCTCAGAACCAGAAAATATTGCTATCAGACCAATGCTACGGTATGGTCCTCAGAACTATACGAGTATAGGTGAGACAGCTATACAAGTTCTTTGATATGACAATACCATGTATAGCGATCGTCAACAAAATATTATGCCATTGCTATCGCTCTTGTAAATTTTCGCGTGTGATAAAACAATACGTGATACGCAAAAATGATCTTTTAAAGAAACAAAAAATGCTCTAAACAAATCGACAAACGCTTCGAAAAAACGCCTCGAAAAAATGACACTTTTTTATTATTTCGAGGTTAGAGTCGCGTGCATGCGAAGTAATGTATAGGTCGCGCGGCAAACCAGTATAGTTGTCTCACCTATACCGCATGGGTCGAGACACTAGATACCGGTATAGATTGAACAAAATGTATGCACATCTTCGTTCAAGTGCTGGGCCGACGACGGCGACCTTTGATGACTGTTTGCATTTACCGACCTTCAGCCGAAAGTTGGTCCAGTATCGGCCCTATACCAACTCAATTGTCACTTTTACTACGGCATACAGTACCGAAAGTAAAAGAGCCAGAGTCCGGCCCACGGACGGCACATTACTGTGCCATGTTCGGCCCAGTATCGGCCCGTTTCTGTGCCGAAAATAAGTGTTGGCGGCCAGAGTTTGGGCCAGAATTGGCCGCTAAGTGCATACCGGAGTTCTCATTCCAGCAACGGCACGATATTGGCAGCCGATCTTCGGGAAATTTTTGGCGATGCTAGGCCAGTGTTGGGCCGTATCTAACTTTGCACTTGGGCGAGTGCTAATTGCCGCAGCTGATAAGACGACACAATATTGGACTAATCTCGGCAGCAAACAGTCGACTATTGTTATTGGGCCAGTGTCGTCGTTTGCATCGGTCAAGTGCTGGGCGGACGATGGCTGTTTAAATTTACGACCTTTAGCAGAAAATGGCCTAGTATCGGCCCTATACTTTACCACAGCCAGTGTTGGGCCGTACTTAAATTCGCACTTGGGTATACTCGTATCCAATATTTATTTATTTTTTTACCTGTACTGGTTACTAAATCAATAAATACAAAGTTCCGTCATGATGTACCTTCGGTAGGCAGAACACCGTCAACTCAAACATCTTTTTAATTTAAAGTCGTTTCTTCAATGTATATTACTTACGCGTCATAGCACGTTTTAAACTTTGTTTTTTTTTTTTTTTAAATTAGCCTGATGAGGTTGACGAACCAAGCCAACGAAACGTCGCTACCTTGAGACAAGAAGATCTGTTGTCTGTTTATTTTGTCGGCCCTTTTCCTAATCAATCGAGCTGTTTACCTTTCCTACACTTCAACATGTTTAAAAAACTGTACTTTTATGAAAAAGTAGACGTATGTAACTACATAAATTTTTTTTTCAACTGTGAAATCATAAGAACGATTTTACAATCTACATTTCCTTTTACGATTGAAAAACGTATAATTTACAGCATCACCATTCCTTCTACACATTTATTCCGTGAAATTGAAACTTTTAAACAGTAGGGGAGAAAAATCTACGGTTTTGAATCGTAAAAAGAAACGTAAGTTCTAAAATATCTCTTGTAGCTTGAAAAACTCTCGGCTTCAAAGATCGAATTTCCAAATTGTACAACTTCTTCCTTTATGTGTAATTCAGATTTACAGAGCATAATTTCTAAGCTCGCATCAAAAACGTTTTAACCTTATAAGTCGAACGTGTCTTTTATAACAGATAAAAATATGTAGAATGAATAAGTAAAATAAAGATAAAAAATCTGCCCGCTTCACGGAACATTCTCAACGCTCACAATTTTGAGCGCGCCTAGGGCGCGTGATTCGATCGTCACGCTCCATCCTATTCGGACTTCGCGCTTCGCGTTCGGTCTTATATTCTTCGCATACATATAAGTTTATTTCTTGTGATTTGATACAGAAGCTCAAGTCAATTTTATATAATATCGTAGATGTGGATTACATTTTCTCAAAGTTACTAATTTTTTTTTTTTTTTTTCAAATGAAAAAGGAAAATCAATTTACTTAAGGCTCTATTAGCCTCAAGGAACACATTCTCATGATACTCGCGCTTCACGCTCGATTTTTAACATATTTCACGATTCATTTCTAGGTTTAGATTTTGTAAAAGTCTTCTATTATCAGAATTTGATAACGAGTAAACTATGAATAAAAGTAGATATAGAGTATAGAGGACCGTATTATATGCCAATGGAGGGAGGCGAGCGATCCGTAAATAAAATTCGCGTGACAATCCGTTACGCTGCCAGGCAATCCGTTTATTTATTAAAATATGACTCGGGCTTGAAAAAAATATCGACAGCAAAAGCAGGAAGCGTTCTCTGTTGTTTCTATGGTTTTCTCACACAATTCATTTTGCATGAGCACTACACATGCTGCTCGACATTTACTGCTAGCAGCTTTAATCGCTAAAGAGAGACGAGTAACAATTTTTCAATGTTTCACAGTACTGTGCATAGAAACCCGTTAGGAATTTATTAACGATTTATTCGATTTAATGCAAACAAGAGGTAAATATTTATGAACACTGGCAAAATGATTTTATCTTTATAGGGCGGTTCAATTAATTAAAGGGAAAAAAGTACGGATTTATAGCATGTATAAGAGGATGATGATAAATTTGATTTTACAAGGTAGAAATTCAAAAAATGGCATAAATACTTTCAAGTATAACTAAAGATGTTAAAACTTAATGAAGGTTATCTCGAGGTTCAGTTGCTTCTCGAACCGAATACGCATATGGATTTTGGTAACGAGAATCGGGATATAAAATAAACAGAAAAAAATTGCATTTGAAAATAATGGCATCACGCATGCATTTGAAATTTTATATGTATGTATTGACTCCATGTAATGGAATACCTCAGCCCGAAGTTGTTTGATGAGGTCACCCAAATAAAATGGTCGAATATTTCGTGACGAGTCCGCAAATCATGTTATTGAAATTTCGTCATGCATAATATCAGCTAATGACTTACCTGCAACAAAAGAATAAACCATACGTTAATATAATATACAAATATTAAGGCTTGTTCAACAGTGTTGGGTAGTTACTCGTTAAAAGTAACGAAGTTACTTTTAAAGTTACGTTACTTTTCGAAATAAGTAACTGTAACGTAATTTAGTTACTATTTTCCCAGTAACTGGTAACTTTTTCGTTATGTTGTATTTTTTGTATATCTTTAATTTGATTGATATTTATAATTGCCTAAAAAAAGAGATATTTATTTATGACCAGACTCTAGAGTTTTTCAGACATGTTATGAGTTGTTAAATGTATTTCAAATATACATATATGTATAGTTGAAATATATAATCTCCACTTATCGGAACACGTTGCATATTTTTTATTTAAAAAAAAATCATTTTATTTCAATCTTTCTGGATTGAAAAATTAGATGGGGGGGGGGGGGGGGTATATGAAAGGTAACTACTAAAGTAACTTAAGTTACTTTAACCAGCAACTGTAACGAGTTACTTTTTTGAAAAAGTAACGGTAACAAGTTACTTTTTTTTGTAAAGTAACATAATTGCAGCAAGTTACTTTTTATAGAGGAACTTACCCAACACCGTTGTATAACATACTTTAATGTAATAAAAAGGTTGTAAATTATAAAAGCATGAAGCATACATTTTGAAAAATTAATATAACGTTGAATTAATTTCGCACATTTTCATGTCATTTTTAAGCTGATAAAACGATACTAAGGAGGATGAGTACAGAGTAGAAACAGCAGTCTGAACGATTGGAAATAAAACTCGAGTAGAGTATTCCCTCAAACCATCCTAACTGTCTAGCACCCTCCAGCTTGTGTCAAGTTATAATTGGCACTCCTTAATTATCTCGAATTAAGCTCGCAGCTCCTTTTCCAGGTTCAGCCTCCTCCACAACTTGACGTCTAAGTCTCCATTTCTCTCTAAACTTTCCCTCTCTTTCTCGGACTTTCTACAATTTCTATTCTCCTCTCCTCTAATTTCCGTTTGCCAACTTTGACTCGTAATATATTCTACTCAAGAAATTGCGTTTAAGCCAATTTCTACAAGTTTCTCACGCAATTAACTATTTATATTTTCAATTTAAGCTTATGTAACTAATAATAAATGCGATAAAAGAACTTTACGGAGTAAAATTGAATCTTTTGTCAGGTATGTAAAAATAGACACCGTCAAATCTTTATAAAAAAATCGCCAGACTAAATAATTAATGTACTTACAGTTTTGAACGTTCATTGAACAATGAAAAATTTTTTTTCCGGAACTAAATGATTGGTTTCATTTCCATTAAATTAAAAAGCAGGGTATACTTAATAATAGATTTTATATTTGAAAAGCTTTGAATATAGGCATAATAATTAATTTTTCTTTGAAAGAAAATTTTTTGACATTGTTCAATAAACGTTAAAAACTGTTGGTATATGAATAATTATATCTTCTAATTGATCTTAAGCTTAATGAATGATGCAGTGTTTACTTTATTGACTGGATAAACAAAGAAGTACATATTGATTTGTAGAAAGGTTATAATGTTGAAAACGTTTACATTTCACACGAACAAAAGGTAAATCTACTATGCGTGATTAAATCCCTTTCAAATAAAATTAAAATTAACTCTACTCAAGTTTTTTTAGACCTCGTTTTAAAGTTATTCATAACAGTCTTGGGTAGTAACTCATTAAAAGTAACAAAGTTATTCTAAAAATTACGTGCCTTGTAACTTTTTCAGTAACTTCGTTACTTTTCGAAATAAGTACCTGTAACGTAACTTAGTTACTATTTTCTCAGTAACTGATAACTTTTTTTCGGTTACTTTTCTGTTACTTTGTACATCTTTCTTTTGATTGCTTTTATACGATGGATGAGAATTTTAAAAATTGTGCGCGGCGAGAAAACAAAAGATTATCGATATCTTTTTTGCATGCTGGTTTTCATTTGCTTTGTAAATAAGCAAGCATTGACTTTGGACATATTGCTTCGAGCGAATCCGAAACTTGGTATTTTAAATTTAAAAAAAAATAATTTTATTTCAATCTTTACGGATGGAAAAATTAGGTGGGGGAGGGGGGATATAAAAATGAACTTTTAAAGTAACTTAAGTTACTCTCACCAGTAACTATAACGAGTCACTTCTTTGAAAAAGTAATTGTAACAATAATGAGTTACTTTTGTTTGTAAAGTAACGTAACTGCACTCAGAAAAAATATTTGATTGAGTCAAAGAAAATGATTTGTTTGAAGGACTTTCTTCGATTTAAAGAAATGATTTGTTTAAATGAAATAAAATTTTTTTGATTCAAATAAAATATCTTTGAACCAAAATAAATATTTGTTTGAATCAAATTAATTTTTCTTCAAAACAAAGAAATTAATGCATTGATATATGGTCAAAGATATAATTTGTTTGATTTTAGACAGAAATTTATTTGATTCGAACAAATATTTATTTGGTTCAAAGATATTTTGTTGGGATCAAACAAATTTTATTTCATTTAAACAAATCATTTCTTTAAATCAAAGAAAGTCGTTCAAACAAATCATTTTCTTTGATTCAATCAATTTTTTTTCTGAGTGCACTGATTGAAATTACTGAAAATCATATTCAAATTTATGGATCATATCAACAGCTACTAAAAATTTGGGACATTCCAAGAACTTTTTATATCATAGCTACCTAACTAAAAGTTTGTAAAAAAATGAATTGATTCGCCCCATTCGATGGTACTTTTTGTTATTGTAAGTTTATAATGATTTTGTGCATGCGGAATTGAGAGAAAGGAAAAAATGTCTTGACCAGCAAAAGTTTCGGTTGATAATGAGAGTAGCGTGTGCATTCCAGCAAACTAGGGACAATAACGTTTGGACTTAGGTTACCTTGTACGAATATTGTTCTTGCCAATCCCGAGAGGATCGCTGAGTAAACGTAGTTGGTGCGCTGGCTGAACCCTCTCACCATAGTACAGAGGGTGTACACGCGAGTAAATATATATGTGTGGTTATGTATGCTCAGACAAGAGAAGATGGTATTGGTCTGCTGTGAAAACGAGGGATATAGGCAGATATTCTGCGAGGCTGGATGGGGGACCAGGAGGTATGAATCAAGCTGCGCAAACATCGAACTTCGAGATACGGTGTCGCCTGTTTCTACTATGAACCGAACGAACGTACCCATTCGTGACTACGAAGTGCACCTTGGCATAAGCCATTATCATCCGCAAACGCAATTCGGTTTCACCCTACCCGCACGTCTTTATACATAACCTTGTCTTTAAAATAAAGATTACAATATTAAAAATTCACTTGGACCTCATCCGAACAATCAATATTATTAACGGAGAACAGATTAAATATTTCATTTCAAATTTAAATGTATTGTAAATACGTCATTTACATATGGGCAAAATTATTGTCTTTAACGTTACAGCCGCTCGCATATTTTGGTTCATATGTCCTATAGATTACAAAAAAAATTAATAGTTCGAATTCTACATGAAAGTAGGCAACAAGAACTTCATTTTATGTATATACACTTTTTTCTATCATCAGCTGTTTTGAAGATACATCAAGTTTTCTTTAACGTTACATTTTTTGGAAGTGACTTTGGAGGTAGAGCAACTCTCGGTAAAAAATCAGCGATTCTTTCAAAATGAAAATTCGAAACCAAGTATTTTCTTTAAGAACAAGATCCTGACACACGAAAAATGACTTTACAGTCATGAAAACGTTTGTAGCCTTCATTCCGTAACTCAAAATGTGCGGTCTTTAACGTTACACAGAAAAGTCTTTAACGTTACATTCCTATTTGATTCCCACCAATTTGTAAATATCGGGTAGAAAAATCAATGTGGATAATAAAAAACGTTCAAAATCAAATATTTATTATTTATTTACAGTATTAAACGAATCTTCTGACTTTGATAAACAGTAAGCTTAATATAACGCATCAATGAAAAAGCATTCCTCGTTCCCGAAATGTTGACCATATGCGTCAAACAAATTTATTCAGGATATTATATTAATTGACATTTTCTAATTATACTCTGCCGACGAAATATATTAGACTACTTGTTCTAAGTTACTTGCATGTGTTCTCCTTAAATGTTATACATAAAATAAACTTAAACAAAGAAATAAGTATAGGAATATCAAAAAGTCAGGCAGAGCTTTAAACAGGGAGTTTCTAAAAAGTTTTTATTCAAAAATTGAGGCATTTACTTTAAGGTTGTTGTGCCAAAAATCGGGTCTCTGAGAAAAGTTTTTCTATGATTTTAAGACTCAACAAATATTATTAGTTGTGTCATATGAAAGAAAGAACATAATTTTTTATGAACAAAAATTAAAAACTTACGAAAAATAATGCTTCTAATGATGTTTTTTGTAATAGAGTTTTTCCTTACCATCGCTTCTGACCACTTTTTAAAATAAATTATTGAATTTTCATAAATCATAGCTTATTTTTTTGTAGCAAATATTCTCAACAATTCTATTGTTTCCAATTTTCGAATTAAAGTTGTCAGTGGTTAAAATCGTTGAAATACATATTTTTAAAAGTAACATTTTTTTCAAAAAAATAACTATATTTTGAGATTTTTTTACTTATTTTCAAGATTGAAAACAGTAGCGCTGTAGAAAATATTTTCTATGAAAAAATGAACCATGATTTATAAAAACCCAATCATTTTGTCGAAAATTGGTAAGAGCGATAGTAAGGAAAAATTCGATTACAAAAAAGATTATTAAAAGTATTATTTTTGGAAATTTATAATTTTTTGCATGAAAAATAATATTTAAGGGGTTAGGCCACTCTAGAGGCAGACAAAATAGGCATATTTTGTGATTTTATTTCAGCGAAACCATAAGATAAATCGAAATTACAAAATAGGGTTTTTATTACACATGTAATTGACTGTACAAAATAATTATGATAGTTATGATTTTCTACTACATAAAATTTTAAACGCGTTTAATCTCAAAACTGCAATTTTCAAGTCGGTCGGTCACATTACGTAAACAAATTTCAACCGATTCACTTGAAATGTTAACTGTATATTTAGAATTACATTGTCCAAGGAAGTACTCAAAAATTACATCTATCGCTTGAAAAAAAAAATTTTTTACAGTCAATTACATGTATCTACTTACAAATCTGAAGGTTTATTGAGCGATGACATTTTTTTTTTGTCAAAACAAAATGAATGATTTGCTATACTTGGGGCCCTTTAAATATACAATCTGTCGTCATTAAATTTACGCCACTTTTTAATTTGCTGGGATAAAAACCAATCATTCCGTTTCCAAAAAGAATATTTGCCATCATTCAATGAGCGTTCGGAACTTAAAATACATATAAAAGTCAGTTCAATTGAGACGCTAAGGTCCGTAAGGTCGCAGCATAAAGAAAGGAAGGAAGATTGTGAGTGGAGTGTGGTAATGAAATTTGATAAAGTTATGCGGGGCTGTTTCGTCGTGTTCGTCCTCGTAAAGAAATATGAGGTAGTTTGTTGAGATCGGGTGAAAGGAATGGGTTTGGTAGAGTGGGTCCTCGGCTGGTAAAAGACACTTCTAAAAGAGGAGAGAACAGACCAACAACGCATTACGCTTCAAGCCTTACGCTTTTGGTTTGCTTTATGTAAGTTTCTTTTTCCTTGTAATAACTATTTTAAATATTCCTTCATTTTTCTTGGACTTCCTTGAAGTTAGAATTGTATGCCTACTTCTGCATCGAGATAAAGTCGTTAGAAGTTACTCAGTAAAGTACGTATGTCCAGAAACAAGGCTGCAAGTTAAAATTGTCATAATGTTCTCTCTGATAGTGAGAAGAGAGAAAGGAATGGAGAAGGTGGTAAGTAGGAAATGTGGAGAAAGGGTTGAGTTGCAGTGAAACGTCATATACAAATCTCATGAGACATTTAGGATGCACATCCGGTTTGCAAGATGGCCGACACTTGACTTCCGGCACGGCAGGGACAGTTCTCGCCGAGGCCATTGTGTCTGCGAACTCTTGGGAAGTCTACACTTCCCTTTCACTTTTTCATCCCTCCCTTTACTTTATATTCCGCTCTTTCTCTCATTCTCTCTGGACTATAAATGAAAAAAAGTTTTAAAGAAAAATCTTAATGTTGATTAATAGACGAAAAAACTGATATTTTTTCTTCTTAGCTATTGACAATTTCACGATAAAATCATTTTGTCATAATATCTTTCTGAGTAAAAAAACAGACGTTATAGATAAATATTATAGAAAATGAGAATAGCCTAAAATTTATGCATATTTGAATGATGTGTAGCCAAAGTGTAACTAAAAGTATATGACTCTGCAGTTATGCGACATTCATATTTGTATATACAGCTTCACATTTAATTATGCCACGGTCATAATTTTTAGGTGAAATTTACATGTACTTCGGCTATTCTAATATCATATATCCGCCATATTTTATTCAAAAATAAATAAACATTTAAGAATTGAATTTACCGCCCAACATCTACGCTTAGATCACTTGATACTATTATATTATCAAATCTGTAAGATCTATTTAGGCATATCATCAATTTGAATCTGATTTGAACCAACAGTGGCGAGTTTCGAGGATTTTTTGATTAGATATAATGACTATTGTGAATGCAGCATAAACGGTTTACATCAGTGTACTTTGAGGGAGAAAATAGTGTCATTAAATGTGACATAAACGAGTGCTGCAACATTCATGGAATGCAGTCTCATATAAGTATATCGTTGTGGGTCAGTTTGACTTTGCACTCTATAATTTAGAATGTTATTTATCTGGTCTTTTCACACTTTTCTATATGTACATTCTCTTTTAGTGTTCCAGATTAGATCTCTGCGGATAAGACGACACTCAGGACGCGCTTTACTTGATTGTTTACAGCGCAAGGTGAGAAAGAGGCAGACCATTTATCTTTAACCTCATTTATCCATCCGGCTCTAATCCCTGGCCTATCAGTTACAAGATAAATGTGCTCACATAAAGTGACTATTCGCGTTTTCTAATGAAGCTTACGATGGTTCATGGTATGCTCTTCAACTACAAAAATTAATTTAAATTCCGTTATACACGGAGAGAAAATATCCCAAGTGCGAAATTAGATACGGCCCAACACTGGCCCAGCATTGCCAAAAATTTGCCGAAGATCGGCTGCCAATATCGTGACGTTTCTGGAATGATAACTCCGGTATGCATTTGGCGGCCAATGCTGGCCCAAACTCTGGCCGCCAGCACTTGTTTTCGGCACATCAACGGGCCAATGCTGTGCCGAACTCTGGTTTTCTCACTTCCAGGATGGTTTGCCGTGGTAAAATTGACACATGGCCCAGTAATGTGCCGTCCATGAGCCCGACTCTGGCTCTTCTACTTTCAGAACTGGATGCCATAGTAAAAATGACAATCGGCTTGGTATAGGGCCGATACTGGGCCAAGTTCCGGCTGAAGGTCGGTAAATTTAAACAGTCGAAAAAGGCCGCCGTCGTCGGCTCAGCACTTGACCGATGCAAACAGTGACACTGGCCCAATAACAATGGCCGAATCTTGGCTGCCGAGATTGGGCCAATATTGTGCCGTATTATCACCTTCGGCAATCGCACTTGGGATGCTATTGGATATTATAAAGATGCTCATCCATTCTAAGAACATTGATGGTAAATTATCAGCATATTTTTTTCTGTAAACAAAAATATTCTTAAGGACATGTGTTCGACAAGTCAGGTAATAGATACCATAGCAAAAAAAAACAAGATTGTTATTTGGATCCGATTTTTGTGATGTACTTAGAGTTTTGAACATTCATTGAAGGGTGGAAAACATTTATTTTGCAAACTGATTGGTTTATCCCCTGTTAAATTAAAAAGTAGCGTCTATTTAATAACAGATTTTATACTTGAAGGGCTCTGAATATAGATATAATAATTAATTTTGTTTTGAAAGAAAATTTGTTGTCATCGTTCAATGAACGTTCAAAACTGTAAATACATATTTTTGTGGTCAAATGGAGCCGCAACATGAAGGAATTACTGCGCTGTGAAATTCAATTACTTGCAAAAGAGTGGCAAAGAGAACTATATTTTTTGAGGACTACAGTCAAACTTCGTTTATGGCAACGTGAGAAAGTGCGCGATAGTGCACATGCGTCGACAAGCAGCTGTGATCAGGCGGTGGTTGTAGTGGGGGGCCCTCCCAAGTTGCGACATATAGGAGGCATTTGATTTGGCGGCGTTATAATAAACGGGGTTTGACTGTATGATACAACTTACTATGGATCATTAGGTATACGATTATCGGAACTATAGGAACTTATGCAATATATGTATATAGAGTAGGAAGCAGGAAAATAAATACGAGAAATTTTGTTATTTGAAGAAGGGCATTTGAAAAGACAATTCAACTCGAACTTTCGGATACGCGATATTCAAAATCCTTCAAGATTGTTAAATAAAATGTACATATTTATCTGCCGTCCAAAGTAAAAGAACTTTTAACTGCATTTCGATTGAAACTGAGACAAAGGGCCAAACAATTTTTTCATCAAAAAACGTGACATCTTATTTGGTTCTGCTCAGTTTTTAATCGGCAATTGGTAAATGTAAGGGTAGTATAAACGTGGAACAAAAAAAATGCAAAATTTTAATTTCAACTATTGAAAAATACAGTTAACGGTTTTTGCATCATGAAAATATTTGGTGAAATAGCGTTAATGTCACTTAGCGCCTTTTTTATCTAGGAATGGCGCCCAAAAACTGCCTTCAATACTTTGTAAAAAAAGGTTAATTGACATTCCGCTCCAGCTCTAGATTAGCGGAATCAAACGAAATGTACTTTGGTTTCTTTGTTATAGGAAACGGGCCTCCGACTCGAGCGTTTTCCTTTCCTTGGAAAACGCTAACTGCATAAGGGTTTTCTATTTTTGTAGTGGCTCATGTCCCGAAGCATTTCCCACGAAAAAGAGCTTCAATGGACATTAACGCTCTCCTAAATCTTTAACTGTGATATATTCAAAAGCGTTTCCCAAATTTGTGTTAATTAACGCTTTATTCTCGAATAAGATTTTTAATTCAGTTGGTTGTTTCGTTCTTTGCACTGATATTATTAAAAAGAACCAATGGGTTTCCTTCAAACTTTCAAACGCAGTTAAATGCAGAATTTCTTCAAGATTCTAATAATATAAAAGATGTATTCTCGTCTAAAATGTCAGTTAACGGTTTTTTCACTTTGAACGGCAGATATAATTTAAATTGATACTGTTAAAAAAGTTCTGGACTTCACGATATTTTTAAAAAAATTTATATAAAACGTAAAAAAAAACTGACTGGTAATTTTTCTGAAAATTACGAAACTATAATAGGATTTCCAAATACAACTATCAGCTCTTTCAGTAATTTGTACGTAAAAATAAAAAAATGCCCTCCTAACTTTTCTAAAAAGTAACTAAATTTTCTTAAATTTATCTTTAATTTTACGAAACAGTAACCGGCTAAAACTTCAGTTGCGTCTTTTAGGAAATTTCTCTACGGATTTCTAACAATGTACTTAAGAATATCAAAAAGCTGTCAGAAAAGTTGAGTTAATAATTTTGAATCTAGATAGAGTTGAACTCGAAATTGTTCATTGTGCAAGTACACGAGAATCCTTGGTTTGAATAATAATATATTATTTTGAAACGAGGTAAGTGGTGAAATCAAAATGAACTTATCGCGAAGCTCTCAAGTTGCAGGAGTGAAAGGAAAAGCTCGTGCACGTCGTCTTTAGAAAATTATTTATGAAATGTTCGGCACGACAGAATGCGTCTAGATCTTCGAATAGAAACGTCGCGCTTGGTAAAGAGGAATTGCATCCATTAAAAGCAACAGCGGGAGAGAGAGAAAGAGAGTGAGGGAGAAGAGAAGGGTTTGACTTCTCTAAAGGCGATATTTCTTGCAGGAAAGCCTCGGCATGCGTCTCTAAATCCTTAGCACGATCTCTGGTAACTCTCTACCCTCCACGAGCGATACAGGTCGACTAGATCTTCATGCCCAACCCAACCTAAAACTTCTCTCTCCTTCTCTTACACTTGATTTCTGTGTGTGTTTAACGTAGATTCAGGTTCTCCAGCCCTCTTGGGAGATATCTGAGAGAATTCGATTCGCCATTTTGCTCGCCAATTCTGTCTTTGACTTTGCCTGTCGGTGCATTACGCAGATAAGGGACCACTCGAAGCAGCGTGACCATTTCCACTTTACCCCTATGCTCGTTTCGTTCACATGCCACAACTTTCTTTTATTCTTGATTCCTAAGGATTCGAGTCTGCTACTCGATTTCAGGTAGTTTATCGTGAAAAATCTTATTATAGTCTGCCTTTTGAGAATTCAAAATCAATTTTCTCGGGTTTCGTAAGATAAACTTGTTATTCTGGGATTCAGAAAACATATTCACTGAATATTATATTTTTTGATGAAAAATGTAAATCTGCAAATCCAAATTTCTATTTCAATATTATAACTTCATGAAAGTTGCTATATACATTTACAAATGAGTCTCTGAATAGTGTAATTATTATGACAATTTTGTATATAGCATTTTTCAAAAATAACATTAAATACAACTTTCTTCATACACGGGAAAAGTAGTCCAGTAAATTTTATAGAACTATTCAATTGCTGGGGATACAGGTATTTACGGAACAGAATTTTAGAAAATTTACAGAACTTTTCAGAATAAAATGCGAAACATTCAAGAAAAATTATTGAGAGTTCCGCATTTTATTCTGAAAAGTTCAATAAATTTGCCAGAACTCTATTCCGTAAATTTCTGTGTCCCCAACTCCTGAACAGATCTATAGACTTTAGCAAACTATTTTTTTCCTTGTATAGGGGAAAAAGTTGCGCTCTCTAACTTTCTATAAGAATATATGCATTGGTGATTAAAATCCTAAAAATTATCATGGTTATAGGCCGTTCTAGAATATTCAAATAATTCAATACGACCTTACACTATCCAGAGGCTCAATTTAAGAATTTTTTGACTTTTTCATGTATTCTGCGCCTTTTTGTATCCAATCCACAAAGCAGTTGTACAATAAATTTAAGTCCTGCGCCAAAAAAAGAAGGACGCAGCGTCTCCTGTCAACAATGATGACAATAATTTGAATGATGACCTCCGCACTTGATAACAACGTTATTCTTTATTTTACCGTTGGGTTACTTTTCTTTATTTTCCTTTATCAATTTTTTTGGAAATATTTAACAATGAACTTCAATTTTTTGCAATTTTTTTTATTCCAGTATGAGGAAATGAACTCTGTTTGAAATTGAGAAGTTCCAGTTGCCTTTAATTTCAAAATTTCAAAGTTTTATCGCTTTGAAACTTTAAATTTAAAGTTTGATCGCTTCAAAGTAATTAAACTAATAATTAGTCGCTTCAGAACTATAGAAAAGGAAAAGTTTTGTCGCTATAAAACCCATTGATCTTTTGAAAACGCTTCAATATAACAAGAGACTACAGATTGCAGTATTATATTAAGACTATGTTATGTTTATGTGCAGGATAAAGAAAATTTTGAAAATAGTAGAAAGGACGTAAAACCAGAACCTGCTTGCTCAGATGAAGTTGATAATTTTCTAACTGCCAAATGCCCTTAAGGACTCAATTTAATAACTTACGATCATTATTATTACATCATTGATCTGATCAAATTAAACGTTTTGAATTTCGATTTGAAAAAGTTGAGTTGAAGAAACACTTCTTTTAGAAATTTATTTTCTAAGTACATAGAATATTGTTACATAAAATCAATATAAAACTATGTACATTGAATATTAATTTCCTCAGAATCAAAGATCCACATATTATACAAACACAATTTTAATTATGATTAGCCATGTGACTGAACGAAACGTCAACTATGTATGTATAGTTGTCAACCTTCAAAATAAAGTGTGTTATGCGTAGCGTAAATTAGGGTATGGAAAGAGGAGTTAATAAAAAACAAATCGAGAATAAATAAAATGTTTTATACTTCCACATTGAGTCTATCTTCTAACAAGGTGACTGAACTTAAATCGGCAGAAAGGAAGTGTCAAACTGTGCTTAAATGAAGAGTTTGTGTTTTACCTAAAAAAAAAAAAAAGAAAAAGTACAAAATAAGCGAAAGATATAAGAAGAGGATAAAATGAGGAAGAGAAAATAACAACAGAGGGAAAGACACGCTAAAAGATAATCAATACAGCCTGTGGGGCAACAGTCTACCCTAAGAGATAGGGCTTATGTCCACAATCTTCTGCGAGGATATCTTCGTCCCAATAACTGACTTTGTGTTCTTATTCCTCAATTCCTCTCTTCGTTTCACTTGTTTCCAAGTCCGCAGCCATCTGGAGTCGACTTTTTCCTACTACTTTAGTCTGAACTCTAATGAAGTGACGAGGTGTGCAGAGCTGAAATCTTCCCCTGATTTTACTTCTGTGTCGAATACAAAAGTATTTAATGTTTCAAGCGCTTTTCAGTTTACTTTCACAGTGAGTTCTTTATTCAATTTTATTTCTGCTGCTTCTAGATAAAATTCCAATAAAATTTTTCCTTATTAGTGCTTCTTACCAATTTTTTAAAAAAATTATTGAATTTTCATAAATAATGGCTTATTTTTTCGGAGAAAATATTCTCTACAACCCTACTGTTTCCCATTTTGAAGATAAGTAATTAATTGTCAAATATAGTTATTTAGAAAAAAAATCTTTCTCTGTATAAAAACTGATTCAAACGATTTCAGCCATTGAAAACTTTACTTTCCAAATTGGAAACAGTAAAGTTATAGAGAATATTTTCCCCGAAAAAATAAGCCATCATTCATGAAAATTCAATCATTTTTTAAAAATATTCACAAAGCGACAGTAACGAAAAATTCAACTACAAAAAACATTTTTAAAAGTATTATCTTTCGTAAGTTTAAAATTTTTTTCATCACTGATACAGTCTTAAAATCATAGAAATTTTTTTTTCCCGAGACCTGTTTTTTCGCACACAACTACCTTAAACGCAAATTACTGGAAAATCTCTCGACTCCCTAGTGGTATCTATTAATAAAACAAAAAATTGAAATCATGGTAAGTTTAAGTTTTAAATTGGATCCTTACTAATTATTCACGCCTCTGCTGATCGCTTGAAAGATTTTCACCACATTCCACTTTTTACTTGCTCGTATTTATCGTCGTTGGGAGCACCCTAACCGGATTACACAACGTCGAGGAATCGCATTTTCCGACAAGCTCTAGAGTAAACAAGCGATCACAGAATGGCTCATGTTCAAACGAGCACAGGCTCACTAACACATTTAAACTGGAAACACGCAAGCACACGTAAAACTGTAAAAGGCGATGGTTCGCATTCACTCATTGATATTCATCCGACGTAGCCCGGCAACGCGATTGGCTAACTACCCTCGTATATACCTTCGTCTCTACGAGAAAAAAATCTACCGGTACATCGATGCCTGAATTGCTAAAAAGTTTGATGCAATTTGAAAAGAGGTATAGCAACCACTACGAAACAGCATATTAAAAGGATCTTTACTTTTGCTCAATGCATCAAATAGAACTACACATTTTTATATCGAATCATGTAGATAGAAGTATCATATTTGTATATACACATAAATTAACATTTATTTTCTTCTCAGTTATTTCTTTATTGAAAAGATTTTTTCAGAGAACAGAAATCATTTCTTGTTAGGAATCATCAATATAATAGATTTTGCCTGATTATACTATATTTACGCAATAAGCATATGGTTAACCTGAGTATTCCTAGCTCGTTAAATTTGTTCTCTTCCTGCACATCGTTTCTCCATTCCTTTACGATCCCCTTGCACGTGTTCACCGACTACTACTAAAAGTAATGCATCGATTCGTTCCGGTCTCAATTCCCTCGATTCACCCTTCCCTTATTTTCCAATACCTCGTCGCTCGTCACATTGGGTTTACTCTTCTTGATTAGGCTTTGCAAAGTAAAAACCTCTGATTCGTGACGCCGTTAAAGAGCCCCTTGAGGTAGAGCGGAAAAATTCGTTAAATTGAGGGGTGTATTGGTAAATCATGGTAGACCAGTTAAGTTGAAATTTCTGGTAGTTTTTTTAGAATGATTTTCTTTCGTTTTCAAGCGATAATTTATCTCTTCTTGAGATAAGTAAATAAATAAAAGTAAATCATAAACCAAACGAGTAAATAGATAATAAATCATTTTGAAGAAAGGGAAGGAGCTTTTTAACTTATTACGTTCTATGATACTGGGGAATGTTATTTGAGATTGTTGTGTGACATTCGTGGAAATTTAATTAAATATTTTTAAAAACAACTAGTACCAACTTTCTGAAGAGGTAAGGCCACTCTAGAGGCAGACAAAAATAGGCATATTTTGTGATTTTAACAGTTGATTTTGACTGATTTCTCCGTAATAATAACTTAAAAACACCAATTGTATAGCTAAAAATGAGTTACTGATTAAAAGTAGCAAAAAAAAACCACTGATTCAAATTAAAGAGTATTACTAAAGTTTCACATTAAAAGTTTTTTTTTATTTGAATTGATTAAAAAAAAAAACTTCAACATAAATCTTCCTAACGGTATAAAAGGATTTAAAATTACTGATAAATATTAATAATAATTTTTTTATATTTAAAGAATTTGAAAATCTTTCTGTGGAAAAAATGACGCTTTCGACTGCGCTGGGATTCGAGCCCAGGTCTTTAATTTGAAATAATTTTTTTAATTGTCAATATATAACTTGAAAGTTGAGGGAAAAAGATGGGCTTTGAATAGAAAATCATGTAGTTTGCTACCTCGAATAAAAAGTAAGTTAAAAAAAAAGAAAGAAAAGTGATCTTATATATAAATATTTCCTAATATTTGCATTTTTTATTTGCATCATGTACAGAATGTAATATATATTATATATTAGGAATATAATATATTTAATATTAAATCGATACCTATCCACAAATTTTACCATCCGTTGGTGGCTTACGTGGTAAATGACACTAAAATATGCAGCTTTGGTAAACCTCCTACATGTTTACACATATAAATATATCGCTACATCGAATAAAACACCAACAAAGCTACGCGAAACATTAGAGAATGATTTACACATCGAAAACTTGGCCACTTTATTCATGTGTTTCTTCGAGAGTAAAGTTGTGGCATATACACACATACATATATATATATATGAGCAAATGTAAGTCGATTCACCCCTTGACGAATCCCTTTATATATAGGTCATTTCATGGGAGATTTACAGTCAACATTTTTTTTTCGACGAAACATATTTTTTTGCCTTTTTACTTCGAAAATAATCGACACGTATTTTTTTACATTCTCATCGTGGATGAGAAGGTATTGGTTTTATGTGAAAAATGACTTTCGAAATTTTCATCAAATCTTTACGTTTTGAGACCCCCTGAGTCAGAAAAAAGGGTTTTTACGAAAGTGTCTGTCTGTCTGTCTGTAGGTCGTGTGCGGCATAACTCTCGATAGAATTATCAGATTGAATTGAGCTTTGGTACACTTTATCGGAGCCGAAAAAGTAAGGACAAGTTCGTTAACCAGCCACATCCAATCAAAATTGAGGGATTGAGCACTACTTTTGTGTTTTTGAAAAAATCAAAAATTTCAATACTGGATTTTGATAGTGCTCATAAATCTCTAAAAATTATCCTGATAACATTTTTTGATTAAATCAAAATTAGAAATGTTACAGCATATTCAAATTCGAAAAAAGTCAATATCAAAATTCCATTTTCCAGTTAAATTATACGAGATACGAAAAAACGTTATGATACAATATTATTGAATAAATAAAGACCTACAAATTTGAATTGTAAACTTTTTTCATAAGATGCATATTTATCTTTTTAATATTTAAAGAATTTGAAAATCTTTCTGTGGAAAAAATGACGCTTTCGACTGCGCTGGGATTCGAGCCCAGGTCTTTCGATTGCCGGTCGACTGCTCTGACCACTGAGCTACTTTTCTTTTTAATTAAAAAAAAAAAACTATTGAAAATCCAAAATTCAATTTTTTAACAATAATATGTAAAATAAGAAAAAAACGTAAGAATACAAAGTTGTTAGTTTCAAAAAGATCTACAAGTTTTGTCTCACACAGTTTCTGATAAAACATATATTTTTCGTTTCAATTCCAAAAAATACGATTAAAATTCAAAAATTTCATTTTTTAGACAAAATATGTGAGATTCAAAAAAAACTTTGAGATGAAAATTGTTTGGCTAAATAAGGTCTACACATTCTTATCGATAAATTTCTCGACAGGATGTATATTTTATGTTTTGATTTTTAATATTGAAAAAATTCGATTTGTTTCACCAAAATATGTGAGATACGAAATAAGCGTTGTTCTGCAAAATCGTTTCCTTAAATAAAGTCTACGATTGTTTTTCCTTTTTGAGATATTTGGAAGAAAATAAATTTATCAATAATCATGTAATTTATTAAAAAGTTACAAAAATGCATACAGAAAATCGAGCGCGAAGCGCAAGTGTCATGATGAGAATGTATTCCTTAAGGCCGATAGAGCCTTAAGTAAATTGAATTTCCTGTTTTACTTAATCTGAAAAAGAAACTTAGTGTATTTGAGAAGATGACTAATCTACATCATCTTTAATATCATTAAGTTGGTTTGAGCTTCAGTATTAAATTATAAGAAATAAACTTAAACGTATGCGAAGAGCACAAGACCGAGCGCGAAGCGCGAGGTTCAGAAAGAACGGAGCGCGACGATCGAATCGCGTGCCCTAGGCGCGCAATGAGAATGTGCCCGGGAAGCGGGCAGATTTTTTTGTTTGGTGTTACTATCTCAATTGTTATCACAAGAACTTGGGTAGTAACAACAACCAAAAAAATTGTTGTGCTAACTAATAAAATAGCTGAGGCATATTTTACAAACCGAAGTAGTTGGTTTTACTAACCATTTTTTTCAGTGTACTGAAATCTATACAGAAAATCGAGCGCGAAGCGCGAGCGCCATGATGAGAATGTGTTCCTTAAGGCTGATAGAGCCTTAAGTAAATTAAATTTCCTTTTTCACTTAAACTAAAAAAGAAATTTTAGTGAATTTGAGAAAATGAGTAATTTACATCATCTTTAATATTATAAAATTGGTTTGAGCTTCAGTATCAAATTATAATAAATAAACTTGAATGTATGTGAACATTTTTTTTTGCCTTTTTACTTCGAAAATAATCGACACGTATTTTTTTTTCAATGTGATAGTTGAAAATTTCGAGATATAATTTTTTTAAGTTTGGCACTCGGGAAAATTTTTTTTTTTTCCAGCAGCTCACTGTAAAAGCAGTTTTGAATATAAAATGTAACCCTTGCACTTGAAATGCGCGAAAGAGTACAAGCTTTCAAAAATGTTTATGGTGTATTATCATTGATATCTTTTCAACTGACGAACAGATCATAACGGGATATGAACAGTAGAAAGATAAGCTTTTCAGGAATAGTTATCAACTTTAATAACATTCAAAGGTGGGTTCTAAAAGTAATAACAAATAAGATGAAGATTGGAAATTGCTGTGATTTTGGTCTTTGGTTAGGTATGTGGCAACGTCGCATTCGTAGGTTATGTGCGCGAAATTTGAAATGTATGCGTTATATCTGTTCAGCAGCTCGTACCAACTGGTGATTAAAATTTGTTATGAAAATCATGTTTTTAATAAATGAAATATAACATATTAATTATTAGTATGATAAATAAACGAATTAAGTACATACAAACAACTTTATTTACATAGATATCATAATACGTAGTATGTAAAATCTTTCTCAATGACATACTAAATTTGTCTTATTTTCGCAGTCTTGAATCGATATAACAATTTTTCAATACATATCTATTATCATCACAATCGTTCATTAATTATTTTTTAGAATATCTGATACATATACAATAAATATGTACCAACTAAACTAAAGTAAATTAGTATTTTGTTTTCAGACAATCACAGATTTTATTTTTTACCTTCCTATTATTTGTCACACGAATTTTCCCGTTTTTATCAGCACCAAACAAACGAGATAATCCATCAAAACCATGTTCTTTGTATGCATCGATAACCATAGCTACCGTGATTGTCAGAGGCAATCATTTTTTTCCTCATTGGGATGAATGTGCAGCTTTTTAATTCATTGTATAATTTCATGTCTGGGAAACATTTCTTAGTTACTCACGTGACCATATGTGCGACTGTACACCCGTCCGTACACGAACAAACAAGATGCGACGTTGCCAGATCAAGTACTACTGTAGTCAACCTGCGTGTTTAACCCTGTTTTGACTAGGCAGGTAGGTGAGTAACTCCCTTAAGCTTGATTAGGCATGCTCGGACTCGAAGCACGTGTGGCAGTGAATGCAGTGACCGCTGTTTTAGTTTTCTGTGAATGTTACTCAAGTGTTCACCTATTAAAAATTAATACAGAAATGCCAAGCTCTCGATTCAAACATGTCTGCTGCAATCCGTTTGATAAAAAAAACCATAGTGGAAAAAAGCAAAAAAAAAAATTTGCGTCGTGTTTCGTTCTCGATACTTGAGAAATTGAAAATTTTCAAACCTGATGATGTTTCTTGTACACAATGCAGAATAGAAGCAAATGAAATGGAGATGGAAGATTTTTGTTTCAAGTACATTCAAACTTGTGCGTAGACTATTTCAAAACGAATCATTACTTATAATGATGAATTGATGAGTGAAGTTTTACGATAAAGTTACTCTAAATGATACACTTAAGACGCAAATTTTTATTTTGCTTTTTTCCACTATGATTTTTTTTATTAAACGAATTGCAGCAGACATGTTTAAATCGAGAGCTTGGCATTTCTGTATTAATTTGAAATAGGTGAACACTTGAGGAACATTAACAGAAAACTAAAACAGCGGTCACTGCATTCACTGCCACACGTGCTTCGAGTCCTAGCATGCCTAATCAAGCTTAAGCGTAGTTGCAGCGTGCGAGCTCGCTCGTTGCAACGCGCGGGACAGATTTTATAAATTAATTACACCTACAGTTTTCATTTTTCCATTCGAAAATTTTGCCTGCATATTGAAAAAACTTCACCAAAGATTTAGAAACAAAAATATCGGAAAAAAATTAGTTCCAAATTTAAAAAAAATTCAATTGTTTATAAAAATGTACTATATTGTTATTACAAAAAAAAACAACGAAATGTGTGCTATTACTTTTTTGAAAGCTTGTACTCTTTCGCGCATTTCAAGTGCAAGGGTTACATTTTATATTCAAAACTGCTTTTACAGTGAGCTGTTGAAAAAAAAAAAATTTCCCGAGTGCCAAACTTAAAAAAATTATATCTCGAAATTTTCAAGTATCACATTGAAAAAAAAATACGTGTCGATTATCTTCGAAGTAAAAAGGCAAAAAAAATGTTTCGTCGAAAAAAAAATGTTGACTGTAAATCTCCCATGAAATGACCCATATTTTTTTCTTTTTACAAACTTCTAATTTTAAGGCTTCTTTTTTAAAACTTAAATTCAATTCTTAAATCAGATTATTTTTATAAAATTTCAGGACTCTAAGTTTACTAAGCTTGTTTAGGCATCGTCTTAAATTTTAGGGGTGCATGAAAAAAGGGGACAAGATTTTGAATTTCAGTTACATCAAGTGATTTATATGTAATTCAAGTTTTCAATTTTTTGTTCAAAAATAAATTTGAAACTGTATCACTACAAACTCAAATTCTCCTTAACGTCCAAACAAAAGTATAATTAAAAATTGCAAGAATTCGAAGCTGTTGGAACCCTTAAAATACAAAAAAACGACCAAATTTTTGTATTTTAAGGGTTCGAAAAATTTCGAATTCTTGAAATGTTAATTTAATAATTTTTTGTTTTATATAAAATTTTATATATATTAGGATATATGAAGGATACTGAAAATTGTTTATAAAGATGAAATGGTACCTAAAACTTACTGCAATTGTGTAAAAAATAGTAATAAGCGAAAGAGGAGGAAGAAAAAGAGAGCGATTGCAAGATACAGAAATGGAAGTCGAAAACTTGGAACTCGTAGATAAATCACGTCAGGGGCTGAAAGGCGTTAGTGTCAGAGTCAATGGTCCTTGCCCGTAGTTGCCCGGGTTTTTGGTTTTTGTCGAAGTATCCTATTCCTTTTCGTACCAGTTTCCAAGCTCCCATACCGCGTTCGGGTAATGGAGTAGAAGGATAATAATGCTCTGTTTTACAGCAGTGCATCCCCACACCTTCAAGGTTCTTCTTCCTGCCTCCTATTTCGCCTCCCCCACCTCCAGAGACATATATGAAAACATCGGCAAGATACAACTACCGGATATGATGCTCCGTAAGTTTGAAAGATTGCTGACAGAACTTTCCAACCCTCGGCAACTTTTGAAGAATTACTTATTTCAAGAAGCAACTTTCAATCACTTTCTGTCCACTGTTTAATGAACACAGAACCGTCAAGTTCTATTTATATGTATTTTCAAAGTTGATGAATTGTCAATTAATGTAGCGAAAGTTTATGGTAATTTCTTAATCAATAAACTTTTAGTGGAAGAAATTATTATCAAAAGAGCTTGGCTATTACCATTGAATTTTAAATAGTTGGCTTTACTCCAACCGCGTTTTATTGCTAATGGGTGAATTTGGTTAGAATTTCACTGCAAGCTTATTTGGATGGTTATCGTCATTTTTAAATCAAAAAGGAAAGTGCACTTTTAACTGAAATTACTATAGGGTAAGGAATGCATCTTATTATGTTCAAAATTTGTGTGTTTGGCTGACATCCAAAGATGACATATCCACACAACAAACAAATCAAGTGGATATAACAGAATATTATCAAAAGTACAGAAAGAGATAATGAAATGAGGCTTGTTAAATAATTACACTCATTCTTTAACAGTACTAATCTTTTGATTAATCTTCAAATCTTCCTACGAATTAAAGAGAGATCGAGAAGAGAGTAGGGAAAAAGAGAAAAGATAGCTCGAAAGAACGGTCATAAATACATCAGATCCAGACTTGGGAAATTTCTCAGTTTTCGCCGACTAATACACTCCGTTTCCAGAATCGTGGATGGATATCGGAAGCATATCTCATAAAGGCTAAAAATAATAAAAACATGTTCATTCCCATTTTCACGATATATAACGAGCACAGAAAAAAAACAAGCGTTATATTTATTCGGAATCTCGTTTAGAATTAACACTAGAATCCGTTGCTATAATGATCGAGTTTCAGATTCTATCCAAAATCCGTGTAAATATAGCACCCAGTTTGTTATTCCTATGCTTTACGTTACGTTGTGTTGCACAATAGTGAAAAATAAATTAAATCAATCGGTGGAAATGAGCGTGAAACGAGAACTCTGAAAAAGAAGTTCGAGTAACGCTAGAGCGTTAGTTTTCAAATGTGTTCAAGCGAGAGGGAAAATAGATGGTTTTAAGGAAAAGTGAGTGAAAACAAATGAGAAAGACAGAGAGATGAAATAGGCATTTGGTGAAGAGATACATACTAGTATAGTTCATTCAAAGAAGACAAGAGAAAGCTATTGAAATAAGTAGGGTCGAGAGGATAGGGAAAGTGAAGAGAGACGAAGAGTTCTTCCTCTTGCATTTCTTTGTAGCACCCCCACCCCTCATTTGCTGAGTCTCTTTCTTCCGGCCCATTGGTCGCTCCCATGATTTAACCCCACGTTTCGTTTTCCAAACCAACGGCAGCCAAACGGGAGAACGACCGGCGCTTTATTTTTATTTTCCCCAGATACGCAGAAGGACGAGTCTTGATTTGCCTCAACTCAATTCAATGTACTATGTATACACAGACGCTAAAAAATTACACGTGTGTGAGTGCACATTTCATATAGGAATGAGCAGAGTTTAACTCTTGAATAAGTAGACTATCTTTACGAACGCGGGTCTCTTTGTAAGCCGTAAACCAACCACCCCTTCTTCTCCTTCATTACCGCAGGTCTTCTTATCCCTTTAGCCTGTTAGTCACCCCTTTTCCTAGCTTTATATTGAAACACCTGTGAAAGTAACGGGGGAGCTATATAACGTAGATAAAACGAATCAAGTGAGATATATTTTTATAATGTATTTGTTAATTTTAGCTGAAAAAAATGTTAAGTTTTGAGTAAGTGATTTTGTCTGGCTATAAACTGTTATTTCTACTCAGAACGTTCAGAGATAAAAAAACAGGTGTTATATTTGCCTCGATCCTTGTGTAGAAACTACCTTTCACACCAGAATCCGAATAAATATAACACCTGGTTTTTCCATGTTTTTCTCACAACTTCTTCTGAAAGTATCTATTTTCACATAAAAATAACGTTTATTTGTTCCACGAAGATAATTAATTGTCTCTATTCAGCAAATGGAATGATTCATTTCGAGTGAAATATACTCGGATCAAATATCTTCTTTTTGGATTAACTAAATCTAACCAGATGACGTGAACAAATCTCTCTAATAGCTCGTGTAAGATAATTTTTTTTATTTTACAAAATATTTTCCTGAAAATTTGAAAAATACTACAGCAAAAATTTTGCAACAAATTTTACAGATCAACTAATTATGCTCTTAGATTAAGCAAATTTTATTTTCCATACGTATTTTAATCAATTTTTCCAAATCATTTCAGTCGATTATGTCCATCATTAGAATAGTGTATCACTCTACGTGATAACAGATCTCTACTATATCGACCTTATCAACCAATGATTTAGAATTAATTTAACGTTATTTAAAACTAGATGGAATTTTTTAATATAAATTGAAGAAATTTTCTGCATTTTATGCAATTTATAACATTTATTGAGTCTAATCTCTGAATTTTTCGTCTGACTATAAACGGATGTTTCTACTAAGTACTGATTTTACTCTTGTTAATTATTTGTTCCGCTTTTTACTTTGGATCTCTAACTGAAAGCAAAATGTGACTCAATTTTATCTGACGATAAATAGATAATGTAAAAAATAACTGTTTGAAATTCCGTTAAAGTATTGAAAGTTTGGAAATTAACAAGTAAAGCCTATGGAAAGCAATTCCGCGTAAATGTTGCGAACACTAACATTCAAATCGTTCAACTTTCTTAGGTCGATTTCACAGTTACAAAACTTTAACTATAAAAGTCGGCGCAAACTATAAGAATAAAAGTAGAAACGATACAACAATCACAGTGCTATACCGACATCTCATTGAAATTCGTTATACGCCGTGACAAAAGGGAATTTCTTGACCGATAGCCATTTCCTGTTGCAAAACTTTCTTTTATACAGAAAGATTAACAAAAATAGTTTTTATTATATTCTGAAAGTAAAGTTCAAAAAAATGTAATGGTTTCCAATTTTTCAGTAAAACTATAAAAATAATCTTCAGAAAATAAATTACTTTTATCAATATTCATAACCTCTATCAATATCCTTTGTAAAGTCGCTATGAATTCATAGGCAAATATCACATTGAAAGTAAATTGATGTACGTATAGTTTGTCGGTCTATATTCAGTGGTGATGAACATCAACCATCAGACAAGTGAAGATGAGAAAATGTGTGTATCAATCGAAGTTTTTGAAACAAGTGTTTTGTCTATCTATCAAATTTCAATCTCAATTCCGCTTATTTCTCCATCTTCTTTAAATGATATATTTCGAAAAATAAAGAATCCAGTCAAAATATAAAATCATCAACTTTCTTCGGATAAGTGAACTTTAAAAATTTCTTATCAATTATAAAATTTTTGTTACATCTATGAAATTTGATGCACTGAGAAAAAAATGCTATTGAATGAAAAGCACTTCTTTCCAAAAGCATGTATACTATTAATTCATAAAAATATACTACAAGAACCAATAAATATGTTACTAATTCTATAGCATATTGATTTGAATCCGTGATATACATGCTTTTGGAAAGAAATGCTATTGGTCCAATAGCATTTTTTTCAGTGTGGTTTTATTCCCGAAACATGAGTAAGGTAATCCGTCTCCAAAATTTTACACAGGCTTTACAACAAACAAATATTTCCATCTGCAATATTATGACGTTCAGAAAGTACTCTCTAAATATGAATCAGTCAAAATCTACTGATTATCAGTGAAATTTGACTGATTCAAATAGCTAAAAAGAGGTTACTGTAAATCAGTCAAATTCCACTGATTGCTTCAGTGAAAATTAACTGATTTAACAGTGAAAATATTTTTTCCACTGATTCAATTAGTGATGTTTAACTGATTTAGCAGTCAAATATATTTTTCAACTGGTGAATCAGTGAAAAGGCAAATCACTGATTCAATCAGTAAAAATGTGACTGATTTAGATTTAGAGAGTACTAATATAAATTGAAATAAAACTCTTCTATGGATTTAAAAAAAAAACTTGTGTAGTTTGCAAAACATATCTGATCTTTTCCACAAAACGTCCACATTTTTTTACAGAAAAAGAATGAAAATTCGGAGTCTTTTTTACTCACGAGTTTTTTCAAGCAGAGGGACGATTAATAGAATCAACAGAAGAGTAACGTTACTGTATTGGTTATGGTATGGGTCGGACTCAGCTTAAAACAAACAAGGCTTACCGCATTGATCGCTTTAATCTCGAACACGTACTTATCCCTCACGAGGCAAAACCCTCAGTCGCTATATTCTGATAACCCATCCACCCTTTCCCGTTTGCCGGACTGTGCGATCTATTTCCACCCTCAAAACCATCCTGTGACACGTCCACTTTCTGGCCAACCATGGATCGTCTGTACGGTCCGTCTGGAACCAGAAACCAGCGTACAGCCTATAGTTTGCGAGCGTAAATGAGACAATGAACGTGTCTTTGTGTTTGCACATGGATGGATTATCACAACATGTGCGATGCTAGGCTAAACACACTCGGCCAATCGTGACCACGAGAGACGTCGATCTTCCACTGCACGGCTAATATCCCATGATGCAATATCCATTCGATGGAGCTTGACGACAGTCTCGAGTCTCGAGTCGACCTAGTGGAACCAATGGCGACGATAATGTCAACAGCGATGAGCTGGATAATTACATTAATTTGATGCCGACCGTTGCATTCTCACCTACGGTCAACGCGTAACAAGTCGGGCACATCATTACCTTTCCAAAAACAGAAACTATGATTATGTTACTAATAACTTATAAAAGGTTCTGCAAATGGCATAAAGAAACATCAATAGTTTTATTAGAAAATAGTGACAAAATGATTTACCCAGGTGGCAGAATAGGGACATTCGTTTGAAAGTTTTCACGACTTTTCTTAGTGAAATGTAAAATTTCCCCAATAAATATACTCTTTGAATCTTAATAATTTAGAATTCTTAATATTTCAATCAGTGAGTGACTTCTCGATTTACAATCAGTCAATTCTGACTGATAATTAATTATTTCTAACTGAAAATCAATTACTCTTGACTGATTGGAAATCAAGAAATCAGTCACTGTTAGAAATTATCAAAAATTCTAACTGGTTCAGATCTCAAGAGTAAATAATTTATTTATTATTCACCTACAATAAAAGCATTCAGGAGGAAAAAGCTTTTCATTAAAAAAATTTGTTTTAAACTCAAATTCATAAATTTTTTATATAATTTTTCATAATGTCTTTTCTGACTGAAAAATATTCCAACTTGTTATACCTTGAATCTACTGATATTATTAATTTTAAATTGTAGGATGTTTTCTAAGACTTTTAAAAATTTCTTTTTCGATCCTTTTAATTGTTATAACAATTATCATTCCTTCATTTTGGAGAATATCTTAAAATAGCGAAAGAGTAAATATTTCTATATTAGAATATCTGGGACTGTGAACTCAAAGGATGAGAAAACTGAAAAGTTTAAATGTGGCGCGATTTGAGAAAAGGTACTTTAGCGTCCCAGCGAAGCTTTTACAGGAGAAGGGAAAGAATAGTCGAGCCGATTAGAGCTTCCGATATTCTTTACTTTCTCTTACGTCTCACAAAGATGGTGGGAGTGACTTTATGAGAAAAGAGAGAGGATTCGAACGTATTTTGAATCGCTGATGGAAAAAGTCTTACTAAACGAAAAATATTGCATAAGAAATTATTCTGATTTCATAATATTAAATAGCGACATTGAATTAATCTGAAACGATCGTAAACCCGAAAATATTTATTGGACACTGTATTCAAAGAATTAAAATTCTCAGAAAAGAGCACTCTAATATTTTCCGTTCTTCATTTACTTAGAGCTCTAAAATTGAATCTTTATGAATAAAAGTTTTGCGGAAAAAATAATTTTCAATTGTTTCTGCCCAGATGTTGGTATAAAATCTACCACTAATAGAAGTTATCAATTTAAAAAAAAGTATGTTCCAATTTACGAAAATATGTCTGATTCTAAGAATCTTTGGCAGCAAAAATATTAAATTTTAGAAAAACAAGTAAAACTCTACAAATGATTATATAAAAATCTTCAATACAAATTGTTAATGTTTTAATTACTTCTAAAATGTTAAACAATCTTCAATGTTCAAAAACATTTTAATTCAAAATTTAAAAGACATCTTTAAGATTTAAAGCGATTCTAGTATTTTAAATAGTTTCAAAACTGTAGACACCTTGCAGGCTTTATAATATGAATAAGATTTCACTAATTTAAAAAAATTCTTAAGAGATTCTTCAACTTTTGAAATAAAGTTGAAAGAAAGTTTCCAAGTGCTCTTTTAAAAAATAAAATGTACCTTTTAATGTCCGCAGTACAAAACTAGACTTGACCATTAAAAAGTGATTTTACGATTCAGGAGTTGAAAAGCGACCGGAAAAATAACGGCGCAGTCGCAGGTGCGAACTAAAGGTCTTTCATAGGAGAACGTTGAGCTTCACAAAATAGAATGTACCCGGCATGACCAGTTAACGAGCAGCAGATTGGTTTTGGGTGCAAAACGGTGAGAGGGTTGCTCGACCCTTGGGGATGAGAGTTGCGTCTGTGTGAGAAACGGAAAACGCAAGAGCGAAGGGGTAGTAATATCAAGCGCGAAAAACGGAACGAGTAATTAAGGAATCGGTTAATTTTAGGCTCATATTTTACAGAGGCCACAACCCTTCCCTTATCCTCATCTGCTCTCATGGTTCCATATTTTCTAACTACCCGCAAACCGGAATATATCTCAAATAATTAAAAATTTTATTAATTTAAGAATCCTACTCTCTAAACCTAAATCAGTCAAATTTTTACTGATTGAATCAGTGATTTGCCTTTTCACTGATTCATCAGTGAAAAAATATTTTTCACTGTTAATTCAGTTGATTTTCACTGATGAATCAGTGAAAAAAATATTTTTCACTGTCAAATCAGTCAATTTTCACTGAAATAATCAGTGAAATTTGAATGATTTACAGTAACCTCTTTTTAGCTATATGAATCAGTCAAATTTCACTAATAATCAGTAGATTTTCACTGATTCAAATTTAGAGAGTATATAAATTTTTTTTGACTGGAAGGTTCAATCACTAAAATTGAGTTTTTCCCAGAATTAAAAATTTCGAAAGATTTACAAAGAGTATTAAAGTGATGCCCATTATATTTGAAGAGTGATTAAGGACATGTGATACTTGAGAAAAGTGGGAAGCTTATGTAAACAACTTGGTTCATTTTCTACATGTTTGCATAGAAAAAACATAAAATTTTGCTTTTAAATGTGGGAAATGGTAGAGAAGATAAAAACGGACGTAGATAGACTACTTTTGGTTTTGATAATGGAAACAAAATTTCTATATATGTTGTAAAATTGAAATTTTTTTAATTCTTCAAACCAAAAGTTGTCTATTCACGTCCGTTTTTATTTTCTCTACCATTTTCCAAATTTTGAAAACAAAATTTTATGTATTTTGGACACAAATATGTAAAAACTTAAAATCAATGAAATTTTCTAATTTCCTAAGTATCACATGCCCTTAATGCCTTCATATGACAATTCATTGCCATATGAATCACAATACTTAAATAACTGAAACATTTTCCTCCGCAAATTTCTCTGTTTATAAAGAATGATTGATTCTATCCCATTTATTTTGCGTTAAAAAAATTAAAACGAAAAGTATTTATACATTGTTTTATTCATGCTTTGTATTGTGAAAAAACGACCCTGAATCCGACATCTTTTAGTGATGCACCAGGATCAAAGTCTTGTAGGATTATCCTGCGAATCTCAGGATTCCCTACCGGATATCGCCTCGGATGTTGCGCTTCGCGACGCTCCAGTTGCCCCGATGCGATTTCCGTGACTCAATTTTCAAAAGCTTCTCAGTCTCGAGGGATGTTGGAGCCGTCTTGGATGAAAACGATTTTCGATTTTTTATTTTCTCAAATGAAGTATACAATAAAGTGAATAAAAAGGAGAAAATTCATAAGATAGAACCTTTCTAAAATTATTAAATATTTTTCCATTCTATTTTAATTGAAAAACAACATTTTTAATACGCTTAATTCTTCAATTTATAAAATAACACATTTCCGCTCTAAACCATTTACAGTTATATATTTTGAGAGAAAATGAGAGAAAATGAGAGAATAACGTTTTCTGTAGAAAAGTACTACCAGCAGAAAAAACAGAAAAACCTGGCATGTATCTTTCCTCTCCTCTCTTCTTGAATTTCTTCTGGTTTTCATTTTCGTGCGTTTCTCCTCTCTGTTGTTCCCCCGGCTGTCAGAACGATTCGGGCCGTTCATTCGTTTCAGCTTGCAAGAAGAACCCACCCCCGGCCTTTTATATCGGGCCGACGTGTTTTTCCCTTGGATCTCAGCCGTCTTCTCCCATATCCTGGAAGTGAGCTAGGAGTAAAGATAAAACGCGATCCGGGAGAACAAAGTGATGAGTTAATGTATATTCGATGAAGAGCAGCCGTTCACCATCTGATGCAATGAGTAAAAGTGTGCAAATGAATCGTCAATGATAATGTTGTCTAAAAGTAAGCGAATAAAAGTCGGAATTAAGATGAACATTTATGAAATGGCATTAGTGGATCCGAATGCAACAAAGTGAAGGTAACGTCAAAGAAAGAAGCTCGCAAAGTTTTCCCTGGTGTCGTCAAGAAGAGAAAAGATAAAAAGATATTGACAGAAAAGAAAGCACGAGTCTCAGTGTGGCACAGGGATAAAGAGTTAAAGAAAGTGAAGGGGTGTGAGGAAGGGATAGAACAACGATGGAAGCTCCACGTTTCATTAGCCCCGGCGGCTAGCAGTTAACCGACAATTTAAACAATTTTTAACTTTGAAACTTCTATGTCCTCTTCACTTCTCTTTTTTCTTGCCCTCGTTCCTCTTTTTTTTACTTTATTTTTTTTTATCCTTTTCTGTACCACGACGTTGGTTCCCATCGAGCTTTCCTGGATACCGTGCGGAATGACTGGGCTTCGCAGAGTCGGACGAACTTCGCAATATGTAATTATAAGGATAGTTAAAGTTTTAAATCGATACGGAACAAGGGAACTCGCGAGACAGGCGAAGTAAGTCGCGGAGTTAACCTCGCTAGATATATCAAGCCATCATGTATCCCCTCCTGAGTGCGAGTGAAGGAAAGCCTCACACCCCTGACGTGCACCTAAAAGCCATCATCCAGCTACCCATTCATCCCATACCATATACCTAGGGAAAAATTCAATCAGTATCTCTCCGAGCTCGTTTACCCACTGGGACAACATCGCCGCTTTAGCTACGACGAAAATGAACGGGTTTCGCGAAACACCTCCCTTACTGGGAATTCGATGAAATGGCTGGATAAATGAAAGGAATCCAGCAACAATCACGATACGTTATTTTCATGTTGTTAAACAGACATTCAAGGAAAAATCTATTAAGGTCGACATCTATATACACTCGTATAACCGTTAGTTTATCATTTTTTGAAAATCTTTTCGAACAAATTATTCCTGAAATTTTCAAAATTATATAATAGAAAAATATTTCTGGAATAATTTGTAGAATTTGATACATAAAAATATATTACAAAATGTATTCTTTTTGAAAAAATTGAAAAGTATTCAAAAATTTTACATAAATCTGCAACAAGTTCAGAATACTTTGGTTACTTTAAATAAAAGATTTGTTTTTATGGTTTATATCTTATACCTATTTTTTATACGGCTTTTCTATTTTTTGATATAAAATACTGTTGCTCCCAAATATTTTGAAAATGAAGTAAAATTTTATGGAGAAATAAAAATTATGTCATGTAATTAAAATTTAAAAACCGCTGCCAATACTATATTCATTATTAATGCGTTCAATTGTGCACATTATATCAGCACTTTGCATCCTCATAGAGAATAAAAAAGTTTTGGATAATCAAATTTTGTATTTAAACTCTCATAATTTATATTTATTCATATATAAATTAAATAATACACCTTGTTTTGAAAAATTAACTTTATAGAGTCTGTTATCACTTTAAAAACCAGAATCAAAATTGTTGAAAATTTTAATTTTTTCAATTCTACTTTTTGTACTATCATGATGTTCATCGAATTTATTTTAATTTTTTACATTCTCATCACGAATGAGAAGGTATTTTGGTTTCATGTGGAAAATGACTTTCGAAATTTTTATCAAATACGTTATGAGATCCCCTGAGTCAGAAAAAACGGTTTTTACGAAACTGCAGCCTGTCTGTTTTTTCGGTGTTTTTGAAAAAATGAAAAATTGCAATATTGTTTTCTGATAGTGCTCATGAATCTCTACCAATCATCATCATAACATTTTTCGAATAAACCAAAATTGGAAAAGTTACAGCAGATGTGACCCGGAATAACGAATCAGGGTTTTTGTATTAACTTCAATCGATTTCTTATATCTTTTTTTACGAAAATCAATTAATATCTTTAAGTCGATTATTTGGTCCGTAACCCTGATTCTTCATTTCGAAACACATATTAATACTTGAAAAAAGTTACTGTAAAAATTCCATTTTCCATTTAATGTACAGGAGATACGAAAAAAAAGTTATTAAAGAAAATACGAAAAAACAGAAGAATGCGAAATTGTTCTCTTCAATGAGGTCTACAAATTATGTCTGACACAGTTTCTGATAAAATGTATATTTTTTGCTTCAAATCAAAGAAATACCATTAAAATTCAAAAATTCTATTTATTAAACAAAATATGTGAGAAACGAAAAAAACGTTGAGCTGAAATATGATTTGCCCAAATGAGGTTTACAAATTCTCATTAAGACATTTCTTGGCATTATTTATATTTTGATTTAAAAAGCAACACTATCGAAAATAAAAACTTCCATTTTTTAACCAAACTATGTGATATACAAAAAAAGAATTTGCAGGTGTTTTTTATCAAGTAATATACAAATCTAAAGCATTTTAAAATTATATCTTTTAATCGTAGTCTTACTAAGTAACCTCAAAGGCTTTAAAATTTTTTTTCCAGTAATTATCTCAGCCTTTTACCTTTTCTTACTTTCATTTGATACATTTTGATTGAACGACTCTATGGATCGCAAACCTATGTATCGTGTTAGAAATCTGTATACGCAGAGTTCCATGATCCACGTATTGAAATTTTTGTCAGTGGCGGAATACGAGGAACGCGTTTCTCCCTTTGACGAGGTAGGAAGGAAGAATTTCGATAGCCTGTTGCCGGTGCATCCAGCGGTAATATGCAAATAGCGTAGCTGAAGCTCATAGACAATGACAGCGAATGAAAGCGAGGGCGAGAGCAAGAGAGAGCGGTAAAGTGAATTCCGTAAAACTGGGAAAGGGAGAACACAAAGAGAAGTGAAACTGGACGCAGATGTTTCGACCAGAATTCTCTAATGTATCAATGATTTGAAAAATACATTTACTATACACTTTTAACGTGAAAATTCCGCTCATCAGTTCAATCATTCGCCTGTCAGAGAAATATTTTTTCAAGAATTGCATTAATTTCGAGTTTCATTATTTTCAATGAATTTTCAAAAGTTCAGAATAAAAAAAAATAACTTATCACGGTATCATGTAATTCTGTGTTACACCAAAAAAAAATATGAAGAGGATTTTCTAAACAATAATATCATTCACGCTTGAATTAATTTTAGTATTAAACTATACTGTTTAAAAATCCGTGTGACGACTAATACCATTTAAACTCCACTTTTTCATAATCGAAAACTTTATCACAAGACCATTTCAATTTACACCAAAATTTTTTAACAATTTACGATTTTGAAATAAAGCACAATGAACAATTTTCTGAAAACTTTGCAATTCAATTAGAGTGGAATTCGAATTGTAGAAATTGTTCTATGGGGCGCAATACCTAAAGCTACAACTATTTGTGAGTAGTTTTTTGGAGTAAAAAGTAGAAGAGGATTTTTTACTGCTGGAGTGGCGCGTGGAGTGAGAGAAGAAAGAAAAGGATTGGCATTGGTGTAATTAAAATAGTTTACAGACGTGTAGGGCCAAAACTCGACTGTGGAACGCTATGGACAATACTTTATCGGGTTGGAGAATATACAGGCTACATGCGAAGCACGTAAATACATCGACTATTTCCTTTGTGCCAGATGTAAGCAGACAAGTTTAAAAACATTCGTCCTGGTATCTTTCGAACAATCTCCTGTTCCTCATTCACTAATTCCATCCGAATTATGACTGCTTCGTTTGGTAATCCCAGTGTTTTTCTGCACATGTCACACACACATATGCACAAACAATATCATAATTTTAAAAGTTCACCGTGTCTAATTTTTACTCGTTTGCGGAAAATGCATTTATAGATGTTGAATAAACTCTGCAAAAAAATATTCTCTGCTCAATGTAGTTACTAGTTAATACACTGAAAAAATAGTTAATTATTCCAACTAATTTCATTTGTAAAATATGTTCCAGAAATTTTATTAGTTGATATGTATAATCATTTTTGAGGTAGTTGTCCTGCCAAAAATCAGGTATTGTTAAAAACAAATTTTTCTATGATTTTAAGATTTGAAATAATATTATCAGCCGTGTCTTATGAGAGAAAAAACATAGCTTACTTTTTCGGGCATAATATTTTCTACAACTCTACTGTTTTCAATTTTAAAAATAAGTAAAAAATCTTCGAATATATTTATTTAAAATGAAAGGTTCCTTTTTTAAAAGTTTTTTTAACGATTTTAGTCACTGAAAACTTTACTTTCAAAATTGAAAAAAATAGAGTTGCAGAAAATACTTTGTTCAAAAAATAAGCCATGATTTATGAAAATCCAAAAAAAGTTTAAAAATTGGTATGATGTGATAGGAAAGAAAAATTCTATTACAAAAAATATTATTAAAAGTATTATTTTCCGTAAGTTTCATAGGATTTTAATAGTTAAAAAGTGAGTTCAGATCGATGTTCTGCTGATGATAATATATTATACGCAGATATTATATATTTTGAAATCGATCTGAACTTACTTTGTCATTTATCATTTAGAAGAATAACTAATTTATATCTAGATTCACACACGAATTTACAACTTAAGGACAAGTTATACTTTGGAAATTAGCAAATTTTATTGATTTTAGGTTTCTACGTGTTTGTGTCTAAAGTACATAAAATTTTCTTTTCAAAATTTAAGAAATGTTAGAGACACCACACGGAGAAACTCTTCATTGTAAAATCTAGTATTATTATATTTATTTTTACTAAAAGTCAATAGGAAGCAAGGATATAGTAACAAAACTAGTTTTATTTACCATAGCGGTAGGAGGAAATACATTTTCTGATTCGATTGTAAATATAGATCAACTTTATAAATTACCATTGAGAGTTGCAAATTGAAACTAGAAATAAGTGATACCTATATAAATAAAAAGTAAAACTATCTATGCAAGAATTGGTCTTTTGAATAATATGAATTGCAAAATAGTATAGAGAAATTACCATTGTCAATAGTAATGAACAATGAAGAGAGAAAGACTTGAATATTTTGCAATCGAATACATCATATATTGGAATAGTACGTTGTCAAAATTCCCATTGGAAATATTAAATGTACTGCCGAGTGACGTCAGATACGCCGAACGTTTCTGATATTACCCGAGAATCGCTCCATGTGCTCGTTATGATTATTTGTCGGTAGCCAATATAGTAATATATTTTTTTGCATTTGAATATGGCGCCTTTCTAACTTACGATTTTTTCTAGCAGAGGGACTACCGAGCTTTTCCTCACAAATCGCAAAAATTTCCACAGTTCAGTATATAATGAAGTTGCTACATTGTAATTGACAATATTGACATATCACTGCGATGCGTTTATGAATGTGTGCGTTGTGCAGTTAGGTTAAGTTACGTTGAATTAGTATTTGAGCGTGCATTGGTATGTTTATTATTTATATTGATATATATATATATATATACGTGTATGTGTATGTAAATATGTAACTATGTTTATAAATACTCTCTCTATGTAGCTCACAAAATCTAATAAGAACTATAGTAAAATTTACGAATGACTGATTTTTACATTCTCATCATGGATGAGAAGGTATTGGTATTATGTGAAAAATGACTTTCGAAATTTTCATCAAATCTTTACGTTTTGAGACCCCCTGAGTCAGAAAAAAGGGTTTTTACGAAAGTGTCTGTCTGTCTGTCTGTAGGTCGTGTGCGGCATAACTCTCGACAGAATTATCAGGTTGAATTGAGCTTTGGTACACTTTATCGGAGCCGAAAAAGTAAGAACAAGTTTGTTAACCAGCCACATCCAATCAAAATTGAGGGATTGAGCACTACTTTTGTGTTTTTAAAAAAATAATTTTTGGAAAAAATAAAAAATTTCAATACTGGTTTTTGATAGTGCTCATAAATCTCTACAAATTATCCTGATAACATTTTTTGATTAAATCCAAATTAGAAATGTTACAGCATATTCAAATTCGAAAAAAGTCAATATCAAAATTCCACTTTCAAGTTAAATTATACGAGATACGAAAAAACGTTATGATACAATATTATTTTTTACATAAAGACCTACAAATTTGAATTGTAACATTTTTTCATAAGATGCATATTTTTCTTATTAATTTAAAAAAAAAACCATTGAAAATCCAAAATTCAATTTTTTAACAATAATATGTGAAATACGAAAAAAACGTAAGAATACAAAGTTGTTCGTTTCAAAAAGATCTACAAATTTTGTTTCACACAGTTTCTGATAAAAGATATATTTTTCGTTTCAATTCCAAAAAATACGATTAAAATTCAAAAATTCCATTTTTTAGACAAAATATGTGAGATGCAAAAAAAACGTTTAGATGAAAAATTGTTTGGCTAAATAAGCTCTACACATTATTATCGAGAAATTTGTCGACAGGATGTATATTTTAATTTTTTGATTTTTAATATTGAAAAAATTCGATTTTTTTCACCAAAATATGTGAGATACGAAATAAGCGTTGTTCTGCAAAATCGTTTCCTTAAATAAAGTCCACGATTGTTTTTCCTCTTTGAGATATTTGGAAGAAAATAAATTTATCAATAATCATGTAATTTATTAAAAAGTTACAAAAATGCATACAGAAAATCGAGCGCGAAGCGCGAGTGTCATGATGAGAATGTGTTCCTTAAGGCCGATAGAGCCTTAAGTAAATTGAATTTCCTGTTTCACTTAAACTGAAAAAGAAACTTAGTGAATTTGAGAAAATGACTAATTTACATCATCTTTAATATCATTAATTTTAATATCACCATTTTCTCCAATATTATTAGCAACTCCATAGTTTAATATTCAAAATAGTAATTTCTAAAAAAGTGACGTTATATCCTCGTTTCCTATTGACTTTTAGTAAAAATAAATATAATAATACTAAATTTTGCAATGAAGAGTTTCTCCGTGCACTGAAAGAAATGCTTGAGATTTATCAGCCATATGAATATAGCTGAATTTTTTTAAGTAATTCAACAAAATATATTTGACAGTTAACCAAAAATATTGCTGCAATAGTAATTCATATGGTTGCAATACACATACAGGCTGAACTGATACAAGCAAACCTTGGTTTTCGGTAAATCTCCAATATAATATAAGTCAAGGAACCACAATTATGCCTGTATCGTCGAATTTTTTTTTTTCAGTGACGACTGAGTCGTGTGGCAATACTACAGAGTAGTGTAGACGGCACTGCTCTTGACTGTAGCACACGCAGAGAAAAGATCAGTAAAATTTACAGGAAGTTCGGTACTTATTTGGACAACATGACTTTTTAGTAAATTTTACAAGAAATTGAGTTCAATCAACAGATTTTCTGTACAATTCACTTAGCGTACAGTACAATCAACTTAACTCGGATTTTTTCGTATTCAGTAGATTTTACTGGACGCTGAGTGAAACGTACAGAAAATCTGTTAATTAAACTCAACTTCTGGTAAACTTTACTAAAAAGTCATGTTGTCCAAATAAGTACCGAACTTCCTGTAAGTTTTACTGATCTTTTCTCTGCGTGCAGCATTCGTGTGGCTGACACGAATAGTTACTGCCGAAAAACGATTGATTTGTTCCACTACAACACTCAGTCGTGTAGGTGATATTTCTTTTTCAGCTACACGACAGTCGTGTAGAAAGAAGTAACCAGTAGTGTAACTTTTTTTCCAGGGACTTGTTTTTTGGCACAACTATTTTAAGTTCATGCTAACATCCGATTTGTAAGAATAACAATGCAGGTAGTAATCTCGACTAAAAGATTGTTGTGATAATTAATAAATTAGTAGTGTGATATTTTACAAACTGAATCACTTGGTCTAATTACTTCTTCAGATTTTTTTCAATGAAATTGTCACTCAATTATATCCAAATCATTTTATCATAAAATAAGAATTAAGTCTTGAAGAAATACTGAACTCTATTAATAGCCGAATTTAATTTTAATGTCATTTAAAGAGATATGTTAGATAAATTATGGAATAATAAATTCAAAGTTTAATGTCCTACGATACAGGTCAGTAAGAATCTTCTATCAAATATTTCAGTCATGTCACATAGTAGAGTTTAACGGCTTGAAAATTTCCATTGAGAAAATGTTCACAAACTCGATATGAACTGGAGCATTGTACTTTCAATGTTTCCAAAGATAAATACATTATTCTGCATGTATTTAGCTGATGCCCTTTTTATCCAATACGTTGCTCACAACGCGGACGATGTAAATAATGAAGCGGCAAAAGCATCCAAGAGGATAAGGGAGCATCCTACTTCTGCAAAGTAGTGATAGTGTCTACAGTAATGCGTTGCTTACGCTAAAGTGTTACTTTCACGGTTAAGATGAAATTGATTATTACGTATATTAATAAGGCTTAGTTACCCTCCAGTGAGAAAAACAATGTTAAATACGTGGAATTAAAATCCAGGAAATAACTGAAGACTGTGTACAAACGATGAAAATTGTTTTTACGAAAGTTTTAACCAAAGTTAATTAAAATTTTCAAGCTCTAGCGTTTTGTTCGCTTACGAACCAAATTTAAAAACATATATATGCTTGAAGAGTAATTTGCATTTAATGCAGTTTATGAATTACATTAAATGCAAATTGCTTTTGAATTTAAAGAAGGTATACTTTCTTTAAATTTATTCTGGTATATGCGATAGTATACTTTATATATTTAGAAACAAACAGTATCATATTTTACTCACTAGCAAGAATCGAAAAATATTCTGCAGCTTGGACTCACCTAGAACAAACAAAACAGAGTCGTTACTTTTGAGAACTTATATTTCAGTAGGATATTGAAGAAAATTGAACAAATCAAGAAATCGTATAAACTAATTACTAAACTATTATTGTTTTTCAAACCAAAAAATCATTTGGGGGCATCAACTCTAAACTTTGTTTAGATTAGGAAAATTATTTGAACACATTATTAAAAATTTGTTGCAAATTTTCACAAAACGTTATGAATATCATGGAAATATTCTCTTAAAAAACGATAATTTTTTCCATATAGCTGGAGAATTTCGAGTCATATTGAAAATTAAATTTTCCTGCCTAAAATATAAAATTTTACCTACAAAATCATTGAGAAAATTTCCAATAGATTTTACAATTTACCATATGGCCAATCAAATATTTATATTATTCAGTTTAGTTTCATAGGCAATGATATTTTTCTGCCCGAAAAATATTTGTTATTTATTCAGTAAAAATATCATAAGGAATATTTCAGTCCCGAAAAATGTGTTCAAGCATGTGATAAAAAAAATAAATTCAAACAATATTTTCGTAACAGAAGCTCAAAAACGTGTTTTTTATCTAATGGAATCAAGACGAGTACCATTTTTTCAAAAATAGTAGTATCGATAACATTAAACTTTTAAAAAGTAATATGTATAAGGGAGAAAAGGCGAAAAAGTCTTGAGAGATGGAGAGGCAAAGGACCGATCCGACCTCCGTTAGTAGCATATTGTAATGCGTCGAGAAGTTGGCGAATAAATCGAAGAAGCGTTGAGAGTAAAATTAGATAACAACTCCGACCGACTGCCGGTGTGGAAGAATGAAAAAGTGAGATGGGAAAGCAACGAAGAAGGAGTAAGAGAGATGGACTCGCAGAACTTTTAAGGACCATCCTCTTATTTCCCATTCCTTAACCTACCATGGCAAACCCTCGCACCTCCACTTTCGATCACCTTCACCATCACCTTTTAAGGTAGTAGTAAACTTCTTCACATTTCAAGCAATCCAACTGGTTTTACATTCTCCCATTCATTTAGCCTAAAGCTCACATTATTAAGCGTTACATCAATTTTAAAATTTGTCCGCTTGATAGAAATAAATTATTGAAAGGGAAGAAAAAGACTTTCCTTAGACACTGTCCCTTCTTTCATTGTATTATTTCTCCCCTTGCATTATAATTTTCTGATCTTCTAGTTGCGCTGTCTTTGTCCCCAATTTCCTCTTTTCTGTCCCCAAAAGGAACTCTTAAAATGCTTGCTGTACAATTTATTCCCTAGGGAGTTTGTGGGATATCTTGCAGCAAATTGCTGACCCAGATTCAATCTTTGACTTCTAGCTCAGCTCTACATTTTATTTTTATTGTGTTTCCCTTATCATGAATTTTTAATTAGGGATATAATAAAACGAGAGTATGCAGCGCAGTGAATTTTCGAATAAACTTTCCTCTAATGTAGTGGTATTTTTACTTCAACTGTCCATCTAAAATTGAAGATACCTACGGAAAAAAACACAATTGGCCGAGACCTGGACTAACGTTGGCCAACCATTGGAATGATAACGTCAATGTTATTCAGTACCGGTACATTAGATACTGATTATTTAAAAATAAATGTATAGCTATGAGTTTATTACACCACTACTGAACTAATACGTACTTACAAATTTGAACGTTCATTAAATGATGACAAAAATTTTTCTTTCGAAACAAAATTAATTATTATATCTATATTCAGAGCCTTTCAAGCATACAGTCTGTTTTTGAATATACCCTACTTTTTAGTTCAATAGGGAAGAAACCAATCATTGAGTTTAAAAAAAAGATATTTTTTTCATTGTTCATTGAAGGTTCAAAATTGTAAGTACATGTCTCGGATAGCGCCGGTTATTGACAGTTGTTTGCCTGTATTGAACCAGTACTAGCCCAATTGTCAGTCGGCAGAGTACAAGAAAGTACATAAAAGTTTTTAATATTGGAAAAAATTATCTTCGGCGATTTATTCAATAAAACAAACTAAAGAAATCGCAAGCATGAAAAGTGGTATTAAAAAATGGAAAGTGAGCACTTCATGTTAGAACTCGATGGAACGATAGAGATCGAAAATAATGATAAGAGTCTAAACGGCACAGAAGTGAAACTACTCTCACAAAACAGTGATGGGAGTAGAGAATACTGATAAGATCTCGACCCCAACACTCCTGGGAATAACTATTTGTTCGTTTTGTTTTAAATAGATTACTGAGTACAAGTACCAACAAACTCTACCCTGCAATTCAGGTTCCTTTGCTTTCAACTTCAACTTCAAATACATTTTTTATAACTATAGATCTATTTTGGAAGGTTAAAAAAACGAAAATTGTAAAAAATATCAAAAATTTCCCCAATTTTGTAAGTAAAATTCGCTATTTGGGGTTGGTAAACTTAATTTTCGAAATAATTAGAAATTTCATATATAGGTAATTTCCCCAATAAGTTGGGGAATAAGGAATTTCACCAAAGTTATTTTCAAAAAAATTACCGATAGTAGTGCATTTATTGTGCCCTGAAAACTCTGGGAAAATTGCCAAAAAAATTTCTACAGTGCAATAAAAAATTCAAATGAATATAATTATTATATCGCAGAATAATTGACACAATTATGTTCTTCAGGGAAAAAGCACATTTGTGCCAAATGTGTTAGAACTATGAGTGCAAGAGCTGTTATATATGTGAAGGAGGAGGATCAAACAAGCTATTAGAGCCAAGATTACGTAGTTGGACTAGGTCGGCATCAAACCTAGAGTAACCTCTGATCATTGTCCCCTTGTTACACCCATGGGAAGCTCACGTTCCGCCAATTACGCCTTGCTAGCCACCATCAAAACTTAGAACCCATAAATCTTTGAATGATACTTCCACAAGTTTTTCCGCTTATGAACAAAAATCAAATTATGTACACTATATAATGTTTGCCAAAAACAATTTCGGTAAATTCCTTTAATGTATATTAATTATGTTATACTATATGAAATTGTTATGTTTAAAAACGATATTTTATCCCAAATGATGGAAAAATTTTTAATCATATAACATAATATATTTTCTTATCCAAAACAGGGGTACAGAAATTTTTACAATTTCTAATCAAAAAGGAAATTCCATTTATTTAAGACTCTATCGGACTTATTTATATATATAATTATTGATTATATAATTACATAATCAAAACACTTTATTTTCTTCCAAATATCTTAAAAGGAAAAAAATCGTAGACTTTATTTAAGCAAATAATTTTGCATTTTAACGATCATTTCGTATCTCACATATTTTGGTTAAAAAATGGTGTTTTTGATTTTCAATATTGTTTTTGAAATCAAAACATAAAGTATACATCTTGTCGACAAATTTCCTAATGAAAATCTGTAGGCCTCATTTAGATAAATAAGTTTCCATCGCAACGTTTTTTTTGTATCTCACATATTTTGTTTGAAAACTAGAATTTGTGAATTTTAATGGTATTTTTTTTAATTGAAAAGAAAGATATACATCTTATAAAGGAATGTAGCCATTCGAATTTTGAGATCTTTTTTTAGTAAACAATTTTGTATAATAGCGTTTGTTCATATCTCAAATATCGTATATATCAGTAAAACGTAAAGATTTGATGCAAATTTCAAAAGTCATTTTTTACATAAAACTAATATCTTTTCATTCACGATGAGAATGTATAAAATGTACCTACAAAATTGTTAGGAAAATATTATTATAATATTAATCCAAAAAAAATCTGGTTGAATTAATTGGAATATTTAACAGATTCAAATAAATTGTGCATAAAGAAACCATCTTTGTTTAATGAAAACCAATTCTTTAGTTAATCTTTCAAGAAACAAGTAATTTGACCGTTTTTAATATCGGTAAAACAAAAATTAATTTTACTAATTATTGAAGACCAATTGAAGTTTACAGATCTCCATTAAGGGGGTCGCCTTATGAAACGCCCGGAAAAAAGGTTCTTTTTAATGATTTTCGTTTGCAAGAAAGAAACGATATATATCGATGATCTTTTACATTTATTTTAAGCTACTTCTGAACAACATTGCAGAAAAAACCAAGTCAAAATTTCCCAAATTGCCGGCGTTATTCATGTCGGACTGGGATGCCTCGCGACTGGAGTATTTGAACGGCGTGCAGGATAGCATCCGTAATTTTTGTTTGAAATCAATGAAATTTTTTTTTTATTCAGTGCCCTTGTTTATTCTATATGAACCACTAAAAAGTCAAAGAAAATAGAAAATACACTATTTTGTTCTGTTAAAATCAAAATTTACGATTTTCCGCAGTGAAATTTGTTAATATTGTTGCATAAACAGTGTGAAAAATTGACAAAATTATGAATATCTGTGGTTCATATATAATAATTGTTTATTATCAACAAAATAAAATGTAATTAAGGTCAATCGGTTGAAAACTTTTTGTGTAATCCTGCACGCCAGTTTAAAAAATGCGGTTTTGAGAAAACGCGCTTCAAACTTTTTGTAACATACAATTAGATCCCCTTAATATTTTATCAATTTTCACAAATTTGTAAAAAAATATTTAATAATTGCAAAAATTTTCTTCATTATTTTAAAGTTGAAATAAATAATGAGCTTGATTTGGATAAAAATAAAAAATCAGAATTCGTTGTATGTGTACATTAGAATTTAGAAATGACCCACAAAATAGCAAATAGGGGTGTAAAGTACACTAGGAGTGTATTTGAAAGGTATTAAAGAACGAATTTCAAGGTAACGCGATTGTCATTGAGCCAACCAACATGGTAGAGTAGGGCTAACGAGATCAAACAGGGGTTTGAGCGACAGGATTGGTGCAGATAGACAGAACGTATACGAACTCAACGGGGTGCAACGGGAATGGTGAACGCAACGTGGTTTCGTGGTAAACCGCAGGCGGGATGGTCCCGACGGTTTTGGAGTAATCATTTGCAGCCTGAATACATTGTTCATGGTATTTATTTTGTTTGTTTCACTTTTGTTTCCATGATTTAGAGTACTAGTGGAGGCTTCTATAGATTGTACCGCAGTCTTCTGTTTTGCTTCCTCAAGCTTCGAAAGCGGATCCGGAACAGTGTAATACCGACTGAATGCACCTATTAATTCCTGACGAGAGAGTAATGCTCATCCATTAATAATAGTATCCTGAATAAATCATTCGATACAATGGAAATGTTGTCTGCTTTACAAAGGCCACAAACTATTACGTGACATCCACAGATGTGAATAAGTAGCTTAGATGCTTCTCTAATTGATAAATAATTTATTTAAAATATTTTATTGAATGAAACAAATTATTTAAATGTTCAACGAACAGACAAATGTTTTTTCAATTTCGCGATCTATTTTTTTTATTAAGGCTATGGACCAACCTGGTCACGTGACAAGATTCCTACTTTACCGGAATTTCAGTTTAAGTAACTCCATTTCTATAAAAATTAAGACAGATAACTGGAAATTTGTAGAATTTAATAAAATACATTAATTTTGGTGTCTGGCTAAAAATGTTCATAATTATGAAAAAAAATTCTTTGCCTTTTTTTTTTCTTTTTTATAATCATAAACATTTATGACCAGACAGAGTTGGCTTAGTCAATTTCATTTACTCTAACAAATTTTCAGCTCGTTATCTCATTTTTTACATAAATGGGGTCACAAAAATTAAAAATTCTCATAAGGTAGGAAGATTCCTACCTTATTAGAGTTTTATTAGATCACGTGATCCGGTTGGTCCATGGCCTTAATAAGTAAATACTTTAATTAGCATCTATGGTTAAACATAAAACATCTTTGGTCCCTAGGGATAAAATTTATTTAATTTAGACCAACTTAGGTCGTGTTTTATGAAAGGGAGCCTCGAGGAGAGTTTGAATGCATCTCGCGATTGGAATCGACGTCTCACGAGAAACCGGGAATAAGCCTGCATTGAGACAAACAGCAGAAGAACGATGAATCATCGTAAGTCAAAAGCAAGAAATACGATCCACCATTCGTTACTATGACACGAAACTTCTCGAGATATATAAACTGATCATAGAATATCTCTTCTTTAATAAAATCGACAAATTTTATCAAAATAAGAAAATATTCATAAAAAGTTTGTTCAAAATGATAAACTATACTCAAATGCAGTTTCAAATATAAAATAGATACCAAATTATATCTCTAAAGGATGAAGATGATTTAAAGTAACGGAGATTTATTCTTTAAGAAGAGATTAAAGCCTTCTCACATTTTAATTTCGCATCTGCTATCAAACTGGCTTAAGCTGCTCCTTCAGAAAGAAACAGGACACACTGTTTAACACATTACGCTTCCTCCTTTTTGAATTCCAAGCGACCTGTATACACATCCACACATTTTAATCTGTGTGTAACACGTCCGCTCTTGATTCTCGCCTGATTAAATGTGAAATTCTACTTGGTTCTTTTTCTCGTTTCCTCCTCCATACTTTCATTGTCCATAGAGTTTGAGTCTTTCTTGTCCTTCGAGCTGCTTTCAGGAACGCATTACCCTGCCTCATCGCCTTCATTTTCATCTTTACTTTGATCCTCTCATTATTTCATTTACGCCCTTTCTCCTTCTCATTCTGACTGACTGACTATTCACGCTACTTGGCTGATATTGCTTTTCGTTACAGAAATACTCTCTTCTACTATCTAGCCTCCTCCCCTATTGCTGGTCTAGTTCTTTTTGTATTCTTCTCTTTTTCCCATTCCCATGGATATTTGCTTAACGTTAATTGGAAAATGCTTCCACCCGCGTCTTCTCGTATCCGGCAAGCGAAAAATTAGAATGCAAGTAGTGCATATACCCCACACCACTGTCTTTGTAAACCGTGTCACGAATTTCTTCGTTTTCGTTTCATTTAATAAAGTTCAACTAGAACGCGCTTTTCTTACTCTATCCGAAACAGGAGAGATAATTTTAGTAAGAAAAAGAAAGAAACTTTGCGTTAAAGACAGCGAAAACTTATCAGAAAGAAACATTGCGTGAAAAGAGCGAACAAATTTGGTTGCAATGATAATAATTCTGTTAGACAACAGCTAAAAACAGATTGCTAATTGCACAAAAACATAAGATATTTGAGGTAAATATATACCATTAACCGTGATTTCAAGAGAATTTATCATCCTCAAATATTCATAAAATTATCTAGGAAAAATGCCTTGAAAAACTTTTAGTCGTAAAGAAAGCATCAAGTATCCTAATATATGATAAAAATTGTTTTGCAATATATTGTCAGTTTTAATTTACAATAACTCGAAAGTCAAAAAGTGGTCGATGTCTCAGTAATTATAAAGTACACTCGAGATTCCCTATAACCAGATTCCCTGTAACGAAGCCTCCCTTTTACGAACGCGTTACACCTCCCTATAACGAGCAAACGATCGACCCCTCCTCCCCCACTACTACGGAATGAAGCGCGCTCGAATTTGAAACAGTAACCAATGAGTTTGATGGATATTATCACAGATTAATGAATTAATCACAAATTTTTAGTATTTTAAGTACATACCGTCAAACAAGTTAATTTCATGTTAAATATTCACAGAAATCTTTTTTATACGCTTTTAACTATGTAAATAAATTATTCACATAGCCTCACTGACAGACTGACTGCGCGCATTATATAATGCGCATAACAGCGCGTAGCAACAAGTAGGATATGGAGGGGATCCCTCTCGCGCTCGTTACAGAGAGATCTCCAATGCTCGAGCTTCTCGTTATAGGGAATCTCGAGTGTAAATCAACTTGTACACATTTTTCACCAAATTAATTTTATTTTTACGTCGAGCACTGTTTAAGGTAGTTGATCTACGAAAATAAGATCTCATGCAAAAATAGATAATTTTGCTTTTAAGAATAGCAATATTATTATTGAAGGGCTATTTTGAAAGAGAAACGATTAATTGCCATGAACAAAATTTGAAATGTAGAAAAATAATTTTATTAATAAATTTTATTTTTGACCCAACTTTTTTTCTTATCGCTTCTTACCAAATTTTAAAAAATTATGCCGAATTATAAATTACAAATCACTTTTTCAAGAAAATCTACACGGAAAAAGCAGTATAGTTGAGAGGACTATACACAATTTTAGTGATGGGAAATATCGGTACAAAAACGTATCGATACATATTGATATTTTTGGGAAAGATATCGATAATATCGATATTTATCAATAACACCCCCCACCCTTCGCCACCCTAACCTGACTTCATTTAACAGTTTGGCAAATTAAAAATGAATTAAAATTAATGACAAATCGAAATACAATAAAAAATACAAGAAATACAAAAGTTATTTATTTTGTGTTGTTCCTTACGAACTGGCTGAACGCTAGCTTTACGCTACAGCATAAAGCTAGCGTTGAGCCAGTTATATTGCACAATCTTTGAGTTATAAAAAATATAATAAAATTATTGAAATTGGACATTTTCAAAAATTATTAACACTATTAAAAACAATTGACCGGCCGTTGAATGGTGTCGACACAGCAAGAGACAGGAAAATATCGATATGTATCGTTAAGAGAAAATTGTATCGATACTTTTCGAAACGGCGGTGTATCGATATATAGTGATATTTATCGATACTTTTCCCATCACTACACAATTTAAGTTAAGCAAAATACCTGTCATGACTATACGATATGAATGTGTGACATACCGAAATGCGTATTTTGCCGTCGTACCATTATAATTTTGTTCATGCAACGATATAAGTATAGTTGTTAGACCTATACCGGTATATAATGTCTCGACCCATGCTGTATAGGTGAGACAACTATACTGGTTTGCCGCGGGACCTATACGTTGCTTCGCATGCACGCGATTAAGATTTGCCAATGCACTTTGAGAAGATGTACAATATATCTCTACAAATTTTTCAAGCTTTAAAATTTTTATTTATAATCTGCGAAAAGAATCAAATTTTCATTTTCGAGTAATGCAATTTATTTTTCATAGCAACTCTTTTGTGAATATGATTTGATGTAACTGTTTCAACCGTAGAGTTGGAAATCGCAGTTTCAATCCGCCATACAGGTACCAAAAATCGGATTTTCAAAAGAGGCGTTATGAAAATATATTTCTGAAGAATAACTATATATGAATAAGTGAAAAAATGAAGATAGATAAATTAAAAAACAAATATATTTAAGAAATAAATTGCCGTATCAATTACACGCGACAACTCTATCGCATGCATCATTATAACAGGCATAATATTTCGTTTACTATCGCGATACATATATCGTATTGTCATGTCAACGAACTTGTATCTTTCGTGGAGCAATATGAAGTTTAGAAATACCAGTATAGTCGCTACACCTATACTAGTATAGTTCTGAGGACAATCCGGTAGCATTGGTCTGATAACAATATTTTCTAGTTCTGAGAACCGAAATATAGTTTTCTAAACTGCACTGTTTTTCCCGTGTACTATTATTACATTTCTGTGAGAAAAAATCCTAAATTTCTGACTTTATACTGCAAAATAACGGCGACTGTGACTATCGAGATCACTAGAACATCTACCTTATCCCGCAGAATTAAAATTACAGAAATTAATTACAATAAACGTAGTCAATTTGTTTCCTCACAGTTTAGTCTTTTTTACAAGTGAAACTTGAATTTCGAATAAATTTCCAACTCTACTTGATGTAATTGATGTTTTCAAATAAACTAGTAGTACCTCTTGGGACGATAGAGTCCCATCGAGAGAACGAGGAATAATCACACGCCCTTTTTGAGCCTTCCCCTTTCCATCTTTTATTTACAGTTACAAAAAATCGTCAACATGAGACGACACCCAATAAAAAGCAAAAACTGACTCTTAAAATGGATGGAAAATTGGTCGTTAATTGTAAATCCTTTATTTTCAACAATGGAAAAGGCAATACATAGGGTTCTGTGCAACAAGCGAAAGCTATAGGTGGATGAGTTTATAGTAACCAGAGAATTACCACCAATGGTTATTGGATTAGCTAGACAGATATTACAGACTCAATCCCTTTGATGAACGATAGTTAGTTTTTCGTTAATTTACAATGAATATTGTTCCCTCTTGCTCACGTGCGAATATTCGCACACACCCTATTTGGCTGTCGAAAACAAACCCTTGTCTCTGCAAGGCTAGGGAGATACGATCGGGGCGAGTATTCACCGATGCATGGGAAAACCACTCTCGTTTGGTGCTGTGACGGACCACCAATTATTACCCCGTGTAATCGATTCGATTATCGAAGTTTTGATAACGCGCAGAGTTCTCTTCATCGTCCAGTCTCGTTTCACCCTTGTCTGTCTCTATTTCTCCAGTAACCGTTGTCTCCCTCGACTCATCTCTTTCTCTCTTACCATGTCCTCCACTCGTCCTCTCGTTACCATATACACCACTGTGTTCCGTGCTATGGCAAATTATTTGCTCCGTTGGAGCATGAATTCCAACCGTAACTACATTTTGCTTGATATTCAATTAGTATTACCCATCCGGGCTTGCTTCACGTGCCTACGTGATATAAAAGAAAAAGACAAAGACACGAACACACGGGAAAAGTGACAAGGTGGACTTAGTGGACGAGATTAATGTAACGTTGAAAGATCCGTGAGGTAGTTCCATGAATTTTTCGACCACATATCAATTTTTCCTCACTTTCTCTTCCTCATGGTAAATTACTTTTGATACAACCCCCTGATATGGCGTTTATTGCACAATTTTATACAATTGTGCTTTTTACTGTCCACATTTAGAATGAAATACACAGGCGCATAAAAAAAAGTGGTCTGAACTTTAGATGTGACTAGACTATATTGATTTTGAGCCGCTGAATCCGAATTCGGTCTCAGAATTTCCCCTAGACCCCACAATTTTCCCCTAGCCCAGGGACAATGTGTGAAATCCTGGAAGTTTCAGACTCCGTTGAAGTAATATTTATCCACGGGAAAGTTAATAAAACAATGTGGTTTCTACGTATTTCGAGTCTTTAAGTTCGAATCTAGCATTAGAATTTTTCTACAGTACCTCATAATTCCCCTAGCCTAGGGGAAAAAGGGTATAAATTAGCAGAACTTGAGGTTTCACAGAGGTTTTATTTTTGAACGAAAAAGCTGATATCATTCCGTATTTTGAGTTGCTAAATTCATATCTGATAGTAGAATTTTTCCACAGTACCTCAGAATTCCGCTAGCCTAGGGGAAAAAGTGTATAAGTTAGCAAAACTTTAGGTTTCACGGAGGTTTTATTTTTGCATGGAAAATACGTAGAAACCACATTGTTTTATTAACTTTCCCGTGGATAAATATTGCTTTAACGGAGTCTGAAACTTCCAAGATTTCACACTTTTTCCCTAGTCTAGGGGAAATTCTGAAACCGGATTCGATTCAGCGGCTCAAAATCCATAAGGGTAGCATAGTCACATGTAAAGTTCAGACCACTTTTTTTTGTGGGCCTATGTTATGAAGGCAGTAAGTCAAACAGGCCACGTGACTAAATTCCTCCAGAATAACTTTTTTCATTTTACAAAATATTGCTGAAACTTTATTTTTATTTGTTTCTATTGTATTTTCCAAATTTTCGACAAAATATTCTATAAACTAAAAAAGTTATCGCGAATAGTGAATTAATATATAATCTAATCAAGTGGTCCGGTTCATCCATGGCCTCAAAGCAAAATAAGAACACAATGTTAATTTTTCATCAACATTTCAATGTACAAAAATGTTTCAAATAGAGATCAAAAATTAATTTTTAAAATTATTGAATGGTATTATCCGGAAGTATTAAAATTAAAAATGATGAAACTAGCAATCTTTATTAAAATTTCGGAACTGTAGACCCATAAAATGAGAAGAAAACCAATAGAAAGAAGCTAGTAGTGTATAGGGCGCAAACAACTAATTTCCCTGCATTTCCGTTCTGCTACGATGGTTTCCGCACCTCGATCCTCGATAATCGGATTCTCCTTTCATTGACTCTGTGAGCTCGTGTTACATCAGAATAAAGAAGATCAAATTTCAAATGAAACAGAAATCTTTAAAGTGCGGATATAGGAAAGTAGATAAAAGATCTGCTTTTATCCTCAATCTCAGAATCTGACGAATGTATTTTTATTTCAAGCTACACCAAAACCGACTTTCATCCTTTATAATCAGAACTCGTTTAGTTACAATTTTTCAAGTCATTTTATTTTGAATTTATACCAATGTTACATTTTCATGATTGAATATGCAATTTCGTTAAAACAAAGCTTTATAACCTAGAGACTAATTAAATTATGCCAGCAACGTAGCTCAATGATGGAAAACAAGGTTGATGAAGTTTCATAATTTAATCATGCTAGAAAATAGTTGAATTTTAGATCGATCTGGAAGATTAGGATAGTAAAGGGTTCGCTCCGTTCAAGTGGTATCAAAGGGTGGCAATTGAGCGTCAAAGATCTTTAAACGTTTGGCTTTTCTCATCCGATCCTTGTCCCAATTTAGGATGAGACTCCGAAGGGTAAAACGAGCGAGCCCTTTTGACAAGTGAAAGCAAGATCGATCGAACACCAACCGATTAAACTTAGAAGTTCCGACTTGCTGCTAGTCTTCAATATTATTTATTTTTTCTTTAAAATTTTGTTATTCAAATAACCAACTAAATAAGCAAGGTTCGATAGATAAGCAGTCCTGAAAAGTTTACTGACGTCACCGACACTTTTCATAAATCCCTAGGGCCATTGTAACTTTCAAGAATAGTTAATTATTGTGTAACAACAATACAAATTACTTGAACATTTTAAGGCCTTTTTCTAGGTGAGCCACATGACCAAGTAATCAATTTTTTTTTTCGCCTATATAACTTTTTTTTGTAATGACAATACCATTCTAAAACTTTAGAAAATGGTAGAGAGAATAATAAACTGCGTTTATCTGCTTTTTCTGCTTTCTTTTAACTTTTAATTTTAACTGTGGTAAAAAAAAAATATCGATCCGAGGACTGACTTGGTCACGTGGCCCACCTAGGACATGGCGTTAAGTTTAGTTATTTAGGAAAAAAAAACTAAATTCTGATGAGAGACTTGTAACAAATGGCATAAGTTTTACAGGAACTATAAAATTCACGATTCAGTTGTTTTAGCTTTAATCCGAATAGAAAGCTCTTCAATACAGTCCACAAGCTCTTATTTTCATTCAGGCATGAAATGAGCAGCTTTAGAAAATGGAAAATTACAAAACTCAGGAAGCTTGGACTGTAAAGCTATTCTGAACATTTTGAAGCTGTTTCCTTTTCATGAAGGGTTAGAGAAATTTCCTTCTTGACAACGCTGTAAATCTTTCACGGCATATTTCTAGAGTATAACTACTTTGCGGTACGAAATTTCGTCCGAAACGTTAATGAAATCCGAAGGGCAACGAGCAATTTCTGAAGGTGGCTTACCGGCCATGGCTTAATCTAACTCCAGCCAGACTTTATGCCGCGGGGGATGGGCTCGAGGTTCGAAGCTGAATTTCGTGAGCTCCTAGCTTTCGAGAGGAAGCCATCCAGGAAACTTGTCCCCTAAACGGGAAACATACGTCGCCGACAATGAAACTTTCTTCAATGAGAAACCCCTTAGTGTCGATCATTTTGAGTTAGTTAAGATTTCGACTCTATTATAATCTTTTTTACTATACATAAAAATAGTAAATAAAAAAAAGTTAATTATTGGAAATATTTTTATGTCTGCTTCCTAAAGCTTCAAGTATATTTTTTTGTACTGAAAATTTGATTATACTATATTTATTTTTGTTATAGCACATCAGACAAAAAAAATTATTAAAAACATTTGAGCTTTTTATCAATTTAAATTGTATCTAAGAATTATTTATTAGGAGTACAAATTAATTGGTTGCTTCATTTCTGCCTGATCTAAAGAACCATTTCAATTGAAAATATCTACACACCCGTTTGTGGTCTTTAGGTACTGACATCTAAGTTTCCAAAACACCGCATAAACCAGTGAATCAGGCAACATAATCTCTAAAAAAGTAAATTTTTTGTCTATTTTGACAAAAAAATTACCCATCACAGCTAATTTCGAATTTCATTTTATGAATAACTAATTTTTAGCTTATGCGGATAATTGTTTTCGCCATGTGCATTATTTTCGCATTGCAATTTAAAAAAAGCCACTGATACTGTTTAATACTTTATTGTACTCTTAGTAACAGAGATTTTGTGAAGAAGACTTTTGTAATGACAAGGGGATGCAGCAACAAGGGAATGCACTACTAGATCAAAAGCGCAAATGAAATTACCTTGCAACATAACAACACTTAGCCGTTTGTTACATACGAGAAATAATTCTAGCTTTCATCAATAAAATTATAAGATAATGAATATTTTAGGGCTGAAATTTTGGAAAATGATAAAGGATATAATAACAGACATTAGTTTACTAATTAATTGTCCAAAACCGATTAAAGTTTAAATCCTCCGCTAATATTTCTTTTGTCATGTTTTTAAGTTTCAACCAAAAATATTCATTATTGTAAGATAATTTTGGAGGAAACTGAAATCATTATTTTGATCGCATGACTCACTTACTCTACACAGAGAGAAATTTTAGGTTACACTGACCAAAGTTTTTTTGTTAAAATCGTCTTTACAAAAATGTTAAAGTTCTCATGACAATCATGGTAGTGGCTGTCATACATTGGAAAAGTGTTTACTTCAACTGCAAGGAACGTTACTGAGACCACGATTCTGGTACTTGAAATACCATAGCGCTGCGGTTATAGGAACCAAAGTCCATCGTAAATCCGCGCATAGAGTTTAGTTAAAATGACTAAGTCTACGGACAGTAAATACCCAGCCAAAATTATTTTTAAGGTTATAGGTATGGTTCTCTTAGTTATCAAAATACAAATTCAATTTGATGAGAAAAAATAAAGTTTCACCGAAAAGATCTAAGAAAAATAATCCGGTATAATGATATTTATGATAACTTTCGTCGATTAAGTTAAAAAATTGTCACTTTTTTCATCATCATAAACTTTTTTTGACTGACTATAGTTTTGACAAAATACGACGAGACAGCAAAATTGGAACGCATTGCATTGTCCCCGAACAAAATCGTTTATCATTTAGAAAGAATTGTCAAACTATATTTATAATAGAATTATTTACCTGATAATGCTTGGCACGGTGAAATATAGTCCAGGAATCGAGAACGAGAATTGGCAGGATTCAACTTAGGCTGCATATCTTTCAATGAAAGTTATACTTGATTTGTCTAGCGCAACAGCGAACGCTGCGGTTGTAGTAACCAAAGGAGCTTGGCAGTACACATAAAGAAAATGTACGTGTACTAACCGTTGGGGTACGTATAAAGCTCATTCTAATCATCAACTTTGGTCACAACAACCGAATACACAAAAAAGTCCAAATTACTGTCATGATAACTATAAAAGTAGTAGCTTCTCTCAACTTTTTTGGTCAAGGCAACTACTGTACAAAAAATCTATGTGCTATGTGCACAGGAACCAAAGCCGATTTCTCTCAGTGTACCCGCTTACAATGTTTCAGCAAGTCTAATCACCTTTAAAAAATTCTAGAAAAATCTTTAAAAAAAAATATAGCAAATTTCTGTTACCCACATGAAGAACAATTTTTACAAGCTGAAGGCTTAGTTTTTTAAGTTTGACAAAAATCTGTGCAGTGTGACGTTCAACCCCATTTGACCCAACGCGTGTTTGATTCACAAGGGAAATAGGAGAGTAAGTTACACCAGAGAGCTGTTAACCATCTGGCCTTATGTAAGTGTTACGGTGTACATATGAGACACAACTTCAAAGGATCCAAAGCACATTTACCTTTCTCTTGTTGATCCTGACAGCTGATGTAACTTACGTCGGACAGTAGTTTACTAACTCACAACCCGCCGTTTGCCCAATAGCAACGATCTTTATTCAATGAGGCTTCCTGCTCTTGTAGCAGTTAGAGTGCATTCTATTAATACTCTAAGTAAACCCCAATCTTTTATTCTCTACTTTCAGAAGCTTATGGTATAATGTAAATCATTCACGGAGTTAAATAGACTATAGATAGGTTGAAAATCTGAAGTAACTTAAGGGGTTGCATCACCATTGAGCCTCCAAAAATAGTGTCATTTTTACATTCTCATCATGAATGAGAAGGTATTGGTTTTATTTGAAAAATGACTTGAAATTTTCATCAAATCTTTAAGTTTAGAGACCCCCTGAGTCAGAAAAAATGGTTTTTACGAAAGTGTCTGTCTGTCTGTAGTAGGTCGTATGCGGCATAACTCTCGATAGAATTATCAGATTGAATTGAGCTTTGGTACACTTTATCGGAGCCGAAAAAGTAAGGACAAGTTCGTTAACCAGCCACATCCAATTAAAATTCGTATCAATACGTTGAAAATTGTTGAAATGGCGTGTCTTGCCGATTTAAAAAAGTCAGTTTCGAGAAAAACGCGTTTAAAATTTTAATAACGTAAAAAAGTACTATAATTGTGATATACCTCTTTAATCTTCTATTATGCTCCGCCCCTACGAAAAACTTATTGAGCATCATTCTTAGGACCTAAAGGACTTTTTCATGCAATGAGAAAAATATTATTTTTTGAAAATGCAAAGGTGATGAAACTATTTTAAACAGAAACTCAATTTTAAAATTTCGAAGCAAAAATCATCTTTTTTCGAGTGATAATAATGATGAAAACACGTATTCTTTTAATCAATAAATGTTCAATTTTAAAGGTTGAAATCACTACTTGTATGTAAAACTTGGTTCTTACATTCCAACTAGAAACCCATCAAAGATTTTGAAGATGGAGCCCTTTAAAAGGTTTCCCAGGACACCGAATCAAAATTTGGGATTAAAATTACAAAATTTAAAATGTTAGATTCAATATGGCTTCCATCCCTTGTAAGAGTAAACCTCTGCATACATAGTTCTATAATTGTACAATGTTTCATGAAAATCTGTAGGTCACATTTGCTAATCTTTACTTGCAAGCAGGGACGTAGCGAGAAGGGGGTATGGGAATTGTGACATGACCTGCAAATTTTTTATATGAGTCAGCATTATTAACAAAATTAAGCCCCCCCACCCCCAATATTTGAAAGGTTCACTACGCCCCTGCTTGCAAGAAAGCAAAAAGAAAAAAGTTTAGTATATTCCATGGAGAAAAAAAACTAACTATTATAGTAGGCTGAGCTCTATCCTATTAAAGCGCCGAACTTAATGTGCGAAATTGGTATGAGCTTCTACCAGTATTGGCATCAACTCGTGCATTTTTAGCATGAAATGTCTTATACTATAAAAGAAACAAGCACACGCCATTATTGCTAGTGTCATATGCTGTCATAGCAAGGTTCTCGCCTGACTACGGTTGTAAGAGAACTCACACTGAAATAGGATGAATTTCTTACAACCGAGGGAACACGTGAGGTGCTACGTTCGAAAGTAGGCGTGGCCTAATACCTCGGTTGTAAGAGAACTCATACTGAAATAGGATGTGTTTCTTACAATCATAGTAATGCGAAGTTCGAACTATTTTCGCAAGACACAACTGCTCTAAAAGCATGAAACTTGCTACTTTTTTAGCATGAAGGGATCCCTGCTTAAAATGTATGATTTTTTCACTAAGATAGCTAGAACGAAACCTGCTACAAAAGCATAACTAGTGCTCTTACTATTATAGTCAGATTTTTTTCTCCGTGTGAGGTGCAAAACGCAGTTGATGAGACAATTTCAGTTACTTAAGATCATCAATATTAAGATAAAAGGAATCAGGAAAAAGGCATTTCAAAGGCAAAAGAAAAAGCCTGATAAACTTAAATTTAAAGTTTTAAACCAGTATCAATACTCTGCTGTGTAGTTCAATACTCCGTGCGGTCTGAAATGATGGCAATAACAGCCTTATGTAATCGAATTTAATAGGATGCAAGCTACATTAATCTGAAACTGCACTAGCATAAATTTTATACAAATGACTGATCACGGGACTCGACTGTATATCGCTTACTCGATCACTTAGTCTAATCGCAGCATCTGCTCCCGAACATAATAGTGACAAAGTGAATCTAGATAGTATATATCTGTAAACATGATCAAGACATAGCAGGTCGTAAAGGTGAGTTTACGTAATTTTCAATCTTGAACAGAGGTAAAGTGCAGAAGATGGTAAAAAGGAAATGAGATACTTAAGTAGAAAGCCCTCGCATCTCTTCTCAGAATCCACCAATGAAGCAAGAAGAAATGAAAGAAGTTCAGCGAATTCCGTGTTGATGAGGGAATGGAACCGAGTGTTGTATCGAAAAAAAGTGGAAGCACAGAAGAAGAAATGAGAAAATGAGAAAGAAATAACGCGAACTGGAGAGAAAGCCTAGCGGTGATAAAGAGATATTGTTCACTAAGAAGGGGCGTGTGTGTACGAGAAGCTAAATGGACGGATAAGCTCGAGTGGAGAACTTCTGAGAGGCAGACGGCCTCACAGTGACTCGCAAATCCTGTAGACAGAACATCAAGCATAACCCAGCATCTGAAAACTTGAAGAGATTTTTAGGATGAGAAACTCTGAGGAACGCCGCTGGGCTACCGAGGACTTTATTGGCTTTTAAGACGGGCGTAATTAAAATGTAAAGGGTTGTCAGCCACCCTCTTCCCTATCAATTCTGCTCAATCTCACTCTGTGCTGTTATCCAAGCAGCCTGCTCAGTGAGGCAGCTTTTCTAGTTCCAAAATTGGAAAATCAACCCTTGGGAAATGATCAAACGCAACCGTTTCAATCAGCTTCAGCTTGACATGCTTTAGAAATAGAATTTCTGAATGCAGGTGACAATTCTTTTTTTCGATTGCAGCAAAGGATTTTATTACATACCAACGTAAATTTATCTAATAAAAATCTGCCCGCTTCGCGGGCACATTCTCATCGCGCGCAAGTTTGAGCGCGCCTAGGGCGCGCGATTTGATCGTCGCGCTTCGCGCTCGGTCTTGTGCTCTTAGCATACATTTAAGTTTATTTCTTATAATTTGATACTGAAGCTCAAACTAATTTTATAATTATATTACAGATGATGTGAATTACACATTTTCTCAAAGTCACTCTATTTCTTTTTGAATTTAAGTGAAACAGGAAATTCAATTTACTTAAGGCTCTATTAGCCTTAAGGAACACATTCTCATCATGACGCTCGCGCTTCGCACTCGATTTTCTGTATACATTTCAGTCACTTTTTAATAAATTACATGATTAAAATAATTTATTTTCTTCCAAATCTCTCAAAAAGAAAATACAATCGTAGAACTTATTTGAGGAAACGATTTTACAGAACAACGCTTATTTCGCATCTCACATTTTTTGGTGAAAAAAATCGAATTTTTTTAATATTAAAAATCAAAACATAAAATATACATCCTGTCTCGAAATGTCTTAATGAAAATTTGTAAACCTCATTTAGGCAAACAATTTTCCATATAAACGTTTTTTTTGTATCTCACATATTTTGTTTAAAAGACGGAATTTTTGAATTTTAATCGTATTTTTTGGAATTGAAACGAAAAATATATCTTTTATCAGAAACTGTGTGAGACAAAATTTGTAGATCTTTTTGAAACGAACAACTTTGTATTCTTACGTTTTTTTCGTATTTCACATATTATTGTTAAAAAATTGAATTTTGGATTTTCAATGGTTTTTTTTTTAAATTAATAAGAAAAATATGCATCTTATGAAAAAATGTTACAATTCAAATTTGTAGGTCTTTATGTAAAAAATAATATTGTATTATAACGTTTTTTCGTATCTCGTATAATTTAACTTAAAAATGGAATTTTGATATTGACTTTTTTCGAATTGGAATATGCTGTAACAAATTCGAAAAAAGTCAATATCAAAATTCCATTTTCCAGTTAAATTATACGAGATACGAAAAAACGTTATGATACAATATCATTGAATAAATAATGACCTACAAATTTGAATTGTAACATTTTTTCATAAGATGCATATTTTTCTTTTTAATTAAAAAAAAAAAAAAAAAACTATTGAAATGGCAACAATGGGGGCCAGTAGAAATCGCATCGGAGCTTACACCCGTGGTCCTGCGTCTTGGGCGGACTTGGCTGTTCGCGTCGACTGGGGGAGGAATCTTCTTATTCCTTTCCTGGCTGGCGCGGCAAGCCGGCCTGCCTGACGGACGTGCTTCCGCGGATGGGAGTCCCGGGCGAACGGACGACGGAAGAGTCGTACGCGACTTTAAGCTGGAACCAACTGCCCGCGAAGTTTAAAGCCGAAAGGCGGTTCCGCGGGCGGTGTATTGGTTCGTGAGAGGGGGTTTTTTGGTTTTAACAGGTATGCCTAGACCCGTCCTAGGAGAGTCCTGTACAACGTCTATAAAAGATTTCGCCATTTTACCTCCTCACCAAAAAAAAAAAAAAAAAAAAAATATGCTGTAACATTTCTAATTTTGATTTAATCAAAAAATGTTATCAGGATAATTTTTAGAGATTTATGAGCCCTATCAAAAACCAGTATTGAAATTTTTTATTTTTTCAAAAAATTATTTTTAAAAACACAAAAGTAGTGCTCAATCCCTCAATTTTGATTGGATGTGGCTGGTTAACGAACTTGTCCTTACTTTTTCGGCTCCGATAAAGTGTATCAAAGCTCAATTCAATTTGATAATTCTATCGAGAGTTATGCCGCACACGACCTACAGACAGACAGACAGACACTTTCGTAAAAACCGTTTTTTCTGACTCAGGGGGTCTCAAAACGTAAAGATTTGATAAAAATTTCAAAAGTCATTTTTCACATAAAACCAATACCTTCTCATCCATGATGAGAATGTAAAAATTAAAATTGCAAAACTATTAGTACGAAAATTAAATATTTTTACATTCTCATCATGGATGAGAAGGTATTGGTTTTATGTGAAAAATGACTTTCGAAATTTTCATCAAATCTTTACGTTTTGAGACCCCCTGAGTCAGAAAAAATGGTTTTTACGAAAGTGTCTGTCTGTCTGTCTGTCTGTCTGTAGGTCGTGTGCGGCATAACTCTCGATAGAATTGAGCTTCGGTACACTTTATCGGAGCTGAGAAAGTAAGGACAAGTTCGTTAACCAGCCACATCCAATCAAAATTGAGGGATGGAGCACTACTTTTGTTTTTGAAAATAATTTTTTGAAAAAATCAAAAATTCCAATCCTGGTTTTTGATAGTGCTCATAAATCTCTACAAATTATCCCAATAACATTTTTTGATTAAATCAAAATTAGAAATGTTACAGCATATTCAAATTCGAAAAAAGTCAATATCAAAATTCCATTTTCCAGTTAAATTATACGAGATACGAAAAAACGTTATGATACAATATTATTTTCTACATAAAGACCTACAAATTTGAATTGTAACATTTTTTCATAAGATGCATATTTTTTTTTTTATTTCAAAAATAATCTATTGAAAATCCAAAATTCAATTTTTTAACAATAATATGTGAAATACGAAAAAAACGTAAGAATACAAAGTTGTTCGTTTCAAAAAGATCTACAAGTTTTGTCTTACACAGTTTATGAAAAAACATATATTTTTCGTTTCAATTCCAAAAAATACGATTAAAATTCAATAATTCCATTTCTTAGACAAAATATATGAGATACATAAAAAAAGTTCAAATGAAAAATTATTTCCCTAAATGAGGTCTACAAATTCTGATATAGAAATTTCGGGACAGGATGTATATTTTATGTTTTGATTTTTAATATTGAAAAAATTCGATTTTTTCACCAAAATTTGTGAGATACGAAATAAGCGTTGTTCTGCAAAATCGTTTCCTTAAATAAAGTCTACGATTGTTTTTTCTTTTTAGATATGTCGAAGAAAGTAAATTCTTTTAATCATGTAATTTATTAAAAAGTTATACTGAAATGTATACAGAAAATTGAGCGCGAAGCGCGAGTGTCATGATGAGAATGTGTTCCTTAAGGCCGATAGAGCCTTAAGTAAATTGAATTTCCTGTTTCACTTAAATTCAAAAAGAAATTCAGTGGCTTTGAGAAAATGTGTAATGCACATCATCTGTAATATTATTATAAAATTGGTTTGAGCTTCAGTATTCAGTAGGCGCGCTCAAACTAGCGAGCGAAGCGAGCTGCGCGCGGAGCGCGCGATGAGAATGTGCCCGCGAAGCGGGCAGATTTTTTCTCTTCCTATTGATACACGCATCATTGGCGTTTTATGTATTCTATACGCAAGTCCGTGAAAGAAAATCCAGGCCTGGGTAAAACAATTTACGGGCCTCAATTTCACTTAGGTTTATTATTTTAATTATTTTATTTCATTTAATTTTTGGGGGGTAAAAAGGAACTGGGAGCTAAGGGAAATCGACATCCCTCCTCCCCCTTCTGACTTAACAGAAATATGACTATCAGTCAAGTAAAATTTTTGTTCATTCAAATGAAAATTTAAACCCAAAAATTTTGTTTTTGCAGATGGAACGGTTTGGTGGATTTTAATAAAAAGTTATTTCAATGGGTGAATTTACAAGTATCGGACATTTGTCTGTGGACACTTATTTACCGGACACCTAGTTACTTATCGTACTTTTGTCACTAAACTTTCTTATTGCGTGTTTGAAATGTCAAAAAGTGACAGTTGTGACAAAATTTTACTTTTTTACTTATAAACCCGACTTGACCTTAGAGGTATGTGTATATTTTTCTTGGTCATAATTAATAATATAATGGTATCATAATTAATTATTGATTGATTACTGCACTATACTATTAGCGGCTTCAAAATCATGCATGATTAAGAAATTTTTTTTTTAATATGATAAAGTGAATGGAAAATCTGATTTTTTACTATATTATACAAGTAATGAAGGAAAAAAAATTTTTTGACTTACCAGAGTTTTTCTCAAAATCATATTTTTAAAACTGGGCGAACTCATAACTCATTCAATTTTTATCCGGTCAACTTGAAATTTGAACTCTGTATTCCTAAATAGCTTCTCCATAGAAGTACGTAGGATTTTAGCGATATTTTGCCAAATTTTAAATTTATATGTGGTTTACCACAAAATTTTAACTTAAAAATCGTGACGTAATTTCAAACTGGTCGCCATGTTTTTAAAAATCAATATTTCGGAATAATCCTATGTACTTCGATGGAGAAGCTATTAAGGAATACAAAGTTTTAATTAAAAGTCGATCGCATAAAAATTGAATGAGTTCGCCCAGATTTAAAAATATGATTTTGAAAAAAAATCTGGTAAGCCAAAATTGTTTTTTTTTTAATCAAAATTTTTTTTTCCTTCAATACTTGCAAAATACCTTCTTAAAAAAATCATGTACAAATGACTCTGGAAAGCCGCTATTTTGTATTTTTTGTATCATTCAATACATATATAATATAGTACTCAAATCAGATTTTCCATTCATTTTATTATATTTCCAAAAAAGATTCCTTAATTATGCATGATTTTCAAGCCGCCAGAGTGGCGTTACCCCTTAAATGTCCGATACGTGTGAATTCATTCAATCAAAATTTGTTTAAATTAACTTAATATATCCATATATCCAAGAAAAAAATATTTTCAAATGAAATTTTTTTTCCAAGTGCATCCAATTATAAAAATAAAACTTGAATACCAATTCAGTATCCAGAGATCTAAAAAAGTAAATGCACATCAAAGAGGTATTTCACATTTGATGTGAATGAAAAGATCCTCTCGATGATTGGACAAACATACGTGAGCGCGAATTTGAGAGGAAACGGTAGAACTTCTTTGTATCTCTTGATGTCCGGCCATATATGTCGCATAAAAGGCGACGACGAAAGGCCATCGAGGATATACGGCGGTGTGCTGTCCGTCGGTCCTCGATATTTATTGGACGTATCCGGGGGCAGAGGATTCATAGGGAGGGAATACATCCGGTATAATAATATCTCTTTTCCAGGCGACGACGTGGAATGAGTAGGAGCATGACGTTCTACGACGAAGCGAAATGGAACGGGCAGTCTGTGAATGGCTACTCGCATACAAGAAATAGAAATAAATAAAATTAAAGTAAAAGAAAATAGAATGCGAGAAGATAACGGAAAGGCAAGGTGAGGTAGAGAGGGAGAGAGAGACAGTGTGAGAAAATGGAAAAAGGGAAAATGACGGTCAGTTCCTAGGTGTTACGTGGCTGTCATACAGATGGTTCTGGTCTCTAGAATGCGTACTTTTCGTCGAATCGGCCTTTGTCCTTTTCTCTTTTCTCATAGCAACAGCCCTTTGAGTAAATATATGGTATGTGGCTACAAGATATGCGCTATATCTTTAGAAATCGTGTAAGCAGACTTGATGCTTTCATCATTTATATTTGCGACAGATCGTCGAGTTGAACGACTTACTCTATATTTGTAAATTGAATTCAAGAATAAGTGTACGAGTATAATATGCATTCCACACTGAGAGAAATCTACATACTAATTGTAACTTACTCTCTAAATCTGAATCAGTCAAATTTTCACTGATAGAATCAGTGATTTTCCTTTTCACTGATTCATCAGTGAAAAAATATTTTTCACTGTTAAATCAGTCAATTTTCACTGATTCATCAGTGAAAAAATATTTTTCACTGTTAAATCAGTCAATTTTCACTGAAATAATCAGTGAAATTTGACTGATTTACAGTAACCTCTTTTTAGTAATTTGAATCAGTCAAATTTCACTGATAATCAGTAGATTTTGACTGATTCAAATTTAGAGTGTATACGTCCTAATTGATTTTGATAAAAGCTACTAAAATTCATCATCTAAGCCAAAATAATCAAACTTATAGTAGCTTTTACTGAAAGTAATTAGTTTGAACGTATTACTCTCTAAATCAGAATCAGTCAAATTTTCACTGATTAATCAGTGAAAAATATTTTTCACTGTTAAATCAGTCAATTTTCACTGAAATAATCAGTGAAATTTGACTGATTTACAGTAACCTCTTTTTAGCTATTTGAATCAGTCAAATTTCACTGATAATCAGTAGATTTTGACTGATTCAAATTTAGAGAGTACTTAAAATTACACTAAACATTTCTCTCAATGCAGAGTCTTCATGACTACGGATGTAGTTTAAGAATTCTATAATGATGCTACTTTGTCTACTGGAAAAAAAAATCGACAAGAGAAAAATTATATGTAATCTAAATTGTTTACAATTTTTATTTTCTCGACTGGAAAAAAATAATTTGTAGAACCACTCGACATACATTCGAGCCTTTTATTTTTTTTCACCCCCGTAAGTTCTATTACCAGATCCTCTCTAGGCACTTGCCAACCCACTCTGGATAGAGCTTCCGCTTTTCCTACACCATCCACTCTACCGTCTTATTGAGAATGGTCGTTAATTACATACCAGCTCTCCTCCACTCATCGTGTCCTTTTCCTCGGCGTAACTTTGGAATCCTCCTTCTGTTGCATCGGCTTTTTGTTTCAACTCGCCGACTTTCACCTTTTCACGTTCTTTACGAGTCCTACTTCTCGATCCGAAATTGGGTGGGGGGGGGGGGGGGGGTGCAGAACCAACAGCTTTTACTTCGATTTAAGGTGCAAATTACCGATGGAAAATCGAATGGACTCTAAACTTTTCACTAGTTTATTTATTTTCACCGTTTCAATTAGTTTTTATATTCTTTTCTCTTTGAATTGTTTTTGGATCCTATAGATAAACATTTTTCCATGCAAAATAAAATACCAAGGTCAAAATTTGTGGAATTAAATAAATTGTACTAACATAAATCTCACTGGCTGTATATTTTTGTGATTCTGAAATAATTTTGTTCGTAGACAATTTTTTTATACTAAAATTCCGGCAAGGTAGAAATCTAGTAACGTGGTACATGGACTTTACTGAAATTTTAGTTATTGTGATCATAGTTTGCAGTTGAATTTAAGAAAATTGAATAAAATTAATCACGGGGAAAAAATTTCATTCACTCAGGGTAGTTTTCCTGCAAAAAATCAAGTTTCTAGAAAAAAAAATTTTTGTAAAAATTTGAAGACTTGAAATGATATAATGCGTGTAATAATACTTTTAATAATGTTTTTTGTAATAGGATGCTTCTTCACTATCGCTTCTTAGAAATTTTTAAAAAATGATTTGATTTTTATGAATCATGGCTTATTTTTCAACCATTTTAACCACTGACAACTTTTGATAGTTATTTCAAAAAAATGTTTCTAATTAAAACATTATGTTGCCAATTTCAGCCACTGACAATATTATTTTTAAAATTGGAAACAGCAGGGGTTTGGAGAATATTCCCTCCGAGAAAATGAGCCATGCTTTTTGACAATTCAATAACTTTTTAAAAATTCGTAAAAAGCAATAGAAAGGAAACTTCTATTATAAAAAAACATTATTAAAAGTATTATTTTCTGTAGGATTTAAATGTTTTCATATAAAATAATGTTTATTCGTCATAAGATACAGCTGATAATATAATCACAAGTCTTAGAATCATAGGAATAGTACATTGTTAATCAAGTGGGAAATTTAGGAGATTCCCAACGAACATACCACGAAGGGGAATGCAAATTCGGGGCCTGGTGCGGAAGAGCAAAAATGATCGTTTCCACGATCGATTGATACAACCACGACTTCAACAAGTACGTGACATTTCTCTTGCGCAGAGAACGGTAAACTAACAATTGAGGTTGGAAAACGGATATTTCCAAACTTTCCCGTCACTAATGTGGAAAAGTAAGCTTTATTACATGGACTCATCAATGATCATGGAATCGATCATTTTTGTTATTACGCGCCATGGTCCCAAAATCGCATTTCCCGTGCAGGTATGAAAGAAATTTTTTTTTTGCAAAAACCTGATTTTTAGCACGACGACTACCTTTAAGATAGTGTGTGGTGCTTTCTTAGTATAAGGAAACAATCCACAATTCAAATTACTTCATTGAATGACTGTGGTTATATTTGTTTCAGTTCTCAAATAGTAATGGCATTATTTAACATGACATAAATTTTAGATATGATCAAAAACATGTCTCAAAATAATGGATTTGACAAGGTAGACGCTTGAATCGACCGTTATGTCTGTTCTTTAAAAGCAGTAACAACGTTTCTGTCTTACACCTTATGAGAAGAAGAGGAAGCTGAGGATAGAAAAAGACCAACATCGATTTATTCATAGTAGTTCATAAATAAATGTATGATAGCTTCAACGGGCGTCTGACACAAGCCACCCCAAGTCTACATCTCTTTTTTTCGTCTATAACTGCTTCTATAATATATTCTACCATATTCCTTTTATCTGCGTTTATCGCGAGAGATTTCAAGACCAATTTCCACAAAATGCTTTATCGTAACACATCCACTTCAATGTCTACTAAAAATAAACATTATTAATTTAGATGTTATTTCCATTTGGCCAAAGGACATTTAAAACATTTTAAGGTAGTTCATCCACGAAAATTTGACCTCAAGCAAAAATAGATAATTTGGTTTTCAAGAATAGCTTTATTATTATTGAAGAGCTAATTTTAAAAAGAAAAGATTATTTTCCAAGAAAAAAATTTGAAATACAAAAAAATAATGCATTTAACAAATTTTATTTTTACCCGGACTTTTTTTCTTATCGCTTCATACCAAATTTTAAAAAAAGAAGTGATTCTAATGAATCGCGGATCATTTTTTGTTTTGGAAAATTGATTTTTAATGGTTTCAGCCATTAAAGAATTTATTTCCAAAAATTAGGCACGGTGAAGTTGTGAAGATTCTTTTTCCTAAAAAAATGATTCGTGATTTATTAAAATCACATCATTTTGTAAAATTTGGTATAAAAAGATAAGGAAAAAATTTCGTCAAAAATAAAAATTTTTTGAATACATTATTTTTCTGTATTTCAAATTTTTTTCATGGAAAATAATATTTTCTCTCTCAAATTAGCCTTTCAATAATAATATTGTTATTCTTAAAAGCAAAATTATCTATTTTTGCCTCAGGTCTAAATTTCGTGGATGAACTACCTTAAACCATTAAAAAAATGCAAAAGGTGATACAATTATAAAAGGGAAAAGAATCCAATGAATCCGAAGAAAAAAACCTAGACGACATTGCGTGAACCGCGCGTGAGATTCCAAACGTGAAATTCAAGAAGAGTATTTGCAGTCAAGCAATGTCACAGACGAAAAACAACGCGCTAAACGACGGAATTTGCTGGAGAATGTTTAAAAGGAAAACAGATGCAGAGATATGTTTCCTATAGCGGTTGTGGCACTGGTTACTCCACACCAAGATGAGCATAGAGAGGAAAAGAAGGAAGTAAGAAAACCTTTTGTTTCATGTTTCAAGTTATTCCCCGGGGGACAGATTAGCCTGATACTATATGTACTTTCGCGCTCGTTGTGAGTTGGTGAGATGGCAAGAGGGAATGAGAAAGAAAGAGACAACGAACAAAAAAGACAAAAGGAAAAAATTCTTAAGTAGAAACAGACAGACGAAGAGGCGGAGTGAAAGGAAGAGTGCAGACGAACCTGGGGCAGGAAACTTGGTTGTCGCTGTATGCCGCCTAGTTTACAATACAGGATTAAGCCAACGGCTGCGCAATCCTCTCTTTTGCTATTGCAAGACAAACTTAAAGCTCTTGATAAGCTCTCGCACGTTCTTTCCAGGCCTTTTTTTCCATCCCCACCCTCCTATCTTTTTTCCATATAATTCTACCTTTTGAAGATTCATTTAGAATATTAATCCTCGACTTACTTAGACATATTTTAATTTTTATGATAAGAAAATTAAACTCGGCCAAACAGGCAGACGTATATCCTCACTCTCTAAATTTAAATCAGTCAAAATCTACTGATTATCAGTCAAATTTCACTGATTATTTCAGTGAAAATTGACTGATTTGACAGTGAAAAACATTTTTTTCACTGATGAATGAGTGGAAATTAACTGATTTAACAGTGAAAAATATTTGTTCACCGATGAATCAGTGAAAAGGCAAATCACTGATTCAATCAGTGAAAATTTGACTGATTCAGATTTAGAGAGCAGATACATTAGATTCTAAACTTGAATATAATAAAAGTAAACAAGTTTTTGAAGTTTAGAATTTAGACGAAAGGCACTGAGAACGTTCTTAAGTTTCAATACATTAGAATAAGTGAGATTCCACTAAATAAATATCTGGATATGGGTTACTTTTTCACATTAGTGAAAATTTCTCTGAGCATCAGTACCATTTCACTGAAAAACAGTGAAATTATCACCGGGATGACGGTTCATGGGACAATTTCATGTCATTAACTGGTTATTCCAGGTCAAGCTTGTTCAATTTTCCAGGTTAACCAAAAGTATGTCAATTAAGATTTTTATGTTTTTTTAATAATCACAAAAGTTTTAAACCCGCATAGAAATAAAGATAGGGTTTCCCACATACTTTTCTCGACAAACCTTAACGCAATAAATAAGAGACGATTGCTCTTTTTAACCACTGTTTAGAATGGTATGCCTTGCACATAGAAATCAGTGGAATTTCCCTGACTTCACAACTCTCTAAATCTGAATCAGTCAATTTTTCACTGATTGAATCAGTTATTTGTCTTTCAGATTTAGAGAGCAGGGAAACTCACTAGTTAATCAGTGAAATATACAGGTCAACAGTGAAATTCGCTGGTCAAACAGTAAGTTTCCCTACTTATACCAGTTAAATTTCACTGATTCTATGTGGAAGACTTATAACATTCAAAAAAGTGGTTATTCAATGTGAATCAGTGAGTTTTTACTGATTCAGATTTAGATAGTAAACTTCTTGAATATTTGAAATCATAGTTATTACTCAATGTTATATATTTACGATGTTACGAAAATCAAGTCACAAGCTTTTGAATTATTGCATAGTACAATTATGACACATTCAAAAAGGGAATATTGTCAAAATCATATAAGAAAAATTCAAAATAAATTTTTAAAAAAATGTTGATTCTAGTAAAAGTCATGGACATGAAATTAAATTCCAGGTCATTTCCAGGTTTTTCAATAATTCCAGTTTAAATCGCCACCTTGTATTGCTAACGTTGTTCAATAAAACTCAACCGGTAAAATAAATTTTACTATTAAGCTTACTTGAAAATTTCTATTTTTTTCAGTGAAATACACGGAGAAACCCGAGTTTACAATTTTTACTAAACTACGTTTCAATTTAGGCAAATACGTGTAATATTGACAATTTTTCGCATCGAAATACTGTACTTTAGATGATCTATACGATCATTTATTACAGGTTGTATCGAACATTACTATAACCTATACTAAAGTGTCATATCATTTTTCGAATCTTTAGTTTTTTGACTTCGAAAAATGTGCAGTCCGCTAGGAATAATTACCATTGCACCTTGATTTTCCCTAGATTCCTACTATTTTTTAGAATTATCACCATAAAATAAAACATACATTGCTATAAAAAGTTTCTCCTGTACCACTGATTGTCAGTGAAACTTTCACTAAGGTAAAATAATTACTCATTTTTAGCTATTAATTAAGTAAAATCTCACTGATTCAAATTTAGAAAATAGTTAATTCAAAATGTACTTACAGTTTCAAGCATTCATTGAACGATGAAAATTATTATTATTTTTTTTTTAAATCAACTGATTGGTTTCTTCCCCATTAAATTGAAAAGTAGCTTTCATTAACAGATTGTACATTTGAAATGTTCTAAAATAGACATAATAATGGATTTTGTTTCAGAAGAAAAAATTTTGTCATCGTTCAATGAACGTTTAAACCTGTAAGTACATAACTTGAAGATGAAATTTATAAGAAAGTTTGGTAGTAAAGTGACCGCGGGTCAGAAAAGGGATATCTGAATTCACATGTTGGAAAAAGAAATAGTGAGCACACAGGATATGGGATGGATGTAATGTTATGGTACGTTGACCACCACGGCTCATGTGGCTTCCAGCACACTAGCCTTACCACGCCAACCCCAAATTTACTAGTTTCTTTCTCTCTACCCTTTTTCATTTCCCGTTCCCCATCAAATGTACGAAGAATGTTCTTGTTATGTTCTTCGTTTCACAAATGCAGCTGAAACAAGAAACACTTTCAAGAGATAAAAATTGTTTTCAAATTTCGCATAATTACTCGTTCGAAATATTTACAATGATAACAGTCTCGTGCAACCATTGTACCACTTTAATCCGAGTCTCCGTTTCCCTTAATGCTTTAGTATTGTTTAGACCTCGAAAGCAGCATTTCTCTTTCCCTTGGGCTAAAGAAAGGTTCTAATTTGCATTCGTATGTCCACGTAAAATAAAGGTTATCCAGGGCGAAAAGCACGTTCCGCAACGGAATTCGCTCGGCTGCGTCGACAGCTCTTGGTTTCTCGCTTTGTGAACTGTTATTGCAAATAGGTGAAATCCTATGTTCTATGAGGATATCATGGGGTCCCGTAATATCGCGATGAAACGACGCAGGGATAATTTTCCCATAGGAATCTAAGCTGTGAATCATAATATACGACTTTTGAATCTCGAACGCCAGCAACATCCTTCCATAGACCGTTTATCCACATAGTCACGTACGGATTCGCACCATTTTACTCAATCTTTTGACCCTACAATCTAAACGTGCTTCTTAATAAAAAGTCATAAAGCTTCCAGTAATGAATTTCTTAATTTTTTTAAAACTTTCTTACTATCTTAATACCTTATAAGAGATAGTGAAAATTCAAATGGTAATGGAATGGTCAAGCATGTATCTGAATCCAAAAGTTATTAATATTTTCGAATTTTATATCGAGTGAAATAAAGAAAGACACATAATCTAACATGAAAGAGAAAGGCTTTTCTGAAAGACTACCGATGGAAGAGGGAGTTTACCCTTAGGAAAGCAGAGGAGTTCGTAAACGAGCTGCGCCTGACAAAACACGTTGAAACAACTCGACCGCCGAAGGGTCGTGTTTTTACAGCGGCTTGGTCAATAAGTCTTGACGCACCATTCCCCGTATAGAAACCCTCAGGGTGTCGAAACTAACCATGGAAGATCAATTTGGTATAATCCTTTCCTATATTTCGACTCAAGTACAAACAAGTATACTCAGAAACACGATAAACGAATTAAAAACTTGAAATTAATCATTTTTGCGTTCTATGAAAGTAAGTTGAGTCATTTTTGTATTCAAGGGTTGTTTTACGGTTTCTTAAAATTTCTTATTCTATTACAAACAACTAACTTATTTATGTTGAAAGAAATTTCTTAATATATTTAGGACTCAATAACTGTATAACTTAGGGGCTTGATCTTTACAACTGTAAAAACCCACCAGTTATTTTGCCAACATTCAATTATTACTTATTGCGCCTCTGCTTGGGTCTGCTTGGGGTAATTATGGGCTAATAGGTACGAAAAAAGAATAACTTTAAGTTCTTGTAACTCATTTATCAAGTTTTTTTCAATGACCTTTTGTCATCTTTCTGGTAACTTAATGATTCAGCGCTCATAAAACTTCTGGTATTAATCGGAAAAAACTGAAACAAGTGATATTTCACAGCTTTAACATCATTGAAAGTTTTACTATTCAAGGAGTTATGTAAAGATCGAAATAAATAGTAATCTGATGGTGCAAGGTCAAGGCTATATCGTGGATGTAACATTACTTCCCAACCAATCCTTAATCATTTTTGGCGAGTGGATAAAGAAGTGCGTGGTGTAGCGTTGTCCTGGTGAAAGATTCCACCTTTACGATTGACCAATTCTGGCCGTTTTTCTTTGACCGCTTTGTTTAATTTGTTTAGCTGACGACAGTAGATATCCAAATTAATAGTTTGGTTCCTTGAAAGCAGTCCAAAAAATACCACACCTTTCACATCCTACCAAAAAGACAGCATAATCTTTTTTTGATGCAACTCAGCTTTCGATGTTGTTTGTGGTGTTTTATCACGCTTGCACCATGATCATTTTCGAAGGATCCATTTTTCATCACCAGTGATGATTTGTTTAAAAAAAGGATCGAATTCATTGCGTTTAAGATGCAAATCACAAGCGTTGATGCGTTTTGCTAAATGAATTTCTTTCAATTAATGTGAAATCTAAATATCAAGTTTTTTAACGAGTCCAAGACGTTATATATGACGGTCGTTTGAAATTTTGGTATTTTTTACATTTCTTCAATCTCTTGCACAGTTATATGATGATCCGATTCGATTATGGCTTTCATTTGGTCATCATCAATTTCATTTGGTCGACCTGAAAGCTGCTCATCTTTCAGTGAAAAGTCCCAAGAACGGAATTTATCAAACCAATTTCGACCTGTCTGTCTTTTGAGGCTTCCTCACCATTCACATCACCTAACTTTTTAGCAGCATGTGCTGTGTTCTTTCCTTTACGAAACTAAAAAAACAAAATATGACGAAAATGCTCGTTTTTACACTCCATCTTAAAGTTGATGCCAAACTAACAACTGTAAACGAAATTACGTGAAATTCATTTTTTAAAGCAAGCTAAGAGTGACAGCTAACAAATGCCAGAAGGAAAAAATTATGAAATTGTAAGAAGCCATTCAAAAAGATGGTCAACAAATAATCATTAACAATCAATAAACCTCCAAACGTCTAGATAATCTAGATTATATTTTTAAGTCATGTCACTTATAATCTAAATATTACCGTTTGTAATCTCGAGCATACTCTTTATAATCCAGATGACTTTCTTGTAGTTATTCAACCAAGATATTCAATTTTATAATCCATTTTTCTACGTGTAATTAGTCTGGGAAGATTAAATCTAAACTTTTCTATCCACATAAGAATCAACTGATTCAACCTGTAAGTTATATTAGAGACTATTTTCATTTAATTGTGATCTTCAAATTGACTCTAAAACTTAAGCTCTGTGCACACTTCTAATCATTAAGCTACAAAACTCTTGTTTTTTTAATCCTGTAGAACTCTATCGTCTTTATTGAAAGAGTCAGGCCAGTCACGTGGGTGACTTCGAATGTTTTCTTTTCGCGAGCGTTCAGAAAGAACAAACGGCTTCAGGCTGTACACTCGTTTCACGTGACGTTGAGCTTTCCGAGGTACTGAATCATGTTCGTTCCGTCCTGAAATCGTATTAACCTCATTTCGGTTCGTTCGTCACTGGGGATTTTGTCGAGAGACTACCGATCACGTGGATCCAGAAAGAATAGCTACCTCATGGACGAAAACGTAGTTTGCACTAGGATATATAGGAACTGAGAGGTCAGGTTAGGTTATAATGTGATGACCTACTTTCGTGCGAGTCTCAAAAACGGAAATACCTACCTACACTTAACGACCCTGAGGATTCGTATTCCCTCGGTAAATCATACCTTCCAGCCTGGTGTTCCTGTATACTTAAAGCAATGCACAAGTCTAACGTGCATTTAATGCAGACAATATATAGCAACCAACAGAAAAGAATCCTACAGTTTACTCACTTTTCCAATTCAAATAAAAACCTTCAAAAATTATTTACTCGTTTTTATTCAATATTAAATAGGTGAATGAAAAACGTATACGCTCGAAAAAAAATTCCATGAACAAAGTCATGTTTTATCATGAAACAAAAATATAATAGGAATGCATTGTCTTAGGTTCTTCTTGTTCTAAATATAAGAGAAGTGTATATTGCTTCGAACGAATTTACCAAGGCATTAAGCGAGCATAGGTTTACACTCGTGCGTGTTTGTATACGCGCAAGTAAGTACACGACATGATCGGATTGCTAAGGGAACTATGGGAAGTAACATGCCAAACTGTCAGACAGCTAACAGCAAGCAGCTTTGCTACACATGTTCCAGGAACCAATCCCCTTTCCCTTTACCAGGAGTCATAGCCATCGGTATGCCAATACAACAAACTCCCTCCTACTTCTATCTGGTAACCCTCTAACGTCATGGTGACCTACTATGCTGCGTTTGCACGCATACACGACCCTTCTAACTACCTTGCAACAACCTACTGTGAAGTCTGATCTTAATAGCCGTCTTCCTATATAGTCGCCGTTACTGCAGGATATCAAGATAGCAGCACACTGTGAATTTCATTATGAACACAGAAACTAATATTAATCGAAATCGATCAAAACTGTGTTTTGCATGTCATTTCATATCATTCTACAACTTAAAATATGGATATTCCGAATAATAGGCAAACATAAATTTAAAAAATTGAGTTTTTGACTATTTCAGTATTTCCGATATTGGTTATTTAAATATTAGCAGACACAATAATCACCAGGAGCCTGTTTGTCAATCTTTCATCGCAAGAATTTGAATAAATAAAAGATAAGGACGTTTAAATCGAGGCTGCTAAAGAAATGTAATTTTAAAATTACGTCTGATGGTTATAATATAACACGAAAAGAAAAAATACTAATAGACATTATTTGTATGCCTATTTCTATTTGAAAAATAAGATCATTCTGCGGGTTACTATTAGAATTTAGCACATACGATAGAGATGGTAATTCTTACAATATTTGTATACGACCTGCTACTTATATAGTACTGGGTACAATACAACTTGTTACCCTCACATTATTTATCTGCGAGCCACTATCTATATAGTACTAGGTACAATACAAATGGTAACCTATACCAATTTTTTTCTCCAAATATTACAAAATCACTCGTTAATGAAATCAATAGGAGTGTAGAAACTAAAAATCGCGCAGAAACACACACACACAACAACGCGGTTTCAAAATGTTTACTAAAAAGAAGAGATCAAAAATAATTATTATTAAGAACGAAACCGGTATATAATCACCTCAAAACATACGAGACCGTAAAAGGAATTTTTTGTTGGACGTAAAAAATACACCAGCCAATTTGATTACATTGCATGAGATAAAAATTTTAATTTATTAAAAAAACATGTATATTTACTCTAAATTTTTATTATAAAGTAACGTAAGGCCATGCTATTTATTTTTTTATTTTATTTGTAACTTTTTTTCAGTCATATTACGTTATTTCCATGACACGAAAAGTTGCCAGACATTGAAAGGAACAAAGTAAAAAAAGAATCATGAGAATTAGTTAAAAACAAAAAAGTTATTCAATGTATAAAAGTTTCAAAAAAATTCAAAATTTTTAGTTTAAAAATACATAAAGCTGCTGGAATTTGAAAAAAAAAAAACCAAAAAAATTCTCAATAAAGGTACTAAACATAAAAAAAAGTATATGGAAGGTCTAAACTCAAAAAATAAAAATATTGACGATGTCGGATCCCCTTAAAAATTGTGTTAAAGAAAAAGCCAAGCTGCATCTGTAATACTATTGTAAGATATATTTGAAAGAAAATAAAATTTATCGTAATGGGAATTTCTGAACCAGCTGATCCAATAATATTGGCGACAGCTGGGTTATTTACTTAAATAAGAAAATTAAAATATATCTCAGCTCTACTAAAATAAATAAAGTAATCTCTTATGTACCATTTCCTTTTACTGCTTCCATGAAAATTTTTCTAAACTCTCACTCAATAATTTGAATCGAATCGACTTTCAAGCAAATCTTCCTCAATTTCTTTGAAATATAATTTTACACAAACCACTATGGGAAAAGTATAATAAAAAATATTTCAGTGATTGAATAGAATTGACTGAAAATCTGTATAAAAGAATGATTTCTGGCATCTTCATTGAATTCTATATCTCAAACACAGTCCAGTTTCTAATAGTTGTCTTGAAAAGTCATAAAAATGGGAAGTGTTCGCGGAAAATCATATATGGGAATCGCCTTCGATAGAGTCAGCAACGATCGACTTTTAGAGACCAAGGGGTGGTTAGCAGAAGGAGGATAGCGGCATAGTTATTGCTATGCATATGGTGTCCCAGACAATAAAACTGAATGGTCTCAGTGCGGTGGATTCAAAGGTATGGGATTTTAGAGTCGGCTTTAATCGGACTATCGGGCGAAGCGACCAAGCGTGGCGGAGCGAATGGCACTGTTCCCTTCATATGTATGTACTCGAATTTCTCTACCATTTCCCTCCTTTCCAATCTCCTCTGTCCTTTCTTCGGTTACATCTACTACTCCCTATTTTCTCCGTATTAGCACAAGTAAATATTTGTTTTCTCATCGTTCCTTTTATCTCGAGAGACAAAACGGCGTTGTAGTATTAATGCTTGTTTGATCCATTCTTTATTGACCGAAAGAACTTGACATTGCATTAATTTTATCTCTGCTAAATGTTTCAATCATCTAAGGGCAATAGATGATTACATAAGCTATGATATAATATTTTAATCTCTTGAATCAGATACACAGAAAGAAATTTGATGGCTAGATGTATTACGTTTCGTGAGAAGAAGTACCATTTTAGAGAGTAAACCAGAACTATTGGAAAAAGTTATGAAAAAGTCCCATCATAATGGTAAAGTTTATTATGTCTTACTCGCTGTCTGTCTGAAATTTGATTCTAATAATGAGACACAATAGCAGCATTCATATCATTTTACCGAATCTTCTGATGTAAATATACGTCATCGTATAGAGCAGAGTTTTGGAATCAGCGCGTCTTTGAAAAAGGAAACATTGAGGCAAATTTTTACCATCTATGATAGGTAAGTTTCACTTTCGAGCATTCTCATATTTCGACTACAGTACGGCATAGAAAGTCAAATTAATAAAAGTGGATTTTACCATCTCCGATGGTAATAATTCCAAATTGAAGAAAAATTTTTTTTTCATTGCATCATTACGTAGTGCCATTGTTGATCTTTATTTCTCCTCATCGATTCCCTTCATTTATTTGACAAGTGGCAAACACTTTACTGAATAAAACCTACCTAAATGGGTTCGACCGAGGGGGAATTGAACCTACGACCTACGGCTTTTAACGCACGTATGTACTAGACTAATCTCGCAATTGTGGTTTGAAATTTTGGAACTTGTATTAGAAGTCTGCTTTTCGCTGATTGGCCGATGCGTTTTAAGGAGGAGAAAAAGTACCATCTACGTTTCCAACGTTTGAACTCTGATGGGAACTTTTTTGAACTTTACGATTATAATATTCCGTAAATGTGTGAAAGTAATATTTCAACATATGGAATGTCTTATAATGTAAACGCGAAAAATATGCATACACATTTTTAAAGGTATATTTTGTCAAAAAAAAAGTTGGCAGATGAATTTTTAATTTTTACCAATTTTAACCATTAACAATATTGATTACGATTGGCAGCACCATCAACCTAAAATAGCAAAGTTAGTGTAAAATTGTTTGTATATTTAAGAAAAAAAATTCGGCTCATAGAGGGTTAAAGTGTTTTTTTTATCTAAATAGCAATACATGGCAGTTTGCGTTTTTCTAACCAACCACATTGATTCCTTTTTTAGTACTTTTTCTTCGCTTTCTTTAGTTAAGGTTTCTTGGTCCATTGCAATCGTACGTCTTAAAAAGTTTTAAAAGGTTTCTTTGACAACTTAAGTAACAACAGTGATATCAGTCGAAAGCAGTTAAGTTTCGTCAACTCGACACATAGCAGCGAAGGAATAAAAAAGGCTGGTACGTGAAGTCGTAGATATTTAACGACGCGATTTCAAAAAGATGTGGTAGGAGAATCGGTTACAGTTTCAGTAGAGGAAAGAGGATAGGCGTCCAAGGTTAGCACGAAACAGTTTACATTTACTAAAAGTTTCCAATTGTACCCGAGCGAATCCACTTTACTTTACTCTGCCGTCATTTTACTACCGACAATTGCACTGGGGAAGGGGGAAGGCCAGCGGGCCTGTGTTCTTAAAACGACTTCAAAGTCGTCCAGAGTCCTTCCGTAATCCTCCCGGGAAAAAAGTGCGCGTCTACCTTCTTTTCCTACTGGCGAGTGGCGATCGAAGCATCGAAATTTCATTCGATTTCGAGTTTTACTTCGCTTTGTACCAATACAATGTATTTTTCTTCAATACAACTTCCTTCTTTGAGCCTTAACTTAAAAAAGTTCCTATCATGAAACGAATTATTTGAGTTGAAAAAATTCAATATAATGTGCCAGATGGTGTTGTAAATATAAAATTATTTCAAGTAAGGTCAAAAATTGTGAATAGTACTCCAAAATTGAAAAGTTTGATCTTGCTTACACTTTCTGTTACACACATTGTTCACAACTTTTCTGAACTTTAGTGAACTTATAAATAGCTCGGAAAGCTATTAATTTCTCTGTAACAATATCCAAATGAAAGACTAAATATATTTTTAATACTAAACTCAAAGATGAAAAGTTAAGAAACTGAAGAGATATTTTAATTATTATAACTTTCAGAAATACTTCGAGGAAAGTTCTGTTTTTATTAAATAGTTCAAAAATTCTTGTATCCAACTTTCTAATCCATAACGAATGAGTTTTCATTCCTTGACGAATTTTATGCACTCTTTTTTATTTTTCGAGAAATATTTTAAATAAGTCAAACTTTATGAAAGCGTCACATAATTGCATGTGTACCCTGATTAAAATGCATATGCAAATTAAGTTAACATTTAAAAGAAAAATAACAACAATTTCCAAGCTTTGCATGATCTAGTTTTGAAGTTACACCGTATCACTAATGATATTTTTCGAATGAAAATCATGCAACTCTCTTGACAAATATGCAAACTATTTTCATTTCAAATGTTTATTCTCGCAGTACGTAAGAACAAAATATGCATAAATCCATTATCATTAGCAAAAAACTGTTGACCAAATTCAATTTAAACTACAACTCATGTAATACCAGGTTACGATAAAATAGAAATGAGTAGTTCTTTGAACATGTAAAAATATAAAAACCTTACAGAGGTATTAAATTTTTGATGGTAATATCGTTTTACGATACGTCTACGTAAAATGGTTGGCTACAAACTCGGCAGAAATATAACAGAGACTAGCATACAAAAACGAAAGCGCATTCATCGTAAAACTCGGAGAACGAGATTCCCTAGTGTATGCAAAAGAGTCTGACGTGGGTTAAGCGTTGACGAAGGCAACCTCCCTTTCCGCCCCCAAAGGTTCGAGTGAGGGTGGCACGATGAGTGGGAGATTTTCGGCAGTAGAAGCGAGCTGGTTACAAAGTTGCAAATTAAAAACACAAAGAAGGACGAGGGTACGGTAGGTTTTGTAGACCGTGGAGTGGGGAAAGGACAAGGAAGGGGAAGGCTGAGACAAAGGGTGCCACAGAACAATGGCTTGTAATCTCGAGCCCTTAGAATAGCCCTGTCCTGTGTTGCCCTTGCTCTCCACCAAGTCATCACGTGGAGTTTCGACCCTTTGGTTCCACCTCTGCCTCCGGCGGATGGTTAGCTTGTCAGATCTGCCCAAATACAATGAACGGGTTAAGCGAATCAATTTTTGTCGCGACTCCACTCGGAAATTCCATTTCCGTGAGCGACAACCTCGGCTTGATCCGGAGTGGTGAGGAGCTTATCGAAAGAACCTTGTAGACGGTTAAAAAAAAAAAAACCGGAAAGATTGCTGCACAAAGAAAGTGAGGAAGAGGATCTAAAATAACTTATACAAAAAAAGGGGTCTGTAGAATTGGTATTGCATTTACACTGAGAAAAATAGATAATAAACCGCAATATCTAGATATTAGCAGGTTATAGGTTTACGATGTAACTATGGGACAGCCATCTAGGTATTAAAACAGAGTATCTGTAGATATTGAAAAATATAGATGTTTGTACGAAATATCTAAAATTTTAAACTAAAGAACTCAATATGTTAAACTGGGATATGGTATTCAAGATATTAAATTCTAATATCCTAAATAATTAAATTTATAATAGTAAAATATCAATTGAAACGTTATATTGATGAGGTAAATGATTATTCATTATATGAACATATTATTAAAGAGTGCAGAAAGTTTTGAAAGCCGTTATACGAAAATTCAGTAACAATGTACCGATAAGCTAACTTATAATATTGGATTCTAAAGTAGCACTATAATATTGAAATTAAAAAGGAAATTTTAGTTACAAAAATGAACTTTCAAAACAGAAAATAAATTAAAGGTACTTTCATCCAAGGTTTTTACAATTGATGAGTCGCATTCTCAAACTTCCAACAGTTCTCTTAATTTCATAATTGTTTGATTATTTTTAAAGTAAACGGAACCTGTTAATAAATGGAGATTATAAAGACGTTAAACACAATTGTTTACATTAGGGACATTTTAGATTTCCCACACTGAGAAAATTTGTTTGCAGAAACTCCTATCCAAGTGCGAAGTTAGATACGGCCCAACACTGGCCCAACATCGCTAAAAATTTGCCGAAAATCGGTTGCCAATATCGTACCGTTTCTGGAATGATAACTCCGGTATGCACTTGGCGATCAATTCTGGCCCAAACTTGTTTTCGGCACAGCAACGGGCCAATGCTGTACCGAACTCTGGTTTCTTCACTTCCAGAATGGTTTGCCGTGGTAAAAGTGACATATGGCCCAGTAATATGCCGTCCATGGGCCGAACTCTGGCTCTTCTACTTTTGGAACTGGATGCCATAGAAAAAGTGATAATCGGCTTGGTATAGGGCCGATACTGGGCCACGTTTCAGCTGAAGGTCGGTAAATTTAAACAGTCGACCCAGCACTTGACCGATGCAAACGGCTATACTGGCCCAATAACAATAGCCGACTGTTGGCTACCGAAATTGGGACAATATTGTGTCGTATTACCAGCTTCGGCAATTCGCACTTATGGGTATAGATTATAGAAAATTTTGGGTTATCAAGCAAATCGTGATAAGTTTTCACATAGAATTGTTCTATAAATCTTTCCTATGACTATGTGAAAACTTATCACCATTTACTTGATAACCCAAAATTTCTATAACCTATAGGAGTTTCTGCAAAAAAATTTTCTCAGTGCAGTTAGGAAGTTTCGATTTGATATTGAATTTGAAAACGGCTACATAGTGGTGTTATTAAGAGGTTAGAAAATCTCATTACTTGACTTTTCCTCAGATACATGCACGCTACTATTTGTAACATCTTACACAGAAAACATTAGTTCAATTGAGTTTATAGAATTGTTTAATGGCTAAGGATACAAGCCTTTACTGAACAGAATTCTGAAAAATTTACACAACTTTTCAGAATAAAATGCGGAACTTTCAATAAATTTTCCTAAATGTTTCGCATTTTATACTGAAAAGTTTTATACACTTTCCAGAACTCTGTTCCATAAATGCCATTATCCACAACTCTTGAACAGTTCTATAAACTTTACTGAACTATTTTTTTGCCGTGTAGATATTGAAGCTGATTATTCAACAATGTAGATCTCGAATATAAACTGATATTGGTCATTAATATCCCGAATATTAAAGAAAATATATAATATATCATGTAGTAGAATCGAAATATGGGGTAATATCCAAAATTTCAGTATCTATTTTTTAGTATCCAATTTTGCTCAATGTACTGGGCGCGATAGAAGATTACGAAGTATTGCCAAAACGGATAAAGATTAAAAAATAATTTGGACCCAGCTGTATCCTTGAACCATTCCTCCACATCTTGAGTACCCTCTTTCCACGGTTGGTTCATCTTTCTGTACAAAGTTCTTTCCCCATTTTCTGGGTATATCCTTTCCTATACGCGAATCTCTTTCTCTCGCTCTCTCGCAAGCTTCCTCCAGGCTTTTATATTTATAACTGCCTCTAACCCTCTCTTTCTTGAAGAAGTTCTTTAGATTATCATTTCACCGCGGTTCTTGTTAATATTTATTAGACGCTTCACGTCGAGTGCGACAAGAAGTAAGGGAAGTCTCGTATAAGGGGTAAAGGAAAACTTTCACCCTCTAATTCCACACAGAAGCATTTCTTTGTAAGGAAAGAGTAAGAAAAAGATAGATAGATAGATAGATAGATAGGTTGCAAGCTTGACTAGGCTGAATCGTTTCTTCATTGTGAGTCGATGGATGAATGGATTGAGTAAACTAACCTACTTCCTGTAACTTTTGTCGAAAGCTTGCTGTAAGTTCGTTTACTAATTCTGAAGTAAAATGTGTTTTCGACACATCATCTACGTTAATCTGTGACAGGAATGGTTTTTTTATTAATTGCATGTTCCGTGAGTGTAGAAAGTTGATGAATTAAAGATACCTTTTTTAGAAATGGAAAAAATTCCTTCTATAATAAGATTGTTTTTGTTCTTTATTAAATTTTCATTAAAATATATACCAACCATCGGTTGGGTAGCATTAAGTGAATTAAATGTTCACCTGCTTTAGCCTGAAGCTTCAACCGTAATTTGTAATTACAAAATTTAATAAATAAGTGTGAATTATGTATTCAGGTATAAATGTATAGTGAATAATAGTAGAATTTATAATGTATAACATGCATGGAAAAATTTTATTAGTTTTGGTGAATAGAGAGAAGCCCAATTCTCGCATTGGAGACTCTGGTTCGATCCCAGTCACCTTCGTTTTCTTTTACATCTGATTGTTCTATTTTAGCTTATAAAATACTGTATTTCTTGATTCTATAATACATATATGTATTTAATTATAATTGTTGAATTACACAGGTCTGCAAATAATGGGTTTGTATTTGTTGTTGGAAAACGAAAGATCATGTCCGGGGTAATTTTTGACGTAGAATCCGAATCCGGAATCAGAATCAGCCTATCACGTCAGGATTTTGAGATATTTGAGGTTATGTGCTTGGAAAATGGGGGTTTTCGCTACTTTTGAGGTTAGGTACAGAGCGCAAGAAATTTTTTGGTTTTTTTCTCAAATGTCATCATTTAGCACTACTCTTTCCCTTCAAAATGAGCTATTAAACAGTCACGAGCGATTTTTTTTCACAAAGATACGGCCATATCAAGTTTTGAAATTTATCCGAACAACCTTATGAGCATTCACATTGACTCTTTGTTGCATACCATTCTGCATTCGAAAATTTATCTTGAAAATTTGTGCTTGCGGGTTTTGATGGCCTGTGAATAAGAATTTACAGTCAGAAAATTGACATTTCCATCTCTAAGATGGCGGATTCAAAATGGCGGATCGAAATTTACGAAATTAAACGATTTCGCTCTCTAATGTGAAAAAAAATCGCTCGTGACTGTTTAATAGCTCATTTTGAAAGGAAAGAGTAGTGCTAAATGATGACATTTGAGAAAAAAAAAACAAAAAAATTTCTTGCGCCCTGTATATAACCTCAAAAGTAGCGAAAAACCCCATTTTTCGAGCACATAACCTCAAATATCTCAAAATCCTGACCTGATAGGCTGATTCTGATTCCGGATTCGGATTCTACGTCAAAAATTACTCCGGAAACGACCCATAGCTTTTCAACAAAAAAATCTTGCAGACCTGTGTTATTATCTAATCTCCAAAAAATTGTACTTCATATTATCAACGTTAATTTGAACTGGGTTTAGAGAATTTTCAGATGATTCTTTTTAAGCATATTACTCCATAATTTCGAAAAATTTACTTAAATTTTCTCAATTTATCTCAAAATTATTTGTCAAATTCCTATTCAAGTACGTTTGATATTTCTATGGATTTTTCTAGTACCCTAGATTGAGGAACGAAGTTCGGGACTTTTTTCGTGTGCAAATGTTATGCCCTACCAAATTTTAAAATACATTCGAATTGTAAATTTCTTTTTTTAACAGTTTTTGTAAAGCGATGCAGATTAGAGATTTCATCACTCTGTAGATCCGGAAATAATCTCTTCGAGACATGGAATTTGGTAACTGGCGCCTGGGAGCAAACATGCACCTGAGATAAGAGTGCATCTCCATAAGTAAAAGTACAGAAAGTTGAATGTTTTAACTAACTCAAACTTTCCTAGTTTATTTTTTAAAAGTTAAAAACCTAATATTTTATATGTGCAACTCATGTTTTATTAAAATTTTTATTTATTGTTAAGAAAAGAAAAGTACCAAATAACTGCCGGACCTATAAGTTGATGAAATTCTTCTAGAAACCCTAACAAAAATGTATGTTAAATAATTTTTAAGCAAAGAATTATTAAATAAACTATGTCTATTTTTAACAATCAACCACATTGCCAAACAAAATGGTATTTCAAAAGGAAAATATAAACCGTAAATTCCGCACAACCAAATAAGTCGAATACAGCAACCGAGTAAGCAAAAAGCCAAAATTGGCACAGCGTAGTTTTTTCAAATTGCAATCTGTCAGAAGGAAACATTATGTACAACTAAATTTAACAAAAAGTAACAATTTGTAAAAGATAAAGAAAACACTAGTAAATAGATATGAAACTCTTATCTACACTAGTGCTTTCTCTCTCTTACTAATAGAACCAATGAGAAATTTTAGATATAAAAGACCGCCGAAAATGCATCTCGGCAGTGCATTCTAGGGCTAGCTTAAGGTAACTACCTTAGCTAGATTCCCTCAAACTTTGTCAACCAATTCAAGCTTCTTCAATAAACATTTAAAAGTGAGTACAAATTTCAAGTGTTCAAAATCATTTTCAAACCTTCCTACATTATTTTTTTTTCTATTTTTAACATTTCAATTTCTAATTATTCAAATTCTCAATCTCTTGCAACTTTTACCAATTTTCAAATTACTTTAAACGCTCAACTTCGACTGCAAGCGTACTTGTCTCTATTTTTCATAATGTGCTGGGTGTGTTAATCACTACCAGGCCATTATTCTCTGTTCTCTGCATATTTAAATAATGTGCTGGGTGTGTTAATCACTACCAGGCCATTATTCTCTGTTGTTTGTTTATTTGAATAATGTGCTGGGTGTGTTAATCACTACCAGGCCATTATTCTCTGTTCCTTGCTTATTTAAATAATGTGCTGGGTGTGTTAATCACTACCAGACCATTATTCTCTGTTCCTTGCTTATTTAAATAATGTGCTGGGTGTGTTAATCACTACCAGGCCATTAATCTCTGTTCTCTGCATATTTAAATAATGTGCTGGGTGTGTTAATCACTACCAGGCCATTATTCTCTGTTCCTTGCTTATTTAAATAATGTGCTGGGTGTGTTAATCACTACCAGGCCATTATTCTCTGTTCTCTGCATATTTAAATAATGTGCTGGGTGTGTTTATCACTACCAGGCCATTATTCTCTGTTGTTTGTTTATTTAAATAATGTGCTGGGTGTGTTAATCACTACCAGGCCATTATTCTCTGTTCCTTGCTTATTTAAATAATGTGCTGGGTGTGTTAATCACTACCAGGCCATTATTCTCTGTTCCTTGCTTATTTAAATAATGTGCTGGGTGTGTTAATCACTACCAGGCCATTATTCTCTGTTCTCTGCTTATTTAAATAATGTGCTGGGTGTGTTAATCACTACCAGGCCATTATTCTCTGTTGTTTGTTTATTTAAATAATGTGCTGGGTGCGTTAATCACTACCAGGCCATTATTCTCTGTTCTCTGCTTATTTAAATAATGTGCTGGGTGTGTTAATCACTACCAGGCCATTATTCTCTGTTGTTTGTTTATTTAAATAATGTGCTGGGTGTGTTAATCACTACCAGGCCATTATTCTCTGTTCCTTGCTTATTTAAATAATGTGCTGGGTGTGTTAATCACTACCAGGCCATTATTCTCTGTTCTCTGCTTACTTAAATAATGTGCTGGGTGTGTTAATCACTACCAGGCCATTATTCTCTGTCTGTTCAATTATTTAAATAATGTGCTGGGTATGTGAACCATTACCAGGCCATTATTCTCTGTCTGTTCAATTATTTAAATAATGTGCTGGGTATGTGAACCATTACCAGGCCATTATTCTCTGTCTGTTCAATTATTTAAATAATGTGCTGGGTATGTGAACCATTACCAGGCCATTATTCCGGATTTGACATTTTCAATTATTAATATTAATATTCTAAGTACCACCAAAGGGGTGAATCATGGATCCTCATTCTTAGTACCTTCATGAAAGATCGGTATAATTAATTTACAGGTAGGAACAGCGTTCAATTACAACTATTTCGTAACACCTTCAACCGTTAATCCGAATGGTTTATTTAGGGCACACGCCTGAATTCAGTTTCGAGCGTTTGGTATTTTCTGTCTAAGATCATTTTTTCTAGAGTTTTCTGCACGTTTTCTCGGTCGTTTTCCTAGGTTATAGCGCGCGAGCGTTGACCTGAAAATAAAACATTACACCTTTTGGTGTTAAAATACGTATGTCACTGGACGTAACACAAATAATAAAAATCAGAAAAACAATTTATGTCATTATTGCGGAGTTTTAATAAATTTAATTAAATTGGTATTACGAGTAATTACTTCTTCTCCATGAAAATTGTGCCATTTTCTCATTTTTACTAGGTTTTCTGTAATAAAAAATTAATTACATTATTTTAATTTTTTTCATCGTAATCACAACCGGTGTTTTACATGCTTCAGTGGCTGTGCATAAACCATTAAAAATTAGAACGAGGCATACAAATTTAATGGTTACGGTAGCCATGAACCTCAGGAGAGGCGAACTAAAACTTGAATAACTGCTTTTTTTCTGTAAAAAAACGTTAACTTCCCTTTATTTATATTTGGAGAAAAATATAATAGTTACTTTAAAAACTAACTTTGAGATGTAAGATGTAAACAATGTAAGACTTTCTTTTTACTGTGTACAAGCATACAATCTATAAATATGCCTTAAAGTAGCCTCAAGAATATTTTGGTACCGCATATCTGAATAGTAAAGGACACTTTAAAAAATTTACTAATACTTGAGAACCATTGTAGCAAAAAATTTACGAAGGGTTGCCTTTAGACTTCTAAAACTAACGATGTAATATTTTACAAAATTGATATAGACTTTGTATAGGAGAAAACAAATAGTTGCTATCCACCAAGAGAATACCATAAATATTAAATAGCAATTTTAACAGATTAAATATGGGGTAATGTGTGGTGTAAAATTGTAAATTTTCAGATAATATTAATGATATATAATTTGAGGAGACACTGAATTTTTAAATCAACTAATTAAATAGGTAGAAATGTGTGGATGAATAAAATTAGTAACAGAAAACTACTACCTATGTGCAAATTACTTATGTTAAAAACATGGACCACTATCGGCCCAGTTTTCGTAACCAAAAGGCAGCTAAACATATTGAAACAATATCAATATTTAAATTAGACCAGTTCTGTACTAGCACTTGCAGCATATCTCGGCTTTTTGATTTAGATTCACATCCACCAAAACTTACAATATTAGAACTGTTTATCAGAATTTTCCAAAATTCATACCTGAAACTCTATGCAGATGTACTTACAGTTTTGAACGTTCATTCCATAAAAAAATTAATTATTATATTTATATTTAGGGCCCTTCAAATATACAATCGTTCATGAACAACACACTATTTTTTAATTTTCTGGATCAAAAACTAATCATTTAGTTAAAATTTTTTTTTTCCATCGTTCAATGAACGTTAAAAACTGCAAGTACATCTATGCAGTTATAATTTTGTAAAAAAAAGGTACAATTTAAGAAAATTTAGTTACCTTTCAGGCTTTTAGTAAATTTAAGAAAAAATTTTCTTGCCTTTCAATTAGAAATTGCTGCATATCCCTATACTTGTATCTGAAAGTTCTGAAATTTGCAACAGAAAAAGTTTTACGTATTAGGTAACTGTAGTTTTATGCAGTTACATGTGACTGGATATTCTTGCACAGTTTCGTAATTTTAAGATAAATTTCATAAAAGCCCTCTTAACGTTTCGTAATTTTCAGGTGAATTGAAAGCAAGTTCAGTTGAGATTTGTAATATTGTTATATTTTACGTTACTTTTGTAACATAAAAATTTTTCAGATTTCAGCACATTTCTAATAATATAGCTTAGTAAATGCTAAAAAAATAGGAATTTTTTTTTTTTTTTTAAAGAAATTTTTTATAACCTGGACTTATCTAATTTTTTATAATACATTTTTTCATGCCTAATTTCATAAAAATCAATATTTTATAATATAAAATCTAAATCTAATCTAAATTACAATTTTACATTGGATTAATTATATTCAAAATTGGATGTATTCAAGTTGCGGAAAATCGTCCTGCCAAGAAAATAAACTCTTATTTGTTAAAATCCCACTAATTTAAAAAAATTGATTTCTATCGATATCAATTAAGTTTTAGTCAAGAATGAAAGTTTTCAAATAAATAATTCAACAAACACAGTAAAAAGAAAGTCTCGAATTGGTTACATATCACAGAAGATTTTGTCTCAAAATCATCTGTCCAGAGTATAAGCGAATAAATTTGCCCTTGTCTGAAAGTCCTGTTTTTTAAATGCAGGGCCCAGTTACTATTTCAGGATTGGTACAATATTGTCAGTCAGTTTTCTGCCAATGTTGGGCCAATGTTGAACCGCATATCGAGTTTTACCCAAGAAAGATAGAAATAGAGACAACACGGAAAAAATTTGTCGCTTAAAAAGTCATCGACTTTGTGTAATACTCGTGGATAGGTTAGAAAGTCGACTAAATATTATGAGCCTCCTTATTGAAGAATATGATAGATAGTTGCTGAAAATGTAAAACGTAAATTCGAAAGTTTAAGTGACAGTCGCGGAAAATTTAAAATACCGTGGGTTGGGTTCCATTGTCTCTAAACCCTCTAAACCAGACATCGAAAGTCTAAGTGACAGTCGAAGAAAATTTTGAACAGTGTAAAAAGGAAAATATTATTTTCCTGCACTTATATAGTTAATTATTTTTTACTTTTACATTACCTATATAATCCTAATATGAACTTACCATTATATTTAACACTGTACATTACAGAAACGCAATTTTTTATAAACACTTTGCAGCACCGAGAATCGAACGCTCGCACGCACGCACGCATCCTAACCTAATTCTAATCGCACGCCTTAACCCGCATAGCCGATACATGTCATGGAGACTTGTGTAAAATATTTGGATCACATTCAGAGTTTGAAGGCAAATCTAAAATAATAGATAAATTTCAAATTTGACGTAATACACTTTATCAAGGTAAACATATACTTACTCGGAACTAATTCTTCAATGTACGCTTCAATCCAGATTCAAACGAAAGCAAACGACACGTAATCTCAAAATCTAACCATAATTATTACAAAAACATAAAGCTGAGCTGCATTGTCTGCTGTGCGATGCTACGAATTACGTTTCTGGGCATCGCTTTTTGCGACTGTCGAAGAAATTTTAGAAGACGGCATATAAAATCTGATGGACTTTAGAATACAATTTACAAAACTATTTGTTTGAATTACTTTCATTTCAAATTATTCGATAGTCTTTTAAAATCTATAACAAATGAATCCAAAGATTATGAAACTTTTCATTACTTCTTAGAAAAGATCAGTTAGTGTTTAAAATACTTTTATAATAGTAAATACGCGACTTTTATTCTTCGACCTGGTTTTCTAAAAGTTATTCGACTTTTTTCTACTATTTCCTAAAAGTCATTGAAACCTTACAAGACTTTCTCCAATTTTACTTTCTGTCCAAAACTCTTCGAATAGTCTGTTAAATTTTAAGCGACAAATTTTTTCCGTGAATAGACAAATCTTGATTAAATTTTACATTACCAGTGACCTGATTAGAATATAAAAATAAAAAATAACATTTTGAATAATTCCACTGTTGTTTCCACTGCTTTCACGTACATTTACACAGAAGCAGATGCCCATGAATAATATATTTTTCGCCAGTAGATATAGCCGCTATAGAGTCAGACTCAATCGTCATTTCAGTGGTAAGAGGTATGTGTACGGTCGGGCGAATCGAGCAGCAGCAAACCATTCTTGAGTCTCAGCGGATATCTGCTTCGCCTGCCGGCCTGGTTTGTATTTCACGGTAGATATACGGTTATCTTGTACACGTTCATGACAAAGCCCGTACGTCCCTGTTAAGCGTTATCTATCCGGTACTCGAACGTCCCTCCAATCTGCGTCCGTATTAATTACGGTACTCATTAAGATATCCGGTAATTCGCGGTAGACAGAGGCGACTACCTCGTACCATCACCAACACTAGTACACAGCTCGAGTTTGCACTCGAATTCTAATACATGCGAACGTAGACGCGCTAACCAGTATTAATTTAGCAAGAGCATAATTTTCCTTAATTAATTGATGGATTGTCAGCGGAGACAGGCAACTGCAACCACATTTAGTGTCACCCATCCTATGGTCACTAAAGGACCAACAAACTAGCTCTGTGTACGATCTAGTCAAGACTAAAGCATACACTGATAGGAATTTCAGGTACTTTTAGTTGTATGAAAAGATCAGTTCTTTCAGATGTAATTGAATCAGCTGTTTATTCTTTCAAACGTTTTTAACGTTGAACAAGGTAATTCAACCAGTTTTAGTAGTTCAATTTGTCCTTAGTTACACTCTTGAAGTCAAGGTAATCAGAAATCTGATTAACATAATATACTCACAGTTTTCAACGTTCATTGAATGATGATAACATTTTTTCTTTCAAGAAAAAAATTCATTATTATGTCTACATTTAAAGCCTTTCAAATATACAATCTGTTATCAAATATACTCTACTTTTTAATTTCATGGTAGAGAAACCAATCATTTAGTATGTACTTATAGTTCTAAACGCTTATTAAACGACAAAAAGTAATTTTTTTGGGAAACTAGCTAATTGGTTTTTTCCCCATTAAATTAAAAAGTAGCGTATATTTGATAACAGATTGTATACTTAAAAGGCTTTAAATGTAGACATAATAATGAATTTTTTTCTTGAAAGAAAAAATGTTATCATCGTTCAATGAACGTTGAAAACTGTAAGTACATTCTTTTAGTTTCTAAAAAAAATATTCTTCATCGTTCAATGGACGTTTAAAACTGTAAGTACATTTGAAATAACCATTTTCTTGGTTACTTGAACTGAAAACGTAGCTGAGGACAAATTCACAATTAAGACCAATCATCTCTAAATTAATTTCACTTAAATTATACATACGAATTTATTATTAATTCTGCTCGACATATTCAATATTTTCCCGATAATATGTAGTGATTTAATTGATATGAATGAAAGAAGAGATTCCAACTATAGGAATTTAATTCACACGAATCAATATGTTTAAAACTTTGATACGCTTTTCTGTGTAAAAGCATTATATAAATTTATAGCAAATGCAGAATAAATTGATTTTTATTCCATAATAATCTGAATAAATAAAAAAATTAGTAATTCAAACAAGTAAGTCTTCCATTAAATTGATTTAGTGAGTATTTTGACTATTGGTTAGTAGAAAACTAATTCATAGTCTATTTTTACTAAAGTAGTACTGCTAGACGAATCATCAAGTAAATTTAGTAATCACGTGTTTAATCATATCATTACTAATTTATTCAGAAATTCTAATTGAATAAACTATATAAATCAATTTTTATGATTGATTATTAATAAAAATCCTTACTAAAGCAATATGATAGTAATTTTTTCCTTATTTTCATTAGTAGTTTCTCATTAATTCAGACTCAGAGATTTACGGAAATAAAGTGGATAAAAAAATCTGCCCTGCCCCCTTTGAGGGGCGCGGGCACTAATTTATCGCGCGATTCGGATGTCGCCCTTCACTCTTGATATATACATCTCATAAGAAAATTTTTGAATTTAAATTTGTATATCTTTTTCGTGTAATGAATTCTGCATAATAAAGTTTTCTGGTGCCTCGCATAGATCAACTGGAAAATGGAATTTAATTGTAAATATTATAAATTTCCTAGTTTTCATTTGATTGACATTTATTATCAGGAAAATTCGTAGAGTTTTTTAAGCACTGTCAGAAATCAGAATTTAATTATTTATTTGTTTAAAAAGTAATTTTCAAGAATACCCAAAATACTCTTATTTACAAAATTTTGGTCAAATATGACCGGTTAACGAACTTGTCTTTTCTTTTTTTAGCCCTGATGAAGTGTACCAAAGTGCATTCAAATATGATTCTTCTTTCGAGAATTATTGTGTCCACATACGAAAACGATAGGCAGATAAACAAGATTTAAAAAACCCTTTTTTGGGATTTCGGTAATCATGAATCATAAGCATTTATTGAAAAAAGTAGATGTCAAATTTTACACAAACTTTAATACCTTCTCATATGTAATGAAAAGGTAATAACACTCCTTTATACAATGTATACTATTTACTAATAAGTATTAAGAAAGTATTTCTGTGTTACTGGTGTTTAATTCCAATCAAGATATTTTAAATTGAGTACTATTGAACATCGTCAAAGTGGTTATCTTTGTTCTAAGAATAAAATATCGTACGAGTTATCATCTGTATTGTAATAGTTATAATACAGATAGTGATATATACAATATTTAAATACGGTTTTCTATTGTATTTTGTACTGTATTGTACAGTTTAAAATACATATGCAAACCCGAACAATATTTTATTCTTAAAATAGGGTCAAATTAAATTGTTGATAAATTGTATTATAAATGCTACACATGTTTTTGTAAATAATTTGCATCCGATTCACTATAAAGTGAAAAAAAATACCGACCATCCAGGTACACCTGAATTCAATAAGAAATTACTTATAGAGTATTTTCAGAAAGTTTGTACAACTTGTAATACACATCGTAGAAATTACACTTAACTCGCGTGCGAGTAGAAAATTTGGTCGAAGAGGTAATAAAGTTAGAGCAGAAAGTAGAGACAAACGAGTGGATGAAGGAAAGCTTTAACACAGTGACCTAATCGTTTTGGCAGCTCGAAATAATTGATTATTTCCGAGCAGAGCATTTTGTGTATGAAATCAACGTCGCTTACAAACCGACTTTGCTAACGAGGTTAGAAAACCTATTTGGATTGGACGACTTGGCAATATTTCCCAGAAAGTAAAAGCAGTCAAAAACAAAGGAAAATTTTAGTGCCATTAATTACTTTACATTATTAATTGACGCTATAAATGAGAGTTTATGGTAAATACGTATTTACTAAACTATTAATTTATTTGGACATTCAAAGAAAATATCACGGAGTTATCTCCAGTAAAAAAGTCTCTTTGAATTACATTATATACAGATTTCATAATATTTTTAATTTCATTAATGCTTTGATCATTCTCTGCTCCCTTTCGCAAGTACATTTCTACTTTCGTCACTTCAGCTACTATCTCTAAATTTTCACTGAATCCCGACTTTACTCTTTCTCTCTTGACCATACATGAACCTTCTCGTAGCTTGTCTTTATATTACAAGTCCACAGCCGACCCTTGGGTACTATGCTTAAATTCATAAAAGCTACAAAATGTGGTGTGAATTTGTGACGTGCTGAATATAATTCTTGTCCGTTTCTAAAGAGGATTAAGGTTACTGAGAGTTTTCGAATTTAGCTTCAAGAACTTTAGAAGGTTTGTGGTTAATATATGTTTTACCACTCTAGAATACTTGAATAGTATTTTTCATATTACACAAAAAGTTATTACTGAAAGCACATCCAGTTTCCCTTCAAACGCAACAATTAAAATTCTTTACAAATTGGAGGAATTATTTAGAAAGTGGAAGTAACAGTTTCTAAAATGAATGTTTTCGCATAATACATCAGGTAATAATTGGTTGGGAGAGACTCTTTCGTGAAAGTCACAGGGACTCCTACGACTGACGGTAGCTAGGATACGCGACACCCCTCTCGATCCTCTCTCTCATTTTATTTTCCCTTACTCTCTCCTTTACTCAAATTCACCAACGGTCTCACTTTCTGTCTCTCTTGTCGGCCTCGACGTACGCTGATGTATGATTTAATGCTGGTTTCGAGAGCGACAGAGTGGTGGTGCCGGGACGGGTATAAGGGTTTGCACGGTGTAGTGTTGCAGTGAGCTCATTAATTTACTAGCGAACGCCAAAGGGTGGCTTAACGAGGCGCTAGGTTCCATTTTATTAGGCAAAATTGAAGACGGGCACGACAACAATGCCTTCTCTCTTTTTCACTCTTCTTTTACACTCTTCCTCTCATTCTAAAGTTCAATTTATTTCCATAAATATATCACACTTAAAATAAAAGCAGATAAACTGTTATTAAAAAAAAAATTACTATATACATAAAATGAAAAAAATTAAAACTGAAAGCTTATCATTTATGAAATAAAAAATAAAAAGGATTTTGAAAATTGGATACAAGAATTTATTCATTTCAAGGCTATGGATTAATTGGAGCACGTGACTAAATTATACATTAATTTGTCCATGTTAGATAACTTTTTTAATTCAAAAAACATATTTTTAAACATCTGGGAAACGCAAAAAAGATAATAATTTAGTAAGAATTTTGAACGAAATTGGAAGACTTACCGATAATTACAATTTACTATAAAAATGTTTGCAAAATTTTCACTCAAAGTTGACAAACGTTCTTTATCGCCTTCTGTTGTATTTATCAAATTTTCAGAAAGACATTTCATGAAATAAAAAAGTTATCTTACACGAACTTCTAGAGGCATTTGATCACGTGGCCATGTTAATCCATAGCCTTAAAAGGCTTTTCACTGTTCCAAAATCTATGTTTTGAATATAGAAAATTATTATTGTTTCAATCAGACAACTTTGCCCCAGTTGACAGAAAAACTTGTTCGCAATATTTTTATAGAAATAGAAACATTCTAGGATTTAAAAATTTCATAGTTCTGTTCATTGTCATTTCATGCATTGTAAAAGTAACGAATAACTATATGCAACTGTAAATAAAAATATTTATATCTGTAGTAGAATCTTTTGTTTCAGTTTCTGCTCCATACGAATTACAAGCGTAGGTAGTATTTGTCGTGCCACTAGAGAATATCTGCTTTATCTTTCATAAAAAACATAAATTTTTAGACATTACCATTATAATCCAGCAATTTATCAAACATTTCTTTTTGACAACTTTTGCCGCAACCGTGAATCCTTAGTTATTCTCTAAATCAAAAATATTTTCAACTCGAATCGAGCCTAATTTTCATAATTACATGATAGAATAATATTTCATCAATCGAAATATAAAATTTCTGTACTTTGAATATATAGACTTATATCACAAACATATTCCGGTCAACAAATCTTCCATTCTTTCGTCATCAAAACTGTTTTTTTCATACATTTTTTTGTACCGTAAATTTTCAAAATGAACTTTTTATATAAATTTTTACTTAAGTATTTTTCAATTCAGGGACAAACGTATCACTGAGAATTTTTGTCAGTAAAAAACTAAACTTTAAAAGAATGATATGAAACTTTAGTGTACATTTATGGTCAAATTTTCTGTTAAGTATTGTGACGTGACAACTACGTAAATACTTACCCTTATCAAAGGTTCCTTGTTTTAAGTTAGGATCAAACGATCCTCGCTTAGGGAAGAGAATAAGCCAGAAAAGGACACAATGACTAGTAAAGTGAGACAAATATAATTTATTTAAATTATAAAAGTTACAAAACAATCGAAAACCAAGTTGGTTATATTTATTAACAATAGAGTTTATGAAATGCGGCACAGACTAGTTGTTTGAATAAAGAGAAAAGCTGATACCTTGGAGAATCTTGTAGACGTGATTTATATAGTCACTGGACGATGATCCCTTTAAAATAGAGTGAGACAGACAGATGATCTCCACAGGTGACAGAAAAGGACCGAAATATAATCCACTCACATATAACTGCGACAAGTCGATGAACCTTCTTCACTTCTGAGTTAAAGATCTTTCCATGATCTAAAGAGAGACCACGATGATTTAACGGCTTCAAGTTTTGATTTCAAATTGTAACAGTCGAATTTTATTGATCTCAAGCAAGGAGATTCTTGTAGTGAATTTAAATGAAGATGCTGTACTTTCACTACTTGCGAGCTCTACGTTAAATTATGAAGAAGCCGAATATTGAACTTTGAATTTGAATACATTGCTCCTGTGGTTCTAGGGTGACCATCCGTCCGGATTTCCTCGGACATGTCCTCATTTTAGGGTTTGTGTGAGTTGTCCTGCAGGATTTTTGACTTTGTCTGGATTTTCCAAATGATAAATTTTTATTTTTTAATCAACTTTTGAATCTTTTTTTGTACAAAATTTTATCATTCAATGCCATCTAACGATTTCTTCGTCAATTGGCAAGCCTCAGCAATACCAAAATAATGTTTCAACTCAATAGATTATTAATTAAAATGCATCTGGGTTCAAAAATAAAAATATAAGGTATTAATATAATATATACCCAGCGGAGTGGAAGCGTTCCTTTTTTCACAGAAAAAATTGTTTAAATATATATTGAAAATTCCATCTGGTCTTAAATGAAGTTAATTTTAAATCTCAGGTTGATAGGGTCGATATGGTAGAGTTCGGTTATCATGGTGAATGATACACTCTTCTAATTATCGACATAATCAACTGAAATGATTTAGAAAAATTTGTATATAGTTCATGATATATCCGTGGTCAAATTGGTGTAAATAGAGTCTGTGAGAAAAGTTTTATGAAACCTTCGTAGCTCAGATGGTAGAGCATTCGACCGGCAATCGAAAGGTCCTGGGCTCGATACCCAGCGGAGTGGAAGCGTTCCTTTTTTCACAGAAAAAATTGTTTAAATATATATTGAAAATTCCATCTGGTCTTAAATGACGTTAATTTTAAATCTCAGGTTGATAGGGTCGAAATGGTAGAGTTCGGTTATCATAGTGAATGATACACTCTTCTAATTATCGACATAATCGACTGAAATGATTTAGGAATATTTGTATATAGGTGTTAAGCGTTGATAACATTTTATAAAATAGTCACTTTTCTGTCCTATCTTGCCCTCTTTTTCAAACTTTTCTGTCCTACTTTTTCCTCTTTTTCAAACTTTCCTGACCTACTTCGTCCTCCTTTTAAAATAAATTTTTGTCCTACTTTGTCCTCATTTTTCAAACCTTTTTGTCCTACTTTTCGAAAATCAATTATGATCACCCTATGTGGTTGGCTTCTTTTATAGTATTTAATATAATATGAGGGTCAGCATTTGTATGCATCGCGGGACGTGAGAGTATGCTTAAGTTCAATATCGTTTTTCTAAATTTTAGTATTTTTACTGACAAAAATTGTCAGTGATAAGGTTGTAATGTTATTTCAAGAAACAAAAGTTTCCCGATGGATGACTACCCTAGTCTAACCTACTTCATATTCCAAGTTTTTAAAAATGTTTAACTAAAGGAATTCAATATTGGTTTTTTAGCTAATTCGTCAGTATATAGAATTTGACTGAAATGTCTTAACCCTTTGCGGCATACATTTTTTAGGGGAACGAATTCTTATGATAATTGTTACATAAGGGCTTTTGAGGTCACTAATTACGAATCTGAACTCAGATTTTGGAAATTCAAAATGGCAGATCCAATATGGCGGCCAAAATCTTAAATTTTTTAAGATTTGTTTTTGAAAATTGGTATAGAGGGTTTTTAGGTGTCGCTGATCACAAATCTGAACTCAGAATTTGAGAATGGTAGATCCAAGGTGGCGTCTAACAATTAAATATTATTGTAACATTTTCGAAATTGCTGATTATAAACTTGAACCATAATTTTAAAAATTAAAATGGGAAGGTTCCAGATGGTGGAAGTAACAAAAATGGGATTCTAAAAAGTGCAGGTTTATTGAGGTACAATCTAAAATAAGCAAAGTGAAGAGATTTTTTCGAAAATATTAATTAAAAAAATATTATTTTGGCCACCATATTGGAGCTGCCATTTTGAATTTCCAAAATCTGAATTTAGATTCGTAATCAGCGACCTCGAAAATATCATAATGCAATTTTCATAAAAATCCAATAATATTTCAATTTATGGACGCCATATTGGATCCGCTATTTCGAATTATCAAAATCTGAGACTAGATTCGTGATCAGCAATCTCAAAAACCCTGGTCCATAAATTTTCGTAAAAAAATTCCTAAAAGTTCCTCCAGTAATGAATTCTTTTCAGAAAAAGGGTTTTTTCTGAATTTGTTTATTAAAATTGAAAAAATTTTACAAAATCTGGTACTTTTAAACGTGAATTTATATTCGATAACATCCTAGGATCGTAAAATAACAAAAAACAGTTGGATAATCTGATCAAAATTACATTTAAATCGTGAAAATTTGTAAAAAAATAAGTGGCATCAGGCGATGCCACTGTGCCGCAAAGGGTTAACTGATCCAAAAAAAACTAAATGAACAGATAAATAGTCGATTTCATTAGATTAGAATTTGACTTATAATTGTTGATAAATAAGAAAATTTAAACATATATTTTAAGATGTATTTACAGTTTTGAACGTTCATTGAACGATGAAAATAATTTTTTTTTAAACTGACTGGTTTCGTCCTCATTTAATTAAAAAATAGCGTATATTTAATAACGGAATGTATATTTGCAAATCTCTGAATAGACATAATAATTAGTTTTGTTTTGAAAGAAAACTTTTTGTCATCGATCAATGAACATGTACATTATTTTAAGGATATCCATAGAAAAAACTACAAATTCAGAATGGTTAATATTGAAGACTTAAAATACCATAATTATAATATACTTTGCGCTAAGTATTTTTTGCATGAAATAAATCTAGTGTTTAGGCAAAACGAATTGAGATCTCTGTGCAAAATGGCGACTTTCCGTAACGCCCTCTGGGTGAAACTAACAAAAGAGCGTAGTAAAAATAATTAATGTGAGCATCACGTGTGCACTCTGCGAGGCTTACTCTCTCTTCTTCCTGGCTGGCTCTCCTATCTCTCTGTCTTTCAAGTTCTTTCTTTTTTTCCTTCTCTTTTCAGAGTAGCAGATAAAAAGATAACGAGGCTAGAAGATACACCGTCGGCCAGTTGCGACAAAGGAAGTCGTCTCTTGAGTGTATTTCAACTAACTTTTCACTATTACCAGGAGACTTTCAACTACTTTCAAAATCTTGCGTTAAATAAATGAAAAGATCGTTAAAACACGATGCTTCAGAATTATCTCCAATATAGATTTGAATAAATTTCCCGCTTAATAGCGTTAAAATGTCTCATTTGCATACTAAATACTTCTACATACACCATGGTAATATACATATATATAATATGTAAATAAAATATATTAAGAAAGCCAAATGATCAACTAAATGCCCGTTAAAGTGTTTAATATAGTCTTCCATTTCATAACATAGTAAACTAAAGCTCATTAACACTTTCTCTGCTAATCTAGCATCAGTAACCTGTGAGAAATTGTAATTCGCGTTAATAACAGCTCGGCAGACGCAGCAGCCGATTTTAGAGACTAATTAACGATGGTGGCCGGGAATCGACGATATTTGCGCTCCTGGTGCCAAGGGATAACACACAAGAGGGTTGGTCCTTGCGTTCACTTTCCCCAACACTTCAGGGAGGGTTCACGTGGAGCAACAAGATTTCCATATTTATCTAAAGCTTCTGGTTTACTCTATACTATATTTCTGGCATGTATAAACATTTCATACGATTGAAAAAGATTCAAAACGTAGTTGATACAATTGCCATAAGAGCATTTGATTGTTGATTATCAAAATATAAATATTAGGATTTAATCACATTTTCCAATTGAACCTTTAATTTAAGATCTAAGAAGCATATTCCTTTGACTTAATCAATCTTTGGGTAATTACTGTTGAAAAAATATGGAGCTAGGCGATGTATCTCGCTCTCTTCAATAATGAAAGTTTTAAAAAAGCAAACGTATAATTTTTCGACCCTACAAAACGAGGAGCGGTACTCGTTGTGTTTTCGGGCAATTAAACATTTCCATTTTCAATTTCTCCCAGGCGCCAAGCACCGGGGATGCGGTTTGTGGCTGGCCTGCGGTCAGCTTTCGTTGATTCGTTTATCTCTCTTCACTCCCCCACCCTTTGTCGTTTTAATTTTTTTGCGGTTTTCTGTTTCGACTTTCGGCACTAGCAACTACGTCCGTAAAACCTGTGCACATCCAATTCTCCACCCGTTAATCCACCCACAAGAACAAATGAATGTGCAGCAATTTATTCAGCGCCTTTTATCGTAAATTCGACTTGCATTTCCCATTCGATGCAATCGAGATTGTTATCTGTGTGAACGATACGAATAATCGCATTTAGGGGCAAACAGGTTTAATAAAATTTCCATTCAAAGTACGAATATTTCTATTTTGATTTAAAATTTCAAGTGATTTATTTCCATCAAATTAATGATGGAATTAATTTGTTCATCCTGTAATTAAATCATCTTGTAATAATAATCCTATTTCAATATTTGCGGATATTGTAATATCGTAACCTGAATATTTGTAATATGTATTCAAAAATTATCACCCATCGAATATGTATTTATTGTTGATAGCCATCAAATAAACAAATTTACCATCAAGTTCTTTGGACCTCAGCAGATAAGCGATAAACTTTGTTAAATAATTAGTTTAGAACTAGAGACAACTCTGAGCTTATACACATTTGCATGTCACGCTGGATGCAATGTGCAAACAGAATTTAACTGGACAGTCTTCAGCAGGGAAGCAAATTTTGCGACGTTCTACAGATCGTCCTCGCATGCAGATATATAACACATAAAAAGATAAAAGAACCCTAAAGAAAAGTCAAATTCTCGTTAAACATAAAAATGAGAAAAGAAAGCTTTTATTACGAAATAGCAAGAATTTTTTATCGTTATATTAAAGGGAAACCGGAAATTGCGGTCTTATCTATCTATGAATTTGTTTAAATGTTAAAATTCATTGTAGGGGAGAGTTGGGCACAATAGGACTGGTGGGCACGATGTGACCTAATTTTATTTGTCTTTCGAGTGATTCGATTCGCTAGACGTGTAATAAAATATTTTATTAAGATAATAAAATATTTTATTAAGATAATAAAATAAAGTAGACACCCATCAAAAGATGTAACTAAAGTCTGCAAAGTTTACAAAACCAAAAAATGTTTTTTTCAAAAAGCATCAGACTTCAAATTTTATTGTCGATAACAGTTGAACCCAATTAGATGAGTCGCCGGAAAAAGCTGCATCATCCTGACAAATGTGGAACACACCCCATTCTGACCCCTGAGTACAAAAAGATTACGAAAATTAGCCTCATATGTGAACTCCAAATTTTATTTATTATATCAGAGTAATTTTCGAATTTTTTTTCTAATCTGAAGGTAGAGAATGGGGTAAGTTCCACAGTAGATAGGTCCATGAAAGTTTTTTTGGTGACTCTTCTAATTGAATGCAACTATAATCGACAATAAATTTCGAGTCACGATATTAGGGTAATTTTCTCAATTTCTTTCTTTTATTCAGAGGTGAAAATAGGGTCGGTTCTACGTTTGGCAGGATAACGCAACTGTCCAATGGCTTTATCATATTTGCGTTTTAGTCTTTGCCATTAAAAATATTTTTATTTTCAAGTCGTAAACGGGCAAACAATATTAATATTAACAAAGGCACTACGAAATTAATTTTTATTTCATAAGTTTATTGCCAAAAGTCAATTTATGAAGTTTATTAATTTCAAAATAAAATTAACAAATTTTAGCTTCATTGATTCAGACGACAAGTTTTGTTGTAGGGTAGATTGGCCAGTGAATGACCACGTACCAATGAATGACCGCTTTATAATAATATCAATTTTTTAAATATAAATAATACTTCCATGTTTTTAAAAAATTCTATCAGATTCCTTAGTTATTAATATAACCAATTCAATTTATTTGCTATAAAAGAATATTTAATAGTATTTGTAAAAAAATAGTTAAGTTACCGCGATAGTCAATTTCTAAAAAATCATGAAATTTTTAGCTATTAACCTCAAATGATTGTATTTTATAAAGTATCTATTAATTCAAACTTTGAAAAAAAATGTAATACAAATATTATCCTAGTATATTAGAGTAAAATTTGAGCTTTAAAATACGGCCTTCTTGGTTTGTAAAATTCAAAATATATCAAATAATTTGAAAATTGTTACGGTCATTTACTGGTACTTCAATATAGTGTCTTCTTCCAGTAAATGACCGGGCGGTCATTTACTGGGTCGATAAGAATTTGCAACGACCAGTCAGTGACCGCTGAAAATTCACCTGTGATAGTTAGGTTAGGTAAAAATAAATATAAGTTAATAATAAGTGAATGTTGAGTATCGCTTCCTATTTAATTTGTATAAATGCCTAAAATTCAACAAAAAGTCACAAGTAATCGTACCAGAATTAGCCCTTTCAGTAAAAATGAAAGTCAAAAGCAATCTACACCAAAAATACAAAGAGTGCGCCGAAGAAACAGAAAAAAAGAAGAAAGAAATGCAAAAAAAAAGTTAGCTTTGAAGAAAAAACAAGAAAAAGAAAAAAATGTTTTAGAATTAATGTTAAAGCAACGAGCTGAGATATTAGAATTAGAAAGTTATACTGTTACAAAGCGTCCTAAGAAAAGGATTAAATAAGAAGTATTAAATTATATTACTAACGATAAAGAAATGTAATATCAATTCATAAAATTTATTAATTAAAAACATTTAATATATAGATTAAGAATAATGAATTAAATTCATTTGATGTATTGGCGTTGAATTCTACTTGTAATTTCGAATGATGTTAAATTATATTTATATAACTTTATAAATGTGTTCATTAATGTTTAAGAAAAAAATTAATGAATATAAATTATCAATGTTCTTTCAAGAATAATTTTTCTATAATTATTTACCCTGCATAATCATTCAATAAATAATTACTTTATTTTTCATTTTGCATTTTAAAATAACCACATAACCATAAATAACGTTTGCGTCAAAAAGCACTGGTCATTCACTGGGTAGGCATCGGTCATTCATTAGGTGTCAGTGGTCATTCACTAGGCAAACTAGTAATTATTAAAAGAAAATTCATTTAAAAGTATTCAATAGAAATTTTAACAAATTAATGTATTTCCTCATTAAATTTATGTGTCAAGCAACACATTGATCCATACAACATACTCTTATTCCTTATAATAATTTTAATATAGTGCATTGAACATCGCAAACATATAAACCGGTCATTCACTGGCCAATCTACCCTACTTACAGTTTTGAACGTTCATCTAACGATGAAAAATATTTTTTTTCCAAACTAAATGATTGGTTTCTTTCTCATTAAATTAAAAAGTAGCGTATATTCAATAACAACTTCTTTATAGTTAATTTTATTTCTATTATTCACAATGCCATTTATAACCTAGAAATAAATAAATCATAATTAACAAATTTGAAGTAAAATTTACTATTGACTTAGCAGGAATGCGTTCACTTTCAATTAGTAAGAAATTTCAAGTATAAATTAGTTAAAATTTTACTCTCTGGTCAAATTTCACTATAAATTAGTAAAATTCACTTATTAATCAATCCAACTAAAAACTAGTTTTCTTCACTAATTCAGAGTAAAGGAATTCTCACCAATCGAAAATTTAAAGAGTGATTCATAAAAGTAGAACAGTTTTCGCGTATTACCACGTATTGCTCAATTTTTCCAGAAATTATAATAATTTAAACTCATGTGCCATTTTGTGCCTGACCCCCATACAAACAGTTATTATAGATTATCTCAGATCAAATAAGAATTTTCTCATCGAAATAAAATGATCGAATAACCTACTCCAGACCATTAAGATAAGAAATCACTTAAGCTGTTGGAAATTATACCAAATATCCGTATTAAATTCTGCCGTTCGTAATATCGACGTTGAAACGTTATGTGACTTGCTTCGAAACGATGTTTAGGAGCCATATTAATCATCTACATGTATACAAGACTTGCTCCGAGCGTATTGTACGTACGCGCATATTTCTTAGCTAGATTGGTCGAAAATTTCAAACTAACGAGATCAATATTCATTTCACGCATGCACGTCCATTATTGTACGTGGTCGGCTTTAAACAACAATATGCTGTACTCATAACAAGCGCGTTTCATTCGTAGCAATGAGCCGTTGTACGGAGCAAAATGTTGCTCGGGAAAGAGGTGAAGTAAGGGGAGAACAACACGTGGATAGGAAAGGAAGGTTTTCTATAACAGGGCGAAGAGAACTCACAGACTGTAGATGGTAGCTGCTATCGCATTACCCGCGGGATTAAAAACCTCAGAAAGAAATACTGTTCATGCAAAAGCTCTCATTTAAAATTTCTCTGCTCTGTTTTCCACTTTTTATCCAACCTCTTTGTTTCTTCCGTAGCTCGCTTCTTTATAGAAAAATCATCTGAATATTTAGTGAATGACACGAAGTATAACGTTTTGCATAATCTACAATTTCTTGATGACTTATTTTTAAATCCTATTTTTATTTTTATTTGAGGAATTTGGTGAATAAAAATTATGTACTAAAAGGAAAAAAATATAATATTCTTGTCAAAATGAAATGGGATGATAAATATTTTTAATTATTCATAAGAATATTGCATTAAATGATAAAATTATTATTATTGTTTCACTCTCTCTCTCTCTCTCTCTCTCCCCGCGGCCTTTGAAAGTCTATTTATGTTTTCGTCAGGGTTTGGCAGCAGTAACGGCGATGGTGGCGGAGTCTTGCGGAATTGAAATGCAAATCTTAGAATCCGGGATGCAAATCCCGTTGCACGGAGTAACGCCAACCAGGCAGCTAACGACCAACGAGCGAGCGAGCGAATCAAGCTTCGACCGGTTCATGGCATGCCAAGCCAGTTCAGAATCTATCCGAATTAGAACTGGAACGGGTCCGAAAAGAACGCAATATAAGTCTGAAGAGAAAGAACTCAAAGAGAGGGGGAGGAGCATTAGCAACAAATGAATTGCAATTCGACTTCACGCTCACCATTTTCAGGATAAAAGTTATGCATTTCGTGCATAACGAGCCAACTCGTTTTTGTGAATTCGCATCGACTATAGCTTACTTTTTGATCTTTTGATAGAGAAGTACGGTTTTTAAATTTACAATGGAACAATGTTATTCAAATGTAATCTAGTCTTTATAATTTTAATCAATCAAACTTTTGTCGTTTGCAATATTCTTCAAACTAAAAAGATCTTTGCAATTTTTCGTAATTTTCTGGTATTATTAAATGACGGAAAATATCTGGTGTAACTTTATTTTTTTCAATGTCATCTGTTGATTTATTATTCCTGTAACTCTTAATTATTTTCAGAAGGTAAAAATATTACGTAATCGATTATTTATGATTGTATTATGCGTAGTTGGCACGTTGCCCTTTAGTTGCGATATTACAGTATTATCTTTCGTTGGAGCCCCTTGAATCTCAACTTCAAGGGGGAACATTAATGTATTCACTCCCCCAATGATGATACGAAAAATCATCTAAACAAGATAATAGAAAGATGAATAACAAAGAGAAAATAATAATAATCATTAAGGATTAAATCCACTTCTACTGAAGCATAATTATTAATATAACAATATTATGAGAGAAAATCAAGGAGGAAATAATACATTCCCTAAAGATGAAGGTTTTGTGTGACTACTATCCGAGTATCTAAATTCATGATGCAATTAAACTACTGAATTGCTGCCATCATTAAGTTAGCGACAAATCAAACGTCCAGTTTGAGGCGAATGAAATTCCAGGAACGATGAATACCCAACAAGGGACGTTATTAACGAACATATAAGCGACGAGTTTAATTGCTGACAAAGCTAATTAACTGACGTGAAATTTCAACTACCAGTAATTTTATTACAACGAGTTTCATTTTGGACTACACTGGGAAAACTGTTTGGATCTGACAATTAAAATTTGGTTATTCCAACAACAAAATTTAATTCCAATAGAGCGAACAAAAAGTTTTTTCGGAACAATCAAATAATTTTGTAGGGTTAAAACATTTGTTTTGTATAGTTACGCAGGCATCGCTTCTTGTATAAAAATTTAAGAGGAGGTTTATAGTGTATTGACAAATAATGTTTTTTATGTTGAAAATTGTAAGAAAGAAATATCAAAACGAGAACAGGATTTACGCTTACTCATTATTGACATATCTTATACACAATTATTATATGTATAGTTACAATATTGATATTGCAAATAAAATTTTTAAAACTAAGGGGGTTCAAACCTAATCCTATTCACCTAAATCATATGCATGGCAGTCCACCGTTAAGAACCATCCTTAAAATATCATTCTAGCCCATTGGTTTATTTTGACGAGTTGCAGTCGCCATTTAAAAAATGCCCACTGCGTGGTTTGATGAGTGTAACTCGCCTGTTCAGAAATCGCGGTTTGTAGTTTGTAAAAATCAATAAATTCCATGACATTCTGTTGCATTTATCAGGGTTTTTCTCCACCTTCATGAATTTCCTGTTAACCTCAAAAAGCGTTAAATGGAGAAATTCCAACAGGGGTTATGTGAAGAAAACACGGTACAATCGCAATTGTGTATTATGTAAAGAACACAGAATTATTTGGAAGACTTGACCAGAGCTTTTAACAAAATAATTTATTTGATACAAATAGATCTTTTTCTGACATCACCAATTTTTTGCGTAATAACAACTAAATTTGAGTAATTCCAATGAAATCTGAATAACAAAATAATTGTGATGTGGTCAGGCTGACTATATTGGAGTATCAACTATATAGGACAGCCTTCTTGACAGTGAAAGTGACCAAAAATGCTCCACTTGATCATCATAGAGGGTCGATTTTATCATCACGAGGTGTCGACATAAATAAGTCAAAACAAAATGTTCAATTTGACCATTCTGAAGAAGTAACTCGACTATATTAATAGTGAGTCTAACCCTCTGCGGATAGTCAAACTGAACATAAAATGAGATTCGTCTAAATATTTAGAAGGTGTGGCCAATTCTCTAACTTTGACCATCCATTTTCCTCTGTGTACTAAATACATATTTCTGTACCTCTAAGTAATGAATTTAATATAAAGGTAAAAATAACCTGGGGATGTTTGAATTTGAGGTGACTTTATTACAAAAGAATGAAATTTTTGACCCTGCATAATACGGAATTTTGATTGATTGTACTTCCCTTCCTTCTACACCAATTAAAGTGTTCTCCCCTTTTTATAATAAAGACATAATTTGATATCCAAGAATTGATCTTCGCAACTATTTAAGATAAATTCATAAAAGTTACACTCTTTTAACAGTTGAATTCAGAGGATGAAAATAATATGCTGCTGAAATTATGTCTATATTCAAAGCCTTTTAAATATACAATCTGTTATTAAACATACCCTATTTTTTAATTCAATGGTGAAGAAACCAATCATTGAGTTTCAAAAAAAAAATATTTCTCATCGTTCATTGAACATTCAAAACTGTAAGTACATGTATGAATCATATAAATATGTAATGCGTTTAAAAAAAGACTGAAAATTAATTTTTACTTAAAATAAAGTAATTAAATCATTTACTTTAGACACATTTGAAAATTACTTGTTCTTCATAATATTTTTAATGTGCAATGATAATAATTTTAACATCAGGTATAAAAAGTACAGTTTTTTTTTAAAGAAAAAAGAAAAATAAGAGAAACATTGCTTCTGCAATGAAGAAAAGTTTTCATCTGGCAAGGAAGCCGAATGGAGTGATGGTTCAGTAGAAACAGCCTGTTTGAGTCAGACTGGCGCTTCGGTTCGAGGAATGGCTCACTGCCAGACAAGAATTCTGTTACTACTAAAGTTTCATTCTATTTCCAACCTTTTTTCGACCTCTAACAGAACAGTTGTGTACAAAAAAGAACTAATTGAAATAAAAAGCTGAGTATATTCGATTAGACAATCATCACGTTCTAGATAATAAGGCAGATATAATAGAATTAATTTCCAATATATATAGTGATAAAGGTACATATATTTTTTACTGAATTAGTTAATACTAGCCAAAATATTAATTTACCTCCACCTTGATTATCGAAAAAGAAAGTTTATTTCTGATTCAATGAATTAAAACTTGGACACACTAACTTCAGTGATGAATTTCGTGAAAGTCGCCGGTCTACTGCTGTTATTAGAGCTAACATCGATGCTGTACGTGAAATGATCCAGGTATGGATCGATATGTAACATACGCAGAAATTCAGTGATCCTCAAGCATTAGAATAATAACGCAAATTCATTCGATTTCGCATGATTATTTAAGTGTGAAAAAATTGTATGCACGTTGGATTCTTCATAATTTATCGGATGATCAAAAAAAGGCTCGTACCAAATGGTGCAAGGAAACATTGAAATGATTCAAATCAGGTTCATTCAATCTCGTTTATAAGATCGTAAGTAGTGATGAATCATTTATATATATATATATGCAAGCCCGAGGAAAAAAATCAATCGGCTGTTTTGGAATTTCAAAATGAAGTGATACACAAAAGTTTTTCCTTCTCGCACTGTTTCAAAAAACAGTTTGGTCCAGTTTCTACATGTCTGTGTCCAAAATACATAAAATTTTGTACTTAAAATTTGCGAATGGGTAGAAAAGATAAAAACAGACGTAGATAGACTACTTTGGGTTTTAATGATGAAAAAAAACTTCCGAATATTTTGCTTAAATTGAACTTTTTTTCATTTTCGAAACTAGAACTAGTCTATCTACTTCCGTTTTTATCTTCCCTACTATTTCCCAAATTTTGAAAACAAAATTTTATGAACTTTCGACACAAACATGTAGAAATCTAGAATCAATTAAATTTGGTAATTTCTTAAGTATCACATGCCCTTAATGCTGATTGTCATGAAGATATTTTTTGCCTGATGTAGTTGCTGTATTAAGAAAAACAACACTAATCGTCGCATCATTCTTGATCACGACAACACAAGGTTAAGCACTGCACATCAAACGACTGAATATTTAAGACAGCAAAACATTTAATTATGGGAGCATCAGTGTACAACCCAGATTTATCGCCAAATGACTTATTCACGTTTTCGAAAATCAAAGATAAAATTCACGGTCAATGATTTTGAACGTTCACTAAACGATGATATAGTTTTTTCTTCCAAAAAAAAAAATTAATTATCATGTCTATATTTAGAACATTTCAAATATACAATCTGTTATTAAATATACGCTACTATTTAATTTAATGAAGAAGAAACCAATCATTTAATTTCCAAAAAATAGTATATTTTTCAACTTGGAAAAAATATAAAAAACTAGTAGAAATACGTGTATTGTGCAAATAGGTAAAATAAGTGTTTTTCCTGTGTCGCAAACAAGTTTTTTTCTACTAGGGGGTTAAAAAACGGATTTATTTGCTCCGCAAGGGAATAAAATCAACTTTATGGCCCTACAGCAGACAAAATATTTTTCATCGTTCAATCAACGTTCAAAACTGTAAGTACATGCAGTTGAAGCATATAAAAAACTAGTAGAAATACGTGTATTGTGCAAATAGGTAAAATAAATGTTTTTCCCATGACGGACACGATTTTTTTTCTACTAGGGGGTCAAAAAACGGATTTGTTTGCTCCGCAAGGGCAATAAAATCCACTTTATGGCCCTACAGCAGACAAAATATTTTTCATCGTTTAATCAACGTTTAAAACTGTAAGTACGTGCAGTTGAAGCATATAAAAAACTAGTAGAAATACGTGTATTGTGCAAATAGGTAAAATAAATGTTTTTCCTGTGTCGCAAACAAGTTTTTTTCTACTAAGGGGTTAAAAAACGGATTTATTTGCTCCTCAAGGGAATAAAATCCACTTTACGGCCCTACAGCAGACAAAATATTTTTCATCGTTCAATCAGCGTTCAAAACTGTAAGTACGTGCAGTTGAAGCATATAAAAAACTAGTAGAAATACGTGTATTGTGCAAATAGGTAAAATAAATGTTTTTCCTGTGTCGCAAGCAAGTTTTTTTCTACTAGGGGGTCAAAAAACGGATTTGTTTGCTCCGCAAGGGCAATAAAATCCACTTTATGGCCCTACAGCAGACAAAATATTTTTCATCGTTTAATCAACGTTTAAAACTGCAAGTACATGCAGTTGAAACATATAAAAAACTAGTAGAAATACGTGTATTGTGCAAATAGGTAAAATAAATGTTTTTCCTGTGTCGCAAACAAGTTTTTTTCTACTAGGGGTTAAAAAACGGATTTATTTGCTCCGCAAGGGAATAAAATCCACTTTATGGCCCTACAGCAGACAAAATATTTTTCATCGTTTAATCAACGTTTAAAACTGTAAGTACGTGCAGTTGAAGCATATAAAAAACTAGTAGAAATACGTGTATTGTGCAAATAGGTAAAATAAATGTTTTTCCTGTGTCGCAAACAAGTTTTTTTCTACTAGGGGGTCAAAAAACGGATTTGTTTGCTCCGCAAGGGCAATAAAATCCACTTTATGGCCCTACAGCAGACAAAATATTTTTCATCGTTTAATCAACGTTTAAAACTGTAAGTACGTGCAGTTGAAGCATATAAAAAACTAGTAGAAATACGTGTATTGTGCAAATAGGTAAAATAAATGTTTTTCCTGTGTCGCAAACAAGTTTTTTTCTACTAAGGGGTTAAAAAACGGATTTATTTGCTCCTCAAGGGAATAAAATCCACTTTACGGCCCTACAGCAGACAAAATATTTTTCATCGTTCAATCAACGTTCAAAACTGTAAGTACATGCAGTTGAAGCACAAAAACAAACTTCTTGATGATAGCATCTTCTGAATGAATTAATTGTATTATTGTTTGGTTTGATCGAGTAAAAAAGTGTATAGAACGCAAAGGCGAATATTTAAAATAAAAATAAAGCAGTTTGTTTGATTGTAACATTTTCCTTTCTATTAATTTGACAAAACCTCGAAAGTGCTCCTCGTAATAAAAACTCTGTTGCAATCAATGTACTTACAGTTTTGAACGTTCATTGAACGATGAAAAAAAAATTTTTAAACTAAATGATTAGTTTTTGGTCCAGAAAATTAAAAAATAGTTTATTTGATCATGAACGATTGTATATTTGAAGGGCCCTAAATATAAATCTAATAATTAATTTTTTTATGGAAAGAAAATTTTTGTCATCGTTCAATGAACGTTCAAAACTGTAAGTACATTTGCAATCAGACATATTTGGGTTCTTTCATTAAAAAGAATTGCCCCTGTATCTACCAGAACTCGTAAGCGTGGCACAGGAAAGTATCGATTAAGTTGAAATTATGCAAACCATGGACCATGCAGAGTTGCAATTCATAATGTAACGGCACACGTGCCCTCTTGCTACGAACCAAGTTCAAACATGAAGGAAACACACACTGTAAGTGTGGTTGTGTTAGTAATGTTTGTATGAGGCAGAAGATAAAAAGAGAGTGACAGAATAAAAGAGAATTAAAGAGGATATGGAAGTGGGGACTCTCTACTAAATGTAAATGTCCGACATTTGTTACTTGGTGTGTATGACCCGGTGTTTGTTTGTAATTGTAGTCCACGCCCAGTGTTACATAGAGCAGGATGTTTCGGTGTTCTCTTTTTTATTTTCATTTTTATGCTTGTCTTTTCTTCCATTTTATTTTCGCCTGGTAGCTACCGTTTCATGACGTTCATTTGTAAAATTTTATGACGGCCGCCAGCGAACCGTCGGTCCTCTTCCATTACCAGACTTCAACCAGCGTTTTTAAGAACTTGATTTCGATTATCTGCTATCCAGCGAAAGCTTGTAATTAATCTAAGATTTTGTTGTGTTATTCTAGATGAATCCATTAAAGCTTTTTAGTTGTACAAGCTTCAGTGAGGGGTAATAATACTACCTCTAATAAAAACTGGCATATCAATCACTGTCTTCCAAGTTAAAATGCCCTTTAATTGTGCAATATGACTTTAGTTTACAACGTTTTTTCACGCTGTTGAAGGATAAAAATTAAAGATTGATTATACCATTTAGTTAGTAAACTATGACACTGCCATTTTTTTAGTTGGGTAACAATTTCTCAATCGAATAATTATACATATTAATGTACTTTATAATCAAAAATTGAAATTATATATTTTCAACTTTAAACAAAAAACAATAATCCAAAAAGCAACTTTGACTGAAAATAGAAATTCTCCTCATATATTCTTCTGTCGAAAATAAATAAGGCATTAAATTGTACATTGTAAAAAAAACATTACAATCTTTAGTTAGGAATCGAGCATAATTCATTTTTTTACAAACATCAATAAAAATTAGATTTAGTAGTCAGGATGATAAATGCAATTATAGAAATATCTAAATTCTCATGAGCATTAAATACTGATCCATCACCTTTAAGATTAGAGCCAAATTGGCTAGTTTCGCAATATCCTGAATAACAAAATCGGACTGTCACTATAAGTCGAGTGGAAATAGGATATTATTGAAAGTAGTTCAATTATATTATAAGTATCTTATTCTCAGTCAGAAAAATCTTTCAGCAGTCGTTTCTATTTCAAAGATTTGGCGTGGAGCTTATTTTGACAATAGGCAGCAGCTTGAGGTAATAATATTCTTCCCTCTGGGCAGAAAAAGAGAAAAAGAGTAGCTCTTGCAGTCGAATCTCGAAAGACTGGGTGCTGGTTCTCCCGCTCTTTTCTTTCGCTTTTTCCCCAGGACTCTTTTCAGGCTGGCAAGTAAAGCATTGTGCGGAAGACCTCCGTGCCGAGTTGGTACGACTGCCATACTTGTACAGCAGGGTTCTGACTGTACTCTTTTGATATTTCAACGGAGCAGCCGAGTGGCGTGTCGTAATGAAATCATCTCCAGAGCTTTGATCTTCACCATGTTCCCCCTATCCGTCCATGGCGACAACCCTCCCTTGCACACCAGCTCCGAAAGAGAATTTACCCACGTCTCTCGCGCGGCTATATTCTCAATTCACGACCTACATCAACGTGAAGGTAATTTCTTGATTGTGACTGAATTAAATAGTGATGAATTTTTTCAAAAAGCACTGTACTTCTATACTTGATTATGAATACCGCTGTGAAGTATTACGGCTTCATCAATTACGAATCATATTTTTATTTTGTGCTCATTTTCAAACTTTTGGTACTACTTCGTTGGATCAAAAGTCAAAACATACAGATTCATTAGACACGTATTTTTACACTATCATTATATTTGAAGGTACTAGTTTTATGTAAAAAATGACTGTTCAAATTTTTATAGAATCTTAACATTTTAATACTCCCTGAGTAAGAAAAAATGGTTTTTACGATGCACGATTATTTTATAAGAATTATCGGATTGAAATGCACTTCGGCACAATTCTTGAGATCCCAAAAAGAAAAGACAAGTTCGTTAACCAGCCATTTTTGACCATCGGTTCTGGTTTTATCCATATGAAACGTTTTTATAAAAAAAAAATTCAATTTTCCCACCAAAATATACAAGATACGAAAAAAATGTTAAGAAACAGAATTGTTTGTTTCAAAGAGATCTACAAATTTGCTACTGAACATTTTTTCATATGAGTTACATTTTTCGTTTCTTAATGAAAAATATTATTTAAAATAAAAACTTTCTTTCTAAGCAAAACTACACGGAATACGAAAAATATGTTGAGGAACAAAATTTTTCACCTCCAGAAGATCTACAAATTTACTTCAGACAATTTTTGAAAAAAAACAAATGGTTTTTGTTTTAGACGTGAAAAATTCTATTAAAAATAAACAATTCCATTTTTAAGTAAAACCATGCGAGGCATGAAACAATCTTTATTTCAAATGTAATAATTGTTTCTAAAATGATCATGTATTCGTTTACAAAGCATTTTCGGAATCTTTTTCTTTTTATTTTTATGTACTTACGGTTTTTAACGTCCATTGAACCGTCAAAAATATATTTTTTTAAAACTAAATTATTGATTTCTCCCCCATTAAATTAATAAGTAGGGTATATTTAATAACAGATTGTATGTTTCAAATCCTCTAAATATAGACATAAAAATCCATTTTGTTTTGAAAGAAAATTTTTTGTCATCGTTCAATGAACGTTCAAACCCGTAAGTATATTTTCTTTTCCATAATTTGAAAAAAGGATAAATTATGTAAATTATATGTATACTTTATGAGAAAGTTTTTAAATGCAAGTGTGACTCCAATGGGTATAAAATAAAAATCGAGCGCGAGTATTACAATAAGAATGTATTCTTTAAAGCCGGCAGAGCCTTAAGTAACTGAAATTTTCTTTTCCATTTGAAACCGAAGACAAATTAACTAATTTGTATGTAAAAGACATATAACATCGAGGGCGAAGCGCGGGATGAGAATGCGCCCACAAAGCGGGCAGATTTTTTTATAAATTTTTGTCCGTGTTTGAAGTATGTGAATCAAAGCAATATGAGAATTAAGTTTCTGCAAATAGATAATACAACCTGAAATTAATAATTCTGTAGAAAATAGATTGAAAGAAAAACTAGACAAGTTCCATTGCTTTTAAAATGTGTGTTGTAAAAAACATTCATTTTTTACATTCTCATCACATATGAGAAGGTATTACATTTTTGATGCTTATGACAACAAATCCAATGAATCTCATAAAAGTCATGTGCAAGATTGAAGCATTGAAAATATTTCAACAAAAAACTGTACTGACTTTTTGAATATTTTCATGAAATTGAAATGACTAAATATACATTTAAAAATCCCACAAATTAAAAAAGGTAATAACTTTTTATACTTAAAAACGCTATTAAAAACATATTGAATGTTAATGTTACAATTTACAAACAGCAATTATCGTGACATATAAAAAATCTATAATGAAACTGAAGTTTCCACCTTTTGTGTAGAACTGCAAACACAACTGGTATACATATATACCTAAAGTGTATCGAGTAACGGGGACTAACAACCTTTAATTAATAAAGTTACGTGAGAAACTCTCGAAGTCTTCCTGCTCCTTCTTCCCATTCTACCAAGATAGGAGCAATTTCCCTCCTTTTAAAATTCAGGTATCTTGTCTTTCCTTCGTCTTCTTCCATCCTTTATTCTCAAGAGCAAACTATAAACCCATCTTTAAATCTCTATCCTACGTATTCATTCGTCTTACTTATTTTACGGTTTTCATTTTAATTTAACTCCATACAAACAACTTGTATTTCTGATAAGTTCTTTCTTCTGAATTGAAAAAAATAATAATGAATTCGAAAGGAATAACAGCATTTTCCATCTAATAATTCACATAAAAATGATTCAATAAGCATGGCGACTTTAAATTAAAGATTGATTTTTTGAAGGAATTAATGTTTTTTAAAATAAATACTGACTTAATTAATTTCAGAAACTTTACCTCGAAACAAAGTCAATTTTATTAAGGGGTTAGTCACAGTCAGAATTTAAAAAAAATCAATTTTTCGGCTTTTGCATATTTATATAGTGTAAAATTTTGAAAATAGGCTCTCCAAATTTGAAGTCGATCCAAGGAAAATTGACTGAGCTACGTTAGTAGACAAACAAAAATTTCATTCACATGTAAGCTATACTTAAAATTTTAATTACGTTTTTCTCGAAACCACGTTTTTTAAATCGGTGGCCACGATTACTCGAAAACTGTTAAAACGATTTACTCCAAACTTGAAATTTTGACGAAGCATCAATAAATTTATATACTTTCGGATGCTGAAATGATTTAAAAAATATATGCATATAGCAAAGAGAAATTTTTTTTCAAAAAATAGGTTTTTCTTCCTCCTTTGACTGCGATTAACTCCTTAATTCAAATTTTTCTTTATTCTACCGAATGATAAATTAATCAAATATGATTATCGAGTTACATACAGCGCAATGGATATCACATTAGATTTTGCAAATCTTCATCTGCGGTCCGATTCCCAGTCCGGATGAGTATTTAATTCCAATTGAATATCAATCAACGTATTTTTCGCAAAGAAGTATTCTTTCAATTTAAAAAAGTCGTTTATACATTAACAGGACATCATCGGAGACATATTCAAGAAAACCATTTCTTCGATTCAAAGAGTATTTTTGCCATGATTAATCATCTAAATTTTAAAAGAAATATAGCACGCTCGATAAATTGCCATGTCAGCAGGTGATCTCTAAAAATTCAAGAATATTTCACTTGCGAATGAAGAAGATGAACGCAATGATGCGAAAGGTGCCCTCACATTTGCCCATACAGTTTTCACACCCAACCAGATAATTGATAAGTCGTGCGAGAACTCGATGTATCTTTCTTCCTGGATGGCGAGGCGGCGCCAAAGGAGGAGCAAAACCACTTCGAACACCCCGTACTGCCAGACTTTGAAAATTAAGCCACGTTCTCTCTGCCAACCCCGCCAAAGTAAGGACCATGCTTCGACCAGGGTATATCCTTCGGCGAGTTATGGCTCGCTAAAGAAAATTGACTTGAATCCACGCCAGGATAATAAAAACGCTTCGCTTCACGGGATATGGTAAAGGCCCAAGCGAGAAGAAATGAAAAGAAGACATACGACCTTAGTACCTATGTAATAAGATATATCACTAAACAGAAACTATATCACAAAAAGAGATGGTCAATAGCTGAAGTTCTTCTATTTAAACTGATTTTCATAGTTTGCGGATCAACCGAACACTTCTAGCTAATGTTTCATAAAAATATCATCAAATTTTACAAAGCTCTGCTAATGTTTCCTTTAAAAATGCACAAGTGAATACTTTAACTTTTTCAGTCTTTATCATAATTAAATTAAATTTCATTAGCATGTTGAATTTCTCAAGAATTAAGATTTGTAAAGAATGATAAAGAAAATGCACCGAAAATGTCACGGAAAACATTCAAATTATTAAATAGGTAATTTCTAACCTTATTTGGTGTGGTGGCCTGCTGTTGCGGTGAACAGCTGGTACTATGAACAGGAGGCTGATTCGTCGTCACAGGTACAATCCCTTGATGGTTGAGATGATTCAGCTGGTTGAGCTGATTAAGCTGATTGAGCTGGGTGAGCTGCGGCGGGGGCGGCTGCTGCTGCTGCACCGGATTCTGGTTGGTGGGTTGCAGCTGCTGATGATGCGTCTGGTGAACCGGATGAGACGTCTGGTGGTGCGTCGCAGGGAAAGTCGGCACCGTGAACGGAACAAACAGCATCGGGCTGCCGAGGATGTGCGCACCACCTCCACCCACTGCGCCCGTCTCCTCCCTACACCTTTGTTTCGTGCGTTTTTGGTATTTGTTGCTAATACGTTGCCAACGCCTTGCCGCACAATCTTACTTCGTTGGGCTACTTTCAAACACGTTTTTTTAGATTTTCACTTTGAGTATTAATTGAATTCGTTTAACTATGACTATTGGACGATGTTAACGATGAAGTTGAATCAAGTTTCCGAGGAAGAAGAAGTAGCAGAAGTATAGAGAGTGCGCGGTTATCGTGCGGGCTTTCTGTTTATTATCTATATATTTTAACTTTATATCTTTGTTTATTTATTAATCAAGTTTTTTTTTTCTATAAAAGAATCTGTCTTAATATGTGTACTTTTTATTACCTGCACTCTGACCCCAGCCCTTGATGCTGGGGATGGGCGTAGGGAACGGCTCGGACGGAGGTGGTGGACGCCACCCTCGCTACCCTCAGCGATAGACCGCCGCGTTGGCTGGTGAGCTGGACCGCTGCACTTGGCTGCTGATGATGGTTGATGTGGGCACAGCAACAGGCACGACAGATGTTCCTCTGAACCTGCTGAGTTGCTGAGACGCCTTGGATTAGATGAGCAGTTGTGGGGCCCCTGGGCCCCGTGGAGGAATGAGAACACGGGTACACTCCAACCAGGCAACCTACCACTGCAGCCCCGGGGCCCGGTGCACTTGGAGCCAAACTTCCCGATGTCGAGGCCACCCCAACTTTATTTCTTCCTCTGCAAGCACTGCACCACTGCACGCAACCTCGCGGACCGTTTATCTCTTCTATTCGAACACTACTGTTACTAATGTTCCCAGTTTCTTGGATCACCTGAATCTGCCTCTCTTTTTTTTCACGATCGCCTGTGGGTGTGATCTTGCCTTCTTATCTCAAATTCACTCAGAAATAACTTTAAATCTTTGGATTCCTCGATTTTCAAATAATCCGACTCAGTCCCAGAACACGTAGATACTCAATGTTTAAGGTGTCTCTACTCTCGTGAGATTGCTCTTGTAACTTGGTTCAACTTACGGATGATCTTGAGTTGATTTCTTGACTGTAACTAAATTTCAAGGACGAACTTTCCTCGCCTTGGAGCACAGTTTCCCGTAAACCAGTAACTCAGAACCTTAAGTAGGAACCTATCTTCAAACTACTTGAAGATTCTTAAGTGCAAATGCTAAGGTCAATCTGAATGAAGACTTAGTGAAAATGAGGGGACTAGAAACTCTCAAACTTTATTCACTTCAAAATATGATGCTTCTTCACCACGTGGTCAACAGAACATCCCTTATTTCCGTTATCGAATCGTCAAATGGATTTTTGGTCTATAAAGTTTATTTACTTTCACAGCACGTTCAACAGTTTATTTACGACTTGCGAAGCACTTCTGAGTAGTGAATTTTAGATTTGTTGTAGTTCCTCGAGAGCAGTTGTTGCTGAAGAGCAAAAGCAGTGCTTACTTCTCAGACCGTTGTTAAATATTAAACCAAGATCTCGTGGCTCAACAAGTATACAAGGACTGCTTTCTGTGTAAACGTCGCCCGGAATTCCAATCCCACGTCTTCTTTGGATAAACTGCAGATGCAATTTTTCACCGTCACACTGTTCGAAGCTGATTGAACACTCAGAATGTTTGATTACGCGTTTTTCAAGATCCAAATCTGACTTTTACTTAAAATGATATTACAATAGTCAACTCCTATTCCACTGACTATATTTACTCTGTATGGATAAAAATGAATTTATCAATTCATCGATATATTAAATAAGCTTGATATCAATTATGAACCGGCTGAAAATGAAGTAATCGCTAATAGCACCTTCAACTCTAAATCTTTTTTTTTCCTCTCTTTCTCTATCAATGAATCATCCTTCTCAAAAGCAAACCTAGTATTCTCTTTGGCGGAATAAAAAATCCTCAACCTCGGATCAGTCACGAGGTACCTCTGTACTTGAGTTTGTCATCATAGATGAACCGGGTGAAGCTGGAGGCTTCAAGTGGTACTTAAGATCATGCGGTGCAACAGTGTAAGATCTGCACGATACTAATCAAATGAAGCGACTTTACTTCCGTCGCGAGATGTAATGGGATGTTGTACGTTCTGATAAAAAACGTGAGTAGGGTGAAGGCGAAAAAGGTTCAAAAGAAGGGTTCAAGCTAACCCGTAATGTCGGAAGGTCGCTCGGCGACTGACTAGGACTTCCGCTCTGGCTGTTGTGCGATTTAGAGTGGGGGATGCCTCGTTGAGTTGTTGTGTGTAGGGGTTGGTTCGTGGCGGCGTTGGTTGTCGGCTCGTCGATGTTGGTCGGATGGTTGTGCTTGCGCGCGGGAAACGAGACCACGGCTGCTTTGAGCACGCCGGTTAGGCCACGTAAAATCGTGAACAGTTTTCTTCATGGGGTTCTTAAGCACGTTTGCTTTTTAGGCAAGAGAGACTTCTTTGCCGACCAACTTCCACTTTCGTAAGCCGTAGACGGCTAAAGTTTGTTAAAGGACCAAGACTCCAATAGTCTAGGATGAATCCAACCTGTAGTTAAATAATTTACGGAAAAAACTAAAGAGAAGGAATTGGAAGACTGTCAGACTCGTGAGGAAGAAACTGATGAATCTAGAGAACAAAAGAAATTGAGGTGAAGAATCTATAAAAACCTAGGATTTAACAATATCGAGGTGTTGTGAGACAAAGAAATCTGATAAGAAATTATAATCTAGCTATGAATATTGATGAATTGTTGAGATATTATCGAGAAATTAGATAAATCGAGATACTGGAATGAAGACAATCGGAAAATTTTTGTCCCTACAAATTAAAATGTCTTAAAATTTCTTAGAGATTCATTAGAAAGAAGAAGAGATCGAAATAGAAAGTAAAAGTGTTGAAGGCGATTAGTTTGTAAATCGAATCATCTACGTATTGATGAAGCAACTAGAAGCTTCCTACCTTCGCGCACTATGATGCTCACGATATTACTTTCCGGTTTGACCGGAACCGGCGTTCACGGATGCGACACAGAGTAAACTATTCTGCCCGCCGGATCCAAGCAACAACCACTAGAACTGCTACCCAACGACACTATTTCTGACTCCAAAACTAGTAAAATACTCTATCCATTCACTTCACTGACTCTCGAAAGCACCCTCAAAACTTTTTACAGATAAACTCCAGGCAATAGAACACAGCACATTAATCACTGATTAATTTGTACCTTTGTTTATCGATATTTTCACTGAGAATCACTTCCCGACGTTCACTAATGATTCAAGCGGATTACTTTGTCAAAATTTCGTTAAAAACGACACTTTATCTATTGCGACCAGACACACTATCAGAACTGATGAGGTTTACGTGCCAGAGAACTGATTTTATCACACTTTTTTCATCGACACTTACAATTGACAATAACTTCTGTCCGAAATTCCGAGACACATCACATTGACTGTGTACGCGTGCGTGTCACTTGTGTACACATGTGTGATACACGTGTTTACTATGCTGTGTACGTATGAGTTTATGCCTCGTGACAAGTTCGTGTTCGTTCACGAAGGACGGATTAATATACGGACGGGTAAACGTACTTCGGATAAATACGGTCGAGGGGTCGACGTCGATGTACAGTGGGATAACCGGGTTAAAGGGGTGGTGACTAGTGTGTCTAGTGGCCTAGTGTATCTATGGGCTAAACCGCTGTGTCCTGCACGTAGGTAGGTAGCGTGGAGACAAGAGTCGTGTATCGCAATGTATCGCGGCGGTGGCGGCGGCAGTAGCGGCGACGACGTCGACTGGAGGGGTTGCTTCGAGGGGCAGGTGGGGGTTAGCTCGTTCATTCGAGGTGGTGGTAAGGAGAGAGAAGGGAAAAGAGAAACAGTGGAAAGAAGGGTGAAGAGAGAGAAGTAGGAAAGGAGAAAGATAGATTCAGGGTGTTAGAGAGAAAGGGCAAGAGAGAGAGAAAGAAAGGGAAGCCCGAAAAAGGGTAGGTCGGAGGATCGTAAGGCAGGGGCGCACAAAGCACAGGCTGCAGAACAGCGAGAGGAATTAACGGTTGTATCGCAACACGTACATCCACGCCTGAGGAGGAAACCATTTATAAAAATCAGGATAATTGTCGAGACGTTTAGACATCTCTGCAAAGCTTTCTTTCATTATGATAAAACTGTAATGCAGTGAGGATCCTATGAGTTATGATTTTTCAAGGTTTTTCTACATTACAAGATGAATTCAGGGAGGGTGGTTTTATCTTGAACGCGTTGCATTCTAAGACGCATTTCAATTTGCTAGCATTCGTGCCTTGTCATCCGTTGACAAACACGTACAGAGATTTCTGAGAGATGGAAAAACATTCTTTTCCGACCTTATATATATACATATCTCAAAAATATGCCACAGAAGAAATGTTCGGCTCATATGCAAAACTTGTAAAGAACAGTTGATGAGAAGGGTAGGCCTGGGGGTATTAAGAGCTACGGATTGCAAAGTAGGAAACGCAGATAATTTTTCTGTCGTGTCCCGTGGGTGTTAATTAAAAATTGCTTGCGGTCTATAGCCTCGGAAACAGAAGGGAATGAAAAGTGCGAGGCCACAGGTTGGCTCGATAATTAAATTGTCGACGGACTTCCATCGACTTAGTACATGCTTTTTTCATGCTTTTCTCTATCACACTTTCATCTAGACAACTCAACTATCTCAAATTATTCGATGTTTTTATAACACTGAATTGAAAATAATTTCAAGTTAAATGGTTTACTCCGATGGCTCTATCATTATTACTCAGTAACAATGCCAGAATTCTATCGTTTAAAGTACCGATTCAATAAACAAGATAACAGGAGAAGTATGCCCCCGGAAATAAAGATTTATTACAATTTCTTAATTTATTTCAATTAAATGATTAAATCAAATGTTACTTTAATTTAAAAAATTATTTTTATTTAATTAGAACGAAATTAGAATTGCATAAGTATGTAGAAGTTGTCTACAAACATTGTGATTTCGTTTTCGAAACATACGTGAATGCGAATGAACAAATTTGCCGAGGGCTTGTTTTTTAATCAATTAGGAAGATTAACAGAACAGAGGGAATAGATTTACGTGACGGAGAAGTTTAATACTGAGAGGACTTGCCAACAAAATTGTATTTCGTATTTTACCGGCTAATTACTGACGAACGAAACGTTAATGTATTCTACGTGGTACATCTACTATGCTGCTTCTATTAGCATCCGTAATGCGCACCTACCCCTATCCACTGCACTGTAAGCGTCAACATTAATGTATAAACCCATCAACGTTTACGATGACGACACGCACGTGCTAACTATTTTGAAGAAAAGATCTGAATGACTAAAGTATTATTTTTCTTATAAAAACTATCACTCTACTGTGAAAATCCTTGTTGCATCCAAACAAAAACTGAAAAAATGTCCATTACGTGACTAATTTTGTTTAACCACAGCAAAAAGATCCAACTGGATAAAAAAAGAAAAAAAAACAAAACTGATTCTAAAACAAGTTTTCGTTTTTCAATTATTTAAGTCATACAATAATATGAAAATTGGAATTTCAACCTCTTCTAATTTAATTCCTATAATCTCTGCATTCTCTCACTTGTCCTCAAGTGTTTTCTAGTCCCTCTAATCCAGAGAAAAACGGTTGACAACACCGAGAATTCCATGGAGACCTAAAGCGTTGGTTCGCAATAACGGATAAGCGGAGCCATTGGGCAGTTCCGCTGCGATTCTACCGCTTCTGATGAGCCTGGACGATGGAGAGACAGGCTGTAGAGACTCGGTATATTTATAATGACCCTATATGTATGCAAATGGCTGCATATCGTATGGACCTATTTCACTCGTACGCGACAGAGCACCATACACATGTGTGCACGTGCTGCTTCGTATGCCTCTCTATAACTATGCAATGGGGCCTTGCATGCTTGTATTTATAAAAGTACATACAGGTATTTGTGTTGACTGATCGAAATGCATCGATTGCCTCCTGCATGACTGGACCTGTGTGTACATGTTTTAACCCTCTATTTTTCCCTTTCTATCGCCACGTCGAGTAAAAAATCCTCATCGTTAACTAGTTTGTTGATTTTTATAATTCACGCTTTTCACTTATCAAAATGGTTAAAAAAATACCCTTCTTTTGCGTTGTCTGACTATAGTAGGTTTGATCTACTGTGATATATTTTTCGTATCTTAACAGCATGTACAAGGTTACAAATGGAAGACGTCAAATAAATGTTATCTTGTGTCACAGTAAGACAAATTTCATACCTATCAAAAGTTGTTTGTGCAAATTTGCAAATGATAAATTTTGTTGAAGAGATTTAAAGGCATGTGATACTAATGAGATTAGCAAATTTTATTGATTTTAGGTTTCTACATGTTTGTTTTTGATTTATAAATATACACTGAATTGAAATAAATGCATACACACGTGTCACAACAGTTAACCTCAAAGGTAAAATTTGTCACTCGCCCTGATTATGTCACTTATTAATTTTTCAGATATTTTAAGAGTGCTCTTTCTAAAGTAATCAGAAAAATTAAAATAAATTTCAGTGATTGTTTAGGCCTGCTAGAATGTATATATGCTCTCTCACTTGGAAATTTTCCTATGGAAAATAGTGCAAATTAACACCGACTATAGTTGTGAACTTGAATATCAGAAATTAATCTCAAAAATGGATTGAATAACGGTATTGAGTTTTACAAATTTGACATGAAAGCAATGGGAAAACACTATCCTAAAGGGTCTAAATAAACAATATATGTATAACTAGTGATAGGCGCACGTCCCAATGCGCATAAATTACGACGATAAACATGTTATTTATAGGACGAGGGGATGTGACATAAATTGACTATGCTAATTTGTGCTGATCAGTGCGAAACCGCTTTAGGGGTATTACCATGGTCGCCAATAAAATTCACCGATCAGTACTAGATACGTAAACAAATAGTTTTAAAATATAATAATCTCAATATTGAAATGAAAATGTTCATTCAAAAAATCTATTTTTCAATTATATTTTAAAATAATTTAATGGTTGATATTATTAACTGTTTTGTAAGTGGTAGTGCAACATGACTATTGCAAGTACAAAAATGATTATTGCGCTCTTTCTGGATATATTATTTGTAAAAGTTTAAGAATATGATAATTTATATATATATATGTGTGTGTGGAGTAAAATTACATTAATTGTTTTAGTTCAGAGTTTAGCTTTCTATCACTATAGAGAATAATACAAGCTTTTCAACAAAAAAGTACCGGAACAGACGTCAGTTTCCCTCGGAAACTGGTTCTGCGTCCGCAGCAGCTCTGTTTTGTAACTAGAAGCCGTGAACCGTCTTAAATAATTGCTGACTTACATATATGTTTTGCGATGGTTAAAGAGAAGCTGGCAGGAAACTATAGGGCAGAAGAAGGGCGGAGAGCAAAACGAAGAGAAAAAACCAAATATAATTTAAAATAGGTATATTCACAAATTACTTGAATCAAAATTTGATAATTTGAACAAATTGAAAGACCCTCTTTCATGCAGGTGTTTGAAATTTTTAAAATTCAATAATTAACTTTAGGATCGTTCCCAAACAATTTTGAAATTAAAGTTTCTGCAGTTTCACACATTTCCATTACTCGAAATAAAATTATTATAAAATCAGAATGTTCACTTAATAATTTATTTTCCGCTAAAAATTCAAAAACTGAAGCTGAGAAATGAAGACTAAAACATTAATACTTATACCAATAAGAAATAGAGGTTCCCATTTAAAATTTCTAATACCCCCCCCCCCCCTCCCTGCGGGTGTGGCGTTAATTTTTTCGGAGTCGGTTTTCTCCCTCTAAAATGAAAACTTTTCATTGCAGACATTTTTTCCGTCCGATGCGTATTTCTTAAAATATTTCGATATCCTAAGATAAAAAAACTCACCCTGTATAATAAAACATTTGAAGACATCAAATAGAGCTCAAAATAACGAATCTCTATGATATTTTTCAATCGTTTCATTGCCTTTATATATTTTTCCAACCGATAGTCCAAATTTTACAACTTTTTGGCAACAACCCTTCAATGGATTTTAATTAAAAGTTTATTAAACTAAAATTTGTTAGAGAGGAAATAATTTTGAAAATAAAATTAGTTTAGACGTACTAAATTATAATAATGTAAGTAATAATAAAGTAAGCCAGATGGCCACAATTGTACACTACAAAAAATGAAACAGATATGTCAATCGATGAATCGACAGTAGCATATTTTACAAACCAAAGTAGTTGGCTTAATCAATTTTTCTTATATTTTCATACTCACAGATATCCGTTAAGAAATAATAATTTGGACTCACCAGGAAAAAAAGTATTCATTAATATTGTAGTTTAATAGTAAGTGACATCATTCTGCAAACAATATGATAATGACAAAAAAATACCAACGGTGTTCACAATAACTAAAATATAAAAAATTGTAAATTAACTATTTTTTCCTTATTTACGTTGCTTTAAATCAAGTTTCTATTTGAAATAAAGTCAAGATAATTTTTTTAATAAAAATATTTAATTAGAACTGATTCATCTAAACAGTTTTCTTCCTACGTTTGTAGATTAAGGTTCGTGGATAAGGCAAACCTTTCCAGGGGAAAAGCAAGGGGCGTCTTAGTAGAGCGGCGGAAAAGCCAGAGAATCTTGCCTTGCGGCTACAAGAAAGAACCAACGTAGGAGTGGTAAGGTATATTCGTCTAGGGAAGCTCAATTTCAATTTCGAGCCCCCGGGGTGTCGTTGCGAAACGAATATAATTATACGGAATAATTCTGACGCGGCAGTGGCGGCTCTTAGAAACGAAGGAGGATCTGGTAGTTGCTCGGTTAAGGGGTCGCCACACCACCAAGTCATATGCAAACGAATCTTACATCAAGTGAATTTTAATTTTAATACTTTCAATAACTTTAGCGACAAAATTTCTAATTTGATAATACCACTAAAAATTATATTTCACGCGCGTTGTTTAATTTTTTAAACGTTCATTCGAAAGTAGTTTTATCTCTAGAAATGATGTAAGAAAACCTGATATATGTTTTTTTGCATAAAGTGCATTTTATTGCCCCCTGGGGAACAAACAAATCCATTTTTGACCCCCCAGTAGAAAATAATAGTGTGCAACATAGAAAAAACATTTATTTTGCGAGTGTGAAGTTTGATGTCCGAGCAAAGCGAGGACGACAATCACACGAGTAAAATAAATGTTTTTCTTTAGCTGCACAAAAGACTATTATTGCCGCATGAATATATATATATATATACCCTTCATAATTCGATGATTATGTATTTATTTAAATTTAATTTGAATTAGATTTAGTTTTTTTTAAAGCTTTCAATTTGCAAATTTCATGTGAAACTTTACAAATGTACAAGTTGGAATCAGCTTACGCACGACGAACCAGTCAAATGATAGCGAGTGTTTAATGGCTCGAAATTCCTGCCGTCGCGGAATGTCCTGAATGAAAATTAAGTCAAGTGTACCTACTAGACAATCCTCGCACCCTTCCCACAACCAAACGAACTCAAGTATCCCACAAAAGCAAATCGTTCCGAGTCTCCTTCTCCTTTACAGTTTTTCTTTTACTCTACTTTCAACTATTTTTCCATTCAAATGACAGGATTATTGATTAACAATTCCTACAACCATGACATTTATGAAGATCAAAAATATTAGTTATGACTAATACAACGGTACGATTGTCATCAATATTATATTAAAACTTCAAGTTCTTTGAAATGGAGAACGACACTCTGGCTACCACACTACAACTTTGATAATAACTCAAATAAATGAAAATCGAAGCGAATTATTCTTAAAATGATTTATGCTTGCTTATCGCAAAATTTATTGATCGAAGAGAACAATAACTTTACACAGTCTGCTATTTTAATTTAAGGGGTTACCCCTAGTTTTACCACGGAAAAGTTGGTCTTTTAAAAGAATTATTTGGAAAAAAAACACCAAAATTTTTTATAGGAACAATTTATTATATTAAATTGCATACTCTCAGCATACTTTTAGTAAATTTTCAATAAAAAATATTTATTATTTTGTAAAGACAAGGCCATAACGTAGGACTCCTCTTTTAAAACATGGTTAGTGATGAAAAATTTGTTTCTAGTCTTCAATCCGTCCATAAAAAAAGAAATATATGTAACAAAATAGCGACCGGTCAAAGTCAATAGTTTGTTTTTTCTTGAAAAAAGCGATCGTTTTCAGCTACATAAAAAACGTATGTGTTAAAAAAAAGAAATCATCGATTAAAGACTGGATTTTTGTGTTAAAAATCCTGCAAAATTTAAAAGAAATCCATTAAGTAGCTTTCGAGTAATTTTTTTCACTGACTTGAGAAAGGTCATTTTGAGAAAAATGCGTTTAAAGTTTCATGTACTTACAGTTTTGAACATTCATTCAACGATGGAAAAAAAATTTTTTTAAACTAAATGATTAGTTTTTGGTTCAGAAAATTAAAAAACAGTGTATTGTTCATGAACGATTTTATATTTGAAGGGCCCTAAATATAAATATAATAATTAATTTTTTTATGGAAAAAAAAATTTTGTCATCCTTCATTGAACGTTCAAAACTGTATGTACATTAAAGTTTCAACTTAAAATTCCACCAAAAGAAAAAATTTTTTTTGATCTTACGTTGAATCATCCACTCCGGACACATACAGTAACTTTTCTGCAGAAGTTACCGATTCCAAGAAAGCAATTTGTTGTTGCCTACAAAGCAATCTTCCATCGCGGGTCCTCTCTGCCGCGCGTTTGTCTGCCAACAAAATTCGGACTGCGTCAGTTTTTTCCGCATATGTGTGTGCATTATGGTCCAAATTCACTCCAATAGATTTCAGAAAAAAGAATAATGAATGTGAGCCTTCATTAAATAAAGCAGCTGCTATGTAGGCTCCTAACTCGACAGTAAATGCTCCACTAGACATAATTTTTGGATTAATTTTCCAAATTAGGTGGTTGAGACTCATTATTATTTTGGATATGTACATAAATTCACCAACACGTGTTTCAAGCAAAGAATATTTACTAAAATCATTATATATGGGTTTTATGGCGTCTAGAACATTTTTTAGTAGCGGTTTGTAATCATGTGCGGCATGAGATGACTGAAACGACCTGACACGCCTATCCTTCAAGCTCTTTATCTATGAAATAACGCAAAAGCTCAAAATTCATTGCTGTGGAATCCAACTCATAATTCATTCTTGAATTTGTCAGGGCGAAAATTTATCTATCAATTATTTTATTCCTCCTTATCAATTACCCCGACAACGTGATATTCTTGCTCCATGAAGACTCATTCTCCCTTACATCGAACGCCTTTACCACCCCTTATTCATCGCCCTCTCGACCCTTGCGTATTCCCTTTAACACAGACAGCCTCCTTTTCGAGTTTTCGCGAACCAGAAGAACCTCGTTCCATTATCCTGATATTAGCCATTAAAGACCCACGAAATTGCAACAACTTAAATAATTTATTTTAATGCGATCACCGACTAACCTTCTTCTAATAGTTACGCCCTTTCGGATTTATTTTTAATTAGAAGCCACCTACTCCGAAACGTATTTTCATCCAGCTACAAATCACGTGAAACGACCATAAAAAAGATTAGTCGAATTACCAAAATAATCGATTCAAATAAAAATTTCCATTCCCTCGCTTTGAAATACTAGTTATATACATTTAAAAATGAATTGCTCCCCTAAATTGACTCATTTTCACTCGGAGCACACAAAAATAAACTTTGAAATCTAAACCCCACAAAAGTCTAAACCGTTTACTTTGCAAATTTTCCAGCGTAATGAACATTTTTCACTTATAAAATAATTTTTTATTAAAATGACAATGACCTAGTATTTATGAAATCCTTTCTTTAAAATGACTGTCGTGAATCGATTTTCGCAATCATAATTTTATGAGATAAAATTTATTCAAAAGTTTCTTTCTATAAATTAAAATGGTGAGCTTGTTAAATTTAGCGTTGAGGGCACAAATATGAGAAAATCTGTCACAACCTCGACATTTGAAAATTGGTCGCTACCTGTACTTGACGCAATACGTTTTACGTGATACGATTTTCATAGCCATATATGTTAGAGATGCACTCAACTAGGAAGCCGCCAAACCATCTAGACAGGTTGTCTCTCATATATGCTTGTATCCCACAAATAAAAATATGACACGCGCCACCTACAGTCACCAAACTTATATCAGCGAAATAGAAAATCACGCTTCATTTCCATGAAAACGTGAAAAATATTTCAATACTCATAACATTCAAATTCTTTATAATATTTTAATTTTAGAATTTCAACTGAACATGGAAAAAAGATAACTTGAAACTTTTTTGACATAACTATATCGATTGAATCAAAGAAATAGTAACTCTTTAAAAAAGTAAACGTTCCAGGCAAAATATATGACGACAATGAATTATTTGATTTCAAATTTCAAAGCACATGTGACCAGTCTTTCCCATTCAGGTACACGAAAATCCAATTACTAATGCAATAAATCTAATAGACATGTGCACTAAATTTTAAATAAGATTATTTCAGAATTCATTTGTTCCAACCTTCATTTTAACATTTTTTTCGATTCCAAAAATTGTATAGTTTACCTTCGAAACTTGATTGCATTCTTTTTTGTTTTCTTAGCTGCACTGTGAAAACTGACCAGGATTTATTTTCGAATATAATTGGAAATTTTTCACATGGAAGTTTATCAAAAACTTTGCCTAAGTTGTTTTTGGAAAATCAGCAACAGTTTTGAGTTTATTGCATCCCAAATATTTTGCAAAAGCTCCAGAAAATTTTAATTTACATTTATATTTGAAAATTGCATACATTTTTTATTACACGAATAGAAATTTGATGGTTGAAAATACCATTATATTATAACACGTTTCGGGAAATATCACCAAGAATGATGGTAAAAATTGAAAATTCATGTGCCAACTTTTTTTTTAGTTAGGTTTTTCCAGCTAAACTGTTTACCACTTTACAAATAAATGAAAGAAATCGAATAGGAGCAACGAAGATCAACAGTGGCACTACGAAATGATGCAGAAAAGAAAATGTTTCTTCAATTTGGAATTATTAACATCGGAGATGGTAAAATCCACTTTTATTGAGTTGACTTTTTAAGCCGTACTGTAGTCGAAATATGAGAATACTCGAAAGTGAAACGTACCCATCATAGATGGTAAAAATTTGCCTCAATGTTTCCATTTTCAAAGACGCGCTGATTCCAAAACTCTGCTCTATACGATGACATATATTTACATCAGAAGATTCAGTAAAACGTTATGAATGCTTTTATTATGTCTCATTAATAGACTCAAATTTCAGACAGACAGCGAGTAATAATTGACATAATAAAATTTACCATTATGATGGGATTTTTTCACAACTTTTTCCAATAGTTCTGGTTTACTCTCTAAAATGGTACTTTTTCTCACGAAACGTAATACACTTAGCCATCAAATGTCTTTCCCTGTTCACTCAAGTCGGATAATAGGGGAACTGGGTTTAGGAGCTGCCTAGAATTAGTTTAGTGATGGTGCGGTGCGAGGGTTCGAAAGAGTGGCGATGCAAACAACTCGAAGTCGTTAAGTGCCGTAAGAAAAAAAGGGGCTAAAAAATATATTGTGCAGAAATAAAATCTGAAACCCCTATACTGAAATAGTTCTGACGGTCATGAATGTTTTGATCTGAGGACTACCTGAGTTTAAGGAGGAAACACTCGAAATTTCCCCTATTATGCGACTTGTGTGTATTTTCCAAGAGTATAGATCCTTGGTTACATATTGCTATTAAAAAAAGGAATCAGATAAGGAAAACCATATATGCGGGCTGAAAATTGTCTTCAAGCTTATGGGACCCCATTACAATTTACCTTTTTCCTTTTAGCTATGTACCAACTTCTAACCTTTGAATCTTAGCTGCTATTATACTCTCGAGGAAAACTCATTGTTTTTTCCCACGTGTTCACTAGGTAATTTCACGGCTCACAAATTCTGCATCACGCTTTATTATCCAAAGAAATTTGCTTTCAGTGCCATCCTGCTTCTGGAACTACTTTATTAGGTAATGTTTAGCAAAAAAAAAACTTCATAGCAATATAATAATCTTTTTGAACTGTATTTAAATCCAACAATCGCATTATTCTAATATCCTTTTAAATAAAACAATATTTTCAAAATTTTTGTTCTAATCTTCGCAAAGCTTTTATTTTTGAATAAGAATATTAAGCACAATACTAATTAAAGATATTAAGGTTATTTGAAGATAATTTAAAGCTAAAAGATATAGTTAAGTTTTTATTTGAAGCTGATATGAAAATATTTATTTATGTCCATACTTATACACTAAGAGAAATTTTAGGTATTTTTTCCAGTTAATTAGTTCAAAATCCCAGAGCAGTCGAAAGCGTCTTTTTTTCCACCGAAAGATTTTCAAATTCTTTAAAATATTTTTTCCAGTTTTCGTAGTTTGATTTGTCCGCAAATACATTCTTCAAGTCAAAGAAACCAGAAATCTGTTCTTATTGTTACGTCACTTCTACGTAAAAACTTACTTTATTCGAAGGTTCCTCATTTTATGTTGGAATCAAATGATCCTCGCTGAGGGATAAGGATAAGTCAGTGAAGGACACAATTATTATTAAAGTAAAACAAATTGAATTCATTAAAATAATCATTGGTTGTGGAAACAACACAATCAACCCAATTATGCTTAATTATGCCAATTAGTCTGTTTTGTAAATAAAATGTTTTTTTAAAATGTAGGTAAGGACAAATTGAACCACGCGAATTTCTTTCAGTAAATGAAAATATATGATAGAACACAGAATTTCTTAAGACATCCATCGAAAAACTTTTCCTTAAATAAACACGCCCAATATCGAGGAGAATGTTAATCAAATTTAATGAAACTTCTCACATGGTCGTCTAATAATTCACACCTTAATTCCCATCGCATCTGTTTTCCCATCATGAAAATTTTACCCAATGTACGAAATGCGAAAATTCTTAAAAGACAAAAGAGACATAAAATTTCCTGAATATCCAATTTATCACTTAGTTTTAGGCACAGCATTAATCTTCGATTAATCACTGAGATAAATTTTTTGCGTTCAGTCGCTGCACCTTCAGTTGCAGAAATTAAATAAATGTAGAAGAAAAGTAAAATACGCGAAAGGGATGGGAAGAAGGATAAACTATAAAAGGAATAAAAAGTTTGAGAGTGATAGAGGAAGACTGGTAGAAGCAGTCGAGGTTGGCGAGCGGTGATTTAAGGCCATGGCGCCGAGCGCGTACTTCTCTAAACATTTTAGCCGACCTTATTCCGCCTGCATTATTTCAACGTTAAGACGAGGCGAAGCTTTTTCGAGGGATGGTAAGCAAGGGTACAGGGGTAGCGGGTCCGGATCTTAAGAATAAGGCAAGCCGACTCGCCTAAGTGGCCTGATACATAAATATGCAATTAATCAAGCTAACTACCTCGGCATGGAACCTTTTTTCGCCACCCCCGCCTATTTCTCTTCCCTTTTTCTTTTCCCGTTCACTCACTCATTACTGACTCTCGCTCGCTTCGTGTCTTCCTCTCGCTAACTTTAGAATAGTTCCTGCTGTCCGATCTGGGGTAAACAGGTCCATTTACCTAAACGGTCCAGCAGTGCTATTATGCGAATTTCTACGGGCCGATGCGAAACTACAAGCCACCCTACAAATGAAACGCTCGTCGAGCAAATGACTCGTGAAACGAAGCTACCCTCTCCTCTATCTTTCACTTCCTCGAGTCCTAACAGACGATTCCCGTCTCAACCCTGCACAACCCCAGGATTGTGTATCTATACATGTTTTGTCCGAATTTGCACAAAAGTGACGCCATGTTACACAAATTAACCTTTAAGGAAAATGCCTTGAGTAATCTTTGGTAATCCCTTTACGTTAATTCGAAAATTATATGAGGTTTTGCTGATAGGATTTAAAGTGATGTAAATTATTAATGGGGATATGTTTTGCCATTGAGATCACAAATAATCACAACTACCTAAGTACGGGAAACTTCAAATTAACAAGGATTAGAGGTATTTATTTTAAGAATATCATATTAAAATATGATTGTACATAAAAAAAACTAGGATTACTAGTTGAGTTCTAGTACAATAAACATCCAGTTTGAAAGACATACATAACACATTACTCAATAATTTCATAGGATGACTAATAAAACAACAACTATTAGGCAAAATTCGACTTTATTCAGCAACATAGTCTCCTTCAAGAGTGATACATTCATTTCAACGCTTTTCTAACATTTCGATGCATTTTTTGTAGAACGATTTATCTTTGGCCTTAAAATACGCTTTAGTTTCGGCAACCACTTCTACATTGGAGGCAAATCTCTTTCCCTGGAGCATTCTTTTTAGGTCTGCAAACAGGTAGTAGTCGCTGGGAGCGAAATTCGGAGAATACAGTGGATGGGGAAGCAATTCAAAGTGCAATTCGTGCAATTTTTCTATTGTTGCGATCGACTTGTGACGCGGTGCATTGTCTTGGTGAAAGAGCATTTATTTCTTCTTCATTTGGGGTCCTTTTTTCGCAATTTCTTCCTTCAAACATACCAATAACAGCATACAATATTCGCTATTGATGGTACTTACTTTTTCAAGGTAATCTATGAATAAAATACCCTGCGCATTCCAAAATATGGAAGCCAAAAGCTTACCAGCTGGCATTTGTATTTTTGGTCGCTTTGGACGGTTTTCACCCTTTTCTGTCCACTCAGCTGACTGCCGATTTGACTCTGGAGTGTAGTGGTGGATCCATGTCTCATCCATTGTCACATACCGCATGAAAAAATCCTTTTTATTGCGCTGAAACACCTCCAAACAGCGCTCTGAATCGTCGTCGCATTGTTGTTTTTGATCGACTGTGAGCAAACGCGGTACCCATTTCGAACAGAGCTTTCTCATGCTCAAATGTTCATGCAAAATGGTGAATACACTGCCTTCTGGTACCTCTAAGGTGTCAGCTATCTCACGCAACCTCAATTTACGATCGGCCAAAACTATTTTGTGGACTTTATTTATCTTCTCTGGGACAACTGCCGAATATGGGCGCTGAGAGCGTTCATCATCATCGATGCTTGTACGGCCGCGTTTAAAATCAGCAAACCACTTCTCTACCATTTATCTCGATGGAGCAGAGTCTTAATAACACTTGTCAAACCATTGCTTTGTTTTAACGATATTTTTCCCCATCAAAAAGCAATGCTTTACCAACACACGGAATTCAGCTTTTTCCATTGTTTTGAAAATTACAAAAGTAGCGTCACTAAAACCACTGTAACCTGTGAACTAAACGTCAGATTGTCATGAAATTTTGACACGTATCATTTAAAGGTTAGTACTTCTTAAAGATCATATAGATTTGTCAATAATGGCGCCATTTATATGTCATCCAGCGAACTTATTGAGTGATGTGTTAAATATTGATGTTTAAGAGCGTTGAAATGAAAAAAATTATTTTTGAGAAAATGCAGTATTTTTACGCATAAAAATCTTTAATTTTTGTTAGAATACTACTTTTAATAAGGAAGCAATAACAGTAAAAAGTTATTAATCTTTGGAGGCAAAATAAAATTCTCTGAAAATATTCACACTGAGAAAAATGAATTGTAAAATTTAATATCGAAGTCCAGTGACTATAGGACAGCCATTTTAAACATAAAATATATAATCTTGATTATAAGCGGTATGATGTTAAAACATAGAGAAATTTATAGGTTATGTCACTAATAATCTCGATCATACTGTTTATAATTTTAATAGCTGTCCTATAGTCACTGGACTTGGATATTAAATTTTATAATCCATTTTTCTCCGTGTAACTTGAACAATGGAAGATTTTTAGTACAGGCCTGCAATTTTTATTTTACTCAAGCTATTCCGGGAAATATCTATATTTCCTAACTTATTTGAAAATTTTCTAAATGCCGGATAATTTTTACAGAATAAAACACAAAACTTAATCTTCTTTTCTTGAAGTTTTTAACCCCTGCTGTTTCTTGGATTGAACAAGTTCTAAAAATTAAATTCACTACGCGGAGTTTCTTGGAGAAGTGATAAATGATAGTCAGAGATATTAGAAACGTAAAAAGGATAGTGAGGGATCAGAAACGAAAAAATGGATAGCAAGCAAATGTTTTTTCGAACGCCTGTGCCTTGTATGAGTGTTCATGTTCTTCGTACACGAAGATAAGCAGCATAAATTTTAAAATGCGAGGCTGCGTTCACTCGCTCGCTCATTCCTCAAGCACAGAGATGATGCTCGCATGTACCGCTCGCACTTTTAATATTGCCTGCGTCAGTGTTGAAGTATTTACGGCACCGGTGGTATAAAAGCCGACGTCCTCCTCTCTACCATGTCCTCGCTATGAGGATCCAGCTTCCGCCCTCTCTTCCATTCTACACCTTTATTCTCAAAACGCGATACGACATTTATACGGCTATGTCATAACATCATGCCAAGCAAGTATCCGTCACTGGAGTGTTCTTCGGCCACCATCTTTTCTACGCCTATTTGTAATATTCTTTATACTCTTGAATTTTTTTCAGAGCTCGAGACTAAAAGGATCTCCTATACATATACCTCCCCATAGACGATTTTTTTCTCGTGAGATTCACGGTTGTGTTTGCAATGCTACATTCGTATCACTAATTTTCTGCGTGACACTAAAAAATTTCTCGCTAAATATTTAAACTTCAATAATGAAAAGAGAAATTCCTTGACAACGGATTACCAAGACAGTTTCGCACAGCGAAGGAGACGTTATTTTAATTTTTGGTTGAAGAACTCAGGGTCCTTTCCAGATTTTCCATATAATGAAACTATTTTCATCAGAAACATTGATTTTTAAATGTACTTAAAGTTCTGAACGTTCATTGAAGGATGACAATTTTTTTCCTTACAAAACAAAGTTAATGAGTATGTTTATATTTGTGGACTTACAAATATACAATCTGTCATAATACATTCTGTCAAAAAAGTACCGGGAGTCGATCGTTCAAAAAGTCCGCTTAAAGAGATTGTCAAAAACCTTTTTGACGCTAAATTGGCACCACTGTCGTCTATACTGGCGTGGAGTTTGAGTGCGATCCGTCATTAAGTTTGTTCACAATGCTCGATGCTGTCAGTTTATCTCAAGTGTGTTTAGCTAAAGTGAAGGAAATGGTGACTGAAAATCGCCATTTAAGATTAAGAGACATAGCCGCTGAACTTTCTGTGTCTCACGAATCAATTCGTACCATTTTAAACGACTGTTTGGACATGAAACGCGTTGCTGCTCGACTAGTTCCGAAAGACCTGACGCACCATCACACAAAGCTATCATCGTAAACGAATTTCTGGCCAAAAAATCAACGAATATCATGGAACATCCACCGTATTCACCTGATATGGCTCCGGACGACTTTTTTCTCTTTCCAAAACTTAAATTACCACTTCGAGGCACCCGTTTTCAGTTGGTAAAAGACATGAAAGAGAATTCGCGGCGAGAACTGAAGTCGATTCCAGAAAATGCTTTTAAAAAATGTTTTGAATATTGGATTATTCTTTGGCATAAGTGTATTATTTCGGGAGGGGCCTACTTTGAAGCGATAAAATAAATATGAATGAATAATAAATATTTTGTGTTTTATTGATCAATTCGCGGTACTTTTTTGAAAGAATGTATATGCGCTACTTTTTAATATACTGAAGCAAAAACTAATTACTTAGTTTTCAAAGAAAATAGTTTCCATCGTTCAATGAACGTTCAGAATTGTAAGTACGTGATTTTAAAAGTATACGCATGGAGTAATAAGAATAATCGAATTTTCGTTTCTTTTTTTTTTGGAATTTTGAGGACAAAACCTAAAACTAGCAATGGAAAAAATTAAAGTACTGGCATTTTCACAGATAACTTAAATGAACAATTTTACTACACATTGACAAAATAAAGAGTAGCAATATGCTTTGAAGCAATTAACTATCCAGACAAATATACCAGAGAGAAGAGACTTTAAAATTTTTTATGACGTATAGAAGAGTAACGATAAAAACTCAAATACGAGGATAGTCCTTATTTGCTCCATAAAGATCAATATATTCTACTTTTACTGCTTCGTATACAAGATCCTTATGAGTAGTTTTTAATTTAAAACGTTTCGTGTTTAAATTACTTTCACTAAAACACAATATCACCTTCCTATTGCACAAACCTGATAATCAGTAGAAAAAATTAATGCCCTATATTGAACAAATTCACAAACATTGATTAAAATAATTTTTGATTTTCAGAAAATTTTCGAAATGGGGCCGTTCACATAATACGTCACGCGATTTTTAGCTATTTTTACCCCCCCCCTTCCCCCATGTCACACATGGTCGCAAACCTCAGCCCCCCCCCCCTTTCGATGTCACGTCACACCTCTTAATTTTATAAAACATTTTTCGTTAACGCGTACCAAATCCAGTAAAAAAGACGCTATTAATTATTATTGTAGACAATCTTTTCAGACATTTTTTTCAAATTTTGTGGGTACACATTTATTGTGTGACGTAACGCAGAGGGCAGACCCCCCTCCCAACATGTCACACCGCGTCACAATTTGCTGACCCCCCCCCCCCCTTTCCCATAAACTGTGTGACGTATTATGTGAACGGCCTCAATCCAAGCTCTTGATACTGGCTAAGAACGATACATCTATCGATCATGAAGCTACAGATACATATACTAGTACAGTTTGATGTAAAATCGAATAGGGAGAATGTCTCGTTGGTTCCCTCACTCTCCAGAACAGTTACCTGGAGGTTTGAGGCACGTACTGAACGAGGCGACATAAATATTAATTGCCTGAAATTACATGTAAATACGAACAGAGGAGCAGTGAGAGAGGAAGGGCGAGTGTGAGAAAGGGCGGTTTAGGGTGGCTCAGTGGGAGGATTTGGCGACAGCACGTGCATCCTAAATGGACCATTATTCCATCAGCGACACAAACTGTTGGGTAACTCGGTCGAAGAGACGAGGACACAGGGCTTTCCTCATATCTATACATGCAGACACTGCGGTATTCCAAGTGCAAATAGTTTAATTTTTAAGGGTTCAAGCCAGAAGTTACTAATGTCTCGTTGACACTTGTGTTGCTAGCGATATATATATATATATATATGTGCGTGAATATGAATAGAGTCGACTGCCTGATTTCGACAAACAGTTCCCCTGTTCCCTTCATTTACACTTCTTCCATTCTGCCATCTATTCATCCAACGGATTACACTTAAATTAGGCTGTCGTATAACCGCTAGACGCACCTCTACCGGCATACTAAATTATATTCTGGTACCAGGAATTAATTGTTTCTTAACCACATTAAAAATAATCTCGAACGTCATGTTGCTCGCTGATTGTCAGAAGAAAGGAGTCAAGTGTAATCGCTCCAAGTCTGAATTAAACGGTAAAACTATTTATAAAAATCTGCCCGCTTCGCGGGAACATTCTCATCGCGCGCTTCGCTCGCAAGTTTGAGCGCGCCTAGGGCGCGCGATTCGATCGTCGCGCTTCGCGCTCCGTTCTTTCTGGACCTCGCGCTTCGCGCTCGGTCTTGTGCTCTCCGCATACATTTAAGTTTATTTCTTATAATTTAATACTGAAGCTCAAACTAATTTTATAATTATATTACAGATGATGTGAGAATGATGTAAGAATACAAAGTTGTTCATTTTAAAAAGATCTACAAATTTTGTCTCACACAGTTTCTAATAAAACATATATTTTTCGTTTCAATTCCAAAAAATACGATTAAAATTCAAAAATTCCATTTTTTAGACAAAATATGTGAGATACAAAAAAAACGTTTAGATGGAAAATTGTTTGCCTAAATAAGGTCTACAAATTCTCATTATTTTTTATATAATTCATGTAATTTGTGATGATAAAGATTGATTAATAATAAATATATAAATAATATACACAAATTGCAAATAATTGCATTGCGGACAGTATAAGAAATTAATTATATAATTTTTCAACATATTAGATAATTTTAGATTTAAGACCGATTATGATTCGATATTTTCAAATTCAAATTATATTCGTAATTGTTATATCCAAACTTTCTTTTTCCAATTGTGTAGTCCAATTTCAATTTTATGAATGAAAATCGCTTTTCATATTCAAAGACCTCGAAATGTGTATGAGTCAAAATTTGAAAACTATAGCGCTGCGTCTTATATTCTTTGGATACATTCAAGTTTATTTTTTGTAATTTTATACTGAAGCTCAAATCAATTTTATAAAATTGGAAATGTGAATTACATTTCCACAAAGTTACTAAATTTGTTTTTGATTTTAAATGAAGAAGGAAATTCAATTTACTTGAGGCTCTATCGGCCTTCAGGAACACATTCTCATCATGACAATCGCCCTTCGCGCTCCATTTTCTTTATATCCTTCTGTGTAAGTTTCTAATGAATTACATAATTAAAATAATTTATTTTCTTCCAAATATCTCAATAAGGAAAAATAATCCTAGACTTCATTTAAGCAAACGATTTTGCATTTCAAAGTTTATTTCGTATCTCACATACTTTGGTTAAAAAAAAGAATTTTTGTTTTTCAATAGGGTTTATAAAATGAAAACGTAAAATATACATTCTGTCAAAAACTGTCCTAAGACCGACACTTTCGTAAAAAGCGTTTTTTCTGACTCAGGGGGTCTCCAAATGTGAAGATTTGATAGGGATTCCCATAGTGATTTTTCACATAAAACCAATACCTTCTCATGTGATGAAAATGTAAAAAATAATCAAAGGTCAAGTTTTACAAGTTTTGGAAAATAAATTAAATTCTATTTTTCCGCATTTGGAATTTATGCACTCAAAGAAAATATTTGATTGAATCAAAAAAATTATTTGTTTCAAACACTTTCTTCGATGTAAATAAATGTTTTATTTTCATGAAACAAAATTTGTTTGATTCAAACAAAATATCTTTGGACCAAATAAATATTTGTTCGAATCAAATAAATTTCTGCCTTAAATCAAACAAATTATATCTTTGACCATATATATTAATGCATTAATTTCTTTGTTTTGAAGAAAAATTAATTTGAATCAAAGAAATTTTATTTCATTTAAACAAATCATTTCTTTAAATCAAAGAAAGTCGTTCAAACAAATCATTTTCTTTGATTCAATTAAATCTTTTTTCTGAGTGTGGTATTTATACAAGATTTTAAAACTTGGTTTTATTCAAATTTGATACATCTTTAAATTTACAGTTTTCTTTGCTCATTTCCTGATATTAATTTATGTATTTAAACATTTCCTAATTTTAAATGTATAGTATTAATTTATCTTAGTCTGACATTTTCTAACAAGATCCGATTATCAGACTTACACAACAACTCTATATAGAGGGCACGCTTAATGCAAGTCGAAACTTTCATGTCTCTATAGGATTAAGTTCCTACTGAAGCTTCTACAGAGATAGAAGTGAAGCCATCCAGATCACCGATGAATCAAACTCATGTGAGCGAAGTTGTTCCCTCAGTAATGGTTTCCTGGGACGCAATGCTATACTTTTGTTAGATCACGTTTCTCAGCTTGTTTGACTTAAACTTCTATTCTAAGTTCAATTGAACTGATTCAACAAGGTGAAGACCTTCAATACAAAGCCACAGGTTGCTCGAAGTTCACCTTACCATTTATATTCGATACAAGTATACGGAACTAAATTAAGCTTAAAAAAAGTTAATCTCCTGACTCAAAAGCTTTATAAAATTGTATTCCACTCATAATTTAATTTACCACCATGGAAATCCACATATGTTTACTCAAAAGTTTTCGCCTGCGGGATAAGAAAAACAAAGGACGGAATATCCAGTCAGGCAAAAATGCCTCTGTCCATTCGGTGGAAGATGATTATTCAGGAAATTATTCGTGGTAATTAAAATGCAGATAAGACGCACAAATCACTGAGATTTTTCGGTGTAGGCGAGGGCGGGATTGTTAGCGGTGTCCTCTTTCCTCGATTCTACCTTCTCGTTGGAAAATCCGGGCTCAATGCGGAGTTAAGTTGAGCCCATACCCGAGGGATGGAATATGTATATGTGTGCAAAACCGAAGGAAGGAACGAACGAATGAAATATACTCTGAATAAGAAATGAGGAGAATATTTAAGCATCGAACAGCGTTCCAACGTTAAAAATACAAGATCGTCCATGTTCATCGCTCTTGAATGCAACGTTACGATTACGGAATAGTTTAAATTTTCTTCTGTGCACAGAATATCGTCTCTTAGAATAACTCTTGTCCCTGAGTACTTGAGGCCTTCTTGCAATCTTCCAGAACTTCTTGAATGTTATGTATTTCTAGATGTGGTTTCGTATAAAATATTTATTCCCTACTCAATCTTTCATTCTGTCTGTATAGTACTTGTACTCTTCATTATTCCTAATGTGTCAAACCTTAATAAAACTTTCTAATTTTTTAAAAGCTTTCAAACTTTCTTCAAGCTTTCACTACAACTAATCCATTTTATTCTTTGAGTTGAGGGGTCTAGCTCCAAATATAAGGATTCCTAAAGAATTTGATTTTAAAATCTGAATCCTGTCTTCTAACTGCATAATAAGAAAGTCATTTACTCGCACTTGAATTCTTTCAAATCAAGAATCGATAAGTTTGGTGTAAGCTCAGTTCTTAGCTTCGGAAAAATCTTCCGATTTACATTGAATCGATATCAGGAATAGAAATTGGATGTGGGTAGATAATTGGATCAGGATGAAGATGGTACTGTTTCGATGGCAATTCAAAATGAAGCCAGGAGCCACGTAAGGTACAAACGATCGATAATCGCATCGAAGATCGAGCGGTAGAATTTAGCTGTAGGTAGTCAGGACAACGAAATATAACCGGTGTACGCTACCGATCGGGCGAATTGATAGTTAATTACCGGGAATCAGGGGCGGCCAGGATAATGGATGGGACAGGCCCGTCACCGTAATTCACGGTGAACGGATTTTCGTGTTCCCTTATATATCCGTCGTATAGAACTATATCAAAAACAAAGAGAGAACGAAGAATAGTAAAAGAGGGATAAAACGGAGAAAAGATTCTGAAGCAATAAAGGAACAAAGAACAAAATATCAGCAAAAATCGAGACAGAACCCTTTTTCTTCACCTTTAAATACTTTACTTGCTTTAAACGAAGAAGGAAAGAAAGTATTTTTAAAAATATTAAAATTACGAATAGAATGTATGAAAGGTCAATTTGTTTTCAAATGGAACATATCTTTGAAAAATTATAATGAATAATTTTGTTTTCCTAGCGTACAACTATTTTTGAAGATATTTCAAAATCGTGTAACAAGGCTAAAATATTATTGATAAATTAAAATAATTAAATATGAAAAAAAAACTTTTTCGTAAGGCAGTTTTGCATCTTTTTTTCTATCTTGCTATATTTCTCGTCTACTCGTTCTTCATCGTCCATCGCCCATTGCAGGGGTAATTAACTTTCTTTTAATTCTCTAGAATTAATAGCTCGGCAATCTTGAACCACCCGTGAGCACATTTTAATAGTTTAGGAACTTGCTTAACAGAACCCTGATAAATAAATGTTATGGTCCCTTCACATAAAAACTAGGCATATATTTTCTTGAAAATCGCGCTTTTTTCAATTAAATTGCTTAAAATTTTTATTTTTTAAAATTATTAACAATAACCTTCTTGTTAAAATATATTCTGAACTCTGAAATTCTATAACTTGGTCCGTACTTGAACAAATAATTCAAACCTGCACTGATAAAAAAATCAAACTTTTGACACAATATTAGTTTGCAATCGTAAGTAGGAAAATAATGATATCGCGTCTTTGGCGAATGCGCGTTCAGTCCTCGACGCCGCTGATTATTCCAATCAGCCTTAAACATGCAAGAGAACTTGGTGAGGGGCTCGTGTAAATAATTGCACAGTACTTTGAGTTTCAGTCTTACCGCGAACCTGCAAAAGTCTTCTTATCGGATTCTTTATGCAAATTAAATGAAGGGTTGGTGGAGGTAGAGAGGGTAACGACTTTTGTACTAAAAGGGTGACGCTACGTAAGCATACACACTCGGAAGAGCATAATGTATAAAATTATTCCTGGATAATGACATATTTGTTTTCGCTTTATCAACATTAGTGGCACGAATTTCAATCAGTTACAAAAAATTATACAAAATTACTAAGGGATTTCTAAGAAAAGGATAAAAAGTTCAATTCCCTACTTTCTTAAAAGTGAAGTAATAGTTTTTTACTAGAGCAAGAAGTATTATATGTGTTACAGAAAATAAAACCTAATTAGCTAACAGAACGTTTCAGGTACTTCTTTCAAATTTGAAAAATTAATAACAAAGCTCAAGCGCTTAAGTTTAAACTATAGCTTGGGTAGGCAAAATTTATACAGATCATCAGAAGTTAGTGTCAAGTAATGGGAAAGTAAAGAAAAGGAACTCGGACAATGTTTGCGAAGAAACTTAGAGACCCCTAAATAACCTGTGGCGATACAGGCGTAGCTGACGTCCTGAATAATCTCTCTGGCTTTAGTCAACAGATTCCAGGTGAAGTTATGGTCTAAACTTTGACTGCTTCTCCTTTTACTTGTGCTACCAGTATCATACCTTGAATTATCTTAACTGATGTTATCTAATATTTGAAATTAAATTTATCTAGACCAAAATTAATGAAGATCAATAACACTATAAACAAATACACAATGGAAATAGATTAATTAAAAGAAGTAATAGAAAATACCTAATGACTAGATAAGAAAAGTATATGAAAGAAACGATTATTTATGCAGACAAATTATACTGCTATTCTGCTTTTATACACTCATTTTCAAATGAAAACCTCAAATACATACTGATTTTTCAATGTTATGTGATATATTAGCCCCCTCTCCGACCTGATCTATTTTTGTCGATCAGATGAGTCTTTTGGCTAACAACCTTATGGTAAATGGGCTTGATAATATAAAATTAGACGAGCGCTTGATTCGTAATCAGACGAGTGAAAAGAGCGAGCGAAAAGCAGGGCAAATACCATCGCGTGCGCATTCATCGTAGAAAGCGACAAAAAAAAAGTAGTCCCCTTTTATATTCTTTAGTAAAGCGAGCGCTGAGGCTTGTCCAAATGAAGTGTTGAAGAGCTCTGCCAATACGAATTGCGAACGAAGAAGTAAAATGTGCCTTTGAATCGCAAAACTACAAAGGGCTCGCCGCCGGGCTAATTTGTCTGAATGAGCGAGCGATGGACCATGGGGGTAGAACCACAGGGTGGAGAATCAGGATTCGGACATAATTCTGGATAAACGCCCTTTCATTATTTTCAGCACCCTTTCTAACATTCCGTTTTTGTATTTCACTTTAACCAGCTACAGTTCCATAGAGAAGATGGAATAAAATATAGAAAATAATCTGAAAAAGCCACTCTAGTTTCTAGACAATGGGGAAGTTAGTGAAGACAAACATAGTGAAACCTTAAAAAATTAATAATATTGAAACGAAATTTTGGATTAAATATTTGATAAATGATTGCAATGAAAACAAATTTTTACATTTCTCGCATCTTTAGGATATGAGAAAAAGTTGGCGTAAAATGGTTTTCACGGATTCGGCTTGCTTAATGCGTGACAAGGCGCTAAAAGTGCCCGCACACGGATTACACCCGAACCTTTCAAACTTTGAAGGCGTTTTTCTCAAAACTATGTTTTTGCAATTTTTGGGCAGGATTATAAAAAGCTATTGGGCAGATTAAGTGTAAATTTTAACTGATTCATTTCTAAAAATTACTCAAAGTACCCACGTAGCAGTTTTTTGAAATTTTTATTCTTGCATTTTTTACAGCTGATAACGTCACGAAAGAATGCATTAAAACACATTTTGACAAAATTCTACGCGAGTACCTCGACCATTTAACAGCAAATAACGAGATTTTTTTCATCCGTGTTTTAGACAACTGGTTCGAGCGGCAACTTGCCCACAATTTCAGCATCACTTTTTGAGCAGGCCAATTACAACGTCCGGAGTAAATATTAGGCTTCAAATTAAACTTTTGAAAAAATTAGTCACTAAAATTGAAAAATATACCTCCAAAATAACGTACAATTCGTTAAAACATTTTAAGTGGTTCTTCCGAAAAAATCCTGAAAAGGCGCTCGAAGTACCGCCGGCACACAGGTGGACCCCCTTAAGAAGATTAGAGAAAAAACTAAAAAAAAAATAGAACAAAATCCAAAATAGCAAGTACATTTAAACAGCAAAATGCACTTTGAATGAATTTAAGCTCTAATTCAAACATTTTGAAATAAAAAGATTCTGCTCGGATAGATACTAAAAAAAGCGTGAGGAAGGGGGAAGCCTGATAAAGGCGCGTCGAAACAAGGAAGCGTAAAAAAGCCGAATGCAATTGTCGTGAGCTTAAAGAGCAAGTCTCCCTCAGACCGTATACTCAACCCCGAGGGCGTACGAAAGCAGAGCTACAGCGGAATAACCTTCTCTCCCTTACTTCCTGCCGTAATCGATCAATTGAAATTCGCTCGAACGACAATCGATTTGAAATCAATTGGAGCCACAGTGTAAAACTAACTGGATACGTATTTCTCTGCCTTAGCTCTGCAACCCCTTCTACCGGATTTTCTGCCTTCGTTTTGCTCACTCACACCGTAATTTTCTCTAGTATTTTTCCCCTCTGTCTCACTTTCGACTCGACAAATCGAATCTCTTCCAGCATTCCTCTTTGTCTATCACCCTTTACCAACCCACGCCTAGAAGCCCTTTGTTTTCCATCAACCGAACACTGAATTTTGGTCACAGTTCATTCGATTCTCTTTTATTTAATTTTCATTGGAGTCCGACACGCTCGCTTCTCTGTCTCAAAATGATTCCTTTCTTTCCTGTTTTAACCCTTTTCATATGTTACAATCACTATCCACTCACACACATAATTTCGGATCGTGCTCATCACGCGACTCACCAAATATCTATTTTATGTAATACTTAAATTGTGCAGACGTAGCGAAATTTAATTCAAGCAAAGAATGTGTTAATTAAATATTATATGTTATTTTCTAAATAAAATATTCAGCCGCGCCATTCCTTGCGATATCACTGAAAACTGTATACATTTTTTAATCTCTATATACCTGAGCTAATTTGCAAATTTAATCTGGTCCAATGCCCTTGAAACAAAATTTCCAAATTCTTTATTCTGCGAAAAATAAATATTTACCTGAAATTTAGTAAAATATAAACCGTTCAATTAGAAAATAAATATATTTATTACTTTAGAGTAATGTATTTGTCCATGAAAGTTAAAATTGTTTGGATCAATACTTTATTCCCTGCTTAAGTAATTATTTATTAGAAAAGCTCAGTGATTTAGCTACTTTAAGAAATATTTTTCATTTTAGTTAATTTCGTAAAACTAATATTTTTTAGCATAGCTATAATTCTTCATGATTTAATATTATCTTCAAACTATGTATAATTTTTGAGATGATAACTAAAAGTTTATAAAAACTAAAAGAACAATAACAGTTACTTGACAAAATGCTTTTTAACACATTAAAAAACTATAAACTTTGACACTATATTTTTTCGGAAGAAAGAAGTAATATAAAGAAATAATAATGTTCACGATTTTTCTAAATATTCATAAATTAAAACTTTCTGTTATTGCCACTTTATATTTTTGAATGAATAGTATTTCACTAAAAGAAACTATATTAAATAAGAATTTTCTATTTTTTTAAACCTGTAACAACAGTAAATTTTTGTGTAGATCATGTGAAAACTATAGAAATCCGTTGTTGAAAAACAATGAGGAACGCTTCTTGTAGACCAGAATAAAAACCACATAAGCTAACCTTTTTCTTTGGAAGTAATTGTGCTTGAGATCACTGCTGAAGACCTAAAAACAGAAATAAAATTAATTTTCTTGTAATATTATTTCGAATTCAACATTCAATTAGTAACAGCTGTTTTCGTATAAGTCTTTTATTTGTTGAGGTTAGGTAATGCGACACATAAACAGCAATAAACACATGCAGTTAATTAGTATCAACAATTTTACTAAAATTTACCACTTCTTAAGAATGTCAATTAAGACTGTTAATTTGGCCGGATCTGCTTATGTACGAAACAGAAAGAAAAAATCTTACCTGATTCCGTCCACCGCGACACCCGAAATCAGCAATAACCTGGACTAGCACACACTTAAACCGCGAAATATACTAAAATAATCACTTTCCGAAATAATACTCATGACAATACTTTGGGATAACAATGAAAATCCGCAAAAGGCATAGAAAGACCGACATTGTTGGTAACGACTATACTAAAAAAAACCGTCAAATCTGCGAGACAAACAAAGAACTACGAAACTTGAACGACACTCCCGGGGACTTGAAAGCACTCACAACTTCTAATACACACACCGATTTTCGGAAACAACACGTAAAAATAATTATTTCAAGTGATACCGGCTTTAAACAAAACAAAAACACGTGCAAGACAATATGGAGTGGAGACAAACGGAACGAACAAGAACTACAGAATTGTTGCGTACTGCCACAAAATGGCGTCAATCGCCCAGTGCACTACTACCACCCCTGAAAATCTTGAAAAATATTATACCAAAGATAATAACAAAAGAGAGAATTTCATAAGATTGTATGTAAATATGAGAAAAAACACTGACTTTTTCTATTATTTATCATAAATGATATCTGAAAGGGAACAAATATAACTTTATTTTCGATTTAGAGTAACAGAAAAATTCAAATATTTTCAACTTCAAATTTGTAATTATTATTTTTATCACCGCAGTTTTTTATTTCTATGTTTGAAATTCAATTAGTGTTTTTTTTTTTACAAGACTTTGACATTATTCTTCTCAAAATCAATCTAAATAGACAAGACTAATTTGATAAGGAAATATTAAATAGTTTCATTTTTGGAATTTTGCAAGATGGCAGTACTGCGCTACCATTAACGTTGTTCGAAACTTCAACTAACAATTCGCCATTGTTCACTGATCTTCGGTTGTGTTTACACGTCAAACACGTCTCTCACAAGTGTTTTTGTTTTTAATTGTCGAAAGTGCCAGTATTATCAAAGTCTACTGGATTAAGCTCGAAATGCAAAAAGGAATTATTTGATATTATTGAGCCATCGCACACAGGATCTTATTTCAAACGTTATTTCTAAACTTTTACTTTTGAACATAGATTGTACTAGTCTAATTTCAATGATAGATCAAAAAATGTTTTTGTATAGAGGCCAATGCGCGAGAATCGAATAATTTAATATCACTTTTTCATCCGCGGGCACAATTATTCGTGTTTTATTGACGTAAATTGGAAAAATGCCAAGAATTAATACGTTTTTTAAAATTCGCTGTCATTACTAATGAGTATATACATTCAAAAATATTTAAAATAGTGTTCAATTATGTTCGTACTTTTAACAAATAAGTGACTTCAAAGTATTAATCTTTTCGATTTTGGCACGCGATTTTCGTAGTTTGAAATTTATTGTAACGTTCAGCATTTAAAAGAATACTTAATTTACTGAGTTTTGTGGTTATTGAGTTTTGACGACGGCTGTTTACGTGAACCGCTCTGGACCTCTTCAACATTCAGATGCTGAAAGACTGATGGTGAGTCCTTTTTACGACTAATAAACAATTTTTATCAAAAAGTTTACTTTGTGGATAATATTGATAAGTCACACTGTCTAAAAGCTTATTTCTTCACAAAATTATAAAGAAAATGTTATTTTTGTATTATTTGACCATACTTTTCAAACTTATAAAAAAACGCTTTTGTACGTTTTAAAACACGTTTATGTTGTGATGTACTTACAGTTTTGAACGTTCATTGAACGATGACAAAAAAATTTATTTCAAAACAAGATTAATTATTATATCTATATTTAGAGCTTTTCAAGTATACAATCTGTTATTAAATATACGCTACTTTTTAACTTGATTGTGAATAAACCATTTAGTTAGTTTGCAAAAAAAATGTTTTCCACCGTTCAATGAACGTTCAAAACTGTAAGTACATTATTTTGAGGTTATTTTTTTATTTCAAAAAATCAATTATTCTAATTTTATTTCTCACAAACTGACCTAGGCACAAAACAGTATTTATAACTTTAAAGAAGGTAATGAGTTGGCTTTTCATTGTTAAGTTTTTTTAAACATAATTTTGTATACAGTTAGTTAGTATTTTTCTTCTCTTCCATAGATTTCCAGACCCCGGGTGCTCTGTTGCAGAAAAACAGGTTAGTTTAAGTTATTACTGTAACTAATTCAGATCTACTTTATACATGACAATGAGATTTTGTTTACTAAATTACACTTTCTAGCCCAATGATAAAAATATTCGATAAAATATTTGCCAATAAAAGTATTTTTTGGGTAAAAAGTATTTAATTCTGCTTATCTATATTATTCAATGAGACCTCTCTTTGAGTATTTATTTTATCATGACCATTATCTATCCAATCTTTTTACCTGAGTAATTTTAGATGACATACTCCATAAAACTTTCAGTTAGAAGCTACTGTAAAATCTGGGGCTCGTATTTTTTTTCATTCTTGATAGATAATTTTACTAAATTTCTAGCTTTAAACTTAAATGGTAGACATATTATTTTTAACAGCAGAATTTTGAAGCTAAAACAGAGATTATGCTGCAAATAAAAATCGCTGCTCAATGTTTTGGTGAGCTTAAAGATAAACAAAATAGAAAACAAAGGACATTCAAGGGGGTAGGAACATCGAATCTCTCGCAAAACCGCACCGGATGGCGGAATTTTGCATCGGACCGCGAAGCACCTGATAATTTAAATCGAACGACCCGAGGCAAACGTAATTCCGAGTACTACGGTCTAAATGGTCACCTAGCATGCTGGGTAATCGGCGAACCTCGCGAAAGCGTATCTATCCCTCTTTTCAACTAAATCCACCCCTTGAAAACGTCTATTATTTTCGTAATGGGTTTCGATTTTCCTGTTCCGTTTGGACGCGTCGAAGGATGCAAAGTCAGTTCAATTTAAAAAATCGGTTCTACCATCCAATGTATACTCTTGCAAATGAATACCTTACAAGCAAATTAAAAAACCAAATTCTCACTCCAGCTACAACTAAAATTACTTTATTTTGTGCTGTTATTCGCCGATTATTTGTCGTACTTAACGGTTACTTCATTATAGATAGAAAATTTTAGTTTATTTATAATTTACTAAATTTTTGTACTCTTTATTTAATTTTATTTAATTACTTCTGCCAAATATTTAAATTGTTTGAAGCTTGTCTGGTGAAAAATTAAACTTGTCTGGCCTAGAAAGACGGAGAGAAATAAAAGAAAAAGGTTAAAGACTGGTAAAAGGGTTGAAGTAGAGGGAACTTAATGAAACGCGTCTGACGAATAGACCAACTAATTATATCTGAGAGGAATTTATAAAAACGCCTGCCGGCTCGAACAGCGTCGGCGATGAGGGGCGATTCGCGATCATTTATTTCATTTTTCACACAGAAAGCCGTCAGTCTCTCCCCTACGTTTTCGTTTTCTTCTGTTTCATTTTCTCTGCCAAGTCGATTTTCCGGTTTCGGACGAGGGAAGCTTTTCAGGAACAATGATGACGTTTAAAGACACTCGAAACAAAACGTGGCTCTACTGATTGTCAAAACGATTATTTTTTCACCAAGGATGAAAGAACCCTTTTTCTTTTATTGACACACAAAGTTCACGCTAATTGCAACTCTTTTCTCCTTTAAGTTATAATTTTTAACTTCTTTGAAGTCTTTTTTTTATTAACTTACTTTTATTTATTTTTTGCAGATTTCGAGTTAAAAATGTCTGGTAAATCATAGATTTTTATAATTTCGAAAATTCGGTATCTCATTTTGCATTAACATAAGTTTACAGAAAAACAAATATCGGTATGGTAGGAATTTGGTCACGTATTCATGTCGGTCTATGTTCGTAAGGGCATGTGATACCTTGGAAACTAGCAAATTTGATTGATTTTAGGTTTCTACATGTTTCTGTCCAAAATGCATAAAATTTTGTTTCCAAAATCTCTTTCTCTTGCGAGTTTAACATGTTTGTATAAAAAATTATCTTTAACACTTATTTGAACTATTCATGAATTATTCAATAACTTCAATAAGTTTGATACATCATTGAAAGACATTACCGCAGTAAAAAATATCTGGTTTTGTCGACTTTGAGTTTGGTTTAGTGCCTCGGCTGTTCAGCTGGTGGTCCATGGACGAAAACTAATCTTTCCCATCAACTGAAACCAAAAATAAGCGTGTGTCATCTGTTGTTAACTCATTGAATCACCGACTGAACTCGGTAACCAGTTTTCGGCCGCGATATTCCCTGCTCCCATTTTCCTACTCAATGCTTTATCCACTAATTATTTACATTTAATTGTCAGCAATTAACAATGAATTAATTACGAAATCCACGTCCACAGCATTTGACCACAAAACCAAAATAGGCATTTGAAAATCTTGTTACTGTTACGTGTTTTGTTCATCATTTAATTATAAAAATTATTCTCCATTTTAATTGAAAGTTAATTAAGTGATATAAAAAATTTTTTGCTCGTTTTTATCGGAAAAATCATTATTGATTAAAATTCTTGGTTCCAGTGATAATGATTCTTTAAATCAATTTCTATCAACTCATAACTTATTTATACCAGGAATTTGTTTTTTTAAACCCCTGTAGAAATATAATTGATCGTACGAAAAAAATGTACAATTTAATTATTTATCTATAAAGAATAAGGTAGCAAGTTAAATATTTTTGAGAGACAATGAAATGCACTAAGACAGATCTCTCTAGTCATACATTTTTTTAATTAAAAAAATTACTTTCTGCTTCAAACATTTTTTTTTATATTATTTATAAACATTTATTAGCGAACAGACCTATGTTAGTATATTTTATTTAATTCTACGCATTTTCAGTTACCTATCTTATTTTTCATAGAAATAGGATCACACAAACTGAAATACCGGAGAAGTAGGAATGTAATCACGTGACGAGATTGGTCCATGGCCTTAAACCGAATTTATTTTTTACTTTTACATCTCAAATATCTTTGCAACACGGAAAAAATAGTTTAATAAAGTTTATAAAACTGTTATGTTACTCAGCTATTTTTTCTTTACATTCAGTAGGGGTGTGCAGAAAGCTCGAAGCCAGATACTCGACCGGGCCGAGATTTTAACACTTCGAGTCATACCAACTAATTTTAAAAGCTCAAAAAATTCCGGGTTCTTAAAAAAGTTTAGATACCCGAAAATTTCTGGATCTCCGAGCAGTTTGGGAACACGAAAATGTCAAGTTCTATTCCGGAGAATACACTTGGAGTACTCGAAAATTTCGAGAACCTCACCTGTTTTGGGTTCTCGAAACCAGCCGAGTACTCTAAATTTTTTGGTTGTCAGCAGTTCGAGAAATCTCGAACTCGACCGAAAAAGTCGAGCTCGCTTCGAGCCGAGCTTACGAGATTTTCGCATTCCCCTACCATTTACAAACATTTTATTGTCAACATTGAAGTCTTCCTATCACTTTGCTTCCCATTAAGATCAAATATGTATTGTATCAATACTGTTTTTATTTTTGAGTTTTTTTGTCATGTGAAGCTTACGTTACAAAAATGTTTCTTAATATTCCAAGAAATACTTGTATAAATATATCATCACGTATGTCTAGGATGCAAATTCTTCAAATCCCTTATACCTCAATGTGAACTTTGAATGACGAAGCATTTGAATATTTTCGAGTCACTTTAATAAAAATATGTAATAATAACTACAACACTTGAGTGGGAAAAGGTTTCGTGATACTTTTGGCAAATGCATCTGTCAGCGATGGAAAACGCGTCGCCAAAATGGCTTCACCCTTCCCCTCTTTGCACCCCTAACTCTCAATTCCCTTTGGCTTCCCAATTTCGTCCACCATCGTCCCCCTATACGCCCCATTATTGGGCACTACTCTGACCCTGCTTCCTTCTCTCTCTTTCTTTTGGCCTCACGGCAATTACTATAAATCAGAATCGCAGTCAATATTTAATCCTCGCGGAATGGTGCTAGCCGTCAGTTCGAAACGGACGAATGGAGCAGGGCATGGAATGAGGATAGAGTTATGGGAGTGGGGATGGTTAAATTGGTGGAAGGCAAGTGGATAGGAGCGCAGGATTGTTGGTCGCTGCAACAATGCCAGTAATGCGATAAAATATACTGTGTCCAACGAGTGGGGTTAAATGTGGGGGGCTCGTGAAAAAGGATGTGTGCGTGTGAGGTACGTGGGGGATCTGTCCACTGTCCATGCTGCTGACCTTCGTTCAACCGTTCCTGATCTATTTCCCCTAGTGCTGTTCCAGATATTCACTCGCTGAAAAACGATGAAACGCCAAACGGCCGTAAAGATGAAGTGCATCGGCAGCCGTTACATCGCTATTGCGCTTTTCGAGTAATCGCGATAATCGATTGCTTTGGTTGCGCGCTATCTGAGTCATATATTTTTCCGGGCTTCGGTTTACTTTTCGAGCATCCTGAAAGCCAAACTAAGATATTTTATATCCAGTAAACTTTGACGTCCGGTCGAAGAATAAGAATCAAAGAACCACAAAAGCTATTTAGAAGAAAAAATGATAAGAAATCGTTTTTATGGCTAAAATTGTGGTTTATTGTAATCAGGTTACTTTTGAAGTTGTTCAAATATTAATTACATTTTTATGAATCTAAGGAATTCAAATATTTATAAATGTTAGTTATTTTTATATAGAAAAGTAAAGTACACGGAAAAAAAGATTTACTGTATTAGCAAACGGATTGTTGATATACAATCTACATTTTTTTTGTTGGGACAGCAAAAAAAATTTGTTGGTTGTACAGTAACAATCCGTTTGCTAATATGGCAAATCTTTTTTCTTCGTGTAATCTGCTGATTTCGATACTTAATGTTTTTGTTATTTTTCCTCTCTAAAACTTACAAGCATATTTATTAATTTATTTGTGAAAAATAATTTATTTGAGAATGATATAAATTGTTCTTTGTTTCCATACAAAATCTTCAGTATCGAAGATATATTTATAATGTCATCGTCTGTACATTTGATTTTTAGTTTGAAAATACGTATTAATTTTCATTATGAACACATACAATTTCCCCCCAAAAAAATACATGAAGAAAAAAAATATTTGCTGTACTAGCAAACGTATTGTTGATCTACAAATTTTTTTTGCTGTGCCAACAAAACTTTTGGTTGGTTAAGCAAAAAAATTTGTAGGTTGTATAGCAATAATCCGTTCACTAATAAAGCAAATCGTTTTACTTCGTGTACTAAACCCGATATACTCAGAAAACAATTTGTCTTACTTTACACTTGTTGCAATCAATTATTTTGATACATATACATATATATATATTCTCAAGGAAGTATGATTTTCTAATGTTTATTGTTTATATTGTTGTTCGAAATCTTCATTCTTTGTGACCTTATCTGAAAGGATACTTTTTTAAGTGAGCGGATTCTTCAGTATACAAACGACTTTTATTGACTTCTCTAGTTTTTAGATGTACTGTATCTGATATTTGTAAAGTGAATCAAATTACTTGCGTGACTGCAGACAATAAGCACGCTGAATTGCAATAAATTATGTTTCATTAAAGAAGCAGGACCAACGATATGCTAGATTTGAAATGCCAGTTATTGCTGCCATTGTTATTTGTGACATTATTGCTGTCATTAATATTTTTATCATAATTATGGGTCACGACTGTTCTTTACTGCTTGCCTTTAGTTATAGGACAAATAATCGTCTCTCATTTCCCATACAAATGTAGAATTATTCCAAGTCACAAACGAACGAAATTAGAATAACTTAGATAACAAAAATAACATTTTCTAATTATTCAGAAATTTATATTTTTATGGAAGTTTACTCCCAAGATTCATAAGCAAAATTTATTTTCTGAGTGAAATAAGGTGAAGAGAGAAATTTATTTAAAACTGATTCATGTATGCCGATCAATTTGTACGGAACGAAGAAACTCGAGTGGGCAAGGAGACATTGTGGACAGAAGAATGGCTTCTCAAGGGTTAAATCCTGGGGGAAATCAGGAGGCAGTGGGCCTTCAGGGCAAACCTGCAGGCAGATCTCTACTGAGGTTTACCAAAGTAGCTTGTCAATAACTTAAATCTCAATCGTAACTTTTGGTTCCCAACTGATTTCCGTTCCTGCAACTCATCTCCTGCTTCTCCGTATGCCTAGTCAATTTCACTTTTGTATTTTTTCTCCTCTCCCTCGATTTTCTTCACGTGCAGCGAGTCGATTAAACGCAGCATAAATTGATTCCGATTCTTTTAAATAAATAAATTAAGTGAAGAAAATGTCAAGAGAAAAATATTAATCGTTTGATCAAATAATATTATTTCTCTATATGCAAAGGGCATAGATTCTAACCCTCGTTCTTATTCCTTTAAACCTCGCATCTCTTACACGTTTTTTTCTTCTTTCTTTTTTTTATGATACTACTGAAAAATGTACTAAATGATATTAAACAAATGAAAAAATTGACTTTAATGAGTTTCAACAATGTCAAAATGCTAGTTTGCATTCCTCGTACACTATTGTTATTTTCGGTGAGAGGACTACTCTCGACACCAAAAGTCTTCCGAGATATAGTTTTTCAAGCTTTTCGGTGTCTATAAAGATTCAATCTTAACCTCGTTATCTCCTTCGACCGATTGGACCTCACGAAAGCAACCTGCTCTCGTTGTCACAAGATTGTTTCTGTCAACGGAATTTTCTTTTCCACCAAGGGCTCTTTATCGAGCAAGGAAATCGTTAACGACCCTCTTTTCAAGCCGAACGAGTATCCAAAGAAGCGACTCGTTACGCAATTCAAAGGAAAGCGTATTTCTTCCCTTTTTAATGTCCTTCAAGTGAATCGACAAGTTCCTCTTCGAATACTTAGTGCCAAACGACACAATAATCTATAGAAAACTATTTAGGAGTACTTCGATGTTTAGATGCGGGTGGGCACTCCCGAAAGTTTGGTTGCTAAACTCAATAGCTTGGAATACCAATGCTGAAATATGAGAAAATATTTTTATCGAAAATAAACATGCCTACATCATTTCTAGCTAGCTTCTGAGGCTTTTCAATTTTTTCATACTAGGACAATAAGTATTGAGACTACAAGACAGTGGATAGTCAGCCAAGTCTTACTTTCCAGGATTTTGGACCTTGACTGACTTATAGTTTTACAACTCCAAGGAACTCTGAAAATGTCCTAATTTTCGTAATTCTTCGCAGACATGGCTCGATAACGAATTCATTCTTTCTTTTAGAGTACTGATGTGGTATTTAAAATTGCATCAAATCAGGTGGGTGTTTTGAACGATATCGTGTCGTCAAACTCAACAACAATCACTTCACCAATATGTAGTTGTAATATGCGATATCTCCTAAAATATACACTACTTTTTAATTCAGAACTGTGAGTATATTGCACCAACGACAACAGATAGATAGCCACTGACGTTGAAATGGTTTTTTTCATACCTTCTCATTTGCGATGAAAATGTGAAAATGTATTGATAAGTTTATTTTCTGCAAATTTTTTTCAAAAATATTATTTATTTCCTGGTGATGTGAATTTTCATGATCTAATAAAAGACATGCTGATAGAATAATTACTTGAATCTACTACTCAAGGTAGTTGTCCTGCCAGAAACCAGGTCTCTGTCAAAAAATGTTTTTCTATGATTTCAAGACTTCAAATTATATTATCAGTCGTGTCTTTTAAAAGAAAAAACACTATTCTTTGTGAAAAAATTTTAAACTTACGAAAAAATAATACTTTAAATAATGTTTTTTGTAATAGAATCTTTCCTTAATTTACATATATTATTTATATATTTTATCTATTATGGCTTTTTTTCGGGAAAAATATTTGTTACAAATATAGATCTTTTTTTAAAAAAAATTTTTTTCCAAAAATTGCTTTGAACGTTTCCAACCATTGCAAATTTTTATAAAGGATGATGTTTTTTATTTCATAAGACACGACTGTTAATATCATTTCTAGTTTTAAAATCATGGAACATTTTTTTCCAGAGATCTGATTTTTGGCACAACAATCTTAATCTTGTGACATATGCCACAACTACTTTATTGACTAACACAACTACTTTTCATTTTGGTTTTAGTGGCCAAACGCTTGTGATAACAATACAGGTAGTTACACCATAAAAAAAAGTAGTTGTGCTAACAAATAAAAGAGCTATGACATATTTTATAAAGCGGATTAGATGGATCAACTTAACCATTTTTTTCAGTGCATATGGCCTCAAAATATACTTATTTTGATAGTTTTTATTAACTATGGAAAAAATTTTAATTCAAATCTAACAATCGTCAAATTTCTAGGTGAAATAATAACTAGACCATTAGGAAAGGACAAAATTATACGCTTATACACTGGACATCTAAATTATAACCAAAATCGTCCGTTAGCCGTAAGAAATTCAAAACTTTTTTTTACTGTGACGAAATTAGCGCTGCTGTTGGCGTATTGTTTGCATGGCATTTATTGGCTTCCAATTACTTAAATTGACCTAAAACTAAATTGATATATATCTAGATGGCAGTCGCGTAGTAGACAATATGGAATGCCTTGCCAGTAGAAACGTTTTTATGTTATACACAGGAGTCATATGGATGTAAGAATTGTCACAGGTTTCACTTTACTGTTCCCTTGTCTATATGTAGATTTTCATATGACCATAAAATTTTGAGTGTAGGCTTCTAGCTATATCTAACGCTTCTTGCTTACTACATGCAATCCACAATTCTCTGTTTCAACATAAAATTGCCAATTGCTTTCTCTATCAATGAAATGTCGTATAAAAATTGCACTAGTATCGAAACGTTACCATATCATTCGCTTTTTCAGCAAATTTTTCATGTATAGAGAATATATTCCAAATTTGAAAACCAGATGCATATGATAAAAGCCCTGAAACTAGCGATAGGAATCTACTGACCCTGAAGGATAGGTTACAGATAGAATTTATATCATACAACTCAAAGCTTGTTAGTTCTCGATCTGAACAGAGAAAATAACAGTAAAAAGAATTAAAAAGTAGCGTATATTTGATAGCAGATTGTACATTTGAAAAGTTCTCAATATGCACATATTAATACTGTAAGTACAATAGTTCTCAGTACTTTCTTACTGCTATAAGTCTAGAAACCGTAATTTTTATATAACATCCTTACTAAGTAGCATCAGGAATGTGACTAGTAGAATAGGACCCCCCCCCCCCCCCTCCTCCCAACTAATTTTGCGACTTTAAGGGGGTATTCTACCCGAGATGGTCCGAAAAACCTAATTTTTTTTTTAAATATTTATGACGTAGACAACGAGTTTTACGAGAAAGAAGAGGGGGCAATGTATGGTCCCAGAATCGCTGATTGACCGTGAGTTATATCATTTGCATGTACCGTGATTGTAAATCTTTAAACTCGTTTTTCCCGAAACCGTTTTTTTTCGAAACTGCGGACACTATAACTCAAAAACTATTGATCCAATTATCTTAAAATTTTTTGAGCTTACTTAGCACATGTATAGTTTTGGCCGAAACTAGGATTATGCCTAAAGCATTTATTTAAATATTGTTTTTAATACAAAATACAAACAAAAACAGGGCAAAAAATCATCTAATTTCTCTAAAAGTGGAAAAAAAAAATTTTTAATTATTATTTTTATTATTCCCTAGTTCAGGCGATAGCGGGAAGTGTAAATGCTATAAAATGGGTTAAAATTTGTTTTTCAGAATCTTTGAACGGAAGATATCGTGTCCGCAAGGGAGTAACTGTTTTCGGCAGCCTCAAGTGTAAGCGGCGTTGATAAAACAATATTTTTAAAGATTTTTTCAAAAGTAAAAAAAATTTCATTATCCATATCCTGTAGAGTAACTGACGAAAAATTGCGAATCAAAAAAATTGAAAAGTTTTTTTTCACAACGATTTAAAAACATCGATATTTCGGACCGACTCGGGTAGAATACTCCCTTAAGGTTGTATGTAAAAAAATCGATCTCTGGTAGAATTTTTTAAAAGGGCAGCTGATATTTAAATAGAATAATTATTTATATGCTAAATTAATTTCAAATTTTTCAACCGTACCGATGCAGAGATAATTAATGTCAAAGTTGACTATTTTAACACGTAATTCATGGGCAATGCATTGGCACTCCCCACATTTTAATTAGTAGTAATTAAACGCTCTGGTAGAGAAATTTAAAAAATGTCGGTATTTGTGCTGCTTGCAAATATAAATTTTTGAATAAAACATCAAATCTCTCCACCGTGCCGATTTATAGATAATCTAATTTAGAACATCTAAATTTCAGTCACTTTCAAACAGATAAACGTAACAGTATCGCGACCCGGCAACACTGTTCCCTTTCTTCAGCTTGTCTGCTGTAGGTCTCGACACACACACACACACAACCAGCTTGGAAGCATACGTGAAATTGCCGGCAGAATATTTTTTTTTCCTCGCTTTAACCAGTCCTGAATTTTGACGCACTTCATAGTCTAAAGTTTTGTTCATTATAAATCTTTCTTTCCATCTCACTTGACCTGACATTTTTTTAAATGCTAACAATAACCTTTGACATCCAGCTATTCAAACGCATATCGCAGTTAGGTATAAATTACAGTGTTGCATGATCTACGAGTCGGCCGCTGGCATAGCATTCGTGACTATACGTATACACACATACTACGAATTCTAAGCCAGTAGTAGCGCACTAAAATTTTCACTCTACGAGCCCATGAAATTTTTCCAAAAAAGCATAGCTCGAAGGCGCCCCAACGGGACTCTACTATTTGTGCGGGGATGGGGCTTAAATTCACCCTTAAGATGCTGTAAGAATACACAACGAAAATAAAACTGAGATGGTCTCGGTCGATTACGGTCCTAACGCCAGTCAGAGACAAAGAACGATTCAAAATGCCTCCGCAACATGATTCACATTTTCGCGACTTTGAGATCCTATAGGTAGGTGTAGTGATTCAAAAAAGTTGTTGCATCAAAGCTACATCTCCCAAGATTTGTCTAGGACCTTCCTAAAGTCGATATTTACTATAGATCTCCTATAGTCAGGCTATAACACTCGTTGGTGATATTTTCATCTCCCTTCTTTTCGAGTTTTGCGACTTTCAGCTTATGTAAGACTGCTCTGGGTGAATGTAGGGGCTTCAGAAAGGTACTTGCATCAAAGCTACAACTCTCAAGATTAACCTAGGACTTTCCTCAAGTCGATGTCTACTATAGATCTCCTACAGTCAGGCTACAACCGTCATTGGTGAGATTTTTATCCCCCCTCCTTTTCGAGTTTTGCCACTTTGAGCTGCTGTAAGACTGCTCTGCGTGGGTGTAGGGGTTCAGAAAGGTTCTTGCATCAAAGCTACAACTCCCAAGATTTGTCTAGGACCTTCCTAAAGTCGATGTCTACTATAGATCTCCTACAGTCAGGCTACAACCGTCATTGGTGAGATTTTTATCCCCCCTCCTTTTCGAGTTTTGCCACTTTGAGCTGCTGTAAGACTGCTCTGCGTGGGTGTAGGGGTTCAGAAAGGTTCTTGCATCAAAGCTACAACTCCCAAGATTTGTGTAGGACCTTCCTAAAGTCGATGTCTACTATAGATCTCCTACAGTGAGGCTACAACCGTCATTGGTGAGATTTTCATCCCCCCTCCTTTTCGAGTTTCGCGTCTTTGAGCTGCTGTAAGACTGCTCTGCGTGGGTGTAGGGGTTCAGAAAGGTTCTTGCATCAAAGCTACAACTCCCAAGATTTGTGTAGGACTTTCCTGAAGTCGATGTCTACTATACATCTCCTACAGTCAGACTACAACCGTCATTGGTGAGATTTTCATCCCCCCTCCTTTTCGAGTTTCGCGTCTTTGAGCTGCTGTAAGACTGCTCTGCGTGGGTGTAGGGGTTCAGAAAGGTTCTTGCATCAAAGCTACAACTCTCAAGATTAACCTAGGACTTTCCTCAAGTCGATCTCTACTATAGATCTCCTACAGTCAGGCTACAACCGTCATTGGTGAGATTTTCATCCCCCCTCCTTTTCGAGTTTCGCGTCTTTGAGCTGCTGTAAGACTGCTCTGGGTGGGTGTAGGGGTTCAGAAAGATTCTTGCATCAAAGCTGCAACTCCCAAGATTTGTCTAGGACTTTCCTGAAGTCGATGTCTACTATACATCTCCTACAGTCAGACTACAACCGTCATTGGTGAGATTTTCATCCCCCCTCCTTTTCGAGTTTCGCGTCTTTGAGCTGCTGTAAGACTGCTCTGCGTGGGTGTAGGGGTTCAGAAAGGTTCTTGCATCAAAGCTACAACTCTCAAGATTAACCTAGGACTTTCCTCAAGTCGATCTCTACTATAGATCTCCTACAGTCAGGCTACAAGCGTCATTGGTGAGATTTTCATCCCCCCTCCTTTTCGAGTTTTGCGACTTTGAGCTGCTGTAAGACTGCTCTGGGTGGGTGTAGGGGTTCAGAAAGATTCTTGCATCAAAGCTGCAACTCCCAAGATTTGTCTAGGACTTTCCTGAAGTCGATGTCTACTATACATCTCCTACAGTCAGACTACAACCGTCATTGGTGAGATTTTCATCCCCCCTCCTTTTCGAGTTTTGCGACTTTGAGCTGCTGTAAGACTGCTCTGCGTGGGTGTAGGGGTTCAGAAAGATTCTTGCATCAAAGCTACAACTCTCAAGATTAACCTAGGACTTTCCTCAAGTCGATCTCTACTATAGATCTCCTACAGTCAGGCTACAAGCGTCATTGGTGAGATTTTCATCCCCCCTCCTTTTCGAGTTTTGCGACTTTGAGCTGCTGTAAGACTGCTCTGCGTGGGTATAGGGGTTCAGAAAGGTTCTTGCATCAAAGCTGCAACTCCCAAGATTTGTCTAGGACCTTCCAAAAGTCGATATCTACTATGGATCCTCCACAGTCTTGTTACAACAAATGTGTATGTAAAATATCGACCACACGCTCAATTGAGATAAGGTAAGATAAGATAAGACTAATTTCATAGATTTTATGGATCAATTCTGGTTTGTGATTTCATTTGGATGACTTGGACTTGGTATGGTTTCTGTGCTCGCACGACCAGAACGAAATTCGCCAAACCACTTTTGAACCATTCCACACGACGGAGCAGGGTCCAAATAATAATATTTGTCGAGCTTGGCCTTGGTTTCTGATAAGGGTTTTCCACGCAAAAAGTAATGTTTAATCAACACAGGAAATTTACTTTCTTCCATTTTTGCAAAAAATTTATAGTATTGTCGCTTTCATACACTAGCTTGTAAACTAATGATAGGATTTGGCTCACAATTTTACAAAAGAGTTTTGAAGGATGGAACTTGTTAAAAATGATAGCCATTTGTTATCAGTGACCATGTCTCAGAAATATCACGTCAATATCAAACACCCTGGTAGATCTACCATAGATAGTTTACAACCTTCATTAGTGGTCTAATTACATTTCTGCCTGTTGGAAAAGTTTAAAAAAAAATGTTATCATTTATCAATTTTTTTTTGTTTTCGGGTGCTTGCAAGATATTGTTTGTAATTCTGAATTTTTTTCGTGGAAAAAAAAATTTTTAGTTCCGATCACTAAACGTCTCAAACATTAGCCCAATAAAACTAATCCTTATACCCACGCGCTAGTACACTAATAATATTATAGATATATGATATTAATACCTTCTATTGATTTTGTAGAGGGCAAAATAAAATAATATTTCTATTTATTTACTTTTAAAATTGGAAATAAAAGATAAAGCTTTTCTCAAGACAAGATTATCTTAACTACAGAATCTTTGAAACTTCGAAACAACAGAAACAGAGTTTCATCTAACGACATTAATCATCATGGGTGAGAATTATTCACCGTGTGCGATCGCCTTGGCGCCATTTATAAGGAAGTTGTGGGGAAGAATAATTTGAACTAATGACCAACAAAGACGGAGTGAAAGAAAGTTCTAAATACAGACAAAGAGAAAGCGAAAAAGAAACTAAAAGGCGTGGAAAAATTAGTGAAGGATGTAAATGGGTAAAGAGGGTTGAAGAGGGGACATGTAATGGTGTATTTAAGTAAAGTCGGTTGTCCTGATGTGCGCTACGAAGTTTATGGTTGTATCGTGTTAATTTCGGAAGGTTAATCCTCCTCGTTACGTCGCAAAATGCCTTGGCGCAACGATCATCCACCTGGTCGCTCAATTAGAAGGCCGCAATGCGAAATAAGGGCGGCGGTATGATTTTTTTGCTTTACACTTTTTTTAACGTTCTTCGCCTCCTTATTCGCAAGACTTGTTCGTGACACGTCTACATCATGTAAATGTAATTAATTTCCTTAACATATAACATTCGCACTGTGTTTTTACGAGTGGAGAAAAGAATATCAACTTCTGCAGAATTGTAGCGATCGTAAACTTTGATTAGCTTCCTTTCATGCACTGAGACGAGCTCGGCCGAGTTATTTCACAAGTTTAAAAAATTCCGGGTTCTTAAAGGATTTATCCTAAAATAAGGTTACCTTAAATTGATATGTTAAGTGTTTTTCATATGGGCAATCACTTCCGAGGAGTACGTTTGAGTACTCTAAAATTTCGAGAACCCAAAAAAATTCGACTGCCCTACATTCTTGGGATTCTTGAAAATTTTAAGAACATGACCTGTTTCGCGTCCTTGAAACTAGCTGGGTGCTCGACATTTTCGAGTTCTGGAAGTATATCGGGTACTTAAATTGTTTCAGGTTCTGGCAATTCTTTAGCACCCGAACAATTTCGGGTTTTTAAAAAAGTTAAGGTAGCCGAAAATTTTTGGTCCTTGAAGTCGTGTTATACTTTGATTCAAAATTTGCCTGAAGCGATTGCTCATGCGAAAAATAGTTCACATATTAATTAAATGCATTTTGCACGATTATTCTTCTTTCACAAGAAGATTTGAGAGAGAGACGTAGGGTCATTCATACATTTATTCTGCGATAACAAGTTATCCAAGGCAAAATTGCTTCCTGGTGGTTTGCAATATACAACAATTCTGCTTGGGCTACAAAGTTAGTCCTTTCAAAGTTCACATCGAATTCTCCCTGTGAGTATTTTGGTTCCCTAAAGGGCTTACTTCTCGATGATAATAATTTCATTCTCCTCATTTGCAATACAGTGTAATATACTTCATATTTACTTTATGTCATTAGATAACATGTTTGTGCGAAACTGTAACTATAGTAATACTATTGCTAATATACTTCTAAAAAATCGAAATTCATCATGGATTTTCAAGATGACATTTTCTCTTCTGTAATGAACTATTTCTCTGAGTTACTTTTCATTCAAATTAATATTTCATTACTTCTAAAATAATCACATGTATCTTCATATTCATACTGGTTTGGAACGTAATCTGACACACTCTTGAAGCAATTATTAAATATTCACATGTCCCAAAGTTTGCAATCTGGCAATTTGGGCAGTTGATTTCGTTGACTAGACCCAAGTTGTTATATTAGCTTTAGGGGAGACAAGTTTCAGGCATTCAATCTATCACGACAATTAGTAATGTCTCGACACTAGCTGACATATATATGCATGTGGTGAAGAGAGAAGGTATTAGACACATAGAACCTGACTTGAGTATAGAAGGAGGGGAAGAAAGAGATTGTAGGATAGACGACGGTAAGAGAGAAATACAAGGGTGAGACAGGCATAGAAGCATAGCATCAAAACTTGCCTGAGAGAATCTAAACTAACTGAGTAACTCTCTACGATACGACTTGAGCTACGTTTCTGTGTAGTGGATTGGTAGGTTTTAGTTGAAGAGAGAGTCCATCAAGAGTAAAGGCGGGGTAAGAAAAGACGAGGGTTATTGGAGCGACTGAGAGGTGTGGGAATTAAAGGGGTTGATAAGGATGACAGGGAAGGATGATAATGGAATATACCATAGAGCATACCTCGCGCGTACATCTCAAAGCGTGCATAATTGTGACCGCATCTCACCAAACTATGACGTATTCTAACATTATCCACTATTCCAGTTGGATCGCAATACCTTCTCTCATTCTACCAAGTGATAGCTAACTCCTTTCTACGCGCGAACTTGACTACTAACCTTTAACAATCGGGATTAAATCGCGAACAAATTTATCCATTGTCTCATTTTCTCTACTAGACTTAGATAACAGCGATAAAAAACTGAGCAATGTTTCTAAAACTGGTTTCGTTATTTACAGTATTTTGGATTTAAAGTTTCATTTCACTTCTCGGTTAATTAGAAGACAAAATTTCTCAGGGGGGATTTCACTTAAATGATGAGACATTAATGTATTATACAATTATTAAACTAGAAAATGATTTTTTATTTTTTTGCAAAAATGGCGGTTTTACGGCGTGCACGATAACTCGGTCCAGGTTCAAGCTAGAACACTGAAACAAAATAAATTTGTTTCTTTAGTCCAAAAACTGGCAAAATACGTAACCATATTTGAAAATATAAATGCAGTTTCAAGAAAAACAAATTTAAAGTTTTCGTTATGCTAGCGCGCTAAGCGCGCCTCTACTCATAGTTCGAAAATTGCCCATTGACTTTTGATATCAGTTTGTAACTAACGGCATATCATTTTCGTATATATAGAGAGTACTTGAAGAACAAACAAAAAAAATTCGATTTTTTGAAGCGACCAAAGTGGTGTAATCCCTTAAAAGACAAGGTGATTTATTGTACAAAGCTTTATTAAAACGTCCCTTGGGGAACAATATACAAACATGTTTTGGTCTACAAAAAGTTGTTTTTTATTTAAGAGATGCCTTCGTTCTCTCAAGGGGTTGATTGTTGAACCCATAATATCCCTGTTGATTACCATCTCACACTTTAATTAAAGGGGTTTATAAAATCAAGTAGTTTCTGTCAATCTACCTCAAGACAGAAAATTAATGTTAATTAGATACGTAACAACTCATGCAAAAGTTAATTGCAATAGTTACAGAAGATAACTAATTACTTATTGTAATTTTTATTAGCAATTAGCTTGGGCGTTAATTGCTCTCGGTAATCGCCCCTCCCCGCTTTCCTCTGCTCGCTTTCACATCCTTATTTCATAGCATTTGAGACAATCACTACCAAAATTTATAGTTCAATTTATTTCAATGTCAATTACGACAAATATTTGAGAAATGAATACTTTTTCGAATTTCTATATTCTGTAATTCCTAAATTTTTGGGCTTCTGATTAAAATGTTTTATCTTGTAATTGAATTGTTTATTTTAATTATTCTTTTTTATGGTTTTTGCAATACTGGTATAGGAAAAAACTGTAGATGATAAATCTGGATTTAAAAAATTACTTAGTGCTGCAAGGGTTGGAAAAAAGTAAGCGCAATAATGACATATCAAGGTAGTGAAAGTGCTTTTATCGAGAGCTTCGACGTGTACTGGTCGGAAATATGAAATGTATTCTATTTAGCGTACTTTCAACAGCTCGCTTCGTATTTTAACTATGAGGACTCGGAAAACCCTGTTATTATTTACGAGCGTTGCACATTATCCAAAATGTATGAAATATTCGGCGCCGTTCGTTAGTAACGGTCATTAATCTCGCATGCGAAAATTAATTAGCATTTCGAAAACGTAACCTCTGCATAACTAGTTCGAGCTTCGATATGCCGATGGAAAAAATACGTTTTAATAGCTTTTTTGCATTGTTATTTTGCCTCTTTGAAATAATGTGTCCATAATTTGATTCAGGTGGTTGTTTAATGGCAGCATGAAAACCAATTTATGAACTGTTTTAAAGTTTCAAATTGCTTAATGGAATTTTTGTTTTATTCTAGCGGAAACTCAAAATGATAATAATTCCAATAAATCGTTAGATTGGAAATGTGTTTTTAAATAGCTTAACTTTATAAGTGTGTATAATAATATATGATATAATTAAATTTATTTTGGAATAACTAAGTAATTTCAATTGAAGAGCTTAGGTGTCGTTTGTACCAATTTTGTAATTGTTTTCTCGATACCTATTAACTTATGGCGTAAAAAACTAATCATAAATTTTTTTATCTAATTTTGTTTCATAGCACTTGTTAATTATTGACAAATGCACCAGTAATATAATAAACATCCAGTATGAAACAATTAATGTCAAAATTTTAAGTTTGTTTTAATTTTCCGCATACTTAAAATTTTACTGTACTAGTGCGGTAAAATCTGTAAAGTTGATTTCTGTCTATTCTAAACAAATTTCTGTTAGTCCAAACTAAAAACCCTTTTTAGGTCCGAACAAATTTTTTTTCAACCAATATTTGATAGTCTTGGTCCGAAGCTTGAGGCCAATTTCGATCCAACATTTAACCAGGAAAATATTTGGTTAAATCAAAATTTATTTACTTCCACCATATTATTTGGTTGTTATACAAACAGAAAATTTTTTGGTTGATTCAATCAAATATTTGGTTACTTTTAATAAATTACAAGTATTTACTAGATTCAACCAAAAAATTTCTTTACGTCAAATAAATATTTTTTAAATTCAAGAAAACGATTTTGTTTAATTAACAAATTTTTCTGAGTGTTAGAGTGTCTACATTCCAGACTATGCGCTAAAGTCCAATCAATTAATCAATGGCTCCTTCAGTACTCAATTGAACAACGTGGAAGGTCTGAATAATTCTCATCATATTCCCTGTGGTACGTTAGCAGTTGGTATCGTTTGCCGATGGACTGTTGATGTAATGCATCGATGGTGTACAACAGCAACATAACGACAGATATTGACAGAGGTGCAAGCCGAGTTACAGCCGCTCTCGTAATAGCAATAGTGGTCGAAAATGACCTGTAAAAGGGGTAGAAGGATTATTCAGTAGTAGGAAAGGGAGAAAGAGAGATAGATACGAGTAGGGAATACCGGCGAGGGTGAGGCAGATAATCGTTGGTTGGCTGCATTCGTGAGAGCACATTAGTGTTGCTGTTTGTATTTGAGTAGAGGAAAGCGCTGGACGTTGTAATTAGGCACGACACATCGCGCCCCTGGGACCTTTGCAACCCCCTCCTCCATTCCTCTTCACCCCTCAGGCTTTATACACAAGAGAAAAGCGTGGTATACTCGAAACTGGTATGTGGCCTGGCCCCGCACAATATGCCCCGGTGCGCACATACTTCATTTTGGCTGATTATGCCCGTTACCAACCACTAGCCACTGGGCGAACTCAACCAGGACCGTCATCACTGCTGAAACCACATTGGCACAACGGTATAGGAAGTTGTGAGCTAGAGAATTTATTATACTAGTCCTAGACAATTCTAGGTATCGTATCCTCCTATGGTGCAGTATAGTTGGACTCACGCGACGTAGTGAATGTTTTGGGACCGCGGAGTAAATCACCCCCTAATGGATCAGCTCGCTAATCTTCGACAGACCGTTTGCTACTTCGACATCCCTCTATCCCTGATACTACACATTTCTGCTAAACTATAGATTTTTTGTTAAAGCATTAATCCCTGATTTGGAAGGGTTGAAGGCTAATTCATATTGGCTTTCAACTATGTGGAAAGATTAAGTATAGTATTTTTTGTTCATTTCTCGTTATTTTGGCATAGGGTCAGATTCTTTTTATTTCCTTCGAATAAAATTTTCACTATTACATATAAAAATACTCGAAAAGAAAGCAAGGCAAACGTTTCGGCCACATATGGGGGCCCTCTTCAGTGCCATAAATTCAAATATTAATTCAAAATTTCTGTAAAACATTAGAATATAGGAGATAATGAAATTAAGGATTATCATAGAATTCAAAAACTTATCTCAAAGCTTGCAATTCAAAATGAAGTAGTCCAGTATGCAGCATCACGATTCGAAAAATAGCAGACATGTTATCAAACATGTCACTTTAAAATTAAGTATAGTGCCTACTGTTTTATTTTTCGGTATTAATGATGTGAAGTGGATTTGTATTCGTAGTTGAGATTAGATCAAAAATATTTTGGATTAATATATAGCAGTTTTCTTAAAATTCAATTAAAAATTTTGAATTTTAATTCATAGGTGCGATTTATACATTATGGTTTTAAAATTTTTTATTTATAGTATAACACCTATATTATGTCATCCAGTTAATTAAAGTAACATTAATCTTTGAGCATTTTCGCACAAAACGTACGGACGCCGAAGACATCCATTTTACATGCCCGTATTCTCGATTAAAACGCTGCGAATTCTTATCAATTATTTCTTTTCTCAATGCAAGAAATGATAATATAATATTCAGCAATACGAAAATAATGTTTCTATCCAATCATGTTTTTCAGTTTTTTACAAATAAATCCGAAACCAATAGAAATAGAGAAAGATAAATGGATATTATTACATTTCTCATAAGTTAAATATTTAAACATTTTTATTAGTAGTGACAAATTAACTCATTATAAACACAAAATCTTGGTTGAAGACTGTGAATTCCAATATGTAGACAATTCAATCGACCCAAAATTAGAAAGCATGCCTAACTATCTTTATTTCTTTTTCATGTGGACAGCGACACACATTCTGACCAAAACGCCTCTAAGGAATCAATTAGTGGTTTATACATATATAAATGCGCAGTCTTGCATCGACATGGTCTAGTGAATTATAAAATCTAACCCTTTCTTGATAATATTATCAATGAAATTTGACATTACTCTTTCATTAAACATTTTCTTTCCACGTTTTTGCGAAAATGCACTTTTTTTCTTAAATTTCTGTGAAAATATTTTTGAGTGGTTTCATTAATTTATTCAAAGCCCTCGAAACTTCTGCAATCATCGGATTTCTCAAACAGTCGATGTTTGTTACTAAATTGCATATAACTTAAGGCGAAATACTCTAAAAATTAATAGATAGATGATTTTTTACTTTGGCTTTAGGGTCCAGAAATAATGTAAACTCAGGGTTTCATTTTTTCCTCAAACGTTTCGACTCAGATTGGAGTCCTCATCAGTGAGATTTATTTCTATAAAAATACAAAGAAAGAAAAGAATAAAAAATTGCACGTGTGACGGATAAACATTGTGTTGACAAACGATATAAATGAATTGCACTTGTGAAACTATAGAATAGGTCTAACTAAATTTACGAATAAAAAATTGAAAATTGTACAAAATTTGCTATAAAAATACATAGGGAAGGGACTTAAAAAATTTGAACACGTGTAACGGATAACATTATGAAAAATATGCACATGTAAACCATATAATTGGTCCATACTAACAAAATTCGAACAAAAAAAAAATAAAAAAATAAATAAAAAGTGCGCAGAATTTTTCTATAAAAGGTGCAAAGGAAGAACGTTAAAAATTACACATTTGACGGATAGACATTGTGTTGACAAACGATATAAATGGATTGCACTTTTGAAACTATAGAATAGGTCTAACTAAATTTACGTAAAAAAAATTGAAAATTTTACAAAATTTGCTATAAAAATACATCGGGAAGGGACTTAAAAAATTTGAATACGTGTGACGGATAACATTATGATAAAATTGCACATGTAAACCATATAATTGGTCCATACTAACTAAATTCGAACAAAAATAAATAAAAAGTGTGCAGAATTTTTCTATAAAAATGCAAAGGAAGAACCTTAAGAATTACACATGTGTCGGATAGACATTGTGTTGACAACCGATATAAATGGATTGCACTTTTGAAAACTATAGAATGGTCAAACTAAATTTACTTATAAAAAAATTGAAAATTGTACAAAATTTGCTATAAAAATACATAGGGAAGGAAAAAAATTCTTTTTTTTATTTAATATCTGTAAATTCTTTTATCTTAAGGTTTTTTTACTGAAAAATTTAGCTAAATTTAATAATTATTTTGCATATTAATTTATTCTTATTTGTTAACCATGTTTCTTGATTGTTACTAATATACATCCTTAGTTATTTCAAAATTGACGAAAACAATAGTTTAAGCAGCGCAATAACAAACGCTCCAGTTGCAACCAATTTCGTTCCCTATCTACATAAAATAAAACTCCCTATTTTTACGATATCAAAGAGTCTAAACCTTCGTATACAAGGAGGTAAAACCCTCTAAGTAGGAAAAATATGAGAATTTGGATGAAGTGGGAGCATGCAATTTCATCAGATTCTCTAAGTAGTGGTGAGACCATGAATGTTTCGCGTGCACAGGGTGCCAAAGTTATTTTCTTTTTTCAGGTAATACCGCAAATAAAAACAACACTACTACCTGCTCCTTAACCCTGTGTTCCTTGATAGCGTGTCTTCGGACAGTAAAGTAGCAAGCAGTGAGTTCGAGGGCTGCATAACTTTGTCGAAAAATCAGTTAGTTGGAGGAAGCTCAGATAATCTTTCGGAAGTGATGTAAAAGAGGGATCGAAGGTCGAAGGTTCCCTCCTACGAGTGACCCTCTTGTATTCATTCTGAGCAGACCGGCTCTTGACGACAGGAAGAACGAAATGAAGGCGGAACGGTAACCGTATAAAAAGTAGACGAGCCGATCGGCTTGAAAAATCTTTATTGCCGAAAATCCATTATTTTCCCCATTAGATCGCACGCCCCGATCCTTTCGGACGGGCATTTTCGTTTAGCAGTTTTTCTTCCGATTCACGTCGTTTATGACTGGCCACCTACACCCTTCTCTCAACTGCTATTCTTTGGACTGTATCTCGCACCTACGAAAGCGTTAGCTTCAACTCTGAAATCTTTTTCGATCTCGTTTCTATCTTCCTGTTTTCTATCCTCTGCCACTTTCCAGCAGTTACCGTTCCCTTTCCTATGGATCGCCCGTTTTAGATTGAACGGAAGCAGTTCTAGCTTGTCCTCTTGTTTACATGCAAGCACTATGGATGCTTTGAATATTGGATACAGAAATTCGTTACCAGGAAAACTTTTTACTCGTTCAAAACCAACTCTTCTGAAACTAACAAAAATTTCATCAGGACATGTATATTATTGCATTATTTCCAATATTTTTGGCGATCAATTGCAAATTATTTCTTGTGGTAGGTGAAATGATAAAAAGAAGGTGTATAGTTTTTTAAGATTGTTTTGAAGGATAAAGCGGAAATTTTTATGTAATAGATTGAAAATGCATGTAACAAAGATCCTATTCTTCAAAATGAAAATTATGGTATTTATGTCCTAGATCGACCGTGTGTATTATTTATGAATGACTCAAAATATATAAGAAAGTAAGCTTTCATAGCTTGCACTTTGAGATTCAGAGCGATTTATTCAACGTTGTTGGACGTGATACGTCCCTGGGGTGTAAAATATTATGAAAATACATAATACCTGATGGCGAAAAAGCCACAGCTAGGAAGTTAACTCTTGGGCATTGCCTTAGGAACGAGTTTATATGGAGTTTTTATAACGCCGTGTTACGATGTGGAGGTTTATGCATAAGCTTCTGCCAATCTCATACAAGATTTCTCAAAAGCTACTATGAAATCGATTTATTATTTTTGCATATAAAATTATTCAACATACGAATTTTTCATATATTATAAGAATCCACGTGAAGACACGTTTCCCTTTTGAAGACCAATAATATCTATATTTTTATAAAATATGTCCACGTGGACAGTGGTGGGAGACGGGGGAGGGGGGCAAAATTCCGCGGCTGTCCACGAGGAGTGTGGGGGGGGGGGGGTCAATAAGTGGTGAATAAATTGTTCACGTGGTATATGGATGGCCCCTTTACTCTTTTCACGTACTTTTACGAATTTTTTATTCTTAATTTAATAACTTATTCATTAAAAAATAACATTTTATATATATTTCCCGCTTTTATTTTTTTTTCAAAATTGTTTTTATTATATAAAATCATCGTTGTGGTATCTTCATTTTTATATTTTCAAATATGTGAATAATTCATTTAATAGTTATTACAAATGATTATATAGTTGAGGAAATAATTATCTGTTCGAAAAAACTTGTATATGTTTTATCCAAATCCAACTATTCATGTAGTTGCCACAACCACAACAGATTTTTCTTTAACAGTTGGCGGTCGATTGTAAATTTCTAAGTAATCAACTTTTAGTGTTTGAAAATAACTATAATTTTGTTCTTGGATGAAACATATCACGTGTACTAGGAAACAGATTATTTGTTGAAGAAAGTGTTTCAAAATTAACAATAAGAATAATACTTCATGTAAGATCTTCGAGCACAAGGCTAATATGACTTATATAATATGATTAAAATTTGGCAACTGTTTCTGTCACTTGTATAGGGTTGATACTAAGTGATTCGGTAATTTTTGGAAGCTTGCCGAAGACGTGAAATCGCGTCTGAGTCTGGTCTAGATTCAACACAAAGTGATTTCCCTCGTTTTCGTAATCCAGGGGTTATTGATCGATTTTATCCCCATGACATCGACTCGTGAACGAATCGAGCGTAGTATATATGCACATAGAGGATATAAGGGTAAATCTAGAGGGTGCTATGGATAAATAGGGTGAACCTAGTGGAGAACGTAGCTACGGTCGTTGGCCCTGTGTCTGGTCCCAACGTGTGAATACCATGAGTCCAGAATAAGGGGGTGGATTTCAGCGGTTTTAACATGAATAGGCACCATACATATATGCGAACCAACCTACAGTCGAACTTGCCTAGTGTCGACCTAGTCAAAAGGGTTTCGTTGGTGTAGTAAGTGCTGGAGATATACATTTTTCAGGCAGAGGGCCAGCCAACACCTCGGATTGCCTCGCCTCTTCCGTGTCCGGTGTCCACTACGATTCATTATCTCTCTATTCATCGACGTAACGGACGTCCTGCACTCCACTTAACTCTTGAAAACCTCTACGGACGCTTCAAAATTTGTATGTTGAATGATAGTTAAGAATTGGAACATAGTAATCTTTTTCTTTAGATTTTTCCCTCTTTCCTCAATTTGATACAGAGTCGAATGACAATTAGGCTTGATTTGAACGTGTTATAAAAATAAAGGTTTTAAAAAAGAACCAGTATTAATAAAACACTTGTATAATAATTAATTTATTAAAAATTTAAATCTACGAAAATAAATTAAATTTATTCGTAGTTAAGATTGCACATTACTTTATGTGTTTAGAAGTCATAATTTCTGGTGTCGCCGCAGAGAACATTTCAGTATTACAAAGAGTTTCCGGCAGCTTAATTTAAAACAATACGAATAAAGATGGCGTCAGGTCTTTCAAGTCGAGAACGACTCTCTGTTGATGGCAGCTCGGTGTTTATTTCTAGAAAGCAAGAATATATATGTATTCAGGTAATAATCGCGTATCCGGTAAAAAGAAGGTAAAGATATGCTTTTAAGAAAAGTGCAAACAACGGCTGTTGAAGGTGGAAAAGACGAATTCTGCCAGGTACACAGTTTGCCATCTTCAGCAGTCATTCGAGCGACATTGTGTCCGACCCCTCAACGTCACACAATAGACAAATTTATAAAACTGTTTTTCTTTTCTCGAGCATGCAGACCTCACAGGCAAAACGATACGATGTTCTCAATGAAATTTGTTTTTACTGTTTTTCTCTTACGTAGGAATACAATCTAATATTCGTCACTGATAATTTTCCTGATAAATTTATCAACATATCTATCACAAGTATACTTAGGTCAGCTTGAAAAAAATGTATTTTTTGTATTGAAATATGATTTAATTGATTCGAAAAGACTGTTATAAATATTAGGGTGCACAGACTTCCCCTTTTTTTTAAAAATTCCCCTTTTTTCTTCGCATGCGAGCGCGCACAAAGACTAATTACCATAAACTCAGTATAGTTAATACTAATAAATGTATTTGTCTACGGCGAGAACCGAAAAATGTTAAATGTATTTTTACTAGATGCATAAATCAGTTTTCAAAAGATAATTCTGTTTCCCAACTTTGTGGACAAAAAAGCTTTAACTTACTTCGCTTAGATTCTCAAATACATATAAGTTCCTTTAAAAGTTCAAGATGTTTATATTTCTACAAGTTGTAAACTAAAAAATGTTTTTATAAATCTATATTTCACATAGACTTATTAAATTCGTATACTGAATTAAGAGAAACGTGTAGAAGTTAAATTTTTATTTTAAGATGGTTCTGTTCCTATTGCTTACGTTGTGAACAAAACAATAATTAATATGCTTCGTTTAGATTTATAAATTCGACTGAATAGAACATTATAACCATATGAAAATGAATAAAAATACAAAATTTCCTTAAAAGACATTTTTTTCTATTTACAATAACATTATAAAATCTATAAAATAATGACTTCTCTACTACCTTATTAATTTCATACTTTCATAAATTTCATAAAATACCTTTCAAATTTTACCATGGTTTTATACCGTACACATCAGAAGTGCTATGAACGCACCTTTACAGTAACAACGCTATTATATCCAAAAGCATCCTGGAAAATCTTTAAGATTTTTAATATAAATTATCCAAGAAAATATAAAATTTTTTTCAAAAAGGAATTGCTTGTAAGTAACGATATTTTTAAATAATCCATTATAAATTTTAATACATTCTTTTTAATGTGCATTTATATTATAGGTGTCTTTGTTTAATTTTAACCTCAAAATGAACAAACAAGCAATCTATGTTTTTAAATTTAACGAATTTCTCACAATGAAAAACTTTTATACAACGAACTATTTTATTGTTTTTTCCATAAAAAAGTTTTTATTATAACATGGATTTAAAACAATTTTAATAACAATAAAATTACGATTATATCCACTAGTCATGTTTGTCTGATGTGAGGAAATTATTTTTGGAAATTTATCCACGTTATGTCTCTCTCTTTTCTTATTTTTAAACTTATCATTTAATATCTACATCATTATCATATTATTTATACTGATATCTGTAATTTCATTTTTATATTAGAAATACTCATTTTGAATATTTCCTTTATAGTCTTGATAAGAACCAAAACTTTGGTCGAAACGTTGACGTTTTATGAATAAACATCTGTACAAGACCGGAAAGGCCACCTATTTTCTTTTCGAAATTATAATACCGGTAACACCAAATCTACAAATGTGAAAATTAATATTTAATCTTTTCCCTCTTTTCGTAAAAAAATCACCCTATTTTCCCTTTTTAAGCTCATTTTACGCTGTGCACCCTGCAATATGTTCTTAATATCCAAATATAATTTGAAAAAATTGTTAGTCACTTTTGAAAAAACTTGTTTCGTTAAAGAGGGAAAAAATGCGATGCCGAACTGAGCAATTAAGTTAATGGAGTACATGGAGATAAGTGTAAAATGAAGGAGAAGAAATCCAATCTACGTAGAAGAGATTTTAGAAAAAGATGAAATAGAGGTCAGGATTTACATAATGTTCAGAGTTGTACCGGAAGAGGATGTCTCGAGATCATGCTGCTAGACTAAAAAACTTTTTCATTCTAGTAGTCATCTTAACACCAGTTTGTAATTAGCTGCATTCCACAGATAAATCTTAGACTTCAGAATCACTCTTAAAATTAGATAATATTCACCAACCTGGTAAAGTAGCATCATTTTTTTATTGCCCTGAGCAATTTTTAATCACCTTATTTGGAAAGTAATATGCACTCACAGAAAAATGTCAAACAACACATTTATCATCAACATTTGTTTAAAAACTCGTTGTTCGGCTTCTCCGGATCTGATTAAAAATTCAATTTCAGTTTTTTATTCATTGTGAAATCAGCATTGTGCGTGAAATTAAATTCCTCTTCAGCTTTTCCACCCAACCTAATATTCCGTAGTTTTAAATAACTCATAATATTACCATGAATTGTACGACAGGAGTGGATTTATTTTCAAGATTAAAAAAAGATTGTGTTTTTAGTATTATGAAGTGAAAATGTACTTTATGGATATAGAAAAAGACTGGACAATCTAAAGACTGAGAAAAACGAAAAAGAAAGGGCATAGAAGAGGCTCTGTTTCCTCTCGAACTCGATCTGGATTTACGATATTGGTTGCAACAGCACCTGAACCCAACCAGCCACCCGCACACTGCTACGAACGCTTAAAACTATTCTCCTGCCTCCCTTGCTCCAGACGCACGTTCTCTAGCTTTCCTTTATTTATTCCAGGCCTCTTGGATACCCATTTCTCCTCCTTTAAATGCATTCAACCACCGCACCAGGGAACAAGCTCTTCGGGATACATGGAATAAAGTATTGCGTCTACGTACATGAACCTTTACATTGTTCAACGCCCGATAATATCAAACCCATTCAAGCAAGCAAACTCCATAGATCGAGAGCATTTCTGTTTTTATTTTACATCCACTTCTGTCGCATATTGGCCAACACCACCTTCACCATTTATGTGAGTACTTTCTTTCATCAGCACACCTTACAATCGGTAGAAGCACACCGCTTTTGAATCCTCCCTATGTCATGGAGAATTTATGCAACCATAGATAAAGATGCCAATATAAATGAGATTTTAAGTACAAGGAGCAACCTGTACACTTTTTTACTTCGAAAACTTTCCTTTGTAAAGAAGAAGCTACCTTAATAATCGAGACATAAATCTCGTTTCAGGCTTCTTACATGGTATATATTATCACAAAAAGCTCTCATAGTCAATATATAATTGTTTATTTTACAGGAAAGACTAAAATTTCAAAAAAGGATGCAAATTTTATAGAAGGTTTGAAAATTTGAAATTTTTGTGCATACTCTGTAGTTTTATTGAACTATATTTTACTGATTTTTTGATTCGCGTTTATTTGTAAAAACTCTACTTTGGAACTGCAGCCCCTAAATTTTTACAGGAAATATTAGGAGCCATCCATATACCACGTGGACAGTTCAGGGGGAAAAGGGGCATGGCAAAATTCCACGCTTGTCCACGAGGGGGGCCGGAGGGGTCGGACTAAAATCCACGTGGACACACGTTCCCCTAAATCTTCGAAAAAAAACCACTAAATTTGAAATCTTCATTCTAGTGATCTTTTTTAGGAGAACGTGAAAAACTTAAGAGGTAACACCACTCTAGCGACTCGAAAGCCATGCATAATCAAGGAATTTTTTTTGGAAATGTAATAAAATGAATGGAAAATCTTATTTGAGTAATATATTATACATGTATTGAAGGATAAAAAAAATATACAAAATGGCGGCTTCCAGAATCATTTGAAAATTACGCCACGATTTTCCACTCATTTTTTCGCTACAGTTCACAGTAGCGCAATGTAGTATATTGCGCTGCAGAGGAGTGAAATGTAAAAATTGAACTGCGCATGCGCCTATAGTCATGCAACGGAGCACAATCTTCTTCTTATTCTTCTTCTTCTTCGTACAGCGTTAGCACCTTACTGGCAAAGCCTTGTACATTTGAACTGCGCATGCGTCTATTGAAATCCATTACTACTACACAAGATCGATAAAATCAAAATGGCCGCGACTAGTCGTGACATATCAAGTGTAATGACTAGCGCCGCAAACAACTACAATACGAGATTAGATTCGAGTGTACGCATAAAATCTCGTATACGCACCGAAGTCACATAGAATAGAATACGTGCCAATGCACACAATTCGGGAAATTACGAGACTCGCGACAATGCTCGCAGGACTGATCGCGCCTCGGCTTCGTCTCGACTTTGCCTCAGCTACGTCTCGGTTACGCATCGGCTATACCTCGACTACGCTTGGCTTCGATCTCCTGCGAGCATTGTCGCTCGTCACGCAATAACCCTCATTGTGCGCCTAGGCACGTAATATACTGTATCGTTTAATGAACGTTTAGAACTATAACTACATACTAAATGATTGGTTTCTCTACCATGAAATTAAAAAGTAGAATATATTTAATAACAGATTGTATATTTGAAAGGCTTTAAATGTTGACATGATAAAGAATTTTTTTCTTGAAAGGAAAAATGTTATCATCGTTGAATGAACGTTGAAAACTGTAAGTACATTATGTTAATCAGATTTCTGATTACCCTGACTTCAAGAGTGTAGCTAAGAACAAATTGAACTACTAAAACTAGTCTGATTGCGCCTCGTCTTCGATCTTCTGCGAGCATTGTCGCTCGTCACGCAATAACTCTCATTGTGCGCCTAGGCACGTAATATACTACTTACAAAATATCGAAAAAATCCTAAGTTTTTCGATAGAGAATCCATTAAGAAATACAATCAAAAAAGATTTTTATTCTTTAATACATGTATAATATTGTAATCAAATCAGATTTTCCATTCACTTTATTATATTTCCAAACAACAATTTCTTAATCAGGTATGATTTTCGAGCTGCTAAAGTGGTGTTACTCCTTAACGGAAAGATATATTTATAATTGTAATAATTAATGCATACTTTTTTTATAGCAGATTGAGTATCAAAAGTTAAGATATAAAAAATAAATAGTAGTATAATCATATAGTTTATACCAGAATAATTTATATGATACTACTTGGAATTATAAACTAACAAATCTACACTATTGTTTGTTATATTTTATATTATACAGAGAATTATATATAATTTTCTTTTTTTTACAAGATTGAAATTTAACCAAATCAAGATTTTGTTTACGAAAAATAATAAAATATTATCTTCAATGATCAACCAGATTCATAATTTAATTTACAGCCGGAACATGGAGCAAGAAAGTAAAGGCTGAATTTCCGTGCTTTTTTGTTCCTGCATGTGGAAGATTCGGGAATTTCTGCTATTTAGAGTGGCAAAGTAGACGATGAAAATTACACTGAATTTGCCCCTACTTTAAAACTTACACCCTTACAAAAATTTGTATTGTGGGTATCAGAACATAAGTCAAATTTCGACTCTCTTCAATATTCTGGTCGAATAACTATGTGACATCAAACTGGATTATAAATAGTATAATCTAGATAATATGTACTTACAGTTCTGAACGTTCATTGAACGATGGGAAATATTTTTTTTGAAAACTAGATGATTAGTTTTTGCCCCAGTAAATTGAAAAGTAACGTATATTTAATGACAAATTTCATGTATGAAGGTACCTAAATATAAACATGATAATTAATTTTGTTTTGAAATAAAAATTTTGTTATCGTTCAATGAACGTTCAAAACTGTAAGTAGGTCTAGATAATTGATTACGTATTGCTGTTTATGTCGCCTATATATCTTCTAGATTATACTCTTTATGATCCAGATAGCTATCCTATAGTTATTTTACCATGATATTTAATTTCATAACCAATTTTTATCCATTTATTTACAAACTAAGAATTATTCAAAAAAGTGAAAAATGTGAAAATTTGGTGAGTTAGAAAAATTTGAATGCTGGTTATGTTTTTTCAAATCGAAGAACTAAACTACTGTGTAAAAAATAGTTAATAGAACCAAGCAACTATTTTTTCCATGTGGTATAGAAACCCTTTTAGAATGTATTTAGTAAAGGAAAACAAATCCTTGACAAAATCCAGATATATAAATTTGACTAAATGATATTCAATGAGTCAGTCAAGTGAAATTCGATTTAACTGTAAGCATTCGGAGCATCTAGATTCGAGGTATTGATATTGGTTTTGTCTCCGGATTTTGCGGACATCCTATGCATAGAGCGGCAGTCCGGGAAGGATCCGTCGAGGTGGGCAATTACCCCACTAAATATTCACAAGTTCATTACGAGCAGAGTTGGACCCTCTCCTACTCTTCCAACACTCTCTCACTCTTCCTCTTTCCCTCTGTAACTCTTCATGGTTTGCCTCTTCGACCACCCAGTTTCATAGAACCACAGCTTTATGTAGTCCTCGCTTCAAGTCTGCCACAGCTTGCTAGAGACCTTTGTGAAGTAAACATTGAAATATTTTACCATCCCAATCTGTAACTAGCTTTACCCTTATTTCATTTAATTACATGACAAGGAAACTAATTAAGGCTGGCCTTTTCAAACCTTTTTCTCAATTTAAACTAGAGAATTTTTATTTATGTGGAAATTTTGCTTCATAAATTAAATTAACGATTTTTTCTGGTGTAAAATATCGCCCCAGTTCGGAAACTATGAAGGTTGTTTTATACCTGATTTTACAACCATCTGTCAATTTCCTGAAAAAAAATAGGTGAACGCCTACACGTAAACGTGGAAAATCCATTTTTGAAAGAAGTCTAAATCAATTCGACATTAATGTGTATTTTTATTAGAATATTTCCCTAGCACCCTGTGTATTGAACTAAAGGAAAGCGAAAAATTCCACATAGTGTTCAAGTTTTTCAAGAGAAAGGCAGTAAAAGTTTAATAGATCGTTTGCTTCGAACATAACGTTGAAGGCTCTTCTACATTTTCTAGATGCTCGGTTGGCCAAATATAATTTCCAGTTCAATTTATAAAGCATGCAATAAGATATCTCAGTTAAAAAAACACTTGTTAATACTTTGTGCATGACCATTTTTTTCGATTTATCCACCTGAATACTATAGTGTTTTTTTAATCAATTTTTATTTAATTTGCTGCGAACGTGCATATACCTGGTTGAATTTTCATGATAACAATGTACATACGAGAACATCGAAATTGATACCCTCGTTACTTTCGTATAATGGATATCCTTTTCGCTGAAAAGTCAAACTAAATTGACACATTGGTCTTCTATAAGATGCTAAGTTTACATATATGTATATCATTATTCTAACTTATTGATGTAGCAACTAATATATTGTTTACCAATTAATACAATGTTTGTGATCAAATTTCCCGAGCTTTAGAGAACAGACAAACTTTACGGAAAGGATACACTGTTATAGATTTTTACATTCACTTTAATATAAAAGTATATTAAATTTGATGCACCACACATACACACAAAATTCCAGTTAAAATAACCGGCATTATGGTTAGGCCATATTTAACATTTATTTCTGATTGAAATAGCTATTATAAAATAATAAAATAATAGAAAAGCAACAATGGTAAAATAACCAGAATTATTCTCAGAACAACCAGAAAAGAACGTTAAATATGTCACAACTGGATTTCTGGTTGTTTTAACTACTTTTTTATACAGTATATGTAATCTGATACACTAGTTTATTGTTTCAAAAATGATACACACGAAATATTAAATATAAATCAGTGCACATTTTCTACAAATAACTACACAGCCGATTCACATTTAATACTTTAAAGTACATTACTCCTGTCCAAAAGAAGAACCTAGTTAGTAATGGAATTTTTATTCATTTTTGTTGTTTTGGTATAGAGCCAGTTTCTTGTTGTTTTCTCAATTCAAAAATTATCAATGGTAGATATGGTAAAACGTAGTACCATAAATTAAAAAATCAATTAAAAATTTTTGTAAAAGATTAAAATATAGGAAACAATTAAAACAACGAAAATCATAAAGCTCAGAAACTTATCATATAGCTTGCAAAACAAAATGAAGCAGTCCAGTATGCACAATACGTATTTAAAAAATATGTGGAGTCCACTGTATACAAACAAACAGGACAACACGAGTAAAATTAGTAATTTGCAAAATTTTTAAATGAAGATAATAAGAAGAAACTGTCCCTATGCCAAAACAACGAAAAATGAATACAAATTCTGTAATTTTTGGGTCAATATAATAGCAGACATGTTTTAAAATATGTCACGTTATACTACGTGGAGAAAAAATCGTGTAAATTCAACACGTCGCCGTTTCGAGGTTCGGGCGAAACGGACTCCGTGTTACAACAAGGAGCTCCGTTTTGTGTGGCGACCGTTTTGAATTAGCACGGCGCGGCGCCGTGTTGCTGTAACACGGAACTGTTGATTTCAATGTTTCTGTTTCCGAAAGCCGCAAATTTTTGGTTGATCTCCGTTTGAAATCTACACGGAGCCGCGTAGAATCATTGCAGTTCCGTGTTATGACAACACGGCGGGCCGGCTAGAATCAAAATCTTCCGCCGTGTTGATTCAAGGAATTAAATTATTGAATGGAAACGATATCGTGTCGATTCAATGCAAATTCTATTCAAAGAATACGCCGTGTTAAATTTACACTATTTTTTCTCCGCGTAGTAAGTAATATTTACGATCGCCATTTGAAAAGTTTCTAGCCTTATCGACAAACATTCATGGTAGAATAAACTTCCATTCGCCGTCCGTTAGATGGCCTCGATATATGTAAACCATAAAAATTTAGAGTCATTTGGATTTCTATTTTGCCTATGGCATTCTCCCAAAGTTGCCAGCTGACGTCGTCTGTCATCAATGGAAAAAATCAAGTATCGCGCAGTAATAATGTTCTTTCATTTGAATGGCAAAAAGACTCAGGAAATAAAAGATAAGTTAGACTCTGTGTACAGCGAAGCCTCCCTTTCATTTGCAACTGTCAAAATTTGGGTGGCCGAGTACAAACGTGGTCGTACAAGCGGTTTTGGCGAGGAACATTCCGGGCTCCTGAAAATCTAAGGCGTGTGGAATATTATCTGAACGGATGCACAATATTTTATATCAAGATTTAGATATGAGAAAATCATCCGTGCGCTGGGTGCCACATTTGCTGACAATCGACTAAAAGCGCATACGGATGGACATATCGCGAGAGTGTATTAGACTTTTCCAAAAAATACTACGCTAATTTGCTGGATCAATTGAAAACCAAAATTAAGAGGAAACGTCCATATTTGGGCAGGAAAAAAAATCTCTTCCACCAGGATAATGCTCGAGGAAGAAATATGGGCCAAATGTCGAGGTTGAAGATGCTGTAAACCAGTATTTTCCGGGTTCAGACAAAGATTTTTTTTTTCATAGTTTAAAAGGTTAGGAGGAACGTTGGTCCTAATGTATCGAATTGCAGGAAAACTACGTCGAGAAATGAATCTTGTCGTTGCCTGGAAATGTGTGTTTTTCTTGAGAAGGATCGGAACTTTTCAAATGACCCTCGTACCATAGATTGTATTTTACATGGAAGGATACCAAAATATATCTGTTATGGCAAATGCTAGTCTCTAGGTTTTTCTTTTGGACAGGGGGTTATTGCAAACATCTTCATGTACAGTTTGAAGTTCTAAACTGTTATGTAGTAAAAATTGAGCTTCTATTGTAAGGACTTGACGAGAAAACTTAGGATGATTAAAAAGCGATAATGTTCCTCCATATAAAAATTACTGGCCATGTAATAAATGGGCAGGCATTAAGATACACGCAACAAAACTGCAATCTGCGACCGAAGCAAGCGTGAGAATACAGGAGCCTCATGCAATCTGAGCCTTCGGGTTCCTTGCACGCTATCTGAGCGTTTTATAATCGTTAGTCCTTTCCTTCTTCCTCGAGATCCATTTTTCTCCTCTCTTCCTCCAAATTTCTTTCTCACGGAACAAAAATCTAGTTATCAATTCACCCTTACTTGACAACAACCACCGACACTCTTGGCATCACGAGATATTGATAACAAGAACATAGTGATGCAATTCTCTGTATTCCTGATATAAAAAAATCTGCCCGCTTCGCGAGCACATTTACATGACGTGCGCAGCTCGAAAGTTTGAACGCGCGATTCGATCGTCGCGCTTCGAGCTCCGAAATATTCGAACGCTGCGCTTCGCGCTCGGTCTTATCTTCTTCGCATACATTCAAGTTTATTTCTTTTAATTTGATACTGAAGCTCAAACCAATTTTATAATATTGTATATGTGAATTACATTTTTTCAAAGTTACTGAATTTTTTTTTTTTTTATGTTAAATGAAAAATTAAATTAAATTTACTTAAGACTTTATGAGCCTTAATGAACACATTGTCATCATGAGACTCGCGCTCAATTTTCTGTATACATTTCTGTAACTTTCTGATAATTTACATAATTTAAAAAAATCTATTTTCTTCCAAATATCTAAAGAAGGAAAAAATTCGTAGATTGTTTTTAAGAAAACGATTTTTTATTTTAACCCTTACTTTGTATCCCACATATTTTTGTTAAAAAATGGAATTTTTTATTTTCAATAGTGTTGTTTTGTTTTTGTCTTCATTTTAAATAGATCCATTTACTACAGGATAAAGCGACATCTTTTTTGATTACTTTATTTTATTATATTATAAAAGTGAATTGCATTTTTTCAATGTTACTAACGTTGTTTATGATTTCAAATGAAAAAGAAAATTTAATTTACTTAAGGCTCTATCGGCCTTAAGGAACGCATTCCCGTCGTGACACTCGCGCTCTGCGCTTGATATTTTACTCTATATTCATTAACGCTACATTTGCATTAAAAATAAAAATTTCGGCCCGCATGAAGTGTGTGTTTCGGTCTCCGCGCTTCGCGCTCCAAACATATGTGAATCTTTCTCCTTGCGCACCGTGTTCTATGTCCTTTACATACAATTTACTAAATTTGTCTCCAACATTTTTTTTGTATTCCGCGTAGCGTTTTGCTTAGGAGGAGGTTTTTTTCTATTTTTAATAATATTTTTCATTGATAAGCAACATAACAACATAAAATTTTTATTTTTGAAATCGTTTTCTACAATTAAAACGAAAACTTCATGTCCGACCAAAATGTGCTCTAAAGTAAATTTGTATATTTTCTTGAGATTAACAATTTTGTCTGGAAAATTTTTTTCGTACCTCGTATAGTTTTTTTGGAAACCAAAGGTTTTTATTTTTGATATCATTTTTCATTAATAAACCAAAAATATAACTTCTTTGAAAAAATGGTCACCAGGAAATTCGTATATCTCTTTGAAATCAAGAATTTTGTTCCTTAAAATTTTTGCCGTATCTCGTATATTTTAGCGGGAAAATGGAATGTTTTTTTTTGTACAAAAATGTTTCTTATGTATAAAATCAGAATCATTGTTAAATAATGTCTGGTTAACGAACTCGTCTTTTATTTTTGGGCCCTCAAGAGATGTACCAAATTTCAATCCAATTCTATAATTCTATCGAGAGTTATCGTGTAATCAAATCCTAGGCAGGCAACAGACAGACACTTTCGTAAAAACCTTTTTTCTATTCAAGGGGTCTCAAAACTTGAAGGTCTAATGAAAATTCGAAAGTCATTTCATACAAGTCATACAAGATACGAAAAAATGTTGTTATACAAAATTGTCTGCTAGTTAAAGTTCGAAAAATTTTCATTCACACATTTGTTGTCTTATTGGGCACTTGAATCTTAAAAAATCATTATATTCTGCATTTTTGTTTACCAATCTATTTCTGAATGTTGACTAAAAAATTGATGATTTAACTTTCATTTTTGCATAGTTGGTCATTGTTTTTTCAAAAACATATTATTAATCGGTGTAACTACTTGATTGGTCAGTTGTGATAGTGGAAGTCAACCAATAAAATATGTTTAACTTAAATAGAAGACGTCGCCGTTGCAACCAAATCAAGCGTTTCGCTATAAGTTACTTGGAACTATTTTATCAAGAAGGCCGCTTAGAATGTCCAGACGAGGAAGTTAGACTCTGGATGTTGTGTTCGGGCTAAGGGTATGGGTTGTGATTTGTAAGACCATCGTATTGGAAATTATAGGATCTATCGCTTGACCGTTTGAAATGCCATAATGGAGCATATATAGTGAATCACGGCAAGTGGGCCAATCAGCGTTGCCATTACTACCGATTTATCAGGAGGTCTCCTGATTTTTTTTGCGATAAATTCTTCCGATTTCTCAAATTTAAAAAATTTTTTAAATTAAAATCTACTCTTATTTCGTGATTTGCCGATAACCTCCTGATTTTTTTACTTTCCCAGTTACAACGCTGCGGCCAAAACACAATTTTCTATTTTCGCTGTACGTTGTCCAGACGTAAATTCATCATTCAGTTTAAATTTTGGTTATTTTGGAGAAATAGTATAATACTCAACATTAAGGAATGTTTCTGTTCGGCTTCGGATAGCATAAATAAATTTCACAATTCAAATAGTATCAAGATAGGCTGCCCGGGTGAATCCAGTCAACCAACTTTTGTAAATATATATCGTGAAATAAAGTTGTGATTCCAATTTAGTGACCTGGTTTCAATTAATTTTTTAAATCTTTAATCCCCTTGTATACTTTAATAAAACTATGAAGAATTAATAAAATAATAGTTGCAAGAATAACTGGCAGTGTCTTTCTAAATACTTATTACAAACTTAATTATGTTTCAAGATCAGGAATAACATTTTGAAATTTCCATAATTTATTAAAAATAATATTTATATGATAGAAATGAAGAAAAGCTATCTTTTATGTTTCTGGTATGTAATTTTTCTAATTTCAAATTCGTATTCCAGAAACTGAAGTGCTAGTTGAAGTGGATGATGGAAGTGAAAATTAAACTTATATTTTCAAGATTTATTCTCAAGTAGAGTAATTTTAATCGATTCTGTAGATACTTTGGTCTGTACGTTTGTGGGTTTACACGATTACAATCCAATAACTTTTCCAATGGCTTTCCAATTTGACAGTGAATGAATTCCATTAGCATTCCCTTCCACATGCTTCTATACCACTGAATAAAGTTTTTTGTTTGATGAAGAAACGAGGGTAAGAGGAAGTGATGACAGAAACTGCGAAGAAATAGAAAAAAAATAAAAATAAGAGTCGAGTAATGCCGTTCAAGGAAAACGACTGGATGCTGACTCGTGTATTCTACTGATAAGAAATCCGGATTCGTATTTCGCGCCTCTCGTTCATACATTCCCTCTCCCTTCAGTAGATCCTCTTCCAACTTCGAACTTGTTTCCAGGGATGAAAGCTAAAATTATTTAGGTCGTAAGCAACAAAATTTTTGGTTCCGATATCTCAATTTCCAGTAAAAAGATTGAATAGATGAAAAAATGTATTAATTATGATTAGTGATTTTTCGCAAATCAAGCTAAATTAGGTCACTTGAACAATATAAAATGGAAAAGTTTAAATTTTTATATTAAAAGTCTTTAAGTGCGTGGGAAGACCAATTGAGAGTAGAGTAATTAATATTGAAATAAGAAAATTTAATCAAAAGATGATTTTTATGTAAACTCAAATGAGATCAAAATATCAAGCGTTTTAGACAAGAGTTCATATTTCTATGGAACAATTTAAAAACCTCCTTAATAATTTTAATTTTTGACAATTTTATATTTTTATTCTGGTATTGGTTTCCATCTCTGATTATCCTGTTCTTGATGCGCCTTCTTTTACAGGGAATACGCGATATTAAACAACAGACGACAACACAGATGCTTCAACGACACTGAAAGTGCCAACGAAATAGGAAATTTAAGTGTCTTCAGTCTGATGAGATCTCGTCTTTATATCTCCTATCTCTTTTCCCTTTTTTACTTCTGACCACTATGTCTCTTTTCTTCTTGAGCTCGATGCATAGTAATCCATAGGGAATTTGAAAACCTCTTTTAAATTCCCCCTCTTCTGCACGTTTATTCATTTCCTTATTTTTCTCGACCTATTTCGTCTCTACCAATCTCCTTTCGTGCTCTTCCTTCATTTTTCGCGGGAATCGCATTTGAATTATTCAATAGTTGCAGATCAATTTCTATGTCAACAAAAATGGCACTAGTGCAATATTTAGATCGTTTTGAAAAATTAGCTTTCCAAAATTAAGATGATGACTACGGAGAATGGGTTTTGCCTAAACGAATAAGTTGGTCAACAAAAGGTAACGCACCATATACTATATATACCCCATGCATGAACTGTGTACCATTTCAAACGTTATGAAATGCAGTGATGGAGTTTATGCACCATGCGACAATACATATGTGTAATGAAAATGCCTTCTCTGTTCTCTAACCACAACCGACACGAACCTATTCTCGCATTCTGCTTTAGTCTGTGCACACGCTGCACTTGCATTTGCAAATAGTGAGTTAGAGTATGCGAAAATACATAGAGGGAAGATAATAGTTGTAGTGTTAATTATTTGATATCTATGGCGTGTGTAAATTGAAATTATTGGTCGTTGTTAGAATCTGTTTGTATATAACTATTTATCATAAGCAGACATTCACCCATTGACAGTGGGATGTTTTCTTTTCAGGAAAAACTAATTTCCTCATTTTTATGATAATTTTCATTCTGAAAACAATATCTGTAATATTAGTGAGCTTTACCGTTTTTGCAAAATCAGTTTAACCAATAATGTATAAGAACCAAAAGTCTAGTCTCTACATATTCAAGTGTAAAATAATTAAATTGCAGGAAAAGATTAAAGCACATACAAACAAAATTAAATAGTCTATTTTTAATTTTAATAGCAAAAAATTCATTGATTTCATATTCATATTCAAAGCTTTATTATTCCAAGTCTTCCAAATATTAATACTTTTCCTAAATGGAATATTTCAAAATTGATTACTTCTACGCTTGGTGGTTTTGTAATTAATATTATTTGGAACGATTCTCAAGTTTTACTAATAATATATGTCCGTATAATATTATTTATTTTCATTGTAAGTTGTTCAAAATTAAAATATGTTTATTTAAAAAAATATGATTCCTGTAAATAAAAAATTTTATCGAGGAAACAAATTGAAATATTTACTTATTTTCAAAATGTTAGGAACGGGTTCTAAAGCAAGTAAAAGTAAAACAAAAATTATTTACATTTTAAAAGAGATTTCTTTGAAAGAAAATTCATGAATAAAATTTGAAACACAAAAAAGTAATGTTATTAATAAATTTCATTTTTGCCCAAACTTATTTTCTTATCGCTTCGAGCCAAATTTTTAGAAATGATGCGATTATAATAAATCACGGTTCATTTCTTTAGGAAAAAGATTCTCTACAACTTGACGGTTTCCGATTTTTGAAAATGAATTCTTTAATGGCTGAAATTATAAAAAAACAATTTTTCAAAACAAAATTTTTATAAACAAATTGCTGTATTTGATAATAATTAATTCAATTTCAAAAATAGGAAACGGTCAAGTTTTAGAGAATCTTTTTTCTAAAAAAATGAACCATAATTTATTAGAATCGCATCATTTTCAAAAATTTGACTCGAAGCGATAAGAAAATAAGTTTGGGCAAAAATAAAATTTATTAATAACATTATTTTTTTGTGTTTCAAATTTTTTTCATGAAAAATAATCTTTTTTCATGAAAAATAATCTTTTTTCATTCTAATTGGCCCTTCAATAATAATGTTGCTATTCTTGAAAGCAAAATTATCTATTTTTGTCTGAGGTCTAATTTTCGTGATCGTACTACCTTAAGGAAACGATTTTGCAGAACAACGCTTATTTCGTATCTCACATATTTTGGTGAAAAAAATCGAATTTTTTTAATATTAAAAATCAAAACATAAAATATACATCCTGTCGAGAAATTTCTTCATAAGAATGTGTAGACCTCATTTAGGCAAATAATTTTTCATTTGAACTTTTTTTATGTATCTGATATATTTTGTCTAAAAAATGGAATTATTGAATTTTAATCGTATTTTTTGGAATTGAAACGAAAAATATATGTTTTTTCCTAAACTGTGTAAGACAAAACTTGTAGATCTTTTTGAAACGAACAACTTTGTATTCTTACGTTTCTTTCGTATTTCACATATTATTGTTGAAAAAAAAAAAATATGCATCTTATGAAAAAATTTTACAATTCAAATTTGTAGGTCTTTATGTAGAAAATAATATTGTATCATAACGTTTTTTCGTATCTCGTATAATTTAACTGGAAAATGGAATTTTGATATTGACTTTTTTCGAATTTGAATATGCTGTAACATTTCTAATTTTGATTTAATCAAAAAATGTTATAAGGATAATTTGTAGAGATTTATGAGCACTATCAAAAACCAGGATTGGAATTTTTGATTTTTTCAAAAAATTATTTTCAAAAACACAAAAGTAGTGCTCAATCCCTCAATTTTGATTGGATGTGGCTGGTTAACGAACTTGTCCTTACTTTTTCGGCTCCGATAAAGTGTACCAAAGCTCAATTCAATCTGATAATTCTATCGAGAGTTATGCCGCACACGACCTACAGACAGACAGACAGACACTTTCGTAAAAACCCTTTTTTCGGACTCAGGGGGTCTCAAAACGTAAAGATTTGATGAAATTTTCGAAAGTCATTTTTCACATAAAACCAATACCTTCTCATCCATGATGAGAATATGTAGGCAGTGACAAAAATTCCAAACTCAACTAATTAATTTGTAAAAATACAAACTTTAATTTGAATTTTAATACACATATGTATATATATTGAGAAAGTTTGTTAATTTAAATATATTTTGATTTTAATTTACCACTTATATATTAATGTCTATTAAAATTAATTAGATTTTTAACAGTGTATAGACATTTAATTTTGTTTCCGATTTTCCATAACAATTGTTAATTTGATCCAGCCTTAATCAATAATGATTCATTTGGAAGCAAATAAGTATTAATTAATTGTAGATAATGTTTTGTTTCAATAAAAAAGACTTTTTGTTTATCAAGATTAGATAAGAATTGAAGATATATGTTGATGTTGGTAATTGGCTTTAGGGTCCAAGGTTGATAAAAACTCAGAGTTTTACATAATCAGACGTTTCGGCTCTGATCGGAGCCCTCATCAGTGATTTATTCAAATCTAAAAATACAGAAAAAGGGTTTTGCTAACATAGGATATTTTGCATACAAAATTTTTTGTAAAAATTTAACAAGTAATTATAATTATGTTTTTACATGTAGGTAAATAAATTTTGATATTACTTTGAGGTAAATATTTCATTCACATAACCTAACAAACTAGATACCAGAAAGCATTTTTTGGAAGGTTGGAATTAAGTGTCTAAATATAAAAAATATTTTTAATTGACATTCGTGCATGGAATTGTAGATTGAAATTTTTGTGGTGTAGTTTTTAATACACATACACATACACATACACATACACACATACATACACATACACACAAACATACCATAACACATACATACATACATACATATATATATATACATATACACATATACACACATATACATCACGCATGCAATATATACACATATATATGTGCAATATACAATTTACATATACTATATAATATGCATACGTACATACACACATACATACATACATATGACATGCACATAACATTATATATACCACACATATAAAATATTTTCAAATTCTTTAAATATTATTTCTTTTGGTATGAAGTGCAATCTGTAAATTTTATTTAATTCAACATTTTTTTCTTTGGCATATTTTCCTTAGAAATTTGTCCGCTGTGATACTTTTTTAGCAAGAAGAACTGAAAAATTGATAGTTTTTTTGCAATGACTTAGAACATAAAGAGTCCGTAGAGTTATAAAAAAGGCTTTTTCCCAATCGTGGGTATAGACAATGAGGCTGCTTATTCGGAATGTACACAAAAAGGCCATAAATTTTCATATAATATTGCACATAAAGTTTTCTTTGGTTTGAGTCTAGATCTAAAATTACCTATGTAAATATTTCTTATGTGTAAAGCAATGAGAATAGCACTGTGTAAAATCCAGTTTTTTGGAAGTAAATTGCCGATTTTTTGGTTTGACAAGTAGATGTAAGAAAAAATATTGTAAAAAATTATAAGTTGTGTAAAGAAATTTAGATGCGATTGTACATAGAAAGAAAAAAAAAAATTTGTTTACATAAATAAAGGTATGAAAAGACGTAGAGAGCCGCGAAAAAAATTCTAGGAGTAATTTTATCGAAATCTAATAGTAATGTCTTAGTGTTTAATGTGTAGTACTTTCAAATGTGTAGGTATGGTATTTTTTATTATTAAATTTGTGCACAATTCTATCCAAATTTTTAAATCCTATCACAGACTATATATAGAGTAAAAAAGGAGGACTAACCTTGATTAAAATTACGACTTTTTGTATAAATGTTATTATCCAGTTTTTTCTTTTTCCGTTTTTTGGGAAGACACATAACTTAGACTGCACACACCTCTCCCCTGGGAGGTTGACTCGTAAACTGAGTTATGTTTTGGTTTTTAGGCATGCATATTGAGATGAGAGTGGAGGGTAAGATTTTTTTCCCCTTTAGGGATTTTTTTGGAGAAAGAAAAGGATGTGCTGGAGGTGGCTGGACTGTTAGGACAATGAGAAGACCATAAATTGTAACCGGAGACATAAAGGTTTCGTCGGCATATTTTGAGTGTTTCCAGAAAGTATGTGTATTTATGTATTTCAGGACTTTCAGGATTTTTTAATATTATGAATTTTGAATGGAGTTAGGCTTGGTTGTTTAAGAGAGGGAGATAAAAAACTGATAAATTTTCTGTATCAGTCCTTTGATTTACAGAATGTGAAGTACTGGCTATGTGGGTCATTTCTAGAATCATGCGTTTTTTGTAGTTATCTGATCTGTCTATTATTGTGACTTCATCAAAATTAAATTTGTGATCTTGGTGCCATGCGTGTTTCGTTAGGGCAGTCCATTTTTCTGGAGGGTTAAAGACATCTTTTTTATGCTCATGGATTCTGGTTTTTAAGGGGCGTTTGGTCGTGCCTATATAAGTAGCTTTACAATCTGAGCAAGGTATATTGTAGACGACATCAGCGGCATCAAGCAACGGGATTGGGTCCTTGGCTGATTTGAAAAGGTGTGATAGGTCGTTAATATTACGGGGAGCTATTTTTATATTAAATGGTTTTAAGATACCCGAAATTTTTTCAGTGAGTCCTTGTACGTAAGGTAATGGTATGTACCTTGAAAGTTGACCCGCCGTGTTGGAGTGTGTGTCTGTGATTGTGTCGTTCTTGGGTGCTTTTTGTGTGTGTGCGTTTGTAACAGAGGCTTTTTTCGAGAGGTAATTTAGTCTTTTTTGAATCGTTGAATTGATGATTTTTCGTGGGTAATTATTTTTAATCAAAGTCATTTTTATTTTTTGAATGTTTTTTGTGTGAAAGCTTTTGTGTGCTAGAGTAATGCCTCTGTCGACTAAATTATTAATTATGTTGATTTTGTATTTGAGCGGGTGATGTGAATGAAAATTGAGAAGGCGGCCGGACCATGTTGGTTTCTGGTACCAGTCTGTTTTTATGTTTTCTCCGTCTCGAATAACGAGAACATCAAGAAAACAGATTTTGTTTTCCGATTCTTCTTCTATTGTGAATTGTATTTTATGGTTATGGCTGTTGAATGTATTTTTTATTGTGTCGATTTCGTTGACTGGTACCGCTGTTAATATGTCGTCCACATATCTGAAATAAAATGGGACTTGAAATGGGAGAGAATCTATGCATTTCTTCTCGAGGTCGTCCATGACGATATCGGCGGCTATAGGAGAGAGTGGGGAACCCATTGGAAAACCAGATTTTTGTTTGAAGAACATACCCTGGAAATTGAATGCTGAGTTTGTGGAACATGTTCTGATACCTTTTTCAAATTGGTACCAGGGCATGTTAACGTGTGGTTGAATTTGGGACCACCTAGCCTTGATACCTTTCATAGCAAGACCAATTTGAACGTTGGTGAAAAGTGAAACAGCATCTAACGAAATGATTTTGTAACCAGATGGAATTTTGGTGTTTTTGACCTTTTCAATGAAATCAAAGCTGTTTTTAATTCGTGACATAGGAGGAGTTATGTTTTTTGAAATAATGTTATTGTAAAAGGATGCTAGATTATAGGTAGGGCTGCCACAGAAAGAGACGATGGGTCTGAGTGGGTTGTTAGGCTTGTGGAGTTTAGGTAAGCCATAAAATCTTGCTGGTAGGGGGTTACTTGACTTCAGTAAGTTGGACATGCTTTCAGTGATATAATTTTTATTCTTCCACAGCTTTACAAGGTTGTTGACTTTTTTGTGGGTTGTGTTCGTTGGGTCTCTTTTAAGGGTTTCGTATGTATTTTTATCTGATAACATGAGCTGGACGTCATCAATATATTTGTTTTTTTCTATCCAATGGGTTCCCCACTCTCTCCTATAGCCGCCGATATCGTCATGGACGACCTCGAGAAGAAATGCATAGATTCTCTCCCATTTCAAGTCCCATTTTATTTCAGATATGTGGACGACATATTAACAGCGGTACCAGTCAACGAAATCGACACAATAAAAAATACATTCAACAGCCATAACCATAAAATACAATTCACAATAGAAGAAGAATCGGAAAACAAAATCTGTTTTCTTGATGTTCTCGTTATTCGAGACGGAGAAAACATAAAAACAGACTGGTACCAGAAACCAACATGGTCCGGCCGCCTTCTCAATTTTCATTCACATCACCCGCTCAAATACAAAATCAACATAATTAATAATTTAGTCGACAGAGGCATTACTCTAGCACACAAAAGCTTTCACACAAAAAACATTCAAAAAATAAAAATGACTTTGATTAAAAATAATTACCCACGAAAAATCATCAATTCAACGATTCAAAAAAGACTAAATTACCTCTCGAAAAAAGCCTCTGTTACAAACGCACACACACAAAAAGCACCCAAGAACGACACAATCACAGACACACACTCCAACACGGCGGGTCAACTTTCAAGGTACATACCATTACCTTACGTACAAGGACTCACTGAAAAAATTTCGGGTATCTTAAAACCATTTAATATAAAAATAGCTCCCCGTAATATTAACGACCTATCACACCTTTTCAAATCAGCCAAGGACCCAATCCCGTTGCTTGATGCCGCTGATGTCGTCTACAATATACCTTGCTCAGATTGTAAAGCTACTTATATAGGCACGACCAAACGCCCCTTAAAAACCAGAATCCATGAGCATAAAAAAGATGTCTTTAACCCTCCAGAAAAATGGACTGCCCTAACGAAACACGCATGGCACCAAGATCACAAATTTAATTTTGATGAAGTCACAATAATAGACAGATCAGATAACTACAAAAAACGCATGATTCTAGAAATGACCCACATAGCCAGTACTTCACATTCTGTAAATCAAAGGACTGATACAGAAAATTTATCAGTTTTTTATCTCCCTCTCTTAAACAACCAAGCCTAACTCCATTCAAAATTCATAATATTAAAAAATCCTGAAAGTCCTGAAATACATAAATACACATACTTTCTGGAAACACTCAAAATATGCCGACGAAACCTTTATGTCTCCGGTTACAATTTATGGTCTTCTCATTGTCCTAACAGTCCAGCCACCTCCAGCACATCCTTTTCTTTCTCCAAAAAAATCCCTAAAGGGGAAAAAAATCTTACCCTCCACTCTCATCTCAATATGCATGCCTAAAAACCAAAACATAACTCAGTTTACGAGTCAACCTCCCAGGGGAGAGGTGTGTGCAGTCTAAGTTATGTGTCTTCCCAAAAAACGGAAAAAGAAAAACTGGATAATAACATTTATACAAAAAGTCGTAATCTTAATCAAGGTTAGTCCTCCTTTTTTACTCTATATATAGTCTGTGATAGGATTTAAAAATTTGGATAGAATTGTGCACAAATTTAATAATAAAAAATACCATACCTACACATTTGAAAGTACTACACATTAAACACTAAGACATTACTATTAGATTTCGATAAAATTACTCCTAGAATTTTTTCGCGGCTCTCTACGTCTTTTCATACCTTTATTTATGTAAACAAATTTTTTTCTTTCGATGTACAATCGCATCTAAATTTCTTTACACAACTTATAATTTTTTACAATATTTTTTCTTACATCTACTTGTCAAACCAAAAAATCGGCAATTTACTTCCAAAAAACTGGATTTTACACAGTGCTATTCTCATTGCTTTACACATAAGAAATATTTACATAGGTAATTTTAGATCTAGACTCAAACCAAAGAAAACTTTATGTGCAATATTATATGAAAATTTATGGCCTTTTTGTGTACATTCCGAATAAGCAGCCTCATTGTCTATACCCACGATTGGGAAAAAGCCTTTTTTATAACTCTACGGACTCTTTATGTTCTAAGTCATTGCAAAAAAACTATCAATTTTTCAGTTCTTCTTGCTAAAAAAGTATCACAGCGGACAAATTTCTAAGGAAAATATGCCAAAGAAAAAAATGTTGAATTAAATAAAATTTACAGATTGCACTTCATACCAAAAGAAATAATATTTAAAGAATTTGAAAATATTTTATATGTGTGGTATATATAATGTTATGTGCATGTCATATGTATGTATGTATGTGTGTATGTACGTATGCATATTATATAGTATATGTAAATTGTATATTGCACATATATATGTGTATATATTGCATGCGTGATGTATATGTGTGTATATGTGTATATGTATATATGTGTATGTATGTGTATGTGTGTGTATGTATGTGTGTATGTGTATGTATGTGTGTATGTGTATGTATGTGTGTATGTGTATGTGTATATGTATGTATATTAAAAACTACACCACAAAAATTTCAATCTACAATTCCATGCACGAATGTCAATTAAAAATATTTTTTATATTTAGACACTTAATTCCAACCTTCCAAAAAATGCTTTCTGGTATCTAGTTTGTTAGGTTATGTGAATGAAATATTTACCTCAAAGTAATATCAAAATTTATTTACCTACATGTAAAAACATAATTATAATTACTTGTTAAATTTTTACAAAAAATTTTGTATGCAAAATATCCTATGTTAGCAAAACCCTTTTTCTGTATTTTTAGATTTGAATAAATCACTGATGAGGGCTCCGATCAGAGCCGAAACGTCTGATTATGTAAAACTCTGAGTTTTTATCAACCTTGGACCCTAAAGCCAATTACCAACATCAACATATATCTTCAATTATTAATTAAGGGTCAATGTAAGTCCAGAATATTAGATAAGAATAACAATAAATTGTTTTGAAAGATTAATAGAGAAACACTGTCCGTCAAATATAACTACTATTAGGTAAACAATTTAGACCCGAACTAAATTTTCTTAAGAAATGTACGCGGAGAAACTTTTTATATCAATTTTTACTATAGTATTTTTAATTTAGGGAAAAACGTATCACTGAGAATTTTTGTTCAAAAAAATACTAATCTTTATAATAATGATATGAAACTTTAGTATAAACTATAGTAAAATTTGCTATGAAAAATACGGAAGTTTCATATCATTATTATAAAGTTTAGTATTTTTACTAACAAAAATTCTCAAAGTGATACGTTTCTCCCTAAATTGAAAAATACTATAGTAAAAATTGATATAAAAAGTTTCTCCGTGTATTTCTGCTTCTTCCAAAGTGCATTAAAATTGATTTTGGTTTTATGTCTCTTGATTCTAAAAACCATTCTTTAAGTTGAGGTTATGTCAATGGGTCGTAATTGTTAATATCATTATCTCAAATATTTTTTATGCTTAAGCTTTAAATATTATTCAAATTTGTATTAATAAACTTTGTGATATAGTTTACTCATTAAAGCAGTACAATTTTCGTATAGTTGCCAGAGTAGATTTGAAGCTTTTTACAACAGTACGAAATCAATTGAATTAAATAGAAGCTCAGCAAGAGAATACAGACATATCCTGTTTGCAAAAAGGTCTAGGTGTACAAAAGCACTCGTCTTCGGTTTGCACGAGAAGTCTTGAGTTCAGTGATAAAAGAGGGTTAACGTGTATAAAGGATTCGTTTCGGCTGAATACGACCTAAAGGAAATGCTATGCATGGCTTACATTTGCGTGGTGATCAGCAACCGCTCTTCAAGATCCCCCTTTAGAAAAAAAGGTATAAACACAGTATAGACTTTTCCACTATTTGGTTTTAAGAGTAATGGTACAATCTTATTTTTTAATTTAATATTCAAATTCCTCCAAAGATCTAAGAAAAATGAAAAACTTGATTTTAGGAGAACAAAATACATAAATTTTTAAAAATTTATTGCTTTAGCATTTTTAAGAGAATAAAACATTAGGTAGCATCCATTAATTTTGTAAGGACGATTTTAAAATTTTGATACTTCCCCATTTAAAGATTCCTAAAAAATCCCCCCCCCCCCCTCCCCCCACCCATACAATTTTCTTGCTTAAGATTTTTTCATTCTGTATATTAAACTGTAAGAAATATTCAAATGCTTTATATTTAATTTGATTTAAGGTAAAGGTATAAATTTTAAATGAAAAGCTGAATGATAAGCCAAGATAAGTTTGAATAAAGAACCAAAATTTTGAATACACATCAAATATTGAACAATTTTTGGGGATATAAGAAAATTTTTTAAGCTTGTTTGATAGCATTTACGAAACCGAAGAAAATATTTTGTTATCAATTTCGATAAAAGCATAATTGACAGACGACAAAACATTAAACGTGAGTCGACACAGTGTTCTCAACTGTGAAATGAAAAGAACGTGCACTTTTATTCGGATACGGCTTTTATTCGAATTCCTATAGAATGCAATTCAGCAAAGCGAGACGCCAGGACCTCCGTGACACTCGGACAATGCCATGGTGGTGCTGTCGCTTTCGACTTCTGGTTATGGCGGGCACACAATGCGCCTATTGTCGTTGACCCGCCATACAGGGATGTGTATCGAAGCTCCTATATAACGGGTGCACTAACGATATTGTTCCCGGAACTGATACTGCAGGCAATTAGTCTCTCACTTTTAAATCCAACAACACTATTTTCTTGCAATCATTACATTCAATGACGGATTTAGGCACGGGCAACTGCCCAAGGCGGAAAATTTTGGGAGACAACAAATTTTTGAACGTTATTTGTCAAAAAAAAAATTAAATATGAAAAACAACACCGATTAATTAGAATTTCATTACTTGTAAAATTTGTAAAAGTTTTCCATAACAATTTTAAACCTCCTCTTTCAACTATTTAATATTCTGTTCAGGGGCGTCAGTTTTCTTTTGCTCAGGGGCGGCGTCCAACGTAAATTCGGCCCTGATTACATTTAAGGTAGTTTTCATACACAAAAATTAGATCTCAGACAAAAATAGATAATTTTGCTTTCAAGAATAGCAATATTATTATTGAAGGACTATTTTGGAAGAGAAAAGATTAATTTCCATAAAAAAAATTTGAAACACAAAAAAATAATTTTATTAATAAATTTTATTTTTGACCCAACTTTTTTTGTTATCGCTTCTTACCAAATTTTAAAAAATTATGCGATTCTTATAAATCATGAATCATTTTTTCAGAGAAAATATTTTCCACAACTTCACCGTTTCTGATTTTTAAAAATAAATTCTTTAATGGCTGATACCATTAAAAAAACATTTTCTAAAACGACATTTTTATGAACAAATTGCTGTATTTGATAATAATTTATTTATTTTCGAAAACTGGAATTGTTTAAGTTCTTGGGAATCTTTTTCTTGAAAAATTGATTTGTAATTTATTAAAATCGCATAATTTTTTAAAATTTGGTAAGAAGCGTTAAGAAAAAAAGTTTGGGCATAAATAAAATTTATTAATAAAATTATTTTTCTGTGTTACAAATTTTTTTCATAGAAATTAATCTTTTGTCTTCCAAAATAGCCCTTCAATAATAATATTGCTATTCTTGAAAGCAAAATTATCTATTTCTGCCTGAGGTCTAATTTTCGTTGATCAATTACCTTATAACTATCCTCACTTTTGCTATTTCTTAAATCTTTTAATAAAAGTATTACTAATTCCGTAAATATTTCACCATTATCCATATGGAAAAATCAATTTAAATTGAACTTTGTAATTTTCTAGTCCATAAGATTTACTTTTTTTTTATTTAGAAAACTATTTAAAATAACTAATTGTTGTTTAGTCAGACGAGCTTGAACTGAATATGAGTCTTAACATGTACTAAAAAAATGTAAGTTTCCATTCAAACTGGATGATTTAATTAGAAATTATGAAAATTTTAAGATAGTGTCAGGAAATATATTCTCGCCAGAGTGGAAAACTTTTGTGACGAAAGACGATGAATATTTTAAGGGGTGCCGTTTCGGTCGACGAGAAACGGGAACACTCATAAAAAGTCTCGAATAATAATTGGCAGTTAAATTCAAATTTCTAATATTGTGAAAACATTTTGAACGAGGGAGGATCATAATCCCTACCGTCGGTCTTTTTTGACAGTTTATACAAATCCCTATCGAATTAAATTCTCCCTTTTGTTTTCGTAAGATATTTAAAACGACATCTTTTAATTTTTTTCATTAAAATTATTGTATTTCTTCACTCATGGAAAACACAATTTTTTCTTTAAATTTTGAAACGTAACTAAGCTTTCATAAAATTTATCTTAAAATTACAAAACTGTAATAGAATTTTTATGAAATTCATCTTCACCTTTAGAGGACTGGAATTTTGGCGTAGAAATTTTGATTTTTTTTATAGAAAATTTTATGTACATTTACATCTAACATGTTCCAAAGAATCTCCGAGTTTGTTACGGGCTCATATATGAGATAGTCCCGTACTCTAAAACTTAAAATTTCGAAACTATAACAGAATTTTTAGTCTCATCAGAGTGTAACTTCATAAAACTATAGTTACCTAAAACATAAAATTTTCCCTATTGCAAGTTTCAAAATTTTCAGATACTGATAACGGATTATTGGACAATTTTAATTTTAATTTCAAAGATTTTCTCTTAAATTTACGAAAATGAAAATGAATTTTATTTTAATTTTATGAAATTATAACTGCATGAAACTTTAGATATTTGTTTGGCAAAATTCTAAAAGAAATTTCCAACAGTGAAATTTACTTATAATTATTGTATTTAATCACAAATTTTTGTAGCAATAGTTTTTATAATATATAATAGTTGACTTCCCATATTTTTAGCTTGCTTATAATACTTATTTATGACAAAAAAAAAGGGGAAGCGAGCGTAGGAAAGTCACTGAAGAGTAAAATTTCTCGACGCTCAAGGAAACTTTATAAGCCATAAACTATTAATAACCTATTATAAAAAGGCCTTCCACGATTTTATTAGACATTAATTCTATACATACATCTAATTGTAATGACTAATCACGAAATCGTGTCGAGTGATTTAAGATTAAAGTGTATAGTTATATGTGAATTTTCACCTAGCGAGGCACTTGATATGAAAATGTTTGCAATATTAATATCTCAATTTCCCTCTTCTTGGAGAAAAGAGGAGGTGATTCGGCTTTTAGAGAAGGAATGGTGGGTCACACACTCGCCATATTGGCACACACGCCATCTGCGTTTTACGGTCGTATTCAGCAATTTTGCATATTGAGGGCCTGTCTTCCTCTCTTTGCACTCCTTTCTGATGGAAATTTGCTTTCTCATCCACATCCTTTTTGGATCGTCCAATGGCAATCACAGATGCTTCGCTTTCTTAAAATCTCAATCCATTCGACATGTTCTAGTAATCGTTTGGGTATTGATTATATTGTTTCACCGTTATCTGAAATGTTCTCTTGTATAGGAACAGAGAATTTATACATTGAAAGCGTATTGAACAATTGAACTGTAACAATATTTATAATTCTTAAAAAATGTTAATTCTTTAGTTTATATAATTAGGGACGTAGAAACAATTTGAAAGTTTTAGCCGAGTTGAGCTTTCAGGCGCTCAAAACATTTAGCAACATAATATTATTAGAAATTCAATTGATAAAAATTTAATAGGGGCCATCCATATACCACGCGGACAATTTTTCACCACTTTTACACCCCCCCCCCCCCCACCCTGTCCTTGTGTACATATTTTATGAAAATATTGATATTTTAGTACATTTTTCGCAGATTTAGGGGAATGTGTGTCCACGTGGATTCCAGCCCGACCTCCCGGTCCCCCTCTTGGACAAGCGTGGAATTTTTCCCCCCCCCCCCCCCCCAAAAAAAAAAAAAAAACTCTACGTAGTATATGGATGATCCACATCATATTTGTCCGTAAAATTTACGCGTCGAATTAAGACTAAAATAAAAAATGCCTAATATTTAGTCTCCCTAAGGTTGTTTACGGACGTTTATATACAAGCAGATGATTAGCTTAAAGTTTAAAACTTGAAATTATACAGGTTAGAAAGTTAAAATCTTTACAATTAAAATCTTCGTATACTGAAATCTTCTAAAATGTATGTATAGAGTCAGCTTAAACCTCAGTGAGAAACCTTAAAGTATAAGTTCGAAAACTTTCTGCAAGTTTTCTAACTTGTAAGTTTAAAAGCTACAAGCTTCTGAAGTCGGATTTTGATGAAATAACTTGCAATCATCAGGTTGCCAAGTAAATGGTTGAGTTTTTGAAATTAGTAATTTTTACATTATTGCTAATATTGCAAAAATTTCTTGAAGGGTTCAGAATTTTTAAAAATTATTATTTACACGAGTACCGAACGAGATTTCTCTCCATATGATAACATTAAAATAAATTAGAAAGGTTGAGAATATATTACAGTTTGATGAAGGGTGGGTATAAATCCATCGTAGTTGAGAGGAAGGCAAGAATTTCTTTAGTGTTTTGTGTTTAAAAAACTTTGTGGCCCACGGCAAAATGTTAACCACTAATATCGATGGACTTCTATAAGAAGCGGAGAGTAGAATAGGCAAAAGGTCAAACGTTGATCTTGAGTGTTTCTTTCTGATCTTGCTACTTGAACTTTACTTTATAATATCAAGAAATAAAAAAATTCAAGGACGTCTGATAAATAAATTAGTAGGTGTTTGAAATTTCGAAACGCTCTATTTCATCTACTGCGTTTGATTTTCAACTGATGTGTTTGCTATAAAAACATCATAAGAAATCAAAAGATTCAGATATGTTGTTTCAAAATCATACAAATATGATGTAAATCAGATACTTAAATGTATATTTGAAATGTTGAGACAGATGTTAAGAAATAATTAGAATTTTCTACATCCGTCAAGATCAATAAAATTGAACAGAATTTATTAGGAAAGACCTTCTCTTGTACAAACATAAACAGCAGTATCCGTATTTTTAAGTTGACTTATGAACAACCTTCAACTGGCTTTCGGCTATTTAATTTATTTTATTTCATAAGTAATAACAATGCAAATTTTTCAACCTTTTGGGTAAAAGTTCAAATTCAATATGACTTGAGAAAATTTCATTTTTATTGTTGTTCTTTATGGTTTTGGCAACGATTTGTAATGGAAATATGAAGCACAAGCAGGGAACGAATAAAAAATGCAAATATGTATTGTGTTTTATTTATACTCTCATATCTTGTAACGATATTTTCTCATGTTTGATTCTTCGTTTGAATTCTGAAGCAAGAAATGGTCCTTGAAGATGATTGTCTAAAGATTTGTAAAAAAAAAAAAAAAAAATAGATAAATCAAAAACCAAATGTCTATATACATATTTAGAGCGTAGATATTATTTATTAATTTAGCGATTTTTCCATTTCAGCTAGTATTACATAAACTCTTTGTATTTATCTGAATGGAAATAAATCTTGATCTTGTGAATCGGAACAAACCGAAACATCATAAATCTGTCTTTCTAAAATAATTAACGTGACAAAAATTAGAGTCCGATGCAAACGTGAATTTTTAAATTATTTTGTAACAGTACAATTTTGTTAAACTATCATATAATAGAAATTTAGGAGATTTTAAAATGTGCTACGCATTGACATTCGTATGATTTGTAGGTTTACTGACGTATATATCATGTCTGAAAAATGTAATTAGGCCATGAAAATAGACAATTTTTTAATTCCAACGTTGAAAGTAGGACCTCTTTGGAACAATTTAGTCTAAAAACATTTTTCCGTCTTATGAAGACGTGATTGAAAATGACTATCATAATTATTGCTCCACGTTTCATTTTAAATCTTTCCATTTTAATTTTATGATTTCATAATTTCCTTTATATAACATTCATTAGCAAAGGGAGTAAAATTATCACTCTATTTATTACTATTTTTAAATTACATATCTAATACCACAAAAGGTCACATCCAAAAGATTCCGAAACAAAAAATCTCACTTCCTGGGAGTTTATTACTGGTTCCTAGTGGTTATCGTATATTTATGAAACGTTTTGACATACGACGTAAGGCAACCGGAAAGTTGTAGACTGGATTCTGGGATGTGTTGGCTTTCATGAAAAGTGGGAAGCAGCAAGACAGAGAAAAATAGATAAATGAAAATGGCTGGCTAGGGGATTGTGGTCTAACGTAATGCTACATCTCCAATGAGAAAAACGGTAAAAGAAAATGAAAAAGGAAAATAGATAGAACAATTTTTTTGTTTTCTATTAACCACTTTTGATATGATTTTAAAATAATTATAAATAGTTGTTTAAACATGAAAATATAGAAAATAGGAATATATTTTGTTTGAATTAGGCATTTCTCTGAGTCCAATTTTGCACTCACTTATGGCTTACACTGACGTTCATACATATATAGCTCATACGAACACACTTTGCGTAAAATCAAGTTATGAATTTTGGATAAGTAATTTCAAAACTCTTCTACCTCTAACGTCCAGCGCCGCAAGTTATAACCTTAAACCTTTTCCTTTATTAAGCTGAAGAGAGACAGGGATGGATAAAATCTCTCTATTCTTTCCCAGACTCTCCTTACTTCAAACTTTCATCTTTTCCTGCACCCCGCCCATTTCCATCTCATTGATTTTACCTTAACACCTTCAATATAAGCAGGATGTTGCTCCTTATTCAAAAATACTTTACTTCAACTTCTTCAAATTCCATTTATATATATATGTATATTCTAATTTTACCACTTATTTTACTTATTTTTACTTTAATTTAATGTGTTCAATTTTAATTCTTATTTACTTTGATAGTGTTATAATCTCTTTTAATTATTTTTAGTTAATTTTTTTTGTTTTACGTTTTGACAAAGTCTAATTCTTTATAAATTACAATATGAAGGTTGTATATAATTTGAACGCCCAAGTGATATTTTTATGAAAAAGATAAGATCTTTATTTCGTAATTCAAATGAGTTCAGAGTTTTGTAACTTTCGATACATATGGTAACTTACTCACTTTGTGATTTTAAAAGAAAATAACCTCTTATTTCCTTTCCCAAACGTCAATAAGTGATTGTAATAATTACTAAACAGTACTTGCGATTTTTACGTTCTCATCATAAATAATGTGATTTATGTGAAAAATAACTTTCGGGATTTCCCTCAAATCTTTACGTTTTTGAGACCCATTGAGTCAGAAAAAACGGTTTTTACGAAAGTGTCTGTTTGTCTGTCTGTAGGTCGCATACTCGATAACTCTCGACATAATTATCGGATTAAATTGAGCTTAGCATACTTTATTGGAGCCGAAAAAGCAAGGACAAGTTCGTAACTAGCCACTCCCGACAAAAATTGTGAAAATAAGAGCATTTTTGTGTTTTTGAAAAAAGTATACGAAATACGAAAAAAAGATATGATACAAAATTGTTTACTACATAAAGATTTACGCAAGTTTGAACTGCAACAAATTTTCATAAGATGTATATTTTGTTTTTAAATCAAAAAAATACTATTGAAAATCCAAAATTCAATTTTTTATCCAAAATTATCGAAATAAAATTTTTTGATTAAACCAAAATCAGGGAAGTTACAGAATGTTAAAACTTGAAAAAAGTTCATATCTAAATTCCATTTTTCAGTCAAATTATACGAAATACGAAAAAAAGTCATAATAGAAAATTGTTTACTACATAAAAATCTACAAGTTTGAATCGCAACATTTATTCATAAGATGTATATTTTTCCTTTATAATTCAAAATATACTATTGAAAATCTAAAATTCAATTTTTTAACCAGAATATCTGAAATACAAAAGAAACATAAGTTTGCAAAATTGTTCGTTTCAATAAGATCTACAAATTTTGTCTGTCATAATTTGTAAGAAAACGTATATTTTTCATTTTATGAAATTTTAATTTTAAAAAATACGATTAAAATTCAAAAATTCCATTATTTAAACAAAATATGTGACATACGAAAAAAATGTTGAGTTAGAAAATTATTTGCCTAAATGAGGTCTACAAATTCTCAGTAGGAAATTTTCTGACAAGATGTATATTCTATGTTTTGATTTTAAATATTGAATTTATATTTTATTTTTTGATTTAAATTATTAGATGTATATTTAATGCTTTGATTTTAAATATTTGAGATAAACGAATTTCATTTTTAATCAAAATATGTGTTATACAAAATAAGCGTTAAAATAAAAAATCGTCTACGAATTTTTTTCCTTTTTGAGATATTTGGAAGAAAATCATTTTTTTTAATCATATAAATTATTAGAAAGTTACAGAAGTGTATACAGAAAATCGAGCGCGAAGCGCGAGTGTCATGATGAGGATCTGTTCCTTAAGGTTGATAGAGCCTTAAGGGGGGAAGTCCATGTAAACGCTTCAAAATCAGTCATATTTTAAAAATGTTTTTAAAGTTGATAAAATAATTTTATTCTTTTAAATTTTCAACATAACTTTATTTAACCTTTCTAAAGTATAAACAAATTTTTATTTTTTTATTTCCTTCCAAAATGGCTGCTCAGGATAATTTTTCGTCTGTCGTCTTCGACGCGATGTCCAAAAGTGCTCTATTTATCACACATTAACCATTGATCTGAAACAAAAAAATTAAATTTCTTTCTTTTTATAACATATTAACGGGAAGGATAAACCTATAACACTAAAGAAAACATAAAATTCAATATAAAATAATCCTTTGAAAAATAAGTTTGAATTTTGGGCTATTTTTTCGACATTTTTGACACCCAAAAAGTATTTTATTACCGCGAAATATCTGAAATTTTAGGTTTATCCTTCCGATAATAAAGTAGAGAAAAGCCTCTCAAAATTTCAGACAAATCGGTCGATAACTTTTAGAGTTACACGAGCAGTTTTTAAAAATACAGTTTCGAGATAATCGCGTTTCAAGTTTTAGTACAGTATTACGACCAGCTTTAGTTACTTACCGATTAATCTGCAATCCCAGGTCCATACAATAGTCCTTCTAGTCTTCAAAAAACTGATTTTCTTCAAACTGTTGTTGTTTGCAAGCTGTACGATTTTTTAAAATTTTTACATGGATTTCCTCCCTTAAGTAAATTTAATTTCCTTTTTCATTTGAAATAAAAAAATTTAATAACTTTGTGCAAATGTAATTCACATCTTTAATATTATAAAATTGACTTGAGCTCCAGTATCAAATTACAAAAAATAAATTATATGTATGCGAAGAATATAAGACCGAACGCGAAGCACGAGATACAAATATTTCGGAGCAAAGATGGAGTAGGTTCATATTTTATTAATTCCAATGTAATGTTTTGTTGAATAAATGTTTAAAGATAAATTGTAAAGAACGTCCAAAACCAAATTTGTGTTTTGTTTCATTTTACATAATTTATGCAATATAATTTCTTATATCTCAGAATCATAAAAACATCAGTAAATCGCTTATTCCCTTTTACTACAGAATTGTTTCTCCATCTTGGACTTTTTTTGCCTTGTAATGTTTTTAAACTTATTATTTCTAATGAGAAAGGACTTTCAAGACATAAAGACTCCCTTTGTCTGGATCATGAACTTCAACTTTAAGTAGATTTATCACAAAGGTCCGTTAATGTAATTATGAAAAGGACTTGTTTCGTAAGATCAGATCACTGAAGTGCATGACACTCATCTACGTCATGTGGTTGTATAATCTAATTAAATTTTTTTAGTATCGATTCTATTTAATGGAACTCATGTTGTGACAAGAATATCATATTAATGTAGGTTACTCGGATTATTTTATTTATTACGCCACACTTGTTTATATACCGAACGTCCTACGAATATTTTTCAACATAAAGATAATTATAAGCCCATAATGCTTTTTCTATAATTTTTTTGCAATTATAAAAAAAAATCATGAATAAAACGTTATAGGAATATAATTTCATAGTGTATTTTAATTTCTATATTTATTTATTCATTTTTTCATAATTGTTTCCATAATTTTATTCTATGAAAATTGTTTTATAATTTCATTTTATGATTCGGACATACTTATTATCTTATAGTGGTTTTTTGTAATTGCAAATAATCTATAAAATCTTTATCTTCAACCTTTGAAAATAAATATATTGATTAGTCAAGAAAAGTAGAATAAATTATTTTGAATTAGGAACATTTTATTTTTTAATGACAGTATATCAATGTATGAAATGCTTGATTAAACGAGAAAGGTAGTGAGTTAGAGCCAGTATGTATAAATTTACACCAAACCACCTATCGTGGCATTCGGGTTTTTATTGAATAATTAAAAACGTCAGTGGCAGAGCCTCGTGCTCTTCTGGCTCCGAGTGAAGTAGTAGAGCAAAGGGGGTTGATAGGAAGAGAAGACCTCTTGAAATTTGCATAGCAGCTTCAACGACGGGCGCTTGCTTGAAATATGAGGTTTTATTATTTTCAAAGGAGCTCGCCACGTTAAATGCCGTAACCAAAGTGCAAAGTTGAGAAATGATCGACAAAAGGTTAAACATCGAAAATTTCGTTAACAAATTAAATTTGCAATTTTTAGGAAAACCTTACACCCTAATCTAAATGAATTTTTTTTAACGATTCTATCACTAAATTTCTATATTTGGATAACAATCTAAAAAAATACTAATATATTCATAGTAATTGATAATATAACTGATTCAGAAGAATCAGAGGAAGTGTTTAAACATTTTCTTAGGTAGAAAAGACAATTTTTTTATACCAGAGCTGTTAAACCTTCATTATACATGTACCTACAGTTTTGAACATTCATTGAATGATGACAAAAAATTTTTTTCCATAAAAAAATTAATTATTTTGTTTATATTTAGGTCCCTTCAAGTATACAATCGTTCATGAACAATACATTATTTTGTAATTTTCTGGATAAAAAACTAATCATTTAGTTTTAAAAAAAAAATATATTTTTCATCGTTCAATGAACGTTCAGAACTGTAAATACATCATTATTCAGTAGTGATTTGTCAAAAATTAAACTTTTGTAAAATAACTACCTCATAAGTTACAATTGTTCAAAAATAGTTGATAAGATGAAAATATGAAATATTTTCAGAGCTGCTCCTCATCTTAATTCTCCTGCGATTCAATTATTTTTACGTTTCTAATTAGTGAATGAAATGAATCGTACTGTTAATCCCAGCTCTATAATTTTTCTGTTCAGTAATTCATTAATCCGATGAAAAAAATTCCTCGCAAAAGGTATCCAATAAGCAAAATTACTTTTAAATTCTTCTGAATGCTGAATAGATCTCAACACTTTCTAAATTAAATTAGGATAAGATATTTTTTATTAAAACCATATTTTACATTCAATAAAAAGGCCTTAAATAAAGAAGAATTACGCAGCAATAACTATATTACGTTTATTCCATTCGGAAAGATTTTTATTAAAAGCCGTAATACGGAATGGTATTCGAATCGGGTCCAGCGGGAGATAACGTAAAAAATGATATTTTAGTATTTTACTGTGCGGGGTTTTATAAATATGAGCCAATAACAAAAGTTAAGTTACTAATGGGAATTGAATTACACGAAGTTATTAGTCCCGGTGGATGGCGTTGAAACACATAGTGGACGAACAATGCAGCATGAAATTACAAAACGTCGGATTTTGCGCGTTACAGCCGATTCAGCGATAACTCACCTTGTTCTCTAGGGAATGAGAGAGAAGAGGAGCCATTTAACACCACGAATTTGCGATAGCGACTTTGTTCATCAGCTAAATGAGTACAAATCTTCCTCTTCCCCCTCTTACGTTAGGCAAATATGAACGGATGGGAAAGGTAAGACTCGAGACAAACCTGCAAGTAGACTTAGCATAGTCTTGTGCTAACTCAAATCCATCTTGCCCAAGTTCCTCGTGAAATGCATTAACTCTGGTCACACTTTCCTCCAACAAGAGGCACCAATCACTCCTGTGAATGTTTCTACTTGTGAAAGTTTCCTCACCCTAAAATCCCTAATTTTATTTGCATTTATTCGGTTCAACAATGAGATTTTTCATCATCCCAGTTTGAAATTCACCTGTAACTAGTAGTTTTTTATTTTTATCCATTAAGGCCATGTATAACTTATCGATCCCTACGTTACCGACATTTATTCGGCTGTGAACTCATATTCATGTGATAGAAGATATCGAGTGAAAAATGTGTTTGAATTTGAATTTGAATTCAAATTCAAATTGAATTGAATATTTGAATTCAAATTCAAATTGAATTGAATATTTGAATTCGAATTCAAATTAAATTGAATATTTGAATAAAAGGCAATAAGGAAGATCTGCATGTACTTACTGTTTTGAACATTCATTGAACGATGAAAAATATTTTTTTTCTACTAGCGGGTTATAAAGTGGATTTTATTGCACTGTGCGGGGCAAACAATAGTACATTGTGCAACTAGGGAAAATAAATGTTTTTCCCGTGTTGCACACGATTTTTTTCCTACTAGCGGGCCAGAAAGTGGATTTGTTTGCCCCGCACGGGGCAATAAAGTCCACTTTATGGCCCGCTAGTAGAAAAATCTATTTTCTGACCCCGTAGTAGAAAAAAAAATCGTGTGCGACACGGACAAAACATTTATTTTACTCGTGTGGTTGTTACATTGAAAAAAAAAATTCGGTTGCGAGAAATGTAAAAAAAGAGTGAAAAATACAGTTTTGTACGAAATCATCCGCCATTGTTAGTTTCCACGATTTTTAGTTGAAAACAACTTCAACGACAATTGTGGTAACTGCGTGAATTTGAATTGGGGCAAATGTATTTTATAGTAGCGTCAACTGCGAGGATTAGTTGGCGCCAAAACGAACTGTAAAATACAGTTGGTGGTCTGCAACTTCGAACGCAGTTACAGTAATTATAAAATATTTGGACCAACTGCAAAATACAGTACATCTAACTATGAGCCAAACAACTGTGTGAGTTTAGTTACCTCAACTATAGTCGATTTTTTTTCAGTGTACTCACGCTTTACTCGGGCATGAGACTTTACATTCGCAAAATAAATTATTTTTCTCATGCATACACAGAAATGGCCACTATTTTTTCCTGAAACTCGGTAATAAAATCCTTTTTTTCGAATCTTCTGACTGACATTTTTCGTGAGTACAGTAATACCCCGTTTATCGCAACACCTTCCAATCGAATGCCTCCCGTTTATCACAAATACGGAGGGTCTGCCACTCCACCACGAGCTTGACCAACTGGTTGTCGGCGCATGTGCCTCAACGAATAGTTTCGTGCGCGTTCGCTATTTCTTTAAAAGTGAAGGGTATTCCCGCCTATCCTTAAGAATCACGTGACCTCTCCTTCTACTAATAGGAGGGGGAAAAATGGTAGAGTTTATTGCAATAAACGGGAGAGACAAGTTGCAATAAATGGGAGTTGCAATAAACGGGGTTTTACTGTATCTTAAAAAGGGGATTTTCTTCCCGTGGTTCAGGCAAAAAAAGTGGCCATTTTTATGCATGCATGAGAAAGATAAAATATGCGACACGGGAAGAAGAGGATGATTCTGATGAGTGTGAAGTTGCGTACGAGCGAACAATATCTATTTTCCCTACTTGCACCATATACTATTCTTGGAAACTAATTGATTGGTTTCTTACCCATTAACTTCAAAAGTAGCGTATATTCAATAACAGAATGTACACACTCGGGCAGAGCAAACTTCACACTCATGCAATCGCTGTGTTTTGTTTCGAGTAATGTATACTATTTTTCATAGCAACTCTTTTGAGAATCTGATTGGCTGTAACTGTGGAGCGGGTTGAAACAGCGACTTTCAACCCGCTCTACAGGTACCGAAAATCGGATTTTCAAAGGAGGCGCTATGAAAATTAATTTTGTTTTGAAAGAAAATAGTATATTGTATAACTAGGGAAAAAAACATTTATTTTGCATGTGTGAAGTTTGATGCTCGAGCAAAGCGAGGGTAACAACCACACGAGTAAAATTGATGTTTTTCCCATATCGCACACGATTTTTACATTCTCATCATGGATGAGAAGGTATTGGTTTTATGTGAAAAATGACTTTCGAAATTTTCATCAAATCTTTACGTTTTGAGACCCCCTGAGTCAGAAAAAATGGTTTTTACGAAAGTGTCTGTCTGTCTGTCTGTCTGTCTGTCTGTAGGTCGTGTGCGGCATAACTCTCGATAGAATTATCAGATTGAATTGAGCTTTGGTACACTTTATCGGAGCCGAAAAAGTAAGGACAAGTTCGTTAACCAGCCACATCCAATCAAAATTGAGGGATGGAGCACTACTTTTGTGTTTTTGAAAATAATTTTTTGAAAAAATAAAAAATTCCAATCCTGGTTTTTGATAGTGCTCATAAATCTCTACAAATTATCCTCATAACATTTTTTGATTAAATCAAAATTAGAAATGTTACAGCATATTCAAATTCGAAAAAAGTCAATATCAAAATTCCACTTTCCAGTTAAATTATACGAGATACGAAAAAAGTTTATGATACAATATTATTGAATACATAAAGACCTACAAATTTGAATTAAAACATTTTTTCATAAGATGCATATTTTTCTTTTAAATTAAAAAAAAAACTATTGAAAATCCAAAATTCAATTTTTTAACAATAATATTGGAAATACCAAAAAAACGTAAGAATTCAAAGTTGTTCGTTTCAAAAAGATCTACAAATTTTGTCTGACACAGTTTCTGATAAAAGATATATTTTTCGTTTTAATTCCAAAAAATACGTTTAATATTTAAAAAATCCATTTCTTAGACAAAATATGTGAGATACAAAAAAAAACGTTTATCTGGAAAATTGTTTGCCTAAATGAGGTCTACAAATTCTGATAAAGAAATTTCGGGACAGGATGTATATTTTATGTTTTGATTTTTAATATTGAAAAAATTCGATTTTTTTCACCAAAATATGTGAGATACGAAATAAGCGTTGTTCTGCAAAATCGTTTCCTTAAATAAAGTCTACGATTGTTTTTCCTTTTTAGATATGTGGAAGAAAGTAAATTCTTTTAATCATGTAATTTATTAAAAAGTTATACTGAAATGTATACAGAAAATCGAGCGCGAAGCGCGAGTGTCATGATGAGAATGTGTTCCTTAAGGCCGATAGAGCCTTAAGTAAATTGAATTTCCTGTTTCACTTAAATTCAAAAAGAAATTGAGTGACTTTGAGAAAATGTGTAATTCACATCATCTGTAATATTATTATAAAATTGGTTTGAGCTTCAGTATCAAAATATAAGAAATAAACTTAAATGTATGCGAAGAGCACAAGACCGAGCGCGAAGCGCGAGGTCCAGAAAGAACGGAGCGCGAAGCGCGCGATGAGAATGTGCCCGCGAAGCGGGCAGATTTTTTTCTACTAGACGGTCCGAAACAGTATATTGTGTGACAAAGTTCGAAAGGCAACGATTTCAAAGGCATCGAAAGTCGAATTTTCGATTGTGGTGCGATGAAAATGGATTTTTTCGCCCCGCACGGGGCAACAAAATTCACTTTATGATGCGCTAGTAGAAAAAATATTTTTCGTCTTTCAATGAACGTTCACAAGTGTATGTACACAGATCTGTAAACTCTTGCATCCAAATAACTTCAAAAGGATTTATTTTTAGAATATTTTTTATAATTGTGAATAAGCAATGTCGATAACGTAGAAATCTATAGGATATGCATGGCCTTATGAAAAGTAATATTTTTTATTACTTAAATCAAAGCGTTTTTGAGGAAACATATTCAAAAATCTCTGCATAAAGCAATTATAATTCTGAAAATAAGTTTGAAAAGACTAAAGTCCGGAAATTATTTCTTTTCAGCCACGTGGGCAGGCTGGTACGTGGCCTTAACTTAGAGAACGTTAATGATATCATTAGTAAAAGATATTAAGTCACTTGTTAAAAAAAATTATTGTGACTAACTAAATACAAGCATCTCTGCTAATCACCACAAGACTTATAATGAATAAAATATCAAAGAGAAATGAACTATTCATTACACTCGACCCTCGTGACGTTTTACTCATACAGTTTTCTCCCTTTCTTCCACTTCTCTGGCCTGATTCTGCAAGAGAGCAGGCGAGATCAAATATGAGAGACGTACGGGAGGCCATGACTGTTGCCCCGTCTGCCGTGTCCTTTCATAACACTAAATAATTCTATTTAATCACTCGCACTTTACTTGGTACACCGACCGCTGAATGGGCCAAGATTTGAAATTATTTATTACACTTACCAAACAGTTCTAAAGGGAGTAGTACGATCTCTCGCTCTCTCTCGGAAACTTCTTCTTCGAAATTATCTAACGCTCTTTTCTCTCTCATACTATCTAAATTAAATCGACACGCACACGCGACATTTTTCATTTATATACTGATAAAATTAAAAAATACAATAAAAATGTGGTTTCATTTCATTAATCTCTGAATCTGAATCATTAATAATATCAATCAGTGACTCATTTCTTGTTTTACAATCAGTCGTTACTGACTAATAGTCAATCAGTGTCAACTGCAAATCAATCACTTTCGACTAATTGATAAGGAAGAAGCCGTCACTGATTAGACGTATCAAAAATTCTAAGAGATTCAGCTTTGAAGGGTAAGAGTATGTTTTTGCGCGTGATAAAAAATTTATTTAGCTCGTATATGCAAATAGATTTCTCCTGGCTCCCATAAAAAAATTTCGCAATTGACCAGAATCTCATTAGAACTCGACCTCAATTAAACCAAAGTAGAGAAAATACTCACTAATTCTGAATCAGTTAGACTTTTTAGTAATTTTAATCAATGACTAACCTTTTGCTTATCATTAGTCAAAAATGATTGATTTTCAGTTAATAATGATTGATAATCAATCTAAAAAAAAATAATTGTGAACCAAGAAGTACATTTCTGTGATCCTTGTTTTTTCATCGCAAAACAAAATTAAACGTTTTCTTCAAATACGAATTAGTTATGACTGACTAATGGAGAAAACAAAAGATTAGTTACTAATTTACATTCGATTTTTAGACAGAGTAAATTTAAACACTTGTAGATCACCAAATCTGCAATGCGTATTTTAAGAAATGATCATATTATCAAAATTTATTTTCTTTAAATTTTAATTCAAATGTTTAATTCACACGTATTTGGAAGTTATTAAATTGAAAGTTATTTAACTTTTATGTAAAATGTAACAACTCAGAATTTTGTGAAACAGGCTTGAAGATTTAAAGATAAGATAAAAAAATTGTGGTTTTACAGCTTCTAAATAGCAACAAATTGTAAGTGTGGAATTCTAAAATTCAAGCGATTTGTAATTTAATAAATTCCAAACAAAAACAGAAATTAACTTAAAAATCATTTTCAAATTAAATAAACTATGAGATCAATTAAATTAAAATTCAAAAGCTTCTGAATGAAGTAGTAGCCAACGGTATAAAAGTGATAATTTTTTAATAGATTGGAACGATAAGAAGTGGATCAAAATTTCGAAGCACCACAAATAATTTCAAAATGATTAAAATTAAATTTAAATTTTAAAATATGTGGGTAAAAAAAATTCAAATTTTAAATACCTATATTTGCAAAAAGTTAAATTAAATAAGATTTTAATGTTCTTAAGCCCTTTTTACATAAAATGTTCCTTTATGAGTCTGGGGGAAAAATTAGGCAAATTGCAATCACAATATCCCGTGTGGAAATTGCCCCAGTAAGCCCCATTACAAAAAGGTTTCTGGCCGGATCCCTGTCGGGCAAACTCGGGCTGTATTGCACGGCTGGGAACTGGGTGGGAATCGTCTGGGTTGACTCGTGACCAAACCGGGTCAAGTCGGGAACCGGCAGAATCAACCCAGGATGAAGTTCATTGTCAGAAACTGACCGGGAACTAGTCGGGCACTAGTCAAGTACCTTGGCGAAAGTCTCGGATTGGAAATTTATTCCAAATCAATGCAACCCATTCGGAAATCTGTTTCTGAACCAATCCGAATAAATCCGACCAATCCGATCAGTCCAAATTTTCAATCCGAATGGATCCGAATGAATCCGAAATTGACCGGATTTGGAATTAGATTCCGGAATGGCTCGAAATAGTGCCGATTGATTCGGAATGAATTTCAATCCGGAACATTCGCCAGGGTGAATCTATATGATGTTTAAAGATTTTTTTAAATTTTCAAAGATGTTACGCAGTAGTTTTCCTTAAGGGCATGTGTTCGGGTGCTTTGAACCATTTAGCGAAAGCGCGGTCTTTGTCGTTTGTTTTCTTTTGTGTTCGTTTACTTATCTTAGTAGGCTCTGCGCTGACCTTTAAGGTTAATGTCGAGCAGGTATCAAAATTAATTACCCTCTCCCACGACGTTCGGTTGGGATTTTTAGTTATGGGACTTCCCTTTGGGTTTTTGTTTAAAATGGGGGAGATTTAGTCACATTTAACCCTTGGCAACGAGAGGGATCCTCGACAGGACAGTAAAACGTGCCGTTACTTTTCTCTTCTTGAAGAAAGGCTTGTGGATTACGCGTGTGCCCCTGTGGATTGTGTACGAAGTGGGTAACAGTATTTAGTGTCCGAAGCATATTCGAAGCGGATTGAGTGAGTTTTTAAATGTTTTGACAGCGCTCTGAGCATTGTTCTAGGAAATGCCAAACATTGGCAGAGTGAACGAAAAAAGCGAATTGTCAGAAGAGCTCTGTCAACTAATCGCATTAAAAGGCCACAAAAATCCAAATAATTCCAAAAATATTCCAAAATAATTTTTAATATTCACTAATTATTATCCATCCTCTAACTATTTTCAAACTAATTTTAATGCTACTAAGAACCCCTCTAAAAAACAGCCAGAAAAGGGCGGGTTCATGTCGGGAACATAACCAAACCAGCGTGACGTTCTGGCGGGTTCCTGGTCGGATAGTCCGACCGGTTCCCGGTTACAACTGGGGTTATCCGTCCGGATCTCGATCAGTTTCCGGGTTCGATTTCCACACGGGATTGTAAATTAAAATTTTTTAAAAAACTTCAAAAGTATTTGTACTCCCTGAATCTAAATTAGTAGAAAACTTATAATTGGAATAATGCGAAATTGATCACCTATTGCTTTGGTAAGCTTTTCCACCAATATCTAGTCGTTTTGACTAATTTATAGCTAAAGTTAACCAATTCAATTAATAGTACATATTTAAATTTCTCTAAATTCGTTTCGGGGAAATTTGAATACCATATAAATTGTTAGAAATTGAACTACTACTAACCGAACTATTCCAATTTTACTATAAATTTTAATTATTAGTTTTCTACTAATTCAAATTCAGAGAGGAATGTGTTTAGAGTTACTTTTTTATTTTTATTGAAGTCTACCTTTAAGAAATTCGATACAAAGAATGAAATGAATTCATTTCTTTTTTCTGAAGTCCTGATTCATAAATGATAAAATTCCACTCCATGAAATATTTCGCATGCCTTGCACGTTTGAGCGTATCGTGGATCGTAGTGGAAACTTCAAGAAGTACTAGAATAGAAGGTGGAACAACAACTCTGAAGGGCACAGTAGAGAGAGGATGAGAAGACTGTACCTTGGTTTCAAAGATCCTTTACGAGTTAAGTTAGAAGCGTGCTGCTGCACGTGGCGTTAAACTCGAGCTTAGCGAGCTGCTAGCGTAAGGCTATTTACATTAATTCCCGATAATCGGACAAGTAGTGCCTCCCAAATGCATGGATTTTCAGCGAAGACACACAAGTGCCTTCAAAGCAACGTTCCAAAAGCTCTCTTAGTTGAATACCTATTGTATCCCATAATGCTAGATCGTTGGAACATTCAATATTCTCACTCCTTCAAGTAAATTCTATTTGCACTTTGTTTCTAGGATATCTCTTCTAAAATTTAATGTCATGTTTAAATCTAGTATACTTTGATATTGTTTGGATTATAGTTTGTTTGTACACATTTCTTTGATTGAAAACAAAATTTTCTTTAAGGCCATGGATCAATTGGACAACGTGACTAAATTATACATTTATTAGATCATGTAAAATAATTTTTTTAATTTACAAAGTATCTGTGAAAATTTGGAAAACATGACAGAAGACAATAAAGCATGTATGTTAACTACTTTTTAGTAAAAATTTTTAAAAAAATTCGAAAACTTATCGACGATTACAGTTGACTGTAAAATTATTTGCAAAATTTGCACTCTTACTCGAACTTTTACAGGAATTTGGTCACGTGATCTGGTTGATCCATGACCTTAAGGTAGTTGTTGCGCTAAAAATCAGTCTCTGGAAAAAGAAGTTTTTCTATGATTTCAAGACTGGTAATTATATCATCAGCCTATCATATGTAAGGAAAGACACTCTTTTTAATAAAAAAAATTTTAAAATTATGAAAAATAATATTTTAATAATTTTTTTTGTAATAGGATATTTCCTTATTATCGCTCCATACCAAATTTTCAAAAAGTGTGCGATTCTGATAAATTATTAATCATTTTTTTAGGAAAAGGATTCTCTACAACTTTACCGTTTCCGATTTTTGAAAATAAATTCTTTTATGGTTGAAATCATTAAAAAACAATTTTCCAAAACGAAATTTTTATAAACAAATTGCTGAATTTGATAATAATTGATTCATTTTCAAAAATCGGAAACGGTAAAGTTGTAGAGAATCCTTTTCCTAAAAAAATGATTCATGATTTATCAAAATCGCACTATTTTTGAAAATTTGGTATGGAGCGATAATAAGGAAATATCCTATTACAAAAAACATTATTAAAATATTATTTTTCGTAATTTAAAAATTTTTTTTATTAAAAAGAGTGTCTTTCCTTACATATGACACGGCTAATGATATAATTACCAGTCATGAAATCATAGAAAAACTTCTTTTTCCAAAGACTTATTTTTGGTGCAACAACTACCTTAAATTCAATATTTTTTTTATTTAGCTAAAATTTTATTTGTTATGTCAAGAGAAAAAGGTATATACATAGCACAAAAGATTACTTGAGTCGTAGAAATACAGTACTAAATTCATCCTATCAAATATTTTTTTGCGTCAAAAGAACTTTTTCTTGAAACAAAAATTATTTTTTCTTCTGGAATGCACTATTTCTTCATGCAAGGAAAATTTCTTTGGAGGGAAAAAGTATTTAATAGGACGTATTCAGTACTACATATCTTTGATTTAAGTTATTTTTTTTCTCTGTGTAAAATATATAAAATACAAATATGTTTTTGTCAAGAAATATTTTTATTCTCAATTGCACTGAATTCACTGGATTGCATTGAATTTTCGAATACAAATAATCTTATTGTTTATAATAAATTATTATTAAGCTAACTCTTTTAATTAATTTCAAAAAATCACTTATTCGTATTTAAGAATATAGATATTTTAAAACTAAAATCAAACAAATTCTCGGTTAATCCAAATAAATTACTGTCTTAAATTTGAAAAACACAATTAAAAGTACCCTGTGTTTAATTTAAACAAATCTTTTCTTCAGAAAATCAATCGTCTTTTCTCAAAACATTAAAAAGGTAAATTTCATTCTATAAAATGATGAAATCCCCATGTAGAAGATCTATAGGAAACAAATATTATTATCAGCTATTTAACGACCAATCGTAACCCAATTTTTACATCTACCCTTCACTTTTCCCTCTCATTTTACCTCCTCTGAAGCGAGCGAGAGTGTTTTCAGTCGACGCGAGGACAATGAGCAAATAACTAGATTTCTCGCACAACGGAACAATAATGGCACCGGGGAAATTTTTCACGGCCCCGTGGGCAAAATAATTTGGCAACAGATGCGTCGCGTCGCGTTTTCCGAGCCATCCGACCAAGAATAACCGGGAAAAGGGCGTGAGGGGTACAAGGGATGTTTCAATGGCGTAGGGGTGAGGTAGAAGAGGAATATAGTATGATCAAGCATATAGCAGCATCCCTCTGCACACGCACAAAGGACAAATCATCCCAATTTGCACGTCTAGTACAAAGTGGGAATTTTTTATTGTAACCTACCAAAGCAAAAGTCGAGAAGATACGTCTCTTTCCGACAAAAAATGTTACGTCACCTACTGTATTTTGCTTTGAAGTAGGCAATAAATCTTTGACATATTTTTCTTTGATCTACACGAGGTGTACTTCCGATGCTAATTAGTTTTCTTCTGATTGCTAATTTTACCAATCAGCAGCATTTATTACAGTGTATTTCTTTTGAAACTAATTTTAATTAAATACTATTTGAATCAAATTTCTTTAAATAAAATCATCCTTTTGTAAATATCTCATCGTGTTTAATTAAAATTAATTACATTAATAATTGTATTTTTAAAATTCGAAAAAATTATGTAAAATATTTTATTTGCAAAAAATGTTTGAAAAAAGTATATGTAGTTTAAAAAGGTAACAGGGTCGAATCACAAGAAAACAAAAAAGAGATGAGAAGATGGGATGCTCGTTTGGACCGGATACAAGGTCAGAAGGGTGGGAGCGATAGAAGAGGCAGGGCGTAAAGATAAGAGCGCTACGTGAGAGACTCATTAAGGGATGCAAATTAACTAGCGGCAACGACGCCGCCTAGCTACCTCTAAAGTTTGAGACTGAGCTGAACACCAGCCTTCATCCTTCCTGAAATAGTAGTCGCATAGTTTACGAGAGAAGAACGACATGCTTTGAGTTCCTGCTTGAGTGTCCCATGTACATAAGCGAGGATCGCTCAGAGCTTTGGGTGCAGAAAACTTGTATTTCAACAATCTTACAACCGAAGTGTCACCCCATACTACTTGAAAATATCCTTTCTGTAACCGAAATTCGCAAACTTAAATATCTCAAGGGGGAACATTCTTTCAAGAAAAAGATGTAGAAGGAAAATTTTGTCAAACAATTGTTCTTTTAAGAATTTTTGACAATGTTTATTTGAATTCATAAAAAATGTAGATTCTGAGTGCAAAAAGTTTTGAACTTTAATGGAAATGGAAAATTCCAAATGAAAAAAAATGTTTGCTGTCTAAATTTTTTATGACTTTTTTCTAATAACAACTTTCGTATATTTTTCTCACGTCTTCGAAAATTTTCCTTTTTTATCTACAGTACCGGTAAAAATTGTGGGACCATGTATTTTTCGACGATTACTTAAATTATCTTAATTTTAATTCTATGAGTGATAAAATTTGCTCTCATTATGAATTAAAATTCGAAAACATTTCATCAGTAGGGAAATCATAATAAAAATCATATAAATATATATTTCAAGAGAATACTACAGAAAATTCATGATTATATGTTTTATATACCTTATAAAAATGTTTTTCTTAGCAAAAACAATATTGGAATTTTTCCCACTTTTTTATTTGAACTTTAACCTAGTGCACTGTGCAAGAAAAAAATTATACATTTTTGATGACAATTTATTGCGATTTTGTAGAAATTTAGCCTTTGAATGAGTCCAAGAAGATTAAAAAATGTTGATTAATTTGAAAGTTATTTAAAATTGGAGAAAACATTAAAATTTTTCCATTTTTTGCAATACCTTCTTCAAAATTTAACGAAACAACTTCATTCTGGACTCATTTTATTAAGAATCTTGAAGGCATTCGATTTATTAGGAGAACAAATTTTATCATTCACAGAATTGAAATTAACACAATTTTAGCAATCATCGAAAACCAGGTAGTCCCACAATTTTGACCGGTAGTGTAATTTATTTGAAATATTCTCCATGCATCATGGAAAATCTCTTCTTTAAATGATTTTTTTTCCCCGGATGATGAAAAAATTTCCAGTTATATTAAAAATCAAGTTTTCCTACTCAAAATATGGAAGTTTACCTAAAAAGTTATAAGAAAAATTCTCAGTGTTTTTTATAATCTTGTTTTCCATTTAAATTGTGGCCAATGAATAATATCTTGTGCTTTTTAGATGAAAAACAAATTAAAAAAAACATAAATATTACATGAATTTTCTCTGAATTTGAATTTTTCAGAATATGAAAACTTTTAGTAGATTTCTTCTTATATTTGATAGTTGTTAAATTCAGCTTTAATATTAACTCAAAATCTTGAAAATGGAAATTTTTGTGTGTCATATTATTGGCGACTTTTTCTACTGAAATATGAATAGAGATACACTTGCAAGTAGATAACGCAGTGTTTAGTCAGGCAACAAAAAACAGATTCTGAATGAAATAATTCTGTTTACGCCATTGCATAATGCAGATTAAATTAAATCTTTCCTTTCAATATTTGTTTAGCACAATTTTCTAATGATCAAGATTTAAATATATTAATTAATTAAAATGTAATCAAGTTGATGACAAATTTTATTCAGCTTAGAGATATCATTTCGAGGGTGGGGAATAAATTTACAAAGAGCGTTTTTGCTTAAGAGACGAAGCACTCTTTTAATCGGAAGTAAGAAAGCAAACTAATTAATCATATGAAATCTCTAACGCCCTTTCCAGTTCGTCTGCCCTCAGAAATGTCTTCTTACGTTCGGTCACTTCGCAACTCGTGCATAACGGTCAGGAAGTTTGAAAGCCGCCCTTACAAACGACTGTCGTCCGGCCGTCTTCTGATTTATAAGGGCTTTTAGCTCGAGCAGCCGGCAAAAAACCACTCCTGCATAGAAATATGCTTGAACACGAGGCACCTACCTCATCCCCTCTACTTCTTTTATAGTAGAGCTTGGACACCAGCTCATATTTTCTCTCTTGTAGCTTCAACCCAAGTAAATGCCTCTCGCTTATCAAACATAAATGCATGAAATACTAGAGATTACATCCCTTAATGTTAAATCAAGATTAACTTTGATTATTTTGTGGATGTGCCATATGTATTATACTTTGTTTGTAATTCAGATTTTTGATCAACCTCGTTCACTAACATGTTTTGAGGTACTGATTGATCGCGATTTTTAAAATTTGACGAAAATGCATATTTTAGATTAAAAATGAAAAAAATACTCTTCCATAGTTTTGGCTAGTATTATATCAAAAACTAGGGGTTTGAGAAAAGAATTTGATACGAAATGTTACAATCGCCTTCTCCATTGTACTTAGGAAACTGAATAAAACTTATAATTTTTTTTTGAATTTCGCCAATTTATTCGAATATTTTGCGAATATCCTCTTAATAATCCTTCATGGTTTTTTTTAAATTCTCAAAATATTTTGGATTTTATTTGAAGAACTTTCTGAAAATCTTTAAGTTTCAGAGGTTAACTGAAAAAAATTTCAATAAATTTCTGAAATATGACAAAAAAATACAAAAATGTGAATGAAAACCCCTAAAGAAATTGCAAGCATCATTTAATTAATTTAATTCTGGGTGGATCTTTAAAATATTAGTTTCTGGACATTTTAGGTAAACTCATTAACACCAAGAAAAAAATTTTTATTTATATTTAAGAAATGGTTTTTTTTTTAAATTAACTTCTTCAATTCGATGTAAAAAGAGCTTAAGAGAAAATATAAATTTATTTGTTATTAAGAAATCACGTTTTTAGCGTTTCTTAAATAAAAGAATTAATTTTGTTGAGTATATTTATTTTATTGAAGAAAATATAATATATTATATTAAAAATTCAGAAATAATTTATTTAATTTTATTACCTTGAACGAAGAAAATTTTGTCTTTGAATTAAAGAAAATATTTCTGTGAATTACATTATGCATTTACTATGCGACTGCGCAGACATTCATTTCTTTAACTCAAAGGAGAACAAAAATCAAGAAATTTCTGTAAATCAAAGAAACGTTTCTTTGACCGAATATCAATGCGCATATTTGTTTGATTCAAATACATTTTTTTTTCAATCTAAGAAACTTTTTTCTGGGTGAAGACCATGTAAATCGGAGACCACGTTACTGAATTATACATTAACTCGTTCACGTAAGATAACTTTTGAATTTAGAAAACATCTTTCTGAAAATTTGGGAAACGTAACAAAAGACAATAAAGCAGGTCTGTTAACTTATTTTTAGTAAAAATTTTTAAAAAATCAAAACTTATTGATAATTACAGTTGACTTTAAAATTTTTTGCAAAATTTTCGCTTCAACGAAGTTAATAGACTCAAAAATAAAAGAGATAAAAGTTTGTTGGTTTTTTCTTGGTTTCTCATAATTGTTGATCCTAGGAAATTTTTTTGATTAAAATTTGGTCGTTTCTTATATTTTGAGAGTTCGAACGCTTTCGAATTCTTGAAATTTTGAATGTTAATAAATGTTCTTTATCGTCTTCTGTTATATTTTCCAAATTTTCAGAAAAATAAATAAATAAAACAATATCAAAAATGTTTAAATTATAGATTCATGGAAAAACGTATTATTTGTTTATCCTGTCTGAAGTTTTTCGATTTAGAGTCGAGAATTCGATGGATGTCGAGTTAATCACAGTTGATATCGGTAGGAGGGAATGGAGAAACGCTTGAAGCTCCAGATACAAGGAAATCACTTCCTGTAGAGAGGAGCCTAATCAAGAAGGAATGCGTTCAGTGTTAGCTCGTGGTAGGGGCTGAAACGATGAGGCCTTGCGTTCCTAGAGTTCCACTAGGGTTCTTAAGGAGCATTAGTGACCACTTAGGGAATCACCAGAGAGTTGAACCCACGCTACGATTTTCAAGTCTGTCCTAATTCCTATTTAGTTACCTGCTTTCTGTTCCTTCATTCATTATCTTAGTTATCCTGACGTTCATATGATTTTTTAGTCTTTCAAAAACCAAGTCAAATTATCTACCAAAAAAGTAAAGAAAAAAAATTTATACTGGCAAATATTTTCAAAAAGTTCTCGTTAAAATTGACGGTCTTATAACGTTTCGATACGAATAATTTTCGAAAGAGAAGAATAATTATTCGTTTTATAACGATATGCTATTCAAATCGCTAAGAATGTTTATTGTAGGTGAAATTTTCTATTTAAGGTAGGAAAACTTATTTTTCAATCTTACTGGAAATTTTTCGATTATTTAGGAAAAACGATTTATTTATATACGAAGGGGGTATTTCCATATTATTTTTCTATGAATTAAAAATTAGTAAATTTATCGAATATATTAGAAAAATCTATCGTAGTTTTTTCTGGAAAATTACCGACATATATATGTGTATTGTATCCCGAGCATTTTGGGAAAATTAAAAAAAATCGTATTTTATTTACGTTATTCCAAGAAGCCGAAATTCGCCATCTAAGCCTCAAATTTGACGTGAATTTATTATAATTTATGCAACATCATCACAAACCGTAAAATGAGATTGCAATATTAAATTGTGTGCGTTTTGAAACTGCTATAAAAATCTCAAATAAATCAGAGAAGATGGGATAAAGTCTGTAAATTGAACACTCTATGATATCAGCTCTAATTAAGAAATGGAGACGAATTCGGATGGAGTACCGGAAAAGGGTATGATACGTAAGGGTGCCTGCGGCTGGTGGTTGGATTCCGAGAGAGATGGAAAGATATAAAGAATAAAAAGTGAGAGGCAGGGTAGTAACGTGGGGTAGCTATGAATTTAAATTTCTCTAATTAGGACTTTCGCGAGATGTGGCGGGTGGTGACTTGAACCAGCACTACCACCCCCTTTTTCAACCCCTCGTCACACCTCCATAACGATCCTCGCACATCACTAGCCACAAAACCGGCGCAGAAGTAGCTTACTAAGTAAGAGAAGGCTCGCATTCACACCACAGTTGACACCACCTGACTCAGATTTGTTGCTTCTCACGTTCCTAACCGAAATTTATTTGACGCTGCGGCCCACGCGGGTTAATTAACGCTCGCGGCTCAAGGGAAAAGGAGTACAGAGGTGGCGAAGTGCCTGAGTAAAAATACTTGAGGTTTAATATAATCAAATATTTGTGGAGCGTGGCGAGATTAATGAAATTCTGTAGCGTGTGGTCAAACACTGACACTTATGCACACTCAAATAATTCTATGAATAGCAAAGACGATTTTCTGAAAGCTAGTCTACGTCACCTTCCAATTTATTAATTAACCTACTTAATAATTAATTCCAGAAACCAGTACGATTTCATTAAATAGGGTGATTTATGATTTGTTTATTTGTATTTACACGGAGAAACTTTTTTTATCAATTTTTACTATAGTATTTTTCAATTTAGGGAAAAACGTATCACTTTGAGAATTTTTGTTAGTAAAAATACTAAACTTTATAATAATGATATGAAACTTCAGCATAGTCCATAGCAAATTTTACTATAGTTCATACTAAAGTTTCATATCATTATTACAAAGTTTAGTATTTTTACTAACAAAAATTCTCAAAGTGATATGTTTTTCCCTAAATTGAAAAATACTATAGTAAAAATTGATATAAAAAGTTTCTCCGTGTAAAGTAGTTTTCATCCACGAAAATTAGACCTCAGGCAAAAATAGATAATTTTGCTTTCAAGAATAGCAATATTATTATTGATGGGCAATTTTGGAAGAGAAAAGATTAATTTCCATGAAAAAAATTTGAAATACAGAAAAATAATGTTATTAATAAATTTTATATTTGATCCAACTTTTGTTCTTATCCCTTCTTACCAATTTTTAAAAAACTATGCGATTCTACTGAACCATGAATCATTTTTTCAGTGAAAAGATTTCCCACAACTTCACCATTTCGGATTTTTAAAAATAAATTCTTTAATGGCCAATTTTTGGTCCTTATCAAGACTATAAAAAGTAAATACAAAATGAATTTATATAAAATTAATTTTGAGAAAATACAGATTTAGTTAACAAATGATTATGTATATGGTAAAAAATTTTTAAGATAAAATTAAGAGAAAAAGAAAAGAGAGAAAAAATAATAAACATACCGTGGATGACATTTTTGTTAAAATTTTACTTCCTTTCATCAAAGCTATTTGATATTTGGAGAAATTTGTATTGTTTTTTATAAAAATACATTTCAAAAATCCATGTTAAAAACATAAAATCATCTTATAAAAGGTTAAAATACTCATCACAACAGGTTAGTTACTGTGAGAGTTCGTTAAATTTAAAATTTTTTTTTTTGGATAACTGGTGTCTTAATTTATAGGTTAAAATGGTGGAAAATGGCACCTATAAAATAAATACACATAAGATAGAATTTTTAGCAAGTTATTTAAAGAAAATTTTTAAAGTATTAATTACTTACAAACAGTTTCCTTCTTTTTTAAGTTATTATTACATTTTTTCTAACTATTTTTATTCAAGAAATTTTGGAAGTAAATGTCTGCATATCTGTTTATTTGGCTATCGTAGCGTTGTTGATGTAATGGTGTGTTCATAACAAAATTAATATGTAATATGTCGGCTATTGGTAAAATTCAATGGTAATTTTTGAAATTTATGAAAGTATAAATATAAAAAGATTATAAAGGAAAAGAGAAAGTAGAAAAATTATTTTATAGATTTTTTATGAATTATAATAATTTATTCATTTTTGAAAATTAGAAATGGTTAAGTTGTAGGGAATCTTTTTCTTGAAAAAGTGATTTGTAATTTATTAAAATCCCATAGTTTTTTAAAATTTGGTAAGAAGCGATAAGAAAAAAAGTTAGGGCAAAAATAAAATTCATTAATAAAATTATTTTTCTATATTTCAAATTTTTTCATGGAAATTAATCTTTTCTCTTTTAAAATAGCCCTCAATAATAATATTGCTATTCTTGAAAGCAAAATTATCTATTTTTGCCTGAGGTCTAATTTTCGTGGATCAACTACCTTAATAAACTTTTACAGTGGGTGGCCTAATTATTATACTCACTATGTTTTTGTTGATCGCATAATATCTCCTATTATTGAAATGACACATATCAAAACTTTTCCATAATAATAACATGAAAGACTTCAAAATTATGCATAAAACAACCTCAAGATGAACTGTTTTTGTCCATTTTTGAGGAAGATATTGTTAAAAATGTCCTACTGAGAATTTGAAAACCTTATTTAGGCAAACAATTTTCCATCTCAACGTTTTTCTCGCATTTCACATATTTTGTTTAAATAATGAAATTTTTGAATTTTAATCGTATTTTTTTTAATTAAAATGAAAAATATACGATTTATTAGAAACTATGTCAGACAAAATTTGTAAATCTTATTGAAACGAACAATTTTGCAAACTTACGTTTTTTTCGTATTTCGCATATTGTTGATGAAAAATCCAATTTTCGATTTTCAACAGTATTTTTTTGAATTAAAAAGAAAAATATACATCTTATGAAAAATGTTGCGATTCAAACTTGTTGATCTTTATGTAGTAAACGATTTTGTATTATAACTATTTTTCGTATTTCGTATAATTTAACCGAAAAATGGAATTTAGATATAAACTTTTTTCAAGTTTTAACATACTGTAACTTCCCTGATTTTAGTTTAACCAAAAAATTTTATTTGGATAATTTTGGTTAAAAAAATGAATTTTTGTCGTAAAAACGTAAAACAAAAAAAAATTAACTAATTCTGACTCAGTACGCATTTTTTGTTTTAAGTTTAGACCGTTTCAGAATCTAGGGAAAAATTAGTATAATGTTTTGGCACGTTTTTTTACATTTCACGTAAATTTACCTTAAAAATGAGTCAAAGAACATCGAAAAACATCAATTATTTCAAAGTTATTTCATAATTTAAGGAAAATTTGACATTTTTCACAATATTTTCGAGGTTGCTATATGCATAATTTTGAAGTCCTTTCATATTATTTCTAGGGAAAAGTTTTAATATGTGTTTTATTAATAAAATAGGAGATTCTATGCGATCAACAAAAGCAAATTGAGTATAATAATTCAGCCGCCCACTGCATAATTTAAAATAATAATCAAAACAAAAAATTTAGGCAAGTGTTACAGGTAAAGAAAAGAGTATGAATATTAAAATAAAATTGGAATAATTTTGATCACATCTATGCAGATTTGATTAACTAATCATTGATAAATGGGCTTCGAACACTAGCGGTGAGGCACCAGACGGTCCGTACCATCGATTTAATATTCAATTAAAGTTAACCTATAGCCGAATTCATAAAAATGCAGTAATTAAAAGTATTGATTATTGGCTTACTGGTCCGTGGTGGGAGATACGGAAAGAGCAGAAGGGGTTGGGGGTGGGTTAGTGCATCTGTTCATTAGGTAATGAACTTATTAAATCAGAGAGGTGCTGCAGAGAGCACCATCTGTACCTCTAACACCCCTAACTTCCTCTCAGGTCTGGACACCCCATCCTGCCCTACGTTTAATTACGTGCAGTGAAAAGGTTAATTGTAATCGGAAGTAATAACCAGCATTCCTCATCACCTAAGAGACTGCATTTACACACAGCTTCTCCAAGGTTAATTGCCTATATTTCATTTTAATCGTCACAAATTTCCCAGAATTACTCTTTTGTCACTATTTATATCAAATTGACCATTATCAATTTTACAAATGAAATTTTCATTTGTGTCACATTTTCCATTTGCTTTTATACATACGATATTAAATTAGTAAATGATCTTCATGCAGGAGAAGTTCAAATGAAATAATGTACAAACAAATTGAAAAAGTTTTCAATTACATTAACTCTAGCAAATTGAACATGATCATGGAAGTTAATTTGAAACGCTATAAAAAATGAATAGATCAAGATATTATGCTCGCCAGGCATTACCCCTAATTCAATTTTAATTCTCTTATAGTCCAACTTCATCCTTTTTCTCACTGTTTACGAGCCTTCCGCCAACTCATTAATTCCAAAACGATTCATAAAATCGACAAGGTCAAACGTCTTTTCACGTAATTACGTAGATATCTGAGCCTTAAAATGGACCTTCTATTCGGCAGCTTACATCAACTCAAAACTTGGCAAATGGTAATTAATTATTCTACATAATTAGTTTTATAGATCTGCGCCAAGATTGAAGCATCCTAGAGAAATTTGGGAATAATAACTCAATACCCTCTTGTTCCTTGTTGCGAGGGGAAAGGGTGTGATAGGGGCCGTTCAATTTAAGGACCACCCGCATTAAAATCACTGCTCTTGGTAGCATTTCACCGCCTCTCATTTGCGCGAAAGGGTGAGTTGCGACTTGCAAGGGTAAACGCAGGGCAGCTGAGTGTATAAAGGGTTCGCAAAGTGACTCGAATTGCCGCACAGTCGACTTTACGAGTCAGAGTATTGCTAATATCAGAGCCTAAAGAGCGCAAACCATCACTTTTCATCCACCCTGCCTTGTCTACGAACCCTAACCATCCCTTCTTCAACGTCTATCCGACTTACCAAGACTCCTTAAACATTCTAAAGACCCTCCGCGACATTTTTAGTGGCCATCAAAAACCAGCACCGGCTTAATTATGAGGGCAGATCCAGAAACCTTGCTTCCCTACCCGCCAGCATTTTACCTCTTTCTCCTTTCTTGTTTCTTTTTTTAAATTTTTAATGCAGCTGTCTTTGTACTTTGTTGGTCATTTATTTTTTACAGGTTAAGACTGGATTAACCAGACTACGCGAAATTAGTCATTGCAAATAAAGTATGTGAGATTATTCGAAAAATATTAACTAAAATAGATTTTTAGTACAAGGAAGACCTTCTTGGCTTTTTTGTTTACATATTTCCCATACCAAACGTCTGTTTTAGTTATTATTTCCCGAATAACGTTACATTCTGTAATTGCAATTATCGACGTTACGTGATCCTGCTAATCCATGGCCTTAAGACGATCCGCCACCTTTAATTGGTATTTCTGTAATATTTATTTTGGCTTGGGGTCAGCTTAGTTTCTAATTATTTATGTCATAGAGGACATAAACATTAGGAAGGCAAACGTTTCGGCCACAGATGGGGGCCCTCTTCAGTGCCAATTAGCTTAATTGTAACCTTTAAATATTTATTAACTAATACATGCAATTAAAAAATATATGGTATTTTTTGTTTTTTTGTTTTTTTTTTTTTTTTTCCCTTTTTGCATCTGTGGCCGAAACGTTTGCCTTCCTAATGTTTATGTCCTCTATGACATAAATAATTAGAAACTAAGCTGACCCCAAGCCAAAATAAATATTACAGAATTATAACTGTGGGTCAATGTAACAATGAACATGTACAGAAACATGTCACGATTTAATTGGTATATTTTTGATTTTTTTGACATTTTCCAAAAACGTTATTTTTTTATTCTCTGTACTTTTCTGTGTAAATTTTCTGGGCAATCTGATTTTTTTCTTGGAATAATAAATCAAATTAAAAGTTACTACGATTTACGAATAACGCTCGAAAATGAGCTATTTACACAAAATAGTTTGTTTATTTATTTACTAATATTTCTGAATTATATGGAGAATTGTATATAATAGGTATCCTCATAAAAACACAATATATATATTTACACAATGTAATTAACACAATGTTGACTGCCTGCCTCTAAGACTTTACTTTAAACTCCGTTTTCCGCAAGTTGTGATTTTCCATGTTTGTTGCAACATATGTTTGAATAAAAACAAAAGCATAAAACACAGGCCTTTTAAATTTAAAATTTAAATTAAAAAAAAATATATTTTGGGACATTTTTATTTATTTTTTTATTTTATTTGTAACTTTTTTCAGTTACTTTACCTTATTTTACATAGCCAAAAAGTTTCTACACATTATGAGGAACAAAATAAAAAATAATCATGACAATTGGTTAAAAAACAAAAAAGTTATTCAAAGTCAAAAAATTTCCAAAAAATGCCCGAAAACTCAACATTTTTAGTTTAAAAATATATATAGATCCTAGAATTCCTAAAAAAACCAAAACCTTTCTATATAATGGTACTCAACATAAAAAAAATTATATGGAAGATTTTAATTCAAAAAATAAAAATATTAAAGGTGGTGGGGGCCCCTTAAGGCCCTGTGGTAGGATCTCACGTCACCAATTACATGCGACCACTTTATCAATAAAATAATAATTTGAATAAACTTTCCGAAAAAAATAACAATGCAGAAAAATGTAACGCATTTCTGTCTCCTCCGGAAAATTTCTTACAATTATTACTTTAATTATAAAGCGGTCATATATAATTGGTGACGTCAGAACCTACGATACGGCCTTAAGTATAATTTTCAACTGAACTTACAAAATTTTTAAGAATTACTATCAATATAGCCTCATAAAAAATAAAACTGATTTGTTTCTTCAAGCTAAAATGAGAGTTCTAAACTATAGTAAATATTGTCTTGGATTTAGAATTTCACGTACACGTAGAAACCCAAGTTTACAAGTTTTCCTAAACTACGTTTTAATTTAGGGAAGAAAGTCCAATAGTGGGAATTTTTCCGTAGCGAAATACTGAACTTTAGATAAGCTATATGGTAAATTTACTATAGATTGTATCAAACTTTACTATGACCTATATTGTTTCATATCATTTTTCGAATCTTTAGTATTTTGACTGCAAAGAATTTCCAGACCGCTAAGAATAATTATCATTCCACCTCGATTTTCCCTAGATTCCTAAAATTTGTAGATTTATTATTATAAAATAAAACATATTTTGCTATTAAAAGTTTCTCCAAGTACTGAAAAGTAGCTTCAGGCCAAATGTTCCAATGTGCAGAAATCCTTGTATTACACCGAAAATTTTTTTTTTCCGATAGTCAACTATCACCCATAGTTAATTCTAACCTAGTTGAAATAACACGGATTCCTGTTTAAGAGAATCACGTACATATAGTTGAACATACCAATATAAACCTTTACAGAGAAATAAATAATTCTAGTTCTATTAACAATTAAATTCAATTAATATTGCTATGCTGTTATTACAAAACTCCGCTGTAAACAGAATATCTTCTGTATTTATTACTTTTACTGTGTAAACAAAAATTTATTTTTATCAAAAATTCGTTAAGACCCACTTTTATCAATATAAATTTTGCTCTAGTAGATTATAAACGTAAAGTTGGTTTTTGGTTATGTTTAATACATGCACCTGAAAGGATCTGTCCGTCAAATCAACTTTTTTTCTTTGTTTTTCTTATAAACTTGAACTTTGTCATTTCAACTAGGATTGCAATGTTGGCGCCTGTCCTAACTAGGCAAAATAGTTGATTTCTTGTACACGGGTACAAGGAATTTTTTTCGGTGTATAATACAGCTCACCGCGTGTGAGCTTTTAGAACTCCAAGTTTTAGAATGAAGCTTTTTTACAGGTATAAAATTTATATAAATATTAAACAATACTAATACATAAAAACCTTCATTTAGAATCTGGTTTGCTAAAGGGTAGCTCAAAATTTTCTATTCATAACTGCATATTTTTTAAACTATAGTATTTTTTCTTGAATTACTGGAATTCCTATAAATTAAAACACATTTCCTGAATATTGCAACTCTCTTTACAGCGTGTTTTACCTATAAAAAATAGACTTTTCATTTATTCCTAATTGCACAACATAGGGGAGAAGCGGCGAAATTGGCGCGTCGTCTAAATTGGCGCACCCTATTTTTCAGAAAATGATAACATAACAAAAAATAAAAATAGTTCTATCGTGTGCATTCTTGTATGATATGTATTTGATAGAAAACATTATAAAAATCTAATTGCTTAATACAGTTTTATTGCAATTAATCGTTTTTTGGCATAATGGTTATTTTCGAAGCCATTGAGTTAAATCGTTAAATAATAGTAATTCAAGGTGAATTAGATTAATGCAACGATTTTATAATCTTTGATATTTAATCTTACGATTAGGATAGAATATTTGTATGAAAAAATAAGCATTTTACGTAAAAAGTATTTAATTAATGAACGATACACTTGCGGCAAAATTGGCGCATACGAGATTCAAATCAGAGGCGAAGTTGGCACACGTGTTGTGTTTCTGGAAACCGGTGACTGAAGTCAAGTGCTCGGATGTTTATGATTGAAAATATAAAGAAGATAGTAAGTACACAATTATTAATATATAGATATATACATTTGAATGTTGCTGGACTTTTCTGCTAATCTTTTTCTTAAGATTTTTTGTGACATCGGAGATAATGTGGTTCGCAAAACTGATGTAACGACTTTGTAAGGTTATATTCATTTGAACAATCAGTGGTTAAATTTTTTTTTAAGTTTGAGGTATTGAGGCATTTTAAAAGCGATTTTTAATAATGAATTTGCAGTCTGACAATGTTTTGAAAGTTTTCTCGATTTTAAGATGTGAAAGCAATGTAAGTAAAAAATTTGTATTTTTGATTGATTGTTTCTATTATTTATAAGTCTTCTAAAGTTAATAATTGTATATACTTCTGATTACAAATTCAAATAATTCTCTATAAAAATGATTTCAATTTGAATATTCACTTAAATATCCACAATTGCCAGTATTTTATTGTACAAATATAAAATATATTTTAACTTTGGCTGGTTTATGTGAATAAAGATATAAAAAACTTCACATATCTTGATATACTATCTCAAATTTAGTTTCAAATTATAACTACCTCTTTTCATCAACCTTTGCTACTGAAATGTAATTCTAAATCTATGAAAATATAACTAATACGTGGCAAGAGAAGATTATAATATTAGTGCGTCAATTTACCCGACATGGCGGGTAAATTGACGCAGGTGCAGTCCTTCGGAAATCTGAATAAAAACCTGCTTTAATAATTTTCAATGCAATCTTTATCCATTGGAAAGTATATAAAAGATATCCAGCTATTAAATAAATATTTTTTCATAATTTTTAGTCATATACTTTCTTTTTAAACTCGCACTTTCTATTAGGTGCGCCAATTTCGCCGCTTCTCCCCTATTTGCAAAATCTTTACCGAAAACGTTCATGATATTATAGAGATAAATATAAAGTCTTTTTATACCAATAATTCTCATATTGGGTATTATATTTTGATAAGCGACTCTTTGATTTTAGACAATTGGAACTTTATCACAGTTTCTGTTATTTTTTATCATCTATTATAAACAGCTTGAACGGGGCGTAAATGTAGAATAAACCGGGAAATGGAATTTTCACGTACGCGTGAATATTGTGAAGAGAATAGCTTAGTTTCGCCTGAGAGACAAAATTAGATTTTGTTTGAGAAGATTTTCCGAATGTTCGCTCCCGGACCTCACCTCCACCCTTATCCTTTGTTTCTCTATATCCACCCTAAGATTTCGTTTTTTCCCTCAAGCTACTATACTCCGTCGTCGGGATTCACATATCCTCAGAGACGCTTGAGATTTTGGGACGTTCCTCCGCTCCATGCTGCTATGCATATTTCACCGATTTTTATGGAATTCCTCCTGGATTTTGTCCTTCTCCCTTGCTCCTTTGTCTCCTTGTTTTGCATTTCCTGCACCCTATCACGATCAAGAGATAAATTTCGCGATTAACTGTACAGCAGCCTCTATCTGGAATGTGAATATAAATTCCATGTTAACTAAACTTAATGCAGTTCATTCTCCAGAGTAAATAATTGTTATATTTTCAATATATTTTTGTGATTTTTATATTTAATGTAGTATAATTTGTACTTTTCAATTGATTATATTATGGATCAGAATTATTTATACGTAAACTACCGCCTACGATAATACCAGAATATCTGGTTTTTTGCATTCACTATTAGAAATGTTCCGAAATTTACAACATTTTCATATTACAGAGGTAACATAAAATTTGACGATATTTATGATGTTTTTGAGTACACAGATAGAAATGGTTCGGGAGTTTCAGCCATTCGGTTGTAGCTTGGGAATTTATAATTGTATTTATAAAATAATATGTCTCTCTGAACAACGCAGGATGTTGAATACAGAAATCAAAATATTGTAAGTGAAACTGGTCGAATCAGAAATATAATATGGGAAGGCGAACAATACATTTTTCCATAGCAACCAATAATATGGTTGATTCGTTCATATTTATTCAGTTATAATCGGATGGTTAAAATACAAATCTCATATTGCTGTATCTATGCCAGCAATAAGGTAAGGTTAAATTAATCATAAATATCGTTGTAACAGCCATTCCTTTCTATCAGTGTAAAGTATCATACACAGAAAAGAAATTCTTGCTTCTATACTGGTCTTATTTTTAGTTTTGGCTTAAATGAAGCCGATGACTAAAATTAATCTCGAAAATTGTCTTGAAAAAAGCTTTTATATGTCTTCAACTAAAAACAATACTCAAGTATGGCTGGTTGTAAGTGCATTTTGCTTTAAAGAATCCCTACGTGTCTTAGAACATAGAAGAAGATCTTGTTGGCTTGAAAGAAGAAATTCGCGAAGCTTGTTTTTAGCACTGGGGTCTAGATTCTAGTTCTCTTGGTTGACTTATGACGTCACTGCGTGACAGATGAGCGAAAAGCTTGGCATGCCATGGGCGCCATGTTGTCTATAACACATGTAGATCTTTGCGGTTGGTTTCGATTTTTGGGATACTCATCAATTTATTGTTTATGTTATTTATGGTATATTCTCGTGTGTTATAATAAAGGTTTTCGTTATTGAAAAAATACGTGTATTTAATAGTAAGGACAATTTCAATTAATTTATAACACTTTTATATCTGTCGCAGATATCCGGCCGGCAAATTGACACATAACCTCTAAAATCATTTCTGAAATGTAGGAAATTCCTTAAATATACGAAAATATTTTCAAAATTATTTACAACGCTTACGAAAATATAAAAGTAAATGATTTCTGCGAGATTCAAACATATGCAATGATTATAAATAATTTCAAATTAATTAGTTGAGTTTGAAATTTTTGTCACTGCCTACATTATCGGAGGATCACTAGTCGCGTATCAGATAGGATACGTTGTCGACAGGTGTCCTCGCAGACAATTTCAAACTCTTATATCGCAAATAATGCAAATAAATTCAATATTTAAAGAATTTGAAAATCTTTCTGTGGAAAAAATGACGCTTTCGACTGCGCTGGGATTCGAGCCCAGGTCTTTCGATTGCCGGTCGACTGCTCTGACCACTGAGCTACACAGGCGTCCGACATCTCCTTCTCCACAGGAAGATCTCCTTATATCGCCTAGTGGCTCAGCCTTGCGGCTGTAAAATGATTTCAAATTAATTAGTTGAGTTTGAAATTTTTGTCACTGCCTACATTATCGGAGGATCACTAGTCGCGTATCAGATAGGATACGTTGTCGACAGGTGTCCTCGCAGACAATTTCAAACTCTTATATCGCAAATAATGCAAATAAATTCAATATTTAAAGAATTTGAAAATCTTTCTGTGGAAAAAATGACGCTTTCGACTGCGCTGGGATTCGAGCCCAGGTCTTTCGATTGCCGGTCGACTGCTCTGACCACTGAGCTACACAGGCGCCCGACATCTCCTATAATATATTTAAATCGTGTTTGGTAACGGTATTTATATAACTGAGGAAAGGCCGGCTACCGAAGAGGCCAATTTTTCCTCAATTAGATTATAAAAACGATTGTTTAAATTACGTTTTACAATGTTGTCATGGTTTCCTTTTACCCCCTACAAGTCCCTCACAGTATTTATTTTGCATTAGAATGTTGTATGCATAATAAAATATTAGAATTCTTGAGTTTCTCCAGAAATGTTAATTTTACTTTTCATAAGCAAAATTTAGTTGTAAAAATGTCATAAGATTTCTAGACTGATTCAGATTTTGTTTCGACTTCAATATAAATAGTTCTAAAGAAAGGGTTAAAACTTTTACTTTTTAATAGTAATAAGTAAATTGGCAATTTGAAACTCGATAATTGACTTTGCACTTGTTTATCTCTTCTGCTTCGTAATACTTTTCTAACCATATTCCTCGTCCAAAAGTTGTTTGCATATATTAAAATAATAGATACTTATTATTCATAACAAAAATCCTAAAATCAAATATTTTCCACTTTTTTTAGCACCAAAGTACACTGTAAAAAATATCGGTAAATTTTCTTACTATGTATTAGGACATTTTTTCTAAATCTTTAGGAAGCATAGATTTTCCTACAGAAAGTGGAAATATTTCATGGATTTGAGGAAAATTAACCGAATTTCCCGGCTTATTTCTGAACTATTAGAAAATATATCAAAAAGGTGAGAACATTTCACAAATCTCCCAAGTTTTAGGTAATTTTTTCCATGAAAAGCGGAAATTATTCCACAAAAACGGAAATTTGTTGAATATTTTTGGATTTTTTCCGCTTAAATTATTAAATAATGATTATATAATTAAACAGTAGGAACTATTTCCAGTTCAATGCCAGAAATATTTCCGACTATATCTTTGGAAAAATTCATGACCCATTTGTATTTTATGCTGTCCGACTATTTTAGGAAAAATTTTCGAAAATTTTTTTACAGTGTACATACGGCTTCTTTTAACAAAAATTAAATACTTTATTTTATTTACAGTCACAATCTAGACTTAATTTAGGTTGAGTTTGGAACTGATTTGAAATTTAGATAGTGGCTTCATTTTAGCCCAAATCCAGGCTGGCGACTATATTGTAGTCTGCCTAGCGACTAACTTCTAGTCGATGAAGTGGCTTCATTAAATCTCATATTGTAGTTTGTGACTTATTTTTAGTCCATAATAGGGCTATTTTCTAGTTGTATATCCGGTTAGTTTGAATTTTTAGCGAGACTGGTCTACTTTATATCACACCTAAAAAGAAACCCATTTTTGGACTTCATTTAAGACTATTTTTTGTGTAAAAAGTAACTAAATTTTTTCAAATTCTATCTTATTTTTAGAGAATTATAACTGAATAAAACTTTAGTTACGAGTTTCGGGAAATCACAGTAGAAATTCCTAACAGTATTTACATAAAATAATCGAAAGAGCACTCGACCGGCAATCGAAAGACCTGGGCTCGAATCCCAGCGCAGTCGAAAGCGTCTTTTTACATTCTCATCATGGATGAGAAGGTATTGGTTTTATGTGAAAAATGACTTTTGAAATTTTCATCAAATCTTTACGTTTTGAGACCCCCTGAGTCAGAAAAAATGGTTTTTACGAAAGTGTCTATCTGTCTGTCTGTCTGTCTGTCTCTAGGTCGTGTGCGGCATAACTCTCGATAGAATTATCAGATTGAATTGAGCTTTGGTACACTTTATCGGAGCCGAAAAAGTAAGGACAAGTTCGTTAACCAGCCACATCCAATCAAAATTGAGGGCTTTAGCACTACTTTTGTGTTTTTGAAAATAATTTTTTGAAAAAATCAAAAATTTCAATAGTGGTTTTAGATAGTGCTCATAAATGTCTAAAAATTATCCTGATATTATTTTTTGATTAAATCAAAATTAGAAATGTTACAGCAGATTCAAATTCGAAAAAAGTCAATATAAAAATTCCATTTTCCAGTTAAATTATACGAGATACGAAAAAACGTTATGATACAATATTATTGAATAAATAAAGACCTACAAATTTGAATTGTTACATTTTTTCATAAGATGCATATTTTTCTTTTTAATTAAGAAAAAAAACTATTGAAAATCCAATATTCAATTTTTTAACAATAATATGTAAAATAAGAAAAAAACGTAAGAATACAATGTTGTTAGTTTCAAAAAGATCTACAAGTTTTGTCTCACACAGTTTCTGATAAAAGATATATTTTTCGTTTCAATTCCAAAAATACGATTAAAATTCAAAAATTCCATTTTTTAGACAAAATATGTGAGATACAAAAAAAACTTTGAGATGAAAAATTGTTTGGCTAAATAATGTCTACACATTCTTATCGAGAAATTTCTCGACAGGATGTATATTTTAATTTTTTGATTTTTAATATTGAAAAAATTCGATTTGTTTCACCAAAATATGTGAGATACGAAATAAGCGTTGTTCTGCAAAATCGTTTCCTTAAATAAAGTCTACGATTGTTTTTCCTTTTTGAGATATTTGGAAGAAAATAAATTTATCAATAATCATGTAATTTATTAAAAAGTTACAAAAATGCATACAGAAAATCGAGCGCGAAGCGCGAGTGTCATGATGAGAATGTGTTCCTTAAGGCCGATAGAGCCTTAAGTAAATTGAATTTCCTGTTTCACTTAATCTGAAAAAGAAATAGAGTGACTTTGAGAAAATGACTAATTTACATCATCTTTAATATCATTAAATTGGTTTGAGCTTCAGTATTAAATTATAAGAAATAAACTTAAACGTATGCGAAGAGCACAAGACCGAGCGCGAAGCGCGAGGTCCAGAAAGAACGGAGCGCGAAGCGCGACGATCGAATCGCGCGCCCTAGGCGCGCTCAAACTTGCGAGCGAAAATTATTTACTATTGTATAATACATAAAGTATAATTATTCACTAAAAAGAGTATGAAAGGTGATAAAGATTTCCATCCAGTGACCTGATAACAAAATGTTTTTGTCAATTATTAACGAAGATGCAAAAATAGTCTAAATTTAAAAGTTATATCAATTTTTCAATAACTCCAGAAATAATTGACTTTTTGAAACATTTATTGGCTCATTGCAAAGAAAAATTTATGTAGAATGTGAGTAATGTATCAAGAATATTGTGATAATTTTTTTTGGATCCTGTCAGAATTAAAATTTAGAGCAACATAGTTGTAAAAATTCGAAGCATTCTCATACCTTAAAAATAGATTTTTTAAATTATGAAAATTCATTATCAGAAATAAAATACAAAATATCACTCAGAATTACTTCGGAACTATTTCTTTTTATTATTCTTACAAATTATTTCGCGAATTTGGAATGTTACAAGTTTTTTGTTCTGAACTCAGATTTTGGCAGCATCCATCAGAAACAAATTATTACTGTTTTTTAATATATTTCTGACATTCTACGTATATCATCCTTTCAAAAAAGCAAAGAAAAGTTTTGAAAAGTTCATTATTTCGGGAGTAATACAAAAATTATAAGAACATTGAAATTTTGACTTTTTTCGCAATACCTTTAATAATAATGGTCTAAAACACTTCAACTTGTGGTAATTTAATGCAAAATTTGATAACCTTTCTTGTAATTTTGAGAAAAAAATTTACATTATCTATTATAAAAATTGGCAAATTTGATCCAAATGCCGAAAAACAGGTATTCTGATACTATTGGATGGTAGTGTGCATAAATTCCATCTGAGTAAAATTATTATTTAAACGACTGTTTCATTTTTGTAATTTCTGAAGTTAGAAGGCTTCGCAAATTATTTTCTTATTACCTTGAATACTTTGATTAAAACAGTTAAACAAATCGTTTTCAATGTCATGGTTCTCGTGTCTCGAGTTTCGTTTCAGCCTCTCGGCTATAAATCCTACATGAATAAATGTACCTTGTGGCTTTTTATAATATCAATGTTAAAAGAAAGGAAACTTCCGTGAAAATTATTTCTTGTATTTTTTTAAATTCGCATCATTCTGCTGTTATTATACGAAATGAGTTTTTCAGACTGTGTAAACACCTCGATAGGTACAACGAAAGGAAGTTTCACTTGAGAAAAGGTCACAATGATTATTATTTTACTTCTCGTACTTTCATTAGCCATGAATATTATGCCCTGTTGTTCACGTAATCACAAATGCGTCTAAGATCAATGAGTTATAATACAATGCTCGCTTTTAGACTCTTCACTTAGTCACATTATGTAACACGTTGTGTCTAACGATAACCGTGAAGCTTTTTGTCAGTGAAAAGATAAATGATGATTACTTTTATAGGTTTTATATAATTGTTTTGTTAAAAAATATGGTATTGTGTAACATAAACACGAATTCATAAGAGTTGAATTTTGCAAAAGCAGATTTATTATACATATCTTATACAAGATATTATACATGGGTAATTGCCAAAAAGTTGCGAAAATTGAGTTCCAGCATTTTTATGTATTTATATTATTTATTTTCTATTTTGCAACCCTGAGAAAAATATTTGGTTAATCCAACCAAAATGCTCATATAAAATATTAAGTTGAAAAATCCACAAATAATAAAAAGAAACGAATTTTCTATATTTTAAGATATTTACAAGTATTTTGAAATATATCCCTGAGGTTTTACGTTCGCTCGGTAAGTCTCATATATTGCAGATTATACTTCATAGAAAGTAGCGTGAAAAAATTCTAAAATGTATGATTTGTAAAAATATCCACACGTTATCCCATTTTTATAAAAAAAATAAACGAAAATATGACAAAGTCAAATAGGGCACGAAAAACGAATTTTCAGAATATTTTCGATAAAAATGTATCTACGTTCTACATATTTGTAAAAGTAATTTCGGAATCAGTTTTGTGTTTATTAAAGGCACGCTCGGTTACCTGACTAGCGTGTTAATTATTCATTCTCACTATAAAAATAGTTATTGGTCTCTTAAATTGGTATTTATGTTGTGTTCAAAATTAACAATAATAGAAAATAAATTTTTTAGCTGATTTTGATATAATTATTTATTTTTTACAACTGGTAGTCTAAATTTCACAATTCTTTGGCAACGACCTTTATGGTTATACTGTTGTAGACCCAAATAGATTTTCTACTTAAAACGCTGAAATTTTTCAAAATGCTGAAAAGACGTTTTTTGCTTGCAATTTAAAAGCAGATGCAGCGATTTGTCAGTGAATAGTTCAACAATTTTCATGAATATATAAATATGTGAAGGACGAGTCATGCATCGCAGTGACTCTCGCTTGTAAACCGTTAGAAATTTCTATCCGAATTTTCCAAAACTCTCAACTGAAGTTTTATGCAGTTACATATGACTGAAAATCCTGTTATAGTTTCCAAACTTCAAGGTAAATTTCATGAAAATTCATTCGAGTCTCGTAACGTTAAGAAAAATTTCAAAAAATCAATACATTCTTCGCAATTTTAGAATACGTTTACTTGAAAGTGTTGTAAATATCTTATAATTTTACATTACCTCTCTAATGTGAAAATTTCGTAGATTTCATACACGGAGAAAAATATAGAATTGACAAACTTTTTTTTTGCCGTCTCAACGAAATTTTAGTTCTCCTTACAAAAAGTTTTGTCAAGCAAAAAGCAATCACAAAATCTTTTGTTGGTTCAAAAAATAGGTTTGTTGGGAAAACTGAAAATTTTTTGGGAAAGCAAAAAAGTTTTGTCAGTTCTATATCAACAATCTGGTTGGTTAATACAACATTTTTTTTTTCTCTGTGTAACAGTTCTAACAATATGGACAGAGAATGTGAAAAGGAACAATTAAAAGGAAGAGTGTAAGGAAAGAAGGAGAGTTTTTAGGAAGAAGAAACGAACGATGTAAACGACCTTCCTTGCGGTAGACTTGACCCAGAGTAACTGGCCGGAATGTAGGATGTAATTTTGCCTCCGGCTGTTCACAGCCGCAGACTCAACATGTATACACAAATAACGATCCATCCGAGACTCGCTGTGTCTTGTATTTCATATATATAGCCCTGGAGGCAACAACTTGCCTCTCGAGATCACAATGAATGTCGGCGAGCACCACCTGCAAGGGGCTCAATATGGAAATAAAGCACTTCCGAGCTCCGCGAGATATGCATATGCTCTTCCATCCAACCCCGAACACTCTGCTTCCTTCCACCTGATTCCACCCTGCTCTGAATCGACATCACCAGACTCGCGAAACCCGAGAACGAGAACGCAAACCTGCTCCTCGATTAACGCCAGCGACTCAAGGAAGTCGTTAACGTACTTTCAAGGTGTCTGAAACTATAACGAAATTTCCTTCTCTCCATCAGCCATGCCTTTACCTTCACCGTTAAATTTTGCATCGGTTGTTTATTTTTTAAAAAATTTTCCGGTTATCCTTTCTAAAATCGTGATAAATCTAAATAGTATATATTTTTTATTACTCACACGGGTAAAATAAATTTTTTCCCGTGTTGCACACGATTTTTTTCTATTAGGGAGTCAAAAAATGGATTTTTGTACTAGCGGATCATAAAGTGCATTTTATTGCCCTCGGCAGGACAAAGAATAGTATATTGTGCAATTTTGGAAAATAAATGTTTTTCCCGTGTTGCACGCGTTTTTTTATATACTGTGGGGTCAAAAAATGGATTCTATCTATCTTTACTTTGATCCTTCAGATCTGATATGCAGGGGGAAATAAAATGCACTTTATGACCCACTAATAAAACATGATTTTTGCATTCAATAAACCGTTTCTAAAATTGAGTTACGAGTTGTGGTAGATCAAGGTAGAAATTTCTAACAGTGTTTACATAAAGTATAATCATTTCCTAAATTTAAAAGTTATACTAATTTTCAAATAACTTCTAAAATAATTGACTTTTTGAAACATTCATTGGCCCATTGTAGAAGAAAATTTATATAGAATACCATTAATGTATTAAACATATTAGGATAATGTTTTATGGATACTGTCAGAATTAAAATTCAGAACAAAGTTGTAAAAATTCAATGCATTCTCATACCTTAAAAATAGATTTTTAAATTATGAAAATCATTATTCAACCAGAGAATAGATTTTTTTTCCGCCGAACAGGGCAATAAAATCCACTTTATGACCCGCTAGAAGAAAAATACATTTCTTGTCAGCACTTTAATTTTCATCTTCTTTATTTTGGGGGAAATTCTCAAGAAGAAAAACAATAAACTTTCTTAAAAATTTCAAAGTTTCATGGATTAAAATCCACAAAAATGTTACAATTAATATCTAATAATTGAAATATGTATTATTTTTACAACACCCTATTATTTGAAGCCCATATCTAAGTAAAGATTCAAAATAGACTTTCTTTTGCCTGAACTCTTTATCTTCGGAAAAACTTGCCTAAATTACTTAGCAAACTTCCATGTTCTCACTTGGATGCGCTTAGCTTAAGTGCACTCATGCGCACGCATTACCAATTTCACGCCCGAAAATAACGTGTGAAAATTCCCAGACCTCAGGTCACTACTGAGCAAAACTTTATGATCGTATTATATGGAACAAGAAAGTGAGAGGAAAGAAATAAAGACAAGCAGGAAGTAGAGAGGAAAGGTAATTTGCTCATGACTAAGGAAAGAGAAGGGAACAAAGGCGAAGATGAAGATGGAGAATGGAACTGGTGGAAAGTGTATGAGAAGCAATGGTACCAACAGACAATGGCACTAACTAACTACCTGCCGAACCAACCTAACCCGCACGATAGCATTCATTTACATAACCGTAATCCTACTTAGAGGCGAATACCTAATTCGCTCGTACGTTTTCGTTTCTATCTTACCTCAATTCTCAATGGTTACTATGTAACCTACCTATTTTCGCGAAATAGACCTTTCATCGACGTCGTGAGATTTGACACCAAAGGTCGGAACATTACTGCTTAAACGACTTTAAATTGATACCAAATTGATCCATTATCTTCGCTAACCGTGTGTCCATAAATCTATTCCATCTTTTCGTGTTTCCGGCTCAAGCCCCTTACTTTAAAGCAAAATGTACTCTACGGCAATTGGAACTAGGTTCTCCAAAAAAAAAGTCAATATAATTGAATTGTTTGACTCGTTACTTTTATGTCAACTGGATACACTCGAATTCCATTTATTGAAATTTGATTAAGTTCTTTTTCAATTCACTTTGCATTGACACATTTTTATTAATTTATTCTTCCGTTTATTGAAATTTTGGTTAAATCAACTTTAAATGTGTTTTTAACATAGAGATAATATTATAGATAGAGGAGACATGCTCGGGCGAGAGAGAGAGTGAATTTCGGGTTAGGCTGTCTCTCGCTAACGCCGAGGCTAGCGCGGTACGCGTAGCCAAAGACAGAAAAAACCACTTATCGTCTCTCTCTTTCGCTCTCACCGAGTTTGTAGACTGACGCTGCCACTTACAGAGCGGCCTATGGTATGTCTCCTCTATCTATAATATCTCTATGGTTTTTAACCATATTAACCCTTGCTTACGACACTTCTCTGGAGTAACACGCTTACCACACATGGGTCTAAAGGACCCAGGCGAGAAAAATTGTTATAACAAATGAAAAATTACATATATTGACTCGAAATTTTTTTTAAAACTTCTCGAATACTTACTTTAGAAGACTCCATAGGCTATATAGCCAAAAATTAAATTCAAATATTTTTTAAAAAATGCTAAAGTCAAAAAAGTGGGAAAAATGACTATTGTTACTAAAGAATTCATAAATTTTTTAATTTTCCATATTAAGGGCTAAAAATTTAGGGCAGTCTTCTAATAATGTACCACTACAAGAAAAAAAATAATAGTTTAGTGTATCTTTAAAAAAGTATATTTAATTTGGAGAATGAATGACGAAAAAAGTGGAAAAATGAAATAGGCGTTTTTGTCAAAGTACACTATTGTTTAATCTATTACAAGATGATATTTATTGAAAATATTCTCAAATTGCTTGATCCAATATGCCACGTAAATATCTTTCTGGCCATCGATTGCTTCGACCACTCACTGTGTATGATTTCCTCTTCTCTGCATACGGTAGAAGTTACTTATGAAAAGCCGAATGTCATAAGACATTATAATAAAACAAATCCGCTCTACAGGTACCAAAAATCGGATTTTCAAAGGAGGTGCTATGAAAACATTTTTTTGAAACGAGTAAACAGAAAAAATAGAAAATTTATTTTTTATTTCATCGTCGAAAATTTATCATCACTCCATTTAACAATTATCGTTATTGAAATGTTTTATATTGTTATAAAAAAAATTAGACGTTGTTAAACGTACTTTATATGCTTTATTCTTCAATGTAAAGCCAATATACACTAAAAAAAAATTCTGTCCAAAAAATCGCTTTCTCAACTATCAACAAATCGACAAATGTTGCTACAGACCGGTTTCTATTTAATTTAGGTATTTAAAATTGAGGCGCAAAAAGGTCCTGGGTCCTTTGGACCCAGTGTGGTAAGCAAGGGTTAAACAATGCTGAATTAATTCTAACTATTCCTAATAGAAATTAAGAGAAGTTTAGTTGAATTTACTAAAATTCGTTTACAATTAATTGAATCAACAAAATTTTTCGATAATTCTATAATTTAGTACATTTAAGCAAAAAAGTTGTTTGGATCAGTTAACATTGCTAAATTATTGATTGGACTAAAATTTGTTTAATTATTTTAATATTTCTGTATGTCCAAGAAAAACATTTTCTTTAATTATTAAGCAATTTTTTGCTGAGTAAAGTAAACTTATATGGTCAATTATACGCACTGGAAAGTTACAGTCGGAAGAACGTTTTTGCTTATATCTCTACTACTATATATATGAAAACGCATAGTTTCTTATATGAACATAATGAGACTCCTTAAAACTTACATTTCTTATAATAAAGTTTGTTTTGTATCTCTTACGGTTTCAAAATTATGAGCGTTTAAAGTGGACTGAAATGTTACACGATTTTGGAAGTGAGTTTCTAGGTTGTTATAAATTTTCTGAAAAGTTTGCGAATTTGACAAAGCGATTATATTCCTTTTTCAATATATCATATTTGAAAGATCAAAAAAAAGATAGATAATATGGGCTTGTGAAAAAATTTATTTTCTGTTAGTCTGTGGGAAAATGTTTGCACTGGAACATTACACAAAAAACTGATAACGCTACACGTATGAATTTAAGGGTAAATACATTATAAAAGAAGATAGAAAAAACTTGAAACATTGAAAAAATTAGAAATATATGAAACATTTTTCCGATGCTTGATACCCGAGTAAAATAAATGTTGTTGCCGTATTGCACACGATTTTTCGTTTACTAGGGGGTCAAAAGATGAATTCTGTTGTCCCGCGGGGGGCAATAAAATGCACTTTATGACCCGCCGATAACAAAAATCATTTTTGCTGTGATTTAAGTTCTTGTACAATTAACCATATCAGTTTGAGTCTATTCTTCTATTAATAATTATTTTTTCAAACAAGTACTGAATATTAAAAAGTCGGTTTTATTTATACACAAAATGTTTTCTACAGAAAGTATTTTTTACAGAAAATACAAAGATTGAGTTCAATCGGGAACCAAAATTCGGAAGATATTTTCCGATTTTGGTTTCTAATTAAAACAGATCTTTATATTTACTGTAAAAAACACTTTCTGAATAAAATTTTTTGTGTATAAATGAAACCAGCTCAAATAATATATTTAAAGATTGATAATAAAACTAGATAAAGAGGGTTTGGGTATTAAAGAATAAGATTGTACTCTTATTTACAAAATATGCATATATTTACACGCGTTACGCAGAGTACATAGTAAAATCTCAAGTGCATACGCGCACTTTATATTCGACGAGAAATGCAAATGTTAACTCGTCGAATATAATAGTTTATCTCCACCACGCAATTTTATGTATAAAATAATAAATTAATCCATAAAAAAATACAATACAAATCGGAATAAAACGAGAGTATCTTATGGCTTTGCAGTACCACTACTGCATCTTCCGTAATATCAGCCTTCGCAGGGGCCTCAATCCTACTTACATTTAGTTGCTTGAAGTACAGTTAAATTCTGCACAAATTGTACACTGCAGTCGATCGCACATTTCCTTGCATACACATTGCGGGCCAGAATTTCACGGTAATGCCTACAATTTTACGTGACTATTAAATGACGTTTGAACTTTCACCTGGTAGATTGTGTTCGAGGACGCTGATCGTTTCCCAGCTAATAAATGCTGTGAACTGCACGTAGAACAGGTACTGCGCATGCATTCCCAGAACACATTTACACTCCTGAACGACGAGAAGCATCGCAACCTATTAACCTGAATGAGTATTGAAAATCACGTGCATTGTCCCAAACCACACAAACACTTACACAGACTTAAAAGTGCACTTATTCATTAATAAAAATACATTCATTCTTTTATAAAAATAGTTTTACATACATTCATTGAGTGCATAAGTCCTTTGAGCTTAACCTTGATGCAACGAGGTTGCACCAAAATTTATTAATCATACTTTATTCGGATGTATCTTCTACCTCACAAATATTTGTGTCAAGATCACGACACCGTTCTCCAGTGACCCCAGAGGTCTAAGCGATAGCATCCACTTTCATCGAGTCTAAGTCTCTTTAATCGAGAGTTCGAGGAGAATCGTGTGCTTTCTGAATATTTACAAGATCGTCGTGAGAGTGAAACAGTTCTTAGTGAAGACCTCTGTTACTTTCTCTGTGTCGAAGATTCTTTGTTGTGAGTGCTCATTTTCGAATATCTTGCTACGGAAAATTGGTATCCAATCAAGGCCTAGTCAGTAAGCAAAATGGCACTTGTTTTTCTAATTCTAACAGGGAAAACTGATATTCTGAAATGCGATTTTTGTTTCAAGAAAGGAGAAAGTAGATTCGATGATGCGGAAGTCTATCCGAGAGAGATATTTAAACTTCGCAAAAAAGCGATTAGCACCAGCCAAAATTGGTAACATCGGCGAGATCTCGATGCAAGACCTTATTTGGCTGAGATTTGAGCCCCTTATTATTAAATTTTAGAGTAGTTTAACTACTTGATCTGTCTGCAGACGTTGTTTCTCCGGGTTGTTTCTCATCTTTTGATGTAGACCTTATCTCCTTTTTTGACTCATAGATGTTGTTAAAAAAAAGAGCCATTTGGTCTTCTTCGTCTGATGAAGACTGTGAACCTTGAGTTTGTGATCTTTCTTCACTTCTAGAAGAAGCTTGTGTTTCGTGTTCTGCAAAGTTGGTATTCTCATTATTATTATGAAGATTATAGTGATATTGGTTGTTTTCGTTATTGTTGGCAGCATTTTGGGATGCAGCATGAGACAAATCTTCATAAACTGTTTCCAAAGGCTGTACTTGGGGAGGACCTTGAAGTTCAATTTGACCAGCTTGCCCAGGTTGTTCGATCGCGGCTAAGATATCCTGAAGAAGGCCATTAGATAGAACTTGGTCATGTCGAATGCTTCCATCAGAGTTCTCAGTACCTAATCCACCATCTGCAGCTTGAATCTGAAGAGTGTAGGTTCCTTTGGAGCCCTGAATTTGGAAACCATCATTACCTTCCGCAGCTAGGCCTTGCTGTGCCAAAGCTAAAGCATGACTACCTTCTTCAGTTCTCAAGAATTGACTTGCATCTACTTCATTAGAAGCAACACTTTTAGCTTCACCATAGCCTTGTGCTGTTAGCGCCGCCGTCAAAGCTTCGGCTGATAGTCCATTTGCATTAACGAATGCAGACCCAGAGTAAGAATTCTGACCCGAAGCAGAAGGTCCAAGAGGGAGTTCTTGAACTTGATTAGTGTTAACGGCTGCACCAGTTTGATCTGAACCTTCATATTGTACTCCAACAGGATTGCCATAGCTGTCCTTTAAATTTCCTGGTTGTAGTTGACGTTGTTCGAGATCGATTTGACTGATGGATTCTGAAGGTAAACCAGGGGCTGTAAGGGTATTCAGAGGAACGTTAACATTAGAATTGTGATTGTTTTGACCATTTGAGTAACTGGATGATTGTGCATTAGAGAAGCTTGGTTGATTCTGGAAGCTAAGAACCCCTAGGTCGGGAAGGCTAAATCCTTGTCCTCCATTTGCTTTATGGGAGCAGTCTCCTTTTTGTACGGTAAAGGGAGCATTTACAACAGGAGTGCCGTAAGTGTTAGAAAGCGAATTGCCTACACTGTTATAAACATTACCTCCAAATCCGTTGAAAGTGGAGCTGAAAGTTGATGGGGGTCCGAAGTTTGGTGCACCGTAGGTCGCTACTGGAGATGGAGTGTTAAAGTCATTGAAGGATAATGGTGTTCCATAATTAACATTGGGTGCAGCTACAGCTGCATTTAGATTAAAAGAGTCCTTTTCAAAGTTGTTACTCGAAGAGAAGGATCCCGAAAACTGGGAACCAGACCCTGATGATTGTTGGAAGGAGACAGGTCCGTTCAAGCGTGGGAGCTGTTGATCAAGTGACAACGGAAGTCCATAATTTTTTGAGGGCTTGTTGAAGTCATTCGATGAGAAGGGAGGAAGATACTTATTTATATTTGAAACTAATCCACTTGGAACGTGTTCCTTAAATTTCAATGGCGACCTGTTCCTTGGAGGAATCAAAGATCCAGGCAGTTGGGGTGGTCTCGAGTGTCCGCGATTTCTCTGAAAATTTTGACCTCCATGTCTGTTGTATCCGGATCCAAACGAAGCGAAAGATTGGGATGATGAAAATCCTCCTCCTCGAAAGCCTTTTGATGGTGGGTAAGGTCCATTTGATGAGAATGATGACGCCGGCGGGGCACCATAAGAATCCGCTGGAGGCGGAGGAGGTAACGGGAGATTAGAAACAGTAGGTGGCCCGTAATTTCCTGAAGGTGGGATCGGCAATTGCTGCAATGATAAGTCATCTCCTGATGAAAAGGATCCAACCGTGCTTCCAGTTGGTGGTCCATAAGTGTCTGATGGTGCAGATGAAAGTGAAACTCCAGAATCTGTGTGAGAACTACTTCCGCCAGAAAGAGACAATCCTGATAAATCACCGCTGAGTGCTCCAGGACTAGGCAATAATTCGTATCCAGAATTCTTAGCTCCGCTAATATCATTGCCTCCATTTGGTGTTCCATATTGATTACTGGGGGGTTCAAGAGACTCAAAGTGGTTTAAAGAATGAGAGTTGTAACTATTTCCCGTATCTCCTGGACCTTGACCAGCGTGTAAGGGTTCAAAATCTGGAAGAGGAGGTGGTGGCAATCCATCATTTTCAGCAGAAGCAGATGATTGATGAACAGATGTCTTCAAATTGTGGTCATCTGGATTATTTAGTGGCACTCCATATGAATCACTGGGAACACTTGATTTTCCTGAATCTTGGAGATTTAAAGAGAATCCGTTATTGCCTGATGGTGGTGTATAAATTTCCTGATGTTGTTCATTTTGATTTGGAGTGCTGATTAATCCAGCAATTGGTTGCCATCCATCATACTTGATATCAGGAGGAGTAGGGGGAGCTGGTACTCCTGGTGGTGGTGGTGGAACTGGCCCATTAAGATCATTGTTAAATGGTGTACCATATTGTGGTTGTGGAGCAGGAGGTGGTCCATAATTATTCTGAGGAGCAGAACCAAATTGCAGTGCTGGTTGTCTAGTCGGCGGTCCATACGCTTCCAAAGAAAACGGAATGGGTGGACTGTGATTTGGCTTCGAAGAACCGAAAGGTGGTCCATTGAATTTAGGTGGTGGACCATATTGAGGCTTTGGAGGTCTAAACTGACCGAACGAAGGTGGTGGGCCATAGCTTTGTTTTGGTGGTGGTCCGTAACTTTGTTTTGGTGGTGGTCCATAACTTTGTTTTGGTGGTGGTCCATATTGTGGCTTTGGAGGACCATAGTTTTGCTTAGGCGGCGATGGTGGTGGGCCGTAGCTTTGCTTTGGTGGTCCGTACTGTGGCTTTGGAGGGCCATAGCTTGATTTTGGTGGTGAAGGTGGTGGTCCGTAAGTTTGCTTAGGAGGTCCATACGCAGAAGGCAGTCTGTCAGGGGGTGGTGGTGTGAAAATTTGTGGTGGGCGTCGATCCCCTGTTAGTTCTGGAGGACCATAGACAGGTGTTGGTCCATTGAATCCTGATCCGGGTGGCGGTCCGTATGAATTGCTTATTCTATCGTCGGCCTCGACTTCTTTTCTCTCATCATCTTCAATCGCTGACGATTGGGAGCTTGCCTTGTTCACGACTGCTTGAACTTGGTGACCCACCAAGAGAATGCAGAGCAAGGTGACTGCCATCTGCAATCAAAATAAGTGTTTCAAGATTATTAACGTTGAATTAATAAATATATAATATTGGTACACATCACTTATTTATTTTTATAGCGATGCAGTAGGAATAACCAGAGTTGGATTGTATAGGATAAGTCGTATTTATATTTATCTTCATAGCTTGAGTCGTTAGGTTTACCACAAATTGATATAGTGTCTAAAGTAAAATACACTGTTTCAATTATTCTTAACTGTATATGCTAAAATTTTAATATTACTTATATTACAATTACAAGAGAAAGCTCCTCAACAAATTAAAGTGATTCTCGCAATTTTGCTCGATGAGGAATTAGCCAACTAGCTTTGGTGTACTACAGGCGTGAAATATTACACGCGCATTCGTTTAAATGAGTGCGTAACATTCTATGTTAAACAGAAGGTACTAATTTAAAACTAGATATACACGCTTTTCTTTCTCTTTGGTATTCGTAACCGATGTTCACTTCAGTATTTCTTCTCTACACATCTCAAGCATTCTTAAAATTTTATTTATTTTTATTTATTTTATAAGTTAGTATAATGTGAGTTTGCGTGCATATTCTAAATAACAGACATTTTTATTATCTGCGTTTTCATTTATTATTCATATCTGTTTTGTAACGCAGTGAACGTAAAATGATTTACTATAAAAAGACTTATTTACACATTTATGATCCAAAATTAAATATTTTCTCTTAATATATACTGTTGCATGAGAAAGATAATAAAAGTATTGCGTAAACTTTTTTTCTTTATTTTAAATTATAAACAATAAATAAAAATAACCACACATAAGAAAAATATAGATGTTATTTGGTTGAGATTGGAAAAATCTTTTGTTTAATATAAAACTTTTTACAAGTCACGTCTGTGATTGCAACTTGAAAATGATAAAAACCCATGTATTACGCGGAAAACGGAACTTCTTTTCATACACAATGACTTTTAGCGGTTAATTACTACAACACAATAAAAACCACTTTACTATCTTTGCCAAACCTAATCAGCTCATCATCACGGAGAAAAATGGATATTGAAAAGTAGATATTCAAATAGGAGATATTCATCCATAATATCTAGATATTGACACGCAATATTAAAATATTTTTTTTCAATATATAAGATTTTTCCGATATTCAGATATTCCGATATTCAGATTCAATAGTTTAGATATTGAAGCATGAAGTGCGCGCGCATATATATAAAGGTCATGTGATCACTTTTTCGCGCTCATCGAAATCTAAGTGAATCAAAGATTGACATGCTTGGAGCGTGCCGGAAAGATAAATTTTGAAGGTTTATTAAAGTTTTCTTAGATTCTAATAAGTGTTTCTAATGGAATAAAAGTGATCGGGACTTTAACTTGAGATGCAGTAAGTGAAACATATAAGCTATATATTTTCTCTATATGTAGTTTATAGCCGAGAACGAAATCTAACCTTAGTGTTAAGGTTAAGTTTCTGACAAGAACATTTAATTATTTTAGACATGCCAAATAATGAAAATGAGAGCAATGTATATAAATCTACTATATACTTATGCACATAATAAAATATTATTTGATTTTTTTCTAAAAACTGAATATTTAGTTATTTTATAACCTTTAAAATAATTTTTTGAGTATCTTAGACATTGAGCTGTAATATCTATAACTTACCTTTTCAATATACCTGATATTGAAGTTAAATATCTGAGATATTCAACTTTAGTACCTCAAACATTCAAGTTTACTAACGAGGATATTCAGAAGTTTAGTATCTTGAATATTCATTTTTAATATCTGAGATAATCAAGCTCAATATCTGAGATACTGGTGGTTAATATTTTTTTTTCAATATCTGCAGGCATTGAAGTAGAATATCTAAATGTTTGTCACATAGTTGAATGCTACTGACATTGTGCTTCAATATCTAGATATTATGGGTCAATATCCATTTTTCTCCGTGCAGGCGCATTAAGCTTATCTCGAGTGTTCTGTATATAAGTCACTTAGCATTTCATATCAGAGGCCGTGAGATGTTTGGTTTGTTCCATAGAAACAAAAGAATAAATCTCCACGCATATTCGTACGTTTCTTGTGAAGATTATGTAAAAGTGCAATATTAGCAAGTTCGTGAGCAAAAACGTATTGCGGTACAAGAAAGATCCATCGTTGCACGTGCTGTGGTGCAAGTGTTCTCGAGATACGAACATCTCGTTTATAAAATAAGAAATATCCTCTGTCAACTGAAATAAAGGCAGAAGAGACGATGCGACAAAAAAAGCGGTTCAGCAAATCAAACTTGCAAAACTATTTGACCCGTCATCTTGAACAATTTGATTGGCATTAAGTAGCACAACCGTCGAGGTGCAAGGATAATATAATGAAGTGTACTTTCTCCTGACTCAGTTGTCCAAGGTGAAATATCTGTATGATTCAATTGCGGAACAAAAGGCCAAAAAAGGAATTTTCAACTTATGATTCGAAATAACCCGTGCAGAAATTGCCCACTTTGTTTCCAAGTTCCGATCCGGGCCCAGGTTGGAACCACATCGGATTATGATAGACAAGTTTATTTTCAAATTTTGTAGTGCGATCGTGATATTGTAGTGACTATATTAATATTAAAATGCCAAAAGCAAAAAGTACATGGCGAGTTCGGAAGCGCAGAATCGTTGGTGAGATTTCTTATATCCGCATTACATAAATCCTAACATTGTAATGAACTAGATTATTACTTGAAATATTTTTTTATTAACAGTAATTTGAAAAGAAAATTATAATTTTAAGTGTAGAACGTTATTATGTTTCATTATTTTTTATATCGTATATTCAATTTTCCAAAGTGAATTTTTTAGAAAGAAAATTATTGATAATGTAATTTATTTTTAGAGTCAGAAGAATCGAATAGTTTTACAGACTACGAAGATGGGTTTGAAGATTATACTGTTTTTATACTTTCAATTATACTGTTGTATCACTAATCTGAATTTATGAAATACATTTTTTGAACCAACTATTTATTGTTATTAAACGAAAAGCCTTTAAATTTTACTATTTATAGAAATACACAGTTAGAAGGGGCCATATCTGGACCAGATCGGGCCCCCATTTTACATGCCCAGATCTGGGCCCGATCGGGTAGGGCGTTTCATTACTGGTCTGGCGCTAGACAGATTAACCTATCGGGGCCAAATTTTTTCCGATCGGGGCCCGATCGGCGCCCCGCTAAAATTTCTGCACAAGAACCCTAATCTTGCCAAGAAAATCGATATTTTAAAAATTAAAAATTAAGTTCATTTCAAAAGAGAGTAATTAATGGCTAGAGTTTATAAGGAAAGGAGAAGCAAATATAAAATTCTAAGATCTAAAAAGATTAGAAGAATAAACGAAATGTAGAAAGCTCTTGCCTTATATGCTACATTACAATTGTATAAAAATTCTATTATGTTATTTTATTAATTTACTAGGATATTACTATGTTTAACATTCCCAAGATTGAAATATGACTAACTTATTATGGAGAAATTGCCCACTGATTATGGAATGATTTACGTTGTAAAAGTATTTAAAATATTTTCAAGTGATACATACTTTTAAGGTTGAGATCATTCTGAAGCGAAAAATCCTTTACGGATGTTGTGTTCTTAAAAGTTATTCAATGAGAAAAGGATTTTAACTGTTATTTAGAAACTAATTATTGAATTGAAGAATGCAAATTTCACGAAACAATATTGCTCTTTTCTAGAAAACAGTTAAAAAGGATGCTCATTTATACTAATTAATGCAAGTAGAAATTTCATACATTTTTCATCTGATATACTCTAAAACAACTATGCGATTTTAAGTTTTTGATAATATTAGCAAATTACAAATTAGTTTTGAAAATGTTATATTATAAAAAAGTTTTAAAAGTGGTTACACACATATTATTAACTAAAATATAGTTTTGTATTTTTATATAATAATAGATTCAATTTGAAAAACATAAACGTTTGAAACTTTAATTAAATTTATTTGCTATCATCGGAATTTTTGTGAGAATAATATCTCGAAAATACGTAAATTCATAAAATGAAGTCTCAGTTAAAATTGAATATTGCTTAAAAATTAATTGTTTACTGCAATAAATTGAACATAAATGAGAATAGATGGTTTACTTAACCATTCATGATTCTCTTACCGAACAAGGAGTAAAGTATCAAGAGCTCCTTAAGATTTATTTAGAGTGCTCAATATTCGTTGCGCACATAAATAAATATTAAGCTACAATTTGAGTGAAATCGTAACACTTTTTATAATTTTATTACTGACATTAACTTTTTAAACTCTAGTTAGTCTTGAAATGTGTTTCTAAAGAGGAATTAAATAATACTAAAAAACAATATCATTGCTACAAACATTGTTATGATTTCAATATTATAGTTTTTTAAGCTTTCTTTGGATAATATAACTCTGCATCTCTGTAGTTTTTTATTGTTGAACTTCAAGAAATAAATTTCGATCTATAAATATTTTTTACAAAAGAATTAAATTGCTTGAGAATTTTCAATCTTTAAATTATAATAGTTTCGAAAAATCAATTTTTATTGATTTTCCTTTTAGAAATTTGATTAGGATATAAAGAATTAAAATTTCATGGTATAAATGAAATATCCTCATAAATCACAGTTTGGAATTATGCTAATGAACATTGGTGAATTCCATTTTCGATGATCTAGATCGTTTATGACATCATTAGTACACTAAAAGGGAATTCGTTCGTGATCATCGTGACAGCTTTGAGACGTTATAAAAAATCGGCCTGAATTGGGGATCTCATCTTTAAAAGGCATCGAACAAGGCTTGATCAGATTGTGGTACTGAATTATGTTTACAAGATTCAATGATGCATGATCATCGTACAATCCTTGAATCTTCAAGACTCTCTCGTCTTCGTAACAACGGAAAATTGACGGTAATGGCTATTCGCTATCATGAACTTTACTAAGTGAATTTTGCTGTGTGTTCTCAAACCATCTGCGATACGTCATAGAATTATTGTCTTGGCTTTATCTTGAATTATCGATCATTGATCAATTTAGGTCATACTGATGCGAAAAGAAAACAGAACTGCACGATCAGGCAACAAAATTTTTTAACTTTGACGACCGTCAATTTATAATAATCTTCGAACTTTCTCAATCATAAGTCATTCTCCATTGTTAAATTCTATTTTTTAATCTAGTTCTCTCTAGTAGTCTTTTAATATTAATTTGTTATTCCAATTAATTAACTTTCTGAGAGAAATTTTATCATTCCCAGAGCACTTTAATTATTATTTGTGTTCAAAAATTTTTATTTCGAACTACATTATTGAAGATTTAATCATCGATAGTCTATTTTTAATATTTATATATTCTTTATTTTGGAGCTTTGAATTTATCAAGAGTGCAATTTTTACTCAATTTATCATAAAAACAAAATATTGTCCTTGCAAAATTTGTTCACGGTTTCATCGGTTTGGCTCAAGTCATTAGAAATGTCAGGACTGATCCCATAAATCAACTTAATGATTTAAGTCTCAACATAGATCCGTGATTTCCTAAAACGTATAGTTAGTTTAGTATAAAGTATTTACGTATAAGGAACTTTAAAAATTAAGAACATTGTCAGAATTGATTGAAGCAAATGGCCAAGAGATGTTAAGAAGCACGTATCTAGTCCAAATAATCACGAATTCCAGTGATGGTTAGTAATTGCATCTCAGGAAAGACGGGATAGTGAAGTGATGAAATTGCCGTAAAGTAGTTAAAAAGATACGTTGCTTAATTTCAGTCTAGTGTATTTTTATTACTACTGAAACTAAACCTTACCTTCCTTAGTATTTTGATTGGCCAATGTGTGTGTGAATATATATTCATTGTATAAAAAAAAAAACAATAAAACCTATGCGATCAGCAATAAACACGTAACGTGCCATTCAACGACTTTTTTAGTGCATTCAGTTCCTCAGTTTTCATAATTATTCTTCTACGATTATAACTTTAATAATGGCGATTGAAAAGCAAGAGTTACGCGGAATACGCGTAACACGCGGCGCGTCAAATTATCGTCAAAAGAGTTCAAGAAATATTCTTGCAAAAAAGCTCAGAGTCATGAGTATCATTTGCTAGCTTCACTTTCTTAAAGTGTTTAACGCAATTGTTTCTCATAGATTTAATAGCTTCAAATTTAAGTGTGAACTTTTTATAAATTTTTAAAATTTAAAAATAATAATGAAAGTAAAAAAAATGATATGGTGGTTTCGCCATTGTTATGATTCCTTCTTTAAATTCCTTGAATCTTATTATTCGTCTGATTTTCAGACCATGTAAAAAGTTAATTAATTTTTTTATGAAAGCGAAACTGGATTCAATTTTTGCAAGCACAATTAAAATTTATTGTTTCTTTCAGAATAGCATTGGTTTTGGTAGATGTAGATTATGAACTATTTGCGTACACCACGTTGATCTTGGCACATTCGAATTATATAATCTGATCTTTTAATTGTTTCATCAAGCTTTCAAGTTTTACAAAAGAAACAGGTAAGAAGATCACTTTTAGATATCCACAAAAGCGAAACGAGAAAGCCTTGTGTAATTTTTCCTTGCGTAAATTTTTCTCAAATTGTAACGAATCACAGTGAATGTAATGAAATCCTCGAAACTGATAATTAGAAACTATTCTAGTTTCAGTGAAATGATAATTGATATTTCAAAATCAAATTGCCTAAAAAATGATAAAATCTGTATAAAGATGTATTACTTATCATGATGGAAAGTCTATGCTTAGAAATTTTGATTATATATTATTTTGAATGTATATGATACGTTATAATTTCACTTAGATCGTTTTCATCTGATAACGTAAATGTCACACATCAATACATATCTTTGTTACCGATCTTTATTGAAGTTGTGAACTATATTACTATAAAGTTGCATCATGGATGATTCCTAAGAACAGTTAATAGACACTATGAGTGACATAAAACCGGTACCAAGAGTTAAGCTGCACATCAAAGTAAAATTGCAACACGATTAATGTTATTTTAACACGTCGAGAATGCCGATAGGCGAGCTTTAATTAAATTAAACCCAAATAGTTCAGTGTTTACTGATTAACTCTTCAACATTTTAAATTTTACTAGATATTCAAACATTTTAATTAACGAACTGCTCATGATTTTTAAATTTAAAATAATATAACAATTGGATTAACTAAATTTCATTTGAATAATTTATTTAAATTAATTAATAATAATTAATTAAAATAAGATTTTTTTTTGTACCAGATTGATAGATCTCTTTATTACTTAATTCTTGAAAAAAATCAATGAGTAAAGCAATTCGACTAAGGGAGTATGGATCAAGGTGTAATTGAAAAGGGGTAGAGATGAGAGGAACGTAATAAAGTCTCAAATAACTTGATACGACAATTAAGAAAGTAATTGCATTCATTCAACTGCAAAATACTTCTTTATAATGCAATCAAAACTCAATGTTTTAGATTAATTGAATTACATTAACGTATTTCTAATAAATGATGCTTTATAAGTTTTTTCTTTCGAATATATATCAGTGAATTACTTGTATACTGGACAAACAAGCTATCCTTAGAATTGAATTAAGATGAGAAAATTTGGATCATAATTGAATATTATTTTTTTCTTCAAGGCCGTATGACAGGCTCTGACGTCACCAATTATATACGACCGTTTTATAATTGAAATAATAATTTTTAAAAAATTTCCGGAGAAGACTGTAATGCGTTACATATTTTTGCATTGCTGTCTTTTCCGGAAAATTTATTGAAATTATTATTTTACTAACAAAGTATTCGTATGTAATTGGTGACATCAGATCCTACCACACGACCTCAATGTAAGAACCTATAAATTGAAATTGATTGTGACCATATCCATATTATTATTCGACGCATAAAATATGGTATCTGATTTAATACATTTTATAAGCGATCATTCATCGATCTACATATGCTTAGAGTAACTTTAAGAATAAAATTGATGATCCAATTTATTCCTTCCTCCTCTTTATATAAACATATTTACATACTTTTTTCCATAGAAAAAAATGTTGGTACCAAGTTTCTTTGAAAAATGTTAGAGATTTCATGAGGTGTATATTTCATGGAATCTAGTTAAGTGTCTCATTCGGATCATGAAAACAAATCGCGATCGTGAGAGGTTGAAAATATGTTGGCTCGTTGGAGGTTGAGATGGTCCTAAATAATAAACCACACTCGTTCTTCGAAATGAACAATTTTTCCTTATACAGCGGTATTCTTGTAAGAACAGTTGAGGGCAGATTCGCGTGTCAGGTAGATATTACGTTTGTGTATATATGGTAGTTAGTAGAACGTCTTGGCAGAAGCAGAGGTGGGTAGGTAGGTAGGCTGTTTGACTAGGTCAAACGCCTCCCTCATGCATAGTCATACCCTAATCACGTGCTGACGACATGTCCATACAATACCTAGAGACGCTTCTTATCAAATCGTTCATTGTACCCCCTGAAACCCGATTATTAATTTCATTTCCTTCCGCGTTCCGCTTATATTTCCGCTTCTATATATATTTGGATTTCCAGTGTGAGAACGTGTGCGGCCATGCGATCTAAGGTCTGAACTTCACGCTAATGTTCCAGATTGTTCCCCTATGCTGATCATTTAGTTTGTTATTATGGACATTATGAGACACGCCACTTGCTGGCAAATAGCTTTTTTCAACATAAGTAGGTCTCGATTATATATATAACTTTATGTCTGAAAAAAGCTAGTAATTTTTAATTCACTTCAAGAGCATATCAGATTTAAGATAAGTTTGAAAAATTCAAGAATTAAAAAATCCAAATTATGAAATTATTTGATTTAGAATTCAATATTTTCGGATTTGTTAGACAGAGAAAAATATTTGTCAAAAATGACCAAGCTATTTGGAAACGGATGATAAATTCTGAAATTTAGCGTATTCTATAATAGAAATCCTAATAAATGTTGAGGTAATAGAAAAAAGTACGTAGTTGCAGAATCTATCATGCGTTTCCAAATAGTTCGGAAATTTTTGATAAATATTTTTCTTCTCGCAGGAATAAATCGAAGTCGACACGGAGAAAACTAGATGTTGAAAAGCAGATACTGAAAATGTGAATAGTAATACATAGTATCTAGATATTACCGGGCAGTAAAATTTAATATTCGTTTTCAATTATCTCAGATATTCAACAGTAATATTAGGCATTTTTGCTTCTATAAATAGCTGATTTTACGTTATAGAAGACTTATGACATTGCATTTTTTGCTCTCTGCGGAACAAACAAATCCATTTTTTGACCCCCAAAGTGGAAAAAAAATCGTATGCAACACAGGAAAAACATTTATTTTACTCTTGTCTTATTTTTCGTTTTAATTAAATGCAAGAGTAAGGGCAATTTTTTTGCACTAATACTTCAGATGTAGCTATTAGGTCGCCACAGAATGCCTCAATATTTTTAAAAATAATTTCTTTTTTTTTTTTAATAGTAAACAATCGAAGTTCTAATTTTGTTTGTGCAATCAATATATTTGTTACGTACTTCATATATAACAGGACTAACATTAAATTTTGGATACTCGAATCTAATACCTTAAATATAACCAGCTAATATCACCTTTTCAATACGTACTTACAGTTCTGAACGGTCATTGAACGATGGGAAATATTTTCTTTAAAAACTAAATGATTAGTGTTTGCTTCAGTATATTAAAAAGTAGCGTATATATTATGACAGATTGTAAATTTGTAGGTCCACAAATATGAAGACAATCATTAACTTTGTTTTAAGGTAGTTTTCATCCACAAAAATTAGACCTTAGGCAAAAATAGATCATTTTGCTTTCAAGAATAGCAATATTATTATTGAAGGGCTACTTTGAAAGAAAAAAAGATTATTTCACATGAAAAAAATTGGAAACACAGAAAAATAACTTTATTAATAAATTTTATTTTTGACCCAACTTTTTTTCTTATCGCTTCTTACCAAATTTTAAAAAATTATGCGATTCTAATAAATCATGAATCATTTTTTCAGAGAAAAGATTTCGCACAACTTCACCATTTCTGATTTTCAAAGATAAATTCTTTAATGGCTGAAACCATTATAAAAACATTACGAAATGATTAAATTATAGGGAATTTTTTTCTTGAAAAAGTGATTTGTAATTTATTAAAATCGCATAATTGTTTAAAATTTGGTAAGAAGCGATAAGAAAAAAAGTTAGGGCAAAAATAAAATTATTTTTCTGTATTTGAAATTTTTTTAATGGAAATTAATCTTTTTTCTTCCAAAATAGCCCTTTGATAATAATATCGCTATTCTTGAAAGCAAAATTAACTATTTTTGCCTGAGGTCTAATTTTCGTGGATCAACAAGCTTAACAGAAAAAAAATTCTCCTCGTTCAATGAACGTTCAGAATTGTAAATACATCTTTTCAATATCCGCAAATACAAGATCTGAATATCCGAGATAGATGTCACATAATTGACTGTCAAATACATTCAATTATAATATCTAGATACCATCGGTGATTATCTATTTTTCTCCATGTAGAAGGGCGTATTTCCAGTTGTTCACGTATTTTTTCACCACATTGAGAATAATAGATACAGAATAGACACAAACATGCTGTGAATAAAATCGATGTTGTGTAAAAATATGAGACTACTTAAGGTTGAGAAGCAGAGGAGAATAACGCAAGAATGATCTTGGTAGACCATCAGCATGGCAAATGAAGGAATTAGCCATGCAGAATTGCGTAGCCTAGTAAAGTTAGCGAACCATAGATTAGCGGCTAATGTCGAACCGATAAGAAACCTGGCAATTACTTAATCTTTGGTCGAGAATCGTCGCTGTGATTATCGATAATGAATGTGCACCGTGAGCCGTGTCGTGTTTTACAATGACTGTATATACGTGACCTCACATCAGAAATTCGATCCTTATATGAACATATATTATATCATCAAATCTATTTCTGACGATTAAACTTATTGATTATCCCTTTGATAAATTCATGAAACCTGCATTATTGAATTGTTATTTGCATCATCTACTTTAATGTATGTATTGAAGTTATTTTTCCAGTAACTCAGGGTATAAATTTACTAGTGGTGTAATAAATTTACATTAGATTTGTAAAACTTTTAAAGTGCACACAGATTACTCAATTCCCGAAGATTATTATACTGTTATATTAAAATGCAAATCAAACGATAGAATATAATAAAATTCAATAGTATTAAACAACCTGAAACGTAATCTTTATTTCATCATAAATCATTATTTTTAAATCTAATTATACTTTCACTCAATTTCTTCAAGTTTTATCTTTTAGAAGAAGATATTGTTGTTTGGTCCAAATATATTAGGTATTAATTTGAAACAAATGTTAATTGTCATTCACTAATTTTAAAATATACCTTTCTATGTTTATTTAATCGAAAGGAAAGATTAATTTAGATTAAAAAAACTGTATCCCTTTAACAAAATGCACTCAGATTATTCCTTTAGATTAAACTATTATCTTAGATGGCATTTGATTACAATTATAGCAATTAATCACTTCTAATTTAGTACAGAATTTCTGGCACAGAATCAAAGATTCATTTGAGAATTTTAGCACTGCAGGAACGCAAATTCACAAAAACATACCTTAAATTTATCCATGGCACTGTCTTTTAAATTGTCCACACTGCACTTGAAAAGAATCCAGCACTGAGAGAATTTTAATGAATTTTGTAATCACGCACCACGATCACGTACAAAAAATCAATGCAACTTTAATTGATAATTTTGATTTTACGTCGCATGCACCATTTTGTCCTGTACACTTCCTGACCGAATGACTCGGTAGAAACGCACGTGCGTAGGTCAACGTCACGTGAGACTTGATTCAAAAAATGTTCAGCCTCGTGCGATGTCTCGGCTTATATAGACTCCGTGAGAGGCATTACCGGAGAAGCTGTCGTCGCTGCCAGGTGAATCGGTAAGAGGAGTGCGAGAAAGAGAAAGCCAGAAAATACATGTCCGAGAAAGAGAAGCAATGATGAGGAGGGAAAACAAGCTCGCCATTAAAGAGAGGAGCCCTCCTCACACATCATTTAAAAATTCTCTTTGCAGAGAAAGTAGGCTAGCTCTGTCTCTGACTCCGAAGAAGCAGAAGATACGCTTTTAAGCATTAATCTCTTCAAATTTTCGAAATGATAGTGAGATCTTCAGGGCTATTAGATGTCTACCTCATTCCATTCGGATCCCCAAATCATTCATGAGTTAATCACGTTCCTGATCATTATTGAGTTCCGACTCAATCTCATTATCCCATTCAACTCTTCTCGTTTCGGAAAATTAATAATAACAATTTTCATTAAATGATCAGGTGAATACAAATCTTTTTGTTATTTATCAAATTAAGTTAGCTAGAGATACTTACGTATATGATAACTTGAATTATTAGTTATTTTTATATTTGAGTGTAACTGATTTAAGTGTCTTTAACCAATTGAATAAGTTTTAAAACCATTAAAGAATTCTCTTTATGGGCAGCGATTTTATCAGTAGGAAAAATACTGAAATTTCTCTTCCTTCACCTTTAGTTTACAGCCTTTTTATTGCTCTCTTGGCCTTTTGATCTCTTAGAAGAAATCGTAACACCTTTATCATCTTTTGATACATTTACTGCGATCTAGATTAACAAAATAAAAAAGTAGATGAATATTATTCTAGATTTTCGCTCACATAGCATCCAGTTATTATTTTTATTATCTGATGCAGAAGATGTTGAGTTTTTCATGCCATAATGTCGAAAGATTATTTCATCTCCTTATCTGCATTATAATCGTTTGTGATCGCAGCTAATCTTTTTCTCCTTTAAGGGGCTCGAGTATCAGATTGAACACTCGTCACATGATTTTGTAAAAACAGATATGATCTGACAATGAGAGCTGAATTGAATGTATCGATTGTGCACGACTTCAGGGTAATTTGCGCAATTTTGCTTAATCTTGCAATCAACTCTGTTACAATTGATTCCATAGTTTCAACTTACTTAACGCACGAAACCTTTGTTACGCATTTTGCGAAATAAGTGACCCGCATCAGTTGTGTAATTTACATTTAGAGATTGAAGAAGTGGATCAAATTTCCGTAGAACTTTCGTTTTCGAAGCTTTGAAGCTGATCCAACTTTCATCTTTCAGCGCATAGACTCGTTGCACAAGTGACCGAACCTAATATGTAATTAGAAAGATTACTGATGGATATTATATATAAGGTTACTGACACTTCAGATGAAGTATTCTGACAGAGGAATGCTAATTTATCTTCACCTGATGATAGGAAATTATTAGAACGCCATGAAAACGGAGGTCTTAAATTACAGATGATAAAGATGAAAAGAAAGTTAATTAAAAAGCTAGTATTTACATTTACTAATACTATTTTTTATAATCAATTTTTTAATCATAGGTAATTTCTAAAAGTGACAAAGTTTTAAAAATTAACCTGGATGAGAGAGGAGAAGAATTACCATTCATTCGAGCAAACAAACTAATTCATGATTATAAATTAACTAGAGAGTACGCTGTGATGATTACATTTTTTTGCAATTATCTACACCCTATGGTTATATTTGCATGAATTCACCATATAACAGATCCCGCCGCGAACCTTTGAAAATCCTCCCCTAGTCTTGAATCACGCTCGCGTTCGTCAACTAATCCGTGAATAATCCGTGGCTAATTCCCCAATCTTAAAATGTAATCGCGGATTAACACGAGTTATTGATGCCCGTCGGAAGACCTCATTTTTACGCTACTATATGAAAAGTAGACATGTTCCACGCGTTGAAGAATTTCAGTTCATATTAAGCTCTATCGCATTAAAATCCGAAGAAAAAAAGTTTTAGCTAAAAATGAAGCATCGACTCTACATACACATCAAAGTTTAATTCGGATATTCACCGATTTCACAATTTTTATTCAAGCGTAATTTTATATTTTTGTAGACTTTCTCTAATAAACATATTTTTAATCATCATTGGTTCTGATTAAATGATTACAAAAGTATCTCATGAACTTTCTTTTCTGGGATCTCTTATAAACCAAAAAAAAATTCTTCAAATTCTACAGAAATATCTTAGCAATCTTAAATATACGTTATTATTAACTGAAGTTTTGTAAATTTCACAAAATTTTCTGTATTTAATCAGAACTGTTTTTCAGCAATCTTACAAATTTCTTTATTTTTTTAAAAAAGTTTCTTAATATATTCCCGTTGCGAAAAAACAGGCCCTAGTAAAAAAAAATATTGGAGTATACTTTCAAGAATTGAAATATTATTATCAATGATGTCGTTGGAAAGAGAAAATATTTTTTTTGTAGACAAATTTTGAACACACATACATATTATTTATTAAAAAACTAATAATTAATTATTAACTGAATTTTTTCATTTCTTTAAACACCAATTTTTCAAAAATATTAGAATTTTGATGAATAAAAGATTAATTTTCGAAGAAGAAGATTTGTCTAAACTTGAATATATTTAATTATTTTAAATAAATAAATTCATGTTAAATAGATTAATTTTTTTAATTTTTTTATTCTTAAAAAGGTATTTCTCTATGGTTTTATGCACAAGAATATATTTCAAGCATTGCATGTAGGCTAATTTGAACTTATCACAAAAAATTCTGCAAAGAGAAAAGATTCGTTGAAGAATATTTGAGAACATTTCAAGTAATTTATTCATGCTCCTTGTCATTAAGTATTTGTAGATCTGTCATTTTAAGAATCTTAGTATATGAAATACAAAAATGTTCTGTAAAGTCCTTCATATAAAGCAAATAGTAAGCAGGAAACAGTTGAGTCTTCTTTGACATCGCATGTTCAGGTTTAATCGTTTTAAAATTCTGTCGGTGTAGGACCCTCGAAATTATTCATTCGTCATTGAATTCCCTCACAAACGCTGACATTGAATCAACTCACTATAAAACGGTAATTTGAATTCAATGAAAAATCGTCAAGAGTGCGATTCTTTACATTCAAAAAAAGATCTGGTTGAATCAACAATATTTTGGTTGTTACTTTTTAAAATGTTTGGAGACATTTGAAACCATTCGAGTTTTGAAAATTTACTAAAATATTTAATGAAGTTTACTTGAATAATAATATTTTTTATAAAACAGTATGTCGTACCTTGTAACTACGGTTTTGTGCATTGATATAAATTTCTACCGGAATTTTCTGAAGCACGAACTGAAGTTTTATACACTTACAATTTGTAAAATTAGGATAAATTTAAGAAAGTGCAATTACTTGTTGTAAATTTAAGACATTTTTCAAATTTTCAGTTACAAATATTCCGTTACTGGTGCCTGATAATTCTGAAACTTACAATAGAAAAAATTATACGTTACCGGCAACTAAAGCTTCATACAGATAAATGTGACAAAAATAGTATATTTTCTACCTATGGGTCATAAAGTGGATTTTTTTTCCCAGTGCGGGGCAAACAAATCCATTTCCTGACCCCCTAGTAGAAAAAAAATCGTGTACGACACGGGAAAAACATTTATTTTACTCGTGTGGTTATTACCCTCGCTGTTCTCGGGCATCAAACTTCACGCTCGCAAAATAATTGTTTTTTCCTTAGTTGTACAATATACTATTATGCAACTGGGGAGAAAAATAGTATATTGCGCAACTGGAAAAAAAATTTATTTTGCGAGTGTGAAGTTTGATGTCCGAGCAAAGCGATGGTAACACCAGACGAGTAAAATTAATGTTTTTTCTGTGTCGCACACGATTTTTTTTCTATCAGGGGATTAAAATATGGATTTGTTTTCCCCACACGGAGCAAAGAAATCCACCTTATGACCCTCAAGTAGAAAAAGTTTATTTTGCGAATGTAAAGTTTGATGCCCCGAAGTTTGAGCGCGACCAACAATCACACGAGTAAAATAAATGTTTCTCCTGTATTGCATACGATTTTTTTCAACTTGGGGTAAAAAAATAGATTTCCGAAATTCACGTGACTGTTTCTTAAGGGGTCTACCCACATTAGACGCTGAAAAAAGGCTATTTTCATGAATTTTTTTTGAGAGTTTAACATTATAGATATTAATATGAAAATTGTGAGGTTAAGTGAATACACTCTTACAATACATAAATAAATTTTTATTTATTTATTTTAGACATTTTTTATGGATGAAAATGGTGATGAATCATAGGCCCTCAAAAAGTATATAGGTGTGCGCTGTTGATGAAATCTCGGAGATGGATTGTCTGAAACAAAAAGATCCAACGATTTTAGATTGAGTATGTTAATGGCTATAGGGCATATCATACTATTTTTTGTTTTTGCAAAAATAACAAAATGGCGGGGATTTTTCGCAAAGAGAAAAAAAATCGTGTTTTCTTCACCGATTTTTGCTCACAAAAAACAGTTAAAATCAAAATTTAAAAAAGTCCTTTATATGCGCTATAGCTATAGTTGTAAAGAATGTGTGGTCAAAATTTCATAAGGATCGGTTCATTAGTTTCGGAGATTTCATCAACATGGCGTCGAAAAACGTTCTGAGAAAAACCCTTTTAAACTTTTTTAAAATAAAAAATCATGAAAAAAACTTACCTGCGCTTAAGGTAGTTGATCCACGAAAATTAGACCTCAGGCAAAAATAGATAATTTTGCTTTCAAGAATAGCAATATTATTATTGAAGGGCTATTTTGGAAGAGAAAAGATTAATTTCCATGAAAAAAATTTGAAATACAGAAAAATAATTTTATTAATAAATTTTATTTTTGCCCCAACTTTTTTTCTTATTGTTTTTTACTAAATTTTAAAAGATTATGTGATTTTAATAAATTACAAATCACTTTTTCAAGAAAAAGATTCCCTACAACTTAACCATTTCCAATTTTCGAAAATGAATAAATTATTATTAAATTCAGCAATTTGTTTATAAAAATGTTTTTTTAATGGTTTCAGCCATTAAAGAATTTATTTTTGAAAATCAGAAATGGTGAAGTTGTGGGAAATCTTTTCTCTGAAAAAATGATTCATGATTTATTAGAACCGCATAATTTTTTAAAATTTGGTAAGAAGCGATAAGAAAAAAAGTTGGGGCAAAAATGAAATTAATTATTAAAATTATTTTTCTGTGTTTCAAATTTTTTTCTTGTAAGATAATCTTTTCTCTTTCAAAATAGCCCTTCAATAATAATATTGCTATTCTTGAAAGCAAAATTATCTATTTTTGCCTGAGATCTAATTTTCGTGGATGAAAACTACCTTAATCTCCAAAATAGCCTGTCTCCGTTGAGTTCTGGCCTCTTTGGAATTGGTAATGTAGGTAGACCCCTTAAGTTTAATATAAAATTAATAAAAAGTATCGTAAAGTTCGTCTGATATCAGTTACTTTTGTAACTTCTAAATTACAGAACATTTTTAATAGTGTAGATTTTAATTAACTGTTTCCTGTATCCAAAACTCCAACCCCAGAGTTCTGTAATTTCTTTAGAACGAATTTTTTCCGTTTAGATTACGATCAAGGAAGAAAGTATAGCTCTACAGTCAAGAGTGATATCTGATATTGAAATATTGCCTCACTGATTGGAAAGTATTTTATATTGTTTTGCTCTCATATCTTTTAATTGATGACCTTTCTCATGAAGCCTCTCTATCGTCAAAGTGAATGAAACCACTGGGCAAAGAAAAAGGCTTGAGCGATGAAAAGTTACGGCTTTCAGAAACACGTCTGGAGAGAAATAATAGGAGTTGAGAGTATTTTTCTTTTATTCAAGACTAAAGCTTTAAGCTCTTTAAGGGCTAGACGTTGCTCATTTCCACATTTGTTGCAGACTTGTGTGAGCACAGAGCCATTAAAACAGGTTGCATTGACTATTCAAAGCTTAAGCCACCGTCCGTGAGGCTTTGGTTTTAGTTACTAGCAGTCGTCGCAAACATTTGAATTAACGAGTATCGCGCAAAGGGAATTGTTTCGTTTAGAATGACGTGTCCTAGTGGATATTTAGGTAGCTAACTATCAAGGGCCAGAATTAATCGTCTTTCCGTCAACTCGACAGTCCTGCCATCAGTGAAAATAACTAATTGGCCATTGTGCAATTTAGTCTTCACCTTCACTTTAAGATTTATGATTTTCCAGCATTCGTAACTTTAAAATTATGTAGATCAATTCTTTTTACATTTTATGCAAATTTTAACTTCCTTACAGCATTCCAGCTTCTTAAAAATTGCAGTAATTCTCAAGAATATAATTTTCTGGTTAAAATTAAATTTATAAATGGTCTTTAAACTTTCCTCGATTCTTAAAATTTCTTTACTTGAAAAAAGAAAGTAAATACATGACAAAGTCAAAAATTCAATAACAGGAAACTTGTAATTTTCTAATTAGATTCTTGCCTTTTAGTACAGATCGTAAAATTTAATCAGTGCCCATTTTCGTTTTAGTGAAATTTTTGGTATGCTAACATATTTATTATTTAATTTATAATAAATATTCATGAGATATAATTGACGCCTTATTTGCCAACTTCGAGTTTCTTTCAACTAAACTGATGTTTCCTATTTCAGATAAGTATAAATCCAAAAGAGTAATGTAGTCTTTGTATTATGTTCTTGAATCAGATTTGCTGGTTACAAATTTCAGATTCCAATCGCTTGAGATCTCAAAAGCACCGATTACATTTATCAGTATTGGCGCTTCGCCATTTTCGCGAAAACCACATGGTTTAGTATCATGGCGAATTTAATCTATAGATCATGATTCTAAGAATAAATATTGTAGAGCTTAGGATGTTTGTAGCTTCGAACGCTTCCTATGGATGAATAATTTATTGTGTGTAAATAGGTAATCTTAGTTGCATCTTTCAACCTTAAAGTTATTCTTGTAACATTTTTAAAATCAAGTAAAATACCTTATTAATATTTATTAATACCTTATAATATTTTTATAACATATTTTTTTTGTTATCTTTAATTGCGATAATGAACCTTTATCAATGGCTGGAGTCTTGAAAGAATAGAAGTAATAAATGAGTTTAAGTAGAGAATGTTACTTTTAACAAGTGAACAGATCAAGAGAGTTTTTAGATTTCCGAAGAAGTTGCAGATGGGTGTACATAAGTATGTGTATATCGATTGCAATAGTGGATATCGTTACGCAGCTTAAGGTAATTCATCCACGATAATTAGACCTCAGGAAAAAATAGATAATTTTGCTTTCAAGAATAACAATATTATTATTGAAGGGCTATTTTGGAAGAGAAAAGATTAATTTCCATGAAAAAAATTTGAAATACAGAAAAATAATTTTATTTTTACCGAACGTTTTTCCTTTTTGCTTCATACAAGGAGAAACTTTTTATATCAATTTTTACTATAGTATTTTTCAATTTAGGGAAAAGCGCATCACTCTGAGAATTTTTGTTGGCAAAAAGTACTAAACTTTATAATAATGATATGAAACTTCAGTATAAACTATAGTAAAATTTGCTATGAACTATGCTGAAGTTTCATATCATCATTATAAAGTTTAGTATTTTCACTGACAAAAATTCTCAAAGTGATACGTTTTGCCCTAAATTGAAAATTACTACAGTAAAAATTGATATAAAAAGTTTCTCCGTGTACCAAATTTTACAAAATGATGCGATTCTAATAAGTCACGAATTATTTTTTCAAGAAAAAGAATCTTCACACTTTTACCGTTCCCAATTTTTTGAAATAAATTCTTCAATGGCTGAAACTATTAAAAATCAATTTGCGAAAACAAAATTATTATAAACAAATTACTGAATTTGATAATAAATTATTCATTTTAGAAAATTGTAAACGGTTAAGCAGTAGAAAATCTTTTTCCTGAAAAAATGATCCCTGTTTTATTAGAATCACATCATTTTTTAAGATTTGATATGAAGTGATAAGAAAAAATTTGCGCGCAGCTCGTAAGTTTGAGTGCGCCAAGGGCGCGCGATTCGATCGTCGCGCTCCGAAATATTTGAACGTCGCGCTTTACGCTCTGTTCTGTTTGAATCTCGCGCTCGGTCTTATATTATTAGCATACATAAAAGTTTATTTCTTGTAATTTGATACCGAAGCTCGAGTCAATTTTTAATATTGTAGATGTGCATTACATTTTCTCAAAGTTACTAATTTTGTTTTTGATTTGAATTAAAAAAGGAAATACATTTTTAAATTAAAAAGAAAAATATACATCTTATGTTAAAATGTTACGATTCAAACTTGTCGGTCTTTATGTAGTAAATAATTTTGTATCATAACTTTTTTTTCATATCTCGTATAATTTAACTGGAAAATAGAATTTAGATATTGACTTTTTTCAATTTTGAAGATACTGTAACTTTCCTAATTTCTGTTAAATCGAAAAATGTTATAAGGATAATTAGTAGAGCTTTATGAGCACTATTAGAAACCAGTATAGAAATTTTTGATTTTTTCATCAATGTCTTCAACTCGTTATACAATATAGAAATATTTACCGATATATTTAGCTTCATATCAAGAAAAAGCTTATGTGAAAAATCTATAAAAAATCAAATTTTCATCCCACTGTATACACGCATAATATGTCACGTTTTTAAAGTTTCCCCATTTAATTTATACAGAAATACTGTTTATATCCTCTCAAATTATACTTTACCCAAGAAATTGCAATCTACAATCTCATGCACGAATTTAAATTTAAATTTTATACTTAGACATTTAATTCTAACTTTCCAAAATGTTTTTCTACTATTCAGAGATTTACGTTATTGTGAAAGAAATATTTACCTTAAAGTAATCTCAAAGTTTCTTTACCTACATGTAAAAACGAAATGATAACTACTTAAAAAATTTTTTTACAAAAGAAATCCTATGTTAGCAACCCCCCTTTTTATGTATTTTTAGATTCAAAATAAATCACTGATAAGGGCTCTGATCAGAGCCGGAACGTCTGATTATGTAAAACGCTGAGTTTTTATTAACCTTGGACCCTAAAGCTAACTATCAACTTCAACACACATCTTCAATTTTTTCAAAAACACACAATTTGTTAAATGCATTATTTTTTTATGTTTCAAATTTTTTTCGGAAAATAATCTTTTCTCTTTCAAATTAGCCCTTCAATAATAATATTGCTATTCTTAAAAGCAAAATTATCTATTTTTGCCTGAGTTCTAATTTTCGTGGATGAACTACCTTAAGACGATCATTGCGAGTAGCTTATGTTCTAGCTCATTGGCCAGCACTTTGCAAGGAACATTGTGCAGTTCTGCATTATCCAGTACACGTGGTGATGTAACATCAAATAACAGTAATGAAAAGTGAGACACTGATTATTACACTTTTGATTTAATACTGACAATACGTGTTTTTTGAAGCATTTCCATCAATGTGTTTTTTATGGATATCAGGGTCAAAAAGAAGCAGAAAGAACAGGGTGAAAATTGAAAGTGTTGATGCGCTTTGCACAGTAAAAAACTTTAACATAGTTTACTTGATGACATAATATGTATTCTGATTTTCTTCAAATAATATTTCAATAAGTAAAAAACAATTGAATGAGAACTCCAAACTTAACGAACTTGAACTCGTGAAAAATTAAGTTTATTTTATTTCTTTCTTTGAAATGATGATCATAAAAAATGATTTTACTTCATTCTCGGCTGGGGTAAATAAATAATACAAGTCTTTGTTTATTTCCATTTTGAATATTTGTTCTGTGAAGTAAACATGACTTTAGAGACACGTTGAAAAGAGAATATGATTGTAGTTGACTGCAGTGAAAGAGCACTTTCTTCCCTGTGATTATAAGTGAACATCACTCGATTCAAGATTGTATTGTACTACGTTTACTGTTTACTATACTAGAGATTCAAGTATGGCATTATATGGTCACGGTCTTTCTTTTCGCTTTTACATTTTCCTCATACATTTAGCACTCTCGTCAATGCCGAAGCAGACTGTTGCATATTTACACTCAACTCACTAATAATTTATGTCACAAGTAGCTTCTGTTTACTCTTTATAGTTTATAACACTCTAATAATATTGCATGATAGTTTAATTAACTTAGAAGATAACATAAATTCGATGTTTTTAATGTCTGACTAATTAATTAGTCTTGAAACGTCTGTTTGTGCCAGAATGTCATCTGACTCTTTCTCTGAGAAATAATTTCATTTAGGATTGTTGAAATGAATTAAAGTAATCTCTTTAACTTTTTGAATTATAAAAAAACATGAAAAATCTTCATAACTTTTTTTTAAGTGTTACTTTCTTCGTTAATAATGGGATAATTAACTTTAAAGTGAAAATACATTATATTTCATTTTATATAAGTACAAAAGCAAAATAAACTTTGAACATTTTATATTTTTTAAAAAATTACAGTAAATATTTTTTTGGAATATTTTCACTATTTTCGTCTTCTGCTTTAACATATAATGGTTGAAGATTTCGAAAATAAATCAGTAGAAATTTAGCTTATAAAATGAGAAAGTCAAAATTAGTAAGATCAAGTGTTGTGTGAGTCTGACATAGATTCAGTAAAAAAAATTACTTTAAATATTTTTGGAATATTTTTACTATTTCCATCTTATGCTCTAGCACTTAATATATGGGGGTTTCGAAAATAAATCAGTAGAAATTTAGCTTATAAAATGAGAAAGTCAAATTAATAAGATCAAGTGTTGTGTAAGTTTGACATAGACTCAGTAACAAAATTATTTTTGGGTAAAAGGATGAAATTTTTGTTTATACAAGTTGTACTTCAAAAATAATAAAATTGTGGGTAATTTAATTAACTAGATTAAATGTCATGTAAATTTATAAATGAACTATATTATTGTAACAAAATGTTCTGGATAAGAATTCCAAAAACAGGCGAGAGATAAATCACAAACTACATCGAAGAAATCAAAATTGCATAGAAATCGACTATTTTTCGGCGATCTAAAGGAACTCCTTATTTGGTATATTGAGATGCAGTGTTCTTACGAGTTTAAGTAGGTAGTGAATAGTCGAAGCAGGAAGTTCTGATGCGCACCCATGGAATTTTCAAAGACTTTCATCCAAATGCTATTTTTTCCTCACGAGAAACTCAAATTTCTTTCGCAATAAAACATTGACTTCTCACAGTCTGATTTAACTCAATTTCTTTCCTAATTATAAAAAGCCACAAGACAATAAAGATTCCTAAAATCTATGGAATGCTTTTCCAATTTAAAAGTCCAAACGTGTTTAGAATCTTCCATGAATCCATACTTCGACGGTGGTCTAGAATTTCGACACGTGAAAGTGTTTCACTCATGTTCTTTTTCAAAAAGCTTCTAGGGAAAATATACTACATATGTCACTGACTAAGCTAAAAGAATTTTAGGAAATTTATTTCTAAGAAGATTATAGAATTAGATTGAGAAGTCCAGGGATTAAAAGAATTTAAAAATTAATTAATCTCTTCATCTTGGATTTGCATTAGATTCTAATAAAAATGTTGATAGGTTAATAATTTATTCTTTGAATTTCACCCGTCAGGACAGTTATTTTTTCTAATTATCGATGGCACGCTGGCAGATGTAAATGATGTCAAGCTAGTGACCTGGACCTTAGAATTTACCAGAAAGGAGCTCAATGCGAATTTTTTAATCACATCCGCTAAAATTTAGGCCAAGATATTTCAATAAATTTTACTTTTAAATGAAAATATGTGTCGGTGATAAGTTATTCCAAGACGAGTCCTCACGAGCTCCAACCCAACTATATGAACAATACTGTTAAACATTTCTGCATCAAATTAAATATAATTGTACAACAATTTAATGATCAACATTACCTGGATTTTTACATTTTCATCACATATGAGAAAGTATTATATTTTTTTTAATTTTACCCCCACTTTTTTTAACGAATCTTTTATGATCTCCTGAATCCGAAAAAAAGTTTTTTCAATCCTTTCTGTTTCCGTCGTCGTCGTTGTTGGCGTCATTGTCCGTGGACACGTTAACTTTCGAAAGAATTCTCAGATTTAAATGCGCTTTGGTACACTTCATCAGAGCCCAAAAAGTAAGGACAAGTTTGTTAACCAGACATATCCGACTAAAATTTCAAAAATTAGAGCATTTTTGGTATTTTTGAAGACTATTTTTTGGAAAAATACAATATTTTAATATTCAAATATGGTTGCTGTTCTTAGTTGGATTTGAATATTAATACTAAGGGTCGATATAAGTCTTGTTCAACAATATTTTAATAATAGTTTCCGATAGTTTTTAGAAAGCTCTACAAATCATCTTTATAAAAATTTTACAATAAAACCAAAACTATAAAAGTTACAGTGTTTTAAAATTTGAAAAAAAATTAATAATAAAAACCCATTTTCCAGTCAAACTATATATGATAAAAAAACCGATATTATGCAAAATATGCGAGATATGGAAAAAACGTTATTACAGGAAAATGCTTGCTTGTATAAATTTTGCAAATTTTAATTCACAGATTCTTTTAAAAAATGAACATTTTTTGTTTTGATTTACAAAAAAAAAACACTTTTGAACATCAAAAATTCGACTTTTTCAACAAAATATGCGATATGTGGAAAAAATGTTATGAAGCAGAATTGTTTACTTAAATAAGTTCTACAAATTTGCATTCACACATTTTTTTATATGATATTTTTTGTTTTGTTTTAAAGAAAATACTTTTGAAAATATAAAAATTCGATTTTTCAACCAAAATACGTGAGATATGAAAAAAACGGCAGAACGCGAAATTGCTTGCTTGTATAAATTTTGCAAATTTCAATTCACAGATTATTTTTAAAAATGAATATCTTTTGTTTTGATTAAAAAAAAAACACTTTTGAAGATCAAAAATTCTTTTTTTTCATCAAAATATGCGAGATATGGAAAAAATATTATAATGCAGAATTGTTTGCTTGAATAAAATATACAAATTTTCATCAAGACATTTTTTAATAAAATGTATATTTTTCGTTTTGAATAAAAAAAACACTTTTTTTAACTAAAATATGCGAGATATGGAAATAACATTACACTGAGAAAATTGGATTATAAAATTTAATATCCAGGTCCAGTGACTATGGGACAGCTGTTTAAATTATAAATGCTATAATCTAGATTACAAGAAGTATAATCCAGATTATAAGTGACATAACCTACAATTTTTTCTATATTCTAACATCATACCGCTTATAATCGAGATTATAGCTCTTATAATTCAAATGGCTGTCCTATAGTCACTGTACCTGGATATTAAATTTTATAATTCATTTTTCTCCGTGTATAATCTAAAATTGTTTGCTGAAATTAGTACTACAAATTTTCACCTACATATTTTTTTATAAGATCCATATTTTTCGCCTTAATTTTTGAAAATACTGTTAAAAAATCAATAAAGCAATTTTGCATCCAAAATATTCGAGATATATTGAAAAAAAATCATAATAAGTTCTACAAATTTGCATTCACACATTTTTTAACCCTCATCGTACAATTGGAGTTACGCTAACCCCACGACCTTTTGTTTTTTCACAACAAATTTTGTTAGTTAACTTTTCGTTACTTTTCGTGGTGTGTAATTAAAAATATTGAGGTGCATAACTTAACGAATCATTTTTCGTTGAATTGATCTCATAATCGAAATCCCTAAATTCGAGTATGCGTAAAAAAAGTTTCTCCTGAAATATAACCGGAATTGTTCTAACCTTCAAATCCGTGAGAAATTCCATTATTAAATCTACTTTAAATTGTGAGATTTGTAATCAGAGAGGGCAAGCGTCTTTCCTCTGATTAACAAATTGCGATATCCATACGACTTTTTGTTTTTTCACAAAAAATTTTCAAAGATGTCTTCAAACATTGACAAAGAACTTACATAATTCAAGAAAAAACAGTAATTTAACAGTGATCATCGTATTCCTGATAAAATAGTCCTCCATTTAAAAAAAAACCAAGTAGATTGACTAATTAGAACAAAAGACATAAACAATCAAATTTGGATGCGGTTAGCCTCACCCCATATGTAGGTTATGGAAGTTTTTTGAGTAAAACGCAAAAAAAAAATGATTCCAGAAAATAAGAAATCATGAAATTACGAAAATATATTTGTTACCGGGATTGTGAACATCGAGCGCGAAAGCGCGAGTCTCAAGATGAGAATGTATTCCCCAAAGTCGAAGTAAGTTTAAGAAAATACAATTCACATTTACAATATTAAAAATTGACTCGAGCTTCAGTATGAAATTAATAGAAATAAACTCGAAAGTATGTGAAGAACAGAAGACCGAACGCGAGGTCCAAACAGATCGAAGCGCAAAACGCGACGATCGGATCACACGCCCCAGGCGCGCAGAAGCTTGCAAGCATCGCGCGATGAAAATGTGCCCACGAAGCGATCAGATTTTATATTAAATATCTATAAAATGAATAAGAGATCGTCTTAACAAATCCAATTGTAAAAATTTAAAATTGCAGAGAAACAAGTAAAATAGAGTCGAGTAATAATTGACAGTGAAGATTCTCTGTCTTTGTAGATTGAAAACGGTGGTTTCACCTGTACACGACAATATACCTACTACCGATCTGTAAAAGGCCGCCGTGATGATCTCCACGGTCAAGGTGAACGTTCCCTCTCGGACATTTAAGTTTTAGGGTCACGTAGATTGGAATGTGCGCAGGTGCGGCAACATCTCACCGCTGCGGTACAAACTTTCTTTTTTCTTTTTCCTGGGGTCAAGCTGATGGCGTGTGGTCGGAGAAATCATCGACAAATGTTCTCCTGGCTATCACTCTTTCTTAGTTTATTCCCTGCAGGGGTCTTCTGTCAGATGTGTCTCTATTCAGCAGAAAGGCAATTCCGGAAAATGAAAGTGCATGCCCATGAGAGAGTCCAAATCGTTTGTCAAAAGAGGTCACTATCAAACCACCTAACAATTTCAAACATTATAAACAAGATATAATGGTCATCAGTAAAATAAATTTGTTCTAGCCATTTTATTTCTAATATTTCTGTTAGCTGATTCCCGATCAAACTAGTGTTTAGGTTAAAATTTAATGTCCAAAAATGTTTAATATTACAAGATTGAAAGAACAATATTTTTATTATTCTCAGGGCTATATCGAACAAAATTACATTTAAAAAGTTATTCTTGGTTCATTCCATTCCGGATTGATCGGGGTATTCGGGTCGATATCATAGTTTCGTGTCAAAGTCACAAAATAAGTTGTAAATTAAAATGTAAAAGACACGTATTTTTTCTTTTTGCTCATAAGTTTGATTTTGATGAGTTATCGCGATTTTAATTTTGTCTGTTAAAATTGATGTAACCTCACTCCATCGAGAATTATTTTTTCAACTTGTAACATTTTGAAAAATGGACTGATTAAGACCATTCTTCTCGCAAAATGTTCGTAATTACATGAACTTTTGGAGTAATTAAGAGTCAGAACACACGAAAACATGATTCAATCATTATTATTGAAAACGTAAAATGGAGAAAAACAATTAAAAATTCAACATCTTTTTTTACTTTCAAATTTTTTTCACATATACGAAAAGGTTGAAAAGATATTTTACAAAAATTCCAGCACCCAAATATGCTTTGTTCGCTAATGAGAATTCTTTTTCGAAAACGGAAATCTGTCTTACTGTAGCCGGGTATATAAGTTTAATCGCTTTTATTTTATCGTCATAAATCCGTTAAAGTTGTAACATTTGTTAATATTAAATACAACTGTAACAATTATTACATAAATTTTTATAGAATTTACATTTTATGAATATTCTGCTCCATTTGGGCGTGGAAGACCGGTGTCTTTTCGTTGAATTTTGAACTGGATAAACAAACAAATGATTACACGTGATAATCTTTCATTGCTTTCCAATTACGTCAAAAATATGTGGAATATAATTATAATCATAAGAGTCTCAGTATAGTATGTACTCTGCACGGAAAGAACAAATTTTGTCGTGACAACGAAAGTACTTTGGTTGTATTGTACTTGGTTATGTAAACAATATGATTTTTGTCCTGTATCTTAAAAAATGGTTCCCATATCATTCACGTTGTTTGCTTTTACCAAAGCGAATGGTACTGTGTATTTGGATGTAAGACCCAAACTTTGGATATCGCTCCCAAAGTTTGAATGGTATCGTATCAATTAGGTTACGTTGTATTTTCTGCAAATAATGGTACCAACTAGCGTTGGGTCTTACACCCAAACTTTCGTTGTCTTATCGAAAGCTATGGAAATGACAATAGTCCTTTTTGCAATCACAAGCTAAAATTACGGTTCTCATTTCCAAAGTTAAAATGGTACAATGTCATAAGCGGTTGGGAAGCGACAACTATGTGAATGGGTACAGCACCAAAAGATGTTTTATGCATTAACTTTGGTTGCAACAACCAAATATTTGGTTGGGCGATATTTAAGCAAGTTTTTTGGTTGTGACATCCAAACCTTAGGTTGTAACAACCAAACTGTTCTTTCCGTGTAGTATATATTCCATGTTAACCAAATTTGATGAATATAATAGTCACATATAATACAGGAAGGCGTTAGTTAGTATTTTGCATTTTCAAATGCTTTAACCAGGCTACAGTATGACAGATTTCTGCTTTTTGAAAAAAAAATTCTCATTATCGAACAAAGCACATTTGAGTGATGGTATTTTTGTAAAATATTGTTTCAACCTTTTCAAATGTGAAACAAATTTGAATGAAAAAAAAGATGTTGAAGTTTGAAATTTTTTGATTTGGATTGTTTTTTCCCATTTTACGTTTTCAACAATAATGATTGAATCATGTTTTCGTGTGTTCTGACTCTTAATTACTTCAAAAGTTCATGTAATTATGAACATTCTGTGAGAAGATTGGTCTTAATTAGTCAATTTTTCTGAATGTTATAACAAGTTGAAAAAATAATTTTCGATTGAATGAGGTTACATCAATTTTGACAGGCAAAATTAAAATCTCGATAACTCATAAAAATCAAACTTATGAGCAAAAAGAAGAAATACGTGTCTTTTACATTTTAATTTAGTACTTATTTTGAGAATTTGACGCGAAACTGTGACATCGACCCGAATTGCCCGTTCGATCCAAAATGGAATGACCCTCTTTTAATGTTGTAAAAAGTTTTCATATTAAAGTAATTTAACTTGATTATGAATCTAATTTTTTACTAAAAACTGTATTAATTAAAGAAATTCGTATGTATTATTTTCTTTACTTGCTAAATTAAAGTTAATTTCGTGCTCTCTATTAAAATTATCAATAATCACAAAAACTCATAAGAATCGTTATACAACAGTTTCATAATTTTTTCATTTATCTTCTTTAGAGTTCCATTCATATCCTAACTTTAGATATAATTTTGAGACTTATAAGTTAAGCTTTATTATGTATCTCGCTGTAGTGCTCGTTACCTATTTAGTCAAATTATGGAACACAGCAATTGCGTCACTATTTTCCGTTATAAACAGTCTCGTTTATACAGAACATTATGAAATGTTATTAAAGCCCTTATTATTACACAAACTCTGCGCACTGATTATCATGTAGAGATTAAAATCTGTTTATGTTTTATGAATGTTAATTTTTGTTTTCACAGAATTACTTAATTTTCAATCTGTTCTACATTGATTATAATGAATGAAAATAGTTTTTTAATATTCAAAAATTATAATTCCGATAAAAATTATACTTTAATTATTCTTGGCTGAGTATAGAGAGGACAGTTCCTTCTGGCACTACGAGAAAATTATTTTGCCTGCCTGAAATGATTATTTTTCCCTTGAGTGATTTCAAATAAAGCTTCATCTTTTCATTCTCATGTAAATGAAGGTTTCTAGTTCATTTATACTCGCGAAACTGTTAAGCTTATAATCAAATAAATTAACTTTACGAGTTCGAAAGTTTTTTGACTTACTCTTCATCACTCTCCCTAGTTAACTTGTAAGCCTTACGAAAGTGTTTTTAACACCCATCTTGTGTTTGTAGAAATTAAAGTTAATATTTACCATGACTCAGGATACGCGAATAAAAGTGTAATAGACTTTCGAGGAAAATGATTTTCTATTAAAACTCGCGTATAGAATTGATTCACCAATTAGAACATATGAATTACAGAAATAAATCTCAGACATCAGCCATAAAAAATGTTATAGTTATGATGTTAAAGGATTCGAAACTTTTATGCAGTTCATTATTTTACCAGTAAAAATGCATGAGATACTTGAGTACATTTCTATTTTAATAAAGCTGTCATATTGTTAGTGAAATAAACGAAGTTTCGTAACATGTTAGTGATACTGAGTAAGAGGTGAGGTAACAAGACAACGAAATATTACAATGTAACGTTGAGAATTGGATGTTTCACGTGTCTATTTATTGTAACACTGTAACCTGATCTTGCTTCGTTATTTATGATGTTTTACTAAGAACTAACTATGAAATGTGGATGTTGCCCCATTATACTCAGGCAACTAAAGTCACTGAGCTGAAGACAAGTGAATGTGATCTAGATCGACTCATGGAAAATAAAAGCGGCTGCTTTTATTTAATCCTACTACGTTTTATGTCAATTTCATACAAATCCTTGTGTGTGAGAACTGCAATTAAAAACTTATCTCAATTATCAACCGGTATCTAATTTTTGTAGATTTTCCTGAACAAAGAAGTTTGATCCATTGACTTTTTATTGTATCTGACTTCTCTTTGGAAAAATTTTCATTCAAAATGATTATTCCACAATTTGTGTGTATTTGGCATTGTTTAGCGAGGATCACGCTTTACAAAGATTGTTCAATATTAAAAGTAGTAAAGGTTGTATTGACCCCCAATTTTAATAAAATTGTTGGAAAGAATTGACTTTAGAGTCAAAAAATGATTAATTTCTAAAAATGTGAAATTAGCGCTACCCTTTTTGTATTTTTTAGATTTTAATAAATATCACTAATGAGGACTTCGATCTGAGCCGAAACGTCTGATTAAATCGTATTAATCATTTTGGACCTTAAAGCCAGTTCTTTCTAACGACGTACCATTTTATTGTTCAATATTTTGAAAAGTATTGTATCTTAAAAACTATTCGATGTTTTGAAAAGGGCTTTTTATCATCTACTCATAATAAACATTGTGGTTAGTTAACTTTTCGTTACTTTCCGTGGTGTGTAATTAAAAATATTGAGGTGCATAACTTAACGAATCAGTTTTCGTTGAATTGATCTCATAATCGAAATCCCTAAATTCGAGTTTATGTGAAAATATTTCTCCTGAAATATGACCGGATTTATTCTAACCTTCAAATCCGTGAGAAATTCCATTATTAAATCAACTTCAAATTGTGAGATTTGTAATCAGAGAGGGCAAGCGTCTTTTCTCTGATTAACAAATCGCGATATCCATACTTTAGCTCTTTTCATGAGCGTTAAGAAACGAGTGCAAAGCTTCAAAGGCATGAAACTTTGTTACAAGTAAATCTGTTGAAACAATAAAAACTTCAACTTGGGAGAATCTTTACGACTTTATACCATCGAATAATTTAAGAATTCTACTGAAAAAAATTAAAGTTCTGCTAACTACTTCATTAATTCATTTTTTTCAAATTGTTATTTATCTAAATCGTTTAATTATTTTATGTAATTTTCAGTAATTGACACAACTTCCCATATTTTCATTTCAAGATCGTCAATTGCGTACTTACTTGATTCTGTCAGAATCATAGTTCTTGACGTATTTTCATATTAACATATTATTAAATATCATATTATTTCATATTATTAAAAAAAAATGTTGAAACAAATCGTTTGAGGTTTCCCAAAAAAATATCTCTTTTTATATCTCTAAAAAATTTTTTGTTCTAATCAGCAAAAAATGTAGTTGTTCATCAGATATTCATATTTTTGAAGCTACATTATATTTATTCTCATAAATTGGTTTCTTCTTCTCTGAGGTTTTTAAATCTCATCTTTTATTTTTAATGTGGCTCGAGCGAATAAAATGTTAATGATAAATTAAATTGTGCTGAACGGCTTGCTACCAGCAGATTTTTGCAGCGTCGTCGTTACCAACGGCATATCGGATAATGACGCAAACGTGAAATTAGTTTGATGTCAACTATTATCGGAGAAAGTTTACAGTGTTCGTGTTTTACTCGAGTTAATCATCATATTCTCCCCTCTTCGGAATAAAATAAGTTATGATGATACTTAATTAAACTATTCAAGTACAAGGAACTACTATTGATTGATAGACAAGAGCAGATGTGTAAATGTAAATAAGTCTTTAATATATTTTAAAACTTGAAAATAAGTTACCTGACTGAAACGAAATTCTACTAAAAGTATTCCCAGTGTAATTGTTGCTTTGATGTATAATCTCATAATTTCCTGTTCTTTGATTGTGTAAACAACACGAAAAAATTAGAATTCTTTGTTTATTATGTTAAGCCTACAATTAAAACATGTTTTTACTGAACAAAATTGTTTTTTCCACTAAAAATTAACTACGATAGAAAATAGTTTTTATTTTTTGTCAAAATTGTATATTTTTATAGGGCATTTATTCTGAATTTAAAAATTATAAATATTACATCTTTAATGTTAAAAAAGTTTTGAAAGTTTAATAAATAAATAGTTAATTTCGAATACTTCAAAATTTTGACTTTTACTAACTGAATTCTTTTCAAAATAGATATTTGACGAAATTTTAAATATTTTTACATTCTCATCATGGATGAGAAGGTATTGATTTTATGTGAAAAATGACTTTTGAAATTTTTATCAAATCTTTACGTTTTGAGACCCCCTGAGTCAGAAAAAACGGTTTTTACGAAAGTGTCTGTCTGTCTGTCTGTCTGTAGTAGGTCGTGTGCGGCATAACTCTCGATAGAATTATCAAATTGAATTGAGCTTTGGTACACTTTATCGGAGCCGAAAAAGTAAGGACAAGTTCGTTAACCAGCCACATCCAATCAAAATTGAGGAATTGAGCACTACTTTTGTGTTTTTGAAAATAATTTTTTGAAAAAATCAAAAATTTCAATACTGGTTTTAGATATTCCTCATAAATCTCTAAAAATTATCCTGATAACATTTTTTGATGTAATCAAAATTAGAAATTTTACAGCATATTCAAATTCGAAAAAAGTCAATATCAAAATTTCATTTTCCAGTTAAATTATACGAGATACGAAAAAACGTTATGATACAATATTATTTTCTACATAAAGTCCTACAAATTTGAATTGTAACATTTTTTCATAAGATGCATATTTTTCTTTTTAATTAAAAAAAAAACTATTGAAAATCCAAAATTCAATTTTTTAACAATAATATTCGAAATACGAAAAAAACGTAAGAATACAAAGTTGTTCGTTTCAAAAAGATCTACAAATTTTGTCTCACACAGTTTCTGATAAAACATATATTTTTCGTTTCAATTCCAAAAAATACGATTAAAATTCAAAAATTCCATTTTTTAGACAAAATATGTGAGATACAAGAAAAACGTTTAGATGGAAAATTGTTTCCCTAAATAAGGTCTACAAATTCTCATTAAGACATTTCGGGACAGGAGGTATATTTTATGTTTTGATTTTTAATATTAAAAATATTCGATTTTTTTCACCAAAATATGTGAGATTCGAAATAAGCGTTGTTCTGCAAAATCGTTTCCTTAAATAAAGTCTACGACTGTTTTTTCTTTTTGAGAGATTTGGAAGAAAATAAATTATTTTAATCATATGTAATTTATTAAAAAGTTACTGAAATGTATACAGAAAATCGAGCGCGAGCGCCATGATGAGAATGTGTTCGTTAAGGCTGATAGAGCCTTAAGTAAATTGAATTTCCTGTTTCACTTAAATTCAAAAAGAAATTGAGTGACTTTGAGAAAATGTGTAATTCACATCATTTGTAATATTATTATAAAATTGGTTTGAGCTTCAGTATCAAATTATAATAAATAAACTTGATTGTATGTGAAGAGCACAAGAATGAGCGCGAAGCGCGACGATCAAATCGCGCGCCCTAGGCGCGCTCAAACTTGCGAGCGAAGCGAGCTGCGCGCGATGATACACTCAAAGAAAGTGAAATAAAGTTTAATATAATATTTATACCATGAGACATATCCGGATTTTTAGTTCAGAAATAAGTAAATTTGTTAAAAATTATTTTCAAAATCTTTGTACTTTCACATCACAATCTTCATTGAAAGGAAAAGACCTCTACAAAATCTGAGTCATGACTTTTATACTATAACTAGATTTTAAAATCACTCTTCTTATTCAATAATTTGATCTTTCGCCTTAATACCATGTTTTCGCCTTAAATGATTTCATTAACCAACTCATCAAGACTTCTCAATTAGAATCTAGGAAAAGTAGAAGGATCGAAAGTCAAAGCATTTGCCGCTTAAATGACATCTTAGCTGAGAAGCTAGAAAGGCACAAGTTAACACGTGGATGAAATCTTCCAAGCGCATTGGTAGCTTATCTTAATCTGCAAAATAATTATTCCACCGTTACGCTACTGTAAGCGTTGAGCGCGTATAGTCAATACTTCGAAAATCTTTGTTGTCTAATTATACTTCAGCGCATAATACGTTGCATCTGAGTAATATAGATAATAACAAAGACGTAACAGGCGTCGAACGTTACTTACTCCATTTACGCAGGCCACGCTTCACTGAATTTAACGTTTTATTTCTCACTTGACTAGGAATAAAACACTAAAAAACGCCCAAAAAGTAATAAAATATCTACATTCATTTCAAAGCATTTCATTGTCTTGAAACTGAAAGTATGCTTTAATTTCGCGGTCCACACTTGAATAAATTTTAATGGCCTCAGGACAATAATCTGAAAATGCAAAAAAAATATATCTACCTTTTACAATAATTTATCAGCATACACATCGTTTTTAGACCTTTTTTCTTCTGCAGTGAGATACCATTTTTTTTTAAAACTATTTACTTCTTTCTCTTCATTCAAAAACAGAAAAAACAAATCATAAGTAGCTGGTTTATATCGCCCCTCAATAATATTAATAGTGGTTACTTTTTAACTTGGTTTTAGGGTCCAGAAATAATGTAACTCAGAGTTTCATTTTTTTCCTTCAAACGTTTCGACTCTAATTGGAGTCCTCATCAGTGGAAAATAAAAATATTACACATATGAGCCCTACTTTGGTGTAAACTTTGGTATAAATTTTGGTAATGTACAAAGACTAAAAAATGAACACTTTTTGCATAAAAATATATCAACACTTTACATAAACCATGTGAAAGATCTTAAGGCCATGGATCAATCGGACTACGTGACTCAATTTTACACTGTAAAAAATATCGGTAAATTTTCCTACTATGTATTAGGAAATTTTTCCTAAATTAACCGAATTTTCAGACTTATTTCCAAACTATTAGGAAATATATCAAAAAGATGAGAATATTTCACAAATCTCCTGAGTTGTAGGAAATTTTTCCCATGAAAGGCGAAAATTATTCCAAAAAAACGGAAATTTGTTCACTTTTTTTGGATCTTTTTCCACTTAAATTATGAAATAATTATATATTTACTGGCACCGTGGGTACACGTGGCCCAAAACGTCCAGGCACTTATTTTTTTCATAAAAAAGGTCTTTAAAAAATCTCTCAATATTCTGAAATACTCTTTGGGGATCCTATTTTATGTTCCAATAGGTTTTATAGCAATTTATTTAGCGATTGTTTATTTATAACAATTTATTCCGATGAAAATATTTCACTTAAAAATTTCGTCATGTTCCTTTTGGGACACGTGTATCTACGAAGGGTTAAATTTGCTAAATACTGGGCGGCTGCTGGACCGAGAAAACCGGGAAATGAATGGGAATTCTTTTAAATTTTTAATGAAAAACGAATTTAATTTCTCTCAAATTTATTACATAAAGTGATTTACTTATATATTATATTATGCCCATTGGAGCAGGAGATTTTTTCCTTGTTGACTGTGACAGCGACCTTAATAAATTCCACAATAATAAACAAATGTTTCTGAAAAGTTCCAGAAAACTTCCTATAACGGTAAGAAACAACTTTCTCGCTGAAAATTTTCCTAAATCGAAAATTTATTAGATACTTTCTACCGGGACAGCCACAAAAACATGGTTTTTTATTTACATTAAAATATTATTTAAAGAAAAATGTTTCGACATATTTCATTTAATACATTGGCTCCGCTAAAGTATTCCACGTCTAATGATAAAAAAACAATCATTTTTGATGACGAAAAATTGAGTTTTTAATTTTTATCTAAAAAACTATTAAGGCTGCATAAAATTGTATTGAGATAAAAAATTCGGCATGACAAATCCTACAAAACGGTATTTTTGTTTTTGTGAATAACCAAAAAAAAAAATGTTATCAAGATTTTCGTGCATGGACATTATTCTCTGCTGTATCATAATAGGCGCACGCGCAGTTTAATTTTTACATTATGCTCCTCTGTATCATAATACACAACATTTCGCTACTCTCAACTGTCGCATAAAAACGCGTTAATGTGCCGGAGTCACATAAAAACTATTTTTTTAATGACCAGGAAAAAATTTTCGATGACCGGGAATTATTTTCGTCGATGAAAACAGTCACCCTGTAAATAAGTGTATGTGTATATAAAAATAATGGAAAAAAATATTCTCATGTGAGCTAAGGAAGCACTCGATAATTAAATTCTAAATTTCTCGGTCTCATCAATGAATCAAAGTAAGGCTCATATGCGTCACTGATGAGGACTCCAATTAGAGTCGAAACGTTTGAAGAAAAAAGATGAAACTCCGAGTTAGATTATTTCTGGACCCTAAAGCCAAGTTAAAAAGCAACTTGCCTGGTAGAATGTAAAATAAAAATGATGTTTGCTTTGTCGTTTCTCTGGTATGTGAATAAATTAAACATGAGTTACGGCAGAAGTTCCGTGTCTGGTCAAATGACACTTTTAAGTGAGATTCTTCTGAAAGGGAAAGTTCGAAATCACGAATTTACGATTTTATGTCAGTTGACATAGAAAATTCTCAACAGGTCGAGTTTAACGCGTCATTGATCATCTACTTTATTGCTTCTTTTCGATTAAATTCTTTTCGGCTTGAATAAAATACTTGTTTGTTTCTTGACCGTGATTCATTTATCTTTCTTATTCATTCATTTATTTTACAGGCTTATACTTTCAATAAAAATTATAATAAAGTTCCAATATTAAAATATAATTTTTCTTCACAAAGTCTCGCTAAATAAACGTCTTGCATTCTGAGTTCGTAATAGGTATGCATATGTAATCTGTTTTAACTTTCACGTAACTGAAGAAAGCGAAAGAACGGGAACACAATTAGATACCTTTTAAACAAATACGTGTATTTAAATTAATACTCAACCGTGACCATGTTAACCACATCTTTGAAAGAGAATCTATTTATCAATCACAGCTATAGTACGACAAGCGAGAAATACTAGATTGATTGATCTGAATAAATATAAATGCGACAGACTAGGGTTACTAGGAAAGTAACCCATTCATCATTCTTTTATGTGCTGAATAATTTTTCTCTCTTAGGTAGATAAACCAGATACTAATTTTGGAATCGAAATTACATAAGTTAATATGACTTTTGATTTTATGTATACTGCCTTGATGATTTATTTAAAAGATAAAATTATTTTAGTTTTTTTTAAGAAAATACAAATGTTGCTAATAAATTTGGAAACGAAAGTGTCCCAATTTGTCATGATGTTCTGTTTTACTTTTGCTATAAGTATTTTACCGTTGGTTATTGTTCCTGCTTCGTAAGGTGAATCCTTAATCGAAAATATGCGTCGCGCCAAGAGATCCCGGAATCGGAACTCGAGATTTGCAATTTAAACCTCGAACGTCAGAGTTTTCACCGCGACGCGACGACTGGCAAAGTGTAAGAGCGGATGAATCACAGAGTGAAATCCTGACATCCAACACCGTTGCATTCTTCAGACGCGTTTCCTGTTGAAGTTTGGAATCTTGATGCGTTTAAGAATGAACTCGAATGAGTATAATGAAATTCTTAGTGTTACCAAATCCTTGAAGTGAAGTCAGTCAAACACTCACTGAGGAAAAACTAAATAGGTTGAAGCGATCTGCAATCAATTGTATAACAATTACTTAGACATTAAATTAAATTTTAAGAAATATTTCTTTCTTTGTATTAATTTCATTAAGTTACTTGAAAAAAAGCTAAAATAAATAATTTAGGAATCGATGTTCTTTCCGTAAAAATAATTTATTTATGTACTCTCTAAATCTGAATCAGTCAAATTTTCACTAATTTGCTTTTTCACTGATTCATCAGTGAAAAAATATTTTTCACTGTGAAATCAGTTAATTGTCACTGAAATAATGAGTAAAATTTGACAGATTTACAGTAACCTCTTTTTAGCTATTTGAATCAGTCAAATTTCACTGATAATCAGTAGATTTTGACTGATTCAAATTTAGAGAGTATTTATCGCGTCCAAAATACTTTAGGATGATCATTATAAAAATTTTTACAGTGCATAAGGAAAACTAGAAGTTAGAAGCTCTCGAGACAAAATTAGACAAATATTTGACGGTGTAATCTGATATTTGAAAAGTGAGGATGAAAAGAGGTAGATACTATGTAAATTTGTAGAAAACCTAAATAGTCCAGTAAAATGCATTCTTTTTATGATGTTATGAAGTTAGATAATGAATTATTTATAAACTCGGAGAAATTTTGGAAGACTTCTGAAATTCAGGTTTTATCTAAAGGTCTAAACCTACATTTCGATCAGTTTTTGAAAATAAATTACTCATTATCAAAGTTAAAATTTACATTTACTTGATAAAGTCATTATTTATTTATTATTTAATTATATATTTAATATTGTCAAGTTATTGTATTTTTCTCGGTATTTTTTTTTTTCAGTATACTGAGCAATTGACAAATTCTCTTTAATTTTTTGTACATTAATTATTAATTAGCAGATTTTTTAAGAGAGAAATTCCCCTCGAATATGTTAGAGATTATTCCAAATTTTTGCTAGGAAAATTGTACAGGAAAAACAAGGTTTTATATTGACTACGAGTCTGATGTTATATTTACCCGGAGTGTTATCTCATATAGAATATAAATTCTACACTAAAATGTGGTGTTATATCGATCAAGTTCTAGGGTGAAATTTTGATTCTATCGAAAAAAAAACGTTTATTAATTCATTATTTGGAAGGCGGTTCTTTAAAATTTAGAAAATTTAATGATAACTAGAGACTTGAAAAGAATTTTTTAAAAACTTTTGATCATTTCTTGGGAAAATATGAGAATATCTCCTAGAACTTGGAGATTTTAGAAAATTTTTCTCGACAAATCATAGAAAAAATCTATCTACAAGACTTTTTTCAGGAAAGTTTGTAAAAATTAGTATTACAAAAATTTTGGATGAATTCCTCAAGAAATTGTTGATAGTTTATTAAGATAAATAACAATTGATTCACCCTTATTTTTTAAAATGTATGTTTATTTCCCTACAGTTTTTTTATCCAGGTAAACACACGAAGACACTCCAGAAAAATTATGAATTCAGAGAATATCGAGGTAATTATTGTAAATTCTACTCTTTGAATTTGAATCAGTAAAAACTTAGTGATTTACAGTGAAAAAAAAGTCTTCAACATATAAATCATTGGAATTCACCTAATTCCACTAGGGAAACTCACTAGTTAATCAGTGAAATATACTGGTCAACAGTGGAATTCGCTGTTCAACCAGTGAGTTCCCCTAGTGATAACAGTTAAGTTTCACTGATTCTATGTTGAAGACTTATAACATTCTAAACAGTAGTTTTTCACAGTTTCCGATTTAGGAAGTGCTATATCATATAAGAAATTTTGGTTTAACTTTTCTAAAGTTTAGTATTTTCCACACCATTTCTGAACTATCAGTTGTGTAATGAATTGTGATAATAGAAGCCAGACATGAATTAAATACTCTTATTACTTATTACTGTTGCACATAGGTGCCTTCTCGGTGCTTGTTCGTGTAGTTAACTACATATATCAGATCATTAACATACATTCCAGGAGGCGGTCTTCCTCTTCAAGAGAGTCTCATCGAAGTGCACTTTCTCTTTCGGAACCTGAATCTTGGAGCGTGGGATCTTAAGAACTTATACCATCATATAGGAAGTACAAGCTCTATCGACTATAACTACTATCTATCATAGTGAATATTATTGCCTAATATATCGCATTTACTTTATCAACGCAGGTGATAATTCTCCGTTACTTAATGCACGGAAAAAAAATAGTTTAGTAAAGTTTATAGAACTGTTTAAGAGTTGGGGATACAGGCATTTACGGAACAGAGTTCTAGAAAATTTGCAGAATTTTTCAGGATAAAGTGCGAAACATTCAGGAAAAATCATTGAAAGTTCTGCATTTTATTGTGAGAAGTTCTTTAAATTTTCTAGAACTCGGTTCCGTAAATGCCTCTATCCCCAACTTTTGAACAGTTCTATAAACTTTACTGAACTATTTTTTTCCGTGTGAGGGCATATCTTCTCCTGCTGGGCGTTTTTACCGTTTTTAAGAAAAGAAGAATCTCCTTTAATCTTCTTTATTTTCTATACGAATTTATTCTGTAAAGCAATTTTCTATCAGTTAGTGATTTTACCACACTTTTACAAACTGAAATTTGCAATTCTTTAAGAGGTTTTCATTCAAATTTACTTTATTAAATTCATTAAATAATGAAATTTAGTAAAATATTTAAAAATCAAGGATTTACAAATTTAACCCAAGAACAATATTTCATCTGTGGAATTTTCGCCTTCAGAATACGATTTTCGGGCTATTTTACTGTATTGTCAAATCATATTGAGTTTAGGAAATAAATTTCCAATATATTTGTTATGAAATTCTGAGAGAGATTCTTAAAAGTGTACATTCATCGTGTGAACCAAATGTGAAAATTATGAATACTTTACACAACATAAGATTAGGAATGGAGATAATATCTAATAAATTCTTAAGTTAATTACAATTAAAATCATACGCACGTTTTCCCATATTTATTTTTTGTTCTCATCATATAATTTTATCCATTTTAAAGGTCGGCTATTGCATTAAATATGTCACTCTGAAGGAAAACATAACAAAAATGGTAAAAGCTTGTTCACAAATAATTGCGAAATTGAAGTATGATTGCGGGAGTAATAGTCATCTTCTATATTCTGCCTTTACTAAATGGATTCAATCCCTCAATGATTTCAACATTTTTGATGCGAAACACCTTGAAGAAATCATGACGAAATATCGAGGAAAAATCGTGGGTGGATCTGTGTCAGAGGAAACTTGGAAATCAATTGTGGCCTTGGATAGAAATTTTCCATGTAAAATGACTCAATTTAAATTTGCAAATATATTATGTTTCAGTATTACTATTTATGTCCCTTATTGTTAGATAGATTTTTTTTATAATAGAAATTTTAATTCCTTTTCTTTATTAAAGGTTTCAGCAAAATAGTCTGTTATTTAGCCATTTTCTTGGAAAAGTTATTGGAGATTTCTTAATTTATTTCTATTTCCTAGCAGAAGTTTCCTAAAAAGAAAAATAATTTCAAGAAAATAAACTATTATAAAATAAATGGAATAACGATAAACAAAAGTAAAATATATAGAATAATAATTCAATTTTGTGTGAAAATGTTGTATAAATAATACATTTTTCAATTTTTTTAATCAAACTTGTATTTCGAGTTTACATTTTCTTTTTATTAGAAGAAATATTATTTTCATCTATCCAAACAAGTACAAATTTACGATTACTTGTGTAGCAGTCTGTGTAACATCTTGTAAATTATACTTTACATTTTCTCACAACACTCAAGTGCAATATTGGGAAACGGGATAATTTTTCTCTCAAGCAATAAAACGGACCAATATTTTATTACCGCATTCATCTTGACTTTTGCAGCAATTCTCGCAAGCATGACGTATCTAATACATGTGGGAGAGCAACGAAAATTTGCTTCACTAAACCAGATACTTCGACAGGTGACTTGCAAATTTTTCAACTTTTCCCGTCGAAGTGGTAATACTGGATAATCCCCAAGGGTTTCCGCGAAATCGAAATATTCGGAGCCCACCAATGACGGATTGTCTGGAAACTGGTATCGACCTTTCAATATTTTGCACGACATGTCATGTAATGTTTCATTACAAGCAAGCTTCGGGATTCAGCCTCCTGATACGAATTTCGGCTACTTCCCGTATTGGAAAAACATTAAAAAAAAAAAGAAATGATTCTAAATATTTTCGGGTCTGATAACTTTATCCGAATGAATGTCATTTTGATTTATTTTCATGTAGAGTAATGTGCAAGCAAATCCATTCTCTGATCCCCTAATAGAAAAAAAAATCGTGTGCGACACGAGAAAAATATTAATTTTACTCGTTTTTACATTCGCAGAATAAATTTTTTTCCCTAGTTGCGCAATATATTACTATATTACACAATTTTTTTTCTATCAGGGGGTCATAAAATGGATTAGTTTGCACATTACTCCACTTGAAAATGAGTAAAAATGACAAATATACTTTTGAAAATTTTCAAATACTATTCAAACTCAACTAATTGACTAAAAATTTTATTTGGACTTTATTTCTTGTAACAAAGTTGATATATATATATATATAAATGCTGTCATTAAATTTATTTGTATTTGACATTCTCAAGGTGTCTGTAATTGCATTGCAGTCGTATAACATTAAAAACATACTCTCCTTTAGTGACACACGGCTAATTACCACGTCCTAATAGGAAGAAATAAACTCTTGTAAGTAGTTTCTTCTTTCCACGTATCTAGCTAATAAACCAAGAATTTTACAGTCATCCATCATCCGTTTTCTCCATATTTGAGTTTAGTCCTTGAATCTCACACAATGAGCTTCGCATAATCCCTATTCCGGAAAAATTAGAAACCTCCCAAGTGCGAATAGCCAAAGGTGATAATACGGCACAATATTGGCCCAATCTCGGCAGCCAAAAGTCGGCTATTGTTATTGGGCCAGTGCCGCTGTTTGAATCGGTCAAGTTCTGGGCCGACGACGGCGACCTTTGTCGACTGTTTAAATTTACCGACCTTCAGCCGGAACTTGGCCCAGTATCGGCCCTATACCAAGCTGATTGTCACTTTTACTATGGCATCCAGTTCCGAAAGTATAAGAGCCAGAGTCTGGCCCATGGACGGCATATTACTGGGCCATGTGTCACTTTTACCACGGCAAACCATTCTGGAAGTAAGAAAACCAGAGTTCGGCACAGCATCGGCCCGTTGCTGTGCCGAAAACAAGTGTTGGCGGGCAGAGTTTGGGCCAGAATTAGCCGCCAAGTGCATTCACGAGTTATCATTCCAGCAATGGCACGATATTGGCAACCGGTCTTCGGCAAATTTTTGGCGATACTGGGCCAGTATTGGGCCATATCTAACCTCGTACTCGGGCTGTTTCAAATTACAATAATGCTATAAAACGGGTTTTTATCCCATAAAGTATTGCATCTGCAGATGTCCCATGTAAAAACGATGGCTGCATTGATAAAAGTTAAAATGTTTAAAAATGAAAAACAGTTTTTGTAAATCTTACTGGAACTTTCATTTTTAGTAGGTACTAATTTCTCTTGTCGGTCATATTACGTTGAGAAATTCTTTCTAAAGTCATGTGGTAGATTTCTGTAATGTCACAGTGATTATGATGTTTAGCATCCATGGTGTAAACTTAATTTGTCTAAAGTATAACGAGGAAGTGAGTTTCATAAATTTAATGTGTTCCTTTATTAAGTTATAGCACACGCGAATGATCTTCTTTGTAGGCAGATCCGTTATAAGGTTTCTCGTGAAAGCGTCCTTGTCGCTTGAACTTGTACTATATCTTGCAAATAGCCTCTGGCTATTTTCGAGGCCAGGCATTAGCTGCAAGGAACAGCGAACTCTCTTCGACAAAAATTTCGCAACCAGTAACAGTAGAAAATAACCAAGAGTGAGACATTATTTTCCAGGGGGTTCTTGGAAGAAAACTTTCTCCGACAAATTATTTTTGGCTTCTATTTTATTCCATTCATAAACAGAACAGGACCCTAAAATTTGACTAATAGGATATTTAAGAAAGAATTAGACGGATAGTCGGAAAAAAAGTCAGTCGAACCGACTATTTCGTTAGTTTTTTCATTTATAATTTTTTTCCAGTAAAAGTGTAGAAAATTTTATCTTAAATAAAACAAGCTATGAAAAGTTTCAATCGGATAAAAATCATAGATTTTTTATGGTCGGAACCGATAGACAAATTTGCTTTAAAAAGAATGTATTGTGTAGAACATTTTATCTCAAATAAAAAAAAATTATGATCTTTATCTGATTGAAACTTTTTATAGTTCATTTTATTTGAGATAAAATTTTCCGCCCTTTCACTGAAAAGAACTCAATCAAAAAAATATTCTTAATTAAAAAAACTAAGAAAATAGTCACTGATTACCTTTTTTCGATTATCTATCTAATTCTTGCTTAAAAATGAATTTTAAACTGTAGAATAACTTAGATTTATTTCAATTTATCTCAACATTACGTCGCTAATAAATTTTTTCCCGGATTCGAGAAAACAATTTGTAAATTTAAGTCAAAATTCAATTTATTTACTCATGTTCTGTTAAAGCAATTTGAGTTGGGAGAGATCAGAATCATTTTACGAACTCGATAGGGGATTTTATGGACTGGACCTTCTTTGAAATTATTTACTTAAAAGAAAATAGAGTCTGAAGAGGACTCACCATTCCTCTTTGTCCTCCAATTCTTTTTTCAATTTCGCAAGAACCATCAGAAAAGTTGGCATGAACTCGTTCGAGAATCCTGAGGATTTCTATTCTAACACCTCTTCAAAACAAACATTACGAAAAAGGCAAGGAAGTAAACTCGTAATCTTTCAGTCCTCCAACTGTACGATGCTTGACAATGTTTCTAACGAGTTCTCTCGTCTGCGAGTGACAGAAGACGAACATTCGTCGGACGCCTTTCTTATAGTTGTACTTTCTAATTACAGATGGTAAATCTTCCTTTGGTTAATCATGTGCGATCATAAAATAGTGAGCCAGTTTCAAAATGTAGCTTTTTCTAAAGAATAATCCGTTCTTCTCTTTAAATATACTATTACCAACAGTAAGTGCTAAATTGCCAGTTTTACAATCTTTCTAGATCTTATAATCGTTAAGATTCTGATAATATTTTCCAAGAAGTAATAACTTTCCTAATTATTATTGAAACATTTTCCAAAATTGAGTTTTCAACTTTCCTTAGTAAAAGAAACTAACGATACCTTGACTTTAACAAATAAAAATATGAAAAAGACCTGAAAAAACATCACGAAATATGTTCACCCCAAGGATAATAAAAGTCTTATAAATTTGAAACCTTTTCCTTTTAACTAAGCCATGTTTAAAAACACAAGACATGAGGGGAAATCTTCTCTTTGCCAAAACTCCAGCAGGGTTGAATGCTGCTGGGCACAGCTTCGGATTTTCAAGATGCCGTTGGAAATTTCTTGAGAGATATATTTTGCGAGTACGTCGACTTAGCATACATCTATGGAATTACTTATAATACACTGAGAAAAAAGAATATTTTAATCAAAGAATATTTCTTTGATTCAAATAAATGGTTGAGCTGGATGGTGACGAATAAATATTTTTTTAGATCAAAGAAATATTTTTATTGTCTTTAAAAAATGAATAATTAAAGCAAAAAATTTTTTTCTAGTACTATTAAATATTCATTAGATTGATTAAATATGTTATTAACATTGTGTAGCAATTATTTGATAAGAGAAGTAAATTCTTTGATGTAAAATGATGTGATGCATGTTCAAAGAAACAATGAATTAATTCAAAAAAATTTGCATTGGTTCAAGTAAATTTGTTTTCCATTCCAATATATAATTCCTTGTTTCTAATGAGCGTATTGTAAATTGAGAGAAATATTTCTTTGAAACGAGGAGATAATTTTTGGCAGGATTAAATAATTATTTGCTCCGAAGATGTGATTTACTGTTTAAAATGGTCAAGTAGTAAAGTGTATTGAGTAATAATGGATGCAAAAAACGATAATATTGCCTATGGTAAGTTAGAGATTTATGTCAAAAAGATGTTACTGATATGAATAAACGTGTTTTGAAATTTAAAAAATATTTCTTAAATTTAAAGTAATATAAACTTCATGAATTGTAAGGAGTTAAGTTAAACGTTGTCATGGTTCTCTTAAATAACAAAAAAATTCTTACCTCGAACCTACCATTAGTCATCCGATACATACATATATAAATATCATACAATTACATTCACACCATTCAGTCGCAGCCAATCATATTTTCTATCACAAATACACTTAAATATACAACTTCGCAAATATAAACCTAATAACTAAAACTTATATATAGGACGATACGCTTTCGTCGAATCACGCACACGCTCGCTTACAATCCTGAGACAGAAAATTTGGAACTTTCTTATATAGTGACTGCAAGAGTTATTCAGAGCTTGTGAGAGAAATGTGTCGTGACTAGAGCTTTTGAGCCTCACTCAAGGAAAAATAAATCAACTCGTTTTATAAATTATTCAGAAAATATTTTTTTCAATTATAATTATGATTATTGATAAATATATAATATAATTATTAATTAATATTTAGTATACATTTTTATTATAACCATACGTATGAAGTTTAATGAAACTAAATTTTAAAATATATATTCAAAAATTTCATTAATATAAAAAAGAATCTTGTGTAAAAACATTTAAAAGGAAATTCTTTTATTTTTTAATCTAAAAAACCTGAGTGAAAAATAAAGAAGTAATTATAAATGAATTAAATTTTAAATGATATATTTGATATTGTGAATCAAAACGAATATTTCCTTTGAAGAGACTGATAAATCTTCAACCCTATGAAATATATTCCACATTTGAAAGTATGTATATGTATGTTCATATCAACTATGAAAAAAAATGTATACCGTGGTGGGACGAATATTTGTTTGGAATGACATATTTCAAGTTGATAATGAGAGCGAATGTTTCTTAGAACGAGAATGATAAATTTTCAATTCTATCGAAAATATATGTTTCAATTTTAAAAAACATGTAATCATAACAACTATGCCAAACGTTTATATGGAATAAACAAATTTTTTAAACGAAAAATACCACAGATTTTTCAAAAAAATACTTCTTTCTTTTAAAAAAATGGTTTGTTTGGTCTAAATTATTCCATATTCATAATGCAGGCGAATATTTCCTAGGAGAAATCTAATAAAGATTTAACTCTACAAAATATGTTGCAAGTTCAAAAAGATTGACAATTGTAACAATGATGCCAAACATTTATGTAAAAGAAATTATTTAGTTTAACTGTACGTACTTGCAGTCATTTCAACAAAATATCGTTTTCTTTGAAATAAATGTTCTTTTTTGAATGAATTCTTCCATTCTACTGTTCACAAAAAACATTTCTTTCAACTAAAGAAATAAATATTAATGTAAACACAATATTTTATTCATATGAAGAAACGTTACGTTGATATACATGTATCAACTCTTTGAATCGAATAAATATCTTCCTAAATTAATTAATGAATGCCTCAATTAAATTAATATTTCCTAGATTCAACTCCACCTAAAGCTTGATTCGTCCATGGATAAATTATTTGATTCAAATGCGTCTTGTTGAATTCAAAAAATGGGACTTATTGAATCAAATAAATATTTCTTTGAGTGCGAAAACAAGATTCAAATAAACTCGGTACTTAGTTTCAAAGACATGATTTGGTTGAGTTAATTCGCTCACATTCACAAGCAAAGAAATATTTCCTTGTATTGAATAAATGCCTATCAAATAAATTATTTCTTTGAATCAAAGCACGCGTTTTGTGCTTCTAAAAAATATTTAATTGAATTAGGTAACGAATTGTTTGATACAAAGAAATGGCATCAATTAAATACATTTCTTTGGATCTAAGAATCTTTTTTCTCAGTGTATAAGAGAAACTATGCATATAAAAGCACACACGTACCCCAAGAGGCAAGAAACTTTTATTTTACTAAGTTTATCGATTATTCATTCGCATTCTTCCGGTTTCTGTCTCTTATTCGAAAAGATTTACGCTCTGAGGTCGTTGCACTTAGCTATCATCCAACGTGGAAAGTGTGTATCACGAGATTTTAACTGTTCCTATTCTCTAAGTGATGTAACTACTTTTAGTCTCGGATCTTATAGCCTATGATATCTCGTCAACTTTCGACACAGATTAGCGTGTCTGATAGAGTCTCCTAAGTTACTTTATAATAGTCCTCTGTAGTTCAAAAATAGTGCAGCATTTTATGTAATGAGACCTGCATCATATAGTTATTTTTAACCCTTCGTAGGTACACGTATTTTTACTGGCACCGTGGGTACACGTGGCCCAAAAATTCCAGGCACTTATTTTTTCATGAAAAAGATCTTCAAAAAATCTCTCAATATTCGGAAATACTCTTTGGGAATCGTATTTTATGTCCCAATAGGTTTTACAGCAATTTAGCGATTGTTTATTTATAACAATTTATTCCGATGAAAATATTTCACTTGAAAATTTCGTCATGTCCCTTTTGGGACACGTGTACCTACGAAGGGTTGACATCCTCATAATAGAAGAGAAGGTATTTGTCTTAAGGGAAGGTTCTACACTTCAGCGGGAAAATCGGGCCTATTTTTCGGAATTGAATTGCGAAGGATCTACTAAAGATATCAACACAATTTTTTTTATTTAAAGATACATCCTTTCACTTTAAATCTGTATTTTTGCAAATTTTCAAACATGAATTCCGCGACCTTGGAACGTCTTTGAACTTGTCGCTACCAAAAACAACATGGGTGTCATTGTATCACATCGACCAGTTGGGTTATCTGAAATCAAAAAGATTAAATATTTTTTGATTGAGGCCGGTATTGGCTATGATCGGCCGAAGCGAATTTTTCGCTACATTAAATATGTTCAAATAATGCAATATTAAATTAAAAGTTTGAAATTTCACCTAATTTTATGACCTATTGGAGGATATAAAAATTTAAAAAATTCAAATTTTGAAAATCGTGCTCGGCCGATCATAGCCAATACCGGCCTTAATAAAAAAATATTTCAATTTTTTGATTTCAGATAACCCAACTGGTCGATGTGATACAACAATGACACCCATGTTGTTTTTGGTAGTGACAATTTCAAAGACGTTCCAAGGTCGCGGAATTCATGTTTGAAAATTTGCAGACATACAGATTTAAAGTAAAAGGATGTATTTTTAAATAAAAAAAAAATTTGTGATGATATCTTTAGTAGATCCTTTGCAATTAATTTCCGAAAAATAACCCCGATTTTCCCGCTGAAGTGTAGAACCTCCCCATAAGAGGATGCGCAACCTTTAATTAAAAGTGGAAAAGTTGGATTCATGCCACACGCAGAAAAGAGATCAGTAAAATTTACAGGAAGTTCGGTACTTATTTGAACAGCATGACTTTTTAGTAAATTTTACAAGAAGCTGAGTTCAATCAACAGATTTTCTGTACAATTCACTTAGCGTACAGTACAATCAACTTAACTCGGATTTTTTCGTATTCAGTATATTTTACTGGACGCTGAGTGAAACGTACAGAAAATCTGTTAATTGAACTCAGCTTCTGGTAAAATTTACTGAAAAGTCATGCTGTTCAAATAAGTACCGAACTTCCTGTAAAATTTATTGATATTTTCTCTGCGTGCAGTATTTACAAACGGCACAGTACCGCGCCAGTTGTAAACAAGGAGCAATGCCTGTACTGGACAGTTGGTACTGGACCGCGAGTTGGCGCGGTGCTGGCAGAATACAGCCCCAGTCCTGAAACCAAGTGTCGTTTAACAACCGACTTCGGATTAATGTCAGTACTTAACCAGTACAGATTTCAGTGCTGGCATGGTACCGACGTCCAGTACCGTGCCAGTACCGATGGACAACTTCCAGCCAAACTACCTTTCGGAGCAACGCCGAGGGTAGGCCATGTTTATGCCAGCACTATGCCAGTACTGCGCTAGTACTGCAAATCCTTCTGTGGTACTGGCGCGGTACCGAACCAGTTTTAAATTTCCATCTGGGAATTGGTATATTTTTGTTTTTTTTACATTTTCCAAAAATGTTATTTTTTTATTCTCCATACTTTTTTAAATATGTTTATATATTTTGAGGGCAATTTGATTTTTTTACTTAGAAGAATAAATAAAATTAAAAATTACTACAATTTACGTACACGGAAAAAATGTCTAGCTGTCACACGGATTTTTTAGGTTATATCAGCCATATTTATGGTTGGGATAGTTAATAATATAGCTGAAACAGCGATAAGTTTCTTTGTACCAGCTACACATTTTTTTGCGTGTATAACGCGTTTTTAGCGAAAATTAGCTGTTCACACAAAATAGTTTGTTTATTCATTTACTGATATTTCTGAATTATATGGAAAATAGTATATAACAATAAAACAGAATATATACATTGCCTTTGAGTTTATACATATAGAATTTAGTAACACAATGTGCCTGATTCACTATAAGACTTTACTTTAAACTCCGTTTTCCGCAAGTTGTAATTTTCCGTATTTGTTGCAACATATATTTGAATAAAATCTAAAGTATTAGACGCAGGTCTTTGAAATTTTTACCACTTATTCTTTGTTACGTTATAATTATTTTTGGGTACGGAAAGCACTCTAGCTACAAAAATATATATATAACTACAAAAAATTTTGTTTTTATATTTTAGGATATTTTTATTTATTTTATTATTTTATTATTTTATTTCAACTTTTTTTCCAGTCATGTTACTTTATTTTCTATGCCCAAAAAGTTACTAAAGATTTTAAGGAACATAATAATAAAAAATCATGACAATTGGTTAAAAAACAAAAAAGTTATTCAAAGTCAAGGAAATGCCTAAAAAACTCAAAATGTTTAGTTTAAAAATACATAAAGGTGCTGGAATTTAAAAAAAAAACCATAAACTAACTAAATCACGGTATTTAACATGAAAAAAAATTATATGGAAGGTCTAAACTCAAAAAATAAAAATATTAATGGTGGCGGATCCACTTAAGATAGTACGCTCGCAAAAATTAGGCCTCAGGCAAAAATAGATAATTTTGCTTCCAAGAATAGCAATATTATTATTGAAGGGATCAGTTAAAAGAGGAAAGATTATTTTTCAAGAAAAAAATTTGAAACACAGAAAAATAATTCTATTAACAAATTTTATTTTACCCGAATTCTTTTTCATATCGCTTCTAGCCAAATTTTCAAAAATAATTCGATTTTAATAAATCACGGATAATTTTTTTAAGGATAAGATTCTCTAGAACTTGACAGTTTCCGATTTTTGAAAAGAAATTTTTTAATGGGTAAAACCATTAAAAAATAATTTTCAAAAAGAAAATTCTTATAAAGAAATTGCTGAATTTGGTAATAATTGATTTATTCTCAAGCATTGGAAACCTTCAAGTAGTAGAGAATCTTTTCCCTGAGGCCTAATTTTTGCAAGTGTACTACCTCAAATGTAATTTGATTTTTTAAATTTTCATCAAATCTCCACGTTTTGAAATTCCCTAAGAGATAGTAAAAACGATTTTTGCATTAATTCTTGTTGTTGTCGTTGTCTGTAGACACAATAACTTTTGAAAAAATAATCAGATTGAAATTTATATACGTGCACTTTATCAGAACCGAAAAAGAATTAGACCATTTTCTGAATTTTTGAAAAAATTTAGATTAATTTTTTTATGTAAAAAAAAAATTTTCTCATCGTTCAACGAACGTTCAAAACTGAAAGTACATGCTTTGCTTTTTATCGACGTCTGAAGTCATTTGTCAATTATTCGGAAATTTTCGTTTTTGCTTTTTATTTTTCCAATCAATTAATGTTGAGAATAAAACGCAAAGTCATGATGAATATTATGGGTAAGTTTTAATTATTCAATTTGATTCAATGAAACTCTTTTTTCTATTCGTCTAAAGTTTTTTCAGGTATTAATTTTATAAATCTTGATAAACTCTTTAGCTTTCTAATGTAGACAATTTTTAAATTGTGCTAATTTACAATTAGCAGTTTAAAAAATGATAATTATTCACAAGATTTTACACGATTTCATGATTTTAAGACACCGTAATTACAGAATTTTCAAAACTAGCTTTCTCGCTTAATTTTACAGTTTAATTTCTTGATTGGAAATTCAGATATTTGAAACATAAAAAGTAACGAGATTTTTATAATACTTGAGTAGTTAATTCATGAATCGGAATCTTGAACAATTTTAGAACAAAAAACTCAATTTTGATATTATATGAACAAGAAACTTATAGAATTAAACTAGATAAAGTATGAAATTATTCGTCCAAAGCAATCAAAACGTTTTCAATCAATTCTTTAATTAGTCATTAATTAATTCATTTTTTTAAATTAATTAAAATTAATCAAATCCTTAAAAAAATCTTCCGTTTCAAAGAATCTTATTATGTTCAACCAAAGTTTATGCCGCCAATTTTCAATCAATTATTTTAATTTTCTTAATCTGTTTTATTCAATTCTACATTTCTGCCAACAAACAATAAAAATTTATTTATTAAAACCTGGACGATGACACCGAAAAAATTCTTGCAAAATCGAAACACGCCAGAAATAAGTAAAATCTCAAGACACGTAAAATGTTACTTGAATATCAAATAAAATGTATTCGGCCGAGTGAAGGAGTTTCGCGTGCGTCCTGAACGTGCGAATTTTTATTTCGCTCATGACTAAGTAAACATATTCCGAAAGTGCTTCCAAGTTCCGGTTCATTTCATTCAGGTGCCCTCTTCAAATTTATTCCCTTTTTCTGTAACACTTGAATGGATTTATGTGTTGCACACAGTCGCTTCCTGGTACTTTTTATAAACGTCATTTTCCTTTAGGTTTACTCAGATATGATCACCATCTCATTTCTCTTTCATTATACACCTTTTTTTAAAAATTCAAACATAAAAGATTAATTATTTTAGAATGGGATGCATCGTCAAAACTAAGTTGATTCACTAGTTCGTCACTATAATCTTACTTCCTGAACATTCATAAAGTGTAAAATGATGAAAATCTTTTTTAGTTGCGAAAGCATTTTGGAATCCGGAACATAGAAAGTGTCCCTCTAGAAGAATATTGAATGGACCTTAGAGGAAATCTTTAGAATCGTAAAAGAATTTTTAAGAGTTAATAATTAATAACGATTACTAAAAGGTTATCACTATTATTATTAGTATATATAATAGCAGGTTCATTCAATAAAGGAAAGTAGTACACGTAGAAAATCGATGTGAGAAGAAAAAATTTGAATCAATATCTGTTTCGATTAACTGTATATTCATTCCCATACATGTATTATAGCTATACATATATGTATGTGTAACGATAGTTTGAATTAATTGGAAAAAAATAATGGCAATCTTGATCACGAAGACAGAATCCAGTGCTGAACAGACATCACAATCGTGATGTTTGGTATGTTCTGCGTGTTTGGACCACTTTCTTATTGGCGAGTATCTCGCGAAGAGGCCTCTGACACACTGCCTACGGCCCTTTCACAACCTACATATATCGAACCGGCCCAAATATTTAACTAATTACATTTCTACGATGTGCCAAAATTGGTTCACCTTCATTTTGAATCGGCCAAACACATTTAGTCATAATACTATCATCAAAGAAATTTATCAAGCAGAAAATACTTAAGGTTCTTCCACAAAAATTAGACCTCAGACAAAAATAGATAATTTTGCTTTCAAGAATAGCAATATTATTATTGTTGGGCTAATTTGAAAAAGATTATTTTCCGTGAAAAAAATTTGAAATGCAGAAAAATTATGTATTAACCAAATTTTATTTGTACCCGAATTTTTTTTCTTATTGCTTCATACCAAATTTTACAAAATGGTCCGATTCTAATAAATCACGAATCATTTTTTCAGGGAAAAGAAATCTTTATAACTTTACCGTTCCCAATTTCTGAAAAGAAATTCTTTAATGGCTGAAAACATTAAAAATCAATTTTCCAAAACAAAATTCTTATAAACAAATTTCTGAATTTGGTAATAAATAATTCATTTTAGAAAATTAGAAACGGTTAAGTTGTAGAGAATCTTTTTCCATGGGGAAGTGATCCTTGATTTCTTAAAATCACATTTTTTAAAAGTTGGTATGAAGCGACACGAAAAAAAATTCGGGTAAAAATAAAATTTGTTAAATGCATTATTTTTTTGTTTCAAATATTTTTCTTGGAAATCTTTAATTTGGTAGAATTTCTAGTTTTATCCTTCTCAGACCTGAATTATTTCCACCATTTCACTTTCACCATTCAGGGTGTTTACGGGTTTTTGGGGTCACTGATTACAAATCAAAAGTAAAAAAAATCAAAAATTTCCGTTGTGTTTTTTTTTTCATTCATTGGAAGAGTTAACACTACACCTCAAAATTGAATTCATAGAAGTTAAGATTTTTAACTAAATTTTTGGCGCAGCCTATGTTTCGCCAGGCCTTAAAGGGTTAAACGAAATAAAAAAAATATGAAAGCCTTCCGAATATTAATAATATTCCTTCCGATTCATATCAATTGAATTTGAAAATCTTCTATTTCCATTTCTACATGATGTTCACTTTAAATAATAATGATTACACGTCCTTTATTAAATGATACAGCACATTCAATAATTAAATTAAATTTCTTTTTGATTATATTCATGACTTGCTAAGACGGTTTGGAGACCACAAAAGGTTTAAAGCTTGAATAACACTTTCATTCCTATAATGGTCTTAGACAGATGCAGCTATAAAAAAATCTAATTAGTAATTTTTGTATTAAATAAAAATATTATTTATATAACTCATTATATAACACCAAAAACATTTTCATTTGATCAATATAGAAGTACATGTCTTTTTTGTCTGTCAGTTGTTACTTGTGCTATGAAAGTTGTATCGACAAAAACTCACGACATATCATTTTGTCAGTATGAATGGAGATACAGTAAAACCCCGTTTATCGCAACACCCGTTTATTGCAACTCCCATTTATTGCAACTTGTCTCTCCCGTTTATCGCAATAAACTCTACCATTTTTCTCCCTCTTATTAGTAGAAGGAGAGGTCACGTGATTTTAAGGATAGGCGGGAATACCCCTCACTTTTAAATAAATAGCGAACGTGCACGAAACTATTCGTTGAGGCGTATGCGCCTACAAACAGTTGGTCAAGCTCATTCATAAGAGGAACCTCAAAGAAGCAGTGGTTCCAGAGACCAGGCGCATCACCAAAAGAGAAAACAGTGTCTGCTGAATTTAACCAGACATTTTGAGCAGCTTCTGGTACTACCCAATAGAGCATGTCTATAAAGCATCCAATAGTACGCTGTAATCTATACCGAAAGATGCAAGCACCACCAATCACATGTGCCGAGCATCCATGAACTAGCTGTAAAGGGAGTTTGTGCTATTGAACCAAATTGAGAGGATGACATCTTTTCAAACGCAATTATACTTGAACCTCGGATTCTACCATTTACAAATGTTATAATATGCTCATTAATAGGACGATTATGGATGTTTAGGACATAAAAGTCTTTATTAGGCACAAAACCTGACACTTGCAATAGAGTCATTGCATCTTCATTTAATTTTCTTGCTTTTCGCCATCCTAACAAATTTGATGTCGGTTTACGACCTATTTCGTCTGGCTGTAATTCTTTAGGTAAATTCCAGTCCGCAGGTCCGTTTCCGCAACTATAATTATAATCAGCTTCTATGCATAATAGAGCGATTAGAGGTGCTGGAATAGTCTCATACATGAAATGGTTTTCAGGAGATATTCTCCCAAAATTACCAGTAGATCCTCTTATATTCAAATCAAGGTTGAAGGCTATTTGAACTAACAAGAAGAATGATCTGCCTGCATTATCTGTAATATCTCCGAATCCATTTAAATAAAGGTTTACATCACCAGGTATCGCTGGTGTACACGATAGAGAAGCCTTCAGTTTGTTAAAAGAGTCGACGTTGATTCCTCTTAAAGTAGTTGATCCAGGAAAATTAGACCTCAGGCAAAAATAGATAATTTTGCTTTCAAGAATAGCAATATTATTATTGAAGGGCTATTTTGGAAGAGAAAAGATTAATTTCCAAGAAAAAAATTTGAAATACAGAAAAATAATTTTATTAATAAATTTTATTTTTCACCCAACTTTTTTTCTTATCGCTTCTTACTAAATTTTAAATTATGCGATTTTAATAAATTACAAATCACTTGCAAGAAAGAGATTCCCTACAACTTAACCATTTCCAATTTTCGAAAATGAATAAATTATTATCAAATTCAGCACTTTGTTTATAAAAATTTCGTTTTGGAAAATGTTTTTTTAATGGTTCGAGCCATTAAAGAATTTATTTTTAAAAATCAGAAACGGTGAAGTTGTGGGAAATATTTTCTCTGAAAAAATGATTCATGATTTTTTAGAAACGCATAATTTTTTAAAATTTGGTAAGAAGCGATAAGAATAAAAGTTGGGGCAAAAATAAAATTACTTTTCTGTATTTCAAATTTTTTTCATGGAAATTAATCTTTTCTCTTCCAAAATAGCCCTTCAATAATATTATTGCTATTCTTGAAAGCAAAATTATCTATTTTTGCCTGGGGTCTAATTTTCGTGGATGAAAACTAGCTTAAGCTCTGGATGTATCTAATTCTTAACCATAACATTATAATACAATAGTACTGATATATTGAGTGAGATATCTGGAATCTAAAACACTCATCTCTGATGCAGATATCTAAATTGCTCAATTCAATAAGATTGATAAATCCAGTGTAATCATTCATAAACTTTCTATTAAACCTTTGTTGAACAAATCTAATATTCTCAACGGTACAACCAGGCAATATCACTTTTTTCGTGTTTTCTTAATTTACTGTCATGTTCATTCCCCGGTCGTTTAGACGCCATCTTTCTGTTTAAAAAATAAATCTTTTAAAATTTAACAGTTCAAAGGTTGAACAATGCTGTCACTAATGAAAGGTATATGTATTTACCTATTAGGCCGAAACCATAAAATCTGTAGTAGAGGGCTAAACGCAGACAATCAAGGGTTGCTTGTTACATAACCTTACAGAATCAACGTTGAAGATTCCTTTGCTCTCGTTACAACCCAGAGTCCCTTTTTATCAAACTTGGTCAAGAGTCATAACAATAATGTAAGAGCACTCCTTAAAAATCGACAGCTTGCTCGGTTTTTGTTGCTCGACTCTGCTAGATTTTGTGTGAAAGAGGCGCGAAAGAGAAGCCAAATTCGAAATCACGAAATATATCATTTAAAAACTTAACCTTAAGGTAGTTCATCGATGAAAATTAGAGCTCAGGCAAAAATAGATAAATGTTCTTTCAAGAATAGCAATATTATTATTGACGGGCTAATTCGAACAAGATTATTTTCCGTGTAAAAAATTTGAAATGCAGAAAAATAATGTATTTAACAAATTTTATTTTTACCCGAATTTTTTTTCTTCTTGCTTCATACCAAATTTTAAAAAATGATTTGATTTTAATAAATTACCGATCATTTTTTCAGGAAAAACATTCTCTATACAACTTGAAGATTTCTAACTTTTGAGAATAAATAAATTATTACCAAATTCAGCAATTTCTTTCATTTGACATTAACATGGAAATTTTTTAGCCTATAATTACATAAATGGACTACACAAAAAACATTTTTTTTAAATTTTTTATCACTCTTCCTTTAATATATAGAGGGCTTCAAAGTCTGGTCCCAAAAAATTCTTCTCCCACTGCGGACAGTTAATCTCAGGATTGAGAAGTCTAAAACAAAAAATTCAAAAATGGTCTTTTTAAGAAAGCTTCCTCACACAGTAATTTACCACCACTATTGAAAAATCGATTACAAAAAAAAAAATTGCGGCACTTTGAAAAAAAATTGAAAAATCGACCTTTTTTTAGTCCTTTTTTATCACGCCCTTTTTTTTTTTTTTTTTTTTTTTTGTTGTCAAAAGGTGGTAAATTACTGTGGCCAATACATAATATATTCAATATATACAAAAATTGGTAATGATCGGACGAGTATATCCGGAGATTAACTGGCCGCAGTGTGAATAAACTTGAATCTGAGAAAAACGCGTTTGAAGTTTTTTTTTGTCAAATTACATGAAGAATTTACAAAAAATAACTCGCTCTAGACCGGTTTAATATTAAAATTTCAAGAAAATATTTCTATAAAAAATAAGATACGTAACTGAAAATTTGTAAAAATAAATAAAATGCACTAAGACAGATCTGTCTGGTCATAAATCTTTATAATTATAAACTTACTTTGTTTCAAAGAAATTTTTTTTTAATAATTATTAACATTCATAACCAAACAGACCTATGTTAGTGGATTCTATCCATTTTTACAAGTTTTCAGTTATTTATCTTATTTTTTAAAGAAATGGAGTTGCACAAACTGAATTGTCAGGAAAGTAGGAATATATTCACGTAACCAGGTTGGTCCATGGCCTTAAAATCCAAATTTTATGATATTTGGACTCTTTTACATTACAGTTTCAGTAAATAAGTGTAAATGAAGGGTTTGAATATTTAAGCAAGTTAATAATTTATATTCAAATTCACATACGAAATTACAATTACTTAACAGATTTTTGGTATGAAGTTAATTCGACAAACCTTTACTATTGAGTAAAATGCTTTAAATAGAATTTCTTAAAATACTTTTTCGTGATTTCATATATTTGGAATACTCTTAGGTGCATTAAGATTGCATGCAATTGAAATATATTCAAACTACTTTAGTAAAAAAATCCTTAATTACATGTCAACTAATTCCTTCTTTTTTTACATACTATGATTATTATTTAAATATTTCCTTTGATGACTTATCATTAGAATCACATCAAAGATGAAATAATTTGAACAAAGCTTAAGTTCTTTGAATGCATTCAAGCCGAGCCAGTAATTACGTTATTTGCGTAAGTGGCATGTGCACTATAATAAGCATACATAAACAGCGATTTATCTCGCCTCGAATTACTTGTGGTTTGTTTATGCAATCAGTGCAGCAAACCCAAGTGAAATGGTCTAGTCATTTCATGTAGAGTGCCACTTGAATTAATTCCCCTCCCCCCCTTCTCTCTTATCAATGCGTATTCATGTTCACGAGTCACGAATAGTCTTTTACTTATATTTTGTCTCCTTTAGTAATATCTATGAATTTCAAACAAAACATCTAATCTTGACCTTACTCGGGAACTTACATTTTACTTTTACAGATCAAATCTAGAAAATTTTAGTTACTTGTTGACTCTTACTGTTTCAATGAAGATATTTCATGAGCTTCGAATGTTTTTTTTTTTTAATCAGAAGGCAAAAAAAAATATTATTTCGTCTTTGGTACATATTTCTAATTTTAATTTTTTTTATTGTTTAGTTGAAATAATTATAAATACATATTTATGATACTGAATACTACAATTATAATTTTAATATATATTCCATAAAGATTACAAAGTTGGAATTTTGTAACATCGGTCTATCTCTCTGATTTGCGGTTAACAAATGTGCTTCGTGAATAAAGAAGAAATCTTCCCATCTTTTATTATTTCCGTATTGTATAGTATTGTATTGTATTGTTGTATAACAATGTTGAGAAGGGTGGGAAGTCCTAACCACAAATACAAACTTCTATAACATTAATATACCTGGAAGTTGCTAATTGCTTTTTGCGCATAATTTTTCCACCATATTTAATAAATTAATCGACAAATTTTTTTTTGATCTTAGAAATTGGAATTTCTGATAAAATAAAAAGTTTGTAATTTCTGAACGTCTCTTTTTAAAATATCGATTATGATATTTAAGGAGCCCGACATCGATTTTCATTCACTTTTCTTAGAAAATATTCACATTATCAGTTTTCCAATTTGAAATGTTTGATTAATTTTCTTTGACAATATGAAAGATGTTTTTTTTAACCCATAAAAATAGTAATGAAGTCGACAAACTCAAATATTTTTGGTTAATTTATTCTTAGGCTCGGTTAATTTGGGTCAAAATTAGAATGTGAAAGAAAAAAATTCCAACCTTCTTTTACTAACATTATAGGAATTTAAATATATTTATGCTATTCTCTCTTCATTTGAGAAAATTATTTGTTATAATTTCGAACATGTGAAAAAAGAAACAATGAAAAGTACATTTCTTGTTCTTTCTGAAGCTGAAAACCGCAAAATCGATTGCTTGGTCTCAAGTTGAAGATTCGAGGATGTCGGCAGTTAATGATAGAGGTTTGTGACACGGAGAAAGTGACCTCCCCCCCCCCCCACCCCCCTATTAACTCCCAACCCTTTACTGTGTCAATGAAACCACCCATTTTATTTACTTATTTATTTTAAATTTCGCCTGTCTTTAGAAAGAATGAGTTTTACATAATAAATTCTCCTTCCCGGATGTTTGGTGAACGGCACTGAGAAAATAGTTTCTTTGAATTTCATTTAAACATAAAAGAAAATAATACATGAAATTTAAAGAAACGGTTCGAACAATGTTTTTACCAACTCTTCGTTCTATTCTATCTTGAAATATTTGAATCGAGCAAATTGAAATTTAATTCTTTAATTCTTTTTAAAGCATTTCAAATTTATTTTCATTGTGCTTTGAAGGATTCATTCACAAATTGTGTATCGTCATCACAGTTCGTCTGCACCTATGTGAACCACCCAGAAAACAGTTTCTTTGAATCAAATAAACATTTCTTTGATATACAATCGAAGAAAAAATTTCTGTGAAATAAAGAAAGTTTTGTTAATTAAAAAAAATTTTCTTTAATCCAAAGAAATAGATTTGCTTACATTAAAGAAAATTTTTTTGAATCAACAAAAATTTCTTCAATTCAAAGAAATGTTTTCTTCAACTGTATGTCAAAGAAATGCTTATTTGATTCAAAGAAACTGTTTTCTGGGTGGTTCACATAGGTGCAGACGAACTGTGATGACGATACACAATTTGTGAATGAATCGTTCAAAGCACAATGAAAATAAATTTGAAATACTTTAAGAAGAATATGTTCTATTCAATCTAATTCAGGATGTCAAGTGGATCTTCTGAATTAAAAACCTTTCTTGAATGTTTATGCCGCAAAAAACTGCGTGAAAACCTGGAATTTTTCCTGACGTTTCATAAAATTCTAAAGTTATTTATTGCGCATATTCGAAAATAAATTTCAATTTGTTTGATTCAAATATTTCAAGGTAGAATTGGACGAAGAGTTGGTAAAAACGTTGTTCGAACTGTTTCTTTAATTTTCATTTATTGTTTTCTTTTATGGAGTTTTTTGTTAAAAGTGTGGAAAATTTTATCTCGAATAAAATGAGCCATCAATAGTTAAAATAAGATTAAAATTATAGATCTTTTATTGGTGGAATTATATTATTCAAAAACAGTTAAAAACCAAAAAGATTGTCTATCGATTTCGACCATAAAAAATCTATAATTGAAACTTTTCATGACTTGCTTGCAAGATTGAGCGCGTGATTCGATCATCGCATTCAAAAATAGATGATTATTTTTTATTTTAGATTCAAATGGAAATTAAATTAATTAAGGGGGGATTCTTGTGTGTGCGCTTTATTTTTTACCGATTTTTCTAGAGCTTTATTACAAACATTAAAAAGGGATTTCGGGATTCGAATATTTTTGGTTAATAATAATAATATTGCCATTCTATAATTTACCCTCAATTGAAGAAAGTTTTGTTGATTCAAAAACATTTAGTTTGATGTAAACAAATCTATTTCTTTGGATCAAAGAAATGTTTCTTTGATTCAAAGAAATGGAAAAATAATTTATTAATAAATTTTATTTTTGACCCAACTTTTTTTCTTATCGCTTCTTACCAAATGTTAAAAAATTATGCGATTCTAATAAATCGTGAATCATTTTTTCAGACAAGATTTCCCACAACTTCACCGTTTCTGATTTTTAAAAATAAATTCTTTAATGGCTGAAACCATTAAAAAATCTTTTCCAAAACGAAATTTTTATAAAGAAATTGCTGAATTTGAGAATAATTTATTCACTTTCAAAAATTGGAAATAGTTAAGTTGTAGGGAATCTTCTTCTTGGAAAAGTGATTTGTAATTTATTAAAATCGCTTAATTTTTTTAAATTTTGTAAGAGGCGATAAGAAAAAAAGTTGGGGCAAAAATAAAATTCATTAATAAAATTATTTTTCTGTATTTCACATTTTTTTCATTAAAATTAATCTTTTCTCTTCCAAAATAGCCCTTCAATAATAATTTTGCTGTTCTTGAAAGCAAAATTTGTGGCCGAAACGTTTGTCTGTGACCTCCCCTCCCCCTTTTTAAATTATTTTTATGATGAATGAAAGACTTTAACGTTAAGAAACTGACCCAATGCCAATACAAAAATAATTAAACGAGTATCTATTTTTGCCTGAGGTATAATTTTCCTGGATCAACTACCTTAAGGAAAAAAAAGTCAAAAACATTACAAAATGGCGGAGCTAGAATTTAAACAATGAGGGTACTTTTTTTAATAAAAGGTAAACGGTCGCCATTTCCCTCGCCACAAAAATGATTTCAAAAATCTTTTTTCTGCGTTTTTTAATCTATACCTACCCGGTTGTCCGGTGGACCAGGATATTTAAAAAAAGTGATATGACAAAATGGCGGGCAAAAACGAAAGAAAACCATAAAAATCGAGTTTTTTTCAATATTCCCTGCGCCATTTTGTCAATTAATAATTTTTCCAATATATCCTGGTTCACCAGATACAGAGTTAGTTGTTGAAGATTGTCTGTAAATTTGAAGTCATTCGGACCATCCGTTCTTGAGTTGTCGTGGCGACCGTTTTGAATTCGTCATTTCGAGAAAAACGCGTTTGAAGTTTAGCTCTTTGATAACCATAACACATGTTATCAGTTGTTTCCCTTGTTCACCCTAATTTTTTCACCTTTTCTTCTTCAATTTTCTCATACCGACACTGATACCTTTCAGTAATTTCACAGGCCCTCACATAAGAATCCAGAAACGGTGCAGGAGTTGGAATACCAAAAATTCCTCCAGAGATTGCAAACGAAATTTCACAGCAGAGACTGACGAACTTCCTCTTTCCTTTTCTAAATCCTTTTTATCTCTTTAGTCCTTCACATACACATAAGTAAAATTTTTTACCAGAAAATTTGCCTTATCTTCTTAAAAGTATGAGTAATTCAATTACACTGAGAAAAAAATACTATTGAATCAAAAGCATTTCTTTCCAAAAGCATGTATATTATGGATTCAAATCAATATGCTATAGAAACAGTAACATATTTATTGGTTCTTGTAGCATATTTTTATGAATTAATAGTATACATGCTTTTGGAAAGAAATGCTATTGATTCAATAGCATTTTTTTTCAGTGTAGAGATATATGGAGGTTCCCATGTAGTTACAGTTTAGAACGTTCATTGAACGATGTCAAAAAATTTTTTTCATAACAAAATTAATTATTACGTTTTTATTCAGGGCCATCTAAATATACAATCTGTCATAAACAATACACTATTTTTTCATTTTCTCTGGCAAAAACTAATTATTTATTTTTAAAAAAAAAATATTTCTAATCAATCAATGATCGTCCAGAACTGTATGTATAGATGAGGTTCCCAAAAACTTGACGCGATATTCTTTTCATAGCTTGTGGATCAAACTTTAATTTCTTCTAAAGAACTCTTAGTACCCCAAAAAACTTTATAGAATCATTTGCTATAATTTTCATTATAATTATATAATTATTTATATTATTATTATATTATTATTATAATTTCATTATTATGTTCATTTTTCGAACCCCTAGTATTTTGCCTGCTAAAAATTTCTAGTCTGCGGGGAATAACTGCCATTGCATCTCGATTTTCTCTAGATTCCTAATATTTTTTAGAATCATCAATATAGAATATAACATATATTGCTATAAAAAGTTTCTCCGTGTATCTTTTGTGTTAGACTTATTTTATTAAAAAATATTTTGGAAGTAATAGCAACTATTCAATTTTTATGTAAATTTATCTTTAATGTGAATGAACGTGCGTGAAACTGTACTTTAAAGTATTACATTTGATCTCATCTCGATTTGACAGTTCAAGGTCAAAATCACATTACGCACCCAAAGTGAAACTTTTTCGAGGTCGATGATTCGTGAAAGTCAGATCGTCTCAAAACCGGCTTTCGTATTGCCGAGACGGACGTCGCGCTCTTCTTTTCCGGTTTGGCAAACATCCAGTGCTTCTTGACATCCTACCAAGTTTTCAAAATTAATATTCACCTTATAAAAATTGAATCCCTGATGAATTTATGCCAAATACTTTCCTGGAAAGTATGTTAAAAATGCTACGGTATACATGAACTACGGAAATAACTTCTAGCTAAAAAGAAATTTCCGTTAGAGTGCAAAACGAGTGAAGCAGAGAATGATGCAGGAGAAAAAGTATAAAAAGACTACTTTTACTTCTTTAAATGAAACTATGAGGCTATCAAGTTTATTGAATCGATAAAAGTTTTGCTTTTCTAAGTACAAATAGATTTTACGCATTCCCTTAGTTTGATGAAATCTTACATAATATTTTTTACTCTCGAAACTATTTAATGTTTATGATTCAGGACACGAAATATGATAAATATTATGAAAGCACGAAAGAAAGTACAGATAACATAAAAATTGTCTATCAAGGTAGAGAAATTGTAAAAACTAAACAATTAATTTTCTGCTGTTGACTTACGAACTGGATTACACCGAAAAAATTTTTTTTCCGAAAGTCAACTATCACCCATAGTTAAGTCTAACCTAGTTGAAATAACACGGATTCCTGTTTAAGATAAACCTTGTTACAGAGAAATAAAGAATTCTAGTTCTATTAACAATTAAATTCAATTAATATTGGTATGCTGTTATTACAAAACTCCGCTGTAAAGAGAATATCTTCTATATTTATTACTTTTTCACTGTGTAAACAAAAATTTATTTTTGTCAATAATTCTTTAAAATCCACTTTTATCAATATAAATTTTGCCCAAGTAGATCATAAACGTAAAGTTGTTTATTGGTTACGTTTAATACATGCGCCTGAAAGGATCTGTCCGTCAAATCAACTTGTTTTCTTTGTTTTTCTTACTAAACTTGAACTTTGTCATTTCAACTAGGATTGCAAAGTTGGCGCCTGTCCTAACTAGGCAAAATAGTATACGGGTACAAGGAATTTTTTTCGGTGTATAGAATAACATTTTTTATTATAATATGTAGGACACTGCGATAAAATTTACATTAATCGCTTTAAGTAAAAGTGGAATAATAAAATTAAATCATGAACCTGTAATAATTAGTTGAAATAAAAGAATATAAATAAGAAAAAATATGATGATAAAATGAAAGTAATAAGATAAATATAATACCATCGAAAAATAGAATAAAAAATTAAAAATCAATATAATTTATAATTCCATAAATTAATTTTATTCCTGCTATAGTTTTATGTCTTAAAAGCTTCTTCAAAACGTCAAAGTATCTATCGCACAAATGTATAGCCATTTTCTATTTGAAAAAAAATTTATATGCGTAGTAAAAGTAATCTTCTTATGAACATAAAAGAATCACAAAAAATTTGATTCAATATCAACTCACATGTTTCGAAGTAATCAAAAGAAATCTTACGTCGCTCTATCGTAACTCGAGGAACCTCGTAAACTCTACGAGGTGTCTATTTCCGTTAGAAGCTCGGAAAGTAAGAGCTGCAAGGCCTGACTTTTATTTATGAACTATTTGCGGTCGCACGATTTACGAGGAGAATCGGGAAACTGCATATAGCGCACCGCCTGGTTTCAGGAAAGGGTGAATTGGGGGATGTTGGGGGTTGATCGGGAACGCAGAGCATAAGGACTTTATATGTGCCGCAGCGTTTCTCAAACTTTGTGCATTTTTTCTCTTTTTACATCAATTTATCATTCATTGATAAGACATAAAGAGACAATTTTTTATTCTCTTTTGAAAATTTATTTTCATTTTAGGAATTTTCAGTCTCTATAGTAAGTCTGATATTTAATAACATCTTATATCAACTCACTAAATCAGAAAAACCATTTATAATTGTCATAAACTCTATAAAGGGAACCTAAATCAACTTCAAAAAGAAATAAAATATATTTATACAATATATTTATTTACTGATCTTTTTACATTATTATTATAAATGAGAAGGTATTAGTTTTATGTGAAAAATGACTTTCGAAATTTTCTTTAAATCTTTACGCTCAAAAAGTAAGGACAAGTTCGTTAACCAGCCACAAACGACAAAAGTTATCAAAATTGGAGTATTTTTTGTGGTTTTGAAAAAAACTTTATGAAAAAATCAACAATTCCAATGCTGGTTTCTGATATTTCTCATAAATTTCTACTAATTATACTGATAACATTTTTCGATTAAACTAAAATTAGGAAAGTTACAGAATGTTAAAACTTGAATAAGTCAATATCTGAATTCCATTTTTCAGTTAAATGATACGAAATATGAAAAAAATTTATGATACAAAATTGTTTACTACATAAAGATCTACAAGTTCGTATCGCAACATTTTTTCTTAAGATGTATATTTTGCAAAATTGTTCGTTTCAGTAAGGTCTACAAATTTTGTCTGGCATATTATACGATTAAAATTCAAAAATTCCATTATTTAAACAAAATATGTGACATACGAAAAATCGTTGAGATAAAAAATTATTTGCCTAAATGAGGTCTACAAATCCTCAGTATGACATTTTTTGACAAGATATATATTTTATGTTTTTATTTTAAATTTAAAGAATTTGAAATCTTTCTCTAATTTGATTTTAAATGTTGAAAATCAAAAATTCCATTTTTTAACCAAAATATGTGAGATACAAAATAAGCGTTATAAAATAAAAAATCGTTTGCTTAAAAACAGTCTACGAATTTTGTCCTTTTTTTAGATATTTGAAAGAAAATAGATTTTTCTTAATCATGTAAATTATTAGAAAGTTAAGTATACAGAAAATTGAGCGCGAGTGTCATGATGAGAATGTGTTCCTTAAGGCTGAGAAAGCCTTAAGTAAATATTTCCTTTTTCATTTGAAATTAAAAAATTAAGTAACTTTGTGAAAATGAAATTCACATCTACAATATTATAAAATTGACTTAAGCTCCAATATCAAATTTCAAGAAATAAACTTACGTGTATTCGAAGAATATAAGATTGAGAGCGAAGCGCGACCACCGAATTGCGCGCCCCGGACGCGCTCAAACTTGCGAGCGAAGAGAATACCCGCGGAAGCGGGCAGATTTTTTAGAATTGTGATCTCAAAAAGTTATGATTCTTATTTAACATGGAAGAGAGAAAATCAAAGTAAAGAATAATATTTTTTTTAAACTTCCAAAAATATCTCAAACATGATACATGTTTTATTTAAACTAATAAAATCTTGAAGATAACGCAAACAGATTCAGGATATGTTCGTTGTTCCGATAAAATTGATTGGTGGTTAAGAAAGGATAAGTGGAAAAGAAACATGTTGTCTGAGTGAATTTACCAAACGTTTGGGTTGATTCGCTGGACCTTTATTTGAGAGACGCTGATCAAGAAGGATGAAAGCATCCACAGGGGCCACCTTGCCACAGGGAGCGTCTGCACGCTGCTTTTCTACCTCCCTGGCTCGGTTCCAAATCTACTCTACGAGCTTTTTCTATTTTACCCCCTTATTTTTCCGTTCGCTTGATTTATCGTTTTATTGCACGAGCCCTTCTTTAACTCTCTGTGATTTCTATTCACTCGCACGAATTCCTGTCTTTCTTCCAATTATCTTCTAACGATGCTTATGCCCCGCGATGAGGCAAAGGTGAAATTTATATCTTTATGGTACTTAATCGACTTTTTAAAGTTTTACCAAGCCTAATAATTTAGTTTCATTTCGAAAATTATCTTCTGATTTTTATTTTTAAGAAAATTAATTTTTATGTAGATAGAATATTGAAATATCATGAAATTTAGTAACTAGAAAAACACAAACTGTTATGAGATACACGGAGAAATTTTGTTTACATTTTTTCTTCGATAATAGCATGAATGTTATTAAAGTTTTACATCTTACACTGAGAAAAAAATGCTATTGCGTTAAAAGCATTTCTTCCCAAAAGCATGTATATCATAAATTCATATCAATATGCTATTGAATTAGTTACATATTTATTTGTTGTTGTAGTATATTTTTATGAATTAATAGTATACATGCTTTTGGAAAGAAATGATTTTGATTCAATAGCATTTCTTTCTCAGTGTATAATCCCAAGTTAAAGAAAAAATGTTAATTTTATAAAAATATAATAGAAAAAACGTCAAATTTCGATCTTTTTGGAAAATTGTAATGACTCTAAAAAAAATTAATTGTTTTAAAAATTTTTGGTTTCGTTTTAAAAGTAGTGGATTGTGTAATTGGTCAAAGTGATAAAATAAAGGTAATTAATTGTAATTTGAAGTTAATCACAGTTTTTTAATTACTGATCAAGATATGCATATACAAAAACGTAACATTTCAAATAAAGACTGTACTTTATACATTATATAAATGAATACAAAATATAAATATTTTTTATAAATGTTCCTAAATCTTATTGAAATGTAATTTACATTGATTTTTTAAAAATTTTTGTAAGAAGCTACACATTTTTAAGATTTTACGACTATTTTGTATCATGTTTGAACCTAGGGTAGAAGACTTATGTCAAAAACGAGACCAAAAAGTTTTGAAAATCTTAATTATTTTTAGAGCTATTAAAATTTTCCAAAAAAATCGAAATTTGATAACATTTTTCCTTTAACTTGGGATCATGAGATGTAAAATTTTAATAACATTCATGATATTAGTGGAAACAAAATTTAAACTTGTTTTAATAAAAATTAAGCCACTTTTACAATGACATAAACAACAATTGAACCTATAATAATATTATTATTATAATATAATAAAATATTTCTAGTGACTGAAAAATTTTCGCATTAAAAATACTAACGTATCAAAAAAAAAATTATAAAACCTTAGCATAGGTTATAGCTAAGTTTACTATTAGCAATAGTTAAAACTATTGAAAAGTTTTTCTAGGATTTAGCATTTTGCTGCAAAGAATAATTTTCTCCGAAGCATATTGCTTTTTTCAACCAACACTTTTTCTCAATCAACTAATTTCCTTTTCCTCGATTCGTCAATAAAATAGGTATATCAAAATTGATTTCTTTTTTAAATTAAAATTATGTTTTTCATCTTTAGCTGAACATTGTTTTTTCGAAAAGGTGTATTATTATAAAATAGTTTCAAGAATTTTATAAGTTACTCTATTATCGATATTTAGAAAATCCTAATTTCCAAACTGTTAATAGTTGTCTAAACTAAAAACTAGATTACTTCAATTTTGACTTTAATTTAAAAAATTTTAAGAATTTATATGAGTAATAAAACTAAATATCTGATATTGAAAAGTAGAAAAAAATAATTCAAACTAATTTAAAGACCTGGAATATAAAGAGTTAGATCGTCGCTAAATTGAAAATCAAAAACTATAACATGAAAATCAAAAAATTAAAATACAAAATATTTTTAATGAAAAATCCCACAGGAATTTTCTAAAAGTTTTAACTAAATTTTTTCATACAATATACGTCAATATAGAAGCATAAAATTTGACACAAAATGAATGGATTTATGATTAATATCTCCTGCTAATAGTTTACCATAGTGCGATTGGTCTTTGGTACTCGTCAACGCTTATTTGATTGGAACCAGAGAAGTAATCTACTTCATTTCTCGGCCAAGCTTATCGCATTTCGGTGATAACATATCGCGTTTAGTGAACGACCCGGATAGTTTGCGGAGCATGCATCATCCGGGGAAATAGCTGGGATGCTCGAGGCGCCGCGTACTCGCGTATGTACCAACACACGTATATATATATAACCTACGTTAAAACATGTGTACATGTATACGATTTTGCTTGCACGTACATGTCATGAGTACGTCTACGTACACATACTCAAGTGTGGTCCCTCGTATATCTTTGTAATAAACTCCTGATGTTCCGGGTCCTTCGAGGATGTATGTGCGGTATGCCAGCATTAATTACTGTGTAATTGACCAGAAACAAAGATTAGACTCGTTGAAAAAAATGTTGGGATTATTTGTTGCACGATTTATGCCGGAGATGAAATGATTACGTTAAATTCTTCCAATAAAAATAACTTCCAGGAAAAAATAATGTCGGGAAAATTTAATTTGACTAATACATTTTTTATTTAAATTGTTATCAATTCTGATTGATTGGATTGGACTTTGGCGCCGTTTTTTTTTCGGCCAGCTGTGTTTTAGGTCAAATCGTTTTTCTTTAATATGCCAATTTGATGAAGTGGAATTTCGGTAATTTAAATTTTTTCAAATATACCCGCTTTGCAGGCACATTCTCATCGCACGCTTGGCGCGCGGCTCGCTTTGCTTGCAAATTTGAGCGTGCCTTGGGAGCGCCATTTGATCGTCGCGCTTCGCGCTTGGTGTTCTATGTCCTTTACATACAAATTACTAAATTTGTTTTCGATTCCAAATCAAAAAGAAAGTTCCATTTACTTAAAGCTCTTCGCGCTCGATTTTTATTTTATATCCATTAGAGCCGCACGTGCATTTAAAAACTAGAACTCGCGCTCTGAAGTATTTTTACATTCTCATCAAGAAAAAAACCAGAAACTGCGATACTGGTTTCTGATAGTGCTCATAAATCTCTACTAATTATACTTATAATATTTTCGATTAAACCGCAAAATTAGAAAAGTTACAGTAAGTTAAAACTTGAAGAAGTCAATATCAATATTCAATTTTCCAATTAAACTATATGAGGAAGCAAACTTTTGGATGGGAAATTATTTGTTTAAATAAGGTCTATAGATTTTCATTAGGGCATTTTTTGACAAGATGTATATTTTATGTTTGGATTTCAAAAACACTATTAAAAATCAAGAATTCCATTTTCTAACGAAAATACGTGAGATACGAAATAAGCCTTTAAATGCAAAATCGTTTGATTTAATAAAGTCTGCCACTTTTTTTTTCCTTTTTGAGATATTTGGAAGAAAACAAATTATTTTAATTATATAATTTTTGTTATTGTTAATGTAGGTCTAATGAACATAAAGTAACAGTCGAGCGCGAAGTGCGAGTATCATAATGAGAATGTGTTCCTTAAGACCGATAGAGTCTTACACGGAAAAAAATGAAATGTCTGCTTCTGCTAACTGCAGTTAGCTGTCGACTAGTTAATTGTGATTGATAAAAAGTTTGCTGAGAGAGTTAACAGTTTGCTGGGACAGTTAACAAATGTTAGCTTCAATCGAAGTTGAAAATTTGCATTGGACTCCTTAGCGTATTAAGAGTTGTAGCTAATCATTTGGTTGTTGCTGCTAAAACAGTTTACTCTCCTAGAAAATCTCAAAATTCGTACTCGTAGCTTTTAAAACTTTGCGCTGATATGTAAGAAGTTAGCAGCGGTTGCTAACGGCTGCTTAGACATCCCGCGTTTTCTGTGCTACTCATGCGCACAAAGCGCGACTAGTCAGATATTCTGCTGTAAATGGTAAGTTGTACACCTGTCGCGTTGTTTTAAATTTAATTTATAAATAATTCGACGATTCGCGTTAATTTATAATGCAAATGACTGATTTGTAACTGATCTCTGAAGATTGTATTGTAGGTTTTGTAATAGGTTCTTTATTGTGCTATTTATTATCTTCTTACTGAGGTTATCTTAATTCTAAGTGTTGTTACTTGTACAATTGAGAGGCTGGACTGGCAAGTAAGTCGCTACTGTTCCCGGTAATGTTTCTACTTGTAGCTATAAGTTTGGTTATCAAAGCAGCTCACGTTTTATTCTTATTCTTAAAAATTATGCTGTGATTAAGGTTAGAACTGAATCAGTTTTTTTTTCGTTTTTAATTTTGCAGGTTACGATATGTCGCAAGAAATTAGTTGTTTTGATATAACTTGCCAGCAGACTTTTGTGAGTATAGAAGGGTTACAAGATCATTTTTTTCTTAAGCATCCAGGTGTAACTGTATTTAAATGTAGGTTTGGAAGTTCAAAATCAATGGATTTGAGTGCTACCTCTATTTGCAGCAATTGCTAATAAAATTAACTAGTACTTCAAACGCTGTTAGAACAGGAAGATAACACGACCGATAGGCTACTGCTCACAATCGTTGTTACCAGTGATAACGTAAATTAGCTGGCATCGCTAAAGTACTGTAGCAAATAGACGTTATTATTAGCAGCTAAAAGATTCGCTGTCCGTATATCAAGTAACTTTCTTAGCTGTGGTAGCGAATATTTAGCTAATGCAGCTAATTATTTTTTTCCGTGTAGGCAAATTAAATTTTCTTCTTCATTTGAAATCAAAAACAAATTTGGTAACTTTGAGAAAATGTAATTCACATTTACAATATTATAAAATTAACTTGAGTATTAGTATCAAATTACAAGAAATAACTTGAATGTATACGAAGAATATAAGACCGTGCGCGAAGTTGTAGATCTTTTTAAAATAAACAATTTTGTTTCTAAGCATTTTTTCCATATCTCGTATATTTTGGCAGGAAAATTGAATTTTTGACTTTTATAAAAACGATTTTGATGAAAAAAACCAGAACCATTGGTAAAAAATAGCTGATTAACGAACTCGTCCTTTTCTTTTGGACCCTCAAAAAGTATGCCAAAGCGCAATCCAATCCGATAATTCTTCCAAAAGTTTCATGCTTTGAGACGATGACGACAAGGAGACACTCAATAAGTTTCAAAACGTAGAGATTTGGTGAAAATTTGAAAAGTCATTTTTCACATAAAACCAATATCTCTTAATATGATGAGACTGTAAAAAAAACATTTAAAATTATTTATTACGATCTTGTCCAATTTTTTATATCTAGAACTTTTTTTGATTGTTAAGAGCAGCTATTATCAGTAAATTACACGTAACATTACAGTGACAGATGTTTTTTTCATAGCAAAGTTACCATAATTATCACTCAAACTGTAACTTTTTCAAGTTCTTTATTATTTATAAGAAGTTACTCCCTACTTCAGCAAATGTAAACTTAGTCAATAATTTTTACATTTGCATCTTTAGAAAATTGAAGACTTAATTATTTTTTAAACTTCACGATTTTTGCATAACCAGAGAATCGAAGATTATTATTTCATACAAAACATGTCATATCCGGTTTCTCATTTAGGTTAAGAGGATACTTAGGAACGTTTAGTATTTTTAGTAATAGCTAGAAACATTAATATCTTCCAAACAATAGATCGTATTTTTTTTCCTCAAATTAGCTTCAAATAATAAAAGTTTAAGATATCTATCGCTGTTTTGTTAAGCAACTTAAAGTAGAAAGACGCAAAACTATTTTCGACTTTTACAAAAAAGGTTTCTTAACTTAAAAACATTTATTATTTGCCTTTATTATTTCTCTGGTTCAATAGTATTAACTAATTAACAATAAGTGAATAATTAGTAATAAATAAGCATTGCAATTAAAAATTCTATGGATTTCAATAAAAATCAATCTACATTTTTTGTGAGTTTTTATCAGCAAAAATAAATTAAACTATTAGCTATCTGACGTTATATTCTTAACTTTTTTTATTTTATATCTAGAAAGTTTTATCTTATAAAAACATTGACTTTTATCCGTAACTTTGGTTTAGATTTAGGATTAGTATATTCCATGTACCATGAACATCTGGCAGCAGATGCATTAGTTTCGCGAAACGATACTTTTTCTTTCTCTCTCTCTTTCTCTCTCTGCACGACTTGCACTATCTAAGATGTCAGTGGTGAAGGCAAAGTCTAAGGTTACGAGGTTGAGAGTTTTACTTTTGCCTCCTGGCGAGATTCCAGCCAGAGAAGAGCGTCTTTTGGCCCTCTTCTTCCGTCGAGACATCCTCGTCTTCCATGTCGACACCCATACGAAAGAACTGATCTGATGGCGATCTGTAGAGAGAATTTTTACCATCAGTTTCTTCTTTTTATATATTGGACACACCATTGTTTCTAGGCACAAGAGTTGACCTATATGACGTAAAAATTGCTGGAATGAGTGTATTATTTCATGCCGGAAACACAATACAGGGTGTCAAGAACTCAACTCATGATGTAATTGCGGGATATTAAAAATTACAAAGGACATTTTTCCTTTTTCAAATACAACAATTGGTTTAGGTGCGGTTTATTGATTTGTCCTAATTTTGAATATAAAAATCACTTTCGCTAGAGATCTCTTTCTAGAGCGAAATAAATTCGATATTGGCAATTATTTAGTTTTTAAAATACATAATTTATCAATAATGATATTGAACAAAATGGCCTTTCTGGTATTTTTTGCCATTATATAATTCATTTCGTATTTTTAAGTCTTGATGAGGACTAAAGCTTCAGTCGAAAAGTTGACTTATTGGAAATAAAAATAATTTTTTTGGAAAAATTGTTATTTCTAAAAAAATATCTTTTAAAAAAATACCAGAAAGGCCATTTTATTCAATATCATTGATTTCATAGTGTTAACAACTAGAATTATTTATATTATAATTAATCAGTTTTGTTGTATATTAAAATTGTTGTTTACGCTTACTAGAAAAGTCTGTAATTATCAGGACATTTTGATTGTAATGAAACCTTCGGAACGAAAAATCAGATTGAAACTTAACTTGTTTAAAATTGAAGGTAGTTTCCAAAATAAAGATTCTCTATTTGAAAAACTCTCAAAATTTTTAGGCCCAAAAATCGAAATATTATAAATTCTGTATAGCTGTTTGAAAACTAAAAGGTTCCAAATTTAAATAACTGGACATTTCAGGATTACGAAATTAAAAGTGATAAAGAGATATTTATTGTGAAAAATAAAAAAAAAATTAAATACAGTTGAGAACAAAAGAAATTTTATCTTAATTGACATTTTTCTCTTCGACCATTAAAATGTTTTCGATTAGATTTTGAAACCTTTATTATTTTAGTCCAATTCTCTGCAGATTTGGTATGAATTTTATATGAAATGGAATTTTTCGGATGTATATGTAATTTCTTTCTCCACGATTTTTCAAGAATAATATTTAACTTAAATTAACTGATGACATAAATAATCAAAATATAAAAATAGAAATAAAAATCTTATTTTCTTTCTTTACAGTCGTTGTTGATACTACCTTTGACTTGGTCTAACTTGCACCGCCCGTTACTACTGACACATTACTCATGCGGTACAACAGTCTGACAAAAAATCTCGTAACTACTGCAAACTAGCTTTGTGAAACAAATTACAATTGCAATTTGGCGTACGGACTATTCACTTTTCAAGACCGATTAATTCGAAGCAATTTCACTTTATTTTCACTGTTTGCGCAATTCCATGTAATCCCATAAAACGCGTCGAAAATCTAAATGAAAATTTCTATTTTCTGACTCGTCAAATTCTAACTACCATGGCTTTTGAGCTGATGGCTCTTAAAACTACCATAACATTATCAATATCATGAAACTATGCTAATTCGATTTGCATACTAACGACTAAACAGTTTGTTTTACTTTATTACTCTCCCGTTCTAAGCATCAAGTGAATAGGCCCTTAAAAATATATTTATCCTGGAATATTCAAATTTTCATTTTTTCTGCTAGTGATAATTCTTTGAAATGCGGTTTAAAATAAAAACCTTACATTTGAAAGTATTTTAATTCAAATTGAGAAGAAAAAATATTTTGAAATCAATCAAATTTGGCATTTCCTCGAAGAAAATGAGATATTTTTTTCACCTTCTAAAAATTTGGATTTATTGTAACCTTTCAGTAAAAATGTATATTCAGTAACGTTATTATTACGATAAATACTCAAATTAGCCTATTCTCTTGATTTCCATTATAAGATTGAAATAAAAAGCAAGCTTGTGTGATTTTGCTCATTTCTTTGGTAGAAAGTTTCTAAAATTATAGTGAAGATTTTACATCGAAATTTATTACGAGAGAGTGAATTGAAATTTTTTTAACAACACTATCAAAATTGAAAAATTGAGACTCTATGTTCTCATTATAAATACTTTCTTGAGCTATTATTCTCTCTTTATTTTGTATTTCTAGGGATAAATGTGAATGAGTCGAGAAATAGAATCATTCCCAAGTTTTTATCGATTTCGTGAATTAGTTTAAAGTAAATTTTAATAATTCCTAGCAGGAAGTTCATGTATATTATTATACATTACATAAATCATTTCCTATAGACAGTTTTTAAGAATATTGTAAGGGAGATTTTCTACATTAAATTTATCCATTTTATTATACACAAGTTGAATATTTGTATTTGAACTTTCACCTATTCCCTTTTAAAATAATTTCAAAAATATCGATTTTATTTACTTAAATATTCCAAACATTATTCATTCGTTCCATTTCTCATATTCGATATTGATTTAATTTATTTTGAAATATTATTAAAAGGTCAGAAAAATATGTCGTCTTTTGATTTTTTATAATATATGTAATTAAAAATAGGAAAACTACAAATTCATATATAAACATTCTAAAAGTGAACTGAATCGAAAGATTCTCAATTTTACTTTATTTCAAAACTCATAACGAAATACATAAAAATGTTGCACACATTTACGTAAAATCGATAGCTTTCAGGGGAGAAGGAATTTGCCTTTATTACCTATAAATGATCGTCTGGTAGAGCAAGACGAATTTATGAGTCGCGATCTCTTTCAAGCGAAAACGATGCTCCTTATAGCAGAGAAGAGGTTTTGCGCGTTAAAATGCACTGCGATATCTTGAATAATAATAAAAGCGTTGAAACAGAGCTCTGTCGCATTGCCGTTTTGTGACATAATATCGTAGTCTACGACCGATCGCGTGCTCAACATTTTGATAAAAATTCCTAGTTTTAGCATGCACTGGAATATATTTTAAATATAGTGAGACCCATGTGTGATTGTGTGATGATGATAATAATAAAAGGGGTGGGTGATTTGTCTTCGTTAATACTTGCGAATCGTAATGGTCACACTAGGACGTAAATAAATGCTGCGTGACTTTTATTGCACACTAAATATGAAAGTAAATCATTGCATAAGAGAATAATAGAGGGACTTTGTTGACGAAAGATTATAATAGCACTTTTGGGAATATTTTGAAATTTATGAAATTTTTGCCTCACGAAGATAACAGAAAATTATATGATATTTACGATACTTTTAAGTAAACGCATCTTAAATTTGAGAAATATTAACTATTCACGAATTTTTTTTTTTTAAATCACGAAAAATAATTAACTTTTTCCAAATTTTTCTTAAAATTATGAAACTGTAATAGAAATTTTCGTCACACATAACTGCATAAAACTTCAGTTGTCCTTTGTAGCTTTTTCAGAATTTTCAGATACAGGTATAAATAAATAAATCCGGCAGAAATTTATAACAGTGGGGTATGAGATAACTTCTACTTAGTTTTATTGTGCAAATAATGCGAAAAGATAAATATGATTAATCTGATTGTTCGTTGGCATAATGATTTCATTTCACCACAAAAGTACATCAGTTCCTAGGGAAAGAGAAAAGTAAGAGCAGTCAGGTTCAAACAGTTCAAAGACAAAACGGTTTACAACACTGCATGTAATTTCTTCTAATCATCCTGAAAAAGCTGTAATTAAGTTTAAATTGCAATAATTAATGAGAAGAAAGTTGGTGAACTCACTACTGGGAAACATACATTCAATTTACCACGAAACAATGAGCAGTTGGCGTAAATGAATTGTCTGCACTTATTGTTGCGATTTGATAGTTAGTTGCATGAACGAAAAATGTTGCATAATTGAGTAGTAAGCCTACAAAAGTGATTAAACCCGCTTTTGGAGAAAATGTCACTTTGGTTGAAACTTTCTGAATCCACCAATCAAAAAATACTTTTTTCTAAGATTGTTTGTTGCAGACCTCTTGAAACGTTTCCACATAATTAATGATGTATAAATAATTTCTCATATTTATTTTATAATAATAAATAATTTATTGGAGATGTGTAGATCACTTTTAACTGTTTCAATAACCAGGATGAAGAAAAATCTACTGTATTCCTTTCAAACATCTGTAAAAATTAAATAGTCACTAAAGGAAATCATTCCTTGAAATCAAGAAAGGAAATCAGAAGTGGTAAAATATTCCTCGAAGTTTAATAGCATTTGATGATACATTTTCTTATAAGAAAAATTGTTGAATACCAGGTGCAGTTTATCGTTCATGTATCTCCTTGATTCTTCTTATAGTTTCAATTCTTAAGATATAATCGCATGGAAGATTGAACCCACGCAGTTCGAGCATTCACGTTAAGAACTGGAATTGTAATTTATAATGAGGTTCTCTCGAGTTGGCAAATCATGATGCAAAATTAATGTTTTTCACCCACGTCGACAAGACATGTTCTTATAATTTTTAATTTCTTCATTCTTTTCCTTACATACATTTGATTTGATACATAGATACATAGATTTGAGTCAGATGCCGGCAGCACCTACAATCTCTAAAGATTTCTGCATGACTAATAAATCACATTTGTTCCCAAGAGATCTGAATGACTTAATGCAATGATCTGTCTCATATTATCCAAAAAAAGTTTTTAATATGATAATTCAAATAACTATCCTCGTTTTAAAAATTTTAATTCAAAATAAAAAAACTAACAATAAAATAACTTTGAGCAATTACGCTATAAAAAATCTAGCTACTAATTAAAATGAAAATATACTCCCAAAATTTCAAGTTTTTACTCAATGGAAAAGAATTTTCCCCCAAAAAGACTATCGGATTTAAAAAAAAATACAAATTTATTAATTTCATTTTGGGTGTCAATTATTTTGAAAAAATGTTTAGAACTTATAAAATATGAATGGCAATTAGAACTTTGAATACAAAAATAGATTAATAAAGTTGGCTTTTATTTTTGCAATATTGTATTTTAAAATTGAATTTTCCATCCAAGTTGAGTTTAATATTTGATAATGATGAATAATTTCGACTTTTTAGTAGAAAACCGTGTAAAGTTATTGGCTAAGTATCTTGATTAAATCTGCAAAACAAGTTTGACTGCCACTAAAGAAGAAATTGGAGTCATAAGCGTCAGGTGAACTTTCCTAGAACGAGCACTAATTCACCTTGCCTCGCAATATGAAGACATCAACGAAGAACAAGAAAGCTCATCGTATGTGTGTAGAATTATATTTACTTGTTACTTTGCACGAAACGTCCCGCGTGAGCATCACGCGGTGCATGCAATTCTACCATATCTTGAAAAAGAAAATGAAAACAAAAAGACACATAAATGAAACCTTGTCAAACTGAGAAAGAAGAAATAGAGGTAAAATAAATAATTCAAATTCTTTGGAGAGTAAACTGACAAAATATGTCGATGTATTCCGTGAATGATAAAATATTAAAAACCTTATTTCAAAATGCATAGCAGACTCGAAACAGCTTTTCTGATGAAAAGTATCGTTTTATAAGCTCATTAAATAATTAATGTGTTTGCGATTAAAAATCTAAGGCGTGCCATTATTGAATTTCGTTATTTCATAATCTAATTTTGCAGCTTTAGTAGACACTTATGACCTGTTTCTTGTTAATTGATATCCGTGTTACTTAATAGGACACCATAATTTTGTCGAAGCTATAAACTGAGAGAGAATAAAATTTAAAACAAGCTATTATAGTGAGTGCCGAGCCCAAATTAATAAAGACTGAAGAAAGATTTAGAATTTTTTCATCTTTAAATTATTTTGAAAATAAATTTTTGATTCGTAACACATGCATTTACATATATTTCCTTTTTACATCTCCAGGCATAAAGTTTTGTAAAATGGCTAAATAGAAGAAATTGTTCATAAATTATAATAAATTCATTCAAAATTCATTTCAAAAGATCTGCAATAAAGAATGTTGAAAATGTAAAATATTTCTTAAACTAGTAGATTTATGTAATTTTAGTGCAAATTGAGACGGAATTTAGTTCAGAACCTGAAACAGGATCATTTATTACAATTATGTGCAAGAAACAATTATTCTGAAGTATGATTTCGGTCTGCAGCTGCAAACTTTTAGGGAAAATTCAACAATAGATCATTTTAATCGTTTTTTCAACTGCAAAAATTGGTCAACTGTGATAATTTTCTCTAATATGCCATTAAATATTTATGACATGGAAATTAATTTTCTAGGATTTTATGCATGTCGGGAAATTAAAAAAGAAAGAAAAAAATTGAGGTGCTTTTTGATGGCAAAATTGTTTTATGGAAGAAAGAAATTCAAGAGGGCAACGACGTCTATTTAAGACGGGCAAGGATGCTGTAAATAATTCGCGAGCGGCTGTCGTAAAGTCGCAGAGTTTTTCCCTGGCATAAATTACTTCTTGTAGAGGCATGTTGTAAAATCTTGTAACATTCCTTTTTTCTTTCAACATTGGCATGTTGCTTCCATTTCGTTATTCTCGTTGTAAATTTCTAGAAAAATCCAGGTAAAATAGGTAAGGCATAAAAGACCCGACTCTTGAAAAAAAAAAAATTAAAATTGAATTTCTTAGTTAAGTTAGAAAATTATTTACAGATTGTCTGTAAAATGTATTCTAAAATTGGTGTTATTCAGAAGAGAAGACTTTTGCAACTTGGGTGTAATATCTTCGCATATGAAAAATACACATACACCAGTCTAAGTCGTGCACATTTCTAGCAAAACCTTTGCAAAGTATCGCAAAAAAGTAACTTTTGCAAAAGGCAATAAATCATCATGAAATTCGCTTAAGTTGACAGGCACGTAGTTTTACGAGGGCTCGCACGCAAAATGCAAAACAGCCATGGCGAGGCTTGCACCGCAATTAATTAACGAATCGTGATACCCTCTGCTGTGCATGTGCCGAAGCCTTTTTTTCCATGGCGGGTAGCTAAACTACCCTTGCGATAAGGTGACGCCGTTCGACGATCCGGGCGGACACGTAACACCGCTCGAAGGACGCTTTTAAGTTCTTTATCTCGACGCGAACGGATCAATTCCACTTCCACGAAACTCAACCACTAAATCAAATTAGATAATTTTTCTTTGCCAAGCTGCAATTAATTCAAGTCACGAAACAATAATTTCCTAAAGAGCTATTTTTCAATTAAAGATTAAAGAAACGACAAAAAATTTCAACTTCTAAAAGAATACATGATTTATTGAATAGCGTGTACAACAAGCTATAAATATCAAATTTTTAATTGAAAGCATGTAACAAAAAAACTGAAATAGTTTGACTTCATACTTCAAATTTCATACTCAAACAATAGTTTGACTTCATACAGTTTGTAAATATATACACATCATTTAGAATCATCCACGCTCTTTATTTTATGTTTAATTTTTTCATTCGCGCACTCGTTTTTCTATTTTATTGCCGATGACTCACAATTGAATATAATTTACCTCTGTGACTGAAAGATTCAGTTTATCACAATATCGTTGATTACGACGCAACGTTACTTACTTCATTTTAAATATATTACTTTATAGTCTTTCGAATATATATAATATTTGTTTCCCGGCAGATTACTTCATTTTTTGAAGTAAATTTGGCACAGGATTAGTCTATTCGGAATGTTTTACACTTTCAAGAGAAAAGAACTCACTTGATATGAATCATGATTTTCGAACGAAACCGGTTGTAGGTGGAGGACCGACGGATTTACTACTAATCGGAGCAGTTGGGTCCATTCCAGTGGTAGATGTTGATGACCCTAAACTGTTTTGATACGTTGAAGAAGCCCCTGGTGTCGAAGGCGCGGATACTCTTTCTATCGAAAGATTTTGTGGGAGTTGAGCATCTGTCTGGATTCCCATAGAACCGTAGATTTCTTTCAATATCAATAGCATAGTGTCTTCCGATTCCCTGCGAAATTAGAACAATAAATAACTTCATTTTAAATTCGAAATTCTGAGTTTATAATTCAGTTTGAATTTCCGAATCTACTAACCAATAGCAGACGTGACTAGTAAGAGCGAAAATGTATTCATTAATGTACTCGAAAGGCGCTTCTTGAAGTACATAATCAATTCTTCGACCACCATTCAATTTTCCCACTTTAAAATCCGCTCCTCCATCGTCATTTTGCACCTCCGGATCAGTTGGTGGGTGATTTAATTGCTCTTCGACAACTTTGTCTATTTCCCTTTCGAGAGTCTGATTATCTGGTTTATGAAACATTGCTAATTGATACACGGAGTTCCAGGTACTTCTTACAGAATCCAGAAGTTTTTGCTTCAAGTCTGCACCGACTCGAGCCATTGTTTCCTTTAATTCTGCAATGAGTAATGATAAAAATAATAATAGAAAAATATGAATAGATATTTAAAAAAATTCATTTGCTTCTTCGTCTATACCGACCTAAGTGCATTCGTTTTCTGCCTTTATGGTGCGGAATAAGCATAGGTCGATACTTATGTGATTCTGGATTGATAAGAGATTCTATCCTATAGGCAACTGGATCAAAGGGATGAAAAACGTTAAAGAAAGCCGGACATGTTGGTAATACAAAATCTTCTCCAAGAGTATCGATTCCTCTGACCGTTACAAACATGCCTATTGGACTACCAAGTGCAAAAAAGGCTCGAGGGTGGAAAGTCAGTTGTGGATAGTTTATGTAAGGCTGACCAGTTCCAGCGGCTCCCATCACATAACTAACTTTTCTACTCAGTTTTCTTTTCATATTCGACATTGGACTTTGCGGTTCAAATCCAGCAATTTCTGATTCCTAAAATAAATAAAATATTATTCATAAATTTTGCAATGTTGTAAAATTATAGTGATCAAAACTATAAAATCAAAAAATACTTCGTTTATAATTTCTTCCTCTTTCTCTTTCGGCGGAGGATTCTGATGGCAAAGAAGATCAAAAAGTATTAAACTGCCAAGCGAATGGCCTCCTAAATAAACGTTTCCCTCAAAATTCGAATTCCTCTCCTTGAATAACGCATGAAGTCGATTCATCTCGGCTCCTACGACTTGCATGATAGTCTGGCAGTAAATGGGACTTGTGTAAAAGAGAATGTCAAGGAGCGTGTCATTCGTAAAGTGTCGCAGTTTTGGTATACTAGTTAGGGTTATTGCTTGTAATTTTTTGTCGATGCCAGTGGCTTCTGAATGCAAATTTGCATGCCAAGATATTGGTAGAACTTCGATCCTATTTACAGTCCCATGATCACACGCTGTTCGGTAATGGGATTGAACCAACTGCAAGGATATGCTTCTGAATTCATCAACTAGAAAAGTAATGAAAATTGGGTACATTAAAATTGAGTTAAGAGAAAAATATGCTTTTAATATATGTTAGACGTACCGACTTCCTCGACAGTTCTAAATTTCAAATCGCAAACACTGCCAATACCATGTACCAGGAACAGGAGATGATCAGCCTTCTCTGGTTCGCCATCCTCGATATGGAATTCATCGACTCCTCGCTTCACTATTCTTGGTCTGCTATTGGTGCCCTGTAAATATGTACTGTCCTCTGAACCCTGAATTGGTCAGGATTCGAACAGAACCGTGCGAGCGTTACTTTAATGTGAGTCGAGAAGTTAAGAAGCTTAATGAAAATCGTTTTCATAACCAGTGCAAGTGAACAAAAATCATATCCACAGTTCAAAATCAACTTAGAAATGTCATTAAAAACTGGATGAATCAACCAGCCTGTTAGAAATTGATTTTTAAAATTTATTTTAAGGCATCCATATCAATTCTTCATTTTATAATATACATCCCCATTTTTAGTTTTTGGCAGGAATTTTGCAAAAAATAATCTGAGCTAAGTTAAAAATTTCTGATACACAAATTATATCTATATTAGTACAATTAACTACTCACGGCACCGTTTGCCCAAGAAGCTGACATCTCAGGTGTAGATGTCTCCAGATAGTGAGCTTGAACACTTGAACTGTGAAATATGATGTACTCTCCATTATTCAAATCAATTTTCCGATTCCAAGAATTGTTAATATACGCTTGTTTGAACTCCTCTTCAAACTTGGCAGCTACACTTTCCTCATAAGGAGTATACCTAGATTCTGATGGTCCTCTGTAAAACCAGGAACACCTTCTTACTTCATTAGATGGTCCTGTCCAATAAACTGGAGTTCTTTGTCGTCTCAAAATATCTACGTCGTAGCGACCTCCATCTGTTGCTACTTTTGTTTCCGGGCTGATTTCATTTGAATTATGAATTTCTTCTAAGTTTAGACTATCGTGCATAGAAAAAGGTATCCATAAAACTTTGGACTCTACTTCCTTCCGGTAAAACCAATGGTGGTATACTGGTCTGTACTGCATTCGCTTTTCTGTCGTTCCAGCAGCCTGAAAGAACAATATTTTATTCTTAACATTGAAATTACTCGACTTTGTCAAAGTATTTGCGATAACTTACCAAATTTTCCAAACTCGGTGGTACAGTTCCTTGTATAACCCGACTCATTGGATTTACCGATATTTGAACAGGACTGAGTGTCGCTGTCCCGGTCGGTTCTGGTAGTGTGTTGATCGTAGGTGGTGAATAATATCCAGAAGTTACGTCCACTGTTGGGAAAATATCACTAAAATTCCCAGCTTCAGTCTTTGGAAACGTAGAAGTTGTGAAAGAATCGTTCAACGGTTTATTAAATTGATTGGCAAACTGATTTGGGTTGTAAAATGTAGGTATTGGTTGAGTATCCTCGCTGTAGACTGGATTTAAAACCGTAGAATGTGAGGTTTTATCTATATTCCAGGACGGATAAGGCACAGTTCGAGTTGAATCATTTGCAGTACTACTTAAATTTGAACCATCTGGTTCGAGTCTTTGTTGTTGAGCTTGACTAGAAGCGATTGGATTTAAAGTATTTTGATTTTGATAGTCCAGAGGGTTGTAAAAAGTTGGAAACTCAGAGCTTTCTACTGGAGGTAATTGATTCAGATTTGATTTTTCATTCGCAGAGCCTTGTGTAAAAAAATTAGCGGCTGACAATATCGATGCTGGATTTACATTAGGATCTTTTCCATCAACACTTGAGAGAGAAACTTCGGAAGCTAGTGCGTTTAAATCTATTTCTGTGAGAGTCTCAGCCGAGTTCTCACGCTGATTCGGATTAAAGTTGCTAATCGACTTCTTAAAGTCTCTTTGCTGCTCAGGTGATTTCTTCCCCTCCAAAAGAATTCTCGATGTAATCTCAGAAACTTCCGAGGAGAAGTCGACTGATTTACGAGTTTTAAGTTCCTCCTTTTGGTCCGCAATCAAATGCTCCAACTTTTCGGTTACTTTTTCAGCGGAAATCGGAGAGAAGGTCTTTTCCTCTTTAATGTCTTCCTTACTTTCAACGTTTATCGAACCGAAAACAGATCCAGGATAGTTAGCATTAGATGCAGAAATCTCAAAGGGCGATTGCTTCTCATATGCAACAAAACCGGAAAAATTTGTCCCTGCTGGTGTATTTTGTGGGACCAAAGGCTCCGGTATTCTTCCAGGAATAACTTCCGGTTGAGAAGAGAAGGAACCAAGCTTTGGAGGAGCGTTTGAGGAATAGACTGATTGACTTTGACTTAAACTTTGGATATTTGCAGACGAACTGTGAGGTGTTACTATTACAGGGCTGTTACTAAAATGACTCTGAATAGAACTTCCTTGACCAGATGAAGGTCCTGAGCCGATCTGCTGCGTCAATGGACTGAAGTTTTCAGTAGACTGTCCTGATGAATTCGGATTTAAAAAGTGAGGTGAAGCGTTGTTTTGTGGAGGAATAGCTGGAGCTGATGGCACTTGATATTGCTTTGGAGCATTCGAAGTTAAATCAGGAGGTGGCACGTATTTTAAACGCCTCTGATTGCCAAGTCGATAAGATGCTGTTCCTGCAAAGTAAAAATTTTAATATATCATGAACATTTACATAATTTAACATGAATTCTTAATTAAATTATCGTGAAAATGAGAAAACTCACCACCACTTGGAGGTAGAGTAGTAGGTGGTAGTGTTAATTGAGGAGGAGCTGGAAAAGCTTGAAATGGACTCGACTGAGTGGGTGGTAAAGGCGAATCATGGGCGTTAGTCGCTAAGAAAGTTGGTGGCCCAGGTGGAGGACCATAAAGATTTTGTGCATAAGGATCCACATATTCATATCCTGATTGTTGAGGTTTCTGTTGATCTTGAGCTTTGTTGCTTTCTCCCTTAATCGTAGAAAGAGATAAATTCGGCAACGATGATAAAATTGATGTAAAGTATCCTTGTTTCTGCGGTTGGATTGATGATTCCTTAGGCTCCGCCGAATGAGAAGCTCCAGTAACTGTGTTCCCAGTTGAAAAATCCACAGTTGACCCAACTGGCTTCGCTGGCGATGGATTAGTTAAATTCGTCCCTGTGAGTCCTTCGAGTTCAGGATCTTTACAAAAATAAAATAAACTTTAGAACATTTATATAAAAAGGTTTTTTGTTCAAGATAAACGTCAATAGTCTTTTGATTTTTTAAATGAAGAATAAAATATTCTTTATTAATCCTCTTTCTCAAAATTTTGTAATAATTTTTATATTTGAAACGAATTAGATCCAGTAGGAAATCCTAATCTGAGGAAACACTGCTGTAACCTAAATTCCAGAAAAGACATTCATTTAACGTCAATATTGAACCGGACGTTGCGGGGGGCATATTTCCAGAAGACAGTGATCTGATAAAAAACTCTTCTTTATGCCTACAGAAGATCTAAGTAGACTTTTGACAAGACAAAATCATAACAGGATGCGATAGTAGGAATCCTTTGTAGACTCTCGCTTTTCAAACATGTCTTACGTCAAAGTTACACATTACAATCTGGAAACACGTAACTACACAAAGAAAAGAAAGACCAATTGTGTAATGCAATTCGTCGACACCCAGGTTTACCTTTGCGTCAAAGACTTGTAATATGACGCGTATGGTCTTTTGTAAACTCAACTAGAGTCTTATAAGTACGAAGCCATCACCAATAATTAGTCAGTTGAGTTTTTAAGAAAGGGTCGAGATGTTGTTTCGCATAGTGAATTGGTTTTTCCTTGTTTTGTGCTTGAAAGTGTGTACTCTTCAGGGCAAGAATGCATTTGTGAACGAAAAGGATTATTTGGAATCGAAGAAATTTTCTGATACGCAAATCCCAATTTTATGGAAAGATAGAGATGAGAGACATGTACCTATTAGACCATTTATACAAAGATTTGATCGATCTGCTGATCAAGATTCTGCTGTTCAACAAGAATTTAGTGATTTCTTCGTGGGAAACATCAAATGTACAAGGTCTGTGAATTTTTGACTGTGTGGAATTTTATTTTGAGTTCTAAATTTTAGAAAAGATTAATAGAGCTTAAAAACAGAAATGCATAATGGAGAAAAAAATTTGAATTGTAATCTATTCAATTTTAATTTTGATCAAATTAACCAATTTTATTTTATTTTATTTAGATTGCATGCAAATAGATTTCGGCTTGAACTCAATTTTAGAATATGCTTCTTAGGTTTTAAAAATTTGCGATATTTTGCTTTCTACCCCTTTCTGTATTTGTTCTCTCAACTTCCTATTTTAAGCATCTGATTTATAACAAATTTCTCAACTTACCAGTTCAACTAGGAAACTAAAATCTCATTACAGCATAATAAAAACAAAATTGAGTTCCATTTTTAACATAATCTCAAGCCATACAATCAAATAGAGTATAATTAAAAATTTCAGTCATAAGTACACAAGAAAATTTATTTTTTTGAACTCAGAATTATAAATCTTTGAACTAATTTTTCACACAAAATTTACCAAAAGTAAATTTTCATTCGGAAATAAAAATCAAAATTTGTCAATTAAGGTACTGTGTCGAGAAGAAAACTACGAAAGTTTCAGAAGAGGGAACTTATCGTCTGTTGAATCTCGTTTGGACATTTGCCAGTGGAGAAAATGAAACAGGTAATAATACAATAGAATCTGAAATAGCTCTGACGTTCAACTTCTATTGATAATAAAAAATACAGTTCTCGCATTTACCTTTAAAAGAATAGCTCGATCGACTAGGATTGCTAAGTGCTTTTCAACTATAAAATAAACATTGGGTGCAAGCTAGAGAGAAAGAAAAACTTTAGAATAACATTAAGAACTCTGATAGCCTCAGTCAGAGTAAGTATTGGAATTTGCAAAAAATAAACAAAAAATAAAAAATCTATTAGTAAAAACATGTTTTAGCATACTGCGTTTTTAAAAAATAGAATTGACGTAAATGTCATTTGCACAAGACTACTGCAACATTAGGCGATGACGTAATAATAAATCTGTTCTTATGTTTATATTATAGAGTTAAACATAACTACAGTTTTCTCAAATTGAGTTTAATGTCAGTGATTAGTTTTTTTATCGGTTGTCTGAGTCGGGTGGGTCAGCTCTCTTTGATGAATAAATGAGTTTAAAATAAATCGATCTAAGATTAGAAAACAAGCAATCTGAAGTATATAAATGAGGCTGTTAATCATCAATAAATGTTTTAAAGTAATAAACTGGAAAATAATGAATAAGAAATAATTATTTATATTTTCTAATTAATTTTTTTTAACCTTATTTTTACGAGCTGGATTTATCTTTTTTATTCACAATACTGAACCTACCTTTATTTACTTAAGCTTTCAAGAAACTAAAATTTCTTATCAACTACAAAGCCTTTACTTGACACCTTTTCACTATATCTTGAATTTAAAATTATAAATCTTGCTGGTAAGTAGTCTGCCAATGAAAACTCCAGTTTTTTGTTTATAAATTAAAATTATAATATATGTAATAGGCAGAGTAAAAATACTAGTATCTTAAATCAATTTCCAGTTAATGTCTCAACTCCTATCACTGATAATGTTTCAATACCGGAAGTGTTGCGAAAAAATATACCGACATCCAAAAATGTAACACCAACTGAAAAGAAATGCGAGGTATTTACAAAATGAAATATTTCTGTAAAAGGAATCGAGTTTAGAATTTCTCAAAAAAATATATTGCTTTACAGCTTTATCTAGTCGTGGCTTGCGACATCCCTAAAAATAAAGAAAGTTCTTTGAACAAGCAAGTGAAGAAATTTATCCAAGACCTATATCCGAGCTTCAAAGATTTCACTAATACTTCCAGACAATCTGACAAATCTCAGGTAAGTTTCCTCTGATTAGTTGGAATTAAATTTCATTTTTGAAAGTAAACTATTTATTGCTTGCTATTGAAAAAAAAAATGTTCAAGTATTTGGATCTATAGCTGCTGCGATAAACGAATGATAAACTTAATTCCAAGAGATATTATTATGCAAGAAAATTAGATTCCCTAGTCAATTCGCTTGTTTTCTATTGCCAATGAACGCACTAATTTATTTTTAAACTCAACAAAACGAATGACGTACAAATCTGCAAATCGCCTAGAATCGTTTCGCAACCGATATCTCACGAGAGCCAAGTTGTTTATTTGTTTACTGTTTATGGGGCTAATGCCACCCTAATTTGACCTAACTTTACAAAAATTTCATCAAGTAGTTTTCTTTATAGAAAAATTAAATTTACATTTCAAACTGTTTTATTTTGAAAATTTCACTATTTAAATCATTTCTAATTAATTACTTTACAAAAATACATTTTTTTAGGAAATATTAGTAGAAGAAAACAATCTGACCAACAGCACTGAAACCAGATTTTACGTGAAAACCTCTGTGGAAAAATTAAGCATAGTGATTTTAGGAAATATTTCAAAAGTTGATGTCGAAATTCCAACAGGTAATGACAATTTTATTAAACTCTGAATACAAATTTCAAACCACTGTACATTTATTTAAAAATGATTTTAAATTCCAACTTGAATTTCATTTAATAATGTCAGTTTTACATTTAAGTTATTCAATGAAAAACGATTGAAAAAGAGAGAATAAAGTTGAAATTAATCTAATGGATCCTACTTATGTGAAACAAAATAGGTTGTTTCTATATATACATATATAAATTTATCGACTATACATATATATATAGAACGAGAAAGTGGCAAGTGCTATAGTAAAGCACGTGTTTTTATTGTATCGCAATTTTTATTTTTCCTTTAAAATATTATTTTTATTCTGAAATGAAATAATCATTATCAGAAAATGTATGTTAAAGCTGGCCTATAGAATAACTTCCATTGTACAAATTTCTATACAACTTTTTTATGAAAAATTCCCCACTTTTCATATACAAAACTAATCTCTAGATCAGAAAAAAACCAACTTACAAAGTTAACATAACAAACCAAATCAATATCGTCACACCTGTTTCAAGCCGTAAATCATGAGATAATATTTTGAAGAAATCAGTGACTAATTGACTTCCGAGACATTCACAGAGTCTTTCCTAAATGATGTCACTTTGTCAGAATTTTAATATGAACGTAAAAGAACAAAAGTTATTGACTTTCTCGTAAAATCAATAATTATATTGTCTTTCAATAAATGATAACTAGAATCAAATGAACTAAATGAAAATCTTCTTTGAGGTGAAAACTCATACTAGATCTTTAAAATTTAAATAAAGTCATGAATAAATGATTTCAGAAAACTACAACAATCATTTCTATTTCCCAACTTGACTTCCCAAACATAAATTAGATACTTGAAAAATTTTCTCAAATATTACTTTCTAAGTACACAACCTTTTTTATCTTCTTACTCATTCATAGCATGTAGATAAAAACTCTTTGAAGAATATCGAATTTTCATGTCATTTACTCTTACGTAAATGACAAGACATAATCACCATCACCTATTCTTTTTTTCATTTCCGTTGAAACAACTCGAAGTCTGCAATGAGCCTCCGAATTCCAAGGCACTTTTACACAAAAATTATGTTGATATTTATTAATTCCATAAAACTAACAATCCATACAGAAATACCAGACACGTCATCCCAAATCAGATTTATTTTTAAACTATAATTTTTCATATCTAATAATAAGTAATATGGATATTATGTGAATGGATTTATAATTTCAATGATATAAAAAGATAATTATTTACTTTTTAGATAATGAAGAAACACCATTAGAGCCGAATGAGACAATAGAAATACCAGATATGATGCTTTCTTTGACGCGCATGACCGAAACTATGGGGGTGCGATTAAATACGCGCAACCCTCCATCAGGCGGTTGGAATTTGAAGCTCACACCAGTGGAAGGTTCAAATTATCATTTTATTATAGCAACAACTTTCAATGATTCAAAAACTGGGAACAACGATGACTTGGATCTACATAAATCCATCAAAAATGGTAAGTTTTACATGTAGTTCACGACTTCATTTTCTTTCAAAAGAAGGTTGAAGGATCATTAATTGTCTTAAAATTTATTTTCACGAGGATCGTTAAAAAAAGATAGAAGAACAATATAAGTAATGAAATTTAAAAATATATTTTTTATGTAAATTAAAATCAGCCTTCATTTATCACTTTCAAAAATTTATTTTTATTGTGTGTTTATATTCTTATTTTTAACTTCACAATTCAACGAGAGGTGAAATATAAATAATTAAATATTCAGAATCTAATGACACATTTTAATTTATCAGTTCTACAAAAAAACATTCAAAAATAACTATATTAATTATTTTACAAGAAAAAACAAGGATAAATTGCATCAATTAATTTTAAACAAAGCTCTTACTTGAAAGTTTTTTAGATTAGTTTGTTTTTATTTTATTGTGAAATTTTTCTTTGTTTCTGTCGACTTCTTTGTTACTATAGAAGTTAAATAAATTATTTATAAAACTTTTTATGCAAGATAAAAATACAAATTTTATCTTGAAGTACCATTGAAGAAAAAAATGTAATGTTAGATATTTTACTTTACAGCAATGTTTTTGATCTATCCTATTGTTTCAGGCTCCTAATTACATTTAATTTATACATTTTTTTTAGTACTTTGATTTAATTTGATGAGGCCTTGAAATGTAGTTTGCGTTTCTGTGTCACTCGCGTGAAACGTAGAATCTTCGAACCGAAATAATTTAATTGATTTTATCGTTCAACCGCGGGAACTTCTTTATAGAGCGAAAAGCGACAAGTAACTGGCAAGATCTTGGCTCTTAGCCTACAAATACATTTAGTTATGCAAAGTGGAAATGCCCTTTGGTCACTATTATGCTTGCGGAGCTGACGTACCGCAATGCGTTTCATTCTGACGAAGGTTAAAACAAAGTATTGTCAAAAATCGTCCCCACTCTTTAAAAAATAATGAAGATGATTAATACTGCTGATTCTAACTATTCCTCTGTTCATTGAACTCTTTTTAAAATCATTACTCATCGAAGAAAGAATAAAACATCTATTTCTTCGCAATATCAATTCCATATTTATTTTGTTTTTCTAAAAACCTGTTTCCAGGAATTATATATTCATAACTATTCTTCAAGCTAAAAAATGTTCATTAGTTTGTAAAAAATGAATCTGAATTTATATAACATTGAAATTAATTTTTTCAAAAAATGGTAATTTTGAACTTATGCTTTGTTTTTAGAACCCAGAAAAGAAGAATTCTCTGAAAAAGGACATATTCAGGTGAGAAAATTGTAGAAAATTCTATCTACACAAAGGTTTTAGAAATTGATTTAGAAATTTTCCTTGCAGAAAGTCATTGAGGATCAAATGAGTCACGATAGCATATCGAATGGAAAAGATGGGAACGAGAAAATAAGGGAGACTCTTGAGAAAACGTCAGACTCTTCACGCTCGAAAGGAATTCTCTATGAAAATATTGCTGAAACAAGAATTTCCGGTATTTCAATGCTCCCAAAGTTCTCTTTTACATCGGAAAACAGAAACTTATCTTCAAAGGGGTTATCTTCCGTCCATTTCGATCCCAACAATTCTGGAAACCTGCAACAACCACCTCAACATTGGGAAATACCGGAAGATACAAACGAGGTAATATTTTAGATGATGCATATCTATTCTGAAACATGAAAACAAGAGATCTAAAAATAAGAATTGTAAAATGAATACATATTTATATACAGTTACAAAGTATTTTAAATCTTTGTAAAATTATTTATTTAAAAAAAAGGTAATTTGTCAGTGATAATTAAAATAAAATTTGTCATGTGTTTCAGAAACCATCTCATGTGATGTTTTTATCAGGAAAGAACATTAAATTTTCACAGCTAACCAATCTGAATTCGAAAATTGATGATCCAGAAGTAGAGTACATAAGTGCAGAAAATAATCCTAAACCTTTCACGACAATGATGATGAATTCAGAAATAGATGCAAAAAAGTATCGCGAATCTTCGGAACTCCAAGATTTTACCAGGGATCCCACTGATAGTTTCTTTCAAAAAAAAAGTGTTACTATTGACGTGAATCCTGAAACTAATCTGGTAGTTAGATCAGGTGCAGGAAAAGTTAGATTATTTTTCGATGTTAGGAATAACCAGATGTTGACGTTGAGGGTGTGTTACAGAGCTACAAGTTCGGTTTTAAGACCATTGGAGTTAATTCCTTTTAAGTAAGTAGAACCTAATTTCGTTAATGATAAATTTAATTGCTTCAAAGAAATACTTTTCATTACTATATAGGCATATACATAAGTTAATAACATTATTATCATTTAAAGCCCTATAGAAAAATACTGTAATGCTGTGAGTCCTGGACAAATAGTTCAAGTTTTCGTCGATTTGATAGTGCCAAGTGATATTTCAGATACTGTAAATACTGTCACTCTAACTGCCCAAGTATACGGCTTTAACACTTATAACACAGTAGAGAAATCAGCATACTTATATATACAGAGTTCAAATCTTAAGGTAAGCAAAGTATTCAAATATTCAAATCTATAAAAACCAACCAAATAGGAAGAACTAGTTGATAATTAGATATATATGTATGTATTTTTTTTTTCAACAGACAATTGATGACACAAAACCGACTGTTTATTACTACTTCAACAACAACTGTGGCGGACGTTTGAGAGACGACCGATGTTCAAAGAGTATTTGGAGCGTAGACATAACTATACATGATGCGGATTCAGGTAATTTTATTTTTCTGAGTAATCTGAAATGATTATATTTAAAGAGCTTTCTCATGAGATTTCTTCCATGCATTTGCAGGACTTAAACTCGTGACTTCATCTCCATCCGGAATCATACCTCGTACGGAATATACTAGTGGAACAACGAATCCAGTTACCTTCTATTATTATGCAACCTGTTGCCATCGATCAGTTGACATATCTGCTGTTGACATGTATGGGAATTATAATAAACGTACAATAGATGTCACAGGTAAATAATGATCTGAATAATTTTTTTATTCTCGGACGGAAATGTATTTTCACAATAAATTAAGGCCATGTATCAATCGGACCACGTGACTAAATTATAGATTAATTCGTTTGTGTGAGATAACTTTTTTAATTTAAAAAACATTTGTATGAAAACTTGAGAAACGTAACAAAAGACTATGGAGCATGTCTGTTACCTTCTTTTTAGTAAAGATTTTGACTAAAATTGGAAAACTTATCGATAATTACAGTTAGCTATAAAAAAATTTGCAAAATTTTCCCTCAAACGAAGTTGACAGATGTTCTTTATCGTCTTCTGTTGTATTTTTTCAAATTTTCAGGAAGATATTTTGTAAAATAAGAAAGTTATCTTACATGAACTTTTACAGGAATTGGGCCACGTGGTCTGGTTGATCCATGGCACTATTTTATCTTCTAATTTCTAAAGTAAAAAAATTTTACAGAATGGGACAATTTATCGGAGGGAGAAATTGCTGCTGCCGTAGTAGGTGCCTTATTCATTATACTGCTGATAGTTTTGATCATTATGATTGTCGCATACTGTGTTAATAGAAGAAAAAGCCGCGATTTACCTTATACACAGAGATATGGATCTCGACCTCCTGCTCAAAGACCAGAGAGAACTAGTTTTTAATTTTTTTATATTTATTCTTCGATATCTATGATAATTGTACATATTTAAATAATTTCACTGTTTTCCAGTATTTTTTTGTCAGAATTTATAAATATTATGTTTATTTCAAAATAATTAGATGAGTTTGAAATTTTTGTCACTGCCTACATTATCGGAGGATCACTAGTCGCGTATCAGATAGGATACGTTATCGACAGGTGTCCTCGTAGACAATTTCAAACTCTTATATCGCAAATAAATGCAAATGAATTCAAATATTAAAGAATTTGAACATCTTTAATATTATGTTTATTATTTTGAAATAAGAATGATGAATATAAAAAACGTAAAAATTAGAGGTTTTGAAAAAAAAATTATACTAACGATATCATTTTCTCTTCAAATAAAAATCATATTTTGATAAAGAGTTAAAAGTTAATATAGGAAATACAAAGTTTTTTAATGATGTTAATTTTAATAAAATGTAAACAAATGTTAAACTTAGTTTCAAATTGTAATTGAATTTTTTCAACCAGTATCCGATAAAATCGGTTTGAAAATTTATCTGAGCTTATTTGAACTACTTAAATATTTATATAGGTATAAATTTTTTAAAAAATGTGAAGGCAGACATCTAGGAAAAATAGAAAAATGATTTTGAAAGTACGTTCATAGGGAGACAGGAGTCAAGAACTGATGTATATTTATTTTCAGTAAAACTATTTTCAAAATATTTTTAAAAGCGCACAAACTGCAATACCGACTACGTTGAGAATAATCTTGCCAGCTGTTTGTAATTACGCATCTTGACGTGGAAGAAATTATAGTATGTACCTGTAATTTCCTGTAATCTATTACTATCTAATGTCCATCAACCAGACGTCCGTAACAAATGCATATCTGACGAGAATTTGGCAAAGTTGTGGTTTTGCTCCACCCTAACCTATTTTCTTAAAATAAACTTACCATCGCTAAGAACAGCTGGAGTAGCTGGAGTAACAGGCATCAGCATTACATTTTCGGCAAAATTCTCAAATGGAAATCCCTGCCCAGCTGCAGTCAGCAGAGGATTTTTTACTTTTCGCACCGTGTCACTCATATTCAAAATTATTATTGATACCAAAAGAATTTCAGCGCAGCCATTACTATTTGATAGAAAGTGAAATTACTTTCCCGCACGATTTCCTGAGCATTACTCATAAAAACTACACAACACACTCTTGGCCTCATTCATGATCTTCCACCAACTTCCACGTTGGCATAAAGCATATACAGATGTACATAGTCACTTTTGGAATTTATGAAATGGAGTTATCTGTAGTACCAAAGTTGATAACTGTTGGAACAGGAGAGAAAATTGTTTGTCCGCAAATATCCGCAAGAGGGACGATTTTTTTATGTGATGTAATGTGTAATTTATCTCGGTGGGTAAGGAAAAGTAAAAGGTTTGATATGGTTCCAGATATGATCGCCACTAGCGCTGACGTCGCTTTCTTTGACAAATAGCGTGGAGTCGGTTGATGTAAACAACAAATTCAAAAATGAAGTTTATTTATACAGTATAAAGAGGTTTAAAAATTAAAAAAATGGGAGTAAAAGACTTATGGAATATTATCTCTCCTTCATCTGATAGACGACCGTTGTTTGAACTTCAAGGAAAGGCGATTGCTATCGATTTAAGTGGCTGGGTTGTCGATTCTCAATCTGTCACTGACAACGTCGCTCAACCGAAAATGTATCTCAGGTAAGTTAGTTTTTAATTCGTATTGGAAAATAGGATACAGGAATGTGTGTAATATGTTGTTCATTATATGCTTTCAAAATGAAATTCTAAAAATAATTATAAACTGACCTGAAACACTTCTTCTGCAACATAACCTCACTTTTTAAAAGTGTTATTTTTAACTTATTTATTCAAATACGATAAATTTTATTTGCTTCTAAATGTTTTAGTTAAGATACTTGGGATTTAAATTTACTAGTAATTTTATCCTGGAAAATATACTTCATAAGATAATGAAATAAATTAGAGTAAAGTATATTCTCCCTGATATTTTTCTAAGAACGTTTATATATATATATATGTAATAGCAACTGAATAACATAATGTGACATTTCAGAAAAATTTAGAATGAAATAATATTTATTATAATCAACAATATTGGAGGTACTTTTTTTAACCCATGCTCCGAAATAAAGCATTTATTCATATTCTTCATTGAAAATTATTTAATTCAAACTTGCAAAAAAATTATTTTACTAAAAATTGTGCAGGAATCTCTTTTTTCGAACCTCATTTCTGCTTATGCATGAAATATCTCCAGTTTTTGTACTTGAGGGAACAGCACCCACCTTGAAACACAAAACAATAGCTCGACGAAACGAAATTCGAAACGGTCCTCCTGAAAAGAAAACTAATAAAAAAGGTGGAAGGAATCATTTTAATAGAATTCTCAAAGAGTGTGAAGAAATGCTCGGTTATATGGGAATATCCTGTGTTCGTGGTCATGGTGAAGCAGAAGCAATGTGTGCTTATCTAAATGCAGAAAAGGTAATTTGTCTTATAATTTTTTGTAAAGAGATTAGTAAAAAACTGTATGATTAGTATCATAGCTTTATTGTTGCAGCTCGTTGATGGATGTATCAGTCAAGATAGCGACTGCTTCCTTTATGGAGCAAAGATCGTATACAGAAATTTTTGTACGAGTTCGCAAGGAAATCGCGGGACTTCTGGTGGATCTATAGATGAGTATACTATCGAAAAAATTCAACGAATTTTCGGTTTGGGAAGAAACAAAATGATAGCACTCGCTCTTCTTTGTGGTTGTGATTACAATGAGGGAATAAATGGTGTCGGTAAGGAAGCAGCTCTCAAATTGTTTAAACTAGTTGATGAGGATGAAATATTAGAAAGGTATAAAAGTCATAGATTTATTTGATTTTTTATGTATAAGATTAAAATTATCAGTATAATACAAAGATGAATCAATCATGCTTATTTGCAGAATGAAGAATTGGAGGACAGATTCTCGATTTGAGAAGATGGAAGCTGAATTATCGAACCCAAATATCTGTACAACTTGTGGTCACCAGGGAAAAATGAGAGCACATGTAAAATCTGGGTGTCAAGATTGTGGAACTCTCACCAAATGCAATGATTCCTATAAGTTGGTATATTGTTTATGTTTAAATTTGTTTTAGGTACGTGCGTTATAAAATCATTTTGTTTCTTTTTTCAGAGAGAAAAGAGCTTTAATGGCCAACGAAATCTCTATAAGGAAAAAGGCGCTACTAGTAGATGATTTTCCAAGTCAAGAACTGATTAATGAATTTCTATGTCGCAAGGATCCTTTGCCTTCAAGTTTAGATCTAAAGTGGAAACAGCCTCAGATTCTTAAATTCGTCGTAAGTTTTTTTTTCAGTTTTTTTTTCAGTTTTTTTTACATATTATTTTATTTTATGAAAAATATTGTATTATATTGCAGAATTTCATGGAGCGCCACGTAACATGGGAAATCGAATATGCGTACGCAAAAATTCTTCCACTATTAACTCGATGGCAAATTCATTACTTCGCAGAAATACCACATGACAGACGTTTAGCCATGCCAGGTTTATTAATTCCAGAAAAAATAAAGAAACCCCGAAATATTAGGAGTGTGGCTAGCTATGAAATAGTTTGGAAGGATGAAGAAGGACTTTTCGAAGGAATGACGTTAGCCTGTATATCTGACAAGGAGAATGATTTTGAAGATTCTCCAATACTACCTAGAGAACTTGCAACCCTTGAACCCCAACATTTATTTCAAAAGTGTTATCCTTTATTAGTAGAGGAGTTTGAGAATGCAAAATTAGCGAAAAAGAAGAAACCAGCGAAGCCGAGAGCGAGAAAGGCTAAAACTGGAGACGAAGAATCTGACAAAAAGAAAGGAGAAAAGAAGAAAGCACAGAGAAGACCAAGAATCCAAAAATCAAATGAAGTAAAGAACAGAAAAATCGATGCCTTTATCAAAACTACTGCACCTACTTTTGAAGAGTCCTTTGAAGCTTTAACGATCACTCCTAAGCGAATGAAACAAAATGATGATATCACTGTGAATAAATCAAACCACCTTATAGCGAGCGGTGTTAAAAAACGTGGTCCTCAGTTTGATAAAGTGAAAGAAGTTGAAAGATTAGATAATATTTTAAACGGTTCGCTGTTAAGAATGTTCAATGAACTCACGCCAGAAGATTTTCCAAGCGATCTTGATGATAATGATGTTGATATGTCGGCTATTATCGACAGAATATGTAATAAGCAAGATGCAGCAAATTTCAGTCTTGAAAGCATTAAAAACTTCCCTAGCGAAAATATCTTGGTATCAAATACTTCTATGAATTGTGAAGATAATTTAGAAAATGTTCTTGGACCTAAGACGAGTTACAAAAACAGAGAAAATAGTTTTTTGAAATTTATAAATTCCAATTTGGATGACATTTCACTGAATAATAGCAAATCAAAGAATGAACCGGATCACATGGATTGCACTCTACAGCGTCTTCTGAACGACCAGAAGAATGCTATTCGTAATAAAAAAACAATATCTTGTATTCAAAGACCTCCTAATATTTTTGCTATCCCTAAAACTCAGAATGAGGGTGTGAAAAAATTTGACCTGTTGAATTTCACTTATGAACGCCGACGAGACTCTCAGAAGGACGTCTTAGAGGATAACTCAGAAAAAAATATTCAAAAATCATTTAATAATTTGGACACTTTTACGTTCAGAAAAATGGTTCAGAGCAGTTCCATAGATAGGCTAGAAAATATTAATTCTTCTTTTGAACGCGTTCGAGACGTTCAGAAGCTACTTATGGATTATAGAAATACAGAAAATAATATTAGTCAACTAAATAGTAGTTTTAACATCTCTGAACTCAAACTCGCAGATCAGAATGAGACAGAACGACAACTAGATCTTCTGAATTCCACTTTTGAACTTCTTTTGAACTTGAACACAGAGAATAATTTTGAAGTAAAAAATATAGAAGATAATCCCAGGACGAAGAATGATGGTAGTAATTCAGTAGGGAAAAATTCAGAAAATGTACAAAAACCAATAAAGTTTGTTCTCGACAGTGCTAGACTTACAATTCCAGATGAAAACGAATTTACAGATGAATCTGATCTCTTCGATTTTAGTAATGAATATTCTCGAGTTCAAAGTCCCGTCATCGATTCTAAAGTCGTAGAAAATAATAAACGAAAATCAACTAATGTTACTCTTGATCAAATTAAAGTTTCAGTCCCAGAAAAAAACGAATCTGTAGATGAATTTGACCTCTTAAATTCTACCTACGTGCCTCTTAATCAGAGAATAAAAGAACTCCAAAATCCTCCCATAGTCCGCAGTTCAACACCTGATTATATGGCATTACCTGGAAAGAAATTTAGTTTCGGAATTGACGATCTGTTGAACGATACCGATTTATGAGTTTTAAAAATTAAGTCTAGATCATAAAAGCTTGTATAGATATACTAAGCTATTGAGTAAAGTAATTGTTATCTGCGGTTGATTTAATTAAAATCTGTACTTAATTGTAATTTTATTCACATTTGTAAATATACATCGAAATCTTACTGCAAATCAAGATTGGATTCTTTATAAATATCATGACAAACTTTTAGCGAATTCAAGTTCTTCTACATAATTTTTCATCGAATTTGTGGATTTCAAGACAAGTAAAGTTGCTTCGTTTTCAGTTTATTAATTTCTCCTGCAGGTTCGAGTTCTTTATTTGTTTCATGTAACTGTTGCACTTTTGTATTCATTTCTTTTAGATGATTTTCTATTCGGAAACTTTTGGCTGAATAATGTTTGTGTTTTTTATTTACATTTTGGTAAATATTCTTTAATTCTCGCATATCGCCCTTTAAGGTTTTCATTTCTTCAATTAAAGCGTTTCAAGTAGATATGTGCTCTTTATAAATATCTACATCACTGCAAGAGATTTTAAATTTGGCTTTGCTTGCTTCAATTTTCTCTACCTTTTCACGAAGTAACTGTGTATTGTGGTATAATTGGATTAATCCATTAACATAATTCCAGGGACATTATTGGAATTGCTTCCAGTTTGCCAATGTCATAATTTCATTTCTCACCTTTTTAATATAAATAAAAGTGGACTTATATGGAATCAGTAGTTATATTGATGATCAGAAAATGGCTATAACAGAAATATTTATGCTTTTCTCTGTTTTTAAACATTTTTTACCTGCTGTGGATGTTTTTCCAAATTCTTTTTCAAGTTTGAATCTTCTTCTGTTTCCAAATTTGAAACAGAATTACCTTCTAACGAAGATTTTTTTCATGTCGACTATAGTCTGGCTTTTTCTTCAAAATTTTCCCTGATTTTTTGATATTCTTAATATATTTTTTATTTAAACAGAAGGTGTGTAAAAATAATTCCACACTTGAGATTCTTGAGAGGGATTTCAGGTATTTATGTGAGTTTCGAATAAGGTAATCTGAAACTTATATTTATCAATAAAATGCAGTTACATGCTTAAAAAATCCCCTTATTTTACATATTACGTACTACCTGAGCCTGCAGTCAAACATTTTTATCTTCTCCATTGTAGATTTAAATAATTTTTGTTATATTAATGTACATAATATATATTTGAAATAGATTGATAAGAAAGATATTCTTTAAATATTTTCAAAAATTTTTCTGTGAAAAAACGAACGTTTCCACAGTGTTTAATTAAAGTATTTTGTTTTCAATATTTTCATGAGTTTATTTTTATTTAATGAGAGTATGAAAAAAAATTATATTAATATGAATATATATATATATTTAATTAGGAAGTTTGAAGTTACAAAAAGGGTACGAGAATAACTTTCAAATTACTTTTGAAACTTGCGAAACCCGTTATAGCACTGACTATTTCATATTAGGTTCCTCTAATTCCTTGTGTTCCTAATACTTTTCGAATAATTGGAATAAAGTTTCTTTAAAAATTTGACTTCATTATTAAAAATTGGCTCTATTTAGAGTGAGGTAAAAATGTCTTACTCATTTCTAATAACAAATGATTTCAAAACCGCTCTTGCTTTTAATTTTATATTTAATTGAGCTATGACATTGAATCTTGTACAAACTCAGAATTCGAGTGGTCAACTTCACAATTGGTGGTTTTTTAACATAAAAAAGTGTACATGTGCAGGTAAACTGTAAATATGTAAAAGTTTTATCTGACAACAGTTACTTAATGTGTTTCCATTCAAGATGAACAAAAACACTTTATTCTCTAATTTCCTATGCTTCTAATACACTATTTTCTGTTTTCAGTTGAAATTGATGATAAAGAAAAAGATAACTTGAGGGAAAACGCGGCTGTATTATTCGAGTGGTAAGTATGCATTTACAAAAATGAATTTACAGAAAAAAATATTTTATACATGCTTAGAAAAAAGTTTCTCACTTTTGCATTTCTTTGTTTAACCCTTTTGTACATAACTTTTTTCTACCTAAGTCGCAAGCCAGTTTGATATATCAATCAAAGTATAAAGTATTCTAAATGTTAAAAAAGTTTTATGATTTTGTCACCCTTTAAACATCTCCTTTCGTATGAAAACCACCAACCGAGAGAATATTGTAACGACAATTATTAATAACAAGGATTTGTTTTTTTATTCTATTCAATAACAACGAAGAACGAGAAGAAAGCATTCCAAATTGAAAAACTACTCTCTGGCGTCATGAAATCTATCAAGAAATAAAATTATTTGAAGAATTTGAAATCTTTCTGTGGAAAAAAAGACGCTTTTGACTGTGCCGAGATTCGAGCCCGGGTCTTTCGATTGCCGGTCAACTGCTCTAAGTAACTGAGCTACACAGGCATCCGATATCTCCTTCTCCACAGGAAGCCAGGCTCGAATCCCGACACAGTCAAAAGCGTCTCTTTTCCTGCAGAAAGATTTCAAATTCTTTAAATTTGTATTTAATTTCCTCCGATAATATAGGCAGTGGCAAAAATTTCGAACTCAACTACCTTATTTGAAATAAAATTATATTGTGTGATAAAAACGAAGAACTATAAGACAATAAATAATACAGGGAGTGTAATAATTTCAAATGATTTTGAAAAATCATTCTGATAATGGTGTATGACTTAATTTTTGCTGATTTTGACCTACTTTTAGGGGGTGTGCAAGATACGGTTCGTCTAAAGGAATTGCTCACAGAAACAACTAGAGGTTCTATTCTGTTGCAGCTCAAATTAAAAATGGTTCCTTTGGAACTTTTCATGCGAAAAATGGTTCTTTTAGAGCGGTTTCTGGAAAACTCCTGCAGGCCCTAACTTACCTGAGTTTGCAACAGACCTAGTCCGAGTCAACAAACGGTCCTTTGTTCGATGGTGAAGTGAAGAGATTAAGAAATTTTGAATAATTTGTATTCAAATGCGGCAATTAGCTAATTAAATATAAGAATTTAGAATCTTCTGATTCTAAAAACATATCTATAAAATAAAATAAATTGTTTTGAACGATTAATAAATTTAAATATTAACATTTCAAATTAATTAGTTGAGTTTGAAATTGTTGTCACTGCCTGTGCCTACATTAATCGAAAGACCTGGGCTCGAATCCCAACGCAGTCGAAAGTTGTTTTTTTCGTAGAAAGATTTTCAAATTCTCTAAATATTAACATTTTAAACTTTTAAAAATAAATTTTATATAGTTGTAATCGCGAAAAATCAATGATTGTGAATTATGAAATTTCTAAGTGCAAAAGTAAAAAATTGTTAATTTACAAATTTTAATCTTTTTTGTAGACACTGAAGCTCCATTAGCTTGGGTGCAGCTATAGCTAGAAAAAAATTATAAAAATTTTCAATGAGGGAAATATATTATTGAAAGGTTTCTTGGAAAGCGGTTTTTTTCCAGACACCCGATTGACAAAATTGGTTTTTTTCGATGCAAGATTCTGGTTCCTTTTAATATTTTTTCACAGGACAGAAGTTCCTTTTTCTTTCAGCTCCACTAAATCCCAAAATCGTTTCTAATTAATACTCTCGTTTTTTCTGTAATGTTTCTTTTGCAGTAGTTATATGTTTTTTCCAATCAGAAGTCTAATGTAGGTTCTATCTTGAATTTTGTGGAAGTTATAAATTCTCAATGTTACTAATACATATATGTACCGTTATGCACGAAAGGGTTAAACTAAAGAACTTGTTTTATTTAATTAAGAAAATGTGATACTTATTAGATGAGAACATCTTATTGATTTCAAGTTTCTACATGTTTGTGTCCAAAATACATAAAATGTTGTTCTCAAAATTTGGGAAATGGTAAATAAGATAAAAACGAACGTAGGGATAACTAAAAATAGTCCAATTTTAGCAAAATTTATCCGAAAATTCGTTTCATCTCAAAAACCAAAAGTAGTCTATCCACCTCCATTTTTATCTTCTCTACCATTTCCCAAATTTAAAAAAAATTCTATGTATTTTGGACGTAAGCATGTAACATAAACTTGCTACTTTTCTCATGTATCACATGCCCTTGGAAATGAATATTCAACTACGATTTAGTAAAATTATACAAGTTATTTTTCAGGGCCGGCTTAAGAAAATTTGGTGCCCTAGACAAAATAAATATTTGCTCCCCTTCAATCTGAAGATAGATTATATTATATAGACTATATATCACACAATTACTACATATCAACACAATTTTTGAATCTCTCTCATAGAATTGTAACAGAAAATTGAGTCATTGCACATTTGGAAAAATATAATTAATTACACACTCTTTTGTAGTAACGAAATTATAGTGCAAATACTTGCTACAATCTATCTTAATTAGATAATCACAAGTTTTTTGGTAAGGAAAATAGGTTTTCTTATGTAATGTCCCGATTTCTCGCGCTTTCAGCTTAGAAAAAGATGAAATAATTTCATTAATTTCAATAAACTGAGCAATTTCATGTAAATTCAAGAATAAAGATGAACATTTTCTTTCTCAGTTATAGTAAATAGACTTTTTTCTGATGCGTGCAGGTTATTTTTATTATATGTAAAATAATAATTATCATATAAACGAGACTTCATGAAAAAAGATGCATTTTTCTCTGCGACCAATAGATGGCATGTCTTGTTTAATCCATATATTACGTTTTCAAATCTATGACAGGGGGATGCTTTTGACCGGGTCAGGAAATAAACATGCGATTTTTTTATTTTCCCTCGAATGCTTTTATTACTGACCTATTTCAATGCAGATAAATTAATTACTAACTGTTTGAGTTGAAAACCATGTCTATCTTATCACTTAAACACTTTTGTGTCGGCATCAGAGACTTTTATTGTAAACAACACTCATATTTATATATATATATATATATACAATATGTATGCACAACAGTATTTTTTATGAAAAGAAGAATCTCGAATGCCTGTGTACACTCAAAAACATATTTTATTGAAATAACAAAATTTTGGTTGGCTTAACCCTAAAATTTTGTTATTCTACAGAAAACAAAATATTTAGTTGACCCGACACAATTTTTTGGTTGATTACTGTTTCAAAGAGTTAACATTTTTTGAGCTGGTTTCATTTATACACAAAATTTTTTCTACAAAAAGAGTTTTTTATAGTAAATATAAATATCTGTTTTAATTAGAAATCATAATCGGAAAATATCCTCCAAATTTTGATTACCGATTAAATTAAATCTTTGTATTTTCTGTAAATCCGTTAGAAACTTATTTTATCTGATAATGGAAAAAAGTGTGTTTGTGAAAAGGTAGAGGTTTTAAACACAACTAATCAGTTTTTGTACTTCATAATATTTTGAAAATTTATCCGGAAAGAAACCTATGAATTGAAAAGTAACTTTTTCACATCGCTTAATTCAATTCAATTTTTGAAGGTTTTTATTTTGATTAAAGCAATTATATATAAATTAAGATCTTTTCTTAATTCCTGAATTGAATATTGCTGGTGAAGAATAATCTAGAACTATGTTGCCGGAAAAGCTAAATTAAACACGGAAAAAATTATACGTCATTTTAGAGTATCAGGTCTAGGTCACTAACAAACTATTGGACTCTAAAAGCCGAAACCTCAGGGAATTAATTTTATCTGCATAATGTCGTATTTCGTGAGAGATAACCCAAATTCTATTCTTACTAAAAACTGTTCAATTTTATCAAAAAATTTTACTCTTTATTTAAAATGTTTATAATTATTTTAGAATATATCTATAATGATTGTTTACAAAAGCATGTGAATGTTTTTTAAAAAAGTTTTGTAATTTATAGAGAATTACAATAAAAATTTGAAGAAACTATAATTTGTTGCTAGAATTTAAACATTTTTTCAAAATTTAAAAAGTATTTTAAAATTTCTATAAAAAATTACAATTGTCATATTATTGTGGTTTGTTGCAATGTATCGTATTTTATTGTAGAAACACATTTCCATCAGGATGAGTTTCTCAAAATAAATGTACAAATACATCTCAGTAACAACTGAAAGTACAAAATACACAAAGTCGCTTTGATAATAGCAGTAGTCACTTTATAACTGACCAGGTGTAATTCTTTTGACTCAGCTTCACTATAAAAGAGGAGAAAACATTCATGAGTGTAAGAAATAAGAAGTCATGGGATAATAGAATCCAGACATAGTCATGTCATTCTGGCAAACCCTTTCACGCCATTTATGGTCCGTCATGTAAATTCACCGACGGTTCGCTTTTCATCCACAAGACTTTGATGTGCACCCTCGTTTGCATAAAACTACGATTTCTCGTCAAATAACGAGCGGGAAATTTCACGAATCAGCCATAAAGGTGGATACTTTTGAAATATTCAAATTATTCAAATTTGTCGAAAGGACTTTTTTCCTGGTCATTACTGTGCAAACGGAAGCTTGAAAATGGTATTGTACCACTTCTATTTATTGGAATTCCCTTAATCATTACTTGCTACAAAAACCTCCTCTTTTCAATTTTGTTCAAGTTTTAATCTATAGAATTTTTATTGAACGTTTTTGAAAAATAAAATAATTTTAGAGACCGATTTACAAAATTATTTATTTTGCTATTGTACCTAATTATTAGGAAAGAAATATCTTTTCTATCATTGCTGTGAGCTACGCTGCAGGAAAAGATAAATAATTAAACGATGATAAAATATCTAATGTCATTTTGTAATATTTGCTTCTTTGTACTAATAAACCAGATTCGGAATGGGATCATCTTATTTCAAGGAATCTATGTCCCCTCCTCTCAAAATTGAACATAAATAAAAATTAAATATGTAGGGTTTTAAAAATCTTCTCGAGCAAAATTTTATTGTGTGGAGTTAATTTCAATGTGAAAAATTCCACACTACTACTTTCCAGCAGTTTCTTAAAGTTTTTAATTTTTTTCATATGGAATTAAAGAATTGTATCATATAATGATACAAAATATAATCAAATTCTGCACTTAATAAGCAGTAATTAAAGGCAATGTGTCAATTTTTTTGAAGAAATTACAGGAAACTTGAAATTGCAATTTTTTCAAAAAATATTAATAAATTTAGAAGTAATTAACATTTTCAAATGTTGCTGAGATTATATTAGAGGCTATTCCCCATGGTAGCTTGATATTTCAAGCGTGAGAATTTCACGTGAAAAAGAATCGGACAATTAATTATAATTTTGCACAAAATTAAAAGTCACTAGTCAATCATAATTCAAAAATTTTAAGTGATCCTTGACAATTCTCAAATCTCAAAATTGGTATTATAAGCTTACACTACTGCTTAAAATTATCCGGATAACTGTTGTTTCAAAACGTCTTAATTTTTTATAAAAACAAGTTGAATCTGTTTTTTCGATAATAACATAAATGTTAATAAAATTTTGCATCTAATGATCCCAAGTTGAAGACAAAATGTTAATTTGATAAGAATATATCACGAGAAACGTCAAATTTTAATATTTTTAAAAAATGTTAATAACTTTGAAAATAATTAACATTTGAAAAATGTTTGCTTGGACGTTAATATGATTTTGAGTTTATAGTGATGAAAAATTCGAATTCTGTTTAAAATCAGCCAAGCAAGTAGGTAAATTTAAACAGGTGATAAAAATCACGCCATCTATATCTTTTTCACTGTTATTGTTTTTCTGATAAGTGTTCACCGCATCCTCATCGAGAAGATTTAATCGTTTTTTGCAGATAGGTACATCGACCTCTATTTCCAAGTCAGTGGCGATGTAGAATATAAAAAATACGTTCGTAAAGTATTATAAATGGAAATAGATTGAGAACTCAAGTTATAAAGAGATATACAAGCCAAATCGCGATTGGTCACGCGACAGCCCTTTGCGCCTGCTAAGCATTTAGAATTTAGACATTTTGGACCATCAAGGGCAAAATCTATATTATCCATGAGAGCTATGGCACGATATGGTGTTTAATGTTTAGTATAACGATGAAAACCCATGGCGAATTTATAGACTTATTCTCACCCAAGGTGGTCTTAGGTGATCCCACATCTGGGACGTAACATAGTGTGACTAAATATTGCCGGAAAGTCTTCAAACGACAATGGAATCTTGGTAGACACCACTTACCTTCATCCATTATATTCTCATTCATTGAGAAAAAGATAAAAAGTTTCATCCTGTTTCCAATACGTCTACTGCTTTCATATTTAAAACGAATTCGGATAGAAAAATCGGTTTTTGTTGAGTCAAGTATAATTATGAGAATTGGGAGAGCTTCTTAATTTTTTTGATTGTGGTAACTTTATTAAAAATAACCGCCTGGAAATCAACGGGGTTCCTCGTCTATTTACTAAAGGAAATGAGGATCAGTCTAAATTAATGAGAAAAATATAAAAAACGAAACTTTTGGAACAAATAAGTTAATAGTATTATGCATGTATGTGGCTTACTGGATTTCCTCTCGGATATTTTCAATAGGAAAATTGTCGGGGATATATGTAAAAACTTTTTCGTGATGTAAAAGAATTTCGTGATACAATATCAATAGCTTAAAGTAGTTGATCCACGATAATTAGACCTCAAGCAAAAATACATAATTTTGCTTTCAAGAATAGCAAAATTGTTATTAAATGGATCATATGAAAAAAAGAGATTATTTTGCAAGAAAAAAATTTGAAACATAAAAAAATAATGCATTTAAGAAATTTTATTTTTGCCCCAACTTTTTTTCTTATCGCTTCTTATCAAATTTTAAAAAATGATGCGATTTTAATAAATTATAAATCTCTTTTTCAAGAAAAAGATTCCCTACGACTTAACCGTTTCCAATTTTCGAAAATGAATAAATTATTATCAAATTCAGCAATTTGTTTATAAAAATTTCGTTTGAGAAAATGTTTTTTTAATGGTTTCAGCCATTAAAGAATTTAGTTTTGCAAAACAGAAACGGTGAAGTTGTGGGAAATCTTTTCTCTGAAAAAATGATTCATGATTTATTAGAATCGCAGAATTTTTTAAAATTTGGTAAGAAGCGATAAGAAAAAAAATTAGGTCAAAAATAAAATTTATTAATAAAATTATTTTTCTGTCGTTCAAATTTTTTTCATGTGAAATAATCTTTTCTCTTTCAAAATAGCCCTCCAATGACTAGTGGCCCTCCGATAATGTAGGCAGTGACAAAAATTTCAAACTCACCTAATTAATTTGAAATAATATTTATTTTCTTGAAAGCAAAATTATTTATTTTTGCCTGAGGTCTAATTTTCGTGGATGAAAACTACCTTGAAAGTGCTAAAAACAACAACAAAGTCATTAAAAATGATTAATAAATTTAAGGAGCAAGAGCAATGATTTTTGGTTAAAAAAATAAAAATATAAAAATGACCATATTTGCTATTTATCAATTTATAAAATCAAAAAGTCGAGAAATTAAAAAATTAATGAATTTAAAAATTTGAAGGACGTATGAAAGAGAAGAATGCATGAAAGTAGAAAATGTGTAAAATATAAAATTCGAGGACTTAAAATTTTGTAGTCAAATTTAAAATTTTAATTTTCTAAATAAAACGCCTTTTTTCCACAGAAAGATTTCAAATTCTTTAATTTAAATTTCTAAATAAGATTTGAAGATTTTTAATCATGGAAAGGAATTAAAACCACATTAGGGAACTAAGGCCTCATACCAATGAAAAATCGGGTAGTAATTTGTAATTAAAAATTAATAAACAATCGAACCTATTTTTATCTTCCAAGTTGAAAAAAATCTTCAGCTTGTAAAAATAATAATATATTTAAGGGCATGGATCAACCAATACAGATGACTAAATCAATAAAATCAGTTTCCCGATTTCATCAAGATTTTTCCACTATAATGAATTTTTTTAGCTGTAACTTTAAGACATAATATAGGACATTTTAGCGGATGGCTTCAGATTTCAATTAGTTCTAAGCAATAAAAAAATGCAATTCCTGTTTTACTGACACTAAAATTTTTTTAATTGTTAGAAACTAATTACATTCTACAGCGATCCGCTAAAATGTCCTTTATTATGTCTTAAAGTTTCAGTTAAAAAAATCCATTAGTGAGGAAAAATCTTGGGGAAAACTGATTTTATCAGCTGTACTGGTTGATCCATGGCCTTAAAGTATAATTTATATCTTCTTGTGATAATGATGTAAAAGTCGTATTTTTGATATTTGATAACGTATTTGATAGAGTTAATGCTACATGCGGTGTCAAATGTATTTCTTACGAAAGTAGGCCTTTTGAAACTCTTAAGAAATGTAGGAGAACCAAATATTTATTCATCGGTTGGTATTGACGATATAAAGTGAAAGATTAACTCTAAAATTCGTCTGCTATATATCAGGGTTTAATTATGAAAATTGGAAGAAAAATATTTTTTTTAATTACAAAAGCTGATTACCACAATATTGAATTTTGTATTTTTGAAGCTCTATTATTAAACGTAAAGAAAAATATTGTTTATTCGGTATACTGATGAAAATGTATTCAATACGAATATTTAAAAACTGTAGAAAATCAATAATAAATCTACCTTTATCACATTTTTGTGACTCGATGTTCATTTTATTGCAATGATAAATTTTCATTACAAATCTTGATTAAAATGATGTATTAAATAATTATTTACTTGTTTTGTCATTAACTGAGAATCAATTACAAAATATTCCTAAAAAAAAATTATTTTAGATCCAGAAACTGCAGAAAACGTTCCTTCATACACAGTTCGAAATTTCTATCGTAATTTCCCGAAGTACGTGTTGAATATTCCGATACTTGTATCTGGAAATTCTGAAACTTGTAACGAAAATAATTTTACGTTTTGGGTAACTCAAGTTTTATGGAGTTACATGTAACTAAAAGTTTTTTTACAGTTTCATAATTTTATGATGAAATTTATAAAAATTCTGTTAGAGTTTGTTAATTTAAGATATATTTTATTAAAATTCAGTTGAGTTTCATAATATTAAAAAAAAATTCAGGAAATTCAGTACATTTTACGCATTTTTAATATACCTTTATTCAAAAACATCATAAATATCGTCAAATTTTACGTTACATGTAACATAAAAATTTTGTAAATTTTCAAACATTTCTGTCAGTGTAGTATCTACACTGTTATAGAAATTTCTGTATATTGTATATATTAAATTTAAAATACTTTCATTTTAAAAATACAAACTTTAATTTGAATTATAATACACATGTGTATTATGACTTTTTTAAAAAATTTTCTCATATTACCAAAGCCTATTCCAAAACAGGACTCATATGTACAATGTTTCATTCAATGTTTTTATATTTTAGAAATAAAGATCACTGATAAGGACTCCGATCAGAGTCAAAACGTTTGAAAGTATGTAACTTCCTGAGTTATCATTTCTGGACCCTAAAGCCAATTATTAACATCAACATCGTATACAATTTTGAATAATATTTGTTAATTTTAATATAATTTTATTGAAAAGTTATTAAATTTAATATTAATGTATATTAGTTTTCCATAATATACAAATCTATTAATTTGAATTTACCACTTGTATATTAAATTCTATTAAAGTTAATAAGATTTTTAACAGTGTAAGGCTGACATGCGTTTAAATATATAGAGATATGGATTTCATAAAATTTCACGATAACAATAATGCTTGCTCAATGACGAAGCCAAATTTTTCAAATTACAAAAATTGTGTCATTTTGAATAATGGTAAAATTCTGAAAAATATAAAAATATACGACTTTTGCATTAGAAAAATGATATATTTTAAACATCTTACAAAAAACTTCATTTTTTAGTATTTTTTTAATTCAAAAATGATAAATTGAACAGAATTGGACAATACTATTTCGTTAAAAAAATAAATATTTACATTTAAAAATCCCCTAGTCTGCTTTAGAATTGTTCTATTTAAAAAACTAGAAAGAAAAGGTAAAGTGATTGGAATCAATATCACACAGTGGAAAAAAAAGAATATTTCAAATTTAAAGGGAGTCATTCTCCTCATTTTGAGTATTACAGAAAATATAAATATACAGTTCGAGTAGAAACACTATATCACTCGTGAACAAGTCGTTGACATTTTGTGTGCGTTGCATGACTAGGAACAAATGACAATAGCATGCCCTTAATGCCACGATACACAGCCAGACGTTTGCAAATTCGAAATCTTCATCGATTATATGTTTCCCTAGACTTTGAGTCGGCATCGTTTTCCATGAATCTTGGGTTTCCATTGACTAAGATTGGTTTGTTATACTATGATCACTTGCTCTTGCCGACAACAGTCCCAAAGTGGGTCGATCGTGTAGGAGGGCATAATGGTCCGTGGGCCTTTTTCAGAAGTGTGTTCGAGCAAGAGGTGCAAAGTAAGAATAATCCTTATTTCGTTGAGTCTAAAGCTGAAGAAAGATAGAGGGGATATGAAAAAAAGGAGCAACTCAATGCGCCCTACTGGGCCAAAAAAGATGCCGACAGAGGTGACAATGGGACACCGGTTTACTTGGTTCTGTCATCGGGACCACTTCAAAAGTTGCCGACGTCAATGTGTTTATTTAGTTAACGTCAAATTTACTCCTGGAGAAGTGATGGGCTACGCAGAGGTTTTCGTATGTGCGATCAGCACACAGTCCGAATATTTGTATCGAACAAATCTGCTCGATTGCCGTAGTAGGGCGTGGCTCGTGATCCCATTGTGCCCCTTTGACTTTCGAGTCTCGCCTCTTGACAAGAAGAGCTTTCAAGAGCAGGAAAAATTCGGTTTTTGTCATTGCCAAACTATTTTATTCTACGTAAGAGCTCCTTTGGAGAAAGATAAGCCGATTGAGAGAAAAGAGCAGTGACCTTTGATCAAGCTTCATAAAAAGCTTAAAATGGCCCAAAGTGTTGGATTCACTTTTTCATTTTTGGGTTTATGATATGCGCTCGATCAGGTTTAAATCTTGGGTTTTGAAAGGATCATGTGAAATTTATCTCATCATAGAAGATTAGTTTTAGAAGGCATTCAACAGTTTTCTGGAAATATATACAGCTTTAATACTATATGTGGTATTAAAGGTACACGATGTGAATGTAGTAAAAATAAAGATACTTATGGGTCATTTCACTCAAGATTTACATTTAAACATTTTTTTTTGCATTCTTCGGACACAAATATTCGACAAGTGTTTTTTATTTTAATATGATACTAAAACTTTTTGAGTATTGAATTTTTAAACTTTTGGAGTTTGGAAAAAGTATTTTTCCATAGCGCCTTTATTGAAAATCCAATTTTCGGTACTTGTACCTGAAACTGCGATTTTTAAACTTAGGGTTGAAATTATTATGTGACATGTTTGTATTCATGTGTTTGTTTTTTATTTTGACCCAAAATTGAATTCGTTCAAATATCTTTGTATTGGCATTGGATCAGTTTCTTTACATTAAATTCATTAATTTATGGACATATTATAAAAAAGCAAGCTAAAAACAAATCATATAGATCAAAAAGAAAGCTACAAAACAATTCATGTAGATAAAAAGGGGGGAGGTGTTTAAAGGCAAACGTTTCGGCCACAAATGGGGACCCTCTTCAGAGCTAAAAAATGTTTTTTTCACAGGACTTAATGACTAGGTTGTAAACATGCAAGAATTTATTTGTAAATATTAAATTAGATTTTTTTTGTGTTTTTTCTTTTTTGGGTTTCTATCCTAGAGTTTAAACATTGCTGGTACAATAAAGTTGCTGTGAAAGTAGCTATTTATTTTACTATTTGGGAAAACAAGCAATTGAAAATCGCTTGTTCCCCACAAGTGAAACACGTTATTTTTCCCAACACGTCCATAGTGACAATTGTACTTTCACCGTCTGTTTTGAGACGGGAAAATGGCTGATTTCACAAGTGCTGCTATTTTCCCCACTAGTGTGAAAATAGACATTTTCCTGCCTCAAAACAGGCTGTGAAAGTACAATCGCCACTAAACTTGTTGGGAAAAATAACGTGTTTCGCTTGTGGGGAACAAGCGATTGTCAATTCGTGCTGCAAACATCACACTCACAGACAATTGCTTCTTTTTTCCACTAGTAAAACAAATAGCTATTCCTGTGTTGCACTCGATATTTTTCTACTGGGCGGGGGTCAAAAAATGGATTTGTTTGCCCCACAGGGGGCAATAAAATGCACTATATGACTCGCTAGTGAAAAGGGCACTTTTATAAACAAATAGATTTTTTGAAACTTGGTACTAATTTTTTGTTTTTTTATCGATATATGTTCCTTAAATAATCCAGAGTATACTGTGAAAATTTGGAAATGGGTAGTTCAATACTTTGTGTGAAATGGATTTTCAAAATGTAGCTTCCGCGCTCAGAGCACGCGCTTCAAGCGCAATGTTTGACTTACTCGATCTTGCCCTTGTCAAGTGTATATCTATATTATACTATCCACGCATAAACAATTTTTATTGTAAATTTTGGGTGGAATGACTCTTATATAAAATGGGAATAAATGGAATGCCTTTGTTAAAAAGAAAATTTTATGTCTCAAAAATAGTCACTTTCTTTGGTACGGAAAATTGAAGATAAAGGAATTTTAGAGAATGAGTAATAATTTTGTTAGTTTTCTTTTCTTCGTCTAAGATGGTTTGATTTTTCTATTAATTAAGTGCGCTGAGAGAAGTTTTACGTCATTAGAGGATTGTGATAAATTAATAAAAGAGTAAATTTTTAGCGATTTCGATTGCTTATTCTTCTAAAAAGGACAAGAACTCACATATTTACATATTTGGAAAACTCAGATTGAAATTTTCAATTGAGTAATCTTGTGTCGGTTATTCATTGCTATTAGATACATTTTTTTAAATAGATGCAGAAATTGTACTAGTTAATTGTTTGTAGTAAAAAAATTTGATGAAAAGGATAGATTCTTAACCTTGAAATAAACAAATTAAAACCTTTATGGGACTATTGTAAATTTTCAGTGCTGTGTGTGTATATCATAATATTTATGTCCATCACAGTAATTCTGCATGCGTAGTTAATAAATTTACAATGAAGAACAAATTCTGACACTTTTATACAATTAACATAAACTGGAAATTTCATATTTTTCATATCAATTATTGATAAACAATCAATTATGTCTCATCAGCTAAAACATTTTACAACGGTATTAAGGTTTGAATAACTTTAAGCACAGTTATTAAATTTATGTTTAGGAATAAGGTCATACACGTGTAGCAAACTCTTATCTTTATTCTTTTCATGAAGCGCGCCTCATTAAAATTTACACGTAAGAATATGATCGTCATTTTTTTCTTAAGAAATATACGTAAACAATTTGTTTGATATTTTGTCACTGTTAAAAAATTTACGCAAACTTTCAAACTTTTTTCTGTTTTAATTTCGATTAATTCCAAAATTATTTTTCATTTTTTTAAATTTATAATTCTATTTCTTTTTAAACATTGCGGTGATTCTGGATATAAATATTTACAATAATTAACAGGACTTATATCGACCCTTAGTATTAATATTCAAATATTGTTGATGTTCTTAGTTGGCTTTGGGGTCCAGAAAAAATGTAACTCAAAGTTTCATGTTTTCAAACGTTTCGACTCAGATTGGAGTCTTCATCAGTGGGAATTTATTTCTGTTATTTTGTTAAGTAGACGGACAAAACGATGGTGAAAAACATTTTTACTTATATCAGACACTAAAAACAATCTTCAGTTTTGAACTAAAATTTTGTGAATTAAATCAACAGATAGGTTTATCCTAGGGACAAATATTCTTTTATTAATGAATTCTCTACACTAAAATACAGAATTTTAAAAATCTGATCCACTTGACTGAATGTATGACTGTAAGAACCATTTAATCATCATGTCATAACCAAATTTTGCCTGAATGAACCAAAACTGGTCAAGTGTTTCCAAAAACATTTGGTAGATATTGTAGTATTTTTCTAATTTCAGGAAATGTTTTAAGTGGATAGAAAAAATAGTAGAAAAGGTTAATAAAAGCTTGAATGAAATATTTTAAAAGTGTAGCGCTATTCAAAAGTCCAACAAAATTTTTCTACAATCCACCAAATGTTTTTCTGAATGACATAAGCATTTTATGTACCTTTTATATTCAGGTTTCTTGATACTTTTTCACATTTACAAGTCCCTCTTTGTGAAAACTAACCTTGAGAATCTTGATAAACTCTATTTACGTTACGGGTTTAGTACTTTTATTTAACTTACTTTAAATTCTCATTTGCCTAATATCATGTATAACTGTTTTACTTGAAAATTCTTATGATTCAATTATTTTAGTTGAGCAAAAATCAGTAAAAATCAATAAATATTTAATAAAAAGTGAATTGCATGTCTTCGTTCATTCCTCAAATTCTTAAGAAATCTTATAAAGTATTTTGACACATCCTATAATCCTGATCGATCTTCTGCAATGATTCATACTGAGAGATTTGAAAGCAAATTGAGATTTAAGAAAACATGATGAGATAAGATCAAATCTATATGAAGTTCTAAATTTTTAAAAGGCTCAATCACAACATCTTACCTCAAGATTCCTCGCTGATGAAAAGGCAAAAAGTCGGTGACTAATTCAATTTGTTATGATATTGACTAATTATCGCACAAAATTACTAATTAACAGTATGCTTTCATAGGAAATTCGACTTTAAATTTATAATTATTCATCAATAATTAATCAGAATCGTAACTAATTAAATTAGTAACTAACTTTTCGCTTTTTTATTAGTCACTTTTGACTACTTTAGATTTAAAGAGTGGAATTGAACAAATATTTCAGTTGGTTCAACCAAATTTTGCAATCAAATTTCCCATGACTTAACAAAAGATTTCAGATAATTTAACAAAATAATTTGGTTACATAAAATATATTTTTTTCTGGATATACTCAGAAAAATATCTAGTTGAATCAATTAAATAATTTGCTTATTATACATTCGTAACCAATTTTTGGCTAATTTAAGCAAATAATTTGTTACTCGTAACCCAAGATGGTTTATTTGGTTGAGTCAAACAAATATTAAAATAGATGCAATCAGATTTTATGATTTAACCAAGGATTTCGGTCGTTTTAAACAAAAAAAGAAACAAAATTCTCCATCTAGCCAAGCCAATTTGTTGAATGTACCAAGATCTTCGGTAAAGTCAAGCAAAATTTGATTGGATTCATTGAATTAATTTATTGAATCAAGCAAATAGTATCTAAACAAACCATATTTGGTAGCATAAAACAAATTTTTTGCTAAAATTAATCAAACATTTGATCAACCGCGTAATAAGCAAATTCTTGACTTGATCCGACTAAATTTTGTTTGTATTAACTGAATATATTCCTAAGTGTAGATCAAATATAATTTTTTCTTATCAAGAAGGTATACTGAATCTGAAAATTACGTTTTAGTCAAGAAGATTATTAACAAATAACATAGAGCGCATGAAGCTACTAAAAATTTTGGTTTTCCACACATAGAAGGATAGTTCGAGAAACTTTACTCAACTTTGAGCAATGTTGGAATATATAGACAAGTTTAAGGTTATTTAATATTCAAATATTTAAAGAATTTGAAAATCTTTTTGTGGAAAAAAGACGTTTTCAACTGCGCTGGGATTCGAGCCCAGGTCTTTCGATTAATATTATTGTAATAATTTCTGACGTACCAAATGTTAAAGATTGCATCACAGTTTGATAAACTTTACAAATGTATAGTAAAGTATAAAAATGTACGTCACAAATTATTACAATAATATTAAATAATAAATTTCATACGACTTTGTTGTTTATATAATTGGCTTTGGGGTCCAGAAATAATAACTCAGATGTTTACATACTTTCAAAGGTTTCAATTCTGATTGGAGTCCTCATCAGTGATCTTTATATCTAAAATATCAAAACAATAAATAAAATTTCTGTGATAAATAGTTTGGCATGGGGTCAGATCTGTTAGCAATTTTCTATATAATAACCATAGAAATTGGAAAAGGTAAACGTTTCAGCCACAAATGGAGGCCCTCTTCAGTGCCAACAATTTTAATTTGCATTAAAAACAATAATTATACACTAAACAAACAAAATCCATGCAACTTAATAATTATGCTGTTTTTTTTCCTTTAATAAGTTTATTTAAAAAATACAATTAGAGCATGCGAATAGACCTTCCAGAACCGTCCTCACTCAGAAATCTCATTAAGTTACACGAATTTTGCTTGTTTAGTGTATAATTATTATTTTTAATGCAAATGAAAATTGTTGGCACTGAAGAGGGCCCCCATTTGTGGCCGAAACGTTTGCCTTTTCCAATTTCTATGGTTATTATATAGAAAACTGCTAACAGATCTGACCCCATGCCAAACTAATTATCACAGAATTATTACTGTGGGTCAATATAACAATGAACATGTACGGAAACATGTCACGATATAATGAATAAAATATTGCACATATGAGTCCTATTTTGGAATAAACTTCGGTAACGTGAAAAAATGTTAAAAACCATGAGAAAGTTTATATAAAATTGTACAGAAAACACAGAGATACACAGAGAAACTGTTCATATTGCAATATATGTTTTATGTTATAATGATAATTCTATAAAATATGAGAAATCTAGGGAAAATCGAGGTGCAATGATAATTATCCCTAGCGGACTGGAAATTTTTCGCAGTCAAAATACTAAAGATTCGAAAAATGATATAGAACTTCAATATAGCTTATAGTAAATTTTGATACAATCTATAATAAATTATCGTATAATTCATCTAAAGTTCAGTATTTCGCTGCAAAAATTTCTCAAAATCACAAACTTTTCTCTAAATTGATACGTAATTTTGCAAAAATTGTAAACTTGGGTTTCTCCGTGTACCTAAACTGAAAAAACTAGTAAATATTTGTGTCTATAAATGTTACAGAAGATATAGATGCAAGTACATATATAATATAAAATTTTGAAGGAATATTTATGAAAAAGTAGCTAAGAATTGCTAATTCGAATTCTAGGAAAGTATGTAGCCTTCTGAGTTATTATTTCTGGACCCTAAAGCCAATTATTAACAACATCGTATGTAATTTATTATTTGTGGGTCGATACAAGTCCTATTTTATAAATATTAAATAATCTTCAACTTGTCCATATATCCCACACAGAGAAACCCAAGTTTCTAATTTTTGTTAAAGTACATTTCAATTTAGGGAAAAACATCTAATAGTTAGAATTTTCCGCAGCGAAATACTGAACTTTAAATGAGCTATATGATAATTTACCATAGATCGTATCAAAATTTACTATAACCTATACTAAAGTTTCTAATAATTTTTCGAATCTTTACTCCCTAAATCCGAAACAGTAAAAACTTACTGATTCACAGTAAAAAACCACTGTTTCGAATGTAATAAGTCTTCCACATAGAAATCAGTGGAATTTTCCTAATTCCACCAGGAAAACTCACTGGTTAATCAGTGAAATATAGTGGCAACAGTGGAATTCGCTGGTCAACCAGTGAGTTTCCCTAGTGATATCAATGAAACATAAAAACGGTTGGAGCAAAAGGAAACAAATCTTCTTTAGCAATAAAGCGAAACAAAATAAAGTTGGACCAAAAGAAAGACAAATATTTTTTAGTGGTAGAGCGAAACAAAATGAAGTTGGATCAAAAGAGTGACTCGGCTGTCTCGCTTTTCCTCCAACACTAAAGCAGGACAACTGAGTCACTCTTTTGATCCAACTTCATTTTGTTTCGCTCTACACCGAAAAAATAGCATACTTACTTCTAGTATGTCGACATACTAAAAATTTTCTCTAACCTAATATTCTAGTCTTTAGTACATTTTCCTATAACACGGGTAAATTTTCTCTTAAGTTCAGTATGTGTCGTCTTAAATTTAGTACATATCCCCATATTGTGGAAAGGTGCCTTTCGGAGATATCGTGAACTAATAAGTAACATGACCGGTCAGTGAACAGATATCTGATGTGCAGTATGCGCCACGTGGTGCTATGAATACTAAAATCAACTAAAATGGAAACTGTGGAAATGTGCTTGAAAAACAATAATTTAGAAGAACTTATTCATAGATTTTCAAGTAAGTTTATATAAAATGTTATATAAAAATAGAGAGGATAATAAGAAAATTTTTAAACTTGATTTTTATCCATTTACAAAAAATATTTTTGGTAGAATATAGATAATATAATTAATGGTCAGAGAAAATGAAAATCCGGCTTATTTTTCTCTAGTTTTTAATATATTAGGTCAAAAAATAACTAACATGTGAAGGTTTCAGGGCCTCACGGAAGACCTAATCAAAGAATTCATTTCGGAAGTTGGAATTAGAGTTGAATTGTTGGAATACCTGGCGATTTTGATAGCAGTACATACTGTTATAAGTGTAGCACAAACTATCTTTAAAAGAGGGAAAAATACTTATAATAAGAGGATTTTCCTCTTCAAAATAGAAGATATACTAGCCGCGTATTTTAGTATAAAATGTACTATATATTAGTATAATATACTAAAAGTAAGTATGCCATTTTTTCGGTGTACCGCTAAAAACTGTTCCGGATTTAAGGAATAGTATTATGAATTTTAAAGTGACATGTTTGATAACATGTCTGCTATTATATTGACCCAAAACTCATAGAATTTTTTTCATTTCTCATTATTTTGGCATAGGGACAGATTCTTTATATTTTCTTCGATTAAAATTTTCACTATTAAATATAAAAATACTCAAAAAGAAAGCAAGGCAAACGTTTCGGCCACATATGGGAGCCCTCTTCAGTGCCATAAATTCAAAGATTAATTCAAAATTTCATGAATGTCTAAAATTTCCAATCCGCTAGGAATAATTACCATTGCACCTCGATTTTTCCTAGATCCCCAATATTTTTTAGAATTAGCATTATTAACAAAAACATAAATTGCTATGAAAAGTTTCTCCGTGCAACTTTACTCAAAAGTTGAGTAAAGTTTCTTAAACTATTTTTCTCCGTGAATGTAACCATTTTGAGGATTTCCGAATAAATGAAAGAGCCTGCGGTAAACCACGAAGGTGAAATGCATCGTGTATCGTTATTGGTTAAAATTTGAAAAGTGACGATTCTTTTGGTGCCATTAATCAAAGCAAAATTTCCACGCGAGTGGATTCTCCAAGGTTCGCCGCCCTGTTGTAGGGAAAGATACAAAAATCACCACCCGGGCCAGATGGCCCGTGCCAGAACGTCCTTTTCCACTTGGCTTCTTTCTCTCTCTCTCTCTCTCTCTCTGCTCTCTCTTTTTCTATCTCACCGTCATTTATATCTATACACGTGAAACGTTGTCGCGTTCGCGTCCACGTATGGGAATATAAATAATCCTATAACGTCCCTTTATTGTGAAAAAGCAGTGCGGTGTGAGGGTATTGTATTTCGTGGTCTCGGCTGCCTGCTTACCTTTCGTGTACCTTTTAATACAGGAGGGTTCAATTTCGATGAGACCTAGACAGTTCGCAGCTCCTTGTGATTCTTTTTTCTCTCTTAGAGTTCAAGCATTTTGACTCAGGTGGGATGACTTCTTGGGTAAAGAAAAGTAAAGAGGATGGAGATTGTTCTCTCGTAGCGCACGTGTGCTTTAGGTTTGTCGCGGGTTGGCACGCATGACTGATAAACATCTTGAATAGTAGTTAAAGTGTGATTCGAGGAAATTATAAAATATTAAAGGAGTTGAGATTTATAATCGGATAAAGGCAGGTGAAAGAAGGTAGAATAGGCTTTTTGACTAAACACGTTATTTATGAGTTTTATTAGCAGAGCTCAATTAAAATTTATTCTTTTTTGTTTTCATAAAACTATGCTGAATCAAAATATTAACTTACATTGAGGGCATTACCGTAAATGACATAGTAAATTTTATTGATCTTTGGTTTCTATTAGTTTACTAATGATATTGAATAAAATGGCCTTTCTGGTATTTTTTTAAAAGATCTTTTTTTAGAAATAATAATATTTAAAAAAAAACAATTTTTTTAATCATTTTTATTTCCAATAAGTCTATGTTTTTACTGAAGCTTCAGTCCTTATCAAGACTAATAAATACAATTAAATGAATTATATAATGTGAATGAAACAATACAGTCCAAAAACGAAGAAGAAATATGTAAAAAAACGTTGAATCGATAGATTGAAAATGGAGACATCGTGTTTAGTACATTTTTTGTAAAATGGTTCAAATTACAAGAAGAAATTGTCCCTATCCTACAAACTTTGGAAATTGTTTGAAAATCTCTTAACGAAAGTTTAAAACAAAATAAAGACCATATACGTGTGACATTCAGTCCAACGTGGGGAAAAAAATTTGTTTCATCCACATAAATTTCAGTTAAAGTAGTCATAGCTGTTAACTTTAACAAAATTTTGAAATACTGCACAGAGAAGATTATTTGGTTAACACAACCAAAGAATTCAAACTTGTATCGCACGGTTGACCAATTTAATTTAATTCAATCAGAGAATTTGTTCAATTTAACCAAAGATATTTTGTTTGGCAACAATTTGGTTAAATCAAAAAAAAAAAATTTTTTAATTGATTTAAGGGTTATCCTGCGGTTATAGATAGCCTTTGGAAAACTAAATTAATTACCACTTCAATAAATGGTAATGCTGTTGTTTAATTCATATTCTAAGAGAAAAATGTTCGCTTTACTGAGAAAAAATTTCAAAATATAAAAAATGTCTTTTTTACAAGAATTACTGTGGGTCGAAGTTCAATGCAGTTTTTTCCAAGTTTATACAATTTAAAACTGATCGGATTTTAAAAAATAATGGCTCGCTTCTTCTTTAAAACACTTTAGAAGATTCCACCGTCTTGACTTTTTGAATTGAACCCTCTTTTTCTAACTACAGCTATGTGTTTATTAAACTTATTTAATTTTCCAACATTTTTGATTAGCAGATAGCAAATAAAAGATTAATTTTAAAATCTAAGATGGTGGAGTTTTCTAAAAATGTTTAAAGAAGAAAATGAGCCATATTTCCTCAAAATCCGATCATTCTTAGAGAGTAAACTTGGAGAAAACTGTAATGAAGTTTGATCCACAGTAATTATTACTAAAAGAACATTGTAACCGTGATTTTTATTAAATAAATTATTTAAAATCACATAGGGCAACACTGCCAGATGAATACAGGTTACCTTCAGAAAGTTATTATCCGTATTTATATAATACACAAAACAAAGTTATGGGCGCCAGACTTACCTCAGTCAATTCACAAAATAAGATCAAATACAATAAAGTCCCAAAATTAATCAATTACACAAATCTCTATTAATTTACGGATTATAACATTCTGGAAATTGAAATGGCTAGTCAGTCCCTTTCTGGATAATGGTAGAGGAGGTGGTTCTTTACCAAGGGAAAAGATAATCAAAAGACACTACTAATTACTAAAAATTAAACTAAATGAACAATTCAATGTTTAATATTTATTCAAAATAACATGAATTCGTTGAATCATAAGTACATTGTTTGATGATGAAATGAGGTTACATAATAATTAAGAGGATCTAGAAGGCAAATTCATATAATATAAATTTATCGAATGACACAAATAATTTTAGGATAGAAAGGGAAGAACTAACTCGAATAGTTAGGACCTCTCCGTCCGATATTCAAGACTTGGACATTGAAATTCAATTTGAATATTCTTTAAACATACATTTTTAGGATCATAAATATCAACTATTAGTTATTAATCAACACGATTAAATAGAGTTCAATCGAGAAATTTGAAATTTATTTGTCGAAATAAGTAATTAATCATAAAGAGACTAAATCTTTATCATAATTAACACATTTTCAAAAAGTATAACTTTACCACAAAAGAAACAATATTATTCACAATGAATGAGTTTAGCTTTATCAATTCAAAACTTCTCGAAAGGTAATTGAAAAGAAATCTCACCAACAGAAGTAAAATCCAATAATTTCCGGATCTTCAATAGGTAAATAGAATAAAGGATTGACAATATTTTAAATAAGGCGGGATCTTTATAATAAAACTGTTTTATTTAATCTAACCGAAAGAAAACTTTAAATAGGTCTTCACTCTTTGGAAGCTGCTGAGGAAAAGGTGAAGAATTTCCAACTTTATTTATTTCCTTGACGACTAATGTTGTGTATCCACAGGTTACAGCTGTGCTTTGTTTTCAAATTCTATTGGCTGAAATTCGATGCATTCCTATAAATCCAATGACTAATTCAGGGACGTAATCTTGAAGACGATCAATCTTCACAAAACAATTACTTCTGAATTAAATAATTAAATTCTTATTAATTCGGTCCAAACGATGGTAGATTGTCATTGCGCTTCTCCAATATCAGCAATCAAACAGGCTGGCTACCAAAGCATCAAGAAAATAATCCGATCCGGTTGGCACGCAGAAACATTAATCTACTGACACGGGCCTGGCTTCCACCGGCAACAGAAGATTCATAACGTATAGCTTAAATATAATGATAAAACCTTCCAAGGACATGGGATCTTGAATTTCACGCCAGGTGAAGAAGTTATTTTGTACCAAGGCACCAGCAAATGTACAAATGGCATTTCAAAATTTACCAATTATTCCTTGGGTACGACCAGAAGTAATTCATATCCACACTTGAGATAGGTTAGGACAGGATGGCGGGAATATTCAAATAGAGAAGGAACAAAGGAAGCAGGAGAAAATTTATTTTAATATTTTCTAAAGTCACTTCAAATCTTTTATTATACTTCTTTTTCTTCCAAATTCAGCCTCCATGTCAGAATTTCATAAAATAAAGAAAATTCAAACGGAATTAGTACTTAAAATTAGAGGGTCTAAAGTATGTCCAAATCTTGAAATACTGTGCAGCTTCCAAAATTGCAAAATGTAATGTCTTTTATATAATAATCAAAATTTTCTATAATCTTTCAATTAGACAGGATAAGAAAATAATTTGTTAATTAAGAAAAACAACTTTTGTGAGTTGCAAAATTTTGCAACGTCACAACATTTTCTATATTTTCAAATGTTTCCTTAGTAAAGCGAACATTTTTCTCTTAGAATATGTATTAAAAAACAGCCTCAACAGTTTTTAAAGTGGTAATTAATTAACTTTCCCGAAGGCTTCCTAGAAACGTTATGGTCCTCCTAACGCAATATACTATTTTATTCGATTAAAAACTTCAATTCATACAATAAACTAGTTTAATTAGCTGGTAAATATTCTCATACTGGGTGTAGAAAAAGATTTAACAATTTTACTGTCATAATTCCTGAAATTTACAGAAGTTAAACTATAAAAAAATGCAAGACACTTCGTCTCAACAATTTGTAAGAGATTTTATAACACTTTTTGACGCAAAAATGTATTTTCATTAAGACTAGGAATTTTTTAATTATTTTTTAATGGAATAATGTCAACCGTCTTCAGGTATCTTCTATATTTTTACATTCTCATCATAAACGAGAAGGTATTAGTTTTATGTAAAAAATGACTTTCTGTACACGCAAAAAAATGTGTTTTTGAAAAATCTAAAATTCCAATACTGGTTTCTGACAGTGATCATAAATCTCTACAAATTATTGTAATAACGTTTTTCGATCAAACTAAAATTAGGATCGTTGTTGTATGCTAAAACTTGAAAAATATCCATATCTAAATTCCATTTCCCACTTAAATTATATGAGATGCGAAAAAACGTTATTATACAAAATTGTTTAATACAAAAAGATCTACAAATCCGAATCGTTATATTTTTCTATAAGATGTATATCTTTCTTTTTAATTTAAAAAAATACTATTGAAAATCTAAAATTCAATTTTTTGACCATAATAATTATGTGAAGTAATAAAGAAAGGTGTGAATGCAAAATTGTTTCTATCAATAGAGTCTACAAATTTTCTCTGACACAGTTTCTGATAAAATGTATATTTTTTGTTTCAATTTTAAAAGTTCATTTTTTAAACAAAATATGTGATACGAAAAAAACTTCAAGATAGAAAATTATTTGCCTGACTAAGGTCTACGAATCCTCATTAGGACATTTTTTGACAGGGTGTATATTTTATAATTTCGAGACATGTTTGTATTAATGTCCTTAGTTTTTATCTTGACCCAAAAATAAATTCAATGTAGTTTATTTATATTGGCATTGGGTCATAATTTTTCATTAAAAATCAATGTTCAAGGAAACATATCAAAGATTTAAAGAGGCAGAAAATATATTGTAGTGATGAAAAAGCCAAACGTTTCGGCCACAAATGGGGGCCCTCTTCAGTGCCAAATTTAATGTACTTAGTGCCTAAGCTGTAAACGTGCAAAAAAAGTTATTAGAACTAACATTAGAATTTTTTGTTTTTGTTTTTTTGGTCTTTTTTTTCATCCCTACAATATATTTTCTGCCTCTTAAAATCTTTGATATGTTTCCTTGAACATTGATTTTTAATGAAAAATTATGACCCAATGCCAATATAAATAAACTACATTGGATTGTATATTTTATGTTTTGATTTTAAAAACTCTATTGAAAATCAAAAATTCCATTTTTTAACCAAAATATGAGATACGAAATATGCATTGAAATGCAAAATCGTCAACTTAAAAAAGTCTACGATTGTTTTTCCTTATTAAGATATTTAACCGCAAATAATTTATTTCAATCATGTAATTTATTAGAAAGTTACAGAAATGTATACAGAAAATCGAGCTGGCATTTGGTCACGTGATCTGGTTGATGTACCAGGGGTGTTAGTTGAAGTTTGCCGGTTTTTGCAATAAAGAAAACACTTAATTCTCAAGGGAATCTCTAAAAAATTTTATTCAAAGTATTGACCATTGGATTCTACACATTTTGCCCATCTTTCAGGCAAATCATGGATACCATTCCAAAAAAACTTTTTCTCTTTCAAGGCAAACCATTCGACGAGCCATTTTTCGACTTCTTCAAAATTGGCGAAGCGCTGCTCTGCGAGTGAGTGTCCCATCGATGCGAAAAGGTGATAGTCGGACGGGGCGAGGTCTGGAGAGTACGGCGGGTGCGATAATATTTCCCAATTCAATGCTTTTAATGTGTTCTTCACCACTTTAGCGGTATGAGACGATGCGTTGTCATGTTATAGGATAACTTTACCATGTTTTCGGGCCCATTCCGGCCGTTTTTCGATCAACGCATGATTCAAATTGATAATTTGTTGTCGGTAGCGATCCGTATTCACCGTCTCACCAGGTTTTAATAACTCGAAGTACACCACACCACACTGGTCCCACCAAACACAGAGCATTGTCTTACGGCCAAAGCGATTTGGCCTTGGAGTCGATGGGCCGACCTCACCGGGTGAAAGCCATGATATTTTCCGCTTCGGATTTTCGAAATAAATCCATTTTTCGTCCCCCGTGACAATTCGATGCAGAAAAGATTTCCTTTCGAACCGTTGAAGCAGCATTTCACAAATGATTTTTCGATTTTCCATTTGTCTATCGTTCAGTTGGTGTGGTACCCATTTTCCATGTTTTTGGATTTTTCCCATGGCTTTTAAACGTTGGCAAATTGCTCCTCGGGTCACATTTAGTGTTTGTGCCATTTGTTGTTGCGATTGGGTTGGGTCTTCATCCAATAACGCCTGCAATTCCTCGTCTTCGAACTTTTTCGCTGCACCAGGATGTTCATTGTCTGTTAAATCGAAATCTCCACTTTTAAATTGACGAAACCATGTCTCACATGTTCTAATCACTGGAACATTTTCACCATAAATTTCTACCAGCAATCGATGAGCTTCAACTGCTTTTTTCTATTGATGAAATAAGAAAATGTATAATTTAGTCACGTGATCCGATTGATCTATGGCCTTAAAATAGTTTTCATCGACAAAAGTTAGACCCCAGGCAAAAATAGTTAATTTTGCTTTCTATAATACAGATGAGAGTAGCGTAATGTTGTGTATTACGATACAGAGGAATTTATTGTAAAAATTGAACTGCGCATGTGCCTATAACTATACAGCGGAGCGTAATCTTCTTATTCTTCTTCTTCTTCGTACAGCGTTGGCCCCGTAATGACAAAGGCTTGTACATTTGAACTGCGCATTCTCTATTACAATACGCTACTACTACACAAGATCGAGAAATTCAAAATAGCCGGAACTAGTCGCGAAATATCAAGTGCAATGGACGAGAATCATGATGAATACTAGATTAGATTCGAGTGTACGCATAAAAACTCGTATACGCACCGAAGTCACATAAAATAGAATATGTGCCAATGCACACAATTCGGGTAATCACGAGACTCGCTTAAAATGCTTGCAGGACTGATCGCGCCTCGGCTTCGTCTCACCTACGCCTCAACTACGCCTTGGCTTCGATCTCCTGCGAGCATTGTCGCTCGTCGCGTAATAACCCTCATTATGCGCCTAGGCACATAATATACTATTATTAACACATTTTATTTTTGACCCAACTTTTTTTCTTATCGCTATTTACCAAATTTCAAAAAATTATGTGATTCTAATAAATCATGAATCATTTTTTCAGAAAAAAGATTCTCCACAACTTCACCGTTTCTGATTTTCAAAAATAAATTCTTTAATGGCTGAAACCATTGAAAAAACATTTTCCAAAACGAAATTTTTATAAACAAATTGCTAAATTTGATAATAATTTATTCATTTTCGAAAATTTGAAATGGTTAAGTTGTATGGAATCTTTTTCTCTAAAACGTGATTTGTAATTTATTAAAATCGCATAATTTTTTAAAATTTAGTGAGAAGCGATAAGAAAAAAAGTTGGGGCAAAGAAAAAATTTATTAATAAAATTATTTTTCTGTATTTCAAATTTTTTTCTTGGAAATTAATCTTTTCTCTTCCAAAATAGCCCTTCAATAATAATATTGCTATTCTTGAAAGCAAAATTATCTATTTTTGCCTGAGGTCTAATTTTCGTGAATGAAAACTACCTTAAGTAAATTGAATTTCCATTTTCATTTGAAATAAAAAATAAATTTAGTAACTTTGAAAAAATGTAATTCACATCTAAAATATTATAAAATTGACTTGTGCTTCAGTATCAAATTACAAGAAATAAACTTCAATGCATGCGAAGAATATAAGACCGAGCGCGAGGTCCAAAGAGGACGGAGCACGAAGCAATAAAATATGCCAAACAATGTCAATTATATTTTTGATTCTGAAAAAAAATTAAATGCATCCTGGAGCTCAAAATTCAATTGATTGAAATAATCTACAATCAAACGAAATATTGAATATAATTTCATAAACCGGAAAAGACGCAAGTATAGCGTCTGCCGCGTATTTGTCGTGTTCCGCAGCATAAATCAAAGATCTCGACATCGCTTCGTTTTGGATTCATCCACGCGGAAGAGCATAATAAAATTTTGCCCGCCATGGCAGGGGCGGTAACTGTGGTTGCACTCGACTCGTTTTCGAGGGTGGGTCCTAGCCAAAGGCTATTATGGGGCTTGCCGTGGGTCGCTGAAGGTTTCCATGGGTACCCATGGATCTTCGAGGGTGACTGAAGTCCTGCTAGCTCAAGGGGAGCGTGCGATACGAGGGGTTTAGCTGCGGGGCGTGGGCACTCCAGTATAGAAGGGTGTCATTCAAAAAATCAGCGACATGCTACACGATGCTACGATACGCATCCTCCAAATTTTACATTTCATACTTTATATCAAAATTTACCTTTCAGAGACCAAAAAGTTATTTGAATAACAGTTTTATATACATCTTCAGTAAATTATTTAAATTTCGATTATAATTAATACTGATAAACTTCAATATTATCATTTGGCTCTGATCGGAGCCCTCATTGGGGATTTATTTTGAATCTAAGAAATACAGAAACATGGTTGCTAATATAGGATTTTTTTGATAGAAAATTTTACATAGCATCAGAATAAAATACTTGGAAAAAAATTTTACAATTTTTTACTCAAGTCACCTCGTAGAAAAAAAGGTTAATTACTAAATTTTCCATCAAAGAAATTCTATGAGGGAAACCTTTTTCTGTATTTCATGACACTAATGCCAATATAATACATGAATTTTTATTTCAAGAATATTATAGTGATGGATGACATTTGTAATTTTGAAAGAACTAAAAACAATTAAAATTTCAGAAAACCCTTTCAAAAAAGAACTGTAAAAAAAATTTTTGGAAATTTTTTCGAAAATAGTCGGAAAGCTCAAAATACAAATGGGTCGTAAATTTTTCCAAAGATATAGTCGGAAATATTTCCAACATAGAACTGGAAATAGTTGCTACTTTTTGGTCGGAGAAATATCCAATTTATTAGGAAAGAAAGATATATTTCATAATTTAAGTGAAAAAAAATCCAAAAAAGTGCACGAATTTCCGTTTTTATGGAATAATTTCCGCTTTTTATAGGAAAAATGTCCTACAACTTAGGAAATTTGTGAAATATTCTCACCTTTTTGATATATTTTGTAGTAGTTTGGAAATAAGTCCGAAAATTCGGTCAATTTTCCTCAAATCTATGAAAAATTTCCACTTTTTCTGTAGGAAAATCTATGCTTCCTCAGGATTTAAGAAAAATTTTCTAATACATAGTAATTTCTTTAATTCTCTGTAATTAAAATTATTTATTGAGGACATGAACTAAATGAGTCACATGATCAAAAAAAAATTTTATTTTTCCCAAAAGTTTAACTACACTAATGATGTATGTATGTAGTATTAGATTGGCTTTAGGGTCACGAATAAAAAACTGGATGTCAATCAAACGTTTCAGCTCAGATCAGAGCCCTCATCAGTTATTTATTTCTAATCTAAAAAATACAGAAAAGGAAATTGTTGACATAAGATTTCTTTGATCAAAAATTTATGATCAATGCAATAATTATGAAGAACATATTAACGGAGGGTTGTAGACTTCAATTGGTTTTGATTATATTAAAAAAATGAATCTCCGTTTTATCGTCATTAGAATTTTCCTAATTACTTTAAACTAATTAAAGTCTACAACCCTCCGTTAATATGTCCTTTATCATGACCCAAAGTTTCATCCAAAAATATTCATCATTATGGATCAATTTCTGAGGAAAATAAAAATTATTTTTTTAATCACGTAACCCATTTTTCCATCCGCGTTATAAATAATTCAGATAAGTTAGAAGCAGAGAATCAAAATCTCAATTTTAACCTGGAATTCGGGCAACTATATCTGCAACTATTGAATTTTATCAAATCTAGAAGTTGCACCTATTCTTTTATCTAAAAAAATTTTCTTTTCTACAATACATATAAATACATATAGATTATATATATATAAGAATAAAAATGATTGAAAATCATTTTACTTAAGGTAGCTGTTGTGCCAAAAATCAGTCTCTGGAAAAAGAAGTTTTTCTATGATTTAAAGACTGGAAATTATATCATCAGCCATGTCATATGTAAGGAAAGACACTCTTTTCAATGAAAAAATTTAAAAATTACGAAAAATAATTTTTTAATAATGTTTTTTGTAATAGGATTTTTCCTTACTATCGCTTCTTACCAATTTTTTGAAAATGATTGAAGTTTCTTAAATCATAGCTTATTTTTTTCGGGGAAAATATTCTCTACAACTTAACCGTTTCCAATTTTCGAAAATGAATAAATTATTATCAAATTCAGCAATTTTTTTATAAAAATTTTGTTTTGGAAAATTGATTTTTAATTATTTCAGCCATTAAAGAATTTATTTTAAAAAATTGGAAACGGTTAAGTTGTAGAGAATATTTTCCCCGAAAAAATAAGCTATGATTTAAGAGAATTCAATCATTTCAATAATTGTAATTATTTTTCAAAATATATCGCTCGAAATTAAAAATCTCAATAATGCACTCAAAAAACAATATATTGAGGAGAAGAAAATTGGATTTCATTGAAATTCTGTATCTCCTTTGATTATAAAATATTTAAACTCCTTCGAATCTTTCGAATTAGATAATTTATAGAGAAGAGTTTTTAGTTTTTTCTTCCATTCAAAGTATTAGATAATTTTATACCACTTAAGTTTAAAAAAAAAATTGTCTAAATTTCATGTAAAGTTCGATGGTAATATATTCTCTTACGTGATAATAAAATTAAAATAGTCCACATGATTTGAATTTTTTCATGACTCTAAGAAGAGACACGCCTCTCGCATCAACAATACATAATCTGAAGAACCAAGTAAACTTCCCAGTCAATTTTTTTATTTACCACTAATCGATTATACACAACTATGAATATATACAAATCGATGACATATAATCATTCACTTGAGCTGTCACGAGTCGCTAGAGCCCCCATTTGACAATAGTCTTCCGAAAACACAATTTTCACGCAAAAAATGCGTCGAGCAAATTAGGTCGCTTTGAATGGTATTAAAAAAGAAGAAGAATTCAGATTGAAGACATGCTTCTCCAAAATTGCGTTATTCAAGTCCAGTAGCAATTTGTCATCCATGGACAGAATGGACAAAAACTGAACGTCACAGAAGCTCAGATCTGTCAACTTTTTAACATTTCTTACAAAAGATATAGTAGAAATGTGGTAAATAGGCCCCCTGGTTTCTTCTGCAATTCCCTTTCTGAATTTGCGTTTTCTATGAATTTTTGTATTTTTCGAAGGCATTTATATTTTGGTGAAACATCCTTTAGTATTCAAATCAGAAGGCATCTAATTTAATAATATAAATAAATACATAAAATTTCGGAATTTTAATGGCTACTTGAGTCGCCCAAATTGTTATTCACAATAGGACCATTTGCTTTGGGGACGTAATCCACACTTTTCAAACTTTTTTTCAAAAAATTCTATACACGACTTAGTGAATTAAATTAAAGTGACTGTAGGCTTGCAGGTAATTAAGATTTATAAATTGTAGTGCGAATTTACATGTACACTCTAAATTTGAATCAGTCAAAATCAACTGATTATCAGTGGAATTTGACTGATTCAAATAGCTTAAAAGAGGTTACTGTAAATCAGTCAAATTTCACTGATTATTTCAGTGAAAATGTACTGATTTGGCAGTGAGAAATATTTTTTTCACTGATGAATCAGTGAAAAGGTAAATCACTGATTCAATCAGTGAAAATTTGACTGATTCAGATTTAGAGAGTAATGCATCATCATTTTTCAATTTGTAAGTAATATCAACTTTTTGCAAAAAAACTTTTACAATTTCTGAGTCTGCAGTCGTTTTAATTTTTTTATTAATAATCTTATTGAAAATACTTTTAGTAGGGTTACAATAATAGTTAAATAATTCAATATAATAACTAGAATTTACTTTTTCATTCATTTCAAAAGTTACTTGAAAATTTTATTTATGAGCCAAGAATAAGGATTATCTGACATTTAATGGTTTCCTGAAAATCAGCTTGAGAAACTATTTGTAGATATATTTTATCCTCTATATTCTGGATAAGAAAGGGACATCAACGTCTCATAAAGTGAATGAAATCCTAATAATATCTGTCATATTCTCTACCTCAACGGAATGATTCGCTTTGGATTTTATTCGTCGTGGCGAAAAGGACAGCGCTAGATAGAAGGATACTCAATCTTGTTACCTGAGTTTATTTTTAGAATTCCACCTGGAAACTAAGTCGTCTTAAGATCAATCTTCCTCTTATTTTCCAAGCTTTTCCAAATTACATAATGATTTAATTTCTTGTTTAATTAAAGCCATTCTGTTTAAAATCATTTAAGACTCGTGCCTGCTCATAGCAAATTTTTATCAAATCATTTTTTTAATTTCATTTATTATTTTTGAAATATGTATATCTATTTATATGACAGATATGAAAACAGCAGTGGCCTTAGTTTCTACAGTTTTGTAAAAATTGAAAAAAAAAGATTAATTTCAGTTTATATATTTAAGCTGTCTTTGGTTTTTAATACTAGCCCTCATCTATTAATTATTAATATTATTATCGAATTGTTTGAAAAAATTGACTTACTCTCATTTAAAAAATCATAATTTTCTCCAAATGAAAAATTACCACTAATCCAAAAAGGTTTTCATTTATTATTATTTGAAACAGATATGAATGAGTCTTCAAGAGCGAGTAAATAATTATATTCCGCGATTTTATTTGTAGGACGTAGGTTGTAACTTTCGTCTATATAAATAGAGTTGATAAATTTGCACCTGAAATTCCTAGTAGTGGACTTTGCACCCCCTTAATTTCCAGGTATTTGGTAATTTTCAAAATACAGTTTATTCAAATAATATAGTGATTTAAGAAGTATTTATACAATTTCACATGAATAGCATAAAAGTAGTTAAATTTGAAATTGAAACTGCAATCACGAAAAGTGATCTATAGAAAATTTTAAACTGAAATGAACATAGTCTTGTAAAATTCAAAAAAACAAGGTATTTATTAAAAATGAAAAACATGAAAATTGGCAAGGTTTGTGAAATTAGGTGAAGTTGGAAAGAAACTTAGCAAATTCATTGTATTAAAAAAAGAATGACTAAATTATAGAAATTTCAAAACTAAATTTAACTTCAAAATATATTAGTATTTATAAATTAGTATAATTTTCAAGTGGCATTCGAGAATATTTTCGTACTATGAACCTTATTCTTATTCTATTGACCGTTCTAATAGGATTAGACTAATTACGGAAAAATAAGGATCCTTTTCGAGGGTTTATTGCTCTTCTGACATTTCTACTTTCAAAGCTTAAATATTAGTTCAGTTTCCATTTGCAACATAACCGAAATGGTTATACTATTTGGAAATATTAATTTTCCAATATCTTGTTCTGTTGGGGGTGTAACTGAAACCCAATTGGTCAATTAAGATCATTTGTCAAGGTGTTCCTTACCTGTAATGCTAAATGTTATCTTCCAGGAACATATTAGACAGGTTCACCTGATACTTACAGTTATTGACTTTGGGGTCCAGTATAACACCTTACAAGTGAAAAATCTATCCACTTACCAGTCATTGAAAAGGTAAACTTTACAAGTAGGGCTTTCTTACTTAATGTCAAGTAAAGCTCAAATGCCTCCTACTGACTACCTTTTTCCTTTTGTTCTTTGCTTGTGGCCCTATTCATGACCTTTCAGAAGACAGTTGATGGTTAAAATTTCATAAATTGAGAGAAGAAAAACCAATTTCTGCTTTCAAGTGATTTCATATTTTTCTCAAGCCGAACAGTATTTTATTATTAGAGTATTTTAAAAAAATAATACATTGATTAGGATTTATATTATAGAATCCGCTAAATTACCTATAAGAATTCCCATCAAAGATTGTAAAATAAATTGAATTATTAGAAAATCATAATTATATGTAAATTATTAGCAAAAAGTACGTAGCTTTAGAATTTATCATGCGTTTCCAAATAGTTTGGTAATTTTTGACAAATATTTTTCTCTGTGTAAGGATTATAATTTATATTGCAGTGGGTATAAAAATAGAGATGGTACACTGTAAAAAATTCGGATAACTACTTAAATTATAGTAAAATTAATTGAAACTTAGTAGAATCAACTAGATTTTGAGTTAATTAACACAGAGAAACTAGTAATCCAGCTAGCCAACGAGTCAACTGTTTAGTTTGCCATTTTTTTCTTCGGTGTATGGTTCTTGCAATATTCTATTCTCAGAATAAGAATCTTGATATAATATCCGATATTATATTTTTCCCTCTGTGTATTATTTATATGAGAATTGAATGATATTTGCATTTTTGAACCATTTTCGACATCGACCATATTGTGTTCGCGATGTTGAATTTCAAAATTTCAATATTATGAAACTAAACTGCATTTTCATAAAATGTATCTTAAGGTAGTTTTCATCCACGAAAATTAGACTTCAGGCAAAAATAGATGATTTTACTTTCAAGAATAGCAATATTATTATTGAAGGGCTATTTTGGAAGAGAAAAGATTAATTTCCAAGAAAAAAATTTGAAACACAGAAAAATAATTTTATTAATGAATTTTATTTTTGCCTCAACTTTTTTTCTTTTCGCTCGTTACCAAATTTAAAAACATTATGCGATTTTAATAAAGTACAAATCACTTTTCCAAGAAAAAGATTCCCTACAACTTAACTATTTCAAATGTACAAGGCTTTGTCAGTACACGCAGAGAAAAGATCAGTAAAATTTACAGGAAGTTCGGTACTTATTTGGACAACATGACTTTTTAGTAAATTTTACAAGAAGTTGAGTTCAATCAACAGATTTTCTGTACGTTTCACTCAGCGTCCAGTAAAATCTACTACATACGAAAAAATCCGAGTTAAGTTCATTGTACTGTACGCTAAGTGAATTGTACAGAAAAGCTGTTGTTTGAACTCAACTTCCTGTAAAATTTACTAAAAAGTCATGTTGTCCAAATAAGTACCGAACTTCCTGTAAATTTTACTGATCTTTTTTCTGCGTGTAGGGTGCTAACGCTGTACGAAGAAAAAGAAGAATAAGAAGATTGTGCTTCATTTCATTCGTTTTCACTCGTTTTTTCGCTACAGTTGAGAGTAGCGCAATGTTGTGTATTGCGCTACAGAGGAATGAAATGTAAAAATTGAACTGCGCATGCGCCCATAGCCATGAAACGAATCACAATCTTCTTCTTATTCTTCTTCTTCTTCGTACAACGTTAGCATCTTACTGGCAAAGCCTTGTACATTTGAACTGCGCATGCTCTATTCCAATACGCTACTACTACACAAGATCGATAAAATAAAAATGTCCGGAATTGGTCGCGAAATATCAAATGTAATGACTAGCGCCGCAAACAACTACAATACTAGATTAGATTCGAGTGTACGCATAAAAACTCGTATACGCACCGGAGTCACATAAAATAGAATACGTGCCAATGCACACAATTCGGGAAATTACGAGACTCGCTTAAAATGCTCGCAGGACTGATCGCGCCTCGGCTTCGTCTCGGCCTTTGCCTCAGCTACGTCTAGGCTACGCCTTGGCTCCGATCTCCTGCGAGCATTGTCGCTCGTCACGCAATAACCCTCATTGTACGCCTAGGCACGTAATATACTATTTTCTGTATTTCAAACTTTTCTCATAAAAATTAATCTTTTCTCTTTCAAAATAACCCTCCAATAATAATATTACTATTCTTGAAAGCAAAATTATCTATTTTTACTTGAGGTCTAATTTTTGTGGATGAAAACTACCTTAAAACTACCAAACTTTGACAGAATTTTCATAAAATTGATCATAACATTACGAAACTGTAACGAAATTTTCAGTTACATTTAACTCCATAAAACTTGAGTTACCCAAAACCTAAAATTATTTCCTTTACAAGTTTCAGAATTTCCAGATTCAAGTATCAGAATATTCAACACTTTCTAACTAAAAATTAAGAAATTGTTTCTTGAATTTTCTGAAAACTAACTGAATTTTCTAAGTCTATTTTAATTTTACGAAACTGTGACTGAATGAAACTCCAGTCACGTGTTTCGGGAAATTACGGTAGAAATTTCTAACAGCATGGTACATGTTCGCACATGCCCTTAATTCAATTGTTACCTATAGAATGAAAAGAAAATATTTTTAACTCAAAAAATATTGTACCATATCTATAAATAAATAAGAATTTGAGTGAGGAAAATGTTTGTATCGGCCTTTGTTTCACTCACAATAAAGTGACACAGACGATTCTATATCAATGGATTTTCGAGTGCAGGGCAGTTCAGTATAAAAGCTCCGTTTAGACTTTTAGACAGGGAGAAGTCAGGATTTAGGTTGCATTGAAGAGTGGGGAGAAAACGAGAGAGAGTGGATTGTTCACTAACAGAGGGTAGTCTTGGCTGAAGTGTTACAATAAATCAACAGTAGGTTCTTAATTCCACCCCCACAAACCCTGATACTCGTATACGTTACACAGCACATGACATCAAAATGTTCGTGCATTCATCGACCCTACTCTCTAAATCTGAATCAGTCAAAATCTATTGATTATCAGTGAAATTTGACAAATTCAAATAGCTAAAAAGAGGTTACTGTAAATCAGTCAAATTCCACTGATTGTTTCAGTGAACATTAACTGATTTAACAGTGAAAATATTTTCTCCACTGTTTCAATCAGTGATAATCAACTGATTAGACAGTGAAAAAGCAAATTACTGATTAAATCAGTGAAAATTCGACTGATTCAGATTTAGAGAGTAACATACCTTTTATCCTCTATAATATATTCTTGTTTTCATATTTTTACCATTCCGATTTCAAATGTCTTGTTTCCAGGATAACTCACTTTTTATGTCCTTGTGTTGTTCTATTTATCAAAATTCATTTTTATTGATGCTGAATGTTGAAAGATATTTAAATTAATTGGAACTTGATCATTTAAAATATAATAATGCCTTTTATTGTCTTTTAGTTTTTTTTTCTATTATTACATTGATAATGAACAGTTAATATTGTAACTATAATTATTGTAAAAGTTTGCACCAAAATTCCACCTTTTGCATAAAAAAATTAAATTTTGTTTTAATAAAATAAGTTCCTCTATTCATTTTATCACCATTTTGATAATAATACTAAAATTGCAAGTTAATCACTATTTTAATTAATTAGTCTAAAAAAATAATAATATATTAATTCTTTGTTGTACAAAACATGAAATTCGTATACGCTAGACGCTTCTCTAATTTTATACTTTTTAAAATTAAAACATATTCTCAGATTTAGGATATTTTATTGTATCATAAATCAAATTTATAACGTTTAGATTCAAGATTTCAAGGTGTTGGACTATGATATCTAGTTATTACTTTATGATATTTTAAATAATATACTCTCTAAATGTAAAAGAGTCAAAAAATCATTGAATGGAATTCAGCGACAAAGTTTTTACAAGACGGTCAGTTATTTTCCGTTAGTTTTTTCTTCTCGATATCATTGAACGATTGCGTCGTGAAAAGTGCGCCACTGACTTCAGTTAAGTAAGAATTTGAGCGATTCAAAATTAGAAAGAATTTAGCATCTATGATTTCATGGCTCATACAATTTAACAGTTTAAAACACGAAGAAAAACATTTGTTTAAAATTACCAAACTATTTGGAAACTCATGATAAAATTTTAAAGCAACCTTCTTGTTTCGAATAACTCAAATTTATTAGGACTTCTATTTTTCAGTATTCTGACTATGAAAAATTTCCAGTACGCTAGGAATAATTACCATCGCACCTCAATTTTCCCTAGATTCTTAATATTACTAATACTTGGTAAGTTTTCATTGACTTTAGAGTCCATAAATGAACAACTCTATTTAATCAGACTTTTCGGCTCAGATCGGAGCTCTCATCAGTCATATTTGTTAAAATTTATAAAATACAAAAAGGGTGACGCTAATTTCAAATTTTTTAGGATTAGCTAAAGTACTTACATATAATACAAAAAGATTAAATCTATTATTTATGGACCTTAAAGCCAATGGAAACTAACCAAGTATTACTAATTAAATCAAGGGCCAATACAATTCACTATTTTAATTAGTCCTTATATTCTATAGAATTATCATTATAAAATAAAACATACTGCTATATAGTTTCTCAACGTAGATAGTAAAATAAATATTTTCAGGGCTACCTGCCTAAATCAAATACCAATGCAATTTCAGTATAAATAAATACAACATTCTCAACTAATGATTCTAATCTAGAACTCATTAAAAACTAATTCCCATACAATGAAACGATCTACAAGTGCAATTCCCTGAAAAAGTAAATTAAGGGAAATCCTTAATAGTAAATCTGTATTTTTGCTAAAAGACAAAGCCGGTAAATAAATGAATAGGATTGAGACTGTTGTAGATGAGGGGGACACAGAGTAATATAACAGATGGGAGGTCTGTTCTGATGTACAAGAGACCCTTTGAGTCACGGTATCGTCCCAACATCACAAAGGACCGAATCGCGTGGCCGCAGATTAATTCTCAACAAAGGGTCCTCTCCTTCGGTAGCGCCTTTTCCAGGCCTACCGAAACCTACCTTAGCCTTCAATAGAGTACGAGGTTCTCTTCCAAACGCCCCAATAGCAGCAAGGAGGTGGGGTTCATCCCCTTTATTTCTCAAACTTCATCCCCCCTACATCCCTAGCTATATAATCCCCAGGCAACGTGCTTAGGAAATAGTTGTGACCAAAACCTTAGCCTGTCCACTAGGTGCCTCAAACTAGAGATCTCAGTCAGTATTCAATATACAGTTGACACTAATTGTCAACTTGACATCACTTATGTAACTACCAATTAAGCAATTATGTGTGACGCGAAAAATACAAGATTCTTCAGGCCCTGGAATGGAAATGATCATTCCAAGTCTGAAGAAGTACCTTCACCCGTTGAAAAAACCGTGAATTCTATAGTGAAGTGTGAACAAGAAGATGATTCTGAAAGTGTTCTCTCGAATGATAGTGTCAGTAATAATTCCGGACAGTTGGAACATGATTCGAGAAGTTCTTCTGCAAGGTCGTATTCCGTCAATAGCGAGGATTTATCAGAATCTAGTAGTTTGAATATGCTGAGAAATTTTGTCTTCGGTTCTCACCCTGGTCATCATTCAAGTTCTGAAAATTCAACCATTTCTTCAGAACCCTGCAAAGTTAGTACTTCAGAGCAGACAATGTTTCCAGCGAATTACTACAATTCGTATGCAGTTTACTCTCCTCCGGAATGCCTACCGCATTTCAAGAGTGGATTGATGCCAATTGATGGTTTGCCAGGTCCATTTGATTATAATCATCAGCACCATCATCATCTTCATTACGGATTAACGGGGATACCACCGCCGGCATATGCTAGTGTCCAAGAGGCTGTTAAGTACATTCATCAACAAGATGTAGTCGCCAAACAGATGAGGAAACTTCGGCCAAAGAAGTTCCGATGCGAACATTGCAATGTTGCCTTCAGCAATAATGGACAACTCAAGGGACATATCCGCATTCATACTGGTAAGTTTCAATTTCTTGTGAATCAATTATTCTCTTATTTTACTATCCAGAGAATCTTTGTTGAGCCGACAATGTCTATATCCTTATTTCATCTTTATTATAAAAATAATGCTTAATATGAAAAAAATATTCTTTAATCAAGTTTTTATCATTTCTTTTTCCATGTTTGATAAAATCATTGGAAATTGAATCAGACATTTCGTGTCTAAAAGGTCTTCTTAGGATTTCATTTTTCGAATTATTTTCTGCTAAATTCTGCATAGAGGGAACTACTAATGTACTAATGATATCTTGTTTTGAATTATAAATTGAACACTTCTTCACGGAAAAAATAGTTTAGTAAAGTTTATGGAACTGTTTAAGAGTTGGGGATACAGGCACTTACGGAACAGTGTTCTAGAAATTTTTCCAAAGTTTAGGATAAAATGCGAAACATTAAGGAAAATCATTGAAAGTTTTGCATTTTATTCTGAAAAGTTCTTTAAATTTTCTAGAAATCGGTTCCGTAAATGCCTCTATCCCAAACTCTTGAACAGTTCTATATTGAAATATTTTTTCCGTGTTGAAAATTGATCCTGATGTCCTTTAGTTTATAGTTAAATTTTGTTGTTTCAATTGATCTATATCCGTATTTTCTTTACGTGTTGCAGGTGAAAGACCTTTCAAATGCGACGCTGATGGATGTGGAAAGTCCTTCACCAGGAACGAAGAGTTAACGAGGCACAAAAGGATTCACACAGGCTTGAGGCCTCATTCCTGTTTAGTTTGTGGAAAGCGATTTGGTCGCAAGGATCATTTGAAAAAGCACACGAGAACACATGAAAATCGAAGCCCTTATCACATACCAGGAGTAAATCTAGGACATTTTGCAATCGGTCATCACATTCCTCCGCCATTCATTTACCCGCTTTAATATCAACATTTTAATTTGTGATTAATGTTCATATTTCCGGTGACTGCTGTTAGCTTTTCATGTAAATAAGAGAGTAAGCAGATTTGAGATATTTTAAAAGTTTATTTATTCAAAGGTTTATTTATACGTAGACTGATTATATGTAATTGCGTATTTGCCTTCGAAATAAGTCTAGTGGGACAAATAATTGAGGCACAGATATTAAACTTACTATAGTTCCTTTTGTCACTAGTGATCGACAGATAAACATATATAATAAATTTCAGAAGGGGGGGAGGGGGAGATATTTTTGATAAATTTTTATATACCTCTAACTTTGGACCTGACAATCTGCTTACCAGAACTGTTGTTCATTATAAATTTATATTAGCTTTGATTCATGTAAATATTGTAAAGGAAAGAGAGAACATTATGTACAAATGGCAGATTACGAATAGTTGTCTATTTTGAATAAATATCAATTTACCTGGCATATATTTGAGTTTCATTTTTTACTTAATTCTCTACAATTTAAGAATAAGATATTTAAAATGTTGCTTATATGAGATTATTCAGCGATAGGGACAATTAGAAAAATCAACTGACTAAATAGCTAGAAATGAGTTGACAAATGGAATTGGCAAAAAACTGCTGTTTAAGGTGTAACACCACTAAAAATCTAAAATAAAACTTTTTTTGGTGTTTTTTTTGGATGGAAGGAAAAGTAAGGGAATAATAATATTCAAGGATGTTGTTAACTATGTCTTTGATTGTTAAAGAAAATATTTATTCATAAATAATACAAAATGGCGACGCTGGAGCTGTTCTAGAGAGGCATGTTTTTTATAACAGCACGCAGCATAATTCCAACAATTTCCGTTCCATTTACCTCAAATTTTGACCATATCTTTAAAATAGCATTCTGAAGAAGTGTACGAATGGGATTTTCGATGAGTTGATTCAAACATTATTTATTGACAAATGATTGCCCCTTTTTTTTGTCAAAAATTGAACTTTTTACTTCAAATTCTTGCCACTAAGATCAAAATGAAGGTTTTCTAAATCCTCGACATATTTCTACAGCTTCACTCATGTAGATTGGGAGAAAATTTTTTGTTTCCTTTCAGATTCAAATTTGCGTCAGTTACACTGCGTGCCGCTAAGCGCCACAAATTCGACATACCTCCCGAGAATGGCTCCAGCGTCGCCATTTTGTACTATTTCTGAATGAATTTTTTATTTTTAACAATTAAAGACATGGTTAATAACATCCTTGAATAATATTATCCTCTCACTCTTCCTTCCATTAAAAAAAAAATCACTAAAAAACGCTTTATTTTAGATTTTTATAGTGGTGTTATCCTTTGAATTTAGAAGATTCACTTTACAGTTTGAAGTTTTTAAAATTTTAAATAGAGTTTCAGTTTATTAATGATTTTCGATAATTGGATGAATTTTTCTCAGTTTTAAACCTAAAGCGTATTCAAATATTAAAAGTCGATGTTCTTTTAGAATTATAGGCATTATTTTATTTAATACTGTGTCTATTGTATTCTTTTTTACAACATACAAGATACAATTTGAAAATAAATTTTTGAACACTCAAAAGAAAAATATGTCTTGCGTTATTATTTTTCGATCCAGCATTCTCAATCTGATGTTGACTGATTTGCCTTTTATGAATGTATCTCGCATATGAATATAACTTACATCTTTGTGTCAGAGATAAAATGTGATCCTTAAGATTCTTTCTTATTAAATATGATTTGTTATTAAATATGATTTGTTAGTAAAATGAAACGTTTTCAAGCGTCATTGAATTTTTCAGTGTTCTATTTGTCTTTGGATTCAATATAGACATCGACAACAATAAGATAAAAATTCATGCTTTAAAACATAGAACCCGCACGGAGAAACTTTTTATATCAATTTTTACTATAGTATTTTTCAATTTAGGGAAAAACGTATCACTGAAAATTTTTGTTAGTAAAAATACTAAACTTTATAATAATGATATGAAACTTCAGCATAGTTCATAGCAAATTTTACTATAGTTTATTCTGAAGTTTCATATCATTATTATAAAGTTTGTATTTTTAATAACAAAAATTCTCAGTGATACGTTTTTCCCTAAATTGAAAAATACTATAGTAAAAATTGATATAAAAAGTTTCTCCGTGCGGTTTCAGTTTCGTGAAAAATCTGAATCTCTTAAAACCTGAATTAATGTATGAAAAATTCCGAATAAAATTCTCAAAAAGCAAATATTCACCTCTTTTTTAAGTTACACGAATTATGACAATAATTTAAAATCATGAAAAATAAGTATAAGGGCGCTATCCAAAGTTCTTAGTACCCGAAAATCCCGATTTCTAGGCAAAGTTGACATAAAAGTAAATAAATCTACGTGATTCACTTGATAAATTATTTTGAATGGAATGAATTGTCATTGCGTGAAATTATTTTTTTAAACTCATTTTCATGTTCAACTCTTGTTAAATTATTTTAAAATTATACTTAGAAATAAAACCTTGATTCAATCAAATTTTTTAAGTAAATCAGAAAATAAGTACCTTCTTTAATTTAGATATACTTAATTTTTATTATACGTGAATTAAAGCTCTGTTGCTACATATAATTATATGAAAATATGAATTTTTATATTATGTTATCTCCTTATCAACTATTCTTTTCTGCATCAATGTTCACTTGAAACTTATTAATAAATAATTCTAATAACAAGTCAAATATTAATTTGAAAATTTTTATATTCGCACACAATATTCTGTTGTCATCGCGTAAAATCCACCTGTGACGTGAAATCTTAAGTCGGTATTGTTTGATGAACAAATATAATGAGAGTCATCTTACGCAATTTTATCGAAAAGTACTTTCGTTTTCTTCTCACTAATACAGTGAAACTTTCTCTTAGGTAAACCTCACGTATTTCCATTATCGCATATATATTCGCTCTCTAGTCATTATATCCAGTACTGTAATTTTTTTAATTGTATTACTATCAAATCGTCAAAATGTGGAAAAGTTATTTTCTCATTTTTATTCTCAGTGAGTTTTAAAAGTTAACAGTTTTCTTTAAAATCGTAATTTAACTCAACTTTTTCTTAATTCTTAAATTTATTAATCTGTTTTTGTTTAAGGTATTGTAATTTCTTCACAATACTATGCATCGGCTGATAAACAGGTATTTGTTTCAACAAATGATCTATTATTTATTTAGTGTAGGATTTGATATTATTAATTTAATTTAATTTTCTTCAAATTAATTCTGAATCTTTCAAATATTTTTTGTACCTGTTTTATTGCTAGAAAAAATATTCACACTGAGAAAACAGTTTTGTCAAATCAACAAAAATATTTTGTTAGTATTTAGCTAACAAAATTCTTTTGTTGTGCCAACAAAACATTTTGCTATTTCAATCAAATTTTGTTACTTAAACAAAATGTTTTGTTGGGACAACAAAATATTTTGTTAGGACAACAAAAAAAGTTTTGTTGGATAAATTTTTTTCTCAGTGCAGAAGATCCAGAAACGAAAAAAAAATAAGTTTTTATAAATCTACCTTTTTTAATTCTCATTCCCTTTTAAAATATTTGTTAAAATATATAAAAGAATCTCCCAATTTTTGGATTCAATTTATCTAGTGTATTTCGGAGATGATACCAATTTTGGAAATAAATTTTTATTCATTTTGGAGGTGAACATGTAGAAACTAGACAAAGTTCTTCACACGAACTTGCTTCTTTTTTCAAATATCACAGTATATTAATAATATATGTCTTACTAAAAGTCAAAGTGTTTTTTTAAGATGAAATTTTAATAATTTTTATAGGGCGACTCACAACTAGCACAGCAAGCATTTACACAATGCGTTACTGATTGTAAAAGTGACGATGATTGCAAGAAGAGTTGTGATATTTTCAAAGGTAAGTTATTGGCATGTATCAAGCAGGTCACGTGATGTCTTTAACTGAAATCATAGATGTATAATGTTCTGCTGAAATTAATAACTAAAATTAATTTTCTCTTAATTTAATATTTATTTTTTCAACCGTTTTCTTTAATTCTCACAGAAAAAAAGTCTTAAATTTGTTACGACTTAGAGACGATTTTGGCTTAAATTTAGCCAGCCAGTGTATAATTATTATGGAATATTTATTTAACGAAGAATTGAGCAGATAATCGAAAAAGTAGTTACAGTGATTATTTCTTCATTTTTTTCATTTAGAATATTTCTAATTGAGTTTGTTAGTGAAAGTCTGGAAAATTTCATCTGTAATAAAATGAGCCTTGAAAAGTTTCAATCGGATAAAAATTATGGATGTTTCATGGTCGGAGTCGATAAAAAATTTTTTGTTGTTTTTGGATGATATGATTCCACCAATAAAAAATCTATATTCTTTATCTGATTCAAGCTTCTGATGACTCATTTTATTGGAGATAAAATTTTCCATACTTTTACTCAAAAAACTCGATAAAAGAAAATAAATCATAAATGAAAAAACTAAGGAAATAGTCGGTTCGACTAACTTTTCACAAAATTGTTTTTTTACAACTGTAAGAGAAACTTATTATAGATGTTTTCATATTGCAAATTTGAAAATTTATTGTAGGCCCAGAAGGCAAAGGAAAGGACGGTGACAAAAATAAGAAACACGACAAAAATAAACGTAAAAGGAAACATTATGAACGAGTTGAGGATGATTTTGGCCACCACACTAAAAAACAACTAAAGAATATGGTAGATAGTTTTGTAAGCATATTCCCACACATTGATACTTATTATAAAGAACCAAAAAAAGCATAGTAATGCCTTTTTTTTGACATCAATATTTTAAATGTCTACGAAAGATTAAGTGATTATCTAATTGCAAAAATTAGGTATCATATTAATCAGTAAAGAATGGCAATACCCTGAAATAATTTTATTGTATTTCTGGATTTTGTTGATAAAAAATTCATGTGGTATAAATTATACTAGTTTGTGAAATATTGCAGTTTTATTTTAAATCCTATATTTCTGATAGTCTTAGACAAGTCTTAACTTGACTTTTGTTAGCGTCAATGACCGAATAGAAATATTGAGTTATGAAAAATCTAAATAAATTATAAAAATTATGAATAAGATTTCAAAATTCTTTTTCATTAAAAGACGCACACATAAATCTTACCTTGTTTACGTAAAAGAGATTAATTTTAAAGGTTTCTCCAAGTCAACTAAGAATAACAAAGTTGACGTATCCAGCGGAAAAATGAGAAATAAAAAAATAAAAAATAAATGCAATATCTAGACGTGTTCTGGACACCACCATTTTTCTGTCGATTTAATATAAGATGGCGTCGACAGTAATTCCTCGGTAACATTATACCATACAGTGGGGTTGAAAAGCGCTCTTCTTCAATTATGCGATACAGGGGTTGCGCCCTTCAGCCTGGACCCTGAACGATTGGTTACCGCAAGCCTATTCCCTTTTTTCACTATATTTTTTAGGGAGGATAGTGGTTACATATGAATGTTATTGTTGATTTTGGGGTAGATTCATACAGTGAGTTTTAAAAAGGTAACGAAATAGATTATAAATTTTCCCATTGGCTTTCTTACAAATAATCCATTCCTAACCCATATTCCGGAAAATTTTTCGTATATTTAAAATTTATTTTTCAATTTCAAAATTATAAACTTTAAAAGGTAAGTGCAGATTATAAAGTACAGTTTTTTTGATACTAGTCTGTCAAGTAAAATATTTTTCCGAAAACTGTTTGTTAGAAAATTACTTTTTGCGAACAGAATTTTTTCATTTGAAAAAAGAAATTATATTTATTGTATTATGAATTTTGTTTTTATTTTATATACTAGGCATTAGGAAATCATTATTTTGTTCTTCTAAAGATCGAAAGGAAAAAGTTAAAAGAAGTAAAGATAAAAAGTTCCTTATCTACGCGTTTATAACCTGCCATCAAAAATATCGTTGGTATCTTGAACATAAAAAATTCTTTTAATTACACAGATTATTGTACTTTGCCTAAAAACAGATAAGTTTAATTGTATCAACATTGACTGAAATACCTGTCAGATCCACAGAATCGTGTATACGCTTAATTATTTTCACACATAATCTCTAAATCCAACAGATTGTTTTTCTTTGGAAATATATGGTTCCTCAAGGACTTGCACAACAATATAAAAAAATTACAATATTTATACTCTGCAAATTTCAATTTAGAATGAGAATCATCGAGCTTTGCTTGCGTATTTTATTAAGCACTAGTTGCATTTTCATAACATAACAAATAAAATTTTAACTACTGTAAATTGCATAAAAGTGGGAAAAAGAATACGAAATTATCCTTAAATTAAATTCTGATTAGCTGTTTACTTTCCCGCTTTTTTTACTAGTTTTTTTACTGTCAAATTGCCTGAAATTTATAAATAGCTTTATATTGAATTCGGTTTGTCAGTACAACGAGACTTCTCAAAATGACATTGAATTTTGGCTATGTTCTACTTTTGTCTCATACGCCTACATTAGTAGCTATAAACAATAATAAGGCCAGAATCTGTACATGAAAAAGTTTTACCAAATTTCTGTTTAAATTTCTTGAAATCAAATGTAAACTGTAGGGAATCCCACGCTAAGATCTCAAAGCCATATTGATTTACCTCAATATATTTTTAAACTTAATACAGTTCCTTACACATTGAAATAATTAAACGTAAACATGTTTTTTAAATGAATTTGGATATTTTAAATACTTTTATATTTTAAACATCTCAGTTCTCATGGAATTAACCAACAAATAAACTCTATTACTAATCAAATATTGAATCCTTCTATTAACTTGAGTCATAGGTTTGAATTGTTAAACGAATATAACGACATCACCTAACGCAAATTTTACGGAAATGTACTTTTATATATTGTTTGCAAATACAACATAAATACCTTTACCCTTCGCTACTCCATGTGTATATAAACTCAATCTCCTGTAATTATTTTCATTACTGTAATAATTCAGATTGTGTCACTACCATTTTGTGAAAATGTGGAAAAATGATTTGTACGCTTTGATTTTCTGTAAGTTTTAAGATAAAACCATTTCCTTTAAAATCATAATTTAATTTTTTCTACTAGCGTGTCATAAAGTGTATTTTATTGCCCTCTGCGGGGAAAAAATGGATTTTTCTTATTAGCGGGCCATAAAGTGCATTTTATTGCCCCCCCTGCGAGGCAAACAAATACTTTCTTCAACTAGCGGGTTATAAATTTTTTTTGCCCAGCACGGGGCAATAAAATCCATTTTCTGATTCTCTAGTAGAAAAAAAATCGTGTGCGACTAGGGAAAAACATTAATTTTACTCGTGTGGTCGTTACCCTCGTTTTCCTCAGGCATCAAACTTCACACTAGCAAAATAAATTTTTTTTCCCTAGTCGCACAATATATTATTTTCGACCCCGTAGTAGGAAAAAATCGTGTGCAACTAGGGAAAATAAATTTTTTTTCCCTAGTTGCATAATATACTATTTTGACCCCCCCAGTAGAAAAAAAAATCGTGTGCAATATGGGAAAGACATTTATTTTTCCTAGTTATACAATATACTATTAACTGCCCTGCAATCTTAAATTTAATCTTTTTTTGTTCAAGCTCTTGCAATTTCATTTAACCTCTTTTCACCGACTGTTCAAGAACAGGTATCTACTTTAGCATAAAATATATACAGTAAGGACGTTTTCATACTTGTCAGTAAAGTGAGCAATATCCAATCTGACGAGAATTTCGAGTATTATTTCTCACTACTGACTGTTGTGAAAACGTCCCTACTGTATACTTTTTTCAGTCTGCAATTATAAAATAAATGAAGTAGAGAGATGGAACGACCCGAAGTATTAACTTCTTGAATATTGATGATAAAAATTCTCACATTGTTCTGCACTCATTTAAAACTAGAATGCATGTCTAAAGCAAAGCAAGTTAATTAATTTTAATGTACTTTGCGTTCCTTCATCTCAATAATATATTTCTTGATTTATAATTATTTATATTATACATTATAATTTATTTCTTACACTCGCGAGTTTTAGGCCTCAGGCAATAGTATATTATGTGCCTAGGCGCATAATGAGGGTTATTACGCGACGAGCGACAATGCTCCCAGGAGAACGAAGCCAAGGCGTAGTCGAGGTGTAGCTGAGACGAAGCTGAGACAAAGCCGAGGCGCGATCAGTCCTGCGAGCATTTTAAGCGAGTCTCGTAATTACCCGAATTGTGTGCATTGGCACATATTCTATTTTATGTGACTTCGGCGCATATACGAGTTTTTATGCGTACACTCGAATCCAATCTGAAAAGGTCGAAATTGCCGTGATTATCGCCCATCTCACTTGACATTTAGCGAATACTTCCGGCCCTTTTGATTTTCTCGATCTTGTGTAGTAATAGCGTATTGCAATAAATGCATGCGCAGTTCAAATGTACAAGGCTTTGTCAGTACGGTGACAACGCTGTACGAAAAAGAAGAAGAATAAGAAGAAGATTACACTCCGCTGTATCGCTATAGGCGGTTGCGCAGTTCAACTTGTACATAACATTCCTCTGTATCGTAATACACAACATTACGCTACTCTCGACTGTAGCATAAAAACGAGTTTACGCGCTGGAGGCACATAAAAATAGATAATTTTGCTTTCAAGAATAGCAATATTATTATTAAAGGCATCATTCAAACGAGGAATAATTATTTCCCATGGAACAAATTTAAAACACCGAGAAAAAATGCTTTTCATAAATTTTATTTTTGCCAGAACTTTTTTTCTTGAAGATATATGTTGATGTTGGTAATTGGCTTTAGGGCCCAAGGTTGATAAAAACTCAGAGTTTTACATAATCAGACGTTTCGGCTCTGATCGGAGCCCTCATCAGTGATTTATTTAAGTCTAAAAATACAGAAAAAAGGTTAGCTAACAGGATTTCTTGTATAAAATTTTCAAGTAATTATCATTCTGTTTTTACATGTAGGTAAATACCGAAGTTTTTAACATTTATGCGATTCTAATGAATCACGGATCATTTTTTCAAGAAAAAGATTCTTTGCAACTTGCTTGTTTCCAATTTTTAAAAATAAATTCTTTAATGGCTGAAACCGTTAAAAAACAATTGTCCAAAAAGAAATTTTTATAAACAAATTGCTAAAGATAATTAGTTTATTTTCACAAAATGGAAACCGTCAAGCTGTAGAGAATCTTTTTCCTGAAAAAATTATCCGTGATTCATTATAATCGCATAAATTTTAAAAACTTCGGTAAAAAAAAATTTGGGGCAAAAATAAAATTTATTAATAAAATTATTTTTTGGCCTTCCAAATTTTTTTTTTGGAAAATAATCTTTCCCCTTTTAATTTATCCCTTTAACAGTAATATTGCTATTCTTGAAAGCAAAATTATCTATTTTTGCCTAAGGCCTAATTTTCGCGAGTCTACTACCTTGAGGCCGTGTGGTGAGGTCTACTCTCTAAACCTGAATCAGCGAAATAGTCACTGATGATATCAGTGAAAATATATCAACTGATGAATCAGTGACTTACTTTGATTTCGCTCAGAAATCGGTGAACGCTTCACGTGAACATAACTTTTCACGTATTTTGATCGTCCCTGCGAGTGATTGAAGTATAAAGATGGATCTTTAATTTTCAATTATACATAATATAATAATACACAATAATAATTACAATATATAATAATAATTACGCAATTTCTTTTTAGTATTGTTTAACCTAGAATAAACGAGTTCATCGATCGTTAAAATACATTGCTCGTTTTATTATTCCCACCTGAAGATTTCACTGATTCAATAAGTGAGTGCACTTTATTTCACTGATTCATCAGTCGATTTTCACTGATTATCAGTGAAAAACCTATAGCTGCTGCCATCAGTGTATAGTCACTACCAATCAGTGGCCGTTCACTGATTCAGGTTTAGAGAGTATCATTGCCAATTATATACGACCGCTTTATAATTGTAATAATAATTTGAACAAATTTTCGGGAGAAGACAACAATGCAGAAAAATGTAACGCATTACTCTCTTGTCCGGAAAATTTATTAAAATTATTATTTTAATTATAAAGCGGTTGTATATAATTGGTGACGTCAGAGCCTACCACATGCTCTCTAAACCTGAATCAGTGAAATAGTCACTGATTATATCAGTAAAAATATATCAACTGATTATATCAGTAAAAATATATCAACTGATAAATCAGTGCCCTGCTTTGATTTCACTGAGGAATCAGTGAACGCGCCACGTGAACATAATCTTCAAATTCGCGAAGTTCCTGCGAACGATTAAAGTATAACGATGGATCCTTAATTTTTAATTACACATAATATAATTATGCACAATAATAATGACGTAATTTCTTTTTGGTGTTGTTTAACCTAAAATAAACGTGTTCATCGATCATTAAAATATATTGTTGCTTTTATTATTCCCACCTGAAGATTTTACTGATTCAATAAGTGAGTTCAATCTATTTCACTGATTCGTCAGTCGAATTTCACTGATTCTCAATGAAAAACTTATAGCTGCTGCCTTCAGTGAATAGTCACTGCGAATCAGTGACTGTTCACTGATTTAGGTTTAGAGAGTAGTGGCCTTAATAATAGCCGATGCTTTTTTAGAGTTTAAATATTAATAATTTGTGCAGAAAACTGGCGGGGGCGATGGAGGGTTAGGCGGACTTGGAGATATGATGAACCTGGCAGGCTTAGGTGGTGGTGGAGGTGGGGGAGGAGCTGGAGCTGGGAAAGATGATGGACTGGGTAGTTTAGGAGGATTATTTAATGCACTTGGTGGTGCAGGAGGTGGTGCATCGGGGGGTAACCAAACATCGCAAACTGCTCAACCACCGCCAGCGAAATCTCCATCTCCATCACCATCACCTACAAAAACGCCTGCATCGCCGGATCCAAATGCAGGTAAACTGATGAATTTTTAACCATCTACTTAGTTATAATTATAGGATCGCGAAAAGGAGCCATATTCAAATATTATTTTAAAATATTTGAAATATTTGAATCAAATATTATATTTGTTTTATTCTTGTTATTAAAATAATTAAAATACGTTAGAGATCGCCCATGCAGAAATCGCTATTTGGGATTCCCGATTTGGACCCATCCAGGGCCACAGCAAAATTTCTGCACGGTCGTGTACAATTTTATATATGTTTACAACAGTTGATTGATGATATTTTTTTGGGGAATGGGGTTGTATTTTTATTTAACATTCATGGAAAAAACGCAAGGATAAATGCCCTCCTAATGTACCTTTTTTGTGATATACTTGTCCATGAATCATTATCTTTTCTAGTCTTTCTTAGAATATAATTTCTAAACCTTAAAAGTATATGTATGGTAACTGAACTCGTGTGGAAATTTTGTCATGGCGTTAGCCAGGCCCCAACTAGGAAAAACCGGGCCCCAACTTGGGTATCGAGGCAGGACCAAACCGCAAATGAAACGCCTAAACCGACCAAAGCCTACCTCAGGGCCCAGTTTGGTCCCAACTTGGCACCGTTCATTTTATGAGTCTCAGCCATATTAAATCAGTGCCTCAGTCATATTAATATTTTTTTAATGTCTTCATGTAACCCTTCTAGAATAATTTTCGAGATTTAAAATGTAGTCCAAGTCATATTTTAATATTATTAACAAATATTTTGAATTAAATTTGATTTTGAGATTACACTGAAACCAAGTATGAACTTTTTAAAAAACTTCCAATGGAATTCACGACAGCCCTTTTATTTATTAAAAATAAAAGTGTCAAACACGCAGTTAAAATAAATTAAACAATTTAACACTTTATTACAACCTCAAAAATGACAGATTCAAAGTCTAATTTACAAATTTGATTTACTTACTATCGTTTTCATTGCTTACTCTTCTTGCTTTAATTATCGCAAATAATAATTTAATAAAAAATAAAAAATAAACAATTTAATAAAAAAAAATTTGGCAATTTCCACACGGGAAATTCAAATATACATCGAATTTAACATACTTGTTGCTGATTAAGGGGACTTTTACTTTCTAAATTGAAAAAAAAGACAATATTTAAATATTTGAAAAAAACTATTTTATTTATAATTATAATTTTTTTCATACATCGTTAACAATGTTTTAAGGTGCATAAAAAATTTTTTTGGGCACTTTTAATTACTTTTTACCACTGCAGAGGGCGTCTCCCAAAAGATGCATTTTAATTTGCGGGACACTTTTCTACCTTCCTGTAAGAAATTTATTAAAAATTGCAACGTGATTCAATTCATGAGACTTGGAACTAAACAATAAACATTTAAAAAGTTAATTTTTTTATATTTGTATGGCCTTTATACGCGATTTTATGAAAAGTTCGAAAAAACGCCTCTTTTGGGGATGAATTTATCCCTGTACTAAAAAGATGGGGTGGTTTTTTAAACTTTTTAGAGGTTTATTTACTAGTTGTTTGTGTAAAGTATCAAAAAAATTTTGGTTTACTGAGATTGGTTTAGTAGATTTTGAGAAAAACGTCTCCCAGATTTGAAAAACGTGATTTCGAGAAAAACGCGTTTAATGTTTTTTTACTATAAAAAATGTATTATAAATATAGCTATAACATTCTTTCTATTTCGAATTTCTTAATAAAATTTTAGGGCAGTATTTCTATAATACTAAGAAACATTTTTACGTAAAAAAAAATCGATTTTTTTCAAATTTAGAAAGTAAAATGCTGTGCATGAGTTGTAGCTTTTTTATGATATCTTTATGGCTAATTTTGGCATCGAAATAAAAAAATGTAATTCCATGCCAATAGAATTGTTTCTATAGTTTTTGTGAAGCCTTTGTAATTGTATCATACGTGTTATAATATTCTAATATGAAACGAGCTGTGAAAATTTAATTTCATAGACGTATATATATATTAATTTTAGTACATGCACGTATGTATATCGTATATTTAATGGAAAATAAGTTAAGTTTTTTACATATATAGTTCGTACCTATAAAAGAATTTTATTATAGATATTTATATTCTGTAAATTTTCAAATATATTTTAGCAACACTAAAAGCGATTCAGAAAGAATTGGATGAGTTACATAAGGAAAGAAAGAAACTGGAAGAGGAAAAGAAGCGACAAAAGCATTCGGAACATCCGAAACACCATCCGCCAGCGTCGCCTCCAAAGAAACCTAAATATGTTTCAGAAAGTGTTAGGAAACGCTGGGGAAAGCAATTGCATAAAATTCATAAGGATATGGAAGGCATGGTGCCATTTCCTGTTGTTGCTTTTAAGAACACCGATCGATAATATCCTTTTATCTTGAGGCATCGACATATCTCAAGAAATACGCATCGTACAGAAAAAACGTACGCAATAATAATATATTATGCAACTAGGCAAAACAAATTTATTTTGCGCACGTGAAGTTTGATGCCCGAGCAAAGCGAGGGTAACAACCACACGAGTAAAATTAATGTTTTTCCCGTATCACACACGATTTTTTTCTACTAAGGGTTCAGAAAATGGATTTGTTTGCCCCGCCCGGGGCAATAAAATCCACTTTATGTCCCGCTACTAGAAAAAAACCTTATTTTCAAGGGGACAAAGTGAATCCGCAAAACTTTACCTCACACCCTGGAGGTGGAAGGGGGGTAACTTTGAAATTTGCAATAGGTACCTCTATTTTTGATTGCAGATTCGGATTCTCCATTTAAAAATATATAAGTTTTATTCAAATTTTTTTATACGATGCGTATTTCTGAGATATTTCGATGTCTCAAGATAAAAAATTCACCCTGTATACCATTTGGACAGGGCAATTAAAAATTAAATAAATCTGCGTTAGCGAAAATATCCTGGAACCATTAAATCAATTGTTAAGTAATGATTAATAACTTGATAGGAATCATATTTGATGAAAAAAAAGGATATATTATGAGAAAATAAAAACTGTGATTCATGAAGAGAGTAAATAAAATTTAGAAATTGAATATTACATTTTCAAAAAAATAGTTTCTGTTCCACTATTTCCTATCAATTTAATCGAAGATACGTCAACAATATTTATAAATAAATGAATTATTAATCAATAATGAAATTTGCAAAAATCAAAATTTTCCACAATTTACTGATAATTTAATATACGTAAAGGAGAGTAAAAAGTATTATTCTTTCATTATGCGATTATCGATCGATCATTTCTGCTGTTTCGCGCCAGGGGCCCAAAATCACATTTCCCGTGCGGGTATCAAAAAACAGTATATTGTGCAATTTTTTCAATAGAAAAAAAATATTTGTATCCCGAGTCGAAATTTCGAGGGCTTCATATGAGCCTCTTGGTGATGTTGAAGCTCATTTGAAACATCTTAAGCCTCCACAACCTCTTTAAAGCCTATTGATAATCGTTAAGTCATCATTTAACCCTCTTTAGCCTCTGTATTTTATTTTTCAACCTCCTTTAACGCTCAGGAACCTCTTCGATCGAGAAGAGCCTCACAGGCACTTTTCCCGTCGTAATGCACACCGAATAAAATTCCTTGTACCCGTATACTATTTTTCCTAGTTAGGACAGGCGCCAACTTTGCAATCCTAGTTAAAATGACAAAGTTCAAGTTTAGTAAGAAAAACAAAGAAAGCAAGTTGATTTGACGGACAGATCCTTTCAGGCGCATGTATTAAACGTAACCAAAAAACAACTTTACGTTTATGATCTACTAGAGCAAAATTTATATTGATAAAAGTGGGTCTCAAAGAATTATTGACAAAAATAAATGTTTGTTTACACAGTGAAAAAGTAATAAATACAGAAGATATTCTTTTTACAGCGGAGTTTTGTAATAACAGCATAGCAATATTAATTGAATTTAATTGTTAAGAGTACTAGAATTCTTTATTTCTCTGTAACAAGGTTTATATTGGTTTGTTTAACTGTATGTACCTGATTCTCTTAAACAGGAATCCGTGTTATTTCAACTAGGTTAGACTTAACTATGGGTGATAGTTGACTCTCGAAAAAATAATTTTTTCGGTGTATGACCTCATTTGAACCTCTTGAGCCTAAAACGGACGTAAGTCAAGTCTGGAGGCTTAAAAGAGGTTCAAAAATACGAACAAGAACCTCTTTTACCCCTCTTCAGCCTCAAAATTATGTCGCAGAGGCTCAAATGAGGCCTTCGATTTTTCGACTCGGGATAAATTCAAGAGCATGAAAATTTTTTATTCAATTTTATAAAATCATCCTTGGACGCAGTGTTCTAAATCTGCTGTTTAGTTTTCCACTTTGTTTACTAGTTTACTCAAATAGGTTTAAATTGTATAATTTATGATCATTGTTGACACGGAAATAACTTTGAATTTATGAGATTTCAAAAAAATGCTTGAGCGGCACTGCAAACAATTTTGAAACAACAAAAGAAGCTTGAAAAAGATATACAGAAGTTGAACTGGGGAAAAAGGAATTTAAGGGCATATAATACTTAGGAAATTAGCCAATTTTATTGATTTTAAGTTTCTACATACTTACCTCCAAAATACATTAAATTCTGTTATGAAAATTTGGGAAACGTAAGAGAAGATATAAATGGAAGTAGCCCGAGTCGAAAAATCGAAGGCCTCATTTGAGCCTCTGCGACATAATTTTGAGGCTGAATAGGGGTAAAAGAGGTTCTTGTTCGTATTTTTGAACCTCTTTTAAGCCTCCAGACTTGACTTACGTCCGTTTTAGGCTCAAGAGGTTCAAAGGAGGTCATACATTACGACGGGAAAAGTGCCTCTGAGGCTCTTCTCGATCGATGAGGTTCCTGAGCGTTAAAAGAGGTTGAAAAATAAAATACAGAGGCTAAAGAGGGTTAAATGGTGACTTAACGATTATCAATAGGCTTTAAAGAGGTTGTGGAGGCTTAAAATGTTTCAAATGAGCTTCAAAATCACCAAAAGGCTCATATGAGGCCCTTGAAATTTCGACTCGAGAGATAGACAACTTTTGGTTTCGAAAATGAGAAAAGGTTGAACTTTACAAAATCTATGAACAATTTTTTTCATTATCAAAACCGAAAGTAGTTTATTTACGTCCATTTTTATCTTCTCTACCATTTCCCAAATTTTTAAAACAAAATTTAATGTATTTTGAAAGTGAGCATGTAGAAATTAAACCATGTTGTTAACATACGCTTGCCTCTTCTGTTCACATGCCCTTAATAAGGAGAGTTGTTTTTTAGAACACAACCATAATTTCCTTATCAGATGTCAATTTTAAAATTTTTATAAGTCATATTCATATACAGATCAAGCAAATATTTTTTTGATTTTTGGTTATCCCCACTCTTGGAATCATGTACACCGTTTTCTGCAAGAATTTCACGGTAGACTGCTTATCATTAATAATTTTTGGTATTTTTCCACAAAAATCCGGTGAAATATTGGGAATACTGTATTCCATCAGTTCACAGAGCAAAAATATTGTATATCTAACAGTTTCGTGACAAAAAATTCGTCAAAGAACAAATTTCCAAAATTTCATATCCTTAAAGGATAAATAAATTGTGATAATTATATAGGTGAAATATCTAAAAATTGTTTTCCCCTAAAAAGGCCTGCACATTTATTTAAATGCAATCTTTCACGTAAAGAAGATTAGTTGTGAATATTTCCGGAGTCAAATACAGATAACAAAGTTTAGGTATCCGGCGGAAAGTCGTAAAATAGGAACAGAAATTAAACGCACAGCGATGTCTGGACGTATTCTGGCCAGCACCATTTTCCTCTCGATTTAATATAAGATGGCGTCAACAGTAATCCCTCGGTAATATCATACCATAGAGTGGGGTTGAAAAGCGTTCTTCTTCAATTATGCGATACAGGGGTTGTGCCCCTCAGCACAGACCCTGAACGGTTGGTTACCACAAACCTATTCGTTTTTTTCACTATCTTTTTGAGGGGTGATCGCGGTTGCATATAAATGTTATGGTGTATTTTAGGGTGACTTCATGGAGTGAATTTCAAGAACCAAGAAAAAGGAAAAATCTTCTTAAATTCCTTCTTACAAATAATCAATTTCTTCCTCCTTCTTTTATATTATCGTCATGAAATATCGAGTTGGAAATTTGCTACGAAAAATGTTTACAAGAAAAAGTTTTTTATAATTATAAAAATTTAGGAGTTAACAAATCTATATTAGTGAATTTCATACAATTTGACAAGTTTTCAACTCGATATTTCATTTTGCATGGAAATAGAGTTTCATGGTCTTAAGGGGATTTGCCACCTTCAATTGTTATATTTTTGATTTTTTTTACATTTTCCAAAAATGTTATTTTTTATTATTCTCTAAACTTTTCTGCATATGTATGTGAACTTTTAGGGCAATCTGTCTTTTTTTGGAAAAATAAATAAAATTAAAAGTTACTACGATTGACGAATAACGCGTTTTTAGCGAAAATTAGCTTTTTATACAAAATAGTTTGTTTATTTATTTATTAATATTTCTGATATATATATATATATATATATATATATATATATAGATCCATTTTTGTTGCAACAAATGTTTGAATAAAATCTGAAGTATTATACAAAGGCCTTTGAAATTTTTAGCACTTATTCTTTATTATATTATCAATATTTTTGGATATGGAAAGCACTCTAGCTAAAAACATAACTACAAAAATTGTTTTTTTATATTTTGGAATATCATGACAATTGGTTAAAAAAAAAAAGTTATTCAAAGTCAAAAAATGTCAAAAAAATCCCCAAAAAACTCAAAAATTTAAGTTTAAAAGTACATAAAGGTGCTGGAATTTAAAAAAAACCAAAACCTTTCTTAATAAACGTACTAAACATAAAAAAAATTATATGGAAAGTCTAAACTCAAAAAATAAAAATATTAAAGGTGGCGGATCCCCTTCAGTTTCCGCATAATGTAATAAATAGAACATCACTACAGAATAGTAATTAAAAATGGTAATTTTTATTAGCGAATCATCTATATACATATGTTGTCTAAGATTTTCTTAAAATTATATATATGACTTTTTTTATAAAATTTCCATTATTTCCATGAAATAAGTAAAAAGAAACAGACCAAACTCTACACTGTAAAAAAAAGGATGGAGAATTACCACATTAAGCAGTGGACATACAGATAACTCTGATTAATCGAGGTAATATTACCAAAATGGTGTGAAAGTAATTGGAAAGTTGAAAATTACATTCGGAGATGAAAATTCTCGTAACATCATTTTCAGACAGTGTTCAGACAGTTCATACAAATTCTATATGACGGATAAAAAAAATCTAAGAAATTACCACAAATCGTGAAATAGTATATTACGTGCCTAGGCGCACAATGAGGGTTATTGCGTGACGAGCGACAATGCTCGCAGGAGATCGGAGCCAAGGCGTATTCGAGGTGTAGCCGAGACGAAGCTGAGGCGCGATCAGTCCTGCGAGCATTGTCGCAAGTCTCGTAATTTCCCGAATTGTGTGCATTGGCAGCACGTATTCTATTTTATGTGACTCCGGTGCGTACACGAATTTTTATACGTACACTCGAATCTAATCTAGTATTGTAGTTGTTTTCGACGCTAGTCATTACACTTGATATGTCACGATTACTCTCGGCCATTTTGATTTTATCGATCTTGTGTAGTAGTAATGGATTTTAGTAGACGCAAGATGCTAACGCTGTACGAAGAAGAAGATTGTGCTTCGTTTCATGGCTATAGGCGCATGCGCAGTTCAATTTTTACATTTCATTCCTCTGTAGCGCAATGTACTACATTGCGCTACTGTTAACTGTAGCGAAAAAAGGAGAATGCGCGCCGGTGGCACATAAATACCTACATAACCTTAAAATTTACAAGCCGCATAATCTCTAATTCTGCGGCCTCGTGACAACCCTATTCCTACACAAACTTAACAGGGAAGTTTTTTACTTACCGTATTTCTTATTTGCATATCACATTACACAGAAGAAACAAATATTTTATATCTTGTGAATAGTAATGAAAACAGGCGTCAGCCGACGCGCCTTTTGTGTATTGTCGTGCGCCAATGTCGCAGCGCCACGATTCACGACACGTTTAACGCTGGAATTACAAATAAATTGTGATAAAATTCCTTTCATTCTACTATTTTACACTTTCCTTGTAATATGAATTACATTACATTTAGTGAATTTAAAGAAATCTTGCAAAAGTGCACAATAATATCGGTTACAGTATGGTTGAAATTTACCACACTAATCGTAGTTATCTTTATGTCCACTGATTAATCATAGTAATTTTACAGTTTTAGGATGAAATTAATATAACTATTGTTAAATTCCACAGTTAATGGCTACAAGTTTGCCAAAAACTTGTCAAATTAACCCATTAATCATAGTAAAACGATTACAAACCGACTTGTAATTTTCAACCACTTTTTTACAGTGTATGTTACAAACTTTTCGATATTTTTTATGTGATGGTGGGGGATTCACCGCGAACAAATGGAAACTTGCCAGTCATGCAAAGTCATAGTAAATTCGGGGTATACTTTTTCGTCTCAGATACATTAGTGTTAGGACTCCTTACTATTACTTTTTAATAATTTTATAAAAATATTGTATGTTTATATGCGCACATGCTGATTATAATTTTGTTGCATTCGAATGGTAATGATATGAATTGTAAAAAATGAAGCAATCAGCTATGCAGGTTTGCGTATCCGGGATGTTAGGATCTTGGTGCAGTAGCAGAATTGAGCTTATATTTATTATATGTATTCGTATAGGATAGAATCTCACACTCAGTGAGAGTAGCAGGGGTCGCAACCCCGCTGAGACATTCGTTCAAGCTTGCTGACACCCCCCTACTGTCCAACAGATATATATGACAGCACCCCTCCTGACTTCTCTTCTTTTGAGTCAGCCCCTTTCATCCCTCGTTCGACTCGTTTCCCTACTTTGTGCCACCTAATACCGGTCCAAGCGAGTCACTTTGACAGGGCTCTAGCTAAACGATCGCTTTTACCCGGATTACACGCAGCCCACCTAAGCTAGACGTGTAGATCAGCAGAATTGGTCTACAAAACGGTACTTAAGGGTCGTTTATGTTCACGGCCTCAACAACTCGTGAAGAACGTGCCAATTTTTTTTCGATCAAATTCTTTTTCATTTTTTGCATTCCTCTATGATCAGATTTATTTGTATTTTTTTCTGATCGACGAGATAAGAATCATGTTTTAAAATAACTTTTTCTACTAGCGGGTCATAAAGCGCATTTTATTTCTCCCTGTGGGACAAGTAATTCCACTTTGACTCCCCAGTCGTAAAATAATCGTGTGCAACATGGGAAAAACATTTTTTCTACTATTTGGTCATAAAGTGGATTTTATTGCTCCCGGCGAGACAAATAAATCCGTTTGTTGACTCCCCAGTAGAAAAAAATTTTTAGCAACAGGGGAAAAACATTATTTTTCTACTAGCGGGCCATAAAGTGGACTTTATTGCCCCGTGCGGGGCAAACAATAGTATATTACATTACAAGGGGCGAAACAGAGCGATTGCATGAGTGTGAAGTTTGCTCTGCCCGAGTGAAACGAGGGCTGCAATCACACGAAATGCTTTCGCTGTGTTTTGTTTCGAGTAATGTATACTATTTTTCATAGCAACTCTTTTGAGAATCTGATTGGCTGTAACTGTGGAGCGGGTTGAAACAGCGACTTTCAACCCTAGGGTTGAAAATCGTAGTTTCAACCCTCTCTACAGGTACCGAAAATCCGATTTTTAAAGGAGGCGCTATGAAAATCCACTTTCTGACCCTATAGTAGAAAAAAAAATCGTGTGCAACACGGGAAAAACATTTATTTTACTCGTGTGGTTGTTACCCTCGCTTTGCTCGGGCATCAAACTTCACACTCGCAAAATAAATTTTTTTCCCTAGTTGCACAATGTACTATTCTACTATCGAATCATAAAGTACATTTTATTGCTCACTGCGGGACAAATAAATCCGTTTTTGACTCCCCAGTAGAAAAAAATCTTTAACAACAGGGGAAAAACATTTTTTTCATTAGCGAGTCATAAAGTGCATTTTATTGTCCTCTGCTCCACATTTACTCGGGAATCAAACTTCACACTTGCAAAATAAGCTTTTTTCCCCTAGTTGCACAAGATACTATTCTCAGATTAAAACTATTCGTAATGCCTAAATGACAGACGATTGAACCAGATAGAAATCAGAAAAATGTGACAATAACTGTATAGAACCTTTTAGAATCTTAGAAGAATTTTATAAGGTTCAATTCGGTTTTCGTCACGTTTTTGTCATTTCTTTCTGGTTCAGTGAAGTCTTGTGTATAGGGATGATACTTAATCTCTAAACCTGAATCAGTGAACGGCCACTGATTCGCAGTGACTATTCACTGATGGCAGCAGCTATAAGTCTTTCACTGTGAATCAGTGAAGTTCGACTGATGAATCAGTGAAATAGATAGAACTCACTTATTGAATCAGTGAAATCTTCAGGTGGGAATAATAAAACCAGTAATATTTTAACGATCGATAAACTCGTTTATTTTAGGTTAAACAACACTAAAAATAAATTACGTAATTATTATTATGTATTGTAATTAATATTGTGTATAATTATATTATGTAACGTGTAGATGAAACTTTTGAATTCGCGAATACAAAAGTTATGTTCACGTAGCGTGTTCACTGATTCCTCAGTGAAATCAAAGCAGGACACTGATTCATCAGTTGATATATTTTCACTGATGTAATTAGTGACCATTTCACTGATTCAGGTTTAGAGAGTATTTTGATCTTGAACTGTTGAAAATTACATTCGGAGATGAAAATTCCCGTAACATCATTTTCAGACAGTGTATTTTTACGTTCCCGATGTAAAATTAAACTCTCAGTGTAAAATGGCAGAGGTGTATTTCATTGCGCATGCGCTAGGCTATCACAAGGATTTTAACATTGAAAAATATTTCACAAAGATATCTAAGATTTCATACAAATTCTATATGACGGATAAAAAAAATCTACGAAATTACCACAAATCGTGAAATAGTATATTACGTGCCTAGGCGCACAATGAGGGTTATTGCGTGACGAGCGACAATGCTCGCAGGAGATCGGAGCCAAGGCGTAATCGAGGCGTAGGTGAGGCGTAGCCGAGACGTAGCTGATGCAAAGCCGAGACGAAGCCGAGACAAAGCCGTGACAAAACCGAGACAAAGCCGAGACGAAGCTGAGGCGCGATCAGTCCTGCGAGCATTGTCGCGAGTCTCGTAATTTCCCGAATTGTGTGCATTGGCACGTATTCTATTTTATGTGACTTCGATGCGTATACGAGTTTTTATACCGAAAGGCATTTAAAGCCGAAAGGCGGTTCCGCGGGTGGTGTTTTGGTTCGTGAGAGGGGGTTTTTGGTTTTAACAGGATGCCTAGACCCGTCCTAGGAGAGTCCTGTACTACGTCTTTAAAAGATTTTGCCATTTTTCCTCCTCACCAAAAAAAAAAAAAAAAAAAAAATCTTGAACTGTAGTATTTTAAACTGAACTTTTTACTTTGATTTTGTAAATTTGGAGAATGTGATTTTTGTATTCAATAAATGTTTCTTTTATGTTAAAGTTTATGATAACTTCTGAAATTTATATTAATTCAAAAATAATTTAAAATTCTAAAGTTTCAATTAAAAAAATTCATTATTGTGGAAAAATCCTGGGGGAAACTGATTTTATTGATTTAGTCAGCTGTACTGGTTAATCCATGGCCTTAATCTATCTATTCATGACCTAAAAATATGCCTGGAAACACTATACTTTTATTTTTCAAGCAGCTCATGTGAGTGAATGATGCGATAATAAAGATGAAATGAGGTGAGATGTCAAAACAATAAATTGATAATCGATCTCCTTATTGCACACGCTTCTATATTTCTCGCTCGAATACATCACTACACAACAATAGAACTATTTTTTACGCCGCATTTGACTTCTGAGTGAATATTTCGAAAAATCTTAATATTTTGATAGCTATTTTCATCACAATCTTCCCCGATGCCGTTACATCTTTCGAATTTCATGGATGTCAGAAATCTTAGCTTTTTGCGCGAGCTGGATACTTTTGTCGATCGCCTTTAGAAATCACTAGAGAATCGAAGGGAAGAACACCCGTAGTGCGCTGACTGGCTGATATATGGATTGCATAGATTCACGTTGCCTGGTGTCACATGAGGTAACAAACAAACAGAATCGCCGGTGTCCACCAGCGCTAGGAACTATTAGGTCTAAACACTTTTTAAATGTAACAAACGTCGAGTGTTAGAAATGTAACACAATAACGTGGGCAAACATTCCGATACAGAGCCACCCGTAGTGACAGTCTTTACCGAAAATGGGGGCCAAGAATCGATACTTCCGCCTCTATTAAATTCGAAGAGTGAACCTAAGGGTACGAAAAGAGGAAACGCAAAAGGAGTTGCAATGTGATGAAATAAACTTGTTCCCGGGGGCTCAACTATTATTGTTGTTCATTCTTTCATCGAACATGATTTGCTTTTTCTACTTACAACGTCTAACTGTGATCACTTTATTCATTCCTTCAAATTATAACGATTTTCTGTGTATAGTGTTTTATTATTCAAATCCGATTAAGGTAGTTTTCATCCAGGATAATTTGACCTCAGGCGAAAAATTTTGAAACTATAGAATAGGTCTAACTAAATTTACGAATAAAAAATTGAAAATTGTACAAAATGTGCTATAAAAATACATATAAGGACTTAAAAAATTTTAACATGTGTGACGGATAACATTATGATAAAATTGCACATGTAAACCATATAATTGGTCCATACTAACTAAATTCGAACAAAAAATCAATAAAAAGTGTGCAGAATTATTTTTACCTTATATCGTTTGTCAACACAATGTTTATCCGTCACACGTGCAATTTTTTATTCTTTTCTTCCATTGTATTTTTATAGAAATAAATCTCACTGATGAGGACTCCAATCTGAGTCGAAACGTTTGAGGAAAAAATGAAACCAGGAGTTTACATTATTTCTGGACCCTAAAGCCAAAGTAAAAAATCATCTATCTATTAGTATGAAAATATTTAATGATTATTATTTGCTCAAATTGTAAAAATGAAACTTGATTTTATACTTCTACAAAGTATCCGTACCCCGTTTTTAGTGAATCTTTAAGTATATTTTTTAGAAACTCGTGAGGCAAAGGAAAAAAAGTTATAAAGTAATTTCATTTTAGTTATAATTTTTCATGTACATTTTTATTGTTTTAAGGCCATGTATCAATTAGAACACGCGACCATATTCCTGTAAAAGTTCGTGTAAGATAACTTTTTTAATTTACAAAATATCTTCCTAAAATTTGGAAGATACTACAGAACACGATAGGAAATGTCTACCAACTTCGTTTGGGTGAACATTTTACAAAAAATTTTACAGTTAACTGTAATTGTCGATAAGTCTTCAAATTTTTTTCAAAATTCTGACTAAAAAGGATTTAACAGACGTGATTTACTGCCTTTTGTTACATTTCCCAAATTTTCAGAAAGATACTTTGCAATTTAGAAAAGTTGTCTTACAGTAATAAATTTGTGATAATTTAATTGGCATAGGGTCAGGTCTCTTCCTCATTTTTGTTTTTCACTACATAAAAATTGGGAAAAGAACTGACTCTATTCCAATTTAATTATAACAAATTTGTAGGTAAACTTTAGCAAGATATATTTTGAAATTAATATAGATGTAATTTCCTAATGGAAACTCGGAGGCAGAGGTAATAAGACTTTATCGATTTTGAACAGTGAGCTATAAATTACAGCATCCTAAATGGTACTAAATGGCATGGATGTGAAGAAGAGCAAAGATGGACAGCCGGGCACAATGGCGTGATACAATTTCCACTAGGAGGACCGACAAACGAGATCGTTTTAACAAAAGGATCGGAGTCTTCTGACCATTAGGATGAAAATGTTAGTACCTCGAATCAATGACATGCTTCTGCTCTAAATGCGTCAAAAGTCAACGGGATACATTTCTATCCCAATCGCCATTGTCCACTTTTACATTTACCCCTTATATGAATGCAGGTTTCCGGTATAAACAAATAATAATCATTATTTGCTACACATTATGTTTTTTCTGGAACTCTAAATATGATAAACTTAATAATAATTTTCTCCAATCAAACATTGGTGGATAAATATTAATTGATTTTTATCCAAAAAAAGTAACATGTTCTGTATGTAATTAACAAGTGAATTTAAGGGGATCCACCACCTTTAATTGGTATATTTTTGATTTTTTTGACGTTTTCCAAAATTGTTAATTTTTTATTCTGTATTTTCTGCAAGTTGCGATTTTCCGTGTTTGTTGCAACATATCTTTGAATAAAATCTAAAGTATCAGACACAGGTCTTTGATTTTTCCACCACTATTCTTTCTTATATTATCAATATTTTTGGGTATGAAAAGCACTCTAGCTAAAAAAATGACTACAAAATTTTTAAAAATATTTTTGGATATTTTCATTAATTTTTTATTTTATTTTATTTGTAACTTTTTTCAGTCATGTTATCTTATTTTCCATACCCAAAAAGTTGCTACACATTGTAAGGAACAAAATAAAAAAAGAATCATGACAATTGGTTCAAAAACAAAAAAGTTATTCAATGTCAAGAAAGATAAAAAAAATGGCCAAAAAACTTAACACTTTTAGCTTAAAAATACATAAAGGCGCTGGAATTTTTAAAAGACCCAAAACCTTTCTAAGTAGAGGTACTACAGATAAAAAAAAATATATGGAAGTTCTAAACTCCAAAAATAAAAACATTAAAGTTAGCGGATCCCCTTAAGGTAGTTGATCCACGAAAATTAGACCTCAGGCAAAAATAGATAATTTTGCTTTCAAGAATAGCAACATTATTATTGAAGGGCTATTTTGGAAGAAAAAAGATTAATTTCCATGAAAAAAATTTGAAATACAGAAAAATAATGTTATTAATCAATTTTATTTTTACCCCAACTTTTTTTCTTATCGCTTTTTACCAAATTTTAAAAAATTATGCGATTTTAATAAATTACAAATCACTTTTTCAAGAAAAAGATTCCCTACAACTTAACAATTTCCAATTTTCGAAAATGAATAAATTATTATCAAATTTAGCAATTTGTTTATAAAAATTTCGTTTTGGAAATTGTTTTTTTAATGGTTTCAGTCATTAAAGAATTTATTTTTAAGAATCGGAAATGGTGAAGTTGTGGGGAATCTTTTTCTTGAAAAAGTGATTTGTAATTTAATAAAATCGCATAATGTTTTAAAATTTGGTAAGAAGCAATAAGAAAAAAAGTTGGGTCAAAAATAAAATTTATTAATAAAATTATTTTTCTATGTTTCAAATTTTTTTCAAGTAAAATAATCTTTTCTCTTTCAAAATATCCCTTCAATAATAATATTTCTATTCTTGAAAGCAAAATTATCTAATTATGCCTGAGGTCTAATTTTCGTGGATGAAAACTACCTTAAGTAAAGATCAAACGAAAAATCAAAAGCGTACCATAAAATATCTGATTGATAATACAGTAATCATATAATTTTGTTAATCTTACCAAATTTCACATAAGGCGATTTCTTAAAGTTAATAATTTACTTCAGTAATAATTTAAACTGATTATCAGTCCATTATAACTAAACAAATAATCCAAAGTTAATTAAAGTGATTTTCTACGAATTTGACCCACAAATAATACTATAAACGGTCATTGAGTTGATAATGAAAATTTAAACTACTCAAATTCATAATTGGAAGATTATTTATTATTAGGAGCAATAAAATTGTTTATTAAGTTGATAAATAAAAAATTTTCAAGGAAAATTGAAAAGTTAACCACTAATTTTTTTGAGTTAGAGTTTTTAAAGTTTAATTACTTATTTGTTTTGGGTAAATTTTAATTGAAGAATTTCCCAACATAAATTAAATGAAGAATAATTTAAATACTTTTAATAAGTACTATTGCAATTTTGTTCTTGCAACTTGAGAAAAATTTCTGGAATCTGGAATTACTGTATTGAAAATGAAATTAATCCACATAATCTTTTGGTCATCGTCTCACTTAACAGGACAAAAAAGTGACTAAGATCTCGTAAAGTTCACAAAATCTTATTCAGTCTGGTGAATTTTGGCTAGTATACTTTGCCGAGAAATCGTTTTTTTCTATATCCTCAAAAGTAGGCTCGTAGTGGGCGGGTGGCTTGAGAAAAGAATTGAATGAATAGAGAGGTCCATTTAAAGACGCACCTGACTCTCGAGCTGATCGTGAGAATCTCGAACTTTGCCTTGATAAATTTTTATTCTATTGGTCAAGAATCTATTTCACCTCGCCGCTTTCATTCATAAAGTGTCCACTTTTCAGGCTTTCTTCATATTTTCGGGGAAAACAAACTTTGTAACATTGTAACATAAAAGATCCTCCAAATTGAATAGACTCTTATTAGGGATTAATATAATTTTTTGTTATTCTATTGTAAAAGTAAAGAATATAGTTTCCAATAAAACTTTACTGCTAAATAAAAGAAAAGCATTCAGAAATCTTTATTACATACTAAAATTTTACTTTTTAGAATATGAAAATTCATTTTTATTTTTTTCAAAAGTTCCCATTTTAATTATTCAGACAAAAATTAAATTTTTACCCTATTTTTATTATTTTTTATCTATTTTATGAACAATTGAAGTCTATTTTTACTTATTTTTACAATTTTTGATTTTGATTTGTCGTGTGTATATTTGAATCTTTACTAAATAAATTTAATATACTTGAATTTGAATGGCTAATTAACGTTAAAAGTCACTTTTTCCCTTTTTTGCTTTTTTTATCTTTTTTACCCTTTTTATTCTTTGTTATATTCTCCTCACGTTTATTCTCTGATTGTTCTACTTGCGGAGGTGGTATGGGTTTTTTGTCTGGGGGTTTTGGTAACCAAGGTCGTGGTGCTCGAAATTCAAGGTCAATGTTATACTTTCCATCGCCATTTTTGCATATCTTTTTAATTCTTAGAAGAAAAATATTGGGATTTTCTTCAAGATCAATGCTTCTAATTTTTAATTTAGGAGGTATATTCTTCTTTTGATTTGCAGGTGTAGTTTCATCTTTCACATCATTAGTCAATTTTGAAGCATCTTCATTTTCACTTAAACTTTTTTTGGTATTTGGATCAGGATTTACTTCTGAGTCTGGCTGAGGATAAACTGTAATATTTCGACAAGGATTTTGGTTACATTGATTTAGATCCACTTTCCGAAAAATTACATTGTTACTATTTTGACTCAAATTTGATTTTCCTTTGGACAGTGGAGTTTCACTGTCTTCATTACAATCGCACGGTGGATCCCATTCATTCTTTTGACTCGAGGCCTTTTGTACACGAATTGCCAACCGATTGTTGTTTATTATGGCTTCAATTTCTTTGTAAGGTAAACCTGGATTTCCATAAATTCCATTATTATGACTTAGTTTCGTAAAACTGGAAATATTTATCATCAACATTTTTTAAAAATAAAATGGTACGTTGTTGGAAAAAAATGGCTTTGGGTTCCAAAAATTATTAAGTCGATTTAGTCAGAAGTTTCGGCTTAGATCGAAGTCCTCATCAGTGATATTTATTAAAATCTAAAAAATACAAAAAGGGTAGCGCTAATTCCACATTTTTAGAAATAGATCTGAGCCGAAAGGACTGATTAAATTGACTTAATCATTTTTGTACCCCAAAGCCAATTTTTCCAACAACGTACCATTTTATTTAAATTAAGGGTCAATGCAACCTATACAACTTCTAATTTTTTTAAAATGTTTACTGTTTAAAACACACCTTTCTCCACAATTTCGGATATCACTTTGCTTTTTCTATTTTGATTTATATTATTATTTTCACTTGTGTATTCCGTCTCGGCTTCACAGCATGGATTACAATTATCATTCGTTTTTTTAAATTTTGGATCATTTGGTCCTGGACGAACACATTTCACAGAATCTGATTTTGATTCCAAAGGAGCTAAAGATTTTATAAATGCGATTCCTTTCGAAAATAAAAATATCGTTTTTTAGAATTGTGTTAGATATTTTTATTCATAGGTTAATAATTCAGAAGTAAGTGATAACCTGATTTTAAGGGACATCCACAATTATGGGCAGCAGCAATCATCTTGTTACAGAATTTTAATTAATTTTGGTTCCTGACATTGGTTTGAAAATATAATTTCGTCTTTGAAGAAAGATTTTATACTTTTGAAAGGTTACATGTTGATTTACTGAAATTGTTATTTATTTTAAATATCTTCCTTGTCCTTCAGATGTTTTTAACCAAAAATTAAAAAATTGTCAAGTTGAATCATATTATTTTACATGCAACAAACTTTTTATTTACTTGCCTATTTATCAACTAAAATTAATAGTTTATCAATGAAAAATGCAGGTTATCAACGAACCATGTAAGTTATTAATGTTATTTAAAGTTTGTAAATTTAATTTCCTCTCCTTAAAATTTTATAAATCTATCAAATTATATATTTTATATTTAATTCAATCTTACATTTGTTGGATTTAAACATAATATCTAAATCAACAAAAATTACAATCCCAAAAAATGGAATTAAATTTTTTAGCTCTTTGCCTTTGCTCCAATACGCAATCGCAGCCAGCAAATGAAAAACTGGATTTTCCGGATAGAACCCCAAAAAAATATTTCCAAGAAATTGGAGCTGAAATGCTTGGCAATCAGTTAATCATAAGAGTAGAAAAAAATAAAGATAAAGATAAAAAGAAACGAAATCAGTGGGATCCACCTTGTGATTGTGACATGGTAGAAATCCGAAGGCCGTCTGGCAAAGAAGGTCCAAAAATTGTAAATGCTGGTGATAACAATCAAATTTTATTTCGAATTAATTCAAAGGCACATTTGAATTCCAAGGATGATTCAATGTATAAACCCCAAGCAATTGCTTATAAAGTAAGTCAATATCCAATCTATAAATGTATTTAAAAATCCAGCATTTTGATAAAGTTTTAATTTAAGGGGTTATTCTAGTGTTAAATCGCTAAAAACGAGTACTTATTTCAGGTCGTGATAGAAAAGTAACTATAATAGCAATCGATTTGAAATTTTGCAAGCGTTTTTATTCATCTTTAACCGTAAAAAAATTTTTTTTAACAAAATGGCGGCCTCAGCATTCTCATAATGCAGAGTGACCGCGCGACGAAGAGGAATTGCGCGGTACATTGTCCAGGTCGTCCAAATGTTTTGTAAACAATTTACAAAAAATTTTCTTTTAGTTTTGACAAAAAACTATTGAAGGAACCTAAAGTTAGCCATAAACATGGAATTTTCGAAATTTGAAGAATATCTGAACATATTGCTCTCAATATTGACCATTTTTTTAACTGAAAAAAAGTGTCAACAAATTTCTAAAATTCAATATTCATTGCTGAATTTAGGTTCATTCAATAGTTTTTTGTCAAAACTAAAAAAACATTTTTTGTGAATTAGTTACAGATCACTTGGCTGACCTGGGCAATGTACCGCGCAATTCCTCTTCGTCGCGCGGTCACTCTGCATTATGAGAATGCTGAGGCCGCCATTTTGTTAAAAAAAATTTTTTTACGGTGGAAATGTTAAATTTAAAGATGAATAAAAACGCTTGCAAAATTTCAACGCTTCCGAAATTTCAAATCGATTGCTATTATAGTTATTTTTTTATTACTACCTGAAATAAGTACTCGTTTTTAGCGTTTAAACACTAGAATATCCCCTTAATCAAAATTTTTTTAATTTTGTTTGCATTGCTCTATTTCTTTACATCAATTTAAAGTATCATAATTTTAATAAGATTGGACCTACCAAAGGAGGACCAGAAGGAAGTAATAATTGTCGAACAATCACGGTTCATCCCCAATTAGGAGGACCTGGAACGCAAGAAGTATTCAGTGAACACATAACGGAAGGAAATCAGGATATTTTCCTTTTGCGGATAAAGAAAAAGGGTGAAACAACTAACGAAGAAAAACGGAACATAGAAGTTGAACTTCGAACTCCAAAACCACCTCCTCCCCCTCCACAATTACCACCACCGATAGCCCCAACAGAGCCAGAAAATCCACCTGTATCCAAGACAGATGTTGAAAAAGGAAAAAAGGGTAAAAAGGAGAAAGGCACAAAAAAGAAAAAATAGTTTAATTTTGAAAAGTGTAATATTATAAATAAATACTTCCAACTTCCAAGTATTTTAACTTTTGCGTTATTTAATCAGTCATTTTTATTGCAGTCAAGCATATGTAAGTTTAAGAGGGGAATACCAAGTAAACGGCCAAAATCTTATCTTTTCTTTGAGCGCAGATTAAAAAAAAAACTATAATTGACAAAAACACCAAAATTTAGATTTTTGTAGTATTTTATTACTACAATGAAATAAAAAATGTCTAGTGTGAAATCCCGGACCAGTTAAAAAATATAAGTGCGCGAATTCGAGTCTGCGCTCGGGGCAAAGGTGAACGATGTTCCTGATACAAACTCAGGAAGTAATCCTAGACAAGAAGAAATAACAAATTAGTTTCGTAATTACGTTTACTCGTCCCTGACGTTTTGGGATTCTTTAAAAATTAAAGTTTTTTAGCAGTAGCGTAAAAACTAAAAAAGTCGATTCTTTGCAAGGTATTTTTTGCAAAAAATTGAACGGCCGGATGCAATAATCGGTCGAGCGCTCGAAAACTCGTAAAAACCATTGGACACATTGTGACGTCACGAGAAAAAACTGAAAGTCTGAAATCACATAAATAAAAAATAAAGTGTTATAGAACTCTTAAAATCAAACCGAGGTTGTATTGAAATTTTTTTTGTAAAGTTCATACTTTTGACAATAAAAAATAAAATCAACGGATTTTTGACATTAGAAAAACCATACTTTTCAATGCACAACTCGACGAAAATTGGTTAAATTATTAGTGAAATTAATAGTTATTTTATTTCACAAATGTGAAAAATGTCAGAAGTTTTTAGTTTTGAGCGAGAATTTACCGTCTTACTCAAAATCAATGAATTTCGGGTTAGTTTTTGTGCTTTTGAACAAGATACACTTACATCTTACACCTATTGTTATTAAAGTTTAGACATGTTAAGTTGATAAAGAAAAAAAAAATTTTCGTCAGAATATACTTCTCAAATTTCAGCCCTATTGTGTTAAAAAAACGGACAATGAAAATGATATAAAAATTGACGTATATAAGTATACAGTAAAACCCCGTTTATCGCAACACCCGTCTATTGAAACTCCCATTTATTGCAACTTGTCTCTCCCGTTTATCGCAATAAACTCTACCATTTTTTCCCCCTCCTATTAGTAGAAGGAGAGGTCACGTGATTTTAAGGATAGGCGGGAATACCCCTCACTTTTAAATAAATAGCAAACGCGCACGAAACTATTCGTTGAGGCGCATGCGCCTAAAGCCAGTTGGTCAAGCTCGTGGTGGAGGAGTGGGAGCACCTCCGTATTTGCGATAAACGGGAGGCATTCGATTGCAAGGTGTTGCGATAAACGGGGTTTTACTGTATAAAGTTTTTTAGTCGTTTTACTGTAAATATTAAAAACGTATACAAAATATGTATTTAACCTAATGTTAATTGAGTCTGAAATATAAATAGTATTTTTTCAAGATTATTTGTCATTGTTCACCAATAAAAAGAATATTTTATTGACGATGGCACATAAGGTCATGCGCGTGCCAAGCGTTCACAGTTTTACATCGCCTTTTAACTACTTGATTTTTTGTTGATTGATTCCCAAACCTGTGAAAAGATGCCTCATTTATTAAGGAACAGCTTTGTCGCTAAAAGTTTTCCATGGCACTAACAGTCCGAAAGTTTTTCCTCTTGGGAGAGGGAAAAACATGGTTTTAACTTGAAATTAAAATATTATTAATAAATTATGAATTTTTTACCACTTTAATTAGCGTGTAGGCATCGCTGAAGCATCATGAGTAGATTGACACCGATAACTATTAATTTCACTGATAACACAAGTCTGCAAGGTTTTGTTGTTGAAAAGCTATTTGTCGTTTCCGGAGTAATTTTTGACGTAGAATCCGAATCCGGAATCAAAATCAGCCTATCACGTCAGGATTTTGAGATATTTGAGGTTATGTGCTTGAGAAATGGGGTTTTTCGCTACTTTTGAGGTTATGTACAGGGCGCAAGAATTTTTTTTGTTTTTTTTTTTCTCAAATGTCATCATTTAGCACTACTCTTTCCCTTCCAAATGAGCTATTGAACAGTCACGAGCGATTTTTTTTCACAAAGATACGGCCATATCAAGTTTTGACATTTATCCGAACAACCTTATGAGCATTCACATTGACTCTTTGGTGCATACCATTTTGCATTCGAAAATTTATCTTGAAAATTTGTGCTTGCGGGTTTTGATGGTCTGTGAATAAGAATTTACAGTCAGAAAATTGACATTAGAGAGCGAAATCGTTTAATTTCGTGAATTTCGATCCGCCAATTTGAATCCGCCATCTTAGAAATGGAAATGTCAATTTTCTGACTTGTAACGTCACAATGTGTCCAATGGTTTTTGACGAGTTTTCGAGCGCTCGACCGATTGTTGCATCCGGCCGCTCAATTGTTAATAACAATTTTTTTTTGAAAAAAAGGAGAACGTCAGGGACTAGACCAAAGTGCTTAACATATCTGGTAAATATTTCAGGTCAATCGATCGAGCAGCTTTTTTGCAACTAGAGACACCGTTTTAAAAACATGGTTTTCGGAAAAACGCGTCTAAAGTTTTGCTATGGGTGACAAGGGGCGGGCGTAAAAAATATGCATACTTCCTCCAATTTTATGAATTTCAGCTTAAAATTTTACAGAAATATTCTTGAATAGTTCTACAATAAAATCATGTTATAAAAAAAACCAATTTTTTGAACCATTTACTTGGTATTCCCCCCTTAATGATGGTTTTAATTTCTTCCCAGAAGTGCCGTTTTGCATTTCTTTGCTGAGTTGGCAGGAAAAGGAAAAGCACTTTCACAAGAGTGCAGAAGCTAATAAAACTTGTAGCTATTTGAAAAATCTTTCAGCAAGTATGTTTCAAAGCTGAAGCTCTTGGAAAGATGAATGTCAATTTGCTCAAAAGTGGGAGTATTTTTCATTCACCGAAAGCACTGGTTGGTCCCCGCCCCATAAGAACTAACCTGACTTGACTTTTACCGAGGGGTGACAATTGTTTCGTTACGGCCCCGTCAATGAAATACTCGACTAGAATTCTCCTTTCGTTGCTCTGAAGTCTGAATGAAATTCTTGCAGTAACAGGCCTATACTATGGCGATGTTACTGAATGATGATTATGGGGATAGGTACCATACGATTGATGAAAGTGGATGTCCCTCGGGGGCATTTTACCGTAGTCATCTGATAATCACTGTCATTCCAACGAAATATGCTACTATGCGATTTTAAGCTTGAAAATGAATTATGAACGATGTTTCTCAAAAGAAAATTCACTTTTCTTAAAAGCAACCATCTTGCGTATTTCTTCATTGACTTTTTGTCGCACATGTAGATATATTACCAAAGTATATATATTATATTTTTAAAATATATAATATATATACAGTGAATAACTTTTAAAAGACGATTTCTTTTGACTAGGAAACTTAAATTGTAATAGGTATTAAAAATGTATAAAATAGTAAATTATGCAACTTGGGAGAAAAAAGTTTATTCTGCGAGTAGGAAGTTTGATGCCCGAGTAATTTTTTACTTTTGAGGAAAAAGGTTGGTAACTTCTAATCTTAAGGCGCTTTCTTTTTACTACTAAATTAAAAATTATAATAAGTATTAAAAATGTATAAAATAGTAAATTATGCAACTAGGGAGAAAAAAGTTTATTCTGCGAGTAGGAAGTTTGATGCCCGAGTAATTTTTTACTTTTGAGGAAAAAGGTTGGTAACTTCTAATCTTAAGGCGCTTTCTTTTTACTACTAAATTAAAAATTATAATAAGTATTAAAAATGTATAAAATAGTAAATTATGCAACTAGGGAGAAAAAAGTTTATTTTACGAGTATGAAGTTTGATGCTCGAGTAATTATTTACTTTTGAGGGAAGAGCTTGGAAACTTCAAATCTTAAGAAGCTTTCTTTTTACTACTAATTTAAAAATTATAATAAGTATTATAATTGTATGAAATAGTATATTATGTAACTAGGGAGGAAAAAGTTTATTTTGCAAGTGTGAAGTTTGATGCCCGAGTAATTTTTTACTTTTGAGGAAAAAGGTTGGTAACTTCTAATCTTAAGGCGCTTTCTTTTTACTACTAAATTAAAAATTATAATAAGTATTAAAAATGTATAAAATAGTAAATTATGCAACTAGGGAGAAAAAAGTTTATTCTGCGAGTAGGAAGTTTGATGCCCGAGTAATTTTTTACTTTTGAGGAAAAAGGTTGGTAACTTCTAATCTTAAGGCGCTTTCTTTTTACTACTAAATTAAAAATTATAATAAGTATTAAAAATGTATAAAATAGTAAATTATGCAACTAGGGAGAAAAAAGTTTATTTTACGAGTATGAAGTTTGATGCTCGAGTAATTATTTACTTTTGAGGGAAGAGCTTGGAAACTTCAAATCTTAAGAAGCTTTCTTTTTACTACTAATTTAAAAATTATAATAAGTATTATAATTGTATGAAATAGTATATTATGTAACTAGGGAGGAAAAAGTTTATTTTGCAAGTGTGAAGTTTGATGCCCGAGTAATTTTTTACTTTTGAGGAAAGAGCTTAGTAACTTCTAATCATAAGAAGCTTTCTTTTTACTACTAAATTAAAAATTATAATAAATATTAACAAATGTATAAAATATTATATTATGCAACTAAGGAGAAAAAAGTTTATTTTGCTCGAGTAATTTTTTACATTTGAGGGAAGAGCTTGGAAACTTCAAATCTTAAGAAACTTTCTTTTTACTACTAAATTAAAAATTATAATAAGTATTATAATTGTATGAAATAGTATATTATGTAACTAGGGAGGAAAAAGTTTATTTTGCAAGTGTGAAGTTTGATGCCCGAGTAATTTTTTACTTTTGAGGAAAGAGCTTAGTAACTTCTAATCATAAGAAGCTTTCTTTTTACTACTAAATTAAAAATTATAATAAATATTAACAAATGTATAAAATATTATATTATGCAACTAAGGAGAAAAAAGTTTATTTTGCTCGAGTAATTTTTTACATTTGAGGGAAGAGCTTGGAAACTTCAAATCTTAAGAAACTTTCTTTTTACTACTAAATTAAAAATTATAATAAGTATTAAAAATGTATTACCCTTTCGTAGGTACACGTGTCGCAAAAGGGACATGACGAAATTTTCAAGTGAAATATTTTCATCGGAATAAATTGTAATAAATAATCAATCGCTAAACAAATTGCTGCAAAACCTATTGGAACACAAAAGACGATCCCCAAAGAGTATTTCAAAATATTGAGAGATTTTTTGAAGACCTTTTTCATGAAAAAATAAATGCCTGGACTTTTTGGGCCACGTGTACCCACGCTGCCAGTAAAAATAGGTGTACCTGCGAAGGGTTAAATAGTATATAATGCAATAAGGTAGAAAAAAGTTTATTTTGCGAGTGTGAAGTTTGATGCCTGATGAGAAAAAAGATTTGATTGAATGAAAGAAAATAATTTATTTGAAAGGCTTTTTTTGATTTAAAAAGTGATTTATTCGAATTAAATATCATTTGTTTAATTTAAATAAAATATCTTTGGGCCAAATAAATATTTGTTTGAATCAAAAAAAATTTTCTTCAAAACAAACATGTTATTGCATTCCTATATGTTCAAAGATATAATTTGTTAGATTTAAGCCAGAAATTGGATTTGAACAAATTTTCATTTGGTTCAAAGATAATTTGTTTAAATCAGACAAATTTTACTTAAATCAAATAAATAATTTTTTGAATCAAAGAAAATCATTCAAACAAATGACTTTCATTGATTCAATCAAATTTTTTTTCGCAAGACAGACGGTGAAAGTACAATTTTCACTAGATATATGCGGAAAATAGCTATTTCCCGTGTTGCACTTTATTTTTGTCCATTTCAGGCTCAAAAAAACGATTTTTCTACTATCGGGTCATAAAGTGCGTTTTATTTTCCCCTGCGGAGCAAAAACACATTTTTTGACTCCCCAGTAGAAAATAAATCGTGTGCAACACGCGAAAAACATTTATTTTACTTGTCCCGAGTCGAAAAATCGAAGGCCTCATTTGAGCCTCTGCGACATAATTTTGAGGCTGAAGAGGGGTAAAAGAGGTTCTTGTTCGTATTTTTGAACCTCTTTTAAGCCTCCAGACTTGACTTACGTCCGTTTTAGGCTCAAGAGGTTCAAAGGAGGTCATACATTACGACGGGAAAAGTGCCTGTGAGGCTCTTCTCGATCGAAGAGGTTCCTGAGCGTAAAAATAGGTTGAAAAATAAAATACAGAGGCTAAAGAGGGTTAAATGGTGACTTAACGATACAAAGACATGAGTACAACATGTCTCATAATAAAATTATCAATAGGCTTTAAAGAGGTTGTGGAGGCTTAAAATGTTTCAAATGAGCTTCAACATCACCAAGAGGCTCATATGAGGCCCTCGAAATTTCGACTCGGGGTGTCCCTTTTGATAAGAGTCTTCAAAAATAAAACAAAGAAAGTATTATATTTTTATAACTATAGACAGAAGTGACATATGATCTTGAAAGAAGTTCTGAAAACGCAAAACTCACATTCGAAGCAGCTGAATTCTATAAGAAAAAGATCAATATTCCTGTATCGCTTTAGAAATGATTAAAAAATAATCATGTTTTAACTATTGTCATTCTTGGTGGTGATTCAATTTTTATAATAATAATTTTTTGTATAAATGAAACTAACGAATAATAAAAATAATTAAATGTGACTGCAACTTTATTGAAATTTGGTGTCATAAATCTTCTTTGTGGTAATATCGTATTGAAAATTATTGATAAAAATTCAACCTTTATTATTCCAAAGTCAAAGAACTAGGGAAATTGCCAAAATTCGTACAAATTATATAAAAAACATTTAAAAGCGAAAAATATTTGCTAAAGTTGCGATGCCTGTTTCAAGAATAAATAAATTATAAATCTATTGAAAAGGTTCGAGTTTATCCTTATAAGGCCATGGATCTACCAGGCTACATGACGTCTGTAATTGCGACTACAGTTTGTAAAATTATTCTAAAAATAATACGATTTTTTTTCTATTGGAGTGTCAAAAATGGATTTTTTTTGTCACGCAGAGGGCAATAAAATGCACTTTATGACACGCTAGTAGAAAAAATACACTTTATGACCCGCTAGTAGAAAAATGAATTTTCGTACCAAACAGGAGTAAATAAAAGTACAGGATATCTCCGTCGTATAATAAATTCTATTTATAACTTAAATTTTGAATAATTATACAGACTTTAATTGAAATTACCGACGTTACGCAGTCCGGTTGCTGCATGACCTTAATCATAATTTTTTATCTAATTTATTAGATTTTCTTTGATTTCTCGTGATAAAATTATTTATCGTGATTAAGTTTTTTGAAGACTAATATCATTTTACTTAATAACTCTGAGATAAGATTTTATCTATAAGTATAAAAAAAATATTCTTTTACATAGATATAATGAAAGATTTTCACAAATATATATTTATTATATAACGAAGTCAAAATTAATTTTGAAATCCAAGAATTTAAAATTCTCAGCTATTTATTCTGGTGCATAATAGGAATATACAGATTACTGCTGCCACAATTCATAATCGAGATCCACCCCCTTTCATTTTCCGACTTAAAAAAACGTGTTTCACACGCTACGATTTTGAATCAAGCCAAGTGTATTGTGCATAGCTTGAAAAAAACATGCGTGAAGTTCGCCTTAAGTGTCAGAATACTACAATAAATCGTGATCTTACAATGATGAGGGGTTGGAGAAATTGCACCGGGTTCAATAACGCGAAATATATTTATAAATGAAAAAGGGCGGTTGATTATCGAGTGAATGGCGTGGGAGTTCATAAAAGTGCAGAGCCGTTCTGTGTGGCCGCTTAAGGGTGACAATGCGACACCTATAAATTAAAAAATCTGAGAGACACCTTCTCTTTGCCAGAAAAAAGTAGCGTGACATGAGATGATCGAACAGTAGGAGGAAACCTTCGCATTTTTCTTTTTCACGCTCCATAAAGAAGTCCTGGACTTCTGTGGTCGCATACAATAGGGGACGACAAGTGACCGCAATATTATATAGGGTGCATCGTGAAACTATCAGAAGTTCTCGAATCGCCTAGGCGTAACAATTTTCAATATCCAAAGGTCTCGAATCCCAAAAATGATTAACGATTCTTATACGAACAGGAAATGATTGGCTTTAAAAAACCGTGCAAAACCGATTCGCTATCAAATATCTGGTATTATTATTAGTTATTTTAAATTAGTTAGTTGAGTTCGAAATTTTTGCCACTGCCTACATTATCGGAGTATCATTAGTCGCGTATCAGATAGGATACGTACCCGACAGGTGTCGTCGTAGAAAATTTCAAACTCTTATATCGCAATAATTGATATTTGCATTTTTTATGCAACTTTAAGTAACGAAATTTAGGGCTAAATACGTATCTTTTAATTTAAATCGATGCCATTTTATCAAAAATGTATATTTTTGAAAACGGCTACATATTTTGCTAGACAAACATCTAATGCTTCCATTAAAAGAAGATTTAAGTCGATTGGTTGAAAATGGGCAAAGCTAGAGTGCCCACCATAAGTCCATATATTTTTGCAGCGCTCCAGTAAATCGCCTGTAAAGCCGCCATTTTTGTAAAAATAAAAAGTCATTTTCTAGTACATAAAAAAATAATGCATTTAACAAATTTTATTTTTATCCGAACTTTTTTTCTTAACGTTTCATACCAAATTTTAAAAAATGATGTGATTCTAATAAATCAGAGATCATTTTTTCAGGAAAAAGATTCTCTACAACTTAACCGTTTCCAATTTTTTAAACTGAATAATTTATTACTAAATGCAGCAATTTGTTTATAAGAATTTTGTTCTGGATAATGGATTTTTAATAGTTTCAACCTTTAATAATTTATTTCCAAAAATTGGGAACGGTAAAGTTTTGAAGATTCTTTTCCTTTTGAAAATGATTCGTGATTAATTAGAATCGAATCATTTTGTAAAATTTGGAATGAAGCGATAAGGAAAAAAGTTTGGCAAATCAAAATTTATTAAATACATTATTTTTCTGCATTTCGAATTTTTTTCATGGAAATTAACCTTTTTTCTTTCAAATTAACCCTTCTTTATAAGTTAATCGTTTCCAATTTTCTAAAATGAATAAATTATTACCATATTCAGCATTTTGTTTATAAGAATTTTGTTTTAGAAAATTGATTTTTAATAGTTTCAGCTATTAAAAAATTTATTTTCAAAAATTTGGAACGGTAAAGTTGTGAAGATTTTTTTTTCCTTTAAAAATGATTCGTGATTAATTAGAATCGCATCATTTTGTAAAATTTGGTATGAAGCAATATGGAAAAAGTTCGGCAAAAATAAAATTTGTTAACTACATTATTTTTCTGCATTTAAACTTTTTTTCATGGAAAATAATCTTTTCTTTTTCAAAATAGCCCTTCAATAATAATATTGCTATTCTTGAAAGCAACATAATCTATTTTTGCCTGAGGTCTAATTTTCGTGAATGAACTACCTTAAATAAAAACGTTTCATTATTTCAATAAATATTTTTAAAAAAGCATAATATTTTGGTGAGACAAAGTGCTGTAACCCTTTAAATAACAAGAACAATTTTTTTGTTCATATTTTCATGAAAAGTTAATACGATTAACAACCTTTTATTATTAGGTATTTTTTTTCGACGTCGAATAGTTTTTGAATAATCAGTGATTGAAAATTGTTCGTTTTCCCAATTCAAAATTTTAAAAAATCATATCTTCTAAAAAAAAATTATTTTGGAAATAAGAAAATACCAAGTATTACTAATTAAAATTTCAGTTGTAAATCTGATATGGTATGACCCATATATATTAGTTGCTTTCAATATTTAAAGAATTTGAAAATCCTTCTGTGGAAAAAAAAGTCTTTCGACCGGAAATCGAAAGTCCTGGGCTCGAATCCCAGCGCAGTCGAAAGCGTCTTTTTTTCCACAGAAGGATTTTCAAATTCTTTAAATATTGAATTCATTTGCATTATTTGCGATATAAGAGTTTGAAATTGTCTACGAGGACACCTGTTGACAACGTATCCTATCTAATACGCGACTAGTGATCCTCCGATAATGTAGGCAGTGACAAAAATTTTAAACTCAACTAATTAATTTGAAATAAATTGCTTTTTTGCAATTGTCAGGGCTTAGATAAAATCGCACCAATAAATAAATTAAATCTAATAAAGCATCAGTAAATCACTATTCAAGTTCCAATTCAAGTCTCCACAGCTCCGATGATTCGACCGACAATCGAAAAATCCTAGGTTCGGTACCCAGAGGACTAAAAATTTTTTCTCACAGAAAATACACTCTTTCTCTCTAAAAAAATTCATTTGTAATTTATTCATAAATTTTTTTATTAATATTCATTATTTGCATACTATTCAGGAATGCTATTATAAAAATTTGCGGCAATTTGATTGAAGGCTTTGAAAAAATTTGAAAATTACCCTTGGATATGAAAATTGGCGGTGCGATGCTAAATTTAGTTTTCTTTATGATCACTTATTAGACACCCTTATTGACCTTATTGTATAGAATATATCGGTCAGGATGCGTTGACAGGTAACTAGGGACCGACTAACCGATATTGTGACCGAGGAAGTCACCCCGAGACCTGCATACCCAACTCACCAGGGGTCTACATCATGCTAATGACATAAATCCGTCGTCAATGCTAATAATGACAACAATGAAATTCGGGAAGATAGGTTTCGCATCTGTGATGCAATGTAATTATTATAAGCGTACTGCGAATCAAACTGAGCAATAGGATGAGACTACTTCTCTATTGTACTCTCTATATTGTGGTGGACCACCTCCAGAGGCCGTGTGTTACCCACCTTTAGTATAAATTCTCTCGCTGATTTATTTCTTCAACCACTTTGTGCCTTATGATATTATTAATGACTTGATACGTTTCTTCAATAAAATCGAGAATCTTCAATACAGACGACACAAAACCGCAACGTTTTATTCCAGAAAACCACCGGTTTATGCCACCACAAATAAAAAAGACCAAAGGTAAGCCATTCAGGTGAGGTTCCATCGATTTATATAAGTTGGGGTTGAAGATTATATTATTCTATATGTAGATTTGTTCCGATCCACGAGAAAGATGATCATTTTATCTTTTTCATTCTCAACATGCATGAGAATCTGTGCCAAACAATTTATTTTTATTTGAGGATGAATTGAACAGGTGATCGAAAAAAAGTTAGTCGCAGTGAATACATTTCCTTAGTTTCGTTCATTAAGGGAATCCGCCACCTTTAATTGGTATATTTTTAATTTTTTTGACATTTTACAAAAATTTTATTTTTTTATTCTCTATACTTTTCTATGTTTGTAAATTTTCAGGGCAATCTGATTTTTGTTTTCTTGGAGAAATAAATAAAATTAAAAATTACTACGAATCAGGAATAACGCGTTTTTAGCGAAAATTAGCTTTTACACAAAATAGTTTTTTTACTTAATTACTAATATTTCTGAATTATATGGAAAAGATTAAAGTCTTCCCAGCTTTCAGAGGAAGAAAACAAAATTGCTGAAGAAGGAACCATATATGGAACTGGGGAGTTTTGATAGTGAGTATTAAGGCTTCACTACAAGACTTTACTTTTAACTCCGTTTAAAATAAACAAATTTCAAACATATTTTGGGATATTTTTATTTATATTTTTATTTTATTTTATTAGTAACTTTTTTTCAGTCATGTTACCTTATTTTCGATAACCAAAATGTTGCTGCCCATTGTAAAGGACAAAATAAAAAAAGAATCATGACAATTAGTTGAAAAAAAAAGTTATTCAAAGTCAAAAAATGTCAAAAATATGCCCAAAAAACTCCAAGTTTTTAGTTTGAAAATACATAAAGGTGCTGGAATTTAAAAAAAAAACCCAAGACTTTTCTAAATAAAGGTACTAAACGTAAAAAAAAAATATATGGAAGGTCTCAACTCAGAAAATAAAAATATTAAAGGTGGCGGATCCCCTTAAGAATATAGATATCAAGTCTTTCTTCAAGTACCCGTGTAGAAATTTTAACCGGTTTTTATCGGGTCCTGGCCAGGCCCCGGATAATCAGCCTGAATAATATGATGGCCCCGGCCGGGTATACCGGACAGGGCACGGTCATTTTTGTCACGGGGAATCAAGCGCGCCTTGGTCGGGCTAGAAGCCCGGTTACCTCGATCAGGTACCTGATAGTTGCCGGTCTGTACCCTGCCAGTCCCTGGTCAGGTATACTTATAAGATGTAATCCTCTAAATTACTTTAAAATATTAAAATAAAAGCAGAAAATTATACATTTTTAATTGCTATTTTTATTAGTCATACATAATATATTTCCCGTGTAGAAATTTAAACCGGTTTTTATGAGGCTCTGGCCGGGTATACCGGACAGGGCGCGGTCATTTTCGTCACGGGGAATCAAGCGCGCCCCGGTCGGGTTAGAAGCCCGGTTACCTCGATCAGATACCAGATAGTTGCCGGTCTGTACCCTGCGAGTCCCTGGTCAGGTATACGTATAACATGTAATCCTCTAAATTACTTTAAAGTATTATAATAAAAGCAGAAAATTATAAATTTTTAATTGCTATTTTTATTAGTCATACATAATATATTTGTTGCGACAAATCTTTAAAATAAATCAAGTTCATTTGTTGAATGTGAAGTTCCTGCTTCTCTCATTCTGTGGAAACCTCGCCAATCCTTTGCATTTCCCAGGACGTTCCCTATTAAGATGCCAAAAGCTGTTTCCGTTATTTTTTGTGCTAAAACTTGATCTTTTTATTGTCCTGGTGAATTTCGTGATCAAAGTTTTCTTCATGGTCTTTTGTATTACAAAAATAAAACATTTTTGATTATTTAAACATAAATATGTCAAAACATACAAACAGAACTTACACTGAGAAAAAAATGCTATTGAATCAAAAGCATGTATACCATTAATTCATAAAAATATACTACAAGAACCAATAAATATGTTACTAATTCTATAGCATATTGATTTGAATCCATCATATACATGCTTTTGGAAAGAAATGCTTTTGATTCAATAGCATTTTTTTCTCAGTGTACCCAAAGGTGTAATGGGAGTCTCAATTTCACTATCAGAATCATCTATGTCGATACCGATTAAATCATGTAAAATTGAACTATTTTTTATTAACCTGCGCTTCTTAGAATGCCTACGATTTACATCACGAATACATTTATCCATTATTTAAACCAATACTATACGTTATAATTTACAGTAAATTCCCAAGAATGTTAACATGCACGAACACTTTGAGGTTAAGAAATCATGGTTGCAACTTCAGTGGCAAAAACGTACTTACAGTTCTGAATGTTCATTGAACGATGGAAAATATTTGTTTGAAAACTAAATGATTAGTTTTTGCCCAAGAAAATAAAACAATAGTGGTTTGTTTATGGCCGATTGTGTATTTAAAGGACCCCAAATATAAACATAATAATTAATTATCTTGTAAAAAAAATTTTTTTGTCATCGTTCAATAAACGTTCAAACCTATAAGTATATGTGGCAAAAGTTGTGTTTTTAAATTTTCTTTACACAATTTTTGGTCCCACATATATTTTAACATCTAATTTAATATATTATAGATACATTATTTTTATAAAACTTGTTGGCATATTCATAAAAATGCAAACTTCGAAACAAGCAGACGACCTGGTCGGGTCCCGTCCAGTGCCCGGGCGGAAACCGTAAAGCAACTTACGTGGCCATAGTCTGACTAGGCCCTGGTTGGGGAGAATTTTCCAAACAACTACGCGGGCAAGGCCCGACCGGACCCCGGTTGGATAAAAGTTACCCGGCTGTTCCCCGGCCAAGACCCGACCGTTAGCAGGGCATAGTCGAGACAATTTCTGCACGGGTAAAAGTATAGTAAATGTTATCTCGATTAAAATAATCCATGAAAATGTTTTAATCGGATGATAATCATATATTTTTCTGTTATATATGTATTTTTTAATTTAAGGGCATATGATACTTGAGAAAAGTAGCAAATTCAAGTGAAAAACTTGGTCCAGTTTCTACATTTTTGTGTCCAACATGCATAAAATTTTTTTTTCTAAATTTGGGAAAAGGCCGAGAAAATAAAAACGGTCGTAGATAGACTATTTTTGGTTTTGATAATTAAACAAATTTTCCCGATATATTTTGCTAAAATTGACCTTTTTTTCATTTTCCAAACAAAAAATACTCTATCTATATCCCTTTCAGGCCTCGCACTGCTTTATGACCTTTAAAAAAGTAGCAAAAAGTAGCCTCAGTGTCTAAAAAAAGTAGCAAAAAGTAGCCCAGGCTTTTAGATAGAGAAAAACAGTGAAATGTTTATTTAGTTATTTTTTAATGTAACAAATGAGGCTAATTTTTAAATAAAAACAACAGGAAAGTAATTTACTAGTTTCCATTACACATATTTAATTAAAAAAACGTGTTTATATTAAACATATGTAGAAATACGCAAAAAAGAGCGATTACAAAAGTTCTTCCATCCTAATTTGTTTCTTAACCAGACGCTCGGTGGTGTGAGAAATATATTTGCATTTAATCAATTTTACTTGATCGATTGTGAGGTTTATAAAAAAATCGATTTATATATTTGCATTACTTTTTTTTTGTAAAAAGTGAACTGCGTAAGCGCCTATTACGATACAGCGGAGCATAATCTTCTTCTTATTCTTCTTTTTCTTCGTACAGCGTTGGCACCGTACTGACAAAGCCTTGTACATTTGAACTGCGCATGCGTCCATTACAATATGCTACTACTACACAAGATCGAGAAAATCAAAATGGCCGGAAGTATTCGCGAAATGTCAAGTGAGATGGACGATAATCACGGCAATTTCGACCTTTTCAGATTGGATTCGAGTGTACACAGAAAAACTCGTAAATGCGCCGAAGTCACATAAAATAGAATATGCGCCAATTCACACAATTAGGGTAATTACGAGACTCGCTTAAAATGCTCGCAGGACTGATCGCGCCTCGGCTTCGTCTCGGCCTTTGCCTCAGCTACGTCTCGACTACGCCTTGGCTTCGATCTCCTGCGAGCATTGTCGCTCGTTGCGTAATAACCCTAATTATGCGCATAGGCACATAATATACTATTATTATTTAATTACAAGAGAAAAAAATCTTGTTAGGAAAAGTATTTTTTATTCCATTTTCCTGAAAAAGTAGCCTATAGTAGTACTGGACCGAAAAAAGTAGCCAAATAGTAGCCTCATGCGAAAAAAGTAGCAAATAGTAGCAAATAGTAGGGGAGTGCGAGGCCTGCCCTTTTTATCTTCTCTACCATTTCCCAAATGTTAAAAACAAAATTTTTATATTTTGGACATAAACATGTTAAAACCTAAAATCAATAAAATTTGTTAATTTCCTGAGTGCCCTTAATGAAGGTTTCGGAACGTCGAGAACGTATAAAAATTTTTATTTACTTCCAACCTAACAACAACATTTTCACCTGAAGTTGTCGTTTTTTCTCATCAACTATTATTAAAAAATCTCAGATGTTAAAAGAGGATTATATAATAGCTATTAATTATAATAAGTTTAAAAAATGTAATTTATTTTAAAATTAATTTTAATTTTCTTTGTATAAATTGTGGTACTTTGTAATCGAATCTTTTTTAATGTACTTCATCACTTCATGCACGTATCAGAAAAGCCATATCCAGCATTTCAAAAAATATAAGCTCGCTATAGAATTATATGTATTTTTGTGTACGCTATAAGAAATGGAAAATCAAAGGCATATTTCCCACATGTGTAGCGATAAACTATATCCTGGGGTGTGAAGCTACTTTGGAGTTCGTTCATGAATTCAAGTTTCCCGCAGGGAATTGCTATGTCAATATTGGGATTCATATAGAAATGTGTTGTGGTCGCTTTTAAAATTGCATTATATAAAAAATATATAAATTCGTTTAATAAAGATCATTTCGTGATGTCAACTTACATTTTCATTTGCTATTGAAACTTTTCACATAAGGCATTCTCGAAGTCAATATATATCAAAATAATTGCTTGGCATGTTCTCACATTTTCACAGAACGAACTCTCTAAACCTGAATCAGTGAAATAGTCACTGATTATATCAGTGAAAATATATCAACTGATGAATCAGTGCTCTGGTTTTATTTCACTGAGGAATCAGTGAACGCGCCACGTAAACATAACTTTTGAATTCGCGAATTCAAAAGTTTCATCCACACGTTACAAAATATAATTATACACAATAATAATTACAATATATAATAATAATTACGTAATTTATTATAGGTTGTTTAACCTAAAATAAACGAGTTTATCGATCGTCAAAATATATTGCTGGTTTTATTATTCCCACCTGAAGATTTCACTGATTCAATAAGTGAATTCAATCTATTTCACTGATTAAATAAGTGAATTCAATCTATTTCACTGATTCATCAGTCGAATTTCACTGATTCTCAGTGAAAGACTTATAACTGCTGCCATCAATGAATAGTCACTGCGAATCAGTGGCCGTTCACTGATTCAGGTTTAGAGAGAAAAAAGCAAACAAAATTTTACTATAATTTTTTTTTACTATAATTTACATTATTCCTTGAACCTTTTACATCTGCTGAGAAATTTTAATAATGAAGGAAAAAATTAAAATTATTACAATGGAATTGACGCCACACGGAAATTTCTTCAAATTGAAGCTTTTTTATTGTAAACATTTATACAGGAATACGAATTAAAACAAAATTAAAATTATTTTTGACATATGAATTTTTTACAACTTGAAAACCTTAACGTTCATTATTAACAATTGGACAATCACACTTTGGTTATTTCTTTTGAGGATGTCTAAATCGTAATATTTTCACAATTTTCGAAGCCCAGGAAGATTTGAAAATGAGTGGATGTTTTTTTCGTATCTTAATTGTACAGTTCGATCTTTTCACATTTTTTAAACTCACAACCTTTCGTGGACACATGTCAGTTTTACTTTTTTTTAAATTACAAGAACAGCTCCGAACGCTCCTAAAATTCTGAAAGCTTGATTTTTTTTTAAATTTCTTCTTAGTTTTATTGTACCTGCATTTTTTAATTTTTCTGCTTGACTTGCTTCTAAAAATTTGGAAACCTTCTAAATCAGTCATGGTTCCCACGTTAGCAACATTCGTTTCAGTTGTGTCAGGAAGTTCAAATTTAGCTGAAGATTGTGATTTTCTTTTTAAATCCTGTTTTACAGGTTTTAAGAATAATTCACTGTATTGCTGAAATACAGCATTGAATTCACAAATAGTTTTACGAATTTCAGTTTCAGTCGTAGGTAGGATTATTTTAGAGCCTTTATTATGTAGTGAAAAAGATACGGTTGGCTGGACATTAGAAGTTTCAATATTTTCATCCAGATTATTTATTGATCGCTTTCGACTTCCAATTTCTGATTGAGATTCTGCAAATTCTGTTGATGGATCTTTATCAAAATTGGTATGGCTCCGGCTATAAGGTGATATTTGAGGTACAGCAGATTGTGAAGAACTCTCTCCTTTGACATTTTTTTCGTCCTCAGATATTTTCGCATCCCCGAGGATACTCTGAAGTTGCGATAAACCATCTTGGTTTTTTCGCCTAATTCGTCTTGATACGCTTTTTCGAAAACGTTCTCCAGTTGATGTCAAGCACTGGAACAGAATTAATTCATATTTGTTAAATGTCTGATCATTTTTTTACATCATATTAAATGCATTTTTATATTATATTATTTATTTATTAAAATTACCAATTAAACTAATTATAACCAATTTACAAAAAGTAATAATTTATTAAACAAACCATTCGTTGCTGATTTTTTTTTATAACGAAAGTTCAACTTCACTTAGCTATATATGAATAAAATTTATGTGATTAAAATGTTGGTATTCACTGTAAAAAAATTTTAGGGTATTTTATTTTAGGGTAATTTTAGGGTAAACATACTTTTTCCCAAGAAATTGGGGAATTTTCCCCAAACAAATGGTTAAATTCCATTAAAAGTAGGGAATATTCCCCAAAAATTTAGTGAATAAGTAAATCGCTTATATTTTGGGGAATTTTCATCACCATTTATTGGGGAAAATTCCACATTTTAGGGTAAACATACTTTTCCCCAAAAAATGGATAAATTCCAGAAAAAGTAGGGAATACTCTCCAAAAATTTAGTGAATCAGTAAATCACTTATATTTTGAGGAATTTTTCCTATTCATGTTGTGATTTTTCTGAAAAATTAGAAAAATTTACGATAAATAATATTAATTATTTTGAAAAATTCCCAATTTTTGAAGAATATTCCCCAAAAATATATGGGAGAAAGTTCCATAATAATTTTGAAAAATTCCTAATTTTTGGGATATTTTCCCCAAAATATATGGGGAAAATTCACAAATTTTGGTGTAATTTGCGTTAGTAACGTTTTCGGGAAAATTCCCCAAAAAATTTTTTACAGTGTTGATTAGCAAAATATCTCATACTCCAATAATGGTGACAATAAGTTATACGAAAAAAATTATATTTTGAATAAGAATGAACCTAATATTGATAAAATTGTTCTTACACTCAGAAAAAAGATTTGATATTGAATAAACAAAAATAATTTGTTTAGAAGGCTTTTTTTATTCAAACAAAAAGTTTAATTAAATTAAATAACATTTGTTTAATTCAAACGATATACCTTTAGGTTAAATAAATATTTGTTTCAATAAAATGGATTTTTCTTAAAAACAAACGAATTATTGGATTCTTATATGGCCAAAGATATAATTTGTTTGATTTAAGGCAGAAATTAATTTAATTTGAACAAATTTTTATTTGGTTCAAAGATATTTTGTTTGAACCTAATAAATTTTATTTAATTAAAATAAATCAGTTCTTTAAATCAAAGAAAGTTTTTCAAACAAATAATTTTCTTTGATTTAATCAAATCTTTTTTCCCAGTGTATATGAGTGTACGTTGAGTAAGTATTTATTAAGATTGAGTTATTACTCAATTAAAAACTATATGAAATTTATATAGTTATTAATTTATACTTAATGCCAAACAATATAGAACTCAAACAAATTAAAATAACCAAAAAATTATTTTATACATTAATTTCTTTCATCTCATTATGAATTAGAAAATCTTACTTTATTTTTAGTTGAAAGATTTTTAATTTATAAAAAATAGGCTTTTAGCTTCGAATTGAATTCAGGTACTTACAAAATTAGTAACTAACAGAGAACACACACAAGAAATGACAGAACTACAACAGATTATTCCAATCCATTCTATCATGTCTAAGGACTTGAATCTAGCCGTAATTTAAAACTTTTAATGTAGGTTACCAAATTTCGAATTCTAATTTAGATCGTACAACTATGGGTATAAATAAAATAAATCATTATAAAAATGAATTGCACATAAAATGTGACAGTTGTCAAGATTCGTTTGTCAGATGGTTTTTGAAAATAGCACCAAAAAAGTTTGCATTGATTGTACTCTTTATTTTTATATTCAAGTTTTTGAATTATAATTGATTTTTCCTAAAATTAACAAACTTTTAAAAATAAAATACAGATAAAATGTTACAGATCTCGTTTTTATCGACGTTGCTCCTCTAGTAAGACATTTCGCCTTGCACACTTGAGTACCTGGTTGCCTTCTTTCAAAAATGATTTAAATTAAAAACAATACGCAAAACAGCAAAATTATTTTATTTAGGTTTTTCAGCACTAATTATTATCTTGCACTCAGTTTTTAAAAACATTAGAATTTTGTTGTATTGATTAATATAAGATCGTTACTTTTAGACAGAGAAAAATTTATTTTACCATCTAGATGGGAATTTTTATCAGTAATTTAGCGTATTCTATAATAGAAATTCTAAATGTGAATAATTAAAATAAAATATGTCACTTTAGAATTTATCATGCGTTTTCAAATACTTTAGTAATTTTAGACAAATATTTTTTTCCTGTGTTTAATATACTTTCACTTTGAATAATTCAATGTGCCCATTTCCTTTGTATTACTTTAATGCACTAATTATATATTTTATCATGGAAAATTTCCATTATCGGCTTAAGCTCAAAGGAATTTTAATTTTGAAACTATTCCTTGTAATGTCACTCTGAGGAGTAGATTTAAAGACCGGTTTGCACACATGTGAGAGTAGCAAATATTTATGGGAAACCTGTAGAAAGAAAAGAAATTGCGAAATTTAGATTGGATACATAAATGGTGTAAACATGTGGTTGCATAATTCCTGTATTTTTTTGTAAACTCTGATATAGAAGCAAATAAAAAATAAGTTCAGTATATAGAAAGTGAACAATTAATCATTTTTCAAATAATTATTCGATTTGGGGGTTTTGACCGTCAAATTAGAAATTTTGGACCCGTTATACACTGTTAAAAATCTTATTAATTTTAATAAACTTTAATATAAAAGTGGTAAATTAAAATTAAAATATTTGTACAGAAATTTCTAATCACAAACATCATTATCATCATAAACAATCGGATTTTTGCTTTTTTGACAGCCACTTTCGAGTATTTAATGTTTGAAGAGTTGGTAGATTCCCATGCAAATGTTTCCCAATTAAACAAATAGAATAATTAAGTTTCCAATCCTTGAGGATGAAGGTTGCAAAAATCTCTTTATAAATGATTTTGACTTTCTCATCTTTCATTCTTAGGGACAAGAAACCGGCTCTTCATTAGGCTGCAGAAGGCAACATCGCTTTTCTGCCTTATTCTTGATGACCTTCTTCTATATTTTACCTTTTTCGCTTCATTGAAGTGCAATACACCTTCTGCACTTTCCTTTTACTTTGGTGATTGTAATTTTTCAAGATCTGTTTCAAGAACCGAGATATTTAAAGGAAAGATACCGAAGAGTAACTTTTAACGTCCCTGAAATCATAAGATCTTGCTATAAATATAGCAGTAGAAAAAAAACAATGATTAAAATAAGTTTCCAAAAATATTAAGAGGAAGAAAAATAATTTTAAAATTTAAATAATACAATTTTTCCCTCGACATTTATTTTTATTGATATTAAACAAAACCTAAAGTGACAACTTCATTGGGATGATGACAAAATTTTATTATTCTGTAAACATGATTTTGAAGGTTAATTTTTAATAAAGTGTTTCAAGAATTGGTTCTTTTAAGTAAAATTATGTTTATAGGTCAAGAATTTATAATATTTTAATTATTAAAATGTATGAATTGTTAGTCATTTACTTTTGCACATCGTGCATATCATGTGTTTGCTGTTTTTTGACTGGAGCATTAGTATGTAATTTATTTAACATCAAAGCTTAAATATTTAGTACAGGTAATTAATTTTTCATATCTTGATTATTTTTTAGTGTGCCCTGCCAAAAATAGTGGTCCACAAATGCCAGGATTTGCAAAAAAATACTGAGAATAACAAAACAGAAAAATCAGCACCTGGCAATGACAAAAAACCTGCGAAAGAAGTTTCCCTAAAAAGTAAAATTGATGAAAATGATTTCAAGGCCAAGAAGAGTAATTGTAATTGTAAAAAAGGGGTAACAATTTACACGCTGCCAATGACTGAAGAAAAAACATGTGGATCGAAAAAAAGAAAAAGATCTTAACGTACATTGGGAACTGATCCAGATAATTTAATATCTCAGAAACATATTTTGTATCATGAACTTGATTAATTTTCTAATAAAATCTCTAGACACATTATTATTTTATAATGTCATGTTTAATTTACTACTGATGTATTTTGAAAAGCGTCATGCGCAGTTTTTCGAACTACATTTACATACATTTGAATGCGTAGTGGAATTTACATCCTCTTGATTGTTTCCGTGGCCTTTGTACTTTAGATACAAGAATTTTTCTTGCGAATTGTCAGTTTTTTTAGTCAATTTTGCATACAAATTGTATTTACTTTCATGATTATTATTATTAACATCACTTATGTTTTGGGAATCAGTAATGTTTTCATCAGGATGATCCATATTTTGACACTCAAATTCATATCCTAAACAGTCTTTACATCTACAAGTATTTTTGATATTTTCTCCCATTGCATTCATTCCATCTTCCGATAATTTTTGCACCCATTTTTGATTTAGTGGTCGAGATGAAGTAGATCCGTCATTTTGGGAAAAGCATTTTACTCTTTGTATAAAAAATTCACTTGAGTCAGTCTTCTCTAAATTTTTCATGTATTTTGGGAAACTGTAATGTTACATTCTTTAGGGTTATTTTTATAAACTTTTGAGAAAATTTCGGTGACTTCTTGAAAAAGTTAGTGTGTCTTACCAAAATGTAAATAAGAGACTGCACCAAAACCATGTTATACATGCTGTATTGCATAATGTGAAGCAGTCTACCATTTCTATGTTGTAATTAGACTCTTTAAATTTGGCATTTTATTTTCAACGGAAAATCTACAGTGTATCAAAATTCATTTTCGTATTTTATTTATTATCCTGGATCTATAGTTTTTTACAAAATACCCCTGAATGATGTTAATTATCGACTGAAATCGAAAACATGTGACGAACTTCATGTTTTGCAAATTTATTAAGGAGTATTTCACTTCCTTCCACGCAGATTGTAATTTTAAATTTATTGAAAATTTTTCAAAAGATTATTTTCCATTTTGGTTTAAGATGGGTCATTTTTTCTGATTTTTCATTCACTGACAATATTGTAGGGGATTTAAGGAATAAATTTGGTTTTTAACTGTAATCGTAATAGAATTTTTTGTCTTCTGCTCAATATGTTGACAGTTGCTTCACCTTGTAACAAAAATTGAACCAAATTTTTTGTACCCAATTGAATAAATTGATTTTTATTATTTCTCTATGAAATTTTGTAAAATCTCTGCTTATAAAATTATGTTAAATATTTTTGTATAATATAGATTTGTTCAACTTGGATTGTAAGCTCCTCAATTATTCTGTCATCAATTGATTAATTAACTTATAGAAAAATCAATTTTAACAATTAAACCTAATATTTTTTTACCCGAAGTGTAGGAAAAATTTTGAAAAACAAGTTTCACGAAACCGAGGCATCTACCATGCATCGAAATCTCCCTTTGCTTCCTGGAAATTCTCCTGAGATAATAAAGTCAAATTATCTGGACGTAAGACCTTTGCAATTTAAGAAGGAAAGATTTTCCAAAAATGAATTTTTTGCTAATAGTAAGCAACGAAGGTCCAAACCATTTTTATCCTTTAAATTACCCTTACCATATTTTTCTCAAATACATATTAATCGACAAAAAGACAAAACAATTTACGAAAAAGAATCTGAGCAAATGCATAAAACATTTAAGTCACAAATCACAAATCTTCCTGATTTCGAAACAGAATATTCAACGTCGGAAAATATTGCAAAATCCATTCAAGTTCCATCAAGTCGTAACTCATCCAATCTTTGTCAACCACTCGAAAGGTATAACATTTAAATTAAAAAAATATTAAACATACAGAAAATTACATTACGATTTGATAAAATTGACGTTATCATCAGAGCCCTATTATCTTATTAGTTTTTATATTGGAAATTGGAACAAAATTTAAATTTAAATACTTCTTTTTACATCAAGCATTTCACGTGTTACAGAGTATCCTGGACTTCTTATAAATCAAGGTCAACATCCTTTTCGTATATAAATCAAACACCTACGTAAGTTTTTGGGTCTTTCAACTTTACATTTTCTTATCTTTTCTATGGATCAATTGGACCACGTGACTAAATTATATATTTATTCTTTCATGTAAGATAACTTTTTTAATTTAGAAAGTGTCTATCTGAAAAATTTTGAAACATAGCAAAAAACAATAAAGCACGTCTGTTAATTGAGGCAGTTCGTTCACTAATTTGAAAGAGAAAAGATTATTTTTCGTGAAAAAAATTTTAATCACAAAAAATTAATTTTATTAATACATTTTATTTTTGTCCAAACTTATTTTCTTATCTCTTCCAGCAGAATTTAAAAAAATGATGCGATTCTAATAAATCACGGTTCATTTTTTTAGGAAAATGATTCTCTACAACTTGACCGTTTCCAATTTTTGAAAATGAATTCTTTAATGGCTGAAATATTAAAAATCTATTTTTCAAAACAAAATTTTTATAAACAAATTGCTGCATTTGATAATAATTAATTCAATTTCAAAAATAGGAAACGGTCATGTTGTAGAGAATCTTTTTCCTAAAAAAATGAACCTTGATTTATTAGAATCGCATCATTTTTAAAAATTTGGCTCGAAGCGCTAAGAAAATAACTTTGGGCAAAAATAAAATTTATTAATAAAATTATTTTTTGGTGTTTCAAATTTTTTTCATGAAAAATAATCTTTTCTCTTTCAAATTAGCCCTTCAATAATAATATTGCTATTCTTGAAAGCAAAATTATCTATTTTTTCCTGAGGTCTAATTTTCGTGAACGAACTACCTTAATATCTTTTTAGTGACAATTTTGAAAAAAATTCCAAAACTTATCGACAATTACAATTAACTGTATAATTTTTGAAAAATTTTCACTCAAACGGAGTTGACAGATGTTCTCTATCGTGTTTTCTTGTATTTTCCAAATATTCAGAAAGATATTCTGTTAAATAAAAAAGTTATCTTACACGAACTTTTACAGGAATTTAGTCACGTGGTCTGATTGATCCATGACCTTAAATTAAGAATAATGATTATTAATTTTAACCTTAAATAATTACAAGTCAGTTTCATTTATACACTATATTTTTTGTAAAAAACACTTTCTGTAGAAAACGTTTTTTGTATAAATGAAACCGACTCATAATTACTTATTAAAGTTTTAGTTATTCCTTTTTCAGAATATCATAATTTTTAAAAATAGTTTAATTTTTATTTCAATAGGAACTTGCTAATTTACAAACTGATGTGTGAAGTCTGCTTACAAGAAAAGTACAGATGCATTTGTTCAAAGCTTTACTATGGATAGTTTCGAATTACAAAAATTGGAAATATTCGATATCATTAAATTAATAAATGATAAATTACAATTTGATTTAATTTTTCAAGAATTAGGTTTGTGGTACAATCTTTTGTTTCGTCTGATGCTGATTGTCAATATTTATTATTATTAAAGCAGAGTTTAAGATTTAATAATAATCCCATAATAATTATTGTAAGAGTAATTTCATAATTTCAACATTACGTAATTTTCTTGTTAAATAGCAATACCAAGAATATTACACAAATTTCGTTACTATGTGTGAATTTACTAAGTATGTTTGAAGAATGAGAATTTTAAATTTATGTCTGTATCTTCTCTATTCGTCTCATTGTTCCTAAAAAACGCGGACACATGGAGAAACTCAAGTTTACAATTTTTGCTAAACCGTATTTCGATTTAGGGAAAAAGGTGTCATAGTGAGAATTTTTCGCAGTGAAATACTGAATTTTAGATGAACTATATTATAATTTATTACAGATTATACCGAACTTTACTATACAACCTAAACTAAAGTTTCATATCATTTTTTGAATCTTTAGTATTAATTTAGAATTTTTTCATTTTTTCAGGAAAAAAATCTACACAACTTAACCGTTTCCAATTTTCTAAAATGTATAATTTATTGCCAAATTCAGTAATTTGTTTATAAAAATTTTGTTTTGTAAAATTGATTTTTAATGCTTTCAGCCATTAAAGAATTCATTTCCAAAAATTGGGAACGGTAAAGTTGGAAAGATTCTTTTTCCTGAAATAATGATGCATAATTTATTAGAATCATATCACTTTTTAAAATTTGGTATGAAGCCATAAGAAAAAAAGTTCTGGTAAAAATAAAATTTGTTAAATGCGTTATAATTTTAAAAAATTTTCCGCAGAAGACAATAATGCGTCACAATTTCCTGCATTGCTGTCTTTTTCGGAAAATTTTTGAAAATTATTATTTTATTAATAAAGCGGTCGTATATAATTGGTATTGACAGACCTAACTACACGGCCTTAAGGAATACAATACTTTTTATACTTAAATATTTTGACATTCGGTTAAAAACAAGAAATGTTTAAACAAATGTTAGTTAAATTACAAATAGAGTTGATTTTAAAGTCGCGAGAGTCTCATACTACTATTTTGTAATCGATTGATTACGCCAAATGAGAATGTGCCAAGCATGCACTTCTCTTTCGTGGTTCAGTATTTTCTGCTGATGAGTGTAAATCTCAGAAACGATCCAGTTAAGAAATTTAACGAGCAAACTGCTTAACTTTTCTTCTCATTTCTGTACAACTTATCATAAGATTTTTTATATCAAATAATTTGATGGTTATTTGATCCTTGTAAGTGTTTTAAAAACGAAATTTTACGTGATTCAATGATAAACATGCGTAAGATAAAATAAAATGATGAATAATACAAGATAATGGGAAGTAAATGTATGTCAAAGGTGTCAATACAAATGAAAAGAAACTTTTTTTAATGCGTAAGAAAATATTTACACTTTGAATGAAATCAAACAAAACGTGTAAATTACGCTTGTCACAGACTCCATGAAAGTGCGTTTTATTTACTTCGAGGATAACTGCGTGCTCAATCGTTTATTATAATTTCATGTTATCGACACGAATAATGAATTGAAGACAATTACAAATTTAAATCAATGATATCTCCAAATCTGATATTTATTTATTTTATTATTTAATATTTAAATAATATTTATTTTATTCCAAAATGAATTCGAACCCGTATCACTACAAACTCAAATTCCCCTCAACTTCCAAAAAAAAGTATAATTTTTTTCTTTCCTCCTTTTTTGTTGGTTTTCTCATAATTGTTTATTTTAAGAAATAATTTTTGGTCCAAATTTAGTCGTATTTTTTGTATTTTAAGGGTTCGAACGGTTTCGAATTCTTGAAATTTTTAATGTATTTTATTATTTTCATCTAAGTTTCCTATTTTCAGTAAATTTTCTTGGAAATAAATTATAATAAAATGAGTTATATTAAAAAATGTTTCATTCAAAATTAATATAATGTAATTAAGACGATTATGACTTACTTCTTTATTTATAAAATTATTTTCTTCTGCTTATCTTAATTAAATAATTTAAGAAAAGTCACTATCCAGTGTCTGACCTGAATTCAAGAAACGTAAACAAAAAAAAGATTGATAAACAATAACAAAAGCATAAAAATTTATTTACCAACGTGAATCCAGAATGATGAAGGTAACTAAAAATATTATAGTTCAATTAACATATAAAGCAGGTCATATCGTTTATACTTTCTGGTAATTGTAAATTGTGAATTGTGCCTTGATATTGATGCTCGTAAATAAAGCAGGCTCGAGTGCATTTTTAATTTATCAAAGGTGGGGACATGATACAGGTGGAGGGTTAACTCGAATCCACTCTTGAACAGCCAGAAGTTAGAAGTAGTGAGTGCACAAGTGTCAGAAGTGCGTTGGTTTTACGCAGGAACAAGTAAACCGGTGCGATTTCTTTGGATAAGTGGAAACCGATTTATTATTTCGAAGTAAGTGGTTAGCAAATTCCTTGTTATCGAAATGGAAACAGTTCTGTTACTCTCAATAATTTATATTATTATTATTATTTTTATTATTATTATTACGTGTATAATGTAGTGTTTTTTAAAATTTATTCAAAGGGAAGTGAGCATAATAATAACTTAATATGGCAACTTTTTTTTTAACTTGGTATCCAAAAAAGTTTAACACGAAATGCCAATTATTTATTTAAATTTTTAATTAATGGTTGTTTCATTAGAAGTCGGTTTCAATTATACACCATATTTTTTCTACAGAAAGTGTTTTTAACTTAAAATATAGATTTCTTTTGATCAGAAACTAACACCGAAAATTATCTTACAAACTTGGGTTTCTAATTGGATCAAATTTTCTATAAAAAAAAGTATAATAATGAATAAATATTATTATAAAAAAAAATAAAAAATGCCTATAGAAATACTTTATGCAGAAAGAATTTTGTGTGTTAATGATACCGACTTTTCATTAGCAGATTTATTAATAGCTTTTATGTAAATAAAGTAAAATCAAACTGTAAACAAATGATTTAATTCAATCTTAGATGTATGTATAATTGTAGAGTTGGTTTTTCTGAGTTCAGATTAACAAATATGTGCATCATTAAATTACTTTTTTTAAATAAATTTATCTAAACGGTGGTTTGTAACCAAAATTTGAATTATTTTGAATTTTTTTAGCTGTGAATCTAAAATTGGATCATATTTACTGATTACAGTTTTATTTAATTAATTTACAACTAATAATTTTGCATTCGAATTTTCTCTTGTGTTTCATTAATTGTAAGAAAATCTCATTATTTTTATTTATCTTTATGAAACGAGAATAATAAATGACAACTTCCAGCCTTAGATAAATGCATCCGTCTTCCGCCAATTAGCAATTACTTGTTGAAGGTTAGCATATGACTTACATGGCAAATTATAAAACTCTTATTACACAAATATGGTGCCAACGGCATTAAAAAAAAAAATAATAAGTTAATTCTTTCAAAGTTCAGGATTCTTAAACTAAAACTTCTATGTTCGCATACAAATTAGGTAAAAAAATGATAAACTTGCCGGAATGAACGTCATACTTGTAACATTCTATGTTTCTATGACAAATTAGTCTCTTTAGGTGTTAACAATTATTTTAACAAGAGACTTTGAAAGTTGAAAGTAAATATTCCAGACTTGTGATAAGACACTGGAACTTCTTAAGGTAGTTTTCATCCACGAAAATTACACCTCAGGCAAAAATAGATAATTTTGCTTTCAAGAATAGCAATATTATTATTGAAGGGCTATTTTTGAAAGAGAAAAGATTATTTTACATGAAAAAAATTTGAAACACAGAAAAATAATTTTATTAATAAATTTTATTTATTTTAAAAAGTTTTGCGATTCTAATGGATCATGAATCATTTTTTCAAAGAAAAGATTTCCCACAACTTCACCGTTTCTGATTTTTAACAATAAATAATTTAATGGCTGAAACCATTAAAAAACATTTTGCAAAACGAAATTTTTCTAAACAAATTGCTGAATTTTATAATAATTTATTAATTTTCGAAAATTGGAAATGGTTAAGTTGTAGGGAATCTTTTTCTTGAAAAAGTGATTTGTAATTTATTAAAATCGCATTATTTTTTTAAAATTTGGTAAGAAGCGATAAGAAACAAAGTTGGGGAAAAAATAAAATTATTTTTCTGTATTTCAAATTTGTTTCGTACAAATTTATCTTTTCTCTTCCAAAATAGCCCTTCAATAATAATATTGCTATTCTTGAAAGCAAAATTATCTATTTTTGCCTGAGGTCTAATTTTCGCGGATCAACTACCTTAATTCGTTTCTTGAGGAAAAATTTAAAATTATCCAGGATTGATCCAAACCGAATTTTCAATCAGAATTAATCCGAATCATTCCAACCTCGGATTCATTCGGATGGAAAATTCGGTTTGGATCAATCCGAGCTCGGATTGATTCGGATTGGTTCGGATTCATCCTGTTAGTTACCTCGGATTAAGTCGAATTAGGTCGGATCGATTTTGTACCTTTTTTCATCAAACGAGATACAAAACGTTTTTCGAATTGGTTCGGAATGATTCGCATAGGCTCGGACACAGATATCGGAATGAATCGGAATAGTTCTGATTGGCTCGGAATGAATTCTTATCCGATACTTTCGCCAGGGAGGCTAAAAAGCACCAACTTTTGGTCCAGTTTCCGACTTTTATTAATAGAAAAGTGTTTTGAGGAAGGCGATTCGCTACTTTTATTCCAAATCACGTATAGATTTCGGAAATACACGACATGTAAAAGTAAAAATCGCTTTCTAAAGAGTTGCATTACAAACGTAAGCGATATAATTTAACTCTGAGAAACGGAAGATACAGAGAAAACATAATGAATTGATACGATATTGTATTCACGTCAGGCGTGTGCATCGTAAGGAGTAATTTCTCTTTTGTTGAATACGAATAATCGCATAGTGGTATATCGATTACGAAAACATCACTGTTACGGACAATTTCAAGACAGAACAACTTGATGCATATTTTTAACGATTAAGTGCACACTGCACACGTGAATTATAAAACTTATGGTTTAACATTAATAACTTTCCATTTCTATGTCGAAATAGAGGCCACATTTTCACGCTACCTTAATTAGAGTGTTTATTACGCCAATTATTCGTAAAACCAATTTTAATTTATCCCCCGAAACAGGAGCTGAAAGCAGTCTGATAAAACAGTAACTAATCATGCTTTAAAATATAATTAATGAGAATTATAATTTCAAATCTGGTTTCTACTTCTGTGATAGAAATCATCGTTTACTTTACTTAATGATGCAGTGCATATTTGATAGTCTAAATTAAGATGATAGACAAGTAACTCGCCAGTAATGTAACGCTGTTTCTTGTAAGAAACTCGATACTTGACTAATACTTACTAGTTACTTATAAGTTTTACCTGCTAAAAACTTGGACAAGTAAAACCTAGAAATAACTCTCAAATTACTTGTAAGTTAATCCGATTTAGTTTGACCCAGCAGAAACTTGTCAGTTTCTAGACTGAACTAGACGAAAACTCGACAGATGTTACCAGGGAATTATATGCGAAATACGAAAAAAACGTAAGTGTGCAAAATTGTTCGTTCCAATAAGATCTACAAATTTTGTCTGGCATAGTTTCTGATAAAACGTATATTTTTCATTTTAATTTAAAAAAATACGATTAAAATTGAAAAAAACCATTATTTAAACAAAATATGATATACGGAAAAAACGTTGAGATGGAAAATTATTTGCCTAAATGAGGTCTACAAATTCTCAGTAGGACATTTTTTAACAAGATGTATATTTTATGTTTTGGTTTTAAAAAAACTGCATTTTTCACCATGAATTGTCAAGAAATCTAAGAACTCATATTCCACTCCTCGACAAATAAGAAGATGGTACCAAGGTTCTTGTGTAAATCATGCAAATATTTAATTATTGACGCAATAACTTTATTTGTGCACTAAAGAATTGTTATGAAAATTAGCTTTGCAGAAATGAGTAGATTTTATTATAATTTTTTTATATTCATACAAATTGTATTATAATTATATTATTTTTATATTACTGTTGAGTTTTAAATTATTTAAATTTGGATAGTCATACGAAGGTAGACAGATAAATAATTACTCATTCATATTTTTTTATTTATTCATTTTTTATCCATTCATTTGTATTTTATTAATGTTTCAGTTATAAAATTTAAAAAATGTAACATAAGAAAATTTGTTGAAAATGTTTATTTTGTTTTATTTTAGGAATAAAAATGACGCTGTTTCCACCAACGGTGCAGCAGCAAAAATACATAGACGATGAACTTCCACCCGATCCAGAAATGCGAAAGAGAGACTTAATTGCGATAAGAGAATGGCTCGATAAACAGCCACATTTACCAAAACATATTGGTTAGTAATCATTTTTACTTGATGCAATCAATTTTTCTATATTGCGAATTTATTTTGAAGATTATCAATTTGCTCATTTCATAAACAATACTGCAATAATTAATTTATTAATTTCAATTTAAATAAATAAAATCGATTGAAATAATTAATTTATCACTATTACAATTATTATAATCATTTATTTAATCACAAGTAATAGTATAATTTTTAATTAAATTAAATTCATTAATTTTGTGACATGTTTGTATTTATGTTTCTAGTTTTTATCTTGACTCAAGATTATAATTGTTATAATTTTTCTTTTTTTTGCATTGGGTCAGCTTTTTAGTAAGTCAATGATTAAAAGCTCATATTATGAATGAAAAGGCAAATGTTTCATCCACAAATGAAGGCCCTCCTCAGTGCCATCTAATTAATTATTGACTAAGTTGGAAAACGTGCAAAGAAATTATTTGTAGTAATTCTTGTTGTCTTTTCTTTTGGTTTTTGTTCTGTTTTTTTTTTTATTAAATTAATTAAAACATGCAGAGAACTTAGTCGGTGCTCATTTGTAGCCACAACGTTTGCATTTCCTTTGTTAATCTGAGTTTTTAATCATTGATTTTTTTTAAAACTGACTCAATGCCAATACAAGAAAGATTATAACAATTACACTACCGGTCAGAATTGTGGGACCACCTGTTTTTCGATGTTTGCTTAAATTATCTTAATTTCAATTCTGTCAGTGATAAAATTTGTACTCTTAATAATGTGAAACTCATCAAAATTATCTTTAAAATTAGTCTGGAATGAAGTCGTTTCGTTAAATTTTGAAGAAGTTATTGCAAAAAAAGTCCAAATTTCAATGTTTTCTTAAATTTTAAATAACTTCCGAAACAATCAATATTTTTTAATGTTCTTCAGTTCATTTTAAAGCTAACATTCTACATAATCGCAGTGAATTGTTATTATAAATCTATAATTTTTTTCTTGCTTAATGCAAAGAGTTGAAATTGTAACATAATTATATGTTTTATATATCTTATAAAAATGTTTTTTTTAGCAAAAGCAATATTGGAATTTTTCAAACTATTTTATTTGAACTTTAACCTTGAGCAGTATGTAAGAAAAAAATTACACATCAATTCCAAGAATTTTGTTCGATTTTGTAGAAATTTAGCTTTAAAATTAGTCCAAGAACATTAAAAAATGTTGATTATTTCGAAAGTTATTTAAAATTTAAGAAAGCATTGAAATTTTGACTTTTTCTGCAATAACTTCTTTAAAAATTAACAGAACGAATTCATGCTAGGCTTATTTTATGAAAAATTTTGATAGCTTTGAATTTAATTAAGAGAAAAAATTTTTTCACTCACATAATTCGAATTAGGATAATTTAAGCAATTATCAAAAACAGGTGGTCCCACAATTCTAACCGGTACTGTAATTTGTTCAACTAAAAAACTTTATTTCAGACGACAAAAGACTACTGAATTTTCTATTTGGATGTAAAAACAGTATTGAAAGGTGCAAATTATTACTAGAAAGGTATTACAGTGCCCGAACAGCTTTACCAGAATTTTTTGCAGCCAGAGATCCATTAGGACAAGATATTCAAGATTCCTGTGATACTGTGTAATTATTGTAATTTTTTAACGTGAATTAAACCTTTGATAACATTTTTATATTGTTATAAATTATAAATAATTTTCAAAGGCAGCTAAAGGGATAAATTTATCAAACACATTTGAACAAAAACAAAAATATCTGTTGTTTTAATTTTTCTTTTGTTTTTTAGCTTTCAAAAAGATATAGAAAAGGCATCAAACAAATGGTTTTCAATTCTGTAAAGTGTTTTTATTTTCAGGAATAAAAATTTCTAATAAAAGGGAAAGAAAGAGTTATGGTGATCGACTTCCTTTTTTTCTCTTGAATTTTTGCTTTTATCCAAATTTTTTTCTGAATTTTCTTCAACTGTGTTTTTGAGAGTTAAATTTTTGACAATATTATATACTTTTCAGGCATTATTTCACGTTACCATCGTTAACCAGTGAAGGCCATCGAGTGACAATATTGCGACTCAGAGAAAAGGCACTGGAAAGATTTTCCTTACAAGCCATCACTAGGAGAATTTTAATGGTGATGGATGTTCGTTTATCCGAAGAAGCATGCCTATCAAACATTATGGTTTTTGATTTAGAGGTAAAATACAAAAAATATTATTAATATAAAAATCAAGAGTACTTTTTAGTAAAATTTAAGGTAGTTGTTCGAAAAAACAGATCTCTTGAAAAAAAAACTTTTTTTTATGATTTTAAGACTCGAAATGGTATTATCAGTCATGTTTTATGAAAGAAAAAATATGATTTTTCATAGGAAAAATTTAAAACTCACAAAAAATAATACTTTTCATAATGTAGATGTATATATATATAAGTCGATCAAGGTGTGGGTTAGAAAAAATAATTGAAACACTCAACCATAATTTGTCATGAGCGACGTTTCGTTGGCTTGGTTCGCCAACCTCATCAGGCTTAAAATTAAAGTCTTTACATTTAAAACATTTAGTCAATTATTAAAATCTAATTTAATTAGTCACATTGTTTCGTCCCGAAGTGAAATATTAGTCACAATGTGACTAATTAAATTAGATTTTAATAATTGACTAAATGTTTTAAATGTAAAGACTTCAATTTTAAGCCTGATGAGGTTGGCGAACCAAGCCAACGAAACGTCGCTCATGACAAATTATGGTTGAGTGTTTCAATTATTTTTTCTAACCCACACCTTGATCGACTTATATATATACATCTACTATATACACATCATGGAGGGTGATAATTCTACAATATTCTCAACTTTTCATAATGTTTTTTGAAAAGGAATTTTTCCTTACTATCTCTTTTTACCAATTTTTAAAAAATGATTACATTTACAGAAATCATGCTTATTTTTTGGGGGAAAATATTCTCTATAACTCTATTATTTCCAATTTTTAAATTAAGTAAATAATCTTCAAATTATTTTTTATTCTTTAAGGTAGTACGAACACGAAAATTAGACCTCAGGCAAAAATAAATAATTTTGCTTTCAAGAATAGCAATATAATTATTGAAGGGCTAATTTGAAAGAGAAAAGATTATTTTTCATGAAAAAAATTTGAAACACAAAAAAGTAATGTTATTAATAAACTTTATTTTTGCCCAAACTTATTTTCTTATCCCTTCAAGCCAAATTTTAAAACATGATGCGATTCTAATAAATCACGGTTAATTTCTTTAGGAAGAAGATTCTCTACAACTTGACCGTTTCCTATTTATAGAAATGAATTCTTTAATGGCTGAAATTATAAAAAAACAATTTTTCAAAATAAAATTTTTATAAACAAATTGCTGTATTTGATAATAATTAATTCAATTTCAAAAATAGGAAACGGACAAATTGTAGAGAATCTTTTTTCTAAAAAAATGAACCGTGATTTATTAGAATCGCATCATTTTCAAAAATTTGGCTTGAAGGGATAAGAAAATAAGTTTGGGCAAAAATAAAATTGATTAATTACATTACTTTTTTGTCTTTCAAATTTTTTTCCTAAAAAATCATCTTTTTTCTTTGAAATTAGCCCTTCAATAATAATATTGCTATTCTTGAAAGTAAAATTATCTATTTTTGCCTGAGGTCTAATTTTCGTGATCGAACTACCTTAATTAAGTTATTTTATTTTAAAAATGTTTCTTTTCAAAGAATTGTTTTAATGATTTCAGCTTTTGGAAACTTTACATTCAAAATTGGAAATAGTAAAGTTGTAGAAAATAGTTTGCCCGAAAAAATAATTCATGAACTATGAAAATCCAATCATTTGTTTAAAAATTGGTATTAGGCGATAGTATAGAAAAACTCCATTACAAAAAACATTATTAAAAGTAATATTTTTCATAAGTTTAAATTTTAATTCACAAAAATAATGCTTTTTATTTCATAAAACACAAATGATAATATCATTTAAATGCTTAAAATCATAGAAAAACTTTATTTCCAGAGACTCGTTTTTTTTGCACGACAACTACCTTAGAAGAAACAAAACAAATTCCAAAGGAATCACATTGAATTCATAATAAGCCTGATTTAGGTTTAAAATGAACCAGATGGGTTCCCTTTAGGCTTTTTGTAGTTAATTTTAAACTCTGATTTTCTTCCAATTTTTTTGAGAATCAAGTATTTTACTATTCATAATTAGTCAATTAATTGATTGATTTAAATAATATATATATTTATTATTATACAGATTGATAAAAATGAAAGTTTGTTTAATTTTGTGTTCATTTTTTTAGAGTTTCTCTGCTGGACATTTTGCCAAATGCAGTCCAACACAGTCGATCGTTCGACGTGCAATGCTTGCAATACAAGATAGCATGCCGTTTCGATTGCATAGAGTTCATTATATTCATGCCCCAGCATTCATTGGAAACGTGCTTAATATATTTTACCCACTGCTCAAAGAAAAATTAATTCAAAAGGTAATCATTAAGGGCATCTGATACTTAGAAAGTTAGCAAATTCACGAGAGAAATTGGGTTTAGTTTCTACATGTTTACGTTCAAATTATTCAAAATTATCGAATAAATATGTAGGCAGGTGAAAACAGACTTACATAGCCTACTTTTAACTTTGATAATAAAAAATAACTTTTGCGAAAGATTTTCCTAGAATATATATATATATATATATATATATATATCACGAAACCTAACTAACAATAACATTCATCACTTATTCATCTAGTGGTGATGTAAAAAGAATTTAGGATGTGACAAAAATAATGTGAAACTTTTAGATAATTTACCATCTAAGATTGTCGATTCACGAAAGTGATTGCAATTAAACCTAATAGATGTCACCTTAAGTCCTAATTTCATTCATTTATTGTCTATCTACGCCCATTTTTACCATCTCTGAAATTTCCCAAATTTTCAAAACGAAATTTTCTTTATTTTGCACATAAAAATGTAGAAGCCTAAAATCAATAAAATTGAAATTAATTTCTATGAAAAAAATTTGAAATACAGAAAAATAATTTTATTTTTGCCCCAACTTTTTTTCTTATCGCTTCTTACCAAATTTTAAAAAATTATGCGATTTTAATAAATTACAAATCGCTTTTTCAAGAAAGAGATTCCCTACAACTTAACCATTTCCAATTTTCGAAAATGAATAAATTATTATAAAATTCAGCAATTTGTTTATAAAAATTTCGTTTTGGAAAATGTTTTTTTAATGGTTTCAGCCATTAAAGTATTTATTTTTGAAAATCAGAAACGGTGACGTTGTGGGAAATCTTTTCTCTAAAAAAATGATTCATGATTTATTAAAATCGCATAATTTTTTAAAATTTGGTGAGAAGCGATAAGAAAAAAAATTGGGTCAAAAATAAAATTTATTAATAAAATTACTTTTCTGTATTTCAAATTTTTTTCATGGAAATTAATCTTTTCTCTTCCAAATTTGCCCTTCAATAATAACATTGCTAATCTTGAATGCAAAATTATCCATTGTTGCCTGAGGTCTAATTTTCGTGGATGAAAACTACCTTAACTGTCCGCAAAAAGACGACTCGCTCAAATTTCAAATTTCACCATTCACACCCCTTCTGGAAGTAAAAAAATTGGAAAAGATAGGAACTGGGGGATTGGAAAAGATAGAACATTTCTATCTCTCCGAACCCATCACTTTGCATCCCCAAAACTCTATCTTTTTCTATCTCCGTACTTATCCAGAGTGACCGGGAATATATATCTTTTTTTATCCCTATTTCTGGTAATATCTATCTTTCCCTATCCCTTAGTCTATCCACCGACTGAAGTAGAATCTATCTTTTTATATCTTTCGTGATCGAACACTTGTATCTTTTTCTATCCCTCATTTATCTACCCATAGTACAAATTTTAATCTCTCTTTATATCCCTCAGTATCTATTCTTACCACGAAATGAAGAGAGCAGTTCTAAAAAGTATTGTGTCCATTTTACATAGGGGAAGACTATCACTTCATTGGCCATAAAATATAATCACCCTTATAGAAAAAGAATATAAAATATCTTAGTAGTGGACTGATCTTTTTTTGTTGTAAGGAGAGATAATGATAAATAGAAAGAGAGTTTAAAATTTGTAATAGGGAGAGATAGGCTTCGACTAAATTGGCAAGAAGATAGAAAAAGATTGACGTTGATAGATGAAGGATAGAATGAGATAGAAAATAGGAGATTGAAGAAAATAGACGTGAATTTAGATTGACAAAGACATAGAATAAGATTCACGTGGATAGATAAAGCATAGTATAAGATAGGGAATGAAAGATTGAAAAAGATAGACGTGAAGTTAGATTGACAAAGAGATAAAAAAAGATTGACGTTGATAGATGTAAAATAGAATGAGATAGAAACGGAGAGATTAAAAAAGATAGAAGTGAATTTAGATTGACGAAGAGATAGAAAAAGATTAAGGAGGATTGATGAAGGATAGTAAGGGATAAAAAAGTAAGTATTTGGAAAGATAGACGTGAATTTATATTGAAAAAGAGATAGAAAATGATTAAGCATAATAGATAGAGGATTGGAATGGATAGAAAAGTAGTTATTAGAAAAGATAGACGTGAATTTAGAATGAAAAAGAGATAGGGTTGAATAAATTATCTCTATTTTTTCATTCTCATCATGGATGAGAAGGTATTGGTTTTATGTGAAAAATGACTTTCGAAATTTTCATCAAATCTTTACGTTTTGAGGCCCCCTGAGTCAGAAAAAATGGTTTTTACGAAAGTGTCTGTCTGTCTGTAGGTCGTGTGCGGCATAACTCTCGATAGAATCATCAGATTGAATTGAGCTTTGGTACACTTTATCGGAGCCGAAAAAGTAAGGACAAGTTCGTTAACCAGCCACATCCAATCAAAATTGAGGGATTGAGCACTACTTTTGTGTTTTTAAAAATAATTTTTTGAAAAAATAAAAAATTTCAATACTGGTTTTTGATAGTGCTCATAAATCTCTACAAATTATCTTGATAACGTTTTTTGATTAAATCAAAATTAGAAATGTTACAGCATATTCAAATTCGAAAAAAGTCAATATCAAAATTCCATTTTCCAGTTAAATTATACGAGATACGAAAAAACGTTATGATACAATATTATTAAATAAATAAAGACCTACAAATCTGAATTGTAACATTTTTTCATAAGATGCATATTTTTCTTTTTAATTAAAAAAAAAACTATTGAAAATCCAAAATTCAATTTTTTAACAATAATATTGGAAATACCAAAAAAAACGTAAGAATACAAAGTTGTTCGTTTCAAAAAGATCTACAAATTTTGTCTGACGCAGTTTCTGGTAAAACATATATTTTTCGTTTTAATTCCAAAAAATACGTTTAAAATTAAAAAATTGCATTTTTTAGACAAAATATGTGAGATACAAAAAAAACGTTTATCTGGAAAATTGTTTGCCTAAATGAGGTTTACAAATTCTCATTAAGACATTTCGGGACAGGATGTATATTTTATGTTTTGATTTTTAATATTAAAAAAATTCGATTTTTTTCACCAAAATATGTGAGATACGAAATAAGCGTTGTTCTGTAAAATCGTTTCCTTAAATAAGTTCTACGATTGTTTTTTCATTTTGAGAGATTTGGAAGAAAATAAATTATTTTAATCATGTAATTTATTAAAAAGTGACTGAAATGTGTACAGAAAATCGAGCGCGAGCGTCATGATGAGAATGTGTTCCTTAAGGCTGATAGAGCCTTAAGTAAATTGAATTTCCTGTTTAACTTAAATTCAAAAAGAAATAGAGTGACTTTGAGAAAATGTGTAATTCACATCATCTGTAATATAATTATAAAATTAGTTTGAGCTTCAGTATCAAATTATAAGAAATAAACTTAAATGTATGCGGAGAGCACAAGACCGAGCGCGAAGCGCGACGATGGAGTCGCGCGCCCTAGGCGCGCTCAAACTTGCAAGCGAAGCGAGCTGTGCGCGATGAGAATGTGCCCGCGAAGCGGGCAGATTTTTTCTATAATAAAGATTCAAAATGATTCAAAAGGATAAGATTTCTATCTTTTTACTTCCAGCAGGGACTGCAACTTTTTCCATTTGCATTGCAACTTTTACATTTGGCATTTAGAATTGTACCATTCACTTTTAAGGATAAAAATTAAATGGTAAATAATGTATTAAAAATTGTAGAGCTTGCGATGTAAATAGTAGAAGGTGCAAAAAAATTGTATTTTCCGAGATTATATTTGTCGAGTTAGAATAGCAATTTGTGCTATTCTCTCTTTTCTGTGCGGCTATAAACAGTATACAGGTATTTAAGATTAATTTTATTTAAACGTTGGTGAATTATTTTAATTTCTTATAACTTACTTTCCAATTTATTCTTTATAGAATTATGTGAAGGTAGGGTGACCATCCGTCCGGATTTCCCCGAACATGTCCTCATTTTAGGGATTGTGTGAGTTGCCCTACAGGATTTTTGGCTTTGTCCGGGTTTTGTCCGGATTTTCCAAATGATAAATTTCCATTTTTTAATCAACTTTTGGATCTTTTTTTGCACAAAATTTTATCATTCAATGCCATCTAAAGATTTCTTAGTCAATTGGCAAGCCTCAACAATTCAAAAATAATCTTTCAACTCAATAGATTATTAATTAAAATGCATCAGGGTTCAAAAATAAAAATATAAGATGCTAAGCGTTCATAATATTTAATAAAATATCACTTTTCTGTCCTATCTTGTCCTCTTTTTCAAACTTTTCTGTCCTACTTTGTCCTCACGTTTAAAACATTTTTGTCCTACTTTTCGAAAATCAATTATGGTCACCCTATGTGCAGGTAAAATGAAAGTGAGATTTATTCTTCAATGTTAGATTGAATTTAAATTTGATTACTTGTTTTTATTTCATGGCATAAAATACTGTTTAATTATATCATAAAAAAAAATCTTAAACTTTCTCTTCCTTTTTTTTACTCAATGGTAAATATTGATTAGCTTTACCAATAAAGTTATTTAGGATTTATTTAATTCGAAGGGTAGTTATTTATTTCTTAATCTTAAGTAATCAGATTAATTTTTATAGTTTCAAATTCACACCGGAGGTGGTGAAGATTTGTATCCTTACATAGATAAGGAAGTTTTACCAAATGAGTGGGGAGGCAAAGCAGGAACTTTTGAAGAATTGAACGGTACTTTTTATAACGATATTTTTGGATAAAAATTGAATAATAATTTTTATTACCAAGCTTAACTTTTGTTGCTAGAAATCGTTATTTAAATAGTATAGAATTTTTATAATTTCTTAGTTCTGTTCAATTAAAACAACTAGAAATAATCATCAATTTAAATCATGTTAGATGGATGGCGAAAAAAAATAGAAAAACAAAGGGATTGGTTCCTGCGTGAGGAAAAAATTAGCAAAACTAATGAAAGTGCCCGGATGTCAAACAAAAAATCTTCACTTGCGAAGGAACTTGATGGGATTCAGGGATCGTTTCGAAAACTAAATATCGACTGAAATCATCTCAATAAAAGTTGTTAAAATTATTTGTTTTTGTAATAATTTTGACTAGCTCTCTTTTTACAACTCTGAGAGTTATACATCACCTATTTTAATATTACAAATTACATTATATGATTTGATGTAAACCATCATCAAAATATTTACAGATCGTCAATCAAAAGAGTATTTTAAAGCTATAGATATTTTAATAAATAATAACTAGAAATATGTAATTGTAAACAAATAATTAGTAATGTGAAGGTTTAAATTAGCCAACGTATATATATAGTTTTTATTATGCTATGTATTTGTATACTATTTGTATTAAAAATCCTTCATTGATATTTGTTATTTAATTTTGATGATTACTTAATATTCTACTGTCCAGATATTTTTATTAATATTTCTTTCGTATGTTTCAGAATCAACAGCTTATTTTGGAGTTAATTTGAAAAAATAAGTAAGATGTACTCACTTAATTTCAATTAGTAGGCTTTTTTTATTGATTTCAATGAGTGATCAAGTCTAGTTGTGTGAACAGTTGACTTTTACTAATCTCTCAGTGAATGAGATTCAAGGATACCAGTTCTATAAATAGGAATCCGTTGCTGATCGAATTTAAAAGTTATGTGTGAAGACATGATTGCTACTTTTGCAAAAGACTCTTCTATAATCTACCCAAAATTAAAAATAAGATATAAATCAAATAGGGATCGGATTGACCTCAGCGAAAATGTTTGTGTTTTCAGCGACCTTTGCGTCAAATTGTAAAAGCTTTTTCTGGGAAAATCGGCAAAAGAGAATTCTGCAATATCAAACCAAGAGAATTTGTGTGAACCTAAAATTAATTCAAACTCACTTTCTATCCAGTTTAAGGCTTTTGATAATCAAAAATGGAAAGAACATCTTAATAATTCAATAAAAATTTTAACATTAATTTATTTTGAAGACTTTCTTAACGAGAATAAAAAGTCTGAAATATGTATTTCTTACATATTTTGTATCTTGAAAATCTCTTTGTTAAGAAAGGAGCACTTCATGTTACATCTCTAAAGTTTGCTTAAAAAATATATTCAGTTTAAAATAAAATACTTGAATTATTAAATTACTGAATTTAATTTTCACATACATTGCATATTTTCCAGAAATTTATTTGACTTATTGTCAATTTAATTAATCAAAAGTAAAAATTTTGAGTAACCGTAATTATTTGAGTTTGCTCAATAAAATTAAATTGTCAAATTTTATCTCATCTCTTTTTCAAATTTCATCTAGCATCGAAAAGAAAGTTTTGCTTGATTTAATATAAAAAACTTTTCTTGATAATCGGCAAATTTCAATGTTAGCAGCACAAGTTAGAGTGGAAAAGCTTTTTCCATCGCTTTATTTATGCCGCTTAAGCCGATGCATTTATTACAAAAAAGAGAATAGCGCACAATCAGTTGCGCTATACAAGTTAGAGGATTGATTTTTCGTCGACTGACGTCACAAGGATCATAACATGCGCAAACTGCCCTACGGATATTAAACAACTTCTATGTCTTGGCTTGTTGAGTGAACAACTCTTCTTTTTTGAAAAATGCAATTTTCATTGCTCAGTGGTAAATTATCTGGATAAACATAAATCTTTATAGCTTTCATTTCCATCATATTAATCCTTACCACTTTACCATCAAAATAGTCTAATCTAGAAAAACTGGCTCTACTCTTTATTGATATTTACTATATAATATAAGAATCATTACCATTTTTACGATATTAAACCCTTATCATGATTTTACTCAATGGGGACAAACGTTTTAACAAAACGAAATAGAGAGATGTTTCATTTCTTTTAGGACCCGGAGGTGCAATTTTCTTCCCAACTCTCATATCGTTTCTGAGATTGCCAATTTTTCATCAACGTGTGGCTGGTCATTGCAGTTTCAGATGACAAGAGGGTTCAGGTTAAAAACCTCAACTTTTCTTGCTATCCCTGAAAAGAAACGAGTTTCTTACAATCAGTGTAGAAAGGCGGTCTATGAAGATTTATCCTAGACACAAATTACTCTTATCCAAGTGACATCTCAGATAAGCAAATCTTTTTCATCCTGTGAGTCTTTGGAAATTCATATTTTCTTGTTTATTCCTTGGCTTGTGTCATTTAATGTCCTTCGAGGATTTTTCTCTGTGTGTGAGTTAGTAAAAAAATAAAAATCTGTCCTGCTGTAGTTGGAATGAATCTGATTGTAAGAGCTTTTTCATGATGAATATTGAATACAATAGGGACTGAATTGAAAGCTTTCGCTTGTAGGTCGAGTGTACAAGTTCGATAAGGGATAATTCTTCATATAAAAATCTTTTTGTTAGTACAAAGTTACAAGTTTGTAAAAGATTTTCATCGTTAAGAGTAATTGACTATTCATTAGGGTATAAATTCTCCTACCACTGATGAACAAGCAACATAATAAAAATTTAAATAATAAAATTTTGTAGAGAAACTCGCTGTCGATTTCTAATTAAAAGATTTTCCCAAATCATTTCAGTCGATAATGTCGATCATTTTACAAGTTTGTAAAAGATTTTCATCTTTAAGAATAATTGACTATTCATTAGAGTATAAATTCTCCTACCCCTGATGAACTTAGTATTTTTACAAAAAAAAAAATTTTTATGCAGTTTTACTTTTTTGCAAATTTAGTTACTTGACCAATTTTATATTTTCACACTTGTAATTCCTATATATCATTTGTTACCACAATGTCTATCCATGGCACAGGCAATTTTTAAGTTTCTTTCTTTGTATTTTTTATAGAAATAAACTCTCACTGATGAGGACTCCAATCTGAGACGAAAGTTTGAAAACATGAAACTTTGAGTTATATTTTTTGTGGACCCTTAAGCCAACTAAGAACATCAACAATATTTGAATATCAATACTAAGGGTCGATATAAGTCCTGTTTCATTATTCTAATTAAAAGATTTTCCCAAATCATTTCAGTCGATAATGTCGATCATTAGGGTATAAATTCTCCTACCCTTGATGAACAAGCAACATAAAAAAATGCAAATTCTTCGTTTTTCGTCTTTATTATTCAAATATCATTAATTACCTATTATTCATCATTGATAAGATGCCTTTTGTCTGAATGGATAATAAATCATTAATAAATAATCATAATAAATCAAATTTGCTCACTGGACGTTTTAAAAACGTCTCGCTCATTTGAATGTCATATTTTTACTACCCTTAGGACCTCTGACATTCAATTCCCCAAGTAATGTTTACGGACTAGTATCAAAGAAATGTCAAATCAATATTTTTTGACATTAACACAACATGCAAAAATAAATACCTTCCATTTCCTAATTCGAAATATTATTAGTTATCTCAACAAAAAATTCTTTATCTCACGATCTAGAGAACTGGAAACAGAGGGTTCTCAATTTCTGTTCTACTTTAAAGCTAAGCCTCTTTGCACTCTTACTTATTTTGGAGTCGATTTTCTGATTCGAGAATTTTCTGATAGACTTTCTGACCAAGAAAATAAACTTACCACCAATGCCCGTCTTGGACGATTCAGGTGCGCCCTAAGGGTGCCCTACAACGTTGGTGGGAGCAGAAGATACTGGGGTCATGCCGAGTTCATTCAGTGGCGCACTAGTCCGGAACCCAAGTCGACGAGTCGATCCGTTGCCAGAACCTCGCTAGACGACCAAACGTCAGTCTGCGATTGCCCGCAACTCGGTTCAATTGAAACTGCGACGTTCTCTCGTCGTCGTCTTTCCTCTCCTGTCAGTCCTTTCCAATCCTCTCCTGTCCTCGAAAATTCATTTTGGAGCCCCTCCTCATCTGGATCTAATAATTATTGGTGTCCACTTTTAAAAATATGTTACAAGTGACTAATTAATTATCTGGATGCAGTAAAAATCTGAACCTACCATCAATCCAGGCACGCTGATCATCTGAATCCACTATTTACCCGGATTACAATTCATCAGGAATCCACAAGTATTAAATTTGGATCAAATTGCATGAAACGAGTGATAATGCAAATCCATTGTTTACCCTGATCACCAGTCAGCCAAACTCAGTGATCTAGATCGTTTTGTCTGTCAGCAAATTTTAGCCAATCCTTTTCCAGTTTATTAGCTATTCAAGAAGAAACTTAAAAAATAAATACGTTTACTGCTTCTACTTGCCCCTATCTCTGTCTTACGTTTTAGAGTGTGACTCCCTACGTGTCCCAGTCCCAGCATCGCATTCAATCCACGAGTGTTTTCGCGCATCTTCCTCAAACATAATCGCGACGAAAGATCATTTTAACGTTCGCATGAAGCATGAGAGTAGGGAACTTCGCTTCTAATCCACAACATCGATTCGTATTTGCAACCTACCAGCTATAAAGGTTAGTTTCCTAAATCTCTTACTGCTCTGCAATATGAGGGTGCGGCGATTTCGTAGAAAAGTGCAAACCTCAGATCTATAGGGAACTGTTTTCTTCGATTTTTTTGGATTGTAATGTAGTTTGTATTTTAGTGCTTTTCCTTAGGCGAGACTCCTTTAGATGGTTTGATTCTAAGTGAAAGTTCAAGGGAAGCTGGACTTGAGATTTTAAAGGGAAGCATCCATTGTCTTGAGGCTAATGAATTGGAAAAGGTCGATTCCTTTGTGTAAATAGTACACAATTGTTTTTTTCTATTGATATAATATCAATACGAATGTTTGAGAAAGATTTGGGTAAAAGAAATCTTAGTTTTTAGACTATTTTAAGGTAGTTCGTTCACGGAAATTAAACCTCAGGCAAAAATAGATAATTTTGCTTTCGAGAATAGCAATATTATTATTGAAGGGCTAGTTTGAATGAGAAAAGATTATTTTATATGAAATAAATTTGAAACACAGAAAAATAATTTTATTAATAAATTTTTTTTTTTTTTTTTTTTTATTTAAATTTTTTCGTTTTGGAAAATTTTTTTTTAATGGTTTCAGCCATTAAAGAATTTATTTTTAAAAATCAGAAATGGTGAAGTTGTGGGAAATCTTTTCTCTGAAAAAGTGATTTGATATTTATTAAAATCGCATAATTTTTTAAAATTTGGTAAGAAGCGATAAGAAAAAAAGTTGGGTCAAAAATAAAATTTATTAATAAAATTATTTTTCTGTGATTCAATTTTTTTCCATGTAAAATAATCTTTTCTCTTTCAAAATAGCCCTTCAATAATAATATTGCTATTCTTGAAAGCAAAATTATCTATTTTTGCCTGAGGTCTAATTTTCGTGGATGAAAACTACCTTAAATATTTTTACTCTTGACCGACTTCATATTTTTCGAATTTTCAACGTTTGATTTCGTATATCGGTGTAAAAACAATTACAGTTTGTGATGTTAATTATTATGGTCCTTAATATTAAAAGAAATTTTTAGGTAAATTATGTCTTTTACAAAATACATTATTTTTAGTTGCATCTTGGGGAGTAATTGTTTAACCAAAAGTACTGTTTAAAAAAAAATTTAGCAGATTGAAAAAATGGCGTTGGTTGTAAAAAATACTCCAAATGTTTATTTTTGGAGCGGATTGGAAAAAATGTTATTTCTGTTTATTTTTTGTTTGAACTTTAAATTTTGTATTTTTTTGAAATTGTCTTGAGCTTTATATAGAATAGTTTAAAGATGATGAATATTGACACCTACAGACAATCTAACAATCTGATTTAAAACTAATTGAAAGACAACTCCAATATTGTAAGAGGAAGTAGATCATAAAGAAGTTTAATTCTGTTATCCTGTTTCTGTCTGCAATTCACTCAATCATGTTTATTATTAATTTAGTGGTGTTTATTATTACCAGAGTTAAGTTCTTTCATAGCCCTAAGCTGTTACATAAACCCTTCCAATTTAATTATCACAATTTTGTCAGTGTATGTCAATAAAACAAAAAACATGTACCAGAACATGTCTCGAAATAATTTCTAATTTTAATTGACTAACTTTGACGCATTTTAATGTTGAATTAACTACGAAATGTTTAAGAAAAAGTTCAAAACATTGATTCATTTAACGGAAATCATCACTTAAATTACCGGCTGTAGATAATGTAAAAAAATTAATTAAGAAACGTAGCACGAAATTAATGAATGTTTAATTTACTATACATTTAAATTGTTACAAAGAAACAAATGTTTTACAAATAAGAATTAATTTCTAAATTTCCTGACAATTTTGACTGTGTATATTTTATAACCCCCTGGTGGAAGTATATTTTTATAATAGAATGCTATAAGTCATCGTAATGTGACAATTGCAATTTTTTGGAATTTGCAATCACTTGTTAAATTAAAAGAATTTCCAATCCCAGCAAAAGTTGTAGTTTCTTTTTTTTATTATTTTTACAATTTTCCATAAAAAGGTGCAAAAAATTTTAAAATATTGTTCATATTCCATATTTTGATAGGATTTAAACAGTTTTACAAAAATTTGAAAATCTTTCTGTGGAAAAAGACGCTTTTGACTGCGCTGGAATTCGAGCCAGTGACAAAAATTTCAAACTCAACTAATTAATTTGAAATCATTTACAAAAATTATTGAGCAACTACAAGTTTCTACAGAGAATTAGAATATTGTCATTATTCGTAAATTTCTCATTACTATAAATTATTTTGTGCTATGTCAGCGCAGTCGAAAGCGTTTTTTTTTCCACATTAGAAAGATTTCAAATTCTTTAAATTTAAATTAAATAATCTTCAAACAGTATGAATATCATATTATTCATTTTTTATTTATAAAGCGTTCCAAGTTCAACTTTTAATTGGACAGTTGGGTTTAAATTTCTTCAAACAAAGGGCATCACAAATACGCATGTGCCTCTTTGTTCGAAATGAGATAGTCATAGCAATTAAGACAATTACATCACATCGTGCAAGAGCATTCGTCTCAATACATGCGAATAACAAGCAAGAGGCGTTTATAGACCAATAAACAAATTTGTTTTCTTCATTGTAGCCTATCAAGAGATCTACGTCTATGATTATGAGAATATTTATTTAGCACTTGAAAAAGATTATTTAATATCAACCAATTTTTCAGAGGATCATTAAACAAATTTTTTACTTTTTTACAATTAAAAGCAATAAATTTATTGAATAATAGGAAAAATGAATTTATCCTTGAAAACGAGTTGCAAGTCTTGAATTTCTGAACAACACTTAGAAAAAAGTTTTTCACCTACCACTTAAGTCGTAACTATTACATAATTTGCGTATGTTTGTGTAAGATATAGGCACAACTATAGATAGTTCGCAACTTTCCTCAATGAAAGAATGCAACATTGACAATGTTGTCACCTTAAGAAGGATACTATAGACTCATGAATATAAAGAGTTTAATAAATGTTAAATTTCTTTTCAATTAAAAAATTAAAACAAAAAATATATTAAATGTTATTAAAATTAGATTAATGAAACATATACTTTACGTGATAATTTGCATGACTGCAGCATCACTAGAAAAATTGATCCAACAAAAATTTGATTTCCAAGCCCATTGATCTCAATTTGTAGTGAGTGGTCTTTTTACTCCTTTAAATCTGGCAAAGGGTACCTTCCCAACTGAAAAAGAAATCGTTCTACATTTTTTCTTGAGTTATCAACCTCTTTGAGGCATTCTGCATTGCGCCATATGACTATATAGCCATATGACTATATAGATATTTATTATTCCCTACAAAATAAAAATATGATGACCTTATCGTGAGACAATCAAATTTCTGTTGCATGTTATATTACTTCTGTAATTTTCGCATTACAGCCACTCCGTGTTTTTTTTTTGTATTTTTTATTATTACAGAATACTAACAGCATTAATGTTCATACCTATTCAGAAAACAACTATTTTATACTGTATTAACTTTTATTTTATGACAATAGGATTTCACGTGGAAAGTTTTGAACATGAGGACTTTCATACCTGAATTTTTCGATTCAGGAAATGCTTTAAAATGTTTAAAAGTTTTAATTGTAACCAGAGAATGTTATTTTAGATTTAAAATTGTTTAAATTTCATCCAGAAAGATTTCCTTGGCGAAAGTATCGGATAGGAATTAATTCCGAGCTAATTAGAACTATTCCGATTCATTCCGATACCTGTATCCGAGCCAATTAGAACTATTCTGATTCATTCCGATATCTGTATCCGAGCCAATTGGAATCATCCCGAACCAATTCGAAAAACGTTTTGTAACTCGTTTGCTGAAAAACGGTAAAAAATTGATCCGACCTAATCCGATTGAATCCGAGGCAACAATCCGAATGAATCCGAACCAATCCGAAATCAAGTTTTTAATCCAGATCAATCCGACTCAATCCAAACTCGTAATGATTCGGATTGATTCTGGTTGATAATTCGGTTTGGATCAATCCGAGCTCGGATTAATTCGGATTGATCTGTATTGAAAACTTGGTTTCGGATTGGTTCGGATTTATTCAGATTGGTGTCTCGGAATTAATCGGATTAAGTCGGATTGATTTTTGACCGTTTTTCATCAAACGAGATACAAAACGTTTCTCGGATTGGTTATGAATGATTCGCATTGGCTCGGATACAGATATCGGAATGAATCGGAATAGTTCTGATTGGCTCGGAATTAATTCCTATCCGATACTTTCGCCAGGGTTGTAAATATTTTTTTCTAGTCTTTGCTTTCAATTAACAAATTTAAAAATGTCAAAATTTGGGTTGGATTGATTTAAAATTGGCCAATTTGTAATTTATAACTTGGGACATTTTTGGAACGATTGTTGAGTCATGTGAAGAGCTCTTTTAATGAAACATCTTTATAATAAAACTGCAAATTACTGCTCTGAATTTTCGTGCTGATGTAATAACTGAATTAACTAAAAATTACGTAAAAATAAAATATTGGATAAATATTTGCCACGTAAATGTTTATTGGAGGTTTAGGGGTCGCATCCCTTCGCTGTTAACCAAAGCACCCTTACAATGGTGTTTATTCTTTCCCCTTGAGGTTCCAAGAAGACATGACTCATTCAAAATTTCGCGTGCTCAGTAGACCATTAATACCTAGAATCGTGAATCAAAAAATCTCCGATTTGTCGAAAAGTTATCCACCTGACAGTTTGTTCAGGGTTAAGGTGAGGTTCTCGATGTTCGATTCTAAATATAATGGAGGCCTCCGGGGTCAAATCAATAGGCAATGTTGTATATACACAACTCTAACAAATGTTCCATTATTCTATCATATTGGAAAATACTTCTATATAAACTAGGCGGTATTGATTCTAAAAAGGAAAAAACAACTATACATAGTTAATTATAAACAACAAAGCTCTACACACATTTATTAGTATTTAATCGAAGAAAAGTTCAATACCTTTTTTTATTTCTAATTTTCAAATCTATCTAAGCCAGGAAGCGAGCTTTGAATCTTTTGGTGGCCGGAAATGCTCTCACCACTGAAATAGACAACCGTCTTCTTTTCAGAGAATGATAAGGTTATGTCGTTATCATTAGTAATTGAATGACTAAATTGTTGAGTTTACTTCTTACCTTTCCTTCGGTATAAGGTAAAAAATATTTATGACAGGATCTAGACAGAAAAAAATGTGTAGCTGTCACAAAGATTTTTTAGGTTATACCAGCTATATTTATGGTTAGGATAGTTAATAATATAACTGGAACAGCGATATGTTTCTTTGTACCAAACACATATTTTTCGTGTATACTTGAAAAAATTGTATACATTTCAATTGTTGAATGGATCTAGAGAATTATAAATATGTAATTCTAGGACTTTTCGATCGTCGATAGAATATTCTTACGACTTAGCAACAAAAGCGTCCGACATTTCTCTCTTCGCAGTTACACATAATTATATCGTAAATTGTGAGTGATTGAATGATTAAGTGGTTGGCATCAAAATTCTACTCGGTGTCTGTCTTATCAGAGGAATATCTTTGCTCCTCTTTGAGAGTTTTATATTTTCAACTTGCTTAGCAAGTTTAAAGATATTTAAATCTGTGAAGAAAGGAATGCTTTCAACTGTATTGGAAAGTAAATTGTTAGAATCACCAAAAGACATTTACAAAAGCTTAGTCACTTAATTAATACCAATTGACAGCGATATAATGATATCTTTCTGTTGAAAGAGGAATGCCTTACAAATTTTTAAATCTTTGAACCAGAAATTAATTATACATGATTTTAAAATTTAACTTGAAATTTGTATAAAGTTTTTCGAGCCTAAGTGATTTAATTTCCTTTGGAAAGCATCGCGGTGTAAAATTTAACTAGAATCAATTTCTCGAGTAGAATCAACAGTGCAGATTTTTCCAGTATACAGATTATGTGGGTGAAATCAATACTGCTCCATTGTATTCAGCCATTAAACTCAATCTTTATTGATTTTTATTATAATTACCTCTACCCGTTTATCGTTCATCAAGCAACGTGATAATATTATTTCTACTATAGGGAGATGTGTGTTACAAAAATAGAATTAGTGTATCAGCTGAATATTTTCAAACTGTATTTTTATTAATAATAGTGAAACAGGACTTATAAACTTTATATACGGATTCCAAAAACAAATAGAAAAATATGCAAAATTCAAAATCAGTTCATCATTTCCAAGATGCAAAGCAATATATCATGTTTCAGTAGCAATTTAGCTCGAATACAGTCATAGGCGGAATTTCTTATTTAAACCGGAAAAGATTTTCAGTTATATCAACTGAAACAGGTTGGTTAATTTTCACGAGAAACGGAAAGTTCAGTTACGATAACTAGAACAGCAAACTATATTATAGTGAATATAATCGAATTTTTCATATCCCCTAAACATCTTTAGTAATTACAGTTAATTTAGTTCAGCAATTGACATAAGTTATGCGATTAATTAATACAACTAGAGACTTGTTTTAACGAAAATGATGCAATTATTGTTGAAGTAAATAAATATTACAAAAAATAAAGACATTCATAGTAAACAATTAATTATTTTTGCTATTTTTCATTAAAAAATTTTGAAAATATCTTGCAATTTCAGAAGTATTATTCATGTGCCTATAATAAAATCGATTCACCTTACTAAAACATTTTATAATTATCGACGAATAATTAATATTCTTTCAAATTACATTAAACAGTGAATCTTCGTTAAATTAATCTGTGCATTCTATTATCTTTATTCGATACTTTACAGTTATTTTACACTGAAAGAAATAATTTGATGGTACAGACATAATTCTGATTCCATAACTATTGATATTATGTATATTGGAGATTTACTAAAAACCCAGGTTTTGTTGTCGCAGTATTTTAACTATTGTTGAACTACTGCCTAAAAATTTTAATTTTAACTAAGATAGTCTGTTAATATAACTGAAAGATTGATTTTCGTTACATAAACTAACTTTTTGTTTACTAAAATTAAATATAGCCATAAATTTAATAATTTAAGAAGTAATAAAAAATTTTCAGTAAACATTATTATCGCAACTTTTTTTCAGTAAACAATGATTTAAATGCCTGTTGTTCATTTATCCTTTCATAAAAAAATACTTTCAAGTCTTTTCATTCAAAAGAAGGGACAAGTCATATTTCAAATTAAATTTTTTTTATTTCGCTGTTACGTTGCTCTAGAGTTATACGTAACAAGTTGCAATTTGTATTCTACTGCCAGTTTGTATACTCGATTTCTATTATGCTATTGTCAATATTATGTATTGTTATATTTCCATTCATATTTACGCTTCTCATGCAATATTCTTTGATTGATCTATAACCAAGTTTGCAATAAAATTATGCAAATAAAACCTGGATCAATTGCTAAAAAAAGAAAGTTTTCTCTTTTTCCAGACCTCCCTCTAAAATATCTTTGCTGAATCACTCACTTATTTCCCTAAAGGAAAGTATAACTAAAGTATACCAAAAGTAGAAAATAAGCTTGAACTTCATAAAACATTATTCTTTGAATCTATACCTTACATCTGTCAAGCTGAGAAGATAAAAGAGATTAATGACTTTTGTTGCAGGGCGAATGTGGTGGACGAATATCTGGAGAGAAATAAAAGTACCAGTAGCAACAGTTAAAATTTCCTACGAACTGGAACCAGAAAAGATAAATTGGATGAAAAGGGGAGATAGCCGGTGATGGACAATGAGCAACCACACCAAGAGCTGGTCAAGTGCGTGGTTGTGGGGGACACGGCAGTTGGAAAAACCAGATTGATATGCGCCAGAGCTTGCAACAAGCAAGTTTCACTGTCGCAATTACTTACTACCCACGTGCCCACGGTTTGGGCAATCGATCAGTACCGAATTTATAAGGACGTAAGTCTTCTCTTTTTCTATTCTTTGAATCTGAATCCATTGAAATTTCACTGACTGAATAAACAACCAAAAAAGTAAATAACCAAAAGTGCCATTTTAAATAAACAGTTTGGGCTCTGAAAAAAAAATAGTAACTCAACCCGAAAAGTTTTGACACATCTTCACTTTAAAATATGTTGTAGAAGCAGATTTTTCATAATATGTATGTGCAAATTTGAATCTCCAAAAATAACTGAAGGATCTGTCATTTTTGTCTGAATAACAGCTAATTTTGCTACCAAGTGCTAACTTTCGAAAAAGTTCTGATTCAGTCAATCACTTCCATTCAATAAATTTATTTAGTAAACTTTAACGGATATCAGTGATTAACTTCCTACCTTTTCAATTAATCAGTAACTTTTAATTGATTTATATTTTATAAAAACTGCTTACTCCATAGAAATTACTAACGAGTCCACTAACATGAAAATTTATGTTAATTTATAAAAATGTGTATTGCAAGTCATTCCATTCACAAACTGTTCAACATCTCATACAACAGCGTGAGAAATTGTAAAATATTTATGTTTTTACTCGAATATAGTGAAAGATAAAATTATACATATTCATAATAAAAAAAACTTTAATTTGCCATAAAAATGTTTTGCAACTTTAAAATTTGGTGAAATCCGTTTATTTGCAATGCATAACGAAATAACGATATCTTTCTGTGATCAGAGGGATGTCGAATGACTGTATAGTTCGGTGGTGAGAGCATTTCATCGGCTGTTAAAATTTCCAAAGCCTACTTTTCCTTGCAATCAACAGTGTCCCTTTTTTATAGTTTTTGCCAAACTTCCAATTTCCTTATAACATTTTATGTGATACCGAGACAAAGGTATTTTTCTGCTATGGTAGATGCTGACAAAAATTTTGAATTCAATCATTTAGTGATTTAATTACTGACATTGTAGAGCGTAGGACGTCTTTGTTATACAGCGGTAGGGATATTTAACAGGTAATCTAAAGATGCTGGGATCACTTCTTGATACAGTTTGAAGCGTTTTTTTCTCCCCAGTTTCTGAAAATTGATAATATTATTGGAATTTTCTAGTTTTTGATTCACTTAAAAATATGTATGAAATATAAACAAATCCTATATTTATGTAAATGGTAGGAGATATTTTACCATATTTCCTCACAGTATTCAGTACAATTCTTTATATGTTTTTACCCCTCATTTAGCCTCCCATCAAAATTTCTTCTGCAGGAAAATCTGAGTGGTACAAATTCAAGACTCTGAACCTTCTTTTGTTGAATGAAATAACAGCTCGTTTTTTAAATAGCATCACATGATACGTATTTTTATACTTCAGGACTAAATCTATTATTGGGATGGAACTAATAAATAAAATGTTTTGAAACGGCCTTCAAGAACCGAGTATAATAGTTGTTTGCCCGTTCAATGAACCTTGGATTGAACGAAGCACTTTAAATAACGAGGACAAATAGAGCGTGTGGCCCTTAAGGCAAACGAGTACAATGTGCAGCATTTAGGTTTCAATTCAATGTAAACTGCAGTTAAGTAATGATTAAACACTGTGTAATCGACATTAACGCCCAACACATCGCGTCATGCTTTAAGTACAGAAGACAAAAATGCAATAATTTAAAGTTGGTAAATTCGTTTGCAATTTAATGAACTTGTAAATTTTTAATTTAACTTTTAAATTTAACCAATATCAAAAAATTGAGTCTTTATTCCTTTATATAAAATTATATAAAATCTTTTTTCTCTTAAACTGAATAAATGGTATTTCAAGTTTAATGAAATATTTTCAAATATAAAAGCTTGCATTTCAAATTCAAAAGATGCGAAAAAGAAAACACTTTCAATATTTTCAAACACGACCATCAGGATTAAAGTATTTTTTGATATAAATATATAACTTTTAAGTAAATGAAAAAAGTTAATATATATGTTCTTTTTTTTACATCAGTATCTTAGTAAACAATCAGTAGGGTTTAGTGTCACGAAACACTAATGCTAATTAATTCAAGTAAGATTCAAAATTTTAAAAAATTCTCTGCAGCACGATTTTATTAACTTCGAAACTTCATCTTTAATGTATTCCTGAGAAGGCACTGAAAGTGGGGCAAAAGAATCAATACATGTGTTTTTAAAGTTACTATTTGCGTGTCATGGCAATCAAGTCAAATTATAAATTAGAATTTTTAGAATTATTCAGTTTATTAATCAATAGTTTAATTGGATGAGTTTTCAGAGCTTGATTATATTTTAGGTTCTAGAACGATCATGGGAAGTCGTAGACAATGTCAACGTCTCATTGCGTCTCTGGGACACTTTTGGCGATCACGAAAAAGATCGACGATTTGCATATGGAAGGTGAGATATTATCAAATCTTTTTAACAAATAAAAAATTAGCTATTGAAAAAGTTAAGTTGGTGCGAGTTTTTGCGATAGGCTTGATTTACTGTAATGAAGGGGTAATTTGTTATCTAGATTACAGCTGTGATCAAGTCCACGTAAAAATTATAGACAAAACATTTTTTATGATTTATATCTTTTGCTGTTCTATAAAAACATCATTAAAATTAAATTAAGTCCTATTCATGACATTGCTGAGGAGAATATTTACATCTGACTAGCTTCTTTGGAAAATATCTGACTGAATAAAAGCTTATTAGAATGTTTGATGACCTTGATTTTAAACAAAAAAATTACATTTTTTCCAGGTCTGACGTTGTACTACTATGTTTTTCCATAACAAATCCCGTATCTTTACGGAACTGCAAAGCCATGTGGTATCCGGAAATACGACGGTTTTGCCCACAAACACCGGTAATACTTGTAGGTTGCAAAAACGATCTCCGACATATGTATCGCGATGAGACTTATCTGAGCTATTTTCGGGATCGTAGTCCTTTTGTGAGGTACTTGAATATTCAATTAATTAATCAACTTAAAATGTCTTTATAACCAAGATAAATACATTAAATAGCTTGTGTCTAATAGAGTTGAATGTCTAAAATTTCCTTTGATTTCTTTCACAAAATTACCTGAAGTTTTCTGAAAAAAACATTAAATTTTATTTTTAATATTATTTTGACAAAACAATGACGTTCTATATTTTATGCATAATCATGAACAAATTTTAATTTGAGTTTTCATCCGCCTGATTTCACAAATAGTTCAGATTTACCTGAGAAGTTAACTAATCTCAAAATTTTTATAATCAGCAGAAATGTTTTTAATTATCTTTACATTGCTTTTCAAAATTTATTTTTTAAACAAAATTTTTTAATAAAGGGCAACACGCAAAAGCGATTTGGTGATGCCAGATGAAGCACGAGCCGTGGCACGAGATCTTGGGATTTGTTATTATGAGACGAGTGTTTTCACATATTATGGTGTAAACGAAGTTTTCGAAAATTCCATAAGAGCTGCTTTAATCGCCAGACGTCAGACACGCTTTTGGATGACAAATCTCAAAAGAGTACAAAGGCCTTTACTCCAGGTAATTGAATTTGACAGTGAGTCAAATTTATCTTCTCCAATTGTAAGTTTTTTTAATTTTGCAAAATAATGAAATACCTAAAAGTCTGCGAATCAAAAAACTTTTTTTAATGTAAAATTATTTCAGGCTCCTTTTTGTCCACCGAAACCCCTCCCACTGGAAGTATGTCTTACTTCTAGCACTTATGAAGAAAATATGAAAGCATTGTGGACCAAACCTGTTCACACCGATGTCATCCTTATTACTGGAAACTGTTCGCTACAAGCGCATCGTTGTCTCTTGGCAGCTTCTTCACCTGCTTTTCATCGTCTATTCTCAATGGAACTCGTTCAAGAATATACACCTCGAAGTTCCAGCGAGTCCAGTATGGTAAATTCAATTCTTCTCTGTCTAAAATTAAAATTACCAAAGTATTCAAAACATACCCTGTAAGAGAGAGTTAAGAGTAAGAATGAATGAAGAGTTTAAAAAGAGGATTCAATCAGGTTCCTTTAGTTTCAATAGAAATTAATTTAAATTCTAGAATTCTACAAGTACAAAAGTGCCATACATTATAAAGGATCGCATAGAATAAAATTCAACACTCTAAAGATTTGAATAGGATTAATTCTTTCAACTTTTTATTTTTATTCTTTATTGGAATTCAGGAAAAAAACGGAAATGGTAAAGGATTGAAAATTAACTTCTTTTTGCCGAATAATATTTTTAATAAAGTCTCGAAATTAAAATTAGGACATTTATCTTAAAGGGGTTAATAATGATAATCAACAATAATAAAATATTCTTATTGCAGGTCAGCACTTTTGGCGAAGCTACTGTTGGTGACTTTAATGACGACACGGAGTATTTAATCCGTAATGATCAAAGTAAATCAACAAGGTAAGATTTCACAGATATTTTATAAATATATATAAGCCAGTAATATAATAATTAATAATAATAATAATACTGAAGGTATTAAAAATTGAATAAGAATTTCGTTTTTTCAAATTTCTTTGTCAGTATTATTATTCATTATTTTCTCAAATTAAGTTTATTTTCAGAGTTTGGGAACAAATAAAAAGACGATCCAGCTATCAACTTCTGCCAACTGTCGATCCTCAAAAAAAGTCCATTGGAGCCACAAGAGAACTGAACCATCCGGCCTTTCAAAATATTCGTGTAGCTGTGGTCAGTATTCCCTAATTCAAATTGTTATAAACTTTGTATAAATTATATCAAATCTATAAAAATTCAGTTTTTTCTAAAAGATTTCTTAAAATTTACTTTCTCGCTTGGAAATTCTATCAATGGAGTCATTCCTAATTTTTTTAATATTTAATGAATTGTAACTTGAAATCAAAATCAAAAAGAGAAAATGTGTATGCGTCAAAATTTCCATTGAAGTAATAATAATTGCATTCTCAGTTTCTCACCTCTAAAACAATGGAGATTTTAATGTAAATAATATGACGAATGGCAATATGTTAGTTAATCTCTTGCTTCCCAATATATATAAACACTAGTATTAAATTGCGCAAGAAATTTTATATATATATATTTAATATCAATGTGAACATTTACTTATTTTATCATGCAAACTTGTCAATTTAGGTTATTTTAGAGGTTAGAATACTGATTATTGACGTCATTATGAGTCATGATTTTGACTAATTCTGGCGCGAAATTTAAATTACACTTTCTTTTTCTATTCGAAAACTACGAGTTGTTCTTTTTTAAATGGAAATATGTATTATTGGAATTTTTTTAGCCTTTACTTAAATATAGTATTTTTTAAAATGTTTGGAAAGAACCCTGTAGATGAATGGAATGTATTTCGAATATTCGTTTCAGATTGAAAACGCTTCTGGGGTACAACATCAAGCCACGGTGATAACACTTTCGAAACTCGTGACACCTCAGGCAATGCAACAGTGCTTGCAATTTATATATACAGGCAGTTTAGACAAAAAATATCACGATCTTCAAGTACGTTTCACTATTACACTATTTTTATCATTAAACGTGATTAATTTTTTATTTTTGTGTGTACTCTGAAAATGATCAAACTTTATAAATTTGTAAACCACAGTTTCAAATATTTTCGCCCAATTAACATTTTTTCGAATTAATATTTCCACAATGCGATTTCAATATTATTTTATATCTTATCACTTCCTCTCAAGATAAAGTTATGTTTTCAACCTTTTAAATTAACATCCACAATTGAAAAATAATTAAGAAAAGTTGCACCAAAAATTATTGGTTTTCTCAGAAACGCGTTTAGAAAACAATATTCTGTAAGAGTGGTTACATTAGGGTGTAAAAAACAAAATTTCGCCGATGTTCGACAAAATTTCGTTACATTAGTATTCTATAACTGTTACGTAAATTCGTGAATGTAAACTTGCTTTAGCAGACAATTACAAAATTAAATTTAAACTGTAATTTAAAAAAATTTTAATTAAGTAATTTCCGTCCTGTAACAGTTATGAGACTGATTGGTGTCTTTTAATTAGACATGATGAAAAATAAATAAAAAGTGGGTGCTTAAATTAAAAAAAAACACACTAAATTTTAAAAGTTTTCTGGTAAACAAGGACATAAAAAAGTAATAAAAATGAAATAAATTAAGTAGCATGCTATCATGGTTCTAAAACGTAACAAGGAACTAACACGGCTCTATTCTTTCAGACAGCTCCTATCGGGCTTCTACTGGTTAGTACTACATGTATGTGTTAGACACTGTGGTGGTATGTACGCACATAAGAGAATAGTCACATCTCACATATAGTCACATGTCGTTACCATTCACGGCTTTTCTTAGTCTTGCAAGATCATCACGTGCAATATTGATCACTCATCGATCACCTATGGTCACACATACATGTGTCTTAACTCTATGCCCGATGTATTCCTATACACACATGGTGTCTAAGAACTCAGAAAACTGTCAAATATTTTGAAAACAATGCATTTTTAAAAAAAAGTTGCATACAAACGATGTAAGGTTTTGATAAATCTAATCAAGGGTCTAATCACATTGTGGGTCCGGGGCCTACTCTGTACCCTTTTGAGTCCCAGATAATTGTTTTTAAATGACAACCTACTTTTTATTCTATATTACAGTATTCTGAATTTTATTTTGGGGTGTGTTTCAATCTTATGGTCAAAAAGGCCCATAAGTCCGGAACAGTCTCGCGCAGAAAAAATTTAAAAAATACATTTAATTTGTAAGTTTAAAAATTGTGTTGGAATTAAATTTTGACCTTTGTAAGGAACCTATGCAAGGGTCTGCGTGATTTAAGTAAAATATTTTTAATCAGGACCCCGATTTTTTATTTATGCTTGCAAAACCTAAACGGGACCTGTAGAAAAAATTCAGAATACCATATATCTCTTTTACATTCTAAATTCACGTCTATCTTTTCTAATAACTACTTTTCTATCCATTCCAATCCTTTATCTATCATCCTTAATCTTTTTCTATCTCTTTTTCAATATAAATTCACGTCTATCTTTTCCATTACTCACTTTTCTATTCCTTACAATCCTTCATCAATCCTCCTTAATCTTTTTCAATCTCTTAGTCAATCACAATACACTTTCTATCTTTTTCAATCTCGCCTTTTCTATCTCATTCTCTCCTTCATCTATCAACGTCAATCTTTTTTTATCTCTTTGTCGATCTAACTTCACGTCTATCTTTTTCAATCTTTCATTCCCTATCTTATCCTATGCTTTATCTATCCACTTGAATCTTTTTCTATGTCTTTGTCAATCTAAATTCACTTCTATCTTCTCAAATCTCCCCTCTTCTATCTTATTCTATCCTTCATCTATCAACGTCAATCTTTTTTTATCTCTTTGTCAATCTAACTTCACGTCTATCTTTTTCAATCTTTCATTCTCTATCTTATCCTACTATATGCTTTATCTATCCACGTGAATCTTTTTCCATGTCTTTGTCAATCTAAATTCACTTCTATCTTCTTAAATCTCCCCTTTTCTATCTCATTCTATCCTTCATCTATCAACGTCAATCTTTTTTTATCTCTTTGTCAATCTAACTTCACGTCTATCTTTTTCAATCTTCCATTCTCTATCTTATCCTATGCTTTATCTATCCACGTGAATCTTATTCTATGTAATTGTATTCTATGTAAAATGGTCACAATACTTTTTAGAACTGCTCTCTTCATTTCGTGGTAAAAATAGATACTGAGAGATATAGAGATAGATTAAAATTTGCACTATGGGGAGATAAATGAGGGATAGAACAAGGTACAAGTGGTTGATCTCAAAAGATAGAGAAAAAGATAGATACTACTTCAGTCGGCGGATAGACTAAGGGATAGAAAAAGATAGATATTACCAGACATAGGGATAGAAGAAGATAGATATTCCCGGTCACTCTGGATAAGTGCGGAGATAGAAAAAGATAGAGTTTTGGGGATGCAAACTGATGGGTTCGGAGAGATAGAAATGTTCTATCTTTTCCAATCCCCCAGTTCCTATCTTTTTCAATCTTTTTACTTCCAGCAGGGATACAAATTTTAATAAATATTAATATTCAATTTAAAATGGGGTTGTCATTTTAAAAAATCATCTTGGGCCTAATAGGATCCAAACTATGCTCCGAGCCTGATATATCCCAAAAGCCTACAATTTTTATATACAATATTTTTTTGTAAAATGCATGGTTTTCGAGATATTTGACTGTTTCCAAAATTGTTGGACACCCTGTATAGTTAAAAAAAATTTCATTAATTCAAAATAATTGATTGAACAAAAATAGTATATTAATACATATTACGAGCGAGTAGAGCAGACTCATGAAATTAATAAAATTAGATTCAGCAATTCAGAACCCATTAATTGCGATATAGTGCTGGTAAACCTTAATCTCAGCTATGGAATTAGATTATTAATAGGTAGTTTTTATAATTCTTAACTCCTCAATTTGGGATTTCGAATTATTTTTCTATAGCTCTGCTGTTGCTGCTGCTGTTTAATCAGATCTTATGCACCGACATAATCAGCTTCGTTTTTAGCTCTGTCCACCAGCCTAGAAAGTTCTTTTTGTGGTATCTTTTTTTTTAGAGAAAATTTAATAAGTTTTAATCCTGTTCACAGGAGATCAGACAAGCTGCGGAATTTCTTGAGTTACCACAATTGTTGATGGTGATTAACAGTATTCAGACAAGAGATCAAAAATTTATCACCAGCGATCTTAACAACCAGTATAAACAAGTCGTAAGACAAAGGCTGGAAACTCTCTGTCTTGAACAAGGTAATGATGTCTGCATGATAAAATTACATTTAGTACATTTTTATCACTACAATTTTTTATAATTATGCAATTCAGTTTTGTATAAAAATGATTTATTTGTTAATATTAATGTACATATTGATATGATAAATATTTTAAATATTTAAATCATCAAAAGTTAGACATTAAAATATAACAATTTTTATAATTAAAATACTAAATAATTTTATACTTATTATTAAATTATTTAAAGAATGGTTTGGTATTTTTCGAATACTTAAAACAAGCTATGCAATCTTAGGGGAAATTCACAAAACAAATTTTAGAGTTTCTTTCCTGAATCTCTAATGAAATACGGACCAAACAATCGATATGTTTTTGATACAACATTTGATTTCAGGATTATTTGCTGATGTTGTATTTGATTTAGACGACGGAAGCATGTCAGCTCATAGAGCAATTCTCACTGCTCGCTGTGATATGATGAAAGCTATGTTTTCTGGTGATTTTCGTGAAAGCAGTGCGAAAATTGTAAGTTTTTGAAAAACTGTGTTTAAATATATTTAAATATACTTAAATTAAGAATAACTTTTCTAAGTCAATCAATTGGTTAACAATCAGTGAATGATGAATAATAATTATTATTGTAATTACGCAGATAGTATTTCCCGGTGTAAGAGAGTATACCTTCCATAAATTACTTTGCTACTTGTATACGGATGAGGTCCCTGCCATATCGTCAACAAAGTGTTTGAATCTTTTGGAACTTGCAAACAGACTGTGTTTACCACGTTTAGTAAATCTTGTGGAAAATCGAGTAATTGAGGACTTGAATCGTATTTCTCAAAATGATGGAAACGAGGCTGTTGAAATCTGTTTAAGACTACTCGAACCTTGCAAGGTACACAAAAGAGAAAACATTTTCAAACTTATATTATTCAGAGATTCTATTTAGTTTTATAATAATTAAACCTGACCCGAATCAAATTAATTTTTTGATAAATCTAAAAAAACATTAAATAATCATCAAATTTTTACAGTTGCACAATGCTGATCAACTCGCAGATTGGTGTATGAACCATTTATGTGTGAATTACAACAAACTGTGTAAAATGTCACCACGTAGCTTGCGACTTTTGCATCCAGAGAATCAAGAATATTTAAATGAACATCGTTGGCCTCCCGTGTGGTAAGAACTTTAAGGAAAATAAAAAAAACAACACAAGAAATCAATTAATTTTGATCAATCTTGACGAGAGTTTCGGATTGGAACTCAATCCGAGTGAATCAGAGATATTCCGAGCCATTTGGATTGAGTCGGATTGATTTTCAATCGGTTAGCATCCAGCGAAATTTAAAATGTTTTTTCGGATTATTTCGAAATAGTTTGGAAACATATTTTGAAATGAATCAGGTTTGTTGGATTTGAATTACTTTCCAAAGCTTTCTCTAGGGATACTAATTCTTGTGGTGTTTAGACTTCAAACGTTGAAAGTTTAATAAAAAATACTTATAATTTGTTAATTTAAATTTTAAAAATAATAATGTATTAAATATTAAAACCATTTTAATTGCAGGTATTTGAAAGACTACGATTACTACCAAAAGTGTTTGGCAGAACAGTGTAAAGAGAGCAAACCAAGCTTAAAAAGAAATCGCAATCAATCAGGCTGCCTCTGTTTCTCGTCATCAAATAAAACCAGACGAGAGACAAATACTGTAACAAATGATACACGGCCGGATCGTCCGCTATTTGATGCGTCAATTGAATCCGGAGAAATTATTTGACAAGAGCCAAGCGGCCTTAGCCGCTCAGTCAGATTCATACTGACCCTTCCTGTGCTCATCGTATTTATCTGCACTATTTTTACGATTTTGATACTGCTACAAATTTATACTTAAGGTCGACTATAAGGCAAACGTATGTATAATTAGGAAAGAAGAGCGTTAGAACTTCTCTGGAAAAATGCACGAAAAAATTTGACATTTTAAACGTGTAACGGTGACGTAACAAAAATTATTGTTACAAGGTAGTTACAGGATTTCTACACAATTATTATGAGAGTGTAGCATGATTGTAATGAGGTTGTTACTAGTTTGTTATGAAACTGTTACAAGATTTGTATGTAACCCAGTTTTCGGGAAAGGCATGACTGTTGAAACTGCAATCGTGAGCAGCTTCTCTGCGATATAAATTCTCATTAGCATATCTGTCGTCGAACCCATGAATCATTAATAAAACGCAAAGTCATAGATATCTGATAGTACACTGATACATAACTGTAATAATTGTAACAGAAAATCAGGGATCCTTACCTCGCCACTTCTATACGCCTTTTTCTAACGGAGGAATTATTCTTAGATATGAAAATGGGGACAAATTTGTCCCTTTTTCAAGAGAGAACTATATAGAATTAATATTAATTTTTCTTTATTGTAAAAGACTTGTGATATTGGAATAACAAGACTAATTCAACTGAGTATTGACAAATTATAAATTTACTATCATTTTTATTTTGAAATAAATTGAAAGTCGTGTTCTCTGAGAATCAACTTTTTTAAATCCGATACCTATATAAAATCGTAAATGCACCGAAGTAATTTTAAAGCACATATATAGCATTTTAAAAATAATTGTTACAACACACTGGATAGTTTTTTTTTCTACTTCGGATTTTTAACTTCTCAAATTTGAATCTAAAAGGACTCGATTTTTGTTTTCTCAAAATAAGTATAGTCTTCCCTTAAAATCTGTCGTGCATTAAAAAAATTTAGTATTACATTACATTTAAATTTTTCAAAAAGTAGAAATATTAATTTGAAGTGTTTTTGAAGTCTCGGTATTTTTTATTAGAATACAAGCACGTACATTCCAGTCAATTAAGATAAAAATTCATCAATTAAAATCTACAAGTGATAAAAGTGCAGATTTATAACTTATAAATTGCGAATTAATTATTATGATATAAAATTATAGGGAGATTTATTTGTCCCCTCATGTCATTGAAAAAGAAAGAAGCATATCACATGTTAATTAGAAGTCATGTCCTATCTAGATGCGTCAATAATTCTATCATAAATAATTTTTTCGTCCATCTTCGAATCTCTTCGAACATATATTTTTTATGTGTGAGAAGTGCATATGATGAAATAATAAATGTAAGAAGATTTTGTACGTAACTTGATTTAAAAATCTCATTCTTATAAAGGCAATTAGTGTTGTTTTTATTATATTTACTAAAAATCTAACACAATTTAAAATAAGGAAAATTTATAATCTATTTCCCCTATTACTTTATAGAAAAAAAAAGTTGATTTTTTGAAATTATGTTTTAATTAATTCAAATTCCTGCAAATTTGATCAAAATAACATATTTTAGATTTATATTTTTTTAGAATTTAATATTCTAATGTCAATTTTATTATTTTTAACATTTAAACATGCAACGTTAAAAAATTAATTTAAGTTTCAAAAAGATTTGAAAGAAAACAATCTATACCTTTTTGAATTTTGACAGTTTGTAATAAGTTTCCCGGCCAATTTCCCAAGTGTCACTTCGCGCGCCGCCTTCTGCTCGACCAATCATAGCAACGTCTCTCTCCTACAGCCACTCCCTGATTGGAGAACCCAACAGAATGTAGTTGAAAATGTCACAAATCGGAGATTTGGAAACCGGACTTGTTGTTAATGAGAATGAAGCTTGGGACTCTCCTTTTCGAGTATACAGTTTTTACCCCGCCACATACTTTTGGAATTGTCTTTGGCAGGGCCAGCCAACCGGACGTAGAAATGTGTTGTGATGTGCACGCTTGTCGATGATAAATTATCTCTTTGGTGTAGATGTTTTTTGGTGAGTTTCAAAATCAGATAATTAGAAAATCTCCCCGATTCAAAGAAAACACTCCATACGATCTTCAGACTCATGTACGTGAAAAAATGTTAACGGTTTCGCCTGAACCTCTGTCGCCATACTTTGACAATGAAACAGACTGCACTTTTTACATTTCTAAATTGTGCTTAGTCAACTATTCATATCTCTAAATACCTATAAAATCTCCTGGGAATCGAACACGTAATAAACTGAGAAACAAGTAACAGAGATGCATTCAGGAACTTTGTACTTAACCTTTTTACCACTGTGTTTAATTTTTCTTCAATTTAAGACAAATTTCTAAATAAGCCTGATTCTCCACTCATCTGCAAGGTTCAGTGAAACAAATCTTCTAGATGAAAAGGATTTCTAAATATACAAACGGCTTTCGTGAAAGATATATCTATAATATTGTTTTGAATGAACAGGATGTGACATCTATTAAGCATCCACACCCACTTGAAAAATCAATTTTATATTAATATTAAGTCTTTTGTCCTTTATAAGTAACACTGAGTTCATAACAAGTACATGTCAGTATCTTTGCTGTCTTCCTATTACTCACTCATTCAAGAAAGTTATTTTATTTATCTCCCTCTAATGTTAATATAAATAGACAAAAATGTGAGTGTTTACTAACACACCTGTTGCACCATTGTAATATTACCTAATTAACAAAATAATCAGTTATTGGTAAGTCAAAATAACTTAAATATCATTAAGATCTATCCATATAAAACTATCACTAATAAAACGAAATTTCCGATATTTTTATTACGCGTTGCTATCTGATTTTTATGACAGAAACATGAGCACGTTCTTGGTCTAGAACGTAATATTCATCTCACATTTAAGAATAGTATAATTTAATATTAATAGCAATACCAATTTTGCATTTGATATAATATGATCATTTATTTATTTAGGTACCAGCTGTGTAGGAAGTGTGCCAGTAGAATGGGCAAGCTCTTGTCAAAGATCTTTGGCAACAAGGAGATGCGCATTCTTATGCTGGGGCTGGATGCTGCTGGAAAGACCAGTATCCTTTGAGATTATTTTAATAGTCATCGCATTTTATTTTTTCTGTAAACAAATTTTACTTCTCTTGTTTATGAGTTCTTTTAAAGAATTTGACTTTGAATGTCCTGGCTGCAATTCAAACTTATGATTATCTCTGCCTACTATACACCCACACACTCATTATCACTAACGTACGCGTTTCAGATAATTGTTTTTGCCTCTACATTCTCATGACAACTATGTGGATCTATAAACCAAATTCTTTATCTGTATTAGCATTCTGATTATTTGTGTTTAATATCTCAATTCTGCATATTCAGAAATAAAAGAATCATTTCTTTCTTAATTAACTTTGCGATGTTATGTAAGTATTGTACTTGATATCTAAATACTCTTCTATAAATTTTTATTCAGATCAATTTATTTCTGAGATTAAATTTTTCAATTCAAACTCTATTTAAGCTCAGTTACTTGTTTTTGTAAGAAATCTGAAATGCGAGAGAAATTATAAAAAGCTTTTACTTTATATGCTTTCGAAATGTATGATTTGTTTTTATCTGTATTCTATAATATTCCTTTTTTATGCAGCTAGAATTCAAACTTTTTATACGCTAGACGATCTATTGTTTTATATAAATATCAGTATCTCATTTCCTTAACAATGTCTCTAGCTGTATTGTATAAACTCAAACTCGGTCAGTCTGTAACTACTATACCTACAGTAGGATTTAACGTTGAAACTGTTACGTACAAAAACATCAAATTTAATGTATGGGTAAGTAGAACTATAAATTACCACTAATAAGAGACTTTATAATGATTTAGAGAGAAACTGATCATTGTTTTATCTTCCCAATAACGATAGGTTTTATCTTTATAATAGTTTCTTTAATCTCTAATCTGTGCAATCTTGAGTAAGATATTAATTTGAAAGTAAAACTTTCAATAAAATAAAGAAAACATATTGAGATAACAAAAACAGTAACATTTTAAAAATGGATTACAAATTTTTAACATTTAATGCAAGAACCAGAAATTTTTTTCAAAATGCACTTTTAAGGAGCAATTAAAATAATATTATAAATATCTCCTGAAAGATAAGTCTGATTTAGGAAGGAATTTTAATTGTTGTAGATATTCTGTGCAGCTTATCTGGCTTTATCTACTATCAATGCAAATATAAGTTGAATAATAGTTAATAATAAATTTTAAAAGAAATTAAGTGGGATTGATGTTAGATTTATTTTGCAGGATGTTGGTGGTCAGGACAAAATACGTCCCTTGTGGCGTCATTACTACACAGGAACGCAAGGACTAATTTTCGTAGTGGATTGTGCGGATAGGGATCGAATTGACGAGGCTCGTCAAGAACTTCATCGAATAATTAATGACAGAGAGATGCGTGATGCCATTATTCTTATTTTTGCCAATAAACAGGATCTTCCAGGCGGTAATTAATATTATATTTTAAAGCCCAATTTAATACTTACACCTACAAACTTCTGTTATTATTTTGAGTAATTTTACTGGAATAAAAAATGTAAAAAAAAATGTCACTCAGACGAATAACGAATCCTAATTTTTCAGCGATGAAGCCTCACGAGATCCAGGAAAAGTTAGGATTAACGAGAATACGAGATAGAAATTGGTATGTCCAGCCATCATGTGCCACAACGGGAGATGGACTCTACGAAGGCCTTACGTGGTTGACTAGCAATCATAAATTATGAACAAATAGTTAGTCACGTTTTGATGTTTCAAACATGGAGTACACGCCTATCTTGTGTTTTAACTTTACTGTTACACAGATTAAGGCTTCAAGGAAAGCAAAATCGAGTAGAACTTTGTGTGATGAGAATCTTTTGTCGATTATCAAATCAGCAAACGTTAAAAAGGTGTTTTTAATAATGTGGTGTTATAGTAATATTGAGATTAAGCAAACATTGATTTAAAATGAGTGAGGTACCAAAAGAAAAAAAAATGATGTAGAATTTCGTTATTAACTACTTCTTTACGGTGATTGAGAATCTTGTATTTAAAAATAGAGTAAGTCAGAATCGAAGCGACCCTACTCTAGCTTTTGTACATGTATTCTGTGTAATATCAGCGACTGTTAATTGAAAAAAAACTATTCATATTTTAGTTGATATTTTTAATGATACATCAAAAGATGTACCTCGCACGTATAATGGATCTTAAAATTTACATGAATTTTTGACTGAAACTGTTTCATTAACAGTGTCTGTATTCCTTCCAGTAAATCGCACTCTTTCAGATAAGTTATATATACGAATTAAAAAATATATAGTTCAAAAGTTTAATCTCGTACACCTGATAAATCTGCGAAGGATGATAATCAGCATTCGTTGTTAAACTTTTTATCTATTTGGCTTCACATGGAGCATTAAGTGCATTAAATCGATATTCAACCACGATTACATGCCTTCATTCCCTCAGATTTAATGTACGTTACAATTAAATGCTAAAGTATTATAGAAGATTCTTTCCACATCAAGATACTATTTACGGAGCGTGTATTTCTACGATTGAAAACTTGTCACAATGAGGTGTATAAAATTGTTTGTTTAATAGTTATTAAGGTCCTTGTAAGCTAAAGTTCATAGGTTAAGGAGAACGATGAATAATATCACAAGGGCTTATTTATTCATTAACGTTAATAGCTCAAAGTACCAATAATACAAGCAACAAAACATAATCTTTATTATATTAAGTTTTTTTAATCGATTAAAAATTACTGAGTAATTTTAGATTTGACGACTATTATTGTTAAATATTCCATGCACCATGAACGCACTAGAATTTCCTTATAGGTTTTCTTTTTTTTTTTTTTTGTAAACTAGAACAAATATTGAAAAGATGAATTATTTCTAGGTTGTGCTTGATCAAGAAAATTATTATAAAGCAAATTAATTATTTAGAATTTTGAACTAGCTATAATTGAATACATAATATAAACTTTATGTCATTTGAACATTAAAAATTTTAATTTAAAAATCCCCAGCATGTTGACAAAATGTCATCTCTCTTTTGTGCCAAAAAGCCCAATTGAAAAAAGAATGTGTGCCCTGATTAAATATCAAATGACAATATTCAAGATATGCAACGATTTCTTTATTCGAAAAAAAAAACGAAAAATAAAATGCAAAATTTTTCTTTAAGGAGACATTAAATTTTACATTGAAAAATTGAAATAGTTAACGTGAAAGTTTATGGATGGCACAGTGTACAGCATAACTTATATTACTGTAAAAGTTTTACTTTCTTTGTGTAAGATTTTTTTAAGGTCTTCGATTTGTGAGGAAACTTTGCATTTGTCATAAAAAATTGAAGTAGTTACACAACCTTTAAAAATATTCTGCTATCGCACTTCACGCAATATTTAACAAGAACCACGCTGGCTTCTCGATTATTTTATATTCTTCATTTATACTTCGATCAAAATTATCTTTTTTTTCGAAAAACGATGTAATGCATTTTATAAGATCAAATTATTTACTGACATTTTATTTTTTTTACTTAGATATACTCTTTCCCAGCGGAGAAATAATTTTGACAGAGATCTTGATTATGCATGATATTTATTTCTAAGTTAAATTTGATACCTATTTCTAAACGTCCTCATATGAACTGGAAAATTCTAAGATCTTTAATATATTAAAAATTGAATATCCAGTTGGTATGTCGACGCGAAAAAAATGTACAAGTATAGGTATATTTATAAAGTTCAAACACTTCACGAGTAGTGGAATATACAAATTGTTCCACTTTAGAATGTAATTGTACATAATATTAATTCTGTACTATCTGATTGATAATACCTTTCCTAGTATTAACATACTCCTGGAACAATGTAACTTTAATAATGTTATTTAAACAAAAAACTTAATATAACATTCAGATTATAAACGAAGATTTACAATTCAACTCCCTTTTGCAAATGATTTCTAGAATATCAGAATTTTACAAGCCCGGATAATTTTATTTATTTTTCAACTAATAAAATAATTTTATTTACTGACATATTTTATTTTCTACTTGATTATTTATTAATAAAAAAATAAGTAAAATTAAAATTTAGATTATTTGAATATAAATGAAAATTAGCGAATTTTGATATTAGTAAAGTTGTTCTATAAATGTTGCCCGACCATGGATTTTAATCATTTCAAATAACACTTGTGAAATTAGAGATATATTTCAAAATATTGATTTACATGTAAAACAAACAACAGCGGATTTTCTTCTCAAAATTTTAATTTAAAAAGCTTTATATTATATAGTTTATCAAAATTACAAAGTAAAGAAAAACCTTTGCATTCCTATATTTTATGTAAAAAGGGGAACATTAACAAAAAACCATCCATTTGAAAAAAATTAATCCACTCAAAATTAATATGGTCTTTTTTAGTATTTATAATTATTAGTGTTCTATAATTTTCTCTACACTTTTTAAAACAATTTGATTCTATTCAACAATATTTTTTTAAATGTTCAAAAGTTTTCGATCCTGCAGTTTGACTATTTTTTTTAAACATATCTCAGCAAAAAACAGATGGCGATGCTAAAACTATCTCTGCTCGTATTATTATATATATAATTTATATATATATATATATATCGTGTATGAGGAAATCCATAGAACTTTTAACTTTTGAGGATCCGGGTATAAAAGCAATTATAACCAGTTATTCTTTGTTTTTTAACGTCATAAAATAAACAATTTTTCTTCAATCAATATGAAAATGTATTTTTATAACTTTCTTGACATACATTAAGAATATATGAAATAGAATGATGTGCCATTAATACGTTATGAAATAGAGTGTTTCATTGCTAGAGAAGTACTTTTTCATGATAATGAAAAATTTTGACATTTTGTTGTTTTGTAAAAAAAAAAAAAAATTTGCGCAACCTTATTGAAACTAACTATGATACTTTCTATTTCATGTACTCTCTAAATATGAATCAGTCAAAATCTATTGATTATCAGTGAAATTTGACTGATTCAAATAGCTAAAAAGAGGTTACTGTAAATCAGTAAAATTCCACTGATTGTTTCAGTGAACATTAACTGATTTAACAGTGAAAATATTTTTTCCACCGTTTCAATCAGTGATAATTAACTGATTAGACAGTGAAAAGGCAAATCACTGATTCAATCTGTGAAAATTTGACTGATTCAGATTTAGAGAGTAAGACATTGTACTATAATTTTTACGAAAGTGTGTCTACATATTTTCAGCTTTTTTCCCTTCTATGGGCTCCTCATTAAATTTTTTTTTTTATTTGGCACTCAAAATTATAACAAAATTTCAAATTTATGTTCTATTATATAAAATCATTATATATTAATATGTAACGTTATATTGAAGATCTTAAATAACAGAATATATTATTTATTTATTATGTCATGTACTTAGTTACTAATACATATCAATACATAATAATATATTAATAAATAATGATGCTAATTAAAAATGAAATTTATTATTAATTGAAATTTAATTAAATAATGTAACGAGTGTTTCGGTAATTTAACATGTGTACATTATCAATTGAAAACTAATTGTCGGGACTTAAGTGGTTTGAAAAAGAAATATATTACCGCAAAAAAGCGATTAGAGGTAATTACCAATTCTAGAAAAAAAAATAGTAAAAAAATCATAAAACTTAATAGCCTAGGGTTATAATTATTGCATGGTTTAGAAATTAAAGATGAATATGTTTTGTACTTAGAATCAATTCTGAAATGAGCCAGAAAATAATCAATAGTGACTGCTTTAGAGTTTTTTTTCGGAAGCAAGCAAGTTATCAAGTGTATATTATTTTTTCCAAATTTATTACTAAATTTTTATTTCAATCTACTAAAAATGACTTTAAGATCTTTAAATCAATGCATAAACAGATTAAGAATCTTTTACTGTTTTTTTTAACTTTTTTTCACAAATTCAGTTATACTCACGCCATTATGAATAACCCGACACGAGAAAACTTTACATACATTTATTTGTATTGAAAATAAAAATGGTTAAATTATACATCGTTCAACTGTTAGAAGTTATAAATGAATTTTTTCAGATCTAAATTACGAGAAAACTTTACACAAAGTAAATGTGAAAAACTACATATTTGAATTTTGTACAAAAAACTCTACACGTGCTGGTTTTTATAAACCATAATCAATAAAATAGTCATATTTTATTATGTTTTCCGAAATTCTCCAGGATTACAAATGTACAAATGATATTTTAAATAAATATTAAAATCATCAATTTTTACCAAAGAACAGAAAGAAATTAAATTACGAATAATTAATGTTTCATATTATAGTTTGTGTTATTAAAATGTTATTATTGATATTAAAATTTCTATTTTTCTTAAATATCCAAACAAGTTTAAACCTTTCTATCATTTTGTATTCAAATGCGTATAAATTATTGAATTTAAAGAAAGTCGATATTTTTCGCCATGTAAGGAACCAAGAAAGCTTTTACAAATAGTTTATTCAAAAATCAAACAATACTTAATAAAATAAAAATTACCTTTTCAGCTTAACCCTTTTTCTAAAAAAAATAACAATGAGCGAATCAGGGTAAAAATTAATTAAAGTATCTCTTCATTATGATCTTGGACCTTATTAATATAAATCAATATACTGCAGATGTATTAAATTTTATTAAAAATTGAAATGTTTCAAAGAAACAACGCGAATATTGATTGTAACTATTATCCAAAATTCGATTTTTAATTTCATCAATTATCAAAACGATATTTACTTACAGTTTCAATTACAAATCAAGAATATAAAAATTAAAATGAAATGAAAGGCAAAATATTGTGATGTTTTCAAAAATTTGTGTATCTCCATTTTTCCCCATCTACTGAAATATCTAAAGGTAAAAAACGGTAGAAACAAATTTTAAAAAAGCTAAAAGAAAAATAAGAACAACAACCACTTTGAAAAGCTATTTTAAACTTCAAACCCCTACTAAAATAAAAATATCGCGATCCCTATAAGTTTTTTACAAAATTCTGTAATATTGAGTATTTAAAAAAAAAATTAAATCTACCACCAAATAAGAACAGTTTTTTTACAAAATCTCTTAACAAGGAGTGAAATATGGAATTCTCTACATATAATTCAAATTTCGAAACGTCCATGTATATTTATATGGGCGTAAAATATGCGAAAGCTTTGACTTTCAGGCGCAACAGTAGAGCAAGCGAGACTTTCGCGCAGTATAGAATAAATTTTCCGTGGTCAGACGCAGTAGTAGAAGGAAAACGACTGGTCGATGGTGTTTTTCTTCCATTGCCTCTAACCACACCGAATTTCTTTTACTACTTTGAATTCTCGCTTGAAACTTTACTGTAACACTTGGTCGAAAATACAATTTCGCTTTCTTCTTATTTCAGCATTTTAATATTTTTTCAACCTTAGATATATGCTTCGATTAAAGATTTAGAACATGAAATTCGCAATAGACAAATATGTTTTATTTTCTTTTACTTCATGATAGAAAAATAGATACATTTTTAAACAATTGAGGGCTTACATGCGATAAGGGGACATAGATTATCAATTAGGGTGGGGAGTTGGCCCCTTGACATGGAAAATTCCAATTTGAAAATTATCTAATTGTAGGAAATGAAAAACCGCATCTTTTTGATTCTTATAAAAAGTTGTTTTACTACCAGCGGCTAAAGAGTGCATTTCTTGACGCTTAAGTGGAAAAAAAATCGTATGCAACACGGGAAAAATATTTATTTTATTAATTAATTATAGATATAAGTGATTTTTGACTTCGCACTTGCAAAATAAAAAATATTCTCCCTAATTGCATAATAAACTAATTGTCAACAGTTTCCTTATTAAATTTTAAAAAAACGTTTTTTTGTAAGTCAGTTTTTATTTAATTTGTTGTCTTCATTTCGTACTAAAATCCACTGTTTTTCGAATTTTTTAGTGAAATTTTGAGACTTTACTCTCTAAAGTATCCCTCTTATGGAATTATCAATTAAAAATTCTTACCTCCATTTGTTACAAAATAACAAATTATTTATTCTATCGGTATAAAATTGAATTCACAAAATCTTTAAGTTCATCGGATTATGATAGAAAAGATTATTTTCAAATTTTGTGTTGTGGTCGTGATATTTTAGTGACTATATTGATATTAAAATGCCAAAAGCAAAAAGTACATGGCGAGTTCGGAAGCACAGAATCGTTGGTGAAATTTCTTATATCCGCATTATAGATCAAGCTAAGTTAATTCACTAGATTCATTACATAAATCCTAACATTTTAATGAACTAGATTATTACTTGAAATATTTTTTTATTAACGGCAATTTGAAAAGAAAAGAAAATTATAATGTTAAGTGTAGAACGTTATTGCGTTTCATTATTTTTTATATCGTATATTCAATTTTCCAAAGTGAATTTTGTAGGAAGAAAATTATGAATAATGTAATTTATTTTTAGATTCAGAAGAATCGAATAGTTCTACAGACTACGAAGATGGGTTTGAAGATTATACTGTTTTTATACTTTTGATTATACTGTTGCATCACTAATCTGAATTTATGAAATACATTTTTTTGAACCAACTATTTATTGTTATTAAACGTAAAGCCTTTAAATTTTACTATTTGTAGAAATACAAAATTAGAAGGGGCCATATCTGGACCAGATCGGGCCCCCATTTTACAGGCACAGATCTGGGCCCGATCGGTTAGGGCGTTTCATTACTGGTCTGGCGCTAGACAGATTACCCTATCAGGGCCACATTTTTCCCGATCAGCGCCCCACCAAAATTTCTGCACGGGCATTACTATTCAAAAGGTAAATGTCAAAGTTTTAAATCGTTTGAATGAAAAATGAAAAAATAAAGTACGTAGCACTTTTTGCAATGAAAATGTTTTTCAAAACTTTAAACTCGTTTTTCTCGAAATCTTATTTTTGTTTTGTTTTGCAGTGATTTAAAAAAAACGGAGATTCAGATCGGTTTGAAAATTGGTTTGCTTTTGCAGAACATGTTCCTTTACGGGCTGAACCTCCTTATTAAGCTATAAAAATTTCTGATTTTGAGAAAAAAATTCATAAACATGAATTTTTTGTGTAAAATTTTCTTGAATTTTTTAAAAATTTTTAAATTTTTTTTTATTCAAACAGGTTCAGCCCAGAGAGGGAAGTATTATGAACACAATGCACTTTGAAAAATTCAATTCCCATTATTAGAACAAGATATTACTGCAAAAAGTTTGTATTTTGTTAAATTGTTTATTTAATTACATAATTGTATATTGGAATTTTTCAAAAAAATATATTTTTTGTATTCTATTCAACTGTTATAAATAACCCATGAAAAAAAAAATATTTATATCTTGATATTTACTTTTTAATTAGACTTTGAAAATAGAATTAGTTTGACTTTCTAGTCTCTTAAAGTAAATGAGAACTTAAAATAAAGAGGTAGCTCAAAAAAATACAAAGAAGTTTTCTTTAAAGCATTTTGTCTAAAAAATAATTAGGTAAAAAACAATGAGCGAAAAACTTTGTCCGCGCGACTTGCTGTTTATTGCATGTCCATTTTAAGTCCTTCAAATTTATCTATGATTTTTTTATTTTGCAATAAATAGAGTTAACAACTTTTAATTTATAGTGTCATAACAGGGATACCATAGAGAATAGTTTCTCCAAATTTTATTTAAAAATTCCAAAAGCTTTGAATTTTAGCACAAGATGAAGACAAAAATTAATTAAAAACTGACTTACGAAAAAAACTCCTTTTTTTACATTCAATAGGAAAGCTCTAAACAATACAAATTTTTAGAAATTTTAAATTTACAATTTGAATTTTCCATGTCAAGGAGCTAACTCCTCACACTAATTCAGAGTCATTGTCCCCTTATTACATGGAAGCCCTCAATTATTCTTAAACCCTTTTTAAATATATCTTTAAGGTAAATGTCCCAGTAATCGGTATCTTAGATGCAATAATCGGCACACAGATAATCTTACATTGTATTAGATTATCATTGATTTTGACAATTTTTTATAATCCATGTTACTAAGTAGTACAATCAGTTGTTGTAAAATACTTCAATTGAAATTGTTTTTCAGCACTTTGTCAAATTTCAAGAGTGAAATGACGATCACTGGGTCATTTACCTAAGATCCTATGATATTTTATATGAATTTTATTCACTATTTTCAATTATAATTGTAAGATTTTCGTTTCTTGTATTCATCTATTTTTTTACTTTATACAATGTTTTATTAAATTTATTATTCAATCTAACGCATGAGGTTTTTTTTATTTTAAATAAAGATAAAAATAATTAGTTGAATAGTTTTTATAATACATGGAGAAACTTTTTATATCAATTTTTACTATAGTATTTTTCAATTTAGGGAAAAACGTATCACTTTAAGAATTTTTGTTAGTAAAAATACTAAACTTTATAATAATGATATGAAACTTCAGCATAGTTCATAGCAAATTTTACTATAGTTCATACTAAAGTTTCATATCATTATTATAAAGTTTAGTATTTTTACTGACAAAAATTCTCAAAGTGATACGATTTTCCCTAAATTGAAAAATACTATAGTAAAAATTGATACAAAAAGTTTCTCCGTGTAAGGAGTGAATTTTGTTAAAATGAAATACATTTTGGTACAAATCATCAGATTGATATTATACACGGTGACCCATTTTAATCTATAATTCCAAATATCTTCTAAAATACTTTACCTACGAAAAAATGGTTTAGACAAAGGTTGAACAGTATCGAGGGGGACATTTGACTGTCCCATCAATTTTGACCTTGAGGTCAAGTTTCAAGGTCAAATGGAGGTAAGACCATTTTCTTAAATGAGAACCCCTATTTTTGACTGCGGATTTGAAAAGAGCGGGAAAATGACCCGTGGAAAAATAGTTATTGTGACCTTGGAAAGGTAAAAAATTAAGTTCAAATGTCTGAGAAACGACTAGATGCCCTTTTTCTGAATTGTCTTGGTTTTTCGGGGTAAACAAACGTTCAAGATGCTTCACAAAAATCGATGAAATGTTAAGGTGTACATGACCTTGACCACCATGACCTTCAGGTCAATTTTCAAGGTGACTTGAAGGTCAAGACGATTTTTCTTAGATTGAACTCCGTGCCCGGATAAATTTTTTTTGTAGACTTCAGGCTGTGGATTGTTATCACCCCCCCCCCCCCCCCCCAACACACCCAGACAGTAACAATAATTTCGGATGAGATTTAAAGACTGTGACTATGTAGTTACAAAAGTGACAATCTTGACAATGTCACTTCTCTGTGACTAGTTACAAAAATATCATTTAAGAAAATGGTCTTACCTCCATTTTACCTTGAAAATTAACCTCAAGGTCAAAATTGATGGTACAGTCAAATTACCCTGTCGATCCTGGTCAACCTTTGTCCGAACCATTTTTTTGTTATAGATAAAGTATTTTAGAAGATATTTGGGATTATAGATTAAAATGGGTCACCGTGTAGATCAAGCTTTTACATGTGCAGCCCACGAGTAAATTTTCCCAACCCTTCTATTTTTTTACTACCAGGATATATCTATATCAAAATCTACATAGGGGAAAAATATAATGATGTGAACATGCTTAAGTGTAAAAGATCTGGTTAAGGTCTTCTTTTTGTGCACATTTAGAAAAATATTTGTTCATTGAACAAAATCGTTTAGTTCATTTCACAAAGTATTTCATAAACTTACTCTCTAAATTTGAATCAGTCAAAATCTACTGATTATCAGTGAAATTTGACTGATTCAAATAGCTAAAACGAGGTTACTGTAAATCAGTCAAATTTCACTGATTCAGATTTAGAGAGTAACCAAATTTGTTCGTTAAAGTTAATAAATACTTGAAATTTACTAAAATTAACTAAAATATTTAGTTGGGTGAACGAAATCTTTGATTCAATCAACTAAATTTTACGAACCAAGAAATTTTGTTGAATCAATAAAATAATTTTGTTGGATCAACTAAACATTATTTGTCCATATATACACTGAGAAAAAAATGTATCCAACAAAACCTTTTTTGTTGTCCTGACAAAATATTTTGTTGTCACAACAAAACATTTTGTTTGAGTAACAAAATTTGATTGGTATAGCAAAATGTTTTGTTGGCACAACAAAAGAATTTTGTTAGCTAAATACTAACAAAATATTTTTGTTGATTTGACAAAACTGTTTTCTCAGTGTAAGAAGAAAATACTATGGCTGGACCAACATAATTTTTGTTGCTTCAAACTAAATCTTTTTCTGAGCAAACAGAAAAACAATATACGTAGATGTTTTATCCTTTGACATAAAAGTAAATGTATTCCTGAAATAAAGAATATGACTCCGAACTATTGCACACAGAGAATGAGTTACTGAGGAACTCAATTTACAACTGGAAAAGCATTTGAATAACATTTTCTGTTCGTTTATTTCTAGAATATATTCTGAGTATTGAAAGATAATTTTACCATTTTTGATAATTCTCTTCAACTTTAAATATTCGAGATTATTTTTAAAAACTTTCTCTTTATCTAGAGTTCGTCTTATGAATCTTATTAAATCTTTTTTACTCCCAAGTGGTTGATCACTCGACATTTGAGTTACAAAAGAATTAAAGTTAAAATAAATTCAGAATAATTCCAATGGTTTGAAGAGATTTCAAAAGATTTTAAGATGTTTATAATATTTGTAAACAAATTCAAAGGTGTTTGGTAATTTAAAAAAATTAAAACTGATAATCTGAAGAAATTTTAAAAGAATAAAACGAACTCGTATAAAAAAATCTGCCCGCTTGGCGGGCACATTCTCATCGCGCGCTTCGCGCGCAGCTCGCAAGTTTGAGCGCGCCTAGGGCGCGCGATTCGATCGTCGCGCTTCGCGCTCGGTCTTGTGCTCTTCGCATACATTTAAGTTTATTTCTTATATTTTGATACTGAAGCTCAAACCAATTTTATAATAATATTACAGATGATGTGAATTACACATTTTCTCAGTCACTGAATTTCTTTTTGAATTTAAGTGAAACAGGAAATTCAATTTACTTAAGGCTCTATCGGCCTTAAGGAACACATTCTCATCATGACACTCGCGCTTCGCGCTCGATTTTCTGTATACATTTCAGTATAACTTAATAAATTACATGATTAAAAGAATTTACTTTCTTCCACATATCTAAAAAGGAAAAACAATCGTAGACTTTATTTAAGGAAACGATTTTGCAGAACAACGCTTATTTCGTATCTCACATATTTTGGTGAAAAAAATCGAATTTTTTCAATATTAAAAATCAAAACATAAAATATACATCCTGTCCCGAAATTTCTTTATCAGAATTTGTAGACCTCATTTAGGCAAACAATTTTCCATTTAAACGTTTTTTTTGTATTTCACATATTTTGTCTAAAAAATGGAATTTTTTCATTTTTATCGTATTTTTTGGAATTGAAACGAAAAATATATGTTTTTTCAGAAACTGCGCCAGACAAAATTTGTAGATCTTTTTGAAACGAACAACTTTGTATTCTTACGTTTTTTTGGTATTTCCAATATTATTGTTAAAAAATTGAATTTTGGATTTTCAATAGTTTTTTTTTTAATTAAAAAGAAAAATATGCATCTTATGAAAAAATGTTATAATTCAAATTTGTAGGCCTTTATGTATTCAATAATATTGTATCATAACGTTTTTTCGTATCTCGTATAATTTAACTGGAAAATGGAATTTTGATATTGACTTTTTTCGAATTTGAATATGCTGTAACATTTCTAATTTTGATTTAATCAAAAAATGTTATCAGGATAATTTGTAGAGATTTATGAGCACTATCAAAAACCAGGATTGGAATTTTTGATTTTTTCAAAAAATTATTTTCAAAAACACAAAAGTAGTGCTCCATCCCTCAATTTTGATTGGATGTGGCTGGTTAACGAACTTGTCCTTACTTTTTCGGCTCCGATAAAGTGTACCAAAGCTCAATTCAATCTGATAATTCTATCGAGAGTTATGCCGCACACGACCTACTACAGACAGACAGACAGACACTTTCGTAAAAACCATTTTTTCTGACTCAGGGGGTCTCAAAACGTAAAGATTTGATGAAAATTTCGAAAGTCATTTTTCACATAAAACCAATACCTTCTCATCCATGATGAGAATGTAAGAAAATTCCAAGGGATGATTAATGGTTTCAAGATTCCAAGAAACATTTCGAAAGATTTGGTTGTATAAAAAAAAAATTTATTTTATTCAACTAATATATTTGTTTAGTTCAACGAAATTGTAATTAAAGAAACCAATTTTGGTAGAAGAGAGTAAATTCTTTGGTTCATTGAACCAAATAATTTTGGTCGAAATAAAATGACATTAGCATTAATCTAATTTACCTTTCAATCTGAATTGTTCAAAAGTTGGTCACTAATTGAAATTAATTAAAATTCTATCAATTATTTATCATTTTCTAGTAATTAAATCTGTATTCATAAACGTTTTGACAAGTAACCGTGAAACAAATGACTAATAATTAGAAGGAATTCCTTTTTTTACAACTTAATTGTTTAATATTGTAGATTTTATAAGAAGTTTAGTTCAATTAACAGATTTTCTGTACGTTTCACTTAGCGCCGAGTAAAATTTATTAAACTCGGATTTTTTCATATTTTATATATTTTACTGAACACTAAGTGCACTTAGAAAAGAGATTAGACTAAATGAAAGAAAATGATTTGTTTTAAGGATTTTTTTTTATTCAAACAAAAGATTTAGTTAAACTAACTAACTTATGTTTAGTTTAAACCTAATATCTTTAGACCAAATAAATATTTGTTTGAATCAAATAATTTTTTCTGTAAAATAAACAACTTATTGCATTCGTATATAGTCAATGATATAATTTGTTTGATTTAAGGGGCCTTTTACTTTCTAAATTTTCAAAAAAATCGATATTTTTTTACGTAAAAATGTTCCTTAGTATCATAGAAATACTGCCATAAAATTTTATTAAGAAATTCGAAATAGAAAGAATGTTATAGCTGTATTTATAATGGTGCCTACGTAAGACAAAACTGTTTAAAACGCGTTTTTCTCGAAATCACGTTTTTTAAATATGGGAGACGTTTTTCTCAAAATCAACTAAACCAATCTCAGTAAACCAAAATTTTTTTGATACTTTATACAAACAACTAGTAAGTAAACCACTAAAAAGTTAAAAAACCACTCCATCTTTTTAGTACAGGGGTAAATTCATTCCCAAAACAGGCGTTTTTTCGAACTTTTTATAAAATCGCGTATAAAGGCCATACAAATATAAAAAATTAACTTTTTAAAGGTTTATTGTTTAGTTTCAAGTCTCATGAATTGAATCGCATTGCAATTTTGAATAAATTTGTTACAGGAAGGCAGAAAAGTGTCCCGCAAATTAAAATGCATTTTTTGGAAGACGCCCTCTGCAGTGGTAAAAAGTAATTAAAAGTGCCCAAACAAATTTTTTTGTACACCTTAAAACATTGTTAACAATGTATGAAAAAAATTATAATTGTAAATAAAATAGTTTTGTTTCTTTAAATATTTAAATATTGTCTTTTTTCAATTTAGAATGTAAAAGTCCCCTTAAGGCAGAAATTTATTTGATTTGAACAAATTTTTATTTGGTACAAAAATGCTTTGTTTGAATAAAAAAAATTTTTATTCACTTCAAATAAATAATTTTTTCAAATCATATAAAGTCTTTCAAACAGATAATTTTAAATCGGTGACCACGATTACTCGAAAATCGCTTAAAACGATTCACTTCAAACTTGACAGGCTTCTTTGATATATAAAAGTACGGTGCTTGATCGTAGATTTTTTTTTCCATTCAAAACTTTCTCTTTAATTAACAAACGAATAAAATTTTTTTGACAAGCTACGATTATACACTGTAAAAACTAATAAATTAAAAACAAAAGACAATAAAGCACATCTGTTAGCTTCTTTTTAGTAAAATTTTGAAAAAAAGTCGAAAACTTATCGACAGTTACAGTTGACTGTCAAATTTTTTGCAAAATTTTCACTCAAACGAAGATGACAGACGTTCTTTATCGTTATCTGATGTATTTTCCAAATTGCCAGAAAGACATTTTGTAACATAAAAAAGTTATCTTACACGAACTTTTATAGGAATTAGATCACGTGATCTGGTTAATCTGAAATCATCTGATAATAAGGAAATAATTTAAGATTTTTAATTTCAAGTAACTCATTGAGAAACTGGAATGGTTTTTTCTTTCATTTAAAATTATTTTTCAAAGGAATTTTGACGAAGCATTAATAAAATTATATACCTTTGGATGCCAAAAAGACTGAAAAAATATTTGCATATAGCAAAGAGAAAAAAATTCTAAAAAAATACGCTTTTTTTCCTCCTCCGACTGCAACTAACCACTTAGGGGGGACTTCCACCTTGTGACTCGGTTTTCGGGCCAAAATTCAACATTTTTTTATACAGAATGGCATAAAATAGCAAAATTATTTTGTTTGCATGTTAATCGTTTATTCCTCAAGATAAAAAATATATTTACATGAAAAGTTCGAAAAAAATTTTCGCGGTATTTCTCGAACGTGACCTTGTCGGAAAGTTGGAGCCAAAATGTGACCATGATGTTAGCATCCCAGGTCGACCAAAGCAAAAAAGCGCAACACAGTTTTAACCAGAAGCGTGTTGGCTTTCGTTCGGTATATACGTTTTCCAAAATTTTGAAATGAAGCAAAATGGCACCTATTTGTAAAAAAAATGAATTTTTTGGCCTATTTTCGATAGTCCATTTAGTTATAAAAGTGCGAAAAATGAAAATAAAATAAATCTTGCATCCCGAACAGAAGAGGCATGTTCAATGAATATTCATTCTAAAAATCAGCTTGATTCACCAATTACTTTTCTTGTAATCGTGGTCACAGTTTCGAAAAAAATAGTTTTGAAAAAAACGCGCTTAAAGTTTTCAGTCTGATTTATCATAAAAAAAGACATATCACTAGTCTGAAATACCAAGGTCGTACAGTTCTCCTTCCTGATCATGAATTTTCGATAGTTCATAGATTCGAAAAATTCAACAACAAAAAATTCGCTTTTTGGAACCCACAGGCGGAAGTCCCTCTAAACCCAATTTCTTGTAAAATTTACTAAACAATCAAGTTGTAAAAATAAGTACCGAACTTCCTCTAAATTTTACAAATTTTGATTCTGTGTGTGAATTAGTGGCCGACTTTTCTTAAATTCAGTCAACTTTTCATAAATTAATATTTAAAGAGCAACTAATTCATAAATAATCTATCTAAAAACTCAAACCGTCTAATTTTCAAATTACCAATACAATCCAGCTTCATCAAACTCAAACAATAAATGTCATTGCCCTGATTCTTGCTACCATTGCGCTTATCATAACTAAATCAAGGATCGGTGCCGACTTCTGAGTGAATCTCAGCGACGACGCCGACGAAAGTCAATTAACTCTCTCAGCTTCCCTTTCTCAGGTAACGAGATTCTCATCCCCTAGCGAAAGTAAGAGTCAACTCTCTTGCTAAATTTCTTCTCTCTCTCTCTGTCTCCCTTTCTCTTCCTAGAAAATCTCGGTCTATTTTCTACACCCTAAAATAAAAAATCATGACATGTCCATCGATTCAGTGATTGCTCGCTCCCTTGAGTTTCTACTTTCTAATGCGCGATGTCACGATGGGCGGTGGGACGTAAACTTTTTAAAAGCGATAGCGAGCTACCGAGTGAGCTAGCACATCATACGTACGGTACGTGCATACGTACCAGTAACATAAACGAGCTCTCACTACCAATGGAGGATGATGTCACCTCGCGCCAGGGAAGTGCCTACCTTTACGTAACTTCTTCTTTGTGTGAGTATTAAATCAATGATGCCGAGCTTGCGCCTTGTTACTCGAGCGGCATGTAACCGGGATTCACCCCCTCTTCAGGGGTGAAAATCTAGGAGGGAGTGAAGCCATGAGGTGAGGGAATGAATCTACCTCTGGCTTACTCTCCTCTCTCACTCACACCCTAACTCACCCTCTTTTCCTCTGACACCGCATGCCCAGCCCTCACCCCATACACACCCACACCCCTAGAGAAGCTCGATTCCTAAAACGCCCGACGCTTGTAGACGTAGTAAGAGTAATGCGTGCGCGCGCCGAGAGTCGCGATCGAGATGGTTATATTTTCTTCTCGCGATTTCCTTCGGAAAACACGTCTAAAATAAGGAAGAGTGATTCAATTCCAACCTGGGGTTCCATTCATCAAATTGACACCTCTAAGAGACCAATTTTTGCCTCAATTCCTCGCGAGGTCACAGTCCGAATCACTAGATTCTTCTCGTAGTTAGTCCTAGTTTATAAAAAAAGTGAGATTATTTTATTCAAGAGTTTCTATCTTAGGGAGAGTCATGATAGCATAAGGGTGAAATTTTCGGTTCTAGGAGTGAGAAGTGCCCTATGGAAGAGACCTGCTCGTTTTTTGGAGAAAAAGAGTCATTCGAAGTTTAGAGGATTTTGTGAATGTGACTTTGGGATAGAGACGAGTGCGACCTTGGGTGGAGGTGATGATATAATTAATGGTCAAGACGTACTTGTATCTGCTTTAGCGTTCCAAGCGGCACTAATATCAAACATCGACAGATCACAGCGCAGGACTTTACTTTAATATACTATTTTTTCCTAAACGCTAAGAAATCGGCGCGAGGTGCTTTTCCATGCGCCGTAAATTTACCCTTTAACGAGGCGATAATACCTTTGCATATATACATATACAATCTTATAAACTCCGACCGGATATGCCGGGTTGTAAGCAATTTTTTTTTCTTCTATTTTGAATCCATCAGTTGACACTGATTTTGAAATGGCAATCACCTAGTTTATTCAGACTCTCTCACATTTATGAAAATAATTAGACGCAATTTTATCCGAAAAGATAATTATCTATATCGAAAATCTAGGGAAAATTGTTTAGAGGAATATTGGAGATTTTGGAGGAGGAAATCAACGTGAAAAAGTGCGGTGATATTGATGAGTGCGAGATAACGGGCTGAGATTGATGCGACCGGAAGACGTTATCCAAGAGTGGGTGGTGGAAGTTTCTGATAAGCTTGAGTGGTGAAAATTCACCAGCGAAACACGATGGGCCGGCCACTGAGGAAAGGATTGTGTTTTTTCTTCCTGCTCTTGATTGGGGTAGAAGTAAGCAAACAACAGGATGAGGACATCCCTCATAATGAGTGAGTAGAATCGAAAGGGTGAAGGGAGTAAAAATAATTCCTAGAACCATTCATACAGCCTGCATGTAATCGATTATTTCTAAAGTTCACTCTTTTACTTTACTTTTATGCTCGATCGCACCCCCAATTATCAATTTTTTACGCCTCATTTCCTCTTACATTTACAACCGGCTATAAATCTAAAAAAATGTTAAGGCTTGAAGAAGATACTGATAATTAGTCGAGTGCCAACGACGTGGGAAGCCTGCTCGTGATTCCGTGATTATGCTAATTACGCACCGTTCCATTATCCTCAATTTATCACCTTAGAAATTAGGGCGTCAAATATTTACTAGTATGATGACGATAAAGGAATGATCAGTTGGTTTTTTTTACTATTTTATAAGCAATATGAAAGCGTCGAAAGAAATTTAGTTCGGGTTATAGTTACTTCATAAAAAGTAATTTGTTAATTTTAAAGCTGCTTTTTTAATAAAAAAAAGGTAAAAATTAAGTATCAGTAAAAAATACTAAATTAAAAATGATTTTTAAAACTCTGTGTGAACAATAGTAAAACTTGTTCAATATTTTTCCATTCTTAAGCACTTTTCTCATTGGAAAATTAAAAGTATGATTAATAATTTTAAAGTAACGGTAATTAAAGCTAATAAATAGTTTAAATTAGTACAAAATTTATTCCAGGATTAAATTTTTTATTCTCTAAGACTGTTATAGGGCATGAACTAAATTTACCTTTTAAAAGTTAATTATTTTATAATATTTTTTATTTTTCTCTGAATACTTAGTAAATTTCAAATTTTACTAGTCAATATTTTGAAAAATTATTTTTTTACTTCAAGTAAACTCCAGTAAAAATGTAATTTTTCTACTTTCAGGTGATTCCATTTTTAAATAAAAAATGACATAAAGTAATATAATGTCAGTTCAAACAACTTTTTGTATTTTCCTTTTCTAAGATATATAAAACTTTCGAAATAAAGTTTTCGTAACTTTCATAATTATTTGCAAAACGTTCTGTTGCATCTTTGTCTTAAATTTGACTTAAGAAGTTTAAGTTTATTAAAGCCTTTCACTTTCTCTCAATTTCTTCCAAATTAAAAATTCTATGTATTTCTTAAATGAAATTTTCAAAATGTTTTTTCATCTCATTTTTTTTGCAATTTTTTTTCTTCAGATAAAACAGCTTGGATGAATTTATGATGAAATACTGCTTAGAGTAAAATAGCTTACAGCTTTAGTGACTATGTAGCTTATAAAGGAAAAATGAGGTTGAGGTCTCCACAATTTTCAGTTATTCCAGAGTCACATTTTATGGAAACAGAATAAAGTTTTTTATTTCCATAAAATTATAATTTCCATTCCAGATTGAAAAATTCGTAGATTTGTTTTTGAGGAATTACTTAAAATTTATTTATTTCCCTCACAATAAAATTTGTTTTTGTTTTTGAACTCCAAACTCGAACGGTTGAATATAAACCTGAATACTTTTCCTTTTTTTGGTTCAAGTGATATTCACTTTCAAGTTAAAGAGGGTATAGAAAGTGACCTGAATAAAATCAAAAATAATTAGTTTCATCCGAATTTTTGTTATTAAATTAAATATAAGCACAATACCAAGTTTCATAATTACACAAATCGCATTGATTCCCATAATTCACACGGAGAAACATTTTATATCAATTTTTACTATAGTATTTTTCAATTTAGGGAAAAACTTATGACTTTGGGAATTTTTGTTAGTAAAAATACTAAACTTTATAATAATGATATAAAACTTTAGTATAAACTATAGTAAAATTTGCTATGGACTATGCTGAAGTTTCATATCATTATAATAAAGTTTAGTATTTTTACTAACAAAAATTCTCAAAGTGATACATTTTTCCCTAAATTGAAAAATACTATAGTAAAAATTGATATAAAATGTTTCTCCGTGCACAAGAAATAATTCTGGCACTATCTTGTCATCGCTTTCAAATTAAATCCACTAAATGACTATGTTATTAAAAATTAAAGAACTTTACACGATAATGAATGAAAATTTACTAAACAATGATAATATGTGTAACAATAGTTTTGATAAAGTTGTATGAAATTTTGAAATAATCCTTTACAAATGAGAATTTTGATATTTAATGAAAAAATAATTCCGATTAAATCAATAAATATCATTGGCAATGTAATATTTCATTGATTCAACGCAAACTTTTTGGCTTGATGCCAAAAGTAGAACAACGTAGGAGGGTTGAATAGACGCAATAAAAACTGAGATTCTCTCAGTGCGCGATTATTCTTGGCAATAGGTATGTTTTAGTAGAAACTGCATGTAAATACAAAAAAAGGTAGTTAGAAATGAACTACAGCATATTTGAAAAAAATTAGAGACAAAGCTTAATTTTCTTAAATACGAGTTTTTTCAGTCAATGACTTTGGTTCAATAATTATTTAGTAATCCAAACTTCCTCTAAAAAATCTGTACCTGTAAAAGTGAAAGTAATTGAGAAAGCAAACTGATTTTAATGTAAAGCATGTCGAGCAATTTCCATTTAACTAGTAATCAAAGTACTATGTTAAATAAAAAATATTGTCACGAACAATAGAAACCTGGTTTTGATCTGGTGAAAATTAAAGCCGGACGTATCGTAATATAAAATGGCCTATTTTCGTTTTTCACACAGACTGGTTGAAACACAATTTATGCTTTGAAACGATCAACTTTAAACTTTGGTTTATCATTCATCTAGTTTTTACAACTTCACACCGAGGTCAACTATTGTACACCCTGACAATAATTTTTGTTAGTATCTTGGATTTCGTTCTACTGCGAAAGCATTATTTCATTTTCAATTTAACTAGACTTGAATAAATTTATGAAAAATCGTGATAGGTATTTTTTCAGTTTGTTGTTAAACGAGTGAAAATATCATCTACGTCTTTTATATAATATTTAAACTTTAAATTGTAAGAGGCTTATTAGCTTAGGCTTACGACAAAAGGGCTTAAAGTTTCTCAAACCCTGAGAAAAGTTTTAAACTATAATTACATCCCAAAAATTTAAATCATACACGGCAAAATTATAATAGACTATGATAAAACTATTATATTCGAACTGTTGTTAATTACACGAAATTTTAAATATCTTTTCAGAGTGAAAAATTGGGCTATGAGGTTCGGAGTAGACCTTTGGGAGTTTGGAAAACAAGTGACCAAGATGACAGAAATTAAAAGGGTAAGAAAATATTAAATATTTCAGAATTTGTTATGTCTTGGGGCTTCAAAGAGTACCCAAGTGCGAATTGCTGAAGCTCATAATACGGCACAATATTGGCCCAATCTTGGCAGCCAACAGTCGACTATTATTATTGGGCCAGTGTCGTCATTTGCATTGGTCAAGTGCTGGGCCGACAACGGCGGCCTCTCTCGACTGTTTAAATTCACCGATCTTCAGCCGAAACTTGGCCCAGTATCGGCGCTATACCAACTATGGCATCCAGTTCCGAAATTGTTCCCGTTGCTGTGCCGAAAACAAGTGTTGGCGACCAGAGTTTGGTCCACAATTGGCCGCCAAATTCATACCGTAGTTATCATTCCAGCAACGGCACGATATTGGCAAGCGATCTTCGGCAACATCTTTGCCGATGCTGGGCCAGTGTTGGGCCGTATCTAACTTCGCACTTGGGTGCAAATTGTTGGGAAAGTGAACAATGAAATTCCACTAAATCAAGAGTGTTAGAGTAGAAAAGAGAGAATTTTCAAACAATTTAAATTGTCTAAGAAGAGTAGAGAGACGGAAGATTTTCCGAGTGATCAGAGATTCTGAGGTAAAAAATTCCGGTCTATCCAGAAGGTCACAGTTGTAAGATGTTCCAGACAATCTATAGGATTCTAATTGAGCAAAGAGAGAGAGAGAGAGATAGAGAAAGAGAGAGATTCTCAAAGAAAAATTCAAGGTGCTGAAGCAAAGAATTTTTGGTCGATCCAGAAAGTCGAAGTCGTAATATTGCATCAGAAAAATATAAAGGATCCAAGCTCTGAAGATAGAAAGAGAGAAAGATTATCTAACCAATCCAGAGTATCTGAGTGGAGCGAAGAGGATCCTCAGGCAATTCGGAGTAGTAGAGTAGAAAATATCCGCGCAATTCATAAAGTCTCGAGTACTGGAAAAAAAAATTTCAATCAATTCGCTGTATCAGGAAATCCGGAGCAAATTGAAATATTTCTCTAAAATATAAAAAATTAATATAAATTCATCTTTGATAAAAATCAGCTTAAAAGAGAGATGAAGAATCTGCGTGATCGATGCAGAAAAGAGAGTGTCCAACTATTTTCAGGGTAATCTAGAGGATAAAAATTGGTGGAAGAGAGATTTTTCCGACTGTCCGGAGACTCAAAGTCGCAAAGCACGAGAATGTTGGAAAAATGCAGAGGATCCAAACTAAGAAGAGAGAGGAATTCTTTGGAAATACTGAATTTCAATTTTTCAGTCGAAATTCCACCACAAAGTGCATATAACATTATGAAATATTCCTATCTGATAAAAGTTTATTAATCATCGAATTGGAGTAGAAAACATAAAATTTGTTCTCTTATACTAACGAAAGTCGATAAATTCTTTTCGAGTTCTTCTGATAAAATTACATCATGCGAAGAAATAGGTATTTCTATGAAACAGTAATAATTAGATTGACTAAATATTGATTGATTCTCAAGGAAATCAATGAAATTTCTATTCCCTAAGTGATCACGTTTTAATTAGATCCCTAATTTCAACCTTTATTAAAAACTGTCATCAAAAAGTAAAAACTTTCTCGGTTTAGGATCTGAACTTTTTTTCCTGTTCGCTGTTATGTAACGACATTGATCCGACGCTATAAACACGACCTGGGGATAATGGTTGATTTTTGTGGATCAACATCTGTTTCGCCTTAAAGTGGATAGCCATGTCCCAAATTAAACAATCAAGAGCAATTTTCCGAGAATCATAAAAATACAATTTTCTGTAATTTTTCAGGCATATCATGGTCCAGACAAAGCAAGTGTGAACAAAAAGGATGGGCTCATGCTTGTACGAGAAATGGCTGCAGAAGTTAAAAACATGCTTGACTTCAAAATGAATGCTGTCATGGTAAATATCTTCGAATGACATTTATTTAAGGCCATGGATCAACCAAATCACGTCACTAAATTCCTGTAAAAGTTCGTGTGAGATAAATTTTTTATTGTACAAAATATTTTCCTGAAAATTTGGAAAATACTACAAAATATGATAGAAGTCTGGTACTGGCAGTGTACTGGTGGAATATCGGCATGGGTACTGAAGTACTACTAGCTTGACCCTTAATAATATTTCGGCTGGGAGTTGGCAGTCAGTACTGGTCTGGTACTTGAAAGATCAGTCGGTACTGGCGTAGTACTGGCTGGGCCCCTAATTAAAACTCAGCTGGGAGTTGGCAGTCAGTACTAGGCGGGTACTTAATAGCAGTACTGGCCCAATGCTATCAACCGGTACTGACATAGTACTGGCTAGAACCCCAGTGAAAATTCGGATAGGAGTTAACAGCCAGTACTCTTCTGATACTTAAAAGCAGTACTGGTCCAGTATTATCTGCCTATACTGGCATTGTACTGGCTATCCCCTTAATAATAACTCGGGTGGTAGTTGAAAGTCAGTACTGGGCTAGTACTTCAAAGCAGTACTGGTCCAATACTATCAGCCGGTACTGACAGTATACTGATTAGAACCCCATTGAAAACTCGGATGGGAGTTGGCAGCCAGTACTGGTCTAGTAAAATCAAGAGGTACTGGCATAGTACTGGCTAGGCCTCTAATTATAATTCGGCTGGGAGATGGCAGTCAGTACTGGACTGGTATTTTAAAGTAGTACTGGTTAAGTACTAGCAGCCGATACTGACTGGATTTTATCTGATGAAATTTTGTAATTTCAAAAGTATTCTAACTTCTAGTATAACTATATTAGAAGATAGATTGATCGTTGTTTTACAATTATATTTAAAAGTAAATTTATACAAATTGAATCAAAAACATTTTATTGAAATTTCATATTCTGTACTGAAATATAGTTCTTTTGCAAAAAAACTGAAAAATGTATAGAACACTCGAAGAAAAATAATGATGAAATTATTCATAAAAAACATTTTGAATGGATATGTCAAAAATAGATAAGTTAAAGGTTGTGAAAATAGTACATCGGCAATTTGCCAGTAATGATAATTAGTACTGCGACATTAGTAAACCAGTAGAGTGCTAACTGTTGATGAGACTTCTATGTCGGTTTATAGCCAATATCTGAATTCTGTATACAGTATTGACAGGCAGTACTGACATTACTCCTCGGTTACAACGGGCATAATACTGCGCCGGTTGTAAATACTGTTTGGCCATCAGAAACTTTGTAAATTAAAAAAGTTATCTTACATGAACGAATAAATGTATAATTTAGTCACGTGGTCCGATTGATCCATGGCCTTAAATTATTTTTTCTATGGTTTGTTTTTAGCGCATAATTTACGAGGTGTTTAAATTTTAAACGGGGATAAAATGGTCAATGAATCTCAACAGTTACATGTTAAATTCATTGTTAAAGTAATATCTTTGCAGTATTGGCGCTGTCAATACTATTACGCACTGATCACTTCCAATTCATACCCATTCATTCATGTTAAATGTACGCTTCTCATCTTCCGGACTATCAGCTTTCACGCTCCATATCGACATTTGTGAAAAATCACAGTACCTAGCCTGCCAGAGATCTTCGAACCGCATGTTTCCATTCGCTAGAAATTACCTCATTTTATACAACATATTGGAATGCATTTCCTATCAACTTCGTCATTTACTTTTCCCTGCATATTCGTACCAATAAGGCGAGGAGTTCCCTAAAGATGGTTAAAAATGTTTCTTATACAGCAAAAATTGATTTAGTTAATTTTTTCTTCATTTTAATTATGTAGCATTTGAAAAAATCTCTTGTCAGATTTTGGAATTAATCAATATTAAACATTGATTGATGAATATTGATTTTCTTTTACAGTATTTATAACCAATGCCTATTTTTTCCTGTATGTAATTTAGATTGTTTAGAAAAATTTGTAACATGATATCTCATCAAAATTAACATTAGAAACGAATTTACAACTTTAGATAAACTTTTATTTTCTTCTCTCTAAACCTGAATCAGTGAACGGCCACTGATTCGCAGTGACTACTCACTGAAGGCAGCAGTTATAAGTCTTTCACTGAGAATCAGTGAAATTCGACTGACGAATCAGTGAAATAGATTGAACTCACTTATTGAATCAGTGAAATCTTCAGGTGGGAATAATAAAAGCAGCAATATATTTTAATGATCGATGAACACGTTTATTTTAGGTTACACAACACCAAAAAGAAATTACGTTATTACTATTATATATTGTAATTATTATTGTGTATAATTATATTATGTGTAATTAAAAATTAAAGATCCATCGTTATACTTTAATCGTTCGCAGGAACTTCGCGAATTTAAAGATTATGTTCACGTGGCGCGTTCACTGATTCCTCAGTGAAATCAAAGCAGGGCACTGATTTATCAGTTGATATATTTTCACTGATATAATCAGTGACTATTTCACTGATTCAGGTTTAGAGAGTTGGACAAGAAAATGAAGAAAAATAACAAATCAGTTTATTCAATGTCTTTCTTTATCAGCGTTTACTAAAAATTAAACACTTTTTAGTTAACGAAATGCTATTAATTTTCTTAGTTAAAATTCACAAAAATATCGGTTCAACGACTTTGAATCAAATTTCTACTAAAAATCCACCATTTAATTATATCAATTTACCATTGTTTTTCCACCTCGAAATCAGATGCTTAGAGAATAGGAAATTGGTAAGGTAAATGTACCAGTCGTTGCGCGGTTAAGGAAAGCCTTCGAAGATTATTGAATTTAATTATAGAAAAATAAAATTTTTCGTCATATTAATCGAATCACATTTTGAAAGACACTTTTGATTTGTATTGCAAAGCTTATTATTCTGAAAATTTTCAACACTTATTAACAAATAGTCGAAAATATGAAAAAATGCGTTTGGCCCAGTCTTTGCGCAAGAAATTTATTATTGTATTATTTATTGTTATATAAGGGTTATCACAAATATAAATCAAAAACTTTCAAAATTGATGTCAAATAAATTGATATAAATACTTAAATGTGAGAAGAGTTCCATTTGCATAAAAAATAAGCACATAGTCATTTTATGAACTACGATTTGAACATTCCGGAATATTTTATTTTTTAGCATTTTTGAGTAAGCATTTACATTAAAAATTTGTTATGAGAGATGAATAATAACCTTATGTTCAACGATATCTTCAACTTGAACACAAAAATATAAAGTAATTTTCTTAATTTTACGTAAAATATGCTCGACAGCGCAACGACTGGTACATTTACCTTATTGATTACTGAAATTTCTTTTTGGGCAATCGGTTGAAAAAAAACCAAATCGTTTTTTTTACCCTCGTCCAAGCCCTTAAAAAAATCTGCAAAAATTCTGTTTTAATTATCGATAGTTAACTAATGAATAGCATAATTCAAAAGAGTAGTTGCGCAAATCAAACATAAATAAAATTGCGTGCATAAATTTTCGCAATTTTTTGCATCGCGAATTATGCATCAAAAAATCTGCAAAAATTCACAAATGTGTCTTCTATTGGAAAAAACAACATTAATTTTTCCAAAATTTTCCTATGATTAGTTTAGCTAAAAAAAGCAAAAAATAAAAATGGTTTTAAGGTTGATTTCACATGGAAACCCGGTTATGCCCTTTCAGTAATTAATTCCGATTTTCTTATCTTCATTTTTCTCCGTGTAAGTCTGTTGAATGTTTCTTGTGCAGAAAAAAAGATTACACAAATTAATGCTATGATTAAATTCTACATAGAATGTTTAAGTTGATATGGATAAAGAATAGTTTATGAAATTCAGATTTGTGTTACGTGAATATTGGGGGATAATTTGAAGGTCGATGTGCAAAAAATTTTTTTTCTCCCCTCGGAGTTATATAGCCGCCATTACATTATGCAATCTGTTTTTAATAACATTATAGAGGTTAATGGAGAGTGCTGAGCAGGCCGCAGTCTCAGCTCCAAGGGAAGGGAACGCCTCTCCCAAGTATTATGCATCTCATCGACTGAATCTATTCACTGAAAGTGGGAAGGTGGCGTCCGGTGCTCGAGAAATGTCTCTCACGCCTAATCGTCACTTTGATCACTTGGAAGTAAATGTTAGTCTATCAGCCGTCCTTCTGCCCCCAGCCATCAAGGATACAGGTGATGCAACAGTTTAATTAAATTATTGCAAATTAGATTTTTTTATCAGCTTACGCATTTCTAGCGCTTGGGAATGATCACAAATTGTACTAAAAATTATATTTACAGTGGAAGAAGTTTATCGTAAGAAAAATGTACTTTTTTAATTGGAAAACTTTCAGAATTATTATTGAAATTCGATTTATATTTTTGACACTTGACTAATGACTGTAACGTTCATTTTTATAATGTCGATAAATATTCTTAAATTAAATTCCAATAAAAAATGTTATTCATTAAAAATTGATCTACTGCAAATTTATTTCTCTTCTTGATTTAAAGGAGAATTGGACAGATAATTGGAAAAAAGTTAGTCAAAGTAATTATTTCCTGGGTTTTTTTCATGTAGACTATTTTTATCGAATTTTTTAGTGAAAGTGTGGAAAATTTTATACCGAATAAAATGAGCCATGAAAAGTTTAAATCGGATAGAAATTATAAATTTTCTATGGTCGTGATCGATTTGAAAATTTTAGATGTTTTAAAAGCTCTTTTTCAATGATATGATTCCACAAATAAAAAGTTTATAATTTTTATCTTTTAAAATTTTCCACACTTTCTATTTAAAATTTTTTATTTCCGACTATCCGTGCAATTTTTCCTTAATCACAAGATTTCTAGTCTTAATTGATATATTAAATAAAACTTGAAAAAACTTTGGAAAGGATTTTGTAAAAATTCATAGCTATTCTTGAAGTTGAAAAGTTTTGACAGTTTTCAATGAATTTTAACGAATCGTATTAAACAAACTTTGATCCAAAGTAATTATAGGAGTTTCACAACTTTTTAAATAGTTATTTTCAGATCATTGATCTTGGAAAATTAGTGGATATTATTGAAGAATCTGAATTGCCTGTTTATTTTGGAGTGTTCGAATTTCAAATAATGAAGTTATTTAATATAATAACGCAAATTGAGTTTTGAGTTGTTATATCTAAGAATCCAAAAATGTCTTTTATTATAGATCCTGATGTAGCAGCAGCAATTCAATGGAGCGAACATTTGGATCTTCTCTTCGTCAACAACTACGAAAGTGATCCAACGCTTTCTTGGCAGTATTATGGAGCCACCGTTGGTTTTCTGAGACGATTCCCAGGTAAATATCAATTTATAAATTTAAAATCAAAACTTAAATTCCTCAAAAGTTTTTTTTTAAATAACATAAATTACTTTTCCATCTTTATATTTTTCTAGCAATATCCTGGCCCCCAATAGACACAGTATCCGTACCAAGAAATACAAAAACTGTTCGAGATGTCTATGATTTCCGGATTTCTGATTGGTTTATTGGTGGAGCAACGAGTCCAAAAGATCTTGTAATTTTGGTCGATGGATCCAGTCTTTCTTCAAGTAAAATTAGAGACTTGACGATTGCAACTACCAACACGATATTAGATACTCTTGGCCCTACTGATTATGTTAATATCTATAAATATGGTGAAAGTGCAGAAGAAATTATCCGTTGTTACAAAGACAGTCTCGTTGTTGCAACCCCTGAAAATATAAAGGAACTTAAAGTCACGTTGAACTCATTAAAATCAGAGTCTCCAACTAATATATCTGCAGCTTTTAATTCAGCATTTGAATTACTTAACAGGTATAATAAAACTGGACAGGGATCTCAATGTAATCAGGTGATTATGTTAGTAACTTCGAATAATGAAGCACCTCCAATTGACTTAATTAAGAGATATAATGAGCCTCATAAGCCTGTGAGACTTTTTACGTATTTAATCGGTGGAGATAAAAGTCCTGATCTTTACAATATGGCCTGCACTAATAAAGGTAAAATTGGCAATAATTTAATGAATTTAATTTTTTATAAATTATTTTATATGAATCTGATATCAAGTATCTAAGTTTGAAATCACTACCTTTTTCTCTTAAGTAACTATGCGTTAAATTTTAGGATTTTATGCAAGGATAACCAACAGAGAGGAAATAAATTCAAAAGTCTTTGAATATGTAAAAGTTTTGGCTCGGCCAATGGTATTATATCAACATGATCACCCTATCCATTGGTCACCAGTATACGTTGGAGGAAAAGTAAGTCTTTTATAATGAAACATTTATTTTCTATTTCTTTTACATATTTTATTAATGAAATGTTTATAAATGAATTATTTCTAAAAATTTTGAAAACCCTATTAGTGTTTTAATTTTATCTCAAAACGAACTCTCGAGCATGGAAAAAAATTTTGCTAAAGTTTTTCATTTTCATTATCTTTCCCTATGGATAAAAAGTTGTACAAGTTTAAGCCCATGTTATAGATGTGACTTTATCCAATACTTTTCGCCCTTCTCATTCTTAAATTGATAACTCAAATGGATTTTTCATAGCAGTTAAACATAGAAGAAAGATCAAAGTATGTTTATTTGCTATGAAAAATTCATTTAAGTTATTATTGGGTTGGCAAGAAAGTCATTTCGTTTTTTTCATGATTTTCAAAGCAAGTTTATTAATACAAATAACAAACAATAATCAATTATGTATTGACCATTTTGTTTGATGACCTTTTGCCATTTTTCAGTCAGCTTCATAATTCCGCTTTCGTATAAAGTTTGGTTCTTAGAGGTAAAAAAGTGAATCAACTCATTTTTGACAACCTCATTTGAATCGAATGTTTTTCTATTCAAATAGTTTTGAAGTTAACGGAATAAATGATCATCGGATGGTGCAAGGTCAGGACGACAGTAGACATTCGAATTGATAGTTTGGTTCCTCGGGAGCAGTTCAAAATAAACAATACCTTTGAAATCCCACCAAACACTCAGCATAACCTTCTTTTGATGAATATCGGCTTTTGATGTCGATTGTGCAGGCTCATCTCGCTTACTCCATGATCTTTTTCGCACGATGTTATCGTAAACAACCCATTTTTCATCGCCCGTTATGATTTACTTTAAAAATGGATTGGTTTCGTTACGTTTCAGCAATGAATCGTGAATGGAAATTCGTTATGTGAGTTGAATTTCGTTCAATTTGTGAGGAACCCAAATATCGAGCTTATTAACGTAACAAAGTTGTTTTAAATGTCTTTCAACGAATGTATGTGATAAGTTAAGCTTCTCTGCGATCTCTCGTGTCGTACTACGCCGGTTATTTTCTATCATTGCTTTTATTTTGTCGTCGTCAACTTTAGTTGGGCATCCAGAGCGTGGTGCATCTTTGAGGTGTAAATCTCCAAAACGAAAAAGAGCATACCAATTCTGGCACTGGCGTCCTGTTAATGATTTTTCACCATAAACATCATACAACTTTTTCCGAGCTTGCACTGCGTTTTTACCTTTTCGGAAGTAATAAAGTAAAATGTGATGAAAATGACCGTCTGGAATCTCCATTTCAAATCAGTGCAAAACAATAAGTAAACAACAGAACTTGAAACTTTTTTTTACTGAATAATCTATGAAACGTCAGCTCTCAAATACCATATACGGTCTAAAGTTTGCAATGGAGAAGAACGACTTCGAAGGACTAAAGTCATCTAGCGGAAAAAAGCGAAATGACTTTGTTGCCAACTCAATAATTTAAGAATGAGAAGGGCGAAAAGTATTGGATAAAGTCACATCCATAAAATGGCCTTAAAAAATCCGCTTGAGTATTTTTTTTGTGAGTTTAGTATGGAATTCCTGATTACATAAATAATTGTTTATAGAGCAGCAGATATGGCGCTGAACATAAAGGTCAACTGATGGTATCTGTTACAGCCCCCATATTGGATCGACGAAATCATACTGTAACTATTGACACTTAGAAAAAACTGAATTATTATAATATTCAAAATACTTAAAATTGACTAATTTCAGGTAAAAACAGCAAATTTATTGGGAATTGTTGGGACTGATGTGCCAGTAGAAGAAATACAAAAACTTATTCCACCTTATAAGGTGCTTATAATAAAATATCATTAAAGTTCGAACAGTAACCTTAATTATCTTCTCTATTGTAGGCTTTGAAAAATAAAACATTTATCTTTCCAGTTGGGGGTGAATGGTTATTCCTTCATAGTCGATAACAATGGTCGTGTCATGTATCATCCCGACCTTCGACCTATGGTAAGACAGATATTTTAATACTGAATATAGTAATTTATTTTAAAGAAATCAAAACTAAAATCCCGCTTTTCTTTAATAATTGCAGGCAGGAAATGTCGACGTAAGTATTTTTTACATACTTAAAGCAAATATATAAATAGAAAGTCAGATGATTAACATGTGTATTTTGAATATTTTATTAGTATGAGGAAACCCTAAAACCCAAATACATGGGTGTGGATTTGTCAGAAGTTGAACTGACAGAATATGATGGACCCTCGCATCATCTGAACGATTCTCTCCTTCTAGACGTAAGGAAATATTGAGATTGTAAATGATTATCTTATTATATATTATCTACTAAAATATAATACTTTTCGGATTATACAGCTTAGACATGAAATGGTGGACCAGAAAGAAGGAGAGACTGCTTTTGCTGTCAAAGTTCACTATGATGATATGGCAAGTTCAAACAAGATCCAAAATAAAGCATTAATTCCCAAATCATTTGCAAATCAATGATTTATTATTATATTTGAGCTTTTCTAGCAGTTCTAACTTTTATATTTTTTCAGAGGAGGGTCACGATTAGGCAAAATAAATATTTCTACAAGCAAATTGAAGGGACACCATTCTCATTGGGGTTGGCATTGCCCGAAGGCTATGGCATGTATGCATTACATGCTGAGCATGAAATAAAACACACCACACTGAACGGTAAGTAAAATTTAATTGAATAATTACCTGATTTCAATGAGCATCAACCTAATATAATTTAAAAATCATGAAAAATGTTGGGTGGACATCGATTTTATAAAAGTAAACTCTATCTAGTAAAACTTTAGACAGTTGATACCACACGAAAAGATTCTACAAAAGTTTATTTGCATTGAAGGAAAAAACATTTGAATTCTACATCTCAAAACTTTTCATAAACTAATTTTACAACTGGCATTAATAAAAATCTACATAATACCAAAATAAAAAAATTGTAACCCTGCACATTGATTTTTATGTTGTTATACTTTACAAACACAAAGTGAAAATTATAATTTTGAATTCAATTAATAATTTTTTTGGGTAGAAATAAAACTGCTCAAAAAAACTTTATATGTATAAAATGAAAAGCTTGAAAATTCGATAATAGCCGAACAAATCGCTTTTTCAGTAACGGACCTATTCAAAGGAAATTGGAAAGTGCATCCAGATTGGATTTATTGCGAATATAATTCGGCCTCCGAGAAAAAGTTTGCCACCCCAGAAGAGCGTGTCCTTCATTTCCTGGCTCGAACTCGAAGACCAGGTTGGAAATGGATGTCCTTAAGACCAAGGAGTCCAAGCTCGCACCATAAGCAAGCGAGCAAGCCAGATAAGGATGCTTACTATTGTAAGTTTTTGAAGCCTACAAATTCTATAATTTTATTACGAAGGTGGTTCAATAAGTCCTTAGAAAAAGATAGAAAAACAAATTATTTTGTGTAGAGTTTTTTTAGTTTTCAACATAATCTCCTTTTAACTCTATACAATTTACCAATCGTTTCTCCAACTTTTTTAAGCCGTCCAAAAAGTAAGATTTACAGAAGATCCTCAAAATAGGCATCTGTTTGGGTTATGACCTCTTCGTTCGACGTGAACCGTTGTCCACTGAGCCATTTTTTCAAATTTGGAAATAAAAAAATGTCACTGGGGGCCAAATCCAATGGGTATTGTAATAATTCGAATTTTAATTCCATAAGTTTAGCCATCGAATCTGCGCAGGTGTGCACCCGTGCATTGTCTTGATGGAAGATGATCTTTTTCTTTTTCAAATGAGGACGTTTTTTCTTGATTTCTTCGCTCAACCGATGCAATAACAACGCATAATACGCTCCAGTTATTGTACGTCCTTTTTCCAAGTAATCGGTGTAAATGATCCCGCGTGCATCCCAAAAAATCGTGGCCATCACCTTGTCGGACGAATTCACCGTCTTCGCCTTCTTCGGAGCCCGTTTGCCTTAAAAAATCCACTGTTTTGACTGTTCCTTTATCTTACCTTGCGATATGCCTGTGGCTTTAACTATTCCGTGCACTTTGATTCGTCGATCACTCATAACCATATCGTGGATTTTGTCAATCATTTCGGGGGTAGTCACTTCCATTGGACTTCCCAAACGATGTTCATCTTTTGTGGATTTACAGCCACGTTTAAACTCATTCACCCAATTGTAAACAGTTGCAAACACAGGGGCAGATGTGCCATGAATTTCATCCAACTCAGCTTTAATCTCTTTCGGCGTTAAGCCTTTTAAATATAAGTGTTTAATCACTGCTCGAAACTCACTTTTTTCCCTTTTTCTAAATACACTAAAGTTTTTTTGCTTCAATCGACAATAAAAATGAAACCACGTGATGGATATAACTGAGACTTTAACAGCTGTCTAGTGAGTAATGATGCTTACTAAACCAAACCATTTTCGATACTACGAGCGCCATCTCTTGGATTTTTTAAGGACTTATTGAACGACCCTCGTATAATATAAATAATAATGACTAATCACGAACAATTATTTCAGGTGATAAAACACTGGTACAATCTTTGGTATTAGATGCTAAAATAACTCAAGATTTTGAAAAGAAAAGTGAGAGATCAATGCACAAAGAAGACAATTTAAGGTAAGTGCCCTGAAAAAAATAATTGTGGCACGACCGTGAGACAAATGAAACAAACCTGAGCACCAGTATTGCACAAAGCACATTGCTAGTTTTCTTTTAGTAAATTAGCAACCTTTTTATTATCGACACACTGGAAAAGGGACAAGAATGCAAAGCACTTTTAGATTCTATATTGTCAACTAATATCTTTATATTATTCCTACATTTTGTATCAAATATTTATTTTTTAAAATCTTTTGAACTTTTGATATGAAGCATTTCAAGACATACATTTAATAAATGTTGGATCAAAAATTGTAAATTTTTTTCTTAATTAATTTTTGTTTTATGAGTCTCAGGATGTTTGCAAACTGTAAATAGTCTTATTAATTTATTAGTTACCAACCAAATACATTTCAAATCCTCCAGGACTGTGGGTGCCATGTTTACAAATAACTAATGAGTGCAATATATTTTGGTACATGGAAATTGAATGGACACATGTATTTTAAAATGAAAGTATTGACATATTTACATTTTTAAAGAATTTTTGGAAAATTTTGGTTTTTCTGGTTTAACATTTGTTACTTTTCTATTTTATCTTACCTTTATTATTTTATTTTATCTTATCTTTACTTATTAAAAATGATAGCTATATAGTGATTATTGTAAATTATAGCAAAAAAGCCTGGATTCTTGAGACATTTTTTTTGTTTTTTCTGAAAATCCAAATAGTTTCTCCATCGTTGGAGTTTTTTTTCTACATTTTTTCTAAGTTTTCGAAAAAAATTACATGAATGACAATGGGTTTTAAAATCAATTCATAGATTTCTCTTTTTTTATTTAAAATATTAGAAAATTTGCAAAAAATGTAAATAGGTTAAACAACTTAACTCAAAAGTTATAGAGATATGAAATGGATTAGGGGCCCATATTTTATAATTTCATTATTAGAGCTTGAAATTGTTTTAAAAAAGTACTCAACAAATCGAAAAAGGGGAAACAAATTTTGTAATATTAGAAACACAATTATTCTCCTTGCATTCAATATAATATTAATTTAGATTAATTTAAGAAAATCAATTTAATACCAAACCGAGTATCTTCTGTTTTGTTGAAAAAATTACAGATCTAAATTCTTTTGCAAATTGTTTTAAACAATAGTGATTTCACTGCTTTTTGATACATCGCACTATATGCACAACGACCCTTTTATTTACACTATTATATTTTGGTGTATATTTTATTATATGATTATTGTGTGTCTTCACCGCCAGCCCAATTGCCATACTGATGGCTGTTCTGCAAAGGTAATAATTATGCACAGCTATTTTGTTTAAAACTCACTCGCAAGTATTGCACGGTAATATGTCTACTATAACATTATCATTTATTACTCGTCGATATTAATGGTATCATTATCATTAACCAATTAATCATGTAACTATTCATGAAAATGAGACACATCAATGCTATCTATATTATGAAAATTTTTTAAATTTTTTACAACTATCAAATTAATTAATTAATCAGACTCTTATAAATGCTGATATGTCTCATGATCTGATATATATATAATCCTTTAACAACAGCAGATCTGTTTTTTTGAAATCATGAAATTTTTCCGGTGGCTGATTAATTAAAAAATTAACTAAAAGTAAAAGAAACCACTTATATAGTAGATGGGATTTAAAAAAATAAATCCAAATTTTTAGTTAGCGTTGAAATGGTGAGTATTGAGGAATATAATTTAAAAAACTTTTAAATCCACTTTACTAACTAAACAATATTTTCACACAGCTATGCTGTTGTTTTAGGTAATATTATAAAAAATTATAATCCAAATATATAATGTGAGTGTGATAAGTAATGAGTGTAATAAGCATACTTTGAAAATTTCCTTCTTAAGCTCTTGAAAATAAATTTAATACTAACGTATGGGTAGTTATTATTCTGATTTATTTACAGTATTTTCAGTCACAACATAACGTAAAAAAAAAGTTATGAAAAAATAAAACAATTCTTGGAAAATTTGTTCTCTTAAATATTACCGTATTGAAAAAAGTGTGAATACTTTTAATAGAAATCTTTAAAATTCATTTGCATTGCCTAAAATTATAATCGATACTAATTTCTGTTTCCACTTTGAGTGTAAATAATACATTGTAAGTGGAAACAAAGCAAATTAGTTTGCAAACGTACTTGTTTAAAAATATTCAAAAAGATGGAATTTAACTTCAGATATGTTTTCAGCCAAGGGAAGGGAAGATTCGGTGTAGCTCGAAGTTTCATTGCTACTAGAAGTGGGTTATTTCGATGGCATGAACACCAACAAAATGAGGAACCTATTCCAGATCCGTAATTATCTTTTTAAAAATAGCGTTTTTAAAATTTAATGAAGTGCTTGAATAAAAGAAATATAAACTGCTAAAAATAAATAAAAACCGTTTCCATGAATATTGGAATATAGAAGAAACTGAATAAGCTAAATTAAAAATAAATTTTCAATGTTCATACTACTTGATATTTGACCAATTATTGTATAATTAAAAATTTTAATGATCAGGAATTTTGCTGAATCAAATAGAAGAGCAATGGATAGCACCTGGTATAAAAGAGCAGTCGACCAACATTCAGTGGAACCTGAAAGCTTCGTTTTTAGTGTCCCATTCAGTGCTGGTATGTAAATTTTATTAAAAATGTATGAAACTATTTTATTTTTTAATCAAAAATTTTTGACTCTAGAAATTGTTTTTTTATATCGCAATTATTTGTTTTTCCAGATGAAAATCCTAAAACGCTTGTAACAGCAACGCATGCCGTATTTGTGGACAATAAAGGACACAAAACTCCGGCAGCAGTTGTAGGATTACAGTTTCATCATTCCTCATTGGCATCGCATTTTGTTAATATCACGTCAACGGTAAGCCAAGAATTCAAATTCAAGCAGTAATTGAGATCTTCAAAATAGACTTAAAATTTGTATTAAATATAAGTAAAAATAAAATCTAAGTAATTTAAATAAATCAATTCAAATGAGTTAATAAGACTTTCATTAAAAATGATTAAATTTTCTCTTTTTAGTGCACCGAAAAGAACGGATGCAAAAAAACTTGTGCGTCTGAGGAGTTGGACTGCTATATTTTAGATAATAATGGTTTTATTATTATTAGTGAAAAGCATGAACATACTGGAAAATTTTTTGGTGAAATAGATGGTACCATTATGGACTCTTTGGTGCAAGACAAAATATTTAGGTGCTTATTGAGACACATCATTAAAATCGTTGTTATATTTTTTTAATCATTAGAATCGTGAAATATTATAATATCTAGTATTCGAAATAAATAAAAATTTTATATTTGATTTATAGAAAAGTAACGATAGTAGATTACCAAGGTGTTTGTTCGCCACAGACATCCCAGGTATCTGCAGCATCCAGAGGAATATCTCAATCGATTATCAAAACCATAGCCACCCTGGGAAGCACGCTTTGGTCATTGACTTTGAATTTAAATTTACAAGAACTTTTACAGCCTGTTTGGGCATATTCAGATATGGAAGATGGTAAATAATAAAATGATTGAGATAAAAATAAGATTAGGATGATTCAATACGAAAAGTTCAGAGAAATTATAAATTTACTATATATATTTCATCTATTCAGCGTTTTCAGACAATGAGGCCTACCCATCAGATTTAACAGAAGAGCCTACTGCAGAAACTGATGGAATTCCTGCATATCCAGCAGTTGCACCAGCTTCAGTATCAGCTGCTGCAACTCACAGTACTTTGACTCATTATCCTCCTCACAAACTACGAGAATGCGAAAAGAGAACAGATTTATATATTCTACAACCAGAAAGACTCAATACTAGTGGCCAGAGTAATCCTTTGAAAGGAAAACTTACAAATTGTCATCAATCAGGATGCGAAAGGTAAATTATTTTTATAAAGACAATTCAGTTGATATTTTGGTGTTTTTATGATTGTAAATTAAATCTCCACTGAATAAAATAAAAATAAATCTCCAATTGGAAAAATAAAGTAAAAAACTGAATTCATTAGTTAATGTAACGAGAAAAAGATAATGTAACAAGACTAAAAAATAACAAAATATTTTCTTTTATAGGCCTTTTAGCGTCCAAAAAATTCAACACACGAATTTAATTCTCTTAGTGGTAGATACACTCTGCCCTTGCCTAAGTAAAAAGCTCAGTATCAGGCCTGTAGAACCAGTAATGGAACCTGGAGCATGCAGTGCTCGTAGAGAACGTTTGTATCGTCGCAGGCCAGCAAAATGCATAAATTACCACCCTGAAGAAATGGAAATCAAATTCTGCGGTGGGACAAATGGAATAAGTCTCTCGTTTGGCCTAATCGTTGCAACGATATTAATTAATTTCACGTGACTTTATATACATCGAAATAAGCAATTCTGAAGGTTTATTTGCGTTGCGAGCTCCGCAGAACTCGCCTATATTTTAATATCAATAACATTCAACTTTCGCAAATACGCAATGTTTTGCCAAAGTTTATGTTACAGAATTCCGTTTACTTTAATGTAACCAACGAGAAAATGGAATTCAGTAGGCAATCAAACATTGCCTACGCCTCCAATGAACGCACAAATTAATCGAGGGTGATTAGGCTTCGCTGTAATTGGATGCGTAGTTTTTTTTAGCAAATTATAATTGAGACTCGATTTATTCCATTTATTGTTTACAGGTCTCGAGAGTTAAAAGCTGGAACTCTAATCCAAATGATGAATTCATTCTAGTAAATTGGTATGTAAAAAAGAAACAATTAGAATTCCGATTTTTAATTATACTAAAAAATGAAGAATCATCTGTAGCAAGTAATAAGACACCTATTAAGTAATCATAAGGAATGCTTCCAGCTTTGGTGTCTTCTTTCGAGACCATCGAGTCACTTTAATTGAGAATAACCAAAAGGGCATTTGTCATCTATTCTCGTTAAGCAAGAATTAGCTCTAATTATATTTATGTAAAATCTTGCTACAATCTACTTAAGGTTCATCTGATCAGGATCCTTCTGATGAGAATTCTTCTGATGTATAAATGTTCTCCTCAAAAAAGACTTGACAAAAAGGAGTAAGTCACAAAAGAAAGGAAATAAGTTATAATTCACCATACAGATACAGTTGTCGTGTTTAATTAATTCTGGCGCTGGCAGCCAATAGATTTTGAAACATAAATGTTTTAATTGCTCTCTTTTCATCGTCGTCACCTGTCCTGCTGAAAGTTCATAGCAGACACAGATCTGGAAAGTAAAACACGAATATGTGACAATTATCTATTAGGCCAATGTGATTTCGATCGGTGATTTGTTTTCCATGTGTCGTTTGCACGTTGAATCGGAAAGATTATTTGTTTTGGATCGATGCTGTCGATTCTGGATAGTTGCCTATGATGTCTAGAAGTTTAAGCATCTGGATCGTCGATTAGATCGAAGTCTAGTTTACACTTTAGCGTCTTATTTCTTTATTTGTAACAGAAAAAAACAAAACATAACGAAAGCACAAACTGATAATATCGTAGCCTTTGTAAATTTCAAGAGTATTCCTTTTCGTACAGTTATGAAAAATACTCGTGACGATTTCACGTATTTTTATGCGATGGAAAATTGAAAATCTTCCGTCTTTTGGTGCATCAGCGAATCAACCGTACGTTTGTGAACTGACAACTATATTGCATTGAATAACACAGGTGCCTTCGAGTATGATTTTGCCTATCGTTTGGCTAAGACTAAAGAAACTAAAAGAAAAATAAATAATAATATACAAAAAATTCCTTGTGTACGCTTAATAGAGGATACTTGAAAAGTATCTCTTTTGACAACAATGAGATAGCAATAACATCAAAAATCTCTTGTGAACAAATTATTTTGTTCCTCTCGGAAAGACAGTCACGCACTGTTGGTTACGAATTATAAATCCGATTTTGAAAAATAATACAAAAATCGTCGATTCTAATTCACTGACAATGCTGAAACATTCATTTTTAAAATTTGTCCTCATCATGTTCTGAAGACACCCAGAAGGAGAGAAAGAATCAAAATTGAATTGTTTTCAAAATTTTTATCAAATGTTATGACAGTTGATAGCAAATAATTTAGACAATAGTTAAATAGTATTATGCGACAATAATTTTCCCTCTTTGAATATTTGAATTTAAATTATGGTATAAGAATTAAATTTATAAAAATTCTATATAAAAAAATTTTAATGATATATATTGTATTTATGAAAAATGAATTTGACAATCTTCAATTTTTCTTAAACTTTCTTTTCCTCCTTCTAATAAAATTCTGGACAAGAAAGTGCTTTGAAGAAGTCACTGGAGAAAAGAAGTGAAGTTTGCGATCGTTTCTGATAATGAAAAGTTTTCGTTTCATCAAATAAGGCAAACTTAAAGAGAGTCCAAATTTTTAAAAATAAACAGTCTAGGAGTAGTTACTCACACACGAAGATTCAAGAGAGCCTAAAAAGAAATCAGAATCGAAGAAATAGATTGAAAAATTAGGAAAAATGAAGTTTAGGAAAAAAGAGAGCTTTTAAAATTTCTTTCGTGGTTAGGTGTCGCATAAAACTAGTATTGGAGTCGGAGGATGTATTATAATCAGGATGTATCAGAGTGTATTATAATATCAGACCCTTAAACAAGGAAGACGGTGCGATGCTAAAACGCAAGAATCTTTAGGTATCTATTATCTTATGAAGGATGCATAAGAAATTCTATTATTGTATACTATACCATTAGATGCATATTATTGTTGAAAATGAGAAAAATTACGAACCTTACAGACAATACACATATTAGAATTTGTACAAGGACTTCAGCGTCTTAGTACATAGAATATTATAGTATTAACGTTACTGTTGTTATAATTATCACATTTATTACCGAGTTTCATAATTACGATTTATATATCTTTTATTACCTCCCATTGACAGCATCAAAGTGTTAATCATCGCCGTCAACATTCTCATCGTCCTCGATATCGAATTCTTGAGATTGATATTATTATCGATGCTTAGATATTTCTCATTGTGGTTTTAACAGAAAAGAAAAAATCGAGATTACCATGAAAAAATGTAATTATTCTCAGTGACAAAATAATATAAGGGTGACTTCCAGTGCTTCAGAAACTTCGAAGCTATGCAAGATGTGTTAAAGAGTTTCAGTCGACGTTGATAATAATTTGTTATCAAATAACATTCTCGTTGGTGGATCCTCGATTAATAAAATATATCCTGTATGATATCTCACATATCTTAAAGGCGATGCGAATCAAAGTATACTGGGTGGAAAAATATTTCTCAGTTGTTTAATCAGCGTCTTATTATATTTTCGTAGACGTTTATTGAACACCTGAGTAATTCACCGCCTTATTACAATAGGGGACCGAATGAAACGGTTGATAATAAATCGGAAAATTTGAGGAAACAGGTAAACAAAAACAAAAACAAAAAAAAACAAAAAACTATGAGCTGAATGTCGAATAAAATCCTTTTTAAAGTGTCCCTGGATACTTCTAAGTCTTCCATTATTCATACGTTAATGTTTAAACTGATGAGTATATTGAAGTGAATTAAAATGTAACATAAATTTATCAAATTCATTAATTATAACTATTGAAATACACCAAAGCGATGTAATAAGAAGTATAGCGAGATCTAATGAAATTAAAGCGCTAAAAAATGTTTTGTATCTTTTGCACTTATGTATTTATGCGATCATTCATATCTGATTGTTACAATCGACGAAGGTCTCGATGTATAAGTAGCTTAACTCTCCCTCTCAAGAATCATGACTATAAGCAGACTTTGCAGGTTTTTGTATTTAAAAATTTTGTTTAAAGCAGAGTCCAAATTTACTAAGGTACTAAAGCCTATTTTTATATCGAGACACCCGAATTTTTCCAGCTTTTTCTTACTATGTTTTAATGAGAGTTAAAGCTACTTCGATACTTGGCCCTTAGTTTCGCTGAACACAGCATACTGATAACAGTCTGTAATCTTTGGCGTGTTTTCAAAAATCAAAAGTTTCAGCGAAATTACGGGTATTCGTTTATATGTGCTTCAGAATCATTTTCCGGCCAAGCGTATATTCTCTGCATATCGAAGGTTTATGTCAGACTGCAATCGGCGAAAAGATTTTTTGTATTCGATTTACTTCTTCGATTGATATACTTTTACCGATACTATATGAAAAACATATCATTTGAGAATTTAGCAATCAGTTTGATATTTCTGGCTAATGATGTCATTCCATTCACAATTAAGTATATTGTTTACCCCTTTGTGTGTTTAAAGGTGTATTCTTTCATTCACAAATTCAATGTGACGCAAAAAGACTGCAACATATAATAAAATATTAGAGCTAGGTTTCTGATTTTGTAAATATAATACTACAATTATGATGAAGATCCGAAGAAAGAGAATCGGTTATGGAATGAGAATCTTCACTACTATAATCAGAACAAGAGAACGATTGGGTTTCACATTGAATTAAATTACTGTAATTTACTCGAGCATATTGCTTCAATAGCTTTAACAGCTCTCAAGCAAGATCGTGGATTCCTAAATATACACTTAACAAATGTAAAAATATTGAAATCTATTGTATAGCAATAAAATAATAACGTATTACGACAAGTGTGACTTGAATTATACATGTGTAAAATTCTGTGCGTGACAAGTTGAAATTATTACATGGTATATCGCAACTAATATCTCAACTCTTATCAAGCTTGCTATACTCCATTTACTTCTTACCAACCATGAGTCTCATTCGTACACCAAGAAAAATGTTTAGTTGAATCAAATAAAAATTATTTAAATACAATCACCCTAGACTCTTTAATTTTAAAGATTTTCTGACTTCAATCTAAGATAAATAGAATAATTTATTGCAACGAGGCCTACACAATAAATTAAATACTTTGAACAAAATTTTATTCGAAATGTCTTACTTTAATATACTTAATATAAAAATTACTTACTCCTAAAACGAAGTTCAAATTAAAAAACTTTCTTAAACTCTTTTCAATCTTATTGGCAATCCTCGAACCACTGTCGCTGCTGCTGTCATATATTGCGTACAAACATCTTTAGATTTTGCTACTGCTCTCAGCATTTCTAATTCTACCGGTTTGGATTCGTCAGGATTTTCATTAAAAACTAGTTTCAAAAATGAAGATAAAAGGATTAAAGTAATATAAAGAACATAAAGTATTATAAATTTAAGGTACGAAAGAATATTTATATTAACTTAAAATTCCGTTATCCCATTCTGCTAAATTTATGGAAGACCAGGATTGTTCCTTTTTAGAAGGAATCCAATTGCTCATGAAAGCTGCTGTTAGCTTGTCGCAGTCGCCATCAGTGATTTCCCATAACATCCCCAAGTTACACGGACTGAAAAAAATGTTATTATAATAATTAATGTAAAAAATAATTGATTATATAAAATCTAAAATTTTCATTCATACCTGCAGGCCGTTAGATATTGATTTGAGACACCAAAAGGTGGTTGTCGACCTCCAACTGGGGTGAGTTTTAAACTACTGCATCCAAACAATAAAACAATTGCCTTCACTCGAAGTTTTTCGATGTCTTCAACTCTCAAGTACTGAATACCACTTCCGTGACCAGCATACCTGAAAAGAATATATTTAAGTACCCCCACAACTGCTGGACTATATTTTTTATAACTACTTTATCTATTTGAATTAAAAATCCATACATCAGAATATCATAATCGACTAGCGCACTTTCGAAACGTTTTTCATCTGGTTCCTTGCCATATAATCCTTTCCAACTAGAAAGCCAATAATCAATGAAGACTTTCAACCTTCTTTCCATTTTTAAAAGATCACAGGATGGATTGACGATGAAAGAACCTACATTATTTGATAATTCCACAACCTTACACCCATCTACTATCGAATCTCGGTGCTCCATGTACAAGGCGTACATAACATGAATAGAAGGAAATCTTGTGACAGGCTGGTGTTTTAACACCTGCATTGCCTCAAATGGAATGTGATCTAAGTTCTATAAAAAAAGATTTTTTTTAGGAAAAATATGAAAGGAATAATATATTAATGACAGGAAATAAAACTCACTTCATCTAAAATTAGTATTAAGTTTTTCCTTTTAGACGATTTTAATTCTTCTATTGTACTCATCATTCCATGAATGGAAAGTACAATATTTTTCGCAAGCTTTCCATGTTCTGGTAAAAGATACTTGGTTGCCCTCATGAATTCTGCTTTCGATAAGTAGCAAGAGCCCTCGGCTACTTTTTTCAATAACCATCGAGAGCTGCTTGTAATATTTTCCCTGAATCCAATAAAATTAAACAAAGATAAACATATGTCTAGTGAAATAAAATATACAATAGAAAAATTAAAAACATTTTTCAATAAATTAACTTACGATAGTCTAGAGTCACCTATCAGTTTATCTATCGTATTATGTACAGTTTTCACAAGATCTAGGTTTTCTATAGGATCCGCTATAAAAAGAACTCTCCATTCTCTTAACCACGAATTTTCTAGTTCTTTTACTGCAGTCTATAATACACAGATATTTATAACACTTAAATTTAATCAGTAAATTTACTATTAACAGATACTATTATTCGTTTCATACCTTCATCTGACTATCCTGTCGACTACGCATTTGCCAATAAAGTTTCCGATTGGAATAACTATTTGAAAGCTCTGATTTGTTTTTATTCAATATCGATTCTATTTCCTTACGCAAGTCATAGCAGCTATTTGTATTAGGTTTTGGTAGTGTTATACAAAAAGGGTCTAAGGCATTAGATCCAGTGGGAAAAAGACTTATGTGCAATGGATGAGTTGGACGTAATGTGTAAAGAGAGTTTCCTGCGTATTCATCGTATTTTAATTCAGCAAAATTCTCATGCTGAGCCGTAACCTGGATTACGTACCATTCTATTAGAAATAAATGGTATTTCGTTAATGCTGATAAAAAACTAAGAATATACTATAAATTTTGAGCAGAGAAAAATAATTACTCACCAGGCGGAAGATCTGCAAGTTTTTTTTTTAAAGACTTGCAGTTCCATGTGTTTTTCATATCATACTTAACATGATAAGGATCTAAACCATAAACCATAGGTATTCCCTGGTATTTAATGCGTGCTTTTGTTTTTGTAAATCTATGAAGCACTTGCTGTCGAAGACTATTTGCGTGTGCTTCCATTAAATAACACGTTCCATCAACTACTTTCTCTGCCTACATAAACAAGCCAAAGTTGAGACACAAAATGAAAATGAATAACAGAAAAAATATATAATTTCTCAAAGAAATGCAGTTAAATAAAAAAAATTTATTACATGCTTCATAAATGACAAAAAAAATTTTAAATCTTCTAAAACTTTTAAAATAAATAACAAATTATGATATAGATATTGAGGTACGGTTTACATCTTTCAACCTATAAGCCTAGAGTTTCGAAGTCTATTGTTATCGTAAAATCAAACTTGAAGTACTAAACTGTAAATAACCACTCTGATTGTAAATTGTATAAAAATATAAAACTAACAATGAGAAACAGGTTAAAAACCATAATTACCGTTAACGAACACAAGGCCAGCATTTTATTTATACTTGCATATTCCACGACACTAAAATTAACTTTTTGATTATCCATGAAGTTTTTCATATCGGATTCCAATTGTTGCATGGAATCATTTTCATAAGTATCTAACGAAATCAATTCATGTTTATTTTGGTTATTTGCACGAGGCTCACTTCTGCAACTGCTAAGAATCTGTCGAATTGTTCCGTCTATTGTGCACATGATTTTTAACTGTATGAGCATAAGAGTTATTTTTCACAGGTTTATTCAGAAACATTGAAAACTTTCATTTTTAGACAAAAACTACATTGCACTGTTTACCACTTTATAGCAGTCATGTTCGAAAGTTTTCCAACCGTTCAAACAAATTTAAAAAATCGTCTGCTGCGTCGTCGCAAATCTAAATCCCGGTATTTACTAATTAACCTAGAGAGGCTTTTCAATAGAAAAATTTGTCTCGCGCTACCTAGCGTGGAATTTTGAAACTAATTAATAGCAGCTCGTCGATAAGAACGCACACCTTATTTATCGACATTATTCAAATTATTAATGGGCACAAAGCTTGCAAGATATTTTTAAAAAATAAATAAAGAATGAAAAAGTTGATTTAAATAGTTATAAATAAATAAAAGGGTTGAAGGCTTAAAAAAATTTTATATTTATTAAATAGATAGAAACAGAAATGTAATTGTGGTAAAGACAAAAATTAGTACGACATAATTTGTACATAAATTTCAGCAATTGTATTTAAAAAGAAGTCAATTTTACACAAATGGCTAAAGATATATTGTAGACTGTAATGCATAGTTAACAATAGAAATTAATATTATTTGAAGAACAGTTTTATCAGGCTATACTTTATATAGTAATAAAAATATATAAACTCAGTATTTTCAACTATAAAATATTGATTGTTCACTTTAAGTTCGACAGTAAAGACTTATTTTCTCATGAATTCAAAACTTATCAGAATAATTATTTTTATTTATAGGATAGAAAATAAATAAAAATTGCAATTTAAATACTAATTTTTTCAGAAATAGAAGACCAATTTTTGTATTATGTATTATTAATGAAACAATAGAGAAAAATAAAACAATTTTGAAACATATTGATTCATTTCTAATTATAATGAATGCAATGAAACTTAAATACATATTGTTTAGAACATCAAATTATTCACTTATAGAAAAAAAATGACAATTTCATTTGTGTCATTTTTTGTACTACGCGATTTTGTAGACCAGGCATGTAGGAATTAATATAAAGTGTTTTTTAAGATTAATGAAATTAATTCAACTTTTTAAAACAAAACTCAAGAATATTTCTTGTAATAAGTAGCGTTATTGCAATATTAATGAACACCTGATTTAAAAAATTTATTTTTGTATGCAATATAATTCTTTCAGAAATTAATTAAAATTTAGGCTAAGGTATTTAGTTATTCAAAAGCTCTTAATAAAACGTATCGATTAGTACCTGAAAGTGGCACAGTTGTTACAAGCTATTTCAAGCAGCCCGCATTTACTGTGATCTTTATCTTAAAATATGTCAATGCTAAAATAATATTTTCCAGGTTTTTATAAATTTATAAAGGATAGTTATCTACCAGGTGAAAATTTTTTTTAAATCTCCCCCATATTGAATAATCAATATCTAAAAAGAATATTTTCAACAAAAAGTTTATTACATAACAAAGCAGAAGATATAGTAACAACATTGTAATTTAAATCAAAAAAATAAAGTTAGAAACAAGGTTTCAATACCAAATATCTGAATGTTGTAATTCTGGCCTTTTTTAAAAATATTTCCCAAATGCCTGCATCTGCATCGTATATTTTGTATGTGAAAAATATTAATCATTTTCCTTCTACATCTAATTAAATTATCATTTCCTTACCCATTCATTGAAACAATATAATTATTAAAATTTATTTCTGAGTAGAGAAAAAGGGGTAATAAAATAATAAAATATAGAAAAACCCATTTTTCCTTACCAAAATAGTTCAAAGAAATTAATTATTAAACAATTGTCCTTCTATTTTTATTTAGTTAATATTATTCATTTATTTTAACCAAAAATATAAGCATATAATAATATATCCCTTCCCTCAAAAATATTAAAGAAATCCTCAAAGTCAATTTATACATTCAAAGAAAAAATTTTCCTGAATCAAAAATCGCAGACATAGTGTTTGTTCTGAATTTAATTAAAAACATTATTTCTCTGTTTATTTAGAGAGCGTAAGTGAGATATTCTGTATTGTAGTCTTCACCTACGTATTAATTTCAATTTACTGTGCACTCTCTAAATTCAAATCAGGAAGATTACTAATAATTAATTTTTTCAATTACTGAAGTTTCAGTCAAAAAACACTGTGTTCAATCAGTAGATTCTATTTACTTTAAGTTGATCACAAAGTCATCTTATACGAATGATATGTACAGTTATCACACATAGAGAGTTTTTTTAAATCGTAATAATTATTCTGTCTTGTGCATAAAACGGAAAAAGTGTCAGACAATGGACTACGAAAATTTAAATGCAATTACACTAACGATAAGCTTTATTTTTTTACGCTAATTGTCGATTACGAATATTCAGAATTCGGAAACAATCAGTATCCTAGAGTATTAGACAAAATCAATTCCACATTTAGAGTAAGTTTTAAAATTATTTTAAAGATATTATTCCATTTGATGTATGTTCATTCATATTTTGGTAAAATTGTTAAGATAACAAGAGATTTTTATGAAATCCAAAGTTATAGAAAAACATTCGATGATTGTATTTTAATCCTTAATCCTTTGTATATATATGAAAGTTTGACAAATCGTGTCACGTTTTCTTAATTACCTTTACACCTCGCTCCATTTAATAAACCTGTCATTGTATAATTCTTACACTTCTAACAGATTTTTTTTATAAAAAAAAATAGTTCGAGTGCAACTGATTTTATGCAAATTGATATGTATTGATTTTTCAAGAAGATACAAGCACTTAGTTAAGTACACTGCGCATAGTGCCATCACCAACACGATTTCACAAATTAATTGCCAAATGAATTTCTTTTTCAATATTCTAATTCTTATCTTAATACAAGACGAATAAAAATTATTATGAAGTAAGCAATTATATATATATCTTAAGACCATAATCAAATATATAGCTTAATATTATATTTGTATATCAGAATGCCATACTTAAATCGTATAAATGTTATAATGCCCTAATACATATGGAAAAGATTAACAATAAATTTTTATAATTTTTTTATAAATTGGTACATCCACTTCCAAATGTATAACGACTCACATCTTGAAATGTAAAAGCATTTTGCACAATGTATACTTTTTGGGGGGAACTGTAATATTATGTAGTAATAAATTCTTTTTTAACAGAACAAAATACCGCTTTTCCGTCTTTTCTTATTTTCTATTTTGATTTAATCCAACAAAATTTTCTTAATCATCTGTTCTGGCTCACGTGGAAGCGTTTTATGAATTTATGAAGAAGGATTCGATTAAACTTCATACTTTATAAATCTGATTTCTATTTTAATTATCCATTTTGAATTTTAGAAATTCTTCTTCGTCAGAAGAATAGAAAATTGATGAAGCCATATCAAATATCTCCATATGATCTTTTGTCGAATCTTTGTTCACAACTATTCAATTTTCACGATCCAGGCCCTATTTTGGGTCGTGATAGCTTCCAGCATGACTCACAACGATTTAGAAAATAATCATATAAAAGGTAAAAGAAAAAAGGTATAAATTTGAGGTATAGACAGAACCTGATAAAAAATACATCAAAGTACCATTAAAATTAAAATTTTTAGGGATCTGATTAAAAGTTCATCATCTGCAAACAATGTCGACAAAATCTCAACTTTTTCTATATGATTTGTGATAGTTAATTGTAAATCGTTACACAAAATACCATATTTTCGGAGCCTCTAAACTCGCTACATTCTCATTTACGAATCGTAATCATAATTATAATCTCTCATCTGATTGCGTAACGGACTTAAGATAGCCTTTTTTATTATGTACCAAAATATAATCTTTGAGTTAAGTTTTAACTAGGGATGCAAAATTTTTGAAATTGCTGAAAACACAATAAAAAATATTTTAAAGCAAACCGATTTACTCAAAAGCAGATTTTTTTATTAACATTTCAAAATTGTGCTAATACTTTCATAGCACACTACATTTTTCCACTCGAACTCTGAAGGAAAACCATTTCTCGAAACACAATTAGTCTTAAAAATATTCACAATGTGATTGATCAATATGCAGACTTTGATTTATACGACTGCAATAACCAAACTAAACATAAAAAACTTAAAGTTCTATTAAAAATAAATTAACATAATTTTAGATAAATAGTTTACAGCTTTATTTCTTTATTTCATCTAATCTTGGTAGTTATCTGAAAGTCTTTCATAAATATTGAAATCGCCGACCTTTAGTAATAACATTCGTCAAAATTACTGGCTTTACATCCCTAGTCTCAACAAGACTTCAACTAACTACAAAATTTCCTCTTTCAAAAAGACTCATAAATTCACTTGTTCATCAAAAACTTTCATGAACAAAATTAATTTACATTCATGACCTCTTGACATTTAATGAGAGGCTTGAACCTTTTGTCCATGTTAAACATTTCATTAGAGAGGGTTTTAATCTGAACTTTAAAAAATCTCCAATCAAATTAAAACTGTTTCTTTCCCTCATTTACTAGGTAGCAATCAACAAAACATTTTGCATGCCAATTTGTATAACTTGTCATTTATAAATTTTGAATGGAGCAAAATTAATCTAAAGATTGTAATGAAGTTTGAATTTAACATTTCAATCGAAAAAAGTTTATAAATTCTTCTCTTGTAAAATGGAGAACAAGTGATTTTTTGAGAGAATTGGAGAAACGAGGAAAATTTCCCTATTTTGTATAATAGTATTAGTGATATGTATTTAACGAGATACATGTACGACATTTTTTAATCTAGGCTGTGATACAGTCACGTATCAGGCCATTATATAATATTATTATAGAACTATGATATGTCTTCATGGGTGGACTGGTTATTTAACAAGATCGCTACCTGTAATCCTTGGTCTCTTGACCGTAGATCGTTGAAACGACGAATTGACGATCTTACATATTGGTTCGACGACCAATCGATGAATTTATATCGAAGGGAGAGTTAAAACTCAATTTAGGATAGCAAGTTATTATGATTGTCAATATTAAAGTATGCATTATTTCAAAGCTCTTTTTACTTACTGAAAAAACTTCAGTATCAACAGATAAATTGAAAAACGCGCTATTAGAAAATACACTCGAGATTCCCTATAACGAGATTCCCTGTAACAAGGCCTCCCCATAACGAGCAGACGATCGACCCCTCTTCCCCCACTACTACGGAATGAAGCGCGCTCGAATTTGAAACGTTGTATTGTTTGCAAATTTCCCAACTTTTCATCCCGTTTTCCAAATTTGTCAAAATTTTCATTTTTTTATTAATCGTCAAGACTTTACTTTGTTCTGGAAATATTCAAAAATACACCTGATAAGCATAGATATTTTTATTATTATATTATTATATTTTTAGTATTTTGAGTACATATCGTCAAATAAGTCAATTCCATGTTCAATACTCGCAAAAATCTTTTTTATACGCTTTTTACTATGTAAATACAATTATTCACATGTCATCACTGACAGACTGACTGCACGCATCATATAGTGCGCATAACAGCGCGTAGCAACAAGTAGCATATGGAGGGGATCCCTCTCGCGCTCGATGCAGAGAGGTCTCCGATGCTTGAGCTTCTCGTTATAGGGAATCTCGAGTGTAAATTTAACTCAACTATAAATCGCTAATTTATTCTATATTTATAAATAAAATATTCGAATAAAAGTATACTAAGCTCGTTTGAATTGACTCAAAGTTCTGACAGTGCTGCAGAGATACAAATCTTCCAAGTGTCTTTAGGAAGTAAAAATTTATAGGAAATTTATCAAGTTCAATAAAACTCCCATAAATTAGATTCAAGAGTGTTTATGAAAGATATACCATGTCACTAATTTCACCAAACTTGTTGATGTATGCTGAATTATTATGAAATGTTTTCTCAAGCACCGCTCGTTTTCCGCATGAGATTGTCACAAATGACGTTATCAGGGAGAATCATTGATTGGAAAATGAGTTGTCAACTACAAAATAAATATGCTAGGGTTTCCTCCGTTTGAATTACATCATGAGATATTATCATTTTAGGAATATTGCGATGGTGTTTTTTTTCCATTATCGTCTTAGGCCTCGCGTATTACTAAATTGATACTTATGTTTATATTAACCCCAAGTCCCTTTTTCGAAATATTTCTTTTTATGTTTGCATGCAAAAGTTGCTCAAAGTTAAATACATGAGGTACGAATGCATTTTTTCTTAATTTATTAGAGAATCGTGTATTTAAATTCATAACCTTGGTGATCTTTTGATGATCAAAAGCATTGATTGATTGCCAAAAGGGAGTTTTAGTGATTCTCTGAGTGTCACGTCACTGCTCTCCTGACATCATGCAGACCATTTTTTAGGGAATCCTTCATGACTTTCCAGATTAATAGTGGAGAAGCATTCTTGAGGAAAAGGGAGTTTTAGATTTGAAATAGAAGTGGCTGCTGATGAGTTATGAGTCAGATAGAAAGAGGCAGTAGCGTTGATTTGATGTTGAGAAGAGATGAAGATCATTCAGTCGAGGAAGCCGGTGTTGACGAGCTTCTCCAAGAAGAATTTTACGTCACCCAGCTCTGAGTCCTTGATTCCTAGGGATTTTAACATTCCAAGGTCACCATTCTCCACTGCCATGAAAACTGAGCGTAGATGTTCCAAGTCCGATCTCATCAAGTGCAACGCTGCTCCGAAATCTTCAATCGTTTGAGATTCTAGAGATCATTTTTTTCATTAAATCAGTAATTATTTGATGATTTATTACTTGTAGTAGATATACAGTACCGGTCAGAATTGTCCGGCCACCTGTTTTTCGATAATTGCTTAAATTATCCTAATTTGAATTATGTAAGTGAAAAAATTTGTTCTCTTAACCCTTCGACGCCCAGATGTGCAGAATTTTCACATTGACTACAATGTCGTACCATTTATAGAAAAAATATGAATAAGGATCGGAAACTCCATATCCTAGCGTTTTTGGGGTAGCTATTTCGAATGGCATAGTCAGAATTCTCAAAAAATGACGCTAAACCCTTTATTTCCCCAAAAATACTCAAAATACGCTATTTTTGGGGTACGATTTTTTTTTTTATTTAAATTTTCACTATGTTCCCGACACTTAGGCAACTTCTAACTTATCAGAAACGTGTTCTCGAGACTTGTACTTTTAAAATATGCATTGAAATACTTTATTTTTCTTTGTTCTCTAATTCAAAATGTCGTCTGGACGTTTGAAATATTTTGAAATTGAGAATATTGATCCTATTTCGGATTTTCCAGGTTACTTCGTAGTGTGATCATACGAATAAGTTATTACGAGTTTTGTCTCACCGATTGTGATTGGCGGAAGCAATATTAGCCCATAAAATTAAAATTCAAGATGGCGGCTGCCATAAAGCTAGTAGAAATACGTATATTTCGAGTTTTATTACAAACCAGGATGGTGTAAAATTTGCCAATTAGCAATCTCATAGGTTTTAGTCATCACTAAATTCGAATCTTAGGTGAGTTTTTCGAAATTTAAAATGACTGATCCAATATGGCGGACCCGTTATGTAAAATTTGATATTCCTGAAATAAAAAAATACTGCCGCATTCTACGTAAAATTCAAAATCAAAATTATTCTTGATGTTTTTTTGATTACAAGAGTTGTTTTCGAGAAAAAAATTCCTAAATTATGAGTCTTCCCCAAATGATTAGAAATTTGAGTATGTATGACAAATCGACATTTATGGATTTTTATGGTAAGATAGAATATCAGCAAATATAAAATGCAGGCGAACTTACTAATTCCCCAACATTTATTAGTGTCTCTTTCACACCCTACCATTTATCTATAAATGTTCATCTACTTCTATAGTATAATTAGTAAGTTACACCAGCATTTGAATGACATATTATTATAAGTAAGTTTCATGTATGATTCATATGAACATTATTTTATGAAATATTAGCAAAGTCTGAGACAAAAAATATAGATAAATGTAAATTTTGAATAATTTCGGGAAGCCTCATAATTTAGGAATTTTTTTCTCGAAAAAAACTCTTGTAATCAAAAAAACATCAAGAATAATTTTGATTTTGAATTTTACGTAGAATGCGGCAGTATTTTTTTATTTCAGGAATATCAAATTTTACATAACGGGTCCGCCATATTGGATCAGTCATTTTAAATTTCGAAAAACTCACCTAAGATTCGAATTTAGTGATGACTAAAACCTATGAGATTGCTAATTGGCAAATTTTACACCATCCTGGTTTGTAATAAAACTCGAAATATACGTATTTCTACTAGCTTTATGGCAGCCGCCATCTTGAATTTTAATTTTATGGGCTAATATTGCTTCCGCCAATCGGTGAGACAAAACTCGTAATAACTTATTCGTATGATCACACTACGAAGTAACCTGGAAAATCCGAAATAGGATCAATATTCTCAATTTCAAAATATTTCAAACGTCAAGACGCCATTTTGAATTAGAGAACAAAGAAAAACAAAGTATTTCAATGCATATTTTAAAAGTACAAGTCTCGAGAACACGTTTCTGATAAGTTAGAAGTTGCCTAAGTGTCGGGAACATAGTGAAAATTTAAACTAAAAAAAAAAAATCGTACCCCAAAAATAGCGTTTTTTTAGGTATTTTTGGGGAAATAAAGGGTTTAGCGTCATTTTTTGAGAATTATGACTGTGCCATTCGGAAGAGCGACCGCAAAAACGGTAGGATATGGAGTTTTCGACCCTTTTTCATCTTTTTTCTATAAATGGTATGAAATTGTAGTCAACGTGAAAATTCTGCACATCTGGACGTTAAAGGGTTAATTAAATTTAAAAATATAAAAATTCTTTATAAAATGAGCCCAGCATGAATTCGTTTTGTAAAATTTAGAAGAAGTTATTGCAGAAATAGTCAAGATTTCAATGCTTTCTTAAATTTTAAATAACTTTCGAAATAATCAACATTTTTTAATGTTAGACTAATTTTAAAGCTGAATTTCTACAAAATCAAACAAAATTCTTGGGATTGATGTTTAATTTTTTTTCTTACATACTGCTCAAGGTTAAAGTTCAAATAAAAAAGTTTGAAAAATTCCAATATTGCTTTTGCTTAGAAAAACATTTTTATAAGATATATAAAACGTATAATCATGAATTTTGTATCGAATCCCCTTAAAATATATATTCATATGATCTTTATTATGATTTACCTACAGATGAAATGTTTTCGAAATTTCCCTACTTTTTTGTAACAATTTTAACTCCTTGCATTATGCAAGAAAAAATTTATAGATTTATAATGATAATTTAATGCGATTCTGTAGAATCTTAGCTCTAAAATGAGCGCAAGAACATTAAAAAATGTTGATTACTTCGAAAGTTATTTAAAATTTAAGAAAGCATTGAAATCTTGACTATTTCTGCAATAACTTCTTCAAAATTTAACAAAACGAATTCATGCTGGGCTCATTTTATAAAGAATTTTGATAGCTTTAAATTTAATCAAGAGAACAAATTTTTTTACTTATATAATTCAAATTAGGATAATTTAAGCAATTATCGAAAAACAGGTGGCCGGACAATTCTGACCGGTACTGTACATAGTAAACTGAAAATATGCTTAGTGAGGGATTATTTATAAATGTAACATTTCTAGAGCGGAAGGAGGAGTCAGTTAAATCGTTACAATTCTGTTATTTATTGTTATTCCAAAAATGAGAAAACTTTTTATACATCAGATTATACTATTTCCTCGTGAAATAAATCATGAACAAGTATTTTTATCATAAAACTGTCCAACTTAGAATCAATTGAATTAAAAGGGAGAAAAATAAATTTTTTTTCTGATAATAAAATGAGAGAAAGATTAACAAAACTAAAAATAAAATACATTGAATACTTACCGTTGAAAAACAAAAGGAGATTTCTTTAAATACTTTAACAAACACAACACAATAGAAAAGCTCTTAAAACTTCGCTCAGGAAACGAACATTAAATATTTAAAGGGGAAACAAAAAAGTACTTTTGGTTTATTCGCTCATAGAGCTGTAAATTGACCAATTAAAGATCAAGATAAAATTAATTTTCCAAACAAGATCAGTCGACAGTTGATAAGGAACTTAATTACTTACCTGAGAGGGCAATGGCGACTTTATTCACACCCCCAAGTGGTTGAAGAGAATCTCTTGCCTTACTGCCAAATAACTTTTCAAGGTAATTAGGTCCATGACTCGATATAAGTGATTGTAAGAAGCTCGCTGTTTCCTCTACAGGTGGTCTTTTAGCTGAAACATTTGAATTAATTAGACCAGTTTTCATCAAACTATTTACAGTTTAAATGATAATTTGATCATTTTTTTGATTCGTTCTTCTAATTAAATTGAACAGAAACAAAAGGGGTGATATTCCAAAGAACAGAAATCTTACTTGAATGAAGTCATAGTTCTAAACTAATCTAAGTAACGTAACAAGATAGGAGAGTGCGTGCTTGAAATATGCGGTTTGCAGAATATACAAATATATTCTCCGCAGAGGAAAAACTGAGAGTGGAAAAATTATTATAATTGGTGTAATAATTTGTTACTAACCTGCTGTACACAATCGAGAATCTTCGTCATATCCGTCTTGACAATCAGGGGCACCGTCACATAAATATTGTATCGAGATACAAACTCCATCCCCTGGACATCTGAATGGCTCGTATGGATGGCAAGGTTCTCCTGTGAAAAAATATCAATTCTGGAAAGATTACTATGCATTTCAAAAAACCTCTTTATAAATGTATACTCTGAAAATTCACTGATCTACTCTTGAAAAGCACGTCATTAATTATATTTCAGTCAACTTTTTACCGATTCATGTTTAGAGAGTCCTTTTCATAGTGATAAATCATTTTGATATATTATGTATTCTCTGAATGAAATATAAATTTATCTTCGATATGAGAACGAATTAAATGGATTTTTTCATATCATAAATAATTATTTATTAATATTTTATTTAATAGTGATTTCTGAAATCCGAAGAATATTTGATATTTGCAAGCCATAATATAATGACGCCCACTGTTTGACATACACATTTGATAATGGATTTGAAGTGCGTCATCACTGAACAATTTCGTAGAAACATAAAAGAGGGACTCGATATTTCATTATATTCTCGCGTGTTAAAATTCATTAAAAAAGTTGAAATACAGGATTGAAGTAAATTTCGTCACTTTGCGGTATTGTAAAACTTTATTTAAATTATCTCTGTATCCTAAAATTTAGTGCTATATTTGATTTATGTCAAAAAGTATATTTTTTTAACAAGTTCAAATCAGTATTTTAAAGTTTGACTTTTATTTCCTTTTTTTATTATTACCTTTTATAAAAGTAGAGAAAGATTTATATGAATAAAACAATAAAAGATATTTTATTGCGTAAAAGTTGTTTCATTTTAAATATTCCAATTTTCTAGAGTATTAGAAAAGTTTTTTTTATAGTCTGTAGTATCGGTAATTTACCCGTAAAAGTCCTATAGGCAATTTCATAAAATTGAAAGTGTGAAAATATTAAAGTGAAAAGAATATTTTATTTGCTTATTTTTATTGGGTGAGCTTGAGGCCATAAAATACTGAGAAAATTAGCAAATTCTATCAATTTTAAATTCCTACATTTTTATGTACAAATAATTTTTAAAAATTTAATTTTAGCTCTTTATTGTCAAAAATAAAAATACTGGTAATTTTTGAACTTTCAGTTACACGAAATTAGTCTCTGCATATAAAATTAACGAATTCTGAGTAAAAACAAAACGAGGTGCTTCGTTTTAAAGGAGAATTTGTTTCTGCAACGGAATAAGTAGAACAAGAAAGTCTTTAGTCAGACGAGCAGCAATTTTTACTACTGAAAGAAATAATAAAAAAATTAGCATATTTTTAATTCTATCCCACAAGCATTGTACTATCTATAATTTTAATGAAAATGTCAACAAAATGAAATTTTCTCAATGACAATATCCAAGAATGTGAAATCTGTCATGAATATTTATAAGTTTTAATCAGAAAATTTTTGTATAACAGACCAAAAATTTAATATTTTAAATTCGATTTACATTGTTATTAATAATTAAGTTTAAAAACTAATCGAAGGAAATGGAAAATACGTGTAATAAATTAGCATGAAAATTGGAGAATATATTTCTTAAATCCATTATTCAAATTTTCTTTCCATAGATAGATATGCTTATTTGAATTTTCTAATTAATAATACTTGTTGCACATTTAAATAATAACAAATCGTATACCCCTATAATACTACAAATAAATTTTTCAAGAATATATGTAATTTAGTGCACAACTGTAAATTTACTTTGTTTCTTAAGTTTCTTTGTTAGATACTTCTTGTTAATTGGTCATTATTTCTCTAATATAACATTAGCGAGGGCGAGGTTGCAAGCTTATAATAATTGAAGTAATCAATCATCTGTACACGTTTGTTCGTTAACCTTTTATAGGTCATCAGTAGTACGTGCAAATACCAAGAGAAAAACCTCAAATGTTTGAAATTTAGATATCACTTTCACAGAATGTACAAAAAATTATTGCATGTGAGTAAACTTGCATGAACTCATTTCTTCTTTGTGGAATTATGCCCCTTGATTTATAGATATCATTTCACTTTATCTTTTCTGAATACATCGCAGTTCCATTCACTCAGAAGGAAAATGTTGTTCATTGAATAAAATCGCTTTTTTGAATATTTTATTGGATCAACCAAACATTTTGTTGGTTCACATAACAAAAAATGATATATTGACATATAAGAAATTTTTTTATTCAACCAAATCTTTATCTAAGTGTTTAAAATTACCCATAAGGGGTATCCACCGATGATGGATTACTTACGGCATATGGGTCATTCCATATTAGATTGACAGTCGATGTCGCAGATTTGAACGAGATAATTTTTTTTCGGTTCTTTATCAACAATAAATAGACACGTATTTTATTGTTTGGCCAAAAAAAATTTTTTTACAAGTATACGATTTTTCGAATTTTCTAAGAAAAATAATATTTTCGACATAGCAAACGCACTTTCAAGCCTGTTTATCTTGAAAACAATTGCTCGCAGGAAAATTTTTCCAAATTACGAAAATTAGGGTTTTGACTCGACTTTACAGAAATTGTTGCGAAAAAATTGTTTAAATATTTTTTAACATACAAAAGTGAAGAAATAAACGCAAAATCGTTTTTTTCCAAATTTGGCCCCTTTCGAAATTTTCTTTTTTTCGTAGATTTAGATTCTTTGAAGTCTGTTATAAAATATGAAGATTGAATCAAAATGGCTGGATCATTGATTTGGAAGTTATGGAATTTTGAAGAGCCTCGCATGACCTCGCGCACAATCCGGGCGCTTCCACACACGGCGAGCGTTTTACCGGGCGTAAGTTATTAGTGCTAAAAGTAAAGGTAAACGCTTGCCGCATGTGGAAGCGCCCGGATTGCGCGCGAAACCGCGTGAAGCTCTACAAAATTCCATAACCTCCAAGTCATTGATCCAGCCATTTTGATTTAATCGTCATATTTTATAACAGACTTCAAAAAATCTAAATCCACGAAAAAAAAAATTTCGAAAGGGGCCAAATTTGGAAAAAAACGATTTTGCGTTTATTTCTTCACTTTTGTATGTTAAAAAATATTTAAACAATTTTTTCGCAACAACTTCTGTAAAGTCGAGTCAAAACCCTAATTTTCGTAATTTGGAAAAATTTTCCTGCGAGCAATTGTTTTCAAGATAAACAGGCTTGAAAGTGCGCTTGCTATGTCGAAAATATCATTTCTTAGAAAATTCGAAAAATCGTATACTTGTAAAAAAATTTTTTTTGGCCAAACAAAAAAATACGTGTCTATTTATTTTTGATAAAGAACCGAAAAAAAATTATCTCGTTCAAATCTGCGACATCGACTGTCAATCTAATATGGAATGACCCATATACATTTAGGAAACCAAATTATTATGATTACTTACAATATTAACAGGGATTTATTTTCACGTGTACACTATTAGGAATTATACATTATACATTATACAGTTACAATTCCGTAAAATTATGATGAAATTAAAAAAAAACTCTCAATTACTTCTTAGTTAATTTAAAATTACTGAATTAAATTAACTTACCTGGTATTCAGATACCAAATTTTATAATTTTAGAACACATTTTGGTAATTTCGGTCATCTTTTTGCAATTTTAAGATATGTTTACTCAAAAGTATTATAAATTTCATATAAGCTCCTATATATAATAACATTTTTATTTCCTCTCTTTATTATTACCTTTTATAAAAGTAGAGAAAGATTTATATGAATAAAACAATAAAAGATATTTTATTGCGTAAAAGTTGTTTCATTTTAAATATTCCAATTTTCTAGAGTATTAGAAATTTTTTTTCTATAGTCTGTAGTATCGCTAATTTTCCCGTAAAACTCCTGTAAGCAATTTCATAAAATTGAAAGTGTGAAAATGTTAAAGTAAAAAGAATATTTTAATTGCTTATTTTTATTGGGTGAACTTGAGGCCATAAAATACTGAGGAAATTAGCAAATTCTATAAATTTTAAATTCCTACATTTTTATGTACAAATAATTTTAAAAAATTTCAAACGCTATTTATATTCTTAACTTCTTAGTAATTTTAAAATTACTGAATTAAATTAATTTACCTGGTATTCCGATACCAAGTTTTATAATTTTAAGAAAAATTTTGGCAAATTCGGTTATTTTTTTGCGATTTTAAGATATGTTCAATCACAAGTATTGTAAATTTCATTAAATTTCCTATATATGAAAAAAATTTTATTTCCTTTTATAATAATTATAATTTTTATAATTTTGAGGCAAATTTGGACAATTTCGGTCATCTTTTTCCAATTTTAATATATGTTTGCTCGAGAGTATTGTAAATTTCATATAATTTCCTATATATAAAAACATTAGCTGATCTGCTGCTACCCACATATTTTGTGATTAAAATGTCATTTGAACATGCTCAAATAGTTATAATAATCTCGGAATAATAGGTCTTGAGTTTCCCTCGAATGAAATTCTACACCTGTAATTACGACTATTTCGCTAGTCATTACTGAAACTCTTTCTATCTATGCCTTTCTTCTTCAATTATTTTCTATTAGGACTAACATAGTACTTTTTTGAATTTCGAATGAAAATAAAAAAAAAAAAATAAAACGTTTTTTCATTTTCAGTGAAATATTATTGTAAGAAAGTGCATATGGAAGAGCTAAAATATTATTATGGCTTGAAATGTCAAGATATTATGACCGTACATTTTATATACAACTGTCCTAAAGTTCTCCGTGTATTTCTCCAGGGACCATAAACGTATAATTATATAGGGTTTTAACTTAATGGTACATTTTGTACACTCTACTTTATTTAAAGACACCTATTCTCTCGGATTAAGTATCACATAAAGGAAAATATAATAAAGCTCAATCTCATTACGCTGTTACAAATTTTAGAAATACTCTTTCAGTTATAATTTACTTTATTATGCATATATGGATATAATTACTTTAGAGTATCAAATTCTACTACTATATAACTTACAACTTACATAACTTACTTATAAAGGAAAATATAATGAAGCTCGATTTCATTACGCTGTTACAAATTTTAGAAATACTCTTTAAGTTATAATTTATTTTATTATACATTTACTTTATTATACATATGTATATGGATATATATATGTATATAAATTCTACTTCAATATAACTTACATATGGGTTATTATTTCCCAAGTGTCTCGACCCAAAAAATAAAGTTTTTTTAATAAAGATCAAAGTTCGTGTTTTAATTTTAAACTTTCCCAAAGTGTATACCTCGTTAACTTCAGCCGTTGAAAAACTGCGGAAATTTCCAAAAAAGTAATACCATTCTTTGTGGATTAATTCTCTCTATTCTGTAACTATACGTTACCGCGAAAGTTACGTTACTTTTAGAGTAACCCAGTTACTCTCATAGATAAGTGGCTTCTAACTTTTCTTCATTCCCATTTTGATCATGACTTATTATTTTAATTACTTTTTTATTACTTTGTTTTTAATGTATACCCTCCGTATAATGGCTTCTATGTGGTTAAAAATATGTCATCAACGAAAGTCATGAAAATATCGTAAAACATACATGCACTTTCGTATCATGCTTTTAATTAATAAAATTTTAACTTCATACCATCTCACGTGATTTTGATTTCAACTACTCTGCATAATAGAAATTGTGAGAAGGTGAAATCAAAATAACTTCCTTTTTTTTGTAATATTAAATACTTACTATTTTTTCAAAATAACTCTAACAATTTAATTTTTTCTAGTCAGTATCAATTTACATAAAAAAGTCATTTATAAAAAATTGTTTAATTATAAAAAAAGATGAATCTTTGGACCGATGCGAAAAATTCAACATTGCTAGTGAAAAATTGCTGCAGCACGTAATTAAAATCTCTGTAAGAAGGACTTCTTGTGAAATAAATAAAATGTAATCTCATCGGATTCGATTGATGATGATAAAATTTGGATCTGTAAAAATCGCGAAACTTACCGGTTCTTTTCGCGTTATTGTGGCCATAAAATCGACTTAAGTCGATGGCCAAAACAGCTCGGGGTAGTCCGACGCAGACCGTAAGGGCGAGGCCGATTGCCAGGCTGATGCACAATGCACGAACCATTCTCGATGGTCAAAATTAGGAAGGATCGATCTTTTCTCTTTTGTCCCTCCCTCCCCGCCCTCGCTCTCGCCAGCACGGATTTCCGCACTCCGTGTTTAACCCTCTTTTTTATCCCCGGTTCAGTCTTTGGTGACACTTCGCACGCGGACAGCACCCGATGACTCCTCGATGCCAAAGAGAGAGACGATACGGACGACGTCGCGGCGGTGACGCAAACCGAAGTGCTTTTGGCAAACGCGTGATGTGAGGATAGAAAGCGCCTGGAAAACCGTGAGCAACTACTACAACGCAGGTGCCAGAATGACTCATGGGGTGGGAATCTTAGAAAAAAATACTGACGAACTAGAGAGTCGGTTACGAAAGAAGAAGACCAATAGTAAAGGCAACTTGACTAGAATTGAACAAGGGGCGAAACCTTCGAATCTGCAGAATTAAGGGATATAGGGTGATTAATGAATCAGTAATTACCTAGGGTGAAATATTTGATTACTGAATTTTTTTAACAATTTCAAGCTTACCGAAAATGGGTTTATTTTAGGACGAAAAAGGGAACCGGAGGTTGACTACTTGACCAAAAAACGTCGGAAGAGAGCCCTAAGTAAAATACAAATGTGCAATTTCTACAGTCTGCACTCTGAATAATTTTTCTATCACTTTTTTTGAAGATTTATTGTCCCCTGACTTACTATGCACAAATTCTACTATGTGCCATCTTTTTATAGAACAGTTGCGCAAAATTTACTTTCAACTTTACTTGGGGCCGAATACATTGAATTAGAGACTTAAAACACGCTTGGAAAATTATTTAGAGCAAGAAACTATAAGTTCGCAAAAAGTTCGGCCCGAACGGTGCTTTAATTTTTCGGGCCGGGCTTGAGAATACTCGAACTGTCGAAAACCCGAAAATTGCGGACCTGGAACAGGTCGGGTTCTCAAAATTTTCGAGTACTTTAAGTATGTCGGGTACTTGAATTTTTTCGGATTTTCGAATGTGAAAAAGAGTTCACTTATTAATTTTAGAAAAAATTGTTCACAAATTTGTTTTAAATGAACTCCACTTTTTTAATACACATTCAAATATTTATTCTCAGGAATAAATTTTAGTGCACGGATCTACTATAAGCGACTGCGTGAATCTGTTCAAGATCTTGAAATTTTTTGATGGCCGAACGTTCTTAAAAATTCGAAACACCCCTTAAAATTGTTTCCACCGAAAACGACCCAAGCCGGCCAAATACTAAAATACAGTCGGGACTCGTTTATCGGGTCGACCCCGAATCGAATGGGTCTCGTTTGAGAGGAAGCGTTTGATTGGTCCATCGAGTCAACCGTTGTGTCATCGCAATTGGTTGTTACGTCGCATGACTTCTCAGTAGTGGGGGTCAGGGGAACGATCGAGCGTCTCGATAGACGAGCCTCTAATGTCCCGATAAACGAGTCCCGACTGCATGTACCAAATTCAGGCTAAAAATATGTCTCGAACACACTGATCGCGAAACAAATTAATTGAATAATATTAAGTCTAATTTGATAATATATGAAAAAAATAAAATGATATATATATACTTAAATCAATTAAATTGTAAACTTGGAAAATAAAACATTAACACAAAAGGATCTTAATCGCCTGCACATTTATATATACCTATTCATCGCAATCGAAAATAATGCCATTCAAATTATATAGAAGGGTGTATAACTATTTATAAAATTTCGACATGCAAATTAAAAGAAAAAATTTAATTTAATTGCATTGATGTAATTAGGCTCCATTAATACCCTTATGGAGAAAGTATTGTTAATAATTCGAAAAATACTTTTTCCATGATTAAGTATCAAAGATCCAATACTTCTTCGCGAAAAAAATACTGAATCCAATACTTACTAATACTTTCTTTTCATACGGGGAAGACATAAAATTTACGAGATCCAAGATCGTAATTAGCTAGCTCTGCAACAAAGAAACTGACTCAATTAAAGTAAGATTTACTGGATCCAAAAAGGTTGAACTTGATCCAAGTAAATTTTACTTCAATTAAGTCAGTTTATTTGTTGAATAGAGGCAACTGATTATGTTCTTAGGGATCATGCGAATTTTATTTTTGGTTTAAGGGTAAATTTAAATCTATTATGAGTAATTAATAATATAAAGTTATATACACCAAAAGTATTATTTTTTTGGTATTTTGAATTTGATTAGTTTGGAAATATATAATATGATATAATAGATCATGATTACGACTAATTCAATTATAGTGACTGACTTTTCACCTTTGCTTTAGTCACTGTTGACTATTTCAAATTTACAAAGAATATTTCAATGTTTTTGTTATCAAATATCGTTGTAAGACTCATTTCAATTTTCAGTAGATAAATTATGTTTTTAATTCAATTTTACAAATTTTTAATAAAAAAGTGCAATTAAAATTTAAGTCTCGTGAAAAAAAATGTATTCATCGATACCTCACTTATGCAAAAATAACTGAAATAAAGAATCGTGTTTCTATGTTAAAGAATATTTTATTCCCCTAAATTGCAAAAATATTGATTCTAAACGTCAGATAAGCAGAAAACTTATAGAGTTTTCACCCACATGAAAAAAGGAGAAAACTTTTTTCAGAGGGTCGTTTCAGGAATTCAGAGATATGCAAATTTTGGGGATAACAAAGGTAGCTGGACTGGACCATGATTGTATATTTATATCCAGTAAATCTTACGAGGTACAATAAAACGGCTTTGAAATATATTCAAAATAATATAAATCTAAAAATAAAATTAGGCTATTTCTCGATAAAAATTAACGAGTAGCTAAAATTATAATTTAAAAAGCTGTCTTCATCTAAGAAAAGTAGAAAATTTTCTAATGCATAAAATAATATTGAGCTCTTATTTGTAATAAACTGAAAACATTTTAAAGTCGTTTTAATATCTTTGGTTTCAACAAGTAAAAAATAAATTTGGTTTCAAGAAATCTATGTTATTCAGATAAAAAAGGATTTTAAAAGTAATCTCATGAACCCAGGTTCTATTTGTCCTCGAGTTTCCACATCCGAATATCCACGAGAAAGGGTCAAATTTCGTACATCGATCAAAGTGCACTCAGAGAAACAATTTACTTGATCTAAACAAATAATTTTGTTACATGAACCAAGATCTTTGGTCGAGTCAAATAAAATTTGGTTGAATCAAATGAAATATTTGTTTTATTCAACCAAATCGTATCCGAATAATAACCAAATTTATTGATTGATTTATTTTTCTATTTCTCCTAAAATAAAGTTTTTCCAAGATTTTGTAATAAAACGAAGAATATATGGGTCATTTCATGGGAGATTTACAGTCAACATTTTTTTTTCGACGAAATATTTTTTTTGCCTTCTTACTTCGAAAATAATCAACACGTTTTTTTTTTTTAATAGTTTGGCACTCGGGAATAGTATATTACACTACAAGGGGCGAAACAGAGCGATTGCATGAGTGTGAAGTTTGCTCTGCCCGAGTGAAACGAGGGCTGCAATCACACGAAATGCTTTTGCTGTGTTTTGTTTCGAGTAATGTATACTATTTTTCATAGCAACTCTTTTGAGAATCTGATTGGCTGTAACTGTGGAGCGGGACGAAAGTGCGGTTTGCAACCCTACCTTTAAAGTTTCGCCCCTAGGGTTGAAAATCGCAGTTTCGTCCCGCTTCGCAGGTACTGAAAATCGGATTTTCAAAAGAGGCGCTATGAAAAAGCAGTTTTGAATATAAAATGTTACGTTTTTGTACGATCAGCCGCTAGTACAAAACTACAAGCGACAAGAAATCAAATATCGAGTTCAATTTAATAAAAATGTTTTATTATTCTATGTATAAAGAAGTACACATTTAATATTAATAACCATATACGGCCAGAACAATGTTGATGTAATATGAACTCAATTTCGCCTGAATAATGGGTAACAATTTTGAATGAATATTCTTCGAGTTAAGGATTTTATGAATGATACTCATAAAGATTTTATATGCGTATATCAATTTTGGTTAACAATGTCGAATTGCTTTGTATTATCTTCTCGCTATTTCTAAGATTATTACAAATAAAGAAAATGTATTGAATAAAGTTGTTCTTCATTTTTATTATGTCATAAGATGTAGAATGAAAATTAAGTATTTCATACAACAATATATTTAACTAAATCAAGACATTGCCAGGAGCTAAAAATATCAATACAAATGAAAAGTGAGCTTCTGAGGATTTTAGTGTCGACAAAGTTAAGTATTTTCATATTTATGAAAAATCCAAAAGAATTAAGATTTGGAAATCATCCTTATTTTCAGGCTTTAACGCATCTTTTTCCGCACGAAGAAAGGCAGGTAATCAAATTTTTACACCTCAAAAAGTATGGTAAAATAATAATAATTAATAATAGTTGACCAAACAAGAACTATTTTTTCTACGAAAAACTTTTCTAAATCAAGTTTTTAAAATTTTTCGAAGAACTTTCATTGTTGAAATTTATTTGCATTTTGTATAGTTAGTCAAAAAATGTAATTTTTCATTTTTAATAACATTATTTACAATTAGAATGCAAATTACGCGTCTTATCGAAAAATAATACAAATTAAATTTCTAGAACTTTTTTAAGCGAATAATATTACTTTTCATTTTTTTCGTACATCGCATAGGCTGAAAATAGAATTTCTGATTTTTACAAATTAAATTACTAAAAATTTTGAATATCTTTTCAGATGCTTTTATGGGGTATATACGGACTCCAATAACAACAATACGCATGATTACAAAAATAATTTTTTAGCTTATGAAGGTTGCAAAACGTGAAGATTTCATTGAAAAAGTTTTACACAAAAGTGTTCCATTTTTTTAAATTTAACATTTTATTTCCCTTGATACAAAAATCGTTAAAAATAAAAAAAAACTAGAAAAATTTAACAATATTTCAAGGAAGATAAAATCATTAATCATTAATTACATGATTTATTTTAATTATTTACAAACTAAAACAAAAGGACAAAATTCAGATAAACACGTAGAAAATCGTAGAATCAAAAACATTGTCAAATGTTGCAATTATAATTTATATAATACCATACTGATAGTTTTAATGATAATAATAAATGATTATTATGCAATCATTATTTGTTTGACAATTCCTTAAGTTTGAATTTTCCGCCAAAATCCAGATACTTTATAAGTTTCAAATTTCTACCATAAGGTAGTGCTGCATGTATCTTCTTTTATTTGACGCATTTGACGTATTTGACGTGACGTGTAAATATAACCTCAATTTCTATATCAGATAACACTTGATTATAATTAACAAAACTATTAAACAATATTTTTAAAAATTTCTTCAAGAAAGAAACTAAAATGTGAATAAACTAATTAATAAAAAACAGTCATATATTGTTTATGAATGTTTTTTTTGAGTAGTTTTTCCAAATTTTTAGTCATTTTCTCAAAGAAACTTAACCTTATGGACGTTTTGAATATTTAACTTTAAAAATATTAATGCTAACATAATTTAATGAATTGAATGTAAATTATATCAATGTGGATAGTAAAAGAATTGTTTTCAGGTTAAAAATTTTGTGAAATAGTTTTAAAAACTATTTGTTATTTGATAGTGATAAAAAAAATAATGGAACCGGTTGGAAAACATCTGTCACAAGTTTTTAAAACTTGGCAAATGTTATAATTATTATCTCACATGGTGTCTTGAAAAAATTTTCTTTTTTTGAAAAGAATGTGGTCATAAAAAAAACTGTTTATCTTGAAAGTATTTTTGTGAATGTGCAAGTTTTGTTCTTTTATTTATTGTTCTTATTGTAAATTCCACAATGTCGGAGGAAGTTTTCACTGCACCAAAAGCTCCAAAGGATTTGTGTTTTAGTGAAGATGATTTCATACAAGTTGGTTTTTTTATTAACGATTTTTATTGATATATAGCTTCACTCCTAATTACTTTTCGATATAATACAGAATAGGTTTTAATCCTATAAAGAAATTTCTGAGGAAATCTCCATTCGATTCAAAATATCATCAATTAAAGTTATTTTAATCAGGAATCTTTTCCGTCATTTACTTAACTATTAATAAATATATGTTTTTTATATTTTAGAAAGTCTTTGACGTAGATACTTTCCTCCAAGAGCACAAGAAAAATGTCAGTCTCGAAAAAATGAGAGATGACCTCGGAGTATACTTAAAAATTTTACGATCAGCAATGATCGAACTCATTAATAAAGATTACGCAGATTTTGTCAATCTTTCAAGCAATTTAATTGGACTTGATAAAGCAATTGAAAACCTCGAAGGCCCACTCGGTCAGCTTAGGGAAGAAGTTATGGTAGCTATTTTAAACTTCCAATTATATTATAATTTTAAGTTATAAATAAGTTTCAATCAAAATATTTATTTTTTAACAAATTTAATGCTTCTTATTACAGCAAGTTCGTCAATATTTAGATGATGCCATATCTGAAGTAACATCAAATTTAGACGAGCATCGCCACATCAGAGAACGAAAGCAAAGTGTATACAGCTTAATACGAATCCATAAATCCATTTCGAAATTAAGTTCTATTCTCTCTTCTGGAGGCTCGATAGAAGATCCTATCAAGCCTGATATTTTAGAACGAGCTGCAACCGAATTTAATCAATTAAAGTTTCATACTTCTCGTTGCAACGCAGATCTTGCTTTTGATCAAAATGAAGTATTTTTTGTTAAAACATGTATATTAGTATCTATTTTATAAAGAAAATTATGGTAGTAATTTTTTTTTACATTTACAGAAAAGTGCAGAGCTCGATAAATTGCTTACGGCGCATTTAAATCAACTATTTTTAAACTACATCAAAGAAAAAGAATCTGTCTTGTTGACTCGATGTTTAAGAATTTATGTAACCTTGGATAAAATACCAGATGCAGAAGATGTTGTTAGGCGACAAATTATTCGGCCTAAGATTGAGGGAGTTGTAAATGAGGAAAACTTGCAAAGCGAACCTCTTGGCCTTCAAGGCATTTACCATAAACTGGAAAATATTTTGGATAAAGATTTGAAACAACTTCTAGACCTCACGTTGTATCCAGAAAGGTGGCTTTCTATGCAAATGATATTGCTAAAAACGTTAATATTTTAATAAAGAATACTGATCATTTAATCAAAATTTTACAGAGTATCAGTCAAAGGATTCAATTTTTTAATCAATAGTTTTTGGACAGAAATTGAAGAAAGAATTGAAGAATACCTAGCGTGCATTTTTGCTCCAGGAAACCCAGAATTATTTCATAAAGTAAGTCTAAAGGGATATAATATTTTTAAGCCTTTATTTTGAGTTAAACTTTTGTATTCGTTATTTTTAGCGCTACACAGAAACTTTAGATTTCCTCTTGAGATTAGAGCGAAGATGCGGGTCTGATGAAATTGTCGTCTCCTTGAAAAGCCATTTACAGTATAAGCGTTTCTTGCAAAAATGGAATTTACCTGTATATTATCAAATACGATTTCAAGAAATCGCAGGCACTGTTGAAAGTGTACTTTACGCAAATATTTCACCATCTTCTATTAAAAAAAGAAAAAATTCAATTGACCAGAATAATTTTTCTCTCCATGCGACTTGCGCTGTTTGGGACAGTATATTAAGAACTTGGACAGATGACGTGTTTCTCTCGCAGCTTCTTCATCGGTACGTTTCTTAAAAAAAAGTTTTGTTCCTTGAATGTTAAATTAAATATTTAACGGTCAAAAGGCAAAGGTTTCTTCAAGAAAACGACTAAAAACCTTTTTTGCTTTATGACTGCTTTTTTTGAGATTTTTAGTTGCCTTTTTAAAGAAAACTTATTAAATGGTAATAACTAATTTTAAATCCATTTTAAAATTTATTTAGGTTTTGGAAGCTAAATCTTCAAATTTGCTCGAGGTACAACGAATGGTGCAAAAGTTCCTTAAGTCAGGTAATTCGCTTATTAGTTTCACAGTAGTTTGTTATTTTAATTTTATTTAAGGATTTTTTTTTGCTAACTTGTAGACTTGGCAAGTGATAACTATAAATGAAGTTAGCACCGTCATTGAAACTGAAAATCCCACTAGACTCGAATTCCTCGTTTGCTTATACACCGACGTAGAAAAACTGATGAGAAAAATGCAAGATTTTCTTGAAACGATGAAACAAAAATTGATGAATCTGAATGATAAATCTTCAAAGTTGATGAATGGTAAATGCCGCAAACGTAGTAAAATTAAATATCTAAAAATTCTTTATGAAATTTGTATGATTGTTTTCTTGTGATCCACAGACTGTCTCACAGAAACGAATAAAAATTTGGAGGGAACTTTACTACTAGTGACTGAGGAAATTATAAAGGAACTTTTATCTCAGAGTGTATCACATTTGAAGCAAGTTAGTGACATCCCGAGATTATTCAGACGAACTAATCGAGAAATCCCTACGAAGCCTTGTGCTTACGTGAAAAATGCTCTCAGTTTCCTGTCTGCGTTTCACGCAGATTATGTTCAACTCATTCCACAAGAAGTTCATCTCTGGCTACTGCAAACAATTTCGTCTTTGACTGAACAGTAAAAATAATATTTTATTCAATATCCAATTTTCACATATATGATTAAATTTTTTTTTATTCACATTACTAAACGTATTTTATATAGATACATGTCATCTGTATCAGATGTTATAACATCTGTACAAAAAACGGAAGATAGTTTGCGCAGATTAAAAAAGATCCGAGATAAATCAGCGGGAATCTCTTCTTCCGAAGGCCAGGGAGTGAGTGATGATGAAAAAATACGCGTTCAACTTTCAATCGACGTAGTTAACTATGTCAATTTGGTAAGAACTTTGTTTTGAAGTATAAAAGATTTCTAATGAATTTAATCAGTCTCAACAATGTACTTTTAAAACTATTTGCATTAATAACTACTTGAATAAAATTTCAGATTAAATCACTAGGAGTATCAGAGACAGACGTACCACGTTTGAACGATTTAATGCAAATCGTAGAAGCTGCTGTTAAAAGTCGAGGTGAATCAAAATAGCAAAATTCATGAACTAATATATTTTGTGGTATATATTCATGACTTGTACAAATGTATAAACTAATTTCTTCCTCGATTGTTACTTGTTATATGCCAGTATTTTAAAGTTTTTTATGATAGAGAGGCCTATTATTGTAATCATGAGTTTTTAAAAATAGCAATAATTAAATTATTACTCATATATGTAATATATCTATAATTACCTAATTTATATTTTCACGATTCATAAGACGTTGAAAAATTTACTATACAATTGTATTTCAAGTTTCTAGTGTTCTTCCAAATAACATTTTCAATTTTTTTATATTAAAGAAAGTTTCTTTATATAGAAATTTATTTTCAACTTGAATTTAATTAAAAAATGAATGATGTGAGAAACTAAATCCTTTGTAATTTTGAACTCCTGGAAGAAATAACACCGAAGCCCTCTGAAAATACGACGTCATCTCCCTCTTTTCTATTTGTCATCGACATTAGTAGAAACCTAACATCTGAAAGTAAACCTCTCGACAAAACCCTGGGGTGAAACTTGCGTGTGAAGAAAATAGATCTCCTTATCTGCTTCTGAATGGATTAGGAAGCCCTAGAAGTCTTCAGCGTCACAATCACATTGACAATATAAGCCCAACCATTCTTGAAGAGCAGGCAGTCGAGTGTTCGGACTTTCAGTTAAAAAGACTAGCAAACATGGCGGTGAATTTCAAGGTATATAAGAAGTCTTCACCTAATGGGAAAATTGCGCTCTACCTGGGCAAACGAGACTTCATAGACTACCTGTCAGGAGTAGAACCAGTCGACGGTGTAATTCTGCTCGACCAAGACTACATCAACAGTGAGCGCCGAATATGGGGTCAGCTAATATGTAGTTTTCGTTATGGAAGAGAGGAAGACGAAGTCATGGGACTAAACTTCCAAAAAGACTTGTACCTTTGCTCCGAGCCTCTTTATCCCGAAAAGAAGAAGCCAGATTCGAATCTGACCAAGTTGCAGGAACGACTACTAAAAAAGCTAGGTCCTAATGCTATCCCCTTCACTTTTTGCTTCCCTCAAAGTGCTCCTTCCAGTGTGACACTTCAACCAGATCCAGACGAAACTGGAGAGCCTTGTGGGGTGAGTTACTACGTCAAGATCTTCAGTGGAGAAAGCGATTCTGACATCACACACAAGAGAAGCACTGTTACTCTTGGAATTCGTAAAATCCAATACACTCCTGCCAAACAAGGTCGTCAGCCTTGTACTGTTGTTCGTAAGGACTTTTTACTAAGTCCTGGAGATCTCGAGCTTGAAGTCACCCTCGACAAGCAACTTTATCATTATGGGGAACGAATCGCAGTCAACATCAGTGTTAAGAACAACAGCAACAAGATGGTGAAAAAAATCAAGGCTTTGATCCAGCAGGGAATAGACGTTGTCATTTTTCAGAATGGTCAGTTCAGAACAGTCATTGATGCTGCTGAGACTCAGGATGGGTGTCCTGTTAATCCAGGGTCGAATTTGCAAAAGGTACTTTATTTAAAGCCAGAATTAGAAGGAAATAAACAACGCAGAGGAATCGCATTAGATGGACAGTTGAAGAATGAAGATGAGAGACAATTGGCTTCGAGCACCTTGCTTACTTCACCAGATATTCGTGATTCTTTTGGAATTGTTGTTTCGTATGCAGTTAAGGTGAAATTATATCTGGGTGCTTTAGGAGGTGAGGTATCTGCTGAACTACCATTTATTCTAATGAGAACAAAACCTTCATATAGACTGAAGGTGATCACTGCTGATGGGCTACTCATTGAAGACACGCCACAGATGGAAGAAAAGAAAAGCAATTAATTCTGTAGAAATTACCTTCTTCAATCAAAAATCCATTTTTTATGGATTGTATTATTACGCGGGTACTTGTTTCTCTGGCTGTGAAGAGAGGTGTTTCTTCTGAAATCTGATGAAGTTTTAAGCTTAGGCATAAGACATTCGATTTGTAACTGGGAAGAATATCTTTTTTATTTGATGTGTATATGTATGAGTCAATGATAGAGATAATTGGGAATAGGTTGGGAAATGCTTGTTTCATGATTCAAGATAGACATTCTTGTCAGATGTTATTCCTACTTTTCTAAAATTTATTGAATTGATAAAAAGTGTATAAAACCTATATAGTAACCATATCTTGAATGTAATTACGTTCTTTGCTCTAAACAACAGAAATTATGGAAGATATTTTACAAATATTTTTGTTTAGTTTGATAAGTTCATAAAGTATGTTAATACATACATATTTTATTACATTAGAACTTTACTAGTTCTGAATTTCGGTCTCAGCGGTTGCAATTTGTTTATTTGTATATACAAACGTTACATGAAATTACAAATAAGACATGTAAACATTTATTAATAAAACTAAACAAGTGTGCATATTAAAATGCAAATAAAGAGCAACTCTAGATTGCAATTATGGCTTAAATATTATTTTAGGTAATTGTTTTTTTTAAATCGTATAATCTTCAAATTAAACTTTAAATACGAAAGAAATTGTTGGATACAAAGATATATTTTATCTCCGTAAAATAAGATTACATATAATTTTGTACGTGATTAGAAATTTGAAATTGAGTGAAATTACTGTGCCCAGAAAAAATATCTGCTCAATCCAGTTAAATCGTTTAGTGAAATTAACCAAAATCTTATGACTCGAACGAAATTTGAATGGATCAACTAAAAAATGTATTTGATTCAATAAAACTGTAGACAGAAAATCCATTGTTGATTCAATGAACGCAACTTTGTCTGAATGAATATATTTCGTTAAATGTATATGAGTTCACAAATTTCTTTGATTTATAGGCATCTTTTTTAAATTAAAGAAACCCATAATTATAAATCACAATCGACAATATTTTCTATTTGTTGCAATATATTTTAATGCAATCTTTCCACCATTCTCTCTCTTAATCCTTTCGAGTGAATATGATTCAGTGTCCGGATCTTAATATGACACTTACATTGATGAGTGTAAATCACACAGTAGGCACAGATTGTGTGGTCAGTCAACAGTTGGATTGCAATGGACGCAGAATTATGCCCTTGTTGAAACCAGCAGATGAATCTATTTAATTTATTTGAATGCAAACAAATACATTATTTTAATGATATATATTTAAAAAATAAAAAGATATAAAAGAGACAAGATTTTATTCATAAATTATTTTTTTCTGGTACGGAATACTTTTTTGTATTCAAGGTCAGGATTTATAATTGTTACGCGTAAATGTATTCTGATTTCGAAATAAATAAAAAGTCATTCAATTTTTGTACATTTTTCAAAATATATGTATAGAATAGCCTAAATAAGCAATTAAGATCCAATCAGCATATAAAAACCACTCATCAAAGGTAAGTTTTTACAATTTTTCAAGAAAGCTGGTAAATATAGTTTTGTTTATATTTCAAGGTATTTGTGCCAAAAATCAGGTCTCTGGAAAGAAATTTTTCTATATTTTTAAGATTTGGAATTAAATTATTAGCGATCAGTGTCTTATGAAATAAGAAATATATTTATGAAACTAATTTAAAACTTACGAAAAATGATACTTTTAATAACGTTTTTTGTAAAAAGATTTTTCCTGATTATCGCTTCTTACCAATTTTTTAGAAATGATTGGATTCTCATAAATCATGGCTTATTTTTCCGGATGATATATTCTCTACAACTTTACTGTTTCTAATTTTAAAAGAATAGTATTCAGTGGCTGGAATCGTTCAAATAATTTTTTAAGAAGAAACATTCTTTTTATGTAACTGTATTTGAATATTTTTTATTTCATTTTAAAATTGAAAACAATAGTTGCAGAGAATATTTACCCCGAAAAAATAAGTCATGATTTATGAAAATCGCATCATTTTTTGAAAATTTGTAAGAAGCACTAGTAAAGAAACTTCTATTATAAGAAAAATGATTAAAAGTATTATTTTTTGTAAGTTTAAAATTGTTTTCATAAAAAATAATGTTTTTTGTTTCATAAGACAAGACTGATAATATAATTTCAAGTCTTAAAATCATAGAAAAACTTTTTTCCAGTGACCTGATTTTAGGCACGACACTTTCTTGAGTGTAATAATTATAAGAATATGTGAAAATAAAATTTGAAATTATTGATCTGTACCTGACTGAAACAGCTTTATATATATATATATATATATATATATATATATAAGAATAACGAATAGTAGATCACAATAGACAAACATACCTTTCGGTAGTGGATAAAATGAGGGGTGACTGCACCTTTTATTTACTCATAACTCAAGTCTGAAATGAAATAAAAGTCTTTATTCGCGTTCCTTAAAATAATTTTATCTTCGATAGATGTACGAAAAAACTTTATTATTTTATTAACTTTAATCTTATATTGTGAAAACATTTAAGGGCTGAGATCAATGTAATCATATATCCAATTATTTTGAGCAGAATTATTCTTAAACTAATTAGCGAAATTGATTTTGTATAGAACAAGAGTTCCGATTTTTCATCAAATTCGTGTGATAAGTGTAATTCATTGTGAACAATTAATAAATGAATAATTTCTCTCACATTAATTAGTTACGTGACCATCTTAGTTTTTGTACTTGAGATTATAAATATATTTCTGAGCGTTCTTTGTTTATCAAGAATTGAAAATGAATTATCATTTTCGAAAGGATGAGTAGAGAATAAAGTTTATATTTTGGCAAAGTTTATTGTGGTTAATATTGTATACCGCAAAGTGCACTCTGACTATACTTCAAGTGGAAGACGCCCTCAAAGTAAAATGATTCACGCGAAAAAAGCCTAACCGCAGATTTGAGTCACAGTTTCTGCTTATTGACTTATGCTCAAAATATGCAGTTCATTTAATATTAAAAACAGGGACGACTTTAGCTTTACAAAAGTACAAACTTCTCTCAATTTTTATTTCATTTTATGTGAATATTTTAACTTCATTTTTTCATTTCAAAGTAAAAACACCTTTAAAACAAATAATAATTTATTTGATTTTAAGAAATCACGGTTTTAGCCTTTTTTAAATAAAATAAATTATTTTTTTAACATTATTTATTTGATATAAAAAAATATTTTTCGATTCAAAATCAATACCGACAAAAACTTAATATTAAAAAGAAATATTTCTGTTAATCACATAACACATGTACTTATGCGACTGCGCAGATATTCATTTCTTAAATTCAAAGAAAAAAGCAATCATGAAATTTCTTTAAATCAAAGAAACTTTTCTTTGACTGTACAGCAATGCACAAATTTATTTGAATCAAAGAAATTTTTTCTGGATGTATAAACACAAGAATCAGAACGGATCATTGAGCACTGTAGCCAAGTGTATACCGTTCACCTTTTTAAAGTTCGCGTCCAGGGTTCGATTCCCCGCTCTGTATAATGTTTTTACATAAAACAGTGAATGATATAATAAATTTGAAATTGACTCTTACATTGGGAAAAATGGATATACGCTTCTGTGCAAAAGTCGTCGGGTACTCGTTTTTAACTATTCACATAAAAGCCTCTAACTTATAAAATACCTAACAATGGATTTTTTCTTTAGAATAACATGGAAGGTAACAAAATTCTGCATTTAATGAATCCAAATGAAGTGTTTTAGTCAATTATTAACGAAGATATTGCGAAAAAAGTCAAAATTTTCTTGAATTTCAAATATCTCTTAAAACAATGAATATTTTTCAACTTTTCTCAGCTTATTATAAAGATAAATTCACACTGAAAATTAGCAACGAATGCAAATATTTTGATAGATTTTTTCCTGATACTATTAAAGTTAAAATTTAGAAAAACAAAGTTGTTAGAATACAAAGGATTCTCATACTTGAAAAATTATAAAAATTGATAATACGAAGAAAATATAAAACACCATTAAAAAACACAATAACATTATTTTCAAAATTTCTTTTATAAATAATTTCACAAATTTGAAGTTTTACACTGCTGTGCAAAAGTCGTTGGACACTTGTTTTTAAGGTAGTACGATCACGAAAATTAGGCCTGAGGCAAAAATAGATAATTTTGCTTTCAAGAATAGCAATATTATTATTGAAGAGCTATTCTGGAAGAGGAAAGAATAATTTCCATGAAAAAAATTTGAAACACAAAAAAATAATGTTATTAATAAATTTTATTTTTGCCCAAACTTATTTTCTTATCGCTTCGAGTCAAATTTTTAAAAATGATGCGATTCTAATAAATCACGGTTCATTTTTTTAGGAAAAAGATTCTCTACAATTTCACCGTTTCCGATTTTTGAAAATGAATTCTTTAATGGCTGAAATTATAAAAAAAAAATTTCCAAAACAAAATTTTTATAAACAAATTGCTGTATTTGATAATAATTTATTCATTTTCGAAAATTGGAAATGGTTAAGTGGTGGGGAATCTTTTTCTTGAAAAAGTGACTTGTAATTTATTAAAATCGCATAATTTTTTAAAATTTGGTAAGAAGCGCTAAGAAAAAAAGTTGGGGCAAAAATAAAATTTATTAATAAAATTATGCTTCTGTGTTTCAAATTTTTTTCATGGAAATTAATCTTTCCTCTTCCAAAATAGCCCTTAAATAATAATATTGCTATTCTTGAAAGCAAAATTAACTATTTTTGCCTGAGGTCTAATTTTCGTGGATGAAAACTACCTTAATCATTCACATGAAAGATTCTAATTTATAAAATACCTAACAATAAACTTTTTTCTTAGAATAACATACAAGGTAACAAAATTCTGCATTTAGTAACCCCAAATGAAAATTGATAATGGAAAAAATACAAAACATTATGAAAAAATACACCGGAAATCGAAAGACCTGGGCTCAAATCCCAGCGCAGTCGAAAGCGTTTTTTTCCACAGAAAGATTTTAAAATTCTTTAAATTTGAATAAAATTATTTTATAAATTTCTTTCATAAATAATTTCACAAATTTGAAGTTTTAAAATTTTTTCGTTCTGAGCTCAGACTTTGACTGCATCTGACATTCTAAGTAAATCTCATTTTTAAATAAGTCAAGAAAACTTAAAAAATATTCATTATTTCAAGAGTTATTTAAAATTAAAAAAAGCTTTGAATTTTTCCCTTTTTTAGTAATATCTCCATTAATACTCGATTAAAACATTTCTTTTCGGAGTCATTAAATGCAGAATTCTGTTACCTTCCATATTATTTCAATAGGTATTTTATAAATTAGAATCTTTTATGTAAATGGTTAAAAACAAGTGCTCAGAGACTTTTGCGCAGCACTGTACAGTCCCATAATAATTGCACCAGGATCCTTAATTTAACAATCTATTGTCCTCCCTATAACATCAGTGTTACAAAAGTTGTTGGATTCTTGAATTTCGCCCCATACTCGAATAAAAGCCAATTGATAAAGAATCATCGGCACCGGGTCGTTGTTAGATGTAAGAAAGCATCTTTCCCTGTGTCCTTGTGCAACCCACTATGAATAAAAGGGCATGAAGAGGGAGGGGGTTAATTTTGCATATCCGGTGAGAGGAAATGATTCTTTTCTTCATGACACCCGATATGTGAAGCTGAAGACGTCACAATCTGGCATGGCCCGGGTCTGACCATGGTCCGCCTGATCGTCCCGACTTTGCTCCGAGTTTTCAGTGACTCTCTGAGTCGAGTTCGAACAAATTGCACTGTGCGTGCCTCAGTTAAGCTCGAGACACCGCCGCGAAAGGTTCGTTTCACTCTCTCGCAATCGGTCACACACGCACCCACCATTACCACCACCAACCTCGACATCACCCTCGCTCGCATTATTTCGCAGTGTCTCGTGCAGTGTGTTCAACCTCGAGCCGGAATCCAATAATTTATTATTACTGTTCCTCCAAACAAAGCCTCCGGCCAAGGAACCACCGGCGGAGCCCAGGGAAAGGCGAGCCTAGATTTTGCCCATTTTATAAGTGAGTAGTGCAAAAATCGACCATCTTAAACCTGCACATTTCTACCCGGCCTTCCATCTTTATATCAAAAACATGCAATTGGAATATAAAAATCAAGAGAACACTTAAAGTTTTGCAGATTTTATAGAAAAAACTGCGAAGCAGAGTTGAATCAATAACGAAATTCCACTGGATGTATGTAACATTAAGGACAAATTTAATACGACGAACCGGCTTAAAGTGACTCGAAAAGTAATTCTGATTACGATTTCAAATAAAAAGACGTATTCGAGCTCACGTGGATTATAATTCGCTTGTTTGCTCCAAAAATTCTGTAGATAAGAGACTAGCGATGTTTCTCGGGCGACTTGAGGACAATTTTACAAATAGAAATTTCTAAGATGAACAGGCAACTAATTTCTGGAATGGTTTCTAATGAAGTGAAGATGATGTTTCTTTGAAGGAGCTTGCATCCCTTCCATTCATTTAATTATTTTTTCTTAAATCAACTATGACTAGAGCAAGCTGCTTCTAACTTTGTTTACATAATTAAAAAGTAATGTAATTCGACAACTACCAAGGGGATGAATTTTAATGACTTCTCGTCTCTTAATAGAGTTTAATTCAATTAATTAAAAACATCAACCCCAGAAAACAATAAAAAACACATCCAAATTCACATTTCGAGTCTGATTAATAATTTATAGACGAATTCTAGCTGAGTTTAATGACGCGAGTATTTTATTATTGTTTTGTTTGTAGAATTCCCTGATCTTAGAATTTAGTGAAAATTTGTGAAAAGGGCCACTTGAAAAGATTCGGAGGAAAGTTGTATGTTTTGCCTTTTGATGATATCGAATGACTGTGAATGGGATGAAATGTGATGGTGTATAATGATTTTTTGCGAACGGAGGTCGCAGACGGTGGCATTGATTTCCTCCCGTCTGGGTTGAATTGCCCGGTGTGCGTTCCTTTTCTTTCTCGTGTACGTGCTTGAAGATAAAATGCGTACGTATTTACATAGATATTTGTTCGTGTAGAGTATAGTTGACAATCCTACCAGGTCGTTATCACGCCGGACTCGACGCGCGACATGCACCGGTAACAACAAACCGGCTACCTGAGACGCGAATCACCATTACTTTTTTCCAAGGCCCTACTTTCAGGTTCAAGGATTTTCTCTCACGCGAAGAAAACAAACAGAATGATATTTCGTTAATCTTCTAAAGATTAAGATGTACACGGGGAAAAAAAGTTCGAGAAACTTTACTCAACTTTTAGCAAAGTTGGGACATATGGGCAATACTTAAAAATCTTATTAATTTTAATAGACTTTAATATTCGAGTGGTAAATTATAATTGATAGATTTGTATATTATGAAAATTTAATATAGATGCATATTAAATTTATTAACTTTTCAATCAAAATTTATTAAAATTAACAAATATTAAAATATATACACATGGGTATTAAAATTAAATGTAAAGAATTTGAAATCTTTGTGTGGAAAAAAGACACTTTCGATTGCGCTGGGATTCGAACGCCTGTGTAGCTCAGTGGTTAGAGCAGTCGACCGGCAATCGAATGACCTGGACTCGAATCCCAGCTCAGCCGAAAGCGTCGTTTTTTCCATAGAAAGATTTCAAATTCTTTAAATATTGAATTTAATTTGGATTTATTTGCGATATAAGAGTTTGAAATTGTTTACGAAGACACCTGTCGGCAACGTATCCTATTTGATACGCGACTAGTGATTCTCCGATAATGTAGGCAGTGGCAGAAATTTCAAACTCAACTAATTAATTAAAATTAAAGTTTGTATTTTTTTAAATGAAAATATTTTAAATTTAATATACGTTACTGAAAAAAGATTCCATTACATGTAATGGAAGTTTAATACAGAAATTTCTAACAGTGAAGTTGAAGATTATTTAATATTATTGTAATAATTTGTGAGTGCCAAATGTTAAAAAATGCACGTCACAAATTACTACAATAATATCAAAAAATTTTTAAAATAATTTAAAATCTTTCTGTGGTAAAATAGACGCTTTCGACTGTGCCGGGATTCGAGCCCGGGTTTTTCGATTCCCGGTTGACTGCTCTAAAAATATTAAATAATCTCCAATTTGTCCATTTATTACAATTTTAATACACATGTGTACATATTTTAATAATGCTTCCTAATTTTTAATAATTTTTGATTGAAAAGTTATTAAATTTAATATGAATCTATACTAATTTTTCATAATATACAAATCTATTAATTTTAACCTAATACTTGTATATTAAAGTCTATTAAAATAATAAGATTTTTAAGAGTGTTGCTAATAGTTGAGTAAAGTTTTTCCAACTATTTTTCTCTGTGTATATCATATAGGAAAGTTCGATAAATTCTGAATTTGGGAAAAACTTCAGATTTGAAGACCCAAGATTTTAAGGAACTATTCGTTAATATTTGTTCTGACGTTAATTTGACAATTTTAGAATTTATGTGAAAGTTCTGTTTTTAACACAATTTTGCTTTTATCTTTAATCAACGCGTGAAATTTCACAGAAAGAGGATCTTAATGTTTGAAAGACCGCATCATTGAAATCTGGAATATAAACAGAAATCAAGTGCGGCGCAAATCTATCAATAAACTCTTGCCATCAGGCAAAGTTGACCTTCTGCTCCTAATTTAACAACAGGATTCTTGATATTGGTTTTATAACACTTTGCCATCAAAAGGCTTCTTATTTTACCCCAGAAATTTACTCCAGAAAAGGAAATCGACAATCGCTGTTTTCTAGGTGAAACCTTTGACATTTCACCTAATTGAATAATCATCCACAGTTTTAGTAAGAAGAAATATTGCTTCACGAATACAGCAGTTAAATAAACCTAGAAGGAATTTAGTATATTTGAGTAAAGTTAATATTTATTATAATAAATTATGAAAGTTTGATGGATAAATGGATTTTGAATTCATTTCCATTTCAGGGTTGCAACTATTTCGACACACAAAAATTTCATAATTTTTCCATGTTTAGAATTTCCATTTTCTACATTGTTTAGGATATTCTGTATAAATCAATAATTAATAAAATCGTCAACATTTATAAAATACATTTATTTGAAATATTTTTGTGAAGTTTTTGGCGGTATTTTTTTAATAGCAAAAAATGTAACGGATATAATTTTACTGACTTTATATTTTTCCATAAATTATAATTAATGTGAAATTTCCCTGACTTCTCCATAAAAAATTAAATCTATTGACTTTTCCCTGTTTTCCAAGTCCCAAGAAAAAGTGGCATCCCTGCATTTGATTGTATAAAAACTTATGCTTCTCAACTTCTCTTGAGTATCTAAAGTACCATACACTGTTAAAAATCTTATTAATTTTAATAGACTTTAATATACAAGTGTTAAATTAAAATTAATAGATTTGTATATTATGAAAAATTAATATATATTCATATTAAATTTAATAAATTTTCAATAAAAATATATTAAAAATTAAGAAACATTATTTCAATAAATTAAGTGCATATGTAATGTTTTTTCGATTTGAATGTGATAATTTAGATTAACTTTTTATTAATAAAACAAATCTCACACCCGGAAAAAAGTTTCTTTGATTAAAAAAAATTTTCTTTGAATCAAACAAATTTGTGCATTACCATACGGCCAAAGAAAATTTTCTTTGATTTAAAAAAATTTCTTGATTGTTTTTAATCTTTGAATTGAAGGGGATCCGACACCTTTAATATTTTTATTTTTTGAGTTTAGACCTTGCATATAATTTTTGTAAGTTTAGTACCTTTATTTGGAAAGGTTTTGGGTTTTTTAAAAATTCCAGCACCTTTATGTATTTTTAAACTAAAAATTTTGAGTTTTTTTTTACATTGGATAACTTTTCAATACTGAAAAAAACTTCCAATACATATAATGGAAGTTCAACACGGAAATTTCTAACAGTGAAAGAAATTGGAATATTTTAAACCTTGAAAATTAACCAACTAAAAAATTGTGTTGATTACATCCAATTAATACATGATTCACTGAAGGTATGACGAATACTTCGTTATTTCTTTAACCGCATACTTGAAAACTTATCTCAAGCACTGTAATTTATTGTTTGTACTCTTATTATAGAAAAGCCTGGTACAAATCCCCCAAAAATCTATAAAGTACCGAAAGATTCACTTCCTTCTTAATTATTAAAAAACGTAACTGTTAATAAATTAAGAATCAAATATTTTATACTCTCTAAATCTGAATCAGTCAAATTTTCACTGATTGAATCAGTTATTCGCCTTTTCACTGATTCATCAGTGAAATTTGACTTATTTACAGTAAACTCTTTTTAACTATTTGAATCAGTTGAATTTCACTGATAATCAGTAGATTTTGACTGATTTAAATTTAGAGAGTAGTATTATATTATATAGTCATGAAATAAGTTTTGAACATGCGACTAAATTAAACATTCAATAGTCTTAAAGTAAACAAGAGAATCTCTCACGAAAGAAAATTTGCAAATATTTAAAATTTTTAAGGTGACTGTACTTTATAAAATTATGTTTTTGGATACACCCAGATGATTTCTGTGGCCATAGAGGTCTAGTTCCTGGTGTTCTCATCGCTTAAAAGGTGTTCTTCGTTTATAATGAAGCACGTTCGTACTATTCTCGTTATATCCCCCTGCTTTATAGCTTATTACCTTCCAGGGCGTAATTATACTGTTGCATACATCTAGGCGCCAGCAAATTCGCTTACACCTACAAAACTATGCAGCTACATAGATGTTCCTGAGAAAATGATAGAACATACATATGTATGTAAATATACACACAAAGACACGCCTTTGCGTTATACAAAAGAAACTCAAGTACAAAATTAAGTTTCGTGAAGACATTGAATTGATATCAAGAATATGAGCTGAGTATGTACTTATTATTGGACATTGCGTCACTTTCTTTCCGCTTTTATTATCAAGCTAACTATGTTGGAAATCCGTTCCATTTCACGTTTACAGATTCCTTTCATGTAAAACATCACGTATTGTGCACCTCATATGACAAATCATTTGTTTTAAAATTTTCTGTTGATAAAAAATAATGTTTATAAAATTTCGAAAACTTTAAAGTATTCGTTTTAAGGTAGTTCGTTTACGAAAATTAGATCTTAGGCAAAAATAGATAATTTTGCTTTCAAGAATAGCAATAATATTATTGAAGGTCTAATTTAAAAGAGAATATAATATTATTTTTCATGAAAGAAATTTGAAATGCAGAAAAATAATGCATCTAACAAATTTTATTTTTACCCAAATTTTTTTTCTTATCGCTTCATACCAAATTTTAAAAAATAATGTGATTTTAATAAATCACGAATCATTTCTTCAAGAAAAAGAATTTTTACAACTTTACCGTTCCCAATTTTTGGAAATAAATTCTTTAATGGATGAAACCATTAAAAATTAATTTTCCGAAACAAAATTCTTATAAAAAAATTGCTGAATTTGGTAAAAATTTATTCATTTTAAAAAATTGGAAACGGACAAGTTGTAGAGAATTTTTTTCCTGAAAAAATGATCCGTGGTTTATTAGAATTAGATCTTTTTTAAATTTCGGTATGAAAAGTTTTTTTGATTTATAGAAATTTCTTGATTGTTTTTTTTTTTTCATTGAACTTAAGGGGATCCGCCACCTTTAATATTTTTATTTTTGAAGTTTAGACCTTCCATATAATTATTAAATATTAAAAAATCATATGGAAGGTCTAAACTCCAAAAATAAAAATGTTAAAGGTGGCGGATCCCCTTAAAAAATGAATGTCTGCGCAGTCGTATAAGTACATATGTAATGTGATTAACAGAAATATTTTCTTTAATTTAAAGAAAAAAATTTCTTCGTTCAAGGTGTAATAAAATGAAATAAATTATTTCTTAAGTTTCAAATAAATATTATTTTAAATCTAATAAATAATGTTAATTAAACAATTTCTTTCATTTAAAAAGGGCTTAAAAGGTGATTTCATGAAATTAAATAAATTTATATTTGTTCTAAAGGTTTTTTTACTTTTAATTAAAGAAATGAAGATAAAAAAACGATTTCTTAAATTTAAATAAATTTTTTTCTGGGTGCATATTGAATCTGAAAATTTTTCTTCTTTAATTTAATCTACACATTCTAAAGATTTATTAAGAAAATAAGTTTCAGTATCTATTTTCAATTAAGATGCGATACTTTTTACACATAACAACTGATTGTATATACAAAATAATAATTTTCCATGTCCATTAATTAAGCAGAAAGATGTACGTAATCGACATACTAAGCATTAATCAGGAGAATGTGCGATCAGCTGCACAAAATGTGTTACGTTTGTGACATACAAGTCTTTAATCTGTCCTCAACCAAATCAAAATTTTGCATCTAACCCTTTAATTATTTGAAGGAAGTCTCGAATTTGCAGAAATTTATAAAAAGAAACCTTATATTGCTGGGATTGTGACTTGGTTTTTTAAAATTTTCAAAAATCCTGCAATTACATGATTATTGTGCATTTAATTAAATTGTTAAAATTTGCTTCATTAAATATCCTATTAATGTAGATTCATATGAAGTCATTTTCATAAACAGTATAAGATATAATTACACGCAATGATGGGAATTAATGTATTTCAAATTGTCAATGAAACAACGATTTTTTCCAGTTCCTTTTATTAGTCGTAGTTCAATGATTCCTGAACAAAATATCTTGAATGATTCTGAATATGAAAATGCGTTACTTATAAATTATTTTATACAATTTCTTAAACTTTTATATAATTTGAATAATTGTAAATTATCGTTTTCTATGATTTATCTACCGATAGATAAACATTTTTTAATTATCTGTTCACTATCCTATTCTAGATTAGAAAAAATAACGAATATAAATGGAACAAGTTTTTAATTGAAATTATTTGTTTAATTTATAAATATACATTTCAATTTTAATACATTTTGAAAAATGTTGTTCATGTGCACAATTTTTCTTCTGGATTTCTTATTAATCATATGCACTCAGAAATATTTGGTTAATCCAATCAAAATTTGGTTCGATCAATCAAATAATTTTTTTTTTCAAACGGTTGATTAAATTTTTGATTCTTTCAACCAAAAATGATTTACTTAAATACGATTCGGTTAAATCAAATAACTATTTTTGTTGTTGTGAAATTTTCAATAAGAATATAATTTGATTTTTCAATAATATAATATCTGTATTTAGTACTATACATAATTAAGTCATATAGTTCTCACAACTATGATTATATTTAGTCAATACAACTATTAATTATAGTAATGACTTCTAGGAACTATATTTTATAATAAAATTACAGGAATATCTAAAATAAATTTCTTTTAGTGGAAGCTTCTACACTCAGAGAAAACTTTTATACAAATTGAAAATACCATTTTTTATCCTTTTCCTAATTCAAAATAAAAATTTATTTTTCTTAAAAAAATTTTTAATCAAAAAAAGTAACAAATCTATAAGAACAAGTTCGTTATTAAAATGATTCAAAAATTTAGCATTTTCATTTAAGCAGTGATTTTTTTAAAAAAATTGTTTTTTAAGGGCATGCGATACTTAGAAATTAGTAAATTTGATTGATTTTACGTTTCTGCATGTTTGTGTACAAAAGACATAAAATTTGGGAAATGGTAGATAAGATAAAAACGCGACGTAGATAGACTACTTTTGGTTTCGGAAATGAAAAAAGTCCAATTTCACAAAATATATCAACAAATTTGTTATTTGTTGCTACTTTTTTCAAGTATCACATGCCCTTAATTTGAAAAGTTATTTTTAAAAAAAGAAAGTTTTTTCAATTAAAATATTATTCTTTTTTTATTCTATGAGAATGTATGGATCTGTTTGATTCATAAAAATATTATTTAAATACAAACAACTTTTTTCCTCAGTCTAAAGTCACGACAGAAAGATTTTCCATTACCTTTTCTTTTCCATTTTATGGATATACTACTTTTAAAGTTTTGGCTTTTTCCTCTTAGTTTTTTTCGTTCTTTTAAGTGAACTGCACCCCCATCAGCTTAGAAGCATCAGAAGTGGATTGACGTCACTGCAAACTCGCAGTCAGTCAGTCAAAGAGGAGCTGGTGTGAATCCACTAAATCCTTTTCCCGTCTACAGTGAAATTCAAGTTCGGGATACTACGCTTGCTGAAAACGTTGCTCTGTCTGGGAGCCTCGCTTATAACATATAGGGTGTAGTCAAGCTGGTCCTAACCTATTCTATCGACTCAATACGATCTCTCTTATTGCGCTTGTATCAAGCTCTTCTTTCTTAGACGCAGTAAAAAGTACCACCCTACTAATAATGGTGCTTCACTCTCACCCTTATCTCACGTTACTTGGCTTAGCTTGTTTCAATCCTTTTACTAAAACGTGACTCCCTATAGTTCATTCAAAAGGATACTCCAATTGCTTTAGACAAGATTCAAAATCCAGTCACTGATAACTATATCTACACTTTTATCTTCCATCTTTCCTTTACTTCACTCAGAGTATAATCGAAATTAAGGGCATGTGTTACTTGAGAGAAGTAACAAGTTCATGTCAAGGATCCAGTTTTTACATGTTGCTTTAGCATTATCCCAAAATTTTGTTTGATAATTTCAATTATTTTGGACATACATGTAGAAACTGTTGTAAGGGCGTGTGATACTTAGGAAATTTTATTGATTTAAGATTCTATGTGTTTGTGTCTGAAATTCATAAAATTTGGAAAATGGTAGACTTGAAAAAATGCTATTGAATCTACAGCGTTTCTTCCAAGAGCATACGGAAAAAAATAGTTTAGTAAAGTTTATAGAACTGTTTAAGAGTTGGGGATACAGGCAGTCACGGAACAGAGTTCTGCAAAATTTATAGAACTTTTCAATATAAAATGCAAAACATTCAGGAAAAATTATTGAAAGTTCTAAATTAATTATGAAAAGTTCTATAAATTTTGTAGAACTTTGTTCCGTAAATGCCTGTATCCCCAACTTTTGAACAGTTCTATAAACTTTATTGAACTTTTTTTTCCGTGTATCGTTGATTGAAATCAATACACGCGGAAACCCAAGTTTACAATTTTTGCTAAACTATGTTTCAGTTTAGGGAAAAATGTGTCAATGTGAGAATTTTTTCATTGAAGAAAATTTTTTTAAATCAACGAAACTTTCTTCAATTCAAAGAAATTTTTTCTTTGATCGTATATTAAAGAAATATTTCTTTCATTCAAAAAAACTGCTTCCTCAGTGTAGACTGTATCAAACTTTACTACAAGCTTTACTAAAGTTTCATATTAATTTTCGAATCTTTAGTATTTTTACTGCAAAAAACTTCTAGTCCACTAAGAATTGCACCTCTATTTAACCTAGATTCCTAATATTTTTTAAAATCAAATTTAAAGAATTTGAAATCTTTTTGTGGAAAAAAAGACGTGCTCGACTGCGCTGGGATTCGAGCCGAGGTCTTTCGATTGACGGTCAACTGCTCTAACCAACTGAGCTACGTAGGTGTCCGACATCTCCTTCTCCACAGGAAGACTTCTTTTCGAAAGACCTGGGCTCGAATCCCAGCGCAGTAGAAAGCGTCTTTTTTCCACAGAAAGATTTCAAATTCTTTAAATTTGAATTTAATTTGCATTATTGCGATATAAGAGTTTGAAATTGTCTACGACTCCTGTCGGCAACGTATAATCGAAAGACCCGGGTTCAAATCCCGGCACAGATTTAAAATTCTTTAAATCTGAATTTTTTTAAATTATCATTATAAAATAAAACATATATTGCTTTCAAAAGTTTCTCCGTGTATGATTTAGAATTCGTAGCCTATTTATTGGTTTTTATAGCATATTTTTTTGAATCAATAATGTACATGCTTTCGGCAGAAATGCTATAGATTTAATAGCATATTTTTCTCAGTCTATAGAAGATAAAAACGGATGAAAAACATTTTCTAATAGATTTTGAAAGCAAAATTGTATTCATTTTGGACAGAAACATATAAAAACCACACATAAATCAAATTTGCTATTTTTCTAACTATTACATGCCTTTAAGCTCATGGACAAACTGGACCACGTGATGTCAGTAATTGCAATTACAGTATGTATAGTTATTTGAAAAATAATAACTAAAATGAATTTTTGGTACCAAAAAGACCTTTTCGGCTCTTTCAGTCACGTCTGTCTGGTACCAAAAATTTATTTTAATTATTAATTTTTGAATAACCTTACATACTGTAATTGCAATTACCGACGTCACATGGTTTTATTGATCCATGGCCTCAAGTAAAGAATACTTTTTATGATATTTATATATAAACTGAAATTTAATCGAACCCAAGAGTTACATATTTACTGTATTAGGTATTTAAGTAGAAAAATTATGTAATGGTCGTACATAACTTATATGTATGTTAAGGGTCGTTGCCAAAAAATTCAGAAAATTCTATCGATTTCTTGAAAAGAAATTCAGATTCAGCTAAAGTGAGGTATTTATTTCTTTAAATACAAAATGGAATTTAAATTCTAATTTAAGAAATGAATAATCATTTTTATAATGAACAGGATAAATAACTAGAAGATTTTTATTAATTATACGGTGCAGAGTTTGCAATAAATTTGTAACTTGCAAACAATCAACATTTTTGAGCCTTTATAAACATTTATGAAAGGATACAATAAATAAATTTTCAATATTTTAAAAACGTTCAAAAGATTTTTTTCGTGTTTTATTCTAAAATATGAGAATGAGCAGATATAAAACTTTAGGGAGATACTTTAAAATCCTTTTAATATCTTCAAATCTGGAATATCAATATCAATTCATAATTTTCAGATTCTTTAACTCAAGGCAAATGAATTTGTGTGAGCATTGATTATTTATAAAATTATTTAGTTATTATTTCCCAACTTTAGTTAGTCGATTTGTAGTTGGAGGACAGGTTACCATCCGGAAATTTGAGCTACTTTTTAATTTCCTAATTTGATCGAAAACACATAAAATTTCAATACTTTACTAAAAACTACCTCACTCAGAAAAAGATTTGGTTGATCTAACAAAATTATTTCATTGAATCATCAAAGTTCTTTAGCTAGTAAAATTTGGTTAATCTAAAAAAACATTTTAGTTGATTTTGATTAATTTTAAGTATTTATTGGATTTAACCAAAAAATTTAGTCAAGTCAATAAAATACTTTGTAAATTCAATGAAACGATTTTTTTCGATGAAAAATATTTTTTTTCTGAGTGATTTGATGGTGTGAATACACTCAAGAAAGAAAATAACTAAAAGTGTCATTTCAAATGACAAGTTTGCGCTCAGAAGGGCAAAATAGTAAGTAATACGGTCTTATTTTCGCAAGTGTTACCACTTGAATTGCACTATTAATCTTTTTTTTTATTTTTCGATATAGTTAAATGGTAAATAGTGCAATTCGAGTAGCAGCATTTAAAAAAAAAATTTTCTTTGCGTTTAATTTATCCTAGAAATTAAAAAACATATAATAAACAATGAAAATCCGTAAAATTACTTGGATTAAAATTCAAAAAATGTTGTCAACGAGTTGGAAAAGAAAACAATTTGTTTCTGTTTAAAATGTTTCTAAATCGCAAAAATACACTTAAAAAGTCAATGCAAGTTGTAATTAAATTATAGCACGTTAGTTGTGACCTAATGATGATGGAAAAAAATAGCGCGGCATAATAGTTATTTAGTAAAGTGGATCGCGTGCAGAGAACTTGAATAATCTCTCGTATCTGCTACTTTACGGCTTTTAATAAAATATTTCAAAAAGGAAGAGTAAATCATCGTTATCTTATCAGACCAGCTGGTGATACTGGTCGAGGACTACTATACCGGAAATGAGTGGTCGTTTTCTGTTTTTCGTCGATACTTGATTGTCGATAAAATGTTAGAAGGTAAATAAAAAAAGAAAATATTTCAGGGACTTCGACTTTGCGAGGATCAACCATACGAATTTAAACAATAATCACACCCCCATATTTTAGTCGACCACTAAAAAAGTATACTATGGTACACTCAGAAAAAATATTTGATTAAATCAAAAAAATTATTTGTTTGAAACACTTTCTTTGATATAAAGAAAAGTTTTGTTTTAAAGAAACAAAATTTGTTTGATTCAAATAAAATATCTTTGGACCAAATAAATATTTGTTCGAATCAAATAAATTTCTGCCTTGAATCAAACAAATTATATCTTTGATTATATATCAATGCATTAATTTCTTTGTTTTGAAGAAAAATTAATTTGATTCAAACAAATATTTATTTGGTTCAAAGATATTTTGTTTGAATCAAACAAATTTTATTTCATTTAAACAAATCATTTCTTTAAATCAAAGAAAGTCGTTCAAACAAATTATTTTCTTTGATTCAATCAAATTTTTTTTCTGATTGTACTACTATTTTATTAGTTACTCTCTAAATCTGAATCAGTGACCCCCTTTTGGCTGGTCAATCAGCCATTTTCACTGAAAATCAATGAAAACCCACTGGTTGTCCAGACAGAATTGAGTCACTGATTTCAATTCAATGAGAATCTCACTGATTCAAATGTAGGGAGTATAATTACCGCACATTATTTGCAGAAGTAAATGATTGCTTGAAGTAGTAAATTTACTAAAATTATTATTTTAGCTAATTAAATATCAGCAATAGTCATAAAATTTACAGGAACTTAGTTACTTATTTTTACAACTTGACTATTTAGTAAATTTTTCAAGAAGTTTAATTCAATTAAGTGATTTTCTGTATGTTTCATTTATCTTCCAGTACAATCTATTAAACTTGGATTTATTCGTATTTTGTAAAAATTTTACTGGTATAACTAACTTTCTATAAATTCTACGGATCTTATTTCTTCAACCAATTCATGATGACTACGCTGCCCCTTGTTTTTTTGACTAAATTGTTTACCCAATCTTTCACTTTCTTAATGACTATGCAAAAAGGGTACTAAGAAAAACTTGAAAACTTTGCCAATTTTATACATCTTACGTATATGTTTGTTAAGCAACGAAACTTTTGTCCACGATGCTGCGCAGCTGGATTTTTCCGATTCTATTGATATCTCGAGAAAATATGGCGAAGATTGTTATTTGTAGGAAAACAGCCAAGACATTGACGTTAAAGGCGATGTGTATAAGTTTTTTAAAGCAATGAGTATTAAGTTAAATTAAGAATGACATTCATGCTTTATAAATGTCCGAAAAACACAGAAAATATGGGTGAGTGGGTGTTGCAAAGGATAGGATTATTATGAAAAAATTTCATTGATTTAACCAATGATTCTTGGAAAAATGTCAATTTTTTAATAAATTATAGCACTTCTATTTCATTTATTGAGTCACTTATTTATTATTTGATTTGTAAATAAATGGTGTGACTGACTTTTGCTCAGTGAGTGTTAGAAATTACAAGGGAAAAAATACTTGTCTAAAATTACCAAACTATTTGGAAACGCGTGATAAATTCTAAAGCGACGTACTTTTTTCTAACAATTCACATTTATCAAGATTTCCATTATAGAAATCTATTATTCTTTACATCTATTATAAAACTTTTTTTTCTAATAATTCAATTTATTTTAACATCTATAGATGGGAATCTTTATCGGTAATTTAGCGTATTCTATAATAAAAATCCTAACAAATGTGAATTATTAGAAAAAAGTACGTGGCTTTAGAAATTATCATGCGTTTCCAAATAATTTGATAATTTTATAAAAATATTTTTCTTCGTGTATTAAACGCTCAGCGCCATCAATCAACCCGAACACGTGACTAAATTCCTGTAAAAGTTCCAGTAAAATAACTTTTATAGTTTACAAAATATCTTTTTGAATATTTATAAAATACAACACGAAGATAATAAAGAATTTCCATCAACTTGGTTTCACGAAAATCTTGCAAAGAAATTTGCAGTTAATAATTGTCAAAAAATTCCAGTTTTATTTTCTCTAAAAAAAATGGTTTTCAAAATGTTTACCAAAATTTGCTAAATTTTCAGAAATATACTTTGTACATTAAAAAAGTTATTTTGTATGAATAAATCAATTTAGGTACGCTTGATCCATGGCCTTAAGGGAATCCACCACCTTTAATATTTTTATTTTTTGAGTTTAGACCTTCCATATAACTTTTTTTATGTTTAGTACCTTTATTCAGAAAGGTTTTGGGTTTTTTCGAAAATTCTAGTACCTTTATGTATTTTTAAACTAAAAATTTTTAGTTTTAAAATACATAAAGGTGCTGGAATTTTTAAAAACTCCGAAAACCTTTCTAAATAAAGGTACTAAACAGAAGAAAAATTATGAGGAAGGTCAAAACTCAAAAAATAAAAATAAAAATATTAAAGGTGGCGGATCTCCTTAAGAAAAATAAAAACTACACCCTTAAAAGAACCTTAAAGTTTTAGCAACATTTTAATAAAGAAATTACTGGAATTTTCGTAAGTAAATATCAAATAATTTTATTGCAATTGCAATCACGGTATTTAAAAATCCATTCAAATTTCTAAAAATGTAATATAATTGATAAAATGTTTTAAAAAATGTTAATAAAACTAAATTTATCAATAAAACTGAATATTTTTGATTGATTGGTGGTTTGAATAGGAGAAAAATTTGAGCATAGATGGAAAAATGATGGTGATAAGGTGAAGTAAAGCATATCAATAGCGATTATGAAACAGGTAGGATTTAGCGATAACACTTTGGTCAGTCTTATTTCACCGAACTGGAGTTTACACAGAAGTAGGTACTATGAATAGAGAAAGTGACTCGGTGACACAGTATTCTTCCGAGCTTCTATTTCTGCTCAGAGATCCACGCCAGAGCTTCAAAGAAGTACTTATTTTTAAGTTATAAGAAGCACGCGTTTTCGTAATTCCAATTTCCACCTTTATCTTGCATCACGCTATGTAGGCCTAGTCTAGCATGAAATACAGATCTAAATACAAGAAGTTCAAGTTTTAAAATAGATTTCAATCATATTTCCAACTCATCAATACTTCAAATATCTGATTACTTTTAGCTTCTCAAAATTTTCAAATACCCGAGTCGCTTCTTACTTTTGTGAAGTTTAGTACGTTTTTCAGATAAAATTCCTAAAAATTAATAAAACAGGAGAAAGTTCAACAACTGAATTTAGACAAAAAGAAGTTAAAGGGAGAAAAATGGATATTCATAATCAATATCTAGATATTCAACGATGTGATAAGCATATTATATATTCGGTTCTAACATCTAAATATTCAGCTATAATATCTTAAATATTGATTGTTAGAAATTTTGACCGTAATTTCCCGAAACACGTGACTGGAGTTTTATTCAGTTGCAATTTCGTGAAATGAAGATAGAATTTCAGACAATTCAGTTACTTTTTAGTAAATTTAAGAAACAATTTCTTAATTTTCAGTTACAAAGTGTTGAATATTCTGATACTTGTATCTGGAAATTCTAAGACTTGTAAAAGGAATAATTTCATGTCTTGAATAAGTAAAGTTTTATGCAGTTACATGTAATTGAAATTTTTCTTACACTTTCGTAATTTTATGATAAATTTTACAATAATTATGTTACAGTTTAGTAGTTTTAAATTCTATGAAAATTGAGTTGTTTCATAATATTAAGAAAAATTTTAGATAATTCAGTACATTTTCCACAATGTTGAGATACCTTTACTCAAAAACATCATAAGTATCGCCAAATTTTACGTTACCCTTTTATCACAAAAATTTTATAAATTTCCGAACATTTCTATAACAGTGTAGATATTCCAACTGAATATATAAGATGCTCGTCATATAGTTGAATGTCCATTTTTCTCCGTGTCACAGTTAAAAAATCTTATGTCTAGAAATACGTCTAAAGGACGCCATTTTGTACGTCCTTTTTGACTTCCTTTAGTACACTTATCATTTTTTTTAATTTCTACTTTCTAAGTGTAATTTATAAAAACATTGTTAAATGCAATAAACGAGCCACGAAATATTGTATGATATGCTTAATTTTATTCTCTTTAAACAAATGGAATTAATAGTGGCATGTTTTTATGTTTTATACACGGAAAACTCCATATTGCTAGGGTGGCAATATTAGAGAGGTCGCAAAGTTATGTTGTCGTTCTGAACACGATACAAAGATTATTATGGTCGGAAGTATACACGTAGCGCTCTGACAGCGCTTTACTTTCTATAAAACGCTGTGTCGCTGTCAGATCGACACACTTCGCTACGATCGCGATACACTGCATAAGGATCTCAGCTATAAGAATTAAATAGTTATGAGAATAATATATGCATTTACATGTCGCGTAAACGATTTTTTCAGCATAATTATCAATGCGTAAAAGAACAAAAAAGCTTACATGACAATTTTGGAATAATTGTTATTAAATTGATATCTCAAGTTACAAATTCAACGAATACAATTGTTTTCAGAAAACAGCATTGACATAATGACATAACTATGTCAAAATGAGGCAAGATTTAAGGTCACACGAAAATTTACCTGTGCAGATAGATCTTACGTATAGACGCTGCAACGCCACCGCGACGCTTTCGCAGCTCTACCGTATGGGTGTCAGAGCGATACACTTTTTGTGGCTGCCGCAGAGATACGTACTATATACTACTACTAGAGCGAAACTGCATCGCTACGGGGGCTACTTTGAGAGTTTCGCTGTATTAGGATTTTGAAAAATTAATAAGTCTGTAGCGCTGTCACAGCGATATGGAGTTTTCCGTGTAGTTATACTCTCTAAATCTGAATCAGTCAAATTTTTGCTGATTGAATCAGTGATTTGCCTTTTCACTGATTCATCAGTGAAAAAATATTTTTCACTGTCAAATCATGAAAAAGTACGTATTTCTAGGCGTATAATTTTTTAACTGGTAGAAAAATGGCCTCTTTTCTTCTTTTGTCCTTTATTTCTGAGACTAAAATACACCGTTTTCAAGGCTAAAAACCAAAATTGAAATTGATTAACGAGCAAGTGTTATGTGTTCGTTATGGAATGAATGGTTCGTCGTGTTTAAAATTTTTCAAGCGAAAAGTTACAAGTCTCATTCTAGAAAACTAAACCTCAAGTGTTTAACAAGGTGACTAGACGTCTTTACTCACACGGGTACCCTAGCTTTAAGTTGAGCCAATCAAGTTTGTACTTCGTTCATCATATAGCTATAAAACTCGAAGACCTTCGTCTTTCATAGGCTTCATCTCGCGTGAAGTTCAAAAAGGTGACTCATAACATAAGCGAGTAAGCACCGGCTCGAAAAAATGACTCAGATTGTTCGCAGCCTTTCACCTCCAATAAGAGAAGCTAGACAGCAAGACAGCAAATATTGTGTACACAACGTTAGTTCAAAGTAGAGGATTATCGTTGCTTTTATGAATATTGAAATTAATCTATTTTCCAACAGCTCTTTTTCAATTAAAAATAATTATATTTTAATTGATGGAATTTGCGGTTTAATAAATGTGCATGAACCCAACTTGTAAAATAATAAAATGGTACGTTGTCGGACAAAATTGGATGCAGGGTCTACAAATGATTAAGTCGATTTAATCAGAGGTTTCGGCTCAGATCGGAGCCCTCATCAGTGATATTTATTAAAATTATTAAAATACAAAAAAGAGTGGCGCTAATTTCACATTTTTAGGTATAACTACAGTACTTAAACTTATAATACAAAAAAGTATATGTTAAATTAAATTTATGAGTGAAAATGGAACAATTTGATCCAGTTTCTGCATGTTTGTGTCCAAAATACATGACATTTCGTTTTCAAAATTTGGGAAATGGTAGAGAAGATTAAAACGGACGTAGATAGACTACTTTTGGTTTTGATAGTAAAAAAAATCTCCGATATATTTTCCTAAAATTGAACTTTTTTTCATTTTCGAAACCAAAAGTAGTCTGTCTACATTCTACACCCGTTTTCATCTTCTCTACTATTTCCCAAATTTCGAAAACAAAATTTGATGTACTTTGGACACAAACATATAGAAACCCAAAATTAATCAAATTTGCTAATTTCCTAAGTATCACATGCCCTTAAATTTATTTCTTTGGTGCAAAGATGTATTGAACAACTTTGATCTGCCCTATTAGAAAAATTTAAATAGATGTGCTACATTTCTCAGAGAAGTTTACAGGGATTCCTTGAAGAAATGTAAATTAAATACTTAAGTTTAAACTCGAATCTACTGAAAAATTCTTTGGTGCGTAGCTGAATTGAAAGAGCTTGATTGAGGTCATTAGGTCTTTTTTTGAACTATCTTACCCAAAAACTATTTTAAAACTATATTGAAATATGTATATATATTTTTGTAACTACTCTGAGAAATGTAGCACATCTATTTAAAGTGTTTTAAAAGGGCAGATCAAAGTTGTTCAATACAGCTTCACACCAAAGAAATCAATTTAAGTACACCTTCTGTTCTGGCCGAATATCCAAACCTTCCATTTTCACTTATGAATTTAATTTAAAATATCAAGTACTCGTTTTTTTGTATTATATGCTTAAGTACTGTAGTTATTCTTGAAAATGTGAAATTACCGCCACCTTTTTTGTATTTTTTAAATGTTAATCAATATCACTCATGACGACTTCGATCTGAGCCGAAATGTCTGATTAGATCGACTTAATAATTTTTGGACCCTAAAGCCAATTTTGTCCAACAAAGTACCATTTTATTAAAATTGAGGGTCAATACAACTAACACTACGTTTAATTATAAAATAATAGTTAAAATCTTTGAAATATCAACACTAAATATAAAAAAGATTCAAATATATAAAACTGCAAATTAAAATTGCTGAATTTTAATACAAATGTGAATATAAGACATTTGTACAATAATTATATCTTACGAGTAACATAAGAAAGACACGAACTCTTACATTTTGTAGGTAATACTAGAGCTTGTAAATTAATGTGACAGTCCATATTTAAAAAAGCGTTGAGTCATCAAAAAGAAGTGTGAACATTACAGGTGTGACAGAAAAAACTTGTTACAGTAGCAAATGTTTTTTCTGTGCGAACTTTTTACCTTCGTGTGATTATTAAATTGCTTCGGTTCATTATACACGCGATCGAATGTATATAGAGTGACTACTCGGTACTAATTTTCAAGCCAATTTGAAGGGATGAAATTTAAATTACAATCAGTGATTATATATTTTGGAAAGAGATATTAATAAACTTGTTGCATTTAATTTCAATGATTTGTACCATATTCTAATTAAATGATTAAACTCGCTGAATAAAGTTGATGGTTGTCATAAAAAGAGCTCTCTTAAGGGGATCCGCCAACTATAATATTTTTATTTTTATTTTTTGAGGTTAGACTTTCCATATAATTTTTTTTATGTTCAGTACATTTATTTAGAAAGGTTTTGAGAGTTTTTAAAAATTCCAACACCTTTATCTATTTTTGAACTAAAAATGTTGAGTTTTTTGGGCATTTTTTTGAAATTTTCTGACTTTGAATAACTTTTTTGTTTTTAGACCAATTGTCATGATTCTTCTTTTATTTTGTTCCTTACAACGTGTAGAAGCTTTTTGGGTATGGAAAATAAGGTAACATGGCTGAAAAAAAAGTTACAAGTAAAATAAAATAAAAAAATCTGCCCGCTTCGCGGGCACATTTTCATCGCGCTCTTCACGCGCAGCTCGCTTCGCTCGCAAGTTTGAGCACGCCTAGGGCGCGCGATTCGATCGTCGCGCTTCGCGCTCCGTTCTTTCTGGACCTCGCGCTTCGCGCTCGGTCTTGTGCTCTTCGCATACATTTAAGTTTATTTCTTATATTTTGATACTGAAGCTCAAACCAATTTTATAATAATATTACAGATGATGTGAATTACACATTTTCTCAAAGTCACTGAATTTCTTTTTGAATTTAAGTGAAACAGGAAATTCAATTTACTTAAGGATCTATCGGCCTTAAGGAACACATTCTCATCAGGACACTCGCACTTCGCGCTCGATTTTCTGTATACATTTCACTCACTCATTTCAGTCACTTTTTAATAAATTACATGATTAAAAGAATTTACTTTCTTTAACATATCTAAAAAGGAAAAACAATCGTAGACTTTATTTAAGGAAACGATTTTGCAGAACAACGCTTATTTCGTATCTCACATATTTTGGTGAAAAAAATCGAATTTTTTCAATATTAAAAATCAAAACATAAAATATACATCCTGTCCCGAAATTTCTTTATCAGAATTTGTAGACCTCATTTAGGCAAACAATTTTCCATTTAAACGTTTTTTTTGTATTTCACATATTTTGCCTAAAAAATGGAATTTTTTCATTTTTATCGTATTTTTTGGAATTGAAACGAAAAATATATGTTTTTTCAGAAACTGCGCCAGACAAAATTTGTAGATCGATCAGTTGGATGGATTTCATAGGAACATAAGGACTCTTCAGTCTTAAAAACGATCGATTTAGAGTTTTCGTCTTTCAAAGAGTATTCAAATAGAACACACATTTTTTTCAATCAGTTCAAAATGTCGTGTATCATAAAATTTTTATACGGAAAAAAATCTGTAAGATTTACTGAGTTAATGAGTTGAAATAGTGACAACATAAAATTTCTGAAAGTTTAATAAATATTTATCAGAATTTGTAGACCTCATTTAGGCAAACAATTTTCCATTTAAACGTTTTTTTTGTATTTCACATATTTTGTCTAAAAAATGGAATTTTTTCATTTTTATCGTATTTTTTGGAATTGAAACGAAAAATATATGTTTTTTCAGAAACTGCGCCAGACAAAATTTGTAGATCTTTTTGAAACTAACAACTTTGTATTCTTACGTTTTTTTCTTATTTTACATATTATTGTTAAAAAATTGAATTTTGGATTTTCAATAGATTATTTTTGAATTAAAAAAAAAATATGCATCTTATGAAAAAATGTTATAATTCAAATTTGTAGGTCTTTATGTAGAAAATAATATTGTATCATAACGTTTTTTCGTATCTCGTATAATTTAACTGGAAAATGGAATTTTGATATTGACTTTTTTCGAATTTGAATATGCTGTAACATTTCTAATTTTGATTTAATCAAAAAACGTTATCAAGATAATTTTTAGAGATTTATGAGCACTATCTAAAACCAGTATTAAAATTTTTGATTTTTTCAAAAAATTATTTTCAAAAACACAAAAGTAGTGCTCAATCCCTCAATTTTGATTGGATGTGGCTGGTTAACGAACTTGTCCTTACTTTTTCGGCTCCGATAAAGTGTACCAAAGCTCAATTCAATCTGATAATTCTATCGACAGTTATGCCGCACACGACCTACAGACAGACAGACAAACAGACACTTTCGTAAAAATCCTTTTTTCGGACTCAGGGGGTCTCAAAACGTAAAGATTTGATGAAATTTTCGAAAGTCATTTTTCACATAAAACCAATACCTTCTCATCCATGATGAGAATGTAATAATAAAATTTATATGGAAGGTCTAACCTTAAAAAATAAAAATATGAAAGGTGGTGGATCTCCTTAAGAATGATCCCAGTTTTTAATTTGAATGATTATATCTACCAATTCCCTAGAAATTTTTCTTCCAAATTTGAAAAATAAAATATTGTACGTGTTACCATCGCTGTATTATAACCAGTTGAATACGTACATCAACTTGTACGTAGATATTGTAAGGGTATCTTTCTTTTGATGTAAGGAAAAAATTATTAGGAATAATAAAAATATACCATTAGTAGAGAAAAACCGTAAAATTTAAAAAGACACGTTTGGACTTAAAAATCCAGTTCATTTTTTGTGGCTAAAAAAGAAAGTAATCAAGATTTAAAGAATGAGGTGACCGGTTTTATAGCCTCAGGTGATAAGTGACGGAACTCTTGTATAAAAAAGCAAGTCGATGCCATATTTATGTAGGTAATTATTACGTGACACCATTTTCATTCAAGTTGGAGTATATATACAATAATTTCATATTTGTTTTGATATTTTTATTGAGGCCAACAATAAAAGTATGAAATACCACCTTGTGATGGCCCAACATACTTATTTTATTAAACATTTCAAAATGTCGTATGATTAACTTAGGAAAGTTTTCTAAAGGGATTAAAGACTTTCTATGGTTTCTGATTTCCCTCGATTCAGTTGGATGGATTTCATAGGAACATAAGAACTCTTCAATCTTAAAAACGATCGATTTAGAGTTTTCGTCTTTCAAAGAGTATTCAAATAGAACACACATTTTTTTCAATCAGTTCAAAATGTCGTGTATCATAAAATTTTTATACGGAAAAAAATCTGTAAGATTTACTGAGTTAATGAGTTGAAATAGTGACAACATAAAATTTCTGAAAGTTTAATAAATATTTCAGTACAGTTTACCGGTTTCCTGTAATCATAACAGATTTGTCGATAAATATTGCAGAAACGTCTATTGACAAAACATTTTAAATAAAATTCCTTATTCTGTAAATTTAGCAGATATTTATATGATATTTATCGAGAAATTTGTTATGTTTACAGAAAAACGATGAAATCTATTGAAATATTTAATAAATTTACAGACATTCTATGCTGTCACTATTTTAATTCATTGACTCAATAAATGTGACAGATTTTTGTTTCGTGTAAAACATAAGCACTTCAATCTCTTATTTAATTCTCTGAAGTTATATACAGGGTGATCCGTCAATAGTCATAAAGTTTTGAATGTCAAATTCTTTGTTAAAAACCAAACAAGAAATCATATTAACAAAATGTTGTGCCAACAATAGTTTTCAAACTATTAAGCATTGCAATTGGCCAATAGAAACTCACTATTACCGCGCGCCCATAAGCTTCCTGCGCGAATTTTGCATCAAGATTCACTTCAGATCAGTAGAAAAATATTCTCAACCAGACAAGAGACAAACTGTTACTGAACCAACATGAAGTTGGAAACCATATCGCCGTCAATTGTTCATTGAGCTTCCCACGATTTAAATACGAATTACAGAAATTACTGAATTTTCCATGAATTTGGACTTTTTATGCATAGGAACAAAATGACGCCTTTTAAGATTTAATTAGTGAATCGATAAAAAATTCGCGCAGGAAGCTTATGGGCGCGCGGAAATAGTGAGTTTTTATTGGCCAATTGCAATGCTTAATAGTTTGAAAACTATTGTTGGCACAACATTTTGTCAATATGATTTCTTGTTTGGTTCTTAACAAAGAATTTGCCATTCAAAACTTTATGACTATTGGCGGATCACCCTGTATACCCAACTGGAAAGATACACCCAGAAATAAAAATATAGTTGATCTAACCAAACTATTTTGCCCAATAAACCAAGATGTTTGGTTGAATGAAATAAAATTAGTTAAATAAACAAACTTTGCTTGAAGCAACAAAAATATTTGATTCAACCAAATTTTTAGGATAGTTCAACTAAACATTTTGTTCGCCGTATAAAAAAATTGTATGATTAAACAAACAAAACTTTTGCTAATTCAACCAAATATTTATATTTAATTAATTAAACCTTACTTTATTGCTGGCATAGATACAGCAATATTGAATATGTATTTTGACCATCCAATTATAACTGAATGAATATGAAGGAATCAACCATATTATTGTTTGTTATGACAATGTTTATTGTTTACTTATCCATATTATATTTCTGATTCGACCAGTTTTACTTGCCATATTTCAATTGCTGTTTTCAACATACTGCATAGTTTAGAGAGATATATTGTATTATAAATGCAATTGTAAATTCCTCCCAATTGAAAAATGTTACGTCTAGAAATACGTATTTTCACGTAAAAAGAACGTAAAAATACTCTCTAAACCTGAATCAGTGAAATAGTCACTGATTATATCAGTAAAAATATATCAACTGATGATTCAGTGCCCTGCTTTGATTTCACTGAGGAATCAGTGAACGCTTCAGGTGAAGATAACTTTTGAATTCGCGAATTCAAAACTTTCATCTACACTTTACTGATTTATCGTCCCTTAAAAATAATAATTACGTAATTTCGTTTTAGTGTTGTTTAGCCGAAAATAAACGAGTTCATCGATCGTTAAAATAAATTGCTGGTTTTATTACTCCCACCTGAAGCTTTCACTGATTCAATAAGTGAGTTCAATATATTTCACTGATTCATCAGTCGAATTTCACTGATTCTCAATGAAAAACTTATAGCTGCTGCCTTCAGTGAATAGTCACTGCGAATCAGTGGCCGTTCACTGATTCAGGTTTACAGAGTACGTCACAAAGGTCGTATTTTTTTCGTTCAAAAGGACGTCCATAATTGGGATACTAATGGACGTTCTTTTTGACTACGCTAATAATTTTGGTCAATTTTTATTTTCTAAGTATAAATTATAAAAACATTGTTAATTGCGATAAACATGCCACTATTAATTCCATATGCTTAAATTAAATCAAATTTATCCCATTTAACAACGTTTTTATAAATTACACTTAAAAAGTAAAAATTAATAAAAATGATTAGAGTACTAAAGGCCGTTAGAAAAGACGTACTATTTCACGTCAGAAAGGACGTACAAAAGGACGTCCTTTACTATCCCAATTTCGGACGTCTTTTTGGACGTCCTTTTTAACGTGAAAAAGCACGACCTTTACGACATATTTCTTTACACCCTTTTAGACGTGAAAAATACGTATTTTTAGACGTAACTGAAATCTGCTATGTGAATCCGAACCTATCTTGGGAAACAAACTCATACCTCACGTATTTTGTTACAGAGCGTAAGTCGTTCCGCTACAACTTTTATCAAAAAGGAAGTGATGGTTATGTAGGTCAGTGCACAATCATCAAAACCATCAGACATTACGCGCTGCTTTGAATTCCCAAAACTCTGTAGACACTTTCATCTATATTTATCGAGTTTTAAGAATTCGTAATAGATTCATAATACCAACATAGTTAGTATTATAAAATTTCTTGCAGGATTAACTGGAAGTAGTAGGTAGTTTAAGATCTGAAATGTTGAGGCAAACAGTTGTGCGGCGCACGTTCTCAATCTTGAAGAAGGAGAAGCTGCCATAAAACTGCTACCGCTGTTTATTAGAGGTGCCTTGTGCAAATTTAGACTCGTGTATTCATATTCAACTTTTATGAGTATGTGAGCTTGAAACTATGCAAGTATAAGTGTACTTTATTCTCATGGCTCGTATATCGCGCATTCTTTCAAAGTTACGCATACATGCTTAACCCATATGCGATGCAAGAAGCTGCCAATCTCATGGACTTTTGAGTTTAAATTGTGTTTTGATTAAAATCAATAGAACCGAAAATACTCTTCTTATTCATCGATGATAATGTACCATAGGTTAAAGAATTCTTCGGGAGAAAATGAGAGTATTATGATAAGATACGAAAACAAAGGAGGTTATCGGCGAACGTTGACGATTTCACGCGTATTTTCTTTGCGAAATTTAAGAATGACAGCGCTTGAAATATTGAGAATGAACAACGCCAGCACATTAGAAGTTATGCACTCAAGACTCAAGTTACGGAAAAACAATTCATGCTTGTAAGCTATGCAGATCAATTCTACAATTACTTGCAAAATTTGTTCAGTGCACGAAAATTTTCTGAGTAATTCTTTTACTAGCAGATCACTCAAAAAAAGATTGAGTATTTTGTTGTTATATGGACAACAAGATATTTGACTAATTCGAAAAGTTATTCCATTGGCTTAAGACATTCAAAATCTTCAAGTAATTCGAAACAATTCGAATTCTTAAATTTGGACTAAAACAAACATGCAAGCCACCCGGTTGGTAATCATGGAAACCTAACAAAAAAGAAGGAAAGTAAAAAGAAAAGAAAATTCTTTAGTTCAGAAAAGGAACAAATAGGTAATCACCGCAAATTTCTCAAATCTGGTAGCGCATTCGGAAACAGCGACACAAATATCTCTGTTTCTTAATTTTTAACAAGACTATGGATTTGTCAAAATAAGTCGATCGTCTTGGATATGTGATTTTGAATATGAATTTGAATATTTTATTATATATGTATCCTCCATATTAGACCCGCCATTTTGAAATTCTGATAGCATATTCGTGATCAGCGACCCCGAAAACTCCTATGAACCGATTTTTATAGAAAACCGATTTATTTTTTAATCTGACATAAATTTTTCAAGAAGAATACGCAATTTTTAAGTATTTGTTTATTAATATAAACAAATTTATAAGCCATATATGAAAAATATATTCTGATTTTTCCAAATCATTTCAGTCGATTATGTCGATCATTAGAAGAGTGTATCACTATTAGTGACAACACAAAAAAAAGTAATAAAATCGTCGGTTAACTAATTTAAATAATTCAACATTTTTGCCCAAATTTGGTCGTTTTTTTTGTATTTTGAGAGTTCTAACGGTTTCGAATTCTTGAAATTTTGAATTATACTTTTGTTTGGACGTTAAAATGAAGTTAAGTTTGTAGTGATACGGGTTCGAATTTAGTTTTTAATTTAAGTTAAGTCATTAAATACTTTGTAAGTTCAACAAAACGATTTTTTCCTGAGTGGAACAATTTTTTGTTTTGAAAATGGGAGATGATATATTTTTATATACTGAAAGTGTTTGACAAAATATTAGTTTCTGATTTCTATGTTTTGACATATTATTAGACGATTTAAATGAATTATTAAACGATTTATAAAAATCTACTTCGACATTTTCTTAAAAATCATTTCTTTTGAATTGCAATGGAGGAAATGATTGTTTTAAAACAGTATCAACACAATAAAATGTGATAACAATAAATCGTTAAAACGAGAAAGGGCATAGGCCAGCCATATTTATAGTCTTTCTTAAATCGTGAGTCATCAATAACATCGAGGTTATTGTCTATCTGTTACGAAATCATTGAACTTTCGATGCTTTTAATTTACCTCTAATGAAAACACAAATAATTTATTAATAGTAAATCAAATATTTCGACAATAATCCAAGGAAAACAATGTATCTTAAGAAATGATTGCACCCAAGCGAAATACGTGATTGTATCGGATAAAAATAAAATTTTTTAGTACTTTTCTTCTTATAATCAGTTAAGCTGTTATTATGAAAGTATATGTATAATCATAAAAGAAACATAATCTTATCTCTAACATCACGTAACCTCTTATAAGGCATCGTGCTTTTTCTCCTTAACGACTGACTATAATTCATACCATCAATATAAAAAGCACAAAATAACAGCAAACAGATCTAAAAATTGTTTATTTTGACGATTATCTTTATGGGATTATCATTATATCAATGAAACGTGCAGAATCTGAAGACACTTGTATTTTTTCAACACAGATAGATGTAAAACATATTCGATAATTTTTCGGTAAAAATATATCTGGGCCTCGTAAATTTTGTTTTTGTAGACGCATTTTTCTCATCCTTCTCCAACATCTGAAAAGAATCCGCTTTAACATCATGATGGGTTGCATGAGTGCAAAATTTTCAGGTCATTGCCTCTAACCACATCGATGCAGTATTCTGTATTCGAAGGTTTTGGTTTTTTCATTCTCAACAGATTTATAATTTGCCCGTTTTATCTTTACAGACAAACCTACACGTATGAAAACATTCATATGAACCAACTATCTTATTCAATGACTCATTCATATATATCTGTAGGCCGATTTCTTTCTTTTTTCCGACATCGCTTTTCTCTTTCATTGCAGGGATGAAATGGCAATTTCATACGTTGCGAGTTAACTGTTGGCGTCAATATTAACCGCAGCATTGCTTTTTTTGACACTGGGAGGCATTTTCGGTCGAAATTGCTTTTATGCGTTCGTGCTGAAAGGAAATTTGGTTCAGTAACCTCGTGAGAAATATTTTGAAGGTTCATTTTAATGAATCTAAATTTTTGTTCAATTATCTAATTCTTTTATAAAGAAACTACTTTTTAAATTAATTATATTTATTTCCATTAGAAAAATTTCAAAAACACGCTTTTTTAATTTTGAAAACTTATGGAATCTTTAGGAAAATCTATTTTGTCTTGATTCTATAGAATTTTTCTTTGTATATATAAAAAGAGCAACAGCAAATTGAAATTTGCAAAAACCAAACATGATACGTTACGTGTCTACACCTAGAAAAAAGTTTCTTTGATTAAAAAAAAATTTCTTTGAATCAGACAAATTTTTACATTGCTATACGGCTAAAGAAAAGTTTCTTTGATTCAAAGAAATTTCTTGATTTCTTTTTCCTTCGAATTTAAGAAATGAATGCCTGCACAGCCGCATAAGTATGTGCACTCAGAAAAAATATTTGATTCAATGAAAGAAAATAATTTGTTTAAAAGGCTTTCTTTGATTTAAACAAAATATCTTTGGGCTAAATAAATATTTGTTTGGATAAAATTAATTTTTCTTCAAAACAAACAAATTATTGCATTCGTATATGGTCAAAGATATAATTTGTTTGATATAAGGCAGAAATTTATTTGACTTGAACAAATTTTTTGGTTCAAAGATACGTTGTCAGAATCAAACGAATTTTATTTAATTTAAATAAATCATATTTTTAAATCAAAGAAAGTCTTTTAAAGAAACATTTTTCTTTGATTCAAGGAAATTTTTTTTCTCAGTGTGTGTAATGTGATTAATAGAAATATTTTCTTCAATTTAAAGAAAAAATTGTCTTCTTTTAAGGTAATAATATAAAATAAATTATTTCTTAAGTTTTTGCCGGTATTGTATTTGAATCAAATAAATATTTTTCCAAATCAAATAAATAATGTTAAAAAAATCATTTCTTCCATTCAAAAACGACTAACAAGGTGATAACTTTTTAAATTTACAAAGTATCTTTCTGAACATTTGAGAAACGTAACAAAAAACAATATATCACGTCTGTTAACTTCTTTATAGTAAAAATTTGGAAAAAAATTCGAAAACTTATCGATAATTACAGTTACCTGTAAATTTTTTTGCAAAATGTATACTCAAACGAAGTTGACAGACGTTCTTTATTGTTCCCTGTTGTATTTTCCAAATTTTCAGGAAGAAATTTTGTAAAATAAGAAAGTTATCTTACCCGAACTTTTACATGAATTTGGTTACGTGATCTGGTTGATCCATGGGCTTAAAATCAAATAAATTTATATTTTTTCTGAAGGTGTTTTTACTTCGAATTTAAGAAATGAACTTTAAAAAACGATTTCTTAACTTTAAATAAAACTTTTTACTGGGTAGATAAACAAAAAATAAATTAGATTTTAAATGATTTAGTTAAATTCGAAATTTTTGCCAATTATTTTATGAGAATCGTCAAATTATAATAGACATTATGAATATGTTTACAATTACAGTAGGAGATGTAAAAGGCATGTTTTTCAATTTTCCCAATAACGACATTTTATATTTATTGGCATTGATCTTTACCGATAACTTCTATGTAAGACATGTATGAGTTTAACCTGTTTCTCACACGTAAATCGTAAACACGTGGTTTGCGAGTAACGTATTCGTCATGCACGTGTTCTTTGGATTCTTATTATTAGAACCCAGTTTTATTGATCTTGTATAAATACATCAAGTCTTCCGCTGCTACTAGAAAATTACATTACTATCTTTATCAGCTGATCGATTACGATAAGTCAAATAAGATACAGATCAAGGAATCAAACAAAGTGAATAATCACAACCAATAATAATATGAAAATTCATGTTTCGTATTAATGTTAATTACTTTTTTTTTAATAATACAAATTATGGTAAAATTTTATTATAATTCTTGGCGCATGGAACATTTTTGAAAATTACTTAAATTAATGTGCGATCAAGGTTCGATAGTGTGGCGAGTAAGTTAATCGTTGAACAAAACAAGCCTTCGATCAATTGATCACTGAGAAACTAATTGTTCAGCCTCAGCAGTTGAATCAGAAATATTAAACGATTGCCTACTCGACGCCTAACTCATTTATTTAATAGTCTGGCTTTGCTACGAGGGTTCATGTCGTGAAATAGATATGTTATTTGTTTTAGGTGATTTATTAATTTTCATTTCCTTGCGAAATATACTTGTAATTAGTTATAATTTATAAGCATTTCAAAACCATATAAATTTTATTTAATGCAAGAAATTTTTCAATTCTGTTTAATTAAAATTACGGAAGCGATTTTTATTATACCTAAATATGATTGAATCTGATATAAAATTTTTTTAAAACATAAAAATACTACATAGAGAAAAATTGATTGCAAAATCTAGATTATAAAAGTTAGGATTATACCCCATGAAATATATATAACACAATGTGATTCGTAATCTAGCTCTCAATATCCGAAGATAATATCGGTTAATAACTTTGGATTTCAAACTCTTATAATGTTTAGTAGCATCTGTTTATAAATCTATATTTGAACTCGTACACGTACTTACAGTTTCGAACGTTCATTGAACGATAACCAAATTTTTTCTTTCAAAACAAAGTTAATTAATATGTTTATATTCAGGAACTTTCAAATATACATTCTGTCATGAAATATACACTATTTTTTGATTTACTGGGGCAAAAACGAATCATTTCATTTTTGAAAAAAATATTTTCTTTCGTTCAATGAAGATTTGGAAGCACAATTCGGACTTGGAAGTTTTAGTTGGTATTACAAAGTACAGTTTTCATGCATTGAGAGTTTCAAGACTAATTGGAATGTATAATCGGGTATGAATGAACAGATTTATAATGTTTTATTTGTCTATAAATTCTTATTTCTTTGACTAGTGTAACCTTTTGAGCAACTTGGCCTGATTTTTGTAAATACATTTGCATATTTTATTATTTACTGTTATTATAGATTCTTATTGTGTCATTAACAAAAATATATAATTAATAAACGTATATACAATACATTGTTTACATTTTTTAATATTTCGAATTCAATAAAGGCAAGCTTCAATATAAAATAGCATTGAATTATTGTTAATGAAATATAATTCTTGAGTTGATAGATTTTTTTGTCTTTAAACAATAAATCATACGTTATGACCCTAAATATTATCCACTATAATCTTTTTTTAATATTCATGGATAAACGGGTTTATAATCTGTTTGAGGTATAATTGTACCAAAAATCAGATCACTGGATAAAAAGTTTTTCTGTGATTTTAATACTTGAAGTGATATTACCAGTCATATCTTGAGAAAGAAAAAGATTATTTTTCATGAAAACAAATTTAAAGCTTACGAAAAATGATACTTTTAATAATGTTTTTTGAAAAAAGATTTTTCCTTACTATCGCTTACCAATTTTTTATAAATGATTGAATTCTCATAAATCATTGCTTATTCCTTCGGACGAAATATTCTCTAAAATTCTACTGTGTCTAATTTTAAAAGTATAGTATTTTGTGGCTGGAACCGATCAAAGAATTTTTTTAAAAGAAACATTTTTCGTAAGTTTCAAATGTTTTTTTTCATGAAAATTAATTTAAAGACAAAATTTGAAATGATATTTTCAGTCATGTATTGTGAAGGAAAAACATTATTATCCATGAAAAAAAATTTTAACTTACGAAAAATGTTTCATTTAAAAAAATTCTGTGAACGGTTCTAGCCACTAAATACTGTACTTTTAAAATTAGAAACAATAGAGTTGTAGAGAACATTTCATCCGAAAAAATAAGTGATGATTTATGAGAATCCAATAATTTATAAAAAATTGTTCAGAAGCGATAGTAAAGAAAAATCTTTTTTCAAAAAACATTATTAAAAGTATCATTTTCTGTAAGCTTTAAATTTTTTTCATAGAAAAATTTGTGCATTACTATACGGTCAAAGAAAAGTTTCTTTGATTTAAAGAAATTTTTTGATTATTTTTTTTCCTTTGAATTAAAGAAATGAATCTATACGCATAAATATTTTCTTTGATTTAAAGAAGAAAATTTCTTCATTCAAGGTAATAATATGAAATAAATAATTTCTTAAGTTTTTGCCGGTATTGTATTTGAATCAAATAAATATTTTTTCAAATCTAATAAATAATGTTAAAAAAATAATTTCTTTTATTTAAAAAAGATTAAAAATGTGATTCATTGAAGTCAAATAAATTTATATTTCTTCTAAAGGTGTTTTTACTTCGAATTAAAGTTACAAAAAAATGATTTCTTAAATTTAAATAAAACTTTTTTCTGCACGGAAAAAATACTTCAATAAAGTTTATAGAACTGTTCAAGAGTTGGGGATACAGGTATTTACGGAACTGAGTTCTAGAAAATTTAAAGGACTTTTCAGGATAAAATGCAGAACTTTCAATGATTTTTCCTGAATGTTTCGCATTTTATCCTGAAAAGTTTTCTAAGTTTTCTAGAACTCTGTTCTATAAATGCCTGTATCCCTAACTCTTAAAAAGTTCTATAAAATAATAGTGGAACAGGACTTGTATCGACCCTTAGTATTAATATTCAAATTGTTGATGTTCTTAGTTGGCTTTAGGGTCCAGTCGCAATTCTTTATAACATTTTTTATTACAATTTTCATCGGTCACACGTACAATTTTTTTAAGTTTCTTTCTTTGTATTTTTTATAGAAATAAATTCTCACTGATGAGGACTCCAATCTGAGTCGAAACGTTTGAAAATATGAAACTTTGAGTTACATTTTTCCTGGACCCTAAAGCCAACTAAGAACATCAACAATTTGAATATGTTCTATAAAATTTACTAAAACATTTTTTTCCGTGTGGGTGCAATATTATACTTGACATAATCTAGATTGTACCAAGTGTAATGCATTTTTCTGCGTGAAAAGTGAATACTTTTAAAGGATCATGTAATGGTGAACAGTCCGCAAACGACAAACTCTGAAACAGTTTAAAATATAGAGCAGTTGTAATCTAAAAATCTACTATGTGGAGAGTTGAACAAGAGTTATTTACTACCATTTGATAAATTTGCCGCATGTTCCACTAGTGGGTCTCACGTAACAAGATATTTTATTGCTCCGCGGGCCATTCAGAATAGCTGAGACGACGATGCCAACATGCCTCGGGCTCGGACATACCGATGTGTCTGAGACAACCATACCAGTTTGTGTCTTGAATCTAGAAGTCTAGAGCACCCACTTCTATCCGCAATAGGAGCATGGCGCCAATAACCATATCGCGTGCGTTTATCCAATCAACCGCTAATAATAATTAGACTGTACTTAAAAGGATCGTCGGACTGCCATGTTATCAACGCCGGATAGCCAATCATCGGTTACAAAAATTATAAACATTGTAACACGCTCTCTTGATTCTTGCCACATTTTCATATAATTTTTCTTTTACTCGGATTTTTATTGCTATTTTTTCACTTTTTATTGTCATATATTATGCCACAGACTTTTAATAATCTAGTATGAATTTCTAATCCGGTAAATATATTGAGATAAAACCATAGCTATGAATTTTTTTTTTCCTATAATATTTCCATTATATATGTGACGTGGAATGAAATAAGATCCCTACCGTTAGACAAATCGCTTTTGAGGATTTATGCACTCTAATTAATGAAAGTATGTCTAATTGACTAAGCCCACTTTTCTCGAGAAAGTGATTTCTCACGTTGGGGACTTTTCTTCATTCAACGCCATATATGTTATCTTATGATTTTCGGGGAAATTCTTAGCTAATTTGAATAAAACCTGAAAGTTAACTTTACACATTTAAAACTACTCAGTCTTTTCTCAGCTTTCGAAACAATTAAAATAAAATACACAGGGAGAAACCTATACTAAAGTTTCATACAATTTTTCGAATCTTTAGTATTTTGACTGCGAAAAATTTCCAGTCCGCTAGGAATAATTATCATTGCACCTCGATTTCCCCTAGATTCCTAATATTTTTTGGAATTATCATTATAAAATAAAACATATATTGCTATACAAAGTTCCTCCGTGCAGAAATATTGTATTTAAAATTTCGCGCCAAAATGCGTTAAAATCACGAAATTTCTGGCCAAAAATCTAACCTCTTAATCGTCAGGGATTCCTTAGTCAATTAAACACAAACCTTCTTTAATTTGGGCAAAAAACAATAGCGAAAAGAACGCCTTTGTTTCATTTACGCAAGGCGCATTAATTTTAGTTTAGTTTTCGAGCTTAGAATCCTGATTAGTAACGTCACTATATTGATAAAAAAATATGTTGCGTGTTTTAAATTGCTAGTTGTTATTTTTGAAAATTTTTATATTTTATGGCTGGGGATAAAAATCTGTTGTTTGGTTCTTGAGAGTCTTATTAATAGTTTCGGATATTCGACATTCTTGTTTACTTTTCTAATATCTGTCTCCAATTCTTCGTTCCTTACTAAAATTTTTCCGTTATTTTCTCATTTAAATAATACCACCGTTATTACATTAATTATCCAAGCTTGGAAATTCACTACCTGGTTTTACGTCCAGCGGATGTCCAGTGCTAGTCGTCGAGGATATTTATGGAATCTCGGTATGGTCGCTAAGCGACACATAGGAGTTCTAACTTCCGCGATAAAGCTGCGAGAAATAGTTTTGAGGAGCTGCTAAAAATGAATCTGCTTCTAGGAAGAAAAACGTAATTCGTCGCATAGGAAGTTTAGAGATCCTCAATTTGGATCATTATAAACTCAATGAAAACTTTTTCTTAAATGAATGGACAAGAGAATGAATGAAAAGCACTTTAATGAATTTTAGATCTAGACTCAATTATCAATTCCTTGTAAGCAGCCGTATTTATCTTGAGAAGACTAAGGAATATTGAACCGAGTCGTTCTTACGTCTACTAAATAATCGCCATTAAAGCAATTTAGTTCATTGCTGGAGCAAAATGTGTAACAGCAACTTTTCTCTTTGCTCCACTTGTACCTTGGACAGCTGAAGATTATGGTGGGGTGAGATCTTCAGCATCTGTCAACTGCAGCCGGCCAGCTTGTCGTATTAAACTTCCAATTCAATACTAATAGAATTTTTATAGAAAGCACACTGATATCAATTTTCGACCTTTGAGATCCCTCTTGTTTGACAGCATCCTTTTGAACGAGAAACTATCTCCATTTTCCGATGGGTTGCCCCTTTTATGAATCCTAATGATATTCCTGATATTATTATGACTATCATCATAATCATTATTATAATTATCAGAAACATCATTATTATAGACAGAGGAAAATATAATCTTCATCCCTATTCGAAGGATGAAATATTACACGAGTTTCCACACGGAGAAACTTTTCATTGTAAAATCTAGTATTATTATATTTATTTTTACTAAAAATTGTAAATATAGTGCAACTTTATAAATTACCATTGAGAGTTGCAAAGATTAATATCTTTGATGGCAAATTGAAACTAGAAATATGTGATACCTATATAAATAAAAAGTAAAACTATCTATGCAAGAATTGGTCTTTTGAATAATATAAATTGCAAAATAGTTTAGAGAAATTACCATTGTCAATAGTAATGAACAATGAAGAGAGAAAGACTTGAATATTTTGCAATCGAATACATCATATATTGGAATAGTACGTTGTCAAAATTCCCATTGGAAATATTAAATGTACTGCCGAGTGACGTCAGATACGCCGAACGTTTCTGATATTACCCGAGAATCGCTCCATGTGCTCGTTATGATTATTTGTCGGTAGCCGATATATAGTAATATATTTTTTTACATTTGAATATGGCGCCTTTCTAACTTACGATTTTTTCTAGTAGAGGGAGTACCGAGCTTTTGCTCACAAATCGTTAAAGTCTCCACAGTTCAGTATATAATTAGTATTTGAATTGAATTAGTATTTGAGCGTGCATTGGTATGTTTATTATTTATAATGATATATATATATATACGTGTATGTGTATGTAAATATGTAACTATGTTTATAAATACTCTCTCTATGTAGCTCACAAAATCTAATAAGAACTATGGTAAAATTTACGAATGACTGATTTTTTTATATCATGGAGGTGCAATTATTTCCTATTTTCGATAGGAAAAGTTATAAATATGGTCCCACTATCTCCAAAAGACTATGGTAATTCGGTTAGACAGAAGATGTGACTTTACTATTGTCTTTTGTAAACTTAACATTCTTTTTTAGCAATTAATGAAACATTTATTGGGTTTACTTCAATATAATTGGTTCGATGTGTCGATTACGATTTTACTATTTCAAGTAATAAAATTTGCTTTTGTTTTTAGGCATAAGTACAATTATATCACCATTTTCTCCAATATTATTAGTAACTCCATAGTTTAATATTCAAAGTAGTAATTTTTAAAAAAGTGACGTTATATCCTCGTTTCCTATTGACTTTTAGTAAAAATAAATATAATAATACTAAATTTTGCAATAAAGAGTTTCTCCGTACATCTGTATTGTACCCTGTCAAATACAGATAGTAACTCGTAGGTGAATATTGTACAGATTACCATCTGTATTGTATCTACTGCATTAGAGATTCTAATCCCTATAATATTTTATTCTTAGAATAAAAATCTTGATAGTATCTGATACCATATTTTTCTCTTTGTATGTAATTATCATAATTATATTATTATTTTAATCATGGGATTATAAATCTAAATTGGTCGTTTTCTGACCATTGATGACGTAATTTCTTTACTCCTTATTGTCGATTTTTTTTATAAAGCACACCGTAGACGTTTTAATGATTTTTAATAGAAGCCTAAGTGGTAATTAGGTTAGAGAAATGAAAAGATATTCCTTGAGAGATGAAGAACAACTTAAGTTAAATTTAAAAGTCATTAAAACATGGAAGATTTATTGTATGAGGTTGGTAACACCAATGAAGACATCTTGGTCCTCTGAAAGTGTTAACGAAAAGTGAATGAAATAGGAATAGGAAATGATAATACAAAATTGAGAGATGCTGGAGCAAATCTATGTGTTTCGATAATCTGTATTAGAGATGATAAAGAGAAGCTTGATCATCATCATCATCATCATCATTGCGTGGAATGCCGCGAATACCGCTTCTTGCGCGGTCGTTCACCGTCTCTACTCGGATATGTTCGGACATGTTCGGCATCCACTTGCGGAAAAGCGAGAATTCGCTTAAGAATCTTCAGTCTGCAAAGCACCCTGAAAAACATACCCACTTCTACGTGTACTCGTGTGCACATATAATCATAGAGAGCTCTAGTTAACTAGCTCTTGTCTAGAAGAGAGAAGTGCTACTTACGAGAACGGAGAATGATCGAGTGACACCAGGCATGATTCGATGAGATAGTCCGATCTCACCTAGATTAGATAAAGAAGATGGCTAGCCCACGCCACTTGAAAAGACTCATTCAATTTTTTTCTTCAGGGGATTGAAAATTCCAAAAAAGAAATTCCAAAAATTGCCAAAAAAGATTTCGCGCAAGGATACTTTTAGGAATAGTAACAAATCAGAAGCAAAATTGGAGTATTGAGAATAAAAATAGAGACAGAAGTAGAAGTGAAGCCAAGAATAACAATAGAGATGCGGAAAGAGTAAAAATAATAATAAAAATCCGCCCGCCTTGGGGACACATTCTCTTCACGCGCAGCTAGCAAATTTGAGCGCGCCTAGAGCGCGCGATTCGATCGTCATGCCCTGTTCTGTTTAGACCTCGCGCTTCGCGCTCGGTCTTATATTCTTCGCATACATTTAAATTTATTTCTTGTAACTTGATACTGAAGCTCAAGTCAATTTTATAATATTGCAGATGAGAATTACATTTTTCTGAAGTTAATAAATTTAGTGGAAAAAAATATCTCCAAATGGGGAAAAATAATTTTTTCGGTCATACATTTTAACGCTTATTTGGTATCTCACATATTTTGGTTACAAAATTAAATTTTTGATTTTCAAAAGTGTTTTTTAAAGTCAAAACATAAAATATACATCCTGTTGAAAAATGTCCTGATGAGAATTTGTAGACCTCATTTAGGCAAATCATTTTTTATCTCAACGTTTCTTTCGTGAGTCACATATTTTGTTAAAAAAATTGAATTTTTGAATTTTAATCGTATTTTTTAAAATTGATATAAAAAATAGTCGTTAAAATTTGTATATCTTATTGAAACAAACAATTTTGCATTCGTACTTTTATTCGTATTTTAGATATTTTTCAATATTTTAAAGAATTTGAAAATCTTTCTGTGGAAAAAATTACGCTTTCGGCTGCGCTGGGATTCGAGCCCAGGTCTTTCGATTGCCGGTCGACTGCTCTAACCACTGAGCTACACAGGCGTCCGACATCTCTTCCACAGGAAGAAATTTCAAACTCAACTAATTAATTTTAGATATTTTTCTTTAAAAAATTAATTTTGGGTTATCAATAGTATTTTTTTAAATTAAAAAGAAAAATATACATCTTATGAGAAAAAGTTGCAATTCAAATTTTGTAGATCTTTATGTAGAGAACAATTTTGTAAGATAACTTTTTTTTCGTATCTCGTATAATTTAACTGAAAAATGGAATGCAGATATTGACTTTTTTCAAGTTTTAACATACTGTAACTTTCCTAATTTTAGTTTAATCGAAAAATGTTATTAGGATAATTAGTAGAGATTTATGAGCACTATCAGAAACCAGTATTGGAATTTTTCAAAATTCATAAGCCAATGCTCAATTTAATCCGATAATTCTATCGAGAGTTATGCTGCACACTAAATACTTCTACTACTGTTACTACTACTACTACTACAGACAGACATTTTCGTAAAAACCTTTTTTTCTAACTCAGGGTGTCTCAAAACGTAAAGGTTTGATGAAAATTTCGAAAGTCATTTTTCACATAAAATACCTTCTTATTTATGATGAGAATGTAAAAATAGAATTACGAAAAAAAAGAATAAATATAAGAGAAATAAAAAAAATTGAAATGAGAAAGTAAAATCATTTTGTAAGTTTCTAACCATGAATCACTTTGAAATAATGATTTCACACAATCCAATTTAGCTTCGTGCTAATAATAGAAATGTAACTCTAAATACAATCTTCCCCTCCACAAACAGAATTGTTAAAGGAATTTCATTACCCTTAGGAATGCTCTAAAATACAGTAGACTCTCTGTTACTCTCTATAATTCAGATCAATGGGAAGTTGCAGCTTTTACTCACTAGGAGGACGCTTTCATTCGTTTGTAAATTAAGCATCTCTTGCTAAGTGCCAAACTGGCTCATCCTCTTTTCATATCGACTTTCCATATCCCTTTCAAAAGAAATTGATTCATGTTTCATCTGTTCTCGATTTTGTTGCCAACAAAGATTAAAAACTGATAGTCACATTAATTACATGTTTTAAATAACTATTTCTTAGAGTGCAAAATTAATTACTATATGCGATTCACCTGTGGATGAAAGGTATGCTAAAACAACCAAATACCTTTTGGAAGGATTGAAAAAATACCTTACTCAACCTGATAAATCAATAAAGATAACGATGGCATAACGAAGACGTTGGCACCATATTAAGTGACGACTGCAATCAATGATCTCGTTAGACGACTCAACTGTTTTGCATTCTTGTCTTTTACAACCTTTCCTCATAAAACTGATCAGAAATATTCTTCCGTACGAATTGAATTTTTTCTCAATACTGTTCTATTTAAAGTCAGAATCTTGCATCGTTATATCATTAAAATCATTGTTTATAAAGACTATAAAAAATCAGGAAATGGATATAATCCTCGATTACGACCGTGACCTGGAGGATGGATCCAATTCTGATTCTGTTCTCACGCGAATTACTAATCAGTGTCTGAAGATTATGACTCGCGTATAAAATAAACTGTGCACGAACAGTTCATGAAATAACCATGAACATTGTACTGGTCATCATAATTCCAATGGCACAAGTGCTTTCTGATTCTCTGAGAAATGCCGGAAGGATGTAAAGGACCCTGGATGTCCGACATCTTGCTTAAAGATGTATGTTCGGGTAATAATGGTCATCATCGTTTCTGAAAAACTATGCAGGCAGAATAAATATCGAGATCGCAAACAATGATCGGATGTTAATGCAGTACAGCATTACTATCTCCAACTAAGAAGTTGAATATGAAGATTAAATTACGAGCCCGTAATCACGTTCGGAAGAAGAATCATTGTCTCCAATATGTGAACGAAATCTTCGAATGTCTATCATTAAAATAAGCACCACGGAACTATAAAGAAATCATTACAAAAATCTATTACATAAATATCTCAAATAATTATTGGTTCCAAAAGTACACTGATAGAAATGGTTCGGAAGTTTTAGCCATTCGATTGTACACGGAGAAAAAAATTTAACTATCATAGTAAGCTGAGCAAGTTATTAAAGCGCCGAACATAATGTGCAAAATTGGTATGAGCTTCTACCAATATTGGCATCAACTCATGCATTTTTAGCATGGGATGTTTTAAACTATAAAAGAATCAAGCGTATACCATTATTGCTAGTGTCATATGCTGTCAGTGCAATGTTCCTTGCGAAAATAGCTCGACCCCCAGGTCGAAATTAAGAACGTTATTTGAAGGGTCTAAAACGGTTTTCGATAGCTTTACGGCATTTTAACCGACTTTAAGGTAGTACTTCCCTTATTTATGACAAAAAGTTTCGTGCCTATACGGAGAAAAAAATCTAACTATTATAAAGTGTGATCAAATTGGAGGTACTTTTTCCAATAGGGTTTTATTGACATGTCACGCGTGACTACTGTCAAACTAAATACAGAATTTTATTCAGTTTTTATTGATATTTCATCATGGAAAGACTTACGCCTCAACAACGTTTACAAATTGTACAATTATATTACGAAAATGGACGCTCTGTGAAAAGTGTTTATCGCGCGCTCAGGCCAATTTATGGTGTACATAATCATCCTACCGAACGCACTATTCGGCATACCATCGGCAAACTCGAGAATAATTTAACATTATTGGATGATACTCGACCGATTAGATGACGTACAGCCCGAGCTGTAGAGAATATTGCGACTGTAAATGAGAGTTTTGCCGAAGACCGGGAAGAATCGATTCGGCGCCGATCTCAACAACTTGGCCTATCTTATGGTACTACTTGGGCGATTTGTTGATGCCGGAAATTGAAGCCCGTAATCTCCACGACATTTGGTTCCAACAAGACGGCGCTACATGTCATACAGCCCGTGAAACAATGGATTTACTGCGTAGTCGTTTCGGTGAGCAATTTATCTCTCGTCCCGGACCGGTGGATTGGCCTCCAAGATCGTGTGATATCACACCTTTGGACTTTTATTTGTGGGGGTATGTAAAGTCTAAATGTTTTGTGGATAAACCAGATACTATTGAGGCATTGGAAGCCAACATTACTGAAGTTATTAGCGAGATACCGACCGAAGTCCTCGAGCGAGTCATTCAAAATTGGTGTTTACGGATGGACGAATTAAAACGCAGTTGCGGCCAACATTTGAAAGGGGTTATCTTTAAAAAATAAATGTCGTGAATGTTTCTACACAAAAATAAAAAAGATTGCACTATCAATTTGAATTTTCGTTGTTTTATTTCAATTTAAAATCTTATACCTCTAAATTGATCACCCTTTAGTAGGTTGAGCTCTTCCTATTAAAGCACCGAACTTAATGTGCGGAATTTGTATGAGCCTCTACCACTATTAGCATGAAATCGTGCATTTTTAGCATGAAATGTCTTATAATATAAAAGAAACAAGCGCATACCATTATTGCTAGTATCATATGCTGTTAGAGCAATGTTCTCACCTGACTATGATTGTAAGAAACTCATCCTATTTCAGTATGAGTTCTCTTACAACCGAGAGAACACGTGAGGTGCTACGTTCGAAAGTAGGCGTGGCCTAACATCTCGGTTGTAAGTGAACTCATACTGAAATAGGATGGGTTTCTTGCAACTATAGTAAGGCAAAGTTCGAACTATTTTCGCAAGGCACAACTGCTCTAAAAGCATGAAACTTAGTACTTTTTTAGCATGAAGGGATCCCTGCTTAAAATACATGATTTTTTCACCAGGATAGCAAGAACGAAACCTGCTACATAAGCATGACTAGTGTTCTTACTATTATAGTCAGATTTTTTTCTTCGTGTTCCGCGTAAGCGCCACCTAATGGACTTAATGCTGTTGTGTGATCATAAGTACAATAATTTTAGCGTGTTGCATATACGGCAAAGGTGAAGGTTAGGGGAACGCTCAGGCCTTGCAATAGACGAGTATCGCACCTTGCAATAAACGAGTCTTGACTGTAGTTGTTCGCCTAAAGTCCGCCTCAATAGATCGAATTTAAATCTGTCCAGGTCGGATACTTACCGACTAAAATCCGTTTAAATAACTTTCTTAATTATGGCTCGGGCTTTTGCCTTGCTATGGTTGCAAGAAAACTCATCCTATTTCAGCAAGATTTCTCTTACAACCGAGAGAACACGTTAGATGCTACGTTCGAAAGTGGGCGTGGCCTAACATCTCGATTGTAAGAGAACTCATGCTGAAATAGGATGAGTTTCTTGCAACCATAGCAAGGCAGATTTCGAGCAACCAATAAAATGGTTGATTCTTTCATATTTATTCAGTTATAATCAGATGGTCCAAATACACATCCCATATTGCTGTATCTATGTCAGCAATAAAGTAAGGTTAAATTAATCATAAATATGGCTGTAACGGTCATTCCTTTCTATCAGTGTAACTTAAAATTATTCTTGCCCAAAAAAATTAAGATTTTTCCTTACAATTATTTTATTTATAAGATTTTAATTCACTCATAAACGAGCAGGAAGTATTTTTTTAAAGTCAATTAAAAATAATTAGCTGATTTTTTGTTTGAGTCTGCATTTCGTTCTGGCAATATTGTATGTAAATAAAGCCATGAAGTATTAGGAGAATAATTAAAAATAATCAGTGTGTAAAAATATTAACGCTTGTGTTTTTTCATTGAAAAAGTAAATTTGGAGAGCTGCAACCAGCCAGAATTTCTTCAGTCTATATAATATTTAAAAAGAACTAAAAATAGAGAAATGTAATTATCTTTAAAATGATAGATCGGTTTATAGTTTTTATATATTTATCAATTATGTCACCGGTTGTTTGAATAAATCCCAGGTTTCTCATTCTTCTCCTCATTAATCAATAAATAAAATAAAAAATAGTACAGTAATCCTACAGATTAAATACTACAAATAATATTAAATCAAAACTTTCTGATGGTCAGGTGTAATTATCAAGGCTAAATTATAAAATAAATTAAACAGGAATGCAGTCCATTAAGATATTGAAACGAGTTAATCAATTCTGCATCCGTTATCTAGCTGTCTCTACATGCACCAAACTCTTGAGAAGCAGCGGGAAATTTTTAAGCATCATAGCGCCGTTAAAATTCTCTTCCCATCCACTTTTAACTTGTGCAAAATGAGCAAAACTCAGGGCCAGCAATGCAACAGTTTCATCCGCGTGTGGTAAGAGCTGATGCAAGACTTTTTGCATTAGACATGAGTAGTATGTCTTCAAGAAACGCACATGCGTGTCTCACCATCACCATTTTATGCTTTAAGGGGTTATATACATATTTAATGTTTCCTCTAGAAAGTAACAGCACACGTCGTTAACCAAGGGCACACTTTATTATTTCCTTATGAAAAAAATGGCTCTAAAATTGCAAGCATGAATTTTTTTTAGAGTAAGAATACATTAAAGAAGTCAGTGTACCCAAACAAATTTAGGTTAGCGCAGGCAAAATAAACCGTTGTTTAAATGCCAAATATTTCGTTCGAATGAAACTGTTTCTAAGCCTTATCACATATTTGTTTTTGGCAAGAAGTAATCCTTCAAATTAATTAATTGATTGAATTAAAATCCTCGCATAGCTACTTAGCTATTTTAAACGAATGTTTAATTTGTAACGAGTGCGATGAATATCTCAACTGTGACACTGATGTATTACATTCGTTTAACACGCTCACACAGATCTTTATGTATCGCCCACCCGCATGTAGATGAATCCATATATCATATATGTATGATATTCTTACACATAGCTTTACATATTCGAAACGATATCTAACGAATGTTGTCTTATACCCTTTATGCTCATCTTCTTCCACCAATTATTGAGGCTACTCAATAACATTATTTTGATAGCATTGCTTCGTACACTTTGTAAAGTGTATTCATCCATTTAATGCTTCTTTTCCATTACTCGTTACTTTAAATCATGACTTATTTGAAACGCGTTTAAAATATTTTATCGCGCGTTGTGCTTACATATGAAGAAATCATTTACCAGATGTAACATCAATACATAATGACCTTTACTCAATTAAAGTGAAATGGATTGCATTGTTTGGTAATTAACTATTTAAAGCGAAGAACCGACCCTTGAATAATGGTGAAAATAAGAAACTGAGTTGCAAATTAAATTATTAATTTGGTTAAGGATAGTTTGGGGTGATATTACGGAAGTATTTCTAAATTTAGGATAATTTAGCAACAGAAGGGCCAAACAGAAAGGGGAGCAAACTAATGTGGGTCAACATGTGTTGAAGAAAAACTTGCGAAGGGCCAATCTGGAGCAGAGAAGAAGGATATGGAAATCTAGAAAAAGCAAAGATATTAAAGTAAAACAGGTCAATGAAAGTAAAATTAGAATACGGAAGAAATAGAAATTATCCCCATTACATAATTTTCCTACAGGGGAAGAGTGCAAATTTTAGTTCAAAATCGACAAATGTGCCCTCAGAGACGAAAATGGTACATAATACATTTTATTCCTGCAAATTTTACCATTCCATTCCTTTTTCGATAGACGAATAGTAAAATATATTATTTAACGTTTTATATCTTCTGAGAGTACATTTGTCGATTCAAAACAGGAATTCCTACTACATCCTTTTTCCGATGAAACGAATAACAACTATACATAATAAAACTTAAAAAATCTGAGTGGAGAAAGATACACATTCAAGAAAATGAAAATTGATTTTCCCTTTCGTTGAAATTTCTTCAGAAACAACTAAAAAATTATATATACAATGTGGCGAATTAAGTTTTCAGTCTGCAATTACGGAAATGGGTTCGCCGTAACATTTACTGTAGCTATAAGTAAAAGTCATTAAATAATAGAACTGGGACTCTGAAGATAATCATATGGTGGTGGTCCAGAATGGTTGCGACACAGTTATTAGCTGTCGAGTTGAAGCGAAGGCTTTGGTTGAAGAAAGTGCTGAAATGCATAGAAAGACATGATAAAGTAAGTAATTGTTTTGAGGGTTGAGGATGATACTCTGAGAATTGTCATCTTCAAGTCTTAAGTGTATCCATTTTTGGGCAGAACATTTTCTGGGTAGTATGCTGTTGCTCGCGCATCGTTGAATCGAGGTAGTGTGTCATTCTAAAAATAGTGGTTGAAACCGAGCGCAAGGAGTGCCTCCATAGTCTCGGTCGTGAACCCGAAGAACGGCCTCGGAGAAACGTCGGGGGGAGATTAAATTAAACAAGCTGCCGCAAAAGACTTGACTTCATACCACGGACACGGACCATCACGATGGTGTCCAAAAAGATAAAAACTATTTTAAATATTACAATTGGAAAAAGCGCGCGTACGCACGTGTGTGCTACTAATGTAACTAATGAACTAGTACAAAACTGGACATTGGCATGCACACTGACTCCCACTGATAATATCATCAGCGACGCCTTCGCTCTCAATGCAAAATTACCTACAAGTTTACCTGATTTCGTAATTTTAATTTGTTCTAGCATTAACCCATTTCTAACATTTTTTAACTATTATATTACTTAAAGCACATTTAAAGAGGCAAGTGTTTTCTTTTCGAAGAAACTCAATTAAGGCCATGGATCAATCGGACCACGTGACTAAATTATATATTAATTCATTTATGTAAGATAAATTTTTTAAATTTACAAAACATCTTTTCGAAAATTTGGGAAACGTAACAAAACCAAAAGATACTCGTCGCTCGCAAATTTGAGCGCGCCTAGTGTGCGCGATTTGATTGTCACGCTTCGCGCTAAGTCTTATATTCTTCGCATACATTTAAGTTTATCTCTTGTAATTTGATACTGAAGCTTAAGTCAAGTTAATAATATTGCAGATGAGAATTACATTTTCCCGCAGTTACTAAATTTGGTTTTGATTTCAAATGAAAAAGAAAATTAAATTTACTTAAGGCTCCATCAGCCTTAAGGAACACATTCTGATCATGACACTCGCGCTTCGCGCTCGAATTTCTGTATACATTTCTGTAAATTTCTAATACTTTATATGATTAAAATAATTTATTTTCTTCCAAATATTTCTAAAAGGAAAACAATCGTAGATTTCAATGAAGCAAACGATTTTGCATTTTAACGCTTATGTTGTATCTCACATATTTTGTTTAGAAAATTGAATTTTTGAATTTTAATCGTATTTTTTTAAGTCAAAAAGAAAACAATAAAGCATGCCTGTTACACCGAGAGATATTTGATAGCAAGTAGTTTCATCTTGAAGAGTAAAGCAGAATTATTAGGAAAACTTATGAGAAAGTCTTAAGATGAAGTTATAGTTTAGTAATTTGAATTTGATTATTACATTTAACTTTAAACATTTTTGCAAAATGTTGAATCAAACAGTTGACAGACGTTCTTTACCTTCTTCTGTTGTATTTTCCAAATTTTCAGGAAGATATTTCGTAAAATAAAAAGTTATGTTACATTAACTCTTATAATGATTCCAAAAACAATAATGAACTTAGAGAAAATCAGGGTACAATAGTTACCCTTAATGAACTGAAAATTTCAAATACTTTTCCAAAGTTTAATATTTTTCTGCAAAAAAATTTCACTATAACCCCTTAAAATTGAATCTCTCCCTGTAGACGACACAAACTAGCAAAACGGAAAGAGGTTTTATTATTTTAATTATTCATAAATTCGATTGATTTTTACTTTTTCAGTAATTTTTAAAATGTAATATTTGTAAAAATGCAAGGTTTGAAACAAGTTTTTTCCAGTAACTAATTAAATTATTGAGAAACTACGGAAACATATACAAATTTTTATTTGAAAAAATAAAATTAACAAATTTATAATTAAATAAGTATTAGACAGCAAAAAGTTCTTCAAGTATAAAACGTTGCATGCACTAGGAGGAAATTTTCCAACCTCGATTATTCTTCCTCAAGGTCGTTTCGCTAAAGCACAGGTTGTTCTGATTTAACGTACCAAAAGCAACGAATTTTATTATCCTCGTTTAGCTTTCGCAATCTTAATTTCTTTTTTAACTAAATCGCTAATGAGAATAACGACTACCTTCGGAATATAATAAACTACTTCATTTTCAAGAAATAAATTCTTCTTACAGAGTGTTTACAACATAATATATAAACTTTTATGAACACTCCGAAATTGATGGGCTATATTATTTAAAATTAATGTAACTTTTAAGTGAAACTTATCATGAACATTCCTTCGTTAAAATCGACTATAGATTAAAAAAAACGTCTGAGTTACAAACATTATTTTGAAGCCGCTTACAGTGTTTCAAAAATAAAAATCAAACATTCGGAGTGTATAATTTTCTAATAATAGGATGTTTGGCTTGCATGCCAACAACACCTGCATGCAGTTTACGCCAAAAATATTATAAATTCAGAAATATGTGTGTTCAATCTAATATTATGACGTGCCAAAGTACGAGACAAGCAACAAACATTCGCGTCTCTGGTATGCAGTAAAACAATACTCAGGAATCATAACGTGTTATTCTTACAATTTGTTAGTAAGATAGGTTACTGCGTTTCTTAACTCAAGTAGGAAAATTGAATTTCAAACAATTCCAACATGCAAATTTAGGTATTTATATTAAAAAGATGAATTTACGTCCAACAAATTTTCTTTATTAGAGAAAGGAGAATGACCAACCTAAGACCAAATGGATTTTCATTAAATTTATTTCCTTTTAAAATGACGACGTTTCGATGACATTATGTCATCCTCTTCAGATAAAAAAACAATTGTTTCAGTAATTACTCTATTTTAATTTTAACATAATCTTTATAATTATTATATAGTAATTACTGAAACAAATGTTTTTTTATCTGAAGAGGATGACATAATGTCATCGAAACGTCGTTATTTTAAAAGGAAATAAATTTAATGAACGTCCATTTGGTCTTAGATTGGTCATTCTCCTTCCTCTACTCTCCAAATCTGAATCAGTAAAAACTCACTGACTTACAGTGAAAAACCACTGTTTCGAATGATATAAGTCTTCCACATAGATATCAGTGGAATTTACCTGATTCCACCAGGAAAACTCACTAGTTAATCAGTGAAATATACTTGTCAACAGTGAAATTCGCTGATCAATCAATAAGTTTCCCTAGTGATATCAGATAAATTTCACTGATTCTATGTGGAAGACTTATAACATTTATTTTATCATTTATTTTAACAATTATTGTTACTGGATTCATTCAAAAAAAGTTCACTATGTTTTCTCTCCCTATATAATTTTGAATTAAGAAATGTGGGACACTGCCTCATAAAAGTAATCTAATTGCATTGATCAGAATCTGAAAAACTGTTCTTAATACCTGTGTTTCAGTTGATTGTTCGTCAGAAGAAGTCACTTTTTCTACTTATGTCCTCATAAGTCTTAAAGTAAATTAGGGCCCATTATTTGATATTATACCCTGCTTTGGTCCCTGCTAAAGCGTGATGGTAAACAGTCCAGGAGAATTTCTGATCAGCCTATAATTTTTACAAATTACTTTCCATAAATAGTATTAGTTCGTAGGCATAATTATAACATTCAAAATCGACACTTGCATCAGATGACGAGCTTTAATATGCCTTAGATCTCCAAAAGTGCAGATCCTTGGCCTGCATTGAACTCTCGGAGTATAAATTAACAGGAAAATTGATGCTTCTGAGTGATCAGATTTGTTCAAGTGCAGACATTCATTAAGTGTTTTAGTGACGTGTCGATATGTATGTTCTTGAAATTTATAATTAGATACTTTTGCCCTTTGATGTGTGCACACTGTTAGAAATGTTTAAAAATTAACAAAATTTTTATGTTACAAAGGTAACGTAAAATTTGACAATATTTATAATGTTTTTGAGTAAAGGTATTTTGAGGTTTTTTAAAAATTATTAAAACCTTTATGTATTTTTAAACTAAAAATTTTGAGTTTTTTGAGAATTTTATTGACATTTTTTCACATTGAATAACTTTTTTGTTTTTTAACCAATTGTCATGATTATTTTTTTATTTTGTTACTCACAATCTTAGCAACTTTTTGGTTATGGGAAATAAGGTAACATGACTGAAGAAAAAAATTACAAATAAAATAAATAAAAATATCTCAAAATAAATAAAAATTTTTTAGTTATTTTTTTTAACTAGATTTCTTTCCATACCCAAAAATAACGAATCTGTTACAAAATTTTTAGTAACATGATGTTACTCTATAAAACTTCAGTTACCCAAAATGTAAAATTTTTCCTGTTGCAAGTTTCAGAATTTTCAGATACAAATATCGGAATATTCAACACTTTCTAACTGAAAATTAAGAAATTGTTTCTTAAATTCACTAAAATGTAACTGAATTTTCTGAAATTATATCTCAAATTCACGAAGTTGTAACTGAATAATACTTCAGCTACGGGTTTCGGAAAATTACGGTAGAAATTTCTAACAGAGCAGATTCAGTTAATATACGTGACCAGACTTCGATATGAGTTGTCTCCTTATTTAGCAACAACACTTTTTGTAGTCTCCATTAAACATTCGTTGTACACAACCACGTATCGCTAAACGTGTTATTCATTACCATTTTTTAAAGATTACCAAATGCATCATTATTGATGATTCATTCGTTGTAGAATTCATATGCAAATTTTTTCAATGGAAGACGAATAATTAATCGAGAGTGAAAATGGAAAACAGTGTAAACTCGAATTTTAAGAAAATGTATAATGATGTAGAATTAACACTGACCATAAAAATATAGAAAAATACTTTAAATGGTCTGTATTCCATGTTAGGTACTCAAAACATTTGATGATGCTTCTTCTCTAAACTCAAGGGGAGCGATCTATATCTCGGGCCAAAAGCGTAACTCAACTTTGCACATGGATTAAAAAAAAAATTATTGTAAAGTTACCATCTGTTTTATACCCACTACAAAACGGATTGCAACCCATACATTATTTTATTTTTCAAATAGGGATCTTGATCGTATTCGGTAGCATATTTTCCTTTCCATGTATCACAAAGTTGTAACAATTAGTGTTGAAAGTTAAACAAGCATTGGTAAAAAATGAAGTTGTCAGCACCGTAGTTATTTATAAATTTAATTTAATTCGATAATGAAAAGCCCTACTTTGGATGTCGCAAAGCAGCAATTAAATCCTAAAATTAAACGTTTTCTCGGACATAAAATAAACTCGTAAAAGCCCTATTTTCAATGATCCTAAATAAATCTCAAATTTTCTGTTTCAGATTTCAGACTCCCTAGAATGGCTGAAGTGGGAACAAAGAAATCCATTAATGTCGTAAGTAAAAAGAATAACGAGATGTGCAGTGTTCATTCTAACAACAGTTTGATTGATTTGGATAACATAAGCACGAGTAACAACCAACTAATTTCGCTTTGTGACGATGGTGAAGACGAGGACGAGTTGATCTTGACCAACAACACAAAGAACGAGCTTAGTGCTGAAGACAAAAGTCTTCAGGAGCTGATAGAAAATGAATTAGCTCTCAGGATTTGTTCTAGTAATGAAGATGGAGAGGAGATTGAAGAAGAGGAAGAAGACTCGATTAAAGTTCAACCTGAAATAAAAAAGATAGTCCTAGAACCAAGACAAGATCCCCTTGACGTCAATGCAGAATTCATAGGAGCAGAGATAAATCATTATTCAGTAATCGAGGAGCCTTATGGGTACCAAAATGGTCATACCATTGAACCAGACCCAAAAAATCAGTTTAATTGCAGCATTTCTTCAGAAAACCTTGAAGATAACTTCGAACAAGAATTAGTTGACTTCCAAAATGAGGAACTTATTGTTGAATCAGAATCAGATATTAGTCTTGATCAATCATCAAAAGAAGTTACTGAAAAAGAGATTTCTTCTTCAGACAAGGTTGAAGAATCAATAAAAATTATCGAGCTTCCAGAAGAAGAACTTTTGACTTTGAATGGATCTGATGATGCAGTTACAGATGTGGTTGATTATATTTATGAGAGTCCAAAATCAACAACATCGGACAAGTACCTGAATGAAGAAGAGGTTTTCCAGTCAAAATTCAATGAGGAAGATATTGAGATTGTACAGGAATCAAACTTCTCAGACCTTCCGGAAGCTGATAGAAAATTAACTGAATTTGGTGATCCCTGGTCAAACCTTGAATCTGGTGATTCAATGCAGTCCAGCCATCAGATCAGTAAATTTTCAGATGACTTTGATCATATTCCGAATCAAAGTCAGTCATTTCATGATAGTTTCTCCAGCAAAACGGATGTAGATAGTTTATCACAGAGTTTGGGATTTAAGGAAAGCGACATCAGCTCGGAAATTCTGGATGTTAGTAGAAATCTTGATCTGAATGAACCTATATCTTACAAGGAAGCATCAGGGGTGGATGAAAAGGACTGTTCTCCAAACAGAGATACCTGTGAAGCGTTTTTAGGGAACAAAACTGAGGAGAACTTCAAAGTGGAAAAAATAATAGACAACAACGAGTGCCTTTCTGATTCTACTAAGACTGATGTCAAGACATCGACTGATTTTGCCAAGAAAGTCGAAAATAATGAATCGAGATTAAGTGAATCCAATAAGATTATGTCTGATAATGCCCAGTTTGGGGCCATTAATTTTAATTGTACAAAACTGAAACCTGCTCAAAATGATATGGATTCATGGACCACTGTTAAAGATGCAACTGTGGGAGAAAATAGGGTGGAAAGTGAAGTTGATGAGGATTTGAAAGAGAGTTTAATTAAGAATGAAAAAACGGAGGCTAAAGAGGGTACTCCAGATTTAAAGCAAAGTGAAGATAAAAAGAATGATTTTAATACCGCGCCTCTTGCTACGTTGGATGACGAAAGCAGCGAGGATTCTAATGCGTATGACGGTGATGTAAGTTTTGCTTCTGTTCTTAATTTTTTTCAAAAGAAAATTCATGTTAAAAAAATCTGTTTCGTAAGATTAATGAAGAAACAGAACTTTAGTTTTTAACTACTATAGAATTTAATTTGAGTTTAGAAAGATAAAAATATGGCCTTCCGGTGTTTTTTGGTTCTTGTTTTTAAAAAGGCGTCAACGTTTTGACAAAGTATTTGGTCCTTATCGAGACTAAAAAGTATAAATACATTTTTAAAGAGTTCTATTATAACATATAGAGAATTTAGAGCTCATTTAGGGCTAATTTAATGCCCTATTGCCAAATTTAATGCTTTGCATTAAAAAAAATCCCAGTGGTCATATAATATATTATTACATATATAATTATATTTATATTTGAAGTTTTTTCTTCGCTATATTCCGAAACATTCTGACGTATAAAAAAATTTGTGAAAAATATGCTTCTATAAAATGTCAAAGTTCATTTATTTGGAAAAAAAATTGGAAATGAGGTTAATTTACTATAAAAAATTACTAAGAATTACTTAGAAATACAAGAAAAATTTGAAATAAATTGATGCAAAGTGTCGCACGCAACCTTGCACTTATAACATGCAAATTTTATGCAAACGATTTGCTCAAATTTCAAACGAAATTTTTGTGAGACGTGGTTTTAGGAATTATAGGTCAGAGTTTTATCTTCTAACAAAAATTGGATGCTATAACATCAAATACAAAATTTTAGAAATTTGTTTCATCTTTCAACAAAAATTTTAGCAACATAACCTATCATCCCATTTTATTTAAAAAAGAAATTAAGAATTAACGTTTTTACGAATATTCAACAGAAAACATATAAAAACAAATCTCCATGGATTTTCTCATATAAAATATACTAATTACGTTTAGATTATATCCTTAAAAATTGTATATGCTTTTTAGTCTCGATAAGGACCAAATAATTGGTCGAAACGTCGACTCCTTTTTTTAAAATAAAGTCCAAAAAATACCGGAAAGGACATATTTTTATTTTTTCAAATACAATCTCCGGTAACAACAGAATCAACACAATTATATTTCAATATCAATCAACGTATCTTATGTCGCTTCAAAATCTTACTTTTGGGAATATTCAGCATTTAAAAGACAAACATATTAATTTTTTATCTTCCATTTTTGGGGATCCTCGTGGTTTCTTTCGATTATAAAAAACGTGATATTTTTGTCCAAGCAATTAAAAATAATTTTTCTATAATTCCTTTAAAATACAAACTTTTAAGAGATTCATTTCGAACGGCGAGAAAGTTATAAAATTTAAACATTCAGATGATTAAATATTGTACAGTTGCAAAAATAAAAACGTTGATAAGTTATAAAAATTAAGAACTGGAAATTTAAATGAATGTGAATCTAAAGAGTTAAGAAGTTCAAAAAACTGGAACCTAAAAAAATAGAACTGCACCAGTTTCAATCATTCTCTATTATCGAATTAAAAATTAAAATCACATAAATCTTGAAGCATAAACTAATAATTATAAGATTATAGATAAAGCATAGAAAAATATTAAAACACTGTTCTCTTAAAAAAAAAAAAACAAAAAAAAAAAAACAAATATAAATATTGAAATTATTCTTCTTGTAGAAAATTGTTTTTTTTTTGCATTTAAAAAAAATTTCTCAGAGACAAAATTAGAAGTTCGTTTTTTTTGTTCATCCACACTATAAAAACAGAATGAGAGAATAAAATTTTGTCAGTAAGAGTAAAAAATGCGCAACATGATTTTTCTTTATACCTGGTTAGAGATAAAACATCTGCAGCCATGTATAGGTCCAGTAGAAAATTCGGATGTCGAATATCTTTGATGATAAGAGGTAAGATTGATGGTCGTGTGTAACGTTGTAACTTTTGCTGATACTAATCAGCACGACTGTGTGTGCCAATATTTTACTGTGCTGAAAGTAACACATTGACTGAAAGAGTAATGTCCTTCAATCTTAAATCGCGACTGTGAATTTGATTTGCGATGTGTTTGCTTTCTTTGAAAAAAATATTTTGCAGTGATAATAACCCAATGCTATATATTTGAATTGGCTATATTGTATTAAAAGACAAATGATTCTTAAAATAAAACGTCTTCATTTATTGCACATTGCAATAATATATGACAGTCACAATGAAATGGCATTGACATGGATGACAATACTTTTAATTTTCCTGTGTAGTCTACCGAGAAAAAGTAATAGCGTTCCAACCGAGGCTCTTAGAAATCAGGAACTGTCCTCGAGGGAAATTATGAGATTCCTCAATATTTAGAATTCAATCCGATTTCTAAATCTACACTGCTGTGCGAAAGTCGCCAGGCACTTGTTTTTAACCATTCACATAAAAGGTTCTAATTTATAAAATACCTAACCATGCATTTTTTCCTTGGAATAACATGTAAGGTAACAAAATTCTGCATTTAATGACCCAAAAACGAAATGTTTTAGTCAACTCTCAACGATGATATTGCCAAAAAAGCAAAAATTCAAAGCTTTTTTAAATTTTGAATAACTCTTGAAATAATGAATATTTTTTAACTTTTCTTGACTCATTTCAAAATAAGATTTATGTAGAATGTCAGTAATGTAACAGGTAAATTGTAATAATTTTCTCTTGAATGCAGCCAAAATTTAAGCTCAGAACGAAAAAGTTGTAAAACTTCAAATTTGTGAAATTATTTATGAAAGAAATTTCGATAATAATTTTATTATATTTTTTAATGTTTTGTATTATTATAATTTTAAATATTATATGGAAAATAGTATATAACATGTATCCCTATAAAAGCACAACATATACATTGCCTTTATGTTTATACACATATGGTTATGTTTTCCGTGTTTGTTGTAACATATGTTTGAATAAAACCTAAAGTATTAGACACAGGCCTTTAAAATTTTAACCACTTATTCTTTGCTATATTATCACTATTTTTGGGTACGGAAAGCACTCTAGCTAAAAAATAACTACAAAATTTTTTTTTTTATAATTTAGGATATTTTTATTTACTTATGTCATTTTTAACTATTTTTTAGTCATGTTACCTTATTTTCCATACCCAAAAAGATGCTATACATTGTAAGGAACAGAATAAAAAAAGAATCATGACAATTGGTTAAAAAACATAAAAGTTATTCAAAGTCAAAAAATGTCCAAAAAATTCCCAAAAAAACTTAAAATTTTTAGTGTAAAAATACATACAGGTGCTGACATTTTTAACCCTTTAACCACTAAGACCATCCACAGAAGGTCATCACTAAAATCCAATTATACTTAAATTCAAAAAAATTTTCGCTCTGACCGCCAAAGACTTCTTTCGCAATACAAAATTTATTTTGACAAAGGAAATTCAAATTCGTTTTTTTCAGCCCAAAATCATGCTAGAACCACAATTCTCATAACAAAATACCTCGTATTTCGATTCCAGTGGTTAAAGGGTTAATAACCCCCGAAACATTTCTAAATAAAGGTACTAAAGAAAAAAAATATATGGAAGGTCCAAACTCATTAAATAAAAATATCAAAGGTGGCGGATCCTCTTAAAATTCAAGAAAACTTTGAATTCTTGCCTTTTTCGCAATATCTTCGTTAATAATTATCTAAAACACTTCGTTTTGGGGTCATTAAATGCAGAATTTTGTTACCTACCATGTTATTCTAAGGAAAAAATTCATTGTTAGCTTATTTATAAATCAGAAGCTTTTATGTGAATCGTTAAAAACAAGTGTCCGGCGACTTTCGCATAGCAGTGTATAAAAAAGATTTATAAAATCTGACGATCAGTATCAAATATTAAAGCCCTAATCAAAATAATTAATCAACATCCTGTCCTAGAAAGATCCATATTAATAAAATATAAAACGTTCATCGTAGGTTCTCACACATTAAACTTCTTACTTTTCTCCTTACCGATCTTCCAGGAAGTCTCGTCTTTTGTTCCATTTTTGCCTAGAAGGAGAGAAACTTTACTTTCGACTTATTTCTCACTCCTCTCTAGACACTTCTTTTTCTATAAACTTAGCAGGTGTACCTTAAAGTCATCAAACCCTTACCCAATCTCAAGACTGAACCTTGCGGAAGTAATTAAGGGCTATCGGTGCGAAGCAACGAAATTGGGTCTGAAATCATTGGCTCATCTGGCACAAGGATATAGTGATAGAGTCTGTCTGGATGCTCCGTTCTATCGAGGTCATGGGCCTGAGTAAGAATACCTATCCACGAGACTAAAATCGTCCAATCCTCGGCTTTCTTTACCGATGTATAACGCTCGGTTCTGGTTCCCGAGTTCCTCCCTCTCCTACAGAGCGAGGGGGACTGTGTTCACTCTTGCGGGCCCAGGTCTGAGCCAATCTGGCGCACGAGTCCTGGGGAAAGGTCCTATCCTAAGTAAACCTTTCACATAGACCCTAGTACACTTCACAGAGCTCACGAATAGGTTTCCTGTAAAGCTTCCCGTTCGTTTCGTACGTTACGAACTCTTTTAATCGCCTCAAGGCCGATTTAGTTGCAGCGTTGCCTTCGAACAGGCACCCGGTCCCATCAGGTTGTTCGCCCTAACCTCCTCAACCTCGTACCGGAACCAAGTGACGTTTACCGATTGGAAATTGCAGAACCTGTGCCGGTTAACTATCTTCAAAGTCGAGAAGGTTAAAACGCAACGTCTCTGGGTGTTGGGCTTTCATCGACCTCGTTGTCGGAATGGAAGTGAGTGTGTCGAGTCGTTGACTCGTCGTTAGTGCTCTATGTACACTTATCGTTTGGTCACCGCCGCCACCGCAGTCTTCCACGCAGGTCAGTGCGAGGCAATAAATAGACGATGGATATTTAGCGTCTTCGCATACCAGTTGCATGGAGGGCTTTAATGATATAATTTGGCACATGCTCGTTGTGGTAATGAGCGAGAGTGGCATTGGCCATTCCTAGAGTCGAAAGGGATTGATGTCCAGTTAATTTGTGAGAGGAACTTGGGACTTGATGGTCTCAAGTTCTAGGAAGTGACGGCAGTTACATATGGATTCCGGTGGTTTAGCTTTACTAAATAGATTTTGATATGTTCTTACAGATGTTAGGGGGTGAATTATATTAGCTGTGCAACAAGTTGTGAGAGGTGTTTGAGTCGCATTCACAAGTGTTGGAGTCTTCTTTTTATTCGAGTTTTACAATAATTCACTGAGCATGAGAAACAAATATTATTTAAGGGGATCTGGCACCTTTAATGTTTTTATCTTTTGAATTTAGACCTTCCATAAAAAATTTTATGTTTAGTAACTTTATTTAGAAAGATTTTGGGCATTTTTTTGACATTTTTTTGACATTTTTTGATTATTAATAACTTTTTTGTTTTTTAACCAATTGTCATGTTTCTTTTTTTATTTTCTTCCTTACATTATATTTTAATTATTATTTTTTCTTCATATTTTGGGATATTAAAAGTCAAAAAAATGCCTAAAAAACTCAAAAATTGTAGTTTAAAAATATTCCAAAATATGAAGAAAAAAAGATTTTGTAGTTTTTTTTATCATACTTGGTACGTTTGCATTGGCTTTAGGATCCATAAATGAAGAAGTCTATTCAATCAGACGTTTCGGCTCTGATCGGAGCCCTCATCAGTCATATGTATTTAAAATCTAGAAAATACAAAAAAAATGGTGTCGATAATTTCACATATTTTTTCGGAATAACTAGAGTACTTGACATATGATACAAAAAGGAGTATTTGATGTGTTAATTTAAATTTGTAATTGAAAATGGAAAGTTTGGATATACGATCAGGACAAGAGTTGTTAACTTTGATCTTCCCTATTAAAACACTTTACATAGATGTGCTTCATTTCTTAGAATAGTTTGCAGGGATTCCTTGAGAAACCATAAAATTATATACTTAAGTTTGAATCCAAATAAATCCTTTGGTGTGAAGCTGAATGTGAATAGCTTGATCTAGACCATTAAGGCTATTTTTTGAACTATTTTTTCTGATACTATTTTTAAATTATTTAAAAACTATTTATAAAAAATATTCACATTTTCAAATGTCTTATCCATACCAATATCAATAAATAAATTCTTGGGTGACAGGTTGAATGGAATGAGCTTGATGTAGAACATTAATGCTTTTTTGAACAATTTTGACTGAACAAACTATTTTTAAACTATTTCTAAAAAATTACTTATATTTTTGAATGTCTTATCCATTACTGTATCCACAATAAATTCTTTGGTGCGAAGCTGAATTGGAAGAATTTGGTTGAGGCTATTACACTGAGAAAACAGTTTTGTCAAATCAACAAAAATATTTGGTTAGTATTTAGCTAACAAAAATCTTTTGTTGTGCCAACAAAACATTTTGCTATATCAAACAAATTTTGTTGGTTAAACAAAATGTTTTGTTGGGACAACAAAATATTTTGTCAGGATAACAAAAAAGTTTTGTTGGCTAAATTTTTTTTTCAGTGTAGGGCTTTGTTTGAACTATTTTACCTAAAACTATTTTAAAACTATGTTGGAATATGTATATATAGTTTTGTATGTTCTGTCCATACCCGTATCTACAAAAAAGTTATTCAAAGTCGAAGAATGCCGAAAAAAGTCAAAATTTTTAGTTTAAAAATACATAAAGGTGCTCAAACTCAAAAAATAAAAATATTAAAGATGGCGGGTCCCCTAAATTCAGATCAAAATAAAATTATTTACTAGATTACTTCTTTTTTCGAATTTGAAAATAATTGGAATTTTTTCATTTTTAAGAAATAATTTGAAAGTAGGATGATGTATTCAATTTATAAATACGATTAGTTTCTGGCTAATCATTTTAATTTTCTGGAAAATATCAACACTCAGAAAAGTATTTGGTTAAATGAACCGAAATTTGATTCAATCAACCAAAAAATGTTCTTATTATATCCAGAAAACAAAAAGCGAAAGGCTAAAATCGCTGTGAATTGGATATTTTGAAACTGCAGATTCAAAATTTTTCAGTTCAATTGTGTATCGGTAAACTTTTTGAGTCGGGAATTTCATCCCGGAACGATTATAGCAATACGTTCTTGAAATGTTTTTACCCTTCTTCTAATTGTATAAATTTGTTTTACTGATGTTAATGATTCAAATTTTGTGGACTGTGTAACTTAATTGTAAAACTTCGAATCAACGTCATTGAAACAAATTTATACGATTGAAATGTCCTGACCACAATTCAACAATGTTGCGATGCAGTGATTCTTTTTTTATTTTGTTCCTCATAATGTGTACACTGAGAGAAAAGATTTGATTGAATCAAAGAAAATAATGTTTTTGAACGACTTTCTTTGATTTAAAGAAATGATTTGTTGAAATGAAACAAAATTTGTTTGATTCAAACAAAATATCTTTGAACCAAATAAATATTTGTTCGAATCAAATAAATTTCTGCCTTAAATCAAACAAATTATATCTTTGACCATATATCAATGCATTAATTTATTTGTTTTGAAGGAAAATTAATTTGATTCAAACAAATATTTATTTGGTTCAAAGATATTTTGTTTGAATCAAACAAATTTTGTTTCATTTCAACAAATCATTTCTTTAAATCAAAGAAAGTCGTTCAAAAACATTATTTTCTTTATTTTTTTATCTAGATTGCTTTCCATACCCAAAAAGTTGCTACACATTGTAAGGAACAAAATGAAAAAAGAATCATGATAATTGGTTAAACAATAAAAAAGTTATTTAAAGTCGAAGAATGTCAAAAAATGCCCAAAAAACTCAAAATTTTCAGATTAAAAATATATAAAGGTGCTAGAATTTTTATAAATCCCTAAAACCTTCCTAAATAAAGGTACTCAACATAAATGCATATAATAGAAGTTTTTTTCAGTAACGTATTTTAAAAATTGAAATACTTCCATCTTAAAGAATACAAACTTTTATTTGAATTTTAATACACAAGTGTATTTATTTTCATAATGTTTCTTGATTTTAATATATTGTTTTTGAAAATAGATGCAATTTAAGATAAAACATGCATATCATTTTTTATAATTTAAAAAATATAAATTTGCGTCATATATCAAAGTGTATCAAAATTAATAACATTTTAATAGTACAATTAAACTTCACCAGCCTGTTTTTGTAACGTGTAAATAAAATAATGAGTATTTTCTTTTCATCATATTCATGCCTTGCAAAAGTCTTTGGACACTTGTTTTTAACCAATCACCTAAAAGTTCATAATTTATAAAATACCTAAGAATACATTTCTTCCCTATACAATAAAATGGAAGGTGACAAAACTCTGCGTTTAATATCTCCAAAACGGAATATTTTAGTCAATTATTAACAAAAATATTGCCAAAAAGGCAAAATTCCAAAGTTTCTTTAAATTTGGAATAACTCTCGAAATAATGAACATTTTTTAACTTTTCTTGACTCATTTCAAAGTAAGATTTACGTAGAATGTCAGAAATGTAAGGAGTAAACTGTAATCATTTTTTCTGGATGCAGCAAAAGTTTGAACTTAGAACAAAAAAGTTGTAAATTTTCAAATTTGTGAAATTATTTATGGAACAAATTTATAAAATAGTTTTATTGTATTTTTCAATGATGTTTTGTATTTTCTTCATATTATCAACTTTTACAGAAGGTGCGCCATCTCAATCTGGTCAATGGAAATATTGAATAACTCTGATAATTCGCAATATATTTCGGAAAGTTTTTTTTTTATCAAGCTTACCCTTTTACAATTTATCTCAACTAATTTTTGAAAACAACATCGATGAAGTGGCCGCCGTTATTGGAGAGACAAAAGCGAGCTCTTTTTTTGGCATTTTCCATCACATTGACCAGCTCTTCTATGATCTTTGGCTTATTGGCATAAATTTTGCTCTTCAAAAATCTCCACAAAAAGAAGTCCGGTGGAGTCAAATCCGGGGATCTTGGTGGACAGTTAATATCCCGGGACGTGTGGTGCTGAAAAAAAGCGATATTGACTGGCCACCAAGATTTCCGGATTTGATTCCACCGAAATTCTTTTTTTCGGGATTTTTGAAGAGTAAAGTTTATGCCAACAAGTCAAATATGGCAGCGATATCGCCCGAGACGCTGGCCAATGTGATGGAAAATGCTAAAAAAAAGCTCGCTTTTTTCTCACCAATAAAGGCGGTCACTTAATCGATATTGTTTTCGGAAACTAGTTGAGATAAATTATAAAAGGGTAAGCTTAATAAAAAAAAAAAACTTTCCGAATTCTATTGAGAATTGTCAAAGTTATTTAATAGTTCCATTAACCAGACTGAAATGGCGCACCCTATAATTTTTAAAATCCATTTTTCGTTCATGAAAATCCTTTTTATTTTCACAACTTTGTTATTTTAAATTTCAACTTTAATAGTATCAAGAAAAAATCCATCAAAATATTTTTTATATGTTGCTAAATTCGAGAAAACTTTAAAACTTTGCCTTTCTGGCAATATCTTTGATAATAATTGACTAAAACACTTCGTTTTGGGGTCATTAAATGCAGAATTTTGTTACCTTTCATGTTATTTCAAGGAAAAAAATGTATTGTTAGATATTTTATAAATAATAAGCTTTTTTCTATTACCGGGTCATAAAGTGTATTTTATTGCACCGTGCGGGAAAAAAATCTATTTTCTAACCCCTTAGTAGAAAAAAAATCGTGTGCACACGGGAAAAACATTGATTTTACTCATGTGGTATTAAACTTCACATTCGCAAAATAATTTTTTTTTCCATAGTTGCACAATATACTATTATGTAAATGGTTAAAGACAAGTGTTCAAAAATTTTTGCACAGCAATGTATTTCATATACGAAAGGCCATTATCACGTTTTCTATCCTAAAATGAGCCTTATTCTTTTGATACAGAATGAAAATCGAGAGGAGGTATTAACCACAAGTACCGTAGTTACTACGTCTTCAAAAACAACAACAAAAAGTGCGACGAAGACGAAAAAGAAGAAGATCGAGGGTAGTGTCGGTAGCGATGCGTCGCCAAATCACACCCCTCGAACCAAGAAAACTAAAAAAAGCAAGAAAAGTGAACTTGAGAAGGAAAATATCTCCGTGGTAAGTCGAAATTAATTTTTTTCTTTTCATATTATCATTACATACTTTAAAAATATTACTGATATGGAAACATAAAACATAAAAAACCACCAAAAAAGATATCGAAGCCTGAAAATTACCAGCAAAGAAGGTAATGTTGTTTAATATACTAGAAAAACTCGGTTAAATCTTTAAAAAAAAAAACCATTCAAGTTTATTAAGAAATAATTTAAAAATTGAATTATATTATCCAATAATATTTTTCTACTAGCGGGTCATAAAGTGGATTTTATTGCTCCTTGCGGGCAAACAAATCCATTTTTTGACCCTCTAGTAGAGAAAAAGTCGTGCGCGATACGGGAAAAACATTAATTTGTTTCCCCTAGTTGCACAATATACTATATCAAGTATTATAGGGCCATTCAAAAATTACGTAACGCTTTCACTTTTCTGTTCATTTCCTTAGGTGTTATACTACTATTTTGTTTTATCAAATTTCCTGTAATAAATTTTATATTATGTCAATATAAAATTTGGAAATTACTAATATTTTAAGGATCAATAAATTGAAGATTATAGGATAAAAAAAAATTATATTATGAATTTTAAATCGTGAAAAATTCTGATGTGATGAAAAATTTAATCTATGGTGAGAAATTATAAATGTTAAGTATTAAAAAACTATAGAAAATTATATGTAATGCTGCTTGAAGTTACAGCTAGGGCGTTATAGTATATTGTGCAACTAGGGAAAAGAAATTTATTTTGCGAGTGTAAAATTTGATGCCCCAGCAAAGCGAGGGTAACAACTACACGAGTAAAATAAATGTTTTTCCCGTGTGTACACGATTTTTTTTTCTACTAAGGGGTCAGAGAATAGATTTTTTTGCCCCGCACGAGACAATAAAATTCACTTTACGACTCACTAGTAGAAAAAATATTTATTGAACTGCCCCAAAATTTGATATTTCAACACCCAGAAAACAGTTTCTTTGAATCAAAGAAGCATTTCTTTGATATACGGTCAAAGAAAAAATTTCTTTGAATTAAAGAAAGTTTTGTTGATTCAAAATTGTTTTTTTTAATGTAAACAAATCTATTTCTTTGGATCAAAGGAAATTTTTTTAATAAAAAAACTTTCTTTAATTCAAAGAAACTTTTTCTTTGACCGTATATCAAAGAAATGTTTCTTTGATTCAAAGAAACTATTTTCTCAGTGAATACTGTCTGAAATTTAACCAAGTTTCTTAGCCTAAAGTGTCTGCCAAAGGTATGTAATACATCCTTATTTTGTTAGAAGCTTGTTTTAATTTGCTCTAAATCTTTATTTCCTTTCGAACCTATTGTTAGTATATGTAACATTTTCGGCATGCCTAATGTGCTGAATTATATTTTGTGTAATTTTAAATTGCTTTCTAATTATCGTTTTATAAAATCTTTTTCTATAACAAGAACTGTTGTTTTGTCCGTGTTTTTTTTTAATTTTGGATTTTAGTCTGTGAAGAAAGTGTTCAGTAAATAATAAAAATGTGATTTATGACAGGAAGTAGCATGCTAGTGAATGCTTGTTGTTTTAATTTTTTATTAGAACTGTAACATAGAAGATCCAAGCATGCATACGAGTTCCCGCCAAGTGTCCTCGGAGACAAGTGAAATCTCTGATGAGGATGATCTTTCCAACGTCAACGTCAAATCCCTGGTAAGTCAGGATGCAAGAAATGAGAGAAAATTAAACGAGCTCATTTTGCATGAAGTTAAAATTCAATGTTCATACTAACACATCCAATTATTTACTATTCAGCATCAGTGTCTTTCACCCAGAAATAAGTTTCTTTGATTTAAAAAAAATGTCTTTGAATCAAACAAATTTGTGCATTTCTATACGGTCCAAGAAAAGTTTCTTTCATTTAAAGAAATTTCTTGATCGTTTTTTTTCTTTGAATTTAAGAAATGAATGTCTGCGCAGTCGCATAAGTCTATGTGTAATGTGATTAACAGAAATATTTTCTTTAATTCAAAGAAAAAATTTGAATGAAATAAATATTTTTTTCAATCAAATAAATAATGTTAATAAAATAATTTCTTTCATTTAAAAAAGGCTAAAAAGGTGATTTCTTAGAATCAATTAAATTTATATTTGTTCTAAAGGTGTTTTTACTTCGAATTAAAGAAATGAAGTTAAAAAACGATTTCTTAAATTTAAATAAAACTTTTTTCTGGGTATTCCTTCTTGAAAATAAAGAAAACTATTTTTCTTTTATCAAAGTCTGAATTAATGAAAAATCAAAATTTTTAATTAATCATTAGTGAGTTCTGCTTGAAAATTACTAAAAATTCAGTAAAACTAACTCTTTATTTAATAGTACTGAAGAAGTTAGTCAAATTCAACTTATAATTTGTAGAATGAATTGCTAATGCATATTTAGTGGAACACTCTTCCCTAATTCAAATTCAAAGAATGTAGAAATTAATGTAATTATTCAATCTAAGGAACATTAATTTTCTAATAGGTGCTTCTAAATGGACAAAAATATTAAAACTAAATTTCGTAAAATGAATAATTATTTGTAAAATTGATTGCGTTATTATTATTCATTATGTAATGAGACCTTACTCTTAGCATGAGTTTGAACAGCATGAATTATTGTTTTAATTTTGTGTATCGTTTGTGTGCATGCAGACACAAAATTATGTGTCCGAGGCAAATCGTTTTGAACTGGAGAAATCCAACAAGGAAGTAATCGCTACTGGCGTTTCCATTAAACAATTGGTGAGTAAAACCTAAAAGTAATTAATTTTATAAACACTTTCATGCTGATCATTAAACAGCTTTATGTGCTACTCAAGCTTGATTGAAAACCAAAATCAATGTACCTTTCAATGTCTATTAAGCATGATGAATCGAGAGCAAAATAGCCTTTTCTTTTATTGTAATTACAAAAATTTTGATGAAGATATTATTACCTGATAAGAAATAATGATTGTGATCAAAGGCGAACAATTGCATGCATGAACGATATTTTCTATTTAAAACTAATCCATGTGGTTATTCGCCAATTATTATCTGATAAGGCTACTTTGAATCATGTTGAATTCGATAATATCAAGAACTTTCTATCAAGTGCAACAATACCCTAATCTAAACTAAGTAATCTTAATCTATAATACTTTCATCATTTAAAGTTTACGTTTTGAGTTCGATAATGACACTTATTATTTTCCGTAACGATACAATCTTCATATTAAACAGCAATTTTAGTCTTTAGTAAATTACAGAAATAGATCGTAATAATTTCTTTTTTGTCCGCCGTACATCGAAAGTTAGTCTTTTCGGTATCGTTTTGCGTGCGGAAAGTTCATTTTCCCGCACTAGTGTGCTTAAATATTAAGTGTGCCGAAAATTAAAACAAACTTAAAATTTTACCGCACTAGAGCGGCGAAATCAACTTTCCGCACGCAAAACGACACCGATTCGGCTAACTTTCGGTATACAACGAACAAAAAATATCGTTCGTATCACGTGCAAAACGTATTTAAGCGTGCGAGCGAGTCGCGACTCGCTCTTGCGTTAAAATACGCCTTTTCGCACTTGATACGAAATATACTATTTCTAACTCATTCATATTTTAAACCAATATTCAGTTTTTCTGATCGAAATTTTCTGTTAATGGATTGAAATCTAGCTGATTGGCGTGTTTTCCTTTAAAAATTTTGTAAAATCGACTTGAATTTTGATACGACTATGCTTGTAAAAAAAATATTTCAAATAATTCCCACGTAGTACAATCACTAAAGAAAAGTTCGACAATAAAATATGATTCAAATTAATTGTGCGACAAAACGATTAGAATTGATAGAATTTGATAAAATCTTAAGAACATTTAATCTTTTTGTTATTTGATTGACGTTTAATCAAATTCATTTTTTTGAAATCAAATTTTTGCAGTGGGGAATTAAGTCAAAGTCTTAATGTAACTAATCCCCCAGGTCACATTGACAAGATTAAGTCATGATATCTACTTTTTAAAAATCTCGAAATCAAAATTCCATACTTCATAATATTGCTCAATGAGATCTCCTCTACTAGAGTTTTTCTTGTGATTAGTCTCGTGTACTTTTTCATACACTTTGAAACGTGGTCTGGTAGTGGACATTCTTTGAAAGCACTTGAAACCCTTTGAAAGAAACGCCTGACGGTCGGTATCATATAAAGAAGTGAAAAAAACGCGAAATGGCACAAAACATCTACCCTGACAACAATCCATTTTAAAACTATTTCAGCTTGAAATGATAACTAAAAAATCTCAAATCAGAAAAACTGAAACAAAAAAAATGATCAATAAATGAATAAAAAAAGGTTTTTAGTTTTTGTTTTTGTTTTTCGGATTATACGAAATGGCCATGAGTGGATTACACAATAGGGCTATCAGTTTGTTTTTCTCGTACTCATATTCTATTTTGTCATCGACTCGTGGCCACCCTGTATAATTGTTCTTGAACACACAAGTAGAAGAATAAGTAAGAAACGCGAATTCACGAAACGATGTTTAAGTCAAGATCTGTTAAGAGCTTTATAATTTGCTTTAATGTATGTCTTTAAGCAAAGTATGTTTTATGACTAACAGTGTCGCAGCTTCGGCGACATCTCAAACATGAGCGATGGAGACCAAGTGCCACTCGGTAATTCTGAACACGCCAAAACTCAGGAGGTTGGTATCTCATGGTTTCTTCATCAAACAAGTTTGAAATGATTCTCCTTCGAATTCCTCTACATCGTAATACTAGATACCACAACTAAGATCCCATAACCTAAAAACATTATCTTTAGAACTAATCAATAACAAAATTAATCAATTTAAGAATTAATTTTTCCGTATGTGCTGTCTTGGCAACATTGTTTTACTACTAAATAATTAATTTTTCTGTATGCTTTATATATAGTATCACTGTATACTCCACTCAGAAAAAAACTGGATCCAGACCAACTTGTTGCTTGGATAGACAGAAATATTATGTTGATTTTCAAAAATTGTGATTAATTAAAAAAATATATTAATTATTACAAAGAACATTGTTTGTTAAACATACCAAATTATGAAATCTACAAAAATGTGATTGAAGCAACTAAACTTTTCTCGGAGCGTTTTATTCCTGGCGAATGTTCTAGGAGAGAATTTCTTCCGAACAAATTCGAGTCATTCCGAAATCTGATCCCGAACTATTCCGGACCATTCCGAACCAATCCAAGAAACGTTTTGAATCTCGTTCGGTACAAATCGGTTGAAAGTCAGCCCGATTCAATCCGAGACTTTAATCAGAATGAGTCCAAACCAAGTGTTCAATCCGAGCTCGGGTTAATCTAAACCGAATTTCCGATTCGAATCAGTTCAAAAGAACCCGAGGTCAGAATGATTCGGATTGAACACATGGTTCGAATTCATTTCGATTGAAGTCTTGGGTTAATTTTCAATAGGTTTGCATCGTACGAGATTAAAAATGTTTGTTTGGATTGATTCAGAATGTTTTTAATTATTCACATAGAAGTTTCTAATTTATAAAATGCTTAAGAATACATTTTTTCCTTACAATAACATGTAAGGCAATGAAACTCTGCATTTAATAACTTGAAAACGCAATTTTTTAGTCAATTATTATCAAAAATATTTCCAAAAAGGAAAAATTCCAAAGTTTCTTTAAATTTTGAATAACTCTCGAAATAATGAACGTTTTTTGACTTTTCTTGACTCATTTCAAAATAAAATTTACGTAGAATGTCAGAAATGTAAGAAGTAAACTGTAATAATTTTTTCTAGATGCAGCCAAAGCCTGAACTTAGAACGAAAAAATTGTAAAACTTCAAATTTGTGGAATTATTTATGAAATAGTTTTATTGTATTTTTCAATGATGTTTTGTATTTTTTTTCTTATTATCAATTTTCATAATTTTTCAAGTATAAGAATCCTTTTTATTTTCACAACATTGTTAATCTAATATTTAAAGAATTTGAAAATCTTTCTGTGGAAAAAATGACGCTTTCGACTGCGCTGGGATTCGAGCCCAGGTCTTTCGATTGCCGGTCGACTGCTCTGACCACTGAGCTACACAGGCGTCCGACATCTCCTTCTCCACAGGAAGATCTCCTTATATCGCCTAGTGGCTCAGCCTTGCGGCTGTAAATGATTTCAAATTAATTAGTTGAGTTTGAAAAAAAAAAAAAAAACTAATTAATTTGAAATCATTTACAGCCGCAAGGCTGAGCCACTAGGAGATATAAGGAGATCTTCCTGTGGAGAAGGAGATGTCGGACGCCTGTGTAGCTCAGTGGTCAGAGCAGTCGACCGGCAATCGAAAGACCTGGGCTCGAATCCCAGCGCAGTCGAAAGCGTCATTTTTTCCACAGAAAGATTTTCAAATTCTTTAAATATTGAATTTATTTGCATTATTTGCGATATAAGAGTTTGAAATTGTCTACGAGGACACCTGTCGACACCGTATCCTATCTGATACGCGACTAGTGATCCTCCGATAATGTAGGCAGTGACAAAAATTTCAAACTCAACTAATTAATTGTTAATCTAAGTTTCAACTTTAACAGCGCGATGAAAAAATCTATTAAAATATTTTTGATACGTTGCTAATAGTCTATGTAAATTTACCTTTATAATAAGCTGAGAAAAGTTAAAAAATGTTAATTGTTTAAAGATTTGTTTAAAATTCACAAAAATATTAAAATTTTATCTAAATGAATTCGAGACATTTCGAAATCTGTTCCCGAACGATTCCGGATAATTCTTTATCAATTAAATCTCGTTCGGTTCAAATCAGTTGAAAGTCAGTCTAATTCAATCCGAATAAATCCGAACCAAGTGTTCAATCCGAATGAATCCCAGCTCGGGTTAATCTAATCCGAATTTTCGATTCGAATCAGTCCAAAAGAACCCGATGTCAGAATGATTCGGATTGATTCGGATTGAACACTTGGTTCGAGTTCATTCCGATTGAAGCCCCGGATTAATTTTCAATAGGTTTGCATCGTACGAGATTAAAAACGTTTGTTTCGATTGGTTCAGAATGATCCAGAACAATTTAGAAACGAATTCGAATCCAATTCGTAACATTTGCCAGGGTTGATAAATATATATCGTAAAAGTTTCAAGAGGCTTTTTGATTGGTATTAGAACTTTGATAAATCTTTTTAAACTAAATGAAATGCATTTAGAAAAATACTCGCTTAACACAACCTAACTTTGGTTTAATCAACCGAAGAATTAATCACAGATCCTATTTTACTTTTAAAAAAATGGTTTTGTCAAATCAAATATATTTTTTTTCCTGAGTGTGAGTATTATAAGAAGTTTTCAGTTGCTTGAAAGGGATTTACGTGTGATTAACGTGAGAACGATGTAATTGTAATTTGATTTCTATAACCTACTGCTCTGGCCCGCTTTACTAATTTGAAAATCGTCGATATGTTTGAATGTCTGTATCGAACGCCATAGAAAGCAAGTTCTATGGGTGACTTGAGCCTATGGAAACTGGAGCATTCGCAGCTCATCAATCGTAAAACCATCTTTACTGGGGTGTCTGTCAAAGCTCTCGTAAGTACCTTCAGGCTTCAAGTGGCGGTGTTCTGCATCTTTAAGTTTACTTTTTTCTCTCTTTTTTTTTTAATAACTGCCTGGTTCGAAAATCACATCACATGTGTTCCGCGGTTGCCAAAATAATGCATAACAATCAATGACAGATATTTTCATATACCGCCATTTGCTCTTTTTCATGCATTTTTTGTAATCCGGAGCCTTGGGGGCCTGTGTTCTATGGAAAACCGATAGTTACACCACTGCAGGCATTAAAAAATCTTATTTAATTTATCGTGACCAGAAGTTATTTCACATATTTTTATAGATCTCATAAACTTAATAAGAAAATAATTTCACAACAAGATTTTGTGATTGGAGTTTTCCAACTTCTGAATATGTTTCGCAACTTGCATAATTTTAATCAAGAAACATGACCTTTTTGCTGAATATTATTTATTCGTGAGAGCATTACTAAACATTGATATTACGTGGAATTAGTAAGCAATACAATGTAATTTGTAATATGGCCAATTAAATTAAATATGCAAAACTCGCCATTACATGCTTTCGTCAGGAGTTAAAGATCCGTTCAATTATGTTCTATGTTGCATCCTAATTTCTAAATGGTGAATATTTTACTTCCATTAACGTCCAAGAAACGGCTTTTTCATGTTCTTTTTTGAACTCTGTTCTCGCTTGACGCATAACGACTATTGTTTTTACTCAAAGACTATGGGATTAAGTGCATCTCAGAAAAAGCGACTATTATTCGTCCTTTCCCACTATTTTCATTTCATCTTCATTCACCTGACCTTTACGTTAAACGGATTCTAAAACTTTGATAGAATTTTTCAAGTCTTGTATAATCTATAATAATCTATAATCTCTATAATTTCACTAAATGTGCACTCATTAAATTTAATTGCTGGGCTTCTTTGAACAAATTTTATTGAAATTGGATTGATACATTGCATTAGACTACAAAAAATTACCATTTTTAATGAACAAATAAAATCTGTATTTAGAATTTTAAAAATATTATACAAAAGATATAGACAGTAATTGACTAATTAGACAATTAAATAATCATGCAATGCTAATAAATTAATCACAACCGTCTTCTGGATAAGACAATCCGGTGGTTATTGTGAACACGTGTAGAAATACTTTCACTTTTGACCAAAGGCATTACATGAAAAGGGAGGTAACTCGGAATATTTTTTTAATTCGACTGACCGCTACATCCTTATACTCGAATTACTGACGGTGTTTCCCTATTACTGTAACATTAACTTGACACTGCATTTTCTCTTTTTATCTGCTCCGCAAAACGTGCATGAAACTCTAACGAAACTATATGGTCTAAAAAGAGGGCTTCCTACTGTAGTTTGGCTAATTTAACGGAAACGGGTAAGGAGGAGGTCCAATCGCACGAAAATTTGTTTCTTAAGGTAAGATTAGTAATTAATAAAATAATTGACCTGTTATCCTTTCATTTTAGTCAGTAATTAACTCGAACCATAAGAATATCATTAGACTGAAGTTCGTGACGTCTCGTGTTACGAATGTTTTTTTTTTTCGTCATATGATCCCCAAAACAATCAAAAATATGCAGAATAGTGATTTTTTACAAAAAAAACATTTTTTTATTGTAAAATTTTTTTTTGAAGTTTGACAAAAGCAAGCAATTTATGGACAAATATGTTGAATTAGCTCGTAAACTAAAAATGAGACATATATATGGACTTCGGTTTTTAATTCCAGTCACATAGTGATAGAATAAAAAAAATATAAATTAAAAATTGAGATTGCGGAGCGAAACCAAAAATTAATTAAATTAAAAATTGAATCTGCAAAGTGCAACCAAAATTAGCAAAGTTGCTTTGGTCAAACTTTGCTAATTTTGGTTTCTCTCTGCTATCACAATTTTTGATTTATTTTATTTTTATTGTAGCACTATGTGACTGTAATTAAAAACCGAAGTTCATATATATGTCTCTTTTTTAGTTTGCGAGATAATTAAAAATAGAGATTGCAGAGCGAAACAAAAATTAGCAAAGTTTGACCAAAGAAAGCCATATATGAACGAACTTTTTATATTATATCCGGAACTAAGAAAGACGCATATATATGGACTTTGGTTTTTGATTGCAGTCACATAGTGCTACAATGAAAAAAAATATAAATTAAAAATTGTGCTTGCGGAACGAAATCAAAATTAGCAAAGACTAAGAAAGGGACACATATATATAGACTTCTGACATAAAATTTTTTATGCATATTTTTGACTGTTTTGGAGGTCATATGGTGAAAAAAAAATCGTTGCACAAGACTTCACAAACTTTAGGCCAATAAGAATATCTATAATTTTCTTGAAATATATAGTTGATAACATTCAGCCAAATTTAAAGGAAAATTATATGAAATTTACAATACATTTAAGAAAATATAACTTAAATTTGCTAAAAATTTACTATAATTTATAAATTTTTCTTCAAATTACAAAACTGTGCTGAAATTTTATAAATTTATTTTTAAATTATGAAACTGTAACAGAATTTTCTGTCCCATGTAACTGTATAAAGCTATGTACTTACAGTTTTGAACGTTCATTGAACGATGAAAAATATATTTTTTTTAAACTACCTGATTGGTTTCTTTCCCATTAATTTCAAAAATAGCGTATATTGAATATCAGATTGTATATTTGAAAGGCTCTGATTATAGATTAATTTTTTTTTTAAGGAAAAAATTTAATCATCGTTCAATGAATGTTTAAAGTGTAAGTACATATATAAAGCTTCAGTTACATGTAACGTAGAATTTTTTCTGTGCAAGTTTCACAATTTTCGGATAGTAATATCAAGTGAAAGTGAAAAATAGAAATTATTCTTATTAAATTGTCTAAAAAGCAAATAATTTTCTTTAAATGGAAATTACTAAGAATTTTAACTGATTCAGATTCAGAGAGAAGAAAGCTTCAGTTACGTGTTTCGAATAATTCCGGCAGAAGTTTCTAACAGTGTATCATAAAAATTCCGATTTTGTATATTTTTTATAAAGAAATTACTTAATTTCTAGATAAATGTTGTTTATGTGAAATCAGCTTCACGCACGCCTTCCCGCTTCTACATGCAATTCTAATGAAGTGATTCGAACATTTCAGAAAACGAGTTTCAACAAATTCGATGCCCTCAGCAAGAAAACCGTTCTTCACGTTCGGTCCGTGGATGCGGGAAAAGTTCAACAACAGTTAAATGCCGTAAGTCTGATTCAGATAATTATAGGTGATCTAAATGGGCAATCGTTTCGTTAACTTGATAGTGCGAGTATCACAGTTAAGCAATCGGATTTGAATTTGTCTGCATCGATTCTATCCATTGTTCATACAGGAAACGATGTAAGGTGAATCGTTATTGCTTCACTAATCAGATGCACGAAATTCGATTGCCCTTTATTCTTCTCAACTTAGCTACTCAATTTACATTTGCATTAGTCATGTAACATTTTTAAAAAATTTGCCGTATTAATTTTTTTATTAATATACAATACGCTGTCATTATTTGGTACATCAGACTAGAAAGTTAGTTAATAATTTTTTGTTTTAATATTACACAAAAGCTGGAAAAATTCTATGATAAATAAATCCAAAATAAGGTGATTAATTTGCCAAATAATTTTCCCATAACGTGGTCTGGTACTAAATAGAAGTAGTGTATTACAGGAATCATAGTGGTTTAGTAGCACAATTTAAGAAAAATTAGAGATTTTTGTGTCGAAAAAGGGGGGAAATTTCATTCGCTTCAAAAATACTGCGTAAGTGAATAAATTTTAATTAATGCAATGTTTTTATAATATGATCCAAATTGTATTAGCAAATAAAGTTACAGACACATAAATTTCCTTGACGCTTAAGGGGATCCGCCATCTTTAATATTTTTGTTTTTTGAGTTTAGACCTTCTATATAATTATTTTCACGTTTAATGCCTTTATTTGAAAAGATGTTGGGCTTTTTTTAAATTCCATCACCTTTATGTTTTTTTAAACTAAAAATTTTGAGTTTTTTGGACATTTTTTGACTTTCAATAACTTTTTTGTTTTTCAATAAATTGCCATGATTCTTTTTTTATTTTATTCCTTATAATGTGTAGCAACTTTTTGAGTTTGGAAAATAAGGTGAAATTACTGAAAAAAAAGTTACAAATAAAATAAAATAAAAAAAATATCAACAACAAAAAAATATTTTGTAGTTATTTTTTTAGCTAGAGTGCTTTTTATACTCAAAAATATTGATAATATAACAAAGAATAAGTGGTAAAAATTTCAAAAGCCTGTGTCTAATACTTTAGATTTTATTCAAACATATGTTGCAACAAACACGGAAAATCAAAACTTGCGGAAAATGGAGTTTAAAGTAATGTCATGTCACCTTTATACTAAATCATATATGTATATACATCAAGGCAATATATATATTGTCTTTTTGTAGGCACACCTGTTATATACTATTATCCATATAATTTAGAAATATTAGTAAATAAATAAACAAACTTTTTTTTTCTAAAAAGCTAATTTATTGGACTAAAGTTTGTGACGTCTCATGAAACGAATTTTTTTTTCGTTGTATATTAAAAATTGAGATTGCGTAGCGAAACCAAAAATCAATTAAATTAAAAATTGAATTTGCGAACTGAAACTAAAATTAGCAAAGTTGCTTTGGTCAAACTTTGCTAATTTTGGTTTCTCTCTGCTATCACAATTTTTGATTTATTTTATTTTTATTGTAGCACTATTTGACTGTAATTAAAAACCGAAGTTCATATATATGTCTCTTTTTTAGTTTGCGAGATAATTAAACGTGTTAATCTATAAATAGTTTGTTTTTGTGAAATTAAAAAATATTTTTTTACTATATAAAATATTGTTTTTGTCAAAAATCACTATTCTGCATATTTTTGATCGTTTTGGAGATCATACGAAGAAAAAAAAATTCGTCACACGAGACGTCACAAACTTCAGCCCAATAGCTAATTTTAGCTAAAAACGCGTTATTAGTAAATCGTAGTAACTTTAAATTTTATTTATTTTTTCAAGTATAAAAAATCAGATTGCCCTGAAAATTTACATACATACTCAAATAGTATACAGAATAAAAAAATAAAATTTTTAGAAAATGTCAAAAACATACCAGTCAAAGGTATCGAATTCCCTTAACAAAAAGGATGAAAAAATATCTTAGTTAACTAATTATGAGATAATTTCTTTCTTTTCTTTGATACGATTGATTTTGCTAGCATATACTGTTAGATATTTTTTCCGGGATTTTTTTGAGAAACGAAACTAAAGTTTTATACAGTTAAAATCCCCTTAAATGAAAATAAATTCAAGAGAAATGAGTTGCATATTAGTAAATTTAAGGAAAAATTTTTCAATTTACAGTTATCAATTATTGAATATTTTGATAATTTAATCGGGAAGTTGTGAAACTTCCACAGGAAAAATTTTATGTTCCAGGTAACTGAAGCTTTATTCAGTTGCTTCTAATTGAAACTTCTGTTACAATTTCGTAATTTAATGGAAAATTTTGGAAATTTCAGTCAATCTTTTGCAAATTCAAGATACGTTTTCCTAAAAGTATTGTAAATTTTATAAAATTTTCGTTTACATCTGTAACTTAAAAATTACATAAATTCCAGAAGTTTTCGAACAGTGTAGGTTCACCTAATTATCAGGCCAAGTGCACTGTTTTCCACGGGATCAGGTTCATATACCAATCATAATCCAGTTTTCCTAAAAGACTCCCACAAAAATAATTGATGAAAATCTTTTACTCGACAAGTAAAGAAGAAAGGTTAATAGGAATTCAAAACAAGGGAAATGCGGTCAAAATTTACAAATACAGGGATTTTTAGAAAAATAGAAGAAAAGGGGGAAAATAAATAAATAATAAATTAATAAAAGTATACTTCTGTAACAGATATCTGAAAATAAAAACATGAAGTGTTTTGATTTGAAATATTTATACCAAATAAAGCAAATAGTACAATTCACTATAAAAAGAAATAGGGAAAAAGTTTATCTAGCATTTCTGCACCGTCACTCGACAAGAAGAACTAAAAATGAAGAACATATTCTGCCCTTTTTATGTGTAAATTCTATGCATGTTTTCTTGCAAATATTCATCGAGTAATGAAGCTCGACAAACTCGTCTTGGATTTATAAGTTTGCTTGAATGCACCGTTTCTCGTGTTATTTACAAGTGGAAAACAAATCGATAAGAAGGGACAAATGTTAGTAATCTGTTTATCGTTTCTGCATGTCTATATGGAATGAAACAGTCCCGTTGAAAACTGGTTTTTGCGTTATTGGAATATGGTGACAAGAATGGTGACTATGGTACTAAGAAACTCGGAAACTCAATCGCGGAATCTTGAACGTAATGTCGCTATTTTCTTGAATGCTGCAGGTGGGTCAGAATGGCGATGCAAATCCGAATTGCCGCAGTTGCGGCAAAGTTGTTTTTCAAATGGAACAAACTAAGGCCGAAGGCTTGATTTGGCACAAGAACTGCTTCCGATGTGTTCAATGCAGCAAACAGCTTAGCGTGGACAATTATGAGAGCCACGAGACCACACTTTACTGCAAAGCCCACTTTAGAGAGCTCTTCTTACCGAAACCGGTCGAAGAGTCGGATCAACCTGGTGAGTTTAATCATGCTATTTTCCACACCTTTATTTTATATATACAAATCAAAAACTAGATTTTTCAACCTTTAGGTAGCTCTTACAGCTTGGATCCTACTATCTAAATCGTAATCGGTCAAATTTTCACTGATTGAATCGATGATTTGCGTGTTCACTGATTCACCAGTAAAAAAATATTTTTAATTGTTAAATCAGTCAATTTTAATTGATTTTATCAGTGGAAAAATATTTTCCGCCGTTAAATCAGTTGATTTTTACTGGAATAATCAGTGAAACTTGATTGATTTACAGTAACCTCTTTTTACCTATTTGAATCAGTCAAATTTCACTGATAACCAGTCAACTTGGACTTATTCAGGTTTAGAGAGTATTTGCTTTATTTTATTCTTATAATAGACCCAGAAAAAAGTTTCTTTAATTTAAACAAAATTTCTTTGAATTAAAGAAATAAATATTTTCTTTAATTTAATGTATTTCATCTACAAAAATTAGACCTCATGCGAAAATAGATAATTTTGCTTTCAATAATAGCAATATTATTAATGAAGGGCTAATTTGAGAGAGAAAAGATTATTTTCCATGAAAAATTTATTTATTTTAATTATTATTCTTAATAAATCACAAATCATTTTTCAGAAAAAATAATCTTCACAACTTTACCTTTCCCAATTTTTGGGAATAAATTCTTTAATGGCTGAAACCATTATAAATCAATTTTCCATAACAAAATTCTTATAAACAAATTGGTTAATTTTTTAATAGTTTATTCATTTCGGAAAATTGGAAACGGTTGAGTTGTAGAGAATCTTTTTCCTGAAATAATGATCCGTGATTTATTAGAATCACATAATTTTTTAAAAGTTGTCATAATATTGTAATATTTCTATTATTGAAAGCAAAATTATCTATTTTTTCCTGAGGTCTAATTTTCGTGGATAAACTACCTTAAAGAAAAAATTGTCTTAGTTCAAAGATTGTAAAATTAAATAAATTATTTTTTAAGTTTTTACCAGTACTGTATTTGAATCCAAAAAATACTTTTTAAAATCAAATTAATAATGTTAAAAAAATAATTTCTTCTATTTACAAAAGGCTAAATAGGTAATTTCTCAAAATCAAATAAATTTACATTTGTTCTAAATGTATTTTTACTTCGAATTGAAGAAATGAAGTTAAAAAACGATTTCTTAAATTTAAATAAAATTTTTTTCTAGGTTACCCTAAAGTCTTATACTAACGTTTCCGGAAAAAAATAAAATCATTCTCCATAATAACATTTTTCTAAGGTGTATAGGAAATTTATGGTCTTAATTTTTTCTTTAGCAGAAAAGTATTCTGTTAATTTAATCAGATAGTTTTTTTGGCTATGATTTGGTAGATTAAGGTAGTTCATCCATGAAAATAAGACCTCAGGAAAAAATAGATAATTTTGCTTTCAATAATAGCAATATTATTATTGAAGGGCTAATTTGAAAGAGAAAAGATTATTTTCCATGGAAAAAATTTGAAATGCAGAAAAATAATGTATTTAACAAATTTTTTTTTGTCGCTTCATACCAAATTTTAAAAAAATGATGTGACTTTAATAAATCACGGATCACTTCCTTATGCAAAAAGATTATCTACAACTTAACCGTTTCCAATTTTCTAAAATGAATAAATTATTTAAAAAATTCATCAATTTGTTAAAAGAATTGTGTTTTGGAAAATTGATTTTTAATGGTTTCAGCCATTAAAGAATTTATTTCAAAAAATTGGCAACGGTAAAGTTGTGAAGATTCTTTCTCCTGGAAAATCGTACTTGTTATAAAATTATTATATTCAATCATATAAATTAGTATTTTGTTTCTAGTTTCATAGTTTTTGATTAATTATTAATTAAAATAAAATGCAAAACAAAAGAGGATGCACGAATTTTAAAATTTGATAAAATGAATTTATATGGAAATGGAAAAAATTGAAAACCTTGAGTTCCAGAAAAGCTTTTATAATGACATATACATATGTTGTTGGCATCTTATCATTTATATCTGTCTATTTACCTCCGGAAACCTGGTTCGAAAATCACATCACATGTGTTCCGCGGTTGCCAAAATAATGCATAATAAGATGACTGCTTATTAAATTGATATTTTAGTGCGCTCAAAGTGAGCCACTTATTATTAATTGCAAAAATAGTAAATAAAATAGTTGTCTTGTTGACTCCATAGTGCGACCTCGAAAGCCAGAAATGATCATTCGCGAAAACCAGCCGAAAGAGTTGCCACCTGATGTGGTCAGAGGTAAATCCATCGAATGACCTGCTGACGTGTTTTTTTCATTTTTGTCGTTCTAACAATCGCTTGCGAAATAAATTTAAGCTGCTAGTTGTAAAGAAACATTAATCATTTTAGAATATATTCTCAATTTAAAGAAAATGGAACAAGAACATTTAGGGGCCATCCATATACCACGTGGACAGGTGGGGTGGGGGGGGGGGGGATTCCACTCTTGTCCACGAGGGGCACCGAGGGGGTCGGGCTAGAATCCACGTGGACACACGTTCCTTTAAATCTGCGAAAAATATATTAAAATATCTATATTTTCATAACATATGTCCACATGGACAGAGTAGGGGGAGGGGAGGGGGTTGTCAAAAAGTGGCGATAAATTGTCCACGTGGTGTATGGATGGACTCTTAAAAAAATATCACGCTCAGAAACTTAATTAGTTAATTAAACGAAAGAATTCCTTTTACGTAACCAAAGACGGTTTGTTTAGATACGACTTGGTTTAATTAAACAATTATTTCAGTTGATTTAACCAAATTTTGTTTGACTCAACGAAATGTCTTGGTTTATTCAATAAAGTGGTTTGTTTCAATAAAGTAGATTTTTTTCTGTGTGAAAAAAGACATCTTGTTAAAATATATTCGTAAAGGTATATCAAAATTATAATATTTTCACCAAAATGTTCAGAACCTTATAACAACCCTAACTCAGGTCATTATCAATTGAAGATTTGATAAATAATCAAACGTAACACGGCTAATTTGTTTGAAGAGAAGCATGTTTTTCTTAAAAAATTGTTTTATAGGAATGCTCGAGTTTTTAATTTTTGAAATACTTTTAGTAATTTTGCAAACATGGTTCACTGAATCGCAAAATTATCTTAACCCTCTAATCCCACTATGCAAATTGGATTTCGAGAAGTTGCGTCTAACAAATGTTTAGCTTTTAAATGTGCTCTTGGAAATTTCACAAAAAATGAGAAAAAGTTAATACCCTTTTTTATTATTGCAGCATCTGACAAACCCGATCTTGGACTAGAGGAGCTTTCCACGTTGAATGTAAAGTCCCGCTTCCAAGTGTTTGAAAAAGCATCCATCGAAACCACAAATGACATCGAAAGGTCACCCTCCCAGGTGGCAGTTAAGAGATCTCCCAGCATTCTCAGTAAATTGGCCAAGTAAGTACAACGGTACAAGTTCAAGGTACAATACTGTTCTTAGAACACTTTAAAGACTCCGCGTCCATGAAATTCCGTATTTTATTTCGAAAAAATATCTATAATTCATAAAACATTGATGGATACCTTGAGGGCAAGGAGAGGTCGTATCCTCACAAATTACATTTCCCTGATTTTATTCTGAAATAATAACCAAAGTTCATTTTTTTACAGAAGAGAGTTTTAGAAAAGAGTCATGGACCTCTGTCCTATACTGAAAACAAATTATAGCTATTTTATGAAAACATTTATAAATAGTATATTATGCAACTAGGGAAAAAAATGTTATAATCACACTAGTGCAATAAATGTTATTCCCATGTCGAATACCATTTTTTTTCCACTCAGGGGTCAAAAAATGTACTGTTTGATCCGCTAGTAGAAAATAGTATTTTGTGCAACACTGGAAAATAATAATATATTGTACAACTAGAGAAAAGAAATGTTTTTTCTGTGTTGAACACGATTTTTTTTACTAAGAGGTCAGAAAATTGATTTTTTTGCCCCGCACGGGTCAATAAAATCCACTTTATGGCCTGCTAATAAAAAAATGTTTTTCCCGCATTGCACACGATTTTTTTCTTACTAGCGGGTCGAAAAATGGATTTGTTTGCCCCGAATGGGACAGTAAAATTTACTGATGACCCGATAGTTGGAAATATTATATTGTGCAACTAGGGAAAAAAAGTTTATTTTGCAGGTGGGAAGTTTGATGCCCAAGCAAAGCGAGGGCAACAATCACACGAGTAAAATAAACTTTTTCCCGTGTTGCTCACGATTTTTTTCTAACTGGCTGGTTGAAAAATGGATTTGTTTGCCCCGCAGGGGACAGTAAAATTCACTTTATGACCCGATAGTAGGAAATATTATACTGTGGAACTAGGGAAAAAAAGTTTATTTTGCAGGTGTGAAGTTTGATGCCCTAGCGAAGCGAGGGCAACAATCACACGAGTAAAATAAACTTTTTTTCCCTAGTTGCACAATATAATATTTCCTACTATCGGGTCATAAAGTGAATTTTACTCTTCCATCTGGAGAAAACAAATACACTTTATGACCTGCTAATAAAAAATGCTTTCCGCGTTGCACACGATTTTTTTCTTACTAGCGGGTCAAAAAATGGATTTTTCCATTGGCGGGTCATAAAGTGGACTTTATTGCCCCGTGCGGAGCAAACAAATCCACACTTTCTGACACTATAGTAGAAAAAAAATGGTGTGCAACACGGGAAAACCATTTATTTCCCCTAGTTGCACAATGTACTATTGTTTGCCCCGAATAGGACAGTAAAATTCACTGAATGGCCCGATAGTAGGAAATATTATACTGTGCAACTAGGGAAAAAAAGTTTATTTTACAGTTGTGAAGTTTGATGCCCTAGCAAAGCGAGGGTAACAATCACACGAGTAAAATAAATGTTTTTCCCGTGTGGCTTACGATTTTTTTCTAACTGGCGGATTGAAAAATGGATTTGTTTGCCCCGCAGGAGGCAGTAAAAGTCACTTTATTACCCGATAGTAGGAAATATTATATTGTGCAACTAGGGAAAAAAAGTTTATGTTGCACACGAATAAAATTATTTTTTTTTCCCGTATTGCGTATCATTTTTTTTCTACTGAGATGTCAAAAAATGGATTTATTTGCCCCGCTGGTGGCAATAAAGTGTACTTTATGTCCCGCAAGTAGAAAAATGTAGTTTGTGATGTCAGAATATGGTTCAAGACTTTAGGACATTTTTTCAATGAATAAGAAAAGAAAGTTGATGCAAAAATAGTAGATTTGTATTTGCAGAAGTCACTTATGTAGTTACAATTGTTTTTCATGTGAGCAAATGATAAAAAAATTAAAAGAAAGTAAATTAAAAAACAATGCGAGGATACTTTTTTCTTGCTCATTACATTTTTTCTTTTTAAAGAACGGGATTTAAAGAAAGGTTTGGCTCTAATTAAAAAGCATGAGGGAGCAGAGACAGGGGTGCTCTGAACTTTGTTAAGACGTTCTATTCACCTGAAATAATTGCCTTTAATTACGTCTCTCTTCTGGAAAAATATTTATCCTTTTTAAAGAACTGCTCTTCGTCATAGACATCAGTAACGGGAAAAATAGTTCAAACTCGATAAATTTTTTATAATGATTATATTTGTCTGAAGATTAATTAGGTTAATCGTTTACTTTAGATTGAAAAAACAGAATAAAAACGTGTGTTTCTCTTTCTCATTAATAATACCTTGATATTAAAAATTACGTTTTCTCACCCAAAGAACTGTTTACTCTACTTTTCTTTTCTCATTAAGGAATACAAAACTATTTTGTACTTCCGTCATAAAAATTTCACTGCTTCTTTTATAATTATGAGCTATTATAGGTACAATTAATTTATCACAACCGCGGAGAAAATGCTGAGATCAACTGCTTGAAGTATTCGGTATTTTTGTCATTTCTTTTCTTTTTGTTCATACATAAACGATGAAAAGGGGAGAAGACACTCTTTAGATCCCGGAATTCGTGTGAAAAGAATGTGCTTGTAAATTCTACATGTATTTTTACAGGTTCCAGGCGAAAGGTATGGACATTGGAGTTGCTGACGAATCTCTCAATGGAATACCCTATGAAGAAAGCAGCGAGAGCGAAGAGGAAGTCGAAGAGGAGGAAACAGAAGGTAAAGAATTTTACCTTGAAATCAATTTGAGTTTCTTTATCAATATGTTTAAGGGAAATAAATTAAAATAATTAGTAGAAAATTTTAGATTGATATCTCAGTTTTTGAGGAAGAATTGAATAAAAGGAAAGTAGAGATCTTTGACGAAATAAAATATGAAGTTTTTAAGATTAAATATATATAGATATTTCAAAATAGAAACGTATCTTTGAAAAATATACATAAATCAAGCAAGAATGTGGCAATTTGCCATATTTCTCTAAGTATCAAAAGTTAGACTTACTGAATTCAATTAAGTCAGACTCCCGTAATTTAGGTTTTTAGGGCAAGGTTTTTTCTAAGAAAGTTATAAATCATTTTATTTCATAATTTAATTACTAATTTCCCTAATTGAGTATTAAAAAAAGTCAATGAATCAGTATATTTAATTATTTATATAATATTTCATATTCTTTACTTTACTGATTGTTAGAATGTATAAAATGATCATTTCCTAAGAGAATTTTAATTATTTAGCAAAGATGTTTTCTAGCAATAAATATAGTACTAAATGAATTTGTGAAATTTCACTTGGAGTAGAAAATTTGCATAGATTTTAAAAATACATGATATGAAAGTTGTTGGTCCAAAAATATAGAAATACCATTTCTTTTTCAATTTCATTTTAAAACGGAACATTTAATTGAGTCGCCATTTTCATGGCGTCAAATCTATGAAAGTTCTGAAAATTCTTCATGTTTGTACGGATAGTTTGTTTAATACTTAAGGATTTTAACTTTCATGGAAAATAAGGTTAGTTCCAGTACCAAACTCAAAAATGTTTCTAGTAGAAATTTAAAATTAATGAAATAAGGTTGTTTTCTCCTAAATATTAAAATATATTATACAAACTGCCAAAAATAATTTATTTCTTTGACATCATTATTCTTAAATTAATTTTCAAGAAATCTATCCATATTTATTATACAGGAAGTCTATAAACCTGATTTTTTGGTGAATTACTCAAAAAAATATGTGTGGGAATTTATTTAAAAATAGAAAATAAAATGTGAAAGTAACCTAGGAGCACATTAACCTTTATAGATAAAATGACACCAATAAAATATATTTTATTAAAATGCACTAAAGAATGTACAAAAGCAATTGGTGATTCAGAATTCATGAAATATTAATGAAGAACCTTTTAAATTAGTAAAATAAGTAATTATGCTTCACAACTAATTGTGAAGATTAATTTTTTTCGTATTTTCATATAGTTTTTAACCCTTTCATATCTTTTATGGGCGTAGAAATAGAAACAGAAATCGTGAGGGGAAAACGAGGAGCTCGAGAGCGTCCCATTAGCTTCACAAAGATGGATGACATGAAGAATCGATGGGAAACCACAAGTCAGCAAGGTAGACGTGAATCGCAGCGGGAAGCAAGAAAAGAAGAAATCGCAGGCATTCGATCACGACTTTTTATGGTAAAATTGTTTAACAATTCTTTTAATTCCTCTGCAAAAAAGCAAAGTCTCTATATCAGTAAATCCAGAAAACAAAAGTATTATAGCTACGTTTCAACTCTTAAGCTTCCATTTAATTCTATACTTATGATTGATCAATTGGAATAAAATTGAAGCTAATTACCTCAAGTTGTCTATTTTGTTAATTTTTCATTAATCCGTGTTTAATTTACAGGGAAAGCAAGGCAAAATGAAAGAATTGTATCAACAAGCAGTAGCAGATAGTGAACGTGTGACAAAAATAAACGCCGTTGAAGAAATCCAGCACACCTCAAATGCACGTTCAATCAAAGAAAAATTCGAAAGAGGCGAGCCAATTGCAACTTCAGACGATGAAAACGAGAGTAAACTTAAACAGGAAAAGCCTGATGAAGAAGTCATAGCAGCAGGTTTGTTTTTGGTTCATTTTAATTCGCCAAATTCCTGTAAAAGTTCATGTGAGATAACTTTTTCATTTTACAAAATATTTTCCTGGAAATTTGAAAAATACAATAGAAGTTGATACAGAACGTTTGTCAACTTCGTTCGATTGAAAATTTTACAGTTATCTCTAATTATCGATAAATTTTCTAATTTTTTTCAAAATTTTTACTAAAATGAAGCTAACAGGCGTGCTTTATTGTTTTTTATAACGTTTACCAAATTTTGAGAACGACGTTTCGTAAATTTAAAAAGTTATCTTATATGAACAAATTAATGTATAATTTAGTCACGTGGTCTGATTGATCCGTGGCCTTAAGGGGGGATTATCATATAGACGGTCGAAATTGTATCCAAACTTTGCGCGTGGTTAAAAAAAAAAAGTTTTCAAATTAGAGTCTTGACTTTTTTTTTCGTTGAAATATCCCTGCTTATTCAGAAGATATAAGCGCATAAAGTAGGCCCTGTGCCCTGTTGATCTATAAAAAAAATGGAACCCAATTTAATAATTGGGTAATTAATAATTTAATTAATAATTCTATAGAATTATTTAAATAACTTTTAATGAAATCGTAACAAGAAATGTAACAATTTATATTTTTTGTTACTGTTTTTCAGCCAAAAGTTATTAAAATTATTTTATTTGATTAGTTTTCTTAGTTTAGATAGAATTGCATGAAATCCCCTTTAATTAATAATTGAAAAATCGTGGTTTTGGGAAAAAGCGTTTAACCTTTTCTATTTCTCTGTTTTCGATGCGACAAGATAAACAAACAAATTAGCTGCAGCCACGATTTTGGAAATTTCGCCTAAAAATTCTACGAGCATACTTTTGAATGTATATAGGATCAGTTTATGTAATAATAAAAAAATCGATTTTTTGAATCATCTATATGATAATCCCCCCTTAAATAGAGAACATTTTACACTATACTAATAAAGTGATATTGAGGTCAGTGGGAGAAATCTTTTAGTAATAGTAATTGATCCTAATTATGACTGCTAATTGTTATACTTTCGCTCGGAATCTTTAGATTTCTGATCTCATTTCTATACAAACCCACAAGGAAAGATTTGAATGGAAATCAAGATTACGAATTAACTAAAAGTTTTAATGGATACTTTTTTATTGAAGGCATAAGTCGAAAGTCTCGTTCACTTTTTTTGGAATTGGACGCCACAGCAGCGAAAACGGGACGACCGGTTACACCTGTAAATCCAAAGACTACGACAGATTCACCTCGAAGAGCCAGAGACGTAAGTTTATTTACCTTTAAAACATGATTCAACGCTGAAAAAAAATAGTTAGGTGAAGCAACTACTTCCGTTTGTGAAATATACGACTGCTAATTTATCGCTTTGCACAACTGTTTTCTAGTTGATGTTATTGCCCGCATTCTTAAAATAATACAGATAGTATCACCAACAAAAAATGTAGTTATGCCAACCAATAAATTAGTAGCTTTATATTTTACAAATCGAAGTAGATAGAAACAGTCAACTATTTTTGCCAGTAAAACTCATGAGAATGAAATCTATTTAGTAATTCTGAAATAACTTTCCTATCATTAGAAAATGTATAATCATTTTTTAATGAATATTTTTAAAACTATTGACTAAGAATGGACGGCGGGACGTGTTTATGCAAAAACATGATTGATGATTTTATTGAACGTTTTGTATCCGCCCTCTAGTCTCTATCTATTAAGGAAATGACTTTCTAAGTAGATACTTTTAAAAAGTATCTAATCAAACACTGCGTGGCAGTATCATAAAACTGTACGTGTGTAAGAAGGCATTCATGGGCCGTCAAGTTTCGGACGATGTGGTGCGGAGTACGGACACGACTGAGGAGGTGCAGGTCGAGACCTCCGACATCTCTAACAAATTTAAGTTCTTTGAGACCTACAAAGAGCCTGAGAAGCAAAGAAGGCAGTTTCGCATTACACCTCCTCGCGATGGTCAAGTTAAGGTTCGCTGCTTGACAGATTTCAGAAAATAAAGAGTTTTCATAACTAATTTTTATCTTTATCTAACAACGTATTTGCTTCTTTGTCTTTGTCCATTAAAACATTATTTTACTCTATTTGGTAATATTCAGGGTCACCGTTTTCATCGACGAAAATAATTCCCGGTCATTTCCCGGTCATTAAAAAAATAGTTTCCAATGAATAACAGTTAATGCAATGGGTTTTTAAAGTTTTAAAATATTTTTTATTTAATATTCTGCAATTAAATTTCTCTTAGTATACCGAAATCACGAAATATGGCGGGAATTTCTAAATGCATAATATAATATATAAGTATATCACTTTATGTAAGACATTTAAAACAAATTAAAATCGTTTTTTATTGAAAATTTAAAAAAATTCCCAGTCATTTCTCGGTTTCTTGGTCCAGCGGCCACCCTGAATATTAATTACTATTCATATTCTGGACTTACATTGACCCTTAATTAATAATTGAAGATATATGTTGATGTTGGTAATTGGCTTTAGGGTCCAAGGTTGATAAAAACTCAGAGTTTTACATACTACAATTCCATGCACGAATGTCAATTAAAAATATTTTTTATATTTAGACACTTAATTCCAACCTTCCAAAAAATGCTTTCTGGTATCTAGTTTGTTAGGTTATGTGAATGAAATATTTACCTCAAAGTAATATCAAAATTTATTTACCTACATGTAAAAACATAATTATAATTACTTGTTAAATTTTTACAAAAAATTTTGTATGCAAAATATCCTATGTTAGCAAAACCCTTTTTCTGTATTTTTAGATTTGAATAAATCACTGATGAGGGCTCCGATCAGAGCCGAAACGTCTGATTATGTAAAACTCTGAGTTTTTATCAACCTTGGACCCTAAAGCCAATTACCAACATCAACATATATCTTCAATTAATTACTATTTTATTTAAATATGGATTTATATTTTCTAACTTTATAGTTTGATTATAGTTTCAAGTCCTCAAATCTTATCATAAATTATTAAAAAATCCATAGTTTAATTTTAAATATATTTTTATTATTTGTTTTTTTTTGCTCCATTATGTGATTCTACTTCCGAATATTGTTTTATTCAAAAATTGATTTTTAACAGTTCTTCTAGTGGAAGATAAATGAGAAAAATGATACAATCTGAGAGTAATATAATAGTTTTATGAGAACTTAAAAATCAAAGCATACAAAATTCTGTAATAGTAATTAAATGATTCGCTGGATTGCGCGTAGTTTACTCGTATTGTTTGAAATTTTCTGACCCGCATGCCGAGTGTCTTAACCCAAGATAATAACTCAATTAATCCTTATTTTCTCATTAATTGACGTCGTTTACAAATAGAACAATTGGTAATCAGCAAAATGTAGGCAAAATAGTTTAATAGGTTGTTGAATCAGATATATTTTACTTTTTATATCTTGTGTATCATCAATTACTAGATTTAGAGAACTCTACTTTATCGACAGCCTCTTAGTTATTCCCAAACGAGTTATTGAGAATGAAGAGGGGGGAATTCAAAACTGACGTTTGGATGAGTTGCCGAGAATGCAGATTAGACTTGAAGCTTGAAGCAACTGATATCTCACGGTAATTCACTCCCTGATTGGCGAGTGTGACGGTTAAAATGATGACAGACATGCTATATAATCTCGGGTTTGATGTTACAAACGGAAACTAAATTATTTTAATTATTGCAACTTTCAAAACACTTTTCAAAAACGTTTAAAAAATACTTATCCCTTCCACATATTTTTATGCAAGAAGATAATTTCAAAAATATAATATACAGAATATATTTGCATATTTAAAAAAGGCAGTTTGTCGATAATATAACAAAAGAAATTAAGAATATGAAGTCCTTAACATAAATCACCGAATATTTTTCGTCATTCTGAATTTCATATTGGGTAATTCAGTTTTTAAACTAATATTAAACAAATCAAGTAACATTTACTAAATGTCCAATCTTTTGCGAAAATTCTTCTGAATTAGCTTTCTTTCAGAATACTCCCTAAATCAGAAAGTGTGAAAAACCACTGTTTCGAATGTTATAAGTCTTCCATATAGAATCAGTGAAATTTAACTGATATCACTAGGGAAACTCACTGGTTGACGAGTATATTTCACTGATTAACCAGTGAGTTACGCTAGTGAAATTAGGGAAATTCCACTGATTTCTATGTGGAAGATTTATAACATTCGAAACAGTGGCTTTTCACTGTGAATCAGTGAGTTTTTACTATATCGGATTTAGGGAGTACATTTTCCTAAACTTAATTATATTTGCGAAAATAGTTGAAGTATTTAAAGTTTCAATATGATTTTCTTTCCATAAGAAAACACATATGAAAAGAGTTTCTGCTAAATAATTATGCACAGGAAATCGAAAGTACAAAAGTAGTCGGGCATTTGTTTTTAACTGTTTAAATAAAAGCTTCTAATTTATAAAATACTTAACAATAAACTTTTTTTGTAAAATAATATGGAAGGTAGCAAAATTCTGCATTCAATGACCCAAACACGAAATCTTTTGATCCATTATTAACAAAGATATTGCCAAACAATAAAAAATTCAAAGCTTTTTGAAATTTTGAATAACTCTTGAAACAACGAACATTTTTAAACTTGTCTCAGTTTATTATAAAGGTAAAGTTTATGTACATATTAGCAACGTATCAAAAATATTTTGATAGATTTTAAAAATTATAGAAATCGATAATATGGAAAAAAACAAAGCATCATTAAGGGCATGTGATACTTGAGAAAATAGAAAGTTCATATGAACAATTTAGTCCAGTTTCTACATGTTTGTGTCCAAAATATATAAAATTAGTTTTTAAAATTTAGGAAATAGTGGAGAAAATAAAAACGGACGTAGATGGACTACTTTTGGTTTTAATAATATGAAAACAAATTTCGGTATATTTTGCTAAAATTGAACTTTTTCTTATTTTTGAAACCAAAAGTAGTTTACCTACGTCCGTTTTTATCTTTTCCACTATTTCCTAAATTTTAAAAACTAATTTTCATGTAGTTTGGACAAAAACATGTAGAAAATAAAATCAAAAAAATTTGCTAGTTCTTTAAGTATCACATGCTCTTAAAAAATACAATAAAATTTTCAACATTTTTTTCATAAATAATTTCACAAATTTGAAGTTTTACAACTTTTTCGTTCTGAGCTCAGATTGTGGCTGCATTCATGAAAAAATTATTACAATTTACTTGTTACATTACTGACATTCTATGTACTTACAGTTTTGAACGTTCATTGAACGGTGACAACAATTTTCTTCCATAAAAAATTAATTATTTTGTTTATATTTAGGGCCCTTCAAATATACAATCGTTCATGAAAAATACACAATTTTTGAATTTTCTGGATCAAAAACTAATAATTTAGTTTGAAAAATTATATTTTTTTCATCTTCCAGTGAACTTTCAGGACTCTAAGTACATTCTAAATCTCATTTTGAAATGAGTCAAGAAAAGTTAAAAAATATTCATTATTTCATGAGTTATTCAAGAAGCTTTGAATTTTTACTTTTTTCTCAATATCTTCGTTAATAATAGACTAAAAAATTTCGTTTTGGGATCATTAAATGCAGAATTTTGTTCTTTCATGTTATTCTAAGGAATAAATTCATTTTTAGGTATTTTATAATTTAGAAACTTTTAAGTATATGGTTAAAAAACAGTACCCGGCTACTTTTGCACAGTAGTGTATACTAAACAGAAAATTGAACCAATCAAAGCAACCACAATTCCATTTTCACTAAAAAATTTCAAATCACTTCGAACCAAACAATACAAACATAATCAAACAACCACAACTCTAATTCCCGCCCTCTAAGATTCAAAATTAATTTCGAGTAAACCCCACATATTCCACTTTCCCATCAATCATCAAAACTGATGACCAATTAATCTCTGGACAGATCCAAGGTGTTAATCATACTGCATTAAGCACTAGCCATATGTATCTGCCACCCTCGACACCTCAACAAAACGAAAATTTGATTTGCAACCAACTCGGAATTGTTCTCATGACCTTTGAGTCTCTGACACACATACCCTTCATTGTAAGCAAGAAAATAAGAAAAAAGTAAAGCAAAATGAAGAAAGCAAGCATTTGAAAGGGGATCAAGAAGGATGAAACGTTCTCGGGGCTCCGAGTCTAAGGACACACTTAAAGTGCTTTTTATTCAATTTTTAAACCGCCTAAAGTTTCACACATGAACTCGCAATTATAAAAAGCACATATGCATAGTATAGATGAGTTACATATACACATATATAGATGTGTATAGTACTTATGTGGTACGAGAGGGGGAATAGGGCCGAAGGCTCTGGGCTCTCCGTATGGGGAATATCATATAGGGCTAGGGGACATGGTGGTGCAGCAGACACTTGATTCCTTAACTGTCCTTGAACCTCGAGAAGCCAGCCATTCTTTTACCGTTAGTATGCCCACATCCTTCCATACGTAAAGAGCTGGCCGGCTTGCTTCGCGACAGAACAACGGCCCCGCATGGTAACGTACGCGTACATCCTTAACATTTTTTCCATCGTTTTTTAAAATTCTTATACAAGTGTGTTTTTTGTAAACTCAGAGAAATCGTGATCGGATTAATCAGAATCGCCTTCACTGACTCAGAAAGTTTCTTTTTGAAAAAAAAGTGTGAACCTTGGAATATATTTACATCAGGATCAACTACTAAAAAGACAGAGGTAATTTTTCGGAGTCAAAGAAGCAAATGGGATAAATATAAATTAATAATATTTTTGAATATTTTAATATGTGAGAGGATGTAGTGGAAAAACATAAATTAATAGTATTGAGGAAGTAAATCCATGGTTTTTTACCATTTTAAAGCCGATGGGTAAACAATTTTTTGGCCTAGTCGGTCATTCTATTTGTATAAACAAATTAGTTTTATTTAAAGATTTGTGAGTGGTCACTGTTCTCTTTACAAAAAAAGATAAATCTAAAATACAATATATAGAAACGTCGAATTTAAAACTATGTATACATTTAGTGGGAAATATTCGAGCAAGTCGTGTATAGATGTTTATTATTTGTTGTAAATCCGTTTTATAAGGTCGTAATTGTTATTGACATTTATAATTTTGCGAAATGTTCAAACACTTCATAACTGTACAATTGTATATGTTTGAAGTGCAATTTTAGTGAAGAAGAAATTAGAAAATATATATACAAAATTTTTAGTAATTAATCATAAACTAATAACTGTAGTATATCACTCAACGCTATTAGACTCGAAATGTTAAAAAAAAGAAATGAGAATGATTCAATTCTGCGACTTAAAAAAATTGTTTTTTAATTGTGATTAGTAATGTGAATTAAATTTTAACAAAACTATCATTTGAAATTTTCACAGGGCCTTTAGGAAATTTTTCAGTGAGTTTATTTATTTTTTTGCTTTTTAAATTTTTAATTTATTAACTATATGGTTTTTTGATTTCGATCAATGTTTATAGGTTTCAAAACTGAAGAATTGATAAAGAAAATGAAATATTGAAGAAATTAGAAAATATATTTACAAAATTTGTAGTTAATTTTCATAAACTATTAACTGTAGTATAAAAAGCGTTATTTCACTCGTCTTGTCGAAAATACGAAATAAGAGTGATTCCATTCTGCGATTTAAAAAAAAAGAGAAATTAAATTAACTTTTGAAATGTTTTATTTATTAACGATATGATTTTTTGATTTCAATCCAAGTTTAAAGTTTTCGAAACTGCAGAATTGAAAAAAATGAAATATTAAAACTTGAACAATTTATATTTATTTATTTCTGAGAGCAACATTTTTGTATATAAATTAAATATTCTGATGTCAGATGGTTAAAAAAATGAATTATTATGCGTCTAAAGGAAATTTTGAAGATCTATAGAGCAAATGGAATGTAGGGGCTTTCGTAGGGCAGGTAAAATATTCGAACACAGTAAAGGTGAATCATCCCTGGAAACAGACGGTATTATTATTCCACTATGTTACAGAGGACTTAAACCTTGACATTGATTCCCAAAGCGATCCCCTGGTAAAAAAATGTTTTTCAAAGCCTTATAATAAGAATTCCATATTGGTAATGATTATAATGGTTACAATCAGAAATATTTTTATCAGAGATTCCTTACAATTTTTCCAATATTTAAAACATAAGGTAGAAACTTTAGAAACGTGCAGTTTTAAACAGAACAACACTATCTCAAAAATAAAATTCAGTGTTTAATTTTTTTATGGAAAATGAAACCTTATTCAATTTTTTAAAATCTAATGTGTCTTCAGTGACAATATTGTAACCAGTTGAAATATTTTCTTCATTTTTACTAAAAAAAAGCTTTGAATGATCTCAATTTTTGCAATTTAATACCTACCGTCATTGTGAAAGTGTAAGACAGAAAGTAATTTATTCGAGCCACTAAAATTCGATAATATTAAAAGAAGAATCAAAAGACTGGACTTTATTTTTAACAAACCGGTTTCAACATGTATTCGTTACATTTCCAAACTTGATTTTTAAGGGAAAAATTTATTATTAATATTTTATCATAAAATATTTCTGTAATGATAACTTGAATTTTTTATGGACTAACACTTTTGAGGTTTATTAAATAAATTAATAATTTTTCTACATTTTTAACCATATAGTTTATGTCTTTTTTAAATAAACAGTGTTTGTATAAATGTTTTCAAGAAATATAAATTTGAATTAATAAGTCTATAAAACATTTTTAATCCATTGTAATTTTGTCGCTTCATTAATTTACTTAAGGGCATGTGACACTTGAGGAGAGTAGCAAATTCATATGAATAATTTGGTCCAGTTTCTACATGTTTGTGTCTAAAATACATAAAGCGTTGTTTCCAAAATTTGAAGAATGTTAGAGAAGATAAAAACGGACGTAGATAGACTACTTTCGGTTTCGAAATTGAAAAAAAGTTTAATTTTAGCAAAATATACACTGAGAAAACAGTTTTTTTAAATCAAAGAAACATTTCTTTGATATACGATTAAAGAAAAAATTTCCTTGGATTGAAGAAAGTTTTGTTAATTCAAAAAAATTCTCTTTGATACCAAGAAATAGATTTGTTTACATTAAAGAACATTGTTTTGAATCAACAAAACTTTTTTAAATCAAAAAAATTTTTTTCTTTAGCCGCATATCAAAGAAAGTTTTGTTAATTCAAAAAAATGTTCTTTGATCCAAGAAATAGATTTGTTTACATTAAAGAAAATATTTTTGAATCAACATAACTTTCTTCAATTCAAAGAAATTTTTTCTTTGACCGTATATTAAAGAAACTGTTTTCTGGGTGTATCGGAAAATTTGTTGTCATTATCAAAATCAAAAGTAGTCTATCTACGTCCGTTTTCATCTTCTCTAACATTCCCGAAATTTTGGAAAAAGAATTTTATGTACTTTAGACACAAACATGTAGAAACCTAATAATATTTGCTAATTTCCTAAGTATCACATGCCCTTCATTATACTGATGCAGTAAATAGAAAATCTATAACTTGTAAGATTCAAATCAATAAATGCCACAACTTCGAGAGAATTTGTAAGAATCAATAACCGTGAATATTTTGTCAGCAGATGAGTTCACCGGACCGAGAAATTTACCGTGATCCAGATGTTGTAAGAGCAGATGACAGGGTCGACGAAACGTTGCACACTGATACAGCAAGAAAAATGCTATCAATTTTCCGTCAAATGGAGGAAAACGCTACAAAGGAAGATATTCCGGATGGGCCAAAACCACTGAAACGATTCACGCCACCACCTGAAGATAAATTCGCAAAACCCACAGCCTCTGAATCTGAAGATGAGGAAGATGAAGAGGCCGAAGAATCCGAGGATGATAATCCGGAAGATAAAGATCCTAATTACGTCAGAGCTTCCGACAAGGTTCATATTTTCATTTTATAAAAGCATTCTAATTTTTTTATTTTAGTTATACTTAAAGCTATTTTTCCTCAATTATTTATTAAATACAACTTAATCAAAATTATTTTAAATTCTGTTTAATAATTTTTTTAAATCTTTTGAACTTTTATGATTTAATTTGTAGGTCGAGGACGAATTCCTGAAACAGGCACAAAACGCAGCAAGAGCTAAAACTTTGCGCGCGAAATTTGAACAGTGGGAAACGACCGATGGCAAAACGACAAGCCATAATGTTGCAGAAATGGAAATTGCTCAAGGTACGGGTGATCAATCGAGCATTGAATCCGCAAGCAGCTTGAGGGCTCGTTTTGAGTCACTTGGATCACAATCTTCCGAAAGCCCCCGCACGCCAAAGGTTAAGGTCAATAGATTTGTGGTGAGTAATATTTAAACATTTTTTTACCAGACAAAATTATTGCGTCGAATTGTGCCAATACAGAAAAATAATATCTCTTTAATTATAAATGAACGAAATGATAAAAACAAAGGTTTAAAAAAATTGTATTTATATATAATAATTATTTTTTTGTATTGGTGCACTTTAAAGACTGATTTAATCCTTTCATTTCTTAGTTGATGGCACGAGATTCAAATTTGTAAAAACTCGTTCTGCTTGTTCTGCTTGTCTTAAGATGATGATTTACGTTTTTAAACGATCGTTTATTACAGTGAAAAAGTTAAATGACGCGTCTTTAAAGTTATTTCCTCTGGTAAAAAGTCAATTCTCTCTAATCGGTTATGCACTAACGGTCCAGAAATTTCCATAGTTTTTTAAACCACAGTCAATAACAGCGGTATATAATAATGTTTTTTTATTTTTAATTTGAATTTCGTGCTCAATTTAACCTGCACGATGTGTTTATGAACGCACGGCTATGGTATTATATCCCTGATATTATTTAACAAATTTTAACACACTGAAAATCGTGTCCTTAAAAAAACTGTACATTTATACTAAAGAAGTTAGATTATTGTTAGCTGATTTCTTAATTTTGTTTGACCTCCAAATAGCGATTGATGTGTAAATATGAACGTCAAATATTCGTTAATTATTAAAAATATCACTATACTGTTATTTCAAATATATTATAATTTATCAAGTTTATTTGACGTGCGTATAATATATGCGAATTGTTATTTTAACGCTTAGTATTTTAATTTGCGCATGTGAATTTTTTAGTAAAAATAGGAAGCTTGTATTATCTTTTTTTTAGTTTTGAGCTTAAAACGCAGAAAAAGTTTTTTTTTTGTATTTACTAATTGTGGAAATCCCTTTTGTGATAAACATCTCTTTTATTGTTGTTTAACGTTTTAGTATAAGTTAAGGCCATATATCATTCGGACCACGTGACTAAATTATACATTTATTCGTTCACGTGAGATAACTTTTTCAATTTACAAAGTATTTTTCCGAAAATTTGAGAAACGTAACAAAAGACAATAAAGCACGTCTGTTAACTTCTTTTTAGTAAAATTGTTTTAAAAAATTCGAAAACTTATTGACAATTACAGTTAATTAAGGTAGTTCGTTCACGAAAATTATACCTCAGGCAAAATAGATAATTTTGCTTTCAAGAATAGCAATATTATTATTGAAGGGCTAATTTGAAAGAGAAAAGATTATTTTTCATGAAAAAAATTTGAAACACAAAAATATAATTTTATTAATAAATTATATTTTTGCCCAAACTTATTTTTTTATCGCTTCGAGCCAAATTTAAAAAAATGATGCGATTCTAATAAATCTCGGTTCATTTTTTTAGGAAAAAGATTCTCTACAACTTAACCGTTTCCAATTTTTGAAAATGAATTCTTTAAGGCTGAAATTATCTATTTTTGCGTGAGGTCTAATTTTCGTGAACAAACTACCTTAAATGTAGAAAATCTTGCAAAATATTCATTCAAACGAAGTTGACAGATGCTCTTCATCATCTTCTATTGTATTTTTTAAATTTTCAGGAAGATATATTGTTATATAAAAAAGTAATCTTAAACAAAACTTTACAGGAATTTGGTCACGTAGTCTGGTTGATCCATGGCTTTAATTATAGTGTGGATTTTTTAACTTTAATTTGAAGTCGCTAAAGAATAAAGTAAAATAAACATAAGCAAAAATGTACTTTTCTGGAACCTTCTAGATGGGAAATTTCTTCTCCTATCATTGAATTAATTTTTGGTTCATGTTTCTGAAACGACATTAACTTTTTCTTTAATTTTCTTTGATTTGATTTTCACCCACAAGTGAATGTAAGAAAACAATACTAGAACTATGACATCACATCCATGCAAAAGTCGTTGGACACGTGTTTTTAATAATTCACACAAAAGTTTTTAATTTATAAAATACTTAATAAATTTTTGCTCTAGAATAACATGGAAGGTATCAAAATTTTACATGTATTGAAGTGTTATAATAAATTATTAACAAAAATATTGCAAAAAAAGTCAAGATTTCAAAGTTTTCTTGAATCTTGAATAAATGGAAATAATGAACGTTTTTTAACTTTTCTTGACTCATTTAAAAATTATATTTACGTAGAATGTCAGAAATGCAACAAGTGAACTGTAATAATTATTTCCTAAATGCAGTCAAAGTCTGAGCTCAGAACGAAAAAATTGCAAAACTTCAAATTTGTGAAATTATTTATGAAAGAAATTTAAAAAATAATTTTATTGTATTTTTTCATAATGTTTTTTTATATTATAAATTTTCTTTTGGGGTTATTAAATGCAGAATTTTGTTATCTTCTATGTTGTTCTAAGGAAAAAATTTATTGTTAGGTATTTTATAAATTAGAAGCTTTCATGTAATTGGTTAAAAACAAGTGTCCAACGACGTTTGAAAAAATGTCTTAATATTTAACAGTTCTTGAAAATTTTGAATAATTATTTCGGGTGTACTTCTGAAAAAGACTTACCTCCGATTAATTTGAAACTCACTGTACCCACGTACTTTGAGGCGTTGATTACGAATATGGATATTAAAATAACCGCAAATGTGATTTTCAAGTTCAAAACTAAAAAAAAATGTTTTTAACAAGTTTTTTCATTTTATGTTGATGAGTACTGATTTGGGGAAAAAAAATTTCCTACAAAAGTTTGCGTTTATCTCAACCAATATGCAAAATTTCGCAAAATGTTCCAAATATAACTTTTAGACCACATCGAGATACATTATACATTTTCTACGATTTCACAGCATGTGGGTCCCAAAATCTCCACTTTATTGGCCACACAAAATAAACTTTCTGTTTGATTCCATTTAATAGGGAATGATTTGAATTAAGAAAAAATCCCCATCGTGTACCTGTCTATTTAATTCCATTTAATAGGGGATGATTTGAATTTATAAAAGCTCCCCATCGTGTGCATGTCTGTTTAATTCCATTTAATAGGAGGTGATTTGAATTGAGAAAAAATCCCCATCGTGTGCCTGACTGTTTGGTTCCACTTAATAGTGGATGATTTGAATTGGGAAAAACTCCCGATTGTGTGCCTGTCTGTTTGATTCCATTTAATCTCATTTTTCTCGAAAATAATGGTTTTAGGGCAAAAATATGTGGAACATTAAAGATAGATCTTTTCAACCACTACAACTTTTGTAAGAAATTTTTTTTTCCAGATTAATATTTATCGACATAAAATGAAAAAAACTAGTTAAAAACATTTGTTTTTAGTTTTGCCCTTGAAAATCAAATTTGCGGGTATTTTCATTATTATATTTTCAAATTAATCGGAGGTATGTCCTTTTCGGAATTTTATCTATTATTCTTAAAAGTTTATAATCATCCCATTAAATGATATTGATAAGGAAAAAATTATTAGTATAAATACTTGCATTTTGTTTGGTGTATTCGATTTTGCGTTTCGGAATGCGAATATGTATTTGACTTGTAACATGGCCTGCTTGCTGTGTTTTTTTACTGAGTTTCTGCTTAAGAATATTTTAAGAAAAACTTGTCAGAAATAATAAAAATGGAATTACGTGATGTTTTCGTCCACGAGCAGTAAGGCCCAACGAAGACTGTGAGAAGGGACTTTCAATAGTCAGATGGAAGAAAAGAAGGTGAAAAACGAAGACAAAGAAATCACTGTCAAGAGACGAAAGCCTTTAATGGATAAAGGAGAGGTCCTCTTCACAGTTGAACGTCCATGATATATTAGTGATGATAATTATATAAACAGTCTTTACGTTATTAGAGATGGTCTAATTGTCAGTGTTACGTTAGTTGGTTAAGAATTATAAATTTTAGAGTAGAGTGTATGATATTGTGTCTCTAGCAATGTTATGTTGCAGGAAATTTAATGCAATTAAGTCTGTGCCTGTCTCGTTATGTTGAAAATCGCGTTTAAAATTAGATTAGAATTTTGGTTTAAAAGGAGGCAATCCAAAAGTAAAATTGTTATAATTATTTAAACTTTCTTAGAGTCTAATTTACAATTTGACAGTTCCAATATATTATTAAAATTTTATTTTTGACAAATCAAAGTTGAAGTACATATCGAGCCCTTGAGTAAATCCCTAATAATGTAAATGAAATAAGAGGCGATGGTTTCAAATGAAATATTTATTTAAACCGATTCCTAAACATTTAATTATTAGAATAATTTAATAGGAATTTGTGCACAAAATATTTTGTTCTTTGTAAGTACCAAGAAAGAAGAGAAGAACGTGATTTTAGTTAAAAATTTTTAACCTATCAATTATATTACAAATTTTATTGAAAAAAAAATTATGCTGATACTTAAATCCTTACATTTTTATCATTTTTATTTTATAACCATTCATAGAACGTATGGTGAAAAGACTGGGTAATGAAGAATTCAAGAAGGAAATAATCCCTAACCATCTAATCCAATCTAAGAATTGTTTTGAAGTAGCTTTGACTAAAAGTTACAATAATTTTCCTTAAAAATCGATGAAGAATTGAAAACGCACAACCCTCAGGGAGATAACGAAAAAATTTTCAACTGAGAAGAAGTACACATTACAATTCCAATCTGATGGAACTAATTGAAATATTTTTCTATAACTAGATTCAACGAAAGGATATTAAATTTGTACTTCTGATTTTGTAGTTTTTTAATGAAATGTCCTAATATAATATCTCATTAAAGGATATTTAATGGGCCGTAATAAATAAATCATACGTAAATTTGATGTTGTACTTGAAAGGCTAGACTCTCAATTTGCTTTTAAGGTAAAATCGCTAATGCAATGTATGCTGACTTAAATATTAAAATCAACGATTGAGTTATAAGAAATGCAATTACGTATGTTAAGAACAATTTCGTTATCTTCTACAATGTCTTCAGTTAAGGAAAAAAATCAGTTTGAAAATGTGCACTAAGTGAGTAAAGCCTTGCGAGATATCAAGGTTATGATTAAGATTTTTTATTGCACTTGTAAGTAGATTATTCACTTCTTAAAAACAGGAAAAATCATACAATTTAAGAATTTGATAACAGAAATCTCAAATATATCTTATAACAAAAAAACCAAAGAATAATAATAATAAAAATAACACTAAAGGATTTTTCTAGAAGTATCATATCTATGACTTTAACACGTTTCAATAACTAATTTCTAGTCTTCCGTGTACTGAATTTTACCGAATTCTACAGAAGGCCTTCCGAATATATAGAAACTGAATTATGACTTAATATAATCTTCGAGCTAAACGCGATGATTTATATCGCAGTTATTTGCAGATTAAACAGAATTTCAAGATCTTATCTCTGTCTCATGACAGGTTTCCAATGTTTTAAAAGGCTAGATTAGAATTTTATAAATACATATAGACACGCTTGAAACGTACTTACTACACATGTACAATATATGATCAATCCGCATTTAAAGTATCTTAACAAATTTCCTAGAAAATTGTATCATCTTGAAATAGCTAAAAAGTTTATTCAATTAAAAAAAATTCCATCAAATGAAAAATATCAACTTTTATTTTCGTATCTATGTTTGAAAACGATTTTAATATGATACAAAATTTTCAGGACTATGAAAAGTGTGAGTAATATCAACACATTCATACAATTTAGCATCAGAATTTTGTATTCGTAACTACATATTTTTAGAAAGTGTCGCTTGTATATCGCCGGATTATAAAATAATATGTAAAGTATAATTAACCCCTTCGTTCCCTGAATTATTTGCCTTCATAATACTAATTTTGATAGTGATTAGAGAACAACGAATATGGGGATAATGCACTCGATTTAACATACCTTAGGAAAAAATGCTAAGGATTTGATATGGTGATTCCGATTACTTTAAGAATTGTAATAAATATAATGCGGAGCTTGAGAACGAAGGGGTTAATATGGTGACGTCAACATTTCAATTTAGTATCCTTATTTTGATAATTTTTCTGTATAAATTATTAAATTTTCTGGATTTATGATTAGTACAACGGAAATAGTCAATTATAATTTAATCAGGGTTAAGTCTTCTGAATTTAAACTGTGTCTCTCTTTTAAGTAATGATGAAAATGATTTCATTAATTATCAGATTTCTTTTAATAGCGATAGTTTTTAATTATGAATAATTCGTTTGTTTGCGTTTTGTTGAATCCCGTACCTATTGTATGATTTATTGCTGTGTAATATTTTTTTATTTTTACTTCTTATTGTAACATCTCATGCGATATTGGAAATTGGTGAATAAAACGTGGACACGTCTTATTGTCAAAGGACTTTTATTATTTGAGGGTCAAACGAATCTAGTTTCATTTAAAATTAATTACTAGTCATCTTATTATTTGTAACTCAATTTATTATAAGTTTCATTATTCATTAGCCGTTTAAGTTGAATTTATTTTTTATTTTATAACTTAGAATAAGTTTTAAACTGATTTATTTCATTTTTAGTCTGTTTTTCTTGTTTTTTCATATTATATCTCGTGTTTTTTAAATTTCAACCAAATAATAGGAAATCCAATCAAATTGCACGGAGGTCTGTGAAAGTTGTCAAAAGAAGGTCTATCCCTTGGAAAAAGTTGAAACGAACAACAAAATCTTCCACAAACATTGTTTCAGATGTCTTCAATGTAATTGCATTTTAAGGTAAGATTTAATTTTTTTGTATTTTTCTACAAAGATTAAATTAAGTACAATTTGACATATTAAGAGAATTTGAATTTTTTTACAGAATGGACACGTTTACTCTTAACAATGGAAAACTTTACTGTATACCCCACTTCAAGCAATTATTCATCACACGAGGCAATTATGATGAAGGTTTTGGAGTAGATCCTCATAAAAATAAATGGGCCACAAACACCACAAATTCACAGCCAGCACCAACGCCAATTGCTGTTACAAATGGTGACCTCTGATGCAATTTTTATCGGCCCACGTCGCTCGCGAAAAATATTTGGATTTCTCTAAAATTCGATTCAACGCTCGAATCCAAAATTCTGCTCATTTGAAACTTAATAACATCTCTTTTATCAATATATAGATAATTTTTTAATTAATCGACCGATTCCGACATTTTTAATAATATTTGACTTCAAAATAAAAATTTGTAAAATACAGTAGTTTAAATAGATTATGGCAAGCTGCAATTCGCTTTAGATTGAAAATCAAGAAAGAAATGTTTTAAAAAATATTTTTATTTTGCAGAATATAATTATGTTTGAACTCTTTATATCATGCAAAGAAACTTGTTTTACTTATCTACAACATTTTATTCTTAGACTGAAAACATTTTTGATTAATAATAATATTCAATTGTGATAAGCTGAGCAACTTTTTGGTGAATTAGGGCGTTGAATATATCAACTGGGTAGGATTCGTGAGCACGTTGGAACTCAAAACTTGCAATTACAATGAAACTTGAAATTTAAATAGTGTATTTGAGAATTTGCCTCGCTTATGATGCATTTTCTATTCTTCATTGTTCAACAAAGACGGTTTCTCTTTTGAATCAGCCTTTATTTTTACGATGTTCAAAACGGGCGTGCAATATAATGTAGATAGAGGAAAATTTTCCAGAAGAAAACATTTGCCAAAACAAAAGATTTCACACTTTTTGGTCTTTTATGAGAGTACAAATTATTCGGTCCGTTTTTTGTTATCAAAAATGCATTTATTTCAAAACAAAATGAAAGAACAGATTAATTAAAGTATTGTCCATTGCTGATTACGTCTTTTTCCCATCTCTCAGGCAATTTTCGAATTCCATCTCGAAAAAATTTCTCGTCTTTTGAGACAATCCAAGTTTTGAAAACGGACCGAACTAATTTGTACTCCTAATAGTGAGAACGTATATTTGGCAACAATTAATATTTTCCAAATTAATAAGACATTTTCAATTATTCCATTTTTCTTTTAGGAAAAAAATTAAGTTGTAAAAAAAGGGTGCATAATAATTTAAATATTACATTAAGAATATATGATACTTGAAAAATTATGAAATTTGATTGATTTTTGCATATTTATGTCAAAAATTAAGAAAATTGTATCTAAAAATTTGGGAATTGTTAGAGAAAATAAATACGAATATAGAAAGACTATTTTAAGTTTGTATAATTATAACAACTTTAACACTAGCAATTTGTCGACTTTGTGATAAGGAAACTTTTTTTTACTACAAAAACTCAAAATAGACTTTCTACATTTCTTTGGATATGCTTTAGCTTCTCCCTAAATTATATTTGATAATTTCAATCATTGTGAATATAAATATGTAGAAATTGTAGTTTTAGTTGCTCCCATAGAACAAAGCATTACGTGTCCTTAATTGTTGTCAAAAATCTTTTGTTTGAGTGAAAAAAGTGTTTTCAGTGCAATCAAAATTTATCTTCGGAAAGGGCGCGCTCGCATCGAATTTGTACATTATGTATGTTGTAGATTGATCTGACTGCACATAGATATATATTTAAGAATTCTTAATCCAAGTCCAAAAAAATAATGCGTTGAAAATTCTCATGAAAAATTTTCTTGCCAAGTAGCGGCGGTTGTCTTTCATTTGATCTTACAAAATCAAATGATGATTGTTTTATAGTTTAATTTTTGCGTCAATGACGGACCGATGCTCAAACATTGTATTTCCCAATTCAAAGCACAATATCCGATTGCGACGTATTAAATTTTTCTAGTGCGATTCATTGGGAAAACGATGGAAAATCGGGTCCGATCGTCACCGAGTGGCGAATAACGACGTTTTAAACCGCTGGTTTTTAAAAAGTATTTTACAGCTATAACGATAAGTATTAATCAAATATTAATTTTATTTACATGCTGGAACTCGCTTATATATTTCTTACTATGATGACTTTTTTATGTTTCATTGCTACCTATACATATTACGTATTATGATATTATTGCGATACGTTGTATTATACGTTTTAATGCGCTTCGCGTATCAATTATCCCCACCCCTTTTTCATCCCGATGTTGTAAGCCTTTTTATTTGTCAATACATATATTTAATTCTTTTATACATTGGCATTTTTCTTTTCTCTTTTCATTCAATTAATATCCTATAATTCTAAGTTTATGAAAATTAAGTCTATTTTATTATATTTTTAACTTTTTTTTTCAGTTGTTTTACCTTATTTTCCATAACCGAAAAGTTACTACACAATGTAAGGAACAAAATAAAAAAAGAAACATCACAATTTGTTAATAAACAAAAAAGCTATTCAATGTTAAAAAATGTCAAAAAAATGCCCAAAAAAACTCAAAATTTTTAGTCCAAAAATACATAAAGGTGCTAAAATTTTTAAAAAACCCCAAAACCTTACAAAATAAAGTTATCAAACATAAAAAAAAATAATATGGAATTATATTTTTAATGAAATTTTATTTACTTTGGACATTTACAAATGCAACATCTTCAGAACTAAATGCTTCGTGACATAAAAACCCATGAAAAATTCCAGTTATGCTTGTCTAGTTCCTTTAGCTTCAATTTATTTATAAAATATATTAAAAGTTTAATTCGATTTAAGTTCGTCATAATTTGATGAGTTTTTTATTTCAATCAGTATATTGGGACAAATTTAAAGAGAAATCAGTTGAAATCAATTGATTATACAGCTAGAAATTAGATATTCAATGAAATTAGTAAATAAAACTGCAGATTAAAATTAACTGAGTGAAATTAGAAATATTTAATTTTTGAAGCTTATGAAAAATAAGTCTCATACGGAATAAGAGAACTCAACTACAAATTTCTATTACAATTCCAATACTGGCCCCTTCTTAAAAAACAAAAACATTCGAATATTTCAATCAATAAGATAAGTGGAATAGAATGCGTGGAAAATCTTAAGTTTGGCAATAAGTTTACATTGTTAGAATATTATAAACACATCTCTCAGAAAATAATATCTTGCCATGTAACAATGTTATCTTTGAATATAATCGCACTTATGCGAAGATATAACTTTCCTTAGTTTAATACTATAAAGTAGTGACTGACGTAATTGTCACGTAACCAATTACATTTGGCGCCTTTAGTATAAGGTAATCAAATATTTTATTAAAAAAGTCATCGAATTCAATATTGTTTATCGCGGATGTTAATACAAATTTATAGTCGGAAGTATTATTACTGAAACAATCTATGTAACGATTTATAATGTTGTAGAATCAAAAAACATAAGGGGCCAACAACTGAAATATAATTTTTCAATCAATATAAGGTAAAGGAACCAAATGTGGAGCAGTGTTTTTTTTCCCTTAAATATAGAAAATATTTCAAATTTTTAATGATAAATGTTTAGTGTAATATATGATGGATCATTAGCAATAAAAATATAAAAATTAATTTTTATATTTATAGATGGAAAAACCTACACCTAATAAGATGGATTTATACACTGAGAAAAGAGTTTCTTTGATTCAAAGAAACTGTTTTCTGGGTGTAAGTTTTTTTAAAATTATACTAAGACATTTGTTTCAATTACTCGATACTTTATAACGTCAAACTGCCCAAGTGCGAATTGCCGAAGGTGATAATACGGCACAATATTGGCCCAATCTCGGCAGCCAAGAGTCGGCAATTGTTATCGGTCAAGTGATGGGCCGACGACGGCGGCCTTTTTCGACTGTTTAAATTTACCGACCTTCAGCCGAAACTTGGCCCAGTATCGGCCCTATACCAAGCCGAATGTCATTTTTACTATGGCATCCAGTTCTGAAAGTAGAAGAGCCAGAGTCGGGCACATGGACGGCACATTACTGGGCTATGTGTCACTTTTACCATGGCAAACCATCCTGGAAGTGAGAAAACCAGAGTTCGGCACAGCATTGGCCCGTTGCTGTACCGAAAACAAGTGCTGGCGGCCAGAGTTTGGGCCAGCATTGGTCGCCAAGTGCATACCGCAGTTATCATTCCAGCAACGGCACGATATTGGCAGCCGATCTTCGGCAAATTTTTGTCGATGCTTGGCCAGTGTTGGGCCGTATCTAATTTCGCACTTGGGTGTACATCCTTTGAAGATAGAAACTTTGGTTTAAAATTGACAATATTAATTGGAAATTTACTATATTTAAAAAAAGTAGTTAAAACAGTTTTTATATGAAACTTGACTTAACTTATAAAAGATGGCGCCTCATGTTTGATTTCTTAAATCTAAATACATAATTCTTTATCGAATGCGGCATTCAACTAGTAAGGCCTGTCACGTTTACTCACAGTAAGTAATGTTTTGTAAAGAATTTTTGTTACCAATTTAACTAGACGCAATCAAGTCTGACAGATTCTAGATTGTTGGTCTCTTTCGTTCACGAAGAGGTATACAAATGTAGGCAAATTAGAGCAAGCAAAAGACAATGGTGTGGAAAACAAATGCTATTTGTCCACTTCATCGTGTCGCACTCATATTTCCTCACTCTTAAATTGCTTCATGAGCAAATGAGACAGAGAACCTTAATTTCTCAGACCATGACAATAACCTTGGTCTTATGTTTAGATTATGTATAGTACATCAACAAACCCTATCAATTTAATCGATGAATAAATCGTAAATAAGTGGGAAATAGTGTTTACAGAAAATTTCATTTTAGAATTTCGCAATTTTATTTCCTTAATTTCATTCTTTTATTCTATTGCTTCATTACAATTCCAAGACATCAGAAAGTGATGAATGGGAATCATGAAAATAGTATACAATAAAAATATTTTTGAAAATGAATGAAATATGCATTGAAGATTTGAAAAATTAGATTCAAATTTTTTAACTAAATTTAATTTTAAAATATTTTCATTTGACTAAAACATTTGAGGCAATGAGAATGACAACTAGATAGAGTTCACTTGCAGTTAGCAACTGAGTCTCGTTCTCTTCCTGCTTAGTTAAAGGCCAACTATAAATGGGCTTTACCTAGTTGTCATTCTCAATACCTCATTTGTATTCTACACGGAGAAAAAATCTAACTATTATACTAAGCTAAGGTCTTCCTATCATAGCACGCAATTTTAACGTGTGAAATTAGTACGTAGTTTGAACAATATTGGCATGAACTCTTCCACTTTTAGCGTGGAATCTTATACTATTGAAGCAACAAGCGCGTTGCAATATCACTACTCTCTAAATTTGAATCAGTCAAAATCTACTGATTATCAGTGAAATTTGACTGATTCAAATAGCTAAAAAGAGGTTACTGTAAATCAGCCAAATTTCACTGATGATTTCAGTGAAAATTGACTGATTTGACAGTGAAAAATATTTTTTCACTGTTAAATCAGTTAATTTCCACTGATTCATCAGTGAAAAATATTTTTTTCACTGATGAATCAGTAAAAAGGCAAATCAGTGATTCAATCAGTGAAAATTTGACTGATTTAGATTTAGAGAGTAGATTTATTTTCGTTAAGAGCAATGTTGCTATGAATAAAAAGAAAATAGCTCCAACTTCATCTTGCTGTGGTTACTCAAAACTTATCCACAGCCAAGCATACACTGAAAAAACAGTATAGCTAAGAGAACTATATTTTGGTCCTCAGAACCAGAAAATATTGCCATCAGACCAATGCTACGGTATGGTCCTCAGAACTATACGAGTATAGGTGAGACAGCTATACAAGTTCGTTGGTATGACAATACCATATATAGCGATCCTAAACAAAATATTATGCCATCGTTATCGCTCTTGTGAATTTTCGCGTGTGATAAAACAATACGCGATACGCAACAATGATCTTTCAAAGAAAGACAAAATGCTCCAAACAAATCGACAAACGTTTCGAAAAAATGACACTTCTTTCTCATTTCGAGGTTAGAGTCGCGTGCATGCGAAGCAATGTATAGGTCGCGCGGCAAACCAGTATAGTTGTCTCACCTATACCGCATGGGTCGAGACACTATATACCGGTATAGGTGGAACAGCTATACAGTTTTTTCCGTGTATCGGCGGCGCTGCACGTAGCTTGGTTGCAAGACAACTCTTGCTGAAATAGGATAAGTTTTGAGTAACCACGACAAGGTTAAGTTCGAGCTATTCTCGCACGACGAAACTGCTCTAAAAGCATGAAACATTCAAAACTGAATTCGAACCCATATCACTACAAACTCAAATTCATCTCAACGTCCAAACACAACTATTATCCAAAATTTCAAGAATTTGAAACTATTCAAGCCCTCAATATATAAAAAAACGACCAAGTTTGGACCAAAAAAAATTTCTTAAAATGAACGATTATGGGAGCTCAACAAAAAAGGAGGAAAGAAAAAAGAAGGCAACCTTCCAAAACTCCTTTCTACATTTTCTTTCATCAGGAATATTAGTGTTTTAATGTAAATAATTTGAAATCTTTCTGTGGAAAAAGAGACGCTTTCAACTGCACCGAGATTCGAGCCCGGGTCTTGCGATTGCCGGTCGACTGCTCTAAGCAACTGAACTACGCAGGCGTCCGACATCTCCTTCTCCACAGAAAGAACTCTTTTATATCGCCTGGTGACACACGGAAAAAAAGTTCATTAATTTATATAGAACTAGTTCTGTAGCAGAGGATCTGACGGGTAGTTTAATAAAAGTTAAAATCGTCTTGGTTGTACATTGCGTTGACCTGTTGTACGAAATGTGTTTAAAAGTTCTATAAAATGTAAAGGCCGGGGAGACGTAATGTCTATTAGAGGGCAGGATACAAAAAATGTAGGATAGTTCTAGAAAATCTAACACTGCAGCTAATATACAGTTTATATCGAAGAAGTCTGTAAACTATAGAGTACAGTTCTGTAAAATGCTGGCCGCTTTTTCCACGAAAAAAATATATCTTTTATGTTATTACTATTATAATACTTTATTTTTTTTACATATTCAAGTATACACAATTATACACTAATGCACAAACAATCTCTTACACAAATTACACTCGCATGCTATTAAAATTTCTATTCGCCGCGGGATAGAACCCTCATTCGCATTCCTAATTCCTAACGCCTAAAGCCTCGCGACTAATCTAATTTGTCATACAACTACAGCTGCAGGGCCATTTGACAAATGTTTGTGGCACATTTCATCGAAAATTTTCGGCTTTAAGGATTTAAATATTTTATGGTTTCAAAATTTCTTCTTTTATAATGAATAAATGCTTTTTCTTTTAGTAAAGTTATTAAATCTTTATTGAATTATAAATTTAATTATTAGGTGTACAAATAAGTTTCCGCCGTTTGACAAAAGTTGGCGTTTTTGGTTGAAGTTGATAGATGTAAAACGTTACTGCCGTAAGGTTGGATATCTGTGAACAACATAACCTTGAAATATTAGTGAATTTTTATCAGTATAATATATTCTTTTGTGTGCGAAAATGTCGAGTTTTGAGCCGAATAAGCGTCATTTGTGGGAACTTTTGATTTACTTCTTCAATTTGAAAAAATCTGCAGCATTATTGGATCAAGATTCGTGCTAAACGCAAGAAGAACAATACGATGGACAATACTTCGAATAAAACAAGGTTCCGTTCTTTCACAATAAATGCCCAATTTTCGATTAAAAACGGCGGAAACTTATTTGTACACCTGATAAAAATCAAAAATATTCAGTATTCTAAAATTATAAGACTAAACAAATGTTAAATTCGCAAATTAAGAAAGTTTTCGAAATCTAAAGTATTTGAAATTATAAAATTTCCTAAATTATAAAACACCCGAAAAAATAAATTCGCAGCTATATTTTTTTATAATATCGATAATTAAATTAAATATTTTTATGAAATAATTTGTCAGATACAGTACTCCGTCTTCAATCTAATTCTTCATCAAAATGTCACAATTAAACTACATTACACCAATTTATTCGATTGCCCGATTACTCGCTCGACAAAACGCTTTTTTTCTACACGTGTTTACGTTGTTTACGCGTTAAACGCGTTGGCTGGGGAGCGAGGGACGCGAAACATGTATCTACCTGCGCGCAGTAGCGACTACACAGCTACATTTTACAGAACTGAGGTCTATTCTATAGATCATATAGTGGAATGGTTCACAAACACTCAATACCTCGAAACTAATTTCTATTAGATTTTAAAACATTTTTTTAAGAATTGTTCTATATATTTAATTGTACTGGGATATCTAATCCTTACAATAATGTGATATCAAACTCTCAATACCTCGAATCTGATTTCTACGAAAATTTTCAACATTTTTTCATGAATTTCTCTATACATTTTATAGAACTTTTTTAATTCGGGATTCAATATTAAATTTACAGTACTCTTTAGAGTTACTCCAGTTGTTCTCTACATTAAATCCTGAATGTTATACAAAACATAGAAAATTTGTTTACGGTTCGCTCATGTCCCCGACTCTTGAAATAACTCAAGAAAATTTAATGAACTTTTTTTCGGTGGCACTGCCTTACGGCTGTAATGATTTCAAATTAGGTGGTTGAATCTGAAATTTTTTCCACTGCCTACAATATCGGAGGATCATTATAGTCGCGTATCAGATAGGATAGGTTGCCGACAGGTGTCCTCGTACTCTCTAAATCTGAATCAGTCAAAACCTACTGATTATCAGTAAAATTTGTCTGATTCAAACAGCCAAAAAGAAGTTACTGTGAATCAGTCAAATTCCACTGAATACTTCAGTGAAAATTAACTGATTTAACAGCGAAACATAATTTTTCACTTATTCAATCAGTGAAAATTAACTGATTTAGCAGTGAAAAATATTGTGTTTACTGATGAATCAGTGAAAATGCAAATCACTGATTCAATCAGAGAAAATTTAACTGATTCAGATTTAGAGAGTAGACAATTGCAAAATCTTACATCGCAATAATGCAAATTAATTCAAATTTAAAGAATTTGAAATCTTTCTGTGGAAAAAGAGACGCTTTCGACTGCTTCGGGATTCGAGCCCGGGTCTTTCGATTGCCGGTCGACAGAGGACTAATGATCCTCCGATAATGTAGGCAGTGGTAAAGATTTTGAACTCAACCACCTAATAAGTGTTTTAATCACAAATTACCGATACGTCGGCATCTTATTTTTTAAGTAAATGGTTGTGGGTAATAAAGACAAAAGAGAACGAAAGAAAGAACAAGAAGAAAGGGGTTTTAGGAGGTCGCCTTTTTGTCTTTCTTCCTTTTTTGTTGGATTCTCAAAATCGTTTATTTTAAGAGATTTTTTTGGTCCAAATTTGATCGTTTTTTATATTTTGAGGCTTCGAATAGTTTCAAATTCTTGAAATTTTGAATCATAGTTTTGTTTGGACGTTGGGATGAACTTTAGTTATTATTGGTTCGAATTCAGTTTTGAATGTTTCATGCTTTTAGAGTAGTTTCTTCGTGCGAGAATAGCTTGAACTTAACCTTGCTGTGGTTACTCAAAACTTATCCTGTTTCAGGAAGAGTTGACTTGCAACCAAACTACGTGCAGCGCTACCGATATGCTTGGCCTAAGATCTCCGTTGCAAACGTACTCTTGCTAAAATAGGATAAGTTTTGAGTAACCACAGCAAGGCGAAGTTCGAGCTATTTTCTCACGGCAAAACTTCTCTAGAAGCATGAAACGTAATTTTCGTGCATGAAGGAATTCTTGCTTATGATGCATGAATTTCATGCAAGATAGGAAGAATTAAACCTGCTAGAAAAGCATCATAAGTACTCTTGCTATTGTAGTTAGATATTTTTCTCTGTGTATTATATTTACTTATCTTACTTATATGAATGGATATAATTATTAATATCTTAAAGACATATAATAATTTTACTGGTGTCTTCCAGGTTAGAAAAAAAATGTTCTTCTTATGATAAGATTGATCAAATGTTATGAAGGCATCACTAGAATTCAAAAATCTTTTCGAGATAATTTGACAATTATAATTAAGTACTTAAATCTTTGTTCCGGGTAACTTCATATCATCGAGAAGTACAGCTAGATTATACCAGTTTCGTTAAATTAATAGCCATCATAATCATTAGCTAAACTGGAATATCGAATAATGATAATAAAGTTGACGTTTCATTTGATACTGGAAGGTTCTATAGTCATTTATGTAAGATAAGTAATAATGTGTAAATTGTAAACACACGTGTTGAATTTATATTAAAAAAGTAATACAAATTATCTTTCCAGATGGAAATTTGTATCGACAGCATAGAATCTGCAAAAAATGCAATTAATGGTGGAGCTTTAAGATTAGAGATTTGTAGTGCATTATCAGAAGGAGGCTTAACGCCTACCCCAGGATTTTTATCTATGATCAAAAAATTTTCCTGCATTCCAATTTACGCAATGATTAGAATAAGAGCCGGGAATTTCGTTTATTCTCGAGAAGAAATGGATGCGATGATTTTTGACCTCGAGACTTTAAAAAAACTAGGCTTAGATGGATTCGTCTTTGGTGCCCTTAATGAAGAAGGGCAAATTCATACTGAATTTTGCAAAGAAATTTTAAATGCTGCACGACCATGTCCTGTCACTTTCCATAGAGCTTTTGACGAAGTCAATGATCCTATAAACTCTTTGGAAACCTTGTGTGAATTAGGTTTTGAAAGGATTTTAACTTCTGGACAAAAAGAGTCAGCCTATGAAGGAATCGATCTGATCAAACGGTTAATCGAACGATCTCAGGGAAGAATTATAATTATGCCTGGTGCTGGAATCACTAAGAAGAATTTACATGTTATTAAGGAGAACTCAGGTGCCAAGGAATTTCATGCCTCAGCCAAAAAAATTAGACAATTTAAAAAACATTCAGATGAAGTCAAAATTGGAAGCGGGGTTGACTTTTGTGTCATGATAACTGATGAAGAGTTGGTGAGAGAAATGGTGAATATTTTAAAAGAAAATACGTGACAGTATTGATTAAGATTTTTATCAATAAATAATGATTTTTATTAAAAACTTCAAACTTATATTCATTGAAACCCTTTAATTTTGAACCATGATTACAAAAATAGAGAAGCTCTTGAAGTTTTATGGGAAATTTTAAATTCATTAATTTAAGTAGGATGACAATTTTAATAAATTTGAAAATTTTCGCACAATCTTGATTTTTGAGCATTATAAGGTTTTATTGCGACTGATTATTTCAAGTTTATGATATTTTTGTGTAATTAGCTTAATTATGAAAACTTCTCGATATAATGGGTATTCTGTGCTAATCTTGAAATCTGGATATTTTTATGTTTGGGAAGGAAAATTGTGCGATATCGTATTATGGAATACGACAATGTCTAGTAAATGTCTCTCATACTTCACAATGACCGAGGTCGTTACCATGGTGGCGCTATTGAAAAAATTCTGATAAAGCTTTTCGCAATACATCTTATATATATACTTCAAACAGCGACTGCAGTCTCAGTTGAGACTTAGTATTTGTAAAGAGTTAATTGGAGCAAGATTGAGTGATCCAGAAAACTATCAACATGCCGTTTCACAAAAAGGTACCAGATTTTGCTGAACTTAATGAAGTGGCTTCAGAAAGGGTAAGAACAAAATTATCCTATTTCATAAATTTTTTATGAATTTAGAAAATAAATTTTATGTAAGCAATAGGGAATTTGATTTAAATGGAGTATCAAATAAAGTAATATATTAACATTTTGACAATTGTAACTTTTCTATTTGGAATCAATATATTAAGAGTTCTCAAATTTTGGAAGCGGAATATAAAATTTAACAATTATTTTCAATTTAAGTAACAATAAAAAAAATATAAATTTTTTAATTGAAATTAAATTTGAAAATAAAAATCTTGGTTGTAAAATAAAATAAACAATTTTTTGATGAAAATACTTTTATAGTAGATCTAAATATTATTCAAGATCCTTGAAGATTAATTTAAAAGATTTTACTGCCTGTTTTCATATTCTTTTTTCGATAGTACGTCAAATTAAATGTTACTAAAAATGGTATTTAAGGGCATGTGATACTTGAGGAAAGAGTCAATTTCATGTGAACAATTTGGTCAAGTTTCTACATGTTTGTGTCCAAAATATGGTACATAAACTTTTGTTTTTAAAATTTGTGAAATGGTAGAAAGTATAAAAACGGACGTCAATAGGCTACTTTTGGGTTTGAAAATCAAAAAAAAATTTCCATTATATTTTGATAAAATTAAACTTTTTTTAAATTTCCTAAATTTTGGAAAGAAAATTTTATGTACGGATTGTATACTATGATTACGTATCTCAATAACGGATATGTCTATAATAGATTATGTATGTTTTAATATTTAATAATAAAGTATGTAGTATATTAATTTAACTTGTTATAAATTTTTAAAAATTAATAAAAATATAATTTTTGGAATTTTAACTTCCACACAATGTTCTAAAATAAAAATTTCTTTCAAAATTAAAAATATTTCCCTTTGAAATTTGGTTACAATGTTGAAGAAAATATTCTGATTAAATTATTTTTAGAAAATAAAATTTTCCTCTGAAGTATATAATGAGTAATTTTTATATTTTATTATTATAGTACAAAAAACACTTAGAAACATATTTTTTATATTCAAACAAATCTGTGAATTTGTCATTTTTTAAAACCAAGCATAACATTTTGTGGCATAAGCACATTTTAATTTTTAATTAAGAAAAGGAGGGTAAACAAACGATTTTTCCAGTATGAAAAGAAGTTTTCTCTAAGTGAATGACATTTAAAAAATATTCATTATTATGAATGAGCAATATTTTACAAGAATTATAAAATTAAAAATATAAATATCTTTCTGTAAAATAAGTTTCTGCTTCTTAACGTAATTATGTACTTACAGTTTTGAACGTTCATTGAACGGTGGAAAACATTTTTTTTGCAAACTATCTGAATGGTTTATTTCCTATTAAATTAAAAATTGCGTATATTTAATAACAGATTGCATACTTGAAAAGCTCTGAACATAGATATAATAATTAATTTTGTTTTGAAAGACATTTTTTTGTCATCGTTCAATGAACGTTCAAAACTGTAAGTACATAACGTAATTTCATATTTTAAATCTTAAAAATTGTATCATAATCTCATAAACGTTATTATCGTTTATTTCCTTTTTCTACCATATATCTTTCAAAGTATGAGGTAAAAATAAAATAAAAATAATAATATTGCAAATACTCAAAATATTTTATGAATTAATAAATTAATTTTAAGATCATGAAGGAATGTTCAGTTTTTTATTAATAGATTTTTATTAGTATTTTTGTATTATTTTTATTAACCCCTTAAACGCAGAAAAGTTTCAATGTAACACTTTCGACTCCATATATTTTCGAGATTAATGATCTGATTACGATATAATTTGAAGATTTGTTTAAAAAAAATATAAAAAATAATTCCATGTATATAAACTTTAATTTATATAAATAATTGCGCCAGAGCAGTTATAAATTGTTTAAAAAAGCTTATTACAATAATTCTGTTCGATGAACAATTTGAATTGCTGCAAATTAACTTTCAAAATTTTAAGAACAAAAAGTGATTATAAGGACGTTCAGGATTATATATTGATGTATCTTCATTTTTTTCAATAACAAAGCCGTTTTATTTTTTCTGGTAGATTCTACATCTTCTCTAAGAGAAAATTTTATATTGATAGTGTGAAGTGAACGATGAGGTTATCTTGAACTATGCCACTAGCAAAAATGAATGTGGAAAAAATTGTAAACAAATAGAAGATAAGGCAAGAAGAGCGCGCGAACGGCGCGTGTGCACTTCAGACTGTTTCTTATTTCTCAAAATTTCGCTTTCTTAACGGAGAAACACGAACATTGTTCAAAAAAACAGAAGAAATGTACTTCGTATGTTTTTTTTTTCAATTAGTTAAAGGCTTCTTGTGCCCTTGGTCTGCAAAACTCAAAAATTACAAAAAGTCATTCAAAATTTACTTTCAGATAATTCGAAAAGTAAATTTCAGTTACAATTAAAAAATACTCTTAATCTCTTAAAAAAAGAAGAGAAGAATATTAAAAAAATTGTTCGTCTTGACTAAATTTACCAAAACAATTTCATCTAGATTAATTAATTGATGTAATTATCAATTAATTTTGACAAAAATTCCCAATGAACGAACATTCTCTTTCAATCTTTATAATGTATTTTTTAAATTTTATTTCACACATATATAGCTTTTTGAATGTACTTACAGTTCTGAACGTTTATTGAACGATGACAACATTTTTTTCAAGTAAGTAACCTTAAATTAAATTTAAAGAAAAATAGGATTGCAATATTTCTATATTAAAAATCATAGATAGCTCGCGTACGCACACGCGTCTGAATAACGGACTTTTTCAAAAAGAAAAAAAATTAATGATAACCTAATTCCTTATCGACTGGCCCATTACTATCATTTAATGTCTGCAAATTGTCTTACATGACATTCGAAAATTAATATACAGATACATTCATAAAGCTATATCAAAGTACAAAGCTGAGCTACTGAACATACCAGGTCATTGGTATCTATAAAATAGTGCGACGGACTTTGTAATTTAGAGCTTCAACATTTTCCATTATGATACGAAAAGGCATATATAAATTATTAGCAGAAACAGAGATATTAATGATATCATCAAGCCTACTGATCTTTACTACGACATAAATTTCTTCCATTACCAAATTCAAAATGTGATACGCGAAATTTAAAAAGACAAAGTCATCAAGTACGCTTGTAATTCCAGGGCGGTGGAAGAATACTGTTTGCAACTGATGATTGGTTCGCCGCTGCGGAAAACCTACTCAAGGTGAGTCACTTCCAATCTAAATCAGTGAAATGAGATCTGCTGGTAAACAAATTATAATGTTCCTTTCGCAATTAAATGTATCAAATTACTCTTTAATAACTCTCTATATAACAGACATTTTTTTAAATTCCCGTGTAGAAATGGTAACCTAGTTCTACCTGGGTCCTAGCTAGTTTTCCCCTTTTTTAGCTAGGCCCTGATATGGAAATTTATAAAGGGCCAACATAGAACCGTCATGCTATTCTAACATATCAATAGTAAAGTCGTTTGGATTCTTTGAGGATAAGTACTTAAGTACTTGTAACTGAAAGTACTTGTACTGAAAGTACTTGTTCCAGAAAAAACTTCCAAAAAGTTTGATGAGATTCTGATGTATTTGCTAATATAAAGTTTAATACTTTGTTTAAGATTAAGGCCATGTATCAATCGGACCGCGTGACTAAATTATAGATTGATTCGTTCATGTAAGATAACTTTTTTAATTCACAAAGTATCTTTCTGAAAATTTGAGAAATGTAACAAAAGATAATAAAGTACGTCTGTCAACTTATTCATTTTGGTAAACATTTTGAAAAAAATCGAAAACTTATCGATAATTACAGTTAACTGTAAAATTGTACGCAAATTTTTCACTCTAACGAAGTTGATAGACGTTCTCTATTGTGTTCTGTAGTATTTTCCAATTTTTCAGGGAGATACTTTGTAAATTAAAAAAGTTATCTTGCACGAACTTTTGCAGGAATTTGGTCACGCGATTTAGTTGATTCATAGCCTTAAGTAAAATAAATAGTGTGATTAATTAATTGTTTTTACTTAGACAGGGAGCGTGGTTTGTTTTTATCATTTATGACCAAATAAAATGCACACTGGTCTTCGTTAAATTGAGTCTATTGAATAAACAGAATGATCTTGTTAGGGCCAGGCTAGGTCCTATCTTGTAATTTCTTCTCCGGGCTAACAGATTGATCTACGGGAAGGTCAATAATAAATCTAGACATATATTGGCATTTCCTACACGGGTTATTTCAATCAAGCAGAAAACAATAAATATTTCTTATATAGTTGAGTATGACAAAAACGACTTCCTCATCAGGACAATTGGCTATTTGTATTTTCATATATAAATAAATAAAATCAAAAATATGGATTTGTCAACGATCGTAGTCAAAATTACAAACATAATTCTTAACTGTTCCTTGTCTATCTATACATCTATGTGAAATATTTAAAATTTCTCTTATATAATATATTGTAGAACTTTTGTTTTTTGTCAAATAGATTGAAATTGTTAACACCTTTCTTTCGTTTTGAACACTAAAAATACAATACAACTTTGATAATTTAACAGTATTTGTTGCAACGCATTTCTTTCGTTTTAAACACTAAAAATACAATACAACTTTGATAATTTAACAGTATTGTAGTGTTTAAAACGAAAGAAATGCGTTGCAATTTCAATCTATATAAAAAAATCTGCCCGCTTGGCGGGCACATTCTCATCGCGCGCTTCGCGCGCAGCTCGCAAGTTTGAGCGCGCGATTTGATCGTCGCGCTTCGCGCTCCGTTCTTTCTGGACCTCGCGCTTCGCGCTCGGTCTTGTGCTCTTCGCATACACTTAAGTTTATTTATTATAATTTGATACTGAAGCTCAAACCAATTTTATAATAATATTAGAGATGATGTGAATTACACATTTTCTCAAAGTCACTCTATTTCTTTTTGAATTTAAGTGAAACAGGAGATTAAATTTACTTAAGGCTCTATCAGCCTTAAGGAACACATTCTCATCATGACGCTCGCACTTCGCGCTCGATTTTCTTTATACATTTCAGTAACTTTTTAATAAATTACATGATTAAAATAATTTATTTTCTTCCAAATCTCTCAAAAAGAAAAAACAATCGTAGACTTTATTTAAGGAAACGATTTTGCAGAACAACGCTTATTTCGTATCTCACACAGTTTGGTGAAAAAAATCGAATTTTTTTAATATTAAAAATTAAACCATAAAATAAACATCCTGTCCCGAAATTTCTTAATGAGAATTTGTAACCCTCATTTAGGCAAATAATTTTCCATATAAACGTTTTTTTTGTATCTCACATATTTTGTCTAAAAAATCGTATTTTTGAATTTTAATCGTATTTTTTGGAATTGAAACGAAAAATATATGTTTTATCAGAAACTGTGTGAGACAAAATTTGTAGATATTTTTGAAACGAACAACTTTGTATTCATACGTTTTTTTCGTATTTCGAATATTATTGTTAAAAAATTAAATTTTGGATTTTCAATAGTTTTTTTTTTTAATTAATAAGAAAAATATGCATCTTATGAAAAAATGTTACAATTAAAATTTGTAGGACTTTATGTAGAAAATAATATTGTATCATAACGTTTTTTCGTATCTCGTATAATTTAACTGGAAAATGAAATTTTGATATTGACTTTTTTCGAATTTGAATATGCTGTAACATTTCTAATTTTGATTTAATCAAAAAATGTTATCAGGATAATTTGTAGAGATTTATGAGCACTATCAAAAACCGGTATTGAAATTTTTGATTTTTCAATCCCTCAATTTTGATTGGATGTGGCTGGTTAACGAACTTGTCCTTACTTTTTCGGCTCCGATAAAGTGTACCAAAGCTCAATTCAATCTGACAATTCTATCGAGAGTTATGCCGCACACGACCTACTACAGACAGACAGACAGACACTTTCGTAAAAAGCCTTTTTTCTGACTCAGAGGGTCTCAAAACGTAACGAATTCGAGAAAATAAAGAAAAACATTTTTCTTTCAGAATCAAGGTTTCTTCCTGTTTTCGTGTTAGTTACGACACTTACGGTAGTTTTCATCTACGAAAATTAAAACTCAGGCAAAAATAGATAATTTTGCTTTCAAGAATAGCTATATTATTATTAAAGGGCTATTTTGAAAGAGAAAAGATTATTTTACATGAAAAAAATTTGAAACACAGTAAAATAATTCTATTTTTGACCCAACTTTTTTTCTTATCGCTTCTTACCAAATTTTAAAAAATTGTGCGATTCTAATAAATAATGAATCATTTTTTCAGAGAAAAGATTTCCCACAACTTCACCGTTTCTGATTATCAAAAATAAATTCTTTAATGGCGGAAACCATTAATAAAACGTTTTCCAAAACGAAATTTTCATAAACAAATTGCTGAATTTGATAATAATTTATTCATCTTCGAAAATTGGAAATGATTAAGTTGTAGGGAATCTTTTTCTTGAAAAAGTGATTTGTAATTTTGTCATGGAAATTAATCTTTTCTCTTCCAAAATAGCTCTTCAATAATAATATTGCTATTCTTGGGAGCAAAATTATCTATTTTTGCCTGAGGTCTAATTTTCGTGGATCAACTACCTTAATTACTTCGAAAAATCTAATAGAATCTGAACTATCGTACTTTGGATTTTTTAAATTAAAAAACCATTTCGATTTTTGTTTAAATGACAAATACAGTAAAACGCGAAATTCCTTCAAGAATCGAATGATATAATAAAGTGATTTTTGCGAAAAATGTCAGTTAACGACCTTTATGCTTTGGACAAATCTATATTTTTCACTTCATTTATTTATATATGAAAATGACAAATAGCCAATTGTCCTAATGAGGAAGACTTAGATAGCTTCGAAACGTCGAAAAGGAAAATAAATTATTATCTCAGTCTGAAGAAGTTATTTTTGTCATACTCAACTTTATAAGTTTTTCAAAACATAGATACTCAGACGATTTAACATCACTACTCAACTTTTAGAATAAATATTTTTGCACATTTGTGAAATTAGGATGACGATCCAGTGTGGAAGGATAACTTGTATACAAAATATGGGAAGTGGATGGATGGTTGGGAAACAAGAAGGAAAAGAATAGCTGGACATGATTGGGCAATAATTGCACTCGGAAGGCCTTCCGTTATCAAAGGTGTCTGCGTAGATACTGCTTTCTTTACCGGGAATCACGCGCCGAGATTTTCCATTCAAGCTGCACGATTATCACCGACAGGTACACCTTCGCATACATAGCACACATTATCAATCGAATACTTTAAGAATAAGGAAATACGATAAACTTCATCAGACAATATAACAGATAAAACAATAGAAAGATTTAGATACGCGTGGAGGTTTGTCTGCAATGTATATTTGCAAAGTCAAATTGCGATTTCTGACCTTTTTATGAAGACTATAAATCACAATGGAAACTTCAAGTCATCTAGAGGAAAAGTTGAGATTTTATTCGAAGAAAGATTAGTTTCGTTGACTTTTTATTAAGAATGTATTCTTTGCATATATATTTTAAAATAATATTACCCTAAGGCCATGGACCAACCAGATCATATGACTGAATTATAAATTATATTCGCGTGTAAGATAACTTTTTCTAGATAAAATATCATTCTGAAAATTTTGAAGATATAAAATAGAATGCAATGGTGTCTGGATTATTTTAAGAGGAATTTTGAAAAAAAAATGTACCGTTATCTGTAATGGCTGATAATATTTCCAGTTCTGTTGTTCGTTAAAGTAACTTTTTGGTTAATTTTTATTTCAATTAATCAAAAAGAAGTTCCTCATTGTATTTTATACGATTTTCTAAATTTTCAGAATAATATTTTATGTACAAAAAAGTAAATTTACACGAATATAGCGTAAATGTAGGTGTTAGTGCGGACGTTCCGTTTATTGCGGTTTCAAATGGAAATAATGATTTACAATCTTTTTAAGCTATATGACACTTGAAAACGATTGAAAAAGTTATTTTGTAATTTGATTATAATAATTATTAACGAATTAGCAACAGTAACTACATTTTTAACTGATGTATTGCAATTTGAATCTCGCATTCTTCCAAAGCTAATACAATTTTACTGCTTTGTTTTGTTGTTAGGTCATGAATTCTGGAAATAAAATATATATTCTAATATCATTTTGTATAAAGTAAATATATTACTTTTTCAAAAATAGATGCTGAAAAAAGGAAATGTGTACATTTAAGTATTATTCATCAAAGCAGTATTTATATATGAGGAAATATACAGAACTTTTAATTTTTAAGGATCCGGGTTTAAAACCAATGAATCAAGGAACTTAGCGACATTATGATGATGGTTTTTTAAAGCAAAAGACACATCAAACAGGGTTCTCTTTATTAAGTTTTTAGGAAAACATAAGTTATTCCTTGTTTTTTAAAGTCATAAAATAAAAATCAATCGATATAAAACATTTATTTTTATAATGCACTTGGAAATGAAAAATTTCAACCTTTTTTTTGTAAAAAAAACTTTTGCATATCCTTACTGAAACTAATTATTATACCTTCTATTTCACTTAAGACATTTAACTATACTTCCTGATGAAAGTGTGCCCACATGTTGTCAGGTTTTATTCCACTCAAAAAATTTTATATCTTTGGCCCCTCGTTAAAATTTTCTTTTTTAATTGTCACTTTTAAAATTTATAACCAATATGTATGTTGCCTATATCTCTTTAAAATAAAAATACAAGAAATTTAATTTGTAAAAGCAGTCACATAGTAAATACGCAATGTGATTCATAGAAATATTTTTTTTAATTTAAAGAAAAAACTTTTTTCGTTAAAGGTAATAAAATTAAATAAATTATTTCTTAAGTTTTTGCCAGTACTGTACTAGAATGAAAAAAATATTTTTTTAAATCAAATAAATAATGTTAAATTAATTTCTTTTATTTACAAAAAGCCAAAAACGTGATTTATTAAAGTCGAACAAATTTATATTTGTTCTAAAGGTATTTTTACTTAGAATTGAGGAGGTGAAGTTAAAAAAACGATTTCTTAAATTGAAATAAAATTTTTTCTGGGTGTACCTATAGATTTGGTCGCGTGATCCGATTAGCCCATAGCCTCAATACACTTTATTTTCAATCTATGAAGTGTAATAAATTACATTTTTTCAGACGAAAGTGCCTTCCCTAAGCGAATTCCTCAAATTGGTGATGCGGCTAGCGAAGAAGATCTTCAGACAGTGGCTGAGTTAAAAACCGAGGTATTACATTTTTCGTTAAAGACAAGAAATTAATAAATGAAATATTTGTAAAAATAATAATTTTATTATAAAGTTCATAACTTGGACTAATTTTAAATATACGGAGAAAAATATTTGTCTAAAATTACCAAAATATTTGGAATCGTATGATAAATTCTAAAGCGACGTACTTTTTCTAGTAATTCACATTTATGAGGATTTCTTTTACAGAAAACGCTAAATTGTCGATAAAAATTCTCATCTAGATGGTAAAATAAATTGAATTATTAGCAAATTTTACCATCTAAATGAGAGTTTTTATCGGTAACCCTTTTCTTTCCTCCTTTTTTATTGGTTTCTCATAATCGTTTGTTTTAAGAAATTTTTTTTGGTCCAAATTTGGTCGTTTTTTTATATTTTGAGGGTTCGAGCGGTTTCGTGTTCTTGAAAATTTGAATTGTACTTTTGTTTGACGTTGAGATAAATTTGAGTTTGTAGTGATACGGGTTCGAATGTAGTTTTGAATAAATGTGAATTATTAGAAAAAAGTACGTCGCTTTAAAATTCATCACGCGTTTCCAAATATTTAGGTAATTTTAGACAAATATTTTTCTCCATCTAGTTATCAAATTCATTCACACACTGGAAATTTCAGAAGCATAATTTTTTAATTTTTCAGAATTGGACCACATTGGTACCGATGACGGCATTACAACCTGGATATGTGGACACGAATAAAAACTTCGTTGCCATATCATCAGATGAGAGATGGACACATTTGAGACTTAACATTTTCCCTGATGGAGGAATTGCTCGATTACGAGTCTATGGCTTCGCTCAGCCTGATTGGAGTAAAGTAAATTCTGATGCAGTAGTTGATCTACTATCGATCGAAAATGGCGGTGTTTGTGTGGGATTCAGCAACGCCCATTTCGGCCATCCAAGGAATTTGATTAAACCTGGAAAGGGAATTAACATGGGCGATGGTTGGGAAACTGCTAGAAAAATCGAAAGGCCACCTGTAATTGAGATTGATGAAAAAGGGATGCTTGTGGTAATTATCTTCAAATTAAAAAATATCATAATTGATATGCATGATAAATGAAAACACATTATGGAATATAAATTTTTTTCATCTAAAAAAAGTTTTTTTACGTTACAGTGTTATGGGAATGAATGGGCCTTGTTTAAATTGGGCCATTTAGGAGAAATTTCTAAGGTTAATATTGATACGACTCATTTTAAGGGAAACTACCCTCATAATGTAAAGATAGAGGGAGCTTTGGTTTATTCTGGAAAAAATCTAAAGAATGCTATTTGGCAGACGATATTGCCACCCAAAAAGGTAAAACTTAAAAGAATTTGAAATAATATATTTCAAAAACAACAGTTTTTAAAATAAAAATTTTATTAGTAAAATGAGATTAAAAGTGTTTCAATAGCTGAAAGACAAATTTAAATTTTCAGCTTTCGCCAGACAAGGAGCATGAATTTGAATTAGATGAAATTTCTAAATCAGGTCCTATCAATTATGTCCGAATAACAATTGCCCCTGATGGTGGGATTTCTAGAGTAAGATTGTGGGGAAACATACGTCGTTACCGTAACAAAAATGGATTATCTGTGATCAGACCCGCACAGAGCGCTTAAGACTTCAAATCGTCGAACATAAATGGGCTGGAATTCTTCATAGGAAATTTCCAAAAACTGCCTTAAAACTGATATAAGCTTCGACTTATTCATGTAAATATTTTTAAATTCCCAGAAAAAAATGCAACCATTATTGATTAACAAATTAAACTTTTGAAATTGTGAATTCGAAAGTGTGGAGAAAAATCGCCTCATTGTTACGCGCTTTGATTATAAGAGTGATCAATTTTAATTTATGTATTTAATTGGTATAAAGATGCAAATTGTTTGCAAGCATTCTGACTGATTCTAGATAATTATTATTTATATTTAAGTATGAATTAGTATATAAGTGTGTATTCTGTACTTTACATTCTATTTGTATTTTGTATAATTTTTTAAAATGTTTGAATAAATTCTAACACAAGTAAATATTTAATATTGCTTTTTTTACTACCAATAAACTGATCATAGTTTTGCATCTAAAAAAGTATAATTTTTCGAAAAAGTGAATGAAAATTTTCACATTTTTGCAAATATTTTATTTTTTAATTTGTTCGATACATTAAAAAAAGTCAAATTTCAAAGATTATATTAAAACTTATTATTTAATTTGAATAGTTTCTAGATTTTCAAAGTATGAGGAGTAAAGGGGAGAATATAATTAAAATTCTTACATGAAAGTTAGAGAGGGAAATATATTAATATTTTGATGTTTCAAGACGAAGAGAAAATCATTAGAGAGAAGAATAAAAATTGAAAGACGGCCTTGGATAAAACTGGTGATCTAAGTAAAAGTACAAACTATACTTTCGTTTTTATCAAAAAGAACATACATGAAATCGCGTAACAACACGCATACTAACAAAATTGCACATGCAGGCTCGAAAGTCCATTGAAAGGAAAGCCGAGACGTGTACAGTGAGAATCATTAATAAATATTACTGCGTAACAATGAGTTGAGTACGAATGTAGATTTGAGGCGAAATGAATAATAATGCAGAACCCATAATCAATTTACAAACTCTGTAATGAGGTAGAAATCCTCCTCACGAAATGTGCAAGCATAAAATACATAATACAGACACTTAACGATATATCTACCTTAAATCATTTCCCATCGTACTGGAGAGTAAATCTGGTTGCCTCTAATCCTGAAAATACGTTTCAGCTCAACAACAAAAACTGTCAATTAAAAAATCTACTTTGATATTGAAGAAATAAATTATCTTCAAGGCCGTGTGTGACTTATCCGACCCCTACCTTACCGACGCTTTATTTTCAGCTTTCGCACTCAGAGATTAATTTCTCAATTTATACAATTATAACAAAAATTGTTTCCAAGAATAAATATCTTTATAATTATAAACATTTAGGAGCAGATAAACGTTCCTTAGTGCCTTTTATGTAATTATTCAAAGTTTCAACTCGGTATCTCAATTTTTTCGTATGTATTGTATGTATCATCATAAGGCCCTTAAGGCCATCTAATAATATCTTGGCAGTCACGTGACCAATTGAAATCTGGGACGTTATTAATAAAATAATGATTTCAATTAACTTTAAGGGGTTACATGGGTTTTAAAATTTGAATAATCCATTATTTTCATAATTTTCTATATAATAGTACAATATGTCAAAAATATTTCCCCAAAGTTTGAAGTCAATCGGAGTAAAACTTTAGGAGAGGGATACTTTTGAAACCATTCCCATTCGGGTTGACGGATCGACCGGCCTGGCGCGTCGCAGGTTCATCAAGGCAGTAGCTTAGCTGTTGTTTTTCTCTCTTTCTCTAATCCTTTAGGGTCGCCTTTTGTATACATCTTGGAAAAGAGGCTTTTAGAGACATTTTACTGTTACAAACACAGAAATAATAATAATGAGAGTCTAAGCCAGCTTATTTGGAAAATTACTCCAAAAACACTTCCTGCTGGTTCAAAAATAGTTGACATTGCTGCATTCATCGCTGCCTGCACTTTAAATGAAGGTAGATCAGCTTTACACTGAGAAAAAAATTTATCCAACAAAACTTTTTTTTTTGTCCTGACAAAATATTTTGTTGTCCCAACAAAACATTTTGTTTAAGCAACAAACTTTGATTGATATAGCAAAATTTTTTGTTGGTACAACAAAAGAATTTTGTTAGCTAAATACTAACAAAATATTTTTGTTGATTTGACAAAACTGTTTTCTCAGTGTATTAACTTTTCTGCATGGTATGGACGTCAAACTTGGCCGAAATAGCCACGAGTATGCGCGGAAAGAATATGCACATCGCATACTCATAGCCGAGAAAAGAGCTGAGGCTGGGACTCGAGAGGCAAGAATAAATTCGTCTCAGATAAGAGCAAAAGGATGCTGTTTTTGTGTCGGGTTGAAAAGAAAGTTATAAAATGAAGACACTGTTGATCTTTAAGTTAAGGAACATTTATTTTAACTATTCAGACATAATTTCAGATTCGCGCGCTTGAAGAATTACTTTATAGAATGACGGTTCGTTCAGTTCTGTCTTGGTCATGAGTTCGATTACCATTCGGAGATGCTAAAATGCTGGGAAGGTGTGTTTCGCATATTTTACAAAAAGTTGTGATTGGTGGGATGACAAAAATGGGATGTTTCGTCTATGTCTATTGGTTGACATTTGGAAAAACCCGAAGACAATGTGTAGGCCCTATTTGAGTTCGTCCGAATTCTGAGTATCATAAACGACTTAGGACGGTCGGAGCCCTAAGTGCATAAAATAGAGTTTGAAACAGTCCGCAGCCATCGGTAATGGTCAAGTCATAAAAGCCGGAACTTAGTAAACATACAAATGGCCTAAAGTCTATTCAATTTCTTACATTTGTCTAACATCTGCACAGTTATGGCTTATTTGGTAAAAATGACAATTTAGTAATTTCAGAACTAATAAAGTCGGCTGCGGCTGGAATCTTTCTTACAATTTAGATGTACCAATGTGATATTTACAATAGTTGAAAAATCTCCAGTAAACCTTAGATATCTTATTTCAGGGATAAAATTACAAATAATTGTTACCTTGTAACAGATGCCCTGGACATTGCAGCTACAGCAGGACCTTTGCTTTTTCGGGCTGGAATCAACGATTCCATGTAGTTTGGAAAAAAAATTTTCTCTGTTTTATTCCTACTTAAAATTTTAAACACGTTTTTCTCAAAACTGTATTTTTTAAGTCGGTGGATACGATTTTTCAAAAACGAATGCACCGATCTTGTTGAAATTTTGCACACTTCTTGTTGACTGGTGATTAGACAAAGGATTTTTTTCCATTGATTACAACTTATTTTAGAAGACAATATATGGCCTACTTTTTACCAAAAATCATACTTTTTTGCATACAACTATGCGAAAAATTCAAATTTCAATTTTTGTTTAAATCCTTCAATCACGAGCTGTACTCACTTACTAACAGGGAATATTTGATTTTTTAATTTCAGATAAAGATATCACGAGTTATCCTGATCAGCACGAGGATACTTTGTTCTAAGGGGTCTCCGAAAAGCAGCCGTCAACGGCTTAATTCAAAATATTTTTGTATGAAAATTTTATGAAATTTTGTTGAAATGCTGTTATTTTATATGCGAAAAGTTCGAATGGAATAATTTATTTAACCCATGTAACCTCTTAAGGGCATGTGAAGCTTAGGAAATTAGCAAATTTTATTCTGATTTGAGGTTTCTACATGTTTGTGTCTAAAGTACATAAAATTTTCTTTTCAAAATTTGGAAAATGGTAGAAAACAAAAACGGATTATGGTTTCGAAATAGAAAAAAAGTTAAATTTTAGCAAAATATATCGAAAATTTGTTTTTCACAGTCAAAACCAAAAGTTGTCTATCTACGTCCATTTTTATCTTCTCTACCATATTTCCCAAATTTTAAAAACAGACTCTTATGTATTTTGGGTACAAACATGTAGAAACTGGACCAAATTGTTCACATGAACTTGGTACTTTTCTCAAGTATCAGATGCTCTTAAGGAGAAGACAACCATAATGTGAAAAATATTTGGAATATTATCAACAATTTTGAATATAACATTCCCTATTTTGAGTTGAAAAATGTATTTTCCCATATAATTAGACATTATCCCACTATTCAAAAAAAATTATCGTTTTAGAAGGAAATATCTTCATGGTATACAGAAAATTTTCCTAGTAAGCTAAGGAATATGGAAGTTTACTGAAAACATTAGAAAACTTTACAAAGCTCTTTTCGAAAAAATTATGGAAATTTATCTGTTTATTGCATCCCCACAATTTTGGAAAAATACCCAAAAGATTGTTTACAGTAAATATAAAAATGAACAAAGTATTGCTTTTTTCTATGAGATTTTCACTAAAATCATTACTTTATTAAGAAAGATGTCGAATGCGAAAGTGTCTAGGACGGTCAGTAACAAACATTTATAATTGGCGATTTTATTATTAAAACAATTAATATATAACGAATTATAATTTTTTAGAATTATATGAGACATAAAGGAGCATTGGTGTCATCTGCGACATATTTTTATTGTTGATTAAATAAGATTTATAATTTTCTAAAAGGGTTCTAAAGCCCTAGTCCCCATTCTCATAAAGCACTGGTCAACAAAATATGACCTAATATGTGTTCATGGAATGAGATATATCACTTCCGGAGTTGTTTTCTGTGTTGAATCCAAATCTGGTCTCTATTTTTCCCGGCAGGTCAGGTTTTCCGGATTTTTTTAGTTACATTTTTTTTCGAAAAATCACAAATCGTATGATAAAAAAGTTTAAACAATTTTTTAAACGAAAAACCACTCATAATTTTGATGGGTTTTTAAAGCAGAATCCATTGATTGTATAGTTTTTTCGATATCTTATACAGTTCCTGAGTTAATTTTTAAAAACACGAATAAAAAATGGTTCTACAAAAAACCTTATAATTAACTGAATATCTTTTATTTTCTAGTCGACTGCATGCCATTCTCTTCTTTTTCTAATGCAGAAAAAATTTCAAAAAAGTTTATAGTTCCAGCTGTAACTGTTCGAACGATATATGGTAGAGAAGTTGTCTCTTTCTATAGAGTTGTCAGTTTGACGGCTTTTTTCTAAAATCATTTTTTTCGTGTTTTTTAAAAGTTTTTTTAGAAATTATCTCCGAAACTGTATAAGATATTGGAAAAACTATATAATCAATGAATTCTGCGTTAAAAAACGTATTGAGATTATGTATTGCTTTCCGTTTAAAAATTGTTTACACTCTTTTATCAAACGATTTATGATTTTTCGAACAAAAATTTAACTCAAAAAATCCGACAAACCTAACCTGCTGGGAAAAAACAGGGACCAGATTTGGATTCAACACAGAAAACATCTCCGGAAGTGATATATCTCATTCCATGAACACATAGGTCATATTTTGTTGACCAGTGAAATCAGACGATCGTACTAAATGGCCTTAAAGGCTCAAAAAAATTTCCAAACACAAGTAATAAAAATAATACTATTAAATGTTAAAATCAGTATTTTGAAAGTTAAGTCTTAAAAAATAGCAGGAGCAAATAAATAAAAGTGCGGAAATTTTGACATGGCTGGCTGAAATGGAATTATTGATCAATTTCACCATATCACAAAACCTATTACTGTCAATTCTGTAATTTGATTACTATCTGGATATCTAATCAACTTATTATCGATTTTCTTTTCGTAACTGGGTCACGAACAGCCCCTACTTCTGGAATTGTTAAAAATTAAAACTTTTTAATTTCTCGAATCAGTCCAGTTCTTGAGCTACCTCATGAACTGAAATTCCAAAATGAAATTTCACTCGTAGTTTTAAAATGAACTTTTCAATGGAAAAAATTATAGCTTGAAATTTTTAGTGGAATTTCGAAGCTGAATTGTCATTTGCAACTCTTAACTAGGTTTTCCACAAAAAAAAAAAAAAAAAATTGTAACTAAATCTTTTACAATTAGATTTTTCAATTAAAAATTTCAAATATAATTGAAAATGGAATTGCAAACTGAAGATTTTAATTGAAAAATTATATTTTAATTTTTTTTAATGATTCTACTACGTATTTCGAGCTGAATTTTTAGAATGAGATTTCAAACTTCGGTTTTTCGATTAAATTTCCGAATGGGTTTTAAGAATGGACTTTTCAACTTTAATTTTGTAACTAAAATGTCAAAATACTGATCGAAATTGAGAAACCATGTTTCATTAATTCTTTTGCAAATCTCAGATATTTTTGCCTTGGGCAAAACATAAAATACTCTGAAAAGCCGGCATAAATCCACTATTTAAAGAAATGTTTACGTTTCTTGAGTAATGTAACGTCTTTATAGTAAAACTCGGATTTTATTAGCAAATAAGCACATGAACTTCCTTAATTCTTAAGAAGAAGGATGAAAGAAATCTTATATACTTAACTAATTATGAGATTTTGTTCTCTCTTTATTGATATGATTAATTCGATAACGTTAGAATTCCTTTTTGCAATTTGCATGATATATTATTGCATTATATATATTATATATATGTATGTATATATACATACATTGTTAGAAATTTCTTCCGGAATTTTCCGATACACATAAACGAAGCTTCATACAGTTACAAATAAGTGAAAATATTGCTAGAGTTTCGTAATTTCAAGATAATTTTGATGGAAATTCTGTTATATTTTAAGATGAATTTAGGAAAATTCATTAAAGTTAAGCAATTTGAAGAAAATTTCAGTCAATCTTCAGCAAATTTGAGATACGATTTCTTAAACATATTGTAAATTTCATACAATTCTCCTTTACATTTGCAACTTGAAAATTGCGTAAATTTTTAGAAAATTTATAAAAGAATAGGTTAACCTAATTATCAGGTCATGTACACCATTTTCCACATGTTCAGGCTTAACTACAAATCTTAATTCAGTAGTTTTACTATAATAACCTATTACAGGCCTAACATTTTTTATAAATTAACCCATTAACGCCCAAAATCACAGACTTTTAAACTCATTTTTGGCCCTTATTGCCAAAGCGAAAAAGGAAATATATCATGACCAAACCTTCTATACTTAATATTTTTGGGTTTACTCTTTCGATTTATGAAGTCAAAATTACATTACCGTGCACTGGAAAACCAATATGGCGGATTTTATTAAAAAAATTATCGAAAATTTGAATTTTTTTTTTTCAAATGGATAAAGCATATTGATATATTTCAAACTATGGACAAACGTGGACAAAATAGTTGAAGTTTATGAAAACAATTTTTGGTCCAGCTTCTTATATTTTGTCTTTTCTAAAATGGCGTAAAATTATGGAAATTTGGAAAATAGGCGTTTTTTCATGACATTTCTAAGATAATTGGATAATACATGGAATTTTACTGATCAAACTGTCAAATTTTGATTGATACATTATTTACAGACCTCTTCTAGTATATGTAATGACCTGGTTAATGGCGGTTTCAATATGGCGCTTGGAGAACTTGGGAAATACCGAGTTTTTTCAAGATTACCGTTGATGAAAATTCCTGAACCTTTATTAAATTCAATTTTCCTATGTTTCTTGGCACAGTATATTGAAATCCGGTGACAGTGTTAGAAAATTAAAAATGGCGGATCCAATATGGCGGTCCAAATTTTGAAGATTTAATAATATGCTAATGAAAAAAATATTTCCGTATTTTATGTAAAATTTGTGATCAAAAATGTTTCTAGCCATTTTTTGATTGAGAGCGCTGATTCAGCGGAAAAAATTCGTAAAGTTCTGAATTTATATTTCACGGTCAGCTGTTTGCTTTAGCTTTCTTACTATATAAACGATAATTTGCTATGAAATACATACAAAAAAAATTATTATACAGAATTATATCGCCCGTTCACCGTTTCTTATAAACGTTTCCCAACACTTACCACGTGAAAGTGGGCGGTCAAGAGTCTCTTCTTTAGTTTTTTTCTTAATTTTTTGGATTTTATAAGTTTTTTGTAATTTTTAAAATTTTATGTTTTTTTTTTGTATGTTTTTGTCTATTTTCTTATAATTTTTCAAATTGTACGTACTTTTATATTTCTTATAACTTTGCTACTCTGAAACTCAAGCGTTGGAGAATGTGTAATCAACGATAATTTTGAAAAAACTCGGTATTTCCCAAGTTCTCCAAGCGCCATATTGAAACCGCCATATTGAAACCGCCATTAATCAGGTCATTACATATACTAGAAGGGGTCTGTACATAATTTATCAATCAAACTTTGACGGCTTGATCAATAAAATTCCGTGTATTATCCAATTATCTTAGAAATGTCATGAAAAAACGCCTACTTTCCAAATTTCCATAGTTTTACGTCATTTTGGAAAAGATAAAATATAAGGAGCTGGACCAAAATTTTTTTTTCATAAACTCAAACTATTTTGTCCACCTTTGTCCACAGTTTGAAATAGATCAATATACTTTATCCATTTGAAAAAAAAGAATTAAAAAAAAAAATTTCAAATTTTCGGTAATTTTTTAAATAAAATCAGCCATATTGATTTCCCAGTGCACGGTAATGTAATTTTCACTTTATAAATCGGAAAAGGAGACCCAAAAATACTAAGTATACAAGGTTTGGTTATGATATATTCCCTTTTTCGCTTTGGCAACAAGGGACAAAAATGAGTTAAAAAGTCTGTGATTTTGGGCGTTAATGGGTTAATAAAAATTTCGAAAAATAGGGGAAAACGGTTAAAACTTTTAAATATAAGGATTTTAGGGGATTTTGAGAAAAATAGCAGGAAACGGGGTAAATAGGAGACAGTGATCCCAACCAGACTCGTTCGATCGATTTTGGATTTTCTTAACACGTCGACCCAAAAGAAATTAACTAATTTTAGAAATTTCACAAATTTAGAAGTTTAAGCATTTTAAGATTTGACAAGGAAGTTTTATGAAATTTTTGTCTATTAAATGCATCATTAGTTTCCTTGAAACCAAGGTTTAGAAGGTTTAAAAGTAAGATAATAAAATGTAAGATAATTAAAAAATGAATAATCCACTTTAATTATTATTTTTCGAATAACTTTACATACTGTAATTGCAATTGCCGACGTCACGTGGTCCAGTTTATCAATGGCCTTAAAAATGTTTTGGTTAAAAAGGTAACAGAACATATTATTGATGCGTTTTTTTCTTATTCCAAGTCCTAAATTGTTATACAAGATATTTTTATGTGTGATTAATATTTCAATCAGACAACTAATTGATAAATAAATTGTCAATCATTTGCGTGCAGGCAACTTTTCCCCAGTTACCGAGGCAAAGTTGTTGGCAGTATTTTTATAAAAATAGAAACATCTTAAGATTAAATCAACTTCATAGTTCTATTCATTGCTATTTTATGCTTTTTAAAAGTAACGATTAATTACATGCAACAAGAAATAAAAATAGTTTCTACGTTAAAAATAGTTACATCTGCAAGTAGAATTATTCATCGAGTTTCCGCCACATACGGATTACAAGCCTAGAAATCTACCGTGCCAGTATGAAATATCTGCTTTATTTTTTATAAAAAACATAACTTATTTATTCATTTTACTTACCATCTAAGAATTTTTCAACATTTTCTCCTTTTCAAATTCACCCCAATTGTGAAGCCTCAGTTATTGCCTACACGGAGAAAAAAAACTGTTGAATCAACAGATGTCATCTTCTGGAATAGGGACAGCAGATTTTTTTTGTAATATTTACATATTTTTCTGTTGGATTCACAGATTTTTGTAAACTCAACAGATGAACCTGTAAAATCTACAGACATGTCTGTTAGAATTGCGGATTTCAAGAAAAAAGAGAAATCCGTAATTCAAACAGACTTGTCTGTATATTTAACAGGTTCATCTTTTTAATTTACAAACAATCTGTGAATCCAACAAAAAAATCTATAAATATTACAAAAAAAAAACTGCTGTCCCTATTCCAGCAGATGACATCTGTTGATTCAACAGTTTTTTTTCTCTGTGTAAATTTAAAATAGTTCGGACTCCAACCAAATCTAATTTTCGTAATTACGTGATAGAATAATGTTTTTTCTATCAAGTTTCTATACTATGAACATATCGACTCATATCACAAAAATAATATTCCAGTTAGCGAATCTTTCATTCTTTCGTCAATAAAACTATTTTTTCCATGAATTTTTTTTAGCTTAAGGGTATCACCATATATACGCTGATAAATCAATTGAATCTCACTGATTCATCAGTGTAAATACGCTGATTATAATCAGTGGTATACTTATAGCTGATAATCAGCGGAATTTCACTGATTCAGATTCTTTTTTTCAATTTTGAAACCAAAAGTAGTCTATCTACGTCCGTTTCTATCTTCTCTACCATTTCTCAAATTTTGAAGACAAAATTTTATCTATTTTGGACACAAACATGTAGAAACTGGACCAAATTCTTCACATGATCTTGCTACTTTTCTCGAGTATCACATGACCTTAAATTTCCAAAATGTTTCATTACAATATGATCCCTCTTATAAAATTGACTCATCCTATGGGAAAAAAATAAAAATAGTTAATAAACTCTCTAAATTTGAATCAGTCAAAATCTACTGATTATCAGTGAAATTTGACTGATTCAAATAGCTAAAAAGAGGTTACTGTAAATCAGTCAAATTTCACTGATGAATCAGTGAAAAGACAAATCACTGATTCAATCAGTGAAAATTTGACTGATTCAAATTTAGAGAGAATAGTAATTTTATTTCCAAAATAAAACAAATATATTTTTCTGACTCCACCCCAGTAAGTCTACCTCTGAGTTCATTTTTACCGTGATCAAGGAACAGGCTTTACGATGCAGAAGGTGTGTTCGTATGTGAATATGTGGACCAAATGGGCGAAGAGACCAGTCTTGAGAACAGGCTTTATGGTGAAGTGCGTGCATTTACACTGAGACCACTGGGCGTGTTATTTTGTGCTAGTGTATCCTAACTGGTATACAAAGGTATGCAGTAGATTTCCGTGTATCGTGCTTGTACTATTGCTCAACAAAACTCGTCCCTCAGTGCGGGATTCACTTTCAGACCGTCCGGACGAACACCTTTGATCGTCCAGACTTATTATTCGTTAGTAAATAGTCTGATGATAATAGCACTTCATGCATCCGGGTGCAACTTTCGATTAACGTCAACAAACGAGATCTTAAGAAATCCGCGCGACCCAGTGAACTATTTTGTGTCTATTGAGAAACAGGGTAGAATTCCCATTTCTTAACTTATTTCGATCCGTATTTTTTACTATCAATGCTTTCCAAATATTTAAAACAAAAAAAATAAAAAAAGAAGCATAGTAAAGATTGGGGATTTTTAATGTTCATTAATATGCATGGATTTACTACTTCTTAGGTCTTTCATAATTATTATAATTTATTTTAATGAGGTGCATTGGAAATAAATGTTATAATTTCATTCATGCATTAAACGTCAAATTATGAATGATTTCGGTTGAACTTTAAACTATTTTGTAATCCTTTGAAATATTACATACGTCCGTACTAATTCCAAAAAATAAATATATTTGCATTAAGTATATCTGAAAGCACTTTTAAAATTATAAAGTCTATTAAAGGAAATATGTAAGTGTTGATTGGTTTTGTATTGTGAACATTACCGCGAGCTTATTACTTCCTTATTGTTACTCAATGTTTTATCCAATTGATGAGATACTTTAAGCATCTCAATTTATGCTTCACAGGATTTTTCCGGAGTCTGATTTGTTTATTTTATTTAATCAATTATTTTTTCCGGATGTCATAAAGTCATGTAGTCAACATTTAATTTAAAAACAAAATGAAAGTATATATTTTTGCCTTTTTTAAATATAACCCAAAATTTTTCTTTTGCAAATCATTTACTTTCATTTATCATGCAAATAAACAGATATAAAAAGATATTAAAAATTCTTTTCATCATTAATGAGGCTTCAAAACTGTGAAAGCATGGCAGTTACTTCTTTATTTAGAGTGAAATAAAATGGCAATAGGAAATGTGACCTCTTAATAAAATCGTAAGCAGTTGATAAGTCAAATTATCTGAATGTTTCTTGTCTAATAGGTGGTCGGGAATTTCCCACGATTTCAGATGCTAAAGTAGGTTTCGAGTTCCCTTTTAAATCTCTCGATTCTGGGTACAGATTATAGTCTGCAGCCTAAAGCCACGTGTCATATATTAACACTTTCGAAAAGTGACAATGTTCGTTTCACTAAATCGCAGACGAGGTCTATTGCCTCTTTTTTTTGCTTTTGTACAATTAAGTAAATGCATAGACTATGCTTTCAGATTTTACAATAGGACAGTATATGGTCTTGAAACTTTAAAAAATAATTTATTACTAAAACACGTAATGACATTTTAACCACTTAAAAAATATAATTTTATAGGAATTAAAATTCGAGAGAAACTATAAAATGTTTATAGAGTTGCTCTAAATATTTTTTTCTACTTGAAAAAAAAAATTTATTCAAGTTTAGATATTCACAAAAGATACAATTTTATTAATTCAAATATAAATCAAGGAATTAAATCACCAATCAAAACTACGAGCTTTGTACGTCGAAAGTAATTCAAGGTGGTCTGCTTTGGAAATCTTTTTCTCTCATTTTGACTTTTAATGTCTGCTGTTTCGGAAGTTGAATTTAAAATGTGTTATGTTAAATACTTTTTGTTCTTTCAGTGAAACCTACTGTGACGTATGCAGACTTTATATTTTTAAGGAAAAAGTAATGTTTTGTAACATTAATCTAAACTGATTTTGAAAAAAATACCGAAAATCTTTCTTCGAAGATTTTGAAGGAACTTAATTGACGCGAAGTTTAAATTGTCAAAAATGCCTACAAAGGAGGAAGAAATGCAGAGGGAAAAACTGAGGAAGATGTTTAGCTGGAGCAATAACATCACTTCGTAAGTTCTATCTATTTCTTACTTTTGAGAAAGTTTATGGGCTATAATTTTTTGGTGTCAGTTATAAGTAAGAAAAGTTACACATATTGACAATAAGAGACGAGAATTTCACGAATATTTAAATATTATATTGCCTACTTTCTACTTTCTTCTATTGACGACAATAATACCTCTATTAAGAGAGGAAAATAATTTTCCTGTCAGACGCTAAAGGATTCAAATTTTTAATTATATGATAACTTATGATCATTTCAATGACATACAAGGTTTTTTAATCCGAAGGGTAACATTTAAAGGTACAGTAAGTTGGACGAATTCGCCTTGAATATTTATCTTTACTTTATGGTAACTTGCGTTGAGGTTACACTTCCTTCTCACATTTTATGTACAAGTGAGGTGACACGCAATTCAATTTCTCTTCCGTGTAAAAGTAAATATTTGAAATAGAAATAGAGTAAAATTCGAATATAGAAATTGTAATGAAAAAAAGAAAAATATGAATCGAATGCTATGGAAATTTTGCACTTCACAGATTTCAAATTTTCAAAATCTCGTAGGAATAAAACAATTTTTACTGACAGCATTCCTTTTTTCACAGAAAGATACCGTTATGTCGCTGTTGAGTTTCAGTGATTGAATAATTAAGAGGTTGATTCCAATACATTTGTCAGTGTCTACATTATCAGAGGAACACCTTTGCCTCAGCATCAGAGAAGATATCCGACAGGTGTCATTCAATTACCTGCACTGAACATCAACATAGCGGTATTTTTCTCTGAAGAGAGGAATGTCGAACGCATGTGCAGCTCATTAGTGAAAGCATTCCGCTTTTCACTGATTTTTAAAATCCCTAAGTTTAATTATCAGTTCGAGTCTCAAGTTGTCTAAAATAAAGATACAAGAAATATAATTTTCGAAATACTAATCTTCGAAATTAAAAAACTCTTGTTAGAATTATATTATTATCTCTAGTCCCCATAAATAATTTTCTTTCTTTTCTCTATCCATAATATTATGATTCTAATTTTTCAATGAAAATTTCTTTTCTGTGAACAACAGTATTATTGATAAATTTTCAAGAAAATTCCTTGTTCTGTAAATTCAACGGGCATTTCTTTAATAATTATCGACAAATCTGTTATATGCTTACAAAAAATCTGTGAATTGTACTTAATTTTACACCCGGAAAAAAGTTTTATTAAAATTTAAGAAATCGCTTTTTTAACTTCACTTCTTCAATTCGAAGTAAAAACGTCTTTATAAGTATAGATTTATTTCACTTTAATAAATTACGTTTTTAGCCTTTTTAAATAAAATAAATTATTTTTTTAGCATTGTTTATTTGATTTAAAACAAATATATATTTTTGATTCAAATACAGTGCTGGCAAAACTTAAAAAATAATTTCTTTAATTTTATTACCTTGAATGGAGCCAATTTTTTCTTTAAATTAAAGAAAATATTTTTGTTAATCACATTACGTATGTACTATGCGAATGCGTATACATTCATTTATTTAATTCAAAGAAAAACAATTAATCAAAAAATTTCTTTAAATCAAAGAAACTATTCTTTGGCCGTATAGCAAATGTATAAATTTGTTTGATTCAAAGAAATTTTTTTCGAATCAAAGAAATTTTTTTCTGGGTGTAAATAGGATAAGTGTACCAATTGCTGCGCACTGAGAAAACAGTTTCTTTGATATACAGTAAAATAAAAAATTGCTTTGAATTAAAGAAAGTTTTTTTAATTAAAAAAAAATTCTTTGATCCAAAGAAATAGATTTATTTAAATTAAAGAACATTTTTTTGAATCAACAAACTTTCTTCAATTTAAGGAAATTTTTTCTTTGACCGTATATCAAAGAAATGTTTCTTTGATTCAAAGAAACTATTTTCTGGGTGCGGATCGAACATCAAAACGTTATTTAAAGATCAAACAGAGTTGTTTAGGTGAAAAAATTATTACGCATTAAGTTATGAAGCAGTATTTGGTATTGTTTAAATAGAATAAACTTACACAGTTACATTAATATTTGTTTGAAAAAAATTAATTTTTCTTCAAAACAAAGAAATTAATGCATTGATATATGTTCAAAGATATAATTTGTTTGATTTAAGGCAGAAATTTATTTGATTCGAACAAATATTTATTTGGTCCAAAGATATTTTGTTTGAATCAAACAAATTTTGTTTCATTTAAACAAATCATTTCTTTAAATCAAAGAAAGTCGTTCAAACAAATTATTTTCTTTGATTCAATCAAATCTTTTTTCTCAGTGTACAAAATATTTATTTGTATAGGTATTATTGCGGGGTTGCATGAATTGCGCGTAATACTGCGATTTTTTTTAGTGAGGTTACAATTAATTAAGAAGATCTGACCATTGTAATTAATATAAATTTTAAAAAGTATGTATGACTAAGCGACCTTAGAAAATTGACCAACAACTTTCGAACATTATAATATTATATCACGAAATGAAAAAATCATTTCTTTAATCCAAAGAAAATAAAATAATCAAAAATTTTATTTAAATCAAAAAAACTATTTGGCCCTATAGCAATGCACTTTGTTTGATTCAAAAACATTTTTCTTAAATCGAAGAAACTTTTTTCTAGCTCTACATAAATTTTATGCTGTCATTATTTTAGCTCATGGACTCAGTATAATTATAACAGATTTTTTATCTCCATAAAGTATGTCATTAATATCTCACATATATAAATGAAAATTCGATAATTATTTTAGACCAAGCAGAAACTTGTTCTCTCGCGCGACAGAAATGAAAAGGTGCTGCGTAATCGTAATGTTCAAATCCTCGAAATGCAGGTAAATACCTGTAAAATCAATTTTGCAAGATATATTGAGCTATGATAGTGAGACGGAGAGTTCGCAAACGCGCGTGAAAGTGATTGGTATAACAGCCCGGTTGTTCCGTCGTTCTGTAGTGAAAGGCACGAACTCATACGAAACTGAATGTTCATTCCAACGTTCCTCATCTTAACAGATATCAGAAAGATTCTGGGCACCTGTCTGCCTGAATGATGCACCGGCTACAGTCAGGGGTCAGGACTCTCGAGAAAGGTCGACGATTGGGGTTTTACGTATTTCAGTCCTTTTCTTTATTTTATCGCAACTCAATTTTTGATTTCGTCATGCATGCACACATACGAATCAAGGTATCGAAACATTTAAGACGGAAACCTGTTTGGTTTGGTGTCGTTAGTTCTCCTGCAATCCGTAAGAACTCGGGAGCCCACTGAAAACCGGTTCCGGACTACCTTCCACCATCAAATACCCTGAATCTTCATCATGAAGACCAGATCAGGGATTTAGATTAGCTATATACAATAATTCTCACAAAAACGTCACTACTCTGACTTTATTTTGTATGTATCCACCTTCAGTATTCTTCACTGAGTTCACGGAGAAAAATATTAACTGCAGCAAATAAGAATTAGTTATTTGAAAAATTAAACTCGAAATTATCTGTGGCAGCAAATTTTCTATTTATCGCAAACATTATAAAAATTTACCGCACGCGGAGAAAACAAATTTTACAATTTTTGCTGAACTACAATTCAATTAAGGCAAAAACATGTCACAGTAAGAATTTTTCGAAGCGAAATACTGAAATTTAGATAAGCTATATAACAATTAACTATGAATTATATCCAATTTTACTATAACCTATACTAACATTTTTTTTAAATTTTCGAATCTTTAGTATTTTGACTGCGAAAAATTTCCAGTCCGCTAGGAATAATATCCATTGTACTCCGATTTTCCCTAGATTTCAAATATTTTTTATAATTAGCATTATAAAATAAAACATATATTGCTATAAAAATTTTCTCCGTAGAGCTTTTTTTAAACATTACTGGCATTTATGCGTTTATTGCGTCCCGAAGATTCTGGTAAAACTTCCAAAATAATTATTAGTATAATTCAGATTTGAATAAGATATGAGTCAACTTTAACTAAAACTTAAACTATGTTAAAAATCTTATTAATTTTAATAGATTTTAATATACAAGTGGTAAATTAAAATTAATAGATTTGTATATTATGAAGAATTGATATACTTTCATATTAAATTTAATAATTTTTCAATCAAAATATATTAAAATCGACAAACATTATTGTTTGTCCATTCAAATTTAAATAAAAGTTTGTATTTTTTAAGATGAAAGTATTTTAAATTTAATATACATTACTGACAAAAACTTCCATCACATGTAATGGAAGTTTCATACAGGAATCTCTAACAGTGTAATTAGTTTTTAGTAATTACCGATGGAAAATTTAAGTCATTATACTAACTGATAAAACTATCAGAAGACGGAGAAAAAAGTTAGCTGCATAGCTATTCGAAAAATGAAACTCGAAATTATATGTGGCAGAAAATTTTTTGTCCATATTTTAACTAAGAAATTAGCTGCCAAAGCTATAATTTAGAGTTTATTTTTTGAATAACTAATTCGTAGCTGCTGCAGCTAATTTTTCCCCGTCTTCTGATAGTTTTATCAGTTAATATAACGACTTAAATTTTCCATCGGTAATTACTGAAAACTAATTAGACTTTCAGAAATTTCTGTATTAAACTTCCATTACATAGATGTGATGGAAATTTTTTTCAGTAATGTATATTAAATTTAAAATACTTTCATCTTAAAAGATACAAACTTTTATTTAAATTTGAATGCACATGTGTATATATTTTAATAATGTTTTTTGATTTATATATATTTTGATTGGAAAGTTATTAAATTTAATATAAAAGTATATTAATTTTTCATAATATACAAATGTATTAATTTTAATTTACCACTTGTATATTAAAAGCTATAAAAATTAATAAGATTTTTAACATAGTGTAGATTTCAGTTAAAATTTTAGGAATCTTGAGAAAATCGAGGTGCAATGCTCATTATTCTTAGCGGACTGGAAATTTTTCGCAGTCAAAATACTAAAGATTCGAAAAATGATATACAATTTTAGTATAGTTTATAGTAAAGTTTGATTTAATTTATAATTAATTGTTATATCGCTTATCTAAAGCTCATTATTTAGCTTCGAAAAATTCTCACTGTAACATGTTTTTGCCTTAATTGAAACGTAGTTCAGCAAAAGTTCTAAACTTAGGTTTTTCCGTGAGCGGCAAAATTTGTATATTTGCGAATAATCTTTGGTTTTGAATCAACCAAAATTTTTATTCACTTAATATTTCTCTATATCCAAGAAAAAAGTTTTTTTAATCAAATTTTTTTCTGAGTGTTTATAATTTAATCAAATTATTCTGATATACTACAATGAATACAACTGTTGACTACTTTGCTTGGGTAAATATTAAAAATTATTTATTTTTCAGTCTAAATTGACAGATATTTTTATTTTTTATCTGATTTAATAAGAAGTTACTAATATAGTAATTAAAATTAATAAACTATTTGGTGCTATTTTATCAGCAACTTCCCGTTTCAGATTGTAAATACTAGTTTAACTAACTTGACTCTCCTTTTTGCTTCTTTACAAAAAACAGCGATTTCAGTAAATTGAAGCCATGTGAAAGATGAATTAAAATCATTCCCGGCGATTCGCAAGGGTGCTTTTACATCGCGTCGCTGATCTCAAAATAACAAAAATAAGAATGTAGCCTTAAGCAACCGCAAATGTCCGATTAACAGAAAATAACACACAGCAATAACAAATACTTAAATTGTGAGTATTATGAGAAATTATAACTTAAGGTAGTACGATTACAAAAATTAGACCTCAGGCAAAAATAGATAATTTTGCTTTCAAGAATAGTAATATTATTATTGAAGGACTAATTTGAAAGAGAAAAGATTATTACTTATGAAAAAAATTTGAAACACAAAAAAATAATGTTGTTAATAAATTTTATTTTTGCCCAAACTTATTTTCTTATCGCTTCAAGCCAAATTTTTAAAAATGATGCGATTCTAATAAATCACGGTTCATTTTTTTAGAAAGAGATTCTCTACAACTTGACCGTTTCCTATTTTTGAAATTGAATTAATTATTATCAAATACAGCAATTTGTTTATAAAAATTTTGTTTTGAAAAATTGTTTTTTTATAATTTCAGCCATTAAAGAATTCATTTTCAAAAATCGGAAACGGTCAAGTTGTAGAGAATCTTTTTCTTAAAAAAATGAACAGTGATTTATTAGTATCGCATCATTTTTTTAAATTTGGCCCAAAGCGATAAAGAAATAAAATTTATTAATAACATTTTTTTTGTGTTTCAAATTTTTTTCATGAAAAATAATATTTTCTTTTTCAAATGAGCGCTTCAATAATAATATTGCTATTCTTGAAAGCAAAATTATCTATTTTTGCCTGAGGTCTAATTTTCGTGATCGTACTAGCTTAAGAGTCAGTCGAAATTAAAAATAAAATTTATTTATTTACACGGAAAGAAACTTGATCGCTAAATGTATTACGTTTCGTGAGAAGAAGTACCATTTTAGAGGGTAAAGCAGAACTATTGGAAAAAGTTGTGAAAAAGTCCCATCATAATGGTAAAGTTTATTATGTCAATCATTAGTCGCTGTCTGTCTGAAATTTGAGTCTAATAATGAGAAATAATATCAGCATTCATATCATTTTACCGAATCTTCTGGTGTAAATATACGTCATCGTATAGAGCAGAGTTTTGGAATCAGCGCGTCTTTGAAAATGGAAACATTGAGGCAAATTTTTACCATCTATGATGGGTACGTTTCACTTTCGAGGATTCTCATATTTCGACTACAAGTACAGCAGGGCTTAGAAAGTCAAATCAATAAAAGTGGATTTTACCACCTCCAATGGTCATAATTCCAAATTGAAGAAAACAATTTTTTTCATTGCATCACTTTGTAGTGGCACTGTTGATCTTCATTGCTCCTTGTCGATTTCCTTCATTTATTTGACAAGTGGAAAACATTTTAGTCGGAAAAAACCTACCTAAATGGGTCGGACCGAGGGGGAATTAAACCTACGACCTACGGCTTTTAACGCACTTATGTCCTACAACTAACGCCGCTAGACTACAAAAGGACGAATTGCCGAAGCTGATAAAATGGCACAATATTGCCCAATCTCGGCAGTCAACAGTCGGATATTGTTATTGGGCCAGTGTCGCTGTTTGCATCAGTCAAGTGCTGGGCCGACGACAGCGGCCTTTGTTGACTGCTTAAATGTACCGATCTTCAGCCGAAACTTGGCCCAGTATCGGCCCTATACTAAGCCGATTATCACTTTTACTATGGCATCCAGTTCCGAAAGTAGAAGGGCTAGAGTCCGGCCCAAGGACGGCACATTACTGGGCCATGTGTCAATTTTACCACGGCAAACCATTCTGGAAATGAGAAAATCAGAGTTCGGCACAGCATTGGCCCGTTGCTGTGCCGGAAAAAAGCGTTGGCAACAAGTATTGACAATCGATCTTCGGCATATTTTTACCGACACTGGGCCAGTGTTGGGTCGTATCTAACTTCGCACTTGGGTACTCTCGCAATTGCGGTTCGAAATTTTGGAACTTGTATTAGAAGTTTGCTGTTCGATGATTGGCCGACGCGTTTTTAAGGACGACAAAAAGTATACCATCTACGATTCCAACGTTTGAACTATGATGGGAACTTTTTCGAACGTCACGATTATAATATTCGGATTCCGTAAATGCGTGAAAGTAATATTTCAACCTATGGAATGTCTTATAATGTAAACGCGAAATATATGCATACACATCTTTAAAGGTACATTTTATCCAAAAAAAAGTTGGCATATGAATTTTTAATTTTTACCATAATTCTTGGTGATATTTCCCAAAACGTGTTATATTAAGTAGCATATTTTTTAGACTAACTGGCAGAAATTCCTAATTTTTCTAGTTTACCCTCACAAATGGTACTTTCAACTATCAAATTTCTATCCGTGTATATATTGATATTTTATACTCATCGGGCATTTTTTATATCATTAACATATTTCCCGATTAAAAGTTGAACTTTGGAAAAATGGTCATTTTTTACGTGAATAATCATTTCTTTTGAATCATATTCATACAATTTATATAGAAAGTCATCGTTTGTCCGAAACCTAATTTTAAAGCAGAAAAAAGCATTTATGAACATTACTGTACTATTTCATTTAACTGTGCTGTGCATATTTCAAATTTTTTTATTAATTTTGATGTTAAACAGATGAAACAAGAAACTCATCCTATAGAGCCCTTTGATTGGAACAAGATTACAATTTTAATGCAGCTTTTGAACTCAGAGTTCACTGACTTCTCTTGTCCTTTCTTCGTGAATCCTTGAACATTATCCCTGTCGATAAAAAGTATTGACACACCTTATTTTTGAAGATGTGTTTTTAATTTGTATATTATCAGAAATAAAATAAAAATTTGTTTATTAAGAGCGTTCAGAAAATAACCAATTTTTAATATTAATTTATTGTTTAAGCTTGATAAAAAAAAAACATTTCTTGAGACTGAGAATGTTTATGAAAATAAGATTTTTAAGACTGTGGGTCAACCAAATCACGTGACATCGGTAATTTCAATTACAGTATGTAAGATAATTCAAAAATTAATAATCAAAATAGATTTTTCGTACAAGACAGATCTTTTTGGTTTGTTTGTTCGCGTCAGTCTGGTACCGGAAATACATTATAGTTATTATTTTTCAAATAGCATTACATACTGTAATTGAAATTACCGACGTCATGTGATCCAGTTGACCATGGCCTTAAAAAAATTTTGAAGTCTCAAGGAATTTGAAAATTTTATTATGTTTGATATTCGAGTTTTGCTTCAATAATATTTCAAGTAATTAATCTCTAACATTCAAATTAGAGTGTAAATAAAAGCACATGATTTAACTCTTAAAATAAACCGAAGAATATTAACTAATCTTTAACAACTTAGAAATTATCGATAATTGCAGAAAATAGTGTAATTAGCACGCCTTAGAATATTTTTGTCAAAGAATGAAAAAATCCTCCCAAATTATGCTTATATTATTTAAGGGGGTCGCCTCATCAGTGGCTCATAAAAAAGGTGGTTTTTTAGGATTTTTTTTAAACATGAAAACAGCAAGAGAAACAAATGATCTTTTGCGTGTCTTTGAACATATATTTATTCAACAATAAAAAGTTTTTTGAATGTCAAAATAAATAAAAATGGCGTATTTATAAACAATCTCGCGCAGCAGCTCGCCGCGAACAACTCAAACTCCGTGAAAAATTTAGCCCGTAATTTTTACCTGAAACAAAAAATTAAAATACTTCCTTATTCGGAAGGCTTTTCTGCACAGTATAGTCTATTATGGTGATTGAAAGTTGAAATTTGAATATTTTAGTCATTTTTTAATAAAGTACTCAATTTTTCGGCCTTTTCTTAGCAGTAAGTGCGTTAATAACATTGTAAAAAGAGATTTTTTAATACATTTTTTTAACTCAGTCTGTGCACAATTAAATTATCTAAAAAGCAGTGTTTCACTTGTATACATAGCTTTTATAATTTTTTTGTAATCGTGCACGGAATTTCAAAAAACATGGTTTTCATAAAATGGGCTTTAAAGTTTTTCGAAGGAAAAAAATAAAATTATTGGTACTGTAACTCATAAACTGCTTTGAGTTGGACTTTGAAACTCTGCAGGAATATTCTCAGATAATAATTCTAACGATTGAAGCAACAAAAAAAAAATCGATTTTTTGAAGCTGACTGATGAGGAGACCCCCTTAAAATAAGGTTACTTACAGAACAGTTATAATGAGTAATTTTTACATTCTCATCATGGATGAGAAGGTATTGGTTTTATGTGAAAAATGACTTTTGAAATTTTCATCAAATCTTTAAGTTTTGAGACCCCCTGAGTCAGAAAAAAGGGTTTTTACGAAAGTGTCTGTCTGTCTGTCTGCAGTAGGTCGTGTGCGGCATAACTTTCGATAGAATTATCAGATTGAATTGAGCTTTGGCACACTTTATCGGAGCCGAAAAAGTAAGGAAAACTTCGTTAACCAGCCACATCCAATCAAAATTGAGGAATTGAGCACTACTTTTGTGTTTTTGAAAATAACTTTTTGGAAAAATCAAAAATTTCAATACTGGTTTTTGATAGTGCTCATAAATCTCTACAAATTATCCTGATAACATTTTTTGATTAAATCAAAATTAGAAATGTTACAGCATATTAAAATTCGAAAAAAGTCAATATCAAAATTCCATTTTCCAGTTAAATTATACGAGATACGAAAAAACGTTATGACACAATATTATTAAATAAATAAAGACCTACAAATTTGAATTGTAACATTTTTTCATAAGATGCATATTTTTCTTTTTAATTAAAAAAAAAAACTATTGAAAATCCAAAATTCAATTTTTTAACAATAATATGTAAAATACGAAAAAAACGTGAGAATACAAAGTTGTTCGTTTCAAAAAGATCTAAAAATTTTATGTGACGCAGTTTCTGGTAAAACATATATTTTTCGTTTCAATTCCAAAAAATACGTTTAAAATTCAAAAATTCCATTTTTTAGACAAAATATGAGATACAAAAAAAACGTTTATATGGAAAATTGTTTGCCTAAATGAGGTTTACAAATTCTCATTAAGACATTTCGGGACAGGATGTATATTTTATGTTTTGATTTTGAATATTAAAAAAATTCGATTTTTTTCACCAAAATATGTGAGATACGAAATAAGCGTTGTTCTGTAAAATCGTTTCCTTAAATAAGGTCTATGATTGTTTTTTCTTTTTGAGAGATTTGGAAAAAAATAAATTATTTTAATCATGTAATTTATTAAAAAGATACTGAAATGTATACAGAAAATCGAGCGCGAAGCGCGAGCGTCATGATGAGAATGTGTTCCTTAAGGCTGATGGAGCCTTAAGTAAATTGAATTTCCTGATTCACTTAAATTCAAAAAGAAATCGAGTGACTTTGAGAAAATGTGTAATTCACATAATCTGTAATATTATTATAAAATTGGTTTGAGTTTCAGTATCAAATTATAAGGAATAAACTTAAATATATGCGAAGAGCACAAGACCGAGCGCGAAGCGCGACGATCGAGTATTACGGAGCGCGTAGCGCGATAATTGAATCGCGCGCCCTAGGCGCGTTCCAACTTGCGAGCGAAGCGAGCTGCGCGCGATGAGAATGTGCCCGCGAAGCGGGCAGATTTTTTGTCTCATTTTTATACAAAATATAAATAAAAAACAAATCCTTAAGAAGAAATGTAAGTAGAAGATTCTTATATGTTAAGTTTAAACTTCAAGGAAGTACAATGACCCAGAATTTCGTCACTTAGTGTTTTAGTAGTTTTTTATCTATTTCCGTCATGGTTTTCACGTGAAAAAAGTTTCACTGTATTGAAAAATTATAATGATACGAATGACAACAGGAAGTAACAAATGACAGGGAAATTAGGGAAAAAGCATAATTTCAACATAAGATGGTAAACCTGGCGTTACATTTGAGTAATCTTATTAATAGGCCTCCCCCATTAAATTATGCTGTTTTGTAATTTTTACTGGATTTTCGTGAGTTTAATATATGTAATAAGGAAAACTACTGTAATTAATAAAGTAAATTAAAAAATGTATGTCAATAACATTTTTTTCCTGATAAGGGAGAATTTCTAACGCATAAAATTATTAAAAGTAAAAAATATCTTAAAAAACAGGTTTTCTAAATATTCAGAAGTTAATTAATAATCAATTTCTAGTTCAGGTAATAATTATTAGACAAATGTTGTTAATGTATTAGTGAAATTTTAAATGTAATCAAATTATTGCAAACCAACTAAGTATAACGTTGAACAAAATTTAATTGTAGATTAAAGACTTTTCATAGATTTAGTAGTTATACTTGTCTTATTCAGATTTTTAATCAAAATATACTAAACAAAGGATTTTTTTATTTGTTACCGCCATATTTACTAATTAAAACACCTGTTGACATGAAGATGTGAATAGAAGCTGCAAGATGGCAGCACGACTATTATGATGACATCACTTGAAGGCAATTTACAATTTAAATAGTATGAAAATTATACTCAAACGATTCCACACCTTCACTTAGCATCGACAAAATATTCTTATAAAAGATGTCCTTATATTATCTTCAGCAGGTGACAATGGTAATTGTTTGATAGAATACAGTTGTATTTATAGAAAGAAAAACAGGAAATACATTACTTACACAAATGTTTACATACTCTACAAAAAAACTACTTTTCACTCATTTGACATTGCATACATTTATTAATATTAGAATAAAGAGTGAATAAAATATTAATATATTAATTTTTTTAAAGATTTTATTCTTGTTAGGTTTTTACTTAGAAGTCGAAAGGAAGGTACGAGTCAATCTTTATATTTGAATAAGAGATTTATAAGTATACGTGACATTGCACCTGTATGCTTCAGCGATTTTTTTTAAAAATTTTTAAATTTCTTTTCCAGCCTTGAGAAAGTAAAATAATCATATAAATATTTCCCTCTAAATCCGAATTAAAAATTGAACCAAAATTAGTAAATGACTGTTTCTTATGCAATTAGTCCTTTTCCACTGATTTACAGTCCAAAATAAAAATTTCAAAGAACCGACAAATAATTGCAGATAATATTTATAATAAAATCTGAAATTTAAGTGACCTCAAAAATGTTGAATAAAAATCTAAATAAAATATATTAATTTCATAAGAAGGACGTATGGAACATTTATTAAGATGTTATAAAATAATTTATGGAATTTATAACGAGGAAACATTACTGGATTTTTATTGATATTATCGTTTCCTTAGTTCGATTGGCCTTTTTAAAATAAATTATGCTTTCATAAATTGTTTTAAATATCAGCATTAATCAATTCTTTTTGCATACTCAAATAATTGGTAGAAATACAAATCTAATTGAAAAAGTAGATAAATAGGATTACCTTTAAGCATGAATATTAGGTACATATTCCGGACTAGTATTGACCCTTAATTAATAATTGAAAAAGTATGTTGATGTTTAAAGTTGACTTTAGGTTCCAAGGTTGATAAAAAACTTTAAGTTTTACATAATCAGACGTTTCGGCTCTAATTAAAGCCCTTCATCAGTGATTTATTTTGAATTTTAAAAACGCAAAACAATTTTGCTAACTTAGGGTTTCTTTAATGGGGAATTTTAGAATTTACGATTTTACACATGAGTCGATGAAAAACTTGAAACTGCTTCAGGATATAATACTTTGAAACAAGAGGTTGAAAGAATTTAACAAACTTTTTCACAATGAATCAGAAAATTTTTTAATAAATGCGTGGTATTATGCTGCAGATTTGACCGATTTTTGCTTCAGGCCATGGATCAATCGGACCATGTCACTAAATTATACATAACTCGTACATGTACGATAACTTTTTAAATTTATAAAATATCTTTCTGAAAATTTGGGAAACATAACAAAAGGCAATAAAGCACGTCTGTTAACTTCTTTTTAGTAAAAATTTCGAAAAAAATTCGAAAACTTATTGACAATTACAGTTAACTGTAAAAATTTTTGCAAAATCTTTACTCAAACGAAGTTGACAGAGACTCTTTATCGACTTCTGTTGTATTTCCCAAATCTTTAGGAAGCTATTTTGTAAAATGAAAAATTTATATTACATGGATCAACCAGACAAGCTGACTAAATCAATAAAATCAGTTTTCCCCAGATTTCGTCCAAAATAATGAATTTTTGTAGCCGAAACTCTAGGACATAATAATGGGCATATTAGCGGGCGGCTAAACATTTCCACGGAGAATGAAATATCGTCTTGAAATTTTGGGAAATGAATCAAAAATCACTGAGGCAGGTTCTGTTATGTCATGAATATTCATAATGATAAAGACAAATTTTGATAAAAATAAATAATCTTAGCAAATTTGCAAACTATATTATTTTGATTAAAAATATATATATATGGAAAAAAAATCGATATGTCAAATATTCCTAACTTTGTGCACAAAATGATGAATCGAAATTTCTCTGGTATAAAGTAGGAATAGAAAATTACCATTTTTTGGTATATATATTAAATAGTGTAAATTTCATAAGAAATGTGAAATAATGTTTAAAATTACGAATCAACAAAAAATTCAATCAACTAGAAAAAGAAGATTAAAATCAGCAGCAGAATTTGAACCATCGAATTTCACAAATTCAAAATGAATTTTAAACAGGTTTTAAGATTAAAAACGCATCACTATAAGCTTTTTTCGCATACGTGCACGATTGACCGATTTTATATCATATAAGACGTCCAATTTAGCAACTGCATCACGTAATTCGCGAAATTTTTAAAATGCTCTCTGGCAAGACTTAAGGATTTTAAGATTCCAATAAGTGACATAATAGAGAAGAATAATAGGGATAAAAAGCTCGGAAGTTTCATAACTCATCCCGATAGGCAGTAGACCAATACTACTGCACGTGGGTACATAGATATCGATCCAATTGCAATTTATCAACCAATCCTATTTGAGGCAATCATTCTTCCTGGGATTTACGTAATCCAAAACAGCCTGACTAACCGCTTTCACGTCTATATGTACGTTTACGTACTCGTATACATTTTTAGTATAGGCCGGTTGGTATCTTCGCTCGCATTTACCGATCGTTCGCTTTTTAATGGTGCTTGATAACATTTCTCCTAATAAACTTTTTATGACAAAATTTCAAATCATATCGAAACTTTATTATTCAATTATGAAGCCCCTATTTGGTTATTTTACAGGAAAAAAAATTGTTCTTTAAATTTTACAGAACTATTTCGCAGTCTTAGATGCCAGATACTACTGGACAATGTTTTGTCTATATTCCAAAACATTCTCTAAAAAATGCAAGACTTTCTACAATGATTCTAATTTTCGTTTAAATTGCAAAATGTTTTGAAATTTTTAAACAAAATTTGGAAATACGTACAAAACTATGAAACAGTTTTGTCAAATTTAAGTATTGATGACTTGAATGTTAAATTTTATTTCAGTTGAATTGAATTGATTAAGGGAAACGAAGAAAAGAGGAAAATCAAAATTTCAAAAATATAAAATAGGAGAAAACTTTAATAAAGAGGTTTAAAGTTCTTCAAAATCAAAGGCAATATAATTAGAACAAATAATTTAGATTATATCACATTTCCGACACGTGCATATACGCAAAGTAATAATTAACATAATTATTTAAAATTTTCTAACATTTTGAATATTTTTTTCACTGATGAAAGTTATTTCAGAGGAGAAAGCACTCGAGAAGTTAATTTCATCCGACCTTGAAGAATCTTTGTGTATCAATGGTCTAAAGATTCTACAGACCAAAAAGTAGTTAACACCTGCTATTCATTTTGAAACTTCCAACACCATTTATTCTTTCCACAAACCATTAATAATTCAACGTTCCTGATTTTCGTAATGAAATAGTATTCTTACGAAAAGTGTACTTTGTTAAAAATATTTTTACTCATTATTTTCTCATTTAAATTTTTTTTTCTGAACTTCTAAATATTTTTAAAAATTACTGTTTATCTTCTACTTCCATTATGTTAATCTTTTTTATTTCTTTTTTCGATTTCCTGTAATTCTATTCTTTTTCCTATTTTTCTCCTCATTTTATTCTTTCATAACGAATCCTTCTCCAATTCTGAACAAAACGTACTCTCTATAAATTTAAATCAGTGAAATTTCAGTAAAAATTAAATTAAACTATGGCTATAACTATTTTTACTGAAAATCACTAAAAATTAAAATATTAGTAAACTCGAACCAAAAGCTAGTGTCAAACATTGAAGTTAGTTGTCAGTAAAATTGGATTAATTCAAATGTAGAGAGTGAACCATTTTTAAAGTTTTTATATACAGTAAATAACTATAAACACAGCTATGAAATTTCAACCTGAAAATACTTAGACATGGATGAAATAAGGTATCTTTGAGGTCATCAACTAATAGAGTCTCGAATCAAAGTTTAATCGTTCACTGATCCTAATTATTCACATGAACGTATAACAAAATCCTATTATAATATAACATATTTGCTTGATCGGCAAAATTTCGTAATTTGTATTCCACGATTTTTTTAAATATGCAATTCTGAAATAAGCTTCTCATTTCAAATAAAACATTTTTTATATCCTTTTCATCCTTGTCTTACTTCTTCATATCTTTACTCTTGGATTAGTAGTTGACATTTTAGTTAAAATTTTGTTGTCTTCCTTAAACATAAATCTATTTCAGAAGACAAAAAAATTGAAAAAAACTAGTCCATACACGGAGAAACTTTCTATAACAATATATGTTTTATTCTATAATGATAATTCCAAAAAATATTAGGAATCTAGGGAAAATCGAGGTGCAATCGTAATTATTCCTAGCAGACTGAAATTTTTTTGCAGTGAAAATGTACTTACAGTTTTGAACGTTCATTGAACGATGACAACAATTTTTCTTTCAAAACAAAATTGAATTTTATGTCTATATTCGGATGCTTTGAAACATACAATCTGTTATTGAATATACCCTACTTTTTAATTTAATGAGGAAGAAATCAATAATTTAGTTTCCAAAAAAAATATTTTTCGCCGTTCAATGAACGTTCAAAACCGTAAGTACATGTGAAAATGCTAAAGATTCGAAAAATGATATGAAACTTTAGCATTAGTTATATAACTATAGTAAATTATAATATAGTTCATCTGAAGTTCAGTATTTCGCTGAAAAAAATTCTCACTATAACACATTTTTCTCTAAATTGAAACGCAGTTTAGCAAAAATTGTAAACTTGGGTTTCTCCGTGTAAACTTACTTTTTCTAAGCAAAATTCAATTTCACTTTCAGATATTTTGCATTAGTAGAAGTTTAAAGTGAACTTTTTATAAGTTTTTACGAATATTCTGAAACATAAAATGAACTATTATCTTCATTTTCTTGATCTTGGTATAAAGTGTATAAACAACCTTGTATCGTGTCTTATATAAAAAATAGGTTTCAGTCGCAATTTACAAAATGTGTTTTGGTCTTTCTAACATTTCTAAAATACGTAATTTTAGTTTCTTTATGCTTATGTAAATAGAAGTACCGATTTTAGTTAAAACGAATCAGCAAAAGCAAGTTCTTTATATAAGATTCCCCTAACTGGATTAAGTGGAATATTGATTATAAGACCAATTTCTATAAAGCCCATTAGTTCCGCATATAGGCTTTGGTTGATAAACAAGTGTCTATCTGAACAGACTTAGTTTCGTTTAGTTCCCATTCAATAGAAATGTATGTTACAAAATAAAGTGATTTTTGAAGTAATATAATTTTTCAAATATTTCAGGCCATGGATCACAAAATATCTTTCTGAAAATTCGGAAAATACAACATAAGACGATAAAGATCGTCTGTTAACTTTTTTAAGTGAAAATTAAAAAAACATTGAAAGATTTATCGAAAATTGAAGTTAACTGTAAAAATTTTCACTCAAACGAAGTTGTCAGATGTTCTTTATCGTTTTCTGTTGTATTTTCCAAATTTTCAGAATGATATTTTGTAAAATAAAAAAGTTATCTTACATGAACTTTTTTACAGGAATTTTGTCACGCGTTCTAATTGATACATGGCCTTGATAATTTTTTAAATTATATTTCAATTACAAGGGTCGTTCCCAAAAAATTTTGAATTATTAAGGGTAGCTTCCTCGCGGAAAAATAAGTCTCCAACAAACATTTTTTTTTATAATAATATAATAAAGTACTTACAACGGATTAGTGTTTAGTGAAATTCCTATTAAGTTGAAAAGTCTGAGAGTAATGAATAGAAATTAATACTTTATATTTAAGGGTGTTTAAAAGTATTTTGAGTTTGTCCCAGCATTTTTATGGCTTTATTCACAAAAACTGTTCATGCAAATACAAAAATTTTAACAAAATTTTTACTGAATCTGGAGACAACCACCCATATACTTACATTTTATAAAAGATTTTTTTTTAATTTCTTGATATATTATAAATATTAAGACACAAAAAAATATCGGTCGCACTTATTTATTTTTTCTAAATATTTCCTTTATGATTTGAAATTTTTTTTGTAACTATATATTTTTGTATAAAGAAAAAAGTACAATTTATATGCTAATCGCTCAGCATTACAACTCAGAGAGTTACGTCGAAGAGTTACGTCGCAGATTTCTTTAAGAGATAGATTGTTATTTTTAAAAAAGAAAAATTCAAAATCTCCTCTTCTTTGTTAAGAATGATCACATTCTTTCTAGGAAGAAGTTTTTTTCATAAATAAAATGAAAACTTCAAGGGATTTCATTACAACTTAAGAATACCTTTTATTAAAACTGCATAAGTAAATAATTTTTAATGGACGCTGGGTTTCAAGTCGAAATACCAAAATGTAATAAAAATGGTACAGATCCTAAATTTTGTCAAATATAAAAAAGAAAGGCATTAGTTACTATCCTCATTCCAACAATAATTAATGAATTTTGCTAACGATCGTTAAAATAGGGAGTAATAATATGTCACGTATATAATAAGCATTAATGATGACGCATTATAAGTAAAAACCAATTTTATTTAGGAAAATTTACTTGCGAGAACAGATACTGACATCTAATAAATAGAAAATAATAACCCAGTTTAATGAAATCGATTAATTATCTTATTATTTATTTAAAAAGACTTTGTCTTTAGTTATAAAAATTTCAAACTCTAATAAAAACTATTTTTTAAAATTAATTCTAACAAATTAAAAAATTTTTTAAAATTATTTTGTTGAAAATGCAGCAAGAATCTTCTTGCATGTCAGTCAGTTGGAATTAATTTTCATTTTATAGTTCTTATGTCTTGTTTTCTTGTCAGGATATATTCATTTGTCTGACATCCCGTCTAGCAAAACAGCAGATCTTTTGCATTGTCTTTTTTTACTTGAGTTATGAACTTGTCAAGTCATATAAATGTTTAAAATCAATAATAACTTCCAATTATAATAACATCAAAGCGTCAAAAATTAAAGGTGGGAAGCTTAATATATTTTAATTCTGTACGTTCATAACTTAGAAAAAAATGTCCAATCCTTTCAATTTTTAAAAACTTTTAATGTAAAAACATGAGAAAAAATCCAATTTCTACGAAAATTCCAATCACTAAAGTAAATAATAATAATAATAGAGAATCGATCTAAGAAAGAATTTGGTAATGACTTTCTGTGATGCAAAATTTGATCTTATTTAATCGGTTGCATGTTACGTCACTTGTGGCTAGAGATTGACTAATACTAGAGGGAAAGTGCAGACTGTCTTGAATCTTGAGACTTGACCATTGATATAGTTACAACGTATGACCTGAAATGAAATGGTACCTCGATTTGTACAAGTCTCTATAGAGTCGTATATATAGTGGGGTTCTTCAATGTAAAAGCAAGATCGTACAACTATTATACAGAAGCCACGTTCAGTTCTAAGTCAGGGTTAGATACCCAAAGATAGAAATTCCTATAAAATAAAAACTTATTTGTATTATAAACAAACAAAATTGTTATTTTTATTCAATATAAAGTTTAATAAATTTCATATTTCATACAAAACAGTTTATTTAAGGGCATCTACCACCTTTAATATTTTTATTTTTTGAGTTTAGACCTTCCATATAATGTTTTTTATGTTTAGTACCTTTATTTAGAAAGGTTTTGAGGGTAATTAAAAATTCCAGTACCTTTATGTATTTTTAAACTAAAAATTTGGAATTTTTTGGGAATTTTTTTGAAATTTTTGGACTTTGAACAACTTTTTTTTCTTTGATCAATTATCATGATTCTTTTTTTATTTTGTTCCTTAAAATGCGTAGCAACTTTTTGGGTATGGAAAATAAGGTAACATGACTGAAAAAATTTAAAAATAAATTAAATAAAAATATCCGAAAATAAAAAAAAAACTTTTTGTAGTTATTTTTTAGCTAGAGTGCTTTCCATGACCAAAAATTTGCTACACATTGTAAGGAAAAAAATAAAAAAGAATCATGACAATTGGTCAAAGAAAAAAAAGTTATTCAAAGTCAAAAAATTTCAAAAAAATGCCTAAGAAACTCAAAATTTTTAGTTTAAAAATACATAAAGGTACTGGAATTTTTAAAAACCCTCAAAACCTTTCTAAATAAAGGTACTAAACATAAAAAAAACGATATGGAAGGCCTAAACTCCAAAAATAAAACTATTAAAGATGGCAGATCCCCTTAAATCAAATGAATACCCACTCGGTCAATATATACAAATAAATTGTTTATTTTATATAAATATAAAAATTGTTTTGAATAACAAAAGCCAAACATTATTCAACAAAATCTAGTTTTAATCATTTAGTTCTTTGAATTTGACCAATTTCGGAAATTATTTCTCTAAACTTGAGAATATATTGTTATAACTTGGCACTTCAAGTTTATTAAATAAACTATAGCAAATATCTAATAAAAAATAAAACTTTAAGGTAAAACACGTATTGAATAATCTGCTTGAGGCCATGAATTAACGGGACCACGTGACATGGGTAATTGTAATTACTGTCCATAAGGTTATTCAAAAATTAATAACTAAAATTGATTTTCCGTTCTAAACCGACGTACACGAATGAGCAATGAAAGTCTATTTGGTACAGAAAATCTATTTCAGTTATTAATTTTTGAACAACTTTACAGACAGCAATTACAATTACCGACGTCACGTGGGTCCGTTGATCCATGGCCTTAATACACGGAGAAACATTTTATATCAATTTTTATTATAGTATTTTTCAATTTAGGGAAAAACGTATCACTTTGAGAATTTCTGTTAGTAAAAATACTAAACTTTATAATAATGATATGAAACTTCAGCATAGTTCATAGCAAATTTTACTATAGTTTGTACTAAAGTTTCATATCATTATTATAAAGTTTAGTATTTTTACTATCAAAAATTCTCAAAGTAATACGTTTTTCCCTAAATTGAAAAATACTATAGTAAAAATTGATATAGAAAGTTTCTCCGTGTACGTATAAAATGAAACGCACAGACATTCATTTCTTCCATTTAAAGAAAAAAAAAACAATCAAGAAATTTCTTTAAATCAAAGAAACTTTTCTTTGACCATATAGCAATGCACAAATTTGTTTGATTCAAAAAAATTTGTTTTGAATGAAAGAAAATTTTTTCTGGGTGCAAAATTACTCAATCAAGAAACCAAAAAATTTATTTGAAAAGTAACTTCGAAGTGAATCATATCATTTTTCAAATACATAAAACACTTAAAAAGAAAGTTAAAAGGAGTGATCTCTGATGTAATCTTAATTGAAATTTAATGCTCACGTATATTAAATTTAATGTATCAGTAACTGAATTTTTATGTACGTGCATCGCAAAAACTTCCGGCCCATGCACCTTAAAATTCATACAGATTTTGTTAAGTACATAGCAATTTGTTAACATGGAATTTATAGCAAATCACAATTTGGATTAATAAAATTAGATTTATAAAATTTATGATATTCAATGTCTATGGCATAGATGAATAGATGTGCATGGAAATAACTTCTCATTCGTTGTGACGTGTTGCGTTTCCTTCACCTTCGTAACCTCAAACACAAAAAATCAGAAGGCCAGACGACGCATGTACGGTACGAAAGTCACAGGAGAAATCACAGGATCCATTTAAAAATACGTCCTCGCGATGAGACTACAATTTTTCATCATTCAGTGATTTCCATACATCAATCTTTGGATTTTTAACTTAAAGTTAAGAACCTTGAATCTTGCTGTACGCAAATTAAGCACCAAGTAATGGAAGGAACAAACAACGACCCAAATATATGTTTAAAAGATATACCTTTTATGTTGAAAAGGGAGTCACTTTATTTACTGAGTTGGAGTACTTAAGGCCCGAGAAAATTTTACAGGAAGTGTAAGATAAACTACATGAAAAAAAAATCCATTAAAATTTTCTGAATAATTCACCATTATTGGGACAGACGTTCGGAAATCGTAAATATTCAATAAATTTCAGTAAGAGATGTTAAACTATTCAAAAGTAATACATTAAAACAGTTCAGAGAAAATTTATAAATTGATCACTAATACTTTATATTTCCTGAGTAAGTCATGAATTTTCCCTGAACTCTTTGGAGATTTCTTATGAATAATTTAAGATCTTGTATACCGGAAATTCCTAGAAAATGATTCTCAAATTATCTCTTAAAGGTGATAGACTGTCTCAGAAATTTTGATAAATTATTTTTTTCTAGTAAAGATTATAGAAGAAACTAGGAACATAAACAGTCTGAAAAGCAAAATTTATTTCTATTATTAGGTAACTTGAAAAAAATCAAGTAATTAACGATTGATGTTTTACTTGACCGATAATTACTAAGCTTGTCATACCAGTTTTATTACGAGGGAAGAAGAACAAAAGACACCTGATTTTAAATACTTTTTGTCAGATACTTAAGATGCTAGTTCGAAATGTATATGGAATAGTAATTCAGACATCCCCACTTTACCATAACTATAATGGCTAATTAATTAATTCCTGACTTAGCAATTTGATTATCAATGTAGACGTGGTAACAATCGGATTAAATAGAAATTATTGTATTCTATGAATGGCTTATTCAAAAAACATAATATGATACATACTATAAAAATGTATAAATTTCAAGAAGTTTCATGATGATTTTCATGATGACAAAACACTTTTCATCGACAAAAAACAAATTGCAAAGTCTAAAAGTTGGTTCATAAACTGAGAAAAATACTTGTCTAAATTCACCAAACTATTTGGAAACGCATAATAAAATTTAAAAGCAACGTACTTTTTTCTACAATATTTCACATTTATTAAGATTTCTATGATAGAATAGAAATACTAAAAATACTAAAATTTGGATGAAATATATGATAATTTACTATAGATTGTATGATACTTTACTACAATCTATACTAAAGTTTCATATAATTTTTAGAATCTTTAGTATTTTTACTGCGAAAAATTTCTAGTCGGCTAGGCATAATTACTATTGCACCTCGATTTTCCTTACACAGAGAAACCCAAGTTTACAATTTTTGTTAAATTACCTTTCAATTTTACGGAAAACGTGTTATAGTGAGAATTTTTCGCAGTGAAATACTAAACTTCAGATATACTATATGATAATTTACTATAGATTGTATAAAATTTTACTATAACCTATAATAAAGTTTCATTAAATTTTTTGAATATTTAGTATTTTTATTGCGAAAAATTTCTAGCCGGCTGGGAATAATTACCATTGCTCCTCGATTTTCCCTTGATTCCCAATATTTTTAGAATTATCATTATAAAATGAAACATATATTGCCATACAAAGTTTCTCCGTGTAGATTCCTAATATTTTTTGGATTTATAATTATAAAATAAAAAACTTATTGCTATAAAAAGTGTCCCATATGTAATATAAATCCTAACAAATGTGAATTATTAGAAAAAAGTAAGTCGCTTTAAAATTTTATCATATGCATTTCCAAATAGTTTGGTAATTTTAAACAAATATTATTCTAAGTGTATTTATAAAACAGATTCTTAATAATGAAATCTACACAGAATTTTCAGTATTCGTTTTTGAACCTGAGGTAAAAATTCAATTACGAAAAATGTTATTACTTGGACCTTGTTGAATCCAGAGTTTAATTAATTAAATGAGGACAGTGACGAGATTAGTCTAGGAGTGGTACCTATTTTCATTAAATTAACGATATGCGAGTTGGGTTAAAAACAAGGCATAATTTATAATAAAAAGTCACTTGTTATTAGCACGTTTGCATGCAATACACAGTTGACGTCACGATACGACTCTAATCAATTGGAATCGTTCGGAATATCCTTTGACGATTCTTTTCAAAAAGTCTTCACTGGGCAAAGTACGCTAATTGCATTATTAACAAATACTTTTTTACGTTTCGACTTAAATACAAATAGTATATATAATCGTATATTTGTGTAGTGCCTATGAATATCAATGTTCCAAGTTTCTTTCTACATTGACTGTCGTCATGCTAATCGATCACGTACCTACTCACTTTTGCGTGCGCAACCACTACAAGAAAAAAAAACTTGTGTCGTCAAAGAGAACATATTCTGTTTTTGAATGTTTTGTGAATAACTCTTACCCTTTCATAAAATAGTTGACGTCCACGATATAAATTGTCCCCTGGCAAAATATCATTCCATTTTTATTATACTAATAGTCACTTCAATTTTAAAAATCCCATTTAATGAGAACATTTCAAAAGATTTCTAGAAATTTCAAACTTCAATACATCAAGTAATTTGAAAACGATCTCAGGAAATTGAATATTGCAACATTGCGAAACATTATATTCTTTTAGGCTTGAGTGTTACGTATTTGTGCTCACTAGACAAATATTTCCGTGTCACGATAGGTCATTTTTCAAAAAAATTATTCCTTCAATTTATTCAACCGCAGACAAATACAAAGATCGACCAGATGACATTATTTTAAAACTGAGGTCGAACTTTGAACGCTAGAGATGTCTATGCATTCCGAACATATTGCAACTCGTGTACGCTTTGGCTTATCTGGAAACTAGATGCTTAACATCATCAAGTCGTTTAGAAAGTACCCCTCCTTAGATACGTTTAATTCAAGTATATAAGTATAAGGACCGTTTCATTTAAGCAAATAGTACTGTAAACATTATTTCCAGACCATTAAAATATCATATTTTACAAAAATATCTTTCACTTTTCCTAAGTCATGGCCAACTTCACTTCGCTCAATAAAAATGCTCTATTAGAAATTCAAACATTCCAGAATTGAAATAAATGTATTTTTAATTAGGTGTATATTCGTAAGAGCGAGCATTAAAATTCCTGGTGATAGATCATGCTCAACTTTTAAAATAATTTTTCTCCGCCATTAAACAAGAGTAGATATTTTTGTTGTTGAATTTCTTGTGTCTAAACGCAAGAAAAGATTTTAGATGGTTGGACAAAATTTTAGATCGTCGAACAAGTACGTTTTTTTACTGCATTTGGTTAATTTAAAAAAATGATTTTGTTGGAAAAACTAAATTTTTGCTAATCTGACAAAGCTCGTTTATTCGAGTGAATCAAAGATTTTGGTTGAATTTGTCGAATAAATTTGTTTTGGTTAGATCAACAAAATGGACGAAAAATTCTGGAGTTGAACTAACAGAAAGTTTATCATCCCAAAGTTAACATTGACAATTCTTTATTAGGATTCCTTAAAATCTCTTAAATGATTATGCATTACTTATTTCATAAACAATTTTCAGGCATTTCTTACAAATTTACAACTGATTTATTCAAAATTATTCAATAATGATCTTACATTTTTGGTCACATGACTGAGAGATAATAATAGGCCTTGTACAGTGTAATGAAAAACTTCCTAATTAATAGTCAAGTTTGTCTCTAATTAAAGATAAGAAATAGGTTTCCTTGCGCGGTTAACACAAAAATAAAATCCCTTATAAAATAGCGTATTAGAATAAGAAGCGTTTGAAAAAGTAAATAATTATCTACATAAGAATTACTAGCTCTATAAAATTGTTATTTTACCTTTAGTTCTTTTTTCTGAAAAGAATATTCTTTTTTACTTTGACGGGAAAGTGTAATTTTACAAGTGGAAATATAATCCTATCGTCAGACTGTGAGGCTAGTCGTAAGTAGAGAAAGTATTTTTTAATAAGACACTTAATAAAGTGCAAAAAAAAAACAAATGAACATTAAACTTGCCACAGTTGTTTTTCTAAATAGATTTTTGTTGTTAATTCAGAGAACATTTAGTCTATACAAAAATAAAAACCCTTAAAAAATTTTGAATTATGAACCAGTTTTTTAAAAATACATTCTTGACAGTAGAGAAAGTATTTTTTAATAAAAAACTTAATAAAGTGCAAAAAAAACGAATGAACATTAAACGCCCCACAGTTGTTTTTCTAAATAGATTTTTTTGTCAATTCAGATAATACTTAGTCTATACAAAAATAAAAATCCTTAAAAAATTTTGAATTATGAACCAATTTTTGAAAAATACATTCTTCACACTAATTTTCACACCGTATGATTTTCATAAAATGACAACACCGCAATCGGATTTATGAAATCAAATGATTTTTCTCCCGAAAAAAGTTAAACTCTTGCAAAATTTCAAGCTAAAAATTGTTCTTTAGCACAAGGAAACTTTGTAATTTCATAAAAATAGTGTTATGCCAAATTGAAGTCTCTGAAGTCAAACTAATCCACTTCCAACCTCCAAAACATTTCGTAACGTTTCAAGTCTTCAATTTATGTTACAGCCTGAAAATCCTTAAAAAGAATATTTAAATTAGAATCAAGTGTTATTCTCAAAACAGAAATTGAATGAATTATAATTATTTACCTAACTATCAAATTTTTTTCTCAGCCCATATTTAGACATAACTTTCTATAAAATTACACATTTCTTGGATAAATGAAAAACATACGCGCATTATTCTCTAAAAACTCATATTAAACTTTCTTAACTAATTTTTCATTTCCCTCCGCTTTAGCCATACTAATTTGTGCAAATGGACTTATTAAAGAAAGAAAACAAAACTTCTAAGAGTATAAAATGTTTAAGATATGAATCAGCGTACGTATAAAGGCAATTGACTGTCGGTAAGCGATAAAATATCTGAGTTTAGCAAGTATCTGCGAATTATGTACATGAGCGCTCGAAATAATTTAACGGGAGACGATTCGATTAATTTTTCTCGAAAGTATCTCCGTCACGACATAATTAACAATGCATACTTGTGTAAGCAAATATGAGCTGAGCGAGTAAGTAGCTGTATGTGACGCTAAAACGGCCAAGAGAAGGCCACATCGCGTATGTTATGCGTAACGAGCTTGCAAGAGAGGCAAATCACGTATGCGTGCAGCGCACAGGGCTTTTCAAAAACCAAGACAGAACGTTTTAGCACGATCATTCTCATCTTCCTTTGAATTCATTTAAAATATTCCATTTCGATCCACGAATCATAAATCTTATGATAATTCAGAATAAAGTATCTCAAATTTTCCATTTTTAGCAAATTTAAAAATAAAGATGGTTGAATTCCTTATAAAAAATAAATAACCAGACTTGCAGAAAAGTTTTATATTTTTACACGGAGAAAACTAGTTCAAGAAAATTTACTCAACTTTTGAGCAAAATTGGGAAATATGGACAAGTTGGAGATCATTTAATATAATTGTTATAATTTGTGACGAATACTTTAAAATTTTACTCTACATTTGTAAAGTTTACCGAATTTAACATTTTAGGAAAAACGGTTTTTATAAAAGTGTCTGTCTGTAGGTCGCATACTCTATAACTCTCGATAGAATTATCTGATTGAATTGAGCCGAAAAAGTCCTGGACAAGTTCGTTAACCAGCCACATACGACAAAAATTTTCAAAATAGGAGCATTTATGTGCTTTTGAAAAAAATTTGTGAAAAAATCCAAAATTCTAATACTGATTTCTGATAGTTCTCATAAATTCATAATAATTATCTTAATAACATTTTTTGATTAAACTAAAATTAGGAAAACTACAGTATGTTAAAACTTGAAAAATTCAATGTTTAAATTCCATTTTTCAGTTAAATTATATGAAATACAAAAAAAAGTTATGATACAAAATTGTTTACTATACATATACGAAAAAACGTTGAGATGGAAAATTATTTGCCTAAATGAGGTCTACAAATTCGCGGTAGGACATTTTTTGACAAGATATATATATTTTATGCTTTGATTTTAAATATTAAAAATCAAAAATTCCATTTTTCTAAGCAAAATATGTCAGATACAAAATAAACGTTAAAATAAAAAATCGTTTGCTTGAAAACAGTCTACGAATTTTTTTCCTTTTTTAGATATTTGGACAAAAATAGATTTTTTTAAATCATGTAAATTATTAGAAAGTTATAGAAATGTATACAGAAATTCGAACGCGAAGCGCGAGTGTCATGATCAGAATGTGTTCCTTAAGGCTGATAGAGTCTTAAGTAAATTTAATTTTCTTTTTCATTTGAAATCAAAAACAAATTTAGTAACTATGAGGAAATGTAATATACATCTACAATATTATAAAATTGACTTGAGCTTCAGTATCAAATTATAAGAAATAAACTTATATGTATGCGAAGAATATAAAACCGAGCGAGAAGCGTGAGATCAAAACAGAATGGGGCGCGAAGCGCTGCAAATGAATCACAGGCTCAAGGCGCGCTCAAATTTGCGAGCTGCGCGCGAAGCGTCCGATGAAAATGTTCCCGCGAAGCGTGCAGATTTTTATACTATATTTTTATATTTTCTGATCTCTAGGCTTTATATTTTATAACTACACTCTCTAAATCTGAATCAGTCGAATTTTCACTGATTGAATCAGTGAAAAAAGTATTTTTCACTGTTAAATCAGTTGATTCCCACTGAAGTATTCAGTAAAATTTGACTGATTTACAGTAACCTCTTTTTAGCTATTTGAATCAGTCAAATTTCACTGATAATCAGTAGGTTTTGACTGATTCAGATTTAGAGAGCAGCAACTGAGAGAAACTTAAGAAAGGTTAGTAAATGTAAATTATAAAAGAGAAAAATCTTGAGAACATTCTAATAAAAAGTGCTAAAACAATATGAATAATAGGAATTGATGAACTAGTATTTAAATTTTTAAGGAAATCCAACTTTTTCGATAAGCCTTTATAGAAATTTATTTTTAGCGAATAATTATATGAACAGAAATATATGTAAAAGATGGATAATTTTTTCGTTCTCAATATGATGATATTCATCTATATAGAAAAAATGAAAACATTAAGTGTCGTCAATAGAGAACAAGAAACATCAAAATAAGAGGAACCCACGAATTCTACAATTTAATAGCCTTTTAGTGACGTTTGAATTTCCATTTATATTCAAGTGACGTCATAAAAGTGAGGCTCCAATCAGTTATTTGATCTATCACTACCTTATTCGCATGGTGTTGAAAGAAAAATTTTGTACCATAGATGTAATAAATTTGAAAAAATTCAAATTATTTTAGACTTTATGGATAAGACTGATTTTATATTACACTGTTAGAAATTTCTGTATTAAACTTCCATTACATATAATGGAAGTTTTTTTCAGTAACACATATTAAATTAAAAAACTTTTATTTGAATTTTAATACACATGTGTATACATTTTAATAGTGTTTGTTAATCTTAATATATTTTGATTGAAAAGTTATTAAATTTCACATGAATTTATATTAATGTTTCATAATATACAAATCTATTAATTATAATTTACCACTTGTATATTAAAGTGTATTAAAATTAATAAGATTTTTAACAGTGTACACATGACATAAAATTTCACAATTGTGATAGACCATTATATGGCATTATAGTTGAAATTCAATAAGAGATCCACATACTAGAAAATGCACGCACTTAAGAAATTTTAAAATTAGAGAGTCTAAAAACTGCATCAATTTTCCTATAGAGTTTACCCAACCTTGTCTGCCCAATTACAACCGAGCATTCACTACTGTATATTGCATCAGGGGCAGGATAAATGAGAGACGGGCGCCGCAGATAAACCCTGAACGAAATAAACTCGCAACCAGCTATTGCTTTATGTATATGAAATGTATGACTATTTCCACTGACCAATATCCTCTCCCAATTACAAAACTTTGTCATATGTAAGAACCAACACCTACATGTCTCAAAGAAACGAAGTTAACATATGTTGATTGTCGACATAACCGAGGGAGTCACAAATAATTTCAAATACGATAATGTAATACATAAACAAGATCTATATTATGAAAAAAAAAGGATCATATGTTATCAAATCTATTATATTTTTGAACGAAAATTTCGGATTGGAAATCAATCCGAGCGAATCCGATCTATTTCGAGTCATTTGAATTCAATCCGCTAAACATTTTGAATCTCGTTTGATGCAAATCGGTTAAAGATCAATCTGACTCAATTCGATTTATTCCGGTTAAATCCGAATGAGTTCGAACCAAATTCCAAAATAAATCAATGTGAGCTCGGATTGAAGTCTCAGATCGAATCGGAACAAATCGAATCGATTTTTAACCGATTTCCATCAATTGAGATTCAAACTGCTTTTTGGAACGAAACTACCTTTTAACTATAAGAAATTTGTTTTACTAGTATAAGAGTTAAAAGTCGAAATAAAGTTCGCAATAAATATTCAAAAAGATATAAATTCCAGAAAAAGCGTTCTCTGGGCATTTTCCAAATATTCCAATAAAAATATTTACTGAACGATTAGGGACCGTTCACATAATACGTCACACAGTTTATGGGAGGGGAGGGGCTGCAAATTGTGACGTGGTGTGACATGTTGGGAGGGGGGTTTGCCCTCTGCGTTACGTCACACATTAAATGTGTACCCACGAAATTTCAAAAAAAGTTCTGAAAAGATTATCTACAATAATAATTAATAGCTTCTTTTTTTACTGGATTTTGTACGCGTTAACGAAAAATGTTTTATAAAATTAAGAGGTGTGACGTGACATCGACGGGGGGGGGCTGAGGTTTGCGACCATGTGTGACATGGGGGAACGGGGGGGTAAAAAATAGCTAAAAATCGCGTGACGTATTATGTGAACGGCCCCTTAGTAAAACATTCATTTTAATAAATTACAAATCACTGTTTCAAGAAAAAGATTCCCTACAACTTAACAATTTCCAATTTTCGAAAATGGATAAATTATTATCAAATTCAGCAATTTGTTTATAAAAATTTCATTTTGGAAAATGTTTTTTTAATGGTTTCAGCCATTAAAGAATTTATTTTTAAAAATCAGAAACGGTGAAGTTGTGGGAAATCTTTTCTCTGAAAAAATGATTCATGATTTATTAGAATCGCATAATTTTTTAAAATTTGGTAAGAAGCAATAAGAAAAAAAGTTGGGTCAAAAATAAAATTTATTAATAAAATTATTTTTCTGTGTTTCAAATTTTTTTCATGTAAAATAATCTTTTCTCCTTCAAAATAGCCCTTCAATAATAATATTGCTATTCTTGAAAACAAAATCATCTATTTTTGCCGGAGGTCTAATTTTCGTGGATGAAAACTACCTTAATTTGCATGGAAAAAAGTTTAGAGACAAAATAATCACCATATCAACCGGATCACGTGACCTAATTCCTGTAAAAGTTCGCTTTATTGTCTTTTGCTAGGTTTCCCAAATTTTCAGAAACATTCTTTGTAAATTAAAAAAGTTATCTCACATGAATTCGATTGTCACGCTTCGCGTTCCAAAATATCTGAATGTCGCGCTTCGCGCTCGGTCTTATATTCTTCGCATACATATAAATTTATTTCTTGTAATTTCATACTGAAGTTCAAGTCAATTTTATAATATTTTAGATGTGAATAACATTTTCTCAAAGTTACTAAATTTGTTTTTGATTTCAAATGAAAAAGGAAATCAATTTTCTTATGATTCTCATCATGACACGCGCTCGATTTTCTGTATACATTTCTGTAACTTTCTAATAACATAATAATAATACGTTCTATCAGAAACTATGTCAGACAAAATTTGTAGATCTTATTGAAACGAACAATTTTGCAAACTTACGTTTTTTCGTAAAATTCAACTGAAAAATGGAATTTAGATATTGATTTTTTTCAAGTTTTAACATACTGTAACTTCCCTAATTTTAGTTTAATCGAAAAATGTTATTTAGATAATTAGTACACATTTATGAGAAATATCAGAAACTACTATTGTAATTTTTAAAAAACATAAAAAATTGTCCTATTTTGACAATTTTTGTCGGATGTGGCTGGTTAACGAACTTGTCCTTACTTTTGCGGCTCCGAAAAAGTACACCAAAGCTCAATTCAATCCGATAATTCTATCGAGAGTTATCGAATATACGATCTACTACTACAGACCGACACTTTTATAAAAACCGTTTTTTCTGACTTAGGGGATATAAAAATGTAAAGATATGATGAAAATTCCAAAAGTGATTTTTCACATAAAACCAATACCTTCTCATCCATGATGAGAATGTGAATAACAATCATGAAATTTCATTAAATCAAAGGCACTTTTCATTGCCGGTATAGAACTGCACAAATTTGTTTGATTCAAAGAAATTTTTTTTGAATCAATGAAACTTTTTTCAGTGCAGGTAGTAATGATCCACAGAAAGTCCCACATCTAGACAAACCGACAATCATGAAGTCTTCTTCTGAATACTATGCGTAACATCGTGGGGAGTCCCCGGTGGGATCGAGGGTGGGTTCAGGTGGGCTCGAGGAAGGGGAACAGGTGAGTTACACCAAGTCCAATAGGTGGGGGAATAACTCAACCTGCGAGTCCATTCGGGAGTCAAGTAGTCGCTCAGTCTTGCGGCAGGACTCAGTCGAAGAAGGTCCGATCGCCTTCTTTTTCTCGCGTTCATTAATATTGTCTGCTTGCGTTGCGAAAAGATCAGTTATGTGTGTTGTGTGACGTGTGAGATCTATGGTGCGTTTTAATTCTTGGAATTCTTCGATGACGTCCACTGGCCGGGATTATACTTAGATTTTAATTAGCTATTTCCTACATGGTCTAAATAGTTGGTTCCTTCGCGGGAGAAGAGAAAGAACGTCGAACATCAACAAATCGAGAGACACAAGCTGACAAGATCCAAAAGCCCGTCCTGTTTTCCATCAGGTACAAAATTTATCAACAATGTCATGATAAGATTTAAATTGGTTTCATTCTTCGAGAATTTTAGTAATGTTTCTATAACCTAATATGGGTCAAAGAGAAAATTGGACCTGGTCATCAAACTTAATGATGAATGCTGTTGTTATTGGGGTAAATAATTTCAGAAGATGAGCAAAATTAAAAAGAATTATTTAAAGACAATAAATAAAATTAGAATTATCAAGGCATTTCCTATTTATACCCTAGAAAAGTAATTTAATACATTAAATAACCTCTATATGTTGGATATTGATTATTAAAACCCTGAAATAAATTCACAATACCGCATTTGTAATAAAATCGTTTGATAAGACATCAAAGCAATAAAACACATTCTGATTGTTGTTGAACTAAAAACAGAAACAATTTTGATACCCTCTGAATAAAACTATTCATAATGATCTGTTTTTATACAAAGACGCCTAATTAAAGTGAAAGAATGCAAAAGGAGAATTCGTAATCATTCTGGTGTGTCAATTCATTACCCTAAATTTCTTCTAGTGGAATATCTGGACCGGGCTTGAGAAATACACAGACCATGACAAAGCAACAGGTTTTTACACCTCTTGGGTGATTTTGCTTCTTTCACATTTGATGAAACAGAATAATCTCCAAGAGTCATTGTTTCATCACTTCTGATAGAGAACTTTCACGCTGTAAATTATTCAGGACATTAAATTACGCAGATAAATAAGAATTTCGAAATTTTGCATTAATCTAATTTGTCAATCAAGTATGAAAATCATCAATCGAATTTGAGACGAATATTTATCTATAGTTTTAAATCATGAAACCATTTTATAAGTTTTCATCTAATATGTAGTAATATATAATCAATACAAATATACTTTTCTAATAGACGTCATATTAATTTTGTTCAAAGTACAAGGTCGATGTGTTTCATAACATCGCATATAAATGTCCTTATGTGTAACGTTCTTACTCTACATTTCATAGTTTTAAAATCTGTTGAGTAAATCAGATCAAACAATTAAACTGCTCGTGAATTTTGAGCCATTTTCAATTTTCCTGCAGATTAAGAATTAAGAATCACTTGTAGAAGAAAATAATTGGGACCGATTGATCCGATTGACCCCATTTTAAAAACATCATTGAAACCGATTTATTAATCGGATTCAAAATAGTCTCGCCTGATTGAATCAGATTAATAAATCGGTTTCAATGATGTTTTTAAAATGGGGTCAATCGGGTCCAATTATTTTTTTTTACAAGGGATAGGTTCAGCTTTACTTCTTATGATTGACAATTATAGTAAATTTTACTTAAAGGTAATATTCTTATAAATTAGAAATCAAATGTAGCTTTGATCTACAGCTTGTGTTCACGAAAAGTAATTAGTAGTTCTATACAGTCTCTGATTTCTCTCTTTAAATATTGAATATGGTAAAAATATACAAATTGTGCACTACATCTTACCTTCTAAAAATTCCTCACCGTCATTCATAGAAATTCATCATGAAACGTGACTTATGAATATCGGTATAAGATTAATTATGATAGAAAACGCGCATATCATTCACATTGAAAGTAAAAGTTAAAGAAACTACGTACTACATATTTGTAATGATAGAGAATAATATTAGTTCAATTTGAAGTTTCAGTAAAATTTCGTCATGAGGCGTTTATATTTACACAGTTAGAAATGTTTGGAAATTTACAAAATTTTTATGCTTCAAAGGTAACGTAAAATTTCACGATATTTATCATGTTTTTGAGTAAAGGTATTTTTAAATTGCGAAAAAAGTACTGAATTTTCTGAAATATTTCTTAATATTACGAAACTCAACTGAATTTTCATGAAATGTATCTTAAAACTACCAAACTGTAACGATATTTTTATCAAATTTATCATAAAATTACGAAACTGTAACAAAATTTTCAGTTAGATGTAACTGCATAAAACTTCAGTTACCCAAAACGTAAAATTATTCCTGTTACAATTTTTAGAATTTCCAGATACATTATCAGTATATTCAACACTTTGTAACTGAAAATTAAGAAATTGGTTCTTAAATTTACTAGGAAGTTACTGAATTTTCTGAAATTCGATTTTAATTTTGCGAAACTGTAACTGAATATAACTCCAGTCACGTGTTTCGGGAAATTACGGTAGAAATTTCTAACAGTGCACTTGCAAATTGGGTTCAGAAAAATGATTTCATATCTTCATTACATTACACATACCAGTGGAAAGTACTTGTTCAGTACAATCCAGTAAATAATGGTACAAATATTCACATATACAAAATAAAATCAAATTACAGAACAGAATGTTACATTCTAATTTATGAAATCCTACGCTCATTTCTAAAAACAGAGAGTTACTTCTTTTTCTAAAGAGAAATAACTTTCATGAGAAGAACAGAATTTTAGATTTCCTAATGTTCAAGATGTTTTCAACTCGATTTACACTCAAAAACATAATAAATTCAGATTCATACATGAATGCTTCTGTTGAACGGTGCATCTTATTAATTTCGAAAACAGTTCGCGTTTTACTGTCTATAAGGAAAGTAAAAAAAAGATATATTTAAAATGTTTAATGTTTCGCATTTGAAATACGGAGACGAGAATGTTAACACAATTTTCGCTTGCTAGAAATTAAAAATTCGTAAACAAATTCCATTTGTTGTTTTAAAGACTTAATGTGGGAAAATTTGACACGAAAAATTAAACCAAGGGCGATAGTACTAACATTGTGAAGTAAATCCTGTTACATGACCTACCTGGAAACCACGTGCCATCGATTCGGTCTGCAACGTTACAAAACCTACGGATGATTGGTCTAATCATTCATTAAATCAAGAATATATTTAAATTATTAGAGAACAAGTTAATCGTCAACTACTCACTTTCACTCATAGTCTTAAGACCTGCAATAAGAACTTTGGACTTGCCTCGAAAGTTAAGAGCTATGGCGAGTTATGATTGTCTTTACAGAGAATGCAGTATTTTAAAACTAATTTTTGATTATTAATTTTTTACTTTTTCACTAAAATCAGTAGATATATATATATATCTAAAAAATTTAAAAAAAAAATTAATAATCAAAAACAAAATATATATATATATATATATATACTCAAGTATAATGTCTCAAAAATTCAAAAGTCGATCCTCCGATGTATTCTTTGGCTTCGATTACTACACGGAGAAAAATAGTTCGAGAAACTTTACCCAACTTTGCTAAAAGTTGGGACTTATGGAAAAGTTGGAGATATTTAATATTATAGTAATCATTTGTAACGTAAAAAATGTTAAATAATGCATTACAGTTCGGTAAACTTTACAAATGTAGAGTAAAATTTCAAAGTATTCGTCATAAATTATAACAAATATATTAAATGATTTCTAACTTGTCCATATGTCCCAATTTTTCTCAAAAGTTGGGTAAATCTTGAACTATTTTTTCCGTGTAGTTTTTATTTTAGAACTATTATTGAAATCCAGGGAAGAATTTTTGTTTATAAACGATTCAAGGATAGTCGAAGGAGGAAGAAAAGCGTATTTTTTTAGAATACTTTTCTCTTTGTTATATGCATATATTTTTTCAATCATTTTAGCATCATCAAGTATATAATTTTATTGATGCTTTGTCAAAATTTCTTTGAAAAATAAAAATGGAAGAAAAACACATATTTTGCCGGAGGATGATTTGCGAAAGACGTTTAGTTTTTACGGTTCTTGATCGTAGTCTGTCAAAAAAAAAAGTTTGTTCACAAAATGGTAACCGGTCAAGCTTGGACGTCCGATTTTCGCCAAAGAAATCACCCGTTTTCTGTTAATTAAAGAAAAATTTTTGAATGGAAAAAAAAATCTACAATCAATATATCAAAGAAGCCTGTCAAGTTGGAGTGAATCGTTTAAGCGATTTTCGAGTAATCGTAGTCACCGATTTGAAAAACGTGCTCTCTAAATTTGAATCAGTCAAAATCTACTGATTATCAGTAAAATTTGACTGATTCAAATAGCTAAAAAGAGGTTACTGTAAATCAGTCAAATTTCACTGATTGTTTCAGTGAAAATTGACTGATTTGACAGTGAAAAATATGTTTTCACTGATTAATCAGTGAAAAGGCAAATTACTGATTTAATCAGTGAAAATTTGACTGATTCAGATTTAGAGAGTGGTTTCGGAAAAAACGCATTTAAAGTTTTAAGTATAGCTTTCATGTGAATGAAATTTTTGTTTGCCTACAAAATCACTAGTCATTGAACTATACAAGGGTGCAGGTGCACGTGCATTAGAAAAGTAGAGGGAGTCATTTGTATTCTCTTAAGTTCAGGAGTCCATGATAAGTTGAGGTGTTTTTTTTATAGACTCATGTTCTTCTGAAGATACAATCTTCACCTCTCACTGACAGATATGCATATGTTTTTGTAAAAGACGCAGCGAAACTATTTTGTCAAGAAATAACTTCGAGATAGTCGAGCACGACGTGAAAGACCCAGAGAAATATACTTTCTAGGAAGTACAAAGAAAATGCAAGTAAAGTTGATTCGCGCTGGAAAACTATCGACCCTTCTTTTATACAATCTACATCTTGATTCTTACCGATTACCGACCGCCACGTTCAACAACCGACCTTCTCAATTGCTGCAAATTACCGTGCACATCAAGTTGCTTTTATGAGTGTGAGATTAAAAGTTTCAAGTAAAAATTACGGATATTAAATTACCTTCTTTTGGATATGGATGCTGTAGTCTATTATTATCAGATAAACTATAGCCATTATAGATCTCGAACCAGACACTATGTCACATACAATTGTTGTGCACTGATATTATTAAAAGAAAGACAAAAAATGAAGAATTATTATTGCTGAATACAAGGAATAATTTATTGATTAATTTTGGAAACCTCGTCGATTCAAACAGATGCATTTGACTCTGTAATAAATTTTGATCATAATTATAGTTTTCATATATTTAATTCTTAAGGTACTTATCCATGAAAATTAGACCTCAGGCAAAAATAGATAATTTTACTTTCAAGAATAGCAAAATTATTATTGAAGGGCTAATTTGAAAGAGAAATGATTATTTTACATGAACAAAATTTGAAATGCAGAAAAATAATTAACAAAATTTTATTTTTACCCAAACTTTTTTACATTCTCATCATGGATGAGAAGGTATTGGTTTTATGTGAAAAATGACATTCGATATTTTCATCAAATCTTTACGTTTTGAGACCCCCTGAGTCATAAAAAAGGGTTTTTACGAAAGTGTCTGTCTGTCTGTCTGTCTGTAGGTCGTGTGCGGCATAACTCTCGATAGAATTATCAGATTGAATTGAGCTTTGGTACACTTCATCGGAGCCGAAAAAGTAAGGACAAGTTCGTTAACCAGCCACATCCAATCAAAATTGAGGGATTGATTTTTAATGGTTTTAGCCATTAAAGAATTTATTTCCAAAAATTGGGATCGGTAAAGTTGTGAAGATTCATTTTCTTCAAAAAATTATTCGTCATTTATTAGAAACGCATCATTTTTTTAAATTTCGTATGAAGCGATAAGAATAAAAGTTCGGATAAAAATATAATTTGTTAAATGCATTATTTTTCTGTATTTCAAATTTTTTTCATGGAAAATAATCTTTTCTCTTTCAAATTAGCCCTCCAATAATAATTTTGCTATTCTTGAAAGCAAAATTATCTATTTTTGCCTGAGGTCTAATTTTCATGGATGAACTAACTACCTTGAGGCTTGATATTTTTAAATATATAACCTATCGAAAAATGCAATAAAAAAATCGATTTTTCAAAAGTGAGATAGTAGAATGATTTGATTTTTAAAAAATTAATTAGATTAATCAGCATATTAAAGCACATATGTCCGTAGTTGAAAAAGGAGCTGTTATTTGATTTTAAAGAAAACAAAGTTATAGAAACAACGTTAAATCTATGATAATATGAAGAATAACCGCAATTGTAATGAACTGAGTAATGAGCAATTGAGCAGTGACAACACTTAAGTAGCATGATCTCAAAACCGACAAGCGTGTAGCATTTCGAGAATGTTCATTTCACTTAACTTCAAAATAAAAGGAATGTAGGTGATCTTATAGCTAGAGTTGTGCGGGGACCAGTCAAATTTAACAAGACCGTTAAATTGGCATAAATTAATACGAAAATTCTTGAAATCTGCTCACAAAACCCGAGTCGAATCTCTTGAGGATATAAATTTAACGCTAAACTACTAATGATTCAGTTGAACAGTTCTGAAGAGTTTTTTACATTCTCATCATATGAGAAGGTATTGGTTTTATGTAAAAAATCTCTTTTGGAATTGTCATCAAATCTTTACGTTTTGAAAAATAGAGCCTATAGTAAATTGAATTTTCTTTTTCATTTGAAATCATAAACAAATTTAGTAACTTTGGAAAAATTTAATTCACATTTACAATATTGTAAAATTTACTTGAAATTCAGTATCAAATTACAAGAACTATTTTAACACAAAAAAAACTAATAAAAATTCAATTTTGCAAATAAATTTATCAATAAAGGCTACTACAAACTTAAATAGATTCATTCATCCAAATTCAGCTAATAATGTTTCGATCAAAAACGCTTATGAAACATTACCATTTTTTAAAATGAATGCCAGTCCATAAGTTTTTTTTTATTTTATTTTACTCTCTTGTTATAACTTACAAGCTCATTGTATTCTTACGTTTTTTTCGTATTTTACATATTATTGTTAAAAAATCGAATTTTGGATTTGCAATAGTTTTTTTTTAAATTAAAAAGAAAAATATGCATCTTATGAAAAAATGTTACAATTCAAATTTGTAGGTCTTTATGTAGAGAATAATATTGTATCATAACGTTTTTTCGTATCTCGTATAACTTAACTGGAAAATGGAATTTTGATATTGACTTTTTTAAAATTTGAATATGCTGTAACATTTATAATTTTGATTTAATCAAAAAATGTTATCAGAATAATTTGTAGAGATTTATGAGCACTATCAAAAACCAGTATTGAAATTTTTGATTTTTTCAAAAAGTTATTTTCAAAAACACAAAAGTAGTGCTCAATCCCTCAATTTTGATTGAATGTGGCTGGTTAACGAACTTGTCCTTACTTTTTCGGCTCCGATAAAGTGTACCAAAGCTCAATTCAATCTGATAATTCTATTGAGAGTTATGCCGCACACGACTTACTACAGACAGACAGACAAACAGGCAGACACTTTCGTAAAAACCATTTTTTCTGACTCAGGGGTCTCAAAACGTAAAGATTTGATGAAAATTTCGAAAGTCATTTTTCACATAAAACCAATACCTTCTCATCCATGATGAGAATGTAAAAATATTTGAATATCTTGTAGTTATACAAGCAAAATTAAAAAGTTAGGAAATATGATATTCTAACAGTCAAAACGATTGAAAAGGAAAAATGTTTTTTCCTTTCTTGAACTTTATAATTTACATATCTCATCCCGTTTCTTTAGTTTGCTTATCTTCTAATTTTTATTCCGAAAATTGAAGTTTATAGATTTCTGAAATTGGAAAATTGCTTAGTTTCATGCAAATAGATGTTATCGGGTAAAAGAAAGTGAACAGGCTTGTTGTTTCGACGAGAATTATGAAAACAAGATATCTCAATTCTCGGCAAGTAGAAGAAAAAGCTATTTTTTAATCGCTTCACTGATTATTCAATAAAGTATCGTTTCTAGGCAGTGATATTTTAAAGGTGCTTTTCGTATCATTTAATATTCTCAGGATTTTAGAAATTGCAATTAAATGCTCATAACAAAATATTATTTTTCAGTTAAATAATTATTAATCAAAATACAAAACAGCGATTGAGGAAATCACACTTTCAAAATATTGTACGATAAAATATTGGTTTTAAAGGAAATTGAAAATTTTGAGGTATAATTTCAAAATATTTACTCGATTCCTTAAAATTGTGTGGTTTTAATTTTAAATGGCAAATTACAGTCTGGCAAGTTACTAGTAAATTTCTGCACATATAAACATTTATAAATTGAGATTATGTAAACATTGAATGATATTAAGAGTCATTCCTCGACGCCGTAAATAATTTCAATAACCTTTAAGTCGTAAATAATATGCAAGAAAATAAGCTTAAAAAAGAATATTAAACAGTCATATGCGAAAAAAACGCATATATATGCACACGTCTTTCTTTCTTAACGGAAGTCATGATTTGCTTGCAATTTGCAACGATTTTGACACTCCGGATGAAGGCTAGTCTTGCACGAGTACCAAATACTTGATTGAGAAATTTTTCAAGTAGGTTAATCGAACAAGTATGTGCTGGATTGTCAGTAAGTATGTTTTTATTTTCCAGTTGAAATAAATTTTGCAGGTCATATATAATTTTTACTACTTAGTTTCAACTGTAAAATATCTCACGAAAATAAAAATTTCCTTATAAATTACGTTTTTCAAAATACTTTTGAAATTCCAACCAGCTTTTGAATTACAAAAGTGGTGGAAATTCTAATAAGCAATCAAACACTCATTATCTTTATCCTTTAACCTTTTCAGGACATATGATTACTTCTATTCTCATAACTTTTCCATTCTTTTATTTCGAAAATTATTCTTTTGATTTTCATGAAACTTGGTGTTCAGGCGTTTTTACGTTCGCTAAATTCGAATTCAGCCTGTCAGAAGGTTTTTGGGGTCAACGCATTCAAATATAAATAAAGAGAATTGAGTATATTGCAATTTTGTCTGCCATCTTGAATTTTCAAGTTATGAGGTCAGATTTGAATTCAGTGACCTCAAAAACCTCAGGAAACTAAATTTCACATAGAACGGAGGATTTTTCTAAATTTTGATCCACGATTTTAGATCCAAAATTTTCAAATTTTTTGGGTCAGATTCGAATTTAGCGACTCTTAACACCTTAAATAGTCGTAGTCTCGATATTAAATTTCTATCAGAAAGTCCCCGCCCTGAGAATAATAGTAACATCAACATATCACAATTGATAATTATTGCTAACGATTCGTTCGTCTTCAGTAAGTAAAGTTACGATTTGTCTTCAGTCAGTAATTAAGATTTTTCTTCAGTTTGTAATTACGATTTGTCTTCACTCATTTATTCACCGAAAACAAAGCATTAATGGGAAATATTAATGAGCTATTTTTAGATTATAAGTGAAAACTTTCTCATTTAAATGTTCAAAATAAAAGATGACTTTTTTTTATTGCTATATCTTTAGTTCTACTGAATGAAGTCAAATGTTATTCTGCTCCAAAAGGATGCACTGTTAATATTACATTTTTTCACTAGATTCGACACTAAAGTGATATTGATTTTTCTATTTTTATTCAATATAAAAAGCGGTCATAAGAAAAACGAACTTTAATCATGAAAAACAATGTATGATTTATTCAGTGAGAATATAAAATTTAGCCAAGGCCAAAATGAAGAAGATAAAACTAAAAGAGTAACTATAAAAACTCAGTTTCAGTAAAACAGGTTTGTCATCCAAATAACACGACTGTTTTTGATTTTTTCACGTAATAGTCATTAAATATGAATTAAATATTTTCCTCATTCCTATCTAAATAATTCAATTCTGTTTTAGTATACAAATAAAAATTATTTATTAACATCTGATAACTTTAGGTCGTATAGTCTTTTGAATGTAAACTTCATTATCTCTGATTTAAATGTCCTTTTTCTACTTATAAAAGTTATAGAGATTTCATTTTTGTAAGTTTATAGCTGATAATCCAATATTACGACAGAGGCGATAAGTCAAACTTTATTATTTTTTCACAAACTCAAAGAAAGGGCGCGCTATTGACACGTGTTTGTAACCTTTAATACAATTATCTAAAATGACGTAACGCGTTTTCTATGAAACTGAAGAAAAAAAATCAATTATTTAAGTAATTAAAATAGAAAGTACCTTTTTAATTACCATTCAAAAAATTACATAATAGTTTAATTTTTCACCAACGTAATTTTAAAAAAATTAGCTATTGAAAATTCAAATCAATCAATCAATCAAGTTTTCATCAAAAAGTTTTCAAGTAAATGAAAAAATTTCAGTTTCATAATTTGGTTAAATTAATGATAATTTGATCAAAGTGACTTAAACATGCTGTTTTAATAAAAGATTTCTGTGATCACTGTCACAATACTTTCATCCATACATTCTGTATTTCCATAATTAGTCTACCTGATTTGCACGTGCAATTACCGCATAGAGTTTAGCCACAAGTGCATTCGCACTCTCGATTTCACTTGCGAATGAGCTAAAAGTTCCCGACTCTTGCTTGCTGAAGCAAATGCGCATGCTGCATGCGAAAGTTAATTGCCCAATACCTATCAAGGTAGGGAAAATCATTCAATACTCAAAGTTACAAATTATTTGCATCTATAGATAAATTCTTTTAGTGAATTGAATAATTTCTTCTCAATTGCTTTTATACAATTTTTTGAATTCCCCTGATTATCATAAAAACATCTTAGTCATTTCAAATTTATTGTTCTCATCATTATTATAATCGACATTATCTTTTGAACATTTAAGTAAACATTTTTTGATAGATACTAAAACTGCACAGCTGAAATTTTTTAAATCTTTATTGCCAAATAAAATTAATTATTTAATCAAAGATAAATATTGCATTAAGATAATTCATTTTTGAAGTACGAAACAGATATTAATGCATTTATCAATTACAAAATAAATAAATATTGAATCATCAAAAAAGAAATTTTAAATACCTTATTCTAACATCTTTTAAATGGGCCTTATCTAAATTATGGCATTCCAAACGTGTTAAAAATTAATCAAGCGTCGATATGATAATGAGCTATAAACAAAGTAAAAATAAGATCCTACGTGACAAAAAGCATGACAAGATTAAAATTAGTAAAATTCCACTTTTAAATCAGTAGATCCTTTTTAATAAGTGTGACAATTAAGTCGGAGCTTTTTCCAATTCAACACTTTATTTTTAAAGATAATTTGGCGCGTCTTTTGGCAAATTAATAGTTTTTTTCTCAAAATCATCGATTAGATTGATGAGTTATTGTTAGTATCGCTTCATAGTAACCGATTGCCCAGGATTCGAGAGTGATTACATATCAATCCTTTTATTCCCCAATCAAATATTAACAAATTTTTGGTGTAAACGTTGAGATTTGCAGTCAATGTCCTTTTTCTTTAACCTAGACAACAAAAACAGGGCTTGTCGAACTATCATTGCATTGAAAACATTTTTTCTGCAAACCTATTCAATTAAAAAGTAGCGTATATTATGTACTTACAGTTTTGAAGTTCATTAAACGATGAAAAAATGTTTTTTTAAAACAAAATTAATAATTATGTCTATATTTAGAGCCTTTCAAATATACAATCTGTTATCAAATATACGCTAATAATTTAATGGGGAAGAAACCAATCAGTTAGTTTTCAAAAAAAATATTTTTTATCGTTTAATGAACGTTTGAAACTGTAAGTACATGCGTATATTTAATAACAGATTGTATACTTGAAAGGCTCTGAATACAGATATAATAATTAATTTTGTTTTGAAAGAAAAAGTTTTGTCATCGTTCAATAAACGTTCAAAACTGTAAGTACATGAGGAACCTAGTATAAAATAATAAAAATCCTAGTCAATATAACGAGCACTGTTAGAAATTTCTACTGTAATTTCCCGAAAGACGAAACTGGAGTTTTATTCAGTTACAGTTTCGTAAAATTAAAGTACAAGGATAGAAGTTTGATGGTTGAAAGTGCCATTTTTGAGGGTAAACCAAAACCATTAGGAATTTCTGTCAATTAGTCCTAAAAATATGCTATTTAATAAAACACGTTTCGGGAAATATCACCAGGAATGATGGTAAAAATTGAAAATTCATATGCCAACTTTTTTTGGACAAAATATACCTTTAAAGATGTGTATGCGCAGCCAGAAAACAGTTTCTTTGATATACGGTCAAAGAAAAAATTTCTTTGAATTGAAGGAATTTTTTTTGATTCAAACAAATTTTCTTTAATGTAAACAAATCTATTTCTTTGAATTAATAAAACTTTATTTGATTCAAAGAAATGTTTCATTCATTCAAAGCAACTATTCTCTCAGTGCATATCTTTCGCGTTTACATTATAAGACATTCCATATGTAGAAATATTACTTTCACGCATTTACGAAATATTAAAATCGTAACGTTCGAAAAGGTTCCCATCAGAGTTCAAATGTTGGAATCGTAGATGGTACTTTTTCCAATTCCATTTTCCATTTTGCCAATCAGCGAACAGTAGACTTCTAATACAAGTTCTAAAATTTCAAAGCGCAATTATGTACTTACAGTTTTGAACCTTCATTGATCGATGACAACAAATTTTTTTTAAATTCTCATCATGGATGAAAAGGTATTGGTTTTATGTGAAAAATGACTTTCGAAATTTTCATCAAATCTTTACGTTTTGAGACCCCCTGAGTCATAAAAAAGGGTTTTTACGAAAGTGTCTGTCTGTCTGTCTGTCTGTAGGTCGTGTGCGGCATAACTCTCGATAGAATTATCAGATTGAATTGAGCTTTGGTACACTTTATCGGAGCCGAAAAAGTAAGGACAAGTTCGTTAACCAGCCACATCCAATCAAAATTGAGGGATTGAGCACTACTTTTGTGTTTTTGAAAATAATTTTTTGAAAAAATCAAAAATTTCAATACTGGTTTTAGATAGTGCTCATAAATCTATAAAAATTATCTTGATAACGTTTTTTGATTAAATCAAAATTAGAAATGTTACAGCATATTCAAATTCGAAAAAAGTCAATATCAAAATTCCATTTTCCAGTTAAATTATACGAGATACGAAAAAACGTTATGATACAATATTATTGAATACATAAAGACCTACAAATTTGAATTGTAACATTTTTTCATAAGATGCATATTTTTCTTTTTAATTAAAAAAAAAACTATTGAAAATCCAAAATTCAATTTTTTAACAATAATATTCGAAATACGAAAAAAACGTAAGAATACAAAGTTGTTTGTTTCAAAAAGATCTACAAATTTTGTTTCACACAGTTTCTGATAAAACATATATTTTTCGTTTCAATTCCAAAAAATACGATTAAAATTCAAAAATTCCATTTTTTAGACAAAATATGTGAGATACAAAAAAAACGTTTAGATGGAAAATTGTTTGCCTAAATGAGGTCTACAAATTCTCATCAAGACATTTCGGGACAGGATATATATTTTATGTTTTGATTTTTAATATTAAATAAATTCGATTTTTTTCACCAAAATATGTGAGATACGAAATAAGCGTTGTTCTGCAAAATCGTTTCCTTAAATAAAATCTACGGTTGTTTTTCCTTTTTGAGAGATTTGGAAGAAAATAAATTCTTTTAATCATGTAATTTATTAAAAAGTTACTGAAATGTATACAGAAAATCGAGCGCGAAGCGCGAGCGCCATGATGAGAAATTGAGTGACTTTGAGAAAATGTGTAATTCACATCATCTGTAATATTGTTATAAAATTGGTTTGAGCCTCAGTATCAAATTATAATAAATAAACTTGAATGTATGTGAAGAGCACAAGACCGAGCGCGAAGCGCGACGTTCAAAAATTCCGGAGCGCGCAGCGCGACGATTGAGCATTACGGGGCGCGAAGCGCGACGATCAAAAACTAATCATTTATTTTTCAAACAAAAATATTTTCCATCGTTTAATGAACGTTCAGAACTGTAAATTAATACCGCAATTGCGAGAGTAGTCTACACGGAGAGAAATTTGATAGTAAGTAGTACCATCTTAATGAGTAAACTAGAATTATTAGGAAAACTTGTGAGAAAATTCCAAGATAATGGCATAGTTTGGCAATTGGATTTTCGATTTTTACCATCTTTCTTGGTAATTCATCGGTAACATTTCCTAATAATTCTGGTTTACTCTTAAAGATGGTACTACTTGCTATCGAATTTCTCACCGTATAGGCACCGTGCGTGACTGCAGCGCCATAGCATGAGTGAACTAAAGGAGGCTGTTCGAGAACTTTTACAATGTATTACAATGGGACTTAGTTATAAAAATGTATTTGATAATAATTGATTTATTTTCAAAAATTGGAAACGGTTAAGTTGTAGAGAATATTTCCCCCGAAAAAATAAGCTATGATTTAAGAAACTTTAATCATTTTCAAAAAATTGGTAAGAAGCGATAGTAAAGAAATATCCTATTATAAAAAACATTATTAAAATATTATTTTTCGTAATTTTTAAATTTTTTCATTAAAAACAGTGTCTTTTCTTACATATGACACGGCTGATGATATAATTCTCAGTCTTGAAATCATAGAAAAACTTCTTTTTCCAGAGACTGTTTTTTGGCATGACGACTACCTTAAGTTAATGACAGATCAAAACAGACTAGAAAAATAATAAAGAATTAAATTGTAATTTCATGATGACACTTTTAGGTACTTGTTGAGTAAATAAATATTAATTGTTTATTTTCAGATTCAAATTCATCATGGATATAATTATTAAAACAGGTTTTCAATCAATAATTAAACATACAATAGAATTTCAACCACAAACGAAAATTAAAGGTAAAAATCTCGTTCTGGCAGAACACGTACGAGATGTCCAAGTGTTCCGTAGAAATAATGAAAGTTATTTAATAAAATCTCGTATAATTCGACAAGCATCAGTTCATGCAACACCCTACAGTACCCACTTATTCCTTTGATTTATTTTCCATTTAGACGTTGGAAATTTATAAAATTTACACTCACTTTTCCTGCTTGTATTTTTACAATTCACAACACAACAACTTCGGTGACTCATTTCAGCTATATTTTTTAAATCAAAACAAAATTTAGATTTGCACATGTATTTTGATTGCTCGGAAATATAAAATAGCCTCCTTTAACGCCTAAATTATCCACTTCGTGCGCTGGCGTCGATTTAACTCTCCCTACCATGACTTCGCACGGTGCCTATAGTGGCGTTAGTTGTAGGACGTAGGTTCGTTAAAAGCCGTAGGTTGTAAGTTCAATTACCCAATTGAGATTTTTTTCGGCTAAAATGTTTGCCACTTGACAAATAAATGAAGGGAATCGACAAGGAGCAATGAAGATCAACAGTGGCACTACGAAATGATGCAATGAAGAAAAAGATTTTTCTTCAATTTGGAATTATTACCATCAGAGATGGTAAAATCCACTTTTATTGATTTGACTTTTTAAGCCTTGCTGTAGTCGAAATATGAGAATGCTCGAAAGTGGAACGTACCCATCATAGATGGTAAAAATTTGCCTCAATGTTTCCATTTTCAAAGACGCGTTGATTCCAAAACTCTGCTCTATACGATGACGTATATTTACACCAGAAGATTCGGTAAAATGATATGAATGTTGCTATTATGTCTTATTATTAGACACAAATTCCAGACGAACTGCGAGTAATGATTGACATAATAAACTTTACCATTATGATGGGACTTTTTCACAACTTTTTCCAATGGTTCTGGTTTAGTCTCTAAAATGGTACTTCTTACGAAATGTAATACATTTAGCTATAAAATTTCTATCTGTGTAGAATTTCAGAAAATTCAGTTACTTTTTAGTAAATTTAAGAAACAATTTCTTAATTTTCAGTTACAATGTGTTGAATATTCTGATACTTGTATCTGCAAATTCTGAAACTAACAAGAATAATTTTACATTTTGGGTAACTGAAGTTTTATACAGTTACATCTAACTGAACATTTTCTTACAGTTTCGTAATTTTATAATAAAGTTTATAAAAATGTTGTTACAGTTTGGTAATTTTGAGACACATTTTATGAAAATTCAGTTGTGTTTCATAATGTTAAGAATAATCTAAAAAAATTCATTACTTTTTGCGCAATTTTAAGATACCTTTACTCAAAAACATCATAAATATCGTCAAATTTTACGTTACCTTTGTAACATTAAAATTTTGTAAATTTCCGGACAATTCTGAAAGTGAGGATATAATAGTTGCCATTCTCCTCGGAATCCATCGATCCTCCTTTTGACTTTTCCCCAGCTTATGCAATCAAGAAGAAATGTCTTGTCAAGTAACTCAAAGCTGCTTAGCAAGTTCCTCTTGTATTCGAGCAGAGTTTTGTCACAATAACAATTACAATTTCTCATCTTTTTGTTACCACTTTACAGGTTTTGTAATGTTGTAATGCTCACTTTCATAACTTATATATTGTTTCAGTAATTTTGAAGATGGTTCTTTAAAATCGTATTAAGACGGAACGATATTTACATTTCGAAGGGCTTTAAAAATCTAACGGAAAAAAGGCACAAAATCAATGTCGAGATTTAATATTTTGATGTAAGAAACTTAATTGATGGCATTATTCAAGCTCTATCGACAAAAAGTATTGGCAAAATCTCAGGTGCATTTATTATCATAAGGATTGTTTTACGTACTTACTGTAAATAAATTATTTATCGTACAGGATGCAAAGCATTGTTTTTTCTACTACTTAATGATTTATGCTTGAGAACATCAATATTAGTATCTAAGTAGTTGTGGAAACTACAATCAACTCATTATGACTACTTGAAGTTTAACCGAGTTGAGCAAAATTACTCATTCAATCATTATAGACTTCATAATGGGCAATAATGTTTGCAATGAAAAAATCTCTGAACAATGGAATAATGTGGAGAAAGCCACAAAGTCCGGAAGCTCTATAGAAGTAAAAGTGAAAAAATTGATAATAATTTAAAAATTCTTAAATTCTGACCCAAAACTCTTGAAAATTCAGAAACAAATTTGGAGTTCTAGAATTTTATTTTATTTTTATCGACGGAGAAACATACTTAATTTTTATAGAGTGATGAATTCATTAAAACTCAAACATGTTATTACAGTCAGATCACCTTGTAAAACTGTAATAATTAGAAAAGCATTGAAAAACAAGTCGCAAAAAGTCCCAGTCGAGAGTCAATAGATGAATATACATATAATACTTCTAATGCTTCTTATAACAAATTAATGACGATTGCAAGATGATAAATAAATATTCCAGTCGCATCTACATATCGTACGCTGCAAGTTTAACAAGTAAAATAGTTCCCTGATTTAAATGAATTTTCATGATTCATGTTCATTTATACCCTGATCTGTATTTAATTGCTTCGTTAAATGTCGTTTGTATTCGGCCTCATGATATGTACTAGTCCAGTATTATCATGGTCAAATAGTAATAAACGATAACAATAAAAATAAAATTCTAGAATTTAAATAATGTTAAGAATCACTGCTTTCATACATGCATAAAAATTCAATATGAACAAGCTGAAGTATTAAAAACTTAATCGTTATGAGCTTTCAAATTTAATTCTTGGAATGTATGGCTCCCAACCCCTTAAGACTTAAGATTTCTAAGATTATCAAAATTATTTACATCTTTTTCGAACTTATTAATTTTAGAGTTCCATAGTTGAATGTTTTAAGGTCATAGATCAATCGGACCACGTGATTAAATTATACATTAATCCGTTCATGTAAGATAACTTGTTTGATTTACAAAGTATCTTTCTGAAAATTTGGAAAACGTAATAAAATACAATAAAGCACGTCTTTTAACTTCTTTTTAGTAAAAATTTGGAAAAAAATTCGAAAACTTATCGACAATTACAGTTATCTGTAAAATTGTTTGCAAAATTTTCACTCAAACGAAGTTGACAGACGTTCTTTATCGACTTCTGTTGTATTTTCTAAATTTCCAGAAAGACATTTTGTGAAATAAAAAAGTTATCTTACACGAAATTTCAGGTTTCTGAGAAGTAAAGTATTAATGAATACGTTATATTCCTTGGATAAATTAAAACTGAATAGGAAATGAAATGATATTTGAATAAATAGGAATTCTTCAAGAGACACTTCAAATTTGGAAGTCTTAAACTTCTTTAAATTTACACTGAAAAAAACTGATAACTGGTTTTTTTAAGGAACAGATAATCGAAAGAAAAGTTAGTCAAAGTGACTATTTCTTCAGTTTTTCAGTGAAAGTGTGGACAATGTCAACTCGAATAAAATGAGCCGTGAAAAGTTTCAATCGGATAAAAATTATAGATCTTTTTTGGTTGGGATTGTTAGACAAATTTTAGTTGTTTTTAGATTAATCGATTCCACTAATAAGAAATCTAATTTTCATCTGATTCGAACTTTTGATGACTTATTTCATTCAAGATAAAATGGTCCAAACTTTTACTAAAAAAAACTCGATAAAAGAAAATTATAAATGTAATAGAAAGGAAATTAGTTATTCAAAAAGTTCAAAAGTCTCCGTCCAATTTTTCCGTAAGTTAATTGTACTAGAATTTAACTAGTAATCAAAGTTTTTTTTAATGTAATGAATTTAGAATTAAGGATTTTAGGTTCTTTAGAAAATTTCAAAAAAAAATAGAGAAGAACTATTACAGGAATTTGGTCACATGATCTAATTAATCCATGGCCTTAAGATTTCATTTCAAAAAGTTCGAAGCATCTGAATTATAATATTTTCAGTCTATTAAAGCATCCAATTTTCAAATTTCAATCACTACTCATTTTACTGATGTAAGTTGCTATACCAAATTTAATTCTCGAAACTCAAAGATGAGCAAACTTTTAAGAAAGTTTGTGAGAGACTAAAGTTTCATCCTACTTTAAACAGAGAAGTAAGTAGTGAAGGATAGTGTTACTAATTGGAATCAGCTTCGAAGATACAAGTAGTTTGAGAAGAGGAGAAAGTGTAAAGAAAATAAAAATTAAAGAAAGGGAAAAGTGTGAAAAAGGTAAAATCTTGATGGAAGGTAAGCTGCTATTAGTGAGAAATTTAATTTGACCATGGCCCAGAAAAGTAGACTCGCAAGCTGATCTTTCCACATGCGTCCTCGTGGTATGTCGAGGAGGAATGTCGTATTTCTTACGCAACCTCTGACCAATAGACGCCATATCTGACTTCGATTTTCGAATACTAAGCATCATTACGTATAATTTGCCATTGATATTGGCAATTATAACATCACCCTTTAGTGTTAGGCGATATACGTGATTGTTCCCAATTCACAATCAGAGATGAAAAAGCTGCGTCTTGTCTCGAAACTACCATAAGACCCATAATTGCGAAAACTGGCGAAGTAGTCAATTGAAATTATAGCCAAAGTGGAGAAACTGCTTTGGCATTATTTAAAATTCGAAGAACTAGAAACTTTCAAAGTTAATGGCCTGAAAAATGAAGACTAAAAATTGGATGCTAAATTAGCAAATCTTCAGTAGGATCTTGAAGAAATGCAGGACAATCCTGTTAAATAACTAATTATATAACTTCTTATGTAACTTAGTAATTAGTTAAAAAGATAAGTCTTCCTCGTCCATCAGTTTTCAAAATCACTCATATGAAATTTAATTTAAACGACTAAAGTGAAAATATTTTGAAATAAAATTGAGGTTTTCATATTTTATAAATTTAGAAATATTCTACTACTAGAATTTGAACTTTTTAAGGGGTTAGTCGCAGTCGGAGGAGGAAGAAAAGCGCATTTTTCAAGAATTCTCTTCTTTTTGCTATATGCATATGTTTTTTCAATCATTTTAGCATCCGAAAGTATATAGCTTTATTGATGCTTCGTCAACATTTCTTTGAAAAATAATCAAAAATGGAAGAAAAACACGTGGTTTGCCGGATAATATTTTGCGAAAGACATTCTGCGGTGACCATTCTAATTCCTCAATGGGTTATTGGAAATTAAAAATCCCAAATTAGTTATTTCATTTATTAGTTTCTACAGTACTTGATCGTAGCTTGTCAGAAAAAAATTTCTTTTGACAAAATGGTGACCGGTCAAACTTGGACGTCCGATTTTCGCCAAAAAAATCATCCGTTTTTTGTTAATTAAAAAAAAAGTTTTGAATGAAAAAAAATGTACGATCAAGCATCGTTCTTTTATATATCAAAGAAGACTCACATGTTTAAAGTCAATCGTTTAATCGGTTTTCGAGCATTCGTGGTTACCGATTTAAAAAACGTGGTTTTGAGAAAAACGCATTTAAAGTTTTAAGTATACACAAAGAAACTTTTTATATCAATTTTTACTATAGTATTTTCCAATTTAGAAAAAAACGTATCACTTTGAGAATTTTTGTTAGTAAAAATACTAAACTATATATATATAAACTATAGTAAAATTTGCTATGAACTATGCTGAAGTTTTATATCATTATTATAAAGTTTAGTATTTTTACAAACAAAAATTCTCAAAGTGATACGTTTGTCCCTAAATTGAAAAATGCTATAGTAAAAATTGATATAAAAAGTTTCTCCGTGTAGCTTTCATGTGAATGAAATTTTTGTTTGCCTACTAACATAGCTCAGTCAATTTTGCTTGGATGGTCTTCAAATTTGAAGAGCATATTTTCAAGGTGTTACACTATAGAAATCTGCAAAAACCCTAAAATCGATATTTTCAAAATTCTGACTGTGACTAACTCCTCAAAGCAATAGCATAACAAAATTTTTTAACCATGATACAAGCAGTAGTACTAGTCAACGTTTAGCAAAACAGTTCAGTCTCTTGCATGTGTCGCATGCAAAAGAAAACACGTTTTGAATTATTTCCGCTATCATATTAAACACACTCCATTTTATAAGTTTCGTTTTGTTCTTTTCTTCAACTACGTTTTTGCAATGTCTTTTGTGTATTTCTGAGATTTTTCATTCTCGACAGAAAAGTAATGAATCAATTCAAATACTGTCTTACGTTTGCATTACACTTATGTGTCACTCTTCGAATTCATGCAATAGGAATATAGATAAAAATAAATTATTTATGAGCATGACATTAATGAAATTTATAAGGACAATGAACGTCATGACAGAACCTTTCGAAATTCAAAATAAAAAACCAGTGTTGAAATTTTTGATTTTTTCAAAAAGTTATTTTCAAAAACACAAAAGTAGTGCTCAATCCCTCAATTTTGATTGGATGTGGCTGGTTAACGAACTTGTCCTTACTTTTTCGGCTCCGATAAAGTGTACCAAAGCTCAATTCAATCTGATGATTCTATCGAAAGTTATGCCGCACACGACCTACAGACAGACAGACAGACAGACACTTTCGTAAAAACCGTTTTTTCTGACTCAGGGGGTCTCAAAACGTAAAGATTTGATAAAAATTTCAAAAGTCATTTTTCACATAAAACCAATACCTTCTCATCCATGATGTGAATGTAAAAAGGAACTATTTTACGGGTAAAATGAAAACTTCTTTGAATTCAAGACAACATTATGTTCTTGCTTGATTCATAAATGGAGTCGTATGAAAATAAAATAGCATCATTGAAAATATCATTATCGTTAATTCTTCAAATCCACACTGCTACGCAAAAGCCGCCGGGCACTTGTTTTCGACCATTCACATAAAAGCTTCTCATTTATAAAATACCTAAAAATGAATTTTTTCCTTAGAATAACATGGAAGGTAACAAAATTCTGCATTTAATGACCCCAAAACGTAGTGTTTTAGTCAATTATTAACAATAATATTACGAAAAAAGTCAAGATTTTGAAGTTTTCTTCAATTCTAAACAACTTTTTAAACAATTAACATTTTCGAACTTTTCTCAGCTTATTATAAAGGTAAATTCACATAGACTATTAGCAACTTAATAAAAATATTTTGATAGATTGTTTCTTGATACTATTTAAGTTAAAATTTAGAAAAACAAAGTTGAGAGAATACAAAAGATTCTCATACTTCAAAAACGGATTTTAAAGATTATAAAAATTAATAATATGAAAAAATACAATAAAGTTATATAAAAAATTTCTTTCATAAATAATTCCGCAAATTTAAAACTTTTCAACTTTTTCGTTCTGAGCTCTGATTTTGGCTGCGTTTAAGAAAAAATAATTACAATTTACTCGTTACATTACTCACATTCTACGTAAATCTCATGTTGAAATGATTCAAGAAAAGTTTAAAAATATTCATAATTTCAAGAGATATTCAAAATTTAAAAAAGCTTTGAATTTTAGCTTTCTTTGTCAATGTCTTCGTTAAGGCGTCATTCTACTATCTCGGTTAAAAAAAGGTGATTTTCAAGAATTTTTTCCTCAACAACATTTTATATAATTAAATAAAATTTTCGGTGTATATTTATGCAGCCTCAAAGTTTACAAAAAAAAGTTTTTACATAAAATTATTGTTTAGTTTAGGTAATGTTTAACAATGAACAGAGTGTCTAAAAAAAGGCATGTCCATCGCGCGCACGATATCCCCAGTCAGCATCATCTGAAATAAATCAAAAATTTTCTTTATCAGTATGGCCATAGCTCTGAAGTGACGAAGCTGATTTTTTGTATTTTGCAAAATAAAAAAATGGCGGTAGTTTAAACAAAAATTTTCAAAAATCGACTTTTTTGCTCTTTTTTTTAAATTTAACTATGATCAAATTAAAAGTTTTAAAAACCACTTTATCACTCCATAGATATTTATGTTTAGAATAAATCTAGGAAATTTTAATGTAACCGGTTGAAAACTTTTTGAGAAATCGTGCGCACGGAGCGCAAAAACGTTGTTTCGAGAAAAACGCGTTTAAAGTTTTCGAAACATAAAAATTATGAAAGAAAGTTATTTACACTTAATTACCGATCCCTGCTCCATATAATACTCCTTCTGCTTGATATTTTTGAATATATAACTCATCAAAAAATGCAACAAAAAAATCAATTTTTTAAAAGTGAGATAGTAGAATGACCCCTCAATAATTGACAAAAACACTTCGTTTTGGGATCTTAAAATGCAGAATTTGTTCACCTTCTATGATATTCTAAGGAAAAAATTCATTGTTAGATATTTTATAAATTAGAAGCTTTTATATGAATGGTTGAAAACAAGTGCCCGGCGACTTTTGCCCAGCAGTGTATACATTAACATTTTTATAGTCTCTATAAGAACTAAAATAATTTTGTTCAATAAATGAACATAAACTGAGATTTCTTCGAAACAGTAAAATAATAATAGTTTTCTTGTAGCCCTTCATCTCAAATCAAACCGTATTCCCTGTTAATTACAATCACCTATTTAAGGCCATTTCCGCATTATGTTTTCTCACCATACAAAATGTACTCATCCTCAGCTATTACGTTTGTGTAATGTCTATAGATTTTACCATGACTTTACTGTAAACTCTATTATGTTGTTTCGAGTGCAACTCTAAATTAGCTTTTAGCAGTAAAATTTATAAAATCGTTCAAAACGAGGAATAATCAGCCATCCGTAATGAGGTCTCTCAACAATGTAATCTGGTGTAATTTAAATCATTAACCTTCCATTGGTAGCATTCTAGGCTCTCACCTCGAGCAGTTACTTCTTTCATTAATTTTTCTTGAATTATCAAGATGTCGATTGCACACTTCCAGTCCCACATTGTATGAAGTCCATAACAAAGGCTTTGTTACAGAAATAAAAGGTACCATAATAATAATAATAGTAAGACGGTTATTAAGCTGTAAAATAATTTTTCTCAAGATTACAAGTAAGAACTGGATTGTCCTTGGAAGGCAGAAGATTGTTGGCCTGGTGTACGAAAACTATGTATCCAACTCTTAGTCAAGGTCGAATGGATCTTCTGAGTAACAAGAAGCATCTCCTTTTTTTCATTTTAAACACTGCAAAATATAATATTCTCTAGAATATACTTACAGGTCATTTTATTCTTCGTCTATATTTTACTCGTCTCTCAGTTCTCAGTTTCATTTATTTTCTTTAGTATTTTACGATTTCAATATCCTTGTATTTATGATACCAAAACTGCAAATATTTGCAGTCAGTATAATTTTGAAATAAGCCCTACTTACATATGTATAAGGCAGGAATAATATTTCCTTTCGTTCCCAAAAATGGACTTTCTTGCTCATTATTAGAAAATATCACATTTGCAATACTAAGTACTAGTTTATTTAAAATCCAATAAACTCGAACATCCATTATGCTTTATTATAAAATCATTCAAATCTATGATGTTATTCTCTATGAATTTCAAGTCGTATTTTTCATCATTTTCTGACAATAATAAGCTATGGTCAGTGACTTTATAAACGATCAATCAAAGACAAAATATTAAACTTAAATGACGTCTTAAATATGAAAATAATGAATATGATGATTAGAGGCCTAATATTTTGCATAATAGCTATTAATATGCAAGTAATTTTCACATATACATATGAAATGATATTTTGAAAAATAGGAATTCTTCAAGAGATACTTCAAATTTGGAAGTCTTAAACTTCTTTAGAAAAAAAACTGGTAAGATTAATCGGTTGACTAGTTGGCTGGCAGGATTACTTATCTTTTTTGGTTAATTTAATCGAAAATCTAGTTAATTTGACCATCAGTTTCTTATTTAATTAAACTGGTTTTTTTAAGGAACAGATAATCGAAAGAAAAGTCAGCCAAAGTAACTATTTCTTCAGCTTTTTTATAAAGAATATTTTTTATCGAGTTTTTTCAATGAAAGTGTGGACAATTTCAACTTGAATAAAATGAGTCGTGTAAAGTTTCAATTGGATAAAAATTATAGATCTTTTCTGGTTGGGATTGATAGAAAAATTTTAGTTGTTTTTAGATTAATTGATTCCGCTAATAAAAAATCTAATTTTTATCTGATTCGAACTTTTGATGACTTAATATTTTATTCAAGATAAAATTGTCCATACTTTTATTTTAAAAACTCGATAAAAGAAAATTATAAATGAAAAAAAAAGAAATTAGTTATTCAAAAAGTTAGTCAAACTAAGGTTTGACTAACTTTTCCCCCGTCTCTCCGTCCAATTTTTCCATAATTTAATTTTACTAGAATTTATCTAGTAATCGGAGTGTTTTTCAGTGTTATGAATTTAAAATTAAGGATTTAAGGTTATTTAGGAAATTTCTAAAAAAAAATAGAGAAGAAAAGGAATAAATGAGGGAGAGATTGTAATTCTTAAAACGTTTAAGTTAAGAGGCATTAAATTACCACCACACCCTAATTTTAATTTCCGCGGTTATGAAAAAGCACATGAGTGGTGGTCCACAGACAAACTTCACTAACTCAAGACGTATTCTAGGTTCATGCAATATTTCTTAGTGTTACTCTTCACTTCTCTGGCTTGTCAGTCAAGCCTGTATATGATCGTACAAGTTGCCCAATGAAAACGTCGAGCGTCAGCGAAAAGAAAGCCGTAACCTTATGTAATGCTGCTGTCCTGCTGACTCTTTCCAAACAGTGCAATTGAGACTAGAATTATGACTGGGCGAATGAGAATATTCCTCCTTCAAAGAATAAATCTCAGAGGATTCCATTTTTAGATGAATAGAATTTAGATTTCTCTTTAGAATCATAAAGAGCGTCAATAGAAGGTTTCGAGGTAATTTTTCTAAAAGACGAACTGAATCAAGAAATTGTTCCATCGAATGCAAATGAAAATTCTCATCTTTCAATATGTCGATGTTTGATTTTGATACACGGAAAAAAATAATTCAATAAAGTTTATAGAACTGTTCAAGAATTATGGATACGGACATTTGCGGAACAGAATTCTGCGCTCTAAATTTGAATCAGTCAAATTTTCACTGATTGAATCAGTGGTTTGCCTTTTCACTGATTCATCAGTGAAAAAATATTTTTCACTATTAAATAAGTTAATTTTCACTGATTCATCAGTGAAAAAAAATATTTCTTACTGTCAAATCAGTCAATTTTCACTGAAATAATCAGTAAAATTTGACTGATTTACAGTAACCTCTTTTTAGCTATTTGAATCAGTCAACTTTCACTGATAATCAGTAGAATTTGATTGATTCAAATTCAGAGAGTGGAAAATTCATAGAACTTTTCAGACTAAAATGCGGAACATTGAAAAAAAATATATTAAAAGTTCTGCATTTTATTCTGAAAAGTTCTGAAAATTTTCCAGAACTCTGTTCCGCAAATGCCTGTATCCCCAATTCTTGAACTGTTCTATAAACTTTATTAAACTATTTTTTTTCTGTAAGTATTCCGGCGAATAGATGCCGAGGAACAAATAGTGTTTGCTGCAAAATGGGCTGCACAAATGTTCACTTTAAACTCTTACCAATTATTTACAATGCATTTTTTTATACTGTGTTGTCGATTGAATACGTCATCTAAGCAAACTCCATGTGATTCATGAGTTCAAACTCACACCACTTTCACGATCACGTAATTGCACGGACCTCGAAGGAGAGAATGTATATACGTCAAACACATAAAATCTCACTTCGTTGTTGGATAATGTAAAACAAAGGATGGCTATAAACTTTATTTCAGAACTTGATAATTGTCATCTTTGAAAATTCTTTATTTTGAAAAAATTCATTGTTGAATTAATTATATATTTTTTAATAAGGAATTCCATTATTGGGAATAATGATAAAAAAGAAATAAAAAATAAAAAAAGCCGAAATAATCCAAAGAATCTTTGTTTAATACGAAGTTTGTTTCTAAAAAACTGATCAAGATCAGAGTCAATTTCTAAGATTAATTTTTCAACAATTTTGGTCTTTTCAATAATCTGAAGTAATGTTTGTAGAATTCGTTATATATTTTAATAAGGAATTTCATAATTGGATATGAGAAAAAAGTAAGAAATGAAAAATAAAAAGAATCATAAATAATTCAAAGAATTTTTGTTTAATACCTAGTTTGTTTTTAAAAAAATGATCAATATTAGAGGCAATTTCAAAAAGTAATTTTTTAACGATTTTAAACATTTTAAAATTACAAGATAAAAAACCATTTTGGTTATTTCAGAAAATATTTCCTATCGCGCTTTTCTTCCAGATTTTAGTTTTCCAAAAGATGGAAAAAAATATGATACGGGTTATCATACTTTTATTTGCTTGTATTCAATATTCAGTGAATTATTGAATCAATTATTTAAATTAGTCAGGCTACTGGAAAAACTAGTCAAAAGCTATCTCCATTATTTTTTCCAAAATTTTAAATAAAAAAAAATCTTGTTTATTGATTAATAAAATAACCTGAAAATAAAATGTAAACTTAAATGTTGATTTGACTCAATTCAATTCGAAGTCATACATTATTCAACGTGTTTTAAAGCCAAAATTAACCATTTTTGGAGCCCGTGAAAGTATTTTCCATAAGATCCCATGTTTTATACGACTCACAATTAATTAAATTGTTGTAATTCAAAAGAATAACCTGCCCTGTCGAAAAAAACTAATTTTGACCATTTTTCAGCGTGACCAATCCAAAAGCCAAACTAATTTAATTGAATTGTGCATTTGATAAAATTCTAAGAAAAAAATTTTTTATTTTGCAGTGACGGGATCGTAGGAGACGGAGGGACTCTGGAAAATTTAAATTCACAAAAGAAAATGCAGGGCATAGAAAACGTGGAGGGTGGCATAATGCCACCAAGTACTCTAATGGCAACACCTGGTATAAACAACCCAACCTGGAGCAGACAGCAGGCTGTCAGCGTGAGGCATGCATTCAAACATTATGGCAGTAGCAAAAATCCAAATCATGTTATACAAAACCTTAGTATGACCGTTGCCAAAGGTTCCATGTAAGTATTGATTATAATTTAAAAAACTCTAATTCTCAATTTAAAGACACAGAATTTAAAAACTTCAATTATTCCGGAAGAGAAAAGAAAATCCATTTTCCTTAATAAAGAGATATAAGTGTCTAATATTGTAATAAAAGTAATTCTTATGGTTTCAATCTCACACTGGAAAAAATAGTTGAACCTATAACTGCGACTTGTAAAACATGCCACAGTTACTTTATTAGTTAGTACAATGTGCTTTTTTAGTCAAATTTACTACTTGAGCTCCTGTATTACCAATACAAATTGCATAAACAAAAAAAAATTGTTGTGGCTACCAAACTTGGAGAAAAATCTCGTTCATTGAACAAAACCGTTTTATTGAATTTACAAAGTATTTTATTGATTTATCCAAATTGGTTGGATCTAATAAATACTTGAAATTGATTAAAAGAACTAAAGTATTTGGTTGAATCAACCAAATATCACTAACCAAAGAATTTTATTGAGTCAATTAAATCATTTTTTTGGATCAATTAGATATTTTTAATTATAATTAATTAATTAATTTAATAATTTAATTAATTATAATTCTAAGAATTAGATATTTTGTTGGATCTATCATACATTTTGTTGTCCGAATAGCAACAAAATACTATGGTTGAACCAACACAAATGTGGATTCAACCAAATCTTTCTTATGTGATTCTCTTTTTAGAAAATACTCTTGACTTAATTCTAAACTTTCATATCTTAGCTCATAATTCTCTTTCAAAGAAACCCCATAAATTTCCATATCATTTAAGATGTTTAATCATCAGGATAAAACAAGAAAGATAAAAATAGTATATTATCATAAAAATAGTTAATAAAAGTACTAAATACAACACGTGATTAAAAATACTTTTCATCCAAAAAATTAATCATTGTTTTATAATTAATTATTAATTATATTTATAATTATTATTATATAATTTATAACAATTGATATAACCGCGAATTTGAATTCATATTTTTTTCATAAGCATTGAAATTAGCTGTTGAAGCAATTCAATTTATTACACAAGTTATGCCCCTATTACCATTTGCATAACATTAATTTGTGTAACTAAACCATCAATTATTCAGTTCTGCAATATGGATGTGCATTGTTATAATTTTTCTTAAAATTAATGTAAGTCATCAGCTGTTGATGACAATGTACAACATATGCACTGATACAGCAATTTTAAAATTAAGATATGATTCATTCAGAGAACACTTTCTATTGAGTGAGCAATTGAAGTTTATTAAGCTACTTGATTAATTCAAAGCAATTGGTTGAAAAAATATATAAATATGTTTCAAATAAAGTAGAGTATCCAAAAATATATTTAAATTTATATAATCCTATTTTTTATGACTCATACAGAATAAATATTTAAATTCAGATAATTGTATTACTTTGATTTGTTATTTGGAAAACAAAGAATTCTGATTTTTCTTTTTGGATATAATCATTATTTTCCTAACGTCACGTATTCTTAAATCACAAGTGCAAATCAGAAAGTCCACATGTAGTGTCACGTTCTTAACAGAAACACGTGTTATCCTTTGCAAAGAACAAGATAGACAGATTATTACTAATGGTGATTATCTTATTGCTCATCTATTAATTTTCTGTGTACTTGTCTGAATTACTATTCTTATGCCAATTGACGTATTAAATTGATTATAATAATTGAGCTATACTTTAATCTGTAATTCAGTATAGAATATTCGCTGCAAGACATGAAGTTGACTAAAAATTAACAAACTTGTAAATTTATAAAAAAGAGGTTTTTTCTTTACACTGATATATTCTGTTATTGTTTTCTTTGCGTACGATCAGTAATTAAGTTTAGCACTGAAATTTATTATGGAAAGCAAACTGGTATTATTTATTTAGTTAGTGGTTTTATAATCAATTTACTGATTCTTATTTATTATTAAATTATGTGTTTGAAATATTCGATTACTCTTCCTTTTGCTTATAGAAATTCAAAATTTGTTTTTAAAATACATTTTAATTATTTCAAACAATTGTCAAATTCATAGAATTCAATATTCAAAGCATTCCAGGATAAATATTTATATTGCTGTGGAAAATAAATTAATGATTTTACTTTCCGTTACAAAAAAGTTACTAACTTTTTTTAGGTATCCAAAAGTATTTGTAGTATTTTTTAAATGTTTAATATTTTCTATCTACTCATTATTTATAATATTAGTAAACATTTATCAATTTTAAAATTATAAATTAGATTTCTGAAAAAGGCCCTTTTTTCAACCACTACACAGTATGTCTTATTATTATAAATAGAAGAAATTAACATAACAGTGATGAGACTTTAAAAATAAAATAAAATTGTCAACTGTTAAATAAATGTAAGTAAATAAACTCACGGTAATATTCATTGTCAGTGATTGATCGTTTCTCTCAGAAATCGACGAAGACATGAATTTTGGCATTAGTGGCAGCATCTTGGAGTCTTTATTTTACACTTTGTGCTTCACTCGTTAGTCATTGTTAGCCATCTCACGAGAAAATACCACGAATTGCATGTAACCTCAACTTATGGAGATTGCGTTAACATTTAAGCTCAAAGAAGAAAATTGAATTATAACACTTTATTTCAACGTTTTAAACGAAACCCAAAGAACCACCAACACTGATATAACCTCACTTAACATGAAAGCACTTAACTCACATTTTTGAAAAAGGACAAAGAATACTGGAGTTGCTATTTTTACTCTAAAATAAAATTTTTCTCTAAATTTAATATATGATCCTTAAATATGATTAACTCCAAAAAATCTCAGAGGGAAAATAAAAGTTTGCGCACAACTTAAACGTTGCATAGGTTGCAAATAATGGAACACAATTTAAGAAAAACCTTAGACTAACGGTCGCGTTTCGTGGAAATATTGTGCATTGCATTACTGCTTTTGAAAATTTAAATTTTCGATTATTGAAAATCGAATTATATCGATTAGGCATTTTCACTTCATTAACAGCTAGCTTCACTTCGTCGAACACTGAGGAATTGCTGTTATTAGAAATGTATAATAAAATTATTAAAATAAAAATTTTGTCAAAATTAGTCGAATTTATTGTTAGATAAAATATAAAAAAACCATAACCTCTCAATTTGATAAAACGCGCATAATATTTTTGTAAATAGATTAATAAATAGGGAGAAACTTAATTTATAAAACAATATTTTATAAAGGCTCAAAATAAAATAAATTTTTTAGAAATTAATTATAATATTAAATTAATTGCTGTTACTAAATCGACCTTTAGTCATTCTAAACTCATTAGATGTAAACAGACTTCACTCACTAAATACCTTTCTATCAGCTGTTCGTGAAGCACGTTGACCGCATTTACTATTTATCATCGGTGAAAGCAATACAGCTCAATATATTGCTACCTACTGCATGACCTGAACGAATAATAATTTAGTGTTTCACAGAATTATATTTTTAAAATTAAATTAGACATAAAATACAAACCTGATGGTAAAATTAATTAATGCAAAATGCATTTTTTGTATGAAAAATATTAATAAAATTCGTCAAAAATATAACACTATTTGAAACTTTGATTCCTTTTTAAAATTCCCATTTTAGCACATAGCATTATTTCACATATTCTTCAATTTTTTCAATACTCTTAAAAAATTATAAATAAAAATGAGGATTTTTTATAATTAGCTATGATAAAATTTTATAAATGAGGTATCAGGAGTGGATTCTAAATTTCCAACTAGGTTCTCAATCTACAACAAAGCATATAATATTTTTACATGATCACATAGTTGTGAATTCGTCTCGTGAAAAAGTCAATTTCCAAATAAATTTTAAACGGCACTAGCGTCAAAACATAATAAATTTTATATCAGCTTGAAGATATTGAGCAATGAACCCAGTAAGAAGGCTTGAATTGAATAGGATTAAAAAAATTAATTCCATTTAATACCTGATTTTTCCTTTGTGTCTTATTCTGTTAGTGGTAAAAGAAAAAAAGCATAATCCAATTCATGTTAATTAACATAGGAAAAGAAAAGGAAGTGAATTAAAGGGAATCAAAAAATACGAGAATGCGAAGAAAATAATAGCAATTTTATTCTACTTTGTGGAATTAAAATAAATTTTTTGTTACGCAACCAAATATTTGAATAATAATTTCAATTTTTTGATGACTGGAAATTAAGGGTGAGGGAGTGAAAGATAAAAATACTGTGAACACGTTTCTTTATTAAACCTCTGTAATAAGTTATATTTTCACTGTTATTTAACCAACACTTTCTTATCAAGTTGACGTTTAAAAGATATTCAATTGTTTATATATTTATTTATAACTTTCTAAAATGTATGAGGTTCATTTCATTTGTACCTAGAATTCATAAGAATAAAATACCTACGAAACAAATTTCAAATATTGGAATTAAAAGTACACAATCTCTTCTTAATATAAAGTAGAATTCGTTCAAATTAAATGTTTCAAATTTATATTCCAGAAAAAAGAATCAAAAGCAGTTTCATACACTAATTGATTTCAAGAACTGGAATGAATTAAATAAACCTATAACGTATTCCTCTTAACGGAATACAAAACAATATAATATAGATAATCTTTGTTGGAACTAGAACGAATTAAACGAAATAAAAATATATTCTACTTTATGGAATTTAACAAAAATGATAGTACGTTTTGTGAATAGAACAGAATTAAGATTTACAAAAAACCTATTCCCGCTATGTGAATTAGACTTCAGGGAAAAATCAGGTATTAAGTAAAATAAAAAAATCACTACTTTCACGTTAAACTGTGAAATTTTAAATTCTATTCAATTCAAGCCTTCTTACGTGTATAAAAATTGTTAATTTTACGGAGAATTCCTTGTCATTCAATAAAGTAGATTTTCTTCAATATTGATAGATAGCTAAATTGTTAAATTTGTTTTATAAAAAATAGAATTCCTGTTTTCTGATTTTGCAAATAATAAAATTAACATATTTCGTAAAATATTTGAAATTATGTTTCACATAATATTAAATGTCATCAAGACTCGATGACGGCATATCGAATCTTGGTAATCTCAGTGAAAGTCAAATGAATGAAAAATTCTTTCTTCTTTCCAGATACGGTCTTTTAGGTGCTAGTGGCTGTGGAAAAACTACCTTACTGTCTTGTATTGTGGGAAGAAGAAGACTAAATTCAGGTGAAATCTGGGTGTTAGGTGGAAAACCAGGCACAAAAGGTTCCGGAGTACCTGGAAAAAGAGTAGGTTATATGCCACAAGAAATTGCACTTTATGGAGAATTTACAATCAGGGAAACCATGATGTACTTTGGCTGGATCTTCGGCATGTGCACCGCAGAAATAGTCGAAAGGTTACGATTTCTCCTGCAATTCCTTGATCTTCCTTCACAAAATCGACTTGTTAAAAATCTTAGGTGAGTTGCTTTTTATTTTTTATTATCTGCAACAATCAGTTATATTTTATTAAATTCACTCAGCTTCTCCAAAATTGCTCTAACTTTGTCTCATATTGTAGAAATAATTTTATTCAAGTTTTTCTTCAACTTCCTGCAAATTATAAAGATTATCTATTTGTAAATTAAATAATTAAATAAAAATATAAACTCTATTCACTGAAATTTAAAACTACAATAAATACTTCATTAATTTTAGTGTTCAAAATAATTACGCATTTTTAAAATTTTAGTGGTGGTCAACAAAGACGAGTTTCTTTTGCTGTAGCTCTAATGCACGACCCAGAACTTCTAATCTTAGATGAACCAACAGTAGGTGTAGACCCACTTTTAAGGCAAAGGTAAGTCCCATTAATCCTTTTAGTGCCAAACAACGATATATCATTGCATATGGGATGGTATGGCCATTGCTTGGCACTAAAAGGGTTAATTTATTTAACCAGGTAATTTTTTTTTGGTAAGACCTAGAATCAGAAAATTAAAATTAAGCTATTAAATATCTGAAATATTTCATTAAAAGACATAAATATTTTGCAATTTGAATGTATTTAGCTTGAAAATTGATTCAAAATACCTATAAAATTTCAAAAAGGTGTTTTTTTACAACACTTCTCTAAACTATTTTCAAGTTTCAGAATTACTTCTAAAATAAAAAGGGTTTGAATAATGCATTTATCATTTACTTTTATTTTATTGAGATCATAACTCACGTGATATTAATCTTCATGGAAAGGAGAAATTACTCTTTGTCACGTCTCAATCAATTGAATTCGAAAAGATTGAAAATGAGTCTTGTAAAGGAAAACTGAAAAATAGATTAATAGCGAAAACAGAAACTTTAAAATTTAAACATTAAATCATGTTAAAATCTTTCGGACGATCAAACTATACAGTTTAAAGCAATCTAGCCATTTAATTTTATCTCAAATTATAATAATATTTTTTAATCTCCATAGAAGCTTCTTTCTTTAGATTTTCATGCTGTAAACTATATTAATTGTTCTACGAATTATTCTTGAACAACAGAAAGATTTATTGAAGCACTTTGATTAATAAATACACAGTACACAATCCTGCAAAAGCATACGTTCATAAGTGTATAAAAAAAAGGTCGTAGAGTGCAATCCTAATGACGTCAACTCCATAAGACGGCCGTCACGATGCAAAACTGCTGGTTGTTTTCTGACCGACCGTGAAGAACCAGTTTTGCAAACACGAAAAACTATCAAAAAGTTGATCGTTCAAAGCATTCTCTGAAAATAAAAATTTTCCATTTATTTTTGGCAAAATAAATTAAATTTTTTAAAAAGTGGCTGAAATTAAGAAAGTCTTAAACCGAATTATTTCATCATGTCAAAATATAACAGCAAGTTTAAATTACATTAATAACAAGATTGGTAACTTATAAAAATGACATTATTTTTTTTTTCAAACAAGCAATCAAAAAAATTGTTGACATACCTTTAGACTCAATAAAAACCCAAAGGAACAGAATGCTATTGATGATTTCAAGAAATTATTAGCCAATCTCGATTTGAATATTGTGTCGAATCGCCTAAATTGAAGCTGAAATAATTCTTTCAAGGTTTCGAAACTTGTGACGATTGTGGTGAAGCGCGCGAATAATAATTATTCTTATCACGTATTTTTATTGCCAACCTCGCCTCGATCTGGGTTCGCATCTATTCTGCAGAAACCGTCAATCTAGTTGAGAAAAGATTATGACAGCGTCAAAATTCCAAACGTAAATAGCGCTCATATAACGGCCAACATTATAATTTAATCATTAAACCGGTTTAATGATCTAAGAAGGAATACATATTTTCCAAGTTTCTGTATGTTCTTTTATTTCAATTTTGACTAAATATTTTACCATCTATTTAAGAAAGATATTAACTTTCCATTAGGATCTATCAAGAATTTGTATTTTTTAAATTAGCATCAAGAAAAAATCAAAGTTTATTCTAAATATGATTTTTATGAACAATGAAAAATTATTCATTGAATCAAATTGTTTTTCAATTTATGCTTGATTCCCACCTGATTCTCATCCCTTAATTGCTGAAAATTTTCCGCAATCAAAGTATTATTTCTGGTTAAATAGAACACTCAAGTCAAATACTTTCGGTTACATTTGACTGGTGAAATAAGAAGCTTCCATCTTTTATCTGTTAAAAACCATAATTCTGTTCACATGACTGGAAAAATTATAACATTGTTGATCTTCTTCCTGGTTGGATATGAAAATAATGTTTGATTATGTGATATTATGTAATGTGAACGATAAACGGCGATAACACACGCATAAATTATGATTTGTAATAGTAAAAGTCGACTTTTACTGAACATAATCGGATTTGACTTCCTTTTATTATTATGAATCGACAGTTACAAAAAGTAAGCTTCTGTGAAATTATTATTATTACGCCATATTGTACTTGGCATGTTCTGTTACGATTATTAACTCATGGAAAATAAGCCAGTTACAAATATTGCATCAGGGAAACATTCTTCGAAAGCTAATTCTTTTGTTTCGAGGATATTTCTTTCATTTTTCTGTCTGTGAATGCTTGCTCATGAATTAAGTTCTAAACAACACTTCCATCACCTGACCACACTAGTTAAGCTAGCATAGTTTTAACCAAGATTGAGGACAAAATCTTCAAGTAAAAATTATATTAGTTAAATTTAATGTGAAGATACAAAAAAATGATGTTAAGAAATTAAGTAAAAGTAAGGCACCAATTGAAAGAAAAAGTGAAAGTTAATAAAGCATGAAGTAAATGAAATATAATTTGAGATGACACATGTAGTGAGTACTCAAAGTGAATTGAAAAAAATATATTATTCTTTGAAGAATCCCTGGTACTAATTAAATAATCAAACCTTCATTAATTCTGATTAAATTTATGTTCTATTCGTTTTTTGCCATCCTGAAGTCGATTTTTAAAGCGATAAATTTGCTTATTCAAGATGTAATCCGTCTACGCTTAATTAGTGTCACGACCCATATGAAACTAACGCTACCAAAGGTTTAGCACCGATTGCAAAAAAATTATTATGTACAAAAAATAAATAAACGAGAATAACGAAATAAAAAATTCCAATGAATGATAAACTTTTGAAAATGTATGAAATTGACTTACGTCCTCTTTAACAATTAATTGAAAATTTGATAGATTGGATTCTGATAATTCTAAATCTTTCTTAAAAATTAAAGATACCGATAAATCTTACTGCTTTGAAATAAACTTCGCGGTGATGATTCTATTTATAATATGAACTTTAATTTTCATTCTAGTATTTGGAATCACTTGGTGCAAATTACCAAAGATGGAAATAAAACAGTCATCATTACAACACATTACATTGAGGAAGCCAGACAAGCACATACGGTAAGCTCTTAATTTTAATTATTTAATTTGAACCAGTTAATTTATAGGTGAATTTTTATAGTATAGTTAGATTAAAAGTAAATAATAGCTTCTCCCATTATAAATCCAATTTTCATTTTTTTTCAACAATTTTTTATCTGCAGATTGGTCTCATGAGAAGTGGAAGATTATTGGCTGAGGAATCACCAAGAGCTCTTCTTCAGATGTACAGCTGTGCCTCTCTCGAGGAAGTTTTTTTAAAACTCTCCAGAAAGCAAGGACAATATGCCCCACCCACAGAACTTAATATATCTAATAATATTAGTCTGGTAGGTGCAGACTGAGAGTCAAAAGTTGATATAATATACAATTTATAAGAAAAATTCTGTTCTAATCTTTGAACTTTTTATTAATAACTATATCTATCGTAATATTAGATCATTTATTAGTTAAAGAAATGTAGGTTTGTTTAATCGTTGGAAAAATACCAATCTGTTTTTGATAAAAAATGTAGCCATTTTTGCGCTCTGTATTATAAATGAACCAATGCTATTTATAACATCAAAAATTTAAATATTATGATCTTAAATACGTTTTAAAAGCAAATTTCTTTCATGATGCTGAGTCAAAGTCCACCGAAAAATCTTCTCCTACAATTTAAATAAACTTATCATAAATTAGCTTCTTTAAAATTGAAAAATCTATCACATTGCAAAACCAGTTTGAATATTAAAACCATTCCCGTTACTTTATAATTTTTTCCAATAAATAATTTATATTATAGGTATGAATGAGGAGGTTTTTATTGCGAATAAAACTGAATAGATAACAAAACAGACTATAAGCGTTCTAATAACTTCTAGATTAGATTTAATAGGCTCTAGATCTAATTTGATTTTATTTTCTTAACACCTGCTTTCGTAATTGTTAACTCTCGATCTCGTTTATTAACAGGCTTCCTTAAACTGGGGTAAAAAAGATGAACCAGTCTATGTGACAGAAGAGTCTGGAGTTGTTGGCCTCAACTTTCATCAAAGCAAAGAAGTCCTCATTCACGACACAACCAATGGAGTTGGCAGTCATTATGACGTAAGAATCTAAGAAATTCAATCAAAACTAAATTCAAAAACTAAACTCTGCATTTAAAGAAAAGCCTAATGCTATTCAATTTATCTTAATTAAAGATGTGTTTGGTGAAAATACAATTTTATGCCAGGTGATTTAATTCTTAATTATCCCAAGAATGGAGTAAATTAAAGTTCTGACAAACATTGGAGTAATTTAAAATCAATTACGTAAGTTAGTTATAAAAGTGATTAAATTAAGTTTTTCTGAAATAGTTGAACGGAAAACCACTGCCAGGAGTCAAGGATGACTCGACAGTAGAGTGTGAAGACTGTGACTTTACTGATTGCTACAAGGTCACGAGCCCAGGAAAGATTAGGGCTCTCTTGCAGAAAAACTTTCTGCGAATGTGGAGGAACGTTGGGTTAGTATTCGCATGTCATTACTGCGTTCTGACCCGGTTTAAAATCTTGAATAATAATAAATTAAAACATTTAGAAAACGATTTATAATCTTTATCAGAATCATCATCAGAGAATTCCCAGTCACGCAACCATTACTTAGAATGTTAATTTCCAGTTCTAAAACATGTTATAGGATTGAAAATTAATTTGATACTCTAAAATCTTCTTTCCAAATTAAATATATATAAATTAATTACAGTGTGATGCTTTTCATCTTCGCCCTGCCAGTGATGCAAGTAATTCTCTTCTGCCTGGCAATCGGTAGAGATCCTACGGGACTAAAATTAGCGATAGTCAATCACGAGATGCCTTATGAAAACATAACTAGTTGTCCAGTTAACACAAACTGTACATTTGAATACCTCAGCTGTCGATATTTAAGTTTTCTCGACAACGTAACAATGGTGAAAGTAAGTTTCCATTTTTAAATTCAAGGTAAAAATCTGGTTAATTTTGAAATTATTAACACTTTTTATTTGAATTTAGGAATACTATCCAGATCCTGAATCAGCTCAAGAGGCAGTACGGAGGGGTAATGCCTGGGGAACACTATATTTCACAAAAGAATTCTCCGAAGCTCTGATGGCTAGGATGGTTTTAGGTAAAGAGTCCGATGAAGATACTCTGGATCAGAGTGAGATCAGAGTCTGGCTTGATATGTCTAGTAAGTTTGAGATTATCAATTATGTTTTATACATTTCGGCTGCAAAAAATAATAAGTATCTAATTTTATTTTAGAAGTATAATAATTTAATAATTCTGAGTTAATTATAATTGTAGATCAGCAAATCGGTTTGATGTTGGCGCGAAATCTTCAATATTCTTACAGAGATTTCGCAAAAGACCTACTTTCGGTTTGTGGCCGTAATACAAAATTGGCTGATGTACCGATTCAGTTCAAAGAACCGATTTATGGTACAAATGAACCCAGCTTCACAGACTTTGTAGCTCCTGGAGTTATTTTAACGTGAGAATTTTAAACTTTTAACAGTTCAAGTAATTTTTTACTTACTAGGTTCCTTGATTTATGTCCTTAATCTTTTAGAATCGTCTTCTTTTTGGCGGTCGCCTTAACATCCTCAGCTCTCATCATTGAAAGAATGGAGGGTCTGCTAGATCGCAGTTGGGTTGCTGGTGTATCGCCGGGAGAAATTCTTTTCTCACATGTTGTTACACAATTCGTCGTCATGTGTGGTCAAACAGCCCTGGTTCTTATCTTTATGATTCTTGTTTTTGGAGTTCAATGCAAGGGTGATATTGGTTTTGTCATTGTCCTTACGATTCTCCAAGGCTTGTGTGGCATGTGCTTCGGTAAGCATAAAACATCACCTGCAAAATTAATTATAAATCAAAACTCTGAAAAAAAAACATTATATTTTACAAAAATAGAACATTTTCGGATTTTAAGATATGCAGAAAAATTGAAACTCTTATTTTTCCTTTGTTTTGAATTATTTTTAGTATAAAAATTTAATATCTTTTCAAGGCATAATTATGATTAGAAATTATTAATAATCAAAGCTATTCGCGAACCTTTCGACCAGAGGCGTAATTATATTTACATTGCAACAGCATTTGTACACGTAAATCGTACAAAAAAGAGAGTTGGTTTGCAAGTGGTTTTGCAGATATGTAACCGTTAAATACCTATATAAGCTCTTGCGCAAGAATGTAAATTATGAGTACACTGTTAATGATTACAAATTAGCAATGTTTTTTTAGCAATTCTATTTCTTATAAAATCTATTTATTGACCCTTAAATGGCCATAATAATTGATCTATTTTCAAACAGTAAAAATGAAAGTAATTTTTCATATTGTGAAATCAATTTAAATTTATAAAATATGCATATTACATCCACACTTAATGGATTGATGAATTTGAAATTTAGATCAATTAGCCTCTATAATACAATTATTCTCTGAAACTGCCAGCAAAGTACAAATTTTATTAAAGAGTTAAGACGTATTAAGCATTCTTTATTATATTTTCAAAAATAAATCAAATAATAAATTTTGACTATTTTTACAGGCTTTGTGATCTCAGCGATTTGCGAACTCGAAAGAAACGCCATTCAATTAGCTCTGGGCAGTTTCTATCCAACTCTCCTTCTTAGCGGTAAGTGTTTTAAATAATACATTTATTTTAAACAGAAACACGAAATTCTTCATGTTAATATCTAATTTATTGGATGTTTAAGGAATTTAAGTTTTAAATTATCAGAACTAATTATTAATAAGTCTTGCTTTTAACTTTATTAAGTAAAATATTAAAGTGAAAATAAATATTCCAGGGTTTTCCCAGCTTTTAATAGAAAATTAGTTTGGTTATTCTAGATAGATTTTTTATACCTCGATCCATCAAATAATATGCATGTATGTAATATGCATTTTTTTCAATCGCTAATTTTTTCAATTTCAACTATATAGTTTAAATATTTTTAATTATTATATTCATTTATAAATTATAATAAAACAATTTTAATTAAAGAATTTCCTCCATTAAATCATATGTATGAGATAAATAATTTTGTGTATAATATTAAATTTATAATATCAATATGTTATTTATGTTTGAATAAATTAATATTCAAGGTAAATTCAAGTTTTTAAGAACTGTTAGATACTTTGATAACCGTAAAAAAACTAATAGTTTTCTGTTCTTTATTGAATTCAGGAGTAATTTGGCCAGTGGAGGGAATGCCAATCGTTCTGCGATATGTCTCACAAGGATTGCCCTTGACGATGGCCACTACTTCGCTTCGGTCTATGCTAACCCGTGGATGGACTATCTCAGAGCCTGACGTCTACAACGGTTTTATTTCCACCATTGTCTGGATCGTCGTGTTCTTAACGATAAGCATGCTCGTCCTCAAATTCAAACGTGGATAAAATTTTAAATTCCATTCAGGGTGCTTTCGAAAGCTCCCTATGTGTACAGTATATTGAATTCACAAGAGTGGAGGAAATGAGAAAATGCACCCGAACGATCCAGAGCTAGGAAAAAAAAACTCCTCCAAGGAAGTGTTAAACAATCTTATTTAATCGAGTCAAATTTAAAACAATTGACTAACTATTTTATCAGAAAGATGATCATTTTTATAGAAAAAAGTGATACATATTTTAAACATAATTTGATTGTTGCCAGAAACATCCCAAATTTTAATATTTCAAGAAAATTTACAAGGCAAAATAGAAATTAGAGGATTAAAGTTAAGGAAAGTATATGAGGAATCTTGATAAGTAAAATACCCGAGGATGTTTATTTACCACATATATATTTTTTTGGTCAAATAAAACCAAATAAACATAGAAAATTAGAAATAAATGTGATAAATAAACCTCGGAGCGAAGAAATATTTATTTTCCTTAAAAAAAATATTTATTAGAGGCAAATAAATCTACGTATTATCTTTTACTTTTCTCGATGATTCATTTTGGATTTTCCTGAAAGTGAATCTTCTGAAGTAAAAATAACAAAGGCTAGAACTTTCTTTGAGTCGAGAGAGTACATTCGACTTGAAGAAAGCCGCAATTTTAGAATATGTTGACTGTGAAGATACTTAATCAGGAAAAATTTCTTTTCTTGACTATTTTTAAGACTCTGGATCGTCGCCTCATGCCACAAAGTGCCCATTCACTTGGAGACGGCTTATTCCAAGAAACTTACAAGTTTCCTGTGGTAGAAAGTGCTTGCGTGATTGTTGAGTGTGCTTGGGACAGAGAGTAGTTTCTACGTGTTCTCATACTGTAACTTATATTCGTTCGAAAGTCGCAATCGCCTTTTAAAGATGCGAAACGCAGGACCTAAGGGCCTAAATTTATCGTGGGACGCTTACTAAAAAGAAAGAGAATTAGTTATTATAAAAATCTGCGGAATTTTTCGAAATTCCTATTTAGAGCAATTTTATCTATACAAATTATACTAGACCCTGTAGGAAAGATTGATTTGTCAACAAACCTGGCTAGGTATACTTAAAGTTTAACTTGAAAAAGTTATAAATATTTTTTTCACTATATTTTATATATGTAAATTTATTTGAAAAAATGAATAAGTTTGTGTCTGTCTTTTTTCTAGAGTTATTGAAATTATTATATATTTATTTTAAAAGTTAAATTTTGAGAAGGCGATCAATTTGAAAGCTCAAGTCAGAGAAAAGATTTCAGAGAATGGAAATTTGATTGCTATAATATATTACCGCGACGATTGTAAATATGTATATGCACATTCTATTTCGAAGACATTTTCATATATAGAGAATTTAATTAGTTTAAATCACTATAAATGAAACTAAATTCGAACCCAGTTTTTATTAGATTTAGTTAAAGTCCCTGAATTCTTTCTCTTTCAATATTAAAGTAATTGAGTTTTAGGTCTATACATTTTTTCCAATTCTTAAGGAGCATTTATGATAATGACTATTCTAAATGCTCTCAACCTTAGATCAAGGCCGTTTTATTAATTTTTCTATGCTGCGGCTGTTTTATCTGCTTGACAGATGAACTTCATATTTTTATATAATAAATTATGAAGCAGCTGTGCGATATTAGCATTCTTCTTTTAAAATTAGAGACGTTCAGAACTTATAGATGTATTGAATGTCTTAAAAATTAATTTTCCAAGTGCCTGTAAACTATTTTTGATAGATTTGAGAAGTCTGATTTTTTCACAGCCACCAGTTTTATAAATCGAAGACTGTTTAGAAGGCCATGTGAACAAATTGCCTGCGATCTGAAATATTTCTTTTATCTTTTAAATGTAAATTACATACAATTAGGGAAAGAATTTTATAAATAAGAAAAGTATTTTAACTCTACACGAGCGTACCTCGGGTAAATTGGTCCCGGGATGAAGGGGGTTTGTAATTAGAGTTTAAAAATAAAATAAGTTGTTATAGGTAGTAGTTGGTTAGTTGTAGGACGAATTCTACTTGCCCATGACTTAAGTGTATGTATTATTTAACTTGTATTAATTATAAATATAAAACCCCATTTTCAAACTTTCATTCTGTACTTTTTTGAGCTCTTAGAATTAAAACCTCAGAAAATACAATACTGATAATAAAAAACTTTATAAAAGCCTTTAATTACCTTATTGCATACAATTTTCTTCACGACTTAGAGTTAGTTACTGTAGTTAATATATTGAGAATATAAAAAAACCATTAATGTTTCATGCAGATCTCTTGTCTTGAACTTCAGTAGTTTCCTGTAAAAAAATAAGATATATTGAAAAGACATTAAAAACTATTATAAAAAGAGTTCATATTTGCATGATTGTAACAATTCGAATACAGAAAGGAATCAAAGATCAAAGCAAACAGCAAAAAGTGAAATTTACAATTAAAATAGGATAATTAATTAAAGCAAGGTTACACGACAGTTTAATCGATGATACTTCTTTGATTTCTTTTGGATGTTGTTAAAGTCCTTTTTCTTAATTAGGTATTTGAGTCATTTAAAATCTACTTACTCTCGTCATAAAATTGCTTTATACTTTTCGCTTTCAGCAAGCCAGCCTGAGTTTTCTTCAACGATTTTTTTCCAATGAGCTAAAAAGGAGATGCATGCCTAAATTATTTAATTTCAATTTTCAAATCTTAACTAGATTTTTTTTTGTGGCCTACCTTTTAAATTTTCAAGACTATCGTCAGTACCGCCATATTCTATAGGAAGAATTTCAGGTGAAACTGTTCCAGCAATTCCTCGTCGATGAATTTTTACTCTCTGGCGGAGTTTCGCGGTCATAAAACTTTTAAAAACGTTCAGTACAACATTTACATACACTGGCGCATTGATAAAATTCAAGGATCCTATTCTGATTGGATAACACCCTTGCCAAGAGTGAACTAATTGCTTTATTACATTTGGTGTCAACTGCAAGGCGTGGCCTAAAGATACTGATTCTAAATCTAGTACTGCAACAATTCCATGCAAAGAAATTGAAACACTGTCTCTAGTTGCAATTTCCAAAACCATCATTCCAGCCTAAAATAATTAAAATGTTTCGTTCAATTAAAAATTTAACATTAAAAATTAATTTCTTCAGCTTAAAAGTAAAATATTTTTAGTTTACTTTAATACATTTTTCTGTGTGTAATTTTTTAGATTTCCGGTCCTATTAGATTCCCTACAGGTAATATATATTTTTCATGTTATTACCTTCACAACATCAGCAAATTTGTACTTATTAGGATCATGGACGGCAACTCTTATAATTATCACCATTTTACCTTGATTATCTAATTTTCGTAATGGCAAAAATACTCTGAAAAAAGAGAAAGAAGATTTTTATAAAATACAGTTTTAAAGTTTAATATAGCATACAATATGTGTCAATAATGTATTTACTTCATGCAGCTTGATGTTATTATTATATTTATATATCGTAGTAAAATCAAAGAAAAAAGTTAAAATTGTAATCCAAGTTTTACCCAAGATTAAATAATGCCTGCAATTCTGGTAAAAAAGGATTTCGACCACAAAACCATTCTGGAATTAAGGCTCTCTGCTGGTGATAATTTCTTAATTTCCATTTGGTTTTGTCAACATTAAACTTGCAGCTTCTCAGGAAATATAAAATGAAATTGTCATCTGCGTAAAGTCACCGAAAATAAATTTAATCCTAAAGATTATAATATAATTATTCCTATTCAATTCGTGGAATATTTTTACGATTGCAAGAGTTGAAATATTCAGTAACGAAGATTGAGATCAATTAAGGGCATCGCGAGGTCTTTATTAATTGATGAATAATAACTGAGGTGAATTACAATAATTATTATTATTGCATAGATACTTTACATGATTTCATTATTATAAATCATGAGTCAAAAACATTCACTTTTTTAATTACGATAGAAGAGATTTTCTAACCTTATAAATTAAAATAATAATAGGTACAATTTCAAAGGGTTTTGAAGACAATCGCATGAAAGTTAGAAAAAAATAAAACAGGAAAGTAGGTGCACTTTAAGAGTTTTTACTACTACACTGAAGCAAAAAAGTTTAGTATACAAAGGTAATTTACTCAATTTTTTATTAATCATCAATCCTAACAATACTTTTTCAAAATTATTCCAGTAAAAAATTATCTTCCAAATTTTTTAATTTCCGGTTAACTTTTACAAAAATTCCTAAATTTCAAATAAAACAATACAAGTTCAAATATACCCGTGCGCGCGCAGAGATCTTCACTGTTTAAAATCCATTGCCTAATTTCCTCAATTTTGTTTCCTCTGATTTCATCTGTTTCATTCAAATTATTAGCAGCATATTCTTTTTGTTCTACTGTAAGTAAATTCAAATCAACAGCTGATGCATCGGACATTGTTCATTAGCAGTTCTTTCAATAAAATACTATAAAATTTCTCCTTCGATGAAAGGAAATGCACTGCTTAGAAGTTGTCACTTAAGAATTGCGCAATTAAAACTGTAAAAAAGTATTCTGCTAATAAAAAAATAACATTGGAAACGAATTGATTATATTATTATTATTATATATTATCATATAACTGACGCTACCGCAATTTTAAAAAATTACGCCTTACTATTTGACGGACACCCACAGATAAACCTAATCATTCCGTAAAGCTTGATTAGTCGACTGTGGACTTTGATTAGCTTATAACTAGCGCAGTACTATTATTTTTCTACTATACTCTCAAGATCCAGACTCATTGGAGTGAATAGAAAATGCATATCATTATTGGAAATAATATATTCACTCCGCAGGAAACAGGACACTGAACACTCAATGATAACCGTAACAACAGTTATGAACAGTTAGGAGATATTGAGGTAACAACAATGAACAATGTACAATGATATCCTGAGCAAACAATTTCAAATTGAAACTGCTGCTGCCTAGCGGAACTTATTGTAAATTTTGCCTTATCAAAATCAAGGCTTGGAGTGGTTAGGTGGTCCAAAGGGTGATATAAAGGGTTGGGTTAGTACATGTAGTAAGTAGCATAAAAGCAGTTTATTGTTTACTGCAGTTTTCAGCACATGAAATATTTCAATATCAATATTTTCAGTGTCAAAGCTCTTTGAGGAAAACAAACAAAAATTAATTTTAAAAAAATGAAACTGTAAATTTTCATTAAATTTTCGCGGCTTTGGTAAATTACGGAATTTTTTGTTGTTAGCTTCTTCAATTTTAGCATGATAATTCAATTCCCTTTACAAATATAAATATTATATTTTCAAATCTATTTTATGTAACACCACTCTTGAAAAAATATTATTTCAAACAAATTTCAATTTGTAAAATTTTGCAAAATTGATTGTATTTTGATTGTATGTAAAACGACGAGAAATTTAAATTCAAAAATGTATCTTTTGCCCTCTGCAGGTTAGAGTACGAACTAGTAATGAAATGTTTTAACTTTTTCACACTGTTCCTTTGTGCTTTCCCATCACATTTACGATTCAATCGATGACGGTGACGTGTCAGCAGCGCACCACGTGGATGTGGATGTTTGATGAAGTTTGTTCGACACGTAGCAGAAGCGTCGTCTACTTTTCGGACGTGTTAAACAACGGGAAAACAACGATTCACATACTGACGATAGGGTCTCGTTTTTTCAAGTCAATCGCTTCAGAATAATTTCTCTGCTTAACATTTTCGTCTACAAACTTTGTGAATTGTAAATTTGTTATTATAAATTCTATTTCGTGATTTTGAACTACACATTTTTCAATCTAGTATCACCTGCTTGTTACTTCCAGGAAGCTCAATTACTCCAAAAATGGTGAGTGAAGATTTTGTTAGAATATATTTATCTTTGAACATTTTTAAATTAGATTCGTTTATAGTTATTTTGGGGGATTTGAAACTGTACTTAAATCGCGTTTATAAACTTTGCAAATTCACAGCTTTACTAAATTTAATAAGTCTATAAAAATTTCTAAAAGAAATAAAAATTTTTAAATTATTTATATTTATTGTAATTTATATGTAAAAACATATTTCCACCTGGAAATTTTCATAAAAAATGTATTTTGAGAACTGGAATTTCTTATTTATTATTTTAATTAGTAAAATATTAAAAAAGTGTTCTTGTTTTCAAAGCCTGCTGCTCCAAGTTCTACGTCAGTGGGGGCAGCGAGTCGCTCGCCAAGCAAAGCAGTAGCTCCTCGTGCTGGAGGCGGAGGAACTGTTCGGCAACGAAAAGCTGCTCCAGCCACTTCAGCCAGGAATAGGAGTACAGGCACCAATTCTGGTGGAATGTGGAGGTTTTACACTGATGACTCCCCCGGAATCAAAGTGTAAGTGAAAGATGTAAAATTGATGATTTCATTGCAAATCCTAAAGTATTTCTACTCCAAAAATTATTCCAATTTCAATTAATTAAAATGTTAAGAAGCTTTTTAATGCAGTTAAAATTTAAAATATTAATTATAAATTTCAACTTTTATTATGGATTTATCCCATGAAGCAATCGAAAGACCTGGGCTTGAATCCCAGCGCATTCGAAAGTCTTTTTTTCCGCGGAAAGATTTCAAATTCTTAAATTTAAATTTAATTTGCATTTATTTGCGATATAAGAGTTTGAAATTGTCTACCAGGACACCTGTCGGTAACGTATCTATCTGATACGCGACTAGTGATTCTCCGATAATGTAGGCGGTGGCAGAAATTTCAAACTCAACTAATTAATTTGAAATCATTATACATAATATTTAAATTTATTATATAAAATAAAATTAATCTGAACCATTATTCTTCAAATTATGATCTTATTTAAATCTTGATTTTTTTCAGTGGACCAGTCCCAGTTCTCGTCATGTCCCTGTTGTTCATCGCCTCCGTATTCATGCTTCACATTTGGGGTAAATACACCCGATCTTAAGCATTAAATGTGATTCGCGTAAAAAGACTATAAATTCATGAAACAAAGTTGTCCTGAGGACAAACCTGCATCGTTTTTTGTAAACGCGATGCTTCTTAAACTTCCATTTCAACTGTATTTTTTCAGAATATCATGAAATCATGATAATTCGAAGTATATTATATAAATTATTTACAACAATTGATTGTAGCGGTATTACCATATCCTATGCTAAACTCAATTTATTTCTATTGTACAATCACTTTTTTCCGACCTGAATTCTTCTTGAGACCGAAAAATCAAACTTTCCTTATTAAACTCATTTGTAATTTATTATTGATTATTGTATATTTCACACACAGAACTATTAGGAAACTTAATAGCGTTTTTTGTGATTTATTGATATTAAGATAAAGCGAATTATGTAACGGAAATTTTGTTGATGTGACAGAAAACACTTGTAAAGTTTCGAGTTAATATATCTTTATTTTATAACAATATATTATTTCATTTAACAATATTCAGTACCTCGTTATCTCGCATTTACACGCGATCTTCTTTCCTGGAGTATAATCGACTATCATTACGGAAAATATTACACTATTACGACACTGAATCTACTCAGTAAGTATTTCTGGGTGGAAAAATGTAAATCTATGGGTACCGATCGCATTGTTGAAAACCATTCAAAAGTGTAAAATTTTCTTGTGCAAAATTTCTATACGCTCATATACACTATGTACATTTTTATACACTCATTTGTTAAAAAAATATATATCTCCTACTGTATAGACATTCCCTGTAAAAAGTTCTTTAGATTTTTTTTAAATACGTAGATTACATTTTATAACGGTCATGATAATTTTGCACTTATATTCGCAACGTGGATTAATCAACCCTTCAATTTTTCAAATCAAAAAAGAAATGAAAAAGAAGCATAGCCTCAACAAAATCATGATCATAGTTGAAAAAATATCTTTCAAAATATTCATATAAAAAATTTTAATTTTGACTTTATTGTACAAAGTCAGTAACAAAAAGTCTATAAGAAAATAATAAATCGCAAATTAAAGGGTTGATTTACCGTTAATTTATCGAATCTGGCATTGTCCATTGAATTCTGTTACAGAATTCTTCAAAAAAGGAGAGCACATACGTCACGAAAATGTGACTTGAGAATATTTTATTCATTTGCAACTTGATTTGTTGATTGAGTATCCATTGTTTCGATCGGATCAGCGATAACTATGTCTGTATGGTCAGGCTCCTTGTGAAGAGCAATCATAATTTTCTCTTCGTTGGAAGATTGGCTATCCGAAGAGCCTTCTTGCGTTGAAGTAGCGGCCTCCTGGAACAAATTTCAGAACTATTAATCCCATTCTTTTAACTTTTTCAAATCATTGAATTTACAGAAATTTGTAAGTTATTAATTATAATGACAGTGTTACAGAACATCAGTTTTAGAGGACGCAAAGAATTCTTTTTTAAAAAAGGGTGCTTCTTATGATAAGATTCCGAAAATCTGAAAAATATTAGAAAATACTTTTACCTTACTTTGATACGAAAAAGTTAAGAACATAAATAACGTCCTCTTCAGTAACAATCACTGTAGGTTAAAATTTCTTATCTTTCTTTCATATTACAATTTTGTAAAGATTAAACTTGAAAAAATACTATAAAACTTTGGCCAACATTTACAGTATTTTTTCTTTTCAATCGAAGTGGACTTTTTTTTAAAAAGAATATGCAATGTTAATATTCATCTTAGTTCAGTTTAAAAATGATGTTGAATAAACTAAATATCACTTTGGTTTTATACGTTATCTTTTTTTTAGCTTACTAAATTTAAAAAAGAAAAACTTACCGTGCTGCGGATCTTCGTATGCGTTTTAATGTGTTTCGTGAGATGATCTGAGCGCATAAATTTTTTCGTACATTCAGGACACTGAAACCTTTTTTCGCCGGTGTGTGTCCTTCGATGACGTTGTAATTCATCCGATCTCGTAAATTTTTTACCACAAAAAATCCAACTACAGACGAAAGGCCGCTCACCGGTGTGCCACCTTAAATGTGCTCTCAGGTGACTTGTTTTCCCATAAACTTTATTGCATCCGGCTATATGACATACGTGTTGCCGTTTTCGAGTCATATCTCTGTTCCTAAAGCAGAGAAATGATTATTAAAAGTATTTATTGAATTACCTAAATATATACTCAATTTTAGAAATTTAACCAGTCAGCTGTGACTGACTTCTGTTTCTCTATGACGGATATAGTCGTCAAACCCAGCTGACTGGTTAATGTTAGATTAAGTGACTTGAGCAGGATAATTAGGAGCCAGTTACACATATTAATAATATTAATAAGTACGCCGTGCATTTAATACATTAATATAATATACACAACAAAAATGTTAAGTAATTTAATAAAGATATAAAATTGACCCCTGTATAACTTTAATGTGTAAATCTAATACAGTGTTAATGTTATTTGAGTATAAATGGTTCGGGCACTGAGGAATTAGAATTAATGTGTGGATTATAAGTATGAGATCAGAAGTTGTCTATCTAGAGTTAATTTCAGTATTAAAAATTTAAATCTACTAACATACTTTCCTGTTTATTTATTTTTTGTTGGAATAAATTTGAAAGTATTAAAATTGAATGCATATAAATGCACCGTTTCTAAATTTTAACATTAAAAATTATTTTTTTAATAAGGACCTTTTAAAACTTTCTTCAGAAATTTTTAACGAATGCTCTAACAATCCTCTGGATATAAATATATTTCTTCTTAATAAAAACAGCTTTAAAACAACTTCCGGTTTTTTTATAGATTTTGCCAAAATGTTAAAGCAAGCGCCTATTTTGGAAAAGTGTTAAGATTGTACCTATCTCCGTCACCGCAGTTTGGACAAGTGCAAGCTACCCTCCTTCGGTGCTGCTTGCTAGAGTCTGTATCCCCACTGATATTCGAGGTATTATTTACTTGATGTTGGTGGGACCCTGAAGCCGGTGTGGAAATTGTCCCGTTTGACTGTATCGTTTGAAGAATCTGCCATTTAGTCGGATCGGAAGAATCTAAATGCGTGGCTACGATAGGAGCGGCAGAAGCAGCGGGCAAGGTTTGAACCGACGTTGGTTGCAAAGCACTCGCTGGTATCACTTGAACGTTTCCTAACCCAGGGATATTCTGGACAGGAATCGATTGTAGAAAACCATTTGCAGTGTTTATCCCTGCAGTTGGTTGGATTTGCATTACTCCACCACCAACGTTCACACTTCGCATCATACCTCCTTGCTGAGCCAAGCTTGTCAAAGCAGAGGCCGGAATTAAAGTCAGCTGCTGGCCTTGAGCTCCTGAAAAACGATACATTTTTATTAAATTAATGAAAAGAAACTCCTTTCCTAATTAATCCAACAGTGAAATATTTTACAATAAATAATATTATTGTGGGTTATCGTAATTTAATGTTTTTTATTGTAAAAATATGTTTTTAAAAGGGTAAACATGCAAAAAATAATCAACTACTCAAGTGTACGAGGCCTCCATTTAAAAGGATATATAATGTCTTAATTTTAGGGCCAAAAAACGAATCAGCCAAATATTCAAAATTGTAAATAACCTGTAATAGTGATGGGTTGCATAGCAGGTTGTGTTGTTTGAGCAGCAGGAATGTGGATAACTTGACCATTCGCCAATTGACTAGCATCGATACTAGTGAGTTTAATATCACCGTCCGCAGAATCAGGCGCCCTCGTTATAGTCGAAAGCGTCTGTACCTCTATTTTTTGTCCATCTTTCGTCGTCAGTACATTTGTATTATTACTAACTGGCCTCCCTAGTTGTCCAAGACCAACAACCTAATGATGCCGAATTCAGAGAAATTAAAATTATTTTTAATCAAAAAATCAAATTGAGAGATCCATGATAAATATTTAGTCACCGTATAATTTACCTGAACATTGTTTGGAGCATTGACACTTGTACTCCACGTGGAGACAGTCGATGCTGGGGTTGAAGCTGAAGCTTGCTGTGCTTGTTGCACCTGTTGTTGTACTTGTTGTTGTTGTTGCTGCTGCTGCTGCTGCTGTATGACTTGTTGAACAACTTGCTGAACTTGTTGTTGCTGGGCTTGGGCTTGTGCTTGAGCTTGGGCTTGAGCCTGGGCTTGAGCTACTTGTTGCTGTTGTTGGACTGTCTGCACTACTTGCTGCTGAGTTTGTTGCTGAACTACTTGCTGCTGTGCCTGTTGCTGAGCCACTTGCTGAGCAACTTGTTGAGCTACTTGTTGACCCTATAAAAATGAACAAAGTGAAATCTATTTTTCTAGCAGTAAATATGATATATTGTACATAAATAAAAAACAATGAAAAACTGTAAATAACCAAACGGATTGTTGATTAATTCATTTCTTTTAAAATAGATAGGGAAAACCCAGTTAGCGAAACATTACAACTCACTTGTAAACCTTGCAACTGGGAGAGGTTGGCAATTTGAACTTGCTGTAGTTGTCCATTGGGTGTGATGATTTGGGCTAGTTGAGGAATTTGCTAAAAGGAATAAAATATTTTAGTTTATATTTGAAAAGGGCATACATTCATTCAGTTTTTAAAAACATAAGTTTTCATAAATTAGTAACTATGGATTTTGAATACGATACCTGAGTTATTTGAGGTATCATCTGCGTTGCAGGCATGTTGAACACACTAGAAAGAGCTTGTATTGGAAAGTGAACAGTCTGATAAATTGTCTGTCCATTACTGGCAGTGACTGGTACTTGAACAGGCACAGTTTGTTGAAGCTGCTGCATTGGAAACTGAAGTGGCCTCATTTGAACGCTTTGTCCTGAAACATCCAAGCTAGCCTTGGAATCTGTCCGTTTGTTCAACCAAACGAAGAAGGCAGAAGTTAGTGTATGAAAGAAACTACTAGGAAAATTAGGTGCAGCGCCTGCGAAAATCTAAGTTACATCATGCAACCTTAATCCATCAAGTCAGGTAGGAAACTAAACCACCAATATTAAGACTGAAAACTAATTATAAAATAAAGAAAGAAGCGAAAGGTCAAGGGGAAATATTAGTTACCAGAGTGGAAAAATGATATCACAAAAGCTTTACCTGATGGCAACTGAACAGTTTGCCCGCCAATATTCTGAATAATCGAAGTAGGAAAAACGCTTGATGCTCTGATGAGACTAACTGGTTGAGGCGAAATGAGGGTCTGTCCGTTTGCTAGCTGAACTTGCTGACTTGCTAGTTGCACTTGTTGTCCTCCAGCAGTCGCAAATTGCATTGTTGGTTGCGTTTGGTGATGACCAGCAGCGCCAGACATCGCAGAATGAGGAATAAAAAGGGCTTCCTGTCCATCGATATTCACAGTTTGCATTTGAGGAATAACACTATAGCTAAGTTGCTGCTGCGGTTGTTGCTGCTGTTGTGTTTGTTGCTGAATTTGCTGCTGAGATTGCTGTTGTTGAAGCGCCTGAGCCTGGTTGGTCACCAACTGAGCATTCTAAAAGCATATGTAATTTTATCCAACAAAGTAAAAAAACTGATCTTTAAAAATTCATCACTTTTTTCAAAGAATAAGGTGTGTCTGGCTAATCGAAGCCAATTACGAGAACATTTAATTTGTTGGGTTTAATCACTTAAAACTGAAGCATACTTGTAAAAATTGTTGTGGTAAGGCTTGGACCGAAATAGTCTGAGATCTCTGCTGATCATGCTGTTGCTGTTGTGTTTGTAAAGGCACGAAATTTTGCAACTGCTGTAGCGTAATGACTTGTGGTTGTTGTTGCTGCTGCTGTTGCTGAACATCTTGTTGTTGTTGTTGCTGTTGTTGCTGCTGCTGTTGTTGTTGTTGGTGCTGCTGTTGTTGTTGCAACTGTTGCAGGACATTAGCGCTTAAAAAGCGAATTTGAGGCTGGGCAGCTTGTTGCTGTTGGTCCAAATGTTGCTGATCCGACCCATCTTGTTGCTGATTTTGCAACTGCAAAGGATCGTGTTGCTCGTCAATCTCATCCTGAAAAATACCGATAAATAAATTAAAATTGTGGATCATGGCATATTTTACGTGTGAATAATTTATATTTATTTTGTATTACGTATACCTTGCATGCAATTTTGAAATTTGTCGGTCTGGAAATTATCAAGGACAACAAGAAATGAGGAACATTTCGCAAGATTCATAAACAGAAAGCAGAGAGCGTATCGTTGGATAAGGAATAACTTAATAAAATTAGTAAAAAATCAAGTCACCTGATCAACTTTTATATCTTCAAGGCTCCCGTTCATCATTAAAATGGCAGAAAATCAAAAACGTTGGTAAGGTCTTCGGGATCCCTGTTTTCAGGCTTAGGAGAAAAAAATGAAGTTCAGAGTAGCTATTCTGTCAAGACAGAATTTCCAAGAAGAATGTTCCTGTTGCCAAATTCAACCTGAAAAAAAATGGACGAATGTGAAACTATTTTTTATAAAATACAGATACGCCTAAGATTTCGAAAATTTTTGGTTTTTGAATTTACGATAACATCAGTCATAAAATTGAATAATTATGTGAATTTAAATATATTTTTATTAAAATAAAACTTGTCTACAAATACTTCTTAGTTTGTCTTACATTAGAAGATAGGTAAATAAAAAAAATATATTAGATCAAAATCCTCAAACTAAAAGCAATTACATTAACAAGTCTAAAAACAATTTATTTCAATACATAATATTTAAAACTTAAATTTAAGAATTTAAAATCTTCTGTGGAAAAAAGACGCTTTCAACTGCGCTGGCATTCGAGCCCAGGTCTTTCGATTGCCGGTCCCAAGATTATGTTTGCTTTGTATTTAGAAATGTTTGGTCTCTGATATTTAAGCAATAAGCAAAGAATTCATTAATGAACGAAAAATTACAATCTAAAATAATGACGATTTTCCAAGAAACCGAGGAACATTTTACAATTTGAATCAACCGAAATCCAGGTACTAATAGCAGAATTATTACGTAGAATCCGAAAATAGTACAAAGAGTAAACACAGACGAGAGTTAGTAATCTAAGCATAATCTCGAAATCCCAGATTCCAAGAATTGTATTCAGAAGGAAATACATAGTCAATTCCGCGGACAATAAAATTCATAACATGGAAATTACAAAATTCCAGAAATGGAAAATATGAATTAAAGTCAACCTAGGAATTCTGACGACACGTGGGTTGAGAACTCGTGTACCTAATCTCTTCAGGAGACAAAGAAGGAAAGCAGGGCCCTCCTCAAGAACCCAAGGGAGGACCGCCTCCGTACGCCCCTGTCAATGCTGCCCCACCCGCTTTCGTAAGAGCTCGGCAGGCTCGGCTGCGGTCGTTCTGATCTGCTCTGAAATCCCTCGACAAACAAAGCGAGACAGATTCAAGTCTCGCATCAGAAAAGAACAAGATAAAACTAGAAGAGAGAGTGAGAGCGAGATGAAACCAGGAGAGAAAGCTTGACTCTTCTCACACACGTACTTGCGAGGCGAGGACATGCTCACCTCGCACCCGCCCACTCACCCATCGTCCCGCTAGCTCGGCCTGCTGCCTCTTTCGCGCACCAAAGCCCTGGCTCGCGATAACACAGAAGGCCTTGCGATCCAGCCTCCACCCACTTCGCACATCGGACTCCACCTAACTCACGGGCACTTGCGGGCCAACACGTGCTCTTTTCAATTATCTACCTCCCGCCCAAATTACATTTTCCTAGTCAAAACACACTTTGAACTCCTAATTCCAAACTTGAAACTGCTTTTTTTTAACCTCAGAGTCGATTTATGTGTTAGTTCGCAGGGTAAACGAAATTTAAGTTTTTATTTCAAAACACTATATTTAATTTTTACTTCAAAATTCGTGAGAAATGCTACGTTCAAGGCTCTTTTTCAAGTTCAAGATACTAATCCATAACTTCACATTCACTTGAGTATCAAAAAGAGATGTGCGGCTTTGAATTTTCAATACGGGAGCTCGTCAAAGCTCACTCATTGACTATGGCTATATAAAAGGAATTCAATATTTCTACCTGGCTTTGAGCTTCCCGGTAAGAGACTAGGTTGGAGTTTGACGCAAATGTCTGCTGTAACTATAAGAGCTAAAGATGTAGGTTATGTACAAACTTTTAGAGAAATTATACATTAAAAACTGATAACTTTATTATAAACAGCAGAGCTTAGCGAATATTAATCTTTTGCGTACTCAAAGTGACTTTACCTTGGGCTCCAGCTTCGTGGTTGCCATCCTGACGTGACGTCGCGAATGTCCAAACTGATGCACTCGATATGGTGTAAAAACTGACGTTAGCTCGCGATCAGGTTCTAATTAGAGGTCATAAATCAGACTCGAACCAAGAATTTGACATGCTTGCCGTGCGTTTAAGCAATTTACAAACACTGTCTTGAGAAAGTCGTTCGTTTGGCACCCATTGGCGCGCCAGCGCACTGAGTCGTCAACCCGTAATCTGCAAATGCACTCAATCCAGATTCGCCTTTGATCGATCCTGAGCATTAATTCTCTCTTGGATTGTGATTCACAACTTTGAATTTAGAATCTTAGCATGGTTTTTTCACTACGTAGTAAAAGAAGACTGCAAAAGAAGATTCGAAGTTGCCGCCGATTTGAGCTATGATGAAGGAGACGCGGTCAGGCGGCGCCTCCTTGGGCTGAGCCTTCCTGGAGCGGAGCCTCACGATCGAAGGCGGATTCCAGTTTCCACGGGCGTTTCGCGATCGGTATAATGTGAGAATCGGAGCACTGGTAGATTTTCGACATACACGCGGCTTGTTCACGCGTCCCTCGTAAAAACGTGCCCGCTTGAAATGCTACGCGAAAGTGGGGCGGTGCGCGCTAAAGCAGTGCCGTTCAGAGTTGCGTGTTGGCACTGATGCGCCCCCTGATTGGTGGCCTCCTGCTATGCCAGCCCGTACTCCGAATGCAGGGGCGTATGCAGGGTCAGCTGGACGCCCACCCCGCGTTATAATCCCCTGCCTTCCTTCTGTATATCCTCTAATAATAACCCCTTCCATGATTTTCATGCAATTTTTAACTTACAAGTCCTATTTTCTAACTATACAACCTTTCTGTATCCATATCTTATTTGTTTTCTTATTTCCCTATAGTATCCATATTTCAAATCTGAAGTATTTTTCATTGAACAATGTGTGACAGAATTTTCTAGAAAAATGTTAATCAAATATTTTCTTTGAGAAAGATCTAATTCATCTAATTTGGTACATAACCTGAAAATATTTGTAACAGATCGCTGAAAGAATTTTTTTCAATTCTTTTTTGTTTGTTAAGCTTTTTGGCAAGTGAAGTAGTTTGTATTTAGAGGGTAATATTAAATACCGGAATTATTTTATTTTTCAGTTTTTAATGAGGTGTTCCGGGTAGGGTAATTTTTTCAGACGCCTACTTTCTTCTCTTTTGGCTCGCTAAGTGCGATATTGGTGGTCGGGTCGAAGTTCGCCGTGCGCATCGTGGAAGAGGTGTTCAAACTCAAAGAGCTGGGAGGAGTCGACTAAACATATACCATTGCCTGCCATCGCCCCTCGGTATAGTAGGACTATTTTCAACCACCTCTCATCCTGAGCACGTGATAGAAGCTGTGGGTTCACTGTCACTCACCACGTTTTCCAGAGTCACGATATTCCGGTTGTATATGTTTTATCTAATATATATCTTATTTGTTTTAAACATCGTGTGATCCTAGTAAGAGAAAAATATTAAATTATAAATAATATAAAGCTTCAAGAATAAAATTTCAAAATGTCAAAGATTTTTATAATGCCATGAAAAAAAATTTTATTTCTTTCTAATAATAACACAAAATTGTTATTTTTTATTTCATACAATGGAAAAATTTTAGTCATTTTAAAAATCATATTTTTTCAGATTCAAGCAACTGGAATTCAATTTTGAGTAAGAATAGACCTATGACGACAAAAAATAGTTCCTAATAAAAATTCAGAAGTCTTTTTTTCATACATAAAACGTAATTGACTTCTATTACTTTCAGTAGATGCTTATTTTTGACCCCTCGATAGAGGCACCTATGGACAAGAGGCAGGCACAGAATGGTTGAGAACGTTAGGGGCTGGAGGCCACCTGGCTTTGCTGCTCCCACATCAACGCTCCTCGACCCTTACTTGATGCAAGGCTGTTCAACTTTCTAGAGTACCGAGTGTGCATACACCCCTTGCACTTTCATTTTATTCAAATCCTTCCTTTAAAAATATTGCAGTGCATTCTTAATATTTATTATTTGTTACATCAAATTAGAAATTTTAATGTTTTGATTTTTAATCTGAAACTTGATAAATTTATACCATGAAATAAAAAATATTGCTTCTTTTAATGAAACATTTAATATACATTTAAAAAAGAAATTAAAATTATATAATCAAGCTTAAATTACGTTTGAAAAAATCAATTGGAAAAAAAATGTATTTCATAAATGAGAGGAAGTGATAGCAGGGACGGCTCCACAGTTTTCTCCGAGGGGCGATTTAGAGAAAATCATTTTTCTTTCCCTTTTCTGTTAAAATTATTGGACTTGGAGGGGAAACTCCCCAGCAAAGCCACGAATAATTTATAGTACCTATTCTTACTATTAAACTTAAAAGAAAATTCAGAAGTTTAAAGTATTATTTTGGCACATATTTACTGTAATTTGATATTTATTCTTGTTAAACTTTTCATTGATCACGTGAATGTTGAGTTTAGCGGTTAGACAAGTGAGAAGGATTCGATCAAAAGTTCGACCCATCTACCTGAACCCGCCCCTAACTATTACTATCCTCGAGGGTCCCAACAGAGGGGGAAAGAGTCAGAGAGAGGGAGAATGCATTGATAAAATAGAATAAACCAGTGGCGTAAAATCTGCACCTTTTCTGGGTTTTCCCAACCCAAAATGAAATTTAGTTACAAAAGTTCATGAATGTCTTAAAAACTTGTAAAATATTTTTTTTCTGAATAATAAAAATTAATATATAGACATGTAAAGTGTTTATAAATTTTGGCAATTTTGTTTTCCGAAATATTTGAAATATATTTTTCCTCTTTGAAAGATTGTAACAAAACTTGCCGTTGAATTGCAACATATTATTTAGAATTCAATCGAAATAAAAAAAAGACTTTTTTAAAAATAGTATCAAATTGGAAAGAATCTAAATTTGAAAAGACAGATCTTAACTTGAGCTAAAGATTTCGAACGAAAGTTTTAAGGAGGATCTGTAAATAAAAGAAACCACCACCTAGGAGAGTTATTCACGATATATTTAATGAATATTTCAAGTCGACCAGCGAGAATCAAAACTGTCTTTCGACTAATGTAAATTTCTGCTAGCAATAGAGCGATGTTACGTGTATTTACGTATAATTAACAATTTAATGAGAAACGACAAAATTAACAACAAAACAATAAAGTATAATGCATATGCGATGCCCACAATGTGGCCGCCAATTTCTTGAAAAGTTAATGTAATTAACAGTGATAAAATTATGTACAAACGTTGTATCTGAGGTAAAATACAAGTCGTAGGAGTTGTATAAATGTTTTCGAAAAGCGCTTCATAATAGTCAGTAGTGAAAATTTGTCTTTTTGATACATAATCTGTCAGAGATTATCCCCCTTATTTGGGCAGTCTTTGACTTTTAATGAATGGATATTTTGATTCATTCTTATATTTTTTCTATCTTTTTAAAAATGTAATTTTATGAAAATCCTACAGAGCCACCGACCAAAAAATATATAAATCTATCTTTCTTATCTATATAAAAAATATATTGATATAAATATATTTCATATCTCTTTTTGATCTGCTTCATTTGGAGAATTATATAAATTTAAAGCTCTGGAAAGTTCAATATTTATAAGGAAATATCAATAAATATATATAACCAGGCCTGAGATTGTATGGAGGCCATTGAAGCCCGACCTACTTACCTTTTTTTCAGTGTAAGCCAGGCCTACCCACCTTTTCTTTGAAATGCAAATTTTTTTTTTGTAAATTGTATTCAGGATATTGTGGAAAGTTTCAAATATAATATCAAAATAATTATTGTCATACAATAAATGATTTATTATAAATAAATAATAGCATTTTTTAAAAATGACAACTCCCCCCCCCCCACTGCCAACTTAGGGCTTAGACACCTTTTTGTTTACAATCGCAGCCCTGAATATAACTACGATTCCTGTGGCACAAAACCTTCAAATTCATTCTTCCAATAAAACTAAAAAATTATATTAATTTGATGATTAAATCGTATTTAATCGGTGGCTCATCTGACAGTTTTTCAAATATTTGTACGAAAATCTCTTGATAAGGAAATAAAACGGTAAACGCTTAAGTCCGCCGAAACTTAATATCCTAAAATAAATAATGTGCTGTCTGTGAGTGAGGAGAGATTGAAGAAAAAAAAAGTGAGTGTGAACTATTTACGAGAAGTAGTGTAATTCTAAGAGGGTGTATGAATGATTAATTTCTATGAAAACTCTTCACAGCCCACCGCCAGATCTCTCAACGCTAATTTTCTTCTTTAGGGAATCCTTCTCGTGTTGCGCCTCTTCCATTTCTGCCATTCTGGCGAATCTCGAATAAGCCACATGTCCGGACTTGATAGCGGACATCATCTGAATGAAAAACACAATTTTTAGTAAATTCGAAATTCAGAGGCCTATATCATTTGTTTTATCTAAATAATTTGCCTACGCATGCAATTTACGTCAAACTACATTTTTTGAAGACTATTATTTACTAAAGAAAGTTTAACTATTAATTCCAGAAAGGAAAAACATGCTGTCTTTGTAATAGATATAAGTACTATTAATCAATTTTAAAGAAAAAACTGATGGGATTTTATGCGACTATTAAATTTTTAATTACCTGCAATTTAAAACCTTTTTATACAACACAATTTTAATTAAGCATTTTCATTTATGCAAAAAAAATCAAACTAAACAATATATTTCAATAATTGAAAAATAAGATTCCTGACTATATATTACCAATAGGAACTGGATATCTAACATTGATAAAAATGGTAATGTGAAAATAAAAAGAGTCTGACGCTATGCCAAAATAAAAAACAAATATTCTATGAATTATGGGTCAATACAAAAGCAGATATGTTCTAAAACAAGTCACATTATATAATACCACCAGTGTTTCACGAAGTGAAATTAACTTTTCATGAAGTGAAAATACTTAATACATTTTTTTTAAACCTGCCTTAAGTCTTAAGTCAAAAATTTAAAAAAAACTATATTTATGAAATTATTTTTTATTAAATGGACCCAAGGTATTCTATATACGTGTGACTTGTCAAGCAGGAAGAAAAATTCAGGATTTCAAGTCTAAACCAGTCCAAGCCTCCGAAACAAAACAAAACAGTGTAAATAAACAGGAAAACACAAGAATTTCCACAAAATAAACGAAATAACAAACAAAGATCAAAAATACAAGAAAGCAATCTCAATGAAATAAATCAAGAACAAAAAATAATCTAGACTACAGATTCTTTGGAATAAACAAACAGCTAACGCATTTTATATGGTTTTGCAAAGAAATGGATTCATCCGAGTAATATTTTAATGGAACATTACAATTTTGAAATATATTTTAATTAATATGATACCATAAAATCGTTCCAAAAAATAATTTTCTCAATTAAAGAACTAGACTTTAAAAAGTTGAGAATCTAAATAAATACAAAATATATTTATTTTTTAAACAGAAAATTTAAGAATAGTAAATATCAAAAAGTTTAAACCCTAACTTTTTATGGATCTTTGGCAAAAAATTGTTACTATTAGCTCATGCTTTATGTAGCATACAGTCTAGGAATCAGAAACTATAAGGACGATCGAATTAAGTCGAGATGAACTTAGGACAATTAGTGCACAGTGCAAAATGGAAAGAAAAACAAGATTCGGTTATCGAGTCCAGTTTGACGTGGACCTTTAACTCGAAAAAAGAAATCCGTTAGAGCCTTCATCAACATTGACAGACCTGAAGATATTCGTCCAGCTCGACTTGACCGTTCATATTAGTGTCGATTTCACGAAGAATTTCGTGTAGCTCTTCACCCGGCACGTCCTTGTCACCAAAGAGCTGCGCAATGAAAAAAAAACAGCTTGTTAACATTATGAGAATATCAGATTACCTGTAGATAGTCTTGAAGCTCCAATTGTCCATTGTAAGAGAGATCGATTTCATTCAATAAATTGTGTATCTCAGCTTCGTGCAGTTTTAAGCCAATTGCCTAAATTTTGAATAAGTGACATTACGTGAGATCTTTTAGTTTACTATATTTTATTTACCAAAAATTTAAAAATAGTGTAATGCTGCACTCTCCTGGGAATTTAATTAGTGAACTTTAAACGGAAAGACAATTACAAGCCTTTCAATATTTTTCATAAAAAGATTTAGTTTCCAAACAAGTTTAAAAAATTAAATCTTTAGAACAGAATGAACTAAAATTATAAAACGCAAGGCTTTTTGAAATGTCTCCCAAATGATTTTAAATTTGAATACTATGCAAACCTTAAGACCTCGTCGAATATCATTAATAGAAACGTATCCTTTGCGGTCTTTGTCGATGATCTGGAAACGCTTAATGTACAACTGAATTTCATCCTTGGTAAGATTAATAGGAATCTTGTCGCGAGAAGCCCGATTCACGACTTGTCCCATCTCGTTAGCGAGAAAATCGCTCGCTTCCTTTTGCTGTTTTTTCTTCTCATCAGCTGACCAATTTAGTTCCTCGGCCATAATATCCACTATGATTGGAAGAGCTTCTTGTGCAGCTTGTACATTCAAGAAAGCAAGTCGTAGACGTCGAGCGATCATGTCAATCGCTGTTCTTGCATACTCTCGTACACCATACCGAATCTAGAATTATGAATCAATTTTTTCATGATATTATTCGAATTTTTTTTTTCTGGTAAAATTAATTATTCAATAAGATTTTAACAGCCCACCTCGGCGTCGATATAGGGAAATTCTGGATGTATCTTTTTGCCAATAATTGGCCAGCGTTTTCCAGTGAGTGAGGCCATTTTCGCAACTGCGAAAGCTCGATCACCATAACTTTTTGCCAAGTGCTGAGCGACTTCGCATTCTAATCCGAAGTCCTGCACTAGTCGAATGTACATCGTTGGAGTCCAACCATGAGCTCCTTCCAAAAGCATTCCGTCTGTCTGGCACGTTCTTTCTGGTTTCAGGTCACATGCTAAAAAATAAATGAAGGATTACAATTGAATAGTTAAAAAATAAATGAAAATTTATCACAGAGATAGATTAAACACTAAAAATAAATAAATTTAGAAACCTTCAATGGCCGCGTCGATTGTTTCTTGGGCCATTGCTCGATAAGTGGTCCACTTTCCACCTGCAATTGTGACTAGATTCGTTGGGCTAACATGAACTATGTGATTTCGAGCAAGGGATTGCGTGTTGGGCTTATTTGGATCAGAAACTAGAGGCCTGATGCCACTCCAAGCAGAAAGCACATCCCCACGGCGCACTTCTACGTCCGGGTTCAAATAATTCTTTACTTCTTGAAGAATAAACATAATCTCGTCCTCTGTTGGTTTTGGATTATGTGTTAACTCACAAGGTAAATCCGTCGTTCCAGCGATTGTCTGCTTCTGCCAGGGTAAGAAGAAAATAACTCTTCCATCACTCGTTGCTGGATCAAGAAGACCCATTTGGTCCGGACTGCAAATAAATTTAAATAAAAATATATTCTGATTAAACTTTAGCGTATTCTATATAATAATTACCTGTAATAACCAGGAAGAACTATATGAACGCCGGAAGATGGACAACAAATTTCACGTACAGTCTGGTCATCCATTTTTCGAATACTGTCGGTAAAGGGGCCCGTAGCATTAATAATAGCTTTTGCTTTTACATCAAATTCCTCGCCAGTCAATTCGTCTCTGACTCTGGCACCAGTAAGGACTCTTTTTCCATCCTACAATAAAATATACCCAATATTATAGTACTTTTTACATTCCATTCTTTCAAAAATTTTTGGGATTTTCAATTTTATAAAAAATGATACCCACTCGATCTAAGCCTTTGTGAAGGTTTAACACGTTGACGTGATTGACTACTGTTGCTCCAAGTCGTGATGCCGTGAGAGCAACTGCGAGATTCATTCTTGCATCGTCTTGTTGACCTAAATTAACAAAAGTAAAAGAAAATTAAACAGTAGCACAAGATTAAATGTGAAAATTAATGTCAATGAAGTATAATACATTTTTCCCGAAACTTTCAAAAAATTTACGTTATAATTATGATAAATATTAGAAGATCTCACCATCATAGTATACAATAGCTCCAGTAAGTTTGTCTCCCTTAAGCATAGGGAATAGATCTAATGCATTCCGTTTGCTGAGATAATATGAGGATTTGACTGTCTTGCTGCCAGCCACAAGGTCGTACATTTTGATACCAAACCAATAATACGGTATCTGCCACCACCTTAAAAAAATTAATGCTTTATTACTAGAATCTAATCAAATAGTGTTTGAGGAATTAGCTATTCAAATTTTAAATGTACACCAGTTTTCTAAATTTTAATAGAGTAGATAGGTAAAAAAAATTTGGCTTAATTTTTTTTTAATTTTAAAGAAAAATTTAAATGTAGTTCTTAGTTCTTAAACTACCCTAAAAAATTAAAAATTCAATAAATCCTTTAATTTAAAAAAATCTGAATAGAGGTATTGCAAAATAATTGTATGAACAACAAGAAGATAAAAACTTTCATTTTTTAAATAAATGCATCTTCTATCTTCATACGAAAGTTAAATGAAAATTTTAGATATAAATAATATAAAAACTCATTTTACACGAGCATATAAAATACAGTCTTTTAAATTTTTCGTATTTCAAGGAATTTTAAAAGATTCTAGGAGAGTTTTCTTACAAACTGATTCCTAATGAAAACTTTACCTTAAGTCAACTCTAGAAAATTCGGTATAAAAAGTATTTATGTGAAGAATTTCGGACCGGCAATCGAAAGACCCGGGCTCGAATCCCGGCACATTCGAAAACGTCTCTCTTTCCACAGCAAGATTTTAAATTCTTTAAATTTAAATTGCATTATTACGATATAAGACTTTGAAATTGTCAACTAGGACACCTGTCGGGATACTCGGGATAGTATTCTATCGAAATTTCGAAATCAACTATCTAATAAAATGTATTATTTAATTGATCCATAATAGACCAATAGTACTTAATTGTAATTTAATACACTGATTTAAAAATCCGAATATTATCACTGAAAGATAGAGGATTCTATAACACAGATAGATAAATAGAATGCACTGAAATAAATTTCTGTGGCTGATTAATATCTTATCACGTGCCGGATACGATGCAAACCATTTATCTTTCAATCTGTACCTATACGTACGTGTAGACTGGCAGCATGATGGGCAATGGATGTGCAAGATGAGGAGCACTATGAAGCATTGCTGCTCGTTCGTGGAGAGCTTCCTTTACCATTTTGTACTGCTCTATATCGAATCCCATGATAGCCTTTTGTAAATATCGCACTCCACCGTGAATTAATTTTGTACTGCGAGATGAAGTTCCTGATGCAAAGTCGTCAGCTTCGACTAAAGCTGTCTTTAGCCCTACAATAGAAATTCCATTTATATTTTTATTTTATACATTTATTTCAGCTGTGACTATCTACGAGTATGTGAGGACATGATTCAATTAATAATTGTTGTGTAATTAATTAAAGTCTTTAATTTGAAGAGGTGAAAACTCTGAATATAAGTTAAAAATATTTTTAAAATGTTAAAATAATTAAATTAAGATTTATTTACCTCGTGTGCAGGCGTCGAGGGCACATCCTGCTCCTGTTGCGCCTCCTCCGATTATAAGAACATCGTATTGTTCTCCAGATTTTAGAGCTTTTAGCTGATCTTCTCTTGAAGGGAGGGCTCGCTTCGTTGGTTTGGATTCTTTCTCTGCATGTACCTGAGAAAATAAGACATTGAAAAATTTGAGAGTCAAAGACAAAGGAAGCTTTTAAAAACAATAAATCACACATTTGTTATGATAAATAATGAAATACTCTTCATTAGTAATATTATACTTTATTGAGATTTAATATTATTCACTTAGTCTAAAACAAAATTGAGTCCCCTAATAATAATACACGTTTTATTTTGATTTCATCAAAACGTTTTATTTATTTTAATAAGTAAATATAAAATTATAAAGTGAAATTCATTCTGCAAATGGTGAATAGGCGAATCAACAGATGAAAATTAGAGTTTTTTTTCTTTCGTATACATATATGGACGTTATTTATCAGTGAGTAAAATGTACATTAATAAAAATGTACTTTACGTGATTCAAAATTATTTATTTTAATTCTTTACGTCTTTTAAACTATATTCAATTATTTTAGATTGCTTTTAAGTATTTTACTTATATGATCATTTTAATCAGTAGTAGCAATTCATTATTTTTCCAGTATATCAATGTATTGGAAAAAATAAAAAAATAGTAATAATGCACTGTCATTGAAATTTTACTGCAAGATGACGTTATTATTAATACGTAAAATACATATCTAATGATAAATAAAACTTTTCTGATTTTTTATATTATTAAAATAATCAAATAGTATTTATGTTTTTCAGTTATAATTATAAAGAAGCAATATTCATATTTATTTGTTGAAAGTAGTTCACTTTGTATTATTCAATAGAATGAATTAATTAAATTATCACCCAGGATTGTTCCATTTTTCTAAAATTTCTTCAAAACTTGATTGATTAAAATTTAAATATATAACATGTATTAATATATTTCTATTAAGTTCATAATTTAAATTGTATTAAAAAAGTGTTGCAAACCAGTTTTGATTAAAGTGACACTAATCTCAGTGGTATAGTGATCTTCAAATTTCATTCATACTTGCAGTCTTAAGTGGAAAGAGTGATTTTTAATCAGACGTCATTATTATTTATTTAGCGTAATCTGTCCTTATCTTTTGCTGATAAGCGTAATTGTATGGCATAAAAAAGACTTCCCAGTAGCAAGCAACCATCAAAAAAATCAGATACAACTAAATTTTCTTATTGAATACCGTATAAAAACAAAATTAATGACTTCATTCTACAATGTTATTTTATGTTGTCGAAAAAATAATTTCAGAAAAAAATAAATAAAAATAATTGTGTCGTAAAATAATTTTCAAACAAGTTGATATTGAAAACTGAAAATAATTACAATAAGAATCAATTTTAATTATTTATTTCAAAATATTTTCTTTTTTCAAATTATTCGAAATCTTAATTGTTTGAAAATTAAAATAAAACAATGAAAAATATAATTATAGAAAATATCTTAGAAGAGCATACAATTTTTTTAATCAAGAATCAATAATGAACATTCATAATTGACTATAATGACTAATGAGACTCAAGGGAATATAGACTTATCAGTTCCAACTGGTTAAAACCAGAACAAGCTTCAAGCCTCTGGTTTGACAAAGTCTAAATATTAAATTGATAGTCCAACTATTTCAAATGAAAGTCAGCAAGCGATTTCCAACTCTCATCCATCAAAGAATAAAAATACTGTGAAACGACCTTTTCTCACATTTTGCGTAACTTTCTGAATATGCTGATACTGGCTATAATCAAACTGGAAAAACTCATCTCCCATTTTTCTTTCACTAAACTAATAAAAAATCATTCTACAAATAATATTTCCAAAAATTTCTAAATCTCATGAAATTAACAATAAATAAGATTTATAGTGTTTCATGTTTAAAAAACGTATGACATTTTTATGGGGAAAAAAGTACTGTTTTAAAGTGAAAGAAGTTGTTTGTGTCATTAGGTCGTGTGTTACTTTAATTTGAATCTACTATAATTAGTGATTCTATTATTGGTGGCACTGTATCTGACACCTTGATTCAAAATAGATCTACTATAAATACTACTACTCTAAATGGTTCTATTTACAACTAAGGGAGAAGCGAGCATCAAAATTTATTGTTAAATGCTTTAGAAAAATTATATAAAATAAGTTGAAGGCTATGATTCAACCGACCACGTGATGTCGGTGATTGCAGTTGCAGTCTGTAACATTATTTAAAAATTAATTACTAAATAAATAAATTAAATGATAATAAAATAAAATAAATAATAAATAAATTTTAAGAATCAGAAGGACATAAACGAAAGACCAAAGAAAATATCTATAGAAATATTTAGGAAATATAAATATAAAATCCGAAACGTGTACAAGTTAGACGTATAAGATAATTTGTTTCAAAAGTGAAATTATTCTCAGACAAAAACTAAGTAATAATCAAATTTTCCATTGCTGATTATTGATGATTATTTAAAATCTGGCATCAGAAAAACATAAATGTTAAAAATAAACGATTAAAAAAAATTGCAACAACTTAATGAGGAAGCTTCCCTCTCCTGATTTAGTTTATTAGCGCGTACGCTGCTAATTAATTATAACACGTGATCATATCCATCATATAGTCTACAAAGCTATACGATGTGTAGATTGAAAGACGTACTTACGGTGTTGTCTGTTACTAAATAATAGCTGGTAAGAGCACCTGCCCCCACTGCACTTGCACCTGCTGCCAATAGTCTTATTGATGCCATTCCTAATCTCAATTAATACAATTTTTACACGAATCTGTAAAAAATATGTTTTTTCAATAAATTACCATAAACCACAACAGAGTTAAAATTAGAATCTTTTGTAAACATTTGTGATAACATGTCAAATTAAAATTTTTTTTTTCAAATTACAAAAAAAAGTTATAGCTTTTCAATTTTAAAATTTTGTTGTAGTTTTGTACAAATTATAACAATTTTCGAAAAATACCTGCAACTTTCTGTAGGTAACTGTTAAAATTTATACAAAATAACAACAAAATTTACAAAAGGTTGCAGTTTTTTATTATAGTATTCAAAACAGTTTTAGAAAATTTGACATTATTACAAATAAAAATTAAAGAGTAATTTAGATTTTTTAATATTTGAAAATTTTGAAATGTTTTTATGACAATTAAAAAACTGAAAAATGAGGGTGCTTTTTGTTATCGTTAATTATTTGCATATAATTAAATTTTCGAGAAATAAAAATCATTTTGTAAAATCACTTCTGGATCTTGGGAGATTAATTTTTTCGATTCATATAGATAACACGCAGCACGTGAATGGAATATGAGACAGATTGTAGACTTATTAATTTAGTTATTTTTTGCATTTCAGAAGTTATGATAAAACGATTTGAAATTAATCTATTAGAAATAAAAACGGTTAAAAATTATATTTCTGCGAGTAAGAAGTGTTGCGTAGTAAGTTAATGATATGGCAACTATATAAAAAAAAATTTTTTTAATAAGAATGAATCATACATTTTCTTATTGAAAAAAACATTTGATTGAAAAAAAATTACGGGAAATTAATGTCTTTGCTTGTAATAAAGAAAAAGGCGTTCATTGGCATTTTTTTAAAAGATGGCTGAACAAGCAGTGATAATCACACATGTGAGAATCACGTGACATGTGACAGAATAGAAATAAAGTTCAGGTACTAAAAATATTTCTGTAACTGAGCTCAAGTCAAAAGATTTGTTGGAAGAAATTTTATTTAGCAATACACGAATATTGATTCAAAAATTTTCACAATCTACATTCCAACGTTTACTACCGACACTACAAAACATCTTCACATATATACATGTAAATTAGTCTAACACATGTCTAAGCATGTTTTAGAGATTCATATAAAAATATGATTTAATTTTATTTGCAATCAAAATATATTTATAAGCTAAGAAAATATTATATATATTTTTGAACCCTTTTTCTTAATTTTCCAGAAAATTTGCAGCTTTTCTTTTCACTAAACTGCAGAAATATTTTGAATCATTCATTTACCAATCTAAATTTCATTAAAGAAAGTAAGTAAATTTTGCAAAAAAAGAAAACTTGGTACAAATGGTATATTTGGTGAAAATAATAAATTATAAGAGTTAAAATAACACGTGACTATTAGTCACAAAGATGAGCAATAACAAATCAAACTGCCATGTCAAATTCGTCAAATATCAAGTCTGATGTTTGAATTTTGACACAGTTCCAAATAATAAGCAGGAGAAAGTTCACAAGTTACGCTTTTGTTAATTCCGTGGACACGTCCCAAAAAAAAGTTCACCTTACATTCTATTCAAAGTTATGTTTATGAATTCCTTCTCTTTTGTCTCTAGACGCACAATAATTCAAAGTTTAACTTATCACTTGTTTTTTTACAATTAAAGATTTAGTTCTGCTATAAATATATCTGTCCGATTTAAACCCTGAAGTTTTTTTTATTTACTTATAATAATCTCAACACTTCTCTGGTATTCATCAGCGAATGCAGTTTATAATAAAGTGGAATTATCCTGTTATTATTTGTAAAATATACTTTTCAAGTGGGTAATACGCTACATTATTAAATATTATTTGATCATTTTTAAAAATTATCTATGCAACCATATTAAGGCTATTGGAGTTTGGTAGCGATTTGTTTAACTTTTATTTGTAGATCTTTAAAATATCTTAATCAATAGTTTTAGTTTATAATTTCGAATACCAAAAAGAACAAAACATTATTTAACAGATAATTGACTTCATTAAGTATTGGATGATGACAAAATGATTTACAGACAAATTTTTTAAAATTTCAAATAGGAGAGATGTACTATTGAAATGTTTTTCTAACCTGATTTTGACTGCTAGTACATTTTTGGCGCTTAAAAAATTGATATAGTTCTTCTAAAATAAGAAATCACACTACTGGCGGACCGATGAGTGGTGTTACTGATATCGATGGCTGGTGACGGACAAAGTAAGCGTTACAATACTACACCATCCTGCAGACCTTGGCAGACCTTTTGAGCACGTGGGATTACATAAGCATCTAATCTCTTTGAGTTGGATCCCCGCGTTAGCCATATTTTTTAGCAAAAATCATAAGAATATTTTCCTTATCCAAAATCACAGATGAGATCGATGGAAATTATTCTTCTAAAATATCTTTACGACAAATTAGATTCCAGTTGAGGAATTCAATTATGATAAATCACTAAGAGTAATATAAAATCTCCTATAAACGTTATTTATCGCGAAATTTCCAAATAGAAGATTCTCTTACGTCTACTTCAAAGACAAAGTCGGTAACGTGTCGTAATCTTAAATTAAAATAGAGTTGAGAGCACTGTGCCAAGCGTTTCTACATGTCACTTATACAATTCGTTTTTGACAAAAATTCATAAGTTGAATGAAGGCTGGCAACTAATTTATTCCAGTCCATATACATACAAAAATTTAGATTTAATATTAATCTGGTACAAAGTTAATCATTGACTACAATCGTCACTTCATCGTCATTCCTTGTCCGAAATATTTACTATCTGATGTAATGTATTACTTAACCGCGACCTTAAATACATTGTCTAATTACGATATAATTCACATATATATCATTCAAGCGGAAATAGTTGTATTCTAATTTTCTGTTCAGTCAACATGTAAATCAGGCTGCAGAAAACTTTTTATTCCACTTCAATTAGAAGGGGAACATTTTTTACTAATTATTCTTGGTAGACTTATAAACTAAAAACTGTATTCCATTTCCTGGTTAAGAATATTTTATTGTTGGTTTGAAAATCATAAATTCTCGCGTTTAAAATAATCCATAGGTACGCAGCCCATTTTGTACCTATTTACTTTTTGGAGCTAAACAGAATTTAAAAAAAAAAATCATATAACTCATGACGACAGTTGACAATCCGTTAATTGTTTGACATTTGATGTAACATATATCTAACTATAGTCAAGATTTTGTATGAAAGCTCAACAATTCTATCACAGATATCTAAATCACATTAGGTATTTTTAGATTTTAATGATTTAAAGCTAACTAAAATAGTTTTATACTCACAGTGGCATGAATTCAACTATCTTTTTTTCACGTAGATATAGTCCGGGCCCAAATTTTAAACATTACATACAAATAAAACCTGATAAAACACTTCACTGGTGGCCGATCTAACAATTGACACTTTTTACCCAAAATTGAGAGAAGAACGACCAGGTAGCTTGCTCGAGTGGTGTCTTAACAACAGTACTCGCTCACAAAGAATTAATTTTAATATCAGGTTTAGTTATAGACAACACTAGCTACAGTACGTCTGACACAGCTACCCGGTGCCAGCCCAGGTTGTGCAGATTATCAATACCGACGGAATTCAAAAACCGAATACTGACAATAATGTTGTTTCTAATGTTTTCTTTAGCTGCAACTAGTCTGAGCTAGTCGATCGCGGGTCATAAAACGCGTATAGAATCTGATTCTAATATTGAAAAGTAAATTTTATAAAATTGAATAATGTATGTGATGGAGATGGCGACACCATCATATGCGTGTGACTACCCGATCTCAGGGCCGTCTTCACGAAACTTCGAGAACTAGATTTTAAGTTTTTATTGCGCGGTCCGATTTGAAATCCTATAAAGATAGGAATGTGGATTTTTATTAGTTTTGAATAAGTTTAAACATGAATTTAATAAACTGTCATTAATTTTTATAAACTGGTGATCTTTTTAACAAAGGTGTTTGGAGAAAATTTCCGCGTACAGAAAAACGACCGAGTAAGAAGACAAGTCAAACAACAAGTAAAGTATTTTTGGTACAGAGAGTGATCCTCCGAGGCTTAAAACATAAATTCCCCACTTTGAGATTTTGGGTCTTTAAGGAGTTAACTTTAATATCATTGGCTCTGAAATTCTTTGTTAGGAATTTTCATGTCTTTAATTGGTCCGGATTTACTTTAAAGTACTAAAAGGCAGGCCTATTAGTGACCAATCATGGGCGTTAGGCCCACGTGCGCTTTTAAGCTTGTCAAGTGCATACACATAAGTGTCAAAATACATATAATGTGTTTTCGCCTCGGGGGGTCAGTCTCTGGTCACGTAATATTATGCCCTTATTAGTTAGGGGATATAGAGTTTTCACATAAATTAAATTTTTAACGATCGTTCTGGAGACTTGAGATTTGTGTTTATTTTATAAATGGAACGTTTTGTTTTAGGTTTTCTTGAGGCGACGAGTGATATAGGTTTTAGACATCTAGACATGCTCATAAAATAAGCATAAATACTAATTTTGATTTCCTTTTGCGTTATATTTCCAGTCTCCAAATCGATTTTCACACGTTCTTTACATTAAACTTATGAATTATTTTAGAGGCATTCCTCGAGGTTTCCTTACAACCTGTCATCCTGAAAATAAATTCTTAATTTAATTATTCTAGGGAACAAGGCTGGTCTATTTATTATTTCTCTTACATGTCAACTTGATCTGGTAAATTTCAGCAAGTGAATTAACATTAAATTCATTTTAACAATTTAAGAACCGTGAGATGGTTGCACGTGTCCGTACATATAAAGTGACATAAACCAACCCTTGTTATTTTGTCAATAAAACTAAAAGATTTATTTTTATTCTTAATACTAAAAGTCTCTTTTATCATAAACCTTAAGATTTATTCTGCCTTTTTAAGTATTTTAAATAAAATCGAAATTGAATTTTCCCACGGCATTTCTTTGTTACGTACAATTACGTACGTACCGAAGAAGTGAATTTGAATCGAGTTCATGAACGCTCGATCTAGTTTATTCGCAATCCGCAAAATAGATGAGCGCGCAGGTGCGATCATCACACCTCACCCCTTATTTTCAAAAGAATGTTTACATTCTTTTCGTGAAGTTTTACGCCGGTTTTTGTGTCCCAGTGAATATAAAAATAATTTTAATCTACAGTGAATGGATGATTATTCGTTAAATTGGACTCAGTTTCTATTGCCAATTTAAAATTTTGCAACTTATGAACCGTGCGCGGGAATCGTGAAAAATGAGGTAAAGTGAACCTTGACAGCGATTGTTGATAAAGTAAGAATTTCTTTTACTTCATTATGGATTCAAGATTTCCAAGGTAAGAAATCAAAGTAGGTTTTATAGTTGTTGATCCTTTAGGATTATTTGAGACAAGTTTGTTTCTAGGTTTTGTAATTATGACCGGTATTGCCGGTAGCTATTAAAGAATATGTATATATACACATGCCTATACGTATACGTGTGTATCCTATAGTGTTTGGATAAAGTCAATGTATGGAATTTCTAACAACAAGGAAAAATTAACAGTCATCAAAGGATATACCTTTTTGCGACATTTTGAGATTTAAAGTTCACCATGAACAAGGAAAATAAGGACTAGTTTCGCAATGAATAATGTGAATGCACATTGCTATCGTGGATTTCTGGTAGCTTCTGTGAAATTAAATTATAAGGCTCAGGTATAAATAAACCCTTCCATATTTGTTGAGCTGACAAGATTATCTAGGGAGGCTAAATTAAACATTCTTTTTTTTTTTCAGATGATGTATTTTGTGCTGTTGAGGTTTACTTCTAGAGTAATCACGTGGAAATTCCTTCAAACTGCTTTTGTGAAAAAGGATTCAACGACATATTCGCTGGTTATTAAGGTAATTAGGAGGTCAGTTTGTTTTCTTCATTCAACTGTAAATTACGACCTTGTTGAAAAGTTCTCGAAAGATAGACTTGTGAGTATACTGTTGAGATAAGATATTCTCATTAATATTAAAACGATTAGAATTATATCTATATATATATATTAAGTTATAATTATATATTATTTAGTTTGATAGATTCTTACTTTATGGCTTTTACTACTACTATTTATCATATGTTTATTTAATTGTCGAATTTTACACATAAATGTCTTGTTATTACTAGCTTTATTTATAACTAAATATTTTTGTTATTTTTTAACTAGTTTTTATCGCGAATGAAGAGTAATTACTTAGCTCTGATCGTTTACGAATTTATCCTTGTTTTATAAAGAAAATATCAGTTTCTCTGGTTAGGATTTTAATACACAAATCTATATCGTAAATTTCCTTTTAGCTTAAAATTTATAAACATTGTCTAAATCATAGTTGGTTATTTAAATTTATGTATTCATGTGTAAAGTTTCTATGATAGTCTATTTTCTACTTTTTATTTTGAATTTTTATTTGTATTTTTCAATCCTCTTAGTAAAGATGTTTTTATTCAAATTAACTTTTCTTTTTTTTTTATTTGTAAAATATGATAAAATGTAACTAATTTGCATGCGCTAATTTTAATTTATTTTTATTGTACGAGTTTCCACTTGTTCTCGTTAATCGATTTCTAAAAAATATTTTCTTGAGCTGTTACTTGAGCTTCATATATTTGTATTTTAGTGATATGGTTTTCCATCGTAGGTGGATTTTACGACAGAGTGAAATACATATTTATCATTTTGTTCGAATATTATTGTATGACTTTTTTGAGGTTGGATCTAGAAAAGAGCCTCAAAATTTACCAGACCTTCACTTTTTAACTTTTTACTAATCAATGTGACAAACTTGCAGTCTTTATAGATAAAATGGATAAGGCAATTTCTTTTAGTTTCAAAAATATCTTTTTTGCATTATATGCAAGAAGTGTTAAGTATCGAAACGAACACAGGTTTAGAAAGATTTTGTTTACAGTCACAAGATAGAATTTTCTTCTCTTTTTGTTCCGATGGATTTGTAAAATCTTTAACGCTGTTACCTTTAAAATTTTTCTCCGGCACCTTTACCTTTTACCTCGGGCCAAGGTGGCAATACGATCGTTGCATCTACCCGGCCAGGAGGTTTGCTCATACCTGATTCACAACTCTGTGAATCCAGATCAATAACCAATCCGCTTTCCAGCGCGATTCCACCTATAGGATTTTCTTTTTTCTTTCAGGATAAAGGTGCCTCTCTACCTCGGGCCAAGGTAGCAATACGTTCGTTGCATCTACCCGGCCAGGAGGTTCCCTACTATCCGATTCATAATCCAATGAATCGAGTGATTCCTTCTCCCGAAGTGTGAGGATATTTCTATCAACACTACTCTTATGAGGAGAGATGAATCTTTTTTGGCAGTCTCATATCCATCACTACCAATTTTAAGATCCTACAAATCCTTTTCTTTAATATTTTTTCGAATTAGTGTTATTAGTCAGGTGCATGTCGTAATTTTCTATAGTAAACAAATGAAAATTTTCCTTAACAAGTAGATCATTATTAAAATAGTCATTGTTGCGTGTAAGGATATCAGGATCGAAATTAAGAGCCGATACAGTGCCATCAATAGCAAATATTTGCTCCTGATCTCTAAGGGTGAAAGTATTGTCAATAGTCATTAGTCTTTAAGTCAGGTGAATTTATTGTTGTGTAACCTTGAGTCTTCGTTTCGGTACCATTTTCTTAAAATTTTTTTTCATATTAACCAAATTTCTCAATAATGTATTTGAATTTGCATTCACTTTACCTGGTTTAAACACCATGAAATAATCGTATTCACCCAATCGTAGCCTCCATCTATTCAGTTTCGAACTGGGATTTTTTAAAAATTATTATTTTTTTTATTTATTAATTATTGTTTATATATTTTTATCAGTCATATTCATATATACATTATTTATATTTATTCCTCGATTGTTTATTACTATATTATATATGTATACTTTCTTAATTTATTTTTATTTATTCGTTTATATATAAATTTTTTATCTGATATTTCCAAAACTATTAATCGAGCAAATGTACTAGATATATACATATTTTTCATTTTCAATTATTGTTTTTAATTAATTAATTAATTATTTATTTATTTATATATATATTTTTTTATCATAACCACTGAAAATGTCAACTTTTTTATCTTCAAATAATAATTTGAATCTATAAGTAATCGATTATTTTTATCTTAGTAATATTCGCAAGTTTCGTTAAATGGAGCACAAAAGATCATAATTCCATAATCATTAAAAAATTTTACTATCCAGCGGTCTGGTTCAGAATATAATTTACAAAAATGAAAAGGTTTGCACTGATTGGTAATAATTAAACAAAGCTCGTTTTAAATCAATATATCCCAAGTAAAGTCACGAGGAATGAAAAATTGATGTGGCAGACCGTCGCTATCTATGATGGTGAATAGCGAATAATTTTCAAGAGAGGTGAAGTAAAAAAATGTGATTTTCTCCTAATAGAAACATTTAGAAAAGTTTTTAATCAAATTTTCAAAGAAATTTGTCGAGTTCGGAATTCGATTTTTTTTTATTTGAAAATCATCGAGTGGCAAACTGGGAGATAATCAATTTCCGTCTCCTATTCTATTTAAATTTCACACAAAATAAAATTTCGAAACAGAAAAGGCAGAATAAATATCAATGTTCAGAGAGACTCACCATTCATTCTGCATTCTTGTAATCCATACACTTTTATTTTCGCTAAACACTTCGGAATTGCCCTTTTATCACACCCGCACTAACACTTTCTTTTCTTTTTCAGGTTCGCTGAGTTCTTCAGATCCGCGGGATGCAGCAGTCCAGGTCCAGGGATTCCAGCCGCTTCCAGGTCCAGAGATTCCAGTCGCTTCCAGGTCCAGAGGCAGGTTCCAGGTCCAGGTCCAACGATGGATCGCACTTCACGTACGACCGCTCCGAGCGTTGAGTTTGCACCAGTTGTATGAAGTTTTTTTTTGAATATATATGTTTATATATAGATATATATATATTTTTTTTTCAAATAATCCCACCGCTGTCACCAATTTTTAATGTGACGACCCGATCTCAGGGCCGTCTTCACGAAACTTCGAGAACTAGATTTTAAGTTTTTATTGCGCGGTCCGATTTGAAATCCTATAAAGATAGGAATGTGGATTTTTATTAGTTTTGAATAAGTTTAAACATGAATTTAATAATAAACTGTCATTAATTTTTATAAACTGGTGATCTTTTTAACAAAGGTGTTTGGAGAAAATTTCCGCGTACAGAAAAACGACCGAGTAAGAAGACAAGTCAAACAACAAGTAAAGTATTTTTGGTACAGAGAGTGATCCTCCGAGGCTTAAAACATAAATTCCCCACTTTGAGATTTTGGGTCTTTAAGGAGTTAACTTTAATATCATTGGCTCTGAAATTCTTTGTTAGGAATTTTCATGTCTTTAATTGGTCCGGATTTACTTTAAAGTACTAAAAGGCAGGCCTATTAGTGACCAATCATGGGCGTTAGGCCCACGTGCGCTTTTAAGCTTGTCAAGTGCATACACATAAGTGTCAAAATACATATAATGTGTTTTCGCCTCGGGGGGTCAGTCTCTGGTCACGTAATATTATGCCCTTATTAGTTAGGGGATATAGAGTTTTCACATAAATTAAATTTTTAACGATCGTTCTGGAGACTTGAGATTTGTGTTTATTTTATAAATGGAACGTTTTGTTTTAGGTTTTCTTGAGGCGACGAGTGATATAGGTTTTAGACATCTAGACATGCTCATAAAATAAGCATAAATACTAATTTTGATTTCCTTTTGCGTTATATTTCCAGTCTCCAAATCGATTTTCACACGTTCTTTACATTAAACTTATGAATTATTTTAGAGGCATTCCTCGAGGTTTCCTTACAACCTGTCATCCTGAAAATAAATTCTTAATTTAATTATTCTAGGGAACAAGGCTGGTCTATTTATTATTTCTCTTACATGTCAACTTGATCTGGTAAATTTCAGCAAGTGAATTAACATTAAATTCATTTTAACAATTTAAGAACCGTGAGATGGTTGCACGTGTCCGTACATATAAAGTGACATAAACCAACCCTTGTTATTTTGTCAATAAAACTAAAAGATTTATTTTTATTCTTAATACTAAAAGTCTCTTTTATCATAAACCTTAAGATTTATTCTGCCTTTTTAAGTATTTTAAATAAAATCGAAATTGAATTTTCCCACGGCATTTCTTTGTTACGTACAATTACGTACGTACCGAAGAAGTGAATTTGAATCGAGTTCATGAACGCTCGATCTAGTTTATTCGCAATCCGCAAAATAGATGAGCGCGCAGGTGCGATCATCATATGCGTCTTTCCAGCTTCCTAACCTTTTTTTGTTATTTTTATACTTTTGTATTTATTTAAGAAATTTCGTGGCCATTCGAAGGAATCAAATTATTTCCATCTTATAGCATAACAGTATTTGCATTATAATACAATAGTACAACTACCTATCAAAATTTACAGCTAATATTCAAAATTCGCCTTAAATTCTTAGAGTTCAAGTTCTCGATTAATCTGAAACTATCGACTATTTAGCGCGAACTTTAAATATGTTAAAACTTTATTCCATTCCTTCAAAGTAAGGTGCTAATAGTAGTTTTAAAATTAAGTTATAACTAAAAATCTCAAGAATTCGACACCACTCCAATCCTCAAAACATAAAAAACACGACCAAATTAGGACCAAAATCGCCACACCTCAATAAAATTGAGAATTCCAGACCACCGTGAAGTTAGCACCCCGACCCCAACTATGAAAATTTCGATTTTTTTAATGGAATCGTTTGGTGGCGTTTGGTAGTCTACTTTTGTCGTTTAGTGGTCAAAATTGAGAAAGTTATAAGGTTTTCAAAATTGGGGTGCTAACTTCACGGTGCACCCCATATTTTGGAATTTTTTAAAAATTCCTTTTTTAATCGTTTGGTGGTCGTTTGGTGGCGTTTGGTAGTCTACTTTTGTCGTTTGGTGGTCAAAATTGAAAAAGTTATAAGGTTTTTCAAAATCATGGGTAGAACCCCATATTTTGGAATTTTTCAAAAATTCTTTTTGATATCGTTTGGTAGTCCATTTTCAACGTTTGGTGGTCAAAATTAGAAAAGTTATTAAGTTTATAACATTGTGATGATATTCTGAAATTACAAGAAAATTTTATTAATAGTTTTTTCAAAGTTATTTTGTGCCAAAAAACCATTGAGACTAGATATAAGGAGACCAATCTCCATATATCCATTCCCGAAATGAAGTTCTGCCAAGTACATAATTACAAAACTTCCCGATGAGGGCATGTGTGTTCCCTGGGTGCAAAATGGCGAAGCCCAATACACGATGCTTATAAACCGTGGATGCCGCCATTTTGCACTCAGGGAACACACGTGCCCTCATCGGGAAGTTTCATAACTAAGTACTTGGCTAAACTTCATTTCGTGTTTTGTGAAGTACGGCCATAAGAGATTGGTCTCTTTATATCTAGTCTCCATGCAAAAAACTTTGAACCGAAGGTTGTAGAAACGAACTATCCACTACTTATATCAATTTATAAAGGTGTAAAGGCTGCTTTACAAGGCATGCCATTATTCTATTAAATATTATTAATAAAAAGTGTACAAAATCTTCTGTAAGTAATTATAGTACCAAATAGCTTCTCTAGTGAGAGTTAGTTTATTTTGGATTTAAATTTCCCGCTAAGTCTAAGAGAGTGCAGGGTGGTTCAGGGACGTCTGTTGTACGCGTGGAGCAATTACTTCACAACAATATATTTTCTCTAATATTTATTAAGGAATCAATCCAAATCGTTTAATATTGATAACAAAAAACACAAAATAAAATAACAAACACGACAAAATAACTTTGAAAAAACTATTAATAAAATGTTCTTGTAATTTCAGAATATCATCACAATGTTATAAACTTAATAATTTTTCTAATTTTGACCACCAATCGTTGAAAATGGACTAACAAACGCCACCAAACGACCACCAAACGATATCAAAAAGAATTTTTGAAAAATTCCAAAATATGGGGTGCTACCCATGATTTTGAAAACCTTATAACTTTTCAATTTTGAACACCAAACGACAAAAGTAGACTACCAAACGATTCCATAAAAAAAAAAAAAAAATTTTCATAGTCGGGGTGCTAACTTCAGGGTGGTCACCCAGTGTCCCGTCTTCAGGACCGACTTCAGGTTTACTACGAGCACGTTGCTTAAGGTAGTCTGGTAGCAATCAAATGAGCAACTATAACAATTTTTCGAAAATGTTTCATGCGCGTTGCAAAATTTCGAACATTGTGCGGAAAATTTTTTTTTGCTATAATTTACTATTAATACCTATAACGATTGGGAAAAAAAATGTTTGCCATTAATTTACAATCTTTATTTGACTCTCGGAGTATTTCCATTTTATTCTTGTTTTCTAACGTTTATTTCGAAATACGATTTTCAAAGAAAAATTAATATTCTTATGCAATTTCCCAACGGTTCCATAGTTTTCCGCAACGCCGCCACCAGGAAATTTTTCGCATATTTGTGATATTATGAGCCCGCGAAATGACTTTCCATAAGAGCCCATGTTAAAATCCCATATTTCGAGACGTGATAATTCAAAATTTAATACGATAAGGCCCAAAATGGCAGAGGACTTTTCGATCGGGAGGAATCTAATCTATCAATATATGAAATAAAAAAGGGCACTCCACTACCCCCCTTTCCACTACCGGACTACCTTAAGACGGTTAATCTATCTCTTTTTACTTTGGAAAAGTGAACTTCTATTCGTTTGTAATGAACAATAAATGATGTAAAAATTTAGACGCATTTTTAAGCATTTTGAATAAATGTGCCAAAAACAGTCCAATCAGCAGACTTGCATGACGCGTGCGTAGTATGATTGGAGAGTACATACAATTAGAGGTACAAGTCTAACAAATCCACTTTCTATTTCCAGATGACATCATGAAGTTTTGTACGTTCGTGGCTTGTTGTTCGTGTGGTGGTCGTCACCATTTGTCTCAAATATCAGTGCTTTTCATCAATTTTCTCCAATATGTTTCGAGTGACGTTGAATTTGTGAAAAAGACTTGAGCGTGCGTTAAAATAATTTTTTGAAGAAAAGAGAAGTGTGAAAATATCTATCAATTGGCTTGTTGTCGATCAAGAACTTTCCCTGATTTCTTTCTTGGCTGAGATCGACTATCCTCTTAGAACTCCCCTCCGCCTCGTTTCCACACATTTTGCTCCTAATGCTGATACATACAAAATGTCTTGTTTATATTTCGATAGATGCACACGTTGATGCAAATATCTCAGTGATTAATTAGAGTTAAAATTTTGTATTTTCTAATGTGGCCAATCATCGGCGGTCCATTTTAGACGAATGCACTGCAACCCTCTTACCATCGAAAAAGTTCTGTCAATGTGCAAACAAGCTGACATTTTCTCCGGTTTCGTTTCGAAGTAGTTTCGAAAATACGAATTTAAGTTACAACCGACATGATGAAGAGCAGCGCCTGCACTACCAAGAAGGAGAGCAAAATGCGAATTCGTGCTTTTCCGGTAGGACTTTTTTTAGTTTATTCTCTTTGTTTATAAATGAGTATTTTTGTTAACCTATTACAGATTTTTTTTCATTATTTTTCTTATATACATATAAGATTTTGGTCCATCAAAAAAAACTGTATTTTCGTTTCTGCAAAACATTTTTTCACAAAGTATGATGGTCTTAAATTGATTTTTTTTTTAATTCTTCAAAGTATATGTCAGTAAATTGCTTATTTTTTTATAAAAAACAACTTCTACTTCCTGATATTAATAATAAATCCAAATGTTAAGAAATTATGAATTTTTTTTCCTTTTGTTTTTTGAAATTTATTTATTTTCGAACTTTTAATACTAAAAAAGGAAAACATGAATAATTTAATACAAAAAATCAGCAAATTTTTGCATTTACAAATTACATTTACAAATTCCTATTTATATTTAGCAACAATTAACAAATTATCTTGCAGATTTTAAATAAAATAAATATCAATTGTTTTTTTTTTCAATAAATGGTGCTTGTCACTTCCAGAGCAACATCTTGTCAATATAATCTATTCAAACTCCGAGAATCTGACCTGTAAGCATCATAATCCAACTATAAAAATATTATCTAATTGTAAAATTTAGTAAAAAGTAAATTTCCGTAAAATTTCATTGAAAATCCGCAGCTGAATTTCGAAACTGATTCTTTTTACAACATTTAGGTATTGAAATCAATTTTCTCTCAGCTACTGAACGAATAAATACCATCATGGTTAATAGATCTAATTTCATCTTAAAGTAATATTTAAAAGCAATTTTGACGAAATTATTCCCTGATGAATCTCATTATAAATAAAAATAAGGTCGTTGGTATAGCAACTGAAAATACGGACAAAAGAATATGAACCACTCGATTCTCTTTTGCAAGTTGCAACCAAAATTTCTGTCTAACTTCACTACAAAAATGTTTAATTTTTAAATGTTATCAAATTTTTGGAAACGTCAGCAGGCACAATTCGATTCTGAGTTTACAACGAATTTATATTTATGGAAAACTTTTACGCTTACTGTGTGATTACTCGTCCTGAACTTTGCTTTAAAAAAATAAAAAATAAACTACATCGTCGGTCAAGAAACTACCTTTAGCCATACGCCATACGAGGTCATTTTACAGCTTATCATTGATTATAATCGAAAAATCTACAATAGAAATTTATTATGGAATCTCAACAATATGCAGGATCTTCTATTCCAAATACAACTGGAGCGAGGGGTGAGATAAATCTCACTGCAGGGTTATGTCAATTCGGCAATGCAAATCCTTTTATGATCACGGAAACCCTTGTGAGGGCTACTACCTTTTTCCCTATTTTCAAGTCTTAATCAAATTTATTCTAATGGTTTTACAATAAATACCTTTAATTCAGTCAAACCAAAATATTTTTCTTTAACAATCTGATCAAGACTTCCATCTTTTTAATGAGGCTAAAATCTTTTTCATTCAACTTTGATTTGTTTACGAATTTAAATTGTTAAGAATTTCTTTTTTTCCTTCAGACGACTATGGATGAAAAGTATGTGGAAAATATCTGGACTTTATTAAAAAATGCAATTCAAGAGATCCAGAAGAAAAACAACTCGGGTCTTAGCTTTGAAGAGCTTTATCGCAATGCATACACGATGGTTCTTCATAAGTATGGAGAACGTCTTTACACCGGACTTAAGGAAGTGGTCACACAACACTTGGAAAATAAAGTCCGAGATGATGTTCTAAAATCGCTTCACAACAATTTTTTACAGACATTAAATCAAGCTTGGAATGATCATCAAACTTCGATGGTCATGATTAGGGATATCTTAATGTATATGGATCGTGTTTACGTCCAGCAGAATAGTGTTGACAACGTTTACAATTTGGGACTTATCATATTCCGAGACCAAGTAATTGAGTATTTTTAGTTATTTACATTTCAAGCCCGACTGAAAAATGTATTAATGTTTTGAAACTCGTATTATAGAAATAGAATTTCGATGCTTTTATATTTGAAAGACTATAAATTGAAGTATTTTCAAGAGTGCTTTTTAAAAATGATTGTATTTTATGATTTTTTTTGCCTCCCTAATAATGGTCGATCCTTGTTAAGTCTTTCAAACTTCAATTCTTTATATCTCTTTCCTTAATTTATAGGTCTTAGAATTATGAAAAAATTGTATTTTCATATTTAAAATCCACGATGTTTACATTTTTCTAAATCTGCAGGTTGTAAGATACGGTTGTGTAAGAGACCATCTACGAGAAACCCTTCTAGACATGGTGTCTCGTGAACGAAGAGGGGAAGTCGTTGATCGTATTGCAATAAAAAATGCATGTCAAATGTTAATGCTTCTTGGCATCAATAATCGTCAGGTCTATGAAGAGGATTTCGAGCGGCCTTTCTTGCAACAGAGCATAGATTTTTATAGAGTAAGTACCTTCGCGATTTAATATTGTGAATAAAAAAAAAATATAATTTTAATTTAATAAAATAACACGTATTTTGTCTTTATTTCAGATGGAATCACAGAAATTTCTAGCTGAAAATAGCGCGTCAGTGTATATAAAGAAAGTTGAAGCGAGAATTAGCGAAGAGTCTGATAGAGCTAAGCATTATTTAGACGAATCCACTGAACCACGAATAGTTGAGGTTGTGGAGGAAGAACTAATTAAAATCCACATGAAAACAATCGTAGAGGTATTCTAAACTCATATAAATATGTATAATATTTTCCAAAAATATTTCAGCCTTTAAAAACATGAAATTCTGCGTTTGATTAATCGAATTAAATCTACAGATGGAGAACAGTGGAGTCGTACACATGCTTCAAAATCAGAAAACGGAAGATCTCAACTGTATGTATAAATTGTTCTCAAGAGTAACCGACGGACTTCGTACTGTTTGCGATTGTGTCTCTCAATTTCTTCGAGAACGAGGGCGAACTTTAGTCCAAGAAGATCAGGAATCGACCACAAATGCTGTATCTTTCGTACAGAACCTGTTAACTTTAAAGGACAGATTTGAACATTTTCTTCACTATTCTTTTAACAACGATAAACTCTTTAAACATATGATCGCAGCCGATTTCGAGCACTTTTTGAATCTAAATCCCAAGAGTCCAGAGTATCTTTCACTTTTCATTGACGACAAATTAAAAAAAGGTGTCAAAGGAGTAAGTTTGATTTACGTTGAAGGAAACTTTATTCTAGTAGATAATAATTCAAGTCATTTAATTATAAATTAAATTATTATTAATTATAAATAATATATATTATTATAAATTATTATAAATATTATATAAATATTATATAATTATAATTATTTAATTATATAAATATCCCTTGGAATTTATTTTAGATGACAGAGCAAGAAATTGAAGGTATCCTTGACAAAACCATGGTTTTATTCCGGTTCCTTCAAGAGAAGGATGTGTTTGAGCGTTACTATAAACAGCATTTAGCCAAAAGACTTTTATTGAACAAATCGGTATCTGACGATAGCGAAAAGAATATGATATCTAAACTCAAGGTTTGTTTCTAATTTGTCTAGTTCTTGTTTTATTTTTTTTCCATAAATTCCTCTATTGAGTACTGCCAGATGTGATTCGATAAACAACCTAGTTCTGACAGACTCAAGGAGCTTTCAACGTCGAAGTGGACCTTTTCCTTGCTATGAAAAACCTGCATGTCGAACCTTTCAATGATTCCTCGGATATCGTCATTCTCAAATGAACAGTTTCTATCACTCTGCAAAATTATCCCAGTCCTCGTCCGTTCCTTCCATTTCCTTCAGACTTCCTGAAAAGTAAATGTATGCTCTGTAAACCATGCTGAAAGCGATTTCTCCCCATTTCTTAATTAGATTATATGATAAAAAAATCAAACTGCAATGGGCAGTCTTTAAATAAAGGACTATAAATTCATTTAAAAATAAAAAGCTCAAAAATGAGTATTTTAAGGAACAAAATAATTATCTATTGTCTAGAATATTCTGAAATTTAAGGACGCTCTATGCTAGAAAATGCTTCTCAAAATTTGCTAAAAGAATGCGAACAGTATTGTGATAGCTGACATTAGTAGCACGGTCATCTAGAATTGCCTCAGAACTTCTTTGCATGGTTTAGTGAAGCTTGCACTTAACTTTTAAGTCGACACGAGTGACTTTGCGATCTAAAACTCCAGCTATTGCAGGACTTCGCTAACTATTAGCCTAACTTTTGATGTCTTTAATAACTGCAATTTTATTTTTATCTTTGCAGACTGAATGCGGATGCCAGTTTACGTCGAAATTGGAGGGCATGTTCAAAGATATCACCTTGAGCAATACCATTATGGACGAGTTTAAGGAGCACGTTAGTACATCGGGAGTAAGTTGTCTATCTGACCTTAAGATTATTTAAAAAAATTAATCGTCATTTTAAGGAGGGTCAAGTGCTGATAGGAATTTCTCATTTAAAAAAGTATTAGTACTCTTCCTCAAAACATATTTTAAGAAAAAAAAGTTTACGAGAAAGGTATTAAAATTAGTTTATTCTTTTTTAGACAAATTTGCACGGTGTGGATTTGAGCGTTCGAGTTTTAACCACAGGCTTTTGGCCAACGCACTCCGCTACTCCGAAATGTAGCATCCCACAAGCGCCACGAGATGCCTTCGATGCCTTTCGTCGTTTTTACCTAGCAAAGCATAGTGGACGACAGTTAACTCTTCAACCACAATTAGGTAGGTTTTACTTTGCATAATATTCTCAAAACATGCTAAAAAATTCGAGAAATTAATATATTATTTAATGGAATAAAATTTCTTATCCAAATGATTTATTTTATCTGCAGGTTCAGCAGATCTCAACGCAATATTTTATGGGCAACGGAAAGAAGAAACGGGTGGAGTCGAAGCACCATCATCATCTTGTTCAATAAGTAATGGAAATAATAGTGCCAGCAGCAGTGCATTGAGTCAGAAATCCACTGGAAGTGGATGTGTGAGAAAGCACATTATTCAAGTTTCAACGTATCAGATGTGTGTTCTGATGCTTTTCAATAACAGAGAAAGGCTAACCTACGAGGTTCATTTATATACGTTTTTATTATTAAATTTTAAGTTTCGTATTGCGATGCAAAATAAATACCAAAGGATTCGAAATTTTATTTCTTACAATTAAAATTCTTTCAGGAAATCCAAAGCGAAACCGATATTCCTGAAAGAGATTTGATTAGAGCACTGCAATCCCTCGCAATGGGCAAAGCAACACAAAGAGTTCTACTGAAATATCCACGAACAAAGGAAATCGAACCCACCCATTACTTCGTAGTCAATGATGGTTTTACCAGCAAGTTACACAGGTGCAGTTTTCTAAAGATATTAGTTTCATTAATTTAATGTTAGAAAACAGTTCACAATTGATTTTAAAAATATAATTTTATTGATGAAATTAATTATTTCGACAGAGTGAAAATTCAGACAGTAGCAGCCAAAGGCGAATGTGAACCAGAACGAAAAGAGACGAGAAATAAAGTTGATGAGGATAGGAAACACGAAATAGAAGCTGCCATTGTGCGCATTATGAAGGCCCGAAAACGCATGGCGGTGAGTAAAATATTTTAATTTTTAATTTTATATAAGTCAGTTGATTTTTAAAAGTGGCGAAAATTTTTAGCACAATATTCTCGTCACGGAAGTAACACAACAGCTTCGATCTCGATTCCTGCCTTCGCCTGTCATAATAAAGAAGCGCATAGAAGGTTTAATTGAACGTGAATACCTTGCTAGAACGCAGGAAGATAGGTAAGAAAATTATTCATACATAAATATATTTTTTGAATTATTTACTGATGTACGATTTTTTTCAAGGTTTAATTTTAAAAATGTTTAAAATATTAAATATTTTGTACTATTTTACTTAAAGAATTAAGATCTAATTATGAATGTTTTCTCATTACAGAAAGATCTACACGTATGTCGCCTAATCACATTTCTTACGGATTTGTATAAACGTGTAAGTGTTCTGAAATAATGCGCCCTGAATTTCACTATTGGCATTTGCAATTTCGGATTAGAGAATTTGATTGATCTCCGTTAATTTTTCAGTTTGCCTCAGAGGTGTCAGGAAACTCATGTAACTATTTTACTTATAAGTAAAAAAAATAGATTAATACATAGTAAGCAGTATTCAAATCTCTTTTATTGACTAAAGACGAGTGCTTATAAGAGTTTGATTTTATCATAACTCAAAGTACAACTCGATTTTTTATCGACTGTCGATACACAAGGATTAGAAGCTTTTCACATATTAAAATTGGGTTGAAAATCACCTGTAAATTGAGTTTATAATTTTATTATACACATTTTGTATGTTAAATTAAATTCTATTTAAAACTTTTGATGCTAATTACAGCTTTCTGTACATTATTTGAAAATTTTATCTACATCTTTTAGGTGTAGAGTTTGCAATCACCTATCGGAGGCTTCTAACATTTTATTAAATTGAAAATATACATTTTTTAATTAAAATTATTATTTCAAAAAAAAATCTGTTTATCAACTTCTTTATATATTCTTTTTAGAAAAGTATTTTTAAATGCTTATGTTATTTATGTTGAATGAAAGTTTATAAAAGCATTAAAGCTTATGAAATAGACTACAAGATTAAATTCGTGTTCACTGCTGACTTTTTAAAAATAATATTAAATAAAGGAAAAAGGAAGTTGAGAAGAAATTGTGTTCTTTCAGAAACTACCAAGTTTGGACTGAAATAATCCTGATCTACATCATGTGTTGCAATAAGGTTTAAGAGTAAATACAACAGTGAAATTCAATTATTATAAGGATTACTATTCAAAATATTTCACCAAATATACACTTTTGTATGTATTGTCACCTCCGTTTCTTTTTTTTCTGTAAACTCATATCGTACTTTATCCTTTGTTTTCATTTTTTTAAATTCTTTTAAGACTGTGAGTTCAAAGTTGCAGTTGATAATTTAAGGTGTATACAGTCCGTGAGACTTGAGTGCTAAGAATAAGTGTTGTAAAATAGAGAACGAGTGTTATAAAATGCATTGATCGATAAGAAATGTATAATATCATTGTCAAAGTAATTTCTTCGATCATGAATTAATATAAGTCAGCCCTTGATAGCCGATTGCAAACTCAAACATTTATTTTTAATGTATCTCATTTCCTCAAACGTCATAGTTTTTTAATAAAAGATATATTCATGCTATGATAAAATGTATAAAAATATGAAATGAATCTAATCGAGTTATAAACTTTTAAGATAGATATACGGATTTTTATTACTATTGATTACATCAATAAATATCGACTATCAAGGACAATTTAGTAGTTCTCGGAATGCATCGGTAAATATGTTATTTATTGATATATTAGGACTGCCAAATAAGTAAAATTAATATTAAAATTGACTTATTGTGTAGAGTTCAAGAGTAAGATGTATTATATAGAAAGGTTCAGGTATATTGACCGATTATTTGGAAATACACTAGAATAGAGTATTATGAGTAACATTTTTGAAACTATACATAGTTTGAAATAATAAACTGCATTTCTTATCGTAATGCAATCATAGATTTGAGAATTGAAATCCTCAGCTAATTAAACAAGGTCAGTTGATTACGATTTTGAAGCAGAAGTATTCTTTCAAAATTGTTGAATATGTTTTTAAGTCCCTATACTTGTTTATTGTATAAAAATTAATTGATTTGGTTTGTTAATAATTTGGTTTTAAAATCAGTAACAAGATTAAAAATTAAATATAAATTATGATTTTTCTTTAGCATTTGAATGATATGAAATTAATAAAATTGGAGGATTATTTAAAAAATAAAAGCTGTTTTAAATTTTGGAACTAAACATTTCTAAATTTAAATTTATTCCCGCCATTTAAAAAATGTAATTACATACTGACAAACATGTTAAATTTGTTTATTTTTATTTTAAACATTCAATTAATTAGTAAGATTGACTGTTTACGTGTCCGTCTACTCTCGTAGTTTACTCGATAATTTCCGTTATACCCATATCCTAATCAGTACAAACTCCAAGGACGCGAGAATCATTTCATGGATACTTGAAAAGATAAAGTGGGGTTTCAGATTTTACATACTTCAGAGCCATAGATAGTTTCAATCGCCTTGCTCGAGAAAATAATTTTTTTGTAAGTGATTTTAAAATAACAGTTTAAAGGAGAAAGCGCATTGGGAATTTTGATTAGTGTTGTTCTTCTGTTATGTGTCACTAAAGTGATTAAAGTCAACGACCTAAAAAGAGTAAACGGAACAGAGGTTAGAAAGTTCAAGAGCGACAAAGAGACGGTGGGCACGGGTGAAAGTACTAGTTGCCAACCACTGACAACGTGTATTGCCATGTCGGCGCCCCACCTTTTTTTTCGAGTGAATACGAACCTTTCAAGAAGTGCACCTCTCCTTCAAATTCTTAACAACCCCGTTACATTAGTCACCCAGTCGAGTTTTCAGTCACCGGCTTACACCAATTTCAATTCATCACATCAATTAAAGAAATATTCGTTTGCTAGGAATTTTAATACTTCTGCAATGATGGCAAAGATAAAGGTAAGTTGTTTCTATAATATCGTTATTAATACTACCGAACTTGTCTTATGGTTTAAATCAAAACACCGGGGTCAAAGATCATTTATGTAAATAAATACTCTTCAGAATATCACGAAAAAAAATTCTGAAAACTTATCTTAATTTCACTAATATTATGCCCTTTTTAAGTTATGAACATCAATTAAATATAAATTTGAGAAAAATTCTACTATTTAAATAACTTAATTCTCACTATATACCATCAGTAGAGAAAATCGATAACGAGCATTGATTATGAAACTTTTTCTGGAAACTTTATTTCGGAGCACACGTTTTATTTCACTTTATAAAAAATATTTCAGCACATGTTTAATTGTGATTACTTCATAAATTTAATTGCCTGCACATATGTAGATAGTTTTATATTCATAGTTAATTATTTTTATTTAAGTTTGAAAATAAATAGTTTATTTTGTGATTAATGCCACTTAACGCTAAAAAAGTTGCAAATCACTCTGTAAATTGTAAATCAACATCTTATCAAGAACAGAAAAGTGGATAGGAAGAAATTGCCACTGGAATTATGATTGTAACTATAGTAACAATTATGATATGGAATTCGTAAATGAACTTTTAGACAAATGGATTTTCAGTGCAAAAACATTAAAATTAAATAATTCTATTTGTTACGTTTTTAATAAGTAAATATGATTGATATACTTCTTTCGTAAATATATATTTAAATAATAAATTTAATCGTTATAATTCAAAAAACTACATTCCATTTCCTTTTCTGCAAGGTCATCCAGTTATCATTTATTGCTTTTTCATTGAAAATGTAAAGTGGAACATAAAGTGAGTGGAGCTTTTCTATTTCATTATACATTTGAAATTAATAAGTTTCAAAAACCGTAGAATCCCATGATTTAAAAAGAAATTAATTTACATATTTCTTCTTTCTAGGCTGGACCTGTTGTTGACATTTTGGGAGACGAGATGACTCGAATCATCTGGGACTCAATTAAAGAAAAATTAATTCTTCCTTATCTGGATATTGAGCTTCACGTCTACGATTTAGGAATGGAAAACCGAGACAAAACGGACGATAAGGTGACTATAGAATGTGCTGAGGCAATTAAAAAATACAACGTTGGTATTAAATGCGCCACAATTACTCCGGACGAGAAAAGAGTAGAAGAATTCAAGCTGAAGCAAATGTGGAAGAGTCCGAATGGAACTATAAGAAATATTTTAGGAGGCACAGTCTTCCGTGAGGCAATTATTTGCAAGAATATTCCCAGATTGGTTACTGGCTGGACTGAACCGATCATTATTGGAAGGCACGCTCATGGAGATCAATACAAAGCAACTGATTTTCTAGTTCCTGGTCCTGGGAAGCTTGAAATCACCTGGAATGGCACTAATGGACAAAAAATCGAGCATGTTGTCTACGATTTCAAATCTGCTGGAATAGCTCAAGCCATGTACAATACTGATGAAAGTATTTACGATTTCGCTCGTAGTTCTATGGAGTATGCCCTTGGCAGAAAGTATCCTCTATATCTATCTACCAAAAATACGATTCTGAAGAAATATGATGGTAGATTTAAGGATATCTTCGAGGAGGTCTATGAGAAGGACTACAAATCCAAGTTTGAAGCTCAGAACATCTGGTAAAATTAATTTATATTTAATTCAATGTATAAGTTAGAAATAAATAATTAAAATACATTTATTTTAATTTTTAGGTATGAGCACCGATTAATAGACGATATGGTAGCCTACACGATGAAATCCAACGGTGGATTTGTCTGGGCCTGTAAAAATTACGACGGAGATGTTCAATCAGATTCTGTAGCTCAGGGTTATGGATCTTTAGGTCTTATGACTTCCGTCTTACTCTGTCCCGATGGACGTACTGTGGAAGCTGAAGCAGCTCATGGTACCGTGACTCGTCATTATCGTCAATACCAACAAGGAAAAGAAACTTCCACCAACCCTATTGCTTCAATTTTCGCCTGGACGAGAGGTTTACTCCACCGAGCCAAGCTTGATAAGAACGACAAACTGAGAAATTTCGCAGAAACCCTGGAAAAAGTTTGTATCAGCACAATTGAGTCTGGTAGCATGACCAAAGATCTTGCAATTTGCATCAAGGGGATGAATAACGTCAAGAGATCTGACTATCTTGAAACGTTTGAGTTCATGGACAAATTAGCAGAAAACTTGAAAAAAAGCCTCGGTGCATGACTTAATAACATTTCAACTTCACCACGAATTCTAGCAGTTTATTCTAAATATTAACTGCTTTTTTATTTCTGCCTACGCCTCTAAATGATAATTAATTATTGAGGACGAAATAATTGAATCCCCGGATTTTAGAAACTTTGTAAAATCTTTAAAACCTATATAGAAAAACAATTTATTTTCTATGCAGAGATGAAAACTGTGAGTAAAGAGTATTCAAAATTAGAACATTTATTTGTTCATTGATAATGAGTGTTCGACTTATTGAGGTGCATTTTGACTTTCTATATTTTGTAAGAATATTTAATTATTGCTCTGTAGTTATAAATAAATTTTGTAAGACTAATTGAGACTTCGTTTCTTGATGTTTTGATAATTTAATTGTTATAATTGCCCAAAGCTTATTAATTTTTTTATTATTAATTAATTTGTGGATTATTTATTATGAAATACACAATTGAAAATTGTATTACTAATTATATTAATGCTCGATATTTAAAATTTCTAACAAGACTGAATACTTGTACAGATTTTGAAAAACTAATTGACCTAATATCTTCTTTTTCAAAGAAAGGAAAACTTACAATCGATCTTATAGTATTTTCTATTTTTACAAGTAATTTCTACGTTAAACAGGTGAGGTTGGAACTTGAATAATTTATTTAGATTTAAAATTTCCCGCTTTAAAAGAAATACGCCATTGACAAATTCAAAACGTTTTTATTTATTTATTTATTTTTTTTTTAATAATAATTCTATATTATATTTACCATTATTTATCAAAAATACCCAGGATTTTTCAAATATTAACTTAAAAACATTTTTTTAAAGTACTAAGAAGTACTGATTTTTTAAAAGAAAAATACAGAATTTGATTGGTAGAATTAATAAAATACAACTTTATATGATAAATTTTTCATTTGCGATTTGATTTTATTGTAATTTCTGAATTATCGTTTACCACATGATATATTGATTTTCTTTAAAGTCTCCTGATTTTTTTTCGGCACTTGAGCAAAGTGCACAGGAGCTTATAGAGGAATAGGGGAACAGGATTTAACCAATGCGATTGTCGTCGCGCGAACCCCAGGCGATCATCTCATTGGTTAAATGCTTTTCCCCTATTCCTCAATTACCCTATTCTCCTCGACGTAGGATTGCAGTGCTTATTATTTCAAAAATAATAATCATTTTCGCGTCAAGAGAATTTGAAATTTTCCCGCGAGAAAATTTAAGGTGGCTGACGAATCCGCGATCTCATTGGTTGAAAAATGTGAAAGAATGATGTTTACAACTGAAAAATGCTTCATTTCATGTAATTTTGCTTTTATATAATGAAACTATATTATTTAAGAGTATTTTAATTATTTTAAGAATAATTTATAATTTTTATAAATCTCCTGATTTTTTGTTAGTCTCCTGATAAAAAGCTCCTGACTTTTTGTCTCGAATGTTGGCAACGCTGTGTCTGCTTGTGTATCATATGTGACGACCCGATCTCAGGGCCGTCTTCACGAAACTTCGAGAACTAGATTTTAAGTTTTTATTGCGCGGTCCGATTTGAAATCCTATAAAGATAGGAATGTGGATTTTTATTAGTTTTGAATAAGTTTAAACATGAATTTAATAAACTGTCATTAATTTTTATAAACTGGTGATCTTTTTAACAAAGGTGTTTGGAGAAAATTTCCGCGTACAGAAAAACGACCGAGTAAGAAGACAAGTCAAACAACAAGTAAAGTATTTTTGGTACAGAGAGTGATCCTCCGAGGCTTAAAACATAAATTCCCCACTTTGAGATTTTGGGTCTTTAAGGAGTTAACTTTAATATCATTGGCTCTGAAATTCTTTGTTAGGAATTTTCATGTCTTTAATTGGTCCGGATTTACTTTAAAGTACTAAAAGGCAGGCCTATTAGTGACCAATCATGGGCGTTAGGCCCACGTGCGCTTTTAAGCTTGTCAAGTGCATACACATAAGTGTCAAAATACATATAATGTGTTTTCGCCTCGGGGGGTCAGTCTCTGGTCACGTAATATTATGCCCTTATTAGTTAGGGGATATAGAGTTTTCACATAAATTAAATTTTTAACGATCGTTCTGGAGACTTGAGATTTGTGTTTATTTTATAAATGGAACGTTTTGTTTTAGGTTTTCTTGAGGTGACGAGTGATATAGGTTTTAGACATCTAGACATGCTCATAAAATAAGCATAAATAATAATTTTGATTTCCTTTTGCGTTATATTTCCAGTCTCCAAATCGATTTTCACACGTTCTTTACATTAAACTTATGAATTATTTTAGAGGCATTCCTCGAGGTTTCCTTACAACCTGTCATCCTGAAAATAAATTCTTAATTTAATTATTCTAGGGAACAAGGCTGGTCTATTTATTATTTCTCTTACATGTCAACTTGATCTGGTAAATTTCAGCAAGTGAATTAACATTAAATTCATTTTAACAATTTAAGAACCGTGAGATGGTTGCACGTGTCCGTACATATAAAGTGACATAAACCAACCCTTGTTATTTTGTCAATAAAACTAAAAGATTTATTTTTATTCTTAATACTAAAAGTCTCTTTTATCATAAACCTTAAGATTTATTCTGCCTTTTTAAGTATTTTAAATAAAATCGAAATTGAATTTTCCCACGGCATTTCTTTGTTACGTACAATTACGTACGTACCGAAGAAGTGAATTTGAATCGAGTTCATGAACGCTCGATCTAGTTTATTCGCAATCCGCAAAATAGATGAGCGCGCAGGTGCGATCATCACACCTCACCCCTTATTTTCAAAAGAATGTTTACATTCTTTTCGTGAAGTTTTACGCCGGTTTTTGTGTCCCAGTGAATATAAAAATAATTTTAATCTACAGTGAATGGATGATTATTCGTTAAATTGGACTCAGTTTCTATTGCCAATTTAAAATTTTGCAACTTATGAACCGTGCGCGGGAATCGTGAAAAATGAGGTAAAGTGAACCTTGACAGCGATTGTTGATAAAGTAAGAATTTCTTTTACTTCATTATGGATTCAAGATTTCCAAGGTAAGAAATCAAAGTAGGTTTTATAGTTGTTGATCCTTTAGGATTATTTGAGACAAGTTTGTTTCTAGGTTTTGTAATTATGACCGGTATTGCCGGTAGCTATTAAAGAATATGTATATATACACATGCCTATACGTATACGTGTGTATCCTATAGTGTTTGGATAAAGTCAATGTATGGAATTTCTAACAACAAGGAAAAATTAACAGTCATCAAAGGATATACCTTTTTGCGACATTTTGAGATTTAAAGTTCACCATGAACAAGGAAAATAAGGACTAGTTTCGCAATGAATAATGTGAATGCACATTGCTATCGTGGATTTCTGGTAGCTTCTGTGAAATTAAATTATAAGGCTCAGGTAAAAAGAAACCCTTCCATATTTGTTGAGCTGACAAGATTATCTAGGGAGGCTAAATTAAACATTCTTTTTTTTTTCAGATGATGTATTTTGTGCGGTTGAGGTTTACTTCTAGAGTAATCACGTGGAAATTCCTTCAAACTGCTTTTGTGAAAAAGGATTCAACGACATATTCGCTGGTTATTAAGGTAATTAGGAGGTCAGTTTGTTTTCTTCATTCAACTGTAAATTACGACCTTGTTGAAAAGTTCTCGAAAGATAGACTTGTGAGTATACTGTTGAGATAAGATATTCTCATTAATATTAAAACGATTAGAATTATATCTATATATATATATTAAGTTATAATTATATATTATTTAGTTTGATAGATTCTTACTTTATGGCTTTTACTACTACTATTTATCATATGTTTATTTAATTGTCGAATTTTACACATAAATGTCTTGTTATTACTAGCTTTATTTATAACTAAATATTTTTGTTATTTTTTAACTAGTTTTTATCGCGAATGAAGAGTAATTACTTAGCTCTGATCGTTTACGAATTTATCCTTGTTTTATAAAGAAAATATCAGTTTCTCTGGTTAGGATTTTAATACACAAATCTATATCGTAAATTTTCTTTTAGCTTAAAATTTATAAACATTGTCTAAATCATAGTTGGTTATTTAAATTTATGTATTCATATGTAAAGTTTCTATGATAGTCTATTTTCTACTTTTTATTTTGAATTTTTATTTGTATTTTTCAATCCTCTTAGTAAAGATGTTTTTATTCAAATTAACTTTTCTTTTTTTTTATTTGTAAAATATGATAAAATGTAACTAATTTGCATGCGCTAATTTTAATTTATTTTTATTGTACGAGTTTCCACTTGTTCTCGTTAATCGATTTCTAAAAATATTTTCTTGAGCTGTTACTTGAGCTTCATATATTTGTATTTTAGTGATATGGTTTTCCATCGTAGGTGGATTTTACGACAGAGTGAAATACATATTTATCATTTTGTTCGAATATTATTGTATGACTTTTTTGAGGTTGGATCTAGAAAAGAGCCTCAAAATTTACCAGACCTTCACTTTTTAACTTTTTACTAATCAATGTGACAAACTTGCAGTCTTTATAGATAAAATGGATAAGGCAATTTCTTTTAGTTTCAAAAATATCTTTTTTGCATTATATGCAAGAAGTGTTAAGTATCGAAACGAACACAGGTTTAGAAAGATTTTGTTTACAGTCACAAGATAGAATTTTCTTCTCTTTTTGTTCCGATGGATTTGTAAAATCTTTAACGCTGTTACCTTTAAAATTTTTCTCCGGCACCTTTACCTTTTACCTCGGGCCAAGGTGGCAATACGATCGTTGCATCTACCCGGCCAGGAGGTTTGCTCATACCTGATTCACAACTCTGTGAATCCAGATCAATAACCAATCCGCTTTCCAGCGCGATTCCACCTATAGGATTTTCTTTTTTCTTTCAGGATAAAGGTGCCTCTCTACCTCGTGCCAAGGTGGCAATACGTTCGTTGCATCTACCCGGCCAGGAGGTTCCCTACTATCCGATTCATAATCCAATGAATCGAGTGATTCCTTCTCCCGAAGTGTGAGGATATTTCTATCAACACTACTCTTATGAGGAGAGATGAATCTTTTTTGGCAGTCTCATATCCATCACTACCAATTTTAAGATCCTACAAATCCTTTTCTTTAATATTTTTTCGAATTAGTGTTATTAGTCAGGTGCATGTCGTAATTTTCTATAGTAAACAAATGAAAATTTTCCTTAACAAGTAGATCATTATTAAAATAGTCATTGTTGCGTGTAAGGATATCAGGATCGAAATCAAGAGCCGATACAGTGCCATCAATAGCAAATATTTGCTCCTGATCTCTAAGGGTGAAAGTATTGTCAATAGTCATTAGTCTTTAAGTCAGGTGAATTTATTGTTGTGTAACCTTGAGTCTTCGTTTCGGTACCATGTTCTGAAAATTTTGTTTCATATTAACCAAATTTCTCAATAATGTATTTGAATTTGCATTTACTTTACCTGGTTTAAACACCATGAAATAATCGTATTCACCCAATCGTAGCCTCCATCTATTCAGTTTCGAACTGGGATTTTTTTAAAAATTATTATTTTTTTTTTATTTATTAATTATTGTTTATATATTTTTATCAGTCATATTCATATATACATTATTTATATTTATTCCTCGATTGTTTATTACTATATTATATATGTATACTTTCTTAGTTTATTTTTATTTATTCGTTTATATATAAATTTTTTATCTGATATTTCCAAAACTATTAATCGAGCAAATGTACTAGATATATACATATTTTTCATTTTCAATTATTGTTTTTAATTAATTTATTAATTATTTATTTATTTATATATATTTTTTTTTATCATAACCACTGAAAATGTCAACTTTTTTATACTCAAATAATAATTTGAATCTATAAGTAATCGATTATTTTTATCTTAGTAATATTCGCAAGTTTCGTTAAATGGAGCACAAAAGATCATAATTCCATAATCATTAAAAAATTTTACTATCCAGCGGTCTGGTTCAGAATATAATTTACAAAAATGAAAAGGTTCGCACTGATTGGTAATAATTAAACAAAGCTCGTTTTTAATTAATATATCCCAAGTAAAGTCACGAGGAATGAAAAATTGATGTGGCAGACCGTCGTTATCTATGATGGTGAATAGCGAATAATTTTCAAGAGAGGTGAAGTAAAAAAAATGTGATTTTCTCCTAATAGAAACATTTAGAAAAGTTTTTAATCAAATTTTCAAAGAAATTTGTCGAGTTCGGAATTCGATTTTTTTTTTTATTTGAAAATCATCGAGTGGCAAACTGGGAGATAATCAATTTCCGTCTCCTATTCTATTTAAATTTCATATAAAATAAAATTTCGAAACAGAAAAGGCAGAATAAATATCAATGTTCAGAGAGACTCACCATTCATTCTGCATTCTTGTAATCCATACACTTTTATTTTCGCTAAACACTTCGGAATTGCCCTTTTATCACTCCCGCACTAACACTTTCTTTTCTTTTTCAGGTTCGCTGAGTTCTTCAGATCCGCGGGATGCAGCAGTCCAGGTCCAGGGATTCCAGCCGCTTCCAGGTCCAGAGATTCCAGTCGCTTCCAGGTCCAGAGGCAGGTTCCAGGTCCAGGTCCAACGATGGATCGCACTTCACGTACGACCGCTCCGAGCGTTGAGTTTGCACCAGTTGTATGAAGTTTTTTTTTTTTTAATATATATGTTTATATATAAATATATATATATTTTTTTTCAAATAATCCCACCGCTGTCACCAATTTTTAATGTGACGACCCGATCTCAGGGCCGTCTTCACGAAACTTCGAGAACTAGATTTTAAGTTTTTATTGCGCGGTCCGATTTGAAATCCTATAAAGATAGGAATGTGGATTTTTATTAGTTTTGAATAAGTTTAAACATGAATTTAAAATTTCCCGCTTTAAAAGAAATACGCCATTGACAAATTCAAAACGTTTTTATTTATTTATTTATTTTTTTTTTAATAATAATTCTATATTATATTTACCATTATTTATCAAAAATACCCAGGATTTTTCAAATATTAACTTAAAAACATTTTTTTAAAGTACTAAGAAGTACTGATTTTTTAAAAGAAAAATACAGAATTTGATTGGTAGAATTAATAAAATACAACTTTATATGATAAATTTTTCATTTGCGATTTGATTTTATTGTAATTTCTGAATTATCGTTTACCACATGATATATTGATTTTCTTTAAAGTCTCCTGATTTTTTTTCGGCACTTGAGCAAAGTGCACAGGAGCTTATAGAGGAATAGGGGAACAGGATTTAACCAATGCGATTGTCGTCGCGCGAACCCCAGGCGATCATCTCATTGGTTAAATGCTTTTCCCCTATTCCTCAATTACCCTATTCTCCTCGACGTAGGATTGCAGTGCTTATTATTTCAAAAATAATAATCATTTTCGCGTCAAGAGAATTTGAAATTTTCCCGCGAGAAAATTTAAGGTGGCTGACGAATCCGCGATCTCATTGGTTGAAAAATGTGAAAGAATGATGTTTACAACTGAAAAATGCTTCATTTCATGTAATTTTGCTTTTATATAATGAAACTATATTATTTAAGAGTATTTTAATTATTTTAAGAATAATTTATAATTTTTATAAATCTCCTGATTTTTTGTTAGTCTCCTGATAAAAAGCTCCTGACTTTTTGTCTCGAATGTTGGCAACGCTGTGTCTGCTTGTGTATCATATGTGACGACCCGATCTCAGGGCCGTCTTCACGAAACTTCGAGAACTAGATTTTAAGTTTTTATTGCGCGGTCCGATTTGAAATCCTATAAAGATAGGAATGTGGATTTTTATTAGTTTTGAATAAGTTTAAACATGAATTTAATAAACTGTCATTAATTTTTATAAACTGGTGATCTTTTTAACAATGGTGTTTGGATAAATTTCCCGCGTACATAAAAACGACCGAGTAAGAAGACAAGTCAAACAACAAGTAAAGTATTTTTGGTACAGAGAGTGATCCTCCGAGGCTTAAAACATAAATTCCCCACTTTGAGATTTTGGGTCTTTAAGGAGTTAACTTTAATATCATTGGCTCTGAAATTCTTTGTTAGGAATTTTCATGTCTTTAATTGGTCCGGATTTACTTTAAAGTACTAAAAGGCAGGCCTATTAGTGACCAATCATGGGCGTTAGGCCCACGTGCGCTTTTAAGCTTGTCAAGTGCATACACATAAGTGTCAAAATACATATAATGTGTTTTCGCCTCGGGGGGTCAGTCTCTGGTCACGTAATATTATGCCCTTATTAGTTAGGGGATATAGAGTTTTCACATAAATTAAATTTTTAACGATCGTTCTGGAGACTTGAGATTTGTGTTTATTTTATAAATGGAACGTTTTGTTTTAGGTTTTCTTGAGGTGACGAGTGATATAGGTTTTAGACATCTAGACATGCTCATAAAATAAGCATAAATAATAATTTTGATTTCCTTTTGCGTTATATTTCCAGTCTCCAAATCGATTTTCACACGTTCTTTACATTAAACTTATGAATTATTTTAGAGGCATTCCTCGAGGTTTCCTTACAACCTGTCATCCTGAAAATAAATTCTTAATTTAATTATTCTAGGGAACAAGGCTGGTCTATTTATTATTTCTCTTACATGTCAACTTGATCTGGTAAATTTCAGCAAGTGAATTAACATTAAATTCATTTTAACAATTTAAGAACCGTGAGATGGTTGCACGTGTCCGTACATATAAAGTGACATAAACCAACCCTTGTTATTTTGTCAATAAAACTAAAAGATTTATTTTTATTCTTAATACTAAAAGTCTCTTTTATCATAAACCTTAAGATTTATTCTGCCTTTTTAAGTATTTTAAATAAAATCGAAATTGAATTTTCCCACGGCATTTCTTTGTTACGTACAATTACGTACGTACCGAAGAAGTGAATTTGAATCGAGTTCATGAACGCTCGATCTAGTTTATTCGCAATCCGCAAAATAGATGAGCGCGCAGGTGCGATCATCACACATATTAAGTGAACGCGTCCTCCTTTTTTTTGTTTGATTTTACAAGTTTTGGTATAACTTGGTATAACTTGGAAGGAATTTTTGATTAATAAATTTAGAATATTCTGAAATGAATCCAAACAGAAACTTAAACGTGGAAAATCATAAACAAGAACATGAATGTGACGAGCATTGGGAACTACGAAGAAGATTTCTTCTCGCTCATAAAGATAAATTTCCAGAAGACGAATTAGTTTGTTTAGCTCAAGTTTTCACGAATGTAGAGCTTTTAGGATGTCGGTAAGTATTTTTAATGTTATATTATTTTTCATTCAGTCAATTTATCTCATAAATCCCATAGATTCCTATTATTTATTTTGCAATGTGCAAACCTACTTCTAAAATCTAAGCCTTGAAGTTAAATCTCTTACTCGGAATGAAATTTAAATTAACAAAAATATTAACTAAATTTATCGTTAACACTATTAATTTCATTGAATCTCCGTACACATATATTGTATAAATCTAATATTTTTGTTGTATCATCGACCTAACCTTAAAATCTCACATGCGCTCTCAATCTCTCGTGCCTCAAAAATTTTCAAAATATGTTTAGATTATAAGAATTAATCCCAAAATCGGTTTGTGAGTTTCGAAAAAGTCCAAATAAGCTGCAAAATAATACTATGAAAATTGCATAGGTACCCAAAAGAGACAATGGATCTTATAGCAGAGTTATCTGCAGAAGTTGCAGGAGAATATAGAGAAAAACAAAAAACCAAATTACAAAGAACCTTTGTAAAGGCTTCGGACGCCGCGAGTTCCAAAGCCAAAGGTACATTAAAAAATTGTGAGTTTACTTGAAGCGAAGTATTATTAAGATAACTGAACTAAAAGAAAAACCTTTATTACAAATTTAATAACACTTGAAAAACTTTCATAGGACTCAAGCCAAGTGATCACGTACAAATTAGCAATAATCCAGAACCCGACTCGACCAATTTTCCCCCACTGGAACCTGAACAAGGAGATGATGACGATAATGAAGATGTGCAACCTTTTAAGAAATTTAAATCAGGTAGTAACGAAAGTAATATTCAACCTCCATTCGGAAATCTTGTTTTGTTTGATTATCCGGATGATGCACCACAAAGTATAATATCACGCGCGGTAACCGCTCGCGGAGGCAGTTTAGATATTAAATTTGATAAAAATAACACTGGCTTAAGGTTTGTATATTTTTCTTTGATTTATTTATGTTTTAAACGATTTTTAAAATCATTTGCTTCTTGTTTCAGTAAATGTATTATCTACGTGAATTCCAAAAGGTTATCGGAAGGTTTAGGTCAAAATCAAAAGGCAGCAAAGAAGGAGGCCGCCGCCTCTGGTCTGCAGGAACTGAGGAAGTATTATTACACAATAAAAGTGAAAAAATCGTTAAACCCTGGAAAAGAATCAGTAACCAGTACAGAATTGCGAGGCGCCAATGGAAATGCTTCAACACAGTTAGCGGAAGACAATATTGGTAATAAATTAATGAAATTAATGGGTTGGGAAGGCGGTGGGCTTGGAAAATCACAACAGGGAATTGTTGAACCCGTAACGTGAGTTGCAAATTATCATCTTACGATTCTTCAGTAAAATAAAGCTTTATTAAAGTATAATAAATATATATTTTTTCAGAGTTAAGCAACAATTGAGCAGAAGTGGATTGGGATTAAATCCATCGAATTCTAATATGAAAGTCCTCAAGAGAAAGTGCTTTGAAGTGTTACGTGATTATACGAAAGGTGATATGCGAACAGATCTTGTTTTTTCGTCTGATTTCACGAATGAGGAACGAGCCGTTGTCCATCAGTAAGTAAAGAATTATTCTTTCTTATAAAAACATTATAAGATGAATAATTAAATTAAATTTATTTCAGAGTGGCAAAACAGATGGGATTAAAGTCACAAAGTTATGGACCAAAGACTCAAAGAACGTTAGTTATTTCCAGAAAAATAGATCCAAAGGAGCTCGTGAGGGAATTGCAAGAAGTTGGAGGTTCGACAGATAAATACGAACTTATCGAACCCCTTGAAACGCATTGGTGTTAATGTACGTGTCACTTTAATTTTTTCAACTTAATTTACCTAGATTAATATTTAGTGTTCGAGTTGAAAAGCAGATTAAATTTTTTTCATTTTTATTGACATTAATAAGAACATAATTAAAATATCGCGAAGCTAAGAAAGTTGTATATAATTTTCACAATTCGGAAAACCTTTTCTGAAAATAAAAAGAGAAATACATTTACAATAGCTTGTAGTGAGAAAACAAATTTTTTAATACGAAATATGTTAATGTCTGAGTATTATTCAATATAAAGTAGTAGAACATTTCGAGTCGTATAACAATTTTATTTTTACAAATCGACAATATCATACATTCTTGTCGTTAAACATTAGTATAACAGATAAAGAGATTTCTTCTAACCGGATGATTACCCAAAAATATACAATTCATATTCTTTATTGAAAAGGAATAGCATTCTGATGCATGTCCGTCTACATTATGTTAGTACGATTGTTTTTATTATGCTAGAAATGCTGCTAGCTACACAGTTCTTGGAATGTTGTTTCTATCTTATACCCTTTAAGAATTTTCTCTCAAGGTACAGGCACTGGTAGTTAACTATCACAATCAAAATACCTCTAAACATATCGATCCAGCGTCTGTTTCCTTTATTGTTTTCATAAATAGTAAGAATAAAAAAAGACAAAAGCCTTGATTTACAGAAAAATAACATGATTAAACCATTTTTAAAATGCAACTGTTGATTTTAAGTTGTATGTATATATTATTAAGTATCTTCCAACTTTTCGAATTTGAAATTCGAGTTTTTTCCTCTAAAGGATTATAAATGTGATGACAAAACAATCGGCCCTTGAAGATGCTTGCCTTCAGCCATTTTCTCTAAATTTTCTCCTGCGTAGGAAATGAGAGGACAGATTTCGACGTCACCATTAACAGAAAGTGCACCACTGTCAAATAACCACTTTTTTTGAAGAGACAATAAGTCTTTACGTGCTGTAGAGGGACAATCATACCCAACTGCGTCCGAATTTTTAAGCGCACTGAATTCGCATTCCCGAATTGTTTCCCAGGCCGCAAATTTTTTTGCGATTTTAAAAACATCGAAAACAAATTTTTCTACTTTGATTCCGTTAGGGGTGGTAGGAACGATTTTCTCGCCATTGTCATTGATATAGGGAATCTTTTTTTTGGCGACATGTAATTCGAGGTCGCCTTCATATTCGTTCCCCACTGCATAGAGGAATTCCAGGGTGAAATAATGGTTACAAATATTTCCTGCGTTAAATACTAATTCTCCATTTTCGTTTCGAAGCTCTGCCGTTTTCGAAGTAATTTCACTATATTCAACAACGCGATACTGTCCTTCGACCTGTGGATTTAAAATCACGTCCAAAATGTTAAATTTGCTTCGATTAAGAAGGATTGAGCGTAGCTGAGGAGTTGTGAAAAATATAATACTTCAATCTATAATCATTTGTAATCAGATATTTTTTATGTTCTCAATTTTATCCCCAGTAAATATTTTTCTCGTACAATATGTATCAAGTAAAAGTAGTAATTTTTTTAACGACTCCCCAACAGCGTTTATTTCTCCTTAAAGGCTTGTAATTTTGAAAAATAATTTTTTAAATTAAATCTTGATTGTACCTGGCAAACGATGCCTACGGCTTCAGTGGGCGAACGCTTTGGCACGACTTTGACTCCACAATCTGCGGATCTCGAAAGACAAAATCCAATAAAAATAGGGTCAGCGACTTTGATCAAAATGTTGTCGACTGAATGTGCGTGAACGCTGTTTATTCCTCGTTTCAACATATCATCCAAGATTCCTTGATTTTTTAGAGCTCGATAGAGACCTCCATTCCCATCGGGAGCTTTAGATATACGATGCATTTCGTCCAATATTATTTTACCATCAAATGTAAAACAGGGCAGCATCTCCTGCTTGAAAGCCTTTATGTTTTCTTTCTTTAGCCCAAAGTAGTCGTTTTTTTCGAAATAAGACAATGTTGAATCATGCGTGGCTTCACTTGTCAATATGTACCTGAAATTTTTTAATAGTTTTTTAACTTTGGAATTAAAATGCATCTTTTTTGAGAAGTGTTTTTTTAAATTGTAAACTTCTACATATCTTTAAAATTTTTAAATTCAATGTCGGTGAAATTAATTTTTTTAATTTTCCATAGCTAATTAAAGTCTATAGCCATGATTTAATATGTCCTTTATTATGTCCCAAAGTTTTAGCCGAAAAAATTCATTACTGTAGAACATTTTTGGGAGAAATTGAAATTATTGTTTTGAGAACGTGACGCACTTAATTTCATGCACTTAAATTTATTCATTACTGACAGGAAATAAATTTTTACTTATTATTGAAAAAAAAACTTTATAGGAATTTTGAATTTTTTTTATAATATGAAGGAAGTTTAAATATCACTTCAGATTATCTTTACTTTAAAATATATTCTATATGCTGCATTTTGAAACGAAATTTTATTAAAATATAAATATAAATCCTTAAGACGACTCAAAGTAGACAAAAGAGTTATTTATTAAGAAATTAGCAATAAAAAAGCCGACTACCATGCGATTTGTCCGCATTTGTTGAAATTCTCTTCAGCAAGTTCTTGCAATCTTCTGATTCTCAAAGCTTGTAAACGAAACAAAGTGCTATGAGAAGGAAGACCAACATCGTACATTCCTTTGGGATAAGTTACACCTAGTCTAGTGCCCTGACCTCCAGCCATTAAAAGCACAGCGACTCGTCCTTCGGAAATTTCCTTCAGCCCTCTTAATTTATATTGTTCCAACTTTTCCGAAGTTGTGGTACAAAAAGATTCGAAAACATCTCCAGGAATTGGTTGGATTTTAGAATCCAGATTTTCTTTACTAGCTTTGAGAGAAGTCATTGCTTTTGAAAAATAAGATGTGACTTCTGGAAGGTCCAATTCCAGAATATCTTTGAATAGTGCAGATTTTTCCTGGTCCGAGATTTTGTCCCAAAATTTAAGCACATGCTCTTGATTAAATTGCTGAAGTTTTTCTTTTAAGCAATTCACTTCCATGATGTCAGACTACTTTTATAACTCAAATTAAAAATACAAGTATTTTTATCGAGTTTTATCTGAGATTATCACCAATTTCCCGCGAAATTTAGAGGGTCTTAAAGAATTACAGTAACCGACGAGAATATTGATACTACTGATTGTATTGGTAAGACACGTTGACATTTTCAGTGGAGGGATAGAAGCCCTTTCTCACCTTCCCAATCACTTTTACATTTCTAGGCAAAACTGGTTTCTGACTTTCTTTTTCTTTTACAATCACCGTTACTTCGGTTCCCTCCATGCTCCAATCTCAAGAAGTCTTGGCTTTCTTCTTTTTATTTTCTATCTGCAGAAAAGTAAGGTTATGTTCCTATCTTTATTGTATATGATGTTATCGGCGTTGTAAACAATAAATGCGGTAAAAATCGCATCATTGTCATTACTGAAGGTGTATTGAATCTGTTCTTCAAGATCTTTATCGCATAATCAATGAAACCCGTTCTGTGGCTTTTACAGTTATCTGTCACGGTATATTCTAAAAAGAAAAATGACGATTATCAACGATTATGTACTGAAAAAATCCTAGTGCAGCTCTACTTATTCTTTCACTTGTTTTAAATCATCATATCTTTTGTATTTAATTGCACACAATCGATTAAAAACCACGAATGTCACGTGTATACACGTATTATCGCCCGTATCTTGAGTGTATTTAGATTCTGATTATAAAAGATCGTAGGTTATGTTGCAAGGCCAACACGACTAACACATTTTTGTGAAACCGGCTCAGCTCTGTCAAAATTGTCAAAATAAAAAAATGGGATAAAAATAGAAATTGCAATAGAAGTGAGAAACTGCATCTAAAAAATTTAAGAATTAAGCAATTAATATATGGTAAGGTAAATAAATTTTCAATGCTTTTGAATAATCCCATGAACATAAAAGTACATATAGTGAAATTGGAGTTTCAACCTATGAACTTTTTTTGTATCATATTTAAACCTATTATTTAATTGAAAAGTAAAAATTTATTGCATTATAAACGTTTTATATGAAAGAGATTGTTTTATGTAATGTTTCATAATTTTTTTTTCTACAAAAAAAATGTTTGATAAACTTCAAAAGTTAAAGATGCTCCGAAAGATAAGAATTTCTTATTTATTTTACAATTTGACATCTTAAAATCGTAAATGAATTTAAAACTAAAAAAGTTTTTAAATTATTTATATTTTTTTCACAAATCTCTTTTTGCTAAGGAATAACTTCAAAGGTCCAATAATTTAAAAATATTAAAAAATTAAACAGCTTGCTCCAATTAGAAAACTGAATATTATGAAATTAAAATATTTATTCCTCACTTGCTTCAGAAAAATATTTTGAAGATTTAAAATACTTGTTTTTGTAAAGTTTAGAGTGTACCTCATTATTAGAAATAAAAAACTAGTTTTAATTTGCGTTAGTTATCTGAAAAGAGAATCCCATATAATAAAATAAAATCTATGAAGCTAGTCATTCTAAAAGTAGTTGGAACTTGGAACATTTGTTAAGTATCATTAATTTATAAACACAACATTAATAATCGTAATTGAATTCAAACAAGATTAAAATAAAATATTGAAACTACCCAAAATACAATCTACAGAACTTCAATTATAAAGGATTCTTAAATTTTACATGAACACTTGAATATTCTTCACTTGTGTTTATTGAATAAATTGAAATAAATCGTTTTTATAAAAAGATGATTTAATGTACATAATTACACAAAAAATTAAATACAAAAGAAGGTATAACAACGATACGCAATAAACAATTAAATAATATTTATGTAGATGATTAAGCCTAGTTAAAATGTAATGAAGGTTATTTTCAAAACCTTTATCAAGGTTTTCCGAAATACAAAATTATGAAAATCATAAACGTTTGCAATAAAATGCACAACTGATATTTTTTGCTATCCCTAGTCGATATATGTATTTTGGTCTCAGCTGCACGTGTACTTTTTGCAAATCTATTCAATCTCATGCCATTTAAAGACAAGAATGTGTAACAATAATTTTATCTTAAACTCAGGCATTTAGTACAACTTTAATAATTATCACTAGTATATATGAAGGTTATTGACATAACAAAGTTTGATTTCTATTAAAGAAAATTTTTAACTTGCAAGATATAAGTAACAATAGTTCGAAAATACATATACTTAAAGTACGCAAACATAAAATATCACATAAAAATAACAGATTCATAATTACTTTAATTGAAAACCTTGAATTTGATGAAAAAACAAATGTAACTTTGATTTTTAATTACAATCATTTTTGCCAAGTTATTTCATTGTAATACGGTTTCAAATTCGGGAGAACGTTTATTGTAAATCTACGTGGATCTGTGCCAACTTGCATCAATTATCTCATTACCTGTACGAAAAATATCAGGAGCAATTCTTAACTTAGATTACATTATGTTAATAACATTTCAGAAGCCAGAAAATTATTTATGATTGCATATCATAACTCTTAATAACAGTATTAATAAATAAGCAAAGGACTACTTACAGAACGTAGCTAATTACACTTTCTTAAATTATAATTCTGGATATCATTGTTGATATTAGTATTTGACGCTGAACTACTTTATTTACCACAGATTATTATGTATACGTGATTACTAGGACTTGATTCGTTAATTTAATCTCCTGCTTGAAAAATGACGCGAGTCTATCGTAAATAATCGATCTTTATCAAAGTAGAGTCGAATAAGGGAAACCAAGGCTTGTGGCTAGCATTTTACGTTCGTTACAAGCAAAACGTAGTTTAAGGATGAGTAAACATGGGGCCAGAGGAAGAAAAATGACGCTGGAATGTACCTCGATTGAATTCGCACATGATCAGCGCAAATCGGGGTTGTCGTTGACCTGTTTCTTTATACGCAACAAAACTGTCGTGTACCATTGATCGAGACGAGAAATCGAATCATACTCTTTGACAGCTTCTGTAAAACCCTCTAGATTTTGCTCCTCTAAATGTTCTATGAGCGTCTGTAATGGCAAAGTTTAAAAATAATTATATTATTTTACTCCAATCATGTTTAAGATTTTAAAAGTTTTAAAGACTTCGGAGTGAGTTTAAAATTTGAAATTAGAACTTTTACAGACTTAATTAAAAATCTGAACTGTGAATTGAAGCCTACAGTTACCTTGATAAGTTTATACTCTCTAGAATCTTGGAAAGCAGGATACTGTTGCTCGTATCGTTCGATGGCATGCTGAGCATTTAGAACATCAACGCAAAGATGACATAATGCTGCACGAAAAAAGTATTCTTTCGCGCTATACTTGAGCAACGAACTTTCCAAGGAGGTGGAAGCGACCTAAAAATCACATATAATTAAATATAAGAATCTAAAAATTAAATATAGTGTAATGAAATACCAAAACAATAAAAAATATTTTATAAATATTACCTGTTCGTAAATTTGAATAGCTTTTTCATAATTTTCGAGTTGGGCTGCGTACTGGGCGACTTTCAGAAGACACTTATTCGCCGAAGAATTACTTTCTTCCCCACGGAAATAATCAGCTGCCTGCTCATAATGATGCACAGCACGTTCTAAATCCACAGCCTCGCTTTCGTACATCTCAGCTATACTTTGATGGTGCTTAGCTGCCATCGTAAAACGGCCCATGTCAGTATAAATCTCGATGGCTTTCAGCAGACAGTTTACTGCCTCTGTAATTTGATAAATAGATATATCATAAATAAAAGCAATATAAATATTTAATTTAAATCATCTAATACTGAAATTAATATTACCATTTGGATCAGATTTTTTATAGCAGTTGGCAGCATCAACGTAGTTTGTAGCAGCATCGTGTCGATTGCCTCCTTTAGCATGAAGAGTTGCTGCTTCGCAAAATGCATTTCCAGCAGATCCCCATTTCTTTGCCATTTTGAACATATTGGCAGCACGCTGATAACACTCCACTGCATCTTCCACTTTTGAAGATCCTCTGGAATCGAACATAATAAAATATACAAAGAAAATATTCGGATTTTTTTTAGAAAAATATACCTGAGAAGGGAATAATAAAATATTCCAATGAATTTTTGTTACTGGAGCCTTTTCAGAGTTTTAGAAAAAGACGATAAATTGATTTTTATTATTGATAGTATTGCACATTTCAAGAAGAAACACAATGAAATAATAACTGCTGGATATTATATTAATAATAGGCATTCATATAGTTAGTGTGAGTAATCGTTTGATCTTTAATCACGAGACACACATTTTTTATTAATTTCTTTTTCCGATATCAAATGTAAGTTTTTTAAAATATAAAATTTTTTAAAATCTTGCAAACTTGTAAATCGTAATTTTATAAAATAATAAAGACGATGATAATCGTTTACTTTTCTTTCTGTTTCAACAAAATTTAGACAAGAATTGCAACATTATTTTCAAGCAACAAATCGTTTATTTGCATTTAAATTTTGACCGATTATTAGAATAACTTTGAACCATCATTAATATAGATCTTTCAAAAAGAAATTGCAATCGTAGAAAGTTGTACTTGATTAACACAGAAGTCCTTCATACAATTAGCAAAGCGGGAAAAATCATCCACCAATCAATTATTACTATCTATAAGTATATTACTATCAGTAATTTACACCAAAAGTTGAACTTTTCGAATAATGTAAAGTATAGAGCTGTAGCATTAACAATCAATGATTTCACCTGCAACCAACACAACTGTATAGTTATTTATGGTCTACACATATGCATATTTACAGTGAAATAATAAAACCATTTTATCAAAGAAAACAAATAATGCTACCAGGACTAATATTTGCCCGTGGTATCACTACTTGAAAGTAAAATATAATTGCTAGAAGTTTAAAAGTGCCTTTTTATTTGTACGATATGTCGGTCAGGCGATTCACGCAAATCGATATATCAACTCACCCAAAAAAAGAGCCAAAGATGCCTTTAGAAGAATTTAGTTTTTTCTCTGCTTCAGCCATCAGCTGCATTGCTTTTTGCTCGTTGTCTGCCATCGTGAGGCACTTCAGTTCTCACAAAATATAAACTCACCACCGCAATAAACTTTGATCAAATACATTCACTTAAATACGGAAAGACAAAGAAGATTATTGCCAACAACCTATCACCATCAGGGTTGTGCAGTAATTTTTTAGGAAAATGCAGGATCATCCACCATTTTAGAACCAGGTAATTTACATCATGTAGAGAACTAGTGGGGTAAAATACCTAGTAATTTACGGTAAAAAACTACGTAAATTACCTAGAGTATTTTACTTACCCAACTCTGATCACCATAGACCACAATGTCATAGACGATTCAATTAGTGTTAGGAAATGACTAGGATTTTAGAGAAAAGCAAGTAAAATGCTTGCTTTTCGAGGTATGTTCGCACCTTAATAGTGCTTTCATGGTGCATTTATACCTCTGTCTGCCTGACCGGTGCGGACAGAAAATACATAAGAGCAAAAAGACAGACGTTTTGTATTTGTCCAATTTTACACTGTCTGTCTCCTTTACTCTTATGTATTTTCTGTCCGCACCGGTCAGGCAGACAGAGGTATAAATGCACCATAAAAGAAATCGTCTGTCTTTTTTGCCCTTATGTATTTTCTGTCCGCACCGGTCAGGCAGATATAGGTAAAAATGCACCATTATGCGTCTCCGGATGCGGGCCAAGAAATTCATTTAATGAATTTCATTAGTCTATTCCGTTGCTGATCAAACAGGATTCAACGGAATGGACTAATCATTTTCTGTAAATAAATAGTCCGTCTGCAGGCTGGTAAATTCATCTGGAGAAGTTGATTGGTCCATTCTATTGAGCAATAGAATGTGTCAATAAAATACTCTACATGAATTTCTTGGCCCGCAGCCGGAGAGGTATAATGGTGCATTTACACCTCTGTCTGCCTGACCGGTGCGGACAGAAAATACATAAGAGCAAAAAGACAGACGTTTTCTATTTGTCCAATTTTACACTGTCTGTCTCCTTTACTCTTATGTATTTTCTGTCCGCACCGGTCAGGCAGAGATAAATGCACCATAAAAGCACCATAAGTCAAATAAAATGTTCCATAAAACTTTTGAAACGTTTCAATGTTTCTAAAATTTCATTCATGGCAGCGGTAAAATTTGATATCAGGTTTGTAGTTGATTAATTCACTTAAACATCATTAAACTACATATTATTAGATGTTGAGAAAAGAAGATTAAGCATGCAGTATAAACTCGAATACATTTGTGTTTTAAATGTTAATGAGAACTAGAAAATAGGGTTTTGAAATTCTAATTTCAAATGCTCTCAAATACTCCGAGCACAAAAAATTCAAGCATATACTCAGTCTATCTCTCTTTCATGATGCGATGAAGTTGATTGGTCAATTCTTTTGAATCCTGATTGTTGAGCAATAGAATGTGCCAATAAAGTACTCTAAATGAATTTCACTGCCCGCAGCCGAAGAGTTATAAAAGCACCATAACCTGTTACAGCCTTAGAAATATAAACAAGAACTGTGCATGCGCGCTAGCAAAGTGACCGACCAACAGAAGATATAAATGCAACCTAAAAGAGACAGATTTATGGTGCTTTTATACCTCTTTGGCTATGGGTCGAGAAAAGCATTTAGAGTACTTTATTGGCACATTCCGTTGTTCAACAAACAGTATTCAACAGAATGCGCCAATCAACATCTATAGATGAATTTGCTAACCCGCAGTCGGAGAGAGGCATAAAAACACCTTTATACTTTGTTTTATTTCCACTCATAATTTCGCAACAGCGTTGCCAGACCGTACCATAATTATGTAATTGTACCATAATTTTGATCCTTGTACCATGTACCATCCCTCGTGTACCATACCTCTTAAATATACCATAATTTAAAAATATTTCTATTTTGTACTTTTCATTTAATCGAAATTAAATGAAGACAAAAGTAGAATAGCCATTATCCAATGAGAATTGTTTTTGCCCTATATGAAGCATGTTTGACCAATCAATCATTTTTTTAAATGAAGGCTGAGTAGAGTTAATTTTCATGTGATTTACGTAAAGACATTACAAAGACAATTACATATTATACTTGCTTTTTATAGTTTATAAGCTGTTTTATAACAAAAAAATGTTCTTTGCTACGAGTTACTTCAACTAAATCTTAGAAAATACAAAGACTTAAAAAAGTAAAAACTGTGTTATAAATATTATTAAAATAGTTTTATTAAAACATAATATTATTATATTTCAAATTTAAAGAATTTGAAGTCTTTCAGTTGAAAGCGTCTTTTTTTCCACAGAAATATTTCAAATTCTTTAAATTTGAATTTAATTTGCATTTGTCAGTATTATAAGAGTTTGAAATTATCTACGAGGACACCTGTCGGCAACGTGTCCTATTTGATACGCGATTAGTGATTCTCCGATAATGTAGGCAGTGGCAGAAATTTCAAACTCAACTAATTTATTTGAAATCATTATATTTATTAACAGAATGTTATTAGCATTTTATTTATAAAAAATATTAAACTTTGAAGTATGTGAAGATATATTAATTTGAATTTCGCGCCGCGCATGCGTCTTGTAAACATGTACCATAGTGTACCATAAGACCATAATTTTAACATGCCGATTCCATAATTTCGCTCCGTGTGCCTCGCAATGCTGTTTCGCAACGCAGAACGCATCTTCATGTCTGTCGTCTTGATCTTGTAATTTTCTAGGTGTTTTACCTATTTTTCACGTAAAATATCTCCATTTATGTCTAACTGCTCAACACTGAGCACAACTGAGCACAACCCAGGATTTGGGTCTGGTTATGCGCAGAAAAAACTTCCGGTTTGCTGAGACGCTTTTTGTTTTTGCTTTTACAGTTTTTGCTCTTGCGTAGTTGCATGTGGTTAGGGTAGAACGGCAGAAAGCTGAAGTTGTATAGCTGGTTAATCTGATTATGGGAACTTGACTTGAAGTTACGATTCTTGATATTCGTCGATTCTGTAGTTGGAGTCGCGTATATACTTCTAAAAATTAAAACACGCAAACGAGGATTTTATAATATTTCTATAAGACTTGCTACTAACATTCGATTTAAATTAATGCAATATGGCAGACAATAAATTGTACGATATTCTGGGGGTGTCAAGAACTGCTAGCGATCAAGAGATAAAAAAGGTAAATTATCGAGTAGCATTTTCCTAATTTTTATAACATCCGCGTCTAGCGTAGAAATTCCAGAAGTCGACGTTGAAGGCATTTTAATTTTTTCTGAAGAAAATTGAACTCAAGATTAGTTAACCTTTCTCTAAGAATTGAAGAATAGCATTTTTCATCGATAATACTTTAATTTACTCGGCATTATCACGTTTCTATAAGATGTAATCAAATTGTTAAAAAAATGTCTTTCATTTCAAATTCAAATGATAAAGTTCGAAATTCATTGAGCTTTTATAATTGAAAGATTCAATATAATTTTATGACGTTGGTATATTCGATACACGTGTCGTAACGAAAGAATTGTTAAAAAACTTGAAGTCTATGAAATAATTATACTTAAAACACTTGCTAATCTTGCTTAAATGTATATTGCAGTAGGTTTGACCTTAACCTTCGCCTACTTTTGTATGTAAATATGTATAAGTGTTTCTATTTCTACTTTCATCCCTCCAAACTTTTGTTTTTATTTTTATTTCACTGTTGTAAGAGTAAGAGAGAATTGCAATAAAAAATCTATTCATAATTTTATCAATGTGAGAAGCGTCAGAACATACAATTAACGTTAATTATTGCCAGTCACCTAGTAATTAATATTCCAGTATGGAAACTTTTGACATAGCAAATCTAGGTTTGCTTGAATGTTTAAAGTTGTATGATTGATTACAAATTTATTAAATTCACTTCTACATTATTTTGTTGAGTTTAATAAACGTTTAAAAAGAAAACCAATTTGGGATGCAGTATTAAATTTAAAAATTCTTTTATTCGTGTTGCGTAACAGAATTGTATCTTAGTGTGTACGAAAATGCCAGAAATCGATTCATTTATTTTAAATATAAAATCAGTAAAAATTTGTTACACTTTTTTAAGTTTGTTCCATTTATTTGCATTACTCATAGGTTACATTCGGTAGGCAAATATCTTTGTCTAATAAGAAAAAAGTTTGCATTTTAAATTTTAAAAGCACTTAAGGCCATGAATCAGCTGGGCCACGTAACGTCGATAATTGCAATTACAGTATGTAAGGTTATTCAAAAAACAATAATTAAATTGGATTATTAATACCAGACAGGCATGAACAAAAGAGCAAAGTTCTGTCTTGTACCAAAAATCTATTTTAGTCATTAATTTTCGAATAATCTTACATACTGTAATTGCAACTACCGCGGTCACGTGATCTTATTGATTCCTGGCCTTGAGTGGTTGATGCTAATCTTGGCACTGAGGCCAATGTCATCCTACACATGAATAAATCATTATTGAGTTGATAAATTTTGGTGTAAACCAATATAACGTTACTAAGTTAAATTTAATATTCCCTTATTTTGTAGTCTTATAGAAGACTTGCAAAGGAATTTCACCCAGACAAAAATCCTGATGCAGGAGACAAATTCAAAGAAATATCCTTCGCTCACGAGATCCTTTCAGATCCAAAAAAGCGTCAGACTTACGATAATTTCGGTTTGAAAGGAATTCAAGAAGGAGACGATGGGATGAGTGCTGATCGACTTTTCTCAGATCTTTTTGGGCCTCCGATTTTTGCAGGTATTAAAAAATAATGTAACAATAAATATAAAATTTGATTTTCATATCATTTTTATTAATTATTTACAGGTATGGGTGGATTCGGCGGCTTTGGCGGATTTAGTGGATTTGGAGGGATGGGAAGGAGAAGACCACAACGTGGAAAAGACAATATTTATCCCCTAAAGTACGGAATTGAGCATAAATTCCAAATATAGATAACTATGAGAACTAGTTGAAAAATTAATAACATTTTTATCTCAATTTCAGAGTTACTTTAGAAGATATGTACAATGGCAACGCGGTCAACCTTAGAATAAGCAAAAACGTCATCTGCACGGGTTGCAAGGGGTACTTTTTTTATCAATACAAGTTTAACATCTTTGAAGAATAAGTACAACTCCTTACTAAATAAATCTTTTATTTCAGTGTCGGAGGTCCCGAAAATGCCTTCATCACCTGTAGAGGTTGCGCTGGTCATGGAATCAAAGTAGCCTATTGCCAGCTTACCCCAGGTATGACTCAACAAATTCAAACTCAGTGTAGCACATGTGAAGGAAGCGGAAAAGTAATGAACGAGAAGCACAAGTGCACAATTTGTAAAGGTAAAAAAGTTATGTATCAGACGAAGATTTTGGAGGTTAACGTGGATAAAGGAATGAGAGACTCGCAAAAAATATTGTTTAGAGGTAACCTTTTTTCTCTATTTTGCCGAAAGAAAAGAACACGTGTTGAGGTAAATTAAAAATATTTTGATTTTATAGGTGAAAGTGAACAACTGCCTGATACACAGCCGGGGGATTTAGTAATTGTTTTGCAGCAGAAGGCACACGACGTGTTTAAAAGATCAGGTGATGATCTTTACTTGACAAAAACCATTGGTTTAGCCGAAGCTTTGTGTGGATTGAATTTAATAGTTAAACATTTGGATGGAAGAGAACTAAGCATCACGAATCCTCCCGGTCGTATTATTAAACCTGGAGACGTAAAAGGAGTTCGTGGAGAAGGAATGCCCATTTACAAAAATCCCTTCGAAAAAGGAAACCTTTACGTAAGATTCGAAATCACTTTCCCCAATGACAACTTCACTAATGAGCAAGTTTTACAGGTAATTCATTTTTTAATATTATTCTTTTCTATCTTTTTTTGCATTTGACTTGTGATGTTTTTTATTTTTCAGACTTTGACAGCCATATTTCCTCCAATAGCACCAGTAGTGATTCCCCGTGACGCTGAGGAAGTTGAACTGGATGAATACGATCCAGAATATAAAAATACGTCATATGTGCCACGTTCTAGTGAGGCTTACGCATCAGATGACGAAAGCAGTATGCATGGTTCCGGGATTCAGTGCGCACATCAGTAATGTTATTTAATATTTTCTAGTTCTAGTACAATAATGTAAACAACTCGCTCCTCCGAAAGCAAATAATCAGGAAAGTCAAAACAGAATTCAATATGCTATGTGTAATAGATGATTTTATGTCTGCGGGTATGAACTTATGAGACTTTTCGTATATTTGACAATATACTATTGAACTTTTTAAAGCATCATCGAATTTATTATTGCAATAAACACCTGCATGAATTAAAATCCCAATTTACTATTATTGATTTTTTTATACTTTTATAATATATCCCTTGTTGTTTGGTCAGGGATTGGAACTTTGATTTTGTGCAAGTATGAAAATAAAATGACCTACTGTTTAAACTAATTTGTAGTAAATGGTTGTTTCTGTAGTTTGTGGTTATTATTCATTTCATAAAGATGTCTTTTTTTAGTTTTAAACGAATAAATATTTGTTCCAGTTAACTACTTCAAATTATTATTAAATGTAGAAAGTCAAATGGGAAATTTTTAGGATTGAAGAAAGTCGGTTGAATAATTAAACACTGTTTCATATCCTGACCAATTTACACCTGAAAATCGGCTGCCCGCAGACTTGTCTCATAATATAAAAAATATTAGCATTATAGGTAGACTTGGTTTTTGTTTCAAACCATTAAAGTTCTGAAAAGGAACTAAGTTAAATTTTTCGCAAGTACGATTCAAATCTTTCCACTTAATTTATCATCTAGTTGAAAATAATTATTTCTTGTGGTTTGACTGTAGATTGTGACTGTTTAACGTTTTTTTTATGTATTTAAAAAATGTAGTAATCGATTATCTTAAATTTGTTTCGACATTGACATAAAAAGTTACTTTGCTCCGAAAGATCTCAACACAATAAAGACAGAAGGAATAGTGGTACAAATTTAGATAAACTTGTTCGTTGTCGAGTATTTCAATTAAGAAACTACGTTAAATACATTGTCAGATAAAATTTATTTTCGTGGTTTTTTTTACTTGTCAAGCATCCGTTTTTTCTCCCTTAATTATTTTTAGTGAATTAATTTAAATCGACAGATTATATTAAACGAAACCACAATGTATGCATGAATGAAGATTTTTTATGCTTTTACATGTAAAAGTCTTGTACCTTAAAAGAAAGCGTATTTTATGCTTGATTTATATCCATGAAAATTGTATTACTGAATTGTTTTTATAATAATAGAATTTATAAAGGAGAATAAATTTTTAACTGCTTATGCTCGTGAAGATCTATTCCATTAAAATTACTTTTTTGTAAAAAATAGAAGTTTTTGATTGAAAATATATTCAAGCTTTGTATAAAAAGTAGTTTTGAAGTTGTGGACTTTTTATTCTGTTTCTAAAGCGAGTTTATTAGTTGAGATATTTCAGTTAAAATTACTTTTAATCCTTGTACAGTTAATTTAAATTTTTTTAAAGATTATTATCGTTATGTTAAACGAGTAAATTGGGGTCATTAGGGAGTATATTTCAATTTCAGGAACATTAAAGGCCGTTAGATATCCAGAAAGTTTTTTTAAAAAGTCTAAATTTGTTTGAAATCTTACATTTTTATTGAATTTTATGAATTTCCATTGGAGTCCAATGTTCTCAAAAGCTCCTTAATATTATTGAAATCCTTAAAACCCCTGAATGTTTATCCATTGTAACTTCTTAAAATTGCATGACTCTATCGAAGTTAAAATTAAGTTTGTTGAGAATCCTTTAAAATCCCTGTTGAACAATTTTTTGTGATTATCGATTACATCATAAGTAAAGAGAACGTGAATAAATTATGTTTTATAGCCTAATTTTTTTAAAACTCTTATTCAGTGTTTTTGAGATGAATATATGTATATAACCTTCCTTATAATATTCAGTGCCATCTTGTGTTTCAATATCAATTTGCCAAGGATCGAAGATCGAAGAATCCACGTAATCTTTCTAAAAGATGACGCATAGAATAAGACTTAATTTCCATTCAATGAAGTGCTAACTTGCTCTAACTTCATGTCATCAATGTTCAAAATTAGTAATTCCTTAAATTCTTTGGAATGAAAATGTTTTGATCCTAGTTTTTTCCCTTAAATACTTACATGTTTCAAGCAAAAATGAGTTAGCATATTATGAATAAATACTTGAGGTGAAAAGATCTATGCTTAAGAAACCCACGTAAGTAATAAAACTTAAGTCCAACACCTTGCGTCATCAAAAACTCGACAAGCTTATCTTCAAAAGCCAATAATAATCTCAATTACGCATCAGTCATACGCAAAAGACCCATATACTCTTTAATAAGCTAGGATTTCAGAATCTCTACCTTATTCTAACAGGAGGTCAAGTTGAGGAAAATTAAAAATCTTCCTAAAAAGTTAATTTGCAATACAATGGCCTACAACTAGTCATCAATACCATCATCTAGTGCAGACTAAAAGTAGGGTCAGTTAGGGAAAGACTATGTTTTTTCCATCCGTTTTGTTCAATTCAAAGCCCCCTTTGCAATAATGAAGCTGTACAATATACAGGATCAGGAGTTCTTTGAAAACTCTTGCTCTTCTTTCTTCCTATTTCATCCACATCCCGTCTTCGCTTGGCAATCCGACATCGCCCCGGATTCGACCGCGTGCCTTCGGCTAACATCGGGGTATCTCGGCTATTGGGTTGCCGTGGTGGCTGGTTTGATAGGTTGTGTCGGAAAGCGAACAACAGCGAAGAGCGAAGAGTGAACACACGAACACTCTTTCATATTTCATACTCTTTGCTGTTCCTGTTGAGAGAACGAGTCACAATTGCAGATTGCAGTTTGCAGTCTAGCTTTCTTGCGAAATTTTCAATCAGGAGTGGGGTTGAGCTCCAGGTGTGGAGGTTTGTTTGCTTCACGTTTATTTATTCGCCTTATATTTTTTGTGACGTTTGACTTCGTTTTTTATGGCGATTACGCAATACTAGTAGAACTACAATATTTGAATATTTACGTATCCTGCCGACTGCGGACCGGAAGTTGTGTGATAACAATAACGGAAATCAGTTCTTCGAGTCTTCGACACTTCGATGCCTGCCATATTTTCATCATATGCTCTTGCTGCGAGTATATCGGGGTTTATCTTGAATTATTTTGAGTATTAAGTCGTAAACATGATTTATCCTTATTAGTATGAAGTATGAATTGGTGAAGAGATGACTCAAGATGTTGCTGCTGTGAAAATAAGATTATAAATTCGTATTGTAATTTTTTGCGTTTTGGGCAACTGGAAGAATTGTTGGTAATAGGGAGTGGAAGATATTCATTTTATCGTGTGGGCAACTGAGTCAGCGATTTGGGTTCGCGTTAGAGTAGAAGTTGATGAACGATGTGTTGCTGGAATCGTGCGGTGCAGCCTCGTTCGCAACAAGATATCGCGTGATCGCCGGTTACTAATATGTATACGCTTCTTCATATATTTTCAAGAATTAAAATTTTTCAAATAAAATTAATGAATAATTCAAGTGAATCTAATATGATCATATATAGATTTCTTTCAGGAAACATTCTTTAACCATATTTTGGATTTAAAGTAGGCATTGAAGTAAATTATTGTCCTAATTGTTATGATTAGAATATTTAAAGAATTTGAAAATCTTTCTGTTTTCAAAATTACTGTAAAATGTATATCAGCTTTCGTTGATTGCATAGATAGAAATTATGCTGAATAGCAGTTTTTAAGTTATAGTTTTAAATTAGAAACAAGAGAACACTGTTATTTTTATTTTATATGTAATTCTTTGCTTTTAACTCACTTTTTAAAAATAAAGTTATTCAATCTCCTCTCTTTTGGAATAGAGATTTTAATAATTTCCTTTTTTTAAACTTGAATCTAATATTCGTTTTTTTTAAGTCCTGCGAAATATTTTAGTTGGCAACCCGTCATGCAGTTATGTATGTTTCATCGGTTTGCAACATACTTCATAGGAATTTAATTGTTTTGAATACAATAGTTTTAGAAAATGAGTCTTTTTTTTTTAAAATAAAGTTGATCTACAGTGCCAAAGCCTTTGTGATTTTTATATAAAAGCTTCTGTTTTTTACAGTTTATGTAATATAGACCGTGTAGTTACTTGCGCGGCGTAGACTTCGTATCGATTTAGGTTTGACTTCTTTACTTAAGGAAGGAAAACATTGATGAAGTATTTTCAAAATAATAAGCAGTTCAAAATAGTTACAAATCTGTTAAAAATCTTAAATTTCAATTACATGGTTAGGTAAACTTCAGAATTTAGTGCAACTCTAAATGGTTTTTAATATTTAATTAATATCACAGCAAATTTAATTTGAATATTTTAAAGGTATTTCAATGATTCTAAATTTTCGCTCGAAAAAGAATTTCTAAAAATTCTAATTTAATTTCAAATTAATCTTTAAATTTGAATGTTTCCCAAATTTAATTATTCGATTTTCAGATCAATTTTGAAAGTTTGTTTTATTCGTGTTGGAGTTTTTGAATTCAGCAATACACTATTCTGAATTGTTAAGGTTTTGAATCCTGCAAAATCAGAATATTTATATTCTGAGAAATGATATCTAAGTATTTAAGAGTATAATTCTTTTTTTAGCATAAATTTAATTTTTATTCATTTTTCAAGAAATATCATAAACGTGATCTTGTGAAATTTAAAATCGTACGACAAAATGCTATAAATCAACCGAATTAAAAAAAAATTTCATAATTAAAATGATTTTTTTTGTTTGTTAAACGTTAAAGAAGTTTAACAACTAACCTTCAAATGTAATAATATTTTTAATAAAATTTAAGTTTTGCCATAGAAATGTTTCATTTATTAAAATTTATTCGCCATCTGGTTTAAACAAAATTACCCCCGTTTTCATATCGAAAAACCTCTGTTTTCCCTGAAATTGAACTACTGAACTTTTGTAATCCCTGAAAATGATATTTCATATTCTTTTAAAAAAAATTTTTTTCTATCTTAATATTGAATCCGGTTTTACAACCTAAGGATCACTAGGATAGCCAACTTTCAATCCCCAGTAAAATTACTTGCCCTCCCCCCTTTCTTATCGTCTTATCGAGAAAACAAAATTCTACCGCAATTTCAGCCGGTTGGCAACCCTACAGGAGGTGGCTACGTGATTACATAAAAGTGCAAATAGCGTCAATCGTAGTGGATATCGTGAATGTCATCGTAGGTAGGAGTCTGTGCAGTAAAAGTATCACGCGATTAAATCGGAGTTGCGAGCGTCTCACAGCGGAAGCGTCGTGGTCTTTTGTGGTGTGGCAGCCTGTCGCGTGGTCGTGTGTTTCATTCTTGGAATCCGCTCCAATTTTTATTGAAATTTATATCCTTATCAGGTTCAAATGATACAGTTCTTGGATCGTTGAAACGACTCGGACACGCTGAAAATGTCGGAAAGGTCTCCGCGGTTGCGCGCACTACGTCCTCGGCCTCAACAACAACAGCAGGCAAAGTCCGAGACGTCACCGAGGAGAGCAGAGGTTAAGAACAAAGATGGCAAAGATGAAGAAGAGGCCACCGAGGAACTGACCAGCAAACGTTTAAAGGATCACAGCTCAGAAAGAAATTCAGGAAGTGAACTTAATTTTGGAGAAAGTACTCGAAGATCTCCTAATAAAAAAGATGCTAAAGAAGTTGCTGACACTAATTCCCTCGAGGATGATAAGCAGTATGAGTGCAAGATGTGCAAACCTGCCAAAAAATATACGACCCTTAAGCTCTACATGCAACATCTCAAAAATGAACACGAAAACAAGAAGAAAAAGGTGATTTTATTTTGATATTTCCTAATGTTTATTTATTTCAATGAAACGAATTTTAAAAATATAATTTCTAAATTTTTTAATTTTTTAAAATTATTTTCCGAACATTACTTAAATATATTGTAGATATAATTATAAAGTTTTTAAAGATATGCTTTTTGAAGTTGAATGTTATTAAATCCTATTTATTCATTTTTGGAGCAACTTTTGGATTGTCGTATGAAAGATTTTTGTGTTTTTATAAATGAAGTTGATCCTGCAAGAAGTAAATCACAGAAGTTTTGCATAATTTATCTCTTTTATTATGAAATGTATAAATTATTAATTTAAAAACTGGCGATTTTAAAATTTTATTTTGTATGGGACCTAATTTTATTTGTTAGTTGGAAAATACAATTGTTATTGAAGCTATAATATTTTTACGAAACATACCGTACATATCAAGAGTATGATATTTTTTTTAATTTATGAAATTTAATTCGAAAAAAATGTGCTGGATTTTAAAATTATATTTTATGATAATTTGAATAACGAAGCTCTGCAAGCAAAATTTACTACAAGTTATTAAATTTCGTAAAAATTTTCGAATGCAAGTACAAAATTATAGTTTTTTTTGTAAATTTTACGGTGATTTTTTACACATCTTAACAGTTATCGACAGAAATGAATTATTTTTATTTTTAGTCCACTGAAAAAAGAGTAAACGACGAATCTTTAAAATGTCCAATGTGTCCTCATGTGGCATATTCATCACGAGAACTGGATACTCATCACAAAGTCCATCACCTAAAAAGAAAATTTTTCCGATGTATTAAATGTAACTATGTGACCCATGTTCGAGCTCGTTACACGAAACATGTTAAATATCATTCCATGCCTATGATAAAGTGTGACACTTGTGACTTTCGAACACCTTACAAGGTTAGTTGTTACTCTGATTCAGATTGCAAATATTCCATTATTTATTTTGTGATTCATAATTTCTGTCTCTTCGTTATAGTGGAATTTAGATCGACATACTCGTAATCATGGAGGGGGAGGAGCTTTTCAATGTCAAGTTTGCAATTTCACAGCTGACATTAGACAAAGTTTAACAGTTCATGAGACAAATCATCACGAACCTCCTGTGGGTGGTGCTGCTAGGAAGTTGAATCCTTTCGAAAGAAGACCACGAAATAGTCCTAAACGCTACAACCAGGTATCATTTACTAAGTACATATAATTATTAATAAAATAACGAATCTCGTAATTCAACGAAAAATTGAAACAATTCTTAGCATAATTTTTTTTTAGGTGGGTGCAAGTGATTATCGAGAAATGTCCATGAAGCTAAACGAGAATGTTCATTCTGTGAAATGCGTCACGCCTCCAAAATCATTTTGCATAGAGAATGTACCAGTAATCGAAGAAGAAATGAGCGATCCATCGGGAGCAGAATGCATAGCACTTAAATGCGAAGAAAAAGGCTGCCAATTCATCTCTGCATGGGACTCGGAAATGCAACGTCATTTATCTGAATGTCATAGTTCTTCAAAGTCGATGAACAAAGTAATGAAGAAGCCTTTACCGATGTTAATTCCTTTAAGTCCAGCTACTCCGACTAAAACAAACAATTCATCTCCTGGTAGTGGTTCACCTACAACGTTGTTGAAAGTTCCTCGCGTGAGAGTCAGACCAGAACTTGCTCAAATTGCAAGGGACAACGAATTAGCTCATCTTCAAGCGGGCAGGGTTAGCTTTATTATGTTTTTCATTTTTACTAGTATACATTATAAATTATTTATCTTATTTTGATTTCTTAATTATTTAATTAGGCTTGTGAAGCAAAGAGAAATTCAGGATCAAACAGTGATTTATCATTTCGTCCCGTTGATGCTTTTGAGAGAAAAAATGCTTCTTTCTTTGATAAACTCAAGGAAAGGCTTTCCACTACAACAAATAACGTTCCAGAAATTGCTTTATCCACAATTAACGATCTCAAGTGTTGGTGCACTTTTGAAGCTTCAACACAAGATGAATTAAATCAACACAAACAGACTCATCACACCGCTCTTAGTGTCTCTACAGGAGTTTCTCGTTGTCCGAAATGCAGAAGACGCTGCAAAAGCTCCAATGATCTTCAAGTCCATATGCGTCTCTGTCGCCTTGCAGAAAACAGTCCGAAGAATTCAAACGAGAATTCAGAAAATGCTGGCATTTTTCGTGGTGAATATGCTTTTCCCGTCCAAACAGACTGGGATTCCAATTATGGAGAGGCCAACTCATTTGGAAACTTGGTAAGAAATTGTATCCTACTTAAAATCCATTGCATGGAGTTGATTGATTTTAAAAGTAAGTTCCGAGTTAGGATCATGTACTTTTTTAAGACTGCTTTTTTAATAAGATTTAAATTATAATAAATTTAATCTAAAAACCTTAAAAATATTAGCCAATATCAGCTCAAAATTCGCATCGAATGTAGCTTTTAATTGTCCTCGTTATATTTTTAAGTTGATTTTTATTGTTTCATTTCATTTAACTTAATGAAGAAAGTGTTTTTCTGATTCTGGAAAGCTTATAATTGTTTCAATTTTGTTCTATGTTTTATTTCCTGTTATTCATATTGCAAGTATATTAGATATTGTTATTTAATATTTTATTAAGTGTTTTATTTGTTTGTTTCTTTGTAGATTGTTCATTTTCATGTGCTTACTAAAATATTTTCTCCTTTAGTCTGAGAAACATGTTTTATCTTTTTTAAAATGTGAATGGGAAATTACTTATTTTAACTCAAATTTTATTTTAAACGGGATTATTGGACTAAAATTTTAGAGGAGATTTGTTCAAAAAATTTTAATTAGAAAAATCTTATTAACTCTTTATAGTTACGATGATAAATTTAATAAAGTAAGTAGAGCCAAAAATGGTTTTTAATTCATCAAGTAACTTCTTTCCATAGTTCTGAAATTCAACACCAGGTTCGCTCTTATAGAATATTCTTCTAACAAGCGTCGTTTGTGTTATATGGATTTAGAAAATTGCGAAAAAGCAACAAAAATTTTTCTCAGTAGTGAGTGCACAATTTTCACAATTGGATAAGATATTTTTATATAAATTGTTTTTAACTGGAAAAATTTACTTTTACAATTTTTCATCTATCTGAAGAAACACCTCATAACGTCTGAACTATCCACGTGAATCATCTGATTCAAAGTATACTTAACCTCTTATAGTTCAAAAAATACAAAATTTTAAGTTTTCGGCTTTTTCTTATGTGAGTTTTATAAGCTTATTTGATGACTTTGTTAAATACAAAAAGTTGTTAATTATTAATATTTTACATGTATGAGAGGAGGTTCAAATATGACTACTATTGACGGAAGTTCATGTCAATAATCAATTGAATGCATACTTTTTTTTTATTCCATTTTGTGAATAAAAATTTATTTAATTTTGTTATATTTTCGTTAAATTTCAAATTTAAATTATTGAAAAGTTGTTTCTTGCACAAATTTTGAATCTAAAATAAACTGGATAATTTTTCAGAATCGTTGTTTATGAATTTATGAGAAAACTTCCATAACCAGAAAAACAATGTTCGTTTTGATTTGGTCCATTGTTGCTTTAAAATGCTTTGAAATTTATTATTATTTCTTTCCTTTTTAAATTCTTAATAAATTTTCAAACAAAATGCAACATTAATTTTTAACATTTTGAAACTATTAAACGCTTGTCAATTGGCTTAAGAAGTGTAAACAATATGAAATGGAACTTACAGGACATTTCAGTTCAATTCACCAAACGCCGACCTACTCTTTTTAAACTTATTGAAAAACTTATTAAAATAGTTTAAGTTTATCGACTGTTAGTCCGTTTTATCTGATTAACAAGAATATAAAATTGAGCTCGAAACTGATTTCTATTTATTGAAAATACTTGAATTAAAATAAAAATTAAAATATAATAAAAGCAATTTGATTTGACAAAGGTTAAGGACGAGTTATTATTAAATGATTTTTATTAACATTAATTTGTAAAAGTAGTATTTTTGGCGTTGGTTGAGTGGAGTTAGAATGTCCCGCTTCTAGATTAAGATACTGAAGATGCTTTTGGCAGGTCGAGAATGTTTCTGCAAATTCAAGTCGGCGCAGAGTATTCAAATGTCCTCATTGCCCATTCTGGGCTTCCACAGCAAGCCGGTTTCATGTGCACATTGTTGGCCATTTAAACCGGAAACCGTTTGAGTGTTCGCTGTGCGCCTACAGATCAAACTGGCGCTGGGATATCACAAAGCATATCAAACTTAAAGCAGCCAGAGATCCAGCACACATGAGTGCTCGGGTTCTCATGACTGATGAAACCGGTCGACGTAATTACTCCAAGTACAACAAGTATCTCACTCAGGTCAGAAAATCAGCCATGAAATTTTAAATTTCATTCATGTAGTGTTTTCTTTTATTCGCTATGATTTCATTTCATGACTTTCAGTATCATTTTTTAAATTCCTTAAAATTCTATCTCTGCAGGATTTCTGTTTTCTTTTTGTTCGTGTTTCCCCTTTTGTTAATTTGTCTCTTTCTTCGAGTTTCCCCGGCTGGATAGAGTTGGAATTCATTGAAAGGAAATTATCTATCAAAAGTGTTTTATACTTGTTTGTACTGTTATTTTATTTCGCGCATGACTGTTTGATCGATAGGCAGAGGCAGGGTAGTGAGGGTTTTTTTCTCTTGGATTCTTGAATTTTCTTATGAATTTGTCATTATGTGTCATTGTTTTTGCAATCCATTAACAAACTTGATTCTGCACCTTGAGCTCAATCGCAATATTCATCCTCATTTTATTTTTTCATAATTTTTTTATTATTTGATTTTTGAATATTCTTTTTATTTTATTCTTTATAAAACGTAATTTTGTTTTATTAAGTAATATTGCGATTTTCTTTATGTGTGCAAGATTATCGACTGCGTTTATTGTCTCTGAAAAGCTTAAGTCCTAAGCTATTTTGTTTTTTTTTTATTGTATAGATTGGAGGACGGTTATTAGGAGATCAGGGACTCGAAGAACGTAACGTCGAAGAAGCAGAAGAATCTGCAGAAAAAATCGCAATGACAAGTTCCAAAGATTATCTTCAACCACCAGAACTTACACCAGCTCCGATTTCGATTTTGAATCCTGCTGTTAATAATGAAGGTTCTTTAAACATTCCATTGAGACCCCCACCTCCACTGAAAGCTGCAACTCAAAGCCAAGGGCTTTCGATTTTGAGAAAAGCATCTGAGTCTCCAAATATAAATCGATCTATAACTCCTGTTTCTTCTCCTTCATTGTCTCAGGGTATGGAGGAATCGAAAAGAACACTGTGGAAATGCAAGCGATGTAATTTTAGAGACGCAAGCAAGGACACAGTTCTTCAACATGTAAAGTCTCATTACGAGAATTCGGATCCGCCTGTAGTCGATGAAAAGGTAAAGAATATTAAATTTTCAATCATTATTAATTATGAAAGTTGTTTTAGTTTGAATCCTTAACGGAATTTTTTGCTTAGAATCCTTTCGGTTGCGGAGATTGCCCATTCGCAGCACCAGATTCTGCAACTTTAGCCATGCATCGAGTTCATCATCGTCCGAATTTGGAAGCAATTTTCAAATGCTATCTTTGTCCATATTATGTCAGCACTAAAGCGTAAGTAAATGGCTAATTGTAATTTTCTCTTGATACTTAAAAAAATTAACATTGCTTAATTTCTTTTAGTGAACTTTTGGAACACGCTAGACTACATGGAGAAGAGCTGGCTAACGTGCATCAAAAGAATATGGAAACAGACATATTTCCAGTTAGATTGAGAACACATAATAACGAAAGTTTGGAAAATAGTAGGTTTCATTTTAAATACTTTCTAGCTTGCATAAAATTTCTAAACATCATTTTCCATTTCAGCAAGCAGAAGTTCGAATGGTGAAAATTCTCAACAGAGGTCCCTGGACGTGATGTCACCAACAACCTCAAATGAATCAGCAGCAAGTCTCTACAAAAACTCAGAAGTGCCTTCTTTACTTCTCGACACCCGCGAACTCCCAGATGCTCCTCTAGTTTGGGTTTCTCGTCCTGATGGCATGATTGCGAAAATGCTGAAGTGCCGCCATTGTCCCTACGTTTCACAACGGCGAGCAGAAGTTCATGATCACGAAACAATGCACGCAAATTCATCCTTACCAGGTCCCTATATCGAGTGTCCTCATTGCAGCTTCGCCTGTACTAGAAGAGATATTATGGAGAGCCACTCAGATATGCATAAAGGTTCCCTTGGTACTGTTCACTGCCTAGTAGATGATACTCGACCAGATGCTCAACAACTCAGCGACCTAGCGACGCTTCTTGGTCTCTCGAAACCGCCATCGTTGGGTGCAGAACCGGATTTACAGGATTCTAGACTCGTGCATTGTTGTAGTAAATGTCCGGCTCGATTTTTATGTGAAAAGGAACTCAGGATCCATTTTAGATATCATTCCACAGAGTTAGCTTACACTTGTCAGTGGTGTACTTACACAGCTAGGCAACCGGCTCATTTACTCGCACATCAGAAAGCCCATTCGCCAGAGTACCAGGAAAGAACTCGGTATTTACTGTCACTTTATGGTCACTCGCAAAGACATCCGCCACCCACGACTGCTTGCATTGAAGCTGGAGGTCAGGACTCTGGGGATGGAAATTCTTTGCGAGTTGCTTGGATTGTTGTTGAAGTTCCTGCAACTTCAGAGCAGAATTTCGGAACCACTCTAACGAATAATACTCCTCGTAATGGAAATCAGGTACCGAAATACGTGAGCAAATCTCAAGAACTTTAAATTTTTCACCATAGAAATTTAAAAAAATGTCATGTGGGTGCGTCACAGGATTTTAACTCTTTGAAGCCTACGTTTTTGTAATTGTCCAATGATCGTGAAAATGTGTACTCGAGGGTTTTCGAGGTCGATGATTACGAATCTGATGTCAGATTTTAAAAATTCAGGATGGCGGATCCAATATGGCGGATGCCGAAAGTAAATTTTCAAGAAAACTGATGAAAATATTTACTTAGGGGTTTTTGGGTCGCTGATTACGCATCCGAGGTCAGATTTTCAAAATGTAAGATGGTGGATCCAATATGGCGGCCGCCGAAGTGTTACTTTTCATTAATATTCTTGAAAAATAACGTTCCGATGTCCGCCATCTTGGATTTTGAAAATCTGGCGTCGGATTCGTAATCAACGACCCAAAAAACCTCTTGGTAAATATTTTCATCAATATTCTTGAAAAATAACGTTCTGGTGTCCGCCATCTTGGATCCGCCATCTTGGACTTTGAAAATCTAACGTCGAATTCGTAACCAGCGATCCTAAAAGCTTACTCTCACCAAATTTCAAATTATTATCTTGGATAGATTCTTCAAAAATGAATTTTTTCGAAGAAAGTACAATTTTCTTCAGTTTGTTTATTTATAAATCTAATATTATTAGCAATTCTGCTAATTTGACTGTATATTTATGTTATTTCATCACTTAAGTATCTGAAAATAGCAAAAATAAAAAAAATTGAGTTGGTAACGTGGGTTACCACCATGCTTCAAAGGGTTAATATAAAAAACACGCGAAAAGGGATGCAAAAGTTGAAATTTCCAAAAGTATACCCAGATTTATAAGTTTCTTTTACAAAAGTGTTCAATTCATATTTATTTATATTATATTTTATTACAGGAAAATGCTTGACTGATTTTAGATGAATTTTCTTATGAATAAGAAATTTAATACATTTTGCACCACTTATCACGATAAATGATATTCTTATTATTTATATTATATTTTTTGCTTCCAGGTTTTCACCTGCGCTAAGTGTCCAGCCCGATACTTTAAACTCGACGCCTTAGAGTACCATATGACACTTCACGGTTCCAACAACAGATTCAAATGCACAGAATGTGACTATTCTTCAAAAACAGCCCAGAACCTTGTCAAACATCAAGTAGTGCATCGTCGTCATGCGGAGACAACCAATGCTGTCCCCCTTCCTCGAGTACCGCCTCCAGACCCTCAATTTGGAATCTTCATGCGTGGAAATCCAAATTTCATCTATCCTGGATATCTTCGAAATGGTCGTCTGAAAGAAAAACGATACAAATGTCACAAGTGCCCTTCAGCTTTCGAAAAAAGAGAACAATACCGAGTTCATTTAACCCTTCATGGTGCTAAGCAACGTTATTGTTGTGACACCTGTGACTATTCTGTTAAATACTACGCCAATTATGTGCAGCATCTTAAAAAACATGAAGCCAACGCTCTTGCTCAAGCTTCTCGACGTCAATGCGAGGTCGAGACAATTCCTATAGAAAATGAAACTGATGAAGGATCTTTTAGTGGTCGCTGTGGGAAGACTTTGAAAAAATCCAGTTTATCGAATTCAGTAAATTATTTTCAGCCTGCTCCTCTTCAAACTTCTAATCAAGATAAGCAGTCAATGATGCTCATGCAGAAGAGGGGGATTCTAGCAGCGGCAACTGAATCTGAGTCGGAAATTCGTTGCCAATCTTGTCCATTTTCTACTAAAGATAAGGAGATCATGGATTCACATAAGCGACGTCATGGCATCGATAGAGTCACACCTTCCTGTCCTCATTGTGATTACGTTCCCAGGAAAGATGAGGATATAGCAGAACACATAAAGTTACATTTTACCAGAGTTTTAAAGCCTGAATCGTACGTTATTGTCGAAATGTTGTCTCTTTCAATGAGAAAAATCGCTGAGAATGGGAAAGTGGATAAGGAACAGGAACCAGAAATTATTTTTGAAGAATGCGCTGATGGAAGATATCTTCCTGAATTGGAGACTTATCCTGAATCTTCGAATTCTCCGAATGCGAGTGAAGTTGAGGAAAAAATTATTGTTGATCCACATACTGGAGAGACAAGACCCCAAATAAATCTGTGAACATAACATTGATTTTGTACATAGGTGAGAATGTTAGTAAAAGAGATTGAAAGATAATGATGAATGATTGAAGATACGTTTGAGTCTTAAATCTTAAAATCATAGTTGTTTGTATAATGTTCGTTTCAACGATTGCATAAGGCACCAAATATTTTGTTTTAGTTACCTGCATTTTTAAATGTTGAATTTAAAATTTTACTACCTTATATTTTTGTTTTTTACATTTTGATATTGTATTAAGATTGACGCAATCATGAATTTTTATGTCACTTGGAAAATATTTTCATTCGCAGCATTTCATGCCCTGCAGTGTATGTTAATCGTGTTAACATACTAATTGAGAACGTGAGTTTTTTTTCAAAATAAGTATACTACTTTATTGATATGCTTCATTCTTTTTAAAAAGAAAATAAATTTTATCCTTTTTGGATATATAAAAAATACGACGAGAAATAATACAATCAAATTTTTTCTTTCACAAATCGTAAAAACAATTTGCTTTTGTAATTAAAAAATCTGCAAGAAACTAATGTTCCAATGTATACTTGTGTGTAAATATATTATGTATAAACAGATTATAATATAAATTATAAACTTAGTGGCAACAATCTTTAAATATACAAAGTCATGAACTTTGAACGGTAGACAGCATTATGAGATTCGAGTTTTATACAGTTAAAAAAGAATCGAAACACCCGATTGTTGTCTGAAAATAAAAACTAAAAATACAATAACAACTCATTTCCATTTTTTAAAAATTCCATAAAAAATAACATCAACTGATAAAAGATCCAGCATCGCGTTAGATGTATCGATATGTTTATGGCTAATTGTCTTTTATTTACAATGTAAATGCCATTAATGTTTTGGAAGGCAATTATTTTCTGTATGAGATTCACTGAAATCCCGAGGATAACGATCGAACTGAACAGTCTTTATTATTTCTATCGAATTCTGAAAAATCGATTCCTTTCATTTCAATGTAGTCTTGAGGATTATTGTAGCGGATGACCTGATGCTATCTATTTGGCCTTTGATCTTCCACTGCTGCTATTAATCTTTGCCTTGTCTTTTTATTGTTTTGGCAGGTACAGGAAACCAGACCTATCAACTGTTTTGTTGAATACTCCTACAAATAAAAATAATTTTGTTGGTAAAAGATTAGATAATTCCAAACGACTAATCGCATAATTAGATTTAATATAATTTGAATTTAAAAATTTATAATAGTGTTGAACATCAGATTTTTTCTTCAATTAAAATTACTGTAGATCAAAGTTTCATGCACTTTTTCTCGTGTTCAAGCTCTAGAAAAATCCAAATAAATTAAGTAAGAGCTCATTTTGTTTATTAAACAATTTTCAAGATTAGACCGTCTTAGATTCAAAAATTAATTATATGATCTGAAAATTAAGCTATTTGCTCATAACTCAATCCTCCTCACAAATTAAATCTTTTAAATTAATTTGACTGTTTCATTTAATGGTCATAAAAATATCAAAGGTAGAATTAGGTAATATTAGGATCCTTACTTTGTGTTCTTTAATCCATTCTTCTAGTTTATCTTCTGTGAGGTAAAAGGCTTTAATATACAATTCGACATATTCTTTATGAGGCATTGGTCGTAATGATGTAAAACTTTCGAACTTTGATGAAAGCTGAGTAAAATCAAGCTGCATCAATCCTCTTCCTCCATTTGAACATTTTTTGGCATTTGAAAATCTGCAACAAAAGTATAAAAGATGTTAAAAAATAGGAACGAAAAAAAAAAAATATTTCAATTTCGTTTTTGAGCATAAGAGCAATGTCCGAAAAAATATTTAATTTTTTTTAATTTTTAAAAATGTTTACATTAAAAGATTTTTAAATTAAAATATTTTTCAAAATGAAATTCAGAAGCTTGAAAATCCAAACAATTTAAAATTGCAGGGGCTACCAAAAAATAATAAAATTAAGATTACTATAATGAATGACTTCAAAATCAAAACCTGATTCACTTTTTAAATTAAGACTTACCCTTCCACTAAAGTACGTGTTACTAAATGAGCAACATTTTCCCATATCGCAGTACCTACTTCCTTAGGCAAAGGAATTCGATTGCCAATATCATTAAGTCTCATACGTAATACTTCCATTTCCTATAAAACCAAGAAATATTTTCCCTTACACAGAACTGCTTTTTCCATTCAATATATAAATTTATCTATAAAAATAATACACACCTGTAAAATTTTATCGACATAACTGCTATGTTGAGACATAACGTCTCTTACTTCCCAGTTTACTTTAGTCATAAGATTTAAAACTCCAGCGACATCAAGAGCTTGCGAAACAACAGCCATATAAACAGGCTTTCGCAAGTCCGTCGCAGAAGGAATCGTCTGCATATAAAATTGCTGAAGATGATTTCGCTCAGGACTATTTGCTATCAAATGCTCAAAATAATATTTAAAACTTTCGTACTGTTGTCCCAAAAAAATTAAAGATTCAACAGCTACTGCTCGTTCAGTCAGTCCATGAAGCTTTTCCGGCTGTGTGAGATTCACGGTTGGAGACATTTTTGGTTGTTGAATCTTTTGAATTCTACTTGCTGTGTTCTCCATGTCATTTTCATTTATTATTAAATTCTCCTTCATTCGCGCTAGAGCAAGCTTTAATTTTGGACTATACAGAGAGTCGCTCGTGATTACGAGGTCTGATGTAAAAAATAAATGTACTGTGTAGTAATAGAGCTCGAAGAACTGGATCATGCTTTGTATAACAGTCACAGCGATAGATTTCAGAAGTCTTATCATTTGCAAATATTTTCCACCGACTCTAAGAACACTTAAAGTAGTATTAGTGACGATAGGTCCACTGTGTTTCATTTTATGTTTCTTCTTAGTTACTTTTACGTGATCTGATTCATCCACGAAATCATGCCTTAATTCATCAGGAATGTCATCTTCAGAATCGTCTGAGAAATATCCTGATAGTTCATCCTGTAAAAAAATTTAAATTTAAATATTGGGATCCATACATTTTCCAAGTAAAAATCTAAGCTCAAAGTTTGTTTACTCCAGTATTGGCTAAAATATCTTCGTCGATTGTCTCGTCTAAGCCAATATCAAAAGGAGACGTTCCACTATCTAAACATCTTTGTAACCACCCGTTAGACATACAATTTTCATTCTCAGACAGATTTGAACTGTCGGAAGAATTCCAATTCTTAAAACTGTTTAGAATAGGCTTCAAACTTCTGAATTCCTGGAGTTGTGTCGCCATAAAAGTAGGTTTGACAGGACAAAGTTCCCAACCATCATTCTCCAAAAATATCCTCAATTCATCCAATCGTAAGGCGTGATAATTCGAAAAATAAGATAAGCACTGCTTCCTGATGCATTTCTGCAAATTTTCTGACTTGCTTGCACATAGTTCTTCTCCAACTTTCAGTAGTCTGAAAGATAAAAATATAAATTAATAGAATATAAAATAATAGCTTAATTTTATTGTTTGAAACACTTTGAAAAGTTTACCTATTTGTAATACCCAAGACCTGGACAAATTGTTCAAATTTAAAATTTGACAAGTCTGTCTCCATAAAAGTGGAAATTTTCCTCTCAATGTCGCGCCAAATTGTAACGATGCCGTTTTCTAGTTTTTGCTTCACATACTGTTTATCAAAATTAGCTTCTACATTTGTATACTCTAAACATTTTTGCTTTGAACTATGTTCCTGAGTGCCATGCCATCTAACTATGAGGTAATACGAGCTGAGAATTGCCCACATTGATTTGCAGAGCTTCGTTAAGCAAGGAATGAAATCTTCCTGAACCTGAACTGCCACAAAGGTGGTATTATTAATCGCTACAGTAAAATGTCTATGGAGCTGATCCATTGCAGTTTGAGATTTTCCTAGAAGTTTGTAGGCTTCCTGAACTGAAGAGTAGGTCGTTACGTCAAATCCCGTGCACATTTTTGCCAAAGTCATGTCTAAGGTTTTTTCTACTTGTTCTAAGGTATCTTGGAGTCTCCCGTTTAAAGCAGCTACACAATGAAAATGCTTATAAATTTGCGCAGCACTTTGACATTCTAAAAGTAACGAAATCGCCCCTGGGTAATTATCTTCATCTAAAAGTTCTTGCAAACGATCCTTTGTTCTTTGCTGAAATAAAAAATGATTATCATTAAGATTATTTTGAATATTTTTATTCACAAACTTTCAAGTTTTTTTTTATCTAGAAGATGCTTTTTTAACTAAAACTTACGAGAGTCTTGATGGTATTTAAGCAGGTAAGTAAATCTTCGATAATTTGTCTTTTTCTATAGTTGGCCAAAATTCCTAAACTAGCAGTCGTAAATTGTTTTCTGGCCAAATTCAGATCTGTTCTTCCGATTCTACAGATGGCTAATGTGTCTTGAAGTTGCTCTTGCATTAATAAGATTCTTTCAAACTCCTCTTTACAGTCATTTTGTTTCTGAAGAATCAATTGAAGCACCTTCTTCGAAACGACTTGATGCTGTTGCTTTAATTTTTTATAGTGGCGTTCTATTTCTTTGGAATTTAATACTTTCGGTAGTTTTTCGAGTTCGTATCTACAGGGATCAAAATCACTATCTGCTTCATAATAAATTTGCTCAATTGATTCGAGTATCTCCTGGTCGGGAATTACTTCACTTTCTGTTGACTGTCCTGCTTCAGAATGATGATCTTCATAGCTAGATAGTTCACTTGGATTTAGTAAGTCTGGATGAAGACCCATTGATGGTATCTTCGGATGATTCTGAAATAGATTTTGCAGATACTTAATATATGTATAAGAATAATCTCTTTTTAACTAAAATCTAAACCTTCATAAAATCAGAGACTAACATTCTTTCCAAAAATGTTCTTATGAATCTGCAAACAAAGAATTCTGAGTAGAAATGTTATAAAATAAACTTGAAAAAAAAACAATCATTTTATTATGGATACAAAAATTGTCTTATCTCTGTGTTGGAACATAAAGAGAAATGTTTGCAACTATATGTGTGTGTGTGTCTTTTTTGTCAAAACAGCTAAAAAGCGTGAAATGTAGAAGATGGTGTAAAATTCTAAATGAATTCGAGTCCATGTCATGCTTGTGGCAGGTACTAAATATTTTTCATTCATATTTTCCATAGAAAAAATGTTTATAGTATGAAATCTTGAATTCCTGCCCAATATGCAAAGAAATATATATTTGACACTGAACTGAGTCGATTAGCCAAGAGTATTTAGAAATAGAATGGATCTGAAAATTGCATCACGGCGATCACGCCTTTGAGATGAGATGTTGTTTAATTGCAGAAAAAGAAACAACATAACCAAGAGCCTATAACTACGTCGCATATAATTATTACGGGATCTACACGTCATTATACCATGAACAGATTTCGATCCACAAAAAAGAAACAAGAATTCATACGATTAGGCATAACCTCAATATAGGTCAAATTTTTTATTCCACAAATGAAAAGTATAATTGGAAAACTAACCTGTTTGTTAAGGAAGCCTAAAACTTTAAATTTTAGATCCTCCATCATAATCGAATTTTTGACCGACAAGTTGACTTTCTTATCCATCTGCTTGGTGATAGAACTCTCACTAGTTAACTATAAGACCATTATTTTACGATAATAACAAGGTTCAACTAAACAGTGAGAAATGTCATCAGCTGTCATTACGGTGTTGTCGTTTTTGATTTTGTTCCTCCCCCGATGTTCTACTCCTTATTCTTACTTTTACGAATTCACGACTTATAAATCTAACAAAGCATTCAACTTTTCTGGCTTCGAAAACGTTGGAAACGAATATAAGCACACGTCACATAGGCGCCGAATTTGAGCTAAAAAAAAGTATTTTTTTGTCTTTGAGTTTGCATTAGTTTAATTTTGGTTTAATCGGCTTATTTGAAAACTCTTGTGACTTCACTCTACTCTCTGAAGTGAGGTTACAACACCGCCTGATATGACACTAATCTCTAATATATATTTTCACTGATTTCACTATTTATGTGCATGCATATACATATTTGCACAAATTGCACTGAATTGTGCTAAAACAGCTAAAATAGATAACAACATTATTGTTTGCCCTTTAATGACCCAATAATATCTAACATCATCCTTTGAAGAACAAATAGCGACACCGTAGCAACTTTGCTTTAGTTTAAACAAATTTAAAATTTATTTCATCAAAAGATGTCTGATTGTCTGGGCAACTATATATATATATATATATATATATATATATATATATATATATATATATATATATATACTGATATAAACATATAACGCATATAACCTTAACATAACCTCAAAACTAAAACTTATATGGCTTATATGTCAGCAGTGTCAAATCACAACAATCGTTTTCCGAAATAAAGTTAAACCTGGTTAAACAATTTAGGTAACATCTGTTGAAATTCGTATAAAAAGTGGCAAAAAGATATGGCGTGGAGTTGATCTGAGAAAGCATGGAAAACTAGTAGAAAGTTTGATTTTTCAGTTTTTCGAAGAATTAAGCTTTTAACTTGACGGCAATGTACATGGATACATTAGATAACGTCAGGAACAGTGTTCAGAATGCCAAAATCAAAATCACGTAGCAGAGGTCAAAAGAAACAGAATTTGAGCAAAAACGGTCCAAGCAAGGGATCTAAGAATTTAGGAGGTTAGAACCACATGAATTGTATTGCGTCATATTATAGAAAATTTTCTAATAGATCTTTATTACAAAAACTGATTTTAAGTAAGTGCAAACCTTCGGTCGTGCATTTCTAATTGATTTTAACATACAATAATTTTTTAATGATTAATTTATTATGTCAATCCTCTTAATTTCCTTTTATGAATGAAAATATTTGGGTAATAAGTTTCTTCCCTCTAAATATCAGAAACACATGAGCTAAAATAGTCTATTACAAATTTTAATTTATACAAGAGTTCACTTTTTCAGCTATTACCATCAACGATTTTGCCAATGCATCCACGGGATCTCACTCAAGACTAAAAAAAGCTATTACGAGCGTTGCTTGTGAAGGTATATAATTTTATTATTTATTACCTTCATTTATTTGTTTATAGTTGACTTCGTTTATTGAAATTTATTTCAAAAACATTGTTACAAATCCTATTTAAAAGTGTAATCTATCTACGAGACGCAAAAAATGTTTTTCTAAGGAAAGGATACAATATTAATTAGCTTAATATTTATATAATTGACATTAATATTTGAAAATAAATTTTAAAAAATTGTTATGTCCAAATTAAACTTAAATGTGCTCTATATTTGTTGTTTATGAGCAATTTTTCATACTATTACGTCATGGATATTGCTAAGTCTCGTAAAAGCTTGAAAATAATAGAATATTAAAATTCACATTTAAGAAAGATCTTTTTATCTCACACATTATTTGTACTTTTTTAATTTTAACACTATAACTATTTTATCAATAATTTCAGTCAAGCAAAGATTGGTTATAGCAGAAGAGCCCTTAATAGAAAATGATGATTTACTTAAAATCAAAGACAATAGTGCAAGTTTTAACGAAGGTACGTTTAATAAAAATAAATTATCTCCTGATTCAAAAATTCTTTTTGAAGTGAATTATTTTTAATTTTTACAACCTTAATTTATTCAGGCAAAATTAATAAAGCAAAGGCTGGAAAGTCTGATGGAAAGGAAGCCGAACAATTAGAAGAGGGTATATATTATTTATTTAATGTAAAACTAGCCTTCAAACGAACGAAAGTTTTTATTTGCTGATTTTTTTTTCACTAGGTCATGATTATCCACTGGATCTCTGGTTTCTCATATCAGAACATATCTGCCCCGAATCAGTTGGCAAGTTTGCTAGAATTTGCAAAAAGTCTAATTATGTAACACACACAGCAAAATTTTGGTTTCACCTTTGCAGACAGTAAGAATTTGTATATTTCATAAATTTTATTACAAAAAAATTATATTTGATATGAACCATTATTAATAAAAAAAATTACTATCTTCAGATACCACAAACCTCGAACTAGTCTACCGCAACAGTTACAACTTGATCGAATTAATCGCCCTCATGGACTCAGAGCTTATGTTATACGAGCTCTTCAATTCACTTACTTCCAGTTTTTAAGAGGTCGTGACAATAAATCACGCTTAGAGCAAAAAGATCCACATTCCTTGGTAAAACGTCGTTGTTCTCTCATGTGGCATAAGGTAAAATGAATAAAATAAAATTTCGCTAAAAACACCTAAGGAACTCGAAACTGTTATCTACTTATAACCACTACTGTCAAACTTAATACTCTTATTTTCAGAGAGGAGAAAACCATTGGTACTTCTTTTTTAAGTTAAAGGAATTAAAGGAAGGCTTTAAGAAGTATGTTTGTGTGGAACGGTTGGATGAAAACAGAAATGAAAATAATGAATTTAATTCACACAGTGATGTAATGTACAATCCAGAAGAAGGCTGCAAAGTTCTTCGAGTAAGTTTTCAGAAATAATTATTCGTGTTGTTAGCAATAAAAACCTTGGCGAAATTTATAGAAGGCTCTGTATATAAATTTATCAATTTAGGAAATTTATAAATTTGCGTTCCATTGTTTATTTCAGGTTACTAGTATTCAGTACAGTATGGTGCAACCTGTAATTGGCCTAACCTTGCAAACAGTATCAATGCACTTATCCCCAGGATTCGAACACCATCGTTTAGTGCTTGGATTTGGGTCAGCTTACGTGCCGAAAACTGCAACGCAAATGGTTACTTTGGTCGGAGTAGTTCACGTCGATGTCATTGATTGGTGGCAAGTTCAATACCCCTATCAGGACTATCAAGAAGTTGAATCTAACGTCAATCAGCAAACTAGTAAGACTCCAACTTATGACTCTTGGGAGCAGATTTACTCGGGTATCAAGGATCGGGATTCATTGGTTTATGCATGACCTTTCACTTTTTTTTTGTTCAAAAATGAAAGAGAAAAGACTGATCGGTACAGTAGAAAGTAACAGTTTTCCAAAGACGTTCTTAGATTTAAAAGGGCTTGGATATTTTTTCAAATGTACCGTATTCTGAGTTGATTTTCAAGGATTTTCTGGTTCATTTCGCATTTAGATCTTCATAGAGGTGCTGCAGAACTTAAAAAAATGTAAAACGTGTATGTATTGAAACTTGATAAAAGTACAATTTTTGAAACAATAAAGCTGAGTTTTAAATACAGCTGGAATTAGTTTTGTTTTTAAGTATAAATAATTGCATTATTGGAAATTATGATGACCAATTATTTTCCTAAACATGAAAAATGTTCATATGAAGTATGAATAAATGTTTACAATTCGTGGTATTTTGAAATCAAGTGATTCCAAGTCATAGTTGTAAATTTACACATTTTCTGCTATAGTTATATTGCAGTTAACTTAAGTTTCTGTAATATTTAATTAAATTTATTATAAGACTTATATAAAACTATAATCATGATTATTTACTTTTTGTCTTTGTGCTCGAGAATCCAAAAGTGTTTCTTCACTTCGGAAAGCGGAATTCTTTGATTGCTTTCTTTCTTTATGAGCTAAAATATAAAAACAAGATTTGTAGAGTAGTACTTCTTTAAATTTTAATTAAATAAGTTTCATTTTTATTGTGAAAATAATTAACTTACCTTCGAAATTAAATCTTTAGCCCCCGGTGTTATTTGAGAAGGCCAGGGAATTCTCACAGCTCTTATTTTGTCGTATGTTTCCTGTTGAGAATCACTCAGGAAGGGAGTTCGTCCAACGAGGAATTCATAACAAAGAATTCCTAAGCACCAGTGGTCTACAAAAACATCGTACCTCTGACAAGTTACCATTTCTGGAGGAAGATAATCTAAAGTACCGCAGACTGTATGACGTCTGCAAATTTAGAATAGCGTTGTAATGAATGAAAAATTCTAATTTGAATTTGAAATTAATGATAGTACAGATTTACTAACTTCGAAGAAGGTGCGTGAACAGACCAGCCAAAATCTGCCACTTTGATATCACCTCTGAACGTGAGCAGTAAATTTTCTGGTTTTATATCTCTGTGTATGACGTTCATCTTGTGACAGTAATCCAAAGCATCCGCAACTTGATAAATATATTTAGCTGACCTAAAAAATGACAGTATTAGAATTCCAATAAGAAATACAACTAACATTGTTGGTTTTTTTGTAAAAATGTTCCATTTACAAGTGTTCGTTGAATCTTTCTCCAGGCTGGCGTTTCAACTCTTTGTATAATTCACCTCCTGCTGCGTATTCTAGTACCAAGTATATTTTTTTATCATCTTGGAAGTAAGTCAGTAGTTGTAAAATGTGAGGATGACTGATATAAAAATAAAATTCACAAATAAATTTTAATATAAAAGTAATTCTACATATTTTATATATAATAATTGAATATTACAAATTAAAAAAAAATATAAAATACCTTAAATGAGATTGAATTTCGATTTCACGCAAGGCTTGTTTTTCGACTTTTCCTTTTACGAGTTCGATTTTATAAAGAGTTTTCAATGCAACCATGTAATGTGTGGTTTTTTCTCTGGCTAAAAACACACGACCAAATTTACCACGACCCAGAGGAGCTCCAACTTGAAAATCGTTCATTGACCAACGAAAACTGTGAAGTAAAAATGTTTTCATTAGATGTAAAATATTTTTATAATAATAGACATACTATGTTTACGAAATAAATAACTGTTAAATTAGATAATGAATTATTCATGAAATTTAAAAACAAGATAGTAAAAGATAATGACAAGAAAACGAACTTTCTTCCGCGCCCTTCGATATGTTCTGCTATAGAAGAGAGAGTTCTTTGAACATCGTTTTTGTAAATTTCTGGAACATTTTCCGGAACTTTAAAGATTGATTCCATCTTGACTAAATGTAGACTTTTGTTATTTTAGCTGTTCAATATATCGTTGTTCCTGAAATTAAGCATACATAGATGAAACTGTTAAACGCTTCACAAATTTTTTTATAATTTTTTTTCTGAACCCCAAAAAAATTTTTTTTTAAATTAAAAAAAAATGTTTTCCAAAAGTTAAGGACGCAATATATTTAGTTCATATTGTTTTACAATTCCTGTTTGAAATAGTACAAAATTAATGAATATAAACAAATTTAAACTACCTAAAACCAAATAAAATTGTTGAATAAATTATAGTTCAAATTACTAATTTGCTAACTTTATTTTATAGCATAAACGGAACAAAGACCTACATATATATAGATATATCAGATATACCTTTCACTTTCAGGTTAGGTTTTCTCATCGGGTTTCGTTGAGCTCTTATAATAAGAGAATCAGTTCTTATAAACTATATAAAAATTGTCATTTGTCTAATTGAGAAAATTATCTCATATAATTACTTTTCACGTGCACCTTTCAATGTCTCCTTATGACTTAAAAACTCACAGAGCACAAAACAATGGCTAAACCGCCGAAAGTTAACAGATCTTTCAAAACTTGATAAATATCGCGCACAACCAATCAGTGTTCGTAGACCGTGGACGTTCGGTCCTCACCGCCAGCCCCCTGCATCGCTGAATTGAAAATGACATGAATTGTGACTGGCTGCCATGGTGGCGCTGACTGTTCATTGGGCCGACTTACACGAAAATCACATTATAAAATGTAGTTTTTTAAGCTTTTCCCTGTAAATTTTCAAATTTTTGAGTTCTTGAACGGTACTGAGATAAATTCCGCGAGTCTAGAAACAAACATCTGAAAAAATTGCTGCAAAAAATGGTGAAATGTGTCTGTTTTGGGTGTAAATCCGGATATAAGTCTTGCTCCGATAAAGTTCATTTTTTCATTGTACCGAAGGATGAAAATACAATAAAATTACGGCAAATTGCTATCCTTCGGGATAATATGAAATACAAAGTAGGTCATGCGATTTGCGAAAAGCATTTTAAGCCAGAAGATATTCTTCAAGAGAGGTTAACCTATGCGCCCGATGGAGTAAAAGTTTTGGGAAGAGCAAGTACGTGGAACATATTGTTTATTTTCTTAATTAGTTAAAACTAAAACATTTTATTTGATAAAGATATCGATAATTAACTACATAATATAATAAAGATTGAAGTTAATGTGAGCTTGTTAAAATTAGATTGTGTTAAAAGGGAAAAAAATTTCTGATTTCTAACAATTTTGATATTAGAATAAAGTTTTGGACTTTAAAAAAGAATATAAGTTCAGATTTTTTGTTAATTAAGGGAGGATTCTACTTTGTTGAGTAAAAAAAATCGATGATTTTTAGAAACTTGTTTTTAGGAAACTATTAAAGATAGAAAGCTACAATTTAGTATGGTTTTAAAAAAAAAATTATTCATAAATATTCTTAATCTGTACCGATTTCTGCATATAATGAACAACGATCATTTAATAATAATGGAAAACTAAAATGTTATGAATTTTTCAAAAAAATTCTTGATTTTTTTCAAGTTTTTTGTCCCAAATTATTATGTAAAACTAGCAATTGTTAATATTTTTTGACAATTGTGGTTCACTTTTTGCACACAACCCTGATACACATTTGTGCCAAATTTGGTAACGATTGGTCAATTAGAACGTCTTGAATCACTTCCGTTAGATCGAAAAACGTGGTTTTGAGATAAACGCATTTAAAGTTTTTAAAAAAAGGTTTGTCTTACGTAGGTACCATTATAAATACAGCTATAACATTCTTTCTATTTCGAATTTCTTAACAAAATTTTAGGGCAGTATTTCTATGATACTAAGGAACATTTTTACGTAAAAAAAAATCGATTTTTTTCACCCAACAAAGTAGAATCCTCTCTTAAGATTCCTTACTTTTTAATGCTTATAGTTTTACTGAATTACACGGAATTCCTAAAGTAATAGAAATTAAAAACACAAATTTATAATTTTACGATACATGAATTTCAAAATAAAATAATTTCTACGCAGATAAATAAAAAAGAAGTAAATAAAAAAATTAATAAATGACAAAAAATTGATTAAATATGTTATGAATACATAAGTAGAAAAATAAGTAAAGTATATTTGTAGATAAAGAAATTTTTTCAGAGCACTTATGAGAGACCTCAACTACTTCACTGATTTGAACTATAATATATAATAATAATAATATATTATTAATATATTTAATTGATTAATCATTTATTTCGTAGGATAATATTAACAAATTATCAGTTCAAATTCCAAACAGTATTTTTGAAATGTTTATATTTTTAAAAAAGTTTCACTTAGTTACAGTAGTAATATATATTATATATACTATATTATATTTATTGTAATTTTATAATTACGATGTTAATTATTAATATTTATATTTAAAGTAACTGAAAACAATTATGAAATAAATAACATGACACAAATAATGCAATTCCCGCCAGAATTTGGAAATTATATTTTTGCCTAAAGTGAATTTCTTAACCTTTTCGAAGAGAATAAATTTTTGTAAAAAATATGAAGATCTTATTAGATTATTGTCATGTATAAGAAAATGCGATAAAATAGTTTTTATTAAGAGAAAATTAAATATTTATGCTTTTTACCACGCATTTTTTGAATCTAGGGCCTATGAACGGTCAGCGCCGCCACCGGCGGCAGTCAACTTTCACGTAATTTTTTTCTTATGCATTTGGAGGCAAGATTCAGGGGGCTGCTCACCGCTAATGTGCAGATGCACTGATCCGTGTGGATCCTCACACAACCAAACGCGGCGTGTCTCCAACTCTCCACTTCCTCACTAAGGAGGAATTACCATAGAGATATTATATGCCCGTGAAGTTAGCACCCCGACTATAATGTTTTTTGATTTTATTATATGGAATCGTTTGTTAGTCGTTTGTTGGTGTTTGGTCGTCAGGTTTTAACGTTTGGTAGTCAAAATTAAAAAAGTTATTAAGGTTTTAAAGTTGGGGTGCTAACTTCACGGTAGCACACCACTTTTTGGAATTTCTGAATAAAAATTGTTGCAATCGTTTGTTAGTCGTTTGTTAGTGTTTGGTCGTCAGGTTTTAACGTTTGGTAGTCAAAATTAAAAAAGTTATTAAGGTTTTAAAGTTGGGGTGCTAACTTCACGGTAGCACACCACTTTAATATTTTTTTAAAATTCCTTTTGGAATACTTTTATTTTCGTTTGCTAATGTTTGGTCGTCAGGTTTTGGCGTTTGGTAGTCAAAACTTTAGAAAATATTCAACTTTTATAAGAGTGTAAAAATCACCCGGAAATATCATGAACAACTGTTTCACCGCGCAGCTGTTCCTGCCTCCAGCACACGTAAGAGAAGCGCGAAATTTAAATTTAAAGAAAACTTCATATCACTCGAAAAACTATTTGGTGTTATAATTATCCATAACTGTTGTGGGTTTTCTTATTTTTAAATATAATAGAGTATAATTCTATAATAATGGTAGAAAAAATCTTCCATATTTCAAAGGTAAATTAATCTTTTCAATACTTTTCGATTTGCCATTAAATGATTTTTTTACGTTTGAATATTGTACACAGGTTCAAATTACATTTATTGAAGATATTTTATAAAATTATAAAATGGAATTTTCATCATTAGTACATTTCAATTCTATTCGCCTTTTTTAATCTGTATCTTATCCACCGAAAATTTTCTTCATCCGATGCTATAACTGATTTTTTCCTCCATAGAATCATAATTCAATTTTTCAAGCTGAGCATTTTAATGTAATAATAAATATTAAAGGTTGGATACTTGGATAGAGCTGATTTTATGTGAGCAATTAGTCTCTTTCAAATCTAATCTAATAGACAATTATTCACTTTCTCTAAGACAGAAAAATTATTATTTCATCTTACTTTGACACTTATATAAAACACTTGCTAAAATCAGATGAATAGATTATTCTGTTTTTCAAACAGGAAATAATCTTTATTTTTATATTTTTCTTTGTTTTTTTATACTTAAATTGCTAAGAATTATTCAAGTGGTAATAAATGATAACACAAACCTTTCGATCACAATAAATATAATTGGTATTAACAATTTAATTAGAAAACATCCAATTTAGCTGTTTTTCTGAAAATTAATTTTTCGATCAAAATAACCACATTGATTTTTGTTTACAGAATTGATAATTATTAAGTTCTTGATAATTACTCATCGGCATTTACAAAATTCTTAGCGATTTTACTTTTGCCTACTTGTTCATCTCTAAACTTCAATCTTAGGCTGATACGTTAAAAAATCGTTTGCCTAAAAATCTTTTTTGTTTTAATATGCCTTGTCTATTAAATATGCCATGCTTTTTTAATAACTTACATTTATTTTCTACTTGCTCATTTCGTTTTTCATGAAAATTATATTGACTCTTGTTATTCTATTGTGGAATTAATTTTAGTTACAAGGATGTGGAGAAGGCGTGACGTTGAATGGCTCCAGAATCTTTTAAAATATTTTTGTAACATGAACATTCTTATCAATATCAATAATAAATACACTAGAACACAAATCTTATATAGGAATGTAAAAAAAAATATTTTTATAGAAGATATCAAACTTTTTAAAATTAAAATTACAGTCAAATCTTGTCGTTAATTTTTTTTAAAAAGCGCGTGAAGTGTCACGTGACCATACATGCGACACTTGCATTGACGCTGATATCTGTATCCGAGCCAATGCGAATCACTTCGAACCAATCCAAAAAAGGTTTTGTAACGAAATCAAGCTTTCAATCCGAATCAATCCAAACGGAATTTTCAATCAGAATCAATTCAAATGAATCCGAGGTTGGAATGATGCGGATAAAAAAAAATTAGTTTCGGATTTATTCGGATTGTTGCCTCGTACAAAACGTTTATTATTACATTAAAATCCTCAGCTTGAAAAATTGAATTATTATTTTATGGAGGAAAAAAATCAGTTATAGCATCGGATGAAGAAAATTTTCGGTGGATAAGATACAGATTAAAAAAGGCGAATAGAATTGAAATGTACTAATGATAAAAATTCCATTTTATAATTTTATAAAATATCTTCAATAAATGTAATTTAAACCTGTGTACAATATTCAAACGTAAAAAAATCATTTAATGGCAAATCGAAAAGTATTGAAAAGATTAATTTACCTTTGAAATATGAAAGATTTTTTCTACCATTATTATAGAATTATACTCTATTATATTTAAAAATAAGAAAACCCACAACAGTTATGGATAATTATAACACCAAATAGTTTTTCGAGTGATATGAAGTTTTCTTTAAATTTAAATTTCGCGCTTTTCTTACGTGTGCTGGAGGCAGGAACAGCTGCGCGGTGAAACAGTTGTTCATGATATTTCCGGGTGATTTTTACACTCTTATAAAAGTTGAATATTTTCTAAAGTTTTGACTACCAAACGCCAAAACCTGACGACCAAACATTAGCAAACGAAAATAAAAGTATTCCAAAAGGAATTTTAAAAAAATATTAAAGTGGTGTGCTACCGTGAAGTTAGCACCCCAACTTTAAAACCTTAATAACTTTTTTAATTTTGACTACCAAACGTTAAAACCTGACGACCAAACACTAACAAACGACTAACAAACGATTGCAACAATTTTTATTCAGAATTTCCAAAAAGTGGTGTGCTACCGTGAAGTTAGCACCCCAACTTTAAAACCTTAATAACTTTTTTAATTTTGACTACCAAACGTTAAAACCTGATGACCAAACACTAACAAACGACTAACAAACGATTCCATATAATAAAATCAAAAAATATTATAGTCGGGGTGCTAACTTCACGGGCATAGATATTATAGATAGAAGAGACATGCCAGCCTGAAGCCTGTCAGCTCGGGCGAGAGTGAATTTCGGGTTAGGCTGTCTCTCGCTAACGCCGAGGCTAGCGGGCAACTGTTTTTTTTTTTTTTTTAAATCTTGCAGTAGTTCCAACATTATATTATTATTATATTAATATTATATTAATATTATTATTATTATTATTATTATTACATTAATTATTTGTGTATTGGAAGCACTGTCTTTACCAAATTTACCGGTAAATTCACAACCATGGAGAGTAGATATGAGGAGACCAATATCCATATATCCATTCCCGAAATGAAGTTCTGCCAAGTACATAGTTACAAAACTTCCCGATGAGGGCATGTATGTTCCCTGGGTGCAAAATGGCGATGCCCAATAACGATGCTTATAAACCGTGGATGCCGCCATTTTGCACCCAGTGAACACACGTGCCCTCATCGGGAAGTTTCCTAACTAAGTACTTGGCAGAACATCATTTCGTGTTTTGTGAAGTACGGCCATAAGAGATTGGTCTCCTCATATCTTATATCTAGTCTCCATGTTCACAACACTAGTAAGTGAGCAGTCATGAAAGAATAAGGCGAGAATAGATATAAGCAGATATAAGGAAACTAATCTCTTATAGCTGTACTTTATAAAACACGAGCTCGAATTTTGCCAAGTAGTTCGTTTTAAAACTTTTCGTTGTGGGCGCGCGTGTTTTTTGCGTTCACAAAGGCCGTCTGTTTTTCCTTGCCATATCGCCATGTTTTTCTAGTAAAAGACGCCTGAAGACGCCGACAGTGGTTAGAGAAAAACACACCGGGAATTTTCAATCTCTAGCAGTGATAATACACTGGATGCAGAATGCCAATGGGAAAGTCCGCAAAGTCGTGTGCCCAATTGAAGGCTGAGCCGCCATATTTACTTAGGTTGATTACAAAGAATGTTGCGGTAAATTCAAATTTAGTAAAAAGGGAAAAGTGTAAATATTAAAGAAACAATATGAAATTCATGCTTTTTTACCAGTATTAGTATTGATAGTATACATAATTAAACTAGTCAAATGAGATTTATTGAATAATACTAAAATATAACTCGGTAATATTTATTATTATGGTATATAATTTTGTATATATTTAAAAAGGCATATGTATTTATTTCTTAACTATAATTAAATATAAATTTATTATACATTTATTAAATATAGATTACAGAATTCAACAAGTAAACGTACCTTGGAGTAGTGTAAAAATTATCACATGTTCTCAACGTGAACTATTAATAATAGTCACATATAATAACTATTTTTAGTATAAATTAATTCGCGTTTCATAATTCAACCCTTATGTACCTGTACAAAAACGGTTTTAAAAACTGAGAAAAGCTCCATCCCCTTCTGTTTTAAAAAATGTTGAATTACTCGATCTTGTTGGCGTATTTCATCATACGTTTAAATTTCTCAGGAGTAATAAGTTTCTCCAACTGAAAGAAGTAATAGAAATAATTTTAAATATATACAAAAATTATAAACTATTGTATTTTGGTCGTTTACGAACATTTTAATTTATCAGAAAATAATAAAATTAGAAAAAAAACAAACCCTAAAATATAATTAATACTGAATGCAGATATTACATGAAAATGAAGTATGTACATGCTGTGCCTAGTTTGTTACTAAATAATAGAATCCAATTCTATAAAGACCTAAGTAATAATATAGAAGATTATTACTAAATAGTACAAAACATCAGGTACAAAAGTACTTCACAAGCAGCAAATCACTTAATTAAAAATCACCAGAGTATCACAAACAAGAAGTTTTAAATGTCAAACTAAATTAGTGACTAATTCAACACCTTAATTTTTAAACTACATGCAAAAGTAATAAATAAACAATTCTCAAAAGAAAAAAATCAATAATAATTAAAATAATAAACAAAATAATAAATAAATAATAAAAAAATAATAAATAAAATCATTGTTTTCTTTTAAGAATTGTTTATTTATTACTTTTGCATAAGGGTTGAATTATGAAACACGAATTAATTTATACTAAAAATAGTTATTATATGTGACTATTATTAGTAGTTCACGTTGAGAACGTGTGATAATTTTTACATTACTCCAAGGTACGTTTACTTGTTGAATTCTGTAATCTATATTTAATAAATTTATAATAAATTTATATTTAATTATAGTTAAGAAATAAATAAATATGCCTTTTTAAATATATACAAAATTATATACCATAATAATAAATATTACCGAGTTATATTTTAGTATTCTTCAATAAATCTCATTTCTTTAGTTTAATTATGTATACTATCAATACTAATACCGGTAAAAAAGCATGGATTTCATATTGTTTCTTTAATATTTACACTTTTCCCTTTTTACTAAATTTGAATTTACCGCAACATTCTTTGTAATCACCTAAGTAAATATGGCGGCTCAGCCTTCAAATGGGCACACGACTTTGCATTGATTGTGCATCCAGTGAATTATAGAGATCAGTGGTGCCATCCCATGTGGGTACACATGCAAAGCAGAAAACGAACAGCTAATTACAGAACACCTTTGAGAAGAAAGAAATTTAAAGCTTTTCTGTAGTTGGCTGTTCGTTTTCTGCTTTGCATTTTACGCTCACATGGGATGGCACCCTACATGCAGTCCCATGCAAGGATGCAAGCGTAAACTAAAAGCGTAAGGGTACGTTCATACCTTTGCATGCAAGTTGCCATGGTAACATATTAGTAGGAAAGAAACAATAAAATTGTCTCTTTCTCTCTTGTATGTTACCATGGCACTTGCATGCATGCAAAGGTATAAACATACCGATTCATTCGTTAATGAAGTGAGGAAAAAAAATATTTTCCTCCCTTTCTTCAATCAATATTGATAACGACCGAAGCATTGACGGACTACTCAAAATTAGTCCTTTTTCGATTTGCCAAAAGATTAATGCTTTTTTAAGAGTTGTAACTTTAAAAAATCTAAAAGCTATTAGAGTTTTCTTGCTATTCTTTTTTAGGCACCTGGAAAAGTTATTTCAATCAGTTCCAGAAAACAAAACTTGAATCTCAAATACTAATAATTATATTTTTTTCCGTTACTTGTGACTTGTGAGAAGACGCAAAACACTTTTTTTTAATTCAAAAAGGATGCCACTGAGTAGCGTATGCGCAGTAACTGACTGCTTTAGTCAAGATAACCTTAAATGTCAAGCGCAGAACAGAATGTATAAATGCATAAAGAGTATAAAGTTTAATCGTACTTCTTCGTCTCGAGTTTCTAAAGTACTTTATAGTAATACAATTTTTGAATTTTTAAGGTTTAAAGTTGGTAAAAATCGTGGAAATAAACACAAGTGTATATTTCTTGAATAATTTTCAATAATATCCGCATTTTATTGTTGAGCACGTTTTTTTTTCTTTGCTTTTACATTTGTGAAGAATTCAAGGTTCAATATCGGGATTTTGTTTTACAGACATTTTGGATCGATTTTGGGCGTTTTTGCCTATTCTGTAACGGGAAAGTGAATATTTCGAGAGAATTTAAGTCTCATTTAGTCATTGAGGCTCTAAGTAAAACGGTTAAGCTTGTAAAAATGGGTAGATCTAGATCGCGAAGCAAATCACCCAGTAGACGGCGTCATAAGAGTAAGCACTCGAGAAAAAGATCAAAATCTCGTGAAAAACGCTCTAATAGCAAATATTCAGAGAAACCAAAGGAGCGCAGTTCAAAATCAAGGTGATTTTTGAACTATAAATCCTAGAAATATAACATTAGGGCATTTTTTTAATTCTCAAGTCGCCATTCTACTTTTCTCTCTCTTCCATCTTATTTACTGCTTCAATCGATGAAAAATGTAATGAACATTAGTCATTTGTAACTTACCGCTGGGAACATCTTATCGCTTTTAAGGCCTTAATTTTTTGATAAATTTTTTACTACTGGTAGATGGATTTGATCTAGTTTATGTTGTTTTTATATTTTGTAATTTACATGTTTTACATTTTTAAGTTTCGAAAGTTTTCTTCCTTATTTGTTAAGATTGAAGAATATAAATAATAAATTGTTATGCAGTTATATTTCTTAGTCATGATCATATTTAACGAAATAATTTTTATTTATTCAAAATAGATCATTTTGGCAATTTTTAAAATACTTTTAACACAATCTGAGAAAAAAGCCGGTCTCTGGAGAAAAAAGTTTTTCTATGATTTTAAAACTTGAAATGATATTAGTCGTATCTTATGAAAGAAAGGGCAGTATTTTTTACAAAAAAAAGTGTAAAACTTACAAAAAATAAAACTTTTAACGATGTTTTCTGTAATATGAATAATTAAGTTAGCAGTGTTATCTTAAGTGACCGATCAAATGAAAAACTGGAAAATTTTTTCAGAAAAAGGTCACATTCCCCATCTACAAGTTCAGCTTCAGATGTATCCGACGATATTCACATTGTCAGTCACAAAAAGCGTTCCTACAGGGAACGAGAGAGGGATCGCAAAATGGACGAAGTAGAAAGGCTGGCAGAAATGGAGAGACAAAGGTAATTTTTTTTCATTATTTATTTTTGTTCCTCTTGATAATTTTTGTCTACATTTACATGCAGTTATATTTCAAGTGGAACACTGATTATATATTATTGACCCATTCTGATTTTATAAAACTGGAATGCTATTTGTCTTTTATGAATATTTTGCCTACCTTAAAAAAAATCGTCACTGTAAAATAAATAAAATATTAATTAGTAAAGTAAATAAAAATCAGGAAGGGTTAGAAATAAAACATTTGATCAGGAAAAAATCTACACGTTGTTTTTGTCATTGTGTTGTCAGGAAAAAGAAAGAATTAACGAACAAAATCCTCGCGTCGAGTGCGGTTGGGTAAGATTGTGTACATAAATTTCATGGTGATGGTTAACTGGTTTTCGATTTCTTTACTTTCCTCTTCTGAAAACTAAAGAGCATGTCTTATCTATTCTTTAAACTTCATGAAAAAAATTGATTGTAAGTCTTGTTTTGAAACCAAAACTTTACCGACCTCCAATGATCTAAATTTTGAAACTAATTTCCTTAACTGAAAAATATGATACCTTCATATGGATTTCGAGAAAAGTTTCCAGTACCAAATATTTTCAAATTCGCATGTTATAACTTTCAATTAATAATAAATTTAGTTAGAATATTAGAACAAGAACGAAAGACCCGATACGTGTCTGCCTACAGGCGGCAGCGAGAGGTGGAGCAAAAAATGGTTGAGGAAGAAGCAGCAAAACGTATTGAGGATCTTGTACAGAAGAGAGTAGAGGAAGAACTTGAGAAGCGTAAAGAAGAAATTGAAGCTGAAGTTCAAAGGAGGGTAGAAGAGGCTAAGAGAGCCATGGAGCGTCAGATGATGGAGGAAATGGAATGGAGACAAGCGAAGCTACGAGAAGAGGAAAAACGAAGAGAGGTAAGACCAATCCAAAGAAACATTGGCCTATATTAGCCCAAGCGCTGTCAATCAATTCTTACCATTTTAATATTTATTCATTAATCAGAGTTGACCAGTTTTGTAACCTAAATGGGAGGCCATACACTCGTATCATAAAGTACGTCCATATTTTCATATTTTTATATTTTTGGCAATACTTTAGAATTGTTTTGAACTAAAGTTTCTCTAAAATGGTTTAAAACTTATGGATTTCGTTTTTAAACCATCTCAATTATGTTTGAATGGATTTACCATGAGGGATGGAACTTGGTCGATGGATTTGACTATTGAAGTTAATAATCAATTGTAAATAGTAACAGCGTTTGGGCTAGAAGCACTGTGGTTGAAAATTACGAAAAGTGAAGGGGATGAAAACCGTAGTGCTTCTGCTTTCCAACATCCACCGAGGTCGCGTTGTTGGGAAGTGATATTTTTTCTCAATGGTACTGTGAAGATTTTCCTATTATATACGCATGTGACAGTTATTTGTAAACGAAACTTTGTACCTATACATGTACATATTTATACATATCTATATTTATTTAAAAAACGTGAGAACCTTTCGACTTTCGAAATCCTGATTGGCACCTGTATTATGGATTGGGAGAATCTGTGGTAAGCCTCAAAGTGAAGGTATAATACGATGATTTTCCAACTCCTTAATCGTGTCAATCGGATTACGATTCGATTACACGTTTACCTGCAGTGATACCATGAATGTGAAAACGAATGCTATCGCCACTTTTATGGACTTTAAGAAGATATTCGAGAAAAGTAATCCCGAAACTTTGTAATTAATTTTGTTCCCTGTCGCTTAGTTAATCGAGAACAAAATAAAGATATTTCTCTATTGCAAAAATAGGACCAGTGGCATTCTTCCCTGGGTTACTTACTACTAGTCAAAAATCATTTTTTTCGTCCACGTTTTCATTTATGAAATCTTTTTACCTATACTTCTTTATTTTACTTTTAGTTTCTAGTTTTTGCCGCGGCCTATATAATTTTTATCTTCCAAACTTATGAGACTTGATTTTCTGAATAATTTTCTTTGGGACTTTTCTTCGTGGATTATTGAGAAAAGAGGTTGAGAATTTTGGAAGGTAAATTTTAATTTGGAAGATAAGTTTAATTTGTCTTGGAAAACCCTATGATAAGTGATAGCCAAGTTTTTGCTTATTTCGAGCAAAAAATTCGGGCACACGTTCTTAAAAGGGGGAAAGTAGACTTAAAGGGGCGAGGTTAGAAACCTTTAGCAACAAAGCACGACCTAGCAAAACATAGGTCACCTTCCTAACTGACTACCAACAGAAGATGCCGGTTTTTTACTCAATGCTGAGTGATTGTCTATGAAGAAGTCATCCCCTACGTGCTGGCGTGAGTCTTCATCCAGGTATTATCCAATTTATATATTCATAATTCATTATATACCAATATTGTTATTATTGTTCTTTGCTCAGAGTTTTTACACCAGCAATTTTATTGCTAGGCACAACGTTATATTCGTCAACTAATAAAATTCTGGGACGGAGAAGTTACGTCCTAGGATCGGATGGATGGCTAAAATCAGTCGATCAGATACTTTTATTTGATTAATTTTATTAGATTTAAACATTTTTATTTTTTCATTAAAAAAATTTAAGATAATTTAACAAAATTTTTAGACATTCTTTATGAATATTTTTTTATATACATATTAATTATTGCATGTTTTGTGATATTGAAAAATGAGCATTTTTAATTTTTCATGCTTTGGAGTAGTTTATTCAACTCTATTTTGTTTTATTGGGTGGAGATTAAGAGAAAGCGATGTGGTTCGAAGAAAATATGAGGGCTTAGGCGCGAATTTAACGTCAGACCATCCTTACGGTCCAGATTCGACTTCAAAATTTCGGCTGATCCCTGTCTCCTCTTTCCCTACATCAAGGTTCTTTAGGATGTGTAACACTAGGCTGTTGATACAGCAGCATTATGATTTTGGACATGAACGGTGTAACAAAAAGAGGTAAACCATCAGCATCACTTCGCTGTTAAACCGAGTTTGTTGTCATTGTAGGAGGAAGAGCGGAAAAAGCGTGAGGAACTTGAGAGGATCATGGAGGAGAACAACAGAAAAATCGAGGAAGCACAAAAGAAATTGGTGAGTTTCATTGATTATAACATCCTACAAAAAACATTTAAAAAATTGACTTTTATCTGGCAATTGAAAGAGAAATAGTTTTGATATGAATTTTCATAAATTCCTTAATAAATATATTAATTTAAATGGAAAAATAAAAGATTGTTTAGTCTTTTTTAAAATCATAATGTTTCAGTAAAAAGAATTCAGAGTTATAAGTAGTTTTATATACAAAAACAGTTTGAAAAGGGAATTGGATACTTTTACTCGACTGATGACAAAATAATAAATGTTTCAGGCCGAAGAAAGACTCGCTATGGTCGAAGAGCAACGACTAATGGAAGAAGAAAGGCAAAAAATGAGAAAAGAACATGAGAAGCGAGTCAAAGAAGAACAGAAAAAGATTCTTGGGAAGAACAACTCAAGGCCTAAATTGTCTTTTACACTTAAACCAGTAACGTGAGTTTTGGGTCTAGTTGTATTTGTAATATACACTCGTATATTCTTGTCGGTTTTGAAATTAATTCAGAGTTTACAAGAACCTCTGAGTTTCCGCAAATATTGTAAATTTGCAAAAATATTGACGTTTGGAGGTCTTTCGAATTGCCTTTATTTTCATAAGTGTATATTTAAATTTAATGACACTTAGATTCATGGAAATAGTGGAACCTCAAAATACTTCCAAACAAAATTCACAAGCATTATTATTTTTCTTTTTTTAGTTTTTATTTAATGTAATTTTTTCGGCCATGAGAAGAGGCGGTTTCATGCGAATTTTGTACAGGGATGGGAAAACATTTCTTAAAAAATTGATTCACTTCTTTCACTAAATGGCTTCTGATTCATTGTCATTTTTACATGAATAATTATTTGCAGGAATTTCAATGTTTCTTGGATATAAAATTCCGATTTTATAACTTGCAGATGATTTTATTTGATTAAATATTTTATGTATAAAAGAGGTTAATCTTTAGAGTAATGTTTTTTATTGTTAAAGCATCATATAATATTCATCGAGTACAACTATTAGCGGATTTGTATTTCAAGATTAAATTATACAGACATCACGCCATGTCAAGCTAGGTTTATAGCTTTTTCAAAGAACATATTATTACATTAGACTTTCCAGTGCGTTACAATTTCTTATGTATATTAGATAGAAGGAATTGCAACTCTAAAAAGTCATATTTTATTTCTAATCTTATAAAAGTATCACCAAGCTGAGTCTCTTGATACGAAAGTGTGTATTCAAGATATTGTTATTTGTAAAATAAACAGTTTTTATTAAATTTGAGATTCACATCTTTCCTTTCACTTAACCATTATCCTTCGACTTTTTTAAAATAAAAATGATAAGGACAATTGATCAATAACATTATTTCGCATTTTTAAAGGAATGATCATTCTTTAGAGCAAAAGAATTGATATTCATTTAGGTGTCTTGCATCATGCATGCCTCTGTGAGTGTTAAAAAATTTGACACAAATACACAAAATTCGTTTTTAACTAGGTGACATATATTGCTCGAGACGTTATCATATCAAATCCGTGATTTCAGTGCATAGAACCAAACATTTTGTAACTCGGTTTTTTTCTTTAAATAATTACAATTTTTTAATTAATTACTAATAAAAGTTAAAAACACACTTAAGGGGTTGCTCTACTATCTTTGCAAGTTTAAAAAATTTCGTTTTTTTTCGTGGAAAAATTAATTTAAAATGTTCAATCTTTTTACATATTAAAGAAGAGGTTTAACACTTGTACAGCAGATTTTTTATTTTTATTTTGTGTGGAAAATCTGGCTGACCCAGCTGCCTGAAGTTGGCCCTGCTGAGAACTGGCTGACACGATATCTCCACTTTCAAGAGCCTGAGAGCAAAAATTCTGCCATATTATTAAAAAGTAACCCTTCCGCTATAGTCGGGACCTCAATGAAAAAAATTCGATGAAAAATAGCAAAATGACTAATACTTAAAGTTTTTAACCCCTTTTTGCAACTTAAATTGTTTAAAACAACATAGTTAATATGATTAAATATTTCTAATTCTGCTTCCGGCTTTAGCTGTATATGTGTAGAATATTCCATGAAAATTTGAGCTTGATCGGTCAAATAGTTTTTTCTAAATCATGTCAGCCGGGTCGAAAAACATTGTTTCGAGGAAAACGCGATTTACTTCTTTTTACCAAAATACTCTGTAAGAGCAGTGATTTTTACACCTGTTCTCGAAATTTCTGACCAAAATAGTGTTTCCTATAGCATTTCTACACATATCTACTAGAAAAATCTGTGATTTTTAAAAAATCGATTTTTTCAAAAAAAGATGGTAGTGTAACCCCTTAAGGCAGTACGATCACGAAAATTAGACCTCAGGCAAAAATAGATAATTTTGCTTTCAAGAATAGCAATATTATTATTGAAGGGCTAATTTGAAAGAGAAAAGATTATTTTTCATGAAAAAAATTTGAAACACAAAAAAATAATGTTATTAATAAATTAATTAGTTGAGTTTGAAATTTTTGTCACTGCCTACATTATCGGAGGATCACTAGTCGCGTATCAGATAGGATACGTTGTCGACAGGTGTCCTCGTAGACAATTTCAAACTCTTATATCGCAAATAATGCAAATAAATTCAATATTTAAAGAATTTGAAAATCTTTCTGTGGAAAAAATGACGCTTTCGACTGCGCTGGGATTCGAGCCCAGGTCTTTCGATTGCCGGTCGACTGCTCTAACCACTACAACGTATCCTATCTGATACGCGACTAGTGATCCTCCGATAATGTAGGCAGTGACAAAAATTTCAAACTCAACTAATTAATTTGAAATCATTTACAGCCGCAAGGCTGAGCCACTAGGCGATATAAGGAGATCTTCCTGTGGAGAAGGAGATGTCGGACGCCTGTGTAGCTCAGTGGTTAGAGCAGTCGACCGGCAATCGAAAGACCTGGGCTCGAATCCCAGCGCAGTCGAAAGCGTCATTTTTTCCACAGAAAGATTTTCAAATTCTTTAAATATGTTATTAATAAATTTTATTTTTGCCCAAACTTATTTTCTTATCGCTTTGAGCCAAATTTTTAAAAATGATGCGATTCTAATAAATCACGGTTCATTTATTCAGAAAAAAAATTCTCTACAACTTGACCGTATCCTATTTTTGAAATTGAATTAATTATTATCAAATACAACAATTTGTTTATAAAAATTTTGTTTTGAAAAATTGTTTTTTTATAATTTCAGCCATTGAAGAATTCATTTTCCTAAAAAAATGAACCGTGATTTATTAGAATCGCATCATTTTAAAAAATTTGGCTCGAAGCGATAAGAAAATAAGTTTGGGCAAAAATAAAATTTATTAATAACATTATTTTTTTGTGTTTCAAATTTTTTTCAAGAAAAATAATCTTTTCTCTCTCAAATTAGCCCTTCAATAATAATATTGCTATTCTTGAAAGCAAAATTAATTATTTTTGCCTAAGGTCTAATTTTCGTGATCGTACTACCTTAATTATTATCGTTATCTTTGTTAGTTTAAAAAAATAATCTGGATGACATAATTTCTTGTACATTGATTATGTTAAATATTATGTTAATAGAAATCATTTTTCCTCAATTAAAAAATAGTAACCATTACATTTCTTGATCTTGAATAAGAGATACATTGCAGCACTTTTTTCTCAAAGAAACTATTAACGTGACTTATCCAACATAAAGATAAAAACATCCTACTCCAAACGTACATTAAGAAACACACATGCTGTCATTAAATCATTAAATAAACTTAAATATGATTTGAGAATATATATATATATACTACCGGTCAGAATTGTGGGACCACCACCTGTTTTTCGATGATTGCTTAAACTATCTTAATTTCAATTCTGTGAGTGATGAAATTTGTATTATTAATAAGGTGAAAGCCATCAAACTTATCTTTAAAATTAGTCTGGAATGAAGTCGTTTCGTTAAATTTTGAAGAAGTTATTGCAAAAAAAGTCCAAATAACAATGTTTTCTTAAATTTTAAATAACTTTCGAAACAATCAACATTTTTTTATGTTCTTAGGTTCATTTTAAAGCTAAGATTCTATAGAATCACAGTAAATTGTCTTTATAAATCTATAATTTTTTTCTTGCATAATAAAGAGTTGAAATTGTAACAAAAAACTAGAAAAATTTCGAAAACATTTCATCTGTATAGGTAAATCATAATAAAGATCATATGAATATATATTTTCAGAGAATTCAATGCAAAATCCATGATTATATGTTTCATATATCTTATAAAAATGTTTTTCTCAGCAAAAGCAATATTGGAATTTTTCAAACTTTTTTATTTGAACTTTAACCTTGAGCAGTATGTAAGAAAAAAATTACACATCAAAACCAAGAACTTTGTTCAATTTTGTAGAAATTTGAACATGATTCAAATTAGGATAATTTAAGCAATTATCGAAACACAGGTGGTCCCACAATTCTGACCGGTACTGTATATATATAGAGTAATCTTAAATTTAAAAAAATATATGTTTTTAATCACCACGCTATTTCCTGAGTCTCTATACTCTATTCAACTCTATTTTAGGCGATCATTTTCATTATTGTAACTGTTTAGATTGTAATGACATAACTTTGTAAACATGTGTAAGAATCATCTGCCTATTCGTTGTTATTCGCGTTAAGTTCTAAAAGCTAAAAAATTTATGTGAAATCTTAATTCGATTAAATTTTTGTAGTTCCATTGCTTTCTTCTATCACTATCAAATGAGAAATATAACCTTTCAACCTATACAATTCCAAGAACGCAATGGGAACACAATTCTTTCATTAATACTTATTTATAGAGTCCATGTTTCGCTATTACATTCTGTTAGCAAAATATTTATTTTAAATATTGTTTATAAATGGGCTTAAAGCGCATGCGCATGTTTACCGTGTTTACCTACATATAAGCTAACCTCAAAGTTTAGCGACAATCCATTTAACGATTAAACATTACATATACCATTTTCTCCGTTTAGTTGCCCATTTTTTGAAAAATATTGGGAGTTTTATAACGGTAAAAAGACAAAATAAATTGCGAAATTTCGAAAAAAATTTAATTACTACTGTGAGGAATTCCAAATCTCGTAAAAAATCAAATTATTTATAAAATAATTCTACTTCGATGCCGTTGGGGACGAAACCAGAGTGCACAAAGTGCGGAGCCAAGGAAACTGTACTTTGGCACGCTACCGAAGCTGGAAATTTATGTAATAATTGTCTAGAAGAGGAAAGAAATTCCAATGTTGATGTGCAAAAGGAGGAAGAAGAAAAAAATGGGAATTCAAAACCTGCAAGAAAAAGTACAAGGGTTACTCGATACTGTAAACCGAATTTAACAGCTCCTCCTTCGAAAAGTACTGTACCTAAAGGCAAAGGGCGACGTCATATTTTCAAGAAAACGGTATGAATTGCTTAATTTTTATTGCATCTACTATATAAGTCAATAAGGGGCACTCGTAGAAATATTCGCTGCAAGTATATTGATTCATAGAAAGTCCAAGATAAATATTTTTAATTGATTCACAGTGTTTTATTGATACATAAACTTTATTTTTATTTTTACTGATCTATCTATATTTAGTTCCAATGTCACGATTCGAGAATTTTCTTCCAGTAGTCATATTACTCTTGACGAATTTGCAGAAGTAAATTTATTTGTATTTTCAGCCCATGAAAGCGCCAACTGCGACTGCTACAACAGTTACTAGTGATTTTGTATTTTATAAAGGCTCGTATTTTCAAGTTGGAGATATAGTTTCAATGCAAGATGAAGACGGTGGAATATATTATGCCCAAATTCGAGGACTTTTGACTGATCAATATTGTGAGAAGAGTGCTGCAGTAACGTGGCTTTTACCAACAACAGCCAGGTAAGAAATATCTACTTCAATCATTTAATTTAAAAGCTGTCATGCTTTGAAGTTTTAACTATCTCTGCATTAAAAATTGTACAATCAATTATTTTCAACAGTCGAGAAAACTAATATAGCATTCTTAATATGTATTTAGTGATTAATTTATTAATTATTTAATATCGTCAACAGTCCACCTCCTGAAGATGGATTTATTCCTGAAACGTACATAATTGGTCCAGAAGAAGATTTGCCACGTAAACTTGAATACATGGAATTCGTAATGCACGCACCATCTGATTATTTCAAGTTAAAAAATAGCCCATATCCTATTCCATATACAGGCGCTGGTTCTGGATATATCTGGACGACGATTCGAAATGAACTCGGTCCAATAGAAGAACAAACCTAATTTGAATACCATCAATTACCAATTGCTCAAAATATGAAGCCTCTAGCAGGATACTCATTTGTAAATAAAGAGACACTATATATATTTTTTTAGTTAAAGTTATGTTTTTTTATTAGAAATTTGCAACTATAATAACAATGAACTAGTGAGAATAAAGTTAGATGCAGTTCTAAATCCGATTATTAGTTGATTGCAGTATACTTTCAACAAACCTTTTAATTTATGAATCGATTATGATCTGTTAGAAAGAATAATAATCGCAGGTATAATAAATTCAACTTTAATTTATTTCGTGATAATTTATTAGTGTAAAAATCATTCTTAGGTAGAAAATACAAAATTATTTATATTTTTTTTACAATTGACTTTATATTCCTGAAATCATACTCGTATGATGAAAGATTCTCTTCCTCAGTTAAAATTTTGTACGAGTGCCTTGAAGATCTAGTGTTTTTGCTTTTTTCTCTTCTTTTTTTAATGCGGCTGTTTAATTTGTTTGCATCTATCTTTGAAAAATGATCACAATTGTCCTTCCGATCACGAGATTTCTTAGATTTCTTTTTTTTTTTAGATTCTTTTCTGGTTAATGAACACATACTACCTAGTTTTTGGCTCAACTTATCAACATCCTTGTCATTTGATTTTTCCTTCTTTTTCACAAATTTCTTAGGATCCTGCTCCTCGTATCGCTTGGAAGTTAAATCCTTAAATACTTCTAGATAATCATCATCTTGAATCTTAGTATCACAGTTATTTTTCGTTTTTCCTTTTTTTGCTGCTACTTTTTTTTCGGTCTTCAAAAACAGAAAATCATTTGTTGCATCCTCGCACCCAGAGACCGATGTTTTTTTCTTTTTACTTTTTATGACTTTTTCTTCATTATCAAGCAGGTTTTCCTCGATTTTACATGAGTTATCTAGCATGTTCACAAGGTTATTGATTCTCTTTTTAGATGTCTTTCTCTGAGACTTATTCAATTTGACTGTTTTTTTTGAAGTATTAAGCAAATGTGAGATATCTTTATTATCCTCGTCTACAATGTCTTCTTCGCATAATATTTCTATAACTTTTCTTTTTCTCTTTTCTACTTTCCTGTTGCTTTCTTGTCTAATACTTTGATTTATCTGATTAATTTCTTTCTTGTGATCTTCATTACTTAACGACGATCCAGCGAGGAATCTCTCTTCTTGTTGTGCAATTCTGGCGAGTTTTCCGTTCAATTTCAACCCATGCCTCGCTCCCTTGTGTGCAGTTCTACCCCCACAAGCTTTAAACAGTTCCTCGTCACTGATTGGCAGATTGAGAATTTTAGACTCCACTTTCTCTGGCAATTCTTTAATTTTTTCGTCGAATACTTTCCCATTCTCAAGCGTGGAATGTTTTAGGAATATTTTGTAACCAGAGTTATGTTTCTTCTGTATTGCCTTCAAATCTTGCTTATTTGAAAATATAGCAGCATCTTCGTTGACTACTTTTAAGGAAACTCCAGAAGAACTTTTGTTGACAGCAATATTTTCTGCAGCTTTATCAAAAACCGATTCCCACCAATTGTTTTCAGCAACTTCTGTTTTATACTCGAGGCCTGCGGTATCGAATTTTAATTTCGGTCTAATAGCTTCAACGATTCCGTCTTCTTTTTTACCAAGACCTTTGCCTGTAACAAAAAAAGATTATTCCTTCTAAGTCATTGCGTGACTTTACTTATCTCTAATGAATATGACAATGACACTCTTAATTCATTTTAATAAAAATCTTTTTCTGAATTTTTGGAAAAAACAATTCCATGAAGATGTGATCATTTTTACTGTAGTAATATAACAGTCACCAAGGTCTCATCTTTATTCACTGGAATTAAGATGAATCATTTAAATAATAAGAATATTTTAGTTTTGACAGTTGTTTTTTTCAGGATATTATCTGAAAATTATATATAAAGTAAATATTTCTAATGAATACAATGCTAGTCAATGATTTTTAACATTATATTTAATTTACGAAGACAAAAGAAAGAGGTTAGAAACGAGGATGTTGGAAGAATTAGAAAAATAGCATGAAATAGATTAATAAACGCTTAAAAAGAAAAGTAAGAAGCATGTACCTTCTGTCCATCCATATTTCAAAAGTTCTGCTTTAGCAAAATTTGCCATAATAATTATTATTTGAAATTATTTATTAAAATCAGCTGATTAGGCTCCAAAGTTCTTATAACAACATATGAATATAAAATTCTTAACTAATCACTGTCACAGTCAGGGATAGGTACATAATTCACGAAAGTTAATTACGTAGTTTTCTATGTTACATACGCACTGGCAGGGTTGGGCCCGTAACATACGTCACGTAACTGGTTTTCGACACGTCGATAACTATGTATTTTACGTCTTCAGTTCTTGACGTCACGTATTTTAAATGTCGAAAACTATATGGCATGCGAACGCCATTTGAATGAATTTTATTCGAGAAGTTAAAATAATTCATAATTAAATACATTCAAAATTGTTCTCCAATTGAAAACTAGAAGCTTCTTTTGTAAACATACGAGTATTATTATTCATCATGAAGATTTTTGTAAAAGAATATATATATCGTTAACCGGGGCTATTCTGGTACAAAAAGAGTTTTTTTTCTTGTTTTCGCGATGCGAGATAGAAGAAAAAACACTCTTTTGCACCAAAATAGCTCCAGTTAACGATATATATTTCCGAATGGAAAGATCACCTCAATTTAGTATTTTTTTAAAATAACAAGAAAGCTGAATAAAGAAACTAGAAATTAAATCATAGAAATTTTTAATGTCTCAGTTAAAGCTTTTAGTAACGTATCACTTTTATAATGTACCTACATATAATATAATAAGAGTTTTTCGCACGGAATAATCAAGCTCTATTTGTATCTTTATAAAAAAAAAACACATTTTTCAACCTTTATAAATAATATAAACTCGCTTTCAGTAACGTATCAGTATAGCGCATCTATAATATATAATAAGAGTATCTTAATATATTGAGTATCGAATACTCAAGCTCTGTTTGTATCTTAAAAATAAACACATTTTTCAACTAATATAAACTTTTTTATGCATGTTAAGTCATCAATCTTGAGACCAGAAACTTTAAATTATTTGAATATGTTAGAAAGGTTAGAAATAGCCAATTAGATTTCTTATTTACACAAAAGCAAGTTTGCAATACGTATTCGACGACTAGTATCTCTTGTGTGTAGAAAACTACGTAAAATACTTGGGTTTTCGACTTGTCGTTACCCAACCCTGCGCACTGCATTGAGTAACTTACGTCGAAAACTTTAACATAGTTCGCTACATTTGCGACGTAACAAATGTCTCAAATTCCCTTTCATGTATACGAAGCTCCTTATTGGCTATTCCTCATAATAAATGGTTGTAATACATTATTTACATTTAAAAAACAGTATAATTACGAGTTTTAAATACCCGAATGCAACCGAATGGCTTCGAATTTAACCGAACACAAAAACTCGACTGTCGCATGTAGCGACATACGACATAGGAACTAATCCAATGCTGCATTTATGCTGTAATTTCTTTGTTTAAAAATATGTTATGAACCTTTTTTAATGTGAAAAACAAAAAAAAATGGCCCAAATTCATCATAAAAGTGTTGTGAACGTGTTCTCATATATTTTTTCGAACATTTTCTGAATAATTTTTTATTTCTCCATAATATTTCTTGATACGAATTTATTTAGCCCCTTTAGTTACCTTCATATTCCCGTTCTCATCATCAAGGCGGGTGGGGTAAAACTTCCCATCCACTGTTTTCCAAATAGTTCTTGACCCGAATAGCAACATGGGGCCGAGCGTTGTCATGATGGAAAATTATTGCCTCGTGTCTGGTCGAATATTCCGGGCGTTTTTCGGCTATTACTCTCTTCAAACGGATTAATTGTGTTCGGTAGCATTCTCCATTGACGGTTTCACCCGGTTTTAGCAGCTCATAATACTTTAATACTCATAATACCCTCTGATTCCACCAAATACAGAGCATTACCTTCGTGCCATGGATATTTGGCTTTGCCGTTGATTTGGCTGGTTGGCCGGGTTACACATATGACTTTTTGCGCTTGAGGTTGTCGTAATGGATCCATTTTTCATCACCAGTAATAATCCGATGCAAAAATGACTTCTTTTTGTGGCGTTCCAGCAACATTTCGGACATGCAAAACCGTCTTTTAACTCTCTCGGCTTGAGTTCATGTGGAACCCAATTTCCTTGCTTTTGAATGTATGCGGCTGCTTTTAAACGTTTTGAAATAGCTGCTTAAGTGACTCCCAAAGATTCTGCGAGCTCTTCTTATGTTTGGCAACAATCTTCATCGAGTAATGCTTCTAGTTCTTCATCTTCAAACTTTTTTGGCTGCCCAAGACGATCTTCGTCTTCCAAGCCAAAATCACCACTTTTAAATCGTGCAAACCACTTTTAGCACGTTCGCTCAGCTAGAGCATGTTCACCATAAACTTCCACCAAAATACGATGACTTTCGGTAGCAGTTTTCTACACATTAAAGTAATGAAGAAGAACTCCCCGCAAAAACTCTTTTTCAGGCACAAAGTTCGACATATTTGAGTGCAAAAAAATTATTGTAGTTTACGCTTCAAATAAATGATATATACTGAAAAAGAGGCACAATGACAGTAGCTTTCCAACGCATGTTCGGAATATTGGAACGATGGAATAATAATCAAGTTACGCCATCTCTTAGCAAACTCCACGAATTAAGTTATAGATCCAATATGATCCAATATATGAAATTTATGAATTTAATAGAGATGGATATATGAAAAACTTTTGTGATTATACTTAGAAAATATTTTTGTCTACTAGTGGGCCATAAAGTAGATTTTATTGCACCGTGTTGGGCCAAAAAATCCATTTTCTAACCTCCTAGTAGAAAAAAAATCGTGTGCGACACGTAAAAAACATTAATTTTATACGTGTGATTGTTCACACAATTGGTTCACCTTTTGTGGAACGTCTCCGTTAAAGTTGACCATTGGTTGGAGTGAGACACAACTATACTTTCATCTCACTGTAACAAATAGTCAATCCTGACGGTGAAGACATGGAAAGTGATGAACCACTGCACTGCCTTCAATGACAGGTATTATGTGTTTTTAATTTTTAGCGTGAATAAATAAAATTATTGCATATTTCAATTACCAGTTAACGTTATTTTTAACGTAGAATAAGGATAAAAACATTTTGAATGTTTATTTTGCCTCATTCATGAGTTATAATGCTACTTTACGATAGCCAGTTCGCTAGGGTATGTTCCTACTGAAGATCAAATAATGTATTTTTCTACTAGCGGGCCATAAAGTGAACTTTATTGCCCCGTGCGGGGCAAACAAATCCACTTTCTGACCCTATAGTAGAAAAAAAGTCGTGTACAACACGGGAAAAACATTTATTTTACTCGTGTGGTTGTTACCCTCGTTTTGCTCGGGCATCAAACTTCACACTCGCAAAATAATTTTTTTTTCCCTAGTTGCACAATGTACTATTGTTTATCCTGTAGGGGGAAATAATATGCACTTTATGACCCATTAGTGGAAAAATCCATTTGTTTACCCCCCAGTAGAAAAAAATCGCGTGCAACACGAAAAAAAACATTTTCCCAACACGTTTAATGAAAATTGCACATTCGGAAAAATGTCTGATTTTACAACATGGCCTTGAAATATTAGTAAATTTTTATCAGTATAATATATTCTTTTGTGTGTGAAAATATCGAGTTTTGAACCGAATAAGCGTCATTTTCGGGAACTTTTGATTTATTTCTTCAATTTGAAGATATCTGCAGCTGAGATTCGTGCCAAACGCAACCCTATCGAAAAATCAGGCTCCGGATCCGACGCCGGAACCTAATAGGATTCTGCGTTGGATCCTACGCTGGAATTTGCGCTGGAACCTATGTGTCAGGATACACATAGGATCCGACGGTGGATTCGGTCTCAAATTCCGACAACGGTTTCGACCATGTTTTCGACGCAGGTTCCGAAAACGTTTCCGACGTAGGTTCCGGCGCAGATTCCAGTGTAGGATCCTATTAGGATCCGGCGTCGAACCGGAGCCGGATTTTTCGATAGGGAAGAAGAACAATACGATGGACAATACTTCGAATAAAACGAATAAAACATTAGGTTCCGTTCAGGAGTGGATTTACACAAGGGCAACATGGGCAGCTGCCCAGGGCGGCAAAAATGAGGGATTATGTGCATTTTTCATCAAAATTCTTAAATATAAAATTTCAATACTTAAAAGCTAAAAAATCTAGATCTCTTACCATATACTATGAATCTTATTAGAACGTAATCACTGTTTTTATTTTTTTAAACTCGCGCCTTGACAATATTTGTTGAAGTAATAGAGGGGTGGGGTGGTTATTCTAGTTGCCCAGGGCACCCTCGTCGGTAAATGCGGCCCTGGTTCCGTTCTTTCACAATAAATACCCAATTTTTGATAAAAAACGGCGGAAACTTATTTGTACACCTGATAATATATTCTTGAATCAAACAAATCATTTCAGCAATGAATTTATTTATTAAAATTATTTATTTATTCTAAAATAGAACAAATTTTTTTGTATTACGAATTAAGAAAAGGCGGGTAAATAAACGATTTTTAAATTATAAACCCAAGTTTTTTCTAAGCATATTATAATCTTCTTCACTTTATTATTATTTCTTTGAACAATGTTCTAATTTAAATTACTTCAATCCCTACAGATTTCTAGACCATGAAATGATCTCGTTCAAATAATTTGTTAAAAATAAAATACCAGTTTTAAAAACAATCAAAATCTTCAAAAAATAATATTCAATAAAAATGATAAAAAATAAACCTAGTTTGGATACCAAGATAAAAAATTCAAGTTAGAGTTGAAAAAGACTTGTATTAGTACTTTTTCCTTCTATCTGAGTAAATTTTTCTTCTTTCTCTCCAAATTGTCTTACAAACCTAAATTCAATTGGTCGAATCCCTGCTTAGAATCGAAACGTTAATCGGATTACGAATTACGAATACTGGTTGGTCAGTACCCTAATTTTCAATAGCGAAATTTACGAATAGTATAGGAGGTTGTAGCAATCGAGTTCGAGGAGTCGAAATGAGTTTGGGGGTTGGGCAATTCTGAAAACTGGAAGAAGGGTCTACCAACGAAAAGTAGTAGATCTAGTGGTAGAGAAGAGGAACACGAACGAAACGTAGGACCACGTTTCTCCATACAATACACATGTACATATGTATATATCTATGGTTTTTCTCGAAAACACGCCTACCTCGTTCAACTTATACGTACATAGAGAGTTAACTCTCCACAGCCATGCGCATACCCACACACATAGATTTCATACTTATGCGAACGCTGTGCACATAAAGTTAGGGGTGCGCGTTCTCCTCGCTGCCGCACAAGAATAAGAAACACGAAGCATACATAAACAAGGAGGTTGGGGATGCAGCAATTTAAAACGTACCCCGGAATTCCTCCCAGTGGGGCCGTAGAGCGGCCCTCTATATTACGAATTCCCTCCCTATGTATCCTCTGGTATCTACCGAGAATTTCGGCCGTATAAAATGGAACTATAAGTGAGAAAGCCGTAAATTAGCTCCTCAAATTTTCTGTCGAGAGGTTTCTTTTTATCCGCTTCAAGATATCACCCAGTTGATCTGACAAGAAGCGATTAAATATATATTAGGTTCTGCAACTACAGTTTTACGAAGGAATGATTTAATAGCTGTGATTATATCTATCGATGACGTTTTGGGACGTTATTCTGCCGCTTATATTTCTTAGTACAAAGTTATGGAATTAGGGTTGATTGGCTCTAAATCAGTCAGGCTCTTGAATTTTTAATTTTAAGTGTTGTATCTTTATGGTCTCTTCTCATTTTATATATCTTCTTGGATTAGCATTATTAATATTTCGTTTTGAGATTATGGTACTCTCGAAATCTTAATCAGTCAAAATACACTGATTATCAGTGAAATTTGACCGATTCAAATAGCTAAGAAGAGGTTACTGCGAATCAGTAAAATTTCACTGATTACTTCAGTGAAAAGTAACTGATTTAATGGTGGTAAATATTGTCTCTACTGATTAATCAGTGAAAATATTTTTCCGCTGATAAATCAGTGAAAAGGCAAATCACTGATTCAATCAGTGAAAATTTTACTGATTCAGATTTAGAGAGTAGGATAATTTGAAAAAATCAAAGAGAAAATATTTTTTAGTCGAATATTAACATGAGAAATTAAAATTAAAATTCTTTAAATATTTAAATCATGGGCTGTAATTTTTTTGTGGAGGATGTGGATTTCCTTGAGCTAGAAGTTCAATCAGGTATTTAAAATATTCTCAAATATTAGTTTTTACATTCTAATCATATGAGAAGGTATTGGTTTTATGTGAAAAATCACTTTCGTGATTTTCATCAAATCTTTACATTTTGAGACCCCCTGAGTCAGAAAAAATGATTTTTACAAAAGTGTTTGTCTGTTTGTTTACTCTAGAGCACTTTTTTATCGCACTCATAGTTTTGGTTTTAATTGTAAAAAACAATATCAAAAATAAAAAATTATATTTTGCACGAAATCCATGCGAAATACGAAAAAAATCTCTTGGAAAAAATTGTTTGCTTTAAAAATATCTGCAATTTTTGACTTTTGACTATTTTTTCATAAGAGTTATATCTTTTCATTTATTCACCAAAAACGTTTTTATGAAAACCAAAAATTTAATTTTCCTGACAAAATATACGAGATACTGAAAAAATCTTAGGAAACAAAATTGTTTATTTCAATAAGATCTACAACTTTGGTTTCGAAAGTTTGTTCATAGGAGTTATATAAAAATAATACATATTTTGTTGAAATTTTTGATTTTTTCAAAAAATTATTTTCAAAAACACAAAAGTAGTGCTCCATCCCTCAATTTTGATTGGATGTGGCTGGTTAACGAACTTGTCCTTACTTTTTCGGCTCCGATAAAGTGTACCAAAGCTCAATTCAATCTGATAATTCTATCGAGAGTTATGCCGCACACGACCTACTGACAGACAGACAGACACTTCTGTAAAAACCATTTTTTCTGACTCAGGTGTCTCAAAACGTAAAGATTTGATGAAAATTTCGAAAGTCATTTTTCACATAAAACCAATACCTTCTCATCCATGATGAGAATGTAAAAAATAAAATACTATTAAATAAAAATACTTCTTTCTAAGCTAAACTGTACGCGGAATACAAAAAAATGTTGGGGACAAATTTAGTAATTTGTATGTGAAGGACATAGAATACCGAGTACAAAGCGTGAGACCTACATATTTCGGAGCGCAAAGCGCAATGACCGAAACGCGCGCCCAAGGTGCGCTCAAATTTTTATTTTTGATGCAAATGTGGCTCTAATGGATATAAAGTAAAAAATCGAGCGCGAATGTCATGATGAGAATGTGTTCCTTAAGGCCGATGGAGCCTTAAGTAAATTGGATCTTCTTTCTCATTTAAAATCATAAACAAATTCAGTAACTTTAAGAAAATTTAATTTACATTTACGATATAATAAAATTGTCTTGAGCTTCAGAATCAAATTAAAGAAAATAAACTTTTGAAAAATTCAGCAAAAAAAAATTTGGTTTTTCGAAAGTGTCACACTGATATAGCCCCTTAAAGTTGTTTAAAACTTGCATAGCAAATTTCGTAAGCTTGCATTGCCATATTTAGGCAAGTCACCTGCAAGTAAAAAAAATATACCCTTGTATAGAAATGTTGGGAATTCCCACGTGTCCCTCGCCCAAGTGTTTCTGTTTCTTTAAATTCAAATGGTTTCTAAGTAACTAAAAAATTAAAAAATTTGTTCTTTTATTTCCGTTTTCCAAGAAATAGAAAAAAAAACCACGTGTCACTTTGCTGGGAAGGCGGAAGGGGAGGGGGTGGGGTAAAAAAATGGCCAAAATTGGGCCACGTAGTTTATGGAAGCTCCTTAGTGAACTTTTTTTATGCCGAACTCAAAATCGAATAAAACATTACAATTTTGATAAAAACTAAAAAGTTTATAAAATGCTGTTAAATCCTCATTGTGCTCGTAATTTAAAAGAGCTTTAGAAATACATATAGCCGATGTAGACGATAATGCAGCGAATTTGAGCCGACAATGCACACCCAACAAAGTCAAATAGGGCACACAATAGAGAATTCGAGAAGTTGCTTTACCAGCTTGAGAATGATTGGAGTGATTGGATGTTTGAACGGTGATGTGGCTTCAGGCAATGTTCCATGTTTGCAGACATAAGGAAGTCGCTCAGAAGCAGCGGGTCGATTCGTCTCGGGGTCACGAAGTCGAGAAGTTGGAGGTGGGTTCAATTGGTGGCAGCAATCCTAGTAATGTACCCGTGGGGCTCTGTCAAAGTACCTTCCAGAAGAGAACGATGCTGCATTCAGCATTCGAAAATTTCATTCTTAATATGAGAAAAGGCAAGAGCACACCAACTCAGTCCGCACGCCAGAATCAAAGGATCTACTTTAGATACCACCTGGGGAAATGTCGAATCTTTACTATCGTTCGAGTCCTCTTAGGCTTTTCTTTCGACCTTTCTCTACTTCAAAATTCTCTTTAAAACAATTCTACCTTTTCACAATTCACAATCTCAGATTTATCAGTTACTATCAAAATGCTTATTTCACAATTTCAAGAAGTCGAAACGATTCGAATTCTCAAACATTCTCAACGTTCAAATTTGGACTAATATTTAAAGATCCAAAACTCCTTTCTTATTCTTCTTTCTTTCGACCCATTTTGTTTTTATTTATGAGTTTTTTTTTTTAATTTGAATTTTAAAAACTTGTACAAAATTAAAAATTTGAATCGTTTCGACTTCTTGAAATTGTGAATTGTAGTTTTGCTTGGACGTTGATGTGAGTTTAGGTTTGTTGTGATGTAATTTCGAATTCTGTTCTGGACCTTGGTATTGGTTACCATCAAAATGTTTATTTCTATTTTGGGAATAAAATAATAAAATATAGTGAGAGTTACCATTTATGTTACAGTGGATAACAATACATATATTAACATTCTGTCTCTGCATCTTCATATGGAAAAAATCTTTACAGCTCTTATTTTTGTTGAATTTAGTTATTTAGACCAATTGTATAGGTTCAAATGTGCAATGAATTTACCAAGTCTAGAAGTATGAAAACGGAATTTTTTTGCAAAAGTTACACGTCTGTTGCATGAAAATGATCAAAAATATTTTATTCAAAGTAATCTCCATTGCTATTGACACATTTTTCCCACCTCTCCGGAAGGTGATGAATGCCACGCCAATAAAACTGTTCGTCTTTTAAATCAAACCAGTTATCCAGCCATTCTTGTATATTTTCGTACGAAGTGAAGCGTTGTTCAGCGAGAGCGTGGCCCAGTGATGCGAACAGATGGTAATCCGACGGAGCCGTCTGGAGAATAAGCGGAATGCGCCAGTATTTCCCAACTGAACGTCTCGATCGTTTCCTTGACCCGTTTCGCTGTGTGCGATGGGGCATTATCGTGAAGAAAAATGACTTTGTGTTGCCTTCTTCGATAATACGGTTGTTTCTCTTGTAATGCTCGATTTAAATCGATCATTTGCTGTTGGTAGCGATTCGTGTTAACAGTTTCACCAGGTTTTAGCAGCTCATAATAGATAACACCCTTCTGATCCCAGTCTTCGAACTTTTTCGGTGGTTTTCCACGATCTTCGTTTCTCACATCAAAATTACCACTTTTGAATTTTTTAAACCACTCGAAACACTGTGTTTTGCCAAGAGCATGTTCACCGTAAGTTTCGACAAGCATTCGATGCGTTTCTGCAGCAGTTTTCTTCAAATTATAAAAAAAAGTAGTGCTGTCCGCAAATCGTAGTTCGTAGGCACAAAATTCGACGTGTTGATGCTTGTAGTAAATACACTGGTATATCGAACTTAGGTTGTTGTCTACTGAAAATCTTTCTCAGCTGCTAGAGGGAGAAGATGGCGCTGCAGAAGCGCTCGTGGTCCCTAAACTGATGGCAAGCACCATCAATAGGGAAATTCCGGTTTCATACTTCTAGACCTGGTATATCGTGTTACTACAATGTTAATCCGTCACACTTCAATTATTTAAGTCTCTTCACTATGTATTCTTATACAAAAACCTTTTGTACAGTTTTTTTCGCAAACTTAGTTAGTTAGACCAATTTTTTAGTTTCAAACGTGCAATTCTTTCATATCATTTTTACCATAATGTCTATCCGTCACATGTGTAATTTTTTAAAGTTTTTTAAGTTTCTTCCTGTGCATTTTTTATAGAAAAATTCTGCACATTTTTTATTTTTATTTTTTCGAATTTAATCAGTTGGACCAATTATATGGTTTACATGTGCAATTGATTTATATCGGCTTACCATAATGTTAACCGTCACATGTATAATTTTTTAAGTCTCTTCCCTATGTAGTTTTATAGCAAATTTGTTGTACAATTTTCAATTTTTTATTCGTAAATTTAGTTAGACTAATTTTATAGTTTCACAAGTGCAATTCATTTATATCGTTTGTCAACAGAATGTTTATCCATCACACGTGCAACTTTTTATTTTTTCTTCCTTTGTATTTTTATAGAAATAAATCTCACTGATGAAGACTCCAATCTGAGTCGAAACGTTTGAGGAGAAAATGAAACCCTGAGTTTACATTATTTCTGGACCCTAAAGCCAAATTAAAAAATCATCTATTTATTAATCTTTATAATGTTTGAGTACGAATTGTGTTACCACTTCAGTTGTAGTGGATACAATAGAGATGCTAATCCTTACAACATCCATGTACGGGTTACTATCTGTATTGGGAGTTTAAAATTGCAATGCGCCACAAGCGGAAATGTTCTGAATTAATCAATATGGCTGGCGAGGCTTGTGAAAGAGTGTTGTTTACATATTAAATTAACCCCGAATTTATCACATTTTGATCTTCTACTATATTTCGGCTTGATGGCGTAGCACTTGTATACTTACAAAGTACTTCTGAAGACAATATAACCGTTTATTAATGTTAATTAATAATTTTCATTATATTCTACATTAAAGCTCTATGTTAATCTTATATACGATCACTAGTGCACGGAAAAAATAAGTACTGGGGAATTTACTTGACAATCCTCGACTTTTGTACAGGACAAATTTTTCCGCAGATCCTGTATATTTTAAATGAAGAAGCTTAGAACTTCATAGAAAAAAAGAAAGAATGTCCTAGATTAATTCAAGCACAGTCAAAGAACGAAACTCTTTCAAATTTTTTTGTATAGTTTTTGAAAAAATTATAGAAATGCAAATACTTCTTCTAAAATGTGCTTCAGGTTTCAAAAGAATTTGGGTAGAACAATCTGGTGAGAAAGAGATGAATACCTGCTATACAAGTCAAAAAAAACTCTTGGACTGCACTTGAAAATCTTGTGGTATTTTTACTGGTACCATTCGCAGTTGTCAGTTTCAGTTTTTTAGATAGGCATAATTTTTATTACTTTGCAATTTGACATAAACTTCAGAAATTATGAAATTCTTATATATAATAATTTAGAATTTAGTAATTAATTTATCAAAAATCTCATCATTTAAAAATGTAGAAACATAATAATTCTTCAGATTTCTTTATTATATAAGATTTTTGGTGAAACAAGGCGCAGCAATTTCTTACACTACTCTCCATTTTCTATGGATTAAATGTACCCAAAATACATGTAGATTAACTAAAAGTTAAGGTTTGAATCCTGTCAGCGTAAGATTAATTTCAATAGCGGTAATATATTATGTTCAACGATGTGTAGTGATACTGTATAATAGTATAATTTGTAATACAAATCAATAAACAAGTAAGTAAAAAAAGGACAGCTTGCGAAAATAATTTATTTTTCTTGTTGCCTTTGATAGTCCATAAAAATGTCATTGACAGGCTTTGAAGTTTTCATGCACGAGTGTTGTGCAAGCTCTATCTGCCAATATTCAGAATTTCATATTAAACCTTAGAAATATCCAATCTTTAAACTTTATTTTCTCAAATGATTCATAGAAATTATACATTTTGCGTACTCAGAATTTTCACGGACTTTCTACTGAATACTTTTGGAGAGTTCTAAACTTTTTCCAAAATTGTGGATCTAATTGTACAAGAACGGTACTTCTAGTTTTAAGTAACTTTTGAACGTAAATTCCCCAGAACTTATTTTTTCCGTGTGTTGTGAATTTATCGGTATAATAATACAAAAAATATTAATTAGCCACGGTCAATTAACCGGCTAATTTACCGGTAAATGTACCGACTCACATCACTAACGATTAACAATCACATTGTTCACTGGGCATATTTGTTATGATACAGCAGCGCCGCTTTGCGCGCCGTGCTATTTTTCTTTTCCAATGGCAAGGGTTACCATCTGTGTTGTAGTTGTTGCAATACAAATGGTACTTCTTAAATTATTTACCTCGGGGATACTATCTGTATTATACCAGGCACAATGCAGATACAATATTTTCATATTTAAATATGTATAGCCATTTTCATAATAAATTCTTAGACCATTTTCATCCTCCTGTATAGTATTTGCACATCACTCTAAAAAAAGTCTATTGATAGTGAAATTACGTTCCTTTCAGAATGCAACCATTGAAATTAAACAGATTTCTTTTGTCGTTCAACAGAATTGTTTCACTGTTAAAAAAAACTCATCTGTAAAATGCAAAACGAAAATAGTTTTACCCATAAACGAATTCTTTTGACTTTGAAAAGAAATCCTTTGAATATTAAACGATTGCATTTGTAGGCAAGCAGACGAAGTGCGCCTGCGCATCAGTGAGTGTACACCGTCTACTGCTTAACAGTGCAATATGCGCGAGTAATTTTTGTGTTGCGCGATATATTCTTTTATCATTGCGATTAATTAACTTGGACGCGTCAAGAAAATGGATTTCTTTAAAATATTAGGTATTCGAGAGTGCAACGTAAAAATTTCGGAAGGTGCGTATACCAAAACAAACAATTTTTATCCACATAACCTCATTTTTCATTGCTTCTGACAATCGAAGCATTACAAATTTATTAATTTTTAATGCTTTTAACCATCGAAGGGTTATTAGTCGTCTCTTTTTAAAAAAACGAGCTTGAATTTCAATGAATATTATGGTTTTCATCAAAGTTGTATCTTAAAATTTCTTTAAGCTGAAATCTAAGACGGATCGTAATTATAGTATTGAAAATGATCGATTTAATATTCGCATTTGTTAAAGTTGGACTTGTGTACATTTTTTATAGGTTGTATCATACAATTTGTTTTCTTTTATCCTCGAATTTATATTTCCTTTGTACGACAAAGGATTTAATTTCCAGACCAAAGAAAATATTTTGATAGCAAAAGGACAGTATTTGAAACGACAATCCTTTAACTGTCAAAGGAATCCCTCTCATGCAAATTTCGAGTAGAAAATCCTTTAATTTTGAAAGGGATCGTTTGACAGTCAATAGTCTGTTTTTAGAGTGTATATGACAAATTTTATTTTCAATTCGATGATTATTCGATTTTTATTTAATTTTCCGCTAGTTCTACTATGATATAAAAAATTAGATTCCTCGTTTGAGAAAGAAGTAAATCGTCAAGTTTTTATTTTTTAAGCCTGAATTGAGGATAAGTCAGTATTCAGGAAAGGGCATAAAGAAGAGAAAAATCCCGAAAGGGGTTAGTCTTGGTAATCTTTGATTCATCGTGCCTTATGGCGAACTGAAGGAACCTTTCCTATTCTTTCACTCGATTCACACCTTCGTGTCTTGGGACTTAAGTTTGAAAACCATCGGTTAAATAATACATTTGTGCGCGAAGATCGGACGGTAAAACAGTTATAAAAACAGCGGTAACTACGTTAGAATCAATTATTTAAGATGCAGTGCTCCGTAAAGGGAAAAAGACATAGTAAGTGCGGACTAGTCGTAAAAGGGGCGAAAGAAGTATCGCTACCAGAATGTTTCGGAGATGGCCGACGAAGCTGCTCCACCATGGTGGTTATAAAGGTTGCAGTTAAAAGTTGCTGGAATTATCAAGGGACGTCAAGCTCATAGATGTTACTTTAGCGGCTTTAGCCAGTAGCTGATCCCTTCCATCCAGTTCTTCTTAGAAGATTTAATCAAAAGACTCTAAAAACTTTCTGTACCTTAAACGAAAATGTACAGTTTTATTCCACTTTCAAGGGTCTTATTATTTTATAAAACTATTAAAGAGAAATTTACTTAATATTTCAAGGATTTGAATGAATGATAACTTTTTTTCTTTCTGTAACTTTTGTTTTGAAAGACGACTATAAATGAAAATTAGATGAATCATTATATTTATTCTAGACGTAATAAATAATTATGATAAATAATCTCAAGATGAGATAAGATTCGGAAAGCTCAATGCGGTCTCATTTTTCACTCAAATTCATCACTAATTCCGTAAATTGGTCACAAATAACTATTCTTATAAGTGAAAGTTTACACTAATATGCCAATAAATCCTGAAAACTTTAACAATGTCAAAATTACTAATTATTTCATATTCATATTTATATTTCATATACCTTAAAATATGTATTGCGCAAGAGATAACAATCATAATTTAATTTCACAGTATATACTATCTTTTATTAGGAAATATATAAACTTATATTGAATAAATAGAACTCTATCTTATATAAATTTACAGTTATAAAAAAAATGTTTTTTTTTTAAATTTATATAGTAATGTTGTATTTGTGAAATTTTTAATAAAACCCTTGGAGTCCTGTATCACGTAAAACATGAAATAGGATTGAGAGTATTGTAATATAAAATATTCGATGTACTATAACCTTTGTAAAACGGACCATTATAATTGCTTGTTATAGCAGTTTAGTACTGTGTCCCAGGTGATGATGGTAAGAAAACAACCGCGGTGTCTATGATTAGATTAGGAAGATAGGATTAGGTTCGAACCCCTCTGGCGTTAGAACATATTCTTGTATTGGTACTTTTTGCACATTTCTATATATAAATATATAAATAAATATATATAAATATAAAAACTTATAATATTGTAAAAGTTTATTGGACAAATGTATGGTGCAGGCATAGCTGATTGAAGGTAAACAACAATTTCAACGATTAAAACCTTTGTAGAACTTTGGACGTATTTTTCTCGAAAACACTTTTTTCAATTTTGGCGGACACATTACTTCAAAATGGTTGTATGAATCACTTTGAATTTTTGACAGTGGCTTCACAATTACATTTTATATGGAACTACGTACGGAATTTCCGATCCTGTTTATCAAGATGCTTATCATTATTCACAGAATAAAATATTGTACGGGTTACCATAGTAACCCATAAAGTGAATATTGTAAGGATTATCAGCTGCATCGTACCTTCCTTAATGGATCATACCACTCTAGCCCCCCCCCCCCCCCACCCAAAAAAAGGCTATTTTTCATAATTTTTTTAGAGGTTGCTAATATAAATATTGATATAAAACTTGTTGGGATTAATAAATAAACACTTAAAATACGTGAAAATTTTTTTTTTATTGATTTTGCACAGTTTTTGTATACAAACATGTCAGGCAAACTACAACTCTTTGAAAAGTAGGTAGGTCGCTTGCGCAGGTGACTTCTCGAGGAAGGACTAACTGAAACAGATAAAGCAAAGAGTTTTAGATTTAGAACGACGGCTGCTATATTACACACAAAAATAATAAAACATATAATTTTATTTGCTTGAGGTCCAGGACATAGCTACAGATGTGAGGAATATGTGGTAAAAATTTCAAGAGGATCGGTTCAGTAGTTTTAAAAAATTCATCTGCGCAAGGAAGAAAAACGTGGTCTCGAAAAAAAACGCGTTTAAAGGTTTTTTTTTTTCTAAAAAAAATTATCCTAACGCGTTAATTAATCTCAGTTCTTATTAATTCTTCTTTTACTTTGCACTACTTCGTACCCAAAATGCAAATGGTAATGGTCTTGGAAATGCTTGATTTAAAACTCAATACGTGTAATTGTGTGCATAACTTGGTTTGTAATGTCAAATTGAAAAAAGGAGAATGGTGCCGGCAGCATAATACAATCTTCCCCGAGGAATTGATGCTAATGAAAGCCCTTACCCGATCACCGTGTGCGCTCATTTGTCAATCTCAATACATACATAGGACTATCCATACATTGTATAGGTGACTGTATGTACATGTATCAAACAGAAGGAGAGGTTTATGTATGGGCTAACCCAATAGACCTAACACGGCAAACATTAGGTCCACGCTTATAAACGGTGTACAGATAGGCTGTAACAAGCAGCGGGAGTTAGTCAGAGCGTAAGTCAACTATCGATGCTCGGGGCTCGCTTTGCCGTATCCTCTCCTACAAACTTGAAACACAATTGCGTATGTCAATATTTCAAGTGGAAAAGAGAGTTTTTATAACAGTATTGTTCATACAAAAGCAACCACGCAAACAATATTTTTCTAGGGACAAACAATTATTTCTAGTATAATATTATACTTTTCAGTTTTAAAAATAAATTGTTTAGTGGCTGAAATCGTTGAAACAATTTTATGATAAGAAATATTTTTTTGAAGAAATAACTATATTTGAAGATCTTATTTATTATTTTCAAAATTGGAATCAGTAGAGTTGTAGAGAAAATGTTCTTCGAAAAAATAACCCATGATTTGTAAAAAATGATTTGTAAAATCACTTGAAGGGTCACAACAGTGGGTTAAACCTCTGGTGATAGCGCACCAAAGCATCCGAAAACGCAACAATCGGTTGAGTAATAAGTTATGGCTACTGTTTTTTGGGATGCACATGGAGAAATCTTTATCAACTACCTTGATAAAGGAAGGACGATTACTGGAACATATTATGCTGCATCATTGGGTTGATTGGTTGGCAAAATCAGGAAGAAACGGCCACATTTGGAGAAAAGAAATTCTTTTTATGATGATAATGCACCAACTCACACATCGAACATTTCACAGGCAAAAAAGCAAGAATTGGGTTTCGAGTCGCTTTCGCATCCATGGTATTCTCCAGACCTGGCCCCCAACGACTACACAGGTCTACAAAATATGAGGTTGTAATTGTTATAGAAATACCGATGGTCATTTCCGAAGTAATTTTTCGCGTAGAAACCGAATCCGGGCTCAGAATTTCTCCATCATGTCAGGTTTTCGAGTAATCCTAACCTAAAAGTGCGAAAAAAACGGTTTTTCGCTATATTTGAGCATCGATAACTTCGCGAATTTTTATTATTTTTAAAATATGAGAAAACCATCAAAAAGAGCCACTTTTCAGCTTTCCATTTCACTATTTACATGTATTATTTTAATTTTTCTAACCGGAAATATCGCCGATTGAAAAAAAAATTGCCGGTTTCTCAATGACCGACATATGGCAGGAAAAAATGACTGGACGTCAAAATTTTAGGTTAGTATTACTGGAAAACCTGACTTGATGAATCAATTCTGAGCCCGGATTCGGTTTCTGCGCCAAAAATTACTTTGGAAATGTACCTCAGCTACTCCATAATAAAACCATGTAGACCTGTGCTATTATCTGTTCCCAAACCTTAAGAAATGGCTGTGTGGTAGGTATTTTGAGTCAAATGAAGAAGTTGAATGGGAAAGAGAAGGATATTTTAGAGGGTTTGACAAATCGTATTATTTGAAAGGCATAGAAAAGTTGAAAGGTCGTTGGACTCGTTGTATCGAGCTAAAAGGAGAGTATATTGAGAAATAGAACCGATTTTTGCCAAAAAAATAAATGCTTGTTCATTTTATCACGTCAATATCAAACACCCTAGTAAAGAGGTCTTCCTGTGGAGAAGGAGATGTCGAACGCCTGTATAGCTGAGTTGGTTAGAGCAGTCGACCGCTAATCGAAAGACCCAGGATCGAATCCCGGCACAGTCGAGAGCGTTTGTCTACGAAGATACCTGTCGGAAACGTATCCTATCTGATACTTGACTGATACTTGATAATTGATAATGTAGGCAGTAGCAAAAATTTCGAACTCAACCATCTGATTTTAAAAAATCTTAAAGCTATTCATCATCAAAACGCTTTGACTACAAGGTTTTTGATAAAAAAAAAAGTAATAATGAGATTTTGAATTTAAATCCTATTTTATAATATCATAGGATTAAAGTCTTCTAGTTATTCATTGTGCAGCACGTTTGCTTGTCAAAGCCGAATGACGACCAATAGATTTGCACTAGAGCATTTTCGAGAAACGCTTGAGTTGTCAGGAGAGAAGAGCTTTCTCGCGTTGGAATGTTAGAAGCAAATAGAGAACTCGAATCGTGGCTCAAAGCCCAATCTCAGTAACATCCACCATTTTACCTAATCGACGTGACAGACAGCAGCCCCTCGTATCAGCAGTTACTATGAGTGACGTTCTGTTAAAGATTCAGAACCTAAGAGCCTGAAGAGAGGGGACCTTATTGCCTCCGAATATATTTAAGTGCAGAGTTCGGTCTCATTCCAACCTACTAATTGTTTCCCTCTTCCGAAAATTGTAAATTGTCACTGTCACCTGATTTGTTATTCCACAACTTATTGCTTTTATATTTCTCCATAAAATATAAAAAAATACAATTTCTCGATTCATGAATTCCCCTTTGGATTACGGAAAGGAAAGTATGGTACTGGTTCAAATAAATATAAACTGAGAGACTTTTTGTTAGAGTTAATCATAAAAATGAATTATATTGTAGTATAATATCGTTTCCAAATGAGAGAAACGGGATTACGTATCAGAAATTGATATAGTAGTTTTCAAACGACAAAATTAATATTTTCGTTTACATTAAAAATTTCATAATCGCTTTTGGATTCGAATCCTCTAACGTTCCTATATTAACATAACTAAACGCATTTCTAATGCCTAAAGCCGCTCGCCTATTCTCGCTTGCCATTTTCAGAAAGAAATCTCGCTTATAAGCTATTACTGGGTTGGACAGACTTAGATCGAGTCTACGAAGCCAATCGAATAACGGCGGAAGCACTCGAAAGACATTCTGAAACGAATTATATGAAAACCTGAGAATTAATGTTTCGATTTTTGCTGCGCGTTGTCAGGTTTCTAGCAAGTTCATATTCATAACGCTGTCCGACATTTTAGAACTTTTCTTTTGGCACTTAAACAATGATAACTGATTTCGATAGGTTTTTTCCCGTAGAATCCGAATCCGGAGACAGAAGTAGAGAATTGCTTCCAGTTTTCGAGAGAAACGGGGTCAAAAGTCCCCAAAAACGTGTTTTTGACCATTTTTGTGGACATGTAAAAATGAAACTCGAGCCAATAGAACCTTTTAAGAGGGATGAAATGGAAGCTTGGTTCTTCTTTTTTATTGTGAGTCCTCTAGCCTCTCACGACTTCAGATGCTGTGGCATGTGGTGGATTGGTGCGCCCACATGTAGAAAGTCTATTCTCGACCGTTTCAAGGTCATGGCACCTGATTTTTTGTTTTTTACTTCTAAAGGATAAGAACCAAGCTTCCATACTCCGCTTTTCTCGAAAACTAGAGCCAATTCTCTACTTTCGTCTCCGGATTCTACGGGAAAAAAACTTATCAAAATCCATTTTCATTGCGAATAAGAACCATGTTGACAACAACCTTTAGAATTTTTCACCACTCTTTAATCACAAATGTATACTAATTTTGGAATATTTTATATGTGATTACTATTTATGTACACTAGTTATAATTTATGAAAGAATTTATTTGCATAAGAAAGCGTGAAGTACAACTAGTTAATCGTAATAGATACTAAAACTAGATGAATATTCGTAAAGAAATTTAAAGAATAACAAGTCAAACATATTAGCAATTCTTTATGTGTAGAGTTTTCAGGCTCGGTAAATTTTTTCAGCTTGAAAAAAATGTAAAAATCCAGAAAGAGATGTAAAAATTTGAAATCCTAGCTTGAATATCTCGTACTAATTGAAATTACACGTGGCTTCTGTACATACATAATGAACCTTTAAATATTTAAAACCTTATGTAATCTATGGAAAACATTAACTTCAATTGGCTCCTTTATTGCAAATGACATAATTATATTGATAGCCAACAATATTCGAAAATGTACGTTTTAACAAAAGTGTATTTGAAAATTGAGAACAGCCAATATATAATTTCCAACAATATAACTCCATAAGAGCATGCTAGTCATTAACGTATCATTAAAGTATATAAGCCTCGGCCTTGTATAAATTACATTGACAATTATTAAAATGAAATAAAATATGTTAGAGCGAATAAGTAACCTTAATTAGTGTATAATCAAATGAACTCTTTGATATTGAAAATGAATAATATTTTCATTTCGTAGCGAGGGTTGAAGGGTTGTGGTTTCGAACAAATGGTTTCTCGAAATTCAAAGAAGATACATGTGTTACTTGTGCTTATAGTGAAGCCTAATGATTATGTTACTTTGACAAATATATGTTCCATAATTCAATTAAACAAATTTAAATTATATTTAAAAATATATATTTTAGAATTCATTTATAATTTAATTTTTTTTTGAAATATGTTAAAACAAGTATTTGAATTTGGTTGATTCAGAAAAATATTTGGTTACTCCAACCAAAATTTGTTTGCATCAACTAAAGAATTTTTTTATTATACCACGTAATGAACGAATGAAAAAATATGCTGATATTTCACTATACAAAGAATTTTTTGCTTAAATGGCGTATATAAGCATCCCAAGATTGATATCTAGAAATAATTATAAGTCGGAAAATTTTATAAATACTTCTCAGAGCTTAATTTCTCATTTTATGTAGAAAAACAGTTTTAAAACTTTAAACACGTCTTTCTCAAAACTGTGTTTTCAATATCAGGCGGAAATATAACTTTTTCAATTTTCATCCGATTTACTTAAAATTTTAACTATTGCTTCTAAGATAGATTCTCTAGAGAAACATATACGATTTTTAAGATTGGTCAACAATATTTTTATATATAAAAAAATTAGGCCCGATTTTTTGGTAAAAATTGCAAATTGTTATTCAAACTGCTGACATTTTGTGAAAAATTGATATTTTCTAATAATTTTGTGTACATCAAAGACTCATAATAGGGGAACTAGGTTTAAGAACAACTTCAAGATTAGTTTGGTGTTGGTGCGGTGCGAGGGGTCGAAGCAGCCATGACGTAAACAACTTGAAGTAATACGTTTTTGTAAAACTTACTAATTGCGTTAATTGCTATTACTATTTGTCCAGTTTAATTATTACAAAAATATATATTTTTCCGACATAACTGAGAATCGTTGTATTCAAAACTATTCCAATATCTTAATTAGAAACTGATGAATTTTTTCATCCGTACATGATTAAAATAGTAATTCCAACTTTGATAAAAATGTTAAATTTATCATTCAATCTATTTTATTTCGATTAAGTTCGATAGAAAGTTTCTTAGATCAGAATTGTTTAGGAGAAAAACTTTTTTAGGTATTGTTTTTCAAAATGTAACAAAGGATGATAATTGTAGACATGTTTTTCATCACAAACTGCACAACAGTTTGAAATTATACTTTGAAATCACCATGAATTAATTCTTCTCATTTTGATGAAAAAAAAAGCAAAATTTCAAGAAATCATTGTAAATAACGATTTCAAAACAGTTGATAAGCAGCTAAAATCTAATTCGTCTGTACAATTATTTCTTGAAGTTTACTCTTACCAAAGAATTGCAAATCATGTAGACACACGAAATATTGAATATGCAATTAAAATATTTACATTTCTCAAACTACATGAATTTGATCTATTTTACTAAAACAATTAGTAGAATACTTAGTTCTATGGACTTTTGAGCATTGGTAAGTTTTAGAAAATTTTGGGTACTGCTTACTAAAAATATATAGTTGTGACCTTTTAGTCAGCACAACTAATAGGATTTCTCTCAGTGCATCACAATACAAATTGTAATTCCTGCATTATTATATTCTTGTAAGGGATCTTCCATAAACTACGTAGCCCTACTTTGGCAACTTTTTGACCCCCCTCCACCCTCAAGAAACTATATAGTTTACAGAATCGTTTTACTGTTAAAAAACTCATCTGTAAAATGCAAAACGAAAATAGGTTTACCGATAAATGGTTCCTTTTGACTCTGAAAAGAAATTCTTAAACTATTAAAGGATTGCATTTGTAGGCTAGCAGACAAAGTGCGTCGGCGCATCAGTGAGTGTACATCGTCCAGTGCTTAACAGTGCAATAAGCGCGAGTAATTTTTGTATTGCGCTTTATATTCTTTTATCATCGCGATTAATTAACGTGGATGCGTCAAGAAAATAGATTTCTTTAAAATATTAGGAATCTTAGAGTGCGACGTAAAAATTTTTGAAGTTACTTACACCAAAACAAACAATTTTTATCCGCATAACCTCATTTTCCATTGCTTCTGACAATCGAAGCATTATAAATTTATTAATTTTTAATGTTTTTAACCATCGAAGGGTTATTAATCGTCTCTTTTTAAAATGATTTTGTAAAGCGAGCTTGTATTTCAATGAATATTATGGTTTTCATCAAAGTTGTATCATAAAATTTCTTTAAGCGGAAATCTAAGACGGGTCGTTATTATAGTATTGAAAATAATCGATTTAAGGGGGTATTCTAGTCTAGAAGCTCGAATTTCGGGGGTTTTTTGACGGTCAATAAAAAAAGCAATCAAATTTTTAACCATCCATTTTTGTTATCATTTATTTATTTATATTTTGAAAATTCACAAAAAAAATTTCATAAAAAATATATATATATCTCGCCACCCTTCTGACCATCTGAAAAAGAAAAAAAAGGTAAATGCTTCATAAGTGCAAATACGGTTTCGAATTTTTGAAAAATAGAAGAAATTGAAAATTTTGATTTTTTCTTGGTTTGCCCAAAGATGGATATATAAAGAAAATTCGTGCCAAATATCAAGAAAATCGGTCGATTAGAATTTGAGATTTTGTGACAAACGTTTCAAAAAAAGTAGTTTAGAGAAAAACGCATTTAAAGTTTTTAAGTTAGTTTCAGGCAGTCTAACTGATAAAACAGTACATATAACTTACATTTCGTCAAATCCTTTTAAGGAGATATTCTTGAATATCTAAACTATCGAAATATGAAAAAAAAAATTTTAATCGTTTCAACTTTCTAGACTAGAATACCCCCTTAATATTCGCATTTGTCAAAGTTGGGCTTGTGTACTTTTCTTATTAGGTTATATCATACAATTTTTTTTCTTTTATCCTCGAAATTATATTTTCTTTGTACGACAAAGAATTTCATTTCCAGACCGAAGGAAATACTTCGACAGCAAAAATACAAAATTTGAAACGACAACCCTTTAACTGTTAAAGGATTTCCTCTCATGGAAATTTTGAATAGAAAATTGTTTAATAGTGAAACGAATCATTTGGCATTCAATAGTCTGTTTTTAGAGTGTATAATACACAAAATCTTTAAATTCAAAAATATCCTAAAATAAGAATATTTCGACTTTAAAAACGAATGAAATTTTGAGTTTAGTAGGTATTGTTTCAGCCGAGTCCCACACTACGTGCGTAAATGCATTCTCTCTCTCCCTTAAGGGGGTCTCCTCATCAGTGGCTCATAAAAAAGGTGGTTTTTTAGGATTTTTTTAAAACATGAAAACAGCAAGAGAAACAAATGATCTTTTGCGTATCTTTGAACATATATTTATTCAACAATAACAAGTTTTTTGAATGTCAAAATAAATAAAAATGGCGGATTTATAAACAATCTCGCGCAGCAGCTCGCCGCGGACAACTCAAACTCCGTGAAGAATTCAGCCCGTAATTTTTACCTGAAACAAAAAATTATAATACTTCCTTATTCGGAAGGCTTTTCTGCACAGTATAGTCTATTATGGTGATTGAAAGTTGAAATTTGAATATTTTAGTCATTTTTTTAATAAAGTACTCGATTTTTCGGCCTTTTTTTTAGCAGTAAATGCGTTAATAACATTGTAAAAAGAGATTTTTTAATACATTTTTTTAACTCAGTCTGTGCACAATTGAATTATCTAAAAAACAGTGTTTTACTTGTATACATAGCTTTTATAGTTTTTTTGTAATCGTGCACGGAATTTCAAAAAATATGGTTTTCATAAAATGGACTTTTAAGTTTTTCGAAGGAAAAAAATCAAAATTAAAGGAAACTTGCAGGCATGAGATGTTAATCAGCTATACTTTGAAACTTTGCAAAAATATTCTCAGATAATAATTCTAACGATTGAAGCAACAATAAAAAAATCGATTGTTTGAAGCTGACTGATGAGGAGACCCCCTTAATCAAAAAATAAGAAAAAAGAAAAAAAAACTAGGGGGGCTTTCCTAGGAAGAAATTTTTGCATTGAATTCTTATCATAACAATTTTACAACCCATACTTTATTCTGAAAACTGTTAATCTTTAGGTGCTTTGAAACTTGAAGCTCACGAAATGAACTGGCTTTGCCGGAAGTGGTATTAAGCTAGACTAGCAGAGGGAAGTCGAAGAAAAAGCTGCTCATCTGGCATCTTCTTTTAGGTGCGATCGTTATTAATTTTCCGAAAAAGGTAGTTAGAGCCAGTAGTTGTCTGGGCGGCGGCTACTGATGTAGGTGTAGGTTAGCTGCAGGATAGGTAGGAGGAATAGGTTGCTGGTGAGGATGTAGAGGGGCAGTCATTTCCAAGGGATGTTGGCTGGAAGGTTCCCGCGGGGCCTGTGTTATCGCCTCGGCAGGATGACCAGCCCGCTCTATTAAATATTAAACCTACTTGCACCGGGATCTTACCCTCTGACTATCTGCTCTTCCGTCTGCCTGCCTACCTGACATCACGGTTCCGCTTACGTTGTTCCCTCGTAACAACGCAAAATCCACACCACGCGCAATTGCTTTCGGTCGTTCGTCGGAAAGCTAGTAAAAATTTATTTCTCTAAGAAAGCAGAGGCAAGCAAACTGTGACGAAGATACTTTTAGGACTTGTCTAAATTGTAGGTACTACCCTAGACACTTCACGTATCTGTGGCATATATCTTGGTTACCATCAAGCGCACCATCAACCAAACGCAAAAAAAAGTAGGAAAAAATGATTAATGAAAACTGTTCAGTTAATGAAAAAAAATTGTGCTTTCATTGACTGAAAAAGTGAAAACGACATCTGGATACAGATCATTCGAAGTTAGCACCTAAACAATAATTCAATGAAAACTGGTTGATGAGTGTAATTTACATATTAGTCGAATGTAAAACATAATTTAAACATGAATAATTGGTATATATTTTATATTTACATGGTTTTTATCCATCAACTAAACAATATTCATTGATTTTTTTCTACTCTGTTATCTAACGTAAGAGAATGTTATTCAACCTATAATTATTTCTGTAATGAATTGCCTATAATCGCGAAAAAATGTTAAGAGAATCTTTATAGAAAATTCATTATAGGCCTATAATTAAGGGATCAGTCGACTTTATCAACTGCAAAAAATAGATTTTCACGGTTTTCGATTTTATAATGAAATGTTTAAGGAAAAGAAAAGAATCCTGTTTAGTGCAGGTATTACAGATTAGCTGTAAGATATAAGATTAGTAAATTCAAGTTAATATATTCATTTTTACTATATTTGTAACTTAAAAAATCACCCAACAAACCCCTATTTTTCGAGTGCTAATTTTGGAACATCGGCCATTTTGTTAATTTTGTATAAAAATTAACAATTTTACTACTGGACATAACCATACTCTTGTTGAATCTAAATCTCTGTGGTTTTTGTGTTTAAGATAATCCTTCATATAAAAAATTCGCAAAAATAGCCTTTTTCGAGCGTTTTAATTTCCTATAACAAATCTTTGTAAGGGCTAGGGGCATCCATCGCCTCAATTCGTTGATATGTGATCATCAATTTGTTGTATTGCATCAACACTATTTCGGTAATATAGTAATAATGACACCACGGGTCCTTCAAGTATACGTAACGCTTGCATCTATCCTGTTATTTGAAAGATACTCTTTTTTTTCGAGTCAAAAATGCGATCCCGTGGAAATTTTCCAAACCCCGCTTATATCCCGCGAATCTTCTTTTATTCTATCGCACAAATTTTTGTATTTTTTTAACAAGTTAATTCGCGACTTCAGAGAGAACAACATAGCAAATACCACTCAAAAATCAAACAGTAACATCGCAAAATTCATAAACTAAAACATTCATTATTATAATCGCACTGTTTTGCGTTTGTTCAGTGAGTGAGATAACCCGGTGAATTTTCCAATTCACATATATGATGTATAATTCACTTTCATTAAAAAACTTAATTGTAAAATCATCCTTTTCTTTAAAAAAACGGTATCCCGCGAAATGCCCAAGTTTTGGATATTTATACTGTTTCCGACTCGAAAAAAGATGCGATCCTTAAGTATACGAAAAACTTTACTGGTAAATGGGGGGGGGGGGGGGGCTCAAATAAAGCCTTCCCTTAAGATATAAATCGTTTTCTATATCTCAATTCCTTAGATTCTAATCAATTGTTTTGTTTGTAGAATTTGAAAATCTCATCAATGAGAGAAAGAAATTTACAGGTTTAATGATTTAATAATGATGAAAAAAATACTCGGCAAAAATCCGTAATTGCCCAAGATAACGAAAGTTATGAATTTCCAGTTAATTTGCTAGTCGGCGAGTAGTGATGAGAAATTCGATCGTAAAAGAAAGCTGTTTGTTGTTCCTAGTGCACGAGGTAAGGTTGGAGTACACACGACATCGTTGGCGAGGGTTGGAAAGAACATCCCGAGTGACGGACAGACAAACCGACGGACGGTGCTTGCGGATAGCAGTTGTGAACCATGCGAGCATGATACCAGGTGCAAGATGGCCGACGACGCAAATCAAAGGCGCAAGCGTAACACCATAAGCTCCGCCCTGGTTGAATCATCCCTTCTTGCTCGTCTTTTGGCATCTCCCTCGTCGCCATCATCTTCCCTGTTGCTTCCATCTCTATCTCTCCCTTCGGGAAGCCGGGAAAACTCACCCCTTCTCGTCCAACCAACCCTGCCGTGGGCACGCGTTCTTCCCTAACCTTCGCTGTTTGCCACCACCAGCAAAGCTACCACTTCCACCCTGACCCCTTCTCACCCTACGATATAGTGCATCCGCAGAACATGCCGCGCACTCCTTGCAACCAGTCAGCATCAAAAAGCGCGAGTTTCGTCGGAATCCTCGCTGCCTTTCATCATTAAACTGTTTAATCCGAAACCCGAATTAATCTGAGAAATTCGGATGGTTATAACAACACGTGACTCGTGGATATCTAAATCATAAGTAAACAGTGAGATTATAGAATCTTATCAACTTATTGTGCTGTGTCAGTGGACCTAGTGACGATTTGTGACATTATTTGGAATGCCGTAGATTTTTCCCTCTTTCATGTAAGATTGCCGAAATTTCTTCTGGCATAAAAAACAGAATGGGTATTTGGTTTTTCTCCAGAGGGACAAAAGAAACGAGCTTAGATTGTAATTCTAAAATGGAAAAATCTATCCAATTCAATGACCAATTGGTTAACCGAATCCCTTATTAAATAACGGTTGGATCAATATTCAAGAATTTGATGATTGCATAAGAATCTTTCGTTGAAATAAGAATGGTCGGATTGTACTTTGTGAGTGGTTTACATGGTTTTGGATACTATTGAGTGCAAGTGACTGGTTCTTTGATTTGTTACCTTTTCTCGAATTAGGAATCGTTGATTGATGAAGAAATAGTTGGGAGGCGTACAGATGCGTTTTTATTGGGTGGTGGAGGAGAGCGGCCGTCGCTGCTGGAACGATCCGGATCTGTGAAAGGAGACATAAAAAGTGTATGGTCGCAAATGCACTAACTGCTTAAGGATGATGTACTCACCAGATAAGATGATGGGAAGTAAAGGACTCCATGGAGCACCAATTGCTGCTCCAGGATGCTTTCCTTCCGGAAGGTATTCACCGCCGTCGTATCGCACGGGTCCTGACCCTATGGCGCCGCCACCGCGACGCTGCATGCCCAATCCAACGGTGAGTAGTTTACAATTAATTATATGTCAGTTGATCTCAATTCAATTCATTGTTATATAAAATAAGAGATATTGCTGTTCATAAAAAAGATGCTGATTCAATTCTACAGTATGTTGAATAATTTTTGTTCAGAATGGAAGAATCAATGAAAGTCTGCATAGGTAATTATTGTTGATATTGAGTGATCTTTGATTAATGATGAATTGATTCTGAATTGTTAGATCGTTACTATAATTCGATGATAGAATGATTGTTTGTTAGCTAAAGGAGTAAAGATTTGCAACATGTTTTCTCAATTCCGGTATTTTATGTTGATGTCGGATATAGAACATAAAAAGGTGATTAGGTGTAAGCAATGTTGAGTGGTTTCGGTTTGATTAAGAATTTAGGCCGAATACAGTTGATGTTTTTGGGATTCAATTCAAGGTTAATCATTATTCCTAGTTATAGAATTCTCAATTGGAACTGGATTTCAGATCATGACAATAGATGTTGGTGCTGGGAGGTAATATGGTAACCCTAACTTGGAACAAGAAATGAAAAATTAAAAACTATTCAAGTTCTTTTGAAAGGATTTTAGTTTTCTTCTTTATACATGAAGGTTTTGCAGTGTGATAGATTAAGTAATCAATAGTCCGACGGAAAGTTAAAGAACATAGCAAGTAACTTTAAGTATAGAAACGAATTATACTTTTGAAATTTGTATTGAAACAGAATGATTGAAAGTTTAAAAAAAAATTGTCATTGCAAAAATGTTTATACTAGTCTGGAATGGTTTGTCTGTCGCACGAAACATTGTCTTCATATTCAAAACTTCAAGAATTTGAATCAGTTCGAATCCTCAAAATACAAACACCACAACTAAATTTGGACCAAAAATCATTACTTAAAACAAACAATTATTATTTTTTTATATAGATGGTTGTTGGAAATAAAAACAAAAGAGGACTAAAGAAAGAAAAAGAAGGAAGGGGTTTTGAAAGGTTGCCTTCTTTTTTCTTTCCTCCTTTTTTGTTTTCTCATAATTGTTTGTTTTGGGTAATGATTTTTGGTCTAAATTTGGTCGTGGCTTTTATATTTTGAGGATTCGAATGGTTTCGAATCCTTGAAGTTTTGAATTGTACTTTTCTTTTGACGCTGAGGGGAATTTGAGTTTGTAGTGATACGGGTTCGAATTTACTTTTAAATTGTCTTTATATTTCATATGATTTTATGCGACTAGGTAATTATCAAAAAATTGGTGACTCTACTTGTATTTATATAAGGATAAACTGATATTATTCTTTTTCCAAGTTTGGATAACGAACTTATGTAATTTTCAAAATACCTCCACTAATTGGTTGTGGTTCTAGCTTAATTTTTATTACTTCAGTAAATGTTATTAACCAATTAAATTTTAAGTATCTTTCCCAGATAATAAAAAAATTATTGTTGCATGTATGTGCTGATTTCTGTATTCAATCTACGAAATTAGAGAATTGACTCCAAAAATTTGCGAGTATTAAAAATTGAAAGAAGAAAGTAAAAGCAAGTGTATTCAGAGAAATAAATAAAATGCAAGTTAAGTTTGATCTCCGACCAGTTTTCTGCTTCCCACTCAAAGATGGAAAGCATAGCGAATTAGGGTGGGTACGTATCTATCCAACCCCATGGATTCTGGCTCCCCCTGCAACCTCCAAAGTTCTTAGTTTATTCATGTGACGTAATAGGATAAAAACCGTCGCTACGAGCCGAGTGCCTAGATGAGATTACATCCGTACCAGCTATATGTCTGATCAAAAAGGCGGATTCAAGGTAATCGCTGCTATTCCAATTTCTTACCAGTCCTTTCAACATCTTTCTTTAATCGACTTCTAACCACCTGTTTAGAATTTCCAAAGTTAGAGCAATAAAAGTCTCTCTTTGCTAATAAATTATATCTCTGGACATTGAATCAGCGCACATTGGAGTAAATTTATTAAGTGGGGTAAAATTAAAAGGATTTGGCCTTAAATATGTATGTTGCCAATTCAAATATTCAGCCACAGGTTGCGAAAATTAGTCCGCTATTCTAATGGTTTTAATCACCTAAGTGGTAACGATTTCCTCATAATTGCTTTCTTTAAATATTAACTCGTAAAATATAATGTGCTCGATATTAAAAAGATGATTTTGCTTCTAAAGTAAATTTAACTGTTTTTAATGGTAGATCAGAGTCTTTAAATTTAAAAGGATGGATTTAGTTTCATTGTCTGGTCAGTTACCATACGATTTGTATTCATTACTCCTATATTGATTTCCCAGATGAAGCGCGAGCAGACATCAATATGTTCAAAAATAAAGCTACTGGATTGGGGTAAAGAATAGATAGAATCGGTGGACACTCGTGGCTATCGATTTGTCGTCTGCGTTCACTTTGTTATGGCTCATTAACCATTGAACGTAAATACCGTATCGTTGTTGACGTTATGACGATTGGGTGAACTTCTTCGAGCCAAAACAACAGTAATAGAGACATGAAGCCTATTTCAACCCATTTTTACTTAAATGTAACTAAGAAATTCTACATGTAAAACTTGATTTGCCTTTCTTTACGCAATAGAGAAAGATTCAATTTCACTTCTGGTGCTTTAAGAAAATGGCACCATGTATGGTAATTCGATCTGGAAAATCTAGGAACAGTTATGTGTGACAGTTGGAAAATGTCAGCGCAACGATAGTAAACAACAAATAATGAGTAGATTGTTTGTAAGATTGTGGAATAAACATTCCGTCTTTGTACTCAACAGCATCTACAGTGGGTGATGAAATTATTATGATCACTCCGATACTTCATTCTAATGATAGTTAGCAGTGTTACTGATAAAAAAAAGTTAGTTCATTAATTTTGAAACGTTTCAGAAGTGTTTTAAGATTTACAGAATTCCTAAGTTACATAAGTAATAGAAAACTATATGGAATTCACAATACTTTTGAGTAAACATATCTCAAAATTGCAAAAAAATGACTGAAATTGCAAATATTTTTCTTAAAATTACGAAAAGTATCTAGATTTTTTGCCACATGTAACTATATGAAGCTTTTTTTACCTAAACCGAAAATTTTTTTGTTGAAAGTTTCAGAAGTTACTGAATTTTCTTAATTTCAACATAATTTTACAGAATAAATCCCTAACAGTATGCCTGAAAATCAATTCCTTTAAATATTGCAACTGATCATAATAATGTGACCATTCACTTAAGGAAAATAACATCATGCAACAATGCATCTTCGCGAATTGGCTCTACTATAGTCTCCTATTCCAAACTTGCAGACACAAACTGTGAAAGTAATTTAATTACATACGCTCGATTCAGTTATTTTTACTTATTGGCTTTATAGTGGTTGCGACGACAGGTGTCAGAGCAGATGAACTTCTAACCTGATTCTGGTCACGACTCTAATAAAAGATACACGAGACCTTAAAACGAGGCTTGTATTTGATGTCATGGATTTAGGAGATTCGCTATTTTCCAGTAATATTTGTTCAAATAATTTCCTGAGGCAGAAACAAAATAAGCAGAACAATTTGAAATATTATGGTTCGTTCTAGCCTCAAACCCTCATTAATAAAAGAACACGTGTAGTCACAAAGCATCTATGTTGGGATATATATGTATCTAAAAAAGCGGCTTCAACACTGATAGAAAGAAATGGCCCTTACAACCATATTTATGATTAATTCAACCTTACATTATTGCTTGCATAGATACAACCATATGGAATCTGTATTTTGACCATCCGATTACAACTGAATAAATATGAGAGAATCAAACATATTATTGGTTGCTATAGCAATATTTATTGTTCGCCTTTCCATATTGTATTTCTAATTTGACCAGTTTCACCTATAATATTGATACCCACGTTTTAATATCTCGTATCCCACATTTGGAACATTTTTCAGGAGACGATAAAAACGTCTTCTAGCACAAATAAAAAAATGTAAACGAATTTTTGTTTTCTACGTTTATAAAAATGCATAAATAATAATAATTAAAGCAAAAAAAATTATTTAAATACAATTTTATGATATTTATGTGGGTTACGATATATTGATCTTACTGTCTATGTGGGATACGACATATTGTCATTAGGATTTGAGGTTACGCAAAAAGAAAAAATTAAAATGTATTTTAGAAAGTAAATTGATTTAATCGTTATATAATATTAAATATTGTTTCATCCTATACATAAAATTTTTCTCTCTTATTTTGTATTGTTTAATTCATAATTATTATAATATAACATTATTCATACATTTTATTTTTACTATCTTTAATATTGCTTAAAACATATTTCTTTTTCATTTTAAGTACTCTTAATTTTTTTTTTTTACTTCGGGTACATTTTCTTGCTGAGATTGTTGAAGATTTCTTGTCCTCTTTCGTCTGGTATCATCACAATTTTTTTTATAATTAATATCATTATCTTCAGGTTTTTTAAATCTATCATTAGTACGCAGTACTTTGCTTTTAACTTCAAGATTAACTTGATTAGCTTTTCGTTTCTTACTCTTAGTCTTTTCAGTTACCTTAACTATATTTTTACTCTCGACTTCCAAATTTTTTATTGGTGGAGATTGGTCAGAAGCAGAGTCAGTATCATCAATATATTTTATATTATCATAGAAGCAGTGTGTATCTCTCAGCAACACTTTGTTTAATGTCTGTAATTGTTGACATTTACTTTTAGTTATTTTTAATCGATCTACAAATAGAAGTTTCAGCGGATGCTCTAGATTTAATTGGAGTTGTAAAAAATATTATTTGTAATTACCTTGCTCATTTTATTAAATAATTTCTTAAAATAAACTTAAGACTAATCACAAAATAGAAATTAACTGTCACATCGCTGGCGCTGACTTAACCTATGGATGTGGGATACGACATATTAGAATATTTATTTAAAAATATTAAATAAACAATTTGACTCCTAAGATTTTAATATAAGCTGTAAAACATTATTATTAATCCATTTTTCAAAAAAAGTCAATTTCTCAAATTTTGTGGGATACGACATATTAGAACGTGGGTATCGATATTTCGATTGCCGTGTTCAACATGCTGCATTCTTCAGACATATTTTATTATAAATACAATTATGAATTCCCAACCTATAACCGAATGGCTAAAACTCTTGAACCATTTCTATCAGTGAATCGTGCTGTCAGGTAGTTGTCACCATTAAGGTCAATGAAATCACATAAATTCTGAGGTGCACCACTGGCACGTTATGTCGATTCCTGATGGTGTTATAGATTAGAAATTATTGAACTGGTGATAAATGGGAGCGTGTGACTTTTTGGTACAAAAACTTGAAAAATAGTGATATACCGATGTCTTGTGAGAGTGCATAGTTACATAATTCGTACCGCCAGGAGGATTTCTACCTATCAATCTACCACATCGATCTCTTGACACTTATACAAATGTCTTTGAAGAAATACGTGTACACTTAGTTTCGTGTGAAGCAGCTATAGAAAGTATAGAAACGGTAGCAACCGACCCCACGCACGGGACACTGGGGACACATAACGCTCCCCACTTACATCCAATCACTCCTGATTTATATTTACTACTCACTTGGCCCTTATTTATTGAGTTTCGCGGAGACGCGTAGAATAGAACCGTTAATTTGACCAAATTGAAAATGATGGCTGCCTCCTTCATCTTCCTAAAGGTATCCTATGCTTCCACAAGAATTTGGACCTTAAAATTATTGGAACATTTGGTATTTTTCAATTTGTACCAGCGTTGACATTGTTATTGATTCATCGGGAGACTTACTGCTTTTAATACTGGCTAATGATATACTGATTTTCCTTAAAATCTCCTGTTTTTTTTTGCTCAGGGCACGGAAAAATTATTTATTTGCTTTAAGTATTATTGAATTTATTTCAAAGTTGAGCATATGGAAAAAATCATTAAAAATTACAGACCTAATGGCTCGGAAATGTTAGAGAAATTTCTCCAGGGAAAGTAAAAATAAATGCAATAAATATTCTTGAATCCTGCAGAAATTTTCAGATGGGTATTTATTGAAGAATTCCGGAACCTGATCTGCATATTCTACAGACTTCTTCAGGATAATTTCAAGAACTCCCTTGTCAGTATAAATAAAAAAGACTTGAAAAGTAATCCATATCGTCACCTGAAAATGTTTTTGAATTTAATGTACTTTAACCAATTAATCAGAATTTTCAAAAGTATCAAGCGTTAGTCATGTAAGTGTTGATGGGAAGATTCAGAAGTCTATTGATATGACTCTGAAATCGATTTTCGAGAAATTATTTCATCGTAAATCCAACCTCCGAAAAAAAATATTGTGATGTACTAAACAAAATTATATAATCGGCATATTTTTAATACTAGTCGGCATTTTTAACGAAATCACCCCCCCCCCCCCCATATTTAAAGGTTTGCTACGCCCCAAGTTACAAGCTTATAAAGCCTCCGACGAGCTATCTTTGTGTCAGTTTAGATCAACAACATTTACTTTATTATTAAGTTTACAATGTGAGCTACCTAATGTATATTCTCTAAATCCAAAATAGTGGAAAACCATTTTTTTCTAGTGGTTATCTACTATTTGACAAAATGCGAAGTGAATAATAAAACAATGGAATTTAAAATTTCCTCATGTTTTTGGACTCAAAGGGTTAATACACATTCCAAGAGAAAAATGTTCGTTTTATCAGGAAAACATTAAAAATATAACATATATTTTTTTTAGTAACAATTACTGTAGGTTAAAGTTCAATGCAATTTTTTGCAAGTTTACTCTTTGAAAAAAATCGGATATAAAGGATAAAAGTCCTATTTCAAAATTATCTTTTAATTCCTAACTAAAGCTATTTCTTTATAGAACTTATTAAATTTTTTAATATTTATGATTAGCAATTAGAAAATAAGAGATTAATTTAAAAAGTTACGACAGAGGAATGTTAAAATTTTTTCAAAGAAAAAATGATCTCTTTTCTTAAAATCTGATCATTTCTAAAGAGTAAACTTGAAAAAAGTGCATTGGACTTTGATCTATAGTGATTGTTACTGAAAAAGACATTTTTTATATTTTGACATTTTTTTCGGTAAAGCAACCATTTTTATCTAATATTATGTATTGAATAACAGTACTAACGTTTTTCAAAGTGGTTATTAATTAAGTTTTCCAAGGGCTTTCTAGCCACTGTCAAATTTCTTTAAGGATGTAGTCTCGTGTTCAGGTCCGTTTTGGAAGCATATTTCAGGATTTTTTTTTATTACAAAATAAAATACAATCATTTGAATTTTTTACGTTTTTATTGACATTGGAAACTATAAAAAAATTTTTTTTACCTAATTTTACATAATTTTATAATTGTTTTTTTAAGCTAAAGTAGACACCTTTAAAAGGAGGTAGGTGGGTGCCTCGAATGATTATGGCACTTGGAGTCATCTGAATAAAAAAAATTTAATTTCCGGTAATTTTCATGGTCCAAGAATCAGAGTTTTTATTGTTGGCCAATTAAAAAGGTCTTATAGAAAGCCTATCAAGTGTCCTGAATAGTTCTTCTTTCTCTAATATTCTCAACTACCGAACAAATTTAGTAATTTTTAAAAAACTAATATTATAGTAATGTTCAACTTTCTGATTGTTTTGTGAGTCTCCTGATAAAAAACTCCAGACTTTTTGCCTTGACTGGTGGCAACGCTGATTTCTACCTATAACCAATTAATTTTATTTAATTCTACCACTGCTATATTATATATCCTCTCACTTGTCTAGATTTTCTATCTGCTAATTAAATATATCATTAACTACAATTATTCTCTCCTTGAAGAAAATTTCTGATCGTGGACTCTTGCGTGACCTTTCTCCCTTTTTATATGACTTGAGGCAGCGGTTTTTGTTCATCAGGAGGTCTTCCAAGATCTGAGTTTCATGCCGAAAGCGTATTAGTTGTTGTAAAAAGAAGGCTTTGCGCGTGGGATATATTAAGGTGTATGTGGATGAAGGGGTGAGTGGAGCGACGATAGGTTAGGGGAGATACATAAGTGGCGGTAGGTAGTCTAGGAAGGGTAGTAATAGACAGGGTAAAAAGACCTCTTCGGTCGAGAGTCACGCACGCATTACCAACTATGTGACGCGAACCTCTCGACCCACTCGAACAAAATATTCAAACTTAAATTCTGATGCTAAGCCTTTCATGAAGATAATATATCAAACATGTTCGAACAACTTGACAATCATCACAGTCACTATAGCAAGTTACTCTTTACAGAAACAACATATGTCTTCTAAAGAAGCTTTGTACATACAAGTATTTTCTGTAAAATATCATATAGTATACGAGATTCAATTAATTAGCTTGTGTCTAACAAACTAAGATACATCCGTTGTTCACAGACAAGATTGAAATGCTATCATATTCGTTTCTGATAAGTCAATCTTCATGCAAATATAATTATGAATCATCATCAATACGCATACGAGTTTATTCGTTAAATAAAAATCTATTTAGATTTTTCTTCTGGAAGTTTAAATTTTCAAATCAAATAAAATAGAAATGGGTTGAATCTTTATGTTCCAAATTAGAAGCATTTAAGACAATAGTAGAAATACCTAAGAACGATTTTCATATGACCATTATTTCCATTACGAATGATTAGTAGAGTAGGGGGTATAATGCTGCTTTGATTGCTTTCTCCATTATGCACGACCATGCTCAAAGAGAAAAATGGATAATCACCGATGGTAACTAGATAGTACAGTTGAATACATTTGACAATGATAAAATTGGTCATCGTTATGTGATACAATACTTTCATTTGAAAGATCTCAGTTCAACCAATATCAAATCCAAGCTAGATTCTACTCTGGGGAAGTCTGCTTCATCGTTTACAACAATAAAGTATTTGACGTCAGAGTTTAAACGAGGCCGTACGAGCTGCTTAGATGAATATCGCAGTGGTCGATCAAATGAGGTGACCACGGCAGTAATGATGAAGAAAATCCACAAAATGGTATTGGATAACCGTCGACTAAAAGTGCGCCAGCTAGCAAACATGGTAGGCATTTCAAAAAAGACTGTACATCGCATATTGACTGAAAATTTGGGTATGAGAAAGCTGTGCGCAAGAGGGTGTCGCGTTTGCTCACAATGTAACAAAAACAGCGTCATGAAGATGTTTCAATCGAGCGTTTGGCGATGTTTCACAGCAATAAAGATGATTTTTTGCATCGTTTCATAACATGGATGAAATATGGGTCCATCACTTCACACCTGAGACAAAGGAACAATCAAAACAATTAACTGAGAGGGGAGAATCGGCTCCAAAGAAGGCGGAGACAGGTCCATCTGATGGCAAGCTCATGACATCAGTTTTTTGGAATGCACGTGGGATAATTCTCATTAATTATCTTCAAAAAAGAAAAACAATCAGTCTCCTTGGATTATTTTCTCTTTCCAAACTTGAAAAAATGGCTCGATGCTCAAAGATTTGCCAACAATGAAGAGGTGGAGTCTGCGGTTAATGGCTATTTTGAGAAGCTTGACGGTTCTCACTATAAACAGGGTATCGAAGCTAATGAACATCGCTGGGAAAAGTGTATCAAGCTAAAAGAAGACTACGTTGAGAAAGAAAGGTATTTATTTCCAAATTTTTTTGTTTTTTTTTTTTTGTTAGGTCGGATACTCTTGGGACTACTCTCGTACATCGCTTTATCTTGGACAATTTGACGACAAGAGTAGTCATAATATTAGGCCATAATATTGATACTTCTGTCGTAATTCCAAGAAAAAATATTAACTTAGGTAGAATATTTCTTTCAGAATTGCTCTCGTTTTGAGAGAAGCTACAGTATCCATGAACTCGAATAAGTGAACCCCTATGGTGCAGTATCTACAAATTGTTATGGCACTCATAGCAAGTCGGAAAATTGTCTTTTTTAGGTATAAATATGAGATTTAGTAGAAGTTAGTACAGAGCAGTATATAGTCGAACCTTTAGAACCGATTTAAAGATGCATGGAGATTCATGGAGTTTATTTACGGAACAGTGAATAAAGAAACACGTAAATAATAATATAATGCTGAAGGGAAATATGTTAGTCTTATTGAGTTTCTAGGTCACTTACAATAGTAAATACGTCTTAACCATGTTCCACTACTTCTACTCATAACACAGGTCTGCAAGGTTTTGTTGTTGAAAAACTATGGGTCTTTTCTGGAGTAATTTTTGACGTAGAATCCGAATCCGGAATCGGAATCAGCCTATCACGTCAGGATTTTGAGATATTTGAGGTTATGTGCTCGAAAAATGGGGGTTTTCGCTACTTTTGAGGTTACGTACGGGGTGCAAGAAATTTTTTTGGTTTTTTTTCTCAAATGTCATCATTTAGCACTACTCTTTCTCTTCAAACTGAGCTATTAAACAGTCACGAGCGATTTTTTTCACAAAGATACGGCCATATCAAGTTTTGACATTTATCCGAACAACCTTATGAGCATTCACATCGACTCTTTAGTGCATACCATTCTGCATTCGAAAATTTATCTTGAAAATTTGTGCTTGCGGGTTTTGATGGTCTGTGAATAAGAATTCACAGTCAGAAAATTGACATTAGAGAGCGAAATCGTTTAATTTCGTAAATTGCCAACGTTCCGGTCGAAATGTGTGCCAGAGTGGTGGGAAATTGGGTCCAAAGAATCGACCGCCGTAAACGGGCTCGTGGTGGTCATATGACCGATATTGAATTTCATTCATAAAATGTAATGCCTGCACTACACCCACGATAAATTTGAACTCAATATCTCAAATATTTCTGTGTTTTATTCATAGATAAAATTGTTATGTCCCTATTGGAAAACCCTTTAGTTTAGGTGTAATTATTCCATCTAAACAGTGTATGTGAATGTAGCAATACATTAAATCTTATCCTTTTCACCAACTTTAGAATTATTTCCTCAAATTTGATATGATAACTATGATAACGAATGTAATAACTGTTATTATGCGAAAAAAATGTCACCGAACGTATTTCCTTTCCTTGAATACTATAATTCTCTACATCTCATGAAATCAATGAGTTTTGTTAGTTCATCCGTTTCAAAGGACATAAAATGAAAATGTTCTTTAAATTAGCATTGATTAGTTCAGGAACACCCATCATTTCTATTGTCAAAAAATAGCAGCTTATACTGTGCAATTAGTACATCTACTCTAGGCTCTGGAGCATAGATCCAGCAGCTAAAACTGGGATATGTGGTTCACCACTGGATGGGGTAAATGCCAGGCGAAACAACGACGTGGGAGGTAAAATACAAAGAGCCCGTATTTTGCGATAGTATCCACCTCGGAGTATGCATTATACACAGACAGTAAGAGGCACGCCCACCATATACTGTACATACCACGAAACACGTAGATTCTACATGAAGCATCCATATATGTGTATTCGCAAAGAAGCTTTTGGAAGTCTATGTGGCCGTCGAAACAGGCAAAGGGGAAAACATTACATCAGCCCCGCCCGTCGCGGTTTAACGCTCTTATTATTATTTTTATTACGGTCCTCGGCCGACATATAATGTCATAAGCTAGGGTTGGGGTATACAGGAAATCAACCTAAGTGTATAATTACAATAATACTTACGCTCTTCCCTCGACCCTTATCGTGGTTGAAGGTGCGCATGTGCTTCTGAATGTTTTGTCGGAGGGTCGACGTCGAGTGGAACTTAATGAGTCCTAAATTCACCAGCTCGATGTAAACGCTACTTCGTGATACGGGACTCGAACACCTGTACGTATCACGCACTTGTTCACAGCCCCGAAAAGACCATTCACATTTTGATAAATCATCCAATAGATTGTACTTGTTACACTTTCATAGTTGAAAAATTACTGTGTATTCATCCAACCCCGGATCAAAAATATTTCCCTAAAATTGGTGCATGCTTCGTATTTTTTGATTTTTAAATTCAACATTACATTTGCCGATAGAAATTTTCATGAAAATGTCAATTTTTAGAGATGTTAAGGGTAATGTGAAAGTATCGTTTTCCGCAAGCAAAATCACATATTTCGGGCTCCGATTCCTTCTGAACTATTGATATTTTTACCGCAGGTACAGTGAACTTTGCTCTTCAAACAAGTTGAACAGATTTTGAAAATTTTTGGCGAAATTTCCGCGATTTCTGACTTTTCTACTTAGATCTGACTATAATACGTATGATTATCAAAAAAAGAAGTAGCAATTAGCATTCATGTAAAACGTGCCCCCACGGTGACCCTCACTTCATACGACACCAAACGCCGAAGCCACCTTACGGCCATAGATCAATCGAACCAAGTCACTAAATTATACATTAATTCGACCATGCATGTAAGATAACTTTTTTAATTTACAAAATATCTTTCTTAAACTTTAGAAAACATTACAAAAGACTATAAAGCAGTCTGGTAACTCCTTTTTAGTAAATATTTGTAACAAAATTGTAAGACTTATCGACAATTACAGTTAACTGTGAACAGTTATCTTACGTGAACTTTTACAGGAATTTGATCATGTGGTCTGGTTGATCGATGGCCTTAAGAGGATATTATAGTGTGATGGGCCCTTGGTTTGATGCTTTAGTAAGAGTTACTGCACGGAAAAAAATTTGATAAGGCAAATTGCATATGCTTCCAATATCGTAGAATTAAGTAATAAGTGTAGATGAAATAATAGTATATTATGTGCCTAGGCGCATAATGAGGGTTATTACGCTACAAGCAACAATGATCGCAGGAGATCGAAGCCAAGGCGTAGTTGAGGCGTAGCTGAGGCAAAGCCGAGACGAAGCCGAGGCGCGATCAGTCCTGCGAGCATTTCAAGCGAGTCTCGTAATTACCCGAATAATAAGTCCATTGCACTTGATATTTCGTGATTAGTTGTAGTAGTATTAGACTTGTGTAGTAGTAGCGTGTTGTAATAGAGCATGCGCAGTTCAAATGTACAAGGCTTTGTCAGTACGGTGCCAACGCTGTACGAAGAAGAAGATTACGCTCCGCTGTATGGTTATAGGCACATGCGCAGTTCAATTTTTACATTACATTCTTCTGTATCGTAATACACTACATTACGATACTCTCAACTGTAGCGTAAAAACGAGTTTACGCGCCGGGGGCACATAAAAATATATATCCCTATAGCTGCAATTTCTTTATCAGCTATTCTCAATTTCAGTATCACTACATTAGCTATATTTTAAATCCCTGCAAACTTATGTGGTGATGTATTCACAATGACAGCTAAATTTGAAGTGCAGTCTTTAATGTGTAAATTATTGTAATTTTAATGTAGTAAAGGTAAGTAAACGTATGATTTTTAGAAATAAAACTCAAATTCAAAAGCAGGCCCATTTATTTCTAGCTCCGTTCTTGCTCTAGCTCAGTTTCTTCGTGACATTCTGCGGAAACTATAAGGTTATCGTTATTGTCCTTTTTGCTCTTTCCGTCGAATGGTGCGATCTTCTACGTGAGTTAAAGCCTTCTCTTGTTTTAATCTCCTGTTGTATTAATTAATAATATCTATCAATTATTAAGTAAATTGATAAACAATGATCGATTCGTTTGTACGCAACATTCTGCAACAGTGGAAGTTAGATAAATACATTCCAGCATTTGAAGGTTAGATTTGCATAGTTTTCCATTTTCATGTCTTTTTATTTACTGCAACATTATACTGGTTATAAGGATTTGAAGCACGGAAAAATTAAGTCATATTTTTATTTGATTATACTTCGTAAATATGTATCGTGTCGCATAACCTACAAATGACTCAAAATTATTTTATATTTTTGTCATATTCATAAGGTTAAAACTGCAGTAGCTATACTTTCCGATTCTTCTTCTTTTATAATTGTAAAATCTCAGTTGTAGCTATAAACAGTGCCTTTCTCGACTATGAAATATCGCTAGAATCGCTAAAATGGTTATGGATATTCACTTTGGCTGATTCCAAGACATTCCTTCATTCACTCGTTCGTTACCAGCTAAACGTTCAACTGTCACAAAGATTAACTTTGCTGTCACAACTATACATTTTTTTCCGTGTGTGAAGATCATTGATTTTTTTGACCAGTTACACTATAACAACCTGTTAAGGGGGTATTCTAGTCTAGAGTTACAAATTTTGGGTGTTTTTTAAATTCTATAAAAAAAAAACTAAAAATATTTTTACCATCCATTTTTTTATGAGATATTTATTAATATTTTAACAATACAAAAAAAATTAAAAATTAAAAAAAATTTGAAAATTGACAAAGTTACAGGCTGGTGAAGTGGCGGGGGTGAAAAAAGGGTGCGTCCATATTGACACGATTCCAACCCTTCTGGTGATCTGAAAAAAAAAAAAAAATAGATTCTTAATGAGTAAGAATATCGCTATCGCCTGAGTTAAGGAAAAAAATTTTAAAAAATTTTTCACAAAATGGCGACAGTTTGAAAAAAAGTTTGTTTTTGCCCTGTTTTTTATAAAGTTTAAAATTTTTTAAACATAGTAAAAATCAAAAATTTCACATAATCCTACTTTGAGCGATAGAGGGATATATAAAGAAGGTCCACGCCAAATTTCAAGTTAATCGGTTCATTAGAACTTGAGAAATCATGTCAAACGTGTTGGAAAAAGTAGTTTCGAGAAAAACGCGTTTAAAGATTTGAGACAAGTTGCAGGCAGTATTTACTCACATTTCGTTAAACGGCGATTCCTGCTCTATATATTGGACCTTCCTCTTCTTCAAATAGATCTTCTTCTTCACTTCTTTCTGCAATTATTGCAAAGCAAACTTTTTAGTTTTGGCCAGCTTTTTCGGATTCTGTACCACTGTGGGCCGCCAGATTTAACGTGGCAGGACCGGTTCGCGCGCTGCATCACTAAAATAGCTATAACTCCGTAAATAATTAAAATTTTTAAAATTCCTTTGGAGGAAATATTCTTAAAGATCTATTCTTTAAAAATATGGGGAAAAAATCGATTTTTTCAAAATTCTAGACTAGAATACCGCCTTAACCCATTAACGCCTGAACGGACGTTTTTTCCTGCAAACTTTCCGGCCATAAAAAAAAATTATGTAGATAGTTTATAAAAAATCCAGCCAAGGTTTTTCTTAAGTCAAATTTCATCTTCTTTAAGAATCTTGCCCTAATTTTTCGATAAAACGTAAGCCTTCATTTTTATTAACAATTTTATTGAAAAAAAAGTGAAATTATCGAGATCGATCACTTTTAAAACCAACGAAACACATAGAAATCGAATTGCAAGAACCGCAGAAATCATTTTTCTCGCGTCCATAGACATAAAACTCCAAGTTCACTAGCTGTTTTTTAACATTGCGCAGATGGCGCTTTCTGACACAGCTTTACGCGATTTATAATTTATTTGATTTTGACATTTGACCATAATGTAAAAAGTTGATAGTATGACTTGAAAATGTGTACTCGGGGGTTTCTAGGATCACAGATCACGAATTTAAAGTTATTATTGAACAATTATATTGTTTAAACAAACTATGTCTCCGTTCGAATTTTATCCAAGCTGCAACCGAACTTATTTTTTTTTAAACTAAATCTCATGATAACACCTAGTTATCGAAAATCAAAAAAACAGCAAGTGTACTTCAGGTTTATGTCTATGGACGCGAGAAAAACGATTTCTGCAGTTCTTGGAATTCGATTTCCACGTGTTTCGTTGGTTTTGAAAGTGATCGATCTCGATAATTTCACTTTTTTTCAATAAAATTGTTAATAACAATTAAGGCTTACGTTTTATCGAAAAATTAGGGCGAGATTCTCAAAGAAGATGAAATTTGACTTCAGAAAAACCTTGGCTAGATTTTTTATAAACTTTCTACATAATTTTTTTTATGGCCGGAAAGTTTGCAGGAAAAAACGCCCGTTCAGGCGTTAATGGGTTAAGCGTTTAAAAAGATCTGGATATTAGATATTTATTTTAATTTTAAAGCATTTGCCGAAAAAGTCTGTTAGTAATTCTGTCCAAAATTAAAATTCGCGTTTTGAAAATTTAAATTTCAGTCATAAAAGCTTGAAACTTTTTACTAGCGGACCGCAATCAATTTACAACTCCTGTAAGTTAACTTCATGGAAATTGGAGGCAGCCCTAAAGGTGCTAATAAAGATTAATGGAATTCGCTTAACATTTTGATAAACGACTTTAATGTTGAGTTATTCTTTTCATCCCGTCATTCTCAAGTTAACGACTTTAATTATCACCTTAACAGGATAATCATCTAATATCCATCTTAAAAGCGCTGCAGAAAATTTCTCAACATTTAAAAGCAATTGTTTTAACTCTCTCCAAGTTTATTTTTAAGTATTTTATTTAGAATGGATGTTATTTCAAACTTGCTTTATACCAAAGAAATATTTACTGATACTTACATATCAGAGCAAAAATTGTTAGTTTTTTCAAGATCTTTTTCAAGTATTATATTCTGAAGCAATGTTCTTTCAAATTTGCTTTAGACCAAAGAAATATTTACTTTGAACCAATTTTAAAGTTTTTTTTATCAACTCATATGTAAAAATGTTAATTACTGAAATCCTCCCATCAAAGAAATCCTAAGTCAGCAAATTTTCTCTCTGTATTTTTTAGATCCAAAATAAATCTCTGATTAAGCCTCCGATCACAGCCGAAACGTCTGATTAACACCCAGTTTTTTATTTATGATCCTAAAGCTAATATAATACTATATGCGTTAATTGTTTTTAAATTTTAACTGATAACATTCTGTATGTTTTTTTTTAAATACATTGAGAATAGTTATTTATTTTGAGTCCCCTCTTCTACAGATAAAGGTGATTCTGTTTTTAAGATCACTTTAATTCTCTGCGTTTTACTGCGTATCTATATTTTGCGAAAACTCCATTTTCTTGAGAACCATCGCAGGGCGACCCTCTTTTCTTACCCTCCTCAATCCAACTCCGCAGAAACTTGGCAATTTTCGCGTTTAGGAGTTCGGTCACGTTTACGAGCCCATATCTAACACACACATTCCAACATTGCTTATGCTTTTTTGCTCGAGGTTTGCCTATCTAAGCAAACTTATCTGTCTCGATATTTCTGAACATCCACAACCCACAACGAGATTTAGGTGTATAAAATAACAAAACACGTACATTGAAAATATTGAAGGAATTTTCGCTAGAACGCAAGGAAAAGTGGGTTGCATAGTGAGAGGAATGGGTTACATGAGCATAAATCTTGGTCGATTTATGAAACCTGGTAATTTTACGACCGGTCATGAATTAATAAACGTTCCTTGTGTTAGATGCTTGCTAGTGATTAATATTTCCAAGCTGTATTAACATAGAAGTCACGTACCTTAAATCGTTTCATGCATGGCTGAAGTACCTCCAAAGGTTTCTATAACCACCAATTAAAGTTTTATTATAATACTTTTACTACTAATAAGAAAAAATGAATATAAATCCAGAAAAAAAATTTAGTTGGTTGAACAAACTTGTTTGCTCGAATAACCCAAAGATTTTGAATTAACGGTTTTGATAATTTTACAAAATATTTTGTTGATCTTAAAATTTTTTTGGCCGAATTCCCCAAATAAATTTGTTTTTGTTAAATCAACAAAATTCATTAAGTTAATTTTCACATCTTTAGTTATAACAAGAAAAATATTTGGTAGAATTGACAAAAGATTTTTAACGCAAAATTGTATTTTTCTTATAAAAAAAAACCCCTAGGTTTAAATAAACTAAAATTGTGTTGATTCAATCAACTCTCTTAAGGGGGCGCCCTATCCAGCATTTTCAAAAAATCGATTTTTTTTTTTCATTAATCGATTGGGTCATGTCTTGAAAGTACACTCGAGATTCCCTATAACGAAATTCCCTGTAACGAAACCTCTCTTTAACGAGCGCGTCAAGCCTCCCTATAACGAGCAGACGATCGACCCCTCTTCCCCCACTACTACGGAATGAAGCGCGCTCGAATTTGAAAAAGTAATCAATGAGTTTGATGGCTTTTATCACAAATTAATGAATTAATCACAAATTTTTAGTATTTTTAGTACATACCGTCAAATAAGTTAATTCCATGTTCAATACTCACAGAAATCTTTTTTATACGCTTTTAACTATGTAAATAAATTATCCACATAGCCTCACTCACAGACTGACTGCGCGCATTATATAATGCGCATAACAGCGCCTAGCAACAAGTAGGATATGGAGGGGATCCCTCTCGCGCTCGTTACAGAGAGGTCTCCGATGCTCGAGCTTCTCGTTACAGGGAATCTCGAGTGTATATTCTCAAAATATTATGATTCAACTCTGAATATTGTGACACTCACAGTTTGGGCGCGCTGTGGCCGCTGTGGGTCACAGCTTGAAACTCGAAACTTTAAATCGATTTTTCTCAAAACTATTTTTTCCAAATTGCGGTACACGATTGTGAAAAAACTACTAAACCAATTTTCGATTTCTAAAAAGTTTTTTTGTAAATTATTACATAAACGAGTGCATGAATGTCTGAAATTATAAAAAAAAAAGTTTTTTTATATACTTTTTAGCCACATTTAGCAGCCAAAAATGACGAAAAAAAAGCACTTTTTTTTCAAGACGTGATTTCAATATTTTGAAATCAAATTTTTTGGAGTTGCTGACATTCATGCACTCGGGGGAAGCCTGCTGAATAATAAAAAAATTGGGTTGCATGTTTCAGATGAAAACTTTGGGCTCCACGATGTACCGCGAAAAATCTGTCCGCCGCGATACGCCACACGCGATCATCAATAAGTCCACCATTTTTTAATTTTAGTTCTTGAAAAAATGCTTTTTTTGTAGTTCAAACATGTCTTTAAATATATGCAAAAAATTATTCGTGTGTGTTTTTATTTTCCGAGTGAAAAAAAATCCCAAAAAATGACCACTTTTTGACGTGCTGGATAGGGCGCCCCCCTTAATCTGAATTCATTAAAAGTGAGTCACTCATTAAATTTAGTAAAAATTTCTACTTATTATTGGTCATTTTTGTACTAATTACTCTTCAAACACTTTATAACTACAAATCGAAATAGTAGGAAATGACTAGTACTTAGTAAATTTTTTTTACTAAAACCAATTAGTGGCTCACTTTTCACTAATCCAGATTTAGAGATAAACTTTCTTCAAGTTTATATATTCATGTGTTCTGAGGTAGAAACAAATATCAAGTTTTTATATCCACTATGAAACATTTTAAAGAAATTTATTCGAATCAATTATTAACATTATTATTACAATTATAATAAGCACCATAAAAAAAAGCGTCATTTATGATATATTTTTGCGATTTTCATTGAATTTCGTGATTCTAGTTATTGATCGCCTACAATTTCACAGAGAATGCTATAAAAGGCAAGTGCAATCACGGGATGGTTGTGGCTAGCACCCTCCAACGAAATCAAGAGTCTTTTATTACGAACATATGTTTACTTCTCGATACTATCGTGCAGGAAGGACTACCGACAAACCTTGAATAGCAGTAGAAGTAGGACGGGGGGGGGGGGGGATTTTCGGGGGTGCACCTAAGCACCTGCTCGCACCCAGCAAGTGGGTGCGTGCATGTTGACGCTTCAGGGTAAACACTTACCTGGACATGTGTCATTCTTTAAATATGAACAATGCTGACCAAATTTGTTAAAGAGAATGTATTTTCAGAGTATAATATATAATATTAAAAAAATGTATATATATATATATGATATGAAAAAAAATATAAAGCAAACCGCAATACGTTTAAAAGGAATTTGTACAGCTGTTTGGATTATGTACATTTTTTATTCCCTCTAGAGTTATTTTCTTGTTTTGAAAAATATGGTGATATGAACATAAATTATTTATTGGGTAAAAATATTGTGAGTTTAAAAAAATCGTATGTTAGACTTATATGTACTGTAATGTTGAAAGTAAATCTATAATTATAACGTGACATATTTGAAAACACGTCTGCTATTATATTGACCCAAAAATCACAGAATTTTGATTAATGTCTTGTTGTTTTGGCATAGGGTCAGTTTCTTCTTGTTTTTCAATTTCAAAATGATTATCAATGGCAGATTTTAAAAAACGCAAAAAAGGAAGGCGATCGTTTCAGCCACATATGGGGGCCCTCTTCAGTGTCATAAATTAAGAGATTTATTCAAAATTTCTGTAAAAGATTAAAATATAGGAGGTAATGAAAATATTACAGAAACTTATAATTAATAAAAAAGAATTAGCTGGCACTGAAGAGGGCCCCCATTTGTGGCCGAAACGTTTGCCTATTTATCCACATAATATATTTCCTTATAATTAATCTTTTAATTTGTGCCACTAAAAAGGGCCCCCATATGTGTTCGAAACGTTTCCCTTATTTTTGTGCGTTTTTTTATAACTGCCATTGATAATAATTTTTAAATGAAAAATTGATTGAATTAAAAACGGTAACACCAATAATTTTGATTACATTTGCTGCTAACTTTTCCAAAAATTGTATATTTTTATATATTATATCTATTATGTGCACGGAAAAAACTAGTCCAGTAAAGTTTGAAGAATTGTTCAAGAGTTGGGATACAGGCATTTCAAGAACTTTTCAGAATAAAATGTGAAACATTCAGCAACAACGATTGGAAGTTCTGCATTTTATTTTTAAAAATTGTGTAAATTTTCCAAAACTTTATTCAGTAAATGCCTGCATTCCCAACTTTTGAACATATAATCTTTTGTAATAACTATTCAGTTCGTTGAAGCATAACGAAGTCATTGCCCCAAACCCACACTCTAACCCTGAATCAGTGAAACAGTCACTGGTTATATCATTGAAAATACATCAGCTGATTAATCAGTGTCCTACTTTGATTTCACTGAGGAATCAGTGAATGCGCCACGTGAACATAACTTTTGAATTCGATTAAAACGATTAAAGTATAACGATGGATCTTTAATTTTTAATTATACACAATAATAATTACAATATAATAATAATAATTACGTCATTTCTTTTTAATGTTGTTTAACCTAAAATAAACAAGTTTATCGATTGTTAAAATATATTGCTGGTTTTATTATTCCCATCTGAAGATTTCACTGATTCATTAAGTGATTTCAATCTATTTCACTGATTCATCAGTCAAATTTCACCGATTCAGTGGCCATTCACTGATTCAGGTTTAAAGAGCAACTATGTTTGTAATTGTTACAACCATATAGTTTTCTCCGTGTGTATAATTTGAATTTGCACCTCGATAAAAATGTTTTCTATTTATTAGAATTGATGAACTTTTCAATTACAATTTGAAAAGTGCATTAAAAATTCACAAAGTCGTAGATAATTATAATGTTATCCGTGCAATTACACGTTGATAAAATTGAAACAGGCAGAAATCTTGTGAATAATATCCCATCTCTTCATCTTATTAGTTTCCAGTGGTTTACCCCCGAACGTTCAATTGAATTATTGTAAGGTCAAAGCTTGATGGACAAATCGACGTTTCAATTTTCTTAATGCTTGTTTTCCCTTCGGTGGGATAAAGCTCTCTATAACTGATGTTTATGCGAAAGGATGAGAAGAGAGCACTTGCATGAATCGAGAGCTTTACTTCTTATAAACATGTACACATAGATACATTGTATGCACATATAAAAGTGACAAGTCTCGGCACGAGACGCGATCTGGTGTCAATGTCACGTGCCGCCACGTGCGCGTCACGTGACAACCTGCTGTGTTCTATTTGTACTATTTGTAATTTCTAAATTACAATATCACGATTTTCGAGTAGTCTCGTAACCTTCCGAATTTGGGGTTTGAAGAGATCTTTATCTCTTTAGCAGATTAAAATTATTTCAGTTTCTTCTACAATTGATAAGAAAAAGGGGTAAAATTTTATTATTTCTCTAAAACCATGTTTCAAATAATTTCAAATTAATTAGTTGAGTTTGAAATTTCTGCCACTGCCTATTGTTTATGAACTCATTCCATAAACATAGTGTGGTGTAACTTTTGATGGCAAAAATGTCATTTTAAATTTTTATGAAACTCTGAAGCAGGTAAGATTTGTTGGTTCAATAAAACAATGATTTGATATTCAGTTAACCGAAGTTTTGGTTGATTTAATTGAATCTTTAATTGTTTCAATTCAATTATGTCGTAGATTGAAAAATTTAGCAGATTTAACCGGGATATTTTTTATTAAAATTTTTTAATGTTTTCACTTTCTTATTTTCATATTTTACTTATTGAACTTTACATTTAGCAATAATTCAATTTTTAAATTTTAAGGGCATGTGATACTGTGATTTTTTCATAAAATTTTAAATTTTTCCGCACGGCACCAAAAAATCGCAATTTATGGATTTTTTCGATAAAATAAAAGATTTCACCGTCTATATCGGAGGTTCCACGAGTAATGATATATATCCTACATGTTTTCAAATTTTTTCGAGACGATTTGAAACTCCGTTCTTCTGCAATCATTGCAACATGAACGAAGAAAAGTTTTCGAGGAAAACGCGTTTAAGGGAGTATGGTGGATAAGACTATTAAAAATGAGAATTACTTGTAATTTTGACAGAACGCGTATTATAGCTTACTTGAACTATGGTTCAAATTTCGTGACCCTTCAGAACCTCAAACCCGAGAAATTAATTATTGAAAATAACATGTGATCTTATGGGAAAATACTGTTTCTGTAAATTATAAAGATATTTAAAAATTATTTAAAAATGGGAAAATTATGAAAAATTCCACGTATCTCAGATTTTTTTCATAATTTTCCCATTTTGAAATAATCCTTAAAAAACAGCATTTTCCCATAAGATCACATGTTATTTTCAATAATTAATTTCTCGGGTTTGAGGTTCTGAAGGGTCACGAAATTTGAACCATAGTTCAAGTAAGCTATAATACGCGTTCTGTCAAAATTACAAGTAATTCTCATTTTTAATAGTCTTATCCACCATACTCCCTTAAAGTTGCTCATGCATAATCTCAAAATCTATTCGTCTGATTCACTTCAAATTTGGACACAGCATAGTTTATAACATTGTCTTTAAAATGACAGGATGATTTTTCCGTGTGTTTATCCATTGGAAAAAATGGAATTTGTTTTTATGGCTTGCCATTTTCGTAATTTTCGATATACCTACACCGATTGGCTATGCAGCAACGACGACCCTCTGATCAAACAATATTAACTTCATTGTTTATCAATATTTTCCAATAGAAAAAATCTGCCCGCTTCGCGGGCACATTCTCACCACGCGCAGCTCGCTTAATTCGCTCGCAAGTTTGAGCGCGCCTGGGGCGCGATTTGATCGTCGCGCTTCGCGCTCCGTTCTTCCTGGACCTCGCGCTTCGCGCTCGGTCTTGTGCTCTTCGCATACGTTTAAGTTTATTTCTTATAATTTAATACTGAAGCTCAAACCAATTTAATGATATTAAAGATGATGTAAATTAGTCATTTTCTCAAATTCACTAAGTTTCTTTTTCAGTTTAAGTGAAACAGGAAATTCAATTTACTCAAGGCTCTATCGGCCTTAAGGAACACATCTCATCATGACACTCATCCTTCGCGCCCGATTTTCTGTATACATTTCAGTAACTTTTTAATAAATTACATGATTAAAATAATTTTTTTATTTTCTTCCAAATATCTCAAAAAGGAAAAACAATCGTAGACTTTATTTAAGGAAACGATTTTGCAGAAGAACGCTTATTTCGTATCTCACATATTTTGGTGAAAAAAATAGAATTTTTTCAATATTAAAATTTAAAAAATTAAAATATACATCCTGTCGAGAAATTTCTCGTTAAGAATGTGTAGACCTTATTTAGCCAAGCAATTTTTCATCTAAAAGTTTTTTTTGTATCTCACATATTTTGTCTAAAAAATGGACTTTTTGAATTTTAATCGTATTTTTTGGAATTGAAACGAAAAATATATCTTTTATCAGAAACTGTGTGAGACGAAATTTGTAGATCTTTTTGAAACGAACAACTTTGTATTCTTACGTTTTTTTCGTATTTCACATATTATTGTTAAAAAATTGAATTTTGGATTTTCAATGGTTTTTTTTTAAATTAATAAGAAAAATATGCATCTTATGAAAAAATGTTACAATTCAAATTTGTAGGTCTTTATGTAAAAAATAATATTGTATTATAACGTTTTTTCGTATCTCGTATAATTTAACTTGAAAATGGAATTTTGATATTGACTTTTTTCGAATTTGAATATGCTGTAACATTTATAATTTTGATTTAATCAAAAAATGTTATCAGGATAATTTGTAGAGATTTATGAGCACTATCAAAAACCAGTATTGAAATTTTTGATTTTTTCAAAAACTTATTTTCAAAAACACAAAAGTAGTGCTCAATCCCTCAATTTTGATTGGATGTGGCTGGTTAACGAACTTGTCCTTACTTTTTCGGCTCCGATAAAGTGTACCAAAGCTCAATTCAATCTGATAATTCTTTCGAGAGTTATGCCGCACACGACCTACTACAGACAGACAGACAGACAGACACTTTCGTAAAAACCCTTTTTTCTGACTCAGGGGGTCTCAAAACGTAAAGATTTGATGAAAATTTCGAGTCATTTTTCACATAAAACCAATACCTTCTCATCCATGATGAGAATGTAAAAAAATATTGAAAATCCAAAAATTGTTGGGCCCCAATCTTTGGCAGACCCCTTAATGTTACTTTACATTCAAGAAAAAAGTTTGCTTGAATCAATTTTTTTTCAAGTGTAGACAAAAATTGATATTTCTTATCTCTAATGAATCTAATCTACTCAAATGAAAGCCCATCATCTTGGAAGCCATACGAACTAACCCAAAGTATAGAACACTTGTCTGTCGTCCATAAAGATTATGCGAGGGTGTAAAGATAATTGCTACTTCGTCGTATATCAGGGGTGAAGTGAAAAGCGTAATATGTAGTGGGAAATGGAGAACAAAGATGGGGGAATGGAGAACACTACACAGGTCATAGGATATAGCAGCGGTTCATATTCCAACAAGGTGTATGGTTGGGTGGATCCCTCAATACAGTGAAGAGGTGAGGCAGAAGTTAAGAGAGGTAAAGTGAGAGAGTGTGTGAGAGAGAGAGAAGGGCAGACCTCTGGGAGCGTAGATAGAACACAGCTAGCACTACTGGGGCGGGCCATAACTGAAACAGGGCCGACGGATGAGAGTGGTTCAACGAGCGAATCCAAGAGAACCTTCATTAGGGAACACGCCATCTACTATGGCCGTTCCCGATCGCTATTGCGCTCCTAATAATCATTATCAGCCAATAAGCTAGAGCTATCAAAATCGAAAGATATAGAATTCTCTATCTTCAATACCTTGTATAAAAAAATTCTCTTTCTTCTATCTATTACTCAGAGTTTTGATGTATTTTTTCAACTAGAGGGTCGTAAAGTGAATTTTATTGCTCCGTGCGGGGCAAATAAATCCATTTTTTGACCCCCTGGTAGAAAAAATCGTTTGCGACCCGGGGAAAATATTTATTTTACTCGTGTAGTTGTTACCCTCGCTTTGCTCGGGCTTTAAACTTCACACTTGTAAAATAAATTTTGTTTTCCCTAGTTGCACAATATATTATTTTATAAATACCCCCTCTCTTTAAATCTGTATCAATAAAAGTAAGCAACTGTTTCACTTTGTGAATTCTTTCTACTATAGTTGTTAGTCATATTTTTTACTATTTTGATGAGTAGTTATAACATTTTTTACAAGTAATTAGTAGAAAAACAAATGATACTTAGTAGAAATTTTTACTAAATTGAATCAGTGGGTCACTTTTTAATAAATCAGATTTAGAGAACTGGTGGAAATTTACAATTTAAGTAAATTAAATGTTGATTCATTTCTCATAAAGGAATATTAACCTAGTGGAAAAATGAAATGTCTATTACATTTCTGTAACAAATATGATATTGACTATCTTTTATTTATACTATCACTTTCTACTAACTAAAATTAAATCAGTGAGATTTTACTGATGAAATAACTGGAAATGTTTTACTATTTCACTTCAGTGAAAATTTCACTGTTTATCAGTGGTATTCTACTAAAAAAAAACAGTGAAATTGTCACTGAATTTTATAGTGAAATCTGTTCTGCCGATTTAGTTTTACTGATTGACTTAATTGGCATATTCACTCGTTTCCAGTGAAATATCACTGATTGTCAGTGTAATGTTCACTAAAGTTAAAGATTAATCCATTTTTAACTACTTTGGCAGTAAATTTTTACTGACAAATTTTGAAAGAAGAATTATTAGTGTATTATATTAGTACTTTTTTCTACACATATTTTAATGATTACTAGTGTAATTTATTCCACATATTAATAAAATAAGTGTCGGTAATTATTATAATGAAATTTTAAACGATGTTAGTGTTACTAATTGGCGTTAGGATCAAGTAAAAATTATAGCGAAAATATTGCACATACAAACCATATTTTGGAGTGATATTTAGTAGTCTTAATATAAAAACATAAAAAAATACAATCACACAGAAAAAACTTTGATTAACTTAAAAAATATGCAAAAATTCTTTGGAATAACAGATTAAAGTATAGTACATAAAAAACTCTAATATACCTAAGTACATAAAAAATTAACAATTTTTACAACTAATAGAATTCGATTGTACGGAGAGTATAATCTGATTTTTCTCCACCTTGTAATAGATCAAACCTTTTCTATAAAAAATGAATTTTGTGTTCTGTGTACTAATTGCGATTAATAATAAAAGTAGAGAAAAATTTATTGTTCATTTGGTTATTCATTATGATGTACAATTTAACATTTAGGTATTAAATACTTCAAATCATTGTAAATTGATTTCACGCGTTTAAGTTTTACCTGATTATCTTCAATACCATATTCAAAGTTTGCATCATTATGTGAAATAAGCTTCTTCCTACATAATCATAGTCCTCTTAATATAATCCACCCTTCAGTCCCAATCGACTCATTTCAAATCGCCTTACCTTCTGAATCTGTAATGTACAGGTGGCACAGTAGAAACTCCATCAATTCATAATGTTCGACTTGACGACAGATAAACCACTAAATCTTCAAAGAAACTTCATGATATTTATGAGATTCTTTAAACCTTGTCGTTTATCTTGATGGATATCTTTCTTCGCATATCAGCTGCTGAATAATCCATCAGATTTTAGAGTTCTGAATCGCAGCATAAACAATTGTTTTTACGGTAAAATAATAAGATTCAAATAAAAAAGCAAATTTTACTCAAAGATTCCTTATTTATTTCAAATGTTGAAGAATTTTTCATTTTATATTATTAATTAATTATTGTAGTTGAAATCAATCGTACTGCATTCAAAACAATTTTCGATCGGATTTAACAGACTAATTAATTTAGTGAATTCAATTTAAATTTGAAGAATTTGAATTCTTTTGGCAAAAATTTTGAACTCAATTACCTAATTCAATTTAAATGTCTGTTTAAGCTGAATTTATTGTTTTAAAACATTTGATTGCATCGAAAAAAATGTTTTGAATAATTTAATTCCAGTTATTTTTCTAGCTAATTAAATCAAATATTTGGTTGGATTAATCAAATATTATTCACAAATAGCTAAATACTTAAAATAAACTCTTTTGTTAAACGAAACAAACGACTATATTCACTTAATGTAATGTTTTGCATAATTAATAAATTGTTACCAAATATACTATTTATTCAGTCGAATCAAATTTTCTTTTAATCAATTTTAAATTTTAGTCAATAAAGTGTTTAGTTTGTCCAACCAGATATTGTGGTTAAATTTACTGCATCAGACAGTATTTACTTGAGTCCATCAAAACATTCTTTTAACCATGAAAAAAATGTTAATAGCCAAAATCATTAGAGATACCAGAAGTAATATAGTTGAATCACACAATTAATTTGGTTTTAAACAGAAGATTTTTTTGAAGCAATCAAAATGTTAGTCAAGATTAAAAGTTTGGTTGACTGTATCTGAACGAATTAAATTTTTAGCATTAACAATTTTTTTTTTTAGTGCTTCTGAATAATTCAAAATATAAAAAAGGAAGCTTGCCATCCCATTATAGTATTCCCTACCATAAAATTTCCCCGGAGAGTGCTTTAAACCTTGAATTCTAGCCGACATTGACCATAAATCTAAGACATCGTATACCCCTTTTTCTTTTTCTGAGAATTCGTTATACTAAGAGAAAAATATCTTACCAGTTACCATTAAAATACTCATTCCCATCTGAAATATAAAATATTGCACGGGTCAATAATGCGTTTAGTAATTTCTGTATTATTTACGTAAAGTACACTGAAAAAAATTGGTTCTTTAAAAATAACCGAATTCGTTCTAAATTTTAGAATATTAGAAAAAATCAATAAAAATTACGAGCCTAATAGCTTGGAAATATTACAGAACTTTTTCCAGGAAAATTGAAAATAATGCATAAAATATTCTTGAATCCTGCAGTCACATTTCAGATGGGAATCCATTGAACAATTTCAGATTAATTTAAAAAAAAAATTTTATTCGCTACAGAGTGCGGATTTGAACCCTAGCTTTCTCTTCTATGTATCTTATTCTTAAAGACTGAAGCCACGCGCATATCATATCATCCACTTATTGAAAAATATTGTAATCTTTTATTCTACAATATGTAAAACAAATTATGTCATTTTAATCTTTCCGAACTGAAAAATTAAGCAAAAGGGTGGGGAGGACAGTAAAAAGTTACTTTCACCAGTAAGTGTAACGATAACGAGTTATTTTTTTGCAAAGTAACGTAACTGTAACGAGTTAATTTTTAGAGAGTAACTCTTACTCAAAACTTTTCCACGTGGGTGAGTTAATTTTTTTTTCCCTAGTTGCACAATATACTATTATTGCTGGACAATTATAAAAAGTTTTATGGAAAGTCTGTAAATTGCCCTAAATAGTTTGAGATGAGAAAAATTCCTGAATATCTTTTGATTTTTTCTCAAACCCGAGTAGAGATTTTGCAATGGCCCTGGTCGGGCCCAGACCAGGGAGCTTCAGATCGGGAATGAAACACACGGCCCGACTGGGACCAGATCTGTCAGCCCGACTTCCGACTGGGGCCCAGTTAGGCGCGGCGTTTCATTACCAGTCGAGGCTCTGATATGGCGATTTCTACCCGGGAATCCTCAATTTCGGAACATATTCGGTAATTTTTAAAGAACTAAGTTTCTCTGTGTAATGTGTTGGGGAAAAAGTTTCTTCGTGTTCGAATTTGAAATGGAGATTCCAGACGGTAATTTTCGTCACATTTTACTTTATTACTTCTGAAAAGGTAAAAACGCAGTGCAAACTCGAAAAAAGTTGTATGATTTTTATGGTGAAGTATCATTAACAGAACGCCAGTGCCAGAATTGGTTTGGTCATTTTCGTTCCAGAGATTTTGACCTCAAAGATGCACTACGCTCTGGACGCCCAAATAAGGTTAACGACGACAAAATAAAAGCAATGATATAGAAAATAACTGAAAATAATAACGACAGATCGCAGAGAAGCCTAACATATCACATACATTCGTTGAAAGACATTTAAAACAACTTGGTTACGTTAATAAGCTCGATATTTGGGTTCCTCACAAATTGAACGAAATTAAACTCACCAAATGAATTTCCATTTGCGATTCACTGCTGAAACGTAACGAAACCGATCTATTTTTAAAGCGAATCATAACGGGCGATGAAAAGTGGGTTCTTTACGATAACGTTGTGCGTAAAAGATCATGTAGCAAGCGAAATGAGCCTGCAGAATCGACATCAAAAGCCGATATTCATCAAAAGAAGGTTATGCTTTTGAGCGGCTCCCAAGGAACCAAACGATCAATTCGAATGTCTACTGTCGCCAGTTAATTAAATTGGACCAAGAAATCAAGGAAAAGCGGCCAGAACTGTCAACTTGTAAAGGCGTCATCTTCCATCAAGATAACGCCAGACCACATACATCTTTGGTCACTCGCAAAAAATTATTGGATTCAGGCTAGGAAGTGATGCCTCATCTACCATATGGTAGTGACCTTAACACATTCAATTCAAATGAGGCTGTCAAAAATGAGTTGATTCAGTTTTTTGCCTCTAAGAACCAAACTTTCTACGAAAAAGGAATTATGAAGCTGACTGAAAGATGGCAGAAGGTCATCGAACAAAATGGTCAATACATAATTGATTAATGTTTGTTATTTGTATTAATAAACTTGCTTTGAAAATCATGAAAAAAAAACGAAATGACTTTGTTGCCAACCCAATAATATAATAATATTTGTGTCCATGTTTACACTGAAACCTCTCCCCCCTCCTCAGCACCAAATCCCCTCTACTTTCATTCGTTTTGCACACGTTCGAAAACTGCCATATAGTAAATTTCAGATCCTCATAGGTTTTATAACTGTTAGTAGAACATATTCCATTTATTCGAACGAAAATATTAACTTTGCCGCTTGAAAACCACTATATTAATTTCTGATACGTAAACCCTGTTTGACTCATTTGGAAATTATATCATACTAACATATAATTCATTTTTATGATTTACTCTAACAAAAAGTCTCTCAATGTAGAATATTTGGAAAAAAAGTTATTACATATTTGTTCATTCAGTGAAAAGTTATTGCGTCTTGAAAATGAGTGAAAACAAAAAAGAAATTTGATACATTGTGAAATTTTATTGCAAAAGGAGAAGAATGCGATTCAGGCTGCTGATAAAATTTTTTGGTGTCCATGGACATAATGCAGTAACAGTACGTGTGGCCAAATAAAATTATTGTTTAAAAGTTTTAACTTTAAGTCCATTTGTATTCCACAAGAATAAAGTCGTATGAAATAAATTATCAAATATATAAATCAATTCCGCGTGTCACTTAGGCTCGAAGTTTCTTAAGCTTAACGGTACGGCAAGTGGCTAAACATCGACCACAAAACATTTTTAAACCATTTAAAAGAGGTTGGGTATACAAAAATACTTAATCTTTGGGTGCCACACGAGTTAACATTGAAGAATGTAATCGATTGAATTCCTATCTGCAATCGTTAATAAATCTTAACGAACTCGAACCATTTTTGAAATGGCTCATTACGGATGATGAAAAATGGATCACGTATGACAATAGTCTACGAAAAAAATCATGGTCGAAGCAAGGTGAAGCTCCGCAAGGAATCGTTTATTACGAGCTGCTGCCGCGCGGTCAAACGATTAATTCTAACCACTATTGTGAACAACTGCAAAGATTACGCTAAGCAATCGAGAGGGAGCGATCAGAATTAATTAATAGGAAAGGCGTCGTATTCCACCACGACAACGCTCGATCGCACACATCGTTGGCAACTCGTCAAAAGTTGACAGAGCTTGGTTGGGAAGTTTTGATGCATCCACCTTAGTAAAGGGTGATCAATTTAGAGGTATAGGATTTTAAATTGAAATAAAACGCCGAAAATTCAAATTGATAGGGCATTCTTTTTTATTTTTGTGTAGAACCATTCACGACATTTATTTTTTAAAGATAACCCCTTTCAAATGTTGGCCGCAACTGCGCTTTAATTCGTCCATCCGTAAACACCAATTTTGAATGACTCGCTCGAGGACTTCGGTCGGTATCTCGCTAATAACTTCAGTAGTGTTGGCTTTCAATGCCTGAATAGCAGCTGGTTTATCCACAAAACATTTAGACTTTACATACCCCCACAAATAAAAGTCCAAAGGTTTGATTTCACACGATTTTGGAGGCCAATCCACCGGTCCGAGACGAGAGATAAATTGCTCACCGAAACGACTACGCAGTAAATCCATTGTTTCACGAGCTGTATGACATGTAGCGCCGTCTTGTTGGAACCAAATGTCGTGGAGATTACGGGCTTCAATTTCCGGCATCAAAAAGTCGTTTATCATGGCGCGATAGCGTTCCCCATTCACTGTTACATTGGCGCCAGCCTCGTCTTTGGAGAAATATATGGGCCAATGATTCCTCCAGCCCATAAGCCGCACCAAGCGGTTGTTTTCAATGGATGTAATGGCAGTTCTTGAATGGCTTCGGGTTGCTCTTCACCCCAAATACGGTAATTTTGCTTATTTACGTAGCCATTAAGCCAAAAATGGGCCTCATCACTGAAAAAAATCCGGGTCCCAAAATGCGGATCTTCGGCGAGTTTTCCAAGAGCCCAACGACTGAAATTATGACGCTTTGGAAGATCATCCGGCTTTAATTCTTGGACTAGCTGTATTTTATATGCTTTCAAACCAAGATCTTTGCGTAAAATCGCCCAAGTAGTGCCATAAGATAGGCCAAGTTGTTGAGATGACTCTCATTTACAGCCGCAATATTCTCTACAGTTCGGGCTGTACGTGGTCTAATCGGTCGAGTATCATCCAATAATGTTAAATTATTTTCGAGTTTGCCGATGGTATGCCGAATAGTGCGTTCGGTAGGACGATTATGTACACCATAAATTGGCCTGAGCGCGCGATAAACACTTTTCACAGAGCGTCCATTTTCGTAATATAATTGTACGATTTGTAAACGTTGCGTTGTTGAGGCGTAAGTCTTTCCAAGATGAAATGTCAATAAAAACTGAATAAAATTGTGTATTTAGTTTGACAGTAGTCACGCGTGACATGTCAATAAAACCCTATTGGAAAAAGTACCTCCAATTTGATCACACTTCATAACCCTGTTCTTGTACCATCAGATTATCATTTGTTTTGGCCCCTACAGAACTCTCTTACTGGTGTAAAGTTGACTTCAAAAGAGGGCTGTGAAAATCACTTGTCACAGTTTTTCGTTCAGAAATCACAGAAATTCCCGAATTTGTTCCAAAATTTAAGATATGAGAAAAATTTCTTAGAAAATACGAACTTACTCGTTTGGATATATTATAGAACTTTTTGTAGAAGAATTAAGAATAGTTTAGTAAAAATTCCCGAACTGTGCAGAAATATTCTTAACGGGAATCCATTGAAAATTTCTAGAAACCAGAATCCCACTGAGTTTGGGAAAAGCTCCAGTCGTGTTTGCCTTCATGCTTGTGGCGTCGAAAAAGACTAAGATGGGTGCAATAACCATTAAAAAATTGATTTTTGTAATTGTTACCTTCTTATTCATCTAAACATTATTTTCGTAATTTTTTACCTCTTTTTTGAAATTCTCTATGATATGTTTGCAAAGAAACGATAAAGTAGTAGCAACGTGTGCTACGCGATAGCATAACCTCTCTTACTGCTAGTAGTGCTCTAAGTCTTAGATTTAATTTTAGTACTTGTACGATACAATTCAAGCCGGTAAAAAATGGCATGTCCATGCAATAATTGTTAAATATACAATATAGAAAAGTACGTACTCAATGCAGTTTTCCGCTGGTCGAAATTATTTTTCCGGTAACGCAATTTCACACTTTATACTATATACATATATATAACAGCTAACAAAGCAAATGCCGGTCCACGGCGAGGTGCTGCGCAATGACGATTGCGCATTCTCTTTTATTCCAGAGTTCGGGAATTTTTACAAACTGACAACCGTAGTTCTCACGGTTAAAGAATTATTAAAATTTATTTTAGACGAACTATAAATTTCCCTGAGGCATCTTGTAAGAAATATTGTACTATTTTATATTTTCTTTCAAAGACATTCGTAATATTCGAATAAAACCTTTAATGCATAGTTCAGTAACTATATTGGAACCATTCGAGTTATTTCACTGAAAAATCATTGAAAATATGCCGAATTTTTCTCATATCCTCAATTTCTAAACAATTCGGGAATTCTTCAAGAATAAATTTTTTTGGCAAGAGGTGGTCGAACAAAATGGCACATATTTGGTTTAATAAACTTTCTTAAAATTATGAAAAAACTTGTTTAACTTTTGCACTAAGATAGGAAGAAACTTTTTCCTCAACCCATTATAATATCTGTATTGTACCAGGTACAATACGGATGATATCTCGTGCAATATTTTTCTCTCAGAGTATAGCTTCCAGAGGATTGGTTACGGAAAGCAATTCTGTATCTAGTTTTTTATTTTCCTATATTCGCATGTTCGACTTAGATTGTATGTTATATACGATATACCTTATTCCAGAGTACAGGTAACACAGGGAGAAGGATATGGTAGTTGAGTATGGCGGCCGAGTATAGTAGATGGTGTGGATCGATGAGAGAGAAAGCGCCGACAGTCTGATTGGCGGGGTTGCGGGGGCGGAACACGATGTAGCCAATGAGCGAAGCTGGCCTCGATAGAGCCTACGAAATCACTGATTTTTATACTCACCAGCCGTTGGCTTTTGGCTGGCCTGTAAATATCACGCTGAAGGCCGAATCATTATGATTTATCGACTGTTCGAGTTTATTTGCTTCTTCGATGGAAATAATTCCGATTTCTTTTCGATACCCACACACGCAAGGCAATAATCTTTTTTTCTTTTAAGGGCATGTAATACTTAAAAAATAAGCAAATTTTATTGATTTTAGGTTTTTACATCATTACGTCCAAAAGAAATAAAATTTTATTTTCAAAATTTGGAAAATGGTAAAGAAGATAAAAACGGACGTAGATAGCCTGCTTTTGGTTTGGAAAATAAAAAAGTTCAATTTTTCATCATATGAGAAAGTAATTTTTTTATGTGAAAAATGACAAAATTTTCATAAAAAACTCGATGTTTAAAGACCCCTTAAGTGAGAAAAGATGGTTTTTACGACGGTGTCTATCTGTCTGACGTCGTCGTCTGTAAGTACGTTAACTTTCGAAAGAATAATCAAATTGGATTGCGCTTTGGCAAACTTCTTGAGGGTCCAAAAATCAAAGACAAGTTCATTAAACAGCCATTTTAAACCAATATTTCTGGTTTCATTCATCAAAAACGTTTGACTAAAAATAAAAATTCAATTTTCCCGCCAAAATATACGAGATGCGGAAAAAATGTTAAGGTACAGAATTCTTGATAGTAAAGAGATCTACAAATTTGCTAATGGCAAATTTTTCATACGAGCTATATCTTTGGTATATTAATGAAAAATGTTATTAAAAATAAAAACTTTTGTAATGAGATTTTGAATTAGGACTCGTGGTGATATCTATTAGGTATTAATTGCAAAAACTAATGTGAATTGACGATTCTTAGATGGTGAATTAATCTAATTTATTCTTACCATTTTTCATAAAGGTTATATCTTTTGTTCATCAATGAAAAATATTATTATACATACTTCGGAGCGCAACGACCGAATCGCGCGCCCTAGGCGCGGCTCAAACTTGCGAGCCGCGCGCGATAAGAATTAGTTTTTTTTCATTGTTAATAACAAAAGTAATCTATTTACGTCTATTTTTATCTATTTATTTTGGACGTAAACATGTAGAAACTAGACCAAGTTTTTCACATTTTCTCATCATTTTCAGTATTGCACTGAGAAAACGAACCGTGAACCAAGCTTAAACGTAGCTCGGTTAAAACAATTATATTTAAAAATAATCAATTAGGGTTTGAACATTAAAGGGTTGTTGCAACCAAGTTAAACTCTACATATCCAAACGAGTAATTTTTTGTTAAATCCTTTACGGTTGACTTTCTTGTAGTCGTTCAACCTATGCGACACATGCTGGATCTGAATATATCGGTATTCAACGTGCAAAAAAATATATCAGAATTTTTTTATCCTTATAAACAACCTCAGATGTGAAAATCATCCCTAAAGCATAACAAATTCGTAATATTATATCTCGTTACTTTATACTGCCCTAACTCAAAGAATAAGTATTTCAGAACACGTACACGAAAAAAATAGTTCAATATATTTTATAGAACTGCGCAAAAGGCATTTACGGAACGAAGTTTTGGAAAATTTACAAAACTTTTCAGAATAAAATGCGAAACATTCAGGAAAAATTATTGAAAGTTTCACATTTTATTCTGAAAAGTTCTCTAAATTTTCTAGAACTCTGTTCCGTAAATGCCTGTGTCCTCAGCTCTTGAACAGTTCTAGAAACTTTATTGAACTATTTTTTTCCGTGTAGGTATGTTGCAAAAAACTTGTAGACCATTGCTAGTCTAAAATACCACCCCTAAGTTAAGAAATAGGATTTCTAAAATGTAAAAAATAATTATGTTATTTCTAGTTATTTTATACTAATGTGAATTGAAGAAAACGTGCCCCAGAACAAAAATCTGTTTTTAGGTGAATTATTACAGTTAAGGGTAGTTTTTTGGGGACATTTTTTTGAACACATTTTTCATGCCTTTTTAAAACAAATAAATGAAAACCCAAAGAAAAAAAAATTTCATAAAAGTTATGGTAAAGTGAAAGCAAACTGGTCGAGTTAACATTCATTGGTCTCCAAAAAGTTAATAAAATGTAATATTGATACGTTATTTTTTTATTCCAAGTCCTAAATTATAATAAATAACGATTAATCATATGTAACAAGAAAAAAAAAGTCCTTTTTTCATTAAAAATAGTTATATCTGTAGTAGAATATTTTATTCATTGGATTTCTGCTACAAACGTATTATAAGCGTAGGTATAAGGAATATCCGTTTTATTTTTCATAAATAACATAAATTATTTATTCCAGTAACCATCCAAGAATTTGTCAAATATTTTTTTACGAGTTTTCCCCAACCGTGAAACCTCAGTTGTTCTCTAAATTTAAAATAGTTTCAAATTAAATCAAGCCTAATCTTCATAATTACGGGATTGAATAATGTTTCTCCTATCAAAATATCGAGTTTCTATACTTTGGATTAGTGCCTTGATAACCAAATACATACTCAAAATGTATTAATGGATTAGAATAATATCATAACTTTTTAATTATTGACAGTGCAATAAAATTTTATGAAAGTAAAATTGTGATCGCTTCATAGAAGATCATATCTTAAATGACATAAAAGTAATAGGCAAACTAAAGATTGTTATCTGCCGTACCTAAACCGGCTGTAACTACTGCCGTGTCAGAATATAACCACACCTGTACTATTTACTGATCTATGAAGAGATGGTATAGGAATTTACAAAGGTTTCATTAGAAATGAGAATTAAATTAATTATTTGATTTTATGTCATTTCTTTTTTATGTTATCTCTGCAATTTTTTAGAGGTTATTTCAAATTTTTTCTACAATTTTTCAAGGAATGCTCCTTCAATTTTAAATCTTGGAGAAATCTTGAAACATCGTGAGAAATACTTTACATTTATTTTCGGAAAAATGTTACTACCAAATTTTAGAAAAAATCCAGAAAAGTTTGTGGAAAATTACGTCCCAACAATTTTGGGAAAACCTCCCTAAGAATTTTTTGCGGTGTATATTTTATTATTCTTTTTAATTTTTGAGTACTTTTGATGTCAAGAAATTCAGTTTATGAATACGTGAACTCAGAAAAATGTGTTTATTGAACAAAATTATTTTGTTGACACTATAAAGTATAAACAAAGTTTTTCGTTGAATCTAATAACTACTTGACGCTTAAGAAAAATAACTCAAATATACATAAAACAAACAAAATAATATAGATATATTGTTGAATCAACCGAATATTTTGTTAAATCAATTCAATATATATTGATGTCCTTATAACAACAAAATACTATGGTTGAACCAACGAAAATTGTATTGGTTCAACCGCGAATTTTACTTATTTCCATTACTGTGATCAGGTTATATAAAATCAAAGTGAAAGGTCAACGTTATGAAAAGATGATTAATTGCAATGTACAGGTACAGTCTTATTAAAATTATATAGAACAGAGAAAAATAAATAGAAAATAAAAAATATTCTAAGATTTTGTTATCTTTGTTCTTTTTCCTGGGAAAAGAGAAACTGAAGAAAACGAGTTAACGTATCTAAGAATCAGAATATTACATAAAGAAATTTCATAAATTCTCTTTACTTAGCTTTTAAGCGCCTCGCGCTTCGTCGAGACTAGTGTTTTTCTCCTGAAACAGTAATGAGGCAAGTCGATGTAAATCCACCTATACTAACATAAAATTGTATATGAAAAATATATACATATAATCATTCCTGCGATAAAAAGCTTTCCTGCGAAAACTGCCATTTAATTTTTATAATAAGAATAAATAGAATTAATGCAACGTTTAGCAATTTTTGTTTTACACATAATACTATTTTCAAAATTTCAGTTGAAATGCAAAATAGTAATGAAACAATTAAAATTTATGAACAGAGTCATGAATTTTTTTGCTAATTGCTCATATTTAATGTGTTCTGTCAAAAGTAAAAGAAAAGTCATAAATTTAACAATTATGAAATATTAAAGTTGAAAGACTGATACTGAATTAATTTATTACCACTTTAAACGTAATTCTTGGTGGCAAAATTCCACTTTTTATCATAAAACTTTACAAAATTCCCACGGAGATTTCTTCTAAAATTCTTGGGATGCCATTTTTCATATACTTTGATGAATTTTCCCCAAAATTCGCTAGGGAAAATTTGTCAAGCACTCTTGTGTACTATTTCTCAGAATATTTTTCATTTTCCCCAAAATTTATTGGAGAAAGTTTCCTAAAGTCCCAATTTTCAGAGAGTAATTCCGAATTTTTCTAAAAAATTATGCAAAAAGTAAAAAAAGTTATTCTTTTCTTATATTTACGTAGTACTTTTGGTTTTAATAGAAATATACAGAACAATATGAAAAAGAAAAAGATTTATTTTTAAATTTAAATATAAAAAATGGTTTAAATCAAAGAAGAAGAGAAATAGAGTTATAGCGATGCGATAGGTGTTTGAAATGTCTTAAATGAATCCTATGAATAATGCTAAGGGGTTGACACTGACAGCAACGGCAAGTTTTTTTTCCAATTATAACAAAAGCGAGGTAACGTAGCTCATCTCATTTGTTATTAACAGGCCGAAAGGTGCGCCGAAGTGCAGGGGACTTTGAACACGACTTCACACTTTGACTCCCTTGCTACCTTCGCCCTTCCATCACGCCCACTCTGTGTGAATCTAAGTAATTATCAACTAAACTTCCTCTGCAGAGAAACTTATAAAAAAGAGATTCCCAGGAAGCGAAACACACTTTCTTTACAAACTTTCAAAATTGATTTTCCACATAGATATTTTCTAGGCGCGAATTGTTGGAATTATTAAGGTAGTTGTCGCGCCAAAAATCAGTCTCTGGAAAAAGAAGTTTTTCTATGATTTCAAGACTGGTAATTATATCATCAGCCGTGTCATATGTAAGGAAAGACACTCTTTTTAATAAAAAAATTTTAAAAATTACGAAAAATAATATTTTAATAATGTTTTTTGTAATAGGATATTTCCTTATTATCGCTCCATACCAAATTTTCAAAAATGGTGCGATTCTGATAAATCATGAATCATTTTTTTAGGAAAAGGATTCTCTACAACTTTACCGTTTCCGATTTTTGAAAATGAATCAATTACTATCAAATTCAGCAATTTCTTGATAAAAATTTCGTTTTGGAAAATTGTTTTTTAATGATTTCAAACATTAAAGAATTTATTTTCAAAAATCGGAAACGGTAAAGTTGTAGAGAATCCTTTTCCTAAAAAAATGATTCATGATTTATCAGAATCGCACCATTTTTGAAAATTTGGTATGGAGCGATAATAAGGAAATATCCTATTACAATAAACATTATTAAAATATTATTTTTCGTAATTTTTAATTTTTTTTTTATTAAAAAGAGTGTCTTTCCTTACATATGACACGGCTGATGATATAATTACCAGTCTTGAAATCATAGAAAAACTTCTTTTTCTTTTGGCGCAACAACTACCTTAAGATAATCTACCCTGGCGAAAGTATAGAATTAAAATTCATTTCGAGTCAATCAGAACTATTCCGATTCATTCCGATATCATTCAAATGCGAATCATTCCGAACCAATGCGAAAAAAGTTTTGTATATCATTTGATGAAAAACGGTCAAAAATCAATTCTACTTAATTCGATTAATTGCGAGACATCAATCCGAATGAATCCGAACCAATCAGAAACTAAGTTTGGATCAATCCGAGCTCGGATTGATTTGGATTGAAAACTTTGTTTCGGATTGATTTAGATTCATTCGGATTGTGTCTCAGAATTAATCGGATTAAGTCAAATTAATGTTTGACCGTTTTTCATGAAATGAGATACAAAACCTTTTTTGGATTGGTTCGGAATGATTTGTATTGGCTTGGATACTCATAATCTATAGATTATATCACATGTAATGTAACCTATATCGTTTATAATCCAGATGGCTGTCCTATAGTTATTCGACCAAGACATTTAACTTTATAATCCATTTTTCTCAGTGTTTTTCTTTTAATTTTAAAGCTTCTAATTAAAATTAAACTGTATAATTGCTTTAGAAAATTTTTCTAAAATTTTTTAAAAATTGATTATTTGTCTGAAGTACTCTCTAAATCTGAATAAGTCAAATTTTCACTGATTGCATCAGTGATTTGCCTTTGCACTGATTCAACAGTGAAAAAATATTTCTCACTGTCAAATCAGTCAATTTTTACTAAAATAATCAGTGAAATTTGACTGATTTACAGTAACCTCTGTTTAGCTATTTGAATTAGTCAAATTTCACTGATAATCAGTAGATTTTGACTAATTCAAATTTAGAGAGTAGTAGGAAAATTTCAAATTATAAGGAAAGTAGGTTTTCATACTCAGAATAGGACACTTTACCCATAAAAATATTACAAAAATCCCGGAAATTTTTTACTCAGTAGATTATCAAATCATACTATATATTTTTGAATTAAAGTGTTTAAAATTACATGGTGAACAATTTCTTGTGGAATTTTGAAAAAAATGTTGGAATGCTAATTTCTTGATGCTTTCTTAAATGTACCCTAAAATTTGATAGGGAAAAATCTTTAAACAGTTGTGTAGAGCATTATTTTTAAATATTTAGAATTCCTCCAAAATTTCCTAGGGAAAGTTTTTCAATCTCCAAGTTTTAGTGGAAATTTACAAAAAATTTTAATAAATTTCTGAATAGCCAAAGGAATTTTTACGCTGTAAAAACCCTTTTTGCCAATTTTCCCCACATTTGTTAGGACACGCTAACTTCCACAAACTTTCCTTAACCATCCCTTAAATTAGGTAATGGAAATTTTCCAAACATTCCATTAGAGTATCTCTTGAAACATTTGAAATTTTTTTCAAAATTGTTTGGGGAAAGTTTTCTAAAGTCATCAAGTTCTAAAGGCTATTCCCACATTATCCAATAAATCACCATAATTTGAACGATAATTACTAAAAATTCAAGAGGGACTTCTTGAAGTATTATAATTTAAACTGTCCTAAATTTTAGAGATCTCCGCCCTAAATTACTAGACGTTTTAAAAAAGTTCCCTATAATCTTATTAAAAATAGATTTTGCCAAAAAAAATTTGGAATAATCTTCACCCCCTAGACCCAGAAAAAAGTAACTTGATTCAAAAAATTTTTTTTTGTATGAAACAAATTTGTACGGGTACATTGCTATATAAGCCAAAGAAAAGTTTCTTTGACCCAAACAAAGTTCTTGATTGTTTTTTTCTTTGAATTTAAGAAATGAATGTCTGCGAAGTCACATAAGTATACTGTAATGTGATTGACAGAAATATTTTCTTTAATTTAAAGAAAAAATTGTCTTTGTTCAAGGTAATAAAATTTAATAAATTATTTCTTAATTTTTCGCCGGTATTATATTTGAATCAAATAAATGTTTTTTCAAATCAAATAAATAATGCGAAGAAAATAATTTATTTCATTTAAAAAAGGTTAAAAAGGTGATTTCTTAAAATGAAATAAATTTATATTTGTTCTAAAGGTGTTTTTACTTCGAATTGAAGAAATGAAGTTAAAAAAATCTGCCCGCTAGGCGCGCAGCTCGCTTCGCTCGCAAAATTGAGCGCGCCTAGGGCGCGCGATTTGATTGTCACACTTCGCGCTCCGTTCTTTTTGGACCTCGCGCTTAGCGCTCGGTCTTATGCTTTTTGCATACATTTAAGTTTATTTCTTATAATTTGATACTGAAGCTCAAACTAATTTTACAATAACATTACAGATGATGTGAATTTTTAATAAATTACATGATTAAAATAATTTATTTTCTTCCAAATCTCTCAAAAATGAAAAACAATCGTAGACTTTATTGAAGGAAACGATTTTGCAGAACAACGCTTGTTTCCTATCTCACATATTTTGGTTAAAAAAATGGAATTTTTACAATATTTAAAATCAAAACATAAAATATACATCTTGTCGAGAAATGTCTTAATGAGAATTTGTAGATCTCATTTAGGCAAATAATTTTCCATCTAAACGTTTTTTTTGTATCTCACATATTTTGTCTAAAAAATGGAATTTTTGCATCTTAATCGTATTTTTGGAATTGAAACGAAAAATATATGTTTTATTAGAAACTGTGTGAGACAAAAATTGTAGATCTTTTTGAAACGAAGAACTTTGCATTCCTATTTTTTTTTTCGTATTTCACATACTATTGTTTAAAAAAATTGAATTTTGGATTTTTAATAGTATTTTCTGAAATATTAAAGAAAAATATACATCTTATGAAAAAATGCTGCAATTCAAATTTGTTGATCTTAATGTAGAAAATAATTTTGGATGATAACTTTTTTTCATATCTCGTATAATTTAACTGGAAAATGGAATTTTGATATTGACTTTTTTCAAGTTTTAACATGCTGTAACATTTCTAATTTTGGTTTAACCAAAGAATGTTATGAAAATAATTTGTAGAGTTTTATGAGCACTATCAAAAACCAGTATTAGAATTTTTCATTTTTTCAAAAACACAAAAAATGGTCTAGTTTCCTCAATTTTGGTTGAATATGGCTGGTTAACGAACTTGTCCTTACTTTTTCGGCCCCGATAAAGTGTACTCATGCTCAATGCAATCTGATAATTCTATCGAGAGTTATCGAGTATACGACCTACAGAGAGACAGACAGACACTTTCATAAAAACAACTTTTTCTGACTCAAGGGGTCTCAAAACGTAAAGATTTGATGATAATTTCGAAAGTCATTTTTCACATAAAACTAATACACTCGAGATTCTCTATAACGAGATTCCCTGTAACAAGGCCTCCCTTTTACGAGCGCGTCTCGGCTCCCCATAACGAGCAGACGATCAAACCCTCTTCCCCCACTACTACGCAATGAAGCGCCCTCGAATTTGAAACGTTGTATTTTTTGAAAATTTCCCAATTTTTCATCCCGTTTTCCAAATTTGTCAAAATTTCAATTTTTTTATTAATCGTCAAGACTTTTCTTTTTTTCTGGAAATATTCAAAAATACACCTGATAAGCATAGATATTTTTATTATTATATTATTATATTTTTAGTATTTTGAGTACATACCGTCAAATAAGTCAATTCCATGTTCAATACTCGCAAAAATCTTTTTATACGCTTTTTACTATGTAAATACAATTATTCATATGGCATCACTGACAGACTGACTTCGCGCATCATATAATGCGCTTAACAGCGCGTAGCAACAAGTAGGATATGGAGGGGATCCCTCTCGCGCTCGACGCAGAGAGGTCTCCGATGCTCGAGCTTCTCGTTATAGGGAATCTCGAGTGTACCTTCTCATCCATGATGAGAATGTAAAAACGATTTCTTAAATTCAAATAAAACACTTCTCTCGGTGTAAATTTGCATCAGTGAGATCTCCAGGGAAAAATTTGGAAATGGGTTACTCTTTCACCTCAGTGAACATTTGACTCTTGATTAGTATTATTTTACTGTATTTCAGCGAGATACAGCTGATTGATAGTGAAATTTTCACTAAAGTGAAACTATAGTAACTCATTTCTAACTATCTAATCTCAGTGATTAAAATTTAAAGTAACAAAAAATGTGAGTAAATATTTTCACTACCTGTATTAAATTCGTATAAAATATCAAATTTGACATGTTCACTAAGCTACCTCTCTTTTTGGAATTGAATAGTCACCACTATTTTATGCAGTTTTCCATTCGTAGGTACGTCTGGCTCGTATTATCAAAGTTTGTGTGGAAAATCAATTAGCCAGGGCAAACTGTTCGGTAGTTTTTGTTTTGTTCGTGAAGGCTGTATCGCTTCGTATCAAAACGATCTAACAAGTATATATCAATGGCACTGACCCTTGGATCTGAAAAGCGATGTACCGTAACTGTGATGGAGTACACATACTCATACACTATCAACATTTAGTCTAGAAAGCGTCATACATACACGTATAAAATATACATGAATGTATACCCACATGTACATATACATCCTTACCTATGCATTTACATATGAAGATACATATACATATGCATTCATAAAGGTCTACCTGGACACACAGGTGCACTGTAGAGGTGTGCAAATATACAAGAGTGTAGAGGGTGAGGAAAGGGGTGAGGGATGATAGGTCGAGCTAAGAGCGCAGAATCGCAGTGGTTGGCAATCACGCGATGCTCCTCACGTTATCTTCTTTCCTGCTGTAAAGGATGAAGTGAATGTCACGTAGTATGGGAATTTTACGGCTGAGTCTATTGCAAGAATTACGGCCCACATACGCCTGTATTACTACCGAAATAAAGGTCTTCTCTTCTGATGAATGCAATACATTTTCAGGAAATTCGGATAATGTCTGCTGATGCAGCAGTTTTATGGGGAAATTATTTACTAGACAAGTAATGGTCATTTATATCTGGTTACAAGCACGATAAATAAAATTGTGATATAATTTTACATTTTGTTGCACACTTCAAAAAAATGATTTGCTTGAATCAACAAACTTTTGGTTTCTTTGACCCTAGAATTTTGTTATAATATGGAAAATAAAAATATTTACTTGACCCAATACAATTTTTTGGTGATAAATACTTGGTTGCAGAGAAATTTAGATTATCTGACTAAAATATTTCTTGAGATCAAACAAATGCAGTCAACAAACAATTATGTTTAATAAACTAAGATTTTTGTTGGGTATATGATTTTATTACGGAATTTTTGATGATTTATGTTTCACGTATTGTATGCATTAATTATTATACAGTTTATTTTATGGCTTTTTCTATCTCAGGCAGAAAAATTAAATTTTTTATTGAATTTAAATACCGTCTCAGTATTACTTCATAAATCTGATAGTTGATATTTGATTTAGTACTGGTATAAATACTGGCACTGTGATAAACCAGTACTGCAATACAGCCAGTAAAAGTACAGTACTATTCAAAGTATTGGAATTGTGCTGAAGCAATACTGCAGTAGAGTTAGTAGTAGTCCAGTACTGGTGAAAGTATTGGCATCATGCTGAACCAGTACTAGCAAAGAACTGACAGTCAGTAGTTCCCGTGTAGAAATTTTGATAGGGGTCTAGTGGGGCTCGACGAGTTTGCCCCATCTCTAGTCGGGATCTAGCGTGGAAAACTAGTCAGGGCCCCGTCGGTAACGTAACGCTTTTGTCGAGGTGGGCCCTACTAGACTTTCTAGTAGGGGTTTAGTGAGGTCAGCCCTTACACTTCCCCACCTACAAAAAAGGACACCATTAGGGCCCTATTGGACTTCCGCATTGAATTTAAGGGCATATATTAGCAGAGTCGCGTGACCAATTTTGTTCAGGTATCTCACTGAGAAAATAATAAATAAAAACGATTTTCCACACTGAGAGAAAAAGTACAGGGGAAATTCGAGTTAAGACTCTAATATTTAACATTTTAAACGGCAATGGAGGGATATTCGCTTGGAAGGTTAAGTTTACTGTTTTCACAGTAAAAAATCTGTTTTTAAGCTAGGAAATTTTTTTCTGAGTAAATGGACAGTACTTTTTCATTACACGTACACTGAAAAAAAATCTCAGTAAGTTTGACTACTTTTTAACTTACTTTCCATAGTGTACAAAGGCCCCAGTGTAATTTTTGAAGTTAAGTGAACCGCGGGAACATAGGGGTAAATCAAATAAGAGCAGTAGTTGAATCGATGAATATTCTTATTAGTACATTTCATAACTGTATTTACTTTCAAGTAGACTCTAACTTACTATTTTTATATACACACCTACAAACACACATCCCTCCTTCTACACTACACAAACGCTCGTTCAGGTGGTATTAAAAATGATTCTTAACGCTACGGGTTCGAAACCCTCTCTACTTATGATTAACGCATTACTAACCTAACGACTAAGCCTCTCGGCTGCACACGCTTGGAATACAAGAAAGAAATTAGCGCTTATAACCTGCAACTACTGAAGGACCGTGTAAGAAGTGTATGGGCCCCGTGTAACCGGGAATTTTTTAATTTTATGCCAATTTATGATTCTGATTAAAATTTTTAATTATTGAATCAATTTTCTATAAAATGAAATATTTTTGAAATAAACAGATCAAATTTTTGAATTAAAGAACATTACATAATAAAAAGCTTCATATACATTTTAGAAGTATTAATTTTTATTATTGTATATTAGTGATACTTTATACACGTTATGATTCCTTTAATTTTTGTTTTTAAGAGTAAAATCAACGTATGTTCAGAAACTAAAACATTTGAGTTTTTTCAATTCCAAAAATATGATGAAACTTTTGAATCAAGAAAATTATCGCATAACGAAAAAATAACGAAAAACTATTAAAAAAATAGTACACTTATTTACTTATCAATAGTTTGTTTTTCTAACTACACTTATGTAGTAACTTCTACCGCTTATGTTTATTATGAAAGCTTCAATTGATTTTACTATTCACCCCATGTTAATTGAATTACATGTTTCGTTATTGTTATTACCTCGACACAATAAGATACGCACACATACACATATGTGCTCGCATATGATTATTATAATTACATGCGAATTCGAGTTAAAATTATGAAAAAGTTTTCTTAAATGTTGTTGCTTCCTCTTAAGTATTGATTTTATCCAAGACCGTGTTCAGAAAATCTCCATTTTTATCAGATAAGATCAAATTTTAATGAGAATAAAGAATAAAGGTTATTTTGTATCTAATGGACCTAACCTTAACCACAAATATTACAAATAGGGATTCTCTAGTCGGGGCCCCGCCAGATACAAATAGATTTTCCATACTTAAGCGAAACAAGGAATTCCTCACTAGAACCTGACAGGGCCCCTATCAGTTTTTTCTGGACTAGAAATACTACTCGGGTGCTAACAGGGCCCCTACCAGTTTTTTCTAGATGAGGAAATTCTAGTCCGGGCCCCACTAGAACCCAACTTGAAATAAGGAAAGATAGGGCAATTTCTACACGGGTTAACTAATTACAGAGGTTTACAAGGTGTTTTACCCAAGCAGGTAAAAGATGTTTTTGAAGTAATTTTAGTTTGTTTCACGTATAAAAGACCAACATTAACCGCTGAGTATACCACATTTATGGTGACTATAATTGATTTTCGAAAAGTACGACAGAAAGGTTTGAAAAAAGAGGACAAAGTAGGACAGAAAAGTTTGAAAAAGAGGATAAAGTAGGACAGAAAAGTGACTATTTTATTAAATGTTATCAACACTGATGCATTTTAATTCATAATCTATTGAGTTAAAAGATTATTTTTAAGTTGTTGAGGCTTACCAATCGATGAAGAAATCGTTAGATGGCACTGAATGGTAAAATTTTGTGCAAAAAAAGATCCGAAAGTTGGTTAAAAAGTAAAAATTTATCATTTGTAAAATGCGGACAAACCCGGAAAAGTCAAAAATCCTGTAGGACAACTCACACAAGCCATAAAATAAGGACATTTTTGTCTCCTCAGGTCAACAAATGTTTCGAAATTTGTAAACCTGTGTTATAGTAATAGTATGTACGTAATATTGACCTAGTACTGAATATAAGTAGATGTCAAGTTATGTCAGAATCACGCCATACTGTCCTAGTACAAATTGAAAGTACTTAAAATCGATATTTTATCAATACTTGTCGAAATTTAAGCGCTTTAGTATCTCATTACTAGATTATATAATACCAACAGTCAATATTTGATTACTGTCAGAAGAAATACTAATTGAATATAATACTAGTACTATTTTTCATTCCTGAAAACATGTAGTCGTCTAATATTGTTATTGGTGGTTCACTGGGTTCATACTAGTTTATTGTATTGATAGATAGTAGCTGACCACTTATGAAAGAAAGACTTACAAAATACTGTACCAGTACTAATTTATTGTACTTAGAAGTATTTACGAAATACTGGCCTGATGCTAATTCGCAGTACTTGATCGACACCTCATTAATAATAGTAGAAACACTGGCTTTGTACTGTCTAATTACTAGATAATTTTGTAGTACGGAATATCAGTAGGCAAAAATTTTCTGTAATGATATTTTTTCTGTACTATCCTGATACTAATTAGTACCGTAATGGAAAAATCGGGACTGCTTAAACATTTGCTTATCACTGTAGATTGTAGAACTATGTACAACATTTGCATGCAGAGTTATGAACTAATGACATGATATCGTGTTTCACACGCATTCATTCACTCGAATAATTCATTCAGTGTATACCGATAGTCATATGTATGTACAATGGGGCAAATTCAAGACTGTATGTGTATATATATGTGTCAATTTATGTATATTCTAGCAATAAATAATATCTTGGAAAGGGATGAATTTTTCTTGTTTACAGGTTTAAGTAAGCTTAAGTAGCACTATATTGGTAATAGGATCGTTACGCGTAACTTTGTATTGACAATATTAACAAATTGACAAATGTGTCCTCTATTCAAATATAAGTATAATCGATTTAAGGAATTGATGCTTTTAAATTTACATACCATTATTTTATTATACTTTACTCTATATTTATAATGTTTCGATTTCTACCTAAAGAAGGCAACATATATTGTCTTTAAGGGTGACAAGACCATCCTTTTTCGAGAATATTTACATCTTTTGTGTCGTGATTATCTATATAATTTAGAGTGAAAAAAAAACATCATAGAAAGTAATATTGTTGTAGCAAAATGACGGCGAAGATTTTTAAACTTGAACGTATTTTTTATTGGTTTGTCCCAGAAGTAATTGCCGATTTCACATATAGATGTCTCTGACCATCTTTTTGAATGACTTCTGTCAATGTTATGATTTTTTCCTTCTGGCATTTGTTATCTGTCACTCTTAGCTTGCTTTACAAAAAACGAGCATTTTTGTCATATTTTGCTTTTTTATTTCCATAAAGAAAAGAACGTAGCACAGGCTGTTAGAAAGTTATGTGATGTGTTTGGTGAGGATATTGGTTTGATAAATTCCGTTCTGGGGATATTTTACTCAAAGATGAGCAACGTTCAGGTCGGACAAATGATTCTCAAATTTTTTCAATCCGATTTGAACCTCCGTTCGTTCGCAATCTCTGCAAAACCAAGAAAAAAAACTTTAAAAATCTGCACCACTATTTTGCTACAGCAATATTACTTTCTATGATATTTTTACCCTGCATTACATGAATAAACATGACACAATAGTATATTATGCAACTAGGAAAAAAAAAATTTATTTTGCGAGTGTGAAGTTTGATGCCCGAGCAAAGCGAGTAAAATAAATCTTTTTTCCTTGTCGCAAACGATTTTTTTTCTACTAGGGGGTAAAAAAATGGATTTTTCTACTAGCGGGCCATAAAGTGGACTTTATTGCCCCGTGCGGGGCAAACAAATCCACTTTCTGACCCGCTAGTAGAAAAAAAATCGTGTGCAACACGGGAAAAACATTTATTTTCCCTAGTTGCACAATGTAATATTGTACATTATACATTATAATTACATAATAATATAATTACATAATAATTATATATTATATAATGTACTATTTCTAGCCGATGAATAGTAATATTTATATTTAATTATTTTTTCTATTGTTATTATACTTGACTTTCATAAAATAGTGTTTCTAAATTTTATTAAGTATCTTGTCTCACATTAATTTATGTTTATGTTTCCTTCTATGATGTGCAATCAGGTTTGCGACGCTTCAATTACGAAGAGGTATTAAATTACCTGGTTTAACATTATTCCCAAAGAATCTCATTTAATTTATGACGACGTCGCGACGCCGCTGTGCCCTGATTCCGTCAATTTGAGACATTTGGTTTGAATATATATAGTGTATTATCCAGTTATTCTAGTAAAATATTCAGTCAGGATTTATAACGAAAGTCTGCAACGATCAATCTTAAGGATAATCCATTAGTCTTTTCTCAATTTAATAACGTGGTGGAAATCAATGAGAATGTCTGGAATAAGAACAGAGAATTCCAAAAAGCATTCCAATTATACTATATATGCGTACTGTTAAAAACGTTTGTGATCTTACAAAACTTAATTAGAATTCTTTCACCAAAATGTTACGTAAAATTATATTACGTTTTGGTAATAAACTCCCATTACAGTATTGTGAAATTATAACAATAATTTTTTACAGTGTGGGATGATTGATTTTCGATGTATGCCATGCATTATAAGTACAAACAAGAAAATGTTGAATATTTTGCTCAAAAACATCAAATATTCAATAAAAATTTTTTTTATAAACTACTTAATATAGTGAAAATTTTGAATGAATAATTAATTTATATTATTTTTCAGAGTCGAATATTGGAGGATGCGTCGATTATGTGCAATTCCTGGTCACCAAGGCATAATGTAAGTGTTTTTATACCACAATTATATTTTTTCATCACGCAACAAATTTTAGTCTTAATATATATACTTAAGAAAAGTAGCAAGTTCATGTGAACAATTTGGTCCAGTTCCCACATGTTTTATTTGATTGATAATAACTTTGAAAATAATAATTGCTTAATTTTGGGAAAGCACCGTTAACTGCAAAGTCTGATTTGAAAGTAAAAATTTGATAGAGCCGTAACTGACCGTTATAACTGCAGGCGTGAATCATAGACGGCTTAATACGGCACAGGAAAATTCGAGAGAACGCTGGTAACTGCCAGTTGTCGTCTTTACTAAATTATTGGATGGGGATTTCCAGCCATCGTGATTTCAGAGAGAACCGTATGTACTTAACGGTGTTCTCCGGAATTATTCAACCCCGAGAAAAGAGGTTTGTAATTCGAGAAATTCCGTGACTGCATTTATTGTAAGTTGCAAAATGCAAAGTTATTATTCAAAGTCTGTATTCGTTATGATTAATAACGGTATTAAAGCAACAAGAATTTATATTGTTAAACAATGTTTTTAAATCTTTTCAATTGTTAAAAGTGGAAAAAATAAGTCGGAAATTAAAAAGAAAATTAATAAATATTTCTGTTTCCTAATGTTTCTCATTTATATGATTACAATAATTTCGAATCCTATAACTAGAATTTTTTATTATTCATTATTCATGAAATTTAATAACACTTATAACATTTTTATACATAAAGGGTTTCCCAATAGGGGTGATATGATTTTGAATGTCCCTATCGGGCTCATTTGAACTGAAATTTTTGACGTCTGCTGTCAGTTGTCATCAGTAAGGTTTGCCATTTAATCATGAGTAGTTTCACGCTTCCACAACGTTTGGAAATTGTCCAATTATTTTATCAAAATTCGAGAAGTTTTGTTGGTGTTCAAAGAGCATATCGTGTAAAATATTGTCGTTATTCTGCTCCATCCGCGCTTTCAATTCGTCGAATAATCGATAAGTTGGAGAGTGAATTTACTCTATTGGATACTAAGCCTAAAAATCGTATGCGTACCGCACGTTCTACACAGAATATAGCCGCCGTACCGTGAATTGTCCGTGCCACGCCGATCTCAGGAATTGGGCCTGTCCAGGATGACTACCTGGCGTATTTTGCGATTGGATCTTGGCCTGAATCCCTATAAGATGATTCTGGCCCAAGAACTGAAGCCTAATGACCATCGTTTGCGTCGGGAGTTCGCGGATTGGGCTCTGGAATCAATTGAAAATGATCCCAATTTTCATCAAAAAATCATCTTTTCTGATGAGTCGCATTTTTGGCTCAAGTCTCGGGGGACATTTGGCCGATATATTGTTTAAATCATAAATGGCATAGAATATCCAATATAATAAAAAAGATTTCGATCAATTCCGAATGAATATTCAGTGTTTTTTTTTCAATTTCAAAACATATCACCCTTATTGGGAAACCCTTTATTTATATCTTCCGTTAAGAAAAAAAATGTCGACTTCCAATTTATTTAAATTGATAACATTAATATCTATATTTAGCCCATTTAAAAACAAGCTTAAAAAAGATATTTCATAATAATTATAATTTCATGATTGAATGATATTTTATAATGATTCCATTCTATCATATTCATTTGCAGTTAACGTCGTTCTCTCAAATCAAGATGGCCCTATTTCTGAGGTCCATAATTCGAAGAGAACAAAATAAAAAAAGAATCATGAAAAAAAAAAACAAAATTATTCTTTTAAAAAAAAATATGTCAAAAAAATGCCCAAAAAACTCAAAATTTTTAGTTTAAAAATACATAAAGATGCTGAAATTTTCAAAAAAACCCAAAAAGTTTCTAAAGAAAGGTACTAAACATAAAAAAAATTATATGAAAGGTCTAAACTCAAAAAATAAAAATATTAAAGGTGGCGGATCCCCTTAAGATTAAATATAGTTGCTGAAAATTGTTGAGCTTTTTAAAATGAACTTTTTGGTGTAGAGGCTCGAGAAAATGAGGAAAAGGGGTAGAAAAAAGGGGAGGGAAAGGGGAAGGAAAAGGTTGTAAGCTCTGTATCAAACGTCCCATAATATTTATGCTTTACGAAGCCACGTAGTTACTGTAGCGAGCTCCTCATAAACTCGCTAACACGTGGTTACGATTATGGGTAGAAGTAAATAGATTATTTAGATATACGATGAGGTAGCGTGGAATAGTTTGAGTGCCATAAAAAGAGTCAAGTGTCACTTATGTTTGCTATGGATGCGACCACAGACACTTGCACAGCTGTGCTCGTCCTGATGCCGAGCTAATGCCAATGTTCATCCAGTCTAAAGTTCTCATCCTTCCATTTATAATCCGGATACCCCAAGTTTCCATATTGTAATACCCGACTACCTATTCTGTCATTTTAGCAAAAAATGCCACGTCCTTACATAACCAGATTTTTTTACTATAAAATATTTATTCTTCAAAGTATAGGCAAATAATTGCTACTAATTTGATTCCTGGGTAGACATTTCCCCATCGGCTCCATTAATTAGAACTAATTAGTGTTTTAACTAGGTTCGTCAATATTCTTTAAAGATTATAATTGCTAAAGCGTTTTAAAAAACCAGATTTTGAGTAAAACTAATAAGGTGTTAGTTACGAGGGTCGTTCAATAAGTCCTTAGAAAAAGATAGAAAAACAATTTATTTTGTGTAGATTTTTTTTAGTTTTCAACATAATCTCCTTTTAACTCTATACACTTTTCCAAGCGTTTCACCAACTTTTTTTAAGCCGTCGAAAAAGTAGGATTTCGGAAGGTCCTCAAAATAGGCATCTGTTTGGGCGATTACCTCCTCGTTCTACGTGAAGCGTTGTCGGCCGAGCCATTTTTTCAAGTTTGGAAATAAAAAAAAGTCACTGGGGGCCAAATACGGTGAATACGGTGGATGTTGTAATAATTAATGTATATTAAGAAATATGTATTTTAGTTGTTACCAGTATACTGGTATTACATATACTGATAACAACTAAAATACATATTTCTTAATACTATATACTGGCCTTAAAACACATTTCACCAAAATGAATGTTCATGGATATTATAATGAATTGAAGCACACTTAATGTCCTAACTTCGTAGAAGATATTAAAGAATGGAAAAAACTGGGTAAAGGAATTTCCTATTTAATTTTAAAACAAGTAATTTTTGTCTACAACACATTTTCAATACATGTTATATTAATATTAGAAAAAAATACAAGAAAGCCCATCAGTCGCTATACTAATTAGAATTTAAATTCCATAATTTTGGCGATCGAAACTGCGCAGGTGTGCACCCGTGCATTGTTTTGATGGAAGAGGATCTTTTTCAAATGAGAACGTTTTGTCTTGATTTCTTCGCTCAACCGGTCCAATAAGGACGCATTATACGCTCCAGTTATCGTTTGTCCTTTTTCCAAGTAATCGGTGTAGATAATCCCGCGTGCATTCCAAGAAACCGTGGCCATCACCTTGCCGGCCGATTTCACCGTCTTCACCGTCTTCTGAGCTCGATCGCCTTCAAAAACCCACTGTTTTGACTCTTCTTTTGTCTCTGGAGTATAGTGGTGTATCCATGTTTCGTCCACAGTTATGTATCGACGCAGAAACTCGCCATGATCGCGATGGAAAAGCGCCAAAATAGCTTCAGAGTCGACCACACGATTGCGTTTATTATCCTCTGAGAGCAAACGCGGCACACATCTTGCTAAGATTTTTTCACACCTAATTTTTCGTGCAAAATTGAAAACACTGTACCTTGCGATATGCTTGTGGCCTCAACTATTTCGCGCACTTTGATTCGTCGATCACTCAAAACCATATCGTGGATTTTGTCAATCATTTCGGGGGTAGTGGTAGTCACGTTCACTGGACGTCCCGAACGATGTCCATCTTTCGTGAATGTACGGCCACGTTCAAGGGGTAACACCACTGTAAAGGCCTAAAAAAAGCGTTTTTTTACAATTTTTTTTGGGCGGGAGGAAAGGTGATAGAGAAAAAATACTTGGATTAGTTATTGAGCATATATTTAAGTATATTACAAAAAGATTTTGCAGGAAAATATTACAAAATGGTAGCACTGGAGACATTTCCGTAATGTGTGTTTTCTTGGAGGAGCTCCGCGTCACGCAGCACACAGGGTGAAAAATTTAATCGGGAACAAAATAAATTTTTTTTCCTAATCTACGTGAGAATAGCTAGAAAAACACGCAGGGGATATAAAAAATATTGATTTTTGTGTAATTGGCAAGCATTTGAAAAAAAACTCATTTTTCGACCAAAAAAATGGCACTTAATTGTTTATAACAATTGTTTAACTCAATTTATCGAGAATCTCCTACGTGTTTTTCTTTGTAATGTTATTATAAAGATGTAGGAAAAAACCCGATTAAAGATATTGAAAATTGTTTGAGTCATGCTGGGTGCCGATTTCAAAAAACGTGTTTTGAGAAAAACGCGTTTAAAGTTTTGAAATGTGTTATAGACATGAACAAATGAAAAAATTCTACTCTTAGAAAACTCTTACAAATTTTTTTTTAGGGTTTTGAATTTATATTTTATATTTTAGAAGCCTCATATTTTAGAAGGTTCAAAGCATCTTCTAAGCCAATAAAGGAAAAAATGATTTTTTGAAAATTCTACAGTGGTGTTACCCCTTAAACTCATTTACCCAATTGTAAACAGTTGCAAACACAGGAGCAGATGCGCCTTGAACTTCATCCAATTCAGCTTTGATCTCTTTCGGTGTTAAGCCTTTTAAATATAAGTATTTAATCACCGCTCGAAACGCACTTTTTTTCCATTTTTCTAAATACACAGAAGTTTTTTGCTTCAATCGACAATAAAAATGAAATTATGTGATGGATATAACTGAGACTTCAACAGCTGTCTTGTGAGTAATGATGCTTACTAAAACCAATCATTTTCGATACTACGAGCCCCATCTCTTGGATTTTCTAAGGACTTAATGAACGACCCTCGTATATCTTCTATCTAGAGTTCTAAAAAAATGGCTCAAATTAGTTTGAATTTGCATCAGGCCCAAGTACAATTTCGATTCAGAATGAGTAAAAATGATTAATAACAGTCTAATACCCTTGATTTGATTGCAATCCAAATTATTACTTTCTCGCTAATTTATTATTATTCATTATCTGTAGACTCAAAATTAAAATAGAACTCAGTTTCATCAATTATGTATAAAAATGGTAATTGTAACTGTGAAAGTAATGCGAATATAATGAACTTCTTTAACTTGTCTTACATAGTGGAACTTATAAGTGGAAAGTTGTTTTTACAAGGCGATAATGTCACTCTCCCATGAAAAGTTTTTTACCAGGTTTAACTAGCGAGTATAACTTTGCCGTTAGTTTTAATACAAAACTAATCATTTCAGGTAAAAATAATTAAACCAGAATGAAAAAGTTGCATTTGTAGACCTCATTTTTGTTTTTGAACTTTACGCAAAAAACAAAATAGCTAATAGTGTCATTTTTAATGTCTAGTTTGCGCTCTGAAAGGCAAACTAGAATGTGATGAATTTTGTTTGCAAATGTTACCACTTCAATTGCACTATTTACCATTTTGTTTCATTCCTCGATAGTTTAATGGTAACTTGTGCAATTCAAGTGACAACATTTACAAAAATGAAATGTACTATTCACTATTTTGTCTTTCAGAGTGCAAACTGGCCATTTAAAATGGCACGTTTAACTATTTTCTTCATTGCGTGTTTTTATTGAATTTTCAATAAAAAGAAAAGATCAAATTATTCAATGACTTGGAAAATTATCCTACATCATATGTTATAAATTTATGGTGTATAATTACATTCATATGATTTTCATATTTTGAATTTATCAAACTATGTTGTGTAAAGTTTCATAAAAAAATTTGTTCCCTTTAATAGAATCTGATCTTCTTTGCATAATGCATTAAAATAAAAATATAACTTTCATATTAAGTACTCCGCCATGTATGGGATAATTCAAATAGTCTGCTCGTATTCATGTTAGATGTCAGATTTTCCAGAAGAGTTTACTTAATCAAGCTTCAGACGATCGCGGGTGCCTCGACAATGTAGGTTAACAGACGAAAATAACTTAATCGTCCCAATTCGTCGCATCCAATATACGGTAGGAGCTTTCCAATTTCAGTAACTGCGCAAAACTGCACGGAAAATCGGATATAAATGAACTGATTATTGGAAAATTCGTTTAAAACATTCGGTCGCTGAGGAAGAATAAGAGAAACAAAACTGATTTATTTTAACTCCTGTCATGCCATCCTTTCAATCAGGTCAAACTTCTCTTGCAACGTCGACTAGACTGCTGATGAATATATATTAATATAATTTTAGTTTCTGTAGCGAAACAAAGTCGTCTAGACATATTTATATATAATTCAATAATAACTACAACATTCATATGCTTCAATTTGATTTTTTCTTATTTTATTCTAATTTTGATCATCATTAGATTTTCCCTTCTGATTCTTCTTCAATCTTATACTATTGATGCTATTGCATTCAGAAAATATTTGTTTGATTTAACCGAAGAATTTGTTTTATGTAACCGAAGATGTTTTTTTGGATGCGATTTGCTTAAATAAAATCAATATTTTAGTTTATTCAACCAAATTCTGGTTGATTTAACCATCATTCAAAAAACATTTGGTTGAATAAACGAAAATTTGATTGATTTGGATCTAGAATTTTGTTATTAAGCGGACAACAAAATGTTTAGTTGAGCCAACACAATTTTTTGGTTAAAAATCTTTGGATTATTGTACGGAATATTTTTCTTGGTCCAACCAAACATGCGTTTAATACTGTTGAATAATTTTGCTGATCTAACCAAAACAAATTTATTTTGTGAATTCGACATATAATTTTTTAAGATCAACAAAATATTTTTCAGAGTTAACAAATTGTCCTTTAGTTTTGGTTTACTCAAGTATACGGGTTTGGTAAAATAAACAAAAATTTAGTTCATTCAACTAAAATATTTTTTTAAACCAACCAAATGTAATCAAAGAAATGATTCCGTTCAATCAATTTATTGAACAAAATGATTTGATTGGAAAAAGTACAATTTTTTTAGTGTGTGTTTATTATTTCTTTTGTACAATTAGCGACGCTTGTTCTCACTGTTTCAACGTGACTTATTTTTCGATTTCTAAATTTAATCATTTGTAATTAAAATATACACAAGTCATTCACTTTTCTAATATATACAGTAAGGTCAGAAATTATAAGATTACATGTTTATTACATTCTCATCATGGATGAGAAGGTATTGATTTTATGTGAAAAATGACTTTCGAAATTTTCATCAAATCTTTACGTTTTGAGACCCCCTGAGTCAGAAAAAATGGTTTTTACGAAAGTGTCTGTCTGTCTGTCTGTCTGTAGGTCGTGTGCGGCATCACTCTCGATAGAATTATCAGATTGAATTGAGCTTTGGTACACTTTATCGGAGCCGAAAAAGTAAGGACAAGTTCGTTAACCAGCCACATCCAATCAAAATTGAGGGATAGAGAACTACTTTTGTGTTTTTGAAAATAATTTTTTGAAAAAATCAAAAATTCCAATCCTGGTTTTTGATAGTGCTCATAAATCTCTACAAATTATCCTTATAACATTTTTTGATTAAATCAAAATTAGAAATGTTACAGCATATTCAAATTCGAAAAAAGTCAATATCAAAATTCCATTTTCCAGTTAAATTATACGAGATACGAAAAAACGTTATGATACAATATTATTGAATACATAAAGACCTACAAATTTGAATTATAACATTTTTTCATAAGATGCATATTTTTCTTTTTAATTAAAAAAAAACTATTGAAAATCCAAAATTCAATTTTTTAACAATAATATTGGAAATACCAAAAAAACGTAAGAATACAAAGTTGTTCGTTTCAAAAAGATCTACAAATTTTGTCTGGCACAGTTTCTGATAAAAGATATATTTTTCGTTTCAATTCCAAAAAATACGATAAAAATGAAAAAATTCCATTTTTTAGACAAAATATGTGAGATACAAAAAAAACATTTAGATGGAAAATTGTTTGCCTAAATGAGGTCTACAAATTCTGATAAAGAAATTTCGGGACAGGATGTATATTTTATGTTTTGATTTTTAATATTGAAAAAATTCGATTTTTTTCACCAAAATATGTGAAATACGAAATAAGCGTTGTTCTACAAAATCGTTTCCTTAAATAAAGTCTACGATTGTTTTTCCTTTTTAGATATGTGGAAGAAAGTAAATTCTTTTAATCATGTAATTTATTAAAAAGTTATACTGAAATGTATACAGAAAATCGAGCGCGAAGCGCGAGTATCATAATGAGAATGTGTTCCTTAAGGGCGATAGAGCCTTAAGTAAATTGAATTTCCTGTTTCACTTAAATTCAAAAAGAAATTCAGTGACTTTGAGAAAATGTGTAATTCACATCATCTGTAATATTATTATAAAATTGGTTTGAGCTTCAGTATCAAAATATAAGAAATAAACTTAAATGTATGCGAAGAGCACAAGACCGAGCGCGAAGCGCGAGGTCCAGAAAGAACGGAGCGCGAAGCGCGACGATCGAATCGCGCGCCCTAGGCAGAGTGTCAATTTTATAAAACAATATTAATTGGAAAAAACGTGGAATTTATTATTATGTTATTGTACTAATCAGTTGAGATCATTTTAATAATCTGTTCTTAGATTTTATTCATGGAGTGAACTTGAGAATGAAAAGTCGTAAAATTTCGAATAAAAAACTTTACTCTACATAATAATTATAAAAATATAATATCAATATGTTTTTAAACATTACAAAACTTTATTGAATCGAAATATCTCTCAATTTTCTAATAATTTTCATAAGTGAATAAACATTTCTTAAGTATTTAACTATTTTACGACATTATTACAGAACAATAGTTAGCTGACTTACCATTAGTTTCTTTTTCTTATAAAAATAATGTTTATAAAACCCACATTAATCTGGTTTTGAACCTGGGACTCACTGCGAAAAAATTGTGTAACTATATTTTGTATAATATCCAAACAAAAAATTAAAATATCAACATGTTTTTAAATATCACAAAACTTTAAAGAATTGGAAATCTTTCTGTGGAAAAACGGCGCTTTCGACTGCACTGGGATTCAAGCCCAGGTCTTTCGATTGCCGGAGGATAATTTAGGCAGTGACACGAATTTCAAACTTAACTAATTAATTTGAATTAATTACAAAACTTTATTGAATTGAGATGTGCCTTGATTTTCAAATAATTTTCATAAGTGACTAAACATTTCTTAAGTTTTATGACTTTTTTTTGTACCAACTTTTACCCCATGGTAGATTCTAATGAAAATGTTCTAAAAATGTCTCAATAAGTTAACGTAATGCCACAGAAATTTATCTTTAAATCCAATTCACAAATCCTTAAAAATGTAAACTAATTTCACAGTTTTTAAAATTTTCAAAGAAAATTGAAATTTCATTTATTTGAAACTTTTTTCATAAAAATAACATTTTGCATCCAGTCTAGGCTTTTTGGATATTAATCATTGATTTCATGATTTTGAAATTCATTTTTGATGTAATTATAGGTGAAAATTTTGCAGTCATATATCACAAAAATTAAGATATTACTTAGCTTCTAATTTATAAATTGCCTAACAATGAATTTTTTCCTTAGAATAATATGGAAGGTAACAAAATTTTTCATTTAATGACCCCAAAACGAAATTTTTCAGTCTATTATTAACGAAGACATTGCCAAAAAAACATAAATTCAAAGCTTTTTTAAATTTTGAATAACTTGAAATAATTAATATTTTTAAACTTTTTTTTACTCAATTCGAAATGAGATCTACGTAGAATGTCAGTCATGTAACAAGTAAATTGTAATCATTATTTCTTGAATGCAGCCAAAATCTGAGCTCAGAACGAGAGTTGTAAAATTTCGAATTTGTGAAGTTATTTATGAAAGAAATTTTGAAAATAATCTTTTGTATTTTTAATGATGTTCTGTATTTTTCTCATAATATCAATTTTTATAATTTTTGAAATCCATTTTTCAAGTATGAGGATCCTTTGTATTCTCCAACTTTGTTTGTCAAAATTTAAACTTTAATACTTTTAAGAAAAAATCTACCAAAATATTTTTGATACGTTGCTAATGGTCGAAATGACCAAACTTCAAACGGTGTCGAATTCTTGAAATTTTCAATTATCTAAATTTACCTTTATAATAAGCTGCGAAAAGTTAAAAAATGTTCATTGTTTCAAGAATTGTTTAAAATTCAAGAAAATTTTGAAATCTTGATATTTTTCGCAATATCTTAGTTAATTATTATCAACTAAGATAAATTGACCAAAACACATCGTTTTGATTGGGCTGAAGTTTTCGTCGTATGATCTCCAAAACAATAAAAAATATGCAGAATAGTGATTTTTGATAAAAACAAAATTTTTTATTGTAAAAACAAATTTTTTTTAATTTGACAAAAACAAACTATTTATGAACGAACACGTCAAATTATCTCGCAAACTAAAAAACAGTCATACATATGGAAATTAATGTTTGAATGTAGTCACATAGTGATAGAATAAAGGAAATATAAATTAAAAACTGAGGTTTCGCTCCCCTATCTCAATTTTTGATTTGTTTTTTTTTATTGTAGCACTATATAACTGCAATCAAAAACCGAAGTCCATATATATGTCTGTTTTTTAGTTTGCAAGATAATTTAACGTGTTAGTCCATAAATCATTTTTTTTTGTCAAACTTAAATTTTTTTTACTATAAAAAATGTTGTTTTTGTTAAAAATCATTATTCTGCATATTTTTTATCGTTTTATAGATCATACGACAAAAGATACAAATTCGTCACACGAGACGTCACAAACTTCAACCCAATTTCGTTTTAGGGCCATTAAATGCAGAATTTTTTTATATACCTTCCATGTTATTCTAAGCAAAAAATTCATTGTTAATTAATTTATGAATTAAAAGCTTTTATGTAAATGGTTAAAAACAAGTGCCCGGCGATTTTTGCACAGTAGTGTATTGTATATCACTTAATTTACTTATTTTTGAAATACAGGAGCAAGTAACATGGAAAACTGATCGAGATCTTTACTTTAGGTAGTTAAAGTTAAAAGATGCATCAGTAAAGGGAGTGGAGACGATAAATTCGGCGAAGAGCGAGGGTAGTAATTCAATTGTAATTGGCTAATCCTTAAAACGCGACGTGCCGGAAGATGTATTTAGCCGCGGAAGTTGGTGGGCGGCTTCGAAAAATGACTCTATTAGCCGCAGCCCTAGAATTAGAAGGGGCGCCAGCAACAAGTTTGCTAAACAACAGGGTGTTAACTGTGGGGCTAACAGGGCAATCTGTATCCTCTATACGAACCACCTTATTTCTCTGCTTCCACTTCTAGCTCAATCACAAGGGAAAATGCGAACTTTTCTGCGCTTCATTTCCTTCTCTAAGTACGTCATTGACCCACTCTCATCAATTGCAAACAAAATTGTTCTTCTCCATTTATTAGACCCTTAACTTCCTATTTAACAAAACATTTGTCTCCATATTCACGATGCTTTAGAAGAATTGAAGCTATTTTTCTTAGAAGATAGTTTCTTACTTTCTTTGGACGTGAGGTTTATTAAACCGAAAGAGATTAAGGGGTCAGTACCACATCTCAAAAACTTTTTTCAAGAATTTTTTTTTCATAGTAAAATTTATTTTATTATTTCAAACTTTAAAAAAAAAAGATAAGATTTTGAAGAAATACTGAGATGATATCTCAAGTTTGGAGCATTTGAAAAAAAAATTTGTTAGATTGATGAAAAGTACACTTGTTGATATTGAATGAATCTACATCATAATTATTCATTAATATTTAAGTTAGTTAATCGACGAAAATTAGACCTTAGGCAAAAATAGATAATTTTGCTTTCGAGAATAGCAATATTATTATTGAAGGGCTAATTTGAAAAAGAAAAGATTATTTTCCATTAAAATAATTGGAAATGGAGAAAAATAATGTATTTAACAAATTTCACTTTTGCCGAACTTTTTTCCTTATCGCATCATACCAAATTTTACAAAATAATGCGATTCTAATAAATCACGAATCATTTATCCATGAAAAAGAATCTTCACAACTTTACCGTTCCCAATTTTCGGAAATAAATTCTTTAATAGCTGAAACCATTAAAAATCAATTTTCGAAAAAAAATTTTATAAACAAATTGCTGAATTTGGTGATAAATTATTCATTTTAGAAAATTGGAAACGGTTAAGTTGTAGAGAATCTTTTTCCCGAAAAAATGATCTATGATTTATTAGAATCGTATCATTCTTTAAAATTTGGTATGAAATGATAAGAAAAAAAGTTCGGGTAAAAATAAAATTTATTAAATGCATTATTTTTTTATGTTTCAAATTTTATTCTTGGAAAATAATCTTTTCATTTTCAAATTAGTCCTTCAATAATAATATTGCTATTCTTGAAAGCAAAATTATATATTTTTGCCTGAGGTTTAATTTTCGTGGATCAACTACCTTAAGAAACTTTTTAAACAATTTACGTTGAAAAAAAGGTCAAAAATTTCAAAAGTAGGGGTAACTTCAGGTGGTTATACCAGCAAGATTTACCACACAAAATTTAAAAAATAAAATTAAAATTATTAAATAAATTTTACTATGAAAAAATAAGTCTTGAAAAAAGTCTTTAAGATGTAGTACTGACTCCTTAATCAGGAATTAAGGAAGAAACAAAACATTGGGGTGCTTGGGACAAGATTAAAATGTTTATAAATAAATATCAAATAAATTTTACTTATAACTGAGATTATGTCATTAATGAAACTATATTATAACTTCCCTGATTAGAAAATTTTATGATCCACTAAGGTTCATAAATTTCAAAATTACTTTCTAAGGTGAAAATTTTAAAAACCTTTTGATTTGTGGATATTTGACTGTTAATTAGCTAACCGAAATATTGGTTTTAAATCGATTGTATCAATTACATCAATTTATTACTTTTACTTTTATTATTTATTAAAATTACTCAATATCTTGGCACGTTAGCTATTAACGAAGTATTTCATCTATTTTTTATTTAAGTTTAAAATTAGATCAATATCTCAAGCTGTGTACGATAGTTGTGCCGAAAATTTTTTATAAAAAAATGTTTCTTACTAATTTTTAAAAATTGATTGAATTTTCATTAACCGTGGCTTTTTTTCGATTAAAATATTCTCTTCTACACTACTTTTTCCATTTTTGAGAGTTAAGTTTTCAATGGTTTAAATCGTTAAAAGAATTTTTCAAAAAAAAAACATTTTTTGAAAGAAATAATTACATTTAGAAATGTTATTCTTTATATTCAAAATTGGTAACAGTAGAGTTGTAAAGAATATTTTCCCCGAAAAAAAAGCTCTGATTTATGAAAATCCAATCATTCTTACACAATTGGTAATAAGCGGTAGTAATGAAAAATTCTAATACAATACAAAAGACATTATTAAAAGTATTATTTTTCGTAAGTTTGAACTTTTTTTTATGGAAAATAACGTTTTTTATTTCATAAGACTGATAATATCATTTTAAGTCTTAAAACCATAGAAAACTTAAGCAGAAGTTTTATATTTTCAGATATATCCTGAAAAAATTATGTTTTTATAATAAATTATATGATATATGATTGTAATTTCATGAAAAAATTTGTAATCACTTGTAAAATTTTGTAAAACCGTTCAAATTCTAACAAGAAAAAGTATAATGGCTTGTGATTTTCGATAAAATTTATTAAATTGGAAATTCAAAGTTTATTGTTCTACTTTATTGTCAATACCATATATTGTGCAACTAAGGAAAAAAATATTTATTTTACAAGTGAGAAGTTTGATGACGAGCAAAGCGAGGGTAACAGCTACACGAGCAAAATTAATGTTTTTCCCGTGTCGCACAAGATTTTTTTTCTACTAGGGGGTCAGAAAATGTATTTGTTTGCCCCGCACGGATCAATAGAATCCACTTTATGACCCCCTAGTAGAAAAAAGTTTATTTTGAGAGTGAGAAGTTTGATACCCGAGCAAAGCGAGGGAAACAATCACATGAGTAAAATAAATGTTTTTCCCGATTGCACACAGTTTTCTTTCTAATTGAAACTCAAAAAGTGGACTTCCTTACTAGAGGGTTATAAAACGTATTTTATTGCCCCCTGCGAGGGAAGAAAATCCATTTGTCGACCCCCCAATAGGAAAAAAATCGTGTGCAACACAGGAAAAACATTTATTTCCCTAGTTGCACAATATAATTTTTCTACTAGCGGGCCATAAAGTGGACTTTATTGCCCCGTGCGGGGCAAACAAATTCATTTCCTGACCCCCTAGTAGAAAAAAAATCGTGTGCGACACGGGAAAAACATTTATTTTACTCGTGTGGTTATTACCCTCGCTTTGCTCGGGCATCAAACTTCACACTCGCAAAATAAATTTTTCCCTAGTTGCACAATGTACTAATTGTTTGCCCCGCAGGGGGCAATAAAATGCACTTTATGACCCGCTAGTAGAAAAAATCTATTTCCATCATGGTATCATCAGCAATGAGAGATTCAAAGACTGAAGTGTTGTCGACACCTAAAATCTGTCTTATCGAAACAAAGTAGTTAGATATCTAGAACGATTTTTCTGATCTTCTCTCAGCTGGCTGGAGAAGTGGAAGTAATACAAGAACAAGAAGAAGAAAAGGAAGTTTTTTGAGATTAGTTCAAGTGGTCGAGGTTCAGCAACCTACATGTGGTATAGAGTAGATCCAAGAACAAGGCACGGGAAGCTCATAAATAATCGACGCGCCCGAGCACAACGCTCGTTTCCACATGAAACATTGATCGAGCAACTTGGACGTTATAGCTTATAATGAATATATATATACACTCGATCACCTTACTCAATCCTTTTCTTTACTTAAGGTAAATCATCCAGATTTCCTAAGCTTCAAAATCTAAAAAAAGAAGATTTTTACCTCTTAAGGTAGTTTGTTCACGAAAATTAGACCTCAGGCAAAAATAGATAATTTTGCTTTCAAGAATAGCAATATTATTATTGAAGGGCTAATTTGAAAGAGAAGAGATTATTTTTCATGAAAAAAATTTGAAACACCAAATTTTAAAAAATTATGCGATTTTAATAAATTACAAATCACTTTTTCAAGAAAAATATTCCCTACAACTTAAACATTCCCAATTTTTAAAATTGAATTAATTATTATCAAATACAGCAATTTTTTTATAAAAATTTTGTCTTGAAAAATTGTTTTTTTATAATCTCAGCCATTAAAGAATTCATTTTCAAAAATTGGAAACTGTCAAGTTGTAGAGAATCTTTTTCCTAAAAAATTGAACCGTGATTTATTAGAATCGCATAATTTTTTAAAATTTGGTAAGAAGCGATAAGAAAAAAAGTTGGGTCAAAAATCAAATTTATTAATAAAATTATTTTTCTATGTTTCAAATTTTTTTCATTCAAAATAATCTATCCTCTCTCAAATAAGCCCTTCAATAATAATAATGCTATTCTTGAAAGCAAAATTATCTATTTACGTAACAGTTAGGGGGGGGGGGGGGGTCCAAACTAATTTGTTACTCTTTAAATTTCAAGTTTATGAGAATTCGTTCACGCCCCTCCCCCCCATTTGTGAAAATAATCACTAATTTTTAGTGCCATGAAATTATTTAATAAGCAAATCCTACTGATTCATAGTAAAATTTGACTAATTAAGGGTCAAATTAAAACTAATTTTTAGTCAAGATTTCTCACGAATTGAAAGTGATTGAATCCATGCTAATTCGTTAGCATTGGTTACTATTATTGGTTAATATTAACTTTTCATGTTTAGAGAGTATTAAGTAATTAACATGCTAAAATAAAATTTCTAACGCTAAGGAAGTTCAATCTAATCCTTTTTAATTAAATTATACGGATTGCCGCAATTGGAATTATAAACAGAAATCTACCCTAAAAAGCTATCGTTGAAATTTTAGCTGAGATAATAATATAATAAAACATGGATAATTGAATTTTTTTTTAATTTGTGCAAAAAAATGTCCAGTCTGGAGTTTAAAAAAATTCTTTTTTCTTGAAATTGTCCAAATATAGGGTCATAAAATCTGCACAAGTATGTGAATTATTTTAGATTCATGAAATTTCATCAGAGAGTTTACTTACAAATCTTATAACGAGTATTCAAGAAAACAAAGTCAGAAATGTTACAAAATGGTGGAGCTAGAATTTAAATAATGAGGGTACTTTTTTCGACAAAAGGTAAACGGTGGCCATCCTTCACGCCACAAAAATGATTTTAAAAATCGTTTTTTTGGCGGGTTTTCATCTATATCTACCCGGTTGTCCAGTGAACCAAGATATTTGAAAAAAATAAGATTTGACAAAATGGCAGGCAAAAAACGAAAAAGAACCCTAAAAACGAGTTTTGTTTCAATATTTCCTGCGCATTTTGTCAATTATTAATTTTTTCAATATGTCCTGGTACACCGGATACGGAGTTAGTTGTTAAAGATTGTCTCCAAATTTGAAGTCATTCGGACCATCGGTTCTTGCGTTATCGTGGCGACCGTTTTGAATTCGTCATTTCGAGAAAAACGCGTTTGAAGTTTAGCTCTTTGATAACCATAACACATGTGTTCCGACATTTGAAGCTGTATCTTCTACAATTTGAAAGGTCTTTTCATATAATATAGACGAAAATATTCTTCGAATATGCGACTATTACACTGAGAAAACTGGAGTGTCAACCTAAACATTTGGAGGGTGAAGCAGACTATATTTGAGGTTAAACTATAGGACAGCCTTCTAGATAGTGTAACTTATTACCTGTAAATTGCGAAAATAAGATGGTCAACTTGAATACTTTAGAGGGAAAAGTTGATCATCGCAGAGAGAAAAATAGATTATCGAAGAGGGAAAAATATACTATAATCTACCTCTATGGCTAACCTCAAAACTATTACATTTAAGCTTTCACAATTATTATGTTATTATAGCCAGTGAAATAGGTACTCGCCAATTAGTTGGCAAAAATAACCCTCGTGACACTTTAACACTTAAAGGACGCGAAACCGGCAATGAGGTTAGAGTCCACGCTGGTGATATTGTAGGAAAAATAGGCGAACCCACGTGACTTTACAATTTTGGCGCGTATTTCGCCAATCGACACTCTTTATAGTGATTCTGACACTCTGGTAACAGTTAAGCAGAATATCAAATGAGTGTCTTCCTGACCAAAAATAAAAAATTTCGGAAAGAGTGTTATACTATCTAGAAGTTCAGACTGACTATCTACATTTTGACACTCAAAGTTTGACACTCCAGTTTTCTCAGTGTAGAAAATAAAATAAAAATAAAATCGAAAATTTTACATATATACCCCCTTAATTTAAAGTTCATGAATGTACATTTGCAATTAGATTGCTAATTATAAATCGTACAAAATTTGTCTGCCTATCAGTAATCTAGTCGCTTGAAAGATGTTCTGTAGAGTTTTTGAATATATTTTCCGTCATAATCCTAAATGAGTATTTGCAACGGGCTCTCTGTACAGACAAATTAAATATTTTAATATTTAAAGAATTTGAAAAAATGTAGGCAGTGACAACAATTTTAAACTCAACTAATTAATATAAATATTTTAAATTCCGTGACTACATTTTATTCTAAGAAAAAAGGATTAATTACCTCAAATTTGAGAATTTTAGTGAAATTGGAAAACATTATTTGTATTTGATTTCAGGGTGACATTTTCGGAGGCTTGAACAGTGGTTTACAAGATGGCTTGCTTTCGAGAGCAGAAGCTTTGGCGGCGGATTTAGGAAAACACAATGGGGGCACACCCATGCCCTTAAAACATGATCCCGTTTCTGTATATCATCATGGAGCCCATATGCCGACCCCCCATCCAAATAATCGGCCACATCATCAGGTACAATCACACCTCTTTGTGAGTGCGATTGAAAACATATTATTACTTCTTATTTGTATTTTCCTTGCACGACTATTCCTTAATTTTACCAAAACCTTTAATTACCTACCATTTTCCAACTGAAAAATGGGAGATTATCTATAATAGTTAGTATATTATTTTAGGGATGGAAAAGTATAAAAAGACTCTTGCGTCAGGAAAATTACTACACAACCTTCCATTTCGTTGAACAGTGATCAAGCATTTATTTCCAATTTTCCAATGGAAATTATTGCAGCGAGTATTTTATTATATTGATTATATCGATAAAATGAAATATAATATACAATTATCAATTTTAATTTTTTAATTTATGTACAAGTAGAGACGTTGTAAATGGAAAATCTTTAGACAAATTTGAGGTTTAAAAAAAAAATATATTTAAAACCTTATTAATAAATTCAATTTAGTTTATTTATATTGGCATTGGGTCATAATTTTTCATTAAAAAACAATGTTCAAGGAAACATATCAAAAATTTAAAGGGGCAGAAAATATATTGTAGGGATGAAAAAGGCAAACGTTTCGGCCACAAATGGGGGCCCTCTTCAGTGCCAAATTTAATGTACTTAGTGTCTAAGCTGTAAACGTGCAAAGAATTTATTTTTGGGTCAAGATAAAAACTGAAGACATTAATACAAACATGTCTCGAAACTTATTAATAAAGTTTTTGGAACGACGTTTTGAGGTCGAAAAGATCCCCTCTTTAGACCAATTCCAAAATAAATGTGAAGGTCGAATACATAGTATTAAAATCCAGTTAAAACATAGTAATTTTGAAACACAGTCAGTAAGTGATTATGTACTTAGAGTTTTGAATGTTTATCATTGAACGATGACAACATTTTATCAAAGAAACAAAAAATAATTTATTATGTCTATATTTAAAGCCTTTCAGAAATACAATCTGTTATTAAATATACCCTACTTTTTAAAATGGGGACGAAATATTTATTCATATCTATTTTCACTTCTATAGTTCATTAAACAATTATCACACGTACTAATAGTGTCAATTTAAAAAAATTCATTTTAAACAAATATTTTATTCATATTCAACAATTTCTAGGTATTTATATGGTTTATTATTGTATTTTACCTAATATTTTATAATCAAATTAATATCAAAATTACCTCTTTTGGTTCTTCACACAACCTTTAAAATAGTTGATCCACGAAAATTAGACCTCAGGCAAAAATAGATAATTTTGCTTTCAAGAATAGCAATATTATTATTGAAGGCCTATTTTGAAAGAGAAAAGATTATTTGACATGAAAAAAATTTGAAACACAGAAAAATTATTTTATTAATAAATTTTATTTTTGACCCAACTTTTTTTTATCGCTTCTTACCAAATTTAAAAAAATTATGCGATTTTAATAAATTACAAATCACTTTTTCAAGAAAAAGATTTCCCACAACTTCACCGTTTCTTATTTTTTAAAATAAATTCTTTAATGGCTGAAACCATTAAAAAAACATTTTCTAAAACGAAATTTTTATAAACAAATTGCCGAATTTGATAATAATTTATTCATTTTTGAAAATTGGAAATGATTAATTTGTAGGGAATCTTTTTCCTGAAAAAGTAATTTCTAACTTATTAAAATCGCATAATTTTTTAAAATTTTGTAAGAAGCGATAAGAAAAAAAGTTGGGTCAAAAATAAAATTTATTAATAAAATGATTTTTCTGTGTTTCAAATTTTTTTTCATGTCAAATAATCTTTTCTCTTTCAAAATAGACCTTCAATAATAATATTGCTATTCTTGGAAGCAAAATTATCTATTTTTGCCTGAGGTCTAATTTTCGTGGATCAACTATTTTAAAGGTTGTGTGAAGAACCAAAAGATGATTCTATAAGTAGGTAATTTTGATATTAATTTGATTATAAAAGATTAGGTAAAATACAATAATAAACCGTATAAATACCTGGAAATTGTTGAATATGAATAAAACATTTGTTTAAAACGAAGTTTTTTAAATTGACACTATTAGTACGTGTGATAATTGTTTAATGAACTATAGAAGTGAAAATAGATATGAATAAATATTTCGTCCCCATTTTAAAAAGTATGGTATATTTAATAACAGATTGTATTTCTGAAAGGCTTTAAATATAGACATAATAAATTATTTTTTGTTTTTTTAATAAAATGTTGTCATCGTTCAATGATAAACATTCAAAACTCTAAGTACATAATCACTTAAACCTTCAAGAAAGAAAGAGAGACTAAGTACACATAAAGAAACAACGCTTGATTTGGTATAAAGGTTATATACAAATTCATAAATAAACTCTATATACACATACAAAAGTAACTAATACGGAATCCCAGTAAATTTTACTGATTCAGATTTAGCGAGTTCAGAATAGAGTCCAATATTACATTATATGATGGATTATAATTTTTCAAGTCTGTGACAACATTTAAACAGTGTTTTTGTTCTTTTTTAATAAAAAAAATTTCGGGAAAACTTCTTTTAAAATAATTTGATTCCCTGTAGTTTCAAGTAATCTGTCTGTTTGACCAATGTCAATTTTATTACAGTTTAGACAGAAAATTGTATAGACTACATTGAATTATTTCGATCCTGAAACGTCGCTTTAAAAAATTTAATCATAAGGTTTTTAATATATTTTTATAAACCTTAAATTTGTCTGAAGATTTATCATTTACAAGGTCTGTACTTGGCCATTAAGAATGTACTCCTCAGACATATTCTATCAATTTTATAGTTCTTAAATTAATTTGATCCAATATCAATTATGTGACTAACTAACAATTAAAAAAGAAACAATTAAAAAATTACTTCACTCTCTAAATTTGAATCAGTCAAAATCTACTGATTATCAGTGAAATTTGACTGATTCAAATAGCTAAAAAGAGGTTACTGTAAATCAGTCAAATTTCACTGATTATTTCAGTGAAAATTGACTGATTTGACAGTGAAAAATATTATTTTCACTGATGAATCAGTGAAAATTAACTGATTTAACAGTGAAAAATATTTTTTCACTGATGAATCAGTGAAAATGCAAATCACTGATTCAATCAGTGAAAATTTGACTGATTCAGATTTAGAGAGCAAGTGAAAATTATTTGTTTATTCATAGTTTAATTTGGTTTATAATTTATTTAATCTGAATAAACAAGAGTTTATTTTTTTCATTGAAACATTATCTACAATTCTACTTGTTTAATTTTTAAAAATGTTTTATGTACGATTTTTTAAATAACAAAAGTCCATTCAGTGCTTAATTCCCGAAAAACTTAATTCATAAAGTAGTTTAACGAGTCAAATTGTAGAAAAGGTTCCAATATACAAAATGAGCTATCATTTAAGAGGAATAAACACAAATCATGATTAGTCACAGGGAGTTTGAGGGAAAATCTCAAATGTCAAGTATACTATCAATAAGCAAATAATTTGAATTCTAAGGAATTATTCTAAAGGAATTAAATTCTAACCTCTTCAGAAAGTATTAAAACCAATCGATCGATCTTCCTCAGAAATAATCATTGAGGGGCGGATTAAAATTTTTTAAGAGGCGCCAAATCCTGAATTGCTTTTGCTTTTATTTCTTTGGACACTGCTACGATTTTGAGAGAATTCTCTACAATAAAAGCTAGAAAAACAATTCATAAAAGTTACAAGAAACACAGTTTTCAACTAAAATAGGATTAGCCAAATTTTTTAGCAATAAAAATATTTTATGACATAAAAGTTAATAAAATTTTGTACCTAATGAGCCCAAGTTAAAAGCAAAATGATAATTTTATAAGAATATATTGCAAAAAACGTAAAATTTCGATCTTTTTCAAAAATATTAATAACACTGAAATTAATTAAGATTTTTAAACGTTTTTAGTCTCATTTTGAAGGTTATTCTTCATAGTATTTTGTTAACTTATCAAGATATTTTTAGAATTTTTCTTTTGGATTCTACCCTGTGGTCAAACATGGTGCAAAGAAGTCGAAAAATTTCCAATAAAGACAGCAATCTATAAATCAATTTAAAAAATCCAAAATATTACCATTTTCATAAATATTCTTAAATTTTCTTAAAATATAATACACATTGGTTTTTTAAAATTTCTTGTAAGTTGCTACACATTTTTTAAATTTTACGACCTTTTTGTATCATTTTTGACCCCGGACAGAATCCAGGAAAAAAAATCTGAAAATATCTTGATTAGTTAGCAAAATTTTATGAAAACCTACCATTTAAATGAGACAAAAAACTTTTTAAAAAATCATAATTAATTTCAGAGTTATTAATATTATTCAAAAAGATCGAAATTTCACGTTTTTTGAAATATTTTTTTATAAAATTAAAATTTTGTCTCTAACTTATTCTCATTAGATGCAAAATTTTATTAACTTTTATGTTGTGATAGGGAAGAAAATTGCAACTTGTTATTATAAAAATGAAGACACTTTAGGAATAGCTGAAACAACAAGTGAACAAATAATTTCGACCGGCAGTGTATCTTATGATAATTAAGGATGAAAAATGGATAAAATATATGTAATTTTGTGCTGAATATTATTCAGACAGTTTTGAAATATTTATCTAAAATCGTTGTTAAATTATACGTTCAATAGAAAAAGGGAGGGGAAGGGGCGCCAAACTCAATCGCCGCCTGCACGAAATTTTACCCTTCGTTCGCCCCTGTAAAAATTCATTCAAAAAGTTAAACCTAAAAATGACTAGAAATATAGATAACTAAATAACAATAAATAGAATATAGGACGCTCGAAAAAAATATTCCCAAGTAAAATACCGTCCAATATGAAATGCTATCACGAGCCATCAAACTTCTCCTATCGATCTTGTTAATCGTCGGACAAAAAGTAGAATCCGACCCCATATCAAAGCATATAAGTGCAGAACTCCAGCGATTAAATTCTCACTTGCCAAACCAACAAGGTCAACCCGCAATATATTCATGGGAAGGGCGTCATTGTCAGGGAATTGTGAATAAATAGCTAGGACATGTGAAATATAAATATCGACCATACGGTAACACCGATGATATTTGTAAGCACATATACTCTCCATCCATTAAGTAGATGTCAACCCCATCCTGGAGTCTGCTTTTCCCTCCTTCTCTCTCTTATTTACTTCCCTCTCTATAATTTTCCGCCCTCTCGCTCACAGATGGTCGAGCAGTAAGTGTCGCATAAAGTCTGTTTTTATTCGCAACGTTGACGAATTCAATAACGCGGTTCATACGGGACCGTGTAACGAGTTCCGCGTTAGATGCACGGACGCATGTAACGAGTTTCATATGGACGGGAAAGACCAAAAAGAGAGAGAGAGTAGGAGTGAAGGGGGTTGAAAAAGAGAGCCAACTAACCCTACCGTCGTGTCAGCGTAATGATGAAATATTGTAGGGTTCCCTCTCCCCCTACGGGAATATATATGTGTATTGTATACCTATATGTGTAAACGTGTTTGTGAATGTCAAGCCCCTCGGCCACTTCATGTTTGCCATCGAGACACCCCTTGCAATTTTGATGTAACTACAAGAGAGTCCCGGGCCTCCCCAAATAACCCGAAATCGCGTTTTCCGGGTTGGATGTGCTACACCCAAGTTCCATCTCTTGTGGATACCCTTTACGTCCTTTCTTATATGTGTTTAACGACTCAGGATCAAAATTCTCTGGTACTATGTATACTACTCTTCTCGTTATCTTGAGGTACTTCATGCAGATTATTATTGATATTATTACCTAAGTAGGGTAGATTATAGCAAAGTTGCTTTTACAAATAACATCATCACTGTTTCTTGAAGATTTTAATTCTTTTTACATTCTCATCATGGATGAGAAGGTATTGGTTTTATGTGAAAAATGACTTTCGAAATTTTCATCAAATCTTTACGTTTTGAGACCCCCTGAGTCAGAAAAAAGGGTTTTTACGAAACTGTTTGTTTGTCTGTCTGTCCGTCTGTCTGTAGGTCGTGTGCGGCATAACTCTCGACAGAATTATTAGATTGGATTGAGCTTTGGTACACTTTATCGGAGCCGAAAAAGTAAGGACAAGTTCGTTAACCAGCCACATCCAATCAAAATTGAGGGATTGAGCACTATTTTTATGTTTTTGAAAATAATTTTTTTAAAAAATCAAAAATTTCAATACTGGTTTTTGATAGTGCTCATAAATCTCTACAAATTATCCTGATAACATTTTATGATTAAATCAAAATTAGAAATGTTACAGCATATTCAAATTCGAAAAAAGTCAATATCAAAATTCCATTTTCCAGTTAAGTTATACGTGATACGAAAAAACGTTATGATACAATATTATTTTCTACATAAAGATCTACAAATTTGAATTGTAACATTTTTTCATAAGATGCATATTTTTTTTTTTAATTCAAAAATAATCTATTGAAAATCCAAAATTCAATTTTTTAACAATAATATTCGAAATACGAAAAAAACGCAAGAATACAAAGTTGTTCGTTTCAAAAACATATACAAATTTTGTCTCACACAGTTTCTGATAAAACATATATTTTTCGTTTCAACTCCAGAAAATACGATTAAAATTCAAAAATTCCATTTTTTAGACAAAATATGTGAGATACAAAAAAAACATTTAGATGGAAAATTGTTTGCCTAAATGAGGTCTACAAATTCCGATAAAGAAATTTCGGGACAGGATGTATATTTTATGTTTTTATTTTTAATATTGAAAAAATTCGATTTTTTTCACCAAAATATCTGAGATACGAAATAAGCGTTGTTCTGCAAAATCGTTTCCTTAAATAAAGTCTACGATTTTTTTTCCTTTTTGAGATATTTGGAAGAAAATAAATTTATCAATAATCATGTAATTTATTAAAAAGTTACAAAAATGGATACAGAAAATCGAGCGCGAAGCGCGAGTGTCATGATGAGAATGTGTTCCTTAAGGCTGATAGAGCCTTAAGTAAATTGAATTTCCTGTTTCACTTAAACTGAAAAAGTAATTTAGTGAATTTGAGAAAATGAGTAATTCACATCATCTTTAATATTATAAAATTGGTTTGAGCTTCAGTATTAAATTATAAGAAATAAACTTAAACGTATGCGAAGAGCACAAGACCGAGCGCGAAGCGCGACGATCAAATCGCGCGCCCTAGGCGCGCTCAAACTTGCGCGCGAAGCGCGCGATGAGAATGTGCCGGCGAAGCGGGCAGATTTTTTTAAGGTAGTTTTCATCCAGGAAAATTAGACCTCAGGCAAAAATATATAATTTTGCTTTCAGGAATAGCAATATTATTATTGAAGGGCTGTTTGTAAAGAGAAAAGATTATTTTACATGAAAAAAATTTAGAAGACAGAAAAATAATTTTATTAATGAATTTTATTTTTGACACAACTTTTTTTCTTATCTCTTCTTACCAAATTTTAAAAAATTATGCGATTCTAATAAATCATGAATTATTTTTTCAGAGAAAAGATTTCCCACAACTTCAGTGTTTGTGATATTTAAAAATAAATTCTTTAAGGTAGTTCCTTCACAAAAATAAGACCTCAGGCAAAAATAGATAATTTTGCTTTCAAGAATAGCAATATTATTATTGAAGGGCTAATTTGAAAGAGAAAAGATTATTTGATATGAAAAAAATTTGAAACACAGAAAAATAATGTTAATTAATAAATTTTATTTTTGCCCAAACTTATTTTCTTATTGCTTCGAGCCAAATTTAAAAAAATGATGCGATTCTAATAAATCATGGTTCATTTCTTTAGGAAAAAGATTCAAAATTTTTATAAACAAATTGCTGTATTTGATGATAATTAATTCAATTTTAAAAATAGGAAACGGTCATGTTGTAGAGAATCTTTTTCCTAAGAAAATGAACCGTGATTTATTAGAATCACATCATTTTTAAAATTTTGGCTCGAAGCGATAAGAAAATAAGTTTGGCAAAAATAAAATTTATTAATAAAATTATTTTTTTGTCTTTCAAATTTTTTTCATAAAAAATAATCTTTTCTCTTTCAAATTAGCCCTTCAATAATAATATTGCTATTCTTGAAAGCAAAATTATCTATTTTTGCCTGAGGTCTAATTTTTGCGAAGGAACTACCTTAATGGCTGAAACCATTAAAAAAACATTTTCCAAAACGACATTTTTATAAACAAATTGCTGAATTTGATAATAATTTATTCATTTTCGAAAATTGGAAATGTTTAAGTTCTAGGGAATATTTTTCTTGAAAAAGTGATTTATAATTTATTAAAATCGCATAATTGTTTAAAATTTGATAAGAAGCGATAAGAAAAAAAGTTTGGGCAAAAATAAAATTTATTAATAAAATTATTTTTTGGTGTTTCAAATTTTTTTCATGAAAATTAATCTTTTCTCTTCCAAAATAGTCCTTCAATAATAATATGGCTATTCTTGAAAGCAAAATTATCTATTTTTGCTTGAGGTCTAATTTTCGTGGATCAACTACCTTAAGGCCATGGATCAACCAAATCACGTGACCATATTCTTGTAAAATTTCGTGTGAGATAACTTTTTTATTTTACAAAATGTCTTCCTGGAAATTTGGAAAATACAAGAGAAAACGATGAAGAACTCCTGTCAACTTCGTTTGAGTGAAATTTTTTTTTCTGACAGACAGACAGACAGACAGACACTTTCGTAAAAACCCTTTCTTCGACTCAGGGGGTCTCAAAACGTAAAGATTTGATGAAATTTTCGAAAGTCATTTTTCACATAAAACCAATACCTTCTCATCTATGATGAGAATGTAAAAAGTTATCTTACAGTAAGGGGGACTTTTACCTTGTGACTCGGTTTTCAGGCCAAAACTCAACATTTTTTTTCTGTAGAACGGCATAAGATATCACAATGTTGTTTATTGCATGTTGTTTTTTTATTCCTCAAGATAAAATATATATTCACGTGAAAATTTCGAAAAAAAAATTTCGCGGTATAGTCGTCCTTGAACATGACCTTGTCGGAAAGTTGGAGCCAAAATGTGACCATGATTTTAGCATCCCATCAGGTTGACTGAAACAAAAAAGCGCAACACAGTTTTAATCAATAGCGTGTTTGCTTTCTTTCAGGGTATAGGTTTTCAAAAATTTTTAAATGAAACGAAATGGCGCCTATTTGTAAAAACCAAATAATATACTTTTCTTATAATCGTGGTCACAGTTTCGAAAAAAATAGTTTTAAGAAAAACGCGTCTAAAGTAAAAGTTTAAAGCCTATTCATCTTTAAAACTTTGTAACTCTGAAAGCAGCATTTTTTTCATAAAATCCATTTGGGAATCCATTTTTGATAGTTCATAGATTTGAAAAATGCAACAAAAAAAATTAGATTTTTTGGAACACACAAGGTGGAAGTCCCCCTTAATGAATAAATGTATAATTTAGTCTCGAGGTTCGATTAATCAATGGCCTTAAGGGGTTTCATCACCTTTGCATTTTCAAATTTTTTTAGTGTATAAAAAGGTCTTTTTCAAATCGGCAAGACACGCCATTTGGACAATTTTCTACCGATCGACACAAATCTTGTTTTAAATAAAAGATTATTTAATTATCTAGTGGAATAACTACGATTTTTAAGATTGGTTGACAACTATTTATTTGTTTAACAAATTAAGGTCGTTTTTTTGGCCGAAAATCAAGTGTTACATTCAAATGCTCACTATTAGTTAGTAACCTGTGACTAAAGATTTTTTAATTTTATTGTAGTTGAAATTTCTGTTAGTTTGTCAGAAATTTATAATATATTTGAGACAATTCTGTTAGTATTAACCCTTTCACTTTGGCCTCTATATAGACCAAAAAAGTCGTGCGTGATTGAATTTTCATAAAAACGAGTACCTCAAGGTTTTCGGAGTCAGAATTTCATAATTCAAAATGACAGATCTCATATGGGGGACCAGACATTTTCTTCAGTACAAGTATTTTCAAATTTTTGATACATTTTATATCTTATCAATTTGGTATTAAATTCGTACTGAGGAGTTCCAAAAACTTGAGGAAACTGATTTCTTATCAACATTCGATCATTTTTTAGTATTTTGTCAGCCTTATTGGATCCGCCATTTTTAATTTTGACCTCAAATTCGGATTTAGCAACCCCAAAAACCATGAGGTACCCATTCTAATAAAAATTCAATCAATATAAAATTTCTCATCTGCTCTTTAAATCCAAAATAGTGGAATAGCCACTGTTTTATCTAGTGCGTGATGAACTACTTACTTAATAGTGGATTCCACTTATAAACTAGTGATTTTAAAAATTCATTGTACTACAGTCGTGTTTGATCGTGTTTTGTCTGTTCGTCACGAAGCTTTCGTACATGCTCCGCAGTGTTAAGCACTATATTTGTTTTAGTGATTATCCACTATAGTCAAGAGTGGCATACTTCGCATTTTGTCAAATAGTGGATAACCACTAGAAAAAAGTGTTTTTCCACTATTTTGGTTTTAGATAGTGTTATATGTATATATATGAGAAAACTATAATTGATTTTTTAATGCGATTTCTTTTAAAAGTTTTATTAACCCTTGGACTAAAAAATTCAGAAAACTTGTATGAAAAAATTTGCACTGTTTGGCCACTGCACCCTTGCGAACATAGGCCTTCCAAAAAAAGTTGGTTGATGGTTCCCACCAAATTTCAAAAATGGTTGGTCTGAAACACAAGAGTAAATGTTTTTCTTAATCTATAGTAGTGTAGTTATCGTCTGACGAAGCCTTTTTTTTTATCATAACAATTTTCAAAATGTCGGGCTATGGAAAAAAATCTTTTTTTTTCACCATTTTTTCATATTTCAAAATTCATTAAACATCTGTTATAAACAATAAGGGAAAAAATGTCCGTCAGATGATAGCGAGTACATTTCCACACATTTAAAAACGAATTTTATCAAAATCCGTCTACTAGTTTCTTAGAAATCGTGGGAACCAGTTTGGAAAAAGTAGTTTTGAGAAAAACGCGTTTAAAGTTTCCAATGAAAAAAAGCGACAAATTGAGTTTAACTTTCTTGACGTAATTGCCATAGTAAAACAAGTCGTAGATCTTTGAATCGCTCTTAGATCCCTAATCTTTGAAAAACTGAAAAAAAAATTTTATTTTCACCCCCTTAAGTAAATCCAAGAAATTTTTTTTCACACTGATGGCACAGAAAGTTCAATTCTGCTACACTTCGAAGGGGTTAAAGCAAATATTAACCCATTGAGGGCAATCATTTTTCTTTGTTCTGTTCGAGGTAACCTATAGGTCCGTGCAAAATCAGGATAAAATTTTATTAGAGCAGAAATCGTGCAAGTAAGAATCAATAAAATTAACAAAAATCGAAAAAATTTGCGAAAATGGATGTTTTTCATTTTTAGTGTTGGTTTTATTAATATTGCATTGAAAGACATAAATTATAGTTTTTCGGAAACTGCAGACTCTCACCTATACAAATATATCAATAGTTTGTTTCGTATCTTCAAAACGTTCTAGTTTCAAGTTTGACTTTTCCTATTGTTGGTAGAAATCCAAATTCCGAAAGACCCAAAATTATTTGGAATAATTTCTAATTAAGAATGAATTCTGACAGTATAAAAATGTTTAAAAATTATCCAAATGAGGAAAGCAAAGAAATTTCACAAAGATGGTTAATGGTAATTAAATACGCATTTGAAACATTGTCGTGTATTAAACGAAATTAACTCTCTAAATATGAATCAGTAAAAATCTACTGATTATCATTGAAATTTGACTGATTCAAATAGCTAAAAAGAGGTCACTGTAAATCAGTCAAATTCCACTGATTGCTTCAGTGAAAATTAACTGATTTAACAGTGGAAATATTTTTTCCACTGATTCAATTAATAATAATCAACTGATTTAACAGTGAAATATATTTTTCAACTGGTGATTTAGTGAAATGGCAAATCACTAATTCAATCAGTAAAAATTTGACTGATTCAGATTCAGAGAGAATGGTTATTTTATATTTATGAAAAAAGTTTTAAATAAGAATAGTTATTGTGATTGAAATATTTTATGTATAAGTCTTCCTAGGTTTTACTCAATATTGAAATCTCATCAGATAATAAAAATTCAAAGTTCTTGGTTCTCTATGTCGGATTCACTGCATAAATATGTTATCACATGGGAGTTATACATATCGTAGCACTTTTATTTTCGTAATGAAAAAATACGGAGGCAACTCATAAATAATTTGTAAAAGGTCGCTCCGAGCAGAAGTTCGTGCTGGTGACGAAGCTCACGGCACGTGTTGCATAATTATGCAAGCGGTAGTCAAGCTCACCTGTACTTTCCGCGCCTCACTGACCAATTTCACTTTCTCTCTGTTTATATTTATACTTAATATTTTCTCTGCTAAAACTAAATTTAAGGAGGTATATACGTAAAGTTATCTGAAAATTTCCCTTTTTTATGAAAGGATTTTGAGAAAACAAGAAAAAAAAATTCAAAAATGTTACAAAATGGCGGAGATAGAATTTAAATAATGAGGGTACTTTTTTCACAAAAGGTAAACGGTCGCCATCCCCCACGCCACAAAAATGATTTTAAAAATCGTTTTTTTGGCGAGTTTTCATATATATCTACCTCGTTGTCCGATGAACCAGGATATTTGAAAAAAAATAAGATTTGACAAAATGGCGAGAAAAAAACCCTAAAAACGAGGTTTCTTTCAATATTGCATGCGCATTTTGTCAATTAATAATTTTTTCATTATATTCTGGTTCACCGAATACAGAGTTAGTTGTTAAAGATTGTGTCCAAACAACTTTTGAAAAAGTATCCATAAGTTTTTTTTTATAGCCGATTCAAATTCCAAATGTTAGATGGCCCAGCCTGTATATACCCCCTTAAGGGGACTAGGAAGTCAAACTAATTCAAAGTCTAATTAAAAAGTAAATATCAAGATATAATTAATTTTTTTCATAGGTTATTTATAACAATTGAATAGAATACAAAAAATATTTTTTTATTGAAAAATTCCAATATACAATTATATAATTAAATAAAGAATTTAACAAACAAAAAAATTTTTTTGCAGTAATATCTTGTGTTCTAATAATGAGAATTGAATTTTTCAAAATTCATGTTTACGAATTTATTTCTCAAAATCAGAAATTTTCACAGCTGAATAGGGAGGTTCAAACCGTAAAAGAACATGTTCTGCGAAAGCAAAAAAAAATTTCAAACCGATCTGAACCTCCGTTTTTTTTTAAATTACTGCAAAATGGAATAAAAATAAGATTTCGAGAAATTTCATGCGGCCCGTCAATTTTTGCGAAAGGCGTTCACCCTTTTTGTCTCTCATTTTTTCATTTTTCATCCAAACGATTTAAAACTTTGGCATTTACCTTTTGAATAGCAATCCTATGGAAAAATGCAATAAAAAAATCGATTTTTTGACTTCCTAGTCCCCTTAATGAATTAATCTAATCCAATAGCAAGAAATTCAAAATGAGACCACTTTTATTTTTTGACCTCATTTCGAAATTAGCAAATCTTTTATCCAGATATTTATACCTAATGATAAACTTTGAAAAATATATGCAATCAAGTTTTATAATTTGGATATTTTTATAAAAATCAGACTATTTAAAAGTTGAAATTGAAACCAACTTCTTAAACTGAAGCTAATTTTTTTCTCATTAGCGATCACTGTGCAACTTGTTATGGAGGGTGGTGGCTTAAATAATAATCTGAGTTTAATCGAGCAAGCTCTGGTACATACTAACCTTAATCTTATAAAATAACATGATTCCATTTGAACGAACATAAACTGAAACTTCCCCTCTGATAGGCGCGTGCCAGTGGCTAGAGGGTAGCAAGGAAATCCCTCGGTTATAGAGTGGATGAGAAAGAGCAATTCAGTTATTAAATTTGGTCACTGGTAGGGAGAATTGGACAAATCAGATAATTTTTATTTAAGCTTGTGGAAGCAGATGTGAAAATTCAGTATGAAAAAGAATTCAAAATAATTTTTTCAATTTAAAAATACATATGGGTCATTCCATATTAGATTGACAGTCGATGTCGCAGATTTGAACGAGATAATTTTTTTTCGGTTCTTTATCAACAATAAATAGACACATATTTTTTTGTTTGGCCAAAAAAATTTTTTTTATAAGTATACGATTTTTCGAATTTTCTAAGAAGTGATATTTTCGACATAGCAAGCGCACTTTTAAGCCTGTTTATCTTGAAAACAATTGTTCGCAGGAAAATTTTTCCAAATTACGAAAATTAGGGTTTTGACTCTTCTTTACAGAAATTGTTGCGAAAAAATTGTTTAAATATTTTTTAACTTACAAAAGTAAAGAAATAAATGCAAAATCGTTTTTTTTATAAATTTGGCCCCTTTCGAAATTTTTTTTTTGTGGATTTAGATTCCTTGAAGTCTGTTATAAAATATGACGATTAAATCAAAATGGCAGGATCATTGATTTGGAAGTTATGGAATTTTGAACAGCCTCGCGCGCAATCTGGACGCTTCTACACGCGGCGAGCGTTTTACCGGGCGTAAGTTATTAGTGCTAAAAGTAAAGGTAAACGCTCGCCGCGTGTGGAAGCGCCCGGATTGCACGAAGGTCGCGCGGAGCTCTTAAAAATTCCTTAACTTCCAAATCAATGATCCAGCCATTTTGATTCAATCGTCATATTTTATAAGAGACTTCAAGGAATCTAAATCCACGAAAAAAAGAAATTTCGAAAGGGGCCAAATTTGGAAAAAACGATTTTGCGTTTATTTCTTTACTTTTGTATGTTAAAAAGACTGCCCGCTTCGCGGGCACATTCTCATCGCGCGCTTCGCGCGCAACTCGCTTCGCTCGCAAGTTTGAGCGCGCCTAGAGCGCGCGATTCGATCGTCGCGTTTCGCGCTCGGTCTTGTGCTCTTCGCATACATTTGAATTTATTAATTATAATTTGATTCTGAAGCTCAAACCAATTTTATAATAATATTAGAGATGATGTGAATTACACATTTTCGCAAAGTCACTCTATTTCTTTTTGAATTTAAGTGAAACAGGAGATTAAATTTACTTAAGGCTCTATCAGCCTTAAGGAACACATTCTCATCATGACGCTCGCGCTTCGCGCTCGATTTTCTGTATACATTTCAGTAACTTTTTAATAAATTACATGATTAAAATAATTTATTTATTTTCTTCCAAATATCTCAAAAAGGAAAAACAATCGTAGACTTTATTTAAGGAAACGATTTTGCAGAACAACGCTTATTTCGTATCTCACATATTTTGGTGAAAAAAATCGAATTTTTTTAATATTAAAAATCAAACCATAAAATAAACATCCTGTCCCGAAATGTAAATAATTTTCCATATAAACGTTTTTTTTGTTTCTCACATATTTTGTCTAAAAAATGGAATTTTTGAATTTTAATCGTATTTTTTGGAATTGGAACGAAAAATATATGTTTTATCAGAAACTGTGTGAAACAAAATTTGCAGATCTTTTTGAAACGAACAACTTTGTATTCTTACGTTTTTTTCGTATTTCACATATTATTGTTAAAAAATTGAATTTTGGATGTTCAATAGTTTTTTTTTTTTTTAATTAAAAAGAAAAATATGCATCTTATGAAAAAATGTTACAATTCAAATTTGTAGGTCTTTATGTAGAAAATAATATTGTATTTGTCGTATCTCGTATAATTTAACTGGAAAATGGAATTTTGATATTGACTTTTTTCGAATTTGAATATGCTGTAACATTTCTAATTTTGATTTAATCAAAAAATGTTATCAAGATAATTTGTAGAGATTTATGAGCACTATCAAAAACCGGTATTGAAATTTTTGATTTTTTCAAAAAGTTATTTTCAAAAACACAAAAGTAGTGCTCAATTCCTCAATATTGATTGGATGTGGCTGGTTAACGAACTTGTTCTTACTTTTTCGGCTCCTATAAAGTGTGCCAAAGCTCAATTCAATCTGATAATTCTATCGAGAGTTATGCCGCACACGACCTACAGACAGACAGACAGACAGACACTTTTGAAAAACCGTTTTTTCTGACTCAGGGGGTCTCAAAACGTAAAGATTTGATGAAAATTTCGAAAGTCATTTTTCACATAAAACTAATACCTTCTCATCCATGATGAGGATGTAAAAATATTTAAAAAATTTGTTCGCAACAATTTCTGTAAAGAAGAGTCAAAACCCTAATTTTCGTAATTTGGAAAAATTTTCCTGCGAACAATTGTTTTCAAGATAAATAGGCTCGAAAGTGCGCTTGCTATGACGAAAATATCATTTCTTAGAAAATTCGAAAAATCGTATACTTGTAAAAAAATTTTTTTTGGCCAAACAAAAAAATACGTGTCTATTTATTATTGATAAAGAACCGAAAAAAATTATCTCGTTCAAATCTGCGACATCAACTGTCAATCTAATATGGAATGACCCATATATCTTACTATCATCTCCCATTTTAATTGAAAAATTTTCTATAGGGCCATTCATAAAAATGATCTAAGAGGGTTTTTAAGGAAAGGAAATTAATTTCTTTCTATAAATAAAGACTCTGTATTACTTGTACTTTTTTAAATTTACACTGTTAGAAATTTCTGCCGTAAATTCCCGAAATACGTGACTGGAGTTTTATTCAGTCACAGTTTCGTAAGATTAAGGTAGAATTCCAGAAAATTAAGTTACTTTCCAGTGAATTTAAGGCCATGGCTCAATCGGACCACGTGACTAAATTATACATTAATTCGTTCATATAAGATAACTTTTTTAATTTAAAAAGTATCTTTCTGAAAAATTGGGAAACATAAAAAAGGACAATAAAGCACGTCTGTTAACTTCTTTTTAGTAAAAATTTGGAGAAAAATTCGAAAACTTGTCGACAATTACAGCTAACTGTAAAATTTTCACTCAAACGAAGTTGACAGACGTTCTTTATCGTTTTCTGTTGTATTTTCCAAATTTCCAGGAAGACATTTCGTAAAATAAGAAAGTAATCTCACACGAACTTTTAAAGGAATTTGGTCACGTGATCTGGTTGATCTATAGCCTCAAGAAACAATTTCTTGATTTTCAGTTACAAAGTATCAAATATTCTGATACTTGTATTCTGGAAATTCTGAAACTTGTATCAGGAATAATTTAACGTTTTGGGTAACTCAAGTTTTATACAATTACATGTAACTGAAAATTTCGTTACAGTTTCGTAATTTTATGATGAATTTTATAAAAACTTTGTTACAGTTTGGTAGTTTTAAGATATATTTCATGAAAATTCAGTTGAGTTTCATATTAAGAAAAATTTCAGAAAATTCAGTACATTCATCGCAATTTTAAGATACTCCTAATTTTACTCAAAAACACCATAAATATCGTCAAACACTGAAAAAATAAATGAAAATATATTGATATTGGTTGAAGAGAGCTTTTATTTTTTCGGTGTATTTATCCTTTATCTTTTTGTAAATCCAGTATGGTTATTTATTGCTCAGGTTGGAACGCTTGTCGATTCGTAAAGTTTATTTCTTCATCAATATTGCACATTATTTTACCCTCTATTTTAGAATAGATTTCAAATTAAAATATTTCTCGATCAATAGATCAATTACTACGATATTTCCTTTTACTGTGTGTTAAATACTAATCAAACTTTAGGTGAGATATTTAGAAATTTTGGTTAAATATTTCAATCTTAAAATAATAACATACAAAGATGAAATCTGAAGAAGAAATATTAAATCAGACTTTCAATGGTATGAAGTTAATATCTTTTTATCGATTTTATGAACCGAATAAAAGAAGAACTTTGTTCAGTTTCTCGATAAGAAGCTTATTTTTCACTTGAATCTTTTATCAATTGCTTCACCAATAAATTACTTTTCACACAACTTTGAGTTTCTAAATTTTTAAAATTTCAACTGATTTACCCTTCAAGATCAATTTTCTTAAAACTTGTTATTCTCTGCAAGTTTAAATAAGGCAGTGAAAAAAATATATTTAATAAACTAAACAAAGATTTGGAATTATTTTTCTATTAAAAAAAACTCTTCCTTTTACTTTTTATCACTTAAGAGAAATTTGCTCGTGTGAAACAAACTTATTTTAATTGACTGAATACTTTGAATTTAACTTATGTTTTCAACATAATTTGTCTGTGATTAATAACAGAAATTTCGTTCCTGATTAAAAATGAATTTTTGTTATGCAAACTCCTGTTAATATACTTCAAACAATATCTTTAGTTGAATTAAGAGGACAATAATTTTGATCTGTCTAATTACAATTTGATTCAACCAAACAGTTTTGTGAAGGATTAATAAAAATAAATAATTTTCTTAAACCAAAGCATTGTTTTACTGAGCCTGAAAATCGAATCTCCCAACCCAAAGTTTTAACGGGGCGCAAGAATACTCAGCAAATTCTATATTGGCTAAAATTTATTTTACCGAAATTCGCGTAACCGAATTACCAATTTCTCTCATTTTTATCTATCTGATTCATCACATAAGCTAATGTTTATATTTGCGAATAACTGTTTATCCCAAATTTCATTTCTTCGAATCATTATTTGACACAATTTTTATATTAGCTAATCATCATTTTACTTAATTTTTATTCATCCAAATTATCATTAATCATAATTTTTATATTTCTGAATTAATATTTATCCTAATTCCCATTTTACCGAATTGTCATATTACAGAAAAACCATTTTACCTAAATCACATTTAACCGAAAAATAATGTAAACAAAATTTAATTCATCCAATCAAGATTTTTGATTAAAATTATTATAAATTCTGATTCGCTGACACTGACTTTGGCGAATTTCTGTTTTGGCTGGTTGTGCTTTAGGTCAAATATATTTTTTGTAAGATGATAACTCAGTTAAGTGGGATTTAGGTAAAATAGAGATTCGCAAATATAAAAATTATGTGAGAAGATAATTCGGAAAAAAAAATTTAGATTGAGGCCATGGATCAACCAGATCAGATCACGTAACCAAATTCATGTAAAAGTTCGTGTAAGATAACTTTTTTACTTTACACAATGTTTTTCTGGAAATTTGGAAAATACAACAGAAAACGATAAAGAACGTCTGTCAACTTCGTTTGAATGAAAATTTTACAGTTAACTGTAATTGTCGACAAGTTTCGGGATTTTTTCAAAATTTGTACTAAAAAGAAGTTAACAGACGTGCTTTATTGTCCTTTGTTATGTTTCCAAAATTTTCAGAAAAATACTTTGTAAATTAAAAAAGTTATCTTACATGAACAATTTTTGAAAAATTGGAAAATTTATCGATAATTAAACTGCCGTCCAAAGTGAAAGAACCGTTAACTGACATTCGTGACGAAAATTAGTTTTTCACATCATTAGAATCTTGAAAAAATTCTGCATTTAACTACGCTTGAAATTTTGAAAAAACCCATTAGTTTTTTTATTACCGCAATGCAAAGAATGAGAAGACCAACTGAATTAAAAATCGTATTCGAGAAAAAAACGTTAATTAACACAAATTTTGGAAATGCTTGTGAATACTTCAAAGTTAAAGATTTAGGAGAGCTCTTTGGTGGGAAATATTTCGGAACATGAGATACTTTACAAAAATGAACGTTTTTTTAAATAAAAACAATTTTTGCCTTTTTCTCAATTTCAATCGAAATGCAGTAAACGGTTCTTTTATTTTGAACGTCAGTACAAGTAACTGTAAAAATTTTCAATCGAACGAAGTTGACAGACGTTCTGCATCGTTTTCTATTGTATTTTCCAATTTCTCATGAAAAATTTTGTAAACTGAAAAAATAATCTTACATGAACGAATAAATGTATAATTTAGTCACGTGGTCCGATTAATCGATGGCCTTAAATAATGATTCGAAAACATAAATATAACGTTATCCCGAGTCGAAAAATCGAAGGCCTCATTTGAGCCTCTGCAACATAATTTTGAGGCTGAAGAGGGGTAAAAGAGGTTCTTGTTCGTATTTTTGAACCTCTTTTAAGCCTCCAGACTTAACTTACGTCCGTTTTAGGCTCAAGAGGTTCAAAGGAGGTCATACATTACAGCGGGAAAAGTGCCTCCTGAGTCGAAATTTCGAGGGCCTCATATGAGCCTCTTGGTGATGTTGAAGCTCATTTGAAACATTTGAAGCCTCCACAACCTCTTTAAAGCCTATTGATAATCGTTAAGTCATCATTTACCCCTCTTTAGCCTCTGTATTTTATTTTTCAACCTCTTTTAACGCTCAGGAACCTCTTCGATCGAGAAGAGCCTCACAGGCACTTTTCCCGTCGTAATGTATGACCTCCTTTGAACCTCTTGAGCCTAAAACGGACGTAAGTCAAGTCTGGAGGCTTAAAAGAGGTTCAAAAATACGAACCAAAACCTCTTTTACCCCTCTTTAGCCTCAAAACCCGAGTCGAAAAATCGAAGGCCTCATTTGAGCCTCTGCAACATAATTTTGAGGCTGAAGAGGGGTAAAAGAGGTTCTTGTTCGTATTTTTGAACCTCTTTTAAGCCTCCAGACTTAACTTACGTCCGTTTTAGGCTCAAGAGGTTCAAAGGAGGTCATACATTACAGCGGGAAAAGTACAAGGGAGGCTCTTCACGATCGAAGAGGTACCTGAGCGTTAAAAGAGGTTGAAAAATAAAATACAGAGGCTAAAGAGGGGTAAATGATGACTTAACGATTATCAATAGGCTTTAAAGAGGTTGTGGAGGCTTCAAATGTTTCAAATGAGCTTCAACATCACCAAGAGGCTCATATGAGGCCCTCGAAATTTCGACTCGGGAATTATGTCGCAGAGGCTCAAATGAGGCCTTCGATTTTTCGACTCGGGCTGTGAGGCTCTTCTCGATCGAGAAGAGGTTCCTGAGCGTCTGAGTCGAATTTTCGAGGGCCTCATATGAGCCTCTTGGTGATGTTGAAGCTCATTTGAAACATTTTAAGCCTCCACAACCTCTTTGAAGCCTATTGATAATCGTTAAGTCACCATTTAACCCTCTTTAGCCTCTGTATTTTATTTTTGAACCTCCTTTAACGCTCAGGAACCTCTTCGATCGAGAAGAGCCTCACAGGCACTTCTCCCGTCGTAATGTATGACCTCCTTTGAACCTCTTGAGCCTAAAACGGACGTAAGTCAAGTCTGGAGGCTTAAAAGAGGTTCAAAAATACAAACAAGAACCTCTTTTACCCCTCTTCAGCCTCAAAATTATGTCGCAGAGGCTCAAATGAGGCCTTCGATTTTTCGACTCGGGGTTAAAAGAGGTTGAAAAATAAAATACAGAGGCTAAAGAGGGTTTTTCGGTGACTTAACGATTATCAATAGACTTTAAAGAGGTTGTGGAGGCTTAAAATGTTTCAAATGAGCTTCAACATCACCAAGAGGCTCATATGAGGCCCTCGAAATTTCGACTCGGGATGGTATGAATCGGATTTATGAAAATTAGAGCGATTGCTAATTTGGTATAATGAATTTGATGAAATATAGAATATAAGGGATATTCATGCACCCCAGTTTCTACGAATCTGACGAGCGTTCCAAACCGCAGAGCCAAAGAATAAAATTGGGCAATCTCGCCAATTAAAAGTACGTTGGTTGTCTCTTGCAGATGAGTCATCCTGGGATGGAGAGTCTGGATATGTTAGACCCAGCCAACTCAATGACGACCTTGACCCCAATGTCCGATAGTTCAGGAGGTGGAGGTGGTGGGCCAGGTCATCATGGAGGAATTCACGGGCCCTCAGTTTACGGTGGGATGAATGGAATGATGAGTCATCATCATCATCACAGTAATATCGGTGGCAGCGTACCTCATCCTCACCACCATCCAGCGATGGCTGCAGCCGCCGCAGCTGCAGCTGCAGCCGGACTCCATCCAGACGCTGATACAGATCCTCGAGAACTTGAAGCTTTTGCAGAAAGGTTCAAACAAAGACGCATAAAACTTGGAGTGACGCAAGCAGACGTCGGTAAAGCTCTAGCAAACCTAAAGCTTCCTGGAGTCGGAGCCCTTTCTCAATCAACGATATGTCGCTTCGAATCTCTAACTCTTTCCCACAACAACATGATTGCCTTGAAACCAATCCTTCAGGCTTGGCTCGAAGAGGCAGAGGCTCAGGCAAAAAACAAACGACGAGATCCAGATGCTCCATCGGTTTTGCCTGCTGGTGAAAAAAAACGCAAGAGAACTAGCATCGCTGCCCCGGAGAAGAGGTCCCTGGAGGCTTACTTTGCCGTTCAGCCGAGACCATCTGGGGAAAAAATAGCTGCCATTGCGGAAAAACTGGATCTGAAGAAAAACGTAGTGAGGGTTTGGTTTTGTAACCAACGACAAAAACAAAAACGCATGAAATTCGCAGCTCAACATTGACCTGAGGGCGGCTTGTGACAGCAAAACTGACTGTATCCGCCGCCGAGTCTCGAACCCAAGCCAGAACCACTGAGTGAATATCAGGGCTGGCCTTGAATTTTGGACTTCACTCTGGATACTGGATGAGATGAGGATTAATTGATAATTCCATGGGTTCCAAGGTCTGGAGAGTAGTCCAGGTGGTTTGAAATGAGGTCAAGATTTATCGGCGAATTGTCAGTCAGCTGTTACAGGCTTTGCAGATTTTTTATCTCTGCACATGGAACACCTAGGTTTCGATTTATGAGTCGTTTGATACGATTGGATTGAGAATCGTTTTCTGGATACAGCTTTCTCATTTCGGCTTTGGGAGGCCTGAGGATATTATTTTGTATTTTTAAATAATTCACTTTATCATTTTTTCTATTTCAAATTGTGTAGCTTAATTAGGAATGATAGAAATTTCATTCTTTTATTATGAATTAATTGATTTTTTATTAGTTTAATTTTTAATAATTATTCTATGAAATAGAACATGAATTATATGTTTTTAGGATGTTTACTACTAAATGCTATTTAGGTAGTTCAGCCACGAAAAATTCATAATTTTGCTTTCAAGAATAGCAATATTGTTATTGAAGGGATTATTCAAAAGAGCAAAGATTATTTTCTATAAAAAACATTTGAAACACAAAAAAATAATGTATACTACCGGTCAGAATTGTGGGACCACTTATTTTTCGATGATTGCTTAAATCATCTTAATTATAATTCTGTGAGTGATGAAATTTGTATTCTCAATAAATTAAAAGCCATCGAAATTATCTTCAAAATGAGTCCAGAATGAAGTCGTTTCGTTAAATTTTGTTTTATATATCTCATAAAAATGTTTTTCACAGCAAAAGCAATATTGTAATTTTTCCAACTTTTTTATTTGAACTTTAACCTCGTGCACTGTGTAAGAAAAAAATTAAAAATTAATGCTAATAGTTTGGTTCGATTTTGTAGAAATTTAGCTTCAAAATGAGTCCAAGAATATTAAAAAATGTTTTTTATTTCGAAAGTTATTTAAAATTTAAGAAATCATTGAAATCTTGACTATTTCTGCATTAACTTCTTCAAAATTTAACAAAACGAATTCATGCTGGGCTCATTTTATAAGGAATTTTGATAGCTTTGAATTTAATTAAGAGAACAAATTTTTTCACTCGCATAATTCAAATTATGATAATTTAAGCAATTATCGAAAAACAGGTGGTCCCACAATTCTGACCGGTAGTCTATTTAACAAATTTTATTTTCAAGTGCTTTTTTTTCATATTGCTATTTAGCAATTTTTTAAAAATAGTACGATTCTGATAAATCATGGATCATTTTTTCAGGGAAAATATTCTCTACAACTTGACCGTTTCCAATTTTTGTAAATGAATCAATTATCATTAAATTCAGAAATTTGTTTATACTCTGAGAGAAATCCTATTAGTAGTGCTGACTAAAAGGTCACAACTATATTCTTTTAGTAAGCAGTACCAAACATTTTGCAAATGCTACTAATTTTTTTTGTAAAATTGATCAAATTCATTTATTTTGAGAAATGTAAATATTTTATTTTCATAAGCAATATTTCGTGTGTAAACATGACTTGCAATTCTTTGGTAATAGTAAACTTTAAGAAATTATTGTACAGACGAATTAGATTTTACCTGCTTATCAACTGTTTTGAATCGTTTTGAAATCGTTACATATATTGATTTCTTAGAATTTTGCTTTTGTTCTTTATCAAAATGAGAAGAATTAAATCATGGTAATTTTAAAGTATAACTGTAAACTGTTGTGCAGTTTTTGATGAAAAACTTCTCAACAATTATCATCCTTTGTTACATTTTGAAAAACAATAACTAAAAAAGTTTTTCTCCTAAACAATTCTAACCTAAGAAAGTTCCCATCGACATTAACAAAAATAAAATAGATAGAATGGTAAATTTAACATTTTTTTCAATGTTGCAATTACTATTTTAATCATGTACGAATGAAAAAAATTAATCAGTTTCTAATTAAGATATTGGAATAGTTTTTGGTACAATTTTTCTCCGTTATGTCGAAAAAATATATATTTTTGTAATAACTACACTGGACAAATAGTAAAAGCAATTAACGTAATTAGTAAGTTTTACAAAAACGTATTGGTAACATCTATTATGAGCTCGATACAATATGGAAATGCATGAAAATAGTCGCGGCTACAAAACGGACCGACTAATCGGATTTTGTAAGTTTTACTAAAAATTTTAATCATTGCTACTCAGTTAATATTGCTGTAAGAACTAAGGTGCTTAGATGATACAGACTAAAAAACATAATTGTGACCCTTTTTTACAAAAAAAAAATAGGTAACCACGACTAATACTTTCTCTCAGTGTAGAAATTTTGTATTGCAAAATTGTTTTTTAATAGTTTCACTTATTAAAGAAATTATTTTGAAAAATTGGAAACGGTCAAGTTATAAAGAATCTTTTCCCTAACAAATTGATCTACAATTTATGAGAATCGCGTCATTTTTAAAAATTTGGTAAAAAGCAATATGAAATAAGATGCAGTTGAAAATAAAATTTGTTAAATAAACTATTTTTCCGTGTTTCAAATGTTTTTTATAGAAAAAAATCTTTTCTCTTTCAAATGATCGCTTTAATAATAACATTGCTATTCTTGAAAGCAAAATTATGTATTTTTGCTTGAGGTCTAATTTTTCGTGTCTGAACTACCTTATTTCGAAATCGAATCAGTTCACTCGAAATTAAATAAATTGAGTTTTCAAAAATGAGAATAAAAATTAGTTATGCTTTGGTGGAAAATATAATTTGACGAAATTTTGAGTATATTTTTTGAGAATTGTTGAAATACAGCTGTTATGACTTTTTAAGTTCAAATCAAGTTTGAAGTTCAAAGGGATGTATCCAAGACAAACGGAATATATTCAAGATAATTTGAAATTCAAATTAAATTCCTAGGACTAAATTGCATTATATCAGAAATTGAGCGGAAATTTGTTTGAAATTACTTTAATGCATTTTTAATTGAATTAAATGTACGTAAATTTAATTAATTAATTCAAATTAAGTTGAGTTCGAAATTTTTGCCATTTAAAATAGTTAATCACTTGAATTTATTAAAGCGAATTTCAGAGTGATTAAATTCACTAGAATTCATTTAGAACTAAATTTTATGACAATTTTATAAAAAAAAGTTTTATTTCGTTATTGAATCGTATTAGGCACTCTAAGTTTAAACGAAAGTGCTTTTTGAACATATTTAATTAACACAGTCAATTACAGGGTGGCCATTTTAATTGTCAAAACCATTTCTGGTCATTAAAAAATATGTCCGTAATAGTTCTCTGACAATAATCATTAATAAGACAATTTTTCAAACAAAATTGGAGGTTATTATTACTTTTGTTTTGTATTAAGGCTCTGTAGTAGGGTCTAACGTCACTAATTACATACGATCACTTTATTAATGAAATAATAATTTTTACGAATTTATCGGAGAACACAGCAATACTTTTCCGGAAAATTTGTTAAAATTATTATATTATCAATAAAGCAATGGAGTAGCCAAACTTTACCACATCGCCTTGAGATAAAAATGTGAGAACAATAGTTTTGATGTTTTATTAATTTTTTAATTATAAGTATTTACTGAAATTAAAAATTAGATCAAAAGTTTTTAACACCATATGAGAAATAATTGTATTTATTCATATTGACTGATGCTTTTGCAATGGAATTCACATTGTGTTACTCAACTTCTTAATGCATTGGTGGAATTTTTAAATTCTTTAAATTTAAATTTAATTAATTTTTCAATCTTTAATTTTTTGAATAACTAATTCTCAGCTGATGCAGCTAATTTTTTTCCGTATACTTTACCTACGCTTGCACAAATAAGGCAGGAATTTCAAAATGCAAATCAAAAATGTAAGTAAATCATTTCACTTGCTGTAAAACATTTTTGAATTGTTTTACCTACAATTTATCAAAAATCGTTCAAAATTTGTTTAGGGAGTTGCATTTACACGAATACTTTGGGGAATTTTCCTCGAGTTATTAGTAACTTACTGCCTGATGGGAACAAATTATCTAAAGATTGAAAAATCGATTGATATCTACAATTTTTAGGGATTTTTTCTAAAAAGTTTGGTAATTTTCCTTTAAGGTAGTACGATCACGAAAATTAGACCTCAGGCAAAAATAGATAATTTTGCTTTCAAGAATAGCAATATTTTTGAAAATGAATTCTTTAATGGCTGAAATTATAAAAAAACAATTTTCCAAAACAAAATTTTTATAAACAAATTGCTGTATTTGATAATAATTAATTCAATTTCAAAAATAGGAAACGGTCAAGTTGAAGAGAATCTTTTTTCTAAAAAAATGAATTGTGATTTATTAGAATCGCATCATTTTCAAAAATTTGGCTCGAAGCGATAAGAAAATAAGTTTGGGCAAAAATAAAAAATTCTTTAAAAATATTTATTAATAACATTATTTTTTTGTGTTTCAAATTTTGTTCATAAAAAATAATCTTTTCTCTTTCAAATTAGCCCTTCAATAATAATATTGCTATTCTTGAAAGAAAAATTATCTATTTTTGCCTAAGGTCTAATTTTCGTGATCGTACTACCTTAACTTTTTGTAATGTATTTAGAATATTTTTCGAGTATCTCCGAAAAGATAAGGATTCTAGAGAAAATCTTTGAAAAAATACAAAATGTTTCGAAAAAGATTTTACAATGATGCTCTCTAAATCTGAATCAGTGAGATTCTCACTGAAGTTAAATCAGTGACCCACTTCTGATTGGTCAACCAGTAATTTCCATTGGTTTTCAGTGAAAGTCAATGATTCTCACTGAAGTTAAATAAGTGACCCACTTCTGACTGGTCAACCAGTGACTTTTCATTGGTTTTCAGTGAAAGTCACTGATTCTCACTAAAGTTAAATCAGTGACCCACTTCTGATTTGTCAATGAGTGACTTTTCATTGGTGTTCAGTGGAAGTCACTGATTCTCACTGACGTTAAATCAATGACCCACTTTTGATTGGTCAACCAGTGACTTTTCATTGGTTTACAGTGAAAGTCACTGATTCTCACTGAAGTGAAATCAGTGACCCACTTCTGATTTGTCAATGAGTGACATTTAATTGGTTTTCAGTGAAAAATCACTGATTAACCAGTCAGAAGTTGGTCACCGTTTTAACTTCAGTGAGAATCTCACTGATTAAAATTTAGAGAGTGTTTTAGTAACTTTTCTTGGCGAATGTATTACAACGTGTTTTATCAACAAACAATTCTCTTTACATAAAAATATACTTCCATTTCACGGTTTGAGCAGAGCTCGATAGTTGAAACTTATAGTCGCAGTAAAATAGGAATTTGTCCTTGGCAACAGTCGCACGTAGGTATAAAACTACTTGCATAAAAGTAAGATCTGATCAATATTTTACCATTATTCTCATAGTCTATACAGCTAATAAACCTGACACATTAAACATTTGTTTGTATCAATCTTTCGATATATTTATTTATTGCTCATTATTTATATTTCCTAATTTTATACTGAGTTATTTTATTTTTAATTTAATTTTATAATCAATCATTTCCATAATATTTAACAATTATTAAATTATATTGCAGTTATGTGACACTTATATAACAGTATTTTATGTCTAAAGTGAGATCTAAAGATTGTTTTCGATCGTCTAGGGAATGTGTTTCCTATTTATAATTTGTATTTCCAACGAAATAAACAAAACATCTATCATCGTACAAGAATAAATAAAAACAAAAATCAATTTCGATTCTCAATCCAAAACCATCTGCGATCAGCAGATTCGAAAAGTACAATGCGAAACATAATATAATGTACGTACCTATTGTTATTAAAGACGATGCGCGGATTTTGTGCCGTGCGGGAAAGTGATATTAATTCCTAATGAAAAAAAAGAACAAACAGTGACTCTCTACGCAGTGGTTAACAGTGAAAATAATCTGTCGTAGTGATATTGGACAATCAGTGAAAAGACTGTATCATATCATTATAGCAATACTTTAGATTTAGTCTACTTTCTGAATCGCGAAACGGTCGTTTGATTTTCCCGCTAAAGCGTGACTTGTTTCGCGCTGGAAATTTAAATCACGATTGTTTCAGTAAAATGCAAATCACGTGACCTTTTATTTCGAAGACACCTCTTCGAGATAAAAATATAATCTCTCGCGAGTTTCACCTTTGTCTGAATCTTAATGTTTAAAAAACATTGTTGTTGGTGAAACTCGCGATATTTTGAATCGAACAACGAATTACGTCGTGCGCATATCGATTCCTTTTTTTTTCTCTTTTCGGTGAGACTGTATATCTCAAAAAAAAATAAATTTTATGCGCCGATGTGTGTAACGTAGCCGTACATTGAGCAATAGCACAAGGGAAAATACCTTATTGTAAAAAAGAAGCCAAACTCCATTCTTTACTGCTTTTTGTGTGGAAAAAATTACAGTTTTCAGAGAATTATTGTAATTTTAATCTTAGATTACATATTTAAAATTTGGAGAAAACGAATTTGAAGTATCACAAATATTACAATTTAAAAAAAATCAAAAAAGGAATACTTTGCATTTGATATACCGAATTATTAAATTTTAAACTGTGTATAAAATCATTGAAAAATTTATATTCAGATTCGAGCAATCAAAAATGTTAAAAATCTTGATTATTTGAAAATCTGCGATTTTCTTTAGTAATTAAGGCAAGATTTGGAGAGAATGGACAGGATCTTTGAACAAAAGCAGGTATAACCATTTTTGAATTGTACATAATGTAGAGATTAAGAATTTTCTAGAGAAATAATAGTCTAATTACCATTCGGTTATTACAATAGGTAGTCGAATGAAATTTTAGTGCAATATAGTATTTAGCTACGTTTCGATCGTTGCTTTCTCGAAACTCCTTTTCCCAGTACATGTAAATGAAGCAGTTTTCGATATTTTTCACCTCGAATTTTAAAATTAAGAGTCAAACCGTAATTCAAAAATATGGTTTTTTTATCATCATCAAATTGATATGGCTCGTCACATAGAGAAATCATTTCATTTTCTTATGGTTCCTGTTAAGAAAAAATCATTTTTATTAACTTTTAGCACTTCCATTATAAGGATGAATGTTTTTCAACTTTTATCGATTAAAGAATCATTCTGTATAGAGTCATAAAGATTTCCTGTTTTCTCGTTTCGCTGTAAGATAATTATTCAACACACAAACCATAATTCCCGACGCTTGGAGAAAGCTTAATAGAGATTAGAACGAAAATAATATGTTAAATTTGTACAAAAGTTACAGCGATTATAGGCTAGTGTAAGTCAACGATCTACATTTAGTTTAAATGTTTATACAAGTTTAAAAACGAAGCCAAAATAAATTGTTGAATGTTAGAGTCTTACTCACAAATCATATTTGCTTAAAAACATATTTTTTGTTTCTCAAAATCTGCTTAGTCACTTGTTTTTTTGCTGGTTTCTTAATTATTACAATCTGATTAGCAAATTCATAAAATATTTTGCTTCCTTTCTTTTGATCAATTATTGAAAATTGTTTTCAAGATTTGAAATTTGTGAGTGAGACTCGAGCATTGAAACGATTAAAGAATGTAACGAAGACATATCATAAAAATATTAGTTGAATTGCCTGAAAGCGTAGAAATTTATATAAAAATACGTTGCGAGTAACTTGGGAAAAGTTCGCACTTGAACTTCACTATTCAGGGTCATCGTTTACGCGCAAACCTTGAATAGATTTGCTTTCGGATTTTATTATACTTTCTTTATCGACGAAACCATTTCTCTGAAAAAATAATACAGCAGTAAAATATGAAAGACATTGAAACCTTTGAAAGTATCTCCTTATTCGACTGCATTAAAATGAAAAAATGAATAATAGTATAAGCTACGCTTTTAAGAGAATTTGATGTAAATACGATTTAAAAAGTACCGAATTGCTCGCAACGTTAAAAATTAAAAGTGAGCAAGACTCAATCCATACTGTACATATCATGTGCCATAATTCATTTACCATATTTCGTGTCCAACTTTGTTCCAAGTACCTATTCAAATATAAATACTAAAGTATAATAAAATAAATCTTGATGTTATTAATAAGCATTGTTTCTAATTATTGTCTCCCTGATAGAAAAGCAGAGTAACTAGGGCCAGAATTCGTGAAATCGACACGAAAAAATGACTGTCTTTATTTTTTATTGAAATGCTGATAATTCGGTTCTATTTGACCATAATGATAACTTGAAAAAACAAAATTAAAAAAAAATTTTTTCGTAAAAGTTATTATAAAATGAAACTTTTTGTCACTTTTATAACAAAACCTTACCGTTTTTGAAAAAATAATTCTAATTATTTCATAAATTTTTAATAAACAATTGATATTTCATCGTGTTCTGGGCCTTTTAAAAAACTGAAAAAATATCATAATACAATAAAACTCTTTTTCTTACATTTGAGGATGATGTAATAATGAAATTGTCTCATATTATATTTATCTTAATTTCTCTGCATTATTTAAAAGTAATTACTGCAAGGCATGTCATTGGTGATACACTAATTTGGGAAAATCCCGTTAATGATTATTCACCATTTTTGTTGGCTTTCAGTTTTGTTTTAAAAGTGACAAAAAATTTCATTTTATAATAACTTTGACGAAATAAATTAAAAAATTTATTTGTTCGGTCAAGTTATTATTATGGTCAAATAGAACCGAATTATTAACATTTCAATAAAAAATAAAGAGAGTCATTTTTTTCGTGGCGATTTCACGAATTCTGATCCACTAATAATATTCTGATGAAAAATAATTTTTTTATTAGTATTGTAATTTCTAATTCAGTTACGTTTTAGTTTTTAATATTTTATTGACATTTTCTTGAAGTTGACTGTCTTATAGTTGAAAAGGTTCAATTCTGAAGGGGATTAGTAGAAAGGTAAGTGAAATAAGAATTCAATTACTATCGAGTGTCTGGAGAAATGTCATCTGAATTACATATAGTTCTAGCCATATACTTTTATTTGAGAAGTTTTCTTCAACTTCCTGTTCATGAAAGCTCGTATCTTCGAACCCAAAACATTTGCTCATCATGAAAAATTGACGGTTAGAGAAACACATAAACAATTATCTAGCAACCAATACAAATTTGTCGATAGTTATTGTTATATTAATTTATTATACAAAATCATTTTTTTCGTGTTGATAATTTATTTTATGAGAGTAGATTTAATATAAAATACATAATTTGAAATTTTTTTTTTTTAATTTCACAGTTTTATAAATTTGAATATAATTGGCCCAATCCCTAAAATTTCAAATCATTTCGTGTAGAATTGCAGAACATATGATAACAAAAGGGAAAAGACTATATATTTTGTGTCCAACTTTGTTCCAAGTACCTATTCAAATATAAATACTAAAGTATAATAAAATAAACCTTGATGTTATTAATAAGCATTGTTTCTAATTATTGTCTCGTTGATATAGAACAGCAGAGTAACTAATAATATTCTGATAAAAAAGAATTTTTTTAATAGCATTGAAATTTATAATTTACACTGTAAAAAAATCTTCGGAAATTTTTCGGAAAATAGTCGGACAGCTTAAAATACAAATGCGTCGTGAATTTTTCTAAAGATATAGTCGGAAATATTTCCGACATAGAAATGGAAATAGTTCCTACTTTTTGGTCGGAGAAATATCCAGTTTATTAAAAAAAATTGATATATTTCATAGTTTAAGTGGAAAAAGATCCAAAAAAGTGAAAAAATTTACGTTTTTGTGGAATAATTTCCGCTTTTCATGGAAAAAATTTCCTACAACTTAGGAGATTTGTGAAATGTTCTGACCTTTTTGATATATTTCCCAATTGCTCGGAAATAAGTCCGAAAATTCGGTCAATTTTCCTCAAATCTATGAAATATTTCCACTTTCTGTAGGAAAATCTATGCTTCCTAAGGATTTAGGAAAAAATTCCTAATACATAGTAGGAAAATTTACCGATATTTTTTACAGTCTAGTTACGTTTTAATTTGAAATATTTTATTGACATTTTTTCAAAGTTGACTGTGTTACAATTAAAAAGGTTCAATTCTGAATGCGATTAGTAGAAAGGTAAGTGAAATAAGAATTCAATGACTATCGAGTGTCTGGAGAAATGTCATCCGAATTACATATAGTTCTAGCCATATATTTTTATTGATTAGGTTACTCCAGAAAGTATAAAACGGTTTTATCGAACGGTGCATGCGAAATGGTCACAATCTGCTCACTAGACTTTATCATATCTGGTGTGATATTAAAAGACTACAATATTGTCACGTGTTATACTGATCACTTATCCAAAACACAAAAATCATGTTTCGTAACATGCTTCGTTAAATATTCAGAGCGTACTTATCCATGATACTGATGACTGAATAAAACCACACGAGATACAAAGTTTCCGCATGTAAAAAAGATACATTTTTCTTATGCAAAGTCTATTTTTGTGTTTTAATGAGCAAAATTGTGACCAAAACGTTTATCCTCTCTGATTTTAATAATCCTCTTTTATTATGATTTTTATCACCTAAAAAACACGAAGAAACTGATCCCATTGCAAATTATTTATTACAAAGAAATAATGTTGAAAGCTCGAATCCTAGAATTTTGAAATGAAGGATAAAAGTCGCTTAAACTTTTTATTTCATTCAAGCTATAAGCAGGCATCTGACCTGCTTATTTTCTTCTTTGCTACTTTCTTCTGTTTAGTACTAGTTAAAGTAACTGTTTATTCAATTCAATAACAAAATTAAGTGAAATCGGTTGGGCTCAAATGAAATCAAAGTGCATTCATATTTCAGCGAGTAGAAAATTTGGGATAATTCTCTTAAAATTTATAATAAAGACTTACAATTATGAAAAAGAATATTTCATTTTATAATTGAGATTATTCTTCTAATAATTGAAGTGTAGGGGAGAAGCGGCGAAATTGGCGCGTCGTCTAAATTGGCGCACCCTATTTTTCAGAAAATGATAACATAACAAAAAATAAAAATAGTTCTATCGTGTGCATTCTTGTATGATATGTATTTGATAGAAAACATTATAAAAATCTAATTGCTTAATACAGTTTTATTGCGATTAATCGTTTTTTGGCATAATGGTTATGTTCGAAGCCATTGAGTTAAATCGTTAAATAATAGTAATTCAAGGTGAATTAGATTAATGCAACGATTTTATAATCTTTGATATTTAATCTTACGATTAGGATAGAATATTTTTATGAAAAAATAAGCATTTTACGTAAAAAGTATTTAATTAATGAATGATACACTTGCGGCAAAATTGGCGCATACGAGATTCAAATCAGAGGCGAAGTTGGCACACGTGTGTTGTGTTTCTGGAAACCGGTGACTGAAGTCAAGTGCTCGGATGTTTATGATTGAAAATATAAAGAAGATAGTAAGTACACAATTATTAATATATAGATATATACATTTGAATGTTGCTGGACTTTTCTGCTAATCTTTTTCTTAAGATTTTTTGTGACAGTGGTTAATTTTTTTTTAAGTTTGAGGTATTAAGACATTTTAAAAGCGATTTTTAATAATTAATTTGCAATCTGACAGTGTTTTGAAAGTTTTCTCGATTTTAAGATGTGAAAGCAATGTAAGTAAAAAATTTGTATTTTTGATTGATTGTTTCTATTATTTATAAGTCTTCTAAAGTTAATAATTGTATATACTTCTGATTACAAATTCAAATAATTCTCTATAAAAATGATTTCAATTTGAATATTCACTTAAATATCCACAATTGCCAGTATTTTATTGTACAAATATAAAATATATTTTAACTTTGGCTGGTTTATGTGAATAAAGGTATAAAAAACTTCACATATCTTGATATACTATCTCAAATTTAGTTTCAAATTATAACTACCTCTTTTCATCAACCTTTGCTACTGAAATGTAATTCTAAATCTATGAAAATATAACTAATACGTGGCAAGAGAAGATTATAATATTAGTGCGTCAATTTACCCGCAGGTGCAGTCCTTCGGAAATCTGAATAAAAACCTGCTTTAATAATTTTCAATGCAATCTTTATCCATTGGAAAGTATAGAAAAGATATCCAGCTATTAAATAAATAATTTTTCATAATTTTTAGTCATATACTTTCTTTTTAAATTCGCACTTTCTATTAGGTGCGCCAATTTCGCCGCTTTTCCCCTATACAAAAATGCATATGGTCTTTTATTTCTTTTGGGATTTTAATTAATGATTTTCAAAAGCTTAAGAACTTTCTACACCCGAAGAAAATTCTTATTTATATCATTCAAAGTTATTTTTATTTCAATCAAGTACAAATTTCATTTTTATCAAGTTGAAAGTTTATAGTATTATAATATGATAATATTATACACATAATATATTTTTATTGACATTTTTTTCAAGTTGACTGTATTATAGTCGAAAAGGTTCCATTCCTAATGCGATTACTAGAGAGGTAAGTTTACATAATAATATATATTATAATTATAATATACACTCTAAAAAATTTTCTTGGAAGCTTCCAATAAGGTATTGGAAGTAATTAACCAATATATGTTTTGAAATTTTTATATAAAATCATGTTGGAAATATTTAATGACGTGCAGAATATTGTGTGTCTGACTTTGAAAAATTCTAAGACTACATTGAAAAATTTCAATACTGAAAAAAAATCCAATAGGGATTCGAATATTTCTTGTAAATTATTGAAATGATTCGATAAAAGATTATTTTTCAATTGTTATTGAAAAGTTTCATCACCTATGTATTGGAAAATTACGATTTTTTTACAGTGTACGTGTAATATTTGAACACATACAAACACATCTTTGACATGATTGTTAACGATATTTACGTGAGAGATTTTATGCCAAGTATATATTTCAGAGTAAGCCTTTTATGAGAAAATATATAATGATCCTAACAAAAGCTGTAAATAATTTCTTTAGGCAATTTATTTCTCTTCAGACTTTTTTCTTGGCATATAAAGATATGAAAAGTAAATTACTTCTCTGTTACTTTTGAAGCCTGTAGTCAAGTTCCTTATAAGAAATGATAATTTATAATACATTAGCAACGTTACCAATGAAAATAAAAATTCCTTTTCCATGTTTATTTATTTTTTAGAAAAAATTATTGCAAGATTGAACTCATTAAGCTGAACAAGCAAAGTATTTCAAGCTGCAAGAACATGTGGCAGGCGAATCTAGTCACGTAGCTTTTGTGTTTCGAATTGTATTTGCACTATCGCAACACTTATGCAAACTCGTTTTCTGCCAATGGCCTAAGGACATAATTCACTACACTTGAAAGGGGACTGTCGATTAGTTTGATTTTCAGATTGGTTAGGTATACAAATCTGCGATCATTGACAATTAACTGAAGAGGGTCAATCCGCCACTAAAAAATATTTACAAAATCTCCTATATTTTTTCAAGACTTAAAAAATTATCAATTAAGGTAGTTCGTTCACGAAAATTAGACCTCAGGCAAAAATAGATAATTTTGCTTTCAAGAATAGCAATATTATTATTAAAGGACTAATTTGCAAGAGAAAATATTATTTTCCATGAAAAAAATTTGAAACACAAAAAATAATTTTTTTTAATAAATTTTATTTTTGCCCAAACTTATTTTCTCATCGCTTCGAGCCAAATTTAAAAAAATGATGCGATCCTAATAAATCATGGTTCTTTTTAGGAAAAAGATTCTCTACAACTTGACCGTTTCCAATTTTTGAAAATGAATTCTTTAATGGCTGAAATTATAAAAAAAACAATTTTTGAAAACAAAATTTTTATAAACAAATTGCTGTATTTGATAATAATGAATTCAATTTCATAAATAGGAAACGGTCATGTTGTAGAGAATCTTTTTCCTAAAAAAATGGACCGTGATTTATTAGAATCGCATCATTTTTTAAAATTTGGCTCGAAGCGATAAGAAAATAAGTTTGGGCAGAAATAAAATTTGTTAATAAAATTATTTTTTTGTGTTTCAAATTTTTTTCATGAAAAATAATCTTTCCTCTTTCAAATTAGCCCTTCAAAAATAATATTACTATTCTTGAAAGAAAAAGTATCTATTTTTGCCTAAGGTCTAATTTTCGTGAACGAACTACCTTAATTAAGAGGTTAATTAACATTTGCATGTAAAAAACGGTTAATTTTTATGTTAATTTTCAATGCATTTTCTGCAGAACTAACAGTCATTGTACTAATTATATTATGAATCATGCAAGTTTTTAACTTCCGAACACTCGCGTTATGACCATTTCTCTCACGATTCAGAAATTTTAACTTGAATATTTGTAAAAGCAAAAGAATTATAGATAATAAGAGAAGTTTTTTCGGAATTCAAAGATGCAGGTCAAAAATATAATGAAGAACAATATTGTAATAAGAAATATTTCTCGTGTTATAAATAACTTAAGTTTGAGGTCACCTGCAAAGAAAAATCTAAATCTTGAAATGTATTTATGAAATCTCAGAAAAACCCAATGAATGCTTGAGAGTTTGGTAAAAAGAAATTGAAACCGAGTGACTCGAACCGAAGTTATGATTTTTGAAAACCGAAGTAGACTTTTCGTTAGAATAACTGCTCTCTTGTAAAATCATTTTTCGGCACACATCGGCAACCACTCAACCAATTGCAGTCAAATTATTACACAATGGGATATCAACAACGGGCGCAGTACTGCGTCAGTACTGGCAAGTACTGCCATATGCCGGGAATGATAACGCTATGGCCGTACTGGCTTGCCAGCACCCAGAAAAAAGTTTTATTTGATTTTAAGAAATCTTGTTATCAACTTCAATTCTAAGTAAAAACATCTTCAGGAAAAATATAAATTTATTTGATTTTAAGAAATCACATTTTCAGCCTTTTTTAAATGAAAGAAAATATTTCTGTGAATCACATTACGTATGTACTATGTGACTGCATATACATTTATTTCTTTAATTCAAAGGAAAAAAAATAATCAAGAAATTTCTTTAATTCAAAGAAACTTTTCTTTGGCTGTATAACAAAATGCACAAATTTGTTTAATTAAAAAAAACTTTATTCTGGGTGAGACCTGGCACTGTATTTGTTTTAAACAAAAGTACCTAGTATGCACGGGAACTTTAGTTGCCTTTGGAACATCCTGGGGACGTCTTTAAGACATTCATGTCGATTTCAATGATGTTCTAAAACGTCCTGAGGACGTAAGTTATCATAGGGACACTATTTATACGGACATGGATGTTACGAAAACGTCCCAAAAACAACTGACGTCCTCGTGCTCACTGGGAATTTTCTTAAGGTGGTTATATCGTGACTCAGTGAGTCACATAAGAGCGTAAAAAATATTTTTGATTTGCATCGAAACTTTTGTGTTGTAAAATCCTAAAATTAATTAAGATTGACATTTGCGACCGTTCCGCGGTGTAAATGAGAATAATAAATAAGTTAATAAAAAAATATCTCTCAACGGTTTGCGTATTCACGACCATATAACTTTCGAATGAAGGAATGTGACAACGTCGCACTCTCTCCACTCCTCTAGTCCGCCATGTTCAAGTGCACATGTATAGAAATCTAACCTACTTTACTGACTACGTGTACATGTACGCTCGAGCATGCGTTGCGACGTTGCCACGTGCTTACTGCTGTCTTCTTTGATTATGGCTGCCGATAAAAGTCGACAGAGTTATAATCTTTGGAAAGACAATACAGATTTATTGTACGGTAAAAAATTCTTTCAAAAAGCAGACGAATTTTTCAAGGTTCGCGGAAAATTTGTATAGTTTTTTGAATACGTAGCAAGGATTTTGTAAGTATAATGTGCATTGAAACATGGGTTCACTTGTCATTGCCATTGACGGTAATTTCTCTATAACTAGACGGTCAAGCAACCTAAAACTTTGCAGGTGTATTCTAAAATAATTAAAGAAGCTATAATAAAAATTTCAGCTTTTTAGCATGGATTTCGTTTCACGATATAACCACCTTAAGTACTTTGTGCCTCTTTAGCCTATTTTTTTAGCCTTATATGAAAATAACATTATTTTAACTGAATCTTATTCGTTGTTTTCGACGCCATCTCAAACAAAATAAGAAGTTCTTTCAAGTTAAAGTATGTTCATGAATACGTGAAAGGTCGTCATTACCCTGATCACAGTAACTGTACCCATCACCATGATTGAATCAATAATCATTAGTATGTACAGACAGAAAATCAGTAAGTGGATCGCAAACATTTTCCACGGGCACATTCATGGTTCATGGGAGAATTGACGATTTTTAACCGACATTGTTTGACATCTGATGTATCACTTGATGATACGTCAGATGATAGTTCAACAGACTTTTCGTTAAATTGTTAAGATGCATTTCGTACATTGTTCATCTCAATTGTGAATTTAGGATTAACATCGGTAAAACAAATTTTACGATTCGAACAAGCGTAAACACAATTCAACAAAGTTTTGATTTAGCGTCCTGAGGTAAAATTCCAGATTCAAAAAATTTACCGATTCAATTGTCCGCAACACAAATAAAAGGGAAACTTTTTAATCTGCAATTTTAATATATGTAATTCGCAACGATTTCAGTTGATCGCTTTTTTCCTGGGTTGCATGCGTTTAAAGCAATACCATTTTGTAATTATATCAGAATCGATGAAAATACACTGATTAATTTTCGACTGTATTTTCTTCATTTCAAATCGTATTTTTAGTCGTCACGTTAACAACAGTTTCACAAACTTATTGATACTTTGAAACAACCTTGAAATAACGCTCACACTATAAAAAAGCTAAAATCCCTTTTGCAAACTTCCATTTGAAGGAGTAAATTGATTGATACGTTTGTGGCATTAGTTATTCGATCAATTTTGGCAATTTGGGAGCATTAAAGCTTTTTACTTCTTAAAAAAGCTGAGAAAACGATATTGACATTATTGATTTTTTTCACTGTTTTACATTAGGGTAACAATATATATAGTACATGTGATACTTGGGAAATTAGCAAATTTTATTGATTTTAGGTTTCTACATGTTTGTGTCCAAGTTACATGAAAATTAGTTTTCAAAATTTGGGAAATAGTGGAGGAGATAAAAACGGACGTATAGATAGACTACTTTTGGTTTCACAAATGAAAACAATTCAATTTTAGCAAAATATACCGAATTTTTTTTTTACTTTAATAAAACCAAAAGTAATCTATCTACGTCCTTTTTTTTTCTCTAACATTTCCCAAATTTTGAACACTAATTTTTTATATATTTTGGAAACAAGCATGTAGAAACTGGACTAAATTGTTCACATGAACTTTCAATTGTTTTCAAGTATCACACCCGAGTCGAAAAATCGAAGGCCTCATTTGAGCCTCTGCGACATAATTTTGAGGCTGAAGAGGGGTAAAAGAGGTTCTTCTTCGTATTTTTGAACCTCTTTTAAGCCTCCAGACTTGACTTACGTCCGTTTTAGGCTCAAGAGGTTCAAATAAGGCCATACATTACGACGGTGTGAGGCTCCTCTCGATCGAAGAGGTTCCTGAGCGTTAAAGGAGGTTGAAAAATAAAATACAGAGGCTAAAGAGGGTTAAATGATGACTTAACGATTATCAATAGGCTTTAAAGAGGTTGTGGAGGCTTCAAATGTTTCAAATGAGCTTCAACATCACCAAGAGGCTCATATGAGGCCCTCGAAATTTCGACTCGGGCATGCCCTCAAGCAGCAACTTTAAATACGAGGGTTGTTCAATAAGTCCTTAGAAAAAGATAAAAAAAGAAATGATTTTTTGTAGATTTTTAGAAATTCTTGAACATAATTTTCTTTTTACTTTATACAATTTTCCAAACGTTTCTCCAACTTTTTTAAGTCGTCCAAAATGTAAGATTTCGGAAGGTCCTCATAATAGGAATCTGTTTGGGCGATGACCTCGTTCGACATGAACGGTTGTTCGCCGAGCCATTTTTTCAAGTTTGGAAATAAAAAAAAGTCACTGGGGGCTAAATCCGGTGAATACAATGGATGTTGTAATAATTCGAATTTTAATTCCATAAGTTTGACCATCGAATCTGCGTAGGTATGCACCCGTGCATTGTCTTGATGGAAGAGGATCTTTTTCTTTTGCAAATGAGGAGGTTTTTTCTTGATTTCTTCACTCAACCGAAGCAAAAACAACGCTCCAGTCATCCTTTGTCCTTTTTCCAAGTAATCAGTGAAGATAATTCTACGTGCATCTTAAAAAACCGTGGCAGAAAATCGTCAGGATTGTGACGGAAAAGCGCCAAAATAGCCTCAGAGTCGACCACACGACTGCGTTTATTCTCATTTGAGAGTAAACGCGGCACTCATCTTGCCGAGATTTTTTTCACACCAATTTTTCGTAAAAAATTGAAAACACTGTACCTTCCCTAGTGGACCCGGGTGAAAGAACGGTCAGAGAAAACTCTGACCGTTCTCTGACCTCGCATTATTACAGCTAAGAACGGTAAAAAAGCATTAAAAGCATTGCAATTATTATTCTGTGGCGAAATTTTAATTAGAAGGTGTAGCAGTAAATACAATTATTTTATTTTTCAGCGATAAAACTAGAAAAACATAATACCTGTCACTGAAGGCAGTGCAGTGATTCACCATTTGCGGAACTTCTCCACCGTCAGGATTGGCTATTGTTAGAAATGAGACAAAAGTAGTTGCGCCTCACTCCACCAATAGTAAACCTTTACGGTGGAGACGTTCCGTCAATTGTGAACCACTGCACTGCCTTCAGTGACAGGTATTATGGGTTTCTAGTTTTTATCGCTGAAAATAAAATAATTGTATTTAATGCTACACCTTCTAATTCAAATTTCGCCACAGAATAATAATTGCATTGCTTTTAATGTTTTTTTTACCGTTCTTAGTGGTAATAATGCGAGGTCAGAGAATGGTCAGAGTGTTCTCTGACCGGACCCGGGTCCACTAGGGCTGCGATATGCCCTGTGGCCTCAACTATTTCGCGCACTGTGAATAGTCAATCACTCAAAACCTTATCGTGGATTTTGTCAATCATTATGGGGTTAGTCACTTCTACTAGACGTCCTGTACGATGTTCATCTTTTGTGGATGTACGGCCACGTTTAAACTCATTTACCCAATTGTAAACAGTTGCAAACACAGGAGCAGATGTGCGTTGAACTTCATCAAATTCAGCATTAATCTCTTTCGGTGTTAAGCCTTTTAAATATAAGTGTTAAATCACTGCTCGAAACTCACTTTTTTCCATTTCTTCAATCGGCAATAAAAATGATGGATATAACTGAGACTTTAACAGCTGTCTTGTGAGTAATGATGCTGAATAAAACCAAACCATTTTCGATACTACGAGCGCCATCTCTTGGATTTTCTAAGGACTTATTGAACGACCCTCGTACAAAGCTTATGTGAACATTACTGTACTATTCTACACAATTCCTGAATAAACTGGACTTTAAAAATGTGCTTTTTTCAAAATTTTGGGATGCTCTATCTGAGCCGCCCAGTACCCCACGACCTACTTTCCCCTGGTTAAAATAAATTAATAATAATAAATAAATACTTTAAGGAAAGAAATTAAAACTGGAAATTAACTACCTAATTTTTTCGAGTAAAACCACACAAGTTTTCAATTTACCTTTGCAAGATGATTAGGTTTAATGAGCCGAGTGAAAATTCAGGACTGTTGACTCTTGAAAAACATTACAACAAACAGAAAATTATCTGCAATGAAAATCAAAGCACCTAATACTATTTTTGCGAAGTTTTCTTGAGCAGAAAGCTCAAGAAAGCTCGTATCCTCGAACCCAACACATTTGTTCATCATGAAAAATTGACGGTTAGAGAAAAACGTAAACAATTATTCAGCAACTAATTCAAATTTGTTGATAGTTATCGCTATATTAATTTATTACACAAAATCAATTTTGTTGTGTTGGTAATTTATTTTGTGTGAGTAGAATTAATAAGAAATACATAATTTGAAAGCATTTGTAAAAAATTTCACGGTTTAAGGCCATGGAACAACCTAACCACGTAAGCACTGACGCAGTACTATGCCTTTTGCCAACACTGGCATAAAAAAAAAATTTCCGATCGGGCAAAGAGATGGAAATTTTGATTATAATTTTTTCTCCAGGATTTTCTTAAATTCCGTTTAATTGGGTTAAACAATCAATAGATTTATTTTTAAAAAACCCACGATATAAATTTCAAAGCATGTGTACATAAATTTTGTGTATAAATTTGAATATGATTTTCCCAATAGTTTTCGAGAAATATGTATTGTAAAGGCTGATCAATTTAGAGGTATAGGATTTTAAATTGAAATAAAACAACGAAAATTCAAATTGATGGGGCAATCTTTTTTATTTTTGTGTAGAACCATTCACGACATTTATTTTATTAAAGATAACCCCTTTCAAATGTTGGCCGCAACTACGCTTTAATTCGTCCATCCGTAAACACCAATTTTGAATGAATCGCTCGAGGACTTGGATTGGTATCTCGCTAATAACTTCAGTAATGTTGGCTTCCAATGCCTCAATAGTAGCTGGTTTATCGACAAAACATTTAGACATTACATACCCCCACAAATAAAAGTCCAAAGGTGTGATATCACACGATCTTGGAGGCCAATCCACCGGTCCGAGATAAGAGATAAATTGCTCACCGAAACGACTACGCAGTAAATCCATTGTTTCGCGGGCTGTATGACATGTAGCGCCGTCTTGTTGGAACCAAATGTCGTGGAGATTACGGGCTTCAATTTCCGGCATCAAAAATCGCCCAAGTAGTGCCATAAGATAGTTCAAGTTGTTGAGATCGGCGTCGAATCGATTCTTCCGGGTCTTCGGCAAAACTTTCATTTACAGCCGCAATATTCTCTACAGTTCGGGCTGTACGTGATCTAATCGGTCGAGTATCATCCAATAATGTTAAATTATTCTCGAGTTTGCCGATGGTATGCCGAATAGTGCGTTCGGTAGGACGATTATGTACACCATAAATTGGGCTGAGCGCGCGATAAACACTTTTCACAGAGCGTCCATTTTCGTAATATAATTGTACGATTTGTAAACGTTGTTGAGGCGTAAGTCTTTCCATGATGAAATGTCAATAAAAACTGAATAAAATTGTGTATTTAGTTTGACAGTAGTCACGCGTGACATGTCAATAAAACCCTATTGGAAAAAGTACCTCCAATTTGACCACACACTGAGAGAAATCGGCTTTGGTTCCTGTGCACATAGCACATAAATTTTTTGTACAGTAGTTGCCTTGACCAAAAAAGTTGAGAGAAGCTACTACTTTTATAGTTATCATGACAGTAATTTGGACTTTTTTGTGTATTCGGTTGTTGTGACTAAAGTTGATGATTAGAATGAGCTTTATACGTACCTCAACGGTTAGTAGGGGAGAAGCGGCGAAATTGGCGCACCTAATAGAAAGTGCGAGTTTAAAAAGAAAGTATATGACTAAAAATGATGAAAAAACATTTATTTAATAGCTGGATATCTTTTCTATACTTTCGAATGGATAAAGATTGCATTGAAAATTATTAAAGCAGGTTTTTATTCAGATTTCCGAAGGACTGCACCTGCGGGTAAATTGACGCACTAATATTATAATCTTCTCTTGCCACGTATTAGTTATATTTTCATAGATTTAGAATTACATTTCAGTAGCAAAGGTTGATGAAAAGAGGTAGTTATAATTTGAAACTAAATTTGAGATAGTATATCAAGATATGTGAAGTTTTTTATACCTTTATTCACATAAACCAGCCAAAGTTAAAATATATTTTATATTTGTACAATAAAATACTGGCAATTGTGGATATTTAAGTGAATATTCAAATTGAAATCATTTTTATAGAGAATTATTTGAATTTGTAATCAGAAGTATATACAATTATTAACTTTAGAAGACTTATAAATAATAGAAACAATCAATCAAAAATACAAATTTTTTACTTACATTGCTTTCACATCTTAAAATCGAGAAAACTTTCAAAACACTGTCAGACTGCAAATTAATTATTAAAAATCGCTTTTAAAATGCCTTAATACCTCAAACTTAAAAAAAAATTTAACCAGTCATTGTTCAAATGAATATAACCTTAGAAAGTCGTTACATCAGTTTTGCGAACCACATTACCTCCCATGTCACAAAAAATCTTAAGAAAAAGATTAGCAGAAAAGTCCAGCAACATTTAAATGTATATATCTATATATTAATAATTGTGTACTTACCATCTTCTTTATATTTTCAATCATAAACATCCGAGCACTTGACTTCAGTCACCGGTTTCCAGAAACACAACGCGTGTGCCAACTTCGCCTCTGATTTGAATCTCGTATGCGCCAATTTTGCCGCAAGTGTATCGTTCATTAATTAAATACTTTTTACGTAAAATGCTTATTTTTTCATAAAAATATTCTATCCTAATCGTAAGATTAAATATCAAAGATTATAAAATCGTTGCATTAATCTAATTCACCTTGAATTACTATTATTTAACGATTTAACTCAATGGCTTCGAACATAACCATTATGCCAAAAAACGATTAATCGCAATAAAACTGTATTAAGCAATTAGATTTTTATAATGTTTTCTATCAAATACATATCATACAAGAATGCACACGATAGAACTATTTTTATTTTTTGTTATGTTATCATTTTCTGAAAAATAGGGTGCGCCAATTTAGACGACGCGCCAATTTCGCCGCTTCTCCCCTACACGTACATTTTCTTTATGTGTACTGCCAAGCTCCTTTGGTTACTACAACCGCAGCGTTCGCTGTTGCGCTAGACAAATCAAGTATAACTTTCATTTTTTACAACGAGGTAAGCCTGTCGTGACAACTATTAAATCTTGTAATAGTCACACAATTTAACTTGCACTGCACTGGAGATAAGTAGTTACTTCCAAAAAGATATGCAGCCTAAGTTGAATCCTGCCAATTCTCGTTCTCGATTCCTGGACTATATTTCACCGTGCCAAGCATTATCAGGTAAATAATTCTATTATAAATATAGTTTGACAATTCTTTCTAAATGATAAACGATTTTTTTCGGGGACAATGCAATGCGTTCCAATGTTGCTGTCTCGTCGCATTTTGTCAAAACTATAGTCAGTCAAAAAAAGTTTATGGCGATGAAAAAAGTGACAATTTTTTAACTTAATCGACGAAAGTTATCATAAATATCATTATACCGGATTATTTTTCTTAGATCTTTTCGGTGAAACTTTATTTTTTCTAATCAAATTGAATTCGTATTTTGATAACTAAGAGAACCATACCTATAACCTCAAAAATAATTTTGGCTGAGTATTTACTGTCCGTAGACTTAGTCATTTTAACTAAACTCTATGCGCGGCTTTACGATGGACTTTGGTTCCTATAACCGCAGCGCTATGATATTTCAAGTACCAGAATCGTGGTCTCAGTAACGTTCCTTGCAGTTGGAGTAAACACTTTTCCAATGTATGACAGCCACTACCATGATTGTCATGAGAACTTTAAAATTTTTGTAAAGACGATTTTAACAAAAAAACTTTGGTCAGTGAAACCTAAAATTTCTCTCTGTGCACTTTATAAACAAAATTACACTTTACAATCAAAATATCATGTTTGCCGATTTTTAAATTTTTTTCTAGCTAACCGATTTGGACGAAATTCAGACCAGGCATGTTGCAAGGTATAAGGAACAATTCCCTAAAATTCCAAATCATTTCGTGTAGAATTGCAAAACACATGATAAAATGGAAAAGAGACGCGCGCGCGTGGCGCCGAAAACGAATTACTCCTCCTAAAGAAGTCAGAAGCTAAAAAATTAATTTATAAACGACTTGACTCTTATTTGAATTACACTAGCTTAAACAAATGCATATTATCATCCTCAGAACTAGATTTCATTATGAATAATTTTATTTAGTAATTACAAGGTGTTCATAGACTGGAGAACCGAGGTTTGTTGAAGTGAGACGGGGATTTTTGTGAAGAGTGTAATTGACCAACGGAGAAAAAGGAACAAGAGGGGTTGCAGGATCTGAAGATGTCATGACAGCAAAGGGAGGAGTCTCAAGATATTCTATTCTATAAGTCGCGGATACACATAACGCTGGCTCGACACACAAGAGTTGCCGACGCGACACCCAAGCGATAGGGTGAATTATACATGAAACAGAACACAATCGTTCCCTCCTATTCCATCCCTATCCCCATATCCCCCTTTCCCTTTACTCCGATCTTTCCTCTCCAGGACCAACTAGCCGTGTACATCATACGAACACAGCCTCCGAAGCTCTACATTTCTGTCATTTGTCATATCCCGTTTCCCTATCTGCGTTTTTATACGAATGACAACTACCACGAATTATTCCTCTCTTCGCAATTACATTTATGGAAAACATGAAAATTGTTGGTTTCTGACAAATTTAGCAAAATTGTGGCCTTTTGTGCGAGTGTTTCATTGAGTATGACTTGCAATTAATTAAAATTAATCACTTTTTTTTTTCAAGGGAACATTTTTTGACGTTTTAATGACTTTTTATTTTTATGAGATTTTTCTCCAGGAATATGGCAGGAGAATGAAGACGAACGTTCCAAAATCAGTTTCAATTACCTGCAAATCCTTTAAATTATTCAAGCTTATTATTACAATGAAAAAATCTGCCGGCCTCGCGGGCTCATTTTCGGCGCGCGCTTTAATCGCAAGTTTTGAGAATTTTTGATTTTCAATATTTTAAATCAAATTAGATGGTTGAGTTCGAAATTTTTGCCACTGCCTGCATTATTGGAGGACCATTAGTTGGTAATCGAAAGACCTGGGTTCGAATCCCAGCACAGTTGAAAGCGTCTTTTTTTCCACGGAAAAATTTCAAATTCTTTTAAATTTGAATTTAAAATCAAAACATAAAATATACGTTTTGTCAAAAAATGTCCTGCTGAGATTCTATAGACCTCTTTTAGACAAATAATTTTTCAACGCAGCGTTTTTTTTAATAAATTTTATTTTTGGCCCAACTTTTTTTCTTATCGCTTCCTACCAAATTTCAAAAAATTATGCTATTTTAATAAATTACAAATCACTTTTTCAAGAAAAAGATTCCCTACAACTTAACCATTTTTAATTTCCGAAAATAAATAAATTATTATCAAATTCAGCAATTTGGAAAATGTTTTTTTAATGGTTCCAGCCATTAAAGAATTTATTTTTTTAAATCAGAAACAGTGAAGTTGTGGGAAATCTTTTCTCTGAAAAAATGATTCATAATTTATTAGAATCGCATAATTTTTTAAAAATTGGTAAGAACCGATAAGAAAAAAAGTTGGGTCAAAAATAAAATTTATTAATAAAATTATTTTTCTGTGTTTCGAATTTTTTCATTCAAAATAATCTTTTCTCTTCCAAAATAGTCCTTCAAAAATAATATTGCTATTATTGAAATCAAGATTATCTATTTTTGCCTGAGGTCTAATTTTCGTGGATGAAAACTACTTTAACTGAAAAATGAAATTTAGATATTAACTTTTTCATATTTTAATATACTGTAACTTTTTAAATTTTAATTTAATTGAAAAATGTTATGTGGATAATTAGTAGAGATTTCTAAAAACTATCAGAAACAAGTATTAGAATCTTGGATTTTCTCAAAAAGTTTTTTTTGAAAATAAAAAATGCTCTTATTTTCAGACAGATACGTTCGTAAAATCCGTTTTTTCTGACTCAGGGGGTCTCAAAACGTAAAGATTTGATGAAAATTTCGAAAGTCATTTTTTACATAAAACTAGAACCTCATTTATGATGTGAATATAAAAATTATCCAAAATATATTTAAAAGGTTCTAAATCAATACCACTAACTAATGGACTTTTTATTAAAATTTTACGCAATTTTTATATTTTTAATGAATGAGTCATAAATTCCCAAAAATTTGGATCGTTTGAAATATAACAGAGTTCAAAAAAATTTTAACTTGCGTAAGTTTTTAAAGCTCCTTAATTTTGATAATCTTAATGAAGAAGAAGTAAAATCCTCAGTCTAATAAATTAATTTTTGTCAACGGTTGTCTTTTTGTTAAGTGAAGTTAATAAAACTCCCTCCATCAATTTTTTCTTATCAGTAAAGAGGAAAGAAAGACAGAAGATACTATTAAATGGTGAAGACTAGTTTTTAAGCTGAGACTAGTTAATGCAACCGTGTTGATGGGAATAAGAAGGATGAAGTCGACGTCCTTTTTTGTGTTTTACAGTCACCTTAATGGATCTACCTCGCAAAAATCCACCCTCGCCTCCTTGGTGCGACTTAATTGAAAAAATATGAACTTCTCCCTGTCGCTGGAGAGCACTTCGCGACAGCTATGTCGCAGGTTAGTTCTCTCGTAATTATAAAAGATAGCAGCTGTTAGGCGAAGAGATGAAAAACACCCCCTTTATCCTTATATTGCCTTAGCAAAATGGATTCTAGCTATTTCACTTTCCACCCTGTTGATAAGTAAAAAATCTTCCGATTTTAAGTACCTTCCCCTATAAATTTGTATAAAAATTCAATATAAAAGATTGTTTCTTTCTATCAAGTAGTAAATACATACATTGTAAAAGTTCCATAACCAGAGAATGAAATATAAAACTTTTTATGTTTTTATCCTATTTATTTTGAAAATGTCCAATTGGATTGATTCTGTGCAATAAAAAATATTTTTTCACTGTTAAATCAGTTAATTTTCACTGATTCATCAGTGACAAAATATTTTTCACTGTTAAATCAGTCAATTTTTACTGAAATAATCAGTGAAATTTGACTGATTTATAGTAACCTCTTTTTAGCTATTTGAATCAGTCAAATTTCACTGATAATCAGTAGATTTTGACTGATTCAAATTTAGAGAGTACAGGAAAAAGATATTCATGGTGAATATAAGGATATTCCTGGATTCTGCTCAGGGCATTCTGATATAATATTCCAAATATATCCCTAGTACTCAGGGAAAAAAAACAATTGGTTGATATTTCTGTGAATTGCGTATCATAAAATTTACGATTAAAGGTTTCTGAATTTGCAGTTTATTCTGAAAACAATTGCATCGAAACATTGTTGAATTGTATTTAGGACTTTTCAATCGTACAAATTTGTTTTATTTGTGTTGAATTGTAGTTTTACGATTAAGTGATAGACGCAGTCCATAAAATTTGAATCGTCAAGATCCATTTCGTGAATGGTTCAACTCAATTGTGAAATTACGATCAACATGAGTAATACAAATTCATACCAATTCAAATGTCCACAACACAATTAAACGAAAATATTTTGAATCTGTAATTTCAAAATACGCGATTCACGTCGATACTATCCCATCGCTTTTTGTTTCCTGATGGGTATATATTTGGGTAAGGCTTTCCCAAGTGGGCCCCGATTTTGCGAAGGAACGTATTTTTCGTTGATATTTAGCTTAAACCGAGTTTCCAGCGTATAAAGTAGATCCTGTTAATTTTGTTGTAAAATTCCCGATTGTTTATTTTTTATAAACAATCAATGTTTTTTTAAGTGTTTTGGGAATTATTTTTTTTCTTTTTATTTTTTTGTGATGGAAAAAATAATGTTTTGTAGTGTCATGTCTTATTGACCTGCAATTGAAAAATTATTCAATTCAGGGTACTCACTTGCTGAGAAAAAGAATAATTCCCAAAACACTACAAAATCATTGATTGTTTATAAAAAATAAACAATCGGGAATTTCACAATAAAATTAACAGGATGTACTCTGTACGCTTGAAACTCGGTTTAAGCTAAATAACAACGAAAAATACGAACCTTCGCAAAATCGGGGCCCACTTTGGAAAGCCTTACCCATATACATATATATCCCTTTAGGATTTAAATAATTTTGTCCAATAAAATATCTTGCTTAGGATATTCCATGTATATCCTGATAATATCCAGGAAGATATTTTCAAAATATCACAATAATTTTAAAGAATTTGAAATCCTTCTGTGGAAAAAGAGAGGCTTTCGACTGTGTTTGGATTCGAGCCCTGGTCTTTCCTATTGCCGGTCGATTGCTCCTATATACTATATACAAGTATTCCACGCACATCTGCTTTTCTCTTTCGTAAAAATAAGAAACTATGAACACTTTTTGTCAAAATCTAGTTAAAGTAACCGAAATCTTCTTTATACTTCCAAATTTTATTTTTAGATATCCGGAAACAAAGGTGAATCACGAAAAATTCAGTTTTTTAAGGAATAGTTTAAAAACATAAGATAGAAAACACCTATAAAATATCCGAGGTATATTTTGGAAATGTCCTATGGATATCAACATTTCTAAAAATTTAGATATTTACAGGATATTCCAGGATATCTTAATAACTAACAAAATTTGAAGCAAGAATCCTGCATGTGTTACACAAGTCCTGATTTCAGATTAATTAGGTGAATTATATTAAGGGCATGTAATACTTAGGAAATTAGCAAATATTATTGATTTTAAATTTCTACACGTTCGTGTTCAAAACGAACATAAAATTTTGTTTTCAAAATTCGAGAAATAGAGTAGAGAAGATGAAAACGGACGTAGATAGACTACTTTTGGTTACGAAATTCAAAAATGTTCAATTTTAGCAAAATATATCGGAATTTTTTTTTTTCATTGTCAAAACCAAAAGCAGTCTATCTACGTCCATTTTCATCTTCTCTACTCTATTTGTCGAATTTTGAAAACAAAATTTTATGTTCGTTTTGGACACGAACATGCAGAAACTGGATTGAATTGTTCACATGAACTTGCTACTTTTCCCATGTATCACATGCCCTTAAGGGGGGCGCTCGGTTGAAAGGGTCAAAAAAAGGTAGTTTTATTTATTGTTTTCGGGGGAAATAAATGAAAACCAAATTAAGACGTTTCATCACCTTTGCATTATAAAACAATCATTTTTTTTTATTGCATAAAAAGATCCCTTAGGATCCTAAGAATAATGCCCAATAAGATGGATGTATGGAACAAGCATAGCAGATTACAGGTACATCAAAATTATAGTACTTATTTACATTATTTAAACTTTAAACGCGTTATTCTCGAAACATCAGGAAACATTTTTTTTTTTTTTGGTCCAGGCGCAAATCTCAATTTTTAGAATTTCTTGCCGCGGGCAACCTCCGAAATTCTTTTTTCGATACGGCAAGAATCAGCCGCCATTTTGTATTTCTTAACAAACAAAATTTTCTTATAAAGTTAATATATTAGTTAATAAACTCTATAAATTCAAATTCCTTAAAGTTTTGTTATCTGCCTGAAGTTAAATCATAAAAATGACACTATTTTTGGAGGATCAAAGGTACGGAAACCCCCTAATAATGGTCTTTTGCGTATATTTCAGTAAATGTCTAAAATTGAAAAAAAATGTATTATATAAAAATCAAGAATAGCAATATTATTATTAAAGAGCCATTTTGGAAGAGAAAAGATTAATTTCCATGAAAAAAATTTGAAATACAGAAAAATAATTTTATTAATAAATTTTATTTTTGCCCCAACTTTTTTTCTTATCGCTTCTAACCAAATTTCAAAAAATTATGCTATTTTAATAAATTACAAATCACTTTTTCAAGAAAAAGATTCCCTACAACTTAACCATTTTTAATTTCCGAAAATAAATAAATTATTATCAAATTCAGCAATTTGTTTAGAAAAATATCGATTTGGAAAATGTTTTTTTAATGGTTCCAGCCATTAAAGAATTTATTTTTTAAAATCAGAAACAGTGAAGTTGTGGGAAATCTTTTTTCTGAAAAAATGATTCATGTTTTATTAGAATCGCATCATTTTTTTAAATTTGGTAAGTAGTGATAAGAAAAAAAGTTGGGTCAAAAATAACATTTATTAATAAAATTATTTTTCTGTCTTTCAAATTTTTTTCTTGTAAAATAATCTTTTCTCTTTCAAATTAGCCCTTCAATAATAATATTGCTATTCTTGAAAGCAAAATTATCTATTTTTGCCTGAGGTCTAATTTTCGTGGATAAAAACTACCTTAATCAGCAGACTTTTGATTATCGATAACCTAAAGAATCCGAACAAACCCAAAATTCAGCAATTTCGTCATGTTTCGAAAAGAAAAATTTAATTTCCATGAGAATTTTGTTGTTATTCATGCCTCAATAAAAATGAAAAATATTATTTTCATCAATTTTCGAAGTTCATACAGAATAGTTTTCAATACTCTGTAAAGAACAATATGATTCAGGTCAATAGATTCAACAGTTTTTTCGCCATTCTGTCCGCAAACTTCAAAAACATGGTTTCGAGAAAACGCGCATTAAAATTTTCAATAAGGAAAAAATCAATTATCCCGCTCGACGCGCGCCGTTTCCAGGAGCTGTATCTTCTGAACTACTTGGAATTGGGCAATGAAACTTCGAGAAAATATCCTCCAACAATGAGCCTATTGATAGCACTGAAGAAGAAAAAATCTTTATTTTTACCCTCTCAACCGACTGCCCCCCTTAGTGAAAATTTCCAATTTGGACAATAATTAGCCCAGATTTGAACCGGTTGTGTTAAAAAACGGAAGAAAATCCAATAGAAATAACTAAACCTCTTGTGATACGCAAATCTTTATTCAATTCGGAGTGTTATGTTTAAGATATTGAAAAAGACATCGATACCAAGCGTGCCGTCATATTTCAAGCACTTCGCATAATACAAGAGGAAATTGTAGATGGCTGTATCGTGTTCGATTATTTGAAACTGCATCCGCAGACTGTTTTATTCACGTGCGACGAAGCGCAAGCTGAAACTATACAAAGGGAACAAGTTTAGAAAAAAAAATAACGGGTCTGAAGATTCTTATGAAATATATATCATAAAATGCACGCACATTTCGGACTATATAGTTATATAAAAGTTGCTTATAAAATTACACGAGGGTGCGTCATAAACATAAAATAAGTTTTCCCAAAAATTACTGTCTGTGTCTATAATAAACCACATCCATTTTATTCACATCATTTTTATTCACACCACATATCATTTTATTCAGGAAAAGAGTGAAGCTTAAATTTTTAAACACATAAGTGATAGCTAAAATGCGTGCAATGTAAAAAATTGAGATATATTTAAGTATATTACAAAAAATTTTTGCAGGAAAATATTACAAAATGGCGACACTGCAGCAAAATTCTCCCAAAGCATATTGAATTTGAGGCGATCTGCGGCACGCGCTATAACTGGTCCGAATCTGAAGCTGGAAAAAAGAAAAATAATCTATGTAATCTTCATGAGTGTAGCTAGCGAACCACGTAGGGGATTTTAGAAATATTGATTTTTGTGTAATTGGTGAGTGTTTGAATAAAGTCGTTCAATTTTCACCAAAAAAAAAGACAGTCACTTGTTAATAAATATTGTTTAAATTAACTAATCAAAAATCCCCTACGTGGTTCACTTAAAAATGTTATTTCAAAGTTGAGGTTAAATTTTCAAATAAAAAGATTGAAAATTGTTAGAGTTATGCTGAGTGCCGTTTCGAAAAATCGTATTTCGAGAAAAACGCGTTTAAAGTTTTGAAATCTGTTATAGACATGAACAAATGAAAAAATTTTACTCTTAGAAAACTCTTACAAATTTTTTTTAGGGATTGGACTTTTCGCCTCATATTTTAGAAGGTTCAAAGCATCTTTTAAGCTAATAAAAGAAAAAATGATTTCTTGAAAATTCTACAGTGGTCTTACCCCTTAAGGGGTTACCCCCACTTGTAGCGCAAAAAAAGGCCTTTTTCATGAATTTTTTTAAAGAAAACTACAAAACTTTTTTAATCGATCACTATATCATCTTACAGAACACATCTTGAAGAACTTTCAGTAATTTTTTTATTGAACAATATTACATTGTTAAGTGGCAAATGGCCGACAATGAAATAATGTTTTTATTTATACGGTTTGCGGTGACCAACATTGCGGCGAAGTGGATCATCTGAAACAAAAAATGTGTATGGATTTAGTCAAATATAAGTATAAACTAGTCTTTAATCGAAGGATTTAAAAAAATATTCATTTTTCACAAAATGGCGGATAGTCAAAGTTAATGGTTCGATTTTATCGAAAAAAAACGGCCGTCTTTTGGCTATAAAACGGCCATTTTTTTCGAAACAAAAAATCGAACGATTAAAGACTACATTTTTATGTATTAAATAAGCCTGCAAAATTTCAAGAAGATCGGTTCATTAGTGTTCGAGTAATCTTGGTCACCGACTTCAGCAATGCCATTTCGAGAAAAGCGCGTTTAAAGTTTCAATTTCAGTTTACACGAAGAAAATAATTTTTTTTGTAAACTTACATAGAGTCATCTATTCCGGGTCCATACAGAAGTTCTTCCGCCGACGATGCCGCTTGCAAAACGGAAATTTGGTGTTGCCTTCGTAACATTCTTCCTTCATGAGTGCTCTCGGCCGCACGTCTCTCTGCCAGTGCAATCCGTTTACACAACGGATTCTTCTCTTTCAACGCTCATATCTCAGTCAATTTTGTTCGGATCGACTTGAAATTTTCAGAACATATTCTCAGATACTTATACTTCAAAAAAATGCAATAAAAAATCGATTTTTTCACAGTTGCAAGTGGGGGTAATCCCTTAAGAAGTTGGGTCACTTCAGAAGCAGAAAAAAATAGGCATATTTTGTGGTTTTTTCTCAGCGAAACTATGAAATAAATCGCGATTACAAAATAGGATTTTTATTACACATGTAATTGACCGTACAAAATAATCTTTTTGAAGCGATAGATGTCAAAATGGCGACTGTGCAGCAATTTTCCGATGACGCCTTTATTTCTGCACACAGAAAAAAGAAAGGCGAAATTTACTAAGCAGGAACAGTAAATGATTTTAAGTAAATGTAACAGTAAAAACTGTTAACATAGCTGAAAAAAAATGTCGGAATTACTGAGCGTTTCATAAATCTCATAGTAAAATCAAAGTAAATCTAACTCTATCACTTGTGAGTTAAAAATACCTTTATCATATATGTATTTAATCCAGGATGATAAGTACCATTCACTGGAACTGAATTACAATACTAGTATAGTACACATTAGCTAAAGATCAATAGATTTTACCGATCTGGATGTTTCGCTTAACTCGCGCACATGTCACGAAAACATAACCTTCATGTGTAAATCACGTGTGCCGGCAACGCTGGGTGTGAAGGAAGGAATTTCCAATTACAAAGAAAGTAGCCAAAACAAAAGAACTGTGTTATCCGAAAGCGAACTCATTCGTGATCCTCGCGGATGCTTAGGGACATCGTTCAAAGTTTTTCTCTTTTTGTGTGCTAATTTGGTTTAAAAAAGATGGATGACTTCGTTTCACATATTCTGAACCAGTGAGGCCTTGATACAAATGCACGAGAAAGTTTTGAAAGTAAGTAAATTTCATATATATTTAACATTAATAAGTGGTCCTCAGATTTGTAGGTTATATAAGTACTTGGAAATTAAGTAAAATTTACTGGATTTTCAGTATATTATACGAAACTTTTTTCTGCGTGTGGAAGGTCCACGGCCGGACAAAGAGCTCCTGTAATTTTTGACTTATGGTGAGTCACTGAAGTTTTTTTGAATACACATAACAATATCTAGAGAAGTACGTAGGATTTTCTTGATGTATTGATTTTTGCCCAAATGGCGTACTTATAAAGTAAAAAAGTATAAAATTACATAAAAAATCGTCAGAAAATTTTTAATGAAAAAGGAACTGTAATATAATAAAAAAATTCTAAGTACTTCCTAGGACAATGTAATTCTAAATATACACTTAAAATTTCAAGTAAATCAGTTGAAATTTGTTTGAGTAATGTTTCCGGCCGATTTGAAAATTGCAGTTTTGAGATAAACGCGTTTAAAGTTTTAAGTAGTAGAAAATCATGAATAATTTTTCAATACCTTTAATCTGCGATGTCTGCACCATACAGTTGGCCTTCCAGATTAGTGTTTTGCTCCTGCATTTCATTTCTATTTGATTTTAAGGCGAAATCGATTTATGGAAAAATGTAGAGTGTCCTAACCACTTAAGGGATCATTCTGGTTTAGATGCTAAAAAAAAGGTTATTTTTGTAAATTTTCAAAGAGATTATTATTATAGATTTTGATATAAAATTTGTTGAGCTCAATAAATACACTCTCGAAATGCATAAAAAATTTTTTTTACTGATTTCAAACACTTTTTATACGCAAACATGACAGGCAAACGTACACGCAGAAAAAAAAAACTGTAGAATCAACAGATGTCATTTGCTGGAATAGGGACAGCAGATTTTTTTTGTAATATTTACAGATTTTTCTGTTGGATTCACAGATTGTTTGTAAACTCAACAGATGAACCTGTAAAATCTACAGAATTGTCTGTTAGAATTACGGATTTCAAGGAAAGAGAGAAATCCGCAATTCTAACAGACATGTCTGTAGATTTTACAGGTTAATCTGTTGAGTTTACAAACAATCTGTGAATCCAACAGAAAAATCTGTAAATTTACAAAAAAAATCTGCTGTCCCTATTCCAGCAGATGACATCTGTTGATTCTACAGTTTTTTTTCTGCGTGTAACTTCTCAAAATGTAGATATGTCGTTGGCGGCATTGATATCTTAATAACGGCTCATCTGAAACGAAAAAATCAAGAATACTTAGATTAAGTATGATTGTAACTCTCGTACATTCTATAGATAATAAAATTTATTGATAAATAACAAAATGGCGCAAATTAAAGAAAAAAACAAGGTATTTTTTCACTGTTTTTGCAGTAAATTTAGATTGTAAATGATAAAGTAGATTATTTTATTCTATATAGAAACACATTTATTTAACTCCGCCATTGCCGGTCCCAAGCCCGGATGAGAAAGGAGGAGGGGGCACACAGACAGCAACATGACACAACACATTACAGCGACACTAAACACAACACACCTAACAACCGAGAGAGCGTTCTGTGGGCGGGCAGGGTCTCGCCGAGGTGAACGCATGAGTCCAAGCACGGAGCAGACGCGTCCTGCAGCCCACCAACGGTAGTAGCCGCAAGGACTCTGCCAGCAGTAGGGCTGTTGCCGTCAGGATGGCTGCCAAGGGAGCCCTATAGACGGGCTTTTCCCTAGTTATGGGCCTGCCGGGCGCACGTGCCACGACGGTTGTTCTGCGACTTTCAAGCGCGTGAGGACGCGGTGTGGAGCGAAAGCATCAGGGGACCATGAACAGGTCTCTTGATGCCGAATGAACGTACATGGAGTGAATGCGGGGGGCCCCTTAATCGGGGTATCGCCCCAAATGCGTATGCGGCGATGACGCTGAACTTCCCGCGTGCGCTCTTGCGGTCACACTACAATCACATGCACGACACCGACACCCACACACACCAGAATGAATGGGACGCTGAGTGAATGAGGCTGCGGCCGGCGCCTGGTGGATATTCCCGATAGACTAGCCAAGGGAGGAGTAGTAGCCTCTCGACCAGGGTAGGACGCGATGTCAGTACCTCACCTCTGTGGAAGTAATATGGGTAACCGTAAGTCCCTCCGGTGTTCGACCGCGAAGGGCAAAGATCCCGTGAAACCACATGTTAATCTGGGAAAACCGCTCACGATCCTACTGTCTGGAGCCAATGTCGGGGTTGAAATCATGGACGTCCGGGCGCAGGAATGAAGGATTACCTGGTCAGTATTTCCTTATATCCGACGCTGCGTAGGATAAATCGCACACCGTCTAGCCTGAAGTCCGGGTCAGGTGTCGGGGCGGACTCGGCACCGCTCGGTCGATAGGGGTGACGTTAAACCTTTAGCATCATTATGGCGCGGGCCTATCTCGTAACCTTTTACTAGTTTCATCTAATGTGCCGATAGGATCGACCATCCGATAAGCCGCTTCTCGGTTTCGGCGCACTTAACTAGGGATCCATATAGGCGGGGATAGTAGCCCTACCGCGGTAGGGCTCCCATGATGGGCGAACCGTCTTAAGTCACGACAGTTTTGATATGAATATTTTAAAAAATAAAGGAGGTGAAGAGTTGAAGGCGTCAGATACGCCCTCACACACTTCTCCAGGGGCTGAGGGATGGAAAGACGTCCTTCAGCTCCTGAAGGAGCAAAGCACGAAAATGGAAAAGTTGGCCAGGGCTCTCAGTGTCATCCAGCAGGGTATGCTGAGAAATAACCCTGGCCACGTAAAGGACAGTGTTAACGAGGCATCAGAGGTGTTGAGCGGAATGCTCAACACCCATAAATGTCTTGTAGAAAGCGGGATGGAAATCCAGAAGAAGCTGGAATCCCACCCCGCCTCAAAAAAGATGGGTATCTTCCGGAGACTGCGCTCTGCGTCTCTGGGAGATACCCCCAAGAAGCTGACAAAGGGGGAGAAGAGGGTTGCTCCTTCTCCCCCCGAAGATCGGCTTCCCAAGAAAGGGAAGGGCGGCATATCGCCGTCTTATGCCGCGGCCACCAGAGGCCAGACCCCAAAAAAGGATGGGGAATGGCAGCTGGTGGAGAAGAAGAAAAAGAAGAAAAAAAAAGAGAAGAAGAAGAAAGAGGTTCCTGTGCCCTCCGCGCAGGAACACAAAACAAAGGGAAAGTTGCCGAGGCGCTCCCCGGCCGCGAGGTCGGGCGACGCCATCAAGGTGTCGGCGAAGGACGGCCAGTCCTACGCCGACATCTTGAGGGAAATGAAGGCGAAGGTCGACCCCCGGAAGGCAGGACTTGAGGTCCTGTCTATCCGGAGGACCAGGAAGGAAGAAGTCCTTTTGGTCCTCAAAAGGGGGGAGACGTTTCGGCCTTCCGAAAGGAGCTCGACCTGGCGGTCGGGGAAAGGGCGCAAATTTCAGCCCTGGTCTCGACGAGGTCCCTCGAAATTAGGGACCTCGACGAGACCGTTGAAAAAGAAGAGGTTGTGTCTGCCCTGTGCTTGGCATTGGGCAGACCGGCTTTTGAGGGGTCCTGCAGGCTCTTCACCCGCTTTGGTGGGGTGAAGACTGCAGTGATCCGGCTGGCTGAGGCAGACGCCGCGCGTCTGCTTCAGCTAGGTAAGTTGAGGATCGGGTGGGTAGAGTGCCGCATTCGCGAACACCTGGAAGTCGCCCGCTGCTTCAGGTGCCTTGGGTACGGCCACGGGTCCCGGGGCTGCAGCAACCCCGACAGGAAAAACGCCTGTTGGAGGTGCGGCGCCACGGGACACTTGGCCGGGACCTGTAAGGCACCACCAAGGTGCCTGTCATGTGCAGACAGGGGCGAAAAAGATGTCGCCCATGTGTCGGGGAGCGGCTCCTGCCCGGTCTTCCGGGAAGAGCTTCGGAGGTTGAGAGGCAGGAATTGAAGTTCCTGCAACTCAACCTCGGAAGGGGGAAGGATGCCCAGGACCTCCTGATGCAGACTGCCAGGGAGAGGGGGGCTGATGTGCTGCTCATTAGTGAGCAGTACAAGTGGTCCGATAACTCTGCTTGGTATCAGGATGCATCAAGGAGGGCCGGCATCCTTGTTTGTAACCCTGATTTGGGCGTCGGGGACTTCCTGGAGACCGACGCGGGGTTCGTCTGGGTGGAGGTTGCGGGTGAGCGTGTGTACAGCTGCTACTTCTCCCCCGGCGATCCCTTCGATGTCTTTGAGACCCAGATCCTCCTCCTTGAGGAAAGCCTTCGTGAGGCCATCGGGCGATCCCTCATAGGGGGGTACTTCAACAGTAAGTCGCCCGAGTGGGGTGAAGCCCGCCTAGATAGGAGGGGAATCTTGGTTGGCGAGATGGTCGCTAGGAACGAACTGATCGTCTTGAATCAGGGCGGGGAATTTACGTTCAGACGAGGAGCGGGGGGGTCAATAATTGATCTCACAATTGCCGCACCTCGCCTCGCTTCAAGGATAAGCGACTGGTCGGTCCTCGAGGTAATAACCTTGAGTGACCACCGGTGCATCGAATTCACACTAGAACAACGGTGTCAGGCGGTGGATAAGGGTAGGGGCGGCGAAGGAAGGAGCCCCTCCTGGAACACGAGACGACTCAGCAGGGAAAGACTTCGCGAACACCTCGAAGAAACCAGGCTCATCGATGAGCTTGGTTGGGTCTGCCCTGCTGGGTCGTTTGAAGCTGCTGTGCGCTCGGTGAGGCAGAAGGTGGTCGCGGCTTGCGACTACTCGATGCCTCGCCGTGAGCGCAGGCAAGCCAAGGGTTCGATGTACTGGTGGAACGACCAGTTGGCAGCTCTACGTCGAGAATGCCTCGCAGCGCGGCGAAAATTCACCCGTTCAAAGGGGGATGCTACGCTGCACGAGGCATGGAAAGGGGCAAAAACAGCTTTGAAGCGAGGCATAAAGAAAAGCCGACTTCAATGCTGGAAAGACTTGATCGGTGAGGTCGAGAAGGACCCATGGGGTCTCGCCTTTCAAAATAGTCACCAAGAGATTGGTGGCTAGAAGAAAGACCCCGGGCCTGGATAATCCCGATCGAGTCCAGTACATTGTGTGTAGCTTGTTTCCACACGTGGAGCCGTTCCAAAGACAGGACCGAAGTTCCTGCGTGGTCCGGCGCGAAGAACTCTTCACTCTCGAAGAACTAAAGAGAGCGGGTGGAAGGCTTAAGGCAAATACAGCGCCAGGTATCGACGGGGTGCCGAACGAGATCCTCAAAGAGGTGATCGGGGCGTACCCAGAGATCCTCCTAGAAGCCTTTAACTCCTGTCTTCGGGAGGGGAGGTTCTTCGCAGATTGGAAGAAGCAGAGGTTGGTCCTGCTGAGGAAGGGCAACAAACCTCTAGGGGTCGCCTCGTCGTATAGACCAATATGCCTATTGGATACAATGGGGAAGCTTCTGGAGGAGTTGATTCTACAACGGCTTCAGGCTCTCTTGGTCGGGGAGAACGGGCTCTCGGAAAACCAGTTCGGATTCAGGAAATGCAGGTCCACGGTGGACGCCATCCAAGCTGTGGTTAACATCGCCACAAATGCAAGAAAAGGAACTGGTAAGCGTAAGGGATTCTGTGCGTTGATTAGCATTGACATACGCAATGCGTTCAATACCGCGAGATGGAACATCTGCATCGAGGCGATGGTGCGGAAAAAGGTTCCAGACTACCTGTTGCGAATGATAGATGACTATCTGAGCGACAGGTGGGTGATATATGAGGGCGACAAATGGTCTCTCAAGGAGGAGATGACATGTGGCGCCCCTCAAGGGTCGCGGGTGGGTCCACTCGTTTGGAACGTCATGTACGACGATTTCCTGCGCATGGACCTGCCTGCTGGAACGAGCATCGTCGGCTTCGCGGATGACGCACTTGTCGTGTGCGCCGCTGACGACGTCGGAATCCTAGAGCTGAGGATCAATGAAAGTCTGTGGCGAGCGAAGCGCTGGTTGGATGGCAGAGGTCTTAAATTGGCCCCTGAGAAAACCGAGGCTTTGCTCGTTACGGACAGGAGATCCTTCCAATACCCGAGGATCGTTCTCGGAGAGCATGAAGTCGAGTGGAAAACAAGCATTAAGTACCTGGGGGTGCAGCTGGATCGTAGGCTTAGCTTTGGCGAACACCTAAAGATCGCAGCCGCCAAAGCCATCCAATGTGGAGCAAACTTGGCCCGGCTTATGCCAAACATTGGTGGACCCAGGGAAGCGAAAAGAAGATTGGTGGCGAGCGTGGTCCATTCGAAGCTGCTTTATGCAGCTCCGGTCTGGGCCAATGCCTTGCAAAACCATGCTATTCAGAAGAAGCTGTTCTCGGCGCAGAGACTTGTCGCGCTGAGAATAGTTTCGGCATATAGAACTATCTCGACGAGCGCTGTGCTGGTACTGGCGAGCGTCCCGCCAATAGATTTATTGGCGGAGGAAAGGCAGGAAACCTTTCAGCTTCGCAAGGAGCTTACCTGCGCCGACCTGCAGGAAATCGCTCGCGCGAAGGAGGCCATTCGCAAGGATGGAAGGCGCAGACTCGTCGAGAAATGGCAGATGAGATGGCATGGTGAGCAGACAGGGAGATGGACCTACCGCCTGATCCCGGAGCTCGCCACCTGGCTGAACAGAAAGCACGGAGAAGTCGGCTTTTACTTGGCACAAGCGCTCTCGGGCCATGGCTGTTTTAACGCGTACCTGAGGCGCTTTAAGAAGAGAGACGAGGAGACGTGTTGCTACTGCGATTCCCCGGTGGATAACGCAGAGCACGCACTCTTCGTCTGCGCAAAATGGGGTGTGGCTAGGGGGGTCCTCGGTCAGGCGGTGGGTTCCGAACTTACTCCTGACACGATGGTCCCCCTCATGCTCCAGTCTGAGCGGTTCTGGACGCTCATCGAGTCATTCGTCACACTTGTGATGAAGACGAGGGAGCTTGATGGGCGTCGGGAGCGAAACAACGGGGAGGGCCAGTAGAAATCGCATCGGGGCCTGCGCCCGCGGTCCTGCGTCTCGGGTAGACTTGACTGTCCGCGTCGTTCGGGGGAGGAATCTGTTTGTTTCTCCCCTGGGTGGCGCGGCTGGTCGGTTGTCCTAGTGGGCGGGTGGCCGCGGGTGGAAGTTCCGAGCGAACGGATGACGGAAGAGTCGCACGCGACTTTAATGGAACCAACCACCCGTGAAGTTCAAAGCCGAAAGGCGGTTCCGCGGGTGGTGTATTGGTTCGAGAGAGGGGGTTTTCTGGTTTTAACAGGTATGCCTAGACCCGTCCTAGGAGAGTCCTGTACAACGTCTATAAAAGATTTTGCCATTTTTCCTCCTCACCAAAAAAAAAAAAAAAAAAAAAAAAAAAAAAAAAAACACATTTATTTCAAAATTATTTATCTAATTATTTCATTATTATTTACCTTATTATTATGTATCTGAAAAATTAGCTTAAACTATAAGCATTTATACACATTTATACACATCACGAAAATTAGAGCAAGAAAGTTTGGTGATATTGATAATAAAATTAATTTTAAATCAAATATTTCTAGAGTATTTTTAAATGTTTTTAACTGTTCAAAAATAATCTGCACTATTTTTGATATTTCACGATTTACTGTTTGATTAATGCTGTCCTGATTAAGCGCTTCCTTTCAGCGGCAATTTAAGACTTATTCAGAGTAAAAACAAAAGCTTACGCACGCTAATCAAGGTGCTTACGGAAGTTTAATCCGGGTTTAGCGGAGACTTAAATATTCCTTGTAAACTCCCGACCGATGTTGGGGATTACTAAGTGGAAGTGAATAAGACTAGCTTTGCTTGAAAGTACCGAGAGAAGCAACTTTCTCACAGGATAAGACGTAGAGAAGTTTCCTTGCTCGACCTCATTACCGGGAGAAATAAAATCGATCGGAAACATATATGAAGATGTGGCAGTAGATAATTTTATGTTTTATTAATCACGTTTTATCAAACTATTACTAAAATAATTTTTGAATATTTGAATTAAAAAAATTTTTAAATATTTCAAAATATTTCAAACGTTTCAAGAGATTTTAAAGATTCTGAAAGAATTTAAATTCAAAAGATATGGGATTTAAAAAGCACTCAGACAAGAGTTTTGTTGATACAACAAGAATTTGAATGAATAAATAAAATAAATACATTGATATAGAGTCAATTGTCGTTTTGGTTAATTAAACTAAATTTGTTATTTTTTTATTTGATATTCAAAAAAAATTTTAAAGAAATTTTTTAGAATTTAAAAACTAACAGATCTTACTAGACTTCATGCATTTTACGCTATTCAAAATTCCCATTTTTATATTTATTTGGGAACCTGGTTCGGTCCCTATGCTAGAACCCATAGGACCGGCTCTACCATATAGGAGAAATAGGCAACCGCAAAAAATTAAAGTGCTGCAATGACTTAAATTTATGTTACAATTCTATGAGAAAGATTGAAAAATTGTATTAATTTAATTGGAAAATCTTGATTTTCATTGATTTCATCGCGAAAATATAACTCCACTCTCTAAATCTGAATCAGTCAAATGTTCACTGATTGAATCAGTGATTTGCCTTTTCACTGATTCATCAGTGAAAAAATATTTTTCACTGTTAAATCAGTTAATTTTCACTGAAATAATCAGTGAAAAAATATTTTCCACTGTTAAATCAGTCAATTTTCACTGAAATAATCAGTGAAATTTGACTGATTCAAATTTAGAGAGCAGATTGCTTAATATAGAGATAAATTAGTCTATCTTCAAATTGAAAGGGACAAATATTTATTCTGCATAGGGCACCCAATTTTCTTAAGTTGGGCCTGAGAACCCATATTGTAATCCGCTTAGGAACCCATCTTATTCCTTATATGGAAATTTGCAACAAGAATTTTCCATTTGATCTATTGAAAAAATGTTGACAATTTCAAGCGACTAGACGAAATCTAAATTTTACGAGTTTTAGTAATTACATAAATTAAATTTAATTTGAGTTTGGACTTTTTCTAATATCAATTCATAATAAAATTCTATCAAAGGTTTATAATATACTCGTAATACTATACTACAGAATTTCACCCTTTCAAATAATATAAACCCTTGAGTTTTAACTATAGAGTAGAAAAATGTGCCGAGTTAGGGAAACAATCGAAGTAGGGAAAAAGTAAAGAGCGAGTCAACAACTGGGCTTCAAATTAGCTCTCGATGGACGGAACCCCGATGAAAGCGTTCCAGGATTATTCAGAGGGAGCTATAAAAGTGGTTGGGAAGAATCGCCTTATAATTAGTATAGCCACGCAGGACAATGAGTTGCACTGAAGCAAGTTGAGTCTCAAGGGTTGAACCAGTCGGGACCACTCAAGTACTTGAAAGAATGCGTTTCAATGTGACATATGCAAACGCGTTAAAAAAGCTCTTTTTTCCTTTTATACGAAACAAAATAAACGTCCTTTTATTTCCTAATTGATCATAACAACATAATTTTTTCAAAACAATATTTAGTGACGAAGAGATTTATATACTATACAATCCATTATTTTTTAAAGCATAAGGACAAAAAACCTAATTAATTTTTTTAATTTACACTGTTAAAAATTTTATTCATTTTAATAGACTTTAACATAAAAGTGGTCAATCAAAATTAACGGATTTGTATATTATATAAAATTAATATACATTCATAATAAGGTAGTTCATCCACGATAATTAGACCTCAACCAAAAATAAATAATTTTGAAGGGCTAATTGGAAAGAGATTTTATTTTTACCCGAACTTTTTCTCTTATCGTTTCATACCAAATTTTAAAAAATGATGTGATTCTAATAAACCCTGGATCATTTTTTCAGGAAGTGAAAAAATATTTTTTACTGTTAAATCAGTCAATTTTCACTGAAATAATCCGTGAAATTTGACTGATTTACAGTAACCTCTTTTTAGCTATTTGAATCAGTCAAATTCCACTGATAATCAGTAGGTTTTGACTGATTCAAATTTAGAGAGTACAACTTAACCGTTTCCAATTTTCCAAAATGAATAATTTACTACCAAATTCTTTTTCCTGAAAAAATGATTCGTGATTTATTAGAATCGAACCATTTTGTAAAATTTGTTATGAAGCGACAAAGAAAAAAGTTCGGCAAAAATAAAATCTGTTAAATACATTATTTTTCTGCATTTTGAATTATTTTCTTGAAAAATAATCTTTTCTCTTTCAAATTAGCCCTTCAATAATAATATTGCTATTCTCGAAAGCAAAATTATCTATTTTTGCCTGAGGTCTAATTTTCGTGGATGAACTACCTTAAATTTAATAACTTTTCAATCAAAATATATTAAAATTAACAAACATTATTTAAATATATACACATGTGTATTAAAATTAAAATAAAAGCTTGTATTTTTTAAGATGAAAATATTTTAAATTTAATATACGTTACTGAAAAAGCTTCCATTGCATATAATGGAAGTTTAATACAGAAATTTCCAACATTGAACTCTCAGAATTTTTTACATCCCACGCATTATGTTGTATATGGTTTACAATTATGTACTTATGTCCAATAAATATTCCTTATATTTTATTTGACGTGAAGAAAATAAAATTTTTACGTGAGGAATCTGAAAATAGTTCTTACATAACTGATTGACGCCCCTCTACCTTATAATAATAAAATTTCTCAAGCCCGTTATTTCATTGCTGTCGGTGATATTTTATATGACAAGATTCAAATTTACAATTTTACTAAATTACATTGGGTTGCCAAATTATTATTATACTCACTTTGTTTTTGTAAGTCGCAAAAAATAACTTATACTGTTAAAAATCTTATTAATTTTAATTGACTTTAATATACAAGTCGTTAATTAAAATGAATAGATTTGTATATTATGAAAAATTAATATACATTCATATTAAATATAATAACTTTTCAATAAAAGTATAGAAATATAAAATATAAATATAGAAATTTCTAACAGTGTAATATTAAAAATACACATATTAACATTTTTCCCTAAAAATAACATGAAGAATGCCAAAATTATGCATAAAACGACCTCAAGATGAAGTGCTTTTGTGAATTTTTGAGTAAGATATTGTGAAAAAAGTCCAAATTTCAAACATTTGAGAAATTATGAATCACTCCTGAAATAATTGACGTTTTTTTAATGTTCTTGGATTCATTTTAAAGGTTAAACGTAGAATATGAGAAACGAGCCAAAAACGTTATACTAATTTTTTCTTTAATTCTGAAAAACACCAAATTGAGAAGGAAAATGCGTGAAAATTTAAACTCGCAAAATTATTCATATAAGAATACTAAAAATAAATATATTCAATTGTTCAAGAAAATTTAATTAATTCATTATCACTTTTATATATTTTTTAAATTCTTTTTGAGTACCTGAATTTTTTCAATTTTCACGCCTTCTTTGTTCTCAGTTTAGACTTTTTCAGGATCTAGGGAAAAACTAATATCATTTTTGGCTCCTTTTTTACGTTCTACGTTAATTCGCCTTACCTTCACGTTTCAAATGTGTGGAAAAACATCTAAAAACATTATTTTTTTCGGGAGTCATTCATATTTTTAAAAAAATGTGACATTTGGACTTTTTTGTCAAAAACATTTCATATTTAGATTGTTTTATGATTTTAACGTCTTTCATCTTGTTTTTAGAGAAAAATTTTAATTTTTGTACACGGAGAAACTTTGTATAGCAATATATGTTTTATTTTATATTGATAATTCTAAAAAATATTAGGAATCTAGGGAAAATTAAGGTTTAATGGTAATTATTCCTAGCAGACTAGAAATTTTTCAAAGTCAAAATACTAAAGATTCAAAAAATAATATGAAATTTTAGTATAAAAAAAAGTAATTAAATAATAGACTAAGGCAAGTGTAGATGTGTTTGAATATTTATATTATTGCCGAATGAACACATTTTCCCAGAGATTGTATTATTTTTGAGCTAACATGAATTTTACAAACAAAATAATTCATTGACTGAATAACACTCCTTACATGACCACAAATAGGGACATCTACCTTATATCGTTAAACATAAAAAATAAAAATCCACAGAAAAACATTGTTTTCATGTCGAAAGATACAATATTAAGTGCTGATTAAAATTATATTGATGAAGAATATACTTCCTATTTTTTTCTCAAAAATTGCCAAAAACACTTCATCTTTAGGTCGTTTTATGCTTTTATGATCGTATTTTTATGATTTTAACGTCTTTCATCTTGTTTTTAGAGAAAAATTTTAATTTTTGTACACGGAGAAACTTTGTATAGCAATATATGTTTTATTTTATATTGATAATTCTAAAAAATATTAGGAATCTAGGGAAAATTAAGGTTTAATGGTAATTATTCCTAGCGGACTGTAAATTTTTCGCAGTCGAAATACTAAAGATTAGAAAAATACTATGAACCTTACTATAGGTTGTAGCAAACTTTGATACAATCTATAGTAAATTGTGATATAGGTTTTTTTCCCTAAATTGAAGCATAGTTTAGCAAAAATTGTAATTTCGGGTTTCTCCCTCTATTTTCAATATAAGGAGATTTCATGTGACCAACAAAAACAAAGTATAATAATTTGTCAACCCACTGTATGTTTCAATTTTGGTAAAAAATTCTATCTTTAAAATGCTTTTAGTTTATGATAAAAAAACGTTCCGCATGCGCAAACTTTGAAACACCCTCTACAAAAAATACGAACTTGAAGGCTTTTAAATCTGAAATTAATCCCACTTTTCAATCCTTACTGCTATGATCTATGAGGAAGCATAGTGCATAACACTTAGTCCCATAGATGAATGGGTGATGGGGTAAAAAAGCGTTAATAAGATAACACCAGGACTGGGCTATGGGATTGGGGGCGATTTGAAGTGGTTAGAGAAAATGAGGCAGGAACGATGGTACGAGTTTTTGTATTATACGGAGATTATCAACCTGCTCGGGACCCGATCCGTGTGCCGATGGGGGAGCCGATGACGCAGTAGGTGCCGAAGGGCGAAGAGTAAAGGGGGTTTTTCGAGTTGGGGAGTTGCAATGTGATGGGGGCATATAAGCACGCACACGGTACATCCCCTTGGGACAGGGCCGCTCTTTATGCTCGATATAATACCGCTCTCAAAACATACACACTTCGCTCGCTCTCTTAATGTCCACCTATTCTGTCTATGTACGTACTTCAGGGTTCAACAATATAATACTTACACGCAATGTGCGTTACACTGGATACTGTACCCACTGTCACGAGTAACCCAAGTCATATGGTTACAGCCCATGTCCTCAAATTGCAATCAACCAAATGATCTTTCTTTAGGTCCTGAAAATTCAATGATGATATAGACATTTTTTAAGCATTTTCTTTCACAAAATAAATTATTTATACACTGAGAAAAAAATTCTATTGAATTTATAGCATTTCTGCTAAAAGCATGTATATCATTGATTCCAATCACACGGAGAAAAATGGATATTGACCCATAATATCTACATATTGAGGCACAATGTCAGTAGCATTGAACTATGTGACAAACAATTAGATATTCTGCTTCAATGCCTGCAGATATTGAAAAAAAGATATTAACCACCAGTATCTCAGATATTGAGCTTGATTATCTCAGATATTAAAAATGAATATTCTAGAAACTAAACTTCTGAATATCCTGGTTAGTAAACTTGAATGTCTGAGGTACTAGAGTTGAATATCTCAGATAGTTAACATCAATATCAGGTATACTGAAAAGGTAAGTTATAGATATTACAGCTCAATGTCTAAGATACTCAAAAAATTATTTTAAAGGTTATGAAATAACTACATATTCAGTTTTTAGAAAAAAGTCAAATTATATTTTATCATGTACATAAGTATATAGCAGATTTATACTTCGCTCTCATTTTCATTATTTGGCATGTCTAAAATTAATTTAATGTTCTTGTTAGAAAATTAACCTCAACACTAAGGTTAGATTTCATTCTCGCCTATAAACCACATATATAGAGAAAATATATAACTTATATCTTTTACTTACTGCATCTCAAGTTAAACACCCGATCTTTATTCCATTGAAAACACTTATTAGAATTTTTACGAAACTTTCAAAATTTTTCTTTACGGCACGCTGCAAGCATGCAAGCAGATTTCAATGAGCGCGAAAAAGTGATCACATGACCTTTATATATATGCGCGCGCACTTCATGCTTCAATATCTAAACTATTGAACTTGAATATCAAATGTTACTTCTCGGGAAAATCTTATATATTGAAAAAAAAAATTTAATATTGCGTGTCAATATCTAGATATTATGGATGAATATCTCCTATTTGAATATCTACTTTTCAATATCCATTTTTCTCCGTGGCAATATGTTTTAGAATTGGTAGCATATGTATCAGTTTTATTGGCATATTTTTTTTAATCAATAATATGCTCTTTAAATCTGAATTAGTCAAAATCTACTGGTTATCAGTGAAATTTATTAGACTCTAATTTCAGACAGATAGACATAATAAACTTTACCATTATGATGGGACTTTTTGACAACTTTTTCCAATAGTTCTGGTTCACTCTCTGAAATGGTACATCTTCTCATAAAACGTAATACATTTAGCCATCAAATTTCTTTCCATGTATGTACCCGGGTCAAAATTTCAAAATTATTTTAAGCACTTTGATACTTAAATTTTATTGTCTTAAGGCGTAAAACTAGGAAAACATTTCAGGGCATATTTGAAAGTATTTTATGTATGAAAAACATTTTTCCTTCTGAAATTTTAACGGCAGATTGTATATTAGTATGCGCATTGTTATAATTGAAATTTTCAATCTAGAGGTTAAATATCATATTTCTTGAATCAGTTTTTACCAAACGGTATCGTCTGTATTGTTAATTTACCATTACCGTAAAAAACAGTTTTTGTAGATTATTTATGTTCCAAAATAGTGTGCTGTGCTGCAAAATAATCTTTGAAAAAGGTCAGTCAAGTATAAAATATATAGATTTATCACAAATACGTACCGGCAAATTCAGTTGCCGATATTTGTGTCCAACGTACTAAAACTTCGCAATTTCTTAAATTGTCACTAAAAAAGGGCTCATTTCGTTGTATTGAGTTGGCAACAAAGTTATTTCGTTTTTTTTCATTATTTTCAAAGCAAGTTTATTAATACAAATAATAAACATTAATCAATTATGTATTAACCATTTTGTTCGATGACCTTTTGCCATCTTTCAGTTAGCTTCATAATTCCGCTGTCGTGGAAAGTTTGGTTCTTAGAGGCAAAAAACTGAATCAACTCATTTTTGACAGCCTCATTGGAATTGAATGTGTTTCCATTCAAATGGTTTTGAAATGAACGGAATAAATGATAATCGGATGGTGCAAGGTCAGGATTGAGCTGAAGTTTGTGACGTCTCGTGTGACGAATTTTTTTTTCTTTTTTCGTCGTATGATCAACAAGACTATTTGCAGAATAGTGATTTTTGACCAAAAAACATGTTTTACTGCGAAAAATAAATTTTTAAAGTTTGACCCCGGGAAGTCATTTATGGACAAACTCGTCAAATTATCTCGAAAACTTACAGAGAGGCGTAAAAATTGACTTCAGTTTTTGATTGCAGTCACATTGTGCTACATTTAAAAAAATATAAATTAAAATTTATGTTTGCGGAACGAGACAAAAATTTTTAAAGTTTGACCTGGGAAGCCATTTATGGACAAACTCGTAAAATTATGACCAATTGGATGACCAAAGATGTATATGGTCTGGCGTTATCTTGGTGGAAGATGACGCCATTACGAGTTGCCAGTTCTGCCGTTTTTCCTTGATTTCTTTGTTCAATTTCACTAGCTGACGACAGTAGACATTCGAATTGATAGTTTGGTTCCTTGAGAGCAGCTCAAAATAAACAATACAAAATAAATCCCACCAAACACTCAGCATCCCGTGTGGAAATTTTGTCATGGCGCTAGCCAGGCCCCAACCAGGAACCTTTTCGGAAGTAATAAAGTAAAATGTGACGAAAATGACCGTCTGGAATCTCCATTTCAAATTAATGCAAAACAATAAATAAACAACAAAACTCGTAACTTTTTTTTTACTGAATAATCTATGAAACGTCAGCTGTCAAATACTATATACGGTCTGAAGTTTGCAATGGAAAAGAACGACTTTGAACGATTAAAGTCATCTAGCAGAAAAAAGCGAAATGACTTTGTTGCCAATCCAATATTGAAGTTGCTATTGGTCTTTGAACATTGCTTAGTTGTACGAAAGTGATAATTTGAAAATATTGATTATACATTAGTAGAAAAATTTAATTAGCCAAAAATAGAAAAAAGATAATGAGCAGCGGTTGAACAAAATGTTTATTGTGATGAAAAACACGAACAAAAGCCTCTTAGTTGTATCATAATATATGTTAACTTGATGGTCACAAATAAGGATCTCCCATGGGCATAAGTAGGATCACGGTAGACACAAATAGAGTCACGGGGGAGACAAATATGTGCATTTGCAAATAATTCAAAAAAGTAATTAAATAATAGACTAAGGCAAGTGCAGATGTGGTTGAATATTTATGTTGTTGCTGAATGAATATATTTTTCTACATGTTGAATTATTTTTGAGCTAACTAGAACTTTACAAACAAAATAATTCATTGACTGAAAAACACTCCTTATAAGGGCATCTACCTTCATTCTACATCTACCTTGTATCGTTGAATATAAAAAACAATAATCCACAACAAAAAATTGTTTTCATGTCGAAAGATACAATATTAAGTGCTGATTAAAATTATGTTGATTAAGAATCTACATCCTATGAATAAAAAATCATAAAGAAAACGTTTGTTTTGGGCTCGCGCAGTGGACTACCTCCTTAATATTCTTCTTAATCAGTAACGAATGCTCTATTTTTATTTAAGGTATCACACCACTCTAGCCGTTTCAAAAAATCGATTTTTTTTGCATTTTTCAAAAGTATATGTATTCAAAAATATTATTAAAATCGCTGATTAAGCATAAATAAGATTTTTTTACGATTTTTCGAGAAAAAAACTTTAAATTTTGAGAAAGATATGTGTATCATTCAGTATCATTCTCAAAATTAAAATATTGGTAACACCAAATTTACAAAAAAAAAAACTTTCAGGTAGTTAATCCACGAAAATTAGACATCAGGCAAAAATGGATAATTTTGCTTTCAAAAATAGCATTATTATTAAAGGGCCATTTTGAAAGAGAAAAAATTAATTTCCCTGAAAAAAATTTGAAATACAGAAAAATAATTTTATTAATAAACTTTTTTTTTGCCTCAACTTTTTTTCTTATCGCTTCTTACCAAATTTTGAAAAATTATGCGATTTTAATAAATTACAAATCACTTTTTCAAAAAAAGATTCCCTAAAACTGAACCATTTCCAATTTTCGAAAATGAATAAATTATTATCATATTCAGCAATTTGTTTATAAAAATTTCGTTTTGGAAAATGTTTTTTTAATGGTTTCAGCCATTGAAGAATTTATTTTTAAAAATCAAAAGCGGTGAAGTTGTGGGAAATCTTTTTTCTGAAAAAATGATTCATGATTTATTAGAATCGCATACACGGAAAAAATTTGTCGCTTAAAAAGTCATCGACTTTGTATAATACTCGTGGATAGGTTAGAAAGTCGACTAAACATTATGAGCCTCCTTATTGAAGAATATGATAGATAGTCGCTGAAAATTTAAAACGTAAAATCGAAAGTTTAAGTGACAGTCGTGGAAAATTTAAAACACCGTGGGTTGGGTTCCATTGTCTCTAAACCAGGCATCGAAAGTCTAAGTGACAGTCGAAGAAAATTTTGAACAGTGTAAAAAGGTAAATATTATTTTCTGTGATACGATCCTGCACTTATATAGATTAATTATTTTTCACTTTTACATTACCTATATAATCCTAATATGAACTTACCATTATATTTAACACTGCACATTACAGAAACGCAATTTTTTATAAACACTTCGCAGCACCGAGAATCGAACGCTCGCACGCACGCACGCACGCATCCTAACCTAATTCTAATCGCACGCCTTAACCCGCATATCCGTTACATGTCATGGAGACTTGTGTAAAATATTTGGATCACATTCAGAGTTTGAAGGCAAATCTAAAATAATAGATAAATTTCAAATTTGACGTAATACACTTTATCAAGGTAAACATATACTTACTCGGAACTAATTCTTCAATGTACGCTTCAATCCAGATTCAAACGAAACCAAACGACACGTAATCTCAAAATCTAACCAAAATTATTACAAAAACATAAAGCTGAGCTGCATTGTCTGCTGTGCGATGCTACGAATTACGTTTCTGCGCATCGCTTTTTGCGACTGTCGAAGAAATTTTAGAAGACGGCATATAAAATCTGATGGACTTTAGAATACAATTTACAAAACTATTTGTTTGAATTACTTTAATTTCAAATTATTCGATAGTCTTTTAAAATCTATGACAAATGAATCCAAAGATTATGAAACTTTTCATTACTTCTTAGAAAAGATCAGTTAGTGTTTAAAATACTTTTATAATAGTAAATACGCGACTTTTTTTCTTCGACCTGGTTTTCTAAAAGTTAGTCGACTTTTTTCTACTATTTCCTAAAAGTCATTGAAACCTTACAAGACTTTCTCCGATTTTACTTTCTGTCCACGACTCTTCGAATAGTCTGTTAAATTTTAAGCGACAAATTTTTTCCGTGTAATTTTATAAAATTTGGTAACTAGTGATAAGAAAAAAAGTTGGGTCGAAAATAACATTTATTAATAAAATTATTTTTCTGTCTTTCAAATTTTTTTCTTGTAAAATAATCTTTTCTCTTTCAAAATAGCCCTTCAATAATAATATTGCTATTCTTGAAAGAAAAATTATCTATTTTTGCCTGAGGTCTAATTTTCGTAGATGAAAACTATCTCAAATGCGTTTTTTTCGAAACGATGTTTTTCCTTCTTTTGCAGATGAATTTTTTGAAACTACTAAACCGATCCTCTTGTATTTTTCACCTCATATTCCTTACAACCTTAGCTAACTTTCGGTGTACGGCAGATAAAAAATAAATTTCTAAATCAAAAAACCATCTTCTAAAGAATCGTTTAATTTGAAAAATAAAATCAACTAAAAAGCGTGTTTTGATTATTACGAAAATGTCATTTTCAATGCATAGATTAGTTTGAATATAAAACTCTTTATGTACCCAGAAACAAACCTAATTTAAATAATTTGCTGCAGTCTACATGGCTTTTTCCAAGGGATGAGAGGGTTTGGTTATAGGGTTAGAAAAAATAAAGGAACTGTAGTACGAAAAGCTTGTGCAACTCGGACTATATTGAAGCAATGTCGGTTCGATTCAAGTATACTGGGCAATAGTCTTAAAAAATTAACGTGTTTCTTTTCTAGGTAGTGACGTGACATTAGAAGAGGATGGGTCACTCTGGCCGCTTTACGGTCTCGTTCGAAGTTGCCTGATTTTGTCTGATGGTCAGCCAACTATATTTTTCTCAGTTTGTAGTGTACTCTGGATTTTTATAGTTGTAGTTGTAGTTATACTATAGATATATGTATTTTGTGTGGCATGTCTGGTTGGCCAGTAGTCATGACTCTTTCTCCACTTCCGCCAGCGCCGTCCACAAGCTGCTGCGGCTGGTCCCTCTCTTTATCTTTTCTTCCTTTTTATTTTTGCTCCACTCAATCTCCTTCTCTCTTTCTTCTACACCCCACTTGAATGGACGCCTCAGCGATTCTCCGTGGACCAACCCCTTAGCTTTCTCATTCCCGGCCCTATTCTGCCACCCCCAGGCCATCTCTTCGTCGCCTGTCGTCTGTCCACAAGGTTAGGTGCCCTGCTTTGATTTCCGTCAGCAAACACTGCAAATTCCTATTGGTCTCTCCGCTGTCCACTATCGCTTCAAGTTCCGTTGAAATAACGCACCCCACGATCGGCCAATTTTCTCCTCGTGGTCACACATTTTTTATGAGATTCCACTTCCGGCAACTTAGACACAAAAATATCAGATAGGAAAAGTTCTCTCAAATCTCTGCAGGAACAAAGATGCTCTCTAAATCTGAATCAGTCAAATTTTCACTGATTGAATCAGTGATTTGCCTTTTCACTGATTCATCAATGAAAAAATATTTTTCACTGTAAAATCAGTCAGTTTTCACTGAAATAATCAGGGAAATTTGACTGATTTACAGTAATCTTTTTTTAGCTATTTGAATCAGTCAAATTTCACGATAATCAGTAGATTTTGACTGATGATTCAAATTTAGAGAGTGGGCTGCTAGTTAAAATAAACTTTTATTTTATTTTATTTATGGCAACCAGATTTCTCTAAAAAATAAGTCTTTTGAAATATTATCAAGTTTTTCGATTTTTTTTCGGTAAAAAGTTGCCAGATTATAAAGTTTGAAGTGCCTTGTTGACATTTAATTTTTTAGGACTGAGTGTAAATATTGTTGATAAATTTGTTTTTTAATAATAGGGCTTATATGTAATTGATAAGAATCATTTCAGAATATTAACTTCAGTGCATGTTCAAATCTCTGAGACAATTTATTATTAGAATTTAATTAAACTCGACGATACGCATGTCTCTTTAAAAACAACCTTAGGAGAATTGTAAAAATAATCATATTTTTTTCGTTATATTACATTCTTTAAATTTCGAAATTTTAATAGCAACAAGTTATAAACTTAGTATTACTAATATTAAATATTATTCGTGTTCTTAGTTGGCTTTAGGGTTCAGAAAAAATGCAACTCAAAGTTTCATATTTTTATACATTTAGACTCAGATTGGAGTCCTTATCAGTGAGAATTTATTTCTGTTATTTTATTAAATAGCCGTGAAAAATTAATCCAAGTGACACAGTAACAAATTTTTTCTCTTTTATTAGTATTACTTACCTGAATAAAATAAATGCAAGGGCGTGATGCTTCGCTCTTAACTTAAATTCTGAAACTGCGTCAGTAATAATATTATCCAACCTTTTCTATATCAAACCCGTATGAATGTATTGTTCAATTTATTACCTAATATAATTATCTGTTATTTCCTGCGAAATTACTTATAATACTGCCTTCAGTCTTTGATTTTTTATTGTAACCCTTAAATTTAACCAACTTTATGGTGTTTAAAAAAATGAGTTATTATAATACATGACCAATGACAATAATGACTAATAAATACTATGAAGAAATTTACACGTTTTAATATGGTATATATGATCAATGTAAAATTCTTCAATATATTTTGTTACTTCTAATTCCGGTAATACTATTTACTATTTACTTGTCTTGTGTTCTCCGCATACATTTAAGTTTATTTCTTATAATTTGATACTGAAACTCAAACTAATTTTATAATTATATTACAGATGATGTGAATTACACATTTTCTCAAAGTCACTCTATTTCTTTTTGAATTTAAGTTAAACAGGAAATTCAATTTACTTAAGGCTCTATCAGCCTTAAGGAACACATTCTCATCATGACGCTCGCGCTTCGCGCTCGATTTTCTGTATACATTTCAGTCACTTTTTAATAAATTACATGATTAAAATAATTTATTTTCTTCCAAATCTCTCAAAAAGAAAAAACAATCGTAGAACTTATTTAAGGAAACGATTTTACAGAACAACGCTTATTTCGTATCTCACATATTTTGGTGAAAAAATCGAATTTTTTTAATATTAAAAATCAAAACATAAAATATACATCCTGTCCCGAAATGTCTTAATGAGAATTTTTAAACCTCATTTAGGCAAACAATTTTCCAGATAAACGTTTTTTTTGTATCTCACATATTTTGTCTAAAAAATGGAATTTTTGAATTTTAAACGTATTTTTTGGAATTAAAACGAAAAATATATGTTTTACCAGAAACTGCGTCAGACAAAATTTGTAGATCTTTTTGAAACGAACCACTTTGTATTCTTACGTTTTTTTCGTATTTTACATATTATTGTTAAAAAAATTGAATTTTGGATTTTCAATAGTTTTTTTTTTTAATTAAAAAGAAAAATATGCATCTTATGAAAAAATGTTACAATTCAAATTTGTAGGACTTTATGTATTCAATAATATTGTATCATAACGTTTTTTCGTATCTCGTATAATTTAACTGGAAAATGGAATTTTGATATTGACTTTTTTCGAATTTGAATATGCTGTAACATTTCTAATTTTGATTTAATCAAAAAATGTTATCAGGATAATTTGTAGAGATTTATGAGCACTATCAAAAACCAGTGTTGAAATTTTTGATTTTTTCAAAAAGTTATTTTCAAAAACACAAAAGTAGTGCTCAATCCCTCAATTTTGATTGGATGTGGCTGGTTAACGAACTTGTCCTTACTTTTTCGGCTCCGATAAAGTGTACCAAAGCTCGATTCAATCTGATAATTCTATCGAGAGTTATGCCGCACACGACCTACAGACAGACAGACAGACAGACAGACGGACAGACGGACAGACAGACACTTTCGTAAAAACCGTTTTTTCTGACTCAGGGGGTCTCAAAACGTAAAGATTTGATAAAAATTTCAAAAGTCATTTTTCACATAAAACCAATACCTTCTCATCCATGATGAGAATGTAAAAATATATTTCACTGTTAAATCAGTTAATTTTCACTGAAGCAATCAGTGGAATTTGACTGATTTACAGTAACCTCTTTTTAGCTTTTCGAATCAGTCAAATTTCACTGATAACCAGTAGATTTTGACTGATTAATATTTAGAGAGTCAAACTTAAACTACTTTTGATTCAAAAATGTTTTGTTTGATTAAAATCAAAATCTTGTTGGTTTAAAAAATAGCACATAAGAATGTTTTGCTTGGATCAGATAAAATAATTACTCAGAGAAAAAATTGTTTGATTAAAACAAATCTTTTACTTGGATAAATATAAATTTCAAGTAGGGGATAGCCATCATATATATATTCAGTTTTGTAACAATAATAACCATCCCGAATAAATTTCTTTTTCTCTGTGTTTATACAACCAACAAAACTTTTCTGTAAATGATTTTTTTTTGTGCATAGAAAAAAATCTGTTTAGTCCAAACAAAATTTTTTTTTTGAATATGCAGAATATATAGAAATATTGACTCTGATCAAAAAAACTTTGTTTGATTTAACAAAATATTGTTTGCCGCAACCAAATTTTTTGGTAGAATCTACCAATTAATTCAATATACAAAAAATTTGGCTGAGAAACAAAATTCTGGATAATTGTATATTAATGCATTTATTTGATTGATTCAACCAAGTTTTTGTAACACTAACCAAACTTTTTTCTGAGTCTATATTATACAATGAAATTTTATAATATTTTGTCATATTGAAAATAGTAAATTTCTCCTAAGGAAAAAGTCAACCTCATACATAATTAACGCAAGATCACCTTTCTTTTCAGTAAGTTTCATGAGTTTTGAACCATTTTTAGCTTTTTTTTGTAAATACCTAGAGTGGGGGGATTTTATCATAATATAATCGGAGTAAAAAAGAAGCATAAGTCACAGGAAAAAGGGAAGATTGGTTGAACAAGACGATTATTTTCGCGAAGAGAAAAAGGCATGGTTGAGTCGAGGGGAAAAGAGAGGGTTGTGGATATACAGAGAGAATTGAAGGGATTCAGAGAGGAGAGACTGCCACGCCGCGGCGTAGCACAAAGCCTGCTAATGGATGTCCACTCCCTGCCAAAGATACATTCAGCCATTCCATTCGCCTACATAATCCTCGCATGACGAGATAGTGAAAATAACGTAAAGCTCCATGTCAACTTGAAAAAAGTGCGATTTTCCCCTCATTATCCATTCTTCATTCGGTTATCTTCAAAACTCTAATCCAGGTATTCCAAAAATTCTAAAGTGCTTTCTCAATTAATTCGCGGACTCTAATTAAAATTCAATTAATTTAAAATTGAAAACTCAAAAAAAATTGGTTCATAGAACAAAAATTTCGTTGGCACAACAAAAAATGTATTTATATACACCCAAGCAGATTATTGGATTACTCAGAAAGATATTTGAATGACCCAACTAAAATTCCAACCAAAGAATTTGTCTATTATAGGCTTTACCAAATTTATGGTTAATTCCACCAAATATGGATTGTTTAGATATGATGTGGCTTAATCAAACAAATATTTCTATTAATTCAACCAAGTTATTGGTTGACTTAAACATAGAACTTGATTCAACTAAATCTCTGGTTGTTTTAATTAAGGGGTCATTCTACTATCTCACTTTTGAAAAATCGATTTTTTGTTGTTGCGTTTTTCGATAGATTCGGAAGGATTCATTTGATCAAGCAGAAAGAGTATTATATGGAGCAAGGATCGATCTTGAGTGTAAATAAATTTTTTTTACAATTTTTATGTTTCGAAAAATTTAAACGCGTTTTTCACGAAACAATGTTTTTGCGCTTGGCACGCACGATTCTCAAAGTTTTCAACCATTTACATCCAAATTTTCTACTTTTATTCTAAACATAAATATCTATGGAGTGACGCAGCGGTTTTTAAAATCTTTAATTGTTAAATCACTTTAGAGCTATGGTCATGCTAATAAAGAAAAATTTTGATTTATTTGTTATTTATTATCTAAACTAAACAATAATTCTATATATAAACATATGTATAAACACTGAAAATTCAACTTCATTATATAAAATTGTTGTTGAGAAAAAAATTCTTCAAAATCACCTTTTTTTGCCGAGATAGTAGAATGACGCCTTAAATTTTTATAGATTGAATAATCTGGTAAATTTAGCAAGAAAATGTCATGGAAACTATAAACATTTTGTTAAATCATTTAAAATTTTTGTAATTTTCCGATATCTCTTATTTTTAATTAGTCAAATCAACATTTGGTCGAATACACCAAAGATGGATTGTTTAACTGCGATGTAATTGAATACAACAAATATTTCAATTGATTCAATCAGTCTTTGTTTTATTCTACCAAATTTCGTTACAACCAGTGTTGTCCAGACACACGGAGTGAAATTATGGAATCGGCATCTTAAAATTATGGTACGCTATGGTACATGTTTACAAGACGCATGCGCGGCGCGAAATTCAAATTCATATATCTTCAAATACTTCAAAGTTTAATATTTTTCATAAATAAAATGTTAATAACATTTTGTTAATAAATATAATAAAATTATCTTTTAAAAAAACTATTTTAATAATAATTATAAGACAGTTTCTACTTTTTGAAGTCTTTGTATTTTGTAACATTTACTTAAAGTAACTCTTATTAAAGAACATATTATTTTTTTTTATAAAACAGCTTATAATCTATAAAACGCAAATATAATATGTAATTGTCTTTGGAAAGTCTTGACATAAATCACATCAAATCAGCCTTCATTTAAAAAAATGATTGATTGGTCAAACATGTTTCATATAGGGCAGAAAACAATTCTCATTGGGTAATGGCTATTCTGCTTTTGTCTTCATTTCATTTCGATTAATTAAAAAATATAAATATTTTTAAATTATGGTACATTTAAGAGGTATGGTACACGAGGGATGGTACATGGTACAAGAGCCAAAATTATGGTACGATTACATAATTATGGTACGGTCTGGCAACGCTGGTTACAACGAGCAAATATCTTAATGCATTCATTTGATTGATCCAAACAAATGTAAAATTTTTTGTAAATTATATGGTTGGAATTTTAGAATCAATTTTTCGGGTACAAAAAGTATTTTCTTAGCATAGTCCGTGTTTCGAGCTTTTCCTTTTTGGCATTGCGTTAATCCTTAAAATGGATTTCATGAACCTTACATTCACGTTGTGGATAAGATTATTACGGAAGGTTACTACTGCCTTTAATGTATTTCTTTAGAAATCCGGCTTTCAGGACAAACAGAGGAAACGTAAGAGACGAGGCTCGTTCAGTCCTTAAAGTGCTGCATGTCTGCCAACAAGCCATTTTCGTTAATAATGTCACAGTTTCACAAAAGTCCATTGTTGGAGAATCGAATTGTTTGAGTTTCAAAGAAGCATGGCAACCTAGAAATACACTTTTATTTCCTCAGCTTTATACTCAAATAGCGTCTTCATTTGAAAATATTGAGACTAGGAAAATTCTTATTTTAATATATTTTCTCCAAAAAAACTCAATATGATTCTGTTATATATCGATATAAAAAACGATATTCATCGTATATTAAATTATATAAAAAATCCACAAACGAATGCAAGAATGTCTCGCGATTAATTGACGCTAGGGATTTATTAAATTTATAATTCAAATGTTCACAAAAATATTTTTCTGAATTTCCAATTTCAAATTTCAATGATTGCAATAATTACTAACTTTGTTTATTAAAAAACTTTTGAAAAGAAATAATTCTTCATTTATGATTCTATAAGGAAACATCTGATTTTAATAATTTTAATAAAGAAATTCCTGAACTGGCGTGAAAAAGTTTTGAATTCAGAAAAATGGCTAAATTTGTATAATTTAATTTTGATTAGTTTGTATTCGAATATTGATTTATTGTGTCCATTAAGTTGTTGCTAATCTTTCTTCTTTATGTACTTATATTCTTTTCTAAAAGCATCACCCCTTTTACTTTGTGATAAGATACCGTAGTTCTAGAATCGAGTCATGGTACATGGATACTTTGGGTGACATATGTGACAGGAAGCGGATTTCGCAATAGGCAGGCAAGCCGATCATCTCAAATTACAAAGGGTATCGGAAACGGATTTATCTGGATGGTCTCTTTAGCTCTATATCTTCATCTCTTAGTAGATCACACTCGTGTAATATCCCTCTGGACCTTTCTATACTCATCCCTCAATTCTCAATCTATCCCTCTCATACTCCTCGAATATACCATTCCATTATTCCTTTAATCGAGCAAAATAAGAACAGATTTTTGCAGAAATAGAAACAGAAAGCTCCTTCAAAATCGGTCTCTCATCTCTGTTAAAAGCGCATGAGCGCACGAAGTTGCGTCAATAACCCCGTTGAATAATGCGGCAATGTGAATAGTAGTAATGTGCAGAATATAAAAAGGCCAAAAATGAAAATTGTCATTTTTATCGATTCTAAGATATTTTTTATTCAAATTTACAAAACTGTTTGAAATAAAAAAAAAGAAAAATAATTTATTTGTAGACTGTAAAAAATATCGGTAAATTTTCCTACTATGTATTATAGGATATTTTTGCTAAATCCTTAGGAAGCATAGATTTTCCTACAGAAAGTGGAAATATTTAATAGATTTGAGGAAAATTGATCGAATTTTTGGACTTACTTTCGAACTATTAGGAAATATAACAATAAGTCAGTCATCAATTGATTTCAATCACAATTTGAACTGATAATAATGTGTAAAATGACGGTATTATCTAAATAGAAAAACTGAGATCTTTAGAACGCAATGTTTTTTATTTCCAGTAAAGTAGATAAATTCCGTACTCGTGAAACACGAAATCTATCGGTATCAGACTCAGTCATATCAGTTTGTAGTCTTTAATTAAAATTTCTACTATGGAAAATGTTGCCTTAATTCTCAAAATAAAATTCAAAGATTTTTTAATTTCTTCCAATATTTAAAAAAATACATTATTTAATCCGGAAGATTTGTATGATTTCATAATTTGGAATGATATTATCAGTCATGTTTTATCAGAGGAAAAACATTTTTTCCATGAAAAAATTGAAAACTTACGAAAAATAATACTTTTAATAATGTTTTTTGTGATAGAATTTTTCCTCACTATCGCTTCTTATTAATTTTTTAAAAAGGATTGGATTTTCATAAATCATGGCTTATTTTTCCGGTAAAAATATTCTTTACATCTCTACTATTTCCAATTTTTAAAATAGAGAATAATACCTCCAAATATAGTTATTTTAAAAAAATATTACTTTTAAAAAAATTCTTTTAACAATTCCAGCTACTGAAAACTTTACTTGTGAATTTGGTAAAACAGTAGAGTTGTAGAGAATATTTCATCCGGAAAAATAAGCCATTATTAATGAAAATCCAATCATTTTTATTAAATTGATAAAAAGCGATAGTGAAGAAAAATTCTATTATAAAAAACATTATTAAAAGTATTATTTTTTACAACTTCAAAACTGTTTCCATAAAAAATAATCTTTTTTTTTTCATAAAACACGACTGATTATATCATTACAAGTCTTAAAATCATAGAAAAACTATTTTTTCCAGAGACCTGATTTTTGGCACAACTACATTAAGTGGATAAATCCTTAGATACCAAGACATTGAACGCATCGATATACAAGTGAAAAAGTTCAGTATCTGTAAGGCAAGGATTTCGTGTCTTTCAGTTAAAATGTCGACTTGTAAAAGAAATTTTTACTTTATTCTTAAAGTTAATGAAAAATTACTTTTTAAAATTCTGAAACATAAAATTTTTGTACGTAATCAAGTAGAAAAACCCATTATCGTAAAACAATACATTTATTTACAGACAAGTGGTTCAACTATATACTCGCGAGACAAGACATTTATTGATATTTTATTAAAAGAAGTCTCAATCAGTAAGGCAAAGTTTCGTTCTTACTTAATATTTCGATAAAGATTGATTATGTCTTTATTTTTAAGACTGAATTTTGAAATTTCAGGAGGTATTAATAAAAATAATATTATTACATATATTATATTTTATAATTGCTGCAAAAAGGTGAGGTTGTAAGAAGACATTTTCTGGATGAAAATGAACCGAAAAATTTGGAATTAGTTTTATAGTATAAATTTAAAAAAAATGAATAATAATGTTGTCAGATTGGATTTTTGAATCTATCAAAATTAAGAGAATAAAATAAAATAGAAACATGTGTGTTTTATTGTTGCTCTGAAATGAATTCTTAGATCTCTTTCAGTTATCAAAAATAACGCGGTAAAATTAAAAGTTTGTTTTAATTTTCCGCACACTTAAAATTTTACCGCACCAATGCGGGAAAATCAACTTTCCGCACGCAAAACGACATCAACAAGGATAACTTTTGGTGTACGGCGGACAAAAAATATTTTTGGGCATCTTATCAGTGGACGCGGTGATTCGTGATTGCCTGCATTAATCAGAAGATACGACAGGAACCTCGGAAACTCGAGAAGATGAGCATAACGATATTGCGTGACAGTGCCTTCTAAATATTCATCGCGAAACGAGCGCCTAAAACTTGGCAACTTTATCTCGGCATTGCTCGAAAATTTATTCATATATAATGAATAAGTAAATAATTTATAAAGTTAACCCCTTGTTCCGCGCCCATCGGCCTACACCGTCGAGAGACCTGCAGGGAAATAGGAACTGGGAGTAATACCTATCCTGCCAAGGGATGGAAAAGTAAGAAGTAACAAATACTACACCAGATTATATTTAACAGTCTGGGAATAGGGACCTGAATCAAGCGGAGATATATATTTTCCCTGGAATTATGGGGGAATGCGAGGGAATTACCCGTTCCCGTATTTGATTATTACCCTTTTAATCTTAGTTGCCCAGATGGGTGTGGCACAGGCCAATGATTTCCGCAATTTATCCCGTTTCGAAGAGGGTAAAAAGTATTCCTCATTATCCTATTCGAAAGGTAGCCTCAATTAAATTCATTTCAATTATCAGTTCGTTAAATCACTTATCTTATTAAATTATTTGATTATTTGTAAGTCTTTATTAAACTTTTACACGAAACTTTAATATTTATGTGTCAAAAATATTGTAATTTGTATGAGATACATGTGATAGCGATTAAGTATCAAGATCCTTGTCTTTAATACTCTCTAAATCTTAATCAGTCAAATTTTCACTGATTGAATCAGTATTTTGCCTTTTCACTGATTCATCAGTGCAAAAATATTTTTCACTGTCAAATCAGTTAATTTTCACTTATTGAATCAATGAAAAAAATGTTTTTCACTGTTAAATCAGTTGAATTTCACTGAAGTAATCAGTGAAATTTGACTGATTTACAGTAACCTCTTTTTAGCTATTTAATTTTGTCAAATTTCACTGATAATCAGTAGATTTTGACTGATTCAGATTTAGAGAGTAGAGCAATAAAAAATTCTATAGATTAGCATTAGTACTGTAAATAGTACGATACAAATCAAATATTAAATTATATTGCCCTATATTTATATAATATTTAGTGAAATTTTCGGGCTAGACCATTTCCCACCCTGGCGAAAGTATCGGATTGAAATTCATTCCGATTCAATCAGAACTATTCAGATTTATTCCGATATCTGTATCCGAGCCAATGCGAATCATTCCGAACCAATCCGAAAAACGTTTTGTATCTCGTTTGATGAAAAACGGTCAAAAATCAATCCGACTCAATCCGATTAATTTCGAAACATCGATCCGAATGAATCCGAACCAGTTCGAAACCAAGTTTTCAATCCAGATCAATCCGAATCAATCCGATCTCGAATTGATACAAACAGAATTTTCAAACAGAATCAATCCTAATGAATCCGAGGTTGGAACGATTCAGATTAATTCTGATTAAAAATTCGGTTTGGATCAATCCAAGCTCGGATTCATTCAGATTGATCTCTCGAAATTAATCGGATTAAGTCGGATTGATTTTTGACCATTTTTCATCAAACGAGATACAAAACGTTTTTCGGATTAGTTTTGAATGATTCGCATTGGCTCGGATACAAATATCGGAATGAATCGGAATAGTTCTGATTGACTAGCAATGAATTTCATTCCGATACTTTCACCAGGGCAGTTTCCGCGCTGATACGAAATCTGTTTTCGCACCAATCAGAGACACTTCGACTCAATCCGAAAAATGCAACTCAATCCTAGGTCGAAATGATTCAGATTAACTTGGATTGAGTCAGACTTGAAAATTTGTGCGGTTTCGCACGGATTGAAATTCGCAGATATATTCACATTCATTCGGATTGAAAGTTGGAAATATTTTTTCAGATTGGTACGGAAATAGATTTTGTATTGGTCCCTAATAGGATGGATTGAAACTTTATCCGAAACTTTCAACAGGCTATGCAGTATATGCATAAAAAAGATAAAAGTGTCAAAAATAAAAAAATAAAATTCTTACTTGATATATAATCTTTCCTCTGATATAATTTATAACCATTAGGGTATTTCTGTAAAAGGTTCCATTAACTTCCACTAAAAGTAATTTAATCCCGAATATAACGAGTTTGTATTGCATAAACATGGAAGCTTTCCACAAAAGGAATTGTTGGACTCGAACGCACCAGAGCGGACGGATAGTTGCTGTTGTTGCTCGTTGATTATTTATTCAATGGGCATTACCTGCTTGCTAATTATAATTTATATCACAGGAGCAACAACATCATATCGACCGTGCTGCTTTAGAGACGACGGAAAATGCTTCGACCACTAACCGCAATTTTACTAACCTCTTATCTATAACGTGTTCAAGCTTAATAATTTGCTACATTCATTGTCAGTCATCTCTCAGAACAACATTATTTTATCAATTAAATTATTCAAACACAAAAGAAAAAAAAAACTACAGACTTTGGTTATTATACGGTTAACCAAATTTTTCGTTGATTTAAAAAGGGATTTGTTTCATATAACCAAAATATAGATAAGGTACAATTTGGTTGAATTAAACCAATATTTTACTTGATTTAATCAATTTTTTGTTGATTCGACCAAGTTTTGTTTAACTCAACCAAAGATCTTATTTCATTTTACAAAATGGTTTGGTGAGATCAAGTAAATTTTTTTCTGAGTGTATATTCAAAGAAATTCTGAGCTTTATAACTGGTCTCGAGATTTAAAATATATTGAAAGCTGTTTTATAACTATTTAAAATCACATGAAAAAGGTTTTCTAACTCATTTGTTGAAAAACGGTAAAAAAACGATCCGAACTAGTCCGATTTAATCCGAGGCAACAATCGGAATGAATCCGAACCAATCCGAAACCGAGATTTCAAATCCGAATCGATCCGAGCTCGGATTGATCCAAACCTAATTTTCAATCAGAATCAATCCGAGGTTAGAATGATTCGCATTAAAAAATTGGTTTCGGATTGGTTCAGATTCATTTGGATTGTTGCCTCGGATTAAATCGGATTAGGTCGCATCGATTTTTTACCGTTTTTCATCAAACGAGGTACACAATTTTTTTCGGATTGGTTCGGAATGATTCACATTGGCTCGTATACAGATATCGGAATGAATTGGAATAGTTCTGATTGGCTCGGAATGAATTCCTATACGATACTTTAATAGAATTTTTCCTTACTATCGCTTCTTATCAATTTTAAAAAAATGATTGGATTGTCATAAATCGTAGCTTATTTTTTGGGGAAAATATTCTCTACAGTACTGTTTGCAATTTTAAAAATACGTAAAAAATCTTCAAATATATAGTCGTTATAGAAAAATGTTTCTTTTCAAAACATTCTTTTAATGATTTAAGATACTGAAAACTTAATTTTAAAATTGCTAAAACAGTAGAGTTCTAGGAAATATTTTCCCCGAAAGAATAAGCCGTGATTTATGCAAATCCAATCCTTTTTAAAAATTCGTAAGAAGCGAAGGTGGCAAAATTCTATTACAAAAAGCATTACTAAAAGTATTATTTTTTGTAAGTTTTAGTTTTTTTCATAAAAAATAATGTTTTATTTTTCATAAGACACGACTGATAATATCATTACAAGTCTTAAAATCATAGAAAAATTATTTTTTTCCAGAGGTCTGATTTTTGGCACAATTACATTAAGAAAAATTAAATTTTTGGAATTTGTAATGTGAGGAGCTGACAATAATTTTTCACTTGTATTTTTATCATAGAAAACATTATTAATACTTTATAAAAATTCCTACAATTCAAGGGTCTAATGGATTTTGGCACGCCAATAGAACACAAGGATATCCTTTTATTTTGGACGTCGAGGTTGACCGTCCATTTCGATTTCGATCAGACTTGAACGAAGGTAGACACACAAATACGAGCAAAGTGGCAGGCACGATCTTGTTCAGCCAATCTGCAGTTTTTCCTAGACTGGCTGTCATTCAGTCAGCCAAGTGGAATGACAGGAACGGCATGTGGTTCGACTTTGGCATTATTCATTATGCACCTCACAACACGCCGTCACCTGACACGACAGTTTTCTACATACAAACGAAATCTCATGTTAAGCAAGTAGAAAACTATATTTCTGATGATATCTTCGTATTTTTTATCTTAAACAACACTCAAAAAATATTTCATTCGATCTTTTAAGGACATGTGATACTTAGGAAATTAGCAAATTCTATTTATTTTAAGTTTTTACATATTTAGTTAGTTTCTACATATTTACATCGAAAATAAATTAAATTTTGTTTGCAAAATTTTTAAAATGGCAGAGAAGATATAAACGGACGTAGATAGACTACTTTTGGTTCAAAAAATGAAAAGAAGTTCAATTTTAGCAAAATCTATCGGAAAATTTTTTTTCATTATTAAAACCAAACCGTTTATATCTTCTCTACCATATCCCAAATTTTGAAAAAAAAATTTTATTTCATAGCGCCTCCTTTATACTATATACTATTTAGTTTAGAAACAAACATGTAGAAACCTAAAATCAATAAAATTTGCTAATTTACTAAGTATCGCATGTCCTTAACAAAACTCTCCACGTTGCTTATATATTTTATTTTATAATGATTATTATAAAAAATATTTAAAAATTTGAAAATCTTTCTGTGGAAAAAAAGACGCTTTCGACTGCGCTGGGATACGAGCCCAGATCTTTCGATTGCCGGTCGACTGCTCTAACCACTGAGCTACGTAGGCGTGAAAAATTTCAAACTCAACTAATTAATCTGAAATTATAAAAAATATTAAGAAATCTAGGGAACACTGAGGTGCAATGGTAATTATTCCTAGCGGACTGGAAATTTTTAAAATAAATACTAAAGATTATAGATTATAGTAAAATTCGATATAATCTATAGTAAATTACAATATAGCTCATCTAAAGTTCGGTATTCCACTGCCAAAAATTCTCACTATGACACGTTCTTCCCTGCATTTGAAACGTAGTTTAGCAAGAATTGTAAACTTGAGTTTCTCCGTGTATTATTAAAATATAATTCAAATAATTTTTTATACACACAGAAAAAGTCCAGTTGAAACAACCGGAATTCCGGTTAGACCATCTTTAATATTATTTTCTGGTTATTTCAACCAGAATTCTGGTTATTTCAAACAGATTTTCTAGTAATTCCTAAAAAATCTGTTGAAAATAACCTGAATTTCTAATTATTTTAACCAGAAAATAATGTCAAACATGACCTAACCCTAATTCCGGTTGTTTTAACTCAACTTTTTTTTGAGTATAAGATTAACTAAATTGTTTTTATTTACGTTATTACTTCAGATTTTAGAGAATCTTGGGTTATTTTTTGAATTAGATAGTTTCTAAAGCTCTATGAAATTTAATAAAAATCCGAAATTAAAATTTGAAGTAGATGAGTACACTGAGAGAAATCTACACATTAATTGTAACTAATACGTTCCAATTAATTGCTTTCAGTAGAAGCTACTAAAAATTCGATTAGTAAAATTAGAAAATTTTATATATGTATGAATTGACCACACCATCTTAGTTAAACTAATCCAATTTTCAATAGTTTTTACCAAAAGCAATTAGTTGCGACGTATTATTTCAAATTACCCTATAAATTAATCTCAGTGTTGGATATGGTAGAATATGGTAACTTGAAGAAAATATGGAATAAGAATGTGAATTTTTAAAGCTGATGATTATAATTTAATGATGATGCCACATTTCAAGGAATAGAACAAGGGTTCAAGTTTTAAACCCTTTTGACAGAAGTAGAAAGGGGAACATCTCAATTCCCTTCCTAAAAGTGTTTGAATGTCGTTTTCGACCCCAAAAATTTAAATAAAAATTATAGATAAGCTAAAATAAAATATAAATCTACCGTAACAATTGTTATAAATATATATATTATATTTATAAATGTAAATTATGTATTTGCATATTATTAAATAATAGGTGAATGGTACGCGATGGAGAAAAAAAGAGATAATTAGAACCTCGTGACTCTTTGTTTTTAAACGAAAAGTTTAGGATGAGTTTCACAGGAAGTGGTCATTTACGGAGGCACTATTGATTCGGCGATACGACCTCATACACAATATAGATGACCAAGTTCGGTGCAGTTGATTCGGTTCGCAGTGAACATTTTTCAACGTCGCGCTCGACTCCCCTTCGATCGCCTCGATAGCAACTGGGGAATCGGAAACTACTTTAAAGTAATTAGAGGATTGTCAACCCATCCCAGCCCACTGCCTGTTCCCATTAGGGACGTCCTTCGAGTGGCAGTTTGAGTAGGATGAGCCATGAGAATCCTACCACGCAAACCCTCTCATTTTGCAAGAACTACGTACTTTACATTTTGGCTACAACTCTTATCTTCCATTATCACGCTTTACAATTGCTAACCTTTTATCAATCAAAGAACAGTTTCTTTGGTTTAAGGTTTGATGAAAAGTTACCTTAAATTTTAAAAAAAATTTCATCCAAAGAAATTTTATCTAATTAAAAAAGAATTATTTGCTCATATTAAAGAAAATTTCTTAGAATCAGAAAAACTTTTTGTAATTTTTTAGGTTATTCTACTGTGACGGTTAGGAAAAAAAATATCTTTTACGGATTTTTTTTTACATCAAGGCAATTACTTACGATTTGATTTTTTTATTACAAAGAATTATTTTCATAGAAAACAAAAATATATAAACATAATAATATTCTACTACTTAAATACATTACAGATGGCGTTGAAAAAAAGGGCCTCACAAATTTCATTGCTGCTTGTGTTGAGAATTAATCTGGATTGGCGAATTTAAAATAAAAAAATCTGCCATCTTCGCGGGCACATTCTCTTTGCGCGCTTCGCGCTCGGTCTTGTGCTCTTCGCATACATTTAAGTTTATTTCTTATAATTTGATCACAGATGATGTGAATTACACATTTTCTCAAAGTCACTCAATTTCTTTTTGAATTTAAGTGAAACAGGAAATTCAATTTACTTAAGGCTCTATCAGCCTTAAGGAACACATTCTCATCATGACGCTCGCGCTTCGCGCTCGATTTTCTGTATACATTTCAGTAACTTTTTAATAAATTACATGATTAAAATAATTTATTTTCTTCCAAATCTCTCTAAAAGAAAAAAACAATCGTAGACCTTATTTAAGGAAACGATTTTACAGAACAACGCTTATTTCGTATCTCACATATTTTGGTGAAAAAAATCGAATTTTTTGAATATTAAAAATCAAAACATAAAATATACATCCTGTCCCAAATGTCTTAATGAGAATTTGTAGACCTCGTTCAGGCAAATAATTTTTCATCTAAACTTTTTTTTGTATCTCAAATATTTTGTCTTAAAAATGGAATTTTTAAATTTTAATCGTATTTTTGGAATTGAAACGGAAAATATATGTTTTATCAGAAACTATGTAAAACAAAAATTGTAGATCTTTTCGAAATGAACAACTTTGCATTCTTGCGTTTTTTTCGTATTTTACATATTATTGTTAAAAAATTGAATTTTTGATTTTCAATAGTTTTTTTTTTAATTAAAAAGAAAAATATGCATCTTATGAAAAAATGTTACTATTCAAATTTGTAGGTCTTTATGTAGAAAATAATATTGTATCATAACGTTTTTTCGTGTCTCGTATAATTTAACTGGAAAATGGAATTTTGATATTGACTTTTTTCGAATTTGAATATGCTGTAACATTTCTAATTTTGATTTAATCAAAAAATGTTATCAGAATAATTTGTAGAGATTTATGAGCACTATCAAAAACCAGTATTGGAATTTTTGATTTTTCCAAAAAGTTATTTTCAAAAACACAAAAGTAGTGCTCAATCCCTCAATTTTGATTGGATGTGGCTGGTTAACGAACTTGTCCTTACTTTTTCGGCTCCGATAAAGTGTACCAAAGCTCAATTCAATCTGATAATTCTATCGAGAGTTATGCCGCACACGACCTACTACAGACAGACAGACAGACAGACACTTTCGTAAAAACCATTTTTTCTGACTCAGGGGGTCTCAAAACGTAAAGATTTGATGAAAATTTTGAAAGTCATTTTTCACATAAAACCAATACCTTCTCATCCATGATGAGAATGTAAAAATTGGAGGGATTATTAATCAGAAAAGATGTTGCTGTATCTCATACCCCCATAGCACAATACCTTCCCTGAACGTTCCCGTGAAATATTCGGAAGGTTCCATCGGAACGTTCCTAGAACTAAGAAAATGTTCGCGTTTTTTTAAACTTCCAAAGCAATGTTCTCTAAATGTTTCTGTGGAACGTTCCGGGAACGCTCAAAAGGAATATTAAGAGAACGTTCCGCAGCAATATTCAGTGAATGTTCAAAGAGAACGTTCCTGGAACCTTCCATAGAAACGTTCAGAGAGCATTTGTATCGAATGTTCATAGAACTTTTCGTGGGAACATTCAAGGAACATGCGCAAAAAACGTTTTGGAACATTCCGCGGGAACATTTAGAGAACATTTTTTGAGAATGTTCCTGGAATTATTTTCTACAGCATTCAGGAAACGTTCATTATAGATAATCCTGCAGCTTCAAACATACTAATGCAGGGAATGTTTTTTATAAATAATTTTGGGCATTAATTTATAGGTAAAATGAAAAGAATTAATTACAGATATTAATATTTGGTTTATATATTTTAAAATGCTTTAAGTACAAAGAGGAAGATGCTATAACGTTTGCTGAAACATGTTTTTAATAAAATATTTAAATAAATTTCATTTTTTCATAAAGGTAACATTTGACGTTTCCAGGAATGCGATCGTCGTTCGGATCTAATTTATTCTTTAATCCGTGGAAGCAATAGTCTTGACCCTGTAAAAAGAAAAAATAGTTTTTAATAAGTAGTGAAACAATTTTTTGCATGTTTTAGGTTGTTATAAAATTTGTATAAAAAAGTCTAAAATGCTTTATAATTACAAAAACAATTTATATATATAAAAAAGAATTTTTTTTTTGTAAGTATAAAAATCCAAGGTGCTTTCCCTATGGTTACTTGAGTCACGTCTTTATTCTATACATTTACTAAATACAACTAAACGTTTTCTGCGATTGTTCCCTGAATGTTCCCATGAAAAGTTCTGCGAACGTTCGATACAATTGCTCTCTGAACGTTCCTATGGAAGGTTCCAGGAACGTTCTCTTTGAATATTCTCTTAATATTGCTGCGGAACGTTCTCTCAATATTCCTTTTGAACGTTCCTGGAACGTTCCACAGGAACATTAAGAGAACATTGCTTTGGATCGTTCAAAAAACCCGGACATTTTCTTAGTTCTAGGAACCTTCCGAACATTCCATGGGAACGTTCATTGAACGTTCAGGGAAGGTATTGTACTATGGGGGTAGTGGATTTATCTATTTAAAATTTAAAAATATTAAGTGTACAACTTTGCTTCCGCCGTTTTTTTCCCGAAATTTGAGGCTTTATTCTTCAAAACTGATTACCTATTTATGATTTAAAGTACTGTCCGTCGCTAGCCACTACTTTGTCCCATCTTTCTGGCAATTGTCGGATACTATCTCAAAAAAAATGATGCGTCTTTTGAGACGATCGACGAATCGATCCATTTTTTGACTTCTTTACAAGAGTGGAAATGCTGATGAGCCAAGCCGTATGCCATCGATCGAAAGAAATGGTAGTTGAAAGGAGCAACGTCTGAAGAGTACGGTGGGTGGGATAAGACCTCCCATTTCAGTGTTTCCAAGTATGTTTTGACCGATTCTGTGACATATGGCCGAGCATTGTCATGCTGGAAGATAACTTTGTCATGTATCTCTTGGTACTGTGGCCATTTCTTCTTCAATGCTCGGCTCAAACGCATCAATTGCGTCCGATATCGATCCCCTCTGATGGTTTCAATCGGTTTCAATAGCTCATAATACACCACACCGAGCTGGTCCCACCAAATGCAGAGCATAACCTTGGCACCGTGAATAATTAGGTTTGACCATCGACGTGGAGACATGTTCGGCATCACTCATGATTTTCTGCGCTTGGGATTATCGTAGTGGACCCATTTTTCGTCACCAGTCACAATGCGATGTAAAAATCCCTTCCGATTCTGTCTTTGAAGCAGCAGCTCACAAGCAAACAAACGCCGTTCAACATCTCTCGGCTTCAATTCGTAAGGAACACAATTCCCTTGCTACTAAATCATTTCCATGGCTTTGAGGCGTTTGGAAATGGCTTGTTGAGTCAATCCCAATGATTCTGCCAACTCTTCTTGCGTTTGGCACAAGTCTTCAGCAAGAGATGCCTCCAATTCGGAATCTTCGAAAATTTTCTCTTCTCCATTGCTATGCCGATCTTCGACACTAAAATCACGGCTCTTGAAGCTTTGAAACCACTCACAATACGTTATTTCACTCTAGAGTAGCCTTACCGTAAGTAGTTAAGAGCATTCTATGAGCCTCAGTCGCAATTTCCTTCAAATGAAAGCAGAAAATCAAAACTTTTCGCAAGTGACGAGAATTTGACTCAAAATCTGACATCTTTGATCGAGAATAAATTCATGATGCAAACACAAATTCACTAATGTGGTCCTGTCGTTATGTTGACAGATATCCAAGCTTGCAGTGTGACATTTTTGATCTGCCTATTTCGACCAGCACTTAACGCTGCAGCCATCTATCGAAAAACGAGGAAAGCAAAGTTGTACACTTATTATTATAATCTTTTCTTAGAGTTAAAAAAAAAAATCGAAAAATCACAATTTGTTTTATTATTGATATGAAAATATAAATTTTAATATGAAAATAATTATTTTATGTGCCTCCGGCGCGTAAACTCGTTTTTTCGCTACAGTTAAGAGTAGCGTAATGTTGTATATTACGCTACGGAGGAATGTAATGTAAAAATTGAACTGCGCATGTGCCTATAACCATACAGCGGAGCGTAATCTTCTTCTTATTCTTCTTCGTACAGCGTTTGAACTGTACTGACAAAGCCTTGTACATTTGAACTGGGTATGCGTCTATTACAATACGCTACTACTACACAAGATCGAGAAAATCAAAATGGCCGGAACTAGTCGCGAAATTTCAAGTGCAATGGACGAGAATCACGGCAAGTTCGACCTTTTCAGATTGGATTCGAGTATCCGCAGAAAAACTCGTAAATGCGCCGAAGTCACATAAAATAGAATATGCGCCAATGCACACAATTCGGGTAATTACGAGACTCGCTTAAAATGCTCGCAGGACTGATCGCGCCTTGGCTTCGTCTCCGCTTCGATCTCCTGCGAGTATTGTTGCTCGTCGCGTAATAACCCTCATTATGCGCCTAGGCACATAATATACTATTATGAATGAAGCGGTTGTATGTAATTGGTGACGATAGACAATATCATACGGCTTTAAAGAGGGCAATGTATGTTAATAAATGAAAAATAGCCAATTTTTATGATTTTTGTATATTTTAACAATATCTATACATTTTTGTAACGAAAAATATTTTAAAATAGCGGAGTTATGAAGTAGTCTTTGAGCAAGGTTAAGAAGAAACAATACTTCACGTAATAAATAAGATTGTTAGGATTTTATAATAGATTCCAATGTCGCAACATACATTGCGACACTTCACTGGCTTTTCTTTAACAAAATGGAATGTAAACTGATAATGAAATTTATCTTTGTAATTGACTTCGAGTGTTTTTCGTAGCCATAGAATCATCATTCGTGGTACTTATTTCAGATCTATGTAACTTAAAACTGGTTCTATGAAAATATAATCGCGATTTAAATTCATTTCTGTAAGTTGGCGAAGATGAACTACCTGAAATACACTGTACTTTTGACATTTATAGCGATTGCTTGTACATCTTTCGAACAAGGTAATTATTTAACTTTATTTCAATTTTATGTATGATTATATAAAAAAACGCGGGACATTGATTTTATTATTTTTTTATAATTTAAAATAATTCTGGCAATTTAATCATATTTTAATAAGCTTACGAAAACTTAATTTTTTCAACTTTCTATTGGGGACCGCAGAGCTGCGAGACGCCATCTATAATTTCAATACGGCTAAAATGGGGACTAACGCAAGGAGTTAGAATGTTTAAAACGAATTTTAATTTGTGTATAAAGGTGATTTTACGATTGTTCAATAAAGTTCGGAACAATAAGCAAATGATAAAAATAAATGTTTATCGCGCACGAAATGTTTGAAATAGAATTTTCATCGTACACGAAGGAAAAAATCTAACTATTGTGCGAAATTGGTATGAGCTTCTACCAGTATTCGCATCAACTCGTGCATTTTTAGCATGAAATGTCTTATACTATAAAAGAAACATGCGCATGCCATCATTGCTAGTGTATACGCTCCGTGCGAAATCATAAAGTATGTGTAACAAACGTTTAAATATATTTATTTAACTCAACATAAACCTAAACTTAAAGTCATAGAAGCTATATTATTTGTTTAAAGTATTGCTGATGTCAGTTCCAGTAAAACTTCAGTTAAATCATATCTCTTTATCTTTACTATTACTTAAACTTTCACAGTTTTCTAAATTTTCAGTATTATTTTCATCATTGAGTTCTTCAGCAATCACAACCTTATATAAAGCATTTAAATAATTTTTAAAATAAAATTCTTCAGCCTTCAATAATGCTGGTTGTAGAAATTTTTCATCACGGTGTGATGTCTATTTTGATCTGTCATTAACTTAACCTTATATTTACTGGTTTCTATATCATTTTTGTTATGAATAATACTTACTTTTTACTGCTGATTTCACACAAATACTTCACAAGGAAAAACAATTGAATTTTAAAGTGAATTAAATTGTTTTTTTTTGTTTTTTTTATTGATAATAAACATTTTTATAACTAAGCCCCATTATAATACATTGTAAAAGCTCTCGAACAGCCTCCTTTAGTTCACTCATGCTATGGCGCTGCAGTCACGCACAGAGCGTATAGAGGCGAAAGTCGCGCAATCCTTTGATTGCTCACGTACATTTTATACAGCCATATAATGCCCCGACTACCGGTAGTGATGGAACCTCGACATTGGAAACATCGAGGTTTTTGCTTTCGAGGTTCCATCACTAACTACCGGCAGAGATTCCCGAACATAGAAACTAATGAGACCTTTAAATTTTCGTCTTTTACATGGTTTTTACTATTTGACAGATTTACAGTTTGACATTTGATACTGATTTGTATTCTAAACTGTGCTAATTATAATAATTGTATTGAGTGAAGGTTTCCCAAGAGAAATTAAAGTAAGTATATTTTGAAAAATGTATGTGCGTTTCCACGTGTCTTTCAAACAAATAATTTTCTTTGATCCAGTCAAATCTTTTTTCTTAGTATACTAAGTCCAGTTCGTCGAAATGAGATCATCATACCAGAAATGATCAATAAAATCCATGATATTATTTTGAATGACCCGAAAGTGTAAGTGCGTGAGATAGCTGAGATCGTATCCATCTCAACTGAGCGTGTGGTTAATATTTTGCATACACATTTGTGCATAAGAAAGCTCTCTGCAAGATGGGTGCTGCAATGGATAACTATACTCCGGAATCATGTGAAGAGTCAAAACAGTGAGTTAAACCTGGTGAAAGTGCACCAAAGTGTCCAAACACGCAACAACCGGCTGGGAAAGTTATGGCTAGTGTTTTTTGGGATGCACATCAGTGATCCTAGGTTCCATATCCATAGGTTGGTTGAATAAGGAAGACACAATGAGCTTAAAGCATCTATGGTGGGGGCCGCCAGCTCCCACGTTCTGGGATCACTGATGCACATGGAGTAATCTTCATCGACCACTTTGACAAAGGAAGGACGATTACTTTTTTTTTTATGGCGAGGAGGAAGAATGGCGAAATCTTTTATAGACGTTGTACAGGACTCTACTAGGACGGGTCTAGCCATACCTGTTAAAACCAAACACCCCCTCTCTCAAACCAATGCACCGCCCGTGGAACCAGCTTTCGGCTTCAAACTTCGCGGGCAGTTGGTTCCAGCTTAAAGTCGCGTGCGACTCTCCCGTCATCCGTTCGCCCGGGACTCCCATCCGCGGACACACGCCCGTTAGGCAGGCCGAATAGCCGCGCCAACCAGGGGAGGAATAAAAAGATTCCTCCCCCGATCGACGCGGACAGCCAAGTCCGTCCAAGACGCAGGACCGCGGGCGCAGGCCCCGATGCGAATGACTCGATAAGCATCCATATCTGTTCAGAATAGAGCATGAGGGAGACCATCGTGTCAGGAGTGAGTTGTGCGCCCACTGCCCGACCAACAGCCTCCCTTTCCGCGCCCCACCTGGCACAGACAAAGATTGTGTGCTCTGCATTTCCCACAAGGGATTCGCAGTAGCGACACCACTCATCGTCTCTTTTCTTGAAGCTTGAAGAAACGGCCACATTTGAAGAACAAAAAAATCCTTTCTCATTATGATAATGCCCCATCAAAAAGCATGAATTGGGTTTCGAATCGCTTCCGTATCCGCCGTATTCTCCAGGCCTGGCCCCTAGCGACTATTATCTTTCCCCAAACCTCAAGAGATGGCTGTGTGGTGGGCATTTCGAGTCGAACGAAGAAGTTGAATGGGAAACAGAAGAGTATTTTGGAGGGTTTGACAAATCGTATTATTTGGTAGGCATAGAAAAATTGAAAGATCTTTGGACTCGTATTTAGCTAAGAGAAGAGTACATTAAGAAATAAAACCGATTTTTGACCAAAAAAATTAATTTTTGTTCATTTTATCACGTCAATATCAAACGCCCAAGTACCCTAGTCGGTTGGTGTTATGACCCCGGTCCGGTACAAGTAAAGCAACTGTTTTTTATGAATTTTATATATCACTTAGGCACCCTAATTTTTCAACCTTAACGATTTAGTGGCAATTTTATCTATCAATTCAGAAACTTAAAGACAACATTTTACTGGTTAGTGCCTGGTTGGGACCTAACTATTTTATTTTCGGTCATTGCGAATCCTGCAATTTTTTTTTTTTAATCGGCGATATCTCCGGTTAGAAAAATTAAAATAATATATTAAAATAGTGAAATGAAAAGCTGAAAAGTGGCTCTTTTTGATGGTTTTCTCATATTTGAAAAATAAAAATTCGCAAAGTTATCGATGCTCAAATATAGTGAAAAACCGTATTTTTCGCACTTTTAGGTTAGCATTACTCGAAAGCCTCAGATGATGAAGCAATTCTGAGCCCGGATTCGGTTTCTACGCCAAAAATCACTTCGGAAATGTATACTTCAGCTACTCCATAACAAAACCATGTAGACCTGTGTAATGATTAACTTTCATAAGCGATTTGACATTATAAGACGCTAATTATAAGTTTTTAGTATATCTTACTATAAATAGTGCAATATCGATAAGCTTCAAAAAAAGCTTAGAATTGGTTTGATAAAAGATAATCTTTAAAATTAAGTATAAAAAATTTTTGTCACTAGCGGGGCATAAATTGCATTTTATTGCCCCCTGCAGGACATAAAAATCCATTTTTCGACTCCTCAGTAGAAAACTGCCATCTATTTTGAGTGTAGTAAATCCCCCTTTACTGACCGTTAATAATGGCTTGTGGTGGGGATAAATTCTATTTTCCTCTGTAAATGGAAACTTGCCGCTCGCAAAATAGGTGTGAAACGCCCATAATATGTTTGCGTTGCATAAAATAAAGTGTGCTAATTTAATTTTTATTTACTTTGTTTCAATAGAATCAAATTTCATAAATGAACATGTGACATACACAGCCAGGAGATCCATTGTATCTATCATGCATATAGAATTTCAACAATTATGTATTGGGGCCTTGATTGGCCCATACTGGATTTTATACAGCAAACGTTGCATGCAATTCGTGAAAAAAGAATTAGAAAACTATTATGCTTTAATTGGAGTTGCTGGTCATGCACTTGGTGGTCGTCATTATTTTGCAGGACAATATTCAATTAAAAAGCCATTTAATTTTGGAGTTTTAAACGTGAGTAAAATTAAACATCCGTTAAAGTTTAATTTTAAGTCTCTTTAACGAACACTCATGAAATAAAAAATTACTTTCTTCTTCAGTTAACACAACCAATTCACTTACATGAATATCTGAAACTGTCCACTGCCCTAGTTTATCCACTCGACATAGGAGGCGTATCGCTAGCAATGACCCCGGTCAGTACTGTCATGAAAGAAAAATATTCAATATATCACATTTATCATTTTCCTAAATCAATAAGGAGCTACACTGTTAGAAATTTCTATAGTAAATTTAGTATACAAGTACATCTGAACGTTGATTTTACGGACTGCTCAGGTATGGTGTTCATGTAATAATAAAAGTGAAATATGCATGAGAGTAATAGTACCCTGCTGATCAAGAGCTCATTCCATAAAATCAGCATTCCGGTGTATAAAGAAGCATGAACGCATTTACCCAGAAACAAACCCATTGAAAAGTCAACTTTTTGAATTATGTACCTATTGATTGCAGATTCAGATAATTAGAACTGAATCTTCATTTTAAACAAAGTTACATTTAACTGCGCAAAGAATATTGCGCGCAGGCAATACATTTGAAATACTCGATTTTAAAAATTTGATATGAAAAATTCTACTTTGTATACCAAGTAAATTAATTGTAGTATATCTTAGTATATTAAAACTAAAAAAATTTCTGACAGTTTACCACATTAAAAAAATTTCCAGTGCAGCGCCAATAGTTCTGTTAACACCGGGAATTCCAGTGCTAGCTAGTGAACCTCTAATCGCGCATCCACCAAGTCTGTCCAGATTCAAAATAAAAAAAACTGTATTCTCTTTTAAATTTATAGGAAATGGGGATTCTTTAGTCCTTCAAAATATTAGTTACTTTTATTTCCATGCGAAAAATAAAGTCATAAATTTATTTCACGAAATATTTAAGTTGCCAAATCTGAAACTCGCGATACAATATGTGAAATATTAAAATTAAATACCGTAAAATTAGCTTATTATGTTTCATATTTTTTTATACATGTAGTAAGCTAACTAGCTTCTGGAAATTCTCATTCATTGTATAGCAGCAATCAGAAAAGAGATATACAAAGAATACAAAGTAATAAAAAACTAACTGAAAAAGTTACAAGTTACTGGACAAATAGTAATCAAGTTAGGTTATGCATGGAGAAACTTTTTATATCAATTTTTACTATAGTACTTTTCAATTTAGGGAAAAACGTATCACTTTGAGAATTTTTGTTAGTAAAAATACTGAACTTTATAATAATGATATGAAACTTTAGTATAAACTATAGTAAAATTTGCTATGAACTATGCTGAAGTTTCATATCATTATTATAAAGTTTAGTATTTTTACTAACAAAAATTCTCAAAGTGATACGTTTTTCCCTAAATTGAAAACTACTATAGTAAAAATTGATACAAAAAGTTTCTCCGTGTGATTACTTTTTTTCGAAATGTAACAAAGTTACTGCAAATGTTACAAGTAACGTAACATAAATAACTTCGTTACTTTTAAGGAGTTACTATCCAATACTGGATAAGATGCATTGTCATCGGTGAATTTCGGTAAAACATAGAAATTTTTATAATTGAGATAATGAGAATCGTATGTATGATATATTGCAGGCAAGACAAGATATGCTTTTTGTTTTTCCTCATATCAAATTAATCGGAAATGAACTGTTCCCACGTTCACATCCTGGTATCTACAGTAAAAATAATGTAAGTAATGTATACCAAGTTACTACCATTCGCATTTTCAAAGAATCTTGAAAACAATAAAATATTAACTTTTTATAATACACTGTTAGAAATGTTTGGAAATTTACAAAAATTTTATACATAAAAGGTAACGTAAAATTTAACGAAATTTATGATATTTTTGAGTAAAGGTATCTTAAAATTGCAAAAAATGTACTGAATTTTTTCAAATTTTTCTTAATATTAATAAACTCAACTGAATTTTGATAAAATATATTTTAAAACTACCAAACTGTAACAGAATTTTTAAAAAATTGATCATAAAATTACGAAACTGTAACAAAATTTTCAGTTACTCAAAACGTAAAATTTTTCCTGTTGCAAGTTTCAGAATTTCCAGATGCAAGTATCGGAATATTCAACACTTTCTAACTGAAATTTAAGAAATTGTTTTCTAAATTTACTAAAATGTAACTAAATTTTCTGAAATTCTATCTTAATTATACGAAATTGTAGCTCAATAAAACTTTAGTTACGAGTTTCGGGAAATGACGATAGAAATCTCTAACAGTGTATAATTAAATATCCCATGCAGAAATTTTACTATGGCCCTGGCCGGCCCCAGACCGGAAATCCCAAATCAAGGATTGAACACATGGGCCGACTGGGACCAAATCTGGCAGTCCGGAATCTGATCGGGCTGTGGTCAGAGACTGGACGGGCCGTGTGTTTGACTACTGGCCCGGGCCATATCTGGCGATTTTGCACGAGAAAAAGTTAAAAATTCAATTTTTTATCAACTCCCTTTTAAGAAAACATTAAAAAATTAAAAGTTGTCGATAATTTAGGTTCCTCTAGGTAGCCTTCTAATGCAACAAGGAAGACTTGTGGGAGTTGCTCAACATTATGCTTCTTATACTTATGTTACATCTTCAGAGCAAAGTCAACCACTTACCTGCTTTCGTTTCGATCCATTTACTATAAATGACATCGAAAAAATTCGCATTCATCTCGATAAATAAAAACTAGTAAGAATCGAACTCCAACTTTGATCAAGCGGTTTGTCAACAACCAACATTTACTAACTCAACGTTTTGGTAAAATCAAGAAAATTATTTTCTAAGTCTGTTATTGGATGTAAGTGTTGAATGATTAGCAAGAATTATTGATCTAACAAATCTTTCTCTTCGATTTTCTGTTTTTTAAATTATATTATTATACTAAGTATTTGTTACTTCTTACCAGGAATCGAAATTATGTTTAAGTGACCATTAATCATTATACAGGGAGAGGTTGTTATCCGAAGACATCGAAATATCTCAAGAAATACGCACCGTACGAATTAAATGTCCGCAATAATATTAAATATATCCATATTAAACGATATTGAACAACTTATTGGGTGACTCTTGTTGATTACCTGTGATTCTGGACGTAAACGGTTATTCCACTTAAGGGGGTCGTCTACCTTCGCGGTTTGGAAAAATCGTTTTTTTTTTTGCATATTTTGAATGTAGATGTTATAAGGAACACGCCATATGAAGGATTTTTTGAAATAAGCTTTCTTACGTAGGTATTGCCGATTAAATCGTAAGTTTCTAAAATCATGTTTTACACTGTCATTTGTCTTGAAACGTGATTTCCCAAAAGTTGCATTTTTCAAACTTTGTGGTATGACTTCTTCTAGAAATATTGATAGAATTTGATTGAATTTTTTTCAATTATTCAATAAACATATAGCTATGTTTTCCTAGAGGCGATTTTCAAATTTTTACTTTGTTGAATTTTAACAGGCTCTAATAGGTCAAAAAACAGGTCAAAAATCGAATTTTTTCAAGAACAATTGCGTAATATAAACACATATTACAATAGAAAAAATCGGCTCTGGGAAAACATAGCCAATGTAACACAGATTACAGACATATTTCATCTTATTGGTTTCAGACAATTTAAATGGCCAAAGTCTTACCACAAAGTTCTTAATGACATTTCTGCAGCGTTGAGGTCAAGGACGTTCCAAGATCGCGGATGCATTTATTATCAAGTGAAAAATAGATTTTTTCGAAGAAAAAACATGTAATAATAAAAAAAAATTTAACTGGCGTGAATATCTTTAGTAGTGTTTTTGCAATTCACTCCCAAAAATAGGCTAAAGTTCTCGGCTCGAAGGTAGACGACCCCCTTAACAAAGTAGAAAAGAATCGAGCTGCGAGTTAAAAGCATCGATGAGAGTGATTTCATCGGTTTCGAGCTCAAGTTGACGCGAGTACTGGAAAACGGAGTTTGATTCTCAGTGAGATCCCTGAGCCCGCGCTGATTTCGTAATAATTATGATTTTATTAATGGTTAAAAAAATTCACCTGATTATTAATATGAAAAAAGAAGGTTTTGAGTGAGATATTTGAAAAAAACATGATTTCCATTTGCAAATTTGAAAAAAATACGATTTGTTTTTGAAAGAGTACTTTTAAATAAAATCCCAAGTGTGAAGTTAGAAACGGCCCAACACTGTCCCAGCATCGCCAAAAATTTGTCGATGATCAGCTGCCAATATCGTTCCGTTGCTGGAATGATAACCGTGGTATACACTTGGCGGCCAATTCTGGCCGCCAGAACTCTGGTTTTCTAACTTCCAGAATGGTTTGCCATGGTAAAAGTGACACATGGCCTAATAATGAGAAGCGGCTTGGTATAGGGCCGATACTGGGCCAGGTTTCGTCTAAAGGTCGGTAAACTTAAAGAGTCGAAAAAGGCCGCCATCGTCGGCCCAGCACTTGAGCGATGCAAAGAGTGACACTGGCCCAATAACAATAACTGACTCTTGGCTGCCGAGATTGGGCCAATATTGTGCCGTATCTCATATATTTTGTCTAAAAAATGGAATTCTTGAATTTTAATCGTATTTTTTGGAATTAAAACAAAAAATATATGTTTTTTCATAAACTGTGTTAGACAAAACTTGTAGATCTTTTTGAAACGAACAACTTTGTATTCGTACGTTTTTTCGTATTCCACATATTATTGTTAAAAAATTGAATTTTGGATTTTCAATATTTTTTTTTTAAATTACAAAGAAAAATATGCATCTTATGAAAAAATGTTACAATTCAAATGTGTAGGTCTTTATGTAGAAAATAATATTGTATCAAAACGTTTTTTCGTATCTCGTATAATTTAACTGGAAAATGGAATTTTGTTATTGACTTTTTTCAAGTTTTTATATGCTGTAACATTTCTAATTTTGATTTAATCAAAAAATGTTATCAGGATAATTTGTAGAGATTTATGAGCACTATCAAAAACCAGTATTGAAATTTTTTATTTTTTCAAAAAGTTATTTTCAGAAACACAAAAGTAGTGCTCAATCCCTCAATTTTGATTGGATGTGGCTGGTTAACGAACTTGTCCTTACTTTTTCGGCTCCGATAAAGTGTACCAAAGCTCAATTCAATCTGATAATTCTATCGAGAGTTATGCCGCACACGACCTACAGACAGACAGACAGACAGACACTTTCGTAAAAACCGTTTTTTCTGACTCAGAGGGTCTCAAAACGTAAAGATTTGATGAAAATTTCAAAAATCATTTTTCGCATAAAACCAATACCTTCTCATCCATGACGAGAATGTAAAAATACGAATAAAACTTACAAATTTTTCAATGGAAAATCCGACTCAATATAAAAATTTCACCCTGTGTAACCAATTTTATATTACGTTTACAGTTAGAAAATTTTCTATAAAATTTTATATAAAAGTATATGAAGTCATTTGCATAAACAGTAAATGAAATAGTAAATGAAATATGTGCAATTATAAATTTTGATATGCACCAGTGTCAACAAAAGAGAATATTTTCTAGATTCTTTGATGACTTGTAAATCATTATAACTGGTTGATATTATTTCAAATCAATTTAATCCTCAATATTACAAATTAAAAATTCATGATGTGTTTTAAGTCAGCACGCGCTGACGTGAACGTGTTAAACCCATAGAGATATATTACAGATAGAGTCGACAAGCCAGCCTGAAACCTGTCAGCTCAGGGGAGAGAGAGAGAGAGTGAATTGTGGGTTAGACTGTCTCCCTCTAACGCGGTACGTGCAGACAAAGACAGAAAAAACCTCCCATCGTCTCTCTCTTTCGCTCTCACCGAGTTTCCAGACTGACGTTGCCACTTACAGAGCGGCCTATGGCTTGTCGACTCTATCTGTAATATCTCTATGGTTAAACCTCTATTAGCCTTTGGCACACATTCTTATCATGACACTCGCGCTTCTCGCTTGATTTTTTACTTTATATCCATTAGAGCCACATTTGCTTCAAAAATAAATCGTTTAGCGCGCCTGAGGCGCGCGTTTCGGTCATCGCGCTTTGCGCTCGGTGTTCTATGTCCTTTACATAGAATTTACTAAATTTGTCCCTGATATTTTATACGTATCTTTCTATGAGACGAGTAATTTTGCAACTTTTTTTTTTTTTTTTTTTTTTTTTTTTTTGGTGAGGAGGAAAAATGGCAAAATCTTTTATAGACGTTGTACAGGACTCTCCTAGGACGGGTCTAGGCATACCTGTTAAAACCAAAAAACCCCCTCTCTCGAACCAATTCACCACCCGCGGAACCGCCTTTCGGCTTTAAACTTCACGGGTGGTTGGTTCCATTAAAGTCGCGTACGACTCTTCCGTCATCCGTTCGCTCGGAACTTCCATCCGCGGCCACACGCCCACTAGGCAAACCGTCTAGCCGCGCCACTCAAGGGAGAAACAAAGAGATTCCTCACCCGAACGACGCGGGCAGCCAAGTCTACCCGAGACGCAGGACCGCGGGTGCAGGCCCCGATGCGATTTCTACTGGCCCTCCCCGTTGTTCATCTCCCGACGCCCATCGAGCTCCCTCGTCCTCATCACAAGTGCGACGAATGATTCGATGAGTGTCCAAATTCGTTCAGACTAGAGCATCAGAGGGACCATCGTATCAGGAGTCAGCTCAGCACCCACTGCCTGACCGAGGGCCTCCCTTGCCGCGACCCACTTTGCGCAGACGAAGAGTGCGTGCTCTGCATTATCCACAGGGGAATCGCAGTGACAACACATCTCCTCGTCTCTTTTCTGAAAGCGCCTCAGGTACGCGTTAAAACCGGAGCTGCATAAAGCAGCCTCGAGTGCACCACGCTCGCCACCAGTCTCCTTTTTACTTCCCTGGGTCCACCAATGTTTGGCATGAGCCGAGCCAGGCTTGCTCCACATTGGATCGCTTTTGCAGCTATGATCCTTAGGTGTTCGCCAAAGCTAAGCCTACGATCCAGTAATTTTGCAACTCAATGGATTGAAAAAGTAGTTTTCAAAATTTCGAAAAATGCCCTAATTTCGTATCGGAAAGTCAAATCAATGTATGTAACGGTTTCAAAACAGTTGATAAGCAGGTAAAATCTAATTCGTCTGTACAATTATTTCTTGAAGTTTACTATTACCAGAGAATTGCAAGTTATGTTTACACGAGAAATATTGCATATGAAAATAAAATAATTGCATCTCTCAAACTAAATGAATTTGATCAATTTAAAAAAAAATTAGTAGCATACTTGGTTCCATGGACTTTTAAGCAATGGAAAGTTTTACAAAATTTTTGGTACTGCTTAATAAAAATAAATATTTGTAAGCTTTTAATCAGCAAAACTAATAAGATTTCTCTCAATGTACTACACTGTAGGTGAAGCCAATCATAAAACTCAACGTTATATTTTATCTGAAAATTCTGCGCACCTCATCAATGAAATAAAAAGTCGTGGCATCTTTTCTCTTATCAGTTAAAGTTGTCTTACAGCTGTTACTTTGAACGTATAACGACAATTAAAATTTATCTGGACATAATTTTACGATTTCTATAAGATGAATTCCTTGCAAGCTGCTTTTGTCTTCACACTTTTGGCGTTTGCTTTGGCAGCAGATCCTACTGGTAATTATTTATTCATCTTTGAATTTAAACTATACTTAGAGAAGTTTCCAGAGACTGATTCAATTTAATTTTTGCAACTAAAATTGATTTTAAATTATTTGAATTATATTTAATGTTACTGATTGTATATTTAACAGTGCACGGAGAAAATTAATTTGTGAAAATTTAATCAAAAGTTGAGTAAAAAGCTAGGACATAGTGACTTTTGTAAGAAATTTAAATTTTTTTTGCGTATTCATTGAATAACGAATTATAAAGTTTAATCAACTGTTGAGTTAACTCTAAAACAGTTTTTTAAACTTTATAATTCGATATTGAATGAATACGCAAAAAAATGCAAATTTTCTCCAAAAGCCACTATGTCCTAGCTTTACTCAACTTTTAATTAAATTATCACAAATGAATATTCTCCGTGTGCAAAAGATATTTAAATACTGAGTATTGAAACTACCTCCAACAAAATCTAATCTTCTGTTATTTTTATAAAGCCTGTATTAAAATTAAGACCTGGGGAAACATAAAATACCGTCCATTTAGAAAATAAAGGCATTTATAGAGTTTTTAAAGAGCATTTAAAGTACTTACTGTTTCTACTATATTCAATTTTAAAAATAAAGTTTTTAGTGACAAAAATTGTTAACAGAGTTTTTTAAAAGAAACATTTTTCCAAATAACTATATTTAAACATTTTAAAATTATTTTCGAAAGTCAAAACAAAATATTTTTAAAGAATAGTTTTCTTGAAAAAATAAGCCATAATTTTTACATAAATTAGTAAGAACGATGGGAGGGAAAATTCTATTAAAAAAGACATTATTAAAAGTATTATATTTTGTAACTCTTAAATTCTTTTCATAAAAAACAATTTTTTTCATAAGAAAAACTGATAACATCATTCCAAGTTGAAAAACCATGAATCTATAAATAGCTTTGCTTTTAGTCAAATAATTGAATAATCAACCAAAGTTTATCAGTATTTATTTTATCAGCATTGATTTGCTTACATAAAAACTTTACAAATGAAAATCTTGATAAATCAAGAACACGACAATTTGATCATTTTTATTAGACTTTTCTCCAAATCTGAATTAGTGAGATTCTCACTAAAGTTCAATCAGTGACCCACTTCTGACTGATCAATCAGTGAGTTTTCATTAGTTTTCAATGAAAAGTCAGTAATCATCTAAGGAACGAATCGTATAGCCGCCCGTGTGGAAAAATTTAATGGCAGTCTATTATCTGATCTGGCCCACGTCTGGTAATGTCCAGACCAACTAGTCTGGAAGTTCTGGTCTGACTCATATCTGGCGCTGGTCAGCATTCCATGACAAAAAAGTTTGCATATGGAGAACGTAATTTTTTTTACAAGTTTCGAAAAATTTATAGCTTAGTAACAAGTTTTTAGAAACATTTATTGCTCGACCGAAAACAAGTATCTACTTTTTGCAAATATTGTTACTACTTACTTTTTGATTACAAAAATTGCGAAGATTAAGTTGTGACTTTGCGCATTGTACGAGGTCTATCCGGAAAGTATCGGGCCTACCTTTATACCTCCGCGCTGGCGTTATTCTTTATCATCGGGCGGGTGGCATCCTTTAAAGTAATCCCCACTTGATTGAATAACACGGTTCCAGCGATGTTTCCACTTTTCGAAGCAGTCCTGCAACTCACTTTTAGGAGTGGCCTAGAGTACGCTCGTCGCATTATTTTTAACCGTCGTTTTGTCATCGAATCGCTGTTCTTTGAGTGGTTTCTTGAGTTTTGGAAACATCCGAAAGTCAAAAGGGGCTATGTCGGGACTGTACGGAGGTTGTCGGAGCAATGCGATACTGTGTTTACTCAGAAACTGCTGCACAAGATTCGATGAATACGCTGGCGCGTTATCGTGACCTTCGTCATTTTCATTTTTAACAATCACAAAATCCGCCGAACTCAAAAATAGCTTTGTAAACAAAGACACGCTGCGCATGAACTATACGTCCGGCAGATGTCAGCAAGCAACCGATAGGTTCGTGAGGCTTTACTATTGACGTTCATACCCCGCAGAGGTCGCTTGAAAACTATGGCGCGGAGATATAAAGGTAGGCCCGATACTTTCCGGACAGACCTCGTACATTGCTAGTCTTCATCGCTTAAACGTGTTGACAAATCGATTAAAGTTACAAAAGTGTCTGAACAAGACCTCGCGCTTCGGGCTCGGTCTTGTGCTCTTCGCATACATTTAAGTTTATTTCTTATAATTTAATACTGAAGCTCAAACCAATTTTATAATATTAAAGATGATGTGAATTACTCATTTTCTTAAATTCACTAAATTTCTTTTTCAGTTTAAGTGAAACAGGAAATTCAATTTACTTAAGGCTCTATCGGCCTTGAGGAACACATTCTCATCATGACACTCGCGCTTCGCGCTCGATTTTCTGTTATAACGGGTGACCTCCGCTGAAACGACAAAAGGAAATTGAACTTATCAAAGCGGACCCAAGGACTCGGGATTACCCTCGGTGTCACCTGCGTTACTTAGGCGGCTTCTAATATGAGCGCCTGGCGTCTCTCGACGCCATATTTATAAAATGATGACCCTGAAGATAAGAACTTAGCATGCAAAAAAAAGCGAAGCCAAGCATGGGTTCCGGCTAGGGTTATTATGGATTCGGGAGTCCGGATCAGGCAAGGTTTTAGGTTAGGATAGGAATCTTAACCTAAACATAGAAGCTCTTGGGCAAATAAAATAACAAAATAAATTAAGCAATTAAAACTAAACTACAATTTATTTTGTGATCGGGTAATGCCCTGGCTCGATATAAATACAAAAGACCTCAGATGAGATTAATAAAATATCGTGGCCAACATGGCTCATGATATAGTAAAAGAGGCAGAGCTCTGAGAGAGCCTGAGAGCCACGCGGTTTAAGAGAATAAAAATTTATTATGGCCCGAAATAAAGTCTCAAAGACTTACCGAGGACCTGGCCGCGATCTCGCGCCTAACTTCGTCAAGGTTGAATTCAGTGTTGGCGTCCATTAGATTTATATTTTTTTGAGGTTGATTAGCTCTCTTAGGACAACGACAGAATAAAGCTGCGCGCCAAAGGTGTCGCGCAGTTTTATTACATCAGCTGGAAAGGCTAGCGCACGCGCGTGAAGCTCAGGTTTGCGCGGGCGACTCGTCTTGTGAGGACGACGGCGCCAGGCAACCAATGAGCTGAAGCGTCTATCGGTCAGCTTGCCCCATTGGCTTAAAACGTAGAGGGGTGCGTTTAAACTACGTTGAGTTTGTACTGCACAACACAGCAGTTACAAATAGACAAGGCTAAATTAAAATGTATAATACAATTTCTAATTGTTCCAACCCGTCATGCCCTCTCTATATTAATTATAATAATAATGGTGCGACGGTGTTGGAAACCATGGGCTGCAGCTCGTGGTCGTTTCAGATGCCATGCCTGCTGGGTGATGCCCTCTGTGGCTTGCCAGTGAACCCCTCTGCGTGGGATGGTAACACAGCGATCTCCTTGGCGGCGCCTTTCAAGCTGGTGTTTTTCAATGAAACAAATAAAAAAGAAAACGGCCAGAAAAACAATAAAAAAATAAAAGAATTTTACGAGCAGCTCTCAGACTATCCCTGACAGTTTTGAGTTTTAATTAAAAGGTGGCTTGGGCTCGATCCTGTCGTTGCCGGTCGAGGTAAAAAAAGTTAACGTAATTTACCACGTTACAACACCCCCCGGCCAGACCGGAAACGATCCCCCCAAGTCTCCAAGACCACACTCCGGGCCAACTGACCAATTATTAGGTCCAGAAAAACAAAAGGATAGGCAAACCCATGGCCCAGGCTGTCTGAGAGCGTGCTTCAATACTTAAAATCAGTGCTAACTTACGAGCTAAGAATATAAAAAAAAAAGACGTAAGCCTATAAAAATAAAAATAAAAATAGAAAAAGAGGAGAGAAAAAAAAGTATGCGGCAACTCGCTGTTTGCGATGCCGAGAACGAGCCTTATTAACTAGCTTAAGAGCTACTATCTTACAAGTTGTAGGGATAGGCCAAGGAATCAAACTCTCCATATACCAAAAGAAACTTTTTACATTTATTGTGGCGCCTCGCGCCTATGAGCCGTAAAGCCTACAACAAAGTTTTTGCATGCAGGACAACAACATTCGACTCGCATAGACGGACAATGATGATCAGTGCCCCTTGGACAATATGGCCACCACTTAAATTAAAACAACTGTAAGGTATCCGAGGACGCTAATCAGAGGCAGCGGCCTCTAGATACGGCTTGAGGTCTTTGGTGTCCGCGCGGCCAACCGATTCGCCTCTATCATTCACGAGTTCGTAAATTGTCCGCGAGATCACTCTCGATACCGTGAGTACGCCGTCGAATTTATTGGTGAGCGACGCGGTTATCCCTTTATTCGCGGAAGAAAGCGTACGGTCTCGCCGAAGGACGCGGTCACCGACTTGGTAGGTACGCGGACGTACTCGGAGATTATACGCGTGCGCCTGCTTATTATGGGCAGCATCTAAATGTCTCTTCATGAGGTCTCTCAAGGCTTCGAGCCTTTTGACTCTCTCGGACCAGGTGTCGACATTCCCGGGACGAGGGGGTTCTGATGAAACAGGCTCGAGTTTTTCATGAAGAGTGCCCTGGGGCAGTGGATCTCGGCCGAAATTTAAAAACGAGGGCGAGGTTTTTAAGGACGAATGATACGCGGTGTTAAAAGCGAAGCGGAAGTCGTTTAGGTGGACGTCCCATTTACGCTGCGTCTCCTTGATAAACGAGATTATCATCGTTTTTAATACTCTGTTGATTCGTTCGACCGGGTTCGCCTGCGGATGGTATGGCGGCGTCTTAACGCGCTTAATCGCGTACTCCTGACAGATCTGGTCTACGATCTTGTTACAAAATTCGGTGCCGTTGTCCGTGAATAAAAACTTCGGCGTACCCCAGCGAGTTATAACCAGGTCTTTAAATGCCTTGGTTATGGTCGCCCATAATATCCGCGCCAACCATGAGCCATGGCTCTTCGATCACCCGATGACCCATCTCGCCAGCAGGTTTCGCCTGCTCTACCTTCAGGGTTGGCAAATATCGCAGACTCTAACGTACTGCGCAACGTCGTGGTAGAAACCCGGCCAATAGTAGCGGGTGGCGAGACGGTGATAGGTTTTATCCACCCCTAAATGTCCCGCTTGAGACTGATCGTGCGTCTCAGCCAGAGCTGCAGCATGATGCTCTTTAGGGAGGACCATCTTCCACGAATCTAAATCTGGGAGGATGGGATCGAGCCATTTATTCGCGCGGTGGTGATATAAGAGTCCGTTCTCTATCTTCCACGTGGGGAACGCGCGCGGGTTCTTCTGAACATCCGAAAGGCGCTTAAGATACCAAGCGTCCTCGGTTTTGTCCATTGCGGCGACCTCTTCAGGACCATCTAAGTCCTGGTCAAGCCGTGATAGGAAGTCCGGTACGACATTTAAGGCCCCCTTTCTATACTGGACCTCAAAGTCGTACTCTAAAAGACTTAGTGCCCAACGGGCTAGTCGCCCAGTCGGGTCTTTCAGTGACCTGAGCCATCGAAGGCTACTATGGTCCGTCACGACCGTGAAGCGGAATCCTTCGAGGTATTCCCGGAACTTCTTAATTGCCCACACAACGGCCAAGCACTCCTTCTCAGTCACTGAGTAATTACGCTCAGCGGCTGACAAGGAGCGGCTAGCGTAAGCGATTACGCGCTCTACGCCTTCTATCGTCTGGGTCAGTACTGCTCCAACTCCAGTGGAGCTTGCGTCCGTTTGTAAAGTGAAGGGGTGCGCAAAGTCTGGGCGAGCAACCACTGGCGCTGTAGTTAAGGCGGTTTTAATCGCCTCAAATGCAGCCTCCTGCTCTGCCTGCCAATAAAAGGGCTGCGCTTTCTTTAATAGTCGGAAAAGGGGCTCTGCTACTGTCGCAAAGTTCGGTATAAAGCGCCGATACCAACCTGCCGAACCTAGAAAACTCCGAAGTTTGCGGATGTTTCGCGTCGCTGGCAAGTCCAAAATAGGGGCGAGCTTGCTTGGATCAACCTTGACGCCCTCGTTGTTAATGAGGAACCCAAGGTACCTGATCTCGCTTCGGAAGAATAGGCATTTATCGGAGTTTACTGAGAGACCAGCAGCAGCGAGTCGATCTAATACCTCTTTTAACCATTTGAGGTGATCTTCGAAGGTTTCGCTCACTATTATGACGTCGTCTAAATAGGCGAACGCATGAGGTTCCAATTCCGGGCCAATGACTTTGTCGATTAGACGCTGGAACGTCGCAGGGGCGTTGGTAAGTCCAAAAGGCATGCGAGTAAATTGGAAAAGACCGCGCCCTGGTACCGTGAACGCGGTGAGTTCCTTACTCTTCTCATCTAATGGTACCTGATGGAAAGCCTGGTCCAGGTCAATCGTGCTAATATAATTAGCTTTCTGAAGTTTGTCCAGGATGTTTGTCATTGGCGGAAGAGGATAAGCGTCCTTCTTTGTGACTCGGTTTATTTCCCTGAAGTCGATGCACAGACGATAAGTGCCATTCGACTTCCTTGCCATAACAACCGGTGAGGACCAAGCACTATTAGATGGCTCAACTAATTTTTGTTCAATCAGCTTGTCCATCAGCTTGTTCATCTCGTCCATCACAGCGGGAGACCGAACATGGTACTTCTGCTTGATGGGCGGATGGTCACCCACATCAATGGTATGTTTGGCAAGGTGGGTAGCACCCAGTTACTTTTTTGAAACCTTTAACTCGCGCTTAAGGAAATCCTCTACCAGAGCCATTTGTGTCTTGGTGAGTTCCTTAATCGCGGCGCACCCATCGTCGTCTATCCGCGCCAAGTTAGACAATAAGTCTATAGTGGCTGTGCGGTAAACTTCGTCGTCGTAAGCCATACGAATAAGTTGGCGTTGCCATCCACAATTAATCTAAATTGTCGAATGGCATCCATGCCCAGAACACATTGGTACTTAAAATTCGGTACCACTTTGTATTCTACGCACTCTTGGACGACATCTAGGGTGCTAGGTAGCGCTACTTGCCCTAAAACTGACTCTATGCTACCATTCGGGAATAGAATAGCTTTAACTTCAGAGGGTTTAATCTCTTGGTTAAATTCTGCGGCTAATTCTATCCCCTCTTTACCCAGAATGGATTTCGTGGAACCCGAGTCCACTAGCGCGTCGAGTTCTCTGTTGGCGATTTTTAATTTCACGAAAAATCGTGTGCCTTGTTCATAAAATTTTAAGGCTGCGCAATCGTTTTCCGAGAACTTATCGGAATCGAGATATACGCGTGATTCGCTAGGCGACATACGCGCCCCCTCCCCGCCAGAATACGATAAGGGCGAGAAAAATGGAGTAACAGAGTACTCATTAGAGACGCTGGTAGCAAGGTCTGATAAAATTGGGCTGGGTTCAGCGCTGACCTTTAGCGCTGAGCCCGTTTCGCGTTTCCCGGAGGCTTTTTGGAAGCTTTACACTCCGGTGTAGGACAATCCGGGGTTCTATATCCTGCACGACCACATTTGTAGCAAAAAATTTGCTGCTTTTTAGTACATTGCATTGTACTGTGGTCGTGAGGTGCAGGTATGCCATAAGAAAGGCAATTTCTGCATATAATCGTCGCCGAAGTAGATGGCGCTTGAGAAATTGCGTCAACATTAATTTTTGCCACGTTTTGTTCAGGCTTGTTCGCTGAGGGAAGCCTTTGCGCGTAGTTGTCCTTAATTTTTCTACCCGGCCTAGGACCTTTTTGCCTAGGTGGGCTATGTGACATTGCGTCGCATCTCGATATCGGAGGGGGTGAATGCGTCTTTTCGCTGGGAATATTTTTCTCCTTGAAATTCGCGTCCATTGCTGCCAAGCTTGCCCTCGTATTCCGAGTTTCCTCGCCCTTATACGCGAATTCCGGTAAAAATGAAGTTTCCGGCGCAGGGGGTGGTTTGTAATCGCGGATGGTTGCCCATTCCGGTTCCCAATCTTTACCCAGCTGCACAAGTTCCTCAAAATCCGTGATATCTTTGCGTTTTATTACGCGCCTAGATTCGGGTCTCAACCCCCTGTGAGCATTATCAAGTTGCTCTTCGACCGAGTATGAACCGTCTAACTTGTCGTATAAACCTAACAGGCAAGTTAGATAGTCTTCGATTTTTTCTTTCGCGCCTTGAGTGCGCGCGCGGATTTGGTCTCTTACGCGGCGGTCAAAATTATCGTCGCCAAATCGACTTCTGAAGGCTGTTCTAAATGTGGACCATGATGTCCATTGCGACTTCTTCAGCCGATACCATTGTAAAGCGACACCTGTCAGCAGCAATGGTAGTGCGCTAATTAATTCAATATCCGAGAGTGGAGAAAAAATTCTGCACTCGTCTACTCGCGTTAGAAAATCTTCCGCGCTTGCCTTAGATGAGCCATTAAATTTTAAATTCCACTGGCGCACTACTTTACCGACGTCCCTATTTAATTCAACACGAGTGTTGGTACCTCGCGAATTATGATTATAGGGGTTGGTAGGCGCGAAATTAAAATTTTGCTCCTCATCTGACGTTATTGGCGGAATTCGCGTCGAATTATATACATTTGCGCCAGCGTTATTGTGCGGCGCATAGGGGTTAAAATTACTATGAATATTAGGGGTTGATATCCCCATGTAATCGAAACTTTGTTGCGCGACGAAGGGTATAATGCGACGTGGAACAAAAGGCGGTGATTCCGTCGTTAAATTGCTTGGAATCGTAGTGCTCGGGGCCTGGTGCGCAACAGGTACGAACCTGGATGCATTTTCGAAATGCGATGCAACGGGTCCTGGGTAGGCTGCGGTGTACGCTTGCGAGTAAGGTGCATATGACGCGCCTGCGCAGGTCGTTATTGTTGACGTGGCGTTGCGGTAGAGGTAGCGTGGGCGTGGGTGTTAAACGCAGTCGCGTCTAAAATATTCGATAGGTCAGACGGTTTTCGAGATACCGTCTGATCATCACGTATTTGTGATTGTGACGTGTCTAGTGTGTCGTCTTCTTCCCACGGTATATTGTTATCGCCTGCTCTCTTTTTAATATATCGAACTACGCGATCTCTTAAAATTGGTACCACCCCCGCTGCATTTATATTAAATGCATTCGCGAGTCTACGCAGTTCTATTTCACCCAGCGTGTACACCCACGATTCGGTTGCGTTAGAATCCATTTTCGAGCTAAAAAATAATTTAAGCGACGTAAAATTATTTAATTAAATAATAATAATTTATATTTTAAATTAATATATTTGTAATAAATTTTTAATAATCTAAAGAAATTAAGAAATTCAACGAAACGTGAATTTATTACTTTATTTCCTCGCGCTCTGGTATCAAGTGACAGTTCGGCTGCTAGAAAAGGACCGCGATAATACGAAACTAGCCGAGCGCAGTCACGAAGTTCACGTGCGCATCGACGAGTCGAGGCAAGAAGCCAAGATGGCGAAAACTAAAATTCACCGCTCCGTAATAGCGTCGGTTCCCGCGAAGCACGAACGCGAGCGAAGACGTACGAAGTTTGTCGAGCCGTCGAGCGAGGTAAGATGGCGAGAACTGCGGAAGGCTGTCAGCTAGCAGGCTGAGACCGCGTCACGCGAGTCGAGCCGAGATGTCACGAGGAGTACCGAAGGCGGTCAGGCGTCGTGCACTGTGTATGCAAGCTATGTCGAGTGACAGGTGCGAGAGAATTACTTTAATTCTCTCGAACGTTTCACTCGATTTTTATGCTTTTCAGGTTTTTCCTTATCGTCCAGATTTTTGGAATAGTCTCATAAATAGTTTTACTATTTAATGAGACTACTTAGGATATTTTTCGATCGTGATTTTAATTGAAAATTAATTAAAATCGACCGAGCTGTCAACCGAACAGCTGTATAATCGCACTCCCGGAAAAACAGAGGCAAACACTTCACTCGCGTACACGATTTTTCGCGACCTATCACCGCCTACCCGCACTTTAAATTAATATGGCAGCTTTATAGTGCGGAGCACTTTTATTCTTGTACAGCGCTTTAGCGCTTTTGTTCTTGTATAGCGCTTTAGCGCTTAAAGAAAAATATAAAAGATATAAAATGTGCAACAGATAAAATACAAATCAATATTAAAAAATTACATATAAAACATAGAAAAATATAACACATAAAATAAATATTTTTCTAATTTGAAAAATGAAATAATCCAAAATCCTGCGCGGATAAGCGAGCGCAATCAAGCTGAAAATAAAATTCAGGAGGAAAAAATTATATTCAAGAAGAATATGAAATAGAAAATTTCAAAACTCAACTCAAAATTAAAAATTTGAGTCTTGAGTATTCGATGAAATTTTCAAGCTTCATAAAGAAAGGAAGCTTGTTCACAAAATAAAGGCTTTTGTGAATATTTTTCCCGATGATTCGAACTCCTTTTAGCCGTTGGGCGCCATTTATAACGGGTGACCTCCGCTGAATCGTCAAAAGGAAATTGAACTTATCAAAGCGGACCCGAGGACTCGGGATTACCCTCGGTGTCACCTGCGTTACTTAGGCGGCTTCTAATATGAGCGCCTGGCGTCTCTCGACGCCATATTTATAAAATGATGACCCTGAAGATAAGAACTTAGCATGCAAAAAAAAGCGAAGCCAAGCATGGGTTCCGGCTAGGGTTATTATGGATTCGGGAGTCCGGATCAGGCAAGGTTTTAGGTTAGGATAGGAATCTTAACCTAAACATAGAAGCTCTTGGGCAAATAAAATAACAAAAAAAATTAAGCAATTAAAACTAAACTACAATTTATTTTGTGATCGGGTAATGCCCTGGCTCGATATAAATACAAAAGACCTCAGATGAGATTAATAAAATATCGTGGCCAACATGGCTCATGATATAGTAAAAGAGGCAGAGCTCTGAGAGAGCCTGAGAGCCACGCGGTTTAAGAGAATAAAAATTTATTATGGCCCGAAATAAAGTCTCAAAGACTTACCGAGGACCTGGCCGCGATCTCGCGCCTAACTTCGTCCAGGTTGAATTCAGTGTTGGCGTCCATTAGATTTATATTTTTTTGAGGTTGATTAGCTCTCTTAGGACAACGACAGAATAAAGCTGCGCGCCAAAGGTGTCGCGAAGTTTTATTGCATCAGCTGGAAAGGCTAGCGCACGCGCGTGAAGCTCAGGTTTGCGCGGGCGACTCGTCTTGTGAGGACGACGGCGCCAGGCAACCAATGAGCTGAAGCATCTATCGGTCAGCTTGCCCCATTGGCTTAAAACGTAGAGGGGTGCGTTTAAACTACGTTGAGTTTGTACTGCACAACACAGCAGTTACAAATAGACAAGGCTAAATTAAAATGTATAATACAATTTCTAATTGTTCCAACCCGTCATGCCCTCTCTATATTAATTATAATAATAATGGTGCGACGGTGTTGGAAACCATGGGCTGCAGCTCGTGGTCGTTTCAGATGCCATGCCTGCTGGGTGATGCCCTCTGTGGCTTGCCAGTGAACCCCTCTGCGTGCGATGGTAACACAGCGATCTCCTTGGCGGCGCCTTTCAAGCTGGTGTTTTTCAATGAAACAAATAAAAAAGAAAACGGCCAGAAAAACAATAAAAAAATAAAAGAATTTTATGAGCAGCTCTCAGACTATTCCTGACAGTTTTGAGTTTTAATTAAAAGGTGGCTTGGGCTCGATCCTGTCGTTGCCGGTCGAGGTAAAAAAAGTTAACGTAATTTACCACGTTACACTGTATACATTTCAGTAACTTTTTAATAAATTACACGATTAAAATAATTTATTTTCTTCCAAATCTCTCAAAAAGAAAAAATAATCGTAGACTTTATTTAAGGTAGTACGATCACCAAAATTAGACCTCAGGCTAAAATAGATAATTTTGCTTTTAAGAAAAAATTCAAAAATAGGAAACGGTCAAGTTGTAGAGAATCTTTTTTCTAAAAAAATGAACCATAATTTATTAGAATCGCATCATTTTCAAAAATTTGACTCGAAGCGATAAGAAAATAAGTTCGGGCAAAAATAAAATTGATTAATAACATTATTTTTTTGTGTTTCAAATTTTTTTCATGAAAAATAATTTTTTCTCATTCAAATTGGCCCTTCAATAATAATGTTGCTATTCTTGAAAGCAAAATTATCTATTTTTGTCTGAGGTCTAGTTTTCGTGATCGTACTACCTTAAGGAAACGATTTTGCAGAACAACGCTTATTTCGTATCTCACATATTTTGGTGAAAAAAATCGAATTTTTTTAATATTAAAAATCAAAACATAAAATATACATCCTGTCGAGAAATTTCTTAATAAGAATGTGTAGACCTCATTTAGGCAAATAATTTTTCATCTAAACTTTTTTTATGTATCTCAAATATTTTGTCTAAAAAATGGAATTTTTAAATTTTAATCGTATTTTTGGAATTGAAACGGAAAATATATGTTTTTTCATAAACTGAGTAAGACAAAACTTGTAGATCTTTTTGAAACGAACAACTTTGTATTCTTACGTTTTTTTCGTATTTCACATATTATTGTTAAAAAATTGAATTTTGGATTTTCAATAGATTATTTTTGAATTAAAAAAAAAAATATGCATCTTATGAAAAAATGTTACAATTCAAATTTGTAGGTCTTTATGTAGAAAATAATATTGTATCATAAGGTTTTTTCGTATCTCGTATAATTTAACTGGAAAATGGAATTTTGATAATGACTTTTTTCGAATTTGAATATGCTGTAACATTTCTAATTTTGATTTAATCAAAAAATGTTATCAGGATAATTTTTAGAGATTTATGAGCACTATCTAAAACCAGTATTAAAATTTTTGATTTTTCAAAAAATTATTTTCAAAAACACAAAAGTAGTGGTCAATCCCTCAATTTTGATTGGATGTGGCTGGTTAACGAACTTGTCCTTACTTTTTCGGCTCCGATAAAGTGTGCCAAAGCACAATTCAATCTAATAATTCTATCGAGAGTTATGCCGCACACGACCTACAGACAGACAGACAGATAGACAGGCAGACAGACAGACGGACAGACAGACAGACAGACAGACAGACAGACACTTTCGTAAAAACCCTTTTTTTCGGACTCAGGGGGTCTCAAAACGTAAAGATTTGATGAAATTTTTGAAAGTCATTTTTCACATAAAACCAATACCTTCTCATCCATGATGAGAATGTAAAAATTGAATCAATTAATTTTTTGCTAAAAAACTAAATTATTTCAATCAAACAAAATTCTGAGAAAACAAATTTGGCTGCATAATTACAGTACTGATACCATGAATTACAATCGATAATACTGCTGAATTACTGACAGTCAATACTGGTGAAATAACAATAAATAAACGGAATACATTTAAAATTTCTGGCAGTGTGCCCGTTTCGTGCCGGAGTTCTGCCAGTATTTACAGATCTCCGGCATGTCATGTCGGTACGGCGGAAAGTTCTGACTCAGTACGGTTCCGTTCGTAACTTCCGGCAAACTACTCATACTTCTACCTAAATTAACTTAGGCATCTTCATGTCATTGAATGACTTTTTACAGTTCTAAAATTAAATGCTCTCTGATGTAACATCACTGCTAATTGAATTTTTTTTTTCAACAGATTCCCATCTAAGCAAGATACATCTGAATGATAAAGCTTACAGTTCCGTTGTTTCAGTCATACACCCTGCAAAAGGAAAATTATGTCTTGGGGTCTTGGTTGGAGAAACGTTGGTCTTGGTTGATACTGTTTGCGTCTTATTTATAAAACCGAATCAGGGTGTATTCGCTTGGATTGGAATTCACAACTTTGTACAAAATCATTGTCAACATTTTACAGGAGAAGCTCCAAGATATGAGAATTCCAATTTTGCAATCACAACGGTAAGTAGTAATATAATTATTATGCCTCCAGTCTTATCCTATTTGATACCTTTGAGAAAAATTAGCATTAGTTTCTCCAACATGATTACTATTTCATAGTCTTATAAATATTTTTTACACAGCATAAAAGTTTCCGCAATTTTTAACGACATCAAACATTTTTCATGTATTATAGAAATAATCCCTTTATAAACGATCATTTTTCCTGAATAATAGAAAAACTGCCAGTTATATTGAAAATTTAATTTTTTCAAAAAAAATAGAGAATTTTACCTACAAAATTGTTTGCGAATTCTCCCAAGAGTTTTTGCAGTCTAGAGGGAAAAAATTTCATTTGTACTGATTATTCAGAAACATTAAATTTAGGTTCAGTATTAAGTACTTGTAATATCAAAAAAAATTTCTTGTTTTAGTTGACAAAAAGCGTTGGACTTGACAATTTTCTAGAATTGATGGTACCTTGTATAGAAAAAGATGGTGCCGCAACATTGTCAATGGGCGAGGTAAAAATATACTACTATTAAAATACTAACCCACTCAATTGAAAATTTTAGACCAACGCCAATACTTACAAGGTGCGTTCCAAAATAAACGAGACTTTTGTCATAAAATTTTTTTTGGTGGCGCCATCTGTTACAACATTGTAACTGGTGATGAAACATGGTGTTTCCAGTAGGAACCCGAAACCAAGCGTCAAAGTGCCGAATGGAAGGCCCCAGACGAGCCACCACCCAAAAAATCGCGTTTGGAGAAGTCAAAAATCAAGTCGATGCTCATTTGTTTTTACGATTCCAAGGGAATTGCCCAATGAAGTTCGTGCCAACGGGCCAAACCGACAATGCAATTTTCTATCTTGGCGTTTTGAAGCGTTTGTTGCATCGCATTCGTCGAATTCGGCCTGAATACCGCGAAGGAGGAAGTTGGCGCTTATTGCATGATAATGCATCATCTCATCGATCCACTTTTGTGACTGATTTTTTGACTAGAAATCGCATTTTAACCATCAATCACTCACCGTATTCACCTGATATGGCTCCCTGTGACTTCTAACTATTCAGCAAATGGCATTTGGCCATGAAAGGAAAACGTTTTGCGTCCGTAGAGGCCATCCAGAAGGCCTGTACCGACATCCTGAAGGACATTCCGGTCAATGACCTGAAACACTCTTTTGAAAAGCTTTTGGATCGCGCAAAACAGTGTATCGAGGCCGGAGGGGACTATTTTGAATAAATAAACTCGAATTTATCAGAACCAATACCGCGGAACCGCCTTTCGGCTTTAAACTTCACGGGTGGTTGGTTCCATTAAAGTTGCGTACGACTCTTCCGTCATCCTTTCGCTCGGAACTTCCATCCGCGGCCACACGCCCACTAGGGTAACCGACTAGCCGCGCCACCCGGGGGAGAAACAAACAGATTCCTCCCACGAACGACGCGGACAGTCAAGTCTACCCGAGACGCAGGACCGCGGGTGCAGGCCCCGATGCGATTTCTACTGGCCCTCCCCGTTGTTTCGCTCTCGACGCCCATCAAGTTCTCTCGTCTTCATCACAAGTGTGACGAATGACTCGATGAGTGTCCAGAACCGTTCAGACTGGAACATGAGGAAGACCATCGTGTCAGGAGTAAGTTCGGAACCCACCGCCTGACCGAGGACCTCCCTAGCCACACCCCATTTTGCGCAGACGAAGAGTGCGTGCTCCGCGTTATCCACCGGGGAATCGCAGTAGCAACACGTCTCCTCGTCTCTCTTCTTAAAGCGCCTCAGGTACGCGTTAAAACAGCCATGGCCCGAGAGCGCTTGCGCCAAGTAAAAGCCGACTTCCCCGTGCTTTCTGTTCAGCCAGGTGGCGAGCTCTAGGATCAGGCGGTAGGTCCATCTCCCTGTCTGCTCACCTTGCCATCTCATCTGCCATTTCTCGACGAGTCTGCGCCTTCCATCCTTGCGGATGGCCTCCTTCGCGCGAGCGATTTCCTGCAGGTCGGCGCAGGTAAGGTCCTTGCGAAGCTGAAAGGTTTTCTGCCTTTCCTCCGCCAATAAATCTATTGGCGGGACGCTCACCAGGACCAGCACAGCGCTCGTCGAGATAGTTCTATATGCCGAAACTATTCTCAGCGCGACAAGTCTCTGCGCCGAGAATAGCTTCTTCTGGATAGCATGGTTTTGCAAGGCATTGGCCCAGACCGGAGCTGCATAAAGCAGCTTCAAATGGACCACGCTTGCCACCAGTCTTCTTTTCGCTTCCCTGGGTCCACCAATGTTTGGCATAAGCCTGTCCAAGATCGCTCCACATTGGATGGCTTTGGCAGCTGCGATCTTTAGGTGTTCGCCAAAACTAAGCCTACGATCCAGCTGCACCCCCAGGTACTTAATGCTTGTTTTCCACTCGACTTCATGCTCTCCGAGAACGATCCTCGGATATTGGAAGGATCTCCTGTCCGTAACGAGCAAAGCCTCGGTTTTCTCAGGGGCCATTTTAAGGCCTCTGCTATCGAACCAGCGCTTTGCTCGCCACAGACTTTCATTGATCCTCAGCTCTAGGATTCTGACGTCGTCAGCGGTGTACACGACAAGTGCGTCATCCGCGAAGCCGACGATGCTCGTTCCAGCAGGCAGGTCCATGCGACATATTACCAGCTACGACTCAGTTTGAGTACTGTGCCAGTCATGGAATATCAGTAATGGCATGTGAGTGCAAGCGCAATACTGACACACTTCGGCCCAATTGTAAACTATCAGTACTGTATCATTACAGTTGAACCAGTACAGAACATCGTATATATGCCAGTGCGGGGCCATTACAGGGTGACAGTAGCGCGTAACTTCTGCTGGTACTGGTGCACTACAGCGCCGTTTATCAATTTCTCATTGGGCAATACTGATTATTGGCCTTTCAATGTTTAACTAATTATATTCTAGTACAACCTCGTAAACCTTCTCGCCCGGGCTCACAATCAGTAACGCTGTGCAGTGCAATCAAAATAAAAAATTATACAGTAGGACTTCTTGGCATTCAAAAAATCGAGATGGTGTTAAGTTTTGAAAGATGTTTGCTAAAAAGTTTACGATTTGACAGATACCAAATCCATTTCTTAACCCCCCAGTAAAAAAAAAATCGTGTGCAATACGGGAAAAACATTTATTTTACTCATTTAATTGTTGACCTCGCTTTGCTCGGGCATTTAACTTCACACTCGCAAAATAAACTTTTTTTTCCCTAGTTGCACAATGTACTATTTTTTCAAACAGGTATCAATTTGGCTCTTTTTCATGCTTGTAAAGCGGGACAAAAGTTGACTCTATTTTCTTAGTAGGAAGTAGCGGGAATAAAGCAATCCTTAGGGAGTAAAAATAATTATGGCAATGTAAATTACATTTACGCCATTATTTTTACTCCTAATATTCCTTACTTCACTCGCAGTTTTGTCCCTTCTCACAAACATGATAAACTTACAAAATTCATACTTGTATGAAAAAAATATCGTGTGTATTATGGGACAAGACGCCTGCTCGGACGGCAGACTTCACAATCGCCTCAAAAAGCCTATTTTCGTCCCTTGATGCACAATATACTATTATTTTGCGAGTGTGAAGTTTGATACTCAAGCAAAGTGAGTATTATGCAACTGGGAAAAAAAAATTTAGTTTGCGACTGTGTACTCGAGTAAAATGAATGTTTTTCCCGTGTCACATACGATTATTTTTCTCCTTTACTTCATGACCCGCTAGTAGAAAAAAATCATTTTTCGAAAAAATGTTATTAGTAAAAATAATTAAATACTAAAATGCGTTCAAATTAGTCGAATTTATTGTTTAATTTGATTTCTTTTGCATAAATGGAGTTAGTTAATTATGAAAGTGAAAATGCCTAAGAAGACAGAAAAGTACATCTTATGAAGAATCGTTACTTACTAATAAATTACTGCTAATAAATTTTAGAATTTTCTAAAGTTTCCAATAAATCTGCCGGCACTAGTTAAAATTCTACACGGAAAAAATTAGTTGTTGGAATTTTCTTCGACTGTCATGGACTTTTGAATAAGGTCAAAGTGGGCTAATATGACGTTAATCGTTAATCTCGAAAAATCATGGAAATTTTCAGCTTGGAAATAATAAAAATCTTATTATTGCCACATTACAGGGTCGTTTGCCGGTTACGGCTGGTATCCCTCAAATATTAAACGTTGTTAACAAACATCTCATTGGACGATCACGTAAAAACATCGCTGATGAAAATCTGGTAAGTAAAGTACACAAAATTTATGACACTTCACATATAAAGAAGCTTGAAAACAATTAAGTTCTACTTTTCTATAATATGAATAATAGAATGAAGTAAAAATTTGGTCCTTATATTTCATTCTTTTAAAGTAATTGAAGAATTAAAAGTTATGCGTGTTTCAGATTGCGAAGGGCAGTATTTTAATGTATAGAGGAAAACTTATGGGAATGGCTGAAGGATTTTTTGAATATAAATTACTTGATCCTGAAGGTTGTGCTGTAGCCTATAGCATGTTTGGGTTTTACGGATTTGATCACGATGATATCGCGGCTATAAATCGTCTTAGAATGGAAGATAAAGTTAACGATGCAACTATTAACCCTCACGAAGTGCGTGATGATGTAGATCTTGAACTTCGACTTTAACATAGCTTATGGTTAAGTCAAACAGTTATAACCAAATAAATAATTAAATTGCAAAAAATGATTTTCTTTGTATATTATTTAACGTGAATTATGTGTAACTAGCAGAATGGGCCTCGTTTAAGGTGAAGCGTATGATTGGTCCGTCGAGTCAACCGCGGTTACTGCTGTGTCATCGCAATTGGTTGAGGCGTCGCGTAGCTTTTCAAAAGTGGGGGTAAGGAGAACGATCGAGCTTTTCGATAGACGAATCTCTAATGAGCCGATAAACGAGTCCCGACTATATTCGAGCTTCGGATCATTCAAAGACAATAAAACCTCATTTAAAATGAGCATTTAAATAGACAAAAATTTTCAATAGGAGCCGAGAAATTAAAGTTTCAGGAGCATTGGAACGTTATACATTTTCGGGAGCTGCATTTGACATTGTTAAACATTCCATGAAAATCCAGCTCTGCTAAGTAATATTTTTTGTTGAGTCTTTCACATTTTGTTTACAAGTGTTCAAGTGATAATGCGGTAGGTCATACAGATAGAAAAAAAAAATTACTAACACTTACAAATAAACATATAATGTTGATTATGTTAAACACAGCGATTGCTGCTATACGAAAATGCTTCAAGGTTGTAATGAGATGGAAAACAATAAAACTATAACTAGAATATGATTAAAATATTACAAGATCATTATATGTTGCAGTATATATATATATACGTATATATACGTATATAAATCTATATAATATTATTTTTATACATTTTCTATTTATTTATATTTAAGGAGATGTGATACTCAGGGTATTAGCAAATTTTATTATGTTATATTAGGTTTCTATACATATTTATTTATGAATATAATGAATCGAGATAATTTTTTCTTAACAATGTAAGAGATATTAGAGATCATGAAAACAGACGTAGATAGATTTTATTTGCTTTAAGGAATTAAAATAGTATATGTGGCGTGGAAGGAAGAAACCGACCTTGCAGCACCAAAAATCGGACGCGAGTTTTTTAATGATTCTAAAGAGCGACAGTATGCCCGATCGAATGAGCCTATTCTCAAATCTGTGCGATCAAATTGAACGAAATATAACGCGTTTTATCTGACGTTTATTTAACATGAGTTTCGAACGAGGGGAAACAGTCTACCCTCTCCATATAATGGTGGACGCCGATCAGCGGGCTTGGGCCCGCATGGCTGGTAGAAAGTGAGTTTGGAAGGGGAAATGCTCGGAGGGGAAGCTCTATACCTGCTTGAGCTACTCGCAGGGACCCGTCTCGTAACAACACGATTTTCTCGAAAAGCTGAAAGGTCCTGTAAGGTCGGTTTCTTCGTTCTACGCCACATATTGTGTTACTTCGTGACCATGGCTTAAGGAGGTTCTATCGTAAAACGAATTAACGGTCAGAAAAGGATGAAACTTGAAACATAGTTAATTAAATGCATAAACATGAATCAGTCAAATTTTCAAGACACCAGGGTACCTGTGAGCTAAGATATTTTAATAAATATTTTCCGTCATTTAACATGTGCTCTTATGGACAACTACCTTTTCATTGTTTGCAATTACCCACCACACATTTATTAACGGTTGAATATCGATGAAATCTTTTATAATAGTGAGAAAAATATCTAAAAAACATTTTTAGCTTACAATACTGTTAGAAAGGTACTTGTAAATCAATGAAAATGGAAATAAATGTTACAAAAATCATGATATTGAGTGATAATGTAGTAGATATGCCCAGATAACAAAGTGCGCGTACAGTGCGAGCGTTACCGCTCGCACGAGTGCGGATTATGCATCACGCATGCGTTCACCAAGCCACGCAGATGCGTCATCATATGCGACACATATCGCCGGCACGTAGTGAAGTTCGCATTCATGACGGTGAAAAGCGAGCTTTATGCGTCTCGTATAATTTAAAATTATTTCCAAAATATTAATCATAATAAGAAATAAAAATACATAATGTAATTGAAAACATTATATTTAAAGTTGAAAACCGATATTATACAAACGGGCAATGGATAAATGTTTGTTATATATCCAATAAATCTCAATAAACAATGTATAAAGTGTTCAATATATTTAAATAACGACGAACGCGAACATTTTTTTAGTGCCGATAAATAAGTAGTTTCCTATATTAGTACAGTTATACATTAAAAATATAATAAGTATTCAACTTATAGTTGAATCACAATGAACAGCAAAATATTTTTAGCACTGAGCAAATAGTATATTTTCTTATATTATTAGAGTTATTTAGTGATACCGGTCAACGCATGGTCAACTTTACATTGTGGCTTGTATCTTTAAAATAAGAAAAACCACGTGTCAGACTAACAAACTTAAAGAATAAATATTAATTACCTTACGCACATTAAATCCACTGAATGCACTAAAACTATGATCATGAAAATGACGTGAAAAAACTGATTATGAACGACCTAGCCTAACCAACAGAAAGGAACGCCATGTCGAAGTTTATTCCAACCATGTGATCACGCGGGAATATTATAATGAGATGAAATAAATTGAGAAACATTTTAAAATTACTAAAAGTAACTTAAACTTTAATTATAAAATGTCTAACTTGTGAACATTCGATAATTAAATAAGTCTGTCGATATTGGTAAACTAAAAATATATTTACAAAATTAAAATTTATATTCCAGGGATTTTTCATATTTCCTTTTTTCTGCAGGGAATTATTAACATTAATTATTTAATTATTATTAATATTAAATGAGTAAAATAAATAAATAAAATAAATACAATATTATTTAAATTATTAACACAAATTAACATTTTTATTATCAAAAAATGGTCTTATATCAATAATATTTAATATATATATATATATAAACAGATGCCTATTACTATGTGCGAGACATATGCCTCCCACGTACGTACTTGCCACAAAATGCGACGCGTATGTACCGCACTGTGCACGCACCACAGACGAGTATACGTTGGTAGGTTATGGCGTGCTATTCAAAAAGAAACATTGAGCCTACATACACGTTTGCCCTGTCATAGTATTTATACCTGAATGCCTTAGATTTATAATCTAGTTCAATAAAATGCCTCTTATGATGCCAAATTTAGAAGGGACACTAAAAAAAAGCGAGGCAGTGTTGCCACATCAACTACCTCGTGGGTCAACTGCACGAAATATATTTTTCTGACTAGCTATGTACCGATAGAACCTCCTTAAGCCGGCCCCGTAGCCATGGAGAATAGATAAAAGAAGACCAATATCTTATGGCTGTACTTTACAAAACACGAACTAGAATTTTGCCAAGTAGTTAGTTTTAAAACTTCTCAATGAGGGCGCGTGTATTTCTTGCGTGCACAATGACGGTGATATTTACATATAAAATGGACCGCAATTGTGAACGCAGAGAACACAGGCGCTCGAACGTCTGTAGAGCAGTATTAAGGGTGTCCATTTACGACTCGGTGCACTACGGATATGTTACATTAATCGACTTGAATACTATCATCATGGTAGTGACCATTCAAAAACGTAAACTGCGTGTATAGTTCTTAAATTCTCGAGAATTTAAGTTCAATTAATATAACCGAGAATATTACATAATTTAAAGAATATAAGAGAATATAAAGGGAATTTCAGGAATTGATGGTTTAAATAATTATTTATCAATATTTTGAGTACCTTCATAGTTAAATAAAGGGTGATCACTTATATAAATATAATTTTATACAGAAGAATCAAAGAACATTTTTAATATTAATATATTAAAATTATATGCTGTTGAAATTTGAAGTTAGGTTCATTTTGAATTTAATACACTGAATATTAAAAATCATAAATTAATATTATACTTGCTTTTATATTATCTCTATAATTATAGACTACATATAAAATCCTTTATTATATAAAATACGAATAATAATTATATTAAATTATATATTAATTTATCAAAATTCAAACTTTTAAGGAGCAAAAAAGTCTTTATTTTTTTTTGCATTTTCCGGGGTCGCTGCAGGCCACGGAATTTATAATTCGACAGTAAAAGTCAAGTCAAAAACTTTAAAAAGTTAGAGAATTTTTTTCATTCAACCATTATAATTATAATTAACCAAATAAATTCCTTCATTAAATTCCACTGATGGGAAGTAATTCCAATTTTAGTACAAAAATTTAAGATTTCCGCAATAATACTTTAAACGCTTTAAACTAAATGTCTGGAACGTAACCTATAATATTATATCTTTTAATTGTCGTTTTTCACTTTCTTCCGCCCAAATAAAATGCACATCAAAAGTTTAAGAGATAATTTCATATTCCAGTATTAATTCATTTTCATTGTTTAACACGTTTAACAAGCCAACACTGAAAGAAATGGTATTGTGTTTCTACCTAACCGAGTTTGTTTGAGAATTTCTATGCAAATTAGAAAGAAAATCTTCTTACTTCAGTTATATTATTTTGTGTGTTAATAAGTATGAATAAGAAATTAACAAATACTAGTTGAGCTAATAACATGTCTTTAAATTAGCTATCAGCTCAGGAAACTTTCATAAATGTTCTTCTGATTGTATTATCCATCGACTGTTATGCTGATTTAGCAAAACAAAATGGTTTGTTCCAAGGATGTATATTGGTGTGCGTTCAAACGTTTGCTGAGTGATCGTATGTGATCATGCAAACAAAACACGTATTGCTGGTATCGATTTAATCTTTTTTTTTAGATTTATAATCAACCACTGATATAATAGTTTACTTACCCCTAACCTCTGAAACTACTACGCATCACTAGCAGACAAGCGTCTGTTTGAAGTTGAGCTGATTTTCCAAAACAGAGTGTGGCTAAAGAAACCATAACCATGTTTCATCTGTTGCAGCCATATCAGTTTGGATGTGTGTATTGAAAATATATTACTGGTGCAGTAGTATCCCTTCAACTATAACTGTTTTTATGAAACACCCATACAGTTTAGCTGTATCTGAGACAGCCAACCTCTTTTGCTAATATAACCAGAAAATTGTCTGTATTCACGATAAATTTCTTTCAGTGAAAATAACAAAATTCTCATAAATTCTAAAAGAATTTATCTGCCGTTTATATTCTTGGTAATATTCTCATTTTCGTTACCGTTCTCAAAGTAATATAACCGACAAAGAACTCTAACTGCGTGCTAACGACGTACATTAGAAAAATGTAATGCATAATGTCACAGTTGTTTAGAGAACTTAAGGAACAAAAGTAGGGCTTAAAGAACAAAATTGTATATAAATTGTATATAAAGCCATGGATCAACTAGACCATGTGATCAATATAGTAATTTTTTTGTATGAAAATGTCCATGCAAAATAAGATATCAAGTCAAAAATTTGCGAGATTAAATTAAACAGAAAACATTTTTCTAAAACATATTTTTTTTATAATTGTTAAAATTCAAGAGTTTGTAGACCTTCCTTAGTGCCTTTTCTTTGAACTCACATATTTTTCACTTGATATCTTATTTTGCATGATCAAAAGTTTACAGGCAAAAAATTACCACACCGATCATATAGTCTGGTTAATCCATGGCCTTTATAGCTTTAATGATGTTATTTATACATATATTACGAAACTGAAATATTTCATTGCTCACAATGACGTAGATATTTTATTATCACAAGCGCTGAAGTTATTAATTATTTTCACTCATTAATCTTGAAACAAAAGTAATACAATATCCTGAATCTTTTTTACATCACATTACTTAAATATGCGTATTATTATCTATTTATGCAAATAAAGTTTTTGAATATCATTTTAATTTGTTGTATCTGTTCATTTGACTCTGGGGTCTGTAAATGAAAATAAAAACGGAAGTTATAGAGCTGTATTAACCCATTATTACCCAAGCGAAATCCAGGCTAGATAGCACCAAACTCACTATTGGATCACTGTCCAAATGAAAAAAAAATGTACCCGTGTTTTTTCTTTTTGCGATTCCCACTGTTTATGCGAAATTATTTAAACAAATTAACAAAAATTTTACAATTTCAAAAAACTAATAATGCCAATCGATTCTATGGGAAAAAACACGGGTAAATTTATTTTTCGCTTGGACAGTGATACAACAGTTAGTTTGGTGCTATCTAACATAGATTCGGCTTGGGGTAGAACGGAGTACAGCATCTCCCCTCGGGATTTCATTGTTTATAACGATAAAACACTAACAAAATAGAATCTGACAAAAAAATGGTATAGAGGTTTTCGACTTGGTTTTTCCCGTAAAATCGATTGGCATTATCAGTTTTTTGAAATTGCAAAATGTTTCTTAATTTGAGAAAATGTATAATTCACATCATCTGTAATATTATTATAAAATTGGTTTGACCTTCAGTATCAAATTATAATAAATAAACTTGAATGTATGTGAAGAGCACAAGAACGGAGCGCGAAGCACGACGATCGAATCGCGCGCCCTAGGCGCGCTCAAACTTGCGCGCGAAGCGAGCTGCGCGCAATGAGAATGTGCCCGCGAAGCGGGCAGATGTTTTTTTTTTCATTTGGATCTAATAGTTAGTTTGGTGCTATCTAGCCTGGATTTCGTATGTGTAATAATAGATTAATTCTTTGAAATTGAGATCATTCTTCATTTGCTCAATCGCCTTGTCAAATTTTTTCCCATGTAGTTTTGCATTAACGTTGTTAGGTACTATTAGAGTTTGGGTTTTTTTAAATTTAAGAGCTTACTATCTTTCTGTGGGAAAGGAGACGTTTTTGACTGTGCCGGGACCCGAGCCCAGGTCCCTCCGGACTTATGCGAATGAATGAAAGTTTTAAAAGAAACGAGCTGTAAGAAATTATTTGACACCTTTTTGCAGTTCTAAAATTAAACATCCTCGGCAATGTCACCTAATTGTTAAATTAATTCCCTCCGTTTTCCGTTAACAGAAATGGTTTTTGCGGTAAGGCATACGTCTTCTGAAGCTTACTACTCTGTTGTTTCTATCAAACATCCCTAGACAGGAAAAGTATGTTTTGGAGCCTTGATTGGAGAAATCCACGTCTTAGTTGATCACATTTGCATGTTAACAATACTGAATGACCCTCATGTTTACGCTGAGATTGGAATAATATATTATTTGAGCAGCTTTGTTCGACACTTTGTTGGAAAAGATAGAAGATATGATGATCATCATTTTACACTTGGATTGGTAAGTAGTACCATATTTGTAATTATTATCATACTGTCTTATAATTCTATTTCATAAATTCTAAAAGTTTCCACAATTTATCTAGTTATTTTTGAGAAAATAGACAGTTCTTTCTCAGGAATCGAAATCTGACATATGTACTTTAATGTGAGTGAAGATTTCGAGTAATAAAATTTGATGTTGATGGGCCTTGAACGTTGATTCCAAAAAATTCTGCCGCATCAGTTGATCCATCTACCATAAAAAACGTTATATAAGAACCTAACACCAAAAACGAGAATAAAAAAAGATTTTTGAAAACCAGGCAATGAAAACTTATGCGAGATCCCGAGGAATTATAGATTAAGTAAGAAATTATTCAAAGGATTTTGTAGATTAAACAAAAATTATACGTGACATGATTGTGCAACATTTTGGCCCAGAAACAAAACAAGGAAATTGCGAATTTTATTGAAAAACTAATGTCATAACTTATAGAATATAGACCTATTGCGATGAATACTTACTGGACTCATACTGGTGCTTTTGGCTAATTTTTCTCCTTTTACGAAACCTCTTCACTCGGTTTCTGTTTCCTTCCCTTTTTCGGTCCATTCTTCCATATGCAAAATTTTTTTTCCAACACCTCACTAACGGACTAAAGTTTATGTTGACATTTAACTTGTATTTTTAGTATATACACATTAAATGAAATGATTCCAAGTTTTCGCTTACAAATGCCTCAATAATTACTTACAAGAAATATTCAAAAGTTAATCGCGGGGGAAACTGGACAAGTTTTACTCCAGTTTAGCTTGTAATAGTTAAACTTACAAATAACTAGTAAGTCCCTTACGAATATTTTTTTACTAGTTTTGACTTACTATTTACTAATCAACTGACAAGTGAAACTTAAGAAATTTCTACCTGGGCAAATAATTATTAGAGCACTGAGAATGCTCCTGATATTCTGTTCTTTGTTGAATATGTCCTTTATTATCAATAAAGCTTAGGTTCATTATTGAATTTTTGAAACATTAAAAAATTACTTTTTTATTTCAGTTAAACGAAAAAGTTATTCTTACAAACTATCTATCATTTATTTATGATTTTTAAAATACTAGCCCATTATTAACTGTTGGCCTTTCTGTGTTTGATTGATCATGGTCCAGTACTAGCACGTAATACTCATAATTCTTTCAATTAATGATTATTCCCTGACAAACAGCGAGAATTTGCAGATCTAGATTTGAAGTAATTTTGGGCTGGTACAACGTTGACAGTGAATTTCGAAACATCACTTAAAATTTTATGTTCGATTTAATCAATATATTATTTTCATTAAATTACAGAATCGTTTTCCAATCTTGAATCCTATTCCTGAAATAATAAGTATATCTGGAAACCAATTGACTGTACGTACATGTGAAGGTGTCACGGATAGTAATTTGGTAAGTGAATTAAGCTGAGTTATAACAATTCACGCTTAAAATAAAACATAATACAGTAAAACCTCATTTATCGGGACACTCATTTATCGGGATCTTCACTTATCGGGATCTTGCAACCTCATTTATCGGGACATTTTGTTTCTCCTCCAGCCACCACTCCTTGTACATAGTGACATAGTTTGCAGATGTTTCATTTGCAGGAGTTTTATTATGTCAATTTTTTTACATACCTTCGTATTATATATACCTTCGTTACCATTACTAAATGTCAACATACAACAAGAGTCATGGCAACTCACCATGAGACTGTAGGTGGTAGTGGGGAGCCCCTCAAAATCCCGATAAACGAGGTGTTTACATTTCAAGGGCGTCCCGATAAATGAGGTTTTACTGTAACATTTAAATTCTAGTTCCCTACAATATAATCAAACTACAGGGTTTTCCAATTAGAGGTTTCTTTTCGATTTATAAGAAAAACGCGTGTTTTTTGTGAAAAATCATTTGATTTTTATTTCATTGGATAGCAGAAGGTTTGCCATTAATAATGAAAAATGGCACGAATCTTCTCTTTGAGTTCTTGAATTGACTGAGGAGCATCAGCATAAACCTTATCTTTCACATAACCCCAAAGAAAAAAGTCTAGAGGTGTTAAATCACATGATCTCGGCGACCAATTGTAATCGTCGTTTTAAGAAATCACTTGGCCTGGAAACTTTTCACGCAAAGGACCGATGGTTTCGCCACTTGTATGCTACGTAACGCCGTCTTGTTGGAAATAAACATCGTCCACATCCATATATTCCAATCCTGGCCATAAAAATTCATTAATCATTGTTCGATAGCACAGTCTATTCACCGAAACAGCCGCTCCAGCTTCATTTTCAAAAAAATAAGGCCGAATGATTCCTCCTGCCCAAAAACCGCACCAGTTACACGTTGCGGATAGGGAGGCTTTTCAATAATAATTTTTAGGTTTTCCGAGCCCCAAATGCCACAATTATGCTTATTAACGTAGCATCTAAGGTGAAAATGAGCCTCATCGATCATAATGATTTTTCGGTAAAATTCAGGTTCATTTTCAAGCATTTTTGTAGTGAATTTTAACAATTTCAATGCGTTATTAAAGTGTTTATTGTTCCATTTTTATTAATGCCATAGTTTTTAGTTGTCATCTGTAAAAAAATGACACCTCTTATTATGACAGCTGCCAAAATAGTTCAAAATGAAACCTCTAATTGGAAAACCCTGTATAAGAAAGGAAATTTGATACTTATTTGTCATTGTTTCAAAGCAGTTCAAAACATAAAAGTTGTCGATGTTTTAGATTGAGAAGGGCAGCCTTTTGTTACATCGAGGAAAACTTTTGGGAATAAGTGCAGGATTTATTAGGTTTGAATATGATTGTTCTCGAAGTCGAAGAGTAAAATATGTTATTTACAAGTTCATAGGATTTGAAGAAAGTGATATCACGAAATTAACTACTCTTTCAGTGCAAAATTAAATTTTAAAGTATGGAATGCACAGGCTAAATTTTTGTATCATTCATTTCCCTACGATATCCGTACGAATGCTATATTTTTCAATAGTATTATTTCAAATTTTCACAATCTTATAATAAATATTTTTGTTTTTGTGTCAAATCTAATTTTTCTTATTTTTATCGAATCTTTAAGTTTCGAAACCACCTGATTGGGAAAAAATAGATTATTTATTAATCGGAGTTTAACTGTCGTTGTATTCACGTTTGTTGTTATTGTTGTCATCTGTGAACCAGGATAGAAGAGACCAGGGTGGAACGGGACAGGTTATTTTCTTCATTGAAATACTCGCTAACTGTAATTAAATATTACAATATAAGTTTCTATTTTCTGAATGTAGTAAATAAAATTTTTAATAAGCTTCACAATAAGCTTCATCAAAAGGATCTACTATAAAATTTTCACAAAATAATTTTCGTTTCAAATTAACTTAAATTAATAAAAATTAACTCTAAAGCTTTCAATAATACTACACTTTTATGCTATTTAGCATTTTTCATTCTATCTTTGTTTGAGAATTTCCATATCATTTTGTCTAACTTTTCTTTAAAAAAATAATTTTCGAAAGCAAATAATGGGCAAGAAAATGGACCGACCCGTTTCAACCCGGGGTCCCGTTCCGCCCCGGCCTCCCCTATTAAAAACGCTGGCAATGGAAGAAAAACCTCACTACTTTCTATAAATTAAACATAATACAATCAAATTTAGTGCAAAAAAAGAGAATCTCAAAGAATTCCCAGCCCCCTGCCATCGCTGAACGGCATGCAAAACTAACTATAAATACCTGCTTTTCCCAAATTTTTGGCACAATTGGAATTGTTTTTTTTTTCAAACAAGATATATTTTTAATATAAATTTTGACGATTAAAAAAAAGTAAATATAAAATATATGGTAATAAAAATTTAAGAAAATGACCGGACCATGTGACATTACACTACCGTCGGAAATTGTCAGTACGACTAATGCGAGCGCTATTAAAAATCACGGCTAACTTTCAATATCGATAACTCGACCAAAACTAGAGATAAAAATTATCTAAAAAAACAGTTGTGAAGCTTAAAGAAGTTGAAAACAAAATTCAGTAATTTCTCGAATTTTGTACCTCGACTTTAAAAAATGCTTTGACCTAGGAAAGTCAAATTGACAAAAATTAATAGAATTACAGTATGTAAAAAACTTAAAAAAACCAAAAATATATTTTATTTCTAGCGATAGAGTTCCACTGTGAAATGAAAAATACCCCTTTTTATTTGAAAAAATTGAATTGGGCCCGGTCAGGTTGAAACTGAGGCCCTGAACTTGTAACTAAATTTACCAATAAAGAGAATTTTTAAAGCCTAACAACTTTTATTCATAGAATTCTTGTCTCTAAACATTTTTTTAAGCTGAGGTTAAATATTTTCAGGAATAACTTTTTCATCAAGGTTGCAGTGATTTGATTAGTTAACTGACAAAGCATTATCTTATGAATGAGATTAGAACTAGTTAAGTACTGTCTAAATATGAATGCAGATATATCATATATTGGGTGACCCACATTTTGAGAAGATACGCCAAAAAATGACAGGATACTGACACAATATGGGCAATAGTTCAAGTAAAATTGTTTATTTGAATTTACGGATAGCAAGATTGGCTTGGTTTGAAAAGTTTGTTCAGGTAGGGTTCGGTTTAATTCGGTTTGAACTTTACGGATAGCCGGATTGCCACGATTAGAAAAGTTGGTTTAGATTGATTAGAACATCTTCGGATGGAACCAATTGATTCCGTTTAAACTTCCCAGAATACACGGATTGATTCAGTTTCAAAAGATATCATGGACTGATTCGGTTTGTACTTTACGGATAGCCGGATTGGCTTGGTTTGAAAAGTTGGTTCAGGTAGGGTTCGGTTTGATTCGATTTGAATTTTACGGGTAGTTGGATTGCCGCGATTTGAAAATTTGATTCAGATTAATTTGAACATACGAGGTGTGTTCAGAAAATAATGGGAATTTTTTAATTTCGCGGGTTTGGAGAGTCCTATTGTCAATTTTTTTTTATTTTGTTGGTATACATGCCCCTGAAGTATTGGATTTATAACTTAATTCGTGCGGTTTGCTAAGAGATGGCGTAACTTGATTATTATTCCATCGTTCCAATATTCCGAACATGCGTTGGAAAGCTACTGTCATTGTGCGTCATTTTCTGCATGTCATTCATTTGAAGCGTAAACAACAATATTTTTTTTTCACTCAAATATGTCGAACTTTGTGCCTGAAAAAGTATTTTTGCGGATTTTTTTTTTATTACTTTAATATGAAGAAAACTGCTGCCGAAAGTCATCGTATTTTGGTGGAAATTTATGGTGAATAATACTATTGTACATGTTTTTCTTAAATAAACGTTCAAATTTTGAAAAAAAAACCGCACGAAGTAAGTTATAGATGCAATATGATAAAATCTTCAGCTGTATTCATTTTTTACTCTGTCTGTGGCAGCCGCTAAGGTTAGACGGGTTTTTATGAGCTCGGCGATTTTCGTTTGTTAAAAGAAATGTATCAAAGAATTTGTATCAAATTAGTTTCGACGTCATATCCATAAACCCATGTTTCGTCACCTGTTATAGTACGTTTCAGTAATTCTGCATCGTCGTTGACTTCCTTTAGTGACTCCTGAGCAACTTCCATTCGCCGCTGTTTTTGTTCAAAATTCAACAATTTTGGAACAAATTTTGCTGCCACGCGTTTCATACCCAAAGCATTCGAAAAAATTTCATGGTATGAGCCAATCAATATGCCAACATCATCAGCGACTTCTCTGATTGTGATTCGGCGACCGTTCATAACCATTTCTTTCACTTTTTCCATGATTTCATCACTTGTTGATGTGTTGGGGCGTCCGGGGCGTTCGTCATCTTCAACGTTTTCACGGCCATCTTGGAAACGCTTATACTACTCGTAAACTCTTGTTTTGCTCATAACAGACTCACCATAGGTCTTTGTTAACATTTCACATACTTTCTTACACCTAATTTCATTTTTTAAGCAAAATTTGACACAGATTCTTTGATCCATTTCTTTTAACAAACGAAAATCGCCAAGCTCATAAAAACACGTCTAACCTTAGCGGCTGCCACAGAAAAAGTAAACAATGAATACAGCTGAAGATTTTATCATTCTTCAGGGGCATGTATACCAACATAATAAAAAAAATTAATGATAGGACTATCCAAACCCGCGAAATTAAAAAATTCCCGTTATTTTCTGAACACACCTCGTATTTGGATAGAACGGATTGGTTTGTCTTGAACTTCCCGGAATGCACGGATTGATTCAGATTCAAAAGATAATTGGGATTGATTTGGTTCGAACTTATCCCGATAGCCAGATTTGTACGGTTTAAATTGTTGGTTCTGACTAGCAGGGAATGCGGGAATTGGTTGGGAAACAGATTTCAGAATGACGCACTCGCGGGGAATTAAATCTAATTCGACACTTGTGCTAGGGATATATTAAACGGATCAATCTCTAGATACTTAGTTTATATATGTATATGTACATAATATGAACCCTTGGCGTGAAATCGGTTAGATTTTATAATGAAGTTGGCGCCGAGGACGGACAGCAAACGACCTTTTCCTCTGTTTCCCATCGGTGCGCCTTGACTCCTGCTCGACCACAGTTACGCATTAAGTATTAACGTTGATCCCAATTTGGGTGCAAGAAGCGTTCTGGGTGGGAACTACCAATGTCGCTCCTGTACGTAAACTCCAAAGAACTAGAGTACTTAAAGCTCAGTTTTCAAGGACGACTGGATTATCGTCGCTGCCCTGGATTTAATTTTCCACTTTCTGAGTAATGCATGCTTAATCATTCTACTTCAAATCTACTACATCCTTCGGAAAATGCGAAAAGTATTGTTTAAATTTCTACAATTTATCTTGAAATTCTTGAATATATTTAAGAAAAAATAATAATAAATATTTTACATTTAACAGAAACAGAATTTATCCAGATGGAGGAAGTCTATAATTAGGACTTTACTAAAACTCCAATCTCAAAGGAAATTCGGTTGTTCTTATTCATTGAACTAAATATTCTTTCATGTATCTCAATATGGCTCGTGCAGCTAATTGACATTGAATTAGAAAGTCTATTGTAATGCATCGATGTTTAAAAATGTTTACAAGAGTAAATGAGCTGTACTCAAAATGCGTAGAAATATTTGATTAGTCCAACTTTTTGTCTGAAAAATTATTAGAGGTTTTTGAAAAACTTGTTTTGAGTGTAAGACAGAATAAGATTATCTTTAACTTATGTTACACATTACCCAAATGTTTTATTAACTATTGTATCATAGTTGACAAAAATAAACTCTGTAATTTTCTTTTATAAAATGTTGACATTTAATAAATCCAAATTGAGTTGAATATTTTTAAATAACCTCTTCAAAACCCTTTTATTTGGAAAGTTTTAGAACAATATCCTTTAATAGACTTTAACATAAAAAAACTCTTGTTTCTGAATCGATCTAGATACGCTTAAGCGTCTATGCTTCTACTTGTACATAATGGTCATATATTGATAAAATACTGTCCATAAGGGGAAATACATAGGCCAATACAGTTTCACGTAAAACGGTAAAGCAAAGAAAAATAATGTTAAGGAGGTAAAATATTAAATATGAAAACGAACTATGAGAAAGCGATGAAGTTTGCTTCGCATACTTGAGGATCTGAAGAGATTTTGTGTTCGCTATCAATTCCGAATTTGCGATATTACATTTTCCGAGGTTAAAAAATCATATCTGAAGCTTTAAAGAATATCAAAAATTTACTATTGGATAAAGCATCAATTCACTATTTGGATTATTAGATTTTATGTTTCAAACAGAAATTATTTTTTTTTCAATCCAATTATTTTCTTGTTTTAAAAAAAAGGAAATGTGCCAAAATCTATATTAGAATAGAAATATAATTTGCAGTGAAACCTTTATTATATTATCTACTTTGGAAGAAAGTAGGGTTACAAAAACAAAAATGCTAGTAAGGTAGAAATCTAGTCACGTGATCCGATTGGTTAATGGCCTTAAAAAGATGCTGAATATTTAATAGAACCGTTTTCGTGAAAAATTTACCCTTAAAAATAAAGAAAACTCACCTATACGATTTTTGAATATCTTCTTCTTTCCTTACAATTTTGTAAAATATTTCTTTATAAAGAATTCAAGTATTTTAAAAAATTTTGAGGAAAAAAATGTATTTTATTGGGGCGTTTACTTTATTTACAAGAATAAATTTTTATTAGAAAAGATATTCTGTTAAATAGTTTGCAAATGTAAATGAGGGAGTGAGACCTATAGGAAAAAAAAATTTATTGTGCTCATCCTAGTATACATATAAGACAATTTTTCTTTCTTGAGGATTATCAAAGTGAAATAACTAGAAAATGTTTCTCTGTAAACAAAGTAAATATTTATTTTATTTTAGACGTCCTATTAACACTATTATTTATACTATGTACAATCTTACCTGTAAACAAAGAAACGACATTTAAAGTTTATTATCTATCACTTCTTTATTTACGCTCTATATAATTTTATCAATCCGTTTTTATAAATCTTTCATCTGTCTTATCAACATGTCCTCGTCTCTCTTTTCTATCTCTTTCTCTCCTTCTTAACCTTAGTGGTTCCCTGTATCACCACTCTACAATCGCACGATGCGCGGTAATATTTAAATGAAAGGAATACTATTTCTTTACATACATACAATATCAATTAGAAAGAACACGCATCTTGCTCAGAAGTGAATAAGCGTAAAAAAAATACCTTATACCTTCAAATTTCTTTATAAAATTTCTGGAAAAGCCCCGTAACTGATATAAGCTTCATATGTTTATCAGCATAGATAAAAGCTCATCAAAATTTTCACGTTTTCTGATAAACAAGATTTTTTAGATAAGTATTAAAAAATTCAATACTACACTTATTTCGAAACTTACCACACGAAAATTAAAATATAGAACATTTTTAGAAAACTTGTGTAAGGATTACTTTTCTCCAGTTTTCTTCACATTAAGGTTTACCCATCTTGAATTACATTTTTCGAACAGACCGAGGAAGGAAGAGACGCCAAAATATACTTTCTGGAATTATGTTACTTATTGGGAATCAAGTTGATCTTGTTTCTCAATTTTCTCTGCAATATTCTCACAACTGGATGAGAAAAACAATATAATACATTGAATAAAAATGATGATAAAAATATTATTTAAATATTTTTGTGTACAAAGCTTACATTTTTATATTTTTATATTTTAATATCTCAGATATTACATACGAGGGTCGTTCAATAAGTCCTTAGAAAATCCAAGAGATGGCGCTCGTAGTATCGAAAATGGTTTGGTTTTAGTAAGCATCATTACTCACTAGACAGCTGCTAAAAGCTCAGTTATATCCATCACATGGTTTCATTTTGACTGGCTATTCAAGCAAAAAACTTTTGTACATTTAGAAAAATAGAAAAAAGAGAGTTTTGAGCGGTGATTAAACACTTATTTTTGAAAGGCTTAACACCAAAAGAAATTAAAGCTGAGTTGGATGAAGTTTATGGCACATCTGCTCCTGTGTTTGCAACTGATTACAATTGGGTAAATGAGTTTAAGCGTGGCCGTAAATCCACAAAAGATGGATAAAACCCACGATATGGTTTTGAGTCATGGACGAATCAAAGTGCGCGAAATAGTTGAAGCCACAGGTATATCGCAAGGTACAGTGTTAGGGTTACCAGACGTCCTGGTTTTCCAGAGCATGTCCTGTTTCAGCCGTACCTGTCGTGGTGTCCTGTTTTTTTCTTTGAAACACGCAAAATGTCCTGATTTTAACGAAACCAATGTTTTTGACGGTAAATCTTTTGTATGTATTACTTTTACCGTAATAAAATTGTTTTTTTGCACAGTGATCTGTCGTCTATATTATTGATTAATGAGTTACAACGCTTAACACCATTTCCCTTATATGTGTGACGATTAGAGGAAAATAGTGAAGTTACTGACCTTTTTTTTGGGTTCATATGAATGATGTTTGAGTGTCCTGGATTTTTGCCCGATCCATCTGGTAACCCTAAACAGTGTTTTTAATTTTGCACGAAAAATTGAATAAACGCAATCGTGTGGTCGATTCTGAGGCGATTTTAGCGCTTTTCCGTCGCAATTCTGACGAGTTTCTGCGTCGTTACATAACTGTGAACGAAACATGAATACACCACTACACTCCAGAGACAAAGAAACAGTCAAAACAGTGGGTTATTGAAAGCGAACGAGCTCAGAAGAAGGTGAAGACGGTGAAATCGGCTGGCAAGGTGATGGCCACGGTTTTTTGGAATGCACGCGAGATCATCTACACCGATTACTTGGCAAAAAGACAAACGATAACTGGAGCATATTACAGAGCTGGGTAACTATTTCAAATACCTATTTGAAATGCAAAATGCCATTTTCCATTTTATATTTTAAATAGGAAGAAGAGAACCATTTTGCATTTTCCATTTTAAATAGGTTTTCAACCTATTTTCAACTTAAAATACTATTTTCTAGTTTTTTTGGTTCTGCCCTGGACAAGTAAAAGCACATGTTGGCTTCCCACCGGAGAAATGCTGCGATTGGTCAAAATTTTTCGCGCGATTTAAAATCGAATTAATTCAATTTGATATTGAATCGCGCGCCAGTTTACAGCCGATGGCAGAATTTCTCCAGCGGGAAGCCAACACGCGCTGCACGCGCAGGCAGCCATTTTTCGAAACACTGTTTTTATTTTACTATTTAGTTACGCAGACATGATTTTGCACCCAAAAAGAAGATCCATGGGGGACGCAATATTCGAGAAGCAATTGCTACTTAAAGCAAATGAATACATCCGCAAAGAATAATAAATATTCTTGACGTAATTTTTTGTATTATTGAAAATCCATTTTGCATTTTGTACTAACGTATTTCAAATATACATTTTGCATTTTTCATTTTAAATAGAAAATAGGAAACCATTTTCTATTTTGCATTTTAAATGGATTTTGCGAAACTATTTTGCATTTTACATTTTAAATACATTTTGAGAACCATTTTACCCAGCTCTGGCATATTATGCGTCGTTATTGCACCGGTTGAGTGAAGAAATCAAGAAAAAACATCCTTATTTAAAAATGAAAAAGATCCTCTTCCATCAAGACAATGCACGGGTGCACACCTGCGCATTTTCGATGGCCAAAATTATGAAATTAAAATTCGAATTATTACAACATCCACCGTCTTCATCAGATTTGGCACCTAGTGACTTTTTTTATTTCCAAACTTGAAAAAATGGTTCGAAAAAGTGTATAGAGTTGAAAGGAGATTACGTTGGAAAATAAAAAAAAATCTACACAAAGTAATTTGTTTTTCTATCTTTTTCTAAGGACTAATTTAACGACCCTTTTATCTTAGATATTTTAGCTGAATATACCATCTGATCAAATGTGATCCGGACTTGTCCAGTTAAACCGCGCGCATAAACCGAAGCGGTAAAAAGTTTTTTTTCTAGATTAGTAACACTTTCTTTGACAGTCGTGTGAAGTTTGAACTGGAGACGTCCATTAGTATGTGTTTGGCAGCCATTGGTTTACAACACGAAAAGTTTGTCTGGCGATTTTTACTATGGAACAAAAAATTGAACAACGAGTTTGGTTGAAATTTTGTGTTTCCCATGGAGACTAGATATAAGGAGACCAATCTCTCATGGCCGTACTTCACAAAACACGAAATGAAGTTCTGCCAAGTACTTAGTTAGGAAACTTCCCGATGAGGGCACGTGTGTTCCCTGAGTGCAAAATTTCGCCATCCACGGTTTGTAAGTATCGTGTATTAGACATCGCCATTTCGCACCCAGGGAACACACATGCCCTCATCGGGAAATTTTGTAACTATGTACTTGGTAGAACTTCATTTCGGGAATGGATATATGGAGATTGGTCTCCTTATATCTAGTCTCCATGGTGTTTCCAATGGAATGACAGCTACGGAATCATTGAAAATGTTGCAGAAGTGTTTTGGGGAGTCTATTCTACGGAGAACGCAATTATTTGAGCGGCATGAAGCGTTCTGTGATGATCGTGAGGTCGTACAAAACTTGCCTCATGCGAGTCGTCCATCCACCTCTTTTAACGATGATAACCTCGAAAAAGTAAAGAAATTTGTGTTCGAAAATCATCGTGTTGACATTACAGAGGTAGCAGAGGCTATCAACATCTCTTATGGAGCGATTTAACACATGGTGGTTCATGTTTTGGGTATGAGGCGCGTCGCCGTCACATTCCAGCCTAATTGTGACTGAATTTTTGGCTAAACACGAAACAAGTCATTGATCAGCCACCGTATTTGTCAGATTAGGCTCCCTGAGACTTTTCCTGTTTCCAAAACTCAAATATCCGCTTCTAGGAAAGCGCCATGAGTCGATTGAGGCCATAAAAAGAAATTCGCTGGAGGAATTAAAGGCCATACCGGCCGAGGCCTATCAGAAGTGTATGGAAAATTGGATTAACCGTTGGCATTCTTGTATTAGCTCAAAATGAGCCTATTTTGAAGGCGATAATAAAGATTTATATTAATAAACATAAAAATGTTGTTTTTTTTAACCAGTCCAGGTCAAATTTGATCAGATGGTATCAATATCACAGAAAAGTATTTTAGATAGCTGTCCCATAGTTGAATAAACATTTTTCTTAGTGCAAGAAATATGGAAAGTTTCCTCTTCTCAAGTGTATTATATGTATGAGACAATTTTTCTCTCTGTATTATATTTTTATGTAATATGTTTTTAAATTCAAAGGTTCATTTCTGGTTATACGAAATTCATGAAGGGGTTCTAAAATGTACGCATGCTGCTTACCTTCGACCAATGTGTTAGTTTATTAATGTCAAGTTGCAGCTGGCCAATTAGAACATATCAACACATGTAGGTGAGCTAAATTGCCATAACTTCATCTCAGCATGAAACTTAGTGAAAGGGCAGAACGTACATCCACTTCGACTATATAAGCTTTCATTTCAAATTCATAAGTCAAAATTCATTAGTAATTCATAATTTTAATTGCTTTTTAAAACTGCTTTGTTAAAATTTGCAGTAGAATATAATATAAAATTTCATTTTTTATGTTGAAACATTAAGATAGAAATGTATTGGAAATTATTTAAATGTGATTTTTTTTAATTTGATAAAACTCCAGATTATCTCTGCCCCCTCCTCCCCCATTCGCTCACAGCTTTAAATTATAAATAACTTAAATTCCAACTTTTTTTCTATCTTAAAATTTGTTTTCTAAAAAAACATTAAGACATGAGTTTGTAGTTATTTTATTATTTTCTTGAAATTTTCTTAAGGAAAAGAGTCAGTTATTTTTAATTAACCAGAACTTTTAACTTCGCATTGTAAAAACTGAAAGAATGTTTTAATCTGACTAAGCTTTTCGAGTTTTATTGCCAATTAAGGCCATGGCTTAATCGAACCACGTGACTAAATTATACATTTATTTGTTCATGTTAGATAACTTTTTTAATTTACAAAGTATCTTTCTGAAAATTTTGGAAACGTAACAAAAAACAAGGAAGCACGACTTTTAACTTCTTATTAGTAAAACTTCAAAAAATAATTCGAAAACTTATCGACAATTACAGTTAACTGTAAATAATTTTCAAAATTTTCACTCAAAGTTGACAGACGTTCTTTATCCTTTTCTGTTGTATTTTCCGAATTTCCAGGGAGACATTTTGTAAAATAAGAAAGTTATCTTACACGAACTTTTACAGGGATTTGGTCACGTGATGTGGTTGATGCTTGAATGTTTGAAAATAATGAATTATTAATTATACATGGTAATCTCCCTCTGCATGAATACGCACCGCTGCCCAAATGTGCACTTCTCATCATATAAATAATTTCTTTTTTAGTAACAATGACTGTAGGTCAAAGTTCATTTTAAGGGTAAACTTGGAAAAAACTGCATTTAACTTTGATCCAGAGTAATTGTTATTAAATAACACATTTTTTATATTTTTAAATTTTTTCTCGGTAAAGCGAACATTTTTCTTCTAGAATATGTATTAAATAACAGCTTCAACAGGTTTTATAATGATAGTTAATTAAGTTTTCTAAAGGCTTCCTAGATAGGCTTCCATACCATCACAGAAATATTAATTTTTTGAAATTAACTAACTTTTTTCAGAGCGTTACCATATAATTTTTCATAATGTCTGCTCGGTAACCCAATTTTGGATAATAATAATAACATTAATAAAACTGAACACGTAGTCAAATAGAATGCGAAAAATAAATTTCTTGAGTGTTTTAAAAATTATGTATCGCCACTCTATATATTTTTAACGTAATTTTGAAATTTGTTCCTGAGTTAATTAAATGTCCGCTCAGTAACCTTCCTAACATGTAAATTATTGATTCCCAGTACAAAGATGGTTGTTGATCTCTTAAATTGTTATATACGTTATATTTGAAATTACAAATAATTAAAAAAGTCATTATTTTAGCTGATTCATAATGTATATAAAGTTTGATTGAAAAAAGAATATTTTTTCAAAATTTTAAGTTTATCACCCTTCAGGCAGTATGTTTTAATTTTTACACTTTTTTATCATTTTTTAAATACTAATTCTCATTTATACTTTTATCATTCCTACATAGCTATTCTTTTTCATTTCAAATAATTCCATATGATTATCTCCTTGATGAATTAAGATGAAGTATTCTTTCTTTTATCAAACTATGTACACATTATGTCCTGATAATGGAGTAATTCCAATTTCGAAACGTTGACATGTGACACGATTTAAAATTGTAATATTATGAAATCCGCTTGTCGAGTTAGACATTTTAGCCACTGATACGTTATCGAAGGATCATTAGTCACGTATTAGATAAGATACGTTGCCGACACGTGTCCTCGTAGACAATTTCAAACTCTTATATCGTAATAGTGCAAATTAAATTCAAGTTTAAAAAATTTGAAATCTTTCTGTGGAAAAAGAGACGCTTTCGACTGTGCCGAGATTCGAGCCCAGACCTTCTGATTGACGGTCGACTGCTTCGTCGGACGCCTGTGTAGCTCAGTTGGTTAGAGTAGTCGACCGGCAATCGAAAGACCCGGGTTCGAATCCTGGCACAGTCAAAAGCGTTTCTTTTTCCACAGAAATATTTCAAATTCGTTAAAGTTGAATCATAATATTATACTCAGACATTTTAACATCGATTATATGTTTAACTAAATAAAATTTTCTTGTTTTTTCACTTATTACTCGAAATTTAAGAACTTTTTAAATTAATGCAATGACTAATTGTTTGACTTAAACAAAAAAGCGGTATAAAAAGACAAGTGGTGACGATTCGATTCGACGCAATTTTGCGGGTTAGGCGTGGACGAAAAGGAGTTTAATTCAAGCGTCAACAGAGCATGCATTACCATGGGACATATCGGAAGGGGGGTGTATACAGGGTTTCTTTTGCAAAACCATCGCTTAAATCCCAGGTTGAATCCCCTTTAACCCCGTGTCGCAGCCACTGTGCTGGCACCATTGCATCAACCCGGTGAGCGAAGCGAGGAGTTGGCGTCCCCAGCTTACTTGCTTCATGCCATATTCATGGTTCATTATCATAGCGAATCATGGCCCATCAGCTTTTGATTGTCCGCCAGCGTTGTTAGTCCTAACTAATAGGACTGCAGTAACCGCACGATGCTCCAGAATGGCTCCAAAAATGTTGTTTTCGAATGGATTATAGCACTTTTTTTCTGCAATAAAAGCACCCGAATTCATACCATATAAACTTCTTATACACTTGAAATCTCTTGGTAGCGGTTTCGTAAATTTTCAATTTGCTTTTGTCGGAAATAATAAGCATTTTTTATAACATGTAGAAACCTAAAGTCAATTAAATTTGCTAATTTCCTGAGTATCACATGCCCTTAAATCAAACAAATTTGTGCATTGCAATACGATCAAAGAAAAGTTTCTTTGCTTTAAAAAAATTTCTTGATTGTTTTTTTTTTCTTTGAATTTAAGAAATAAATGTATACGCAGTCGCATAAGTATATGTGCAATGTGATTAACAGAAATATTTTCTTTAATTTCAAAGAAAAAATTTTCTCCATTCAAGGTAATAAAATAAATTGCTGAATTTGATAATAATTGATTCATTTTCAAAAATTGGAAACGGTTAAGATGTAGAGAATATTTTCCTTGAAAATATGATTCGTAATTTATTAGAATCGCATAATTTTTAAAAATTAGGTAAGAAGCGATAAGAAAAAAAGTTGGGGCAAAAATAAAAAGAGCAGTCGACCGGCAATCGAAAGACCTGGGCTCGAATCCCAGCGCAGTCGAAAGCGTCTTTTTTTCCACCGAAAGATTTTCAAATTCTTTAAATATTTATCAATCGAAAGACCCGGGCTCGAATCCCAGCGCAGTCGAAAGCGTCATTTTTTCCACAGAAAGATTTTCAAATTCTTTAAAATATTTATTAATAACATTTTTTTTGTGTTTGAAATTTTTTTCATGGAAAATAATCTTTTCTCTTCCAAAATAGTCCTACAATGATAATATTGCCATTGTTGAAAGCAAAATTATCAATTTTTGCCTGAGGTATAAATTTCGTGGAGCCAATAGAGCCTTAAGTAAATTGAATTTCCTTTTTCGTTTGAAATCATAAACAACTTTAGTAACTTTGAGAAAATGCAATTCATATTCATAATATAATAAAATTGACTCAAGTTTCATTATCAAATTACAAGAACTAAACTGAAAGGTTTGCAATGAATATAAAACCGAGCGTGAAGCGCGAGGTCCAAACAGAACGGAACTCGACATTCACACCCAGCAAAAAGTTCTATTGAAATTTAAGAAAACGTTTTTTTAACTTCTATTTTTCAATTCAAAGCAAAAACACCTTTAGAACAAATATAAATTTATTTGTTTTTAAGAAATCACCTCTTTAGCCTTTTTTAAACGAAAGAAATTATTTTTGAACAAAATTGTTTCATTCAAAGAAATTTTTCTCTGGGTTCAAATACTTCGGAGCGCTCAAATTTGCAAGTGAAGCGCGCGATGAGAATGTGCCTGCCAAGCAGACAGACTTTTTGGCAATTGTTTTTTAGACTGTACTAATATAGCGACAGAAATACAATTTTGAGAATTAATTACACATGCCATGAGATATACAAAACAATTTTATTTATGTGAAAAAATAAAAAATGTTGTCCCAGTGGGTGGGGGGGGGGGGGGGGTAGACCGATAGCGCTTTCTTTTATGGCCCTCCGCGGGTGTAAGTATAAGTCACGAACATCAGCACCCATATGACAACACAAGAATGTTATCATTAACTACATTAGATTTGCGAGAAAATTACACACAATTATTAAAGAGCATCAATTTTGTTATAAAAAATGGCAACAGTTAATTTTCAATTTTTACCCAAAAATTGGCCCTTATCTGTTTATATATAAAAATATTGTTAACCAATCTTAAAAATCGTGTGTACTTCTATGAAGAATCTATCTAAGAAGGGATTTGAACAAAAAAGGGTAAAAGTTGCAGAGGAAAGTGAAGATCTAAAAACTGGAATAGGGATGAAATGGGAAAAAGGGAAAGAAAGTGCGTGACGATAGCAAAACGCAAAGGGGTTCAAAAACTATAAGCTATAAGGTTTGTGTTGCGTGCTCCTCCATTTTGTCTTAACGCGGTGTATGCGGTTGCTAGGCAACAGCCCTTACGCTCCATTCATTTATAATTCAGCAGCCAATGCGGGCCACGCGGCTCGCACCCTCACTTGCTCATTCAGCTCACTCCGCTCTCAAACGCTGGAACAACCGTTCCACGTTCCACCTTGTTTCCATAATGCGCACACGCACTCGCACTCGCCCACGCATCTCCGATTCTTCCCGCCAAGCTTCCTGATAACGTTCATACTTTTACTTCCTTTCTAACCACCGTGACCCTTCCTTCTTGCTTTGTAATTTTTTTTATCGTCTCGTTTCTCTTTCTGCTGTGTCTCAATTGCACCAGAACAAGAATGCCTTCTTGCTTCTTTTCTTTCATTTTTGTATACTTGGATCTTTTCATAAAATTGAATGGGAAAAGGGTGCAATCAAATCGTGAATAAAGGATAATACTAAATATTTCTTTCTTGATGATGTGTAAGGTTTTTAAATTTTAAATATTTAGAGGAGCGTGCACTTAAAATATCTTTTCTAAAAATAATTTATAGAATCGGATTGAACTTGATTGACCAGATTAAAAAACAATATTGAATCCGTTTGAATTCATAGGTTTCAGCAATGTTTCTTATCAGCTCAATCGGATTTCATTAATTCTTTGTTATTATAATCTTTTTTATTATTATATTGTAATAAAGAAACACTAACGAAATCGATTTCTTCAATCGGATTTAATAATGTTTCTTAATCGGATCGATCGGATTCTATCAATTATTTTTAGAAGGGCTATTGCAAGTAGAAATTTTTATCTGCTGACCCAGTTGTATTTTCGTTTTCGTTTCTTCAAGAATAAAAAGGAGCCTTGTAAAAGAAAAAGATTAAATAACATCAACAATTGCACACAGAAAAAAAATTGTATTGAAACAAGTTTATATATTATTTTGGGGTTAAAAATGTTTCTTAATTAACAAAAATTTTGTGGTTGACTTTATTTTTTTAAATTACAAAAATCATTAGTGTGTTCGAAAAAATGATTTTTGAATTTCGAAAACCATTCTTGTTAAGAAAGTTACTTGTTTGATTAAAAATAATATATTATTAAACGAAACAAATCAAACTCGCCAAAAAATTCGTTGTTTTCAAATTTGTTATTTTTTTAAATTAAACATAATTTTTTCAACATAAACAAATATTTAGTTTAAATTAAGAAAAGCAGTTATGAAACTTTTATTTCATACAAGAAGATAAGAGTGAATTGTGTGTTTTTCTTAAAATTCTACGTTTAATTTCTATTTTGTCAAGTACGAGTGAACCTCTTTAAATGTGGTTACTCATTTAAAGTCTCTCTCAGATTATGGAACCCCACCGGATTAAGAAAAATTCCAAGAATCTATTCCACAATTTGAGAGGTTGTACTGTACTTGAAAAATTAATTTTTAATTTAATATTTCAAATGTCTAAATTTAAAGACCTTAGAATTTATTATCGAAATTTCACGATTTCTCCAGACAAATAATTAGAGAACGAGAAAAAATCTGATTCAGCCCGGATTGGAACCGAGTTTCCCACTTTAGATTAGTAGTAGTGTAATCGGTTAACGCACGACCAATGTAAAATTGGGACTCAGGTTCGAATCCGGGCTGAGGCAGAGTTTTTTTCGTTCTTCAATTATTTACCTGGAAGAACCCTGAAATTCGATAATGAATTTTATAAAAAATTTCAGACATTCCACGAGTTAAATAACGTCCTTCAACAATGATAATTAAAGACCTTCAAATGTGAACTCTAAATTTTAGCCTTTTCAATTTGGTCTTCCTCCATTTTTTGCGTTTCCTATCTGTGACTGCTGTTTTTTTCACAATTTCTAAAAGTATTCGTCCTTTTTTTAATTTTCGCCCTATTTCTTAGAACCGCACTCACCCGACCGGTCAGGTAGATAATTCGATCGACTGCGGCCGACTCGAGCGGGACACAGATTCCGCACGATCCTGATCTCATTATATTGTCGACGACGAAAGTCCCTTGGATTCGGTTTGTGGGTTTCAGCAAGGCTTGATTCACTAGGAAAAGGACATTTCGTATAGGATGGGATAGTGTCTAAGAGGAAATATCTGGATGTGCTTGTTTATTGACAGAGACGGGCTCCAAAATGGATTACAGGAACAGAATTGTACAGAGATTCTAGTCTATTGAACTTGAAGTTTAAATTCCTTAAAACGAAAAGCTTTGAAATCTCATTTGATTCGTACAATTTCCATTGATTTTGACTTCTGATCTTCCCCAGTTCAACTGACTAAAAGTAACCGTTTAATATGTGAAGTTTCAAGTTTCCAAATTAAGGGCATGTGATATTTAAAAAAAATAGAAAGTTCATGTGAACAATTTAGTCCAGTTTCTACATGTTTGCGTCCAAAATATATAAAATTTTGTTCTTCAAATTTGAGAAATGTTATAGAAGATAAAAACGGACGTAGTTGGACTACTTTTGATTTTAAGGGTATGTGATACTTAAGAAATAAGCAAATTTTATTGTCTTTAGGTTTCTACATGTTTGTGTTTAAAGTATATAAAATTTTCCTTTCAAAATTTGAAAAATGGTATATAAGGTAAAACCGGGATAGATAGACTACTTTCGGTTTCGAAATTTAAAAAAAGTTCAATTTTAGTAAAATATATCGGAAAATTTTTTTTCATATTCAAAACCAAAAGTACTCTATCTACCTCGGTTTTTATCTTCTCGACCATTCCCCAAATTTCAAAAACAAAATTTTATGCATTTTGGACATAAATGTGTAGGAACTAAACCAAATTGTTCACATGGACTTGCTACTTTTCTTAAGTATCATATGCCCTTAATGATGAAAAAAATGTTCAGTATATTTTGCTAAAATTGAATTTTTTTAAATTTCGAAGCCAAAAGTAGTCTATCTACGTCCGTTTTTATCTTTTCTACTATTTCCCAAATTTTGAAAAAAATATTTTATGTACTTTAGAAGTAAACATGTAGAAACCTAAAATCAATAATGTCGATTTTATTTTGTTGCGTTTTTCGATAGGGTATATATTCAAAAATATTAAGCAGAAGGAGTATTATATGGAGCAGGGATCGCTTATTAAGTGTTAGTAACTTTTTTTTAACAAGTTTTATGTTCCGAAAACTTTAAACCCGTTTTCTTCGAAACAACGTTTCCTAACATTACCGAAATTAAACAATAATTTTATGTAGAAGAATTTTCTTTTAAACTTTGACATTGCATAAATAAACACTGAAAATTTTGTATAATTATATAAAGTAGTTGTTAAGAAAAAAATTCTTGAAAATCACCTTTTTTTGCCGAGATAGCAGAATGACGCCTTAAATAACACATCACTCAATCATTTTCCGGTCTGACATATAGATGGCACCACTTTTGTCAAATCCATATAATTTCGGGATAGTACCAACCTTCAAACGCTAAGTGTCAAAATTTCATGCGAATCTGACGTTTAGTTCAGAAGTTACAGAGGTTTTGGTGAAGCAACTTTTGTTATTTCCAAAACAATGGATAAAAAAGAGTTTTGACTGTCAATTAAACATTGCTTTTTAATAGGAAAAAATACTGTTGAAGCAAAGCAGTGGCTTGATAAGCGTTATAGGGACTCTGCACCAGGGATATCAACAATATCAACAATGTTGCACGAATCTTTGGGGATGCGTAAGTTGTTTTCGAAGTGGGTGCCGCGTTTGCTCACACCCAACCAAAAGCAACAACGCGTTGAGGATTCAGAGCGCTTTTTAGAACTGTTCAATCGAGGTAAAAAGGATTTTCTGCGTCGGTATGTGACAATGAATGAAACATGGATCCACCACTAGACATTTGTGACAAGAAGATCGTCAGCTGAGTGGACAGCAGCTGGTGAAAGCTCTCCAAAGCGACCAAAAACTCAACAGTGAGCTGGCAAGGTTATTGTTGTGATAACTACCTTCAACAGTTAGTATACCAGGGAATTTAGTTGCAGTAATGAACAAAACTAGTCATAGCAACTTGATCAACTGAAATATTCTATTTCCAATTGTGACAACTACATATTCTGGTTAAAAATGTCTTCAACTAGAAAATTTATGTACTGTAACTACAATGAAAGATTTTAGGCAAACGGAAATTCAGGTTGTAGTCACCGGAAAATCACGTACACTGCTGCGGCAATTTTAAAAAATTTACTGGTTACTGTAACCAGAAATCTTAATCGTGTCGTTTACATTGGCACCGTTGAAATTTTGCTGCGCAGGCGCATAAAGTATTGAATGTTTCATTGATCCGGTCATAGTGATCGCTGTGTGATTTTGTCTTTCATCAATTATCATCAGCAATAACATTCCCTCCAATAGTAAGTAATATTCGTTACTAACCCTTTGGCCTATAACCACGAGTCTGACTCGTGGTAAAGAATTTATGCCATAAGCGAAAACCACGAGTCTGACTCGTGGTAAAGAATTAGTGCCATAAGCGAAAACCATTTTACTACAGCTCGCGCAATTGGTAGATATCGTGTAGGCCAAGGGGATAACTATCATTCGTTTTGAATTATCGTTATCGGAACAAAAATTTCGAAGTAAAAGAATAGGTAAATAATCACGTGAGTTTAAACATAACCTTAAAATTTCTTTTTGTAAAATCTTATAACTAATTTTTCTGGTTACTATAACCTGCAATTTCTCTCTGTGTTTTTGGGACGCGCATGGTATTTTGTTTATCGACTATCTTGAGAAAAGTTAAAACTATTAACAGGGACTATTACATAGCATTACTGGATCAATTGAGCGCAGAAATCAAGAAAAAACGGCCTCACATGCAAAAGAAAAAAGTGCTGTTTCACCAAGACAATGCACCATGCCACAAGTCTATGAAAATAATGGGTAAATTGAATGAATTAAGCTTCGAATCACCCACCATATTCTCCAAATCTGGCGTCCAGCGACTACTGACTCTTTGCTGACCAGAAAAAAATGCTCCAGGGAAAGAGATTTGGCTCCAATGAAGAAGTGATTGCTGAAACGGAGGCCTATTTTGAGAGGAAAGGCAAATCATTCTACAAAAAAGGCATCGAAAGGTTAGAGAAGCGTTGGAATGAACGTATCACGATTGAAGGAAACTATGTTGATGAATGAAGTCGAATTTCTCGAAAAAACTGAGTTTTTCTTAGTTAGACCGGAAACTTATTGAGTGATGTGTTATGGATTTGAATTCTATCAGTTGAAGGCTTGAATTTAGAACCCCAACAATTTAGGATGATTTGTATGACTGGATAAGATGTGTTTGTATATTTGACTATCTTCCGGTCAAGGGTTCATTTAATTCGTCTCATTAGTTTAGCGAATAGGGTACTGGTATGACTACAAATGATTATAATCCATACAAACAAGCGTCAACGAGCGTTTGAGCGGTATAGAATGGTAAGAATTGTCGTTGGGACCCCCCATAGTGGTTCCCCAGTGGGACCCCTGGGATTCCCTTGACTCCATGCACTATAAGTCGAGAACACATCCCTGTCTCTTTCCAACCCCCTCGACTCGACCCCAACTCCCGACCTCTCTGATCTGATCCAGCCTCATCTCCGGAACTCATGCTCATCTGCTGACAAAAGAGCATCTGTGCGATTCGATCTATGATGCTCCTGCAACCTGTTCATAAATAGGTTAGCGCGTATGTATACCATGAATTCATTATCTACCTAATGTAAACATATTGTTAGTAGACATGCTGCAAAATTGTATCTAGGGTCGAGTACTCTGCTAGTCTTCCCCTTCAACTAAGGCTTTACATACTTTTCATCTTTTTGCTTTTTCAGTAAAAAAAACTCTCCAAATTTTGTAATTCAAGGATTGAACTACAGTTGATTGCCAAATTATTATATCCGTTTTGTTTTTGTTGGTCGCACAAAATATCCTGATATTGACAATTTTTACCTAAAAGTAATATGAAAGAGATCAAAATTATGCATAAAACGACCTCAAGACTAAGTGTTTTTGTTAATTTTTGAGGAAGATATTGTTGAAAAGTCCAAATTTTTAACTTTTCTTGAATTATAAATAATTCCTGAAGTAATTAATGGTTTTAAATGCTCTCCGACAAATTTTAATGGTAAATTCATGTGAAATGTAAGAAATGTGCCAAAAAACTTATACTAATTTTCCCTCATATTCTGAAAAGGTCTAAAATTAAAACATAAAAGGGGTAAAAATTTGTTTGGAACATTTCTTACATTCTACGTGAATTTACCATTAAAATTTGTCGAAGAACATTTAAAACCATCAATTATTTCAGGAATTATTTATAATTCAAGAAAAGTTTAAAATTTGGACTTTTCAACAATATTTTTCTCAAAAATTAACAAAAACACTTAGTCTTGAGGTCGTTTTATGCATAATTTTGATCTCTCATATTATTTTGAGGGAAAAATTGTAATATGTGTATTTTCAATATTAGGAGATTTTATGTAACTAACAAAAACAGAAAGAGTATAATAATTTGCCAACACACTGTAAATAGTTCTTTTTTTTCACTTTTTCGACATCGGACGGTCCTCAGTTTTCTTTCTGAAACTTTGCTTACATTTATACTATTAGAATTGTTATTGAATTTCATATTTTATTTCATATTATGATATGATATTTCATAATATCATATTTTCATTCGCCCTTGCGAAAATTTCAGAAAGAAATCCAAACCATTCCATTTTTACATTTTTTTGAATTTCTAGTTTTCAATCCATAATATTCAAGTATTTGAAAAATTAGTTGGCTCAAGCAATATTGATGATTAAATTGATTAAAAATATTATCAATCAGTTTCAATGGTGTACACGATCCCATGCAATCGTTTGGAAGAAAAACAATCAATAGGCGCAAAAGCCCCTAAACAAGGGCTACACCTAGGCATTAGTATAATGCAGGTAGCAGTTCTATGGCGTCCTCGTTCACGAGTTCAAATTGAGTCCGCAACACTTTTTACATCAGAATGTGAGTTTTATAATTTGATTGAAACTTTTTTCAGTTTTATAGATATTAATCAAGATTAATATTTTAAAAGTTTTCTAAATTATTATTATTTTTCATTAATTCTATAAAATGTCCCAAACCCAAATCAATCCGTCTCAATCCAAAATTTCAATTTGAATCAATCCGAATGAATCTGAACCAATTCAAATACGGATTAATCTAATTCGATTTTCAATCCAAATCAAACCAAATTCGGAGAGACTCGTATTAATTCGGATTGAAAATTCGAATTAGATTAATTTGTGTTTGGATTGGTTCAGATTCATTCGAATTGATTTGAACTGAAACTTCGAATCGAGACGGATTGATTTACAAGAAACAAGATTGAATACTTTGTTCGGATTGGCTCGGATACAGACTTCGAATCGAATTGATAAATTTGTCTAAATTCTCGTGATTATTCAAATATTTGAATTCTCAAATCTTCTACAATTATTTTCAGAATTTTTAAAATTGAATAAATAAAATGAAATAAATTAGATAATTACTAAATTAAAATGGTGTTGTACGTAAATTAGTAAATAAAAACAGTAAAAATTTTGCATGAAAAATTTAATAATGACTGTGAAATTTAAAATGAAATTTGTTTCACGAAAATTCACATCACTTTTCATAGAAATACAATTGCAAGGTATTGATTAAATTACAGGGAGAAAGGAAATGATATTTCGAATTTGGTTTCAATTAAAAGGGAGTAAACAGTCAGTAATGGTGGCAATGAAACCAGCACCGTAAATAAAAGCAGAACGTTGTCGATATTTACAAACGCAAAAGTTCATTCGTATGAATCGAGTTTACACATATATAGACATCTCCTATCCTGTGTAACTGTATAGAACTACTGGCAGAACAGGCTTTTGGCCTCTTGGGATAGGAAAATCCCAGGCGGTTATATCGACCCTCATAATATTTACGACTCGGCACGCAGGGTTGCTATACGTTTTCATAGTACTGTAAAGAACGCACAAAACGCGTATAAAATCACACTTGAAAACGAAATATTAGAATTTATATGCAACAGTGATGTTATTCCCTAAGGTCACGTTTCTATACCTACATTATTTGGAATAGGTTTCGGTAAGATCGCTTCTATCTTCCATCATAGCAGATGGATTCGCATCTTAGTATCTAAGGGTCCAGAAATTACATCACATAATCGCGAACCCGAATCGAAATTTTCCAGTGTCCAACATATCGTATCTGACTTAACATGTGGGCTCTGATAAGATTTTGAATTTTTTATTAAACAAGTCATCATATTCGATATATGGAAGTTTGAATCCACTTTTAATATTTTCAGTCATTATATTGGAAAATAACCAAAATGAGTGTAACTTTCAATTTAAAACCTTTCAAATTTCGTTATACTTTTGATCTAAAATTTATGAAATTCAAGATTTGTAAATTTTTATTTAAGAACAATAATACTTGATTCATTAAAAGTATTTAGTTATTGATTTTTTTGATTATGAAAATCATCAAACTTTATGGAGATCAATTTTTGAACCTCCTCAATTTGATAAACTCGAAATTTGAATATTTTTTTTTTTACTTTTTCTATTGGGTTGGCAACAAAGTCATTTCGCTTTTTTCCGCTAGATGACTTTAGTCATTTGAAGTCGTTCATCTCCATTGCAAACTTCAGACCGTAAATGGTATTTGACAGCTGACGTTTCATAGATTATTCAGTAAAAAGAAGTTTCAAGTTTTGTTATTTATTTATTGTTTTGCATTGCTTTGAAATGGAGATTCCAAGCTCGGAAAAATTTGTATGATGTTTATTGTGAAAAATCATTAACAGAACGCCAGTGCCAGAATTGGTTTGCTCGTTTTCGTTTCGGAGATTTCCACCTCAAAGATGCACCACGCTCTGGACGCCCAACTGAAGTTGACGACGACAAAATAAAAGCAACGATAGAAAATAACCGGCGTAGTACGACACGAGAGATCGCAGAGGAGCTTAACATATCATATACATACATACGTTGAAATACATTTAAAACAACTTGGTTACGTTAATAAGCTCGATATTTGGGTTCCTCACAAATTGAACGAAATTCAACTCACCAAACGAATTTCCACTTGCGATTCACTGCTGAAACGTTACAAAACCGATCCATTTTTAAAGCGAACCATAACGAGCGATAAAAAATGGGTTGTTTACGATAACGACGTGCGAAAAAGATCATGGAGCAAATGATATGAGCCTACATTATCGACATCAAAAGCCGATATTTATCAAAAGAAGGTTATGCTGAGTGTTTGGTGGAATTTCAAAGGTATTGTTTATTTTGAGCTGCTCCCAAGGAACCAAACTATCAATTTGAATGTCTACTGTCGCCAGCCAATGAAATTGGACAAAGAAATCAAAGAAAACGGCCAGAACTGGCAACTTGTAAAGGCGTCATCTTCCATCAAGATAACGCCAGACCACATACATCTTTGGTCACTCGCAAAAAATTATTGGAGTTAGGCTGGAAAGTGATGCCTCATCCACCGTATAGCACTGACCTTGCACCATCCGATTATCATTTATTTCGTTCACTTCAAAACCATTTGAATGGAAAAACATTCGATTCAAATGAGACTGTCAAAAATGAGTTCATTCAGTTTTTTGCCTCTAAGAACCAAACTTTCTACGAAAGTGGAATTATGAAGCTGACTGAAAGATGGCAAAAGGTCATCGAACAAAATGGTCAATACATAATTGATTAATGTTTGTTATTTGTATTAGTAAACTTGCTTTGAAAATCATGAAAAAAAACGAAATGACTTTGTTGGCAACCCAATACATTGGACGGTAAGTCATTTTTGTTTGTGAAACTTTGCTTACATTTACACTATTCGAAATGTTATTAAATTTGATGAAAATTTCAAAAAGGAATTCAATCCGAGCCATTCCGAGCCAATCAAAAGAATGTTTTGAATTTCGTTTCATGCAAATTAGGTGAAAATCAATTCGATCCAATCCGAATCAATACGAAATCTGATTGATCTGAACCTGATTTTTAATCTGAATAAATCTGAGGTCGGAATGGTTCGGATTCTTTCGGATTGAAAATTCGGTTTATATCAATCCGAACTCAGATTGAAAACTTAGTTCGAATTAATTTGAATAATTAGTTAGCTTAATCAATATTGGTGATTAGTTTAATTAAAAATATTATCAACCACTTTTAATGATATACACGATCCTATGTAATCGTTTGAATGAAAAACAATAAAAAGGCCCGAAACCTCCTAAACAAGGGCTTTTGAAATTCAAGATATTGAATATAAAGCTCTCGAAATTTAATACCTTTTCATTTTCAATCACTAAAATTCGAAAATTTCAATTTCCATGGAAATTTTTTACCTTCTCAAACTTTGTGAATTTCGATTCAAGAATAATTTATAAATTTATAAAAGTTAAATAAAATGTAGAAATTTTTGTATATACTTTGTGTAATACAATCATCTATATTACTTTAAGTTAAAAATGTTTATATTGATTTCTCAAAATTCAACATAGATTCCGTGAAATCATTTTTAATGTCTTAAAAGGTGACTTTGAGAAATTGGGGTTGCAACTATTTAAAAAGTGGACTTTTCAGTCTTCGTGTTGTTTGCACAATTCAATTTTTGTGTAGTTTAAAGGTTGAGAGTTCCTTTAACCCTTTTAGTGCCGGAGACCGATATATCGACCCTCAGGCACTGGCGAAAGTTCGCCCTGCACTAAAAGGGTTAAATAATTTTTTAAATAAAATAACACAAAATAAGAGAGCTAAGAGACTTGAGAAGAAAATTTTTTTATTAAACCACCCTCAAATTTTTTTTTAATTTTCGAAATCTGATTTTTACTCCAAATTTCAGTAATCAATTCTTCACTTGAGATTGGCGTTCCTTGACCTAACATAAGAAATTTGTTATTCTCAGTTCATTGAAATTTTCCACGTCAGAAAGCAACTTGACGTGACCCTGATTTTGTTTAAAGCAGGAGATTTTAAGGGAGTACCTTAAAAGCTTGGAAAGCGCATTGAATTGGGATTATGAATAAGGGATATATAAAACCCCAAGGGTGTCGATGGATGAGATGGGCGGAGACGGGAAAAGCCAGGGGAATAAACACGCTTGTTGCTCGCCAATGATACGGTGAACATATGCGATGCATTGTCAAGATTGTGTATTTGTGTTTGCTTGTACTGATCAAGATCTGCATTCAAGCATATCTCTTATGTGCACTAAATCCTCTTCATTATGCTTCTTGTTCTACATAAAATGCAAAATCACAAAAATGACCTATTTCATTTTATTAGAATTAAATTTTTTAATTTCAAGTTTTCATTTGGGGAAGACTTGTAATATCATTATGCTCTCATTGAATCATTATTTCGATTTTGTAGTAGAAATGTAACTTGGATTGCATGTTTCTAATTACATAGTATGAAGTCTCTTTGGAAGAGTCGGAAAAGTTGATGAAAACTGCAAAGTATAACGACACAGGCTGAATGCATTTTGCAATTAAATCGCTGGCTAATAATGCTGAGGATGGTCTTTCTCTTGCACTTTAAATGCATTTTTTATTGAAGTACAATTTGTAAAGATATTATAATGTACATATAATAGCCTTTATCTTTATTTTTTACTCTTTGCTTATCATCATAATTGTGTCTGATTTTGTCTTATTGGTTCTTTCTTTTTCCAGCATTTGGAGCCTATCCTTTTTCCTTTTCACTAACCTATCATGGGTTCTTTTCATTTCTAGAATTTCCTTCATTTCCTCCTTATCTTCTTCCTATAATAAACGCAAAAAATAGTATAAAAATAATGTATTAAAATTATGATAACAAATTTTATATTTTTTCAAGTTGTCTCTTTCTATGAAACAACAGAATTCTGTAAAATATTGAAAAACTGGAATTTAAAAGTTTTTGAAGCTCTTTTTTAATTAAAATTTTAGTTCAGGTGCATGGGTAAAAATCGTTACACTGAAAACACTCACAGACTGATGCAGCCTTAACACCAAAGCTCTTCGTCCATCAGACATTGGTTGTGAATAATCCATTAATTTTTTTAATCTCTCTGCGGGACTGACTCCTCTCTCGACTACCAATACAATTCTGGCCCACTAAAACCCATTTGAAAAAATTTTAAATTACCAAATTCATTCATTGCTTAGACACCACTTTTTAAAACTCATAATTTCAATTTAAGATGGGTATAGAAAATATTATTAATTGAATGAATAGAACCTGTTAATTTGAATTATTACCTGTCTCTGCCATTCATTTCTCGTTTCTGCAATTTTTTGATAAGTGTTTCCCATCATGGCAATCAACATATTGACTAATAAGATTGCAACAATTGCCATGTATAAAACAAAAAGCATCTGTCATAAATAAATATTAAATTAAATTCAGTTTATCTTTAATTATTAAAGCCATAAGAATCGTTTAAAGCCATAATCCTGCATTTCATAAAATATTACCTTCGCTTCCATTTCATGTTCTGTTCTTTCAAAAGCTACGTAATAATCTCCGAAATTCGTCATGCTCATTAAAAACATTGCCATCACGCTTTCCATTGGCGAAGGCATTGGATTCGAAACCGAATCATCTACACCTTCTGGTGTATTCGGATTGTCAAAAGATAGAAATATTATGTAATAAGCTGTAAATGAAATGTTGAATATTCATTGTTCCTTTTAGATTATGATTGAATAGATTTCTAAATAAATCCAAAGCTAATCAAAATACCTTGAGAAAATCCCATCACAAAGACTAGGTATATTGAAACAAATCTTAGCAAATCACCCATAATCATTCTATAAATCATCACGACAAAAGGACCTACAGTTTTGAATCCTCTACAAAAAAATAGAAAGTATGGAGCTGTTGTCAACATGACAACAACTGCTAGCATGTCCTCAACTTCGTCCTCGCAAGTAATTCTTAAAAATGGAAAAGATAATAAAATACAACAAGAGAAAAGAAACATAACTCGAGAAGGAGCAGTCATCTGAAAATTCAAAAAAGAATTAAATCCATTGAAGTTTTAAAATAATTATAGATAAGGAAATTTCCTAACGAATATTTTTTAATTTACATATGCTGTCTCTCGCAAATCATTGATTTCATTTGAACTCAATTATTCTTTTAAGACTGAGTCTAATTTTCAGAAATGGGTCTTACAAGATTTTCGATAAACATGTTGAGACCCAGAAATCTGGCTTCTCTAAGCGCAGCAGCAATATAAAGTATTGCTCCAATTTCCATACCAATTTCCGCTATTAATCGAATTTTTGCAACTGAACTGGTCATTTGCATAAGTCGACATTCCTCTGCAAGGTCCTGCCACCTGCAATCATAATTAAAATTTTTTGTATTTATCTCAGAATCAATAACAAAATCAAATTTTAATATTGAGCAAAATCATTAGGAAAATTCAGATCACTAATCCTTGACATAAAAATATTCCCGCAAAAAAATCGTACTATTCCCAAGAAATTTTTTAAGGATAGTGGAAAACTCCTCCGAAAAAAATCCAGAAAAATACAAGAACTTTACAAACAAGATTTTCTTTAATAAATAGAAAATGAAAAGTTTACCAGTCATCCTCATCTTGATCACAATTGTCGGTTGAGCACGTTTTTGTCACATTTGATTTCTCTATACTGGAGGTAGCATTAGGTAAATAACTGTGGATCGTGAAATTTTTATTTTTTTCTAATCCAGGAGAACTACGATTTTCCACTGAACTTGATGCAATTCCCTCAGAAGAGAAGTCGTTGCGTCAGGTTTTTAAAAGTTCCTTGAGATTATCAGTAATATCAGAAGTAATTTGATGTGTAGCTTTTTCAATTGAAGTAGGTGTGGCATTTAAGGAAGAGTTCATACTGAGTAGGAAATGCTTTGCCAAATTGTTTGTAATTATGGAAGAAAGTTGTGATGCTCCCCAAGAATCGATTAAAATACTTGTGGAAATATGATTAATTACATTAGAATTTGAATTTGGATTAGTTGTTGTCTCTGATCCGTGATTATTTGCTAATAGTGGTCCAGGTCGAAGAGTGAAACTGATAAGGGACAAAATGAAGTAGAAACAGAAGAGGAAAAACTGTCGATAGAATCTGAAGATAAAAACTTTATTAGATATAAAAATGTTTTAAATGAATATTTATCAAAAATAATTTAAATAAAATATTCAATTTAAAAATTGTTCTGCACCTAGATTTTACAAATGTGTTCCATTTAGCATTTAGAAGATCCACAAGAACTCCATCCATCAGTTCTAAATGTTCGTCTTTATCCTACAAGTGTAAAATTCATCAATCAGAAAACAATTTCAAGAAAAAAAAATTTAATATACAACTTACCCCGAAGACTACGAGATTCAGTGCAGAGTTGTTGCTAATTTTTCCAGTGTTGACGTCAATTGTATCGACTTGAGAAAGAGGATAAGCAGCACAAGTGATGCTACCAATTTGCCAATAAATTTCTCTTTCAATATTAAGAATGTGAAAGAACATTTCGATCCTAGCTAATTTAGCAGCCAACGTTAAAGGTGTTAGATGCTGAATATTTCTCACAGAAAGTGAAGCGCCTACTTCATATGCCATGTCGAAAGTCGTCTGAAAATAGAGTTTTGTTTGAAAATTTTTTTTCACAGTTTTAAAAATATTTTCGAAGATCTTTCCTATTCTGGAAAGTCACATTCAATTTATTCCATGCAATGGAAAGGCAACTCTGCTATAAATCCCCACATTGGAACTCATATTAGAATTTATCTAATAGGTTCTCATGTCCCTCATACCGTGACTAACACAAGAACCTATCTTACTACCTATGAAAATTGGAGACACGAATATTGGTACATAAAATAAGATAAGAGCCTACCTAGGTTACCACATGAGTTCTTATGTGAGTCTTTACGTGATTTCCTTTATTATAAAATTTTTGATAAAAGAATCGATGCAGAATTTAAGTCAGGTTCCTACATAAAAACCCATTTAGTAACGCAAGTAGGATCTATCTTATTTCATTAAAAAATTCTTGTCTCATAGAGGATAAGATAGACTTTATGCGGATTACTATATATTAAGATCCCCAAATGGGCATCTATATGGAGAATTATAGCAGGGACTAACTTGTCTAAATAGAAATAATAAATTAATTGAAAAATTCTATTGCAATGAAAAAACTTTGAAAGTAATTTCTGAATTTTCAAGGCAAAGTTACCAGCTTTTGATAAATGACGAGCATATGAAGAACTGTGTTTCCATTTGTATCCTGTTTATCGGCATCGGCGCCTCGTGCTAGCATCAATCGATAACATTCTTCTTGGCCCAAACAGGCTGCAAAACTCAATGGATATTCACCCCAATAGACATACCTAAAAATTATTCGAAAATATTATAATAGTGAAGAACAGAGTTTAGTCGATTAAATAACAAATAATCTTATTTAATACACTAAAAGTTTTATCATCAAAACATCTAACAAAATAAATTGATTTAAAATCTTTTAAATATCTTTCAATTATTTATCTCTGAATTCTGTAAAGTATGAAAATGCCTATATTTAATTAAAGAATAGCTATATTATAACTTTTTATCAGAAATTTATCTGGAATTAATATAGATTGCAGCCCTTGAATTAAAATTATCTTACCCATCGTAATTAGTTTCTGGTGCAACACAAACCCATTCGTGCTCCAGACTATCATATCTGGAAGCTTTCTGATCCTCAGGGCACATAAAATTTCCAAAACATCGTTCATGAACATTGGCCCCGCTATCGAGAAGAAATTTAACCATTGCTGGATCCTCATTCACTATAGCTATATGCAATACGTTTTCACCTGTGTGAATTAAAATTTAAATTACTATCTAGATTGAATTCAGCAAATATTCGAAAATATACAGAAAAATTTTATGTAAAAGTATTCCCTTTATATTCATTAATATAATTTATCCTTATAAAAAAATATTATACCAAGTCGAAAATTATAGAACAGAATTTATAAAACAAAGTTATAGAAATGATTGATCATAAAATACTAAAAGGCGAAAAATAAAACTTTTTCTTACAACTGCTCTTCTTTCAAAAGATCAGAGAAAATAGGAATCATTACAGGGAAATATTTAAGAATATCCTCACATTTTTTCTAACTCTCTTAAAATAACAGTTTAAAGAATGTTGAAAATATTGTGTATTTTAAATGAAATTATTTACCATAATATTCATCACTAATGTAAATATCGTTTATAAGATTAGGATAAAAGCGTAAAAGACGTTTTGCCAAATCGGCATGAATGGCAGTTGCGTTCAGCATACATAAATGTAAAATAGTTTCACCAACTGCTCCTCTTTCACTCAAACTCCAACACACTAATCTATATTTGCTTTTGTCTGCAGATAGAAAAATTGATTAAATAAAAAATATTAGCAGATTGAATTTTAATGAAATATTAATTACCGATTTTATTTTCGTCTGGATCCTCATCCCCCATATCCTTGTCAATATCGTAATCAGCTGGATTTTCCATAGCCTTCAAAATTGGAAGCTGAAATAAAAAGAAAAGTGAATATTAAATTAAAAACAAGGTTATAATAATCATGATTTCGTTACCATCTTATGCCTGGGGCGATCTTTATTTCGGAGCAAAACTAATTTATCAATAGGAATCCATTTTCCTTTTCCTTTATTGTACAAAAAAGGTTCCACTTTAGTTCTCATTGCATGATCTAATTCAGCAAACTGTTTTGTTTGAGTGGCTCTCTTCATCATATCTACCAATAATCCGCCCCCTAACAGAAATAATAATTATCTGCATACCTTATTTAATTTCTAATTCTAAAATTTAATCCTAATTTTATTTATATATGATTTAATTTTAATTGTACAACAATTCTTTTATATCTTAGTTTAATTTCGTCACCAGAAGAAATTAATTTTCTATTTTCATTTTCCAAAAAAAACTGTCTTAATTTTCAGAAATTTCAGTATTTCTAGTTACCTTTAAGATCGACTAGTTTGTAAAGCAAAATAGATGAAGTATCTGTTTGTTTTTTCACACCACTTGTAACGTTGCTTTCAGTATTTCCCATTTTTGAAGCTTAATAACTTTGTTCTTTGAAAACATGAAGTTCTAGATCATTGTTAATCACATTACTAGACTATAACAACTATAACGTAAACGTTACCATGGCTCTGTTTACAGCACCGTGACGTTTATTTAGTTACCCACCCCTTTTTTAAATATTTGAAATTATTTCAAATTGTGTTAAAAATATAATTTTAAATAGTTATTAGTGACCTTGCAATCAAGTTAGCTTTAAGTAAAAATTATCAGTTATCTGTAATTCTATTCTTAAAATTAATATATTACTTCAAACAATATAATTTTAAATTTAATTATAATTTAATTCCTTACCCAAATCTGGTAAGTAAAATTTACCTTCTTTGAGAAAATAAAAGACACTGCCATTACAAATTTTTCAAAGCAATTCAATTTTTTTTTTTTACTTCAATAATTTGAAGAAATGTTAAATTTATTTTTCAGACAAAGCAGACTTCTTAGTGTATTATCTTGCAAAAGGATACTCTAAATTAAATACTAATAAAATTTAACGAAATTTTAATTAACTATCACCCAAAAATCTTAACATCAAATCTAATGTTGTTCAAAAGTTACAGGTAAATATTAATATCATATGTGTATAAGAAAAATCTGTTTTTAATGTTTGAAATACAAAATCTCAAAACAAAAATATTTCTCTAGAGCTGAAAATTCCTGAAAATGTTAAGACGAATCTGTACTTATATGCCAAAGACACATTTCGACTTTCTACAACGAATATGAATTCACTCTTACGATCTCGAAAAATTTGTTTTAATAGAAAAACATGCATAAACATAGATAATATTGGAAACATGTGTTGCCCTTTTTGAAAAGTATTTTCTGCGTAAAAATTGTAACTTGAAATGAAAAACTAACATTAAATCTTTCTTATATATCCTTAATATCTAAAATGTGTGACGCATCAAGTAATTTACAAACTAACATTTATCTTACATTTCACTACTGTTTATTATAGCATTATGAAATGTTTTACTTGTACAGAGTATGGCATAGATTATTTAATTTTACAAGAAAAAACATAACACTGCCATACTAGAATAGCTTATACACAATCAAAGGTTACAGATTTTTTAATCATAGAAAAGCCTTTTATACCTTCAAGCATTTAAATTATCTTTCCTCTTACTTTTGGTGGGATTTAGCATCTATTTTACAATAGCATTGATTTAAAAAAATTTTATGAGATCTGGAATGAAATAGATTTAAAGGTTTTTCAAATTGTGCAAAAATAGAACAAGAAACGAACAAATCTCAAAATAAAAAACCAATCACATAAAAATTTTAGACTTAATAGAGTTGCTTTTCATTTTAATTATTCCCTTTTAATCTTCCAGTTTCTTGATCATCAAATTTGTTACAAACAAAATCCATTTTAAATTTGAAGGTATATAAGACTCAATAAGCATTTACTGCATCAAACGGAGTGCCACAACCATTTTGACATACACTAATGATTAAAAAGCTGGACGCAATCGTCAGAGTTAGGTATGTGTATTTTTGGTATCATTTCTGTAAAATCAGTCGCATAAATTAATCTATGTACATTAGACGAACTCCAGCCAAGTCCTGCCAACTATTATGGAAATCTTTATCTTCAGATAACAGAAAAGGAAAGAAATCCATTTCTAATCACTCAGCAGGCCTATTCAGTCACACAAGTAGTCAAAATTTTATGAAATGAAATCTCTTTAATTTTTCTTTCTTTAAATACAGAATTAAATTGATGATGGAATGATTTTCGCGAGGTTGAAATTCCAACCACCTTGTGCGCCTGAATTTGCTCAGTCTTTTTTTTGGTCATGAGATACCCCAAGTTTTTTTGTGTACAGCTTGCATAAATAAAAATATGTAACACAATCCTAACGTTTGATTTAGTTCATATCTTGAAAACAAATGAGAAAATTCGTTTCCTCAACGCCTGATTGAATTTTTAATTCAATTTTTGAATGTATAACTGACATAAATTTGAGCGCAAACTTAGTTTACTTAAGCAAATATAAAAATAAAATGAGAATTAAAATGGAATCTTAAGATTGTTTTGGTATAAAAGCGTTACGATCGAGTTCAGTAGACCTAATTGGACATTCAAAAAGATACATTTAATTTAGTTATGGTCGCTTAAAAAGTACCGTGCAGTTATCACTAAAATTAGTTAACTATTCGCGAACAAAGTTTCGTCTTTGCAGTCGAAGATTTTTCCGAATTTTCGCCGACTTATGATAAATGCAAGAGAAAAAACAAAGGTGATAATAATTTGACAATGAATATTGTACATCGTGCACCTACAGTATAGAAATATATCAGTGTATATCACATTCTAACGAATGCTTAGTCTTATTTGCATGGTTCCGATATGGGCTTTTTTTGCTATCAAATTTCTAAACCTTATATTAGTCTTTAATGTTACCAACGATTTTTTAAACGAAGAATTAAATCCGAAAAAAGAGCAATATTATAAATTCGTTGACTATTTTTAGAAATTGGTATCTAAAATTCTAGAGATTGTAATTTTTCAGTTTTTTTCGGTTTTATATCTTTTCACACATACGAACTTAACCATAATAGAGAATTTAGCTTGAATGAGCTAATTTTCAATACAAACTTATAGATTAAAAATACTCACAAAATTGAAGACCTAGTTTTTTCTAGATTAAAATTGCAACATTAAAAATTTCAATCCAACTTTAGAGATAATCTTTGGAGATCAAACTTAATACATCTAAAAAGATGTAAATTTCAATCGAAAATTGTAATAATAAATTATCAATAAAACGGATAAATTAACTTGTGAGTATTTTTTGTCATTTCTTCTAAACAGAGTTGAAAAAAAATGTTTTTCTTATAACCCTTGAAAAATTGTTCTTGTGAATACAACCTATGTGTTTATACAAAATCAAACCGTGGTTAGTGAAAAAATTGATTGTAAGAAAATAGCTTTACGGCATTTTAAGCAAAGATAAGTCACCAGCTTAGCAACACTTCAAAATTTCATAGAATACCACGCATTCTTCATTCATATATATATCCTAATCTTATGGGTCATTTTAGGCAAGAGTCGTTTTGTGGCACCATATTAAGAGCATGTCATTGACGTGGCTTTATCCAATACTTTTCGTGCTTTCCATTCTCAAATTAATAGATCAAATTGATTTTTCATAGCATATAAACTTACCTTGATGTTGTTTTTACGTTTATATGCTATGGGAAATCCATTTGAGCTATTAATTTAAAAATGGGAAGCACGAAAAGTATTGGATAAAGTCAGGTTAATGACATGCCCTTAAGAAGAATATAGTCTAAATTACTAACTTAACAAGATACTAAATACTTAAATTTCACTTAAAAAATTCCAGCTATACGTAAAAATCTTCTACGCATTGAATAACTCGTGAACGAAAGTGTAAAAGTTGAATTTGATTCTTTTAAAAAACAGTTAGCATTGTATTCCAATCTGATTACCAAAAAAATTTCTAACAAATTAAGCGCATTCCAACAATTCTTAAACATGAAAATTATCAGTAATCATAACTGAATTCGCTTTCATTACATTTTCCTTTTAATATCAATTAAAATAGTCAAACAATTTAAATTTCATGTGAAAAGCGAATAAATTTTAAAAACGTTAAATATGATCAGCATTACAATTTACTAAAATGTAAAAATATGTTTCTTTCTCCCATATAAACAAATTGTACAATACAATACACATTCAGATACCTAAAGTTTAAGAAGTAACTAAAAAATATGGAATCGATAAAAGTATGCTTTCCAGTTGCACTATAATTCAAAAAATTAAAAGAATCCGAAATTTAAAAAAAAAAAATTTGGCTTCTAAATCTAGAAAGTCCGCGAATCTTAAATTTCTATAGAGAGCAGTCTAATACAAATTCCAAGCGAAGATTATTGCCTTATATTTTGAGGGATGAATGTCGCAAGCGTAAGAAATGTGAGTTTTTTTGCGAATAAATCGATATTATAAATCTTTGATATGCATCATTCTTCGTTCAAGACATATTTTGGATGCTTCAGTTATTTAGATGAAGTTGACACGTGGAAGACAGAAGTATGCAGTGACAGAAATTGTCATTCGTTGACTATCTTCTCCTGAGGTATGAGAACAATAAAGTTTTGAAAAAGTTACTCGAACGACATGAGATTCACTGGTATTGGTTTCTTTTCTGTCGCACCGCGAACAGTCGCACGCAATTCCTTTAGCCATTGATCCGCAAGCTCACTTGATGAAGCTCTAAACTTGTAAACATTGCCTGAAATTGAAAGCATAAATAATAAATTGAATAAATTGTTAACTATTTGAAAAATATTGAATAAGTTAAAAGTACTCAAGAATCTCAATATTAATGTGAAATGAAAATCTTCCTACCTTTCAAAGGATCTGTCAACAGAAATGTATCAGGATGAATGCAATTATTCGATGGTTCAACAATCCATCCAAAAATAGATACCATCTTATAGGGTTCTCTCTTGAAATCAGATCTATCATTCCTAAAAATAAATAATTTTGCAAATTCTTAAAATAAATCAAACCATTAGTCAATAAGGCAATGTTTGACGATTGAGAAGGCCAATCATATTTTAATTTCTGAAAATTCCTAATTTACTATTTTAAAAAAATTGTGGATATGGTTAACTAATTGAATTATGAGAATTCAAAAATATTCTATTAAATGCAAATTCATTATTTTAACCGGTCAATATTCTTTCAATTATTTGTGTTAATAAATTATTTTCCTTACCCTTTGAAACACTTAGAGGAGAAGTAAACGATTGTAGAAGTCCACAATTGCACCCAATATCTTTGCCACGTAGAAACCGCTGGCTTTCTACCATCTCGTAAGATTACTTTTCGTCTTAATAAACCTTGCATACAACAACAAGGTTCAGCTAATCCGTCTATATCACACGGTAATACTGTTAACGTGCTAAAATACAATAGTTATTATTAATGATTATCTCCCGTTCATATACGCTAAATAAGCCATAAAAATATAAATTCAGATATTTTATATTATTTTAATGTTTCAAGTTTATTTATTTAATATTTCAGATAATTCTAATGTATGATATCCGTACCTAGTTTTTGAAAGTAGACTACAATCTTCGTTCACAGCATCTGCAGGGGATCCAGGGGAGTTTTGGTCCAGGTCGAGAATTTGAGTCGCCAAATTAGGTTCTTCCAGAACAGAATCATCGAGAAGATGACGAACCGTCAACTGGCCTGTTTCCAGTGGGAGAACAGTTGGTTTGCCAAAAATGCTGTATAAAACCATCAAATTATAACGATTTATGAAGAAGAATTTTACAATTATCCATGCAGTGATACTTCGAGGTAAACGTTTCATTTTTTTTTAGGGAAACAAGCTATGCTAGATATCATAATTGAGAACTTGAAACTTACGCTGTATAAATTAAAAATTAACCAAATGCGAGAATCGAGACAGTTTTTACAATGTCTAAGAAATACTAATTTTCTTCTAATTAATCATTCCATTGTCTTAAATAAAAATAATTTCATCCAGTTTGAGTGCGCAGAGTTCATGTGTCTTTGCCATTCCAGAAAATAGTTTCAGTAAAGCATTTGAAAATATAAATTTCAATGTGAGGGAACATATTTTTGATGTTTATTAATAGGTAATAAATTATTTTTTCTTTAAATTTAGATCATTAAATTAAATAATTTCTATATCATGCATTACTAAGATTGAAAGAAGTATTTTTTAATTAAATAATATACCACATTCATAATTGATTAGCAGAGAATACAAAGATATCAAGTCTACAAGTTAAATAGAATTCAAAGAAGGAATAAATTTCTGTCTTCGATCATGCAATGGTAAAATAATTGCGTAACACCGGATTCTAAATGAAGGTCAGCTGAAAATAAAATAAAATTTATCACATGCAAACGGTCTAGATTCACATGACGCTATTCTCCAAGCATAATTAATGACTTGATTCCATTTAACAGCCCTACTCTCGACTCTGGGACTCACCCAGAAGTTGTCAAGTTCGATCCGTACTTCCCTCCTTGTTTATGGAAGTTGCGAGGAAGACTCGTACTACGAAATCTACCAAGTTCACAACAGTACATGATCATGAAGAATAATTTTCTTCTGATAAGAGCAAAACATTTTCTAAATATTTTACACATGATAGATACAAAATTGGAATTTTATCTGTTGATTACGACTACTGATGAAAGTTGGAAATTATTTTTTTGCAATAATCGTGTTTACTATTTTGCCAATTTTTCCATTGAAGAAGAAAAAATAGAATTTTTCGAACATTCAGCATAAAAAAAAAATTTAAACACTCTTGCCCACTCTTGCCTGCGAGAACATTATTGCGTAAGGAATAGATGTTTGTACAGATAATTAGAGAAAAGTAATACATAAAACAGATCATGTCTGGGGGAAAATAGTTGATAATTTAACTTACTTTGTACCAAGACTTCTACATTTTCGATGTCCAGGAACAAATTTAGTGGCAGCGGAAGCGGCGTGCAATCGAAGAGATCCAGCACATCCTCTAGCAGGTGATAAAGAAAGAGCTGCGACCCCAGTCACATCTCCCACAGATTCTTTACTACTGCTGGATGATGGTACAGGAGAATTTGGTTCCAGCTTCATAGACAACCTAAACATTTATTTTTCATAAATAAAAAATGATAAAATTAGTAAAACTATAAATCACAGATGAATTCATAAACGTGGCTTACTTAAAATGATCATCCTCCAAAAATTTCTGTAGTTCTTCAATATAACGGACGCTGTTTAAATACTGCTGTACGTCAGGAAGAGGAATTATCCCAGGATATAAACTTGCCTGGAATATTGCAATTTTCGATAAAACGGCTTCGAACTTCGAAACTCTCTGACAATTGTCTCCATTCTGAAAAGAAAATTTAATATAAAAAAAATAAAATTTCTTATTAAACTATTTTTGAAATAAAATGACGTACTTTTATGGCAGGATGAGCCATGTCTATAAACACGAGGTCAGTGAGAAATAAACCCAAATAAGGAATGCATGGTAATTTAATTGAATCCATGTGTTCTCTTAAATTCGTCCAATTATTTTTGTCACTAAACACTTCCGCCAATTTATCAAAAGTTGCTTTGTCCTTCTTGGAAATGCAGGCCCAAGTTTTATTCAATCTATAATAAGAATTTTTTTTAAAATATAAGATACTGTATAAGACGGGAAATGAAATATGATCAAGTTATAAATTGATATAAACCTGTATATCGAAGCACTTTGTAAAGCCGATGTTATTGCAAATAAGGAATGCAGATTATTTAACTCATATAGCCGTTTCGCTACTCTAATAAAATGAGTCAATATTTCTGCCCTTTGCTTTGGGGTGGGTGCATTTAAGATTTCTTGAACAGTCCAGAAACTGACCTAAAATATAAATTTATCATTTTAATAATTATTTCTATACTAATCTCATACATATATATTTTTTAATTAATATTATTTAATACTGACATGATTAAATCTTCTTGTAAAGCTAACTACGTTCGGGGCGACAATCAATTTGTTTTTCTTATTCCAAGAACAACTCGATAGTTCTTCTGGTCGAATGAATTTAAAAACGCTCAGGTCTAATAAAGTCAGTTGGGAAGCTAAGTCATCGGGTTGAATATTTATAGCAACTATGTGCTTAGTTGTAGAGGAATTACTGTTACATCTTCCTGGTAGCGAATTAGACTTGCAAGACACCGAATTTCTGAAAAAAAAAGTTTCACGAATTTCTCTATCAATTAAGGTGTACAAAAATAAGATTTATGTACCCATAATTATCGTAGCCGTTTTGAGCAATTGGTGGTGTTAACTCTGAGTATTTTCTGTACGCCTTGGATTTTTCGCGATGTTCTTTACGTTCCTTGCAAGCCTTGTCTACAAAGTTTATATTATTCGGTAGCAATGGACCACTAAGTGAATTAGCGTCATGATGAGTAAAGTATTTATTCGAATAATCCAAGTTCCCATACTGCAAAAAGTAATAAAATAGATATTAATATTAAAAAGAGTTATATAATTGAGTTTACATAATCAGACCACATGATTTTATATATATATGTAGTAATGCTTTTGGCAATCAGATCGAGATGTATAAAATGTAGATGATAAAAGCCCGGATGTTGAATTGACTTTTTACGGTTTTACTTTATTTACATAAAATCTAGTTTAAGAGAGTAAAAATTTCTTATGACAATAAAAATTATTAAAAAGGCGAATTAGATCTTAAGAAGTAAATTAAATTTTCAAGCAAGTTTTTAAATTCATGTATATTTTCTGAATTTAGTAGACTTTTGGTATTCACAAATATTACTTTTCACATTGAAAAAAAAAAAAATTATTAAGTATGTTCTTCATGATTAATGGGGTTTTGATTTTCTCTGGCGTGTATATAAAAAAAAAGATGTAGCTTCTTATTCTTTTCTAATTGCCAATTTTTTTACGTCATTTGAAAAAGTGCCAAAATTGTGGGAGTCGAAAGAAACAGTAGACTATACTCTCAATACACTATTCAATCAATTTAAAGAATTTATAACTGGGGAAGTTATGTTTATTTAATTTTAAATATACACTCACTTTCGAACATGCAACACCACTATTAATTTTGTTCCGGATTTCTTTTATTCAAACATGAGACTATAAAAATGCAAACAAAACTTTTTTTCAATACATCATAATTAAAATACTTAAGAAAAATTATTTCTAAAATTAAATCAGATATGTTATATCAGTGATACTGAATTACTGAGATAAAAGTATCAAAAAGTTGAAATTATTAATAATTTTCTTCGAAATTTCTTCGTACCTTAGAAATTCTCACCGTAGAAACGGAGTCGTTAGAAAGATCACGAGACATAGATGTGTAACGCATATCAGCCATGAAGTCACTTTCCTTAGCAAAAACATCTCATCTTCCTCAAATCAGAGAGGTAATGCCTCGCAGTTCTATATCGGGTAAGTGAATCACATCTACAACGAATAATATGCAATTAAACATATTCACAAATTTTTACAAATAAAGAATAAATGATTATTTAAAAAATTAACCACTCCAAAAATAAATACTTGAAAATATAAATAAAATGAGAATGTAAAAACGATTCAAAATAAACACACCACTGAAGTGAGATTTATAGGTTAGACTTCAAATGGAAGTTAATAGGTACACAAATTAATTAGCTTTTTCGACTGTTCTATAGAATGAAAAGAATTTTGAAAAATAGCGTTAAAGCAGTTTTCAAAGTAATTTCAGATAACGTTTCTGTATAATTTAGCTTTTGAAAGCTCCGATTGAACTAATGCAAGAAAAGCAATGACAGATACATACCATTTAGTGCATGATAATGATTGCGCCACTTGTGATAACCCTGCGTTTATACGACAAGGCCAATGACGTTTTCGATAAACATCTGTTTTGCGTTACTTCTGACGTCTTTTGCATCCACAATAATCTACAAATAGTTTGAAACTTGAACAAACGACTTGTGTTCATTTACGCGTATTTACGGTACCATCACCGAACACCACTATAGTGATTTTTGATGCATCAATGTACATTAGAGTTCTAGGATTCTACATTCAAACCTTTCCAGGTCAGCATATTGCCAACTTCAGAGTTGACTTGCATGCTATGAGATGAGGGTGACACGATGTAACACTATCGACTTTACATATTGCAATCGTTCTGATCTTGACAGGAGTGTCAGAATGCAGTCCCATTAAGTCCCATTTTGAGAAATTTACGCTGATATTAGTGATATTTACGAAAGCTCAAAATAACTAGGCACTCCAGCACTAGACAAACATCTAGTCATCCTTATAAAGGCTCTGTCTTTGCCGTCTATGCAAAGGTCTTCGGCTGTGACGTCTAGTGATTTTAAGATTTTTATTATTTCTACTTGATTCAACGTTCAACTGCTCTTTTTATAAAGGAACCCAAACAAGCCCAAAGCACCCTTCTCTTTTGGTCAGAGATATTGATGTAAGTCTTCTTCGTGAATGTCAATAATCGCTGTAAAATAAGAACATTTTTTAAATAAAACTTTTATTATATTTTAAATAATTAAAAACCCACTGCTTTTGAGAAATTCAGAAATTATTACATATTTCAAGGTCCACAACAATTTTTAATAAATATTGTGGGTGCGGTAGTAGTGTTGTGATTCCGAGAAATCGAATCAAAGCGATTAATCGAATAAACGACTGTCGGTGAGTTCCAAGTTCCAACTGTTGTTTTTGCATTGCAAAGGTATTTTATCTTTTTGGAAAGTTTATTCGTCATCTGTTTTAACCATTGTAATTCGACAGGTAGATAATACAACTGATGGTCTGATAAAGTATGTCATTGATTATTATTAATTTTTTTTTATGAGAAGTTCATTCAGTTAAGCCAACGTAGAGGTAATACTGAGAGAAATTCCTGTGGTTCTTGTTTACGATTTATGCAGATTAAGTTTTTGCTATGCAAAAATATTGATTGATTAAATTAACGAAATTACTATTCATTATACTAAATAAACTTCATCTTTCAGGAAATAATTAAATATGGCTTTTTTGGGAAAAGTAGTCTTGATAACAGGTGCTAGTTCTGGAATTGGAGCCGCAACAGCAATCTATCTCTCAGAGCTGGGAGCCTCTCTTGCTTTAACTGGTCGCAATCTTAGTAATTTACAGGATGTTGCGAATAAATGTAAAGATCCAAAGCCATACATTATCACTGGAGAGATAACAAATGAAGTCGATGTTAAAAATATTCTGGACTCTACGATCAAGCATTATGGAAAATTAGACGTTTTAATTAATAACGCAGGAACATTAGAAAATGGGAGTATTGAAAGTACAAGTTTGGAACAATACGATAGGTATATTTCAATATTTGAGACTGTTGAATTAAAAATTAGAAATGTTCATAATTGTTAAAAAGAAATAAAATATTATTTGTTTCAGAGTGTTTAACATAAATGTCCGTTCGGTATACCAACTAACAATGCTGGCTGTTCCCCATCTAATAAAAAGTAAAGGAAATATTGTCAATGTTTCAAGTGTTAATGGAATAAGATCGTTTCCAGGGGTCCTGGCATATTGCATGAGCAAATCAGCTGTGGATCAATTAACTAGATGCGTTGCTTTGGAACTTGCACCAAAACAAGTACATGATTTTCAATATATAAAATCACATTGAAAAAAAATCCATTGTAAGTGCTAAAAGTAATTTTAATCCTAGCTAAATTATTTTTGCAGATTCGTGTGAATTCAGTAAACCCTGGAGTTACTGTTACTCAGTTACACAAAAGAAGTGGAATGTCGGACGAGGAGTTAAAAAATTTCTTCGAACGCAGTAAAACGACTCACGCGTTGGGTCGACCTGGAGATGTAAATGAGGTGGCAAAATCCATTGCGTTTTTAGCCAGCGACAATGCCAGTTTCATTACTGGTGCAAATTTACCTGTAGATGGAGGAAGAAGCGCCATGTGTCCTCGTTGAATGATTTTGGGTTAAAATTCAGATTCATTGAAGTAAATACAGAAAATATTTTCACTTATTAAAGAGTTCTGTTATTTTTGTATACATTGTCCAGAAAAATAAAGTACTCGTAAAATTATCTTTGTATTTTATTTTTATCACCATGTATAAACTTTCCTTGATTTTCCAACATTTTTATTTATTGTTTTCTTTTTTCACAAAACACAATTATTTTATATTCAAAAGAAGTATGATCAATTTATAATAATTATTAATAATAAGCTGTCATGTTGTATATTGATGAAGAATTTACTCATAGGCGATTCAAATATTACGGTAATTTAAATTGGTTCTTATAATTTCTGGTCAATAAGACAGAAAATTATTTACCAATTTCCAAAATGTTTTCCTAACATTTTTTTTGCATTCGAAAAATTTATGGAAATAATTCCTAGCAAATAAATATTTTAAGGAAAATCCTATTTGCCGACTCTTGATCTAAGCAAATGGAAATTAATTTTAGGTAAAATCTTTTCATAATGAAGAAAAATAAGGAAAATTGATGAAATTATTGGCTAATATAAAGAAAATCAATTTTTTAAATTAATGCAGTAATAAGAAACCTTGTGACGCAGGTGACGCAGCTGAGAATGAGCCGCCGCCAAATTTCAAAGCAGAAGATGTGATTGGCTGTTCCGAGGATTACGTATATATTAAGTGTGTGTTGCTATGACGTTTATATACTCTAAGATAATTCGCATAGGTATAGTTACACCAGAACAGCCCCCGGAATCTCTGGAGTTGAAAATGTCACAGATGTTGACCGTTGGCCACCGTGGCGCTGGGTGTTCATGAGGCCGACCTTATACAGATTAGCATTATAGAACATTGAAATTTAACGTTTTTTGTGAAAAATTGGTGTCTGAAGTGCTTTTGTGTGCTTTTTAGGTAAATTGGAATGGTTTTAACAGTCGGTGATATAAAAATTTAAGTGAAAATGCGGAAATTTGTTGCTGTAGGTTGCAAAACAGGCTACACGTAATGCTCTGAAAAAGTGCATTGTTTTGGGGTTTATTTATCATGAGCGCCTTTAACTTATTAAAATTTAATCTATACTAAATTTAAAACGCTTTGAATGAAAAAATCAACAAAGCTGACTGACTGAACTTAAGGTATTATAGATAGGGATGGGCGATCTTCAAGAAAAAGAATTGATTTTGAAATTATTGATTCAATTTGATCGATTAAGCGGTTAAAAAGATCGATTTTTGAATCGATCTTCAAAAATCGATACCTTTTTCTGAAAATGATAAATTTCTGTAAAATAACCTTTTTTTAAAATATTTTATAACAATTGGAGATATAATTGTTACTTGCATATTTTGTGAATTTAAATTATCAGAATAAAAAAGTATTTATATCAATAAAAAAGAAAATTCGGCTTAAAAAACACACTATATTTGCGGATAAAGTTTCTGACATAAAAATGAAGTATTACTACAAAGTTTATAATATTAATATACTTTGGACTTTGCATATCACTTAAAGTATTATTTATGATAAAATTTCTGGCATAAATATGAAGTATTACTATAAAGTTTATAATATTAATATACTTTGAACTTTGCATATCACTTAAAGTATTATTTATGATAAAATTTCTGGCATAAATATGAAGTATTATTATAAATTCTATAATATTAATATACTTTGCATCTCACATTAAGGATATTCTCGTGGTCGACCCCTTGATCTCACTTTTAAACTAAAAAACAGTTCATAGGAACAGTTCATAGTTCGTTCATAGAAATAGGAAACAGCAAAAAAAGAAAGGAGAATCGTTCGTAAAGACCGAAAAAAAATATCAATCCAACCGATTAATCGAGTAAAAAAGATCGATCTCCGTAGAATCGAATCGAGATCGCCCATCCCTAATTATAGATAAAATACACATAATAAATTATGTGCATGTGAGATCTAAATATCCATTATATTATTATGAAATATAGTATATTATGTTGATTATTATTTATTACAAACATCTTTGTTCTTAGTGTTTTCAAATACTTATAAAGGAATTTTATAAATTCTTTATATTTGTTACTTTTTCAAATGTACGTTCATTCCTTATGTGAAATTTTTGTTCACAAAAATGTAATTTTTTCAATTACTGAGAAGTTTTAAAATATAAAATACAAAGTGTCCTATAATAAAATCTAATTTTTCTAACAAAATCAAGATGATATAATTAATACCCGTATTATAATTCAATTTGATGGAATTTCAATAGCCAATTTTTCTATTATAATATGTAAGACTGATATAATATCAATAATATTGATAATATAAATAAATATTGTATTTTTATTTAATAATCACAATGTAAATATTAATGTCAAAACGAAGATAACAGAACTTTGATTTCAATTTCTAGCCAGAATTACAAAGACAATTTTCGCCCAAATTTCAAGCATATTACCCTTTATATCAGTAAAAATTGCTTTAAATAATATTTAAAACTTTCTAGTTTAATGTGTTGTAAAAAAAATATGATCAAGTAGTTTTTATCCCCAAAAATTTAATTTTTATGCATTTTTCCCATGCATTAAAATGAATTCAGGCCTCATGAACAATCAGCGCCCCTAGCGGCCACGGTCAATTCTTGTGACATTTTCGTTTCGCGGATTACGTGCATTTTGGCTAAGATGCAGGGGGCTGCACCAGAAGCACCAGAATATGAAAGTTAATTTCATGACGTTCATGACAGCTGTAACATAACCTACATATAAACTAATCAGAAGACCAGCAGTCATGTGAAAATAATCAAGGCAGTAAAAAGGCTTGTGATCTCTGGAAAACATGACAAGGAGATGACGTCGAGATGTACAAAAGATTATTAACGGAAGCGATTATAAGTGATGGCATGAAGTTCAATTGTGATTTTTTTATTGTTATCTCCACTGTCGCATTGAAATTGCATTTTCAGTATTTATCAGATTCAGTTTCAATACTCAATAATTTAAATAATGTTTAACAAATTATTGCCTTATTGTGCAGCTGGAAAAGTCGTTAAAGGATTTGGTAGGGGATCGAAATCCTTGGGAATACCAACAGGTATTTTTTCGTTATACGATATTAAAATAAATTGCATAACTTTTTAAAATATTTTAAGACCTTTTTTATTCATGGAGAAACTAGTAATCTTATCATTTACATTTAAAATTCATACTAGAAATAGTTATTTGAACTTTGATCTAATTTTCTAGCATTTTTGGAAAATTCATTTAACCAATTTTTTAGTTTTTATTGACTTTTTAAAATTATAGCAAACCTTCCGGAAGACGTAGTGGAAAGTTTGCCCAATGAATTTGAAACAGGCATTTATTACGGATGGGCATTAATGGAGAAAACAGTTTACAAAATGGTCATGAGTATCGGCTGGAACCCTTTTTACAAAAATGAGAAAAAGTCAATGGTATAATACATATTTTCACAGAATATAACATTTTACTTAAAAAACCGTATATAATTTTTTAGAGTAAAGTGAAAAACAGATTATTTTTTTTAGGAAGTGCATCTACTTCACGATTTTTCTCGTGATTTTTATGGCAAAGAACTCAAAGTTATAATCGTGGGCTATATAAGACCAGAAAAAGACTTCTCGTCCGTAGGTAAGATTTTTTATTCTTATTAAACATTTTCTGTTGCAAAAATATAATCTTTCAAACGGAGTGATAATTAAACATTACTATTTCAGAGGAATTGATAACTGAAATGAAAAATGACATAAAAATTGCAAAAGAAAAGCTCGATGATCCAAAAATGATTGAATATAAAACACACTCGTTTTTAAAGGATTAATATAATAGCAGCTTGGTGGAGAACTTTTAATCATGACCAACCCTAGAAGGGTAATAAAAGGTCCTACATAACACCAGACGTATGATAAATAAAATCAAACAATATTGTCCATCTAGAATTTATTATAATTATATGTAAATTTGTAATATACGATTAAGCTATTTTAATACAAATAACAAATAGTTATGTAAAACACACTAATGAGTGTTCAAAATGTGTTCAAAATGTAATACTTATAAAACAGGTTAATTTAGCTCTAAATATTCTAATACTAATCTCCCTTTAATCGTCCTCGTATGTACAATATGCGATAATATTAAGGTCTCCGTAGAAATATTCATTTTAAAGTAACTATTCACCTTGAATTCTCTCACATACCAGGTGATGGAGGAGGAGGTGGACGAGAAGGTGGAGGTGGTGGTGGAAGTCTTAAAGGCAGTACATTTTCTAAAGGTGGAGTTTCTAATTGTGTAAATTGATGCGGTTGTCTCACATCCCAATTTGAAGAGTTAAAAAACCTTGGAGCTTGAAAAGGTGGACGAAATTCTATTGGAGATCTGAAAACTAGAAATTCACAAATAGTAACAGAATTTTTTTTCTAACTAAACTAAAAAGAGACTTGATTAATCTAACTAAAATTTAATTAGACTAACCGAAGAATGTGCTTATTATACGGTTGACTAAATTTTTGGTCGATTCAACCCAAGAATTTATTTCATGCAACCAAAGATCTTGGTTCATTCAACAAAATGATTTAGTTGGGTTGGATCAAGTAAATTTTTTTTTCTGGGTGATACTAAAGCATTCTAATTTTACAAACTTACTGTTTGGATTTCCATAAGTTTGAGGAGGATAAAACATCGGCCAAGCAGGATTTTGAAACGCAGGAAATCTAGGCCAAAGGTTCTGCTGATATGATCCAGGTGCATACCAACCACTCTGAGAGTTACAAGGAACTTGAGAATCGTTACAATTTTGTTGACTAGAACTATTGCCATGATATTGATTTTGCGATTTCCATTTCGTGTTCCAAGGATGGTGAGACTGCCATCCAGATTTTGAATCAGCGGAGCTCTTTCCTGTAGGTTTTGGGCCCGTCATTCGTTTTCGTTTATTTGGTGCATTACTTCCAGAATCGACCTTATCATTTTTCTGTTGCTTCCTTAAATTTTGGTAATAAGCTTGTTCTTCTTCATCGTCTGAAAACTCTGGAGGCTCATCATCACCAGTTGGGTCACAAGCTTTCATTCTAGAATAAAATGCTTGATATTAATAAAATCAATCAAAGAAAGTAATTTGTCAAATAGAAAAAATGTAATAGTTTTTGGGCAACATACTTCGTGAGTTCGTGTAAAAAAACTACGGAAGTGTATTCTGTATTTGGACAGAAATAAACATTCATGCCGACTTTAATATCACTTTCATCTACGTGTTTAGAGCTATTAAATCGCACACAATAATGGGGATCAGTTACTTGACCAAAAACGTCGAATATTCGACCTAGGACTCGTCGACCTCTTTCTACGAAAAGAACTGTATCAATGTTCAAGGTCGGTTTATCAGGCTTTGGACGAACTACTACCATCTGATCAACGATCCACGCTACCTGTTAAAAGGGAATTATTTTTAAAAATCATACATCAACTTAGAATATTTCAATATTAACGTTTTGGATGCGTGAGAAGGTCTTACTTCTCCTAGCGGATCACAAAGTACTTCAGGTACACTGATGTGTAGCTCTTCAATTGGTGGAAGATCATCAAATTCTCCTTTTTCTTCTCTTTTGAATCGTTGACTGGTATTTTTGGTTTTATGTTTTCTGAAAAAATAAAAACAGTAATTTATTATCAACTTGTTAAATCATAGGTTTAATAACTTAACATGAATTATAATTAATTATTTTTTTGTTCGAAAAATTTACATTTTTCTTTCGTCGTCTTTTTGGCATTCCTCATCACTACTACTGTCCGTCGATTTAACGCTTTTGCTATCTTCAGAATCATCACTACTGCTAGAATCATCCTCGCTGTCAACTTCGTCACTACTACAGGTAATTTCAATGTTGGATCGATAGCTATGTAGGACGGTTGGTATTTCTTGATCTGATACTTTTGTGTTTGAAGTTTGAGTCTGTTCAGTGACTTCTTCAATCTCAGAATCCGAAGAATCATATTCAATGGCGATTGAACTAAGAGCACTTGCATTCCTAGAGGCAGCTACACACAATTTTGCCATCAGAAATATTGATTTATTATATAACTAATTTTCAGTTATATTACAGCTATATAATAATAATTTTTTTAGGGTTAAGCAAAAGTTAGTACTAAAAATGAGAACTTGAAAAATAATTACCTTCACTTAGATTATTTTTTTCAACGTCAAGTGACGATTCTTTTTCAAAAACAACATAAATATCATTGTTCTTTAAATTATTTTTCTTTTCTGAAACCGAAGAATCTTTTAATTCCAAAAATTGATCTTCTAAAATCTTTTTATCGCTTGAACTGTCTATGGCATCATTTATCAAATCTGTAACTGTTACTTCATCAAATTTTGCTTCAGAATTACTGATTTCTTCTGTATTTCCAGTTGCACTCAGTTTTTCAATTTCCATGTTTTCCATTTTTAGAAAAAAAAACTTATTTTCGGGTGTATGTTTGGTTTGGTTTTACTTTCAACCTTTTCCAATCGTGTTATTACATTAGTTTTAAATTTTCATACAAAATTTGTAAATTATATACATATTATTAAAAATTAAATAATTTAATTACACAAAAATTAGTAAATACAAGAAGGCAAAGTTTACATAATAACATTTGTCACAAATGTTTTCTCCATAACGTTTGTATCAGATAAATAACCACAACTTATGGTTAACAGTATTTTTTGAACGCAAAGTAACATCCGCATTTACTGTATGAACATGCATTGATTATTTACGAAGTAATAACTTTTCGGTTTTAAAATATACACAAATCGTTCAAACATAATAAACTTGCAAGCTGCAAATACATTCATATGTACATGCATCACATGCATTCGCAATTGTAGTAGCACGTGCTTCTCCACGGTTCCTAACCTAAAAACTAATGTTATATATACTGGTTATAGCCGTTGTCCCGAGTCCCGTTGAGTCCCGTTACCCGTTATACCGAATGTTGCTGTTGGGTAGTTGGGTTGAGCCCGTTCAGGGTCAAGGCAAAAGCTATTGGTCAGACGTTTTTTTAGTCAGGAAATTTCAAGAAAAATTAGAAGATTGAGAAAATTAAAGATTATAGCTGATTATAGTAATGATGTTTAACATTGTGCTTTATTCAAATTTTGTTATATATATACGTGAAATGAAAAATAGCAAAAAATAAATTATTTGTAGTTGTTAAACGTAAATAATACTAAAGAATTATATAACCAATAGGAAGTGCAAATTTTTATAATTATGACAGAATTTTAATTGTAAGTATTAGACGTATTAGAATTTCATAATTATGGATTTTTGTCGTTCATTTGATTTAATTTGAATAGATATCGGGAAATCAAGAGTAATGGCAATTAATTTAAGTTCCTAGACAAAAAGTCCATAAAACAACATAAATCTTTAAATGTATACTTGAACTTTTTAAAACTAATTCAAAACACTTTGAAACTTTCACTTTTTGAATCATTTTAGATTTTTTTATTATACCAGTATATCAGATATAAATATTCAGTAGGAGAAACTTCCCAACAAACTAAATTTTAAAGAAAATTTGTATTTAAAATCTCAAATAATAAAATATTTAGCAATTAATCAAAATCGAGGTAAATAAATAGAAGTGTTTTCTGTTTGAGTATATCGTCGTTTTATTGATATTTACAGGTACATAACGGCACAAACAGACGTTAGTAACATGAGAGAACAAACAACTTGTTTGAAGTTTTTATTCATCTTTTATTTACTTAATGAAAATTCATCGAGGTGTTTAATAACGACCTCCTTATTTCAGTACTTAATGAAGCCTCTCGACAATTATACAAAATACAAAGAAAAAACTTCCTAAAAACAGCGACTTAAAAACAAGTCACTTTCATTTTCCCAAACATTTCAACCACGTATTTTCTACTTTTAGTCAAAATCACGAAAAAGATATCTGAGAAAATAAAAGCGGTAGACAATTTTTTATTATTTTTAACGTACAAATACGTTTTTTAGTTACATTTTTTTAATTACACATTTTTTTAAATTTTTCATGACTAACGAACGAAATAACTTAGAAAGAATTTCTATCTAGAAGAAAAATAACTAAAAAGAGACACACTGCAGTCTCATTTTTCAAGAACAAAAGAGAATCCGATAACGTAAATATGCAAAAATGAAATCGATCTTCACTTTTATAATTCAAGAAACTTTCAATTCTGCTCCAAGCATATTCATCTGTTTGAAAAGATTCTTAGCCGTATTCTAAATAAAAAAAGAAAGTTAAAAAGGTACTTTAAATAAAACTTAAGTTCTAATCACTAAAGACAAACACTCATTTCTTTTTCTAAAACATACACACAAATTTCAAGTCTTCACAACCATTGCATCAAAATCGATTTCGAAACGAATCACACTCGATTCCTAATTACTATTAACTCTCCATAACATTTTTACAGAACAAGAAGACATTTAGAAACTAAATTTTACAGAAATTAAAATAGTCCATTTTTATATTTACAAGGGCTGGGCTTTTCAGCCCAAGTTAATTGTCCTTTTTCTTAAAATAGTTAATTAAATTACAATGCAATATAATGCAATGGGGGCACAAAATCCTGACTTTTGCAGGACTCTGATTCAACTTTTTAAAAACTCTTTTATCCTTGGCTAAGGATCTTCTAAAACGATATGATAATAAGTACAACTTTCAATCCCAAATCTTCTGGTTCGATGACAAATTTTATTTCAAATTTACTTTTAACTTTAAAAAAATATAAAATTATCCTAAAAAGGTATCCTATTTTCAAACGTTTGAAAATTTTCATTAATTATTGATATTCCTTACAATTATTTTTATTTCACATCTGCAAAATAGGACATTCTCATCACATAGGACATCTCGCATATCTAAGGCAACAGACATTTTAATTTTTGAAAGAAATCTTCTCATCGAAAGCCATGAAGATCCACAAAATAACATTTTCATTCAATGTTTATCTCGCAAATACTTTTTGAGCATAGAATTTACTTTAGGTGAGAACTTATAACGTCAACAGAAATAAAAATAAAGTAAAAGAATCTAGAAGAGATAGAAATTTCTACAGAATATTTTGCCAAATAACGAGGCAAGTTAAATTGCTCCTCACGGATTCTCTAAGCGGATCAAGTTTAAATTGTTATTAACACGAGTGTTCAATGCACGTGTCTTTACAAGTCATAATAATTATAATAATATTTATATATATATCTCGTTTAATCCTCGTGTACGTGTACGTGTGACATCGTGCCGTAGTCATATCCATTTGGTTTATTTTGGCATACAAAATAATTTTATTTACAGTCTGAGAATAATGTTTTCATCGATATTATTATCGTTATTATTCTAAAGTATCGATAGTATAATAATTCGATCGATCGCTAAACAAGACGATCAATAATAATTATAATAATAATATAAAGGGAGGGGACTATGTTACAAAGCGAAACGTCGATTAATAAATATCTCTCGGACCTGGGAACTCAAACTAGCATTCCGTTACCGCATTTTTCCCCATTTTTTTTCTTTTCCTATTTTTGACTCTATAAAGAACGTTCGTCGTTTCGACGAGAAAGTATCAAGTGAAATTCTCTCCGCAAGATCCCTGTCGATTTTCAAGTCTCTAGACTTTAATATTAAATGCAATCTAAAGATCTTTTTTTTTCCCTCTCAATGCAAAAATAAAAACTTCGGCGGCAGTCTAATTTTTAAACGTAGAATAATTCTAGTCAGTCTTGGAAAGCAAAGGGAAACTCGAATTTCTCCTCGATAAATTGTGATTCGGGAAAAAACAAGTCCAGCTTGTGAAACCCAGTTTTTTCAGTTCAACCTCAGTTTTTTCTATTCTTTTTATGCTTAATTTTCTGCATTGACTTAATAATACAATTTAGTCAGTTTTTTTGAAAATTATGACTGTTTAATTGTATTTTTACTTGAGTTTGAACTAAATTCCAGGTTTGAGGATTATTCAAAGTTGCTCAAGTTAGCAATTTTGAGGCCTCCATTTTTCTAATCTATTGATACATACTTGGCCTTCGAAAATTACAATGTATGATCTAAAAATTAAGAAGCAAAATACAAAGAGAGAGAAAGATGATGAGAAACAAGATAATCGGAGAGAATTTCATCTTTCGCATACATTTATTATATCTACTTTAACCTGAGATTTATGTTATACCCTTTTTTCGTTTTCGACCTTTTCCCGTGGATTTATAATCTATCCGAGAGCGTGCAACGCTAAGTAAAGTAACTTCATCGCCTCTGTCTCTCGCTCTTTTGTTTCGATCCCAGTGATATTGGAAAAGGGAGGAAAGAATCGCAGGCAAGGAGAAAAATGGAGAAATCGAATGAGAAAAATCACTCTAAAATTTTCCAAGAATTTCATGAATAATTTCACAAAAGAGTACCAAATTTAAGCATTATACTCTATAGTTTTCAAGCACTTAATGATCGTAGCATAAATGAAGTCCAAAATATTTTAAACTTCAGAGAATTCTCTATTGAAATCAAGGAAATATTCAGTGCGATTTATCTTGATTTTCACATCGAAGTCGGAGCTGGTGAGAAAGGGAACGAATTAATCTCTAAGACACAAAAACGTATTAATTTTGACGCATTTTGGTCTCAGGCGTAAGTTTACGGCGATGTTCTTTGTACAATGTTTTCTTTTTTTTTCTTTTTTTGCTTCTTTGAATTTTTTTCGATTGGCCGATAAGACTCGACATTTTTTTTTCTATTAGCCTATCTAGGGTTTCCACTACGTCGATTGATGTGATAACTTATGTGAACTCTTATGATTACTCGACGAGTGCTTCTCCTGTAACAAAATTAATTTGTTAATTAACTTGTGAAAAGTTTTAAAAAAAAATTTAGATCCAAGTATAATAAACTAAAATCATATCTAGAAAATATTAACAAAACTTTTTCTTATCTTTTAATTAAATTACTTACCAACTTTTGCAGATTAAGTTAATAAATTTGAAAAGGTAAGTGCTTCATTCCAAATAATGCAATAAATCAAATAAACATTTTTTCAGAACCTAAATAAAATGCAAATTACCATCAGAGTAACAAATCGAAGTCAAACAAAAACCCTCTAGAAAATCGTTTTCAGTAAAAAATATGAACCTTGTATGATAAAAACCTAATAAATACATAACTAATATGAGATAAATGATATCAAATTTTTAAATCAATCAATCATTAGATCAGAAAATTCAAACATATGGGCAGTTTAATAACAGACATATGCGTCTGAATTGAATTAAGAATTGCACTTCCTAGATGATTAGATAATAACAATTTGAAATTTAACTTTTAAGCGCAAATAAATGAAAACTATTTAAACAAAAAATTATAAACCAAGACAGTTTTCCTCCGGTTGATAAAGTAAATACAAATCAGTTTTTCGCATAGCGACACCTGTTGCTTATTTCTCTAGAGGAAGGTGAGAGGGAAGGGACGTAAATGTGAATGAACCCAAGTACCTTTAATCTTATGTTAATAAATTCAATTCCATTCATTTTTAAATTTTAAAGGAAAAAATTTGAGTTCATTGAACGAAAATTCAAAATAAAGTATAAAAAAATTAGTCTTATTTAAAAAAATGAATGGATAATTATCATGTCAAATTATAGTAAAAGAAAAAGAACTTTTCTTTTTGATGTAAAGTTACAAATTCGAATTTGCCTCTGAGTGATCAAATAAATAAATACAAATGATCCTGTGACAGGAATAAAGCGATATAAGTTAATGCATTCTACAAATCAGGTGCTACAAGAAAATGCAAAGCATGCAGGAAGTAAACTAACTAATCATGCGAAGAAAAAGGAGACGTGCAGCATGCGCATATGAGATTGCACAAAAATTTGAATTTCTAAAAACCCTCCACTTGAATTTCGTAGCGTACAATTTTTCTAGCGAATAATGAATCTCTGAACAATGTTAGTACACAAAAGCGGCGGCGATGTGCGAAGTGATTCAAGAAGAGACAAAATAATTACTAAGGTATATTCGTTTCCACAGAACGTTTATTTTTCTTGATTTCGAATATGCCGTCCACGATTCCTGCTTTCGCTTCCAACCTCTGGAAGACTTAATTCAATTTTAATTTTTAAAATCAAATACAAATATTTTATTTCACGAACTTTAATAACATTAAACTTACTTTTTAACGTAACTGTTAACATTTAAAAGTTATATTCTATTTTTGATCGAAAAATTACTTTTGAAATATCTGGAGATGCCCAGATTTCTAAGCTGCTGGAATCGACTGAAACAGGAACCGGAAGCGACAATAAAAAATACATTGAATACACAAAATCGAAGCAACATACACGTTACAATTCGTGCGTGTATTTTTCCTCTTCGTGGTTACTTAAAATATTAGCCATAAACCCTCCATCGCTACAATAAATCATCGCCGCAGTCTTTTTTTTAAACGTGGTAAAAAAACTATGATTCCCGCTACGCCGATCGCTTTACCTTAGCAATTACCTTGTCGCTGTCTCTAAAAATTGTTGAATGCACAAAAGCTCGCGGAAAATACCTTCCGATTGAAAATCTATAAACTCACTGGAATGTCTTCATCTTCGAAATCAAAAACATAGAATGCAAATAAAAAGTAATAAAAACAAAGTCATGAAAAGAAAACTCTCATTATTCTCGACAAATACTTGAAAAATGGTATTAATCATTATTGTGATTTGTTTTAAAGCATTTCTTTCTAAAAAAATGTTATACATCTATAGAGATGTAAGAGACAATTCAAAAATTTCTAAAATAACTTAGGGCTTTCTGCGAGCTTTGCTCGTATTTTTAAGATGAATGAATCTCAACTTTTCTCATAACAATTTTTTCTAACGCTGTTAAACATTTCTTATAACTGAAAATGGATCTCAATTTAATAAAAACAAATTTAATAAACCACTTTCTTAGATTTAAAAAAATTGATTCTTCATTTCCAGTTTCCTTCATTAACATACATTTTAACAACGTTAGATAAAATTTTATTATTCTACTTGCATATTAAATTCGCAAAAGAATCGTCAAAATAACTACAACTATCAAAGTTCTTGAATAATTGAAATCAAAAGGAGAAAATAAAGTGAAAAGAATGCCGCATTTAATATAAAACTAATAATAATCATAATCGTACTAATCGTAAATGTAATAATCAATATAAAATTAATAAACAAAGTGTCGATGAAAATGTTCATAACAATTGTGACGATAACGATGCGTAATTTTTTCTAGTCATCTATATATAAATTTTATAATGGCAAACACTGTAACAACATATATAAATTCCTTCTTCAATAATATATGATTACAGTTATGAATTATTAATCAATTATTATTTTAATACACTGTGTGTCTATTTGTTTCTGAGTAATGTTCGTTTTTTATATAGAAATTAAATTCTCGCGTATTGTAGAAAGGCTTTTTCCAAAATATACTCGGAGAAAAACAGAAAATTAATTTTATTTGCATGGCTCTAAAAAGAGAAAAAATTAACTATCTACTTATATAAAATCTAACATAAATAAAAACCTTCTACAAAACTTATTTTTCAATGTAAATAAAATATATACTAAAATCTAAGTAAAAAAATAAATTGACTTTTTTTAAAATAAACTTTCGAAGTTTGATTAGTGAAAAGATAAAGATTAAGAGATCATTTCATTGGAAGTTATTTTTTCTCTACCAATCAGAATGATTCAGTCTTTTTACTGTATTTTCTTCATTAGAAATTTTCATTTTTTTGAAAACTTGTAGCACTGGTCATAAAAATTTCCTAAATATTAAATTTATATCTACATATATATATAATCCATATTTAGTGTAAGTATTGGAAATCATCTCTGATAATAGCAACTATATATTTTGTCAATTTAGAAAAAAAATTGGTATGAACTTTCTATATTTTTTCTGACACGATTTAAAAATCACTTAAGAAAACATTCTTATCCTTAAAATTATTCGCAGCTTTCTTATTTCACGTGGAAAAAAGTCAGTTGCAGCCATTCTTTGGAAATACTCTTTTCTCTAAGGAGTTTTCCCTAGATTTGTCTACTTTTGTGTCATATATGTATTAAAAAATCTTAATTTACAGGGCTGACTTCATTAAGTTTTGTTAATAGTGTTAAATTTGAATTTTCTCTGCGAGAAAGTTAAATTTAAGGGCATGTGATACTTAAGAAATGAGCAAATTGTATTGATGTTAGGTTTCTACACGTTTGTGTCCAAAATACATAGAACTTTGTTAGCAAAATTTGAAAAATGATAAAGAAGATAAAAACAGACGTAGATAGACAACTTTTGGTTTAAAAAATTAAAAAGAGTTCAATTTTATCGAAACTTATCGGAAAATTGTTTTCATTAACAAAATCAAAAGTAGCCTAGCCACGTCTATTTTTATCCTCTTTACCTTTTCCTAAATTTTGAAAACAAAATTTTGTGTATTTTGAACGATTTACAGAAACTTGCTACTTTTCTTATGTATCACATGCCCTTAAGTTGGTGTATGAATAGTAAGGTAACTAAACGAAACCATGCTGACTAATTCTACTATATGCAAAACTCAGGAAAGAAGACTTCATAAGTCGTGAGAGAAAGAAGGACTAAAAAGAATGCAAATTTTCAGCAGAAAAAGTTTTTAGAAATTTAAAAGAAAATCACAGTATAGACTTCATTTCTTTGAATCATTGAAGCATTTGTCTTTATATAAATCACTGAAATAATTTTTTTGGAAATTTTTTCCCAAGCCAATTTCTATTTCTTTACTTCAAAAATAATTCTTGTGAAAGAATTAATCTTTTGCAATGTTCACCTAAAAAAAAGTTTTCTGAAGTTACGAGTTTTTGTTAAGTAAAAATCTTGATCATAACTCATGTGTATATCAAATGCTTCGTAATCATAATATCTTGTAAATTTAGTAGAAAAAGTTACAAAAGAAGTACCGACTTCCATTTTAGACTAAAGTTTACTAATATTTCTAAAACATATTTAACAACATTCCTAAATTAAACTTTTATAAGTTTACTTAATTTTATTTAATACAAAAAAAAGGTATAAACTAAGATGTCTTTTTAAAAAAAATCTTACATCACATCAATAATAAGTAATGAATATTTTTTAAATAATCAAAAATAATTTTTCTAGCCAAAAATTTTTACCACAAATTAAGAGAATGTTATACTAAGAGAGACCAATTGAACAAAAAGTGATTTTTTGGTAAGGAGTATTAAAAATCAGAAATAATTCATTTAGTGAGAAAATAAAATAGTTCTAGAAATGGAAATCTATTAAGAATGATGTAAGGTTGAAGAAAACAAACTTACTAGTGCTTAAATCTAAAAATGCAATTGCGAAAATAGAAATTTTGAATTCGTGAAAGAAACACCTTCTATCACATAATTTTTCTGAATTTAAAAGAAAGAAAGCATATACATTCAAAAGCTTGCAATTTAAAGAAATAAATCTTAAAAGCTTAAAATTAAATTAAAAATTTACCAAATTTTTAAAAAGAAACGTTGGAGATTTTAATCAAATTCTTAATTTAAAAATATTTCAAGAATTGGACATTTTTTTATTTTAAAAAATCTACTTTTTCCAAATATTAAATTTTTAAACTCTTCAAATTTGATAAAATTAAAAGATCTACAGTTTAAAAATTAAATATAAGATAATCAAGACAGATACAATTTTCAAATTGTAAAATAAAATAAAAATAAATTTTCATCCTAAACATATTATTTAAAAAAAAACATAAATCCAAAATCTAAATGGATTAAAATTGTACGAACTTCAACGTCTAGTGAAGAAACAAACAAGTTAAAAATGAATCATTTGAATACATAATCTATATTCAACAACATTAAAAATCTCACTTTCCCCAGATATTTCTTTCTCCAAAACTCTCATCCTCGCTTTTGCGTTTCTCAAAATCATTTCAAACTTAATTTAGGACAAAAAAAATTAATAAAACCATTATCTTCTCTAAATTCTAAAGCTAAACAATATCATGTCTACTCAGGTGGAGGAGGTGGTGGTGGAGGAAGAGAATTAGGAGGAGGTCCATCAGGCAAAGGAGGAGGTTCATCAGGCAAAGAAGAGCTTTCAGCTTTTGAAACAGTAGGAGTAAATCCATCACATTTATTACTCGTGTTTCTCAAATTAGGAGGCAAAGCTGGTGGAGGGACACTAGTATCAATCGTCCCTTCTGGGGTAACAATCACGTTCCCAGCCGGGTATATGTTAAATCTGTGCTGCTGCTGATACTGCTGATAATATATCGCAGGATCATACATATACCCGGCTGGGTTGTATATCGGAAGTGGTGGATAATTAGAGAAAAAGAACGAGTCACCTCGTTGAGAATTGGGATGGTGGAGAGGATGATTTCTAGGACCACGAGCGCCTTGATAAGGCTCTTCGCAGCGCTGATAGAAACCTTCGTAGAGCTGCTGTGGTGCGTAAGGCCCACGCGGTGAGAAGTAGTGGCCACCTCTGCCGCTTCCACGTACCTTATTATTACTGCCGGAGTTGTAGTGTCTGCCATTTTGTCTCTCGTTGGATCGTTGCTGAACTAAACCAGGAATGCTCATTGATTGCAGCTTCTTGGTTGGTGGTCCACTGGTAGATGCGCTCTCGTGACCGTCGCTGCGTTCGCGTTTCCTGCTCTCGTGCGTCGAATCATTGGCACTTGAGCTACTCCTAGATAGCGCATCAGTGCGAATTTTAATCTTCAACGGACCCTGAACAGGCGTAACAGGCGATGCAGAAATAGCTTCGGCGACCTTGAGCCTCTCCTTGGCGATCTTAATCTTAATCTTTCCGGGTGGCGACTTTAGTTTATCCCCAGAACCAAGGGATTCACTGCTTAGATTGATTTTGTCCTTAGGAATGGTGATCTTGATTGGTTCTGTGGGAACGTTCTCACCCTGCTCTGCTTTCTTCTTATCTTTATCCCGATGTCGCTCCTTGTCTTTGTCCTTATGCTTGTGTTTATGCTTTTCCTTGCTCTTATCCTTGTCTTTGTGTTTGTGTTTCTTCTCCTTTTTCTTTTTCTCGCTCTTATGATGCTCACTCTTCTTCTCTTCGATGGGAACAAGAAGAGTCGGGACACTCGTCGCAGAAAAGGTAGAGTCAATGGTGGAACCAGAAAGTGCGCCCATATCGACTGTGGAGACGAGAGATTCCTGACTCACGGGTAGCTCAGACGTCAAAATCGGCGTCAGCGTTGGTGGGAACTCTTGAGATTGTTGTGGAGGCTGGCTAAACTGCTGGAGCAAAGAAGGCATGGGGGCCAATGGTTCTTGAAGTAAAGCACTAATACTCTGGGCTGATTTGGTGCGAGAAAATTCTTCTAGAGGTTCGGATTTAATTTCCTTCTTGATTACTACTGGACTTAGTACATCGGAGAACTCCCTTTGCTCTTGCTTCGGATAATCGACAGAGTCCTGAGTTACTAGAAACTCTTGCAGCTCTTGCTTCACAAAGTCTGGATGGTTTTTCGAATAGTCAGGTGTGCTTTTCAATGTCTCAATTTTCGGAAAGTCAGGAATCCTCTGCAGCTCGACAGTAGTTCTGGGTAACTCGATTGTTCGTTTGTTAAACTCAAGAGCGTTATTGGAAAAGTCTTGTGTTTTCTGGAACTCTTGAGTAGGTTTCGTGAACTCTTGACAAATTTTGGAGAATTCCTGCGGGTCTGGAAACTCTGATATTGATGGTTTATTATCTACACCGTTTGTAAGAGGACCTAGGGATGCACGATGAGTTAATGTCGGCTCTGGTTCAAAGGGTTTCATCAATTCAGGCATCTTCGTGTCGTTCATGAATGAAGTACTTCTGCTTGGAATATCAGAAATAGGTTGAAGGAGCTCTGGGATACTTTGCGTTGCACAAAATATGGAGGATAAATCCTTTGCGGTTGTAGATTGGTCGAATTCGTTTAAGCCGCGGTATCGTTTGTGAGAATTCGCTGCTTCCATAGGTCGTTTGGGTAAATCCTGTTGTTGCACACCCGGTGGACTTGCGAACGGTGATATGAGAGTTGCTGGCATATCAAGAGCAGGTTGTTTAGGAACTTTTGAGGAAGGAGGAGTCTTCTGCCGAGACTTAGATCGTTGATGAGATTCTCGAGGCGTCTGAAAAGAAAGAAGAAAAATAAGATTAGATTTAACTAATGCAATTTATTATAATTATAATTACTAAACACACTAATAATTAAAATTCTTGATATCTAAATAAACATAAACTGAACTTACTTCTCTCGTCTGAGTCTTTTCTGGGCTAAATAGCGATTTTGGCTTAACCGGTATCGAATTTTGTTGCTGAGCCAATCCTCTTTCGTCTTCATGTCGTGATCTCTTCTCTGCCTTGGGATCTTCTATATTACTAACTGAAACAGCAGACTGTGAACTTCCATTCTTAACTGACTCCTTCATAAATTGTGGCATCCCATGACTCGAGTGCTGATGCAACAATGGCTTAGACAAGGATTTTTGCTGAACCGACAGTGACGATGAAATTGGCATATTTTGTCCGGAATTCCCCTGCACCTTGTCAGACTGGTTGTGCTTGGAATGATGTGATTGTTTCAGAATATTAGCTATATATTCTTCCTTTTGAATCTCTGGTTTAAGTTTCGGAGGTGGTAATGGTTTCTCAATCAGCTTTCGAACTTCCTCACTCCTTAGTTCAAGAGAGTCTGGTTTCCTTTGCCTGTCAACTCGAGACATTTCACGATATTCAGGATAAAGTTTCGGATCCTCTTTCCTGTGTTCTGGTGGTTTATTATGCCTTGGGTCGTACCTTTTGTCGTGTGAGCTTATTCTATGTACACTGTGGTTGTTATTACTCATTTTGTCCTGAGAATGAGGATGAGAGGCAGATTCTTGAGGTAATCCAGAGTCGAGCCTTGCCAATGGATCGGGTTGAGAAGCATCTACCGAATCCTTTTGCTGGATACTGTGATGCGAATATATAGACCCACTACTTGACCCACTGGAATTGTAGTCCCGAGGACGTTGTCTATTTGGATCACGACTTGAATCCCTGGGTTGAACTCCACTCGAGTGCCTTTGAGGCATTGACTGACTGGTTTTTATATCTGACCTATGGTGGTGATTATGGTGAAGTGCAGATTTCTGATTCGAGGTTGAAGGTTGTTTATTCGGTATGCTCATACCAGGAATCTGTTTGTGGTGGTGTGAGTGATGTTTATTGGGATCACGAACGTTGCTTTGTCCACTAGAACTTCCTGCTACGTTCGCTTTCTCTTGCTCGAGTCGTTCTCGCTCTTTCTTTTCCCGGTACTCTCGATAGTCCACGGATGATCGACTTGGCATCGAGGGTTTCTTTTCCTCTTGTTTGGTTGGATGATGAGGACGATTTGACTGAAAGGTAGGTCCACCGTCCGTTGCTGGGGATTGTATTTTACGAGGTTCAACATCCTACAAAAAGTAAACAAAATCTCAAAATCCTAATGTTTAAAATTGATATTTAGAACAGGAATTATATCGACCCTTAATAACAATATTTGTAATGTTGGATAATTGGCTTTAGGGTCCATGAATGAAAAAAACAATAGTTTTAATCAAACGAATGTTTCGATTAATAAATGTACTTCATTTTTCAATATTGATATTAAAATACACTTACGAAAGGTGAGTTTGAAATTGGGTTGCTCATACTCTGACTTTGGTCATTAATGCTCTTGATTTTCTTCTTGAGCCTCGACGGACATTTGTCGAATATGTGGAGGAATTCTGCAGTCAATTTATGTAAAAGTTCCGTCGTTACACTTTTGTCAATGTACCAGAACCAGTGCTTTCCTTCATTACTCTGTGGTATCTGTAATAATTCATTGTATTATTAAAAATCTTTAGACAACGAAAATTATTGGAGTTTTAATAAATTTCATAAACTCCTAACGATAAAATATCTTTAAAAATTTTTTAAATAACTTACTTCCCAGTTAGACCATTTGCAAGCGAGATGAATGCAGAAACAGGCAACGACAGTAGGTTTGTATTGTAGACACATTGTCGTCAAGTGCAAACTACAACAAAAAAATCCTCGTTTGAAAACCTTCCCAAAAATCTACCATACCGCGAATTAAAACGTAAAACTTGGGAATAAAGATAAAGGAAATCTAGATAATCTGAGGGATCACAGAATTAAGAGAACGATTCGGTTCTAAATGTTCGTCATGATTGTAATATCCTCATGCCGAATAGAACTCAAAGCATTTTAAAAATACTTAAATTAATCTCAGAATCCAGATTAAAACTCCACGGGTTCAACTCCGCTTTGAGGAATTTTGATCAAGGACGAATGGTGTGATACGTAGAAATTATGAAAAAAAAGCACATTCGCACACTAGAGATCGCATTCATTCCCTACAAATTGTTACGGAGGTGCTAAATAACATCCGGCATGTAGAACTGAAGGCGGAACTAAACAAAAGAATTTATCATAATATACAGAAAACGATCAGTCTTTTAGAAGATTCCATTTACCTTGAGGTCCTCATCGTGAAATAAACTTCGTATCGCGTTGGCATTAATTACTTTTTTTCCCGAATTAAACAGCTTATTGCTTTGGTTACGTTCTCTTTAGAATCAGACAACCGCAACCACGTGAAACATTCGCCCAATTTATTTTATTCGCTATTTTATCAATTCATATGATGGTACATTTTTCAATTAATACATCCACATCTTAGATTTTTGAAAGTCGTTATTTTTTAATTGAAAATGAAATTAATGGGCGAATATTAAACGAGTACAAAAAGGGCGAACGTCTTAGCTTGGAAAAATGTTCCAGCGGCATTTATCTGACCAGAAGGCTTCTAAGAGTAAGAGATACTAGGAAATAATTTGTAGCCACCTGTTAGATGCCATGAAGTACGAAGTCTGGGCTAAGTCCTTGTTCGCTGTAAAGAAAAATGTAAATAATAATTTGTGTTGTGTTAAGAACAAGAATTCAATTTCCGTTTCAATTTTACGTCCCACAAATGTTAATAGTAACTCATTTTTATTAAGACGGACTTTCACTTTCTGCATGTTTTGAAGAATTGGAATAGATTTAAATTAAAAACGTTCTGAATACTGAAATTTAAGATCTTCCTATTTGAGTTGATAAAACATTTTTATGTTAATTGCATTATTCGGCCTACAATTATTAGAAATCTTATTAACATGTAGAAAAATGATTCCTCATAAATCAAAAAAGTGAACGGCTTTGAATTCAATTTTAAAACTAACATAAGTGAGACGCTTTTTTAAAAAAAATATTTTAAAAATTCACCTTGCAGAAGATTCACACCAAAAAACTCACCTTTTACTAGGTGACAACACCTAACAACGTGAGTGTGAGGGTGATCAATGGCAAGTTCGAAGCCGAGAGTCATTAGGAGGGCGCTTTCATTGGACACCAGCTCATTAGCCTGCTCCAAATATTGCTGCAATGAGACAAGCCAGCGATTAAGCAGCAAGTGATATTGATATACATTTTTTTCTCCTCAATTTGAAATAGCTTCGCACTCACATCCGACTTCATGTCAAGAGTCGACTGTTCTCTGTGGAGACACAAGTGCGCGCATTTGATGACATGTTCCAGTTTTCGCGGTTGCTCCTCTGTCTTTGCCGCCAGAAAGAGGGCCGCCGCCGCTATCTTGTTCCTGGGGAACTGTGACAGCGAGTGGAACACGTAGAATCGGTGCATATACACTATGGCTGTGTTGATGCATAATTGGGTTCTATATTTAAGTCAATTAAGGAAATTATTGTGTACATTTTTGCCTCATATTGAAAAATTACCCTAAAAAACATAAATCACATTTTATAGATTATTTTTAAATAGGGAATGAAGATTAATTTGAAGAAAATTGCAATGAATTGATTGAACATTTAATATTCTTCTACTTTTGATTTATCGATGTGATTACTAGAGGTTACAGAACTTTGAAGATTGTCTTCGATTGAGAAACTCTTTCAATTTAAAAGAGCAATTTACTTTTGAAATTGAATTCAGAAAATTATAAAAAAACCAATTAAGTTCTCTAAGATAAATCGATCAATAATTTTTGCGGTACATTTCCAACTTTTGATTAGCTCATTCTCTAACAATATTATATTATAAAGGAGAGAAATTTGAAAAGCTAGTTTATTTGACAAGGCAGAGATTTTCTTCGAATTGTTTAATAATTATACCTGGACAAATAATTTCGAAATTCTTGAAACCATGAACATCAATTATTAAAAGAAAAAAGCATTGTAAAATATTTATTAATAAGGAAAAGCTGGTTTCATTTATACACACAATTTTTTCTACAGAAAGTCATAAGGAATTTAAAAACCAAAAACAATAGCGAAATAACATTACAAAAAGAATATAGTCATGACTTAAAAATAAACATGAAAAAAAACTTATCTACTAGAAAAGGAATATAATAAGTATTTATTAAATAAATATTTAAAAAATCCAAAACTTTTTCTTAATGAATCAAGTAGAATTTCTGTATAATAGATAGGTATCAAATTAATTAGTTGAGTTTGAAATTTTTGTCACTGCCTACATTATCGGAGGATCACTAGTAGTCGAAAGCGTCTTTTTTTCCACAGAAAAATTTTCAAATTCTTTAAATATTGAATGGATAGGTATACTTCAATCCTTAAATGTTTTAGCTTGGATTTAAGATTTCATAAATAACTAAATACAATCCATAAATAAAGTATTTTACATGTAAGTAAAATAATCAAAATCAATGAAAGATCATAAGTATTTTTCAAAGTGACTGAAATATAATTTTCCAATATCATTTAAAGATTGATTTAAAAATTGACTACTTTTAAATGGTAAGTCTAGAAAACAGGAAGAACAATTTTGTATAAAAAATGTAGTTTATTTTATTTTCTATTTTCATTCAGATTACAATTAATATTGGAGATAATTAAAATTGCTCTGTCAACTCCGCCTTTTTCAAGTAGTTCACTAAAAATGTCAAATTACCCTGAAGATTTATATAAAAATATAAATGGAAGAATCTCCAACGTCGCATAAAATTTTATATAAACAATCAACTATCAATAAGGAAATCATCTTAATATATATAAATGGAAATAAACTGGAGTCTGAAACTGGACAGAGTTTAAGGAAGAAATAAGGACTTCATTCTGCAAACCTCAGGTGTCTAGTGCCTTAATCTGAAACCTGTATGAAAAACTTTTAAAAAAAGACTGGAAAAATTTTTAGTTTTCATAGGAAATTACAAAAGCCGACATTAGTTTGGCGACCTTAGTATATTCTTAACGTGGGTTTTCATCTCGTCAACATTATTTTTTTTTATTTATTTGAAAATTTGAAACTAACTTGGAAATAATTAAAAATTTATTATAAATTTAAAAAAGAAAGTTATTTCAACTCAAAATATAACCTGAAAATTTGCAAAAAGGATAATAAATTAAAGGATTAACCATGACCCCAACATAAGACGCTAGACTACCTGGTAGTTGTTTAAGACCTGAAAAGATGTTGGAATAGAATAGATCAAAGAACCCAATCATAAAATTAGGGAAACCCATCCTGTCTCAGATCAATTGTCAATAGAAAATGACTTCAAATTCATAAAACTAATTCAAACTTCAAAATGACGAGTAATTTTTCAAGAGATAAATTTTGTACATAAAAAATATGAACATTAAAAAATATCAGTTTTTGCATATATTTATTTAAAAAATGAATTTTTTAATTACAAACTCACTGCTGACGTTAAAGTTTTAAAACAAGAGTAAAAATTGAGGCTCTAATTTGTTCTAGTCGTAAATATCGTTGTAAGGTCATTTTAAATATGTCTTCTCTCACTTTTTCATATTTCTATCTTATCAACTGTTCAGAAAATTTTAGGTTAAGGATTCTTGTATTGAAAATAATCTAAAATACGATTAAAAAACCATTTAAAATAAGTTAGAAATGCAGTAAATCTGCTTGAAATTTTAATAAGCATTTGGTTAGTGCAAAAATGTCAAAAAGGTGCAAATGATAAACGAAATTAATAATCATTTACATTTGTATACTAAAAAAATCGATGCAAAATTATATCAAAATTGTGATATAAAAGTAACACTGGTGAATAAGGGGATTTTACAAACTAATAATGTACATTTATATAAAAAGTTTGCTAATTTACGACGATTGTTGATGAAAGTTTACTGTCATATCGTTGAAATCTTATATAAACTTTCCGTATTTAGCAGTGCTGCTTTAGACTCTAACCTCTGAAAAACTATATTTTTATTGTAAAATTAATAAAACTATGGGAATTTCCTACAGAAAACATTGAAACACCAGAATGAAGTTATAATATTACAATAGGAATATATAAGTCTTACTACACAGAAATATAATTTTACCTAGGTATTTTTTTTCAATGTAATCTCAGGACACAAACAAAATAAAAAATGCGATAAAAATAAAGGTTAAAACGAAATTTTCTACTGGTTAATCACATTAAAAATACACAAGCATAATATAAACAAGGTCAAATCTCCTAAATCTTCCTAACGGTACTTTACCCAAAAAACCAAGGCTATCTTTCAAAAAATGATCTCAAGTTACGATTTCTGTTTACACTTAGGCAATTTGACCCAGAACACGCTACGAGTTTCTCAAAACACTTAAAATTTTCAAATACTCTCGGAGAAGTGAGAACGAACTAAACTAGCACACCCAAGCCTATAAAAATCGAATTTAAGCATTTAGCGTTTATTCCTAAGGAAATCCGATCGGATTTCGAAAGCCTATGTTTAGGAAATAATACTGATCTACAAACTACGTATACACTTGTCTTTAAAACTTTTGAAAAGCATTAAAAGCTAGTCATGAATCAGAAAATCATTGATGAATGAAAATTGCGTAAGCAATCTCGGTTGGCAGGACTGTCGTTTACGAAACGTCGACGTTACTGCGAAACGAGTTTATTTTCTATGAATTTCTTAAAAACACAATTCACTAGGAGATGTAACAACAGAAGTTACAAAGGAATGTAAAAATGTAAGAAAACCAATGCAGGTAGCCCACGTTTCTCCAATATGGAGTTCCATGACGCGTGACCTCAGTGATTTTGTTTCACATGTTTACGACCACCTGGGAAGAATGAGGACGAACCGAATGGTTCAGGATGTCCCAGAGAACGAGCTAATCAAAATTCGAGAACCTACCTGTGCAAAAACTCGCCAAAAAACCACGACGAAACTTTCTTTTGCTGCAACCACGAGCGGGGTCGGGGGGATGTCGTGTTCGAGAATAGAGCATTAAAAGGATACACAGCAAGCCGTTGTCCCATATCCTGGATGAAATTTGCGGCCTGTTGCCTGTAACTTAATTCTTTATCGGCGTCGATACCGCATCTTCGGCTCGGCGAATTCGCTAGCTGTTCTTTTGTAAAATACCATTTTGCGTCAGCCGCCATTTATATGTACACACTCCAAACTAATGCACTTCGGCGCTGCGACGCCGTACTGAAAATCAGACCGACTTCACGCGAAATTGACCGGAAGTTGCCGAGGAACAAAATGAGTACTTTTCAGAAAACATTTACTATTTTTGATTTGAGTAGTTGAATGCAATATTCAAATTGTTAATCTGAAGAATTACATAAATACTGAAATAAAACATTGAAAGTAAATTAAATATGAATTTTGGACTCTTATAGCATTTTAGAGATTTTAGGATTACTATTCACAAATTTCAGGTAAGAACCAGCCTTATTTTAGTCTATGAAGAGATCCAAGAGTTTGTAAATCTCTACAGAAGCAACATCCCGAATAGTTCTAAAAATTTCAAAGGAGAAAAGAAAATATCTAATAATATCTCAGGAATGATTATTTACTATTTTCATATGTCCTATTGTATTTTTTTATATTATGTAAAATGGATGAAATATAAAGACAGATTCTTTCAATATTTTACGTTAAATTTCTTCTATTAGGCATTCTCACTTCCATAAAAAACTAAGTTCACTTCGTCGAACACTGAGGGAATTGTTTTATTCTTCAATTTTTACAATAATGAAGTATTTTTTGAAAAAGTTTTACTGGTAAAAATATGTTTTATACCATAAAAGAAATTTAACTTAACAAAAAATTTGACTAATTTTGACAAATTGTTTATTTTAATAATTTCATTATTTTATTTAATTCCTTTTGCATAATAAAACAAAATTTTCATTGATAACATTTTTTTGAAAAATATTTTACTACAAAAATTCGAAAAAAAAGATCTCTTCCTATACGTTTCCAATAAAAGCAATAGACTCCTTGCACATTTATCAAAAATGAGCAAAATCAAATCCTTGGAGCAAAATAACATAAGTTACAATAAAATTTTTCAAAAATATAAAATCATTTTTAAAATATAACAATTAGGCAGATGTAAATGTCAACAACAGTGTTATTAATTTGCTCTGCAAAATCAATTAAAAAGTCAATTTAAGAAAAGATTCGCAGCGGAAAATGGTGAAAAATTGTTGCATGCCTTGTTGCCCGAATTCTTCCATTAAAACACCATCGAAAGTGTTTTTATCAGTTCCTAAGAGAGAAATTAGAAAAAAATGGATCACTGCAGCTCGTCCTAAAGATCAAGTATCTTTACAATCGGGCTTGTTTTGTTGCGGGGATCATTTTACGGTAAATTTAATTCTGAAAATTAAAAATCTTGTAGTTTGTAACCACTGCAAGAAAAATTTTACCGAATAATACAATAGATGATCACTATGAGGTTATAACCCCTAGCGAAAGTATCGGATTGAAATTCATTCCGAGTCAATCAGAACTATCCTGATTCATTCCGATATCTGTATCCGAGCCAATGTGAATCATTCCGAACCAATCCGAAAAACGTTTTGTACAGTTTTGTATCTCGTTTGATGAAAAACGGTCAAAAATCAATCCGACTTAACCCGATTAATTCCGAGACATTAATCCGAAGGAATCCGAACCAATCCGAAACCAAGTTTTCAATCCAGATCAATCCGAGCTCGGATTGGTTCAAACCGAATTTTCAATCAGAATCAATCGGAATCATTCCGGCCTTGGAATTAATCGGATTAATCCGAATAATTTATTATTAAATTATTATTATTATTTAATTATTATTTTTGACCGTTTTTCATCAAATGAGATACAAAACGTTTTTCGGATTGGTTCAGAATGATTATTCGCATTGGCTCGGATACAGATATCGGAATAGTTCTGATTAACTCTGAATGAATTTCAATTCGATACTTTCGCCAGGGACATTTCAAATGTGACATTAAGTAAGCTTATTTTTTCTTGTTCAGTTGAAGAAAAACCATGAAAACTTCATGAAATTCAAATTGGATCATTCTGCAAACTTACATTCAAAGGAAAGAGCAGTACCTCGATTTTTCTCTTGCCAAAAAGATCAAAAACGCGTTTTTACTGTCACTAGTAATGGAAAACTGCATGCAAATAGATACAGCTCATTCAAATTTCAAATATACTGCCTAATGACGTCATTCGTAGCGTGAACTAATCACCGCATTTTTTTCGCGCCTTGTAAAAAATCATTCTTTGAACAATGATTATAATTAATTGTACAATAGAAATCAACGAATTTCAACGGAAATAGTGTCAGAATAGATTAAACTAATTTTTGGTTTAAAAAAATCGACTCTTAATTTTTCATGCAAAGAGTCTATTCCCTGTATTGCTGTTAATGAAGTAAAAATGTCCAATTTTTTTACTCGAGTGTTAGAATTGCTTTGATACTATGGCGCTAAAATTAAAATTTCAACAATTCGAATCTGCTTTAGGATTTAAATTAAACCATAGAATCATATCCATCTTATTCGATCACAATAGAGTTTCAAGATTTGCAATTGATCTTTATTACTTAAATCTACTGAAAAACATTAAGAAATGACTAGAACCATAATATTCTATCAAACTGCCTTGTATTTTATGTACAGAACATAGAAGACATTTACACATCTTCAGCAAAAATTACATATGAAGTCGATCAACGCTTCGATAACAAATTTTTAAACAGACATAGATTCTAAAACACGTTAAATCTATATGCCAATGGCACATAATACTTGTTATTTTCTCCACTGTATCCTAAACCTCGAACACAAAGTTGGAATTTGTTACAGTAATTTGAAATCAAGTTTTATAATCCTATATTTTGCAATTAATATAAAGTAATTTCTAAACCATGTGAAAAAAAATTATCTGTTATTTTTTGTAAATAAAAGTAATGATGTAAAACTAAAAAACGTTTTGGATCGAAATGCCTACAAGGCAAATTTTCCGCGAAGATGAAAAACTACTTTTAGTTTACATATACATAAATAAAATAAATTTTTCGATGAATAATTCAATACATCTAAATAATAATTTGTTTGGATTCGTTGATCGTAATTGAGTCCCTGTTTAATTGTGCTCGTCTGCATAAAACAATCTTTGTTTTGGAAACGTAGGTTTAAAAGTATAATTTTTAGTCATAAATAATTTAAAAAATTTTTATCTAAAATAAAAATAGTAAAACATTTGAGGAAATATCTGTGCACGCTTAATTCTTTTTATATTATTAATGAAAAAAAAAAATTATTGCCAATTATTATATCAATGGTATAATATACCTTGAAAAGAAACTCAATGGTCACTCAGATAGCATTTTTCGTTAGATACACTTAAAATGCAAAGCTTGATCATACCACTACTATATTTTCCGAGATATTCACAGCTTTCGCATTAAATGTACAGCAAAATTTGTTTATAATATTACTCAAAATGTTTTTCATTTTATGAAAATTTTTACGACTAACAAAACAATAATGAAGACAAAAATTTGCATTTATAGTAAGGTATTCTTCGCATTCTTTAGGTGACTCATAAATGTGCGAAAAATCAGATTATCATGTAAATAATATTAGACTAAATTACAAATAAGTTCAAGCATCGAGAACAAAAAGGAACATTAATACCTGTGAGTTTTAAAACTAAAAGTCAATGTTTTCGAATCATTATACAGCAGAGAACAGTCTTGTAATACATTTCGAATTTCTTTAATACTTAACACTTGAAATACTGCTGAGAATCAGACGTAGGAGTTTCTATAAAAGTACAAAATCTTATCATAATTTAGCCTCGAAATTGGCCAACCTATTTATTTACTTCTTTAGAAAACTTACGCATCTAGCTTATCACAAGCTTTACTATTCCATACTCTTAAAAGTATAATTCTATATTTACAAGGAACTCAATTTCCATAAACTCTTTGTCATAATATAACAGCCACAAGAATAAGTTCTAAACTAAAGAAAAAAGTCAAACGCAAAATAAAGTACCCTAAATTCTATCACTGAATTTAGAACATCAAACAAAATGATAAACCAATTTGAGGCAATACAAAAAATCACTTATTATTTTCTACACTTTGCCTATCACACTTACTTTTCAAACGCTTCGGCTGGAATAAGTTCCTGTTGAAAGAATTGTTGGAAGGCAGCTAGGGCATTATCATAGTTCCACTGAACTTCGTTTAAGCACTTGAAACTCCATGCTATATTCATATTCGTTTCTTGACTCAAAGTTAGAGTCATTTTCTGCTTAACTTCTTCAGACAAAGCAGAAGATTCGGTTAACATATTCTGAGAATTAATATGAGAGTTCACAGTCGATACAGTCATTTTCATATTAGTTTGATTTTTCATAGCTCTCTTGTATTGACGTTGCGTTAGATTACTAATATGCAATTGTTCGTTGAAAATACAATAACCATTACCCTCGGGGACGATTAATAAAACTCTGTTGAAGTAACGAGATGGTGCATTTTCATCTTCGATTTCTTTGAAGAGACCCGTAACAGTAACAAGCATCATTGTCTCCTACAAAGGATTTAAAATCCAGTTTAGTATTACTCATGAAAATCAATTACTAAATATTAAAATAAAACAATCAATTTTTATTTATTTAATTACTTTTAAGACTTGATTTAAAATACATTTGATTCACTCACTGTATAAAGGGAGAGGTCCATTGTAAAAGAGTCCCAATCGTGCCTCGTTCGAGGGATTCTAGAAATTGTTGAAAGTATTGATAATCTGCCTTTTTTCAAAAGTTTTCTTCGCCTATTCGGGTCTTTTAATCGAAGCAAATTTCTGTTTTCACTAAGATATCCGCACGGCCTGAAAAACGAATTAAATTTACGATATTCGGGATATAAAACTATCAAAAATTCAAAGAGTAAATGCAATTAAATTATACCTAGCAGCAAAACCAGGCGAAATCGTCATGCTGAACAAAGCATGTTCATGATAAGCATTCAGTAAACTCTGACGATTTTCGTAATCAAATATTGAAAAATATTGCTGGAGGAACTGACCAGCAATGCCTTTCATTTCTTGATTCACTGCAAACGAGATTGTCGAAGGAGGTATCCTCAGTCCTTCTTCTACCACATCAAATAATATCGGGGGAGGCAACTCAATCCCATCCTAAAATTTTTAAAGCTCAAAAATATGTAAAACAATTCCAATATAATATAAATTTTTCTCTAGAAATTCAATACTCACCAGTCTCAATAGTTTTGGAAACGCTTTTCGGACATCACTGGTAGTCAGAAAAATACAAGAGCGCAGATTAGTTTTTACAAAAATATAAAATGAATTGATAAAATTATAATTTTATCAAAACAAAATTAAATTAAAGCTTAAACAATTTACCTTACATATTCATCTTGTCGTAAAGTGTACTGATTGCACAAAGGATTTCCACTTAGTCTTAATTCTTCGAGTTTTAAGTCTTTGATGTGTTCGATTTGGCTGATATCTTTTATCTGCAAACGAAATCACTTTATTAACTTTGTGTCATCTTTCGAAAATTTAGAGTGAGGTATAATTATAAAAAATAAATAAAATCATCACCTTATTATATCCAAGCAGAAGAGTTTTAAGATTTGCAAATCTATTTTTCAGTGTACTGAGCCTTTCGATCGTATAAAATTTATTGCCTTCGAGATTCAAGACCTGCAAATTAGGAATATGTTCCGCCGCAATGTCCAATACTGTCTTTAGTATAAAAGGCTGGAATAACGCGCAAAAATAATCATCCGCAAGATCTGTAGAAAAACAAAGTAATTATTGCTTTATAAAAAATTTAAGAAAAATTATTCAAGTCATTAAAAAAGCTACATACCCGAATCTTGATGAAATCTCGAGAGATCTAAAGCATTTGTTTCTTGGATACATCTCTTCATCATCGCTTTTGTAAGCCTGTCTCTCAGGACGTCGTCAATTTTACATTGTGGATATCCCGGTCTTACAAAAACATGAAGTTTGAAGAAATTATTTAAGTTGATCTTGTTACTACAGCTCAACAATTTTTTAGCTGTGTCACTATCATCTACAAAGAACGACGATGACTTTTCTTGTACAGTATACTGGAAAAAATTAATGTGCATTAAAGTAAATGTCCCAGTAATCGGTATCTTAGTTTCAGTAATCGGCACACAAGTAATCTTACATTTTGTTGGATTATCATTGATTTTGACAATTTTTTATAATCCATGCTATTAAGCATAAATATCAGTTGTTGTAAAATACTTCAATTAAAATTGTTTTTCAGTTAATTAGTTGAGTTTGAAATTTCTGCCACTGCCTACATTATTGGAGAACCACTAGTCGCGTATAAGATAGGATTCGTTGCCGACAGGTGTCCTCATAGACAATTTCAAACTCTTATATCACAAATAATTGCAAATTCAAATTTAAATTTAAATTGCTTTACAGTACTTTGTCAAATTTCAAGAGTAAAATGATGATCACTGATACATTGTCGATTACTGGATCATCTACATTAGTTAATTTTTATTTAATTAGGAAATATTTTTAAAAACTTACCAGAATAGGTATAAAAGTATACGGCTTTATATATTCCGATAGACTCTTAATGATTAAATCTTTGGTAAATTTATGTCCGCATGGTATCTAAAATGAAGAAGCATCATTATGTCAAACTTTTAGACTCAATAATAATCTTTTATGTGACATATATAAAAACTTACAATAACTCTATACCAATTCGCATCAGTTAGAACCACTTGAGTTAGTTTCTGTCTCAAGTCATGATTCGAGTTTGGTCTGTAAAGTGGACCTCTACCTCTTCCTCTGAAAACAACCTGTCTTTCCGAGCCACTGTCTTCATAATTGTTGTTTAAAGACATACGAATGTCGTCATCGATTTTATTTCCAACGACAAATGCTAGGTGTCGATTTATGTTTTTGACTGTCCTCGACTTTGGTTTGAAAGTGATGCGAGGCCTGATACCTGCCATAAGTGAATCGCCCCCCATACGAACTACACGATCTTTGCGACCTGCATTAAACAAAGCGAAAAATGGGGTTGCGGTATTTTTAGATATTAGACATCAATAAAAAGAAAATTTTTTTTTCGAGTTTAATGTACATGATAAATAATATTGCTTGAAGGTTCACTTTTAAATTAACCACGGACTTACTAATTACCCAAATAAGACGCAACTGCAACTTTTTAAAAACGATTCAGGAATTTTATAGAAATTATCTGTTTTTGTCTCAGGGTTAAGGAATGTTATAGAGAAATTTTACTATAATAAAGACATTAAAAAAATATTTATGCTTTAGAAATTTTTCATAAGACTTGTGATATACCAAAAAATGCAAAATAAAAGTTTAAGGAAAAACTGTTTATTGGTATATAACTACCGAGCAAGGATCCTATTTCTTCGTCGTCTACGTCATCGTTGAACTTGACTCGTCCTCCGTCTGGAGAAAATCCATTGTTTCCAAAAGACATTTTTTCTTATACAATAGAATGCGTCAAAAATTCACCGGATTAAGATCCGGATTTTCAGTAAAAACAAACTTATAGTTCTAATAGAAAAGATAAGCAACGCACGTGTATACATCTGAAAATCTCATAATGATTTGTGACCAATGACTACAACTACTATGAACTGTTGCACAATTCAATGTAAATTGATGTAATTCGAGATATTTCGAGAATTGCACGTCGTTGAGTTTGCAATTTTTAATTTGGACTGATTTGGATATAAACATTATTATAACATAACATATTTAATACATACATTCCGGTATGATAAAACTTTTACTACAATTCCTGTGAAAATTTTATAGAAGAATTTTGAATTTTTAATGGTTTCTGAAGGAGTTATGGTGCATTTATACCTCTACGGCTGCGGGCAAGCACTGGTTTTGACCAATTTTCATGAATGTGAAAATCATGTGAAAATTGCTTAGATGGCGGGAATTTTAAAATTAAAATCTTTCGAATTAGTTTTAATTATTATTTTATAAGAAATTAATAAAATAAAAATTCAATTATGTAAGAAGACTATTTACTCGCTGTGTGAAAGTAAAATTTTTATGGAAATTAGTGGTTTTAGCTAAGGTTTTTAAAGATTCTGCATGGTTTTTATATATGTGCTAGATGAGGCACAATGAAGCGCTGTTTATGTTCGTACATGCATCAGAGATTTTTACCGGTATATTATTATAAAACTTGTAATCATGGAACTAGATAAAAATTCCGTGAGTTTTATCTTGATCCATAAATTAATTGATTCATTTTACTGTGAAATGATTGCTATAAATTTACTGCGTGTTGTTAGGGAAATAAATTTGATTAACATAACCCCTAAACATCGAACATTATGTTCTAGTTTGATATTTTCTTATATTTTTAGAACGATTTCTACTTGACTTGTGTATTATGTAAGAAAGACATCTTCACAATTCATATATTAAAGCACGATTGCTTCATTGGGTATAAAGTGGAGAACTTGATGTCATATGGACGTTTTGCAGGACCAAAAAATTTAATAGATAATTTTTAATTTAAAAATGGAACATAAGGAAACTGTTGAATATTTAGATGAAGACGCTGAGGTAATATAGTAATTACTAAACGAAGGCATCTCTTTTATGCATATTTTTGTTACAAAGTACTGTATATTTTTACCCATCTTTCACATAAAAAATTTTTGTAGATAGTTTTAAGTAGCGCCAGAAGTGTATTGGAATCAGTGGGTCCAATCAATCCTCCTAGACAGAAATATCATGATGGTTCTGATGATTATTCTCGACATGAATCTGACAATAACGTACCAAATGCCTACTGCCCTCCGAATCCTGGAGAGTGCTCTCGACAAAGTTTTCGAAATCCTTTGCCTAACGGAAGTAATTTCTTGTGTCATCAAAGAATCATTTCAGATTAAAAAAAAATGCAAAGTGGTCATCACCATTGCGAAGAATATCCCTTTCTAAACAAAGACTGTCATTCCAGTTATGAATCTCGACTTGACTTTGACCGCAAATATAGACGTTCATTGTCTGAAAAATATCTGCGTCCCCGCCATCAACATCAGGATGAATATAAATATGTTGATCATAATTTTGATGAAGCTGATGACGACGAAGACGGTTTTGAGGATCGAATGAATAGTGTTGAAAATATTGAGCTGAGTAAGTAGTCTTGAACCCTTTTGATATGTCGCTTTGTCAAAAGTTTAGGAAAAGAATTAAATCCAAATGAATCGGAAACCATTCCGAAATCTGTTTTCTAATTATTGGGCGTGAGTCCGATTGGTGTATTACTATCTCGTACACGTATCCTATAAGTTAATAAAGTTATACATGGTGCTAACAGCAGATAGAGCAACATTGAATAAAAGCCCTGGCGGGTCGCGAGAACCGAACTGTTACCGAATTGGGTATCATTTTGATAACAACTGGGTAACATGATAGTAAACTGAATAAATGGCGCAAAATTAACATTTGACATGTTGATAGTGTAATTCTTTGTTGAAATTGACCTGATAAACTCAACAATAAAAATCGATAATTTTATTTCCCGGCTTTAGAAAGTAGAAAAAACATGATGTCGAATTTTCATGTCTTTCACTGTTTGTCGACTTGATTCTTACCCTGGTGAAATAGTTGCCAGATCTTTTGGAACCGATTATGATGACAATTACTTGTCAGATAATTTAGATGAAGAATACATCGAAGGTCACGTAGATATAGAAGTTCTGACCTTAATTTTTTTACAACGAATGAGACGAAAAAGACGAAGATTTCGTGTGCACCCTTTGTGGATAAGGAGAAAAGTTCAAGGTAAACATGATTTTAAAAATATTAATAAAAGTAATTCACATATACTGGTATCTTGCTCGTACTATTATTTGCTACTTAGTTTGATATTCCCTTGCTCTCGAAAATTCAACTCTGGTTCCCAAATTGATATGAATATGGGAATATGAAACATTGCTTCCATCTACTTCATTATGGACTTGAATTCAGTCTTTTATGATATGACATATCTTACATTTTAGTGGACTGTAAATTATAATATGTAGTTAATTATTAGTTTTTTGTCAATATTTCAGGAGCACACGATAATCTAGTTCGAGAAATGGTTTTATTTGATCATATAATGTTTCATAATTATACACGGATGTCAGTTCGCACGTATGAAGAACTGTTGTGCAAAGTGGGCCCTTATTTATACAGCTCACGAACTAGATTGGACGTGATTACTCCTTCAGAGAAATTGATTGTTACACTGAGGTTAATTTTAAAACCCTAAATCATGAAATAATATGAACAATTATGTAGGGGGTATAAAAGTATTTGTTGCTTGAGGGCATGTGATACTTAGGAAATTAGCGAATTTGATTGATTTTAGGTTTCTACATGTTTGTGCCTAAAGTACACAAAATTATCTTTTCAAAATTTAGGAAATGGTAGGGAAGAGAAAAATGTGCGTAGATAGACTACTTTCGGCTTCGAAAATGAAAAAAATTCAATTTTATCAAAATATACCAAAATTTTTTTTTTCATTATTAAAGTCAAAAGTAGTTTAAATAAATCCGTTTTTATCTTCTCTAACATTTCCAAAACTTTGAAAACAAAATTTTATGCATTTTGGACACAAACATGTAGAAGAACTAGAGAACTAGAGCAAATTGTTTCCTAAAGTTGCTACTTTTTTCAAAAATCACATGCCCTTAATGTAATAAACTTTGCAGATTGTAAATAGTATTTCAGATACCTTGCCACAGGAGAATCTTTTGCATCACTTTCAAAACAATTCCGAATGGGTATTGCAACAATAAAAAAATTCGTACCTGAAACATTGAGCAATCTTTGGACTACATTACAACCAGAAATTTTAGTTTTACCCAATAGCCAGAATAAGTGGTTGAAAATTATAGACGATTTTGATAGTATTTGGCAATTTCCAAATTGTTTTGGGGCAATGGATGGGAAACAAGTCAGGATGCAGGTAATTTTTCTTTGTTGCTGTAAAATCTTAAATTGTAAAAGTACTTGAAAAATAGTGTGCATTTTGCATTAATCATAAAATGTTTTTAATATTATTAATTGATACAAATATTTTATATTTGTTGAAAGCAACTTGATTTTAATTGAAATTTATTTAAGTTTGTTTTTCATCAGGCACAACCTCATAGCGGTTCTGATTAATATAACTACAAACACTTTCACAGCATTAACCTTTTGGCAATGTGTGACGCAAGATACAATTTCATTATGGTCGATGTGGGTAGCAAAGGGAGACAAAGTGATGGTGGAGTTTTTAAAAATAGTAATTTTTATGAGAGACTTGGCAACGAAGAACTAAATTTACCGCCTCCATCTCCACTGTATCCTACTGGGGCAAGTGTACCTCAGGTGTGTTTGACAGATGCAGCTTTCCCTCTTGGAAGACATGGTTTGCGCCCTTTTGCGGGAGCAGGAACGGGCGCTCTTCCGGTGGCTAAAAACGTGTTTAATTACAGACTTAGCAGAAGTCGCAGAACTATTGAAAACACTTTCGGAATTATGGCTGCACGGTGGAGAATATTTCGTGGAGAAATAGTCGTAGAATTGTATATGACAAAATTGATTGTCCAGGCTGCTGTGTGTCTTCATAATTTTGTTAAGAAACACGAAAATGATTTACCAGAGGATGTCCAGTACTACTGTCCACCAAATTTTGGAGATAGGCTTGAACAAGGTGAACTCATCCGAGGAGAATGGCGTCGAGAAGTTGGAAAACACGCGTTTAAAACTGCTAGACTGCCCCTACGGGAGAATTTAAGTGCTTCGGAGATTAGAAATCATTTCATGCATTATTTTATGGGACCTGGAAAAGTTCCATGACAAGATAGAGCTGTGGCTGGAGGATATATCTAATAAATGTGCATTTTTGCATGTATAGAATTAATCATTCAAAATTTACGCAATATACTTTTGTTCTCTTGTGGATTATATTTTGAAGCATTTTAAATTGACATTAGGTGTTAGATGAAAACTTTGTACCTCCCCTGAAACTTTATATGGGCCTTTCATAATCCTTTTAAAACTATTAAAATTTTTTTCCAGTTACAGCGTGTAAAAAAAGCATGCTGCATTTTTCATAAAACAAACTTTTATTTTTCGATAAAAATGGCATTTGCAAAATGCGGAACATGTTTGAAATAAAATAACTAAAATTAAATGACTAACATAATACAACGTAAACGCTTAATACTAATAAATCAGTTGTGATACTGTTATTTTGATTCAAGGCCAACTAATAAATCATGCACACTACAAAAACATTATGCGTGTACCATTTTTTTGCTTACTGATTCTTTACTGTGCATCCACATGTGCCAAAAACACTGAGGTTAATTAAATAAACTTATTTTAATCCTAATAACTGAAACTTCTTATGAACAAGAACTTTTTCTAAGAGCATCACGCTTTGAAGTCAGTTCATCTCAAGACCTTACTTTTTAATCACAAACTTCTCCTATTTTTTTTACTGCGTATACATTACTAATTAACAAGTGAAATAAAGTACTCAGTAGACAAAAGTGTCTTAGGCTACCAGGGAGTAGTTCTAAAAAAATGAAATGTCGAATTTTTGTTATTTTTAAAACATGTTGCAAACACAAAACACTTTAATGATTTCCTTAAACTCTAAACCTCAAAACGTACCTTGAATATGAGAAAAAATCAAATATCATTTCTCAGGGTGTCCCTCTGTTATCCAGACACATTTGCCTACTGCGTACATACAATGAAAATCTATGCAACAGAACATGTGAACATAGAATTTTTCATTTAATCTGTACTTCTAATCACATAAAATTTGAAAGTTAAAACCCAAAAATTTTTATACTTTTTTGAAGTATACTCTTAAATCAATAATCAGATTATTATCAGTATTGTGAAACTTTGTATTGAACAACGTGAACTTTCAACACCAATTATGCCATTAAAATAGAATCATCAAAACCTGATATCAGTTACAATGAATCAAATGCCGAAACCAAACTCAATACCTAAAATATTCTTTGGAGTAATAACTATTCCGCATATTTCGAAACTTATTCTCATTTTTTAGACAGTATAATCGATAAATAAAGTACCGACAACATAAAAATAACACTTTGTATTAAACTATATGAAGACTTAAAACTGATCATTCTTTTTAATACGGTTATCAATACTTTTAAGGGTATAGATTTAATAAGGCAACGTTATCATAAAAAGAATTTCAGTTTCCCCTCAAATCTTTCTATAATAATGAAAATTATCTTTATCGTCTTCTGTTGTATTTTCCAAATTTTCAGGAAGATATTTTGTACAATAAAAAGTTATCTTACATGGACTTTTTCTGGGATTTGGTCAACTGCTCTATTTGATCTATGGCCAATTAGCCAAAAATATTTATTTCTGCTGAAACTTTTTAAGGGAAACCAACATTAATTCGTGACTCACGTGACTCATCCTAAAATACCCTACAATTAGGCACAACAATGCAATCACATACTGAAAGGAAACACCCTTTACACTTTCAGTATTTTTTAGTTATTAATAAACTACGTCTATGAACATAATATTCCAAAATAACTTTTCACAAATACCTTGCTTCCAATATAAGAAATGAATTATAAAACATGTAATCACAGAAAAATTTTAAAACACTTGCGAACTTTTTATAACAAACAATTAAAATCTCATTAAAGTAAGATAGTTAATCATACCTTGGCATTTCTCTTTGTTTTTGAAAGATCTCAAACATTCAGTTAAAGAAATCTGCAGATCTAGTCTGTCGGTATCACATTTAATGTTTTCTAGCTCTGTGCCCAACCATACTCCCCACTTTTGCCAGTGAGACATTTGTGGACGTAATTCGGCTTTCTTGTCGCTTATGTTTTCAATACTTTTCAAAATAGCTGCATCTAGTGGATCCAATTTTCTTTTTCTTCCTGCGTGAGTTATAAAATAGATGTTATCATACGTAATATGTAATGTGTTAAGTGATAGATATTTGCCAACTATTTGATTGAAAATGCAGTAAAATATCCTTAACAATTTTGGATCTTCTTAATCTTGCAGCTTTTTTAAATTCAGTGAAGGACATGGGTTAACTAGACCTCATGATTTCGGTAATTGTAATTATACAGTATGTGAGATTATTGAAAAAAATAACTACAATATATTTTCGGTACAAGCAGACTTCCTTGCTTTTTTTATGTCTGTCAATTACTGTACTTACAATCACTAAAGTCATGTGGTCAAGTTGATCCATGGTCTTAAATATTCTAAAATCTTGCGGATACAATAAAAAATGTTGATAGTCCAGTCGAGAAAAAGTTTTGCTCAAAACTAATTAAAATATATTGAAATATACTTCTTTGAGGATTAAATCGATTTGGAATTTAAACTATTTACCCTCCGGTTCTTTTCCCTCCTTATTGTTAAATCCGAGTTCCCGAAAATTCGCATTTCTCATGGCTTCTCTTTGGCATGTGCTTTCCTCAACATTCTCATTTGTTTTAGAAGATGAAACATTACTTATGGTTCTGTAATTTGCAATAATTTTATAATAATTTTGCATCCCGTAAATTTAAATGATAGGGGATTTCACTTTATTTATTCCCTATCAAAAGTTATTATGTGTATTTTGGTTGTCCATACGAATATACTTACGATGCTGGTTTAACTATATCTCGCAAGAAAGCGAATGAATCATCGAAAATCCATTGTTTTTTAGGCTGACAAGATGAACCGCTTGGAACATACGAGCGACGCCTCATATATGTGTCTTTTAAACTCTGAAATTTTGAAACTATAAATTCTTTGCTCCAGCCTGTACAAAGGGATATAAAATTTTTTATTGTATAATAACATGTTTCAAATTAATAACATATTATTGAGGAAGTGAACAACGTTATTACAGTTATGAATTGTTTACCAGGAAAATTGACTAATATGTCCTTCCATGCATTGTTTTTAGCGATTGGATTTCTTGCAGTTACACTTAGCCGATGGTTCCAAAGAACTGGTTTCTCACTAACTAGTTCGACTAAAATTATGTAATTTTCTGTACATTTTCTTGCTAAACCTTTCTTGCCTAAGTAAAAAAAACAATCAATTAAATTTTTCCTTGCAAAAAACATTTCATGATTCGATGCTCCCTGGCGGGTCACGTGAACCGAACTATTTACGAATTGGGTATTATTTCGGTAACAAGCCAGTAAACTCAACAAATAGCCCAAAATTAACACTTAAAATGTAGATAGTGTGATTCTTTGATGAAATCGATCTAATATACTTAAAAATGTAAATCAATGTTATATCCTAGCTGTAGAAAATAGAAAAAAAACACGATGTTGAATTTTAATTATAATTCTGGAAAATTAACATGTAGTTGACAACAGGGTCTTGAAAATTATTATTCACAGAACTTTATTTCAAGACATATGTACTACAAACAGTGAAAGACATGAAAATTCGACATCATGTTTTTTCTACTTTCTAAAGCCGGGAAATAAAATTATCGATTTTTATTGTTGAGTTTATCAGGTCAATTTCAACAAAGAATTACACTATCAACATGTCAAATGTTAATTTTGCGCCATTTATTCAGTTTACTATCATGTTACCCAGTTGTTATCAAAATGATACCCAATTCGGTAACAGTTCGGTTCTCGCGACCCGCCAGGGCTTTTATTCAATGTTGCTCTATCTGCTGTTAGCACCATGTATAACTTTATTAACTTATAGGATACGTGTACGAGATAGTAATACACCAATCGGACTCACGCCCAATAATTAGAAAACAGATTTCGGAATGGTTTCCGATTCATTTGGATTTAATTCTTTTCCTAAACTTTTGACAAAGCGACATATCAAAAGGGTTCAAGACTACTTACTCAGCTCAATATTTTCAACACTATTCATTCGATCCTCAAAACCGTCTTCGTCGTCATCAGCTTCATCAAAATTATGATCAACATATTTATATTCATCCTGATGTTGATGGCGGGGACGCAGATATTTTTCAGACAATGAACGTCTATATTTGCGGTCAAAGTCAAGTCGAGATTCATAACTGGAATGACAGTCTTTGTTTAGAAAGGGATATTCTTCGCAATGGTGATGACCACTTTGCATTTTTTTAATCTGAAATGATTCTTTGATGACACAAGAAATTACTTCCGTTAGGCAAAGGATTTCGAAAACTTTGTCGAGAGCACTCTCCAGGATTCGGAGGGCAGTAGGCATTTGGTACGTTATTGTCAGATTCATGTCGAGAATAATCATCAGAACCATCATGATATTTCTGTCTAGGAGGATTGATTGGACCCACTGATTCCAATACACTTCTGGCGCTACTTAAAACTATCTACAAAAATTTTTTATGTGAAAGATGGGTAAAAATATACAGTACTTTGTAACAAAAATATGCATAAAAGAGATGCCTTCGTTTAGTAATTACTATATTACCTCAGCGTCTTCATCTAAATATTCAACAGTTTCCTTATGTTCCATTTTTAAATTAAAAATTATCTATTAAATTTTTTGGTCCTGCAAAACGTCCATATGACATCAAGTTCTCCACTTTATACCCAATGAAGCAATCGTGCTTTAATATATGAATTGTGAAGATGTCTTTCTTACATAATACACAAGTCAAGTAGAAATCGTTCTAAAAATATAAGAAAATATCAAACTAGAACATAATGTTCGATGTTTAGGGGTTATGTTAATCAAATTTATTTCCCTAACAACACGCAGTAAATTTATAGCAATCATTTCACAGTAAAATGAATCAATTAATTTATGGATCAAGATAAAACTCACGGAATTTTTATCTAGTTCCATGATTACAAGTTTTATAATAATATACCGGTAAAAATCTCTGATGCATGTACGAACATAAACAGCGCTTCATTGTGCCTCATCTAGCACATATATAAAAACCATGCAGAATCTTTAAAAACCTTAGCTAAAACCACTAATTTCCATAAAAATTTTACTTTCACACAGCGAGTAAATAGTCTTCTTACATAATTGAATTTTTATTTTATTAATTTCTTATAAAATAATAATTAAAACTAATTCGAAAGATTTTAATTTTAAAATTCCCGCCATCTAAGCAATTTTCACATGATTTTCACATTCATGAAAATTGGTCAAAACCAGTGCTTGCCCGCAGCCGTAGAGGTATAAATGCACCATTATACAAGATTATACATATAAAGGAGTTAGAAAAATTCATTTCTAGAAATTGAATGCTTCATTCCGTTCAAATCATTCCAATTCAGTTGGCCACAAAACAAACAGAATTTCGGACAAGAAAAGTGCAGCCTTGTGCAAAAACTCAGGGCGCAGTTCCATGTCAAGGAAGGCAACAAGATCCAACCAATGAAATAATCGCACGGACCCAAGGCGAATATTTCATTGGTTGAATGTTATTCCCTTATTGCCCTATTAATGGTGCTTTTATACATCTCCGGCTGTGGGCCAAGAATTGAGATTTTTTTATAAGGACGAAAAATTATGTTCTTAAAGCAGTTAATTCCCAAAGATTGAATATCTTTCATTTAATATTTTGATTTGAAACATTGAATACTTATTAGCTTTGAATTAGACAGAAAAATTTACTTTGAAGCTTTAGAATTTTTTTACAATTTTACAAGATGAGCCTAATTTAGAATTACGAAATCTTTCATTTAAAAAAAGTCACTCACCTGAAATAAAGTTCTGGAAGAATTCTCAAGATTAAAGAAAGGTTTAAGCATCACTTAAAAAATAAAGTCATTGTGGAATTTTAAGTTCTCCTATGTTCAAACTTACAAGAAAATAGATCAATAATTGACAAATTCTTAGATTTTTCAGTCGAAGCTTTATTTGTAAATTTTTATTTTTTATAAATAGGTTAAATATTCATGAATTTCTTAAATGTTCCAACATTTAAAAAATATGTAATCAGAGAATTATGTGCAAAGTATTTTATATGAAGAAGTAATAAACATTTGACCTAATGAGTGCTAAATCTACATTCTTAATTTTATAATGAAAGTATTTTTATCTTACTTTTTTGTGACCTAAGCACAGATTTTACACTTAAAATATAAAAATGCTTCACAGAGTTGAAGTATTTTCTAAATATGAAGCAGTTTATTCACAAAGCTTTAAAATTTTGTAATTTAAATCTTGGTATAAAATTTTAACCATTTATCGACTTTGAATTTTTCCTACGATTTCAGAAGAACAGGCAAATTAAGAATTACAAAATATTTCATTTAACAGATTGCAGCTGCCCATAAGATCTTGTAAAATCGTGACAAGATTTAAACACGAACTTGAAAAAAAAAATTTCATGTAAAATTTGAAATCAATAAATACTTATGTGATCATATGCAAATATCACAGAACACATTTTTTAGCTTTTTAATTTATCTCCTCCTATTAGAAAATTTTTCCTTTCCGTAAAGCAATTCATTTTTTTAATGAAAAGTCTGTGATTAGGCTGCAAACAGTGAGATGACAATATGTCTAACATAAAATTGAGAATGTAATATTCAATCTTAAATTTTATGTTTATCTCTTCTTAATGCTAAACAATTGCTAATTGAAAATTTTTTAAATGTACAAAATTGGTAAAAAGTATGGAAATTCGAAATTTATAATTTAAGCTTTCGTTTAAAAATTTCAAATATTTTCAATTTATATATAGATTCAAATTGTAAATATTTATTAATTTCAAATTTCCACTTAAAAATAATTTTTAGACTTTCAAAATGATTCCACCATTTTTGTAAATCTTATAGATGTTTATTTTAGGGAAAAATTGATTAAAATATCGAAAAAAGAAGTATTATTTCCATAACTACATATTCTGTAAATTTGAAATTGTCGTCTGCTTCGAGCCTCTTTTGCACGGAGTCGAGAAAAACACATTTCTCAATTTCGACTCGTTAAACGACAGCCTGAAATCTAAAACTTGGAACAGTTGAAAACGCATGCATTGTAACGAAGAAGCGAGGAGAATAAGGGGAAATGGGACGAGTCGTTCTCGCATGCAAAAGTGACGAGGAAAGAAAAATGGCAACGTGCCCCGTCTTCGCTCCCTACCAGATTCACACCGACAGGCAGGCTGAGAGTGTGAGACACTGCGTCGGTTTCATGTCTGTGAAGTTAGCACTGCAACTATTAAATATCGTACTTTTTATTTTTGGAATCATTTGGTGGTCGTTTGGTGGTCGTTAGGTGGTGGTTTTTAATGTTTGGTGGTTGAAAATAAAAAAATATAAAATTTTGAAAATTGTAGTGCTAACTTCACGCTTGCACAACACTTTTTAAAATTTTCCAAAAATTTCTTTTGGAGTCGTTTGGTGGTTGTTTGGTGGTCGTTAGGTGGTGGTTTTTAATGTTTGGTGGTTGAAAATAAAAAAAATATAAAATTTTGAAAATTGTAGTGCTAACTTCACGCTTGCACTACACTTTAATGTTTTTCAAAAATTTGATGTCGAATCGTTTGGTGGTCGTTTGGTGGTCGTTAGGTGGTGGCTTTTATGTTTTGGTGGTCAAAATTAAAAAAGATACAGAATTTTATAATTTCACTAGCTTTGCATCTATATAACCTCTTTCGTGCTTATTTTGAACTTATTTTGTTTATAGAAAATAGAAATTCATTTTTTTGTGGAAAAAGTTATTTTTTTCATCTGAAATTAATTAAGAATGTTTCAAGTATAATTATAATAATTATATTTATTTAAAACTTCTGATGTGATTATATATATATGAGGGCATATAAAACCTCCATGCACTGCCGAATGGTGTCGCTCTTGTGCACTTGTATTCAAATTCAAACTACTTCTTGCTGCAACATTTATTTTTACATTCTCATCATGGATGAGAAGGTATTGGTTTTATGTGAAAAATGACTTTTGATATTTTCATCAAATCTTTACGTTTTGAGACCCCCTGAGTCAGAAAAAAGGGTTTTTACGAAAGTGTCTGTCTGTCTGTAGGTCGTGTGCGGCATAACTCTCGATAGAATTATCAGATTGAATTGAGCTTTGGTACACTTTATCGGAGCCGAAAAAGTAAGGACAAGTTCGTTAACCAGCCACATCCAATCAAAATTGAGGGATTGAGCACTACTTTTGTGTTTTTGAAAATAATTTTTTTAAAAAATCAAAAATTTCAATACTGGTTTTTGATAGTGCTCATAAATCTCTACAAATTATCCTGATAACATTTTTTGATTAAATCAAAATTAGAAATGTCACAGCATATTCAAATTCGAAAAAAGTCAATATCTAAATTCCATTTTCCAGTTAAATATATACGAGATACGAAAAAACGTTATGATACAATATTATTAAATAAATAAAGACCTACAAATTTGAATTGTAACATTTTTTCATAAGATGCATATTTATCTTTTTAATTAAAAAAAAAACTATTGAAAATCCAAAATTCAATTTTTTAGCAATAATATTCGAAACACGAAAAAAACGTAAGAATACAAAGTTGTTCGTTTTAAAAAGATCTACAAATTTTGTCTCACACAGTTTCTGATAAAACATATATTTTTCGTTTCAATTCCAAAAAATACGATTAAAATTCAAAAATTCCATTTTTTAGACAAAATATGAGAGATACAAAAAAAACGTTTAGATGGAAAATTGTTTGCTCACAAATCTCTACAAATTATCCTGATAACATTTTTTGAATTAATCAAAATTAGAAATGTCACAGCATATTCAAATTCGAAAAAACTCAATATCAAAATTCCATTTTCAAGTTAAATTATACGAGATACGAAAAAACGTTATGATACAATATTATTAAATAAATAAAGACCTACAAATTTGAATTGTAACATTTTTTCATAAGATGCATATTTATCTTTTTAATTAAAAAAAAAACTATTGAAAATCCAAAATTCAATTTTTTAGCAATAATATTCGAAACACGATAAAAACGTAAGAATACAAAGTTGTTCGTTTTAAAAAGATCTACAAATTTTGTCTCACACAGTTTCTGATAAAACATATATTTTTCGTTTCAATTACAAAAAATAGGATTAAAATTCAAAAATTCCATTTTTAGACAAAATATGAGAGATACAAAAAAAAACGTTTAGATGGAAAATTGTTTGCCTAAATGAGGTCTACAAATTCTCATTGAGACATTTCGGGACAGGATGTATATTTTAAGTTTTGATTATGAATATTAAAAAAATCCGATTTTTTTCACCAAAATATGTGAGATACGAAATAAGCGTTGTTCTGCAAAATCGTTTCCTTAAATAAAGTCTACGATTGTTTTTCCTTTTTGAGAGATTTGGAAGAAAATAAATTATTTTAATCATGTAATTTATTAAAAAGTTTCTGAAATGTATACAGAAAATCGAGCGCGAAGCGCGAGCGCTATGATGAGAATGTGTTCCTTAAGGCTGATAGAGCCTTAAGTATAAATTGAATTTCCTGTTTCACTTAATTTCAAAAAGAAATTGAGTGACTTTGAGAAAATGTCTAATTCACATCATCTGTGATATTATTATAAAATTGGTTTGAGCTTCATTATCAAATTATAATAAATAAACTTGAATGTATGTGAAGAGCACAAGACCCAGCGCGAAGCGCGAGGTCCAGAAAGAACGGAGCGCGAAGCGCGACGTTCAAAAATTCCGGAGCGCGCAGCGCGACGATCGAGCATTACGGAGCGCGAAGCGCGCGATGAGAATGTGCCCGCGAAGCGGGCAGATTTTTTTTATTAGAAATAGGACAGGGATTTTGACATTAACTTATTATTGTTTCTATAATAAATTGAAAAGTCAACTTTTAACATACCCAGTGTTTTTAACAAGATAAGCGTATTCTTTTTTCCTATATTATTTCAAATTTCTCAATCAATAAATATTAGTAAATAAGTTTTTATAATTATATATTATGTATTATAATTATATATTATTAATATATTTTCTATTTATAATTGGAATTTCTTTGTAATCTTAGAGAATTATTGTATGTATCTATGTTGGACACCCGTGCAGAAATTGCCTAATTTGGTCCGAGTTTGCGATGAGGGCCCGATAAGGTTGCCCACTTGGGGCCGTAGTGGGGAAAATTTTGCGGTTCTGATGAGGGCCAGAGAGGGATGGTTGAAAAATAGTCGCAACGCCATCTATTCTGGTGTTATGAGCGCCATAATTTATGTTGTAATTATTATTTATTTATGCTTTTATGTTGTTGTAGCATTTTATTTCAATTTAGGCATTTGTGAAGTTGAGTGAAATACAATAAAAGTTGAAAAAATTGATCAAAAAATGCCAAAAGCTAAGAGCACTTTACGTGTTCGAAAACACAGGGACATTGCTAGTATTCCTTACTTACGCAATGAAGACCAAGGTAAGCAAATTAATTATAATCATATAACCTTTCCAAACCTCAAATAATTATGATTTATCACTAGCGATTTGCCGTTGAAATTTTCAATGTGAAATTTTTGATCCACGAAATTTTTCACAAAACTTATGGACTTATTTAACAATTTCTGGTTTTTAATAAAAAATCAACATGAATTACAAGCTGCTCCAAGAAGAAAATAATTAATGAAATATATATATATAATCCTTATGAAAAACAATGATGAAAAATTAAATAAATGTGAATTGGTTGACGAATTGCCCATTTATGGATGTATTTTTTATTTTAAACAAAAATATATTTAAATAGATAAGAATCTATATATTGCATATTAAAATTATAAGGGGCCTCATAGGAGCCACATCAGGGCTACAGTAGAGGCATAACTTTGTGGTCCTCATCAGGTTAGACGTTTCATTTCCCATCGGGCGCTAACGGGATTGCCTCATCAGGGCCCCATTTAGCCCCATTAGGGCCCGAAGGACGCCACACTTAAATTTCTGCACGGGCACTTGTGTTTATCAATTGCTTTCCGCATCATCAGTAATACTTATATAAATTTAAGTAGAAAACTTTTTTAAATTTCGTAAAGTAATAAAGTTTAATAATTTATTTTGAATGAAAATTATTAACAGATTAGCAGGAATCGTCATTTATTTCCCAAATAATTACATGGCGTTGTGCAAAAGATCAAATAAAAAATGGGAAATGTACAACGATTTGTCGAATGGAAAAATTTCATTTGATCCACGAAAAACCGTGACATTGCACGCCGCAATATACATAAAAATTTAATAAAATTAAAAAATCTCTTCCAAAACCAAAAGTAATTTGAATGAATGTTATAAATTTTATTTCAACCATTATCGTTCTTTCTTAAAAAATATCTTAGGAATAATATAATTTTCAAGAGTTTTGGACTTTTTCTAGCATAAGTAACTTATAAAAAAAATATAAATAAGAGAAAGATATTTTTATGTGATATGGATTAGAACTACACAATTCGACAATAACATTGTATTATAAGTGTTTAATACGTACGTAAAATTTAAAAAATCTAAAGGGTTGTTATTAACTCACTTTTTACATGACAGTATAAATATTAACCAACGTTAGGAAATACGAAACTGTGATTGGAATCCATCCAAAAACTCACTATACAATGTATTCTTCAAAAGTACAGAGAAATTTAAATTATAAGTTAAGAATTTATTTTTTATTCAATATAAGAATGTTTAATTATCAAACAATAAATATTTATGAATCTAGAATTATGGAGCATGAAAAATAATGTATTATTATAATATTTGCATGTGCTATTACTCTCTAAATTTGAATCAGTCAAAATCTACTGATTATCAGTGAAATTTGACTGATTCAAATAGCTAAAAAGAGGTTACTGTAAATCAGTCAAATTTCACTGATTATTTCAGTGAAAATTGACTGATTTGACAGTGAAAAATATATTCATTTAAGTAATGGGATTTTTTATTGAAAATTTCATACATGTATTCAATTTTTTACTCAAATAATATTTTTAAACGTATTTCAACTCGTGCGATAGACGGCAAATGTCCAACAATCTAAGGTCGTCACAATTTAGCTTCTAGCTTCGAAACCATGATAGATTTTTTTAGTGTTGTAGGCATAGCCAATAGTTTTTTACATTCGAAGGTAAAAATTAATATCTTAATTAATACCATCTTTATTTGCAACTAGTTTAATTATAAAAACTTATTTACTAATATTTATTGATTAAGAAATTTGAAATAATATAGGAAAAAAGAATACGCTTATCTTGTTGAAAACACTGGGTATGTTAAAAATTGACTTTTCAATTTATTATAGAAACAATAATAAGTTAATGTCAAAATCCCTGTCCTATTTCTAATAAAAAAAAATAACTGTTGCAGTAAAAAGTAGTTTGAATTTGAATACAAGTGCACAAGAGCGACACCATTCGGCAGTTGTGACGATTGCTGATTTCGTCACCAGAGCGCGCTTTTAAACTGGAGGGAATTTTCAAATTATGCTTAGAATTAAAAGGTTAAGTAAATTAAAATAAAATAATATTGTTTTATTTTATTTTAACAATAAAGTAAAGAAATTTGTTTTAAGAGATTGGCTAGACTTAAGAGTGACTCGACATGAATAACATTCTTGTTTATAAATATTTACATTGGATGAGAGTTATTATGCTGATTGGGAAGAGTGTGATTAGCCTTTCATTTAATTATTATGAGTTTTCTAAGAAGTAATTATTTTTGTTAGTAGTAGGCTTTCTTCAAAGACTTCTTAAAAATTATTATTTGCATCGTAGAAATCCAACTTAATCTAAGGTCCTAAGGTTTCATATAATTGTTTATTTAAGAATGAACCAGGCGACTGGTTGTCGCGACTAACGTTCAATAAATTAAACATATCAAGTTTTATATTTGACAGGATATTTTCCTGTGCAACTTATCAATTTTAACGAGTTAGATTTCTAGCGAATTCGAAATGCGTGAAACGTGATATGAAGCTCATGCGGCATACTTTGATGTAGAAAAACACGTGCGCTCTAGGAATCTAGTAGTAGGGAAAGTAATCTAGGAATTATGCTAATAAGTAGGGATAAAAAATAAGTTTGATTGGCTGGTCGCACTTGACCTAATTAGTGGGAGGACGCAGAAAGGGTGCGCAATTACACATGTGACGGTGAAGCCTAGGAGACTTCATCGCGAGATTCAGATTGATCTGGACCACTTGATCGATTGATCCGCGCGCGAGATCGTTTTAAGCTATAAGTAAAAAAAAGGACTTAGAGTTTTTTGTTACTTATCATCTTTGTAATCTTAATAAGAATATAAAGTCATTAATGCTTATAATATATTTGAATTAAATAAATATAGTAGTTTGAGCTATTGTGTACAATAAATTAATTAAGTGTAATTAATTTAATATACCTCTGATTTCATTTTCTTTTTAAATAAGTAAAACTTATTTCAACGAATTAATTTCACTCCGACAAGGTGAGTTTCCACTCTTTGATGTGGTGAGCTCACACCCAGTCTTCACAATTGGAAATTATTATTATTGAAATTCAAAAGTTCCCGCTAAAAGTGACTCGGCGCGTTACACAGTGCATGTAGGTTTTATATGCCCTCATATATATATAATCACATCAGAAGTTTTAAATAAATATAATTATTATAATTATTCTTGAAACATTCTTAATTAATTTCAGATGAAAAAAATAACTTTTTCCACAAAAAAATGAATTTCCATTTTCTATAAACAAAATAAGTTCAAAATAAGCACGAAAGAGGTTATATAGATGCAAGGCTAGTGAAATTATAAAATTCTGTATCTTTTTTAATTTTGACCACCAAAACATAAAAGCCACCACCTAACGACCACCAAACGACCACCAAACGATTCGACATCAAATTTTTGAAAAACATTAAAGTGTAGTGCAAGCGTGAAGTTAGCACTACAATTTTCAAAATTTTATATTTTTTTTATTTTCAACCACCAAACATTAAAAACCACCACCTAACGACCACCAAACAACCACCAAACGACTCCAAAAGAAATTTTTGGAAAATTTTAAAAAGTGTAGTGCAAGCGTGAAGTTAGCACTACAATTTTCAAAATTTTATATTTTTTTTATTTTCAACCACCAAACATTAAAAACCACCACCTAACGACCACCAAACGATTCCAAAAATAAAAAGTACGATATTTAATAGTTGCAGTGCTAACTTCACAGACATGTCGGTTTCAGATCTGGGATCACTGCTTGGTACCAGTTAACTAGTGATGGTTGGTGATGGGAAATATCGGTAAAAAAACGTATCGATACATATCGATATTTATCAATAACACCCCCCACTCTTTGCCATCCTAACCTGACTTTATTTAACAGTTTGTAAAATTAATAAAAAAATTTAATTAATGACAAATCGAAATACAATAAAAAAATACAAGAAATACAAAAGTTATTTATTTATAGTTGCTATATTTCTCAATTTTGGAGTTAAAGAAATATAATAAAATGATTGAAATTGAACATTTTTTAAAATTATTAACACTATTAAAAATAATTGAAGATGATCAGAATATAAATATCAATATTCAGTGCAAGTCGTGGCCGTTGAACGGTGTCCACTCATTTTCAATTCGATGCTTTGGCGCCTTTAACTTACTGACTTCTACATATTTCTTCCAGGTTCCAGCTTGTGCTAACAAAATGGTCTTCAATGGGCCTGAACAGAATGAAGACTTAATTTTCTTTAATTCTAAACTTATGGTGCTTTTTTTATACCTCTCCGGCTGCGGCTCGAGAAATTCATTTACTGTACTTTATTGGTCCATTCCGTTTCTTAACAGGATTTAACAGAATGAGCTAATCAATTTCTGTAAATGAATTTGCCAGCCCGCAGCCGGCCGAAAAAGTATAAAAAAAGTACAAAAAAAGACAACTGAATTCCTGCGTATTAGGCATGGTAGGATGGTAGGTATAAAACGCCAAATAAAAATAACATCTAATTAATGATAGAAAGTCGTTCTAATTTGCAAGTTTTTTTATTTTATTTCAAAATTCAGAAAACTAATAAAACCTTTTAGTTTTTATAATTGCTTAAGTAACTGTATGGATAGAATTGATTGATCGATAGAGAGGATTTGTCATCGAACGTACAGAATTCGTGAGACTCCACAAAATGTTATTTTTAATACAGACATCAATTTTTACAATTGTGTTCATATTAACGATAATAATTGACACAACAACAGCTGCTTTCGCGTAAGTAAACACTTTTTGTTTTACAATGTTTAAATCTATGTATTCTATTTTACTATTAGATTCTTGAATTTTTAATATAATTTATCATTCCGAGCACTTCTGATGCATTTAATATATATTTCTAATTTACATATGTAAATTACGTTTCAGCGTTGATATTTATAAGCAAAATCCCACTAGTTTGCGGAAATTTAAAAAGTTTGCAAAATCTACTGACAACGCAAGTGAATCCATCGTGCTGTATAAATTTATGGATGTACGTGTAAATTAAATAATAAATTCATATCAATATATGTAATTTATAAAAATTATAATTTTTTCTCTGAATTAATGTTTAATGATATTTTTCACGTAGTCAGAATATTATGGAAAAATTAGTATCGGACATCCAGCAAAAGAATTTAAAATAGTCTTCGATACAACTTGGGGCGATTCTTGGGTCCCTTCAGAAAGATGCAGTATATCAGAAATTGCCTGCAGTAAGAATTATTAAGTTGAAATAAATCATGATTATAAAATTTCCCCAATTAAAACTATTTTTTTCAGTGGTCCATACTAGATATGACAGTACAAAATCCTCCACTTATCAGGCTGATGGAACACCAATAAACATTACCACAGAAACTTTTTCCCTCCTGGGATTTTTATCTCGAGACGATTTCCATGTAAGATAAACTGCAAACTATTAACTTTATCATTGCAATATTACTTAATCGGAAATAAAAAATATCCGATGTTCACAGTTACCCCACAAAAAGTTGCAAAATCAAACTTTCATCGAAATGACTCACATGTCGAAGTCATTTATTAGTGCTAAAGCAGATGGAATTATTGGCTTAGGATTCCAGCCGCTGAGTTATCCAAATACGATACCATTCTTTTACAATCTTTTTAAACAAAAAGTTGTGTCAGAAAATGTATTCACAATTTATATGAACAGGTTATATTTAGTACAATATTTTTCTGGAATTCGTTATACTCTAATCGTGTCTACATCAATTATAACTGATTTTTATTTTAACAATTCAGAGATGAGACAACAGAAAAAGCTGGTAAACTGATCCTAGGAGGTACACAACGGAAACATGTCAAAGAAGAAACACTAACTTACTTACAAGTAACTGAAAAAGTTTATTGGAAAATCCAATTAGATCGGTTAGTATGTTTTGTTACATAATCGCTAAAAATCGAAATTTATTGAAATTAGACATCTATTCGTAACTGAATAATCCGAAGTCTTTTTTTTATTCAATTAGTGATGGTTAATATTTCCAAGTTCAGAAAATATATGTAAGTATAGTTTAATTATAGTGATTTGATTGTTTTATATTGTATCATTTTCAGTATTACAGTTGAAACTGGAACGAAAACTTTCGTCATTACTGAAAGTAGTAACGCAATTATGGATTCGAGTGTAAGCACTATAAGGGGACCTAAAAAAGACATTGAGCGAATAAATACTTTAATAAATGCCAAGAATATTTCTCCTAAATTCGGCAGATACGTTGTAAGTTTTTAATGTAGTTTTAATATACTTTTCAGCATTAAAGATACTTTTCATTTTTATTTATGGTACGAATTTATAAATTTATTATTATTTTATAATTATAATAATATAATATATTATTATAATATATTATATTATTAATTTTATATTTATATTATAAATTTATTTCTACGAATTTACAATATTTTTTAACTTTTAGGTGAAGTGCAGGGAATACGCGAAACTACCTCATTTAACTTTTACCATTGGTGGCAAAGATTTTATCATTGAATCAAAATATTACGTTCAGAGAGTAAGCGTTAAATCTATAAATTTAAAAAATCTGCACTCCATTTGAAAAATATAATATACTCTTAATTATTTTTTAGCTGAATTTTGACAGTATCGAAATTTGTCTCTCACCTTTTATCGAATCAGATGTTATAGATGTATGGGAACTCGGTGGTGCCTTTTTAATGCAATTTTATACGGAATATTATTTCGATGGACGAGTCGCAATTGGTGAAACTAAATTTTGAAATGATGCCTTTAATACGATGTATGATTCAGATTACGTGACTTTGGTAATTGCAATTACAGTTTCAAAGTACAGTCTATAAAATTATTCAAAACCAAGTGACTGAAATTGATTTTCTGTACATACCAAACTGCCTTTCTCTGCTCTTTTTTATGTCTGTCTTATACAGAAACCCTATTTTTATCATTATTTTACGAATAATCTTACGCACTGCACTTACCAACATACCAACGTCATGTGGTCTTGCTGATCCATAACCTCAAACAGTCTCTAAATTTTTTAAATATTTACAAATACTTTTTATATTCATATAATATTTTTATCTTTATACTATTTTTTGTATTGAATTGAAATAAACAAACAAAATTTATTTTCTGAAGACGTTTTTACCATTTTCATTTTGTACATATGCCATTTTTATATTTCACTTCACGCCTGCTTTATTTTTTCCAGTTCACTTGTAATAACTCCTAGACGCTCTTCGATGTTTTGCAAGCTGTTCACAATTTCTTTCTCAGTCCATTCTTGATCCTTAACTTTTTTAACAACAGATTGGAGTGATAATTTCGCACTACCCAACATTGATCTTTTTTGCACAGCAGTACAATTTCGAGAACAGTGCTCATAAGCTCTTGCCAATTTGATACACACCTCTAATACGCTTTGCACAGAGTCAACTTGTTGAAACATCTTTGGATCAGAAATTGCAGCTCTAAATGCTCTCTGTAAATATTGAGCTGTTTTCTGATTACTAATATCATTATCATTTAAAGCGTTTAGTTCAGCATAGAGTCGCCATATTTCTGAATTATTTGGAATCAAGGAAGTGATTCGACCAAAAAGTTCTAAAGCTTTTGGTAAAGTCTTTCTTGCAGAATTTTCTTCTGCGTCATTAATATCCTCAATAATTGCTTTAGATAAAATATGAAGAATCTGGACATCCAAATGCTGACCTTTAATATCCAAAATTCGATGGTAACAACGAATCACTTCTGAAAATCGACCCAAGTCGATACTGACGACCATTAAATTATCCCAGACTTCCCATCGGTCGTAATTGCATTTAATAGCATCCTGAAGTGCTCTATAAGCTCTTTGCTTATCTCCCAATTTAATATAGGCTTTCGCCAAGTTGTTCCAGACCTCGAAGTTCTAGAAAAATATGAATTTTTCATTGAATTAAAATAATATAAATTTTATTACTTAGAAGTTATAAAAAAATGATGGGTTATTTGAACCGTTTGTTCTAACGAGCAGTATCTTCTATAGGCAGTTGCTGCTAATTTCCAATCTTCGATTTCCAAACAAGCAAACCCAAGTCTTGACCAAACATTTTCCTGAATACTGTTCAACTCAACAGATAGTTTTAAGTGTGGCACCGCTTCTTTATACTGTAAAAGATTCCCAAATTTAAATTCAATAAAATTTATCTCTTACAAATAAAATAAAAGTACATTTTTCTTCCTGAAGTAATACAAGCCCCAGTGTCGTTGTGCTCGACTGCACTTCTCTCCAGACAATTTCCAGGCAGTTTCATAATGTTTTTCTTCATCTGTAGCATCTCCAAGTAAACACCACAATTTTATTGTGGGTTTCTTAGCAATCTCTTGTTTTATAATTTCTGCTGCCTGGAAAAGTTAAACAAAATTGAAATTAAATCAAACTAATTTTTAAACCATTTATGAATTTTAATTATTATTTGAAATAATACTATGTTGCAATTACTTTTTGCCTTAAATTTAAAATAGTATAACAAACAATAACATCTTCCCAGAGATGAAGATCTAAGTAGAGATCAAGGGCTCCCTTCACAAGTCCCATGTTTAGTTTCTGATCAGCGAGAACTTTTCTGAAAGCCCACTTGGGTTTCATACCACTAATGAAGAACAAATCCATCCTGTGTGAAATCTGAACTTTTTCGTCATTTAACTGATCAATTAAGTATTCCATTTGTGCTATCGATCTCTCAATCGTTCTCTTGTGGTTCGACTCCAAAATGCATCTTTGATACAATGAGGATATTTTTAGAGGCCAATTGTTCTTGGTTTCTATTACTCTCTGAAATATACGATTTCATAATAGTTCTTTGTAAATTCTCTGTTAAGCCAAAAACCTATAATTACCGTTAAGTAGGGTGTAATTTCTTCGATGGTGAGCTGATCTTTCGGTTGAGACACTTGAAGCTGGAAACTACAAAAAATTATCTTGGTTTTTAATGAAATAAGTAAATTTAAACATCTAAGAAAAGTTTTTTAAAAGAACATACTCAAGTTTTAGCAAAAAAAAATTATATGTAAATTATTGATATAAAAAAGGATTGAAAGCCTTACTATTTAGTAAGGATGATAGCTTCTTCAACGGAGCCCAGCTCCACATTTTCCCCTTCTTCGGAAAACTTAATCTTTTCCAATCTAAGATCATCGTTTAAATTTAGAGCAACTGGCATATCATCGCAAATTCTCGAGGGAAATGATTCTTTTGCGATTTCAACTTTAAGGAATAATTGTGCCTTTTCCATTTGTTGATATTTCGTGCGAATTCCCAGAGCACCTTGGAGTTCTAAATTCAACTCTGCAGTATTTTTTGCTATGTCTAAATGCTTTTCTGAACTTTGAGTTCGTCTATAATGCAAATAAAAATGTGTTACTTCTAAATTAAAGATAGTTTTGAGGCAAAGATTTTCCAAGACATTGGATTGAGAAATACTTTCAATTAGTTTCTCAGACTCGTCAAATATTAGTGCTGAACTTTCCTCTAGAGTTAGTTGATGAACGAGGTTCGCTCTGAGAAGCCACCATTTACAAGTTTCGAAAGTAGATTGTAATTCCTTGCTATAGAAGATTATTTTGGCGAGGTATAAAAATTCTGGCTTAATCATATTTTCGTTGCATTCATCGTGCAATGATAAAATTTCTAAAGCTGTATCCCTTATAAATGAAAAATAATCAATTTCCTTTTTTGATTGAGGACCCGTCCAGTTTTGTTGAATAAAGAAAAGCAAAGAGGCAATTCCAGCACAAAGCCATTCTAAATGTGCATTTGATTCTGATTTTATAGCTTCTATTATTTTTCGTTTAATATCATCGACGTCTGAAATTATTTTTAAAAAAGAAGACGAAATAATTGCCTCATATTTTGCATCCAAAACCTCCTTCATAACAGGAGGTAATTCAAAATCTAGAACAGAAAGCAATTTTGTACAGTCCTTGAATTATAAATATATTTAGTTATTTAATTTTGAATTTTTATCATTTCATTCGTTTCTAGTACAAATATTATTTACATAAAGTCAGCCGCATTTATTCACTTCAATGATAGTAAATAATGCTTTAAGGTTATGTTTACTGTTTATTAAATTCACAAAATATAAAATTTGTAGTAAATTATATGGAGCTAAAAAATACAATTCATGATTTAAGTAAATTTTAAAATTTCACTACTTAAGTAGAAGAGCAATACACGGTTTGCATAAAAAACAAAAATTGCTTACTCACCATCATCAACATAATTTGTTAAAAGATAAGTTTCTAATCTTTTCAGCGGCTGCATTTTTAGACAGCAAATTAAAATTCAAATTAGTTATTATTTATTTATTGCTAAGTACGATTTCACGACATTCACGTGTTCGGCCGTTCGGCGTGATCAGGCGTGATTAGAAACATAACCTCATTTTACAAACAAACGCATCAAAATAAAAGACCACCGTCAAGTTAGCACGCCGACTATGAAAATTTCGATTTTTTTTATGGAATAGTTTGGTGGTCGTTTGGTGGTCGTTTGGTGGTGTTTGGTAGTCTACTTTTGTCGTTTGGTGGACAAAATTGAAAAAGTTATAAGGTTTTCAAAATCATGAGTAGCACCCCATATTTTGGAATTTTTCAAAAATTCTTTTTGATATCGTTTGGTGGTCGTTTGGTGGCGTTTGGTAGTCCATTTTCAACGTTTGGTGGTCAAAATTAGAAAAATTATTAAGTTTATAACATTGTGATGATATTCTGAAATTACAAGAACATTTTATTAATAGTTTTTTCAAAGATATTTTGTCGTGTTTGTTATTTTATTTTGTGTTTTTTGTTATCAATATTAAACGATTTGGATTGATTCCTTAATAAATATTAGAGAAAATATATTGTTGTGAAGTAATTGCTCCACGCGCACAACCCGCACAACAGACGTCCCTGCACCACCCTGCACTCTCTTAGACTTAGCGGGAAATTTAAATCCAAAATAAACTGACTCTCACTAGAGAAGCTATTTGGTACTATGATTACTAACAGAAGGTTACTTAAAAGGTACACTTTTTATTAATAATATTTAATAGAATAATGGCATGCCTTGTAAAGCAGCCTTTGCACCTTTATAAATTGATATAAGTAGTGGATAGTTCGTTTCTACAACCTTCGATTGTAAGTTTTTTGGCACTGATTTTCATTTTCAACTTTTTTGTTAACTTTTTTGAAATCTCTAAATACTACTTGTAAAAACCCTGTCGCTCAGAAAAAAATCTTTCAACCTTGACGAGTCTCCTTGGTGCATATTTCGGATTGGAATAATTTCGAATCGTTCTATATCGTTTTTACACCTTGAAAACAGTAGAAGATATGGAAAATTTGGCCAAATTTTTCGAATTTTATAAAAGTGGAGGTGTTCCAAGCCCTCTAAAAAACCTGTCAAAACAAAATTTGTTATGAAAATTGAAGGGTTGAAATTTCTGCAATGCACTTAAGGATTCGGTTTGAAAAGTTAGTTCAGATTGAGTTCGCATTTAATTAGGTTTAGAATTTTTCGGATAGCACGGAATCAGTCGATTTGAAATGTTGGGTCGAAATGACGGCGATTGGTATATTCCAAATGAAAGAAGAAACTCAATTTATTTAAGGCTTTATCGGCCTTAAGGAGCATATTCTCATCGTAATACTCGTGTTTTGCGCTAAATTTTTAGTTTATCTGTTAGAGCCACAATTACATTTTTGAAAATGTTGAAAAGTCCTTTTTATATGCATTCGATAAATATCGATGGTATCGATAAATACCCTATCAACTTTTCTCTTCTTTTTTCAAATCTTTTAAAAACAGTGGTGTAATTTAATCGAATAAAGGAAACTATTAAATTCGTTAGAAAAATTAGTATAAAAAGAATAAATTTCAGAACCTAAATAACGAATTGGTAAAAAATTTTGACATTCAAATTATTAAGTAGAAGAGCATATCTCTAAGTAAGGAAGATATAGAAATTCTATAGATTAAAAGTTCATATTAAAGTTAAACGACAGTATAGATTTTTTAAAGAAGAGGGATACAGATAAATATGACTAATGATTAATAATAATATAGTGTAATTGTATATTTTTATAAAAGTAATTGACACAGTGAAAGATGTTGACTCTCAATTTCCAATATGTAGTATTACTATTACTATATAATACTACAAAGTATTCTATACTACTAAAGTATTCAGTTAAACGTCTTTGTAATTTTGCTAGAAATCAAATAAATACTTTTATTCCCCAATTATATTACTACTCTTAGAAAAAGGCCTCCACCGGGATCCATATATTTCACATACTCTTAGAAAAGTCGACGAAACAACAGGTAATAGCATCAATAATAAATGGGAATCATTAATTAATCACACTTGCAGCCTCCAAATTGCAGACACAGTTGGTGTTTTAAACTGTCCTTAAATTCTAATACTGGTCCCGATTCGTTCCAAACAGTTGTACACGTTCCAAATATATTAATTATATTTTTTACAAATTTCAATAAATATTGTTCACAAAACACAAGAATCTTATTTTTAAAATACTGTCAAAAATACCGCAGGCCAACTAATCTTGTATAGAAGATTTTTCAAATGCAATTCATATCATGCATTATTAGAATTAAAAAAAATATTAGCAATTTCAAAAAAAAAGTTTCTATTATTTTACTCTACTCTAGATCTTTAGAATAAGATCTTTTGATCTTAGAAAATAAATAAATAAATAATTCTTTGCGACGACTTGTTCTACGAGCCCCCGCGTCTTGGATTATCGACATGATTGCAATTTCATCCTTTAAGTTATAATTTAATACTGAATAGCTATTACGCAAAATAATTTCAATCGATTACACCAAAAGCTTAAAATCTATCAGGTTTCAATAAGTCTTTTTTATTTTTTAATGCTTCTTTAACCGACTTAAAGCCTTTTGAAGACAACTAAAGCATCTTTTTTCCATAAATATGGCTCAAAACATATCGCAATTTTCGTAGACGCTTTGCATCTGATTTCTGCATTTTGGATTAAAGTTTTTAGATAGTATAAATTATTTTATATAATATCATGAAAGATAGGTGGAAAATTCTAAAAGTAAAAAGAGCTTAAATTATCTTTCATTGTTAAACAGTGTTGTTATTTTCGTTGTAGTTATCAGTAGACTCTTTTTTAGAGGCAATTAGGTTCTCCCACTGCGCTATCAACGTGCTTCGACGTCTTGGATTCGGCTAAAAAATGGAAATTATTAATTTTAACTATACCTTTCTTTTATAGTTCATAGAGTAAATTTTAATTTTAGAATCCTTAACAAATTTGATCTTGTATATTAAACAATCTACTTATAATACCATAAAAACGATTTATAAACAGAAAATTGTGATAAAATATTCAATTAATGTTCTACCTTATGCCTTGCTTTATTTTCCTTTTCTACTTCATCTTCATTTAAAGTATTAGTAGATGTACCGCTCCTTAACGAACTATTACCATCATAGATGTCTGAGTCGTTGTCGTTTCCTATATCTAATAAATTCGGTTGAGACTTTGCTAGCATTTGCGATCTCATTAATCTAAAAATTAAAATTAATTTTTTAATCTTACAAGCACTAAAAACCATTTTAAATAAAAATAAATTACAAAAATGTAAATTTAATTGATAGATATTTTAATTATAATGTGTTGACCTTAATTCGTTTTCTCGTTCTTTCATCTCGGTGAGTTCTTTTTGAATTTTTTTTTCCACTGGTACGTAGCCTTTTCTCGTGGGCCTGACTTTGGGTTCATCAGGCTCAATTTTTATTTCCAGACTTCTATTGAAGGCCTTTAAACTGAGAGGATTTAAAGTAATAGTAGGTACAGGAGTCTGTTTGATAAATTCATTATTAGAAGCTGGCTGTGACTTATAAATTTTCCCTCGAGTTGCTAAGAACCTGTGCATCAACCCTTTTTGGCTAGGTGTCGTTGCAAATCGAAGAGGTGTGGGTGTTGTTCGAGTTGAAATAACACCATTCGTCATTTTTGGTGTTAAAGTCGGAGCTGATGGGGTTGTAGGGGAAGTTACTGTTTCTAAAATTTGTGGAGTGGAAGTTGTCCTTTTCAATTTTCCGGATGCAAGAGCTTGTGGCATTCGTCGAACCTAAAAAACGAGATATATATTGTTTATTATGTATAGAATTATATAAAATTAATTTTTCATTTATATGAAGGGTAGAATTCTTTAATTTGACACTTGCAGCACGTGTTTCATACGAAAAATTTTGTTAGTTAAGACATAATTGCCGATTTCGGGTAGATTGCTCATTTCGAGACCGAGATTCTCAAAAACATAGCGATTTACCTATTATAGTAAACTTTATTAGTTACGTTCCAGTTATTTTAACAGTTATTCGATGATGAATTAAAACGAAAGGCTAATTTTGTTAAATCTTGGCGACCTAATTATAATACAATAAAGTACAATTATATATGCTCAACAGAGAGTCTAGTCTACTTTTTACGTAAATTTGAAAAGGATAATTTGTTTTAATTAAACGAACAAGCAACAAAAACAAAAAAATAAAATGCAGTTTTAATAATTAAAAATTTTGATAGAATTATACGATGTTAACAAAATTTATCTTCTTAAGAGTAGGTTTTACAACTTGAGTTATCAATAATTTATATTTTTACTTTGCAGCAAGGTATAAATAAGTTGTAAAATACATTGTAAATATAATCTCCTTTCGTCATCATATGAGTAAAGTTATATAAAATTCTTGTCCTTTTTATAATGATGACCACTTATGATAAAATCGATAATATAATATGAATCTGCTGATTGAGCGTATAAATTCATTTCCGTTGTATTCGAGCAATTTAATCAAAGTGATAGTGTTTGAATTGCACTGAAGAACTTGCAGATAAGATGTGATTGCGGAAGATTGTGTGTGACAACTGTTCACAAAAATCATAAACCAATTTTGTTCAGACAAGATATATGTATGTAAATTTTTGTATGAATGTCCTTTTGTTCGCTACGAAAAACAAATGATTCTAAGAATTAATGAAAATATCAGTCGCTTTTCAAATGAGTAAATTATTATTTCGAAACAATTCTTCATTATCTTTTGTATTCTCGAGTCATTTTTATCTTATATTTTAGATCAGAGTTTTTAAAACATCAAATATTTTAACAGTTTTTTGTCATTAGATATTTATAAATAATGACGAAATTTAAAAATTAAATCATTAAGAATAATCTTAATCCTATAAATAAGTAGTCACAATCTAAAAAGATTATTCCTACAATTTATATCACTCGTAACGTTCCATATATCACTTTCTGCTTTGAATTAAAGGAGTTTACATTTATTTTTAGAGAAATATGATCAATTATTATGCAAGTCAGAATTTATTATGCAGGTGACATTTCATTTATAAAGAAATTGATACATTTGTGGTTGTGGAACTTGTTTCGCATGTAAAACTTGAAAGAGCAATAAGGTTCTATTCGAAATAATTATCCAACTAATTTCTAGATAATCATTTTTTTATTATTTATGAAAGTACCTTTGAATCGACAGTTTCATGGGACGTTGTTTTTATGCTGCCTACGGTACGAAGTTCGTGTTCTCTTTCTGTAACTTCTTCTATTTCTTTTTGGATTCTGTCAGTCGCCTTCTTGAGCTGCTCAAGTCTATGTTCTGCCTGAAAAAATAAGAAAAATAGTTTATTTTAATTTGCAGTATTATCAAAATCACAGAAATCATAAGTATATAAAATTTTACTTCCAAAAGACAATGATAAAAACAGTAAAATCTGTTATCAAGCCATCTTAATAAAAATGACAGCCACTGATAAATAATTTAAACAGATATAAAAGCGGTATATCGATGTTACAACGTAGTAAACTCTGAATCTTGATTTATCCTTTAGGTAAATTCGAGACGCTGAATTCTTTAGAATGGTGAATCAGACATGAATCACGAGAGTCAAGGATTAAAGAAATCCTTTACGTTTTCCAATAATCTTTACTCCCACGAATTTTTAAAGAGTTAAATCCTTAGATTAAATCACTTGATTTATTTACTTGAATAAAGGAAAAAATGAGCTTAATAGAAATTCTTCTAAACTAAGAAGAAAAAAATTCAAACTGAATAAAAAGTAGATTCTACTCGATTTGAGAAAAATGAAATAACTAGATGATAAAGTAAAGAATTAAAGCCTGCTAAAACTTAATAAAATTATAACTGAGCAGGCACCTGCTATGAAGAGAAAATAATTATAAACAAGCCATATAGAGAGGAAGAGTCGTAAAAAGTGTCTTCAAGCTACTTTGAAAGAATATAATACATGGTACTAAATGTTACTGAAACCTTAGAGAGGATCTCTTTTTCCCAAAGTATGAAATTACAATGAAAATTAAATTATAAAATGGATTTCGGAGTCGTTTGACGTTTACGAATAGTTCCGCGATTAACGGTAACAAAATTGCACAAAAATAGCTGCATACGATTGTGCGATTAGCCACTGTAACCGAAGCGTTCATGACCTCTCAAGTGTTACGGTTAAGTTGCTTGAAAATTGGAAACACCTTCAACTAAAATATATAATAGAATTCAACTTGAAAAGGAAAAAAACAATACGTACTATAAATTGATTTTCATTTAAATTAGTTTTATCAAAACGCACGTGTACGTTTCCTCGAGAGAACTGAATCAAAGACAAGTTTATGGAACTACTTGGCGAGAACTGAAAAGAGAGGAGGAAGGAATGCTGCTCGTAGAGTCAGAGCGTTGGTTAACTGTAACCCACGACTGTTTCCTTTCTAAAAAAAATGGGCCATGGATCTGAGATGAGAGAAGCGCTCATCAGTTTCTTAAAATTCGCAACGATGTCCTGCGAAAATTTTCAAAAAATGAAGAAAGTTGCCTTTCTACTTCTCATCAACACCTGCAGGTTCCTCAGGATGATATATTGCCTGGGTGTGAAAGATGCGGCTAGACGATCGCAAATCAGCAGCGGAAAAAGTCTCTTCGCCTCATTTCACTATGTGACATTCATCTTATTTCATATTTTTCTCTATTATTTTCCTTTTGCACAGACGAAGAAAAATCTAGAATGAGATGAATGTATGATATTGTCGTATAGTAGAGTGAGACGAAGAGACCGTTTCCACTGCTGATTTGCGATCGTCTGGCCGTACCTTTAAGCAAGTCCTTCCTTGAGTTGGTAGTAATTAAACGTCAAGTAGTAAGTGGACACTTTAACGACTTGTAAAGTAGAAACACATTAGAATGAGTTTCTTAATTTTGACTGACAGGAACCCGACTGACAGCACCTGGATATCTGAAATTAACGAGATTCTATATTAGTTTTGAAACATAATATTAAGAACATCTTAGTTTTAATTACTTGACAAAATCTATTGTTCCTTTTTTGATAAGTTTATAAAAAGAACATTTAGAATTCTATACTATCTATTTTTACATTTCTACAATAACATTTATAACTTTGAAATTAAGAAATTTTGAAAATTCAATATCAGAAATGAAAATTCACAACGAAATTGACTGCGAATTGCGTATTTTAAAATTGCAGATTCAAAATATTTTCGTTTAATTGTGTTGTGGGCATTTGAATCGGTAAGCTTTTCCAATCAGCAATTCGATCCCAGACCAATTAAATCATTACTTTGTTAAATTGTTTTTACGCTTCTTCCATTCGTAAAAATTTGTTTTACTGATGTTAATCGTGATTTCACAATTGAGATGAACAATTCATGAAACGTATTTTGACGATTCAAATTTTATGGACTATGTCACTTAATCGTAAAACTACGATTCAACGTCATGGAAACAAATTTATACGATTGAAAAGTCCTGAACGCAATTCAACAATGTTTCGATGCAATCGTTTTCGGATAAAGCTGCAGATTCAGAAATATTCAATCTTGAATTTTAAGATACGCAATTCACAGAAATTTCAATCAATCGTTTCTTTTTTCCTGGGTACGTTTCGTGAATTGTTCATCTGAATTGTGAAATTACGGTTAATATCAGTAAAACAAATTTTTACTATTGGAAGAAGAGTAAAACCAATTCAACAAAGTAACGATTTAATCGGTCTGGGATCAAATTGCCGATTGAAAAATACATATAAAAATATAAAAAAATAATAGAGCTGCCAATATCAAATTTTTCTAGTTCAATCTCAAGTGAATGAAAACTTTAAAAGTCCTAATAAGTCCCAGAAAGACAATACAACATAGCAAAAAGAGAAAATCTCATCATTTCTCTATCTAAATAATTCTTTTTCTATAGTAAACTCTCTCGTTGGCCATAAGATACTTTAGGAACAATTAATCCTGGGAATGGTAGTGAAATTTCAGCAATAGAACCGAGAATGGTTCGGCGCTATGCATATGTCGTTCAAGTTTCATTTTCACGCATAAGTGTTTAACGCCTAGAGAAAGTAAAAATAATCAAAGAATGAGTATATACGAGTTATAAAAGAAAATGAATTTTATTTCCCTTATATACAGATTTATTGTATCTTCTATTACACCAAATATTCTCAATTTCAACACTTGAAAGCCGTAATCAAAGATACTACCTCGTTATATTTTAGGATAAACTCTCAAGAACCGAAAGCTAAGTTGTTTAGAAAATACCGCTCATAAACGAGAATTTATTCGCAACCACCTTTAGATAATCGTCGTGCAGAGAAAATTACGAAAGAGAAACTCAAATCTTAGTATATAAATATATGCAAAATTCCCATAATTATTAAGAATCTAATACACATACATCCAAGAATTCATTTTAGTGATTTTAAAATAAATTTTAATGACTTTCTCAAATTTCTTTAAAAAATTTATTTATGATCAAGAAAAATTCTAGGTTTCAAGATTCATATAATCACTAGTTTTGGTTAAAAATAGTTGCAAAAAATATAACTGATCTTTATAATTATCGTTACAGTAAAATTTCAGCATTGGTTTAATTAAAACTTCTCTCAAATTTTTGAATGAAATTATAGCTTTTGTGAACATATCTTTTACATTTTTTTATAGCATCAAATAATATAACGGCTGAATTAATAATTCCCTTGATGTAGAATTCTGTCACCATACAATACTGGTTTTCAGTTTTTTAAATATCTTCTAACGGCGAGAATAAATTTTCCTCGTTGTCAGTATGTAAAAACGAAAAAAGTAAGTCCTTAAAAGCGACTCTACTCTCTCCAAGAAAGCTAATAGAAATCTGTGATAGAAAACTGTGATATAGAAAAAGTTCAATTAATGCATTCAAATCCACGTCAATCATCTCTTAATGAAGACACTTGAAAGTACAGATTTGAAGAGATTTTCTCGAATAAATCCGTTCAATTACGATAGCAGAGTTAAAGCCTGAAAAAAATAATAACATAGCTATATCAATAATTTTGGTAAAATCCAAAAACAAATTTTTAATATGATTGAAAACCTGTCCCATTTTTAAAACCAAAGAAATTCTTAGAAAAATTTATAAACGCAATTTTACGAAGCAATTGTGTGGGAAACCACTGGAATTATTTGTATTTCATGAGGATTTCATCTAGAATTTTATATCAAAATTTTCAGCACATCGTAGAAAATTCTTTATGAATGGGAATTTTTAGATTTCCTATTGGTTTTTGCGAATGGCATATTCAATGTAAAATAAAACTGAAAAATGTAGATCAGCCAATTTATAAAGTAGTCGAACTGATTTTTTTAAAAATCTTGACGCCCTCTAGAATAAACACCCCTGACAGGAATTACTATAAAAACACTTTTTTCCATTCACCTCCGATAAGAAATATAACATTTTTAAAAGCTTTTCAAATTATTTCCCACTTTGAACTATTCACCAAATAATAAAAATAAAATACTTTTTATTAATTACACAAATTATTCTATAAAAAAATAGAGAAATTATTCTAAAATTATTAATTTCCCATTAAAAATCAAAAAGTGAATAAATAGAAAATAAATTTTTAATAACGAAAAATATGTAATTGCGAAGATAAGACGAAGATAATAATAAATTTTCATTGCATAAATAAAAAGCGATAAACTAGTCAATGTGATAACATTAAAGTATAAATTGATATTCAAAAATCTACAAATGTGTCAATTTTACAATGAGAATCTTTCGAGAAGAAATAACTATTGAGATTGTCTTGTGCGGATTACTTGTAACGGAAGGTACTGACAGTGAGTTATGGAAGTCATAATTTAACACGTAATATAAATGTAACCCACTTGCAACAATGGTGTTAGAAGAGTCCTATGCAATTTTTACAAGTCTGCACCCTACATTACTCTTGCACCTAAGTACTCAATTATAGTAAATGATGCTACACCCAAGTTATTATTACAAGTAGTATAACTATCCATTTACTGTTCAAGTTAGTAATGACAGCTTACAGCCATAAAGTACAACTTTTTAGGCTCAGGTTTCAAATTTATAACATGGAAATCGTCAGAGATTAGTAAATTAACTTTCTGGTTAGTGCTAAAATTCAAGTATTGATAGAAAAATATCAAAACAGAAGTCTTAAGCTAGACAGGGCCGAATTTCTGCTTCAAGGGGCCCTAATCACGATCGAAAAGGGGCCCCTAATGTAGATATAATTTATCACAACATAACCTACCAAATGCAAATATTATTGGATAAAATAAATATTGAATTATTAGTGATGAATTTTCAAAAAGTTTATCCTATATTTTTTTTGGCAGCATTTTCATTGACTATTTTTTTTTTGGCTTATTTTGCTTATGCATAAATCGGCCCTGAAGCTAGATGACATATATTTGAAAATATATTATAAAATTCTAAAGTAAAACGTTCTTCAGAGATCTAAATGAAAATTTTATCTGTGGATTGCATGGATGTGATAATATATTGGCAATGGAGTTTCAATTTGTTTCAACATTCCCTTCTAGAGGTTTCACACGCATTTACTCCTTCCGTTGCTAGCATTCAAGGTGTATCATTAATTCATCAATGTGCATTCTTTGGGTTTCAGAAACCTTCGCCTGCAAGTACGTAATAAGAAAGACGAACTCTTTCTCAGTGAGCGTATATAATATAAAATTTTGAAAAACATTTTTATGAAATTGAAACTAAATTTTCTCGTTTTCTAAAAAAGTTTCACCTGCTCCTATATCGATTTTGATATAATTTTCTTGTCGGAATATGAAGCCGTAGACATTTATTTTTGCACAGTGCATTATCAACATACCTTTTCAAGAATTTAAATAATATTGACATTCACTTTTTAACATTTAAATTTTAAATTCAAGATTATTTTAAATGCATAATTAATATCGTGGGAACTTGAAAGGTTTTAGATTCAATTAAAACTGTGATAAAAAAATTTTCAGAGATTAAAATAATGTTTTATTCTCAAAAGAAAATTCCATTAGTTTCTTTAGTCGCTTTTAACTATACAAATATGAAAACAATTTACGCTTTTACTAAATAAAATTTAGAGGTAAAACTCAATTTAAAAGAAATCGTTTTCATGCTTTTTAAATAAAAGTAATTAGATTAATTCCTTACAACTCCTGTTGGCACTTTGAAATTGCATTTATCAGAATAAAGCTCTCAGCAATTTGTATTCTTCCTGGTGGACTGATATGTTATTATAATAAGCCAAAATAGTTTGACAATTGTTGCGCTTTGTTGAATAATATGATTTAATTTACAAGAGACTGCAATTTCTCAACCAGATTTTCAATAATTTAACAAGTAATTAAAAATTTCTGAAACAAATTAAAACTTACACATTATTGTGCTTAGAGGTAATTTTTTGTATTTTATTGTAAAATGCATTTCCATCAGGGGTGAGATTAAATTTGTTTTCTTCAAAATAAGCATTAATGAATGATTTCCTACAATTTATATTTATTTTGAAACGTAATTTTTCCCTAATAACAACTTTGACATGTTATTTTAAATTTAATTTATAAAAATATAAGTATTTAAAAGCGTATCAATATTATTTAACCATTTAAAAATGTAAATTAAAATTCAATAAAATTAAATACCGTTTTAAGAAATAAACAGTTAAATTTCATTTTCAAACCATAAAAAGCATGTATTGTTTTATTCTAACGTGATGAGAACTTACACAAACTAGATCTCACGCACGTTCATTAATTAATTCCCACACCATAAAGTATTTAAAGTCCCGATGCAAAACGTTATACCATTACAAGAATATACCAAGAAATTTTTTTACTGAAAAAAGAGTGCAACAAGTGGAACCTCTTAGTAATCGAAATTCAGGAATCAATAAAAAATGCCGGAAATTTTTTTTCAAGTCATAACTTATAATCGGTTCAATGCGCTCGCTGTATAATCTACAGAAGACATTAAAAATCATTGACTCCGGTACTTAACAACTTACCTCCGGTTTCATAGCTGTCCGAACACGTATGTCTCGCACCTAACGCAGTTTAACAAAAACTGGAGGGCTTATCGTTGGTGTTTTTGATAAAAGTCGGTATTTTTAGCCAGAATTATCAGATCGTAAAAGCGCCGAACGACGCTTACTTCGATATATTACCATGCCGAGTTACGTCACACGTCACCGACTATTTACCTATAACCAGTCCGGGAAAAAAGTCTATTCAGAGTTCCGAAGAAGATTACGAGTTCGAAGCCCGAAGCAAGTAAATATGGTCTGTGTTGTCTCGTTGGCTGTGTGAGACTGTGTGGACTGTGAGTGACACTCCAGGAAAAATACTTCAGGTACGGAAGCGTGTCGACAGGATACTCGCGATCGTCCCGATCACTACCGAATACCGATCGTTACGAAAGTTAAACTAATTTTTTTACAAAATATTGAAGTTTAAAAATTGTATTATATTATTTTCATCTAAGAATTCTGAGGCACTTAATTTAAAGTTTTGTTTGTACAGCACACAATTCAATTCCTGAGTTTTATCGAGTGTTTCCACGAACAGGAAAGCGACGATCTGTTGGATCTGTTAGAAGTTCGACCACTCGAGTAAACTTGTAGAGAGCGCACCAATTCATAGCGGCCATATGTTGTATTGTATCTACCTGCGTGTACCTGGCGTGACCTTGTTCTCCAACTTCAACCGTTCTCCAGACCGAAAAAAAACCGACCCGACAAACTTTTCGTCACTTGTAGCCTTAAATGGTGCAGTGAATAATATCTTTCTCGTTCGGTTGTTTCAATTTACTTTCTTTTAGGAACCTGAATGAAAAAGATTGTTATGCTAATTATTATTTGGTTACTCGAATAAGAGTAACCTTGAATATTATTAAGTCTGAAAGGATTATGTCATATGTAATTAAATTCAAGGAAAACAAAAAATAATATTTTCAATTACGACAAGAAATAACTTAATGACTGCTGTTTGATAATAAAATTATGAACTTGAATGAAAGTTCTTTTAGAATTTGAATTTTTTTTTTGTATTACTTAAATTTTTGTAAATGAAAAGAAATTTAGAATGCAATCAAGAGCATTAATATAATTAGGTATATAGTTTGGGTTTACTGGTTAAAGTAACAAATTTTATGACCAATATTTTAAAACTCACGAAATCTTTAAAAATTAAACTTTCCATCTTAATTAAATTTAAAAAATATAAATTTGTCTAGGCACTCTCATAACTGAAAGCTATTAAATTTGGATGCTTAAAAAATGATTATAAAACTCAAATACTTCCAAAATTGAATACTTTAAAAAATGTTTTCCTATACTAATAATGCTCATTATTATTATAATTAAAAATTTAAAGAATTCGAAACCACTCGAATTCGAGATTCCGAGAACTCGGATTCGAGTAGTTTCGAATTCTTTAAATTTTTAATTATACTTTTATTTGGACGTTGGGAGGAATTCGAGTTAGTAGTGATACGGGTTCGAGTTCAGGTTTGCATTATTATTATATTACGCATACCTATAATGATAAACATAATATTCTTATTTACGAAAAATGTCCAAATGTTATAAAAATAAACTCAACAATGACGGAAATAAAGGTATGTTTATAAAAAAACACTTAAAGATTCAAAACAGATAAAATTTGTCATTTACTCCGCCATATTGTTTATTTATAATTTATATTAGCACTTAAAATATGATTTCATTGCATGCAAGAATGCACACGATTTGCATATCTGCAGGGATTTACAGTGTTTTAAGTTTTTTACTAAAGTGCCTGACCACAACATTATAAAATTATACATCAAGCTTTTAAGTTAAAATATTAGTAAATTTAATGTATATTTACATTTTTAAATAATAATACACTTCCTGTTACTAAATTGAAATTTGGTATAAAAAAGGTAAATATTCAAGCATGCGCTGTTCGCAGTTTAACATAACCTCAAACGATGCGAATCTTTGAATTCATTTGGGTAATTTGTTTGAAATAATTTTATCGACTAGATATAAAACTAATAGACAACAGGGTCACTATAAAATGAAAAGAATATGTATTAATTGAATAGGTAGATGTAGCTCACGATGTCACTTTCTCCGTGTTCTCCGACATTTCCCGCTTTTTCTCCATTTTTCAGTTTCTAAAAATGCTAAAAATTATTGGCCTGGTGCAGTACATATAGAGGAGTCCTGAGTGAGCGTAGATAGTCAATCGTGCAAGAAAGACAAACTTATGCGAATTCATATTGCTATCACACTCGCACTCATAACTTTATCCTGCAACCACTGCAACCGACTTGTGGCCACTCTATGTAGGAGTTTTTTCATGGATTGGCTATGGCAGCATATGATCATTCTCTCTCTTTTTAGCGATATTTATAGAGAGAGTTAAAGAAAGACAGACTAACAATTGGCTAGTGTTACGGCAATGCGACGATTGCGACGCAGCAAGTTGACATGTGAGGAAAACATTGTTTTAAATTTCTGCTTTTTGGTGCTTTTAGAAATCTTTAGAAGTGTCAAGATTTGAGGAAGTGTGTTTAACTTCCATTTGTTGACAAAGGTAAGTAGTATAACTCGTTTTCACATCGATATTTTGTATTATTTTATTACTTAAAAATTGGCAGACGTTGACATTTCGTTTGAATACTTGAAATTTTGTAACAGATAGTAACAGCAAATTTAAAATTTATATACCTAGGGGATAATTCAAATTATTGGACACTTGTACATCGTGGCCCCTAACTATGTTAGAAACTTTATAAAATTTGTTTTGAATAGATTATACTAGCCTATTAAACTCTGTGTTTTCAAAATTGAACGTTTGCTAATCAAATAAAACGCATATCCCCCCTCCCGCTTGACGACATTTTGCCAGCCTAACCTCAATTTTCCAGTCCAATATTATACGATATCACGAAGTAGATATTTTTAATTGAAATTTAAAAAATTGGTATACAGGGTTTAATGCACAAAGTTTCAGTTATTCTATACACCTTCTTTACATCCTGAGCCTTCATTTCATAAATCTTTGATAACATGCTTTGGTCATGAATGAGTTTTTAAAAATGGGAAATAGCATTATTAGTTACAAATAACCGCAATTCTTGAATGCAAATGATCTGCTATAAAAATATGATTATGTCTTTTTTTTAAATCATTTATAAATTCTTATTTTAGAATTGTAGAATTTAATTTTCTGACAACAGTTTCAGACCCCTGTCAAATGTAAGAGATGTCTCGGATTATTAGAAGAAAACAAACAGTGCAGAAACTGGATTTAAAAGAAAACAAATTGCAATCACGATCCAGTAAAAAATTATCTGCCGCTTCAAAAAATTCATCTGGAGTTGATTCTTGTGAGCATAATGTGATGAAGAGGACGACAAGGGCTTCTAATAACATAAAAGAGCAAGATGAAAATGCTATATCTCATACTACAGGATCATCCATACATAAAATAGGTAACAATAACAGTGTTCCTCTTTTACAGTACGACTCAAAGAGTAAAAATACTATTGAACCAGTGAAATCTGTTCTGCGAGACAGAACAAATGCGATTTCCGATTCCAAGAAAAGTAATCCCTCGGAAAAGAAATTAATTGGCAAAACTAGACAAAAAACAACTGATGAAAATTCTGAACTTAAGCTTATACCTATGGACAGAAATATTTCCAAACCAGATTCTAACAAAGAAAATACAGAGACTTCAAATAAAGTAGCAGAGATTTCGAAGGAGAACCAATCAAGCAAAAATCAGTCTCTAGAAAAAAGCAAATTCATACAGAATAGTTCTAACTCAGAGGAAATGGAGGTAAAAGGTGAAAGAGTCTTGAGAACAAGATCTAGAATAATAGTAGATAATGAACAAAATAAAGTTCAAAATAAACAACCCACAGAAAAAAAATTCTTTAAATCTGTGAGGCCTATTAAACCTACAACCATCACAAGAAAAGAACCAGATAAAAAAGTTAAGAAAAAACGGAAGGAAGTGAAAAAAAATACCAGTTTCGATAGTTTTCTCAGTTTTGGAACCGCTGTGAAAGAATTATCACAATTAGAAAAGAAAACATTACGTCCTCGCCAAGCATTAAAAAATTACTGCGAAGAATCTAAATTTCTTGAGAAAATTTCTCCAAAGAAGAGAGAAAGTGTCGTTATTCTTAATAAGCTTCCTGATCTCAACGCAAAGAAAGTTCCCATATGGAAGTCTGTGAAGTTTCTTGAGACAGAATCTAGTAGTAAAGACGTTTACGAAATTGCAAATGATGTTTCAAGTGAAGAACCTAGAAGCAAAAAAAGGAAGAAAAGAACTGCCAGAAACCCTGTTAAAAGATTGAAAAAAGCTACCCAGATAATTAAGACAGATAAGTCAGCAAAGCCAGTGAAACCTGGTCGGTTAATAAAAAAATTGAAAACCTCTGAAGAAATTTTGGGAGATAAAGCACTCATTGTTAAACCACAAATTAAGCAGATTATAACAAAGCCAAAGCTGATTTCCTCGGAGATTCTAGACGACACAAAAAAAATTAATTTTTCCCTCAAGCCTCCAATAACCGTACCTCCTTCGGAATTTAGACCATTCCGAGTGACGCAAGCTTTTGATCGCAGACCTACAATTCTGAATACTATTTTGGATCAAAGTCCAATCCAATCTTCTATTCAGAATTTACATCAAAGCACTCAAGAACAGAATAAAGTTTCGTTAGATAAACAAACTTTTGGTTCAATAGAAAGTGGAAACTCAATGCAGGATAAGCCAAAGATGAACAGAATCGAAGAAGATAAATTTGAGAATATTCAGGAGTCATCAAACAAATTGAAAATTTCTAACGATTCCATTCAAGTTGTTGAAATGAAAGATTCCTTCGAAACTAATAAGCCAAATTCATCATCATTTAATGATGACGTGGAGGACAAAGAAAACGCGACACCATTTCATCGAAGTTCACAGAGCTCACCGAAAAAGAGTGTAAGGAGAGGAAAATCGATTTTCGAACTTCAGCCAGGACCTTCTGGTTTGCAGAACCGTCTATTGAAAGCTAAAGTCTTAAAACAAAAGAGTTTGAATAAATTCTTAAACCTGGACGCTACGCCTAGAAGACTAGACATAAGAACTTCACATGGAATTTTTGATGATGTGCATTCTACTCCTATTACTGATAAACCTTTAAAAATGCTTTACGAACCTAATATTCAGAATGCTTTTGGATTTGATGATGATTTCGATGTATCGCCAATTATTTCTGCTAATGCGTTGCCTGTTGCTCCAACACTAAAAGGCATTTTAAAGAAGAAAGTTAACGAAAATACAGAAACTAATATGACACCAATGTATAAAAAACCTTTGAGAATTACAAAAAAAATAAATACTTTATACCAACGTCGTATAGGAAAAGAACAAAATGATAATAAGGAGGCAAATTTAATAGATAATAAACATCTGGAGAAGAGAAAAAATGAAAATGAGAAGAAAAATCAGCAGACTGACAAAATGCCGAAAAATATTGTGACAGACTATTCTGACACTTTTGATTTCTTGCAAGACCAAGAAAATCAGCGAGTTGAAGAGAATAGAAGCCAGTTACCTTTGTTTGCTGATTTAGAACCACCAACTCATTTTACAGCTGTAAGTATTTATTTTTTAAATATTAGATAAAATGAGCAAATATATTGTTTAATTACTATTGTATAGACAAACAAATTTTTTTAACTTTAAAGGCAATCAAAGTACCTTCCTTTTTAGATTGTTGAAATTCATAAATAATACAAATTTTATACAAAATCTATGAATTTACAATTACGTACCTATCTTGTTTCAGCCGCCAAAAAGAATTTACACTCCTAAAAGAACTGCTGTATTTGATGAGAAAAGACCCAAGAAAAAAGAAAAACTAAATCCTGATGAGGAAGAATGGATGGAAAAAAAGAATAAGGAATTTGAAGAAATTGATCATCATGAACTAACAATTGAATAAAATTGTGGACAGGGGATAAAAAGATTATTTAACTAAATTGTTTACAAAAATATCGAAGGACTAGATCTCTTAACCGAAATTTCAGTTGTTCTGGAAATATAGATCATAGAAATCATAAAATTACGAAAAGAAAGTCAAACATAAGTATATACATATATGTAATCTGTGAATAATTTTTAAGAATTCATTTAGCTTTTAAGTTTTTATAATTCCTTGAAAATTTATTTATGATAACAAAATTCTAAGTTTTTAAATGTTTGATTAATAGTTTTTTTTTTCTAAAATCGTTGTAAGAATATGTTGCTGATATCCTTATTTAGAAACTTTTGTAGTAAAATTTCAAAATTGGTCAAATTAACATTTTTCATATTTTTTAAGCAACTAATACTTTTTTATAGTTACATCTTTCACATTGTTTGTAGGATGTTTAGAATTATTAATCGTTTTTGTATTGAATGATAAGTAGGCTAAATTGAAACAATTTATAATAAATAAGACTTGAGCGAAAATATAAGAAAATCCATTTTAAATGTAAATACCTACGCATGCGCTCTGTCATGTTTACGCTTATTTCGGCATAACCTCAAACCGACGGACAATTTCTGGTGTTTTGAGGAGTTTTGTATTTATATTTTATCTTTTGGCTTGCTTTTTCCACCGATACAATTTTGCTTGTTTCTTAAAGATAATCAGTTTAAATTTATGTTATCAATAAGGTATCCAATCAATAAAAAAACATGGTTATTATGGAAGGAAAAGAATTATACAGTTGTTCACTTTCCTCGATTGTTATTAATCCATTCGCTGTACAATGGTCGCAGGATAATCATTTATCAATTATTACTGAAAAAGGAATTCACATTTTTGTAAGTTTTAAAGTTTCTATAATATTATTTAAATAGGTTGCCTAATATCATCATTTAAGTTGATGGTTTTAGAGTGCCAAAATATTCTATAAAAAATGTAAACTAATAGCGTCTTTTAATATATGTTTATATAAAATTTATTCACTGAAAAATAACTTTGGGAAAAAATATTATGATGAAAATAGATTGTAGGACAAAATAACGATTAGAGTTGACAGAATCTGATAACATTTCAACTAAAATTTAATAATTTTCAATTGTTATATCGATTAAAGACATGTTTAAGATTATTTAAACCTTTTTAACCTTACAAAATATTTGGTATACTAATTCATAATAATATACAATCAAGTTGATGTTTTCGTATTGCTTTTTTAATTTATAGAATTTGATTTTATATAACAAACTTGCAATAAAAGTAAAACTTAGTGTCTATAATCTTTTGAAGTTGGAAAGTAATTACAATAATTTTAATAACTGCCAATTAAACTAAATCAATTCGTTACAGGAATTGGTGCCATCTCCAATGTCTTATGGATCAAGCGTTAAATTTTCTCGTTCTTTTGTCTATCCTTCAGACGTTTTACCCACTGAAGTGTTTTCCCAAAAGGTAAACTCAATACTATGGAAGTTGAAAAAGGAAGAAATCTACTCTTTTCTCTTAGAAGAAATCCTACTTCCTCGTGTTAACGTCATATCAGACTTGGTTCCTAAAGTTGTCTTCGTCGCCTGGTCACATCAAGGAATGCTCCATCCATCAAAATGTCTCCTTGGAATGATATCATCTGCTGGTGCTGTGGACGTCCTACTTAAAGACGGTATAGAATGGTTTTCAGCCTGCGATTTACAATGTCATTGGCTAAGAATCGTTGTCGAAGGATTCCCCAGTAATCTTACAGCAATGACAAGCGAGCAGATAAAATCACATATTCGGCGTTTACAAGCAGTCGCAATATCCTGGAGCAATTTAAAGACTAATATGGACCATTCTTTCTCTTATTTCATTGTCGCTTATCGAAGTACTGATATACTGATCTGGAGAATCCCAGCTGTGATGGATCACAGTCGACAAGTGATTCCAACCGTTGCTCTCAGGACGAATTTAAACATTAATATAAGGATTGACATTCTGAAATGGATCAGCATTACAGGAACTAAAAATTTGATCGTAATGGGACTTTCCAATGGAAAGATTCAGGGTTTACTCTTTGAAGAATCTCAGGGGAAGGTCTTTTGGAATATTATTGAAATCTATACTGAAGAAGATCTCATAAAAGTTACAAGTATAAAATTTTGTTTCTGCTCTGAAAAGGAGATAAGATTATTCATTTCGAAAAGTACATTTTTAATTGTGATCCGTGTCGATTCAGAAGGCAATAAGCTGGAGGATTATTGCTATCAAGTGCCTGCCTTTTCTATAACAGGTTGGTATTTGAATATTTTAGAAAGCGTAAATATTAGATACAGTATTGAATTTAATGTTTGAAGTATATTTTCTATTTTCAGGACTCACAGTAATCAGCAAAGATCAAATTCTTATCAACACTCAAGATGGGAGACTTTCTATCCTTACAATAGAAAACAAGAAAATAACGAGCGAAGAAATAAAGACCGATTTACCGAAAACTTACTCCCAGTATCTGGGTTTAGCAGATTCCTGGAATAAGATTTTATTTGCGACTGTTACTAGTCCGAATGCAATGTACGATCATTTGGTCGTGAGAGAGCCAAGTACCCTGTATATATTCAGTATAGAAAGCCATCACTTTGATCCCTTTGAGGTTCTGCAAAAGAACGAAACCTCATCTTTGTTGAATCATTGGGATTGCATAACAGCAATTGGAATGAAGCTATCGAAGTCGTTAATTTCTCTAGAGTCTATAAATAAAATCCCAAATAATTTTGAGTCCCTATCTGTCTATAATCTTCGAATCATAATGTGGCTTTCTGTTTTGGCTAATGTCTTTCAAAAGAAAAAATCCCAGGTTGATTTTTCGGAAGTCTCTGACGAATTAATCGAAATTCGTTCTTTAATATCTCTTTATTCAGCTTCGGCTTATTTAATTGCAATTGCGACAAAGTCAGATATTTCTGCTGAGCAGCGACTTGCTGCCAGATTTTTAAGAACTTACTTAGAGGTTTATGTTGCTGGAGAAATGGACGAAGAGGAAACGACAGCATGCAGAAATGCTCAGAGAGCGTTAAAATTTTCTTGTAAAATAGAGACATTTGGACCTGAAGTTTGCACTTTATGCAAGAAAGCAATAGTCGATCTTCCTTGGAAAATGAAGAAGTGCCCTTCTGGTCATAAATTGCCAAGATGTGCAGTAACGCTGTTGCAAATCACGTCTGAGAAGTATCGATCATGTCCAATTTGTAAACAAATTTTCCACTTGTGTCTGGATGAGGAGTATCCTGAGGGTCCAAGGTGTTTATTTTGCGACGTGCCTGTTTTGTACGATTTCAGAGTGTTTGGGTCGGTGGATAGCGGCAGAAAAAACTTTTCCCAACGCAAAGTTTCTAAGCTTCGAAGTTCTGACCTTGAGGATGGAATAGACGATGACGACGAAAAAGGTAATGGAAGGAAAAGTGGGTCTTTTCGAAATGAGGAAGCCTGGTAGAAATCTTAATTCTTGGAGAAGGCAGGGGCGAACCAAGAAAACAAGAAAGTAATTTAATTTTACTATTTATTGAAATTTAGTAATTCACATTATTTGATTAAATATTTTTATTTTTATTTATATTAATAAATATTTCTTAAAACAGAAGAGAGTTTTACTTAATTCTAAATCAGTTTTCAGTTTAAAATAATTTTAACAGTATAAAAAGTTTAATTTTAAATACGTTAAATATAGTAAAGTTTTTTAGAAAGTTACTCAGGCGCTAGAAAAAAAATCAGTTTCTTTATTCATATTGAATAGATATTTTTATTCTGAGGATGAATCCAATCTATGATAAGAAAAAATTTCTCTTCAAATTATTGAACAAACTTGAGTTTTGAGTTACTGTTGCTTAGAAACAACGCCATGAAATCAATTTAACATCAGTCACATTTGATCTTTGTTTTGACATTCATTTCGCGAGAATACTATTTTTATTTGGAATATTCATTAATCTTGTGAAGTATTCATTATATACAGTCCTTAGTCTATTTAAATTGCCGTATACGCATATTAATATTCCTTTTGAGTAACTAAAACGCTTTAGTAGATTTGTAGATCTGAAATGATGAACTATTTACTAGAAGATATAACAGGTTTAATTCCAAAACCCGAAGAGAAATTTGTCAAAAGTCCAAGGTGTAATATCTTATTCGATAACGCTTTAAAAATATAAGATAAATAATATTCTTATTATTAAAAGAATTAAAAAATTAAATGATTATATATTTTCACAGGTACAACTCGAAACACAAGAATAGAATTAGATCAGAGGTAGCAAGTGCAAAAAAATCTCATCAAACATTAGGTCTGCCGATTGTTCCTCTGAACCCTCCTTCTCAATTTTTAAAGAAGAATAGTCGAAATGTTCCACAGAAACATGTTAAACATGTTCATTATCGTCGCCCACGATATCAGCATGAACTTCCAAAATGGAAGCCAATGAAAATACGTCCAAAACCTGAGCTTGAGGAACTTCCGAAAGATCCAGTCAATTTGGGAAGGATTAATTTCAAAAAACAGAATATTTTGGAGGTAAAAAAATCTCGTCCTCCAGAGCCAGTACCGTTGGTGGTAGATTCTAGATTTGGAGATACACAGGACTTGCGAAAATGCGGTTGGTTGCCTATGTATATTGTTAAAAAGGTAATATTTTCTATTTATTATATGGTATTTAATTAGATCTTCCTGAATGTTTGAACTCTTCCTTAGATTATTAATCAAAGTTGAATAAATTTAAATAATAGACTGGCAACTTAAATTATTATTTTAAATTATTTATAGTATTTTGAAAAAAAGCCCTCGATACCAAAAAACGCAGCAGAATTAAAAAAATTAAGAGAATGGAAGCAACGATTAAGATCAGGGGGGGCTGAAAATAAAGAATCAGAAGAAAGAAAAACAACTAAGCCTGGCGTTGGCCGATATGTAACAGAAGAGGAAAGAGCAAAATTGCTTCACGTCAGTAAATTATTATTATTATTTTTTAGGGAAAAAAGAGTTGAAGATTTTTTAATTGATAAATTAAAATGTAAAATTATGAAATTTCATTTTTTTAAAGTGGATGAGTTTTAATTGCTATTAAATTAACTGGAAATAAATAATACAAACAAAAATTTACAGTTTGAAGATTTAATTAAAGTAAACTAAAATTACTAAAAGTAAACAAATATATCTAAATTTTTTTAAACACTAGTACATAAATTATAATTATAATAGTTAGCGTAACTTCTAAATTGGTTTTCAAAGAAATAAGTATCTTGAAACTACAAATTCATATAGGGAATGAAAGAGAACTGGGAAGACATGATGAGTCAGTTTCAACGCCTACCGTTTCTTACGGATTCACCTTCGAAGGTCAGAAGAAAAGTAAAGTTGGAAAATGACTTGAAGGAACTCGAAAAAGACATTGAATTCATTGAACGTCATCCCTATATTTATGTTTGCGATGATGAATAATCTATGACAGCATTCAGTGGTGATTGAAGAATAAAACAATGATTATTGGATAACTAGATAGTTTGAATTTAGTACATATCAATTTAGTTGGTATTTATATAAGGAAATGAGTTACTGAATTAAGGGCATGTGATACTTCGTTCGTGAACAATTAAGAGTTCAGTTTCTACGTGATTATGTCAAAAATAATATAAATTATTAATAAAATTTTAGGAGAAACTAAAGCATATGCAAACTGGCAAAGATAGTCTATTTTTACTTTTAATAATAAAAAAAAGTTTAGTTATCGCAAAGCTGATAAATTGCTAAAATGTAACTTTCTTTAAGTACCCAAACCAAAAATATTCTATCTGCGTCCGCTTTCATGTATTCTTAATTTGGTCATAAATACGTAGAAATCTAAAATTAAATTTCGTAATTTCCTACGCATCACACGTCGTTTATGTCGTTGACAGAATTCTTTCATAATTAACCTTTAGCTTATTTATTTCTTCATTTTTTGGCAGAAATTTTTTAATGACAAGTATTTTATGTGCGGGATTTTTTATAATTAAAATTGAAATTAATTCGAGCATTACAATATTGGTTGTTTAAAGTAGGCCAATATGAAAATTCAATGATTTTATTTACTTTTTGCTACAGAGTATGTACTTTGTAAAAAAAAGAACAGGTATAGTTCAATTATCATAATCGTCGTAATCTTCAGGGACACAATTAGTAATTGGTGGACAAGGGGCTCTAAAGCATTGTACCTGTTGCAATTTACAAATTTTGCCTTTTGTACATGGAGGATTACAAAGTCCTCCATGTCCTCCTCCAAATTTTTCCAGATCACTTAGACAGGCTTCACTATCTGAAAATTATAATTTCATTATGATTCATAAATCATCACATAAAGAAATCATTGTTATTAGAAAGACAATATGGATCATAAAATCAAAATATAAGATAAAACAAATTTAGTAAGATCATCAAATGATAAAATCTAAGTTTAGATAACCTTTGATAAATAAATAAAAATTCTTACATTCTACGCATTTATTATTGTCACAACAGCCAGTACAACAGTCAGAGCTCCGAATGCACTGAAATTGTAATTATTTTTAGCTCCTAGTTCTAATGAAATAAAATGACTATTCAATATCAAAATTTTTAAAAATTCTGCTTACATCCCTAGTGGATTTGGTACAACCTATCGCTGATATTGCCTTTGTAGGGATAATCATTGTTAATAAGATCAGCGAAAAACTCAAGGTAATCCAGTTCATCATTCTAAACAGAATTATAAATACATATTTACCACCATCATAATCATCGTAATTATGATTAAAAATTGTGTATTTTTATGTAATGATTCTTAAAAGAAGTATGAAATCCTTTTTATAATTTATAAATATTTACTTAAATCATTTTTACACATTTTTAAAGGTAATATATTTAAAACTGTTTGCATTATTAAAAATAGTCAAACTTATTTTTTTAATTAAACTACAAGCTATATAATCTGGAGAACTGGAGATAGAGTTATATTGTTCACTGTTTCGTAATCTTTATGCTTGATCTGGAAATAAACCTGTGATTAAAAAATAAACAGTGTCGTTGATGCAAACAATAAAATAGCATGTAGTATAACAATGAATTTGTACTTACTTGCTGTATTACTTATGCACAAAGTTTTAGATCAAAACTGTTAACACGGGATGCTGGTAACGAAGTAAACACCTGAATTGAAACTGACAGTCTCCAGTCTTGTTTGCCATACATATAATAGTAATACGCAATTCTCGGTCTTCGTCACACGGTTCACTTTCATTCACTCATTGACAGTGGAACTTTACCCGAATATGTATAAGCAGGCACGCACTATTTCCTTCAGAGCAAATGGAAAAATTCTCCATTTTAAAGAAAAATTCTTTAATAAAAAAAAAATAATTTGTAAAATTAACAAGGGCGTTAAAAAATAATCTTAGCGATAAGATAAAAATTGTCTATAAATGTCAAAAGAATTTGACACTCTTCTATCTTGTATTATTCATTTTCAAGACATTTGATAAGTAGTTATATATTTTATAATTTAAAATTTTAATTCGATTCAGTTTTAAATTCAAATAAATAAATGGGCATATAAAGCTATAAAAAATAGAGCCATTAATCAAATTGTTGAAATAAAATCTGTAAAAATTGAATGGAATCATAAGTGTTAATGAGGAAAGTTAAAATTAGTATAATAAACATTTCTTTTCCATTCAAAAAATTTACCTCAAGATTTTTATTATTTCTCCTGATCTATGTGCCTACTTTCATTTTCATATAAGAGTATGTAAGCACATAATAGTGCAACACTATACCTGTGTACGAGGTAGTCGTATTCGATTCGATCAAGGTAACGGTTTTAATTTCCCTTTTAATAGTCAATAAAGCAAGTTCTTAATACTTTTCATATGCTTTTTTATTATATCGTATTATATAATTTACTAATTATAATTAAGAATTTACTTGAAAAAAGAAATTAATATATTGCATTATTAAGTAATTTCCACTGTAACTGATTCATATTTTACTTTTTTGCTATTAAAATTTATAAGGAAATCATAAAAAGTAAAGAACCGAATAAAAATAACAAAGAACGTTCATTGTAATTGTTTGCGATTCAATTTCACTTTTTCACAGAAATTCTTTTGTGTCTATCGTACGACCGTGATAGTTTCCTTTTTACTGCGGAAATAAATAAAAATAAATAAAATACATAAGAAATTGATGTTGAAAGAAAAAAACACGTTTTAAATTTTAGAAATATAAATTATAAAAAGTAAGTTTCAATTTTTGATTAACTTGTAAGAAATAGTAAGGTTTTGAATTACTAGAATTTAAGAACATAAAATTGTTAATCTTTTAATTAAAAAATTTTTTCATTTCAAACAGATTTAACATTTTTCACTCTTAAAGTCTTGCAGTCAAATTATTCTTGAAATTTAAATGAAAGTAATAATTTTCAAAATTTTCAACTAAATAACTTTTTTCTTGAACAAAAGTAATTATTCGTGATACATAATTATAATTATAAATCTGCAAGTTTGGAATGACATTTTATAGCATTTCATTATACTGTGAAGTAATATGACTTACCCAAAGTATTTTTTGCGAAAATAAAAATGACTTTAATTCAAATAAAACTAGATGATTTAATTTTTTTTGAAGGTTTATAAAAAGAATTTCAAACTAGATCTCTTGAAAGAAGGAAAACATACTTCAAACAGCAGACTTAATTTCAAAGTAAAACGTTCAATTTAGTACAAAGAATTGTAGATTAATTCCTTCTTGACATAATTTTATGAATTAAGCCTATTAAGAACATTTTATTTTTCAGCAATAGTAAGATTGCACTGTTCCTCTAGACTATCATAAAGAAATTATATTCCTCTTAAGATAAGAGAGAAAGGAATACTTCTATTGATAATGCGTAAATGGTTATGTATTTATCTATAAATATAACTATTAATACTATTCATTGTACTTTCTCCATTTTATTTATTATTTTCATTAAAATTATAATTTATATATAGCTAACCTATTTCGGTAAATTCCAAATAATATTTTAAAATTTAAATGTTCTGGAAATTTATGTATTCTCTTAAAATTAAATGACTATAAAATGTTTTATAAAGGAAAGTTGGAAAAGATAAAAGCAGTTTTCATGATAAGTTCTTTTATTACTCATACTTCACGTACATAAGATCAAAGACTTAAATTAAATGAAATATTTCAGAAAATCAATAGTTGAGATCATTCAGTGTTTCTAAAATTGCTTAGATGCACGCCAATTAGTAACTTACATAGTACAGACTGTGGAAAATCATAAAATCACACTGGGATCCCGTTATACATTGAACATAATCGTATTAGATAACAAATAGTGAAGATACCTTTATCAAAAGTGATTAGGCTTAAAACTGTAATTTATCTATCAAAAAATGAAATGTGAATATAGTCAGAACACAAAAGGAAATTCTCGAGCAAAAAATGAAAATGAAAACGATATTACTTTACAAAAATACGCAGTTTGAAACTCGATCGCTTTACATCTTTACAAGAATATTTCATTATAGCTTTTACAAATAAATGAAAATACTATTTCCACAGACGTGAAACAATCAACTTTAAAAATGTCATTGTATTTTTGCAACAATACTAAGTATTTCATTGCAGCCTAGGAATTTCGTAGTCAAATTTCGTTTACAAATTCAAAACGATACCAATAATTACATTCAAACTTTTAATTCTATTCTCTAAAAAAAGTAAAATATAAAAGAAATTCTATATCAAATTAAGTGACTTTACGAGAGGCTTTAGAACTATTAGATTTTTTGTATAATACTGGTTACTTCATTAAAATAGAGCAAATTCGTTAAAATTCGTTAAAATTTTATGTCTTTGCTCTAAGCTTAAAGGTTTATTTATTCGACCCTTTTCTATCTGAATTTGGTCTTGTCTTCTTTTCATTATTTGAACATAGTTCTATACGAAATATCAATTTTTAAACGTTAAATTACTACCGTAAACATAAGAATTTACGGAGATGAAAAAATGAAATAAAACACTTCCTATTTTGCTTCTTATCAGATACAAAATAAAAAAAAAGTTTCGTGTTATTAAATCTCCAAGATTGAAAATATTTCTACAAAGAACAGACTAGACAAAAATTCAATCGCATCCACAGAATTGCTTAATACACATTTCCAAACAACTATTTACATTTTTCTTTCAAAAATACCGATAAACCTCGTACCCATATCATTTGTCGGATTTACAATAAAAAATTTTAATGTGCAATGATTTATACATTAATTTTTGTAGGAGTGTAGCAATAAATAAAGCACTCAACTCTTCACAAATTATTGAGAAATTAAATTCCAATCTTGATTCAATTAAAATTAAATGCAACACAATATTATTTGTACAACGTAATCACGAAAACTAAAACAATTTCTTCTCTCTACAGTCCAACAAAAATAGAACATCAAAGTTCAGGACTTTAAACTGTTTTGAGCTTTAATCCCCAAATAATTTACTCCTATTTTCTCACATCAATAAATATTTACAAATGTACAAGTTACATATTTCTTAAACATAGGTTTTGTATACCATATATTTTTGCTAGTCCCTAATCAACTTCTGATACTCCTATTAAACGAATCGAATTCTTCAGTAAGAGAAGCGTTTAATTCTAATGAAAAATCAGTAATCATATCTCCAGCTTCTTCAGAAAGAATATCGTCAATTTGAGAACTATCGTCGTTAACTTGCTTCTCATCTATTTGTTCAAGAATACCCTGATTATTCATTGAATTTCCTGTGTCAGTGTTGAGATTCTGAACTTCAAAATTCTGCGATTCATCGAAGCAATCTTCGTTATGATTTCGATAGGAACCGCCTGTTGCTTCTACAATATTAATAAATTGTTGATGGGTGGGCTCAAGTCTTCTAAAAGAGCCATCCGCATTTGATTGATCAAAACTATTATTCGACTTAGACACCATTTCCGAACAGGGATTAAAATCTAAATTCCCCGAAATTTTTGGTGCTTCAAATTCAACCCTCAAAAACCCAGAATTCTCGCTCAACTCGTTCTGAATTTGTGGATTAGAAATCAACACAGTAGCTTTGCAGGACTCATTACTAGGGCTCGAATTTCTCGGAATCAAGGTTAAAGGTGCAAAAACTTCTGGACAGGTAGAACTGGAACTAATATCGGAGATTTCAGAAAATCCACTTGATGCTTTTTCCTCCAATTGATTCTGGACATCTTCTTCATTTTCCATTTTTATTTTCTTCATAGGTGGTTCCTTATTTCCATTAATCTCTTCTTTTGCGAAAGTGTTGACATTGATTTTAAATTCTCCAGGGTTCAATCCCAGAATTTCACAAATAACAGGATCTTCCAAGAAATTGATTTCCGAATTACTTTTATCCTCTTCGCTTACAGCAGCGACAAAATTTTGAGATTTCTCCCTAACTGTGTTAAGAAAACCTTTTAACTCCTTTAGAAATTTCGCAGTATTGTTCTCAGCCTTCAACATCATCAAATCGTATAAAGGTAAAAGCTCAACAACTGGTTTCGCTGCAACTGTAATGACCTCGTTCTCATCCTCGCGCCTGCAGATAGCAATTGCCTCCCTAAGTTTCTCTTGACGACGTAGTGACTTTTCATGAGGAGTTGCGTTAGTCCAATGTACTTTTTTACTCTTGCGCTTCAGAGTGTCCTTGACTTCGAGGTGAATTTCCTCTTCTCGTGGGGAAGGCGGAGGAAGATCTGACACATCTCCATGGGACGGCACGTTCCGCAGATGATACAAAACCCTTTTTCTGCCCAGATAACATCTTCCACAGCCAGGACACTGATACTTCCGAGCGTGCTTTCTTTTGGGTGATTCTAGTCCAGGTAGTAACTCTGTCGGAGGAGATGTCCCGTTCTCCAGCTTCTCTCCATTGGTGTTGTAATCGCTGTAACCTCCATCTGAGTCATCAACATCAGGCTGCATAAAATCTAGATGATGAAGATGCTTATAATCTTTAACCATGTGTCTTGGTGGACGGGAAAGTCTTCCTGATCGAGTTCGAGCGATGACCTTTCGCTCATCTTTTATATCTTGATTTTCTTCCTGAATGATTGGTTTAGTTGGAAGAATTTGGGGCCGATTTGCATTTTTCCTGGGCCTTCCACGTTTTGCACGTTGCTTCGGAAGGGAGACTAAATTTCTTGTCTCAAGATTCGCATTCTCAGGGTAGACGACTTGAAAAACAACGTTTTCTTCGCGACATCCAGAACGTTCTCCTTGTAGTATTATGTCGATAGGATTTTCTGTGGAGGCGCGTGCTTTTGTGATAATAGGTTTTGTGATAGAATTCCTGTGATGGTTTTCTGTAACAGTTCTTGTAGTGGATGGATTAACTGTAACAACTCTTGTGGTGGGATTTACTGTTATTACTCTCGTTGTAGGGTTTACTGTAATAATTCTTGTCGTAGGACTTGCTGTGAGAGCTTTTGGAGAAGAAAGATTTGCCATAGCAGAATTTGTTGAATTTTGCTTTGTAATACAATTATTCACAATACCAGTCTTTGAACTCAATTTTTCCATGTTCAATTTTTCGTTTGCAAGTTTTGTCGGCTTTAAAGAAGCGGGTATGATCTTTTTAACACCATTTAAAGGAAAGTTTTGCATTGCTAGGTTCGCAGAGTTTAGAGTTCTAATCTTGTTCGAAACCTCCTGTAGTTTTTGCGATCCTAGAATTTGTTCAGTAACGCCATTCTGTTTGACAGAAAAGATCTTCTGCGACGAACTATTATTCAAATTACCAAGGGATTGCAAATTAAGTATACTCTTAGAGACGTTGGGTTTTGGTTGAGGTTTCAGAATGGAGATAGACGACGAAGTGGTTCTCAACACAGAAGTGGGGCTAGCGGTGATTTTGACATCCTGAGTTTTAACTATCGAGGAATTCTTTAAGATCATTGAGCTATTGATTTTCGAAGAAATATGAGATGAAGGAGTTTTCGTCAGTGCTGTATTTTGAATTTGATTAGCGATTGAACGGGTATTTGCAAGGAGAGAGTTAGATATCGAATTCACATTAGAAGGAACGATAGTTTGTGTCTTTTTAAACACTTTCGATTGGGAGTTGATACTTTTTCGAACTGGAGCCACAATATGCTTGACTTTTCCTGTTTGAATTGAAGCTTGGCTAGCTTGTCTAAGTTGTGAGAATTGAATCGAGTTATTAATTAAAGTCGGCGCGGTCGAAGATGTTGCATTTAAAATTGCAAAATTATTTAAAAGTGTTGGTTTTGGAAGCAACAGAGTATTCAAGGCTGTTCCGTTGCTTATCGAATGAACAGTGCTGATCGGGGTGGTAATTTTACTTGTATTAGGGAGTATCCTAGCGTTTTTCGTTGGCTTTAGAACAGTCTGGGCGGGTTGAACAATATATTGAGGAGAAGATAGAAGCATCGGTAAACCCTGTAACATTTGTGCTTGAGAATTACTAACTGTAACAAAAGGTTGAGACACTGGAGGTTGACTTGCTTGAACAGTGTACTGCAGGTTGACTTCTGAAGAGGATACCTCTGGATCTTGAAAGCTGGAGCCGTTGCTTTGATGTGAAACCGAATTACATTGCAGAAGATCGTTGGGATGTTTTAGTAGATTCGATGAAGCCTGTCTACTGTTCTGGCTGGTGGGAAAACCAATGCTGTCAATAGAAAGGTTCGTTTCAATGAAGTTCGATTGAAACGTCTCAGCGTGATTGATGTTCTCAAAACTGAAAGTAAATATAGGAAATCATCTCTTTAAGAAGTTGCTAGTCAAAAAATATTCTTTCATTCCTTATTAATTCAAAGTAATTTAGTTGTAAATTTTCTATTTGTGTTATGTTTGAACTTTGAACAGAATTAGATAACTGAAAGGATAAAAAAAAGTACATAAACAATAAGTTTATTTTGTAGATACGTGTTATTTAATCACAGAATTAGAATCCTAACTGCGAAAAAATGTAAAAACTCTATTAACACTATATGAGTGTCTTAGAAGAAATGTACAAAAAATGTACAAAATAAAAAGGCATCAAACAGATAAAAATTTAAATCTTATGCTTCAAAAAAATAAAAAAGTCTCACCTTGTATTATCGACATTAGAAATATCCTGGAGGTTAATTTGCTGCTGTACCTCGGGGATGATCTCGCAATCATTTTGATGGAAGGTAACCTCACCAGAAAGTGGTCCATCCACGTTGTAAGTTAGGTTAAAGCCGGGAACTTGCTCAAGTTGCTCCGGGATGAAGTACATCACTTGCATGCCATTATCATCATTTTGCGAATAAGAAATATCATCCAACGGTTCTTCATCGTCGGTAAATTGTTTTATGAAATTCTGTATCATACCCGACGTCCCGGATGAGAACTTGCTATTGGTAAACACTGGAGAGTTTGCGATCTCAGCCATATTTAATGTTAAGTATAACTCTGATCCTATGATTAAACTTCCATTTTTCAATGTTGAGACTACTAATTCAGTTAACTGAGTCCTTAATAATTATCAGACATCTCATTTAACAATATTTGATCTTAAAACACCCCCAACAGCACGTTTCCGCGCAAACATAGAATAACTTGAAGTTAGTCACAATAAAAAATAGCGGCGTCATAGACTAAATGACGAAAAAAGACGAGAAACTCGAAGTGATTTTTCTTTAAACTGCTTTTTACCAACAGACTTTTTTCTCGATAGGTCAATAAGAGACACTTGTGTTCAGCACAAAGCGCGAAACTTAAATGAAATGAGGTGTATTGAATTACTGGTCTCTAGGATGCTTTACGGCTCTGAGTAGGAGCAGGTAGTACCGTGTAGTACCTACTACCTTCCAAAGAAGTGGAAAATAATGAAGATCTTTTGATTCGCCACACCCCAAACCATTAACTTATCTGCTCTTAATATTATTTGATATTATACTTGTGATTTTATGCTTGAGAGCTAATGTTAAATGAAAATGTTGAATTTTATAAAATTCTTTAACTAGAAAATAGTTAAAATATCTTAAAAATAAGCTAATACAACAAATATAGACATTTCCAACATATTCATATTTATTTACATTTTTTTACGTTTCGTCACTCGATTTTCTTAAAACTCAAGTTGTTTAAATAAATAATACATAAATTTATACAAATTAATCATTCATACCCTAAAGGTAATGGAATCGGTCTAAAAAATTATGGGTCTCAGAAAATAATGCTTATTACAGCAGATATAAAAAAGTGTATTGTATAAAGTAAATTTTTTTAAATTGTAAATTTGAAAAGTCTAGACCTCTCCAAATAGGGACAATAATAGTATTTATGTTGAAATAATTTTAGTTATTTAAATTTCTGTAAAATCCATACATGTAAGAATACTCATGTGAAAAAGAAAAATATTGATCTGTAATATATTATATAACAAGCACATTAAAATTAAATCCTAGGTTGTATTTTAAACTGCAGCAGGTAAAAAGTGCTGATAATAATTCTTTGTAAAATCTAGCATGAGGTCTAAAGTGCACTCTGGGAGATCTTCAACACAGGTTGCTGGATTCCCTGCAAATCTTGTAAAGGAAGGAACAATGGTTTCTGGTGGAATTACAGCACCGTCTTCTATATAACAACAATCTTTCAAAATGCATCGCCTTCCTAAAACTGCATTTTTCCCTATATAAACATAAGATCCTACAATTGCAGCATTGACGACTGCTCGTTCTCCAACAAAAACGTGATCCCCCATTTGAAGAGGGAAAAAGGCCACTCCTTTACTAAACTTTTTAAAAGGAGGACGAATCACAACGTTTTTACTGATGATGCAGTATCTGCCAGTTCTTACATTGGATAAATCTCCTCTGATAATTGCATCAGATTGTACAATTACTTTTCCATGCAGGACAATATTTTGCGATCCACAGAGAACAGTTTGTCTGCTGACTTTATTGCCTGAGGCTGTTTCCACGTACTCGCTTCTGTTGTAGTAAATATCTTGGGCTTCCATTGTATTTTCAAGGCAAAACTAAAAGTGAATTCTGGTGTAGGTAGAATTCTATGGTCTCCTGAAACAGAATAAATAAGAAGACTTAGTTTCTAGTTATAATATGTTACTGTAAATGGATTTTGAATATGAACACTTGGGAAATTGATAGTTTAAGTACCAGGGATTACGTGACAAAAGGGATACGACTTCAGGGCGGAGAACTTTAATGAGTTTCGAGACAAGAAACGAAATAAAGTAATGAAAATAAATTAAGCAATATTATATTATATATTATGCAATTATAATTACAAACTTTGCTAGTGTTTCTTATACAATATTATTGAGAAGTTCTTTTTTGAATTCACAAAAATCAATAATGCAGTTCAAAATTTATGATTCGGTAAAATATTTAAATTCAAATTGTTGGGGATATCTAAAATATAATGTTCTTGATACGTTTTATATCAGCATCTTTTTTATATACCTACAATAGGCCGAGATGATTTGAGTTGTTACGGAATGACGATTTTGATAAGAAAGAAAGACAAAGCATGAAAGGTGCACAATCAAGTTAATAAGCTGTCGATGGCTTTACAAGGTGAATACCATAAAATTGTTGACCACCTACTTATATGGAATTTTTTTTCTTAAGTGGTTATAAAGAAGAAAATTTAATAAAAATATTAGAATTTTTTCAATTCGAATTATTACAGGTTATTCAAAAATAATAGTCAACGAGAAAAAACTAAAATAAAAACCTAACCTCTTGAACAACTAGCAAGAACTTTTATTAATAGATTTAAGAAATTACAAAATCTCTAAACATATAACTTCATTCTTAATTTATTTCATTGCGCAATTCCATTTATATAGATACAACACAGAATATAACACAATTTGAAATCTTCACACGTAAAAATAAAATTAACATCAAAAGCTAACCTCTTAGAAAAACAAACTCTTTTTATGAGCTTATGTAGTAACGAAAGATACCAGCTGATCTATTTAGTTATAAGGGGTTTAATTGTACATCATAGCATGTGTATTAAATGTTATGCATATTAAAATATTATTTTTACCTGTTATAGAAGGAAAATTAAAAATACGAAAAAAATTGACGGCTATCAACTGACAGCAAATATATTATGTTTTTTTCCGTTTGGTGGCGCTCGTTTTCAATGCGAAATTTAAACTTTTATAATTAATTTTATTATTTTTTATATCTATTAGAAGACTTTACGGTAAAAAGAATATTAAAATGACTTTGCCCAAAGTTTAAATCCAAATATTTGTCATAGTTGCCCAGTGGAAGGGTAGAGGTATAAGGAAAAGAGGAAAATTCGTTCTGCTCATATTTCATATTACTTATATCCATATATTTTTCAAATTCTTCTCATACATTTTTCATAATACGTTTTCATGAATATTTTTGAAATAAAAATCGCCCCCAAATAATTAAAAATATCTATTAATAATTTCAAAGTGTTTTTGAAATTGAATTTTCAAAAAATAATAATCTTATTATACTTACATTTCACAAAAATGCGTTTTATTCATTTCATTTTATTTAATGAAAACAAATGAATTTTTGTGAAAATCATTTCAAGAGATGTTGATTGTTGAATCACCCGCCAATTCAGTGCCCTCTATTCATTTGGAATTTTGGGAAAAATTCGACTTGAGTTTGCCCATCTAATCCCTGACATCCCAAATTCAACCAACGACCTTTCGAGTTTATGTATACCACTCTTTTTAGTGCGTTTCGGTGCACTTAAGTGAACTTTGTTGTTAATTTATAAAAAATAATTGTTTGGATTTGTGGAAATTGTATCCTCAAGAAACTCTGGCGGCCCAGCAATGGGGGACGCAGCGATGAGCGTCGCAGCGTCTAGCACAAGTAGGAATGTTCGTATCGTCAAGGAAGGATGGGTTCAAAAACGCGGTACTGACAAAATTCATTATTCTTTAAAATATATTTTTTTCCCTGTAAAAATGATGTTTAAATACTTAATAGAATTAAACTTCAAACCTTCCGTTTTATAGAGACTGATATTGCTAAAAAATATAATTTGACTTTTCGGAGTCACTGTTTTGGTTTTCTTCTCGTCTTCAAAGATCATTTAATTTAGAACGCATTCACTGATCATCACTTCGATAACTTATTACCTTATCATGTTTGCTTTTACTAAAATTTTTAATATCCTTCAATTATTGAAAACCTTTTGCGCCTCTTGTTTTACTCAGTTGAGAATTTCGATAAATTGCAAAAAAGTGACTCTTATGCAAATTTTGAGTTTGGTATTTACCTATAACTACTTTCATTTTATGTATAGCCGTCGATTAGTAGGATTAAAAAACAATGTTAGAAAACAAAAAATAAATGGATTTTGAGTTAACTGGGTAGTTGGCCATGTTTTGTTGAGAAATAGGGATATCTGGTGTCTCTAAAGCAAAAAGTATTTAAAGTTTAGAAACTCTTTAGTGAATAGAAATTAAAAAATACTATATTATCTTGAAATAGCAAAAAAAATGTATTCAAAATGGGTTTATCCCATAAGAAATTCTTTAAATTGAATTCTCATTGAAGTATTAGAATTCAGTAATCAGGAAACATTTCGTGTATTGAAAAGATTGTGCATTTATTGCCTATTTTCTTTGAAGTTCTTATTGAATTGAATAGTAATGGGATGTTATTTACTTTCGACGTCATTACTTGATAAATATTTGGCTGTGAATAGATTGCTAAACCTATAGTTTATGTTGCTCATTACAAAAAGGACAAACAAAAAATAGTTCAAGTCATGATTAAACAATCAAACAATAGAATAAATCAACATGATTTATAATATTAGCTACGTACACCACATTATATTATGCACGTGTTCCTATTTCAACGGCTCATTAACTAGGAAAGGACCTTTTATTCTCTTTAAAATTCATACCTACGTATAAAAAGTCTACAATAGAATTGATGTTTTAATATTTATTGTTTTAGGTGAACATATCAAGAATTGGAGACCTCGATACTTTGTCTTAAGGGACGATGGCACTCTGGTTGGATTCAAGTCAAAGCCAGATCGACAAATGGCAGCTGCAGCTCAACCCCAAAATAGCTTTACTGTTCGTGGTTGTCAAATAATGTCAATGGACAAACCTAAACCTTACACATTTGTAATTAGAGGCTTGCAATGGACGACAGTTATTGAGAGAACTTTTCATGTTTACACAGAACAAGAACGAGAAGACTGGGTAGCAGCTATTAGGTTGACTTTTTCACATTTCCTCCTTTTGTAAATTGAAAAGAGATTACAATTTTAAATATTTTTAACATAAAATCATCATGGAATTCAAAATACTTAACTTCGATTTGACAAAAAGTAACTAATAATTAAGATTTGATAACAAAATGAAATATTAATTTACAGGTATGTAGCTGATAGAATAGAGAATGTAGAGCACCAAGAGCAACAACAGTCACAAATGCAACAATCATCGTCATCAGAAGATGTGGACATGGAACCATCTGGAAGTGCAAGATCGAATTCATGTGGTTCTCTTGGAGTTTTTCAAACAGATTCTGATGGCGGTAGTATTGACGAATTATCCGCTAAATTCAGTGTTCAAGGAACTTCGAATAGTAAAAGTTCTGGAAAAAAGAAAGTCGTATGTTTTTGTTTCTCCTTTTCACTCATTACTACATTAATTCCCTTTTGTTTCTAACTAATAAATTTATTGAATAATACTGCATTATTTTAGACGTTGGAGAACTTTGAATTCTTGAAAGTTTTGGGCAAAGGAACATTTGGAAAGGTGATATTGTGTAGAGAGAAGGCGACGGGACACCTCTATGCGATAAAGATTCTAAGAAAGGAAGTAATTATTCGAAAGGATGAAGTAGCGCACACTCTTACAGAAAATAGAGTTTTAAGAACCACGAATCATCCCTTTTTGATTGTAAGTTTAAAAATTAATATTCAAATTCAAAACTGAACGTCAATATTAATTTTAATCTTAATTTGGCATTTCTTCTAGTCCCTAAAATATAGCTTTCAAACAGCAGACAGATTGTGTTTTGTGATGGAATACGTGAATGGAGGGGAACTTTTCTTTCACTTAAGTCGTACCCGAATTTTCGGCGAAGACCGGACCCGATTTTACGGGGCTGAAATTATTTCAGCCTTGGGCTATCTTCACTCCCAAGGGATTATATACAGAGATCTCAAACTTGAGAACTTGCTTCTAGATAAAGACGGGCATATAAAAATTGCCGATTTTGGACTTTGTAAAGAGGATATAACTTATGGTCAGTGTAAATAATTGATTACCCATGAAATTAGATTTCAGAAAGACACTAATGTAAAAATAATCGTTAATTAGGAAGAACAACGAAGACGTTTTGCGGGACTCCGGAGTATCTAGCTCCTGAAGTTCTTGAAGATAATGACTACGGAAGAGCTGTTGATTGGTGGGGAGTCGGAGTCGTCATGTACGAAATGATGTGCGGAAGGCTTCCTTTTTATAATACCGACCATGAAAAACTTTTTACTCTTATTTTGCTGGAGGAAGTCAAGTTTCCGAGAACCATCAGCAATGAAGCGAAAGACATGCTGAGTGGTAAAGTTTAATACCTATACAAATTAATATTACATTTTAGAATTCAATTATATGCGCCAATATAAAAATATGTTTCCCTTTTGGCAGGGTTGCTGATAAAAGATCCGAATAAGAGACTCGGTGGAGGTCCGAATGATGCCAAGGATATAATGGACCACGCATTTTTCTCGTCGATAGACTGGTCCGACTTAGTACAAAAAAAAATTCCCCCTCCATTCAAACCTCAAGTAAAATCAGATACAGACACTCGCTATTTCGATAGAATGTTCACTGGTGAAAGCGTGGAGCTCACGCCTCCTGATCAAGGCTGCTTAAGCAGTGGAAGCGGCTTAAATTCGATCGCAGAAGAGCAAGAGCACTTCCCACAATTTTCCTACCAGGAAAGTCATTCAGCGGCTACTTCTTCCATAGTCTCGATTAATCACTGACAGCACGACCTTATTCGACTTACGCTTTGTAGCATGTATTAGCAGATGAATTGAGCCGTTGCCTTCGTTTTGTGGAATTCTTATAAAGTTGCTGTTGAGCGAAGGCTTATATACTCGTAAGGGTACAAGGATTTAATATTTTGAAACTGTTGAATACTAGAGACTGGAGATTGCCTTTGATAGGTCTGTGATGCTTTTTGGTGCATCTTTAGGTACTTTACAAACATATCTCATACAGATAATAATATACTCCGTATGGCATTTGGCTATGAAAGCCTTCGCCGTACAGTTTCTTCTCATTTTCCTTTTTATTTTTTAAGCTTCATCTTCAATCGCTTCGAATCTTTTAAGTATATTTTGCATTTTTTGCTCCGAATTATACCAAGGAAAAAAAAACCTTGGGTAATTAATTTTTAGATTGAAAGGATTGTTTCAGTTTTCCTTTCCTTTTCTAACACTGCAAAAAATAATGATAGGAATTTTTTTCCTGTGGAAGATTTTAAGGAGAGAGTAGTTGTTTCATTCAACGTCCAGTTTTTGATGATTGTATTTCATAAGCTATTGCTCAAAGAAGGGGTTCACTTAAATTTCACTTGCGTTACACGAACTACTGTCTAAAGCAGCAAAGGTTAGTCACTCTTTTTGTAATAAAGAATTTAGAGTTAATTATTGTAAAATAAATGAATCGAATAAGCGACACAGTCGAGAATAAATAGGACTGCGATGCTTTAAGGGGCAACTGAATTATTATACAAAACTATGCAAAGTATCGCCTTCTGTAATTGAATGAATTATTCGTAATGATTTCTAGTTACAACCGCGCAGCAAAATAAGTACGGGAGGAAGTGTAAATGAACTATAAGTACAGGGAAGCACTTTATACTCGCTAAGTCATCCCGCACTGTGTAAAACTGTCGATTAATTATGTATCAGATGCAAGAAAAAAAACAATATACCATTAAGAAATTATACATATTATATATACTATAATAATATTATTATAAACATATATTTATATTTTAACAATTAAATGATTATACGGTATATCTGTCTTTTAATTATTGAATCTTTGGTAGAAGTTTGAGGTTCAGAAATGAAATATCGAAATTGCAGATGCTAAATAATAATAAATTTATTTACTTTTTCTATTGTTCATTTCAATGATCTGGAATTCGTTTATTAAATTTCGAAGAATTATTTGTTAGTTTTTTAAAAGTCTAGTTTATAATCAATGAAATTAATCGATTCATAAAATTGTGACAAGTCTAGAAATAGAGTATATATTATAATATATATTATAATAAAATGTTAATTTTTAATTCGCTGTCTTGACATATTCTGGATATATTTCATTTTTTACGAGCCAAACATGATCTAATACTGCACCTTGTTTATCGTCAGAGACCTAAAAAAAGTTTAAGCTTAGAGAAAATATTATCTCAACTTTACTTAATCTTCATTAACAATTTTTCTAACCTAAATTTTAATAAATTAATGTCGACTTAAGTTAATTGGTGACTTTACCTGTTCTATATACAGATGAGTTTTGTTAAACGCTTTCAATCTTGTGTATCCGTAATCTGAACTGCGAAAAGCAGACCAAAATGGAAGTTCAGGAATAAATTTTTCTCTTCCTTCTTTGCAACCAGCTGACCCTGTTACAATATGAACCGGAGCTTTGTAATTGGTATATGGATTCTCATAACTGCCATTATAAACCTAAAATTATTCGGAGAATTTTAAATAACACATGATAACACAGCAATAATTTTCTTTAGATTTTTAATTTATCGAGTTTTAGAATTACCTGGAAGTCGTACATGGGCCACATACGTTCATAACTGTGCTCGTGAGCCCAAATTTCAAGATCCACTTTGTGTTTGAAAAATAACTCCTCAAGCCCAAACCAATTGAAAAAAGGTAGACCAACTCTGATGAGAGATTGATGGTTTGTGCAATCATCTGCATTCGCGTTACTGCAATACATTGGTCTGTGACCGAAGGTAACTATCCATGGCCTGGTGGCTCTGCAAAATTCAAATTCGCAAGATTTGAGTTTACATTGAAAACCAATAATATAATAATATATTACAAAAATTATAATATAATAAAATTGGGATTTGAAATTCCAAATTTACCTTACTTCAGGCCTATTAGCTTCTTCCAGATCTTTCTTAAGCCATTCGAACTGCTTTACTAGTTGCTTGATTCCGTAGTTCATAAAATAATAAGCCTCTGTTTCTATCCCGATAAAATGAACCGGACCCATGTTGAAACTATACCACAAACCTTCTGAGTCACCAGGCATTGAGAATCGAGCCCTGAAAAATTTAAAAATACTTTTACTGTTGTTTTTAGTGAAACATAATTAATAAAAATAAAATACCTGTAATTACTGAAATTGTATTTCTCTTCGTGATTTCCAGGTACGGTCATGTAGGGCACATAGGCGGCGACTCCTTCTATTTGCTGCATAAATTCGTCGCCAACACTTGCGTTTTCCGAATGCATATCGTAAGCAAAATCCCCAACGTGTATCACAGCATCGTAAAGTCCCCTTTGGGTTTCATCTTGCAAACGACTCAAACTTTGGGCATTTTCATTACCCATATCTCCAAAGATAACTACTTGTGGAGCCCAAGTTGATGAATTGTCTGGTGCAGTTTCAAAATAAAATACATCGGACCATCCTAAGTTGCTTCCACAATGATATGCTATAAATTACAGCCAATTTTATATATATTTATATTATATATATATTTAATATTTTTTATTTTTATTAACAAAATACTTTGTTGATTTACTTACTGTATTCGCTACTAGGAGTTAAATTCTTTAGATAAACTCTATGAATGTACTGTTTGCTTTTTTTTTCACCGCCATCTACGAAAAGCGTGGAATTTCCATGTGCGCTCAGAGGCAAGCCATTTATTCCGTATTCAACTATTGACTCTTTTGTGTCATCCCTTGTGCTCCATGTGACAACAATGTCATGAATATTTTCTGTAGGAAGATGGTTTTTAGTAAGACAATTTAAAAATAAAGTATTGAATCCCTTAATAAGAATTTAAATTTAGTAAAATTTTAAATGTACTCAAGTTAAAAACTGATTGAAAACAATGAATTTCTGTTATACGTACTAATGAGTAATGCAAAGTATTTCGATAAAAAATATATCATGGATCTAGAATTAATGAAAGTTTATTTTAAAGAATGTTTTACCTCCGTAAGCAATATGCACTGCCTCTGGTTGATATTTTACAATCCCGAAAACAGGACTCAGGAATCCTAACGTTACGATGAGAATCGTAATAACCGTCATGGTAATCTATGAGTAATAATTTTAATAATGGTTTTAATTACCCATTTGAACAAAGACAAATTTTTGTGATTCTCACATTGAACTTGAGTAGTATTGCAGAATTAAAAAGATAAATTTATCGTTTTTTTATATTGATTGTGTTTTAATATGAATAATTCGTCATAGGCATCCACAGAGTACAGTGTTTGAAGTTGACAAAATATGTGGAATAAAAACTCAAAAGCACTGTTTGAATATTTTCACGATTTCTTTCATTAAAAATTGTCGATTCAAAATAGATTTTTAGGTTATATTATACAAAGTTTTACATACTCTTTTTCATGGTTTAAAATATAGGCATTAAAAATGTACGTAATCTCTGCTACTATAATTAACATAACGCAGTTATTTATATAAAATAAAAATTTTACTTACGCCTTCAAAGACAAAGTAGAAGTAGAGCAACAAAGTACTCCAAATGTCAAAACTCGAATAATTTCTACAATTCTGATAATTGTTAGCCGTGCTTCTTCTGACACAGTCTTTGTGCGATGTATATAATTGATAACCCTTGAAGAATGTTTATCATCCACTAACACACTCAATTTAACACAATTGCAAATTATTTCAAATGTCTCTCTATGCATGACTATACGATAACGATTTATTTTCATTTATTTTACAGCTGTCCGCTGGTATTACAAATTGTGGTTTTATTTTACCGACTTCTTCGATCGATAAATAAATTCTAAATATATTCTTTGTACCAGTACTCGATAGATGTCGCTGACAAGCTGAAAAATGGCGATTGGTATTTTTACAGTTTTGCCGCCAGAAATTCGGAAGTTCAGAAAACAGATTCCAACAGATTCTATGGATATTTGTTCTGTGAAAAATATGTTTTAATAATTGTGCGCCTGTTTTAATAACAAATAACGTCAGTTAAAGACAAAATTATGATTGGGAGAGTATGCATACTCACCTTACAATGTTTCTAAGGTAAGAATAGTGAGAATTGATGGACACAACTTCGACATAACCTTTTTTGTTTAGACTTTTATTTTGTTGTTAGAATCAGATCTGAAATGTACGTTTTTCTCGTCAGTGATAATTTCCGGAATACTTAAAAGTCAAATGATTCATTATTCTACTAGTATCAACTAGAGCTAGTTAATTTAAACTACATTTTTATTTCATTTCGCACCTTTTTTAGTTTCTTGTTCAATCCCTGAAAATGTCAGTTGAAATTGTCTATTATAGTTTCATAATTTAATTTTTTTTTTAGCTTTTAAAATGTAGCTTTTTTAGATGTTTAGCTTGGAAACTTTCAACTGATCTAAGTTACCTCAATTTATCAGTTTTTGTAAGTTATGTATATGTAACTCAAGTAATGTATACATTTAAGTAATTAAAAAGATGTTTACAACTTATTTTATTTTGAAGTTTATACGAATTTAATTATGCACAAAACGACTATTAAACGTTATTATTTGCAATGATTCACTGTTAGAAACTGATAATTTCTTTCAGTATTAAATTTCAACCAGCTAACAAATTTAATTTTTACTCTTTTTAAACATTCTTTATTCAACTTTATACCTTTTATAACTTTCAGTACAACATCATAAAGTGCCTGAAGAGATATAATTTGTGAAATAGTTTCTCAGAAAAGAACTTGATATAAAGTGTACATATACTTCAATTGAAGTCCGTCACACATATTGCACAGGACAAAGTAGCATTTTAATTTATATTCATATTTTTTTAAATTTTCATTGTTCAAAATAAAACTTTTGCATTTAACTTTATTCAGTTACTTTTTAACATTTTTCGTTTAAATCAATTGTAATATAAATGTTGTAGTCTCTTAGTCAATTAAATAATTTTTACTTGCATTTTCAGTCGACTGTATCAGGATTCGAGCCCGGATCTTTCGGTTTAATTGAATATTATTAACTGTCAGAAATTTTACTCCCTTTAAACAAGGTCACGATGATCTAACAATTGCATAACAATAAGTCGGGTTGTCTACACGTCTAAAGAAGTACATGCAGGTAATCTCTGTTATATTCTTGTAATCAGAAACACCTGCAGTTACGCAATTCAATAGTATGTAGTTGGAGACACTGCTTTATAAGTTTAAATTCCATAAGAGCACTGCAATATTTTCGAAATAGCTGCTGCTGTACTTTTCCAAGTTAGAAATTTTCAAACCATTGCGTCCACTTTATTTTCAAATATCATAGCAAAGCTATCAGCTGAAAGTGTGAAATATATTTTTCTACTTTGAAAGTATCTAACTCGAAGTTATTTATAACTTTTATAAGCAAAGTTAATCAATTCTGGCGTCAGGAAATCGATTGGTCAAAGTATTTTCTCTCTTGTCACTATATTTTCACCAACGAATTGAACATTTGCTGTCCACTTTTCATCGAGTTTCATACCATGAAATTCAAATACCGCAGTTAAAATTTTTGTAAAAGTCGTTTTTATTGAATTGTTTTATACAATAATTCAATAAATATCAGTAGTAACTGCAAGTAATTTTTATCAAGAACTGAATAACAAAAGAGTAAAAAAGTTTCTTTCATTTGAACAAATTTGTATGAATTCAACGAAATATGGTTTGTTTTGATACGATTTGGTTCATTTAATGAAAGGAATTGGTCACCTCAAACGGATCTACTTTTCAGGGTGTATTTCAGAAGAGAGAAAATTAGGACAAAATGAAATATCATGGGACAGAGACCAATCGAAATAAAGCTGCCCTCATGGGTCAAAGCGGATACTGTAATGACGTCATATAATGCTTTTCTTATCCTGATAAAATATTAAATAATCTCGACTGGTTTCCCAACAGAGCTCATAATTTTTTATTCAGCGCTTATTTCTTATAACATCTCACCAGCCATACTAAAATAATTTCATTATTTTTCTTATATATTCCAAATCGATTTTTAATTGCTCAAAATATTTTCTTTTCAAAGAAAAATACGCCGTCCGTTTTCATAGAGTATTCAACCTTGACCGCAATAAACACGTGTTTTGAGGTAAATCTGAAATTTTACGCAATGAAAAATATTAGCTTCTTAAATTAAAAATCATCAAACTTAACGAGAATATTAATAGGGTTCTTGAAATCTTGAAAATAAAATAAGTACAAAGTAAGAGTGAGAGAGTAAGAGAAAGAGATAAAGAAAGAGCGAGAGGCTGAGAAGAAATGCATCCTATTTGATTACAGCCTTGCGTATGAGAGGGATAGGGAGAGAGAGAGATGAATCTATGCAGGCTGCTGGCATCCCCTATATTGATCTCGCAATGTCCTCTATTTCTCTCCCTCTAACTCTCTTCTCATTCTCTCTCTCTTTTCCGCCCCGTCCCGCCCTTTCTCCCTCTCTCTCCTCAATGTGAGAGAGTTTTATTACAATTTCTCTCTTACTCATCCCTTCTAACTCTAATCTTCTTTTTTGACTCCCTTTCTAATATTTTTCTATTTTCTACAGATTTTAGAAATTTAGAGTTTCAGAGAGAAAAGGAAAATTGAATTAGAAGAAGGACAAAAACATGAAGTGAAAAATAATTAAAAATTGGAAGATATAGATGTGAATTTAAACGGATGTTAAGATTGGATTAGAACAAATGAATAAATTGATAGTAAGACGGAAAATGAGCCTGTTTTTCTATTTCTTGGTCTGAGGATGGAGTAAACGAGGGAGAGAATGTCAGCCAGGGTGGGAAAGTTAGACCCTCCAGCTACTGGAGAGCAAAGAGGGGTGGCTACCCCCTGCGCAACGGATCTCCAACGCAACGTTCTTGTTGTAGTTTCGAGGTGAATTATCTGCGAACATGTTGAAAATATGGACCAGTGCAGAGGCTCGTTGAAGCTGCTTCAGGATTTTGAGAAGAAGCTGCACTGGGTCCTCTCAAACCGAGGGCGCTCTTTACCTAGGGCGAGCGTTATCGCAGGCGCGAACGTAACCTCACCATCCGACTACTGGAGTGCGAACGAAAACGAAAAGTCGCGAGGACGAGCCGGGATCCGGAGCCCGAGATGTTGAGAGTAACCTGGGCGCGTATCAATTGACGGTTCACACCCTTTGCTAAGAATCCTCTTCGTCTTTTTATTTCTCGGTAATCTATTTTCAAGTTCTTCACTTCGAGTGAATGCGTGAAATAAATCCCGCCGAATGGGAGGGACAACTCAATAGCAGTGGAAATAGATTTAATTGAACACTAGTTGTATCTTCAGATGATTTCTCACTCTGAGAGGAAACTTAGAGCCAGAGAGTTAACCTGAAGAAAGCAGAGGAAATGGAAAAGTGCGAAGATCAAACTTCAAAACAAGTGGAAGTGGAAGCTGGATTCTGAAGTTTTTAATAGATATTTGAGTTCAAAGGGAATTTTTATTTTTAACTGGGTTACAACCTAGTGTTGACACTTCAAGAGAATTATGGTTTCAGGTTCACGACTCTATTTCAGAGAAAAATGTATTCTGAATAATGCTTTAAAAATCATTCTTTTTTAAATGATCATTCATTTGAAATTATGGCTAAGGTGTTTACAGTCCAGCCGGTCGTTATTGTGGAATCCTTGATCAATAAAATGAGGACATCGTGGATGAGACTTTAAATTCAATTAAGGGCGAGTTGCTGCTGGAGCGTTGTAGACATGTAGGGGGGCCCATGGCCAGGGCCCCAAAGTGGCCAAAGTTATCTAAAGACTGGAGTTTGAATAATTATTTTTTGAATAGTAGTTTTAATGATCGCTGTTTTCTTGAGGGGGATAGGTTGAGGGGGTAGGTTTGCAAAATTATGTAAAAGAGGAAGTGTGCGTTTGCGGGGTTTGTTGTTGAATAAAGTGGGTGTAGGAAGAGAAGCATTGTGTACAGTGTATTTCAAATGGATTGTTACGAGTCACGGATTTTTCGAATGTTTTGAAATTTTAACAAGAGAAAAATGGTTGACCTAGGAGGATACATCATCATTTTGATGAACCACAATGGGAAAATCAAACTTTATGGTGAGAATCAAACATTATTTTCCTTCTGTATCAAATTTGATTCACTTTATAAAAATTATTCTAGCTTTTAAATTTTAAAGTAAAACTGGCATTTTATTAAGTTATCATTTAATGATATAAACTGCCTGGACTTTTTTAATTTTCCCTGATTTCCTTAAATTTATAACTTAATGTGTGAATTATTTTGATTTATCGTGGAATGTAAATTATTCGATGTTTTTGCCTTCTAAATAAGTTTTAGATCGACACAAATGGGTGAAAAAGGCTCACCAATTCAATATTGGGGTAAAATATATTTAATTGTTGATACGAATGATTTATATAGACATGAGCTTTTCGGGAAGATATAGTAGATTAATAGTAATTTTTATACTGAACCATAAATTGAATAACATTGAATATAAACTACCTGATCTTTGATTTACTCAGATTGTATTATTTCACTAATAATAATGACTATTTCCTTCGTAAGTATTTTCTACAAATTTTCGTTAGTTACCTCCACTATTTGATTAGCTGATATAACTACTCCAATTGATACTTTAACAAATAAAATATAGTTATTTCCAATAAATATTTGAATAATTAGGACAACTAACAAAAAATTCTATATGATTTTTTATTAAGAACCTTTTTGACATAATTACTCTTTTTTTATTGTTCAACTCAATAAAATTGAAGAACAATAAATTAATAAAATTCACTTCAAGATATATTAGGAATTTTCACTTCATCGACAGCTAACTTAATTTAACTTATGATAAAGTCAAAAGGAAATATATAAATGAGTTTTTAAAAAAAGGCAGGTTGTATATATGTAAATTTGCTACGATAATAATTGTTGTAATTGATTTAACTATATTATTTCGATTTATTTTCAAATTTATATTAGAGTAATTGTCTAGAATACTTTGGAAAAGGAAAAGAACCGATGAAAAATAAGGTAAATGATGGAAAATAAATTTATTATTATTGATACTTTTCGGTCCGTTTGAGAAATGTCGATTTTCTAGTTCCACATTTATGTAACTCTTTTTTCTGGATTGATAAACTAACTCAATTACGAGTTAAAACGAAACAAACCACAGGGTAGCGCACGAGCAATATTTTAACTTTCATATCATGAACTTTCGCAGAAATTTAATTACTGTCTATGAATTAACACGATTGAATTTTGGGGGATTATTCACTTGGAAATGTTGATTGTAAATATCTCTGAGCTATCCTTATTTTTGAATGACTAAACATGAAACAATAATTTAGTACCAAATTGAAAACAGTAAATTTGTTGGGTATTCGTAGAATAAACACTAACAAGATTATCATTATCAAGGGGGGTTAATTACATTATATGAGTTTTGTAATTATCTGCCTCGTAGACATCTACATTTAAAAAAGTGTAAATAACATAATTAACATATCGAAGTTTCAATATAAATATATTTTAGTTTTGAAAGAAGTTTAAAACGTTATTTTAGTGCCTCGGCGATTTAATTTACTTAAAATCAGAATTACTCACTTGTTGCCTAAACAATAAGGAACATAAAAGTAAAATTAATCTCCATATTCTGGAATTTAAATTGAACTAAAAATGTAAACTCTTGCGAACGAAAATTCCATTCATTCCTGAAGAAAAACTTCCAATTTTAAAAACCTCATCATCTAAGTATCGAAATGCAGATTTTACAGAATTCGGTTTATTTGTGGTCATCTCTTAAATTAATAGAACAGAGAGTGGATTACATATCGATTCCTTTGCATGCGTTATATGTGAATTCTGAAGTGCTGAGTGAAGCTTGAATTATATCAATATCACTAACACTAAATTAGAGCTTTTAAAGCAATAGAGAATGATATACTCGTGTCTAGCTTTACCGGTCTGTAACTATTATCATTCCCTTTAAAGATCAGAGAGCTGCATTGAAAGACTCTCTTTGAATAGTGCCCTCCTTTTTAAAACATCCTCCGGGTAACGTGAAGCACCATTAGTATAAAAAAATAACACTGTCAAAATCCTTCTTCACCTTCTTCAGATTCTTTTCATTTAGCCGTTTTTTCGATTAATTATTTCATGCTTCTCTTTATCTTTTTTACTATATTCTCCTTTTTATTCCATTTTTGCTTTTTATTTTATAATTTAAATATTCACAAGTGAGTTTTTTAATTAAAATTGCAATTCAAAAATGTAATTGAATAAAAATTTCAAAGAAATATTCATTTAATATGATTAACAAGTAACATTAACATTAACTATTTATTGGTAAATAATAATTGTAAGCAAATAGTTAAAAATCTAATTTAAAAATTAAGTAATTTGTGGTTCCTTGCAACTATGTTATTCTCAAGTTCCTTAATGAAAGGATCTTGGTTATAAAAAGCAGACAATTTGAAAAAAAACAATCTGAAATCTGAAACTTAAAATCTAAGGTAGGAATATATTCGTAAATTTTAAGTGGTTAAAGTCATTATCTTCAATGGTTAAACTTCATCCCTCATAACGGCTTTAAGAGTATAAAGTTTAGGCTCACTTTGGGATATTCAAAGTTTCCTGACGAATGCACTTTGAAGAGGGCCAATTTGTACTGGCTTTTCTGGGTTTGTAGAAAGTTTTCGGATTCTAAGATTTAGTTTAAAAGCTTAGGAGTTGATGAAATAGAAAGGAATTTACTATTTCTTTTTTCAAGACGCAAAATGCTACAGGTGTTTAGTTCGTATCAGCAAATGTACCTAGAACCAAGTGACTCTTGGAAGCTTCAGTGACTATATGACTTTGCATATAAAATGACGCTAGAGCATCAGTTCTAATAAAATAAAATACGCTCTCTAAACCTGAATCAGTGAAATAGTCATTGATTATATCAGTGAAAATATATCAACTGATGAATCAGTGTCTTACTTCGATTTCACTGAGGAATCAGTGAACACGCAACGTGAACATAACTTTTGAATTCGCGAATTCAAAAGTTTCATCTACACGTTACAAAATATAATTATACACAATAATAATTACAATATATAATAATAATTACGTAATTTCTTTTTAGGTTGTTTAACCTAAAATAAACGAGTTTATCGATCGTTAAAATATATTGCTGGTTTTATTATTCCCACCTGAAGATTTCACTGATTCAATAAGTGAATTCAATCTATTTCACTGATTCATCAGTCGATGATTCTGATTTAGAAATGATTCAGGTTTATAAAGCACAAAAAGAATATAGAGCCTAAGGAGCGCAGTTAAATTTGAAACAAATCTGATTTTAATTATGAAAGTTCACTGTTGATACCAAAAAAACGTGTAGGACGAAAATTGTTTGAATAGTTAAAATAATTCACCATTGAAATTGCTTTCTGATTCAGGATCCCCTGCGGACAATGCGGACAGTTTAGAGGTGGGCGACGAGATCCTCGAGGTCAACGGTCGTACCCTGGAGAACGAGACTTATTCCGAAGTCATACAATATATTCATCAGGTGATTCATTGCACTATAATAAAAAAATTTTTAAAACTTTGTCTAATGACTATAGAAAAAAGGTTTTCACAAAAATCAATAAAATATTGAAACGTTTTGAAATACATTTTATCTGATAAGTTGTTTTATATTTTACAGTGTATCAAATCGAGGACAATATGTCTACGAGTAAAAAGAAAAAAAAGTGGCAACAAGATGGGTAAGTGACATTTAAAATTGGAAATAATTTAATGGAAAGACCGGGAAATGAACGAACAGGAGTTAAAATTGACTGATCTTATAGAGGTTCAATTTTATTGATCGTAATTGAACTTCTGAATATCTAAGCTAACAGAATTTTTATTTCTTCTTGTTTAAAATTTAAAATTCTACTGAAATATAGGGTTTATGGAAACATAATACAGAATTAAAAGTTGAGCATTTTTAATAGATTCAATTTTCAAAACTTTAAATATCAATTTAAAGAATTTGAAATTTCAATATTTTAAATTTAAATATCAATGTTCTTAAATTAAATAATTTTTAAATTAAAGGCTTTGAAAATTTTCACATTTTGAAAACCTCTTATTCCCAAACTAAGAGAACGAAAATTCGGAAATTTGTCGGAAATTTTCTATTAAATATCCTATATATTAGTCTTTAAAAAAAAAGGTAAGAAAAGTTTAGGAGCTAGAGTTAAATATGCCATTTTTTTAAATGGACAAGTCTCACGTGTTTAAGCCCCTAACTTTGATAATAAATATCTCCACTCATGGAAAGTAATTTCTCTTCAAATTTTACAAATCTGTAGATAATACCCCGATGAACCTACATTCCAAGTTTTAATAAATTCCTAAGAAAAGTATGTTGCAGTGTTGCCAGATGTCTGAGTCGCTTTCCCCCTAGATTAGTCCCTAATTTCCACTAAAAAAATTTTTTTTCCACTAGATCCTGAAATTTTTACATTCTCATCATGGATGAGAAGGTATTGGTTTTATGTGAAAAATGACTTTCGAAAATTTCATCAAATCTTTACGTTTTGAGACCCCCTGAGTCCGAAAAAAGGGTTTTTACGAAAGTGTCTGTCTGTCTGTCTGTCTGTCTGTCTGTAGGTCGTGTGCGGCATAACTCTCGATAGAATTATCAGATTGAATTGAGCTTTGGCACACTTTATCGGAGCCGAAAAAGTAAGGAAAAGTTCGTTAACCAGCCACATCCAATCAAAATTGAGGGATTGAGCACTACTTTTCTGTTTTTGAAAATAATTTTTTGAAAAAATCAAAAATTTAATACTGGTTTTAGATAGTTCTCATAAATCTCTGAAAATTATCCTGATAACGTTTTTTGATTAAATCAAAATTAGAAATGTTACAGCATATTCAAATTCGAAAAAAGTCAATATCAAAATTCCATTTTCCAGTTAAATTATACGAGATACGAAAAAACGTTATGATACAATATTATTTTCTACATAAAGACCTACAAATTTGAATTGTAACATTTTTTCATAAGATGCATATTTTTTTTTTAATTCAAAAATAATCTATTGAAAATCCAAAATTCAATTTTTTAACAATAATATGTGAAATACAAAAAAAACGTAAGAAAACAAAGTTGTTCGTTTCAAAAAGATCTACAAGTTTTGTCTTAAACAGTTTATGAAAAAACATATATTTTTCGTTTCAATTCCAAAAAATACGATTAAAATTCAATAATTCCATTTTTTAGACAAAATATATGAGATACATAAAAAAAGTTCAGATGAAAAATTATTTGCCTAAATGAGGTCTACACATTCTTATTGAGAAATTTCTCGACAGGATGTATATTTTATGTTTTGATTTTTAATATTAAAAAAATTCGATTTTTTTCACCAAAATGTGTGAGATACGAAATAAGCGTTGTTCTGCAAAATCGTTTCCTTGAGGTAGTAAGATCACGAAAATTAGACCTCAGACAAAAGAGATAATTTTGCTTTCAAGAATAGCAACATTATTATTGAAGGGCCAATTTGAATGAGAAAAGATTATTTTTCATGAAAAAAATTTGAAACACAAAAAAATAATGTTATTAATAAATTTTATTTTTGCCCAAACTTATTTTCTTATCGCTTCGAGTCAAATTTTTGAAAATGATGCGATTCTAATAAATTATGGTTCATTTTTTTAGAAAAAAGATTCTCTACAACTTGACCGTTTCCTATTTTTGAAATTGAATTAATTATTATCAAATACAGCAATTTGTTTATAAAAATGTTGTTTTGAAAAATTGTTTTTTTATAATTTCAGCCATTAAAGAATTCATTTTCAAAAATCGGAAACAGTCAAGTTGTAGAGAATCTTTTTCCTAAAAAAATGAACCGTGATTTATTATAATCGCATCATTTTTAAAAATTTGGCTCGAAGCGATAAGAAAATAAGTTTGGGCAAAAATGAAATTTATTAATAACATTATTTTTTTGTGTTTCAAATTTTTTTCATGAAAAATAATCTTTTTTGTTTCAAATTAGCCCTTCAAAAATAATATTGCTATTCTTGAAAGCAAAATTATCTATTTTAGCCTGAGGTCTAATTTTCGTGATCGTACTACCTTAAATAAAGTCTACGATTATTTTTTCTTTTTGAGAGATTTGGAAGAAAATAAATTATTTTAATCATGTAATTTATTAAAAAGTTACTGAAATGTATACAGAAAATCGAGCGCGAAGCGCGAGTGTCATGATGAGAATGTGTTCCTTAAGGCCGATAGTGCCTTAAGTATATTGAATTTCCTGTTTCACTTAAACTGAAAAAGAAATTTAGTGAATTTGAGAAAATGAGTAATTCACATCATCTTTAATAATATAAAATTAGTTTGAGCTTCAGTATTAAATTATAAGAAATAAACTTAAATGTATGCGAAGGGCACAAGATTCCGGAGCGCGAAGATCGAATCGCGCGCCCTAGGCGCGCTCAAACTTGCGAGTGAAGCGAGCTGCGCGCGAAGCGCTCAATTGAGAATGTGCCCGCGAAGCGGGCAGATTTTTAATAGTAAAATTCTTATATGTACTTGATAAATTTTTCTTTTTTCAACATTTAAACGCTATGTATATATTGTTTTTTAAGAAAAAGAAAGAATTTCAAAGGAATTTCTGCCGAAATTCGAGAACGCTTGCTTTTGGTATAGCTGTGCCGACCTAACGTTTAATGACGCGCGTTTTTAAAATTAGGAATTTATTTCGAAACAGTAAATAATGAGGAATTATATTGATTAATATTTAATCGCTGCTAATGTCTTTAAAAGTGTTGATAACATCAAAGAATATTATAAATATGGTTCTTTTTTCAAGAAATTTCATTGACTATTTAAAGGAAAGAACAGTTATAATTTACTTGTGCTTTGGTCATTTTTGGAACATGTGTATGTTATTTACCAATGAAATTGAGCGTTAATACTCGCCTAGGAAGTATAACCAATCACTTGGCTTATTTCAAATTGAACAATTACGGTGATTGGAGGATATTAGAGATTTTAAAATAAAATAAGATAAACCCCTAAAAAAACCCTGAATAAAAAAAACCACTAAATTTTCCCACTAAAGAATTTCTCCCCCTAAATTTCCCACTGAAGGGCCAAAAATCCCCTAAATCTAGTGGAAAACCCCCTAATCTGGCAACACTGGTATGTTGGTGCCCATAATACCATAAATACATTTTTACTCATAATGAATTTTATTTATAAAAGATATCTCGTAAATATTTACTTTTCATAAATAGATTTGATTCGTAGCAAAACTACATAGGATTAATATTTCTTACATAAAAGAAAATGTATTTGAAGATTCATAAAGTTCTAACATAACTAGTTTCTCCCAAATGAAAAAAAATCTACTTTTAACATTCTCAAAAATGAAGAATTTTGAAAACCCCGTTAAAAAAAATGTTTAATGAATCTCATTTTTCATCATTTACTCCAAAAATAGACCTTGAATTTGCTCATCATTCTCGAGCAATCTCCAAGCCTCACCTGAGGAATGTGCTAATATATATCCATACTTTTTCACAGTTCACTTAAAGTTTAGTCCGTTATAGCAAATTGTAAAGTGCATATCTTGACATCCAAGCTACCTTCACTCTTGCTCGCGGTTTAAACTTTAAAGCAAGTAACGCATTCGAACTTCTGAGCGCCGTTTCCTCGGGTAAGTTCGTCACTCCTCGTAACTCATCGGTATTCAGGTTTGCCAGGTAAATACCCCAGGTGAGTCGGAGTAGGAGGTGGAGAGGCCTCTGCGAGAGGAGGCAGGCGAGAATGCAACCTTCGAATCTACCTGGTGGTACCTTCAATCGGTAGTGTTGAACCGTCGATCGTACTAGTGACCGCGTACCGGTATCAACTCCACGTTGCTCTTCCCCGTCGACCTACTGTTCCCAGGGAATTGAAACCCTTTAATCCTAAAGAAAAGAATAATAATTCTTCTTTACAAATTAACAATCTTAGTTGTGTTTGTTCAGACAGATAGTCACCAGGTGGGAGTGAAAGCCAGCCTTTGAACGAGGAACCAGAACACATACGAGTGCACCATCACGTATCACGTACAAGATACCGAACCACCATAACTGTGTTGTGGTACCTTTTTGCCTCATCCGATGATCTACACTGGCCAGCATAACGTCCTGCTTCTTGCTAGATCTTCAACCCGGAGATCAACAACCTTGGCAAGACTCCACCAAGAGAGGATCAATCTGGGTGTGATTTCGTTATAGCAAACGCAGGAGACAGTCAAACTGACAAGGAAGATTGTTATACGTGTCTGTGACGTGTCGCGAGCTCGGAAGCGTGCCGCTCCCGCGAGTAGGTCGCGATTAATTCGCGCAACTTCCACTCTTTATACGTGCTTCGACTCACTTGACACATTGGCTAAGGTCTATAGACTGTAGTCTGTGGTTTATAGATGCTCCTACTAGGATATGAATATTGGATATCAGACTGGAACCTAGGGGTCTGGGAAAAAATTTTATCGTGATTGGTGGAAGTACTCAGCAGGGATTGTTACCGAAACAAATTTGAAAATGGTTTTTTTTCTGTTGCAATTAAAGAGACAAATGGAAAGTCTCCCGCATATTTGATTATCCTTTCAAACACGAAACGAAAGTCTCTACTTATTTGGTTTTCATATTGGAGACGACACGAAACTCCCACTTGTTTCTGTATGAGGAAGAAAATTTTATTCTGGTTTACTTGTGTTTTAATGTATTGTTTCCTTTTTACCTGATTGAATTATGATCTTTTTTCAGAAGAAGCAAAAGAGTTTGGATCTTTCTTAATTTCCTATGTCTAAAACTAATTGGCGGAGAGTTGTGTTTAGTATAGAGGGAAAATTGGAAGAATCCTGTTTGTATCTAGTGAAAAAAAAGCGGAAGTTTTGTAACAGTTTCTGGAATTCAATCATGTTTCTGAGAGTTTTCGAATGATTTTGTGGTAGATTTAACTGGTGTTGATCGCATATGGGTAATTGAGATTTCGCCTATTTCTTGATTTATTTCTTTTTATTGCTATTTACTCGTACATCAAGTATTGATTCTTTTTTATCCGATTGAATTATCTTTTTTCAGAAGAAGCAAAAGAGGCGGAACCGTTTTTTAATTTCCTATGTCAAAAACAAATTGACAGATAGTTTTGTTTAGTATAGAAGACAAATAGGAAGAATTCTGTTATTTGCAGGGGAATAGGAAAAAAACCGCAAGTTTTATAACAATTTCTAGAATTCATTAATCTTTCTAAGAGTTTCCGAATGATTTTGTACTAGATTTATTTAACGCATAGGGGTCATTAAAATTAGTTTGCTATTTCCTGATTCTTCTCTCTAAATCTGAATCAGTGAGATTCTCACTGAATTGAAATCAGTGACTTACTTTTGCCTGGCAATCAGTCATTTTCACTGAAAATCACTGATTACACAGTCAGAATTGGATCACTGATTTCAATTCAGTGAGAATCTCAATGATTCAGATTTAGAGAGTTAATTAATTTTTTTACTGATATGTTCATCTCTTTTTGGAAGTATTCACCAATATTCCTGAGTCTCCTCACTATTCCCGAGTCAGTTTCTCACAAGTAATTAATATAATTCCAAGAAGATAGGTCTTAACTTTAAAACCAGAGTATGTAGGATATGATGTAATAGGGAGGAGTTAAGAGAAGTCTAAATAATGATACAAAGGGTATAAACTGGTTTCAAGCCAGTCTTGGGTTAGTCTTTGTTGGCACTATCAGATAAGTGAAGATAGTCTGAACCTAGGTATTTATTAGGGAATAGCTGAATGTTATCATTCAGCAATTAAGGGTCCCGGTGCAAGAACGATATAAAATTTTTGGACCCTTGCCCATTGGCCCCTAACTATATAAAAAATTGTATGTTTTTTATTTAGGCATCAGAGCCCTCAGTTATAGCAGAAATTTCCAAAAAGATGATGGAAAAATCTAATTGAGAGAATTTTGGCTTATTGAGAAATAATCTTTATGGAAGTGTTCAAAATTTTTCAAAATTGGTCCGAGCTATCGAACAGGTCGAAAAGAACTTTCTGTAGGTACTTTAACACTAGACGATTATGTCTCTTGACATTTTTTTATATCTCATATTATTGCCGAGAAATCTTGAGTACCAGTAATTACTGTAAGAGTTGGTCATGGTAAGCTGGCTAACGAACTTGACCTCTCTTTTGAGACTATAAAAACGAAGTGTCAAAGCTCAATTCTCCGCGCAGGAATGGCCATATCATGGCCCAGACCGGTTATGAAACACACGGGTAGATCTGGCCCTATTCGGGCTCTGTGTTTCATAACCGATTTCGGTTCCCTGATCAGAACCACAGCAAAATTTCTACTTCTGGCGATCCATTAATTTTTTTGAAAGTTATCGTATTAGTGAATCTTGATCAATTTAATAGTTTCCATAAAGTAAATTAATTAAGAGGTCGTTCGGGTATGATTTCTAATTTGAAGACGATTGATCCAAAAAGATGGATGTAATTTATTTTTATAGGGTTTATAGGACATCAACTTTGATTCGTTCTTTTTTCTCTTTCTTTTTCAATCATCTGATATCATCTGTTACAATATTCTCTACGATACCCTTATTAATTTTTAAGTATGAGTGGACAATAATCCGAAATGGAAACAAAGCTATACTTTAATTTAGTACACGTTATCTTATGATAGTATTCAAACCTATGATCTCTGATGGGAAGTCTACCAAGAATAAAAGTTGTGACTTTGTATTATAACTATAATATATCTTTAAAATCAACTCTTCTTCAGGATTACACCCAAACAAGATACTGTGGTGGTTCCAATCCCTTAGCAAGAGTTAACAAATCTTTTGGCACGATAACGATTCATGTAGAATTATTTTGAAAAGGATATCCTTTTTAGATATCGTTTTTATTTGACTAGGCATAGTTCCAGCTGATGATTCAATTCCTCCTCTTAGCTGCTCTCTAAATATGAATCAGTCAAAATCTACTGATTATCAGTGAAATTGACTGATTCAAATATATTAAAAGAGGTTACTGTAAATCAGTCAAATTCCACTGATTGCTTCAGTAAAAATTAACTGATTTAACAGTGAAAACATTTCTCCATTGATTCAATCAGTAATAATCAACTGATTTTACAGTGAAATATATTTTTTCACTGGTGAATCAGTGAAAAGGCAAATAACTGATTCAATCTGTGAAAATTTGACTGATTCAGATTTAGAGAGTGAAGCTATAGACTTTTGCCAAAACGTTTGTTTTCACTTGTTGATTTAGAAATCTGGTTCCTGGAGTGACGTGTTGATGGTGTCGGTGATGCTGTGTTAAGTCGTGTGTGGGCCCGTGTATGTGCAGGAATAATGCGAATGTTTTCTCGATGAAAAGTAATGATCGTGCAATGCACGGTGCGTGTCGTGCGTTATCCAATGGAGGTACATGTGGGGCCTCAGGTTCTGCACTCTAAAGGATGTGACGCTGGGGGCTTCTGAGTGGAACTGAGGAGGAAGAGGAAGAGGAGAAACAGGAAGAAGAAGAGGAAACAGAGGTAACCATGAGGTGATACCGGAACGAACAGTGACCGCGTACTATACCTTGCAAATTTTCTCCAATTAAAATCCCTTTCATAGGACCCTCCCACTCATTATGCTGCCCTGGTCTGTATTCATTTTTATTAAGTTGACCAAAAAAAGGTCATTTTATGGCCTCACGGTACCTTTCTTATAGGTAGTTGAAATTCGTTGATAAAAAAATAACCTCTATACTTTTCCAATAGTTAGGATTGTAGTTCCATAGATTTTAGTATTCAGTTTCGTTCAGAATTTTGATAATAATTCTTTTTGGAGTAGATTATAATAAGGATAAAGTTTGAAAACTTTACGAGAAATATATCGGATTTATGATGCAAGGCAAATCAATTTGACAATCATTATTGCAATCGGACTATGGTGTAATTTGAATTTATTTAATCGAGGATATGATGGGTTATATAATTTGTATAATCATTTGTATATTGCCTTAGACATATTAAATATATATAGATGTATAATATTTTATAGATATATGAAATACTCAATAAGAGTTGCTATTTAAATTTAATTTTTGATAAAATCAGCACTGTTAGTATTAAATTATATGAATTTATTTACTATGTTGTGGTAATTAGCAATCAAAAATTTTATTGGTGATAAAAGAAATTGGCAATGAAAGGAATTTATGATGATTTTATAATTATTAGATGTTAATTAATACAAAATTGATATAGTAGCAATTTTATCTGAAATACGTTTCTGGTTTAATAAATTATTCTAGCATTTTCATTCAGTTAATATTCGATTCTAGTACTATATTTTTTAATTATTCAAAGAGCTATTTTAAAATGTCTCTTTTTTAGGAATGAGTACATGCTCTTCTTCTGGAGACAATACCTAATAAATTTTATTTGCTGTCGCATATTGAAACAGCTGAATATTCATTATATTTAAATGCATTTCTTATCAAAAAAAAAAAAAAAAATTCAATATCGATCAAGCGAGTCGTGTAGAGTTCAATTTTACGACTGTATACGTGACTTTAACGCTTCGAAAAAAACTCGAGTTACTTGAAACTTAAAAATTTCAATAAAAATAGCTTTTAATTTTTATATCTTAAATATTTAAACTTCCGAATTTATAAATTTAATTATTGTTTGTCTTTGAACCCATCAAAAATATTTAAAGAAATTCCTTAATTTAGAATAATAAACGGATAGAAAGTGTGGAAATCGGAAATTTGAAAGAGAAAAGCTGCAAGATTTAGAAGCCAAAACAATTAAAAATATAAATTTTAAATTTCAATGATTGGATTTAAATATTTATTCTGATTTCAATCTTATTAAATATAAACAAAGATGGTTCGGTTCACTACGATTCGATCGAATTAATTAAATATGACAATCAATTCAAGAAAATTTTGTTTCATCCAAGCACAAAATTTCAAATTCAAAATCTTTTACATTTCATTATATTAACTTTTTTATTCCTAATATTGACAATAAACATGTTAAAAATTTCCCCTAAAAATAAAATGAAAGACGTAAAAATTATAAGGACCTCAAGATGAAGTGTTTTTGTCAATTTTTCAGAATGATATTGCGGAAAAAGTCAAAATTTCCTTAAATTATGAATAATTTTCACAATAATTGTTGTTTTTAGATGTTTTTCGACTTATTTTAAAGATAAATTTCCGTAACATGTAAAAAGCATGCCAAACAAGTTGTACTAATTTTCCCCTAGATATTCGTAAAAAGTCTAAACTTGTAAAAAAGGCGTAAAAATTTAAACCTCCAAAATTATATATAAAAAATATTAAAAATAATTATATTCCATTTTTCAATCAAATTTAACAAATTCTTGAGGGTTATCACTTTTATCTATTTTTAAAATCCTTTTTTTCGACTATCAGACTTTTTTCAATTATTACGCCTTCTTTATTCTAAGTTTAGACTTTTTACGAATCTAGGAGAAAATGATTATAACCTTTCTGGAACGCATTTACATTGTACGTGAATTTATCTTCAAAATGAGTCGAAGAACATTTAAAAAGATTAATTATTTCGGGAATTATTCATAATTTAAGAAAAGTTTAAAATTTGCACTTTTTCCACAATATCTTCCTCAAAAATGGAAAAAAACACTGCATCTTGAGGTCGTTTTATATATAATTTTGACGTCTTTCATTTTATTTTAAGGGGAAAATTTTAATGTGTGTTGTCGATATAGGAGAGTTTATGCGGATAACAAAAACAAAGTATAATAATTTGACCACCCACTGTAGTTAATTATTATGACTAATATAATTTTAAATTACGCTCGTCTCGTCTTTTTAATCGTCATTCTATTACATATGTAATATCAAAATATATCACTGCCATCATCATTTATATCGTATATTTTTATATGATAAAAAATAACATATCTTACACTCTTAAAAATGTTTATGATTTTACAATATTTTAATGGAATTTTATTACCAAAATCTAATGTAAAATTACAGTCGATGTATTGTCAAGTAAAATCACAGTACTTTTAAAGTAATTTTTCGAAATTATAATCATACACATCATGTGTTGTAAAATGACATTGCGTTTTGGTAATCAATTTCTATTTCAATATTGTGAAATTACTATAGACATTTTTACAGTGTAGTTATAAAAATCATCTCTTCTGTTTGGTTCGACTTGTTAATATATGTTAGTGTGTCCTTGGATTTTTGAAAGCAGAAAATATTCCCGCCAAGTGAAATCATCTCCGTGGTCTTGGCCGTTTTAAGATAAATCTACCGAAATGTTTCCGTGGGAGAATTCAGAATACGTAACTCTGACCCCGAGATGTAGAGAGATGCAAGGCTAGAACGGGTTGGACCACAGGCACACGAGTTTCTGTTTTGTCGCTGTCGGCAAGCAATACTACTACTGAAGAATAGACATACAGTTAGAAAACTGGTTTTGCCTTCCCGCACGTCAAGTGATACTATAACTCTTTCACGTATGATTGACTCTTTCGAACACATATTTTTTCGCAGGCTCAAATTTATTCAAAATTGTATGAAAGGAAATTATTAAAATGCGCACCCGGAAAAAAAGTTTTATTTAAATTTAAGAAACCCGTTTTTTAACTTCATTTCTTCAATTTGAAGTAAAAACATCTTTAGAACAAATATAACTTTATTTGTTTTTTAAGAAATTACGTTTTTAGCCGTTTTTAAATGAAATAAATTATTTTTTTAACATTATTTATTTGATTTGAAAAAAATATTTCTTGATTTAAACATAGTACTGGGAAAAAATTAAGAAATAATTTATTTAAATTTATTAGCTTGAACGAAGAAAATTTTTTCTTTGAATTAAGTGCATGTCATACTTAGCAAATTAGCCACTTTTATTAATTTTAGGTTTTTACATGTTTGTGTCCAAATATTTATAGAATTTGAAAATCTTTCTGTGGAAAAAAAGATGCTTTCGACTGCACTGGGATTCGAGCCCAGGTCTTTCGATTGCCGGTCGAGGTTCAAAATTCATAAAATTTCAAATTTCAAAGTGACATGTTTGGTAACATGTCTATTATTGTATTGACCCAAATTCATATAATGTTTGTTCATTTCTTTGGCATAGCTATGCCAAAGAAATGAACAAACATTATTTAAATTTCCAAATTTTGTAAATGTCAGGCAAGATAGAAATTAAAGTAAACTACTTTTGGTTTAGTAAACAAACTCAACTAATTAATTTAAAATGAAAAAAATTTCAATTTTAGCAAAATCTATCGGAACATTTTTTTTTTCATTATCAAATCAAAAGTAGTTCATCTACGTCCAATTTTACTTTCTCTATCATTTCTTAAATTTTGGAAACAAAACTTTATGTATTCTGGGTGTAAAGATGTAGAAACTGAACCAAGTTGTTCGCATAAATTTACTATTTTTCTCAAGTATCACATGCCCTTAAAGAAAATATTTCTGTGATATACTATGCGACTGCGCAGACATTCATTTTTTTTAGTTCAAAGAAAAAACACAATCAAGAAATTTCATTAAATCAAAGATACTTTTCTTTGACCGTATATAGTAATGCACAAATTTGTTCGATTCAAAGAAAGTTTTTTTTAATCTAAGAAACTTTTTTTTGGGTGTGAGAACTGAGCACTCTCTAAATCTGAATCAGTCAAGATCTACTGATTATCAGTGAAAATTGACTGATTCAAATAGCTAAAAAGAGGTTACTGCAAATCAGTCAAATTTCACTGAATACTTCAGTGAAAATCAACTGATTTAACAGTGAAAAAATATTTTTCATTGATTCAAACAGTGAAAATTAACTGATTCGACAGTGAAAAATATTTTTGCACTGATGAATCAGTGAAAAGGCAAATTACTGGTTCAATCAGTGAAAATTTGACTGATTCAGATTTAGAGAGCATATTATTTACAAAATCCTGTGCAGTAATTTTTTAGTGGCCCAAATTAGGCCCAGAATGGCATCCCGAGTTCGAAATGAAACGCTGCATCTAATCTGGGACATATCTGGCGGACGGATAATTGCAACGCCCTTTGTTGGATTTTTAACCCCCCAGACCAGGCCCAGATTAGGCAGGGTTTTTTATTTAGAATTAGGGCCAGATTAGGCAATTTCTGCGCGAGAATCGGCTAAAAATTTTATATTGCTTTACCTACGTTCTAATTCGAAGCATTGGGTATTTTACGAATGTACTTTCTTAATCTAAATTGGTGAAAAGTGAGCTATCAATTCACTTTAATGAACATTTATGTTAATTATTAGTAATTTTCTACTAATTACGTTAGTGATTGTAAAGACTTGGAAAATTAATTTGTAAATAATTAATAATAATTAGCAGAGATTTTCACTAAAGTGATTTAGTGACTCACTTTTTACTTATTCAAATTTAGAAAGCACTTTGTTTGAAGAGCTGAGAATTCATCGTGAAAATGATATTTGAGTTTATTAAAAGTCTGTCGCTTTATCCTCCGGCCAGAATATTTTGCATCCCCCAGCAGAATTTCACTATTACCTTTTCGATTTAACCAATTTCTCCTCGTTTAATTATAAAAAATATTGCACTACCGTTTCCATAATGATTTATTCTCTCCGAAACAGAATTCTCATTAAAATCCCAACCTGGTTCGCGAATCTTCATTTCCATTAAGTACCCTTTCAGTAAAACGTATATTTTCCTCCTGCACGGAAACCACTTGAAATTATCTTCGATTCTTCTTGAAATGACTTTGCTGATCAGTTTTTTAAGTAGTTTTTTTTACTTAATTTTTTGAGATTATCTTGAATATGAAATTTCTGACTTTTTTCACGTATGATTGACTCTTTCGAACACACATTTTTTCGCAGGCTTAAATTTATTAAAAATTGTATCCAAGGAAATTATTAAAATGCGCAACCAGATAAAAGTTTTATTTAAATATAAGAAACCCTTTTTTTAACTTTATTTCTTCAAATTAAAATAAAAAAAACACCTTTAGAACAAATATAACTTTATTTGATTTTAATAAATTACGTTTTTAGCCGTTTTTAAATGAAAGAAATTATTTTTTTAACATTATCTATTTGATTTTAAAAAAAAAAATTTGATTTGAATATAGTACTGGGAAAAATTAAGAAATAATTTATTTAATTGTATTACCTTGAACGAAGAAAATTTTTTCTTTTAATTCAGGGTATGTGATACTTAGCAAATTAGTAAATTTGATTTATTTTCTTTTTTCTAAGTATAGTCTTTTTTTCAAATTAATTAGTTGAGTTTGAAATTTTTGTCACTGAGCAGTCGACCGGCAATCGAAAGACCTGGGCTCGAATCCCAGCGCAGTAAAATTTTCAAATTCTTTAAATAGTCTTTTTTTACTTATTTTTTTTGGATTATCTTGAATATGAAATGTCTGACTGTTATCATCGTTTCACCCCACATATTTTTTCATATAAATAAAATACATGTATAGAATCCATATTTTTCTTGATGATATTTTGAAGAATAAATATTTTGAATTAGAATATCTAACATGGTTTTGTGTTTCATGAAATAGTAGTATCGAAAGAAATAACATTTAGAGAAATCAAGTGTCATCTATTCAATTATATTATCCAATCTGAAGATTGTTTTAACACGTTAAACAGATAAGGATTAAGATGAGTCGAGCATTAATTTACTCTATCGAAAATGGCTGTCTTTCCTTAATTAAAGAAACACCATTTTACGTAATTTATTCATTCTCAAATAAACGAAATATTTTTTCTCTTAATTACAATCTATCTTAAAATTTTTTTATCCTAAATTGGGAGTTTATGCATTAGAAATATTAGAGATTTCATCAATCTTCATTCATCTTCATCCATATGAAAATATTGAAGAACAAAAAATCACATACTTATTAATTATAGAATTTTAACTTATATTATAAAAGTATTGGAATCTGTGGAATTCCTATTTGAAGGATTGAGCTATTCGGAAATGGAAATACCTCAATTATTAGTGAAATTCAAATCAATGCATTTTGTAGCAGTTCAACTATAACTCCCGCGCTTACTTCGCCTCCAGCGTTACATAACTTTTGAATAACTCCAAACGATCTTTCGAAAATGATATCTTCTCGAAAATTACACATATGATGGTATTTTAACAATAAAAAATATCCAATAATTTAATAAAATTAGAATGTGTGTATTTATTTTATAGAACTGCATCAAAAACTATTCCATTTTAGAATGTTAGGAATTTCCGTATTAAACTTTCATTACATGTAATTACATATAATTTCAGTAACGTATATTAAATTTAAATTACTTTCATCTTAAAAAATACAAACTTTTATTCGAATTTTAATACTCATGAGTTTATATTTCAATAATGTTTGTTAATTTTAATACATTTTGATTGAAAAATTATTAAATTTAATATGAATGTATATTAATTTTAAATGATATACAAATCTATTAATTTTAATTTACCACTTGTATATTAAAGTCTTTTAGAATTAATAAGATGTGTGACTTTCGCAGACTCTGCCCGTAGAATGACGGATATTCAGGATCAATATCTAGATATTCAACTATGTGACAACCATATCATATATTCAATTGGAATATCTAAATATTCAGCATTAATATCAGAGATATTCATATTAACCTATTTCAATATTTCAAATAGTGCACTTTTAAAAATCTTATTAACTCTAATAACCCAGAAAACAAAACTTGCTTTAATTCAAAGAAATTTTTTCTTCGACCGTATATCAAAGAAATGTTTCTTTGATTCAAAAAGACTGTTTTCTCAGTGTAAACTTTAATATAAAAGTGGTAAATTAAAATTAACATTATTAAAATATATACACTTATGTGTATTAAAATTCGAATAAAAGTTTGTATTTTTTAAGATGGAAGTATTTTAAATTTAATATACGTTACTGACAAAAAGTTCCATTACATGTAATGGAAGTTTAATACAGAAATTTCTAAAAGTGCAAAGCTGAATATTTAGATAATACAGTTCAATATTTAGATATTACAACTGAATATATAAGATGCTTGTTACATAGTTGAGTATCTATTGTTCTTCGTGATGTTAATTTTTATTTGGAACATTGTTTTTATTCTCTGAAAAAGATGTAAAAAAGTTGGTCATATTTTGTCGTGTATTGATCACGCATCTGCTAAAGGAAAATGAAAAGATGGAAAAAAATTCGAACCGGTTGCTTGTTATTATCACACGCTCATTTTAAAGAAAACAGCACGTGAATTCGATTAGTAAGTAGGAGAACGGTTTGAAAAGAAATCGACAAGCCATTCGACTCGTAGTTGCGAAAATTTACCGGTCAAGTATGCGCTGGCGTCATCTGAACGTGAGAAACAATTATTATTAACGATTTATGTTACATGGTTCGCTGGGAAAAATATAGGACATTTAATAAAACTTTATTTTTTTAAAATTATCGAATTTTTCAGTGTGTTACAATTTAAATCAATACATTTATTCCAAGTACCATTTAAACACCCCCCCCCCCCCATTTTACATCGTCTTATTTCTCTGCGGGGATAATATGAAATAAGCTGATAGTTGAATTTGGAGACAATGTTAGAAATGTTCGGAGATTTACGAAATTTTTAAGCTACAAATGTAACGAAAAATTATTTGAAAGTTTTGTTCAAGTTACGAAACTGTACTGAATTTTTCTAATTTTATTTTAAAATTATGAAACTGTAACAGAATTTTGAGTCACATGTCATTGTACATAATTTCAATTACCTGCACTGTTAAAAATGTTATTAATTTTAATTGTTAATATTAAATCCAATCTGAGCCGAAACGTCTAATTAAATCGACTCAATCATTTTTAGACGCTAAAGCCAATTTTTCCAACAACGTATCATTTTATTAATATGGGGTATAATTTTTTACTTTTGATGGGAAGCTTCTTCTTCAAACGAATATAACTTATTTCTTTTTGCATAAAGCAAAATTTAACTTCATATGTTTTCTTCAGTCTTTTTCGTGATCTTTGAACTGGGTGTAACCATTTTTGAAAAAAATCAAAATTTGACCTCCATTTTCGAAAATCAATAATAAACTTGACTTTTTCTCAAATTTGGACCCATTTTATTTTTTTTTAAATCATCTAGATAAAAAGCTAAAATTTTTTCCTATAAAATACCAAAATTTCAGGATGGTGTTTTTTTTGTTTTCGAGCAACTGTGCGATGAATAACCGGAAGCTCCGACGGAGCTGAGGCCGCGCGACTGTTCACAACCGTCTTCACGCCGGGGAACCTGTAGAACACCCTCAAGCTAATTTTTTACATTGCATAACAATGACAGTCCCAACTCTGTAAACAAAAAAAACGACTTCCTGGAATTTTGCTATTTTATAGGAAAATATCTCAGTTTTTTAACTAGATGATTAAAAAATAAAATAAAATGGGTCCAAATTTGAGAAAAAGTCAAATTTATTTTTGATTATCGAAAATGGAGGTCAAATTTTGATTTTTTTCAAAAATGGTTACATCCAGTTCAAAGATCACGAAAAAGACTGAAGAAAACATATGAAGTTAAATTTTGCTTTATGCAAAATGAAATAAGTTATATTCGTTTGAAGAAGAAGCTTCCCATCAAAAGTCTGAAAATCCCCCCCCCCCCCCTATTTCAGCAAATATTTGTCAAAACAAAAAAATTTTTTCTGTATGCAGTACCATCAAATAGGACTCCAATCAGACAAACCTTAAGCCCGATCGGACGACTTCTAATTTCTAACTCTCTGAACCAGAATCAGTAAACGGCCACTGATTCGCAGTGACTATTCACTGATGGCAGCAGTTATGTCTTTCACTGAGAATTAGTGAAATTCGACTGACGAATCAGTGAAATAGATTGAATTCACTTATTGAATCAGTGAAATGTTTAGGTAGGAATAATAAAACCAGCAACATATTTCAACGATCGATAAACTCGTTTATTTTAAGTTAAACAACTTAAAAAGAAATTAAGTAATTATTATTATATATTGTAATTATTATTGTGTATAATTATTTTTTGTAACGTCTAGATGAAACTTTTGAATTCGCGAATTCAGAAGTTATGTTCACGTGGCGCGTTCACTGATTCCTCAGTGAAATCAAACCAGAACACTGATTCATCAGTTGATATATTTTCACTGATATAATCAGTGACAGTTTAGATGGAAGTATAGGGATGTTCAGTAATTTGTAGCTGGAAATTGGAAATAAATTTACTAAAATGAAACTGGATTTTCTTAAATTTACGTTAATTTTACGGAGTTGTGACTGTATAAAGCTTTAGATACGTATTTCGGAAAATTCTGGCAGAAATTTCTATGAATCTATAAATTACATTTTCAGTTTTAAAAGACCAAATAACGCCCTCCAAGGCAGGTCCTTGCCTGTAACTTCAAACGCCCTTTTAAACAATATACAATATTAGAAATGTTTGGAAATTAACAAAATTTTTATTTTACAAAGGTAACGTAAAATTTGACGAAATTTATGATATTTTTGAGTAAAGACATCTTAAAATTGCGAAAAATGTACTGAATTTTCAGAAATTTTTCTTAATATCATGAAATTTAACTGAATTTTTATAAAATGTATCTTAAAAGTACCTATAATTGTAACAGAATTTTTATAATATTGATCATAAAATTACAAAATTTTCTGTTACATGCCACTGTTAAAAATTTCTGTACTAAACTTCCATTACATGTATTGGAAGTTTTTTTCAGTAGCGTATATTAATTTTAAAATACTTTTATCTTAAAAAATACAAACATCAATTTTAATTGTAATGCACATGTGTATATATTTTAATAATGTTTGTTGATTTTAATATATTTTGATTGAAAAGTTATGAAAATATTATTAAATGTTATTAAATGTATATTAATTTTTCATAATATATAAATCTATTAATTTTAATTCACCACTAGTATATTAAAGTCTATTAAAATTAATAATATTTAAAGAATTTGAAAATCTTTCTGTGGAAAAAATGACGCTTTCGAATTTTTAACGGTGTGTAAATGCATAAAATTTCAGTTACCCAAAAGTCCCAAAACGTAAAATAATTCCTGTTACAAGTTTCACAATTTCCAGATACAAGTATCAGAATATTCAACACTTTGTAACTGAAAATTAAGAAATTGTTTCTTAAATTTACTGAAAAGTAAGTGAATTTTCGGAAATTCTATTTTAATTTTACAAATCTGTAACTAAATTAAACTTCAATTATGAGCTTCCGAAAATTACTGTAAAAATTTCTAAAAGTGTAATTTTGGTTTTATGATAGATTGAGATTTGCGTGAAATTTACGATAGATAAATTTCTGATTGAATAAAAAGGATAGGGGACGAAAATACACTTTCTCTCAGTCAAAAGGTGATAAAAGTGCACTCTGGGCTAATGCCAAAAACGAATCGTAAGAAAAGAGGTCAGCAATTGAATTCCTATGAGGTTCCTACATACATTGATCCGAGGAAGATAAATAAGAAGCACTTTGACTTGATCCTAGTTCCATTATTTACTTCAGAAGTCTTGCATATTTTGAAGTATAATTAATGCAGAAGAGCTTGAATATTTAAGGATCCTGTCATTGCTTGGAACAACATTCTGTGTATTTAAGGGCATATGATACTTGTGAAAAGTAGCAAGTTCATGTGATTAACTTGATCTAGTTTCTATATGTTTTTTCCAAAAAATACATAAAATTTTGTTTTCAAAATTTGGGAAATAATAGATGGACTTTTTTTAGATTTAATAATGAAAACAACATTTTTGATAGGTTTTGCTAAAATTGAACTTTAGTTTTCATTTTCAAAATCAAAACTGGTTTATATATACACAGGGAAAAAATCTGTTGATGGATTTGGGATAGCTGACTATAAGTATTAAGTCCTTTAATTGAATATCTATGGTATTAAACTCCATAAACCCGACACAGTGAAAAACCTCTGCTTCGAATGTTATAAGTCTTCTGCATAGAATCAGTTAAATTTAACTGATATCACTAGGGGGGGGGGGGGGGGGCGACTGGTTGACGAGAGAATTTCGTTATTGACCAGTATATTTCACTGATTAATCAGTGAGTTTCCCTGGTGGAATCAGGTAAATTCTACTGATTTCTATGTGGAAGACTTACAACATTCGAAATAGTGATTTTTTACTGAGAATCAGTGAGTTCACTCTAAAAACAAGTGTGTTACTTTTACACGTGAATCACGATAGTAACTTTTTAGGCATTTGAAGTGTGTATTTTTAACACACATTTTGGGTACAAAACGTTAAAGTGTTTGAAAATTAAACGTTACGTTTGTACTGTGCATTAAAAATACACACTTCAAATGCCTAAAAAGTTACTATCGTATTTCACGTGTAGAAGTAACACACTTGTTTTTAGAGTGTTCTTACTGTTTCGAATATTCAACTTTAATATCTTAAGATCGCCATCCAAAAATGACACTTCCAAGATATTAAACGGTATTATCAATTTTTAAATGAATACTCTCTAAATCTGAATCAGTCAAATTTCACCGATTATTTCAGTGAAAATTGACTAATTTGACAGTAAAAAATATTTTTTTCACTGATGAATCAATGGAAAATAACTGATTTAGAGAGTATGTTATTGATTTTCTGTATTAAACTTACATCACATGCAATGGAACTTTTTTTCAGTAACATATATTAAATTAAAAATAATTTCATCTTAAAAAATACAAACGTTTATTTGAATTTTAATGCACATTTGTATTTATTTTATTAATTTTTGTTAGTTTTTATATATTTTGATTGAAAAGTTATTAAATTTCATAAAAATGTATATTTTTCATAATATACAAATCTATTAATTTTAATTTACTACTTGTGTATTGAAGTCTATTAAAATTAAGAAGATTTTTAAGAGTGTACGTCCGTTATTACCTTATTTTACATTTTTAAATTTTGAAAACAAAATATTATGTATTTTTGACACAAGCATGTAGAAAATTAAAATCATTGAAATTCGCTAATTTCTTAAGTATCACATGCCATCAAGTTGTAACCTTGAGAAATAATATTAAAGTGGATCAAAAGTAGGTCACGTAAGTGAATTGTAAGTTCATCCATTCATGTTGAATTTTTTTTTTCAAGTTTCTGTCTGAAAACGTGAAAAATATAATACAATATATAATTAGTAGTGTCTTTCAATATCCTTAAGTGATATTTTGTTCAGTTTTATTATCTTCTATTACATTTGTTACATTTTCGGATTGATAATTTATTTTACAGAAGTTATCTTACATAAATAGTTCAACACACTCTTTCAATTTGATTCAGTCAAAATTTGACAGATTTTGAGTCAGTGATTCTATTTTTGCTGTACGAACAGTCATTTTTGATTGAAATCATTTTAAAACAACTGATTGAATTGCAAGAATTACTGATTTGAAATCTGTAAAATTTTAACTGATTCAAATTAAGATTCACCAGTTGACTGATTGGCTAGCAGGATTACTGACTTTTTTTTGGTTGTATTTAACGAAAACTTTACTAAGTCACAAAGGATCTTTCTGAAAATTTGGGAAACGTAACAAAAGACATTAAAAGCACACTATTAGAAATTTCTGTATTAAACTTCCATTACATGTAATAGAAATTTTTTTCAGTAACGAATATTACATTTAAAATATTTTCAACTTAAAAAATACAAACTTTTGAATTTGAATACATATGTCTATATCTTTTAATAATGTTTGTTAATTTTACATAATATCCAAATCTATTAATTTTAATTTACCACTCGTATATTCAAGTCTATCAAAATTAATAAGATTTTTAACAGTGCACTTCGGTTAACTTCTTTTTAGTAAAAATTTTGACAAAACGTGAAAAATGTATAATACAACATTTAGTAGTGTCTTTCAATATCCTTAAGTGAAATTTTGTTCAGTTTTATTATCTTCTATTACATTTTTTACATTTTCAGATGGATAATTTATTTTAAAATAAGTTATCTTACTAAAATAGTTCAACACACTCTTTCAATTTGATTCAGTCAAAATTTGACAGATTTTAAGTCAATGATTCTATTTTTGTTATACAAATAGTCATTTCTGATTGAAATCATTTTAAAACAACTGATTGCATTGCAAGAAGTGAGTTACTGATTTGATATTTTTAAAAATTTAACTGATTCAAATTTAGATTCACCAGTTGACTAGTTGGCTAGCAGGATTACTAGTTTTTATTGGTTGAATTAAATGAAAAAACAGTTAAATTTACTAGCTTATCAGTCAATTTTACTAGTTCTCCAGTTAATTTGACTACATGCAGAAAAACGACTCGTAAAATGTACAGGAAATTGGTACTTATTTTTACGGCTTGAATTTTTAGTTGATTTTCCAAGCGGTTCATTTTAATCAACAGTAAATTGTTATGCTTCCCCTATCTTCCAGTTAAATTTACTTAACTTTGATTTTTTCTATAAAAATGTTGTAAAAATAAGTACCGAACTTCCTCTAAATTTTACGATTTTTTTTCTGCACTTAGTAATTTAATTTTTCTCTTTTTCTTGGATAATTATAGTTTTTGCCTAACTTTGTCCCGATCGTTCTTATACTGGCAATTCCTCATTAGGATAAAGTAAAGTTTTATGCGTTGGGAAAAATTATTGACGAGAAAAATATTTTACATATTTTACGAGATGGAATTTAACAAACTCCACACAATAAAAGGGTACACGTGCATAAAAGTAGAAGCATAAATGTCGTTTAAATGCCTCATGTTAATTTGTATGCGTAACCCAATTAGATAGCTCTCACAATGCATTTCAAGAAATGTATAGAACGGCATTAAATGAGTTTGCCATTCTCTCAATTGAGTTTTCTTTTTAATTCATGTGCATTATTTTACACATACATATATGAATATATCGAACCGGGTATTAAATATTAAAACATCATAAACTACAGTTACATAAACAGATAAACTGTTTCGTAATAATTGCAAAACAGTAGTTCATCAGATTTTTAAATTTATTCGATTTTTACACGATTTCTATGGATAAATCCTTAACGAAATATACAAATCGAATAAAATATAATTGATTATGAATAACTGATTGCAGCTTAATAATTTTATTCATCGATTTGTAAATCTCGTTAAGTATTCATGGATTAAAAACGGATATTTACGGGAAAATGTGCATCAGTCTGAAAATTCATTTTATAATTATAAACGAAATTCAAAACGAAGAGTAATGTAAAATATATAGAAAAAACTCGAATGTGAATAAACGTTAGATCCACTATTTTTAAGTTTCCCGTTTTGAGAGCTCAGATTCAGTGACATTCAAAACCTCTTGATATTTTTACAAATCTAATAATTTATCTGTTTTCAATTCAGACATAAATCGTTGTTTTTACGAGAGATGCTTTCTGAGTAAAGTGATCAAATTATTATTTTGAGAATTATTGAAAAACTAAATTTACAGATAATTATTTTTAGAATAAAAATAGAAGCAAAAGTGGCCTTTCCGGTCTTGTACTGATGTTCAATTTATTTGTCGACGTTTCGAACAAGAACTTAGTCCTTATCAAGACTTATGAGTTTTACTTTTTTATGATAAGAGATAATATAATATAAAAGGTCAATCTAGTATATTGTCCATTTTGATGTAGTATTAAGGTTTTAGGCCAGATAAATGTATTTTAAAATGTATGTTACCGGTTATCATTACATCAGTACAGTACCGGAAAGGCCACTTATGCTTCTATTTATTAAAAAAAATGTCCGGTAACATCAATTTTACAATACGGATAATTATAACGCAAAATGGAAAATTCGGCTTCGAAGAGAATCAGCTCAGTTTTTATATTTAAGGCCATGAATCAATCAGACCACGTGACCAAATTCCTGTAAAAGTTCATATAAGATCACTTTTTTATTATAAAAAGGGCTTCCTAGAAATTTGGATAATATAACAGAAAACGATAAAGAACGTCTGTCAACTTTGTTTGAATGAACATATATGTTACAAATATTTTTACTGTTAACTGTAATTGTCGATAAGTTTTGGAATTTTTGTCAAAATTTTTACTGAAAAGAAGTTAACAGACGTGCACTGTTAAAAATCTTATTAATTTTGATAGACTTGAATATACGAGTGGTAAATTAAAATTAATAGATTTGGATATTATGTAAAATTAACAAACATTATTAAAATATATAGACATATGTATTAAAATTCAAATACAAAAGTTTGTATTTTTACATTCTCATCATGGATGAGAAGGTATTGGTTTTATGTGAAAAATGACTTTCAAAATTTTCATCAAATCTTTACGTTTTGAGACCCCCTGAGTCAGAAAGAAGGGTTTTTACAAAAGTGTCTGTCTGTCTGTCTGTAGGTCGTGTGCGGCATAACTCTCGATAGAATTATCAGATTGAATTGAGCTTTGGTACACTTTATCGGAACCGAAAAATTAAGGACAAGTTCGTTAACCAGCCACATCCAATCAAAATTGAGGGGTTGAGCACTACTTTTGTGTTTTTGAAAATAATTTTTTGAAAAAATCAAAAATTTCAATACTGGTTTTAGATAGTGCCCATAAATCTCTAAAAATTATCCTGATAACATTTTTTGATTAAATCAAAATTAGAAATGTTACAGCATATTCAAATTCGAAAAAAGTCAATATCAAAATTCCATTTTCCAGTTAAATTAAACGAGATACGAAAAAACGTTATGATACAATATTATTGAATAAATAAAGACCTACAAATTTGAATTGTAACATTTTTTCATAAGATGCATATTTTTCTTTTTATTAAAAAAAAAACTATTGAAAATCCAAACTTCAATTTTTTAACAATAATATGTAAAATATGAAAAAAACGTAAGAATACAAAGTTGTTAGTTTCAAAAAGATCTACAAGTTTTGTCTGACACAGTTTCTGATAAAACATATATTTTTCGTTTCAATTCCAAAAAATACGATTAAAATTCAAAAATTCCATTTTTTAGACAAAATATGTGAGATACAAAAAAAACTTTGAGATGAAAAATTGTTTGGCTAAATAAGGTCTACACAATCTTATCGAGAAATTTCTCGACAGGATGTATATTTTATGTTTTGATTTTTAATATAATAAAATTCGATTTTTTTCACCAAAATATGTGAGATACGAAATAAGCGTTGTTCTGTAAAATCGTTCCCTTAAATAAAGTCTGCGATTGTTTTTCCTTTTTGAGATATTTGGAAGAAAATAAATTTATCAATAATCATGTAATTTATTAAAAAGTTACAAAAATGCATACAGAAAATCGAGCGCGAGTGTCATGATGAGAATGTGTTCCTTAAGGCCGATAGAGCCTTAAGTAAATTGAATTTCCTGTTTCACTTAAACTGAAAAAGAAACTTAGTGAATTTGAGAAAATGACTAATTTACATCATCTTTAATATCAATAAATTACGGAGCGCGAAGCGCGACGATCGAATCACGCGCCCTAGGCGCGCTCAAACTTGCGAGCGAAGCGAGCTGCGCGCAATGAGAATGTGCCCGCGAAGCGGGCAGATTTTTTAAGTTGAAAATATTTTAAATGTGTTTAATACAACCAAAAAAAAAGTCAGTAATCCTGCTAGCCAACCAGTCAACTGGTAAATCTTAATTTGAATCAGTTAAAATTTTACAGATTTCAAATCAGTAATTCTTGCAATTCAATCAGTTGTTTTAAAATGATTTCAATCAAAAATGACTGTTCGTACAGCAAAAATAGAATCACTGACTCAAAATCTGTCAAATTTTGACTGAATCAAACTGAAAGAGTGTGTTGAACTATTTATGTAAGATAACTTCTGTAAAATAAATTATCAATCCGAAAATGTAATAAATCTAATAGAAGATAATAAAACTGAACAAAATTTCACTTAAGGATATTGAAAGACACTAAAAATTTAACATGAATGGATGAACTTACAATTCAGTTACGTGACCTACTTTTGATCCACATTAATATTATTTTTCAAGGTTACAACTTGATGGCATGTGATACTTAAGAAATTAGCGAATTTCAATGATTTTAATTTTCTACATGCTTGTGCCAAAAATACATAATATTTTGTTTTCAAAATTTCAAAATGTTAGATAAGGTAATAACGGTTGTACACTCTTAAAAATCTTATTAATTTTAATATAAAAGTAGTAAATTAAAATTAATAGATTTTTATATTATGAAAAATATACATTTATATTAAATTTAATAACTTTTCAATCGAAATATATTAAAATTAACAAACATTATTGAAATATATACATATGTGTTTTAAAATTCTAATACAAGTTCGTATTTTTTAAGATGAAAGTATATTTTGAATTTAATATACGTTACTGAAAAAACTTCCATTACATATGTAATTAAAGTTTAAGGGGACCGTTCTATCATTTTCGCCAAAATCGTAACTGAACTTTGTACATAGATTTAAAAAAAACTACAAATGTTAGATACATCAAACTTTCCACACATATAGTCCTTTATTATTAGAGTACAAAAAAATTTTATTGTTTATAAAAATCTTGACTGGAGTGCATTATTTATGCGACTGAAGTTGACTCTGCGTCGCGCGCAGTTGTAAACGGTGTGCAAGGTACAGCCGATTTGAAGATTCCTATAACAAAAAAGTGTATATAAAAAATGTAGATAATTATATTATCTTGTAAATGACGTGCTTGTAAAAAAAAAATTTTGTTTTTTTTAAATTTTACACTAGTATACGAAAATTTTTTTTTACTCTTTTTTATTGAACAAACATATTAAAAAAAATTTTTTTTGCAAAAAACGGAACGTCATTTACAAGATAATATAATTATCTACATTTTTTATATACACTTTTTTGTTATAGGAACCTTCAAATCGGCTGTACCTTGCACACCGTTTACCAATGCGTGCGGCGCAGAGTCAACTTCAGTCGCATAAATAATGCACTCCAGTCAAGATTTTTATAAACAATAAAATTTTTTTGTACTCTAATAATAAAGGACTATATGTGTGGAAAGTTTGACGTATCTAACATTTGTAGTTTTTTTTAAATCTATGTACAAAGTTCAGTTACGATTTTGGCAAAAATGATAGAACGGTCCCCTTAATACAGAAATTTCTAACACTGTGCTTTATTGTATTTTTTCACGTTTTCCAAATTTTCAGATAGATACTTTGTAAATTAGTAAAGTTATCTAACATGAACGAATAAATGTATAATTTAGTCACGCGGTCTGATTGGTCCATGGCCTTAACTAATTATTTTTTAAGGGTAACAGATTAAAAATATAAAGTGCTAGAATATATTCGTCAAAAGATCATTTATCATTACTTTTTAGTGAAGTTTTTCACAAGAGCATTTTATAAAAACTACACAAATTCTGACAATGAGAAATATTCAAATATGTAATTGCAGCCAATTGTTCTACGAAATCCAAACAGTCATTATATTCACGAAAAAGCTATCAGCAGTTTCCATTTGGCATTGACGCAAATGCAATCAATTTCAACTTGTCCCATCAGCTTGACGCAGAAACTCAATCATTCTCTGCTTACTTCATCTCACAAAAACAAAAGTTTCATATCAAGTTTCGGTTTGCCCAATGAAACGCATGCCTCTTTCTCTTCAACAATGTACCTTCAAAACCCCAAAAATTTCTTGCACTTAGAAACTAAAGAATCCGAAACAAAGACATGAATCGTGTTAAGATCGTTGAACCGATGCTCTTGCTGTTATTTTTTAACGGCGCGTCCGCGAGTTCCAAATATAAACTCCTGTATGCGCCAGTGCTATCCATTTCCAGCCCTCTACTCTGGTCGCGTTTATTTTCTAGTCTCGTGACACGTGTACATGAATACTGACGGAATTATTAGACATTTTATAAAATCAATTAAGTCGGTATAATTCTCTCCTGACGAAGATTTAAATTTTCCGCGAAAAAAAATCATTTCAGGAGGTAGATCCCCTCGGTTTTGGAATTCGATTTTGTGAAATCGCTAGTGCGCGAAATGCATTTCTTCGACGATGTCGATGTTGTGAACGGAAAAACCGGAAATGAGTGTAGGGCTGAAAACCTTAATGACGAGGGTGATAATTGAGGAAATTTTGTCACGTTCACCGGGACAAGTAGAAACCTTGAAAATATGTATAGCTTATGCGAGTCGTTCTAGAATCCCAGAATTATCGATTTTAACAATTTAACGGGATAATATATAGCACGTAATGTCACTACGTTTACGTGATTCACTGTTAAAAATCTTATTAATTTTATTAGATTTCAGTTTACAAGTGGTAAATTAAAATTAATTGATTTTTATATTACGAAAAATTAATATAGATTCATATGAAATTTAATAACTTTTCAATCAAATTAAATTAAAATTTACAAACAATATTAAAATATATATACACATGTGTATTAAAATTCTAATAAAAGTTTGTATTTTTTAAGATGAAAGTATTTTAAATTTAATATACGGGTCATTCTACATTAGATTTACAAATGTATTTTAATATTGCCGAAAATTTTTTCTAGCATTATCTAGAACAAAATAATCGACACTTAATTTTTTATTTCAAAAAAAATTTATTTTACAAGACATGATTTTTTGAAATTTTGAATTTGAAAAAACGAACAATTAACGAACTATAAGACGTCGAAAAAAAATTCCTATACCGATACATAGTTTCTTAAATATTCGAATTTTTATAGAGCGCTGATTATGCCTTTGCAATTATTGATAAAACCGAGATAGAAAAAACCCAAAAAGGGATCGGAAATCTGGGGAAAACCAGCTATTTAGTGCGCTTGAACGCACCAACTCTACGGGCGCGCCTCAGGAAGCGAGACAAATCCGGTCAGCGCTCTGTATAAATTCGAATATTTCGGAAACTATGTATCGGCACACTCCAAAAATTTTACACAACCTTCCTTTCACAATAACAAACATTTTTATTCAGAAAAATCGAAAATCCGTGTAGCCTGACTTTGAAAAAAACGTATTTGTTTATAACATTTGCAAAATTTGCAGCTCAAATAACAAGAACAATTTTTTGTTCATATTTTTATGAAAGGTTCATACGATTAATAACCTTTTATTAATCGGAATGTTTTATTGAGGTCGAAAAGTTTTGGAATAATCAGTGATTGAAAATTGTTCGTTTTTTCCAAATTCAAAATTTCAAAAAATCATATCTTGTAAAAAATTTTTTTTTTTTAATAAAAAAATACTTGTCGATTATTTTGCTCTAGAGAATGCTAGAAAAATTTTTCGACGATATTAAAATTTCAGTTGTAAATCTGATATTGAATGACCTATATACGTTACTGAAAAAAGCTTCCATTAAGTGTAATGGAAGTTCAATACAGAAATTTCTAATAGTGTGTGTTACATTAATTATTTATTAATTATCAAGAATGAACCTGCTAATTGTTTACTTTCTCTAAATCTGAAACTGTAAATTTTTGCTGTTGAATCAGTTAATTTTTACCGAACTAATCAGTGAAATTTGACTGATTTACTTTTCAAGTCCTTTTGGTACGAAAAATCCATTTTAGTAACCTCAAAGACTGTAAATGCAATTACTGACGTCATGTGGTTTCATTAATGTCTTACCAGGTGACTTAATTATAGTACAAAATATCTTTCTGAAAATTGAAAAGATACAATAAAATTTAATAAGAAACGACTGTTTGGTTTGTTTTAGTAAAAATGATCTATTTTATTATACGTTCCAAATGTTCAAAATGATATTTTGTTGATATTTTTGTTTTGTTTGTGAATGGCCACTGATTCGTAGTGACTATTCACTAAAGGCAGCAACTATAAGTATTTCACTGAGAATCAGTGAAATCTTCAGGTGGGAATAACAAAACCAGCAATATATTTTAACGATCGATGAACTCGTTTATTTTAGGTTAAACAACACTAAAAAGAAATTACATAATTATTATTATATATTGTAATTATTATTTGTCTAATTAAAAATTAAAGATCCATCGTTATACTTATTTAATCATTCGCAGGAAGTTATTTTCACGTGGCGCGTTCACTGATTACTCAGTGAAAACAAAGCAGAGCACTGATTCATCAGTTGATATATTTTCACTGATATAATCAGTGACTGTTTCACTGATTCAGGTTTAGAGAGTATAAAAAGTTATCTTTCAAAAATATATTTATCTATATATTTGGTCACGTCGTCCAATTAGTCCATGGACTTAAAAAAATCTGTGTTCATATTTCTCATACTTTTGAAAAACTGAAAGTCAAATTAATCTTCCCTCATTATTTTAGTCTTCAAATTTAATTGAAGGAAAGGCTTTAGTGGAAAAGTTGGCAGTTTATAGTTCAAGCAGTTTAATGAATTATAAAAGAACGGAAAATGAGTGAAAATTTTGTGATTTCTGGAGGAACTAAAAAATGAACGAATAAATCCACTTGAAGGTTTACGTAGTCTCTTTTTAAATCTTTTAAAGACATTTGAACTCAAGGAAGGGGAAAAATGGATAAGTAGATGTCGATAATGCTCGACAGTATCGGAAAAGAAAGACTCGTAAAAGTGAACCTGCCATTAGAGATGTCTTCATTTTTTCGGAAAATCAGTTGGTGCGGGTGCACTGCACGTTCGAGATCTGCCAGTCAGTCAAAAACCTTCGAACCACCACATATTCTCGAGGGCGTTTCAAAATCTTCTCTTCTCTCTAACGATCACGAGGAAGGAGTTTTTCATGACTTTCCATTGCAATTCGACCTCCCCAACATTAAATATATAGATGATGATGATCTAGATAACGAGGATAATCGATTCATTGGTACCAAAATTTATTTCTCCCATTTTCAATAAATATTCACCTTTTAATTAAGTTTTAATACGTAAACTTTAAGGAATTTACAAATATAATTATTTCTCGAAATTCTTTTCTGTAATTTATTATATATATCTGACCTATTGTTTAGAATCCGTGTTATTGGTGGGTTAATATTGAATAACTCTGATATATGAGATCCATGATGAATAATATTTAATCGACAATTAGCTTTTAAATGCCGAGTTATCATGTTCTAGAAATCTTAAACGTGAATAGACTTGGCATCAACTTACATTTATGCAGATATTTAATGTCTTTCATAAAATCTTTATTAAATTTTATTGCATTACAGAGAGTTTACATCTACCTTATTAAATCATATTCAATTTTTTTTAATATCAGCGTTAGTGGAATATCTGGTTAATTTTTTTAATTAAAGAAATTCTATCAGTATGAAGGGAACTTGATGTAAATTCTAGAAGAATTTATTACAAATACAGGTATCCTATTGGAATTTTACGGAAATCCTACAATAATTTTTGAAGACTTTTTTGTAAAAATATATTGGAAAATCTTTTCATGTTAATTTATCACGAAACAAACTTTAAAATTATATTTTACTAATTTTTCCAAATCATTTCAGTCGATTATGTCGACCGTTAGAAGAGTGTATCACTCACCATGATAACGGAACTCAGATGATAGAGCATTCGACCGACAATCGAAAGGCCCTGGGTTCGATACCCAACGGAGTGGAAGCGTTCCTTTGCTCACAATTTTTTTTTCAAATATATTGAAAATTCCATCCAGTCTTAAATGACGTTAACTTGATTCTAAATGAAAATAGTAAATATTCCATGATATACCCGTAGCCGAAAAGGCGTAAATAGATTCTGTGAGAAAAGTTGTATGGAATCTCCTTAGCTCAGATTATAGAGCATTCGACCGACAATCGAAAGGTCCTCGGCTCGATACCCAACGGAGTGAAAGCGTTCCTTTTTTCAAAGAAATTTTTTTTTCAAATATATTTTATTTTTAATATTCAATAGTTCATGAAATAAATTTATTACTTTGGTCATGTTCGGGTAAAAATGGCAAAAAATAATGCATTTTTTGTCGTAGATAAATTTTTCGAACAAAAATATTTAACCCAGTGCACAAACTAAGTGCGGAAGTGGAAGTTGTCGATCCAATTGTAGAATGTAGGTAGGCTATAATATTTCAAGACCTTTCTCGCGTTTGGAGTCGGTTCTATAAATTACAATGGTTCGTTAGCTATTCTCATTGTCAGTCGATAAAAGGAGAGCCTTAACCGTATCGCCTCGAAAGAAATTAACAATTTAAACAGCCCAAAGAAATTCGAAGAGGTTCATTAAAAATCGTGGGCACATCGTGGCTTTTACAATTCACATAAGCGAAATTAAACTACTTGAGGGAAAGCATAAACGGAACGAAAGGAAAAATAATCCCTTCAGCTTCTCTCCTCGAAAAGTATATTTACTTATTCCGAGTTTTATGAAAGAAAATGGAATAGTCACAGTTATTTAAAATTTATATAATAAAGCTTTAGTTATTTTCTTGTATCCTTTCATTTCATCTTAAGTGGATCCGACACCTTTAATATTTTTATTTTTTGAGTTTAGACCTTCCATATAATTTTTTTTTTATATTTAGTACCTTTGTTTAGAAAAATTTTGGGTTTTCTTAAAAAGTCCAGTACCTTTATGTATTTTTAAATTAAAAATGTTGAGTTTTTTGGGCATTTTTTGGAGATTTTTTGACTTTGAATAACTTTTTTGTTTTTTAACCAATTGTCACGATTCTTTTTTATTTTATTCCTTACAAAGTGTAGCAACTTTTTGGAAATGGAAAATAAGGTAACATGACTGAAAAAGAAGTTACAAATAAAATAAGATGAAAAATAAAGTAAAATATGCCAAAATATAAAAAAAAAATTTGAAGTTATTTTTTTTAGCTAGAGTGCTTTTCATACCTAAAAATATTGATAATATAACAAAGAATAAGTGGTAAAAATTTCAAAGGCCTGTGTCTAATACTTTAGATTTTATTCAAACATATGTTGCAACAAACACGGAAAGTCACAACTTGCGGAAAACGGAGTTAAAAGTCAAGTCTTGTAGTGAAGCTTTAATACTTACTATCAAAACTCTTCTGCTCCATACATGGTTTCATCTTCAGAAATTTTTTTATACTATTTCCCATGTAATTCAGAAATATTAGTAAATAAATAAACAAACTATTTTGTGTAAAAAGCTAATTTTCGCTAAAAACGCGTTATTCGTAAATCGCGTAGTAACTTTTAATTTAAAGAATTTAAAAATCTTTCTGTGGAAAAAAAGACGCTTTCGGCTGCTCTGGGATTCGAGCCCAGGTCTTTCGATTGCCGGTCGACTGCTCTAACCACTGAGCAACACAGCCGTCCGACATCTCCTTCTCCATAAAGACCTGGGCTCGAATCCCAGCGCAGTCGAAAACGTCTTTTTTCCACAGAAAGATTTTCAAATTCTTTAAATATTGAATTCATTGGAATTATTTGTGATATAAGAGATTGAAATTGTCTACGAGGACACCTGTCGACAACGTATCCTATCTGATACGCGACTAGTGATCTTTCGATAATGTAGGCAATGACAATAATTTCAAACTCAACTAATTAATTAGAACTTTTAATTTTATTTATTTTTTCATCAAAAAAAAAATTGAATGCTCTGAACATGTACATACATACTCAGAAAAGTATAGGGAATAAAAAATAACATTTTTGGAAAATGACAAAAAAATCAAAAATAAACCAATTAAATGTGACGGATCCCCTTTTAAGGTAGTTCATCCACAAAATCAGACCTCAGGCACAAATAGATAATTTTGCTTTCAAGAATAGCAATATTATTATTGAAGGGCTAATTTGAAAGAGAAGAGATTATTTCCCATGAAAAAAAACTTTTAAATGCAGAAAAATAATGCATTTAACAAATTTTATTTTTACCCGAACTTTTTTTCTTATCGCTTCATACCAAATTTTAAAAAATGGTGCGATTCTGATAAATTATGAATCATTTTTTAGGAAGAAGATTTTCTACATTTAAATTTATTTCTTATAATTTGATACTAAAGCTCAAACCAATTTTATAATAATATTGCAGGTGATGTGAGTTACACATTTTCTCAAAGTCACTCTACTTCTTTTTGAATTTAAGTGAAACAGGAGATTCAATTTACTTATAAGGCTCTATCAGCCTTAAGGAACACATTCTCATCATGACGTTCGCGCTTCGCGCTCGATTTTCTGTATACATTTCAGTAACTTTTTAATAAATTACATGATTAAAATAATTTATTTTCTTCCCAATCTCTAAAAAAAAAAAAACAATCGTGGACTTTATTTAAGGAAACGATTTTGCAGAACAACGCTTATTTCGTATCTCACATATTTTGGTGAAAAAAATAGAATTTTTTCAATATTAAAAATCGAAACATAAAATATAAATCCTGTCCCGAAATGTCTTAACCAGAATTTGTAGACCTCATTTAGGCAAACAATTTTCCATCTAAACGTTTTTTTTGTATCTCACATATTTTGTCTAAAAAATGGAATTTTTTAATTTTAATCATATTTTTTGGAATTGAAACGAAAAATATATGTTTTATCAGAAACTGTGTGAGACAAAATTTGTAGATATTTTTGAAACGAACAACTTTGTTTTCTTATGTTTTTTTCGTATTTCGAATATTATTGTTAAAAAATTGAATTTTGGATTTTCAATAGTTTTTTTTTAATTAAAAAGAAAAATATGCATCTTATGAAAAAATGTTACAATTCAAATTTGTAGGTCTTTATTTATTTAATAATATTGTATCATAACGTTTTTTCGTATCTCGTATAATTTAACTGGAAAATGGAATTTTGATATTGACTTTTTTCGAATTTGAATATGCTGTAACATTTCTAATTTTGATTTAATCAAAAAATGTTATCAGGATAATTTGTAGAGATTTATGAGCACTATCAAAAACCAGTATTGAAATTTTTGATTTTTTCAAAAAATTATTTTCAAAAATACAAAAGTAGTGCTCAATCCCTCAATTTTGATTGGATGTGGCTGGTTAACGAACTTGTCCTTACTTTTTCGGCTCCGATAAAGTGTACCAAAGCTCAATTCAATCTGATAATTCTATCGAGAGTTATGCCGCACACGACCTACAGACAGACAGACAGACAGACAGACGGACAGACAGACAGACAGACAGACACTTTCGTAAAAACCCTTTTTTCTGACTCAGGGGGTCTCAAAACGTAAAGATTTGATGAAAATTTCGAAAGTCATTTTTCACATAAAACCAATACCTTCTCATCCATGATGAGAATGTAAAAAGTTGGGTCAAAAATAAAATGTATTAATAAAATTATTTTTCTGTGTTTCAAATTTTTTCTTGTAAAATAGTCTTTTCTCTTTCAAAATAGGCCTTCAATAATAATATTGCTATTCTTGAAAGCAAAGTGATCTATTTTTGCCTGAGGTCTAATTTTCCTGAATGAACTACCTTAAGACACAGAGTTAACTTAAATTCTGCATTTTTGAATTTAATCTTCCTGCCTTGCGAATATACAAAATTTCCTTTTAAATATTTTAAATTATAAGTAATAATTGCATTTTATGAAAATAACTTCATTTTTCTCAACATCTTATTTTGGGAAATTTAACATTTGGAATTGGCTGACATTAGAGAAAATTTGGCAGAGTATTTTCCGGATACCTTCTTACTTATCCATGGGAAATGTTATATATATAGAATCGCGTGGGAATTTCCATATATCATTTGAGAAAGTTCGAGGTCAGGACTGTACTTAAGTTTTCCCGAGGGTTGCGTGAATTGAATAAGTAAGGACAGAAATAGCGGTAATACCTGGTTTATAAGTACATTGCTCTTAGCCGCATTTCCCAAGTTAAATCTAGATTTGACTTTCCCTTTTATTCCCTTCTATTTTACTTTGATATTTTATGGAAGCGCGACCGATATTCCTCATATTATGCATGACTTCCTTCCTGACAAAGTCATGCATAGAAATATCGTGAAATAATAAAAGGGAAAAAGATATTTAATTTTTTTATTCCGTTGTTTTTTGCCAATATGGTTCTTGTGGTATTTCCTCAGAATTTTTCCAAAAATGCAATAATTCTTTGGAATTTCTCTATACAAGTTCTTTCTTTGATTTCGGATTTTCAAAAGAATTCATAAATTTATAATATTTTTAGCAAATTCATTATGACTAACATTTTTATTAGGAAATAGACAATTTTTCAGTGTTATTTCAACAAAGAATGAAAGTAATTAATAATCTTGAAACATTGGTTGTATGAAAAGACAAAACAAAAATGTTTATTTTACTTTAAGGTACTATTATTTGCAACACTTGTCAAAATGTTAGAAAAGCGTAAATTAAAGCAATGTGTGTGTGAATTAAATTTTTATGGACCTTTTATGAGCGCAACTGTAAAATGAGAATATATGGCGCGTACTAATAAAATTTTAATACATTTTTTAAAAGCGCTATAATATCCGCAACCGTAATTTCTTTAGTGAAAATTGATGGGTTAAAAAATGTAGACCAGGATACGAAATAATATGATAACAAAATTATCTACTAGGCTTAGAATTGTCATTATTTGGCACAAGTATATGAAAATAAAGAAATCTTAGTTTTTTGTTATTTAGTAAAAAAAATACACACAACTGATAATAATTTTTGAAACAGTTAGAAAGTTTTATAATTTATAGAAAAATATTTGTTATTTAACGAAGAAAATAATAATTTAAAATAAATTCACGGGACGACTTTCAATCAAAATTTCTTGCAAATTCAATAGAAATTTCAGAAGAATTTCACACGTTTAGTTCTTGCCAAATAAAGTCAATTCGGTTTACATAAAATTGATCTCAAAGGATATCAAATTTTAGGGCACATAACAATATGTTATTTAATGTAGTAAAAAGAAGATAATATTTTATGAGGTAAAGAGATATAATATTTGATGAAATATGAGGGTGAAATATTTTAATTTTAGACAATCTGCTCTTTATAAAATCTATTTCACTAACATTTTTTCTCTTGTTGGCAGAAGAATTGGACGGGCCAAACGCTGGGAGAATACGAGACGCTTGGGTGATAGCCGTCGAAAGGTAATTAATAATTTCTGTTATAATTAATAAAACTTTACAAATTTGAACCATCCTGTCATTGTGGGTAATCAATCTTCTTGAATATCTAACGTTTATCCATTAAATTCTCCTTTATGCAAGTTAATAATTAATTCATACAAATTTATACACTCTTTTTATAAACAAATTTGAATGTTATTTCAAACATAAAGTATTTTCGAAATTAACAAGGAAGTATAAACATTTTTAAATTTCTACAACTTCGCTAGAGAACTGATATTTATTCTATTACAGTGGATGGACAAATTATTATACTCACTTTGTTTTTGTTAGTCAATTTTTGAGAAAAATATTGCAGAAAAAGTCCGAATTTCAAATGTTTCTTAAATTATGAATAATTCCCGAAATAATTGATGTTTTTAAATGTTCTTCTACCCATTTTGAAGGTAAATTTACGTAGAATATAAAATTGGACCAAAAAAGTTATAATAATTTCCCCCTAGATTCGTAAAACGTCTAAACTTAGAACAAAAGAGGCGTAAAAATTAAAACTTGCAAAATTATATATTAAAAAATACTAAAAATAATTAAATTCCATTTTTCAATCAAATTTAATAAATTCTTGTGGGTTATCACTTTTATAGATTTTTAAAATTCTTTTTTTTGAGGATTAGAATTTTTTGAATTATTACGCCTCCTTTGTTCTAAGTTTAGACTTTTTACGAATCTAGGGGAAAAATTATTATAACTTTTTTAGCACGCTTTTATATTCTATGTGAATATACCTTCAAAATGAGTCGAAGAAAATTTTAAATCATCAATTATTTTGGGAATCATTTATAATTTAAGAAAAGTTTGAAATTTGAATTTTTTCCGCAATGTCTTTATCAAAAATGTATAAAAACACTTCATCTTGAGGTCGTTTTATACATATTTTTGACGTCTTTCATTTTATTTTTAGGGGAAGATTTTAATATGTGTATTGTCAATATTAGGAATGTTTATGCGACTAACAAAAACAAATTGACATTAATAATTTGGCCACCAACTGTATATTCAAAAATAAATACTCTTGGTGCTAGAATATTAAAAACTAGTCAGAACGTAGGAATTATTTGGAATAATTCGGAATGTTGATTATTTAAAAAAAGAATAATAATTTCTTTTATCTTCTTTCAGAGGTGCGAGAGAGCGGTTGCAGAAGCTGAGTGCTTTCAGGAGAATACAACCTAAAGATATTACAACACTATATCAACAGGTAAGCAAAAAGTACATTTCCGCTCAGCTGAAAGCAAATTTTTATTACTTTCTAAAAATATTCTATGCAGCTACAAAACTTGTTTTCATTCTTCTCTATTTTTCAACGATGAATTATTTATTCAGGTTTCTTGTCCAATTTTTTATATTATTATTTAAAATTAAAAATTATTTTAAAAGTTGGCGGAAAACAATAACTGGTACTATATTTGAGAATTATCTGCATATACTTAAGATGGCTGAATATCACTGAAGTCCTAAAAAGAAAACTATAAGTGTGTAATACAAAACAAGCTCAGAGATTTACATGGAAATAAAATTCAGCTCGCTTCAGCAATTCTTTTTAACAAAAGTTTCCAATCGTGTAAGTTTTTAATATTTTCGAAGACTCCTTTCATATCCTCAACTGAGCCAAAAGTTAAACGCTAAAAAGTTCTCTCTTCTGTAAAAGAAAAAAGATTACCACGATGGATAAGTTATAAATCAATATTAACGATATAGAAAGACATAATACGAGAATCAACGACGCAGTGATGCCCAGCCTTCTACGATCAAATTTGTAACTCATCTTAAATTCTACCTTGAAAACTTTTCCACTTAATTATCCTTACGTTCAGTAATAACCATTTATTAATTCTCGAAAGGAAAATAGTAACAAAGGGCATAATCATTCAATATGACACTCCATTAAAATTAATCACTGTAAATTCTTTAAATATTGATTTGAAAATAAATTAATTTTTTGCAATATCTCATTTATAAAACTTCTATCTAAGTTATAGAAATTTCAATTTTAATCATTTTCATTGATAAAATCTTTTTTGGAACGAGCTACGTCAGAGGAATAGTTTTTACGTGTAAATATCTACTTTATGCATTGGTACATGTTCCACAATCCACAGATTTGGCCCCCGGGTTTAGTTATGCAATCATCAATATTAATCATTGATCTGGTCATGCATTTTATATGTATATGTATTAATTAAGCTTTGATTACTTTGATGATAGCCAGGAACATCACTCTTTTGACTTAATTTTAATAATTTATTAATGTTTTCTTTAGGCCATAGACCAAAACGTGGCTACGTGACCAAATATTGATGAATATATTTGTGTGAGATAACTTTTTTTGTGAATGAAATATCTCTTTGAAAATGTCGGTAATATCTTAAAATACAGTAAAAAATGTCTGTGACTTTTTTTATTATATTATATGATATCCTTCACAATTTTAAGAATATATTTTATGTACGAAAAAATTTATCTTAAATTAATATAAACTATGATTAAGTCACTTAGTCAGTTCAGTTCAAGGCAGGGACGGATCTAGAAAAAAATTTTGGGGGGGGTCCGATCGAAAAATTTAAAAATAAAAGATATTTCGGCTTTCACAAAACGTGACGTTAGAATTAGAATTGTCTGATTTCAGATTATTTACTCTGAATAAAACTTTAAATAAAGAATTTACTTTAAATTCTCTTTGTAATTTCATCTCAATGTTTATTTATAATTTAAATAAATAAATGATAAATTAAGTATTTGAAAGTTTCTAAATAGCAATTTAAAAATAAGAGAGCAATATTAATATCATTGAATATTACATTCAATTTGCTACGAATATCAATTTTTTAAATTTTCAAAATTTTAAGACATTGAATTATCTAATTATATCCAATTTTCTCATTTAAAATTTGCTGTTGAAAATAAATGTGAATTTGCATTTGAAATTTGGACAAATTTTCTAAACTTTTCCAAAACATTTTTGAATATTTCGAAATCATCTAATTTTTTTTTGAAATTATGACTTATATGTAGTTTCGCAATTCGTCTCAAAATCCTCTGGAGTCTTTAAAATTCGCTGAAAGTTTCTTTATCCTATGAAATATTCTGAAAACTCTCAAAAAGCTTTAAAATACCTTTAAATATCCTTTTATCCTTTCAATTTAAATACGTGTTTGCTTCTTTCTTTTTACAATTTCGTAATCATCATTTAATTTTTAATTTTGTAAAATTGTTCGGTCTTCACAAAGCATGATTTTTTGAAAATTTTCAAAACTACACCATGTTATCTTTATATGATATTTTGAGTTTGAAAATTTTAATGAAAAAAATCTTATAAATGTGGACCATTTGAAAATTTCATTAGGTTGAAACTTGAGAAATTCAATGTCATAAAACAGAAATTGAAAAATTAGAAGTTTGGTATTAAAAATTAAAATATTCATGAATCACACCAGAGATAGCAATTATACTTAAAATTTTATTTTTTGTTATAGATAAGCGAAGGAACTGCTTCGACAAGCGAAGATGTTACCGAAAAGGATTTATCCAACAGTCAAATCGCTGTTGCGCTATTAGACAAGTGAGAAGTTTTATTAGATGAATAATTAATAATATATAAGGGCATATATAACATATTATTTCAAATACTAGAAATGGACAAGCGCCTTTTAAAATGCATATTAAAATGAAGCTTTTATTCTATAATTCTGCACGTAAAAAGTTTACCACATTCGATAATTGACAAAGCGATTCGTCCATCCGTGATTCATTAAGAAATTACATCATACTTGATGAAGGTCCGCGAGTATAAGAAAAAGAAAAAAAAGAAAGAATAAGAAACGTGTTTCAGTTTTTCGACGCAGGTACATTCCTAAACATTATCTGTGGTTAGTCGTTAAAATATTGTTGCATACAGATATTATTCAGTTGAAACTACCAAGTACAGGATTTTTCATTGGTGCGGAAAGGAAACAAGGACGATGGCGTTGCGAAACGGATGTGATTTTGTGATCTTACGAGTTGATAATTTACGATTCCAAAGTAGTAATGCCTCTTATGCACCTACAATACTCAATATACATTCTGATTATTTTGATTGCAGAGAGTCTGGAACGGTTATCCATCCAGCGAAACTAAGCAACGGAACAATTCCCAAAGGAATTGCACAAGACAAGGATTTAGAGGATCTCAAAAAACTTTCCAAGGATCAAAAAGATCAGAAAGACGCTTTGGAAAAACAGCAGAGTTGTCTTGACGAACCAAATCTTCTGGTTAGTCAATTTCTATGATAAATATTTGTAGCGATGATTTGAAAAAAATATATTTTACTTGAATCTTATTGTATCGTTTTTCTATTATTATTAGTGTATTAGTTTATTAATGAGTACGGAAAATAAAATTAATTGATTTATTTTGGATAGTTTCATTTTCATAATTATTGAAGGGAATTTAATTGGTAAGGATTATAATAATGCAATTTTTTCAGCAACCGGTGCAAAGTTCGAGAGTTGGAGAACGAAGAGCAAGCAGCCCTTTCCAAAATGGTCGAACTGAGGTCCTGATTGGAGAACCTGAAGGTGGCCCTAGGTCACCTAGAGGATCCACTTCTTCTGCTATTAATGATAGCAACTTCCTGACGACACCAGAAGAGAAGGATTATCCTGAACCAATTTGCAGGTCAGTGAATAAAATTAAATTCACGCATCTTGACTGGAGATCGGAATTACTAATGGCTGGAAAACGTGTTAATTATATGTTAATTTACTTTTTTATCAATATTTAATAGATTGCTTTTAATTGCAAAGATCGCATCAAACTTCAATACATTGTAAATTTAAAGTCAGATGGCTTTTCATCAAATAAAATAATGTTGTTTTTTTAAAAGAGATTCTTGTTTCTTATAAAGTAAAAATATAAAGCTTATGATAATCATATTTAAAATCTTAAATTAATAAATTCAAAGTCATAAAGTAAAAATTCTGATTCCGTCAAGATTTGAATCTGCTCGCTTATTGAATTTCTTGCGAGCTGTGAATTTTCTCTGCCTCGGAAGAGTTTTCCTTAAATGTATTTTAAAGGGAATTATTTCCAATGGTATATACTTAAATAACTACCTATCTTTTAATTAAGGAATACCCGAGAGAAATTATGTTCGAATGTGGTTAGAGAATATTCGAACCTCGTTCCCTGCACTATACCGTCCAGTCGAGGGAATAAAAGTTATCATTGTTGCTGTAAGATGTCGCTAGAAACCACAATTCGGAGCAAACGAGCACCGAACTCAAATCCCACAGTCCTAACTAAATGAATTATTACCTATTCTTTCAACATTCACATTTGAAAAATTAAACACTAAATTGAAAATGCTTGCGTCAGGAAAATTTCAATTAATGAAATTCTTTCATTTTAATAACTCATGCGTTATTATATTCTCCAAATTCAAACCAATTTTGAACAATAAGTTTTTAAAATTAAAAGACTGAATTTAAAATTATTTATAAGCTTTTCAAATTTTCAACTCAAGCAAATATCCAGGATTGAAAATCCTCTATAAGGATAAAGCTCCAATTTTACTCAAAAACTCTACTACCCAAATTTCAAATCCAAAAGCTTCCTCAATCAATATTTATACCTCCAATTTCTTTAAACTTCTCCAAACTACTATCTTGAATTGAAACTTGAACTTGTTTTCACTCGCTCTGAATAAAACGAGTTTTATGTTTGAGAAAAGTGCTCGAAACAAAGTTAGCTGAATCGAATCTTCAGACTGAAAAGAAAAGGACCAAGTGCTGATGGACGATTTTCAATAAAATCCTCTCGATCTTGCATATCTTCCCTGAGACTAGAAGAGGCCTTTGACAAAATCTTTGATTTTCGAGAAAACAGCTAGCTTCCTATCTCAAAGGCACAAAAGAGAAAATTGGAATGGGAACTAGACAAGATAGGCATTCTGTCGTAGGAAAAAGGGAAGCTATCTGTTTCGAGTGGCAGTCTCTTAGATGATTAGACATTCCCTCATTGTCTTGCAAAAGAGTCTCCTGGATTCCAGAAAGAATGGAGTGCCGATGCCGGCGACCCTTCACTGCCACTTCGCCAGTATTTCACGCGAGTGGCACACCCACGGGGACACACATGTCACGTGTGAGTGTAGCCTAAACAATGCGTTTCCCAGTCTTTTTAATCTCGCTGCATCGAGACGGGAAGTTCTCCTCTTTCTCACTTCGCCTTATCTTCTTTCTCACTTTGTCAATCTGAGAAACAGGTAAAAAAGAGTGAGCAAGAAACTGAGAGGAAAGAAGGTGGAGTGATAAGAAAAGAAGGATAGAGAGTGATTGAGGAGTGGGATTACTGGAGAACGGTATGATAAAGAGAATGAAATGAGGATATGGAGTGTGTGTGGGGGGGGGGGGGGGGTAAGAGAGAGAAAAGTCGAGGGCTTGGCATGCGCATACCTTCCTTAATTCCGTGACAAACGAGTATGTATATATGTGTATAATTCTTATGCATAACTGCTCAGACTCCAAATGATACGTATGCTTCTTTGCATCTGTAAATTTGTTCTTTTTCAATTCTTTTGTCTGAATCTGGTCCACCCACAGTCAGTTCTCTGCTCGGATTTTAGTTCTTGCACTGACTAAAATGTTCAGTTGTATAGTAATTACAGTAAATGTGATTTAGCAGTTAAGGCTATGGTTTAACTAGACCATGTGAGGAAATTTGTATAAAATTTTATGTAAGGTAGACTGTAAAAAAAAAGTCATTTTTGAATACATAGGTGATGAAATTTTTCAATAATAAATTGAAGAAATAATCTTATATCTAATTATTTCAATAATTTACAAGCAATATTCAAATCCCTATTGGATTTTTTTTTCAGTATTAAAATTTTTCAAGTTTAGTCTTAGAATTGTTCAAAGTCAGACACGCAATATTCGGCACGTCATTAAATATTTCCTACATGATTTTATATAAAAATTTCAAAACATATATCGGTTAATTACTTCCAATAAAGTATTGGAAGTTACAAAAAAAAATTTTTAGGGTGTAACTTTTTTATTTTAGAAAATTTCTTTCTGGAAATTTGAAAAATTCAAGAGAAGACGATAAAGAACGTTTTTCATATTAGTTTAGGTAAAAATTTTACAAACATTTTTACGGGTAACTGTAAATGTCGATCAGTCTTAAATTTTTTTTTTTAATTTTAATAAAAAGAAGTTATTAGACGCGCTTTATCGTCTTTTGTTATGTTTCTCAAATTTTCAGAAAGATGTTTTGTAAATTGAAATAGTTATCTTACATGAAAGAATTAGTGTATAATTTATTCATGTGGTCCGATTGATCATATGATTAATTAATAAAGGTTGACACTTTTTCTGGAAAACAGGGAAACATCAGGGATTCATTTTAATTTCTAGATAAATATAAAGATAGTGAAATTATGTTGGTTAAATTTTTTAATGTTCAAGAATACCGATTAAAAATTCACAATAATATTTTAAGTATATCATAAATCGTAAGGAATGACATGTATCGATCTGATATAATAAAATATAATTTATTGTTGTATTCGTTGCCGAAAAAAATTAAATTGGTTTAAGTTTTTCACTTGATTTGAATAAAGAGTTTCAAAATGTTTATTATTCTATATTATAAAGTTTTAAATTGTCATCAAAAGATGATTGAATTTGTTATAATTTTGTTTCTTAATAAAAATAAATGTATTTCATAAATTTTGCGAATTTCATTAACCATTTATTTCAGGGTTGTCACTATTTTTACGTATAGAAATTCCTGAACTTTTCACGTTTTCCAGATTTTTTAAGATTGAGTTAATCCAACTGAAAAGTTCGTTTGTTGTGCAAACTTGTTGATCTAACTGAACCATCGATTTTCGTTACATTAATTATTAGTTCACTGTAATATAAAACAGTCATAAATTTAATGATTTGTAGTCTAACCAAACATTTTCTGTTAACATTATTATTGAAAATTTTTCTCCGTAATATTTAATATAAAGCCTTTATTTGAAGATGCTACTTATTTAAGATTAGATATACGATAACAATTTTTTTTAGAGTAATGTTTCTTTTAAATTTGAAAAATAAATGATGACAATTCTAAATGAATTTTCGTTTTAAAGCATTTACCTCATAACAATTGATAAAGAGTTAATAATATATGTTTCTTTGTAATGACGAATAACAATTTTTCCTCATTCATGAAATTTAAATTTATTTTGTAGAAGAGACATATTCATTCATATTTTTTCCACTTTCTATATCTCTTTTGCAAAAAATTGAATTATGATTCATGAACATCAACATTAGTTTAAAATTACTGCGAAAGTGTATACCAAATTTTTTAATTTTCCATTTATAAATCTGTATAAAAAACGTAATTTTTTGACAGTTTTGTTAACTTGATGTTTAAAAAAAAAATTTTAATCTTTTCTTAGAAAAAAAATAAAACTTAGAAATGGCTCTATTAACATTTTTAAATTTCCATAACAAAACCATTATTGTCTGAATGCAGTGAAGATGTAAGATGTGTAATTTTGAGTGAAATATTCAGACAGAATGATGAGCAGATGAGCATGTGCAGGTAGAAAGGAGTGGAGTACGTCGAGTGATTCAGATGAGTTTCAAGGCAGAGTCGTGGTGGCCTAAATTTATTCTCTGGTCATCAAAAGCACCCCATACTAAATCTTAGTTACGTGGAACCTGTCTTTTAAAACCTCTTTCATGCTTTGAAAATTGAAAGACAAATTTATTTCTCAAGTTATAAAAGATACTTTACAAAATTCAAAAGAAACATTCCATCTTTTTATTGAAAAAAAAATTCTTTCAGTGGCTGAAGTCGTTAAATTGTTGAAAAAGATTAATTTTTGTTTAAATAACTCTTTTTGATGAGTTTTTACTTATTTTGAAAATTGGAATCTATAGAGTTATAGATAATATTTTCCCCGAAAAAATAGGCCATGATTTATGGAAATCCAATAATTTTTTGAAAATTGTTAAAAAGTGATAGTAAAGAAAAATTCTAGTAGAAAAAACATAATTAAAAGCAGTATTTTTCATAAGTTTTAAATTCCATCCAGTGGCAGTCTTCAGTCTCAACGATTTTGTGTAATGTAAAAATTCACTTCATATTCCACCGAATTTGTTAAGGTATAAATGATTATCTTGCTCTCAAATAGGCTGATGGTTCATTTTTTCTGAAGTGTCGGTCAAAATGAAAATAAAAAAAAAATTTGGATGTGAGGTTGATTTTGGATGCATCGTATGTTTACCAAAACCAGTTGCTAGTAGGATGATTTGTAATATTTCTATTAATTTTGTGAAATTGATTTCTTATTTTCGCAAGGTAACTCTTTGGTAAACATATTTCCTCTCCCCACGTAGATCTCAAGGTACGTTCTGCGCATTGTATAACATTCTTGTATACTCATTACTGCAAAGATGGTGACTGAATAAACTTCAAATCCAATTTGACTATGAAAAAAAAAAAAAAAAAAAAAAAAAAAAAAAAAAATTAAAATTAATGTTTTTTCTTTCATATGACACCACTTGTAATATAATTTCAAGTTTTATGATCCTAGAAAATTTTTTTTATCTAAGACCTGATTTTTGACACAATTACCTTAAATTGTTAAGGGTTGCTTACACTTTTGTTCAAAATTCAAATAAACACATATTTAAAAAATTCTAATTTTATATTATGTTATCTCTTTCGCAAGGAAGTCAACTGTTAGGCTTGTTTTGCAAAAATTATTTTTATTTTTTCGATGAGAGACATTCATCGAATTTTTCATGAAACCTTCAAACGTACACGTGAGTTTCATATTAAAGTCTGTGGTATGATGGGGGGGGGGGGGTGAATGTCGTATTTGTGATATGGCAAACTGACATGGAATTAGTAACGTAACTTGCCTCTTTAAGGGGCCTCGTAATATATAAATAAAGATCATGGTTGCGACGAAGTTGCAAATGCAAATTTTTGTCCAATCGATTGTCTACGTGAAAAAATGTTACAAGTCGCATAATTATGAGTTTAATTCAACAAACTCTAGTCTGATGCATATTTCATTCAACATACATGCATATTCATGCTCCATATTTATACGTATAAGCATCAAATTTCGACTTTGAGATCTGACAAAGTGGTATCGATAGCCTTGTCTCAAATATCAGATGTATAGGATGACGGATGAAGTTCAATGCACTTGCTTTTACGTGAGAATGTTTTTATTTTAGGGGGATTTGTGGTCAAAGCTTCGAAATAGTAAAGTTTCAGTTAGAAATCACTATAATTTATTCGATAAATTCGCTAATTGAGGTATAAGAAGTAATTGTGTTTTATATACGCAGAAAAGATTTGTAAAATTTACAGAAAGTTCGGTACTTATGTTTACAACATGAATTTTTATAGATTTTACAAGAAGTTGAGGTGAATTTATGGTTTTTAGGTAGGTTTCACTTAATTTTCAATAAAATTTACAAAACTCGAATTTTTTAGTATTTTGTAAATTTTACTGGAAGCTAAGTGAAGCATACAGAAAATCAGTGGATTTAATTGAACTTTTTGTAAAATAATAAATAGCTGGCTTATATCGCCCCTCAGCAATATTAAATGTGGTTGGTTTTTTTAATTTAGTTTTAGGGTCCAGAAATAAAGTAACTCGGAGTTTCATTTTTTTCCCTCAAACATTTTGACTCTGATCGGAATAAGTATATATGTATATATAAATTAAAGGATTAATTCAAATTTTCTGTAAAATATTAAAATATAGGAGATAATGAAAATAAGGAAAATCATAAAACTCAAAAAATCCGTGAGAAAGGGGAGCCTTGCGTAAGAGAAATCCATAATTTTTAAAAAAAATTTCTTTTTTCGTTAGCTGGAGAGACATATTATTTTTCACTGTTGTTATTCAAAAGTCAAGTTGTAAAAGTAAGTCTCAAACTTACTATACATTATACGAATCTTTTTTCAGCGTGTACTATTTATAACCCAAGCTCTCTCAATTTTGAATTAGTATAGTTTTTTTACTAATTTTAATCAGTAATTCATTTTTAGACTTACTGAGTCCATAAGTTAAAATAGTTACAGCATAAAATTTCGGTAACTTTAATAAAAATTGTAGTACAATTCGTTGCTTTTCTGTAAAGATAACAGGTTTGTCGATGAACATTGCAGAAATGCCTTTTAAATTTACAGAATAAGGAATTGTCTTTAAAATGTTAATTCAACAGGCATTTCTATAATACTTATTAATACAAAAAAGTAGCTAATTGCACTGGAATATCTGTTAAATTTACAGAAATCTTATGTCCACTATTTTAACTTATGATATATATTATATATTATATAATATATAATATATTATATATATATAAATATATTCAATAAAGCAATTAGTACACCATTTTTCACTATTTCAATTAGTATTCTCATACTAATTTCAACTCGCAGATTAATTGAAGACATTCCAAACGTATGAACTTTAAAGTTGAAATAATAGTAATATAATAATAAACTAAAACTCTGATAGTAATTTCATTCTTGATAAGAAAGAAAAGAGTAAAAGTATAAAAAATCCTTTGCTTAGAACAACCAAACACTAGAGCTTACTACAATTTTTATTTTCTAACCTTTTTTTCCACATCTCACAATTCAGATAAAAATTATTAGAAATAGTATTGAAATAGTATTAAATAGTATTATTAGACTCTCTCAATTTGAATTAGTGGAGAGTGAGCCACTGATTCACATTAGTAAATTTTTTTTACCAATTACTTGTTATTTCTCACTAATTCCATTAGTAATTATAAATTTTGAAAATTAATCAGCAGAAATTTTAGTTAAATTGAAATTATGACTCACTTTTCACAAATTCAGACATAGTGACTATAGAGATATATTTTGGGAGGCGGATCTACAAATCTATACATATTGGGATGAGGAATCTGAATTTGACAGTTATGGAACGAATGATTTGGGATTTGTGGCTAATGTGCACCTCTCGTTGAATGCGTTGAGTCATATGTTTCTTGATTGAAATTAATGTTTGTTCGGAATCAATAAATCCCGCTTTACTCGACTGCTGTAAACAGCTTGACTACTTACGCATATTTGCACGATATGGCAAAGTTATGCACTATAGAAAACGATACAGTATTGGTGCTACATAATGGAGCTTGATGCATAGCACAGCATAACAAAGCATAGGAAAGCAAGCTATATGTATGGTTATAAGCACTAGCAGGCACAGCAGGCAGACATAGAGCCACCTGCATTACAAAACAGGCAATAGTATGTACTTAAGGAATTCTTATTTACTTCTATGTGCACTTTTAGCCGGATAAACTATGCGGAACGATGCCAAAGATGCGTAACTTTAACGCACCATTAAAGATCCTTTCACGAATAACAATATCTTATTGTACAATGTCGTGAAAACTGTTCTTAAATTTTTTTTCTATTAGCGGCTCAAAAAGTGCATTTTAAACCCCTCTGGGGGGCAAACAGGTTCAGTTTTTGACCTCCAAGTGGGAAAAAATCGTATTCAATCACACGAGTAGAATAAATGTCTTTCCCGTATTGCACACGATTTTTTTCCTAATGGGGGGTCGAAAAATGGATTTTTTTGCCCCGCGGGGGCAATAAGATGCATTTCATGACCCGCTAGTAGGAAATAGTACATTGTGCAACTAGGGAAAAAAAAATTTATTTTGCGAGTGTGAAGTTTGATGCCCGAGCAAAGCGAGGGCAACAACCACACGAGTAAAATAAATGTTTTTCCCGTGTTGCACACGATCTTTTTTCTACTAGCGGGTCAGAAAGTGGATTTGTTTGTTCCGCACGGGGCAATAAAGTCCACTTTATGGCCCGCTAGTAGAAAAAAACATATATTTTACTCGTGTGATTGCCGCCTCGGTTTGCTTGGCCATCAAACTTCACACTCGCCAAGTGAACTTTTTTTCCCTGGTTGCATAATATATTATTTCTATTAGCAAGTCGTAAAGTGCATTTTATTGCTCCCTGTGGGACGAACAATATTATATTGTGTAACTAGAGAAAAAAATTTATTTTGCGAGTGTTTAATGAAAATAATGTTTTCCCGTGTTGCACACGGTTTTTTTACTAGGGGGTCAGAAAATGGATTTATTTGCCTCGCACGGGGCAATAAAATCCACTTTATGACCCGCTAGTAGAAAAATCCATGGGTAGTTGCATAATATACTATTATGAGTTTTTGGAATTTTAGTGTAGTTGTCGTTCCAAAAATCTGGTCTCTGGGAAAGAAAGTTTTTTTGTTGTTTTAAGACTTGAAATGATATCATTAGTCGCGTCTTATGAAAGAAAAAAATTTTAAACTTACGAAAAATAATACTTTCAATTACGTTTTTTGTAATAGAATTTTTCCTTACTGTCTCTTTTTATCAATTTTTGAAAAATGATTAGATTTTCATAAATCATAGCTTATTTTTTCAGGAAAAATATTCTTAACAAATCTACTGTTTCCAATTTTAAAAGTAAAGTTTTCAGTGACTGAAATCGTTGAAAGAATTTTTTAAAAAGAAATATTTTTATAAACAAAAAAACTATATTTGAAGATTTTGAGTTATTTTCAAAATTGAAAATAGTAGAGTCGTAGATAATATTTTCTTCGAAAAAATAAGCCATGATTTTTGAAAATCCTATCATTTTTTTAAAATTGGTAAAAAGCGATAGTAAAGAAAAATTCTAATACAAAAAACATTATTAAAAGTATTATTTTGCATAAGTTTTAAATTCCTTCCATTAAAAGTAATGTTTTTTCTTTTATAAGACATGACTGATAATATCATTTCAACTCTTATAATCACAAAAAAGACTTTTTTTTCCAGAGACCTGATATTTGGCATAACTGCCCTAAAATAAATTTTGAAGAGGGCGTATCGTTGAAGATTCTTTAGATTATGAATTCATTATTATAGTTTGTAGTTATATTTTGATCGGAAAATTTGACTGATGTTTATGTTAGAGATTTTGTTATTTATAATATTCCACATAATTAAAATAGTTTGAGCCATCTCTCTTCAAATTTAAATTAGTAGGAAACAAAATGATGATAATTTATCCTCAATTTCTATTTATCAATTTGTTTATCACTTGATAACAAATCATCAATAGACACTAATCTGCTACTAATTAAATTGATAGAATTTAACTATGATTTTATAGAAAACTGCTAATTACCAGTTGAAATTTTCTGATACCAATCCTAATTTAAAAATATTTACAAGAAAATTATTAATTAATCTTTCAAACAAAATTTAATAATAATTTATTTTATACTAATTTTGGAAGCAGAAAGTCGACCACTGAATGAAGTGATTAATGCACAAAATTTTTGAATAGTTCAAAATTAGAGAGGAAATTCGCGGCTAATTGTTCAATAATTCCTCGAGACTCAGATCTGACAAATCACAAATTCTCCACGAAATGTGGATTAATGGAAATTGTGGAATCTAGTTGACTCTAAATTACCTTAGCATCGATTGAACCAATCACATTACACTCTGGAGATGTATGGATCCAACTCACGTACCTTGTAACGTATAATAGAGCAATACAAATATTCACATTACAGGAATTGGGTGAGAACAATGAGTTGTAGGCGTGTCACTTGTCTGTTCGCGACTCATTCCGATTTCATTTATACTCTCGCTTTTTGTATTTTTCAATTTGAAAACATAATAGAAGCTTAAACAGGAAGCTTTATGGGAGAACGGGCAATCAATGTGCTCCACCTGTAACATTTGGTGACAAAATGACTGAATGTTATTCAAATCTGTAATCCTGTAAATCACAGTTTGCATGTTCACCAAAACCTGAATAAATCGTTTAATAATGGAGGAAAATGAAAAAGAGGGAAAAGTTTGGGAATTAAAATTCCTGTGTGGATATTTTTTTATTTTATTTATTTATATTTTATTTTTATTTCAAATTAATTAGTTGAGTTTGAAATTTTTGTTTATTATTTTTATTATTTTTATTTTATTATTTTTATTATATTTATGTATATTTATTTATTTATTTTATATTTTTTAATTTTTTAGTTCCATAAAACATTTTTATCTGCATTGAATTCTCTGCTATATTAATTTATAGAGCATCTCTCTTCCTGTTTCACATATGAAACAGGAAGAGATTCAAATTATATGTTTGTTTATTCTAATTACATATATTTTATCTTGAATTATTACTTCCAGGTTTTCAAAGTTTCAATTACTCTACAAAATTGTACAATATATACGTATAATTGAAATTGTGGAAAATTTCATTAAATATGAATTTTTGCTTTACATTTTTAGGATAAACTTCCGAAAAGTACTTACCTCCTATTAATTTGAAACTCACTATACAACACTAAAAAAAATGTTTTTAACAAGTTTTTTTATTTTATGTCGATAAATATTGATCTAGGAAAGAAATATTTTGTACAAAAGTTGTAGCAGATGATAAGATCTATCTATAATGTTCCATACATTTTTGTCATAAAACCATTATTTTGAGAGAAAAATAAGATTTAATGGAATCAAACAGACAGGCACACGATGGGGAGTTTTTCTCAATTAGATATCAAATATATCACTAATTTTCTTGGAAACTATCAATCGTAGAAAAAAATGCATGTAACCAAAAATGTGTCGGCAATTTTCACTATTATATTCGTAATTTTTTTTTGGAAATCTCATTTCTCTCGAAAAATAATGGTTTCAGGGCAAAAATGTTTAGTACATTAAAGACAGATCTTTTCATCTGCTACGAATTTTGTAGCAAATATTTTTTTTCTAGAACAATATTTATCGACATAAAATGAAAAAACTTGTTAAAAACATTTTTTTTAGTTTCGACCTTGAAAATCAAATTTTTTGCTATTTTTATCATCATATTCATAATCAGCGCCTCAAAATACGTGGGTATAGTGAGTTTCAAATTAATCGGAGGTAAGTGCTTTTCGGAAATGCACCCAATTTTTAAGTGTAGCTGTGATCGAAACTGGAATTTTCACAGATTAAAGAGAGAAAAAATCGAAATGAAGGAACCTAAGCCATAAGTAGAATATTTTTCTGTTAACGGAAAGTTATTATTGCAGCTATATAAACAAATTCCTTATATTCACTTTTAGGTTACTCCCTCTTTCTTTCAAATGCACGCATAAGACATAAATTGCTAATTACTAGAATATTTTACTAATTAATTTGACGCCTTAGCACATCTGTTCAGTCTTCGGTGTCATTTTCATGAAGGTCAATTATATTAGGATACAAATTCGTACAATCAGGGATCATTATGGTATAGTGTGTTTATACCGATCCAATGAAAATTACGCAAGAAATAATTACTGTAGCTATACTGAATAAATAAAGTCAAATTTTTAGTCTAAAAGTCGACTGACTTTAAAATGTAACCGAAAAATAAAATTTTCTCTAAGATGTAAAAAATTTAAAACTTTTTTACCGTGTACATTGCTTTCAAGCAATGCAATTTTTCTCATTGAAGTTTTTACAAGAATAATTTAATGCATTTAAGACGTAAATGGAAAAGTTACATTCTCTTTATAACTTCTTCGATATTCTATTCCAAGTCTTAAGATATTCTGGTTTTTAAATTCAACTGGAACTTCAGACTCCTTCAGTATAGTTTCAAATTTACTTCAATATCAAACCATCTCTGTTCCATAATGACATCATAAACAAACTTATTACACGAAAAATGCTCCGAGCATACGAGAAAAGTTTATCATGATTTCAAATGTGATTCTTTCCTTGAGTTGCAAGTCTACTCTCTAAATCTGAATCAGTCAAATTTTCACTGATTGAATCAGTGATTTGACATTCCACTGATTCATCAGTGAAAAAATATTTTTCACTGTTAAATCAGTTAATTTTCACTGATTCATCAGTGGAAAAAATATTTTTCACAGTCAAATCAGTCAATTATCACTGAAATAATCAGAGAAATTTGACTGATTTACAGTAACCTCTTTTTAGCTATTTGAATCAGTCCAATTTCACGGATAATCAGTAGATTTTGACTGATTCAAATTTAGAGAGTATAGTTATAAATTAGTGACTTAGGAAAGGATTTGGTTGAACCAAAAAAATTTTTGTACCTACAAAAAATTTGCTTCAGTCGATGAAATACTTCGTGAATTTAACAGAACGATTTTCTTCAATGAACATTTTTTCCATGAGTGCCCTGGCGAAAGTATTGAATAGGAATTCATCCCGAGCCAATCAGAACTATTCCGATTCATTCCGATATCTGTATCCGAGCCAATGCGAATCATTTCGAACCAATCCGAAAAACGTTTTGTAACTCATTTGATGAAAAATAGTAAAAAAACGATCCGACCTAATCCGATTTAATCCAAGGCAACAATTCGAATGAATCCGAACCAATTCGAAACCAAGTTTTCAATCCGGTCAATCCAAGCTCGGATTGATCCAAACCGAATTTTCAATCAGAATTAATCCGAATCATTCCGACCTCGAATTCATTCGGATTGATTCGGTTTGAAAACTTGGCTTCGGATTGGTTCGGATTCATTCGGATTGTTGCCTCGGATTAAAAAAAAACGAGTTACAAAACGTTTTTTGGATTAGTTCGAAATGATTCGCATTGGTTCGGATACAGATATCGGAATGAATTCCTATCCGATACTTTCGCCAGGGATGTATATCGTGAGAACCAATAGAAGTTACTTTGAATGAGGTCAATTAGTTAATTATTTCTCAAGTTATTCCAGAATCTTTATCGACCTCCCTTGATGCAAGGATACAAAACAATTAACGATGCACTTTCTAATCTTTATTGAATATCTACATTCTACATTCTCCAGACACAACACAACTATGGGAAATAGAGCATTTCGTCTGTTTATTTCCGGATGGGAAAAAATTCAATCCTTATTAATCGAACTTGATGTCCGACAGTCAAGCTGTAATAAACACGCTTTCGATGTATTTTCACAAGGCTTGTATGTAAAAGTTGCACATCCCAGGTTTATGCGCTAGATCGTGCGAATCAGAATTTCTTCTCATGTGTAGTCATTGAAAATTCAATATTAAGGAAAGGGCTTCTGCATTATATTTGAACGAATGGATTCATTATCCTTTTAGAATCCCCCTATTATGGCACATTTCGCATCTCGTTAAGTTGATACGCCGAAAGAGAAATTTAAGCTCTGGAATGCTTAGCTAATCATTTAAAGCGGCTCAACTTCGATTGAATTCTTTAATTAAAGAAGATTATTAAATTCAAAGGTTGATTGTGCACCATATTATCGAAGGAATAGATATTTTAAGGTTTTGAGGAAAATTGGAGGCATTGTATTGTTAGAAAAGAGTATAGTTTAGTGGAATAATTGTTAACTCCGACGAAATATTTTTTTTATTTTAACTAAAATACTACTTTTATCACTTCGAAAATTTTTATAATTTTCGTCTTAATTCTATATTTGTCTATTTTCTCTTCATTTTTGTATAGTCTTGATAAGGAACAAGTTCTTGGTCCAAACGTCGAGAAATAATAATTAAACTTCATTACAACACCGAAAAAGCCATCTATGCTTCCATTTATTAAAATACCGGTAACATCAATTACACAAAAGATTTATCTGGCCTAAAACCTCAACACGATAATTGTTAATGTTTAAAATTACAATTAAGGCCATGGATCAACCAGATCACGTGACCAAATTCCTGTAAAAGTTCGTATAAGATAAATCTTATATTTTACAAAATATCTTTTTGTAAACTTGGAAAATATAACAGAAAACGATAAAAAACGTCTTTCAACTTCGTTTTGGTAAAAATTTTGGAAAAAATTCTACAGTTTGTAATCGTCGATAAGTTCTGGAATTTTTTCAAAATTTTTATAGTCCAAGCAACAGGGGATTTGTTATGACATTATTTATTTCAGAAAACGGACTACGCCATCAGAAGAAAGGTTGGTCTAAGAGTAATTGTGTCATATTTTGGACAACGAAATATGATTTATAAATTTTTTATTAACATTTAAGACCAAAAAATCGCACTGTTTTTAGTTTTTCGTTTATAACATTAAAGGTAATTAGCCAATCTTGATAACATCAATTCAAAAGTTTTAGACAATTGAATTATGAACAAAATAAGCCGTCGTTTGATCTTATTGGATAATTAGAAGCGGAGAAAATTCGGAAAAACCGGGAAATTTAGCTTTTGCTAAACAAATTAATATCTCAATTAATTTTTAACTTTTTTGGTTGAGGATTGGTGGAAAAGTAGCAGACTTTATGCTCTTCAAATATATAAAAAAGGGACACTTTAAGATAATAATTTTCCGCGCTATTGACACATTAATTTATTTAATGCGTTAATTATAAAATGTCTGCTTGCCGCAGAGGTGGTCCGATTTTTATTTTGAAAACGGATTTTAAAAATATAAATCAAGCACAACAGAACGTCAATCTTGGTTTTTCGCTAAAATGTTGCAAAATTCATTTAAAAAAGGCCTAAACATAGCAAAGTGACTTAGTGAGGCTACTCGCCTTCTCCCCCCACCACTGTCACTTTGCTGCGTTCAGGAGTTTGAAGTCATGTTTAGGCCTTTTTTTCATTAACTTTGCAACATTTTAGCGAAAAACCAAGATTAACGTTTTGTTGTGCTTGATTTATAGTTTTAAAAGCCTTTTTCAAAATAAAAATCGGACCACCTCTGCGGCAAGCAGACATTTTACAATTAACGCATTAAATAAATTAATGTGTCAATAGCGCGGAAACGTATTATCTTAAAGTGTCCCTTTTTTTATACATTTGAAGAGCATAAAGTCTGCTACTTTTCCACCAATCCTCAACCAAAAAAGTTAAAAATTAACTGAGATATTAATTTGTTTAACAAAAGCTAAATTTCTCGGTTTTTCCGATTTTTCTCCGCTTCTAATTATCCAATCAGATCAAGCGATGGCTTATTTTGTTCATAATTCAATTGTCTAAAACTTTTGAATTGATATTATCAAGATTGGCTAATTACCTTTAATGTTATAAACGAAAAACTAAAAACAGTGCGATTTTTTGGTCTTAAATGTTAATAAAAAATTTATAAATCATATTTCGTTGTCCAAAACATGACACAATTACTCTATGACCACCCTTTCTTCTGATGGCGCAGTCCGTTTTCTGAAATAAATAATGTCCTAAATCATTCATAACAAATTCCCTGTTGCTTGGACTATTACTGAAAAGAAGTTAAGAGACGTACTTTATTGTCTTTTGTTATGTTACCCAAATTTTCATAAAGATATTTTGTAAATTAAAAAAGTTATCTTAAGTGAACGAATTAATATATAATTCAGTCACGTGGTCCAATTGATCCATGATCTTAAAAGTAATGGAAAATTAAAATAGGTTTTGATTTGTATGCCTTTTTTTTAATTTAATATAATTTAGATCTCAAAGAATTATTAATGTGATTCATTTTTGCTGGTGCTAGTCGTAATAATGTTTGCCAGGAATATTTTCCACATGGGATATAATTAGCTAGACTGGGAAAAAATTCTGTTGTAATTTCACAATACAGTAATGGGACATTATTATCAAAACGTAGTGTAATTTTACAACACATGATGTATTTTAATTTCACAACTGATGGTGTCATAGCTTAACAGCAAATTCACAATACTTGTATTGTAATTCCGATAAATTACTTTACAAATACTGTGATTTTACTTAACAATACCTCAACCGCAATTTTACATAATATTTTGGCAATCAAATTTCATTGAAGTATTGTTAAATCAGTTTATGTTTCAATAGAAGTTACAAATAAGTATAATTTAGAATTTTGGGAAAGGCAAATGTATATTGATAAATTATAAAATTTTCATTGTGAAAATCCGATAATTTATAATACTGAAATATTTAAAGTTTAAAAAATGAAAAATTGTAAATCAAAAATTTTGCAAAGAGAAATCCAAGTTTACGATTTTTACTAAACTACGTTTTAATTAAGAGGAAAACGTATTGTAATTTCTTTATTACTGTATGCTTTGGCAAACTTTTCACTATATTTTTTTTCAAATTTTAGTATTTTTATCATGAAAGATTTTTAGTCACCTAAAAATAATTAAGATTGCATTTTAATTTTCTTTAAATTCCTAACATTTTTTGGAATCATCATTATAAAATAAATGATATTGCCATAAAAAAATGTCAATATCCTAATAGCTTGAAAGATAAAATGGTTAAATGGTAGTTTATTTTCAATAATAATAAAAAGTGGAAAATCCAAATGTAAAATAGAAACGGAATAATTGGTTCAATTAATCATTCTGTTTCGCTTGTTTATTTATTTTACTGGATATGTAAAAGTGGAACGATCGTGCTTGCAGGTCTACTGCACTTGTGCCATATGTATAATAGCATAAGGGGGGAATAGGAGAACGACAAAAAAATGAATGAAAGCGTGATCATATACTCCTCCCTAGAGGGGAATCGGTGTCTTCCCGTTGTCAGGTGCAACCAGGGCCGAAACTCAGTTCAATAAAACCCTTTTTATGTTTTTTCCCCAAATGTAATTTTCAGACGCCTCCACACTTTTTTTATTTGTTAGAGATTATAATTTTTCATAAATTAAATAAAAAAATTCAAAATCTTATTTTAAATATATTAAAAACGCAATATTGAAAGAATATGTAACATTGTTAAGTTAAATTACTGAAAATCTCTAAAATAGTTAATTATATCTAAAATTAAAAAACTATTCATAAATACAATAAATTAAATTATTTTTTTCGTATACTTTTCTTTTTTCAATATAGATTAAGTACACTTCTTAAGAGCATGTGATACTTGAGAAAAGTAACAAGTTCATGTCAATAATTTGGTCTAGTTTCTACATTTTTGTGTCCAAAATACACAAAATTTTGTTTTTGAAAGATAGAATAAATAGGTAAAAGATAAGTAAAGTAGAAGAAAGTAGATAGAGTACTTTTGGTTTTGACAATGGAACACAAATTTCTGATACATTTTGCCAAAATTGAACTTTTTTTCAATTTTGAAACCAAAAATAGTTTATCTACCTACGTCTTTATCGATTTATCTTTACGATTTCCCAAATCTGGAAAGAAAATTTTATGTACTTTAGACACAAACATGTAGAAACCTGAAATCAATCAAATTTACTAATTTCCTAAGTATTACATGCCCTTAATAATTTTTATTGAACTTAGTCTCATGTTTACTTATTTTTCATATTTATTTTTATTAATTTCCAACACTCAAATATACATCGTGAACGTTTTATAATGAACGTAATTACTTTAAATTGAACATATTCTTGTTGAATGAAAAAATTATCCACTCAGAGGAAACTTACACTGTAAAAAAAAAAGTTTTAATTCAAGTCTAAAAATCGGCTAACTTTAAGATGTTACAAAAACTAGACCATTAGAGAAGGACAGACTTATGCGCTTATACACAAGGTGGCTAAATTTAAGCCAAAATCGTCTGTTAGACGTAACAAATTTAAGACTTTTTTTTCTGCGTATGTTTGAATGTTTAAAAATTTTTATTTAACTCCCATTCACTTACAATACAAAAATTATTTATGACAATGAAATTTCATTTTAATGGTGACTTTGAATAGAAGAAACTAAATAATTTTTTGTAAATTTATAAATATATTCATAATTAATCTAAAAATTTTTTTTTTTTAATTGAACAATAGTATATTTTTTACTAGCGGGTCACCCCTCACGGGGCAATAAAATCCACTTTATGACCCGCTAGTAGAAAAATTATTTTTTCGTGCAACGAAATATTTTATTTCAAACGATGTTGTTGTCAGCTTTAGGGACTAGAAATGATAACTCAGGTTTCATTCTTTCAAATTCTTCAACTCTGATCAGAGTTCTCATCAACAATCTTTATTTCTAATCAAGAAAAAAGTACCTAAAATATTTCCCGTATAAGCCATATTTTGGAGTAATCTTTGCTAGTGTAAAAAAATGAGAAAATAACCATAAAATTAGACGGGACAAACTTTAATAAAGACACATGAAAATTTTTTGGAACAACAAGCTGAAATATAGCACTTTCTAAATCTGAATCAGTCAAAATCTACTGATTATCAGTGAAATTTTACTGATTCAAATAGATAAAAAGAGGTTACTGCGAATCAGTCAAATTTCACTGATTACTTCAGTGAAAAGTAACTGATTTAACAGTGAAAAATATTTTTCCATTCATGAATCAGTGAAAATTAACTGATTTAACAGTTGAAAATATCATTTTCACTGGTAAATCAGTAAAAATGCAAATCACTGATTCAATCTGTGAAAATTCGACTGATTTAGATTTAGAGAGCACATAAATTTTGAAATATGTAATCTGGAAACTAGAATATACTTGTGTATAAAATTGCTAAATATTTTCTCCAACTCCTAAGAGAACAAACTTTCCTATGTAAAAAAGGAGTTGCGTGCTTTGTATACTTTTAATCTGAAACTATGTATAGATGAGTTATCTAGATTTTCCGATCTCATCAAATTTCTAACTTTAAAATAAAATAAACTAACCTTATGTAATATAGTATGATGCAGGTGAAAAAAACTGAAAAATTGTTTTTTCTTTCAGAAAATTATAAAATTCAAATTTCCTTCCTTTTTTGTTCGATTAAAAAAACAGGTTTGAATGTAAAAAAAAAATATTTTATCTGAGTATATATCTCTATTCGAAAATTTTGTAATACGAATTAAACTTTTTTCCATATGTGAAAAAGGTACATAAAATGCATACAGTCATAAATCCGACCCTGTTTGCTCTACTAAAGAACCAAAGCCAAACGACAGGAAACGCAGGTGTAACGTACGAAGGGGTGACCCTTCTGAGGGATCCAACATCAAATTCTAAGCTAGACTCGCTTTGTGGTATTCTCCATTGTGTCTCAAAAAGCATAGTCCTCAGGATTTTGTAGATTCTAGAATGTAGACACTAAGTCAAGATAAGGGGAACTTCATACAATGGCTTCGCCTATACGGTAAACAGTAACAGGTACTTTGGCCCCCGTTTCCTTTGGCTTTTCCGTTAAAAAAACGTCTGTAGACGGAATGAATGCAAAAAGAAATCAATCACTCTCATCGCGATTTGTAGAATTTATTTAAGCAAACAGTTTCGCATTCTAACATTTTTTTCTATATTTTGCATATTTCGGTTAAAAATGAAATTTTGTATTTTCAAGTGTATTTTAAAAATAAAAACAAAAAATGTGTGAATGCAAATTTGTAGAACTTATTTGAGAAAACAATTTCCGATTTTGATGTTGTTTCCATATTTTTCATATTTTGGTTATAATAGTATATTATGCACCTAGGGAGAAAAAAGTTTATCTTGCGAGTGTAAAGTTTGATCCCCGAGCAAAACGAAGGCAAAAATCACACGAGTAAAATAAATGTTTCTCCTGTGTTGCGTATGACTCTTTTTCCACTTGAGAGTCAACAAATAGATTTTCTACTACGCATAAAGTGCGTTTTATTGCCCCATGCGGGAAAAATAAATCCATTTTTGACCCTCCAGTAGAAAAGAATCGTCTGCGACACGGGATAAACATTAATTTTACTCGTGTGGTTATTACCCTCGATTTACTCGGACTTCAAACTTCATACTCGCAAAATAAAATTTTTTTTCCCTAGTTGCACAATATACTATTTTTTTATATCTCGTATATTTTAGTTAAAAAATTATTAGTATATTGTGTAACTAGGGAAAAAAGAATTTATTTTGCGAGTGTGAAATTTGATGCCCGAGCAAAGCGAGGGTAACAACCACACGAGTAAAATAAATGTTTTTCCCGTGCTGCATACGATTTTTTTTCTATTATGAGGTCAGAAAGTGGATTTTTTTGGCCCGCACGGGGCAATAAAGTCCACTTTATGGCCCGCTAGTAGAAAAAGTATATTATGCACCTAGGGAGAAAAAAGTTTATTTTGCGAGTGTAAAGTTTGATCCCCGCGTAAAACGAGGGCAACAATCACACGAGTAAAATAAATGTTTCTTTCGTCTTGCATACCATTTTTTTTCCACTTGGGGGCAAAAAGGGTCAAAAATTTTCGATTTCTAAGTGTTTTTTTTTAAATAAAGACAAAAAATATGTGAATGAAAATTTGTAGAAATTTTTCTAGTAAACACTATAACTTTTCAAATGTTGGTTTGGTTGAAAAATTTTATAAGGATAATTTGTAGAGCTTTGCGAAAACTATCAGAAACTAGTATTAAAATATTGGATTCTTCCAAAAAGTAGTTTTCAAAAATACCAAAAATGCTCTAATTTAGTTTAATTTTGGTCGGACATGGCTGAACGAACTTGTCCTTACTTTTTGACCTCTCTTGAAGTGTACCAAAGCGCATTTCAATCTGAAGATTTTTTCGATAGTTATCTTGTCCACAGACAACGACGATGACGACATTAAAAATAGTGATGGGCGTAAAATTGTACTCAAATATAATACCTCCTCATATGTGATGAGAATGTAAAAAAAAATAAGGAGTGATTGGGGGGGGGGGGGGAATATAAGTAAAGCAAAGCTCGAGATGCTGCAAAATTAGAGAAGAAGAAAGTTGAAGAGTTAGTATTGGTCTTTCGAGAGTTCGAATTCAGAAAGGTTGAGTGCCGAAAGAGAAGAGTGATCGAGTCCTTTCTCATGCTTCTTGTTTTTATTGTTAAAAAGTGGTCAAAGACTTGCGAAAAAAAGAAAAAATATATGAGAATCGGGTAGACTCAACAGAGACGGTTGCGACAGTGTCGCTCAACTGGCAAATGATAAATTTGCAAATACGTGATTGAATATGATAATGAGCAAAAATGTCTGATTTCTCTCTCTCTCTATCTCTCTGCATATCTCTCGGGAATAAAACTATTTTATATATCTCTTATTTATCTTAGCTTACCTAAATTTTAATCAAGTAAAGTGGTTTGAATTTGAAAATAAATATCACTGTTTTGAAGCAATAATTTTTTGTATTTAGGCCATGTACCAGATTAGTCACGTGGCTATGAAGGATAAATTTAGTTTTTATTATTTGAAACTCTTTTTCCAAAGTAAAAAGTATTTTAGGCAAAAAATTTTAGTTGTGAAAAAAATAAGCTAAAACGCACTGTTGGAAATATTATGAATTCCATGTACGTTTGTAAATGAAATTCAATATCTCTGTTTGATTTGATTTTTTTAATTACGGAGAGTGATTTTCATAAAAAACGAGAATATTAATATATTCTCGTTTTTTATTCTATATTCTAATATTATTCTAATATTAAAAAATATCATAGATGACGTTGAAAAAAAGGCCTCGCAAATTTCACTGCTGCTAGCGTTGGTATATATACACGGAGAAACTTTTTATATCAATTTTTACTATAGTATTTTTCAATTTATGGAAAAACGTATCACGTTGAGAATTTTCATTAGTAAAAATACTAAAATTTATAATAATGATATGAAACTTTAGTATAAACTATAGTAAAATTTGCTATGAACTATGCTGAAGATTCATATCATTATTATAAAATTTAGCATTTTTACTAAAAAAAATTCTCAAAGTGATACGTTTTTCCCTAAATTGAAAAATACTATAGTAAAAATTGATACAAAAAGTTTCTCCATGTATATCCCGTCGTAAATTTATCTATTTAAAATGGAGATAAAATATTTTTTCTACAGCGGGTCATAAAGTGCATTTTATTTTCCCATGCGAGGTAAACAAATCTATTTTTTTACTTATCGATAGAAAAGAAATTTAGTACAATATACCACTTTTCAAAGTTAAAAGAAAAAATTCGAAACATCACAGTTTTCAATTGTTATTCCTAAGGAAGTTTTAGGTATTTTATCGATGTTTTTTTGCACAATTTTATCTAAATTTCCCCACGGTTTTTACATTTTTTTAACATTGCCTAAGTTTATTCCTAAATGCTCATATGTGCAATATTTTATCTATTATTTCTTGATATTTTAGAAATAAAGATCATTAACAACTTACATATAATTTCACCTAATTATAGTTATTTTTGCAGTGACTTTAAAATGTTAATAATAAAGTATATTGATTATTTCCTTTCATATAGATATATAAATTCATTTTCAAATTATGAAAGACATTTAAGTATATTTCAAAAATTAGTTTGCTTAACCTATAAGCATTTAAAAGCGTCATAAAATTTAATATAATACTTTTAAAAAATTAATAATATTGGTGTATTAATTGATTTGAAATATTATTAACCAGTTTTAATGATTCACAATTTAACAAAGAATATAGAATATTTGGATATTTTGGTGTACTTAGTTGGCTTTATAGGGCCCAGAAAAAATGTAAACTCAAGGTTTCATATTTTCAAACGTTTTGACTCAGGTTGGAGTCCTCATCAGTGAGAATTGTATGAGTTTTGTAAAAGTTCGTGTGAGATAAATTTTTTATTTTACAAAATGTCTTCTTGGAAATTTGGAAAATACAACAGAAGACGATAAAGAACGTCTTTTTACTTCATTTGAGTGGAAATTTTGCAAACATTTTTACAGTTAACCGTGCGTGATTATCGATAAGTTTGCAAATTTTTTTCAACATTTTTACAATAAAGAAGTTAACAGACGTACTTTATTGTCTTTCATATTACGTTTTCTAAATTTTCAAAAAGATGTTTTATATAAATTAAGAAAGTTTTCTTACATAAACGAATTAATGTATAATTTAGTCACGTGGTCCGATTGATCCATGGCCTTAAGCCAAACTAAATTTACTCAGATGAAATGGAAGAGTTGGGAAATAATACTTTTTTTAATTAAGGGGGAGCCTCATGTAAACGACTGTTTTTTTGAGAATTTTTTCCAGAAAAATGAGAACATTTATCAAATCGGAATAAAGTACATGATAATATTGACCCAGGTCCTTGCAATTGACTAAAATCAATAAATCAAATTTTTGTAATTTTTTTTTTATAAATAAATCGATAAAAACAATATTTATTATATCAATTTTAATGTATATTTGGGTTCATTCGATGGACAGTAAGTTAAAGAATATCTATACAAAATTTCATATCAATCGGTTCATTAGTTTTGTGAGTGATTATGTTATTGAATTTGAAAAATGGCACTATTGCTAACTTCTCTTTTCGTTCTTAACTTTATTTTAATATAAACTATAATACGAAGAAGAACTTATAGTAATATAATCTTTTGGACAAGTTTCCTCAGAAAAGTTTCCCATATCATGTGAATAAATTGAACAAAGCCCATCGTGAGTACATTACCATGCTATTTAAATATTTCCGTTTGTCATGGCCATGAAGTTGAACATGTCCTGCCAAAGAAACCACGATGTGACGTCGTAAAGGAATTGTTGGACGTGGCCTTGACAGTGATCCGGCGGTTCTCAATAGAAATGGAAAGTCATGAACGAATGAACTAATGAATCTATGGCCACGATCACAGAAACTCTCTCTTAAATCTAATTTTATTTTAGTTTTCAAAATTTATTTAATTTATAGGTGTATCAAATACGAAAAACTTTAATCTTGAAATTTTGTCACTTTTTAATCTCCGCAATTTTTTTGAATAGTTAATCAAAAATAATCTTTATCGTTTCTTAAAATTCCAGCAAGAAATAATTATTATTTTCGAAAAAAAAGTTACAGAAGCGCTGAGTTACAGTTACAGAAGTTATACAGCGCTCTTCAATAGGGACTTTGTTTTTAAATTTTAAATAAAACACATTTTGGATAAAAGTTCTGTATTTCTCCATTGATATATAATGTAGAAAGTCTACAATTTATGAATGAAAAATAATATCGGACAAATACGACCACGTTTACAAATGTCGATCCTTTTGTCCAAATTTTCGATTAACATTTGTGCATAATTGCGACTCTATCTCACTAATTACGCGTCGGATATTGATTTTCAAGGCTTCAATGGATTGTAGATTATCTTCATAGACTTGATCTTGCACATAGCCCCACATAAATAGTCTAACAGCGTTAAATCACATGATATAGGCGGCCAATTGACTGCAGAATTACGTGAAATTATTTGATCGGGAAATTTCGTTTGCAATAAATTCAATGTTTCGGTGGTTGTGTAGCATGTGGCGCCGTCCTTTTCAAACCACATATCACTTAAATCCATATCATCAATAATAGGCACAAAAAAAATTTGTCAATATGTTCCGATAACGCAATCCATTGACAGTAACAGAGATTCCAGTCTCATTTTTATTAAAAAAATACGAACAAACACGCCTGCAGTATACGATGAATTTTTAAAATCCCTAGATTATAAGTGGAATTCACTATATTAAGTAAGTGGTTCATCACGACATTAAGTAAAACAGTGGCTATTCCACTATTTTGGATTTAGAGAGTAAAAGCGCACCAAACAGTAACACCAGTGGAATGTAAAGGTTTCTCAACAATCACTCTTGGATTTTCTGAAGCTCAAATTTGGAAATTTTTCTTATTAACGTAACCATTCAAATGCATAAAAACCATCACTTTAATTATTGCACTGGCTGAACATTATAAGGTTTTAAAACCAAATTTGGATCTTCCTCAATACTTTCACTTATAGCAGCAATATTTTCAGCTGAACGACCTAGACGAATATCCGTAATTTTGCGATATTTTTTTTTTTTACAGATCCACCATTTTCGTAGTGGATTTTAATTACACTGTTAGAAATTTCTACCGTAATTTTCCGAAATTCATAATTGAAATTTTATTTAGTTACAGTTTCGTAAAATTAAAATAGTATAGTTCCGAAAATTCACTTACTTTTTAGTAAATTTAGGAAACAATTTCTTAATTTTCAGTTAAAAAGTGTCGAATATTCTGATACTTGTATCTGGAAATTCTTAAACTTGGAACAGGAATAATTGAACGTTTTGGGTAACTGAAGTTTTATGCAATTATTACATGTAACTGAGAATTTTGTTACAGTTTCGTAATTTTATGATAGACTTTATAAAAATCCTGTTACTGTTTAGTACTTTTAAAATACACTTTATAAAAATTCAGTTAATTTTTATAATATTAAGAAAAATTTAGTACATTTTTCGCAATTGTAAGATACTTTTACTCAAAAACATCATAAATATCGTCAAATGTTACGTTACCTTTGTAACATAAAAATTTTGTAAATTCCCGAATATTTCTTATAGTGTACTTTTATGTGATTCTAGATTGAAATTAAAGACATTATAATAAATTGTATACTGTAACAAAAATTCTGGGGAATTTCCTCCAAAACTTTAGTAACGCAAATTACATTAAATTTGTGGATTTTCCCCAACATATCTTGGGGAATATTTCTTAATAGTCGGGGCCCTAAATATTGTGGATAATTTCCAAGCAACGATGTGGAATATTTCCCAAAAATTGTGAATTTTCTAAAAATATTGTGGAACTTTCCTCCATATACTTTGGGGAATATTTTATACAAGTTTGGGAAATTTCCCATCATATTTTGGGGAATATTTTCCAAGCATTGAAAAATTCCCGAAACTAATGTGAAATTTTCTCCATCATATTTTAGGGAATATTTCATACAAACTGGGGAATTTCCCCCATCATATTCTGGGGCTTTACATTTTCGGTACAGAATCGGAATGTCTTTTTGAAATATTTTAATGAAAATTTGTCACTTGTGGCAAAGTTGCTGTTTTTCCTACTTTCGAACAGTATGGTATCCTAAAATTAAATTCATTTTTATTATTTATTTTTTAAAAAAATCTTCAAAAGTAGTACCACGGAAATCCTAAGTCAATGGAAAAAAATAAAATGATCAATAAAAATAATCATTTGCTCCGGTTACTTTCCCTTTAAAGCCATATTGAGGAGTTACATACGATGTGATTCATCGATAACAAGTAATGTGCCACATATATGTATACCTTGAGAAACCATTGCACTGGCATATATTCGATAAGACCATATGACATACAATAACATATCTCATGTCCTAGATACAAACTTGCATCAACAAACCAGAAGCTTCACAACTTGAATCTGACATTTCCAATTTACTAGTTATGATTAGAAGAATTCCTTCAAGAATTTGGAAAAAGCAAATAAAAATTGTAGGATTGGTAAAGATCTCAGAAAACCAATGTTTAACTAAGAAAAATAGATTTTGTCATAGAAGTCAGTAAAAGGCATTGGAAATAGGAAGTAAAAATATAAAAGCTGAAATCAAAAAGACGATTTCACTGTATATTATCATATTTGCTTTTTTTATCAATCACACTCAATCAAAATTAGTAATTCATTGACACAGTTATAAATTTGAAATTACATATTGTATGCCATAAACATAGGATTTCTATAAATTCTGCACCAGATTTGTTATTTTTGACAGATTAAAAAACACGGTGATTCATTCTTAATTGTTTTTGCCGAATTACTGTTTCCTTATTCTTATATTTTTGAATTGGTATGACTATTTTACGTTTCATATTAAATATCCTCTTGAGCTTTCAATGCAGAGAGAAGACTGTTAAAAATGTAAATTGAAATTACAGTACTTGTAAAGTAATTTTTGGGAACTATAATACAAGTGTTGTGAATTTACTCTGAAACAGCGCCACCATCAGTTGTAAAATTAGAATACATTATTTATAAAATAAAATTATGTAGTAATTAAATTATTTATTTAAAAGGTTTACAAAAATGGCACTTAGAAGGGGTGATACAATCATCAGCCTTTTACTAGGAGTCAGTGATCTCGACCGAAGTTTTGTCTCGATTATCTTTTGATAATAAACTTCTATCACAATATTGTAAAATTACAACAGAAATTGTTTACAGTCAAGTTATAAACTTTGAAAAGAAATTACTGATATTTTTTGTGTTACAAAATACGTGGTTTGTTTCTCTATAATTGGAAAGGTTCTTTTAAAAAACAGAGATTGACGAGTTACGATTTTTCTAACATCGGGACAAGTTTCCTTTTATAAAATTCCCTTTTTTCCCTATTTTCTGCATGACTCATGAAGGAACACCCTATCGCATGTGAAATCGAGCACATGTTATACCTGCATACCTGACCATACATTCAACACACCTTCAATTAAATGCACGTACACAGAAACGCACTTTTATAATTATATGTGTGTGTGTGTGTATGTGTAGACACAAGCTGCGTTATCACTCGTTATAAATAGATAATGTAAGTGACACACGATCTTCCAGACTCGTTTTTTTATTCGATGTATAGTTAAACATGTATGCAGATGAAAGAAGCGTTTGTACATATACACATACATACATATAATTGCGATCTTGCTCTTAAGCATGGATCTCACTTACTGCAAAGATGTATAAATATGTAAAGCACACACAAACTTAAAGAGGCGGCAGATAAGCTTTCAATATCAGGTGCCAGTCTGATAAACCACATTCCAAGTTCCAGTTCTCATGCCTAGCATCCTACTGTCATGTCATTTTTACGTCTCGCTTCTCTTTTGTTTTTGTGTTTCTACATATTGTAAATATTTATTTCTTATTGATTTTTTCCTATCTTATTACGTGAGGATGATGTTTACCAAGATCGACTGTAGCGCTTCGCGCAAGGATCCTTGCTGGAATTATATTTTTAGAATTAGGCATCATATTTGCAGGTAAAGGGATGATAGAATACCCAGAAAAAAGTTTTATTTAAATTTATATAAACGTTTTATTAACTTCATTTCTTCAATTCGAAGAGAGGGGCTGTTCACTCTTGAATTTAGCAATTTTAACGTTTGAAATCTTTTACATGTGATGCAACATAGTCTGAAATAAACTAAAAAAACCTAAGATAATAACGTAGAAGCGCGTTTGAGCTAAAATGCTTTACAGCGATTCGAGAGATTACAATTATTTTAATGAAAGAAATCGTTTGACATCATTTACGACCGCGTTGAATCTTTCCATAACTTTAAATTAGATGCAAGAGCGAACAGCTTCCCGATTCGAAGTAAAAACATCTTTAGAACTACTGTAAATTTATTTGATTTGAAGAAATCACCTTTTTAGCCTTTTTTAAATGAAAGAAATTATTTTATTAACATTATTGATTTGATTTAAAAATATATTTATTTGATTCAAATACAATACCGACAAAAACTTGAGAAATAATTTATTTAATTTTATTACCTTGAACGAAGAGAAGTTTTCTTTTAATTAAAGAAAATATTTCTGTTAATCATATTACACATGTACTTATGTGACTGGATAGACATTCATTTCTTAAATTCTAAGAAAAAGAAAAATCAAGAAATTTCTTTCAGGGGTCTACCCACATTAGACGCTGAAAAAAGGCTATTTCTATGAATTTTCTTTTTAAAGGTTTATATTATAGATATTGATATGAAAATCGTGAGGCTAAGCAAATACACTCTTATACAATACATAAATAAATTTTTAAATTTATTTTAGACACTTTTTATAGATGAAAATGGTGGTGAATTATAGGTCCTAAAAAAGTAGATAGGTGTGCGCTGTTAATGAAATCTCGGAGATGGATTGTCTGAAACAAAAAAATCAAACGGTTTTAGGTTCAGTATGTTAATAGCTGTAGCGCATATCATACGGTTTTTTATTTTTGTAAACATAACAAAATGGCGGCCATTTTTCGAAAAGAGAAACAAAATGTGTTTTTTTCACCGTTTTTTGCCACAAAAAAACAGTGAAAATAAAATTTTTAAAAAGTCCTTGATATGCGCTATAGCTATAGTTGTAAAGAATATGTGGTAAAAATGTCATAAGGATCGGTTCGGAGATTTTATCAAGAAGGCGTCGAAAAACGTTGTGTTGAAAAAAAACCCGTTTAAACTTTTTTTAAATAAAAAATCGTGAAAAAACTTACGGAATTGATTACTGAAATTTCTGCAAAAAAAATTTCTTAAATTTTCTTATGTTTATTAGGGAATCAATTGGAAAAAAAACAAAAGCAAAATATTTTACAGAAGTTCCACTAATCAATTCCGATTTTCCTATCTCAATTTTTTTCCATGAACCATAAGGAAATATTACATGATGTCTAAATTTTTGGCGTCTTACACTTTTCACAAATATCAAAATGATTCATTTTTTATTTCAGTGGACTAAAATTTAGAATATTTCCATTACAAAATAATGATAAAAATATCGCTCTTTTTTTTTTATTAAATACCTAGTGTATTATAATGTTTACTCAGAGATAATTATTATTTATGTTTCTATATTACTGCTTCAAGATCAAATGAATTTGAAAATTTCTTTAGTCTGCCTTTATGTTTTGATGAAACTGAATTATTAAAATTCCAGTATAGATGATTTTTACAATTAGTATACTATGAATAAATTAAACCCAAATTTCTTTTTTACTACATAGCTTCGATGGTTTTGTGTTTGAAAGAATTGTAGATCTTTGTTAAAACTTGATATTTCTCGTTTAATTGATAATTAATATGGCAATTCGTTCGTATTCTTTTGTAATAGAAAACGCAGAGCTAAAAAAATTTACAATCAAAATAGAATACTCTGAAACAATTCGCATAAAATTGCTTCAGATAAGGTAAATAAATAGTTAGATAAATACTTCCTATTTTCATGCAGCCATTGATGGGTTATTTTAAGTTTTCATTTTTTATAAAATTGCAATCGCAATTCTCATTTTAGACATTTTTTATTCAGTCTAGTGTGAATCAATGAGTTATTAGGGGTTGAAAAGTGTAAAAAACTCATATATGTTGAAAATCATTTTACATATAGGATAAAAGAAGTGAAAATTTAAGGTCATATTTACTCTTCGCATGATATTTTCTTTGAAAATGTTATATATTTTATATCCTGAAAGCTTTTTAATTCTTTATGACTCTCCTCTTTTGAGTGGAAAATTATTAAAAGTATCTTAGCCTCAGTGCATACAAGACCACCAGGAATCCAGAATAAGGAAGAAAGAAGGAACTTTACTCAGCCACAACATCAAGAATTTGCCTCTCATATGCCGACAAGGCTATTTTCCGACATAGTGTCATCTTCTCTTGAAAAAGACCCATTCCATATTGCAGCCATGTAACAGCATCCGGCTTACTCGAACGTAGTAGTTTCAGACTTGAAACTTTCAGACTGAAGCAAGCCGTTGCGATTTCGCGTAAATCTGGCATTCTGGTTTCACTAGAAGTCCCGTGGGAAGGCAAAGCTTGTACCATTGTCCCCCAATTCTTTTCTGCCATGCACGAAAGCCCATAAAACCTCTGCTTCGAGAAACACGTGTTCGAGTTTCCTTTCTTCTCTAACCGACGACAGTTACTTACTTTACTGCTAAAAATTCAAATCTAGGATAGCCAGTTGTGCAGGTTTTATACTTAATGACCCCAAGATTTCACCCTTAAATGGTGCTAAACTAAGAGGCTTTCGTAATCTCTGCAGCTGCAATTATTGGCCTTTTATTTTTCTTGAATATCTATTTAGTCAGCTAAGAAAGTATTATAATTGGATATTCATTTCTTGTTGTTTTGGCATAGGGTCAGTTTCTTCTTATTTTCTTCATTTAACCCATTAACGCCTGAACGGACGTTTTTTCCTGCAAACTTTCCGGCCATAAAAAAAATTATGTAGAAAGTTTATAAAAAATCCAGCCAAGATTTTTCTGAAGTCAAATTTCATCTTCTTTGAGAATCTCGCCCTAATTTTTTGATAAAACGTAAGCCTTCATTGTTATTAACAATTTTATTGAAAAAAAAAGTGAAATTATCGAGATCGATCACTTTTAAAACCAACGAAACACATGGAAATCGAATTCCAAAAACCGCAGAAATCGTTTTTCTCGCGTCCATAGACATAAAACTCGAAGTTCACTTGCTGTTTGTTAACATTGCGCAGATGGCGCTTTCTGACACAGCTTTACGCGATTTATAATTTATCTGATTTTGATATTTGACCATAATGATGTAAAAAGTTCATAGTATGACTTGAAAATGTGTACTCGGCGGTTTCTAGGATCACTGATCACGAATTTAAAGTTATTATTGAACAATTATATTGTTTAAACAAACTATGTCTCCGTTCGAATTTTATCCAAGCTGCAACCGAACTTATTTTTTTGAAAACTAAATTTCATGATGACACCTAGTTATCGAAAATAAAAAAAACAGCAAGTTAACTTCGAGTTTTATGTCGTTTTATAAACATTTTTATTTGAATTGAAGTACATTCATGTATTATACTACTATTAAACTAGAAAATAATTTTTTTTTTGCAAAAATGGCGGCTTGACAGGCGATGTACTGGAGCGCTGCAAAAAAAGATGGTCGTACGGTGGGCACGATAACTCGGGTCAGGTTCAAGCTAGAACAGTGAAACAAAAACAAAATAGTTTCTTTAGTTCAAAAACTAGTGAAATACATAGCCGATTTTCAAAATATACATTATTTATGTAATGGCATGGATTTAAAGTAAAAGATACGTATTTAGCTTAAAATGCAAATATCAATTTAAAAAAGTCCTACGTATTTCTTTAGAAAAACATCTAATGATTCAATTAAAAAAGATTAAGTCGATTAGTTGAAAATTAGCAAAGGTAGAGTGCCCACCGACTTTGAAAATGCAGTTTTGAGAAAAGCGCGTTTGAAGTTTTCGAAAAGTTCGAAAATTGCCCTTTCACTTTCGATATTGATTTGTCATTAACGGCATATAATTTTCGTATATATAGAGTACGTTAAGAACAAAAAGAATAATTCGAGTTTTTGAAGCGACCAAAGTGGTGTATAAACCCTTTCAAATTATCAATGGTAGATATAAAAAAAACGTAAAAAAGGAATGCAAACGTTTCGGCTACATGTGGGGGCCCTCTTCAGTGCCATTAATAAAATTAAAAGATTGATTCAAAATTTCTGTAAAAGATTAAAATATATGTAATAATAAAAATGATCTTTATTTAAAAGTCGAAAATCTTAGATAAAAGAAAATATCTGGTCTAAAAAGTCTCGTAAAAGTTTCTGAATTTATTTAATTCATATTCAAAGACCTTCCAATTCAGAAGCTTGAATTTTCTAATTTTATGTTTTTAATTTCTGTAATTGTTCCTTAGTGAATTTTTAAAAAGCGCTATTTTCAACACCACTTTACCAGTCAAATATTCTTTTAATTTATGTAACAAATAAACACTTGCAGTCACTTTCTATCGAAACACTAAAGTACCATTAAGGCCATGGATCAATCAGGCCACGTGACTAAATTATACATTTATTCGTTCATGTAAGATAACATTTTTAATTTACAAAATATCTTTTTGAAAATTTGGGAAACGTAACAAAAGACAATAAAGCACGTCTCTTAACTTCTTTTTAGTAAAAATGTTGAAAAAAATTCGAAAACTTATCGACAATTACAGTTAACTGTAATATTTTTTGAAAATTTTTCACTCGAACTGTTTCTGTTGTATTTTTCAAACTTCCAGGAAGACATTTTGTAAAATAAAAAAGTTATCTTAAACGAACTTTTACAGGAATTTGATCACGTGATCTGGTTAAACCATGGCCTTAATGCTTTTAAAAATACAAATCATGCAGAGGTGTGAACATCGTGTTAATCTTTATCAATCATTTTTCATTCTCGACTCATCTTGGAGGATACGCATTCCTGAAGTCCATATCCTTCATTTATTTTGTTGTGCAGGACAAGCAGAAAGGTCGTTTTTTCGGCTTTTAAAAGTTCTCCGTTCATTCTCCAATATTCAAACCTTTTTTACCCAGGTATAACATATATAAAAATATGTAAAAGTGTGTACCATCATCTACCAAATATACACTTGAGATTCACAGAAAGAAGTTAGTGTTCCAAAACGATTTTTTTAGAATTTACGCTAGATTTGAATTATTGATACTCACTCGTAAAATATTCACGTAACACTAGATTATTTAAAGTCTTACAATTTACAATCTCTGCCGATGTTGGAAATTCCTCCGCGACAGAGAATTTATTTTACTCTGCTATTGACCACAAAGTCGTAAAACCTTGGGATTATAGAAAAATAGTTCCTATAACTGTATTCTAAATCACTAATGATGTTCGAATATAGATAATTAGTGAATGTCATTAGAAAATGTTTTAAATCATTAAATAAGAATGAAAAAACGTGAATCAATTAAGAATAAATTAAAGTTTGAATTAAACATGTAAATTTTAATAAAATGTCTTGGTTTAGAAGATGTTTTGTGAAAGCTTTTAACAGGACATTATTTTTGTAATAGAAGGTTACCTTTATGAAAAACAATTACTTCCCTAATAGCGTTCTGAATTTTTCTAGAAAATAACATAATTATAGAGTTCGAGAGTGAAACAATTATGGTGATAATTGTGAAGTGAGAAACTTATAGGAAAGTTATAAAAATCGGGGGTTAAGAGTCTTGTATCCTCGCACACAAAAAAAGAATTTCCTCCACTACACATTCCTCGTCACGTTTCTCAATTAGTGCTGCGTAATCACTGCTTCTTAATTATCGCGGTGACGCAGAAGACAGTGATTTTTTTTTCAAGCCGAGAGTGTCTCACGTATAGGATTCCATTTTTTCCCCATCCCGAGAGCAACCAACTCACTTGAAACAGTAAAAAAGGGAGATTTTTTAGCAAAAAAAAAAAAAATCTAAAAAAATGTCCAATATTTGCCTTGTAAAGTGTTATTCCAATAACAGGAACAAACAAAAGATTAATGTGTTTGATCATCCATGCCTGGTGAATTTATCATAAATGAGATGAAATTCGACATAATTTAAATAAACTCGATTATTTTTTATTATATGGTGAATTTTCATTATGAAATCCGGATATACGACTCATTTGGCCTTCCTTTTTTGTTATTGGCCTTGTCAACGATCTCCCACCGAGTCGTGAATTTTAATAGCGTGACGGAATGTCAGAACAAAGTAACACTCTGATTATCGTGAAAGCGGAAATAAAAAGCCTCTTCGTAGGAACAATAAACATTGTATAATCTTGATGATCATTCTAATGTTTTCTTTAAAAAATCATAAATATCTCGATTATCTGGCCTTAAAAATCAACATACTAATTAAGAGTAATCTTTCTACAACTTTTTCTGCAAATTAGAAGTAAAGAAAAATGTTTTGAAGATTTTCTTGCCAAAAGAAAAGTATTAATTGATTAATTATGTTTTTTTCCTTTGAATAAATTATAAAAGTTGAAATTAAAAAATAATAACGAAGCGTGAAGAGTTATGAGTTACTGGATCAGAGATATGAAGTAGTTGGAGTGTAGAGGAATATCGTTTTACCAAGGTCTGCGTGTTGAGGAAGAGAACATCCAGATTCAGAGTATCTCCTCTTAGTTGTTCCTCCTCGTCTTTCCCCTTCTTGATTCCTCGCTCTCCTTATATCCTCTTTTATACCTCGCCTCTTCGACGCCAGAATTCCGTGCATTGCACCAACAATGCACATCCCAAGGACTTAAAAATCAGAATTGTAAACCAGAAAACATTCCATGTATCACTAAAAATAATCTCGATAGAACAAATAATTTCCACCATCAAAGAATTTAATTATTATCTTCGATTCGAACGTTCATTTTTTGTAAAAGAAATCATTATGTCTTAAAAACAACAAATTTGCTGGAGCCAGAAATCCATTGGGTAAATTTTTGGGTAATTTTCTGAAAATGAGGAGTTTTTCGACGCACTATTAATTAAAAATAAAAGTATTTTTTATTTTTAACAAAATCAGTTGTTTTTTAAGCGTTGTATGGTATAATATAAGAGTGATGTAAAAAAACTTGTAATTTTCAAAAACAACAATGACACTTAACCTATATGTGCAAAAGATGAAGTGTCTCAAAGCATTAAAAAAATTCTTCCAATGTTCATTTTCCATAATGGAGAAAGGTGCACCGGATGCACTTGAGGCAAAGATTGCCCGTGCCAGTAATTCCCATAATTGATTCCAAGAAATATTAAGGATTTATTACTATTATCAAAAATATGTTGGTATATTATATTTTGACATTTATATTATTCAGGAGTAATTTTTGAGAATCAAAATACATACCTGCTCCGATATATTCTATTTTTTCAATGAACTGCGGCAAATAATATTTGGATTATGTGTCATAATTTAAACAACTAATAGGGAATTACCACAAAATTACAGTAACATAACGTCACTATTTCTTAGCAATAAACTTTTTTTTACATAACCTCATTTTCAGAGACTTCACTTGGCACATAATATTTTGAACCAACTAGAATTATATCTACCGCCAAGCAATCAAATCATAGTAATAATTACTCAGGGTCAAAGATCAAATACTAGTGTACATAGAATTTTCAGTAAAATTACAGATATAGAACTCTTGTACAATATCTTCCGTTTTACCAGTTGTGGAAGAAAACATAACCTTACTATAGTCATAACCAGCGCAAACTAGAGAATGAGGTTTGCGCAAGAACGAGGGATATAGGGCGCAAAAGCTACCCTTGTAAAAGAAAATAATTGGACCCGATTGGGACCGATTGATTCGATTTACCCCATTCCAAAAACATCATTGAAACCGATTTATTAATCGGATTCAAAATAGTCTCGTCTGATTGAATCCGATTAATAAATCGGTTTCAATGATGTTTTTGAAATGGGGTAAATCGAATCAATCGGTCCCAATCGGGTCCAATTGTTTTTTTCTACAAGGGTAATTTATAATACAATATTTTATAAATTTTCCACACAGTTCTTAAATTATGTTATAACAGTGGATTTATTTTAATACAATACTCTTTAAATTCTTTTATTTGGTATATATCTACTTCGTTTAATATGTGATTTCATTACGCTAAAATTATAAAAATTTCTAATAGTTTAGAGAGACAATATCATCATAAAAAGTATTTATTTCTTGCTCCGCAATGCTCGGAGCCTTCCTCGATCTTCATCATTTTTATTTTTGATCCAAAAAAATTAAATATTTCATAACAAATATTAATATTATGTATGGAAATATTCATCTTAGCATTTTAAGTTCTTTATATCCAATAACATAAATTTTTCATTTATATTCCATTTTGCTTTGAACTTTCTGATTGAATCGCTTAATCTAGTTATGCAGGGTTATGCTAATTAGGGCAAGATTAGCTTACGATCTCGCTCAACAACATTATCTTTATTACAATACGGACTAGCGTCAGATCAGATGATTTGAATTGCACCAGATTACGAAATTCGTGGGACTAGCCTGCGCCATACCAGCACTACAAAACTTTTCGATCTGAGATCTTCGAACATTTATTATGATGTACTAATTATTTCAAGCTTTTTGATTCTAAGTCAATGATAGTGCAATTTCCTTGTTCTCTTAAATTTATTTTCTTTTGTGTAGTAGTTTTTTCAGGATATTTTCTTTTACGTGTGAAATTTTATAATTGACTGAAACTGTAATGTTTATGTAGATTAAAAGGTTTTCTTACACAATGATGTGATAAGAAAATAACTGAAAACTCAGATTAACTTAAGAAGTAACACTAGCTGAGAAGAAAGTAACAAGTTAATTACATTCTCTAAATGTGAATCAGTCAAATTTTCACTGTTTGAATCAGTGATTTGGCGCTTCACTGATTCATCAGTGAAAAAATATTTTTCACTGTTAAATCAGTTAATTTTCACTGAAATAATCAGTGAAATTTGACTGATTTACAGTAACCTCTTTTTAGCTATTTGAATCAGTCAAATTTCACTGATAATCAGTAGATTTTGACTGATTCAAATTTAGAGAGCAAGTGATTAAATATTGTTATTATTTCTTGCTAATTAAAATTCAGCAATTAACTAAAGTGAAATAAATATTTTTTTCTTATCTAAATTTTTAAATAATTTTTTTGTGATGGCCAATCTCAAGCTTGAAGCTATTTTCATGTGTTCGAAAATTCTATAAAAAAAGGAATTTTATGTCGTCTACTGTACCCTTAATCGCCCATGAATTAACTGTCAGTTTACGTTTCAGGCTTAAATCGAGAGTCTACGAGAACGTAACAGGTGGTTCGATCGAAATAGGACGCCTTACAAATGTAGATAGAATAGATTGTAGACTACAGCTGATGCAGTTTATTTGTTTTTTTGCCCTTTTTTACTTTTTTAACACTTCTTCGAGAGATGTCGTTTCTGGATCTTATAATTATTTATCAAGTCTCTTCTATTAATTACTTAAAAGCAAAATAACTTAACAAGTTGCAAAAGCAATATTGATGATACTGATCAATTTGATTAGTAAAATTTGTCCCTTTTTTTTAAAGTGAAAAATAATTAAAATCTGCCAATTGCGTAAAAAGTTATAAATTTAAGATATGCGAGGCAACAAGTCTAAACAAAAATCTGTATTTATCTTTTATTATTGTACAAACGATAAATTATTTTTTTATTTAGAATTTTTTGTTATAATTTTTCATTATAATTTTTCATGAGAAGGAATGTAAAAGGGTACCTTGAATGTATTGCCGTATGTTTGAGTACATATTTCATAAATTGATTATTCGTTTCTTTCTTGAAATAATTCTTGTTGTTTACTTCGAGTTTTCTACAGTATGTTCATTTTTTTAAGAGTAAATATCCAACAACAGGTCATTATCTACCGGATATCTCAAATTTCAACTCCAACATACATTAAAAAGGTCATTAATCGAGTTGACAATCTGTCTTGAATGATAACAAGTTCAAGAAAGAGCATCACTACATCACGTTCAAAGAATGTCATTTTAGAACAAGTCTTTTGAGTTGTTTTTAGAATTATAAGTCTCAATGACCTCTGATTCCATATTTCGTAAGGTCGCATACAAACCCAAAAAACTGTTTTATATGTTGCATACAAACATGAGAAACATAAATGATCTCTAAGAAGGCTTTGTATCTTGTTAAGCTTGAAAATGGAGTATTTTTAGGATTTAAGGCACGAATATGATTGAGAGACATAATAAAATTATCAGCAGGTGATTTCTAATTAACCAATACTTTCGCATATGGCTAATGAGAATATAAAAATAAAGAAAATTCTCATTTTATATAAAATTGTGTAAAAGATGTGTTTTTGAATAAAAGGCAATAAACTGAGGCGGCATGTCAAAGAAGAAGACGTAATTTTGACCAAGAGTTTGCACTTTTTAGTAGAAAATTGTGAGCAGTATTTACAATCAAAGTTAAAGAATTTGAAATCCTTCTGTGAAAACAGAGACACTTTCAATTGTGCCGGGATTCGAGCCCGGGTCTTTCTGTTGCCGGTCGACTGCTCTAACCAACTGAGCTACACAAGTGTCCGACATCTCCTTCTTCACAGAAAATAAGTTTTTGCTAAAATTTGATTAGTTTTTCGAAATTTAAGTAGAGAATAATTTCTCACATTAAATTACGATTTACCGGCAAAAGCTTCGTATTCGAATTGAATTCAAATTTTTGTTCGAACCAATCCAAAGAACGTTTTTGAATCAAGTTTGATGCAAATCGGTTTAAAATCAATCCCACTCAAAAATAGACTTTTTTATTTATGGACCCAAAATAATAACTAAAATGTATTTTTGGTACCAGCTAGACGTGTACAAAAGAACCAAGAATGTCTATTCGGTACCAAAATTCTTTTTTATTTATTAACTTTTGAATAACCTTACTTACTGTAATTGCAATTACCAACCTCACATGGTCTGGTTGATTTATGGCCTTGAATTTTACTCTTTCCGAATTTGTCAAGTCGATGCTTTAGAGGTTTTGTGACTGTATCCTGACATCACAATTTTGATGCCACTGTGGCACGGAATTTAAACTCAACTGACTTTGATTACTTTTTTTATTGCCCGTGAAAGTGTCGGATTATCCAACTTAGAGATTTGAATCGATTCTTATCCAGATAAAGAGACTTCAATGCCAGACAGGTGGTTGAGCGATATCGAGACACCCTATAGACGAGAAACCCGACGAGTGGGAGTCAGTTTTACAGTGGGGGGGATGCTTGGGAATGAGTGCTGCATGGCTGGAAGGGGAAGTTAAGGTGAAGCGGGGTGCGGACCATGACTTAGGGGAAAGGGGGACTCAAGCAAGCTTGGGTTGATGTTGGGGGAGGGGAACCACTGCTGCCAGTGGTTGGGATGGGGTAAAGCGAAGCCAACAAACTCAGTTTCAAGTTGGAATGACGCCTGGACTCCTCGTGTCCGATGGCTCCTATTAACTTTGCATACAACTTTTCTAATCACGTGTTTCCAAATTACCACTAACCTCTCAATTTTTAAATTGCACTTGTTCAAATTAACTTTTCAATTGATTGAAGTATATGGAAACGAATTTTAAACAGTTTAGTGAATGATTCAAGGAACTGAATAATGAAACTGTCTTGCAAAGCAGGCATTGGAATTTGTAAGATCTAGAAGAATGATGTTATTGTGGATGTGCTTTAAGTGAAGAGTGCGAGAAAATATATATTGGGAAAATTCCAGGGATTTAGGTTTTCCTGAGGGTTACTAAGGTGTACGAGGGTGCAATTAAGGCAGTTAACGGAGTTGGGAATACCTGTCTGCCGCCGGTCTAAAACCGGTAGGAGCATTCTTTGGAGTTTTAGGTTTGTGTGAGTTCTCCAGTGTCCAGTATGTATTAAATGTAAAGCTTCGTGTGGAGTGCGGGCTGCGAAAAAAAGGAAGGATCGTCTTCGGTGAATTTTCACAAAAAGACCCCTTGGAAAAGTCGAATTTCAATAAGAAGAAAGGCAAAGCAGAAATTAGAACTGAAAATAAGAAAGAAGAGAGGTTAAAGAAGTTGTAAATTCATTCTTGGCTTAGGAAATTTTTTATTTGTTTTTATCTTTAGCTAAGATTTGGAAAAAGAAGGATGAAGAGCAGGTCTTCTTCCGATAAGGAAGGAAGAAGGTAATTGATATTCTCCTTGTGTCCTATGCGAGCTGCAAAGGTGTGTCCATGAAGCTTGAACGAAGGACGAATTATTGAAGAGCCACGCCATGAGGATCCTCAAGACCTTGCACTGGTAGGTTCGATCAAATCTTGAAGATTTCAGAATCATGATGAATCAAGTTAGAAACTTTCAGTTAAACAAATTATGGTTTTATTAGATTTTCTAATGGTAGGTATTCATTTGTCTGCAATCTTATTCTCTCGAAAAACACTAGATTGTTACTAGGCTGTAAATTAACTGTTACAAAAATACAAAGTGGACTGTATCTTGAACAAAAATCGAGTACAGATCTGTCGTAAAGCTTGTTTTCAAACCGCAGCCCATCTAGTATTTTTGTAACAGGTAATGTATAACCTAGTAACAATCTAGTGTTTTTCGTGAGAATAAGATTTCAGACAAATGAATACCTATCGGATTAAATCTTAGTTTTAGAAAAATGGTGAGTCGAATTAGGAATTTTTCAGTTAGGAGAATTATGATTTAATTAGACTTTGTAATATTGTTAACCATTAAAGACATGCGTCTTAAAGAAAGCGAGGTGAGACTCATCGGTAGAAAATCCTGGAACTCTGTGTCACGTACGGGTTGTAAACGCCCACTATACCGCATTCTAGTCACTTATAGATGCGTGAGTACTATACTGATGACGGAGTTTGATACTGAAGTACTCAGGTACTCAGAAAAGTCTGAAAATCGTTGTTTGTGGGGATCTTTTATTATGGATGGCGCCTCTAGGATTATCAATTACGTAGCGAGTGCTCTGTAGTAAGCTCAATTGAATAGGGGGTTTTAAAAAGGGGAATTTTAGAATAAAGGAAAATCGGCTGTGATACTTGCCAAGAGGTAGAAAATTATTAGGGAACAAAGTGATATAAACATAATATAGGGAAACAAATGAAAGTATAATAGAACAATAATAATAAAGAAAAATAAAAGATTCACTGTTAGAAATTTTATGAAATTTACATTACTCTTAAGAAAACGTATCTTAAAATTTCTAAAGGTTTACTGAAATTTCTTGAATTTATTATCCAATTTTGAAGTTGTAACAGAATTTTCTGTTGCATGTACTCTCTAAATCTGAATAAAATTTTCACTGATTGAGTCAGTGATTTGCCTTTTCACTGATTCTTTAGTGGAAACAATATTTTTCACTGTTAAATCAGTTACTTTTCACTGAAGTAATCAGTGAAATTTGACTGATTCACAGTAACCTCTTTTTAGCTGTTTGAATCGGTCAAATTTCACTGATAGTCAGTATATTTTGACTGATTCATATTTAGAGAGTAATTTATAAAGCTTCAGTTACCTGGAACATAAGGTTTTTCTGTTCAAGTTTCAGAACTTTCAGATACAAACATAGAAATTTTCGATTATTCGGTAATTTGTAACTGAAAGTTGAAATATTTTCTCTTAAAATTATCTTAATTTTGCGAAATTGTAAAGCTTCGTTTACGTGTTTCGTAAAATTCCAGCACAAATTTCTAACAGTGTAGTAAACTCAGACCAAATAATTCGAATCAGAATCAACGTTACGAGAATTTGAATAGATAGTTTTTCAAAACTTTCTAGATGAGAAATTCAAATTGATAATACTGTCGAAACATATTAAAATCTTTTTCGTAGATTACAAAATAGACAAAATATAAGACAGGACTTGAGAAAAATGATACATAAAGATAGATGTTTTAAAATTTAAAACTTAAACTTTAATGCATATTCTTATACTATATAGAATGTACAATACTATCATAATTTAAATCTTAGTTCTTAAAAAGAGAATATTCTTTATATGGAGATGAATTTACTATCATAATCCACATCTTTAATATCAATAATAAACGCAACCATTCAACCAACTTAAATTACAAATTGAAATTGAATAAATTCTCAATTGAGCAATATGGATAACGAAATAGGTAAATGCAATGAGATGTTGTGTTAAAGAAAAATAATCCTCTTTTCAATTAGTTCCACTTTTCGAGCAAATATGAATTATCTGGAGATAAATATTCTTTCTCTTTATACATAAGGTTTGAGAACTTTGAGAACATTTATTTCAGATAGCACAAATCAATAGACAGGTTCCCTTTAGAAAGATAATTAAAAGTTCAATGACTCCTATAGATATTTCTTTTGTTTTTTGATGTTTTGTAATCTTTATAATCTTCATATAAATTCTGTTTCTCTCTTTGTAAAAAGGATTACTGATTCATTCAATTTCCTTTACTTCCGAATGAAGAGAAAGATTACACTGATTCTATTTACTGATTTCTGTTTACAAAGAGAATGCGTTTTTATCTTTTTATGTCAGATTGATAACAGGTGAAAGTTATCGACCTGTGATTCAAAAAAGTATTTCACAATCATAGTTCTTATTTTTCCTAGAAGTAATAAAAAATACCAATTTAATATTAGTTATGATGATTTGAATCAATAATTTGATCAACTCTTTTATGAATTGAGAATGATAATAGTAAGAGATCACAAGCCAATGTTTGAATTATTGGCATCTTTTACAAAAGTCAGACGTTTAATATCGGACCTGGAAAAAGTTTTTAACTTATTTTGAAGTGGAATTTTACTTTTCTCTCCTAGCAAACAACATCTCAACTGCATATTAAATTTCGTATTTGCTTACCTTTTGAAGAGCTTCTAGGCAAACTTGCTAAACTTGATTAAAGTAATCAAAAGAACTTTTTACAGGCAGTTTTATTTTTAATTAAACTTAAATATTTGTAGATAGATGATTTTTTGCTTTGGCTTTATTTCAGATTTCTAAAGTTGTGATCTTGTCTTGTTATTAAATTATTTATTGTTCAAATCGAATAAAATACCTTTCGGGATTCTTTTTATAAATTTATTTTCAAAATTTAATTAACAGAAGAAGAATTTGATAGATAATTGGTTGGGACATTTTTAACAGTTTATTCGTAAAGTTAATTAAAGGAAACTTAGATTCAAATTGAAAATTGCAGAATAACGGATAGTGGACGTTTAGCTAAGTCTGCTTTTTCACAAAAAAAAAACATCCGCAGCAATGCATTTACAAAGACCTTGAACGTGACCACCTCACATCAAAACTACGCTTCTTTTAGTCAGGTTTCTGAAATTCCTCCTACCTGTCAGCCTTTGTAAGGGAAATATTCCATTAGTAAGGCAGGTAGACGCACATGTACAGTACGTGACATTAATTTCTTTCAAATTAAAAAGACATCTCATATAATTTTATAAAAATTATTGAAGAAAAACAATAACTAATTTTATACCAATTTTATTACACCATCGAAAATTTGCTGAAAGATATTTTAGAATAAAGACAAATTTTCATAGATGTTTTATTATCTATACGTATATTTTTTCAAATTTTTTAATGAATTTATTTTGTGGGCTTTCAAAAGGAATTAAAAATAATTTCTCAAAACTGAAATGCTCATGTTTTTGAAAGAGGAAGTATTCAATCAGCTGTTTATATAAACGACTGACCCTGAACGTGCGACTCAGGTATACTCTTTTATCAATTGATCATTTAAGACAGCTGGATTAAATTAATGCTATCTACTTAAACGAACTTGCCTGTACAACCGACATTTGTAGATCAAGTTTCGACTATGTCAGCACCAGGCACAGTTCCGTTTTTCTTCTACACCTTTTCTGAGAAGAACTTGAAATCGTTTTAGCGAATTCTTCGTGAGAACAACGAAGATACGAAAACCGAAGAGAATTCGGGCCCTGAAGAGGCAAAACGCTGTTAGGTCTGTTCAAAACCTTAGTCTGAAAAAAGTATCAAAACATCCCGAAAGACTCGACTTATTCTCAATTTATACTTTTTCTTGATTTTTAATTCATAATTGAAATATCATGAATTTATAAAAATGTTTTCCATCAATTAAGACATTTTTGAACATTAAATTAACTGGTTGTGTTATTTTCATAAACAATGGTAATTTTGAGACTTCTGTTATATAACATGTTACCAAAAATTGGGATTATATTGTCGACATCATGCAAGTTTACTTTTCAATTTGTAAAACGTAAAGGCCTTGGAATTTAGTTACGTCGATTTTTATCGGGATGTTTAGTTGATAGAAATTACTAGACATTCCCTGTAAAAGCAATCCGGCTTAAAAGCTTGGCCACCGACTAGCCTACATATTGTAGACCAGTTTTAGACAGATAGAACCCAATTGAGTTTCCCTCGTTGTAGAAACTAGAAACCAGTATCTTGAATTCTGTATTGTACGTTCTATCTTCTCTTGCTCCATTTAAAGTCCGAAGCTCTAGCATACCAACTATTTCGTCTCACCGTTTAACTCTAGAGAACCAGCTTGGTATTTATGTACTTGTGCAAGAAAATACCGGATGCGCATATTGCATTGGCAGAACCTTATCATTAAATTCAAACCGACATTTAGTTGAGCCCATTCAAGATTTAATTATGAAATAATAATTACTAGTCTTGACTACTGTTAAATATTTCAACCTGAGATCTTCATACCATTTCATTTTCAATATCGTGCAGATCAAAATATTTTGTTTTAATCGCTTAACATTTTATTTGGATTCATGGTTTTAAAACATGATTTTTTGAGTCTTTATGATTTTCCACCACTCATAATCTTTTTTTGTACATTTTTCAATTCAAGTGAAAAAGAAAGTGATTGAATCTCTTCATGGCAATAAAAATGTGTCTCATAAAAATTGCTAATGATGCACCGTGATAATAAAGAACCTGGAAGATAATATTGCAAGCACCTTATCAATGGTGGTTCTTATCTTTTATTTTCTGCAATAAATTGGAAAGTTACACCAAAACTAGGACGGGAATACGGTCGTTATAGCGGCAATTAATTTTTACTTCTACTCCATTATTTATATTATGCTCACTTAAATAGCAAGAGAATTCGATACCCTCTCGAATTTCTTGAAGATAATTTCTTCTACAGGAAATGTCTGGAGGTAGAGAATGAAAAAAAAAATAATAATAAAAAAGAGAATGAATGAAAAAGGTCCGTTATAGGGGACAAAGTCGGTGGTTTGATGAAAACCACTGTTGGTACGGAACCACGTGTACTTATTTCCTATGGCTTTGTCTTCGTTTCCTATTGTCTCTTTATTCAACATCGCTTGCTCTGTGTGTTCCCTTTTATTTAAACGTATGAATCGACGGATCTGATACGTAGAGTCGTTTTGCAGAAGACCCCGCATCAGCCCTTAAGCAGATGGCATTTTTCGTGTATAAAATTTCCTGTCAAAATTATATTCCTTTTGTTTCTATGGTTTTTTTCAATCTTAGCACTAGACAGCATTAAATTTACAAATCAGATTAAACAAATGAATTTTAAATACACTGAAATGCGAAAAGTTATTTAAGTTTTTGGATAAATTTAAATTCCTAAACTCGAAAATTAAAAATATTCAAATATTGTTGATGTTCTTAGTTGGCTTTAGGGTCCAGAAAAAATGTAACTCAAAGTTTCATATTTTCAAACGTGTCGATATAAGTCCTGTTTCATTATTTATTAACAATATTATTTATATTTTTATTTGGAAAAAATGCAATAAAATTATAAGAAATATTGAACGTATTAAAATTACTTTTAGTAAGAAGTCTTTACAACACCTTGAAAATACATCCCATAAAATGTTTCCGCTTACAGCGCTAGTGATTACTCATAATTTAAATTTCCTTTGCTTCGAACTTGGTCTTGTTTTTCTCTCCCCTTGCTATTCTTCTCTTTTTTCTTCAGAGAGTAATATCTCCCAAGAATAATTCCAAGCAAATACCCTAAGACACTAACACGAACCTTTTTTTAATTCCAGGTCCCGAAGGCGTAGCAGTGGCGTGGCAGATATTCACCTACAGCAAAACCAGCAGCAACAATCGCAGCTGCAGGAGAATAACAACAGCAGCTCGCAGGATACGAAGGAGTCGAGGGAGGGTTTGGGGCCCGATGAGATGTGGGGCCCTGGGGCCCTGGGTCACCATCGGGAACTACCCGTCGATGTCCCCGACACTCTTCTTCAACAGGCCTATCCGAACAAGGTAAAGAAAGGTTCATCCCCCTGTAGGAACGAGCCTCGACAATCCCGTAGCGCTAGCGATCATTCCCTAAACCTCAAAAATGGAACCCTCAAAAAGTCAACCCTTTCCCGCAAGAGGCGCGATCCCGAAAGCTCTCCTCTAGTTCCTGATCTCGAGACACCACCTATCATAACCATCGAGCTGAAAATCGAAAACCCACCCACCCAGGACGTCATCAATTCACCCGACAAGGTAAACGAGGACGATAAAACTATTCACAACAATCGACAAGACATCTCTAGTAATTCTGGATCACCAGACTTGAAAGATCCCATCAAGAGTTCCGACGACGAGGAGGAGGACGATCATTCTAATCAAAAAGAATCAAACGTTGATGCTGAAGAAGATTACCCCTTCGCCAAAGAGGACTATCCCACTATGCTTAAGAGTTGCAGCGATGATTCTGCAAGCCCCAGAAGCTCCTCAGGAAGATCTGATAGTACTGCTCCCTTGGACTCCAGTCTTGTTCTTCGACACGACTCCCCCTGCGGAAACGATTCCCTACCTTACGACGTCCGAAGAATTGATTTGGGCTCTCCTTGTAGAGCTTTAGTATCAGAAATCAAAATTACTCCTCTCTTCAGTCGAGGAAGGGACTCAACTTCGTTTGAAAATCCTGCTTATGGATTATCAGACCTCCAGGGCTTTCTTATGAGGTCAGACGAGGTCACAGACCTGACAAGATTGATCGACGAACAGGTCATCATCTCCAGAAAACCTCCACAGTCACCCTGGAAAGAAGAAAATAAAAAGAGCTCCAAATGTCCTGAAGCCAAAGGAAAAAGTCTCGAATCCGACAATTCTAATATCGACGCCAATCAAAATTCTAATCTGGAATCCAATATAAACTCTAATCTTGATTCAGAGCTCATCAGGACTGTCTCGACTGACGATCTTATCAACGTCGAGCTCAGTGGACTTTCTTCGAAATCCAGAACCAAGAAGAAGAGACACCAGCAGACTTCCAGTGGATATTCAACCCTGAGGAGTGAAGCCTCGACCGAATTCGACCAGGTCGATCACTCCTTCCTCGTCGTCGGGAACAAAGCGTACCGAGAGGTGCCAGTTGACTGTCCGGCCGATTTTGTGCCCGTGACTAAATCTCATCCAGTCTATCCACCACCGAACAAGACCCCTACTAACAGCAAGCACAACACTCTCGAACAAAAACGCCAATCCGCGCACTTCAGTCCAAGAGACTTAGAGATTTCTAATAAAATCGATATCGACGAGGCAGCAAACAAGAATCGATTTAGCCTCCCACCACTCCCTGATAACTCTCAGGAGAATGTAGTCGTGCGCACGCTTGAACAAAAGCACGACAAGAAGGTAAGGTCCAGAGTTAAAAGTCTACTCGTAGACAGCTTCTTTTCCCTCAAGCACCACTACAATCACAAACCCTCGCTTGATGCTTACAATAAAACGCACTGCTCACCTTCTAAAGCTTTATCTAATTTTAATAATGAGGAGATTGGTGAATCTTCATTTCTTGATGACGACAATAATAGTGGGAAGAGAAAGGAAATTGTCTCCAGGTCTTTTCTTTACAGTTCTAGAAAAGATAAACGGTGTTATTCGGAGGAAAATCTTCTCTCTGGAGCCTTCGAGTGTCCAGAAAGTAATGACACCGAATCAACGTATTGCCTCTCGATGGAGAATCATTATTTGAATTTCAACGCATCTATGAAAACTAACACTTCTCTAAGATCTAACAATTCTCTAAGAACTAATACTTCTCAAATTTCTGGTGTTTCTCTTAATGACCTTCCTACATTTTCATCTCCTGATAATGTTGTCCCTCTGAATTCTGAAAGAGTTATGACATTCTCTACTTTTCTTGGTGATGATACTGAAAAGATATCACCTAAAAAATATCAGGAATTCTCTGACAAGTTATCTTGTATCAATCAAGAGAAAAATCAGAATTGGAGAAACTCATTGAGAGAATTGAAAAGAGAAATTCCTTTAATTGTTTATTATACTCCTGAGAAAAAAAATTCTCTGGTTGAGGAAAACTCTCAGGAGTTATTTGAAAGTTTGAACGTTCTTGACGATTCACCAAATACTCAGAATCAAAAGAACTCGAGGCTTTCTTTTGAGTACAAGATCACAAATGACTCGAGTGCGTCTCTTTTCACAAATTTCTCAGAAATCAGTAAATTGGTTTCGAAGAGTGATCTTGATTTATCCAATTCTATGGATCTTTCTGTTTCGAAAGTTCAATCCTGGTTATCTGATCCTCATCTTGTATCGAGCACTGTAGAAAAGCACAAATCAAGTAGAAATAGTAAAACTGTTAGATCAGACACGAAGACAAGAAGGAAGTGTTTTAATAAACATGCACCATCAAACGCACTATCATTAACACCTGAAAACTCGGAGGACCTTGATGACACTCATAAAAAAGAGGTAAAACGATAAAAATAGTAGATAAAGATCTTCCCAGCATCTTGCAGGGGTTTTTCAAGGTAACGGCGTTCCTGTACTCGTTAGATGCTTTAAGTTAGATATGGAATGTTGAATCTAAAATTTCAAGATTAGGAATTTTATCAATTAAAAACAAAGAATTTTTAAGAGAAACTAAAAGTATATGAAAGAATTTTAATTTCGAAAAATTTCTAGATTAAAATATTATGCTTACAAATAATCAGATAATGAAACAAATATTTCAATTAAATTTCAAAAGTCATAGTTTTCTTTCAAAGTGTACATCATGTGGAAAGAAAAGTATAAAGTTTAGAAATTTTTTCTCTTAAAGAACAATATTTCTTTTGTGAGCTTAATAACTTCAGCGTTTACATACTCGTATTTAAACTTTCTAAAAATAAATAGATTATTACGGAATTTGTTATCATTTGGATGTAGTTGAAATTTTTAGAAACTTGAAAAATAATAAATAAATAAAATTTGGAGCTTTCGTATGGTTTCTAGAACACTGCACTTTTTCATATTCTAAAATTTGTAATTCCACTGTCCTTTTTGATATTTTTTTAATCAACTTAATAATTATATCTCTGGATTCTTCTATATAAGAAAAGAGAAAGAAGAGGCAATATTCGTTGTTGGTTATATTCATAAAAAGTTTCTAATGTCTTAAAATATGAAAAAAGGAATTTAAACTTTTATTGATACACTGAAAATTCTTTTGAAATGGGCAATTTTTTTTATAAACATTCAATTCAATATGTAAATAACTTAATTTACATCAACGTCGTACAGGATGTCAGCGTAGATTACACACAGGTTGTGGATAAAGTATAAGAATAAAGCATGAGTTTCGTCATTTTCAGGACTGGCATGGTAATATATGTAGTTAAATTTCTAATCTGAATATATCATATTCTCTAAAAGTCTGAACTATAAATATGCAAAAATTCTATTCTATTGTATCCTACTCTCTCTTTTTTCTACTCACTTTCGAGTGACTCAATTATATGACAATTATGATGACAATGATGCATAGTTGCAACAAAAAAAATTAAAAAAGATGAAAATTTTAATTATGAAAAAGTAGGTAGTACACCTAAAGGGATGTAAAGAGAGCGAATAATCTGGACGATATGGATGAATTTTTAGGCTGGACTCAACGGGGTCAAACCTGCCATTCCACCCAGAGATCAGAAAAGAGCACCAGCCAGACCACCCAAGGACAATCTACGTCTTTCCACTCAAAACAACAATGTCGAGCCCAGCGATAATGCTAACACTGAACCCACTCAACAACAGCTTCATTCCATTAGAAAATATGAGGTAAGCATTTGTTTTGTTTTCAGAAATTATAAGGAAAGCACAATGGTGAAGTTGAAAAATTAGAGCATTGCTCATTCTTCTGATTATGAATAATTTGCATTCAATTAACATTCCAGAAACATTATCAACGTTTCAGACAACGCTGCCAGTTTATTAATATGAATTTATTATTAATTTCTGGAATTAGTAGAGATATGAAAAATATTCGTTTTAATGTATTTTGCTTTTGTTATTTTATTTTTTCTAATTCTTATTATTTTGGGGATCACAGGGGTTTAAAAGTTCAATTTTAGAGAAACTAGGGATATTTTTTTTTCTTTAAAAAAGATAACTATTGAGAAAATCGTAATCTTAATAAACATAGTTGTTTTCAAGAAGGATATACATTTTAAGATTTCTCCGATTCAATTCGAAAATCCAAATTCCTGATAGATTGATTAAAATATCATAAGGATGAACGTAAGAAATCAGTGAACACAATTTTGATAACAACACTTCAAGACATTTAAAAACATAGAAATTTCATTTAATTCTCTTAAATACACGTGATAAGTATCATGAGTAGGCTTGTTACTTATCGTTTTACTATTTTGTAGGTCGGATGTGAACGTGAAAAACAAGTACAGGTGAATGCATGTCTATCAGTCAGTTGCAATCCAGATAGAAATTTGATTAAAATTAGAAATTTTTGAAATTTATTTCATTTAATCAGTATGAATTCTCTAATATTAATATATATGAAACTGAGCCATTCAAGTTAAAGATTAGTTAGTTTTTGAAATTGGGATCCTTACTTCGTTGGGTTAATCAGTTCAAATGTTCTTGTTCAAATGTCACCTGAGTTTTAAAAAAACTTTCTTTGAAAGTTTCAAACGTCCTTGAACATTTTAAAGTTTTTAATTGATATTATTACTTTAAATTGACATATTAGTGGTTATTCGAGAAAGAAAATTATCTTGTTTAATTTCTCTTTTCTGATCTTCAGTATGATTATCATTCACAATTATTAACTTCTCTATTGCTGCATTTGTATTCGCTCATTAATTTGCATACAATTAAATTTATCTCGCATAATAATCAAATGTCTTTAAAAATAAGTTTCATTTAAGGCGATTAAGCATTTTCATATTCGTTTATTTTTATTTGGTTTTTGGATTTTTGTCCCACAGATTCACACACTTTTACGTTTAAAAGATTTTTTACAGTAGTTAACTATATTTTGCCTAGAAGTAAATTTGTTCTGTGATTAAAGCGACCATTTTACTAACTTGAAAATGCCTTGAAGGAATGCATCACTGCTTGATGCATTCAAGAATGCTTGAGTGCAGGAGCGTCATTTTTTTCAGATACACATACATAAACCTGAAAGACACGTACGATTCCCAACTTAAATTAAACCGTAAATTGAAATGTAAAAAGAATTCTCGGTAAACGTTTACCTCAAATTCGTACAAGGAAATGTAGATGAACCAAAACTTACAAAACGTCCACTTCGTTTTCCACTCTCTGGAATCGTTAATTATCCAGATGCCTTATTACGTTTGTCTACTTAACTCAGTGACTAATTCTTCCAAAATTGTTTTTGACTATTGAAAACAAATTTCCAATATTCGAAGCAATACAATTTTAAGTCAGTTAAGGTGGCTTCGGCGTTTATAAAAAAAAATCACTGAAGACTCTGAAACTTAGAGATTATCTAAATAAAATATACTAAATTCATTTGGAAGAAAATGCCATGGTTGATGAAGTCATTTCCGAAAAAAATACCACTGAAGAAGTGTTAGTTTAACAAGTAGTCTTATGGGACTCCTCATCAAAATCGGCGAAACTTCGGAACAAAATCACGAGTTCTCATAAATCAAATATATACTAATACTTTCGATTACGAGGAATCTATTAGTTTTATAAAAACAGAGGGTTGACGACTTCAATCAAGAGAAAATTGCGAGAAAAGTACAGAATACATAAATCGCCTCGAAGTATACGTATGATTATCAAAAAAATAAGTAGCCAAAGCCACCTTAAAATGGAGAATTTGAAAACATTTAACAATTCCTTAATTTAAAATTTATGAGGAATAAGATGAAAATTCTTTGCAATAAATATAAAATAAAATGATTATTTTGTTATTGTAACAAATGATATCTACGATTTAACGCCCATCCCGAGATAAGAGAAAATCATAGTATCAATCCATCTGGGAATAAAATTAAAAACTAACCAGACCTCTGATTTTGATTCCATTTACAGCAGACCTGTAAATAGAAATGAAAAAATTCTGGTTTTGCGATTGTACTACAAGCTTTATGTATAGTTTTCTAGAGGCTGAAATACTTGAGCGAAGCCTCTTGGTCTTCTAATGTGCGTAGGGTTTCTCAAATGAATGTTGTCGGTTTTCTCGAGTACAACAGGGGTGGCGAGATAAAAAAAAGTTGACACGTAAAGCACATTGTTTAAAGTACGCCAAACAAGATATTTTGCAAAGAAGCACTTCAATTTAACACTAACATGAAGAAGATAGTTAATTTGTAAATAACTAAATAGCAAAAATGTGTTTACATCTGAGAAAGTTTTATAAAAATTATATTATAAGTAATTTAATGGGTTATAAATTAATTAAATTATCATTATTGAGCAACATCAAATTTACGTTAACTTTATTTTTTTCAATATTAATCTCTAAAAGGAGATTTAGTTTCTGGTGCGTTATGAATTTAATGTATCACCAACTTAATATATCAGAGCCCGATTATAACATCAAGAGCACCTACTGACTACTGAAAATTATCGGCACGCTTACTTTTCACCAATTGCTTCAGTTTTCTTAATTTTTATAATTTAAATTAATGGTAACTAAAATAAAAAGAGTAATATAAATCTTAATTGATATTAAAAAATGAATTTTCAGGAGCAACTGCGTAGGCGAAAAGATGAAGAAGAGAAGCAGGAATACCTCAATCGTTCGCTTCGAGGCTCTAGAAAACTCCAGGCCTTGGAAAGTCACGCAACGAGCCTCTCTGGACAAGAGAACCTTGCATATGCTCAAGACGAGGTGACTATCGTTGGAAAGACTCAAGTCACTCTAAGTCATGTCTCCAAAGAAGTTGAAGAACCCCCGAGACCTCTCAGTAAGTTTCTAGAAATGAAATTAAACCATCAACTTCAACAATCCCCTAGACTGTTTGAAATAAGGCTTCACCCTCGAGAATCAATAAACTTTCATAATCTGATCAAATTCCTCATTCTTAAATATTAATACTATTATAAAAATGAAAATGTTTCAGCTTATGGAGAGGTCGTTGCTACCCTGGAAAGGTTGCAACTTCAGCTAAGGAGTATATCCGGGGCCTTGGGAATTTCAGGACCCGGTGTTGAAGCCGAATTAGAAGCAGTTCGCACGCTTTTGGTTCAAAGGCGATTCGCAACTGCATTGTCGACTCATCATGCCTTGAAAAATCGTCTGAGATCTGGGAAAGTTCTCAAACACTACTCAGAAGATGCTTCGACCCTTGCTCGAGATGTAAGATTTTATTACTTGATATATCCTTAGTGGTTGATCAAATGTTTGTATGTAAAAAAAAGTTTTTTTTAGCTGGAATATTAATTTTCTTCGAGTTTGTATTTATTATTTTGATTAAATAAGTATAAATAAAAAATAATAATGTTTACTTTAATGAATTCTGTATTCTAAATTCTCACAATCAACACAAAATTTTGAATTCATTACTAGAAATTCCGGGATTTTTAAGTTATTAAAGGTTGTTCCAGATGCATCTGACTATGTTTTATTATTATTTACAGTGTGTGGAGGTCTTGGAGCACTGGCAATCCTCAACGGCTGCAAAAGCAGCCACAGCCGGGGAAACGATAGCAGTTGCTGAGGAACTAACAGCCTTACTAACTAGTTATGATATAGAGGGTCTTCTGCTGGCTCACGACTCGATTATTTCATGTGTGGATGGTTTCCAGGTGAAGCACAGTTCCTCGTCACCAAGCGGTCCACCTAGTCCGTCGTTAAGTCTCAGAGACTCTCGTGTAGCTGACAATATCAAGATCATTAGAATAGAAAAAACTAACGAGCCTTTAGGAGCCACTGTCAGGAACGAAGGAGACGCTGTAATTATTGGTAAGTTGCGGTTAGCTATCTTCACCGCAAACATGACAGAATTAACTCTTAGAATTTCTTTTAAGTAAAAAACAAAACACCGTTACTCTCTGATCAGAAATTTATATGAAAATATGATTCTAGAGCAGTTACTGGATCAGTAAAAACCGGAAAATGGCTGGAAACTTTTTGTTGATAGGGAGTTTCTCAACTTTTTAATAGAAAAAAAAATCCCAATGGTTTGAAAATTGATTAAATTGAGTAAAATAATTTGTGTGCTCTTAAATTCTATAAGTTTTATTTAAAAAATAATTGTAAATAAAAATGTGTATCTGGATATATTTTTCCAATAATTAAGGGATTATGAAGTGTCATTGTAATTAATTAGTTGAGTTTGAAATTTTTGTCACTGCCTACCTTATTGGAGGATCACTAGTCGCGTATCAGATAGGATACGTTGCCGACAGGTGTCCTCGTAGATCATTTCAAACTCTTATATCGCAAGTAAAGTAAATGAATTCGCTCGGATCCCAGCGCAGTCGAAAGCGTCTTTTTTCCACAGAAAGATTTTCAAATTCTTTAAATATTGAATATATGTCATTGTAATATTGATTTTTTTTTGGCTTTGTCGATTTGAATGGTTACCCTGTGATTTGTATCACTTAGTATTCTTAAGGTATTGATTAACACAATCTTAGTTACAAAGTTTTTATAATTGGAAAATATTGATATTTCCAAAGTTTTTTAAGGTTCTGTTAATTTACAAATATGCTTCAAATTTTTCATGTTTAGGTCGTGTGGTACGAGGAGGAGCAGCAGATAAATCTGGACTTTTACACGAAGGTGATGAGGTACTAGAAGTGAATGGCGTTGAAATGCGGGGAAAGAGTGTGAACGAAGTCTGCGATATTTTAGCTGGAATGCAAGGAAGCCTGACTTTCTTGATATTCCCAGCTCCGACAGCTCACACTAATTCGAATAGTAGTAAACGAGAAGATAACCAACAGGTAAAATACACTTCAGTTATCTCAGTATTTCATTCTATTTATAGATTAACAATAATAATAATTTCAAATTAATTAGTTGAGTTTGAAATTTCTGCCACTGCATACATTATCGGAGAATCACTAGTCGCGTATCAGATAGGATACGTTGCCGACAGGTGTCCTCGTAGATCATTTCAAACTCTTATATCGCAAATAAATGCAAATAAAATTTAAATTAATAATAATCTCTGGATTTTCGGAATAGATTCAACATGTGCGAGCACATTTCAATTACGATCCTGAGGAAGATCCTTATATTCCCTGTCGAGAATTAGGAGTAAGTTTTCAAAAAGGAGACGTACTCCACGTTATTTCACAAGAGGATCCTAACTGGTGGCAAGCTTATCGAGAAGGAGAAGAAGATCAGACTTTAGCTGGCTTGATTCCCAGTAAAGCCTTCCAGCATCAGTAAGTTTTAATTTCCAGTTTATACTTTTCATTACATATTTTTCCTATTTTAATTATATAATTTTTAATAATAATTTATATGATTACCAGGCGAGAATCGATGAAGCAAACTATTGCTGGAGACAAATCGACAGTACGCGGCTCGAAAAAATCAAGCACGTTACTCTGTGCGAGGAAGAATCCAAAGAAGAAAAAAAGAAATAAATTCGGTTCAAATTTCAACGATGATGGTTATCCATTATACGCAACTACAACTATTGACGGTAATTTGTATTGCCTTAAATAAAACTTTCTGTTAATTATTCAAAAAACGTAACCATTTTTTTTATTTTGCTTTGTTTATCTTCAGATTACGACAGTGAAGAGGTGCTAACATACGAAGAAGTGGCCTTATACTATCCAAGAGCAAACCACAAGAGGCCAATTGTACTCATAGGTCCTCCAAATATTGGTAGACATGAACTCAGACAAAGATTGATGCAGGATAGCGAGCGATTCGCAGCAGCAATACCACGTGAGTTTTATTTTTAAGGCTTCTTAAATACTTTCTAATGTTGAAAACAAAAACATCCTCCAAATTCTTTTCTAAATTTATTTTTCCTATTCACAGACACGAGTCGGCCCAGAAAAGATTCAGAGATTGATGGACAGGATTATCACTTCATATCTCGCTCCCAATTTGAATCAGACATCCTCTGCAGAAAATTCGTAGAGCATGGCGAGTATGAAAAAGCTTATTACGGAACTTCCGTTGAGGCGATACGTTCCGTCGTGAACTCAGGGAAAATATGCGTCCTGAATCTCCATCCTCAGAGTCTCAAGATTCTGAGAAGCTCCGATTTAAAGCCATACGTAGTTTTTGTTGCACCTCCAAGTCTGGAAAAACTCAGACAAAAACGAATCAAAAACAACGAAAATTTCAAAGAAGATGAGCTGAAGGACATCATAGAAAAAGCAAGAGAAATGGAGGATAGATATGATCACCTGTTCGACATGATTATTATTAATAATGATACGGACCGAGCGTACAATCAGCTCTTGGCAGAGATAAATTCTCTCGAAAGAGAACCTCAATGGGTACCAGCATCGTGGCTTCAGTAGCGCTAAGACTAAGAATCATTAACAAGGGCCAGTCTCTGCTTACCAAAATCTGGACTGAGAAAATGAGTACCAGCCCCAAAAAAGAAATGGTTCCTGCGTTTGCAAAACACAGTGAAATCGGTAGCAATAGGTTTAGAGTTTTTGCAGTCATATTAATAGGACGCATTAGACAAATAATTACAACAAGTGACATGTAATAAATTTCGTCTTAGGTCGTACAAAAATTGTGCCACAAATTTGCTTCTTACCGTTATTGAAGCAGTTTTTGTGTATCTGTTTCTTGTATTAGCCGAATCTTTAAATGACGATCAAAAGAGAAATCTCTTATTTATATAATCTTATTCAACGCTCTGGCACTCGAGTTAAATTTTGTAATCTTTGTTATCGAATTTTGAACGTGCTACTTCGCACTCCCGTTTATTCATTGATGAAACTTGATCAGGAATATCATTCAGATTTCTTATTTTTCCCAAAATCCTGCGTGAAAATAGTCGGTCAGTCTTCTCATCACACTGTGAGTCAATATCTGTTGTAAACCTAGATTCCGAAAGTTTCATAAATTTAATAATGATGCAGAAAATTATTAACAATTTACTGTTCGCCATAGGCTATATCTCGTGATTGTCTAGAGAAAAAATCATGTTTCTAACGTATAGAATCGTTAATACAATAGATTTAGCTCGAGTATACGCAAGGTTGTCAAGTTTGTGGAAAATTTCTAAGACTAGCGTCTCTTTGAAACGATGATACATTTTTTGCAATGCTTGCAAACATTTATCACCACGTCATTTGTTGAATCAAAATATCCTGGGATAAAATGGGATTTTAGTTTTTACTTTGATCATTGTTAAAAATAATGCACGAACTGCAAAAGAACGAGATTTTAAAATCGACGACTCTCCCGTTTTACTCCAGTACGAAACGTTTATAAGTTGCAGTGATTAAAAAATGTTAGGATCCGTATTAGATTATTTACGAAAATTTCCTTGACTTCATAGACCCAGCATTGTGCCAACAGTTCTTCGAGAACGGACGCAAAACGGAAATGTGCCAAATTTTCATAGTTAGTTCAAGATTCCAATCTCGCGTTCAAAGGCACCCCGTTTTATTGACTGTAAATATCTGTGCAATTGTATAGAGAAGAAGGAAGTTGTTGTTGTTAGTATTATTTCTATAATTATAATTGTGATTATACTGTCACTATTCTTATAATCAACACTATGGTTTACTATTACTCAGAGAATTGAAGAGTGTACATTAACTATTATTGATATTGATTTTATGTGTAATATAAACGTACAACGTTCACGAGAAGCTAAATAGAAATGTATATATTATATATGCATACATACATTCATATATATATAAAATACACGCACATGAACAAATATTCTATTGGAGTGAAAAAACAACGAGTCAAAACTTCAATATATATTTCTATATTTTATATCGAATTATTTTTATGGTGCCATCTCTGAACTGTGCTCTCGAGAAAATTATTCATTTTTTCTAATTATTTGATATTGTGATAAGTGTTATCAGTGATTCAAAATATCAACACCGTCCAGTAGTCGAAACGAGAATCGCGAGGTTTTTGAAAATGCAAAACATCACGTTAATTCAAAGAAGGGCATTAATTTAGTATGTTTAGTAGATTTGATGTTATTTGACTCCAGTAGGATACTGTCATATACACGTATAAATATGATAAATGCGAATGGAGTAATATAAGTAGAAATAATGGTGAAGTAGGTACGTAACGACAAAAAATTAAAAGTGGACTGGAAGATTTGTGCGAAAGATTCTAAAATTAATCTCTTCCAATACATTAGATTTGTGCTGACTGATACGTCGTGCTTTTGGATTGAAGTGTTCACAAATGCGAATATTCATTTATAATACTATGAACATTTTTTAAATTGGAAGAGACCCTACTATATTTCCTTGAAGGTAACTGTTTCGCAAATTAATGTACTTAAGGCTAATCGAGAATTTAAACATACCAGCTAGAAAATAAATGAGCACCAAAATTATTCAAGAATAATAATTTTTTTTTATTGGCTTATCACATGTATCAAGAAATTTATAATTCGACTAGACGTTTCATTTAAGCAAAACAAGAGCGGTGGTAGATACTATTCAAACGTTTCGAGCACTTTTCGCAAGAGGAAAGAAGACGAAGATATAGGAAGTCCTTTTCCCACTTACAAAACTGAATTAAAAGTTGCTCGAAACATTTAAAGGTGGCCATAACATCATATTTGCTTCCCCCTGCCACTCTTGAATAAAAAGGTTATTTGCATTCAAAAATTACATACGATATTGATTTAATTTAGAAAAACGGCGCTCATTTATTTCCTATTCCAGATACAAAATTTTTGGACACTCTTAATTCCAGTTGTAAAGGTGAAATTTGACTCTTGATATTGAACTAAAGAATATTTATAAACTGAGAATCCAATTATGGTGGAGAAGTTTCGTACTATTTAAATTTTCAGTTCAATATTAATGCAAGTCAATTAATATGACTGTACAACCGTACTGACGTTTCACGTTCCACCTCCTCCACGTTCTGTTATGAATTCCGTTGAATAAAGGTTATTATAACATTTTTAAGGTCGCTCATTATTTTCCTTTTCAATCTGCTTTTATTTCTAGCCATGATAATTATAAATTATTCAAGCTTTTCCAAATTTTTTCTCAGACTGAAAAGTAACATAAACCACAATTATTTATTAAATATCGACCAAAAATTCATAAAGTTGAGTTCACAAAATTATTTATGAAAATTAGATTCCAGGCTGAAATCAAAAAGCTTTGTTCAAAAACATATTCATTTCAAATCAATAAAAATTCGCCATTAAAAATCTGGAAAAATTATCAGGATATACAAATAAATATTTGCTACTCTCAGATTTTTCAAATTTTCCCATAAAATGTGAAGGGCAAATGTATCATGATATTCTTGATTAAATGAAAGCCATAAAAATGTTATCAAATAAGTACCAACTTCAGCAAAAGTTAATCACATATACTAGAAACGAAATTCTCAAGCGAAAGAGCAAAGGGAAATTTATTTATATCCATAATAAATTAATTCTGAAAAATATCGCAGAATATTTTTTCAAGCAAATTCATATTTATAAAGTCTGACAGAAATGATGTTCGATTTTAAAATATGTTAGTAAAATTAATATGGTTTCCTGTATCGCTTTGAAGAGTTTTAAACATGGAGGCAGACTGCTCACAAGCTAGAAATGTATGATATTTAAGCATGGAGATATTTATTTCGTATGCCTGCCTCCAAAGAAATCAACGCAATGTAATACATTATTTATCAATTGGGTTTCATTACTCAATTTATCACTAATTGTTTCGATTGATTAAACTGTTTTGAATTTTATTTTTACCAGTGGACGCGACAGACAAAATTATCTCTTATCTTATTTTTCGTGAAAAATAAGAATGATGTAATGCGTCTGATTAGAGTATTTGTTGATGCTTGAGTAAAAACCTCTTAAATAAAATCTATTAATAAAATTTTTAAGAAACTTTTATTAAAGATATTTTCCCCTTTTGCAAGACACCTGCTAATTCAAATTTGATCGCAGAATCATAATTGCAATGCTTTAAATGTTTTTTTATCGTTCTTAGCCATAATAATAATAATTCTCTGACCGTTCTCTCAACCAGGCCCGCTAAAAAATTATATTTTCACAATATTGAGCCAAAATCATACTGATCATACTTTTACAATGTTCCATTTTGTAAGATAAATAAATGAGTGTATCTAAAAAAAAAAGAACTTAAAGACATTGATTGAAAATATGTTTTCCTTTTATTGAGGTTTACAACGTTTATGCAATGATCTTTTGCATAAAGTTATTATATTTATTATTTTATCAAAACTGTATAAGTACCAGAGAAGAGCAAAATCTACCTCGGGGGAAAATTTTGAATGAAATATTTTTATTCACTTATGTAACATAATTTTATTTTGAGGAATGTATTCATTCTTTGGCAGACTTTTGATTTATTTTTTAAAACTTTATAATACGTAATTAAATACTCGGGAACATTCTCAAATCTTTTAATCAAATCTTCAAACTCAAGAATTTAAATAAATTGCTACAAAAATTCAAAATTGTAAAAAGAAAGGTCAGTTTAAATTTATATTTCACTCTCGCGCGCAAGAAAATCTGACACAGCATTTCAAGTTGCGGAAGGTCAGTTTCAATGCAACACATTGCACATCAGTGTTTATACACATAGCTATTTTTGCATTCAATTTGTTACACAGACAACTTGTGAAAAATAAAAGAATAACTATTTCAAGAACCTGAAAAGTCTAGACCGAAAATTTGTTTACAGATAATCAAATATTTTTAAGACGCAATAAAAAATCTTTGAATGACCTTGACTTTGCGACCCTTGGAATGGAAAGTTACAGTAGATTTGAGTAGCTTCTAGAAAGTTTCTTCCCCTTCCAACTACATTTAATACAACCACGGATAATGAAACAGAGAAAAGGTTTTCAAGTTTCTTTCCCATCACTTCTTCTATAACGCTAGGTTAATTTTACACACATCTGATTGGCTTACTCTTATCTCTAACTACTATTTTAGCCAATCAGCATTCGTATAGACTTTGTTGTCACATGCATGTTCCGTCGTTGTGAACTAATCTTTTAACCGGAAAGATAGTCTAAGAGCTAGCTTACGTGTCACTTCATTAGTCTTCCTCTGATCATTGTGCGACGTAGTTCGTTGTTGCACAATCTGAACCTATAAACACAATATATATTTATATATATCAGAAAAATTTGGTGTAATTAGACCACGTCACACTATCAAAACGGGATCTTTATTTGGATACCTGGATTCATCCTTGGCAATGGCAACCCGGCGCCAACAATCTTATCGGGAGGAAAGTTCATCAGAAGAAAGTGACGCAAAATATGACATATCTTTAGAGGCAGCATCTAAACGTAGAAAAATGAAAATATCGCCAGATGCAAATCCACAAGAAGGTGTTCGGAAAAGAGGCCGAGGTCCCTCAAAACGACCTTGCCTCAATAGAAATGCACAAATGGCTCGAGAAAATCGACAAAGAAAGAAGGAATACGTTGAGAGAATAGAAAGCGCTCTCTCCCATTATAAGGCAGAGAATAAAAAATTCCAGGGTGTAATTCAGAAGCTTATTATCGACAACAAGAGGCTTCAAGCGGAAAGTGTTTACCTGAAAAGTGTTCTGAAGAACAAAAGTAGTATCACGGCTTTGTTACAAGCTATGAATCAAAATCTGCAAAGGTATTCAACTACAAGAGAAGTTAGTGAAATTTCTCAATGTAATTCAGAAGTCACTTCTTCTAACCTCGAAGCGTCGGAATCTATGTCATTGACCGGGGATTATTATCACCAGGAAAGGGAAGCCCAACAATTTGCATTTCATGAGAAATTCACTGACGTAACAGATACCTACAAAGTAAACGGAATGCAAAAATTGGAGGAAGGTAAGATTGATATAAAAACAGGTTATCCATTTTTTGTCATGGATCATAACTATACTCCCATGCTTTTTTCTACAGAAGAGGATAATGTTTTGTTGAATCATGGACAAGAGGACATGTTTGAAGGTACATTCCCAATCACACCTGTCAGTATGGATGATCAACATGATTTGATTGCAAAAGACTCTAATTTAGATCAGCTGTCTAGTCTTAACAATTTAGACATTTTGGATAATCTCAGCGAACTGGATATGCCGAATGCAGTGGATTTTACTCAGGAATCAAATTCTTTTCTAAGCGATAGTTTCTTCCAAGGTCTAGACGACAACGCTGGAGTTTGTCTTCATGTAAACTCAAACAAAGTTTCGTTGGAATTTTGTTCCTCTTGCCATATGAATAGTCAGAATTCAGGGATAGAGTGAGCAGGAAGAATCAGAAGGGAATCCTGAGTGAACTGAACAATGAATCAATGGATTTAACTGGATCATCAAAATCTTTTTCGGATCTGAGAAATCGGGTCGACGTTTACGATCGGCTGCGTATTAGTTGTAGAGCGAACATACGGTCGGTATTGGAGTATCACAAGTCTATAACCTATTAATTATTTATCATAATTATTTCATTGAAAAAATTTGGAAAATGCTGCTTTCAATATTTAAACTCTTGCCTACTATAGAGATAACGTTAATTTTTAATATCCATGAAGATGAAGAAGAAGCTGTGACTTTCTATTTTATTACTTGATATATTTATATAAAAAACTTTCAAGTCACAATTTTTTTTTGTAAGTAGTAATTGATCTCTTTGCAGTAGAGCATAAAATAATGTATAGCTTAGCACACAAGGCAACAGATGCATTTTTTCTATCTTTATATTCTGCAAAATAAGTTATACATGACTCTGACTTGCAATGTTTCAATTTTATATCTGTGTCCTGAAAAAGTTTAAAGTAAATCTTGAAAATGTAAACTAGTTTTAGTTGACTGTTGAAATTGTATGTATACATATAGTAAGTTTACATTTTATGTAATTTCGCTTGAACTATTCCTCCGAGACTGTAAAAGATATTTCATTTTTGCAGGAAAGCAGCTTGGCGCAATTGGTGTAGGAGTACGGAATTTTTAAAAGGTGGGCGTTTGTCTCTTAATTCGAAACAAAATCGTACTAGCTTCGAATCTAATAAAAAAAAGTTTTGATATTTTAATATTTAACTGAATTTTTAGAATTTGCATATTCTTTTTTAAAGGACAAGTTTTATTTAGATGCGATTCTGTTTCACCCTTTTGATTAATTTAAAAGAAAAGCGTCCATAATGTTTATCTTTTCTGTTTGATAAAATATTTTAATTTCAATTGAATAGAGTCAAAAAAAATGTTCAATGATTTCAAAGAAAAATTGGCGTGATACAGATTTAATTAAAGTTTAGATGAACAGACAAAAGAGCATTAGAATTAATGCTTCAAGATTTTGGTTTCGATATTCTAGGAAAAATATTTATGCTCTTTTGGAATGTTTACAGTAATCCGGTCGGAGATTGTTTGCAATTTTGGACATTTCTCGGAGCATTTAAAATTACGCCAGGTATAATGATGAAGTTGTAACCAGCACAGGTTGAGTATAAGAACGTATCACCAAAATTTTTTCTATTTAATCGATGGATACTGCCGAATACTTGAATAGCTAATGTGCCAAGCTCAAAGACAAATTGTATCTATGGTTGAAAACTTTAGTTGTTAACTTTCGTAATTTGAGTTTCAGCGTCGACCCGAGGGAACGCAGCCGACGTGGACTTTTGATCAGCGGTATATTTCATCTTAACACCAGAGGGCGAGGGTTATCGTCGTACTTATGGTTTTTCCAGTTTTACCTCATTTAAGAAGAAACTATATTTCTACAAGGCATGTTTAATTTGGATTTCACCTTCAACGTTTATTCTGGATATTTTGTCTACAAGTTTGACTTTTCAGAAGAAAAATTCAAGTTACGATTTCTGTCACTCTCTGGTATTAAGGCCTACTGCTCGTGGTTCTTTTAAATATCTCGGAGGAATGGTAAAGAAAAGAACATGTATAATGATATTTGTTAATGCATTAATTGTATTACAAAGCATTATGATAATGATACTTGAAGAATTATACTCTATTAGTACATGAATTCATGTACGTCTTGTATTTATTGTTTCCCTTGTATATACATTTGTTTGCTCAAACCCGTTTATCTGTATTTCTTAGTATTAAAAACCAATTTTATGTTATATATAAATTTTTATACAAACTTCTGTAGACACATGAAACTTTTTTTTATATTCTGACTATTGTAAAAACTTTTTATATTTTGAAATAGTATGTACAACTTGTAAAGAAGGAAAAAAATCGAATGTACTCTGTAAAGTTACATTTGTACACAGCAGAAATGTTTTTTTACTTTACCAAAGTTACAGTATTGTAGAGAAATCAAGATAAAAATAAATAAGATTACATCTTTATAAAACATTTGCTATTTTCTTAAGCATCACATGCCCTTAAGATTATTGTAAATTCAATTTCTCTACAAGTTAAAAAATTATATAATTATTTTATTTTCAACAAAGGAGAGAATTATTTTAAGAATTAAAATAATTTTTTTATGTTGCTTTGAATTTCAACTGAACAGAACTGAATTATAAATAATATTGCAAAGGTATTATACATCCTTTGGTTCAGAGTATTGCATATTACAGTCAAAGCTCTTAACAGAGTTGAATTGGCGAGTTTCAAATTAGTTTATTACGCGATCGTTTTATAACCTACAGTTATTTATTGATTCTTGTAGGTGTTTATGCGTTTTGTAGCAGATGAATCTGCGCGCATGCACCGAATTCCATTAAAAAAAATTATTACATCAACTGGCGACGCTGCAGCAAATTTATACATATGTGCATGACGTATGTACAGTAACGTTAATTAATATCTTTCATCCGTTTTGGTTCTGCACGTAGAAAAACCCACTAATACGTATAACTTAGTATAACCTAAGCGGACGGAAGGCATTAACGAACATTACTGTAAACATTTGTCTCACAAAATCGCAGCAAAAACTGTTACTGCAACTTATTGAACCTATGGTATATTCAGTGACGATATTAAATCGTCTACTTTAAAATAACTTAAATGAACTCAGCCAAGTCGACTTAAAGACCAAACAAGGCAGTACACGAGATAAAGTGACGTGCCGTTTTAAATCGTGCAGTAATTATTATTTAAATATATCCTGCGAAAGAACGATAAAGGGTCCGTCGTGAAGTGCTAATAAGAATCGGTGATTTCTATACTTTTAGAAATTTGGAACCTTGAGCAAGGTATGTTAAAGTTTAAACTGAACTAGTCTATCGAGATCTATCGATGAATAGGGGTGTAAGCAGGTGTAAGTCCATGAAACGTTTCATGGACCAGTTTCACAAACATGAATGCGCATCCGCACTCATGCCAGGTTGAGGTTACATTATTTGAATCGTATTCAACTGTTTTGATGTTTTTTGGTGTGATGCAAGATGGTTTACAAGTACTTGATTTGATTTGATTATTTATGCAATTTATTTATGAATTTTGAAAATTCTATTAGTATGAATTTTCCCGCCATTATGCTTAAAACTTTGAAACTTTTCATTTTCCCAAAGTTTCATGAAACTCGATGAATCAAGTATGTAGCCTATACGTCATGCATAGAACATGGACAGTAAATCTCATTTGACTTAACAGGATCACGATTCGCCAACTAACAAGGAAGAAGAAATTGTTAAGTCAATAGGATACAGTTAATACACCACCTTAATCACCTTAATTTTTAAATATTTAAGAAACACTGAAGGAACTAAAAATAAACATAGATGTTTGTTATAGCGAAAAATGTACTTAAAGCATTATAATAGTGTACAAACTGTAATTCAACTTATTTATATGTAGCTATTCACGTTTTTTTTGGTTTAAACGCAACATGAATTTTATGAAACAAAGAAAGTATTTTATTTTGTTACACATTGTAGACAAAAATTTAGAGTATCTTTTCTTAAGATATTTAAAATCACGTTATTTTGTTAATTCTAATTATAAAAAATGTCCATGTTTTGAAATAATACGTTATTTAGAATTCATAAAAAAATGAAAAACGGTTGCTTCTATTAAATTTCTCTCACACCACAGACTCAATACAATATTGTAAACATAAAAATTATATAATATTTTTACATGACTTGTGCCACTTCCTTGTGGCTTAAAAGTGTGAGATAATTTGATCACTAAAAAAAAAAATCATTTTACATCAGAGCAATGCAACTTATAGGAAGTATCTAATTATTTACAAGAATAAAAGCAGTAACGTATCTCAAATGTAATTTAAATTCCGAGTCTACTGAATACTCCAGGTTTCTTGACGTGAGCAACAGTTGCAAAACTATTGAATGTTACTTGTTTTGTGGCTGGAGCTGGAATTCCAAGACGTGCTTTTGCTGGAAGTGACAACACTCGTTCGGAAGCTGTAAAAGGGTGAATAAATCAAGCATGGTTAAAAAAATATTATAACTAATTGCATTTAAATAAATTGTAACATTTTCCGGTACTTGTTCATTGCTTTATTGACCCGCTGTACTTAATTTGTAATAATTAATTTGGCATGGGGTCAGTTTTTTAAAAAAACGATTTTTAGGGGATGAAAAACATATAAATTATGAAAATCAGATAGGGCAAACGTTTCTGCTACAAATTCTGTATTGGACCCACAAAATGGGCTTATCAAATCCGTAGTGATAAAAGTCCTTATTGCAGTGAGCTAATACATGTTTTGTAAATGATAAAGTCCTAATACAACTCATGTAAATTTATAGAAAAGTTCATAAAGCTTGTTTTTCTGTAATGTTACTATAACTCGAATATATCCTACTTAATATGGTATTTTAAAATATCCCACAAACTCACATACAAATTGGCGAACAAAGAGAAACTAAGACCCTAGTTCCTTTTGTGGCTGAAACGTTTGCCCTTTCTAATTTTGATGTTTTTTTTTCAATTTTTCAATTTTTAGTAGCACTTGGAAGCCAAAAAACTGATTTTCGCTAAAGAAAAATCGGCTAATTTGTTATTGTAAAATTAATAATTATTAAAATAAACAAAAAATCTCCCAGGGATACCTGGTGAATTATGTGAAGAAGTACTGTGCAAAATTTCAAAACGATTGGTCCAGTAGATTTTGAGTTATGGGGTCAGTCAGAGTACACAGACTTCAAAAATAACAAGTTTCAGAAAAACGCTTTAGAGTTTTGCTCTACTAATTCGCAACTCGTAAATTTGTATAGAAACCCGGCCTGGAGCAACGGACCCTCAAGTACTCGTAACTTCGTCAATTTTTCTCCGATCGACATGAAATTTTGACACAATATTCTTGAGATATTATGCAATCATTTAAAAAATATGCAAAAATAAAAGTTTAAATAATTTACCCCCCCCCCCCCTCCAACGTAAAGTAAAAGGTTTTAGTACAAGAATAATAAGTATATGTAATAAACTTAATGTCCTAATTACCTAATTTATTAGTAGCTGGCACTTTCTTTATTATCTTCAATGGACTTCTATCTTTGACAGTAATTTTCTGTGTGTTTTTAATCAACTGCTTCACGCTATTAGACACAGCTTTGACCTTAAGTTCCTGATCAGCTCGCATGGTTCCTATAGGTTTCGGTATAGTTTTCGGTATAGTTTTCGAGTTTTTATTCAAAAGAACTGTAGTTTTAACAGGCGTACGAGTTTTCAAAATTCCTTGTGAAGGTGTAGTACTAGATCCATTTTTAAGTACACCGACAATTTGGCACTCGTCTTTTTTTAATAAATCCTTATCACCCAATCTATTAAATACACTAGAATTCCTCTTAATTACATCCTTTCCCAGACCAGTAATATTGAAAGTTGTGGATTCGGCTAAATTAGTTGTACTAGTTACAGAACTATCTCCCAGTCTATCGAAAACTGTCTTTTTCTGCTCAACTGCCTTCTTCAGAATCTGTTGACTTCTTGCTGTAGTTCCTTTAGGCATTATTACTTTATATTCAACATCATCCTTTGCAGCTTTTAATCTCTTCTGCGTTTCTGCTTTCCATTCTTCATCCGAATCACTATCCAATTGTGCTATTTTACTTACTAACTTTCTCTTTACAGGCATTTGCTCCTCTTTTTCTATCGGTCTGGTCACATTGGAAGCAATCTTTTTCTTTACAACTGAAACTGAGCTTGAGGTTGTAGAGGATGAAGCTTTAGTCGCGGGTACAGGCTTAGCTTTACTTAGAACAGTGCTTTTTGGAGGAACTTTCGCTACTACTTTTTTCACGACGGGCTTTGCTACGAATTTAGTTGGGGGTTGAGAATCTTCAGAGTCAACTAGAAACTTTTCACAAGTAGTCTCTTCAACTACTTTTTTAGCGTAACGAAGAATGGCTATCATGTCGCCCATTAATGTTATTCCCATTTCTTTTAAACTTGGTTTATCTAAGTCTGGAAGCATGTCAGGTTTTATTCGATTGTTCGAAAAGACAACTGCGTGCTTTGTAGCCACATCCTGTGGGAATCCTGCATTCCTGAAGAATCGCACCCAGTAAGCTGCAGAAAAATATATTGTATGTATAATTCATTCTATTGGTTAGTTTTTTAATTATAATATTTTTTTTAAATGAGAAATTGAATTTATTATTGGAAAAATGAATCAATGAAAACCTCTGATATGCCTTAAAATAACTATATTTCGATATTTATAAAATGACATTTTGTTTTATTCTAAAATTATCTTTCAGAGCTTTTTAGGAAAGCTTTCATTGGAATGTATTTTGTGCATGGAAAGAAAGTCTATGTATGTTTCTAACCTATATACTTTTTAGGAAAGGGGTTTAAATTAGTAACGAAGTAGAAGAAGTATGTCTAAAGAGCTATACATACTTTCATTTTTATCAACATAAAAATAAGTTACTTTCCTCGTCCCTAAAATTGACCTTATTATCCCTCCTTTTTCTATTTTTAATAATCCCCATTACCGATTGAATTTTTTCCAAGATCCTATCAAATATTGAAAATCGAAATAAGAATAACTATCCATAACAAAAATGAAATTAGAGGTAATCTGAGACAAGAAATGTAAAATAAAAAAAATGAAGATAAAATTGTGCTAGGTTTTCTTCCGCTCTTTTAAAGAAAAATCTTCATTTCTTGACACCAAAATAGTATCAAAAAAGTAAAACTATTGTTATAAAAACTTAGATTCAACATACCTGATAAAGCAGTTGCCATTTTTTCCCAAAAAAATGATAAAACCGTCGAAAGTTTGATTTCTTTCTGGTCTTTTAATATTTGATTTATGATAAAATGCCTTACGGTGCGAACATGACGCAAACCGCTTTTACCGAATCATAAATAAAATTCAATGCGGTACTATCTTAAAAGAGTAACCTCAGTTAAATGATAATCTTTTCAAAAAATTAATTTGATAAAGAATTTACTTTTCTGATGGAGACATCTTCCTATCTTTTATAGTATTTACAGATTTTAGGACGAAATGCAGCGGTTGAACATGAAATACAAAATTTAGTCTAGAAGGGTCCAACGATGCTAAAAACCTGCAATTTTTGGGAGCGGTACATTAAAGGTGCAGACATACCTTGCAAATCCGTCATGTTCAGGGTTGCGAAGGTAAAACCTAACGTAATTTACATGGTTTTCTATACGTAATTTACTATGTATATTACGTGGAGGTTTTCTACACGTAATTTACGTGTATGCTAGACTTAAGTTTTGGCGGGTGCGCAAGCTAACCTAATTTTTGTGTATCGTTCGCGAATCTTGTCATTTCGTTAATAAATGTCAAAATTATAATTTAAACATAAGTAAGGGTGGTAGGCCAATGCACGAAAATTACTTTTTTCCAGGAAAAGATGCATTGCCATTGAAAATGATTTGCTAGCAGATGAGCAGATGCATATTGACAAAAGGCAAGATAGCACTTGCACTTTAAGTATGAGTCTTATGCTCAATAAAAGCAATATTTCTTCAGAAGAAATAGTGCTGTTAAACAATAACGCTAAAGTAAGTCTTGTGCTTAATGCTTATATGAAATAAAACTTGAATATCATGTCAATTAAAAAGAATTTACCGTGGCTAAAATTATTTAATAGCAAAGATGGTTCACAAAAGAAATAAAAAATGTTCTTAATTTTGCACAAATTATAATATAACTATTAAATTTAGTTTATGTCTTTTTAGTACTTTTTTTCAATGAACAATTTTTTTCTTGAGTTAGAAATCGAATGATATAGACTTTATAAAACTATTTTTCTAAATCTCAAGACTCAACTACTGACATGTCAAAAAATTAAGCTTATAAATAAAATAAAATTTGAGTTTGAATTATTGAATATGAAATTATTAAATATTATTAATTTATTTCAAATTAATTAGTTGAGTTTGAAATTTCTGCCACTGCCTACATTATCGGAGAATCACTAGTCGCGTATCAGATAGGATACGTTGCCAACAGGTGTCCTCGAAGACAATTTCAAACTCTTATATCGCAAATAAATGCAAATTAAATTCAAATTTAAAGAATTTATAATCTTTCTGTGGAAAAAAGACGCTTTCGACTGCGCTGGGATTCGAGCCCAGGTCTAGCAGTCGACCAGCAATCGAAATACCTGGGCTCGAATCCCAGCGCAGTCGAAAGCATTATTATTAAAGCTATCAATATTATTTTATTTTGCTGTAAATAAAGGATCACTGAAAAGCTTATAAGCTTTACTTTACGTTTTTTAAAAGGTTTTTTTTAGTTCCGTAAGGTCCTCTTGAGATGGATGATTGTTATTCCCAGAATTGTATATTTTCGTCGATTTCACTTTACAGACGTTTCTTGACATAAATAAAACAATAATTTAGTATAAGTATAAAGCAAAGTGATCACAGCATTAACAAACATTATAAAGTCTGTATATTACTATAATATTTATTGAAAAGAAATTTACGTTATCCTGAATATAACATATTACAGTAGTTCGGTAAATATTTATAACTTCTCTAGGTTTATCAGTTTCTTTTAAACACTTGAAATTAAATTCCGACCATGGGATTTTATTTGTGTATTTCATTCTTTTTCCTCCTTCAGATTTGCTCATTTTATATTTTGATTTTAATTTCGACACTTGCCGAATTAAGAGGAATGAAGATTTAAATTTCACTTATAATTAATTGCATAAACAAACGCAACAAGAGAGATTATACATACTCTTTTAAGGTTCGCAACATTGAATATGTAAATAACTACAGTTTTCGACGTAAATGACGTATTTTACGTAATTCACATGGAAAGCCTCAAGTTACGCGTAATTTTGCAACCCTGGTCATGTTAAGTGGTGTATTAAATTGCACGGGAGAGGGTAGTAGAAAATTGATTGAAGGAGAAAATCATGGAGAATAGGCATAAGGAGACCAAACTAATGTAACTGAAAATGAGCATTTTTTTTCCGGAAGTTCATTGATTGAGTACGGTAATTCCACAAGAGATGGCGCTCCCGAAAGTAGCGTAAAAATATGAATTCATCAGATACCTTTGCATACATGCAGGTTGTCATGGTAATATTTTATTTTAATAATTTCTGTTTGTTGTTCTTTAATTATATACATGTATACAAAACACAAGAGTGGATTCATTTAATTAACACATTATTTCTCTCATTATACAATTTTTTTAAACAACCTCAAACATACTACTTATGTAAAAAATGCACCAACGCTTTCAATCTCATACTTCAAATAATAGTTTCAAATAAAAAATGTTTAAAAAAATTTACAAATATTAACTTTAATTTGCGGTTATGATAGAATATTTTGAGCGAAAAGAAGGAAGCGGCCATTTTTTACGCCACTTGCATTCGCGCCATCAATCGGGAAGTTCTCCTACCTTTTCCATGTACTTCCGACAAAAACGTGCTCAACTTTTGTGAAGTTCATGCATAAGAGTATAAGAGATTGGTCTCTTAACTCATGTCTATTCTCCATGGAGAAAATATTGTGAATTCCAATCATTTAATGTATGACGGTACAACAAATGAATGTGATGAAGAAACGACTTTAATTTTTTTATGTGTGAAATCAAGTGACTTATTTGATTCACCACATGAATTTAAAGTGATTATCACTAAAAATACGGATAAATATAAAAAATAGACTATGATTTATAATAGCAAAAATTTAATTTAACTTTTGAAACGAACTGAACGACTTTTATCCATAGAGATATTACAGGTAGAGTCGACAAGCCAGCCTGAAACCTGTCAGCTCGGGCGAGAGAGATTCGGAGGGTTAGGCTGTCTCTCTCTAACGCGGTACGCGTAGACAAAGACAGAATAACCTCCTATTGGGAATGGTGGTCGTGACGTCATAGAAGATAAGTGGTGGGGAGAGTAGGTCGCTCTCCTCGTGAAACCCGGCAAATGCGTTATTTTTATGTTTGAATAGTACTTAACTTAACAAATCACACGTTCATTACGCGATATAATAAACACAGATAGATCTAATAATGTTAACTTAAAAATAAAAAAACTACTTCGAAACATTATTTATCAATTTAAGAATTATCTTCTTTTAATATTAGTATGAAATAGTATACCCAAAACACTTTAAATTCTAGAATTCACCTTTATATTCCAGAAACAATCGAATAAAGTTTGAGGTTAATTAATGATAATGAAGTTCATAATAAGTTTAAACACATGCAAATTGACTTAAATTTAATTGAAAAACATTAAAACAATAAAGCAAACAGATTCAACATATATACGAATTGCAAGTCACTTACTTGGTTGCGTAAACCGTGTGTAATCTTCTTTAACAAAGTGAAGCGAATAGATTCGCATATTTGACATTACTTCTTTACGCATTCTCAAAATCCTCTCCCACAATATTCTTCTGTCAATCATTTCACTCACTGCCAGTTCAATTACACACTTAAGTTTAATCTTGCCAGCTTCAGGAAAGCGGTAGAAACTTAATTCTGGATTTTCGCTAGCTTTGCTGTTACAGCCGAAAATCGAGCAAACAACTTTACTTTTTGACGGTTTTGGAGAAAATAGTACTCCTTCCTCCATGGCTACAAGCAATTTGGTATAATTTTTAGTAAATACAAATTAAAAATACTATTTTCACCGGTTTATTTACATTTTTTACGGGTATATTCAGTTCTAGCGACCTATTCTTTTGCATTCAGATTTTTGGCACCAGATGGCGTATCGCAATTTAACCATTCCCAATCGTCTCTCTCTTTCACTCTCACCACGTTTGCAGACTGACGTTGCCACTTACAGAGCGGCCTATGGCTTGTCTCCTCTATCTATAATATCTCTATGCTTTTATCGGGACTCGATTTAGTTTATTAAATGTCTACACCGCAGCGCTACAATTGAGATAACCAAGTTGACGTCACAGGCCATGTGGTAGGGATAGACTGTTCTCGTTTTCAACACATTCTTCAAATCCTTCAAAACAAACGGTCATCATAACCTACAAATTTATGACATTTTATTTTATATTAAAAAATTAAAAGAATGACAAGCGACAAGTAGGTACTCAAAAGAGGCGGAAATTAATTTTGCACTTGAAAAATATAATTATTAATAAATTTATGACTTACTTTTACGCTAGAAAATTTTGTTTTATCAATTTCCCAATGATTCCCATATATTTCTTTCGTCCAAGACCAACCTAACTTACAGTCTATCCCTACCACGTGGCCTGTGACGTCAACTTGGTTATCTCAATGGCTTAACTTGACGAATAAAGCATTTTGCTTTCTTGCTTGCGCAAAACTTCACAAGGGTGAGAGAGACAGAATGTCCTTCATCTCTTTCATTGTGTAAGTTTTTGCGCTAGGAAGCAAAGGTGCAGTCCTACGTTAGCGATTTTGCGCGGTGTAAAGCAGAAATTAATGAGAGAGAAAGAGAGCAGTATACATATGTGTCTCTTTCACTTTCATAATTTTCTGCTTCAGATTGCATAAAACGCCGACGCGGGACACCGTATGATGGAGTAAAAGGAACGGAGTTTTTCATTTTGGTAAAGCTTCAGATATACCTCGTAAAGCAAGCATTTTGCTTGCTTTGCTTGCGCAAAAATTTACAAGAGTGAGAGGGACAGAATGTCCTCCATCTTTTTCCTTCTACTAAGTTTTTTGCATAAGCACAAGCAAGCACAATGCTTCCTTTATGAGGTATGTCTGCACCTTAAGTGATAATTCCCGGAAAACTCCTTGCTTTCTTCAACATATGGCGTCATAATGCGTTAGAGTGAGATATGATTGGAAATGTTCACGAATAGTCATTAAATCAAATATTCTCGTCTAAAACCAAAAGTACCCTGATCCAAAGTGTATAATCTTTGGACATGAGTTTAATCTATTTCAGTTTTTGACGTTTTATATGTTGAGTTGTCATTTAGATAATAATCCTAATATTTAAAAATATATATTTATAGTTTTTATAATATAATTGTGGTAGTCGTCAGGAATTTTTTTTTAAAGAAATGGAAATTAAGTTTTTATCGTTATTTTAAGTCCTGCGCTAATCATAATATTTTAGCCATGCGTAGGTGCACATAGGTGAATGAAGTTCCACGGACGAGTGTAATGCTATTATTATATCCACGTTCTTCGAAATCAGTACCCGGGTGGTTTTTCGAGCAGGAAAGAGGTTAGTTTCGTTGTGTGTGATAACTGCTGATAATCAGTTAAAATAATCTTTATTTTAATGCCGTAAAATCTATAACGTTATTTTGTCAAAATAAAGAAAATGTCGTTGTAAATTCTCTTACAAATCTTTTATTTGGCTCTATTATATGCTTAATATATTTGGTCATTTCGATAATTCGACAATAAGTTTCGGAGCAGCTTCTTGCTTCTTCTCACTTTTTCTGTTACAATCAGATTAGGACCTACGATTTAAATCAACACATTACTACCAATCTAGATTTCCTATTTTTAGCTCTTCTGGAGCGGTTCAGAGTAGATTAGCGGTTTAATTAGATTTGAATGATGAGGGAAACTTTTCATCTACTTTAATGGAAATTCCAATTCTGCTTTTGATTTAATTATTAATTTTCTAAATCTTATCTTGGGTTTCTGATTAATATTTCATATTTTTATCATAAATTTTGAAAAAATTATAGAAAAGGATTACTATTGGAAAATGATGTAATGAAATTTGATAATAAAAATTATTTCCATTAGCATTTGCATTTTGAAACTAAAATATCCTTGATAATTCTTAATAGCATAATGCAAATAACGATATGTAAAACGTTATGAGTTTATTTTTTTATGAAGAGATAAATTATAATTTCTTGTCAATTTATGAATAATACATTTTCAATACCTATCTTAAAATTTGCAATTTCTTATGTTTTATAGTTTTAAACTTTTTTAATTTCTGTTAAATTGTTTCATCGTTTACTTACATCAACATTTACAAACTTATTTAAAAAAACATTTTCCCAAGGCTATGTCAAACTTACATTTAAAGATAAAGCGCCTGTGCACTCGAGGTGTGAAACAGGGGTCTTGGAATTGGTGGTGGGGGAATTTATTGGTGGAAGGGTGGAGGGGCTCGTGCGCCGGTGAACAAATCGTGTCAGACTTAGACTCGTGGCAGAGGGGTCAGCGCGAGGGAAAGAACGGCACGAACTGTTTTCTTGGGCTTGGCGGGTACGTTACATGCTTTAAAATCGCTCCATCGCTCTCAAACACTTTTATTTCCTTTCTCTCTTGCTCTCTCTCTCTCAGACACACACGTTCGTTCTCTTTCTCATTTTTCTCTTATTTTCCTTTAAGGATACTCCATTTCTTCACCCGCACCCACTATAATACTGTATAATACTGAACGGTTGTAGTTGTGCGGGTCCAGTGAAAAGCTATATCGCGTTAGAGCGTTTAATTTTTTTCGATTTCGCCCCTCGAAAAGAGGCGAAATCAAAGCAAGTGACAAAATTTAATTTTAAAAAGTGACAAGAAACTTTTATCACGTTTAAAGGAACACGAAACGAGGAAAGATGAACGACATGGAGGCTTACGGGGACGGATACATGGAGCCGGAGGAAGAGTGGGAAAGGGAGGGTCTCCTAGACCCAGCCTGGGAGAAACAACAAAAAAAAGTGAGTGAAAGTTCTTCCCTAATAGTCTTTTTAATCACAAAATTCATTTCAAGCCCGATTCAAAGTCGGTGGTAATGCAAAAAGTGCAAGATTTTATTTGTGTTTTTAAAAGATTATGGCTGACAGTAGTGTTGTGTTGGGAGTGTTCCTTCGCTAAAGGATTATCTAAAAGAAGATCTATTTACGTTTCTAAGAATATGTAAATATTTTATTTCGTTAAATTACTCTTTAATTGGTCACACACGAAAGGTGCAGTTTTTTTTCTTCATAACAGTGAGTTGTTTCCTTTTGACGGTCAAAAAACAATAAAATTATTTACACTCAACGTGTTTACTCTTCGAAATAAATTTTCAAAACACTAAACTGAATGCTGCAGTCTTGACTTAATGAACCACATTCTCAAAGTGAATATTTTTTAATTTTAACGTCGTCTTTTTGCTGAGTTCTTTTGAATTTAGTAATGTTTTGGAGCAAGTTGAATTTTTTTTCGATTGAACAATGTCAACATTTTTTGTAAAGTTTCATGAGGTTATTTGATATGGCAAATCGTGTTTTAATTGATGCTGCAGAACGTCAAGTATGCAGAGGTGAAGTTTTCCCAATTTTTGGCAGAGGCTCAAGGCCCCCAGGCTCAAGTTGCTTGCTTGCTGCAGCCCTTCAGATTGTATTTTGGGACTTTATGACAAAAATAATTGAGTAGTGACTCACATCGGGGTTACGATTTCATCAAAACTTTTTGAAATGTGAAAGTTCCTGTTTTTGATTCATGCTCTCATTTTTAACAAAGGCGACTGTTTGTGAGATTTTATTCAACTTCTTCCCCGTAGTTCAATTTTTCTTAAATGAATCAAAGAGTAGAATACTGGCGTTCAAAAGTTTCCTGTGAAGAAAGAGAATCTTTCAATTTAACATAATTAAGATTCTGTTTTTCTCAGAATAAATCCATTTCATCTGCACATGCAAATAAAATGGTGTTATTATTTTTTCAGTTCCTATTTTTTGAGATTTTTAAATATTAAAAGTAATATGACTTTCTTGTAATTATAGGTAATGTCTTCCCTAGGTCAGACATTATTTCTCCCAGAAAAGCGACTTTATAAATTAATTTAAAAAGGATTACGATAAAGATGTAACTGTAAAATAACTTAGAAATTTTCTTATAAGATCTGAATCAGTTGACTTCAAACCGGCGCATTCCAGGCAATGACGGCATTTCTTATTCGCAAGTGGGTCGTGTTATAGTTTATTTTACTTGTGTACCAAACAATTCCTTACTTTCGTTTAACAATGTCTTGTGTTTCAAGGCCAATTTGCATATTTTCTTGCATATTTATTTTTCCACTTGGATATTTTTGATCTTTCATTATTCAACCCGAAAAAATCAAGCTACATATCAAAATATAAATTCATTCGCTTTTTGAATGATGAAATTTTTCCTAAAAATTAATTTAAGAAAGAAAATTATCTTACTTAATACAGATAAAAATGTAATAATACACTTGGAACAAATGATTTAATTTTGTTAGGTAATGGAAATAAGAAATGTTGCAAAATAAGACGATCATCGATTTGCTTTACTGGGGCCTATGACGCTGTAATCACTTGACTATATAATCAAGTAATTATTTATCGGTTGGCTTCTGAAGTAAGCGAGGATTGGAGATGAACTCAGTATTTATCTCTAATATGATTACATAGTTTGAAATTAGTGGTTGGGTAGGAAAGTCAAGGTATTCCTTAATCGAGAGTTATCGCACTATCTATTCAATTTTTGATGGCGTGAAGATCGTTAACCTTTGAAAGCTTTAGGCCGCGAGCCAAATCTACGTTTGGAATCGGGTGACCCAGTCATACCATAGTTTGACCAACGTAAGTCGATTGTTATGCGATGATAACAAGCTCTCTTGCTGCGTCATGTTCCTATCAAATCGCCTCTTCTTTCTTTCTATTTGCTCAAGGAATATAGTTACTCGAATTTAATGTTTAATTGCCGCCTTTTTAATATTTTCTAAAACCATCTGATATGATCTAATTCGATTTCCTGTAGGGATTAAAAATACAAACAGATGAAATGTGAATTTAATTGATCCAAGCTTTTTTGATTGTAAGAATTTTTTTTGTAAAAATTAGCAGCATGTCATTCTAGAAAGAATTTGAAATTTATAAATTATTATGTTAGGGAAATTTATAAATTTGAAGATTTTTATAATCATACTCCAAAATAATATTTTTATAATTCCTTATTTGTTAGATTCAAAAATAATATTTGTTAAAATAATTTTTAAAAGTAAATTAAGTTTGAATGGTTACCGAATATCATTTAAGCCTGATAATTATGTTTCTTTATCTTAAACAAACGTTGCAAAAAGTCTGGAAAATGACTCATGTTCTTTTCTAAAGATTAAACATTCTAGGCATTTAATACATTCCAGTGTGTTTTACTTTGAATGGAAAGTAAAAACTTTTTGAAAAACATAATTGCAATTATTCTATAATCATATTACAATTATTCCTTTTCGCTGTTACTGAGAATATTAATTTTCTAAATAATTGTAAAAGAACTTAAATGAGCTTTCAGAACTTAAGAAGGAAGATTTTCATACTTTAGAGTGAATTGGATAATAATTTAACGACTAAGCAGTGTAAGTTGGATTATTGAAGTAATAGAATATCAAATTGAAATAATGCATTTAGTTATCGTGAAGAGCATTCAAATAAAATTGTTGAAATAAGCGTGGGTATATCGAGGTATAGAAGGATGGATGCCTGGCGTCCCATTACGTCATCAACGACCGTCTAAAAGCGACGCCTCACAAAAATATCTCGCAAGATCTCAACGGCTTTCATAAACAAACGTACGAATAGGAGAAATGATAAGCCGATTGAATACCATTCTAAAGATACTAGCATCAATCTATGCTATTTTTACTGCTTTAAAAAATAATCGATCGATAAATTAATCCACGAAAGTCTCTTAAATTTTCTCTAAACTGCGATTATTCTCTTATCAGTTCAAGGAGTTTGAATAAAAATCTTAATATTCTTACATAAGTCGTTTTTTTAAAAATGAATGTCTTCTTTAAATTTAATAATAGAAATGATAATGGTGAGAAATTTTATATTAATTTAATTAATTTTTTTAGGAGTGTAGAAAACATTGAGATTGCAAAACCCGAGGAGGGTATTCAACGTATTCGAGTTACAAGAATAGGAAGTATGATTCAATCATCATTTGGACAGATATCTATAGACTTATCTGCAGGTATTAACAAAACTATCCGGATGCTGATTATGGGTATACCGCAATTATAGCAGAGGTCGTTCCACCGTACATTGACAGTCTACAATTTTATGCTCTGTTCTATTTGTAGCGAACTTCGCTGCCGAAGTTTATGCTGAAAATAACACCCTTCGCATAAGCCATATATTATGTAGTATTACCCCACACATATGCAAAATCACACCTCAAAATGATTCATTCATTTCGGCCTTTTTTGCTAGTCCCCGGAACCATGAAATTGTTAAATAGAGCGAGCCATGCTAAACAGGAACCTGCACTCAATGAAATCACGTGACATACTCATATTGTTAGACTCACTTTTTTCAGAAATAAGTTTTTTTCGCAATCTATGAATTTTATTCAAAATTTTGATCTCCACATTTTTTGGGAGATCAAAAGTAATTTAGATTTGTTTTAAATTTTGTTGTTAGATAAAAGTATTTCAGGCAGATCATTTCTTTCATTCTTCATCTAATAGTTTTAAAAGTATTTTGTGTTAAAACTTTTGACATAAGTTCAATGTTATTGTGTTTTCGAATCTCTCTCTAATGATGACATTGTTAATGCGATACGAAAAATGTAAACAGTTTCAAGTTCCTGAAGAGATAGTAATGTGGTTTCTGGATTGTTCGTATATTTATACCTAATTAAATCGTGTGAATTAGTCATTACACCACGAGGTCTTTTTTTAGTAGATTTTCTTTAGTGCTTCAGAGTTTTCTGTTAATTGGTTTTGCTGTCTAGATAGTGGATCAAACGCTTCCTATCCAAGATGCTTAGATTCTTAGAAAGTAGTTCAGGACACTTGCAGCGTAGTTTTCGAACAGATGGTTAATACCTGGAACTTAGATATCTTTAATAGTGATTAATATTGAAATAATGATCATTTTCAAATGAACAAACATGTTCACGTATTCTTTTTCTAAGAATAGTGGTAGTTGGATAGTTACTTGATTGCATAGATTTAGTCGATTTTTCATCAGGGATTTTAAAAGGAAATGGCCAACTTTTTGGTAAACATTCAAAATATGTAAGGCTAAAAGAAGTAGAGCTTGAACGAAGTTCCATTAGTGAGGCATACCAAGTTAAAATAAGCACAAACTCAGTATCATTTGTTGCACCTTGACCCGACTTTACAAGACTGCAGAGCTTCAGAAATAAATCCGTAAACCTACTACCTGATGGGTCAAAGTCAATGATCGCAAACTAGTTTGATTATTTTTAGTTTATAATTTGAAAAAAATGAAATCTGGTTTTAAACAAGGATAGGAATTTTGAATTTGACATTGGGCTCTATTTATTAAATATTTTTGATTTATGTGATTTTAAAATATTTAAAGAAAATTTAGGTGACGTTTTATATTTAAGGTTTATGAATAATAACGCACTTTAGTTTTGGTAAAGAATTCTTCTGAAAAAGTAGATTTTCTATTTTTTTTATGTAATACGAAGGAAAATTAAATAAATCTTCCGTGTAATATAAATTTGTATTACACCTACTTTCAAGTCATCTTTATCCTCTGATGAAGAGTTGCAACTTGTAATTTTAATTGTAAAAATATTTATTGCATAATTTTCGGTTTCTCCGCTTCATGGGACATTTATACGCGCGGAACGAATATTTATCGCGAACGTTGAGCAATGGCATTTTAACGGTTAAACTCACCTGCTCTTCGTTAATTTGAACTCACCTGTTGTTTCGAACAAAATAATCAAATAAAAAAATAACAAAAATTTATAGAAAATCACTGCGATTTATGAAATAGAAAAATTAAGTAAATTCTACCGGTACTAGATTATATTCAAAAACTTTAGCTTCTTTTAGACTTAAAGATCATTTGAATCCGGTTTTATAGTCCTGGATTCTATATTTTGCAGCTACTTGTGAGTAATAAATAGTAATAAATAGATCCATAACAATTAGAAAAAATACAGGAATTTATTCTTGTTTATTAAGAGTAAAATTTACGCGTTGGTCCTTCAAGGAATTCACGTGAAAAAGAGATTGATTCCAAGCTGATTTAAAACAACAATCAACTGTTAAATGAGTTAGGAATTGATGTTTATAAAATGAGTAGACAAATAATATAATTATAAAATTTAAAAATTTAAAAATATTACAAAAATCTATAAGTAATAAATAAACAAAATACTGTTAGTTTTAGTAAAAAAAAATACATATAATATAAAAAAAAATTTATTCAGCTAAATAAACATTTTAATTTAAGAATCAATTAAATTGATTTGTTTTCAATACGTGCAAATTTTTCTACAAGTCCTCTTTTTGGATAACTCATGTATCTTAACATGCATAATCGGTCGTTAAATAAAGAGCTCGTTATCTAGTCTATTTGCGCTTACGTATGTACACATCACACTTGGAAATGTCATTAAATCGTTCCTCATTCACGGTTATATTAACGGTATAATCATTAAATATCTTATTTGCGTCAATGATACAAAATATTAAAATTATATGATCCATAACGAGGCCTAATATGCAAAAGAAATCTACTCTCTACTCCTTATACTTTTTGCTCCATTTATAAAACTTTACATTATCGTCTAAATTCAATTATTTTCAAGATAACATTCCCCATCAATTAATTATCTTTATCAATACTTTAGGATATTACTTTTAATTGATGCAAAAATATAATTGGATTAAATAAAGAATTGATTTAATAATTAACGAAAAACTTAATTAATTGAAAAGTGAGAATATCCCTAATTATATATATTTTTTAAAACGTGCAAGGACCTGAAAGGGTTGTAGGGAATTCTGGGCACGGATAAATGTTTTTGATATGTGCTAATTCGACTGGTGCGGGAGGAACCGATGTCTTACAAATAGATTGTAGGGACGAAGATGAGGTTAGGGTGGCTCATGTCCAATTTTGGCTCGCCATGCTTTACGCTACCCGTATTAAGTTTCACTCAATAATTTTCTCTTGTAAGAAAAATCTCATTTTTTTACTCTCTAAAAAATTTATCTCGTAAGAAATTCCATTTCTTAATTTGCAGAAATATATCTACTACAGTGTTTCTAAACATACTTCAGAATATTATTTAAACAAATAATTATTTGTTTAACATCCTTGAAATTTTTGTGCTGAAAATGAAACCATTATTTCACTTATACAATAAATAAAATGCTTCCAGAAAGATTTTTAAAATTTTCAATACAATCATTTTACTGATTTCACTATATATGTATAAATATTATTAAAATTAGTTTATCGAATTCGAGTGATATGATTTTGAAAAAATTAATTCAAGTTATTTTATTGATTTAAACTTACAACAAATAGAAGTTACTGTTATTGATGCATAAAACACTCAACAAACACTTAAATTTTGTGCTTTGAGTCGATGTAAAAACTAGTAAATAACTTTGAATTATGAGGACTAAAATTTAGAATTATCGTAATGAATTATTATGACGAATAAATAATAGCAAAATTCGTATGAAAGCATTGCCCGAGCAATAGAAAGCAGTGCTACAGAACCAGGACACTAGATATATATAGCAGGAGGGTTCGGGGTCGTTACTAAAATATACACTAAGCAGTATCAGTGACATATTCAATTTCTTTTTAAAAATTTGTATTTTATTTTTATTTTATACATTTCTAATTCTATTATTTTGTGTAATCGAACTCATATCTTTAATTTAGAGGTCATTATTGCTGCAAAAGTAGTTCAAAGTATTCCAATTTCGATTCTAAATATATAACAGTGGGCATCAAGATGATCAAGTTTTAAATGCCTAGACAATGTATTTCCTCTCAAGAAATTCTATTTTAAAATATACAATCGTCACTATTGTCCAGTTCTAAATTTAATTATAATCTCGAAGTAAATACTTTCATTTTAAATTTATTTATTTATTTTCCTGTAATTCATAAGAAATAATTTGAGCTAAACGTGTACTTTTCAAGAATTATTTTCATTAATTTTTTTAAATGCAAAAATATCTAATAATATATTGGAATTTGGAATTAATACAGAGAATAACTATTCTCCTTTTTATTTATAAGAACAAAGCTTATTCACATTGTCATTAATAAATTAAATTATATTGTTAAATTGTCGGTTTAACATTTTCTTGTTTAAATATCATTTAAAAAAAGTAAAATATAGTTAAAGTTAATTGCATAATATTTTTTGTTACAGTTTTTGCAATGTCAGGAATTTGAAATATAAATTTCTTTACAGAAGTAACTTTTGAACGATTGTGAAATCACCTTGAATTTATTCTGAGAAAACTAAAGATATCTGTGTGTCGTTCCTCTGGAAAGAGGATTGAACATTTATCTTCTTACTCAATTCGTAATCAGTTTTTTTTAAACTTTAAAATTACATTTTTAAATCGCAAGGCTTTAACTATTTTGCACTCCAAATTTTTAGAAAAATTGCTTTGATTAAAAAATGAAGTGTTTTACTGACAACTCTCAAAGAAAACTTACCATAAAGAGTCTTAGTTCTACTGAAAGGACAATATCTCAATTTTACTTAAAAACTTGAAAATTTGTTTCATTTCAGAACATAGAAATTTAAACTGAAACTATTTTTCTGTAAATGGTCCAAGTTTTACAAAAGATTAAATAATCTATGGAACCAAAAATAGAAAATTACTGGAGTGCCTCAAGTTTGGACTCATTCCAAACTTTGAGTTTCTATTTGATCAATGGAATCATCGGTGTTAAGAATCCTGCATATCCAGAAAAACAATTTTTTTTAAATAATAAAATCGTTTGAATGGATAATAAAATTTTCATTGAAATTATTGTAGGAGGTAATTCCCAACACGATGCTAATACTGTTTGAAATAAATAAAATAAAAAAATAAAATTAAAGTAATAATTTGAAACAATGTAGTAATATAATGAAATTTTTTTCCAGACATTCACAGCTTGGTGCAATTCACATCTTCGCAAGGCTGGCACTGCCATCGAATCGATCGAAGACGACTTCAGGAACGGATTGAAGCTGATGCTCCTACTTGAGGTGATTTCAGGCGAGACCCTTCCACGACCTGATCGCGGTAAAATGCGCTTCCATAAAATAGCCAACGTAAACAAAGCTTTAGATTATATTGCCAGCAAAGGTGTAAAACTCGTCTCCATCGGTGCAGAGGGTAAGAATTTTTCTCTTCTAAAATTCCCCTTTCTTTACCAAATGTCTCAATGTAAATTCTGCAACAGAGATTGTTGACGGTAACTTGAAGATGACTCTTGGAATGATCTGGACCATAATCCTGAGGTTCGCTATCCAGGATATCTCTGTTGAGGAGATGACTGCAAAGGAGGGTTTGCTGTTATGGTGTCAACGTAAAACAGCTCCATACAAAAATGTAAACGTACAGAACTTCCATCTATCGTTTAAAGATGGACTGGCCTTTTGCGCTCTCATACATCGTCATCGTCCTGATCTCATTGACTACAATAAGCTTAGCAAAGACAATCCCTTGGAAAATTTGAATACTGCTTTCGACGTCGCTGAAAAGTACCTGGACATTCCCAGGATGTTGGATCCTGATGGTGAGTTCAAACTACAGTTTAAACGTGAATTTAATAAACCTTCGAAACTTAGATCTTTTTAAAGTTCTAAACCCTTTCTAATTCTTTTAAGGTTTTCTAATTTAGGATTTTTATAACTTTTCTTGAATTACTGAGATTTTTATTCCAGCCATGAGGCTGTTGTTGTAGATTTTATTTATATTAGGCCAGCTTAGAAAGGAGAGACTTTTAATAGTCGTCTCGTAAATTTATGATGCGTTATATTCACTAGATTTGATCAACACTCCCAAGCCGGATGAAAGGGCAATCATGACTTACGTATCCTGCTACTATCACGCGTTCCAGGGTGCACAGCAGGTCAGCACAATGAACCGCGTGTTTTGTTCCCCTCACTGAATTGTAAACTCACCCGATTTACAAGCCGTTACAAATTTGTGCTTCTCTCTAATTGCATATTTACCCTTATTTTTCAAGCTTCATTTTCCAATATGTGAGCCAAGAAGATTTGAAGTTTTATTAACCCAATGGTAGATACATCTTCAAGCCCATGTTTTGAATTAATGACTTTTTTACATTTTTTTTTTTTTCATTGTGTGATGAAATTTTTTACCGTTTTTGCAGGAAATGTGTTAGAAACTTGATGTTCATATTAAAGATTAAAATAAATAGGACGTAAATACAAGAAACTTTGTTTCTCAGGCTTGAGGAGATTCATTATTATTTTGATTCAGTAATTGATAAAATAATGGTGCTAGATGTTTGATCTAACCACGCATGGTTTGAGTTTTTTAACTGTGTTTTTTAGACATGCGAAACACAGCAATGCCTGATGAGCGGGCTGTGATGACCTATGTATCATCGTATTATCACTGCTTCAGTGGTGCTCAAAAGGTGTGTCATCTTTTTTTTTTATTGCTACTTATGTTTAATTTTTAACGGGGTTTATTTTAAAAGTCTTTCAACTTTAAACCTGTAAACTTCTTTTGAAGTCGAATTCAGGATTTTTGGATTCAAAGACCTTGAATCTTTTCATTGACACCTTTTCAACTTTTAGTCTTCTTTATTTTTATTTCAAGTTCAGAATAATTTTAAACTGTCAAAAATTCAACACAGTTAAACGTATTGTAAAAATACACCTTTGCATGCAACACATAGCTTTGCTTAGATCCATTAAGCATAAATCATCTTGAGTTTAATACATCAGTTTATGAATACAGGCTGAGACAGCAGCCAACAGAATCTGTAAAGTCCTGAAAGTGAATCAAGAAAACGAACGATTAATGGAAGAGTACGAACGACTGGCCTCCGACCTTTTGGAGTGGATAAGGAGGACAATGCCTTGGCTCGCTAGTCGGCAAACAGACAATTCTCTCGCGGGCTGTCAAAAGAAACTAGAGGAATACAGGACTTACAGACGCAAGCATAAGCCACCTCGTGTGGAACAAAAAGCTAAGCTTGAAACTAACTTCAATACCCTTCAGACAAAACTGAGACTAAGCAATCGTCCCGCTTACATGCCTACCGAAGGAAAAATGGTCTCTGACATCAATAAAGCCTGGAAAGGTAATTTAATGATTTACTCAAGGTATTATAATTATTAGCTATCATTAAGATCTTAGTATATAAAAATGTTGTGCTACATGAAAAAAAATTCCCCTAGGTCTTGAGCTTGCAGAGAAAGCCTTTGAAGGATGGCTTTTATCCGAAATGATGCGGCTTGAAAGATTAGAACATTTAGCTCAAAAGTTTAAACACAAGGCCGACGCGCACGAAGACTGGACTGCAGGCAAAGAGGAAATGCTGACATCTCAGCACTTCCGACAGTGCAAACTTAATGATCTTAAAGCGCTAAAAAAGAAACATGAGGCCTTCGAATCTGATCTCGCTGCACATCAAGATCGTGTTGAGCAGATTGCTGCCATCGCTCAAGAGCTAAAGTAATCTCTTTTCCTTTGATGATTAAAAATACATCTTATTTTCTACGCCGATTAATAAATAATGATTTAAATATTTTACTTGTAGCACACTAGAATACCACGACAGTGCTTCCGTAAATGCTAGATGCCAACGCATTTGTGATCAGTGGGATCGATTAGGAACACTCACCCAACGTAGACGTCAAGCTTTGGATGAAGCTGAAAGAATTCTTGAGAAAATTGATATCCTACATTTGGAATTCGCTAAGCGAGCAGCGGTAAGATTATCAATTTGATTTGAATCACTTTTATTTGACTTTTCATTAATTTAATGTTTTTGTAGCCATTCAACAATTGGTTGGATGGAACGAGGGAAGACTTAGTGGACATGTTTATTGTGCATACGATGGAAGAAATTCAGGGCTTGATGGACGCTCATGCTGCTTTCAAAGCAACCCTGGGAGAGGCTGATAAGGAGTACAACTCTATTGTTGGTTTGGTTCGCGAAGTGGAGTCCATAGTCAAACAATTCCAGATACCTGGAGGTCTCGAAAATCCGTACACTACGCTGACTGCTTTGGTAAACATTTTTTATATCCAATTAGTCTTTAATAAATATATAAAACCGTTTGAATATGGTTTATCTAATTTTCATTTTCTAGGACCTTACTAAAAAATGGAGTGACGTCAGACAATTAGTGCCACAGCGTGATGGAACATTGGCTGCAGAACTTCGCAAACAACAGAGTATCCTTTTCAGGCAGATTTTTCATATTATTAAACTTTAATATTCATTATAACTTTCATTTTGTGAAATTATTACAAAATCTTTAAAATGTATTGCAAAGTAATTCTTGGATAAAAAACAATTCCTTAACCATCTGAACAGATAATGAATTACTGCGCAGACAGTTTGCAGAGAAGGCTAACGCCGTTGGTCCCTGGATAGAACGCCAGTTAGACGCTGTAACCGCAATCGGTCTCGGACTACAGGGAACTCTAGAGGATCAACTTCACCGACTCAAAGAATACGAGCAGGCCGTCTATCAATATAAGGCACACCTTGAAGAACTGGAGAAAATCCACCAAGCCGTACAGGAAGGAATGATCTTCGAGAATAGATACACACAATACACTATGGAAACCCTTCGTGTCGGGTGGGAACAACTTCTTACTTCGATAAACCGTAATATCAACGAAGTAGAAAACCAGATTCTTACCAGAGATTCTAAGGTATTTTTTAGAAATTCAAACCTTTTGAGATACATGTTTATTGCATTCCAAATTTACTGATATTTGAGTTTACTGGAATTTAATTATTTTAAAATATAACTGATATGATTTTTTTTCGTCTTTTAGGGAATAACGCAAGAACAATTAAGCGAGTTCCGAAGCAGTTTCAACCACTTCGACAAGAACAGAACAGGCAGATTGGCTCCTGATGAATTCAAATCGTGCCTTGTATCCTTGGGATACTCCATTGGAAAAGACAGACAAGGCGATATTGACTTCCAGCGCATTCTAGCTATTGTTGATCCTAATAACTCGGGATACGTTCAGTTCGATGCGTTCCTAGATTTCATGACGCGTGAATCCACTGATACAGACACTGCTGAGCAAGTCATAGACAGTTTCCGCATTCTGGCTGGAGACAAGGTATTGTTAAATTATTTATTTATAGAGTTAATTTATTGAATAACTTAAAATGCGAATAAATCACAAAATGAATTTATAAGCTTATTTATCAGAATTACAATTTAAATATTACAACTGCTATAATCCTAAAAAAATTTTAGCCTTATATTCTGGCGGACGAGTTGAGACGAGAATTGCCACCAGATCAGGCAGAATATTGTATTCAGCGAATGCCTCCATTCAAAGGACCCGGAGGAGTTCCAGGTGCTCTTGACTACCGCTCGTTTTCCACTGCTCTTTATGGCGAATCTGATCTTTAAGTTCGCTTTTGTAGGCCTAAAAGAGAAATTGATATACACGACACACTTACAGTTTCTGTCCCTCGCCACTGAAAAACAATCGGCAATGTTAAGATCGAATGCAAGAAAAGTCAAAGTACTTAATGAAAAAGAATGTTAATAGATGGGAAACCCCCTTAATACACGCACAACGGTAACCGACGTGCCTTGTGAGGCACGAAAATCATTAAAAGAATGCTGAGAAAAAGAAAACTTTCATTTCGAATTCAAGAAGCATAATATTCCTGAGGATATTACTATTAGGAGGCATTCATCTCAGTTTAAAATTTGCAAAAATATCTTAAGAAGTGTCTTCTGCAGTACATATGCTTACTAAAGAGACAATAATATTTTTGTATCTCGTATTGCGTAGTCCAGAAAATAATACGCGATGCGTTTAATGCCGAAGATTTGATGCAATCATATCGATAAGCATTAAAGTGTATAATTATGATCAAATCGTTCGCCAAAAGCTAATCACTGAGCCTAAATAATTTTTTAATACTAGGGTAACTTCTAAATTCTTCAGTGATTAGCTCAAGCCAAATACATTGCAATTCGTCATATCTAACTCTCGAGAGCACGAATTCAAATATTTTCAAATTTCTTCTTATTTACATAAATTGAAAAAAAATATCTTGCACATTTTGCAAGGAAAATATAATCAATTTTTACTGGGATCCGTGTTCACAAGAGGCCTAGAATTGCAAAGAAATTTTAATCGAACAACGAAATGTCAAAATTGATTGACCCTCTCGCTCTGAGAAACCACAAAATGAAAAAATGTAAGATCAAAATCGAATATATACATATTTTTTTATAAAGACGGTGATAATATTGCAAACCGTTGATGTATTTTATAAATCGTATATTGAAAATACGCGAAACGATGCTAAACTACAAATTATTTATTTATTTGATTTATTATTTATTAATATACCCATATTAAATTAACGTAGTAAATGAAAATTTCTCTCAAAATATTTATTTTTTTAAATATTTGCCGATGCGATTGGACTGTTGCGATGCAATAGCCAAGCACAAAATAACTACGTAAGCAGCTGCCATCGCCTGTTACGTCTAGTAGGACACATTTATACGTATAGTTATATCTAAATAGTTAAATAAGTCATTCATCTGGATCATTTTTGGAACATCGTTTAACTGAAGTTGTGTGAAACGCAATTACTTATCAAAAGATTACAGAATAAGTTTTGTTTGGCTTTCAAGCTTAATGCTTTTTGAGAATCTGTCTTAACGTAGTTTGAGACTTTTGTTACAGGATCCGACTCCTCGTTTTGTTTTTAATACTATGGAAAATTCGATTGGCAGCTAAGAATCAGGTTTTTCTTTAATTTGAGAAACTGTATTTTATTTGTTTTCATTAAAATCAAGTTGTACATTGTAAATTAATTTTGGACGTACTTTTTTTTGCAGAATAATAATAATTCAGAGGCAGACTTCAGAAACAGATGAAAGTCTCAAACTGAAACTTTTATTTGTTTGTATTATTTCGGATTATACAATCTATAAATTTGCATACATTTACATTCACTCACATGAACATACTTTCGTAAATGTAGTGTTTCAATTTAATATAAGTGTAATTTAATTTAAAATTACTCCTTCTTTGATCAATCATCCTGCATCGCATTACATCGATTGAATATATTTCGTCTGTCTATTTTATTTTCCTGTACTGGTTTAATAACGAACATTATTGTTTATTGTACAATGAGGAAACTAAATAATAAAAAAATGTTCTGCAATGCTGGAGAAGTATTCAAAATTTGCTAGAAAGCAAATTATCTTATTTACTTTACTTGAATCGAATTACGCATGAAAGGCATGTGATGCTTAGTAAGGTAGTAAATTAATTTTTTTTAGGTTTCTATATGTTCACATCCAAATAAAATTTTGTTTTAAAAATTTGGTAAATGGTAGAGAAGATAAAAAGAGACATAGATAGACTATTTTAAGTTTGGAAAATGAAAAGTCCAATTATAGCAAAATATTTCGGTAAATTTTTTCCATTAACAAAAACAAAAGTAGTCTCCTAGGGAGTTCAATAAGTTCGTAGGATAACAAAGAAAAAACAACTTTTTTAGGAAAAATCCTATTTATTCTTTAACTCTTCAACACAATCTCCTTTTAACTCGATACACTTAGTCCAACGATCTTTCAACATTTCGATGCCCCTTTTGTAATACGAATTGTCAAGGCATCCAAAATAGCCATCAGTTTCCCATTTGACCTCTTCATTTGATGAAAATTTCTGTCCCTGGAAACATTTCTTTAAGTTTGGGAACAGATAAAAGTTGCTGGGGGCCAGATCTGGAGAATAAGGTGGGTGGAGAAGTATTCCGAAGCGTAATTCATTGATTTTTGCCATCCTTTTTATCGATTTGTGAGCTGGTGCACTGTCTTGCAATAGTACATTGTGCAACTAGGGAAAAAAAAATTTATTTTGCGAGTGTGAAGTTTGATGCCCGAGCAAAGCGAGAGTAACAACCACACGAGTAAAATAAATGTTTTTCCCATGTAGAACACGATTTTTTTTCTACTAGCGGGTCAGAAAGTGGATTTGTTTGCCCCGCACGGGGCAATAAAGTCCACTTTATGGCCCGCTAATAGAAAAAAAAAATTTCAGCTTTTCCAGCCGATTGTTGTGTTTTTGTTCGCTTTTGTGCAGTTTCACCGGGTCCTACCCACTGTTTTGCTTGTTTCGATTCTGGTGTGTAGTGGTAAATCCATATTTTATCAATGATCACTAATCGGCGCAAGAAATAGCTTGGATTACAGTTTTGTCCCATTAGGAAACAGTGTTTTCATAGCGCCTCTTTTGAAAATTCGATTTTCGGTATCTGCAAAGCGGATTGAAACTGCAAGTTCCAACCCTAGGGTTGAAACTTTAAAGGTAGGGTTACAAATCGCTGTTTCAAATCCTCAAAACAGTTGCTATGAAAAATAATATACATTACTCGAAACAAAACACAGTGGATACAACTCGTGTAACTGCTGCCCGAGCGAACTCGTTGCAATCGCTGTTACACGAAATTCACTTTTTTCCATTTTAATAAAAAAATCAAAACTTGTTTGCTTCTATCGTCTGTAACTTTGAAAGTAAACCATGGATAATAGACATAAGGAGACCAAACTAATGTAACTGAAAATGAGCATCTTTTTGTCGGAAGTACATTTATTGAGTACGGGAACTTCCCAAGAGAGGGCGCTCTTGCAAATAGCGTAAAAAATGAACTCTTCGGGTACTCATGGTTATACCCAGTTATACCTTTGCAAGCATGCAGGTTGTCATGGTAACATTTTATATTAATAAATTCTGTTTGTTATTCTTTAATTATATCAAATATTGATGACAGTGCAGTGCTTCACCATTTGCGGAACGTCTCGACCGTGAGGGTTGACCATTGGTTGGAGTGAGACGCAACTACTTTTGTCTTACTTATAACAATAGCCAATCCTGACGGTGGAGACGTTCCGCAAATGCTGAATCACTACACTGCCTTCAATGACAGGTACATGATGTTTTCCTAGTTTTTATCGATGAAAATAAAATTATTGTATTTATTCCTACACCTACTATTCCAAATTTCGCCACAGAATCATCATTGCAATGTTTTAAATGTTTTTTTATCGTTCTTAGCCATAATAATGCGAGCTCAGAGAACGGTCAGAAAACAGAGTATTCTCCGCTAGGGAACAGAAGGGAGCGGCCATTTTTTTACGCCACTTACATTCGCGCCATCAATCAGGAAGTTCTTGTACCTTTTCCATGTACTTCAAACAAAAACGACCTCAACTTTTATGAAATTCAAGCATAAGAGATTGGACTCCTTATGTCTATTCTCCATGAAGTAAACAATGAAATGAACTCAAATTTTGACAACTGTCGTCTGAAAATAAATCACTGATCTCTATAGTCTATAGTACAGTGGATAGTGGATGTGTACCGTCAGATGTCAGAAACGTACCCAATTGAAAGTGATGACCTGTGGTGATGGCGGCCATCTTAATTGAAGCCTCAAAGGCCTTCAATGTGGCGACGACTGTTTAAAACAAATCGTTATTGTTTTACAAAACCGCCTCAAAGGCTTTAATAAATATGGCCGCTAATTGAGCCCGTTTTCGCACTAAACCAGCCATAGTGATACATCATCCAGTGTACTACAGAGATCAGTGAATTAAATATGTATAATTTTTGTTGCCTGTCGCGTTTCCACACGAAATGAGATATCGATTTGAAGTCTGGGGAAATTGAATAAAAGACAATGAAGAAGGTTTTTCTGATCCTAAGTATTTATAAATGTAAAAAAAAATTTAATAAATAAACATAGTTGTGCGAACACCGAATGTCTCCATAGAATTCTGTATCCCTTGTAGAAAAAAATAATTGGACCCGATTGGGACTGATTGATTCGATTGACCCCATTTCAAAAACATCATTGAAACCAATCTATTAATCGAATTCAAAATGGTCTCGCCTGATTGAATCCGATTAATAAATCGATTTCAATGATGTTTTTGAAATGGGTTCAATTGGATCAATCGGTCCCAATCGGGTCCAATTATTTTTTTCTACAAGGGATGTGCAGGATTTAGCAGCATCTGTCATGGTAAATGCAGATTCCTTGAATGTTTATTTTATAACAAACTTTTTTTTGTTCACCTAAATGTGCGCTTTCACTCACACTTTAAATTCTACTTTATTTGCATCTCCCTAACTTTTTACCGCTTTCTTTTACCTTATAATTTTAAATTTGGACAAAAAAAATATCGTTCCGAGGACAGACTTGATCACGTGGCCCATTTAGGACATGGCCTTAAGGACATATGATATTTCGGAAATTAGCATATTTTATTGATTTCAGGTTTCTACTACTATAGGTTAAAGGAGGGCACACCAGTAAATTTACAACACTATAATTAGTAACAAGTGCATTATATTACTTAAATTTTCTGTTTCTCTTTTGTAACTGGCTTCTAATTTGTAAATGCTTTTAATCATCTTCTTGGTGTGTTTCGTATTCCGAACTTGAATTTAGTTGGTACGTAATTTAGGGTGCGTCCCGCGTCAGAGTGCCGTCCCATGTGGGCGCAAAATGTAAAGCAGAAAACAAACAGCCAATTAAAGAAAAGCTTGAGATTTCTTTCTTCTTAAAGGCTTCTGTAATTGGCTGTTCTTTTTCTGCTTTGCATTTTGCTCCCACATGGGACGGCACTCTCAAGGTGAAATCCGATGACAGCAGAAAACGCAAAGCAGAAAACGAACAGCCAATTACAGAACAGCTCCAAGAAGAAAGAAATCTAAAGATCTTCTGTAATTGGCTTTCCGTTTTCTGCTATGCGTTTTCTGCTGTCATCGGATTTCACCTTCAGCGTTTTTGCGCGGCGTAAAGCAGAAAATGATGAGAGTGAAAGACACATAGATATATCGCTCTCTTTCTCTCTCTCTCTCATTATTTTCTGTTTTACGCCGCGCAAAAACGCTGACGTGGGACTGCACCTAAATAAACTACGTAAGATACATAGGTTTTCTACACGTTACGTCACAAACAGTTTTCGACGTGTAGTTGCCCAACTCAGACCCTAAAACATCTTCGCGTGGGAATTTACCTTAATGGCGTACACATATAAACGTGTATATAGCTTGTAGTACGTTGTGTGTAAGAATCTGCAATTAACTGGTTTTTTCGTCGAGGGAGAAGGAAGCAACAAATTCATTCCATTTCGTCACTAGACAAATTAATATAGATTCAAACGCAGTCGGTCCTTTTGTTCCATTTGCGACTCGGGTAGGTGTGGTACGGAGTTCGCGAAGCCCAGGACACCCTGAGATTCTCAGTTTTTTATTGCTTGGATGACGCCGGCCGCCCTGAGCCTTGGAGCCTTGGAGCCTTGAACTGCGAAAGGCCCTCAGGCACAAGCGCGACCAAGGTAAGGAACACCACACATCTCCCAAGCATAGCTCTCAAAAAATTTGTTTTATAGGATAATCGCATCATTTTTACCATGTAAACTGATAACTTTATTCTTAAATGATATCGGTTGCAGCCAGTGACATGATGTCATCGTTGCCTAATCTACCATTTCGAGGCAAATGCTTCGCAGCATATTTAACTTGTATACTAATCACATATTCATGCATCGAATCAAAGTATAAGTGATTTATAAACTTAATAATAATTCTCAATGGCGTAAAAAGTTTGACATATGCTTTCAACGATATATCTTGGAACGTAAATTTCAAATTATGCTACATTTTTGGTAGCAGTAAGCTGGTGGGAATCATGATATTAAGTTTAAAAAAACGAACGTAATATATATTACGTCTGATATTGTAATTATTTTGCACAATGATTCAATAATTAAGTTTAAATTATTTTTGATGACAAAAATAATATTTACGATTTTTGAATTCTTGAAAATCATACTGAGTATTTACAACATAACCTCACATTTAAAAGGAACTTGGCAAATTTTTCCTGACCAAAATTCTATAAAAAATAAATATAGAAATATAGTTATGAATCAATTCACTAATTAGTTAATCATTTTATTTATTCAATTTGGTTTAATTATTTCTAGATTTAAGATTTATATTACGCTTTCAAGACTAAATCATATACAAGACATTGCGTCGCTATTGCTGCAACCTGTATTGTTGATCTTACGTTCTATTCATTGAACATCTGATCATATTTCTGTATTCTATAATAGCAAATATAATCCTGTATTATGCGTTCCCATCCTCTATTTTCATTACTCCAAAATGTATCCTTTCTGTTGATCAATAATCTGTTTCCGCTCGGTCCAACACCCATTCTTTCAGGTTCAAAGTTCGCTCGCTCTAGTACCTAGTGATGTACAAACAGTTCGCAGTTTGCCAGTTTTTCTTAGTTTGTGTTGTGTTCAAGTTGAAAGTTCAGTAAAAAGAAAAAAAGGAAACAGTTCGTGTAGTATGCCCTAAAAAACTCTACATTTTACCTGTGAAAAGTTCAGTTGATGTATAACGTATCAAAAGTAAATGAAAGTTTCCGACGTGCTATAAAATGTCTCACATGACATGGATCGCGCGCGTTGCACCTTCAAGAGCGAGTTCCGCATGGGCTCTTTTTGATCCAGGTAAGCCCTGCGATGCTACTGATGTAGCTTTAAGCGCTACACTGGTAGGTATCCGGGACTCACAGACTTTCTCCTTTTTCCCCATAAAAATACTTCGAAATAAAAAATGTCCCGTAAACCTAATATCCTCTTATTCTAGAAATCTTTTGCCTTTACTTTAGAACTCTATGATTTAAATACAGTAATTCAACCTTTTTTTGTACGGAATATTTTAAATCTTAGAAATTCTCCCAAGAAACCATTGATTTTTTTGAAATTGAAATAAAAACAGCTGTGAGCCCTGTATCCATAACCCTTCAAGCATTAGCGATTTGGTTCTTATATCCACTTATAAATTGTACCATCATATGGTAAATCAAGTATTGTTCTGCAAATGTATCCATAGAAGCTGTTCTTGAAGGGATGGACATATCACGAAGTACGAATTTATAATTCAGCTTACAAGAGAAGATTTCCATGTGTACCGTCGTTTTCCCCGCACATATTCTAATTTATTAACTTGTTCACAGGATAAACAACATGTCGGACTCCGGTTCTGAGAGTTCTTCTACTGAAGATTACGAAGAAGGTCGTCGAAGTGTTACACCAGATACAGTGACATCTCAATCGCCACGTCGTTCTCCTCATTCAGACAGAAAAACCCCTTCAACAGAGGCATCGTTCCATGCCCGATCGCCCACTTCTCCATTATCTGACCGGGGTTCTAAATCTTCAAGATCTCCAGCCCTATCCATAAAGTCACCCGGATATGGTCCTTCTTCTCCAAAGTCTGTCCGATCCCCGAGCAATTCACCAAGATCTAGCAAAAGCTCGCACAAATCGCGCTCGCCATCTCCAAAGACATATAGATACAATGAATCAGCTGAATCACCGCGATCGAATCACAGTTCCACTCAACACAAGTCGAATCAAAGCTCTCCTCAGCAAAGATCAAATCAGAGTTCTCCTCAGCGAAGATCAAATCAGAGTTCTCCTCAAGGAAGATCTAATCGCAGTTCTGCACAACCAAGGTCACCAAGATCACCAAGATCACCATGTTCGCCTAGTGCAGGGTCTAACCACAGCTCTACCACGCAAGCAGGGTCCAACCGTAGTTCTCCAAGACAAGAATCTCATCGGAGCTCACCTCAATCTCCAGATAATAACAGCAGATTTGAACACACTGGTCCCATGTCGCCAAAATCTCCTCCGATGGGAATTGCTTCACCAAAATCCTACGTTTCCGGTCCAGCCTCACCAACTTCCCCTAAGTCACCGCTGGATCGAAACAGCGAATCAAGGCCAAGTTCTCCAAGATCGCCAAGATCCCCAAGGTCACCAACAACTCCAATGTCACCAACAACCCCAAGATCACCAATGACTCCAAGGTCACCAAGATCTCCAAAATCCCCGAGATCTCTAAAGTCTCCAAGATCTCTGCGATCTCCAATAACACCAAGGTCGCCAAAATCTCCATCTCCGAGATCTAGGCATAGTTCAGCAAAGTCTCCAATTTCTGGAAGAAGCTCTCCGAAGTCCCCAAAATCTGCAGAGGGTAATAGATATTCCGAGAAACACACACCACCGCGTTCTCCTGTGAATAACCGGACTTCTTATAAAGATTTAGACGGTGAACAAATTTCGGATGGAGATATGGACGACTCTCAATCGGCACATAAATCTAAACCCACCCCAATTACTCACGGAGAGGATTTATCGGATGTTTCAGATTTAGAAAGTATGGAAGACGAAGCAGATCGCGATCAGGCACAAAAGAAAATTGAGGAAAACGTTAAAGAAGTAGAGTATTCCATTAGTGAAAAGAAAGAAAGAGACGAAAAAACTGCACCTGTGAGTCTGGTGGAGGAAAATGAACAGCTGGATTTCGAAGCTGATGGACAGTGGAAAGATGAACGTGAAGAGGGTACGTAGAAATAAAACATAATTAGCTATAAAAAAAAATTTAGATTTTTCCATTAAGGGTTAATTATTATAATTGAATTTATTCAATTATTTTGTATTTCAGGGGAGACAGAACCAGCGCCAGTGAAAGAACCAAGAGAGACTAAAGATAAGGAATCAAAGGACAAGGATAAGGACAAAGATAAGGCAAAGGCGAAAGAATTAGGTGAAATAAATGATAAGGAAGATGGCGAAGAAGAAGGAGAAAAAGTGGAATCTGAACTAGAGGAAGGTGAACTCAGTGATGGAGATGAAGCTCGACCTGAGGAAACGGAGCCACGACCAGTTTGTCGATTTTATAACCGCGGTCAGTGTACCTGGGGTGTGAGTTGCAGATTTTTACATCCTGGTGTTACTGATAAGGGCAACTATACTATGTTCGATATGGTCAGACCCATGGCTTATCCTCCACACGCTGGACCTACCCATGAATTTAGACCCCATATCGAAAGACCAAGCTTGATGCGACCACTTCCTGGTTTTTCGGGTCCACCACATGCACCAAAAGTGGAAGATCTCGCTTCTGAATCACCTTGGGAACGTGGATTGCGTCAGGCTAAAGAAGTGAGTACTCTTTAATTATTAATAGATGATATAAAAAGTAATATTGCACTCCCAAATGATTTATGTTAATAATTTAATTTGAAACGCTTAATTTCAGATGATGAGGAAAGCTAATAAACGTAAAGAATCAGATATGGACTTCGAGGAGAAGAAAATGAACCTTAGCTTAGGTCAAGAAGAATTAGACAGAGAAGCTGGATATTACGTTAGACCAGCGAGTCCTGAACCACCGGTTGAAAGATGGCCGACAAGAGAACCACCTCCACCTAGGGTTCCTCGAGGTGCACCAAGAATAACACCAGATCATTACGTGGATGAACCTGAAGGATATTATCCTCCGACTCCGCATGAGTATTATAGGTAAAGCTTATAATACTGAATTCTTTAGATTATATAAATCAATTCTCTAGACTCATTAATTTCTATATATGTTAAAACATAGTAATCAATTATTGAAATCGAGTCATTTTATTTTATTTTAGGCGAGTCCACTATAAATCTGAGAGCAGAAGTGGAGTGGAATACAGAGAACGTTACGACTATCACGCAATTCCACCACGCGGGGCACCTCATTCTACTTCTCCACCACCGCATCCTCGTGAACGCGAACGGGATAGAGAACGTGATCGTGAAAGGGAACGCGAATATTATGAGAAATATGAAAAGAAGCACAAGCGACCTTCAAGAGAAGTTATAGTAGAACGAATCCCATCGTCTAAAACCTGGAGGGAAGAAGAACCACCCCCTGTTGAAAGAGGACGTGGAGACGAATGGGCTGATCCTTGGATGCGAAGAAAATCGCCGGGTTCTGTTCGTAGAAACCGCCCATCGTCAAGGAGATCTCGAAGGCAGTCTTATTCTTCTGGTTCATCTTACTCTTCTAGCAGGCAAGTTTTGTACAAAATAGTTTTTTTTTCATATTTTAAAATTTGCTTTAATCTTAATTCAGATCATATGTATATTCTCTCAATAGTTCTGTTTTATTTTAAATTATTTTTAGTTGGTCTTTTAACATTTCAACCAGGTTATACATTTTTTAGCTCTAGCCGTAGTTCGAGCCACTCTAGCTACACTTCTTATGACTCCCAATCCAGGTCCCGCTCACCTTCCCCTCCTTCTAAATCCCGAGTTAGCTCGAAAACAAAAACACCAACTACACCTCCAGCTGTGACTGCACAGCCTTTGCGTGGTGCCATGCTGATGAACCCACCCGCACCCTCTCCTCGAGGAATTAAAGGAAACGTTTCTCCAATTGGGACTCTTCACCGTCGAGCCGGGCTGAATCCTCCGGCACCGAGTCCGTTGACAACTCATCCGAGGCATCATGATAAAGCAAGAGATAAAGCAGCTCTTGCAGCAGCTGCCGTAGCGAAAGTTATCAAGAGCCACTCCAGATCCAGGTAATTAAATATGCACATCTTAAGGTAGTACGGACACGATATCGTTTTCTCAGGAATTTTTTCAAATTAGATATATACATTTATTAGTATATATAATATACATATGGATTTCAATTAAAAAGAAAATTATTTATAGAATTGATATTTAAATTTGAGTCGTTACGGTGTTTATGTAACTTTGTATTCAATCTACTATTTTTATAATTGAATTATACATAGAAATCAAAAATGAACTTTAAAAATATAAATGATCGGTATAAATATTCAAAGATATAAATTGAATTTCTTTTGACGTCTTTTCATTAGACAAAATATTTTTCTTGTATTTCCACTCATTCGATAATATTAAAATTTAAGTGAATATTTCGAATAAAAATTGTAATTTTTACAGATCTTCTCACAGTAGCTCTGGTTCAGATAGTAGTGGTAGTAGCAGTGATTCGAGTGAATCTAGCTACTCATCCTCATCAAGTGAAACACGAAGAAAGAAGGGAACAACGCCACCAGTGCGCAAGGATTCAAAAGCACTTGACGCCCTGAAGGTCAGTGGTGCAAAGCAGCAGATAAAATTGACTTTGAAACCTACACATAGTGGTACAATAGTGAAGAAAGTTGATCGAAGTTCGTCGATCGCTGGAAAAAAGAGAAGTGCGGAATCGCCACCTATGAGTGATAGTAAAGCAAGCGTAGCTGCTGCTGCTGCCAAAGCTGCAAAGAAAGCGAGTTCTCGTCGCGAAGAGCTTTTAAAACAACTTAAAGCAGTAGAGGATGCCATTGCTCGAAAGCGATCTAAAGTGTAAGAAATTATGCTTCAAAAATCACTTTAAATGTCTACGTTGCTTTGACTTTGCGTTACAACATTATGAAAATAAATATTATCTATTATTTTAACCTTAGTAAAATCTCATAGTTTGCAGTATGTTAAATAAAGGTTGTCTTCGTTTTTTATAGCAAACTTTGATACACCTTTTTATTCGATAAATATCTGTTTCATTCTTTGAAGAAAGTACGTATAAATCAAATGTTTGTTACGTTTTCTTGGCTTAGCTACAATGTACACAATTAGTATTATAAATATTTAGCAATAGGTTTCAAAATTCAAAAAAAAAAATAAAGGTGAAGATAAAGGAGACACATATAGTTATTATAATTTATTATTTAATAAATAATGATTTAATAGTGTTACAAAGCGGGTAATTGGTAGTGTGGTGGTCTAAAACCTTCAGGTACGTCGCACAACCCAATTATAATCAATATGAAAGCTTTAAAAAATCTTTTTGTTCTGGAATGCTTTTATAGCTGCTGATTCTCAGTCTTTTGCACTTCATAATTGAGTGAATAATTTTTAACAGCTTTCGTAAAGAAACTAAACCTTATATTATTTGTTCAATATTACACAAAAAAATTAAAAATAAGTGTTAGCTGCCCAAATTATTGCAATTTTTAATTGTTAAATAATATATTTCTTTGCAATAATTATTTCGAATGCGGAGTATAACTTTGAAATATAAATAAGCACTTTGTTACGTCATGGCTAAAATTTTTGTATCTACATTTTTTAATCAATAAATAAATCAAATTTTAAGAATTTTGATCAATTTTAAATTGAGATAGCAGTTGCTCTAACAGCGGCGCTTAAAAGCGGATTTGGATCGGGTTCTTCAGTTAAGATGACAACTTTTGTCCACTCTCGTCGTTTGTTACTTTGTCGTAACGCGTCGATAACTGCTTGTACATAAAGACCATCTTCGAAAGTTGCAGCTGAAGATACAGGTTCCTTAATCCATCCCCTTTTGTCCTCGACTGGCATGAAGGCTTCTTTCAGAGCGCCGATCATTTTTCTGAGACCTTTGATATAAGGTCGGGGAAGGAAATCAGCAGAAAAACGTGGCTCCTGGAGATTCTCATCGTCTACATATAAAACTTCTTGCTGATCTCCACGAAATCCATATAGCTCGCCTCCTCTGACGATTAGGTGACCTCTAGGTCCACAAAGTAATATCTCTTGGGAAAGTTGACCTTGAAGATGATTACTCAGAGTCGCTGTGACGAGGGTTCCGCCATTTAGCTCTAATTGAAAGGTACAGAAATCCGGAGCGGTTACATGACGAATCCCATTTATGTGTTTTGTGGTTCGAGTGAATGTTCGAACCACTCCGTGCACTCTTGAAGCTCGTTGACCAGTTAGATGATGCACCAAGTCGATTACATGACTCCCGACAAGAGCAAGAATTCCACCTCCCATTGAATCGTCGCACAACCAATCGTAAACTGAAAGTAAAAAGTATTTAAATTAAGTATGCTGTATTTCCTAGTTATATTTACTTCAAAAGATCTGCGATTGTAATATTTTGACAGTGATTTCATAAGAACGGTTAGTGTAATAAATTGTTTACAATGGTTTCAAAAAAAAAAATGATTACCATCATGTAATAAGCTTCCCATTTGTACTCGAACATCGATGACCGCTACAGGTCCTCCAAGAAAACCATCTTCAAGAGCCTTCTTCATTTGTATAAAAGCAGGAAGAAACCTTAAACTATGATTGATAATACTTATCAAAGAAGGATAATACTGAGCTGCTCGAACCATCTTCAAAGCTTCACTCTGACTTAAGCCAGCTGGTTTGTCGCAAACTACATGTTTGCCAATTCCCAAGGCTTTTACTGCAATCTGAGCATGCAAGCTGGGAGAGCACATTATGAAAATTAAATCCACGTCCTTTCTCAAAAGAACGTCGTCAATTCGACTCGTATGAAAGGGAATTTCTAATTCTGTTGCCACCTCTGCAGCTTCAACAATCGTCCTTGCCCATATAGCTTCAATTTTAAACCCTTTCTCCCTCAGAAATGGAATTATAATCTTTACAATACTCCCCGTTCCAAATACACCGATTCCAGGTAACATCGCGTCAGTGATCAATCTTGCAGTACATAAGATAACTTGTTGAACAAATTCTAAAATTATTATCTTTGTTCGAGGGCAAATTACAAACAGTGTAAAAATCCTATCTTAGATATATTAAATTAAACTTCTAAAAAATTAAAAATTGGCATTTTTGGCAAATTTAAACATAACCTCAAATGTAGGACAATTTTTCTGCATTTTCTTAATATCGTTTCTTTTGGGCACTCAATTTTTCTGAATCATTTGAGGTGTTTTACCTCTAAAGGTAATTTATTTAAAGAACAGTTATTACTTGAAACTGCTTCTAAATTGAACAAATTTTAAATACGTAATCGGAATTGACGTTTATCCACATCTATTAGACAGAATTGGTGGTGGGAGCAGAAATGCACAGAATCACAGTTTTAGGTTTTTAGTGCAAGACAATGCCAAATGAGCAGGAGTAAAATTTAATGCCAGATTTCTGATTGGCTGAGATCTACTCCCCGATAGGAAGTTAGGGCTATGCTTAACTAATCAGAGAAATGGCACAAATTTTCACTTCCTTTGATAACTTGAATCTTGAATTGAATGTCGCAAATCACAAAACGCTTTGCCAGGTTGCTCAGGTTGTGCTGTTTGTTCTCCTCCCCCTATATCACATACTAACCATACTATATATATGCCACTATACTATATGGCTCAGCTGTAGGTTTGAAGAGTGTATATATATTTTCGGAAAATTTCTGAAAATTATGGCTGAACATTGCAATGATAAACAATTACAATCTTTATAGCAAAAGTCTAATATAATATTATCGTCCTATTAAAAATGTGATCGTGCATTTGTGTAAATTATTTTAAATTGGTTTTTTAAAAGTGGTATCAAGTGATATGAAGATTTATATATGTATGTAACTTTCTAACCTTAAACAAAAACATCCAATTTCGGCAAATTTTAGTAAGTGAGTAAAAATAATTAATCTGAGCTTCAAATGTAGTAAACGATTTTATGACTCAAAAAATAATGTTTCCATTTAACACAAAATTAAATTCAGAAAATTATTTCAATTATCGAACTATCATAAAACTAGAAGGAAGATATTTTATTCTCCTAAAATTACAACATGTTCAAATTTTTAGTTTTACCAAAATGTTCAGGAATATCGATCAATAATAAAATAATCAACAAATTTCTGTTGTTTTAGTTAAAAATGGATTGTCCATTGCATTTAATAATTCATAGAAGCACATACACATATGATAATCTCATATTTACACCAAACATTGTTACTCAATACCAAAAAGATAATGTCAAGAACGGAAAAAATTTTAATAAGAGCAGTTTGCCAGAATTTAGAAAAATATTTCCACTGCGATTGAATCAAAAAGGACTTAATGCATATTTGGTGTCTGCTTACATAACGACACTAAAGAGGTCAAATTTGTATCGAAACTCCGCGATACGGACATTAATTAAATTTTCTGCAAAAAAAGTTCCCTACAATGAGAATTGGGTTCTTTTAATAAAATTGCGAAATCCAAGGAAACAGTTTTTAGATTACGCATGGTCAGTTTAAAAAATTTTATTTCCCATATTTGATGTTTCGTTTATTAAATGCAACATATCATTGTGAATTTCCTTTAGGAATGAAAGAATTACAACAATGGCTTTGGAAAGAAGGGAAATCGATCACGCAATGTCGTGGTTATCCACTTTAGGCGGAGCATTTTCAGCTTTAGGAGAAAGAATACCTTATTGTGTAAGAAATGCAAGCCTATTTTATCTGTAAAATGTATTTCAGTGTCCCTTTACGTAAAAATAATTTCATCTTCTCAACATTTTTTGAAATTTCAATTTTTCACACTTACTTTATTTTATAGTCATATTTCTAATAGATTAAGTTTCTGTCTTGATCAATAAACATGACAAATAATATTAAAATTTGCGATGATCCTCTCTCATAACCTGCATTTTATTTGCAGGCAGAAGTAGCTGGGAAAATATCAGTGAAACAATTTAAATTGGCTTATCGTTTGGGAGATCCACTCTTGGTAGCCCGTTGTAAATTATACGCAGCTTTGAGTTTAATTCAAAGAGGTGATTTAAAAAGATCAAAGCACATGATTAGAGAAATCTACAAATTCGGAATAAAAGAAAGAGACGTGCGACTTCAAAATATGTGCCAAGGAGTGTGGGCCAAATTGAAATATAGTTATAATATGAGGAATAAATTAAATAGACGTTAACATACTTCTCAGGTATCCGAATGAATGAACTTGGGTTAACCTACGTTTTTGTAAATAAAAATAATTTAATGCTCCGCCTAAGATTTCTAAAAGTTCATAAATAAAAGAGAAAGAATAATAAAACGTCTTTTATTGCAATCAAACACATTTTGTAAAAAAACACTTCATATTATGGCATAGATTTTTCTTTGACTATTCACAGTTTTATTTGGTTAAGGTTCATAGTCAACTAATTGCAATTAATTAGTTAATTGCTCTTTGTTCTGTGCACAAAAACTGCACGGTTTTAAAAATCTATGTTACTTTGTTTACATGGTAAATCAATAAAAACTGTTGTATATTCTTCTATCACTAATACTTTAGCGTTGGCAAGGTTGCGGTATGAAATTGATTAAAACCTACCACATCTATTGGACACTCTTGGTTATCATTGATTAATTTGTTATTACTGAGCTAGAGTTCCCATCGGATCCCAAGCTGGTAAAACAATAGGTTCTTGGCTGAAAACTGCCAACACGTCAGCAGGTACATATTTTTTATCTACAACGACTTCGAAGACAAACTCCATAAACCATTCGGTTGTGCAAACGTGATAACCTTTATTGTCTCCTCGATCCTTGCCCCAGGAATTTTCTATACGGAGTTTTGTAATTTTTCCATCATTCTAAAAAAGAAATTAGTTTCAAGTTTGAAAAATAAATATTTTAAATATATTTCAAATAAAGAAATAGAAATTGCGAAAGTTGTAAAACTTACATCAATGGAAACACCAGTGAACGCCATCGCATGAGTCATCGAGGAATCTCCATAAAGGAGTCTATCAGCTTTAGACAGAGTAATTTGTACATCAGTACCGAACATTGCTTCATAATCATGAACTTTAAGATCATGAATGCCTTCTTTTGCAGCAAAGCGTTTGGAAACTTCACATCCAAACCATACAGGTTCGTTATTCTTTATACTCTCAGCACATAGTTTTAATAATAACTCTGGAGGTTGGTTATTATACAAAGTACGTCTGCCACCTACAACATTCCCCAGACAGTCCAGGGTGTAAAGCTTTCCAAAAGGATTCGTTGGTCTTGGGTCAGTAACGAGACAAACTTTTTCATCTACATCAAAACAAGGCTTGACGTACTTATCATAGAATTCTAGAGGAGTTATGGGTCCGACACTATTGAAAAGTTTCGAACTCGTATAATATTCCCAAGTAAAGGTTTCCGCAGGAATGCCCACGCAGATTCCTATTATTCTGTAAATGACAGTCATTTGATCCTTGATTTTACTCTGGATATCTTCTTTGGATGCTCCATCAGAAATTAAGGTTCTGAGCTCTTTGGCATATTCTCTAAGCTTAGTATTTAATAGATAATTTACACGAAAAGTCGCTTCACTAGTAGATGATTCCGGGAAACATGCTTTTGGAACCAGTCCATGCTTTTTAATCAGGTTGACTCCCATATCCCACTGACCACCGTCGCCCACCATGTCTCTCAAAAGAAAGGAAACCAAGCGTCCGTCTACTGTTTCACCCCTTTGTGCAGTCAGCACAATATTTTGTAAAAAGTAGTTGCATCGCTCAACCTAAAAATATTCAAAGTTAAATTTTAATTCAAATAATAAGCAATTAACTTGAAGGCAAATCGTAAAGTTATTTATAAATTCATTATGTACGAACCTTATCCCAAAAGAAAAGATAAGATTGGCTGAATTCAAATTCTTCCAAATTATATTTCTTCATAAATGGACACCTAATAACGTTTAACATCGCAAAAAGCCAGCAACGCCCCGAACTTTTTTGCTCCGTTACTGGCTTTCCCTCAGGATCGACCTTGTATGTGAAAACGTGTTGGGTGTCCTGTAGAACTTGCCTTGACAAACAGGCCTCATTCGGATTAAATTTTGTGCAAACATTTTGTGCCAAAACATTTCGCGAGTCACTATAAAACTCGGAACGAAGTTTCTTCAAAAAATCATCAGCTAAGTTACCAGCTGTAAAATAAAAAATACCAAATTACGCTATGTAGCTAATTTAATACAAAATAAAATTTATCGTTGAAAAAAAACATCAGTAGTATTAAAAAAGATTTATATTCATTTATATACACAACAATGAATAAAAGTAAAGGTGCTCCAGATATTGAATAAAGATCTTTATCATGAAAATTAATGCTTGAAATCGATATTCTCTATATAAAGAAGAAATATAAATTTATATATATACATAAATTTAAATACTTCCTAAAAATAAAAATCCTTTTTGGGTCTTAGATTAAAGTAAACTTAGTAAGAGGAACACGCCGGAAAATTGTTGTTGGTTGAAAGAAAAGCTTTGTTAGAATTGAGTTAAAATAATGATTAATTAGTTTATTTTTAAATTAATGAGGAAATATAAAAGTTGTAAAAAAACGTGCACATTAAAATAGCTACACAAACTGTGTTAATAACATTGTCCTCGAAGTTAAATATGAGATCATAATAAAGGTGTACACTTTGAACTTCAGTCCCCGGAAACATCAACACGAGAGCGGAGCGTTTTTTGCTCTAGCTCTTGTCTGCTTGATTCATTCAATTCGGTCTCACCTACATTGCTTTAATGTACATTTGATGTAAAAATTTTAATAAAAAAATGTTCGAAAAAATGGCAACAAGAAATATTATTCATTTAAAAATTAAACATACTCTGGAAATTTACAAAAATACAGGTACTTAATAATTTACATTGGTTTCAAATTGTATATCATAAAAATTAATTAAATTTAAATAAAAATTTTTAAGTAGCAACTCCTCAATATTCTTCTATAATTTTATTTTTATTATAGATCGAAGAAAAAATTTTGAAGCTCAAAGCGAAATAACTACTTTTATTATGACCTTTCATAATTAATTTCGATGACAATATCCCTTGTAGAAGAAAATAATTAGACCCGATTGATTCGATTGACCCCATTCCAAAAATACCATTGAAACCGATTTATTAATCGGATTCAAAATGGTCTCGCCTGATTGAATCCGATTAATAAATCGATTTCAATGATGTTTTTGAAATGGGGTCAATCGGGTCCAATTATTTTTTTCTACAAGAGATTAATACCATAGGTTACGATGAAGCTATTTTAGTAAGTAAGTTTATTACAATTTTTATTATTTTCATATTTCTTTACTAATCAATGATTGTTTTAAATTAATTTTAATAAAGTTTTTGCTGAAGAAAGCAGATAGGTTTTGAAACTTTGAAAACGTATTAACTGTTCTTTTCTCTTCTACCCAACAACAATTGTCTGAAGCGGTCGTCCTACCAAGTTTAAATACTTCCAAAAACTGCAATTCTTAGCATTCTGGATCAAAGTTATTGTAAAGATCCCATTGCTACCTGCACCCATCTCACACACCCCTTGGGTTTAGTCAGATTACAGATAATACAGTCCAGTGAAGGAAATAAAGGGATAACGGAAAACCGGTTGACAGCTCTTGCTTTATGCATTTTTCTTTCTCTGCTTACTGCTTTAAAATTGTGAAATTCAACAGAATATGGTCACCTATTTTCTTGGCTCTTTGTATAGCGTCCCTTCACAACTAAATTTATCTTGAAATCTTAAAGCCAATTGAGAATAGAACGACTATTCATAATACTCAGAAAAATTCTTTATTAGTAAGGAAAACCCTGATATTTATTGTTATAATAAAGCATTTTGAAATATATAGAAATATTCATACTCAAAATATAAGAAGGATAAAAAAAATATGTATACATATGTTATTTTAAAACGCTGATCCTTGTTATTCAGATTTTTTAAGTATAAAAATACATTTATCTTGAATATTAGAAACTTTTTGCAATAATTCTAAAAAACCTTTCCATACTCAGCTAGGTTTCTTATCGACCTTATTTGTTTCAGAATACAGTATTGCACATTCTCAGCGTTTTTTTAGAGAAACATTTCACAGTCGTGACTTTGGGATAAAAGAAAAATGTAGAAGAATAAATATTTTAATAGCAAATTATTAGCCTATATACCTATTTGTCAAATAACATCTTAAAATACTGATAAAAATATTGTCTTAAAATTCAAAAGAAAAACTATACCTATTTATTTATTTATCGTAGATGGGATTTCTTTGTCATGTAAGTACTTATTTTCCTTAATTTTGAATCAAAAGATTACGAGTCACGAGTGTATGAAATATCTACGAAAAAGTGCTGGAAATAGTTGAAAAACTGTCATGGCGTCAATTTACTTTCACTTTTAAATGAAAATAAGAAAAAATCGTCGTATAACAAGTGAATAATGCTTCAAGTTTAATCATTATTGACGAAATATATCAAATTACATTAACTTCTTAAGAGCGAAAAAATCATGTTCTCTTTGTTTGTAAAAACTCTGTCTCTTTGTGTCGTGATTTTAAATGACCCACATAGGTATTTCTTGTTTTAGGAACATTATTATTGTTTAATATTTTTGGTTATGCAAATTGATAAAGAAAAAATATTTGCAATATTTTTCATTTCGTTTAGAAGTAAAAATATATTTCTATATAGCAATTCAGGCAATATAATTTAGAATTTAAAATATTGTGAGATATTTGAACAACATTATTTTTTTTTACAGTCGAACATTTTTAATAAACTGTAAAAAATTGTACTTACCCATTTTGTTAAATCACAAAGAAATTTGTAAAGAGAAGGGTAATCAAAACGAAATGACACTTAGGATCGAAGTGAAAGTATTTCTGTGAGTCTCACAACTATCCCCCTGACAGTTTGTTGCTACGAATCGCTATACGAATTACGAATGCATACAAATGCAATGACGCCCACACCCCACACCCCCAGAATGCGAATGAATGTCAACCAGCGCTGCCAATGCAAGAAAATAAAATCAATCTTGAATACTTGAATTTTGAACCTGGTTCACTGTGTCTGTGCAGACTGCAAGTCCGTTTCAGAAAATTACGAATGAGAAATTATGCGTGAGCAGATTTTTTTACCTATAAAAGCCATATAAATTATAATAATTTTCAATAGAAGTTTGAAGTTTTATATCAAAATACATACCATCTATGTAACTTACCTAAGGTAATTTAAGTAACCAACCTTGACTGGCTGAGACGAAGTCACGCGTAACTTACGAGAATTTACGTGAAACAATCCCTAACTCCCGCTAAATTTAAAACTATTAAGTCTCCATCGACCTTAGGACATTAGATTAACCGGGTGATCTGACCAAATTCCTGTAAAATTTTTTGCAAGATATCTCTTTTAGTTTATGAAATATCTTCCCAAAAATTAGGAAAATACAGCAGAAGGCAGTAAAGAACGACTGTCCACTTTTTTCAGTGAACATTTTACAATTAACTGTAATTGTCAATAACTCTTCCAGTTAAATTTTTTCTAAAGAAATTTTTTACAAAATATTTTTCTAAAAGTTTGTCATTATTAAGTCACAGAATTTTGAAGACTAATTACTTTTGAATAATGAAACAAATTATTTTCTGTTTTACAGAAATTAGAATTTTTCAATTGTTCAAAACTAATTAGGGGATACAGATCTCCGTTAGTATGCCATGAAGCTTTGAATTAAAAAAATTAATTTCAATTCAAAACTATTTATTATTGTCGAAAAATCTCGGGAAAACTAAAATACTCCTTTTAATCATGTGATCCAATAACTAAGTAAAGAAATTATGAATAATTGAATAAAATTTAATCGTGTATGACTTTTAGACTTCGAAATTTAAGGTAATGATTAGCTCTTAAAATTTTTTATTCTTATCAATTCTAATTGATACATTCATTAATTATCAATATATAAGGTAAATAAAGGCAAAGGGAAAAGTTATTCCTGCAACAAAAATAGTTTGGTAATGATTTCTATGCAACGTTTTTCTGTACAAGTCTCACATTTTTCGAAGTCTAGATTAGATCAAATTCATTTATATTCAGTAGTTTTCGATGTCCCTTATTTTGTTAAAAAACGAAATTAAATATCTAATGCTACTTATTTATATATTTTACAAAAGAGTTTCTCTTTTGTGAACTCTGCGCTGTCTTTGGTAATGCTTCGACATATGAACAATATATGAATTTTTGTTGATAAGAGATTTTCCGCAAAGATCGCAGGGATACTCGTCAAATTGTACGTGTGGTCTTAAATATGTGTAGACTGGCCATTGTTGGTAGCAAATATTACAGTCATAAGGTTTCGTCCCGTGCTTCAGTAAGTGTAATATATAAAGCCCTGCAGATTGGCAAAAGTTTCTACAGAATTTACAGTAATGTTTTTCTGGCCTAGCGCGTCTTATTTTTCCAATTTCTACGAAGTTTTGTAATTTGGCGTAGGTATGATCTGTGTTAATGTAGTCCACCCGCTTTTGTTTTAAGTTTTCCTTCTTGCAAACGCTGCATAAAAATATGTTACAATCAATTTCGTTAATATTTGGGTTGGTTCCAGAAATACTGCAAAGAAAAATCTCCAATTAGTATTGAATTAGTATTTCATTTTAATCGACAAATCAAATAAAATGAAATTTATCCAAACAAATAATATCACCTCGAATTACCGACATTTTCTCCAGATTTTGGCACTAAAAATCTTTTCTTGTAATAAACTTCTGAAAAAGCATTTGATATTGCAGGTAGACTTAATGGGTCTTCTTCAGTTGAAAAATTTCCGATAGTATCAACACATCCATGGTCCAATGATTTGGAACTGTCGACAAATGATTCGTCGTGGTGTAGAAAAAAGTCATCAGATATATCAATAACTTCAGGTTTTATTTCTTCTTTTATTTTTCCTAAGTTTGACATACTTTCAACTTTCAGTTTTAGATTGCTAAAAAATATTTAAAAGATGGATATATACAATTGTATTATTTTCAATTCATGGAATACTACAATTTTCTTACTTGAAATTTTTATAAAATTTAATGTACAAAAATATGTTTTTATTTTCAAAAAAACTTTTCCAATACGTTTATTACATGAAATGCGTAGAAAATGTGAAAAACGTCAAGAATCGCTAATTATTATAAAAAATTGTTGACGTATCATGCATAAAAAAGACTACGTACATTAGGTTGACAACCCTGGTGTACTGAATAAGAGGTTATGTTTAAGTATTTTAAGTGGTAGACAGGGTAGACAATTTACAATCATTTTGACTTCTACTCATTAAATCACCTTAATTTTTTTACTTTTATAGTATTCTAAATAATTGAAACACTAATTAATAAAAATACTTACGTCTCTTTTACAAGATGAGCGTCCACAAGTGTTCGTTGCTAACTGTTGTACATTTTGCACTTTTACCCACTTTTACGGTAACCACGTTACCAGTGTCAACTAACCATACTACCTAGAGACCGGAGACCCTAGTCGCAAAGATACGCGTAACTTGAGATTTTTCATGTATAACGTAATAAACTCATGTACACATTGTACTTAACCAGATTAATCGACAAATAATTCAAGATAATCATAAATAATAACAACAATGAATTATTTTGAAACGCTTATATTTTTTTCACTGCTTTCATTCAAAATACTAAAGTAAAATACATATTTTTATATTTTAACAATACATACAAATTAAAATTCATTTTAATGTGCAAATAAAAAGCATTCTTATTACAGAATGAATATTGCAGAGTATTTTATTTCATGTTGACAACGTTACACAACTATAATTACTTTCAATCTAAAAATAAATTATGTACAAAGTAAATTACGGAATCCTTTAGATTATTTATTCGGGGTAAAAAATTTAATAAAATATCAGTTTTTCGATTTGCATTTTTCAAATCACCACTAAGTCACTTTTACGAATTTGCATTGGGCGTCGGTGCTTCATCCATCTTTGATTCAAGAGAAAAGGGTGGTATCCTACAATCAAATGCATAACCGTCTTCTCTTTCCATTCTGAAAGTACCCCTGTAAATAATATTAAAGTTTAATTATAAAATACAGTTTTTATTTACATACTGAATTGAAGTATGTATTATATAATTCTTTTATTTTTGCTTCATGATTGTAAAAAAAAAATTTATTGTTTTTAATATACGAACCACATGTGGCCACTGGGAGCTTGCAAACTAACATGACTGCTGTATTGAAAGGCTGGCAAGGTTCTTGAAAGTACAGGTTCTTGACCTACAACTCCTCGTCCTCTCACTGTCTCTAGAGTACCCGATAAACTAAATATCCTCCAATGTCTTTCTCGTAGTTGCACACTTAAGTCTCCAAGGTTTTCCAGTCGAATGCAATAACGCCACTAAAATAATACATGTCTATTTATTTTAATAATCTGTAACAAAGTAATTCAAAAATTCAATCTCGTTCAAATTGAATACAAATATCAAAAACGAACCCAATAAACGGAGTTGGTTTGACTCTCTCTGCACCCCATATAAAATGGAATAACAGTAACGCGAATGTTTTCAGTAGTTTCTTTATGTACATCCGAGAGTTCCAGCCAAGGATGATTCTTTTTCTGCCATGCCCTAAGAGTATCTTGGGCAACGAATGGGGGATCTTTATTCGGATGATAGACTAGAAATTTGTCAATTAGCTCGTGTTGGAGTGCAGGTTTCTCGTTAGTTGTATAGGGTAATATATCTTCATGAGCAACGTAATCTAGACCTGGTATGGCATATAAACTACGACTGCCTTCTTCATTACCAAGGAACGTTACTGCTTCAGTTTGTGCTCGCTTTAGGAATATTAAATGCATTAAAATAATGCAAAAAATTATGCTTAAGGTAGTTCATCCAAGAAAATTAGACCTTAGGAAAAAATAGATAATTTTGCTTTCAAGAATAACAATATCATTATTGAAGGGCTAATTTTAAAGAGAAAAGATTATTTTCCATTTCTAAAATGAATAAATTATTACCAAATTCTCCAATTAGTTTATAAGAATTTTGTTTTGAAAAATTGATTTTTAATGCTTTCAGGCATGAAAGAATTGATTTCCAAAAATTGGGAACGGTAAAGTTGTGGAGATACTTTTTAAATTCTTTTCTTTCAAATTAGCCCTTCAAAAATAATATTGCTATTCTTAAAAGCAAAATTATCTATTTTTGCCTAAGGTCTAATTTTCGTGGATGAACTACCTTAAAGTTGAAATTTCTATTATTATACATACTTACAATATGAGGACAATCTCTTTGATCTATTAGAACTTGATAAAAAGTGTGTGTTCTACCTTTTACTTCTTTTCCAACACTGTTAAAATTTCCTCCCTCATTTCTAAAATATAAAACAATTTTTATTTATTTGATTCTATTTTATCTTTTTTATCTACATTTTTTCAATTTCTGAATATTATGAATAGATTTATATATATACCCTTCTTTTCTGCTTGGTATGTCTCTGTCGTATACCCTTGCTAACCAAGGAAAAAGAATAACACCTCGGTATCCAAAAACTCTGTGTAATATGAGTTGTCCTGTTTCATATTTTCCCTGTAACTTTGGAGTTTCCAATTTGCCAACTTCTGTTAATCTAAAAATGATTATTGAGATTCAGAGTCAAGAAGTTATTATTTTATAGTTGGTTGCATTATTTTTTTATTTTGAGTGTCAGTTAATGAATTAAAATATTGAATTTTGAATGAAATTTCTTATCTTTTAGACAATTAAAGGCAATATTTAGAAGTGATCGCCCAACCACAATTTCGCTGTGTTCAATAAATTTCTCAAAGGGTCTGACAAAAACTTTTAAAGCTTGACATAAAATCATTTTAAAAATTAAAATTTTTACAAAAACATTGTATTTATCTTACACTTCAATTAGAATAAAAAATAAGGACTAAAAATAATCATAAGAAAATGATAAAAGAAGCATAATTACGTCGTAGACAGTTAAACGTAACAAAAATAAGGTTAAGTTTTCGGCATTTACGTAATAAAATGAAAGATTTACCTGATATAACATGCTCTTTGTACGTTGAAAATTTGCTTTGATACTTCCAGAAATGAACGTCGAATTTTCCTACCGAGAAACCCACGTGCAAGCTCCATAGTTTACCCCAAAATGTTAACGATGTGAACTATAAAAAACCTACCCTATTGTTTATTACGAACTAGATACGATCACATGGTACACAGCAGAAGCTACTTTTGACGTTTTTCTACGTTCGCATCATCAGGCATCATCAGGCATCATAGAGAATAAATATAAGGGTGCTTTTATACCTCTCCGGCTGCGGGCCGAGAGATTCATTTAGAGTAATTTATTGGCACATTCCGTTGTTCAGCAAACAGGATTAAACAGAATGGACCAATCAACTTCTGCAAATGAATTCCCCAGACCGCAGCTGGAGAGGCAGGGTTGCAAAATTACGCGTAACTTGACTTGAGGCTTTTTATGCGAATTACGTAATTTACGCAAGTTACGTCGAAAACTGTAGGTTATTACATATTCAAGGTAGCGAACCTTAAAAGAGTATGTATAATATCTCTTTTTGTGTTTGTTTATGCAATTAATTATAGTTGAAATTTAAATCTGCAAATCCTCTTAATTCGGCAAGTGTCGAATTTAAAATCAAAATATAAAATGAGCAAATCTGAAGGAGGAAAAAGAATGAAATGCGCAAATAAAATTCCATGGTCGGAATTGAATTTCAAGTGTTTAAAAGAAACTGATAAAATTGTGGCAAAATGTTTACAGTGTGACAAAATTTTAAAAAAACAGTGCTTATACGATCGGCTTTTAGGTCACAGGAAAGTAAATAAAAATTAAAATCTATTAATTTATTATCTTTTGCTAATCACTGGAATATCGATAATTTTAATAGAAAACCTAGAGAAGTTATAAATATTTACTAAACTACTGTAATATGTTATATTCAGGATAACGTAAATTTCTTTTCAATAAATATTATAGTAATATACAGACTTTATAATGTATTTTAATGCTGTGATCACTTTGCTTTATACTTATACTAAATTATTGTTTTATTCATGTTAAGAAACGTCTGTAAAGTGAAATCGACGAAAATATACAATTCTGGGAATAACAATCATCCATCTCAAGAGGACCTTACGGGAATAGATTATCCTTTTAAAAAACGTAAAGTAAAGCTTATAAGCTTTTCAGTGATCCTTTATTTATAGCAAAATAAAATAATATTGATAGCTTTAATAATAACGCTTTCGACTGCACTGGGATTCAAGCCCAGGTCTTTCGATGTCGGACGCCTGTGTAGCTCAGTGGTTAGAGCAGTCGACCGGCAATCGAAAGACCTGGGCTCGAATCCCAGCGCAGTCGAACGCGTCTTTTTTCCACAGAAAGATTTTCAAATTCTTTAAATATTTGAATTCAATTGCATTATTTGCGATATAAAAGTTTGAAATTGTCTACGAGGACACCTGTTGGCAACGTATCCTATCTGATACGCGACTAGTGATTCTCCGATAATGTAGGCAGTGGCAGAAATTTCAAACTCAACTAATTAACTTGAAATAAATTAATAATATTTAATAATTTCATAATCAATAATTCAAACTCAAATTTTATTTTATTTATAAGCTTAATTTTTTGACATGTTAGTAGTTGAGTCTTGAGATTTAGAAAAATAGTTTTATAAAGTCTATATCATTCGATTTCTAACTCAAGAAACAAAATTGTTCATTGAAAAAAAGTACTAAAAAGACATAAACTAAATTTAATAGTTATATTATAATTTGTGCAAAATTAAGAACATTTTTTATTTCTTTTGTGAACCATCTTTACTATTAAATAATTTTAGCCACGGTAAATTCTTTTTAATTGACATGATATTGAAGTTTTATTTCATATAAGTATTAAGCACAAGACTTACTTTAGCGTTATTGTTTAACAGCACTATTCCTTCTGAAGAAATATTGCTTTTATTGAGCACAAGACTCATACTTAAAGTGCAAGTGCTATCTTGCCTTTTGTCAATATACATCTGCTCATCTACTAGCAGATTATTTTCAATGGCAATGCATCTTTTCATGGAAAAAAGTAATTTTCGTGCATTGGCCTACCACCCTTACTTATGTTTAAATTATAATTTTGACATTTATTAACGAAATGAAAAGATTCGCGAACGATACACAAAAATTAGGTTAGCTTGCGCACTCGCCAAAACTTTAAGTCTAGCATATACGTAAATTACGTATAGAAAACCATGTAAATTATGTTAGGTATTTTACCTTCGCAACCCTGTGGAGAGGTATAAAAACACCTTAAGCTTGTCCACGGCTTGTCCCACAATGTGTCCTAAGATTCGTACAGTTGGTAACAACCTAACAACGCGTTGATGACGTCAACGTGCGCGCATCGAAGATATGGTGGTACCAGTACCAGCCGGAGACCAATCTCTTAAGGAGGAATTAAACCTTTGCATGCAGGCATTATGCATGCAGGTTACCATGGTAACATACAAGAGAGAAAGAGACCGACAATTTTCCTGTTTCTTTCCCACTAATATGTTACCATGGTAACCTGCATCATAATGCCTGCATGCAAAGGTGTAATTCCTCCTTTAGGCAGTTGGATAGGGCTGAGAACGACTTGAAAAATATACGCAACCTAACCTGTCACAGCTATAAAAATGTAAATAAGAACTACGCATGCGCTAGTAGAGTGAGAAAGTTTCACCAATGTCACTAGGTAAAAAGGAGTCTAATTGAGTCTAATCAAACCTAGTGGAAAAAGGCGTTTTTTTATTAGAAATTGGTTGTTAAAAACACAAACGATATAACCATACATAGCAATACAATTTAAAGAATATTGACGGGTTATCGCTTATCCTCCAACGAAAAAGTTGCATATGACCTACTTTTACTCCGGAAGGTTGCAAAATAATCGCAGATCCACCGCCTGATATCGATAACCTTGGACTTGTCGCCACGTCAAGCCGTTAACACTCAACATACACGGGAGACTCACGTTTTGATGCTGAAGTATCACTCCGACTGGCCCGAATCACGCCACTTGCTGGCGAGTAAAGTTTATTCTGTCTAAATATGCCATATACCGAAGATTACATACGGAATAAGTTGAAAAAAGACTTGAACGCCGTACACGTGGTAAGTAACATTCAATTTCCACAGAAATCGTAAATTTTTTTTTTATCGCGCTGGTCAATAATTTGTAATTTTTCAATTTTGCCAAAATACTATTCCTCTAAGTACAATAATTTTTATATTTTTTTTTTGAGAAGACAAGTAATTTTTAATTTAGTTATTAAATATGGGAATGAAAAATGGTGAATCCAAATCCTATAAGTAAAATATTTTCTATTTTTTCCTACGCTATGGTGAAATTTCTAAATAATTATTTTTAATAGTCTAAAAAAATGTTCTTTCATTCTCATGTAGTTATTATAAATTATTTAAATTTCTAACTATCTAGAGATGAATAAATCATCAGATTGTGACTCTGAATCGGCACCAATCAGAGTTTTTTTTACAGGGTCGTGAAGTCGTAAATTTTTTCAATAAATAATGCAAGAAAAAGTACAGACTCTCGTCATCGTTATCACGGCTTTGATTTTAAGATGGTGCGTAACGTATCATCCTTATAGTGGAGAAGGCCAGCCTCCAATGTACGGAGATTATGAAGCTCAGCGACATTGGCAAGAGATAACTTTGAACCTTCCTGTCGAAGAGTGGTACACGAATTCCACTCGAAACGATCTGCAATACTGGGGACTAGATTATCCTCCACTAACTGCTTACCATAGTCTTCTTTTGGGTCGAATAGCACACAAAATCAATTCGAAATATGTTGCTTTTCATGAGTCTCGAGGTTTTGAGTCCCCGATGCATAAATATTTTATGCGCCTAACTGTCTTAGCAGCAGATCTTCTTACTTTCATTCCTGCGGCTTTATATTACATTTACTATTCCGTTAAAAAACCGAATGAATCAACGGAAAACATTTACTATCTAAGCAAAGCAACTTCTGTCTTGGCTGTAATTTTACTTTTTCCTGGTTTGATTATAATTGATTATGGCCATTTTCAGTACAATTGTGTATCCTTGGGAGCTTTTGTTGCTGCGGTTACAGCAACATTGGGTGATTCCCATTGTTTGGGATCATTTCTATTCGTTTTAGCTCTGAATTATAAACAGATGGAACTCTATCATGCACTTCCGTTTTTTGTTTATATTCTCACGTCTAATAATCCTTTTAATAAGAAATCCATACCAAAGTCTTTATTTAAATTGTTATGCGTATCGATCATTGTGATAGGAACTTTTGTTTTAGTCTGGATACCATTTGTTCAGACTAAAAGAACTTTTCTTAGCGTGATTATTAGGCTCTTTCCATTGGCGAGGGGAGTGTTTGAAGATAAAGTAGCTAATGTTTGGTGCACGATTAACATCATGTACAAATTAAAAAAAAGTTTCGAGAATTATCAACTGGCTCAGATATGCCTAGTGTCAACGACTGTTGCACTTTTGCCAAGTTGCTTAGACTTATATTTTAGACCATCAAAGAAAAAGTTTATCATTTCGCAAATTAATTCTTCCTTGGCATTTTTCCTTTTTTCCTTCCAAGTTCATGAAAAGTCTATTCTTTTGGCGGCTATTCCGGTTTTATTGCATTTTCATAACGATCCATTCGCTTGTTTTTGGTTTTTGTTAATTTCCACTTTTAGTATGCTGCCTTTGATTATTAAAGATAAACTTTTTCTTGCTACATTTGCTACAATGGCATTTTTTGGTGTTTCTGTTTCTTGGATTTGGTTTACTGAATCTTTTTTCGTGACAGATTCAGAAAAAGTTTTAAGTTTAGAGGAGGAAATTTCCAGGAATATCTCTAATAAAAAAAGTAAACTCAAAGGTAAACCTAGAGATAAAAAATCCCAAGTGGTATCCAAATCTAAAAAACGAACATTATCGATGATTGTATTTAAAAATTTTTTGAAGTCTATTGCTAACAATAAAAAATTGATAACTGTTCTCTTTTATTTGTCTATGGGAGGTACGGTATTTTTATCCTTTTGCAGTAGATTTCTGCAAGCTCCAAAAAAATATCCCGATTTATTTTCACTTTTAGTATCTGTCTATTCATGTGGACACTTCATTCTTTTCTTTCTGTATTTTAATTATAGACAATTCACATTCAAATTAAAACCAAAGATAAAATTAAAAATAAATTAAAAGAAAACTCACCGCTGTGTAAATCATTTGTTTTATTTTAAATATATACGAAGATTTTTTTATGATTTTCATAAAGCTGTAATGTATTTCATAGCTAATAATAGTCAAATTTTTTATATTTCTCATTTATATAATTTATTATTCAATATTTTTGTTGCATTTTAAAACATAATTCTAAAAAAATAAGCTCATGACTTGAAAAATGTTTTGAGTAAGATTTGTACTAAATATAAGTTTATAAACTAATTGAAGAGTGCAGGAATGATTGTGGAAAATCTTTTAATATTATATTTTTAGGCTTCACACATTTGATGTAAATATTGAATCAATTAAACGAATTGTAGAATTGTGTGTTTTATGTTTATAGAGAGACGTGTACAATAAAAAGACCTTTGTAATAGCTATTCTTGAATAAAGTACTTTTTATGTATTTAAATATAGCCTCATTGACTTTATAATACCTTGAAAATAATTAGCAGTAGAAAATGATAGATAAAGATACAAATTTCACTTTTTCAATATACTCGGCGTCGGATAGAAAATTTTATATTTTAAATTGAAAATTATATTTAAAAATATATTATTGTTATTGAATTATTTCAAAAAGCTCAAAGTATTTGGATATTGCCCATGTTTAAAATCTTGTGAAGTTTACCTTTAAACTCGTATGTTTTAGGAAGTCAAGGACCAATCTGACGGTTGCGGTGCTAAGTTTTCAGCCTTGATTGTTTCTGATAAGTTCAAGGGGAAGCCTATTCTTCAACAACACAGGTATTTTTCTGTAATTTTATAATTTGAAATATAAATCTAATATTAAAGAATTTTTCCACAGAAAGATTTTCAAAATTCTTTAATATTTGAATTCATTGGCATTATTTGCGATATAAGAGTTTGAAATTGTCTACGAGGACACCTGTTGGCAACGTATCCTATCTGATACGCGACTAGTGATTCTCCGATAATGTAGGCAGTGCCAGAAATTTCAAACTCAACTAATTAATTATAAATCTAATTCTTGATAAGGAGCTACAGTCTAATTTTTTGGTTTATAAATTTTAGATTGGTAAATTCAGTTTTATCAGAGGAGCTGAAAGACATTCATGCATTCTCACAGAAAACATTAACGCCCGAGCAGTGGGAGAAAGAACACCCCTAGTTAATCCTGCTATCAAAAATGCAAAACATTAAAATGTATTAAGCCTAACTAACAATTGTGGATAAAGATTTCTGTGCTCTCCAGTTTTGTTCAAACATTGAAATAATAGGAATTTCCAGTTTGCCGCTATTCACATTTTTAAAACTAGTTTATCTAAACATACTAAAAAATAAAGACCATTATCTTAATTTCACAAAATGATCGAGTTTAAAGTATCAGCTCCAGGAAAAGTAATTCTTTTCGGGGAGCATGCAGTTGTTTATGGAAAAACTGCAGTAGCTGCAAGTTTAGCCCTCCGAACGCAATTGGAATTCAAAGAATTACCGCATGGAACAGATTACATTAGCTTATCGATGCCAAAAATAAATTTAACGCAGAATATTCCAATTCAACAAATATCAGATTTCTTCTTCAATGAATCTTCCCCAAAGTCTTCTTCGGGTCATGAACAATTCCACAAGCATGTGCAGAAATTCGTTGAACAAATTGGTTTCTCTACTGTTTCACAAAAACAAGGCTTAGAGGCTTTCTTTTATTTATTGATCTGTATATCGCAGATTGAATCTATAACGGTTAAACCCTTCCAATTACGTTTGGATACAGCTCTATCAATTAGTTCGGGCCTCGGCAGTTCAGCTTCCTACGCAGTTTGTCTGGCGACTTGTTTTTACCACTTGTCTCGATTGCAAAGAAATATTCGAACGTCCTTGGACGAAACTCAGTTGAGAGAAATATCTGCATATGCTCTAGATTGTGAGAGGATCATGCATGGCACTCCATCAGGAATTGACAATACCATTTGCACTTTCGGGTCTATTATCGAGTATAGAAAGGGAGATCGTTTAATTCCGATTTATGGCGCTAAGATCATGAGAGTATTACTTGTGGACACAAGGGTTCCGAGAAGTACCAAAGCCTTGGTAGAGAGTCTTGCTCAACTTAAGTCTAAGTATCCACATATCTTTGAGCCAGTGCTGGAATCTATAGACAATGTCTCCAAAGAAGCTTTAGCTGTGATCCGGAAGATTCAGGAGCTGCCTGAGTCTCATGATGAAGTGTTGAATGATGCCTATAATGAGTTGATGGTAAGTAGATTTGAGTAAAAGCTATTCTGCTTTAAGTATATTTAAATTTCAAGACATACATCTTATAGATTATGTTTAAGAGGGATACAATTTCCAACTTTCTTTATAGACATTTACATTTTGAAAATGATTCTACCATTAATAAATCTGAATTGCAAATCTATAAGAGAATTGAAGGCCACTTTGATCTCTAATGATGTCAACAATAGATTTTAAAAATGCGTATTTTTAATTATTTTCCAGACCCTTGTAGAAGTAAATCAAGGATTACTGACCACCTGTCGATTATCTCATCCTTCTTTGGACACTATTTGTGCTGAAGCAAAAAATTATGGACTCGCAGCAAAACTAACTGGTGCTGGTGGTGGAGGTTACGCTTATATTCTACTTCTTCCAAGTACTCCAAACGAAACTATCACTAGTCTTACTCGAAAATTAATAGCAAATGGGTATCTTGTTACGCTAACGAACTTAGGAGGATCTGGAGTAGAAATCCACTCTTAAAGATTTGGGAATTTTTTCATCACTTTCCATTGCAATTTATTGCTTCAACTTGAAGTTGCTCTCTCTTTCAATAATGGTGCTAGAAAATTTTTATCAATTAATATATTAATACTTTAATTAATTGCGACGATACATTTAAGTAGACATTTTTATACGTGCTAATGTTCAAATGAGTAAAACAAGAAATAAACAAAAATTTCAAAAAGAAATTATTCCTTTCCAAAACTGGTATAATCAATGTATTCTTCAGATCGATTTAACTCACTAAGTAAATAAGAAGTCGTAGTTTTTCTTGTTAATCAATTAATTGATTCATTTATTAATGATTTTTATAATTAAATCAAAGTCTAAGATTATATAAAAATGTTAAAATTTTTGGATGAGTACGTGAGAGCTAACATTAATGTTAATCTATCATAAAATCATAAATACTATTTATAATACATTATTTTCTTACGTTAATAAAAGTTACTATAGAATAAAGTTAAATTTCATCTAGCTGCCTGCATAATTTACAATTATCTAGAAAGCACAATAAATAATAATGGTTAATAATCAGCTGTGATAAAAAAGCAATACTTGCAATTGATTACAAAATTGTCGAATCAGAAGATTACAAAATAAAGGTAAAATCTTAATCTAATACTGCATTCAGATTGGTTGCTCGTAAAACACCTAGGGTTCAAAATTTTATTTTTAGACAGAAAAGATTTTTCTTAATTTATAATTTTACATGAACATTAGTGTTTCAAGAAATTTATATTTTTTAAATAATTCAAATTCAGAAAAGATTTCTGATAAAGCTGTGTATTTAAATATCGTTGAAACACTCAAGTAGGGACAAATATAACGTTAATTAAAAATTAAGATTAATTTTAATTAATTACAATTTAAATAATTATCGTTCTTAAAAATGAAAATATAACAAAACTATTTATAAAAATTTGTCTCTGAATTTTACTAAATTCTAAGTTTATATTAAACTTTTTTCAAAAATAAATACGTGCTTATTAATAATCTAATATCTATTACAGCTTTCACATAGAGTCTAATTCTTGTGGAGAAATTTCCAATACTTTTATTTCCTTCGTAAACTATTCCTTATTTTATATTTTGAATTTTATATTAAATGTGCATAACTAATTCTAAAACCAGCGTTCAAATAACTATTTCAGGAATTACTAACAGAAAGCAAGGTATATATATTATATAATTCACTCATGAAGGTGCCTTTGGCACGAGTTACGAATCTTGCATTGCTTTTAAATTATAAATCATGTGATAAATGTACATAAGTTAGTGATCGTGGTTTCGAAAATGAATAAACGTAAATTAAATTTTAAATCACGTTAAAAACTTTCAATAAACATATTAATATATAATGGAATTTTTACACGAAATGCATTTTTCGTTTTTCACAAATGCATACTTTTACATTTGATTTTTTTATGTTATTTACAAGCTATGGATAGATCATGGTTTAAATCAATAATATAAATACAAAATGGGAATGAATATTAATCTCCTAACCAGGGAATAAAGTAATCATAAAAAATGTGATATGTTTTCATTAAATGAAAAAATAACAATCAAATCTATTAAATTTTTCATTAATCTAAGGAAAATTGACCAAAAATAAGGAAATCCTATAACAAATATATCAAATCTATGCATTCAAAATTCTAATATTGTTCGTATGATGAAAATCATCATTGCAATGTATCTAAAATATTACTAAATCTTTTTTCTACTAACAAATTATCTTCCTAAAAAAGAAAGGATTAGAACAAAATGTTCTATTTTTGTAAGTGAAGAAATCTCTACCTTATTTCTGAGAACAGAAAAATTACAAGATATTTCTCAAACGAGTCTTAGTCTTTTTCTGGAACTAATTGTTTAGTTGCTCATTCTCTCATAAAAGATTATTTCCGGTTCGCTGCCGTGTATTTGCCAAACCGTTTAATATAAAATTCTCAGGACCGAAGCTTCCTATATTTTCTTCGCCTTCTTCATAACCTGCTAGGGTTCCCGATGAGTCGTGATTCTCTGCTAATTTCACTTCTTCTACCCACTCGTATATTTCATTAGTGTACATCCTTGTTTGGAGAATCTCACGTGTACGAGGCCTCGATCCAATAAATGATGCAGTGCCCTAAATATAAAAATTCCAAATTCAAGAATGAAAATATCCATTGCCAAATAAGTCAAGTAGGAACTTACGCCATTCATTAACGAAGATCGAAGTTGCTCCAAAAATTGGAAATCCTGAACTATAGACTGCAGTTCTTCCCATTTTAATTCAACTTCTTCATGTAACATTTTTTCCTCTGTCAAATGATTATATATTTCTTTTATAAATAACATCGAGGTAATAGAGTTTAATATATTGATTTAATATATGTCTTGTATGAAAGGAAAAATTATTCGTCAATACAAGAAAAATTAGTAGGTTTCCTTACCATCGCGTTTAGAAGTTTGGCGTTTATACTGTATTCTGAATCGGAATGCTTCGAGGAAACTGGACACGACAATTGTCAGAACTATCATTGTAACCAAGTAAAAAATCATAAAGTACGCTCGCGTGTATTTGCCCACTAAAATTGCGTACGCATTCATTAATATGAACCAATTATTGACAACAGTCAATTCAAAGAGAGTCATCGAGCTGGCTATTAAATTGTCAAACGTATTGAGATAATAATATCCCAAAGTCATACTTTCATTGGCTGAATACTTATAAAAGTCCTCCACTGTTGTGTTTCTGAAAGAAAAACGAAATTCATTTTTTTAGATCCATTATTGTTTAAAATTATTAGCGATTTTTTTATTTGTCAATTCGAGAATACGAACTTGCAGCAGTTTCGCATATCATATCCAGCAAACAATTCCATTCCAATTATGGCAAAGAAGTAATATAAAACGAGCATGACGATTGCTGTGGAACACATCTGTGGAGTTAAAATTACTAGTGTTCCAAAAACATCTCGGTATCTTTTCTTTAATTTAAACAATCGCAGAATTCTAAGGGGCCTGAAAACTACGAGGAATATTGCAGTGGGGAAAAGTGTGAGACCGATAGCAGCAACTAGAGTCATCATCGACGCTCCCAGATCGAAGAGATTCCATCCAGAACTGAGGTATCGTCTCACGCCAAGACCCAAAACCTTAGTTAGAGCTTCAGCTGCAAAAACTATAAGAGAAAGTACAATTTACCATAATTGTTTTGGATTTTTGCTATTGAAACTTACATTCTTGTAGCAAATGTTTTATTTTTTTTTTAAATCAGCTACAACTTTTCATGAACTGAATTTTTTTAAACTAAATTCACTATAAAAATGGAGTTATCATTGATGAAAATTAAAAACAATTTGAAAAGTAAGATCAGGAAGTAACATGAGTGAACGAAATAATTTTTTGACACAGTGTGCGTAAAATGCGTTTATACACACCCATATGAGTGCGTAAAACGGCTTATTACGATACAGTGTGCGTAAAATAAAAAATTATTTATATATATTTATATATATTTTGTAATTCATGAAATGCAATAGTTTATTTCAACAACTAATTAATTAATTAATTAATTTTTTTGCGAATTAAATTAAGTTGTATAAAGTTACGAAACGCCTTATAAACATTTATTGTGTATTTCATTTTGAAAATAACACATAATTAAATATAATAATTTTCACAAATAATTTCATTTAACCGCATTTTACGCACATGTTGCATAATATACTATTATGTACTTTCATTCAATCCACCGACATAATTTTATTTTTAATATTAACTTACCTCCACCAAAGAATAACGCATCCCAACTTGCAGCAAATTTGTGTGCGGAATCAAATCGATTTCCTGCTGGTTCTAGTAGTCGAATCACCATCGCTAAGCCATTCCCGACGATGACAGCATCTGTAAATCGGAGTTTCAGCCAAGGTAGGTCCATCTTTAAGCGTAGAATAACATTGAACAACGTTGCTTACAGATTAAGGACTCAAAATAGGGCCATGAAATGGCTATATTTGCTCCCTGGCAGAGGAACTGCAACGGCTTCCATGCTGCGTGGTACCAGGGGATACTGGAATACTGAGGTTCCCAGCAGAGGACCGTTGCATCGTAGACTGAAAGGAACTCTTCCATACTGAGACTGCCGGTACCAGATGCATTCATATAGCGAAACATTAAGACTACATCCCTCAGAGCTGAAGAAAATTTTTTATTCGTTCAGTAAAAATTTAATTAAATCAAGTTATATGCTTACAAATATTTTTAACAATAAGTTTTTTATTACGAACATTTTTTTGGTGCATAATATCGCATCAAGCCTTCGAATTGACGAAAGCGCATTTTTTCCGGATTCTGTTTGGAAACCAGAAGCTTAAAAGCATGTTGACAAGCCTTTCTTTTGTGGAGGAAAAGCTTTTTGAACTTGTCACGTTCCGCAGACGTGAATGTCTCGTTCACGACGGCTAGCATGAGATTCATCATGACGTAGAGCATCGTACAAAGATAAGACACGAAGTAAATGGCGTACCATCTATTTTTTGAGTACGATTGCATCATCACATCGGGAAAACTGAAAAAAACGAATAACATTTATTAAAGTTATAAATAGATTCAAATTGCAAAGGAATAATTTTTTTATTAAGTAGAGTAAAATTGATTGAAATAAATGCTGATTATATTGGATAACTAGTTTAAAAGTGTAGCATGGTCACTTCAATCACCAAAAAAAGTTCCTGGTAATCAATCGATCACTGAAAGTTTTTCTCGACCATTGACAAAATAATCTCTGATGAATAACAGCTAATACAGTGCCTTTTCGCATTCCCTTTATCGTTTTATCAAATATTTTTCAAACATAACAGAATTCATTACTTTTTTTTCACTGAAATTAAAACCAATTTTAAAATATATTAAAAATATTTTTGATTACAATATTAAAAAATTCCCGATCAACAAATAAATTTCTTGTTATTTCAAAATGATCTTACTTGGCTGTCGTCAATAGAACGAAGAGACTGACGAAACTATCTTGCAGAGTAGCGAAGTGGCTGTTCATGTCTTTAAACATGAAATATCCTAGTACCATGTATGTAGTAATAAAAAAAAGGAGAAGTCCCAGCATATCCAGAATTGGCGGAAGAGTTTGCAAAATCTGCCGAATAAATCTTCGGACGCCTCCACAGTATTTTGTATCTGCTAGAAAAATTGGCCTCAGGGCCCGAGTCACACGAAAATGCGAGGACTGTCGAACCAAAATTGTCAATGCCTCCACAAACATGATCACTAATGTGATACACTATGAACAAAGAATTATTTTTAAATGTCAAATTACATTTTTCAAATTCATGAACCACGGATAATACTTCATTGATTTGATAATATCAAGTTGGTTAGGAGATGAATATCCTTAGAATAAATTATTGAAACAATAACACGTTCAACTAATATTAAATATTCCAAAATTTTCCGCTGAAATCCACTATTATTTGTTCGTTTTTAAATCTTCGATATCAAGTACATATTAGTCAAATAAGCATGTGGGTTAATATGCGTTACCGGCTCAAGTGGTTCAATAGCTCTTTACATACGTAATCAGTCTTTTACATCGGATTAGTCTGGTGTCTATATAAACCATTTAAGTAACAGCATATCCAAAAGAATTACATAACAAACGATTTTTTAAACTTAAAAACATTAGTCAAAACTCTTCCACGGAAGATCTGGTAGATTAAAATATTTAATTTTGTCCTTAATTACTTTGATATAAAATAGCAACAGAATTACCTTTAACATTGTTCGCTTGTGCTTCAATATAGTTCCCCATCCTATCCATCTTAATTTCAGTGCTAATTCGACAGCAATCGTTAGCAGAGCAAGAAGTTCTATTGTTCCGTGTGCCCAGACTGGCAACTGAAAAATTAATTGCATTTTAATGTTATTTTTTAATTAGTCCAATTGTTAATACTTTAATCTTCTAATATTTGATTCAATACCTTAAAAAGAGGAACTGCTGGTTCTTCGACAAATGCTAATGCTAGTAGAAGTAGCGATGTTAACAAATCAAGGCCATAGTACCAACTGTTGTGAACAAGCAAATAGGCTGGCAAATCTTCAGGATGCCTCGGATGGGAATCAAATTTTTCGTTGTTTCTTCCTTCCTGAAAGAATAAAGATTTTCCTAAAGACTTTTTAATCGATAGATTGAAAAGAATTTAATGCGTAGATTTAAATCTAAGTGATACCCTATTAGCAAGAATTATCAGTTATTAAATTAACATTGTAAGAATAATTTAACTATAGGAATAAAGTCATTAAAGAATCAAAATTGTAATATCTATGAGTTCCTTGTTCGCAAGGCCTAAGGAGTTGATTACTTTAATTGATGATCATGGTTAAATAATTTGATTTTATGTCAAATGTGCTCACTTCTAAAAAAATGGCAGCTTCGTGGTAGTTCATTTCCCAGTACATTTCCGTGTCCATGGTCCCAACCTGTCTAGCCAATGCTGCAGTTTCGGTCAAAGCTTCACGACTTGAATTCTCCAATCCTATCCTGTGGCCCGTCTCATTAGGAGTTTCGATGTTAGCTCTTGATACTCGCACTCGATTGTCTGAGGAAGGGCAAGACAACATAGACCCATATTCTAGAAAACAGGGAAATTGTGCACAGGCAATGAAAGAGGAGTGTATGTCTGCACCAATTTTTACCCTGTATCTAAAGTTTGTAACAAGTTAATTAAAATGGCCAATATGTGAAATTATAATCTTGAAAGAAGACTCGTGACACTAAAGAAATATTTAAATCTCTTGCCAAGTTTTTTAAGTTATTAGAATATGAATATATTATTTCACAAACGTGAAACATTCCAATTCATTTGGTGAAAATATTATAAAACTATTCGAGTTCTAAAAAAAAAATTATATTTGTAACATAAAAACTTGAAAGTTTTAAAGAATCCAATATAAAAAAAATAATTAATGGTATCTAAAATGTTGATAGTAGTAATTTAAACTTTTTCCTGACATGTATATAACAAAGTTCAATAGCCGATAATTTTCAATTTGTGTTTATATCTAAGTCTTAGAAATAAAAGCATATAATGAAGTAAGATAAATTCATACAAAAGGAAGCTATAGAAACTAAGATATCACGAACATAGATGATATTTAAAAGAGCGTAAGTTCATAAATCAGGACTTTATCATATAACTAGAGTATTGTACAATTTTGATAAGAATGCAATTGTGCATACTAGGGGACATATTTTTACCATTAAACTAACCAAGTCTTACCCAGGTCATGAATAATAAAATTATACACGCAATTAAAGTTTAATTTTATCTTGTATGAATAGAAAGTTACAATTTTGGGCCTAATGAAAAATTAAAATAAATATCTATTAGCAAAATTTATTCAACTCAGTTTTTATGGCAAGACTATTTATCTTATGAAGAGAGATTGTATACGATTTTCCAAAAGATAGCTGTAAATCAGATAGAAAAAAGTAGAACTCGCGTGTGAATATTTTATGATGACAATAATTAATAAGGTTTTAAAAACATAATTAAATAAACCGACATCTAAAAACATTTCATTTTCCCTGCTCAAATATAATCAAATTTAATTTATAATCTATGACACAAGTTCCTCTAGTGTTTTATTATTAAATATTAAAAAATAACATCTTTATTCAAAATACGATACTTCTCTCTCCATAAAAAAGCCGGTCGATTAAAAGTTAATCGTTATTATTTGCAGGGCTACACATTATATTATAATAAAGATCAATAACAATCATTATTATGTGTATTTAAGACCCTTTTGAATACAGAAATCAATCACACGATTGCACTCAAGTTACACCATGTGTTCACTGAAAGTCAGATATTTTTAATGGAAGCAAGAATAAAAAATTACTCACAGGTGTTCATAATCTTGACACTTTTGAGAATAAGTTAAATAAAATCTAAAAACTCACTTGGGCTGGATCCATACGTGCCATCCTGTCCATAATTGGGATTTGCATCGTCGTCGAATCGCTGGTAATTGTCAGCGGAATTGAAGGCGTTGTTGGAGGTAATCATTTATTTTTTCGTCGCGAAAGCTGACCAAAAATGAGCCTCGAGCTTCGCTTGGTCGTAAAGCGACAAGCCTCCCACGCAATCAATCTCCAACCTAAGACTGGTTATTGAGTGGCAGATACTTTGATGAAACTGTTTCCTCGATTTATGATTCATCTCATGCTCGACGTATCACTATGTATGTATATACATATTTACTACACGTATAGCGGATAATATAATGAATATGGACAGAACACAAGGAATGACCAATTACTAGTAAAAACCACTTACCACTATCTGCCACTATCGCACTATCTGACACTATCCTGATCTCCTGATCATCTATTTTTCTGTCAATTTCTAAACCAGCTGATCACTTATCTCCCCACCCTAAAATCCAAAAAAAAAAAATTAGAACATAACCTCAACTTGTTTTTCGATGAAATTAAAGAAAAGGGAAGAAGTTTATATTAAAATATAGTACTTTGTGAGCTGTGTAATAAAAAAAAAATTGTTTACAATATTTCATAGATGTTAAACACTGCGGTGTAGACCAAGCAGTGCCAAGGGCCAAGCAGTCAGCGTCAGCGGTCGCATAAATTACGCAATCTACAGGGATAATCTAATAAAGTAGAAAACCTTACATTGTTCTAAACTATTTTGAATTTGAACAACAAAGATAACATAAGCTTTTTTTACATTCTTTAAATGATGTTACTTATATTCGATTCTAAATTATTAGACAGTGTATTGCAAATTTAAATTTTGCGCGTGTCACCCATTTATGTCTATTTTCAAAAATAGCTCGTGAAAATACCGGTAATTAACCCTAATGGTGCATTTATACCTCTGTCTGCTTGACCGGTGCGGACAAAAAATACATAAGAGCAAAAAAGACACGTTTTCTTTTTGTCCAATTATACACCGTCTGTCTCCTTTACTCTTATGTATTTTCTGTCGGCACCGGTCAGGCAGACAAAGGTATAAATGCACCATAATTTCATCATAAACAAAATAATAAATAAATAATAAAAGTATAATAAATAAAATCATTGTTTTCTTTTAAGAATTGTTTATTTATTACTTATGCATGTAGTTTAAAAATTAAGGTGTTTAATTAGTCACTACTTTAGTTTGACATTTAAAACTTCTTGTTTGTGATACTCTGGTGATTTTTAATTAAGTGATTTGCTGCTTGTGAAGTACTTTTGTACCTGCTGTTTTGTACTATTTAGTGATAATCTTCTATATTATTACTTAGGTCTTTATAGAATTGGATTCTATTATTTAGTAACATACTAGTCACAGCATGTACATACTTAATTTTCATGTAATATCTGCATTCAGTATTAATTATATTTTAGGGTTTGTTTCTTTTCCAATTTTATTATTTTCTGATAAATTAAAATGTTCGTAAACGACCAAAATACAATAGTTTATAATTTTTGTATATATTTAAAATTATTTCTATTAAATTAATTAGTTGAGTTTGAAATTTTTGTCACTGCCTACATTATCGGAGGATCACTAGTCGCGTATCAGATAGGATACGTTGTCGACAGGTGTTCTCGTAGACAATTTCAAACTCTTATATCGCAAATAATGCAAATAAATTCAATATTTAAAGAGCAGTCGACCGGCAATCGAAAGACCTGGGCTCGAATCCCAGCGCAGTCGAAAGCGTCATTTTTTCCACAGAAAGATTTTCAAATTCTTTAAATATTATTTCTATTACTTCTTTCAGTTGGAGCAACTTATTACTCCTGAGAAATTTAAACGTATGTTGAAATACGCCAACAAGATCGAGTAATTCAACATTTTTTAAATCAGAAGGGGATGGAGTTTTTTTTCAGTTTTTAAAACCGTTTATGTACAGGTACATAAGAGCTGAATTATGAAACGCGAATTAATTTATACCAAAAATAGTTATTATATGTGACTATTTTTAATAGTTCACGTTCAGAACGTGAGATAATTTTTACACTACTCCAAGGTACGTTTACTTGCTGAATTCTGTGATCTATATTTGATAAATTTATAATAAATTTATATTTAATTATAGTTAAGAAATAAATAAATATGCCTATTTAAATATACAACATTATATACCATAATAATAAATATTACCGAGTTATATATTAGTATTATTTAATAAATTTCATTCCATTAGTTTAATATTATGTATACTATCAATACTAATACCGATAAAAAAGCATGGATTACATATTGTTTCTTTAATATTTACACTTTTCCCTTTTTACTATATTTGAATTTATCGCAACATTCTTTGTAATCAACCTAAGTAAAGATGGCGGCTCAGCCTTCAATGAAGCACACGACGCACACGACGCACACGACCATGGAGACTAGATATAAGGAGACCAATCTCCATATATCCATTTCCGAAATGAAGTTCTGCCAAGTACATAGTTACAAAACTTCCCGATGAGGGCATGTGTGTTCCCTGAGTGCAAAATGGCGACGTCTAATACACGATGCTTATAAATCGTGGATGCCGCCATTTTGCACTCAGGGAACACACGTGCCCTCATCGGGAAGTTTCCTAACTAAGTACTTGGCAGAACATCATTTCGTGTTTTGTGAAGTACGGCCATAAGAGATTGGTCTCCTTTATCTAGTCTCCATGCACACGACTTTGCATTGATTGTGCATCCAGTGTATTATTGAGATAACCAAATTGACGTCACAGGCCATGTGGTAGGGATAGACTGTAAGTTAGGTTGGTCTTGGACAGAAGAAATATATGGGAATCATTGAGAAATTGATGGAACAAAATTTTCTAGCGTAAAAGTAAGTCATAAATTTATTAATAATTATATTTTCCATGTGCAAAATTAATTTCTGCCTATTTTGAGTACCTACTTGTCGCTTGTCATTCTTTTAATTTTTTAATATAAAATAAAATGTCATAAATTTGTAGGTTATGATGACCGTTTGTTTTGAGGGATTTGTAGAATGTGTCCGATGTGGGTGTAAAATGCAATGCAGAAAACGTACAGCCAATTACAGAGAAGCTTTAGCTAACTTTCTTCTTAAAAATGTTCCGTAATTGGCTGTTCACTTTCTGCTTTGCATTTTACGCCCACATGGGACGGTACCCTGAGTGTCTTGAGTTTTGCTGCACTGGTCTAAGACTGTGGATAATATAGTCTGCAAATTTCCTAAAATTACTTATTCTTTTCAAAATGTTGTCATATCATTATGAATATTCAAGACATCACAAACGTGTCTCAGTAATTTATATTTATTCTTAATACTAAAAGTCTCTTTCATCATAAACCTTAAGATTTATTCTGCCCTTTTTTAATTATTTTAAAAATGAAAACGATATTAAATTTTCCCACAGTACTTCTTTGTTACGTATAATTACGTATGTATAGAGGAAGGAATTTTGAATGTAATTTATAAACGCACCATCTAGATGATTCGCAATCCGCAAATCAGATGAGCGCGCAGGTGCGATCATCACACAATTCAAAAGAGGCCAGAACTTAAGCAACAGAAGGCATACTGTATTGTTCAGGCATCGCTGATTAAGCGCGGGTAAGTTTTTTTCATGATTTTTCATTTAATGAAAGTTTAAACGTGTTTTTCAACGCCTTGTTGATAAAATCTCCGAAACTAATGAACCTATCCTTATGAAATTTTTACCACATATTCATTACAACTATATCTATAGCGCATACCAAGGAATTTTTTAAATTTTGATTTTAACTGTTTTTTTGTGTGCAAAAAATGGTGAAAAAACACGTTTTTTTTCTCTTTTTGAAAAATGTCCATCGTTTTGTTATTATTGCAAAAATAAAGAATCGTATGATATGCGCTATAGCCATTAACATACTGAATCTAAAACCGTTTAATTTTTTTGTTTCAGACAATCCATCTCCGAGATTTCATCAACAGCGCACATCTATCTACTTTTTGAGGACCTATAATTCACCACCATTTTCATCTATAAAAAGTGTCTAAAATAAATTAAAAAAAATTGTTTAATTAATGTAAGAGTGTATTTACTTAGCCTCACAATATTCATACCAAAATCTATAATATAAACCTCTGAAAAGAAATTAATGAAAATAGCCTTTTTTTTAACGTTTAATGTGGGTAGACCCCCTAAATATACTACAATTAGAACCAGAGATGGGTATTTACTTTACTCTAGATAATTAACTCAGCTTTTTACAGTATTTTACCAAGTATTTTACGTCTCTAGTTTTTTACAAAATGTATTTTTCTGTGATAGGGGTAAGTTACGTGAAATACGTATTTTACGTCGTGTAAAAAACCATGAATTTTACAGAAGAAACTTCGAGTTACGTATAACTCATAACACTGAGGCCTGGTTTCACTTGAGTAGGTTTCACCAAATACGGTTAATTATTAATCGATGGTTAAAATTTAATTAACGTTGGTGGAATCGGCCCTGAGAGCGGTTTCATACCTCAGCTAGCTAGCTAGCAGCCGCATGCGTAGTACGTTTTTGTGTTAAGAGAACATAGAAAAAAGATACATATCTCTCTCTGTTCTACCAAAACAGAAGGGTATTGCGCATGCAGCTGCTAGCCGCTCTGATATAAAAAATCTACAATATGTTTCAACTTAACAAATAAAAATCACTAGAAAAGACCCCAGAATCTCCTGGCACGAAAGTTCTACTTTTACAACCGGAAGTCCCACCCTTTACCGGCTTGGTGTTAATGGTAAGTGAACAAAGTGAATGTCTCAAATATTTGGATTAGATATTTAAAAATAATCCAAGTAATCCTGCATTTATAATAATTGTATCTCCTCCAAAACGGTAAATAATGAAAAATTATACTTTAAACCACGATTTATGCATAATATTTTCGGGACAAACTATCTTTCTTATAGGTTCTGAATTTTTTATTTACCATATTTACACGTCGACTTGTGGAATTTAGTCCAGTTTCACATGGATTCAATACTGCAATTATTATTTTAATGAGCATGTGCTGTGTTTTCAAGACTTTTGTCTAATTTCCAAATTATTAGCCAGAATCTTTGTTAAAATGTGAAAGCACCATATACATAACCTATAAAATTCAATAAGGATCAGTTAATCCACCTAATAAGTTTCAAATGAATTTATCCCATAAGATTTAACATATGATAAATTCATCTAGAACTTATCAGAAGGTTAGATTAACCGTCCCTAAATCATTTAAATTTTAACTGTTTATACTATACTTTTATAATATTGATTAAATCATTGTTATTGAGCAAAAATCTGAGCGTCCTATAAATTTTTAAGTTATAAATATCTGGTTATATACCTTATAGACACATAAAAGTGTTTTAAGACAAAATTTAATGAATACCATATTTTTTAATAAATTAGTTTTTTTTCTAAATTTCCAAAATACCATAGATGTAATCTAAATAACATCAATTTATCGTTCCCCAAAACATAGTAACTTTTGATCATTTTGATCTGAATGTTTTGAACAAAAAATTATTGTATGTTTATGAATGAAATCAATGTACAGATGTCGGACACTAAAGTAAAAGTCGGATCAAAGACTGCTCCCGCAGTTGCTACTCCTGGAAAATCAGTAAAAAAGAAAACTGGTATTGCTAGAAATTACGATCTGGGAAATGGAGTTTATAGATTCAGCCGAACTCGTATGTTTCACAAGAAAGCAGTCTACAAGTTTTTGGGGAAGAAGACAGAAAAGAGTGTAAGTAGAATCTCTCGTAAATAAAATATGTGATTGATCTTTGATTTTATTAAGGGAGATGTACCAGGTACGGGACGTGTTTTGTTTTTCGACCATATCTTTTGACTGAGTTAACATTTTGAGTTCATATAAGGATCAAATTAAAGCTAATGTATTTGCGCAACTTTTATCTGAAGATGGTATATTGATATCATACACAGAAAAAAATTATGAACATTTTTGTAAAGTGATGTTTTTCGGACCAAAAAATTTTTGGCACCAGGTACGGTACACTTAGAAAAATCCGCTGAAAATGGGAAAATATGAACTAAAAACACCGTAAATAAAGAAAATGTCAATTTTTATTAATTCTGAAAGATTTCAGTAGTAAAAGGGAATATGAAAAATGGTGATTCTTCATTATTTCAATCTAATTGACAAATGGACAAAACCAAATCAAAATATCAATTTAATTGTTCAAAAACATTTTAGTTCGATAAAAATGTCGATACACGACAGTAAATATGCCAAAAATACATTTTATGTAAAAAAAATCCAAGTGTCCCATACCTCGTGACACAAGCTGTCCCGCACCCGGAACAAGACGCCATAAATTTATTCATATCGGTGTTTTACCAAAAATTAGCTACTGTCATTAGAAACATTTGACACTACTGTAATTGGCCATATTGGTATTTTAACATTGATAGAATCAGCTGTCCCGCAACTGTTACATCTCCCCTACTAAAATTATGTCCTCAAATTAAAGAAAGGCACGTAAAATTATTTGAATGTTTTTGGACCGCCTATGACTTGAACAATTTCTTGTTTTTAATTCATAAAACACATTCTTATACGCAGAATGCCTAACGTCCTGAAAATCCTTGAAAACCTGGAAAAGCCCTTGAATTTTGCTTATGGCCCTGGAATTTTTATTCGGTTAAGGCCATGGATCAAAGTTTGAAAAAAAATCGAATACTTATCGAAAATTTCAGTTGACTAAAATTTTTTGCAAAATTTCCACTCAAACGAAGTTAACAGACGTTCTCTATCCTGTTCTGTAATATTTTCCAAATTTTCAGGAAGATATTTTGTAAAATAAAAAAGTTATCTTACACGAATTTTTACAGGAATTTGGTCACGTGATCTCTAAAAAAACGTTTTATCTAATGTTATTTTGGAGGAAAACGTATAAAACTGTCTAAATAATTCTAAATGCTTTTATTTGATCCAGAAACTCAATTTGACGTTAATTGTTGAATACATTACAGGTAAAACCAAAAAAACCTGTGAACATTGAGAAGAAGATTGGTGGTGATAAGAACGGAGGTACTCGAACTGTCTTGCTGAAAAAGAGGCGAGCTGGTTATCCCACGGCTGATCCTATTAAGGTACACCATTCCACGAAAGGCTTTAAAGATCATCACCGTTATGTGAGACCGTCTCTTACACCTGGAACTGTTTGTATCCTCCTGGCTGGTCTTCATAAAGGAAAGCGGGTTGTTTTATTGAAACAACTAAAGAGTGGATTACTTTTAGTTACTGGTAAACTATTACTATGTATTAATTAACTCAAAAATATTTATATATATTAAGTTAGAGAAGTTTTCCGGAACTTTTTCTGGAGGAAATAATTCTAAAAATGAAAATATGTCTTCTTAGGTCCTTTTTTGATTAACGCTTGTCCGTTGAGAAGAACAAGTCAAAATTTCGTAATTGCAACATCTACGAAAATTGATATCTCCGATGTTAAGATTCCAGACCACATAAACGACGATTACTTTAAAAGAAAACGTGAAAAACGAGCGAAAAAGGAAGAAGGTGACATCTTTAGCAAGAAAAAAGAAAAGTACAAGCCTAGCGAACAGCGGGTCGAAGATCAGAAAAATTTGGATAAACAAGTGATTGCGGCCATTAAGAAAAACAAAGATAAGAAAATGCTTTTCACGTATCTTTCCGCAATGTTCGGTCTGCGCAGCAGTCAGTATCCGCATAGAATGAAGTTTTAATGCGAAAACTTTTACAGATTGAGAAAATAAAATTTTTTAAGGCTCACTTTGGTATTTTACGAGTTATTCATTCTAACACGATTTGTTCTTTAGGAAATAAATAACGCCCAAATTTATTCAATTTTTTATTCTCTTTAAAGTTTACAACAGAACTATAACAGTTTATGAAAATTTTCCAGTGATAAACAATATTTTATTATACAATTGAACATAATTCAAACAACTAATTGATTTTTGCGGACTTGTTCCGCATTGCGCCCTTTGTTTGGGGATTGTTTTTAGATTTTGATGCGTGTAATTTTTCAAGAAATTCTGCTTCAAGTTTCACATAAGTTCCACCTAAGGTAGAGATAATTTCATTATTTAAATTTACGTGTTACGAAGCTGGAACAGTCAAGAATATTTAAAACATTCAAATACCTAAGGGTGTATTATTCCAATGATATCCGTGTGTTTTTCCGTGAGGATAAGATTTTGATAATAATCCATATTCAAATGATATTTTTTTCGTTAGCAATGCGATCATTTGTGTTGCTGCTTTTTCTTCAAAGTCCCTTTGATTGTCTTGGTTATAACGGACAATTAAATTAGCACTCCAAGACCCTACACCATAGCTTCTGTAACATTTTTATTTTTTTAGAACTCGAAGCCAATTTAAAAAATACTGAATCTTTACCTTTTATGCGCATGGTTTTTTGATTTTTGATAGCCTGTTTTAACAGAGGGCCACACCTTAGATTCCTCGCTGCTAAACGATTCTTCGAAACTACTATATTCATAACCACTTGCCGCATTGTCATCGTCACTTTCAGTCTCTGAAGAAGAAGAAACATCCGTGGCTTGTTGTATTTTTCGTGAAACTTTTTGAGATGGTGCACAAGGCTTTCGAAGCCCTGAACCGCACCAGATTTTACCTGTGTATCAAAATTGACTTCAAGGTTATATAAAATGAGTCACGCGATAACATAAAGAAGTATTGCAGTTTCCCTCAAGATTTTTCTATAATAATGAATATTTTTGGCTTAAATTTAGAAATATAATAAAGGACATTAAGGAAGTCTGTAGGCTTTAACTGATTTTAAATAAATAAAAATGTTTAATGTTCGTAAAACAGAAAATAATTTTTTTAATAATTCAAAAACAATTATTTTTAATCTTTATAGATTACCAAGGAGCCCAAGTTTCGCTCTCGGAGGAACTAATTCGATTCCTTCCCACCACATGGTTTCTTTACAAATTAACTTTCCGGGTGGAATTGAAGAATCTCGCGCTACCAATCTAGTTATTTTTTCGGGGAAAAATAACTCAGGTGGTTCTAAGATTATTGTTTCTCGATAGGTTGTCAAAATTATCAAGATCTGTTCGTCTTGTAACGATGTAAAGAGAGGTGAGTGTTCCTGTTGAGAATTTAATCCGAAATACAGTAATTTTATATTTGAAATATTTTAGAGTTTATAAAATTCAGATTTTTAAACTTTAATAAGAAAAAACAGTTTTACCCTGAACCTACATCCTTCGTTATTAGGAAATGCCTCAAATCTGAAAGCTCTTTGACTGCAACACGGATATCTTCCGAGTGGAAACGGAGTCGTTCTTTGGTGTTCTAGTGCAAAAAACTGTGGGGCTTCAGGGTGATAACTGCACCAATTCATCTGATTGATAGGAAAAGAAATTCCACATTGGTGACAAAACATAAAATGACAATCTCCCCAAAGTCGCCAATAAACTTTTCTCCAAGACTTTAGTTCTGCTCGGAGTGTGCTAATGTATTCATTCAAATTCCAAACAGAATCCCTTGAATGCAAGTAAAAGTTTTTTATGAAACAGATTCCTGTAATGTTAAAAATCTTCAGAGTGAAAATTTAACATTATTGTACCTCGTGTGGTAGTTATGAAGGTTTCCTTCATTATCGAGTCGCATAGCACTTGGAATACAAGGTACACAATTCGAAACCGATCTCACTATATTTTTTCCACATTTTCCACATTTAAACAATGTGGCGAGGGAACTGAAATGTCCTCTTTTATTATCTGGATTAGGATCCGCTAATGACATGATCAACTTACAAAATAAACGACTTTGTATCTTATCTTTCTTGTCCTTTATGGTCTCGACATCTACGTTGCTGAATAAACTTGCTAACCTGGCCACAAAAGCTATGAATTAGGGTCTACAATTATTTAATTTATTGTCTTTAATATTTTATTATCTAATAACAAACCTTGTGAGAAGAGAATCATTTAAACAAGATAAGATCGTCGAAGTTTTCAAGACTTCTGACATATTATTGTAACAAAAAGTAAGACAACTTTCTAATAAGGGTTCCATTTGAAGAAAAGAAGCAGACACCATTATAGGAATAACGTTGCTCGCTTCCAGAACCGGCCATTCCGATATTTTTATTATGTCTTTTTTTACCCAGCGCATCAACCAGTCAAAAATTACAATATCACAATGGACAGATATATCCATTTCTTCAAGCTTTTGCCCTGCAGTTACGTCAGCGAAGTAACTCATTTTTTGAATCAAGAGCTTTTGAGGGCACCGGAAATCCTTTTTGATATTCTTAGCTTCATCACAAACATGAATTTCTACCTCGGCTCTTATCGTAAAACAAAAAAGAAAGATAATTTATAATACCTATTGAATTATTTTTTAAATCTTGAAAGTATGTAAATCCACTTCGAAAAAATATAAGAAAATTATTATAGGCATGTAATGAATTTTCTCTAATGTTTTTTTTTCCTATAATTATTTTTCTGTAAATATTTTTCTATTGCATTTGCGAAAAAATTATTCTTTGGTATACATACTCGATGGGCTTTTTTTGCTTATTCTTATCTTTGTCCTTGTTTAGTATAGAAATCGATGATTTTGATTCAACATTATTAGTAGAAATAGATTTTTTAATATCAGGGTTTGTTAAAGGTTTTTTAATAATAGGCTGTGAAGAAGAACGTTTTGGAAGCATGTAAGGTAGAACTGAGTCCAGCAAACCTTCATGAAGAACATCACTTAATTTCTTTTTCATTAATGTTGCCAAAAGATGTTCCTTGGTTTCTGGAGCATTTGAAGGATTTTTTTTCTTTTTAATTTCTTCTGGTTGTACTTTTTTGTCTTCTGTTTCTTTCTGCTCATAAATTTTACCGATGGTTTTGTTTTGATCATGATTTGTTTGAGAAGTACTTGGTACAATCTTTGTTTCAGAGTTCTGTAAATGAAGATTTTTTGGAAAAATTAGTTGATAATTTGTCAATTATTCGATTGTTTGATTAATATATGTTCTTACTCGATGTCGACTTGTGTCAGGTGTTTTCCTAGAGATAAGAATTGATTGCTCTGTTTCACAATTGGGAGAAACTATTGATTCATGATTCATTTGATTTAATCCCACAGTTTCTGTACCTTTACTGTTAATTTTACTATTTAATTCTGTAGGACTGTTTTCCTTTTTGTTTAGATTCAAGTTCGTTTTTGCCAGTGCAGTCCAATTTATTTCGCTATTTGCACTTAAAACTGATGCCAATTCTTCAAAGCTGTCGTTTACCTGATAGGCAGTCCTCATAAACTCGAAAAATGTTTGCATAGATATTTCTGGATATTTTTCTTCTTGGGAGGATTGAAGCCCTTCTGGTATCTTTTTAGTGAAGGTGCTTTGAACATTTTGTAAGACTGGATATCCTAAAATGTACCAGACAAAAAACCCAAAAAAAAGAATTTTAAATAACAAATTTAACATTTCCTTTAAATGTATTATTAAAAATCTTACCTAATTCAGCTTCTTTCAATAGGCTTGAATACATTTTTATAATTTTTCTGGTGGAAAAATCAATTTGTTGAGTTTTAGAAATCTAATATCAATTTATGGGCACCAGAAAATAGATATACTAAATTTATAAAAGGTATAGATTTTTTATGAATTATCTTCATTTTGTAAAACAAACAAAAAAAATAGAAATTAGGACATGAAGGTTAGACAGACTGAAGTGGACTGAAGGGAACGAAGGACAGAAATGCAGATACCCTCAGTTTCCAAGGTACTTGGATATATAGATCAAACAACATATTTTTCATAAATTAGAAGCTATTTAAAAGAAATAAAGTTCTAAGCCAATTATCCTTTGTTTATTTGTGAAGATTTACTAAATTTAATTATCTTACTTAAATAATTCATAATAATAATATGCGTTATACAATTTTTAATGTTTTAAGAACTAAATCAGAAGAAATTCTTGATTTTTTTGAATAATAAACCATTAACATTAATCTGATTTTTACTTTGGCAAATTTAGTTTGAATTAATCCTAAATCAATTTTAATCTTAATAATATACTGTTGTTCATTCTATGAAATTCTTGTTAAAATGAGCTGAGATTTTTATATAATATTTATTTATATAGTTCCAAATAAATACAAAATTTATTTTAAAATATTTTCCCATCATTTTAAGGAAAGTTGAGTTTTTAAAAAGCCCGCATTCAGTTGGAGCAGTGCTGCCAATAGTTACTTTTGCATCCACAAAGATAAGTTTTTTTTCCTATACGCAGATAAATTAAACCGATAGTAGATAAATGCAAATTATAATTAAAGATTGCCTATAAAAAATATATATTTTTAATTTATTACAGGATTTATTACTCAAGTTTGAACTCGAACTTTTTATGGAAAGTATCCTACGACGTTGGTACTCCTGGGTTCGAATTTCGTTGAGGTTCAAAAAGCTTCTTAACTATATGTAAAGACTCTTTGTTCTTTATCTCTTGTCAGTTGTCAGTGGTACCTATGCTTGCATATACCACAAATAGCATACAAATTGTCTGATTTAAATGGTAAGAACATTTTTCATTCGAAGCTCGTCAAAATTTAAAAAAAAAAGAGGATGTATAAAGTTATCAAAAAACTTTTCACTAGATGGAGGGAAAATCACCTCCTGTTTGTGCACCCCTAAATAAATTAACATTTAACACGCATGTGTCTGTTGCTTTCAAAGATTGGACTATTTTATATTTATTTTCTTTCTACTGTTTGTTCGCGATGTGCGTTGGTGTATTTTTCTTAATTGAATAGCTATATTTGTGAGTAATGCGCAGAAGTATAGAGTGCTGCAAGTTTGCACAAGTTTGCGAAATGGTGTGAGAAGTGACAGGTGCGTCGTGCAAAAGTAGTGCAACCTTTCGTTCCCAATTTTGACGAAAATGAGCTAAAGAATCTGTGATTTTTATAAAAAATTTGTCTGAAGACTACGGAAAATATGGCCAAGGACGAAGGAGATGACCTTTTACCTGATAAAGACGCCGCGAAGGGTTTTTACGCAAAGTACGAACCTAAAGAAATTCTTGGAAGGTTCGTCATGTTTCTTTAACTTGTTATTTAATATTTTATACATTTGATTTATATAGACGCATGATTGCTTTGATTGAGTCATTAAATTGTAAAATTATTTTGGTTACGAAAAGATATCTCTATATACGTTTGGTATTTTAAACGTTAGACATGAATGTATGGAAAACTAACCTTAAAATTATGTAATTCACAATGTCATTACCCGCTGTATTTTTTTTATAAAAATAATTAACGAGGCCAACGACTCGTGATTTTTCAATAGATTATTCCTGTGCTCAAGCTCGTTATATCGAAAAAGTCTTACGTTATTAATTACTTTATTTCTTATAAATTTTCTTTTACTCAAGCTTAAGCGATTCTCTTGATAATAAACTTCTTAAATAATTTGGCCTCTATAAAAGAAGACTATATTTATACTAATAAATAAAAATACAATATTTTTTGAAAAAATTATTTAAAATTATTTTATGCTTATAAAATAGGTTTTACCAAAAATATAACATAGAATTATTTTTGTTCTTTTGAAATATCGTTAACTAAGACGAGGAAATGTTATTTTCTGATTAGAGATTAAGCATGAATAATTTTTTATTCATTACCAAAATATCATTGATAAGTTACTTGTTCTTTTGTAGCTTTAATTAATTTTCACGTGAATTCTTATTCCTCTCTTCAGTTCATGACCTCAAAATCTAAATGTCTGTAGATAATAATTTTTATAGATTATTTAAAAAGAGGATGATAAATTAATGAATACATATTCTCTGAAACCAAATGAAATCAAGTGCAGATAGTATAATATTTTTATCTTCCCTTAAATAATTAAAAATGTTTCTGAACGCCTTACAATGTGTAAAATAAAGTGATTTTCAGGGGGATTTCTTCAACTGTAAGAAGGTGCATAGAAAAGGAAACTGGTATTGAATATGCAGCGAAGATAATAGACATTAGTAACGAGCCACATGATGGCACAGATGCACACACCATGAAAGATGCGACAATGCAAGAGGTGCTTATTCTTCGAAGAGTGGCTGGTCACCCATTCATAAGTAATTTCATCAAAAGTATTTGAAGAGTCTTAGAAAAGAAGAGATGATTTAAATCATACCTATTAATACATAATTTTCTCTCTACAGTTGAACTGCATGACGTATTTGAATCTAATACCTTCATTTTCCTGATATTCGAGCTATGTAAAAATGGGGAGCTATTCGATTACCTAACATCGGTTGTTACTCTATCTGAAAAAAAGACTCGCTATATTATGAGACAAGTATTCGAAGGTGTTCAGCATATCCACAACCAAGGAATTGTGCACAGAGATTTAAAACCAGAAAATATTCTTCTCGACGATAGTCATAATGTCAAAATCACGGACTTTGGCTTTGCAAGATTTTTAAAACCCGGTGATAAACTTTTTGGTTCGTAGTTAATTTTCCTATAATACATGATAATCATTGTATCTTTTTTGCGATCTAAAATCCTCAATTTTAAAATTTTCTCTTTCAGACTTATGTGGTACCCCAGGATATTTGGCACCAGAAATGCTTAAATGTAATATGTTTGAAAACGCAGACGGTTATGGTCAGGAAGTAGACGTGTAAGTAATTTGAAAAAGCTTTTATTATTTTTCTAACTTTGAAAAATATACATTGTTTATAATATTTTTAGGTGGGCTTGTGGAGTTGTTATGTTTACTTTATTGGTGGGATGTCCACCCTTCTGGCATCGAAAGCAAATGATTATGCTTAGGAATATTATGGAAGGAAAATACTCATTCGCTTCTCCGGAATGGGCAGATATAACTGGTAAGGATACATAGAATAATAAATATTATTTTCTTTGATTAAAAAAAAAAAAACAGAATTGAATCTAATGAGATTCTATATCATTTATTTAATCTAACTTTTATGTGATAAAACACTTAAGAATTGTTTTATATTAAAAAAATAGAATTTCTTTTTACATTTAAAGCTTTGGAGTAAATTGTTTAAATTTTTAAAACGAATTAAATTAATAATTTTTATCTTTCACGTTGATCGTGATTGTAGACGCCCCAAAGGATTTAATTAGTAAATTATTAATCGTCGATCCAAATAAAAGGATCTCAATAAAAGAAGCACTGGATCACTCGTTCTTCCACACAGTGGTGAGTGATTTAATTTTGTAAGGACACACGTTTCTGTAAAGCGCCAAACACATTGTTTCTTCTGCATTGTATATTGCAAATCAGATTGTTAAATGAAATCTATCGGTGCATGCACTTCACGTGGATTCTTCCGCTTCGTTTAAGAAAAATTGTTATCATACAGTATTTAAAAAGCACTTCTCATATAAGCTTATACACCTTACAGTTGTCTTTAAAAAAAAATCATTGACAATTAAAAGACGTACCTGACTATTTTTTTAATTGATTTTTTTTATTTTTCATACCTATATATTTTTTTAACTTCTGATATAAGTTATCGCCTTATTTATACGTATATATTACAGCTGTGGGACCAAGACATCGCTCCCCTAAAGCGTTCACTGTCATCTAATTCGCGACGTCTGAGTAGGATATCGCAGTTAGCTTTGGTAAATTATTTTATTTTCCTTAATTAGTTTTTTTCTCTGTGAAGTCTAAAGAAACGAATTTTGCTTCTGTAACTTGCTTTCCTGGAACTAATCGGTTACCAAAACGGTTTTTTGGAATGAGATTTAATAATTAAAATCATTTCTCTCTTTTCTTAACTTCATATTTTTTGTTGCAACCTTTAGTTCATTAATAGTTAATTTTTTAATTGTTTTTATTTTTGTACAGATCAAAAGACTTTTTATTATGACTGAATTATTATCAATGAGTGATGAAAAAATATCGCGTAACTAACATTATTAATCAAATTAAATTTAAAAACAAGACTAAATTTATAAACATGCTAAACTATAAATTGAAAAGAAGTAGATGTAAAAATGTAGCTTATTCAAGACATTTTCTTATGTTCACTTGCCTTATATTTCTTTCTACTCTATCATGCATCCAATTAGCAAATAACAGTATACAAAGGATGAGGAAAAACACAATAAACAAATTTGTTCCGCGCTTAACACTTAATTAAATCACTTAATTACATAAAATGCATTTTGAAATATAGAAGTTGGTGATAGAGTTTAAAAATTGCTTTATCCAAATTTACTTAAAAAATAACATTCTTCAATATGTTCTCTGGAATACACTGTATTAGCCCAGTTATAGTGAATTAACATACGTAAATCTAAAATAGTGGTGTGCAGAGAATATTAAATAAGGAAAGGGATGAAGTATTTCATATCCAAATTGTAGTTTGCGTTTTGGAGACAGTCTTATATGATGTTTATGTATGACTTTTACTTTAATACAGGAACTGAAGGCAAAATCGTTCAATGCAAGGAAACGATTTCAACTAGCAATTCTTTGTGTGCGAGCAGTTGTTCGTATTAAAAGATTGCATAGTACTCCAGAGCCTCTTTCTATCAGCGTGGCTCGTGAAGATCCATACAGAATCAAGATTTTACGGAAGGTACGTTCGCATTATTTTCATCAAGTATAGTTGGATAAATCTATTAATAAATTTTTAAATTGAATATTTAAATCAATCTATGAATTTGAAAAAATCCTGAAAAGGCATTTGTTCCTTAAAATCTTGAATTTCTGTTATTGACAATCAATTCTTTGCTACCTAGGTTATCGATGGTTGCGCATTCAGGGTATATGGTCATTGGGTTAAAAAGGGCGAGGGACAGAATAGAGCAGCTCTTTTCGAAACTGTACCAAAGACAGACCTCAAACATCTTTATGTCACCAATTTGAGTAGATAGACAATTTTACTACCAACCGAAACCTAGTTGAATTTCTCAGTACTTTCTACTTATTCACAATTTTTTCTATTAGCGAACTAATTAGCTATTTGAAAATTGTCAGTATGTTTATGTAAGAGAGATGTTGTCGATGGACTTTGGAGAATGTAATTTTATTGCTTCTAAATAGTCCTTACATCGAAACATGTGATATTTTCCCTGCGGGAAAGAATATGTTTGGTAATCTAATCTCTGGACAAAAATGAAGGCAGGAAGCAAACTGTAAAAATATGAGATTTCGAATGATGAACTGAAAGTATTGAAGTCAAGGAATAATCTAGAAATGTGCTTTTGACTATTACTCGATCAAAGATTCTTTTTTGTAGTATTAGAATTTAGAGTTTTTATAGGACTAGAAATTATCAAGTGAATCAAGTGAAAATATATTTTTACAATAAAATACAATAAATTAAAGTAAAGCTCAATTGTAATAATTTATCAAATTTTGTAAAACTTTAAATTATAGCAAAACTTTAAATTATAGCAAAACTTTGTAGTCTTTTGTCAATTTTATTGTAATTTTCAACAAGTTGTAACAACTTTTTACAGTGGATTTGTAATATGTAGAAAATTGTTAAAAATTGTAGAAACTTGAAAATAAAATTCAAAAGAAACTGCAATTTCTTGCTAAAATTCAAATGTTTACAAAAATATATAATTATGCTTTTTTAATTCATTGTAAAAAAATAATTTCGACCATAGTCTGCAAGACTCACTGGTGCTATTTCTCAGATTGAAAATTTAATTCGTAATCAAGTTTACAGTTGCTGGTTCGACTTCACATTTATCGACCTAGTTTGCAATCTTGTTCTGAGACAATATTTTTTATTGATTTACATTTTTTCTTTTATCTTGTCCGTAATAGGTTCGTGTGAAAAATATTGATCATGAAAAATGTAAATGTGCCATACATTATATAGCAACAATAGATGATTAACTTCAATAGAACAGATGTTTGCAAGGTTTTTTTCCTTGCTTCATCGCCTAATGTATTAAATTAAATGATCAGAAAAAATAAGCAATAGATTTCCAGAAGTTTTTTCTTAATTATCGTTTACAACTACGAACAGCGTGTTGTTATTATATAGCTATATTTATTGATTAGAACATAGTCGTAAGAAAAAAACAACGAATGGTACTGAAATTTATTATTATTTGTGTGTTTTTCAGCAAATTAATATTGACAATTTCAAAGTTTGTACCTGTAATTACCATTTAAAACTGAATTATGTCTTTTCGATTTGACTTCGAACATTCAAGCATGGTGCAAGAAACATTTAATGTTAAAAAATTAGATTCGAGCATAGTTAATGATTATGGAACGCTAAATACTAAACAACATAGTAAATAAAGTCTGTTCCTTGGAAATTTCCTGGTGGCGAAATGAGTTTTATTTGCAAACTTTCCTTTATTTTAGTTCAGAATTTTATTCTAAAAAACAACCTGAATTTTCTTGATTTAAATAAGTTTTTCAGATGTTTTTTGGTTTTTAATAGCTATGTTAACACATTTAGTTTTATTTAATTACAAAGCTATGGATACTTAATATTAGGAATATGTTCCTTCGTTCGTTACTTATTTATTGCACTTGCTCTTCCAAAAATTTCATGAAAATTCTAGAACTTACTAGTGGGCGTATTCCTTGACGGAGCCCTTCTCGGTACTCGTTACTGAAGGCGGGAAAGGGCTTAAACTGAAGTCGCTGATCAATTTTTCAAACATTTTTAATCAAATTCCACTGCTTATTTACACTCAACTTTTCTAAACTTATTCCAAATTACTTTTAGACCTATTCGTCTTAGATTTTGAAAAAAGGAGAAAGCAATTTAAAGTGAGACTGTAAAGTTGTATTTTTGGCGCGCGTGTGCTCGAGGTAAACAATGAAATGTCTGTAACCCCGAAATGTGGCAACAGCGCGCTGCGCCGATCCATGTGACAGAGAAGGAACGTGACAAAAGGTGGCAGAGGGTGACGCCGCCGAGATCTAGTCAAGTATTTGCCCGGGCGAGCCGGAGCCGGGTGTCGGGTGTGTTGAGTGTGTCAATATCGTCAAGGAATTTTTACGTTCCTGGTCTCAAACACAAGGTGATTTGGATTGAATGAACAATCTCCTTACTCCATAATCACGAGCCTATGCGCTCCTGGCGTTAGTGCGGGCGAAAAGCAGCGGAAAAAGCTCAAAAGTGCGGAGACAGCCGATATACGGTGGCCCAACACGCACTTCTTCCACGCCCAGGACTCCTGCGTCACATGGGCCGCGCTCATTGGTCGATATAGCCGGGTGACGTCAGGAGCGCGGCTCTGATTGGCTCTTAACGCGAGTCCCAGACACGTGAATCGTGGCCAAGCAAGCATGGCTGTTGATGCGCAGTGGTTAACACTTGTAAAATGTCTCTGCCACGCGCCAGATCGATCAGGTTATAACCGTCGTCTCCTTTGAAACGTCTCGTGATAGACGTTCGGATCGGGATCATATCGCGTGTGTTTGTGCCTCGTGTTTCCATCGCCAAAGCAGTCAAGAAAGAAGGAACTCCGTCAATCTTTGAAAAATTGATCTATCAACGAGAAAGTGGGACCGCGCACTATCTTCCTCCACGGTCTTTTACGAGAGTTATAAAGGTAGATTAAAGTTCCTTTCCAACACTTTTCCTACCCACCACGCCCGTCTCATCGAACTCACGAGTCATTATCTCTCCGGGCTATCGGCTATTTAATTAACATGTGTATAGGTGGTTGCGTGGCGTGTTTTTCGTACCATAATAACCTCCACCAATCCCGTACAATTTTCGCTCGTGACGTCACGACGCTACCCGTTCTCATTGGTTGTTAATGCGTGCGTCGCCAGCATAAACGTGCTTTTTCGTTTTGCTTTGTCAGTTCAAGGAACACGCTTTGTATTTCGGTGCAGTGCATTTTTACTTAAAATAGTGTGTTTTTCTTCTCATTATATCTCCTATTTCATATGTTCCTCTGCTTCTGTTAATTTCTCTCTTTTCTATCCTTGATTTTTCGCGAAATTTGATGTATTCGCTGCGACTTGTCTGTCTCATGTTAATTCATCAACAGTTCGATCTTGTTCTCTTTCTTTCTCTTAACGCTCACTCATTTGCCCTCTTCTCTCCTCACCTATTTTTGCACGCATGCACACGGTGATCCATCGGCGTTGCCGTCTTTCTCTTTAGGCTAGGCTCTACGGAGGGCCTTCGCCGAGGACCAGGTGGGGTGGAACTCCCCCGTCCCCCTAACCTCCTCGCCTTGCGATATTCGCGAGATTCGCAGGATTAAAGTTTTTTTTATTACCTTGACTTGACTTAAGCAATCGTAACGAATGTGCTTTGGAGCAGGCAAAAATTCCTGTTAAGACCTGGGGCCTTAGTCTCGAGTTCATTCAAGTAATTTTCATATGCGAATATGTAGTGCTTTACTTTTTGAATGGCAGCAGTAAAAAAACAATAGGTATATACTTTCGTATACGAAAATTAGTCTAGCGATCTCGAGAATAGCACCCCTGCTTAATTTTTATCAGTGTTATGTCATCCATATTTCTATGCTTCTAAAGCATAAAATTGTTTTTTGTGCTGTCAGAGACCCTTTAGGATCTTTCAAAGTTGTAGAGAATAAGATGGCCAGAATTCAATAGCTGGGCGTCGAAAACATGGAAAAAAAAGTAGGTAGACACTTCCGATGATAGAAATATAAACTTTTTTCAGTTTTTAATTTTGGTAACATTGTTTTGACATTTTTGTTTTCTGAGTTTTTGTTGTTTTTAAGGAAAAATATTCTAGTTTGGTCAAGTTTATCATTTTACTCTTACATTAGTGGAACGACATATAAATTAATTTTTAGAAATATTCCTATGACATGTCAAAATCTACAGTGTGCATGATTAAGGCACTGGATTTTACCGAATAATATATATAATCAGATTTATTATTTGAAAGAAGGTTGACCTTGTCTTCATATTTTTTAAAACTATTCTAAGAAGTAAATATGGAATAAATAAGAAGATTTTTACTTGACATTTTCAATTCTCCTTTATATCTTAATCTCAACTATAACTATAGTATTTAGAATTTCCCTGCTATGTAGGACATTCAATATAATTTTAAAGATGATTTATGCTAAAGCTGTTTTAAAATGATTCTTCTTAATCAAAATATGGTTTGTCTTTTTACACATCGATTTCAAACAATAAAATTAAATTTGTTATAACCAATTTACTAAGATGAAACTAATTATAATCGTATATTAAAAGTGAGTGTCTTTTAACTGAAAAATAAAAATTTGCATTTATGAGAAAACGCTCGATTTTGTATTTAGGCAACTGGGTACAGAAAGAAAAGGTCTGATGTACGGACATTCACTTTACGCGGTTTCACATCGCGGAAAGGAGTAATTTCTGCGCATGCGTCCCTTGGGATAACTATCAGCGTTGGGAAGGGGGCGTTTCTTATAAATAGGGGAAATATCATATGAGGAAGTGGGGATCGTCCGCGACATGTCACAGCGCATCACGTGACGAACATCGTTTCTAGCCTTCCTGACTTCTCAACCTCGTCAAAAAAGTATGAATACCCATATATCCTCTTCACACTATGATCATTAACTAAACTTATTTTATTTTATGTTTAGACAATTCTTCCACAAAGACAAAATAGTTTATAACTCTTGTTTTTAAATTCAAATTTGAACAAATTTTCGAAAATTACTTTCAAATGAAGTTCTTTTTTTTTTAGGAAGTCAGCGGAGTAAAAATTCAATTCAGTTATCGTCTGAAAACATTATAAAAGAAGCGTGTAGATTCTATTTATAATACTCTGTTAACCCTTCGTAGGTACACGTGTCCTAAAAGGGACATGACGAAATTTTCAAGTGAAATATTTTCATCGGAATAAATTATTATAAATAAACAATCGCTAAACAAATTGCTGCAAAACCTATATTGGAACATAAAATAGGATCCCCAAAGAGTATTTCAGAATATTGAGAGATTTTTTGAAGACCTTTTTCATGAAAAAATAAGTGCCTGGACTTTTTGGGCCACGTGCACCCACGGTATCAGTAAAAATACGTGTACCTACGAAGGGTTAAAAATAAAAATGCAAGTTGTTTAGGATTTTACCAATTTTTTTTTAATACATGTATTACAGTTCTTTGAAATATTTTTATCTAAATATTTTAATAGTTTATAAACTTGATGAAATAATTCCTAAATAGCTTGAATAAGAAAATCATGAAATACTATTTTCTCAATATGTCCATTGTAACAGGAATCATTAAGAAATCAAACATTTACAAACCTAACCTAGAAGAATTTTTAATGTATTGAATTTTTGTCTTTGGAATACGATTTTCGGGTTATTGTTCAACAACATGTTTTTAACTTTTGCTTTGTGTACGACAAAATATGTAATATACTGGATTTTTTATTTTCAATATGTTTTTGAGATGAAACATATACGTAGGAAACGATAATTTTTTTCATAATTTGGTGTACGTTACATGCATTGTAATGCTACATTACGATTCGGAAATTTACTTCTAATATATTTATTGTAAAATTACAAAAAAAAATTTTAACATTTTTGGTATTGACTCATCTATAAAATTTAAAAAAAACACTATTGTTTAATAATTTCGAGATTGCGGAAATCTAATCAGTTCAGAAGGTTATTAAGGCAATCGTTATTTTTACCGTCTCATCTTAGTACCAAGTTCGTAAGAAAAACATTGAATTAGCTAAAGCAATGCTATTTTTTCCACTTGACACGTGGTTATTCGCTTGATGTAAAGCAAAAAGAGAAGTCTGGAGTTCATTGGGTTAATAGTGCTTTTAAATTGTGGCTTATCAATTTGGAAGTATTTTATTTATCGACTTTGAATAGTCGAAACATAATTTTTATTAAATGTCAGTAATTCACTACATTACTTTACTCGCTGCTTTTATATTTTTATGTGATTTTACACACTTTTATGATTGATACAATTTTTTAGTTTTTAATATTTTTTGCTAATTCTTTGTAAAATCCTCATTTTTAATCCAGAATCGCCAGTAAATCGGAAAACGGTGAAATGGCAGGCAATTTCTTGAGTTTTTAACAAACAAAAATTTGGTCTATCAAAAATTTATTGGAAGAAGCTTTTGTATTCTGGATATAACCAGGAATTTGTTCCGATTATTTAAGTAGCTATCCTTTAATTCTGTAAAAGAAAAATACTCGATTTTATAAGCCAATAAAAGGCAAGTTTCTTGAATTAAGGCCTTTTAACCCTTAACGGCCGAAAGGCCCCGCTACGGGGACATAGTAGTATTACAAAAAAAGCTCTCGGCCGTTAAGGGTTAATATATGAAAAGATTTTATGAATGACAGAATTTTCTCAACTTTCAGATTGTTATCGGTGGCAGGCTCAACGAAGAAGAGACGGAGGAGGAGGAGGGCAGCAGGATTCGTCGTTTTGAATCGACGACGAAAATTGGCTCGGTGTCCTAATCAGACACGGGAATAATCTGGGTTGAAGTTACCAACAGCAAGATGAGCTTGGAAACGTTGCTTGAAGCTGCTCGCTATGTGGAGCAGCAGGAGAAGAAGAGGGAGCGCCTCGCCAGCACCTCCTCCTCGGAGCATTCTCTCGGCGTTGCTCCCCACTTCAACCATCACAACTCTGCCGAGCCACGTGGTAAGTGCTTGACGCTATCTTGCTGTTATTATTTGCACGAGGGCTAGCGGTTTTGAATCAGGTCTCCCACTATTCAAATTATATGTTTACAAGTTTTAATTTGAATCTCAATCCAAATTGTAATTCAGATTACAATTTGAATTTTTATCAAAATAAAATTTTATATTTATACTTAATTAAAGAAGAATTGGAGAGATAAAAAGAAAAAAATTAGTCAAATTGACTATTTCCTCAGTTTTTTCATTCAAAATATTGTTTTATGTAGTTTTTAAAAAATTTAATGTGGGAAATTTTATGTTAAATAAAATGAGCCACGAAAAGTTTCAATTGGATACAAATTATAGATTTTTTATGGTCGGAATCGATTGACAAATTTTAGTTATTTTTAGTTGTCTTTGAATGATATGATTCCATCAATAAAAAAATCTAATTTTTATCTGGTTCAAACTTTTGATGACTCATTTTATCTATGATAAATTTTTCCACATTTTCACTAAGATAATTCGATAATAGAAAATTATAAATGAAAAAACTAAAGATATAGTTGGTTCGAGTAACTTTTTTTCCTATTGTCCGTTCAATTCTTTCTTAAATAAGATCCTAGGCGTTTTGATCAAATATTTTGTGAATTTTAAGGCTGGCAGTTTGTTCATTTTTTATCATGAATAGATTTTTTAAAAAATTAGCTCAGCTTACTTCCATATTTAAATTTATATTTCCACTCAGAAACTATTGTTATGGAACTTGACAAAGATGAACTAAAGTGTAAAATGATCTTAACAGTTAGAATTCATGAAAGTTAAGTTCTTTGAAAAGTAACGCTTCTCTACTTAGCGCAGATAAATTCAGATGTGTGTCAGAACAATATTTTTGTTAATTAGGTTGTAAAGTTAAAAACACACCTTTTAAATTTGAATATTTAAACTTATTAATTTGTGCAGAAGAATCATTTTGAAGGGTAATTTCAAAATTATCGGATTTGTTGGTGTGATGAATAACCGACGCGATTTTTTTTAGTATAGAATCGATGAGTAAATGATACATGCAATTGTTGCTTCATCAACCAATTCAAAGAATAGGAAATGCAATGGAAGCAATTTTGTTTATTTAATTGTAAAAGCAGTTAAATTGTTGAATTTCCAATTATTATGATTTGAATTTTTGAACTTAGATTCTGTAAAATCCAGGTTATCACGTCTGGCATAACTAGAGGAATTTAATTTCCGTGCTTCAAAATACACCCTTAGCTTTTAATTGAGACATTAAACTTAAAGGTAGACTTATGTTTTAATAGCGATATCAACCTGATACGTTTCACTTTTGTTCAATGTTGCCTCTGAGAGACACTGATGTTCACACGTTTCACACTCGTCTCCAAATTAGGTATGATTTTCCTTCCTCCAGTGGCTCTCAATTTGAATCCTCTCAGAATTTTATTTTCTTTTTAAACAATACTGTAATTTTTCAAAAATGTTTATACCTTGACCGCAAAAAAAATCCACAGTGCTTTATTGTCTAAATATTTGCTTCATGCATTTTAAGATGAATTTATAATTTTATTTCATAGTTTTACTTTTCTTAATCTCTTAGTGCTGAAATGATTAAAAACTTTCTCCGATTTTCCCATTGATTCTGGTCAATTTTCCAATTTATACTGTGCATTCAGTCATGAAGTTCTGAGCCATTTTGAATTGTTAAAATCTTTTTTTACTAACTTTATCAGCCGTCGAATGTAGAAAAAAAAGAAGAATCTTGAGTATGTATGAATATTTCTTTCTTTCAATTGTTTTGCAGTCAAGTGCTTTCAAAATTGAACTATTAGGAATTATTTCTTTTGTTTTATTTATATTAGTGATTTTCAGAAAGACCCAGCATCGTGGGAGAAGGCATTGAAGCTTAATTTATCGAAGTGTTGTTCAGATAAAACATCGAATCCCGATTCTCGTGGTCACATTTTCCCGGGTCAACGACTCTAGCGAATAAGCGGTCCCGCAAAACGAGTCTCGATTCTTGACGCACGCGAGAGAGTTCTCCAGCATGAAATATCCTGTTGTGCACGCCACTAGGGCATCAGTATCCATAGAACTGTATTGACTTGACTTGACTGTTGCAAGTCAAACGAGTCACACGAGTGATAACCTTTTTAAGCAACTCGCTAACACACTATTCGTAATTGGCGCCGCCGCTGTACATCGACTTGTTTGCAACTTTTCCATTAACCTGAAGTAGGCGTGCCTGGTTGTATCTCGCAATTCTTTCCAAGTTTTATGAATCCAGAAAGTTACTCTAGAACCACTATCTTGACTCTTTCGTATGCAAAAGTATTCAACTTATTATACACTTGGCCAAAGTATTGGTTAATTCCACCAAAGATCTTGCTTCAATTTAAAAAAATGGTTTGGTTTGATTTCATCTTTTTTTTCTGGATGTAAATTCTTAATCCAAGTATCGAACATTAAAAGCTGTTGGGTTGGAAAATCAGGACAATTTGTGAGAAAAAAAGATATGGATTCGATTGAAAGTTAGGTATCATAATTTTTAGACCAAACTGAAGGCTGACAACTTCAAGTTACTTCACGTGATTTTGGCATGTCTGCAGATATATTTTCACATGTTAAGAATTCCTATCTTTGTTGAAATCCTTGAGATTATAATGTCTTTCTTGGATTTTTATTTCAAATTTGGTTCTGTTTTATCGACTCTCTTGGCTTAAACTTTTATTTGTCAAGATTTACTTACTTTTTAAACTTTCTAAGTTTTTAATTCTTCTAATTTTTTGAATTTTTTGTTTTAGAACTTTTCTAATTAAATTAAACAATACTTTTCAACAGAATACAAATTTTAAGAAAATATTTCGTTGATTTAAACTTAATGTCAGATTTTGATGTTATCTCAATTTTTAGCTCACAAATCGTGCACGTAATTATTTTTATTTCTCATTTGAACAATATTTGGCTTCTTATTTTTCAGTTTAACAAATGTTTAATTATATTATTTTAGATATCATAATAGGAAGATAAAAAATTAGGAGTTTATAAATTTTTAAATTGAAGAAATAAAATCTTAGGAAATCAAAAGATTCAAAGATTAATTTGGTTTTGCAAAGCGAATTATTTTACTTTTTTCAAAGTAGTCACTTGAGCAAGAAATTAATTATCCGGGATTGTTGATTGTTCTTATAAAATATTTATAATTTTAAAATTTCCTATTTATGAAAGTTCATCTTCAGTTCTCTGATTTTTCATTTCCAAAGTTATTTATATTACAAACGTGAATAATCTTTTAAATTACATTTAGTATCACAAAATTATTTATACGTAATTGTATATAAATTTTACATCAATTTACGTAAATTGTATAGATACGGTAATTCCTTTTTCAATTCAAATAATCATTTTTCATTGACGAAATATTTTATTTCCAGATCACAAGAAAAAAAATATTTATATAAGGGATTAATAGAAATTTATCTACGATTGACCAAATCCAATTTCTTTTTGTTTTTGTCCAAAGTAATAAAAATTATCAAATAAAAATTTAGGAGAGATAAGATATTTGAAAACAGACGTAGATAATTTATTTTCAGTTTTATCAGTGAAAAAAATTATATTGAAATTAATAAAATTCTCTTTCACATATAATTAGATTGAATTCTAATTATAATGATCGAAAATATAGTTAAGGTATAACTAGAAAAAAACCTTAATTATGCTTTAAGGGGCACAACTAGTTTAACTGCCTGAAAAAAAAGTTATTTTTGTGAATTAAAAAAAAAAAGTATTGCATCGAATAAATAATGAAACAGGACTTATATCGACCCTTAGTGTTAATATTCAAATATTGTTGATGTTCTTAGTTGGCTTAAGGGTCCAGAAAAAAAGGAACTCAAAGTTACAATGTTCATCGGTCACACGTGCAAAAATAAATTCTCACTGATGAGGACTCCAATCTGAGTCGAAACTTTTGAAAATATGAAACTTTGAGTTACATTTTTTCTGGACCCTAAAGCCAACTAAGAACATCAACAATATTTGAATATTGCATCGAATGTTTTAAAATTTTGCAGATATATTTGTGTGTTATGGGAAAAACGCGTTTAAAGATAAGAGTACTGATTTCATTGTTATAAATTTTTAAATATCATACCTAGAGCTAATCTGCTATTCCAGGCCCATACAATTCACCTTTCTCTTCTTCAAAAAGCGCCTGCTGGGCTGTTGAAAAATGCAAAAATAAAAATATCGAAATTTTTAAAATTTCAAACTAGTTGTGCCCCTTAACCAGAATTCTTGTTGTTTTACCTAGACTTTTTTTGAGTGAGATTTTGAAAATTACATTATAATAATAATAATAAAATTAATCATGAATATTCAAATGTGTTCAAATTAGAAAAATGGTATCTTGAACAATAACAAAAATTCTTTTATATTTTTACCGACAAATTTACCTGCTAAAATTTTTCTTAAACTACATAGGTGAGACAAATTATCAGCAGAATTTTCATTCTTCCTTTTTAAAATAACGTCTAACAAAAATTGATGGTAATTTATAGTAATGTTCATTATTAATATCTTTTTACATCCTCAGGGTTGTCACTTTTTTTGGAAATGTGGAAAACAGGGAAAAGTCAGAGAATTCAATTTTATATATAAACGTGAGGATAATGTTGAAGATTCATTTTAATTTTTCGAAAAATATAAAGTTCATAAAATTACATCAGTTAAATTTTTTACTATTCAAAAATACCGCTTGAAAATTTACAAAAGTAAAGTATATCATAAGGTACAAAATATATCGATTATATATTAAATGAAATATAATTTATTGTTATATGCATTTCCAAAAAAAAGGCAAATCCGTTCAACCTTCTCACTTATTTTGAATAAAGAGTTTGAAATGTTTATTTTCTACATTATAAATTTTTAAATTGTCATCAAGATGATTACTATATTGTAATTTTGTTTATCGATAAAAATAAATATTTTTTGTAAATGTTGCAAATTTTACATCTACACTCGAGATTCCCTATAACGAGATTCCCTGTAACGAAACCTCTCTTTAACGAGCGCGTCACGCCTCCCTATAACGAGCAGACGATCGACCCCTCTTCCCCCACTACTACAGAATGAAGCGCGCTCGAATTTGAAAAAGTAACCAATGAGTTTGATGGCTTTTATCACAAATTAATGAATTAATCACAAATTTTTAGTATTTCGAGTACATACCGTCAAATAAGTTAATTCCATGTTCAATACTCATAGAAATCTTTTTTATACGCTTTTAACTATGTAAATAAATTATTCACATAGCCTCACTGACAGGCTGACAGCGCGCATTATATAATGCGCATAACAGCGCGTAGCAATAAGTAGGATATGGAGGGGATCCCTCTCGCGCTCGTTACAGAGAGGTCTCCGATGCTCGAGCTTCTCGTTACAGGGAATCTCGAGTGTATTTACAGTTTTGAACGTTCATTGAACGATGATAAAATATATATATATATATTTTTAAACTAAATTATTTACTTCCCCTTCCAATTAAAAAATAGGGTGTATTTAATAACAGATTGTATATTTGCAAGGCTCTTGATATAAACATAATAATTAATTTTGTTTTGAAAGAAGAAATCTTGTCATTGTTCAATGAACGTTCAAAACTCTAAATACATCATTTTACTAACTATTTACTTATGTATAATATCCTTAAAAATTCTAAATCTGCAAAACATGAAAAATTCAACGAATTCTTATGTGCAAAAAAAGTAGCAACCCTGATCCTGCCATACTCCTTATGCGATTTTCAAAATTCCGGGAATTAATATTATAAATACATTAAAAATTTGCATTTCCACAAACATAAACAAAATCATCCAGGATTTCCACACACATCTAATAATGTAGAGGACTTCTGAGATAAGTAATTTGGCATGGGGTCAGATGTTTAAGAAGTTTTCTATGTAATGATCATAGAAATTGGTAAAGGCAAACGTTTCGGCCACAAATTGGGGCCCTCCTCAGTGCCAACAATTCTAATTTGCATTAAAAATAGTAATTATAACCTAAGCAAGCAAAATCCATGCAACTTAATAGTTATTTTGTTTTTTTATACTAAATCTATTTAAAAAATAGAATTAGAACATGCGAATAGACCTTCCAGTACCGTCCTCACACAGAAGTCCTCTCCTGTCAGATTCGTGGAAAACGGAAACATGTCACGATATAATGTAGAGGACGTTTAAGGGTCGCGGAAGTTAGAGTTAGAACGGACCAATGTTTTGGACCGGTCAGCTGAGGGGTGGAGGAAGAGGGAGGGGGTGTCAGTGGATCATTTATCGCGTGGAGAAGGGTTAAATTGACGTGATGGTGGGAGGCGAAAGACTTTGGCGGAGATTTTGGGCGACGGCGAAGGCTTCGGTCACTGACTCCAGTAACTACGACAGCAGCTTCTGTGCTTCATTCACGGCCGCGCCACCTACTCGCCAGGTCAACTGGGCAATAATTATGTGCACTTCAGCTTTCTGCATCGATAGGTATCCGCTCGGTATCCAATCCCTTGGTAGATGTAGCCACCAACGAACCAATCTCATCAACCCACATCGCATTGACGTGCCAACACCATTAGGAAAAAATACACGAGTCCAGGATCGATTCATCCTTCTCCGGGTGTCCTTGCACGTGTCCCAACCCAACGTATCCTTAATCCCAACTGTTTTGATTGGAACCTGATTTTATTTTTGTCGAATTCTCCTAGATCCGGCTTTGAACCGGTATCATGAAATTTGGAGTGAGAAGGATAGTTCAGATAAACTTGCCCACCCCCATTTTAACATGAGAATTCATTGACTAAAATAAATTTTATATTCAAATCAAAAGTTTATAAACTGTTTTTTTTGTGTCAAAGAATAAAAAAAAGTTTCTTTATTTAAAAACCATTAAATTTAGTTGATTCAAACAATTTTGTTTAATTAAAATTCTAGAATTTAATTTATTTGAAAAACACATTTTAACCAAAATGAAACTTTTCTATGGATGCGAATATAAAAATAGATTTTGATGAAATCGAATGTCTAACGCCAAACATTTATTCAGATTTTCTGTGACTTGGTATTCAAATTTATCATTTTATCAGAATCACTTTACATCTCTTCACAGTTTTGTATGTTCTATTACATTGGGTTCAATGGTAGGTTATCAAAGGCGTTTAGTCAACGTCAATACATAAACTGTTCGTCGTCTAGTCAGTTTAATAATAGACTAAATCTCGATTTTTAAGACAATTTAAAAAAGTTCTATTTCTTTCCTTTCCTGGCGCTCGATATTATATATTTGTCGCTATTTGAACTTGGAATACCGTTATTCATCATTTATTCGTGACGGCTCGTCTGAACGGTGTCGCGAAGCGATTATGCACGCGTTCCTCCACGTTCTGTTTTGTTAAAATTCCTTGAAACATGATTTTATCTTTTCTATAATTTCTTTTTATTCAATGTATTGATTTACTCAATCATGTATTGTATCAGACTTGTATCATTTTTTTTATTTAATGGGAAAAGACCAGTGAAATAATTGTCAGACATTGTTGTTAATTTTTATCTAGCATAATAATTTAATTTAAAAATTATACTCTATGACCGAAAAATTACATTTTTTATTTAAAGTCTTTTTGGTGTTTTGTATAAAAGCTTTGAAAATTAACAGTTTTCAATAAGGTAGTTTGTAAGAGAAGTATCATTAAGAGCAATCAGGTTCAGTCTACATGTTTTTGTCTGAATAATTGTAATTTATCAGATATGAATTTGATGAGAAGTTAGGTCACAATCATGCGGACGTAGATAGCCTATTTTAAATTTTAATTACCAAAACAAGTTTTGTTGAAGATTTTGCTAAAATAGAATCTTTGCAAATTATTGAATTAAAAAATTCTCTTTCTACGCCCGTTTTCACCTTCTATACAGTGTCCCGGATTTTTTAAAGAAAATTTTCTTCATTTTGTACATAAAGACGTGGAATCCCAAAATCAATAAAATTTGCTAATTTCTTAAGCATCCAGGATTGACACTTTTTTGGAAACCTGAAAACAGAGAAAAGTCAGGGATTAATTTTAATTTTTAGACAAATATAAAGTTAGTAAAATATATCGATTTCATATTATAAAAACATAATTTAGTGTTATATGCAATGCCAAAAAAAGAAACCTTTTCACTCATACTGAACAAAGAGTTCCAAAATGTTTATTGTTCTACATTGTAACGTTTTAAATCGTCATTAAGATGATTGATATATTATAATTTTGTTTATCAATAGAAAAGAATGTTTTTCATAAATGTTGCAAATTTCATTAGCCAGTCATTTGTATACAATATCGTTAAAAGATCTAAAAAAAATTAGCTCAGAAAAAGATACATTTATATATTCAAAAATATAACAAATATTTTTGAAAATATATCAAAATCTAAATTCTAATAAAACATATTATTAAAAATATATAATGAGTTAATATTTCAATGTTTTTTCCGCTTTGTTCAATAATTTTCATAGAGAAATGCGAAATTAATGTTCGGAGTTCTTTAACTTAAATCCATTTAAAGGTTAGGTTCATAGGATTTGTTCAAATTAATAAATAAATTGACATGAGATATCCGTTATACCAATCGTTATTTGACTAGCATACAAGTTTGTCAATACGCACACAACTTTTTGTTTGAAAAACAAAAGTATTTGCTTCGAAGATGAAAATTATTAGAAAGATTGTTTGCTCTGAAGACTTTCCCTAGAGGCCTATACTGAACGCCTAGTTCTAAAATGTCAGTACTTCAATCATTAAATACTCTTCACGTTTCCTCCAGGTATTTACGACACGGACATAAAAGAGAAAAGTGAAGGCCACCTTAACAGTCGAAGAATCAGAGTCAATCCCGGAAAAAATATTTTCCCTTTTCACACAGAAGGTAGCAGCTTTAAATTTTTTCTTCTGGCCTGGCAACGTTGCAGAGAACGGTCGTTTTCTTGGCTCACAGTATGTTTGCCTCTTTTGATATAATTTGTCGTAAACTCACGTCATATCTGACCACTCTCTCGCCAAGGACTCACTGAAGGAGGACTTCAACTCTATCCATATGTCCATTCTATGTAGAAGAGTTACTAGTTTATCTTGTCAACTAGCAACTAGGTATCTACAATGTACATTGTACATATTATATTCGACTGTTGGCACTTCGTTGGCACGATCGTTGGTCCGTATTTTAAATGTAGGATAAGGAAAGGCGGCATGAATGTCATGAACCATTAGACGAGGGGAAACATCCGTGAACACGCGGGCAAACGATTTGCCGAATGCGCATGCGCCTTGTCCCTGGGTAGTCCCTCTCCAGGCGTGCTCGGCCGCGTGGCGTCCTAATCAATCTCCAACGTTGCCAGCTCTTTCTGACCCGGTGGACCCGGCCGGGGATGCCCCCCTCCTTTATTCCTTTCTTTGCCGGTTCCCCTCCACTTTCACTCCACGGTATTAGCACGTGGAGATGCGCTTTTAATTTTTCAAACCTTATCGACCTGTGGATTCACCGACCGACGTACGTACGTACCCGCCTTTCACAAGTTGTTTTTCCCAGCCACCGACTTGCATGGCAACTGACGGAAAAATATATTTTTCTATCTATACCCAAAAAATGTTGTACCCAAATTATCATTTGATCTACATTATCATAGGAACTGGCAATCTTGAATGAAAATATAGTTATTGTGGTCACTCTATAGATGTAAACACATTTTATGAATAGACATTACTATGCAAAAAGTTATCAGGACTTATTGAAAGGAACAGAATAATAAATCCTAGATTTTTAATTCTAATTAGTTTTCTACTAATTTCGTTCAGTGAATCATTTCTAGTTATTCAAGCACTTGATTTTAACTGGTTGAATAGCTAAAAGTGAGTCACTGATTCAGTAAAATCAGAGATCGTAGTCCCCTACTTTTCTTATTTTTTATTTTTGCCCCCCTGTGATTGAAGAAAAGGCCCCAAAGCAGTTTGAAGCCAGAGTTCCCCCTTTTTGTCCCTTTTTTGGGAATCTCTATTTTTTAGGTCAATTTAAAGCATTAGACGTTTTAACGAACGAAATACTTTTTCTGTAATTCAAATTATAGTTTGAAATATTTTTCCGGACAGATTAAAACAAGAATTAGAAGTATTTGTAACAATAAAAAATAGTATATTGTAAATAAAATCTTTATTCTGACATATTTAATAATTTTAAATAAAGTGAAATGGAAATGTTTTTTAGATGATCTTTCTAAACCCTAAGCTTATAAAATTAATCACATAAGTATTGGAAATAAATCAAAATGAGATTTCTATGAACATGCATTGGTACAGATTTGACTCTTTTGTCATTGGTAATTAATTACCAGTAAAATTAATCTAATTCATTTGGTATTATACAAATTAGTTCATCTTTATTAGGGAAGCTTGAAAATAAAATAATTACAAAATCAATATTAAAAAGCATCCGATTTAGCTTTTAAATTAAATTTATATTTTGAAGCAAAAAATTTAATTGCATGCTGCAAATTAATAGAATATTACATTAAAACAGAATGAGCTTTCGGTGCAGAAATAATTTTCAACGCATAAAGATTATTGGTACCAACACCTTTTTTTTGAAACACAGAGATTTTTAGGATTATGACTAAAAAATATTTTTTTTTTCCTTAAGGCCATGGATCAACCACATCAGCTAATGAATTGAGTCCCATGCATATCGATTTTTTCCCTACATTTAAAATTTTAAGTTTAAATAAAGCGGTGAAATTTTGAAAAATGATTAGGAATTAGGAATAAAAAGTTATGACAAAAGCGTTAAGTGTAGAAAGATAAAAAGTTTTATAATTCCCACAGAAATAGTGACACACATAAGCTCCTATATCACTTGTCAATATAGTTTAGCTGTAATGTTATCAATTTGATAAAATAATGTTTGTATTTATTTCGATATTCGGCATCGAACAAACCTGCCTTAGTGCTTTCTTATCCATGTTCCGAAATTCCAGAGCGATATTCCATTTCCTACGGAAATGGCGTTACAGAGCTGTAGTTGCCGATAACTCCCAGTTTTATTTTCTCAAAAATAAATTTTTTGCAAAATTTTTACTAAAACGAAGTTAACAGACGATCCTTACCGCCTTTTATTACGTGCTTTAAATTGTCAGATAGGTATATTAGAAACAAAAAAAATTATTTTACGTGATTTGATTAACCTATAAATTTGGTCACGTGACCCGGTTGATCCAAAGCCTTGAAGGATAAAAAAGTATTGAGCGTTTTACTTAACTTACTTAATTTATTTGGAACTTCCTATACTAGCGTAAAGTGGAGTGCTGTTCCTACTTTATTAATTTTTATTAAATTAAATATTAATTTTTATTGTTTATCATATCTGCACTCGTGTTCTGTAAGTTGCACGTGCGTTCTAACGTCATATGGTACAGATATTCCGTTTTATAAACGCTGTAAACATTCCTCGATTCTATTCATCACCGAAAGATAGAAGCACAAAATGTAAGAAATTTACGTTCTTGTCCATCATTATTTTGCAATCCAAAATAATTTTTAAATGCAATTTTAAAGGTAATTTAAGTTTATGAATTTTATATTTTAACGTAAACCAACACTAAATCTTTGATTTTTTTCAGGTGCCAAATTAAAAAGGGATCGTACAGATGCCGATGACTTATTCTGTGAAGAAAAAATGCTCATCATTGATGGTGAGTTGAATTTTGTTTACTAATCAAAACATGTTTCTGAAAAATGTGTAAACTTTAACGTGTGAGTTAAATTTTCAGTGAAGAAAATTTTTAATTGAATTATCAGAATACATAGAGACAATCAATTTTATTAGAAAAAGCTCCCAACGTTTCAAACTATAAGAGTTCCCTATGAGGATAAATTATTCTTATTAAAATATATAATGTAAAAAACTTAAATAATCTATAGGGTCATTATGTAAATTCTATAAAATTGAATTTAACTTTATAAAACTGACACAATGCTTGATTGGCCATATGGATCATTTAAGTTTATGTCATTATGAATATTAATAATAATGATTGGTGATAGTTTCCCCTGATGAGGAACTCATATAGACTTTAAAACGTTGGAAGCTTTTTGTAATAAAATTAATTGCCAAAATGTACTTTTATCATTCGATGAAAAAATTCCTCCAGTAAATATTTCTGAAATATCCACTTGAAAATCAAACTTGTCTGAAAACATCGATATCAGTCATGTTTGCGAGAATGTCTTCAACTCGAGATTGTTTCTTATTTGCTCGGTTGGAACAACAAGTTGTGACTCAATCACGAAAAAATATCGGCCAGTTTAAAGACGTCGTTAAATCGCTGCAGAGTAATACGATTATTTGTTTACTCAAGTGAAATCATCCCAAAAGGAAGTTTGGTTGGAAGGAAGAGTATCTTCGGTTACAGCCAAATTGCACGAAACTTCTGATGATGACACAAATATGCGTACTTTGCAGAACGTGACTGAGTAAACATTTTATTAATTGACACAAGTTTTCAGTTAAGCATTCAGGTATTTTTTGCGCTTATGGATTAGTCAAAAATCACTAATTCCTTAGGGGTATTTGATACTTAGGAAATTATCAAATTTTATTGATTTTAGGTTTCTACATGTTTGTGTCTAAAGTACATAAAATTTTCATTTTGCAATTTCGAAAATGGTTGAGAAGATAAAAACGGACGTAGATAGACTACTTTTAATTACGAGATTGAAAAAAAGTTCGATTTTAGCAAAATATACCGAGACATTTTTTTCATAGTCAAAATCAAAAGTAGTCTGTTTCCGTTTTCATCTTCTTTACCATTTCCCAAATTGTAAAAAAAAAATTTTATGTACTTTAGACACAAACATGTCGAATTTAAATGAAAGTCAGTATACATTCATAAATTAGTAAACCAAAGCTTTTGGTTGAACAGTTTTGTCAACTTTAGAAACTATTTTGTTAGAGTTACACATTTTTTGGTTAAATTCACCAAATCAATTTATTTTAGTAAGATTTAAAAAATTATTTGCTAAAATCAACTAAACATGTTTAACCCAAAGATTAGGTTGGGATAGCTAAACACTCTGTTTTCCCTATAATAACAAAGTTCTAGAGTCGAACCAACCACAGTTTTGTTGATTCAACTAAACATTTTTTCGAATCTACAATGAAAATGGTCACTAATTACAGGTGGAGAAGTTTTCGCTAATTCAATGACCGAATTTATCTCAACCAGTTTTAGAGATAAAAGGTAAGTCGGCTTTAGAGATTCGGATAAAAATCCTTTTGATTAATATTATTGGAACTTGCTGCGCATTCAGTCACATGTTCGATATTTATTTATCACAGTTCTTGAAAAAATTACAACTCAGATTATAATCCCCTAAGTGTAAAATCGTGACGTACGTTTGTACCTTTCGCAATCATGAAAATGAGTCATAGTCGCTAGAGTAACAGGTACTGAATTTCTGCTGATGGATTAGTTTCGCCATAAGTCGGAAATGGCTCCTGAAATAAGTTGTTTCGACTTTATTGACAAAAAACAGAAATATAGTCGCATCTAGGAAGAAAAATAAGGTACACAGCGTTCAATATCTTTACTGCATCGAAGAAAAAACAACATTGCTTTATGCAAGGATTTTTTTATACTTGTAAATAAGATGTTTATTTTCGACTATCGACCTTCTTATGTAATGCACAAGCAACTAGGGACCAGGCGAGTGACGACGGTGGACTTCGGTGGCGTTATTTTTACGCAGCATCTCGCTGGTAATTATAAACGAGCGGCCTTCTTCAACTTCCACTCGCTAAAGTATTGCTTGTGTGTTCCCACACGCATCCTGTATCGTGAACCTCAATTGTATCCATGCATGGAGAAGTAATAAGCTTGAGATAAAAAGATGGGCGGAAAGAGTGAGTGAGTTGGATGATGGATGGTGGGGGGGGGGGGGATAAAATGTCTTAGGACGTGCTGCATTGTACAATGGACGGTGAAGGTGCGTCATACGTTTTACTCTGCTGACTTTCTTCTCTCGGTCGCAGAACTCAATAGAGAGCGCTCCAGTTTCGCTTGGTGAAGAGATTTAAATCAAAACAGTTATACAAGCCTTTCTTATTTATTTTGAAATTATGGGAGAATCCCGTATTTCATTAGTCGGGGATCTTGATTTTTATGATGATCAAGGCACTTATAGTCAATTAGTTCATTGAATAAAATTCAGTAAGGAATCAATGAAAATTGAGTGATTAAATAGATAGAAAATAGGCAATGAAGGAAATTAGTAAAATAAATTACTGATTCAAATTAAGAAAGCAGGAGGCTAATAATCATTATTTGTCCTCTGTACTGTATTAAAAGGTTTTGTTGCGAGATGTACTTAAAAAATAGTTATTTCATCAAATTATTTCGGTTTTAAAATATTTCATTGCTCATTTATTTGGTGGACAAGCAGTTTTTTGTATTGGTATTGGTTTTATTTCGATTCATTTTCATTAAATAGGCTTTAGTCAAATTTTTTAATTAGGTAGGTAGAGTTATATTGTTTTAAATAGATCTGGAAAAAATTTATTTTTTATTTTTTAATAAATTATTTTATAATTCTTTTTCATTCTATAATATTTCAAAGACTAATAGAAAATTTTATAACGATGTCACCAATTAAAGAGAATTTGTCAGTTAATTTCTCCCATGTGTCAAAAATTAAAGGCAAATTAATTGAATTTAGTTGCTTTTAATGAATAGCAGTGGAAAGTACTTGCGTTTTTAAGTGTTGATTAAAGATACATTTTTCTATCGACATAGTTCGAAATTTGAACCAAATATGATATTTTTTTGAAATTTTTTAAAAATTTGTTGCATCTTGGCGGAAAATAAAATAAAGTTAAATGGTATTTAATAAATAGTTAATTATTGATACTGATATATTATTTTAAAATTTCTTGTCAGTATTAAATAATTAATATTGGATTAGCATCTTAATACCTGTTGTTAACATCCTAATCAGAAAAATCAGATCATTATTTTACAGAAAACTGAGAAATTATTATCAACATTTTTAAAAATATTCTTGTATGAAGGAGTCATGACTTTTAAAATGAATAATGTGCCAACGAATGAGTGAAGCGTATTGAATACATTTTTCTACGATTCTATAAATGTTTGAAATTTTGAAGAATAGTTTATCATTCAATATTTAAAGAATTTGAAAATCTTTCTGTGGAAAAAATGACGCTTTCGACTGCGCTGGGATTCGAGCCCAGGTCTTTCGATTGCCGGTCGACTGCTCTAAACGTATCCTATCTGTTACGCGACTAGTGATCCTCCGATAATGTAGGCAGTGACAAAAATTTCAAACTCAACTAATTAATTTGAAATAGTTTATCATTTTCAGATTTTCAAATTCATTTCTAGACTTTGAATAGAAGATGCACTTATAGTTTTGAACGTTTATTGAACGATAGCAAAATTGTTTCTTTCAAAACAAAATTAATTATTATAAATTAATAAATGGTCAAGTTTGAAATTAAATTAACTATGTCAAAAAACAATTATTTTGTTTTGAAAAGAAATATTTTTCATCGTTCAATGAATATTCAGAACGATAATTATAAAATAATAAATGAATGTTAATATTATACATTTATTGCATTTAAAACTTGTATGAAAACTGCATAAGAATTTCATAAAAATTATTGCAAGTTAAAGAGCTATGAATCGGAAAACCCTTTTCTTTTAACAGCACTATACAGTTCAAAATACCTTCGACTTGAAATTGTTTTTACAAAAGAGATACAAAAGTGGTTATGAAAGTCAATTCAATTTCTGAAATTAATTATATTTCTGATCAGAATAAATGACTTAAATTTATTAACTGAACATTATTTTGAAAGTTGGTGATTTTTCGAATAAAATGCATTTTTACTTTAATACTTTAAGTTCTACTGCTTCTGAGTTTTAGTATTTTAAAAATGGAAATGATTCCAACAAGTTAGAAAAAAAATTCTTTTTCGACATATTCAAGTAGGCGTTTTTATGTAAAATTAGTTTTTTTATTTCAATAATTTATTGATATTATTCATTAAAAAATTATTTTATGATCTCATCTTTCATCTCTAAACGAACAATAAAAGGTGAAAGATTCATCTTTAGTGACTTTGATTATCATTAAAAATCATTTTTACTACAATTTTAGCAAATTTCCCTACTGAAGTATTTATCAACTCTCACTATTTATTAAATTATTTGTTTTAATGACATTGTTATAATTAATTCGGACTATATTTTAGTCAAATTTCAATAATTTTATTTACTACAAAATATTGAATATTTAAAATCATTCTTGACTATTGTTTATCAAAATATAACAGGAGATAAATGCATCATTTTTATTCTGATTGAAGGAAAAAAACTTACTAAACTGCAATCAAATATTCAAGCAAATTTATTATACTTTTATTACAATTTTTAACTATGCCATTAAAAAAATTTAATTGATTTAAAAAATCTTCTAATAATAACTTATTTTTTCTGGATGGCATTAAAAATCGAAATTGTTAAACCGCTTTCCTCTAGTCTGCATTGAAATTTCTAGAAGACCGATCTTCTCAAAAAGAATTCAGTAAAAAGAGAAAATCACACTAGAAAAAAAATTAGTTGAACTGCTTCGGTTGGCAAAATATGCCACTGCTAATTTAGTAGTTAGCACAACTACTTTTTGGTTGACATCACTATCCGAGTTGCTTCTCTTTAAACCTACATTCGTCAAAAATTATTGAATTACTCTTCTCTCAAATCAATGTACAATTTTTGCATAAAGAAAAGTTGTGCAGTGATTTCAATTCAGTCAATTTTTGACTGATTCTGACTTATATTAACCCTTTTAGTACAGTACAGAGGACAGATAATGATAAACTGGAATAATAAATTTCTACGGATAAAATAATATGAGACGAAATAAAACCAATACTAATTCAAAAAATTACTTGTCTCGTCGAATAAATGAGCAATGAAATATTTTACAAACCGAAATAATTTGATGATATAATTATTTTTTCAATACATCTCGCAACAAACCCTTTTAGTACAGTACAGAGGGCAGATAATGATGATCTGGAATTATAAATTTCTACAATTAAAATAAAATGAATAAAATTATACAACAAAAAAGAATTACAAAATAATTTATTTAAAATAAATGAATAAATTTCTTTCCAGATCTACTTATTACAATATAACTCTACCTTTCCAATTGAAAAATCTAACTAAAGCATACTTAATGAAAATGAATCGAAATAAAACCAATACCAATGCAAAATCCAAAAAACTACTTGTTCCACCGGAAATGAGCAATGAAATATTTTACAAACCGAAATAATTTGATCAAATAATTATTTTTTCAGTACAACTTGCAAAAAAACCTTTTAGTACAGTACAGAGGACAGATAATGATGAACTGTAATAATGAATTTCTACAAGTAAAATAAAATGAATAAAATTATACAACAAAAAATAATTACAAAATAATTTATTGAAAATAAATAAATTAATTTTTTTCCAGGTCTACTTAAAACAATATAACTCTACCTTCCTAATTGAAACTTCTAACTGAAGCTTACTTAATGAAAATGAATCGAAATAAAACCAATACCAATACAAAATCCAATACAAAAAACTACTTTTCCCATCGGATAAATGAGCAATTAAATTTGTTACAAACCGAAATAATTTGTTTAACTAATTATTTTTTTCAGTACATCTCGCAACAAAACCTCTGAGTATATTACAGAGGATAAATAATGATAAACTGGAATAATGAATTTCTAAAAGTAAAATAAAATGAATAAAATTATACAACAAAAAATAATTACAAAATAATTTATTGAAAATAAATTAATTAATTTCTTTCCAGGTCTACTTAAAACAATATAACTCTACCTTCCTAATTGAAACTTCTAACTGAAGCTTACTTAATGAAAATGAATCGAAATAAAACCAATACCAATACAAAATCCAATACAAAAAACTACTTTTCCCATCGGATAAATGAGCAATTAAATTTGTTACAAACCGAAATAATTTGTTTAACTAATTATTTTTTTCAGTACATCTCGCAACAAAACCTCTGAGTATATTACAGAGGATAAATAATGATAAACTGGAATAATGAATTTCTAAAAGTAAAGTAAAATGAATAAAATTATACAATAAAAAAGAATTATAAAATAATTTATTAAAAAATAAATTTTTTTTTTCCAGATCTAGTTAAAACAATATAACTCTACCTTCCTAATTGAAAATTCTAACTGAAGCTTACTTAATGAAAATGAATCGAAATAAAACCAATACCAATGCATAATCCCAAAAACTACTTGTCCCACCGAATAAATGAACAATGAAATATTTTACAAACCGAAATCATTTGTTGAAATAATTATTTTTTCAGTACATCTTGCAACATAACCTTTTAGTACAGTACAGTGGACAGATAATGATGAACTGTAATAATGAATTTCTACAAGTAAAATAAAATGAATAAAATTATACAACAAAAAAGAATTACAAAATAATTTATTAAAAATAAATAAATAAATTTCTTTCCAGATCTACTTAAAACAATATAACTCTACCTTTCCAATTGAAAAATCTAACTAAAGCATACTTAATGAAAATGAATCGAAATAAAACCAATACCAATACAAAATCCAATACAAAAAACTACTTTTCCCATCGGATAAATGAGCAATTAAATTTGTTACAAACCGAAATAATTTGTTTAACTAATTATTTTTTTCAGTACATCTCGCAACAAAACCTCTGAGTATATTACAGAGGATAAATAATGATAAACTGGAATAATGAATTTCTAAAAGTAAAATAAAATGAATAAAATTATACAACAAAAAATAATTACAAAATAATTTATTGAAAATAAATTAATTAATTTCTTTCCAGGTCTACTTAAAACAATATAACTCTACCTTCCTAATTGAAACTTCTAACTGAAGCTTACTTAATGAAAATGAATCGAAATAAAACCAATACCAATACAAAATCCAATACAAAAAACTACTTTTCCCATCGGATAAATGAGCAATTAAATTTGTTACAAACCGAAATAATTTGTTTAACTAATTATTTTTTTCAGTACATCTCGCAACAAAACCTCTGAGTATATTACAGAGGATAAATAATGATAAACTGGAATAATGAATTTCTAAAAGTAAAATAAAATGAATAAAATTATACAACAAAAAATAATTACAAAATAATTTATTGAAAATAAATTAATTAATTTCTTTCCAGGTCTACTTAAAACAATATAACTCTACCTTCCTAATTGAAACTTCTAACTGAAGCTTACTTAATGAAAATGAATCGAAATAAAACCAATACCAATACAAAATCCAATACAAAAAACTACTTTTCCCATCGGATAAATGAGCAATTAAATTTGTTACAAACCGAAATAATTTGTTTAACTAATTATTTTTTTCAGTACATCTCGCAACAAAACCTCTGAGTATATTACAGAGGATAAATAATGATAAACTGGAATAATGAATTTCTAAAAGTAAAGTAAAATGAATAAAATTATACAATAAAAAAGAATTATAAAATAATTTATTAAAAAATAAATTTTTTTTTTCCAGATCTAGTTAAAACAATATAACTCTACCTTCCTAATTGAAAATTCTAACTGAAGCTTACTTAATGAAAATGAATCGAAATAAAACCAATACCAATGCATAATCCCAAAAACTACTTGTCCCACCGAATAAATGAACAATGAAATATTTTACAAACCGAAATCATTTGTTGAAATAATTATTTTTTCAGTACATCTTGCAACATAACCTTTTAGTACAGTACAGTGGACAGATAATGATGAACTGTAATAATGAATTTCTACAAGTAAAATAAAATGAATAAAATTATACAACAAAAAAGAATTACAAAATAATTTATTAAAAATAAATAAATAAATTTCTTTCCAGATCTACTTAAAACAATATAACTCTACCTTTCCAATTGAAAAATCTAACTAAAGCATACTTAATGAAAATGAATCGAAATAAAACCAATACCAATGCAAAATCCAAAAAACTACTTGTTCCACCGGAAATGAGCAATGAAATATTTTACAAACCGAAATAATTTGATCAAATAACTGATTTTACAGTACATCTCGCATTATGATGTTAAGAAACCTCTTTTAAATATCTGCTCTCCATGATGATCTGTCGCCAGGTAGACGACACAACATCCCAGAAAAGTGAGAAACGAAGAAGAACTCTGCGCACAGCTGGAAGCAGTCTTGCGTCACGTGAGGGTGACAGCGAGGGTGGGGTGAAAGTCTGATGGCGCATGATGGAAGGGGGTAAGAGGAAAGAAGGGTTAACGTTCCTCAGGGAAGGGATAAGAGCGTCATCCTCAGGTTGGAGTTGGGAGCAGTGGTACTAGAATCTAGACTTCAGTCGACGTTCGCGATTCACGCCGTCACCAATTTATTCCCCTCGGTTCGATCTTCTCACTCGATCCGGTCCAAGTTAAACTCAAATCCTCAAATCTCCACCAATCAAAAACTTACATCTATAACCATCAAACATATCCTCAAAATTTCAATCGGAATTTAATAACCATCACTAATTTTGCTCTATCCTAATAGAACCTCGAAGTTAGACCGGATTCATTGAGTCTTCAGCAAGAAAAGGACAACCTACTCTTTTTCTTTCTTTCTTGCAACTTAAATGAACAACTGATTGGCTTCAAAGGTCGCTCGATAAACGAAGATAGAACGAGAGTGGCGCACTGCGCGTGTGTATGCCTTTAAGGGAAAGGAAAGGTCGTAGATACCAGATATCAAAGTGAAGTGAGGTATCTCAGATTTTTTGCCAGTCACCCAATCAAGGTCATCAGACCCAGTGGAAGAGATTATATTCAAATCTACGATTTTAAAGACTATCATTCTAGTCTCCTCTTAAATATTCCTCTCAAGTGTAATTCTTATTTTCATAAAAATTCATTTTACTCAACGACTTTTTTTGGAGTTCCTAATTGGGAGACTGACTGGTTTTTAAATTTTAAAAATCATGCAACCGGTTCACCAATGTGCGTTCCTGGTCGAGAGGAAAGACGATATCGTTCTCGCTCTGCTTCCAAGGCCCAAGTGCCGAAAATAGAACGACGTTTATTGCAGAGACAAGCATTAGTCAATTAATATTGCAGGATTGCTGTAATTTCCAACATATGATTAAATCACGGTCGTATTCGGTGTTGATAATTTTTTAACTGAGTGAGCTCAAGTGGAGGGGATAGTTGTGATAAGAAAAAAAAAAAATTTAAGATTTGCCTGACTGGGAGTCCGGGCGCGGGTGCGTGTTTGCTTGTACGTGTCTCTGAGTTACTTTACGGACCTTGAAAGATGGGCGTTCTCCTAATGGCGGATGGCATCCACCCTCGCATGGATTTGAACCCGGTAAAGCCGTCCCCAGGGAGCATCAACAGAACCATTGAGAGTAACAATAACGGGGAGGTGAATAGTCCATCCCCGCCGATCTCGACACGAGTCCCTGAGATGATCGACGTCGAGGGCAATGACGAATCGGCACGCTGGATGCCGCCACCTCCGAAGAAAAAGTGGATTCAGCACTACCTGCTTGGTAAGATTTTCTCAAGTTGTCTTCAGCTTTTAGGATCTGCTCAAGAACAGAATCGACAAATACTGGCCGTTTAAACTTTTCAGTTTTTCTTCCGATTTTTATTCTCTAGGACGCCTTTTGGCTGGTTTTATACTCTTTTTTTTTAGAAAATGGATTATCGGAGGATTTGAGATTCAGGAGCGATTAAGTACTGATGATGAGATTTAAAATGATCGGCGATTTTTAAGAGAAGCATTTTATAGGTAGTTTGATTTATAACATATGGCCATGTTGGGAGGTGTGGCCAAAATGGTTTTTTGGGCTCATTTCAGAATAATATTGCGGTTTAACGGAAATCAAAGTCGATTCCTCATTTGGATACTTTAGACCCAAAAAAATAGTAAAATTAACTAGTTGATATGGTGGCTAGGGGGATTATTAGTTTTTTATTCTTAAGGCTATGGATTAAGGTTAAGGTAACTCTTTTATTTTACAAAATATCTTCTTGATAATTTTTAAAATACTTCAGGACACGAATTTTTTAAAAATTTACTAAAATGAAGTTTAAATACGTGCTTTATCATTTTTTGTTACGTTTTTAAAATTTTCAGAAAAAATACTTTTTAAATTAAAAATTTTGTTGAAACATGAAACATGAAAAAATAAATTTATAATTTAGTCACGTGATCCGATTGATCCATAGCCTTAAATCAACTGAAAATCTAATTAATTTCACCAGTTTCTTGGCTGATTTGACTATTTTTTTTAGGTAATTCTACTAGATTTTAACAAGTAATTCAATTTTTTTTCCAGTAGATTTGATCGTTTTTAAAGGTTTTTATTCTAATCGTAAATGTTGAACTTTGAATGGAAATAGGGACCGATAAATGTCAAACTTGAAGCAATATATATATATTTAAAAAAAGATTAAAGTCCTTAAATTTTTTTGGAGTAAAACGAATTAATCCAGAGCAAAAAACCGTTTTTAGATTCAAATGATTTTTTTACGATTCCATATGGAAACCTCATTTTGACTGAAAATGTCTAATTTGCCAACAGTGTAAATACTGAAAACTCTTATTAAAGATAATTATCAAAAATATTATTATTTAAAATAATCATTAAAGTTTGAAAATACTTTTATGGCGACTAATTTTTTTTTCTTTTAAGCTTTTAGATAAAATTAACTTTTTTCATGAGATAAGGCTGTTAGAAGAGTGGAGTTAACGTCTCTTGGAATGGACTCTATAAAAATCCCTCTTAAAAGTTAAAATAGCTTTTTCTAGACTCGAGAAAAGTCTGTATCTAAAAATGATATAAAACCAAATTTAAGGTAAAGTTGACTGAATTAAAGGTAGATTTAAGCTCTCTCAATCTGAATTGTAAGTTGGATCTATATTAAAAACTTAATTTCATGCACAGTTAAAGATATTAGATTTTAAAATCTTATTCTTAACATTAAAGCTGCATTAATTTAGGTTTTTGAGTCATTTTTGAAATATGCACTAAAGCGAATTTTAGTTTCCTGAAGTAACTATTTCAAACTAACCAGTAAATTTTCTTTAAATCAGAAAATTCGAAAATAAAGCGATTTGTAGTGCGGCTGACCAAAATCTACCCTTTCTACTGAAAATATACTTGGGTCTGGTCGTAATATTTCTTTTCTACTTATTAGTGAATAGGGTAGTTTTCTAAGTAGAAATGGAACGTTACGATCAGGCTTGAAAAGTAGAATTTTAATGCAAAATACTTTAACACACTTTAAAAGCTACATTTATACAATTGCAATGGTTTACAGATCTAGAACCGTAATTATATATTAATAATTCCATCAAAACTTAATCTTTGTGGAACTGTTTTCAACAATGAGATTTGCGGAACATTATTTTTTAAATTCATAAAGAGACTGATGAGGAACTTATGTATTTATCTAGGTACGTAGTATTGCAAATCTGTATTTTCAAAGAATGAAAAATTGAAAAACGACGAATGTAAATGAAAACTCTTGCACACAAAAAGAATTTAGCTATCCGGTAACTTAAATTCGAAATCAGCTGTGATCGTTAATTTCTTTCTTAAAATAGACAAAACATTTGCCACCAGAGCTACTTTCGAATTTAATTTTTCGGGTAGATAATTTTTATTCTTCGTGTAACTTTTTCTTATTTTGTCGATTCTCACTGCCACGTGGAGTTTATATAATTAATCACCACTTTTAACCTATAACGTATTGTAAATTATTGTTTTAAAAGAAATGAAAACTAAATATTAAAAAGATCTTCTACAGAGATCAGATTACTTTGATTAGTGATGATTTATTTTATACTCAACGATTTGTTTAATTAATTAATACGATTGTAATCTCGTAATAAATTTATTCTTATCTTTCAAAAATGTAAAAAAATATTTTTCTCATATATTGTTTATAAATTTGTTTATATTAATAAACAAATGCTTAAAAATTGCGTATTTTTAGGGAAAAATACATGCTTCAAAGGGTTAATTGACTTCTCAGTTTTATTGTTCACTGTATTTAATTATAAATTCCAATTATGTATTGTCTATTACATTTTTTTTTGTTATAATTTTTATTCTGTCTTGCATTTTTAAAAGAAGGAGCTAGAAAAGTATCGTTCAGTGTCGATAAACACTTGCAGACTCTGGTTAATTTTAACATTATTTTACTTGGCGACCGACCAAAATAATTTCATAGGCTTGAACTCAAAATGACATAGACTTTTCGAGTTCGTTATACAGTTTCTCCAATTTCTGTCAAAAAACGATTTGCTAAAAACAAAAAGTCTGCAGCTTGAAATCCAAAAATACACGAATAATAAGAGTTACTTTGGTTTTTCTTTTTGGTCTCGAATTCCTAATTCTGGTTAGTACATCAATTTATAGCAACTGGATAATCATAAATAATCTTTTTCTTTTCCAATTGACTTAGTCTATGTGCATTATTTCTACCTGTGTTATAAATAGATATTTCAATATAAATATATGTTTTTTAAATCCTGCTCGCTATTCGGCGACAGGTAAGTTATGCGTCACCAGTCTCTCTGATTTTGGAGGCCGAAATTTGTGGAGGTCGATATTTTTAGGTCAGGGATCCCCGATTGTGAGTCGACGTTTTCTGTCTGTTTGTATTTGATGACATAGAATCGAAAAAACTACAGATACGATAATTACTTTAAAATATCTGAGTATGTTTCTTGCTTAAGGTAATTTATCCACGAAAATTAGACCTCAGGCAAAAATAGATACTCGTAATTTTCCTTTCAAGAATAGCAATATAATCATTGAAGGACTAATTTGGAAAAGAAAAGATTATTTTCATAGAAAAAAATCTGAAATATAAAAATAATGCATCTAACAAATTTTTTTTTACCCGAACTTTTTTTCTCATCGCTTCATACCAAATTTAAAAAAATTATGTGATTCTAATAAATTACGGGTCATTTTTTCAGAAAAAAGATTATCTACAACTTAACCGTTTCCAATTTTTGGAAATAAATTCTTTAATGGCTGAAACCATTAAAAACCAATTTTCCAAAACAATTTCTTGTAAACAAATTGCTGAATTTGGTAAAAAATTATTCATCTTAGAGAATTGGAAACTGTTAAGTTGTAGAGATGCTTTTTTCTGAAAAAATGATCCGTTATTTATTAGAATCACATCATTTTTTTAAATTTGGTATGACGCGATGAGAAAAAAAGTTCGGGTAAAAATAAAATTTGTTAAATGCATTATTTTTTTGTGGATGAACTACCTTAAAGACAATCTAGTTTTGCGTGTTGAACTCTGACGATCTAAACTTTGAAGTTTTCCAATTTTCATTAATTTAATATGGAAACATCCAAATTTTGATTGCTTCATTTTTGAAGTGTGCATGTTTTAATTTCGTGATTAGAAAACTTTGAGCAGTAATAAATTTAAATTCAATAAAACAACATTTTATTGAAAAGAAAAAAAATGTGAAAATTTTAAAATCTAGAGATTTTTAGACCTTGAACTTTCGAACTCGCCGGTACGCACAAGCAGATTACTCAAAGTTCAAGGCCTGTGTGATCCTCACTTTGCTTGAATTTGATTCGGGAATGACTTTCACAGAAAGTGATCTAACTCGAATTGACCTATCATCCTAAGTTTCTGTAACATTCATAAATACTAACTGTTCTCAACTCCAATTAGACTCATCAATGCTTGAAAGAAATTTTTGCGTACAGACTTCAAGATTGCCACTTTTCCTGGAAACCTGAAAACAGGGATTAATTTTAATTAATAGAAAAATATAAAGTTAGTAAAATTACATTTTGCATTGACCCAAGAAAATTAAACTGGTTTAACCTTTTCATTTATTTTGAATAATGAGTTTGAAAATGTTTATTTTTCTTCATTATAAAGTTTTAAATTTTCATTAAGATGATTACTATATTGTAATTTTGTTTCTCCGTAAAAATACATGTTTTCTCTAAATGTTGCAAATTCTAGACTATTTATTTATAATATTCTTGAAAAATCTTTAAAAGTAACAATTTTAGACCTGGAAAACCTGAAAAAGTTAGGGAATTTTTATATACGAAAATAATGGCAACTCTGTTTCTTTTACTCTTTTTGAAAATTAGTATTTTGAACTATAATAATTCATAATTGCACTATGCCTAATGGATTATAGATTTATTTTAAATTTTAAGAACTTTAGAGCCTTTTTTTCTGTCTCAAAGTTGACTTTATATTAATAGTTACGTAAGTTAAAATTGTAAACATTTCGATAACGTTGATGAATCTAAGGCTACACTGTTGTTTGAGATTTCCTAGACACAACTATTGCATAATGCTTAACAGTTGCTTAATATTTGTTTTCACTTTCTTAGATCTATCTAAACGTGGATGGAAGTCTGAATACAAATTATACTGTATTCCTAAAAAAGAATAACTTTATTTCCATGTACTTACAGTTTTGAACTCTGAAATAAATGGTTCTTGCCTCAGTAAATTAAAAAAATAGCATATATTTCGTGACAGAATTGATAATTAAAAGGCCGAACATAGACATAATTAAAAATTCTGTTTTGAAGCAATTTTTCTGCAACGTTCAGAACTCTAAGTACATGATTTACATTAAAAAGAAAAACTTGGATTGATAGTTTTTTTAAGTTCAGTTGTCGACTTTTGAATTATTAAAACTTTTATTTTATTAAATTACAACCTGTGAGGTTTTTGAATCGTATTTTAAAATTAAATTCCTTTTCACTTGAAGTTTTAAAATTCGAGTTTCATTGAAACAGATTAGCCATTCAAATTAATAACGTCTTAATTGTTTAAAAGTAGAACATTAATTGAAAAAATGCTCCAGTATTTAAAAAATATATGAAAATTTTTTAGCTTCGCTGAAAATCAAAATTTTCAGAAAAATAATTGCTGGATACCTATTACTATCTTTTTTAGCGTTTGTACAATTCAATTAATTTTTTCTTAATTAAATAAAATTAATTAAATAACCTCATAAAGATTCCATCATAAAGTAATTTGAACTCTAAATTCATTTGTTCATTTTTTTACTTTCTAATTACATATGAGAATTTGTTATACAATCAAAGACAAAAATTCTTTTAACTAACAGAAGCTTATTTTACTCCAAAGAATTTTTTTTTCTCTTCTCTTGTGATTATATTTTTTACATTAAGGACATGGATCAATCGGACGACATGACTAAATTATACATTTATTCGTTGATGTAAGATAACGTTTTAATTTACAAAGTATCTTTCTGAAAATTTGGGAAATGTAACAAAAGACAATAAAGCACGTCTCTTAACTTCTTTTTAGTAAAGATTTTGAAAAAAATTCGAAAACTTTTCGACAATAATTACAGTTAACTGTAAAATTTTCACTCAAACGAAGTTGCCAGAAATTCCCTATCGTATTCTATAGTATTTTCCAAATTATCAGGAAGATATTTTTTAAAATAGAAAAGTTATCTTACACGGAATTTTACAGGAATTTGGTCACGTGGCCTCAGCCAAAAATAGATACTTTGGCTTTCAAGAATAGCAATATTATTATTTTATCTTTGACCCAACTTTTTTTCTCATCGCTTCTTATCAAATTTTAAAAAATTATGCTATTCTAATAAATCATGAATCATTTTTTCCGAGAAAAGATTTCCCACAACTTCACCGTTTCTGATTTTTAAAAATAAATTCTTCAATGGCTGAAACCATTAAAAAAACATTTTCCAAAACGAAATTTTTATAAACAAATTGCTGAATTTGATAATAATTGATTCATTTTCGAAAATTGGAAATGGTTAAGTTGTAGGGAATCTTTTTTGTTTTTATTTTTAAAAGTTGGTAAGAAGCAATAAGAAAAAAAGTTGGGGCAAAAATAAAATTTATTAATAAAATTATTTTTCTGTACTTTAAATTTTTGTCATGGAAATTAATCTTTGCTCTTCCAAAATAGCCCTTCAATTATAATATTGCTATTCTTGAAAGCAAAATTATCTATTTTTGCCTGAGGTCTAATTTTGCATGGATCAACTACCTTAAGTGAAAGAAAATTTCTGTGATACAAAGTAATTTTTTTCTCAGAGTGGATTTGGTATTTTCAATTTATACAAATAATTTTTCATTTCAGAATTAAAAGAAAGTCCAGTTTTTCACTTACATATACTTATTGAAAAATGCAATTATCCGAATGTAATTTTAAAAAGTCTCATTTTTCACACCGCTATAAAGTACTTTGTCGAATCAGTCGTTTGACTGTGTGTGTAACTAAAAAACGTGTAATTTCGCGGCACGAAAGTGAATCGGTTTTCGCAGGGTGGAGTAACGATTTTCCTCTTTTTATTCCCCTTTGCTCCTGTTCACCGCTCCTTTGAGCTGGAAATAGATTTAGGAAGCATCGAGCTATGCAACTGAAAGCCAAGAGTTTGCCAAGACTCGGTGCATGAATGAGTTAGATGTACGCGCCTACATCGCACGTGTTGCTGCACTAATTTATAGCGACGCGACAGACCAACATGTTTAAGTGAAACTGCAAGACGTTGATGAGCGATTTTTAAAACAATACGTCCTTCCACTTTAGAACTGGAAATACTACTGCTTTTAATTCTTGCAATTCGAAACGACTTGCTCGAACTGATCTTCTAAATGGAGTGACGTAGTGATATTCTCATGGCTGTTTAATTTTGACTTATGAGACACTCATAAAAGAAAGTTAGGAGAAAATACATTGCTCTTATCATGATAATGAAATTTTGTCATTTAAGGTAATTCTCGTGCCAAAATCAGTTCTCTGAAAAAAAAAGTTTTTCTATGATTTCGAGGTTTGAAATTATATCAGTCGTGTCTTATGAAAAAAAAAAAACATTATTTTTTACAACAAAATTTAAAACTTACAAAAAATAATACTTATAAGGTAGTTGTGCGAAAAAACATGTCTCTGGAATAAAATGTTTTTCTATGATTTTAAGAGTTGAAACAGTTGTTTCTTATGAAAGTAAAAACATTATTTTTTATGAAAAAAATTTAAAACTTTCGAAAAATAGTACTTTTAATAATTTTTTTTGTAATAGAGTTTTTCTTTACTATCGCTTTTTGCCAATTTTTTAAAAATGATTGGATTTTTATAAATCATGGCTATTTTTTGAGGGAAATATTCTCTTCAACTTTACTGTTTCCAATTTTGAAAGTGAAGTTTCCAGTGGCTGAAGAAATCCTATGTTAGCAACCTTTTTTCTGTCTTTTTTAGATTCAAAATAAGCCATGGTTTATGAAAATTCAATAATTCTTAAAAAATTGGTAAGAAGCGATAGTAAAGAAAAATTCTATTACAAAAACATTATTAAAAGTATCATTTTTCTTATTAAAAACAATGTTTGATCTTTCATGAGGCACGACTGATAATACAATTTCAAGTCTTGATAGCATAGAAAAACTTTTTTTCCAGAGGCCTGATTTTTAGCACGAGAACCAACCTCTTTTCTCAGTGTAACACTCGGAATTTCAAAACTTTGCAGATTCCGTTTTTCTCTTTATTGTTCGATTTTGGATTAAGGGTTAAAATCCCTCATTGAATTGTGTCTTTTATTGAATTTAACCTCCATCCTATATAAAATTGTAGTTTGCTCGATTTATAAAAAAATCCAGTTCATTTAACAAAATCGTCTTGTTGAATTCAAAAAGTATTTTATTGACTTGAAGCCATGGACAGTACAGATGACTAAATCAATAAAATCTGTTTCCCCCAAGATTTTGATTTCAAATTCTTTAAAATTTTCCCATAATAATGAATTTTTTTAGCTGAAACTTTAGAACATAATAAAAGACATATTAACGGATGGCGGATTAGTTTTTAACAATTAACAAAATTTTATTGTCGATAAAACAAGAATTATTTTTTCCGATTGTTTAGAACCAATTGAAGTCTATAGCCATCCTCTAATATGTCCTTTATTATGTCATAAAGTCCCAACTAAAAAAATTCATCATTGTGGAATAATCTTAGGAGAAATTAATTTTATTGATTCAATCAGCTGTACTGGTTGATCCATGGCCTTGACCAAATTTTTGGTTAATCTAATAAATAGCATAGCACAAAAATACTATTATTGAATCAACAAATTTTATTTTGGTTCAACTAATTCTTTTTCTGGGTGTCGTTATGAATCACTATTCCAGATTGAAAAATAATTTTTTATACCACAAGTACTCAAGGCGGAGATGGAAGCTTTCTCTATTAAATTAGTTGCCTTGAATACTGCACTTATTTTTCTTTTAATTGTTCCAAAAGCACTCACATTCATAAAACTCTTTCGGAATCCTGAAGTTCTCTATTTGCTAGAAATTCTTGACTGAGAATCGCGTAAAGTGAACGGAACGTAAGCTAATCTTAGGCGAATGTACAGTCATTCAAGTTCGTTCATAGAATAGAATGAACGAGGCGAGGAAGAGAAAAAGGAGAAATCGCGAAGCGTCTACATCTTGGAACGTCAGGAATCAAGTTCTGCCGACGAGTCTAAGAAAGAGAGAATCAAGACTTTGGGGTTCACACAATCGCAATTTAATCTTTTTTCTTGAAAAGTCGTAAATCCCTTCTCTATTTTAAGACACAGATTTATAAAATAAAAATGTCTTCTCTTAGAATATTTCTGGCACCATAATTAAAAAATGTAACTTTAATATAAAAATGTTGTTCTAGAAATTATTCAAGATGCAATAGAAACTAATTGAAGCTTGTCTTTGTTTGTTTTAGAAGAAGAGCCACTGGAGAGTAGCAGAACGAATGGAAATCATTCAACCGGGTTGCGCGGAAGTCCCGTGATCTCGAATTCCCGAGGGACTCCACCATCAGCTAATTCCGGCCACTTAACTACCTTGCACTCCACACATCATCAGCTACATCATCACCATCACAATAATCATGACAACATATCCAATCATATGGATAATCACAATTCAAATCACATACACACATCTAGTAATCTTTACGTTGATATCGAGATGGCACACGACAATAAAAAACCCCGAAATGGGTGAGTTTGTGATTTAAAAATATGTAAAAAAATAGATATTGGGGAAGAAAATGACAGGAAGTATTATACCAGAGGTGTTAGTTGAAATTTGCCGGTTTTACTCATAGATGTCGCTAGATATATGTATACATTTCTATGATTTGGCATCTATGTCATATTTTTCTATGGACAATAACCTTCAAAAATACACAATTACATTCTGCCAAAATAATAGCATCATAGTTGTTTACCTCAGTGAATATGTCGAGTTTCGTTCCAAGTAAATCGCATTTGCGGCATTCGTTGCTTTTTTTATTTCATCAAAAGAAAAAAACAGTTGAAGCTCATCGATTGCTGGTAGAAACTTATGGTGAACATGCTCCTGTGATTAGAACATGTGAGACATGGTTTCGTCAATTTAAAAGTGGAGATTTCGATTTAACAGACAATGAACATCCTGGTGCAGCGAAAAAGTTCGAAGACGAGGAATTGCAGGCGTTATTGGATGAAGACCCAACCCAATCGCAACAGCAATTGGCACAAACACTAAATGTGACCCGAGGAGCAATTTGCCAAGGTTTGAATGCCATGGGAAAAATCCAAAAGTATGGAAAATGGGTACCACACCAACTGAACGATAGACAAATGGAAAATCGAAAAACCATTTGTAAAATGCTGCTTCAACGGTTCGAAAGGAAATGTTTTCTGCATCGAATTGTCACGGGGGACGAAAAATGGATTTATTTCGAGAACCCGAAGCGGAAAAAATCATGGCTTTCACCTGGTGAGGTCGGCCCATCGACTCCAAGGCCAAATCCCTTTGGCCGTAAGACAATGCTCTGTGTTTGGTGGGACCAGCGTGGTGTGATGTACTTCAAGTTATTAAAACCTGGTGAGACGGTGAATACGGATCGCTACAAACAACAAATTATCAATTCGAATCATGCGTTGATCGAAAAACGGCCGGAATGGGCCCGAAGACATGGCAAAGTTATCCTACAACATGACAACGCACCGTCTCATACCGCTAAAGTGGTGAAGAACACATTAAAAGCATTGAATTGGGAAATATTATCGCACCCGCCGTACTCTCCAGACCTCGCCCCGTCCGACTATCACCTTTTCGCATCGATGGGACACTCACTCGCAGAGCAGCGCTTCGCCAATTTTGAAGAAGTCGAAAAATGGCTCGTCGAATGGTTTGCCTTGAAAGAGAAAAAGTTTTCTTGGAATGGTATCCATGATTTGCCTGAAAGATGGGCAAAATGTGTAGAATCCAATGGTCAATACTTTGAATAAAATTTTTTTGAGATTCCCTTGAGAATTAAGTGTTTTCTTTATTGAAAAAACCGGCAAACTTCAACTAACACCCCTGGTATATACCTAGAGATTATCAATACATTCTTTAGGGGAAAGTCGGCTAAAATACCACAGCTTCTTTCAAACAAGTCTAACTTTTTATCGATTCTATATTTTCACACTAAAGTGCCTTCCAAGTCTGAAAAGCCTTTGCATACGAGGGCTGTTCAATAAGTCCGTGACTTTGAAATGAAGAACACTTTTTGTAACAAAAATACCAGTTTATTTTTCAACATAGTCCCCTTTTAACTGTATACATTTATTATAGCGGTACTAAAGCTTCTTTATGACCTCTAAAAAGTAATTTTTATCAAACCCCTCAAAATACTCATTTGTCGCAGCAATGATCTCTTCATTCGATGAAAATCTTTTGCCTCCAAGCCAAGTTTTCATGTTAGGAAACAAAAAATAATCAGAAGGAGCCAAATCTGGGGAATAAGGTGGATGAGGAAGTATTTCGTAGCGTAAATCAAATAATTTGGCCCTTGCAATGGCACTCGTGTGAGCTGGTGAATTGTCGTGGTGGAAAAGCACTTTTTTTTCACCAGATGGGACGAGCTTTTCTTCAGTTTCTTTGATTGATTTTCCTCGTAGAAAATAATGTTTAATAAGCACGCAAAACTCGCTTTTTTCTATGGTTTTGTTTTAACAATGAAAAATTAAATTCAACTGGCTGTAAAAAATTTTCTAACCAACGTACTGACTTGAAACTTTGTATATGCACTGATATTAGATGGTATTCTCTTAGAGTAGTAACATATTTACGATAACAGCACCATCTTTCGAGAAGTCATGGACTTATTGAACAGCCCTTGTACATTCAGTTTATTAAAAGTTTTCAAGGACCTGAGTTTCAAGATATAATCAAGCCGCAGTCTAGTCATTTAGCGTTTGTAGTTTAAACTTTAAAATTTAGAATGCTCCTTTTACTATAGAGTAATATTTACGTTCTAAATTTTGTTTTTAAGGACGTTCTCTTGTCCGTAGATGTGCTCATCCTATTCTATCATAGGTAGTGGGATTACTGTTAAGCTTTCTAACCGAATGAGTTGAGCACCGTTTATGCGCAAAAGTAACAAAATGTGTCTTCCGCGTCGATTTTTGCGATTTGGCAACACCGCTTTCCTGTCTTTCTCATATCGAGTCGAAAGCATATGGCGTGAGAGAGGTTATATTATGAGTTTATTGACAGTTTGTAAATACTAATAAGTTGTCTAATAAATTTCGCAACAAAAATGGAGTTTTTATTTCACAAAAATCAGCTGCTCGTAAAAACAAAGTTCTGGAAGCAATGTCAAATGTAAGCGTACGCGCGCGCTGTTGATGCGGTGTTGCCAAGTCACCATATTTGCTTCAGCAAGCCGGCTAAGAATTTGTGCAACTGTGAGTTTCAACAACGTATATCTTTAAAAGTAGTGCCGGTACACGTATTTTTTATGATGGCATACGATTCCTTATAATCTCTAGTATAATATACTAGTTTTCCAAAAAAATATAAAGAAAATTGTGCTTTTAATGTAAAGAAAGGTATCGCGAAACTGAACTACGCCTATCTAACACGTGTTAAGAGATTCAACTTTAGAGCTTAATTTCTCGATTTTAAGTACCGGTCTTGATGCTAATCTTTTTACCGCTTTGTAGATCATGGTAAAAAGTACTTATTTACGCAGTTTGAAAGAAATCTAAAGAAAAGTGATTTTCAAGAGAACGTCCTTAAGTTTCCAGGTTTTTTTATTTAATAATCTTAAACGTTTGTTTTTTTGGATCAGGCCGTGTGTGATTCGTTCTGGAACGAGGGAAGTACACAACAAATTGGAAAAAAATAGAAGAGCGCACCTCAAGGAATGTTTTGAATTGCTCAAAAAACAACTCCCTTCGCAGGATGAAAAGAAATCGTCAAACCTTTCCATTCTCCACGCTGCAATCAGACACATACAGGTATGCATTAAATATTACGAAATTACAAAATATCTAACTTTTTATAAGAAGCACACTATAATTTTTTCAAGTTTTTTTTTTTTTTTTTTTTTAAATTTGAAAGTGATAGATTATTTGAGCTGAAGGGAGAAGATTGGAAGTAAACTTGAATGGTAATGCAAGGAATGATTTGATAAATGTAGTTATTAAATAAACTTCCACGTTGGTAATGACGTGAAAGGCCTGCAGAGGTTCTTGACTTGCACTTGCAAATTTAGATCACACATTTCACGTAACACGAATCATTGACTTCGATCATATGAGCTAATGTTTTAACACTACAGTGCATTATGAAAGTTGATCTTTCAACTTAGAAGCAAGAATTATTCAAACGATCTTATTTCTTCAGTGTGCAACCTTCCTTTTTTTCTATAAATGAAAGTTAAGGGTAAAAAATAATAAGATATTAAGGCAAGAGGATTGTTAATTTTTTTTCAAGCATAATTTTACTTCTGAAATATTATTCCTTACTGCAAATAAAAATTACAATCTATCTTCGTTATTTTTAATTGTTATCTTCTGACTAAATAAAGATATCATAAAACTCGTACCAGAACTTGATTAAAATCTTCCACAAAATGTAAAAAGAAGATTGCTAACTTGGAATAATATATTTAAGAGAGAATAGTGTTTTAAAAAAAATTTTAATTCCACGCTTTAAAAAATCGACAGCTAATATTTATTGTAAGGAATTGTTTAAAGTATTTCAGAAATTATTTTAAAAAGTTGCAATCCATTTCTTTTCGACTATTAATAAATGCCTTTTATGGTTTCAGAAGTTATTTATTATAATAATAAAATAATAGAAGAAATAGATTAAAAAATAATTCTGATCGTAACATATTAAGATAAAGCTGAACTATTTTTTATTTAAAAAAAGAACTTGTTATGTTGTAAAACACCTTGATTAATTAAATTCATCAAATTGTATTAAATTTTAGGTATAAATCAATAAATCTGTATTTCGACCGAATTTTTATTCTGAATAAAGTAAAATAAAAATGTCATTCACTTGAACTGATGCTTCATGTATAAGTAAAAAATAATTTATTTAAAATATTCGTATCATTCTGTTGTAGCTTTTAATTTTATGGTAAAAGTATGAAAGACTCTCTTGTACATATTGTCAATATTTGTACTACGAGAGAGATTCGTGCTACTATAAATCGTTTACTTTAAAAATCTAAGCGAACATTCTGCTATATAATTAATTTGATGCCTGCTCGCTCTAACGTTGGATAGGATTAACAGAATTTTACTCGCTAATTGTTTCTTTGTCTTGTTAATCTATTGTAAATGCAAGAAGCTATATTTGCGAATTATCACGTCACATTTGAATCAAACAAATATATTAGATTTTCATTCAATTCTGTTATACCTCAAACAAAACTAAATAATCTTATAGATATCAAATAATAACGTCTTTTGAAATTTAAGATTTAAAAAGCGTTAAGTACCTTATCAGCTGATGTTCTCCTTAAAGCTAAGATTGAATTGACATTCAAAAATGTCGTTTCTCTCGAGTGTTATTAAATATGAAATCAGCTAACTTTGGAGTTTATTCCAAAAAAATCAATAAAATTATTTCCAAGGAAAAATTTATTAAATGATAAAGAAACTTCTCTATTATATTAATTTTAGAAAGCGTTAAATTGGCGAAAAGAAGGCATCGGAAAATTTGATTTTGTATTCAAGTGACTTTTGATAATGAACGAACGCGTGTGTAGACGATGGCTGTATCCGCACTGCCATTACTACTTAAAACGAGTGCGTGTGTGTTCACTTGGCCACACGACACTGCTGCTACTACTTATTCATTCTGAGTGCGTACGCACGTAAGTGTATGCGTAAGTGTCTGTGCGCGTGCATAAAGTCCGCAGACGCGCCCCGCGAAGGTCGTCTACCCCTTCCCACCCTACCCTGGCCCTTCTCCATTTTTGTACCGTTCTCCCCCACCACCTTCTTGCCTTTTCTCTCCCCACCACTCGAAGCACATGCTGTCTCTCGTTTGTCATCCGCCTTCCATGCTTCTTCATCCCCACTTCTTTCCACTTCTCTTATCTTTTGTACACAGATTTTTTACTCTGTGTTCCCAACTGACACTTGTATTACTCTTTAATTTTAATTTCTTGAATCTTATTATTTCTGTTTGGTTAACGATTTTTTTTTATTGTTATTATTTATATCTAGAGTTTAACTCTGTCATCTCTTACGTAGTATGCAATAAAACAGTAAAAGATGTGTCAATAAAATATTAATTTTAAATTCTTACAATTAAAAAGTGTCTTAACTTGTAGCTTCCTTAATCATGATTGCAGAAAACGGTAAATTTTATTGCACGAATATTTTTCCATTAGAAAGCATTTATAATTAGTATGTCATGCATTTTTTAATAAATTTTAGATCTGTTTTGGCCTTGTCCCTCCCCCCATCTGTAATTCAGAGTGGATATTTATTTTAATTAGTTTATTTAAATATACTTGAGTTGATATTATGAATTTTTAAGATCTATAATTAAGGAAAAAGGACTTGAGGAAGATATGGACAGATATTCGGATAAAATGTTAATCAACTTGACTATTTTCTCAATTTTTTTCATTTAGAATATTTTTTTATTCTGTCTTTTCCAGTGAAGGTGTGGAAAATTTTATTTTTAATAAAATAAGCCATAAAAGATTTTAATCAGAGAAGAATTATAGATTTTTTATAGTTAGAGTCGGTAGATAAATTTGAGTTGTTTTAATCTTTTTTTGGATTATATGATTCCTACAATAAAAAATTTGTAATTTTTATGTGATTCATACATCTTATAACTCACTGTATTCGAGATAGAGTTTTCCAACTTTCAATAAAAAAAATCGATAAAGGAGAATTATGAAAAAAAATATAAGAAAATTGCTAAATTTACTTCAAAAACATTGAATATAAAATTTGTTCATTGAAAAAAATAGTTTTCTTACTTATCCGGTCCCTACCTTACCGACACGTTTTTTTTCCTTTGCATTTACACATTGAAACTTTGTGTAATTAGGTATAAAACACTTAGGAACGTTTATCTGCTCCTAAATATCTATAATTATAAAAATAAAATTTTCCAAGAAAAATGTTTTGGCCTTGATCAAATTTGTTGATTGAATCTAATAAATGCTTAAAGTTTACTAAAAACAACTAAAATATTTGGTATGAACAACAAAATTTTATTAATCAAACAATTTTATTGAATCAACCAAACATTTTGTATAACAGCAAAATACTAAGGTTGAAATAATAAAAAATTTTTTTATTTAACTAAACCTTTTTCTGAGTGCAACTAGAATTTTGTTTCTTTTATAAATTTTATATTTTTGAGTAGCTATATTTTTATGAAATAAAAACAGCTTTAGTGAATTAAATTAAATTTAGTGAATATTAATCTTCAGGAATAATAGTAATTTATAGAATCCAAACCTTATCTTGTTCGAAATACTTTATCTTAAAATTTACTGAGCTGATAAAATGTATGTGACTGTTGCAAAATTAATCTTTAGAGAGGATGTTAGTTAATTTTAAACAAAATCCAGAATATTAAGTGGAAATTTTGACAATTTAAGATGCAATATGAAAATCTATCTTTTGGACAGAAACACCCATAAGACATTTAAGAGTCACCGACACTGCTAGAAGGTTATAGCCAACTTCACGTCTGCAACAAGCCACGTGATCATGCGGCCATTGCCGTCATGCTGCGTGTCACGTATGTGAAATACAGCAATGCGCTAGTTATCCCAACACGTTCTCCAATACGTGTAAAGAATGCCGGTTCTTTATTTTGAGGCCGACTCCTTTACGGTTGACTCTAACGCAATTTACATCTGTTACTGGCTGCAAAGCTCAAATCAAATAATTTTATTGCCACACAAATTTTCCTTCATGTAAAAAAATTTTTTTACAACAGTTTGTTAGAAATGTTCAGGGATTTTCAAAACTTTTTGTATCTACTACAATAGAAAGAAACTGGTTTAATTCACGTAATGTCAATTATTAAATTATCTAAATTTTTTTATTGATTATTAAATTTACTTAATTCTAGAAAAAAAAAAAAAATCTCATTCATTTTTTGAAGCAGTGAATTTTTCCTTCTCCAAAATGTATTGCATCTTTGAAGATTTATATTCATCTCGCGAGTGTATCATTTTGTCCAAGAATAAATGACTGAACTTTTCTCATTTTTCTGAATGTGCTCATTCCTCAAGTTGACAAATAAGTGCTCAGGTGGTTGAGTGGGCAAATTCTAAATCGTTTGTATCAAATTGCAGAAGCAGTCAAGCCAAAAATTACATTTTTCAACAGTGCACCGCCTCTAGGCGACTATTTTAAATTTTATTTTCTTTCCATTCTATTTATGAATTTATCAAGTATGATTTTTGTTATTCTCAAGCTATACAAATCAATTTAAATGTCATTTAATTGAAAAACTTCTTTAGAAACCAAAGCTGATAAAAATGACGATATATTTTTTCATTCAAATAGAGCAAGATATTTCTAAAAATAAAAAATAAATAATGCCTCAAAAATGTTACATCTGTTACAAAAAGAGTTTTAAAAGGAAAGAAAAAATTAATTTTCCCAAGAGATAAATGTAGCAAATTTGATGCTTGAAATAAAGTTGTAATTTAAATGAAATTCCAATTTAATCATTATTTTTCCATTAAACATATATTTTGTACGCGCAAAAATATATCTAGCTGGTACAAAGAAACATGACACCGTTCCAGATATATTATTAACTATCCTAACCATGAATATGGCTGATATAACCTAAAAAATCCTTGTGACACCTACATATTTTTTTCCGTGTACAATAATGAATAATTTTGACTGAAGTTCTGAGACATGACAGAAGTCTGTAAATTCCATTTGATTCTGAAACATAAAATAATTATGAAGTCAGTGAAAAAGAAATTCATTTTTTGATTATTCAGAGCCGAATGAAGTATACAGACTTCTGTTACTTACATTTTCATAATTTTTCAAAACTTCATCCAAAAATATTTATCATTGCAGAAAATTTTTCGAGGAAACAAAAATACTTTTCCTGGTTACGTGATTCACTTGATACATATTCATAAACAGAAAGATTTTCAAATTCTTTCAATATAAAAGGTGAAATGGTTTTTTAAAAAACTAAGAAAAGTTCTATTTCAATAGGAAATTTTGGTTGATAATTCAGATAAATTAACCTCAGAAATTAATTATCATAACTGCTTTCCTGATTTCACGTAACTATTTGTCTTATAAATTATTCAACTATGAAAGTTACATTGGCACTAAAAATCTAAGAAAAGTAGTTAAAATGTAGTAAGATCTGCTAAGAGTTTCTTTCAGTCTGAAAATAAATTATGAAAAATGTTGCAACCGAGAGAAGAGATTGGTATGGAAAATGTATGTGAGCTGCGAAGGTTTATCGAATACATGCAAAGGTCTTTTCAAGGTTCGTTATCAGACGGACTTCTCGAAGCTACATTTACGAGACCACGTGTTTAGAGACTTGCGCTTGCGCTCTGAAGAATTAACGACCTTTCCTCATACCTTTGCCACTCCCCTCTTTCTCCTTTCTCCCCACCACTGAATCCGTGACGTTCAAACTGCACCACGTGCGATAAGTCTTCCTTCACCTCGTGCCAGCATCCACTGCCACGTGTGGTCATGTGAAGAGAGAGGACAATAGAAGGTCCAAAAAAGATAAAATGAGAAAGCTACTTAGTGCAATTAGTTTCATCCTCCATTACACTTTTTTCTGATTTATTCTATTTTTACTCATTTCAATTTATAGATTAGAGACATTTTTACACTTTTAAAATGAAATTAAAGGTAGCCTCAACTTTTTTTAAAAATAGGCCCTTTTCATTTCGTCTTGAGTAAGTTCTAGTTTTTCGTTGTCAATTTTCAAAATCGAACAATTCCCAAAGTTGTTACTATCACTGTTTTTTAAAAAAACAATTTTTCCTAAAATTCAAGCAGAGAAAACAGATTCTAATGCAGTTTTGGTCTAATTTTTTAGTAAAGAAAAATTGTCGATTGAATTGAATTAATTGGTTGTATTCTTGAAATTGTCCAGTTTTTGGAGATATTAAAAGGCAATTTTCGGAACTCCAATTCAGAATTTCCACTAATGGAACTAATTGCTACTTTTGTTGATATTTCTAGTTCCTTAAATAATTTTTAATGCTTAATAAACTTCACAGAATTGAATTAGTATAAACAGGGTGCACAGTCTTCCCCTTTTTCATTAAAAATACAATATTTGAATTACGCGGAAAAATTCTGTTCGCATACGAGTGCGCACAAAGACTAATTGCCATAAAATCAGTTTAGGTAATACAAATAAATATATTCGTAGACTGAATTAAGAGAAACATGTAGAAGTTATAAATAGGCGTATGCACTCTTCGCACGCGATTCCCACAAAGACTACTAACTCTTTGAATTTGCACATCAAATATGCTCTTTGGTCATACATAAATGCATCGCAGTATTAGAAATACATAGAGAACTGAGAAAAAAAACATATTCCAGAACTTGTGAACCTTGATTCTATCAAGAATATGTGCAATGCCCTCGTTTAAAATCATGCTCGTGGCTACCTAGAGAAGAATACGAATCGATTAGAATTATTTCAATTTTTCCATCAGTTTCAACTCTTCTGTTTCCTTGACTTTTGAAGAAATGTATTCAAATAATATTTAATTCATTTGGCTCAAAATTAATGACACTCGTTGCCAAAGATCGAACTATTAGTTCATTATCTCTATTTAAAGAAAAAGGGAAATTAATAAAATCGATACCCCTCATGTCGCTTTAAACATTTTAATTAGTGGAGCTGCTATCTCCTAATTTAAATCCGCTGTCAAGCTCGTAATACACTTACGTAAACCTTTTACATAGATTTTTACCAATATACCTTTATCTCTTTAACAATTCACGTGTTTGAATACAAGTCACCAACACGCATTATTCGAAAAAAGCTGGTATTCAATTATTTCTCTTCAGAAAATTTTTAGAATATGGGACATTCTTTTACAAATCGTACACTCATTTTGAGTTCAGAATTTAGATTTGCATAAAAAAATTTTTATAGCTCCGTTTTAATAAATTAATCGACACGTGTATTGAGGTTTTCGTAAAAAAAAAATTTTCGAGAATTATATCAACTTAAACTTTTGATTTTTTAATTTTTTAGCTTATTATGTTAGGTTTTCAGAAGAATATTTTTATAATTTTAATTTTGTTAATCAACTACAGATATTAGCAGTTTAATTGTTTAAACAATTTTCACATGTTTGCCCCCTCAGTGAAGGGAAAAAAACTATCATATGCGCTATGTCTCAATATAACTAGTGCATATTTAATAAAAGTACTAATAGATTTATTCTTCTATCATAAATCTTTTTTATACGTACTGCAAGTCATTCGTTTTTTCTGTTATAGGCTTTAAACAGAAAGGATCGAGATAATGAGCACGAGATGGAAAGGTTGGCTAGAGAAAAAATAGCAGCTCAACAAAGGATAGTAGCTTTAAAAAAAGAACTCACAGCTACTTGGGATCATATCGACTTTAGCACCTTATTACCAGAACAAAATGCTGCCATGGACACTACTGTTCCAAAAAGTGGTGAGTGTCTGATTAAAATTTTTAAATAAAAGTTTTAAAATGTAGAGATTTTTTCTACTTAAAAATTTAATTAAATATAGTTAATTAATATTCATAATATGAATTTGTCACAGTTGCAGAAGGCATGGACGTAGACGTGACTGGTCTTGCTCGAGGTGGAACCAGGTATAGCAGTACTAGCAGCTTGAGCAGCGCAGCAACTACTAGCTCACCTCAAACGCTGCAAACAACAAGCTCAACTTCAAACATTCATAATCAAGTAGCCACTGCTGCGGTCGTATGTCAGACACAAGGTCTAAACCTTGCCCAAAGTTCCAGAGAAAGTCCGCCCGCTAGCTCCAGTCCTGGAGCATCCACGCCTGGCATCCCCACTCCTTCCCAGGTAACTATAAATTTACTCCCACACCTTAATTCTTAAATCTTGGTAACCTTTTTTTTTTTTTATTTCATTGAGATCATCAAAACGTTTAGTGACCTTGAAGAACGAAGAAACTTGGACTTTTATTCATTTTAATAAACCATTTAATTTATTTTACAATATTGAGTTGTGAGTAAATTTAAACGAACGAGAATTATAATTTATCATTCAAATTTTATGCTTAACTATGTTCTCGTTTTTCAATTTATAAATTTTTTGATTCCATAAAAACTTAATTAACAAAGTACTCAATCTTTCAGTTCTTCGCCTTTTAGAACTTTTCATTTCTGAGTTCCATACATTCATTATTTTTGTATTAGATAGTAAAGTGTTATTTGATTTGTTGGATGAAAAAAGTTTACCTGAAGAAAAATTAATTTGGGTCCTGGAATTTGTTTTTTCATAGATCGCCATAATTCATTTTTAGGAAACATGAGAAAAGAAATAATTTCTTTTATAATAAATTACAACGGCACCATATACCAAGGCCAGGTCGCACTATTGCGATTCTGTAATGAATTGGTGCTATAGAAAAGCTCATATGCAGAGCGGCTCGTAGTTTCAATCTCTGCAAATCGCTTTGAATATGGGCGACAGTTCATTCCCTTCTATTTTTTATTTTATTTTTAATCATCTGAATTTTTAAAATTGAATATCTTAGAAATTATAATACGAAGGAATCTGTTTCTTTAGGAGAAAGTGCCGACTTCACCAACAGTAGTTCAACAACAGCAGCAACTTCCACATCATCATAATCATAATCAACACCAGCAACAACAACAACCTCAACAGTTGCATTTACCTATCAGCGCGCAGATGTTAAGCACCAGTCAAGGATTAGCAACTATTGTACCTACACTTCAGCACCTAGGCTCAAGCCTTAGGGTAATACCAGGAGATACAAGGCAACTCTTGGTCGCTCATACTACAGGCAATAACGAGTCTCGTCCGCTTATCGCCGTGCAGTCAAATACTGGAAGTGAGCCAAGGCCCGTGGCTTTGGTCGTTCACTCAACAACTGCAAACGACAACAGAGTGACGTTCGTGCATTCTAATCTGTCTAATAACGACAGGCCGTTGGCCCTTGCTGTTCAGTCCTCCTCTAGTGACGTTAGGCCCGTCACGTTTGTGCACTCGGGTAACGAGAGCAGACCTTTAGTTCTTGCTACGCACTCTCCAGCTCTTAGCGCATCCAGTAAGTTCTATTTCCATTTTACAGCCCTCCAAAGAATTACGAAATCCATCATTAATAATATTAATTTTGAAAAACATCCCATAGAAGATTTGATTACTTTCGAAAATATGTAATTGAGAATCAAATAATTTATTAGAACTTGTACTAATGCCTTACAAATTACGAACTTATTTTTATGTTATAGCTGCTCAAACAAGGATAAGGACAGGTGATGCTCAAACCACGCACAAGATGGTTGGAGGAGTGACGCTCGTGGGTGGCAATGGTTCTGAGTTAACGAGATTGCCTGGAGGAGCCGAATTAAACATTCTTCCTGCAAATGGTGTGTTCCGTTCCGTCAAGGCTCACCCCCTCGCTATTCAAGGAGGTGACTGATAAAATACGCTAGTCAACGTGTTCTAATTCCTCGTCTTGCGCGTTAACAATAGATTTCAGAAAATTTACATTATATACTCATTTATACTAAAGATTATAAGCACAAAGCAATGAGAGATTTATAGTCGACGGTCTTGGCACTCTATATTCTTTTTTCCATATTTTACAGCATAATAAAATCTGTCGGTTTTTTAAAATTAATTTACGGCACCATATACCAAGGCCAGGTCGCAATGTTGCGATTTTGTAATGAATTGGTGCTATAGAAAAAGCTCATATGCAGAGCGGTTCGTTTTTATGCCGTTAACGAATCGATTTGAATATGTGCGACAGCTTTTTTTCATTGCACTTTTATGTAAAATCTTGTACGGTGTTTCACAAAAAAAATATCGATGGCTTTAGTTTGTTCTGATTTTTATTATTTTTTTTTAAATCAAAACATAATCAGAATAGATAGAACCTTTTTAAAGTAACAAAATTAAGGGAGTTTTTTGTGCGACATCGTATTATTTAATTTCTTGCTCTAATCAGAATCGACGATAGTTTATAGTGTAAACTTTTGTTGGAGAACGATTTATACAGAATGAAATTTGTAAATAATAGTATTATAAGTACTATAAACGAAAGGATGTACATTTAGTATTCGCGAGGCAATGTTCCGCTTTACAATTACAGAATAAAATTAATTTATTTATGAACGATAGATTACTCAGTTATTCTCAATTAGACATAAAGTAGAGTGCTAAATTTAATGAGTTTGAAAAGAGTTGGTTAAAGTAAATTTTTTGTAAATTATTTCGAACGATTTTCACGAAATATGACGTCCATAATAATTTGATCACAGGACTGACCCTGAGCCATGCGGGAGTCTCCCTTCAGACTGCCTCGGGCAAAGGAAATTCGACAGTGGTGCAAAACGCTCCGTCCACAGAGGGTATAGCTCACATCGTAGGCCAGCATACGCCTCTCTCAGGTTTGACGCCAATCGTCACGCCAATGACCGTCGTCTCCCAGGGAAATCAAGTCACCGCTCATATTCTGGCGCCTTCTAGCCTTGCGGGGAAGATGATAACGACACCCATCCTTAAGTCCGTGGGGCAGATGCCTCTCGTCAACGCTCAGTATCTCAACACCACAACCCTCGTGAAACCTGTCGTAGTAGTAAGCTCTCCCTCAAACTCTTCTGCGCCATCGACCACAGCTTGCAGTACACAGCCTTCCTCGACTCCGCACTCGAGTGTTTGACAAAATTGTGCAAAATCGAAACCCGTCTGAGATGAGGCGAAATTGCGTGTGAAAATCAAGTGCGGATTCATTAAAAGTGATCGAAAATTCTTGACCTGGAATTTTCATAATGAAGGCTATTATCATTACTCATTTGTTACCAAGAATTCTGTGTTTTCCATGTTAAGGTATGCGTACATTTTCCGAGATTTGGCAATTATTCAAAACGGGTCATTTATTTCGATTTTCATTTCAAGTTGCAGAGATTTTTTTACATGTAGAGTTAGGTTGGCGAGAAATTTCTCATTGCTCTTGTTTTGGCAAAGAAGAGAGACACAAAGAAGTTAAAATAATCCAATTGTTGCTAAATTAGAACTATCAGTCTGAAATATTTTATGAGTATTAATAGTCATTTTAGAAATATCTAAAAAAAATAGTTCGACCTTTTCAGAATAGTAATTTAGATAAAAATTTTAATAAATTCAGTGTTTTTTTTTGTAATATAGATAAAATATTTCAGATGGATATACGTTTTGAAAGTCGATTCAATTACTTAAGCTTTTCCAAAGAGTGAAGCTATATGAACGTGCTCGAATTTGTACGCACATCTTAACGTAAGAATGTGGAGTCGGCCACAGAGCGAGCCGTGTACGTGAAGACTAGATACGACGAGAAGTCACAACTCGTGAGTGTCCCCAGATTGATCCAAAAAATTTTACTCTCTTTTTTTGAAGATTCAAAAATTTATTTTATAAAAAGTTGTTAAGAAAGCAATGTTTGGGTCATCGTGATCAATCATTTTTCAGTTTCTTAAAATAACACGTTTTAGTGTTATTAATTCATAAGCATAGAATTATTCTTATTAATAATCATTTGTAAGGAATACAAATTGAGTCTACTTTAAAATATATAAGGAATGTAACTTTCAGTCCCTCCAGTTAGTCAAAAATATTTTATTTAATTTTCAATTGTCACTATTTCATTATTTTTGCAAAATTTTTCAATTCTGATTGATCTAAACATGATTAGATCACTGGAGATTTCAAGGAACAATGAATTATCGATTTTTCTTGTGAATTATCTTTCTTTTTTTTCATTGGATTTGAACTTACGAATTTTAAAGAACTCTCTTATGTAGGTTTCACAATTTTTATTATTCGTACATATAACAGCAATTTTTTGTTTTATTTTTTTTTCTGGAGATATCAGTATTACCGAAAATTGCTTGTTTAAAAAAAAGTACACGCTGAAGTTCCCAGAAATCTAGTCTCCAGGTCACAGGCATGTAAGCAAACCCTCGCTTGTACTTTTTTTCGAGATATTTTTTACTTTCGCTTTCATTTCAAAGAATGTATCTAGCGAAGCCAAAGTTGAACGAAACAGAAGCGTAGCTCGTAATATTCCGAAAGTCGATTGTCATGTACCAAATGTATAGTCGAAACATCGCTTTCGATAGAAATTTTTTTAATTTTGTGGGACAACCACTAAGAATTTACCGATGGGATATTTTCTAGAATGATTTGATGTTTTTTTTAAGTTTTCAATTTACCGAATGCAAAAAGAAATGGAGAGAGAATTATAGTCGATTAATGTGATTTTTTTTAGTGTGTTACTAAAGCGACAATTGAAACTACGCAATACGTTTAAGGTCTCAATCTTCGGAACAATTGCACTTGTTCTGTATGTGCGGCTTGTAACAGTGTTGTGTTTCCTCTCCTCTTTTAGTTTTGTCTCCTTTTCTTTTTTTTATATCGTTTTACTCATTTAGATCGTAAAATTTCGAAACTATCATATCATTGATGCAAAAAATGGATTAAATGTGTAGGTTTAAAGAAATGTCAACTCATTAAGCGGCGATACAATGTATATGAATTGTATGTGGCTCTAGTTACAAACAATATCATATTCAAATTTCTATCTAAGCGTCTACGAGTGATGCCAGAAAATGAAGTCGAAATGTTCATTTTCTCATTGGCTTCATTTTCGCAAGGAGTACAAAAAAGAGGTTTATTGTTGAAACAAATGTTCTTCAATTCAGAAATCTCGAAAAATTTTAATTTAAAGCTACTGAGATAATAAACATTTTGAATTCCGTATTGTTTACGTCGTAAATCAATTTGCCCTATTTTTGCATGTTTCAGCGCTCAAAATTTCGTTACGTACAGCATAACGATTTGTAAATTTTTGTACATGAAATGAATTATTTAAAAAGAATATGAAATATAAATTATTTTTAATAAACTCATACCAAATTGAATTGAAAATCATATTGGTCGTTTCACCCAAAAAATTTTCGTATCTTAAAGAAATATCTATGTATACGAAGGAAAAGACAATTTTTATTTTGTACCTTTTTTGTAGATCGAAATTTGAAATTCAACATTCATGTTTTTTTTTATGAATCTTTTTTTGAAATGTTTCAAAATTGTTGGTACCATGAAATTGAGACTATATTTTTCTGTGTATGCAGCATCGATTATTGTAACTGTTATATTAGTATTATATTACTCAAAAGCGAGTATCCACCTCTCATTTCTGTTCATTCTCTTTTTTGTATTTTATAAATATTTTCTAGACTTCGTCAAAGTTATAAGTATACGCGTAGCCAAAGTCCGCAAAAGCGTTCCAGGGCTTGCAATACCAATTTTTATTCTGAAATTTTCTCCAGATTTTATTGTGTCTTTCTATATGAGAAAAAGTTGTTTTTCTTTGTATGAAATCTGGAACTCTTTTGCGAATGCTCTGCTAATAAATGTGACGTTTGAAACAACAATGTGAGCGACCCTACTGATGTATTGCTTAATTTATTTTCACCGATTATTAAAATGTATGAATTTATTTGATTTCTGTGATCGGTGACTTTTTTGAGGAACCACAGTCACTTCTATTGTTAGTTCAAGCGTCGTCTAGTGTACAGATTAAATTATTGGCGAGTGATTTCGATCTCGTAAAAATATGCGTCGTAATATCCAAGTTATTGTTAATCTTCCCGACTTATTACATTATCTTCCTTTTTTTTTTTTTTTTCAAAGATAGTTATGAGGCGACTGAATGCATATTTTTACTTTCATTTTATCGTTACCGGCGAACGATATTTCATTTACCGGCGACACTTGAGACGATACTCTTCTTCGAGTAGAGCAGATTCGATGTTCTTTTTAAGGTAACTAAGTAATCACTTGTCCGATACAAATGTCTTAATCGATTCAAAGTCGATTAAAGTAGACGATAAGTAATGGGTGTGAACTTTTACGGAGGCGAAAGGCTGGATCGAGGACTGACCATTGTCGTTGTACGAAGTAGTTAAAACTTAGAGTCGAATGAATGAATTAAGTTGAACAATTCTTGAGAAAGTGAAGTTTCAAAATCTTTGCTCTCATCTTTCTTTTTGTATAATTTACAAAATGTAAAAACTGTAAAATTTTTGACAAGACGCTAAGGAGCATCTCTAATATTTGTTCTTATATTTTATGGCTGTGATGTAATTTTGAGCGCCTTCAAAATTTTCTTTAGACTGAATTTTTGCACGAAATTGTTTTAGTGGATACTTAAAAATTAAGGAAAAATAAATAAGATATTTGGAAATTTTATTTTCTAAGAATTGTTTGAAACGAGAGTGTGAAAGTGTAAGAGTGCATATGGAAATTAATGGAGAATGGCTCACAATGGCTCCTGATGAGCAGGAAAAATCTTAAAAACATAAAAATACACACTTTGTAAATATACACGCCTGGGACGACCAGGGAAGGGGCAGAAACGGACTGGGGCGGGGTATAGAAAAAAGGGAACGTACTGGAAGTGTACACGAACAATGTGATATAAGTAATTAATGAAATTAATTAACATCGTAGTGAATAAGGAAATGTTTAGTTGTTTCAAGTGTAGGCGTCCGCTGCTAACTACCTTTTATTTACTAACATCTTCAAGAACTGCAAATACCTAAATTGTATATAGTATACAAATGAGATGAGATCATGAGAAAATATAATTATATTGAATATGAAAGAAAAACAAAAATAATAATAACGATAATACGACAAGCGCTCACCTTTTTACTGCGCTTGTTATGCGTCAGAGTCGTACAAATCATGCGACTGTTTGTAGAATCGAGCGAATGTTTAAGAATAAATGTTATTGAGCGTCTAAGCCTTGTTTGTTAATTTAACACCTTTGACATTTATATTAAAGCAAGAATAATATCTTTTTTTATTTAAGATAAATAAAACTCGTGGGTATGGTCAGTAATGAATACTCCATTTATTAAAAATATGCACTAATTCACATTGCGTATTTCATTACATACTTTCAGTTAGAATAAGGATGACACAATTACTACAATATTGTCTTCTAGCTAAGTGTCGAAATATTTTTCTAGCACGCAGATCCCAAAATATACATTGTTTTTATTTTCATTGTTTATAAAAGACTAGACTTACATTTCTTTTAGATATTTCAGCAAATCATAAGTTGCTATCTATATAGATTAGCGTACCTCTTACTAAGCTTTTTGGTCAAGATGAGATTAGAATTAGACATTTTTATTTTAAATTGTACAATGGTGACTGTTGTAACTCGAACGGGTTTGAATTCTTCAAGTAAAAGTTGGTATTTATTTCTCTCTTTTTTAACGCACTATTTCTAATCAATTAGCTAGTATAACGCAATATGAAATATAAGTCAGCATATAAAATACGTAGATCGTGACTCGTAGTTATATACAGAGACATCTTATCGTTTAACGAGTACATAAGGAATCACTTCGCAAACACGAATTACAGACTTATGAATTTCTTGTTCGTCTTGACAGTTAAACGCAGAAAAAATGCTCTGAAATAGCCTAAATTTCTTCTGTCCGTTTGTATTTATATTTTAGAATTATAGTTTTTAGTTTGAATAATTTTTAATGAATCATCAACTGAATCATTCAAATTCTAAGGATTACACATTTTTCATTACTTGAAATTTATCAATTTGTGCCCTTTTAACAGCATTTTAGTTTTCCACGAGGTCTTTCAAACTCTATTCTCTACGAATAAAACTATAAAATGAGTACATAGAATGTAAATAAATAATATATTGTACAACCAGGGAGAAAAAAGTTTGTTTTGTGAATGTAGGGTGACCATCCGTCCGGATTTCCCCGGACACGTCCTCATTTTAGGGCTTGTGTGAGTTGTCCTACAGGATTTTTGACTTTGTCCGGGTTTTTTTCCGGATTTTTCAAATGATAAATTTTTATTTTTTAATCGACTTTTGGATCTTTTTTGCACAAAATTTTATCTTTCAAAGCCATGTAACGATTCCTTCATCAATTGGCAAACATCAATAACTCAAAAATAATCTTTCAACTCAATAGATTATTAATTAAAATGCATCAGACTTCAATAATACAAATATAGGATGTTAAGCGTTGATAACATTTAATAAAACAGTCACTTTTCTGTCCTATCTTGTCCTCTTTTTCAAAGTTTTTTGTCCTACTACTTTGTCCTCCTTTTAAAATAAATTTTTGTCCTACTTTGTCCTCATTTTTCAAACCTTTTTGTTTTACTTTTCGAAAATCAATTATGGTCACCCTATGTGAGTGTGAAGTTTGATGCCCGAGCAAAGCGAGGGCAACAATCACACGAGTAAAATAAATTATTTTTTTCCTAGTTGCATATGTTTTTTTTCCACTTGGAGGTAAACAAAATTCACTTTTTAACCCACTAGTAGAAAAAAAATATTGTAGATTGAAAACTTGAAAAAAAAGCATTGGCACATATAATTGTAAGTGGAAATTAATCTTATTCGTCACTATTATCGCAAAAATGGTTCATAACAGTTTCGTTATTTTAAAAATTTACGGAACGTTTTTCTTATAGACAAGAATTATGCTAGCTGTAATGTTCTTGTACATTCATAGGCATACCTGCCAGATTCATTATTTACAAGAGTATAAAACAGACGGGTGTGTAGAGTAATTTTAAAACTTGCGCGTTGCAGGAACTTATCGCATTAACTTTATATAAAACACGCAAAGAATGACATTAGATATTTTCACTTCGTCGAACACTGAAGGTATTGATTTTATTGAAAATATATAAGAAGGCATGTTATTTTTTAATTTCTGAAGTAAAGAAGCATTTTTTTGGGAAAATGGGAAAAAATATGATCTTTTCTCATATATTTCAGATTAGTAAGGTTAGTTAAGTGTTGATGGAGTAAAAATACCAAATTGTCAAGAAAATCTTGAAGCTTTTTCTTCAAGTTTGTCAGTAGAAGAAATATGCAAGGTTTTTTATTTTTACGACACTAAATTCATTAAAAAATTTTAAATCGTATAAAATGCTATGTTACGATTTCATGTATACAGCATATAAAGTAGACAATTTTTAATGTAAATTAATCTTTTAAACTCACATATATTTCACATTGAAACTGTTATTATAACAAATTATAAAGAGTGAAAAGGTGGTCATGCACAAATATTCATTGTAACATATTTTGGATACAATTAGGTTTAAAGAATAATTACTGTATTTTGAATAATGAATTATTTTTGGGTCGATAAAATAGAAAACACTTTACAACTCCTTATAAATTATCATATTCAATTATTCTTAAAGAATCGCATGTAAAACTACAGTAAAGTAGAAAACTTAACTAACAACTATTAATGTAGACAATATTGAAACAGACACGCTAATTAAATCAGTGAACGAAACATTTTTTCAGTGCTGCGAAAATAAATATATCTGACCGTATATTTTAAATTGAAAGAATCAGGACAAAATACCAATTATTATAAGTAAGCGGTCTCTTAAGATATTAAAACTTTTTTAAGCAGTGCATTTCTCAATTTTTAATCAATTTTACTTGAAATGTATTATGAAATAATAATATATATATATGTGTATATACAAATTAGTTTGATGAAAATATTTCTCTGAAATATTGCATGATCTAATTTAGATCTTTTCTAGTTTTACAATCAGAGAATATTTTTCTCATAAGCTTTTCTCTTCTATATTGATTTAAATATAAAATCAATTTGTGAACTAAATCCTTTTTATCGGAATGAGAGAGTATAAAGAATAAAAGTGTATAGAAAATGTATAGTGGAAAAATCAGAAACTTATCTTTTTAATATTCATATAAAAAATGAAGTAAAGTAAAAACAATGGTATAAAATGTAACGAAACAGACCTTTTTCGTTACCTAATAAATTTGAACACAATGATCGAATTATTTAATCACAATACGCTTGTGAAATATATTATTCTACTCATAATTTCTGAATATTCTGCTGACATTCTAAGAGTTTATCGAATTCAATTCTAAGATTTACTTTAAGTTTCAATTTACATAGTGAATTTTAGTCTAAGTCTTTGACTCACGTTCACACCTCACATTTGAGTTTAAGAATTTTTCAATCTTTATTAAAATAAAGATATGAATTTGAGTCCACAAACTGATTGAACACGCTGATGTCAATTTCTGGGCACTTATTAATGCAAGTCTGTTAACTTCACTTAAGATATCTTAAGTTTTCAATATCTTTTTTAACTTATTTGAAAAGCCATGTACTAAAAACGTACATGTAAGCGAATTTTAGTTTGTGAATGTAATTGCGCACTAGCGATTTGGTTTAATAAATCATAATTAAAAACTAACTTAAAAAATATAGTCACCTAATAATAATAGATTTCATTTGTATAATACCAAAAAAATTGAAAGAAAAATGTACCCAAAATTCATATTGGGTCATTTGTCATGATTTTTCTATCGATTCATCATGCCCGTTGATTATAATTATATGAATTTGGAAAATCGTCAATAGAAAAGTATGTTATAATAATAAATTAAAACATCTCCTCTCATTTCTTTCTTTGAATCTTTAAATCAATTTTGTTCAATTTCTTGATTATGATGCAACTGTATATGTTTTAGGATGACTTTCGGCAAGGCTTTGTGAAAACCTTTAATTAGAAAAAAAAAAAAAAAAATTACGCCCACCTTTTGTAGTACGAGTTTTATTTTACAGAGTGCTACTATGTATTTTACCTAACCCTAACTGGTATTATATTTTACAAATATTCAAGCAAAGGAGAAAAAATAGAGTTGAATAAATAAATAGCTAGTAAGATTTTCAGTGTCTCACAGTTGAAGAGAATGTTTCTTATTTCTGTAGCATACTATTAAAATGAAAGGAATATAAAATGTTTGATTATGGCGTTTTTTAATATCAAAGGTGGTTCTTGTTTTAAACAAATCAGTATAATTCCTCTTTTAATGCCAATTGCCGAATGCCATTTAGTTGTCAGAAGTGGAAAAAATATGATTGAGCTACAGTGAACAATAGTGGTGATGAATTTCTGTTCTGGAATACAGAAGCCACTAGCAGTAAATTTTCATTTCAAGATGCCTGGAAAATTATTTTGCGCCAGGAATTTTTCCTAGTACCTGAAAAAGATTATTATTTATATTATTTAGTCAATATTTTGATTTTTTATTAATTCCAATCAAATAAATTTGTGGTAGATTATATGTTAATAATTTTATACATTTATTTACATTAACTTACTTTTGAGAGGTCTACGCCAGTGAGTGCTTGAACTGCCGGAGGTACTTGGCCAACGAATCGTGTAATTTCTCCACTGGTCACATCACTGCCACCTAAGAGAACAATTTCTTCCGTCCTGGCAAGAGGCGCAGAGACTTCAGCAGCAATCTAAAGTAAAAATAATCATAAAACCATTTTCAATCATAAAAACTAAATTAGATTCAGCTTTAATTCAGTTTATTATATTTATTTATAATAGATTCCTTTACCTTAGGCATTGCGTTAAGCACCAAGTTAAGAATAGCCGCATCGCCGTATTTTTTGTAAATCGCAGCCTTCATACGCATTTTTTCTGCATCTGCTACGCCAACTACCTGAAGAGCGTGAGCTTCTGCTTCACCAATCATTCGAATTCTCTCAGCTTCTGCCTTCGCAGCTTCCACTGTTTGTGATCTGAAAAATAAAAATAAAGAGTGAATTAATAATTAATTATAAAATCGGTTTTTACAACATTATTTACTTTTATTATTTTTACCTCTTTCCTTCGGAAACTTTTCCAATTTTGTAATGTTCAGCTTCAGCTGGTAAACGAACAGTACTTTCAAGTTCATGTTCTTTTCTGTGGACCTCTTGCGTCTCGACTTCGATCTGTTTGCGTCTTTCCACGACGTCTATTTGGATTTCTTCGTTTCGTATTCTCTGCTTTATTTTCGCTGCTTGGAGTTCATAAGCCAGTTGAGCTTCAGCTTTCTGCAGGTGAAAAAATTATTTTAAATTTCATTCTCACAGAATATATTTCTTTCAACAATTATTTGATGACTTACCGCGGTGTTTACTTCTTGATCGAAATGAGCTTTTTGTAGCTGATAGAGTCTCGCGTTGTCCTCAATCTTTGTGTCAGTATTGTATTTGATATCCATTGCTGCCTTTTCGCACTCTGCTTCCTGTAATTAAATCGAAGAAAATTAAAGTTAGATAAAAATATCAAAGATATAGACATTTTAGAGAAAATTTTAACTAAATACTTCAATTAATTATTTATCAGTTTATCATTTGAGTTGAATTCATTTTTTAAAGATATTTTTTAAAAGAGGTTTTACCCGAATGCCAGCATCACGGTTAGCTTCTGCAACACCAACGTCAGCGTCTCTTTTCACAGCAGCAGTTTGTGCTTTTCCAAGGGAGGCCAGATATTGAACGTCATCATAAACATCTTTAATGGTGAAAGAAAGTATCTCGATACCCATGCGACCAACATCCGGTGCTGCGACTTCTCGAACAAGAGCAGCAAATTGATCTCGATCTTTGTAAACTTCTTCGACCGAGAGAGTTCCTACAAAAGATATTTTGTTTTTAATTAATCTCTATAAATTCCTTAGCCTAAACTAATTACAGAAATATTTTAGTAATTTAAAAAAAATTCACCTTTCATGCGAATTCTAGTATTTTTTCATAGAATTAATCATAAATAATTACATTAAATTCAGTTAAATACGAGAAATTAAATTAATTAAACTTATTTTTCATTGAAATGATTTAATTAAGTCAAAAAAACTTTAAATTCAGTTTTAAGTTGATAATCGAAATTATTTCTATTATGATTTTCAGTTTTTACTCGACTTCACAAAAATAATTTACAATTCTATTTTCGGTTCTGAAAGCTTTGATTTTTTAGCTTCTGCAAAATGTAGGTTTCTTTCATTTTCCGACTTTAGTTTATTAACTCGAATTTACTAAAACTAAACTCATTTCATTTGTTACGATCACTTACAAAACATTCACCAGAATTAATTTAATTTTTATAAAAAATGTTAATTTCTCAGTCAGTAAACTGACCATTCTCAAAATTAAAACTTTAATTTTAGAGTAAATTTTGGAGCACCATCGAATAATTTTAAAGATAAGTAGCAATTAATTTTCGAAAAGAACAAACAAGATATCTGAAATAGGTACAATAGTAGACAAGAAAGAATAGAAAAATTCAAATTGATCAAATCTGAATGAATTTTTTGATCCCCAAAATTAAAAAACTAATTTTGGAACCATTACATTCTGAAACATCAAGAAATAATTTTTGAAAATAATTTTGTAAGGAAACGAACCAAGAATCGCTCGAAGATGTCCCTCAAGAGTGGACAATATCGTTGATTTAATTTCATGGACGGATTTTCCTAAAAATTGTTCGCTGGCAGTATGAAGAAGCTCATCAGCCTTCATAATCTTGCATTGGGCCACCCCTGTCACTGTCAGTGGAACTCCCTGTGCGGTTTCAACACTCTCGCAAATAGGATTCAAGGTCATCACTTCCAGGGACAGACGTTGAACGTCCGTGACGAACCACCAGGTGAAGGCATAGCCACCGACGATCGTCCGCTTTTTCGTCGAACCGCAACATCCTCCTGAAATCATAATAAGAAACATGATTCAATTTTTCCATCACTATTATCGGTATTATCTTCTATTCTATTGAAATTATTCACCAACCCTAATTTATTATTCAATATCAATAGTAGTAATGATACTAATAAAATAAATTGAAATTTTCAATTTTTCATAAGTTGCTTACAAGAAAGCTAAAGTCGGTTTTATTTATACACATTTTTTCTACAGAAATTTTCCCTTAAGAAGATACACGAAAAAAAATGTATAGCTGTCACAAGGATTTTTAGGTTATATCAGTCATATTTGTGGTTAGGATAGTTAATAATATAGCTGGAACAGCGATGTTTTTTGTACCAGCTACACATGTTTTTGCGTGCATAAAGAGTTTTTAAAATCAGAAATCAAAATTGGAAAATTTTCTGTAAAAAACACTTTCGGTTGGTAATTTTGTGTATTGATGAAATTGACGAAGTAATTAAAAGCAGTTAGAATATGGGCGATTTTTCAACTCTTTTAATGCAAAGCAATACCGTTTTTTAACGTAAACACTTCAATTCATTTAAGCGTTCTACGTTTGTGCACGTTCCAATCCCGTTGAATCCTGCGACGAAGAATGAACACATTTTAATTCTGACAAGGGTGAAAGATTTGAAGTCAAGTTGATTCTGTTTAATATCATAAAGAAACTTATAATATTAAAGACATTTTAATTCGTTTTTATGAGTCAAAATGTGAAAGAAAGTAATTCAATTTAATTACGTAGGATAACATAAGAAGTTGAAGTCATTTTAATTTCATCCTGTGAGTAGATATGTGGAACAAACTAATTCTGTTGTTTCTTGTCTAAAATTGAGGTCAATTTAATTCGTTTTGACCACTGTAATGGCAGGAGTTTGAATTCTAATTGATTATTTTGCAAATTTTTTCTAAATAATTTAGATAAATTCTCTTAAAAAATGCAATAGAAAAATAATAAATATGAAATAAATATATCAATTCATAAATTAAAATGACGTGTAAAAATAAACTTTTTTCTTTCTTTTTTGAGGCTAATTCTGTTCAATTCTGTTCCACTTTCCACTAAAGCGGTACTTTTGGCTTTTGACTACGTTTTAATCCCTATTCGGTAGGAGGATTCATTTCAATCCGTTTTTTTTACTTCTTTAATACTCTTCTGGATTGAAACGTAATACGTAATCAAATTTTTTTTTGTTCTTTTGGAGAAGTTATTGACACAATACAATTTTTCCAATGATTAATTAATGTTAGTTTTTCTTAAAGATTTTTTGGACAAAATAATATTAGAATTTGAATTCTAAGCATCATTAGAATCACTTTACTAGGTGATATTTCACGAATGCAGGTTGGATTATTTTTTGCCAGGATTACTTGTCTTGGAGAAGGGATACAACGAATGGCTACGTGATATGCAACAGGTATTCATTGTAAGAGTAGGTCAAACTCTCGCAAGTAAGTAGATGTAAGTAACTTACGGTTTCACTAGATGCATTGAAGAATTGTTGCCAGGGGCGTATTTAGAAAATTAAATAAAAAGAACTTTCCTAATTTTTCATAAACTTTTAAAGCTAGAAAAATTACAAGCATTCAAATAATGAATCAGAAAAGAATCCTATATAAAATAAAATCAAATGCTTAAAATCACCAGGAATCGATCGGAAAAACTAGAGTCTCATCCGAGGTATTCTTAGAAAAATAACAAATTAAAGATTATAAAATCTAATTATGTTTATAAATTTATTCTAAAACATAAATAATTGTGGAGTAAATGATTTTTATTAATTAAACATTGAAAATGTAGGATTTCTTGTAGGTTCTTAGGTGTCATAGCGAAAGTTATAGGTGATGCTAATAAATCTGAATACTTATTTCAGTGAAAGGTTTCAATACATTGCTTGTTTTGATTACTAATTTATCTTTTCCTTGTATTACCAAAGTTTTTTTCTGTTGTATGAGACTAAAACCAGTTTTTATCTGTGTTTTTTTCTCTCACGTTGACAATCTTAACTAGTAATTTCACAAATAGAAGAAATGATTGTGTTTCAAATAGCAAAACTAGGTCGACCAAACTACTGTTTGTACCGTAAGTCGCCTATTTAACTGTCGCCAGACATTATTGCGAGGATTTATTTCTTAGATAAAAGATGAACTTACAATTCTTAAAATTCATTGAAGTATGAAAAAAAATTTTCTTCCCAAAAAAATTATTTATTATATTTATGTTCAGAACCCTTCAAATATATAATTTGTCTCAAAATATTTCGGAAAAAAATACTTTTCATGCAAAATTTTTTTCATATACATTGAAATATTTCTGTTTACAGAAGAGGTCCAGAAAATGGATACAATATGAACTTAATACAATAATCAAATAAATTCGTAAAAAATTATCATTTTTAAGTTTTTTTCAAACATTTTGAGAAAGGAAAAATTGATTATTCGTTCTATTTTTTTCAAATAGACCTTTATGAATTCAGGATGCGAAAGCTTAAATTTGATAGCCATTCTTACCTAATTCACTTGGCCTCTGCGAATATCCGATTACGTGAATCGATTGCCATTGAAAGCAAATTGAATCAAAAGAGAGTTGTTTTCAAATGTAAAAAAACTACTGATATAGATTTACCGAACATAAAATACTAATCTTGATTGCATAATAAGATTTGCATAACCTAATTCGACTTTCCCTGTATTAAATATTGAATTCACGTGATTCATGCGACTGAAATTCCATATAAGTTGGAAAATTTGATTTATACTGGAACGAAAAAAAATGCTGTTGATGGGATTGTCAGAAACTATGTAAAAATGCTATATCTTATACAATAAAAGTATTATATTCCATTTCTATTGTTATTTTACTCCATATAGATAAGAAATTTTCCTGATGCATCTACAGAAATGCAATATTAAATATTTAGTCAATATTAAGAATCTCTAATGTTCCTAAAATTAAAATCTCAAAAGTTACAGTAATATAATATAATATATAATATTATATTTTCTTTAATTTAATGAAAAAATTGTCTTCGTTCAAAGATAATAAAATTAAATAAATTATTTTTCAAGTTTTTGCCGGTATTGAATTTGAATCAAATAAATATTTTTTTAAATTAAATAAATAATTAAAAAAAAAATTTCTTTCATTTAAAAAAGGCTAAATAGATGATTTCTTAAAATCAAATAAATTTATATTTGTTCTAAGGGTGTTTTTACTTCGAATTGAAGAAATGAAGTTAAAAAAAACTTATCACGATTTGCTTAATAACCCAAAATTTCTATAATCTATAGGAGTTTCTGCAAAAAATTTATAGAACAATTGCACAATTAAATATAAGAATAGGAATAAATCTTATTCTTACATTTAATTCTGCAATTTTTCTTTCAAGAATAGCAATATTGTTATTGATAGGATTATTGAAAAGAAAAAAGATTATTTTCTATAAAAAATTTAAATCATATAAAAATAATGTATTCAGCAAATTTTACTTTCAAGTGTTGTTTTTATATCGCTTCTTACCAAATTTTAAAAAATGGTGCGGTTCTGATAAATTACGGATCATTTTTTCAGGGAAAATATTTTCTACAACTTTAACGTTTCCAATTTTTGAAAATGGATTAATTATTATAAGAGAATAGGAAGATATCCTATTCTTACATTTAATTCTGCAATTGTTCTATGAATTTTTCTTATGGCTGTGTGAAAACTTATCACGATTTGCTTGATAACCTAAAATTTCTATAATCTATAGGAGTTTCTGCAAAAAAATTTTCTCAGTGAAAAATGATTTTGCTCACCTAAGAAAAGAGATGAAAATTAAACGTGAAGTAATAATTTTATATATAGATGATTATGATAAAAAAGAAGGAATTCGAGAAATTTATGATGGAAGAAAGGGAGATGGGAATAAGGAAATGAGGAGGGGGATGTCGATGACCGTTATGTAGCTTGTCCATGGCGTTGTGAACTTGTTCCTGGCCACATGGTTTCAGGGTCTGGCAATCTCAATGGATCTAGCACCGTTTAGCTGTATTACAGCAGCAAGGTCATGGTCACAATGTCATTATAATATTTTTACTCCCCGAAATAAAATTTCCTCAATTTTATCTATTTTATTAAAAAGTGATAGAAAAGTGATTTCAAGAACTCTGAGTGTTAAAAAATTGTGCTTTGTACAGTGCTTTTGTTCACCTCGAATCTGCATTTCATCAAAAAGGTTCGTATCACTTCGAATTCTACGAATTTTTAAATTTAATTTTAAACACTAAATTATTCCAAGTTCCAAATTATTCTCCAAGTTTCCACCGGAAAGTATATATATTATTAATTGAAAACGTTAATACGAAATTTAAAACATATGCGATATTTCTTTTTTATTAATTGGTTTATTAATTAATTAATTGCTAATCAGGAGAAAATGAGATAGAATCACTAGCGAAGTTTCTAAAATCTATGCATTTGTACGCATATTTTCTTCCAGATAGAATATTTTCTTCTTTTATATAAAATCATTACTTTTATTAATAAATTGAAAAAAAACTTTTCAATACAAATTTAATATGAAATGTGTAGAATTATTTTTAAATCATGCAGTTCAGACTCTATAGCCTTTTTAGGTATCATATTCCAAAAATGACAGTTTGAGAATTAGGGTAACGAAAAAATGAATTTATAAATAATTAAGTACATGAAAAAAGTTCAAATTTTTTTCAACCATATACGTCTGTCAATAATCAACCTTAACTACTTGAAATTGATGCGCCTGGAATCAAAATTATCACTTTAGATTTCACTTTTAGTGTCTATCACCATTTTTTACAAAACAGTGCTTTTTAATTTTTGAAGCAAACTTTTTTGTGGTTTTTGGTTAAGATTTTTTTCAATCTATGAAAATTGAAAAAATTTCTATATAATTGATATAAAGAGAAGAAAACAAAGTGCTGTGTTTGATTCCATAGTGGTAACGTAAAATTACTCAATCGCTGAAAGTTTCACATTTTAATTGTTATTCATGTCTCGTGTGCTTTATGGTTCCCCAATCATGTGGAGCGTCTCTAGGGTTATAGATAAGTGTCATTGTATTTACGTGACAGAGTTTTTAAAATTATTTTACAAATTCAATATATTGTATATTTTAGTTACTATGTAATTTTAATATTGACAAATTTAGATCATTCACTTTCCATAATTGTTATGATTTTTCCAATAAAATAAATTTGTTTCAATTTAAGTAAATTTAATTAAAAATCCGTTTACAATATATTAATATGATTATGAGAAAATATTTATTTACTTGAAATAAAAATTTTGAATCTCTAAAAAATTATCTTTTTTCATATCATAAGCACTTTTCTTAAAAACAACGATTAAGCATTAGAAGTTTTATTCCTGAACAATTGCTCATTTACATTATGTGGAAATTTTTTAGTAAGATAATAAAAAAATTATGTAATAGTTTAAAGACTAAAGGTTGAAAAATTCATTGGAATTTTTTACCGCAAACGACCTCGTGGGGATCAAAGCCTCGAATATTCAACATGAAAGAAAGCTTCTCCACCTTCTTGCCCCTCTCCCTTATTTCTTTTCAAACCGAATGACACCAAGAAAATCATTTAAATCGAACCAGTCGAACAGTCAACTTGACCCAGTCAAATTGAATTTTGCTTTTGGTAATTTTTATTCATTTTTTAATTCCGAAGAAATTCTCCGTTAAGTGTAAGTGATAGATCCTGGTATCTTCTAAAAATATTAGCAATTTCCAATTAGTGTGATTAAGGTAGTTCAGTCACAAAAAATTAGGTCTCAAGAAAAAATACATAATTTTGCTTTCAAAAATAACAATATTGTTATTCAAGGGATTATTTAAAAGAAAAAAGATTATTTTCTATAAAAAAATTTGAATCATAGAAAAATAATGCATTCAACAAATTTTATTTTTAAGTGTTTTTTTTTTTTTTCATATCGCTTCTTACCAAATTTTTAAAAATGGTGCGAATCTGATAAATTACGGATCATTTTTTCAGGGAAAAGATTTTCTACAACTTGACGTTTCAAATTTCTGAAAATGAATCAATTATTATAAAATTCAGCAATTTTTTCATAAAAATTTTGTTTTGAAAAATTGTTTTTTAGTAGTTTCAGCCATTAAAGAATTTATTTCCAAAAATTGGAAACGGTCAAGTTGTAAAGAATCTTTTCCCTGAAAAATTGATCTATGATTTATCAGAATAACACCATTTTTAAAAATTTGGTAAGAAGCGATATGAAAAAAATCTGCCCGCTTCGCGGGCACATTCTCATCGCGCGCAGCTCGCTTCGCTCGCATGTTTGAGCGCGCCTAGGGCGCGCGATTTGATCGTCGCGCTTCGCGCTCCGTTCTTTCTGGACCTCGCGCTTCGCGCTGGGTCTTGTGCTCTTCACATACATTCAAGTTTATTTATTATAATTTGATAATGAAGCTCAAACCAATTTTATAATAATATCACAGATGATGTGAATTACACATTTTCTCAAAGTCACTCAATTTCTTTTTGAAATTAAGTGAAACAGGAAATTCAATTTACTTAAGGCTCTACACTCTAAAAACAAGTGTGTTACTTCTACACGTGAATCATGATAGTAACTTTTTAGGCATTTGAAGTGTGTATTTTTAACACACATTTTGGGTACAAAACGTTAAAGTGTTTGAAAATTAAACGTTACGTTTGTAATGTGTGTTTAAAATACACACTTCAAATGCCTAAAAAGTTACTATCGTGATTCACGTGTAGAAGTAACACATTTGTTTTTAGAGTGTATCAGCCTTAAGGAACACATTCTCATCATGGCGCTCGCGCTTCGCGCTCGATTTTCTGTATACATTTCAGTAACTTTTTAATAAATTACATGATTAAAATAATTTATTTTCTTCCAAATCTCTCAAAAAGGAAAAACAATCGTAGACTTTATTTAAGGAAACGATTTTGCAGAATAACGCTTATTTCGTATCTCACATATTTTGGTGAAAAAAATCGGATTTTTTTAATATTCATAATCAAAACATAAAATATACATACACTTAAAAATAAAATTTGTTGAATACATTATTTTTCTGTTTCAAATTTTTTTATAGAAAATAATCTCTCCTCTTTTGAATAATCCCTTCAATAACAACATTGCTATTCTTGAAAGCAAAATTTTTTGTCGCTGAACTACCTTAATGCAGAGGAATATCTTTCAATCAGATATCATCAAGATTCAGTCTTATCATCAATTCGATCTTATGGATGAAATTCAAATATATTATAAATTAATAGTTTTTATCTTAAATTTCCATTGAGATAGGTTCGAAAAAATGTATTACAAAATATAATTAAATTTATTCAAAAGTATTAGATCTAAATTTTTAAAAACAACCCTCTAATGTGTAGAATTGGTTAATTAATATTAAAATCATCAGGACTTTTTAAAATTTTGATTTCTTCGAATTATAATTTTCCGGACTTATTAAAGAGGCAAACTTATTTCAGGGGAAAGTGATATTACACTTGTAGTAGAGAGTGAAACTGATAATTAGTAATTGGATAAAAAGACGTCGCAATGGGAATTGAAGACGTCGTTTCGGGCCTCGTCAGTTCGTCGACTGGAAGTTTGTCATGGTTTTTCCCAACGTTAGCAGCTGCTATCGTTTACTTCCAATATGAAATCATGGATCCTGAGTCTCGACCAATTGATGTACCTTCGGAATTATTATTGCCATCGTATGACTTTATTGTCGTAGGAGCCGGCTCCGCAGGTATTTTTATTTAAATTGTCTGAACCTTAAAAATCCCATTTCCAAAATTTCAAATATTTTAAGAAATTTGAAGAAATATTGTTTATTTTACTAAAAATATATGAATGTAATTTTCAAGGTGCTGTAGTGGCAAGTCGCCTTTCCGAAGTAGAAAAGTGGAATATTTTGCTTCTTGAAGCAGGTGGAGATGAAACAGAAATTTCGGATGTTCCTGTTCTTGCAGGATATTTACAACTAAGCCAGCTAGACTGGATGTACAAAACTGAACCCCAGGGAGATTCTTGCTTAGGTGAATTAGTATTTCTTTATTTATTTTTATTCAAAGTTGTTTAAATTTCTAGGGTATCTATTATCAAACTTTTATTGATCAGGGTGTCCAGCCAAGTTCAGATTTGAAATTTCCTGATTTTTCTCTGACTCTTCTTTGTTTTCTCTGACTTTTTCAAACAATTTTTTGAATTTTTATTCAGTAATTAAATATAGCATTGATTAAGCTGACATGATTTTATTAAAATAGATTTTAATTTTTATGAAAAAAACATAACAGAACAGTAATTTTTATATTTTAAATTAATGTATTACTTTCATTATAAAATAAGTCATTATTTCTTCTCATTAATGATGCTTTAGGAATCTCCCAAAATTTTTCCAGTTTTTGCATATCTTTCATCGTTTTCAAGATATTTCAAATTTTTGTTTTTTTTTTGTTTTTGCAAATCTTTCATGATTTTTGAGGAATTAAAAATGTTTGGAAAAAATGTTGTTCAGAAAAAACTATTTCATACTAGTTCGTTTTTTAATTTACAGTCAAAATGTGAAAAAGTCACCTCTTAAACCATGGATCTCTTCATTTTACACTAATGCGATTCATTCTTTCGAATAAGAAAAATTCGCTAAACTCTAAAAAAATGCCTTGAAATTTCTCTGAATGTTTCCTGACAAAAACCTAATTTCAAAAATTGATAAGATTCTAATAAATGGGAATTTATTTTTACGTGATCATAAGATTCTTCACAACTTAACCGCATCTCATTTTTTAAATATAAATAAATCAATGACAAATATAGTTGTTTGTTTAAATTTTTTATTTCAAAAGAAAATTGTTTATGGTGTTTTTTAAAAGTATTTATAATAAATAAAGAAATTTAATTTTGATTTATTTTATTTTTTAAAATTGGATGCGGTCAAGTTCTGAAGAGTCATTTCCTAGAAAAAAAGCTCTTATTTATTAAAATCCCACCATTCCTCCAAAATTGTTGTTTGTCCATATCACATAATATTCAGTCTAGAATAAAATCTTTTAAACAAATAATTTTGCTATGTTATTTTCTAATAAAACATTCTTTTATCTTCTGAATTATATTATCAATTAAAATATTGCAATTTCTAAAAGCATAATTAAATATCTTGTCACTACCTCAAAAAAATGGCCAATTAAGAAATGTAATATTCAAAAATTATAAGACCTTGACAAAAATTTGTCTATAAAATAAATAAATATGCAATTCAAGAGACACTAAAAAACTGTCATTAAAATTAAAGAATTTTAATTGAAATTATATACTTTTCTACCAAGTGATGCTATTTTCTATAAAATTAATAAATTTTCAATTAAAATATTGAACATCCGACACAAGTATAGAATTTTCAACAAAAATAATATATTTCAAACATAATTCGAGAAAAATCGAGAAAATCTGAGATTTTTGATCGCCATTTGATTTTGAACTCAACTTACCGTGTTTCGAAAACAAGTCGAATTTTTCTGAAATCTTCTCAAATCAATCACTAGTTTCATTGAATTTCTAGAATTATGATTGAAATTATATAATTCTAAAAAAATAATTGAATATTTAACAAAATTATATAATTTTAAAAAAAATAATAGAACTTTCAACAATTTAATGACTTTTAAAAAACAATTAACGAAGTTTCATGAAAATTAATGAATTTTCTAAGCAACTTTATAATTTTCCAAAAAATTGATGCATTAAACAAAATGAATTTCTAACATAATCAATTAAATTTTAACAAAAATCATGAATATCCAACAAAATTATCAAACTTCCATCATAGTGAATGGATTTACAAAACAATTGACGACTTTTTCATGAAATTTTATAATTTTACAAAGAATTAATGAATTTTCAAGAAAATTTTATAATTTTCAACATAATTAATGAATGTCTTCTCAATTTTACTGAAATTTCATTAAAGTTTCTAAGTTTCTTCTCTATAAAAATTCTGTTATATAAATATTTTGTTTTTTTCAGTAACTTAACCCTTTGACTGTAACGCTTTTTTTTGCCCCCCTTTAACTGTAACGTGGTGTCGAATCGACCCAGGGGTTTAAAAAAATAGAAAAAATCTGAAAAAATTCATACATGTAGCTCGGGATTTCTACTTTACGATAAAAATGTGATATATGAAGTTTTCGTCATTTTTTTATAAGATAATTAACAATAAACAAACAAACTCATAGAAAATACGGGAACTTTGAAATTTCGGGGTGGGTCGAATCGAAACCACGTTACAGTGAAAGGGTTAATAAAGCTCTGTTATTATTATCATCATTATTATTTGTTAAAAATTGATTAATTTTATTGCAAATTATAAAATTTCCTTGATAATTCATTGAATTTGTTGAAAGTGGATTTAGAAAAAATTAATTAAAATGGAAAAAGTGACAAAGGTATTTTTTTCCTTCAAAATCATGACTATACTAACTTTTATTTTAAAAAGTGACTTCAGAGACTGAAACAAGGAAAAAGTAAGAAAAAATTGATTAATATAAATCAAATTAAAATTTTTCTTTATCAATTAAAAAAAAGTGACAAATTATCAAAATAGGTGAGAAAATGCAAAATAAGTGAAAACAGGTGAAACGACCTGTGATGATTGTAAATAGAAAAATAAAAAAACGTCATAATAAATTTTTTTTATAACAGCAATGGAGAAAGGTCGTTGCAACTGGCCCCGAGGAAAGGTGATAGGTGGAAGTAGCGTTCTAAATTACATGCTCTACTTACGGGGAAACAGAAAAGATTACGACCTTTGGGAAGAACAAGGTAATCCACAGTGGGGTTCAAAGGATGCACTCTATTATTTTAAAAAATCCGAAGACAACCAGAACCCATACCTGGCGCGAACCCCATATCACTCAAGCGGGGGCTACCTAACAGTTCAAGAAGCCCCTTGGCACACACCTCTTGCTAAAGCTTTTGTCGAAGCAGGTCGAGACATGGGCTACAGTAACCGGGACATAAATGGTGAACACCAAACTGGGTTTATGATAGCCCAAGGGACCATCAGAAGAGGAAGTAGATGCTCCACCGCAAAAGCATTTCTCAGGCCTGCCAGACTTCGAAAAAATCTCCACATTGCTATGAACTCTCAAGTAACGAAGGTCCTAATAGACCCCATCAGTAAAAGAGCCTACGGGGTAGAGTTCGTCCGAGATGGTAAACTCTTCCGGATTCGTGCCAAAAAGGAATTGATTCTTTCTGGAGGTGCTATAAACTCTCCCCAATTACTAATGTTATCTGGAGTAGGACCTGAAGAAGATCTCAAGAGACTTGGGATTCCTGTAATTCAAAATCTGAGAGTTGGTCACAACCTTCAAGATCACATAGGTTTAGGTGGTTTGACCTTCATGGTAAACCAGGAAATATCAATGGTGGAGAACAGACTCCACAATGTTCAAGCTGTTTTACAATATGCTGTTTTTGGGACTGGACCTCTGACGGTTTTAGGAGGAGTAGAAGGTATCGGATTCGTTAATACCAAATATGCAAATTCCTCCGATGATTTTCCTGATATAGAACTCCATTTTATATCCGGATCGACGAATTCGGATGGAGGAAGACAGATCAGGAAGGTGCATGGCCTGACGAGACAATTTTACGATGCTGTGTTTGGAAAAATTAGTAATAAAGATGCTTGGAGTGTGATTCCGATGTTGCTGAGGCCAAAGAGTAAAGGAGTGATCAAGCTAAGAAGTAAGAGTCCTTTTGATCATCCGCTGATTTATCCAAATTACTTTAAAGAACCGGAGGACATGGCGGTGTTGGTGGAAGGGGTCAAGATTGCAGTTGCTCTTAGTAGAACAGCTTCATTTAGAAAATATGGAAGTGAATTGAATCCTGCACCATTTCCTGGATGCAAACATATTCCCTTATATACGGATCCTTATTGGGAGTGCATGATAAGATATTATTCAGCGACGATTTATCATCCTGTGGGTACTTGCAAGATGGGTCCTTATTGGGATCCTGAAGCTGTCGTTGATCCTCAACTTAAGGTTCATGGAGTAACTGGATTGAGGGTTATTGATGCTTCTATCATGCCGAATCAAGTGAGTGGTAACACAAATGCTCCTACGATTATGGTTGGTGAAAAAGGGGCGGATATGATCAAACAAGCTTGGCTGCATACGAGAACAAACAGAGGTTGATGTTTATTTTATAAGAATTTAACTAAAAACTACCAGGATCCTAAATTTATTAGATAAAAATCTCCCTCTCATTTGAGATGATCCAGAGAGAGAGAGAGAGAAATGGAGTTACCCCATTAACGCCCAAAATCACAGACTGTTTAACTCATTTTTGGCCCTTGTTGCCAAAGCGAAAAAGGGAATATATCATGACCAAACCTTGTATACATAATGTTTTTGGATCTCCTCTTTCGATTTATGAAGTCAAAATTACATTATTGTGCACTGAAAAACCAATATGGCGGATTTTATTTAAAAAAGTAGCGAAAATTTGAAATTTTTTTTTTATTCTTTTTTTTTCAAATTGATAAAGCATATTGATCTATTTCAAACTATGGACAAAGGTGGACAAAATAGTTGTAGTTTATGAAAAATATATTTTGGTCCAGCTCCTTATGTTTTATTTTTTACAAAATGGCGGAAAACTATGGAAATTTGGAAAAATACGCGTTTTTTCATGATATTTTCAAGATAATTGAATAATACACGGAATTTTATTGATCAAACTGTCAAAGTTTAATTGATTAATAATGTACAGACCTCTTCTAGTATATGTAATGACCTGATTAATGGCGGATTCAATATGGTGCTTGGAGAACTTGGAAAATACCGAGTTTTTCCAAGATTATCGCTGATGAAAATTCCTGAACTTTTATTAAATTCAATTTTCCTATGTTTCTTGGCACATTATATGAAAATCCGGTGACAGTGTTAGAAAATTCAAAATGGCGGATCCAATATGGCGGTCAGAGTATTGAAGGTTTAATAATATGCTAATGAAAAATGTATTTTCGTATTATATGTAAAATTTGTGATCAAAATTGTTTTTAGACATTTTTTGATTGAGATCGCTAATTCAGCGGATAAAATTCATAAAGTTCTGAATTTATATTTCACGATCTGCATATTCTCCAACGCTTGATGTATGTGGCTAAATGAAGTTGGATGATGGATTTAGTAAATGAGTAAATTGAATCAATATGATCTATTTTAGAGTGAATGAGTGGATCGAATCAATATGATCTATTTTAGAAATGTCATGAAAAAACGCGTATTTTTCTAAATTTCCATAGTTTTCCGCCATTTTGGAAAGATATAACATAAGGAGCTGGACCAAATAATATTTTTCATAAACTACAACTATTTTGTCCACCATTGTCCATAGTTTGAAATAGATCAATACGCTTCATCCATTTGAAAAAAACAAGGATAAAAAAAAATTTCAAATTTTCGCTACTTTTTAAAATAAAATCCGCCATATTGGTTTTCCAGTGCACAATAATGTAATTTTGACTTCATAAATTGAAAGAGGAGACCCAAAAACATTATGTATACAAGGTTTGGTCATGATATATTCCCTTTTTCGCTTTGGCAACAAGGGCCAAAAATGAGTTAAACAGTCTGTGATTTTGGACGTTAATAGGTTAAGAAAATTGGGATTGATTAGTGAAATTTCTGTGAAAAAATTTGACGTTTCGTTTTTTCTAACGAATTTCCCAATATCAGGGATTACAGTTTCTATTTTTTTTTAACATTGAGATATAGAGGGCTTTTTTCCAAAAAAAAAGAGGACCTTTTTTGACAACAGTAGAGGATTTTTGAGAGATATTTTTTGTAAAATGAAGGATAATATATAAGTCAAGGTTGATAACAATTTGACTAATGTTCAGATGAAGAATTATATACTTTTTCTATTAGGGGGCTATAAAGTGGATTTTATTGCCTTGTACGGGACAAACAAATCCATTTTCTGCCCCCCTCCTAGAAAAAAAATCGATTGCGAGACGGGAAAAACATTAATTTTACTTGTGTGTTTGTTACCCTTGCTTTGCTCGATCATCAAACTTCACACTCGTAAAATAATTTCTTTTTTATCCTAGTTACATAATATACTATTTTTGAAGAAACTAGAACGAAGTCAGTGGGAAACAAAATATCTTCAAATGAAGGGCCACCAGCAATAACTCGCCGGGCGCTCGAAATCGGGGAAAACTATTGTCCACGCACGAAAATAGTGATAAAAATTTTTTTCGATCATTCTCAAGAACAAAAATACCGTTTTGTAGAATTTGTCATGACGCATTTTTTATCTTATTACTATTTTTATGCAATCTTAATAGTTTTTTAGATAAAAATACATCGCTGCCAAATCTCTGATAATAAATAAATATTTCTGAAAATTTCTAGAAACCCTCCTCTAACTTATTCAGAAAGTAATTGAAAAGGACTGAACGTTAAATCTTTTTGCAGAAATTTCGATTTCCTTGCCTCCATTTTGTCCATGCATATGGAAAAAATAAATTCTGTAAATTTTACAGAACTGTTTCTATAAATTTTGTTTGCACAAAGTGCAAACTTTCTTTAACAATTATAGAAAGTTCTATAATTATCCATTGAAGTCAAAATTTTATAATTCAATGAGAACAAGTTTTTTTGAACCCATTTTATGTGATACGAACCATTTACCAAATGTGAAATTGTCTCCCAGTGATCGATTCTATTTTCCTGTGAAGACAATCGTGTCGATATGTGTTACTACATTTTTACATTATTGGCACATAATTGTGGAAGTTCTAAAGTGAAAATTATGACATTTTTGTGACAAACCTTTTTTTATAATTCAAAATTTCAAGAACACGAAACTATCCGCATTCTCAAAATATCAAAACGACGGAATTTGGACCAAGACAAGCTTTTAAAAATAAACAATTATGAGAACCCAATAAAAAAATAAATAAAAATCCTACAAAAAAATAACAAAAGAAATCTCATAGTTGTTTATTTTTAAAAACTTGTCTTAGTCCGAATTCAGTCGTTTTGATATTTTGAGAATTTAGATGGTTTTGTATTCTTGAAATTATAAACAATAGTTTTTTTTGGACGTCATATTTATTTTGAATTTGTGGTGATACAAATTTAAATTCAATTTCAACTCCTTTTTTTTAACCTTCTGATTCTTAATTTTGAAAGGCAGGGGTAAACTTAAAAAAATGGACTTTTTTTGTCAAAAATTCTAGAACAATCTTGTTGAATTTTTCCAGTAGTATAATAGTAACTTCCTAAATCTGAATTAGTGAAAAGTAAGCTACTAATTCACTGAAGAGAATTTTTTTACTGATTATTAGTAATTTTCTACTAATTCCATCCGTATCTAGAAATTTTTTGAAAATTAATTTGTAAAAAAATAACTAATAATTGAGAAAAATGTTCACTAAATTGAATTAGTTGCTCACTTTTCACTAATTTTGATTTAAAGAAAATAGACGATTGTTTATTGTCTACTGGATTCTCTTAAATATAAAGGTATCAGATTATTAAAATCGTGATTATGTATTGTAAAATCTTGAATTGATAAAAATATACTCACGACGACCAGCACAGTACAATAATTCAAAATTTGAATAATTATAAAATGTTAGGTACTCATTTTGCCAAAAAAGTTACTGAATGTTACTGGATTGGCAATTGAACAAATAAAAATACCTAGATAAGATCTAGATCTATCTATATCTTATTCAAATTGTCTTAAATTATCTTTAAATTTAATAATAATTTTATATATTTGTTTGATTGATTTTATTGTTATTACGCTGGTCGTCTTTATATAATTATGTAAGTACGTTTACAGTTCAATGGACTTAACATTTTATGCCTCATATTAACGATTTTAATAAAGTTTCATGCTAGGCTATGATTTTGATTTTAAAGATGACTCTAAATGTTAGTTACGAAATATATTTGTCTTAAAACATTTTCATACCCAATAAAGTAGCAAACAATAAAAGAAATTAAGAAATGTATAATAATATAAATTAAATTTTTTGATATTATTTTCAAGCTATTCTGTACAAAATTTTAATAGAGAACTTCACACTGTAATAAAATGAGTATAAGTGATTTTAAAATTATACACGAATAGCTTTTATTATGTTAAAAATAAATTAATGCAAATTTGTGTACATAAACCTTCGATAGAATGTAGTTTCAATTATAATTGTGTAATTTGTATATAATTATGTTTATCAAACTGTATGTAAATATCTCCAAAATAGAATAAAATAGTTTTTTATAAACAATTTTTACGGTTATTTTTCAATACCTAATAAAAGATAAAGAAATTAAAAGTTTTTGTGCAATCAAGCAATAAGGTAATGTTTCATAGAATTGATTTGAATGTCATATTAGAACGGTTGTATGTATAAAGAAGATTTTCGGATATAAAATGTTAGTAAAGTCAATTAAATATTGATTCAACCGTAAAGGTTAATTCGATTTCTTCATATCACAATATAAACTGCGCCATAAATTATTAATAAATAATGATGTAGAAACTCTCCAAAATAAAAAGAACCTTCTATTGTAAATATTTGAAAAACAGTTTTATATCTTGGAAATAAAACGAAATTTCAATTTATGAAACATAGCTTGGATTTTTCTACATACAATAGCAAATTTAGTATTCAACTGTTTTACACTTATTTATAAATGTGGAATAATTAATTTCATAATGCACATGAGTAGGGCCCAGAACATTAATTTATTATTAATATAAAATAAATTTAGACAAAAATAAAGAATCAAGAGAAAAACCAGAAGAAGAAGGAAAATATTAGAGATCTTGTTTCTATTTATAAAGTACAAGATGAAAAACAATTGTTTCATAAATAATTTCAAAGATTGATGATTCACTGATAATACGATTGAAAACAGAACAATGTCATATTTAATAAAACTTCAGATAGGAATCTGATAAAAATTGATTTGGTAATATTTATGATGCTGATATTACTTTTATTTGAAAATAGTATATTATTTCTTAAATGATTCAAGTTCGAAATTTAATTTTAAGAATTCCTAAATTTGAAAAATTACACAAGTTTGATGACGTTTAACAAAAAACAGTTCAGCGCTTAAAATAAATGCCTGAAAATAAAAAAAATAATTTGTTTTAAAATTATTTTTCCACAGATTGTAAAAATGTGCATTCACTAATTGTTAATTAAATCTTTTATGAATTGAATTTGGAACAAAATTACTTTCAAGGACGCAATTCGTTTGTACAGTTTGAACATTTCAATTCTTTATAAATAATTAAACATTAATGTTTGTAAACATGGTAAAAAAGTAATAAGGAAAAATGCCTCTTGTTTTGTTCGTAGCAATCTTCATCATCATTCATTATTATCATTATTTTTAAGGTGGTTGACTCTCAGTTTTACTAAATGTTGTATACCATATTCATAAAATTATTAGAATTTCTTCTCTTTCATAATTTAAACATTATAAAAATTATTTTCTAAACAAAACGTATATACTTGAATAATTTATTTTCATTATCTGCTTTAAAATAAAATAAAATATAACGGATAATCAAATTATATAAATTAATATATCAAAACGCATCATTCAAACGAGTCCAACTAGAAATTTGAAAACTGAGATTATAAAATCAGAAAATTAAAATTAAAATTAAGGAAATTTATCCGTCGTTTTTAGACAGTTTATTTTTCCCATGAATTTTTTCACTGAGAAATATTTAAAATAGTCACAATCGACATATTTTATTAATTTTATAGAAATAGTGAATAAAAGTTAGATTATCGAAATAAATCAAACTAAATGCTTAGTTACTTAAAATTTATAAATTTCCGTAAAAGTCTTTTAAATTCAGTCTATTAATGTATATATAATTTAATATAAAAATACGTAAATTTCAACTTATTTAAAGATATTCTATCATTTTTTAATTTTAAAGCAAGCAATCTTTAGACTTTTGACCAATTTCATAGGTTGGTGTAAAAACTTTAAACAATCATCTTTCCAAACTCGGAAGTAATTTACGAAAACAATTAAACATCATTTATTGTAATATATGTCTTGGCGTAAAATTGTTTTCGTTTATAAAACATACGACATTGTCAGAGCTGGATAAATCTGTTTGAAATTAAAATAATGATTCAGTCGTTCTTGCTGACGAGACGAAGCGTGTCGAGACTTTTTCTCTTCCTTTTTAATTAAGAAATCCAATGATAATTTATCGCGTTTGTGCAGTGTGTATATTTCTAAAATTTTTTAACGTTTACTATAAATGACTTTCGTTACTTTTTAATTAAACGATGACTTCCCTACAAAATACACATAAATTATCCCTCCGCTCTCTTTCTCCACTATCACAAAACCAATTCCCTCAAATTGGTAAAAGTAATCATAAAAGTAGAACATAAAAGAGACTCTTCCCTAATGAAACTAAAATAACTATCTCAAAATGTCATTGATAGCTATTTTCTCAGCCACACGAATTGCTCTTTCTTACGCCCCAGAGATCAGTTTTTTATTGTTCCTAAGGTTTTGGATATTACTATTACGTCAAGACATTGTCGATGAAGAAAATAGAATCCAATCAATTCCGATCGAGAAGATGGAGAAAAACTACGATTTTATAATAATCGGTGGTGGATCGGCAGGATCGGTTTTAGCCAATAGGCTTTCAGAAAATAAAAACTGCACAGTGTTGCTTTTGGAAGCTGGAGGAGATGAAACGGTTTTCACTGATGTGCCGCTGATTTTTCCAACTCTTCAACATACTGCTCTGGATTGGCAATTCAAAACTGAGCCATCATCAAGTTACTGTTTGAGCATGAATGAACAATTTTGTAATTGGCCAAGGGGGAAAGTTCTTGGAGGAAGTAGTGTTCTAAATGCAATGCTTTATGTCAGAGGAAATAGGAGAGATTATGACAATTGGAGGGATCTGGGCAATTTAGGTTGGGATTATGATAGTGTTTTACCTTATTTCAAAAAATCAGAAGACATGAGGATTCCGGAAATAATTCATTCCAAATATCATTCTACCGGTGGCTTTCTAACTGTTGAAAGATATAAATACGAATCTCCTATTACGAAATATTTTCTGCAAGCTGGAGAAGAAATGGGATATGAGATTCTAGATGTCAATGGGGAAAAACAGACTGGATTTACATATTCACATGGGACTCTTAGGTAAAGAAATAATTATGTTATAATTATACTCACTATTGTGAATAGACAAATTGAGGGTCCCGGTGCAATAATCGGTTAGGCGCTCGAACAGTAGAATAAAGGGAGGGGATAGAGGTCACATTTAGTCAAAATTTAAAATTAAGGCCATGTCTTACTTTTCCGATCCCTACCTTACCGACGCTTTTTTTTCGCCATTCGCATTTCCACAATTATTAAGATATTACGTTGAAACTTCGAGAAATTTAGTAAAAAGCAGTAAAGAACGTTTATTTGGCCCTAAATTTTTATGACTATAAAAAAAATTTGTTTGAGCAATTTTTTTCTCATGTTTATAAAAATTTAGGAGCAGATAAAGGTTCCTTAGTGCTTTCTCTTTAATTACTCAAAGTTTTAAGTCGATATCACAATTAATGTTAAAATGCAAAGGGCGAAAAAAAAGTGTCGGTAGGGTAGGGATCGGATAAGTAAGATATAGCCTTAAAAAAAATAAAAATATCGGTCAATATAAAATCAGAACACGCACAAAATATCCAAATAATATTTTCTTACTGGACCTAGAGTTTTCGAGTAAAAAAATTTCTCATTTTTTTAAAATTATAAAATTGAATGTTTTTTCAAACCTAACTCGCGATGTTTTCGGTAAATTTCGATGAATTTTAATGATATTTGTGTAATTCCATTTGTCATTGTTTATCAATACTTGCAGGATAAAGAACATTTCTTAAAAATTGAATTTATTAATTAATCATTTATAGATCCGTGTCAATGATTGGGCTATATTACACTGAGAAAACAGTCTCTTTGATATACGCGGTCAAAGAAAATATTTCTTTGAATTAAAGAAAGTTTTGTTAATTCAAAAAAATGGTCTTTGATCTAAAACGAAATATTTTTAACAACAAAAAGGAAATATATTGTTCCTACTTATAATTTATGTAATTTAAGTGATTAAATTTATGAATGATAACATTTTTTTTGCTTGTAGTGATTTTTATTATATATTTTATTATATATCCACATATTTGATCACTTAAATTAGATAAAAATAAAGGTAGGAACAATATATTTCCTTTCTTTGGTAAAAATATTTTGTTTCCACAATATTTCGGTCGATTAGTACACGAAAAATAGACTCGAGTGGAGCAATTTGGAGCACAATTAGACAGCACATGGTGACGTGTCCATAGCCGTTGGAAATAATTAATAAAAAAAAACACTTCCAATGACTCAATTGATTTGAGCTTTTCCAGAAAAATTTATTTTCCATACCAAACAACGTACTTGCATTTATTTTTTCGAAGCTAATACTTCATTACACAACTTTTGAAATCACTGACACGGATGTATAAATGATTAATTATTTGTGACTAGATTCAATTTTTTAGATAAGTTCTTTATCCTGTAAGAATTAGTAAACAGTGACGAATACAATTACAAAAATATCATTAAAATCCATCTAAATTTACCGAAAACATCGCGAGTTAGGTTTGAAAAAACTTTAAATTTTATAATTTAAAAAAAAGAGATTTTAATTTTTTTATTGGAAAACTGTAGGTCTAGTAAGAAAATATTATTTGGATATTTTGTGCGTGTTCTGATTTCATATTGACAGATATTTTTATTTTTCTTAATTTTAAATTTTGACTGAATTTCACCTCTATCACCTCCCTTTATTCTACTATTTGAGGGCCTAATCGATTATTGCACCAGGACCCTCAATTATTATACACACTTTGTCCAGATAAATTTATCGCATGTTAAATCTTATAGAATAAATAAAATCTGGAATTATATTCAATGCTTCGAGAAAATTTAATGATTTCTTGCGGGTTATCATTTTTATGTATTTTTAAAATTCTTTTTTTGGGTATTAGAATTTTTAAATTTTTACGCCATTTCATTTCAAAAGTTTAGAGTTCTTCAGAATTTAGGGAAAAATTAGTATAATTTTTTGGTCAATGAGGAGAGTTTATGTGACCAACAAAAACAAAATGAGTATAATAATATGGCAGCCCGTTGTAAATATGATTCAGTGAAAAGTCGCTCACTAATTTAAATAGATGAAAATTATACTAATTATTAGTCATTTTCTAGTAATTACACTCAGAAAAAGACTTGGTTGAATCAGAAACATTTTTGTTGATTACACCATAGTATTTTGTTGTAATACGGACAACAAAATATTTGGTTTACCCACAAAAATATTTGATTAATCCAACCAAATTATTTCATTGCATCAAAAAATTCTTTGCTAAGTAAAATTAGGTTTATTGAACTAAAATTTTTTTTTGATCCAACCAAATATTTTAGTTAATTTTTATAAAATTCTACTATTCCTACACGCAGAAAAAAGAAAGGCAAAATTTACTAACCAGGAACAGTAAATGATTTCAAGTAAATATAACAGTAAAAACTGTTAACATAGCTGAAAAGAAATGTCGGAATTACTGAGCGTTTCGTAAATCTCAGTAAAATGAAAGTAAATCTAACTCTCTCACTTGTGAGTTAAAAATACCTTTATCATATGTATTAAATACAGGATGATAAGTACCTTTCACTGGAACTGAATTACAATACTAGTATAGTAAACATTAACGAAAGATCAGTAGATTTTATCGATCTGGATGTTTCGCTTAACTCGCGCACATGTAACGAAAACATAACCTTCATGTGTAAATCACGTGTGCCGGCAACGCTGGGTGTAAACAAAGTAATTTCCAACTGCAGTGAGAAAAACGGATCATAAAACCTGGATGTTAAAAGTAGGGATAGTATTAGGTAAAATCAAAACATTCATTCTCGGTTTTTCATATAATTCGTTTCAGAATGTCGTCCGAGTGCTTCCGACGTTATCCGAATAGCTTCGTAGACTCGAATCCAAGTCTGGCCAACTCAGTAGTGGCTTACAAGCGACATTTATTTCGGAATATGGCAAGCGAGAATAGCCGAGAGGCTTTAGGCGTTAGGAATGCGTTTAGTCAATGTAGATATAGGTAGAGTTTAGAGGGTTCGAACCCAAAAGCGATTCTGAAATTTAATTTCAAGCGTATGCGATTATAAATAGTGTAGCATTGTGTACTTAAATATGTGAACATAAATAAGGTATGATATAGTACATTGTGCAACTAGGGAAAAAAAAATTTATTTTGCGAATGTGAAGTTTGATGCCCGAGCAAAGCGAGGGTAACAACCACACGAGTAAAATAAATGTTTTTCCCGTGTTGCACATGATTTTTTTTCTACTAGCGGGTCAGAAAGTGGATTTGTTTGCCCCGCACGGGGCAATAAAGTCCACTTTATGGCCCGCTAGTAGAAAAATAATATTTTTGTGTATGTGTTCCCACTGAAACCTCCCCTCTTCTGAGTGCCAAAGCTCTCCCCTCTATCTTTCTTTTGTTTTGCACGCGTTAAATCTGGTATGTTTCAGTTTATAATCCAAGATATTATCCAATACTATATTTTTTTTAACATCTACAGATTATGGTTTTAATAATCTAGATCGCTGTCCCATAGTTAATAGTCCAAGATTATACCCGGTAACATATTTTTCATTACCGTTTACAATCCATTTTTCTCAGTGTGCAAAGAAAGTAGCCAAAACAAAAGAACTGTATTATCCGAAACGAATATGCTACTTTCACTAAGAAAAATTGGTAAAGCTACTGTCTTATAAGTAATTCTGACATTCGACAAACGTAAAGAGCACTAACATTTTGCTAAACTATACCGTTACAGTAAGTTACATTCTCTTACACGCTATGGAAATGTAACAGAATAATAAGCATTTGTAGCATTTAGAAACAGTGTAGGATAGCAATTGGCTCGGTGAAATTTACTGATCCGCAAGTCAGTACCACTTATGTATTCGTATTTGTAACTACCAAATCTGATTACAGTTACTTGTTCAGCCTAGTAACATTCAGTTAACTGGCCAGTTGTCCATATAAGTACTTGGAAATTAAGTAAAATTTATCGGGTTTTCAGTATATTATACGGAACTTTTTTCTGCGTGTAGATTCAACGAAAAATTTTCTCAAGTTAATAAAATACTTTGTAAACTCAAAAAAATAATTTTTCTCAACAACATTTTTTTCTAACAATAAACGTTTTTATGAGTAATCAGTAAATAAATGACTAATAATTAGCAGAAATTTCTATCAATGTGAATTAGTAAGTATTTCACGTTACAAGTATTATATTACATTTATTAAACCCGTGGACCAACTGAACTACGTAACTTAATTATAGTCTATATTCATGTAAGATAACTTTTTTCCTACACAAAATATCTTTTTGAAAATTTTACAATTAACTGTAATTACCGATAATTTTACAATTCTGTATTTTGCAAAATAAATTTTTTTACTAAAACAAATGAATCACACGTTTCTCACTGTATTCTATCATATTTTTCAAATTTTCAAGAAGATATTTTGTGTAAAATCAACATTATATTACACGAATATATGGACCTATGAATTTGGTCACGTGGTCGATTTGGTCGATGGTCTTAAACAGCAAGTACGATTTTCAGAGACGGTTTACGATGCAGCACAGCCAAGGCTTTTCTTAGACCTACTGTAAAAAGAAAGAATCTGCACATCAGTACACATTCATTGGTTCATAAAATTTTAATCAGACCATCAACAAGAAAAGCATACGGTGTAATCTTTAAACGTGATATGAGGATGCACACGGTTTATTCTAACTGTGAGATAATTTTATCAGCTGGGTCGATACAATCACCCCAATTGTTGATGCTGTCTGGAGTTGGTCCTGAGAAACATTTAAATAAAATTGGTATCCCAATCATCTACAATTTACCAGGAGTGGGGAGAAATTTGCAAGATCATGTGGCTATAGGTGGGATCACCTATCAAATTGATCCTCCACCTGATTGTAAAGAGGTTTGTGGGTTCGCCTTTGTTTTGCCAAAATCTTTGACTCGTGATTCTGTGTTAGAGTTCGCAGCCAACAGAACTGGACCATTATATTTGGTTCCTCAATGTGAAGCTATGGCTTTTATCAATACAAAGTGAGTAAATTCAAATAAATATATACAGGGTGAACCAAAAGACTAAGTCACTGGAAAATTTCAAAGGGGTTAAGTTTTTGCCAAATGTATTCAAATTGAATAAATAATTAGCATTAAATAAAATTATTATTTCAGTTAAGAAAAATTCCCTATCATGTGATTGTATGTTTGATTCCATTTCATGGGGATGGTATTTAAGTTGAGAAAAACTCACCATTGTGTGCTTGCTTGTTTGATTCCGCATAATGGGAATGATATTTCAGTCAAGAAAATCTTCACATCGTGTACCTGTCTGTTTTATTCCACCTAATCAGGATGGTATTTCAGTGAGGAAAAACTCCACATCGTAAAGTTTCTTGTTTTATTCCGCCTAATGGGGATGTTATTTCAGTTAAGAAAAACTCCACATCGTGTACATATCTGTTTTATTCCGCCTAATCAGGATGGTATTTCAGTTAAGAAAAAATCCCAATCGTGTGCTTGCTTGTTAGATTCCGTCTAATGGGGATGTCATTTCAGTTAAGAAAAACTCCCCATTGTGTGATTGCCTGTTTGATTCCATCTAATGAGGATAATATTTCAGTTTAAAAACATCTCCATCGTGTGCTTTTTTTTGTTTCCGTCTAATGGGGATGATATTTCAGTTAAGAAAAACTCCACATCGTGTACCTTTCTGTTTTATTCCGCCTAATCGGGATGGTATTTCAGTTTAAAAAACTCTCCATCGTGTGCTTGTCTGTTTCATTCCGCCTAATGGGGATGTTATTTCAGTTAAGAAAAACTCTTCATCATGTGATTGTATGTTTGAATCCGTCTAATGTGGATAGTATTTCTGATATGAAAAACGCTCCATTGCGTGAATGCCTGTTTGATTCCGTCTAATGGGGATGTCATTTCACTTAAGAAAAACTCCACATCGTGTACCTGTCTGTTTTATCCCGCCTAATCGGGATGGTATTTTAGTTAGGAAACACTCCACATCGTAAAGTTGCTAGTTTCATTCTGTCTAATGGGGATGTTATTTCAGTTATGAAAAACTCATCATCATGTGATTGTATGTTTGAATCCGTCTAATGTGGATAGTATTTCTGATATGAAAAACTCTCCATTGCGTGAATGCCTGTTTGATTCCGTCTAATGGGGATGTCATTTCACTTAAGAAAAACTCCACATCGTGTACCTGTCTGTTTTATTCCGCCTAGTCGGGATGGTATTTTAGTTAGGAAACACTCCACATCGTAAAGTTGCTAGTTTCATTCTGTCTAATGGGGATGTTATTTCAATTATGAAAAAATCCCAATCGTGTGATTGTTTATTTGATTCCGTCTAATGGGGATATCATTTCAGTTAAGAAAAACTCCCCATTGTGTGATTGCTTGTTTGATCCCGTGTAATGGGGAAAATATTCTGCAAATTTGTAAATAACAAATTGACTTTTTTATTTCCATACTAGAATAATGATATTATTATTTTACACATATTATATAAATACACTGTTGAAAAAGTTTATGACTTTATGATACTTTAAAGAAAGTTTATTACCAAAACGTAATTTAATTTTACAATAATTATTGTAATAATAATTACAGTATTGTAAAATCATAACAGAAATTTAAAGTGTATATATTGTATGAAAATAATAATTTTGTTTTTGATTTATTTTTACAAAAACTAAATATTTTTTCAGATATACTAAACCAGAAAATGATTATCCTGATCTGCAATTATTTCTCGCATCAGCTTCTGATAATACAGATGGAGGATTGTTTGGAAAAAGAGGATGTGGCCTGCAAGATGAACTGTTTGCGAATGTTTTTGAGAAGATTCTGTACCAAGATTCTTATTCAGTAGTGCCATTGCTTTTGAGGCCGAAAAGTAAAGGTTTTATAAAATTGAAAAGCTCTAATCCTGAAGATCATCCAGTTATAGTTCCTAATTATTTTGCACACCCTGAAGATCTTGACGTTTTGGTACGTAATTTCATCATCTCAGATAGTCATAACCTACCTCAATAAAATTAATATATTCTCAACTAAGGTGATTTCTTATCAATTTACGAAATCACAACTTGTGTATTTAATTACTCAAAACGTATTTTTCTGTTTTAATATTTTTTGCTAATTCCCTTAAATTATCATTACCCATTCGCACTCGACTTTCAGCTAATATGAAGTTAGAAATATGAGATAATCAATAACTTATTATGAATCAATTTATCAGAAAAGTTTTTTTGATAATTCAAAAAAATCAAATTTACATTTTCAAATAAAATACTTAAAAATATTTTCAGCCTCTTCTTTGATCTAAAATGGATTTAACAATTTTTAAAATTACCATTATTTTCATCTTAACGGAAATTTTTTTTAAGCGACTTGAATAAACAGCTCGCTTCATCTACTATGAAATTCAAAATTCAATTCTAATTAATCACTTTAAATAAATTTAACAGTGAATAATGCTTACTAAATTAAATTTAAGTCCTACTCTCTAAATTTGAATCAGTCACAATCTAATGATTATCAGTGAAATTTGACTGATTCAAATAGCTAAAAATAGGTTACTGTAAATCAGTCAAATTTCACTGATTATTTCAGTGAAAATTGACTGATTTGACAGTGAGAAATATTTTTTTCACTGATGAATCAGTGAAAATTAACTGATTTAACAGTGAAAATTTGACTGATTCAGATTTAGAGAGTACGATTAAGATAATAATTTCAACTAGGGATAAAAAAATACATTGCTATTTAGATAACCAATTAAAAAGTTGATTATTCTAGGTTGAGGGAACCAAATTCATTCACAGAATGAGTCAAACTTCAATAATGAAAAAGCTTAACTCGCGACTAAACGAAAATTTAGTACCAGAGTGTTCAGAATTCAAGTACCCCTCCGATGATTACTGGCGTTGCCATGCTCGACATTACACAATGACTATTTATCATCCAACAAGTACATGTAAAATGGGTCCTTTCATGGATCCTCTAGCGGTTGTTGACCCCAGATTGCGAGTTCATGGGATAGCGGGACTTCGGATTGTGGATGCATCAATTATGCCCAATGTAGTATCAGGAAACACAAATGCACCGACCATTATGATAGCAGAAAAGGGTGCAGATATGATAAAAGAGGATTGGTACAAGAAAAAGTAACATTGCAGGTCATCAAGCTTGAAGAACTCATTGACTATCATAGTTTTCTGCAGAGAACAATTGTCTGCTTAATGAAAATCGAGTGATTAGAACAGGAGACTTTGAAAGTGATTAAAATAATTGTCGGAAATGAAAGCGACTAGAAAGGCGATAAAGAACATGAACTAGTCAAGGTCATCCAGAAGAGAAAGTTATTTGTAAAAAAAAAGTTTCGATAAAGGGATAATTTTTGACATGACACATGACCAATGAATTACTAACAAAAATTCTTCATATTAATGTAAAATTGAATTATTTATTTAAGGATACTACTGGTTTTAATTTTAAAATTAACTTTAAGATATCTACAGGGTTTCCCAATAGGGGTGATATGATTTTGAATGTCCCTATCGGGCTGATTTGAACTGAAATTTTTGACGTCTGCTGTCAGTTGTGATCAGTAAGGTTTGCCATTTAATCATGAGTAGTTTCACGCTTCCACAACGTTTGGAAATTGTCCAATTATTTTATCAAAATTCGAGAAGTTTTGTCGGTGTTCAAAGAGCATATCGTGCAAAATATGGTCGTCATTCTGCTCCATCCGCGCTCTCAATTCGTCGAATAATCGATAAGTTGGAGAGTGAATTTACTCTATTGGATACTAAGCCTAAAAATCGTATGCGTACCGCACGTTCTACACAGAATATAGCCGCCGTACCGTGAATTGTCCGTGCCACGCCGATCTCAGGAATTGGGCCTGTCCAGGATGACTACCTGGCGTATTTTGCGATTGGATCTTGGCCTGCATCCCTATAAGATGATTCTGGCCCAAGAACTGAAGCCTAATGACCATCGTTTGCGTTGGGAGTTCGCGGATTGGGCTCTGGAATCAATTGAAAATGATCCCAATTTTCATCAAAAAATCATCTTTTCTGATGAGGCACATTTTTGGCTCAAGTCTCGGGGGATATTTGGCCGATATATTCTTTAAATCATAAATGGCATAGAATATCCAATATAATAAAAAAGATTTCGATCAATTCCGAATGAATATTCAGTGTTTTTTTTCAATTTCAAAACATATCACCCTTATTGGGAAACCCTTTATAAGATATTAAGATATGTAGCTACTAAACTTCGAAATTACATAAATAATACAATTGTCACGAGAAGTGAAATAATGTAGAGATTGCGCAATATTTCTTTATTTATGTTCAGCTCAGACATTCGATATGCAGAGATTGCAAATTTTCATGTATTTGTTGAAAAAATTTTCAGACGATGGTATTTGATAATATTACAAATTGATTATATCAATATGTTTAATATATTTAATACGTTTATCAATCGATTTAAAGAAACACTATTTTGAAATCGATCTTATTAAATAATCATTGTGTATTTTCATAGAAATTACCGTAATAAGATGTTGAAACTATGGACATTCTGTTTTTTGGGATATTATCAGAAATCTCTAATTTTTTATTATAATTAAAATTATCTCTTGTTATGGAATTTCCTGAATACACTCTAATGGGAAATACCACTCTATTGTAGTGAAATTTCACTTTTTAGTAAAATTTTGCTTAGAAAAATGAGTAAAGAAGAGGTACTCTCAAAATCTGAATCAGTTAAATTTTCACTAATTGAATCAGTGATTTTGCCTTTTTACTGATTCATTAGTGATAAATATTTTTCAACGTTAAATCAGTTAATTTTCACCGATTCGTCTTTGGAAAAATATTTCTCACTGTTAAGTCAGTTGACATTCACTGAAGTAATCAGTCAAATTTTACTGATTCATGGTAACCTCTTTTTAGCTATTTGAATGAGTCAAATTTCACTGATAATCAGTAGATTTTGACTGATTCAGAATTAGAGATTATAAACTTATTACATTTAGGTTAAATTTGACATAAAAATCAAGACATCATTGTTTACGTATCACATCTTTTTCATCAGTGCGCCCTACATTCTTTAAGTATTAACATTCTTAGTCTCTAATGACTACACGCATTTGATGTATTTTATTCTTTCAGTGATATGTTTAGAAAGTTTAATATGACACGAAAAAATTCTAAATATTAAAGAAAAGAAGTAAGAGGTGATTTTTTTTGCAAAAAAGTTAAATGTGATTTTATTCGTTTATTACAATAGCCAGCAATAGCGCAGTTTAAAATACTAAAACAATTGCCGTAGGTTTAATTTTAGCAACTTTCTCTATACACGAAAAATAATATTTGTCTAAAATTACCAAACTATTTGGAAACGCATGATAAAACGTACTTTTTCAAATAATCCACATTTAAGGATTTCTATTATAGAATACGCTAAATTATCGATAAAAATTCCCATCTAGTTGGTAAAATTTTCAAATAATTCAATTTATTTTACCATCTTAATGGGAATTTCTATCGGTAAATCAACATATTCTATAATAGAATTCCCAATAAATGTGAATTATTGGAAAAAATCTGCCCGCTTCGCGGTCACATTCTCATCGCGCGCCTCGCGCGCAAGTTTGAGCGCGCCTAGGGCGCGCGATTTGATCGTCGCGCTTCGCACTCGTTCTTGTGCTCTTCACATACATTCAAGTTTATTTATTATAATTTGATACTGAAGCTCAAAACCAATTTTATAATAATATTACAGATGATGTGAATTACACATTTTCTCAGTCACTCAATTTCTTTTTGAATTTAAGTGAAACAGGAAATTCAATTTACTTAAGGCTCTATCAGCCTTAAGGAACACATTCTCATCACGGCGCTCGCGCTTCGCGCTCGATTTTCTGTATACATTTCAGTAACTTTTTAATAAATTACATGATTAAAATAATTTATTTTCTTCCAAATCTCTCAAAAAGAAAAAACAGTCGTAGACTTTATTTAAGGAAACGATTTTGCAGAACAACGCTTATTTCGTATCTCATATATTTTGGTGAAAAAAATCGTATTTTTTGGAATTGAAACGAAAAATATATGTTTTATCAGAAACTGTGTGAGACAAAATTTGTAGATCTTTTTGAAACGACAAACTTTGTATTCTTACGTTTTTTTCGTATTTCGAATATTATTGTTAAAAAATTGAATTTTGGATTTTCAATATATTTTTTTTGAATTAAAAAGTAAAATATGCATCTTATGAAAAAATGTTACAATTCAAATTTGTAGGACTTTATGCAGAAAATAATATTGTATCATAACGTTTTTTCGTATCTCGTATAATTTAACTGGAAAATGGAATTTTGATATTGACTTTTTTCAAATTTGAATATGGTGTAACATTTCTAATTTTGATTTAATCAAAAAATCTTATCAGGATAATTTTTAGAGATTTATGAGCACTATCTAAAACCAGTATTAAAATTTTTGATTTTTTCAAAAAATTATTTTCAAAAACACAAAAGTAATGCTCAACCCCTCAATTTTGATTGGATGTGGCTGGTTAACGAACTTGTCCTTACTTTTTCGGCTCCGATAAAGTGTACCAAAGCTCAATTCAATCTGATAATTCTATCGAGAGTCATGCCGCACACGACCTACAGACAGACAGACAGACACTTTCGTAAAAACCCTTTTTTCTGACTCAGGGGGTCTCAAAACGTAAAGATTTGATGAAAATTTCGAAAGTCATTTTTCACATAAAACCAATACCTTCTCATCCATGATGAGAATGTAAAAAGTACGTCGTTAAAATTTTGGCATGCGTTTCTAAATATTTTGGTAATTTTAGACAAATATTTCTCTCCGTTTACTATCAAAACCAAAAATAGACTATATTTTTGTCCATCCGTAACTATTTTTTAAAAAATCATTACTATTTCTCGCTGAAGTTTCAAGGTATGACAATTAATATACATTGTATAAATGGATAATAATTATTTCTTATCTCTACAAAAAATGGAGGAAGATGTACTTGGCCCAGAGGAAAAATGGTTTCGGGAACAGGTGAAATGAATGGGATGATATATGTTCGAGGTCATCTTATAAAATTTACAATATGTGGGCTCATTTATTTTTTCAAACAATTAATTCTTAGCTACTGTCATTAAAGTTATTTTCTCTGTGTCTATACAAATCAATTATTCTGCTATGTATGTGGTAAATAAGTGATAAATAACTAATTTTACAATATTGCTGTTTTAGTGTTATGTTCATAAAATTAAATATTTTAAACGAAACTGAAATGTTTTTCTGCATTGCTTGTTCATCAAACATCTTAGGCTTTGAGATTGTCTGAGAACCCATTGACTTTATAATAATGATATTAATAAGAATAATAATTCAAATTTAAAGAATTTAGAATTGAGTTGAAAGCAATAAAACTAGATATAGAGAAAGGAAGTTGTAGCCCCATTTGTGACAATTCATTTAGTAAATTTTTCTACATGTTTGTGTCCAAACTGCAATCTCTAAATCTGAAGCAGTCAAAATCTACTGATTATCAGTGAAATTTGACTGATTCAAACAGCTAAAAAGTGGTTACTGTGGATCAGTCAAATTGCACTGATTACTGCAGTGAAAATTGACTGATTTGACAGTGAGAAATATTTTTTTCACTAATGAATTGGTGAAAATTAACTGATTTAGCAGTGAAAAATATTTTTCGCTGATGAATCAGTGAAAAGGTACTCTCTAAATATGAATCAATCAAAATCTACTGATTATCAGTGAAATTTGACTTATTCAAATAGCTAAAAAGAGGTTACTGTAAATCAGTCAAATTGCACTGATTACTTCAGTGAAAATTAACTGATTTAACAGTGAAAATATTTTTTCCACTGATTCAGTTAGTGATAATCAACTGATTTAACAGTGAAATATATTTTTTAACTGGTGAATCAGTGAAAAGGCAAATCACTGATTCAATGAGTGAAAATTTGACTGATTCAGATTTAGAGAGCATAGAATTTAGTTTTCAAAATTTGTGAAATAGTGGTGAAGATAAAAACGGACGTAGATAGACTACTTTTACTTTCGGAAATGCATTAAAGTCCAATTTTAGCAAAATGTAACGGAATATTTTTTTAATTTCATTTCTCAAATTTTAAAAATAAAATTTTATATATTTTGGACACAAACATGTAGAAACTGGACTAAATTGTTCACATGAACTTTCAACTTTTCTCGAGTATCACGTGCCCTTAATGATTATATCCAGTTATTGTTCCTAATCACTTTGCACACCCTGAAGATCGCGAAATTTTCGTACGTAATTTTATTACATCAGATAGTGATAACCCACCTCAATAAGATTGATACATTATCAATAAAGGTGGATCCTTGTTAATTTATAAAAAAATAACTTGTTTTCTCAATGACTAAAGATGTATTTATCTATTCAAATTTTTGTTTGTTAATTCCTTTCGATTCTTATCTTTTATTCGAACGTGATTATGAAGCTGATAAGAAGTTGTTTGGATAAATTAGAAGAATCAAATGTATATTTTATAAAATGAATTGATTTTAAATATTTCTAACCTCTACTTAAATATAAAATGGATTCCAATTTTTTGAAATTACACTTCTTTTGACATTTACGAATCCAAATAGGGTAAATGTACTGGTAATAGAACAGACATAAGGTCAAACGGCAGGTTTGGGCGATAATTAAAATAAAAATAGTAAAGAATAGCTAAAAAAAGGTTACTGTAAATCAGTCAAATTTCACTGATTATTTTAGTGAAAATTGACTGATTTGACAGTGAAAAATATTTTTTCACTGATGAATCAGTGAAAAGGAAAATCACTGATTCAATCAGTCAAAATTTGACTGATTCAGATTTAGAGAGTAGTCTACGTTCTGTTAAAAATAGTTTTTATAGTATATTACTGAATTGTTCATATATCATTATTATCAGAATATTTTAACTCACTCTCTAAATTTGAATAAGTGAAAAATGAGCTACTAATTCAATTTAGTGGAAATTCCTATTAATTCAATTTAGTTGAAATTTCTACTAATTAAATTCAGTGGAAATTTCTACTAATTCAATTTAGTGAAAATTTCTACCAATTATTAATCATTTTTCTACTAATTTCTTTCCAAAAACTTTATAATTACTAATGTAATTACTAGAAAATGACTAACATTTAGTACGAAAATTCACAAAAGTGAATTAGCGACTCACCTTTCACTAATTCGATTTTAGAGAGTACGGAGGCAGTAAATGTTACAGATTTTTTGATACATATTACAGAAATGTCTGTTAAATCTACATTTTAGAGGAAGTTTCTTATTCTGCAAATTGAACAAGAATCTCTGTCATAATCATCAACAAATCTATTATATTTACAGAAAAGCAGAGGTTTGACTAAAATATCTGTTTTTACACAAATTTGATGCTCTAACTATTTCAACTTACTCTCTCGATCTGAATTACTGAAAAGTGAACTACTAATTAAATTTAGTGAAAATTTCTACCAATTATTCGTCATTTTTCAACTAATTTCTTTCCAAAAACTTTATAATTACTAATGGAATTACTAGAAAATGACTAATATTTAGTAAGAAAATTCGCTAAAGTTAACTAGCGACTCACCTTTCACTAATTTGGTTTTAAAGAGCATGTCATTCAAAAAGAATAAATATTCGTCCGTCCACTGATACGTGTCCGGAGACCGTACACGTATTACTATCAATTATTCAAAGTGAGGGAACCAAATTTATTCACAGAATGATTCAAACTCTAATAATAAAATAGCTAAACTCACGACTAAATGAAAACTTGTTATCGGAATCCCTTAACGGTCGTTGACCCTAGATTGCGTAATTATAAGATAGCGGGACTTCGAGTTGTGGATAAGTCAATTATTCCCAATGTTGTAACGGGAAATACAAATGCACCGTCAATTATGGTACCAAAAATGGTTCTTGATATGATAAAAGAGGATTGGGATAAAAAAATGTAATGCTAAAGTTCTCGTTTCCTTCTGCCTTCTACAATGATCAACTTTCTGCTCAACCGTCTCCAAGTGGTTAGAGCAAGAAACTCTGAAAGTTTTTCAAATAATTGCAGGGTAATGAAAGCAATTAAGAAATTTGGCAAAAGTCAGTAAAGAACAGAAATTAGTAAAGATCATCCAAAAGAGAAAGCTGCTTGTAAAAATATAGTTTCAATGAAGGAATAGTCTTGAATATCGATGTTTAGGACATGACCAATCAATTAGTAATGGTAATTCATCATTTTAATGTCAAACTAGATTATTTGTTCTAAAATGCTATTGATTTCATTTATCAAATTAACAGTTCGATACCAAACTCATCGATAAGGTGACTTGTTTATTTCGTACTTTAAATTAGTATTATGAAAATAAATAATACTTCATTTGCAAAAGATTGTTTACATTTTTATAAAGACACTACTTTTTAAATCAAACAATTTCAACTTAATGTTAGTTTATCAATTTCCTATTTATTGATCAACAATGCTTTACTCAAATTCAAGAACAAATTAATGAACCTTAAAAAAAATTGTTATTGTATTACATAAATTTTTTGTTAGTTCAAAAATGATTTATTTTGTTATATATTGTAAAACAGTGGTTATTTATTTTTAACTTAATTCTGGTGATTTGCTCTCTAAATCTGAATCAGTCCAATTTTCACCGATTGAATCAGTGATTTGCCTTTTCACTGATTCATCAGTGAAAAAATATTTGTCACTGTTAAATCAGTTAATTTTCACTGAAATAATCAGTGAAAAAAATATTTTCCACAGTCAAATCAGTCAATTTTCACTGAAATAATCAGTGGAATTTGACTGATTTACAATAACCTCTTTTTAGCTATTTGAATCACTCAAATTTCACTGGTAATCGGTAGATTTTGAATGATTCAAATTTAGAGAGTGGAATTAAAATAACGATGCATTATGAGCGAAAAAGTTCTTCCATAAAGTTATAAATAATTTGTACTATTTTACATAAATCTTAAAATTGGCATATTTAAGTAATTAAAATAATTTCTAAAACTTTTAAATCTTCTGTGTCTTATTTTATATCAGCATAGAGACTAATGAAAAATTATTAATAAATTGTTAATTAAATAATCAATTTTAAATTTAGAAAACTTGATTAGACCGGAAGAATGGTACCTAAGGTTCCTTATATTTTACAGCCGCCCCTGATCACACGCGATGAGTATCTAATTAGTTATGTGGTCCAACTTCTTTTAAAAGGTCTATTCAGAAAAATAATGAAACACTTGATAGTCACTCACAACGATCTTAAGGCCATGGATCAACCAGTACAGCTGACTTAATTGATAAAATCAGTTTTCCCAAAGATTTTTCCACAATAATGAATTTTTATAGCTGAAACTTTAGGACATAGTAAAGGAGATATTAGCGGATGGCTGTAGACTTTAATTAATTTTTAACAATTAAGAAAATGTTATTGTCGGTAAAACAGGAATAATTTTTTTTGATTGTGTATAATTAATTAAAGTAATATTTCCTTTTTATGCTCTAAAGTTTCAGCTAAAAAAATCCATTATTGTGGAAAAATCTTGAGGAAACTGATTTTATTGATTTAGTCAGCTGTACTGGTTGATCCATGGCCTTAACTTGATCCACAACCATTCAAAACTACCATTTAAAAAATGTATTAAAACAATAATAAGTATGATCGTGTTCAATTAAAAGTTTAAAAATGACTAGAAAAAAATAAACATTCAGTGCTTTAAGATATAGTGCGAATTTCTCATACAGGACTATTCAGATTTTTTTTTTGGAATAAATTGAATCTTATTAAACAAAAAAAACAGGTAAGCTGATTTCAAATAATTAATATATAAGTAATTTAATTTTTACAAATTAAAATAAAACTAAATATTTCAATGAAATGCCTAGTATTTAAGTGACTAGAACTCTTGAAGAAAGTTACATAGTCACATGAAATACAGAAAAAGTCTGACTAAAAATTTTTAAAAATGCAGAAAAATAACATACATAATAAAAAGTAAAAGTTTAATTAAAGGATTGATAAGATTGACAGAATTCTTTCAATTTCATAAAACAGAATATAACATATATTGTGGACAACTGAACATTTGACATAACCTGACTGACTTAAAATCAAAACAAAGAAGCGAAGGAATTGAATAAAATATATGTGATGTTCCGCAAAAAAAGGCCTTGACGCGGAAAAATTCGATTTTCAAATTTTTAATCCTATTTACAGTTTTTGAACAGCTCTCTAAAAAAACAAAATTATTTTTTAAATCTACAAAATCGCGCCTCCTGTAAAATTTTTCTAAGCTGCTTTAGGGGCTTTTCTCCACGGAATATCACATATGTAATATAATTACAATATTAATTATATAGAAATTTTTAGTTTTTAACTCTTGGTTTACTATATATTATTATATATAAATGATAATAACTTACAACAAGAAACATTAATCTCTAGAATTAATTTTACTCTATAAAGTTGTCTACAATTTTTGTTCGTAAACTTAACTCAACTAACGTTAAACTTGAATCAAATTTGCGTAATTTTATAACAAAACTTATTATGAATAATTAAATTGCGTGTATTGTTTTATACTTTTCAAGATCTTATGTACCTTATATTTTAAAACTTTGCTTTATATTTTTGAAATTAACAATATTGTCTTGTATCCTTTAACATTTCGTGCGTAACAAATTATTAAAATTATATTAAGGCCATGGATCAACCAGATCACGTGACCAAATTCTTGTAAAAGTTTGTGTAAGATAATTTTTTTTATGTGCCTCAGCCGCGGAAACTCGTTTTTCCGTTACAGCTGAGAGTAAAGCAATGTTGTATATTCCGTTACAGAGGAAGACAATGTAGAAATTGAACTGCGCATGCGCATTATAGTCTTACAGCGGAACGCAATCTATTTCTTATTCTTCTTCTTCTCACTTCTTCTTCGTACAGCGTTAGCACTGATTACTACACAAGACCGATAAAATCAAAATGGCTTGGACTAGTCGCCAATTTGCGCCCGCTTCGTACAACTAGCGCAGCAAACAACTACAATAAGTACTAGATTAGATTCCAATGTACGCATAAAAACTCGTATCCGCACCACAGTCACATAAAATAGAATATGTGCCAATGCACACAATTCGGGACATTGCGAGACTCGCGACAATGCTCGCAGGACTGATCGCGCCTCGGCTTCGATCTCCTGCGAACATTGTCGCTCGTCACGCAATCACCCTCATTGTGTGCCTAGGCACATAATATACTATATTTTACGAAATATCTTTCTGAAAAATTGGAAAATACTACAGAACACGATATAGAACGTCTGTCAACTTTTTTTGAGTGCAAATTTTGCAAAAAATTTTACAGATAACTGTAATTGTCTATTATTTTTTCATATTTTTTTCAAAATTTTTACTAAAAAGAAGTTAAAAGATGTGCTTTATTGTCTTTCATTATGTTTCCCAATTTTTCAAACAGATACTTTGTAAATTAAAAAAGTTATCTTTCATGAAAGAATAAATGTATAATTTAGTCACGTGGCCCGATTGATCCATGACCTTAGATATTTTCCAATTTGACCATATATCCCTAATTTACATAATAGTTATGTAATTTCTGAATCTGAATCAGTGCAAGTCATATTTAACTGATTTTACTAACTGTAAATCAGTCATTTTTCGGCTAAGTTCGATCAAAATCAAATAAAATGGAATTATTTGCTGAATTTATGCTTTTTTAACAGTCACTTTTTTCAATTAGAGAAAAAGATACTAATTTTGAGTGACATTCAACTGATTGATAAATGGATTTAACTAATTCATATAGTTAAATTTAAATAATTCAGGGTACAATTTCTACTAATTTATAATAATTTTTTACTAATTGAAAGTGAACGTATCATTGCTAATATATCAGTAAATTTTGCTCTGAATTTGTAAATATTGAATAACTCAATTTTACATAGTATGTATCTACATAATTTCAGGATATAATTGATTATAACAATGAATAATGCAGTTTGTAACAATATTTCTTTCAAGGTATTATTGTTACATGGGGAAAAACGTTAAAATGTACGTTAAGATAAAATTTTCAACGTATCTTAACTTCTTCTTCAGTATTCTACATTCAGTAAGTATCAACATTTTCTCTCTCTAATGATTCAATACAAATCTAATGCCTTTTCTTCTTTCAGTGATAAGTCTAAAAAGTTCAACATAAAACAGAAAAAAGACAAAATTGTAATTCGCAATAAATGAAACTTGAGCTCATTCGTCCAATAAATGAAGAAACTCATAATTAGATATGTTTAAAATACAATTATAATTTTAAATTAGATTTTTGAGTTCGAGATTTTTTGCCACTGCCTAATTTGAGTTAAAGATACACTGTTAAATGGTAATATATTAAAATTAAGAAACATTATTAAAATGTATACATATATGAATTAAAATTGAAATAAAAGTTTGTAGTTTTTAAAATTAAAGTATTTTAAATTTAATATTCGTTACTGAAAAAACTTCCATTATACGTAATAGAATTTTAATACAGAAATTTCTAACAGAGTGTAAAAGAAAAAGTTTTCAGTTACTCAAGTATTGTTATTGCTTAGTTAAAACTGATTTTTTCTCTTGCTTCATTTTTAACAAAAATAAATTGTGAGAAATATCTTTCTTTACCGCTTTTGCAAAAAACCAAAAATGAGGCTCTTTTCCTATTGGCCAATAGTACAAGGTTATTTACACCAAACGGATTATTCTCTCCATGACCAAAATATACTTTTCAAAGGCAAATTAGTTTTGAAAATTACTTACAATATCTTGTTTACAAGAAATAATAACAGATGGATGGAATGAGGAAAGTATCACTTTCGTATTTGAACGTTTCAGTAAACTTACTCCGAGAGAAAAATTGTATTAAATTTATAATACAAATATTCACGATATTCCAGAAGCTCTTAAATCTGTAGAATGTGTATCTAAAACAATAGTATTTGCTTTTAGATTCTAAAGGATTTTCCTCGACATAAAATATCCGTTTATACTTTGAAATAAAAATTTTACGCGATTTTAATACTTTTCCATACTTTTCCATCCCGGTACATGTGACAAGAATATGAAATTTCCGAAAATCCTTAAAACAAAATGCGGGAAATATCTTATCACCTGTGGATTAAGGTCACATTTAATAGATCTTGAACGTGTTTCATTAGTCGGTAATGCCAAGTTCAGTCCTTCTTCATCAACGAAACAGTGCGGTCTGAGTGGATTTCTTAATTAAGAATATGGCGGTTAGTAATTTAATGCATAAAATTGACTTAAGATGAATTTCATAAAAAAAAGTTTCAATTTAGACAATTATATATTTTTTCTCAACAGTTATAAAATATTGTTTAAATTTGCTATTAATGAATAGAGTCATTTTCAAAATTTGTGAAGCTATTAAATAATGAATTAAAATTTGAAAAATGAATTAATAGAATTTATTAGAATAACAAAAGCAGTACTTTAGTCAATTTTAAAAACTATCGCAGTTTTCAGATTATTTAGTATTTAAAACTTTTCAAGCTCACATAATGGGATTTGTGATAAAATTACAAAATTCAAAGTGTATAATTTAAAACGACAGATCAAAAATTTCAAAATATTCGAAGATGTATTCAAGTGGCTATACTGATTATCAGTCGCAAAGTGCAATTTCATACTTAGAATAATTTTAACGACTATTTTTTATATTTTATTAAAATTTTTAAAAGGAAGATCAGTGAGATCTGAAAAGTTGACAGTATCCTCGTTTGTTTATTTACATCATCCAATAGTCAGAAGAGTCATCTTTTTGCACTTTCAACTTATAGCTTTAGACGTTAAACAAGAAAATATACAAAATATTTCATTTTTCAACAAACAAAAAAACCCCAGATTCAAAATTTTATAAAAATTGAGAAGCTTTACATATTTTGGAATTTTTGACCCACTATAATCTACTCACAGTTTTGAACGTTCATTTAACGATGAAAAATATTTTGTTTTGAAACAAACTGATTGGTTTCTTCCCCATTAAACTAAAAAGTAGCGTTTATTTAATAACAGATTGTATATTTGAAAGGCTCCGAATACAGACATAATAATTAATTTTGTTTTGAAAAAAAAATTTTGTCAATATTCAAAACTTTAAGTACGTCCATTATATTGGATTAGCCATTTTGAATTTCGGAATGCCAGCTTAGTTCTTAGATTTATAGAATTTAAAAATTTTTACTTTAAATTTGTATTCAACGGTCCAAAAAAATTATGAACTCTAATAAAAATCGAAGCTTTTTTTCCTTGCTCTTTGAAACAAACAAAATAAATAAAACCTTCCCCTGAAGAGTTAATAGTAATAAAAAAACAAGCCATAATTTTTGGCTCTAAAACAATATTAATATTGAGCTCAGAAATATTTCGATGACAGTTGCAGCATTTTTTTCAAAATAAATAGATTTTCTTGTGCCGAGAAAAAAAAGTCTGAGAATTTAATCATTTAATGAAACATGATCGGCGATGGTTGGGTTCTGACTAGAATAACTGTACTCAGATATTCAAACCATGCGTTTATCGGTCATTAACGAGAGTACCCTTATTTGCAAACTTTGTAAAGTATTTCCATCTCGAAGCCGAGAGATAAAGAAATAAGATAAGTATTTAAAAATATGCTAAAAATAATATATTTACAAATAAAAGATAGATGTAATTATTATAATTTATCATTATTTATATATGTTTAAGTTATGAGCATAAAATTGATTAATAGATATATGTATTTTTGATGCACATGAATTAATTAAATAAATTTATAAATATCTTTAAACGGTAAAATGGGATTTTAATTGTTTTTTCATAACTTTTTATTCATATATAAACTGTGATAATAACTGCATAATATCGGGAAAATGTCTCTATCTGCAGAAAAATTGATAGATCACCTTAGGGGTATCTAATATTTAAATAATTAGTCAATTTTATTGATTCTTGGTTTCCACATGCTTATGTCCAAAATAAGGACAAATTTTTTACAAAAATTTGGGGAACGGTATAAAAGGTAAAAACGGACGTAGATAGACAATTTTCGATTTAAATAATATAAAAAAGTCAATTTTAGACAAGTTATTGAGAATTCAAGCTGATTTTAATGTTTGTGAAGATTAAAATTGAGAAATCTGAAATTAGTCCTAATACATTCAAGAAGGATATATATTTTTTATTCTGTGAAATTTAAGTTCTAAAAGTTTTTAAGGAAATGTATCAGGTTAGTCACATGGTCAATCAAGAGATTAATTTTTCAGGGAATAAAAAATAAATTGCGGCCTTAACATTTTTTCCGATCAGTGACCGACTATTAATAGGTAAAACTAGTCAGGCTCGTATTACAATCTAAATAAAATTTCTACACGCGATTGGAGTTAAGACAGTTGTCGTGCGAAAAAACAGGTCTCTGGAAAAAAAAGTTTTTCTATGATTTTATAAGTGCAAATTATATTATCAGTTGTGTTTTACGTAGAGAAAAACATTATTTTTTATTTACAAAATGTAAAACTTAAGAAAATAATACTTTTAGTAAAGTTTTTTGTAATAGAATTTTCCTATATTATATCGCTTCTTTCCAATTTCTTATAAATGGTGCTGACTTTCATAAACCATAGCTCATTTTTTGGAAAAAAATATTCTCTACAACTCTATTATTTCCAATTGTACAAATAAGTAAATAATCTTCAAATACAGTTATTTAAAAAAAAAATGTTTCTTTTCAAAAAATTATTTTAATGATTTCAGCCATAGAAAACTTTACTTTCAAAATTGAAAATGGTAGAGAATATTTTCCCCGAAAAAATGAGCCATTATTTATGAAAGTCAAAATCACTTATAAAAAATTGGTAAGAAACGATAAAGTAAGGAAAAATTCTATTACAAAAAACTTTACTAAAAGTATTATTTTCTTAAGTTTTACATTTTTTAAATAAAAAATAATGTTTTTCTCAACGTAAAACACAACTGATAATATAATTTGAACTCATAAAATCACAGAAAACCTTTTTTTCCAGAGACCTATTTTTTCGCACGACAACTACCTTAACGACTGAGAACTCTCTCATTATTAGATATAAAATAATACAATGTGTCTGATTATTATTATCATTAATCTTCTCCGCCTTTTCAGAGAACTCTTGCATCTGAAGCTTATGGATGTTGTCAGTGCAATTTTAATGACACAGCATATATAAATGAAGTTTGTGGGAATGTGGCTCCATTCATGACCCTTTTGCAAACCTTAATAATGGCGAGATGCGATATTTCGGATCCTTGCAGACGCGCTGGATCTGATGAAGTTCCCCTAGGTGAAAGGTAAAAATATCTGAGGCAAAGATAATTTTTATCTAACCACAAATAACTCTATTATGTGTTCGATTTTGTAGTTTCGACTTCATAATAGTGGGTGCTGGAATAGCAGGGCCAATTTTAGCAAGAAGATTAAGCGATAATCCTAGGTGGAGAGTCTTATTAGTTGAAGCTGGTCCAGAAGAACCTTCACTTACTTCTATACCAGGATTACCATTTCACGCAGAAAACACCACTCTAGATTGGAAGTATTTTACGGAACCTACAAAGCCACATCCAACTGCATGTCTCGGTAATTATTAAAGTTTTACAAATGAAATCATTAAAAAATTTTCTTATACACATGCATTGAAGAAGAAGAATTCATTTCGAAGTATATTTGAAATTATACCGAGTTTAACACACATGTAATATAAAGTAATTTTCATATAACGCACAACCTCCGTATAAGGTATTGGGTTGTCCCAGAAGTAATTACCGATTTCACATATAAAGGGTTTTCCAATAGGGACATAATAATTTCGTATCTTTATATGAACGCACCCTTAAACTTTTTTAATAAACTGTCAATGTCAAAACGTTAGTTAAAGTCAACATTTTCATCATGGTAAAGTTTACGAATCAGCAACGTTTGGAAATTATTAAAAAATACTGCCGAAATTCTGAGTCGGTGGTCGCAACTTTAAGAGCGCTTACTCCAATTTTCGGCTCTAATAATCGTCCCACCCGACAGGCTGTGCGTGCTATAGTGGATAAATTCGAGACCATATTTACACTGCTGGACGTTCCGGTGCCAAAAATATGTCGTATTGCTCGAAGCGAAGAATAATCGCAGCCGTAAGTGCATTGATTCAAAATGAGCCAAATAAGTCGATTCCACGTCGTTCTCAAGAATTGGGCATCGCTCAAACGACACTGTGGCGTGTTATGCGAAAAGATCTTGGCCTACATGCTTTCAAGATTAAATTGACTCAAGAATTAAAGCCACTTGATCATTTGAAACGCCAAAGTTTCTCCAATTAGGCTCTGCAAAAGCTTGAAGAAAAGGAAGAATTTCATCGAAAAATCATGTTTAGCGATGAAACTCATTTCTGGCTCAATGGCTTTGTTAATAAGCAAAATATGCGTTATTGGTCAGCAACAAACCCAAATGCGCTTCTTGAGACACCGTTGCATCCACAAAAAGTGACTGTTTGGTGCGGTTTTCATGCCGGAGGTGTGATTGGGTCGTATTTTTGCGTGGATGAAAACGAACGTCATGTTACCGTCAATGGAAGCGCTATCGTGCTATGTTGGAAGATTATTTGTGGCCAGAATTGGATGAACTTGACATCAACGATATGTGGTTTCAACAAGATGGTGCCACTAGCCATACAGCATGCGTCACAATCGATTTATTGAAAGGCAAATTCGGTGAACATTTCGGCCATTTCTCGAGAAATGGCCGGTCGAATGGCCGCCTCGTTCATGCGATCTAACGCCATTGGATTTCTTTTTATGGGGTCATATCAAGTCACTGGTCTATGCCAACAAGCCAGCAACTTTAGACGACCTCAAAGACAACATCCAACGCGAAATTGCTAACGTTCCGTTCGAAATGTGTGCCAGAGTGGTGGAAAATTGGGTCCAAAGAATCGACCGCTGTAAACAGGCTCGTGGTGGTCATATGCCCGATATGGTCATATGCACTACACCCACAATAAATTTGAACTCAATATCTCAAATATTTCTGTGTTTTATTCATAGATAAAATTGTTATGTCCCTATTGGAAAACCGTTTAGAAGTGTTTGACCACTTTTTTGAATGACTTCTGTCAATGTCATGATTTTTTCCTTCTAGCATTTGTTAGCTGTGACTCTTAGCTTGCTTTACAAACAAATTGCACGTGATTTCGTTTACAGTTGTTAGTTTGGCATCTTAAAAGATACAAAATTTCATTTGAATTTTAATACACATGTATATTTATTTATAAATAATGGGTATTGATTTGGATACATTCTTATTAAAAATGAACGAAATTTAAGATGCACGCATATTCATTTTTTATAATGTACAAAATTAATAATTTTAATTTACTTTTTGTTTTTTTTCATGAAACAAAGAATTAAATTCGTACAGAAAGTGAATTTCCCCTGAAAAAATGATCTATGATTTATCAGAATCGCACCATTTTTAAAAATTTGGTAAGAAGCGATATGAAAAAAAGCACTTGAAAATAGAATTTGTTAAATACATTATTTTTCTATTTCAAATTTTTTTTATAGAAAATAATCTTTTCTCTTTTGAACAATCCCTTAAATAACAATATTGCTATTCTTGAAAGCAAAATTATGTATTTTTGCCTGAGCCTAATTTTTTTGTAGCTGATCTGAACTACCATAAGATCAAAAACTTTGATGTCTTGCATTTTTATTAGTGTCCCATGTAATTTAGTAAGAAAGCAAACATTTTTTTTACATTAATTTTTTTAAACCACTAATATTGAGGGCAAAGGACAAGTTTCGAGAAATGAATGCATTCCTGAAAATCGAAATACCTTTAAAAAATTAGATTCAAATTTGCAATGTTATAAAATTCACCTTATTCATAGTATTACATCATGAGAAACATTCTTGAAGATGGTCGAAATGCACCAGGAAGATTTTTTAAATAGATTATCATTTTTTCCCGCAGAAAATGGGGGAAAATGTGCTTGGCCTAGAGGAAAAATGGTTTCGGGAACAGGTGGAATGAATGGGATGATGTATGTTCGAGGTCATCCTGAAATATACAACAAGTGGGCTCGTTTCGGAAACGTAGGTTGGTCATACGCCGAAATCGAGCATTATTTTGAACGAGCAGAGAACGTTTCATATCCTCAACTATTAGCAGATGAAATAGTTAAGAAAACCCAAGAAGAAGGGCCTTTAAACATCGATCACTTCAACTCCAGACCAAAATTCTGCTATGAAATACTAAATGCAGCAAATGAATTAGGATACAAAATAGGAAACTTGTATGGATTTAAACACACTGGGTTTATGATTGCGCCAATGACGACTAAAGATGGGTTTAGGGGTACAACTTCCAGACATTATCTGAGACCAGTTGCTAAAAGAAAAAATCTTCGTGTGCTGACAAACGCTCATGTAACCAAAGTGCTATTGGTTGATGAGGGGACAAAAGTATCTGGTATAGAATTAATTGACAAAGAAGGAAATAAAAGATTACTGAAAGCGAATAAGGAGATTATTTTAACAGCTGGTGCCATAGGGTCACCGCATATCCTTCTGAACTCTGGAATTGGTCCAAAAGAGGATTTATCTAAACTTGGTATCAAAGTTCATAAGGATCTTCCAGTCGGGAGAAATCTTTATAATCACGTTTCTGTCGGAGTTGTCATGAGTATTCGAGATAATGATTTCGAGACACTAACACTGGATGCTGTTAATGAATTTCTTATGAATCGGACTGGACCACTGGCCAGCACTGGAATCACTCAAGTTACAGCTTTTTTGGAAAGTAGTTATGCCACTCCAGGTGTTCCAGATATACAGGTAAACAATATATTTTTGTAAAGAATATTATATTGGGTTGGCAACAAAGTCATTTCTCTTTTTTCCGCTAGATAACTTTAGTCGTTCGAAGTCGTTCTTCTAAATTGCAAACTTCAGACCGTATATGGTATTTGGCAGCTGACGTTTCATAGGTTATTCAGTAAAAAAAAAGTTTCAAGTTTTGTAGTTTTGCATTGATTTGAAATGGAGATTCCAGGCGGTCATTTTCGTCACATTCTACTTTATTACTTCCGAAAAGGTAAAAACGCAATGCATGCTCGGAAAAAATTGTATGATGTTTATGGTGAAAAATCATTAACAGAACGCCAGTGCCAGAAATGGTTTGCTCGTTTTCATTCCGGAGATTTTGACTTTAAAGATGCACCACGCTCTGGACGCCCAACTGAAGTTGACGACGACAAAATAAAAGCAATGATAGAAAATAACCGGCGTAGTACGACACGAGAGATCGCCATAGAGATATTACAGATAGAGTCGACAAGCAAACCTGTCAACTCGGGCGAGAGAGAGTGATTCGGAGGGTTAGGCTGTCTCTCTCTAACGCGGTACGCGTAGACAAAGACATTTAAAACAACTTGGTTACGTTAATAAGCTCGATATTTGGGTTCCTCACAAATTGAACGAAAATCAACTCACCAAACGAATTTCCATTTGCATTTCACTGCTGAAACGTAACGAAACTGATCCATTTTTAAAGCGAATCATAAGGGGCGATGGAAAATGGGTTGTTTACGATAACATCGTGCGAAAAAGATCATGGAGCAAGCAGATGAGCCTGCACAATCGACATCAAAAGCCGATATTCGTCAAAAGAAGGTTATGCTGAGTGTATGGTGGGATTTCAAAGGTATTGTTTATTTTGAGCTGCTCCCAAGGAACCAAACTATCGATTCGAATGTCTACTGTCGCCAGCTAATGAAATTGAACAAAGAAATCAAGGAAAACGGCCAGAACTGGCAACTCGTAAAGGCGTCATCTTCCATCAAGACAACGCCAGACCACATACATCTTTGGTCACTCGCAAAAAATTATTGAAGTTAGCCTGCGAAGTGATGTCTAATCCACCATATAGTCCTGACCTTGCACCATCCGATTATCATTTATTCCGTTCACTTCAAAACCATTTAAATGGAAAAACATTCGATTCAAATGAGGCTGTGAAAAATGAGTTGATTCAGTTTTTTGCCTCTAAGAACCAAATTTTCTAGGAAAGCGGAATTATGAAGCTGACTGAAAGATGGCAAAAGGTCATCAAACAAAATGGTCAATACATAATCGTGAAAAAAACGAAATGACTTTGTTGCCAACCCAATAGATCAATTTGGTGAATACAATTGATAATTAAGAATTTTTATTATCTTTTGCAAACTTAATTATTATAATCATCAGGTGTTCTTTGACGGTTTTTCATCGTTCTGTCCAAAAACTGGCTACCAACGTGAGTGTTCAGATGGTCGTATGAGTATTTGTTCTATCAGAAGATCGATAATTGCACGTCCAACAGTTGTGATTCCAAGAAGTCGCGGATATCTTCGACTTAGATCTAACAATCTTCTTGACTATCCACTAATCTACCCTGATTATTTTACTGACATAACTGATATAAAAATTTTAATCCAAGGCATCAGAAAAGTTCTTGAACTTGCTCGTACAAGAACTATGAGAAAGTGGGATTTAAGACTAGAAGGAAAACCACATCCATGGTGTTCCAGGTTCGAGTTTTAACATACAAATTAGTTTGAGTATAAATGTAGAAATTAGGTTCAGAACTGATTTTTAAATGGATTGTACATGTAATTTTGATTTGAAATGTGTATTCCAGATATCACTTAAACTCAGACGCTTATTGGGAATGCATAATTCGAGCAAAAACTGGCCCTGAGAATCACCAGGCAGGAACCTGTAAAATGGGACCTGAAAGCGACCCAGAGGCTGTTGTGAATAATGAACTTCGAGTTCATGGAATTTCCAATCTTCGAGTAGCAGATGCCTCTATTTTTCCAATTTTAACAAATGCCAATCCTGTAGCTCCTATTGCTATGGTGGCAGAAAAGGCTGCTGACTTAATTCGTGCTAGATGGCTTAACATTTAGGAAGAAAGAGACTGATATTGCTATGACATACCTGTTTTACGTATAAATCTTAAAAATCTCAAAATCGAATAAAATTATTCTTTTAATTATTTATTCATCATGAAATAAGTAACTTTATTTATCAATATTGCTGCTTCAGTATTTTATTCATGTTTGATTGCTTGAATTTTCAAAATTATATTTTTAAATGAAACGGAAATGCGTGCAGCTTTACACATCAAAAGAGCAAATTTCTGGAATGCCATTTCTGTTCAAAAAAAGATGTCGGTCCCAGAAATGGGAATATTTGTAGTTAATTTAAATTTCAATAAGAAGCCTATTGTTCTTTTTTCTAAAGTTGATCGGAAATCCGAAAAGAATTAGAACAGCTTTACATGAATTTTTATGGCTAAAGAAGTATGAAATAAATTGTGTTTCGATTTCATATAAGAATTTGTCAAAAAAAATATATAATATTCTGAAATTAAACCAATTCCAAATGATCCAGGTTTGCAGAATTTTTAAAGTTTAAACTGTTTGGAACTTATTCAAGATTCATATTAAATTAAATATTTGAACGATATTTCTGTGAACTTATTGTTTAAATTATTAAATTTAATGTATTGAAAGTTTAGCTGTAAATAAAATTTGGATAGCAGAACATTAATCTTTTCCTGTCAGTAACATATGATAAGATAATCCTCGAAAAACCTCAGTATTCGTTTGACTGTCTTCCTAAGCATTCGATAAATTAATAATTAAAATGACAAAGAAAATCTACTCGCTCCGACTTGCTCGTATTTAATTACGCTATTCGTCTCTTATTTAAAAATACTCGTGACTGAATACCCCCTCGGATACCTCGGATTTAAGTATCTCAGAATAAAATAACCACCTTTATTAAAATTTCATAACTATGTTAATTTTATTAAGTATAAGAAATAGTATATTACGACCCTAGGCCAGAAAGTTTGATTTCCTGGCGTATGTGATATCAATGCCGAGGCGGGGCCGAGGCATTTACATCACATACGCCAGGGCATCAAACATTCTGGCCGTGGGTTGTATACTATTTTTCTTGATCTCCAGCCGAAAGTACGCCCAAAACCGAGGCGAAGCCGAGGTTTTTGCTGGTCGGGGCGGGCATTAGAAACTTTAAAATAAAATTCAATCATACAATAACTGCAACAAAAAAAAAAATCAAATTTTTTTTAAAAATTAACAAATACCAGAGAAAATTTATTCTTCGATAACAATATTAATATTAATCAACAGTAACTTTAAAATCACACATCCAGTAATACTAATCTTCTTATAATAATTATTATTACTTTTATGAATATCATTATTAATATAAAATAAACTGTGTACATAAATTTTTTCTTTTTAATAGTTAGTCTTTTGTGCAATTGCACGAAGTTACATTAGATACGCAATTGTTAAACGTTCAAATTAACTTGAAAGATTAGCGTACTATTTATTTATAATTTGAAGTTACATACAGATGAATTAAACAAATTAAACAAACCAATTATACGATGAATTTAGCGGCACTACTGAGCCACAAAAGTCGTTGTTTCTGGAGTGAAATGCGGCCAGGAAGATCATACTTTCGGCTAGGAGATCAAGAAAAATAATTTTGTTGAAATTGCACCTTTTCTACAAGAAGAAGTAACGTCGGTCAAACCTTATAATTTTCCCAATCGCTTCAAAAATTTTTGAATATTTCCGAATGCATGAGATTCAAACACCGACACCGAACATTGGTTCAGAATAAAATAGTTAAAGACGAACTTGAAAATAATGAACAATTTTTTATTAAAAATGTAAGTAATTAATTCTGCCTTAATTTGTGCATAAAATTGTACATCGAAAGATATTTGAGCAAAAATTATTAATTCTTTCCAAGTTCGTTTTCAAGTATTTTATTCTAAAGGAATGTTATTTCAGATTTGCCTATCAAAATAGGGTGTATAGGGACCTTTTTTCTTGCCCATAGGGACCTTTTTTACGCTCATAGGGTATATTTTTCAACAAAAACTAGGTATAAAAGAAAGTTTTTGAAAAGAATAAACTCTTGATAAAATGTAAATAAAGACGTAATACTTTTTATTTTAGTAAGTAATAAATATATTCAAACTAATTAGTTGAGTTTGAAAGAGCAGTCGACCGGTAATCAAAAGACTTGGGCTCGAATCCCAGCGCAGTCGAAAGCGTCTTTTTTTCCACAGAAAGATTTTCAAATTCTTTAAATATATTCATATTTTTGTACACAACTGTATTTCACAAATTTTCGGACGTGAGTATTAAATAGGAAATCACCTACATATCACGACTATGTACTCTCTAAATCTGAATAAGTCGAATTTTCACTGATTGAATCAGTAATTTTCCTTTTCACTGATTTATCAGTTCAAAAATATTTTTCACTGTTAAATCAGTTGATTTCCACTGAAGTAATCAGTGAGATTTGACTGATTTACAGTAAACTCTTTTTAGCTATTTGAATCAGTCAAATTTCACTAATAATCAGTAGATTTTGACTGATTCAGATTTATAGAGTATTTAAGACTAATTAAATTAAATTTCAATTAACTCTCAACAAAATTTCTTTTTTTTTATATGTTTTATAGTTTGGCTAAAGAATGAAAGCTATTTCTTTAAATTTCAGTCTTTTCATTAATAAGTATACTTCTAATAACACAATATGAGTTTTCTTGACTTAATTTTAAGTTTAAATAAATTACTAATACAATACTACTGCATCGGTTACATCTATAGACTTCTTTTTAAATTCTTAGGTCTTTTAAATTCCGAATGATATTTATATCATTATTGCGATGGTTTTACCTATTACACCTAACATTAACATGTCGTTCGTCGCTGATGTTATTGGCTGAGGCAGTGCGTACACCGGACAATCATAATTTCTTGAATAAAAGCGCTCGAAATTTAAATATTATTTAATGACAGTTTCAAAATAGTGAGGTCATTAGAAGAATGCAATGTTTGTATACTTCGATTTTATACAAATTTTAAAAAATGCACACTAATGGCTGAAAATAAGGTACTTTAGGGACCAAATCGTGAAAATAGGGGACTTTAGGGACCTCAACTGAATATAGATGACAATAGGGGATATAGGGACCGGTCTATGAGGCCTGGATTTGCTTTATACCAAAGAAATAATTGTTCTAAAGCAATTTTAAAGTATCGTTATCAACTCATATGTGAAAATGTTACCATAATTACTGAAATTTGTCCATCACAGAAATCATAAGTTAGCAAATTTTTACAAAATAATTTTTAGTTCCTAAATTAATTACTGTCAATGGCTCCGATCAGAACGGAATTGTCTGATTGACATCCAGTTTTTTATGGCCCTAATGCCAATATAATACTATATGCATTAATTTTATTGAGGGTCAATGCAATTCCTGATTTTAATATATAAAAAATAATATTTGAACTTAAAATGTATTTACCTTTAAAAAAATACATTCAAATTTATGAAGATGATTAAAATAAATACATATATCCATTAAAATTAAAATTAAAGTTTATACCTACATCCTAGAATTAAAGGATCTTTAATTTAACATAGGTTGCTGAAAAAGAGTTCCATTAGATGTAATGAACATTTAATAAGGGATTTTCAACACTGTATTAGCTTTATATAGTATATGTTATTGATTTTAAAAAATATAGTCTAAAAAATTATTCAGTTTTCAATAGAAGAAATAAAATTTCCACAGCCATTGGCACAAATGATGTTAGTTCTCACAAATCAATTTTTTTCCAGTTACGTATTGGGTGTATAACTTAATTCGTACTGGTTTTTTTCAAAATTTGAACGTTTATTTTAAAAAAAACATGTACAATAGTATTATTGAAAGTATTGCCCATCTCAAGCTATAACTTTTTCCCATCTTTCTGGCAATTTGTGCATTCCATCCCAAAAGAACTGCGCCGGCTTGACAGCCAAGAATGAATCAAGCCAATTTTTGATACCCTGTTCTGATGTGAATCGTATTCCAGTAAGGGCGTTCTGCATCGACCGGAACAAATGGTAGTCAGAAGGAGCAAGGTCTGGGCTATAAGGCGGATGGGGTAAAACTTCCCATCCACTGTTTTCCAAGTAGTTCTTAACCGGAATAGCAACGTGGGGCCGAGCGTTGTCATGATGGAAAATTATTGCCTCGTGTCTGGTTGCATATTCCGGGCGTTTTTCGGCTATTGCTTTCTTCAAGCGGATTCATTGTGTTCGGTAGCGTTCTCCATTGATGGTTTCACCCGGTTTTAGCAGTTCATAATACAGCAAACCCTTCTGATCTCACCAAATACAGAGCATTACCTTCGCGCCATGGATATTCGACTTTGCTGGTTTTCGGATTTGGCTGGTTGGCCGGGTTTCACATAAGATTTTTTGCGCTTGGGTTTGTCGTAATGGATCCATTTTTTATCACCAGTAACAATCCGATGCAGAAATGACTTCTTTTTGTGGCGTTCCAGCAGCATTTCGGACATGCCAAACCGCCTTTCAACGTCTCTCGGCTTGAGTTCATGTGGAACCCAATTTCCTTGCTTTTGAATGTATCCGGCTGCATTTAAACGTTTTGAAATGGCTGCTTGAGTGACTCCCAAAGATTCTTCGAGCTCTTCTTGTGTTTGGCAACAATCTTCATCGAGTAATGCTTCCAGTTCTTCATTTTCAAACCACTTTTGGCACGTTCGCTCAGCTAGAGCATGTTCACCATAAACTTCCACCAAAATACGATGACTTTCGGCAGAAGTTTTCTTCATATTAAAGTAATGAAAAATAACTCCCCGCAAAAACACTTTTTCAGGCACAAAGTTCAACATATTTGAGTGAAAAGAAATTATTGTTTTTTACGCTTCAAATGAATGACATATACTGAAAAATACGCACAATGACAGTAGCTTTCCAACGCATGTTCGGAATATTGGAATGATGGAATAATAATCAAGTTACGCCATCTCTTAGCAAACCGCACGGATTAAGTTATCGATCCAATATAAAAGGGACTTTTGTTAATATTATTGTATATTATAATAGAATATAAAACAAAATCACATAGGAGGCATAATTTTTTATTTTTTTTTAGAATTTCAGTCTTGAAGAGGGTGCTGGAAGAGCACCGAAACGTCGGCGAGTAGATTTGTTTTTTGTTCTTTTTGTTTATGTAAATGTTTTCTGATGGTTTGTTCTTAAAATGTGGTGATTTTGGTCCAAATTTAGTCGTTTTTTTTGTGTTTTGAGGATTCGAGCGGTTTCGAATTCTTGAAATTTTGAATTATACTTGTGTTTGGACGTTAAAAGGGAGGAATTCGAGTTAGTAGTGATACGGGTTCGAATTCAGGTTCGTCTGTAAATAATAAAATGAAATTTCATAGCCAATTATAACAACTTTGATGCATAAAGAGAAAAATTAAAATACTCTTAGTTTTAAAATAGCAAGTAGGAAAAAGGGGCCCTGCGTCTAGGGATTCTTCGGAATACGGATACAAATTAAATAAGAAGTCGCGGACAATGTTCCAGGAATGGTCCCGAAGCAATAACCTCCAATCCAAGGTGTTAACAACCGTCCCGAGGGTATTCAGACTTTATTACTGCATGCGGGACTCTGCAGTGGTGGACCGCGTACTTCCCTAGCTATTTGTGGGATAAGAAATGGACTTTAAAAATTTAAACAGAAGTATGTGAGAGGAGATGGTTGGTAAGTAGATTGAGGTGACGGAACAGCTTGATAACGCCGGAAAGTTGGAGGCAAAATTGCACAAGGAGGATATGCGAAAGATTTCTAAACAATTTTGAACCACATCACGGGGGTAGAAGCATCCATCAAGAACATGGAGGCCTTTTGTAGGACGAAAAAAAAAATGTTTCTGCCAATCAGGGACGGTATTGATGAGATGATGGGCTAGTTAGAGCGCCTATAGGACGTGACCCTGAAGTAAAGTTAAAGCGTTTCCAGGGTCACAGGCTATAGCTGCTTAAATTTTTGGAAAAGCCACTTGCTAAAAAATTTCGAAAAACAACTTCAAAATTTGTGACCGTCTCATATTGTATAGTTTTGTAGATGAAAGTTCATGAAAGTAAAGTAGCAGAAAATCGATTAGAATCGTACTGTATCGATCCAGTCATGTAGAAAGGAAACGCGACTAATAAAGGAGTATTAAATACCATTAATATAAAAAGTAGTAATTAGTGTCATACTAATACGACATAAGCTCGAATCGCATTAATCGTAACGAATGATTTCTTTTTATAAAATTTCAACGCTTTCATTTGTATATTCGGTTATCTTCAGGTAATCTTATTGGAAGCTGGCATAGAAGAACCAAAGGTTGCAGATGTGCCTTCTTTCGCCCCAATGTTGCAAGGAAGCAACACTGACTGGATGTACTGCACATAATCAGAAAAAAAATCATGTCGTTCAAAAATAAATAAAGGCTGTACAATTGAGCCCGTGGAAATGTAAATAATGTTTATTATCTCAAATATAAATAATATTCTGAATACAGTTGTTCAAAAAGAGTGCCGAAATTAAATAACTGATATTATCATGACCAACTTTTTCAAATTTGATTGCTGCATGTTGTATCACATTAGTTATAAATATAATATTCATATCGAATGACATATTTTTAACTGATTGCATACGTTTTCTGGTTAGTGATACATAACTTGAAGATAAAAAAATAAAGTGACAACTCATGTAACAGCTGCAGAATACTAATTTGCTTTTTGAAGACGTAATCCTTGCACCACGATTTAATAAACGTATTATAAAAATAGATTTTCAATTGCTAATTTTGTATAATCTTTGTAATTATTTCAATAATAATGTGAAAGATTGAATAAGAAATTACGGAAAGAACTAGTCATAGGTAAGTTACTTTTTATGAGGAGATAGTTACCTTTACCGTTACAGCAAAAACAAAAGGTAACTATAGTCGGTTTCAAAAGTGTCTGTCTTTCATTTAACATGCCTGTGACTTGTTTAAAAAAAATTGTGGAATATTTTGATAAAATGTTTATGAAAGTTTAAAACCGGATTTTCTAGGCAGGATTTTCCAAGCCTTCACTTTAAACCATTCTCTACCATGAGTACCATGATTACAATGAGTAGTTTAAAAAAACTTACAGACATTCTTTAAAGTTTCTAGAATATTGCAAAAATTCAAAATTTTTATTATTGAGTGATTAATAAGCATTCAAAGAAAAAAATAATCTTCGCAAACATTAAAGATAGAACAATGTTTGACAACTTAAAATGTGCAGTTTTGTAACACTATTAATGTTTCATTAAATCTGCTTCAAATAAATTAGTAAATTTTACTTTGAATTAGTAAATATTGAATAATTCAATTTTACAGCATTTATACTACTGAATTCTAAGATATAATTGATTATAACAATGAATGATGCAGTTTCTAACAATTGTTCTGTCAAGGTATTATTGTTACATGGAAACAAATGTTAAAATGTAAGTTAAGATACACATTTCAACGTATCTTAACTTTTTCTTTAGTATTCTACATTCAGTAAGTATCAACATTTTCTCTCTCCCGTGCAGAAATTGCCCACTTTGTTTCCAAGTTCCGATCCGGGCCCGATCGGATTTTCCATATGTGGCCACAGGGGGGCACATGGTGTGGCCTAGGTTGGAACCACATCGGATTATGATAGACAAGATTATTTTCAAATTTTGTATTGTGATCGTGATATTGTAGTTACTATATTAATATTAAAATGCCAAAAGCAAAAAGTACATGGCGAGTTCGGAAGCACAGAATCGTTGGTGAGATTTCTTATATCCGCATTACATAAATCCTAACATTGTAATGAACTAGATTATTACTTGAAATATTTTTTTATTAACAGTAATTTGAAAAGAAAATTATAATTTTAAGTGTAGAACGTTATTATGTTTCATTATTTTTATATCATATATTCAATTTTCTAAAGTGAATTTTTTAGAAAGAAGATTATTAATAATGTAATTTATTTTTAGATTCAGAAGAATCGAATAGTTTTACAGACTACGAAGATGGGTTTAAAGATTATACTGTTTTTATACTTTCAATTATACTGTTGCATTACTAATCTGAATTTATGAAATACATTTTTCCAACCAACTATTTATTGTTATTAAACGAAAAGCCTTTAAATTTTACTATTTATAGAAATACACAATTAGAAGGGGCCATATCTGGACCAGATCGGGCCCCCATTTTACAGGCCCAGATCTGGGCCCGATCGGGTAGACCGTTTCATTATTGGTCTGGCGCTAGACAGATTAACCTATCGGGGCCACATTTTTCCGATCGGGGCCCGATCAGCGCCAGCGCCCCACCAAAATTTCTGCACGGGCTTTAATGATTCAAAACAAATTTAAAGTCTGTGGGTGTCTAAGATGAGTAAATGAAGTGAATGAAGACAAATGAATGACAACGTCGCGAAATTCGGATGAATATCGTTTGAACGCGAGAGAAGACCCTATTGAAGTCCCCACTGGAAGTGCCCCGCCGCCAATTGGTGGTTTTCCCGACCCATGAGGAGGTTAGGCTAACAAGCGCGAGCAAGAGGAACAAGCGACGAATGGGAATTCTTATCTCATTATTGGATATAAAGTAATACAATGTGTCTGGCATTTTCGTTCTTTTTTTGATGTGTAGGAACTGTAAGATATTTACCATATGCGGTCAAATAGATTATTAAGTAAATTTTCACCGAAATAACATGCAAAACCACATATTATTGATGGAAGGATAAATGAAGGAGCTAGCATGAAGGATTATAAATAAATATTGTAATATCCAGTATCAATTGGTTGAGTAATCGAGAAGAGGGGGACAAAGGAAATATGAAGAAAGGAGAAAGGAAAAGAGGCATGAGAAAAGGAACTGAAAGTTAGTTGGATCCAACAGGCAAGCCCTCCGGAGGCACAAGTTTAATAAATAAAAGTAGCCATGCACTTTTGGGAAAACGATGACCAAGATTTGACCATGTGATCACTGGATTTTAACATTGCCGTTGCCACCACTTTTGAATCATTAAAGATCTGCTGAAATCTGATAGTGAAGTATAAGTGAAAATAATTGCCCTAAACATATAATTATATATCAAATGGAGTGCTGAATGGAAAATGCAAAACGTTTTAAATATTGACGCTGATAAATTTCTTGAGCTTACAATGAAGCTTTAAGAAACGTAAGCCTAAATCTAAAATGAGATAAAAAACGGAGTCATTAGGAGACGAATATATCATTCAACGTCATTTGATGGTCATAACAAAAACAGAGAATTCCTCGTTTATGTTAATAGCTTTTAGTTTTGAATTGAACAAATTGGTCAACTAAAACCCCAGCTATTCTGCGACGTATGGTTTTTCATGCTCAACTGCTTCTTCTGATAAGGCTGACAACGATCCTGGGATTAGAAAAAATACGAAAAGGATTTCACTATAAATCATTATAATATATTGTTATAATACTTACTTGGACTTGTAAGTACATTTCATTTTAATGTAAATTAATATCACTGTTAGTATTAAATAGAGTGAGTGCAATCATTCTGACGACGAAATATTGTTTACATTCGAGTGTGTGTGTGTGTGATAGAGGAAAATATAAATAAACAAAATAGATTGTTATAGAACGCATCGGTTAGTTTCGACTATCACTTGTCTTATTATTATTAATCTTCTCCGTCTTTTTCAGAGAACTCTTGCATCTCAAGCTTATGAGTGTTGTCAGTGCAATTTTAATGATACGACATATATGAATGAAGTTTGTGGAAATATCGTACCATTTATGACCCTTTTGCAAACCTTAATAATGGCGAGATGCAATATTTCGGATCCTTGCAGACGCGCTGGATCTGATGAAGTTCCCCTAGGTGAAAGGTAAAAATATCTGAGGGAAATATAATTTTTTATCTAATCACAATTAATTCTATTACACTGAAAAAAATGTTTAGTAAAACCAACTACTTCGGTTTGTAAAATATGCTACAGTTATTTTATTAGTTAACACAACAACTTTTTTTGTTGGTGTTACTATCTTAATTGTTATCACAAGAACTTGGGTAGTAACACCAACTAATAAAGTTGTTGTGCTAACTAATAAAACAGCTGTAGCGCATATTTTACAAATTGAAGTAGTTGGCTCAACTAAACATTTTTTTCAGAATATGTGTTCGATTTCGTAGTTTCGACTTCATAGTTGTAGGTACTGGAATAGCAGAGCCAATTTTAGCAAGAAGATTAAGCTATAATCCTAGGTGGAGAGTTTTATTAGTTGAAGCTGGTCCAGAAGAACCTTCACTTACTTCTCTACCAGGATTATCAAATCACACAGAATACACCACTCTGGATTCGACAGCGTTGCCAGACACACGGAGCGAAATTATGGAATTGGCATGTTAAAATTATGGTACACTATGGTACATGTTCATTGTTTACTTTGTCTTTGGCAGCCGTCAAGGTTAGACGTATTTTTATGAGCTCGGCGATTTTCGTATGTTAGAAGAAATGGATCAAAGAATTTGTAAGGTGTATTGTGTATCTTGATTGTGTACCATATGTCCCCACATGAGAACACAATACAGAAATTTTTACTATAATTCAGCAAGTCAAGGTATAATTTTCAAGCGAAAATTATATTAAAATATTATATTATTGTAGTATACAATATGCTAAAATTCAATCAGATATCTTCTGATTTTCAGAAATTCTTTTTTCGCGTGCACGGAAAAACAGTGTAGCTGTTCGACCTATACCGGTATATACACTGGGAAAAAAAAACCGTCAGGTTATCCGGAAATTCCCATTGCATTGACGGGAATGAGCATCGGCGCCTTTACAACGTTAGGTTAACGTGCTGCTACCGTCAATGTAGCGTTGAAAACTCACGTTAATCCAGCTATGTCAGCCCCGTCAATTCACCGGGAATATTAACGCTGGAACGCCGTGTTATTTGAAAATATCACGCGATGACGCAATTTCATATCCATAATGAAATTGGCAGTGCTTTGCTTTTAAATACCAATATATAATTAGGAAAACAAAAGAACTGACAAGAACAATCGCGAATATTGCCCCAGCTGATCATTTTTGGGTGATTTAACGTTGGCTCTACCGTCAGTGCAACGTTGAATAGCACCGGCGATTCAACGGGAGAGCAACGCTACGCCAGTGTGAAATTGGCGACGGGACTCCTTCCCGTTGATTTCACCATGTTTTTTTTCCCAGTGTAGTGTCTCGACCTATGCGGTATAGGTGAGACAACTGTACTGGTTTGCCACGCGACCTATACATTGCTTCGCATGCACGCGACTCTAACCTCGAAATTTTGGAGCATTTTTTCTTTCTTTGAAAGATCATTTTTGCGTTTAGCGTATTGTTTTATTACACGAGAAAATTCACAAGAGCGATAACGATGGCATAATATTTTGTTTACGATCGCTATACGTAATATTGTCATATCAACGAACTTTTATAGCTGTCTCACCTATACTCGTATAGTTCTGAGGACCATACCGTAACATTGGTCTGATAGCAATATTTTCTGGTTCTGAGGACCAAAATATAGTTCTCTTAGCTATACTGTTTTTTCAGTGTGTAAAGATGGATTGAGGGGTACAACTTCCAGACTTTATCTGAGACCAGTTGCTAAAAGAAAAAAATCTTCGTGTGCTGACAAGCGCTCATGTAACCAAAGTGCTATTGGTTGATGAGGGGACAAAAGTATCTGGTATAGAATTAATTGACAAAGAAGGAAATAAAAGATTACTGAAAGCTAATAAGGAGATTATTTTAACAGCTGGTGCCATAGGGTCACCGCATATCCTTCTGAACACTGGAATTGGTCCAAAAGAGGATTTATCTAAACTTGGTATCAAAGTTCATAAGGATCATCCAGTCGGGAGAAATCTTTATAATCATGATTCTGCCGGAGTTGTCATGAGTACTCGAGATGATGATTTCGAGACACTAACACTGGATGCTGTTAATGAATTTCTTATGAATCGAACTGGACCACTAGCCAGCACTGGAATCACTCAAGTTACATCTTTTTGGAAAGTAATTGTGCCACTCCAGGTGTGCCAGATGTACAGGTAAGCAATATATTTTTGTAAAGAATATTATAGATCAATTTGGTGAATACAATTGATGATTAAGAATTTCTTTCATCTTTTGCAAATTTAATTATTGTAATCATCATGTGTTCTTTGACGGTTTTTCATCGTTCTGTCCAAAAACTGGCTACCAACGTGAGTGTTCAGATGGTTGTAAGGATATTTGTTCTATCAGAAGGTCGATAATTGCACGTCCAACAGTTATGATTCCAAGATGTCGTAGGTATCTTTGACTTAGATCTAACATTCTTTTTCAATAACTTGTTCGTACAAGAACTATGAGAAAATGGGATTTAAGACTAGAAGAAAAACCACATCCATAGTGTTCCAGGTTCGAGTTTTAGCATTCAAATTATTTTCGAATGAATGTAGAAATTAGGTTCAGAATTGACTTTTTAATGAATTGTGTAAGTAATTTTGATCTGGTATGTGTATTCCAGGTATAAATTTAACTCAGACGCTTATTGGGAACGCATAATTCGAGAAAAAACTGGCCCTGAAAATCACCAGGCAGGAACCTATAAAATGGGACATGAAAGCGACTCGGAAGCTGTCGTGAATAATGAACTTCGAGTTTATGGAATTTCGAATCCTCGAGTAGCAGATTCCTCTATTTTTCCAATGTTAACCAATTCCAATCCTGTAGCAGCTATTGTTATGTTGGCAGAAAAGGCTGCTGACTTAATTCATGCTGGATGGCTTAACATTTCGAAAGAAATAGACTGATATTACTATGGCATACCTGTTTTACGTATAAACCTTGAACAATCTCAAATTAAATAAAATTCTTCTTTTAATTATTTATTTATCATGGAGTAAGTAACTTTATTTCTTAATATTGCTGTTTCAGTATTTTATTCATGTTTGTTTGCTTGAATTTTCAAAATTATATTTTTAAATAAAGCGGAAATGCGTGCAGCTTTACACTTCAATAGAGCAAATTTCTGAAATGCTATTTGTGTTCAAGAAAAGATGTCAGTCCCTGGAATGGGAATAGTAGTAGTTAATTTAAATTTCAATAAGAAGCCTACTGACCTTTCTTCGAAAGTTGATTGGAAATCTTTTGAAAATGAAAACAGTTTTATACAAAATTTCGATGGCTAAAGAAGTCAGAAATAAATTGTGTTTTGATTTCATAAGAATTTGTTGTGAAAAAAAATATATAATATGCTGAAATGAAACCAATTCCAAGTAATCAAGATTTACAGAATTTTCGAAGTTTAAACTGATTGGAACTCATTAAGGGTTCATATTAAATTGAGTATTTTAACAATATTGCTTTTTTAAATGACTAAATTAGATGCATTTAAATTTAAGCTGTAAATGAAACATAGATAGCAGGACATTGAGCATTACCTGTCAGTAAACGTATGATAAGATAATCCTGAAAGAACCTCAGTACTCGTTTGACTGCCTTCCCAAGCAGAACTTTTTTACACCAAATAAAAGAAGATATTGTGGGTCATGTATAATAGTGATTATACCTTTTTATAGATTAATATTAAGTACGTGATTTTGTTTTAACATTAAAATCATTCATTAGAACATCACCTAATCAATATGTTGAATCAAGTAATAAAGACATAGATTAACATCCTAGATTAAGAACTGCGCACAATCTCGTATTTTAATCGTTTCGTTTATTTAAAAAAAAATATAAAGTGCCCAAATAATTTTAATTTTGTAAGTCTGAATAATACAAAAAAAATCCAGTTGACGTTAATCATGGAATTGCCAGAATTTCCGTTGTTCTGGCAAGACATTTTTTCTGTCTACTAATAGCTTAAACAATGCCTACAGACAACAACGACATCCATACAAGTAGAATCTTTGAAACCTTTTTCCAGATTCAGGAGTTCTTCAAAGCATGGACACTTGTCCAAAAAAAGGCGTCAAATTTTCCACAAATCTAACACCTTCATGTCTTAAAATGTATCATTGGACCTCTGAATTATATTCCATGATTTTTCACATGATTTTTATATCTTTTCTTCATTCATAGGCAGTAATAATGGATTCGTGCCTAGCTCAGAATTGTGCTCTAGCAGCAAATGGGGCACCAACAGAATTGATCTTCACACACCTTCTTCGAGCACTTTTAACAGCCCAATGCGCCCTAAACACAGATAATCTGTATCCAAGTGATAGAACATCTGATGTTCTCACTGAAAATCCTGAATTTGATTTCATAGTGATCGGTGGTGGAACAGCAGGTTCTGTAGTTGCAAGTCGACTATCTGAAGTTGAGAATTGGAAAGTACTTCTTGTAGAAGAAGGTGAAAATCCATCTTTAAAGAGCAGAGTGCCAGGATTTATGTTAACCTTGTATCACAGTGAGGAAGCTTATGATTATGAAACAGAACCAAACGAGAATTCTTGTTTAGGAATGAGAAAGAAGTTATGTCGATGGACAAAAGGCAAAGCACTTGGTGGAAGTTCAGTGATAAATGCAATGTTACATATTCATGGTAACGATAGAGACTATGACCAATGGGCAGAAATGGGTAACAAAGGTTGGAGTTACGAAGAAATTTTACCTTATTTTCGCAAGTCTGAGAGTTACAATCCTGAATTTGCAGCTCGTTTAGGTAGTAAATATTTCGGAACTGATGGTCCTTTACGCATTCGAAAGTACAATTATTCCAGTCATTCTTTACCTGACCTCATATTGCAAGTAAGAATTACACTTTACTTTACAATGTAAACTTTGTAAATGTTTTATAAAAAACCAAGAAAAAAAATACATAAATGCAATCTTAGTCGATCTAAGACATAAAATTCTATTCATATTCAAAAAAACATTACAAAGAATAATTATTTTTAGGCAGTCAGTGAAGCCGGAATTCCAGTGCTTGAAACGTTTAATGCAAAAGGAAATATTGGTTATGGAAAAGCAGACGGTACAATCGATAATGGAATGCGAGTAAATGCAGCAGAGGCTTTTCTCTCTGTGGCAAAAGATAGGGAAAACTTGTACGTTCTCAAATCCACAAAAGCGGAAAAAATTATTATGTCAGGAAAAAGGGCAGAGGGAGTTCGTTTAAATTTGAAAGATGGTAAAATTATCGAGGTAAAGGCATCAAAAGAAGTGATACTAACAGCTGGTAGTATAGCAACTCCACAGATACTAATGCTGTCTGGAATTGGCCCAAAAGACCACCTCGAGGAATTTGGTATCCCTATCGTGGCTGACTTACCAGTAGGAAAACATTTAGAGGATCACATTATAAGCTTCGGAGTGCACATGAATTTTGTAAACAAAACTGGAGAAGCTATGCAGCCGACTTTTCTGTTAGATGAAGCTTACAAATATTTAATTCACAGAAGTGGTAAGTTTATCTATTTATTCTTTACATTTATATTCATTTCGAGATTGGTAAATAATAGTAACATAAAAGACAAATAATTGAATGTTGTATTTGATGACATTGCAGGTATCTTTACAGCTACTAGTGGAGCTGATCTCATGGGTTTTATGAACGTCGACAATCCATCTTCAAAGTACCCAAACATCCAATTTCATCACGCACATTTTCGAAAAGGAGCATTTACACAAATAGAAGCCCTGACTAAAGGATTTGGGTTATCAGATGAACTAAAGGCTGAATTGATGAAGGTGATAGTTAATGAAGACGGATTTTTTGCAGCACCAACTCTATTAAATCCCAAAAGTCTTGGGGAATTGAAGTTACGCAGCTCAGATCCTAAGGACCATATGAAAATAATTTCAAATTATTTTAAACATCCAGATGATATAAAGACAATGGTCAAATCTGTAGAAGTTGTACGTTCTCTCTTGAAGACAGAGACAGCCCAAAAAATAGGACTCAAAATGCGTCATTTTGATATTCCTGGATGCAGACACACAAAACCTGATTCTGATGAATATTGGGAGTGCAATTTTCGTCATACCGCAAATACCATTTTTCATCCTGTTGGAACTGCGAAAATGGGACCTGTTGTAGATCCAGAAGCAGTTGTAGATCCTCAACTTAAAGTTCATGGAATTCAAAAACTCAGGGTCATTGATGCTTCGATTATGCCAAAAATTCCCAGTGGAAATACTAATTCCCCTACTCTCATGATCGCTGAAAAGGGATCAGATATGATTAAAGAAGATTGGTTTGTAAAAGACGAACTGTAATGATATAACAAAAAATAATGGTTTTTATTTTCTTCAATCAGAAGAAAAATAAAAATCCTTTAAATATCTCAAAGCTCAATAAAGTCGCAGAATTTATATACTTTTTATTGGTGTTGTCAATTTGGAATAAAGTTTTGCAACTATCATTATTCTAAAATTATATGTTTCAATATAAAAATATTTCTAATTTATTATATTATTCAAGAGATTATGACTTAAGCGGAAGATGCGTATGAACTTTATAAAGAATGTAAAGATAATGATAGAATGTACATGGAGAAATAAAATTCTATATTATAATATTTATGAACAAGTTAACAAAATCAAACATAAAATCTTGTGTCGGTAAATAATACACGATACGCATGACTGAACAAAGTAGAAGTTTAGTGACCCTTTCTAACAGGTAACCCATTATTGAATACAGTGAATAGCACGTACGTATGCTGAATAAATTTGTCTCTTTTTGTCAACAGTAAAAGTCTTTAGCGGGAGGCAAGCGTTTTATGGTTAAAGAATGTAGTTTATTTAAATAAGGATTAACAAACGAAATAAATATTAAATAGGCGTAATGACTACAATAAAGTGACTTGAGAGACGAGTTTAGGCTTTCTACTTTCTTTTTGTTCAGAAAATATTTCTTTTTAATTTGCTAAAAGTCAACTCGATTTCTACTTTTATTTCGATGCAGAAGATAGAAAAGATAAATATTTTAAAATCCACAAAAGTTATAGTTAAATTCAAATTAGATAACTGTAACTTTCAAAATCTAAATTACATACCATTATATGATTCATAAGATAAAAAAAACCTTTCCAACTAAATTCCTCTCCCAAAAATAGAAAAATTGTTAGATCAATTACAAAATATCTATAATTATCAACAAATTTTCATTAATAATAATCATTCAATTTTTTTGTCATCAATTATGACGATTTGATGTGATATGATTTACTTTTCTAATTTAAATAATTTTTGTTGTATTAATTGTGAACAATGAGTTTATTTTAGCAATATAATTTTTTTCAAATTAGATAATTGAATTTGGAATTCGTCACGATCTATCTTATCAGAGTGACACAAATCTTAATATCAAATACGATATGTTCTGACGTAATAATTATCTATTTTTAAATCACTCATTAAAATTATTTATTATAATTAAGAGACCAGTGTTCAAATAAATAATCATGTACTTACTTTCTCAATTTCATGTTATAGTTTTACTATTATTATTACTTTTAATTAGTTACTCAATTTTGGCTATGCGATATCAGTTTATTTTAACTGTTTTTTCTAGTAAAAACGGTTCAAAACAACTAATTGAATAGCTAAAATTGAATCGCTGGTTAATCAGTTAATCAGTTTATTAAATCGAACTCTCTAAGAAATAAGTCGAAATCAACAGATTACTCATCTAGAAATTAATTATTGAATGCAACAAGTAAAAAAACTACTGATTAAAATAAAAAAGTTCTCATTCAAAATACCTGAAAATTAATACATTTTTCTGTAAGTTAACTATCCTTAACTACGTTTTAGAGAAATGATTACAGCCTTACCTGTAACATAAATAACACAGACTAATTAGACTTTTAAATCACCAAATTAAAATTTATTTTATAATTCAATAATTATTGCTTTGGGTTATGAAGTACTTTTTAGCTCTGCAAAACTTCTTAAATTTTATGCAAATGTCTCCAGAGTGCAATAACAGTTACTTTCAAACCGCAAACTAAAATTCTAGTCAAGAAAATTAAATGTTTTGCAGCGTGAACATAAGGGAAGGGAAAAAGATTGTTTCTCATGTCTTAAGATAAACGACCGGGTCGTGAAGCATGTCGATTCATGATATCACGGAAACCCCAGCCCACCTCTCTACAGTTTTTTTATAACTAATCCTCCGATTGGTGGGATTTATTCGTAGACCAACAGTTTCCGAATAACCATTTGGATTTGCAAGAGCTGCGAAACAACCAGACCTGTTCAAAACTAGTTAAACGTACTCTCTGAATCTGAATTAGTGAAAAGTGAGAAACTAAGTTCATTAATATAATGCATATCTATTAAGTATAATATAATAAATAATATAATATATATCGTATGAACATGTAGATCAATTTCATTTTCCATCTCAGAAAAAATAATTGATAAGTATGCAGAGTTAAAATATATGTGATTGGCAGAAGAACTCGAAAGGATATTCATTTGACAGTATATTAAAGCAGGTGAGTTTCTACATTCATATGAAACAAAAGTATGAAAAAAGTCAGGATATTTTCAAAAATTTCAATTTGCAATTTACAGACTAAATAATGTCCTGGGTTCCACCTGACGTAGCGCAGTTTTGCACTCCTCACTCACAAGTTTCAACGTGCCAGCCAACCACATATTTGTTTCTTGCTTTTGTAACACGTTTACTTCGTTTCTCAGAAGATGGAAATTACGGAGAGTCGAGCCCGATATCAAACATATATGGACCAAATGGATATGAATTCGAAAAATCTTATCCGTATGAACGAAATAAACAGTTCCACACGAATAACGCCCATTATTACATCTCTCCGGGGTCTTATGAACAAGACATTACGAATCATTACACCCCTGTGAAAAGTGATGTTTTTAATAAATTGTCAAGTACCCCTCAATCCTACGACTCTGTAAGCTCAGAGTTTGAAGATTTCGCTTCAGCGTCACCAAGAAATTGGATCTACTATCAATTTCCGAGAACAACAGCACAAGATTCTAGTGGATACCTCGGATTTGAGCATCTTAGAAAAAAACAACCACCATTATCAAAATTTCAAAACTATGTTGATTTTATTAAGTACAAGGGAAATAATTTTGTTGAAGTTGCACCCTTTCTACAAGAAGAAGCAACTTCTGTCGGAACTTATAATTTCCCCAACTTTTTTCCCAATCGCTTCAAAAATTTACGAGTGTTTCCGAATGCAAGAGATTCAAACACTGATAGGATTCATTCAGTAATTAATGATCGAAAAGAGATCATTAAAGATCCAGAGTTCGTGGTCACAGCTCCCAGTTTGAACTATCCTCCTATTCAGACTAATGGTGAAATATTCTGGAGAAACTATTATAATGCACGACCTGTACAACAAATTTTACCTGAAATCGATAGCGTGGCGACCTACTCACGATATTCTGCATCGCCAAATATTGATAATCAAGAGCATAATCAAGGACATGCAGCTCAGGCTATTTTTCCAAAATCTACTGGATTCTTTCCTGAGGAGTACGATTTTATAATTGTTGGTGCTGGCTCTGCTGGATGTGTTCTTGCCAACAGATTAACGGAAATCAAACAATGGAGGGTACGCTACTTTTATATTGTTATTTCATTAGATTTTAAAAGTAAAAAAATGTACATGGAAAAAAATAGTTTAATAATGTTTTTGTCATCCTCACATGAGAATGACGCCATTCTAGCACCAATTTTAGTACGCAATGTGCCTGATTCTCGCATCTTTGGAACGATGCGAGAATTTTCGATTCCCGCATTATTCCATCGCCAAATAATGCGGGAATTTATGATTCTCGCATTATTCATATATGAAGCAGGACGAGAATCATACTTCCTCTCAATATTTCTTCTCAGAACACGCACACATCCATATATCGTTCGTCTGCAGGGAAAAAAATAGTTTATTAAAATTTATAAAACTGTTTAAGAGTTAGAGATACAGGCATTTACGGAACAGAACTCTGCAAAATTTATAGAACTTTTTAATATAAAATGTAAAACATTTAGGAAAAATTATTGAAAGTTCCATATTAATCATGAAAAATTCTATAAATTTTGTAGAACTTTGTTTCGTAAATGCCTGTATCTTCAAATCTTAATTATTAATTTCTTCAATTACATAATTTCGGATCATGTTTTTCAGTTTTTCATATTTTTTATAAAAAAGTTTTTTATCTTAATTTTCACTAATTCCTTGTTATTACTTGTAGATTTTTACCATTGACTGTCATGTTTTGACTTGATCATTATATTCCAAAAAATTCTATGTAATGTAATTTATGGCTGAATTTTGTATGCCCTGATGATGCTTCTGGAGTGGAAGCGAAACGTTGGCAAAAAAAAAAAAAAAAAAAAATTTTAAAGATCTGAAAATAAATGTCCGAATTGTACCCGTTTTCCTCTTCATAATTATCAACACTTGGACGTTAAACATACCTAAATTTATTGAACTATTTTTTTCCGTGTGTGTGTCATCCAAATCAGCGCCATCTGTTAAAAAAGGAAAGAAAGTTCTACAAAATTCATAGAACTTTTCATAATTAATGTGGAACTTGCAATACTTTTTCCTGAAAGTTTCGCATTTTATACTGGAGAGTTCTGTAAATTATGCAGAAATCTGTTCCAGAAATGCCTGTCTCCCCAACTCTTGAACAGATCTATAAACTTTACTGAACTATTTTTTTCCGTGCAGAATGAAATCCTACAACACGGAAAAAAATATTTAATTAAAGTTTATAGAACTGTTCAAGAGTTGGGGATACAGGCATTTACGGAACAGAGTTCTGGAAAATTTACAGAACTTTTTAGAGGAAAATGTGGAATATTTAGGAAAAATTATTGAACGTTCCGCATTTTATTCTGAAATGCTCTGAAAATTTTCTAGGACGCTGTTCCGTAAATCCCTGTATCCCCAGGTCTTAAACAGTTCTATAAACTCTAATGAACTATTTTTTTCTGTGATGGAACATTTTTAGTAATTAACGTTCTCACATATGAGTTGCTAATAAACTTCTGAATTGCTTCAGAATAAATATTTCTTTGGTATGAAGCAAATTTAAAATTCTTCAGAAAAATAAAATTCAGAAATGTTTCAAAATAAAATACTTGAAAAAGAACTTGACAAGAATGAAAAATTATTATTAAATATAAGCAACAATTATTCATTCTTTCCAAGTTCGTTTTCAAATATTTTATTCTGAACAAATGTTATTTCAGATTTGCTTTATACGAAAGAAATATTTGTTTTAAAGCAATTTTAAAGTATCGTTATCAACTCATATGTGGAAACGTCAATTTTTTTATTTACGACTCTGAAACCAATATAATTCTATATGCAATAATTTTTATAATTTGCAGACGTATTCATTTTAATTTACTTCTTGTATATTGAAGTCTATTTGTATTATTTAATTTCTTCTAGAATGAAATCCTTCTACACGGAAAAAAATAGTTCACTTAAGTTCTATAATAGTTTCAAAATAAAATGCGGAACCTTTAATAATTTTTACCTAAAGTTCCACATTTTATTCTAAAAAGTTCTGTACAATTTTCAGAACTCTGTTCCGTAAATTCCTGTATCCCCAGCTCTTGAACAGTTCTATAAACTTTAATGAACTTTTTTTTCCATGTAGAAGGATTTCATTCTGGAAGAAATTTAATGATGCAAATAGACTTCAATATACAAGAAGTAAATTAAAATGAATACGTCTGCAAATTATAAAAATTTTTGCATATAGAATTATAATGGTTTAAAAGTCATAAATAAAAAAATTGATGTCAATCAAACGTTGCGGCTCTGGTCAGAGCCCACACCAGTGATTTATTTTGGTTCCAAAAAATACAGAGGAAAAATTTTCTGACTTAGGATTTCTGTGATGGAACATTTTTAGTAAGAAAAAAATTTAAAATTCTTCAGGAAAATGAAATTCAAAAATTCAGAAATGCTTCAGAATAAAATACTTAAAAAAGAACTTGATAAGGATGAATATTTGTTAATAAATATGTAGGTATTAAATAGTGCCTAAATTTTTGCAGAAAATTGTACATCGAAACATGTTTATGCAAAAATTATTAATTCTTTCCAAGTTCGTTTTCAAGTACTTTATTCTAAAGGAATGTTATTTCAAATTTGCTTTATACCAAAGAAATATTTGTTCTAAAGCAATTTTAAAGAATTGTTATCAACTCATATGTGAAAATGTTAATTACTGAAATTTTTCCATCACAGAAATCCTAAGTTAGCAAATTTTTACTAAATAATTTTTAGTTCCTAAATGAATTACTGTCAATGGCTCCGATCAGAACGGAAACGTCTGATTGACATCCAGTTTTTTATGGCCCTAATGCCAATATAATATCATATGCATTAATTTTATTGAGGGTCAATGCAAGTCCTGATTTTAATATATAGAAAATAGTATTTGAACTTAAAATTTATTTTCTTTCAAAAATTACATTCAAATTCATAAAGATGATTAAAATAAATACACATTTCCATTAAAATTAAAATTAAAGTTCATACCTACATCCTAGAATTAAAGGATCTTTAATTTAACATAGGTTGTTGAAAAAGAGCTCCATTACATGCAATGGAAATTGAATAAGAAATTTCCAACACTTTAGAAGCTTAATTAAGTGTTATTGATTTAAAAAAATATAGTCTGCCATACACTTAATTATTCATAATTTTCAACAGAAGAAATAAAATTCTTACAGCCACTGGCACAAATAATATTAGTTCCCACAAATCAACTTTTTGCTTGTTATGTATATATGAGACTTTTTTTAGTATAATTAAATATAATATAAAACAAAATCACATATTAGTTAGACTTTCAATGCATGGTCTGTAAACAATAAAATGAAATTTTACAGCCTATTGTAATAACTTTGCTGCATAAAGAGGAAATTAAAATACTTTTAGTTTTAAAATAACAAATTAGAATATTTATCGAACTCAAAACTGCATTAACCCGCTTAACGATAAATATAATATATACTTTTCGTGAAAGTTTTTCGTACCACCCAGTATACGATTTTCTTACTTAACGTTTTTTAAATAATAATAATCATTTAAAACTTGCAAACGCTTTAATATTGTTTTATTGCCCATTTTCATGTTGCCAAACATTTATATAATAATTTTTCAAGGAGTTATGTGTTACTTGAAGTTATTTAAATATTATAATTTCCTTAGTAACAGATTGATACCTTAAAATGACTTAAAACTAATTTTACCTATTTATTCTAAATTATTTGTATTCAATTACGTGAAAGTAAAACGCAACTTAGTGGTAAATTCACTTCTGACCTAAGATAAAACCTCTATTTTAAATGCAATATCTTTTTATACATTATATACAATATTAATTACAAAATTTTTGTTGGTTCAACCACAGTATTTTTTTGTTACACAAATAACAAAATGTTTGGCTCGTGTAACGAAATATTTAGTTAATTTAAAAAAATTATTTTATTGACTCAAAAAAATTCTTTGGTTAATAAAATTTGATTGAATCAACAAAATTTGGTGAATTTAATAAAATATTTTGTAAATTCGAAAATCGATTTTGTTCAATGAAAAAAACTTTTTATCTGAATATAATTACCCCGAGAAACGTGCAGTATATTGCGTGAATATATTACACAGCTAAAATCTATAAGGACTGTGAAAATCACTCGAGCGATCAAGTTTTTTCTGCATTGGTAAAAGTTGTCATTAAAACTCTCGTTGAGAAACCACACCCGTAAATAAATGATAAAATGGAACAAAATGAATTTACGAGGATAAAATTGACATTATTCGCATATTTTAAGTTAAAAAAACCAATACCTTCACATATAAAGATATGATTGAATAAACAAATCAGTGCCGGTAATGTAGGAATCTATAGATGATATAAGGTCTTAAAACCATAGGCCAAGCAGGTCACGTGACAAAAATTATATATTAATCCAAATAAAATACCTTGCTCAGAATTTGGGAAATGTATTAGAAAATAATAATAATAATAATAATAAAACTGAAGTGTTATCGGCAATTAGAGTTCTGTAACTACATTTTCACGAAGAATGAAATATCGTCTTGAAATTACTGAGACATGTCTGTTATGTCTTGAATATTTATAATGATATAAAAAATTTTTGATAAAGATAAGTAATTTTAGCAATTTTACAGAGTATATTACTGTCAGTGTTAAACCACACACAGAGAAAAGATCAGTAAAATTTACAGGAAGTTCGGTACTTATTTGGACAACATGACTTTTCAGTAAATTTTACCAGAAGTTGAGTTCAATTAACAGATTTTCTGTACGTTTCACTCAGCATCCAGTAAAATCTACTGAATACGAAAAAATTCGAGTTAAGTTGATTGTACTGTACGCTAAGTGAATTGTATAGAAAATCTGTTGATTGAACTCAACTTCTTGTAAAATTTACTAAAAAGTCATGTTGTCCAAATAAGTACCGAACTTCCTGTAAATTTTACTGATCTTTTTTCTGCGTGCAGTGCAGCAAAAGTCAAGATACTGAGTTGGTATTAAAAATATTATTTTAATTTTAATGCACGATGCATTCTTTTATTCCGCTCATATGCTATTATTTATCATATTCTTAATTTCGACAGATTTATTTTGATTTAAAATTTTATATATGGAGAAAAAAATTTATAGCCAGTGACTGAATTAGTCACGTGATCTGCATGGGCCATGGCTTTAACGTACATACTCTCTAAATCTTAATCAGTCAAATTTTCACAGATTTAATCAGTGATTTGCCTTTTCACTGACTCACCAGTGAAAAAATATATTTCACTCTTAAATAAGTTGATTATCACTGATTGAATCAGTGGAAAAAATATTTTCCCCGTTAAATTAGTTAATTTTCACTGGGGCAATCAGTGGAATCTGACTGATTTACAGTAACCTCTTTTTAGCTATTTGAATCAGTCAAATTTCACTGATAATCAGTAGATTTTGACTGATTCCAATTTAGAGAGTAACAAAAGTAGACAACCTTATTACATTTATACTGAATGAAAGGATTTTTGTATGTATTATCATACATTAATAAATTAAGCGTATATCTACAGCTGCATAAATTGTTGGTAAAGACACTTGCTGAAAACTTGAGGAATCATTCATTTTTATCCAGTGCGTATTGAATTGTTCAATTACGTAAGGTACATTTTTTGTTATGGAGAAAAGAAGGAAGTAATGCTTAAGGTTGAACTAGATCGCAAAAACAGACTTTTTGTAAACAATTTTTTTGCTTAGTAAAATTTGCAACAAATTATGTCGATAGATTTTTTTTATACTCATTCGTTCGAGAGTAATGTCATTTTGTTTATTGTGTTTATGTAAACAAATTGATATTACTCTCGAACAAAAGTGTATAAAAAATATCTGTCGAGATAATTTGTTGCGAATTCCACAACGAACAATTTGAACTTTCAAAAAGCAAAATCGGTTAAGAAATGAAAAAAATTCTCCACAAAAACCATATGAAATTTAAACTTACATTATACGCTCATTTGTTTATACATTTCCTTCATCAAGTTTTTCACTTGAAATGCGAGATATCGTTTATTGATTGGTCTTTTTTAAAACACTTGGGTAAACTACAAATTAACAAAAAATTATTTTACAAAAAGTCTCTTTTTTCAGTCCAGTTCAACGTTAATATTGATGGAGAAAAAAGAATGTTGGTTATATATAATAATCTTATATTTATTTCTTTTTACAATAAAGTATGATTTTCAAAAATCAACTTTAAAATTTGTGATAGTCCCATATTGTATAGTTGTGTAGATGAAAGTTCATGAAAGTAAAGTAGCAGAAAATCGATTAGAATCGTACTGTATCGATCCAGTCATGCAGAAAGGAAACGCGACTAATAAAGGAGTATCAAATGGCATTAATATAAAAAGTAGTAATTAGTGTCCTACTAATACGACATAAGCTCGAAACGTATTAATCGTAACGAATGATTTCTTTTTATAAAATTTCAACGCTTTCATTTGTACTTTCGATTATCTTCAGGTACTCTTATTGGAAGCTGGCATAGAAGAACCAAAGGTTGCAGATGTGCCTTCTTTCGCCCCAATGTTGCAAAGAAGCAACATTGACTGGATGTATCGCACGCAACCAGAAAAAAAATCATGTCGATCAAGAATAAATAAAGGCTGCAATTGGGCCCGTGGAAAAGTAAATAGTGTTTATTATCTCCAATATAAATTAAATTCTGAAGGAAAATTATTAAAAATATTTTCCATCCTTTTTAGGTTTAAACTTATGAAAAATATTCATTGAAAGAAGTTTAATTTAATTTATAGGTGATGGGTGGTTCAAGTACAATAAACTACATGATATACATTAGAGGCAATCCTGAAGATTATGACACGTGGGCAGAAATGGGAAATCCTGGCTGGAGTTATAAAGACGTACTCTACTATTTTAAGAAATCAGAAGATAATGAAGATAAAGACGTGAGAACAAATTTGAAACCCTTAAAAATGACCTAGTAACATGAAATAAATATCGTAATAAATGATTATTTTCTTAACTCTTATAACACGTACTTACAGTTTTGAACGTTCATTGAACGATGGAAAAATTTTTCTTTCAAAACAAAATTAGTTATTATGTCTATATTCAGAGCCTTTAAAATATACATTCTGTTATTAAATATACGCTTTTTTCAATTTAATGATGAAGAAATCAATCATTTAGTTTGCAAAAAAAAATACTTTTCATCATTCAATGAACGTTCAAAACTGCACTAAGAACTGGGATATAACACCATTAAAATTGATTCTAGATCATTCAGGAAAATCCTCATTACCATGGAACTGGTGGATACCAAACAGTCGAGAGATTTTCGTACACAGATCCGAATTCCTTAATTTTGCTTGAAGCCTGGCAAGAAATTGGTTATGATAAGGTTGACGCAAACACGGAGGAACAAATTGGTGTGATGAATTTGCAAACGACATCAATACATGGATTACGTCAGAGTACAAATAGTGCCTTTATCAGACCCATTAGACAAAAAAGGTCCAATCTTGTTATTGAAACTGAAGCTCACGTAATAAGGGTTATTATCGATCCAAAAACAAAAGAAGCCAAGGGCGTGGAGTACAGGAATACAAAGACCGGTTTCACGAAAATAGCCATGGCTAGGAAAGAAGTAATCATTTCAGCTGGTTCAATCAACTCTCCAAAAATATTGAAACTTTCTGGAATAGGTCCAGTCGAAGAACTTCAAAAACACGGAATTAATGTCATTTATGATTCGCCAGTTGGTTATAATCTACAAGACCACGTGACCGTGAATGGATTAGTAATTGCTTTGTCTAATAAAACAAAGAGCACAGCAGATTTTGAAGAAATGAAGAAAGAAGTTTATTATTTCCTAGAGACACAAAAGGGTCCTTTGGCTTCAACAGCAACCGTACAAATTGGTGCTTTTGCTCAATCGACATACGAAACTAGCTATAAAGCTCCCGACCTTCAGTTCACCTTTGATGGAAATAACGTAAAAGATTTCCTCTCTAATGATATGGCTGCTCAGATTAAGGCTTCACCTTTAGCTTACTATGATTCCATTAATATAAAACCAATTTTACTTTATCCAAGGAGTAGAGGATTCATCACATTGAATAATACGGATCCAATTTGGGGTCCACCACTTATATTTCCTCGTTATTTTACAGCTACGCCAGATTTGAATATTATGATTGAAGGTATCAGAATTGGTCAACAGTTGTTCAAAACAGATGCTTTCATGAAACATGATTGGCAGATGATTGATGTTCCACTAGAACCTTGTCAAGAGTATGATTTTAACAGTGATGAATACTGGGCTTGTATTTTAACCGAGTATACTTCTACTATATTCCATCCTACCAGTACCTGTAAAATGGGACCTAAAGAAGATCCAGAAGCTGTTGTTGATCCAAGATTAAGAGTTTATGGGGTCAGGAATTTAAGAGTTGTTGATGCATCTATTATGCCGATTATTGTGCGTGGAAACACTAACGCACCGACTATTATGATTGCTGAGAAAGCGAGTGATATGATTAAGGAGGATTGGCATGCAAGCTAAAAAATATAAATATTATTATGTCCAACTCTGTCAACTTTGATTGCTGCATTTTGTATCACATTATTCGTAAATAGAGAGCGGATGAGCGAAGTCTAAAGTTGCGCACCGAGCGTAGGATCGGCTACTTTGTTGGAGAGAGCCCCTGAACTGAGCAAGCGAACATGCGCGCGTAAACTCGTTTTTACGCTACAGTTGAGAGTAGCGTAATGTTGTGTATTACGATACAGAGGAATTGAATGTAAAAATTGAACTGCGCATGCGCCTATTATGATACAGCGGAGCGTAATCTTCTTCTTATTCTTCTTATTCTTCGTACAGCGTTGGCACCATACTGACAAAGCCTTGTACATTTGAACTACGCATGCGTCTATTACATTACGCTACTACTACACAAGATCGAGAAAATCAAAATGACCGGAAGTATTCGCAAAATGTCAAGTGAGATGGGCGATAATCACGTCAATTTCGACCTTTCCAGATTGGATTCGAGTGTACGCATAAAAACTCGTAAATGCGCCGAAGTGACATAAAATAAAATATGCGCCAATGCACACAATTCGGGTAATTACGAGACTCGCTTAAAATGCTCGCAGGACTGATCGCGCCTCGGCTTCGTCTTGGCTTTGCCTCAGCTACGCCTCAACTACGCCTCACCTAAGCCTCGACTATGCCTTGGCTTCATCTGCTGCGAGCATTGTCGATCGTCGCGTAATAACCCTTATTATGCGCCTAGGTACATAATATACTATTGTTTTTTTCTACAAGGGGTATGAGAAGAAAATAAATTACACTAAGTTTATATGAAAATTTTGCACATTTAGCTAATAATTTCATAATTATTATTTTGAATACACTTTTATTATTATTTTTATTAATATAAATATCATTTAAATATTTAATAAAATTTCAAAACATTAGTTAAATTTAAATGCTTTAAATGTTCATAAATGCTTTTGAAATGCTCCGTATGAGCTTAAATGCTGAGCATATTCTCAAGAACATTTGCTTAATATAAATTCTCGGGCATTTAAGAACATTACATCCGATGCTTGGCTGATTTGGTTGTTGACATATGCTCTCATTTGCGCTCAGAAGCGACGTAAGACAAGGATAGACGAAGCCTAAATCCGCCACTTTCATAATAACAGAAAAGAAAAATAATTATCTCGAGAACTATCGGAAGAAAATGTTGGAAATCCTGAGGTTAAAAGATTTTGCAACAGAACCGAAGATCAAAATAAATTTGATGAAGATCTATGTGAAATGGTTCTGGGAGCTGATATTCCATTAAAAAAGGTTAATAAGTGCTGTCTGCTATTCACAGTCACTGACATTTAAATGCTCGCGCGCACTCTCTCATCACTTCCCCCCATGCGGCGGTTCTCCGCAACGTGGGAGCCGAGCCCACGCTTGGTGCGTAACTTCAGACTATGCTTGGCCGCTCTCTGGTTATAATAGTATATTATGTGCCTAGGCGCATAATGCGGGTTATTACGCGACGAGCAACAATGCTAGCAGGAGCGTAGTTGAGGCGTAGCTGAGGCGTAGCTGAGGCAAAGCCGAGACGAAGCCGAGGCGCGATCAGTCCTGCGAGAATTTTAAGCGAGTCTCGTAATTACCCGAATTGTGTGCATTGGCGCATATTCTATTTTATGTCACTTCGGCGCATTTACGAGTTTTTATGCGTACACTCGAATCCAATCTGGAAAGGTCGAAATTGCCGTGAATATCGCCCATCTCACTTGACATTTCGCGAATACTTCCGGCCATTTTTATTTTCTCGATCTTGTGTAGTAGTAGCGTATTGTAATAGACGCATGCGCAGTTCAAATGTACAAGGCATTGTCAGTACGGTACACTGAGAGAAATCGGCTTTGGTTCCTGTGCACATAGCACATAAATTTTTTGTACAATAGTTGCCTTGACCAAAAAAGTTGAGAGAAGCTACTACTTTTATAGTTATCATGACAGTAATTTGGACTTTTTTGTGTATTCGGTTGTTGTGACCAAAGTTGATGATTAGAATGAGCTTTATACGTACCCCAACGGTTAGTACACGTACATTTTCTTTATGTGTACTGCCAAGCTCCTTTGGTTACTACAACCGCAGCGTTCGCTGTTGCGCTAGACAAATCAAGTATAACTTTCATTGAAAGATATGCAGCCTAAGTTGAATCCTGCCAATTCTCGTTCTCGATTCCTGGACTATATTTCACCGTGCCAAGCATTATCAGGTAAATAATTCTATTATAAATATAGTTTGACAATTCTTTCTAAATGATAAACGATTTTGTTCGGGGACAATGCAATGCGTTCCAATTTTGCTGTCTCGTCGTATTTTGTCAAAACTATAGTCAGTCAAAAAAAGTTTATGGTGATGAAAAAAGTGACAATTTTTTAACTTAATCGACGAAAGTTATCATAAATATCATTATACCGGATTATTTTTCTTAGATCTTTTCGGTGAAACTTTATTTTTTCTCATCAAATTGAATTTGTATTTTGATAACTAAGAGAACCATACCTATAACCTCAAAAATAATTTTGGCTGGGTATTTACTGTCCGTAGACTTAGTCATATTAACTAAACTCTATGCGCGGCTTTACGATGGACTTTGGTTCCTATAACCGCAGCGCTATGGTATTTCAAGTACCAGAATCGTGGTCTCAGTAACGTTCCTTGCAGTTGAAGTAAACACTTTTCCAATGTATGACAGCCACTACCATGGTTGTCATGAGAACTTTAACATTTTTGTAAAGACGATTTTAACAAAAAAACTTTGGTCAGTGAAACCTAAAATTTCTCTCTGTGTACCAACGCTGTACGAAGAAGAAGAAGAATAAGAATATTATGCTCCGCTGTATTGTAATAGGCGCATGTGCAGTTCAATTTTTACATTATGTGCCTCTGTATCGTAATACACAACATTATGCTATTCTTAACTGTAGCATAAAAACGTGTTAATGCGCCAGAAGTACATAAATATAATATTCATATCAAATGATATATTTTTGACTGATTGCATACGTCCTCTGGTTAGTGATACATACACTGAAAAAAATCGGCTATAGTTGTGGCAACTATATTTACATAGTTGTTTGGCTTACAGTTAGAGGTAATGTATTTTGCAGTTGGCCCAACTATTTTATAGTTACTGTAACTGCGTTTGCAGTTGCAGACCTCCAACTGTATTTTACAGTTCGTTTTAGCGCCAACTAATCCCTCACGAAGAACTCCATATTGTTGTGGTAGCAATATTTGAGTGGTCACAAGGGTATGGTATCGTTTTTAATACGATATAAAGAGAATTGTGATCACAAGTATACGCGTAATGCTGTGACAGCACTACACTTATTATGAAATACGGTGTCGCTACCAGATCGATACGTTTCGCTACGACCGCGATACACTTTATAAAGATCTCACACGGAGAAAAATAGTTGAAGTAATTTTACTCAACTCTGTCGATTAAACTTGGGACATAAGGACATTTGAACATCTATTAAATCCTAGTCGGGTAAAATCAATTTGATATATACCTAATTCACCCAAAGTGAATAACAATAAGCGTTACATAGGGAATAGTAAAGAGTTGAGTAAAACGTTATCGACGACAGGGCACCAACATGCGTCACTGGGTTAACATGAAATGTATAAGTATATCACCGACGCTTGAGGTGCTTCAAACCGTAGTTGGGTAAAATGAGCATCGGGCGTATTATTTGAACTGGCAATGGTACGGTTCTCTCAAATAAAAAAAAATTCTTACCTCGAGCCGGACAATAGTCATCCGGTATATACATAAACAACTTACAAATACATTCACACTATTACGGACGTAGCCAATCATATTTCAAATTACAAATACACTTAAACACATAACCTCACTCTAAAAACAAGTGTGTTACTTGTACACGTGAATCACGATAGTAACTTTTTAGGTATTTGAAGTGTGTATTTTTAACACACATTTTGGGTACAAAACGTTAAAGTGTTTGAAAATTAAACGTTACGTTTGTAATGTGTATTAAAAATACACACTTAAAATGCCTAAAAAGTTACTTTCGTGATTCACGTGTAGAAGTAACACACTTGTTTTTAGAGTGCTTACATATATAAACCTAATAGCAAACTTATATGTAGTACGATACGCTTTCGTCGAATCACGCACACGCTCGCTTACAATGCTAAGATATAAAATTTGGAACTTTCTTATATAGTGACTGCATGAGTTATTCAGAGCTTGTGAGAGTAAGTGCTGTCAATAAAATTTTTTAGCCTTACTCAAGTAAAAATAAATCAACTTTTTTCATAAATGATTAATAAAATATTTTTAAAAATTAATATAATTACACAATTATTATAACTATGATTATTGATATATATAATATAATTATTAAATTACATTTAGTATACATTTTTATTATAACAACGTATGAAGTTTAGTGAAACTAAATTTTCAAATGTACATTAAAAAATTGCATTATTATTAAGAAGTATCTTGTATAAAAACATTTAAAAGAAGGTTCTTTTATTTTCTGTGTTTTATATTTTCAAAATATGGATTTTACATTTGCGAATTCCAAATTATTATTCTGCCTGAGTAATTTATGTGATATTTCATATTTTATGTTTTATTTTACTTATCTATTTTTTTTTTTTAAATTTTCATAAGATCAATTTAATTTTAAGAATTTAAGTTTTTGAAATTAAAAATTTTTCATGTGTGCCCAAGGCGCAGATTACTTTCATTCGTTCCTGCGTGAATAGATGTAGCTGTTGGAATAAATCTTGCGATTCACGGTTTACTCAACTCTCGATTGAAGCGTAGAGTAGAATGAACGGAAAGCTCTACTATTTATGTGATTTAATAAAAGATTGGTTTTTTATAATTATACTACGAGTAATAATATATATATTTAAAAATTTTTAATGCACGCTTTCATACTTCACCCTACACTTCTGAATTTTACTCAACTTTGATTCATTTTCGAACATTTAATATATCACAAATAAATACAGAGATACTAAATAACTTCTAACTTGTCCTTATGTCCCAAATTTGATCGGAAGTTGAGTAAAATTACTTTAACTATTTTTCTCCGTGCAGCTCTAATAATTAAATACTTGAGAGATAAAATAAGTAGCAGATCATACATGATTATTTAGAAGGAATTTGTTCATATGTTATGCTTCTGATAATCAACTGCTTTATTAAAAGAAGTTATTTCACATTGAAAACTTTGAATTGGCGCATAAAAATCACTGTTATTAATAATCACGATAACAGGCCTCCTACACTGAAAAAACAGTATAGCTAAGAGAACTATATTTTGGTCCTCAGAACCAGAAAATATTGCTATCAGACCAATGCTACGGTATGGTCCTCAGAACTATACGAGTATAGGTGAGACAGCTATACAAGTTCGTTGATATGACAATATCATGTATAGCGATCGTAAACAAAATATTATGCCATCGTTATCGCTCTTGTGAATTTTCGCGTGTGATAAAACAATACGCGATGCGCAAAAATGATCTTTCAAAGAAAGAAAAAATGCTCCAAACAAATCGACAAACGCTTCGAAAAAACGCCCTGAAAAAATGACACTTCTTTCTTATTTCGAGGTTAGAGTCGCGTGCATGCGAAGCAATGTATAGGTCGCGTGGCAAACCAGTATAGTTGTCTCAGCTATACCGCATGGGTCGAGACACTATATACCGGTATAGGTCGAACAGCTATACTGTTTTTTCCGTGTACTATTTCCGAAACAGATTTGTAAAATTCAAAATTCAAAATGACTGCGTCTCAAATGAAGACATTTGTCTTAATTTTTGGAGTCATGATTGGTGACAAAATTTACGACAAAAATGATGAGCATTGGATCTTGTTCAAATTGCTTAGGACTACTTTAAATACAATTTTACGAACCAGTATAACCAACGAAACGTCTCACATGTTGCAAGTTCTTATTATATTACTGAGTACATTGAATCGTACTTGAAATTGTTTTCAGAACAACTTCGACCGAAAGATCACTTTGCTTCTCATTACCCTTATGTCATGATACAACTAGGTCCCTTACGTCACTTTTAGGCCATACGTTTCGAAGGAAAGCATCGTCCATGTAAAAAGTATTGCCATGTCAGTCACAATAGAAGGAACATTTGTTATAGTATTGCGTTGAAGCATCAGTTAGGACTGTGCGACTACTGTTTGCAAAGTACTTTTTTCCCCAAAATGTGTCTTTCAAATCATATACATTTGCGTCTGAAGATCAACCTATCAATTTGTTGAAAAAGTTTGTGTCAAAATGCTGAGATAAAATGTGACTCAATTTTAGTTATAAAAATCAACAATAATATCCCTGTTTTTGGAAAAGTAAAGGTTTTATGCAATAGTAGACATGGATCCGACATTAAGCACTTTTGTATCAAAGTTAACGTATTAAATTCATTATTTGATGACGGATAAGATAATATCTTTTAATAGTCTACATTTTTACAAAACTTATTTAAGTACTTTAATTGATAACTTTAATTTTAGTTATTAAGACCTAAATGTACACGTTTATTCAGAAAAATAAATATTCTCATATTTTTATATGTGTTCAATTTATTCTATATATATAACCATTGCGATATTTATCGGGTGTAATGCTTGTTCGTATATATAACTCAAATATTAAATCTAAATTGCTCTAACTGTATTACATAGTTGAAAGAACAATATTATACCTAAGTTACTCCAACTGCAATTGCAACTGCAACTCTTCTTTTACAATTCTCTCAGCCGAAAATGTTTACAATCTGACTTAAATATAAGAAAATAAAGTGATAACTCATGTAACAGTTGCAGAATACTTATTTGTTTTTTGAAGATGTAATCCTTGTACCACAGTTTTATAAACATATTATAAAAATAGAATTCCAATTGCTCATTTCTTATGATCATTGTAAGCATTTCAATAATAATATAAAGATTAAATAAGAAATTACAGAAAGAACCCGTCATAGGGAACTTACACACAAAACCCTGGTTTAGAATAGATTTTACAAGTAAGGAGAAGTGACAAGTACCAGATGTTCGATGCTTTCAAGCAACGTGTTTACAAGGACGATTGTTCGTGGGTTTTCGAAATCTTTCCGGGACAATTCACCGGGTTGCGCGTGACCTAAGTCCCTTCAGTTTCCAATAAGTGACGGAGATCCACAATACGGAAAAATCTAGGGAGAAACCCCCCGAAGTTAAGGCTTAAACACAGCAGAAAACAGTAACTAGTTGTAAAATAATTGAAGACCATTTGAAGGTTCTAATTTTATTGATGAGCTCAAGCCGATCCCTGATTATGTCATAAGATAAGCCTTAATGATTTTTGGCGAGTGGCTAAAGATGTGTGTGATGTAGTGTTGTCATGGTGAAAAACTACACCTTTACGATTGACCAATTCTGGCCGTTTTTCTTTGACCGCTGCGTTCCATTTGTTCAGCTGACGACAGTAGACTGGGACAACCCAATAGATATACATTACAGTTTCTCAAATTCACTAAATTTTTTTTTTTATGTCAAATGAAAAAAGAAATATTTATCTTTAACAGCTCCCCACAGAAAATGCCAATGCACCCAGCACGAGTCACTGTATGGTGCGGATTTTGGTCTGGTGGAATCATCGGCCAATTTTTCTTCGAAAATGAAGAAGGAGCCGCCGTAACCATCAATGGTGAGCGATATCGCGCAATGTTATCCAAATTTTTCTTCAAGCAAATTGAAGAGGAAAACTTGGACAACCTTTGGTTCCAGCAGAGCGGCGCTACGTGCCATACAGCAAACGCTACACTTAATCTTTTACGCCCTATTTTCGAAAATCGCATAATCAGCAAAAGAGGTGATGTGAATTGGCCTCCCAGAAGCTGCGATTTAACTCCGTTGGACTATATTCTGTGGGGAGCTGTTAAAGATAAATGTTACGCCAACCATCCAGAAACAATTCAAGATCTAAAATACGAGATTCAAGCTGCTGTTGCTGCCATAAGGCCTGAAACCATCGAGAAAGTACTCCAAAATTGGGTGGATCGGATAAGCTACTGTAAACTCAGCCGTGGTGGTCATTTGTCCGAAATTGTTTTCTACAAATAAATTTCATAGAACAACCTTTCAAATAAATGTTAGACCTTTGAAAAATATCAAGCCGTTTTTTTTTTATTGACTTTTTAAATTAAAAATTTTATATGGCCCACCTTGTAGAACGATTTATCATTGGCCTCGAAATAAGCGTACGTTTCGGTGATGACTTCCTCGTTGGAGTAGAATCTCTTTCCTTGGAGCATTTTTTTGAGGTCTGCAAACAGGTAGTAGTCGCTGGGGGCAGTGTTCGCAGAACGTGGACTTAAACGGCCCCCACCATGGACGCTACCAGCTCATGGCTTCTTCCTCGCTCCACTGCCATAGGTTGGTTGAATGAGGAAGACACAATGAGCTCGAAGCATCTATGGTGGGGGCCGTTTACGTGCACGTTCTGCGAACACTGGCTGGGGGCCAGATCCGGTGAATATGGTGGGTGCGGAAGCAATTCGAAGCTCAATTCATTCAATTTCGGCAATGTAACGAGCGACTTGTGACACGGCGCATTGTCTTGGTGAAAGAGCACTTTTTTCTTCTTCATGTGGAGCCGTTTCTCACCGATTTCGTTCTTCAAACGCATCAATTGGCCAATGGACCGTTCGCTATTGATCGTCTTACCTTTTTCAAGGTAGTCGATGAACAAAACACCATGAGCATCCCAAAATACTGAGGCCATAACCTTACCGGCCCACATTTGCATTTTTGGCCGCTTTGGACGCTTCTCACCGACTGCAGTCCACTCGGCTGACAACCGCTTTGACTCCGGAGTGTAGTGATGGATCCAGGTTTCGTCCATTGTCACATACCGACGCAAATGATTTGGTTTATTTCGGCGAAATAACTCCAAACAGCGCTCGGAATCAACGACACGTTGTCGTTTTTGATCCACCGTGAGCAAACGCGGCACCCACTTTGACAACAGCTTCCTAATAGACAAATGTTCATGCAAAATAGCGTACGCACTGTCCTATGATATCTTTAAGGTGTCAGCTATCTCACGCAATTTTAATTTACGGTTTTTGAAAACGATTTGGTGGACTTTTTTTATGGTTTCCGGTGTAACTACCTCATTTGGGCGGCTGGTGCGTTCAGCATCTTCAGTATCTGTACGACCACGTTTAAACTCAGCATACCACAGACAAATGGTTGTTTTTGATGGAGCAGAGTCCCCGTAGCACTTTTCAAGCCATTGCTGAGCTTGCACTGTGTTTTTTTTCATCAAAAAGCAATGGTAAATCAACACACGAAATTGTTGCGAATCCATTGTTTTGAGAATATCAAGACTAGCGTCACTTAAATCACTGTAACTCGTGGACCAAACATCAGAATGTCATGAAATTTTGACAGGTATCTTTTGAAGGTTGGTACTCATGAAAAATCATACATAACTTTTGTTGGCAACGCCATCTATGTGCCAGTCCCGGGACTTATTGATCCAGGTGTTATCTCTCATATTTTGGTTGAAAAATGGAATTTTTTATTTTCAATAGTATTTTTTTAAAAATAAAAATATAAAATATGCATCCTGTGGAAAAATGCACTAATGAGAATTTGTAGACCTAATTTAGGCAAATAGTTTTCAATCTTAACGTTTTTTCGTATTTCACATATTTTGCTTTAGAAATTGAATTCTTGAATTTTAATCGTGTTTTTTGAAATTGAAATGAAAATATACGTTCTATCAGAAACTGTGAAACTTTTTTGTTGTATCGTATAATTCAACTGGAAAATGGAATTTAGATATTGACTTTTTTTAAGTTTTAACATAATGTAACTTTCATAATTTTATTTTAATCAAAAAATGTTATTAGGATAATTAGTAGAGATTTGTGAGCACTATGAGGAAACAGTATTAGAATTTTTGATTTTTTTGAAAAGTTTTTTTCAGAAACACTAAAAATGCTATTATTTTTATAATGTTGGTCGGATGTTTACTTTTTTTATGATTACTTTTTCGGCCCTGATAAATTATGCCAAATCTCAATTGTCACATAGACAAACACTCGTAAAAACAGTTTTTTCTAACTCAGGAGGTCTCAAAACGTAAAAATTTGATGTACATACATTAAATATTTATTTTTCTTATAGCATTGACGTTTGCCCTAATTTGAGTAAATCGGGTATAAACGATGTACATAACTCGCTAAAAATGTCATAAATGTACCTACTTTCATTGCGAGTAACCGCATTCTAATTTAGTTTCTAATAAAGATCAATAATATATAGACGCGTAAGGAAGTAAGTTTTTCGAAATTAACTTCAAATCGTAGGACAGCAGTTTTCCTTGCTTTACTAGATAATAAATTCAAAAAGCTCAAATTTTAACAACACATCAAAAACTTGAAGAGGAAAAGTAGATTATGATATTGCTGTTGGTAAAAATAACTGCAATAGAATTCTTAAAAAAAAAGGTACCATGTAATATGATTTTTGGTTGAGTAAATATTAGAATTATCTCCAACTCCTAAACCTGAATCTACATTTCGTCAATCACAAATGGTAATGCAAACAGAGCAAAGCACGATAACTCAACGATTTACTGAATATTATGCTCAGTAATCAAGAAGTTTTTCGAATTGCTACATATTTTTACAAACAGGTGAAAGGAAATTTTCAAAAAAAATTAATTTGAACTTAAGTCAAATTTTATTGTTTAAAGATTCGGTGAATCTTTTGTTATAAACTATTATCCGTGTGTAACGGTATGTGTCGAACTTTTAGTAAGTAAAATTCTGGCTTAAGCTTAACTATTTAATTTAGTGTAAAATGAGCCACAAATTCACTTTAATGGGAATTTCTGCTGATTATTAGTGACTTTTTACTAATGCCTTTAGAAAAAGTTTATAAATGCTAATGTAATTAGTATAACATGAATAATAATGAGTAGGGATTTTCACTAAATTAAATTTTACGAATATTTTACTAATATATTTACTAATATATTAATATTTTTTACTAATTTTTCCAAAACTTTTAAGGCTGTAAAGCATGCTTAAATTTTTGTAAATATAAGACTTTGTATGATTTTTTCATGCACTGTTTCGGGACATTTGAGATGGCCCCTGATGTCTTGAAAATTTATTTTAGAAAATTCAATTTTGAAACTTACCACTCTGTAGCAAATTCCATTGCGCATCTTTTCTCCTCTTGGAAAAAGTTGTATCTTTTACTGCTTACGAAAAAAACCAAAAACTAGATTTTTTGAAAAATAAAATTTAATATTTTCACTTCAACTCACTCTCAAAGACAAAGTTCTCAATATTTAAACATGAAAATTGGAAGAGTAACTCTTTTAACTATTCCGAAGTTGACAGTCTTTTCCAAATGTATCGTTTTTATAACAGAAAATAATTATTAATTTTTTGTAAGCAATATTAAAATTGTGTTGTCGAATGTTCAATCGCTTCATTTATCGAGGGAATTTCAAGTAAGTGTAAACTTCCAGCGCAAGAATGTTCACTAATACACTCAGAAAAAGATTTGATTGAATCAAAGAAGTTTGATAAACTTTCTTTGATTTAAAACAATGATTTATTTGAATAAGATAATATTTTTTTGATTCGCTAATAACCTAATCAATATTGTAATCGTACAACTTTCTGAAAGAGGAAGAAAGATGCGCCATGAAATTTCCTACAAAGTGACAAGTTTCAAAATTTAATTTTCTAAATAGTATATTTCTTATCAAGTGCGGAAAGGCGTATTTTAACGCAAGAGCGAGTCGCACTTGATACGAACGATTTTTTTTGTTCGCTGTATACTGATAGTTAAGTTAGCCTAGTCGGTGTCGTTTTGCGTATGGAAAGTTGATTTTCCCCTACTAGTACGGTAAAATTTTAACTTTGTTTTAATTTTCACCACACTTAAAAGTTAGCCCAGTCCATGTCGTTTTGCGTGCGGAAAGTTGATTTTCCGCACACTTAAACTTTGACCGCACTAGTGCGAGAAAATAAACTTCCCGCACGCAAAACGACACCGACTCGGCTAACTTTCGGTATACAGCGAATAAAAAATATCGTTCATATCACGTGCGGAACGTATTTTAACGTATTTAACGTATTTTCCGCACTTGATACGAAATATACTATTTCAAGGCATCAGGGGCCATCTCGAATATTCCAAAACGCCTCGAAAAATGTTATGTGGGGTTATAGAATCCCCGGTGGCTCAATTAATCAATTTATTTAAAAAATAGTTTTAACAAATTCACACATTTTCTTGGATTTCTGAGAACAAGGGTAATTAGCCACATTCCACAATTCTAAAGGGATAATGGAAGGAGAAATTATAAATTTTGAGAAATTATGTAACATAAAGTATGAATAAGCTGAATATCTTCAATTTAAAAATAGCTGAATAAATTCATTAAATTATTTTTCGACCTTGGTTTTTTTCTTCGGATATAACAAAGTGAAGGATTTAAACAAAGATAAATAATAATAAATTCGTATAAGCAAACTTGTAAAAAGATCAGTCTGATACAAAAATAATATGTTTTCCCCCTTTTTTCAAACAAAAAAAATATCAGTCGAACAGAAGGTTAGCTGGATTAAATTAATAGTTTGGGTTTTAACTACATTCTAAAAACAAGTGTGTTACTTCTACACGTGAATCACGATAGTAACTTTTTAGGCATTTGAAGTGTGTATTTTTAACACACATTTTGGGTACAAAACGTTAAAGTGTTTGAAAACTAAACGTTACGTTTGTAATGTGTATTAAAAATACACACTTCAAATGCCTAAAAAGTTACTATCGTGATTCACGTGTAGAAGTAACACACTTGTTTTTAGAGTGTGGAATCAATAACTTATTAATAAATTTTTATTTCAAAATTTTCAAATTGTTTTTAAAATGCATCAATGTTATGCAATCAGTTTGATAATTCGAAATTATATTTCTCTACATTTCATTGAATCAAAATCTTTGTAGTAGTAAATTTGTAAAATTAATCAAGATTTACCATTTTAAGTATATCTGGACAACGGAGCATGAGAGTAAATATTAAAAACTCCTTGCCATATAACTTGAAAAATATTAATTTATTCCTGCAAGATAACTTTTATGCTTTACAAAATATCTTTCTGGAAATTTTGGAAACATAACACAAGAAAATTTAAAATCTTCATCTGTTAACTTCTTTTCATAGCAAAAATTTAGGTAAACATTTTTTTATAGAAATAAAACTAAAGGATTCATTGTATTTTATAAATTTTTAGAAATATATTTTTTAAACTAAGAAATTAATCTCCGAGAAACTTTCACAGGAATTTAGTCACATGGTCCAATTTATCTGAGGCCTTGAAATATAATCAAAATATTGAAAGCATTTACAATCTTTCTATCTTTAGAATCAATTTCATAACAAATCATAAAATACAATATTAAAAACAAGATCAAAGAATAAAAAAAGGTTAACTTTTTAGGAATTAATCGCCTTCAAGAAAAAGGAAAACTCAAAATATTAACTTTACATTAACATTTTCTAAATCTTATAATACTTATCGGTTCAAAATATATTGCAGAATGTGTGAAAAGTGGCAGATGTTTTAATTAACTTTTGTGGGGAAGGATGGCTTAAAATTTTATATTATTTTTAATTAATCATTTTAATAATTTTTCCAAATCATTTCAGTCGATTATGTCGATAATTAAAAGAGTGTATCACTCACCGCGATAACAGAACTCTAATATATCGTCCTTATCAAGCTGTGATTTAGAAATAACTTAACGTCATTTAAGACTAGATGGCATTTTCAATATATTTTAAAAAAAATTTCTGTTCGGAGGTAGCCCAGATAGAGCATTCGTCCAGCAATCGAAAGGTCCTGGGCTCGATACCCAGCGGAGTGGAACGTTCCTTTTTTCACAGAAATTTTTTTTAAATTTAATTAATCGTATCTCTTATAAAAACAAATATTTTTGATAAATAACTATGTCTTCCTTACTGAAAAATATCACCTGACAAAAATTAATAAGCTAATTCCGTAAAAAAAATTTTCTGTTTCAGACATGTACTCATTCCATAGAAATACATTTTTCAGCATGATTCTCCTTTTCCTGGGAATTCAAGTTTGCTTCACATTCAGCTCTTCGTCTTCGACGGAACTTCCAGAAGACAATGAAAAGATTGTGGTATGATCATAGATAAAAAGCTCTCTAACTCAAGGTTATAGATATATAAAAATTTTCTACTTTTTTATGAATTTCAAAATTGACGAATTTCTTATCATTCTTTAATGCTTGTTGATTATTTGTTTGATATGGCCAAAGTTTAGTTGACTAAGCCAAACCTTTTTACGAGTATACAAATAACTTAAGGGGTTACTCTACTATCTTTGCAAGTTTAAAAAATTTCGTTTTTTTAATGAAAAAATTAAATTAAAATGTTCAATCTTTTTACACATTAAAGAAGAGGTTTAAAACTTGTAGAACAGATTTTTTATTTTTATTTTGTGTAGAAAATCTGGCTGACCCAGCTGCTTGAAGTTGATCCTGCTGAGAACTGGTTGACACGATATCTCCACTTTCAAGAGCCTGAGAGCAAAAATTCCGCCATATTATTAAAAAGTAACCCTTTCGCTATAGCCAGTACCTCAATAAAAAAAATTCGATGAAAAATAACAAAATGACTGATACTTAAAGTTTTTAACTCTTTTTTGCAACTTAAATTATTTAAAAAAACATAGTTAATATGATTAAATATTTCTAATTCTGCTACCGGCTATAGCTGTGTATGTGTAGAATATTCCATGAAAATTTGAGCTTGATCGGTCAAATAGTTTTTTCTAAATGATGTCAACCAGGTCGAAAAACATTGTTTCGAGAAACAACACAGCACGAATCCGTCCCCGAGACCCTCCGCTTACTCTGCCTTTTTACACCTGTTTTCGAAATTTATGACCAAAATAGTGTTTCCTATAGCGTTTCTACACATGTCTACTAGAAGAATCTGTGATTTTTAAAAAATCGATTTTTTCAAAAAAAGATAATAGAGTTACCCCTTAATTAGACAATATAGTAATTACAAATTATCGCAGATAATGAAATAAAAGCTAGAAATCAATTTACAGAATAATAACACACTCGATGAATACGATTTTATAATTGTTGGAGCTGGTTCAGCAGGATGTGTACTCGCCAACCGCTTGACAGAAATTGATCAATGGAATGTGAGCAAAAATACAAAACTAATTTCTAAATAGAAGAAGAGGACATAATTAATTATTTTATATCATATTTAGGTCCTTTTACTGGAAATAGGAGGCGAAGAACCACAAAACACTAGTATTCCTTCCATCGCGCCTTCTTTCTTTGAAAGTCCATTGGATTGGAACTACTATACTCAACCAGAGAAATATTCCTGTCTAGCAGAAAAGGGCTGTTCTTGGCCTCGAGGAAAGGTAAATTACATTCATTATTTTATTGTCAATATTTTAAGGCCATGGACCACCGGACAACGTAACTAGATGCCTACCTTACCGGCATTGAAGTTTGTGTAACTGCATTTTTATTGAAAATGAGATACTAAGTTGAAAATTTATGAAATTAAATGTCAAATGCATCAAGATATGTCTGTCTGGTCATAAATCTTTATAATTATAAAAAAAAAAAATTTCAAAAAAAAGTAATTTTATAATTATGAACATTTAGAACGAGACTAACATATCTTGTTGCATTTTATTAAATTTTACCAATTTTTAACTGGGTACCTCATTTTGCACAGAAATGGGGTTACACAAACGGAAATTTCGCTAAGGTAAGAATCTAGCTACATTGTCTGGTTAACCAGACAATGTACCCATGTCTTACTTATCCGATCCCTACCTTACCGATGCCCCTTTTGGCCCTTCGCATTTCCACATTAATTAAGGTATAGAGTTAAAACTTTGAGTAATTAAATAAAAAGAACTAAGGAACGTTTGTCTACTTCTGAATATTTATAATTATGAAAATTTAGGAACAGATAAACGTTTTTTACTGCTCTTTACTTATTTACTCAAAGTTTTAATTAGATATCTTAATTAATGTGGAAATGCGAAGGGTGAAAAAAAAGTGTGGGTAAGGCAGTGATTGGATAAGTAAGACATGGCCTTAATCTATGCCCTTAATGACATTACATGACGTCGGTAATTCAAATTACAGTATCGAAATCGTATTAAAAAATTAATAGCTAAAATAAATTTTCCCTACAAGATAGACTCTATAGATCACACCTGTTTGGTACCGAAAAATCATTTTAGTTATTATTTTTTGCACAACCTAACATACTATAATTGCAATTAACGATGTCACGTGGTCCAGTTGATCCATGGCTTCAAGAGAATGTTAAATTCTTCATGTAACGTTGATAATTGTAAGACAAAATCTGCAAAGTTATTCGAAAAGTAATTACTAAAATACATTACCTCTAAAAATTACGAAAACCGACGTCACGTGACCTACACTGTTTGAAATTTCTGTATTAAGGCTGTATTTCTGTATTAATTATTATTACTTATCTGATCCCTACCTTACCGGCACTGTTTTTTCGCTCATCGCATTTCCACATTAATGGAGATATCGAGTTGAGACTTTAAGTAATTGAGTAGAAAGCACTAAGGAACGTTCATCTGGTCCAACTTTTTTATAATTACAAAAAATATGGTTCCGGAAATAAATTGATTTATAATTATTAATGTTTAGAAGTAGGTTAACGCTCCTTAGTGCTTTTTACATAATTACTCAGAGTTTTAACTCGATATCTTATTTAAAGTGGAAATTCGAAGAACGACAAATAAGTGTCGGTAAGGTAGGAATCGGAGAAGTCATGCTTGGCCTTAAACTTCTACTACATGTAATAGATTTTTTTATCAGTAACGCATATTAAACTTAAAACTCTTGTATCTTAAAAACTACCAACATTTATTTAAGTTTTAATGTGTATCAATTTTAAAATATAAAATTAATAAAATTTTTATCAGTATACTTATTTTTATAAATTGCTAGGTAATGGGAGGTTCAAGCGCGATAAATTGGATGATGTATGTACGAGGTAATCGCGAAGATTACGATGATTGGGCTAAGCTTGGTAACCTTGGTTGGAGCTACGAAGATGTGTTGCCCTATTTCAAAAAATCAGAAAACAACGGCGATGATGATGTACGTATGAGTCATATACTTGCGTAAAAAAATTAATTACAAATTATCTTCCTGTTAAATTACTTAGAAAATTGACAATCAGAAATATTTTTTAAATTTAATAAGAAAATACAGTAATATAAAATAATAGTAATGAAAGAACTAGTCTGGTTCAATAACCAGAAATTGGTTCTAGTGTCTAAATAAAAATCCTAACCTTTTAAGATATTGTTTATTTTTGTAGATTTTGGATAATTATTCAAATTTTCATCAAAAAGGAGGATATCTGTCAGTAGAAAGATTTCCATACGAAAGTCCAAATGAAAAAATTATAATAAATGCTCTGAAAGAAATAGGAGTTAAGGAATTAGACATCAATGCTGATGATCAAATTGGTGTAATGAGGCTGCAAATGACATCACAAAATGGAGAGCGTCGAAGTGCGAATAAGGCTTTCATTGAACCAATAAAAGATCGTGAAAACCTTTTCATTGAAACACATGCTCATGTATTAAAGATCATAATTGACCCAGAGACAAAAACAGCAACAGGAGTACAATACACTTCAACAATAACTGGTGAAACTAAAACAATTTCCGCTAAAAAAGAAGTGATCGTGTCAGCTGGTGCTGTCAATACGCCAAAATTACTAATGCTCTCAGGCATAGGACCAAAAAAGGAATTAAAAAAGCATGGGATCAATGTTATCAAGAGTTTGAAAGTTGGGCACAATCTTCAAGATCATGCAGCCATGGGTGGTTTGTTTATCATCTTAAGCAATAAAACTAAGTGCGATAAAAGTCCGAAAGATCGAGAAAAAGACTATTCCAATTACATGGCACATAAAAATGGCCCCTATGCTTCAATTGGATCTGCATCAATCAGTGCTTTCCATAAAACCAACTCCACGAACACGCAGAACGTACCAGATATACAATTCATATTCACTGGAATTAATTTGAAGAAACATAAAATGGCTAGTAATCTTGCCTATTACGATGGAATAAATATTTGTCCAATTTTGCTTCATCCTAAAAGCAGAGGTTACATTCTTCTCAATAATTCAGAACCAATAACAGGAGCTCCTCTTATATATCCTGGATATTTTAAAGAGGATGATGATATACAGATAATGCTTCAGGGATTGCGTTTGGGTTTGAAATTATTCAATACTACAACATTTAAGGATAATGGGTTCAAGTTATTAGAATATCCTTTTCCACCTTGCACAGCCGACAAATATGATAGTGATGATTATTGGATTTGTATGATAAGACAACGGACTAAAACTACTTATCACCCTGTGGGAACATGTAAAATGGGACCAAAAGAAGATCCTGAAGCAGTAGTAGATCCTAACTTACTCGTATATGGAGTAAATGGACTCAGGGTAGTTGATGCGTCTATAATGCCGAATATTGTTCGAGGAAATACAAATGCACCCACAATTATGATCGCTGAAAAAGCTAGTGACATGATCAAGGAAAAATGGTTAGCTGAGAATAGATTAGAATTATTATTTTATTCAATATCATTTTGAACACTTTATCGTTTAGAAACGAATTTTCATATTAAGCTGAAGTCAATTGTATAATATTGTATATGTGAATTACATTTTCTCAATGTTACTAAATTTGTTTTTGATTTCAAATGAAAAAGGAACATATTCTCATGATTCAAAACTAAATTCGAACCCGTATCACTACAAGCTCAAATTCATCTTACCGTCCAAACAAATGTATGATTCAAAATTTCATGAATTCAAAACCGTTCAAACTCACAAAATGCGAAAAAAAAGACCAAATTTGGAAGGTTGACTTCTTTTTTCTTTCATCCTTTTTTGTTGGTTTCTCATAATCGTTCATCCTAAGAAATTTTTTTTGGTCCAAATTTGGTCGTTTTTTTTTTGTTTTTTGAGAGTTCTCAATAAGGAAAAAACAATCGTAGACTTTATTTGAGTAAACGATTTTGCATTTCAACGCTTATCGAATTTTCGATTTTAAATAATATTTTTTAAAATTATAAACAAAAATATGCATCTTATATAAAAATGTAGCGATTCAAATTTGTATATCTTTTTGCATTAAACAATTTTGTATATTATAACGTTTTTTCGTATCTTCTATAGTTTAACTCAAAATGGAATTTTGATATTGACTTTTTTCAAGTTTTAACATACTGTAACTTTCCTAATACTTCTACTTCCATATCCTCTAACTTTTTTGAAAAATTGTCCATATACGATGGAAATATTTACTTCAAAGATAATTTTTACTAAGAAAATTCTAATTATATAAGATAATAAAAAAATTGTTTAAAATATCCCGAATATTTTTTACAGTACACTGTTAGAAATTTCTACCGTAATTCCTCGAAACACGTGACTGGAGTTTTATTTAGTTACAGTTTCGTAAAATTAAGATAGAATTTCAGAAAATTCAGTTACTTTTTAGTAAATTTAAGAAAAAATTTCATAATTTTCAGTTACAAAATGTTGGATATTCCGATACTTTTATCTGGCAATTATGCACTGAGAAAACAGTTTCTTTGAATCAAAGAAACATTTCTTTGATATACGGTAAAAGAAAAAATTTCCTAGAATCAAAGAAAGTTTTGTTAATTCAAAAAAATTTTCTTCGATCTAAAGAAATAGATTTGTTTACATTAAAGAACATTGTTTTGAATCAACAAAACTTTCTTCAATTCAAAGAAAATTTTTCTTTGACCGTATATCAAAGAAATGTTTTTTTGATTCAAAGAAACTGTTTTTTCTGGGTGTCGCACCAGAAATAATTTTACATTTTGGGTAACTGAAGTTTCATGCAGTTACGTGTAACTGAAAAATTTCTTACAGTTTCGTAAATTTATAATAAATTTTATAAAAAATCTATTACAGTTTTGTAGTTTCAAGATATATTTTATGAAAATTCAGTTGAATTTCATATTAAGAAACATTTCAGAAAATTCATTACATTTTTCGCAGATTGAAGATACCTTTACTCAGAAATATCATAAATATCATTAAATTTCAATATACCTTTGAAACGACAAATTTCTGTAAATTTTCGAACATTTCTAACAGTGTATAATAGAAAAACTAAGCAATTTATTAAGAAAAACTCAATAAAAAATCAATAAGAAGAATACAATTTTGCCCTGTTGTTCTTCTGCTGGAAAAGTTTCCTTGATTAAAATTTTATTTCAAGCCATTACAGAAACCTTCAAGATGAATACAAATACATCTTAAATGTAATATAGCTTGAACCAGTGTATACAAACGCCTGTATACCGATAACCTGATTTACACCTGAGTAAATTTCGTCTTTACATACAAATTTGCAGTTGGTTGATTTCTTTGGAATTGCATTTATGTGTATACAACATTAAAGATATAATCCTACCTCTGCTTTCCTGAACAGGAAAAAATCATTTTTCATCGACTATAAATTGACATCGAACTGACATTCTTTGCATCTTGTGTAGTAGTAGTGCACTAAAACTCTTTAGAAATTTGAGTTTTTTATTAAATATTTCTGTGGTTGATTTTCTAGCTATTTCCTGAAAGTTTATTAGTAAGTAATAATTTAAGTGATTCGACAATTTATTGTTTATTTGAAATTTTTTAAGGGGTATTTAAAAATTACAGAAAACTCCTTTTAATACTTTTAGAGCATAAGATCCCCCAGGCTTTACGTAATACTTTTCTATTATTTAATTTTTTCAGTTAACATCTATATTATTTACTAAAATCTTTCCTTTAGAAGTATAATAAAATTTGAGAAATTTATAAGTTCAAAAATTTGTGCAATTGAAAAGAGAATAATGAATTAAAGATTAATTAGAACTTCAATAATATCCCATGAAAATAATAATAATCAAGATTTAATACACATTTTTAAAAAACCTACAGAATCTCCATTTTTCAAATTATATTATAATATTTTATTTTAGAATCATGTCTTGGATTCCACGAAACCTGACAGAGTTATGTACATCTGGCAATACAGTTTCTACTCGTGAACCATCTACATTACTATTTTTTCAGCTTATATACCGGACTTTTGTTACTTCAAAACCTAACAGAAATCCTAATCCAAAATTACCTGAACGATACGATTTTATTATTGTCGGAGGTGGCACAGCTGGGTGTATACTCGCTAATCGCTTAACTGAAGTTCAAGCATGGAATGTATGAAAAATACCCTATTTAATTTTCTTATCATAATTACAATGTTTGCATATTCAGGATCGAATTCAGCTTTAATGTTGTTTTAGATTAGTTTTAAATTTAAAATAGACCTTAAACCCATGGACCAACTGGATCACGTGACTAGATTCCTACCTTACCAGCATTTTCAATTTGTGTAACCCTATTTATGTAAAAAATAAGGTAAAAAGTTGAAAATTTGTGAGTGTAAATGGAATGCATTAAGACAAGTCTGTCTGGTCATAAATGTTTATAATTATAAAAAAAAATTTAAAAGAACTTTGTTTTCATAATTATAAACATTTATGATCAGACGGACTTGTCTTAGAGCATTTCATTTACTCTCCCAAATTTTCAAAGTGTTATCTCATTTTTCACAGAAGTCTGTCTGGTCATAAATGTTTATAATTATAAAAAGAATTCTTTTTTTATAATTATAAACATTATTTATCCTATTCCGATAAAAATTAAGACAGGCAACTGGAAATTTTTATAAAAATGGGGTAAATAATGTTAATAGTTGTGATAAAAATTCCTTTCTTTTTATAATATATAATTATGAAACACAAAATTTCAAAGAAATTTTTTTAATAATTATAAACATTTATGACGAGACAGACCGATATTAATGTATTTTATTTAATTCTACAAATTTCTAGTAACCTGTCTCAATTTTTATAGGAATGGGGTTACACAAACTGAAATGACGGTAAAGTAGGAATCTATTCAAGTGAGCAGGTTGGTCACGTGACAAAATTTTAACTCAAACGAAAATGACAGACGTTCTTTATCGTCTTCTGTTGTATTTCCCAAATTTTCAAAAAGATATTTTGTAAAATAAAAAGTTATCTTACATGAACTTTTACATGAATTTGATCACGTGGTCTGATTGATCCAATGATCAAATAAAATGTTCACTTCATTTTAAATTCTGTATATTATCAGGTACTTCTGTTGGAAGCAGGTATAGAAGAACCAAACATTACTAATGTACCCGCTTTCATGCCCTTGCTTCAAAAATCGAACATTGATTGGGATTTTAAAACACAATCGGAAAAGTAGAAAAATTGATATTTAAAATGGATTAATTTTCCATCTGACTAATCGCAAACATTTACAGGTAATGGGCGGATCGAGTTCAATAGACGGAATGTTATACGTGAGAGGTAATAGAAAAGATTATGATGATTGGTCTGATTTAGGGAACAGTGGTTGGAGTTATGACAGTGTTTTACACTATTTTAAGAAGTCTGAAAATAACCAAGGCAAACAAGTAAGATTTAAGTTAAATAGCCATGTTGAATTATTTATGTGAATAATAAAAACGTATTTTTAATTTTTATAGACTGTGAGCGATAATTCGGATTATCATGGAACAGAAGGTTACCAAACAGAAGAAAGATTTCCTTATCACGATAAGAATTTAAACATCATACTCTCGGCCTTGAACGAATTAAGTTATCTGACTACAGATATAAATGGAGAAGATCAATTGGGTGCAATGATTTTGGAAACGACCTCAAACAAGGGACAACGACAAAGCACTAACAGTGCCTTCATTCGACCGATTAAAGAGACAAGAAATAATTTATTCATCGAAACTGAAGCTTACGTGACAAAAATCATTATTGATCCAGAAACAAAGAAAGCCACTGGCGTAGAATATACCTGCACAAATGATAATATTAAAAAAACAGCGAAAGCTGAGAAGGAAGTAATTATTTCTGCTGGTAACATTAAATCAGCACAGTTACTGATGGTTTCAGGCATAGGACCAGTTGATGATCTTCAGGGGAATGGTATCGCATTAGTGAAAAATTTGCCAGTAGGGTCCAGCTTTTATGATCATGTAAAATTCAGTGGGCTGTATATTTTAATGAATAATAAGACCATAACCGAAACAACTTTTGAGCAAAAAAAGAAAGATCTGGAGCATTACTTAAAAACTCATACAGGTCCATTGTCTGGAGAAGGAGTCCCAACAGTAGTGGCTTTCGGGAAAACAGAACTTGAAGATAGTGATGATGTACCTGATGTTCAGTTGTCATTTGTAGGAGTACAGCTAGGAGTGAATAAAAGCAATTATGTTACGGCCTATTATGATGCTGTCCTTTGTTATCCAATTTTGCTTGCACCCAAAAGTAAAGGGTATATCAAACTAAATGCTACAGATCTAGTCTGGGGAGCACCTTTAATTTATCCGAAATATTTAACAGAAGATATTGATGTGCATAGCATGATATAGAAGCGATACGAATGGGTCTTAAATTATTTAATACTAAGTCTTTTAGAAAAAATAATTTTACTCTGTACAAGTCATCTAAAACATCTTGTGATAGTTTAGATCACAGTAGTGATGAATATTGGGTTTGCATGTTGAGATTATATTCAGGAGCTGGTGCAAATGCTGTTGGAACTTGCAAGATGGGATCTGAAGATGATCCTGAAGCTGTGGTGGATTCAAGATTAAGAGTTCATGAAATTGAGAGTCTGAGAGTAGTTGATGCATCGATTATGCCTACTATTCCCCGAGGAAATATACACGCACCCACGATGATGATTGCTGAAAAAGCTGCTGATATGATTAAAGATTATTGGTTTATAAGGTCGATATGGTAAGTTCCGTTATCACGGAGAGTGATACACTCTTTTAATTATCGACATAATCGACTAAAATCATTTGGAAAAATTAGTAAATAGTTCATGATATATCCGTAGCCAAATAGGCGTGAATAGATTCTGTGAGAAAAGTCATGTGGAACCTCCGTAGCTTAGATGATAAAGCATTCGACCGGCAATCGAAAGGTCCTGGGCTCGATACCCAGCGGAGTGGAAATGTTCCTTTTTTCACAGAAAAATTTTTCAAAGTAATTTGTATCCTTTCTGAGGAATTTTATTGTATGCATTAGAGTTAAATGATTAGATATAATTAGTTACCAAACTTATTTTATATAATTGATTCATCTAATACATATAAGTGTGATTTTACTATTCAACTGTAACTATCACTATGCTCTAAATTTTCATTTTTATTTAGGCTGTGATTAGTAGAACAGAGCAAAGTTGTTTTTGGAAATAAAATTGCCATTTCATGACCATTTATATTATTTTTTGTTTCAAATAAACCTATTTTATTAAGGAAATCGTACTTTAAAAAGAGTTTTGTGGATTTTCGTTCAAAAAAGAAAAATGACAAAACAGTTTTGAAATTAAAAGAACGAAAAATGTTCTGGCTGGAATATTACGTTGGCGACATGAATTGAAATACTTATAGTATCAAAATGAATATCAATTCTAATCAATATAATCAATGAATAAGAGGTTCTGTCAGAGTTATTACAATTTGAAATTAAAAATTTAGCAAATTTTTTCCTTAAGACCGTATAGTAGGCTCTAACATTACATTTTTCTCCATTCTTATCTTCTCCGAAAAATTCATTAAAATTATTATTTTATTAATAAAGCGGTCGTAAATAACTGGCGATGACAGACCTCACCACGCGGCCTTAAGAAATATCATAATTCAATTCAACTCAATTTACATTCTGATGAATATAAAGATTGACAACGTTCTTTGCAGATTTTCAAAGATAACAGGGAATGGGAACATTTTTTGCAGAGGCAAATACTTTATTTGGTCGTATTTTATTGATGCTCAGACGACATAAAAGATAAGATATTTTTCTTTGTGGTAGGAAGAAGGAAAGCATGTTATTTAAGAGATCATATGGATTTAAAAGTCTAATTCACATTCAAGTATTTCTATACGTCTTTAAAAATTAGTTGTTACTTCTAATTATCTTCGAAAAGTGACAATATATATCAGTAAATATACAGAGTTAACCAGGATTCGCAACCGATTCTTCATAAATGTTTAATTCTGTATTTTAAAATAAGTCATGTCTTGGATTCCTGACAAATCGGGCGAGTCATGCACAATTGCTAGCACAGCTTCAATTTGTGAACCATCGACAATAATGTTTCTAAAACTGATATACCAAATTTATGGCTCTACAAAGCACCGTACGAAATCGAAAAAATCTATCCCTGAAGAATACGATTTCATTATCGTGGGAGCTGGCACAGCTGGATGTGTAATCGCTAATAGATTAACTGAAGAAAAGAAATGAAGAGTGGACATTCAAAAGGGCGTAACCCACAATTTTTCAAAAGTCGTTTTTTTGGCTACAAAAATTCTTGAGGTTAATGCCAATACAATAGCGCAAACGATTTTTTTTTTCCCAATCGGAAATATTTTTATTTTCGACTTGGAAATCAAAAATCTGTATCTCGAGGTGTACTGGCGATCAAAAGGGCGTATCCCAACATTAGCTCTTATGGGAAATCCGGGTTTTTTTTTGAGCGTCAGGTTGTTTTGTTATTTTTGTACAGATTGTGGTATCTAGCGTCGTCACCGAGTAGTGTAAACCTTGTACATCAGCTTCCTGAGAAATTCCGGTTTATTTGCGTCTATCTGTGTCCTACCACCGATTTCGTGCGTGTGCGACATGGACGCTCGTCGAATTTTGCAATAAAAAGTGTTGTGTTTTTGAAAAAACCAGTTTTTTCACAAAAAGGTATTGTTGCTCATATCCTCGTACACATTTTGATGTATTATAATTATCATTATTCCTTCTAGAAGTCCAGTTATGGCGAATAAAAAGAATAAAAAAATAAAATAAATTAAACCTAAAAAACCAATTTTTTCACTTGAATTTTCAAAAATTGAAAAACATTTTGACAATACGTGTGAAGAATAAAGAAAAAATAGAAAAAACCGAAAATTTATATGCATTTTCTCATTAATTACCAGCGAAAAAAAAGAAACAACGAGAGGGCCGAGACGAGATACGCCCTTTTATAACTTTACGGGCGAATATCTACCGAAGTATCAATTTTAAATCAACCGCCTCACGGGTTTCGACACTTCCCTATGTAATTAGCAACATATCCGAGTAGCAGATTTTTCGGTTAAAAATTGTCGAAATGGGAACGTTTTTGTGCCGCCGTGTAAAATTTCAGAAATGTCGGTTACGCCCTTTTGAATGTCCACTCTTCAAATGGAAAGTACGTAAGAACTATGTTTCAGTTTCAAATAAAATTTCATTAATACTTTCACTCCATCCTTTCCGGAATAATGTTGTAATACACAGATAAAAACCTTGATATAATAAGAATAAAAATCCTACTTTTAAGGTTCTTTTGTTAGAAGCTGGCATTGAAGAATCGAAGGTTACTAGTGCACCTGCTTTTGCAAATATACTTCAAAATACCAACATTGACTCGAATTTTCGAGCTCAACCAGAAAATTCATCTTGTTTGTTAACTAAAGGCTGCACATGGGGGTATGGAAAAGTAAACAGTAAACACTCTCTTCATATTTTTCTCTCATAAAATAGGTAAATGAAGTTCGCAACGTTGCTGTAGCAACGAAAAAGTAATTTTTGAGCATTTGAGATTGAAGACGACAAACATCCCCGCTGGGTTTGGGGATGAATTTTTTCCCCTAATTAACTGACACTAAATGTTACAATATCCAGTCTTAAAATTTTAGGTATCGAGCATAGTTTGATTTTCGAAATTTTTTATTCATATTTTTGGGCATTTGGGGTTGACAACGACAAAAATCCCCGCTAGGTTTGGGGATGAAAATTTTCTCCTAATTAATTGGCACTAAATGTTACAATATCCAGTCCTAAAATTTTAGGTATCGAGCTTAGTTCGGTTTTTTTTTTTTTTTTTTTTTTTTACGTTTTTCGGTATTCAAGGGATGAAATGCATGCGGATGGGTTGTTTTTGTGCTATATTGCTATTTAGACTTGATTAAAATAGATTTGAACGACTAGAACCTTTTTTTTTTTCCTAAAATTGGAATTTTACTTTTTCGTTGCTACAGCAACGTTGCGAACTTCATTTACCTCATAAACTAAGATCTAAAAATCCAAATAATTTATGAAAACTAAATTTCTGAAAAGATTTATTCTAATTTCATACGATTTTGTTATTAATAATTGGCTTTAGAGTCCAGAAATCATAACTCAGAAGGTTACATACTTTCAAACGTTTCGACTTTAATCGGAGATCATCAGTGATGTTTATTTCTAAAATATTAAAAAAAAATTAATAAAATATTGCACATATGAGCCCTAGTTTGGAGTAAACTTTGGTAATATGAAAAAATGTGAAATAATGTAAAAAAAAACATGAGAAAATATACATAAAATTATCCAGAAAAATATCAATAAAACACCTAAAACTTGCGTGGGAATAAAAATCAAATTTTAGCAACTAACTTTAAGATACTTCAACTAAAAACTAGAATATATTTGTGTCTAAATGTTACTGAAGATATAGGTGCAGGGGCGCAGCTAGGAAGGGGCAACTAGGGCAATCTGCCCCGGGCCCCGCGTTGACCCTATTGAATGCGGTGAAAAAAAAGGAATTCAATACCATAAAAGCGAGAAACAAATGTTGTGAATTTTTGATGTAGACATCGAAACAGAAATTTTGTGACTCGTTCAAGTAGAGAAGTATTGATGAAAGATTTAAGAAGAAAGGGCCCCCTACATTTTTTTGCCCCAGACCCCAAAATGTCTAGTTGCGCCCCTGATATATAATATAAAATTACAAAGGATTATTTATGCAAAAATAGCTATAAATTGCTAATACGAATTCTAATGTTGCAATATTTTTTTCTTAAATAAAAAACTTCTGAAAAAAATGTGTTCTGATAATGGGATGTCTAACTTTTCCAATCTCATCAAAATTTGGAATTTTAAAAATGAACTAACCATATATAATGCAGTATAATGTAGGAAAAAACTGAGAGATTGTAATTTCCTAAGAAAATTGTAATTTTAAAAAAATGTTCCTTTTTTGTTTCCTGGCAGCCCACATATTTTGATATAGCACATGTGTCACTACAAAGTTTAATAAATTACAGTTGATGGGAGGATCAAGTGCAATAAGTGGTACGTTGTATGTAAGAGGCAATCGAAAGGATTATGATACATGGGCTGACTTAGGAAACATTGGTTGGAGTTATGAGGATGTATTATACTACTTCAAAAAATCTGAGGACAACAGGGATAAAGATGTAAAGTAAAACACTCAATAATATGATAAAAATCTAACAATCTGCAAGTTTAGTGTTTAAACATTTAGTAATAAATTATCATTTCTGCAGATTGTGGAAAATAATCCTGAGTACCACAATAAAGGAGGATATCAAACAGTAGAAAGAATTTCGTATGAAGATGTAAACATAAAAAAGCTAATTAAAGCTTTAGAGGAAATTGGTTACAATTCCGTGGATATAAATGCAGAGAAACAATTAGGAGCGATGATTTTACAAACATCATCGAAAAATGGGGAACGCCAGAGTACAAACAATGCATTTATTCGACCAATTAGAAAGAAAAGATCTAACTTATTTATTGAAACAGAAGCTTATGTGACGAAAATCATAATTGATCAAAAAACAATAAGAGCAACAGGTGTCGAGTATAATTCCACTAATGAAAATAAAACGAAAGTTGCGATCGCCAAAAAGGAAGTGATTATTTCAGCTGGTACTATTAAGTCACCTCAAATACTAATGGTTTCTGGAATAGGGCCAGCTGAAGAATTTCAGAAACATGGTATCACATTAATTCAGAACTTATCAGTAGGAATGAATCTTGAGGATCATTTGACGTTCATTGGAATTTTCATTCATTTGGATAACAAAGCTACAAAAAACACAACATATAAAGAAAAAAGAAAAGATTTGCTCAAATATTTTCTAGAACAAAAGGGACCATTATCATCAATAGGTTCGCAAATCATCTCAGTGTTTAGTGTTTTAGTATAAAGAAAGTCTCGATACCCCTAGTATTCAATTTTCCTTTATAGGAACGAAAATTTCTGACTTATATTTAAGTCCTATCATGCCCTATTATGATTCTATTCTCATTTATCCTACATTGCTCACACCTCAAAGTAGAGGAATTATCAAACTGAATGATACTGATCCGGTCTGGGGTTCTCCTTTAATATATCCTGGATATTTACATGATAGTATAGACATAAAACGTATGGTAGAAGGTATTAAAATATGCCTTAAACTGTTTAAGACCAAAACGTTCCGTGAAAATGATCATAAATTGTATGATATTCCGCAATCACCTTGTAATCATTTAAAGTTCAATAGTGATGATTATTGGATCTGCATGCTGAGGGTAAAAACAGTACCTGGTTCTCATGCAGTTGGAACTTGCAAGATGGGAACTCAAAATGATTCAGATGCTGTGGTGGATCCTAGATTACGTGTTTATGGAATTGATGGTCTTAGAGTTGTTGACGCATCCATAATGCCTATAATTGTGCGGGGAAATACAAATGCACCGACAATTATGATTGCTGAAAAAGCTAGCGATATGATCAAGAACGACTGGAAAGACAGTTTTCTCTAGCGCATCAGTATAAATTAGTTATTTATTAACAAAAATAAAAAAAACTCCAATATATTAGTATTGCTAATTCTTATTTAGAAGCACTGCATTTTTTAAATTGATTCGGCCATACTAATGTCTTTTTCAAAAGAGATCTACATTGTTTACATAAAAAAAGGTACAAATTAATATAATTATTTTTGTTGATTGTTTTCAAATTGGAATAAATTTGCTGAGTACGAAAACTTTTAACGAAGATGTATATACACAGTATGACAAATAAGTTCCGAGACTCAAACTATAATTGAGTAACTAATAGCGCCATTTAAGTGTTCAGACCGACGCTTGAAAGCTGTGACATTCCTCTATCAAGTAATAGTAGTTTTATTTTAATCGGTTGATAAATAGCAAAGTTATGACAGTTCTCCTAAAACAACTTTTTGGCGATGTTGAAATACTAACACGGAACAAAGAGCAGCTATTAAATTTCACGCAAAACTTGGTAAAAATGCATCAGAAACATTCTGGTTGATGCAGAAAGTGTAGGGCGATGATTGTTTGAGTATAGCAAATGTTTTTCTGTGGCATAAACATTTTTTGGAAGGCAGAGAGAGGTTAGAAGATGATAATCGTGAAGGACGGCCAATTTCAGCAATGCTCATTATATTCTGCGATAGCAAAGGAATTATCCACAGGGAATTCGTTCCAACTGGCCAAACAATTACTGGCGCATATTATCTCAAAGTTTTGAAGCGTCTGATGGCCAGAATCCGTCGTATTCGACCCGAATATCATGATCCAGAGACCTAGTCTCTGTTGCAGGATTTGTCTATTATTGTCAAAATTTTATTACTCCAATCGCAAATCAATTTTTTTTAATTTTTCAATCAAATTTTCGCCTGGCTAGTTACCCATCCACAGACTTTCGGTGTGGGTAGTACTACACGGAAAAAATTTGTCGCTTAAAAAGTTATCGACTTTGTGTAATACTCGTGGATAGGTTAGAAAGTCGACTAAATATTATGAGCCTCCTTATTGAAGAATATGATAGATAGTCGCTGAAAATGTAAAACGTAAATTCGAAAGTTTAAGTGACAGTCGCGGAAAATTTAAAACACCGTGGGTTGGGTTCCATTGTCTCTAAACCCTCTAAACCTGACATCGAAAGTCTAAGTGACAGTCGAAGAAAATTTTGAACAGTGTAAAAAGGAAAATATTATTTTCCTGCACTTATATAGTTAATTATTTTTCACTTTTACATTACCTATATAATCCTAATATGAACTTGCCATTATATTTAACACTGTACATTACAGAAACGCAATTTTTTATAAAACACTTCGCAGCACCGAGAATCGAACGCTCGCACGCACGCACGCATCCTAACCTAATTCTAATCGCACGCCTTAACCCGCATAGCCGATACATGTCACGGAGACTTGTGTAAAATATTTGGATCACATTCAGAGTTTGAAGGCAAATCTAAAATAATAGATAAATTTCAAATTTGACGTAATACACTTTATCAAGGTAAACATATACTTACTCGGAACTAATTCTTCAATGTACGCTTCAATCCAGATTCAAACGAAACCAAACGACACGTAATCTCAAAATCTAACCAAAATTATTACAAAAACATAAAGCTGAGCTGCATTGTCTGCTGTGCGATGCTACGAATTACGTTTCTGCGCATCGCTTTTTGCGACTGTCGAAGAAATTTTAGAAGACGGCATATAAAATCTGATGGACTTTAGAATACAATTTACAAAACTATTTGTTTGAATTACTTTAATTTCAAATTATTCGATAGTCTTTTAAAATCTATGACAAATGAATCCAAAGATTATGAAACTTTTCATTACTTCTTAGAAAAGATCAGTTAGTGTTTAAAATACTTTTATAATAGTAAATACGCGACTTTTTTTCTTCGACCTGGTTTTCTAAAAGTTATTCGACTTTTTTCTACTATTTCCTAAAAGTCATTGAAACCTTACAAGACTTTCTCTGATTTTACTTTCTGTCCACGACTCTTCGAATAGTCTGTTAAATTTTAAGCGACAAATTTTTTCCGTGTATCCACCATACACAGAGAAAAATAGCATCTGGTCATAATGACTAGGAATAATGTAGCTGGAAATAAAAAGTGACTGTAACGAAGGAGACTTGTTGTCGCTACTTGACCCATGGCTACAGCAACGTGATTTGTAACCATGGTAGCCATATTCTGAATACCTGGTCGTGGCGACTAGTTAACATCGTTGAAATTGTCCTTAACTCTTAAACCTAGCTATGAGAACTTGAAACATTGAGTTGTCATAGCTAGAATAACGTAGTCGCTATAACCAGTGCAGCAAACTTTACACTCGTTGAATCCGCTGTGTATTGTTTCGAGTAAAGCATGTTGTTTTTCATAGCATCTGATAGCAACTCTTTTGAGAATTTGATTTGATGTGTCGAGCGGTTCGAAACTGTGATTTTAAATCCTACTACTTTTAAAGTTTCAACCCGCTCTACAGATGCCGACAAACAGATTTTCAAAAGAGGTGCTATGAAAAATACAATGTTCCACGTAGTGATTTCATGCATTTGATTTTAGGAATTTGATTTAACATAACTTTATAGTTGACACTTACATATAGTGACTGTGACAACATTACATAGTCGCTGTGACTACATTAGTTAGTCACTGCGACCACTTTTAGTACCTACATTGACAGGTCAACCATTGCTTGAATTCAACCACAAAAAGTAGTTAAGGACATTTTCAACTACATATATCACGTCACTATGCCCAGGATATTTTCTCAGTGTACCCACCCCTTCCGCCGGCCCTGGTGGCAGCTACAGTGTCCACCGTTTGTACTCGGCATAGAAGGAAGACATGGAACACATGACCAGGACAGCGATATTATGCATGAAACTTATAACATAATTTTTTTTTTAATTCTGCAAATGATGCATAATGAATTGCTGCATGTAAATTTACCTCCGATTGTTTCGTTTCACGATAATAAAATTCCAAAATTGGACCTCGTTTTCGGCTCTCAGGGGTGGCGTAATCCCTTAAGTAAAATATTTATTTTACATAATTTATCTCACACCCCAAAAAAATACATTGTGTTGAAAACTAGAGATTTTAAGTATCCGGTAAAATACTGTAATGAACCGAAAAAAAACATATCTCGGATATTTTACACGCACAAGCTGTAATTTATATTGCAAGTTTTAATACGTAATCATACAATATGGTCGATTACTGAAGCCTGAAAATTGCTACCAATCTTATAAGAATAAATATTATTATTGAAATAACTCACTTAGGAAGCGATTTTCAACGAAAATATAAATCTGTAAAATACATTTTATCTGACTACGACCTTAAGATTAATTTTTTTGTGCGTGTATGAACTATTATCGTGTTGTCGGATTCCCTCTGCTCAAATCCAAACAAATATTTGAGATAAAACTGTATACGGAGTTGCCAGATTAAGTGACTTTTCTGAATTGATTGACTTGAACTGTGGTTGCGGTAACAAGAAATTCGAAAAGTAAACGGAGGATAAATTGGACAATTTTTTCTAGCAGGTGAACGATTTTCGGAATTTGTGTTTATCATAATTTCAGTAAATGGAAATTTAAAATACTAGTGGTTTTTCGAGAAATTGGAAGTAAATTTCAAATTAGTGTAAAAAGAATATTATCGGTTACATTTAAATTTAAATATCTTACTCCAATGTGATTGGATGTTATTGTGTTGTTATAAATGTTATTGTGTGTGTTATTGAAGTATAATCTAACTGCTTTTATTTTGATTTTCTGTGATCGAGAATTTGTTAACTTAATTCTTTTATATTCTGATTTTTGAAAAATAAAAGAATGTTAAAAATAAAAATATCTAACAATTTGATAAAAAATGTAATGTAATTAAAAACTGAAGGTAAAGTAACGTTCGTAAATACCTTATTTTCAATTTGAAATTAGGCTTTAAAAAAATTGATATTATTATTTATTGTACTATAGATTAAATAGTATTTTTCTCATTATAAAAATATACGAATAATACAATCAGCAAATTGAAATATATATTTGCTTGAATAAAAATAATAATTTCAGGCGAAAATGTGGGCCCTATCCTCAGACATAACGTCAAGATGCTCTCAAAATTTAACAATTTCATCTTGTCAAAGCACATTCTGTGCTTTTTTATTACTAATTTCAACTTTATATAAAGAAGAGAAAATAAAAAGACCAGAAATGGATTTAAAGCTGAATTCCGATATTATAATTATTGGAGGCGGTACAGCTGGCTGTGTGCTGGCTAACAGGTTATCTGAGATTACCAATTGGAATGTACGTATATTATTTTCAATTTCTATCCATTTTTGTTTTTTGTTTTTTGCGTAGGGCCACTTTCTTCTTATTTTCTTCATTTAAAAATTATTAATGATATATATAATAAAACGTATAGAGAATCAGTTGGAAAAAATCAAAAGTAAAATTTGTTTGTAGAAATTTCAGTAATCAATGATGATTATTTTATCTTCATTCTTCTTCTTGTTGAATTATTGTATAGAAGAGTCAAAAAAATTCGAAATTTTAATTTATCAAATCCCGGACGTTAAAAAGGATTGGTAAACATCTTTCAACTCATATCATTAAGAAGTTTAATTATTTTCTCTTAAAAGAGTTTTGATTTCTTATTTTATAGATTACCTTAGTGGAGGCGGGTTCAGAAGAACCAAAAATAACAGAAATTCCTAGTCTTTCTTCTTTTTTGTGGAAAAGTAATCTTGATTGGTTGTATAGATCACAACCTGAAAGAAGAGCATGTGGCGTAACTGGAGGTTATTGCCAATTATCCCTTGGAAAAGTTAGTGCTCGCTTTAATACATAATCATTTATTAATATATAACAATCTTAGTAGATCATTTTAATTATTATACTAGTATTTTCTATCTAATTATAAATATATTATTAATATTGATCTTTTACGTCTGAGGATTATGGTGATTTACACATCCTTAGAGAGGAACATAAAAACAACATTAAACTCAATCAAAAATATCAGAATGTCATCAACAAACACATCTTGGAAAATAAAAATACCAATTTTCACACGAAATTTTATGGAATGATTTCAAAATTGTCCACGAAGAAAAAAATTTTTATCAAAAATATTTCGCTGAAATGGTTTTTATAAAAAAAGAAAAAAACAATAGTCTAAACAAAGTCTCCGATTTGGAACATTTCAACCAATCTTATAATTCAATTTTGGAATTCCTTTTGCAATTTGAAATCACGAATTCCCACTTTTCTACGTTGGTCTCTGATTCTTATACTTAAAATTTAATTTTAAAGTTGACGTGTTTTAAACAAAAGTTTGATTGACATACCATTGTATTTAACTTATGTGTTTTTTCTGATTATCATCGATTTTAAACCAAAATTGACATGTATATAAATCGGTTTTAAATATTGATGATAATAAGGCAGAGCCTTGTGCTCTTACTTTCAAATATTTTACACATATTCTTTATCTACACAATAAGCTTAAACTTCTGTCTAACTTTATGTTCTACTCAACTATTAAATCTTTTACTACATGAATCATAAATATACTATATTTTTACAGGGAATGGGTGGATCAAGCTCTATTAATATGATGAAGTATGTGAGAGGTAATCGCGAAGATTACGATGATTGGGCTAAGCTTGGTAACCTTGGTTGGAGCTACGAAGATGTGTTGCCCTATTTCAAAAAATCAGAAAACAATACCGATCAAAAAGTAAATACTAAAAAATTCAAATATTAATATTTTTACCCATTTATTCTACATATAATAATTTTTTGAAAATTCAGAGAAACATCCTATCCGTATAAAATAAATGTTTTAATTATATATCAACCAAATTAATTTTTATTTAATCAATATATAAAGAAAACATTTATTGAATACAAAAAAAAATTTCCTTGGGTGTATTGCAGTGGGTTACCAAATTATAATATTCACTTTATTTTTATTAGTCGCATAAAATCTCCTAATACTGATAATACTCACATTAAAATTTTTCCCTAAAAATAACATGAAAGACGTAAAAATTATGCATACAACGACCTCAAGTTTCTGTCAATTATTGATAAAGATATTGTGAAAAAAGTCAAGATTTCAAACTTTTCTTAATTTATAAATAATTTACTAAATAATTGATGTTTTTTAGATGTTCTTCGACTCATTTTAAAAATATATTTACGTAGAATATAAAAAACATGCTAAAAAATTATACTAATTTTCCCTCTAGATTCTGAAAAAGTCTAAACTTAGAACAAAAAAGGCAAAGAAATTCAACCTTGCAAAATTATTTATAAAAAAATACTAAAAATAATTTTATTCAATTTTTCAAGAAAATTTAATTCATTCTTGTGGCTTATCACTTTCATGTATTTTTTAAATCCTTTTTATAAGTATTAGAATTTTTTCAATTGTTACGCCTTTTTGTTTTAAGTTTAGATTTTTCCAGAATCTAGGGGAAAATTAGTATAATTTTTTGGCACGTTTTCTACATCCTACGTGAATTCACCTTCAAGATGAGTGAAAGAAAATCTAAAAATATTAATTATTTCAGGATTCATTCATAATTTTTTTTTCTTCTTATATTAAAAATATATCTCATCCTGATCCAATATAAAGTTTGCATTATTAATTATTTATACATCAGTTCCTAAAAATCCATTAAAATCATGTTCATGCCTACAGATAAACAAAAATACCAAATATCATGGAATTGGTGGATATCTAACTATTCAAAGCGATCCCAAGTTAGACAAGAATATTGAAATATTAATGCAAGCCTTTCTCGAAATGGGTCATAAAAACGTAGATATAAATGGTGAAGAGCAACTAGGAGCCACAATATTACAAACAACTGCAAAGGATGGAATACGTCAAAGTACAAATACTGCATTTATTCTACCGATCAAAGAGACAAGAAAAAACCTGATAATTAAAACTCATGCCACTGTAAAAAAAATCTTAATTGATAATGTAAAAAAAAGAGCTATTGGATTAGTCTATACAAGTCCTGATGGAGTTACAAAACAAATTTTCGCGAAAAAGGAAATTATACTCTCAGCTGGAGTATTCAACTCGCCAAAGATTCTGATGCTTTCTGGGATTGGGCCAAAAAATGATCTTAAGAAGCATAACATCGAAGTCATACATGATTCACCTGTAGGCAAAAACTTACAGGATCATGTCAGATTTAATGCTTTGTATTTCTCTCTGCCAAGTAATAATTCTCAAATAAAAGGCTGCGACAAGCAAAAAAGTGATTTAAATTATTATTTTAAAACACACAAGGGTCCACTTTCGTCTATTGGGCCAAATAGTGTCTCTGCATTTCTACAAACACAATATGCCAATAAAACCACCGGAATACCAAACATAAAACTAGTTTTTTCTAGCCTTCTCACTGAACATCTATTCAATAAATCTGATAATTGCAATTCTAATTTATTGTCTCAGATATACTACGATGCGATTAGCCTTAACATCGAAGTTCAAAAGCCTGAAAGCAGAGGCTATTTGGAATTGAATGATCAAGATCCAATGTCTGGTTCACCTAAGATTTATTTGAATTATCTGAAAAGTAGGAGAGATCGGGACGTAATAATGAGGGGAATTGAAATGGCATCTGCCATTATTGAAACGAAAACTTTCAAAGAAAATAAATTTCATTTGATCCGACAACGAGGTTGTGAAAAATGGAAATTTAATAGTAAAAAGTATTGGCAATGTATGATAAAAAAATATGCAGATTCTGCATATCATTATGTGGGGACTTGCAAAATGGGTTCTAAAGATGACCTTACAGCAGTTGTAGATCCAAGATTACGTGTTTATGGAATTGATGGTCTTAGAGTTGTTGACGCATCTATAATGCCTATAATTGTGCGGGGAAATACAAATGCACCGACAATTATGATTGCCGAAAAAGCTAGTGATATGATTAAAGAAGACTGGTTATGATACTCACACTAAAAGTAGAAAACAAAAAATATTAAATAGAATTTATTTAATTATAATAGTATATTATGTGCCTAGGCGCATAATGAGGATTATTACGCGACGAGCGACAATGCTCGCAGGAGATCGAAGCAAAGGCATAGTCGAGGCTTAGGTGAGGCGTAGCTGAGGCAAAGCCGAGACGAAGCCGAGGCGCGATCAGTCCTGCGAGCATTTTGAGCGAGCCTCGTAATTACCCGAATTGTGTGCATTGGCGCATATCATATTTTATGTGACTTCGGCGCATTTACGAGTTATTCTGCGTACACTCGAATCCAATCTGAAAAGGTCGAAATTGCCGTGATTATCGCCCATCTCACTTAATATTTCGCGAATACTTCCGGCCATTTTGATTATCTCGATCTTGTGTAGTATTAATTATAGACTTATATTTCACATAGATCAAATAAACAAAAGAGATTATTTTTAAAAATGTAAATTTTTGTTTGTAAATAAAAGAATTCTTTTTAGTTTCTTTGTTCATTCCTGAATATTTTACAGATAAATAAAACCCGAGGTTACATTACAAGATGCAACTTTAGTATTCAAATAAAGGATTTTCAAATTAGAGGTTTCATTTTGATTTATAAGAAAAACGCGTGTTTTTTGTGAAAAATCATTTGATTTTTATCTCATTGGATAGCGGAAGGTTTGCCATTAATAATAAAAAGCAATATCACCATAAAAATTCATTAATCATGGTTCGATAGCGCTAACCATTCACCGAATCAGCCGCTCCAGCTTGATTTTCAAAAAAATATGGCCCAATGATCCCTCCTGCCCAAAAACCACACCAAACAGTTACACGTTGCGGATAGAGAGGCTTTTCAATAATCATTTTTGGGTTTTTCGAGCCCCAAATACGACAATTCTGCTTATTAACCTAGCCTTCAGGGTGAAAATGAGCCTCATTACTCATAATGATTTTTCGGTGAAATTTAGGTTCATTTTTACCATTTTTGTAGTGAATTTTAACAATTTCAATGTGTTGGTGAAGCGTGTATCGTTCCATTTTTCTTAATGTCATAGTTTTTAATTGTCATCTGTCAAAAAATGACACCTCTTATTATGACAACTGCCAAAATAGCGGGCTATTTAAAATGAAACCTCTAATTGGAAAACCCTGTATTTATAATCAATAAAAATGGTACACCAAAATAAAGTCCAAAAAATTTTAGTCCAAAGAAATTCTAAATCCCAATAATTACTAATTTTCATGTAAAATTTCTATATTTCAAAACATTTTTTGCTATTTTGGAGTTATTTTCTTACAAAATTGTATTTTATCAAAAATAACTTTTTTGATTTGAATTTTTACTTCCTAAAATTAGTTAGTCTTATAGTTCTTGATTCACCTTTTCTGTATCAATGCTGCTTCCAGTTATAATTGAAATGTTTTTGCAACAAAAGTAATCATTTATCTACAGAAACTGTAAATCGTTGATTCCTATTATTTTAATTATTTACTCTTCCAATATGCGAATAGATTTTGAACGAATGAAGCGTTTCATTCTGAAGTAATAAACTACTATATCAACATTACTCGTACTAGAGAAAGGTTTATCACTTTACCCTTTTTTAATTAATTTTAATCCTTGCGAGAATTTTTGAACTCATATCTATGGAAAACGAGATATCCAGTTCAAGTTTTTTTTTGTAATTATAAAAACCTAAGAGCTTAGAGACCTTCTTTAATACCTTTTATTTAATTTCGTACATTTTGAACTAGATATCTCATTTTCGATATATATGAGTAGACAAAAATGCCGGTAAGGTAGGTACGTCGGTAATTGCAATTGCAGTATGTAAAGTTATTAAAAACTGATGTAATTAACGGCATCACGTGGTCTTATTGATCCATGGCAACTTATTTTGAATATAGATAGTTACTTAATTACATTTTTTGTTTAGGAAAAAAATATTGTGAAATATGAATAATTTGTAAAATCATACCAAAACGATGTAAAACTTACGTGGCTGAGATATAGTGAAACTAACCTGAAACACAAAAAAAAGTTATAAATTTATTAGTTTTTTGATTAATGCAAGAATACATATATAGATCTACACTGCTGTACAAAAGTCGCCAGGCACTTGTTTTTAACTATTCACATAAAAGCTTCTAATTTATAAAATACCTGACAATGAAGTCTTTCCTTATAATAACATGGAAGGTGAAAAATTCTGCTTTAATGACCCCAAAATGAAATGTTTTAGTCCATTATTAACGAAGATATTGCAAAAAAGGCAAGATTTCGAAGTTTTCTTGAATTTTGAATAACTCTTGAAATAATTAATACACCGAAAAAATAGCATACTTACTTCTAGTATGTCGACATACTAAAAATTTCCTCTAACCTAATATTCTAGTCTTTAGTACATTTTCCTATAACACGGGTAAATGTCCTCTTATTTTCAGTATGTGTCGTCTCAAATTTAGTACATATCCCCATACTGTGGAAAGGTGCCTATCAGAGATATCGTAAACTAATAAGTAACATGACCGGTCAGTGAACAGATATCTGATGTGCAGTATGCGCCACGTGGTGCTAAGAACACTAAAATCAACTAAAATGGACACTGTGGAAATGTGGTTGAAAAACAATAATTTAGAAGAGCTTATTGATAGATTTTCAAGTAAGTTTATATAAAATGTTATATAAAAATAGAGAGGAAAATAAGAAAATTTTTAAACTTGATTTTTATCCATTTACAAAAAATATTTTTGGTAAAACATAGATAATATAATTAATGTTCAGAGAAAATGAAAATCCGGCTTATTTTTCTCAAGTTTTTAATATATTAGGTCAAAAACTAACTAGCATGCGAAGGTTTCGGGGCCTCACGAGTAGTTATACAATGCCGGTTCTAGATGCAAATTCCTGTAACCGACATTTACCGACATCGAGAAGCTTCGATTGGTTCTGTTCCAAGCTAAGTCTGGAAGTTTCAAGAAGGAGTTCGAAGCATATGACGTCACACTATACCCTTGATAAATTGTTTATTAATGAATGAGGGTGGGGGTGGGGTGGGGTGGGGGTCATCTCTTTCGGGAAACATTTATTTCAAAGACTTTAGGAGTTGGTTTAACCTCTGTACGTATGGAATGTAAAGGACAAATGTTAAAAAATATTTCCTGGAAAAATAAAGGCATGTGACGGACAAATATTGAAAAATATTTCTCAGAAAAATAAAGGCATATGGTTAATTTAAACGCTCTCAGGATGTTTAATGTAATAAATTTGATAAAATTTTTCTGATTAATTTAGACGTGGGGTATGTGTGAAATGATTTCGTTTTTAGAGCTTGGATTGTTTATGCTAATAAAATTGATATGACATCTCCCAGTTAGACTGCAGTAATCTGATATCTTACGTTTATGACATTAAATCACATTCGGGATATGTGAACAATAATACCCCTCTTTGTTTAAAACGAAGATAGAAACATATACCATTATAAAAAGATGCATCTCACTGTTAATAAGAATCATTTGTAACTGAAGTCTGAATCCTTCACTTGTATTTTGTATAAAGAAAAGTCATGGATTCTGAATATTACAAGAGACTTATTAGGATTATGGACGAAGCCTATCAATTATTAAAATATAATTCAAGTTTCGAATTGTATGAAAAATGGTTGAAATTCGGTAAACGAAATATTCGTTTAATAAATAAATTTTTTAAAGTGAACAAAAATAAGTTGTCAGTGCATGAGAAGATGAGGATAACATCTACACTTGGAATACTGAAAGCATTAAACACTAAAATAAACCAACTACGGAAGAAAGGAAGAGGTACAGCATTATCGAGTCAAGAGGAAAGGAGAAGAATAAGGTGGGAAGATTTAGAGACTGCTTTTCAGAATAGAATTAAAACGGGTTCTATTGTTAATTTAACACATATAGATTTAAAACATTTTTTGGAGGATGCTAAGTTATTAACAATTAAAAAAATAAACAGTGTTTTAAGGCAATATCCAAATTTGAAAATTAATGTAATTTTATATGGTAAATTTAAAACTTTAGTAGAAGGGAAAATGGATGAAGCTATAAAGTATTTCAACACAAAGAACGATATTATTTCTCAATCAACAGATTTAGATGCGTGGTATGATGAAAAAGTAAAAGATCAGCTTTTAGTAAATGCTGAAGAATTTCAGGAAGAAAATTCTGGTTGGTCTTTAATTGAAATTATGAATTTATTAGTAAATATAAATAAATATGCCCCTTTTCAAATTGGATTATCAACGTACAACAATTTACCAAAGTATATTCAAACACAAAAGGCAGTGGTTAATATAAAAAATAACGATCCTTATTGTTTTTTGTGGTCAGTCACGGCAGCATTGAATCCCGTAGAAAATAATGCATGCTTAATGAGTTCTTATCCTCATTTTAGTGAAGTGTTAAAATACGATAACATAAAGTTTCCAATCAGTTTTTCTGACATCAAAAAGTTTGAAAAAATGAATAGTTTAAGTATAAACATTTATGGTGAAGATAATGAAAAATCTAAAAAAACAACAGAAATCGTTCCTTTTTATATAAGTCAGGAAAAATCAAATTTACCTGTAATTCATCTTTTAATGATTGAAAATACTTTAGTTGATGTTAATGAAGAAGATTATATTGGTGATGATGAAATTGATATTTCTAAACCAATTTATCATTTTTCATGGATAAAAAATTTATCTAGATTAATAAGTTCACAAGTCACAAGAAATGAGCATCGAATATTAATATGTGACAGATGCCTATGTCATTTTAGTTCAGAAAAGTCTTTTCGAAGTCATATATTGACATGTCAAAATATAAATAAATGTAGAATGATTTTACCAGATCATGAAAATAATATTTTGAAATTTAAAAACTATCAATATAAAGAAAAGGTGCCTTTCGTTGTATATGCTGATATTGAATGTCTTCTGGAGCCAGTGGTTGACTCACACATGAATACATCTATTTATCAAAAGCACGTTCCTACAAGTGTCGCTTATAATGTACTATGTAGTTTCGATAATTCAATTTCTAAAATTAAACTTTATCGTGACAAAGACTGCATTGAGTGGTTCATAAATGAACTAAAATGTTTGGCTGAAAAAGTAGATGAGTATTTAAAAATTATAGTACCAATGGAGCCTCTAACTAATCAACAAAAACAAGAATTTAAATTTGCAAAAATTTGTCACATTTGTGAAAATCCTTTCAAAATTGATGATATCAAACACCGTGATCATTGCCACTTTACAGGCAAATATCGCGGTGTTGCTCATCAGGGTTGCAATATAAATTACAAGAATTCACACGTGATTCCAGTAGTTTTTCATAATTTATCAGGTTATGATTCCCATTTTTTTATCAAAGCTTTAGCGACAAGTTTTGAGGGAAATGTCAGTTTATTACCAATAAATAAGGAAAAATACATTTCTTTCACAAAAAATGTTGAAAAAACTAATGTAAAGCTACGATTTATTGACTCTTTTCGATTTATGCCGAGTAGTCTTGAAAAATTAGCATTATTTCTCAATAATGATGAAAAAATAATAACAAAAAGACACTGTGTGAATGATAATGAATTTAATTTACTGACTAGAAAAGGTGTATTTCCATATAGTTATATTGACAATTGGGAGAAATTAGAAGAACATCAATTACCCCCAAAAGAGGCTTTTTTCTGTAAATTAAATAATTCAAGTATTTCTAATGAAGATTATCAGCATGCTCGTAGAGTTTGGGAAACTTTCAACTTGAAAACTTTAGGTGAATATTCAGATCTTTACCTCAAAACTGATGTCCTACTTTTATCTGATATTTTTGAAAATTTTAGACACCATTGTTTAAAAACATATAATTTAGATCCATTGCATTATTACACGGCACCTGGACTTGCTTTTGATGCAATGTTAAAATTTACTAAAATAGAACTCGAATTGTTGACCGATCCTGAAATGTTATTGTTCATCGAAAGTGCTATTAGAGGTGGTGTCTCTCAATGCTCTAATAGATATGCAAAAGCAAATAATCGATATATGGAGTCCAATTTTGATCCAAATTTACCTGAATCATATATTATTTACTTTGATATTAATAATCAGTACGGTGCAGCTATGAGTGAGTTTTTACCTTACAGAAATTTTGAATGGGTAGAAGATTTTTCAATGATTGATTTTTTAAACATTCCTGATAATTCATCTGTAGGTTTTATACTTGAAGTGGATTTTGAATATCCCGAACAGCTTCATGATTCACATAAAGATTTACCTCTATGTCCAGAGCATTTCATAGCCCCCAATTCAAAATGCAAAATTTCAAAACTGATGACAACTCTATTACCCAAGAATAATTACATTGTTCACTATAGAAATTTTAAATTGTATTTAAGTTTGGGTGTAAAATTAACAAAAATTCATAGAGTTTTGAAATTTGATCAAAAACCTTGGTTAAAAAGCTACATTGATCTGAATACAGAATTAAGAAAAAAATCAGACAATGATTTTGAGAAAAATTTTTATAAATTAATGAATAATTCTGTATTTGGAAAAACGATGGAAAATGTTAGGAAGCATAAAGATGTAAAATTAGTTACAAAGTGGAAGGGGAGGTATGGCGCAAAAGCTCTAATAGCAAAACCAAATTTTCACAGCTGCACCATATTTGATGAAAATATGGTTTTAATAGAGCTTAATCGATTAAAAGTAAATTTTAACAAACCAATTTATACAGGTTTTACTATTCTCGATATATCAAAAATAATGATTTATGATTTTCATTATAATTATATGAAACATAATTTCGGAAACAATGCAAAATTACTTTATACAGATACAGACAGTCTAATATATGACGTCACAGTTCCAGATTTTTATAATTACATTCGAAGAGATATTCATAAATTTGATACGTCTGATTATCCTCCAAACAATGTTTATGATATTCCTCTTGCGAATAAAAAAGTTTTAGGTTTAATGAAAGATGAGAACAATGGGAAAATTATGTTAGAATTTATTGGATTGCGATCAAAACTATATGCATTTAAAGTACAGGGGGATCAAGAAGAAAAACGAAAGGCTAAAGGCGTTAAACGGTCAACTTTGACAGAAATAACATTTGAAGATTATAAGCAGTCTCTATTTTCCTATAAAAACCTTGTCAAGACTCAATTCCTGATTCGAAGTAAAAAGCACGAAGTGCATACGATTAAACAAAATAAAATAGCCTTGAGTTGGTATGATGATAAAAAGAATGCTTCATCCTGGGAAAACAGACACTTTTCCATGGGGCTACATTATGAAATAATTTAAAGAAAGTCCAAAAGCATCTTTTTCGATGTCTCTCTATAACATATACTCTTAAATATTCTTCTGAAGCTGAACTTATCACAAGAGGATCACATTACTGTAAACAAGCTCTGGAATATATAAGGAGGTGACAACGGGAAGAAACCATTACTAAATTCATCATCATCAGAAGCTCTAACTCTTTACAAAGTGAAGATTTAAAAAAAGGAAGGAAGTGAAAAACAAAAAAAACAGTAAGATATTCTAAAAACTTTTACAATATTTTATGAAAAAAGTGTATGTGTGGAAGTGTTTTGCAAAAGTTGGGATATTTTTTATATTCATGGATATATCTGTAAGTGATTTTCTTATTCTATATCGAAACATGAAAAAATCTTTAGTTTTTTAATATCACAATTATATCAAAAAATTTTATTCAAAGAAAATATGCTTAAAATTCTAAACCCTCCAAAAAATGTAACTGCAATTTAAAATAAAATTGATCGAGAATGTTGTTAACTTAAAAAATTAAATACATGAAAAATTACTTGATGATTTTATTTTTTAAGTTATTTTGAACTTAAAATTTTTCATAAAAAACTATAATTAGATGAAAAATCTTCCAAAGAATTGTGATACATATATGAGAACTTTACACTGTTAAAAATTTATGTATTAAACTTCCATTTTATATAATGGAAGTTTTTTTTAGTATCTTATATTAAATTTAAAATACTTTCATCTTAAAAAAATTAAAAACTTTTTTTGTAATTTGATACAGATGGGTATATATTTTTATAATTTTTATTAAATCAAATTTACAGTATTAATTTCAAATACATGTAAAATTACTTAATGATTTTATTTGATATTTATGATTTATTGAAAAATGTTATTAATTTAAATAGTCTTTAATATATAAGTAGTAAAATTAAAATAAAATTAAAATAAATAGATTTTTTATCTAATTATAGTTTTTTATGAAAAATTTTAATTTCGAAATAACTTGAAAAATAAAATCATCAAATAATTTTTCATGCATTTAATTTATTTAAACTAACAACATTCTCGGTCAATTTTATTCAAAATTGCGATTAAATTTTTTTGACTGTTCAGAATTTGAGTGTTCAGAATTTGAGCATACTTTCTTTGAATAAAATTGTTTGATATAATTGTGATATTAAAAAATTCATGATATTTTGATGCTTCAGATAAGAAAAGAAAAATTATTAAAGTACATTCAGAACATATAATCTGTTCCAAATTTGCAACATTTATTTTTTCATTCAAATTTAAGTATAAAATAATAATAATAATAATAATAATAATAATTTTCAAAATATTTGTTTCAGATCATGGATTATGTCCACATCTTAACGACAGTGAAGATTCCCGAGGAGTGGATGAGGTCTACTCCATACAGCATCTTAAAGGAGGTTTGCAGTGATGCAGTGTCGAGATTCATTGCAGACCCACAGGCGCTAATTCTGATGGAGTTTGGCGGAGTGTTTACCATGCTCCAAAAAGATGAAGAAGACAGTGGTCTTATTTTTAAAAAATTATAAAAACCAAAAACGTAAAAAAAGTTAAAAAATATTTCACAATATATTATCAATATTTGTAAAAAATAAAAAAATGTGATTTTTTAACAAATTTATATAAAAATAAAAATATATGATGAAAATTTTGCAATATAAAAATTAAATTGTGTCGTTTCATTCCACTACCTTTCCCCACTTTTATTTACGATGGTTCGTTTTATTGAAAAAATAATTTTTATTCATAAAAAAAGTCTGTTTCATCAGAATTTTTCAGTTTTTAGTTGACGAATTGTATTTAAATATAAATTTTTGTAATAAAATGAATTGAAGTATAGTAATTTTTCACCAACCGTATTTTAAAGTTAAATTTAAGAAATATTTGAATTAAAAAGCATATTTTCAAATTTAAAATACGGTTGGTGAAAAATTACTATACTTCAATTCATTTTATTACAAAAATTTATATTTAAATACAATTCGTCAACTAAAAAACTGAAAAATTCTGATGAAACAGACTTTTTTTATGAATAAAAATTATTTTTTCAATAAAAACGAACCATCGTAAATAAAAGTGGGGAAAGGTAGTGGAATGAAACGACACAATTTAATTTTTATATTGCAAAATTTTCATCATATATTTTTATTTTTATATAAATTTGTTAAAAAATCACATTTTTTTATTTTTTACAAATATTGATAATATATTGTGAAATATTTTTTAACTTTTTTTACGTTTTTGGTTTTTATAATTTTTTAAAAATAAGACCACTGTCTTCTTCATCTTTTTGGAGCATGGTAAACACTCCGCCAAACTCCATCAGAATTAGCGCCTGTGGGTCTGCAATGAATCTCGACACTGCATCACTGCAAACCTCCTTTAAGATGCTGTATGGAGTAGACCTCATCCACTCCTCGGGAATCTTCACTGTCGTTAAGATGTGGACATAATCCATGATCTGAAACAAATATTTTGAAAATTATTATTATTATTATTATTATTATTATTTTATACTTAAATTTGAATGAAAAAATAAATGTTGCAAATTTGGAACAGATTATATGTTCTGAATGTACTTTAATAATTTTTCTTTTCTTATCTGAAGCATCAAAATATCATGAATTTTTTAATATCACAATTATATCAAACAATTTTATTCAAAGAAAGTATGCTCAAATTCTGAACACTCAAATTCTGAACAGTCAAAAAAATTTAATCGCAATTTTGAATAAAATTGACCGAGAATGTTGTTAGTTTAAATAAATTAAATGCATGAAAAATTATTTGATGATTTTATTTTTCAAGTTATTTCGAAATTAAAATTTTTCATAAAAAACTATAATTAGATAAAAAATCTATTTATTTTAATTTTATTTTAATTTTACTACTTATATATTAAAGACTATTTAAATTAATAACATTTTTCAATAAATCATAAATATCAAATAAAATCATTAAGTAATTTTACATGTATTTGAAATTAATACTGTAAATTTGATTTAATAAAAATTATAAAAATATATACCCATCTGTATCAAATTACAAAAAAAGTTTTTAATTTTTTTAAGATGAAAGTATTTTAAATTTAATATAAGATACTAAAAAAAACTTCCATTATATAAAATGGAAGTTTAATACATAAATTTTTAACAGTGTAAAGTTCTCATATATGTATCACAATTCTTTGGAAGATTTTTCATCTAATTATAGTTTTTTATGAAAAATTTTAAGTTCAAAATAACTTAAAAAATAAAATCATCAAGTAATTTTTCATGTATTTAATTTTTTAAGTTAACAACATTCTCGATCAATTTTATTTTAAATTGCAGTTACATTTTTTGGAGGGTTTAGAATTTTAAGCATATTTTCTTTGAATAAAATTTTTTGATATAATTGTGATATTAAAAAACTAAAGATTTTTTCATGTTTCGATATAGAATAAGAAAATCACTTACAGATATATCCATGAATATAAAAAATATCCCAACTTTTGCAAAACACTTCCACACATACACTTTTTTCATAAAATATTGTAAAAGTTTTTAGAATATCTTACTGTTTTTTTTGTTTTTCACTTCCTTCCTTTTTTTAAATCTTCACTTTGTAAAGAGTTAGAGCTTCTGATGATGATGAATTTAGTAATGGTTTCTTCCCGTTGTCACCTCCTTATATATTCCAGAGCTTGTTTACAGTAATGTGATCCTCTTGTGATAAGTTCAGCTTCAGAAGAATATTTAAGAGTATATGTTATAGAGAGACATCGAAAAAGATGCTTTTGGACTTTCTTTAAATTATTTCATAATGTAGCCCCATGGAAAAGTGTCTGTTTTCCCAGGATGAAGCATTCTTTTATCATCATACCAACTCAAGGCTATTTTATTTTGTTTAATCGTATGCACTTCGTGCTTTTTACTTCGAATCAGGAATTGAGTCTTGACAAGGTTTTTATAGGAAAATAGAGACTGCTTATAATCTTCAAATGTTATTTCTGTCAAAGTTGACCCTTTAACGCCTTTAGCCTTTCGTTTTTCTTCTTGATCCCCCTGTACTTTAAATGCATATAGTTTTGATCGCAATCCAATAAATTCTAACATAATTTTCCCATTGTTCTCATCTTTCATTAAACCTAAAACTTTTTTATTCGCAAGAGGAATATCATAAACATTGTTTGGAGGATAATCAGACGTATCAAATTTATGAATATCTCTTCGAATGTAATTATAAAAATCTGGAACTGTGACGTCATATATTAGACTGTCTGTATCTGTATAAAGTAATTTTGCATTGTTTCCGAAATTATGTTTCATATAATTATAATGAAAATCATAAATCATTATTTTTGATATATCGAGAATAGTAAAACCTGTATAAATTGGTTTGTTAAAATTTACTTTTAATCGATTAAGCTCTATTAAAACCATATTTTCATCAAATATGGTGCAGCTGTGAAAATTTGGTTTTGCTATTAGAGCTTTTGCGCCATACCTCCCCTTCCACTTTGTAACTAATTTTACATCTTTATGCTTCCTAACATTTTCCATCGTTTTTCCAAATACAGAATTATTCATTAATTTATAAAAATTTTTCTCAAAATCATTGTCTGATTTTTTTCTTAATTCTGTATTCAGATCAATGTAGCTTTTTAACCAAGGTTTTTGATCAAATTTCAAAACTCTATGAATTTTTGTTAATTTTACACCCAAACTTAAATACAATTTAAAATTTCTATAGTGAACAATGTAATTATTCTTGGGTAATAGAGTTGTCATCAGTTTTGAAATTTTGCATTTTGAATTGGGGGGCTATGAAATGCTCTGGACATAGAGGTAAATCTTTATGTGAATCATGAAGCTGTTCGGGATATTCAAAATCCACTTCAAGTATAAAACCTACAGATGAATTATCAGGAATGTTTAAAAAATCAATCATTGAAAAATCTTCTACCCATTCAAAATTTCTGTAAGGTAAAAACTCACTCATAGCTGCACCGTACTGATTATTAATATCAAAGTAAATAATATATGATTCAGGTAAATTTGGATCAAAATTGGACTCCATATATCGATTATTTGCTTTTGCATATCTATTAGAGCATTGAGAGACACCACCTCTAATAGCACTTTCGATGAACAATAACATTTCAGGATCGGTCAACAATTCGAGTTCTATTTTAGTAAATTTTAACATTGCATCAAAAGCAAGTCCAGGTGCCGTGTAATAATGCAATGGATCTAAATTATATGTTTTTAAACAATGGTGTCTAAAATTTTCAAAAATATCAGATAAAAGTAGGACATCAGTTTTGAGGTAAAGATCTGAATATTCACCTAAAGTTTTCAAGTTGAAAGTTTCCCAAACTCTACGAGCATGCTGATAATCTTCATTAGAAATACTTGAATTATTTAATTTACAGAAAAAAGCCTCTTTTGGGGGTAATTGATGTTCTTCTAATTTCTCCCAATTGTCAATATAACTATATGGAAATACACCTTTTCTAGTCAGTAAATTAAATTCATTATCATTCACACAGTGTCTTTTTGTTATTATTTTTTCATCATTATTGAGAAATAATGCTAATTTTTCAAGACTACTCGGCATAAATCGAAAAGAGTCAATAAATCGTAGCTTTACATTAGTTTTTTCAACATTTTTTGTGAAAGAAATGTATTTTTCCTTATTTATTGGTAATAAACTGACATTTCCCTCAAAACTTGTCGCTAAAGCTTTGATAAAAAAATGGGAATCATAACCTGATAAATTATGAAAAACTACTGGAATCACGTGTGAATTCTTGTAATTTATATTGCAACCCTGATGAGCAACACCGCGATATTTGCCTGTAAAGTGGCAATGATCACGGTGTTTGATATCATCAATTTTGAAAGGATTTTCACAAATGTGACAAATTTTTGCAAATTTAAATTCTTGTTTTTGTTGATTAGTTAGAGGCTCCATTGGTACTATAATTTTTAAATACTCATCTACTTTTTCAGCCAAACATTTTAGTTCATTTATGAACCACTCAATGCAGTCTTTGTCACGATAAAGTTTAATTTTAGAAATTGAATTATCGAAACTACATAGTACATTATAAGCGACACTTGTAGGAACGTGCTTTTGATAAATAGATGTATTCATGTGTGAGTCAACCACTGGCTCCAGAAGACATTCAATATCAGCATATACAACGAAAGGCACCTTTTCTTTATATTGATAGTTTTTAAATTTCAAAATATTATTTTCATGATCTGGTAAAATCATTCTACATTTATTTATATTTTGACATGTCAATATATGACTTCGAAAAGACTTTTCTGAACTAAAATGACATAGGCATCTGTCACATATTAATATTCGATGCTCATTTCTTGTGACTTGTGAACTTATTAATCTAGATAAATTTTTTATCCATGAAAAATGATAAATTGGTTTAGAAATATCAATTTCATCATCACCAATATAATCTTCTTCATTAACATCAACTAAAGTATTTTCAATCATTAAAAGATGAATTACAGGTAAATTTGATTTTTCCTGACTTATATAAAAAGGAACGATTTCTGTTGTTTTTTTAGATTTTTCATTATCTTCACCATAAATGTTTATACTTAAACTATTCATTTTTTCAAACTTTTTGATGTCAGAAAAACTGATTGGAAACTTTATGTTATCGTATTTTAACACTTCACTAAAATGAGGATAAGAACTCATTAAGCATGCATTATTTTCTACGGGATTCAATGCTGCCGTGACTGACCACAAAAAACAATAAGGATCGTTATTTTTTATATTAACCACTGCCTTTTGTGTTTGAATATACTTTGGTAAATTGTTGTACGTTGATAATCCAATTTGAAAAGGGGCATATTTATTTATATTTACTAATAAATTCATAATTTCAATTAAAGACCAACCAGAATTTTCTTCCTGAAATTCTTCAGCATTTACTAAAAGCTGATCTTTTACTTTTTCATCATACCACGCATCTAAATCTGTTGATTGAGAAATAATATCGTTCTTTGTGTTGAAATACTTTATAGCTTCATCCATTTTCCCTTCTACTAAAGTTTTAAATTTACCATATAAAATTACATTAATTTTCAAATTTGGATATTGCCTTAAAACACTGTTTATTTTTTTAATTGTTAATAACTTAGCATCCTCCAAAAAATGTTTTAAATCTATATGTGTTAAATTAACAATAGAACCCGTTTTAATTCTATTCTGAAAAGCAGTCTCTAAATCTTCCCACCTTATTCTTCTCCTTTCCTCTTGACTCGATAATGCTGTACCTCTTCCTTTCTTCCGTAGTTGGTTTATTTTAGTGTTTAATGCTTTCAGTATTCCAAGTGTAGATGTTATCCTCATCTTCTCATGCACTGACAACTTATTTTTTGTTCACTTTAAAAAATTTATTTATTAAACGAATATTTCGTTTACCGAATTTCAACCATTTTTCATACAATTCGAAACTTGAATTATATTTTAATAATTGATAGGCTTCGTCCATAATCCTAATAAGTCTCTTGTAATATTCAGAATCCATGACTTTTCTTTATACAAAATACAAGTGAAGGATTCAGACTTCAGTTACAAATGATTCTTATTAACAGTGAGATGCATCTTTTTATAATGGTATATGTTTCTATCTTCGTTTTAAACAAAGAGGGGTATTATTGTTCACATATCCCGAATGTGATTTAATGTCATAAACGTAAGATATCAGATTACTGCAGTCTAACTGGGAGATGTCATATCAATTTTATTAGCATAAACAATCCAAGCTCTAAAAACGAAATCATTTCACACATACCCCACGTCTAAATTAATCAGAAAAAATTCTATCAAATTTATTACATTAAACATCCTGAGAGCGTTTAAATTAACCATATGCCTTTATTTTTCTGAGAAATATTTTTCAATATTTGTCCGTCACATGCCTTTATTTTTCTAGGAAATATTTTTTAACATTTGTCCTTTACATTCCATACGTACAGAGGTTAAACCAACTCCTAAAGTCTTTGAAATAAATGTTTCCCGAAAGAGATGACCCCCACCCCACCCCACCCCCACCCTCATTCATTAATAAACAATTTATCAAGGGTATAGTGTGACGTCATATGCTTCGAACTCCTTCTTGAAACTTCCAGACTTAGCTTGGAACAGAACCAATCGAAGCTTCTCGATGTCGGTAAATGTCGGTTACAGGAATTTGCATCTAGAACCGGCATTGTATAACTACTCTCACGGAAGACCTAATCAAAGAATTCATTTCGGAAGTTGGAATTAGAGTTGAATTGTCGGAATGCCTGGCGTTTTTGAAAGCAGTATAGGGGAGAGTCGGGTAGCCCCGGCCATCGGGTAGCCCCGGCTACTCATGACATTGAATAAACTGTACTCTCTGCGAAAATGAATTAACATTTTTTTCTTTCAGAATTGTGCCAAAGTGTAATTTTAATGATATGGAGTCGTATCTTTCATCAACTTAAAAGAAAATCCGGTCTACATATTTCATCTCTAGAAAACAGGTGCATTTTGAGAAATATGTACCATCTTTATTATAAAATATTTCTAAAGCTAAAAGAAATATCAGATTGGTTCTGATTGGGATATATAAATTCACTTTCTAACTATGTGACCTCTAATTTTTGTTTAATATTTTCGCGTATTTTTTTATTTACAGCAGTTTTAGTGAAACTTGTCAGAGTCGGATAGCCCTTGCCATTTCGTGTCGGGTAGCCCTGGCCACATTTTACTGCTAAGTTTCTAAGTTTACCCCCACACACGAGTCACAAATAATTGCAACCTCTTGATCGGAAATTCATGAAACCTTTTAAACAAGCATATTCGGAAAAGTGGGCTTTATGGATGCGCAGGAATACTGCACTGAGAAGAAAATGCTATTGAATCAAAAGCATGTATATCATGGATTCAAATCAATATGTTATAAAATTAGTAACATATTTATTGGTTCTTGTAGTATATTTTTATGAATTAATAGTATATGTACATGCTTTTGATTTAATAGCATTTTTTTCTTAGTGAAATATCTCGGTTTTTTCGATGGCCGGGGCTACCCGACACTATTTTGTAGTAATCTATTTTAAATCTCACTTTAATCGCTTTGTTTTCTTCCAAAATATGTTTATTTCTTATTTTCCCCTTTGCAGGTTGTTGGTAGAAACATTGACATTATAACTAACCTTCTAAATTTTAATTTTGATCCCTATAAGCCAAGTTATTATCAAAAAAGCTTAAGTGGTCGGTACTACCCGACTCTCCCCTACATACTGTTATAAGTGTAACACATACTATCTTTAAAAGAGGGAAAAATACTTATAATAAGAGGATTTTCCTCTTCAAAATAGAAGATATACTAGCCGCGTATTTTAGTATAAAATATACTATATATTAGTATAATATACTAAAAGTAAGTATGCCATTTTTTCGGTGTATTTTTTAACTTTTTTTGACTCATTTTAAAATGAGATTTACGTAAAATGTCAGTAATGTAACAAGTAAATTGTAATCATTTTTTCTTGAATGCAGTCAAAATCTGAGCTCAAAATGAAAAAGTTGTAAAACTTCAAATTTATAAAATTCTTTATGAAAGAAATTTTGAAAACAAATTTATTGTATTTTTAATAATGATAATTTGTATTTTTTTCATATTATCAATTTTTATAATTTTCAAAATTCTGTTTGCAAGTATAAGAATCCTTTGCATTCTCACAACTTTGTTTCCCTAAATTTTAACTTTAATAGTATCAAGAAAAAATCGATCAAAATATTTTTGATTCGTTGCTAATAGTCTATGTAAATTTACCTTTATAATAAGCTGAGAAAAGTTAAAAAATGTTAATTGTTTCAAGAGTTGTTTAAAATTCAAGAAAACTTCGAAATCTTGCCTTTTTTGCAATATCTTTGTTAATAATTGACTAAAACACGTCGTTTTGGGGTCATTAAATGCAGAATTTTGTTACCTTCTATGTTATTCTAAGGAAAAAATTCATTGTTAGGTATTTTATAAATTAGAAGCTTTTATGTGAATCGTTAAAAACAAGTGCCCGGGGATTTTTAGACATTATATATACAGAAAATACAATTGAATAACTAAAGACATCTGAAATTATACATATTACATAACAAGCTGATGAATAAAGATAGAAAAATCAAATATTCAAAATTAAAAATAAAATAAAAGTCGTTATTTACTGAAATAAAGTGTTCAGGTTGCGAAATTTCTTGCTTCATTTAAGTGTCATTAAGTGCAATATACGAGATTAATTACCATCATACTTTTTGCAATAGAAGTACCTCAATCACAAGAGTTCACATAAAGCAAAATTGTAGCAACAGGTCGGGTATCAGAAAAATCTTTCGATTATAATTGATTTTAATAAAAAATACTGTACATTTTTTACCATAACATAAAATAATATATGTAAATTTAATGCTTTCGTACTCATCACTGCCTGATGAACTGATGACCTACATATGTATTTTATTTTGTCATAATATATGCATAACTAGAATCCAAAATATTTTATGCATTTTTGAATTTGGTACAAGAAATGTGTATTTTAATTAAATTTATTTTTATTCGAGGTTGTGTATTGAGTGTGTCACGTAACATCGGTAATTGTAACTGCAGGTCTATAAAATTATTCAAAAACTAATAACCAAAATGGATTTCCTGATGTACTAGAGAGTCGTAAACAAAAGTATTTCATAAAACATTCAAGTCATATTTAAGCTTTTCCTCAGAGACATATTATGTAAATGTTTAGTAGCGTTTACGGTCATCATTATTAGAAACAGTTTCCCTTGGTCTTTCTAAAAATTCAAAATTTTCACTAACATATAACTTAGTACAACAAAGTATGCGAGTTCTTTTTTAATAAATCAATTTAGTACTCCTTCAATAAGATAATTTGTTTAACAGGGAAACAAAATTTTAGATCTTATTTATCTGAAATGGCACTAAAAATAATCTGAATAAAATGAAATAATTGTAGGTAATGATATTTTGTTGTTTTTTATGGCAGAAATCGAACTTTACAAGTCTGTTCTGTCAAGCATAATACTTTCTATTACTAAACAGTACATAAATTACTTGAATTCCTTTTTGGTATCGATAAAACTGTTTCCCAAGATTAAGGTTACTTAAGAACATTAAATTTTTATTAATTATGGTGTTCAGTTCAGTATTTCGTTGGGAAAAATGTTCACTATGAAACGTTTTTCCCTAAATTAAAACATAGTTTAACAAGAATTGTAAACTTGGATTTTTCCATGTATATATTTTTTAGTTTGATAGATGGAAATAAACGAAATAGGAGAACACCTACCCAGTACATAAATTACTTGAATTCCTTTTTGGTATCGATAAAACTGTTTCCCAAGATTGAAGTTACTTAAGAACATTAAATTTTTATTAATTATGGTGTACCAACACATTTCTTTTGGAAATTGTGAAAAATTCTTCCTATATACATTGGAGCCAAATCAGATATTGGTTTTTATAAAATAGTTAGTTATTGTTTAAACTCCTGCACTTTTTAAAGCATCTATAATTACATTATAGAAAAAATACTAAAGCAAAACCAAAATTCTGTTCAACCGAAAGATATTGTCCATTTTTTTTACAATAATAGTTCTTTAAAGTCTAGAAATTGAACGGTAATATTTTTCCAATCACCTTATTGCACACAGAAAAATATTTCATTAAATAAACTTAACTACGCCATGATGATAATATATTAGTAAATACTCATAAATAAATAATTATATTGAAAAATGAAGTTCAACCGATCTGGAAATTTAATCAATAATAAATTATAATACATAAATTCTCTTTTCACCAATCAGGACTAATTAATATATATGTAAGATTATATTTCAGGATTATGTATTCCGTTGGAAAAATATCGTTTAAAACATCATAAATACTAAATTTTTAATAAACTGTTCAGAATAATGTTCAAAAACAATTGTTTCTAATGCAATATGTATTTTAAAAATGTAAGTTTATGCCTAATATACCGAGATTAAAGTTTTATTTAAATTTGATAAATCGCTTTTTTAACTTCATTTCTGCAATTCGAAGCAAAAGCACCTTTAGAACAAATGAAAATTTATTGGATTTTAAGGATTACATTTTTAGTCTTTTTTAAATGAAAGAAATTATTTTTTAACATTATTTATTTGATTTAAAAAAATATAATTTATTTAATTTTATTACCTTGAATGAAGAAAAATTTTCTTCAAATTAAAGAAAATATTTCTGTGAATCACATTACGAATGTACAATGCGACTGCGCAGAAATTTATTTATTGAACTCGAAAAAAAACAATCAAGAAATTTCATTAAATCAAAGAAACTTTTCTGTGGCCGTATACCTAGCAATGAAAAAATTAGTTTTATTCAAAGAAACCTTTTTTTGAGTGTAGTTTAAATTACCTAGAAAAATTGACACTCAAAAACAAAGATGAAATTCATGCAACTAATATTATTATTGTTAGCATTTTCAATTCGCAACAATGTAAATTTTTGATGTTTTATGACGCATATTGTAAGAATTGTATGTCACGTGGACAAAAATTTGGGTATTTTTCACTCGTCAACATTCTATATACACCGAAAAAAATAGTTCAGTAAAGTTTATAGAACTGTTCAAGATTTGGGGATACAGGCATTTGCGAACCAGGGTTCTGGAGAATTTATATAACTTCTTAAAATAAAATGCAAAATTTTAATAATCTTTCCTGACTTTTCCAAATTTTTCTCTGAAAAGTTCTCTAAATTTTCTAGAGCTCCATTCCCTAAATACCTGTAACCCCAGCTCTCAAACAGTTCTATAAATTTTACTGAACTAAATCGAGGTGCAATGGCAATCATTCCTTGCGGACTGGAAATTTTTCGCAGTCAAAATACTGAAGATTCGGAAAATGATATGGAACTTTGGTATGAGTTATAGTAAAGTTTGATATAATCTATAGTAAATTATCATATAGTGCTTCTAAAGTTCAGTATTTCGCTGCGAAAAAGGTTCACTATGACACGTTTTTCCCTAAATTAAAACATAGTTTAATAAAAATTGTAAACTTGGGTTTTTCCGTGTGTATATTTTTTAGTTTGACAGATGGAAATGAACGAAATAGGAGAACACCTACCCAGTGCATTTTTTTTAGTAAAGACAACAGCCTACGTGCAGATTGAAACACCTGATCCCATCACATAAATTTATATACACATATGACATCGGTTTTTCAATCTTTAAGAGAGGTGGTAGTTATGCCCGGTTTATACGTTCAGCGTAATGTTCAGAGACTCAGTCTTTCGCTTTCTCTGGATCCAGGAGCTACTTAATCACTCGGTAGTGTTATTTTATATGTTCATTTTCGATTTCTGAGCCCTTGACAGGCAAGTTGACTTGATTACACTACATAATTTATTCAAAAAGTAAATATCAAGCAGCTACTACGGATTAAATAAATTAATCATACAATTCCAAAAAATAAAAATATTTAATAACACAATACAGATATTTTATATTTTCTATCATTAAATATATTTCAATTCGATTTTCTTATTGAACTATCATAAATAATGACATTCTAATTAAAAATCTGTTTATGAAAAATGATAATTTTAATATTTTCTTTCATGATTTTTCAAATTTCTGTAAACGTGAATCTCCACTTACGCGAATGAAACCAATTACACCAAATAAAGTTGCCTTTTGTTTGTTAAATACGTGAAAATATTAAAAAATAAAATTTTTTACTCATTTTTGCTAGCTGCTTCATAATTACTTGATGTAACTACTCGATTTTTATTATTAAACAAACTGAACTGTTACTTCAAATATTCAAATGACTGAGACAATTACATTTATAAAAAATGTGATGCTTTTGAATTTAATGAATGGAACGCATATTTCTGCAATTAAGATATTTTAAAAATTCCACTATGAATGAAAAAATTTCAATGTCATGCAATGTTATGAAAGATAAATGAAAGTTATTTGTATCAAGATAAAATTAAATTTCATATCTGTCTTTTGTATAAAAAACGGTTGACATAACCTCATAGGTTAACTGAAATCTTGATAACATCGAGATAATTCATACGAAATAAAGATACCCACTTTGTATTGCTTAAAAGGTTGACATTTCGTATGCATCACGCGACGAAGAACGTTCTTTGTAAATAATTGCACTGGGTGCTTTCACGTTATTACGAATGTTTCTTCCTGTTCCTTGCCGGTGGACAACAAAAGATCATTGCATCACGTGCAGAAAAATTGGAGCAATTAATACGTGATTCAAAGACACTGACGATCCCCAAATAGACTACCTTCTAATAATGTGATAATTTTTTTTCTGTACAAATATTTGCTCTATTCATAAAAAGAATTTATTTATTTAAAATCTTATTCTAATAGGTACTCAGCAATGACAATATTAACATAACAAAGTTGAAATAAAGCAAAACCGAAAAAAAATTGCAATACCAACTAGTAGTTCTCCATAAAAAATTATACCTGTTAAAGATTGTACAGAAGCAAAAATATAATTAGCATAATTAGCATTCTCATCATTAAATTTTTCAAATAATTTAATTAAATTTTGCAAAAGTAAATTGAATAACAAATGTATCGACGACTTAATTGTTTAACATTTTTTTTCTATACGGAGAAACCGGAGTATAGAATTTTTGTTAAACTACGTTTCAATCTAGGGAAAAACGTGTCATGATGAGAATTTTTCACAACGAAATACTGAAAATTAGAAAAACTATATGATAATTTACTATAGATTGTATCAAACTTTACTAAAACCTATACTAAAGTTTCATATAATTTTTCGATTTTTTAGTATTCTAGTTGCGAAAAATTTCCAGATTGCTAGGAATAATTACCATTGCACCTCGGTTTTCCCTAGATTTTAAATATTTTTTAGAATTATCATTATAAAATAAAACATATATTGCTATAAAAAGTTTCACTGTGCATGATTTGAATTATATATTTCGATACAGAAATTCTGCCATGGTCTAGGTTAATTATTCCAAGTCATCTTCAGATTTTTAATCTACCTGACTAAGCCTAGATCTGGTTCTGAATTTCATTGTTCGAGGTTAGGGCCAAGTCCAGGATTTTTCGCACGGATGTGGTAATAAATATATATATATGTAAAATCAACTAAAAGGTTATATTATAACCATCTGAGAAACATTATAATATATTTTTAGGCTTTAAAAGAATGAGAAAAAGAAAAGGAAAAGAAAAAGAAAAACTTGATGCTAATAACTTTCCAAACAGACTTACGATTTCAAAAGAATGGAACCTGTCAAACGAAATTCGTGTCCTTTGACTTTAATTTGATGTGGACTAATGAGCGAAAGCTAGCAATAATTTTTGAATTTTTAAAAATGTTCAATCAAGAATAATAATTTGCATGGAAGGTAGAATTTATTTTTATGAAGAAGTGAAAATTTATTTTAATGATTAGTGGTAGATTAAAAAATCAAATATAAGAAAAAGCAGTATATCTTCGAGATGAGTAAAACATAAATGAGTAAAATAATGTTTTAATAATAATCACTGAAACCTAATCAGTTATGTATACATACTTTTAAGTAAATGCATCTTCAACATTAAGTATAAAAGTGACTAAGATTTACAAATTTTTTTTCTTTTTAATGTATAAGTTAAAAATTGTTAAAAATTATCCTTAATTTAATAAAAAGTAAGTTTCAGTTTTTGTTTCGCAAAATTTTGGCGTAAACTTCAAACAATGTGTGTCTTTAATATATTTTCTTACATAACAGGAGTTGATTATAATTAAAAGAATTTGAAATCTTTCTGTGAAAAAAGAGATGCTTTCGACTGTGCCGGAATTCGAACCCGGGTCATTCGATTGCACTCTACTACCTAAGTTGATTATAATACCTTAAATTTTAAAAATCTCTTCTCATTGTCCTTAATCGTTCATTGTGACATTTTAATAAAGCAAAACACATCTTCACTTTTATAAAATTCTTTCTTCAGTTGATATTCAAATCATTCCACGTAGTTTTAATTAAGTTTTAAACATTCAAAGTACACGAATGTAACTTCCAGGCATTACGTATTTTGGGTATTTCTATCACATTTACATGATATTATACCAGCAGGTCAAAAATGTTACGAAATTCTCCAACATAAGTTAGCTAAAACTATTTTATATCCCCCATTGAGAAAGTCGTTTGTCAAATTTAAAATTTCAAATAAGATCAGTCAATATTAGATCTAAAGAATGACTTTAAAGTGGTCAAATAGATGACTAAAGTCACAAACTAGCTGAGTGTTAAAATTTGCATAATACAACAAAGACATAGACATGAAAAGTCAAGAATTCACAATACTGATGGGCAATTTAAAGTAAAGCACATAACAAAAGGACTATTATTTCAGCTCAGGCTAAATAAATATCAATCTTTAAATTATGCTTTCGCAATACTTTTTTTGCCAATTTTTAAGTACTCTGCAATTGAATGACTTTGTGATTCATGGCTTGAATTATGAGCCAATTTTTTCTAAAGAATTATTCATTTACTAAATTTCAGATTACTAAATAAGATTACATAAAACATCTACACTTTTCCACGGTTTCAGATTTAGAAAGAATGTTTGGAGATCTTTTGTCAAGTTTTTGAAAAAGTGAAAGATATAATTATTTGTAGAAATTAAAGTTTAAAATTCTATCGAATTAAGCAGTTAACCAGAGCATGTGATGAGGTTGACCTATTTTGGTATGAGATACTATTATGATTATTGAACAAAATTCATAATGACTGCGCTAGTCGGAATACAACACAATTGTTTTACGAGATAAGATGTACTTACAGTTTTGAATGTTCATTGAACAATGAAAAATATATTTTTTTTAAAATTAAATGATTGGTTTCTTCCCCATTAAATTAAAAAGTGAGTATATTTAATAACAGATTGTATATTTGAAAGGCTTTGAATATAGATATAATAATTAATTTTGTTTAGAAAGAAAAATTTTTTTTTTCAGCGTTGGTCTTATTTCATCATAAAAATTTCTCTATGTGGTTACAGGTTTCGACGAAAAGTCACGAAAAGCAATATTATGGAAGGCTTCTCAAAACGGCTGCTTATTTCTTCTTGAGGAAACTAATAAGCGACTTGACACTCCTAAGATGACTTTGTTTATTAAATTATGTTCCAAATTTAAAGCTTCCATAGTAAGTAAAAAATAATATTACAGAATATTTACCAGTAAAAATTATTATATAAGGTGCTTTACATTATATTGTTAAGATGTTTGAAAAATATGCTCAAATTTTAATTTATACGATTCAAAAAAGCATTTAATTTACTGAAAATATATATATCAAAATTTTTACAATAATTATATTAAGGTAGTTCATCCACGAAAATTAGACCTCAGGTAATAATAGATAATTTTGCTTTCAAGAATAGCAATATTATTATTGAAGCGATCATTTGAAAGAATAGAGATTAATTTTCAAAAAACAAATTTGAAACGTAAAAAAATAATGCATTGAACAAATTTTATTTTTATCCTCACTTTTTTTTCAATTTCCTAAAATTAATAGATTATTACCAAATTCAGCAATTTTTTTATAAGAATATTGTTTTGGAAACTTGATTTTGAATGGTTACAGCCATTAAAGAATTTATTGCCAAAAATTGGGAACGATTAAGTTGTAGAGAATTTTTTTCCTGAAAAAATGATCGGTGATTTATTAAAATCACATCATTTGTTTAAATTTTGTATGAAGCGATAAGAAAAAAAGTTCGGCTAAAAATAAAATTTGTTAAATGCATTATTTTTTTATGTTTCAATTTCTTTTCTTGAAAATTAATCTCTTTGCTTCCAAATGATCCCTTCAATAATAATATTGCTGTTCTTGAAAGCAAAATTATCTATTTTTGCCTAAAGTCTAATTTTCGTGGATGAACTACCTTAATATAACTGTCATATTAATTGTTTTTTTTAGTAATTTTTCGAAATTTTCAAATATTGTAAATTTTTAAAATTGATATCAACATTGAAATATCCAAGTACGACAATGAAGTGATTATTCAAATTATTAAAAAGTTTGAAGACATCAGGTCTTCAAAAAATCAAAAATAATTAGGCTTTCGAGTATCTGATCAATTTTCGATTAAAAGATCGAGAAGATTTTGTAAATAAATCATGACAAGGCTGATTAATGCAATAAATTTTCAACGTTGAAACACTAAAACATAAATTAAAAATGTATTGCATTGAAACTCTTGAATAATAGAAATTCTAAAAACCTATTAATTATTATTTATAAAAACCGGTAAAAGGTAGAGGAAAAGCATAAAAGATTTATTAAAAAAAGTAATTAGAAAGTTAAATTATTTTGATTACTGAAAAAAGATTTATTTGTGAAAAAAATTAGCCAATAATTGCATCAGCTTTAGAAGTAAAATCCTGACCGTTCTAAAAAAATTTTGTTTTTTCTATTTTTTAGAAACGAAAAATTTAAAGCTTCAAACCTGAATTTGATTCGATGAAAGGAAGGAAGAACAATAGTAGTAAGGTGGCAAGAAATGGCGATTTTGGCAGTAATAACAGGTGCAATAAAAGCGGCAACATTGCTGCTTGGATTAGGAAAAGTTGCATTTATACCAGTGTTAATAGTCGCCCTAGCATATTTTAATTACGATCTGATGGACCCTGAAAATCATCCTCAAGTAACCAGAAATCTTCGAAGAGAATATGATTTCATAGTCGTAGGAGGGGGCTCGGCCGGAAATGTCGTTGTAAATCGATTAACAGAAAACCCTAACTGGAATGTACTATTGATAGAAGCAGGTGGACATGAAACTGAGATTACAGATGTCCCAATATTGTCTCTCTATCTTCACAAAAGTAAAGTAGATTGGAAATACCGAACCCAACCTCAAGATTCCGCTTGTCAGGCGATGGTCGATCGCCGGTGTTGCTGGACGAGAGGAAAGGTGAGATTTTTAATAGTATAGTTGCTAATTATTGCTCAACAATTTATCGATGCGAATATGAGAGTTAAATTCCACCAGTTAGACCTTCAGACATTTCAATTAGCATAAATCGCTCAATAATAAAAATATATTTCCAATGAAAAATTTTCATTTTTAAATAAGTTCATAAAAACAAATTCGCTCTATAATAGAAATCAAATTATCATTTTTATTGATCTTGAAAATTGTAAATGTATATACAATTACAAATATTAGTGCAAAGATTTGTATTTGAAACTTCTAAGGAATTTGAGTGTAGATCATTCTAGGATTTTATAATTTCATAGATAAACAAATAATTTTTTAATACTATATAGATTTTAACTTTTGAATTAGGTGATTAACTTAAATTTACACTACCCTGAAAAAGTTTAAGTTCACCTGTTGTTTAAGCCATTGTCGAAGTGTCTTAATTTTTGTAAAAACAAGTTAAGGTAGTTTTTCATCCACGAAAATTAGATCTCAGGCAAAAATAGATAATTTTGCTTTCAAGAATAGCAATATTATTATTGAAGGGCTATTATGAAAGAGAAAAGATTATTTTACATGAAAAAAATTTGAAATACAGAAAAATAATTTTATCAATAAATTTTAGTTTTGACCCAACTTTTTTTTTTACCGCTTCTTACCAAATTTTGAAAAATTATGCGATTATTATGCAATTATGCAATAATAAATCATGAATCATTTTTTTAGAGAAAAGATTTCCCACAACTTCACCGTTTCTGATTTTTAAAAATAAATTCTTTAATGGCTGAAATCATTGAAAAAACATTTTCCAAAACAAAATTTTTATAAACAAATTGCTGAATTTGATAATAATTTATTCATTTTCGAAAATTGGAAATGGTTAAGTTGTAGGGAATCTTTTTCTTGAAAAACTGATTTGTAATTTATTAAAATCGCATAATTTTTTAAAATTTGGTTAGAAGCGATAAGAAAAAAAGTTGGATCAAAAATAAAATTTATTAATAAAATTATTTTTCTATCTTTTAAATTTTTTTCTTCTAAAATAATCTTTTCCCTTTCAAAATAGCTCTTCAATAATAATATTGTTATTCTTGAAAGCAAAATTATCTATTTTTGCCTGAGGTCTAATTTTCGTGGATCAACTACCTTAAATATTTGTTCTCTATAATGGCATGAATGTTAATACAATTTCTTATCTAATGATCCCAAGTTGAAGGCAAAATGTTAATTTTTTTCACTTTTTTTGTAAATTTCTTTTGGCGAACTAAATGAACATACAACTGCGAACTTTTTAGCACATATTTATTCATATTTGGAGCATACTTTGAAATTTTTTCAGTCCAAAATCGTCTCTCATTGCTGAATTATATGGCAACTTAGCCAGTCATCTCTAAAAAAAGTTTTTTGTTCGCCGTACACCGAAAGTTAGCATTGTCGGTATCGTTTTGCGTGCGGAAAGTTAATTTCCCCGTACTAGTGCGGTAAAATTTTATGTGTGCGGAAAATTAAAACAAACTCAAAATTTCACCGCACTAGTGTGGGAAAATCAACTTTCCGCACGCAAAACAACACCAAGTCGGCGAATTATCGGTATACAGCGAACAAAAAAAATCGTTCTATCATGTGCGGAACATATTTAACCGCGCTAGCGAGTCGCGACAAGGGCCGAGGCGACATGAAGAAACTCGGCCCTCGTCATGACTCTCTCTTGCGTTAAAATACGCCTTTTCGCACTTGATACGAAATATACTATTTTGCGGTGACCAAGATTGCAAGCGTTCTGCTTATCTAAAGCAAAAAAATCCAACGGCATTTTAATTTGTGAAATAGGAACTAGTCTTTAAACTAGGATCATTAACAAATGTTGAAGATTAAATTTTCGGCATGTTATTGAATATTTTTTTGGGATATTTGGTGTTTTTTTACGACTTCTCCAACATGAAAAATATGACTCAATGAATTAGAGCTATCCTAGTTTGGCTTGTGTCTACATGAGTACTGAATAAGCAATTAAAATTTGAAGGAATTCGTTTGATAGATTTCGAGGTATCGTGGTCACTAATTGAAAAATACAGTTTTGAGAAAAACGCGTTTAAGGGGTAACACCACTCTAGCGGCCGAAAAAAAGGCCCAATTTCAAGAATTTTTTTTCTGTAATATAATAAAGGGAATAGAAAATTTTTTTAAAGGATTTTTTTAGCATATATTTTTCTATAGAAAAAAATCTTTTTATTACTATTTCCATACAAAATGGCGGCGAGAGAGCTAATTTCCACAATGACCTTTTTAAAAAGTAGCAAAAGTAGCGAACCGTTTTCTCGTGAAATATTTGACCAGGAACAAAAAATCAAAATAATTTTATATCTATGTACGATTAGCTATGGAACTACGTACGGAATGTTAAGAAAAGAAATTATTGTGAGAATGGTGCACTTTTGAAGGAAAAAGTTCGATTTTTCACCAAAAAATCACCATTACATTGTTTATAAAAAAAAAATTCGCTACTATTGAAAAAAGTCGTTCCGATAAAAACGCGTTCAAAGTTTCACAAATTTTTAAATCCTTGAAATTTTTATTTACCTTCAATCAGCGATGCCTGCATCTTATTAATTTTTATTAACGGTTCAAATACGATTACCACCAATAAAATTTTGACTCACCGTCAATCTGCTATCTGCCACATATTCTACTCTATATTTGAATGGAATTTATGCAACAAAAAATTTCAATTTTTTGAACCAGTTACACATGTTGACCCCCTCAACATTTTCCAAAAAAAATCGAAATTTCACGTTTTTGGTAATATATTTTTATAAAATTAACATTTCGCCTTCAGCTTGAGATCATTAGATGCAAAATATTATTAAAATTCATGTTTTTATCAAAATAAAAATGTTAACTTCTTTTTATAAATATTAAGACACTTCGAAAATGGCTTAAACAACAGGTGAACTCAAACTTTTGCAGGATAGTGTATGGTTGAATATGCCGAGGTTTGACAATCTTGAGTTTCTATAGGTTAAAAGGTTTTCTTCGTGCTTGGATAGGTCAACAAAATTGAATGTCTCAGTGTTGGTGGGTATAGTGTTAAACCATGTTATTGGTTGTAGTATTTTTACGATTGCAGCACAGGTCGTGAAATCCTTGTTCATTCGATAATCTTCTGAGGTGACTTACAGGTTAGAAGACCTGAAAGAATTTGACCTAGAGTCGAATAGACTCGTAAGTTATTGCACCTCATTAGAGAACCTTTACTGTTGTTGAAAACATACCGTCATGATGTGTTACAACACAGAGGATTGTCTATCCCAATCATGTCAAACCCATTAATTTTAATCAAGTGCTTCCTCGTTCGCTCAAAGTATAATCAATCACGTTTTTTCAAATTTTATAACTTCTGGTGCTAACATGAACACTACTAAAATTTTAGCAAAAGAAATTTTTTTGTTTTCTCAGAAAGAAGAAACATTATTTCGCAAGAGATAAGTTAATTGATCATAAAGAAATAATGAACGTCATCTCAGATAATTATAATTCACTAACCATGTTTAGAAGTTACTTTTTACATGCCCATAAAAGAATGTAATAAAGACATCAACTTGAAGCTTCAAGCAAAGCTAAATATTCATAAAACTAACCATTTATAAATTATTTATAAATCTTAAATCCAACTATTGTCTCAGTCTCAAGCACTTTTTAAAAATAGACTGCAAAGATTTGAATAATAAATTCTAATCGGTCGATTACATGATTCTCTTACGATGCAATAAGATAATTATGGTATTAGAAACACCTGTTGGCATTTTCCCTTGCCTTTATAATGATAGGTCCCTAAAAATGCCATACATAGACCTCAAAGAAAGTGTTGCGTCTCACGATTCCCGAAATATGAACACCTTCATGAGCAGTAAAAATACTGTCATAATAAAATATAAGTACGAGACTCGTAATCGGGTCGCGGTGAAAGTAATTCAGCTATATAACTGTAATTCGACTGGTTTCAGTGGAGAATTTAAAATGTTAGTAATTTTAGTGTATGTATACTGAAAAAAAGAAATCTTAAAGCAATCACGCTTTAAAATTGTCTAACGTTTAATCCCATATATAGTTTTACTCATAATAATAGTTTTTAAATAGTCATATCAAAATTACAGAAAAGTCCAACAATATTCGCATAAAGTCTCGAAAAATATGCCTACACGGAGAAACATTTCATAGAAAAATATATTTCATTTTATAATGATAATTCTATAAAATATTAGGAATCTAGGGAAAATCGAGGTGCAATGGTAATTATTTCTAGCAGGCTGGACATTTTTTACAGTCAAAATACTAAAGATTGGAAAAATGATATGAAACTTTACACGGAGAAACTTTTTATATCAATTTTTACTATAGTACTTTTCAATTTAGGGAAAAACGTATCACTTTGAGAATTTTTGTTAGTAAGAACACTAAACTTTAGAAGAATGATATGAAACTTTAGTATAAAATATAGTAAAATTTGCTTTGAACTATGCTGAAGTTTCATATCATTATTATAAAGTTTAGTATTTTTACTAACAAAAATTCTCAAAGTGATACGTTTTTCCCTAAATTGAAAAATACTATAGTAAAAATTGATATAAAAAGTTTTTCCGTGTAGGATAGGTTATAGTAGAGTTTGATACAATCTTTAGTAAATTATCATATAGATCATCTAAAGTTCAGTATCCCGCTGCGAAAAATTCTCACTATTACACATTTTTCCCTAAATTGAAACGTCGTATAGCAAAAATTGTAAACTTGGATTTCTCCTTGTAACAATCGCATTAATTATTTGTTAGAAACGAAGCAAATTTTTAATTACAAAAACACAAAAGTGAAATAAATGGTATAAAAACCAAACATTATTAATAAGGAAATTTTTATAAATTCGGAAACACAATATTAAAAAAAATGAAAATTAGGGAATAAGGAAATGAAGACATTCACAAAGTCAATTAAAAATGGAACTATATATAAATTTGTATAGAACCAATGAATTAAACTATAAAATTGCTTTACAGAGTTTGATTTCAAAATTGCAAAAGTTAAAATCACTTTTTGTGTGACAGTAGAGGAAAGAAATAAGTCTCGAGACCTTGACAGACATTCCGAAAACGTGGTTATTAATGAGGTGAACTTTAAACAAAATTTAAATGAGCATTAACCGAAACTCTTTGGAAAACGTAAATTTATTAGCCCAATCGGATTTCAAGATTCAAGTCAGATCAAGTTTCAATCATTGATTGATAAATTCAGTCGAAATATAATTCACATTTAATTCTTCTTGAAAATAAATAAATAAAGTATCAGTTCAAATAAAAATAATATTCGTAACAGTCCTAAAAATATTGTGATTTTTAAATTAAAACTTTAGAGAAGAATCGTACGCACTGTCGTAAAAAAAGTTAGTCGATCCGACTATTTTTTTAGTCTTCTTATTCATTATTTTTGTGAGTAAAGATGTAGAAAATTGATCTCGAACAAAATGAGTCATTAAAAGTTTGAATCAGATAAAAATTGTAGATTTATTATTGGTCAAATCACATTATCCAAAACCAGCGAAAAACAACTAAAATTTATCTATTGATTTCGACCGAAAAAATCTATAATTTTTGTCCAATTGGAATTTTCTTAGCTCATTTGAGGGCACGCGATACTCAGAAAATTAGAAAATTTTATTGATTTTAGGTTTCTCTAATGCTTGTGTCCAAACTACACAAAATTTAGTTTTCAAGATTTGGAAAATAGTGGAGAAGATAAAAACGAACGTAGATAGACTACTTTTGATTTCGAAAATGAAATAAAGTGCAATTTTAGCAAAATGTACCGGAAATTTTTTTTATTATTAAGACCAAAAGTAGTTCATCTACGTCCGCTTTTATCTTCTCCAACATTTCCCAAATTTTGAAAACAAAATTTTATATATTTTGGATACAAACATGTAGAAACTGGACTAAATTATTCCCATGAACTTTCTATTTTTCTCAATTATCACATGCTCTTAAATTTTTACTAAAAAAAAAATTCTATATAAATATTACAAGTTTAAAAAATAAAGAAAATAGTCTGACTAGATTTGTTTTCGATTGTCTGTCCAATTAAAAATGTTAGCATAAGAAATGTGTTTAAAGTTTCAAGTTCAAGTGTTACGTGTATAATAGATACACTTGACTGAGATTATAGTATTATACAACAAAGTTTTATTTTATTTCTATCTGTATCAGGTTCTGGGCGGTTCAAGTGTACTAAATACGATGTTATATATACGAGGAAATCGGCGTGACTTCGACCAGTGGGAAAGTTTTGGAAATCCTGGCTGGGGTTATGAGGATGTTCTCCATTACTTTAAAAAATCTGAGGACCAAAGAAACCCTTATTTAGCTCGAAATAAAAGATATCACAGTACAGGTGAGTAAAAACACAATCATTCTTATATTTTCTCCTATAAATTACATACAATACAGTACAACCTCTCTAAATCTGAATCAGTCAAATTTTCACTGATTGAATCAGTGATTTGCCTTTTTACTAATTTATCAGCGGAATAAGTATTTTTTACTGTTAAATCAGGTAAATTTTACTAGAGTAATCAGTGAAATTTGACTGATTCACAGTAAATTCTTTTTAGCTATTTAAATCAGTGAAATTTCACTGATAATCAGTAGATTTTGACTGATTTAGGTTTAGAGAGTATAAGAAAAATTGTTACGATGTAACTAGGCTAATAGATTTAAAATATTGGAAGAATTACACAGCCCCACAACAGAAGTCATATCTCAGTCACAAATCTCTACTAATTACCCTATTAACATTGTTCGATTAAACCAAAATTAGGGAAGTTACAGTATGTTAAAACTTGAAAAAAGTCAATATCTAAATTCCATTTTTCAGTTAAATTATACCGAATATGAAAAAAAGTTATGATACAAAATTGTTTACTACATAAAGATCTACAAGTTTGAACCACAACATTTTTTCATAAGATGTATACTTTTCTTTTTAATTCAAAAAAATACTATTGAAAATCCAAAATTCAATTATTTAACCAAAATATGCGAAATATGAAAAAACGTAAGTTTGCAACATTGTTTGTTTCAATAAGATCTACAAATTTTGTCTGACACAGTTTCTGATAAAACTTATATTTTTTATTTAAATTTCAAAAAATACGATTAAAATTCTAAAATTACTTGCCTAAATGAGGTCTACAAATTCTCATTAGGACGTTTTTTGACAAAATGTATATTTTATGTTTTGGTTTTAAAAATACACTATTGAAAATCAAAAATTCCATTTTTTAATCAAAATATGTGAGATATAAAATAAGCGTTGAAATAAAAAATCGTTTCCATTAAAAGAGTCTATGAATTCTTTTCCTTTTTGAAATATTTGAAAGAAAATAGATTTTTTTTAATCATGTAAATTATTAGAAAGTTACAGAAAAGTATACAGAAAACCGAGTGCGAAGCGCGAGTGTCATGATAAGAATGTGTTCCTCAAGGCTGATAGCGCCTTAAGTAAATTGAATTTCCTTTTTCATTTGAAATCAAAATCAAATTTAGTAACTTTGAGAAAATGTGACTCACATCTACAATATTAAAAAATTGACTTGAGCTTCAGTATCAAATTACAAGAAATAAACTTATATGCATGCAAATAATATAAGATCGAGCGCGAAGCGCGCGATGAGAATGTGCCCGCTAAGCGTGCAGATTTTTTACTTTCAGAACTTCTTTTCATCGTCGCTCTTGTTCTTTTTTGTTTATTTGATGGGATGTCCCTTTTTCAGTAATTTTCCTGCAGTTATTGAACTTAATAAATGGTTGTCCTAAAAAATTCAGTACAAAAAACGTCAAATTATACTTCTTGCCTATTTTTAATTCAAAAAAATCACGTCATTCGAAAATTTTTCGATTTTTTCTCAAAATTCGAAAATTTTGAGGTTATGTTAAAACTAGGGACAATATGATAAAATGGCCTTCAGATTCGTGATCTACGGGTCAAAATCCATAGGAGATGATGGGTCTCGTTTCTAGCTCAAGACACTTTTTTCTGTGGGGCTGTGTTATTTAAGATATGTGTAATGTATTGTATATTGAAACACCAATAAAAAAATACGTGTCCCTTTACATAATTTTCTGAATGAATCACCCACGTTGAATTTTGAATAAATAATGGGTATGGTGGGAACAGAAGATTTTGCATCACACTTCAAAATCGGTATATCAAAGATTCTAATCGTAGTTTAATCCTTAAGTTATATAACTGAAAGTCTGGGCGAAGATGACTTAATGTCATCGTCTTGCCATGAAATAAAAATCGCGGACACAGAGGCGGATATATTACCGATAGAAAGTAGGATTTACGAATCTTAATACTTGAAATAAATTGCATCACAATCACATTCGTTGGAAAAAATAAACGTCGAAAATCCACTATATACCAAGGATCTTTCTCAATTTAAATCAGAATCTTGTTTTCTTTTACTTTCATTAAGTGAAATAAATAATTAAATGATATTTCAATAAAAAAGAACCTACTACTGATTCAAATAAAAAGAGATCGTTTTGTTGAAGCATATAAATGAACTACTTTAAAGTCACGTCCAGTTTTTCTAATTATCTATTTTGCACACAATGTGGTACGCATTAGAAGCTTACCTTTGATCGAGTTTTGAAATAACTAGTGGAAATCGTCGCAATATAATTGATTTTTTATAACTCAAGTCATGAAGTAATCACGGTACAAGAAATTTCACATTCACCGGACTGGGTCAAATAGTTCGATCGAAAAATTGCATGCTGAGCGACCGGTTTCTATTTGTCGATAAAGACCAATGTTTGGATACGCAAACATTTTTTTTGCCTTTCAACATCTTTATTTTTATACAAGTTTTACTATCCTAAACTAATTCTTGAAATTAAGAAATCGCGAATACTCATTTTCCAAAATATTATTCCCGTTAGGATATTTTTAAAAGTACGAATAGCAAGTGAATCAAAATTATAATAAATTAATTCACCGAAATGTTGAATTCAATTTACTTTTGTCCATGCATTATAAAAATGGGTTATAGCAATTTCAAGTTAATTCACAGAAACGGCCTACAACTTTCACATTCTGGTTTTTGCAGGAGGTTACCTCACCGTGCAGGATGCTCCGTACAATACTCCACTTGGTGTAGCGTTTCTACAAGCAGGCGAAGAAATGGGCTATAATATTGTTGATGTAAATGGAGAACAACAAACCGGATTCTCCTTATATCAATACACGATGAGACGTGCATCTCGTTGTAGTACAGCAAAAGCGTTTATTCGTCCAATTAGACTAAGGCCCAATTTCCACCTGTCTCTCTGGACTCATGTTACCAAAGTTCTCATGGATCCAAGAACGAGAAAAGCATATGGAGTCGAATTCATTAAGAACGGCAAACGTCAAGTAGTTTATGCAAGAAAAGAAGTTATATTATCAGCTGGAGCTATTAATTCACCTCAGCTGTTGATGTTATCTGGGATTGGACCCAGAGATCATCTTGAGGAAATGGGCATTAACGTAATTCAGGTAAAAACAAAGATCAAAATGTTACACGGAAAAACTCTGTATAACAATATATCTTTCATTTTATAATGATAATTCGAAAAAATATTAGGAATCTGGGGAAAATCTATATGCAATGGTAATCATTCCTATATAGCAAACCGAACATTTTTCGCAATCAAAATGCTAAAGATTCGAAAAATAATATGAAACTTTAGCATAAAAAAAAAGTATAAAAAAAGTTTGGTACAAACTATTGTAAATTATAATATAGTTCATCTGAATATTTTCCTAAATTTAAACGTAGTTTAGCAAAAATTGTAAACTTGGGTTTCTCCGTGTATAATGTTCTAGACAGTTACAGTTACTTTCTCATAAAAGTAACTCAAGTTACTTTTAAAGTTACTCCCCCCCCCCCCCCTCCATTCTTAAATCTGCAAAGATTGGAATAGAATTTTTTTTGACATAAAATCAAAAATATGCAATACGTTTCGATAAGTGAATGCATACATCGAAAAAATATATATATAATTAAGTCCAAAAAATACGAAGAAGAGAAAGAGTAACTGAAGAAAAAGTTACAAGTTACTGGAAAAATAGTAATTAAGTTACTTTAGAGTTACTTTTTCCGGAAAGTAATAAAGTTACTGCAAAAGTTACAAGTGAGGTAACTTTTTGAGTATCTTTGTTACTTTTAACGAGTTACTACCCACCACTGGTTCTAGACTAGTAAGACTGATTAACCTTTCCAGGACAGGGGACATATTTATGTGTTCCATGCATGTATTTCAGGAACTATTATTCCAATCTGTGATATTTAATTTGGCATGGGGTCACTTAAGTTACTAATTATTTATGTCGTAAAGGACATAAACATTAGAAAGGCAAACGTTTCGGCCACAAATGGGGGGGGGGGGGCCCTCTTCAATGCCAGATAAATTTAAATTAACATTAGAATATTAAAACTAAATACTAATAGGTAAAACATGCAAATACTATAATTATTTTGTTTTTTGTTTTTTTTGTGACCGAAACGTTTGCCTTTCTAATGTTTATGTCCTTTACGACATAAATAATTAGTAACTTAATAGACCCCATGCCAAATTAAATATCACAGATTTATCACTGTGGGTCAATTTAACAAAGAACATGTACAGAAACATGCCACGTTATATTATTTCAATATTCACAAAAATTGTTATATAACGTATTTTAGGGTGCTCTTTTCGAATCTGAAATTCTCAAATTTGAAATGAGGCCCAATATGGCATATGCAAAATTCTCTAAAATTGCACAATTCCAATATTCACAAAATAGTCAATAAAATTTCAGTATAAGTGGATCTGCCACCTTTGATATTTTTATTTTTTGAGTTTGGACCTTCCATATAATTGTTTTTATGTTCAGTACCTTTATTTAGAAAGTTTTTAGGGTTTCCAAAAATTCCAGCACCTTTATGTATTTATGTTTTTTTAATTTTATTCTTTACAATGTCTTGCAACAAATAAAATGAAATAAAAATAAATAAATATCCCAAAACATAAAAAATAATTTTTGTAGTCATTTTTTTAGCTAGAGCGTTTTCCATACCCAAAAAGTTGCTTCATATTATAAGGAAAAAAATGAAAAAGGATTATATGGAAGGTTTAAGCTCAAAAAGTAAAAATATTAAACGTGACGGGTCCCCTTAAGATTTGAAAAGAGCACCCCAAAATCCCCTAAATATCATTTTTTGTGAAAATCGATCGAATTTTACAATTTCGAACTTTTGACTTTGAAATTGAATATGAGACAATCTATAATTTTAGAAGTGATTTTTAAATTTTTTATCAGCCATGTTGTGTTCGAGATTTTAGATCACAAAATTTCGAAATTCTATGATCAGATTCGGATTCAGCGACTTAAAAAACCCTTAATACACTTGGCTTTTCATAAATAACTTTTTCAACAACCTCCCGTCCTGAGAGGGTTAACCTAAATAAAAAACTGGATGTTAATCAGACGTTTTGGCTCTGATTGGAGCTCTCACCAGTAATTTATTTTGAATCTAAAAAATACAGAAAAGCAGTTTCTAAATTAGGATTTCTTTGATGAAAAAGTAAAGAATAAACATTTTTTCACAAGATTTCATAAAAAACTATGAAATGTCTTCAAAATAAATTACTTCGAAACAAGAAGTTGAAAGAATTTAGAAATTTTCGCACCAACAAATTAGAAAAATTTTTGGAAAAAAATGCATAGCAACATGTTTAAAATATGTAAAATTGTAACTATGGAAAAATGAGCTTAGTTGTCCAAAAATACATTAAATGTACCTAAATTTAGATACGATCATCATCTCTTCTATTTTTGTATTTTTTAGATTCAAAATAAGTCACTGATACGAACTCTGATCAGAACCGAAACGTCTGACTGACATCCATTTTTGACTCATGATCCTCAATTCAATACCGACACTTCTTTTTCGCCCTTCGCATTTCCGCATTAATTGAGATATCGAATTAAAACTCTGAGTAATTAGGTAAAAAGCACTAAGGAACGTTTATCTGCTCCTAAAAATATATAATTATGAAAAAAAATGTCAAACTCTTATATCGCAAATAATGCAAATAAATTCAAATTTAAAGAAAAAAAGAAAGACCTGGGCTTGAATCCCAGCGCAGTCAAAAGCGTCTTTTTTTCCACAGAAAGATTTCAAAATTCTTTAAAAAAGTTGAACCAGATAAATGTTTTTTTTACTGCTTTTTACCCAATTACTCAAAGTTTTAACTCGATATCTCATTTAATGTGGAAATGCGAAGGGCGAAAAAAAAGTCCCGCTAAGGCAGGGATCAGATAAGACATTGCCATAATTAATTAAGGGTATGTGATACTTGAGAAAAGTAGCAAGTTCATGTGAAAAATTTGGTCCAGTTCCTACATGTTTGTGTCCAAATTAAATAAAATTTTGTTTTTAAAATTCGAGAAATGGTAGAGTAGATAAAGACGGAAGTAGATAGACTACTTTTGGTTTTGAAAATGAAATCAAATTTGCTAAATTCCTAAGTATCAAGTTCATGTGAACAATTTGGTCCATTTTCTACATGTTTGTGTCCAAAATACATAAAATTTTGTTTTCAAAATTTGAGAAATGGTGGAGAAGATGAAAACGGACGTAGATAGACTACTTTTGGTTTTAACAAAGGAAAAAAAATTGCCAATTCTGAAATTTTTTGATTTAATAATTTTGATAATAGAAAAAAAAATTTGCAATTTTGGAAAAATGTTTTCCATTATCAAAACCAAAAGTAGTCTAACTACATCCGTTTTTAACTTCCCTACATTTTCCCAAATTTCACAAAGAAAATTTTATTTACTTTGGACATAAATATGTAGAAACCTAAAATGAATAAAATGTTCTAATTTTGGAAATATCACATGCCCTTAATGATTCAAAAACTTTTATTCTCGCAGGATTCACCTGGAGTGGGTCAAAACGTACAAGACCACATTGCAGTTGGTGGACTGGCATTTTTGATAGATTATCCAATCAGCATAGTGATGAATCGACTAGTGAACGTCAATTCCGCTCTTCGTTATGCCATCACTGAAGATGGACCTTTGACCTCCAGCGTAGGCTTGGAATCTGTGGCTTTTATTTCAACCAAATATGCTAACCAAAGTGATGATTGGCCAGATATAGAATTTATGTTGACATCTTCTTCGACTAATTCTGATGGAGGAACTCATGTTAAAAATGCCCACGGCCTCACCGACGAGTTTTACAACGAAGTATTTGGCAAAATAAATAATCGAGATGTCTTTGGAATCTTCCCTATGATGCTAAGACCAAAATCAAGAGGGGTTATCAAGCTCAGATCTAAAAATCCTCTTGATTATCCGTTGATGTATCATAACTACTTGACCCATCCGGATGATGTGAATGTTTTGCGAGAGGGTGTAAAGGCTGCACTAGCTCTTGGGGAAACAGCGACTATGAAGCAATTCGGTGCAAGATTTCACAGTAAACCTTTGCCAAATTGTAAGCATTTACCGTTATTTACTGATGAATACTGGAATTGTGCTATTAGACAGTACACTATGACAATTTATCATATGAGCTGTTCTGCAAAGATGGGTCCACCTACAGATCCCATGGCTGTTGTGGATCCAGAGCTCAAGGTTTATGGGGTGGAGGGGTTAAGAGTGATAGATGCGTCAATTATGCCAACGATTACGAATGGAAATATCAATGCCCCAGTGATTATGATTGGAGAAAAAGGAGCAGATATGATTAAAAAAGAGTGGCGGACAAGGACTAAAAGGAGTGTTTTTAATGATGTAAATATGACTGCAAGTGCTGCATAATAGTTTAGCTTGAAGTAGTTGTGCTAAAAATCAGATTTCTGGAACAGAAAGGTTTTCTATGATTTTAAGACTTAGAATGATATTATCAGGTGTATCTTTAGTAAAAAAAAGTATCATTTTCTATAAAAAAAATTTAAGCTCACGAAAAATAATAGTTTTAATAGTGTTTGCTGTAATAGAATTTTATCTTATTATCGTTTCTTACTGATTTTTTAAAAATCATTGGATTTCCATAAATCATGGCTTATTTTTCAGGGTAAAATATTCCTTACAATTTTGTTGCTTCCAACTCTGAAAATAAATAAATAATCTTGAAATATAGTTAATTAAAAAGAATGTTTCTTTTAAAAACTTTATTTTTAAAATTATGGATAGTAGAATTGTAGAGAATGTTTCTCCCGGAAAAATAAGCCATGGTTTGAGGAAATCCAATTATTTTTGAAAAAATGGAATGAAAAATTCTATTAAAAAAAACATTAAAAGTATTATTTCCGTAAGTTTTAAATTTTTTTTCATAAAAAATAATGTTTTCCCTTTCATAAAATACGACTGATAATATGATTTCAAGTCTTGAAGTCATAGAAAAACTTTTTTTCCCAATGACCTGATTTTTGGCACAACCACCTTAAGGAGGTTCGGTCGTGGCTAGGAAACTCTTGGAAAAATTAATTAATTTCTACTTTGAAAAATGTTCTACTTATTATTTAATACATATTCTAAAAAAAATGTTCATTTCTTCGGGGAAAAAATTAAAAATATAAAAAATGTCTTTTTTAATAACAATTACTGTGGATCAACGTTTAATGCAGTTTTTTCCAAGTTTACCTTTTAAAAATGATTAGATTTTAAGGAATGATGGCTCATTTTATTCTTTAAGGCCGTGTGGTAAGGTCTTTCATTACCAGTTATATACGACCGCTTTATTAATAGAATAATAATTTTTAAAAATTTTCCGAAGAAGACAGCATTGCAGGAAAATGTAACGCATTACTGTCTTCTTGGAAAAATTTGTTTAAATTATTATTTTAATTATAAAGCCGTCGTATAAAATTGGTGATGTCAGAGTCTACCATACGACCTTAAACATTTTTTAAAACTCCACCGTCTTTATTTATTATTATTATTCTTGAACAAAACATAATAAAATTTACCGGTCTCGTACAAAATTTAAGGAGATTTTAAGGTTTTTAAGGCGTAAAAAAATTCAAGGAGAATTTCAGGTTTTTAATGTTTTTCAGATCGCTGGACACCTTGAATAAGTTTTATAAACAAATAGCTGTTAAAATTACTTATTAATCATAATTATAATAATAATTAAGCTGTTAAAAATAGTTTTAACATTGTTGAAAGAAGAAAATGATCGACGGTTCAAATCCGATTATTTTTAAAGAGTAAACTTGGAAAAAACTGCATTGAACTTTGATCCACAGTAACAGTTATTAAATAAAAAATACTTTTGATATTTCAAAATTTTTTCCCGGTAAAGCGAAAATTTTTCTCTAGTATTATGTATTGAATAATAGAACTAACATTTTTCAAAGTGGTAATTAATTAAAATTTTAAAAGGCTTTCTAGTCACATTTAAACCTCCTTAATAGACATAAAATTTGTTAGGTTTTATTTTAAAGATTTACAAGTGTTTAACTACTCTCAAAGTGCCATCAACAAATCCATATTTCTTCAGATATTACATTACTGATTTCTAACTGATAAGAAATTATTTTTTAGTTTTTTACTCCTCAGAAACAAATGAAATTAGGTATCAGCGATTGAGAAAGAAATTCCCAATCAAAAAAAGTAACTTTTACTAAAAACTAAAGTTTATGATGTTTATATTGTAATCAAATTCGAAAAAGTAACCAATTGCTCAAGGCCTTAAACCAGTTAACCCAAACTAGTGAATATTTTAGTTAAAGTTACAATTTCCTTTCGAATAATTTATTTATTTTCGAAATAAGATAGGCTTAGTGTAGAAATAAAAATTACCAATTGCTCAAAAAATTAAATAAGTTTTGCATAAAACCCTGTGGTTTTGCAATTTGGTGTCATTTTTTTGATTGCATGATGAATTAATATTGCATAAACAAAAATTATTCATCGTGCGTCATGTACATAATATTTAGATTTTTTATTTTCTAGACAAAAGATTATATAAATTTTACTTATCCTTTATTATTGCAATTGTATGACTCAGTTTGGAGCTTTGTTTAGTATAGTTTTTTACTGATTACAAAAGGCAACTGCAGTATTTTATAAACTTTTGTAAATGTATAGATATAAAATTAAGTATTAATATTTCTTTAAATCAAATTGTTTTGATAAAGTACCTGTTTGAAAGTTACGTATTAATTTCAATTGTATATAATATTCAAATGCACATAATATTCAATTACTACATAGAAATCTCTAGGAAGAGAAACTTTAACTTTCTTCTGAAGATGTTTAAATATTTTTAACTTATTGGAACATTAAACATTTATGTAGACAATATATATTCTTGGAAAAAACCTCTTGCAGGTGTTTAGCTGTAAAGGTATAAACATGATGATAATTTGTTCAACAAATGAAAGTGAAAATGAACTGTACAGTCTTACGAAAAATTACAAACATATGTAAGATAGTAAATTACATGTATATACAGAGGCCGCCATTAAATTTTTCCGATAAAAACATATATTTTACCATCAATAGAAGTATTTTCCGTTTTATTCAACGCATTCCTTCCATTAAAATCAAGTAAAAATCCTATTACATAATGCAAAAATTTCATATCCATCTATGCATCGATATCAAAAAGAAATGACAAAATACTTCTTTGAATATCGATACCCACGTTCTAATATGTCGTATCCCACATTTGGAAAAATTTTCAGGAAACGATAAAAACGTCTTGCTAGCACAAATAAATAAATTTAAACAAATTTTTGTTTTCTACGTTCATAAAAATGCATAAATAATAATAATTAAAGCAAAACAAATTATTTAAATAAATTTTATGATATTTATGTGGGTTACGCAAGAAGACAAAATTAAAATGTATATTAGAAAGAAAATTGATTTAATCGTTTTATAATTAAATATTGTTTCATCCCATACATAATATTTTTCTCTCTTATTTTTTATTGTTTAATTCATAATTATTAGAATATACACGGAGAAAAATGGAGGGTCAGGTCGACCAAATATGATAATCGACTATAGGACAGCCTTCTAGATAATCAAATTGGTCATCTGTAGAGGGTCAGAGAAAAATAATCGATTTGATCATTGCAGAAGGTCGATTTGATCATCCTTGCGGGTCGAAATGAAAATTTAAAACAAGATATTCAACTTGATCATCCCAGAGGATCGATTTGATTATCTTGATAGTGTGACTGTTTCTCTGTGGTAATCAAGCTGATCATAAATCGAGAGTCTCCCTGATTATGCCCATAAAATTATGGAAGGACTATTTGATAATCTAGAGGGTCGGTCTGACTCTCAAAATTTTGAACCTCTAACTTCGACCCTCCGTTTTTCTCTGTGTAACATTATTGATACATTTTATTTTTACTATCTTTAATATTGCTTAAAACATATTTTTTTCATTTTAAGTACTCTTAATTTTTTTTTTACTTCAGGTACATTTTCTTGCTGAGATTGTTGAAGATTTCTTGTTCTCTTTCGTCGGGTATTATCACAATTTTTTTTATAATTAATATCATTATCTTCAGGTTTTTTAAATCTATTATAAGTACGCAGTACTTTGCTATTAACTTCAAGATTAACTTGATTAGCTTTTCGTTTCTTACTCTTAGTCTTTTCAGTTACCTTAACTATATTTTTACTCTCGACTTCCAAATTGTTTATTGATGGAGATTGATCAGAAGCAGAGTCAGTATCATCAATATATTTTATATTATTATAGAAGCAGTGTGTATCTCTCAGCAGCACTTTTTTTAATGCCTGTAATTGTTGCCATTTACTTTTAGTTATTTTTAATCGATCTACAAACAGAGATTTCAGCGGATGCTCTAGATTTAATTGGAGTTGTAAAAATATTATTTGTAATTACCTTCTTACTCATTTTATTAAATAATTTCTTAAAATAAACTTAAGACTGATCACAAAATAAAAATTGACTGTCACATCGCTGGCGCTGACATATTGGAATATTTATTTAAAAGTATTAAATAAACAATTTGACTCCTAAGATTTCAATATAAGCTGTAAAACGTTATTATTAACCCATTTTTCAAAAAAAGTCAATTTCTCAAATTTTGTGGGATACGACATATTAGAACGTGGGTATCGATATATAAATAAACAAATAAACGAAAACTACTTTAACTCATGATGAGATAATTTCTGATGACTTTATGTATCCTACAAAATGTTTATCCTCACAGAAACAATTATTTTTCAATTTTTCAAACTTATACGTAAGGTTTTGTAAAGCAAGTTAGTCTCGTTACAGAAGTCTTATAAAATAACTAGAACACTGACATAAGCTTTTTTCTTCGATAATTCAGTACGTAACGTTTCGGTGTAGAAGAACGGTAGACTAGTCGAAGACTTCAAATTTTTGTTTTCAATATAAATTAATAGTGTGATGTAAATTTTGATAACTTGTTTAAAAAATCATGGACTTGCATAGTTCAAGGATTGATAAACAAAGTTTTAACAACCAGTGCAAACAATAGAATACTTAAGACTGTATCAGGAGAAATTTACCTGGCAAAATGAGTAAAGATACACCTGGAACGGAATCTGCTGCGAATGCAACTGATGCAGATAAGATTTTTGAAGAACGTGGTCCTAAGACTATAATTCGACTTTTAACAGTTGGAGCGTACATGTTTTCAGTAAGTTTTGCTGCTATTGCTCTCAGTGGATATTACATATTTCTATGGCATCCTCCAAACTCACGACTCATACATGCTCATGCTGCTCATTTGAAATCAGATTCTGAGATGGGATTTTTAGTTGCTGATTCATTGACAGAAATTTTGACAAATAAGTCTAAAATATATGAACACAATAATACCTTAACAGAAGCAGAAGCAAATAATCGATACAAATATGTATCAAATCCTACTCAAAGTGTTATGCAAAATGATAGATTGAGTAATTTTAAAAATGATATGGATAATGAAGTATTCTTTGAAAATGATGAGGAATTGGTAGCAAGAGAAGAAAATGAAAAAAGTGAAAAACTACAAAGTGGGATATCTGAAGTATTTATAAAATTGGTATATAATTTTTTTAACCCTTTAACCACTGGAATCGAAAAACGAGGTATTTTGTTATGAGAATTATGGTTCTAGCATGATTTTGAGCTGAAAAACACAAATTTGATTTCCCTTTGTCAAAAAAAATTTTGTACTGCGAAAGAAGTCTGGCGGTCAGAGCGAAATTTTTTTTGAGTTTAAATATAATTGGATTTTAGTGATGACCTTCTGTGGACATTCTTAGTTGTTAAAGGGTTAAAGTACCAGTAAATAAACTTTTGTGAAGGAAAATTTCATTAAATGATTTTGCAAATAAATATTTTTTATTTGTTTATAGGGATCGAATTCTACAAATAATTTTATGAAAAATAACAAATTTATTTCCTCGACAAATCAACTGACAGATAATGGAATTTCATCATCGAGAAGCATTGGAAATAACTTGCAAACGTCGGATATTTCTCCAAAACGCATTCTTTTGACTGATAATCTAACGATTTTGAAACCGAAGAACTCTCTTTCTAAAGATAATTTAAGTAAAGAAGATTCTCGAAGCACGAAAAGAATATTTACTTATTCTGCCACTGAAAACACAAAAATTCTAAAGAAAATTTTTAAGATTTTGTAAATAACATTTTTTGAAAAGTAACCTACCATAAAATGTCTATAATACGGAAAAAAAAAATCGATTTTGGGATCAGAGAAATTAATTCCATGTATCGTTGAGTGAGAAATCCTATATAATATTATATAATCAGCTCATTTCATAGCTTTAGGTAAATAATTTTAAAATCGAAAAAATGATTTTTAATTATCGTTCATTATTTTCTTTCTGCTTAGAGAATTCGTTAAAGTTAGATCAAGATTACACACACTACCGGTCAGAATTGTGGGACCACCTGTTTTTCGATGATTGCTTAAATTATCTTAATTTCAATTCCGTGAGTGATGAAATTTGTACTCTTAATAATGTGAAAGCCATCAAAATTATTTTTAAAATTAGTCTGGAATGAAGTCGTTTCGTTAAATTTTCAAGAAGTTATTGCAAAAAAAGTCCAAATTTCAATTTTTTCTTAAATTTTAAACAACTTTCGAAACAATTAACATTTTTTAATGTTCTTAGGCTCATTTTAAAGCTAAGATTCTACAGAATTGTAGTAAATTGTCATTATAAATCTATAAATTTTTTCTTGCATAATGCAAGGAGTTAAAATTGTAACAAAAAAGTAGGGAAATTCCGAAAACATTTCATCTGTAGGTAAATCATAATAAAGATCATATGAATATATATTTTAAGGGAATTCCATATAAAATTCATGATTATATATTTTATATATCTTATAAAAATGTTTTTTTTGCAAAAGCAATATTGGAATTTTTCAAACTTTTTTACTTGAACTTTAATCTTGAGCAGTATGTAAGAAAAAAATTACACATCAATTCCAAGAATTTTTTTCTATTTTGTAGAAATTTAGTTTTAAAAATAATCCAAGAACATTAAAAAATGTTGATTATTTCGAAAGTTATTTAAAATTTAAGAAAGCACTGAAATTTTGACTTTTTCTGCAATAACTTCTTCACAAATTAACAAAACGAATTCATGCTGGGCTTATTTTATGAAGAATGTTGATAGCTTTGAATTTAATTAAGAGAAAAAATTTTTTCACTCACATAATTCAAATTAGGATAATTTAAGCAATTATCGAAAAACAGGTGGTCCCACAATTCTGACCGGTACAAGTTAGATCAAGATTACATACAAAATAAAACAAGGTCTCTACTGTGAAAAATTTTAAAATTGTTTACGGATGAAATAAAGAAACATTTTATATTAATATCTGCAATGTTTATTTGGAGATTAATTAAATAGTAGGTTACAATTTTAAATAATTCAAGAAAATTGAACTATCATTCAAAAAACATTTACTTAATCTAACCAAACCATTTTCTTAAATAAACGAAAATTTGGTTGAATCAATTAAAATATTTGTTTGATTTAACCAAATTCAATCCAAACAAACTATCTTTGGTTGTATAAAACAAATTCTCTGGTTGATCCAATTGAATTTTGTTTGGGTTAATCAAATTATTTCATGTACTTACAGTTTTGAACGTTCATTGAACGATGACAAAATTTTTTTTCCATAAAAAAATTAATTATTATATTTATATTTAGGACCCTTCAAATATACAATCGTTCATGAACAATAAACTATTTTTTAATTTTCTGGACCAAAAACTAATTTAGTTTAAAAATTTTTTTTTTCCATCGTTCAATGAACGTTCAAAACTGTAAGTACATAATTATTTCTAAGTGATATTATGTTATATAATGGTTTTGTCAATTTCTCTTATATTATACAGGGTGAGTTTTTTTATCTCGAGACATCGGGAAATCTCAAGAAATACACAACGTAGGAGAAAAATGTTCGCAATAAAAACTTTTTATTTTCAAATGGGAAACTTTGAAATTTCCAATGGGAACCTATATTTTTTATTGCAGATTTATATTCTTCATTAAAACATACGTAAGTCTTATTTGAATTTTTTTTAAATTTCAAATTTAATTTTTGATTTAAAAAAATTTAGGGTAAATTTTTGCGGAGTCGCTTTTCCCCCTCGAAAATAAAAAGTTTTTATTGCGTTCATTTATTTCGTACAATGTGTATTTCTTGAGATATTTTGATGTCTCAAGATAAAAAACTCACCCTATGACATTATCTTTTTTTTTTAAATTTTCTAAGTGATATTTCAAATAATTAAAATCAAGTTAAATTATGACAAAATATGTTCAATTGGGATTTAAAACACTGTCGGTAATAAAGCAAGAATGAAGCGCAATCTGCAGAGTGAATGTTGAATCATCAAGTTGAAAGAAATTTCTAATCGATAAGAACGATACCTAGAAATCTGAATAACTTTTCCTTAAAACTCTAATATATATAGACAAAACGATTTTTGTCTGATAAATTAATTTGTTTACATAAACTTGAAAAATCTAAACTAACAATCTTTAATAAATACTTCAAAAGTTCGTTTTTTTTTAAATTTTCGACTGCAAAGAAGTGAACTCAGGACTTGTCGAATATTCCCAACACTGAGCTAAATTATTGTTATTTAACTCTACATTAAATATTATTAAATGACTAAATCACATAACGGTATAATTCTATGAAAAGAAATCCGAGATTTTGAAAACCTTCAAATTTTTCAAAAAAGGAAAAAAGGGCCAAACTTTAGAGTACAAAATGGATTTTTACCATGGCTTGGAAAAAAGTTTGTTGTTATCTTTGATAAAGTTTCAATTTAGTTTTTCAAGTTTAATATTTTTACTGATAAGAATTTTCACTGTGATACATTTTTTCCCTAAAACGAAATGTATTTTAGTAAAAATTGTAAATGCGGGTTTTTCCATGTAATATTTTATAGAAATAGTTTCGAAATGTAATTGAATATGTTCTTTTCGAAGTCCAATTTAGTTTTAATATGAAAGTAGAAAACTCACTTGTCAAATTGAATCACGTGTTCGTGTTCTATAAAAGATATTTGAAAAGAGATAAAATACAAGTTTTTTTACATTTTCTTTAAGAGAGTAAAAAAAGTGAAATTGTTGGCTATTTTGAAACGTACTACAACCATGAGAACTATGAATTCATGCAAAAATAAAAAATCCCACACTCTAATATAATAGATAAAAGCACGCAAGAGAATTAAATCCTTTGAAATTAGTCAATTCCTTAGTCTTCACGTGTTATCAGTATATTGTTGCGTGACTCAAGTTATTAAATTAATTTTTTTAATTACAGCATAAATTTAACCACAGAAATAAAAACCCTTATTATTCAGAGATAAATTATTAGACTCCATAAATTAAAAAAAAATTCCAAAATTTAAAATTGTCTAAATTTAGAAGATTGATCAAAATATGAAAAGGGTTAATCGACTTAAAAGTATATTACAAATAAAAGAACTGTTACATAAAAAAACTAAAAAATTACAACTCTGACAAATTTTTTAAATAATCTAATTTCGCACATTGGTAAACTTGGAATAATACAAACACATTTGAAAAATTGACACCCTTTTATTCAGTCAAGAATTGATTTCCACACTTGGAAATTATGAATTTTTAATGATTTCACTAACCAGTGATATAAAAAACGTTATTGAGTAGAAAATTTAAACATTTTTTCCCTTCGTCTAAGGAAATAAATCTGTGAAGTAGAAAATTATAGTTACAAATTTTACAGCTTTCTTACCTCACATCACTATTTTTTCAACCCATTAAAAACAAAAATTTAGTCAATAATTTAAGATAATAGCTTTTAACCAGTCAAATAACTGTTTATTTTTTCTATGTAAATATTTAACTGTTCTACCTTGTCACCGGAAATTTAAGGAAATAAAAAGATGTGCGTTTACGCAAGGCCAAGGTCTATGGAAACCTGGTAAGTGGGTTTAAATATTCAGATTCCACGCAAAACATTGCCTGAATAGCACGTAGACCGAGAAAAGAGAAAGTGCTTGTACAGATTAGGTGCATTGGTACTATTATGAAAGTGAAGAAAAAGATGGCTTTATATCAGTTTAAAATCTCACAATCAAATCGTATGTCAGATGATCAGTGTACATTTAAATGCCATTCTTCATGTAATCAAACTTTATCACAACGTACGTTAATTAATAAGTACAATAATTCAAAAACCCGAATCAGTTGAACTAACTAATTTTTCAGTGATTCGCCCGCTTCAAAAATTGCAATTTCAATTTTAAGAAGTAAATTTGCCTATCTTTCTAATAAGAATTCTATGTCGTAATAATTAATAGCGAAATTATTGGTCAAGAGTGGCAAATTATTTCGGGATCGAATACTAAACAAGTGAAACGAACTTTCACGACAAATACGCTAATCCAAAATCGAAGACACGTATTCATCAAAGATAGTATATAGAAAGTTTTGAAGTTTTCTTACTTAGATAATATCACGTACAATTCGTTACAATTGTCTACCTTGAAACAAACGACCTTGAAAGAAATTAAACCTACAAAAACCTGCTCAATAAACTTGAAAACAATAACAAATTTAATTTATTCATATAACCAGAACTAAACTTAACAATTAAATTCACTTTTCAGCTGAACTTTCTCAGATAGAATTTCAGATACAATCTGTCTAAACTTTCACATCTTTAACTTTTTTTCTAAAATAATAGTATTCTTTAACTGAAACAAGTGTTGCATGCTTAACCTGAATTAGAAAATTTTATTGATTTTAGGTTTCTACATGTTTGTGTCCAAACTACATAAAATTTAGTTTTCAAAAGTTGTGAAATAGTGCTCTCTAAATCTGAATTAGTCAAATTTTCACTGATTGAATCAGTGATTTGCATTTTCACTGATACACCAGTGGAAAGGATATTTTCAACTGTTAAATCAGTTCATTTTGACTGATTCATCAGTGGAAAAAATATTTTCCAGTGTTGAATCAGTCGGACCACGTGACTAAATTATATATTAATTCGTTTATGTAAGATAACTTTTTTAATTTAAAAAATGTCTTTCGGAAAATTTGGGAAACGTAACAAAAGATAATAAAGCACTTCTGTTAATTTCTATTAAGCAAAAATTCTGAAAAAAATTTGAAAAGTTATCGATAATTACAGTTAACTAATTTTTCTAAAATTTTTACTTAAGGTAGTTCAGCCACGAAAAATTAGGCCTCAGGTAAAAATACATAATTTTGCATTCAAGAATAGCAATATTGTTATTGAAAGGATTATTCAAACGGGAAAAGATTGTTTACCATAAAAAAATTTGAAACATAAAAACATAATGTATTTAACAAATTTTTTTTTCAAATGCTTTTTTCTTCATATCGCTTCTTACCAAATTTTTAAAAATGGTGCGATTCTGATAAATCATGGATCATTTAAAAAAATTGGAAACGGTCAAGTTGTAGAGAATCTTTTCCCTAAAAAAATGACCCATGATTTATCAGAATCACACCATTTTTTAAAATTTGGTAAGAAGCGATATGAAAAAAAGCCCTTGAAAATAAAAATTTTTAAAGATATTATTTTTTTGTTTCAATTTTTTTTAAAGAAAATAATCTTTTCTCTTTTGAATAATCCCTTCAACAACAATATTGTTATTCCTGAAAACAAAATTATATATTTTTGCCTGAGAACTAATTTATCGTGGCTGAACTACCTTAAACGAAATTGACAGACGTTCCTTATCGTCTTCTTTTGTAATTTACAAATTACATACGATCGCTTTATTAATAAAATAATAATTTTATTGAATTTTTCTAAGAAGACAGAAATTCAGAAAAATGCAACGCATTACTGTCTCCTCCAAAAAATTTGTTAGAATTATCATTCTAATAATAAAGATGTCGTATGTAATTGGTGACATTATACCCTACCACACGGCCTTAAGGCATGGATCAACCAGACCAAGTGACCAAATTCCTGTTAAATTTTGTGTAAGATAACTTTTTTATTTTGCAAAATATCTTTCTGAAAACCTAGAAAATACAACGTCTTGAAATTATGACTGTCTGTTAATTTTGTTTGTGTGAAAATTCTCGAAACATAACTATTTTATTTTGCAAAATATCTTCCTGAAAGTTTTAAAAATAGAACAGAAGATAAAGAACGCCTGACAACTTCGTTAAAATGAAAATAAAAATTTTTTTTTTACAGTTTACTGTAATTATCGATAAGTTTCCCAATGTTTTATTTTAAATTCTTATTAAAAAGAAATTAAGAGACGTGCTTTATTGTCTCTTACTGCATTTCCTAAATTTTCAGAAAGATGTTTAGTAAATTCAAAAAAGTTATCTTACATGAATGAATTAATGTATCATGCAGTCACGTGATCCGATTGATCCATGGCCTTAACTGTAATTTTCGATAAGTTTTGCAATTTTTTCCAAAATTGTTACTTAAAAGAAGTTAAGCGACGTGCTTTACTGTCTCTTGCCACGTTTCCTAAATTTTCAGAAAGATGTTTAGTAAATTCAAAAAAGTTATCTTACATGAATGAATTAATGTATCATGCAGTCACGTGATCCGATTGATCCATGGCCTTAACTGTAATTTTCGATAAGTTTTGCAATTTTTTCCAAAATTGTTACTTAAAAGAAGTTAAGCGACGTGCATTATTGTCTCTTGTTACATTTCCTAAATTTTCAGAAAGATGTTTAGTAAATTCAAAAAAGTTATCTTACATGAATGAATTAATGTATCATGCAGTCACGTGATCCGATTGATCCATGGCCTTAACTGTAAATGTCAATAACTTTTCCAATTTTTTCAAAATTCTTACTAAAGAGAAGTTAAGAGACGTGCTTTATTGTCTCTTGTTACGTTTCCTAAATTTTCAGAAAGATGTTTAGTAAATTCAAAAAAGTTATCTTACATGAATGAATTAATGTATCATGCAGTCACGTGATCCGATTGATCCATGGCCTTAACTGTAAATGTCAATAACTTTTCCAATTTTTTCAAAATTCTTACTAAAGAGAAGTTAAGAGACGTGCTTTATTGTCTCTTGTTACGTTTCCTGAATTTTCAGAAAGATATAATGTAAATTAAAAAAGTTATCTTACATGAATGAAATAATGTATAATGTAGTCGCGTGATCCGATCGATCAATGGCCTTAACTGTAAATGTTGATAACTTTTCCAATTTTTTCAAAATTCTTACTAAAGAGAAGTTAAGAGACGTGCTTCAATTTGTTACGTTTCCTAACTTTACAGAAAGATTTTTTGTAGATGTAAAAAAATGATCTTACTCTCTGAATTTGAATCAGTAAAAATCTACTGATTATCAGTGAAATTTGACTGATTCAAATAGCTAAAAAGAGTTTACTGTAAATCAGTCCAATTTCACTGATTATTTCAGTGAAAATTGACTGATTTGACAGTGAGAAATATTTTTTTCACTAATGAATCAGTGAAAATTAGCAGATTTAACAGTGAAAAGGCAAATCACTGATTCAGATTTAGAGAGTACATGAACGAATTAGTACGTAATTTAGTCACGTGGTCCGATTGATTCATTAACTCAAGGTGTAATCACAATTCAGAATGTAATCTGGATTTATCAAGAAAGTTATGCTTATTAAAGTGCTAGTAACTGTCTATCTTCAGAATACCGGATACCGTTCCGGATCAATGAGTTGAGAATAAAAAGATTCGTTGTAAAATACAACACTGGGTGGTTGAAAATTAGCGAGTCAAATATTGACATAGTAAATGATAAAAAAATGAATTACATGAAAGTTAAAGACTTGAGCTCTAGGAAAGACCATTGGATACAGCAATATAATATCCTGAAGTCGGCAATGAAAGGATTCAGAGGGGGACCAACTGGTTTTCACTCTCTGCATTCACCATACAGTATGCACCATAAGCTCTCCGGAATCAGTCGGCATTGCTCTCGATCCGAAATTTCTCTTTGTGCTTAACATTTTAAAGATATAAAGTTAAATTTGAAGTTTTTCAAAAAGGTCTATTTACCCAGAAATTTGAGTTTTTTGCAGACATACCAAAATCATGCGGTCACGTGAGAAAGTGCGTGTAAGTTTTACGAGACCTCCGGATACGTGACGGATAACGGTAAGTATCTTTAGAAGTGCAGACATTTAGAAACGTTTGAGAAATATAACTTAGTATTTACCACGATCATCAGAATAATGTAATAAAATTACAATGTTAAAAACTTTATTAAATTTCATACAGATTTGTATATGAAATTTAATTTTTCTTTATATTATTTTTTGAAATAATACACTGGTGTTATTAAATTTAACATAAAAAAATTAAAAATTCACATAATTTGATTTCACGTAATCATATAAAGTCGTTTTTGCAGTGACTCTAAGTTGTAAATAATAAAGTAGATTAATTTCGTTTATATAGATACACTTTCATTTTTAGACTATTTATAATATCTAAGTATTTGAACAATTAGTAAGAATTAACGATAAGCACTTATAAAGTTATTTTTGCAGTGAATCCATGATGTAAATAATAAAGTAGGTTATTTTCTTTCGAATAGATACAAATTGATTTTTAAATTATTCAAGACATCCAAGTATCTGAAAAATTAGTTTTCTTAACCTATAAATATTTAAACACGTCATGAATTTTCATATTTAGAGACATTTTTAACTCAAGTCTACCCTTGTACGTCGCACTTCTAACATAGTTAACAAAAAAAAAGTAATATTGATGATTAAATTGATTTGAAATATTATCAACCAGTTTTAACGATTTACAAACAATCTAAATATCTAGAAAATATTCTCTTTTATCGACACTTTGATTCATATTAAAATTTCTAATTACATATATTGAATTTCATATACTGACGTATATGCAAATGACTTTATATACTTTTATATTCAATTTATTACAAAATTCTCTAACAGCATAACTCACGTCCATTTGACCATATATGAACCTTTGACATTTGTAAATTTCACATTTTAAATATCTAGAAATAAAGATTGTAAAAAATTAGTAAAAAAATCTACTGATTGACTTCAAGAGTATATAGCCTGTAAAAGTTATTTCTCTTCATAGATTTCTATATTTAAAAATTATTATAGTTATTAAAAATCTGAATTTTCAGGTAAAAGGTATGTGATGCCGGATTATCATATTTTGAGATTCTACAGAAGATAAAAATGCCGGTTGGTTTGTCCACTTTGGCCGGAACAGCATCCCTGTTAGGGTGGGGTTTAATTCCACTCTTTGCGATTAGCTTCACGCTTTTCCGGTACCAAAATGCTGATCCAGAGTCTCATCCAACGAACGCTCAAGTGGTAATTTTTATTAAATGTTATTTCACCTTCAAAAATATTTTTAAATAGGCAAATATCAGTGACGTATTGATTCTGCCTTTAAATCATCAATTATCACTGAAAAGTCTGGTTCGGCTGATATTTTTAAATTATGCAAGCTTTCATCATAGTCCAATATCCATAATGGGTTAAAGTTGTTAATTTTTCAAAATTTAATATTAGGTTTCAATTTGAATGACTAATGCCGATATACTCTCTAAATTTTAATCAGTCAAAATCTACTGATTATCAGTGAAATTTGACTGATTCAAATAGCAAATAAAGGTTACTGTAAATCAGTCAAATTTCACTGATGAATCAGTGAAAATTAACTGATTTAACAGTGAAAAGGCAAATCAGTGAAAATTTGACTGATTCAGATTTAGAGAGTATGCTAACTTGATTTTAATTAGTAGTTATTTTGACTAATTTCCAGTCACTGATGAATAGTATGATTATTACTCTCATTTCATTTTTTAAATCTCAATTCGAATATTTGAAACTTAATTACTAGCAGAATGCAATATTTTCTATGTGCAAAGTTGTTTTTCAAACAAAACCATTATTCAAAACTCATTTTGTATCTTGATAGTTCAATAGGAAGAAAAGTGGTGTTTATATAACAATATTTAGTTTTTTTGATCTTAAATTCATCACATCCTTTAAGGAAATAGCTTCACTTGATAAATTATAAAAACGTATTGACATTCATATTTTCTCCGTCGAGTCAAAACATATTTTATGTTTCATGTTTTATGTATAACGAGACTTTCAGTCATAACTTTCCACTGTAGTTAAACTATACGAGAAGAAAATTCTGTTACACTCAGAAAAAATTAATATTAGATCTAGAGGAACCATTTTGTCGAATAAACAAAAACAAAATTTTAATTAAATTGAATAAATATTTTTTTGAGTGAGAATTTACAGAATATACTCTTCAAATCTGAAACAGTGAAGATTTTTATGGATTAGAATCAGTGACCTACTTTTGACTATATTATCAGTCATTCTTCAACGATTTTTAGTAAAAAAATAACTCAATGCATAGCCAAAAATAGGAAATTGATTTTACTTTTAGAGTTTTAAATTCTAAATTCTACAGATATTCTGTAATAATAAGAGACTTGGTAAATACACGGAGAAACTTTTTATATCAATTTTTACTATAGTATTTTTCAATTTAGGGAAAAGCGCATCACTCTGAGAATTTTTGTTGGCAAAAATACTAAACTTTATAATAATGATATGAAAATTTAGTATAAACTATAGTAAAATTTGCTATGAACTATGCTGAAGTTTCATACCATCATTATAAAGTTTAGTATTTTCACTGACAAAAATTCTCAAAGTGATACGTTTTTCCCTAAATTGAAAAACACTATAGTAAAAATTGATATAAAAAGTTTCTTCGTGTAATACACTCTCCTAATTTAAATCAGTAGTTTTTTCACTAATACCAATTAGTCACTGAATTCTAGCCATAAAATTAGTTATTTTTAATTAATTTATCCGTTAAAATGCCTTAAAAAACTGATTTTATAACTAGAATCTAGTTACTGATTAAAATTAGTAAAATATAAACCAATTATTTAAATTAAAAGTACATAATATGAAATTATTTTCAAAGTGTAAATGGAACAATTATTTATGTAATATTTGCCGATAATTCTATTACATTTGGAAAATAAATGTAAATTGTACATGTCTGTGAAGTTGGCTCCACAATATCAACATTTTCCGAATTATATGAGAGTTCGAACTTCAATTGAAATAGTTCTAGAGTTCCTGATAGGTTTTAGGAATAGTTCCTGCTTTTTAACGCATACAAAATGCGTTTTTTGTAATGCGGAGCTAATTTTACGCTACTTCTCACTATCGGAAAAGCAAATTTTTTTCATAAGTTCTGGAAAGATTTAACATAGTTCTAGAGATTCTGACGCTTTTTAGAAATAGATTCGGTAAATTACGGAAAATATGACTGCTCAAAATTTCCACAATTTTTTTGAAAATCTCATTTTTGAGAGTTCTAAGAGTTTTGTTTAAAGTTCTGGATTCTTCTCAAATAGTTCTACAAATAAATCCGAAAACAGTTTGTTGTGAAATCAAAATTCAAAAAATTACGGCACCTAAAAAATTTCAAAGAGTCAATAAGTTCAAAGAATTCTGTTTAGAGTTCTGGATTCTTCTAAAATAGTTTTTCAAATAAGTCCACATACATTTTGTTCTAAAATTAAAATTCAAAAAACTATGGCATTTCGAAAGTGAGATTTTGAAATTTTTTTGAAAACTTTGAAGTGCCATAGTTTTTTGAATTTTTATTTTAGAATAAAATGTATTTAGAGTTATTTGTAAAACTATTTGAAATGAATGCAGAACTCTAAACAGAACCGTTGGAACTCAAAAATGAGATTTTGAAAAAATTGTGGAATTTTTTAGCCATATTTTCCGTAATTTACCGGAACTATTTCTAAAATGTTTCAGGAACTCTGGAACTATGCTTAATTTTCCCAGAACACGGAAAAACAAATTTGTTTTTCCGATACTGTGGAGATGCGTGAAGTTAGCTCCACATTACAAAAATCGCATTTTTTATGCGTTAAAAGGCCAGAACTATTTCAATTGAAGTTAGAACTCTCATAAAATTCGAAAAATGTTGATATTGTGGAGCCAACTTCACAGACATGTACAATTTACATTTATTTTCCAAATGTAACAAAATTATCGGCAAATATTACATAAATGATTGTTCCATTAACATTTTATTTTACTAATTTTAATCAGTAACTGCTCTCTAAATCTGAATCAGTAAAAATCTACTGATTATCAGTGAAATTTGACTGATTCAAATAGCTAAAAAGAGGTTACTGTAAATCAGTCAAAATTCACTGATTACTTCAGTGGAAATCAACTGATTTAACAGTGAAAAATACTTTTTTTCACTGATTCAATCAGTGAAAATTAACTGATTTGTCAGTGAGAAATATTTTTGCACTGATGAATCAGTGAAAAGGCAATTTACTGATTCAATCAGTGAAAATTTGACTGATTCAGATTTAGATAGTGGATTATAGTTATAAAATCAGTTGTTTTGACGCATTTTAACGGATATATTAATTAAAAATAGAATTTAGTCACTAATTGGTATTAGTAAAAAAAAACTACCCTTTTACACTAGTGAAAGTTATGTAATAAGCAAGATTCACTTTTTTTACAGCTTTTGCCAACTTATGACTTTATAGTAGTCGGAGGAGGAAGTGCCGGGGCAGTAGTGGCTTCAAGATTATCAGAAATTTTAGATTGGACGGTCTTACTTCTCGAAGCTGGAAGTGATGAAAACGAAATATCGGATGTTCCAGCTTTAGCTGGTTATACACAATTATCGGAATTAGATTGGAAGTACAAAACATCCCCACCGACAACTTCTGCTTATTGTCTTGCCATGGTCGGGGATAGATGTAATTGGCCACGTGGAAAAGTATTAGGAGGAAGCAGTGTCTTAAACGCTATGGTCTACGTCCGAGGAAACAGGTATGATTTAAATATTTTCAAATATTTCCGAAAAATTCCCAATACTATTTCCGGGAAATAAGGATTTTTTTCTTTTTACTGTAGAATAAGAAAAGCATTCTTATGTGTATAAAAATGGCTAAAATGTCATTAAATGTAGCAAGTAGGCATCGAAAAGTTTAGACTGATCTCATTCCCCAAATCCAAAACAGTGAAAAACCACTGTTTTGAATGTTATAAAGTCTTCCACATAGATTCAGTGAAATTTAACTGATATCACTAGAGAAACTCATTTTTCGACCAGCGAATTTCATTCATGACGAGTATATTTCACTGATTAACCAGTGAGTTTCCCAGGTGGAATCAGGTAAATTTCACTGATTTCTATGTGGAAGACTTATAACATTCGAAGCCTCTACGGACGCAAAACGTTTTCCTTTCATGGCCAAATGCAATTTCCCGAATAGGTAGAAGTCACAGGGAGCCATATCAGGCGAATACGGTGAGTGATTGATGGTTAAAATGCGATTTCTAGTCAAAAAATTTATGATACATAAAATATGTATTTTGATGAGAGCTACAACACTTGTCTAAAACATTTTTCAAAATTTTCAGTATTTTACAAGGTGCCTTCCAAAATAAACGAGACTGAACTAAAATAGAAACGACAGGAGCTTTGTTCTGATAAATTCGAGTTTATTTATTCAAAATAGTCCCCTCCGGCCTCGATACACTGTTTTGCGCGATCCAAAAGCTTTTCGAAAGAGTGTTTCAGGTCATTGACCGGAATGTCCTTCAGGATGTCGGTACAAGCCTTTAGGATGGCCTCTACGGACGCAAAACGTTTTCCTTTCATGGCCAAATGCAATTTCCCGAATAGGTAGAAGTCACAGGGAGCCATATCAGGCGAATACGGTGAGTGATTGATGGTTAAAATGCGATTTCTAGTCAAAAAATCAGTCACAAGAGTGGATCGATGAGATGCTGCATTATCATGCAATAAGCGCCAGCTTCCTCCTTCGCGGTATTCAGGCCGAATTCGACGAATGCGATGCAACAAACGCTTCAAAACGCCAAGATAGAAAATTGCATTGACGGTTTGGCCCGTTGGCACGAACACCTTGTGGACAATTCCCTTGGAATCGTAAAAACAAATGAGCATCGACTTGATTTTTGACTTCTCCAAACGCGATTTTTTGGGTGGTGGCTCGTCTGGGGCCTTCCATTCGGCACTTTGACGCTTGGTTTCGTGTTCATACTGGAAACACCACGTTTCATCACCAGTTACAATGTTTTAAAGGAAATTCTCGTCTTTTCTCGCCTCTTTAATGATATCTTTCGAATGTTGAATTCTGAGCAATTTTTGGTTATCAGTTAACTTGTGGGGAACAAAACGTGCAAAGACCTTTCGTAAGCCCAAATGATCGGTTAAAATGCGATAAATCGATGTTTTGGAGATATTCAACTCCGATTCCATGAATTTCAAAGATAATTTCGGCTCATTTCTGATAAATTCACGCACAATTTCGATGGAGTTTTCGGTGATCACTGATTTTGGGCGGCCCGTACGTTCATCGTCATTTATGTCCTCACGACCATCTCTGAAACGTGTAAACCACTCATGAACTCTGGCACGAGATAGACAATCATCGCCATAAACTTTTTTCATCAATTCAAATGTTTCAGTAAACGTTTCACCGATTTTAAAACAAAATTTGATATTAGCTCTTTGTTCGAAACTCATTTTTGTACCGATGACACAAACACACAGACACTTTAGACGCAATAACTTGGCTTCCACTGAACCGAATGTCATAAAACTGTCACTGGAAGCCAGGGAGGCATATAACTTTCCAACTCACTACCTCATTCACAGATGGCGCCACTAAAAAAATGTTTATGACAAAAGTCTCGTTTATTTTGGAACGCACCTTGTATAAGATAATTCCAAAAATCATGATTTTCATGTAGTTTTCATGGTTTTTACCATGAAAATCGGCTATTCGGAAAACTTCACTATTATATTCGTAATCAGTGTGCCAAAAAACGTAAGGAAACACAGTTTCAAAGAAACCGGAGGCTTCACTTTTCGGAACTTTATCCTTTTTTTCTACTAGGGGGTCAGAAAATGGATTATTTTGCCCCGCACGAGGTAATAAAATCCATTTTATGAGCCCCTAGTAGAAAACAATAATTTACTTTAATTTATCCCATATAATAATAATGTATTATTAGAAAAATACTAATTTGAAATAAATTTACTTTCAGACTTGATTATGAAAACTGGGCGAGTCTAGGGAACACTGGCTGGAGTTACAAAGAGGTGTTACCATACTTTATAAAATCGGAAGACAATAGAAACCCCTACCTTACGAGAACCGCGTATCACGGCACAGGTGGTTACTTAACAGTCCAGGAACCACCCTGGAGAACACCTCTTTCAATAGCCTTTATTCAAGCAGGAACTGAACTAGGTTACGAGAATCGTGACATCAACGGTGCTAATCAAACCGGATTCATGCTAACCCAGGGAACAATCAGGCGTGGAAGCAGATGCTCCACGGCAAAAGCTTTTTTACGACCTGTACGAAACAGGAAGAATCTACACATTGCGATGAATGCTCAAGTCCTAAAGGTGACGTTCAACTCTGAGAAGAGAGCAACTGGAGTCGAATTTATTCGTTACGGAAAACGAGAAACAATTAGAGTCCGTAGAGAAGTTATCCTTTCCGCAGGAGCTATCAATTCTCCTCAGCTGCTCATGCTTTCCGGCATAGGACCAAAGGAGCATCTATCCGAATTTGGAATACCTATCTTGTCAGACCTTAGAGTAGGGGACAACCTCCAGGACCACGTGGGTCTTGGTGGACTTACATTTCTCGTTAATGATCCTCTAACTTTCAAGAAAAGTCGTTTCCAAAACCTTCCAGTTATGATGGAATACATAATAAATGAAAGAGGACCAATGACAAATCCAGGAATTGAAGGTCTGGCCTTTCTGAATTCGCGTTATGCTGACAAATCCGGAAACTATCCAGACATCCAATTCCACTTTGCACCAAGTTCAATCAATTCTGATGGCGGAGATTACATCCGGAAAATTTTAGCATTGAGAGATAGTGTTTTTAATACAATGTACAAGCCCTTGATCAATGCTGAAACCTGGACAATCTTGCCTCTGCTTCTGAGGCCAAAGAGTTCAGGTTGGATTAGACTTAGAAGTAAAAATCCCCTGGTTTACCCGGAGATAAATCCAAATTATTTCACCCACAAGGAAGATATGGATGTACTTGTGGAGGGGATTAGATTAGCGATGGCGATTTCTAATACATCCGCTTTTCAAAGATTTGGTTCAAGACCGTTAACGACTAAAATGCCAGGTTGTCAAGCTTACATCTTTGATACTTATGACTACTGGGAATGCGCCATTAGACACTTTACATTCACAATTTATCATCCTACGGGTACTTGTAAAATGGGACCAGCGAATGATCCGACTGCTGTTGTTGATCCGCGACTAAGAGTTTATGGAGTTAAGGGACTAAGAGTCGTGGATGCATCCATCATGCCAGCGATAGTTAGTGGAAATCCAAACGCACCAACTATTATGATAGGAGAGAAAGCAAGCGATATGATTAAAGAGGACTGGCGAGTTAAAAGCAGAAAAATTGGCAGATAACAATGGATATGTTATACAGTAAAACCTCATTTATCGGGACGGCCTTGAAATGTAAACACCTCGTTTATCGGGATTTGGAGGGGCTCTCCACTACCACCTACAGTTTCATGGTGGATTGCCATGACTCTTGTTGTATGTTGACATTTAGTAATGGTTATGTACATAAATTGTAATGTATTTGCAAATTGTGTAAATGAATTTTCATTTCGTTTCATGATGGAAAATGAAGATAGAAATACAAACGAAGGTATGTAAAAAAATTGACATAATAAAACTCCTGCAAATGAAACATCTGGAAACTGTCACTATGTCACTATATATAAAGAGTGGTGGCTGGAGGAGAAACAAAATGTCCCGATAAATGAGGTTTTACTGTAGTAAAATTCGCTGTGAAAAGAAAAGAATGGAGAAAGTCTAGTTACACGAAGTAGTCTTTGATCACACTGGAACGCCGGTTTTAGATATAGAGTTACGGAAGTGGTAGGGTTCAAGGTAGAGAAGGAGTCCTGGTTGTTTACAATTTCAGGCTTCACTGACTTAGTCCGATTCTTGAGAAACCATACCCGAACAGTTTCTAAAATCGACACTCCAGTGTATTTGTATTTCGAATTAGTAGGAAGGAGACAATCAATATATATTAAGGTAGTTCAACCACAAAAATTAGACCTCAGGCAAAAATAATTTTGCTTTCAAGAAAAGCAATATTATTATTGAAAGGCAAATTTGAAAGAGAAAAGATTATTTTCCATGAAAAGAATTTTAAATACAGAATAATAATGTATTTAACAAATTTTATTTTGCCAAACTTTTTTTCTTATCTCTTCATACCAAATTTTACAAACATATGCGATTTTAATGAATCATGAATTATTTTTTGAAGAAAAAGAATTTTCACAATTTGAACATTCCCAATTTTTATAAATAAATTCTTTGATGACTGAAACAATTAAAAATCGATTTTACAAAACCAAATTCTTATAAATAAATTGCTGAATTTGGAAATAATTTATTCATTTTAGAAAATTGAAAAAGGTTAACTTGTAGAGAATCTTTTTCTTAAAAAAATGATCCGTGATTTATTAGAATCACATCATTTTTTAAAATTTGGTATAAAGCGATAAGAAAAAAAGTTCGGGTAAAAATAAAATTTGCTAAATGCATTATTTTTTTGTTTCAAATTTTTTTCTCGGCTAATAATCTTTTCTCTTTGAAATTAGCCCTTCAATGATAATATTGCTATTCTTGAAAGTAAAATTATCTATTTTTGTTTGAGGTCTAATTTTCGTGGATAAACTATTTTAAGGAACCTTAGAATAAGGAAAATTGTCTTGCTCAGTCTGACTCGTGCCTTTAAATCCTAGTCTAGAATTATTCTTTATTTTGTTTAGTAATGAAAGGATTATATTTTACATTTTTAAGTGACATGATTGCGCAGATTGTTTAGTGTTGTGCATGAATGAAGTGATACCAAAGACAGGATCATGTAGGAATCTAGTGTGTTTTCTACTGATATTTTACGTTAATCTTTGGCTCTTGAACAAAACATTTACCAGTTTTGTAAAATATAAATATATATATATATATATATATATATAATCATATTCTTTTAACGTTTAAATGTGATTCAAATTGCGTGAACAATGGTCCGAAAGTTCTTTTTGAATTGAATAAAATTTGTGAATTTTACGGACAGACCGAACTTTAAAATATTGACTAAACTACAGAAAAATGTGTTGCAGTGCGATTACTCCACAATTAAAATATAAAACTTTACAAAAATATTTGAAAATGTTGTCATAGCTACAGTAGAGAACTTTTATAGAATCTTTGATAAAATGTTGGTTCTCGTCTTAAAATTAAATATTTTTATTGACAAAAATCTCCACTGTAACACATTTTTTTATAAATTCGAACGGCGCTAAGTAAAAAATTGCAATCGCGGATCGTTAATAATTTTCAAATTGTACGTATTACAATATATCTATTTTATAAATATCGGGACTGAATGTGTTATTTAGTAATGTATAGTAGTATAGGCAACGATATTAAAAAAATATAGAATAATACAAATATTATAATATTCAAACCAGTCCCAGGACTACTGACTACTCTCTAAATCTGAATCAGTCAAATTTTCACTGATTGAATCAGTGATTTGCCTTTTCACTGATTCATCAGTGAAAAAATATTTTTCACTGTCGAATCAGTCAATTTTCACTGAAATAATCAGTGGAATTTGACTGATTTACAGTAACCTCTTTTTAGCTATTTGAATCAGTCAAATTTCACTGATAATCAGTAGATTTTGACTGATTCAAATTTAGAGAGTACATTGTTAGAAATGTTCGAAAATTACCAAATTTTTTATCTTCCATAGGTAACGTAAAATTTGACGATATTATGTTTTTGAGTAAAGGTATCTTAAAATTGCGAAAAATGTACTGAATTTTCTGAAATTTTTCTTAATATTATGAAACTTAACTGAATTTTCATAAAACTGTAGAAATTTCTAACAATGTATAACAACAATAGAATAAAACTTTCAAAAACTGTATTGAAAGTTAAATTTTTTTCATGAATGAAACTTTCATATAAATATAGATCTCGTAAAGTTTGACGAGTGGATCAAAATATTAATTAAAGTCATGCCATCATTAATGAAGCTATTTTCTAGTACGTGCTTGCAATCTAGAATGGAAACTTAAAGCGATTTATGAGTAGAAACCTGCTTATAATTCTTTAATAACAGGTGAATTGATAATCTTGAAATTAATCTGCATTGATCCATTCAATCGATGAATAGATCAACGCAGATAGATGATTCATTACATTACCCAAGGTTATTTCTAATGTAGTGAAGGTCACACACGTTCGACCTAGAACGTGATCTTGAAACTCTCTTGAATTTTTATGCAAAGTAAGTACATTTCTCTCAAGTTCAGGAAGCAGATTGCAGAAAAAAATAAACTTAAATTGGTCATTTTGGATATTAATGTAATTTACACATGTGTTTCAATGTTTCGACATGATGGAACAGATTTTTCTTATAAAGCAATTCAGAAAATGATTTTATGTGTGAAATCAAAAGAATTAAAATCTGGAATGCAAGTTATTATAATCATGCAATTTGCAAGATTCCCATTTCACAAGCATTACGATGAAATGCTTTGAATATTAATTTTTTAAAGGTTAAAGCAAAACTATTGTCCAAGAGAAACAGCAAGAAAATTTATACTTAGAACAAAACTTTTGACTCTAAATCAGTGATTTGCCCGTCCACCGATTCATTAGCGAAAACCAGATTTTTTACTGTTAAATCAATCAATTTTCACTGAATTAGTGAAAATATATTTTCCACCATTAAATCAGTTAATTTTCACTGGTTGAACCGATGAAATTTGACTGATTCACAGTAACCTCTTTTTAGCTATTTGAATCAGTCAAATTTCACTGATAATCAGTAGATTTTGACTGATTAAGATTTAGAGAGTAGAACAAAGTTTACGTATGTAATTAATAAAAAACTGTATTTCTTAAATAAAATGGAAAGAATAAAATAAAATAATTTACTGTTGATTAATTATCGAAAATTTAATTATAAATTGTATATTTTTATGAAACGTGTATATTTTTTAATAAAAATATTTCGAAAATATATTTCACAGTATTGTTAATATTGTTTTTCATCTTGTTTTAAAATATATATAAAAACACATGTATACAGTAAATTAATGACTGACGGAAGACGCAGAATGTCAGTATAAACCACAAAGCGGAAGTACAATAAGGCTACAATTACTTTTATTTGCAATTACTCCAAAGTAGAAAAGGTATAAGGCTTCGTTTACCTTCAACGGTAAATAAAAAGCACCTAAACGATTAATGAATGAAAATGAGTTTAAATTAATAGCTGAAAAAACTAATTACAGTCTTCATTACTATTATTAGTCGTTACCAATTTCAAATATAATTTTAGTGCACTCAATGATTTAATTAAATCGTAAGAAACCGCTTTTGAAAATTTCATTTTTTGCAATTTTGTATATTTATATAATTTTTAGGTTACATTATATTTACAATGGCACACATTTAATAAAAAGAAAGTAAAAAAAATTTATAAGACGCACCTGTATTTGAAAAGTGAAAGAGGATCAGAAAAGCAAAGAATCATGATGACTTTCGTTTTGCAATCCTATAAGTTAACTTTTTCGTTATTCACATCTCAAATTAGAAGCCATGAATAGAAATTGTAATCCACGTGCTACTTTTATTCCTTGTCAATTTGAGTTTCTTCACATCTTTTTCAATTCCAAACTCTTTATTTATTTCGATCTCAGAATGTGAGATTTTATTTGAATATTTAAATTCAGAAAGAATTTCATTCATTGATTCCAATATCCACCACGAATTTAGCTATTGAGGTAGTTGATCCACGAAAATTAGACCTCAGGCAAAAATAGATAATTTTACTTTCAAGAATAGCAATATTATCATTGAAGGGCTAATTTGAAAGAAAAAAGATTATTTTTACAAATTTTTATTTTTGCCGAACTTTCTTCATTCATACCAAATTTCACAAAATGATGTGATTCTAATAAATCACGAATCATTTTTTCAGGAAAAAGAATCTTCACAACTTTACCCTCCCCAATTTTTGGAAATAAATTTTTTAATTGCTGACACAATTAAAAATCAATTTTCCAAAACAAAATTATTCTGAATAAATCGCTGAATTTGGTAATAATTTATTCATTTTAGAAAATTGGAAACGGTTCAGTTGTAGAGAATCTTTTTCCTGAAAAAATGATACATGATTTATTAGAATCACATCATTTTTCAAAATTTGGTATGAAGCGATAAGAAAAAAAGTTCGGGTAAAAATAAAATTTGTTAAATGCATTATTTTTTTATGTTTCAAATTTTTTTCTTGGGCAATAATCTTTTCTCTTTCAAATTAGCCTTTCTATAATAATATTGCTATTTTTGAATGTAAAATTATCTTTTTTTGACTGAGGCCTAATTTTCGTGGATACACTACCTTAATTAAAAGATAAAAAATAAAAATCTCCTTCTTTTTCACATACTGTTACTTTATCCAATTATTTGGTTTGTAAAATACAGTGCTGCTTATTTATCATTTGGCATAAGCATTTTTTTAGTTTGGCTTACTATATGTAATTTTACATTTTTAAATGATATAGAAATCTTGAATAAAATTGTTGGTTTAACCATAGAATTTTGTTGTCATAGGTTCAACAAAATCTTAAGTTGAACCAACCAAACAATTTATTCCATTTAACCCAAAATGATTATTTTTGCAGCAATCTGATTGCAACAAATATTTTTGTTGATTCACCCAAAATTTTGTTCACCTGGCAATTTTTTATTTTATTCATCCAAAATTTTTGATTCATTGGACAAAATGGTTTGGTTAGGTTCACTATATTTGTTTTCTGAGTGCGCAAGTCAATCAGTTGCCTGATTAATTTTACTAGTTTTTAGAAATGTTCTCTCTTAATTTGAATTAGAATTTCCTTTTACTAATTTAAATAATTGATTAATTCTGACTAATTAATTAAAACAACTGACTATATAACTAGAATTTAGTCACTGATTGAAATTAAAAGTGTAATATCTATAATCAATCTGTGACGAAAAAATGGCTTTTGTGGAAAAAAATGACCGAAGCTATTTTATTTCATAAATCATTAGCGGGGGATGTGATGAGCTTAAAACCAAAAAGCTGTGCCCCTCTCCCTTGGACATTTTTGGGAATCTCAAAATTTTTCACTTTTTTGATGCGAAAATTTTTTTTTGGCGCTACAGCATAAATGTAAAAGTTGTAGAGTAGAAAAAAACCTACAAAATCTATTTGCACTTTTTTTCCCTACGATGTACTGTTATATTTTTAGTTGTAGCGTAAGACGCTGCATTCAGTGCGTATATCCAAAATAGCAAATATTAGAAAATGAAAGCGCTATATCTCCGTAACAGTGCATCGTAGGGAAAAAAGTGCAAATACATTTTATAGATCTTTTTCTGCTCTACAACTTTTACGTTCACGCTGTAACGCCAAAAAGTTTTTTCACATCGAAAAAGTGAAAAAAGTCATTTTTGGCAACTTTCGCGCCCTCTGCTGTTTGCAATTTTAGTTATATCACAGCGACTCTATGAGATAAAATGTAGATAATATTATTTCCTACGATTTTTGTTGACAAAATTTTTCTCTACAACCTATCGTTCTCACGAAAAATTGAATCGAAAATCATTTTGAGATTCCAAAAAATGCCCAAGGGAGGGTTTTACTTTTTGGTTTTAAGCTTGTCACATCCCCCGCCAATGATTTATGAAATAATATAGCTTCGGTTATTTTTCTCCACCAAATTTTATAGATTGACTGTACTATAGATCATTATCCTTTATTATACTATCAATTTTTTCAGTATAGAAAACAAGAGTGAAAAATTCTAATTGTGCTAGTTTAGCGGATTCTAAAATTATCATTGAGGCGTTGAAGGAAGGGGGCAAATATGGATTATCAGGTGGTAATTAATAAGTAACGTAATAGGCAAGTTGAAACATTAGAAAGTGATACGTTCAATTATTAATAGACCATTATCTCTGTCGTAAGGTGATTGCGTGTATTTGCGTGCAGAACCATACGTAATGAGATAACTATGTCGTGCATACGAGATGTCGTACTTGGTGAAATTGTACGTCAATAATATAGGTAAATAAAAGAAATTCTGAAACAACCGGATGCTAAAAGAAACAAAAGTGTTTAACGCTCCCACACCCAATAAGAGAACAAAACTTTCTGATCTCTAAACGAAAAAAAGTGAAGATTGGATGAAAATAAACTGGCCAAATATTTAACTGTTTCGCCAAATAAATGTTTGGAAACTTGCATGATGTTTGAATCAAAGAAAGTTTCTGAATCTAAGTTGAGAATTTTAATGTGCTCAAATAAGTAATATGTTTCTTCGGGTTACGCATACTTTCAAAAATTATGTTGCGTTTTTCAGAAAGTCCTTAACGAGTCAACAAATTATTTTACATACGTTAAAATATATATTATTATTTCCAAGCTGATCAGTAAAGAGAAATCGTAAATGTAAGCAGATAATATTCAATATAAGTAATTGACCAACTGGAAGTCTTGAATATCAAAAATCAAGTACATATGGGTCACGACTGACGTCTTCTAAGAAATGCAGGCACCGCCCTGCAGGTAGAAATTCATGCCGAGAACCTATCAGATTAATCTATCCTTTTTTATTAATATCATCGAGATTAAATATAACAAAAAAGGAAAAACTGAAGATAAAAATGATAAAATTCTTAATCATAAGAGTTTTGGACGAGAGAGGGTTGCAAAAATAGAAAGCCGGGATTTTTCGAGACACGGAACACTGGGAAAACAGTTTTGTCAAATCAACAAAACTATTTTGTTGGTATTTATGCAACAAAATTGTTTTTTTGTGCCAAAAAACATTTTTCTATATCAATCAAATTTTGGTTACTTAAGCAAAATGTTTTGTTAGGACAACAAAAAAAGTTTTGTTATCTAACCATTGTATTTTGTTGTTATACGAAAAACAAAAAGTTTGGTCAACTCAACAAAATATTTAGTTAATCTAACAAATTTATTCCATAGAGTCAACAAAATTCTTTGGTTAGTAAAATTAGGTTTATTTTTCAATTATTTCTCAGATTTGAGCAAAATATTTGGTCAAATCAATAAAATACTTTTTAAATTCAACAATACGGCTTGTTGAAAAAGAAGACTTTTCTTCGGAGTGGAGTTTTACGCAGTTGCTATTTTGCGAAATCAAGGTAATTTTAAGAAAATTCAGTTCTTATTATTCAATTTGAGAAAAAATTTTTTAATCATTAGTTACAAATTACTGAATATTTCAATACTTGCATCTGAATATTCTGAAACTTGGAATAGAAACAAATTTTACATTCCGGGTACATTTAGAAAAAAGATTTAATCGAATGAAAGAAAATAATTTATTTGAAAGGCTATTTATTATTTAAACAAAAGATTTATTTGAATTAAGTAAAATTTGTTTAATTCAAACAAAATATCTTTGGGCCAAATAAATACTTGTTTCAATGAAATAAATTTTTCTTCAAAACCAACAAATCATTAAATTCGGTCAAAGATATAATTTGTTTAATTTAAGGTAGAAATTTATTTGATTTGAACAAATTTTTGTTTGGTTGATAAATTTAATTTAATTCAAATAAATCACTTTTTTAAATTATAGAAAGTCTTTCAAAAAATAATTTTCTTTGATTCAATCAAATATTTCTTCAGAGTGTAACTGAAGCTTTATATAGTTATTTGTAACTGAAAATTCTGTAAAAATTTCGTAATTTTAGGAAAATTTAGTCAAGTTTCATAATTTGAAGACAAATTTCACAGAACTCTGCCAGTAAACAATTATATGTTTCGTAAATTACAAATTGTCGATATATTCCAACAATTCCTTTAAAATGAGTTTTTATCTGTGACTTCCGTTCAATTCCGAGATCTATGAAAGTATCGTTACAGGATTAAAAAGCGAGGTTGTTCTCTCGCTATTATTTTCTTGTTCAGATGGGTATTGAGTAACAACAGGAAATTCCGTTCAAGGTACATTCAAGCTGATAACGATGCGGTGTTTAACTTTTGTTTCTTAATTTCATTTTCATAGACTAAATAAAGGAAGATTTTTCATTATTTGTAATTGTCCTTAAGGGGATCCAACACCATTAATATTTTTATTTTTTGAGTTGAGATCTTCCATATAATTTTTGTATGTTTAGTACTTTTATTTAGAAATTTTTTGAAGTTTTATTTTAAACTCCAGAACCTCTATGTATTTTTAAACTAAAAATGTTGAGTTTTTTGGGCATTTTTTTATATTTTTGACTTTGAATAATTTTTCTGTTTTTTAACCAATTGTCATGATTTTTTATTTGTTTCGTTCCTTATAATGTGTAGCAACTTTCAAGATATGGAAAATAAGGTAAAATGATTAAAAAAGTTACAAACAAAATAAAAAAATTAATAAAAATACCCCAAAATACAAAAAAAAATTTGTAGTAAGTGGTAAAAATTTGAAAGACCTGTGGCTGATATTTAAAATTTTATTCAAACATATGTTGCAACAAACACTGAAAATAACAACTTATTTCGGAAAACGGATTTTAAAGTAAAGTCTTGTAGTGAAGCTTTAATACACTTAGAGCCAAGCAGCCAACATGGTGTTACTAAATCATAGATGTATATACATAAAGGCAATATATATATTATGTTTGTATAGGGATACCTGTTATATACTATTTTCCATACAATTCAAAAATATTAGTAAATAAATAAACAAACTATTTTGTGTAAAAAGTTAATTTTCGCTAAAAGCACGTTATACGTAAATCGTAGTAACTTTTAATTTTATTTATTTTTCCAAGAAAAAAAAATCAGATTGCCCGAAAATTTAAACAGATACTCGGAAAAGTATAGAGAATAAAAAAATAACATTTTTGGAAGATGTCAAAAAATCAAACAATATACCAATTAGAGGTGGCGGATCCCCTTAAGAATAGATGCAAATGAAATTTCGAAAATACAACTGTATATAAATATCTACACTAAATTATAGTTTGCGAAATAACCTTTTAAATGCTTCAGGAGCATCTTGTATAGTAGAAACCGGTTTTATTATTAAAGGTTAACTAACATCAACTGCATTTAGATACTAAGCTTTCTTAAAGTATTTGGAAATCTCAATCAATAAATTATATTTTGTATATTTGATAATTCTAAACATAGTTTCTCATTTTTGGAAATTAAATTCAACTGGTTATTTACTTTTGCACATTCAACACTAAACCTTTATTTCTGAAAGGCTATTTTATATTTCAATACGTGAGAATTAATGTAGTTTCGAAAATCATAATAAATTTTATTCATTTTTTTTGTTGTAGAAAAAATCTAATTTTCATGGCGTTTTCATATTTCTGTATTTGGTCTCATACATCTTATAAAATTTATATTACACTTCACTTTCTCTGCTATGAAATTTTAAATGAGTCTTAAGTTACGATCATTTAAATTCGAGATTCTAGATAATCTTAATACTTGCGCTTGATTTTCAAATGATAAATAAATTAATAATTCTGATATTTACAATAAACCCTCGAAAATTTATGATTGTTCATTCAAGATGCAGATTACTACACATATGCCGAATTGTAATCAATGCAATCTTTCTTCTGGCAACCAAAAACAGAATTTACATATCACATAAAGTTTATAAGAAATTCAAGACTGAAAATTTTTAAAAAGGCCATTTTTAGAGTATTTTTCGTTTTTCCATTATAGTTGAAAAAAATTTCAAGATTTTTCCAAATATGTAAATGAAAGTTCATATGTTTCTTAACAATTTTCGATTTCAAGCTTTTTAAAATTCCTGTTTTTCGAAAAATTATTTACAGCTGAACTCCCGTGGTGCGTTTTTCGTGTTTTTTCGAAAAAAAACGAATTTTAAAAAGCTTGAATTTTCCAACTATAATAAAAAAATTTCAAATAATTTAGGATCTTTCTATGAAAAAAGAGCCACTTTCGACTGTGCTGGGATTCGAGCCCAGGTCATTAAAATGCCGGTCGACACTGGAAAATACTCAAAAAATATATTTTTTAAATTTTTAGTCTCAAATTTCTTGAAACTTTGATATGATACGAAATTTCCTTTTTCGAATTCGTGTTCAGCATTAAAAAGTCTACAAGAATCACTTCCCAGGGTCTACGAAATAAAAATCGTGTTAAACTGTGTTACAAAAAATTGGACATTTTAACTAAGAATTTTAAAAACTGATAAAATCAGAACGATTAATTAATTTAGACTCTAGATCATACAATTATTTAATAAATCTGCTAATTAATCACAATTCACATTTAAAATCGAATCCTGGGATGTGCAACGTGTAAGAAATCACGTAGCGGACCCGGAAACCATAATCTGAATGTCTCCCACTAAAATGGTACATAAATAGTCACATGTAATCGGTGCAGAGGAAACGTCCGGGACAACGTTCGGTGACCATAGTTACCACATCGGCAGAAATGGTAGGTGTGTGTATAGGTAACTGGCAGGAAGAGAATATACTTTCACTGCCAAAGCACAACAGAGTCTTCGAGAAAGACGAGAAGGAACCGAGTCGGCCTAGAAGACAGACGTTAGAGTATCGGTACAGTACCGAATCGTTTCTTCAATCGACCTAACCTATCAGAATCCAATTTGCCCCTTACCGGCTAATCACGCCGACCTGTAAAGCACTCGGATAATGTGCAATTAGTACTCCCATACTTTATTATTTCCAGCACCCAAATACAATCAAAAATACAAATTTGTAAATAAGCTCAACCTGAATCAGAAATAAAAATTTTCCCCATGTACTGTTAGTTTCCTGTAAAAGTTTTGGTTCAATTTCATAACTATCAAATATGATGCTAGCTGTAATTAATTTTATTGAAAAATCAGTGGGAAGTGCAACGTGCCACGCTATGTAGGAGTGAAAAGTATTTTTTAAATTTATTTGTGAGTGTAGCCTAAGCCTTCAAAAAATTACCTAAAGAAAGGAAAGTGTCAGAACTTAGTAAGGATTCTATGAAGGACGTTAATTTGGGAACTCGGTCAGGAACGTAAGACGGCGGAACAGACGGAAGAAGCAATCAAGACACTTTTTTTAAAGATCAATGGCACTTTGAAGCAGGTATCTACAATATTAGAGATTTCTTAAAATTTAACCACATTTCATTTACTTTTTGGCTTAAAATTAATCAATTTTTGTTGAAAATTTATTCATTTTTAGTTGAAAATTTATTCATCCAAGAAGAGTTGTATAACAATTTTCTAACAGTGGATCCTAAAAAATATTTTTCTCCAACATCATTTTTTTGTGAGATTCCCACAAATATTTAACTTGAAGATTCAGAAACAATTTAACACGTTGATGTGTTAATAAAACCACTCTGAATACACAGAGAAACCGTAGTTTAGAATTTTTGCTAAACTACATGAAGAAACTTTGTATAGCGATATATATTTTTTTTTAATAATGATAATTATAAAAAAATTTTGGAATCTAGGAAAAATCGAGGTGCAATGGTAATTATTCCTAGCGGATTAGAAACTTTTCGCAGTAAAAATACTAAAGATTTGAAAAATTATATGAAACTTCAGTATAGGTTATAGAAAGTTTGATAAAATCTATAAAAAATTATAATATAGTTCATCTAAAATTCAGTACTTCACTGCGAAAAATTCTCACAATGACACATTTTCCCCTAAATTGAAACGTAGTTTTGCAAAAATTGTTTCTGAGTGTAATTGAAGCTTTATACAGTTATTTCGATGGTCCCGAGCGACTTTGACTTAACTCACAAACAAATGAACAAACTGTCCTATAACTGAAAATCTCCGTTCCATTTTGACTCAACTGAAAATGTCAGTTTTATTTTGACTTAACTGAAATCGGTTGTGATATTTTTTTTTTAATCCACAGAAGTGAAGAGTTAAAAATCAAATATTAAAAATCGATTGCCAATCCGTCATTTACATTTAAAACAAAAATTCGTGAAAATTGAATTTTTTTTCGTTACTTACCCAAAATTATTTTATATTTTTTCTTGTTGTAATCATTACTAAAGATGAATAGATAATCATGTCAAACTAGAATATTGATGTGTATTTGAGTTCAGAAAAAAAAATTTCATAGAACTCTGCCAGTAAACAATTATATGTTTCGTAATTTACAAATCGTCGATATATTCCGACAATTCCTTAAAATGAGTTTTTAGCTGTGACTTCCGTTCAATTTCGAGATCTATGAAATGACACATTTTTCCCTAAATTGAAACGTAGTTTAGCAAAAATTGTAAACTTGAGTTTCTCAGTGTACGTTTCAATCTAGGGACAAACGTATCACATTAAAAAATGTTGGCAAGTAAAATACTGAACTTTAGAAACCCATACTAAATCTCCGTATATTTTTTCGAATTGTTAGTATTTGGACTGCGAAATATGTCCATTCCGCTAACAATAATCGCTATTGCACCTAGATTTTCCTTAAATTCCCATTATTTTTTAGAATTTTAGTTATGAAATAAAACAATTATTGCCATATAAAGTTTCACCGTGTAAACGATTTATTTGCTCTAGTTTATGATTGATCCGAATGAAATCTAATACGATTATTTAAAAAATACACATGCCATATTAAATAAAAAACTAATATAGTGTAAAACGCGAATATTAAGAGTTTGGAAAGCAAAATCTAAACGCGAATTTGCATTCCAAATACGACGGATGCATTTAATATAAAAATCACTTGCATTAATCATTTGCTAAGCAGCTCAGAACTGCTTAATCATCAATCACGTGTTTACTAGTTTGGCGTCACTCAAGAAATCAAAACAATGTCTTCTTAGCACATAGCTAAGACTAAATCCATGACTTGTCGGTATTTACATTAAAAAGGAAATGAAGAATAGAACAGGTTGTAACATTTGTTGAAGTAGCTTTCTTTGCGTAGTCAAATCCATACTAATATCCGGTAGATGAGTTAACACCTTGTACTTAAATTGTAGAAAAACTACAAAGAAAACGTGATAAGTTGCTACTATACTTTAGTTTTAAGTAAAATTGAACAAAATAATTTTTATGGAACTTTCTAAAACAAAATAAAAATCTTTATAGATATTCAAAAGCACTGGTTATAAATATCTTTAAACGAAATGACATTTGTCAGTCAGAAATACACTTTGTTTAAAATCTACACATTTTACAACTGAATGTTGTTTAGATAAACATTTGTTGTAGAAAAAATAAATAAAGATTCAAATGACACGTAATTTTAAACGCCTTCGTAATAACATGCATAATATAATCGCTAACTATGTCTGTGTGACTCGAGAGATGGTAATTTATTTAACTCTCTGACAAAACAAGTCATTAAGTCATTTTAATAAGTTTCAAATCCTAGATTTTTATACGTATGTTACGTGTGCTTTCGATATTAAAATATCTTGTTTTTTTTCCCCAAATTCAAACCGGTCGAATATAGAACGCTATCATTTCACTCCAAGTATTCAGGATGGTACGACACGATGACGTTATGTAATGATCGAAATTTCACTGATGAGACTATATCTAGTACTTTCGTTTTCTTCCTTGCAAGGTCGTTCGATCGCATCGTGCGTGAGTGATCGTTAGAGAACGAGTGGAAAGTACGAAGACATTTGTACATGCAAATTTCGAAAGGAAATGTCCGTTTCCGGAGCAATCGTTTGGATAATAAGGATCTTAATATATCAATTCATTTATATTCTTGGAAGTATTATATACAAATTGACTAAAATAACTGTATTAGAAAACGGAATTGAAATAATGATTTGAGCAAATAAAGCACTAGATTTTACCACAAGATATTCATTGGCTTCTTCTCATGGCGACGAAACTACACTGAGAAAACTGGAGTGTGAACCTAAACATTTGGAGGGTGAAGCAGACTATATTTGAGGTTAAACTATAGGACAGCCTTCTAGATAGTGTAACTTATTACCTGTGAATTGTGAAAATAAGATGGTCAACTTGAATACTTTAGAGGGAAAAGTTGATCATCGCAGAGAGAAAAATAGATTATCGAAGAGAGAAAAATAGACTATAATCTACCTCTATGGCTAACCTCAAAACTATTACATTTAAGCTTTCACAATTATTATATTATTATAGCAAGTGAAATAGGTACTCACCAATTAGTTGGCAAAAATAACCCTTGTGACACTTTAACACGTAAAGGACGCGAAACCGGCAATGAGGTTAGAATCCACGCTGGTGATATTGGAGGAAAAATAGGCGAACCCACGTGACTTTACAATTTTGGCGCGTATTTCACCAATCGACACTCTTTATAGTGATTCTGACCCTCTGGTAACAGTTAAGCAGAATATCAAATGAGTGTCTCCCTGACCAAAAAGAAAAAATTTCGGAAAGAGTGTTGTACTATCTAGAAGTTCAGACTGACTATCTACATTTTGACACTCAAAGTTTGACACTCCAGTTTTCTCAGTGTAGTTTGAATCTTCCTTTGAGCTTTTTGGACTTACCTGAAACAAAAATAATTAAAAACTTGATATTAAATTAATCTGTGCCATTTAAGCTAGGACATTGTAAAATATTTATTCTGCGATGGGAGAAATACAAATTTGTGCAATTTTTATACTCAATGTTTGATAAATTATTTTCTAAGCATAAAAATGATTTATTTATCCTGAAAGAAACTTATACGTATTTTTCTGTGACAGAAAATTTATTTATTTCTGACTTTTCTAAGAGTGTAAAACAGAAATTTCACTTGAACTTGCACTTCACATTACCATAAAATATGAACAAGCACGTCACGAATAGCAGAAAAATGCAATTAACAAGCGTCTAAAATGGAAAAACTAGATTCCGTCCGATCCTCTCCAAAGTAATGAAGTAGCGGAAGTGAAGAAAAAACTTCCGCATTGCCTTCCGTGCATGTTACATGAATTATCTACTTGCTTAGTGTGTTTGCACCAATGATCAGGAGAAACACTTTTTTCTAATAGATTGTTAGCGTTGAAAATCATTTTTAACAATAATTACTAAGCAGAATACAATTTTATACCAAGTAAAATGTAGTTTCCTGAACTGAATACCAAGACAAAAAAGCCAATAGGAATTTAAATTTCACAAAGTATGATAAATCTTTCGTTCCGTTAGAAGTCCAATTTAAACTTCACATCCAAATCTTGACATATAAAAATAGTCAATAGATATAAACATTTCATGCAAAGCGCATGTATAAATTATAATAATTCGCGATAAATTGGAGTTATTAAGTTGAAGGAGAAAGGTTTTCCACTTTCTGTCGAGTGTCGAAAAGATTATTAAATATCCTGCTCCCACGTTAATCCGTATTACTAACCTCCATGTTAAAAAAAGAGCTCTTTAGAGACATCATAACACAAAGAAAACATGACTTTCCTAGTTTTACTGAAAATTATTTGTAATGAAATTTTTATACTTGTTATATTATAAAAGTACAGTATAGTAACTAAAAAAGAAGTTGATATTTTCTAATGTGTACACGGGAAAAGAATCAAAATTAAATCAAGAAAACATTGTGACAAATACGGACAATATAATATTTTCTTGGCCCGAGAAAATTTCTCTTGAATCAAGCAAAAGTACTTGATTTAGGAAAATCTATTTTCCTTATTCAAGTGCATTTTCTTTAGAAAGGAAAATATTGTATTGTCCTTATTTGAGACAATATTTTCTTAATTCAATGCTAATTTTTTTCCCGTGTATACAATATATGTATACACTGCCGGTCAAAATTGTGGGACCACGTGTTTTTCGATGATTGCTTAAATTATCTTATTTTTAATTCTGTGAGTGATAAAATTTGTTCTCTTAATGAAATGAATGCGATCAAAATTATCTATAGAATGAGTCCAGAATGAAGTCGTTTCGTTAAATTTTGAAGAAGGTATTGCAAAAAAAGTCAAAATTTCAATGTTTTAATAAATTTTAAATAAAAAAAAGGGAAAATTCGAAAACACTTCATCTGTAGGAAAATCATAATAAAAATCATATAAATATATATTTCAAAGGAATTCTATAGAAAATTCATGATTATATGTTTTATATGTCTTATAAAAATAAAGCAATATTGGAATTTTTCTAACTTTTTTATTCGAACTTCAACCTCGTGCACTATGCAAGAAAAAAATTATACATTAATGATGATGATTTACTGCGATTTTTTAGAAATTTAGCTTTAAAATGAGTCCAAGAACATTAAAAATTGTTGATTATTTCGGAAGTTATTTAAAATGTAAGAAAACATTTAGATTTGGACTTTTTTTGCAATACCTTCTTCAAAATTTAACGAAACCTCTAAACCTGAATCAGTAAAAATCCTTAATAATTTCATTCAGTGACTGATTTTTTGCTTTACAATCAGCTATTTCTGACTGATAATCAATTGTTGTTAACTTGAAACCAATCGTTGAAAAATGAAGAAAAAGCAAGAAGTAAGTAACTGATTGAAATTGCTAACAATCCTAACTGATTCAGATTCAGAGAGTACCATATATGAGTAAAATTCAAAAATTAAATCTATAAATTTTACAGACTCGGGTATGAAATATTTCCGTGGATATCGTCGTTGCTTTGGATGCGCAACAGGGTCGCCAATTCACGCATGTGTCAAATTTCACAATTTTCTGCTTTTATAAAAAAAACTGTGTTTTAAAAGTGTTATATTTCGATTTTGTATATCTTTAACAAATAATAATATTTTCTTCTGATGTAATATAAATCCAAACAGTTCAAAGCATTGCGTTTCTCATGCAATTTATATGCGTAATAATACATCCTGACAATTTGCGGATGTACATTTATACTATGAAAATTTTTTGGTGATATACTAACAACAAATCAGTTGTTATATTCAACAAATATTTTTTTAGTCCAGCAAATCTTGTTTTGATCATAAAAAATGTTTTGGACTGATCAAATCATTTTTTTGTTTGAACTGTTATAAACGTTCAGAAATTAAAAAAAAAATTATGTTACAAAGGTAACGTAAATGTACTGAATTTTCTGAAATTTTTCTCAATATTATAAAACTTAACTAAATTTTCATAAAATGTATCTTAAAACTAACAAACTGTGACAGAATTTCTATAAAATTCATCATAAAATTACAAAACTAACAAAATTTCCAGTTATATGTAAGTGCATAAAATTTCAGTCACCCAAAACGTAAAATTGTTCCTGTTACAAGTTCCGGAATTTCCAGATACAAGGAATCAGAATATTCAACACTTTCTAACTAAAAATTAAGAAATTGTTTCTTTAATTTACTAAAAAGTAACTGAATTCCTTGAAATTCTATCTTAATTTTATGAAACTGTAACTGAATAAAACCACACTGTTAAAAATTTCTTAAATGCAGCCAATTTTTGTTTACTGCACACAGAAATAAATTATGTGATTAAAATAACCATTTTCCTGATTAGCTGGTCTGAAAATGTAGACAAAAAAAAAGTCAACCATGCAAATTTTTCTGGGTACACTGTTAAAATTTTTTGCATTAAGCCACAATAGATGTATGAAACTTTAACTATAAATTAGTAAATTAAAATATTGAAATAGAAAAATCAAAAAAATAAAATTTGTTTAACAGTGCAAATAATTTTTCTTAGTGTAGGCGATCTTTACGAATAATCCAAGCTTAAGAGTTTCAGTGCAAAAACTATCCAAAATTTCCTTAAAAATGTTATCAAGTAGAGTAAGAAAACTTATTTTTCCACTGATTAAAAAAATAGTAATTTTATAAATTTATGAATTTTTTGAATTTATGTGAATAAATGTTCATAGTATATCGAAATTTTGCCAATAAGTCAGGAAATATCATCTTTATCATTAAATTATAATCTTCTTCATTCCGTAGATTATAAACTTGACCTTCTTAATGGAATTTTCCATTTTAGTTCAATGTTAACTTCAATATTCGAATTTATAAAACCTTGACAAATTTTTATATGAAATTTCTTTCGTTAAATATGAATAAAAAGATCGTTAAAAAATAGATACGGAGAAAATTCATTTTTCACGCTCGACACTATGAGTATAAAATATTCAGGTCTTCACATTCAGTATAAACGAACCGATGGAACAGACTCTTCCGGTATACAACAGCACGTAATGAACAATTGCTTTCTTATGAGGTAGACAAGACATTTGCGGTCGCTTTTTTATCTTCCTGAATATATCATCAGTTCTTTTCACATCTTCTATATATTATACATATAAAGAAAATAACACAATGTGTGCCACAAACTTAAAAAATTAGATTCTGTATTACCTTTAAAAAATATTTGCTCTACAAAAAAACGAACATGTATAATTGTTATTAAACTACGTTTCAATTTTCGGAAGAATGGGTTAGAGTGAAAATTTTTATTCAATGAAAATATAAAATTAAAAAAAATAATTATAACTTTTTCGAAGAAAATAGCAAACTTTAGCACAAACGATGTGTATTATCTTAGTAAAACTAATCAAATTTTTAGTAGCTTTTACTAAAAGCAATTAACATACTCGGGACGTATTAGTTACAATTACTATCTAGATTTCTCTCAGTGTGTTTTTCCGTGAATTGAAACGTAATTTAGTGAAAACTGTACTCTCTAAATCTGAATCAGTCAAATTTTCACTGAAATAATCAGTGAAATTTAACTGATTCACAGTAACCTTTTTTTAGCTATTTGAATCAGTCAAATTTCACTGATAATCAGTAGATTTTGACTGATTGAAATTTAGAGAGTAAAGACAGATCTTTCCATATTTCAATGTAAAATTGACCTTAAACAATTCAAACATTATGTATATATATTCATCCACACAGAAAAAAGTGGATGTTTAACTATAGGACAGCCATCTTATATATTTAGTTGTAATATCTAGATATTCAGCTGTAATATCTAAGATGTTAAAATATGCAGAGATCAATATCTTAGATATTACAGTTGAACATCTAGATAATACAATTGAACATATAAGATGGCTGTCCCATAGTTGAACATCCATTTTTCTCCGTGCATTTTTAGAAAAATAAGACCTTTGGCTTTTCCCTAAAACGTATATCAAACTAATGATATAATCAATAGAAAAAAAATCATACTCAAAAATAAAAATCTATCATCGTTTAGAGTGAAAGGAATGCGGACACGAAATATCTGATAATAATAATATTCTTATCATTTAGGTATTACATTTTCTATTCTGTGAAACATTAGCATTTATAATGAGAAACAACGAAAGCAAGCCATAAAGTTGAACGAGTCTAAAGAAAATTGACATTGAACTTCCTTCGTTTCCTCAGTCAGAGTTTCAATAGCATTGTTTAAATTTGTCAGAAATATCTATTTACAACAAGTTTAATATGTAGATTGAAAGTTTATGACATTAAATACTTTTTAATATCCTAGATATTCAAATTTATCATAATGATTGCACCGCTATCTATCTCGAACCCAGAAATTCATTTTTCACAGGGTACAAGGGGAAGTTTTTCATATCAAACTGTGTTTTATTTTATAATGATAATTTAAAAAAATATTAGGAATTTAGGGAAAATTGAGGTGCAATGGTAATTATTCCTAGTGGACTGGAAATTTTTTGCAGTCAAAATACTAAAGATTCGAAAAATTATAAGAAACTTTATTATACAGGGTGGGCCATCTAACATTTGGAATTTGAATATTTGTATAGTCCAACGAGCCCAAGCAGAAATCATGACACTCTGCCAACTATGACGATCGGTTAAATGTTGGTCCAATGTAGGAGATCGACTGTTGATTGCCAACGTTGGTACAATGTTGAGAAACAATTGGCCCAACCTTATTCCGACTGTGGAAAAAGTAATTTTCCGATAGTGGATGTACGAGGTCGAGCCAGTGTCTATTCAGCCCCGGTAGCCGACAGTAAAATACCAGCGTTTGTACAGTGTTAGATGTACAACAGGCCCAACCTTCTTCCGACTGTAGAAAAAGTAATTTTTCTATAGTGGATGTACGACTGTAAAATACCAGCGTTTGTACAATGTTGGATGTACAACAGGTCCAACCTTATTCCGACTGTGGAAAAAGTAATTTTCCGATAGTGGATGTACGACTGTAAAATACCAGCGTTTGTACAATGTTGGATGTACAACAGGTCCAACCTTATTCCGACTGTGGAAAAAGTAATTTTCCGATAGTGGATGTAGGACTGTAAAATACCAGCGTTTGTACAATGTTGGATGTAGAACAGGCCCAACCTTCTTCCGACGGTAAATGAACAAGGTCCACCCAGTGTCTAATCGACTCTGATAATTAACACTGTGAAATATCAGTGTCTGTACAAAGTTGATTCGACACTGGTACACTCTAAAAAAAGTTTATTGATAGTGAAATTACTTTCCTTTCAGAATGCATCCATTGAAATTAAGCAGACTTCTTTTGTCTATCAACAGAATCGATTTACTGTTATTGTAGTATTGATGATGGCCGATTTAATATTGGCAATTGCCAAAGTTGGGCTTGTGTTCTGATATTTATATTAGATAGGTTATATCATACAATTTGTTTTCTTTTATCCTCGAAATTATATTTTTTTGTACGAGAAAAGATTTTATATCAAGACCAAAGGAAATACTTTGACAGTAAAAAGTTAGCGTTTGAAACGATAATCATTTAACTACTAAAGGATTCCTTCTCATGTCGATTTTGAATAAAAAATCCTTTAATAGTGAAGGGAATCGTTTGCCAGTCAATAGTCTGTTTTTAGAAAGTAGTCTTCTTTAAAAAATGTCTTTAACCGTAAAACATGGATTTAGTAATAAAAGTATATAACCAGTATTTTAGAAATGTTGACAGCCAGCGTTGAAAATATGTTAGTTACAAGTATTAATACAACGTTGGAAACTGGTGTTGTACCAACGCAGTACATCGTTATCATTTCGACTGTCGGCCAACAGTCGGAAGTTGGTATCCAGCATTGGATCGACGTTGGTCTGATTGTTAATTTCTGCCTGGGGGGTCAAATCACAGCTCCGAAGCGGCCGATTAACATCAGAATTTCGACTGATTATTCGATTTTCGAAAAAGGTGCGCAAAAGATTGATTGTTACGTTGGCTATGTGGCAAGTGGCCCCGTCGTGTTGAAACAAAATGTCGTCCATGTTATCCTCTTCAATTTTTGGAAACAAAAATTTGTTGAGCATGGCACGGTAACGCTCGCCATTGACCGTAACGGCGGCTCCATGCTCATTTTGTAAGAAAAATGGCCCAATGATGCCACCGTACCAAAATCCGCACCAAACAGTCACTCGTTGAGGGTGCATCGGCTTCTCAATGATGACGTTTGAATTTTCTGAGCCCCAAATGCGACAAATTTACTTATTGACCCTATTGACCTTTTGCCCAAACAATAAAAAATGTACTGAAAAATTGGGTTGATCGAGTGGAGTACTATGAGACCAGCCGTGTCAGTCATTTGAATGATGTGTTTCATTCGTAAATGGAAAGGTTCAATATTTCTATAATAAACCCATACTTTTAAAAAAATATCCATAAGTTTTTTTTTTTATAGCCGATTCAAATTCCAAATGTTAGATGGCCGACCCTGTAGGTTATAATAAAGTTTGATACAATCCATAGTAAATTATCGTATGGTTCATCTAAAGTTCAGTATTTCGCTGCGAAAAATTCTCACTATTACACGTTTTTCCCTAAATTGAAACGTAGTTCAGCAAAAATTGTAATCTTGGGTTTCTCCATGTAGTAAATATACATATGGGACATTCTTTTGCAAATCGTACACCCATTTTAAGTTCAGAATTTAGATTTGCATAACATTTTTTTATAGCTTCTTTTTAATAAATTTACCAACACGTATATCGGGATTTTCGAGAAAAAAAAAATTTTTTTTTCTTCGATAATCCCGATAAACGTGTCGATTAAATTAATAAAAAGATGCCACAGAAAAAAATTTAAGACTTTTAAAAATGTAAACAATTTTTTTTTTAAATCAGTACGATATGCAAAAGAATGTCTCATATATCCATTTATGATTTGAATAAAATATATATAGTGAAAAAATATGCTTATGCAAAGAAATTACATTAATTACTTTGATAAACAGAAAAATCAACGAAAGTTAATACATCTATTCCAATAAATATTGCATAACTTTGATCAGAAGTAGGTGAAAAATCCATAGGCGCATAAATTACCAGGAGATAGAGGAAATTAAGATCGGATTTCTCCAGTTGAATTGCACAGTAATTTAAAAAAACTTTCTTCACAATCGAATGGAAATAAAGTTGATCTGGACCAAATATTTTTTTTATTAAAAATAAAAGCAACTTCAAATAGATTTTTTGGGAAGAAATTCACACTTTATCAAATAACTATAAATGTTTTACGAAACTATCTTACATTCCCACTTATTAAATGAAAAATAGTAGTTAATTTAAGGAAGAATTAGACAATCGGAAAAAGGCTAGTCAAAATGACTATTTCTTTAGTTTTTTTCATTAAAAATATTCATTCATCGGGTTTTTTGTGAAAGTGTGGAAAATTGAAACTCGAATAAAACGAGTCCTGAAGAGTTTCAATTCGTTTTTCATAGCCCGAATCGATAGAAAAATTTCTGTTTTTAGCTGTTTTTGTATACAAAATCTATAATTTGTATCGGAATCAAACTTTTTATGGCTCACATTATTCGAGATAAAATTTTCCACACTTTCACTAAAAAGCCCTCGATAAAAGAACAAAACTGAGGAAATAGTCAGTTCGTATTTTTCCTAATTGTCCGTCCGTTAAATTAAATTATTTTAATTTACTAATTTCAATAAATTTTCATCAGCCTTCACAGAAAAAATGTTATACCTTCTAAATAATTGTTTTGTATCCAATTACAAAATTAGTAAATGACTACTTTTAAGTCAGCAAAGATGAGCAATACAAAGGACAAAAAATGGTCAGGGCACACGCCAGGTCGTCAGGTCATATAATTAAACGTGAGTGATCGATTGAGAAATGTATAACGTAACCGTGACTTTCATGGAAGAAAAAAAGTTGGGGCTGTATATTTACGACAGGCGAAACACTTTCTCCTTTCCCTGTTATGAGATCACCATCTCGTTCTTCCACTTCATCAGAATAGCAAGTGCACATTGTAACTACGTGGTACACTACAATGTGTTAAATTACACACTGCCAAATACTTATAGTACAAATGTAATACTTATAAAGTCTGTAACAAGCGTCTAAGGTGGCTGTCTGCCTTACTATTAAAAAGTTTCGCTCAGTAGTTGTTAAAGCGTGGGAAACCATTTTGTCGTTTTATCACAATTTCTCATCTCAGCTAGACATTGATAAAGCACACAAAATATTTCAAGCTTACTTTCCACCTTGTAATTTATTTAACTTCCAACTTTTTTCGAAAATTAGTACAAATTAACTGTCAGCTGAAATTTAATTTATACTGGGGTTTGCAATGTTTATATTTTCTAGCAATGAAAATTAAAATCATGTATATATATTTATTTTATTAAACTAGGAGGTAATAATAAGAAGAAAGATTAAAATTAGTAAAAAATTATAAAGAAATAATTTTTTTTGTATATCAAGTCAATTTCCAAATGTGATGTGACAATTTATGTCTAAAAAATTATATATAACAAATTGATTGATTATTTTTTGAAATATAATAAATACAAGAGTAATTATTTGCACAAAGGTCAAGTAACTTATACAATGCAGATCAGTAGTTTTTTTCACAGAAATTTTTAAAAAATCAAATTAGTTTATTCATGCAATGACTTTTATGAAGATAAAGTTTATGACGTTGAAGTAACGAGAAAAAAAATATTCCGAAACCATTTCATAATTTTCTAGTGAATAATCTTCATTTGTTAATTATAAAAAGTTTGAATTTAGTGAAATTATGAACATGGTCGGTTTCTTAAAATGAAAGCACATTATAGATTCATATAATTAAAGTTACGACATTTACCTAATGATAAAATAATGTGCCTCTAATGTGTGTAAACAGAAAAGAAGTATGTCGCGTTCCTTACGTGGTGAGAGGAAGGCTCGATCAAGGTCAACCTTCCATACCATGTGTCCGCTCCAAAATCAGACTACATCAATCACGGGGATGTAGCTCAGTGGTAGAGCGTTCGCTTTGCATGTGAAAGGCCCCGGGTTCGATCCCCGGCATCTCCAATTTTTTAATTTTTATTTTAAAGAAAAAAAAAACTTTATTAAAGATTTTTATTTACTGTTATTAGTATGTTTTGATTACAAACTTTTTGCAATTTGTCTATTATAAGATAATATATTAATATAATATATATATATAATATACATATAATATATAATTTTAATATATTAATATAAGATTAATATATTAGTTTGGAGAATTATTTTCCCCAGAAAAAGCATTTTTTAATATATATATTTGTAATGATTAAAAATTTAAATATCATGAGCTCTTTTCTTTCTTTTACGTGTAAATAATCAATAGTAAAATAATTATAAAACTGCAATATTTGTACCATGTTTAAATTCAATAAAAGTTACTTTTATATAAACTATATTATAATTTACCATAGATTGTAACAAACTTTACTATAACCTATGCTGAATTTTCATATCATTTTTTGAATATTTAGTATTTTGACTGCGAAAAATGTTCAGTCCACTAGGAATAGTTACCATTGCACCTCGATTTTCCCTACACCGAAAAAAATTCCTTGTACCCGTATAATATTTTGCCTAGTTAGGACAGGCGCCATCTTTGCAATCCTAGTTAAAATGACAAAGTTCAAGTTTAGTAAGAAAAACAAAGGAAGCAAGTTCGTTTGACGGACAGATCCTTTCAGGCGCATGTATTAAGCGTAACCAAAAAACAACTTTACGTTTATGATCTACCAGAGCAAAATTTCTACTGATAAAAGTGCACGAAGAAACTCTTTATATCAATTTTTACTATAGTACTTTTCAATTTAGAGAAAAACGTATCACTTTGAGAATTTTTGTTAGTAAAAATACTAAACTTTATAATAATGATATGAAACTTTAGTATAAACTATAGTAAAATTTGCTATGAACTATGCTGAAGTTTCATATCATTATTATAAAGTTTAGTATTTTTACTAACAAAAATTCTCAAAGTGATACGTTTTTCCCTAAATTGAAAACTACTATAGTAAAAATTGATATAAAAAGTTTCTCCGTGTGGGTCTTAAAGAATTATTGACAAAAATAAATTTTTGTTTACACAGTGAAAAAGTAATAAATACAGAAGATATTCTTTTTTAACAGCGGAGTTTTGTAATGACAGCATAGCAATATTAATTGAATTTAATTGTTAATAGAACTAGAATTCTTTATTTCTCTGTAACAAGGTTTATATTAGTTTATTCAACTGTATGTACGTGATTATCTTAAATAGGAATCCGTGTTATTTCAACTAGGTTAGACTTAACTATGGGTGATAGTTGATTCTCGGAAAAAAAATGTTTTCGGTGTAGATTCCTAATAATTTTTACAATTATCATTATAAAATAAAATATATATTGCTATGAAAAGTTTCTCCATTTAGGAAAAGAAATTAAATCCAGGCTTTGGACAATAAAAAGTAACTCAACTAGAGTTAGAGTTGATTTTTGCAAAAAATGACTGAGTTACAATTACAATTATTTTTTCTAAAAAAGTAACAGTTACAGTCATTTTGCAAGTAACTTTTCGTTAGAGTCACAGTTACATTTTATGTTACTAAAATCAGAATTAAGGGATAGTCATAAAATGTAAATTAATCAAAGTACTCATATCAATCTATATATATATACTTCATATAAGTATATTTTCGTTACTCATTACACCCAGAAAACAGTTACTTTGAATCAAAGAAACATTTCTTTGATATACGGTCAAAGAAAAAATTTCTTCAAATTGAAGAAAGTTTTGTTGATTTAAAAAAATTTTCTTTAATGTAAACAAATCTATTTTTTTGGATCAAAGACCATTTTTTTGAATTAAGAAAACTTTCTTTAATTCAAAGAAATATTTTCTTTGACCGTATATCAAAGAAATGTTTCTTTGATTCAAAGAAACTGTTTTCTCAGTGTATTCTAAAAAAAATGTAACTGGATTACAGTTGCAGTTAACGATAAGAATAAGTACACTGAAAAAAATGGTAAGTAAAACCAACTACTTCGGTTTGTAAAATATGCCTCAGCTACTTTATTAGTTAGCACAACAATTTTTTTGTTGGTGTTACTATCTCAATTGTTATCACAAGAACTTGGTTAGTAACACCAACTAAAAAAATTGTTATGCTAACTAATAAAGTAGCTGAGGCATATTTTACAAACCGAAGTAGTTGGTTTTACTAACCATTTGTTTCAGTGTAACAAAGTTACTTTCCGTTACTCGAAAAAACGTAACTGTAACTGTAACTTCATTACAAGTAACGCGTCACTTCCTAAGCCTGGTTAAATCAAGATTAAAAATTAATGATCTATTAATAATTATCACATTAACTCACTTTTTTTGAGCAAAATCATTAGCAATATAAATAATGACGTTTCAGGAGGAGAAAATAAGGCCTTGATAGAGAATTTACACAGAAAAACGAAGGCGCCATTGGCAATCTAAACGAAAGTGGACCGAAGAAAATATTGACATTACCATATAATTGATCAGGGTAAGTGAATTTGATTTTTCCTCTCACTTTTATTCCATTTATAATTTATATCTTTTATAATGCCATAAAATTTAATGTTCCATCGAAAATCTTTTTTAATGCCAGAAATAAAGACCAGAAAGATTATATATTTCACGCTTTCATGCTTTTACGTATATTAAAATGATTCGAAAAATTTAACTTTCAGAATTTAAATTCCAGTATTATTGGACTTATTACAAATATACCCACTTGTGCTGAATTAAATAAGTGCTTTCTACCTCCATATTACTTAAACATGAATTTTCTGTCAATAATACGCTTCCAATCTCAATCGAGAAATGATTTTCATATTTATTTTCTTAATGGGCCTGTTAATTATGCACTGAAAACGGTTACAGTGTAAGGGAATCTATTTGTATTTTCCTTTTTTCCAGAATGGTACGCAAATCTTTAACAAACTCCAAGAATTACTGTCACCAATCTGTAAGCCATAAACAACAATCTTCTCGTCTTTTGCCAATTTAGTCCTACCGTCGAAAGTAAAAGAACCGTTAACTACATTTTGATTGAAACTGAGAAAAAGGGTAAAAACTTTTTTTATCAAAAAACTTCCATTTTTGTAAAGTAGCTCAGATAACGAAATATTCCCCACGAAAAAGCTTTCCTAAATCTTTAACTGTGACGTATTCACAAGCGTTTCCAAGATTTGTGTTAATTAACGTTTTTTTCTCGAATACAATTTTTAATTCAGTGGGTCTTTTTGTTCTTTGCATTGCTGTAATAAAAAACGAATGCGTTTTTTTTTCAAAATTTCAAGAGCAGGCAAATGCAGAATTTCTTCAAGATTCTAATGATATAAAAAACTCATTTTCGTCAAAAATGTCAGTTAACGGTTATTTTACTTTGGACGGCTAAGTTCTATATATGTAATTCCAGATAAAGTCAAAAATATTCTAACGAGCTAAATAATGATGATTTATAATGTTTTTACAAGTGTTTCAACCTCATATACAACTAGAGAAAGCAACATTAAATATGAATAAAAAAATGAAAAGAAAGTAAATATTTTTGAAGTTCATTACTCTTATTTCAATTTCATCTTTTATTGTTAGACATAACTTAGTTTAATATAAATTTCAATTTGGAAATAGGATTGATTATTTTTATCAATTTTTTGAATTCGAATTTGTTAATTTTTACTCACATAGTAATTAAATTTACCTAAGAAGCAGTTAATTCAATAACTGACTTTGTTTCAGAACTGATTTCCCGTAGAAAAAATTATTGGGATTTTAGTGAGTTTTGGGTATTTTTTTGACATTTTTTTACTTTGAATAACTTTTTTATTTTTCAACCAATTGTTATGAGACTCTTTTTATTTTGTCCCTTGCAATGTGTAGCAACGTTTTGGTTATGGAAAGCACCCTAGCTAAAAAAGTAACTAAATTTTTTTTTTCTTCATATTTTGGGATATTTTTTAATTTTATTTGTAACTTCTTTTTCAGTCATGTTACCTTATTTTCCATATCCAAAAAGTTGCTACACATTGTAAGGGAAAAAATAAAAAGAGTCTCATGACAATTGGTTGAAAAAATAAAAAAGTTATTCAAAATGAAAAAATGTCAAATAAATGCCCAAAAAACTCAACATTTTTAGTTTAAAAATTCATAAAGGTGCTGTAATTTTTAAAATACCCCAGAACCTTTTTAAACAAAGATACTAAACATAAAATAAATTGTATGGAAGGTCTAAACTCAAAAAATAAAAATATTAAAGGTGGCGGATCCCTTTAGGGATTTGGCCGAAAAAAATTGTCTGTTGCAAATATTGGCAACAGAATTTTCCTGATATTTTTTCTTACAAAATTTATTAAGTTCCTATTAATCAAGCATGTTTATTCTTATTAAATAAACGAGAACGAGATATTTTCGGTCTTTTTCCGTAAATATTTCTTATTCTCTTCTTAAACAAGATATGAAGTAGAAGCGCGTACTATTTTATCGGTGATTATCACAATTGCGAATTTACAAATAACAATAGTAATTTTTTAATTGCAAAATGCCACGACCAATGCAGTATTGTAATAAAAAAAAGAAACATAAAAGCGTATATAGAAATCTAAAATTGAAAGAAAATTGGAATGACGTGTTTTCAAACATGATTGGAAAATATATATGTGATTCGCATCGACTATTATTTACTTTATGTAATTTATCACAACCGGTAAAATCAGTGGAAATTCTTCAACCTAAAAATGAACAAAAAGAGTACTCATTAAGGAGCGAATCGAGCTCCGATGATATATATTGCAAAAAGATTTCATAAGCATGAACTATGATAACAGCCTTTCAAATTATTGTATAAAAAGTATAATCTCGATTGTAAGCGGTATAATGTTGGAACATAGAATAAATTATAGGTTATGTCACTTATAATCGTGATTATACTTCGCATAATCTAGATTATACTGTTTATAATATAAATGGCTGTCCCATAGTCACTGGACCTAGATATTAAATTTCATAATTCATTTTTCTCCGTGTTGATGGAAATAATTCCGTTTGAACGTGGGCATCATTTTTTTCAAACGGAATATTATTCCCGAATATTTGCTTAATAAGTAGTATTTTCAATCTAAAATTCAATGAAGGTTTTTTTTTCGATTGTCTATGAATAAACATTTATAAAACCTAGTTACATGCAATATTAAAAATGCAAAAAAATCTCAAAAGCAGTTTACATAATTAAAATTGGTAAAGTAGATGATTAATGAATTTTATTTAAAAAATGTCAGAATAGTTCCATTGTTGATAATTGCAACCAAAAATTTTTACAGACAAATCCTTAAGGGGTTTCATCACCTCTGAGCCTTCAAAAATAGTGTCATTTTTATGATTTATTTTCAGGCAGATAACGTAACGTAAATCAATTAAAATTTATAGAGTTTATTAACTAATATAAACTGGTGGCTGAGTATTACCGAGTAAAAAAGAAAAATTTTCCGGAGGTCATCCGCGGCAAGAAAATCTAAAAATTGAGATTTGCACCTGGAAGAAAAAAACAAATTTTTTCCCAATGTTTATAAGATTACCCAGTAAAGTACCCATGATTATAAAAAAATATTGATTTTTGGAAAAATGGTAAGAATTTGAATGTAACACTCAATTTTCGACCAAAAAAGCGACCTTAATTTGTTTAACAAATAAACAATTGCCAACCAATCTTAAAAATCGATGGATAATTAAATAATGTTTTATTTAAAAAAAATTCATATCAATCGGTTGAAATGGCGTGTCTTGCCGATTTGAAAAAGTCAGTTTCGAGAAAAACGCGTTTAAAGTTTTAATAACGTAAAAAAGTACTATAATTTTGATATAACTCTAATCTGCTATGCCTGCTCCATACCTACCTTCCTATTGGGCATCATTCTTAGGGCCTTAAGGGACCATTTTATGCAATAAAAAAAAATTATTTTTGGAAAATGCAAAGGTGAATAAACCCCTTAAATATATCAATTTTTAGTACAAAAAACCATCCAAATAATATAATTCAGATAAAAAATAAGATGCGATCGTTTTTTGGTGGTTCGTATAAGAAATTTTTACTCTAGAATCATATTTCCAGTAATAAACTATTTATATATTTCCAAAGAGTTGAAGTAGGCATTCCTCATAGGAATATGACTGTTTGTGAATGTTGATTGAAAAAATATTTAAAAATAATGAAATAAGTAAAACAGATTTGCTTGTTTTCAGAAACTCCAAAATCAGAGAAAGATACCCTGGTACTCAAGATCATCAGTTATACGATGTGCAGTCCAAGTGATGGACGGGGTTTCGAAAGAATAAGGTCGAGACCACCAGATCTGCACCCCTGACAGTGCCAAAGAAAAATTGACATAAATTCACCAGGATCAAAATAATTTTTAAAAAATTACAATTATTTGGGAATGAGAAAGATTTATCGCAAGGGCAACAAAAATGGTTTTCAGTGCGATAGTTGTGACATCAGCATTAAAGGGAGCTCTTGGTCTAGTGGGTTCAAGTTTCTGGATTGTACCACTTTTGATCGCAGGACTCTCTTACTACCGTTATGACCAACTAGACCCTGAGAGTAGGCCAATCAACAGATACCCTCTAGATCCAGAGTACGACTTTGTAGTTGTTGGTGGAGGATCAGCTGGTGCAGTCGTAGCGAATAGACTATCAGAAATCCCCAATTGGAACATCCTTTTACTAGAAGCTGGACCAGATGAAAATGAAATCACAGATGTACCATCATTAGCTGCATATTTGCAATTGACAAAACTGGACTGGAAGTACAAAACAGAACCAACGGGAAGGGCTTGTCTAGCTATGAAGAATGGAAGATGTAACTGGCCACGAGGAAAAGTTCTAGGAGGCTCTAGTGTTCTCAACTATATGCTCTATGTTCGAGGAAATAGGCACGATTACGATCATTGGGAATCTTTAGGGAATCCAGGTTGGGGATATGATCAGGCTTTATATTACTTTAAGAAATCGGAGGATAACCGGAATCCTTATTTGAAAAACAATCCGTATCATGGATCTGGGGGATATTTAAGTGTTCAGGAATCACCTTGGAGGACACCCTTGGCAGTTGCTTTCGTGCAAGCAGGAATGGAAATTGGATACGAAAACAGGGATATAAATGGCGAATTTCAAACCGGATTCATGTTGGCTCAAGGTATGATGACAAAAATGGTATGACATAGGCTATTCAAAAATTTAATATGGAGTTTTACAATTTTGATGGTAAAGTTGAAATGTCACTGTCTACTTTATCAGGGCAACAAGTCTCGGTATCAGATAGGATACTTTCCCGACAGGTGTCCTCGCAGATAATTTCAATTCTTAAATCATAGAAAGCAATTAATAATTTTCAAAAATGCCGAAACGCAATATAACGAGGTCCTCCTGTGGAGAAAGGGATGTTCGATGCCTGTGTGCTGTGTAGCTCAGTTGGTTAGAGAAGTCGATCGGCAATCGAAAGACCCGGGCTCGAATCCCGACGCAGTCGAAAGCGTCTCTTTTTCGATAGAAAGATTTTTAAATTCTTTAAAAATTGATATGGAGTCTACACGGAGATAAAAATCTGACTATAATAGTAAGAGCACTAGTCATGCTTTTGTAGCAGGTTTCGTTCTTGCTATCATGGTGAAAAAATAATACATTTTAAGCAGGGATCCCTTCATGATAAAAAAGTAGCAAGTTTCATGCTTTTAGAGCAGTTGTGCCTTGCGAAAATAGTTCGAACTTCGCCTTACTATGATTGCAAGAAACCTATTTCAGTATGAGTTCTCTTACAACCGTAGTCAGGCGAGAACACTAGCAATAATGGCATGCGCTTGTTTCTTTTATAGTATAAGACATTTTATGCTAAAAATGCAAAAGTTGATGCCAATACTGGTAGAAGCTCATACCAATTTCGCACATTAAGTTCGGTGCTTTAATAGGATAGAGCTCAGCCTACTATAATAGTTAGATTTTTTTCTCCGTAGTACATTTTAACTGTTGGTTATATACGTTATTTCAAATTCTAAATTCTGATTAGTAGATCCGAGAGTTTATCGGTTGACCAAATGTTGATCGTCATTAAATAAAATATTTTTTCCAAACAAGTATGAATTTGTATCTTTTTCATGCTTGTAATGCGGGGAAAAATCGCCGTTTTTTGCTCAGTGGAGAGTAGCGGGAATAAAACAGTCCCTAAGGAATAAAAATAATTCAATGTAGTTTATTTATATTGTCATTGGGTTATAATTTTTCATTAAGAATCAATGTTCAAGGAAACATATCAAAGATTTTGAGAGGCAGAAAATATATTATAGGGATGAAAAAGGAAAACGTTTCGGCCACAAATGGGGGCCCTCTTCAGTGCCAATAAATTTAATGTACTTAGTCTCTAAGCTGTAAACGTGCATAAAAAAGGATTATAAACACTAACATTAGATTTTTTTTTTTCTTTTTTAATGATATTTTATAAAACATGCAAAACTTATGTGAGAAGGCAAGATGGCAAGCTCCAAGGCATCTAGGAACAAGACCGCTCCAAAACACAGCCCTCAAAAAACGCGTGAGAACTCCTATCTGGCAGATTCGCGAAGAGTGAATCCGTAAAACCGCCCCTCCTCAAAGGAACACACAAGAATCACCTATGGACACTGATATCTCCTTCAAAATAACCACAGATCCTGCAGAAAAAAACATCACCATCCACAAGGGGCTCACAACACCTCCTCTTGTTTAATTTCCCAAGTTTCAAATCGATATCTTATTTCGTGTGGAAATGTGACCAACGAAATAATTTCTCCATATTTAATTTCTTCGAAAAATTTTTCTTTTAATTTCCACCCAAATGAGGCAGATAAAACATACTTTATTGTTCTCTCTAACATACCTTAAACCTCCAGGATTCTTTTTTAATTACAAAAAAATTCATATGGACGTAAAAAAATTGATTGTTTGGCCACGTGACTCAAGCAAGACATGGCCTTAATTTTAGTACATCAAAATATATTAAATTCACAAAAAAATTGTACAATCTAGTCAAGAATTTAATCGGAATCATAAAGTTGTGTCTACCACGTAATAATTAAAATATTATATCCATAGGTACAATTCGACGCGGTACAAGATGTTCCACAGCAAAAGCCTTTATCCGTCCAGTTAGACTTCGAAAAAATTTGCACACGGCAATGAACGCTCATGTTACTAAAGTCGTAATAAATCGACTGACGATGAAAGCCACTGGTGTGGAGTTCTATCGTGATGGAAGGAAGCAGTTAATCAAGGCTCGAAAGGAAGTGATCCTTTCTGCAGGTGCCATTAACAGTCCCCAACTTTTGATGCTCTCCGGAATCGGACCAAAGGAACACCTTCATCAAGTTGGAATTCCGGTTTTACAGAATCTAAAAGTAGGTGAAAATCTGCAGGATCACGTTGGAATGGGTGGATTAACTTTTCTAGTAGACAAGCCAGTATCAATAGTTCAAAGTCGTTTCCCACCAACGGCAATGACGATGCACTACGTAGTGAATGGAAGAGGACCAATGACAACTCTTGGTGGTGTTGAAGCCTATGCTTTTGTCAACACAAAGTACGCCAATGCAACTGGTACATATCCAGATGTGCAATTTCATATGGCTCCAGCATCCATTAGTTCAGATGCTGGAGTTCAGGTGAGGAAGGTTCTTGGCATTACTGATGAGGTCTACAATACTGTTTTTAGACCCATCACGAATAGAGATGCTTGGACCATTATGCCTCTTTTACTCAGGCCCAGATCACGTGGAACGGTTAGATTGAAAAGCTCAAATCCTTTTCAAAATCCTGTAATTGATGCTAATTACTTCGATGATCCTTTAGACATAGCAACACTAGTAGAAGGTGCGAAACTCGCAATGAGAGTTAGCGAAGCAGAAGTTTTTAAACAATTCAACTCAAGAGTGCACAAAATCAAACTTCCTGGATGTAAGCATCTAACATTTGGATCAGATGCATATTGGGAATGTCACATTAGGCATATATCTATGACCATTTATCATCCGGTTGGAACGGCAAAAATGGGACCCCCTAGTGATCCGGAAGCAGTCGTGGATCCAAGATTGAGAGTTTATGGTGTCAATGGTTTGAGAGTCATAGATGCTTCTGTTATGCCAACGATATGTAGTGGAAATACGAATGCCCCAGTTGTGATGATCGGCGAAAAAGGTGCCGATCTTATTAAAAGCGACTGGCTAGCAGTTACGAGTAGGTAACCCATTCCGTTGGTAGTTGATTTTTCAATTAATTTAAAGAAAGCTTAATAGCAAAGGACTTTCTCTTCTTACATGAGAATTTGTTTGGAAAATTGTAATATGATACGTGTGTAAAAATTAAAAGCAGGTTGGAGACTGTGAAATCCTCTTGTTAGGGTGTGATAATTAATGCAGACTTAGAACTTTATGAATTAAGATGACTTTTAAGCATAGATATATAATAATGAACTGCACACTTCATAAAAAAGTGTGATACTGAATTGAAAGCGAAAGAAGAATTTAGCGTTAGATTTACAATATTTTAGAGCTCTTTACTAATCAGTTTCTACTGACAATCATCAAATCGAACTTGACAATTGCATCAAAACGCTGCACAATTGGGCTGAAGTTGGTGATACATTTTTTTTTTCGTCGCATATGCAGAATAGTGACTTTTAACAAAAACAATATTTTTCATTTTTAAAAAAAAATTTGATATTTGACCAAAGGAAGCCATTTATGGACGAACTTGTTGAATTACCTTGCAAACTAAAAAAGAGACATATATGGATTTCGGGTTTTGATTGCAGTCACATAGTGCTAAAATAAAAATAAATATAATGATTATAATGTAATAATAATAATACACTCTAAAAACAAGTGTGTTACTTTTACACGTGAATCACGATAGTAACTTTTTAGGCATTTGAAGTGTGTCTTTTTAACACACATTTTGGGTACAAAACGTTAAAGTGTTTGAAAATTAAACGTTACGTTTGTAATGTGTATTAAAAATACACACTTCAAATGCCTAAAAAGTTACTATCGTATTTCACATGTAGAAGTAACACACTTGTTTTTAGAGTGTACCTGGGCTCGTATCCCAGCGCAGTCGAAAGCGTCTTTTTTTCCACAGAAGGATTTTCAAATTCTTTAAATAATAATAATGTAATCAGCGCATATACGCTGATTATAATCAGTTGTATACTTATAGCTGATAATCAACGGAATTTCGCTGATTCAGATTAAGAGAGATAATTTAACGAGCTTGTCCATAAATGGCTTCCTTTGGTCAAACGTTGCTAATTTTGGTTTCGCTCCGCAAACTCAATTTTTAATTTATATTTTTTTTATTATAGCACTATGTGACTGAAATCAAAATCCGGATTCCACATATATGTCTCTTTTTTAGTTTGTAAGATAATTCAACAAGTTCGTCCATAAATGGCTTCCTTTGGTCAAACATTAAAATTGTTTTTCCACAATAAAAAATATTTTGTTGTCAAAAATCACTATTCTGCATATTTTTGATCGTTTTTGAGGTTATACGACGAAAAACACAAAAATTGATTATCATTTTCTGATAATCTTATACTGATGAAAATGAATGTAGAGCTTTTTATTTAGTTTACCGTTCTTGCGTTGATGGGTAATGATCTCACTACATAAGAAAATGCCCGTCATAAAGGGTAGACCAATTGTACCTATTTTTTTCATTTAGGAATCTCTTTCCTGGATATAATTGTATTTTAAGCACTTTAAAGTTCGTGGTACTTTGCTACGTTTCAATGCGAAAAAACGTGATTAACACTGTTGTATATTACTTTGAACAATGTACAAACATAATTAAATTATACAATTGAATGAACTTATTAGAGTGAAATAGGTAAGTTCGTTCAATAACTCAATTGGGTTAAGCGCATTTTCCTTCAGCCATTTCGTAGATGCCTTAAAATGTAAGGCAGAAGAATCTATTATTCAAATAATTGTATTGTATCTTATACTCAGGAATGTCAACTTTATGCATCTGAGAATGCCGAATTATGCGAAGAAATTCAAGTCTTTTATGCGATTATTCTGTGGTAAAACTACTCAAAATATTTAGGCATTATTCTTATTAAAATAGAGATTCATACATTGTTATGCACCTCAAGGATGCTCAACCCATTGACATAACCTAGAACTGAAGAAGAATTTATAGAAGTAAGAAAAGTAGAAGTAAAATTAATTTCAATGCATTTTGGAAAAGGCATCAATACATTCCTTAAAAAAAATTAGTTTGGTGAAAATAATATTTACAATAATATTTATTTAATATTTTATGTTTTTTCTTTATTCTTACTAAACATTGAATTTCATTAAAAATAATAATTTGTTTTACTTTCCTTACTTCCATAAACTGTTCTATAAGTTTGGGGTTATGTTAATGAGTTGAGCATTCTTAACTCTTTCAGCCATATATTTTTCCTTACATTCAACATTTTTGTAAACCCATTCTAAAAGATGTTTTTGGTCGCTGAATCTAAATATAATGTTGAAATTTAGAATTTCCGAAAATCCAAGATGGCAGATCTAATATTTCCGATTCACATTGGTTCCACTATCTTGAATTTTAAAAATTGCTAATTTTTAACCTCAAATACAGATCCAGTGACCCCAGAAACCTTGAGAAAATTTTTTCCAGAAAAATAAAATAATTTTTGGGGATCCTTGTCCGCCATATTGGTTCCGCCATCTTGAATTTGAGAAATTAGCCATTTCTTACCTCAGATTTGAATTTGGGCGGCCCTAATGAGCTTCAAAAGACAAAAAATAATTTTATAAGTAATTTCGAAATTTCATATTCGCCATATTTGTTCCAGCATCATGAATTTTCGGATTTTGAAATTTTTCATTTCTGATTAGGATTTCGCAACTCGAAAAATCATTAGAAAATAAATTTCAACAAAACATAATTGTTAGTTTGGATTTAAAATGAAAAAAAAAACACAGAATTTCATATATTTCTTGAATAAAAATAGAACTTATATCAAAAACAATATGGCGGAAAATTGTGAAAAATATCTTATGGTGTACTGAGTAAACAAAAATTCCCATCTCAATCTTTATTATACATACATTAGTCAAAAATGAATTCGTCACTAAAAAAATACACTAATTTTAACTATTTATTTACTTACGGTATTTTTAAAATAACAGATTATGATTGTTCATGTTTCTTTTTACACTTATTGATATTCTAGGGACCTTTTAAAGACAAAAAATCTTGTACTTGTTGTTAAGAAAATAGTGACAGGGAAAAAGCATGAATTTCGAATTGTGATCGTGGAAAAATTAATTTAGCCTGTTGAGATTGACTATTTTCCCCGCGGGGTTCCAAAAATAGCCGATTTAAGAGTCATAAATACGAAGAATACCTGGGGGGCTAGAGAAATAAGTGATTTATGCAGAATAAATACAAAAACCGCATAATGTTGTAACCAAACCCGGATTATACAATATTATGCGGCTTCGAAATCCGGTAAAATGGTCCCGAATCATCTTTGAAGACTAATATTTACTTACTTTTACCACTTTTAAAAAATTAGGCAATTATGCACTTGCATAAAGTTGATATCTCTACTTATACATAAACGTTTCGTTTGGGGACCCTAAGCGTGTCATTTTCTTTAAGAATGCTAGATCATGGTCATCAATGAATTGTAAAACAGTTTCAAGTTTAAAAATTCTTTGCACGTAAATGAAGACTTTTTTAACCTTCCCCTGCATTACTCACTGACATGATTAGTATTAGAGTGTATTGCTCTAATCTTTGCCGAAGGTTGACTTGCAATAATTCAGGTTCTCTTGCGTGGATTTTTCTTGTAACCCTGAAAACCCGATTTGCGTCTCCTTCCCCTCTCTACATCCATTTGCATATCTAAGAATTTTTTTATAATCTCTAACACTGTCTAATTGTTCAAAGGTTTGGGGTCACTTTCAGACCTTGAATGTTCCTTATGGGAATTTTTATTTTTCGGGAATAAGTCATCTAATGAAAATAAAGGTTAACGTGGTGGGTTTTTTCCACTTGATTAATCTAAATTTAAAGACAAGAAATCTCTAGCTATAATGAAAGAAACCAAAATTTGTCACTTGTCAATGACAGCAAAAGTATATGTGGCATGTGTTCTCAAGACAATTAACAACAAAATGTTCTATTTCACTAATTATGTATGTAAAATACGCATTAGATATTATTCATTCTTGTGTCTCATGTTTCAAAAGTAAATTGATAAATTGCTTTAAGTAAAAGGATTTTGACAATAACAGAATAACAATTGGGAAGAATAAAGGTTTACAATAACGTGAAGAATAGCAGAAAAAATCTGTTCATTTCTCGGAAACTTGTTCGGAATTTTAATATTCTTGGGAAGTAGAAGCTTTTCTGTACCAAATTGATCATTGACATTAAGTTTTTTTAATGGAATTTTTTCTGCTGTTTTATCTCCGTTCTTATTTGTTGGATTTAATTTTATTGTCGATTCACCTTATCATCGACATTACTTTTTCTTCTTCCATTGTCCATTGTTTAGAGAACAAATGAATAGATTTTACTCGATGAAAAACTACAAGTGTGCGGTTTCTATGACATAAAGAAAAAGACGGAGTGTTACTGGTCGTGAAATAAAAAACTTTGCATGCATAAACCTTGTGACAAGATTGGCATTAAGTAGGGGTTCTACGATTTGATTGAAGGAGGAGGCGCGTAATAGAATTATCATTCACTTTGCAGTTATTTCTGTTGCTAATGGAAATAATGTGAATTTCTCAACCAGCTTAATTAAACTTGGTATCAATATTATTAATTATTTCTCTGTACAGATCGGAAAACGTTCCAAAATAACAATTAAAGGTGAGAATGTTTAATAAAATTTAAATTACACAAATCTTGTCAATTAACCTTAATTTTATATAAATCCAAACTGTTTAAAGAAAATTAACAAAAATTTACAATTTTTTATATTAAAATAATGAAAACCTTGATTAAGGCCTAGTATTATGTTTGTATAGAATGTTTTTTCCAATTTTTAATATGTAAGACATCATATTATCAAGTATAAAAAAAAATCTGCGTGCCATAATGTTGTATCAAATCGACAATTGTTTTTATATTTGTACTATAGATACTTAGATTGAATAAAATTAAAAAATTTCTACGCATAATTTAAATTGAGATACATAATTTGTCCATAATCCCACTCCTTCTTTATTAATTATCCCACAGCAAAATAGTTGTATCATGTTCTGAGAATTAATATTTACTTTAACAAATAAAAATCTATTTAGAAAAAAGTAAATAATGAAAGCATATACAAGTTGTGATAGAGTCACATAGTGATTAATGAATAAAATACGAAAAAAATTTATAAAATTGTCTTGTTATCATTCAAGGTTTTATCCGTCATTCACCTATTCTCCTTGCATTACCTACGGTCGTTACGTAACACTCTTTTTTTAGAAGAAATATAACAATGTATAAATATTTCATGAAGTTTGAAATTATTTCCATTTTAAATTCCAATATTGATTCAACTTTTAGTTATTTTCAAGTCATCTTAGATTTTGAATTCATTTTTTTGAATTACTAGTACCCAAGTTGAATGTAAATATCGTTATGTTTACAAGAGAATGCTACACGAAAAAGAAAATTCACATTGTCTACAAACAATTTCATAAATCAAATGAAAATCTATTATTTCACTAAGCTAAAAAGAAAAACTAAAAGTGCGTTTTAAAAATTGTATGATTTGATAATAATAAAAATCAGCAACATGTTTTTTTCCACGGAAAATTTCAAATTCTTTAAAATTTGAATTTTTCATAAAGCTTTAAGTCTCACACATAACTGGTTTTTGAAAGATAAAAATCACATTTTGCCGTCTAATTTAAGAGCAAAGATCTGCAAATTTTCGATCAAACCACTATTACGCAACAACATTAAAATAAATGAATCCGATTAGATCTATAATTCAGAAATTGGTTGAATTTCTGAATGTTATTTTCAAGATCTATTAAAAAAATCACTTCGTTCTAGGAAAAGAAGATTAAAAAAGCTTCGCATAAAATTATCATTTCACTATTAAAATTTTTTATTTTTTATTCTTCATAAAATTTAAATCTATTCTAAAAGACGATTATGTTAATGAATGAAAAGATTTAATTTATTTTATTTATTTACCAAAGAAATTTAAGTTTTATGAATGGATATACGAATAACTCACTAAAAATTTATTCAATTCATAACATGTGATTTGCACACAATAAAATTAATTTATTTCTATTCACTTGATAAAAATGTTCCTAAATGTTTAGTAAGAATTACGAATAGTCTATTTACACTTCAGCAATTTTGGCTACGGTAGCAGAAACTGTTACGCTTGGCAACCAATAAACAAATAAGATTTTTCCCAGAATGTAGATTTTGCTTACTTTTGAACATAAAGAATGCATGCGATAAAAGGGTAAATTGCTGTATCAGCGAAAATCAATCTGAAAAATTCCACATATCTGAGATGTACGCGCAGTATTATTGCAAAGTATTTATTTCAAAATCACCTTCAATGTCGACACGAAACAATGTAACTTCTCACTGCCAAGTTTCATCAGTGACAAAATCGCCATTTGTATCACGCACGTTGACGTTTTACGTGAGTGGCTGCAATTCAATACATTTTACGTATTTTCATTCAAAATTGAATTCAATATAAACCTATTAAACTGTAGAAAATGGATAAGTTTTATAACAGGTAAGCAAATCACTTGTTTTTCCTTGATAAAAAAAATACATATATCAAAATTAGATAATGTATCAATTAGACCACCTAAGTAAATCATAGTTAACCCTTACAAGCATAGTTTTTTACTTTTTTTAAGTAATTTTTTTCCGATTTTTGTGTTTTTTTTTGTCAATTAACAATAATATTTTAGAGAATAAAAAATTGTGCTCCGTTATTTGAAGTTTCTTGTAAATTTTTTCAATATTAATAAATAAATACTGAAAAAAATACGTGTTTTAAAGGATTAACATAGTCAAATAAATTTCTTATTTACAAAAATATATCTTTCTAAAACTACAGGAAAAGTATTTTGTTTTTGCAAAAAAAAAAACATCAAGTTTTCTATAGAAAATAATTTGTAAAAATTTTTAAAAATTAAGTTGACAGGAATTTCTTAATATTATTATATTTTTTAAATTCTCATACAGATACTTTATTCCAAAATTAAGCCATGTGGCCTACTTGATACATGACCATAAATAACAATTATTTTTTCAAACTATACACTGCTGAATTAAATACCGTTTTTTAACGTTGATAAAAGAAAAAAAATGTCCCTTTTTAGAGATGCATCGTTGGTCTTGAAATCGATGAATAAAATTAGCATTTAAAAACCACAAATTCAAGCCTATTGGTACTCTTGAAGCCATTGATAAAATAGAAGAAGTCACATAATTATTTTGGGAATTTCTCAAAGCGATCTTCCCCTTCATTTGACTAGAATTCATGCTTGAATCTCACGTACGCACACGTTCGAATGACTCCCAGTTATGCGTGACAAAGTCCACCGAATCCTATATAACCCAAGAGTTAGTTGGTCTTCTTTGTTTGCACGCCACTTGAAGAGAATAGGGAGAATAAGATGGCAGGTAGGGTGACGTTCATTCTCAGTTTGGTTTCACTAGTCGTATTGGTTAACTGCCAACAAGAATCCACCAAACAAAGTTACCGAAATCTCTTTGGAAATGTGGAAACAACACGATTTTTTCAACACCTGACAAGCTTGAGTTCAGGCACGATGAGGTTTTTGACACAAGGGAGAAAATATATGGAAATGGAATTGGATGATACAATTCCAAGACAAAACGCTGAGTATGATTTCATTGTCGTTGGTGCTGGAACTGCAGGTTCAACATTGGCATCGAGACTAAGTGAAATGGAAAATTGCACAGTTCTACTAATCGAAGCAGGACGTAGTGAAAATCTTTTGATGGACATCCCTTTACTAGTTAACATGTTACAATTCAGCAACGAAATTAATTGGCATTATAAAACAAAAGTATCTAACAAATATTGTTTGGGAATGACAGATCACAGATGCAATTATCCTCGAGGTAAGGTAATGGGGGGTAGCAGTGTACTGAATTATATGATTGCAACAAGAGGAGATCCTAGAGACTACGACAATTGGGCAAAGCTAGGAAACGAAGGCTGGTCTTATGATGAATTATTACCCTATTTCAAGAAGCTGGAGAACATGCAAATCTCTGCGCTAAGAAATGACACTGAAATGCACAATACAAAAGGACCTATGAACATTAATTATCCACCGTATCACACACCCTTGGCAGAAGCTTTTCTAGAAGCTGGTCTAGAGATGGGTTATCCTTTGATTGATTACAACGGAAGGCAAAGAGTAGGTTTTTCCTACATACAAGCTACAATGAAAAATGGAGAAAGGATGAGTACCAATAGAGCTTATCTTCACACAATTAAATATAAAGACAATATTTTCCTAACGAGGCATAGTTTGGCGGAGAAAATTCTAATTGATCCAAGAACGAAAAGAGCAATAGGGGTGCAATTCAACAAAGATGGTGAAAGTATTAGAGTGCGGGCTAGGAAGGAAGTTCTCATATGTACTGGTGCTATTGGATCTCCACAATTACTCATGCTTTCTGGAATTGGACCTAAGAATCATTTGGAAGATGTTGGGGTGCCTGTTGTTAAAGATGCACCAGTTGGAGAAAATCTTATGGACCATATTGCATATGGTGGTTTGGTATTTTTAGTAGACAAGCCAGTTTCAATTTTACCGAACGAAATGGCTAATCCAGCAAGGCCCTATTTACGAGAATATTTCAATAACAGATATGGACCATTAACTGTGCCTGGATGTGCTGAAGCCCTTGGATTTATAGATGTTGATCGACCAAGGGAAACAGAAAGCATGCCTAATGTCGAGCTTCTGTTTATCGGTGCCTCTGTAGTTTCTGGGGGTGGTTTCTATCGAAATGTTGGAATATCTACTTCGTTCTGGGATAAGCTTTACAGTAGGATCCATGGAAGAAACTCATGGACTATATTCCCGATGTTGATGAGGCCCAAGAGTCGGGGTGTTATTCGTTTACAGAATAAGCTGCCAATATCTAAGCCCATAATCATACCAAATTATCTGAATGATCCTGAAGATGTAAGAGTGATGGTAAAAGGTATCAGGGCTGCCATTAAAGTGAGCAAGACGAGAGCCATGCAAAGATTTAAATCAAAGTTATACGAGAAGCCGATTATGGGATGTGAGGAATTTGAATATGATTCAGATTTGTATTGGGAATGTGCGGCAAGAACCTTTACCTTCACCATTTATCACCAATCTGGAACGTGCAAGATGGGCCCGGAACATGACCCCACAGCGGTCGTTAATCCGAGATTACAGGTATGAAAGATTCATTTGGTTAAATATAAACTACATTGTGATTTGCCATACAAGTTGTTTTACATAAAAGGTTAATCATATCATATACTGAATGTGATATGAATAAATGAGCAAACTTGTTCTTTTGTCTTGTACATAACTCGACCGATGTTGTCAAACAACTACTTACGTAATACGATTTGGGCTCAATTGTGAGGGAAAAAACGTTGTATTTTATCATTCCAGTTTCTAAGGTTAAAAAGCTTCTTCTCATTACTTAATTTTACGATTTAATTAGTGAAATATTTGCATAATAAAATTTCACTAATTAAATCATAAAATTAAGTAATAAGAAGAAGCTTTTTAACCTTCAAATCTAACAAATTGTTATTTATGGAGGTGAAAAAAATGAAAATAAATATAGAAGAAGATTAAGGACATGTAAAACTCGAGAATAGTAGCAAGTTCATGTAAAAAATTTGGTCCAGTTTCTACATGTGTGTGTCAAAAATACATAAAATTTTATTATAAGTAGATCAGATAATTTGCTCTACTTATTTCAAAAATTATCGGAAACATCTATTTCACAATAATAAAATTTTGTTTTCAAAATTTGGGAAATGGTGGAGATGATAGAAACGGACGTAGATAAACTACTTTTGATTTTACCAATAAAAATAAATTTTCCGATATATTTTGCTAAGACAACTTTTTTACAATTTCAAAATAAAAAGTAGCCTATCTACATCCGTTTTTGTCTTCTCTACCCTTTCCCAAATTTTGGAAACAAAATTTTATGTATTCTTGACACAAACATGTAGAAACTGGACCAAGTTGTTCACATAAACTTGCTATACTCTTCTCAAGCATCACATGCCCTTAAATTAAACTCTGTACTTACTAATTTTTTAAATTAAATATTTTGTTTAGAATTCTAGTTGTAAATTAAAAGTTTCATACATTATGATTAAAATAAATCTAATATAATTTCAGGTAATTGGTGTTAAAGGATTAAGAGTGGTAGATGCGTCTATAATGCCAGAAATAATCACAGGACACCCAAACATCCCCATAATCATGATTGCAGAGAAAGCAGCTGATATGATAAAGGAAGACTGGGAATATCCAATTAACGTTTAATGATTATTTCATGTACATAAATTCATTTAGGGGTTTAACAAGCTACCACAGAACTGAAAACGTGCAAAATTCGATCAATTTTGATCAATAGGTTTTATTTATGTACAGTATTTAATTTTTTATGTGCTCTATATTTATATTTGATTTAATTCTAATTTTAAAAAGTTTTTTAAATAACTAATTGAATTAGGCTACAATATAAAGTGATGTAAAGAATAATGTAACCGCATCAAAATATTTTAAGAAGTTGATATGGAATAAATTATTATCAATTTCAATAAATTTTTACAATAAACGTGTATGAAATATACCTGTTTAAATTTCATCTTTAACTAAGAAATCATTTGATTTTAAGTTGTCTAGTTTATTAATTATATGATTTTAAAGGCATGTTATAAGTTAGTTATGTGATCAAGAAAAATTAATTTACCCCAAGATTTTTCTACAACAGTGAATATTTTTGGCTAAGTTTTGGGACATGATAAACGATATTTTAATGGAATTTTTTAGATTTTAATTGGTTTTAAAAAATAAACCATTTTTAATGTAGGCAAAACAGAAATCACTTTATTTAATTATTCAAGACCAATTAGAATTTACAGATCTCCATTAATATATTGTTTATCATGTCCCAAAACTTCAGGCAAAATATTCGTTATCGCATAAAAATCTTGAGGGAAAACTAAAACTATTTGAACATGTGCTTGAAATCATACATATTTTTAATTCTAGAACTACCAGAATATTTTTGATACTTTTTAAATTTTTCTTCATTATTATTTTCCTGGTTGCAAAAAAAATTATTTTCCTAGGGGATACAAAAATGTGCTATGAAATATAAAAAAAGCAGTATATATATTCAATATTGAACACTAAACGTAAAAGAAAAATGATTGACCAATTAGTCACAGGGTAATTTCATAACCGTTTTTATTTATTATAACTTGATAATTGTTTGACTAAAAAACTGTTCAAAAACTCTTGAGTCAAAAATTCATAGTAAATGAAAGCACCAATCAACAGCAACTATATAATAAACTTAAACTGCTGAATTAAACATGAACTTGATAAAAAAAAAACTGATGATTTTATGACATAAGAAATCAATTTGGAATGTAAATTCTAAAATGCATTTCATCTCTTTTTTTAATCCACTTTTTTTGTCCCTTATGAAACACGTTCCTCTTCATCGAATGCCACGAATGTCATTCAACTTATAGCAGCATTATTTACTCTTTCTTTTTATAAGAAAACCAGTTTGAAAATTCCAAACAAAAAGAAGATTCGCATGAGCAAGGACCAAGTTTACTTATATCTTGTCCTTAGATTTCTGCACTGCCCTTCAAGTCAGAAGGTAGTGAGCAATGCCGAACTCTTCGTTATCAATTCTATTAAAATTAACTTTATTTATTACTGTCTATAAATCCCAGTCCACCCATAGAAGTTCTCGATTTTTTGATTTCTGGAACCTTAAACTAAACATTCTAAACTTCTTTCACGAAGGTGACCAATTTGCATCTAGAGAACTTCCAGATATAACCCCAGAGCAAAATTCCGAATATGATTTCATTGTTGTTGGTGCTGGAAGTGCAGGTGCGACATTAGCATCTAGACTTAGTGAAATAGAAGAAGCTAGAGTTCTTCTGATGGAGGCAGGAAGAAGTGAAAGTTTGGCAATGGACATTCCTGTACTAGTGCATTTCTCACAATTCAGCAACGATATTAACTGGAAATACCGAACTGAGCCCTCAGACAAATACTGTCTAGGAATGACAAACAAAAAATGCAACTGGGCTCAAGGTAAGGTAATGGGAGGAACGAGTGTCCTAAACTACATGATTGCAACAAGAGGAAACCCTCATGATTTCGACACCTGGGCCAGACTAGGAAATAAAGGCTGGTCTTACAACGAAGTACTACCTTATTTTAAAAAACTGGAAAACATTCAAATCCCAGAATTGATAAAAGATAAAAGCACTCGCAATGCTGATGGCCCTCTTAACATTGAATATCCTCGATACCGAACTCCAATGGCAGAAGAGTTTTTGAAAGCTGGATTGGAAATGGGTTACAATATAGTTGATTATAATGGAAATTCCACATTGGGATTTGCATACATACAGGGAACAACTAAAAATGGAGAAAGAATGAGTACAAATAAAGCTTATCTGCATCCAGTTCGTAGTAGAAGAAATCTTCTCCTTTCGAGAAATAGTTTAGGGTCAAAGATTTTGATCGATCCGAATTTGAAACGAGCTTTTGGTGTCGAATTTATTAAACATGGTAGAAAAATCACTGTTCGTGCGAGAAAGGAAGTTATTTTGTGTGCTGGTGCTATTGGATCTCCACAATTATTAATGCTTTCTGGAATTGGCCCAAAAGCTCATCTTCAAGAACATGGCATCAGAGTGATAAAAAATGCTCCAGTGGGAGAAAATTTGATGGACCATGTGCCTTATGGTGGTTTAATTTTTCTTATGAACCAGTCGACTCCATTTGTAGTTCCGAAACTTTTCAATCCAACATTTCCTTATATGCAGAATTATCTAAGTAGAAGAGAAGGACCTTTTACAAGCTTTGGTGGTGCTGAAGCCATTGCATTCATTGATGTTGATCGACCTGGTGATACTAACAGTATTCCAAATGTAGAGCTTTGCTTTGTTGGTACAAGTTTGATAGCTGACTATAATGCTTATAAATTATATGGAATCTCTGAAGAATTTTTCAATAGGATGTATAAGAAAATTATATGGCAATATTCATGGACGATACTTCCAATTATTTTAAAGCCAAGAAGTAGAGGAAGGATTTTATTAAGGAATAAAGAAGCGGGGAGTGAACCTAAAATTATACCAAATTATTTTAGTGATCCAGAAGATATGAGAGTGATGATAAAAGCTATTAGGACTGCAATTGCTATTAGCCGGTCAAAAGGGATGAGGAAATTTGGATCTATGTTGCATGATGTACCGATTCTTGGGTGCGAGAAGTTCAAATATGATTCTGATCAGTACTGGGAGTGTGCTGTTAGGACGTTTCCTTTTACGCTCTACCACTTTTCGGGAACTTGCAAAATGGGACCAGAATGGGATTCAAGAGCAGTTGTTAATCCGAATTTACAAGTATTCTATTTGTCGAAATTTATTTTAGATCCACAATTTTCATTTTGAAATATTTCTAGCTATTTCTCATAGCATGGCTTTAATGAAAATAATAGAATATTTAAATTCCATTCAAATTTGTTGTCATTTTATCACTTTACGGTAAGAAATGTTCAGAAATTCATGGAATTTCCAAGTTATAAATGTATCGGAAAATTGTATGAAAATTTAATACTTTTGAGAAAACATATATTAAATTTGCCATAGATTGACTGGAATTATCCAAATTTCACTTAAAATTAAAAAACTAATAGAATTTTTAGTTGCTTGTAACTGTATAAAGCTTCAGTTACCACGAACGAAAAGTTTTATTTCTTCAAGTTCCAGAATTTTCAGATACAAGCGTCGGAATATTCAGTAATTTGTAAACAGAAGTTGAAAAATTACATTCAAAACTCATAAAATGTTGTTTTCAAAATGTGGGAAATTGTAAAGAAGATAAAAAGAGATGTAGATGGAATACTTTTAGTTTTGATAATAAAAAAAATGTTGGACAGATTTTACTATGATTGAATTTTTTTATTTTCCAAACCAAAAGTAGTCTGTCTACGTCCGTTTTAATCTTATCTACCATTTACCAAATTTTGAAATTAAAATTCTATGTATTTTGGACACGAACATGTAGAAACTTTAAATCAATACAATTTGCTAATTTACTGAGTATCACATGCTCTTAAATTTACTAATTTATCTCTAAATTATACAAAATTGTAACTGTATAAGGCCACAGTTAGGTATTTCGGAAAATTAAAGCAGACATTTTATAACAGTATTGGGCTTCTCGATTTTAGATGCACTTTTAGTTATGAATACAAGCTTTATTTTATAAAAATTAAAAACTGCTTATTTAAAATTATAAATAAAATCATGTATTGTTCAAAATTACAGGTGATCGGAGTTAATGGATTGAGAGTAGTGGATGCTTCTATAATGCCAGAAGTTACATCAGGACACACAAATCTTCCCACAATCATGATTGCGGAAAAAGCAGCTGACATGATAAAAAAACATTGGGGATATCCAATTGAAATATAATATTTAGTGATTTGAGACTCATTTGAAGAAAACACTCTTCCTATTTTACTAAGGGGTAGAAAACTCTAAAATCATGATTTAAAAAATTAAAAATCAACTGCTAAGGGAAGAAATAACAACTGAAGCTATACACACTGCGCTGCGCAGAGAAATCACGATGGGATAAGCGTCGAGTAAAAAACAATAGCATTGGATTGCTTACAACAGCGTTCATATAACGATAAACGTTGTATCGCTGATTTTAGAAAGGGTTAACCCTCGAAATCTACTATAATAACCTATAAAATTAGAGAGGTATTTTTCTAAACCAGGCTGCTACTTACAATTTAAACATCAAGTTCTAACTGTAAAAAAAACCCAAATGACGGATTGAATCCCAAAAAAATCATAATTTTGCGAATAAACCGACCATTATCAATTTCTCTATCTGGGATTCAACGAATCAATGGATTTCAATGAATAATATGTTGAATAAAATATTTTTTTTAATCAAAACAAACTATTGTTTTACATTATAAAACTATTTGTTTCCCCTTACAACAATATATAATACCTTTACTACTAATAAAGAAATAATCTAGAAAAACAGTAATGCATTAAAAATTAATGACGTAAGAGTAAAACCTTACGCAAAACTATTTTAAATTTCAATCTAGTTGCGATAGTTAATAAACATACCTTTACTGAGTTTCAGTTGAGTTTCGAGACTTACAGCTTTGACCTGAATACCTCCACAAGTACCTCGTTCGAACCAAAGAGTACTTACACTAGGCCAAAGTCGCGAAACTGGGCCTAGTGGGTACTACGGCTTTAGCCACTATCCTAAGCAATCTATACTAGATATCTACCTCTACTGAGTTTCAGTTGAGTTTCAAGACTTACAGCTTTGAACTGAGTACCTTCTCAAGTACCTCGGTCGAACCAAAGAGTACTTACAATAGGCCAAAGTCGCGAAACTGGGACAAGGGTGTGCTACCACTTCATCGACTATTCTAAGCAATTTATACCACATATCTACCTCTTCTGAGTTCCAGTTGAGTTTCGAGACTTACCGCTTTGACCCGTGTACCTTCTCAAGCCTCTCGATGCAACTAAACAGTACTTTCAATAGGCCAAAGTCGCTTAAGTGGGCCTAGTGGGTACTACGGCTTTAACCACTATCCTGAGCAATCTATACTAGATATCTACCTCTACTGAGTTTCAGTTGAGTTTCAAGACTTACAGCTTTGACCTGAATACCTTCTCAAGCCTCTCGATGCAACCAAACAGTACTTACAATAGTACAAAGTCGGGAAACTCTGACAAGTGGGTACTACGGCTTTAACCACTATCCTGAGCAATCTATACTAGATATCTACCTTTACTGAGTTTCAGTTGAGTTTCGAGACTTACAGCTTTGACCTGAATACCTCCACAAGTACCTCGTTCGAACCAAAGAGTACTTACACTAGGCCAAAGTCGCGAAACTGGGCCTAGTGGGTACTACGGCTTTAGCCACTATCCTGAGCAATCTATACTAGATATCTACCTTTACTGAGTTTCAGTTGAGTTTCGAGACTTACAGCTTTGACCTGAATACCTCCACAAGTACCTCGTTCGAACCAAAGAGTACTTACACTAGGCCAAAGTCGCGAAACTGGGCCTAGTGGGTACTACGGCTTTAGCCACTATCCTGAGCAATCTATACTAGATATCTACCTCTACTGAGTTTCAGTTGAGTTTCGAGACTTACAGCTTTGACCTGAATACCTCCACAAGTACCTCGGTCGAACCAAAGAGTACTTACACTAGGCCAAAGTCGCGAAACTGGGACAAGGGTGTGCTACCACTTCATCGACTATTCTAAGCAATTTATACCACATATCTACCTCTTCTGAGTTCCAGTTGAGTTTCGAGACTTACCGCTTTGACCCGTGTACCTTCTCAAGCCTCTCGATGCAACTAAACAGTACTTTCAATAGGCCAAAGTCGCTTAAGTGGGCCTAGTGGGTACTACGGCTTTAACCACTATCCTGAGCAATCTATACTAGATATCTACCTCTACTGAGTTTCAGTTGAGTTTCAAGACTTACAGCTTTGACCTGAATACCTTCTCAAGCCTCTCGATGCAACCAAACAGTACTTACAATAGTACAAAGTCGGGAAACTATGACAAGTGGGTACTACGGCTTTAACCACTATCCTGAGCAATCTATACTAGATATCTACCTCTACTGACTTTCAGTTGAGTTTCGAGACTTACAGCTTTGACCTGAATACCTCCACAAGTACCTCGTTCGAACCAAAGAGTACTTACACTAGGCCAAAGTCGCGAAACTGGGCCTAGTGGGTACTACGGCTTTAGCCACTATCCTGAGCAATCTATACTAGATATCTACCTTTACTGAGTTTCAGTTGAGTTTCGAGACTTACAGCTTTGACCTGAATACCTCCACAAGTACCTCGTTCGAACCAAAGAGTACTTACACTAGGCCAAAGTCGCGAAACTGGGCCTAGTGGGTACTACGGCTTTAGCCACTATCCTGAGCAATCTATACTAGATATCTACCTCTACTGAGTTTCAGTTGAGTTTCAAGACTTACAGCTTTGAACTGAGTACCTTCTCAAGTACCTCGGTCGAACCAAAGAGTACTTACAATAGGCCAAAGTCGGGAAACTCTGACAAGTGGGTACTACGGCTTTAACCACTATCCTGAGCAATCTATACTAGATATCTACCTTTACTGAGTTTCAGTTGAGTTTCGAGACTTACAGCTTTGACCTGAATACCTCCACAAGTACCTCGGTCGAACCAAAGAGTACTTACAATAGGCCAAAGTCGCGAAACTGGGCCTAGTGGGTACTACGGCTTTAGCCACTATCCTGAGCAATCTATACCAGATAGCTACCTCTACTGAGTTTCAGTTGGGTTTCGAGACTTACAGCTTTGACCTGAATACCTTCGCAAGCCTCTCGATGCAACTAAACAGTACTTACAATAGGCCAAAGTCGCGAAACTGGGCCTAGTGGGTACTACGGCTCAGCGACTATCCTGAGCAATCTATACCAGATATCTACCTCTACTGAGTTCCAGTTGACTCTCGAGACTTACAGCTTTAACCTGAGTACCTTCCCAAGCTATTTAAAATTGAGAAAGAAATCATATGTTTCTCAAAATTACAGGTGATTGAAGTTAATGGATTGAGAATAGTGGATGCTTCTATAAGGCCAGAAGTTACATCAGGACACACACATCTTCTCACAATCATGATTGTTGAACAAGCAGCTGATATGATAAACAGAGATTTGTGATATCCAGTAGGAATATAAATTACTGCAATAACGTATAGAGTTAGTAAGGCATTTTTGTAAACCTGGCTGCTGTTAACAATTTAAACAATAAGTTCCAACTGTAAAAAATCTAAAGACGAGCTGAATTCTATAAAAACAATAATTTTGTTCATGAACCATCCATTATCAATTTCTGTATCTGGAATTAAACGAATTTTCTGTAAAAAAACACTTTTTTCCTCAATCATCCTTTACATTATTATACAAAACTTTGATGTTTAATTTTTAGAAACTTTAATTTCAGTTTAACTCACAAAAAAAACTAGAAACGAGCATCGCCAATTCTAAGAGTTATTTATTACAGTAAAATATAAAAAAATTTCTTTCAAAGGGCCTAGCGGGGTAATAATGCAAAAGTTGCCCTCGCACGTATCAAGTTCATATTAACACCATAGATGGACATCCATGTGGCACAAACTTCCTCTGAAGAATAACCTTGAAATTTCATTTTTGTAGGAGTTATGGAGGGAGCAAGTAAAATCAAGAAAGTCATTTTTCTCGAAAACTACTACTACTACTACTGAAACATTTTTTCCCCCTATTTTTTAGTTTAAAAATTTCAAAAAATTTTTTCTAACTAGTCTTACGGGTGACTATAACATATATTTCTATCATCAAAATCAGTTCAGTAGTTTTCGAGAAAAATGGCTTTCTTGATTTTACTTACCCCCTCCATAACTCCTCCAACAATGAAATTTCAAGGTTATTCTTTGGAGGAAGTTTGTGCCACATGGATGTCCATCTATGGTGTTAATATGAACTTGATATGTGCGGGGGCAACTTTTGCATGCTTACCCCCCTAGGCCCTTTAAGTCCAAGTAACTTTAAAATTTTCATTGGTTTTGATGATCTACATTTTGTTAAATCCGTACAATTCAGTATGTAATCACATATAATATGTCGAATAAAATATGTTTTCAAATCAAACCAAATTATTATTTTATATCAAAATACAATTTGTTTGCTCGTACAAAAATATATAATACCTCTACTACTAAGGAAGAAATAATATTGAAAAACAGTAATACACTTCAAATTTCTGATGTAAGTGTAAAATTTTTACACAGCACTATTTCAGACTTCAATCTAGTTGCGCTTGTTAGTAAGCATATTAGGAGTATGTATTTTTTTATAGAGGAAACTTGTCATACATGTACTTGAAGGTGCTTTGCATTAGCATTGAAATTATGCTTCAACCTATATCTTGTACGTAGCTGAATTTTATTTTAAAATGAAAAGTTTAGTTGTAATATGTCAGTTCACCGTTAAAGAACAAGTTTAAAACAAGAAAAACATAAACCAGCTATGTATTTTACAATATCAAATCTTGCAAAATTCCTCCTATTAATCAGTCTATGTAAATCTCAACCCTCCAGAAGAAAACCTCGATCTCTTGAATTAGTAAACTTTCTAGTCAACGGTGAACAGTTTGTATCTAGAGAACTTGCAGATATAACTCCAGAGCAAAATTCCGAATATGATTTCATTATTGTTGGTGCTGGAAGTGCAGGTGCGACTTTAGCATCTAGGCTTAGTGAAATAGAAGACGCTAGAGTTCTCCTTATAGAGGCAGGTAGAAGTGAGAGCTTGACAATGGACATTCCATTATTGGTGCACTTTTTACAATTCAACAACGATATCAACTGGAAATACCGAACTGAACCCTCAGACAAATATTGTTTAGGAATGACAGACAGGAGATGCAACTGGCCTCGAGGTAAAGTCATGGGAGGCAGCAGTGTCCTAAATTACATGATGGCAACTAGAGGAGACCCTAGTGATTATGACAATTGGGAAAAGCTGGGGAATAAAGGTTGGTCATACAACGAGGTATTACCTTATTTTAAAAAACTGGAAAGCATGCAGATTCCCGAATTGATAAAAGACAAACGCACTCACAATGCTAATGGCCCTCTTAACATTGAATACCCTCGATATCGAACTCCAATGGTGAAAGAATTTTTGAAAGCTGGATTAGAAATGGGTTACGATATAGTTGATTATAATGGAAATTCCACATTAGGATTTTCATACATACAGGGAACAACTAAAAATGGAGAAAGAATGAGTACAAATAAAGCTTATCTGCATCCAGTTCGTAGTAGAAGAAATCTTCTCCTTTCGAGAAATAGTTTAGGGTCAAAGATTTTGATCGATCCAAATTTGAAACGAGCTTTTGGTGTCGAATTTATTAAACATGGTAGAAAAATCACTGTTCGCGCGAGAAAGGAAGTTATTTTGTGTGCTGGTACTATTGGATCTCCACAACTATTAATGCTTTCTGGAATTGGCCCAAAAGCTCATCTTCAAGAACATGGCATCAGAGTGATAAAAAATGCTCCAGTGGGAGAAAATTTGATGGACCATGTGCCTTATGGTGGTTTAATTTTTCTTATGAACCAGTCGACTCCATTTGTAGTTCCGAATCTTTTCAATCCAACATTTCCTTATATGCAGAATTATCTAAGTAAAAGAGAAGGTCCTTTTACAAGCTTTGGTGGTGTTGAAGGCATTGCTTTTATTGATGTTGATCGACCTGGTGATACGAACAGTATTCCAAATGTGGAACTATGTTTCGTTGGCACAAGTCTTACAGCCGAATATAATCTTTACAAAGTATTTGGAATATCTGAAGAGTATTTTGATAAAATGTATAAGAATATCATTTGGAAATATTCATGGATTATATTTCCTTTTGTCTTGAGGCCAAAAAGCAGAGGAATGATACTATTGAATAATAAAGAGGCGGGAAGTGAACCCAAAATTATACCAAATTATTTTAGTGATCCAGAAGATATGAGGATGACAATAAAGGCTATTAGGACTGCAATTGCTATTAGCAAGTCGAAAGGACTGAGGAAGTTTGGATCTATGTTGCATGATATACCAATTTTTGGGTGTGAAAAGTTCGAATATGACTCTGATCAGTACTGGGAGTGTGCTGTTAGGACTTTTTCTTTTACAATTTATCACATTGCCGGAACTTGCAAAATGGGACCGGAATCGGATTCTACAGCTGTTGTAAATCCGAGATTAAAGGTAAAAATTGTGAAAAATTTGAATTTAATCTTCTGAAAGGATTAAAGATGGAAATCAGCTTAAATTACAGTTAATCTTCCACTTTAAGCGCGCCCAAACTCAAAATAAATTCCAAATTGCAATTTAACCCATTACCTGTCAAAATTATTTACCATCGATTTTTTATTAATAACATAACCACTGCTAAACTACATTATGGCATGCAACAATGCAAATATCAAATTCAAATTTATTTAATTATAAACCATCCGATTTCGTACACGTTTACAATTAGTAATTTCTAAATAAAATATATAGTAATTTTTTCATTTAAAAATTCAAATTTACGGGAACATGAAAAGTTAAGACATTTGTACAATTGGAGCACAAATTTATAAGAGTTATAAACTCAAAAAGTTGCATAATATTAAGGCCATGTATAATATTGCGATACCGAAATTTTTATTCTGTAAACGAATGTCCATGTAAAATTGAATATCGAGTATAAATTTTGTCAAATCAAAAAGAAAATTATTCATTTATTCAAAGCAAAATATTTATGAGTTTTCAGAAATACAAAGTTATAAAATAAAAAATCTAAGATTTCAGAAAATTTAATAATTAATCATCTCTACTCTCTAAATTTGAATCAGTCAAAATCTACTGATTATCAGTGAAACTTAACTGATTCAAATAGCTAAAAAGAGGTTACTGTAAATCAGTCAAATTTCACTGATTATTTCAGTGAATATTTACTAATTTAACAGTGAGAAATATTTTTTTCACTGATGAATCAGTGAAAATCAACTGATTTAACAGTGAAAAATATTTTTTCACTGATGAATCAGTGAAAAGGCAAATCACTGATTCAATCAGTGAAAATTTGACTGATTCAGATTTAGAGAGTACAACTGAGATATTAGAATTGAATATATAAGATACCTTTAATATAGTCAAATATCTATATATTAATCCTGAATATCAATATTTTTTTCGTAACCAAATATACTGCGTTTTCTTTACTTTTTTATGATTTCACATTATAGGTGATCGGCATTGAAGGTTTAAGAGTAGTGGATGCTTCCATTATGCCAGAAATGGTTTCAGGACACACAAATCTTCCTGTAATTATGATTGCTGAGAAGGCAGCTGATATGGTGAAAGAAGATTGGAATTACCAAATTAAAACCTAACTAGGACATATTGTAATAATTTTTACTTGGAATTTTGGAATTCCAGGTTTGTTTATTACCCTTAGAGTATGTAATTTTGAAATAGATTAAATTTGCACTTTGTGTTTTTATAAAGATTTCCATTTAGATTTTTTCTTTCACTTAAAAGATGTAAATTAAAAATATTGATAACTAATTTAAAACATTTATAAGAGAGGAAACTTATGACAATCGAGACTTCGTAATTTAATGCGGAAGTGTATACTCTGCTATTAGTTCACGGTTGTAGCGAAACGCATTACATAAAAGAGCAATCTATTATTTATATATGAGTGTCCATTTACATTGTAACATTCCAAGTAACACTTAAATATCCAATCTGTGTTTTTCACTTCCATAAAATAAATTAAAACCACTCATAATATGTAAAATATAAAAACACAATATTGAAAGTTACTAAATACAAACTGCATCAGGTCAACTGTAAAATGTTTAGAATCTTGAAATGAATGACTCTGTGAGTTAAAAGTAGTAGAAAGAAGTATCAAGTATTAACTTTCATCACTAGATGTCTCGTAAGGTTTGTATTGAAAAAGATGATGAGTAATTCAGTTTTTAATGACTACATTATTATTGATGGGGGATTCAAAGAACATAACAGAATTTGAAGTTCCCCTTGTTATAATTTGTAAATTGTACTTTGAACTATCTAAACTTAAATTCCACACTCAGTAAAAATATTTAATTGAATCAAAGAAAATTATTTGTTTGAAAAACTTTCTTTGATTTAAAAAATGATTTATTTGAATTAAATAAAATTTTTTTGATTTAAACAAAGTATCTTTGAATCAAATAAAATTTTTTGCAAATCAAATAAAATTCTGCCTTAAATCAAACAAAGTATATCTTTGACCATATGGGAATGCAATAATTTGTTTGTTTTAAAGATAAATTTATTTGATTCAAACAAATATTCATTTGACCCAAAGATATTTCGTTTGAATTAAACAAATGTTATGCAATTCAAATAAATCTTTTGTTTGAATCAAAAAAAGCCTTTCTAACAAATTTTTTTCTATCATCCAATCAAATCTTTTTTCAAAGTGCACTCCATTACTTCGATATTGGAATCTTAGATGAGTTTTATATGAGGTTATAGTAATTTCAAAATATTCTTATAGATTTTTAAATAATTTATTCGTCGGTTATATTCACGTTTTTGAAGTAATACAACCGACTCTAAACCATAAATAATACTAATCAAAACTTTATGTTTCAGAATAACATTAAAAATTAAAGGAGCTATTAACATAACGTATTTTTTATTGGTTGATAAAATAGTAATCGGTATATATATATCTGTGTGATACACAGCGAAAAATGTAAATTGGTCAATTATGTATGTTGATATGAGAATATCAATCTCGTGTGGTGAACATAGCGTAAAAGTATAGAATACAAATTAACATCATTCATTTTGAATAAAGAAGTTTCATATTTTTTAAACACTTCAGACCAGAGAAAACTGGAGTGAAAGTTCAAAGATGTTAAAAAATGAATGAAAACTATTCCTAGAAGAGAATCAAATATAAACAGGATATTTTCAATACAATTACTTTCTCGTGCTCAATCAATAAAACGTGAATTAATTTTTTCAATATTTCTCTCTATTTTATAAATATATATTTCTTTTAATTTGACTGCGTTTTCCTGGCATTCCATACATTTTACCTTGATATGATTGTGTTTCTGACATATGCTGTTTATATAATATTTTTAATTCTTGACTGATTTATGGAGTCAATTATTAAGTCAGCTATGGGATTTTTTTTACTCCTTTCTATTCACTTGCTGTGCAGAAATCCCATGATCTAGCCCTAGTTCAAAGTGAAACGCCACGCCTGATCTGAGCCTGGTTTGGGAGGTTAAAATTCCGGCAGAGGGTGTTGCAATTAACCGTCCGCCAGACCTGGCCCAGACCAGGCTGGGCGTTTCATTTCGATTTAGAGTTTGCCATATCTGAATTTAATCTGGGCCACGAGAAAATTCATGTATGGGTTATTTTGAGTTTACATTGAAATCTAACAAATAGTTGCACATTTTCAAAATATTCCTGCTTTTGACCATCAAAAATTCTAATTAGTTAAAAAAATGCATTCGTACGAAAATACTTGATTACTTTTTTTCTAATTATGTTAATTACGTAAGTTTTCATCTAATTAACGGAAAGTTCTTTTGATTTTAAAAAATACTGCGGTTGCCCTCCTTTGTTATATCGCAATAAATGTAATTGATATGTATGTTAAACATATTTAAATTTATCACTCATGTCGACCCTCTGTAATATTCAAATTTTCCCTTCAGCAAATAATCTTGATATAGCTAGAGATGGTAAGCTTGATTATCCAAATTCTTGTTTCATATTTTTGTGAGCCTTTTGTAAATATTTTTACAATAAAAAAACGAAATTGGAAAAAGTTCAAAAAATAAAAATATCAAATACTCCTTGTTGTTATCTATTATATTTTTTAAATATTCAGACAGATCTTTTATTCACAAAAAAATTATGACACCTGAATAAATGAACTCTCGTGCATAACTTTCTCTTGATATGGCCCAGACTTGGGATTAATAATACAGCGAACCAGGCCTATGGGCCCTAAGAAGTAAATTAAAAATCTTAAAAATGGCGTTGCAGTAATCCATCTAGTGGGTTGTGCCCAGTTCCAGTTTGGCGCATCGTGAAAAGTAAGTTTGCCAGGCCTAGGCCTAGTCTGAGCCAAAGTAGAAATTCTGCACGTGCATATAATTATGTGATGGCGTATTATTAAAATCTTTGTTGCATAGATAAAAATAAAATCTGCGTTAAAGATTAGTTGAAACTTTTAAACGTGTGTCAGGAAAAGAAATAAATAAGAGGGTAGGGGTGACGAAAGACTGGACTCCAGAACATAGTTCTTATAGTTTGGTAAATATTACGTGAGCATCTCGAGAAAGCGCATTTCTCTAGTGGATCTCGGACCGGAGAGCAGCTCATTACGTTTTGCCGTGTTCTGCAGGAGCTGGTATGTATTATATAAAAGCATGTAGATAAAATTGCATAAACCGCGAGATTTTTTTATCGTGAATACCCGACGCCAGTTAAAACATGTTTGGCAAAACGACGATTAACAAAGTGAAGTGCTTTTCACATATAACGAAAAGTTGGTCTATCAGGGGAGCATCCCTTTTAAAGGGTGTCATTCAACCAACATCTGGGGTTTGTAATGCAAGGACATTCTAAGGGTGCAAATGGAAAGGAAAACGACAAATGCATTCTACAAACAACCTAGATCCATTGATTTTTCCTCAAATGCAGTTTAAAGCCAAAAAAATCGAAAAATTGGCCAGAAAGTGTTGGTGAAATTGCAGTTTATAAACCTCGAAAATATGTTTGAGTAAAAACATTTTTTCTACTAGCGGGTCATAAAGTGGATTTTATTGGCCCGTGCGGGGCAAAGAAATCCTTCGGGAATCGAAAGACCTGGGCTCGAATCCCAGCGCAGTCGAAAGCGTCTTTTTTTCCACAGAAAGATTTCAAATTCTTAAATTTAAATTTGAATGCTATTAATCCTAATATAATTTTTAATATACGAGAGGTAAATTAAAATTAATATTTTTGTGAATTATAAAAATAAATATGCACGTATCTTAAATTCCATTCATTTTTAGTAACAGTATTCTTAATCACATAAAAATTCGTCTTTTTTAAGATGGAAGCATTTTAAATTTAATATATGTTACTGAATAATCTGCTGTTATACATTATACATTAATTATATTTTCTAGATTTTGTTTAACAAATTTTTGGATACCGAATTAATGTATTTACGTTTGACTCTAGTTAAGGGAGTTTGCAAATAAGTAAAACAAAATTTAGTAATTTCCGAAAAATAGTTGTAAAATCTTCCTACGAAATAATACTTGGTCCACTGAAAATTTAAAACCTACGATAATTGTTAATTTTTCATAATTTTTTGTTGAATTAATTCCTACGGCCTTATATTTGAATCTGTAGTTAGATCCCTGACTGTGCATGTTTTGATAAATTAGGGTCGACAGGAGAGGAAGGCTTTGTTGAAAGCGTGAGAAGACCCACGGGAAAATGTAGGGCGATGTTAGGAAAAATAAGTGTGCTTGAAAAACTAATAAAAAAATTCTACTTTAATAAAAAATAACTAAATTCAACTATTAATACAACTAAAGTCAATTACGCTTGCGTTTGGCGCCAGAAGTAGGCAATTCATTTTTTTGGGTGATCAATGCATACAATGCAACATAATTGTATACTAATCGTAAATAATCAATAAAATTAGTATTTTATCTAAATATCAAATGTTTTGTCAGTAAACAAAAAAAAAGGGAATTTGATTAATATTCGGAAAGATTTTTTCCATCTGTATTCAACTCTAAGAAATAAAATCACCAACATAAAAATAGTTGCAGTAAAAAAAAATCACTTTACTGAACAATTCAAACGTACAAAAAAATATCTTCCAAAAAATTTGAATCATATTATAAAATACCAAAAAGACCATCTTTCCTGTTTGTTTCTGTAAAAAAATTTCAAAACTATTTCTTTTTACAGAAAATAGAAATGGAAATTTTCTCGGCAATTGCAGTTAACTGTTCAATTATTTGAAAAACTTTCTCTATAATGTACCACACAGACATTTTTTATTTTGTGTGCGAAAAAATTAATCTTACAAAAATATAAACTATAATTTAATCACGTAGTAAGGTTGGTCCATAGATTTAAATTAAAATTTTTACATGGATCAAGATGAATTCTAAATGAACTTTGTCCTTATGAATTTCAGCGAGATGCTTTCTCCGTGTTCACTCTTACTCTCTATTTTGGTTGTCGGAACGTCCGTCTATGGACAGAACGTGTTAGACCTGATCGAAAATTCTAATCAGATAACGAACAAGATTGTTTCCAGCGCCAGCACGATTCTAGGAAAATATGACTTTATTGTAGTTGGTGCGGGGTCCGGTGGATCTGTAATTGCGAACAGACTCTCAGAAAACAAAAAAAGAAGAGTGCTTCTGTTGGATGCAGGGAAACCCGAAGGTATACTAAATCAAGTCCCAATGCTGGTTAGCTATTTCCAGCTGACGGATTACAACTGGGGTTACAAAGTAGAACCGCAAAAGAACGCTTGTTTGGGCATGAAGAATAGGCAATGTCCATGGCCACGAGGAAAATCTCTTGGTGGTACAAGCACCCTAAACTACATGATCCATACTCGAGGAAACAAATACGATTTCAACTTATGGTCTGAAAATGGAAACGAAGGCTGGTCTTACGAAGAAGTTTTGCCTTATTTCAAAAAAAGCGAGAGGTTTAAAGTTCCAGGTAAGTAACATCAACAAAAATATTTGTTTGTTAATTACAGGCGTAAGAAACCAAATATTTCTTCTGTTTTAAAATTCATTATTTTAGTTAAACAACCAAATTTGTGTTTTTTTAGAAAATTTCATTTTAAAAATGCCATTTACAAAGCTAATTTACTTTGTGAGCAAACATTTTCTTGGTTTTGAGACCGAAAACTTTCATAATTTCTGTGAGCTTCAGTGAAAGAACCATCACTTTTATAGAAGGCATTTAAATTTAACACATTAAAAAAATATTTCAAATTAATTAACTAAAAAACTGATAAAATCAACTATATTTTCGGTTAATTTGAGAAAATAAAACTAGTAATGAAATTAACTGGTTAATTTTACCAATTTTTTTTCAGTGCAGTGAAGTAATTATTTTAATTTTTCTTGCTCAGAGTTGTGAATAATTATAAGGCAAATTATTTGGGAATTATAAATAAAATTGTATAACGGTACTCGAGTCAAAAAAACTTTCACTCAAATTCAGATATAGCTGAATTCGGAATTGAATCTTTAGTTTGTTAATTTCAACTAAGTACAACTTTCTTTATAATAAATTAATCCTGGTTTCTTAATTTTACACCGAAAAAAAACTGATAAAATCACTAGTGGACTGGTTGACATAGAGGATTAGAAGTTTTTATTGTTGTTCAATTAACAAAAAATCTAGTCGATCATTTTAAATAATTTTACTAGAATGTTACTAGTAATCCGAGTTTTTCTACAGTGCTTTTATAACTTTAATTTGTCTGGAGATTTTAAATTTTAGTTTCTAACGAGAATAAAGATATTACGAAATAAAAGGAGTTCTATTTCTGCGTAGGTAATCACTCATGTAAGATCTCACAAACGACCACGCCCCATAATTAAACAGAAAACCAGTAACGATCGAAGACCCTTTCAATGTCTAACTCCTAACGACTATATCTTCATTGAGTCACTTTCATTTTTGTTGGATGTTACACTTTCTATAATTACAATTTTCACCATGAAATTAAACTTCTTTCATTTAAAAGCTTTTTGTATTAGCGGGTCAAAAAGTACATCTTTTGTCCCCTGTGGAGCAAACAGTTTCATTTTTTGACCCCAAAGTGGACAAAAAATTGTATGCAACACGGAAGAAACATTTTTGTTTACACGTGTAATTGTTGCCCTCGCTTTGCTCGGGAATCAAACTTTACACTCGCAAAATAAACTTTTGCCACCCTGAGTGCATATAGTATATTGTACAACTAGGAAAAAAAAATTATTTTGCGAGTGTGAGCTTTATGCCAGAACAAAGCGAGGATAACAAGCACACGATTAAAATTAATATTTTTCCCGTGTCGCACAAGATTTTTTTTCAACAAGGGGGTTAAAAAATGGATTTGTTTACCCCGCATGGGGCAATAAAATCCACTTTATAACCCGCTAGTAGAAAATAGTATATTGTGCAACTAGGGGTAAAGAATTTATCTTGCAATTGTGAAGTTTAATGCTCGAGCAAAGCGAAGGTAAAAACCACATGAGTAAAATAAATGATTTTTTGTACTGTTGGGTCATAATGTGGATTTTATTTCCCCGTGCGCGGCAAACAAATCCATTTTTTGTCACACGGGAAAAACATTAATAGTAGATGATTTTTTTAATTTTGCTTTAGGGTCCAGAAATAATGTAAACTCAGGATATAAGCCAGTTATTTATAAAAACATTAATTTTACTCGTGTAATTGTTGCCCTTTCTTTGCTCGGGAATCAAACTTTATTAATATTCGATATTGTTGATGTTCTTAGTTGGCTTTAGGGTCCAGAAAAAATGTCACTCAAGGTTTCATGCTTTCAAACGTTTCGACTCAGATTGGAGTCCTTATCAGTGAGAATTTATTTCTATAAAAAAATACAAAGGAAGAAACTTAAAAAAAATTTTTAACTAAGAACATCAACAATATCGAATATTATTAAAACTAAAGGGTCGATACAAGTTCTAATCATAATCAAACTTTATACTCGCAAAATAAAATTTTTTACTCCCTAAGTGCATAATAGTATATTGTGCAAATAGGGGAAAAATTTTTTTTTTGCAATTGTTAAGTTAAATGCCCGAGCAAAGGGAGTAAAACATGAGTAAAATAAATGATTTTTTGTACTATCGAGTCATAAAGTGGATTTTATTGCCCCGTACGGTGCAAACAAATCCATTTTCTGACACCCTAATAGAAAAAAATCGTGTGCGTCACGGGAATGACATTAATTTTACTCGTGTGATTGTTACCCTCGCTTTTCTCGGACATCAAACTTCACACTTGCAAAAAAAATTTTTTTTTCCCTAGTTGCATAATATATTATTCCCGTGTCGCATACGATTTTTTTTCTACTAGGGGGTCAGAAAATGGATTTTTTTGCCCCGCTCGGAGCAATGAACTCCACTTTATGACCCACTAGTATAATTATATATTATTTCGATCTTTTTAAATTCCGAGCGAGTAATGATGTTCAAAAAGCTAATGCCATAAAAGTTATTATTCCCAAATACAAATACTAATTTCATTGATTCATTTCTATTCATCAGACTAACTTGTAATATGGATATTTCGAAATAAGATGCCAGAATAGTAAAATTATATCACAAAACCATTGTAAAGTAGGTTTGAAATTAGATACTGATGACTTTTGGTAAAGAGATTTTAATGAATAACACTGATAACAATTACACATTCTAGCCGTTTCAGACAAGTCATTAAAAAGCTATATATATAATTTGACCATTTCAGCATCTCATTTCGATATATCCATATTAGAACTTTAGCCACTTAAAAAAAAATCATGAGAAAATTGACCAAACTGTATAAAACTGAAATTACACGTTAATGAAAATTCCGTGAGGAGCTTTTGAGAGTGAAGGCAACTAGAATACCCCTAACCATAATTTTGAGTATTTAAAATATATTTATAGGAATACAAAATTCAAGTTACCATGGGACTGATGGCTACCTATGTGTGGAGCATGTGCCTTATCATTCAGAATTGGCTACTGTATTTTTAAAAGCTGGGGCACAATTAGGATACAAAATTATCGACCCTAATGGAGAAGATCAAATTGGATTTTCCTATATCCAAGTGAACATGAATCATGGGGCTAGATGTGGTGCAGCTACAGCTTACTTGAGGGTAGAGAGATCTAATTTAGAAATAATGACTGAAGCCAGAGTGACGAAAGTTCTATTTAACGATAAAAAGGAAGCTTACGGAATAGAATTCATTAAAGACTCAAAAAAGCATCGAGTTTATTGCACGAAAGAAGTTATTCTATCGGCTGGTACTGTAGATTCAGCTAAACTGTTGATGCTCTCTGGAATAGGACCTAAGGACCATTTGGAAGAATTAGGAATTGAAGTAATTCAAGATTCAAAAGTTGGATATAATATGTACGAGCACGTTGGTTTTTTGGGACTCACTTTCATGGTTAATAAAAGCGTTACTTTGAACCAGAATAGACTGCTCAGGTAAACGTCAAATGAAGTATGGCAATGCAAAACTAATTAAGGTTATTGGGCCATAGCTAGAAAACGCTTGGCAATCTTAATTAATTATGATTTAAAAAAATGTTCGTGCTGTTATTCAATACATAATATTAGATAAAAATGTTCGCTTTACCAGGAAAACATTTGAAAATCTAAAAATTGTAATTTTTAGTAACAATTATTGTAGGTCAAAGTTCAATGCAGTTTTTTACAGGTTTACTCTTTTAAAGTGATCGGGTTTTGAGGAATGATGGCTCATTTTCTTCTTTAAACAATTTTGAAAGACTTCACCGTCTTAACTTTTTAAATTAATGTCTCATTTTCTAACTACAGCTATTTTTTTAATAGAATTTTTTTTATTTTTCAACATTCCTGATTAGCAGTTAGATAATCAGAAATTAATTTTAAAAAGTTAAGACGGTGGTCATTTGAAATTTTTTAAAAAAGAAAATGAGCCATCATTCCTTAAAAATCGACCATTTTTGAAGAGTAAACTTGGAAAAAACTGCATTGAACTTCGACCTAGAGTAATTGTTACTAAAAAAAACAATTTTTAGATTTTCAAATTTTTTCCTGGTAAATCGAACGTTTTTTATAATAATATGTATTAAATGACAGTACTAATATTTTTTTAAATGGTAATTAATTAAGTTTCCCAAGAGCTTCCTAACCACGGTCGTGCGAAGAAACATGTCTCTGGAAAAAAAGTTTTTCTACTGTTTTAAAAGTAGGAATTATATTATCAGTTGTGTTTTATGAAAGAAAAAACATTATTTTTTATGAAAAAAATTTAAAACTTACGAAAAATAATACTTTTAATAATGTTTTAAGTAATAGAATTTTTCATTACTATCGTTGTTTACCAATTTTTGAGAATGATTAGATTTTTATTAATCATGGCTTATTTTTTCGGGGAAAATATTCTCTACAACTCCACTTTTTACAATTTTGAAAATTAGTAAAAAATCTTTGAATATGGTTATTTTTTGGAAAAGCCGTTTATTTATAAAAAAATTCTTTTACCGATTTTAGCTACTGCAAACTTTACTATTTAAATTGAAAACAATACAGCTGTAGAGCATATTTTCAATGGAAAAATAAGTCATGATTTATGAAAGTCGAAATTTTTTCAAAAAATTGGTAAAAAGTGGTAGTAAGAAAAAATTCTATTTGAAAAAACATTATTAAAAGTATTATTTTTCGTAAGTTTTAAATTTTTTCATAAAAAATCATGTTTTTTTCGATGAGATACAATTGATGATATCATTTCAAGTCTTTAAGTCATAGAAAATCTTTATTTTCGATTTTTAAAATATAAAATGCTTTCAAAATTAAATACAAATAGTGTTGTCAAGAATTGTTCGAAATCGCTTTTTTATAATAGCAATAAAAAGTTCAATGTCATAAGTCAACTCTGACAGAAGCATATAAAAATGTCAACCTGACATGATTACCTTTGGATTATATTTTCTCATAACTGGAAGCTCCTTTGTAGTAAAACTTTTAAATTTTGCATTAGAATCAGTTAAAACAATAACGTCATTCTTCGGTATTTTTTCTCTCTAAATCTGAATCAGAATTTATAATAATTTTAATCATTGATAGACTTCTTGCTCTTCAATCAGTAAGAAAAACAATTGATTTCCAGCTAACTTTGATTGATTATCAGTCAAAAATGACTGACTGTAAAGAAAAAAGTCAATCACTGATTTCAATTATTTGAAATTCTGACTGCTTCAGATTTAGAAAATTAACCTTTAAACAATTTAAACAGTTGTGGCGTATTTTTAGAATTACTGGTTTTTTGCTATATAAATTATAAACAGAGTTTTTTTCTTAACTAAAAGTAAATAAATTATTGAGGTAGTTGTCGTGCGAAAAAACAGGTTTGTGGAAAAAAATATTTTATATGATTTCATGAGGTGAAATTATTTGATCAATTGTATCTTATGAAAGAACGAACATTATTTTTTATGAAAAAAATTGAAACTCACGAAAAATAATACTTTTAATAATGTTTTAAGTAATTGAATTTTTTATTACTATCGTTGTTTACCAATTTTTAAGAATGATTAAATTTTCATAAATCATGACTTATTTTTTCGGGGAAAATGTTCTTTACAACTCTACCATTTCTAATTTTGAAAATAAGTAAATAATCTTCATTAATAGTTATTTTATAAAAAAAATGTTTCTTTTCAAAAATCTATTTCTTTTCAAAAAATTGTTTCAATTATTTCAGCGATTGAAAACTTTAATTTCAAATTTCGAAATGGTAGAGTTGTAGAGAACATTTCCCCGAAAAAATAAGCCATGATTTATGAAAATTTAATCATTCTTAAAAATTGATAAACAACGATAGTAATAAAAAATTCAATTACTTAAAACATTATTAAAAGTATTATTTTTCGTGAGTTTCAATTTTTTTCATAAAATATAATGTTCGTTCTTTCATAAGATACAATTGATCAAATAATTTCACCTTTTAAAATGAAAGAAAAACTTTTTTTTCAAAGACCTCTTTTTTCGCAGGACAACTACCTTAAGGGGGTCTCCAAATCCAGAATCTTCAAAAAAGGCACTATTTCCCAATTTTCTTTGAAGCAGAAAATAAAAACACTGCTCAAAGATTTTTCGCATATATTTAGGTACATATTTGGACTTGTTAAAAAAAAAATTTCATTTGAAAACAAGAAAAAATCTCGGACTTATCGAAGATCCCGCGCAGCGTCTCACCACGGACAATTAATTTTGCGTGCACGACATTGTCCAAAGTTTTCATCTGAAACACATATATATTTGTAAAAAAGTTTATAATAATAGCTTAATTGGTTCTCCTTTAATCGTGCACGCAATTTTGAAAAATGTGGTTTTGAGAAAACGCGTTTAAAAGTTTTCAGACGGTGAAAAAAACCTTCCGCTCGCTCCGCACAAGCCACTGCTCGGAACTCTACCATCAAAACTATTCCGATATGGACTGTAAAATTTTGCGACAATATTCTCTGATAATAGATCCATCAATTGAAACAAAAATAAAAAATCGATTTTTTGAAAGTTCTGGATAAGGAGACCCCCTTAAGCTTTTTTTTGATATACAATACTTTACATTGGGTCTTCAAATTTTAAAATAACTTTTCGACAATAAAATGATTTGATTTTAATTCATATAATTTTTTAAATCCAGGCCAGGGACTTTATTCAAATATTTTACGGAGAGGAGTGGACCACTTTCAATACCTGGAGGTGCCGAAGCCCTTGCTTTTATCAGAACAAAATACGCTACAGATAGCCGACCAGATGTAGAACTTCTCTTTATATCTGGATCTCTACATTCAGATGGAGGACTCTTTCTGCGAAGAGGCTTAGGACTTTCAGATGAACTTTACAACACCGTCTACAAGCCAATTGAGAATAAAGACGCCTGGTCCATTTGGCCAATTGTCCAACAACCCAGAAGTGTTGGTCGATTGAAACTCAAATCTAAGAATCCGTTCCACGCACCTATCCTTGAAACAAACTTCTTCACCCACCCAGCGGATGTAGAAATAATCCTTGAAGGTTTAAAGCACGCTATCAACATTTCAAAAACTGAGCCTTTCCAGGCCTATGCAAGTAAACTACATGATATCAAGATTCCAGGATGTGAAGATTTAGAATTCGCTATCGATGATTATTGGCGTTGTGCTATTAAACATTTACCTTCTATGATGAATCACCAAATAGGCACTGTAAAAATGGGGCCGAAAAGTGATCCGGATGCAGTGGTAGATCCACAACTTAGGGTCTATGGTGTAGAGAAACTGAGGGTGGTCGATGCTTCTGTTATGCCTTCCATGACCACAGGACACACAAACGCAGACATCTACATGGTGGGAGAGAAAGGCGCCGACTTGATTAAACAAACGTGGGCAAATAAATAGTAAAAGGAGCAAAAGCCCATCAAACTTTATGTAAGAGGACAAAAACGAAATATAGAGTATGAGAATCGATGGTTCAAATGTCTAACATCTAAACTTGGCTGTGAATAAGTTGGCTTTACTGATTATATTGGAAGATTTTCTGCAGTTTTCCTCTTCACTGGAAAAAAATTCAGGAAACTTCTACTAAAGTTGGATGCAGCCACAAGGAAACTTTAGTCATATTTGAAGAACTGCGGGATCGAGTATATCAAACACTTATCTGAAGACTTAATATAAGTTGAAAAAGTTATGTAACTTAGGGTGTTAGAAAGATGGTCAGGAAGTAAAATCTGTAATTGTAGCCACTTAATTAGATGATTTTGACTGATTTTCCAGCATATGCAATCTAAAACTTCTGATTGTAAAGCTAAAAATGATTCATTGATTGTTTTTCGTTGTTTTGTGAAGAAATTTTTTATTCAGGACTAAATTATTCTGACGTAAAGTATATTTTTATACAAATATAAGGTACTTATGAAAGAACGAAACGATTTGGAAAGTAAGAGATATTATGAGCTAATAAAACACAACTTTCCATAGATAGTTTGTTTATTTAAACTTGTGCCATCCTGTATCCCTGATCAAACGGAGTTTAAAAAGAGTTAAAGCTGAAAAACATTGCAATACAATTCAAAAAATTAATGTACAATAACTAATAAAAATAATTCGAAGTATTATATGAATTATAGGTTTAGGAAATACTTGATTCTGTTTTATAATTCATACTTTTGTAATTATGTCACAAGTATAATATGCCTTAGTATTGATCTGTTTTATATCTGCTTCAAGAAAAAGTAACATTCATAACATTCACGTAAGTTTAATATACGAGATAAAACGTAATAATTACTTCCTCCACGATATTTAATTTCATGTCGCAATATAGAAACGTTCATCATTCTGTAATTTGTCGCAAGTAAAAGCTTCCCTAATTTTAAATTATGAATAAATTTTAAAAATCCAACCATCCTAATTGAAATTATTCATACACTAATAAAATGTAACATCAATGAAATATAAGTAATTTTGTCTAATATGTAAGATAGATACAATTCTATACCTCACTGAAAAACAGGTTTTTAAAAATTTTGTTCATTTTATCTATTTTTACTGTCTTCCCTTCAGAGAATAATATTATTTTTTTCCATCGACTGTCGCCTGTCTACATTGCTTTAATTGAACTTATCGAGAAGGTCAAGTGTTTAATTTTATGACGTAATAACAGAGATACTCATTTTAAACAAGAACAGCGAAGTTAATAGTTTTTTGTAGTATAAAATAAAATGTATGTGTAACAAAATTATATCAACAAATTAATGAAAAAACAATGTTTTTTAAGTGTGAATTTGCGCATATTGGAAGAGTCAAAATAGGAATAGTGATGAAAATGCATCAAAAATATAATACTAATTGCGTTAAAAAATATTTTTTTGAAAATAATCAAATAAATAAAAATTGGAGGCCTTGTGATTTTGCAGTTTTATACTCGAAATAATGTACATTGTTTAAAAAAAATAAATCCAAAAAAATCAGAATCATTAATCTTTCTTAAAATATAAACTGATCAAAATTAATCAAAAACAGAGAATGGTTTTTAACAGCAATACATGGAATTTAAAAAAAAAATTATTATTTAAAATTTGTTTGAAATTCATGAAAGTTAATCTTTTCAAACATATTTCTGCAATAGAAAATAACAAATGAATTATTACGTAACAAATAGATCAGAATAATTCAAAAGCAACATTTTATGGGTTTCTAGTCATATGGAGTAAAGATATTCGAACATTAAAAAATTGACTGTGACCATTACTTGCAATTAAAAAACGCATTTAAAAAATGATGTGATTGACAGTGCCAATGAAAAATTTACTCAATCACAATCATTTGTTCAAGATTTCAATTAAATTTTAATAATGCCAAGTATCTAAAATTTAAAAACCTTAATTAACACACTATATAAACAATTAAATTCTTTATGAAATTTATTAATTCAAGAAAAAGAATTTCAATATTTGAACGGAAATTCCTTTTCAAGACATTTTGCTGAAGAAAAATAATATAAAAATGAGTTCTTAATTATTTCATAATGATATGAACCTTAGAAAAACAAAATATTTCTATTAGAGTAAAATTCGCTATTTATGAAATAATCAATAAAAAACTTTTAATACATTAAAGCCATTTACTTCTCAGCGAATAAAAGTTAGGTTATTTCCTAGAGTAAATAAGATTGAAACGTAAAAAATGACAAAATTAAATATATCTTAAACAATAAAAATGCATATGCAGCCAAAATATTAAAAATGAATTACTCTAAGAAGATATACGCTTGAAAACCGCTCAAAATCTGACGTAGGAAAATGTAACCTCAAAATTTGATCTGTCAGATTTATATTTAGGTGTACGTAAGGCGGTGCTCGGGATAATCAAATAAGATGTAGATACATGGAAGAATAATCATTTTCCTTGAGAAAAGCTTACATAGAAGTATTGTTTACAATCATTACCTGATACGACAAGCGCCTCATTCGGGCCGCAGGTATGAATGTTTCCCATGTTTCCAGCTAGAGTTGTAAAAATCTACAGATGAAAACAAACCGGCACTTTATTGATACTTTCGTAATAAACACTTTTTCTCACTAACGACGGGTTTTTACCTAATTCGGCACTGACACGAAACCACACGAAACTTTTACCCGAAAAGCCCGAAAATAACCACGAGTCGTTAGAGGGATGCGCGACTCGATTTGACTCTATTCTTCCTTTGCGATAGCCCGGATAGCCGTGAACGTAGGGTATATGTACATATGTTTCCAAAAGCGTAAAGCATTAGATACCTAGTAGTTTATCCCCAGCTTGCGAATACAGGACTACCAATAAGAAAACGATACAAAAGCCATCACCACACAATTTTTGAAAAAAGCTTAATTCATTTATGATTCTTGAGATTGCAACAAACATTAAAATTATTGACACGATCACAACGTCTAATTACTCAATTATATCGCAAGCTTTCGATTACTTTTTAAACACTGTACAAAATAATAATTCTTACATCGAATAATAAATATATAAAATAATAAAAATGAAACTTTATTATCAAATCTTTGCGAGACATTATAAACGGCAAATTATAATTTAAAAGTTTCGAATTCGAATAGACACAGCCACACAACCCCTAAAATTATGCAATTCATGTTTTGTTTTTACATAACGTTTTTTTTTATTTGTTACATATTTTCAAGAACATTGAATCGAACGTAATCTACTTTAACGACGAAGCAAAGTTTCCAATTTCGAATCTACACAATTAAATTATTCCTAATTGAGAAACTTTAATTTATCATTATTTGCGTAAACTATTTTACTTAAAAAACTATTAGATCAAAACAAATTTTATAAACCAACAAACCTTTTAAATAATTGGCGTCACACTTCTCTACATATTACGCCACTGCCGCGCTGTCATAAGTTTTTTCTTCATGTAGCTCATGTGCAAAATTTTCAGGTTATAATTTTTAAATTATCGTGTTTTGACTCGTTTACAGAAGAAATTAGAAAAATACCACGCAAGAGTAGAACTCTCAATCAATGGTGAATTTCTGCATTTGAAGATTTGAATTTGTATCATGTGGGTGAAAGGATTAAATAGAGAAGAAAGTTTCTCGTGTCATCTCTGATAGTAATGACAGATGGATTGACGTGTACCGATTTAGACGAACGTCAAAATTTCCAAGGCCGAACGCCGTCTATTAAAGACATATTGCCACTTGTAAATGTAAGAAGTAGTTTATTTCTTTGAAAAATGTCATTTATCGTTGTTTAATTGATTCAGTTATAAGAATTTAAATACTTTTTTCATGTTTGTTAGGTTATGTGTCTATTTAGTCAATTTGGTTTTTTCATAACTTATTCAATTAATAATGTTTTTTCATACTATTCATGATAAGAAGACATTAATCTTAATTTTACTTAGAATGAAAATATCTTTTTAGTTATCTTTTGTAAAACATATATGTGTTAATCAGAAATGTTAAAAATTAACATAAAATTTCTTTAGTCTAAAAACATGTCGTTTTATCAAAATAATTTTTCTTTCATGTTACAGAAACATAATAAAAGAACAGCAATGGGTTCAACTCCAAGTAGATATGATGACTTCTCAAAAAACACTTATTTGGAACGTTTTTGCAGCAAAGAACGTATTCCTCCCACCGATCCATTCTGGAACCGATTTTTATCATATAACATACGTCCACCTTTAACTAGGAACGATCAGATCGAACTCGACTCTCGCCTAGATTTAACATGTCAACAACTACTCGTCAACAATCAAATCACAGGGAATATAGGTTCTCTGATAGAAGTCTCCCTGGCGAGAATGGCCGAACTTCTTATGGCTAAACAATCTGAAAAGTATGTCATCTAATTAAGAAACGAAACATTTTTCAGACACATCAATTCTAATTAATTCTATTCTTTTTTAGCATTATGTACGCATGGCAAGCATATAATGCTTTATTTGCAATTAGGTGCATTTTGAAATATCTAATCGAAACAGTTGGAGAAACAGAAATGGTGGAACACACAGAGGCTCAGCCTTCGAATTCTGAAATACAAGAAGCTACGCCATTTCGTTTGCAAGCTTTCTTTGAAGCGCTTAGAGATGTCATTGTTAATGTACCCCTCTGGTAAGAAGTATTTATTTTTATTCATATTCTGTGAATTAATTATGATCACTTTCAGCTTGGATATCTCTTTAGAATATTAAATTTATGAAAACTACTATCCATATTTATAAATAGTAATTTATTCACATTTTAAATAGTGAATTTACCTATCTGGTACATCTGGAAGCAATTAATTGTTTGCTGGTGATGCTGTCGGTACAATTATTCTCGCAGACTCCAGCAGAATACAGTACTATTTTCCGAATTGTTATGAATAAAGAGCAAAGTGCGAGTGCTCCGATTGTTGTGTGCACATTATTAAATAACTTTTCTGAACAACAACATGCTCCACCCGGATTACTTACCCAACAAGGGGGAAATAGCATCGTTTTAAGCATTGCTGGTAATTTTTGTTTGCAATTTTCATTCTTTTAAGAAGATTATTTTGTGCTAGAAATAAATCATTTCTGGAATTTTATTTTCTTTTTTAAATATTATATTATTTATTGATTTTTAATTGTTATCTATTCCTAAATAAATATAAAAGCTGGATTATGGAACGTAATTACTATGGGAATGGGAAATAGTCGAAAAAATGTACAAATCAGCAACGGAGGCTCCAGTGAAGAATTTGAGCGAAAAAGAGATACTGAGACTCCATTAGCTAGTCAATCCTTGTTGCTACTGCTAGTTTTGACGAATCATTGCACGACTTCTTATAATCCATATCGAGATGCTTTGTTTTCTTTCTCCGACGTACAAGGTGACTACTGCAACAAAATTATTCATTAAACAAATCACTAATAAAAGAATATATTATAATACTACGAATGTTGATTAATTACAGATGACTACTCCACGCCACAATCGAAAGTGATTTCTTCATTTAGGTTTAATTTCGATAAGTTGTACACTACGATTTGTAAAATAATGAATGTGGACGAAGTGACATTGCTTTTGTATATGCTTTTGCACAGAAATTCTAACGTTAAACAGTATATTATGAAACGATCTGATATACAATTATTAGTAAGTGTTGACTTTTCTTCTGAAAATATATTATGTACTGTATATATTTCAAAATATTTCAATTTGCAGGTAATACCAATTCTACGAATTTTATATCATGCACCGGACAACACATCGCATCACATCTACATGTCTCTTATAATTCTTCTAATTTTGAGTGAAGATGAATCATTCAATAAGAGAGTTCACGAAATTGTGAGTAGATATTTCTTTCTTGATTATATTTTCTTTCCATTAATCGAAGTGTATTAATTATTACGAAATATTCCAGATGCTAAAAGGAATAACGTGGTATACTGAAAGATCTATAAGCGAAATTTCTCTAGGAGGTCTTTTAATTCTCGTAGTAATACGAACGATCCAATACAATATGTTGAAAATGCGGGTAAGTAATATTTTCCCAGTTCAAAGTATGAATAGATTTATGAAGATAATGATTAAAAATTTTCTTATTATCAGGATAAATATCTACACACGAATTGTTTGGCAGCTTTAGCAAATATGTCAGGTCAATTTATAAATTTGCATCCCTATGTAAGTCAAAGGTTAATCAGCTTGTTTGAAACATTAGCCAAGAAGCATGTTAAATTAGAAACTAAAATACATGGTCAATCATTGACAAATTCAGCTGATGTTGTCATTAATACCAATGGAAGTGTGGTTAATGCCGATTTAGTAAGTAGAAATAATGTATTTTCAGATAATAAATTCAAAGTTGTCTAAAATTATTATTCTCAACGTATTAATGTTCTTTTATAAAAAATCTTGATGTTCTTTATTATGTTCTAAAATCTTATAAAACATAATATTTTTCAGATTCAGGATCTAACTATACTTGAAGAAGTTTTGCGAATGGTGCTAGAAATAATAAATAGTTGTCTAACACATCAGTTACCTTACAATCCAAATCTGATATACACGCTTTTGTATAAAAAGGACATCTTTCAGCCATTCAGAGTTCATTCCGCTTTCCAAGACATCGTGCAAAACATAGATTCTGTAAATATTGATGAATTTGAAATACTTAAACTCTATAAATATTTCAAGAAGCAAATAATTCTGCAGAGTTTAATTCACAAAATAATTTTTTTAGGTGATCAATTTTTTCTCATATAAATTGGAACAAACAGATCAGTCACAAATTGGTGTCAGCGAAGTACTATCAACAATACAACAAGGAACTAGTCAGTGGCCAAAGGATCGTTTACGGGTATTGAATTCAGTAAATTTTATCGTAATAAAAGTAATTTTAACCAAAGTAATATCAAATTTTAATTGCAGAAATTCCCAGAGCTGAAGTTCAAGTACGTTGAAGAAGAACAACCAGAGGAATTCTTCATTCCTTATGTGTGGAGCGTTGTTTGTCAGGGTGCTTTACTTCATTGGAGTGCAGAAAATATCAAATTATTCTTACCAAGCAACGCTGAACAGACAACAATTGTCGTTTGCTGATCAAAAATGCTTTCATTCGCTCAAATATGGGAGGTGAGCTTCATAGCATTAATTATTATATTTTTTCAATAAATTAAAAAATTTTAAAATGCATATTTAAAACATCATTAATATTCTTAGTTGTATATTTCCCATTTTCAGTGTGGATCGCTACCATTATGCAGATTATTATGGTCAGATATGTAATAAGAAAAGAGAATGATATTGCATTTTGTTCTATGAGTTAGCTTCACTCCTAGTGCAATATTGGTAAAAAATTTATAAATCCTTTTGTAACATAAATTAAAGGGAAATATTGTTTGTGAGCAGGCACTAAAATAATTTTAGTTCTGCTATTTGATTTAATTAACTCTAATTTCAAATTTCATATTCCACATTGTAAATTATTTTTTAAAATAATTAATCTCGAATATTCACTATTCCAAAAAATAATTACTGTAAAACTAATTTTTTTACTGTTAGTGAAGTTGTACATATACAAACTTATAATTAAGCTCTTCAGGACTGTTGGTTATTGAGTTAGTTATTAAAGAAAGATAATACTTAATGATTAAAAAAATTTGAAATCTATGATAAAACGAACTGAATTTGGTGAATTTATTCGGTCGGTAATTGAAAATTCCCGGGTTTACTTTCCAGTACAGTTCAAAACGTTCCTTTTTTCATAGCTTGTAAAAATTTGTTTGAATCTTTGAATTTGCTTAGCAATTTAAGAGTTTAAACTTATTTGGAAGAGACATTGTTTAATTATGTTTTCACACTCAAGTACAATAAACCACAATTGTAATGCTTGTAGAAATTTGTAATACTGTGCTAAATTTGATAAAACTGTTTAAATCGTATAAAAAATTGTAGTTCGTTTTAATTTCTTATAAAAATTTGCAAATGCTTTAATTAATTAATTCAACAAGTCATTACAAAGTTCTGCAAAAAGCTACATTTGTATTTTATTGTATTTTACTGTAAAAATACATTTTCACAAGGGTATCCTATATGATATCGAGAGAATGGTATTCCTCTTATAAGGTAGACAGTGACAAATCTTTCAAACTCAATCACTTACAATTAGTCGTAATACTTAAAATTTGTACATAACTAAATCTTAGTGAATGTGTATGAATTGAGTTACTTAATGCAAAAATAAACCATGCTATTATTTATAACAAAGAATATGACGTTTAAATTTTATTTCTGCCAAAGGTTGAGAAATAATCAACGCGCATTTTCGAATGTACACCTTTATTAAACAAATACACTTGACGTCTTAATAATATTTATAATATGTATGTTGTTCGAATAATTACTTCATTTTTCCTAGCATGTGTAGTGTGAATAACCGCATGTGTGTTATATACTATTGCTAATACACTGTTGTCGAACAATCTTGGTTTTTGTGGATTAAAAAGGTAATTTGACATTTCTGTGCGCCACGGACGACGCCACTGAGAATCTCAGCGTGTCGCGTTAGGTAAATTAAATTTTACAAACACTGCCTCCTTGGTTCGATAGGATGTTACAATTACTTAAAACATGTTAGCAATACAACGGTACATCTTCATTTATTCATGATAATTAATTCCTTATATATTGTATTCTTTTATTTTTATATTTTAATCTTATTAGTTAACACACAATCCATTGGTATGTAATGGGAGGGAATTTAGTCAGCTCATAATAATATTTCAGTACAGCCTAGCTAATCCATAGTCGATAATAGGTGATTAGTTTATGTCGTAACGTTAATATATATACATATCAATGTATATATAATTCATAAATATCAGTAATCTTGCGTTTATCAGCATACTTAAGTGTCACTTGCGGTGTCCATTCGCGTCTACTTTTGCATACGCGCGTGTTAGGTGTGTGTGTGTGTGTAATTTCCTCTTTTTCAATTATGTGACATGCATTACACTCTGCAATTAAAGCGTGCAACGAGCTCCTCTCCACGACACTGGGAATCTTTATACCAATTTTGCGAAATTCAGATTTTCCTAATTACATACAATTTTATTTAAATTAAAAAGTACCTTATTTCACTATAACATCATATTGAAGTGATTCACGTGCACACATAATTATTCTCAGTGAAAAGATCTTTCGTTCAAGATCAAGACAACAGTAATTTCTAATTTTTAACTCGAATTTGATATGACTTTGAATATTTTCCACGAGCACACATTACACGCTCGAAAAAAATTATTCTGCCTTAAAGTCGACGTATTACAATAATTTTCTGACCAGAGTATCTTTCAAAAATTAAGTTTTCCAATTCCCTTAAAAATAAAACTTTCAAATAAACCAAATCAGTCTTTAAAAAATGAACTCCAGTTGACAATTTAAACAACTCGTTTGAAATACTTCCAAAAGTTTTAAAGATTTTTCTGAGAGACTGGAAAGTTCTGTATTGATTTTATTCTTCCCAGTTTCGCTTTCTCTGATTTATTAAGTACGTCGTTGACTACGGACACTTGAGTAGATTATTTATAATTCGAATCATAAATTAAAAGCGAGTATAGTCTGCAACACTTTTGAAATAACCAACCGATCGATCAATTCATTAGTGTCACTGAGTCTCAAATATAGCCTCCCTTAAATTTATGTATATAGTACATCATTTTGCATAATACAGAATTTAATATAATATTATCTCAATCATATATTGCCTGAAAGTTTAAAAGAAACAAAATTTCCGTCGACTCCATGAAAATTACAGACACAATCGCAAACACCTAATTGCCATAAAACTTTCACACGAATACCAATATGATTTTTTCTCAGCTCAAGAGATTTGTTAGATTCCAAATAAAACTGATAATAATAGCGACTATTAAGAAAAAGTAGAAAATTTAGGCTTTTGCTACGTGAGTAAACACGTATTCGGACTGGATTTCTTCGTACGATTGTACCTATTTCTATAAATATATATAAACTTATTCTTATATCTAATCAACGCAGCACGCTATGGAGCTTGTGTTTTTCAAATTGCGGACTTGTAAAAAAAATTTTGATCATGGAGTTGAAAAATTCTTTCTTTTTTTCCCCTTGTTACACCTTCTTGTTACAAAATTAATATTTTTACAGATAAAAGGAATAAACTTAAAAATAGTTGTCCAATTGTTAGTTTAGGAGACATGGGGACAAAGACAAAAACAAGATAAAAAGCAGACTAAAAAATGTAATTATGGCAAGTTGTCTCCACGCTAGACTGCTATTTCGAGCTCTGGTGTAAAGCCTTCAGATCTGAAGAATCTCTTATAAAAATGATATGATATGCACATTGGAAAAATAAATTATCATATACTTTTTATGAATATAGATTATTCATACACAAATTTTTAGTTCTACGCATTTGATCGATACGTTTATAAATACGTATTACATTCCACTTTTTAGGACTGGCAGTATTGAATGATTGATAATTTAAATTAAAAGCAAAATTTAAATTGCTACATTTTCCAAAATGCAGGGTTACAAATACCAGAAAAAAATATTGAAAAACCCCTTTCCATTAATTTTAGACCTTTTTTTTACAAGACTTCAAATACTGCCTATTGTTAGAGTACAATCCGCATTTACTTTAGAGTGATTAACTGGCTGGACCATGAAAACATTTTTTATTCTTTTTTAAAATGAGTATCTTCAATTTTTAGAATGAAGAAATAACCAATGATTGGTCAAAAATATAGCAAGCGGTTCTTTTTGAAATATTAAGATTTTGCTATTATAAAAAATACAATATTTTAACTATAGAAAATTCTACAACAAATTCTGACTATTATTTAAATAATTCAAAAGATTTTATAAATTAATAAAGAATGTTTTCTTAATCCAACTTAATGTTTAAACACCAGTGACTTTTCAACAAAGTCGATAGAGTTTATCTTAAGCGAGAGTTATGTGTATATACTATATGTATATTTATATAAAACTAAAACTTTTCAAATACAGATTCGCAAATAATGTGCGACTGTTTGTATAAGCGCGAAGCTTTAGTAGTTTGGACCTAACGAAACAATTGCACGCTTCCAATAACGGAAATTCAGCAAATATAGAAGGGACAGCGTATTATGTCAGTAATGGAAGACGATTTTTATCTAGAATTGCCAAATCATTTTAAGAATCACTAATTAACTTAATTTATTGCAACTCAATTTCTCGAGAATAATATTGCAGACAATCAGTTTTGAATTCAGCTACGGAGCCTGGCATTTGAATTTCTCAATGATTTTCAAAATAAAAGACACCAATGGGCTTTCGTCAAACCGAAATTAATTCTGACATAATACACGTGCCCTAATTTGTTAAAAACCTAGATTTTTGTTAAAAATTGCGTTACGCCCAAATGCGTATAATATTGTGTTCACCAATACAGCGTTTTATCTTGCGAGGATAAATCCGTGAGATCAAATATTGATACAGGTCTCTCGTTAATTAAAATAGTGCGGCTGCTCGTAATGCTCCTTTCGCATCGCGCGCTTAAATAGACTACTACCGGGGCTGTCTCCCTGTCTTATCGACAATAACAGTAATTTCTAACAGCAGTTGGTATACAACTAACTTTAGTAGCAATAATAGTTTTTTTTTTCTTGTTCTGTATAATAGGAGCATTTAAAAGAAAAGCAATACTTAAGAGTGTAAAAAAGTCCCCTTCCCAGCTACTGTAAATCTTAACTATAATAGTAAACATAATTGTCAAGAATATAAATTAAGTATCGTAAATATATAGATTATCTCCCGTTAAATACGAAAGTCGTTCGCACCTGTATATATACTGCTACTATCGCTGGAGCAACATACTGCAGGTAGAAAGAGTTTAACTATTAGATAAAGCGTCCTGCACTCATAAAAATTCTTCATCGGCGTTTAAGCAGAGTACTAACGGTTTATCGTTTTACAAATGCAAATCTACGGGGACGGATACAATATGACACTTCCACCTACTACTACGAACACAATTTCTCTATTTCTCTAAAGATCAATCGTGAAAGGTGTCTCCGGTTATCAAAATGCCCCGACCGGGCGAAATTAAAAATGCTTCCTGGGTTTGCTCCAAAATGACTATCTTTTGCGCTCAAACCAAAAGTGTTTTTGTGCCAAGGATTATCCAGAACATTTGAACTTTTTAAATATATGCAATAAACCCATATTTTAGAATTTCAAACAGGAATACGATACCTCAAGAATGTAATAAAAAGACTAGTCTGGAAGTTTTGTTAAAGTCGTGAATAAATGCATGTCTATTATACAAATCCTGGTCAGGACGTCGTTTTTTAAAACCATTTTAAATTGCTTCATCATTTATATAAGTATTCAAATTTAAAGCCATGTTAGTTTCGAAAATGAAAATTTCGAAAAAGTATAAACTTTCCAGCTGTTTTCTTCCTCAATGAAACGAACATCCTGTAATGTTATTTCAATATTGTTTACAATGTAAACAATGCACAATCGAAAGGTAACTTTATTCCTGTAGCAAATGCATATTTTACTTTTCAAAACTGCACAGAACCCTCTTCCAGATCAGCTTTGAAGTTCTTATTTAACAATAATCTGCACTTCATTCTGAGGAAAACTATCAACTTCATTTTTTAAATTTATTTTTGGTAAAATGTACCAAAATAGATTCTTATTATAGTATTTATTAAATAATTAATTTAGAATCAGATTCAGATAGTGTTTGTATTGAGGCACTCAACTGTTTTTAAATAAGGCCTTCTAGATACGAGGAATACAAGAAAGAAGGAAAATTTTGAAAGTTTTCTTCTAAATTTTATGCAGATTTTTCAAGAACAAAATCTCAGATATTTTTCAATACAAACTTGTGCATGACCGACCTCTTCACTTTACTTGAGCTGGTAAGGAGTCGAGTTTAAGAAGAATCAATAGTGACATTGGATGACATCTCGAACTAAAAATCGCGCTGCAACAATGTCAGTACTCTTCCTAACACCGTACTGATTAAGGGACGTTAGGTCACGCGTCATTAGACAACACGATGATCCCACTCGAGGTCATGTGGCGCATTATGAAGTCTATTTCGTCCAGCACTGAGTTCACAATCGTTCTCGCAGTCGGAGGTGTCAAGATCGTCGTCTCGAAAAGACCCTTCTTCCGAATCCGAGCTACCGGAGTCATCAATATCTTCGCCTCTATGATCCTGCTGACCACTTCCCTCATTCAACCTATCCATCGGATTAACAGTAATCGCAAGGCCGGAATCATCCCAGGCCATTTCGGTTTCAGCTGTTAGTTCATCCCCAGCGGTTCGTCGCCGTTTGGAGGCACCTCTGACTCTCGCGGCACCTACAACTCCCATCAGTATCAAAAATCCTATGCAAGCTGCAGCAACAATAGTCACTGCATGACTTCCACCTGACCCTACAATCGTTCTACCTTCATGTAACGATGTTGGTGAATACTCATTAGAAATATCAGCATGATGTCGCGATAATTGAGCATGATCTGGAGCAGGTTCAACGAGTCTAGCGATTGGAGGTTCTCCAGAAGTTGAGTGAGGTTCATGGGTAGTCTTTTCTTTAGGATGGATCACTGCAAGAGTTTGAATGTACTCGTTGCTGGCAAACCTGCCACTCAATTCCGAGCAAGTTAATTTGAAAACTCGGTCTAGGTAGTAGGCGGGTTTACGGTTCGTGTACATGATGAGACGGATGAGCTGCTGATAGTTTCTGGGAGAATCTGCTCCGGAAAGAACGACACCGTCGCGATCGACGCGAGCGGCAATGGAGTGGAATCTGCGAAGTGCGTCACCTGGCAATCCAAGACTCTCGTGATCAGGATTGAGACTTGGATAAACGCTGACTGCACAGGCGTCTAACCTTGCAGCAGAACCTGCAGTGACCTTAGCATCGGGAAAGACGCGAACTCCCAAACGGAAGTCGGCATATTCTCGAGCAACGTAACCTGTGCCATTGACAATAATGCCAGGACGAGGAGGTGGAAGAACAGTTACGTAAGATTGAATAGAGGGTATAGTTAGAGGTCGAGATTCGCCACCTTCACATTTGATTACAGTATCGAGATGGAAGTTACGACGACCTGGAGTAGGGAACCGACGTGTGTTGGAATAGCCGATACGACGGAGAAGAGTCTCAACGTTGGTGCGATTGTCACCGTCGATTCGGACCTCAGTCATGTCTGAATTCGTGAGAAGTTGAGTTCCAGGTTGTAAAAGATCCATGGGAGGTACATGGAGGCCCTCCTGGCAGTGACGGAGACAAGAGAGGACTTCGGGCTTTTCGTTTCTACCTACAAGAACTGAAAGACCGGCCAGATAACCACGAAAGTGGTGTTTGGTTTTGTTGTCGGAACCTTGCCAGCAAGCGCCGACTACTAAAGTTGTATTAATTCCCTTAGCTGGATGAAGAGGCCAGTCATCGATAATTTCCGGGTTCTTCTCATCTGAATGCCACTCTTCTCCGTCAACGAAAAGAGTAACTTTTGGAAAATCGACTTGGACTGCATAGTGATGCCACTTATCGTCACATACCTGAGCCAACTTCCACCGCCACTCAGCTGGTCGGAAAATGTTAGGGTCACCTTCGGAGAAGTCCCGGCGCAGGAGAAGAATCAGGCGGCAGTTACGAATGAAGAAAGCATAGTGATGTCGGTTCATTTCTAACAACAAACAATTGATTGGTTTAAAATAATTTCTACTGGTTATACTACATCATTGATAGTTTTTAAAAGAATTGTATCTTGAATAAAATATTTAAAATATATATTTAAGGAATGAAAAATCGAAATACTCACTATGGTCATCAGCGGCACAAAGAATGTGTTCTTTTACATGAGGGTCTTGTCTAGGCCTTGGTCGGTGTTTAATCCACACTCCAATCGTGAATTTTTGAGCCAAGGCATGCTCCAGAACATCGTTGGGTACAAGAGCAGCTGAATTAGCGCCATCAAATTCGAAAATCTCGTCTGCCTCTCGTCCTTCATCTCTTGACAACGAAGAAGTCCAGGAAGTTGTAGGTCCGGGAGTTGGCAAGAGATCAACACTATCTCGCGAAGCTCCACAGAGTTTTCGCTGGCTTTGAACTCCGTAAGTATCTCGGTCGCAACCCTTACCAATGTGATCTGTAGCGAGACTCAACGTAGTTCGGAGACTGCGAAGAACGCAGGAAGCATCACAGAGTTCTAGCCTCGCAGATGGAATAAGAGGTTGAGATCCAACACCTGCTGTATAATCAACTCTTTCGGGGACACCACGCCATCCTGGGGAGCAGACTCTGTTAACTTTAACAGTTACCATTGCAGGAGCCGACTGTTTCATTCCACAGTCATAAGCGACTACACTCAGGATGTAATTGTGAGACCGCTCGTAATCCAGAGGCTCAGTGTTTCTTATCGCACCCTCATTGTCAATGGTAAAGGGCTGGTCATCAGTTAAGATCTCATACTTGCAGACATCGCCATACCTTGGCGTGCAATCTCTGTCCGAGGCCTCGACGCGGACAACTTCTTCATAAAGACGACCCTCATCAACTGTACTGACATAAGCTGGTTGCAGAAATTGGGGCGCGTATTCATTTACATCGACCACAGTTATATGCACCGTAGCGCTGAAATGAAACACAAAGTAATTAAATTTTTAATTAAATTTCTTTCTTCCATTAAACTCAAATTCAATAATGATTTATAAGTCATTATAAAATTATTTATAAAATGAATATAACAGCGGTATGGTAAATTAAATTTCTAACAATATGAAGCTAACAGTGCAGGCTTTGCTGATTACTTGTCTATCATCAACAGCCTGAGTTCTATTCATAAAACTGGAAATGAATTCACAATAGTATTGAATTCATCTGCATGGCTTTTATCTAAAAGGAAAGACGTTCAACAGCATTTTGTTGTATAACTCATTTGTATGAGGATTAAAAGATCGATATTTTCATCAACTGTGTTAATTTAACTTCAGAGTTTGTCCTCATTATGCTGCTTTCATTATGAAATACAAAGCCTTTTCTACGTTGAAACTAAATAATTTAATAATGAAATATTTCAATTATAAATAAAATATCAATACAATTAAGCTTAATCATGCTTAATCACAGTAAATAAATGCTGACGTTTTACTTGTTCTCTTAGAAACATTGTCAATTTAATTATAAAGATCAATCAAAAGGTCAAAAGTTTTTTGACATTTCTGTTCTTCAGGATTGAAATGTAATATCTAATATTTTCAATGTAACTGCCGTTTGCAACGTTTAAAGCCAGAAAGATAAAATTTGTTTTCAATTATGATTCGTTGGTTTTTAAATGATTGACTGATTATTACTTCTATTGTCATTTTGAACATTTATACACGAAAATATAAACTGTTCGTAAATTATTTTAAATTTTATTTGCAGATAATGGAATTTTGGTTTTGTATTGTCGTTTATAAACGTTGCAAACGGCAGTTACATATATTTTCAAATAGTAGTCAAAAGTTATAGAAATTTTGGTTTAAAATTTTCTTAAAAATTTTCCGTACTTTTCCGATTGTACTCCATTGCAAGCGACAGCCGCAATGTCAAACTTGTAGCTTCTCCTCTTTTCGCAGTTTAGAACTCGAAGAGCCCTAAGCTCCGCTATCCCATCCTCCTTCAGCAAAATTTCAAAAGGAGCTTCCCCATGGTGTTTGTTGGCGATGTGAAACGAGCATATCTTGGCTCCTAATGCACGAATTTGTGGCGTCGCCTCGACCAGAGTCTCATTTTCTTTCACCAGGCCATGATATCCACTTTCAAGATTTTCCAGGTCCAAACGGGGCACTAAACATGACCAAACATTTTCAAAAATAAATACATACACTAAAAACGATTTTGAATGAAAATGTTATGAATAATATGATTTCAAGAATTTAAGACTCAAATCTATATTTGCAAAGATAATTCTTTTGATGATGCATTATCATATTTAGCTTTTTAAAAAGACTTCGTTTATAATAGTAGATGACTCATTTTCTATCAAATGTTTTATTTTCAGAATTTTATTCTTTAAGATTTTTTATGACCTTATTATTGCGTTGAAAAGTAATAAAGGAAGAGTAAAATGCGATATTGGGGAATTGATTACTCATGCCGTGAATTACATGTCCTAAATAGGCGGCACAAATTATATGAGTGTTGGAGAGAGAAAGTGGTTGAGGCACTCTTTTCACGGTAAATTAAAAATAAACTTGGCAGACTTTTCAGAAAGACTTTTTCAGTTTTCATTCAAGAAGACTTGTTATTTGCAAATCAAGTACAAACTCGACCTTTTTTGACTTAGCATTACCAATTTATGGTAGTTTTATGACAATAATTTAAAATCATTTTTGACATTGCATTTAGGAACTGGAGATCACGAAGTAAATTTGTCAACTAAAAATTTGATTAAAACAGCTTTTAAGAGAACTGAGTTTAAAGAATGTAAAGACTTATTAAATTATTCAAGTTTTCTAAAGTTCGGTACTTTATTTCACTTTTACCTTTCAAGCAATAACTCATCAAAACATTGTCAGAGCTACTAACTGCTTCAATTATCTTTAATTATTCATAAAGTTGAGCCGAAGAAGTAAAAATCGATTAATACATTTTCACATAATTGTAACTAGTGACTGATAAAATTTTTCGAGATAAATTAGTTTTAAAATACTATTATTTCACACACAAGACGCTGTTTATAAATTTTATACATTTTTTTATGAATAGGCTCTGACTCGATAACGAGAACAACTGTCAATACATTTACTTCTAGTACCTCTATTCATAGTAGATAAAAATTACAAATAATAACCTATAGTTGTCGACAATTTTTAAAATAAAATTACATTTCTACTTATAAACATTTTATTCTAAAAGATAAAGCACAAGTTTTTATACGTTAACCTAAACAGAGAATCCTCAGCATTTTATTTTTAAATTTTTGGTTTAGCCCCAGCTTAAGAAATTTATATACTTATTTTAAAAATAAATGTTTGAAAGGGCGGAGAGATAAGAAAAGAAAAAAGTGAGTGGCGTTCAGCCGCAACTTAGAATATATTTTATAAGTTTCTTCTGTTTAAATTATAACGTGATAAGTATCACATATTAATTATCACAAATTAATTTCAGCAAATCGCGATAATCTCTACCATCAGCTATTTTTTATATATATTCTTTCGGAATTGAAGTAAGGTACTGTTCACATTATATCATATTTAATAATAATGGAATTATGAACGAGACTCTTGACGTCAAAAAACGTTTTAGATTTTCATTGACAAAATCAGAATTATATTAGTTTAGGTTTCCCTTTCTTACACAAACCATTCTGTAATCTAACTAAGTAACTATATCTATATTCTCTTATCGATTTCTGTTTTTTGAAATTCTAAAATGACAAGTGTTTACTTTTTATTTTGACGTTTGGCGCTAATGTAACATATGATTGCTTTTATGCTCCAAAACGATATTTTGGTTTTGTTCAGCAGCCAATTATTATTAAAACAGCTTTTAATTTCCTAAGTAAATATTTCACTTTTTATGGTAGACTGATGACGCTTTGCTTCAAAATATTGATTTTGAACTATTTTTACTTTTCTTTTTAAGAATCACTACCTTCATCTATAAGACCATTTACTAAGTTTTGTAACTAAACTAATTTAAAAAATAAAAAAACAATATTCTACTTGGCTGCTCCAAATTCATTACTATTTTTATTCTAAATGTATAGTTTTAGACTCGATCTGTCAAAAGTCCCGAGCTCTAAAAAATATACTTCTTTCCAGAAGATATTTAACATCTCACGTGAGTTTAATTTACCACAAGTGCTCCAAAATATTTTCCTACTCAAGAATCAATATTCTATCCTTCCTTATATTTACAAAACCTCCTTATCAAAGTAATATTTATGAAAGTTAAAAACTTGTTTTCAAACATTTCTGATTGAAATGCCGTTGACGTTGGGTTGAAAATAATTTCGACCAAACGAAGGTAAAATCGCCATAACAGTTCGGGCACTGCAGGTGCTCTTGGACTTAAACTAGCCGATTAGTCCACTGAGGTGGATTCCACCCTCTTTGAATTATAGAAAATCGATTAAACAGACGAGGGGAAACACTCGTCTGAAAAATTTTGGGGTAACGTAAAATAGAGCAGTCAAAGGTTGGACAGGTAAAATGGGGACATGAAAATAAATGAAATCACCTCCATGATCGTTGATGGAGGTCTGTGTCGGGTCTCGTAGACTCGCGTGTGAGATACTAGAAGTCAGGCACAACCAAATCACTGTTCCTGTCAGCCACGACATTTTTTTCGCACAAGTCACAACGCTTCACTTGTTAGTTTTTTCGCCGATCACTCGTCTAAGAACTCGCGAAACGACAATTATTCAGTTCATCGCAGATAGATGCTCTACGGATTTCATTTGCGACACCGCCACTGTCCACTACACGTTATACGAACGACACGAACCAACACGAAGGGATATCGTACACACTGTTACACGCTCATCGGCAAACACCAACACAAAGATAGGCATCGCAAAGTCAATAATATTTCAGCAGAATATCGATTTGGGAAAAAAGTAGTGTTGATTCTTTACCACCAAGTCGCTAGTTTCGCGTTCTCGAAATCATTGCGCGCCAAATTTAAACTTGGTTACATATTTTTAAAGTCTTTTTTATATCATAAAAATGGGAATTTATTGTACAAAAACAATATAAAAAAGTATATATTTTTTTCTTAAACGACGAGAAAGTATTTTACTTTTTCACGTGGATTGAAGGCATAAAAAAGATAATGAATAACAAAAACCATGAGTATGAGCATCGCGAGAGACGTTGTTTTTAAGGTTTCTCAGATATTTTATATTATTAGATAAACAATAAATAAATTCTTATTGATGCTTCAGCTATGCATATAAAGAAAAAATCTAATAAAATTAAAGCACCCAATTTGTCAATGAAATTTAATTATTTAAAAACTGTACATCCTATTTCAAATAGACTTTTGGTATAAATTATATTGTAATCATGAATCAGGAAATCTAGTGTGTAAAATTATTTTACAGGAAATAAATTGAAAGAATCGTTGGAAGATGTCCAATTGATTATATTTTTAACTCCGTGTGTAATATCCTCCCTTTGATTCCGAAAACATGGATCTGCTTTAAAAAAATTAATGTAGATGAAAAATTATTTTTTATTTAAAAACTGAAAGTTCACAAAGGATATGAAGTTGATAATGGTATTTTTCAAGATATTGGGGATTGTTCTTTTTATATAATAAACAATTGAATATATACACAAAAAATTTCCGTAAACGATTTATGTATATCTTTTATTAAAAAGCAAAATTACACGTATGTGTATACATAAATGAATTTAAGATTTTTTCAGGACGGAATACATATTTGGGGACAAATAAACAAGTACAATACACGCCTAGAAGTTAATACTTAGTTAAAAGAAAGATCTTCGGGAAAAACTAATGATAAGGAGACTGCATTTAAGTACATATTCAAGTACATTAAACAAAAAGCTTTACTCTATTACTGGTATAATTTTTCGCAAGGAAGCTCAGAATACCTACTGATGTGAATATTTCTTCATATCATCTTATTATAAAAGCTTGATATATAATAGAAATAAATGCAAAAAGCAAATACATAGAAACAAAAAGCGTTTGTTCAGAATATTGATCTCTCTTAAACACATTTAAAAGCACAAGAGATATTGTTGATTAAACTCGAAATTGACAATGTAGTTTTTTAAAATTTTGCATTATCCACATTACAATTAACTATTGCGAATTTATAAATTTTTTAACTCCTTAACAGTCTTTCAATTTTAATTTACAGCTCGCAGCAATTTAAATATTAATTAAATATTGTAATACTCGATTCTATAAATTAATATACAAAAGCATTAAGGCATTTTCGGCGGATAAAAAAATCCCAGGTAAGTAATTTTTTCTTCTAAATGTTAAAATAGGTGATTTATCTTCTCCTCGCATAATTGAATATAACTAGGCAACCAATATAACATTCTTAGTACATTTTATCTTGTACTTCATCGTAAAACATATATTAGGCTTTGGAATCATATCTGTATAATATGTCGCCTGATCTGCATTGCTCTTGCATCAATTTTATCTTTCTAAAATTCCAAACTCTGAAAACTTGACAAGTGATTACGCACTATTGTTGCAATTATATATCTACATATCGTTAATATTATGGCAGATTTTAAATGATGTCTGTAGTTCATTCAGTTTGTTTAACAATTCGCTTGGTTAAACTTTTTTCGATATGTATTAACAGTAGCCATATATTTATGGTACTTACTTAATCCTCTCCAACCTACTAATAATTAGAAATTTCTGAAGCATTTTAATACTTATTAAAATGCAAACATGAATCATTAATTTATATATTAACGTTTACTCTTCAGTACAAATAAAATGGTATAATTTCTACAAATTCAAGTTTAAGACAAGCTCAAAACTTGAAAGCACTGAAAATCACATATTAAGCAGCTTTACGTAAAAACAAGTACCATTTTTTAAAGAGTAATTTACTCTTTGCTATTCTAAAAATAAGTAAAATAATAAATAGAATATGTAACAGAATTTTAGAACCGAAAGTTTTCTCAGACTTTCGAGAAAAATTCTGTATAAAATACTTTCAATTTTATAAAATCATTGCAATCTGTTTTTCTAAAGAATGTAGAAGACTTTCGTAGACGCAAAACGAATAAAGTAATGGAACTCCAACTTTATCGGAATGACTTGGACAGTCTGTAGAGTATTGTAAATAACTAAGGGTTGGCAAAAAAATATGAAACTCGGTCTCAAACAACTTAGGTTGAATCAAGTTCAAGCTTTCCCAAAAACTTGAATACCTCTAAATATTTGATCGATCTTAAGTGCCTTTAAGCATTTTTAAGATATTTTATATACTCTGCATCTAAAAATCTTGAATAGAAAAATTTCTAGTACTTAGAACCATTTGGGTACTCGAAAGATCAACTCTACTAGGCCCGAATTTTCAAGCTTTTTGCATACCCTTATAAATAATTAATATCTTCTTCAAATTGACAAATTGTTAAGTCGATGTTTATAAGGCACACACATCAAGTCTTATAGTGGGAAGTGCAATAGTTTTGAAACAGTTCAAAAGATGCAAAAGGTGTGTATAGCCTCGTAAGATATGCATCATACTCTCTAATATCATGATCACAGTTTTATACACCTTTTATCTTTACTTTAAATGCAAATACTTATATATCAAATAGATTTTTAATTGTCTCTATGTTTGCACTATTATTATCAGATTAAAAAGTCTAATGTTTCTGATCGAAGATTGTTTGGAAAGCCAATCAATGAACGGATTATGTTTTATAATTCTTTCTTTTACAATTTCACCTCTGATTGAAGAGGCTGAAGACTTTTAAAGTACTACGTACAGCTATTATATAGTACATTTTAAATGCAAAAAGAGCCCAAGAATATTCTGCAATTCCAATTTGCAGAACAGGTATCTCATTTTTTCTATGCTATGGAAATACCTACAATTGAGTCGTGATTACGGTTTTTCTTGTGATTACAGTGTGCTTAGTTGGACTTCGGGAAGTTGTGGGTGATTGCGATGGATCCGCAACTAACCAGGGACTAATGTCTGATGCTGCTGGACTGTCATCCTGCAAAATGGAATTAAAACTTTGATATTTATACTCCAGTACAACAGCAATTTGAAAAGGACAAGCAACTTTATACTTTACAAACATAAAATACTCACACGGACAAAGAAAACATTTGCAGTGATTTCAGTATAAAAATAGATTCATTGATTGAAAATTATTTCTCTATTACTTTCTAAGCAATAAAATAAATAATACCAATCAAATAATTTAACATAAAAATTTACTATACTCATATCTCAATATTCAATACAAGAAAAAATTCTGCAATAGCACAATCGACTTGCAAGCTTCGGTAAAAATGTACTGACCTTGTGTGTGAGTGTGGTAGTCGTTGTTTGAATTTCTTCCGTTTTAACGACTTTCGCACTACCTTTCTCTGCATCCGATGTCTCCATTTCAGGAGTTTTATCCGTCGGACTATTCGGCGGCATATGTGGTTGCGAGAAACCAACCTCCTTAAAAGGATTAAGCAATCCCAAAAATGGATTTGAGTCTATGAAGGGATTGGTATTTGCTTTTACTTCTTCCTGTTCTTCCTTTTTCTCTTCAATAATCTCTTCCACATCATCAATAACATCAGTACTAGTGTTATTCATAAAAGGATTAAATGGGTTTTGTGACTGATTCACTACTTTCGGACTGAAAGGCGTTGTTTTTTGCTCTATTTTGCCCCAACTGTCTAGCGAAAAGTGAGTCACAGTAACGGTATCGTCGATCGACGGACTTGGTACGGTTCCACTCACAGAGAGAGTCAATTTATCACCACCCTGTGGTATGAGAAAAGCAGAAAAGCAACAAAATTAAAAGCAATAAGCTAGCAATGAATGACAAGCGATAATTCGAAGCAAGCTACATTTATTACGGCGACAAAAATTACATTAAAAACAGTTATATTAAATCGTAATGGACAAATCATGAGCAGATGAAAGATATTTTGAAAATTTTCAAGATGTGGAAAGACAGATGAATAATATTACAGTGTTGAAAAACAACCATTTGATCAAAAATATTAAATAATTCAACAACTTATTCCTAACTAAACCCTCTAGTTTTCATGTTATGAAAAAATGAGATGATTTCTTGTATTGCATTCAATTTTTAAAAAAGCCTCATTCTTAAATTATTTAATCTACAGGAAAATAAGTACAATTCTTCAACAGAAATTGATGTGAATATGTTCTTTTAAGATTAAATTGATATCTTACCACAGAAACTATAGTGGCTGCATCGGAATGTTGAGTTTTCTCAGGAATGGGTGACACTTCTGCAGTTGAAATTGAGACCAGATTCGAATTCTTGCCGAGTTCTAAGGATTTTGCTTTAAGTATATTGCACTTAAGTGACTCTGGAGGAATTGGCGTGCGAGGTGGTAGAGCGGAAGCACCGCTGACCTGGTTGTTTGGTACTATCAGTGTCTGTTGATTATTTATGTTTTCAATAGTTAAATTAGCTTTCATCGATTCAGTCTCTTTCTGTGTAGTTGCAATCGTTGTTTGATTTCTAGCTTCTAAAGGTTGCTGTTCTTTTGCAAGCGATTTCAAAAGAGAATCCACTAAAGGAGAAGAAGTGCCCTGGTTACTCGAGTCGGAAGATTTTGTACTACACCTACTTGACTGACGTTGTATAGACTCTTCTTCTGATGCAACTGAAAATATAGAATAGTCAATAATGTTGAAATGAAATTCATATGAGAATGGAAAAATTATTATTTGATCCATTTTTAAGGTATCTAACGGTTATTTAAAAAAATTCAGGATTTTCTTCCTTGACGAAGGATTTTAAGTTAGAAATATTGCTCATTTGACTTCATTCAAAAACCCTTAGTGAACAAAAAAAATATAAGAGACTATTAAAATGAATAAACTTCTAGGCGGTTCCAGGTTTTTAAGATTTTTAAAACTTACCTGCAGATGAAGTTTGTTGTTGCTGATGCTGTTGTTGTTGTTGTTGTTGTTGTTGTTGGGGAGGATCACTTTGTTGTCGTTGACGCTCTCTTAAAACGTGGCTTTGTCTTCTCGCGTAGCGTTGGCTTGGTCGCCGCTCAAATTGCACCGTGCGACGTGCTCGGTTTAGTTGGGTTGTTTGAAACTCTGTTTTTCCACTGTAACGAAATCGAGACCCCATACGGAAGAAATTTTGTCGGCCGTTTGCACCTTTGACTGGAGCTCGAAGTCGGAAAAATGCGTGATGTTCTACAGCGCACTTCCATAAGTGCTTGCAGGCCTTCTCATTTGCCAACCGGAAAACAAATGTGTGCTCTTGTTCTCCTCTGCCTTCATCATCTTCCTCCACTACGACAAGAGTAAGTTTTTTCTTTTTAAAGTCAAGACGACCAATTTTAGGCCAGAAGAATAATCCTATCTTTTGAGTCCCCTCAAAAACTAGAATTCCGGTTGGAGTTAAACCCAGCGAGTATTCACAAGCATCTTTTCCTAATACAGTATGCATATCCACTCCGTACATGTCCAACCACTTGGCTTTGCTTAAGTATGCAGATTCTGCTTGTGCAGGACTTAGACCTGAACATTTTGCATACTCTTCTAAAATTTCAAGTTCCATCTGCTCGGTTTGACCGGGGACAAAACGAAATTCAGAGACGGTTACTGCACTATGTACCGCAGGATCGTAATCACCTAATTCAGCTGAAATATTGAATAGAAAATGATCATATTTTTTGTTGTTGCAAGTTTTATAAACAAATTCTTTTTCCCATAATTTTGTAATTTTTAAAAAAGTAATAATTATTAGAAAAATACTCATATTGTAACTTACACTGAAGTGCTAAGGCGGATAATTGTACAGCAACTTGATGGGGACAATGAAGTTTTCCTTCCAAAACATCTTGCTTTAATTGTAGAAAAAACTGGTAGCGAGTTAACTCTTCTCTAAGCGTATTAGGTTCCGATGAATAAAATTTTACTTTTAGACGCAAGGTGTACGGTGGTCCAACTATAGGCATAAAATCATGCTTGTTATTTCTTTTAACAATTTAGAAAATTGGGTAAACGTTTCTATAATCATTTTCATATCTCCAAAAGAAGGAATTCTACTTTTGAAAGTCGGGACACTTTTCTTATATACTTACTTTTAACCTGTTTTTTAATAGGTTTGGTAGGATCCAACCAATGTTGAATATTATTACTGTCGGTATATTGTAAACCAAAGTAATCTTTTTCTATTAAATCTAGACTGTAGAAGACTTGTTCGTACAAATCACTCGCCAGAGCTTTTTTCTAAAACACATTAATTAATAAAATTGTATTTATATAATTCTAAATACACATGTTTATATAAATTATTGAAAACATTTGAATGAGTTATAGAATTAAAACAATAGGACAATAGAAATTATAATCCTAACCTACTTTGAAATAAGAACAAAAAGTAAAACTTTAAAACGCATTTAATTCCTAACATTTTTAGACAGCAATTATTATAAATAAATGACATACCGATAACTCGATGGGCAAATCCGTCCCATCTAACAGTACAACTCTGCATTGCACGATGTTCTTGTTGCTTAATAATCGCTGATTCTTGATTTGGGAAGATGTGGTTTGACCACCAACGCTTCGGCCTCTACGTCTCGACAAAAACCTTAACATTTTGTCAAACGCTTCTAGCACTATCAACTTTTTAAATTGAACACTGCTTTCATATCACGAATCAACGCAAACTGTCTCATATAAAAAAATAATCGCTCTCCATCCCCAGGGATTGAGAGAACAGACTGTACTAAAAAAGCACTTTGCTCCCGACTTGTAAATTATTAACACCACTTTCTTCACCAAAGATGTGAACACATTTCTAAAATGTTATTAAAGTACCGGAACTAGAAATAACGCACAATTCACTATTTGTTTGGAGTGCCCGACTTTAGCATCAGCAAGATAGAAAAACATTACCATCGTTCAATTCAATCTCCTATTCTCCTCCTCTTCCTCTACTTTAGTTTGGGATGTGTTCCAAAAGTCAATTGGATTGAACCTAAAATCTAGCGTTCTTAAATTTACTGTATGTAAATCAATTTCAAGTAAAATTACCGAGAATATTACAGATTTAATGAAAATTTAGAAGAATTTTGATTTAACAAAAATCATTTATCAAATTGATAAAATTATCTCATTTTCAATCCGAATAATTTTAAAAAATTTTGTTTATCTACATATGGAAGCAGGTTTGCGAACATAATGCAATAAATATTTTCTGAGATTTCAAGAATGGGGGGGGGCGAGGCTGCTGAAAACTATACAGGCCAATTGTGCATGCACATGAGGCACATGAGTTAACATAGAGATTTTCAAGGGTAGAGTTCTAAAACTCTTGGGGTGTTTTTTTAGCCTATAGCGCCATGTTTCTCTACTAAGAGACGCCGCTATAAGGTAAGAAAAGGACACACCGAGACTTTTCAAATTCTACTCAATTCTACTCAAGAGAGAGTTGAGTCACAGACCATGAAATTTTTGATTAGTCGAAGATAAACGGATGCTGAAAGTCTGCATAGCACGTTATAGTTTCGTTTAACCCATTTTGTACTATAAAATTACTTGAAAATAAAAAAAAAATTCCTTCAACCATTTCATCTAACCTTAAACAAACCTCCCGATACATGGCGAAAATGGTATTATCCATCACGATGTTTTAATAATTTAAAGAATTTTGATTGAGTTTAACTAATCTCAACATTATAAAACAAATTTTGCAAAAAATAAAATTTTGTTTTAAGAATTTCAGTAACGGTAGAGAAGATAAAGATGGACGTAGATAGAGTACTTTTAGTTTTGAAATGAAAAAAATTTCAATTACAGACAAATCTGTCGGAAAATTATTTTTTATTATTAATGTCAAAAGTAGTCTATCTACGTCTATAGATAACAAAATTCTATTTTCGTGCTCTTCATCCCTTAATAACTCAAATGGATTCTCCATGCCATATAAACTTAATAGAAAGATCAAAGTACGTTTATATGCTATGCAAAATCCATTTAAGTCCATTCAAATCAATTTAGGGATGGGAAGTACGAAAAGTATTGGATTAAAAAGGAATTACACCTCTGCATGCAGGCATTCTGCATGCAGGTTACCATGGTAACATACAAGAGAGAAAGAGACTGACAATTTTCCTGTCTCTTTCCCACTAATATATTACCATGGCAACCTGCATGCATAATGCCTGCATCGCATGCATGCAGAGGTGTAATTCCCATAGAGATATTATAGATAGAGGAGACAAGCCAGCCTGAAACCTGTCAGCTCGGGCGAGAGTGATATTGTGGGTTAGGCTGTCTCTCTCTAACGCGCTACGCGTAGACAAAGACAGAAAAAGCCTTCATCGTCTCTCTCTTTCGCTCTCAGTGAGTTTGCAGACTGACGTTTCCACTTGCAGAGCGGCCTATGGCTTGTCTCCTCTATCTATAATATCTCTATGGTAATTCCTCCTTTAAAGTCTGCTACTCCGTGATGCAGATTAATAGTGCATTTATACCTCTGTCTGTCTGACCGGTGCAGACAGAAAATACATAAGAGCATAAAAGACAGACGTTTTCTTTTTGTCCAATTTTACACTGTCTGTCTCCTTTACTCTCATGTATTTTCTGTCCGCACAGGTCAGGCAGACAGAGGTATAAATGCACCATAAAGAAGTGTAGGAATAGATTTTGACGAATCACTTGAGATTTTCTACGTAAACTACATGTATGTAAGTTACATTAAGAAAATTACAATAACTTATACGAAAACCCCCCACTATATTTTATTTGAAATTTTATAAGTAAAATAAATGATAAATTACAGTAGAATACTGAACCCAACTCAAGAGTATCACTGTAAAAAATTTCAGCGGAATTTTACATCGCCAGACGAGGGACATAAAATGACCCTCGTTGGACGGTGTAAAATTACGGATGGAATGAAAATTACAGACATTACGTAAATTTCTATCCTTGATCGTAAAACTCCATCTAGTCGTGAATTTTACGAACTGCTACTGTATTATTCCTAACCTTGTCCGTAATTTTACGTAACGTGGAACGAAAATTCCGGCTTTGGATGGAAAATTCAATTATTGGGTGGAAATTCCCATCCACATCCTGGATTATTTTATATATATATATATATACATTATCAAAATTCTTTATTGAGAACTTTACACTGTAAAAAATTTCAGCGGAATTTTACATCGCCAGACGAGGGACATAAAATGACCCTCGTTGGACAGTGTAAAATTACGGATGGAATGAAAATTACAGACATTTCGTAAATTTCTATCCTTGATCGTAAAACTCCATCTATTCGTGAATTTTACGAACTGCTACTGTATTATTCCTAACCTTGTCCGTAATTTTCGTAACGTGGAACGAAAATTCTGGCTTTGAATGGAAAATTCAATTATTGGGTGGAATTTCCCATCGACATTCTGGATTATTTTATATATATATATATATATACATTATCAAAATTCTTAATTGAGAACTTTAGATAATCGTATTTACTTAATAAATGAAATATTTTCAATCTAAACTGACAATAATAAATCTTAAATTGCAAAATTGAACCGAACAGCGAATGCAGAGCTCGGAAACGTAAAATTCCGAAAGTGAACTGAAAATTACGAACAGCGAAATGAAGATTAAATTCTCATCCGGAAATTTACAGCTAGGTGGTAATTTTGCGCAAATCTCAAACAAAATTTCAGTTTACGTTTGGAAAATTCATACGACAGACGATGCGATTTTACATCGCTTAACGAGGGTCATTTTATGTCCAACGCTGATCGAAGTGATTTTACACACTTGTCGGAAAATCACATCCTCCATCAATATAAATTTACAGAACTAAGTAAATTTACACAGAGAGGCGCTGTGATTTTACGAATCTTCTATAATTTTCCCTAGATCATTTTTTACAGTGTAGAGAGGGGTCATCAAGGAAAAATGAAATTTTGCTAACAGTACATTTTTGCCGAAAAATAACTAAATGCACCAACAGAGCATTTGGTGGATGTGAATTGAAGTTTAAGTTTTCGTAAGAGGAACTGTGTATTAACCCTTTGAAGCACGCATCTTTCTTCGAAAAATGCTCTTTTTCAAAGTTTGTTTACAATATCAAAAAATTTATCAACAATTTCAAGCATTGACACCTTGTTTATGACTTGAAAACTATGAAATAAAATAATTACACAAAAAAATCATGAAAATCGAGTGAAAACGACTGAGAAAACTGAGTTAAACTCGGGGATCCGTCCCACGTCTCACGGATGCGTTTTGCTTCGCGTAATAATGTGCGTAAGAGACCGATGTATATTTTTGTTTCTTTTGCACTCATTATGATGCAACGTAGAACGCATTCATGGGACGACACCTTAGAATGAAATTTTGCCAACAGTACATTTTTGCCGAAAAATAACCACAGAAAAAATACATTGTGTAAAAAACTTGAGATGTAAAATACCTGTTAAAATAGTATTAAAACCAAGTAATTTACCTAGAGTTCCCATTCCCGACTCGATTGTGCTTAGGCCATCTCTCACCTCATTATACGATACGTACGTTATGTACCCATCCCTGGTAGACTCTGTACTGACCTGGTCTGTTCGAGAACTTTGTGAGTTCTTTTCGTCCTTTTTTGCCATGACGAAGGCAGATCTGTCCGGGCTTTCGAACGCGACATTTCTCTAAACTGTATAACTTCCAATTTTGTGCTGGGCAATTCACATTCGCCTCGCGATCTCGTAAGCGCAACAGTGCCTAACGTAGATCAAAAAACATGCCCAAAAGTGAACCTGAGTACTACTAGTATCGTGGGGAAAGATGCACACAAACAAGATTACGTCGGTTCGGTAACGAATGATGAAAAGCATAACCCAGTCAAGATGAATAACTTTCGCTACGAGCATTTTGTCGCCGGTATATCCGGTGGCACTGTTTCAACAATCCTGCTACATCCGTTAGATCTTTTGAAAATCCGATTCGCAGGTAAGGAGAGTAGAAGAAAAATTAGTAAAAAATAAAAATTAATCGATTTTCCTTGACCTACTAAACACGTGGTTTGTCTAGTTAGCATCTCCATAGCGTTCATATTCATGTATATTCCTGTGAGAAGTCCTCATAAGAAAAGGAGATCAATTTTATGTGTGATTTTATTTTGAATTTCAACCCACGCTTGCGTCATATCTTAAGATCTTGCCCCTTGCTCTTTATATATCTTGTGCCAAAAAGTACACCCTTGACTTACGAGAATTTTTTAGTTATAGAAATTATGATTCGAGTTATTTCCTTGTTTAATGTGGAAAAAAATACTTTAAATTAATCCTTTTAAAAAATCTAACTATGCTTTTAAATATGTTGTGTATATTAGATTCAGGGTAGCTTAAAATGTAGAATATATTAATGAATTATTTTTTTACTATAACTATATATGTATAAGTAAAAATCAATTCTAGAATTGTAAAACTATCGATCGTATGTGTTCGATATTTTTTCTTAATACGTATTTAAAAACATTGATACGAACTAAATTGAATAGAATTAAAATAGTTAAATTTTAATTATTATTTTAATTAAATTTTAATTAAAAATTATTTTTAAAAATTTGTTCTTATCGCTGTGTGCACAGGAAGGTATAGGTATTAGTTTTTTTTATTGAAATATAAGTTGTTTCATTCTGTTTTTTATCATTTAGGATAAACAATTAAAAAATAAATGAATGTAATATTATGCAAGCTGACTTTATATCTCTTTTATAAATAAAAAAATCTTAAAGTATAATCATCTCTGCAAAAATTGTATAATGCTTCTCAAGCTTTTAGAGTCTAAACTCTAGAATATTCAATTCGGATGACAATACTGACCGGTGTATTACTAAAACGTTTGGCATTGGCGTCATCGAAACAGATAAGTGACTTCATATGACGTATTTTATACGATCTGAGTTATATATGTTTTCACACGTGGAAAAAAATATTTAGTAATTATCTGCTGAATACAATTGTATATTTGTTCAATTGTACATAATAACTCTACCAGTTACCTTACTAGCATAAAACATTTACATGCAGATTATAAATGATCAATTCATAGCAATATTTTTACATAAGTTCAGATTACAGAAAATTTATTTTATAGAAAATGGTTGATATTTTCTGATGTTGATTTGAACTTCTATAAAACTTTCAATATTATTCTTATTTTTATTCATTTCTCGTTTTTTTGGCATAGGGTCAGTTTCTTTTTATTTTCTTCGATTGAAAATTATCAATGTTAGATATAAAAATACGCAAAAAAAGGAAGGCAAACGTTGCGGCCACATATGGGGGCCCTCTTCAGTCCCATAAATTAAATGATTAATTCAAAATTTCTGTAAAAGATTAAAATATAGGAGATAATTAAAATAAGGATAATCAAAGAACTCAGAAACTTATCTCATAGCTTGCAATTCAAAATGAAGTAGTCCAGTATGCAACAACACAGATTGAAAAAATATGTAGAATTTGCTGTATGTAAAAAACCGGATAAAATGAAAAAACAGAAATTTGTAATTAAACCGGCCGGAATTTTTTTTTTTTTTTAAGAAAGATTGCTTTTAATAAGATTTTACAGCTGATTACAGGATTGATTTACAGATAAAGAACAACATACTCAGTTTTATTGATATTATGTACTTATAGTTTTGAACGTTCATTGAACGATGATAAAAAATTTTTTTCAAAAGAAAATTAATTATTATGTTTATATTCAGGGCCCTTCAAATATACAGTCGTTCGTGAACAATACACTATTTTTTCATTTTCTGGATCCAAAACTAATTATTTAGTTTTCAAAAAAAATATTTTCCATCGTTCAATGAACGTTCAGAACTGTAAGTACATATTGATATCGAGAATTGCTTTTTTAGATCTCCTGCATAAATCCAGGTCTCACGTATTTTCGTCATGCTGCATCTATTAACAGAAAGTTCTACTAATGATGTCGTGCTATGTAAAGTTGATTATTCCAAAAGAAAAGTGCCTTTTTAAGGAATATTTTTAAAGTTTGAAATTATTTTTAACGCCTTAAGACCAAACTTTAAAGATAATTGACATTTACATTTTTTTCAGCATAAAACTTTCTACCCAATGCCCTTCAAACCTTGACCTTCTTTATTTTATACTGCAAGAGAAACTACCTTCCGACCGTCGTTTTTATTAAAATTTACGAATTAAAGAATTTCTGGGTAAAAATAAATTATCCCAATTTTCAGAATAATAATAAAGCATCACTGTAGCAGTCTATTGTTCGCATAAAATAGAAACATTATCTACTGAAATATCTTACGTACTTCCATCTCCGAATGGGTGCATCTATAAGTTCTAGTATACGCAATTATTACTGATAATATTACACAAAATGAATTATTTATTTGTGAAACGCGTAAAATATTACATTGAGACCTACATTAATTTCTTTTTAACAAATATTAAAAGTATTTCGAAAAATATAATTTTATTATATATATTGATAAAATGAAGTAATTTTTCAGTTTAAACAAATTTTATTTGTATATAAACACGATTGAAACTTAATTTTAGATGATTTTCATATTTATAAATGTTATTTTTAAAAATTACCGAACCGAAGTTCAAAGTTGCGCTATATTACATAAAAATAGTGTGGTCAGCGTAGTTAGGCATTCGGAAAATCCTGCTGTTTCACCTCTTGGTTATAATAACACTGAATCCTCTGGCACATATCTAAAATTAAAGTTCATTTGCATAAAAATCTATTCTACTTTTAAGTATCTTGTACGAAAATTTATTCTGATTATAAAGCCTAATCATAAATAAATCCGCATTTTTCTTTTAAAATCATACTGTATCAAACCTAAAGTGAAATAATATTTAAAAATTTAGTTTCATTTGATAACTTAATATTAAAACTTATTATTTTGGTTATTACATCTACTCGTACACTGGTAAATTTTTTTCTTTCAAACAGATCATTGAATTTTTATGCGGATTCTTGCCTCTTCTATTAATGAGATCCCATAGTGAAATTTACTATAAATTTGTTGCGTACTTTAGTCGTGAACATTTTTGGCATTCTACCAAACATCATAAAGTTCCGCCAGTTGCGTCAGAAACACATGATATGCTTTTTTCGGCTGATAGCCTTAAGTCTTGTTTCCACTTTCATATTACTAAAGCATATTTTTTTAAAGATAAAGCTTCAATGTTTTAGGATTTTGTATGCTCTAATAATAATGCAATAACTACTTTAAGTCATGTCATATATCTAGAATAATATCTATAACGATTTTATAATCAGAGTAAAATTTCAATTTTGTAGACAAAACAGAAGAGATTAATATTTCATTAGGAACATCAATGTCATTATATCTCAATTTATTGGGTCAAAATACATATAAGGAAAGGAGAATTATTGCAACAATTAAAAAATTATTACTACTAGTATTAGCAAGTTACTCTGATAACCTGCTCTGACATTAAAATAAAAATGCATACTTTTATTTTTATCAGTACTTCACAGTCATAATTCTTTAAAGGAGAAAAGATGTATTTACAATTTTGAACGATGACAAAAAAATTTCTTTCAAAACAAAATTAATTATTATGTTCATATCCAGAGCCTTTCAAATATACAATCTGTTATTAAATATACTCTACTTTTTAATTTAATGGGGAAGAAACTGATCATTTAGTTTAAAAAAAAAAATTTTTTCATCGTTTAATGAATTTTCAAAACTGCAAGTACATGGAGAAAAGAGATAATTCATAACTTGTTTGAGGCAAAGATTTTTATGCGTGTATACCAATCCATTTGTTAATATTCTAATTTGATTATTTATTGTACTAAATATATTTTAATTTTAACTTTTTTAGTGAATGATGGGATGACAAAAACAGTACCAAAGTACAATGGGCTTCTCAGTGGACTGAATGACATCATAAAGTCCGAAGGAATTCGTGGACTTTACAGAGGAATGTCGCCCAACATGCTAGGATCTGGAGCATCATGGGGCCTTTACTTCCTCTTGTAATTTTTTATTTAAATTTTAAGATTAACTTAACTTTATTGACAGCTATATATAATTTAAAAATTTGTTCATTGCAGTTACAAAAGCATTAGAAATTGGTTTCAAGACGGTGACCCGAATAAAGTCATTGGAGTAAAGATGAACTTGCTTGCGACAGCTGAAGCTGGAATACTAACCAACTTCTTGACAAACCCGCTTTGGGTAATAAAAACGCGAATGTGCTTGCAGTATTCTGGAGACATGGCCCTTCCGGAATCACGTAGATATTCTGGAATACTGGATGCTATGCGTAAAATTTTCAAGACAGAAGGTTTTAGAGGATTTTACAAAGTTAGTAATTAAATAAATTTTAAAAAAACCCAATGGCTTTAATAGTAGCTTTTTAATAAAATCAATTGATTTCAAACTAGTTCAAGATCTATGTTACTAATTGTACTTATAGTAATCATTAAAGTTAATCAATGTAATTTTTTTCTATAGGGTTTAGTTCCTGGAATGTTTGGCGTGACACATGGCTGTATTCAATTCGTTATTTATGAAGAAACAAAAACCAGATACAACATCTACAGAGGAATGCCACTTGACTCTAAATTGGTAATTATGATTTCAATAATGGTAGTGTTTGAACCTTTTAGTTTCAATTAATGTGAAAGTAATGTTATATCAAAAGCAACGATGTTATTGCTATATAACTGTAAAATTGATTGCATTCAATTTTATGGGCTAAAAAGATTTAAAAAATCGTTAGGACGATTTAATTCTTGATGAAACTGTTTGTTTTAGTATTTTAGCACGTTTCAACAAGTAATAATTAAAATGAAGCATGAAATGAGATATTGTTTTTTTTCAAATTCAACTCTTGAAACAGTAATTTTTTGACAATCATTTATTGAATTTTTGCAGAACTTCGTGGACTACGTAGCATTTGCAGCATTCTCGAAACTAGTAGCCGCTTCCGCTACTTATCCTTATCAAGTAGTGAGGACTCGACTGCAGGATCAGCATCACGACTACAAGGGATCATTGGACTGCATTAATAGGACATGGAGGTCAGAAGGAATTAAGGGTTTTTATAAAGGCATATCTCCATACATTTTACACGTTACACCAAATCTTCTCGTGGTTCTATTTTTTTATGAAAATTTTGAAGACATTACCTCATTAGTTAAGAAATTAGCTTTCGGTACACGAAGTTAGATTAACTCTGCCGTGAAAGTAAGAAGCATCTCAACTGCTGATTGCAGTGAACTTCCAAGATGAACTTTATTTGCAATATTTTCATGAATATTGCCCTTTGACTGAACGATGGACTTTATGGCGATACGTAGTTGAAGTATTTTCTTATTTACACGGCAGAACTAATTCTATGTGTACTTATTTTAATTAGTGCAAAATAAACGCCAGCTCCTATAATGTTTAAAGTGCGCATCATACTCGAGAAATAATTACTCAGCATTAGGAGACATCTTTTTTAAATTTTAACCATAAAATTTAGTATTAAAAATGCAATTTTTTTGAATTGATGTGCCTGAATCTCATTATGGTAGCTGGAATTTTAAACGTTGGGGCACATTAAACAGTGAATGTTTATTGATGTGGCAGAAGAATCCGATTATAAATTTGAGAAATTGATTTTTATAGATATAAGATATTTTACGGAAAACAATTGTTACCTGCACAAATTTATTTATTTTTTTTTGTTTGAAAATTGTTTTTTATTGACTTAATTTACGAATGCTCATGTGAATCAGTATTACAAAAATGACCGTGTCTTGTTTCATTTTTGCGTTATTTACAAAGGATGCTTCTGGCGCAAAATTTGATGTTCTCTGAAGATTAGGAAAATTAAAATCTTTACTTTTCACTATTTCTTGAAAAGGGCAAATTTGTCGGTGTTGAACGTGTCTTTTTTTCATTTAAATGAAAAAATGTTGGGGTATGCTTTAATGCGTCTATCGGGTTAAGTAGATAAAGTTTGGATACTTTATTATTACTACTGTTCACTACATTTCCACAGATTTGTCTCTACTATAAGACAGTACGCACTTTAATATTCGAATACTTTCTTCTTGCCTAATAAGTTTTTTAAATCCAATACGATCGTCAATTGATATCCAAAGATCACCTGTTATTTTTCGATAAAATATTCTGATTTTCTAGTAGTGTTTTTATTTTTTAATCTGCCCTTATTTTTTCAAGTTTTATTGAATCTCTTGAAGTAACACAGTAAGTTATATTTCTTCAAAACATTATCCACGTGATTGCCTTTAGGCTCCTTACTGCAAAAATTTGATTGAAAACGATTGAATGCTGTTAAGCTTAAATCGAATGATTAAAAAAAGTTTGAAGATGATTCAATTTGATTAGAAATTATATAAAATTAAGTCACTTATAATCGTTATATTGTCCAACAATCGTTTTTAAATATAATTTTCGCTGCAGGAGAATTAAAATAAAATCATTTTAGTTTTATTTCCAACATTATGCTTTGTAAAAAAAAAAAACAGTTTATTTGATTCCATCGTTTTCCTAAGTTATTCGATCTTCGAAACACGTGTGTTTAGTTCGATGGTAAATGTATAGTTGGATTTAAGTTTTGACGTTATTAATGCATATTTATATTAATGTGGTTTCTTCGTAAAAAAGAAGGGTGTAGAAATGAAAAAACGTATTACATATTATTCCTATTACTTCTTACGACAATTAAGTAATAGATTTAGAATAAAATATAAATCAAATGTGCTTGATACATTAAGTAACAAATTTCGATCCCTTTTTTCATTTGTAGCACTAGTTGAATATTTTTGAAATTTCACTTCAATTCGAACGTATATGCTCATGAACATGTATAATTTTAAAATAATTTAAAACAGAAGGAAGTTTTAAAGTTGAAGCTCTTAAAAAACGTTTTTATTTTCCCTTTTTTGTGATTTTATTTTTAAGTGCATGTGATACTTAGGAAAATAGCAAATTTGATTGATTTTAGGTTTCTACTTGTTTATTTCCAAAATACATGAAATTTTATTTTCAGAATTAGGGAAATGGTAGAGAAGATAAAAATGGACATAGATTGTCAACTTTTGGTTTGGAAAATGAAAAGAAGATCAATTTTATCAAAATCTATCGAATTTTTTTTTTTATTGTCAGAAACAAAAGTAGTCTATCTACCTCCGTTTTTATCTTCCCTTCTATTTCACAAATTTTGAAAACAAAACTTTATGTGTTTTTGGAAGTAAACATGTAGAAACTGAACTAAGTTGTTTACCTGAACTTGCTACTTTTCTCAAATATCACAGACCCTTAATTGAGGGTTTAACCTCTGAAATAAAAGCATTTGCACTTTAAGTAGCGTTTCTTATAAATTATCTATTTAAACAAATAGAAAATCATGTGCTTAGATGTTTCTCTTGTCCTATAAACGTCTAAGTAAAACCGTAATACTTTTGGTATAAACATTCAAACAGCCATAAATAGGATTTAACTTTCATTGTTCATCAACTTCATCAATTGTTCTGATTGTTATTGAATTAAATAAGTGCGGAAATGATAATGCTTAGGTATAGTGAAATTTCAGCAAAGCTGATTTTAGATCAATTTTAATTGACTTTAAGAGTGGGAATGTAGCTCTAACTGATCATCAATATGAAAAATGTCCTTAAATGCAGTAACCATTGCAAACAAATAAAATATTAAGTAGTCGAAATAATAAACCCAGACATTATTAATAGAAAAACAATTTTACTTGTGATTTGATAATTGATGTTTGTTTTCGAAACAATAAAAATTACGGGTTTGATCTCCGATTATCGTAACCGTTTCAAATCTCCATTTTCTATACCTAAATTGATATGATATTTAATGTTTATACACTGGTAATTGTCGTCGATTAAAATCGCGTTAACTGTTAATGCGTCCAGCATTCTAAAAATACATTTGAAAAATAATGCTAAGATTTCATGTCACGCCAATATGTAAATAGTAGGAAAATGTATTTATATGATTTGTTTAATGTGTAAATAGTGCATTTGTTTTGAAGCAATGGAAATAATAAATCCATTTAAAGCACTAACACAGAATATCTATATTTTCATTAATTATTGATAAAATTCTTAAATCAGGACTTACGTTCTCATTTTAAGATTACGGAAATTTAATTTCAAGTCCCTTTTCTAGATCTATACAAATAGTTCGTGGGAATAGCAGTTATTTTGAAAACTGTTTATTATATTTCCTGATTTGTCAATTTAATCATTAAATTCATAGAAGAAGAATTAACGGAACGTTCGGACTTCTTTGTTGGTTTGATTTATTAATAAAGGGTTTCCCAATAGGGGTGATATGATTTTGAATGTCCCTATCAGGCTCATTTGAACTGAAATTTTTGATGTCTGCTGTCAGTTGTCATCAGTAAGGTTTGTCATTTAATCATGAGTACTTTCACGCTTCCACAACGTTTGGAAATTGTCCAATTATTTTATCAAAATTCGAGAAGTTTTGTCGGTGTTCAAAGAGCATATCGTGCAAAATATGGTCGTCATTCTGCTCCATCCGCGCTCTCAATTCGTCGAATAATCGATAAGTTGGAGAGTGAATTTACTCTATTGGATACTAAGCCTAAAAATCGTATGCGTACCGCACGTTCTACACAGAATATAGCCGCCGTACAGGCCAGTATCGAGGAAAACCGTGAATTGTCCGTGCCACGCCGATCTCAGGAATTGGGCCTGTCCAGGATGACTACCTGGCGTATTTTGCGATTGGATCTTGGCCTGCATCCCTATAAGATCATTCTGGCCCAAGAACTGAAGCCTAATGACCATCGTTTGCGTCGGGAGTTCGCGGATTGGGCTCTGGAATCAATTGAAAATGATCCCAATTTTCATCAAAAAATCATCTTTTCTGATGAGGCGCATTTTTGGCTCAAGTCTCGGGGGACATTTGGCCGATATATTCTTTAAATCATAAATGGCATAGAATATCCAATATAATAAAAAAGATTTCGATCAATTCCGAATGAATATTCAGTGTTTTTTTTCAATTTCAAAACATATCACCCTTATTGGGAAACCCTTTACTTGCTAACTTTCCACCTTAAGGCCATGTATGACTTGTCCGAACCCTACCTTAACGATACTTTTTTGGTCCTTCGGATTTCCACATTAATTGAGATATCGAGTTGTATCTTTGAGTAATTATGTAAAAAGCAGTAAAGAACGTTTATCTGATCCTAAATTTTTATTATAAATAGAAATCTTTCCAAAAATAAATTTGTTTATAATTGTAAATATTTAGGAGCAGATAAATATTCCTTACTTATTTGTACATAATTACTTGAAATTTGAACTTAATATCTCAATTAATGTGGAAATACGAAATACGGAAAAAAGTGTCGGTAAGGTAGAGATCGGGTAAGTCATACATGGCCTTAAGATCATGTAATTGACGTAACTTTATCCGATACTTTCCATGCTCTCCATTCCTTATTAACTCAAATGGATTCTCCATACCATATAAACTTAATAGAAACATCAAAGTACATTTATATGCTATGGGAAATCCATTTGAGTTATTAATCTAAGAATGGGAAGCACGAAAAGTATTGGATAAAGTCACATCAATGACTTGCCCCTAACTGAAAAAATTAATTACAATTATAAAATTGAATTATTACTTATCATATTACTTTTTTTTCTAAATTTTATATGATTTTAATTATTACAGTATTAGAAGTTATGGAAACATCAAAAAGTTTCATCAAAATATAAGATACAAAATATAACAATGTGCTTGTGTTTTTAGTGACCACCTTGGTTTTTTACTAATCGAAAGCGTCTCTTTTACCACAGGAAGATTTTTAATTCTTTAAATTATTGAGTAAAATGAATAAAAAAAAACTCAACTAAGATAGGAGTACAATAAAAACCATAATTGAAGAATTAAAGGTGGAAATGTTGATTTAGTATAATTATTTTTATTCATTTACCAATTTTTACATTACTCACCTTAATGCACTGTGACGCCGATTCTAGATTTGAATTAAATTAATCTTGACTTTATATATTAACTGTATTGCCCCTGATGATCAAATTTTGATAAATCAAACCAACAATAAAATCCGAAGGTTCCGTTAATTCTCCTTCTTAGTATCTTTTCTTCGGACGTTAAAAAGTATTATTTTGAATCATTAAATTATTAGGATTTCAAACTCTCAAATTGTAGACACGGATCTATAACAAGGATTTAAACGGGCTAAATTTTTATCTTTTTAAGAGAAACTTTTTTCTACTTACAGGTAATGAAACCACCAGCAGTACGATTTTTGATTAAACTTCAAGGCACGATATTATTAAAGTTTAGATGGCAAATTCTTTCCGCGATTTTCAACTGAAACTTTAAATGTTAAAGCGTATATGACAACGTCAAGAATCGTACGCGGGTCTTTTTTGCTATTAGAGTTGATTAAATTTTATTTTGCATTTCTAAGATAAATTTAAGGAATTAGTATGAACGTATTGCTGGTGGTTTTTTTGCAGGTATGAAGGTTGGCGTGGCTTTTACAAGGGTTTGAGTATCAATTTGACGAGAGTGACGCCTGCGACTGTAATTACCTTTGTAGTCTATGAAAATGTGTCACATAGCCTCCTACAACTGAGAAAAATTACAACAGAAGAAAAACCGTCTCCGAGCACAAACGAGACTAACAGAAGATTACTGAAATAAGCATCTCCTCTGAAGAAGTACTAAAAGTACGTATTTTTTAAAAGCCTTGCTGGTCATCTTGAACTAAGAGCTAAGCTCAGAATATTAAAAATTATCGATCATTTGATGAACAGAAAAAAGTACAAAAAGCATTTAAGACTTTTAATTGTCTTTAAAAATTCATTATTTATATACGAGTAGGAAAATTCAGTTTACTTTTACCAAAAACTTTTTATTTTGATTAAAATGATAATGATTATAATAAATAATTGTAATTTTCAATTCAGCTACTAATACTATGTAAATTTCCGTTGTAATTTATTTATTGATCTCAGGAGAGAAATCAGTATTTATAATTTGTTACTTACAAACTCAAGCCGGAGGAATTAGAAACTGTGTTTATTTCACATTGTTTCTTTTACTTTAAGAGAATTACTTAAGTTGGTTTATAAAGCTTTGTGTATTTGTTTCATTTTATAATCAAGTTAATAGACTATTTTACGGTAGTTTAAATATTTTATTCAAATAAAATTTGAATAGCAAAGGTGTTAATAATAATGTATTAGCCTACTGATACTTCAGATGCATCATCAGTATGCAAATAAAGTATAGTCGAAATTTTTTAGTAAAATATATTTGGGTATAATAAAATGGTTTCTACAATTTTATTTAAATTGGCTCCATATTGCTCTGGCTTTAACGCACTTTTTTGGGACTTTGTTCTTCTGAAGTCTTCCACTGAGAAGATTGAATTTTGTTATCAGGGTCATAGTCATAAACTCATGATTCATTCCGGTGATAACTTGCTTTTCAAAAGTTAGGGGTTTTCTTGCTCAAAAGTGTGGAAATTTTTGTACCGTCAAATTAAACCATTCTTTAATTTGTACTTCACTCGTAGATTCATCCCCGTAAGCCTGACGATTCATATTTATCATTACTGAACAAAATTCCAGTTCCAAGTTTTCCAGATAGATTTCATCTTCCATTATCATTGATAATTGTACTTAAATATAGGAATGTAAGGATAGATTATTTAGTTGTGATATATGTAAAAAAAAAAAGAAATGGAAATTTTGAAGAATATTTCTCGTTCTCGAAGCCGAATCCTTGATTTCCACTTTCCTGGAATTTTACTGCGTTTTTACAGTTGTGAGATATGAGAATCTCAGCTAAACCAATGAAAACAGTGAAAACCCTGACGAAAGTATCTGATAGGAATTCATTCCGAGCCAATCAGAACTATTCCGCTTCATTCCGATATCTGTATCCGAGCCAATACGAATAATTCCGTACCAATCCGAAAAACGTTTTGTAACTAGTTTGATGGAAAACGGTAAAAAATCGATCCGATTTAATCCGAGGGAACTATCCGAATGAATCCGAACCAATCCAAAACCAAGTTTACGAGCTCGGATTCATTCGGATAGTTCCCTCGGATTAAATCGGATTAGATCGGATCGATTTTTTACCGTTTTCCATCAAACGAGTTACAAAACGTTTTTCGGATTGGTACGGAATTATTCGCATTGGCTCGGAATGAATTCCTATCCGATACTTTCGCCAGGGAAATTTAATCAAAGTATCATTTTCACTATCTTCTTGCACAAATTGATTGCCTCTGAATTGGCACTTTGTAGGCCTAGATGCTCGAAATGGATCTTCTCTACTTCCTTTCACAGAATAGTAAGACATATTTTTCAAGCTTGGAAAATCGCAGGGCTCTAAACGGAGCAGAGGCGAGTCACGCTCAAAGGGTCGCGGGACGTCATTTTTGAGAATTGACCAAAATCACTAACTACGTCGAATTTCTACAGGTTTCAAAGTATAAATTTAGGCAATAAAAAAATGCATTTTTTAAAGACTGTATGGAGTGCCCCCTTAATTTCAGAAGAGAGATTGACTTTATGTAGATTCTTGTGAATGAAATTTCTTCAAAACTCTGGAGAGGATAATTATTGCATCTCTTAACAACGATCAATTATGTTATTATTCTACACAAATGTATTAATTTTTCTATCTATTATTGAAAAATGAAATATTTGTTCCTAGATGAATTATAGAGTGATTGTGACGCAGATTTCTACATTTAAAATGGTATTATTCAGAATGTATATGGATGTATCACAGAATAATTGTTAGCTTTTTAAATATTTCCAATTACAGTCTGAAATAAAAATTATTAAATGCTATTTCAAGGTTTTTTCATTTTGGTTCATTACAGTTGTGTTATGGTTAGATCATGTAAGCATTTTGAACCCAACTATGAGTAGCGTAAGTCACTATTAGGCATTTGTACTGAATTTTCTGCAATAAAGAAACATAATTCGAAAAAATGTTATTGGCGAAAATATCTTTTATTATGCAAAAGAAATTAAACCAAACCAATAAATGGTACCTCCCTTCCCATGTATTTTTAACAAAAGCAATACGACAAATGTTCGACAAAGTAAAGTTAACTGTTTATAAAAGTGAAAATATCTAATTGTTCTTTATTTTCAGAACAATTCTTGAGTAAAATTAAGAATCGTAACAGTGAACTAGCATTTACTTTTCGTTATACATAGTAAAAGTATAGGAAGTTTTCTGTTATAACTTCATTTACTACATCGGATTATTAAATAACTCATAGAATTATGTATATATATTTTTTATACGTTCTTATCAGTTTATTGGCGAATAAATGCTGATAAATAGTTTAATATTAGAACGACTTTTTGAAAAGAAATTGAATTTAAAACTAGCCGTATGGTGGTGCTACCTACAACTCATCTTGTTTCTAGAACTATATTAAAGTTGAAAGTTAAACCGGGAAAAGTGAAAGGAAAGGCAAATCCAAGAAATTGAGAGAGAAAAAAAGGATTATGTAATTTACCGACTTGGCAGTTACCTGGCCGCCTCACGGCCATTCGTCGTACTAAACTTTGATTACCTACATGTTTGGACCGTTTGGACTCAAGATTCTCAAGATGGCTGGACTGGCCCAGCAGTGTTAACGACTCGTGAAAGACTCTTGTAAAACGTTTGCTTTCTTATCTGACGGCAAAACAGATCTCCGAAATCGTCTCACAGGAAAGGCACCGACAAAGTTCATATCTAAGTTTAAGCGACAAATGGTAAGTTTATATTTTTTATTTTAATCTTTGTTTAATCCAAAATAATGTAGCAAATTGAGTTCGTGTTCTTGAGATAATCGTTTGGCGCGCTGTTTTTAAATACCTAGCAGACTACGAAATACGACTTCTGTGATAATTTACGTTCGACTACAGTCCCGTCTGTTTATTTTCGCATAAAAATGCAACACCCAATATGTTATGGATTCTACTCGTGTCCTGTGTTTATTGTTTACGGGAACCGGTTATTTCGCAAAGTTCGAAAACGTCAATAAAGATCAAGGAAATTGCTTATTGAACAAGTACCTTGTACTTTCCTTCAAGAGTTGCACGTGTGAGGTAAAAAAGTTTTGCTTGATGAGTCGGCAGTGAAATTGTGGTGATGTGCCGCGCGATAATAGACGTTTATCTAATCGAGGGTGATATTGTTGACGAATCTCGTAAACGTCATCAAATACAGACAGATATACGGGGCGAAATATATGGGGAAGAAAAGTTCGTGGCATATTCACAATTGTTAAGAATTAAGGAAGTCATCGACGATACTCTGAAGTTTTAATAGATATTTTCAAAGAAATTCGATAGAATAGTTAAATCAGTGAACGTATGTAAGATTCTATCTTCAGTCGAATAATATGGCAAATAGTAATGGAAAGGTAAGATCCTTTGGAATATGATCATAAATCATTCATAAATGAGAAACAAGTTGACTAACTAGTTTTTTTGTTATTGTCACAAAATTTTATTATATTCTATTCCTGAAATATAAATCATGTAATTTTTAAATCTAGCCCTGTTTTTGAAAAATGGTATATTTACCAAAAATTACACCAAAATGATAAAATACTTGAACAAACAAAATTAATTTTTTACTCCAAAAAAAAACCAATAATTATAGTTTTTTAAGAGAAAAGTATTTTGATAGAAAAATATTTTCTTTGAGCATTTTTGCATTTAGAATTATTATTTTTCTTATGCATTTAGCTTATTTATAACTTTCGTGACAATATCCAATAAAAACCATATTTACTCCGCGCTAGGTTACCTTATTACTTTACTGTTTTTCATTGCTGTATAGCCTCTGTGCACTTTTATTTCACTGGTGGGATTTTATTGAAGCAGAAATGCATATACCACGATCAGGTTTCGTTTATTGAAATAAACCTGATCGGATAGAATCTGCGGTTATTGACGTGAAAGTGGATAAAAAGAAATCCAAATTCATTTAGGGGTTGCGTTTTTAAAATCACGCAATGTAATGAAGACAAAATAATTATTTCATTCCAAAGATATAAAAGTGCACTATTTTAATTAAAACAATTTATGGTAAAAATGAAATACTTGCTTATTTAAATTATATCATTCAACTAATTGAACCTTCGAAGATAATATTTAATTCATTAAAAAAAATCATTATTAAAATTAGCTAATTACGGTCAGTCGATTAACATGAAATTTCGCAAGATTCAGTCGGTCATTTACCCTTTAGATATTTACCAAAGCTTGGTTCTTATTTAAACTCATTAATTTCCTGTTTTTATTCGAATAAAGTCAAAAAGTATGAATATAATACGATAGAAAATTTATAAAATTAATTTTTTTAATTCAAACATTCTTATGGGAGATTTTTCAGCCTTTATAGATACTCAATTTGTTAGATGATTCGAAATGATGAATGAAGATTATTAGATTGTTGGATATTATTAATTTCTATGAGTTTTTAAAGAATTTTATTTATTCCATTTATAATCGTACTGACAAATTATATTAATCTTGATGTATCAGCATATTCAGCAATTTGTCTTCATCTTATCATTTACGATGGTAGAAAGCGCTTAATATATAATTAAAAGCAATCCACAATAATTACAACTGAGCCCAAAATTACATAATTTAGGCAAGGCGGGATTTTCAAACATAAAAGTATAACATTTTGGGACTTCTCAGATAACTTCAGATGACAAATGATTGTTTACAAAAACATTTACATAAAACCCAGTTTTTTTAAACAACTAATTAATTAGTTGACTTTGAAACAAATTTTTAAACAACGTTTAATTATTTTTTCCGCATACATTTTTTTGGTTGAGTTCAAATAAATTGGTATGTTTAAATTACATTTTTAAAGGGAATATTATAAAACATGCAAATAAATATGATCATGTTAAATTATGATATACATGTAAAACGTTCGTTTAAGAAAGAAAATAGAGCCTGATTCACTCAATAATGTTGTGAAATCGAATTTTCAGTCAGATATTGTCATGATATCGCAAATCAGGATATTTAGTTTTCCTCTTTTAGAAAACTTGAAAAGAAAAGAAAAATGATACAAACTTTAAAAGATTTGTTTGTTAATGAAATAGTTGACAGTATTTTCATGGAAAATACGAATTCACAATATTATCCTAGTAACTCGGGTTTGATTCACCTTTGCTTAAGATGTGAGAAAGTGGCAAATTACACTGAAATAAAAGATTTCAACGCTAATGAGAGAAACAATTCAATCTGACGAAATATAGAGTATACTATTATTTCTTGAAAATAAAATTATCTTACGCAATTATAAATTAAAAATCACTGAGGGATGCAATTTAGACCTTTTTAATTCATAAAACTTTTTCGTATTAACTGATTATAATAATTCTACTTTTTATTATTGGCGTATAAATAATAACAAACCTTTGCATCAGTAAAATTTTAAGAATCGTAAATATTGTTGCATACAATTTATTTATGGTTATTTTTAATTGAAAGAATAAGTAAATTAAACGCAATTTAAATGTAATGAGAAAACAGAGGAAAATTTTTGTTAATTATGTGTGTAAAATTAGTCCTGGATTATCAATATGCACGCACAATCGATATGGTATGTACTTAATCTAGTTGACAAAGATTCATTGACGTCAAACTGTGTCGATTGTCTTGGTATTAAAATCCAAATGAGTATAATCAGTGCAGTGACGTAGGTACAAAATATAAAATCATTTTTAAGAAATTGTGAATTAGTAAAATTGTTAACACAATGAATGAAAAAATCTCATTTTTTATGAAACGATTAATTTTCTACTACATGAGTCATAAAATTGGAGAAGATTGTTTAATTCAGTAAACTCGTTTTTTAATTATGTTTGGATTGTTCAACAAGACAGTTTGATTGAATAAAATAATTTTTTATTAAGTATTTAGTTATTTAAAACAAAAAATTTGCTTGATTGAAACAAACTTTGATTTTGTTTCGTCATATATTTTTCTGTGTGATCAATTAAGCATATTTATTTTAGTAGCATATTAAAAAAACAACTTGTTCTTGAACCATCGATAACCCGTAATGTATAAGAAGTTCTCTAAACGTTTAAATGTAGTAATTAACATTTTGGAGTTACGCCATTGCAAAGAGAAGAAGCAAGATGATAAATACATGCTTCTTGACTTTGATAACGAATATTATTTACAATGTCTTGTCGCGTTTATATTTTCTGTCTATATTTTGCAGATTTGTATATAATAATGTTCATTATGAAAGTCGACGACCTCTCATACAAAAGTTTTTTCCATATTACTTTAAATTTAAGGTATTAGAATTTATAATTCATTATTTTGAAAACACGAAATTTTTTGAAACAAAATTATATGAAAATACAGAACTTTATATGGTTTTAATATTATGCAAATCTACTTTAATATTTGCAAATAAGATTAAAGAGAATTTTGATTATTTTTTGTTGCCCTTTTCTGAAATTTTATCAATTATATCATTATATTCAAAAATCAAAATGGACTAACATTAACAAATGCAAAAGAGTTAAACTTAGGTCTATGCAATGATTAAAAATATTTTGGCGCTTGAAGTTACGTTTATTTGACAGAAAAAAGAAAAATCATTTCGTAATATAAACTTAACTGTTATTAAATCCAATATTTTTTTTCCGGTCATCGACTGACGTTTCTAACATACAGACGATATTCTTTCTATAATGAACCACTTCAGCAATAACATTCGATATGCAATACGTGTATTAATTAATATGATTCTAGAAAATTCTTTAAATTGATCTTTTTCATTATTAATCTCCATGATACATAGGCATTGAGATTATTTTTTTCATATTCTTCCATTACATTTAGCGTATTTCTATTTTTTTCTTAAGAAGATTCATCTCATCGACGTAACCCCAAATCCTCAAACAATGATTTATAAAAAAAGAAAAAATATAGTAAATTAATTATTTCTCTTAGTTTAAATAATGAAAAACGATTATAATTTAAGAGAATCCTTTAAAAAACATAATAAGCTAAATTAATTCTGATTCAAACCGTTTTTCTCAAAAGCAAGCATACTTTACTCAAAAATAAATTGATAAATTAATAGCTTTCGCGGTATGCAACTATTAACTCAATGATAGTCCTGTATTGCGCTGCTGGAAAATTTTTTCATAGAATTTGAATTTTTTCTGTACTTTTTCTGCAAATTTTCTGATAACTTGGTACTGACCAGTTCTCATTTGTATGAATTCAATAAACTGTTCATTTTTAGTTATAACAAGGGTCAGGTCAAGAGGTTACTGTGCAGTTACTGTCGGACTTTCTATTCATCCTATCGGGCTACAGATTATTGTTTATAAGCGTACATTATTAACTTTGCACGCACAGCTACCCTTAAAAATAACTTTCTTATTGAAGCTGAGAAATTTATCAATTCAAGTCTAGTCATTGATGTGCCTGCTATCAATTTGATTATTTCTCGATGAGAAGAAATAACTAAAGGAGTTAAAATTTCCGATTTAATCACCAAGTGCGATGCTATCTTTACACGAACTATTTGGTTACTGTACATTTTTTAAAATTCAGATTAATATAAGGAATAAATTCACACTTTCAAAAATAATTATTATCAATGGACAAATCTTTGGTAGGATTGAAAATATTTATTGGTTAAAATTATAATAAAATATAATTTGTTTGGATACATTATTTGGTTAATAGTATTTTTTTAATTCCTAGGCATTTTTTGGCTGAATTAAATTAATTTTTTAAAGCGCATTCATACACATGTGAGTTAATTAAAAATAGTCGTGTGAATGAAAAAAATTTGTCTATTCCAGTCAAAGTTGGTTGAATGAATCTTTTTATTAATTATTTAATATTTATTAAATAATTTTAATTCAGTGAATTTGAATTATAACTATACATTTTAAGAGGTCTTAAATTTTGTTTTGTGGTAATAATATATTGCATAAGAACAGGAAAAGAGCATGAACGGAGTACGTGTAGTGACTATAGTTTCATATTGCGTGTAACGCAGGAAGGCTGATGTAAATGTAGAGCTTCGTTTCTTAATGAAATTGATAAATAGAAATATAGACTGAGAAAAAAGATCGGTTGTCCCATCCAATTCGAATTGAATGGGACAACTAGCCTTTTGTTCTCACACAGAATACTTTTATGAATTTTTTGCCTAAATAGTATTTACTAAAATTATTTAAAAAAGGAAATTAATTAGAAGATCTTTTACGCAGAATGAAACTATAAGAATTTTGATTAAATGCTCCCAGTCCTGAAAAAATACATTTGTATATATTTGTGAAAGACGAAGAATACACGACGCCTATATATTTTTGAGTCAAACGATAAGAAGAAAGAAAACGATAACGAAGACGAATACGAACCAATAAATGGAGGGACTTTGCACTCTTTAGTCACATTCCGTACCATTCTCTTCAGAATCTCGATCATTATAATAAAACCAGAGCAGCATCCCGTTAGAAAGTGTAATTTCGAATTTCCCGCGTTTCGCCGCTACCTACGTTGAGTATCAGACTTTTTTTGCAATCTCAACACATTTATAATTTTCGAAACAATTTACCTCACATTACTTTTATTTTCAATATTCTATATAGTCACTTGTTAAAAATATACACAAAATTGTATAATTTAATGTATTCGATTCAGTTTTAACGAGACTAATTTTTTACCAGAAATAAAAAATATCAAAATTTAGTGAATAGTTTAAGAATGACAATGCTAGATAATTTTTTGTGCATTATTTGAAAGAGTATTTTTACCCATCGACATGAAATCTCTAAAGTTTCAAAAAGATTTGAATTATTAAAACAGAAACTGTCACAGTGGATACGAGTGCTTTCGCCGGTAATTAAAAAATTAAACAAAGTAGTGAATGTAGTATAGAAAGTAGTGATATCGTTTTTCATGGAGTAAAATCTGATTACGATTGATAAAGCAAGAACCAAGATAAAAATTTCTAGAATGTTGGACAGAAATGTTGTGCTAGTCTTGCGTACAAGGCAAGATCGAACCGAGAGACGTTTACGACACAAGAAGGAGGCCAATCCTCCACCGATGGAGCCACCTCCACAACTTTTAAACAATAATCACCTTTACTTAGACCTAAATATGAACTTTAGTAAAAATAACAAGCAAGAAGATGCCAAAAGAACTAGAAAGGTACAAAAAACTGTTTGATTATTAACAAGAAGTATTACAAAATTTCATGTGCTTTTCATGAGAATTGTTTATTGTCAATATTCAGATTAATTTATAATTCGAAGAAATTTAATATTTACCGCATAATAATAGGCAAGAAAATAATTTTAAATGTAGTTTTTTAGTGGTGAAAAATGAAAAACGTGCTATTTAAAGAGATTTTGTGAAATCAATCATATCCCTTTGGATAGAAACCATTAATTACTCTTACAAATTGCCCGAGATAAAATGACCTACTTTAAAATGAGGTCACCCAATAAATCTTAAGGTCAATTTTATCGATTAGTTATTTTTACATGAAGTTAAGTAGCAGACTTGAAAAACCTTTTTAATATTGGCTAGAGACAAATATTGTCAAAACTAAGGAATAACTGAATTTCACACGTAATTCAGTTTTAAGTAATAATTAGTAATTTTATTTATCGAAATTAGACTAATTTTATCTACTGATAATGGGTTTAAATTAATAGAAATATCAGTATATTTTGGTTTAAAAAAGTTGGTATGTACTAATTGTTAGAAGGAAAAAAATAAAGGCAGCAAAATACTATTGAAAAAATAATTTTTTCAAATATAACAAATATTTTTCGTCTGTTCATCCAAGATTTGGTTATGTTAAGAAGAAAATTTCGTAAACAAGCTAATCATGAATATTAAGCCTCAGGCAAAAATAGGTAATTTTTTTTTTAAGAATAGCAATATTATTATTAAAGAGATTATTTAAAAGAGAAAAGATTATTTTTCATAAAAGAAATTTGAAACACAGAAAAATAATGTTATTAATGAATTTTATTTTTGCCCAAACTTTTTTTCTTATCGCTTTTTACCAAATTTTTAAAAATGGTCTAATTTTGATAAATCGTCGATAATTTTTTCAGGGAGAAGATTCTCTACAACTTGACCGGCTTCAATTTTTTAAAATAAATTCTTTAATGGCTGAAACCATTTAAAAATAATTTTCCAGGACAAATTTTTTATAAACAAATTGCTGAATTTGATAATAATTGATTCATTTTAAAAAATTGGAACCGGTCAAGTTTTAGAAAATCTTTTCCCTGGAAAAAAAATTCGTGATTTATTAGAATCGCATCATTTTTTAAAAATTTGCTCGAAACAATAAGAAAAAAAGTTTGAACAAAAACAAAATTTTTTAATAAAATTATTTTTCTGTGCTTCAAATTTTTGTCTAGGAAATTAATCTTTTCTCTTCCAAAATAGCCCTTCAATAATAATATTGCTATTCTTGAAAGCAAAATTATCTATTTTTGCCTGAGACCTGATTTTTGCGAATGTACTACCTTAAATTGATAAAAGTATTTTTTATAAGTATAAAAATAGGTAAAATCAATATTATTTAAAAAGTGGATTAATTAGTCTAATTTTATATAATGCCAGATTAATTAAATTAAACTTACGAAAAATAATACTTTTAATGATGTTTTTGTGATACATTTTTTTTTTTATTATCGCTTCTTACCAATTGTTTAAAAATGATTGGATTTTCGTAAATCATGACTATTTTTTCGGGGAAAATATTTTCTAGAATTCTACTGTTTCCAATTTTAAAAGTAAACTTTTCAGTGACTGAAATTTGTAAAAGAATTTCATAAAATTATATTTGAAGATTTTATTCATTATTTTTAAAATTGGAAACAGTATAGAGTTGTAGAGAATATTTTCCCCGAGAGAATAAGCCATAATTTATGAAAATCAAATAATTTTTAAAAAAATTGGTAAGAAGCGATAACAAGGAAAAAAACTATTATGAAAAATATTATTAAGAGTATTAATCTTTTTCATAAAAAATGTTTTTGCTTTCATAAGACACAACTGAAAATATAATTTCAAGTCTTAAAATCATGGAAAGACTTTTTTTTCCATGGACCTGAATTTTTGGCACGACAACTACATTTAAAAGAATAAACTGGAGGAATCGTTGCAAATCTTAAGGCGCTTGATTAAATTAGAAAACCAGTTTTGGGAATTCATTTTCAAAATTTGGAAACGGTCAAGTTGTAGAGAATCTTTTTCCTAAGAAAATAAACTTTGATTTATTGGAATCGCATAATTTTTAAAAATTTGGCTCGAAGCGATAAGAAAAAAAGTTGGGGCAAAAATAAAATTTATTAATCGAATTATTTTTCTGTGTTTCAAATTTTTGTCTTGGAAATTAATCTTTTCTCTTCCAAAATAGCCCTTCAATAATAATATTGCTATTCTTGAAAGCAAAATTGTCTATTTTTGCCTGAGGCCTGATTTTTGCGAATGTACTACCTTAAATTGAAAAAAGTATTTTTTATAAGTGTAAAAATAGGTAAAATCAATATTATTTAAAAAGTGGATTAATTAGTCTAATTTTATATAATGCCAGATTAATTTCTTATTGTCATAAAAGTATTTTTATCTACAGCTTGCATATGATTACCATTTAAGTAAGCCTATTAAAAGGCAAATTGTAATTTCAAAGCATTGCCATAAAACTTACATAATTTATAGGAGTCATTAGTCATCAGTCTATTCAAATGTCATTATATTCTATCTAATAGTAGTTTCAATTTTTCTAGTAGGTCACAAATACTTATTTCACTGAAACAATTTTAAAATCAATTTGAATTGGAGTGACATTTTGACAAATAATTTATTGTTCTCTCTAGATATAAGTTATAGTTATAAGTAATCGATTCGCATCCACTTACAGATTAGTCCAATTTTGACTAATTTAGATTTACAGAGTAAAAACGATGCTGATGTATTTTTATGGATAATTTTTTTTCCTTTAAGACCTTGTATTAATTGGACCACGTGACCAAATTCCTGTAAAATTTCCTGTGCGGTAACCTTGTTAGTTAACAAAATACCTTTATGAAAATTTCTAAAATACAACAGATGACAACCGAGGACGTCTGTTAATTTCATCTAAGTGAAAATTTTACAATAAAATTTTATAGTTAATAATTGTAATTTTCAATATACTGTTAAAAATGTTTGGAACTTAACCATATTTTTACAATACAGATATAATGCATAAATGCTTTTACGATAATGCAAAGTGAAATTGCATTTCTCTAAATGATTTTAATTTTAAAATATTTCATAAACTTTATAAAACAATATTTAGAGAATTTGAAAATCTTTCTGTGGAAAAAAGACGCTTTCGACTGCGCTGGGATTCGAGCCCAGCTCTTTCGATTGCCGGAATGTTGAAGTGACTTGAATTATAAAATAATGAAACGACATTTTCTTAAGATCTATTTCCTAAAATAAATTATCATTACTCTTGAGATATCATTAAAACATAAAAAATTTACAAACCTAACTTTATTAAATTAGATCTAATGTAAAATCATATTAAATTTTGGTAAAAAACTCTCAATACATTCATTGTGTAATTCCAAAAAAATTTTTTTAACGCGTAACTATTCCAGTTTTATTTACTCTGAGGAAATATTTTCCGAAATTTTCGCTAAAAAGAAGAGAACTGATGTTTTTAGTCTTTCATTATATTTTACAATTTTTCAGTAAGGTATTTTGTGAATCAAAGAAATTTCCTTACAGGAATGAATTAACATTTAATTTGGTCACGTGGTCCGTTTGAGGCATGACTTTAAAATCAAAGACGCTTAATTAATTCAGATTTAGACTGCGAAAAATTATTAAATATCACTCAAAGTAACTGGGAAGAGGGTTTGAGATATTAGATAGTAGCTTTTATGTAATTTACAGGTTTTGTCTGGCAGGAAAATATCCTTGGACTTTTTTTTTCGTGGCCACGTACGTCAAAGAGGTTGCGGTTTTCAACTTACCTCGAGTGACAAGAGATCAGGTCACAAACATCCTCTATTCAAACCACTGTATTAATTCTGTGTCGGAGTTAATATAAATATTTTATTCATAAAAAATTTCAGTATAAGGAGACTGTTACACATCATTATTATCTATTTATAAGTGGCTGTTTAAGTATTACGTAAAAAATTTTTAGGTAAATTTTGACCCCTTTCTTCCACCATATAAGGTGGAGTAAACATTTGATAAGACCCCCCCCCCCCCGGCCCCGGCCCCCTTAAATATCACGTAAGATTCTCCTTGATCCCCCTTAAGGGTATCTGATACTTGAAAAAAGTAGCAAGCCGTGTGGAAAAATGTTATGGCGCTGACTAGCGCCAGACCAGACTGTCTGGTTTCCAGTTCTGGCGCTGATTATAAGGCCTGGTCTGCGACTGGAAAGAACTGTAACTTTTTTGTACGATAAGCTGCTAGTCAGCGGCTGGCCAGCCACAAGCCATAGTCTGCTCAGCCTCAAGCCAGCGGCCGGTCAGACACAAGTCAGCGGCTAGTCAGCTACTAATTCGCGGCTGGATAACCACTAATTGGTGGTCAGTTAATAAAGTTTTGGTTGAAAAACCATTTTAATTGAACATTTATCGATTCCTATTAAAAATCCTAACCTCTCAAAGTAATTTAATCTGTTCTTATATTCTTCTTTATTAGAAACACGGCGTTTATGCTTATCGTGTATGTATAATTTTGCATTATAATGTTTAAATTTAAAAATAATGTGATTATACGAGAACTCGTAAAATTATACTTACTCAATAACACCAAAATAATCAATTTTTAAGAAGTTTTTATTTTAAAAAATTAATGAAATGCGATAGTTCCGACAAAATTGTCACTTGGAAAAAGCATACCAAAAAAATGCTAACAAGATGCCAATAACATGCCAAAGTTGGCACATTTCAGAAAGCAAGGGAATATTTGCAAAAAGGAGATACTTGTTTCCGGTTACGTAATAAATGTTTCTAAAAACTTGCTACTAACCTATGAATTTTTTTAAACTTGTAAAAAAAATTTCGTTTGCTATATACAAACATTTTGTAATGGAATGCTGACCAGCGCCAGATCTGAGCCAGACAAGAACTTCCAGACTAGCCGCTCTGGACATTGCCAGACTTGGGCCAGATCAAACAATAGACTGCCATGATATTTTTCCAAACGGGAAGTTCATGTGAACAATTTGGTCCAGTTTCTACATGTTTGTGTCCAAAATATATAAAATTCTGTTCTAAAAATTTGGGAAATGATAGAAAAGATTAAAACGGACGTAGATAAACTACTTTTGGTTTTGATGATGGATATAAATTTTCCGATATATTTTGCAAAATCTGGACTTTTTTCCAATTCTGAAATCAAAAGTCGTCTACGTCCATTTTATCTTCTCTAGCATTTCCTAAATCTTGAGAACAAAATTTTATGTTCTTTGGACATAAACATCCAGAAACCCAAAATCAATAGAATTTGCTAATTTCCCAAGTATCGCATGCCCTTAATATCTGGTTTTTCCACTGCAAACATTTTTTTTCAAACTTTATTATTTTTTACAAATAAAAATTATTTTCACGCTACTGGACGTAAAGTGTCTGTAATATTTAAAATTGATTTTTCTAGATAACGTGGAATTTTACGTAAAATTTTAATTGACCATGAATTAATTGATTATGAGAACTCCCCACAATATGCTTATGTAATATTTCAAGAGTCCTTAAATGACATTTTATAAAAAAGTTCTTAAAATTAAAGTTTAAACTGCCCAGGAGTCTTAAAGTATTCATAAACAGTTGCTCAATTTTTCCTGGACTGTTTTGTTATAATCTCTGAATATTTGACTATTCTTTTACCGAAGTTTTCGTAAAAGATTTTAAGTCGCTATTTTCGATGAAAATTAAATGGTTTTATATACATGTGATGTAACAGGGAGGGCGGGAGGATTTTTCAATTAAATGTTATGGTCTATTAAACAAGAGAGGAGTAATGTTGTCCAATTCGTTGAACGCTCCCTTTCCGAGATTTATATTATTCCAGAATTAGCTTTATGTATAGTTATTATTTTCTACGTCAAAGGCTATCCAGTATTCAGCCTGCCTAATAATAAAAGAAGCAAGCTCTATTATGTATCCAATTAAGATAAGGAACTGTTATTTTATTCTGATTTAATTGATCATTATAAACCTATTCCATCCGTTTTGTCTTTTACGATAAAACGGTAGTTGAGAAATGTGGATTATTTTCTCCTTTTGACGTGATCAATAAAAGGACTGTTAATAAAAGAATGGAAACAAGGAGAGATATCTACTTCTTTCATTAAAATGGAGTATTAATTAATCACTGATATGTGATATGTTCCTACTTTTCATTTAATTGATCGCATTCTACACTCAGAAATAAATTGCGCCCATTGAACAAAATCCTTTTTCTACTAGCGGTCATAAACTTGAATTTATTACCCCGTACAGGGCAAACAAATCCATTTTCTGACCACCTAGTACAAAAAAAAATCGTGCGCGACACGCTAAACCTCGCTAAACATATTGTTTTTCCCTAGTTGCACTATATACTATTTGTTAAATTCACAGAGTATTTCATTAGGCTGACCAAATTTTTCGTCTGAATCTGATAAATACTTGGAATTTATTAAAATTAACTAAAATATTCGATTCAATTTAACAAATTTTATTTACCAAAGAATTTTTTTGAGTTAATGAAATAATTATATTAGATTAACAAAATACTATGGTTGAACCAACAACATTTTTTATGTTTCAATGTAAATCCTGAAAATTTTGGGTAAACATTAAAATTATTTAAATCTGCTTTACAGGAAATTTGGTACTTATTTTTACAACTTGCCTTTTTAGTAGATTTTACAAGATTACAGGATTTTATAAGAAGTCCAGTAAAATAAAATTTACCAAATACAGGAAGAAAAATATTTTTCTAAAATTACATTATTATTTGGAAACGCATGATGAAATTCTAATGCGACGTACTTTTTTCTAATAAATCACATTTATCAGAATATCTGTTATATATAGAACACGCTAAATTGACGATAAAAATTCCCATCTAGATTGTAAAATAAATTGAATTAATAGAAAATTTTTCCATATAGATGGACATTTTTATCGCTAATTTAGCGTCTTCTATAGTAGATATCCTGATAAATGTGATTTATTATAAAAAAGTACGTCGCTTTAGAATTTTATCATGCATTTCCAAATAAATTGGTAATTTTAGAAAAATATTTTTCTTCCTATATTTTGTAAATTTTACTCGACTTCTTATAAAATCCTGTAATCTTGTAAAATCTACTAAAAAGTCAAGTTGTTAAAACAAGTACTGAACTTCCTGTAAATTTTACGAATCTTTTTTCTCAGTGTACCAATATTTGAAAAAAAAGAAAGAAGACACTTCTTAATTAGCTGTCAAGTAATAAGAGACGTGTCGTTGAAAAATGAAGCCCATAAATAGTTCCTTCGCTTACATACCCATCCCATATACCACAAACATTGCCAATTATTACATAAGCAAGCATCGATCTTAATTTCGTGATATGTAGAGTTACGTAACATATTTCAGGGTGTAAGTGTAAAAGAAGTCCCTGTTATGTGTCATATATACATAGATTTGAACTTAAACTAGGGCCCGACGACTTCAATATGATGTGACCATATGGTGGGGGCAATTGGCCCCTTCCTTACCCTTTTCTTCCCATATTTTTATATCAACATGTAGTGCACGTCAGGACACGATTCTGCTTACAGTTTGCAGTGCGTTTTGTATTCTTGGACGTTTTGTTGTTCTGTGGCGCGATTTGTACTTATTTAATGTTGCGTACCTATGCAACTTATCTATATTCCTCGTGTGATAACGAGTACATAACTCGGTGCGTGTATGTGGATGTCTACTAACATCTGTTGATGTCAACATACTACAATGAGAGGGAGAAAAAGAAAACAATGCAAAAGAGAGAGAAAAGAGGGAGTGGGAAAAAGCAAATGACTCACACCTATTTTTTTTTAAATTTTACATAAACAAGAAATAGAGTAGAAATGGTTTTATCTTAAGGACATGGACCAACAAAACCACGTAACCAAATTCCTGTAAAATAACTTTATCATTTTAAAGAATATCTTCCTGATATGGAAAACACAACAAAAGGCGATAAAGAACGTCTGTCAACTTCATTTGAGTGAAAATTTTTCAAACATTTTCACAGTTAATGCTAATTATTGATAAGTCTTCCAATGTTTTCAAAATTTTTACTAAAATGAATCAATAGACGGGCTTTATTGTCTCTTGTTATATTTCCAAAATTTTCAGAAATATGTTTTTTAAATTAAAAAAGTTATCTTACATGATCGAATTAATGTATATTTTAGTCACGTGGTTCGATTGATCCATCACCTTAAGGTAGTTGTCCTGCTAAAAATGAGGTCTTTGAAAAAAAAGCTTTTCTATGATTTCAAAACTTGAGATCATAATATTGGTCACGTCTTATGAAAGGAGAAACTTCATTTTTTATTTTAAAAAATGTTAAACTTACGAAAAATAATACTTTTAATGATGTTTTTTGTAATAAAATTTGTCTTTATTATCGCTTCTTACCAATTGTTTAAAAATGATTGGATTTTCGTAAATCATGACTATTTTTTCGGGGAAAATATTCTCTAGAATTCTACTTTTTCCAATTTTAAAAGTAAACTTTTCAGTGACTGAAATCGGTAAAAGAATTTCATAAAATTATATTTGAAGATTTTATTCATTATTTTCAAAATTGGAAACAGTAGAGTTGTAGAGAATATTTTCCCCGAAAAAATAAACCATAATTTATGAAAATCCAATAATTTTTTAAAAAATTGGTAAGAAGCGATAACAAGGAAAAAAACTATTATGAAAAATATTATTAAAAGTATTAATTTTTTTCATAAAAAATGTTTTTGCTTTCATAAGACACGACTGAAAATATCATTTCAAGTCTTAAAATCATGGAAAGACTTTTTTTTCCATGGACCTGAATTTTTGTCACGACAACTACATTTAAAAGAATAAACTGGAGGAATCGTTGCAAATCTTAAGGCGCTTGATTAAATTAGAAAACCAGTTTTGGGAATCTCATTTCTATATTCACTTACATGAATTTTTTATTTCGTCTTCAAACTTATCTTAAAACGAATTGAATTAGGTTTTTTACTGATATTTATTATTTTAAGAAGATCGAATTCTTTCCACTTTTTAAGATTATTTCTGTGATGTGGTTTACAATTTTGTATAGTTAGCGTCAAGTGTGTCAAAATAATGATTCTATTTACTTTATTTTGCTCCTTGAAACTTATCGCGAAGGCAACTGGCAAAGAATTATAAAAAATTTGCATATTTCGTGCTCTTACTAATATTTTCAATGCTCTTTTAGCTTAAATAAAGTAATAATGATCATAGGGAAAGAACGAAAAGTTTGGCTGAAAATATTTTTTGAAATAATCCTATTGTTATCTGCGGTTATAAATTGAGGTTAAAACCACACACGCAAATTTTATTTAATTATAACTTTCTCAGAGTTGATAACAGGCTTTATGGTCAATTCACGACTTTTCTTTATTTTTCATTGTCAATTAAAAGTAAAAATTTCGGAATTTTTATTGGTGGAGTCCTTTAGAAATGTTAAACTTGCAAATTCTAACTGGAATACTATAAGATTCAAAGCTTTCTATTAAAAATCCTTTTTGAACAGAGGATTTTTTGAGAATTCATGACTTAAAAATATTTACTGTCTTAAAATTCTTAATGTTTTTCTGTTGTGAAATTTTTGTCTTCAGCATTTGACATTGTAAATTTTAAAAATGCATAAAATTTCAAATTCCTTTAGGTATTGATGCTGTGCACTTTATATTCCTTCCAAATTCCAAGTAATTAAGAAATAATCTTTTTTAATCGAAGTTCTTTTTAAATTTTAAGGATTCCATCATGTATTTCCAAACTTGTGATCTAAAAGATTTTACGGTTCAAGAATTTTTGAATTTCAATTCGTTTCAATTTTTTCTAATTCCAATTATATTCAAATTAAAAGATCGTTAGTTATAATTTTCTCAAATTATATTTATTTTGTTTTAGGAAGAATTTAAATTCGAAATTTTGTTACAGGTTCAAAACTTTCAAAACATTTAGTAAAATTCTTCGATATGAGAGATTTTTTAACTTTGGTATCGTTCGATACCTTTGAAGGGTTTTGTCTTTATTATCGGTTCTTACCAATTTTTTGAAAATGATTGGACTTTCATTAATCATAACTATTTTTTTCGGGGAAAATATTCTCTACAACTCTATTGTTTCCAATTTTTAAAGTAAACTTTTCAGTGACTAAAATCGTTAAAAGAATTTTTTAAAACTATATTTGAAGATTTTGATCTTTATTTTCAAATTTGGATACAGTAGAGTTGTAGAGAATATTTTCCCCGAAAAAATAAAAAAATAAAACTCCAGTTACCTAAAACGTCAAATAATTTTTACAGAAGTTTCAGAATTTCCAGATACAAGTGTCAGAATATTCAACATTTTGTAACTAAAAATCAAGAAATTGTTTCTTAAATTTACTAAAAAGTAACTGAATTTTCTGAAATTCTAACTTAATTTTACGAAACTGTAACTGAATAAAACTCCAGTCACGTATTTCGGAAAATTACGGTAGAAATTTCTAACAGGGAGTTCAAATTTTCAAAACATTTAGTAAAATTCTTCGATGTGAAAGATTTTTTTAACTTTTGTCTTGTTTGATACCTTTGAAGGGTTTATCGCTTCTTATCAATTTTTAAAAAATGATTCGATTTAAATCGTAGACTTTGCAGTTACTAAAATCGGTAAAAGAATTTCTTAAAATTATATTTGATGATTTTAATCTTTATTTTCAAATTTGGATACAGTAGAGTTGTAAAGAATATTCTCCCTGAAAAAATAAGCCATGATTATTGAAAACCCAATCATTTGAGAATTCGAGACCTAAAAACATTTACTGTTTCAAAATTCTCAATGTTTTCTGTTGGGAATTTTTTTTCTTCAGCATTTGACATTATAAATTTTAAAAATGCATAAAATTTCAAATTCCTTCAGGTATTAAAGCTGTCCACTTTATATTCCTTCCAAATACCAAGTAATTAAGAAATAATCTTTTTTAATCGAAGTTCTTAAATTTTAAGGATTCCACCATGTGTTTCCAAACTTGTCATCTAAAACATTTTACGGTTCAAGAATTTTTGAATTTCAATTCGTTTCAATTTTTTCTAATTCCAATTATATTCAAATTAAAAAATCGTTTTAATAATTTTTTCAAATTATATTTATTTTGTTTTAGGAAGAATTTAAATTCAAAATTTTGTTACAAGTTCAAAACATTTAGCAAAATTCTTCGATGTGAGACATTTTTTTAACTTTGGTTTCGTTTGATAACTTTTGAAGGGTTTTTTTTAAAAATTTTTTCGAATATTTTAATTTTGCAAGTATAATAAAGATAATACCGTTCCTCAGAGGTATAATTTCTCGAGACAGGAGATAATCCCAGGCTTCTCCGTTTCCGTTTCGCTCGCTGGATTGCGCGACTCACGGAAGCGTGTTGGATTATTTGCCAGTTGCGACCGATCGAACTCTAAAACATTTCTAGAGCTTCTGAAGAAGCCAAGTCGAGTTTCTCAATTTTAGCCCTCGAACTTCGAACCTCGAATAGTCACAAGATGGATCATAAAGAAAACGTTGACGAGGGCGGTAGTTCCCCGGACACTCTCATTAACCAATCCTCGCCCGAAGAGTACCGGAAGTCTCAGTTGGGAAGCGTTTCTGCTGAAAATGTCAACGCTCCAGAAAGTAGTTCATCCAGTTTGGAAACCATCGTCGGTGTGGGAATGGAGGGAAAGAAAAAGGGTAGATTCGGTTCTTTAAAAAAAAGTTTTCGAAGGGAAGGTGGATTTTTTAAAACAAAAAAGAAGAAGAATATCGAGGTTGAACCTTCTATCGAAGTTCAAAAGGAAGAACTGAGTGCAAAAGGTTGTTATAAGACTTCGGAATTGCTATTATTGCGAATATGCATGCTAGTTTCTGAGCATTTAATTGGATAATGTTTCAAGTGCTCCAACGCTTAAAAATCGGCTAAACTCTTTCTTTATTTTATTTAAATCATCAAAGTGTTTTTAAACCATTTTTTTCCGATATATTATTTTCAGTCTAATTTTTATAATTATGAATTTTGATAGATACCCTGCTCAGAATTAATCACTAAATCTGAATTGATGAAACATCTACTTAATTAATGAGACAGTCAACTAATTTACATTAATAAAATTTCTACTAGTTTTAGTATTTGTTTACTAATTACTTGTCAAAACGCTTATAACTACCAATTGAATTACTAGAAAGTGAGAAACAAATTGATAGAATTTTTATCAATTTAAATTAGTGGCCGACTTTTCATCAATTCAGATCTAGAAAGTAAATTCTAAAATCAAACCTTTCACTTCGCAGAAGAAATAATCCGTTGAAATGTTTTGAACAATTCAGAAATTTTGGACAAGATTTTAAAAATTGTAAATTTTCCGAAAATTTCTGCAGAGAATGTTTAGAAATAATAACATAAAGTCGAGTGTTTTTTTTTCAGTATATATAAAGATCTGTTTTAATTAGAAACCAAAATCGGAAAATATTTTCCGAATTTTGGTTCCCGATTAAACTAAATATTTGTATTTTATGACTCAACAGACTAAAAAAATCCATAAATAGTTGGCTATGTTTTATCGAAGTTTTCTCAAAATTTGTTAGTATTAAAAGCTCGTCCAAAAGTGTTAAACTGTTAATGAATTTAAAATACAATACTTTTTTCCGTTTACAAGCTATTGTTTATTTTGATAGTTTTATTCAAAGATAAATTAAACAGTATTTAACAGTAGTTCAATTTTGGTAAATTTCTCCAAATTTTACGTGATGCAATAAATTTTCCTTTGAATTTAGATCACACCCACATTAATGTATCCCTCGTTCCTTTTCTCTCTTTTGCTTCTCGTATGGACGTCGATGATAAAGGTTCTCGGAGGAAAATCCAAGACGATAAACGGAACCAACTGCACTTTGAAGAAGGTAACAAAGTGAAATTGAAAAAACCGAAAAAGGGAAACTTGCTAATTCGTAAATTAAGTTTCAACAAGTTCCGAACATCTCCGGAACCGGAGCCTCGACATACTCCTGAGGGTGGAGACAGTAGTAGATCCCCGAGCCAATCGTCTCAAGAATCGGCGAGTCGCTTGAGCACATCGTCAACGACCACTTCAAGGAAGGGATCAGATCAAGAAAAATCCTCAACGTTGTCGTTACCAATTGCAAAGGAGAAGGCGGCCGATGAAAAAGGAGTTGCTAAGAAGGGAGAAGTACAGTTGAGCCAACAGGAACAACTGCCCCAGCAGAAATCTGAGAAGTTGATCGATAAACCGGTGAGCACCATTATCGTAGTGCAGCGTAAGTCTCCTTCGGTTACCATCAGAAGTACCAACCTACAAGAGCAAACCACCAAATTGCAACAGCACGGTGAGTCGGTGAAAGAACTCCATCGGATCATACTCGAAATATATACGCGAAGAGAGAGTCGACATTCACCTTCGTTCTTGTCTTCTTATCGATCGATTGATCGATCAGGGTCGTGATATTGTTAGAATTATTACGAAAGACGATAAAAGGTTTTCTAACTGATTTTTTTTAGTTCGGCATGGTTGAGGAAGAATTGGAAGGATAGTCAAAAAAAAGAGTCACTTAAAGTGACTAATTCCTTACTTCTTTTCATTTATTGAGATTTTTTTAGTGAAAGTGGGGAATATTTTATCTCGACTGAAATCAGCCATGAAAAGTTTCAATCGGATATAAATTAGAGATTTTTAGATTCTTATCATAAATGAGAAGGTATTGGTTTTATGTGAAAAATTACTTTAAAATCTTCATCAAATCTTTACATTTTGAGTACCTCTGAGTTAGAAAAATCGGTTTTTACGAAAGTGTCTGTCTGTCTGTCTGTAGGTCGTGTGCGACATAACTCTCGATAGAATTATCGGATTGAATTGATACCATATCGGAACCGAAAAAGTAAGGACGAGTTCGTTAACCAGCCACATCCGACCAAAATTGCTAAAATAGGAGCATTTTTTGTGTTTCGAAAAAATCGAAAATTCCAATACTGGTTTTTGGTAGTGCTCATACATCTCTAATAATTATCCTAATAACATTCTTCGACTAAACTAAAATTAGGAAAGTTACAGTATGTTAAAACTTGAAAAAAGTCCATATCTAAATTTCAGTTAAACTATACGAGATACGATAAAAAGTTGTGATACAAAATTTTTTACTAGATAAATATCTACAAATGTGAATTGCAAAATTTTTTCATAAGATGTATATTTTTCTTTTTAATTTAAAATATTGAAAATCGGAAATTCAATTTTTTAACCACTATATGCCGAACACAAAAGAAAAGTAAGAATGCAAAATTGTTTGTAATAATAAAGTCTACAAAGTTTCTCTAACAGAGTTTCTGATAAAACGTATATTTCTTTTTGTTTCAATTTCAAGAAATATGATTAAAATTTAATAAATTCAATTTTATAACAAAATATGTGAGATACGAAATAAGCGTTGAAGTGCAAAATCGTTTGCTTAATTAAAGTCTACGATTAATTTTCCTTTTTGAGATACTTAGAAGAAGATAAATTTTTTAATTATTTAAATTATTAGAAAGTTACTGAAAATCGAGCGCGAAGCGCGAGTGTCATGATGAGAATGGATCTTATCTACACTTTAAGGATTTATTTGTCCACTTATATTGTAAACAAAAAAAAATTTGCAGACCCGAAGGGAACTGAAAACAAATTGACATTTTCAAAAATCGTAAACAAAAAGCGGAAAATGTCATTTTCGGCCCTAAAACTCGCTTTTTTATGTTTAAACAAAGTAGTAAAACAAAATTTGTTTTCAGTTTCGCTTCTCGAAGCGGAGGTGGTTGGACATCTGCCCTTATAACATCAATCGTTGTTTCTCTGTGGGTCTTCAAATTTTTTTTATTTACAATATAAGTGAACAAATAAATCCTTAAAGTGTCGATAAAATCCATTGTTGCCTTGTCTTTAAAATTATCCTGCAAAATCACTCTCATTTTCAGCCCTTTATACCAGATGACCCCCTTAAGTAAATTGAATTTCATTTTTCATTTAAAATCAAAAACAAATTTGTTAACTTTGAGAAAATGTAATTCACATACACAGTAATATAAAATTGACACGAGTTTCAGTATCAAATTACAAGAAATAAACTTGGATGTATACGAAGAATATAAGACCGAACGCGATGCGCGACGATCAAATTGCGCGCCCTAGGCGCGCTCAAATTTGCGAGCGAAGCGTGCAGTTTTTTATGGGTGGAATTATATCATAAAAAAGAGCTAAAAGAACTTAACTTTGTCTATCGATTTCGATCATAAAAAATGAATATTTTCCACACTTCCACTAAAAAAACTTGATAAAAGAAAATCATAAATGATAAAATCGCTTTGTCGCTTGACTAACTTTTTTCCCGATTATCCGTTCAATTCTTCATCAAATTCTGTTCTCTTTTTATTTAAGTAAAACTCTTTAGATGCTATGTAATTATTTCATTAGTATATATCAGTAATTTTTTTATTGAAGATATATTGCAAAAAAAATGTCTTGCAATTAAAAGTACTTTTTCAGCAGCTTAAACTTGCAATCAGCGTTTTAATGAATTTTAATTTTGTGCTTTCTAAATCTGAATCAGTGCAAATTTGACTAGATTCTAATTAGTAACTCCCTTTTGTTATTGATTCAATTTCCATGAATTAGTCACTGATTTTAGTTTAGTCAAATATGTACTGATTCAGATATAGAGAGTGGGTGACGGAGCTAAATTATATAAGTTTAATTTCATTCAGTGAAAGTAAATATTCTGCTAAGCCTATGGGAAAAGATACTCGATCTCTCCGACCCGAACTCTTTTTCCCTTGATCTACACACATTGTTTTTGTTCAAAAAAATGCCTTAAATATGTAGCTCGACACGTATCAGATTAGTGCGTGGTATGTGAAATTCTTAATGCACAAAAAACATTTTACGATTTTAATTTGTATCAATATTATTATTTATTTTACAAGACATTTTTGTCTCGTGTGAATTAATACTCATTTTTAATATTTCATAAATGAAACACATAAGCTTTTAATATTGTCCAATTAAATTATTATTTCAAACTAATTATCTATCAAAGTTTGAAATTTATTTTATTGGTAAAACTATTAAAAGTAGTTATCTATTTACTTATGAAGTATTTAGTAATATTCAATTTTCATTAGCAGTCAATAAATTTTTCATTGAAAAAAATCATTAAAATTTTTTATAAAAATAGTAAAATTTTCGATTGCAAGTTTTTAACGCAAATTTTGATTAAAACTCAAATGATTTTTAAGGATGTTGATGTCAATGCATTCATAAATCGTAATTATTGCTAAAAAATTATGGAATAATTCATACTACAATAGATTGGTAAACCTAATTTAAATATTGTCCATTGATACTCGAATCCGAATTAAAGTTTTGTTTAATATTTCTACCTTTATTTTCAAAATCTTTACTCAAATAAATATCCAGTCCTTTTTCAAACATTAAGTTAACGATATTAATAGATTGAAACTCTTCGCATGCCTAATTAATAAAAATATTCATTTAAATTAGGTTCACCAAAGCTCAACCCTACTACTTGGCTTGGTACACTCGATTATGTGTTAAGCATAAAAAATGTGGAGTATATTCTGGAATAAAAATACATCTTTGGTAAAACAAAATTCCCAAATTCCCAACCAATCACATGTTATACAAGTATATTCGCGATCCAGTTCTCATTTATTGTTGTACCATGGAACTCGGTTTTGTGTAGAGCCTTCGAATCCGGAAAAGTCTCTCCAGTCGACACCGGACGTTCACGGAAGCCATATCGAATCCTCGATCTCCACGCTCCCGTATGCGGTAACAAAATGGCCAGAATCGTCTTCCGCTTACGAGGCGTCCAAGAAGCCCAAACTTGCGATTAAATCTGAATCGGAGTCTTCCGCCTCTTCCCCAAAGACACCGCCGTTGGAGCCACGCCGAAAGTCGCTCTTGGAGGAGAAACGGGCCCTTTTCCAGCGGCGTCATTTCGACTCTTCTAGACACACTTCCGGTGATACCGTGATTGCTGTCACAGTAGACGAGGAGTCGGCAAGAAGCAACTTCCTCGCCTTCGAGGAGAAGTCACAGGTGGAGAAAACCAAAAAGAAAGCTAGACATATTAGTGTCCACAAATTTGACACGTTCTCGACCTTTGAAGGGACTTTTGACGAAGATACAGGTGTTGGTTACCTTGCCGGAATTGAGGAGAACTACTCCGATAACTACGAAAAGCAGAACGAAGATTACGCCTATTTCCAAGACAACATGGCACATATACTTGCCGGAAATACTGAAAAATCAAAATCGCTCAACCAGGATAGTGCGGTGAGAATTTTTAATTATCGCTGTCATAGTAGAGCATGGCTAGTAACTGGCAAATGTAATTTGCTTCACTAATTTTTCCTTCAACTATATCTTTAGCTGTTGGTGTTTTCTTCTCAGTTACTGATTTTAGAGAGCTTTAAATAGACCTTTTCATCTTTAAGCCTTTGCTCTATAAATGCTTTTCATGTTTGCCTAGGATGTACTTCTCTACTGGAAAAATTTCTTCAAATTTTATAGAAAAACTCAATTTGATGCAAAACTTGACAAGATTTGATTTTATATCAAATTTAATAAAATTTTCCATCTCACAGAACATTGTAGACAAAGAGGTTAATATACAGGGTAAGTTTTTTTATCTTAAGACATGAACATGTCTCAAGAAATACGCATCGTATGAAAAAAAATTTAATTTTAGAAAAGGAAAAGCGACTCCGCAAAAATTAACCAAACGCCTGAAGGTGTGGGGTAAAAAAGAATAAGAACAAAACTTAGGGAAGACCGGCGCAAACTTATTAAGTGTTATTGATACGTTCTATTCTTATTCGTAATTTTCTTAATCGTAAAAAGCTGCTGTACCACACTCTAAAAACAAGTGTGTAGTGAAATGTGTAATTTTTACACACTACACACGTTGTCAAGTGCGTAATTGAGTGAAGAATGTACTTACTAAACATTGCCAACTCAATTTTTCGGGTACAAAACGTTAAAGTGTTTGAAAATTAAACGTTACGTTTGTAATGTGTATTGAAAATACACACTTCTAATGCCTAAAATCTGTAGATCTATTGTGAGTTTAAAATTGCAATGCTTTGATACAAGTACCTTGCTGAACTCCTAGAGTCAACCACGGAAATCTTATAGAAGCTCAGTCGCAAAACTTTAAAAGAAGGGGGGGAAAATTATACCACGGTTCTAGCCTGACTGTAGGAGATCTATAGAAGATATGCAATTCAGGAAGTTCCTCGATTAATCTCGAGAGTTGTAGCTTTGATGCTTTGGTGAAAATCTCATCAATGACGGTTGTAGCCTAACTGTAGGAGATCTATAGTACATATCGACTTCAGGAAGGTCCTAGATTGATCTCGAGAGTTGTAGCTTTGATGCAAGTACCTTTCTGAACCCTTACATCTACCCAAGGCACACTGAGAAAACAGTTTTGTCAAGTCAACAAAAATATTTTGTTAGTATTTAGCTAACAAAATTCTTTTGTTGTGCCAACAAAACATTTTGCTATATTAATCAAATTTTGTTACTTAAACAAAATGTTTTGTTGGGACAACAAAATATTTTGTCAGGACAACAAAAAAAGTTTCGTTGGATAAATTTTTTTCTCAGTGCAGTGTTGCAGCAGCTCAAAGTCGCGAAACTCGAAAAGGAGGGTGGATGAAAATCTCACCAATGACGGTTGTAGCCTGACTGTAGGAGATCTATAGAAGATATGGAATTCAAGATAGTCCTAAATTAATCTTGAGAATTGTAGCTTTCAGGCAAGTACCTTTCTGAACCCCTGCTTCCACCCAAGGCAGTGCTAGAGCACCTCAAAGTCGCGAAACTCGAAAAGGAGGGGGGATGAAAATCTCACGAATGACAGTTGTAGCCTGCCTGTAGGAGATCTATAGAAGATATGGAATTCAGGAAGGTCCTAGATTAATCTCGAGAGTTTTAGCTTTGTCGCAAGTACCTTTCTGAACCCCTACATCTACCCAAGGTAGTGCTACAGCAGCTCAAAGTCGCGAAACTCGAAAAGGAGGGGGGATGAAAATCTCACCAATGACAGTTGTAGCCTGACTGTAGGAGATCTGTAGTAGACATCAACTTCAGGAAAGTCCTAAATTAATCTTGAGAATTGTAGCTTTCAGGCAAGTACCTTTCTGAACCCCTGCTTCCACCCAAGGCAGTGCTAGAGCACCGCAAAGTCGCGAAACTCGAAAAGGAGGGGGGGGGGGGGGAAATCTCACCAATGACAGTTGTAGCCTGACTGTAGGAGATCTATAGAAGATATGGAATTCAGGAAGGTCATAGATTAATCTCGAGAGTTGTAGCTTTGATTCAAGTACCTTTCTGAACTCCTACATCTACCCAAGGTAGTGCTACAGCAGCTCAAAGTCGCGAAACTTGAAAATCTCACCAATGACAGTTGTAGCCTGACTGTAGGAGATCTAATGGAAGATTTGGAATGTAGGAAGGTCCTAGAATAATCTCGAGAGTTGTAGCTTTGATGTAAGTATCTTTCTGAACCCTTACATCCACACAAGGCAGTGTTACAGCAGCTCAAATTCGCGAAACTCAAAAAGGAGGGGGGATGAAAATCTCACAAATGACAGTTGTAGCCTGCCTGTAGGAGATCTATAGAAGATATGGAATTCAGGAAGGTCCTAGATTAATCTCGAGAGTTGTAGCTTTGATGCAAGTACCTTTCTGAACCCTTACATCTACCCAAGGCAGTGTTGCAGCAGCTCAAAGTCGCGAAACTCGAAAAGGAGGGTGGATGAAAATCTCACCAATGACGGTTGTAGCCTGACTGTAGGAGATCTATAGAAGATATGGAATTCAGGATAGTCCTAAATTAATCTTGAGAATTGTAGCTTTCAGGCAAGTACCTTTCTGAACCCCTGCTTCCACCCAAGGCAGTGCTAGAGCACCTCAAAGTCGCGAAACTCGAAAAGGAGGGGGGATGAAAATCTCACCAATGACAGTCGTAGCCTGCCCGTAGGAGATCTATAGAAGATATGGAATTCAGGAAAGTCCTAAATTAATCTTGAGAATTGTAGCTTTCAGGCAAGTACCTTTCTGAACCCCTGCTTCCACCCAAGGCAGTGCTAGAGCACCTCAAAGTCGCGAAACTCGAAAAGGAGGGGGGATGAAAATCTCACCAATGACAGTCGTAGCCTGCCCGTAGGAGATCTATAGAAGATATGGAATTCAGGAAGGTCCTAGATTAATCTTGAGAGTTGTAGCTTTGATGCAAGTACCTTTCTGAACTCCTACATCTACCCAAGGTAGTGCTACAGCACCGCAAAGTCGCGAAACTCGAAAAGGAGGGGGGTGAAAATCTCACCAATGACAGTTGTAGCCTGCCTGTAGGAGATCTATAGAAGATATGGAATTCAGGAAGGTCCTAGATTAATCTAGAGAGTTTTAGCTTTGACGCAAGTACCTTTCTGAACCCCTACATCAACCCAAGGCAGTGCTAGAGCACCGCAAAGTCGCGAAACTCGAAAAGGAGGGGGGATGAAAATCTCACAAATGACAGTTGTAGCCTGCCTGTAGGAGATCTATAGAAGATATGGAATTCAGGAAGGTCCTAGATTAATCTCGAGAGTTGTAGCTTTGATGCAAGTACCTTTCTGAACCCTTACATCTACCCAAGGCAGTGTTGCAGCAGCTCAAAGTCGCGAAACTCGAAAAGGAGGGGGGATGAAAATCTCACCAATGACAGTTGTAGCCTGACTGTAGGAGATCTGTAGTAGACATCAACTTCAGGAAAGTCCTAAATTAATCTTGAGAATTGTAGCTTTCAGGCAAGTACCTTTCTGAACCCCTGCTTCCACCCAAGGCAGTGCTAGAGCACCTCAAAGTCGCGAAACTCGAAAAGGAGGGGGGATGAAAATCTCACCAATGACAGTCGTAGCCTGCCCGTAGGAGATCTATAGAAGATATGGAATTCAGGAAAGTCCTAAATTAATCTTGAGAATTGTAGCTTTCAGGCAAGTACCTTTCTGAACCCCTGCTTCCACCCAAGGCAGTGCTAGAGCACCTCAAAGTCGCGAAACTCGAAAAGGAGGGGGGATGAAAATCTCACCAATGACAGTTGTAGCCTGCCTGTAGGAGATCTATAGAAGATATGGAATTCAGGAAGGTCCTAGATTAATCTTGAGAGTTGTAGCTTTGAGGCAAGTACCTTTCTGAACTCCTACATCTACCCAAGGTAGTGCTAGAGCACCGCAAAGTCGCGAAACTCGAAAAGGAGGGGGGTGAAAATCTCACCAATGACAGTTGTAGCCTGCCTGTAGGAGATCTATAGAAGATATGGAATTCAGGAAGGTCCTAGATTAATCTTGAGAGTTGTAGCTTTGATGCAAGTACCTTTCTGAACCCCTACATCTACCCAAGGTAGTGCTACAGCACCGCAAAGTCGCGAAACTCGAAAAGGAGGGGGGATGAAAATCTCACGAATGACAGTTGTAGCCTGCCTGTAGGAGATCTATAGAAGATATGGAATTCAGGAAGGTCCTAGATTAATCTCGAGAGTTGTAGCTTTGACGCAAGTACCTTTCTGAACCCTTACATCTACCCAAGGCAGTGTTGCAGCAGCTCAAAGTCGCGAAACTCGAAAAGGAGGGTGGATGAAAATCTCACCAATGACAGTTGTAGCCTGACTGTAGGAGATCTGTAGTAGACATCAACTTCAGGAAAGTCCTAAATTAATCTTGAGAATTGTAGCTTTCAGGCAAGTACCTTTCTGAACCCCTGCTTCCACCCAAGGCAGTGCTAGAGCACCTCAAAGTCGCGAAACTCGAAAAGGAGGGGGGATGAAAATCTCACCAATGACAGTTGTAGCCTGACTGTAGGAGATCTATAGAAGATATGGAATTCAGGATAGTCCTAAATTAATCTTGAGAATTGTAGCTTTCAGGCAAGTACCTTTCTGAACCCCTGCTTCCACCCAAGGCAGTGCTAGAGCACCTCAAAGTCGCGAAACTCGAAAAGGAGGGGGGATGAAAATCTCACCAATGACAGTCGTAGCCTGCCCGTAGGAGATCTATAGAAGATATGGAATTCAGGAAGGTCCTAGATTAATCTTGAGAGTTGTAGCTTTGATGCAAGTACCTTTCTGAACTCCTACATCTACCCAAGGTAGTGCTACAGCAGCTCAAAGTCACGAAACTAACTGCAGGAGATCTATGCTACATATCGTCTTTAGCAAAATCCATGATTGATCTTAAGACTCATAGCTTTGATGCAAGTACCTTGTTAAACTCCTAGAGCCAACCAAAGTAGTATTACAAAAGACCTTAATGTCGCGAATCTTGGTAAGTGGGGGGGGGGGGGGGGCTCTATCCGACTCGTTACGGTCCTGACCTATCTGTAGGAGATCTTTGTTACATATCGATTTCAGCCAAGTCCCATATTGATTTCGAAATAGAGTTTATGGTATACATTTATAGGTAACTGCAAAACCAAAAACATGTACAAGAACAGGTCTTGCAATAATTTCAGTAACATTTACAAAATTTTTAATGCAAAGTTAATTATACAATGACACTTCATTACTAAATTGTTTACTTCATTTGTTGATCTTCAATGTTTTTTGAAATATATGTCATATTTGTGGACCGAGGGAGTGATAAAAATATTTGCTTTTGAGGTGAAGATAACACTTCTATATTTTCAAGACCTTGTACAATGAGAAAATGCAGAAAGAAATAAGTTTGTTTTATTACTTTCCGCTCTGTTTTAATTCTAATAGTAGATCAGTCTTCTTGCAGAGATCAAATATCCAAAGTGTGATATTGGATAGGATTGAGGAAGGTATCCACTGTATTGCGCCCTGATTTACTTGAGGTTGTTTTTAGTCTCGACTTTATTGATGCACATATTCCTACATCCCTGTAATGCTGTATAAGTACAGGGTTATAAGTATTGTTTTTCATAAACAATATTTACTACGGGTATATAATTATACGTTGATACATAAATTTTTAATATTCCTTAACGGCCCTACGGTTCAAAGTTTTCTTCATGCTAAGCGTTGAACTACACTGGAACGCCGATTTTACCGACTGCTCGATCATGGTATTTATATAATCGGACAAATTCAGTGAAGCCAGAAATCGTAATCAACCAGGGCCCTATCAGGTATTGTGGATCGCGTTGATTTAATTTTTAATATCTGAAGTCTTTAAATCGTAAAGAAAAATAACCTTCAAAGGATGAAAAATAATCAATATAAAATTATGTATGTAAAGTGTATTTATAAAAAATTAAAAGTACTCTCTGAATCTGAATCACCTAGAATTTTTAATAATTTTAACCAGTGAAAAGTGATTGATTTCCATTTGACAATGATTTATTATCAGTCAGGAATGACTGATTGTAATACAAGAAATCAATCACTGATTGAAATTATTAAGAGCTATAACTGATTCAGATTTAGAGAACGCAAATTAGATATTTGTTATTATTAAAAATATGTACTTATTGTAGTGCATTTTATAAAGTTCTTTTTTTCTCTTAACAAAAAATATAACTATTTTTCGACGTTTAAGGTTATAGTTAATTTTCATTTATAAAATTCTATTTTTTTATTCATGTCCGCTTTTGGACTTGTTGATATGAGTCGCTCTGATGACCTTGTAACAAATTACGCTCTATCCCGTACCCGACCGCTCCATAGCTCATACCTTAAAATCGGATTTCGTAAAATTGACGTTCCAGTGCATAGGCATTGAGATCTTAGTGAAAAGTATGGTCCATGCTTTCTTTCGCGAATTCGAATCAATTTATAAAATATAAAATTGATTTATCATTTAAATTATTTCAAATATTACATGAAAAATTCACTTGAGTAAATGAATATCATAATTAGAATTTATTACGTGCAGCTAAATGATGCATACGTATTGGAAGTAGAATTCTGAGATAATGACTTTCACTTCGACAGAACTGCAGAGGTCATTGTGCAGGCAAGGCCAAGAGATGGAAACTAGAGTATCTACACTGATCATTTCGGTAATGTGACCTGAAAGTATCGAGTATATTATATATCTTTGGGAAAGTTTGCTTCAATAGAACTAAAAGTCGGTTCCTTTAAAAAAAATATAGTTTGACCCTTGCAATCAATTTCAGCACATTTAAATTCACTCCCGTGCATTAGATAAAAATCTATTTTTAACAAATTTTAAAATATTTATAGAGAAATATATTCATGATATAATGCAATAAGGAACGTCTCTCTGGTTCCATTTAGTACAAATTTTTCGAAAGATTCGTTTTACAATAAATACATCTGGAAAAACTATTGGAAGTTGCAGTTAACTGTACTTTTTTGCAAAATTCTTATTAAATCAATTCGGATAGACGTTCCTTATTGTATTCTATCCTAACTCCCAAATTTAAAAAAATTCATTTCATGTACCAAAAAAATTATCTCACATGAATATAACCGATAATTAAACAAATATATTAATAATTAGTTCATTATTCTATTTATGATCTTACTCTAGAGTAAAATAGTAATACAACATATAGTTGTTTTACATTATAAACTATTGTATAAGGAAAATCTATTTTTATTTTGTTTTCGTTTATTATGTGAATTTAGCGCGCTTTATAAATTTAATTTATCCATTTTGGTACGAAATCCAAATAATGTTATTAGGCATTTTCACCTTTATAAACAGGTAATTATACTTCGTGAAACACTCCTGGTATTGACTAATTTTTCTATTTTAATAATTCTATTATTTAATTTGGTTTTTGTTGAATAGTAAAACGCATTTTCACAAATAAAAAGTTTTTCGATAAATGCTTTTTTATTGCAGAAATTGATGAAATGCATTTTTAATGTAAGTAATACTCTCAGTTTTCTACGAAATGAAGTTAACTCTTTACGAAAATACCTAATTATAATGTTCCAAGTTTAAGTAAAATTGTCTGTTTAGTTTTTTATAATTTAAAAGTATTATTTTTTACAAATTCTAAATATATATTATAACATAAAAAATCATGTTTTTTCTTCCATAAGACATGACTGATAATATCAATCCAAATCATTAAAAATTAAAAAAACTTTTTTTCCTGAGACCATAGTTTTGGCACAAAAACTACCTTAAGGGGGGAGACTCGTTTAGGACGCTTAAATTTAGGACAAATAGAAATTTTGCGTGTATGAGTATATTACAAATGTCGATAAAGTAACTTTACATGTACATTCCAGAGGATAAAGACCTATGAAAAAAAACTTTATTACTGTCAAATTATCATGCTTTATAACACAAAAGCATTGTTGTTTACAGCATTGCGCTGCCAGACGACCTCCATTGCGGGCGTGATAGCGGTCGCAATTTTGATCTGAAACACATAAACCAAAAAAACTCTGAAATTACATGAGAATACCTCCTATTTGAACTAAAAATATTATTGAAATTTTCAAAATTTAAAAATTTGATGGTTTTTGAAATAAAAGTTCCATTTTTTAAGCAAAATTATAAAGTTTATATGTTTTAAAAAACTATTTATTATAACTTTTGATGTAATTTTTTTAGTTCAAACAGAAACTCTATTGATAAGCTTTTAAAAATGTCCTGGTTCGATTAAATCCGTCGATAAAAATTCTTCTAATCACGCCCGCAGTTTTCAAAAATACGGTTTCGAGAAAAAAGCCTAAATATCCGGAGCGTGTTCACCTGGCCTTGTGTACGCTCGGTGTGCCAAAGGCTGTAGCTAAGGAAGTATTTCAAATTTTGATCTGAAACTTCATAAAAATGTTTTTAGATATGCCTACTAACGATTAAGACTATTTGCAAAATATGCATTTTTTTTACCCTCTAAACGAGTTTCCCCCCTTAAGGGGTCATTCTACTTTGGACCCTCGAAAAAATCGCTAATTTTTTAAATTTTTTATGAGATTATTAATAAAGATATTGATATAGAGTTTGTTAGACTTAATAAACACACTCTTGAAATACATTTAAAATTTTTTTTTCATTTATTTTATACACTTTTTATATATGTACAAAACTTCAGTCAAACGCAACGCCTTGAAAAGTAGTTATAGATCTGGCGCGTTGATGGAATTTTGGACATGGGCCATCTGAAACAGTGCATTCAAGTGGTTTTCGGTTTAGTATAACAATGGCTATATCGCAAACCGCAATTATCTCAAAATTTGGATTTTTACTATATTGTTTTTTTATAAAAAACGGTGAAAAAACACCATTTTTTTATGGCCACCATTTTGTTATTTTTGCATGTGTATTAAAAATTGCGGTTCACGATATAGCCATTGTCATACTGAACCTAAAATGACTTGATTTTTCTGTTTCAAATGGCCCATGTCCAAAATTCCATCAACGCCCCAGACCTATACCTACTTGTCGAGGCGATGCGTTTGAATGACATTTTTGTGTATAAAAAGTGTATAAAATAAATGAAAAAAAGCTTTTTTAATGGATTTCAAGAATGTGTTTATTAAGCCTAACAAACTCTATATTAATATCTTTATTAATAATCTCATAAAAAATTCACAAAAATAGTTTTTTTTTCCGAGGGTCCAAAGTAGAATGGCCCCTTAAGGGCTGCCAACTATCAATCTTTTTGAAGAAATTCGTTTACCCTTAGTTTTTTGAAATATTAATTTTTTTCAATAGCATTATATTCATGTGTATCTACTGGAGATTAAAAGTTTAAACGAATGCTTTTTTTAATTTAATTTAACACTTTAAATATACGTTCCCTTATGCATATCGAATTTTAATCAATACGTGCATCTATAATACAAGCACATTCATGTTGGTTTCCTTTAGGGTTCTCCTTAATCCGAGCCCAGCTGGGCTCTTGTAAGTAATCAGAGGGCACTATGCATAGTTTCATGACACAAATGGAAAAATATTAAGACTGTTATTTTCAGATTGTCCTCTTGTTGTTGATTCGACGCCTCTGACTCCTGAGCTCTTAGCTCATGAATCATTGGACTCTACAAGCTTAGTATTGGCTCAACCAAGTGCCGATAGCACACCAAAAAGTGAAGCAGTATTACAAGTTTTTGAATTAGTGCACTGCTTAAAAGTGTTAACGATTTTTATCTATCCTTATATTTGCCATGAACTTTGACCAGAAAAAGTGGCCAAGTTTGGCAACACTCGAGTTTGCTAATTGGAAAGGGTTAAATTCCAAATGGAAGTGGTTGAGGGTTTGTGTCTTGAATTTTTCCAAACATTTTCCTCAACAATGATAACTCAATTTTTATTAATGAGAAATCATGCAAAATTTTTAGTAGAAGTAAATTTTTTTACAAATTAAAGTTATTTTCAATTATCAAATGAATAGTGATGACTATACGGAAAAGAAACATCCAGAAAAATGTTCAATCTACATATTACTTTTGTGAAATATTTTCTTCTGAATTTTTATTTTTATTAGGGAAATTTCCTTATGACTTTTTATAGTGAGAATATTAATAAAACTAATTAATTTTTTATGTTTATTCAATTTTAGATAAAAGGAAATTGTCATGAAAGTATTAATATTAAAATTTATTGAAATGAAAGGACGAGAGCGAACTTTCCTTACTAATTAGTGATAATCATAATAATATTAATTGGTTAAAGTATTATTGGTTAAGATTATTACTTTAGAGTCGTTTTGATTACTAAATAGTTTAACGCTACTTAACTTTGGGTTGTTTTCAATGCCTTGAACAACATGTATTGAAAAGGTATTATCACATAAGGTCAGAATATAAGAAAGTGCGTTCACAAGATTAGATTAGTGCCATCTAAATTTAACTTTAAGCTGGATAATAACACCTGTCAGTCTGTTAAAATAATTTATTCTGGTAAAACTAGATATGATAAATTATTAATTGCTTCGTAGTTCTTCCTCTTTTATAAAATTTATAAAATTTTCAACAATTCTATTTTGTTAATTCTTTTTGTATTTTTCATTTGCAGTCGTCGCAAAACAATGCTCCGAACGTTGGAGTCGGCGAAAAAAGAGAGCATTTGTACAAAATTTTGGTAATTGGCGAACTTGGAGCGGGAAAGACGTCTATAATTAAAAGATACGTTCACCAATTCTTCTCTCAACACTATAGAGCGACGATTGGCGTTGATTTTGCACTAAAAGTCCTCAACTGGGATCCGCACACAATCATCAGATTACAACTATGGGATATTGCAGGTTTGTAACATAAAAATTGCATAATATACTCTCTAAATCTGAATCAGTAAAAATCTACTGATTATAAGTGGAATTTGACTGATTCAAATAGCTACAAAGAGGTTACTGTAAAACAGTCAAATTGCACTAATTACTTTAGTGGAAATTAACTGATTTAACAGTGGAAAATATTTTCCCATTGACGAACCAGTGAAAATTAACTGATTTAACAGTGAAAAGGATTTTTTCACGGCTAAATCAGTGAAAAGGCAAATCACTGATTTAATCAGTGAGAATTTGACTTATTCAGATTTAGAGAGTGCAAAAACAACTTCTTGCATTTTAGATAATCTTTCTCGTCATCAGAACCAACCTGAAATTTTACTCAGTTTTTATCCAATCCTCAAACTCTTAATTCTCTATTTTCATACCTTTTAGCTACTTTTAAATTTGATAATTTTTCAAGATCTCGTTTCCCAAAATTTCCTGATATTCTCATATTTTACTTTCCTAGTTTTTATGTATGACTATCAAAAGAGAGAATTAAAAATTTTTTAGATGTAAGAATCAAAAACTTTAATAACTAGCAAATGTAATAAATAGAAATTGTTTTGTCTTGAAATAAAAATGCTTCAGGAATATAAATGTAAAATGTTGTTTTAATTATGGAATTTGAAATTGGAAAAATTTATAATTGAAGAAATTAAAAAATTGAGAATCTGAGAATTTAAGATTTGAAAAATAAGAATATTTGTTTATATATCTTTCAAATTAGAAGATTCAAAATTTCGAAATTTATTCTGTGAGAAAAAGGAACGCTTTGACACTACCGCATTATTTGAAAAAATGGAATTGAATCTAAATAAGTCATAATATATCTTTAATTAACGATTCGAAAACTAATTAATAAAGCTAGTAAATAGAAGACAGAGTTACTATAAATAAGTGCCTCTCACCTTCTTTATTCTTTGTCAGGACTCTGAAGACGTGTAATAAAGGGAAAGTAGTACTACTTCCTCTTTTTTTCAATCGTCTGAGACCAACACGCAAGAAACTTATACTATGTTTTAGATATCAACTGACAAAATTGTATCGTGTGAAATTTCTCCTGTTACAGTCTTTTAAGTTGTCTATCTCATTAGAATATAAAGTGCTCTCAGGAATTGTTTCTACCTGTCTGTTGAAATAAATAATCTTCTTCTTTAAACTTCAGATCAGATAAAGTAAAGTCAATCACTATTTACCACTTCATAAAATTACTTTATATAATACCATTTTTTTCATCTGTTTGTCTTTGATTTTCTTACAGGACAAGAAAGATTCGGGAATATGACGAGGGTTTACTACAAAGAAGCAGTAGGTGCCTTTATAGTCTTCGACGTAACGAGGAGTGCAACCCTGGAAGCCGTAATGAAATGGAAACAGGATCTTGACTCAAAAGTTCAGCTCCCGGATGGTTCGCCAATTCCCTGTGTTCTTCTAGCAAATAAATGCGACCAGCAAAAGGAGGGGTTAGTCAATACACCAGCTAAGATGGACGAGTACTGCAAAGAGAAAAACTTTGCTGGCTGGTTCGAAACGTCGGCCAAAGAAAACATCAATATCGAAGAGGCTGCCCGATTCCTTGTCAATAAAGTACGTTTATTTATTATTTTTAATAACATAAATTGAACTACAAGAGTTTATTCATTAGAAGTACTTTAGGATAAACGATGATATTTACTAAATTTCCTTTTAGATACTCCAAAACGATCAAATCATGAAGGGTTCCAGCTCTCAGGATCAGAATGATGGTGAGAGGTTTGCGCTGAATCAATCTCCAACCCGTCCAAAGAAATCTTGTGCTTGCTGACGAAACTGTTTTTCCGGCCATCGTATTTTCCACCGAATGTCACTTTACATCGTCATGTGTAACACCTTCACAAGCTTTTATTGAGCTTTGATTAATTTGTAATCACTCGAGGACAATTATACCTTCCATGTATTTATGTATATACGTATCTAGGGTCAAGTTAGCATATACGTATGTATATACTTACGTATCTGCGTTCGCGCGATGCAGTGTCTTTTATCTGTTAATCAATTTTTTTTTTCTTATGATCGAATTTTTATTACAATGTATTCAAAACAGTCCATTTGTTTGTATATATATTAAAGAAAGAAGCACATAGTATGAGCATTAAAGAAAGAGAAAATTAGATATATTATGCTATAAAAAATCAAATTCGCATACGAATGAAAATAATAACACAAAACTATCCGTTCATTGTTCACTACAAAATTAAGAAAAGGTGCCTTAAATTTTAATAACTGCCGTTGAATTTTCTTTTTTGGGTACCATTTATACTTTGGCATCAAAATTAAAAAGTTTTATTCTGCCAAAATAATCTGTAGATTCGTGACTTTTATAATATTAACTGTTGATTAATTAAATAGACTGCCGTGCAACTACTGTTTAATTATAAAAATAACTATCGAAAACCAGATAGGGTAGTGGATTAATACGTGCCACGGGCTTTGTGCCATTTATTCGAGCATACATAATTTATAACCTCGTGAAAATTTAGACACGGAATCTTAGTACGTTTCCTGTATATTTATAAATAAGAGTTCCACTTTTTACCTTTAGAGATGATACACACGAAAGTAATTGTATGAGTAATTATTTCAATTCACTGTTCTCTGTCCGGCCATTTTCAACTTGAATACCGAATAATAAATAGTATGAGAGTCGTTATAAGACTCGAGAGATACGTATATTATAACGCTGTATTATTATGTAAGATAGCGGTTGCTGTAAATAATCAAGACCTATCAATCTCTCTTCCATTAACGAAAGAAATCCTTCGACGCATTTTCACTTTTATAAGCAGTATACAAAAGCAGTTAAGTATTTAGAGTAACAGAGACCTGTATGTAGCAAGCAATAAATAAGAGCACTTATTTTATTGCGTTGTAATTTTACTCATTTGATATATTGTACAGCTATAACATTAAATTATATTCAATTGTTATTTTGTGTTGTTTTATAACTTTTTATTCGTTCCTTTAATTTCCTTCTGTAGAGGATCGTTTAAAATTCAAAACGTATCCCTAAAATTTTATTTAATTGTACAATCTTCTCATTTCATTAAAGATTACATTTCTCAGTTACTACGTTTTTATTCCGCCATGCAAAAAACTATGTACAAAAATATGTTAAAGATACTAGGCTTTTATTTCAGCTTTCAACTTAAAAATAGCTAGTTTCCTGTAATCTGTAAAAGTTATTCAGTGTCAACAATTTATAATACTTATATTATCTTATAAGCTTTTTGAGATACATGTACTTAGATATAAATCTTCTTAAATATTCGTATAATACATTAAATGTGTAAGAATTTTTAAACTGATCATAACTGCATATTTATAAATATTAATAAACAGGCTCTTCCTGACTTCTTCGAATAATCGCTAAAAATCCACCTATATGACATACTGAAAAAATTGCAATAAGACCGATGCAGTCGATTGGGTAATGACCTAGCACAAAACCATATTTATCCAAGACACCTTGGACAGTTGAAATGCAAGGCTCGTTTGGATCTGGAGGGCAAGCTTGAAAAATTTAAATATAATTATACTTTCATTTTTTTTTATAAATATATTTTTAAAACTAAAGTTAAATTTTCAAACAATGATTCATTGTTTTTTATTGATTCTTACCTATGTGTTGGATTTCTCGCCACTGTGACAAGGATACTGCTTCCGTCCCATAATAAAATTGTGAAGCGTATCTTAACCACGACAATTGTGGTGGTAAATTTCTGCAATTTTAAACTCGTATTTTTATCATTCAAAATATGTTTATCTATAGTAAAAATCATTTTCATAATAAAATTTTCCACGAAAAAAGTTATAAAGCAGAACTTTATTTACTCTTGCAGGCTTGATTAAAATAAAATGAGGTTCGATGTGATTATTAAATTACTCAACTTCTAGTTTATTTTGCATTAAGATGCTTTAAGATAAGTTTATTCTTACTCGGTTTGAAGATAAATGCCACTGAATATAAGACCCAAGAAATCAATTGGAACAGCGAGTAAAGATGCTGTCTCGAAGGATTTAAAAGCAGCTGACATTAAATATCCTGAGAAAGTTCTTTTCATTTATAAATAATTCATTTTAATTCTATTCAATCAAATTTCACTTGACAAATATAAAGTTGAGATAGTAGTCACCTGTTGCAGAGGCGGATATTGCACTAAGTGCAACTGGTACTGTAAATAGTATAAATCCAGGAAATCCTCCATTCAGACCCACGACAAAATAAATAAGAATCGAGTATGCTAAAGTTTGAAATATCGCACCAGGTATCTGAAATTTAGTTCTTTATGCAAATTAAGGAATCTGGTAAATGCTGATTAATTTGTTCAGGTGCTAAATATGGGACTTATTCGTTTCAGGAAGAATCGGACCCGCTAGGAAACGATTAAGAAACACGATTGAAACCAATTAATTAATTTTTTTGCCATGTTCTCAATCCGGTCAATTGGATCCAATCGTATCCAATCATTTATTTCTATAAGGGTATTTCCTTAGTTTTTTCATTTAGAATATTTTTCTATTGAAAGTGTGGAAAATTTTATCTCGAATAAAATGAGCCATAGAAAGTTTCAAATCTATGATTCAGCTCTGATTCAAACTTTTTGTGAATTATTTCATTTGCGATAAAATTTTCCAGACTTTCACTAAACAAACATGGTAAATGAGAATTATGAATGAAAATAAACTTAGGAAATATCTGATTCAGCAAACACTTATTCCGACTGTCTGTCCAATTCTTCCTTAAAAAGAAAACTTACGGAAAGTACAACTTTGCTGAAATAATAAGGAGCTGGATTGTAGAGACCACTGGCGATATCTCGTAAAAGCAATGGTAGTTCCTTCGGGAATGTGTGAAAAACAGCATAATTAAAAGTAAATACAGTTTCAGCTACTACCAAAAAAATAAGTCCCTGCATATTTTGAATGCCTCTTTGATCCAAGTTTTTTGTCACTGCTATATATGGAGTGGATAGTAAAACACCTATAATCTGTTGAATCAAGAGCGTGAAAAATTATAAATACGGATTTTACTAGATTCATAAACAAAAGTGTATTTAAGATCACAAAAAATTTATTAAATACCCTGACGAAAGTATTGGATTGAAATTAATTCCGAACCAATTCAAAACTTACCGAATCATGTCATACACTGGCGAAAGTATCGGATAGGAATTCATTCCGAGACAATCAGAACTATTCCAATATCTGTATCCGAGCCAATGCGAATCATTCCGAACTAATCCGAAACCAAGACTTCAATCCGAATCAATCCGAGCTCGGATTGATCCAAACCGAATTTTCAATCAGAATCAATCCGAATGAATCCGAGGTCAGAATGATTCGGATTAATTCTGATAGTTGCCTCCAATTAAATCGGATTAAGTCGGATCGTTTTTTTACCATTTTTCATCAAACGAGTTAAAAAACGTTCTTCGGATTGGTTCGGAATGATTCACATTAGCTCGGATACAGATATCGGAATGAATCGGAATAGTTCTGATTGGCGCGGAATGAATTCCTATCCGATACTTTCGTCAGGGTAATTTGTATCCAAACCAATTAGTTTTATTCCGATCTAATCCGAAAAACATTATTAATCCCAATTGATGCCAAACAGTTGAAAATCAATCCGATTTATTCCAATTCAATCCGAATGAATCAGAACTAAATACTTAACCCACATCAATCAGGGTCAATCCGAAGTCGAATTAACCTTAACCGAACTTCCAATCCTAATCAATCCGAATAATCCCAATCATTAATTCATTCTGATTGGTTCGGATTAAAAATTCGGTTTAAATCAACCCGAGCTCGGATTGATTCGGATTGAATACTTGGTTTCGGATTGGTTCGGATTCATTCTGATAGTTTCCTCCAATTAAATCGGATTAAGTCGGATCGTTTTTTTACCATTTTTCATCAAACGAGTTAAAAAACGTTCTTCGGATTGGTTCGGAATGATTCACATTAGCTCGGATACAGATATCGGAATGAATCGGAATAGTTCTGATTGGCGCGGAATGAATTCCTATCCGATACTTTCGTCAGGGTAATTTGTATCCAAACCAATTAGTTTTATTCCGATCTAATCCGAAAAACATTATTAATCCCAATTGATGCCAAACAGTTGAAAATCAATCCGATTTATTCCAATTCAATCCGAATGAATCAGAACTAAATACTTAACCCAAATCAATCAGGGTCAATCCGAAGTCGAATTAACCTTAACCGAACTTCCAATCCTAATCAATCCGAATAATCCCAATCATTAATTCATTCTGATTGGTTCGGATTAAAAATTCGGTTTAAATCAATCCGAGTTAGGATTGATTCTGACTGATTCGGATTAAAAACTTAGTTCTGATTTCTTACAAATTTTCATCTTGGAATAAATCGCATTAAGTCGGATTGATTGTTAACCTTTTTGCATCGAACGGATTTCATAACATTTTTCGGATTAAAGCATAATAAAACTGTTTGGTTTGGATATAAATCCCGAAATGATTCGGGAAATTTCGGATTGGTTCTGAATGAATTTCAATCCGAAACTTTAGCCAGGGTAATGTAAAATGTTAAAATTAATTTGATTTATTGACATTTTCTCACATTTGGAAAAATGATTTTTATAGATTTTAAGAGTAATTACTGCTTTCGGTTAATTTTTCTTTAACTTACCATGTAGAGTAGAAATCTTAAAAGAAGTGCCGACACATTTCTTTTGTAATCGATATAAATCCTCCATGTTAGCCATTCTAATTGAGTAAGACAGTGAACTTTTTTAAATTCAAGAGTTGGCATTAAACTATCAGTAAATGCTGGGTGGAGTATTTCTGCATTTAAAGTACTTGAACATGATTCTTCTATTATTGTCGCAATGCTTTTTCCGTATTCGGATTTTTCGAATTCATCACATATCCATGATGCCTGAAATATTTTCATAAGGAAATTCACATTGTCATTGTTCATTAATGTTCGTATGTACCTTTCTATGACTTTCTGCTTCTTTCCCATGATTTACAGACAATTGTGAAACGTAAAACTCAGCACTATTAAAAGTTGGTGGGCAGTGAAAACCCAAACTATATAAAAAGTAATGATAAAGATATTTAGTTAATAAACCAAAAATATCTATACTATGTTATCTCTACTGAAAATCCCTAAAGAAGGAATTTTTTACAGGAAAATTGATCGAAATTGATGATGGAAAATTTAACAGAATAATTTCCCTGGCGAAAGTTTCGGAAAGGAATTCAATCCGAACGAATCCGAGCCTTTTCGAAATCCGTTTTCGAATCAACTCAAAAAACATTTTATATTTCCGAAGCATCAATTCGAATGAATTCGGATTAAAAATTTTGTTCTGATTCATCGGATTGAAGTCTCGAATTCAAGACGAATGAAGCGGATTAAGTCGAATTGATTTTTGATCGTTTTTCATCAAACGAGATAAAAAGCGTTTTTTGGATTTGTTTGGAAACAGATTATGGAATGACTTGGAATAACTTTGATTCGCTCGGATTGATTTCTAATACGAAACTTTTACCAGGGTTATTTAAAAATTTCCAGGGCAATATAATTTTGTCTATAATATATATAATTTTCTAAATGGAAAAACTAAGGAAATTCCCTTCTAGAAATAAATTATTGGATACGATTGGATCCAATTGACCCGATTGAGAACATTGCAAAAAATTTAATTAATTGGTTTCAATCATGTTTCTCAATCGTTTTCTATCGGGTCCAATTCTTCCTGAAACGAATAAGCTCCATTATATATAATATTATAATATTGCCACCATCAATTCCGAAATTCCTTTATGGTCGCGACTTTAATACCAAAATTGGTTTAATGTAAGTTCCAACATTGGACCCAACGTGGTTTCCAAAGTTAGGCTTGACGTAGGGATTTGCAATTGGATAGTAATTTTTTATTACCTATCAAAAAATTCAGTGGCATGCTCAGAGCTTCCTTGAAAAGCAACTCTTCCTGCAGACAGTAAAAGAACTTGATGAAAGAGATCGAGTATGCCAGAAGCTGGTTGATGAATGGAGCAAATGACGATTTGACCTCTTTCTGCCATTTCTCTCAGTATTTTCACAACTGCCATAGCTGCGTAGCTGTCTAAACCACTGGTTGGCTCGTCGCAAATTAGTATTCTTGGTTCTGTCAGTAACTGATAAAAATGTAATCTTCAAAAATAAGAATTATATTTGAGCAAGGATTTTTCCCTTTTTTGGCGAAAGTTTCGAATTGGAATTCAATCCGAGCGAATCAGATTCCGGTTCAATCTGAGACTTCAAATCGTATGATCCCGAACCAAGTTTCCAATCCGAATGAATCCGAGATCGGAACAATTTGGATTGAAAACTCAGTTAAGGTCAATCTAACCTCAGATTCATTCGTATTGAAAACTTGGTTTTGATTTATCAGATTGAAGTCTCGGAATTAATAGGATTGAGGCGGATTGATTTTTAAATAACTTATATCAAACAAGATTGAAAAATTTCTTTTGAATTGGAATTCAATCCGAGCGAATCAGATTCCGGTTCAATCTGAGACTTCAAATCGTATGATCCCGAACCAAGTTTCCAATCCGAATGAATCCGAGATCGGAACAATTTGGATTGAAAACTCAGTTAAGGTCAATCTAAGCTCAGATTCATTCGTATTGAAAACTTGGTTTTGATTCATCAGATTGAAGTCTCAGAATGAACCGAAATGAACCGGATTGAGTCGGATTGATTTTTAAACGAATTATATTAAACGAGATTGAAAAAGTTCTTCGGATTGGTTTAGAAACAGATTTTAGAATATCTCGGATTCGCTCGGATTGAATTCCAATCCGAAACTTACGCTAAGATCTTTGTTAGTACCTGAACTGCCAAGGAAACTCTCTTTCTTTCGCCACCTGATAGAGAAGATAGTCTGGAATTGCAACATTTTACTAATCCCAGATCACTCAAAAGAATGGCGATTCGTTGCTTTCTCAAAAAGGACTTGAATCTTCTATCCATTTTCATTCTTGCCTAATGTTTATTTTCATAAAGTTATGATAAAATACATCTATGTTTATTCATATTCCAGTAAAAATTGCGAATTGAAATTCCTGGCCTTCTATTCACATGAACTCATGTAGAATTTTGATTTCATTAGTTGGAATCCATTAAAATGACAATTAATTCGTCTGAATTCGAATTTCCCAAAACAAATTCTTACGAATTCAAAACGTTAATATACATTTCATTTTTTTCAACTCGTTTATTATTACTGGGATAACTTATTGATTTTAGTATTATTTCTATTAATATTTTGTTTTATTTATTTAAAATCGTACCATAAATTCCATGTGCTCTTGCACTGTCAGTGAATCGACGGATAAATCTTCTTGAGGAACAAATCCCGACATCCTTGCCATTAATTCTTGATTTACTGGTTCTCCATTAAGAAATACATCTCCCGAAGTCTCGCCTATGAACACTCAAAAATTTTGTTATCATATTTGTTCTATTTTATAATGGTAATTCTACAAGATATTATGAATTCAGGGAAAATCGAGGTGCAGTGATTAATTATTCTTAACAAACTCAAAGTTTTTCTACGAAGAATAGTTGAATTTTTAAAAATAATATGAAACTTTGTTACTACATAACTAGCTAGAGTCACTAACAGTTTGTTTCTATCAGAGTTTTTCCGATTCAGACAAATTTTCTTTAATCCAAATAAATCTTCTTAAATTACAAGAAAACAATTTGCTTTGATGAAAAAAATTGTTTAAATGAAAAAGGTTTTATTCGCTTGAAATAAAATTGTTAAATTCAAAAAATCTGTTCCCTCAATCTATATTCTCACGCAGTATTTCCAAACTTACTCCCCAAATTAAAATCAGTGAGATTCCATTGACGAAACAGCTGGAAATGCGTTACTCTTTAATTTCAGTAAAAATTCCACTAAAAATCAATGCTATTTTACTAAAAACAATGAAATGGTCATTGAAGTTGTTCAGTAAAATCTGTTTCGTGAATTGAATTTTACTGACCAACTTCAGTGAAAATTACACTATTTTTCAGTGAAATTTTTCCTGAAGTGGAAGAGTAAGTCATTCCCAGCTATTTTATCAGTAGAGACTAACACTGCGAAAACAGTTTCTTTGAATCAAAGAAACATTTCTTTGATATACGGTGAAAGAAAAAATTTCTTTGAATTAAAGAAAGTTTTGTTAATTCCAAAAAATTTTCTTTGATCCATAGAAATAGATTTGTTTACATTAAAGAAAATTTTTTTGAATCAACAAAACTTTCTTTGATTCAAAGAAATTTTTTCTTTCACCGTATATCAAAGAAATGTTTCTTTGATTCAAAGAACCTGTTTTCTGGGTGCACTGATTTAAATTTACCGCGGAATATTTTTACTATTACACAATTTTTCTTGGATGATAACGTAATTCATTTTAATCAAGAGCAGGTAAACAGGTAACTATATCTAACATAAGCCACGAGAGTGTAGGTATCTCTGGTGTAACTTGAGCTTTTAAAAACCTCCATCACAACTCTTGAACATAAACGAAAGAAGATCAAAGACGATATTCATAACGGTAAAATGATAACTTCCATTTTCCCTTTTTGCAATAAAATTATATTAAAAAAAAAATTAACCTTTTATCCTTCGGCTAATTGTTGCAAGAAGTGTTGTCTTCCCTGCACCACTAAAAAAAATAACATAACTTATTTATTTATCTGTGTTGACAGATGAACTTTCCCTAAACGTAGATAAACATTTTGAAAAATCTCGTGAATTAATCCAACTGAAAATACCGCCCAAAGCAATTTTATTTGATCCAAAGAAATAGATTTGTTTACATTAAAGAACATTTTTTTGAATCAACAAAACTTTCTTCAATACAAAGAAATTTTTTCTTTGACCTTATATCAAAGAAATGTTTCTTTGATTCAAAGAAACCGTTTTCTGGATGTAAGTTTGATCATTTCTATACATAAATGCATTTTTTTTTAATTACCTTGGTCCCATTATTGCCATAAGTGTTCCGGACTTGACAACTCCACTTACTAAACAAGAAATTCCGTAAATTGAAACTTAATTGAAAAATAAAAATTAATAAATTTCCCTACTTTATTTAAAAAGAAATAGTGAATTACCATCTTTTAGGAGTTGAATATATTCGTGATCTTTGTTTCCGAAGAAAGCTTTCAAATAACTTTTGTTATTTTTTCTTTCAACTGTATAAGAAATGTTTCGCCAGGTTAATGTCAAATCTTGTTTTAGGTAAGGAAGGACAATTTGAGTCTTTTTAGAATAAGGTTTGATCTGAAATAAATAAAAGCTTTAAAGGAGTTAGAATTTACGTAAATTTGAGATTTAAATAAGGAGTCTTTATGCTTAATAGTTGTTCACACATGATTATATAAAAGCTAATTAACTCTGCTTATGTAAAGATCGTTAAATAACTTTTTATCGCCTATGAATATAGTAAATAACGTCAGCCGACCTCAAAACCAAGAAAGAGTATAAATGCAATAAAAATAAAATAAAAATTATACGCTTAACTTTAATGGTAGGAGTTGAAATTTCTTTTTAGTAAAACAAAATGTTTTTTTGTTATTTATTAGTTTTTGTGTAATTATTAAAATTAATATAAATCGTACGCCCTGCCCTATTTTTTATGTGTCTATGTGTTATATTATTGAAATTTTTGCACTCATTTAAATTCATTTTAATCCTCTTTTTGATTTATTCCAAACTTTCGAAACAATTTCCTTAATTATATCAATTTGAAGAAGAGCATCTGCCATTAATAGATTGTTGATGAATCCGAAATCTATTTTCTATATGAATATGGCTATTGAATTACAGTCGTCTTAGAAACAAGAATGAATTCCTTTGATCCGAGGCCAAACAATTCAAGTCATTCTTTCATCAAGCATGAAGAACTAGATATTACTATATATATATATATATATATTGGAAAAAGGGAAAAAATTTTTTAGCAGTAAAAAAATAATAACTAAAAAGTAAGTTACAACTAAATATATTGTTATTTGATTGAAATACTGTATGGGTTACCATGTGTATTGTATCCAGCACTATACTCATGTTAAGGGGTCATTCTACTTTGGACCCTCGGAAAGAGAGCTATTTTTGTGAATTTTTTATGATATTTTTATTAATTATTAACTAATTTAATATACATGCAAAAATAACAAAATGTCGGCCAAAAAAATGGTGTTTTTTTCACCATTTTTTCCAAAAAAAATATAGTAAAAATCAAAATTTTGAGATAATTGCGGCTTGCGATATAGCCATTATTATACTGAACCTAAAACGACTTTATTTTTCTGTTTCAGATGGTCCATATCCAAAATTCCATCAACGCGACAGACCTATACACGAAGCAAAATGCAGATTAGAAGAATATGCATGATTACTAAAAACCAGGAATGACTATTAGATAAGAAAAGAGAGTGTTACGCAGTTTGGAAATGAGTTCTGTGTACTGTTTAATACTCTCTTTTCTTTTATAGTAATCATTCCTATATCAATCTTTATTAATAATCTCATAAAAAAATTCACAAAAATAGCTCTTTCTCCGAGGGTCCAAAGTAGAATGACCCCTCAAGCCACAACCACAATGCAATACTTAATTCTTAGTATATTTTTCTCTCCGTCTATATATTAAGGTGATTCTCTCTTCTTAATTAATTTGGCATTCCTAAAAATTCGTCTTCTTAGTAAAGAAATGATCCCTGACTTTTTTCAGATTTTTAAAAATATATGTAGATGTCGCTCATGGTGAATTTCAGTCAAAATGAATTATTTCTCATTAATTTGAGTTTATATGATACTTATTTAATACTAAGACTCATTCATTGCGTTTTTTATAATAAAATATTCAAGGTCCATTCTTTTTAGAATATTTAAATAATATTTAGAGGTCGCTAAAGGTTATTTTTTTCTGAAAAGTTCCATTTTTTCCGATTTTATCTAGTTTTTTAAATATACTATTGCCTAAATCTATACATTTTCGCGATGAAATTCATTAAGTAATTCCTAAAATGTTCGTCCTAATATTTTCAGAACTAATTAAATTTAATAATACTTTTCAAATGTGATACTTAATATCACGAATACTAAAATTGCATTTTTATTATTTTTTAAACATAAATTTATTACTTTTTCAAAACATCTCAGAATAAATCTGAATGCAGAAATAAATAACTTTCAATTTTTTTTTTTATTTCTGAACATACTCAAATAATATTGAGTAAAACTACATATATAGATATTATAATAATTTATGTTTCTGCAATGCCTTGCTTGCAAATTCAATGTTTTTAAAGCAGTTCAGATCATTCTGTGAGAGACTCCGGGTGACAAAGTCCTTAAGAAAAGTTTTCAAAAATGTAAACCTTGTTCGCGTTTTGTCATTAATAACCAATTGGGCATTCTTCTTTAATAATAAAATTTTTAAAAATTTCTAGTCGGTATGCAACATTTTTTATGTTTTTTCATTTTATCCGGTTTTTTATTCACAGTGAACTGTAAATATTTTTTCAATTCGTGATGCTGCATACTGGACTACTTCATTTTGAATTGAAAGCTATGAGATAAAATTTTGATTTCTATGATAATCCTTATTTTAATTTTCTCCTATATTCTAATCTTTTACAGAAATTTTAAATTAATCTTTGAATTTATGGCATTGAAGGGGGCCCCCATATGTGGCCGAAACGTTTGCCTTTCTTTCCTTTTTTGCGTATTTTTATATCTAATAGTGATAATTTTAATCGAAGAAAATAAAAAGAATCTGACCCTATGTCAAAATAACGAGAAATGAACAAAAATTCTATGAATTTTGGGTCAATATAATAGCAGATATATTATCAAACATGTCACTTTAAAATTTATTCATAATATATAATTAATAGATAGATAATTTTTTACTTTGGCTTATCGAAATACATAAAACGAAAATATTTCCTAACAACATGAACTCGAATGGTCTTTGAATATTAGGACAAATATCTTATGAACTATTTCACAAATTTTTACGACAATTTAAATATTCTTATAAGAATTGTACTTTAATATTCTATTGTGAAAATCACATTGAATATGCATATATATGCATATATTTTTAAAAATCTGAAAAGAATCAGTGGTCATTTTTCTCTAAAAAAACAATTTGTAGTGCTGCTAAATTAATTCAAAAAATAACTTTTGAATATATACATGCAACAAATTTATTTTAATTGATACTCAATGCATAATAATATAATATAGCAAAGAATGTTTAAAAAAAATGTCAATGATTCGAAATTGAAAAATTGATTTAAAAAATAAGACCAATATACCAACATTTCTCCGATACTTGCTTAGATTGATTATTAAAAAGTTATTTATAAATGGAAAAGCCAATAAAATTGTTACAAATAAATATCATTCCCACGGAGCTCACCTTAGAATTTTCAAAGAATAACATCGCGATAAGAAGTTTTTGACGAACAAGAAACTCAAGAAGATAAACAAACTAGTGAAATTCCATATTTTCGAGCATTTATGATTCTTTAACGAATTACTTTTCTTACTTCATCTATTTGCCTTTCATACCAAGTACTTTCCTTATTTTTTCAACAAATATTTATCAAAGGCAATATTTTCGTATTTTTTCAGAAAAGGATATGCTATATATTCCAAATTGTATATGTAATCGGCTGCTCCAAAAGTGTTTATTTTTTATAAAAATCTATCCTTTTTATCACACATAGTGAAGAATAAAAATTTTCAAATTTCACCAGCACTGTAAAATCAGTATGAAATACTATTTTTCCTAAGGGGTTATGTGATTTACGTCCTCAAAAAATCATTAGGTGGTGCACACCGTGACGTTCACTTCAGGGTAACTGAAGGCGAGTTTTGCTCTCGATGGTGAGACAACACCGAGGAGTGGTTGGCGGGGGAAGACCCGCCTTTAGTTTCCAACACAATCATTATGTAAAAGTAAAACACGTTGCTGTTGTGAGATTTTGTATGTGGTGGATGACCAATTATACAAAATCTTTCAGTCTGAATTGGCAAGTGGAGAATCACACTCATAAATTCATGCGTGATTAAATTGTTATTATTACTACTATATTTTCCTTGCAAAATTTTACCGTGGCCTAAACTAGGCCTGGGCCTGGTAAATTCTTTTTATAAATATACATAAAAAGATCAAAATATACTTTTGATTTCATAAAATTTTCAGGAGATTCAAAATTCGAAACCGTTTGAACCTTCAAAATACAAAAACCAACCAAAGGACCAAAAAAATATTTCTTTTTTTAAAAAATTATGAGAAAAGAAGGAAAGAATAAAGAAGGTAACCTTCCAAAACCCCTTCCTACTTTTTCTTTTTTTCGTCAAAAGACAAAAGAGAACGAAAGAAAGAAAAAAAAATCTGCCCGTCTCGCGGGCACATTCTCATTGCGCGCTCCGGAATTTTTGAACGTCGCGCTTCACGCTCCGTTCTTTCTGGACTTCGCGCTTCGCGCTCGGTCTTGTTCTCTTCGCATACATTTAAGTATATTTCTTATAATTTAATACTGAAGCTCAAAACAATTTTATAATATTAAAGATGATGTAAATTACTCATTTTCTCAAATTCACTAAATTTCTTTTTCAGTTTAAGTGAAACAGAAAATTCAATTTACTTAAAGCTCTATCGGCCTTAAGGAACACATTCTCATCATGACACTCATGCTTCGCGCTCGATTTTCTGTATACATTTCAGTAATTTTTTAATAAATTACATGATTAAAATTATTTATTTATTTTCTTCCAAATATCTCAAAAAGGAAAAACAATCGTAGACTTTATTTAAGGAAACGATTTTGCTTATTTCGCATCTCACATATTTTGGTGAAAAAAATCGAATTTTTTCAATATTAAAAATCAAAACATAAAATATACATCCTGTCGAGAAATTTCTTAATAAGAATGTGTAGACCTCATTTAGGCAAATAATTTTTCATTTAAACGTTTTTTATGTATCTCATATATTTTGTCTAAAAAATGGAATTCTTCAATTTTAATCGTATTTTTTGGAATTGAAACGAAAAATATATGTTTTTTCAGAAACTGTGTGAGACAAAATTTCTAGATCTTTTTGAAACGAACTTTTTGAAAAAATAAAAAATTTCAATACTGGTTTTTGATAGTGCTCATAAATCTCCACAAATTATCCTGATAACATTTTTTGATTAAATCAAAATTAGAAATGTTACAGCATATTAAAACTTGAAAAAAGCCAATATCAAAATTCCATTTTCCAGTTAAATTATACGAGATACGAAAAAACGTTATGATACAATATTATTTTCTACATAAAGAACTACAAATTTGAATTGTAACATTTTTTCATAAGATGCATATTTTTGTTTTTAATAATTTAAAAAAAACTATTGAAAATCCAAAATTCAATTTTTTAACAATAATATGTGAAATACGAAAAAAACGTAGAAATACAAAATTGTTCGTTTCAAAAAGATCTACAAATTTTGACTCACACAGTTTCTGAAAAAACATATGTTTTTCGTTTCAATTCCAAAAATTCCATTTTTTAGACAAAATATATGAGATACATAAAAAACGTTTAAATGAAAAATTATTTCCCTAAATGAGGTCTACACATTCTTATTAAGAAATTTTTCGACATGATGTATATTTTATGTTTTGATTTTTAATATTGAAAAAATTCGAATTTTTTCACCAAAATGTGTGTGTTACTCCGCAAGAACGTTCTTTACATATTTTAAATTGTTTCATTAATTGTCTAAAATCCCTAAGGAGTAAAAGTGTAAATTAAGGGTGTTTATTGTCAGCATAAAATCAAAATGCGTTTGAGTAAAGCTTCGGCACGTTTTACTAGGCCTAATCCTGTGCAGACCTTGCAGCTTGTTTATGATTTTATTTATTCGTATTGAGTAAATAACGTCAAATAAGGTAGTAAACCTTGTCTGTAAAATATATTTACCGTGTTAACCCAAATCCGCAGTCTTATTTCACTTAACCATTGTCTCGAAATTTCTACTCACGTTAAACTCAACGTGGGTCACAACAATGTGAGATACGAAATAAGCCTTGTTCTGCAAAATCGTTTCCTTAAATAAAGTCTACGATTGTTTTTCCTTTTTGAGATATTTGGAAGAAAATAAATAAATAATTTTAATCATGTAATTTATTAAAAAGTTACTGAAATGTATACAGAAAATCGAGCACGAAGCATGAGTGTCATGATGAGAATGTGTTCCTCAAGGCCGATAGAGCCTTAAACAAATTGAATTTCCTGTTTCACTTAAACTGAAAAAGAAATTTAGTGAATTTGAGAATATGAGTAATTTACATTATCTTTAATATTATAAAATTGTTTTGAGCTTCAGTATTAAATTATAAGAAATAAACTTAAATGTATGCGAAGAGCACAAGACCGAGCGCAAAGCGCGAGGTCCAGAAAGAACGGAGCGCGAAGCGCGACGATCAAATCGCGCGCCCTGGGCGCGCTTAAACTTGCGAGCGAAGCGAGCTGCGCGCGATGAGAATGTGCCAGATGTGGCAAATTTTTTTGTTCCAAATTTAGTCGGTTTTTGTATTTTGAGGGTTCGAACTTTCTTGAATTCTTGAAATTTTGAGTTATACTTTTGTTTGGACGTTAAGGGGGGCGCCCTATCCAGCATTTTCAAAAAATCGATTTTTTTTTTTTCATTAATCAATTGGGTCATGTCTTGAAAGTATATTCTCAAAATGTTATGACTCAACTCTGAATATTGTGACACCCACAGTTCGGGCGCGCTGCGGCCGCTGTGGGTCACAGCTTGAAACTCGAAACTTTAAATCGATTTTTCTCAAAACTATGTTTTCCAAATTGCGGTACACGATTGTGACAAAACTACTAAACCGATTTTCGATTTCTAAAAAGTTTTTTGTAAATTATTAAATAAACGAGTGCATGAATGTCTGAAATTATAAAAAAAAAGTTTTTTTATACACTTTTTAACACATTTAGCAGCCAAAAATGACGAAAAAAAAGCACTTTTTTTTCAAGACGTGATTTCAATATTTTTAAATCAAATTTTTTGGAGTTGCTGACATTCATGCACTCGGGGGAAGCCTGCTGAATAATAAAAAAAATTGGATTGCATGTTTCAGATGAAAACTTTGGGCTCCACGATGTACCGCGAAAAATCCGTTCGCCGCGACACGCCACACGCGATCATCAATAAGTCCGCCATTTTTTTATTTTAGTTCTTGAAAAAATGCTTTTTTTGTAGTTCAAACATGTCTTTAAATATATGCAAAAAATTATTCGTGTGTGTTTTTATTTTCCGAGTGAAAAAAAATCCCAAAAAATGACCACTTTTTGACGTGCTGGATAGGGCGCCCCCCTTAAGGGGAATTTGACTTTCATGAGATATATTGTAAAAATGTTTTTTCTGTGTTTCTCTAAATTGAAGGCATGTACCAAACGAGTCACGTAATCAACAAAAGTATTTTGACTTCTCCCAAAATTTTTATGAAATGAAGAATATTTTCGGCAGAATTTCTGGGATATGATAGAGAACATGCCAATGGAGAAAAAAAGACATTCTTATAGCAATTTTAAAATATTTATTTGCAAATCTGGAATTTTTATTCCAATTTATACATATTTTTATTTGAGAGGAAAAACAAATTAATATTAATGTAAAGTTAATGCAGCCATGATTCGAAAATTTTTATTTTTAATTCGGAGCCTTTTTCTGTAACATAATTAGAAGAAAGCATTTGGAACTTTGTGTATGCAACAATTATTTAGGTATTATAAATTTGTTTATGGTTTTTTTCCAATTTCCAATCATAGGTTGGAAATTTTTTTACCTTTTAATGAACATAAAAGTACGGAGATTATATAATAGATTCAGTTATTCTGTAAAATAAATCAAAATCGACATAACATGTCAAGATTTTTTTCTGGAAAGTATAAATCGATATCATTCTTTGACACCGAAACAAAACACAATTTTGATGCGGTATTATAAATCCAAAGATATTTTTTTCCACTCTAAATGCAATGATCATACAATCATATATATGTTCTGAAATTTTTGTAACAACATTCTTTATCCTTTTTATTTAATTTAATTATTTGATTTCATTTGAATATTTGAAAATAGTTATCAATAGCATCGTCAACAATTATAAAAAGCACCCAAGAGAAAAATAATAATGGTATTTATTTTTGATAATTAACTTTTATGAATTAAATATTTTTCCCAATAACGCAACAATATTTTTCTTTTTAAATAAAACTACAAAAAATTAAACGCTGGCTAATTCATACATATACGGAAAAAATAAGTTCTAAAAATATCACTAAACTCTTTTATAGTCTTGGATATAAGGTATTACCGAATAAAGTTTTCTATACATATGAATATTCTGAGACTTTCTTAGAAAATTACAGAAAATTTATAGAACTTATTTACTTTATGAATATTACTGGAATAAACATGAAATATGATTTTATTACTTTATTTTGACTAGATTTCTTTTAAGGCCGTATTATATTGTTAATCATGCAAGAATTTAGAAATTAGTAATAAAGTTTAAATTTATTTTTTATTTACTTTACTTACTTCATTTAAATTTGATTTACTTAAGTGCCCCACTGGACCGACTTTTACCTATATTTATTAATATATTTTTACATAAAAACAGAAAAACTAATGTTTTAATTCGAATCACTTTTTTGTGGACTGAAATAAATAATTCTTTCTTCCAATCAAAATTTTTCAGTTGAATCGAATTTAATATGTGTTTAATATAAAGATAAACAGTTAGGGAACAAGTTTCACGTGATTCAGATCGAAAATTATATGAGCAACTTACGCACTTAATATTAATAGAAGTTTTATTTAAACTTAGCCAACTTCTTCAATAAAATAATGCTTTAAAGAAATTTAAACTCTGGCGTTGACAATGCATCTCTCTGTTGGTTTAGTGAACAGTACCAAGATGATTCAAAATCCTCCAGCTTAAACGTGCCAAAGTTATAAATACTAAATGGAACATAACAATACGGATCAGTATCGCTTTTAACATATGCCCCGGCAAGTCCCAAAAGTTCTCCGCGATACAATAATAGGCTGCCACTGGAAATCTAAAACATTGATACCTTTTAATTTATAATTTACTCTAAAAAAATAGCAGTTAATAATAAAATTTTCTCCCTTATTGTTCAATTATATTATATAGGAAACTATAATTTGATTGCTTTCAATTTTTCTCATATGCGAATTGTTTTAACTTGGTGTACTTTACTTACCTCTGTTAAAGAGTGTACGCCTTCTTTTGTACGTGCAAACAACTGATCTTCAAATATGTGCGTTATTTTAGAAAAAATAACCGCGCTTCCTCTACGATTCTATAATATACAAAAAAATATTTTACAGTATAAATAGTCCGCCAATTTAAACGCAGCAAAGTAAACGCAAATTAAAACAAGTTTAAGTATGAATCCTCAAGTAACACAAGATCATCTATTAGACGTCTAAAACAGCTTTTTGAGAAAAACGGGAGAGCTCTAGGAGACGTTCCGATTTTCCGCCAAAAGTGCTATTAGACGTCTAGTAGAGTTCAAATTGGCCGCTAATTCAACTATTTTGGTCTCTAGAAGACGATCGAAAAAAAGAATCTACAAGACATCCTCACGCAAAAAAAATGCTAGTGATCAGCATTTTCGTGCTGCTCAGCAGCAACTAAGATGCTTAATTTAGCATTCGCAAGGAAAAATGCTGATGTATAGTAACTGCGATTGTAAATAGAACTATTCTAAATTTTTACAATACAGCAAGCTGAATGCTGCTTAGTAGCAACTCGCTCGTCGTAACGCAGCACTCGAGTTGCTGATGATCAGTATTTTATTAGACAAAACACAGCACTCAAAATGCTGAAAATCAGTAACTGGAATGCTGCTCTGTAGCAACTTGCTAGTTGAACCGCAGCACTCGAGTTACTGATGAGCAGTATTTCGTTAGACGAGACGCAGCACTCTAAATACTGAAACTCAGTATAAAAATAAAAATAGAAAAATCAATATTATGAAAACTGTAATGAAAAAAATTACCTCCGCTGAGGTTTGAAGCTGCATCGCAGACGTGAAACGCTCGCATCTTATCAACTACGCTATCGCTCGCATGGTTTCGAAATCCCGTAAAAAATTATATGGATCACATATTTTAGTTTGCTAATCGTTCATTTCTGCAACTCAGTAAAAGGTGTGCTGAATACTAGAATTCTTCTCTCTAAACCTGAATCAGTGAAATAGTCACTGATTCAATCAGTGAAAATATATCAACTGATGAATCAGTGCCCTGCTTTGATTTCACTGATGAATCAGTGAACGCGCCACGTGAATATAGCTTTTGAATTTGCGAATTCAAAAAAGAGGTTAGATTTTCGACGCGCGCTATAACATATAATCGTAAATGTGCTTTGGTGATGCAAGTACTCTTTGCAATCACATATAATCATGAAGGCAATCAAAAGTAATTATTTCTCACGATCAAATTGGTAAGTCATTATAACCTTACATTTTTTCATCGATTCGATCGATTCTTTTCAACGATTCAAATGTTAAAATCACAAAGTAAATGGAGCTTAATTGATAATTTTTGGTCGAATAATAATATAATCAGAGTAAATATATGTCGTGAGCAATTTCGATATAATATATATTCCACTCCTTGCAAATATTTTATTAACCTTTAACAAAAGAATACCTCATGCTTCATCCAAGGAGATGGGTGGTTCCTTAATCCTCCATTATCATCGCCTGTTTCGGCTTTTGATCTCTTGTTCAAAGTCTATTACCGTTTTCAATCTTCAATTTCCAACCTCGCTCATTAACTTTTTCAATTTCTTCGCGAACAATGTGTATGGCATCGATTCCATTTTCATGAATTCTTTTTCATCGCTCCACAACAATACTAATAATTTCAAAAAAATATCCTCGGAACCATCTACTTCAAATGCAGAATAATAATTACGTAATTTATTTTTAGTGTTGTTGAACCTTAAATAAACGTGTTCATCGATCGTTTAAATATATAGCTGGTTTTATTATTCCCACCTGAAGATTTCACTGATTCAATAAGTGAGTTCAATCTATTTCACTGATTCATCAGTGGAATTGCACTGATTCTCAGTGAAAGACTTATAGCTGTTGCCATCAGTGAATAGTCACTGCGAATCAGTGACCGTTCACTGATTAGAGTTTAGAGAGTTGATACCTGTGCTCAGCAATAAGAGTTGACAATATCGCGAAAAAAAAAAAAACTTACCCTGAGTACTTTGTTTCTTATACTCAGTGACTGAATCACTGAAAAAGAGGAAGTCAAATGCTTTGACTCAATTAAAGCGCGTACTGCACGCCAGTGAATAGTAATTGCTATTATAAGGTATCGCCTTTCTTTACCTCAGAATGCTTGTTGCTGCTGAGCACTATTTTTTACAGACTCGCAGTGACTAGCAATGCTTTTGGGCTTAGCACTGGCCTTTTGTATACGTTCCGTGCGAAGTCATGGTAGGGATAGTGTTCTAAAAGTTTTAATTTCTCGGAGAATTTCTCGAGAGCACGAGCATATGCTCGAGAATATGCTCGAACTTTTTGTGCTCAGAGCATTTACTGAGCATTTACAAGCATTTAAAATATGTATATTCTTTAAGTCACGTTCTGTTATGTCCCTAAGCGATCTCAATCATTCTTTAGCACTTTTTCAGAGAAGATAGTTTGTTTTGATGTATTTTCCTGTTAGGTCTGTGGTATTTTTACTATCGCCAATCGACATTTCCGTTAATCTTAGGCTATTTTTGGCTTGAAGCATTTAAGATTTAAACTCCTAACCTACAAAAAATCGTTGCACGTTTACCGAAGTAGAGGACAATTAACACAATAAATCATTTTATAGACGTAATACAAAGCTATTAAAGCTGAACAGATGTGATTCAATCCCTAAAAAGACTTTTAATTAATAGTACTGTAAGTTTTATAATCAATAAAATTTGTGTATCCAACGTATCAGAAAAAAAAAATGGAAATCATAGTATTTATCTTGCATACTTTACATAAGCACATTATTTTATTATTCATACCTTATTTTTCACATTTAATTAATAATTATACAATTATTATTTTAAATAAACTTTTATTATTATTTTTATTAATATAAACATCATTTGAATGTTTATTAAACTTTTAAAACATTAGTTAAATTTAAATGCTTTAAATGCTCATAAATTCTTTTTAATGTTCCGAATGTGCTTAAATGCTAAGCATATTCTCAAGAGCATTTGCTCAACATAAATTCTCGGGCATTTAAGAACACTAGGTAGGGAGAGTCAGATCGACGCCCGCGTACGCAGTGGATAATTTTGGCGTTAAAAGAGGCTGTTTTATATTTCCGAGCAATCAAAATACACATGCAAATCTAAATTTGGTTTTAATTTAAAAAATATAGCTAAAATGAAGCACCGAAGTTTTTGTGTTGTGAATTGTAAAAATACAAGCAGGAAAAGTGAGTGCAAATTTTACAAATTTCCAACGTCTAAATGGAAAATAAATCAAAGGAATAAATGGGTAGCTGCAGTATATATTTTTTAAGCTGTAACAAGTAAAAATTGTAAAATGTATTCATCTAATTTATCATAAAATAGTATTCGATATAATATTAATGAATGTTGTAACATAAATTCTTCGACTTTTAACAAAATATTTTGGAATAAAGTATGTGTAAGAAACGTTTAAATATATTTATTTAACTTAACATACACCTAAACTTAAAGTCATGGAAGCTATATTATTTGTTCAAAGTTTTGCTGATGTCAGTTCCAGTAAAACTTCGGTTAAATAATATCTCTTCATCTTTACTATTACTTAAACTTTCACAGTTTTCTAAATTTTCAGTATTATTTTCATCATTGAGTTCTTTGGCAATCACAGCCTTATATAAAGCATTTAAATAATTTTTAAAATAAAATTCTTCAGCCTTCAATAATGCTGTTTGTAGAAATTTTTCATCACGGCGTGATGTCTGTTTTGATCTGTCATTAACTTAACCTTATATTTACTGGTTTCTATATCATTTTTGTTATGAATAATACTTACTTTTTACTGCTGATTTCACACAAATACTTCACAAGGAAAAACAATTGAATTTTAAAGCAAATTAAATTGTTTTTTTTTATTGATAATAAACATTTTTATAACTAAGCCCCATTATAATACATTGTAAAAGCTCTCGAACAGCCTCCTTTAGTTCACTCATGCTATGGGGCTGCAGTCACGCACAGAGCGTATATGCACGAACTGAGCCGCAGTACATGCTCAGCAGCAACTGCAGTTGCTGACCGACCGGCGTACTGATAAACAGCAATTGATTATTGATCACCAAAATTTTTTTTTGTGTACTTATATGTCTTTCAGATAAGTGTCATTCGATGAGTTTTAGGTTGTTTGAAGAGCTCTATTTGAATTTCTTAAAAACGTGTTCCAGTCCTCTTTAATTTAGGTTAAGAGCTATAGAAGAGGTATGAAAAATTGTAATTTAAATATTAAAAAATGGGCTAAAAGTGATATTTTTACTGTTTTTTTAGATATCGGTCTCTTTATTACATTTTTCGGCTTTTATTTGGAGAAAATCTCATGTAAAAATATCACTTTTAGCCCATTTTTTGATATCTTAAATACAATTTTTCATACCTCTTCTACAGCTCTAGGAAAAATGTACTTATCTGTTCTAGCAGAGTTTTTAATTGTCATCTAAAAAACGATTTTCGTAACGTCTTGTAGAATAGATTATCGCGAAATTCGACAAGTTTTTAACAACCTCTAACAGAGGCCTCAATTAAAGAGGACTGGAATACGTTTTTAAGTAGCCCTGAAAGAACTCAAACAATCTAAAACTCATCGAATGACACTCCTCTAAAAGACGACATAGTTGAAGTAGCAGCTAGTAACCTGGGTGTGCAGTTGGATCGAAGGTTTAGCGTCGGCGAACACCTGCAGATAGCGACTGCCAAAGCTTGACAAACCTATAGGAAATCGCTTGCGCGAATGAGGCCATCTACAAGGATGGAAGGCGCAGACTCGTCGAGAAATGGCAGACGAGATGGCACGGTGACTAATCCGGGAGATGGACACACCGTCTGATCCCGGAGCTCGCCACCTGGCTGGATAGAAAGCACGCTCAAGTCGGCTTTAACCTGGCACAAGCGCTTTCGGGCCATGGTTGCTTTAATGCGTACCTGAGGCGCTTCAAGAAAAGAGACGATGAGTCGTGTCGCTACTGCGGATCCCTTGTGGAAAATGCAGAGCACACACTCTTTGTCTGTGCCAGGTGGGGCGCGGAAAGGGAGGCTGTCGGTCGGGCAGTGGGCGCACAACTCACTCCTGACACGATGGTGTCTCTCATGCTCCAGTCTGAACAGATATGGATGCTTATCGAGGCATTCGTCACTCTAGTGATGACCCTGGTTGGCGCGGCTAGTCGGCCTGCCTAACAGGCGTGTGTCCCGGATGTTTTCCCAAAAAACTGTTTTAGACGCTTAATAGATGATCTTGTGTTACTTGAGTCGAATCATGTTCACTATTTTATTTCTATGCCATTTATGTGTGAAAAATTATATCGCTCAAATATTCATCACGCCTGGCTCGGCAGACGTCAATATGATGGTCGAAATTTTCGATTACATTTTCCGACATTGTTGTTTCGATGGCCCTAATTTCGGTGATAATGTTATGTTAGAGGTCTTGAATTCTGGATGATTTATTGACGTAAACTTCACTCTTCAAGAATCCCCACAAAATCCGGTCTTTAATCGAATATGACTCCATAGCGATAAATGGCAAACATTCGACTAACAAATGGATATGGAGATGTCAAAAAAAAAATGACGTCACTGTCAAATTGACGTTTACTTTACTGCGTCTAAATTTGCGAACCCTTTACCTTAAAGATAAAAATTTATAATGTTCGCAAAACTACTGGCATCGTTCTGATAAAATTCTAAAATCCAGTTGTTTATTTAGTACTGGTATATGAACATTACTATTGGTAAAAATTACCGTTTTTCGAAATGTAGAAAGATTTTTTTAGTTATAATTTAAAGGGTTAGGATAAATTAGAATTTCCAAAAATCGATATGCAGAAAATTGCTTCTGCAAAGGCTACAAATAAAGCAACAGGTTCATTATATCGTCATAGAATTTATGACTATGTAAATTAAAAAATTTTTTTTGTTTACATGTAAACAACACTTAAAACTTTAAACGCGTTTGTCTCATAACCACGTTAAAAAACCTGTATTCAAAAAATAAATAAACCAGTCTTTAAAAAAAATTTGTAAAAAAGCCTTTTTTGTCCTTCTAACTGACCCCACCCACATAAGAAAATAATAAATGTCTGGAAGGCGAACAGTCCATATTGGGCTAATATTTGAACTGTTGTGTATTTTTACCATATCCATTCCTAATGATACGACTTCTCCTTCAATAAAATTAGGTAAGGCCAATTTTAAATAACTTCCAAGTTCAACTCCTTTTTTCAACTAAAAAAAAAATTTATTTTTTGTATTTTATTCCATAATGAAAGCTCGAAAAAATATAAAAAATTTGGGCAAATCAGAGGTACAATGATAATTCCTGATGGCCTGTAAACTTATCGTATTAAAAGTACTGAATTTACAAATATATTATATATAGTAAAGGTTGCTATAAGGTATGGTACAGTCTCATATAGTCATTCTAAAGTTTAATATTTTACAACGAAAAATTACCACCATGACAGGTTTATCCTTAAATTAAACACAGAAAAAACTGGGTGTTATATTTACCCGTTATAAAAATCACACCATTACATGTTATTTTCCCTGGCGGGTTGCGTGAACCGAACTGTTACCGAATTGGGTATCATTTTGGAAACGATTGAGTAACATTTCGATAACAAGACAGTAAACTGAATAAATGGCGCAAAATTAACTCTTAAAATGCTAATAGTGTGATTCTTTGTTGATATCGACCTGATAAACTTAACAATGAAAATCGATAATGTTAGTTCCCAGCTGTAGAAATTTAAAAAAACTTTTAAAGAATTTGAAATCTTTCTGTGCAGTCGACCAGCAATTGAAAGACCGGGGCTCGACTCCCAGCGCAGTCGAAAGTGTCTTTTTTCCAAAGAAAGATTTCAAATTCTTTAACATTTTGAATTTATTTGCAATTCAAAAGTTTGACATTGTCTACGAGGACAGCTCCCCTTGGAAGGGTTTAAGGGAAACCCCGTACAGGCAGGGATTATTGTATTTTATAAAAAACTGCATATCTCGGCCATTATTGATCGTGGGGACTCGTTACGCAGTCCATTCTATAGGGTATTTTCCTTATAATTTTTTCATATGAAAAACCCAAATTTGATTTTTCAAACCATAGGTCTCATTTTTCATTCCAAGTCACATATACTACCAACAGTGAACTTGAAGCCGTCTTCACAACACATGAAAATTCAACATCCTGTATTTTCTACAGCCGGGAAAAAAAATTATCAATTTTAATTGTTAAGTTTACAGGTTTAACAAACAATCATACTACACTGAGAAAAAATTCTGGGCATAGTGACGTGATATATGTAGTTCAAAATGTCCTTAACTACTTTTTGTAGCTGAATTCAAGCAATGGTTGACCCGTCAGTGTAGGTACTAAAAGTGGTTGCCGTAACTAAGCAATGTAGTCACAGTGACTATGTAATTTTGTCACAGTTACTATATGTAAGTATCAACTATAAGGTTATATAAAATCAAATGCATAAAATCACTACGTGGAACATTGTAAAGAGTTTTCCAATAGGAACATAACAATTTCGAATCTTTATATGAACGCACTCTTAAACTTTTTTGATGAACTGGCAATGTCAAAACGTTAAAGTCAACATTTTCATCATGGTAAAGTTCACGAACCAGCAACGTTTGGAAATTATTAAAAATTACTGCCGAAATTTTGAGTCGGTGGTCGCAATTTTAAAAGCGCTTACTCCAATTTTCGGCCCTAATAATCGTCCCACCCGACAGGCTGTGCGTGCTATAGTGGATAAATTCGAGACCAAATTTACACTGTTGGACGTTCCGGTGCCAAAAAGACGTCGTACTGCTCGAAGCGAAGAAATAATCGCAGCCGTAAGTGCATCAATCCAAAATGAGCCAAATCATTCGATTCCACGTCGTTCTCAAGAATTGGGCATCGCTCAAACGACACTGTGGCGTGTTCTGCGAAAAGATCTTGGCCTACATGCTTTCAAGATTAAATTGACTCAAGAAGGCAAATTCGGTGAACGTGTTATCGCGAGAAATGGTCTGGTCGAATGGCCGCCTCGTTCATGCGATCTAACGCCATTGGATTTCTTTTTATAGGGCCATATCAAGTCACTTGTCTATGCCAACAAGCCAGCAACTTTAGACGACCTCAAAGACAACATCCAACGCGAAATTGCCAACGTTCCGGTCAAAATGTGTGCCAGAGTGGTGGAAAATTGGGTCCAAAGAATCGACCGCTGTAAACGGGCTCGTGGTGGAGATATGACCAATATCGAATTTCATTCATAAAATGTAATGCTTGCACTACACCCACAATAAATTTGAACTCAATATCTCAAATATTTTTGTGTTGTATTCATAGATAAAATTGTTATATCCCTATTGGAAAATCCTTTATTTTTCATAGCACCTCTTTTGAAATTCTGATTTTCGGTATCTGTAGAACGGGTTGAAACTTTAAAAGTAGGATTTAAAATCACGGCTTCGACCCGCTCGACACATCAAATCAAATTCTCAAAAGAGTTGCTATCAGTTGCTATTGTTCGATCAAATGAGCGCCTTCAGCGCGTAAAATTCGATCAAAATTATAAGAGAGTCTCGTTCGAAAATATTATACTATTAACCATGTAGTTATCCTTAAGTTCCGCTAGAGTGCACAACATTTTAGAGACTAAATAAAAGAAACCGAAATGTCCCCGGCCCCCAGCGTCGGGGTTACGGTCCTGGCCCTTATCCTCTTCATATTTTTAGAGATGTTTAAGTAGACTTATCCAATTGAGGAAAAAGTTGACCTGATGCAGCCTCTGGAGATGGGGTGGGTGTCATAGAAAGTATTTATTCCTTCTAGTAATTACGGAGGGAGTATAATCTTTTCGAACGAGGCTCTCTTATAACTTCGATCGAATTTCACGCGCTGAAGGCGCTCATTTGATCGAACAATTGAAGAGTGGACATTCAAAAGGGCGTAACCCACATTTCTGAAATTTTACACGGCGGCACAGAAACGTTCCCATTTCGACACCTCGAGATACAGATTTTTGATTTCCAAATCGAAAATAAAAATATTTCCGATTGGAAAAAAAAAATCGTTTGCGCTATTGTATTGACATTAACCTCAAGAATTTGTTTCGCCAAAAAAACGATTTTTGAAAAATTGTGGGTTACGCCCTTTTGAATGTGCACTCTTCAATTATAATTCAAGCCTCGTTCTCAAGATTATACTATTAACCATGTAGAGGTTTAGAGAAAACACGAAGGTCACGATCTTTTTCTTGTACTTTTATGTATATTTGTTTTTATAAATTGCAAAATTCTCGACAATTAATAACACAACATATATTTATTTAACTTATACTGGATTTCTTAAGATTAATTGATAAATTCTAATTTTGGAGCTTCGATAATACTGCTTGTGTAAAACTTTGGTTTTGTGAAATGATAACCCGAGTCGAACTATTGATTCTCTTTTGCTTCTCTTGATACTCTCTTGATTCTCTTTTGCTTCTCTTGATACTCTTTTGATTCTCTTTTGCTTCTCTTTATACTCTCTTGATTTAATGAAAGTACATTTAAAGGACTACGGCGCAATTACCAAGGCGATTCAGTAGCGCTCGAACCAGGCCGTGCAAACCTAATGGAAAGGTGGTGGACCGTTAGCAACTAGCGCCGCGTACAGCACTGCTCATGAACTACCATTATATGTGCACGTGTTAGTGCATATACATGCATACGTAGGTTCTTTAAATGTGTTACAAAGAATATATTCAAATAAAATTAAAAGGAAATTGAAGATTTAGCGCAAAATTGTGAAAATTTAATTCAAGAGTGAGAAGTTATGTTGATATCAACTCACTCTTTAATTACATTTACACAATTTTGCCTTAAATCATGGTTTTCTCGTCATAAATAAAAATCAAAAATATCTGTAATTTGTATTTTTATTTTCAGAAAATATAGTTGCTTAGCACATTTTGCGTTGATTTTTGTACTACAAGATAATCGAACACTTTGTGGGGTCGAGATAGCTCTCTTCGGTATTTGGAATATAGATTAAAAGCATTTAATTTATATGAATATTTGAAATTTATTTCGTAGGTATTTTATAAAATAAATAAAAATAAATTTTATAAAATAAAACTCCAGTCACATGTTTCGCGAAATTGTGGTGGGAATTTCTGACATTGTGGAATTTGTATTGGCAATTCTCAGCTATTTTTACATAAATAATCCTTTGTAATTTTATACTATATATGTACTTGCATCTATATCTTCAGTAACATTTAGACAGAAGTACACTGCCGGTCGAAATTATTTGTTCACTTGTTGTTTCAGCTATTCCTAAAGTGTCTTAATTTTTTATGATAATAAATTGAAATTTTTTTCCTATCATAAAATAAAAAGTTAATAAAATTTTGCAAATAACAAATAAAACAAAATAAAAAATAATAAAATAAACTAAATAACAAAATTGAAGAAATTTTTTTTTCACAGAAAAATTTCTTCAATTTATATTGGAAAATACCATCTAGTTTTAAATAACGTTGGATTAATTCTGAATCATAGGTTGATAAGGTCGATATAGTAGAGTTCCGTTGTCACGTACAGTGATACACTCTTCTAATGATCGACATAATCGACTGAAATGATTTAGAAAAATCAGAAAAAATAACAAAATGTTAATTTTATAAAAAAATATTTCAAAAAACTTGAAATTTCAATCATTCTGAAAAATATTAACAACTCTGAAATTAATTAAGATTTTTAAAAGTTTTTTGTCTCATTTAAATGGTAGATTTTCATAGTATTTTGCTAATTAATCAAGATATTTTCAGATTTTTTTCCTGGATTCTACCCGGCGTCAAAAATGATACAAAAAGGTCATAAAATTTTTAAAATGTGTAGCTACTTACAAGAAATTTTTAAAAACCAATGTGTATCATATTTTAATAAAATTTATAGATTACTGTCTTCATTTGAAAATTTTCGACATGTTTGTACCATGTTTGACCCCAGGGTAGAATCCAAAAGAAAAATTCTAAAAATATCTTGATAAGTTAACAAAATACTATGAAGAGTAACCTTCAAAATGAGACCAGAAACGTTTAAAGGTCTTAATTAATTTCAGTGTTATTAATATTTATTCAAAAAGATCGAAATTTGACGTTTTTTGCAATAGATTCTTATAAAATTATCATTTTGCCTTCAACTTGGGCTCACTAGATGCAAAATTTAAATAATTATAAAAATTAAGACACTTTAAGAATAGCTAACACAGCAGGTGAATAAATAATTTTGACCGGTAGTGTATATACTACTTTTTTAGTTTGGTATCTCAAAATTACGTGCTAGAATTTTATTGTCATTCCTAAGGAAGTTTTAGATACTTCATCGAAGTTTCTTGTACTATTTTATGTAAATTTTCTTACGATTTTTACATTTTTTCACATTTTCAAAGTTTACTTCGAAACAGGGCTCATATATGTAATATTTTATTTATTGCACTTAAAATTTTAGAAATAAAGATCACTAATGAGGACTCTGATCAGAGTCTAAAAGTTTGAAATTATATACAATATCGTATGAAATTAAAAATATTGTTACTTACGTGTGCAAACTGCACGCTACTTTCTTCAAAGTCTCGTGTGCCTTCTGCAGGTTTTTCTACTTCGGGAATAAAAATTTCGAAGTCTGATGGGGAAGAAACACTCGCCGGTTTAATGTTCACATCACTTCCACTCGACACATCACTACACGACGGTAAATTTAACGTCGGAAAAATGTCGATGACAAATAAAAAATTGTCTTTCTAGTACTTCGAGGTATCCTAACCTCGACAAGTAGGGATTTGAGCATGCTTCTATCCATCGTTGTCCGGCATTTTCTTTCTTCGGAAACCGATGAATTGACACATTGTTCTTCCGACCCCTTTTGGAGGTACACCCACTCACAGCACACTGAATTTCGTACTTCGAATTCATTTTAAATGATTATAAAGCGCGATCGCGTACGAATTGTTGATACATATATACAACAATGGCGGAACTCATACGAAGCCGTTCCCTTTGCCGCACTCCGCCCGCTTCCGACAACTAGCGCCGCGTACACCACCGCACATGAACTATCCTACGGGGACACCCAATACATTAGAGGTCGACCTGCCCTGGCTCGAACAGTGATCCCAGAATGCGTATGATTTTTTCTCCCACCACGTTCCCGCGTGTAAGCAATACATATAAACGTGGCGTGTCGATGTATCCCCGCTCCATCGCTTGTTAGCACGCTCGCAAATCGAGAATTGGATGATAGCCACTGCTTCTTCGTTTTCTCTCGGCTTCGCTTCGGCTGTTGGGTTCGGTACTGTTGGTTCGTCGAAAGTCGAGAATTGCCGAGAATGCACGATTACAACTTGTATTTTTTCGCCGGCTTGGCTAATTTCAAGATTTCAAGATTTGGAGGTTGGGGTCGTATTCTGTCACTTTTGTTTAGAAAATTTGACAACTCCAACAAAGGCTTGAAAACATTAACGTTTGAAGTCTTGAAATATGATATGTTAATTACTTTCAGGACATTTTACAGGATGTTTTCGAGTGTGTAATCTGCAGACAATATATGATAAGTTACTGGAGGTCTATAAAGTTTTTATATATTCAATATATTACATAAGAAAAGTGGAGGTTAGGTTTAAAGTATATATTTCATTCTCAAGTCTCAAGTGGTTTTAAATTTTGAAATTTCGTGTTTCATTTTTCAATTGATTTAAAATATTGCAAATTTAGAATAATACCACTTGAGACTTGAGAATGATATATATATTTTAAACCTAACCTCCACTTTTCTTATGTAATATATTAAATATATAACAACTTTATAAACCTCCAGTAACTTATCATATATTGTCTGTAGATTACACACTCGAAAACATCCTGTAAAATGGCCTGAAAGTAATTAACATATCATATTTCAAGACTTCAAACGTCAATGTTTTCAAGCCTTTGTTGGAGTTGTCATATTTTGTAAACAAAAGTGACAGAATACGACCTCAACCTCCAAATCCTCCAAATCTTGAAATCTTGAAATTAGCCAAGCCGGCGAAAAAATACAAGTTGCAATCGTGCATTCTCGACAATCCTCGACTTTCTACGAACCAACAATACCGAACCGAAGAGCCGAAGCTAAGCCGACAGAATACGAAGTGAGAATGGCAATCATATTCCATACAATCATGAATAAATTAAAGTACAGCAATTAATTTTTTTAATTAAAAATTTGTACTTAGACCACATTAAATTAATATTAAATTTAAATGCAAATCCGGTGTAAACTATATTGTTTTTCGACCTGAGCAACATTTCATGACTTTGAATTTCATTGGAAGATTTTTCGATTAACGTTCAAATTTTTCAACAAATTTGCCAGATCAGACAATTGCAAAAATTTTCAAAGTGTTTAATTAAAATAATTACACGTATTTCTCGAATATTTCAAAACAAAAATGGCCTAAAATAAAGATTTATAAGATTTTGTAAAATTGTGGGAAAATTTGAAATGTCTTATTAAATAAGTGGTTGATCTCTAGAGCTTGAAAATCTTTCACTTAATATTTCGATTAGAGACATTGAAAATTTATAGACCGAATTAAGCATAAAAATTTGTTTTGGAGTTTCAAAATCTTTTTACAATGTAACAAGATGAACCAAATACTTTAATTTTTCTGCATATAGCCGCAGAATGAGTATGTTTGTAGTTAAATAATAGTTTGGACACTACAATAATTTTTTCAAATTCCAAACAGCAAGACATTTATTTTAAAAGGTTCGCATACAAAAAATTTGCTTCTGGTATATATACAAAGGATTATAGTTTTCAAAACTGTTGAATATGCAGAATTTTTTTTGTACAAAAACAGATAGAATATATAGAATATACATTTTTCATCTGCAGAATCTACGACATAGCCCGTAAACTGACTAACTGTATTTGTAAAATTAATAGATTGAACTAAAAGAAAATACATTTTCCATTTGTATAATTTGTATATTTAATCTGCAGAATTTACCGATTTTATCTGCGAAATTTACAGGTTTTTATTTGCAATTAGGCTACTAAAACTTGAGATGAAAATATTTCTAACATAAAACTAAGAAAGTAAATTTCAAACATAAATTTTATGTACATCTCTTCTCAATGAAAAATAACTTGCCAACTGAAAATTGTTTAAATGTACGAATCTGTTAAGAAGTATGGAAATTCGTAATTACTAATTGAAGCTTTGATCTTTGAAAAGCTAAAAATGTTTTAAATGTATATATTGATTCAAATTTTTCACATTTAACGTGTTAAAACCCTTAAATAATTTGACAGAATTTTTCAGATATTTATTTTAGGGATATTTTCTAAAAATTTCAAAAAAAGAAATAAATATCTTAAACAACATATTTCATATATTTAAAATTGTCGTATGTTTCGCGCCTCTATTGCACGATGTCGAGAAAGTTGAGAGAAACACAATTCTCAATTTCCACTCAATAACCGACAGCATGAAATCTGAAAATATACGTGTTACAATCGTGCATCCTCGGCAATTCTCGACTTTCGACGAACCAACAGTACCGAACCCAAGAGCCGAAGCGAAGCCGAGAGAATACGAAGAAGCAGTGGCAATCATCCAATTCTCTATTTGCAAGCGTGCAAACAAGCGATGGAGCGGGGATACATCGACAAGACGCGTTTATATGTGTTGCTTACACGCGGGAAGGTGGTGGGAGAAAAAATCTTACGCATTCTGGGATCACTGCGCTCGAATCGTCGGAGACAGCAGACGTGAGTCATAATGAGTTCTGTGTACGCGAAACGTTTTGAAGCGGTCTTCTTGTGTACCCATCCAAAGGGAACACTTATGTCCTATACAGTCGCTGCTAAATACATCAAAAAGTCGAAATCGTTCGTGAAGAAGTGGGTTGAGCGTTATAAAGCCAATAAAAAACACCCCGTGAAGATCCATGTTTGGGGATGCTTCTCATAGCGCGCTTTTGGGTGTTTAGAGCTCTTCACCGCGAACTTGAATACTCAGAAAATGCTCCAAATATATGAACGTGGTCTTCTAAGGTCTGCTACAAAGATGTTTGGAGCCGATACGGCCGATTGGATCTTACAAGAAAATTACGACCCGAAACATCGAAGCCGTCTCTGCACCGCCTGGAAAACAGAAAAGGGCATCACAACTTTGGACTGGCATTCACAGTCTCCCGATGCGAATCCAATCGAAAATGTCTGGAGTGTTTTAAAGAGGAAGCTTGCGGGGAAACGTGTGTTCATCCTGAAACAGCTCTCGCAAAAAATCAGGAAGATATGGCAAGAATTACCAACGGACTACGCTGAAAAATTAGTGGAAAGCATGCCGAAAAGGTGTCTGGCCATTCTGGACAACGATGGGGACTGGACTATCTATTAGATAGTAGCGCCGTAGTCCTTCGAGAGTACTTTTATTTTTTAAAAAAACGTTTTAAAATCTCTAATAGTTTTCGAAAAATCGAGGACTCGCTCTTGTTGAACCCTTTTCATTCTAGTACTTGAGGGTATGTTATGCGTAATGACGTCACAAATGACCAACCATTTTATATTATTTATATTCATCGGGTTGATTAGGACAGAAATGTAAATATAATCATGAAATTGTAGGCAAAAATGAGGAATCCATTAAAAACTCAATCTCCGGTACAATTTGGATTTTTATTTCGAAAAATAAAATTTTTCAAAATTAATGTTTTCAAAACAAAATTCGACATGTACCAGACATTGATACTTTGATACATTCCTCATTATTTTCCAAAAGTCTGCTACTATATTTTCGTTTCTCTCTTAATCAACACGATAAATATAAATAACAATAAACCGTTGCTAATTCCTGACGTCATTAGGAATTATATACTTTTAGAAAAGGAGAATCATAGAGGAGGTAAGGAGAATCTTCGTTGCTAATCTTTAAGATCCTCCAAGGTGCAGAGACGGAAATATCTGCAGGAGAAGAGCACCAACAGAGGATAAAAATTACATTGATTTAAACAGCTAATACGCCTCTTTTGATTCTCTCAAGTCCTCGAAAATGGAGCATCTTAGAGAATCAATAGAGAATCAATAGTTCGACTCGGGAAGCCTGTTGTAAACCTTTGCGAACATTTTGGACTCCGCCGTCCAACCCGCAGTCTTTCTAATAATATCTAGGCTAATACCGTTTTTTTGAGCTGCCGACGTAGCGGCATGTCTCGTCGAATGTACCGAAAATATTGTAGTATCTATCCCACTCTTTGATAGTGTATACTTAATCCATCTACTGATGGTTTGGCTTGACACAGCTCTGTGCGGTTTTTTCGTAGTAATAAATAGTTTATCCGTTCTTCCACGCAGTGTTGACGAAACTTGCATATATTTTATTAATGTCGACGCAACACATAGTTCTGGGTTTGCGCGAAGAAAAGGTAGAATTAATGTTGGTTGTTCCCTACCCGGGGCGGATGTTTTTATAAGATCTAGGATGTTTATTTGTATTTCATTTGTTCTAACGATGACATTTTTTAACTGGATACCTGCTATGGTCTGGGCTCTTTGAGCAGTGCCTAATGAAAGTAACATTACTGTTTTTAACGTTAAGGTAGCAAAGGAAAGTTTTTCTCGGGGGAACAGTTTTGCTATATAATTAAGTGCTATTGAGACGTCCCAGGTGAAGGAATATTTTGGAAATACAGGCTTTAATTTAAAAATGCCTTTAAGGAGTCTCGGTATTAAAGGATCTTCTCCTATTTTGTCAGTGGATCTTAAAGAGATGGCAGACCTGTATGAATTTAAGGTCCCGTAAGAGGCACCCTCCTTGAATTTTTTTGTTAAAAATTTTAAAACCGTATGATTTTTTGGGTTAAAGAAATCTACTTTTTCCCTGTTGCAGAATAGGTTCCATTGGTTTAGAGCCACTTGGTATTGGTCCAACGTCGCTTTGGATGAAGAGGCGATGATTATATCAACTGATTCGGGAGGAGTTCCTTTTCTTAAGAAAGCCTCGATGACAACTTGCCTGCCATCAATTCTAGGGTTTCTACTCTGGGATGAGTCTTTATCCTACAAGGCGATAGTAATAATGAGCGATTTGGTTTTAAAATTAGTGGATCATTGTTTAATAATTCGTAAAAAAGAGGGTACCATGGCTGATTACGCCAGTTTGGGACCACTGCGATTCCGGACGCGTTTTCGATTTTGATTTTCTTCAAAACTTTAATAATTACTGCGAAGGGGGGGAAAGCATGAAATTTTAAATTAGACCAATCTAAAGTAAAGGCGTCTATTTGAAAGGCACTGGGGTCTGGAAATCGTGAACAAAAGTTGATGCATTTTTTGTTTTTATGAGTGGCAAATAGATCAATATCCACCTCGCCGAAGGTGTGGATAATTTGCTTGAATGCAAAATTTGCCAATTCCCACTCTGCGTCGTCATTACTTAGTCGCGACAGAGCGTCTGCTTCGAGATTCTCTTTGGATGGTATGTAGGGGGCAAATAAGAAATTGTTCTTGCTTTCTGCCCATTGCCAGATTTCCTTCGCGAGAGCATGGAGGTTAGGAAATTTTGTTCCTTCCATCTTATTGACATAGGCAATAGCTGTCGTATTGTCGACACGGAGCAGGATTTGGCAATTTTGAATGTCGTTGGCCAAATTTTTTAACGCAATTTTTATGACGAATAATTCTTTATAATTTATGTGCCATGATTTTTGAGTCTTATCCCAGAACCCGTAGGAGGTACTGACGCTATCAGTGGTCCCCCAGCCCGTATCTGAAGCATCTGTAAAGATAGTTTTTGTGTACTGTCCGTCTTTAAACGAGCTCTTAGCGTTCTCAATGCTTCCTTGCCACCACAGTAAATCAGGTATTAGTTCTGTAGGAATTGAAATGTTTGAATCATAATCAAATTTATTAATTGCGAGTACTTTATCCTTGTATCTTACCAATTGCTTCAGATACAACCAACCGTAATCTATACCGGGACAGGCGGCCACTAATTTTCCAATTAGATGAGAAAATTCTCTAAGTGTATGTACTCGGATAATCATAAAGTCTTTTACTAGTTTGCCTAAGCTCAACCTCTTCTCGTTCGTGATCTCGACTATCCGTTTTTCCGAGTCAATCATGAACCCTAAGTATTTGCATCTTTTTGACGGGATTAAGTTGCTTTTGTGTGAATTTATTATAGAACCCAATGATTGTAGAAGAGACGTGGTTTTTCCCACGTTTACGTTATATTTATCAAAGGAATCCCCGATGCAAAGGATGTCGTCTAGGTATATTACCGATGTGAAGTGTTGAGATCTTAGGAAACTCATAATAGGTTTCATAACCTTTGTAAAGATAAATGGGCTAGTACACAATCCAAATGGTAGATAGGTGAATTGGTACAAAATTCCTAGGGATTCAAAACGCAAGAATTTTCTAAATGACTTATGTACCGGAACCAGGTACAACGCGTCAGAGAGATCCAGGGATGCCATATAGTAATTAGAGAAAACTAAATTTCTCGCCATTCTTATGTCTTCCATTTTAAAGTGAGGAGCATCGATAAATTCATTCAGGTGTTTTAAGTTTAGGATAAATCTGTATGACCCGTCAGGTTTAGGAGCTAGGAAATAAGTGGACAGAAACTGATCTTGGCACGGTGAGCAGGTTTCCACCGCTCCTTTTTGAATGGTTAAACCGATGGCATCTCTGTATCTGTCCTGCTCGTTTACCGGAATATTTGTGATTGGTACTCGATTTTGAGTAACCGGCCTGTTAAAGTGTAATTTATAACCGGTGATACATTTCAGAACAAATGGATTATCTGTGATTTTTTGCCATTCCTTAATAAATAACCTCAAACGACCTGCGACGATACTTACATCTTCTATCGTTTGGATCACGTATTGAGGGGTTTGTTTAGTTGCGATTCGTTCTTGTGAAACTGTGGTTTCGGTGTGTAGATGGCTTTTGCGTTGTTCTTCCTGAAGGGAAGGCGTGGTCTGCTCAGAAACCCCAGGCCTGCTTGATTGGGGCCGGGCCTTGAACCCGGACGGGGAAACCAGTTTTTTGTCTTCGAAGGAGTGTTTTGAGTAGCTTGTCTCATATCGGCAGTTATTTCTTCAATTGCCTTGGCATTCTTGAATTTTGTCACCGAATCGCTGCCAAAGAGGTACTCGTCTGGCTTTGTTTTATCGAGGATCTCTTTGGTTGATTTTGAGAAGGCGGGAGTAACCGTTGCTCTTCTTGAAATCGATAGATTTTGATAGACCTCGGCTAGCATTTGTAAGCTATGGTATAACTTTTCAAAAATGTCGGTCGGATCAATACTTTCAGTTTCTGTGATGAGAGTGGAATCTACCTATCCTATTACCGTAATGGCTGAGCCGATTTCATTTTGAGCTCTTCTTTTATACTCGTCCCTTTTCTTGGCTGAAGAAGAAAGTTTGGCTTCAATGGGGGGGTTCATTTTTGGAGCTTCTAAAAATTTTTGCCTTCTATATTTTGCCAATAACTCCTCAGAATTTTCTTTCGCCATACCCTCTTCTGTCCTGAATTTTAGTCTGGATAGCAAGATCTGATGCAGCCCTAGTTCTAGGGATTTGGGAATAGATGGATCATCGCCGATGATGTCCTTAAAGGGTTGGTCGAGTTGGGCTTCTACCTCCTCGACGGCCGGAAGAGGCTCTATAGCTTCTCCTTTTTCCGGTTCTAGAAAAGAAGAAATTAAAATCAGGCTTATTCGTATTCTCAATAATATGTTGCGAGAGGATTTTAGCCCCTGAATACGAAATTATTATTGTATTGCCGTAAGTGCAATCTCAATAACAACTGCGCACTAATATGTCTTGCCGCTCGTGCAAGCTCCATAGTGTATATGGATATTACCTCAATATCTCTTGCCGCTCGTGCAAGCTCATCCGAGAGTACTATATTTTTCTCTAATATGTCTTACCGCTAATGTAAGCTCATTAGAGATGTAAGAAGGCCTGTCGTTTGACCTCGGGGAAGTAAAATGCCGACTTCCTGTTAGCACATGATCGTCCACATTGCGATTACATATGTAGGTTATTATATAATTTTATAATTACCTTGGTTAGTTGATTCGCTGAAATTATTGATAAATTCCAGTAATGGTTCTCTAAACAGGCTTCTGTTGTCATGAAGATAATCAAGTTCCAGTTCGCCATCACTACCGGAAACTTGCTCGTTTTCGGACTGTACCGGCGAGATGTTTTTCTGTTTTATTTCAGATATTTCATTCTGTACGCACCTCAGCTTTCTTTCCAATGACTCTAGGAGTTCTGCGTTCACCCTTTTTCGGCTCATCTTTTATAGTAGAGACCACCGCACAATTCCAAGTGAACGCAATGACGAGCTTTATCAAAACTTGTCTTTACTCTAGCGCACAACAAAAGAATATGAAGAGGATAAGGGCCAGGACCGTAACTCCGACGCTGGGGGCCTGGGACATTTTGGTTTCTTTTATTTAGTCTCTAAAATTTTTGTTCACTCTAGCGGAACTTAAGGATAACTATATGGTTAATAGTATAATCTTGAGAATGAGGCTCGAATTATAATTAAAAATAATATGCATTACTCGAAACAATACACAACGGACTCGACGAGTGCGAAGTTTGCTGCACTGGTTATAATGACTACATTATTCTAGTCATGAGAACTCAACGTTTCAAGTTCTCATATCGAAATTTAAAAGTTAAGGACAATTTCAACGATGTTAACTAGTCGCCATGGGTCAAGTAGCAACAAGTCTCCCTCGTTACAGTCACTTTTTTCCAACTATATTATTCCAAGTCATTATGACCAGATGCTATTTCTCTTTGTGTATCAACATTCTATGTGTTAATTCCGCGCCATTTATTCAGTTCACAGTCATATTACCCAAGAGTTACCTAATCGTTACCAAAATGATATTCAATTCGGCAGCAGTTCACGCGACCCTCCCAGTGTGCTCAGACAGTGTGCTCAGATTTCAAACCGGGGTACCTACAGACGCGATTGCACGCCGTATCTATGTGAGTAATTTTCATTTTTATAACGAGAAATCGATGGAAAAAATATAAAATATCCATCTCTTATCTTAAATTTACCGCAAAAGATATAAGCGCTGACTAGTGACTAATTAATGAAATACTATTTATGTTATCCATACATACGGAAGTGCATATGTCAGATTGAAGGGGCACAAATATTTATTCTGCCTACACGGAGAAAAAAATCTGACTATAATAGTAAGAACACTAGTCATGCTTTTGTAGCAGGTTTCGTTCTTGCTATCCTGGTGAAAAAATCGTACATTTTCAGCAGGGATCCCTTCATGCCAAAAAAGTACTAAGTTTCATGCTTTTAGAGCAGTTGTGCCTTGCGAAAATAGTTCTAACTTCGCCTTACTGTAGTTGCAAGAAACTCATACTGGAATAGGATCAGTTTCTTACAACCATAGTAATAATAATAATAATGGCATGCGCTTGTTTCTTTTATAGTATAAGACATTCCATGCTAAAAATGCATGACTTCATGCCAATAGTGGTAGAGGCTCATACAAATTTCGCACATTAAGTTCGGTGCTTTAATAGGAAGAGCATAGCCTACTATAATAGTTAGATTTTTTTATCCGTGTAGGGTACCAAATTTTCTTAAGCCGACCCTGACCACTTTTACAAATGCAGCTGTATTTAACAAAGGGACCCCTGCAAGTATTACCTCGACAGTTCGACTTTGAGCTCAGAAATTTTTCTGAGATGGATAAGCAAAAAATATTTGACACGTGTCTTGGCTTTTCTCGACTGGGCCTTTGTTTTCGGTTGATTAATTTTCGAAAATTGAGTGACACGCGCTACTGCAGCAAGACTCTACAGCTTCGGGTGGTCCGCTTGACCGTCGGGCCATTGTGATTAGTCTACTAAAAGTTTTAAATGCTCGGAGAATTTCTCAAGAACACGAGCATATGCTCGAGAATATGCTTGACCTTTTTGTGCTCTTAGCATTTACTGAGCATTTAAAATATATTCTTTAAGTCCCCTTCTATTATGTCGCCAAGCGTTCTGAATCACTCTTTACCACTTTTTCAGAGAAAATAGTCTGGTTCGATGTATTTTCCTGTTAGGTCTATGGTATTTACTATATCGCCAATCGCATTTCCGTTAATTTTAGGTTGTCTTCGGCTTAAAACATTTAAGATTTAAACTCATAACCTACAAAAAATCGTTGCACATTGGCCGAAGTAGGGGACATTTGACACTATAAATCATTTTATAGACGTACGTAATACAAAGCTATTAAAACTAAACAGATGTGATTTAATCCCTAAAAAGACTTTCAATAATTAGTACTGTAAGTTTTATGGTCAATAAAATTTGTGTATCTAGCGCATCAGAAGAAAATAAATTACACTAGGTTTATATGGAAATCATAGTATTTATTTTGCGTACTTTACATAAGCGCATTATTTCATTATTTGTACCACACTGTATTTTGCACATTTAGTTAATAATTTCATATTTACTATTTTAAATATACTTTTATTAATTTCAAATTTTAAATGCTCCGTATGAGCTTAAATGCTGAGCACATTCTCAAGAGTATTTGCTATACATAAATTCTCGAGCATTTAAGAACTTTAATTATGATTACAATGCAACACTGTAAAGTCTGGCTGCAGTAGCGCGCGTCACCGAATTTTCGAAAATTAATCAACCGAAAACAAAAGTCCACTCAAGAAAAAGCTGAGACACGTGTCAAATATTTGTTGCTTATCCATCTCAGAAAAATTTCTGAGCTCAATGTCGAGGTAACACTTGCCGGGGTTCCCTTGTAAGAATAGCGACTTTTTCCAGGTTTGTACATTTATTCAGAATATGACACTTGGCGATTTGCGAATATGACTTACTTTGTAGGGGTGCCGTCCCAAGGGAACGTGATTCATCGCATCATAACGAGAGTGAAAGAGAAAAAAGTTCACTTCTGTCTATTCTGTTTCTTTCACTCTCGTTATGACGTAATGCATTAAACTTCCATTTCCACTTTACAAAGTGCAAAGGTGCAATTCACATTCGCAAATCGACAACTGGCAATTTCTGGATAAACTGTCAGTTCGAAGCTGTGACGTTGTGTAAAACCAAATTCCAAAGTAAGAATTCAGTTTTTCAAATTCTATCTACGTAGAGGGATAACTGTACAAAACTATCCACACCAAAATTCACACCCAGTTTTTTCTGTGAAAGTAGTTTAGTAAAAATTTTAAACTTTGGTCATTCATCTTTCTATGTGTTTATTTCTCTCTAAAAAATTAGCATTAATAAAATTTTGTTATCTTCAAAGAAGCATGAAAATTTTGATACTACTTACTACCCCAAGTGAAAAACTATAATGGTTTACTGCTAAATTATTTCCTGAAAAATAATGCTGATTGCCGCTTTCGAAATGAAGAAGTCCAACCAAAGCGTAAATCATTGTAATGTTATTTAATATTTGTAACATACATGGTTTAGGAATTAAAGCATAATGGTCTGTAATCAAAACTCCTACGCATAATTCTGTTTTTAAAGGATCTATGACAGATATAACTGATCTTAGAGCTTCAACTGACAAATGCTTACGGATGGATTCCCAATCTATTAAAGTAAAAAAAAAATCTCAATTAATATACATTGGAGGACACTCAATTTTAGAACAGCAAAAAGAATATGGCCCGAATCTGCATGGAGAAAAATACAGGTAACGAAATCGGGAATGATTTCCAGGCCTCACAGTCCCTTTGGGATAAAAAATAGGGTGTATAGGGACCTTCTTTTTTGCCCATAGGGACCTTTTCTACGCTCATAGGGTACATTTTTTGACAAAAATTAGGTATGAAAGAAAGTTATTGAAAAGAATAAACTCTTGATAAAATGTAAATAAAGACGTAATACTTTTTATTTTAGTAAGTAATAAATATATTCAAATTAATTAGTTGAGTTTGAAAGAGCAGTTGACCGGTAATCAAAAGACTTGGGTTCGAATCCCAGTAAAGTCGAAAGCGTCTTTTTCTCCACAGAAAGATTTTCAAATTCTTTAAATATATTCATATCCTTGTACACAACTGTACTTCACAAATTTTTGGACGTGAGTATTAAATAGGAAATTACCTACATATCACGACTATGTACTCTCTAAATCTGAATCAGACGAATTTTCACTGATTGAATCAGTAATTTGCCTTTTCACTGATTCATCAGTGCAAAAATATTTTCCACTGACAAATCAGTTGATTTTTACTGATTGAATCAGTGAAAAGGTATTTTTCACTGTTAAATCAGTTGATTTCCAATCAGGTAATCAGTGAAATTTGACTGATTTACAGTAGCCTCTTTTTAGCTATTTGAATCAGTCAAATTCCACTAATAATCAGTAGATTTTTACTGATTCAGATTTATAGAGTACGTAAGACTAATTAAATTAAATTTCAATTAACTCTCAAAAAAATTTCATTTTTTTAATATGTTTTATACTTTGGCTAAAGAATGAATGTTATTTCTTTAAATTTCAGTCTTTTCATTAATAAGTATACTTCTAATAACACAATATGAGTTTTCTTGACTTAATTTTAAGTTTAAATAAATTACTAATACAATACTACTGTATCAGTTACATCTATAGACTTCTTTTTAAATTCTTACACTGAAAAAAAAATTTATCCAACAAAACTTTTTTTGTTATCCTGACAAAATATTTTGTTGTCCCAACAAAACATTTTGTTTAACCAACAAAATTTGTTTGATATAGCAAAATGTTTTGTTGGCACAACAAAAGAATTTTGTTAGCTAAATACTAACCAAATATTTTTGTTGATTTGACAAAACTGTTTTCTCAGTGTAGGTCTTTTAAATTCCGAATGATATTTATATCATTATTGCGATAGTTTTACCTATTACACCTAACATTAACAAGTCGTTCGTCGCTGATGTTATTGGCTGAGGCAGTGCGTACATTGACTAATCATAATTTCTTGAATAAAAGCGCTCGAAATTTAAATATTATTTAATGACAGTTTCAAAATAGTGAGGTCATTAGAAGAATGCAATGTTTGTATACTTCGATTTTATACAAATTTTAAAAAATGCACACTAATGGCTGAAAATAAGGTACTTTAGGGACCAAATCGTGAAAATAGGGGACTTTAGGGACCTCAACTGAATATAGAGGACAATAGGGGATATAGGGACCGGTCTATGAGGCCTGGATTTCTGAAATTTCTGTTAAGAAATTTCACGTTTGGTTCTTTTCAACTTTTTCTTTTTCATTGGCAAGTGATATTACTCTCTCTTCTGTTCATCAGAGAATCAGTTGGGAAAATGAAATGTAACATCTTTTTACAGAAATTTCAGTAATGAATTCCAATTTTCTTATCTCTATTTTTCTCCTTGTGGCTTTATCAATATAATGTCTAGTTTTAAATATTTGGTTTCATAATATTTACGGTACACTATGAATATTCATTTGTGAAATTTTACCCAAAATTGTTGACGTGGTAACTTCTATAAATTTTCCTGTGGAGTATTTCTCAAAATATTTGGAATATTTTCGAGATTTGTGAAAGTTCCCTAATAGATATCTTATGTTCTTTATCTATGTAAACTTACTTCGTAAAAGCTCTACACACATGAGAAAATAAAGCAGGTGCTCATACGAGATGTGTTCAGAAAATAACGGGAATTTTTTAATTTCGCGGGTTTGGAGTCCTATTGTCAAAATTTATTTTGTCTTATGTTGGTATACATGCCCCTGAAGTATGATAAACAAAAACAGCGGCGAATGAAAGTTGCTCAGGAGTCACTAAATGAAGTCAATGACGATGCAGAATTACTGAAACGTATTATAACAGGTGACGAAACATGGGTTTACGGATATGACGTCGAAACTAACTTGATACAAATTCTTTGATCCATTTCTTTTAACAAACGAAAATCGCCGAGCTCATAACAACACGTCTAATCTTAGCGGTTGCCACAGACAAAGTAAACAATGAATACAGCTGAAGATTTTATCATACTTCGGGGGCATGTATACCAACATAATAAAAAAAAATTTGACAATAGGACTCTCCAAACCCACGAAATTAAAAAATTCCCGTTATTGGTTTTATGTGAAAAAAGACTCGAAATTTTCATCATATCTTTACATTTTGAGACCCCCTTAGTCAGAAAACTCGATTTTTACAAAAGTGTCTGTCTGTCTGTAGTAATAGTAGGTCATATACTCGATAACTCTCGATAGACTTCTCGGATTAAATTGAGCTTTGGCATACTTTATCAGAGCCGTAAAAGTCGGGACAAGTTCGTTAACCAGCCACAACCGACCAAAATTGTAAAAATTAAACTAAAATTAGAAAAATTACAGTATGGCAAAACTTGAAAAAAGTCAATATCTAAATTCCATTTTCCCGTTAACTTATACGAGATACGACAAAACATCATCATACAAAATTGTTTACTACAAAAATATCTACAAATCTGAATGGACACATTTTTTTATAATATGCGTATTTTTATTATAATTTAAAAAAATACTATTGAAAATCGAAAATTCAAGTTTTTAACAATAATATGTGAAATACGAAAAAAACGTAAGAATGCAAACTTGTTCACTTCAATAAGGTCTACAAATTTTGTCTAACATAGTTTGTGATAAAATGTCTATTTTTCGTTTGAATTTTAAAAAATACGATTAAAATTCAAAAATTTCACTTTTAAAACGAAATATGTAAGATACAAAATATGCGTTAAAGAAAAAATACCAATTTTTTCTATGTTGAGATAATTGGAAGAAAATAGATTTTTTTAATCATTTAAATTATTAGAAAATTACAAAAATGTATACCAGAAAATCGAGCGCGAGCGTCATGATGAGAATGTGCTTCTTAAGGCTGATGGAGTCTTAAGTAAATTGAATTTTCTTTTCATTTAAAATCAAAAACAAATTTATTAACTTCAAGAAAATGTAAATCACATTTACAATATTATAAAATTGACTTAAGCTTCAGTATCAAATTACGTTTTACAATTATTGCAATTTTCCTAGGCGAAGGTATCGACTCTGGGATCAGCTCCTCTTATTGACGCCATATTATATTTAAATATATTCAAATGTACATTTTTAATAATAATATGAACAAAATAAAATAATTCAACAACAAATTTTTTTTTTCATTTTGAAAATTATAATTTCCACGTCTTTAAATCATTATTTATTTTTAAGGTTGTGTTAGCATCCAACCGAGAAATTTTAGTAAATTTAACTAGAAATATGGAAATCTTAAATGGAATAAATTAGTTAAATTTACCGGAATATAACAATGAATGTAATGAGATATTTTTTACTAGAAAAACTACCGTAATATCAACAAGAAAATTTTATTACATTAACTGGAATAAGAGATCAAAACAACCGAAAAGTATTTACCAGAATTTTTAACATTTTTAACCGCAATTACTAGTACGGCTTTCCGTAACATTTTTTTCCGGTTGAAATAATCGGAATTCTGTTTGTTTTAAGCAGACATTTTCTGCACGGAGAAAAATATTCGAAGTAATTTTACTCAACTTCCGATCAAAGTTGGGACATATGGGCAAGTTAGACGTTATTTTGTATCACTGTAATTATTTGTGATATATTAAATGTTCAAGAATGAATCAATGTTGAGTAAAAATCAGTAGTGTACGGTGAAGTATAAAAGCGTGCATTAAAGATTTCTAAAAATATATATTATATTATATATTATTATTATTAGTAATCTGCGCCTTGAAAACACATAAAAAATGTTTAATTTGAAAAACGTGTTGAATTTTCAGCATATTAATGCTCCAAGTTATTATATTTAACAATCGATAACAGTTACAAAAATACTAAATAAAATTGGAGTTTATTTCAGCCGGAAGTTATTTATTTGATCACAATAGATCGAAGTTAACGCTTCTGGCATAATTATTTTTCAAATATTTAGTACGCAAAATTTTCGATTTAATTCATTTAATGGAATTTTTTAAATAATTAGGTATGTTAAAAAGTTCTATTTGCATTAGAGGAGAATCGTACTCTAGTCACGACACTTACTCTCACAAGTTCTGAATAACTCTTGCAGTCACTATATAACAAAATTCCAAGTTTTATGTCTCAGAATTGTAAGCGAGCGTGTGCGTGATTCGACGAAAGCGTATCGTCCTATATATATAAGTTGTTGTTATTTTTTTTTGTTGCGTGAGGAGGAAAAATGGCGAAATCTTTTATAGATGTAGTACAGGCATAAAGATATTATATATAGAGCAGACAAGCCAGCCTGAAACCTGTCAGCTCGGGCGAGAGAGAGTGAATTTTGGGTTAGGCTGTCTCTCGCTAATGCCGAGGCTAACGCGGTACGCGTAGATAAAGACAGAATAACCTCCCATCGTCTCTTTCTTTCGCTCTCACCGAGTTTCCAGACTGACGTTGCCACTTACAGAGTGGCCTATGGCTTGTCTGCTCTATCTATAATATCTCTATGAGTACAGGACTCTCCTATGGCGAGGCTAGGCGTACCTGTTAAAACCAAAAACCCCCTCTCTCGAACCAATTGGGCTTTAAACTTCACGGGCGACTGGCTCCGGCTTATAGCCGGGTACGACTCTTTCGTCATCCGTTCGCCCGGAACATTTGTTGATGTCCTGTCGTCGACAACATTTTACTCAACTCCTTACTTTTTCCCATGTAACGCTTATTGTTATTCACTTTGGGTGAATTAGGTATTTATCAAATTCATTTTACTCGACTAGAATCTAATAGATGTTCAAATGTCCTTATAACCCATGTTTAATCGACAGAGTCGAATAAAATTACTTTAACTATTTTTCTCTGTGTGAGTGTGTTCAAGAAAAGCGAATTATTTGCTTAACTGTTTCGTATCTAACTTTTTTCAGGGAGATTAGAAACAAGGTCAGAGTTAAATACAGTACATTAGCTGTATTATAAGCTAGAGGCAACAGATATTCTGATTCAAGATGAATAGTTCTGCCAAAGTAAGGGAAGTCTGCTGTCCCTCGCGAGCGACACGGATTTTGTACCAAAGCCGAAATAGTAGTTGCCTTGAGAGTACGAAAACTTTCATGCTCGTATATCTATACGATTCATTTGTAATGAGTTGTATGAAACAGCTTTGAGCATAAACACTGACATTTTTTAGAATAATTTAAATCTTTTTACTAAAATGTATTTTAACCATGTAAAGAGGTTAAGTTTAATATATAAATATACAAATTATACTTGTAAAATGCAGAGGTTATGGCCAGGGGCAACACATTTACATAGATTAGATTTGAGTAATTTAAAAGTCCTTTATTTATTAAGCACAACGCTTGTACCTAAAGGGACAAATCACATGTCAGAATTTTTTCCGTGATACAAATCAAATTGAATTTAGCAATTACGATCTGCCATATTGAATTCGCCATCTTGGATTTTAGAAGATTTCAGAATATGAATTCATTTTCGCATTACTAGCATAATTTACAAGTAATTTCAAGAGAAATGAATATTAAAAAAAATTACTCTCAAAATTATGCACATTTTAAAAATGCTGTGATTTTTGAAGATTTTTGAGAGGGTGCGTACAAGGGTGGGGGAGGGGGGGGGGGGTGACTCTAAGAGATTTGGTGATTTTTTTTAGTTAGTCCTATCTTTAATATTCAAAAGAAGCCCTTAACGAACATTCTGCGTTAATTTTTGAAAGTAGTGGTATATATTTACGTTTACATATTTTTTTATATACATAGCCAGGCACGAAAGGTTTAGAGCAATAAAGCAACTCTTTTCAAACATTTCGAAACTTTGAAATTTTGCGATATACACATAGTAGTCGCCGAAAGTAAACAAATTTAAGCAACTAATTCGCCTCTCTGAAAACAGATATATTTACAACACTAATAAAAAAGATAAGACTATCTGCATTTTGATATTCACTGAAAAAATCATATTTTAGAAAAAAGATAAAATATTAGTGTCTTCATAAATTATGAAAATATTACGAAATATTTAATATTTATCAACGTTCTTGTGTCCGTTCTGACAACAAATATTTATAAAATTTGTTCAAGTCATGACGAAATTTATATCTAGATTTTTTTGGAATTGTAAAATTTTAGGAGTAAAAAAAAGTTCCTTAGTGACTTTTATTTAAGTGCCCAAAATTTCAACTCAATATCTTATCTAGTGGTGTGCAAAAAGATTGGATTCGATTTTAATCCAATATTGGCCTCCGTCGAATGTGACGTGAATGTGATGAAGACGAGAGAGCTCAATGAGCGTCGAGAGCGAAAGAACGGGGAGAGCCAGTAGAAATTGCATCGGGGCCTGCACTCACGGTCTTGCGTCTCGGGCGGACTTCGCTGTCCGCGTCGTTCGGGGGAGGAATCTTTTTATTCCTCCCCTGGCTGGCGCGGCTAGTCGGTTGGCCTAACGGGCGTGTGGCCGCGGATGGGAGTCCCAGGCGAACAAATGACGGAAGAGTCGTACGTGACTTTAAGCTGGAAGCAACCGCTCGCAAAGTTTAAAGCCAAAATGCGGTTTTGCGGGTGGTGTATTGGTTCGAGAGAGGTGTTTTTTGGTTTTAACAGGTATGCCTAGACCCGTCCTAGGAAAGTCCTGTACAACGTATTCAAACAATTTTGCCATTTTTCCTCCTCACCAAAGAAAAAAAAAATAAAAATGTAATATCGGATTAAAATCGAATCGAACTGTTTTCAACGCGTATTTCGTATCTCACATATTTTGTTTAAAAAATGAAATTATCAAATTTTAATCGTATTTTTTAAAATTAAAACGAAAAATAAAGATTTCATCAGAAACTATGTCATGCAAAATTTTTAGACCTTATTGAACAATTTTGCATTCTTACGTTTTTTTCGTATTTCACATATTATGGTTAAAAACTTGAATTTTCGATTTTCAATAGTTTTTTTTTAAATTAAAAAGAAAAATACACATCTTATAAAAAAATTTGTCGATTCAAATTTGTAGATTTTTTTGTAGTGAACAATTTTGTACAATAACGTTTTGTCGTATCTCGTATAATTTAACTGGAAAATGAAATGTAGATATTGATATTTAGTAGAAATTTATGAGCACTATCAGAAACCAGTAGTAGAATTCTGGATTTTTCCAAAATATTTTTTAGGAAAACACAAAAAATTCTCTTATCTGAACAATTTTGGTCGGATATGGCTGGTTAACGAACTCGTCCTTACGTATCAAATTACAAGAAATAAACTTATATGTGACCTGCCACAAGAAAAGGGACCTAATGCGGCATAGCCGAGTTTTACAAGAGAGCCGAGTGAAAGGTTGCTGAAATCATGCATCTCAGGTAGAATTGGGCGATCCACAGAAAGACACGCTCCACTTACCACTACAAAAAACACGCTGCCGCGTCTATGAAATCTAAATGTTCGTGCGAATTCGGCTCCGCTTGTCCTTTTCTAACATAAAGAAAGAAAGAAGAGCAGAATCTGCCCGAAGAGAACGACACCCGCGTATGCACATGGACACGATCAAGCATCAGGTGTGAGTAAGTGGAGGGGTAGGTTTTTCTCTGCTCGCCGAGAGCAGTGATACATCCGGTTTCGACCGAACTTTACAATGATTTTTCGGTAACGATGAATCTTCAAAATTTTTTTTGAAAAACACCATTCGATAGAGCAAAAGCGATTTTTCTATTATACACTCGAGATTCCCTATAACGAGAAGCTCGAGCATCGGAGACCTCTCTGTAACGAGCGCGAGAGGGATCCCCTCCATATCCTACTTGTTGCTACGCGCTGTTATGCGCATTATATAATGCGCGCAGTCAGTCTGTCAGTGAGGCTATGTGAATAATTTATTTACATAGTTAAAAGTGTATAAAAAAGATTTCTGTGACTATTGAACATGGATTAACTTATTTGACGGTATGTACTCGAAATACTAAAAATTTGTGATTAATTCATTAATTTGTGATAAAAGCCATCAAACTCATTGATTACTGTTTCAAATTTTTTATGAACAAAATTTTTATGAATATGGGTCAATACAATAATAGACATGTTATCAAGCATGTCACTTTGAAAAATAATTACCTTCATCATCCATTGGATAAACGACCGCAAAAAGTATGAAGAATACAGTAGCTTTCAGGTATTTCATCTTCGTCAACTCACGAAAAATTGTGGCTATTAATTCTGATTTGAATTATATGATTATACTGAGAAGAATGATAAGCTGAACTTAATCCTTCACGAAACACAATGAAGATAAGAAAATCGAAATTGATTACAGAAATTTAAATATTTTACTACTACTTAAGAGCTTAGCCCCACTACGTAGCAGTTACAAAAAAATTTTTTAAGTCTGTGAAACCAGTTATAAGTTTCTTGTATGTGTATGTATATGTGTATGTGTATATAAGTTTCTTGTAACATGACAGTAAACTGAATAAATGGCGAAAAATTAACACTTAAAATTTTGACAGTGTAATTCTTTGTGACCTAATAAACTTAACAATGAAAATCGATAACGTTATTTCCCGGCTGTAGAAATTAGGAAAAACATGATGTCAAATTTGAATTTTGGAAAAATAACAGACATTCGACAACAGTCTTGAAAATTATTATTTGTAGGACTTTGTTTCAATACATACATATATGTGACTTGGAATGAGAAAAGGGACCTATGGTTCGAAACGAGACTCGGGTAAAACGAGATCGAAGGTTTTAATCGTCCGAGAGGGTGGGGAACGATTATTATTGTCTTATCAGATGGATTCACTAAATTAACCATTTAATGATAATATCTTCGTAAATAATTGTTGATAGCAGACTTTGTCATACAACCTTGATATAATTTGCGAGAACTAAGACATTTCAACAGATCCGGCCAAACAATTCTCGAGGTAAGAGAGTGCCGTCTATGAGTCATAAAAAACCAGAACATTGCTCATTTCCGAACGACTAGAGTAATGGGTCGCTCTAGGGGTAGCATAGAGCTCATCTGATAAAATCGAGGTAAATGATTACAATGACAGACCATATCTATCGTTATCCCGCTCCACGTAAAAGTCGAAGCCCACCCGACCACTAACCGGATGCACGGATCCATCCGTATAAATGATGGCATGATCCGGATAACGTTCTTCAAGGAACAAGCCGTCATGCCCAGGATGTCCCCCAAACCCAGGAAGGCGCAGACAAAAGATGACCTTAGGAATCTAAAACGCGATGCAGAAGTAGACCTCTCCACCAGCAGTTCAAGCTTTGGAATAAGCGAAATTCCCTTCCAGGAAAAATTCCTAATGATAAATCAATTATTAAGAAGTTTGCGCCTAAGCTCGAGGGGGGAGGGGGGGGCTCTGCAGACTCTGAGAGAACTATAGAGATGGGGGTAGACCGCATGCGATTGGCCACCAGGAGCAAAGATGGAATAACGACCCAGAAGACTCTAGCCAAGATTCGAATGATATTGAACGATTTAATTGCTCTCTTTAAAATCATGCGAACATGGTGAGCCCAGGTAAAACTGCTCCTTGCGTAGAGAAACAAGTCATCCGCATACATGGCGTAACGTATTCCAAGTGGAGGGATGTCAATTAGACGGCTCGTATAGATGTTAAACAAGATTGGAGACTACTGTCTCGTGGCACTCCCACGCCAAAGGTTCTGGCTCCAGGGTCATCGGCGGAAAAGCTCAATTCCCTCTGAGACGTAATGTAGGAAATAAAGTTGTGAATTCCGCTCGACAGTCTCAGACAGCGCAGTTGATCAAAAAGAACCCCTGGCAACACCGAGTTAAAAGCCCCCTCAATGTCCACAGAGACTGAAGCCACTGATTCGCCACTCCCAAAGCCTTGCAGTATATCAGTGGACACCATGGTAACCGCGTCCATAGCTGACCTGCCCCTTCTGAAACCAAATTAGTAATTCAGGATCCAATTGTTACGCTCCGCCTGATGTTCCAGCCTTCGGTGCATCATCCTCTAAGACAAATTTCTCAAAGAAGAGGTCAACGAGTTTGGTAGCCTTTGCCCCCTAGTTTCGGGATGAAGATGACATAAGTATCCCTCCAGGAGGTCGGGAATATTGAAGCCCAAAACATAAGGTCAAACAAAGAGAGTACGAGCGACCTAGTTCGACACGAGAATCTCTTCAGGACATCATATGAGACACTATCCAGCCCTGGAGCAGACTTGGCCCTGTATGCCGCCATTGGAGAATCGAGTTCTTTTCGAGTGAATAACTCGTCGAGGGACTCAATGCCCACGCCACTGCCTCTCAGGAGAATGTCTGCCGGTGAGACATCCTCACGAACCAAATCGTCCCTAAGGGCCTTAAATTCGGAAGAGTTCATGCCCGTAAGAATATTGGTTCTTAATGCTCCCGATCTTGAGGAAAGAGCCCTGAGTGTAACCCAGATTTTATTAATGCTCTGCGAAGGGTCGAGAGATTCACAGAACAGACGGAAGGAAGAGCGCTTTTGCCTCCTCAAGATCTTAACTTCAGCATCCACCCTCTTAAATTCAGATTGTCTTTCCACTGTATGGTCTCTGTAGTGTATGCCTTATAGCAGCTTTTTCTCTCCCTGGTTTTGTCCTCACACTCCTTGGTCCACCATAGAGGTTGCAACTTTCTCCTTTTCGTCGAGCCATCTCTCCTAGTACCCCCAACTCGAGGAGGTGCCTCAGGACCGCTCGAATGAACTCATCGTAAACTACAGATGGTAGTGCACCTGACCATTAGGACCTCGTACAGACGTGATAGTTAGCCTTCAATACGCTCATGAAACTCAGATCAATACACATCGGTGATAGTGATACGACACGACGGCTTAGGTACAGCGGAAACAGATGAAGCCAGTTTCAGGACCATGGGGAGGTGGTCCGATCCAAACGGGTCCGCGATCACCTCAACACTTGCAAGATGAGACAGCGACAAGGGACAAAAAAACAGATCAGAACATGAGTAGGACGAGACGATAAGCGATTCAGGCGGGGTTTAGGCACAAAGGAAAGCAAAAGGTCCTTGAACTGTGGCCAGAACAACCCCCACGCAGTCTACGTCCCCCCGCCGACCCGGCATAGTCACGACTCTAGACACCTGAAAAACCCGACTAGCCAGTACAAGCACCCCGCCACCTTGACCATCTAGCTTGTCTGCTCGGTAGGACAAGAATCCCGGTACCTCCTAGAAATCCCCTGGACTCAGCCACGATTCTATGACTCCTAAAACGTCCATACCCTGTGTACGGAGTAATGACTCAATTTCAGGCCTCTTATTGTGGACACTATGTGCGTTCCATGTGGCCAGCCTAAACGGAGACCCACCCTGGGTTAAGGCTAATGACCCCATAACTAGAAAGGAAGGACACAACAATCACTTACACAAAATCACGGGCCGCCCATGATCCGCTTAACCTAATTCAACATATTCAACAATTAAGTGCTCAGATTTTCTCTGGGAAGTGAAGAAGAAATATGAATCTAACACGCAGTAAATTACCAGAATATTAGGAATGAACAAGACGACAGTGCTGATGAGAGCGTGAGTTAGCCGAAGACGTGTCTTCTCCACCCGAATGTACCGAAGAAGCGCCCACATCAGACCCCAAGGAATAGTTTCGGCTCGTTTTCCAGGCTTCCACTGAAAAGAGGGGCTTTGATATGTTCCTACTCAGAAGCAGGTTTTCGGCTCCCTCATATCCACAGTGTGACAGTTTCATGTTAATGTAGTCGCGTGAAAGATGCTTCTCCGAGCTATACTCACAGGTAGGACGAGTGCACTAGCACTGCTCCGAGGTGTGCCTGAAACGCTGCCAACAAAAGCAGCGCTTGGGAGGTGGTATAACCGGTGTCGAGTCAAATGCCACATAGGCCAGGCTTAATTTCCTCGGAATGTTAATACTAGAGAACAAAAACTCCACTCTATCAGAAGCCGAGCCGTCGTCCAAGGTGCGACGACTAATGGTTAATATGTTAAGGAGCATGTCAGGATTAAGTCAAGAACTCAAATTAGAAGCCCAATATTCAGTCGGCATGTTCCTGGCAAACACGTTTTTCTGCATAAGAGGCGCCGGAGTGTAGGCGTAAAACCCAAAGTCCTGTAATGCAGGGGAATCGACCAAGATATTAGCGGCCTGCCATCGCTCACAGAAGACCTTGGCCTGATTGCGGCCATTGGGAAAGATCTGCCTCTTTGTGTCGCTGATGAGTGAATCGATCAAGTCCCCCAAAGCTATCAGAATAAATCTGCGCAAGGTCTTACCCAGTATTATAGATTCCAAGAGAAAAATGAAAGGGGGGGGGGAAGAAAGTGTTGTCAAAGCCAGTATGCAGTGAGCCGTCAAGGCCACTCCAAAACAGGGGACCCTGTAAGCCTAGGACAGCGCCACCGCCCAACCCCATGGAAAGGGGAGCACTTCCCGCAACATCCGAGAATACGCGCCCCAGATCGATCGAATCCCCATGTACAGAGCAAGAACCATTCGTTTCACAGACTGGAGCCCACCCCGGCTCTCTCTTCTTCAGCTCCCCTACTCTATCTACAGGGAGTAGAGATGATATAACATCACTCTTACGCTTCTCGCGTAAACATAAAACTAAACTTAATACATGCAAGCAATAATAGTTATAGTAAAATAGATTATTATTAAGGACGTTCTCTTGAAAATCACTTTTCTTTAGATTTCTTTCAAACTTCGTAAATAAGTACTTTTTACCATGATCTACAAAGCGGTAAAAAGATTAGCATCAAGACCGGTACTTAAAATCGAGAAATTAAACGCTAAAGTTGAATCTCTTAACACGTGTTAGATAGGCGTAGTTCAGTTTGGCGATACCTTTCTTTACATTAAAAGCACAATTTTCTTTAGATTTTTTTTGGAAAACTAGTATATTATACTAGAGATTATAAGGAATCGTATGCCATCATAAAAAATACGTGTACCGGCACTACTTTTAAAGATATACGTTGTTGAAACTCGCAGTTGCATAAATTCTTAGCCGGCTTGCTGAAGCAAATATGGTGACTTGGCAACACAGTATCAACAGCGCGCGCGTACGCTTACATTTGACATTGCTTCCAGAGCTTTGTTTTTACGAGCAGCTGATTTTTGTGAAATAAAAAATCCATTTTTGTTGCGAAATTTATTATAAATCTTATTAGTATTTACAAACTGTCAATAAACTCATAATATAACCTCTCTCACACCATATGCTTTCGACTCGATATGAGAAAGACAGGAAAGCGGTGTTGCTAAATCCACAAATCGACGCAGAAGACACATTTTGTTACTTTTGCGCATAAATGGTGCTCAACTCATTCGGTTAGAAAGCTTAACAGTAATCCCACTACCTATAATAGAGTAGGATGAGCACATCTACGGGCAAGAGAACGTCCTTAAAATATTAAATTTGGAGGCCATATATTTACATTCTGTCAAATAAGTACCGAGAATTGGTTAATAATACACAAAGTATTTATTAAATCTAACTTTTGTTTTATCGCGTTCAAAATAGGCTCCTCCCGAAATAATACACTTATGCCAACGTATAATCGAATCATCAAAATATTTTTTAAACGCATTTTCCGGAATTGACTTTAGTTCTCGCCGCGAATTCTCTTTTATATCTTCTATCGATTGAAAACAGGTGCCTCGAAGTGGTGATTTGAGTTTTGGAAAGAGAAGAAATTCGTTCACAATGATAGCCTTGTGAGATGGTGCGTTATCGTGGTGCAAAATCCGTGAATTTTCTTTCCAAAAATCGTTTAAAACTCCTTTTTTCAGTAAATTCTCTCGGTTTAGCTGGGCTGTAACAGTTGTAGAATCCTCAATCAGGCCATTGTAATTGGAACCTGTACGGGTGCTCGGAACATGGCGTCAAAGCGTAGCCAGAATTGGAAGATATTATGTTTTGCCAGATTCACAATAACTATGACCACTTGAACACATCGGTTGTATTACACCATGCTTCTTATCACTGGAGAATTAACAAAAAGGAACTACCATAGGCGCGAATCTATTCACGCCGCAAACATCAGCAAAGAACATTCATCAACTACCGAGGTCGAAACGCAACTCTGCGGCAGTGATCCCAGAACGTGGGAGCTGGCGGCCCCCACCATAGATGCGACGAGCTCATTGTGTCTTCCTCATTCAACCAACCTATGGCAGTCGAGCGAGGAAGAAGCCATGAGCTGGTGGGGACTATGGTGGGGGCCGCCAGCTCCCACGTTCTGGGATCACTGCTCCGCGGGGAATCATATAAACTGAGATTTAACTGTATTTTTCAATGGATGATTTGATTGTTTTTATATTTTTGAAATCGTCGTTAATTATTATATATCTATTGAAGAAATTGTTTAATTTCTTAAAATGATGTGAAATTATTTCAAATCTCAACATTGAGGCTAGGTTATTTGTATATAGAAAAGACCATTTCAATGGACAATTTCATGTAAATCAAAAAAAACTTGAGGTAGTACGAGCAGGGTACCGGGTGGGGATTGACCGCTGCGGGCGTGCGGTAAAGAGGTGAGGCTGATCACGTGACCCCAGATGTACGTATAGCAACCAAAGCCAGCTAAATTTTCTAAGAAGCTGACCTTTTTTTAAGGACGTTCTCTTGCCCGTAAATGTGCTCATCCTACTCTATCATAGGTAGTGGGATTACTGTTAAGCTTTCTAACCGAATGAGTTGAGCACCGTTTATGCGCAAAAGTAACAAAATATGTCTTCTTCGTCGATTTTTGCGATTTGGCAACATCGCTTTCCTGTCTTTCTCATATCGAGTCGAAAGCATATGGTGTGAGAGAGGTTATATTATGAGTTTATTGACTGTAAATACTAATAAGATGTCTAATAAATTTCGCAACAAAAATGGATTTTTTATTTCACAAAAATCAGCTGCTCGTAAAAACAAAGCTCTGGAAGCAATGTCAAATGTAAGCGTACGCGCGCGCTGTTGATGCGGTGTTGCCAAGTCACCATATTTGCTTCAGCAAGCCGGCTAAGAATTTGTGGAACTGCGAGTTTCAACAACTTATATCTTTAAAAGTAGTGCCGGTACACGTATTTTTTATGATGGCATACGATTCCTTATAATCTCTAGTATAATATACTAGTTTTCCAAAAATATCTAAAGAAAATTGTGCTTTTAATTTAAACAAAGGTATCGCGAAACTGAACTACGCCTATCTAACACGTGTTAAGAGATTCAACTTTAGAGCTTAATTTCTCGATTTTAAGTACCGGTCTTGATGCTAATCTTTTTACCGCTTTGTAGATCATGGTAAAAAGTACTTATTTACGAAGTTTGAAAGAAATCTAAAGAAAAGGGATTTTCGAGATAACGTCCTTAAATAGCTTTTCAATAAGTCCGCGACTACGGTTTTTTTTTAAATTTCTTCGTCGAGGTCTTGGCTTTAAATTAAGTAGCTTTTTTTCATTTTCATCGACAAATTTGGGCCAAAATTATTAAAACATTTCATCTACCCACCACTTTGCCATAAAACCAATGTTTAATATGCTGACTTTTGAAGTCGATTATTTGTTTAAACAATCGGCCAACCCCCCTCAAATTTTCAGAATTTGTTTATTCGTATTTGAACTTCACATAAAATAAAAATCAAGTCTTTTGTTCGAAGATGCTACCGTGCTCGTACCTACCTTAAAAGTTGTACTTTCACCTGCTTTCGCATTTACCTGACGATGTGGTGCAACTACACTCCCTACCGGAAGGAGCGCTGTGTTTCTTTGACGTAAGTCAACTGCTCCCCAAAAAAGGGGCAGTTGCTCACCCACAGAGGGAATGCAGCATACCCAATTTTATTTCCGTGTAGAATCCCTTGCGGACCCGGTTGAGAGAACGGTCAAAGAATACTCTGGCTGTTCTCTGATTGTTCTCTGACCTCGCAAAAACATTTAAAGCATTGCAATTATGATTCTGCGATGAAATTTGAATTAGCAGGTGTATGAATAAATACAGTAATTTTATTTTTCATCGATAAAAACTATAAAAACGTCGTATACCTGTTATTGACGGCAGTGCAGTGGTTCACGATTGGCGAAACGTCTCCTACGTCAGGATTGGCCATTGGTAGATAAAAATACTTGATAAAAGTAAAAGATAAAAGTACTTGTGTCTCATTCTAACCAATAGTCAACCTTGACGGCAGAGACGTTCCGCTAATTGTGAACCACTGCACTGCCTTCAATGACAGGTATACGATATTTTTCCAGTTTTTATCGCTGAAAAATAAAATTATTATATTCATTTCTACACCTTCTAATTCAAATTTCACTACAGAATCATAATTGCAATGCTTTAAATGTTTTTTTACCGTTCTTAGCCATAATAATGCGAGGTCAGAGAACGGTCAGAGTATTCCCTGACCGTTCTCTCAACCGGGTCCGCTAGGGATAGAGTGAAAATATTATGGTATTTATACCTATTCAGGTACAAAAACAACAATATTTGAGATTTTAAACCTTATATTTATTCATTATTTAATTATTTAACGACCGACTTTTTTGTAGTGGTTTAACCTACGTGATCTTAATATATAGGTATTCAACGTGTGGAAAAAAAAATTTCAGAATTTTTCTACCCTTATAAACCACCCTAGATGTGAAAAGCATCCGTAAAGCATAAAGAATTGTTGATATCATTTCTTATTACTTTATACTATCAAAGAATAAGTATTTCGGAATACGTAGGTACGTTACATAAGTATTTAGGAATACGTAGTCAGTTGTACAAAACTTAAAGACGATTACAACTCTTCTAAACCACTTGAGGAATTGAGAAAAAAGCACCCCGATTTGTTTGAAATTTTTATTGTGTTCAGAGTAGCTAAACATATCATTGATGCATCTATATATATCAGTTTTTTTTTTACTTAAATGTAATAGCTTAAAAAATGACTTTTCTACAATCAATCATCATCATTATCGGCTGATTTTCGTTTTCAACACCTAAGGATCTTCGAACATACAATAGTATATTACATTACAAGGGGCGAAACAGAGCGATTGCATGAGTGTGAAGTTTGCTCTGCCCAAGTGAAACGAGGGCTGCAATCACACGAAATGCTTTCGCTGTGTTTTTGTTTCGAGTAATGTATACTATTTTTCATAGCAACTCTTTTGAGAATCTGATTGGCTGTAACTGTGGAGCGGGACGAAAGTGCGGTTTGCAACCCTACCTTTAAAGTTTCGCCCCTAGGGTTGAAAATCGCAGTTTCGTCCCGCTTCGCAGGTACCGAAAATCGGATTTTCAAAAGAGGCGCTATGAAAAATAATTTAGGTATCGTTTCAAAAAACATATATGAACTAAAAATGAACAAAAGTCTGTTTTCAGGTATATTCCTACTTCTAAGGTTGGGTTTTGACGTATTATTACAGTTAAGTGTAGCTTTTTTCAGACATTTTTTTAAAACATATTTGCACATATTTTTCATGTCGTTTCAAAACAAATAAATGAAATTTCAATCAAATAAAAAATATTTCATAAAAGTTATTCGCATTTCTCAGTTTTTTGCATTTTTTGGCGAGGTTTGTAACTGGTGAAGTTATGCAATATTTCATGCCAATCATACCTGGCTCTTTTACGGGGATTTTTATTGTTAAGCAATAAAATCCGATCATCCATCATGAATTGGATCATATATCTTAATTTATATATATCGGCATAAACAGAATAGTCTCCTAATTTAGATGGAACCACGAAAAGAACTCCGATAGCTGTTTGACCGTGAATCAACGGCGCTCCAATGTCGTCCTAAAATATAGAAACAATTTTCAATCATATTGCTCAGTCAATTTGAGTTTCGGATAAGACAACATTTCTAACGTGAATTAATAAATATGCTACTTACCAAGTTGAGTGTATTTGATCGATCAATAAAATCTGCACAATAAAGAGGTTGAAAATTCCGTTTCCGACAAGCCAACAGTTGTTTTAATCTAACTTTGATGGCCATTAATGAGACTGATTTTTCATAGCATTCTGTAGTATTTAATTCCCATGCTATTACTTCAGCTATCGTATCTATATCTGCAGGTTCTTTTGGTAAATCAATCCAATCTATATCGTCGGATTTATAAACCTTTCCCATTAACTAAAATGAATTTTTTATTTTAATTTCAATTTTAAGATTTTTAGAATACAGTCGGGATCCGTTTATCAGGACGCGATAGGGGCTCCCACCTAATGGGGCTCGTTTAAGGGAAAGCGTTTGATTGGTCCATCGAGTAAACCGCGGTCACCGCTATGTCATCGCAATTAGTTGACGCGTCGCGTCGCTTTTCAATAGTGGGGGTAACGGGAACGATCGAGCGTCTCGATAGAGCGAGTCTCTAATATCCCGATAAACGAGTCCCGACTGTATACACGGTGACCCATTTAAATCTATATTCCCAAATATCTTCTAAAATACTTTATCTACGAAAAAATGGTTCGAACAAAGATTGACCAGGACCGAGGGGGACATTTGACTGTACCATCAATTTTGTCCTTTAAAATTGACCTCGAGGTCAAAATTGATGGTACAGTCAAATGTCCCCCTCGGTCCTGGTCAATCTTTGTTCGAACCATTCTTTCGTTGGAGGTAATTGGAGGTAAGACCCCTTTCATAAATGAGAACCCCTATTTTTGACTGTGGAGAAATGTTTTATGTGCCTCCGGCACGTAAACTCGTTTTTTCGCTACAGTTAAGAGCATCGCAATCTTGTGTATTGCGCTACAGAGGAATGTAATGTAGAAATTGAACTGCGCATGCGCCTATAGCCATACAGCGGAGGACAATCTTCTTATTCTTCTTCGTACAGCGTTAGCACCCTAATGACAGAGCCTTGTACATTTGAACTGCGCATGCTCTATTACAACAAGCTACTACTACACAAGATCGATAAAATCAAAATGGCTGGGACTAGTCGCGAAATATCAAGTGTAATGACTAGTGCCGCAAACAACTACAATACTAGATTAGATTCGAGTGTACGCATAAAAACTCGTATACGCACCGAAGTCACATAAAATAGAATATGTGTCAATGCACACAATTCGGGAAATTACGAGACTCGCGACAATGCTCGTCGCGTAATAACCCTCATTATGCGCCTAGGCACGTAATATACTATTTTGTGACCTTGGAAAGGTAAAAAATTAAGGTCAAATGTCTGAGAAACGACCAGATGCCCTTTTTCTGAATTGTCTTGGTTTCTCGGGGTAAACAAACGTTCAAGATGCTTCACAATAGTCGATGAAATGTTGAGGTGTATATCACCTTGACCATCATGACCTTCAGGTCAATTTTCGAGGTGACTTGAAGGTCAAGACGATTTTTCTTAGCTTGAACTCTGTGCCCGGATAAATTTTTTTTGTAGACTTCAGGCTGTGGATTGTTATTATACCCCCCCCCCCCCCCCCGAACACACCCAGACAGTAACAATCATTTCGGATAAGATGTAAAGACTGTGACTATGTAGTTACAAAAGTGACAATCTTAACAATGTCACTTCGCTGTGAGTAGTTACAAAAAGAAGACACTTTGTCCTTACTTTTAGTGTTATCCAAAAACAACGTCGTGGACGTAGTAAGTTCTGTTTCCTTTGGGGTGCTTTCTTGTCATTTCTTGTTGTGAGTTCCCCTTGCCTCTCACGTTTCGGGAGGTTGATTAACGTGAGTCCCCTTGCCTCTTACCATTGCTACCAACGTTTATCTCGAGAGATGGCTGCGCAAGCTCTCCGAATCATTTCCATCAAATCGTCTCTTGTTATGGGTCGCTGTGCAAAAACTTTTAGATAGTTAAGTTTTATTTTTCACTTGTTTGAAAAAAAAATTATTTGAATCAAACAAATTTGTGCATTGCTATAAGGTGACTTGAAGGTCATGATGGTCAAGGTGATGTATACTTTAACATTTCATCGACTTTTGTGAAGCATTTTGAACGTTTGTTTACCCCGAAAAACCAAGACAATTCAGAAAAAGGACATCTGGTCGTTTCTCAGACATTTGACCATAATTTTTTACCTTTCCAAGGTCACAAATACCATTTATCTACAGGTAATTTTTGACGTGAAATTTCCCGCTGTTTTCAAATCCGCAGATGAAAATAAGGGTTCTCATTCAAGAAAAGGGTCTTACCTCCATTTGACCTTGAAAATTTACCTCAAGGTCAAAAAATAACAAAACAAATTACAGTTTGTATTATCAAGAACGTAATTTCAATTTAGATAATGCAAAGTTGGCAGAGACAAATAACTTGATTACTAATGAAAACCTCTATTTTATTATGATAATAATTAGGAAGTATATATCATGCGGTTTCTACAATTTTAGATATTTTTGAAATTTTATTGCAAGCTATGCTAAAGTTTCAACATCCGCCATTGTGTTATTTGAAATCATTTAAATATTATATTAATTATAATGATAGACATATTCATATAGATTAATAATCTTTTTGAATTTTTCAGATAGACCAATTACAATCCCCAAAATCACCTGCGCCATGAGAATGTATTTTTTTCGAGGTACCGATTTCAAGGAACTACAGGGTTTCCCAATAGGGGTGATATGTTTTTGAATGTCCCTATCGGGCTCATTTGAACTGAAATTTTTGATGTCTGCTGTCAGTTGTCATCAGTAAGGTTTGCCATTTAATCATGAGTAGTTTCACGCTTCCACAACGTTTGGAAATTATCCAATTATTTTATCAAAATTCGAGAAGTTTTGTCGGTGTTCAAAGAGCATATCGTGCAAAATATGGTCGTCATTCTGCTCCATCCGCGCTCTCAATTCGTCGAATAATCGATAAGTTGGAGAGTGACTTTACTCTATTGGATACTAAGCCTAAAAATCGTATGCGTACAATTGAAGAGCTTGAAACCAATATCCGAGCTGCTATAACAGCCATACCACTAGAAATGCTCCACAAAGTCATCGAAAATTGGCTTGAACGCATTCGGGTTTGCAAGAAGAGTCTCGGGGGACATTTGGCCGATATATTGTTTAAATCATAAATGGCATAGAATATCCAATATAATAAAAAAGATTTCGATCAATTCCGAATGAATATTCAGTGTTTTTTTTTCAATTTCAAAACATATCACCCTTATTGGGAAACCCTTTATATCGTCGAATATAAAAACAAAAATCCACAAAAATATTTTTTTTACATTATGAAAGATATAGTATTAGGTACTGATTAAAATTATATTGATTTACAATATACTTCCCATAGAAAAAATATTATGAAGAAAACGTTTTTTTGGACCCGCTCAGTGGACTATCCCCTTAATTAGGCTTTCCTAATTGGCGCCTCGACTGACAATGAAAAATAATTAATTCCTTGTACATGGTTGCAAGAAATTTTTTTCAATATTACTCTCACTCGAAAAATAAAAGCTGATTTTTATGAATAAGAATGAAAATCTTTTAGCATTCTAGACGCTTGTAAGATATTTATATGGTCAAATAGAAATATTAATTAAATTTTCACCGAATTAAATCAAAATCACATATTATTAATGGAAGGATAGATAAAGGAGATAGCATGAAGAATTATAAATAAATATTGTAATATCTGGTGCCAATTGGTTGAGTGATCGAGAAGAGGAGGTCAAAAGATATAGGAAGGCAAGAAAGAAGGAACTGAGAGTTGGTTAGTTGGATCCAACAGGCAAGCCCTCCGGAGGCATTAATTAAATAAATAAATTGGACACACATTTTTCTAAAATCGAGGACCGAGGTTTGGCCATGTGATGGATATATTTTAACAGTGTCGTTTCCACCAATTCTTGAATCATTCGAGATCAGCTAATATCTAATAGTAGAGTATACCTGGGAGTGATTGCCCTAGACATATGATTTAACATCGAATGGATTGCTGAGTTGTGAATGTAAGGTGTCAAAGCGTTGACGCTAATAAATTTCTTGAGCTTTCTATGAGGCTTTGAGAAGAATGGTCCTAAACCTAAAATCAGATAAGGAACGGGGCCATCAGGAGACGGAAATATTATTCCGCGTCATCTGATTTTTTGAATTGTGGTCTTGAATTAAACCAATTGGTAAAGTCAAAAGCCCGGCTATTCTTCGACATTTGGCTCTTCATGCTCAACTGCTTCTTCTGATAAGGCTGACGACGATCCTGGGATTGGAAGAAAAATGGCAATGAAAATGATTTCAACATAAATAATTATAATGTACTGTTATGATACTTGCTCGGACTTGTCAGTACATTCATTTTATGTGCCTCCGGCGCGTAAACTCGTTTTTACGCTACAGTTGAGAGTAGCGTAATGTTGTGTATTACGATACAGAGGAATGTAATGTAAAAATTGAACTGGGCATGTGCCTATAACCATACAGCGGAGCGTAATCTTCTTCTTCGTACAGCGTTGGCACCGTACTGACAAAGCCTTGTACATGTGAACTGCGCATGCGTCTATTACAATACGCTACTACTACACAAGATCGAGAAAATGAAAATGGCTGGAAGTATTCGCGAAATGTCAAGTGAGATGGACGATAATCACGGCAATTTCGACCTTTTCAGATTGGATTCGAGTGTACGCATAAAAACTCGTATATGCGCCGAAGTCACATAAAATAGAATATGTGCCAATGCACACAATTCGGGTAATTACGAGACTCGCTTAAAATGCTCGCAGGACTGATCGCGCCTCGGCTTCGTCTCGGTTTTGCCTCAGCTACGCATTGGCTACGATCTGCGTCGGGCATTATCGCTCGTCGCGTAATAACACTCATTATGCGCCTAGGCACATAATATACTATTGATGTAAATTAATCTAACGGTTAATATTAAGTAGAATAGATTTTATCATTATAACGATGAAATATTGGTGACATTCAGGTGTGTATGTGAGTTATTGTGAGAGATAATAAATAAACAAAATTGATTTTTACACGCTGCTATTTAGGGTAAACGAAAAAAATTAGTTACTCTGAGTTGCGTAAATATAATTACTTATGATAAAATTTTTTACTTAAATAATTAAAAACATAACGCGCCAATTAATCAATAGATTTCAACAGAACACGCAGAAAAATTAAGATAGGGAAATCGGAATTGATTACTGGAATTACTGTAAACAATTTACGTTTGGTTCTTTCCAACTGATACTTGAATAAATACGAGTAGAAGAGGATACGATGTAAATTGGCTAGTAATACTGAATTCCAGTAATCATTGCCAAACAACATTACACTCTTTTCTGTTTATTAGAGAATTTATTGGAAAAAACCAAATGTGAAATTTCTTTACAGAATTTCCAGGGATCAATTCCGATTTCCTCATCTCCATTTTTTTTTCATAAAATACCTGTAAAATTAGGAAATTTATGTGTGCAACCAGGTTTAGTTTCTACATGTTAATGTATAAAATAATAAAAATTATCATACAAAAATTTGAGATAAGTTAAGACAATCAAATTGATGTAGATAGCCTATTTTCAGCATTGATAATGATGAAAGGACTTTATTTATCGCAAAATTCATTACATTCTAAAACTATCTGTGAAATTATACCAACTCATGTGTTCATTTAAATATATTTATTTGAAAAATTAAGAAATATTAATCAATACAAAACTTTCTATATGCGACAAATCATTAAATTTTGTATATCTAAATCCAAAATAAAAAATTGCAATAATGATTTTTGATAGTGTTAATAAATCTTTATTAACTATCTTAATAACGTTTTTCGATGGAACCAAAATAATAAAAGTTACAGTATGTTAAAACTTGAAAAAAGTCAATACCTGAATTCCAATTTCCAGTTAAATTATACGAGATACGAAAAAAAAGTTATGATGCAAAAGTGTTTACTATATAAAGATCAAAAAATTTGAATCGCAACATTTTTATAGGATTTATATTTTTCTTTTTAATTTCAAAAAATACTGTTGAAAATCAAAAATTCATATTTTTAACTACAATGTATAAAATACGAATAAAACGTAAGAATGCAAAATTATTCACTCTAATGAAGTCAATAAATGTTGTCTCACACAGTTTCTGATAAATTGTATATTTTTCGTTTCAATTTCAAAAATTACCTTTAAAATTCAAAATTTGCATTTTTTAGACAAAATATGTAAGATACGAAAAAAACGTTAGATGGAAAATCCTTTGCTTGAATAAAGTCTACGAATTTCTTTCCTTTTTGAGATATTTAGAAGAAAGGGAATTATTTCAATTATATATTAGAAATTTACAGAAATGTATACAGAAATTCGAGCGCGAGTATTATGATGAAAATATGTTCATTAATACCAATAGAGCCTTAAGGGGCTCCACCTGTGCGATATTTTTAAAAAATCGACCATTTTTTACATTCCTCGCATCTGTAATATGTGAAAAATGTTGGCGTAAAATGAATTTTTCGAATTTGGCTTACTTAATGCGTGACAGGGCCCTAAAAGTGCCCGCGCACGGATTATAAAATGACGAAAAAATGCATTAAAACAATCAATTTTCTGAAAAAGACTACCATTTTATCAATTTTCAAAATTTTGAAAAAACAACACGTGGGTACCTCGACCATTTAACAGAAAATAACGAAATTTTTTTCTTCTGTGTTTTACACAACTGGTTCGAGCGGAAATTTGCCCACAATTTCACCATCACTTTTTGATCAGGTCACACTGAGAGAAAAAATAATGTCACCGCAACAAAATAGTTTTGTTAAACAGATTTTGTTGTCAATAGTAAAATTTGGTTGGCATTACAAAAAGAATGGTTAATGTTACCAAAAAATGTATTTGGTTCGATCAAATAATTTGATTGAATGTCTTGGTTAAACCACCTAAATTATTTGGTTGTCCCGACAAAATACTAGGGCGTAAGGTGGCGCTAGTATTAATTATGTTCTGCTAGACCACATAATGCACAGAAAAAATACGAAAAAGTGGCAAATTAATCTCTAAACAAACCATGTTACAGAGTAAAAATTATTTTAAACTAGTAGTTAAACTGTTTTCATATTATTGTCTTATTTTCCATGTGTTACGTGCTTTGACAGGGCAAAGTTACTACTAGCGACACCTGAACTCTTGTGACATATTCCAATTCCTCGATATACAGGTCTGGTCACGCGGCTCTTTTGTTTGATTCGATGTAGCAAACTTTACCGAGAAACCACATGTCTTCATTTTCGCCGTTCACCGAAATTTAATTTAATCGAATTCGCGACTTCATATTTATTGATGTCTGACTCAAAAGTGCAGCAACTCTTGGAGGAATGGGGCTTACCAGGCCTGATAAATCCCTTCAAAGGTACGTCTAACCCTAATCTAACCCTAATAGTGCATTTAATGAAAAATATTCATTCATCATTTTTCACTTTTATCTTGGGATTAAAATCAATATGGCAGAGTCTTGCAAAGTGATTGTTAAACAACTTACCAGAAAGTGTTCAGAAAATTTTAACAATGTAAATAATGATACGTGTAGTTGACTTTTTTTTACTTTTATGATTTGTAGATTCGAATATCCTCGGAAATTCATATTTCTCTTTCAGTGTATAGAAATATGTTTTATCTGTGCAAAAAATATTGCTAATTTATCAAAATTATGAATTTTCTTTAACAAAACGATTTTGTTCTACTAAAAAAAAGTATGCTCTCCTAACAAAATAATTTTGCTCTTTCAAAAAAATAATTTTTTTCTTGGAACAAAATAATTTTGTTGAACCAACAATAAGTTTTGTCATACTAACAAAACACTTTTGTTATCACTACAAAATTATTTGGTTGAGTGAAACGAAAAATTCAACAACAAAATTTGGTTGGTCCAACAAAAAATTTTGTCAGCTGTATATCAAACAAATTATTTTGTTGCGACAACCAAATTTTTGTTGGTACTACCAAACTGTTTTCTCAGTGCACTTACAACGCCCTGAGTAAATATTAGGCTTTAAATTACACTTTTGGAAAAATTACAGTAAAATAGAAAAATTAACCTAATAATAAAATAATAATAATATTAAAATTATAGAACTTAGTTAATTTCTCATTTGTTTGGCATTGGGTCAGTTTCTTTTTATTTTCGTCTATTAAAATTATCAATGTTATTTATGATAAAAACGCAAAAAAGAGAACGCAAAAAAGAGAAGGCAAACGTTTCGGCCACATATGGGGGCCCTCTTTAGTGCCATAAATTAAAAGATTAATTAAAAATTTTCGTAAAAGATAAAAATGTAGAAGACAGTTAAAATAAGGATAATAATGAAACTCAAAAACTTCTCTCATCGCTTGCAATTCAAAATGAAGAAGTCCAGTAAGCAACAACACGAATTGGAAAAAATATGTAGAATTCACTGTATATAGAAAACCAGATAAAATGAACGAAAAACTTAGAAATTTGTGAACAACAGGCCGGAACTTTTGTTTGTTTATTTTCCTTTATAAAGACGTATGACCAATTGATTATTACACGGAGAAACTTTTTATATCAATTTTTACTATAGTATTTTTCAATTTAGGGAAAATCGTATCACTTTGAGAATTTTTGTTAGTGAAAATACTAAACTTTATAATAATGATATGAAACTTTAGTATGAACCATAGTAAAATTTGCTATGAACTACACTGAGAAAACAGTTTGGTCAAATCAACAAAAATATTTGGTTAGTATTTAGCTAACAAAAATCTTTTGTTGTGCCAACAAAACATTTTGCTATATCAAACAAATTTTGTTGGCTAAACAAAATGTTTTGTTGGAACAACAAAATATTTTGTCAGGATAACAAAAAAAGTTTTGTTGGATAAATTTTTTTCCCAGTGTATGCTGAAGTTTCATATCATTATTATAAAGTTTAGTATTTTTACTAACAAAAATTCTCAAAGTGATACATTTGTCCCTAAATTGAAAAATACTATAGTAAAAATTGGTATAAAAAGTTTCTCCGTGTAATAATAAAACGCGAACAGTTTTCAATTTTGAAACCTTTTCTTGAGGACTTTGTTATCCGAGTCTCTCAAACATCGATCTAATCTGTTTTAAAAACCGACTCGGGACATGTGACTTTGCTGACTAACAATTTTTTTTTGAAAAGCTATCCTGAGAGGTTCTTTTCCTCCTTGAAGAAGACTATTGTCCTAAACCTAGTTAAGAAATTCGAGACGGTTATGGTAATTTTTACGAGTGGACAAAAGTATGTATTTTTGAAGAAAAAGATTTTGTATATCAGTTTTCCGGACAATTCATTTTATATTGAATTTGCAAGTAAGTCTCTACGGAATTATAAATTATTATAATATCTATATATGTAATTTTACTCGATATTATTTGAGTATGTTCAGGAATGAAGAAAAAATGGAAAGTTGTTTATTTCTGAATTTAGTTTTATTCTGAGATGTTTTGAAAAATAATAATAAACTTATCTTTAAAAAATTTGTTTAAATTTTAGTATTCGTGACATTAAGTATCACATTTAAAAGTATTCTTGAATTTAATTTGTTCTGAAAATAGTCAGAACTATGAAATATTCAACCTTTGTGCAACAGGCCGGAATTTTTGTTTGTTTTTCTTCCTTTATAAAGACGGATGACCAATTGGTTATTAATAATAAAACGCGAGCAGTTTTCAATTTTGAAAACTTTTCTTTTGGACTTTTTTACCGATGTCTCTCAACGATCGATCTAAACTGTTTTGGAAATTTTGAATTATTCTTTTAATTTATAGCACTGAAGAGGGCCTCCATATGTCGTCGAAACGTTTGCCTTCTCTTTTTTGCGTCTTTTTTCGTTTTTTATCATAAATAACATTTTATTTTAATAGAAGAAAATAAAAAGAAACTGACCAAATGACAAAAAAATGAGAAATTAACAAAAATTCTGTGAATTTTGGGTCAATATAATAGCAGACATGTCAGCAAACATGTCACTTTACAATGCAAAAATGGCACTTTCAGCACAAAGGTTGAATATTTCATAGTTCTGACTATTTTTAGAACAAATTAAATACAAGAATACTTTTAAATGTGATACTTAATGTCACGAATACTAAAATTTTAAAAAAATTTTTAAAGATAAGTTTATTATTATTTTTCAAAACATCTCAGAATAAAACTAAATTCAGAAATAAAGAACTTTCCATTTTTTCTTAGTTTCTCAACATACTCAAATACTATTGAGTAAAATTACATATATAGATATTATAATAATTTATAATTCTGTAAAGGCTTAACTTCTTCTAGGAGGAAAAAAACCTCTCAGGATAGCTTTAAAAAAAAATTGTCAGTCAGCAAAGCCACATGTCCCGAGTCGGTTTTTAAAACAGTTTAGATCGATCGTTGGGAGACTCCGGTAACAAAGTCCTCAAGAAAAGTTTTCAAAATTGAAAACTGTTCGTGTTTTATTATTAATAACCAACTGGTCATCCGCCTTTAAAAAGGAAAAAAAAACAAACAAAAATTTCGGCCTGTTGTTTACAAATTTCTAAGTTTTTCGTTCATTATATCCGGTTTTATATATACAGTGATTTCTACATATTTTTTTCAGTTCGTGTTGTTACTTATTAGACTTCTTCATTTTAAATTGCAAGCGATGAGATAAGTTTTGGAGTTTCATTATTATCCTTATTATAACTATCTTCTACATTTTTATCTTTTACGGAAATTTTTAATTAATCCTTTAATTTATGGCACTGAAGAGGGCCCCCATATGTGGCCGAAGCGTTTGCCTTCTCTTGTTTGCGTCTTTTTTGCGTTTTTTATCATAAATAACATTGATGATTTTAATAGACATGTTAATAGACATGTCAGCAAACATGTCACTTTACAATTAAAATTATACTTATGTATGTCGAAAGTGATATATATCTGGAAACTACCCACATAATAAAAAATCAGCTCGGTCTTATATTCTTCACATAAATTTAAGTTTATTTCTTGTCATTTGATACTGAAGCTCAAGTCACTTTTATAATATTGTAGATGTGAATTACATTTTCTCAAAGTCACTAAATTTGTTTGTTTTTCAAGTGAAAAACAAAATTCAATTTACTCAAGACAAAATAATTTTTCATAGCGCCTCCTTTGAAAATCCGATTTTCGGTACCTGTAGAGCGGGTTGAAACTACAATTTTCAACCCTAGGGTTGAAAGTCGCTGTTTCAATCCGCTCCACAGTTATACAGCCAATCAGATTCTCAAATGAGTAATATTTTGTTTGAAAGATGGAATTTTAAAATTTTAATCGTATTTAAAACTGTGTCAGACATAATTTGTAGACTTTATTGATATGAACAATTTTGCATTCTTACTTTCTTTTTGTATTTCACATATTATGTTTAAGGGGCTATACCAGTGTGACACTTTCAACAAATCGTTTTTTTTTGTTCCTTTTTCAACAGTCCATTGTATGGGCCAGGTATAGCTGATTAACAGGTTTTATATTAAATATCATTTTATCTTGAAAAAATCGATAGTAACATCTTTAAATGCGTTTTTCTCGGAATGAGATTTTTCAAATTTGCTGATATTGTAACTTAAAGAGCAATTATCCGATTGACTTGAAATTTGTACTGAGTACTAATGAATATATTTACTCTACAATGACGTAGGATATTTTTGATTAGATAAATATTGACGATTTGGCATTGAAAAAAAGGCCATTTTATAGGCAAGAAAACACACTTTTTTTTCATAACTACACCATTTTGTTAGATTTTGATATTTTTCGAAAATCATAAGTCATTGTACAGGAAATACCTTCCAGTTCACCGACATTTTTTCCTTTTTCGGTTTCAGCTACTCAATCGACCGGAATTATGTAATATAGGTTAAATATAGCTAAATATGTTCTTAATTTTCCGAACCATTTAATTGAGTACTTTTCTTCCAAAAAATTCCCGAAAATCACCCAAATTTTCAGCGTTCACACTGGTATAGATCCTTAAAAAATTGAATTTTCGATTTTCAATATTTTAAATTCAAAAGAAGAATATACATCTCATGAAAAAATGTTGCGATTTAAATTTGTAGATCTTTATGTAGTAAACACTTTCGCATCATAACTTTTTTTTCGTATCTCGTATAATTTAACTGGAAAATGGAATTTAGATATTGACTTTTTTCAAGTTTTAGCATACCATAAATTTTCTAATTTTTGTTCAATCAGAAAATGTTATTGGGATAATTAGTAATGATTTAAGAGTGCTATCAGAAACCATCAGTATTGGAATTTCTGATTTTTTCAAAAATACAAAAATGGTCTTATTTTCACAATTTTGGTCGGATGTGGTTGGTTAACGAACTTGTCTTAACTTTTTCGGCTCCGATAAAGAATGCTAAAGCTCAATTCAATCCGATAATTCCACCAAAAATTTTACTACTACTATTACTACAAATAGAAAGACAGACAGACACTTTCGTGAAAACCGTTTTTTCTGACTCAGAGGGTCCCAAAACGTAAAGATTTGATGAAAATTTCGAAAGTCATTTTTCATATAAAACTAATACCTTCTCATTTATGATGAGAATGTAAAAAACTTCCTCTTATAACTCAGAATATGTTGATATATTACCGTGATAACTCCAACATTAAAAGAAGAGAATTTCGAAGTGCCCGTATACTTGGAATGGACTTCTACTTGTTCAATATAATGATACGTGCCTCCAGAAAGCATATAATTACTTCCAAGCTTTACCGAATAGTCTTCAAAATCAGGAACATTTGGGACTTCAAGGATAGTTTCGAAGCATTGTGCTGCTGTCAAAAGATGTCTATTAGATATTAAAAATGCAGTACAAAGATGCATCTTGAGAGGCATATATGTAAAAGAACCCAGGCATTTCTTGAGATCATGTTGAATTTCATAGCCACCAAGTAGTCTTCCCTCTAAAGCTAAAGAATAGTTATATTCTGATAAAAAATCGGTACTTTTTATTTATAATGAAAAGTTCCATGTTTTTAAAAAGTATTTATCTTATCTTGAATGAGCTTTAGTAATATTTCCCATGGAGAATTTCTCCACATGACAAAGAAAAAAACTTATTCAGAATGAAAAATATTATTCATAATTAAAACAATTTAGAATATTTAAATCAATTTATAGTTTATACAAATTTTAAGATAAATTTTTAATAGTTACCAAAAGCGTTGATAACAGTTATGAAACCGCAAAATAGGAAAATAATAACTATCTTCATTTTTGAGAAAGAAGATTTTTAATTCAAAATTTCATTTCATACCTTAAAACAGAGTAACTTTGTTTCTTTAAAAGATATTGTTATCGGTTGATTAAACATTTGCAAGGTTGTATTCCATACGCTTTTTATTTCTCACATTGCCATGTCTTATGAAATAAGTATATAGTGGGAAATGTTTCCGACATAGAGCAGGAAATAGTTCCAACTGTTTGGTCGGAAAAATATCCAATTTATTAGGAAAAATTGATATATTTCATAATTTAAGTGGGAAAAGATCCAAAGAAAGTAAACAAATTTCCGTTTTTGTGGAATAATTACCGCTTTTCATGGGAAAAATTTCCTATAACTTACGAGATTTGTGAAATGTTCTCACCTTTTTGATATATTTCTTAATAGTTCGGAAATAAGTCCGAAAATTCGATCTATATTCCTCAAATCTATGAAATATTTCCACTTTTTGTAAGAAAATCTATACTTCCTAAGAATTTAGGAAAATTTTCCGGAATTTTTCCCGAAAATAGTCGAACAGCTTAAAATACAAATGGGTCGTAAATTTTTCCAAAGATATAGTCTGAAATGTTTCCGACATAGAATAGGAAATAGTTCCAACTGTTTGGTCGGAGAAATATCCAGTTTATTAGGAAAAATTGATATATTTAATATTTTAAGTGGGAAAAGATCCAAAAAAATTAAACAAATTTCCGTTTTTGTGGAATAATTTCCTCTTTTCATGGGAAAAATTTCCTACAACTTAGGGGATTTGTGAAATGTTCTCACCTTTTTAATATATTTCTTAATTCTATATTTTAATTATCACCAGAAAGTAAAAATCTTTAAATAAAGAAAGAACGGTAATTATGGAATAAATATCTATATTCCTTTGAAACGAAAAAAGACATAAGAAATCAAGATTTATTTTTATAAAGTATACATGCTCTTCATTTTTAAAAATAGATATAAATATAGAAACAGAAAATTTTACATTAGTTATAATTTCTCGCCAAAATCAAATATTCTAGATGACACGATTTTGATACGATAATAATTCAATCAATGTTTTTATTTCGATTTACTCAGAATTTACAATGAATTGCAATATTCTGGCAATGCTTCGATTGACTTTTTCTATTTATTTTCATGGCCAATCGTATCTTGCTCTTTTACGAGGATTTGCATACTTTTGTTTCATTATGCGGCTGCTCTGCATGCTTTCAATGGCATCTGAAACTCTATAAAGATCTACATAATAGGAAATCTCTCCGAATTCAGATGGAATAATGAAAAGGACTCCTATAGCTTTTTCACTCTGAACCAACGGCGCTCCAATGTCGTCCTAGAGGAAATAAAGAGCAATTTAAAAAAAAATAACGACTGTTTGGCAAAAAGCTAAAGGAAAATTTGTTTGAAAGATTTTCTATATTTGGAAAAATGATTTATTTAAATTAAATAAAGTTTGTTTGGTTCAAACAAAATATCTTTGGGTCAAATAAAAATTTGTTCAAATCAAATAAATATCTGCCTTCAATGAAACAAATTATTTCTTTGACTATATACAGATGCACTCAGAAAAAAGATTTGATTGAATCAAAGAAAATGATCTTCATTTGAATCAAATTAATTTTTCTTCAAAACAAAGAAAATAATGCATTGATATATGGTCAAAGATATAATTTGTTTAATTTTAGGCAGAAAATTATTTGATTCAAACAAATATTTATCTGGTTCAAAGATATTTTGTTTGAATTAAACAAATTTTATTTCATTAAAACAAAACATTTCTTAACATCAAAAAAAGTGTTTCAAACAAAAATTTTTTTTGATTCAATCAAATATTTTTGCAGTAATTTGTTTGTTTTGAAGAAAAAATGTGGTTAAAGGGTATCCGCCACCTTTAATTGGTATATATTTTTGACATTTTCCAAAAGTGTTATTATTTTATTCTCTATACTTTTCTAAGTATGTGTGTCAATTTTCAGGTCAATCTGATTTTTTCCTTGTAAAAATAAATAAAATTAAAAGTTACTACGACTTACGAATAACGCGTTTTTAGCGAAAATTAGCTTTTTACACAAAATAAAGGGTTTCCCAATAAGGGTGATATGTTTTGAAATTGAAAAAAAAACACTGAATATTCATTCGGAATTGATCGAAATCTTTTTTATTATATTGGATATTCTATGCCATTTATGATTTAAAGAATATATCGGCCAAATGTCCCCCGAGACTTGAGCCAAAAATGCGCCTCATCAGAAAAGATGATTTTTTGATGAAAATTGGGATGATTTTCAATTGATTCCAGAGCCCAATCCGCGAACTCCCGACGCAAACGATGGTCATTAGGCTTCAGTTCTTGGGCCAGAATGATCTTATAGGGATGCAGGCCAAGATCCAATCGCAAAATACGCCAGGTAGTCATCCTGGACAGGCCCAATTCCTGAGATCGGCGTGGCACGGACAATTCACGGTACGGCGGCTATATTCTGTGTAGAACGTGCGGTACGCATACGATTTTTAGGCTTAGTATCCAATAGAGTAAATTCACTCTCCAACTTATCGATTATTCGACGAATTGAGAGCGCGGATGGAGCAGAATGACGACCATATTTTGCACGATATGCTCTTTGAACACCGACAAAACTTCTCGAATTTTGATAAAATAATTGGACAATTTCCAAACGTTGTGGAAGCGTGAAACTACTCATGATTAAATGGCAAACCTTACTGATCACAACTGACAGCAGACGTCAAAAATTTCAGTTCAAATGAGCCCGATAGGGACATTCAAAATCATATCACCCCTATTGGGAAACCCTTTAGTATATATATATACATATATGATAGTTTTGATAGTGACTCTTAAGGCCGTATGGTAGGCTCTAACGTCACCAATTATATACGACCACTTTATAATTAAAATAAAAATTGTAACAAATTTTTTATTTTAAAGCGGTCGTATGTAATTCGTGACGTCATACCCTAGCACGCGGCCTTCAGGCATCACTACAAGACTTTACTTTAAACTCCGTTTTCTGTAGGTTGTAATTTTTCGTGTTTGTTGCAACATATGTTTGAATAAAATCTAAAGTATTAGATACAGGCCTTTGCAATCTTTCCACTTATTTTTTACTATATTATCAATACTTTTGGGTGTAGAAAGCACTCTAGCTAAAAAATAACTACAAAAAAGGTTTTTTTCTATTTTGGGATAATTTTATTAATTTTTTTATTTTATTTGTAACTTTTCTTCATCCATGTTACCTTATTTTCTATACCCAAAAAGTTTCTAACCATTGTAAGGAAAAAAAATAAAAAAAGAATCATGACAATTGGATAAAAAACAAAAAAGTTATTCAAAGTAAAAAAATGTCACATAAATGCCCAAAAAACTCAAAATTTATAGTTTAAAATTACATAAAGGTGCTGGAATTTAAAAAAAAACACCTGAAACCTTTCTAAATAAAGGTATTAAACATAGAAAAAATCATATGGAAGGTCTAAACTCAAAAAATAAATATATTAAAGGTGGCGGATCCCTTTAAATAAATATTTATTTGGCCCAAAGATATTTTGTTTAAATTTAAAAAATGTTATTCAATTCAAATAAATCTTTTGCTTGGACCAAAAAAAGCCTTTCGAACAAATGATTTTCTTTTATTTAAATCAAATCTTTTTTCTCAGTGAAGTAATATTTAGAACGCGAGGAACCCGAAATCCGAAACTATCATTTAATGAAAATCTTTTGTAAATTTTGCCAGAACAACTGATATATATTTTCGGTGCTCTCTTTCATGTAGAATAGTTTAATTATTTTAAATACAGCCCGTGTGGAAATAGCCCCATTTAGCCCTATTACAGCATGGTTCCTGGTCGGGGGCTGGTCGGGACACTTTTTTTTTACGTCGAGCCCAGCCGGGATGTGGTCGGGGACTAGCCGGGTATATTTTTATTCAGAAGCCCAGCCGGGATATGGTCGGGGACTAGCCAGGTATATTTTTACTCAAAAGCCCAGTCGGGATATGGTCGGGGACTAGCCGGGTATATTTTTATTCAGAAGCCCAGCCGGGATATGGTCGGGGACTAGCCAGGTATATTTTTACTCAAAAGCCCAGTCGGAAGATGGTAGGGGGCTGGTTAGGTATATATTATTTTTATTCAAAAACCCAGTCGAGAGATATGGTTGAGCGCTCTTTATGGGCAAATTTTTATTCAGCATCATAACCAGTAATAATCAGTGCGTAGTTAAAATATTAAGCACACAGTGCCCACTTTTTTCAAATAAAATTAACATGAAATATTTTATTTTATCAAATGAATATTTTTAGTATAACATTAACTTGGAATTGATCTGAAAAGGATGATTTTTAAAATTTAGTGTAAATGTAAATAAGTATATATAGATACAATTTTTATTTTTATTATAATGGTTTGAAATGCTGAATAAAAAAATTAATAAATAAATAAAATATAAGTTTCTTGCCATGAAAAAACTTGTGTGTGTATAAATACATAACCTTAAAAGCGCTTTCGACAGAAAGTTGATTACCTTTTGTTTGTGAGATTGTTTGATACATTTTGTAAATGTATACTTCAAATTTTGAAGTTGTTTTTTGAAATATCATGGATAGAAAAGAGATCATCAATGAACAAAATAGAATCCGTGCGAAAAAGAAGAGAGCTTTAAATAAGAAAAAAAGAGTTTTAGAGAATCTTTTAAGGTATAAAATGAGCCTTTACACGCAAAAAAAGGTTGGATTGCAGCAACCAGAAATCAAGAACTCCCATCCAAAGTTCGTTTAGGAGAACCCGACTTTTGGTTACGGCAACCAAAACCTTTTTTTAAGTTTTTTTAAAAATTGAATTAAAATTGTCATCTTATTATTTTAATATTTAAACCTGCTAGAATACCGCTAAGTCCCGGTGGGGGCCGGATAAGCGAACGTGATGGTTCTGGTCGGATCCCAGCCAGAAAACCCGACTAGAGCCCGACTTAAAGCTGAGCTCCCCGACCAGATCCCGACTTAAAGTCGGGCTCCCCGACCATACACCATCTGGGCTCCCCGGTCGGGGGCTGGACAAGCGAGCGTGACGGTTCTGGCCGGATCCCAGCCAGAAAGCCTGACCAAAGCCCCACTTAAAACTGGGCTCCCCGACCAGATCCCGACTTAAAGTCGGGCTCCCCGACCGTGGACTGGCTAGTCCCCGACTAAAATTTCCACACGGGAGTGCCAAAAATTTATATCCCTCACTTTGACATCTTTCTTCAATAACTTTCATTAAATAATGTTAATTTTCGAACTTATCCTATTCTGAAGATTATTTACATAAACAAATACAATGTTTTTTCTACAGGAATCGCTAAAGAAAATACTTACCAGATTCAGTTCATCAGATCTTTGAAGCAACTTTGCACACTGAACAGGTTGAGTTATCTGTAAAAGACATTCCTTATGGTGTTTTAATAAAACTTCTACACTCTTTAATGATATTGATTTATCAAAGCATTCTGTATCATTAATTTTCCACCCTATTACTTTAGCTGTCATCTCGTTATTCGGAGCTTCTTTTGGCAAACTAATCCAATCTATGACGCTGGATTTACTAACTTCATTCAATAACTGAAAAAAATGTCATTCTGCTTTAAAAGGGCATAGCCGGGTTTCCATGTGAAAATTTCCCCCAAACGAAATGGAAAATAACAATTGACGAAGTTTTCATTCTTTTTAGATATTGTCCACATTGTATAAAAATCTGAAAAAATTCTTAAATATATGTCTCTATGATAAAAAGTTTGGAGTTGAAGGAGACTTTTAACAGTGCAAACAAAATTCACAGAAGTGTCTGATTACGTAAAGAATCACTATGAATTTTCTCAGATTTCTCGGATTATTAGTTTAGCTGAAAAACGCAAAAAACAAAATTTGCAAAATCCACCATTTCTCGTCCAATATGGCGGCTATCGGGTCGAAAATTTGGCAGAAACGTTCTCATGTTAAAGTCTAAAAGGTTTCAAGTAATTGATAAGAAATTTGATTTCGTTTGGAGGCAGTTTTTACATGGAAAGTTTCATAAAAAAGTTTTTTGGGAATATGAACACTGAAAGCAGGGGTGGATTAAGACAATCAGCCACCCTAGGCAGCTGCCTACCTTGCCTCCCCGGTAAATCCGCCACTGGCTGAAAGTGACCTATTTTTGGGAAATAAGCTAAAAATATATGAACAATTTACCGTTATAACTCCAATATCATAAAGAGAGTTCTTTTCCTTATACTTATAGTATTTATGAACTTCTACTTGTTCAATAGAATGATAGTTTCCTCCATGAAACAAATAAGGTGTCCCAAGCTTAACTGAATAGTCTGCAAGGGCAGGATTTTTCAGGCTTTCGAGTATAGTTTCAAAACATTGAGCTGCAGTTAAAAGATGTTTATTTGATATTAAAAATGCAGTACAAATATGCATATCCAAACGTATATATCTAAAAGAACCCATGTATTTTTTATGCTCATGGTGATTTTGTTGTCCATTGGCTAGATTTTTTTCCACAGCTAATGAATAATTATGTTCTGTAAAATAAAGATATTTGTGTTTATTTGAACTGCATCTTATTGAAAATTCTGACGTAAGAAATGACGTAAAAACTATATAAGAAACGACGTAGGAAAGTACATAATAAACGAAGTAAGAAACTATTTAGGAAACTACTTCGTTTCTTTTGTAGTTTTTACGTAGTTTACTACGTCTTTTCCAAAACTTTTTTTTAAATTTATAAATCTAATATTCATGGAAAATAGTTCTGGTTATTATTTTTAATTTCATACGTATTATTAATAAATAGTTCTTTGTATTTAAATGAATAATTCAAAAAGAATATAATATTCTTTTATTCCAAATAATAATAAGAACTTTTTCCCATGAATATTAGATTTATAAATTTAAAAATTCTGTAACTTTATAATAATTTAGATGATTGAAAAAATCTATTTTCTTCCAAATATCTCTAAAAGGAAAAAAATTAGTAGACTGGTTTTAACGCTTATTTTGTATCTCACACATCGTATTTTAGTTAAAAAATGAAAATTTTGATTTTCAATAGTGTTTTTTTAAAACCAAAACACAAAATATAGATTCTGTCGAAAATGTCCATATTAGAATTTCTAGACTTCATTTAGGCAAATAATTTTCCATTTCAACATTTTTTTCGTATGTCATATGTTTTGTTTAAATAATAGAATTTCTGAATTTTAATCGTATTTTTTAAAATTTAAATGAAAAGTACACGTTTTCTCAGGAACTATGTCAGACAAAATTTCTAGATCTTATTGAAACGAACAATTTTGCAAACTTATGTTTTTTTCGTATTTTACATATTATTGTTAAAGAATTTATTTTGGATTTTCAATAGTATTTTTTTAAATTAAAAAGAAAAATATACATCTTATAAAAAAATTTAGCGATTCAAATTTATAAATATTTTTGTAGTAAACTATTTCGTATCTTAACTTTTTCTCGTATTTCGTATAATTTAACTGGAAAATGGAATTTAGGTATTAACTTTTTTCAAGTTTTAACATATACTATAACTTTCCTAATTTTAGTTTAATCAAAATGTTATGAAGATAGTAGAAATTTATGAGCACTATCAGAAACCAGTATTGGAATTTTGGATTTTTCCAAAAAGTTTTTTTCTAAAATACAAAAAATGCTCTTATTTCCACAATTTTTGTCGAATGTGGCTGGTTAATGAACTCGTCCTTACTTTTTAGGCTCAGATAAAATATGTCAAAGCTCAATTCAATCCGATAATACTGTCGAGAGTTATCGAGTATACGACCTACAGACAGACAGACAGACAGACACTTTTGTAAAAACCGTTTTTTCTGACTCAGGGAGTCTCAAAACGTAAAGATTTGATGAAAATTCCAAAAGTGATTTTTCACATAAAACCAATATCTTCTCATCCATTATGAGAATTTAAAAAAAAATGTTTGGAAACTATTTAGTAAACTACCTAAAAACTACGTTTGTCGCCGTAGTTTCTTATGTAGTTTCCAACGTCGGTCCCGACATAGTTTCCTACATGGTTTCTTACGTCGTTTCTTATGTAGTTTTCTACGTAGTTTCTTGCGTAGTTTTTGGATAGTTTACTACGTAGTTTCCAAAACTTTTTTTTTACATTCTCATCATATGAAAAGGACTTATACACAGAGAATTCAATCATATTCATAATTTAAAGGATGCGGATAATTTTAATATTCTGATATTCGTGCAGAAATTTTCTGGCCTGAAATGAAATGCCAAGTTAGGGATGTCAAATGAAAATTTTTAGGCCTGTTTTTGTTCTAGGCCATAACATAATTTCTACCTTGGTAAATTTGATAATTTAAAAATAGTTACCAATTGCGTTAATAACAGTTATAAAAGCGTAGAGCAGGAAACTATTAACCATCTTCATTTTTGAGACTGTACTTTTCTAAACGTAAAATTTTACTCCATGCCTCTAAATTCAATACAATTTTTTGATTAGGACCAATCGTTATCGCTCGATTAAACAATTTCAAGGATGAAATTTATGAGTTCCATTTATGTGTGCAACTTTTTCAATTTAAATATTTGTCAATATGTCATATGATAAATATATTTATGTAGTATTATTACATAATCAGTTCTTAAACTTTTATTGGAAGGAAGTAATATATATATTATGAGATTTTCAGATCCGATATTACAGTACCGGTCAGAATTGTCCGGCCACCTGTTTTTCGATAATTGCTTAAATTATCCTAATTTGAATTATATAAGTGAAAAAATTTGTTCTCTTGATTAAATTTAAAGCTATCCAAATTCTTTATAAAATTAACCCAGCATGAATTCGTTTTGTTAAATTTTGAAGACGTTATTGCAGAAATATAGTCAAGATTTCAATGCTTTCTTAAAATTTAAATAACTTTCAAAGTAATCAACATTTTTTAATGTTCTTGGATTGATTTTAAAGCTAAATTTCTACAAAATCGATCAAATCTCTTGGAATTGATGTGTAATTTTTTTCTTACATACTGCACGAGGTTAAAGTTCAAATAAAAAAGTTGGAAAAATTCCAATATTGCTTTTGCTTAGAAAAACATTTTTATAAGATATATAAAACATATAATCATGAATTTCGTATCGAATCCCCTTAAAATATATATTCATATGATCTTTATTATGATTTACCTACAGATGAAATTTTTTCGAAATTTCCCTACTTTTTTGTTACAATTTTAACTCCTTGCATTATGCAAGAAAACATTTATAGATTTATAATGATAATTTAAGGCGATTCTATAGAATCTTAGCTCTAAAATGAGCCCAAGAACATTAGAAAATATTGATGACTTCGAGAATTATTGAAAATTTAAGAAAGAATTGAAATCTTGACTATTTCTGCAATAACTTCTTCAAAATTTAACAAAACGAATTCATGCTGGGTTCATCTTATAAAGAATTTTGATAGCTTTAAATTTATTCAAGAGAACAAATTTTTTCACTTACATAATTCAAATTAGGATAATTTAAGCAATTATCGAAAAACAGGTGGCCGGACAATTCTGACCGGTACTGTATGGTATATATGAAATGAGATAAATATATGTATAGGTGACTATCAGGGAAAAAAAAATCTGTTGCATTTACTGAGACCATAAATTAAAATAGTGATTGCATGAAATTCCTTTAAATATAACAGATATTACAGTGAATTTAACTTCTTTTTTGTAAGCATTACAGATTTTTCAATAAATATTACAGAAATGTCTGTTGAGTTTACAGAATAAGGAATTTTCTTGTAAATGTGAATTCAACCGATATTTCTGTAATATTAATAAAAAATCAGTGAATCCTACTGAAATATCTGTTAAATTTACATAACTTTTATGCTGTCACTATTTTAACTTGTGAACTCAGTAGATATTACCGGTGTCTTTTTTCTCCGTCTACGCTGAAAATAATTTAATAATCCAAGGGCACAAATTAATTTTCTCTATTGAACAAAAATTGGTCTTGGACCAAGTAAATTTTATTTTTCGTGTAGATACGTACGCTGAAAAAAATTCGTAAAATTTACAGGAAAGTAGGTACTCAAAATTGATGGTTTAAAAATACATAAAGGTGCTTGAATTTTTTTAAACACTCAAAACCTTTCTAAATAAAGGTACTAAACATAAAAAAAATTATATGGAAGGTCTAAACTCAAAAAATAAAAATATTAAAGGTGGCGGATCTCCTTAATATGCAATGTAAAAAGTATCCGTAATTTTCTCAACATTTTTTTTGCTAACATTCCCCTTTTTTCTATGAAAACTTATTTATATATTCCCTAGCATGTGAAACATTTTTCAGCAATCATTTTTATTTTATTGTATTAGCAGAAAAAATTTTTAAACCTAGAAAAATCCAGGAAATGGTTTATTCTATATACATTTTTCCATTCACCCTCAGATAAAAATCATAATCATATTTATTTCTTTGATTTATGAAAAAATATTTCAGTCTTTTGACCAACACAATCTAATGGTTTATTATTTTTTCTACTAACGGATCAAAAAGTGCATTTTTTTGTCTCCTGCGGGGCAACGAAATCTATTTTTTGACCTCCAAGTGGAAAAAAAATTGTATGCTAATATAATATTTTCGAAAATACGATGTGAACTTGCGTAGATAGTTCACTAAGTTTAATAGCTAGCGATGAACAAGTGACTGTCTTAAATCCGAGATTAAGCAAGCAATCGGTTGTAAAACAGCATCTAATCAGCGTGAATTTCAAGAGACTTAATATTAAATTCTTTAAATTTTCTTTAACATTCGGTAATTAAAAGGAAGATCTTTTCCATAATTGACACTGGAATGTCTTCAAAAGAAGCATCAGCTTTGATTGGAAAAAAAAGAGAGAGGACCCAAAATTGGGTACCAGAAGAAAAAAGAGCTCTTTTTTCATTGATTGAACTTTACGCGAGTGCAATTGAAAATAAGAAAATAGACGCAACAGCTTCCGCGACAAAGATACATGCTTGGCAGATGATCCACAGTAGATTTCAGAAGCAATTTTCCACGGATAGAGATATTACGAGAATGAGGGAACAGTGGAGGAGAATTAAAACTCAAGCGAGAACAGAAATATACACTTTTGCTGAAAAGGTCTTCACATTAATCCTTTCAAAAGTTCTTATAAATGAATTCTAATGTTTTGCTAAATATAATTTTCACGCTTCATATTAAAAATTTTGGAATTAGATCATTTTTTATCTTCATTCCAGTTACGAACAATGGGTCCAGAGGAGGCAACGAGAATTAGACCTTCGAATCTCTCCATAGATGTTTGGCGTCTTTTGGAAAACGTACGAAAAAATGATTGCGATGCGGATCATTCGGACGAGAGTGGAGAAGATACCAATATTTTATCTTTAGAAAAAGAAGCATCTCTTTCGAATTTTTTACTCCATGAAATTAAGCAAATAAAACCTGATGAGGATTTTCAGAGTAAAAGCAGTGATCAGGGCTTGGAGGAAGAGAAAATTGAGAATAATGAAAAGGAAATAGACCGAGAAACGCCGAGTGATGATTCGAAAAAACAGAAAAAGCCACGATTTGATGATGATCAAGTATCAAGTTACATCAATGACGAATTAATGCAAGGTATTTAAAAGGCATAACATAATTCTAATTTTCAAATTCTCTCAGTTTTGAGAAAAATTTCATTTCGGAATTTTAATTGTGACAACAAATTATCATTTACAGACCTGTGCGAAAATAAAAATAATTTTGATAATGAAGCTAACGATTTAAGCTGTAAAACATTGAAGCACAAAGCTATTTGGTTATTTGGAGCAACTCAAAAGGAATTTGATTTGAAATTTAAAATACTGAATACCGAGTTAGAAAGGGCTGAATTTCAAAAGCAAACAGCTTTTAATGAATGGAAAACTGCAGAGATCAAAAGGAAGTTGGCAGAAGGTCAAATACAAGAATATAATAGGCATGAGTATTTTTTAATTAATTTTATTAAATAGTGATTGTCACTTCACTAAGAATTAAAAAAAAATCAATTTTTCTTGACATATTTATCTTATTGGTATTTAATATTAGTAATTTCACTTGATTATGAATGCGAATAAACGAATGGATCAGAGCAATAGAATTTAAATTTCCCGCGTCCAAAATGGCCTCTGATAAGTTCCTCTATCTGGTGGTGGTTCAGCGAACTAATCGAAGCCAGAATTCGTCATATTGGAAAATATACTTATTGCTTAGAACGTTCGATTTGTTAAATTCAACAATGCAGCGAGTACCGATGATTATTTCCCGTAACATGGCATTTATAAGGTAAATTTAATTCCTGGTTTACACCATAAATACAGAAATAATTATTTTATCATAATTTTTCCTCATAAACTTGAATTCCAGTTTTCCTTTTATGGTGCCGGGTCGGCACTTGCTATAAACTGATCGTCGACTCTGTTAGATTTGAGTTAGGTACCGGCGAATTTTATTTATATGAGTTTGATTGGCGGGATAGTTTGACAATCGATCGATTGAAATAGATTTTGGCTTTGTAATCGTCAATAGTTCGTGTCTGTTGTTATAAAATACACCTTTGACTTGTCCAAACTTTTACATCAAATTATGTAATAATTCAACGCAGTTTAAATCTAACCTGCTCATAAATTCTATGTATTATTGCACGTATTATTCAACTGTTATTGTTTTTTAATATTTAAAAAGGTAGTTTCAATGTAAGTTCACTTTTAAATTTAATTTTATCTCTATATTTAGTAGTATTAAATATTACTAGTCCAAATTTCCATGGCGAGTCTCATATTTCGGCAGAACAAAATATGTCATTAGACATTTTTTTATTTCAAGATTAGTTTCACTCTTGGTTCAATGTTTAGATTTAAGTATAAAAAGAGTTGCAAACATTTTTTCACAATATTCGAAGAAAATTTATAAAGGAGCCCTGTGAAATATTCCATAACTATATATATGCAATGACAAATTTGGACTATGCAAAGTATTTGTTTTTGACAATTAAAAACTGTGATAATAGATGTTCAATAATAAAAAAAAATATTCAAACTAAATGAAGAAATTAATTAACGCTTTTAAGAACAAATCGTCGAATGGGTTGATTCAAAATAACACATGCTCCAAAAATATAGAATGTTGCCATTTAAAATTTTCTCAAACACTACTCTTTTCCCCTTCAAAACGTCATTAAAAATAAATATTATTTGTTGTCAATATTTTAGTCAAGTCAGAATGGCTGGTGAACCAGGGTCTGGTGCTGGTAAAGGAGGCGGCGGTGGTGGCTCCATTCGTGAAGCTGGTGGCTCTTTTGGTAAAATGGAAGCTGCTAAAGAAGATCAGTACTTCTATAACTTGGTATATATTCGAAATATTAATTATTGCTTGACTTCATTTATATTAAAAAATAATAAAAAATACACATTACTTATCAATTTAAAAATAGAATCAGTTTCGAAATTCAAACCAAGAAAAACATTCTGCACATTCAGATACAAATTATATTTCTATTTAATAAAATTATAACTTTTCACAGCAAAAAGAGCAAATACGTAAACTGCGTGAAGAACTTCATGATGAGATCTCTTTCCATGAAGAACAAATTAAGCGCCACCAGGAGTCAATAAATCGCCATAAGAAAAGGATCTCCGACATGGACAAGAAATGAGCTGTTGAATTTACAGATTCTACATTTTAATTGCTTTGAGAACGGAAACATAGTGGCAAAATCACGAAGAGCAGCGATCATTGTAGAGGTTCGATTTGGAATTTTTTTTTAAGTCAGTCGTGTTATCATTAGAAGAATAAGTATATTATTTTTACTGTTTACTACGATATTTGGTTCAGGAAACCATATGAGGTAACTGCTTTTTTGGTTAAGATACACGCAAACTTGTATTGTTATGAATATATGAATGCTTTACTTTAGTCATATGAATTCAGTTATTTTATCTTTACGTACGTAGAAACTAAAAATAGATCCAAGTAGTTAATAGAATAATTTAAATATAAAAGTGTTAATTGTGATTTTGAAACTATCGGTATTAATCGATACTATCTTCTCTTGTTTATTACATATCACATGTCGCAAATGTCATTAATCATTGTTTCTGTGTGAAATAATGAGGAACTTTCTGACACGATGAGAACTAAAACATGAGTTTACGTATTTCATTGATAAATTTACAGCCGTATTTCAAATGATTTCAAAATCCACTTCGATTAGGAAAAAAAAATGTTTCGTCAGGTCATTAGAAACTTATGTGGTTATGGAAGCAAGTAAGATTAACATTTAAAATTCGTTTAAAATGTCAATTATTTCTCATTTTTTGGTTACGTAAGAGGGTAAAGCAGGTTTTTTTCAGTGGAATTAAATTTAACGGAAACAAAAATGATGTACAGAAAGAAAAGTTTTTGGAAAAAAATGTGGCATATGAAGCCGAATACTATTACAAACAGGTAAATAATTTTGAAATTGACTAGCTTCTTCGTTATTCTACCTTATTTTGATTTCTGAGCATTGTTATCGTCTTTCTTAAGTAGAAAAAAGAGTTATCAAAACTAGTGAAGCAGAAACTCCAGGATGAAGTCATATTAATGCAAGATGAAATTCAAAACATGATGGAAAAGATAGAAGATTATAAACGAGATATACACGAAAATGTGCGATTTTTAAAAGAACTCGATAAAGATGTATCAACAACGGGCAAAAAAGGATCTTGAGAGATTTATAGAAAAATATTTTATTCTAATAAATTAAATATTATTACATTTCGTTTTTCGTCTGAAAGAATCTTTACTAACAGACTCATGTTTATACACTTTCGTTTTCTAGATTAATTAGTAGATCTGTAAGTTCTATTGTTCTATATATAGTCCACGATGAGGGTTTTTCGATTAAATCGATTGTAAGTACTCGTATGAGAAACCTTGTAGTCAATTACGTACATTAAGGTCATTATATTAAATAGGTCACGTGATCTGGGTAATTGCAATACAGGTCTGTAAAGCTATTCGAAAACCAATAACTAAAATGGATTTTCTGTATAAGAGAGACGTAAACAAACATAAAAAGGGTCTCTCTTATACAGAAAATCCATCTTACTGCATATTTAATGAATAACCTTATAGGCCTTTATTGCAACTACGAAGGTGAGGTGACTCATCATATATAATAACCTTAAACTATATACAAGGTCTTTCATGGTTTTTAGTACAAAATTTTTCGAAAATAATCAAGGAAAACATCATGTACCTTGTTTTTATGTTTTTATACAAGTTTTTATGGTATGCTAGACACAAACTTAACCGCGTCATTGTCAGATTTGTGGGGGTTGAGCTCGAAGATATGCGGATCTGGCCGACAAATCCCGAATTTCTTCTAGCGAGTAGAGTAAAAACCGTCGACCTTTGCACGTTTCTATTCAGTTGTGTTTGGTTCTGGACACGCAAGTGTTCAATTCGTTTGACAGCGGGAATCAAAACTTTCCGTTCTCTCACTTCTTTGGTGCTACTGTTATTGTGCACTGCCGCGTCGATTCATCAGCACGTTCTCTTCACGTGAAAGATTTTTTATTGCGAAAACGCAGACGCCTTGTTTCAACAACGCAAAGTGATTGAAACTTTAAATGTAAGTGAACGAGTTATTATTTAGGGAAGTAATTCCTTATTATCAGAAATGTTGATTATTAAATAATTAGTCAATGTTCAATGAACGATTATTTTCCTATCTTATCTAACAGTATTTATAACTATTCTTAAGACATTTGTATATTTGAATTTTGGAAATAAAATGTCGCAAGTATAAAATAATATAATCTTGTTCCTTTCGTTTCAGTATCACAATGTCAAGGGTTATGCTGAAAGACTCGCCGAATGCGGCTCTAGATAAAACCCTCTTGAACAGATATCTTGATTTGCCCATTCCAGATGATAAAGTGTTAGTAGAATACATTTGGATTGATGGTAGTGGTGTAGACGTAAGAAGTAAAACAAGAACCATCGACTTCATTCCGAAACATCCTTCAGGTGAGGTACCCAATAAGGATAAAAACCATAATCAACTGAGAAACTTACTATTATTGAATGATATTCAAACATCAAAGCTGTCAGTTTGTTTTTCGCACGGCCAATTTATAGAAACCACGCCTATCGTATCTCTTCTTGCTCCTCTTTTCATGTAGAGGTTATTAAACTGCGTAACACATTTAAAACTATGCTAATGTGTTGCGTGTTGGCTTCTGCACGAGGGTCAGAGTAAGGGGAGATATGGTAGGCGTGGTTTTTGAAAATTGATTATTGCAAGCAATTATCTGACAGCTTTGATAGATACTTCTATTGAAAAGCTCGAAAAACAAAGCAATTTATAAAACCACTATTTATAGATCTGCCAATCTGGAACTATGACGGAAGTTCCACGTACCAGGCCGAAAGTGGAAATAGTGACATTTTCCTTTATCCTGTAGCTATATACAATGATCCATTCCGAAGAGGAAATAATAAACTGGCTCTTTGTCAAACCTTTAACGCTAATAAAACTCCATTGAAGACTAATAAACGCTATAGTGCAAAAAAGGCTATGGATGCTGCGGCAAAAGATGAACCTTGGTTCGGAATAGAACAGGAATATTCTCTTTTGGATATTGACAATAGGCCTCTTGGTTGGGGTAAAAACAGTTTTCCTGGCCCACAAGGTCCTTACTACTGCGGCGTAGGAGCGAATAAAGTAATCGGTAGGGAAATTGTTGATGCTCATTATCGAGCCTGCTTGTATGCTGGAGTCAAAATATGTGGAACTAATGCAGAAGTGATGCTATCCCAGTGGGAATTTCAAGTTGGACCGTGTCATGGTATCAGCGCTGGAGACGATCTCTGGATTGCCAGATTTCTTCTTCACCGAATTGCTGAAGAATATGGCGTGGTCGTCACTTTGGATCCAAAACCTGTAGATGGTGCTTGGAATGGAGCTGGTGCCCATACGAATTTTTCGACGAAAGCTATGCGAGCTGAAAATGGTATCATTGAAATAGAGAAGGCAATTGAAAAACTCAGTAAAAGACATCTGGTACATATTCAAGCTTATGATCCTAAAGAAGGTAAAGACAATGAACGACGTCTCACTGGAAATTTTGAGACGAGCAGCATCCATGATTTTAGTTCTGGTGTGGCTAGTAGAAAAGTAAGTATTCGAATTCCGCTAGGAGTTGCTGAAGATAAAAAGGGTTATCTAGAGGATAGAAGACCTAGCAGCAACTGTGACCCGTACTCTGTTTGTGAAGTCTTGGTGCGTACTTGCATCCTCAATGAGTAATATTTTGAATATTGAGTAATGTAAATGTAAATTGACAAAATGTTAAGTTTTTGTATCATATGCATCACAGAATATAGATCAAGGTGATTTAACAAATCAAAGATTTCAACAGAAAACTGTAATATTAATATTGTTTTATTCACTTTTGATAGCATTCTAATTAATTTATAATATCTTTAATTTTACACATGAGGATATTTTTGTGCAATGCTTTGGAATTAATATTTAGTTATATATCGACTTTACAATCAATAATTGTTAAAATACTTATGACTTGATATTTACCCTTTTTTTAGAATTATTATTAATACAGTAAAATGTTTATTGATTTTGCGGAATCGAATCTCGTTCACTGTAGTATAGAAGAGATTTTTATTAATTAGCAATCATGATAAGCGCACTATCCGGGCGAGAAGTTTCCGTCTTCTTTAACAAAATAATTTTGTATTGTACATTAATGTGGTTAGAACTATCTTGTGATTTGAAATATATTATATTAAATAAATGTATGAATTTGAAATTTTGTTTCGACGTTACGACTTGTTTATTACTTTAAACTTATAAATATTATTCTATATGTGACTGAATCAAAATTTCAAATATTGTCGATTCTTCTAGACAATAACTGAAGAACGAGAAAAAATAATGTCGATATTGTGAATTTTCTTGTAATTAATAAATAAATATTTTTTCAATATTAATTTTGTTCATATTTTTAAAATTAAGTATTTGCTTAGTAATAAACCCTTTTACTTTAGCATATTTAGTTACCAGAAATTACAAGAGGATTTGGTTGTAAATAGTGAAATCACTTTACAAAATTTGACATTTTTTTAGAAAATTCTTTACTAATAGAATGTGCAAAGCGAATTTAGATGTTGCAAAAATTAATGTGAGAAAATAATGTAGTATTGAATAAAATTGAATGAAATTATGAAACATCATGTTAAGTAGAACTTTTTATTCAAAATATGTACGTAAGCTTATCTTCAATGTATGCATATTAAAATTTTTTTCAAAGTGTTCCTGTAAATTGTAGTAATTATATACACTACTGTTATGAAAGCAGCGAAAGATAAAATAAAATATACGTACACAATTTTTTGTTGCTTTATTAGTCCACTTATCTTTAAGTGTGTTACGCAGGCTTTTTAATATAATAAAAATTGGCCTCATCTGGTGTTACATAAATGAATAAATACATCTCATTCAAAATTAACTTTTTACTATTATGATCATTAATTTAATTCATTAAATGTAAATAAGTATAATATCTTTATGGATACCAGTACAATATTTTTTTCGCAATGGATCTTTAAAATCAGTATTTACAAATATTTCTACAATGCTATTGCACGTGATAGTTTATCTGAAAAATAAACTCTTCAGCAATCATAAAATAAAAATTATAATTCGGTTATGTTATCGTTACCTTAATCTTGATTTTTAAAAATATTTTCACAACTAAGTGCACTTGGTAGATAAATTAATAGTTTTTCTTTAAATTCCTCGGTATTCCCTTTCAAATTGATATACTTATACATGTCTGTATGCATATTATATCAAATGAAGTTAAATCCATTACTTTTTTAACTTTATTCCAAATAAAAAGATCAGTATTTTTTAGACATGTCTTTTCTGTTTTTCATGTGGAAATAAAGTTGCTGTGGTTTCAATAAGAAGCCATACTGCTAACTTGTTTTGACTTTTCTTTCCTGGGAAAATTGGATAGACAGTCGGAAAAAAATAAAAATAGCATAGAATATACAATTTTATTCTTGAAATAATTTTAGCCAAAATTAACTGAAAATATCTTAAATTTGACTATTAAATTCAAATATATAATTAAAATTTTCCGCACTTTCACTGTAAAAAAATAATTCAATAAGTCGGCAGCACAATGTTATGTTCATAAAGTATTTTACAAGATACTTTTGCTCATTAACAAAAAGTAATCAGCTTTAAGATATACCCCACGACTTAATGTATTCAACACTCAAAAAAAAGTCTAGTTAAAACAAACAGAATTCAGGTTGTTATATACGGAAAAATTTAGTCGCTTAAAGTTTAAGGGGTTATATATCTTATTCTCTAGGGAAATAAAGGGTTTTTAATTATTTTTTTAATGATATTACCATAGTTTTATTCAAATGCGATAAAAAGTTTCAAAAAGTACATCTCTTATTGTGTTTTTGTATAAAATTTCGAATGAAAATTCGGAAAATTAGGGAAGGTTTTGTTTGTAATGGCTTACTGTGAGCATGGAATAATGGTAACGGCTCAGCTGAAAAAAAAAACTACATTAGTATATAGTGTGACCTTTTTCGTGAATGAAGGATTTTACAAAAAAAAATTTTTTACAGTTACAGTGATATTTTTTCCAAAAAAGTCGATTTTTTAAAGTCGAAAAGTTGAGTCTTTCGCCAAAAAAAATAGAAGGATTTGTCTGAAAAAAATTCCTTCGTTCACGAACTAGCTATTGTAAGTACAAACAACCCCTCCAAATTTCAAATTGATCGATGTAGTGGTTAGCGAGATATCGTGCTCACCGCGATGGCATATTTTTGCAAAAATACGATTCCAAGATAATCGCGTTTAAAGTTTTAGGTGGACGTTAAGTAGTTCCAGAAACTGCGTGCTATGAACGGCCGTATCTTAGGTTCTAGTGCCCCGATCTCGATGAAATTTTGCAGAAACATTGTTAAAAGTATGTACTTTAAAAATAAGCAATACAAATTTTTTTGATTTTTTGAGCCAGAAAAAGGTATATAACCCCTTGAGTTACTTTCGAAGACTCTTGGGCACAGAGTTTTAAAAGACGCAGTCTCAAAAAGTTTCATTAATTTTCATTAAATAATGTTCAATTTTTTCTACCGTTTAAGTAACTTCTTCTGTTATTTAATAAAAAGTCACTGAAATTTTCTCCGACTGCGTCTTTTAAAACTCTATGTCCAAGAGTCTTCGAAAGTAACTTAAACTTTAAGCGACTAAATTTTTCCTTGTAGGTTTTTCTCAGAAAAAATAATCATGTATTTAAATATTTGAGTTTCCTTAAAATATTTATAAAAAGTTAAAAACACTCCATTCTTCAGAAAATGACATTGAATTTAATTCTATCTGTACAATAAATTATTTTAGATCTGCGCATTAATAAAATTTTCCTGTATTATGATCTCCTGACATTACTTGTTTGAATTCTTTCCATAACTGTCTGGAATGAAGAGGACCATATTTTATTATATTTATTATATTATATTTCTTGTTCGATTTTTAAAATTGAAAATTTGAATTACCAATCGAAAATGGGATTGAACATTCCCAAAATTTATAGGTTCTTACCAGAAAAAAATGGTCATGTATTTAAATATTTGAGTTTCCTTTAGATATTCCTAAAAAGTTAAAAATGCTCCATTCCTCAGAAAATGACATTGAATTTGATTCTGTCTACATTTTTTTACATCTGCGATTGAATAAAACTTTCTTGCATGATCTCCTGACATTGCTTGTTTGAATTCTTTCGATAACTGTCCGGAATGAAAAGGACCATATTTTATTATATTTATTATATTATATTTCTTGTTCGATTTTTAAAATTGAAAATTTGAATTACCAATTGAAAATGGGACTGAACATTCCCAAAATTTATAGGATCTTACCAGAAAAAAGTGGTCATGTATTTAAATATTTGAGCTTCCTTTAGATATTCCTAAAAAGTTAAAAATGCTCCATTCTTCAGAAAATGATATTGAATTTGATTCTGTCTACATTTTTTTAGATCTGCGATTGAATAAAACTTTCTTGCATGATCTCCGGACATACTCTCTAAATTTGAATCAGTCAAAATCTACTGATTATCAATGAAATTTGACTGATTCAAATAGCTAAAAAGAGGTTACTGCAAATCAGTCAAATTTCACTGATTATTTCAGTGAAAATTGACTGATTTGACAGTGAAAAATATTTTTTTCACTGATGAATTAGTAAAAATTAACTGATTTAACAGTGAAAAATATTTTTTCACTGATGAATCAGTGAAAAGGCAAATCACTGATTCAATCAGTGAAAATTTGACTGATTCAGATTTAGAGAGTAGTTTGTTTGGATTTTATCAAAATGCGAATATACAATAGGCGAAGTTTTGATGGTATTATCCATACTGTAGCTTTATCCATTCAAAAAGAAAAGTCCCATAAGAAATACTTTCAGTCGTCATGAATAAATTATATAGATAATGCCTACAATATTGCTTGTACGGTGTTGCCATTAAAAGATAACTTACCCGTTTACTTGTAACTTCAATGAAATGGAATTTTGATGTGATAATAATAATAAAATGAGATAATAAAATCGATATCTCGAGCACTTATTGCATAGTTTTATTTGATTCAAATTTGATTATATTTCAGTTTTATTTTTATCATCAAGAATTTTTATATTTTCTCCATTAGATAAATGTACAGATAAACGTTAAATAGGATAACAACTTCGTTATTACTTTATATTTAAGGTAGTATTCAATCACGAAAATTAGACCTCAGGCAAAAATAGATAATTCTGCTTTCAAGAATAGCAATATTATTATTGATTATTATTATTATTATTATACCTTCAATAATAATATTGCTATTCTTGAAAGCAAAATTATCTATTTTTGCCTGAGGTCTAATTTTCGTGATCGTACTACCTTAAGGGGGTCTCCTTATCCAGAACTTTCAAAAAATCGATTTTTTGTTTTTGTTTCAATCGATGGATCTATTATCAGAGAATATTGTCGCAAAATTTTACGGTCCATATCGGAATAGTTTTGATGGTAGAGTTCCGAGCAGTGGCTTGCGCGGAGCGAGCGGAAGGTTTTTTTCAGTCTGAAAACTTTAAAGCGCGTTTTCTCAAAACCACATTTTTCAAAATTGCGTGCACGATTAAAGGAGAACCAATTAAGCTATTATTATAAACTTTTTTTTTATTTGTAGGTAATTAAAATGCGCATATAGTGAACCTTTAGGTTTCATGATACAGTATTTATTTTCATTATAAATAACGCATTTTAAACCCAAAAAACTATGAAAAATTTGATTTTTCTGGAAAGTAACTCAAAAGATCGATAAAAAATTTTTTTTTACAATTTTTGAGGTTCACTATAAGCGAAAGACCATTCTGAATAAAAAAAAACAAATATATATGTGTTTCAGATGAAAACTTTGGACAAGATCATGCACGCAAAATTAATTGTCTTTAACTTATGCTCATTAGAAGCAAAATTTTATTAACTTTTATGTTATGATGGGGAAAAAAATTTCAACTTGTTATTATAAAAATTAAGACACTTTAGGAATAGCTGAAACAACAAGTGAACAAATAATTTCAATCGGCAGTGTATTTCTTTTAATAAATATTTAATAGATCTAACAAATGAAACTACTTCAACATTGATGGGAGAATTTAATAGAACTAATAAAGTAGGACAATAGGGGACGAGAAGTGTCTATTATCTACTAAATATAGTGGTCAGGATGTTCGTAATTGATTCGTAATTCATGTCTCTTCTACGATAACAAGGGCCTTTTTATGACCTTCATTGTTTTATTCTTATATTTTCTCAACATATTCTGGATAATACTTTGAAAATTTTCCATTTATTAAACAATAATCATCCAAACTTTTGGGAAAATAAGATTGTTTTTTGGATTAAGAATCTCTACTGAAATATAACAATTTCTCTTTTGGGGCGAATTATTATTTTCGTATTAGGTTTTATTATTAGTATAGAATAATTGGAAAAATTGGTGGTTCCATTAGACGCTTATTTTGTGGCTTCCAACGCTATTGGAAATCCTATAATATCCCTGGCGTAAGTTTCAGAATTAATTCCGAGCGAATTCAAGCCTTTCCGAACGAATACGTAAAACGTTTTGAATCTCGTCTGATTCAAATCGGCTGAAATAAACCTAACTCAATATGATTTAATCCAAGACTTTAATCCGAGCTTAAATTGATCTAAACCGAATTTTTAGTCCGGGGTTTCTGATTATTTAGGATTGAAGCATGAAAGGTTTTTCTGATTGGTTTGGAATTGTTCAGAATGGTTCAGAAACAGATTTCGGAATAGCTTGGATTCGCTTGAATTGAATTCCTTTCCGAAACTTTCACCAGAAATATGTTCTTATGTAGAAATCTATATTGGAAGCCATATATCAACCTACATGTGTTTCTTCTGTGTATTATTATTTAAGTAAAATATAAACGCTACGTATTTATTTTCGACAACTGTTAAAACCGGTTATTTATTAACATTTTTTTCTTAACTTTGAGCAAATTATTTTTGAGATGAAAAAAACATATAGGTGATTAAATAATTCTTATTTTTGCATAATTTTTGTAGTGAGATTAAAATTAAATAAAATCTAATATCAACATGATAGGCACTATCGGAAAAATCCCAGGCGAGAGTATCGGAGAAAGAAATTTATTCCGAGCCAATCAGAACAATTCCGATATCTGTACCCGAGCCGATCGAAGTATTTGAACCAATTCAAAAAAATTTTTTATATTTCGTTTGATGAAAAACGGTAAAAAAATCAATCCGAATTAATCCGATTCAATCCACAGTAACAATCTGAATGAATCTGAACCAATCCAAACCGAGTTCTCAATCTAAATCAATCCTACCTTGGATTCATTTGGATTAAAAATTCGATTTGGATCAATCCGTGACTGGATTTATCGGATTAAAAACTTGGTTTCGAATTGTTTCAGATTCATTCGGATTAGGTCAGATCGATTTTTTACCGTTTTTCATCAAAATGAGTTATAAAACGTCTTTAGGATTGGTTCGGAATGATTCGCATTGGCTCGGATACAGATATCGGAATAAATCGGAATTGTTCTGATTGGCTCGGAATATATGAACATATGTTAAACATTTCTTTGAAAATTTTATAAAACCTGCAAAAGAAACGGGAAGACCCACATTTACAATTTTTACTAAAGTACGTTTAAATTTAGGAGAGTTAGAATTTTTTGTAGTAAAAATATTAGACTTTAGAATAAAATTGGAATTTTAACGCACTTTTCATCAAAATTTGTTTTAATCTAAAGTAAATTTATTTTCATAAACATTTTATTCATAAAATAAAGACTTGTGCTACAATATCTAGTTTATCCGCAGCAGCTTTAACTCTAAGCTAATTCCCTGTGGTTGCATGTCAATTAGGGTTGCACGTCATTGTTAGCAGGAAAATATCCGGTTTCCCGTATTTTTCGAATCATAATTATTACATTCAAGTAATATTACATCATACTGCGTGATGATCCGAGGAAATTTAAAGAAATTATACCCATTTTTTAACATAAACATGAATTTTATTCACATATTATGAACTGTTTTCTTTGATACGATTCACTTCTTAATTTATGTTGATTACTTTTGTAATACTTTAAGCTGTCCCCAAGTTTTACGTAACTATCAACTACCCACTACTGTTGCAATAATTTTCTACTTAATGGTAAGGATTGAACTAATTGAATATTGATATTTGTTAATCAATAATTTGTTATTCAAGTGTCTTAATTTTTACAAAATCAAGTTAACATTTTTTTCTCAATAATAACATGAATGTTAATCAAATTTTGCATCTAATGATCGCAAGCTGAAGGTAAAATGCTAATTTGATAAAAATATATTTCAAAAAACGTCAAATTTCGATCTTTTTGGAAAACGTTAATAACTCGAAAAATAATTAACATTTTTAAAAGTTTTTGATCTCGTTTTAAATAGTAATTTGTAATTTATAGTAAAATAGTGATTTTCTAACTATTCAAGATATTTTTAGAATTTTTTCCTGAATTCTACAATGAGATCAAACATGATTCAAAATGTTCGTAAAATTTTTAAAATGTTTAGCTTCTTACAAGAAATTTTTATAATTCAATGTGTATAATATTTTAATAGAATTTAGGAATAATTATTAAATTTTGATATATTCTATTTATTTATATAATGTATACTCTCTAAATATGAATAAGTCAAATTTTCATTGATTAAATCAGTGATTTTCCTTTTCACTGATTCATCAGTGAAAAAATATTTTAAACTGTTAAATTAGTTAATTTTCACTGACCGAATCAGTTAGAAAAATATATTTCACTGTTAAATCAGTTAATTTTCACAGAATTAATCAGTGAAATTTAACTGATTAACAGAAACCTCTTTTTAGCTATTTGAATCAGTCAAATTTCACTGATAATCAGTAGATTTTGACTGATTCAGATTTAGAGAGTAGAGTACAGTCTTTATTTTATTTTGTATCATGTTTGATCTTATTGTGGAATTCAGAAAAAAATTCTAAAAATATCTTGAACAGTTAGCAAATTACTAATTTACTATAAATTACAAATTGCTATTTAAAACGAGACCAAACACTTTAAAAAATGTTAATTATTTCTAGAGTTATTAACGTTTTCCAAAAAGATCAAAATTTAACGTTTTTTGCAATATATTTTTATCAAATTAACGTTTTGCCCTCAGCTTGGGATCATTAGATGCAACATTTTATTAAAATTCATGTTATTATCGACAAAAAATGTTAATTTGTTTTTATAAAAATTAAGACACTTAGACAATGGCTTAAACAACAGGTGAACTTAAACTTTTAACCGGCAGTGTATAAATAACAACGACTAATCAGTTCGATATGATTTGTTTGAATTAAATAAAATTTATTCGAATGAAAAAAACTTTGATGAAAACAAATTTTTTCATCTGGCGTATATCAAAGGTATGTTTGTTTGATTTCGAACAAACTGTTCTCTCAGGTATGTCTTTGATTTGGATTTCATAATACTTTATATGATTTGATAAGAATTATATAAACACGAATATTTTCTCAAGCATTTCTGTAAGATTGGATTATCTAACTCGAACATTTTCTCTAAACGATAAATCGGTGCCTTATTTGCATCAACAATGAGTAATTGTCCAGAACTGGATTTTTGTTAGGATCCTTGATATGAGGTTGTATTTATTTGATAATAAATTTGTCCCTGAATATTAAAGCAAATAACCCAGGCTTCTGAGTTTTAAAGTTGACTAAATTAGCATCAAAAGATGCAAAATATTATTTTTAGCATAATCATCATGGTTATCAGCTCAGTAAAAAAATAAAAACCAGCTTAAGTGTTGACGATAGTTATTTAACGTTCAGAATTTATGTTAGTGCAAATCTCGTTTTCTGTGAATTTGAGTTTCGAAAAAATTGTAAATTATCTAGAGGAATTTAAGTTATTTTTAGCAATATTGTTATTATTATTCTGGAAATCGTTCTCATCATATCAAGATCAGCATTATGACATCTTTAACATCGTAATCAATGTCATTATCAGCATCCAATCTAATCTATTTTCTCAATAACTCTGACTAAATTTCTTTCGCAAAAAAACAGTATTTCATCCTATATAGTTTTAGAAAAGTTTCATACTTATTTAATATTTAAAGAATTTGACTTCTTTTGATGGAAAAAAAGACACTTTCGACTCACTAGTAATTTTTTTCTAAGAGTTGTTATAACTAATATACAGAAAATATTCAATAATATATGTATATAAAGCTGACCAAAGGAAATAATTGAAAATATATTTATAACTTATTTACATAGTTTGCAATAATCAAAATATCAGAAAATGGATGATAATTATTAATAATCGACTAGCTAATTTAGTCACTCATTTATTTCATATTTAAAGAAGTAAAAGTGTTTTTGTTATTTCAACGAATGTGAATGAATTAAATAATAAAAAATAATGTTTTTTTATCTCAACTTTTTTGAATTTTCTATGTTATAATTAAATCATCAATATAAACAAATTTCAAAATTTCTTAGTTTTAAATTAAATTACTGAATTAATATATCTGTTGATTTATATTTGCTACCGTATAGAATAATTTTTTGAAAATTTAATAAAAGATAAGAAGTGTCTATCACTTTAATTTTCAAAAAGTGTTTGCGAATTAAAAAGAAATTGTATTTGTGAAAAAAGTTACTTTACATGCTTGAATTAATTTAATTATAAACATATTAATTATAAACACCTGTAATTAATATTACCGACGTAACAAGAATGTTTTATCGACTGTGAATTCTGCTATTTGAGAAGCTACTTTTACAACTTGCCGCTAGATGTCGGTAAAGTTCAAAAAATGGTGGCTCTCTGTCAGAGGAGCACGCGATTGTCGCGCCCCCAGTGTCTCGCGGCTCATCGATCAGTGTAGAGTGTTCGAGTTTTGCTCCGTAATTTTTTGTGGTTTTTATAGCCCGCCGCGATTCTTTAACTGGTTTTTACCCTAAGCAGTGTTAAATACAAGGCTCGAAAGAGCCCTACACAGAAGGATTCAATATGCAGCCAAGGATATACTGGGTTCTAACTAGCGCATTCGTGGTCCTCGCAGGATGTAATGCTGTTTCTGAGGTGAGTGCAGTGGGACACAACTCTCCTGTCACATTGTTTCATCCTGTCACACAATCTCCTGTCAAAATTGTTTACAAAACAGCTCTTGTCCTCAAAGAACACAGTATTGGCAAAAATTTGAAGGTTAGAAATCTCGACCTTATTTCTGCTCCAAAAGAAATAAACCGGGTGCGTCTTGTTCGTTTCGCTTGATTTGCTTCGTCTTTTACTAGCGTTCAGGATTCTCGCAGCTTGTAGAGAACTTTTCCTTTTGTAACGAGACTTTAGGTTGAAACTATAAATGATGATATAAAAAAAATTTTTATGGTAGACCTAGTTGTTTTTTAATGGATTTTACTGCTCTCATAGTGTAAGGAGGTTACTGAAAGGTTATGTCCATTGCTCCAGAAACTATTATTTAAGTTGTTATTTTTCGTGGATTCCAAAAATATTTTTTCAACTTCAAAAAGATTACATTTCCATGTCAGTTTTTGTAAAAAGTGTTAGTTTTCTCACAGCGAATGTTTTTACAATATGAAAGTCTTTAAACTGGAGGTAATTAATCTACTGAGAAAACCAGTTTTTTGTCGAAACAGTGGTACTTTTAAAGTTTAAAGGGTTCAATTACAGTATGAAAAATGTCTCGAAATTGAACTAGTGCTTTAACAAGCAAAAAAATTAATCATTGATAGAGTTTTAATAGAATTTAATGTATTTTTACTACTTTATTTGTGTGTAATTATATATGACATAATTGAGAGCGTCAATATATTAATAATATTTCAAAAGGACCGCAATGTTTGTGATTTGTAGAAAGCTGCACAGTAAAATTAATTTATTCAATTGGTAAAGCCGTGGAAACATTAATAAACTTTACTATTCAATTGATGTTATATAGATTCATTACTCAAATTCTCAATATAATTTTCAGTTATATGAAAGATGAATGCCAAGGGCTTGCCAAAATTGATAATGATTCAGTGCTTCCATTGGTTGAATTAACATGCTCATTTAAATCATTTTAAGTGTATTAAACAATACCACTAATTAACGTAATTTTAACGAGCGTCATTCAACGTTTTTTCATAAATTTATAGTAATTTGGCTTTCATTCTTACATTCCAATTAAATTTTTCCCAACTTTGCATACTAAAAGTCACAGTGCTTTGCATAATATCGCGTTGATGGTCTTACAAGGTATGTAGTAATTTTCAAAACATAAACACTGAATAACTTTTGAAATATGACGATTAATTCATTCTTAAGAAAATAGCATTCTTTACGCGAATCAAGCGTTTTTTGCACGCCATGGAATGTCATTCATAAAGCACGAGACTGTGCAATTGTTCTGGGGTACAATGTCCCTGTTATTCGGGAAACTACAGGAAACTCTTGACGAGTTTCCTTTGAAAAGAACGGATGTGAGACGCGTCTCGTCAAATGAAAAAAAGATGTAGACACACCTAGGGTTTTAATCAGACTTTACTGTTAGCAGAATTATTTGAAACAGTTTTAATTAAATTTTGTTTGATAAGTTTCTTTAAATTCAATATTTATTTATTTAATTGCAATAAATAAGATTTATAGTCTAGTTTTGATTAAAAAATTGAACATTTAATTTTCAGTGGTATTTTTTCAGATTTAAACGTAAAATACTAATCTTATAAAAAAATATTTGAACCTAAATTTTTAGATCTTTTTCTATTAAACAATTTTCTATTATAACGTTTTTCCGTATCTCGTGTAGTTTGAGAGGAAAATGGAATTTCATTATTGATTTTTTTCAAATTTGAAAATACTGTAAATTTTATTAATTTGGTTTGATTGACAAATTTCACAAAGACTATTCCTAGACTTTTTTTATTACGGTCAGAAATTAGTATTAAAGTTTTTGATTTTTCGAAAAAGTAGTTCTGAAAAATACCTAAAATGATCTAATTTTTGACATTTTCGTCGGATATGGCTGGTTAACGAACTCATTCTTTCATTTTGAGCTTTGATAAAATTAATTAAATCTAATAATTCTTTCGAGAGTTATTTTGTCAACAAACGACGACACCAATAAACAGGCAGACAGGATTGTAAAAATTCCTTTCCTCGGATTCAGGAAATCATAAAAAGTGGACATTTGTTCAAAAAAGTAGATGTCAAATTTTACAAAAATCTAATACCTTCTCATATGTGATGAGAATGTAAAAATATTATGATTATATTCGCCGCTGACAGTTTTCTGGAGTTTCTTATCACAATATTCATTACCTGTCTTATAGATCCAAGGAAATCGATTCAGATAAATCTCGGCTTGATTTTAGTGGAATAGCTGACTGGAAAATTATTTCCGACATTTAACAAAGGACGTTTAAGTACTCTTCTTCTTAAGATGTAAAAGGATAACTTTTACGATTTGATGGATCAGTTTAGATGAACGTAAAATGCGTTAATGTTCCATAATATCTATAATGGCAACTAAGGTTACCTTATACATGCAATGTACACTTTACGGTATAGGCATGTTTATTTCTTCACTCAGAAACATGCCGAATTTAAATCGTCAGGGAAATTTACTTTTTATGCCATATAAATGGGCTTGCCGAAAATTTTATCTGACCTTTATTTTCTTGTCTTATCTTCAGCTTAGCCAAACGATCGGGAATTTTTTATTTTTTAATGAAAAAAAATTTTTCTAGTGAATGAAATACTAGTTTTTAAGCGATCTGTATATTTTATTTAGCGAAATTTTAAAACTCGTTTTTTGTAACGCAAAATAAAATTTTTAATTAATTTATGACATAGAAAAACAAATATAAGATACTGATCGAATAGGATCAAACAGTATATTAAATATCATTTATTAGTAGTTTTTTAAATCAGATATAGATTGGAGATTTTTTCAAAATTGGTACATTTTTCTTTTAAAGTATTTTTTTTATAAAGAGATATTTCATCCATTTTTCACCTTGAATGATAAGTAATAATAATTTTAAGTTTCTTTGGGTTGTCACTTTTTCTGGAAACCATGTACTCACAGTTTTGAACTATAAAAAATATTTTTTTTTAAACTGATTCTCCATTAACTTGAAAAGTAGCGTATAATTAATGACAGATTATACATTTGAAAGGTTCTGAGTATAGACATAATAATTAATTTTGTTTTGAAAGAAAAAATATTTTTCATCGTTCAATGAACGTTCAAAATTGTAAGTACATTTGGAAACCTCGAAAAACAAGGAAATGTAAGGTATCAATTTTAATTTTTGGGAAAATATAAAGTTAGTAAAATTATATTGGTTATATTTTTTAGTGTGTGGAAATACCGCTTAAAAATTGACAAAAATATTCAAAGTACATCATTAGAAATAAAATATACGATCTCATATCATAAAAACATATTTTAATGTTTTACGCATTACAAAAAACTAAATTGGTTTAACCTTCTCGCGCTTATTTTGAATAAAGAGTTGTAAAATATTTATTGGTCTACATTATAAATTTTTAAATCCTTATTGAGATCATTATTATAATTTTTCTTTTAAATAATAATAAATAAATGTATTTATAAATTCAAATTTGAATTTAAGAATTTGAAATATTTCTGTGGAAAAAAAGACGCTTTGGACTACGCTGGGATTCGAGCCCAGGTCTTTCGTAATTTGAAAGTATTTTATAAATGTTGCAAATTTTATTAACAATTTATTTGTATAGAATATCTTAAAAAATCTGGAATTATGAAAATTCTAGACCAGAAAAATGTTTGTATGCGAAAACAGTGGCAACGCTGGCGAAAGTTTCGAATAGGAATTCATTCTGAGCTAATCAGAACTATTTCGATTCATTCCGATGTCTGCAATCGAGCAAGTACGAATCATTCCAAATCAATTCGAAAAAGGTTTTCTCAAAACGGGCAAAAATCAATCCGATTTAATCTGAAGCATCAATCTGAATGCATCCAAACAAAATTTTCAATCCGAATCAATCCGAGCTCAGATTGATCCAAACAGAATTTTCAATCCGAAAGAATCTGGGGTCGGATTCATTTGGATTGAAAACTTGATTCAGATTAGTTCGGATTCATCCGGATTGATGTCTCAGATTAAATCAGATTGATTTTTGATCGTTTTTCACCAAACGAAATACAAAACGTTTTACGGATTGGTTCGGAATGATTCGCATTGCCTCGGATACAGATACCAGAATGAATCGGAATAGTTCTGATTGACTCGGAATGAATTCCTATACAAAACTTTCGCCAGGGAACCCTATTTCTTCAATAGTTAAATTTTAAAAAAATGTAAACAATTATTAAGTATTACTGTAAAAGGTAACTTGTAAAGCCTTGGAATCAGAAAATGGAGTGATGCGAGTTTAAATATAAAGGAATAACGTTCTTGACGTACTTTATTACAAACAAATTCGGAATATTTTATTTCTAAATTTTATTATCAAGGAGACCTTTTTCCGAGATGTACCAATCAGAAAATTTCAGACAAAAACCGACGAGAGAGAGTATAGTCTATGTTTGACCAGCTGTTACGTAAATTAGTGAAAAAAGATTTTTCGAAAAAAGTAGAAAAGAGTAGTAGAACAGTTCTTTTACGAGTGGACTGCGTTTTTGTGTCATGATCCGCGAGCAAAGAAAAATAGCAAAGATACCCTGTTTCTCTGGTGCATGTCCGCTGCAAGGTATGTTTTACGAAGATACAGATGGTCGATGTTCAGCTTCTTTTTGTAAGCCATGCCGAGTGATCGCATGGCCTTCCCTTCAACATTCGATCGATACACAGCTGCGGAATAACTTCAGAGAAACTATTTTCAATTTTATTCAATTTCATTGAATCTCCTTACAATTTATCAATTAACTTTATTTTTATTTAATATGTATTTATAAAATAGTGGAAAATGTTTGGGGAAATCTGGTTTTTTTTCTGATAGGTGCGTTTTTATAATTAGAGAGCTACCCTGGCGAAAGTATCGGATAGGAATTAATTTCGAGCCAATCAGATCCAACCTAATCCGAAGGAATCCGAACCAATCCGAAACCAAGTTTTCAATCTAGATCAATCTGAATCAATTCGAGTTCGGATTGTTCCGGATTGAAAACTTAGGTTCGGATTGTTACCTCGGATTAAATCGGATTAGGTCGGGTAGATGTTTTACCGTTTTTATCAAATGAGTTACAAAACGTTTTTCGGATTGGTACGCGATAATTCGCATTGGCTCGTACATAGTTATCGGAATGAATCGGAATATTTCTGATTGCTTCGGAATGAATTCCTATCCGATACTTTCGCCAGGGTAAGATAAATTAGGAATTTTTGAATCCGGGTTTCATAGAACATCCTGATCATTTATAAACTTTGAGATTCAGCGGAAGTCCACTGTTCTGAATCGCAGAACTTTGTCTTTATAGTAAGGTATTGGAAGCAATCTCTAGCATCAAAGGATTGTAGTTATCTCTGGTCCTTTAGCAGAATTTCGCTCTTATCGTGAACATTCACTGTAGCTTTAGCTTCATTTCTCGTGGCGGTTGGCCACGTGCAAGTAGTGCCATGGCGATCTTCTTAAGATGCAGTTAATGCAATAGCGGTTTTCCATTTTTGGTCGAACCTTTTACACCAAAGGAATCATAATTAGACTAGGTATTCAATTGATTACCATTTTGGTTTGTCATATAATAATTGCACAATAAAATCGCTAGGTTGAATGAAATGTTTTAGTAAACACTAGATATTATGGACGCGAAAAATAGATTCACGGAAAATTTTATTCAAAATTGATAAATCTACCCTTGGAAAATAAAATAATATATAATACACACATTTTTGGAACTTTTACTACTCACATTAAAAATTTTACGATTTATAATGTGAATCGGAAAACGTTGGAATGCGAATTATCAAATTTTAAATCTTTGCCATAGTAAAAGTGACAATCGGCTTGGTATAGGGCCGATACTGGGCCAAGTTTCGGCTGAAGGTCGGTAAATTAAAAAAGTTGACAAAGGCCGCCGTCGTCGGCCCAGCACTTGGCCGATGCAAACGGCGACACTGGCCCAATAACAATAGCCGACTGTTGGCTGCCGAGATTGGGCCAATATTGTGCCGTATTATCAGCTTCGGCAATTCGCACTTGGGTATTTTTGTTCCTTTCATTCGGAACATTTTTCTAGCAAGAGTTGTTTACAGTGTTTCGATTTTATCCATTATCGTGTTTATTTCAAGAATTTGTTGTATAGGGCCGATACTGGGCCAAGTTTCGGCTGAAGGTCGGTAAATTTAAATAGTTGACAAAGGCCGCCGTCGTCGGCCCAGCACTTGGACGATGCAAACGGCGACACTGGCCCAATAACAATAGCCGACTGTTGGCTGCCGAGATGGGGCCAATATTGTGCCGTATTATCAGCTTCGGCAATTCGCACTTGGGTATTTTTGTTCCTTTCATTCGGAACATTTTTCTAGCAAGAGTTGTTTACAGTGTTTCGATTTTATCCATTATCGTGTTTATTTCAAGAATTTGTTGTTCTAGGTATATCCGTATTCTTGATAATTTAGTTTATGAGAAAGGTAAATTGAAAAATTCAAATAGTAGTGGTATCTTATCTGCATTCATTTTTTCTGGGTAAAAGCACTTTCTGAAGAGAATTCTCGGGTGAGGTATCTATAGATGCGTGACAACAGGCGCCTAATTTCAATCGGTTTTAGTAAGCACTCGTTGGGGTATTTCGGCTGGAAGAACCAATGAACGCCAACTGTGAGAGGGGACGTTTTCAAAGCTAACAAGAACACGCTGGAATTCGCATTTGCGAGGGTGCAACACCCCAGTATAAGGCCCGCATCTCTGAACCGAATCCCTTCCTTGAAATGGACGAGGGTGACGAAGAGAAATACTAGAACGTAAGATAAACTCAGAACTCAAAGCAACGTCAAACTGGATCTCGAATAAAAACAGTTTATCGAAGCAGACCTATGCTCAGATAAAAATATACGTGAAATTTTTCTTCTCGTTTTAAAATTAGATTGATCTATTTTTTGACTTATTATTGTATTGATTGGAATTTATACAAAAATCTAATTTAAAGATATCGGTTGCCAGTTTTAGTCCAACAAGTTAAGAACTTCACTGGGAAAAATATACACAGGGAGAAATTAACGGTATTTTATTAACAAAACATTTTTTGTTAATTAAGATTTTTCGGATTCGGAGAAAAATAGTTCGAAAAATTGTACTCTACTTTTTAGCAAAATTGGGACATATGGACAAGTTGAAGAATGATTCACGGTTAGGCTTTGAAAAATTTAAAGTAAAGTTTCATAATGAAATAATAATAAGTATAATAATTGATCAGACATATGGTCAGTTTTTTTCAAGTTTTAGGTAATGAGACGCATAATAAATTTTTAGAAAAGGCAAACGTTTCGGCCATTAATGGGGACCATTAGAGAAGGAGCATTTCTGTTAAAAACCTAATCCAATCTGTATCATTACAAATTCAAAATTATCTCAACATCAAATCAAAACTATAATTCAAAATTTCTAGAATCCTAACTAATTCGAACCCTCAAAATACCAAACCGACCAAACTTGGACCAAAACAAGCCCCAAAATTAACAACTATGAGAACCCAACAAAACCCCGTTAAAAAACAAAACGTATTCTGTTGCTATAACAGACAATTTTCATTAGCGTATAACAGATTTTATATGCGTATAAAATTTTAGTTGAACACTTCCTGTTACAGTAACGAAACAATTTTCTTAAATGATGTTGTTATACAGAAATTTTGAATTAATCTTCGAATTTATAGCACTGAAGAGAGCCCCCATATGTGGCCGAAACGTTTGCCTTGTTTTCTTTTTGAGTATTTTTATGTCTAATAGTGATAATTTTAATCGAAGAAAATAAAAAGAATCTGACCCTATGCCAAAATAGCGAGAAATTAACAAAAAATTCTATGAATTTTGGGTCAATATAATAGCAGACATGTTATCAAACATGTCACTTTAAGATGTAATTTACATTTCAGTTAATTGAACAAAAGTATTCTGTTGTCCTGAAAAATATTTAAACTTATTTTGTTGGCGTGACAGAAAATTTTTTTCAACATATCTTGGAAGTGTCACTATAGGATGACGATCTTAAGATATTCAAGTTGAATATCTAGATATTCAGCTGTGCAATCAAGATATTAATTTAAAACCCATTGGTCTATTTTGACGAGTGTAGCTCGTCTATTCAAAAATCGTGGTTTGTAGCTTTGTATTGGGTTGTCCCAGAAGTAATTGCCGATTTTTTCATACAAATTAATCACATTTTTTTAAATATAAGGAATGAATTTTAATCATTGAACCAAATATTGAAAAATTGAACCAATTTGACAATCCATCTTAAAGTTGATGCGAAACTAACAACTGTAAACGAAATTACGCGCAATTTTTTTGTAAAGCAAGCTAAGAGTGACAACTAACAAATGCCGGAAGGAAAAAATCATGACACTGAGAGAAACCATTCAAAAAGATGGTCAAAGACATCTATATGTAAAATCGGCAATTACTTCTGGGACAAACCAATAGCTGTAGTTATATTCTATGAGATTCTGTTGCATTTATTGAGATTTTTGTCCACCTTTATGAATTTCCTGTTAAACTGAAAATTAAATCATATTTCTAGACAAGTTTTTCCGCAGAAAAATCATAGGCCAATAAGTTAACATCTTAGATATTCAAACTCATTTTCTTAGATTGTACGAGTTAATATTTATAGACAGCCATCCCGAATCCAGCAATCATTTCTCTCAGTGCAGCTATACACTTAACCCAGATTTCATAGATGTCTCTCTAAAGCCTAAAATTACCTATGAAGGTCCTTTTAGCTTTGCTCACGTTTCGTAGAGAACACGGTAAGCATAAACTTCAAGAAACCTCGAAGAAATTGGCTTGTTATTTTTCAGTTTTCACCCGACCCTAAGGAAGACGGAAAAAAGTTTCGTCCATCTCCTTAAGTCTGACTGGCAATAACTTTTCCGTACTTGTACATTTCCGTTGCCTTTTTTTCCTTCTTGTCTTTCTTTTCATTTTTCGTCCTATCTAACTACAAAACTATGTTTGGTGAGCCGAGTTCCAGATCTATATTAGCATTAAAATTAACAATTAAAACACCGCATTAAGTGTTATGTAAACATAATGGATTGGAAAAAGCCTTCTTTGAAGTTTTATTTTTCATTTCTCAGTTGAGCTAACAGAGAAAGTTAGACCTTAAGAAATTTTTATTTTGACAAGCGGCAGTTGTAGAAGAGCATTACACCAATGTCTGTGTGGAATGCGAACTCACCTCTATAGGTCTTTATTCAAAGAATGTCTAGTGCTTGTTATGCGAGTTTATATTGTGTGCATAAGTACCAGCAGGACGTTTGTATAGGCGCAGGACTTGATCCTTCTCTCAAAGAATTCTTGACGTCCTTTACTCAAGTCGTATGAGATTAGCAAACTCCTTTGAGAGATAATCGTACATGAAATTACGGAATCGTTAAACTCAAGGCGAATCGAATTCGTTTGAGGATTTCCAAGTACAGCAAAACCTTCTCCCTATATCTGAATCAGTAAAATTCACTGGAAAAGAGTGCATATACACTAATTGTCAGTGTATATGCTTTCACCGGAATTCCAATGAAATCCTTAACACTGTTAATTAGTGTATATGCACTGTTTCCAGTGAATTTTACTAATTCAGATTTAGGAAGTTCATTTATACTTAAATCATAATTGAAAACCTCTTTCTTGATGTTTTGAAAAAAATTATACTCTCAATAACTACACGGAGAACATTTTTATAGGAATATATGTTTTAGTTTAAAAAATTTGAAATCTTTTTGTGGAAAAAGAGACGCTTTCGACTGCGCCGGGATTCGAGCCCGGGTCTTTCGATTACCGGTCGAACTCAACCATCTAATTTGATATATATGTTTTATTTTATAATAATAATTCTAAAAAATATTGGTATATTGTTGTATAATATTGCCTTTAGGGTCCGTCAATGATGAAGGTCAATACAACTTTCACTTTTAATCATTCTAAAAAATATTGGGAATCTAGGGAAAATCGAGATGCAATGCTAATTATTGTTAGCGGACTAGAAATTTTTCTCAGTCAAAATACTAAAGGTTCGAAAAATTATTTGAAACTCTAGTAGATGTTATAGTAAAGTTTGATATAATCTTTAGTAAATTATCATATAGTTCATCTAAAGTTTAACCCTTTTAGTGCCAAGCAATGGCCATAACATTGCATATGCAACAATATATCGTTGTTTGTCACTAAAAGGGTTAATATTTCGTTGCGAAAAACTCTCACTATGACATGTTTTTCCCAAAATTGAAAAGTTTAGCAAAAATTCGTAAACTTGGGTTTCTCTGTATAAAATCTTATATAGAATTTCCGAACGTAGTTCGCAATTGTAAAATTCCGATAAAATTGTATCTTCAATACTGGTGGAACTTATTTGAAAAAATATCCAACAATTCAATACAAGTTCCAAGCTCTTATGGTACTGATGTCTTGATGATTATTATGGATCTTAAAAACCAGTATATCACGAAATTCAACAATGAAGCAATGAAACGTAATATCATAATTATAAGCCGGTACAAATTTTACTATATCATTTTACTAATTGTTGGTTTTGATAGTGGGTGAAACTTTGGATCCTGAATCTTATAAGGGAACAAAAGGCAAAGAGTTAACGAACAATAGCGCCCTTTCATTCTCTTTCTATCTTCGTTTCTCTCTCTTCCTGTCTTCAGGAAGATTTTGAATTAATTATACTTGTGCGACGTGACAACGATGGGCGGATTTCGCGAGGTCTGTGAAAAGTAGAAAGAGAAACGCGATGAAATAGCAAAGAGTAGCTACTATTATTTGCATACGTGGCTACAGTTGTGCGTGATTTGAAAAAAATGTAATATCACAAACGAGTTTAACGTTCATGGATTAGCTGTGCTTACTAGAATAAATCTGTAAAGTAAAAGTAAAGAGTGATAACATATATCATCTTGATTATATATGATCACTGGAACGCATTTTAGTTTTCAAAACTTTATTCCTAAATTAGGAAATATTTTACGCTTGAGCTTTGGTCAATGATAAAGAATATGTGACAGTAGATGCACTTTAACTGTGTTTTGAAAATTAATGAAATTATTTACCTCTACTCGGTCGATATTTATTCAATTTCTCTTATTGAGAAATAGTCCCTTTTTTGTCAATTTAGCCTTTATCATTTTCAATTATTTCAGCGTAAAATATTTGTTAGTTTGGGAATAAATTTGCGGGTTCTAAAATGCATTTCGTTTATCACATGACTCATGTGGTATCTACCCTTAAATATTTCACTCCATTAGTGGGGCTTGAAATTCCAAAGTAGAATACAAAGACTTAATACCATTTTATTTGCAATATATTGTTTTAATGAATATGCTAGCATAATTTACCCATTATATTACCTTTTTCAATAGTCATATTCTTTGAAAATCGAAAATCCGATAATGGAACGTGGTTATTGATAAAATTAACAGAGTGATGTACATGTTCATAAAAGCAGTTTTATTATGTTATTAATGGAATATTGATAAATTGGTTATCTCTAAATTTAATATTTTTTTAATACATAAAACTAGAACAATAAAAAATATTTTCATATGATGTTGTTAATTATTGGCATTACGGGTCCAGAAATAATAACTCAGAAGGTTACACATTTTCAAACGTTTCGACAGTGATCGGAATCCTCATCAGTGATCTTTATTTCTAAAATAGAAATAAAATATTGTACATCTGAGCCCTATTTTGGAATAGACTTTGGTAATGTGAAAAATGTGAAAATCCGTCAGAAAATTTACATAAAATTGTACAGAAAACACCGATGAAATAACTAAACCTTCCTTAGGAATAACAATAAAATTCCAACACATAACTTTGGGATACCTAAACTAAAAAACTAGTACATATTTGTGTCTAAATGTTACTGAATATATAGATAAAATTACAAAGGATTATTTATGAAAAATAGCTAAGAATTGCTCATACGAATTCTACATTATTAGAAATTTCTATCGCAATTTCCCGAAACATGTGATTGGATTTTTATTCAGTTACAGCTTCGTAAATTAAGATAGAATATCTAATGAAAAATGTAATTCTCATGATTATATATAAAACTACTCAGGTATAAAAGGACATTATAAAAGGAAGTATTTTTAATGTGAAAACTAATGTAGGACACAGACTCATTTAGCAAAAAGGGTCAGAACATAATACCAAATTAGAATCGAATAAAGTTAAAATATTCTTCTAGATCTTTTTGTTATGCTTTCAACATATAAATTTCAATATTTTGATGTCCTGAGTAATATCTCCGGATACAGAAAAGTGGAACCCTTATCTGAAAATATTCCATCGATTATCAGTTACGATCGCTAGTTCAATGCAGCGTAGATAAATTCGATTGCACCAAAATTCTATGTATGGGATAAGTTATTGTAACACCAGTGACATTTCTGCTCTGCTTACCAGAGCGTAAAAGTTTCCATATTTCTTGACTTGAGTTAACTGGTTCCTATCATTTCTATCGGAATTCGAAAACGGATTTCAATTTTTGTTCACTTTCAGAAAAAACTTTGATCTCGAACAATTAACATCGAAATAATACTGAGTTATAATAAAATAATCATGATTGTAATAAAGTATAATTTGATGAATTTGTTTATTATATTATATTATATTATAAAAAAGAATTTGCTTATTATATCGTTCACCAAATTTTTGCTTGGTTCAACCATATTTTGGTTCATTTAACAAAATTCTTCGATAATATCAAATTCATTTTTTCTGGGTCTGAATATTCAGACAAATAAATAGAAAACAATAATTTTTAAGAGACAATTTGAAATTTATCGACTTATTCCGACTGAGATAGAGAAAGCCTTTCACGAGAAAATAATTGGTTTTTACATACATATTTCTTGATAGATTTTTATTATAATTTTTTCCTGAAAGTCTTTGCCTAAATCACTTTATAGAACCTTTAAGCCCATAATATGATCACATGCCACACCTTTGTTTGGCATCTACAATACGTTCTTCTGTATAGTTTCAGCCTCATCGTACGTTCTGTTTCAAGTTCTTACTTACAAGTTGATTTAGTGTAAACTCACCTCTGGGTAAACGCAGGCGTGTAGTTTACGGAATAAGGTTCTATGCGTGGGTATAGATTGTTTGTGGATGATGTCAGGTCGAATGGTGATGCTCAACAAAACCAGACTTTAGTACTATAGTCCCTGAGATCATGTTTGATAGTGATGATAATATTATGATAATTTTTGTTCATAGCAGTTGCTAAATTTAAGTTCTCTAATATTGTTCAATTTTAGTGATTCTATCCATTTAGTTATGTTACAATGTTTCCTAATTGGTATTAGACTATAATTTCTAATAACTTAAAAAAAGTTAGTCTTAGTAGCAACTACTCAGTTAGTAACCAGGGACTTTAATAGATCAGCGAGCATAGTTATCGGCGAAATGCGTTTCCTTATTCATTTAATAATTAAACACCGTTACGGCGACAACGGAAATAGAATAGAAATTGCTATGGAAATAAGCTCACCTTTCCATAACCACGTTGTATTTTCACGCCTTTCTTACTTATAAGATATCATTCACGCATATATGTACATTTTTTCCTCATTTATTTCACCCCAGTAAGAAAACAGGTATTAATAGACCCAGAAAAAAGTTTTATTTAAATTTAAGAAATCGATTCGGGTTTAGAGAGTATTTTATACTTGGCATGCTATCAAAAAAGACTTTATGTGTAAAATTATATGTAAATTTGGACACACTCCATGTACACTTGCAGCATCCAACTTAATTTTTTTCAAAATTTATAATTTGTACAATCTTCAACGCAATTTTCCAGGTTTTTCAACTCAGCTTGTTTGCAAAAATTACAATTTAAGCCAAATTATCAGTTTATTCCAAAATAATTTCTTTCTCAAAGTATTTTACTCGGAAGCAATGTTATTCTCAATTGCCTTATACCAAAGAAATATTTACATTCAGTACTCCCTGAATCCGAAACAGTAAAAACTCACTGATTCACAGTGAAAAACCACTGTTTCGAATATTTTAAGTCTTCTACATAGAAATCAGTGGAATTCACCTGATTTCACCAGAGAAACGCACTGGTTAATTAGTAAAATATACTGATCAAGAGTGAAATTCGCTGGTCAACCAGTGAATTCCCTAGTGATATCACTTAAATTTCACTAATTCTATATCTGGAAGACTTATAACATTCGAAACAGTGGTTTTTCACTGTTTCAGATTCAGGGAGTACCGGGCAAAAGTTTAAATTTGATAAAAATATATTACAAAAAACGTCAAATTTCGAATTTTTTGGAAAACGTTCATAACTCTAAAAATATCTAAAATTTTCAAAAGATTTTGGTCAAGATATTTTCAGAACTTTTTCCTGGATTTTACCCTGGGGTTAAACATGATACAAAATAGTCGTAAAATTTAAAAAATTAGCTTTTTATAATTCAATATATATCATATTTTAATAGAATTTAGGAATATTCATAAAAATATTGATATTTTATATTTATTTATATAATGTATGGAGTACAGTCTTCATTTTAAATGTTTCGACTATTTCGTACCATGTTTGACACCAGAGTAGAATCCAGGAAAATATTCTAAGAATATCTTCATTAGTTAGAAAATTACTATGAAGACTTACCTTTAAAACTAGAACATAAAATTTTTAAAATTTTAATTAGTTTTAGAGTTATTAACGTTTTCCAAAAAGATCGAAATTTGACGTTTTGTGTAATATATTCTCATAAAATTAACATTTTGCCTCCAAGTTGGAATCATTAGATAAAAAATTAAATTAACATTCATGCCATTATAGAAAAAAATGTTAAACTTGTTTTAATTAAAATTAAGACACTTCGGCAATGGTTTAAACAACAGGTGAACTTAAACTTTTGACCGGTAGTGTAGGTATTTTATATTCGGACTCAAACCAAAGAAAACTTCATGTATAATTTTAAAGTGACATGTTTGATAACATGTCTGCTATTATATTGACCCAAAATCCGTTTTACCGAAATTTTGAATTAATCTTTGAATTTATGGCACTGAAGAGGGCCCCCATATGTGGCCGAAACATTTGCCTTTCTTTCTTTTTGAGTATTTTTATATTTAATAGTGAAAATTTTAATCGAAGAAAATAAAAATAATCTGACCCTATGCCAAAATAATGAGAAATGAAAAAAATGTCATGTATAATATTATATGAAAACTTGGGTACATTTTGTGTACATTCTGAATAATTAATCTCACTGTTCATACCCACAATTGGGAAAATCATTGTAAAAAAATTGTCAATTTTTTTTTAAAAGTATTTTAGTCGAAAACAATTCCAAGTTTTTATCGATGTATTAGAAAAACGTAAATAATAAAATATACCATCAAAGAAGCCCTTAGTTAGCGAAATTATTTTATGTATTTTTTAGATCCAAAATAAATCACTAATGAGGGTTCCAATCAGAGCCGAAATATTTGATTATGTAAAACTTTGAGGTTTTATTAATCTTGAACCCTAATGCCAATTATCAACATCAACATATATCTTTAATTATTAATTAAGGATCAATGCAAATCCAGAATATGAATCTTTTTTTTAACTTCATTTCTTCAATTCGAAGTAAAAATACCTTTAGAATAAATATAAATTTATTTGATTTTAATAAATCACGTTTTTAGCCTTTTTAAATAAAATAAATTATTTTATTGACATTATTTATTTGATTTAAAAAAATATTTTTTTTTATTCAAATACAGTACTCGCAATAACTTAAGAAATGATTTATTTAATTTTATTACCTTAAACGAAGAAAATTTTTCTTTAAATTAAGGACAATATTTCTATTAATCACATTACGTATGTACTATGCAACTGGGTATACATTCATTTCTTTAATTCAAAGAAAAAAAAATAATCAAAAATTTCTTTAAATTAAAGAAATTTTTTTTTTTTAATCAAAGAAACTTTTTTCTGGGTGTAATAATGTACTTACAGATTTGAAAGTTCATTGAACGATGTCAGAAAATGTTTGTTCATAACATAATTAATTATTATGTTTATATTTAGAGCCCTTTTATTATACAATTAGTCATAAACAATACACCATTTTTTATTTTTCTGAGGTAAAAACTAATCATTTAAACATCACTGAAAAAATTTCTTATCAAATGTACTACTCTTTAAAACTATGCTATAAAATCTTTAGTTCCTGTAAAATTTTAAAATAAAGTATTTTGGCAATTGAATTGAAGACTTTCTTCTGTTTTATGAGTTGAATTTTACTGATTTCAATTCGAAAGTTGCATTTACTTGCCCTTTTGTCCCTCATCCTCCTTTAATTTCTTTATCTCTTTCTATCTGTCCTTTCCCAGTCATAAAATGGCTTCACCGAAATGGTCCATGGCAGTTTGCAAGGGATCGTAAACGTTTTCCTAACTTGAGGTTTTTACCATCAAATGGAAGAAATATACGGACTACTTGAACAACTCTATAGTAAAGTATTTCAAGACTACAGTTCGATTTATCGCTGTTGCGATCTTGTAAATCAATGATATATTCACTGACGGTGATAAATCTATTCTTCGTATTACTTTGAGCCCATGCTTACTTTATTTAGATTCCTCGAAAGAGGAATTTTATATTTATTGGAAAAATAAGCACCAGAAAATCCAGTTGAATGGACCACAACAATATACATACAATATGTTTAAGTCTTGTATTGTTGAATCCAATATGGCGGAAATTTCCCTTTAATATTATTTTTTGTTTATTCTGTTGCATTATTGTTGTTCTTTTATTTAATCTTCAATTCTTATCAAAATTTATAAACTTTCATTCTTAGCAGAGAAAAATGTAAAAGTATTTATATTAATCAAACATTTTAATTGAAGTCCTCATTGGTGATTTATTTTGATCTACAAAATACATAATTTTTTCTTTAAAATAATTACTTAGAATATCGTAGTACTGTACGTCTTGTTGAATTTTAAGGTAGTTCATCCACGAGAATTAGACCTCTGGCAAAAATAGATAATTTTGCTTTCAAGAATAGCAATATTATTATTAAAGTGTTAATTTGAAAGAGGAAAGATTATTTTCCATGAAAAAAAATTTGAAATTCAGAAAAATAATGCATTTAACAAATTTTATATTTACCCGAACTTTTTTTCTTATCGCTTCATACCAAATTTTAAAAAATGATGTGATTCTAATAAATCACGGATCATTTTTTCAGGAAAAAGATTCTCTGGAACTTAATCGTTTCCAACGTTCTAAAATGAATAAATGATTACCAAATCCAGCAATTTGTTTATAAGAATTTTGTTTTGGAAAATTGATTTTCAATGGTTTCAGCTATTAAAGAATTTATTTCCAAATTTGGGAACAGTAAAGTTGTATACATTTATTTTCCTTTAAAAATGATTCGTGATTAATTAGAATCGCATCATTTTTTTAAATTTTGTACACGGAGAAACTTTTTATATCAATTTTTACTATAGTATTTTTCAATTTAGGGAAAAACGTATCACTTTGAGAATTTTTGTTGGAAAAAATACTAAACTTTATAATAAATATATGAAACTTCGGCATAGTTCATAGCAAATTTTACTATAGTTTATACTAAAGTTTCATATCATTATTATAAAGTTTAGTATTTTTACCAACAAAAATTGTCAAAGTGATACGTTTTTCCCTAAATTGAAAAATACTATAGTAAAAATTCATATAAAAAGTTTCTCCGTGTATGAGGTGATAAGGAAAAAAGTTCGGCAAAAATAAAAATTGGTTAAATACATTATTTTTCTGCATTTCATATTTTTTTCATGGAAAATAATCTTTTTTCTTTCAAATTAACCCCTCAATAATAATATTGCTATTCTTGAAAGCAAAATTATCTATTTTTGCCTGATGTCTTATTTTCGTGGGTGAACTACCTTAATATGTCAATTAGACCTGATAGTTTGATGAATATTTTAGAGTTTTGAATCTGTAACAGTTTCAATGATTTGAGTGCATATATAATGTTTCTTCGATTTGAATGTGATAATTTAGATTAACTTTTTACCAATAAAACAAATCTCACACCCGGAAAAAAATTTCTTTAATTCAAAACAAATTAAATAGTGGAATTAGCTAATTTTTTAAAATCAAATATTTTTTATCTTGATACATAAGGGACCTGAAACGATTAACTAATTTGTTTTCGACCCGCGCAGTTATTAATGATCAACACAACTTCTGTGCGCTACTGCAAAGCTGTTCATGATATCTATAAGGTCAATCTACTAGATGATAGCACTTCAACTATTTCATTGACATACTATACTTTCTGCGATAAACAACTTGAAGTATTCAGCATTAATAGACACGAATAAGTAGTTTGAGAAGCAAAAAAATAATAATTAGATCTTAAGTGATATGCAGAGAGAAAAATCTTATTTGTGTAAAATACAACTTTTATTTGTATTAAATAAAAGGTTTATTCATTTTTAATAATATTGTCTCATTTATTACAAATAAAATGTTTTTGAATTGAATAGTATTTCAATAATAAATGAAATGATGATCTCAACTTTTAATTCATATATACCTGATATCAAATATATCTTTGTATATTTATTTATAAACTTTATTATTTGTTTCAGGTAAGCTTCTTTCATGATTATGCAACATTAAAGGCCTCAATGATTGGTGAGAATAAAATGTTTTAACGAATTACTAAAGTATACTTTTAAATTTGGTAAACTTGTAACATTTATAAGCATAGAAGCTTGGGAGAAGAAATATCATTAAAAGCTAACAGAAGTTTCGATCTCACACATGCATAATTCGTTAGTGTAGTGTAGTTTAAATTTAAGTAGGCATACTCAGTCAAGAGGGCAAGAAAATAGAATTTTTCTCGAATTTTTCATAGAAAAATGAATGAATTTATTTATTTATTGATTTAGATAACTTTGAAGTGAAAATCATGATTTTTGTTACCAAAAATCGACTATTTTATTTTTTTCAAACGAGTTCTAATCATTGAATGAAAAAATCCTTCGTTCTCGCAAAAGCTAAATATGTATAAAATATGTCTGAAAAATTTTGAAACAGATCGGTGCATTAGTTTTTAAGAAATCGTGTTTTTAATAAGAATAAAACCTTGATAAAAAAAAATAATCAAAATGCTCTAGCTTTTTCAATTTCGCTCCAATCATCCTAAGATTTTGAGACAACATTTACAAGATTTTCTACTTTAACATATAAAATTATTCAAAAAATGCATTTTTCAAAATTTCTGACTGAGTATACCCTCTTAAATAATATTAATGGTCATGGTGGCAATATTTATTTACGAAAAGTGAACTTGGCGTATTTATACTTGCCAACGAAATGTGTTCAACTGGAAGTTATCTAGATTCTTTCGTAAACTTTGCGGTTGACATCGGCTAACTTTTTATATAAAGCGAAAACGACGCAAAAAAGGTTTCAGAATGACACTGCAGCAAAGTGATATATATTCAACGCAGACGGTGTTTTAATGAGGCGATAAAAAAAACAGATTTCAAATGAATTTACTCTGCGTTTAGAAATGTACAGATGAACAAACTGCAATTAGGAGTTTCTTTTATATAAAAATTCTTCTTTCAAAATAGTGTATATTATATTAATTAATAGTATGCTCATATACATATAATTTATATAATCATAAAAAGAAATGAGGATTTCCAGAGCAAGAAATAATGTTTGTCTTATTCAAGAAAGAAAACATTTTAGGTTATCGTTTAAAATTCATGTTTAGATTTAGCTATACCGATATGGTCGGTAACTAATTATGAAATCGCTACAGATTTTTAATTAAACTCTAGACTTTCGGGTGACGAATTCCAACCAGTGCAAACAAGCTCCTGTTTCGTGCTTTCATTTAGGTCAGAAAGTAAAGTCTAGATTCCTGTGTAATTTCAGCCTTTAGTTCTGCCTCTATTGCTTCGCTTTTGTGGTTGCCCAACCGCAGTTTCTGATCTGAGTTAGACGTCACAGTGGGTATATAATGTATTCGCTATTTTGCATCGTCATGTTCATTTGGCACAAAAATGGCCAATTGTCATTTTAAATATTGGCATGAGAGACGTGTGAGTTGGCCAAGAAAATTTTATGGAATACAATACAGAAAGATATTGTATAATCTCTTACCACTTATTTTACAATACACGGAAGGAAATTTGATGGCTAAATGTATTAGGTTTCGCGAGAAAAAGTACCATTTTAGAGGGTAAACCGGAACTATTCGAAAGAGTTTTGAAAAAGTCTCATCATAATGGTAAATTTTATTATTACTTTTTCCACAGTCAGAAGAAGGTTGGACCTGTTGTTAATGATTCTCCGATAATGTAGGCAGTGGCAAAAAATTCAAACTCAACTAATTAATTTGAAATGATACTAATATTTCTCAGATCAATGCTTACTTTTTTTTCGTCAAGAAAAGAAACAATATAAGCTTAACCTTATTAAAACAGCTTTTAGGTACCCTTAACGAATCTTAAGGGGTAACACGACTGTAAAAATTTTAAATAAAGTGTTTTTTGCGTTTTTTTTTAGATGCTAGGAAAAGTAAGAGGATAACAATATTCAATGATGTTATTAACCATGTCTTTAGCTGCTCAATAAATAATATTTATTCGTAAATAGTACAAAATGACGACGCTGGAGCCATCCTCAGGAGGCATGTTTTTTAAAACGGCACGCAGCCTAATTCCAACAATTCCCATTCTTTTCACTCCAAATTTTGACCATATCTTTAAAACAACATCCTGAAGAGAAGTACATATGCGATTTTCGATAAGTTGATTTTAACATTATTTATTGACAAAAGATTGCCTCTTTTTTGTCAAAAATTGAACTTTTCACTTCAAATGCTCGCCAATAACACAAAAATTAATTTTTTCGAAATCCCCTACGTATTTCTCTAGCTATACTCATGTAGATAGAGAAAAAACTTTTTGTTTTTTTTTCAAAATTCAAATTTGCGTTAGTTACACTGTGCTCCGCAGAGCGCCTCAAAGTCAACATGCCTCCCAAAAATGGCTCCAGCGTCGCCATTTTGTACTGTTTATTAATGACTTTTTCTTTAAACAATAGAAGACATGAATAATAACTAAAATGGAAACTTACCAGATATTACTATGAATAATAACACCTTCAAATATTATTATCCTCTTACTTTTCCTTCTATAAAAAAAAAATCGCAAAAAACGCTTCATTTGTCTAATAAATTCATAAAAATATGTCTTCTTGTGATTATTGCACATAATCATGAAGTTTTAGTCGAGAGATTATTATTCAGATTGAACTCATTTAGATTTAGAAAAACTATGAAAGTTCTTGTCTTAAAACATTTTTCAGATTATTGATAAACGCTGAGAAGCTGGAAATTTGAGTTAAAACCTTTTTAAAGATTGCTGTGTATCTTAATTGCGGAATTAGTTAAATTTAAAAATATAGAGAAATCTTTCGTATAATTTAACACGTTCATGTTTTAAAAATAGAGAGTATTTTACCTTAAACGTTGATTCTAAACTCAAAATTCATTGGATCCATTTCAATTCAACGTGTTCGAAATTTGCACAGGCCTACAATAATTATACAGATCGTTCGGGAAACGGAGATTCCAAACTCTAGGGATTTCTCGTTAGCGAATTGTAGGCGTGTACGTGGGTATAGGTGTGTGTATAATACAGCGTGGTATCTATTGATTTAGCCTCGCCTCTCTTGAATATCGCTATTCAATGAGTGCTAAGCGAATGAATATAGGTTGGCATGTAGATAAAGAAATGCGAACTCATCTGGGAATTTTGTAGAAGGAGATCTCACGCGCCCCAGCTTTGTCATTATTTTTTATTCGATTTGAAATTGGTATTAAAGCTCGTAAAATGCTAATGAATAACGTCTTATGTAAGATTGGTATATTTCTTTTATTCATTCAACAAGTTCTTAAATTATATTCGGATAAATTACATTATCAAATATTTTTTTATTCTGATGTCATAGATTTAACGTTAAATTATAATCGAATACGATCCGCCACGAGTTGGTTACTGTAACTATCCTGAATAGTAACATCAACCTACTCATGGTAGAGCTAAGCAAGAATTGGTTGTGTGGACCATTAAAATGGATGGTGCCCCAGAGTAAACAATGACAAACAATAGGACCAATCAACATGAACAACCAATTATTGGTTCGTACAACCACGAGTTAGTTTGTTTAATTATCCTGAATAGTAACACCAAACAACTCGTGGTTGAGCTAAGCAAGAATTGGTTGTGTGGACCATTAAAATGGATGGTGCACCAGAGTCAACAATAACAAACAATAGAACCAATCAACATGAACATCCAATTATTGGTTCGTACAACCACGAGTTAGTTTGTTTAATTATCCTGAATAGTAACACCAAACAACTCGTGGTTGAGCTAAGCAAGAATTGGTTGTGTGAACCATTAAAATGGATGGTGCACCAGAGTCAACAATAAAAATCAATAGGACCAATCAACGGGAACAAGCAATTATTGGTTCGCACAGTCACGAGTTGTTTTGTGTAACTATCCTGAATAGTAACACCAATCAACTCTTGGTTGAGCTAAGCAAGAATTGGTTGTGTGAACCATTAAAATGGATGGTGCCCCAGAGTAAACAATAACAAACAATAAGACCAATCAACAGGAACAACCAATTATTGGTTCGCACAGCCACGAGTTAGTTTGTTTAATTATCCTGAAAGTAACACCGAACAACTCGTGGTTGAGCTAAGCAAGAATTGGTTGTGTGGACCATTAAAATGGATGGTGCACCAGAGTCAACAATAACAAAAAATAGGACCAATCAACAGGAACAACCAATTATTGGTTCGCACAACCACGAGTTGGTTTGTGTAACTATCCTGAATAGTAACACCAAACAACTCATGGTTGAGCTAAGCAAGAATTGGTTGTGCGAACCATTAAATTGAATGGCGCCCCAGAGTCAACAATAACAAACAATAGGACCAATAAACAGGAACAACCAATCATTGGTTCGCACACCCACGAGTTGGTTTGTGTAACTATCCTGAACAGTAACACCAATCAACTCTTGGTTGAGCTAAGCAAGAATTGGTCGCGCTGACCAATAAATTGGGTGGTGCCCCAGAGTACAGCGAATTGGATCAGACAAACAACTTCTTTTCTTAATTTAAGAACCTTTCTTCTTGTCAAATAAATAAGTGTTAATGTTAAATCTGTATTTCACAACGCATTTTATGCTTAAACCGTGAATTTTACTAAGGATGTTATTATTCTGGATGCTATAGCAACTGTCGTGGTTGCTTGGTTCTTCCTCAGTTTATATAGATCCACTAGCAATGAGTTAATCTATAGCTGCCGTTGGAAGTTTTATAAGTTTATATAAGACAGAATCGAGGAAATTTTAGTACGTGTTGTGTAAACTATTAAATGTGAATTCGTACAGAACTTCCAGTTAAAATTAGAGAGATTCGTAAGTTCTTAAAAATTTTTGAAACTAGAAATAAAATGTCTGAAAAACTTTGCGTTCACGAGTTACTTGATTCAACAAAATCATATTTCTCAGAGTTGGAAAATTTTTACTTTAAACTTTACGAGGCTGTAAGTGTGTCATGATATAAGACAAGAAGCAGAGAATATAGTCACTAAAAACTTTAATACCTAGAAGAATCTTCTGTTTCTGGCTTGTTTGACATTTTTCAGTAAAATTTTCCAATTTCTTAGTTGATGATATTAAGTATAGGAAGGAACAATTTTCAACATTTTGAATTACTGTTTTTGAAATAATAATTTGTATGGTTTTATGTTCTCAGCATTTGAGTATCTGTGTTTGATTATCCATATTTGTCCAAAAATAAGTTTGAACCAATTCGAATAAACTTGACTTATAAGAATCATATGCCAAGTTTCCATGTCGGCTTATTGGATTTGTTGGTTGTTCAATAACGTGAAGGAAGATACTATCGCATGAGGTTTTGCCTTTTTTCCTTGTTTCCCTTCAATCCTCTATTCTCACGAGATTTTATTCTCATTTCCGCATTGTAAAGTTATAAAGGTAGCTTAGTTATAAAAGTAGCTCATATTTATATAAAAAATGTAAGGATATAAAAATGAAAATGAGGTTTACTAACAAATCTTTTTTTATCTTTAGAATATATTTTCAACCAGATATCTTTTGGCTTTCATTTAAAAATTGTGTATATTTCAATTTTTATTAAACGCATAATAATCATGACTCTTATAATACATATCGGCTTTTTATCAGATTAATCAGTTTGTAAATTCAGTTTTTTCGAAGGTTAAAAATTTTCAAAATACTACTTTTGTAAAAATAATAATATTTATCGTGGAAGTATATATTAATTTGTTACGAAACTCTAAAAATTATAGATTCCATCGTCAATCATATAAGATTAGGCTACAGACAATAATTTGACACAATTATGCGAGCTACTGTTAAATCGTCTAAATTATAGTTCAATTTTTGTGGGCAATATTGAACTAACAATTTAAAGTCTCTAAAATCCCATTCATAAGTCAAGGAAATAAGACAACATAGACGAAAATGGAGCTTCGCGCAAAGTTCATGTCGCGTGACTCAAGTCATTATGCGGATTTGGGAGACGTTATAATGACTATAATGATAGCCTTAACCTAGCAAATACGGTGGGAAGTTTCTGGTTTTAAAGGGCACATATACAGCGATTAACATAAAAGGAGAGAAAGACAGTGCAGAAAAAATTATTTTGCACTTACACTGTTAAAAATTTCTATCAAAATTTTCGGAAACTCGTAACTAAAGGTTTATGCAGTTACTCTCAAAATTTGAGTCAGTGACCCACTTCTCACTGATTCAAATTTAAAGAGTCATGTGACTAAAAATGATGTAAGAGTTTCGTAATTTTAAGATTAATTCAAAGGAAATCCAGTTGAGTTACGTAAAACTATGGAAAATTTCAGAAAATTTAGTACATTTTTCGCAATCCCAAGATACGTTTACTTAAAAGCATCGTAAATTAACCTCGTGATTAATTTTATTTTTCTACTCTTTTTCTAATAAGAAAAATAAAGAACTTTATGTGCGTTCAGAAATTTATTTTTGTTTTGAAATGAAAGTGTTGTTGGATTAGTAAAACTACTTTGTTTGATTAAACTCTGATATTTAAAGCAAATAAACTCAAATTCAAGTTTCAATTATCTCTAAAATTTTATTCAATCCACCAAAATGATATTTCTGAGAGTTGAAAATTTTTACTTTAGTCTTTACGACGCAGTAAACACGTCACAATATATGACAAGGGTCAGGCAATATAGTCCGCAAAAACTTTAACATCTACAAGAATCTTCTGTGTTTGACTTGTCTGCCAGGCTTTTTTAACAATATGTCCTTTCAGTTACACAAGCATTTATGCGCATACACATATCTAAAAATACTATTAAAAATCTTTGCTTCCAAGATAAATAGGCTTTATTTCAATTAGAACAGATTTGTATTAAGTCATCAAAATAAGTGCCACCTAATTAACTAGCATTAATTGAATATTTAATTGAAATAGGGTGCAAGAGATTAATTATTATGCTCCTCTCTTTTATCGTCTCTCTTCTTTTTTGCTTTAAGAAGGTTCGAACATATCTCGGAAACCCTTGGGAAACTTAATTAATTACCACTTTTAAAAATGTTTGTGCTGTTATTCAATACATAATATTAGGGAGAAAATGTTCGCATTGCCGGGAAAAAATTGATAAATATTAAAAATTTCATTTTTTAGTAACAATTACTGTAGGTCAAAGATCAATGCAGTTTTTTTACAAGTTTACTATTCAAGAATGATCGGATTTTAAGGAGTGATTACTCATTTTCTTATTTAAACAATTTTAAAAAACTTCACCGTCTCAACTTTTTTAATTAATGTTTAAAAAACAGGAATTATATCGACTCTAAATAACAATATTTGCAATGTTGGCTGATTGGATTTATTGTCGATAAATGGAAAAAACAGTAGTTAGCTATTTGTTTATAAAACTCATTCAATTTTTCAACATTTCTGATTTAGGAGTTTGAAAATGAGAGAATAATTACAAAATCTAAGATGATGGGGGTTTCTAAAAATATTCAAAGAAGAAAATGAGCCATCATTCCTTAAAATCGAATTATTTTTAAAGAGAAAACTTGAAAAAAACTGTATTCAACTTCGACTTAGAGTAATTGTTATTAAAAAATATATTTTTTATATTTTTGATTTTTTTCCTGATAAAATGAACATGCTTCTCTTAGAATATGTAATATTTTAAAATTGGTAAAATTCCAGCACCTTTATGTAGTTTTAAACTAAATATTTTGAGTTTTTTGGGCATTTTTTTGAATTTTTTAACTTGAAATAACTTTTTTGTTTTTTAACCAATTCTTATGATTCTATTTTTATCTTGTTCCTTGCAATGTGTAGCAACTTTTTGGGTAAGGAAAATAAGGTAACATGACTGACAAAAAAGATGCAAATAAAATTTTTAAAAAATATAAATAAATATCCCAAAATATAAGAATTGTGTTCTCTTCCTCTGCAAGCTGAGCAGACTTTACTTTTTTCCATGTAATTCAGAAATATTAGTAAATCAATAAACAAACTATTTTGTGTAAAAAGCTAATTTTCGCTAAAAGTGCGTTATTCCTAAATCGTAGTAATTTTTTATTTTATTTATTTTTCCAAGAAAAAAATCAGATTGGCCTGTAAATTTACACACGTACTCAGAAAAGTATAGAGAGTAAAAAAATAAAATTTTTGGAAAATGTCAAAAAAATCAAAAATATGCCAATTAAAGGTGGCGGATCCCTTTAATTACGCCTCTTATCAGAATTTCAGTTTTTTCAGCACAAGTATAAGAGAATAATCTCAGTGCAATAATGCCATCTGTATCGTAAATGAAAAGTACCTAAATCTTAGAATGCACATAACGTATTATGCACATATGTGGCATATGTTGCAAATCCATGAACCACCGAATATGTCCCACGAGAATTGTCAATGTACGTATCGAATGCTTCCTAAACCAAAATCGGAGATACCTCTGATACCGTGGATTCTGAGTAGATAATGTTCGTAGGTCAATGTTTATTAAATCCACCACCTCCATTTAATATATTGATAATCGTAATTTTAATTTTATTATTCCTTTTACTGGACAGAATCATTTTGTTAGTATAGCTTGTATTTTATTTTTTAAATATGTATGCTTAAAATGCCGTAAAAAAAGTTTTAATTTAAATCTAAACGTCGGCTAACTTTAAGATGTAATAAAATCTAGATGGTCAGTAAAGGACAGATTTATCCGCTTATACCTTGAACGTTTAAATTTAAGGCCATGGATCAACCGGACCACGTATAATTAAATTATAGATTAATTAATTTCTATAAGATAACTTTTTTGTTCACAAAATACCATTCTGAAAATTTGAAAAATATTTTTGAAAACACTAAAGAACGCCTTTTAAATTTGTTTGAGTAAAAATTCATCTGAATATTTTGTTTAGAAGAAAAAAAAACGTATAAAGTTATGTGGTTTGGTTAATCCATGGCCTTAATCCATAATTTTCTGTCAGGTCTATGAAATTCAAGATTTTTTTACTGTGGATTTCTGACTTTTTAAAATTTTCCATAATTTAAATCAATGCAGTATGTATACTTTAATATCTTATAAAGGATTAAGTTATGAGCTATGGAAATGATAAGTTTATCGAAGGTTTTTAAAACATCAAAATGCATTAGAAAATTTAAGATAATGTTTGAAATTCCTTTGGATTTCTGCCTTGACAAGCACAATAAACAGATCTTCATTTGTAGACTAATGGATTTCCCCTTCTTTAAGGCCATGGATTAGAGGTCATATTTCTATAAGATAACTTCTTACGTACACAAAATATCTGTTTGCAAATTTGAAAGATATGATAGAATACAGTGAGGATAAATGTCTGTCTGCTCCATTTTAGTAAAAATTTAACAGTTAACTGTAATAACCGATAATTTCCATTTTTATTTTCTCTAAAAAATTGTTTTCAAAACTTTCACTGAAACGAACCACATTGTTAAAAGTCTTATTAATTTTGATAGACTTATTTATTTTAATAGAGTTTAATATACAAGTGTTCAATTAAAATTAATAGATTTGTATATTATGAAAAATAATATACATTTATATTAAATTTAATAACTTTTCAATAAAAATATATTAAAATATATACACATGTGTATTAAAATTCAAATAAAAGCTTGTATTTTTTAAGATGAAAGTATTTTATATTTAATATATGTTACTGTATAGATATATACAGTACCGCGGTCAGAATTGTCCGGCCACCTGTTTTTCGATAATTGCTTAAATTATCCTAATTTGAATTATGTAAGTGAAAAAATTTATTCTCTTAATTAAGTTTAAAGCTATCAAAATTCTTTATAAAATGAGCCCAGCATGAATTCGTTTTGTTAAATTTTGAAGAAGTTATTGCAGAAATAGTCAAGATTTCAATGCTTTCTTAAATTTTAAATAACTTTCAAAGTAATCAACATTTTTTAATGTTCTTGGACTAATTTTAAAGATGAATTTCTACAAAATCGATCAAAATTCTTGGAGTTGATGTGTAATTTTTTTCATACATCGATACCCACGTTCTAATATGTCGTATCCCACATTTGGAAAATTTTTCAGGAAACGATAAAAACGTTTTGCTAGCACAAATAAATAAATGTAAAAAAATTTTTGTTTCATACGTTCATAAAAATGCATAAATAATAATAATTAAAGCAAAAAAAATTATTTAAATAAATTTTATGATATTTATGTGGGTTACGCAAGAAGAAAAAATTAAAATGTATTTTAGAAATAAAATTGATTTAATCGTTCTATAATTAAATATTGTTTCATCCCATACATAACATTTTTCTCTCTTATTTTTTATTGTTTAATTCATAATTATTATAATATAACATTATTGATACATTTTATTTTGACTATCTTTAATACTGCTTAAAACATTTTTATTTTCATTTTAAGTACTCTTAATTTTTTTTTTTTTTACTTCAGGTACATTTTCTTGCTGAGATTGTTGAAAATTTCTTGTCCTCTCTCGTCTGGTATTATCACAATTTTTTTTTATAATTAATATCATTATCTTCAGGTTTTTTAAATCTATTATAAGTACGCAGTACTTTGCTATTAACTTCAAGATTAACTTGATTAGCTTTTCGTTTCTTACTCTTAGTCTTTTCAGTTACCTTAACTATATTTTTACTCTCGGCTTCCAAATTTTTTATTGATGGAGATTGGTCAGAAGCAGAGTCAGTATCATCAATATATTTTATATTATCATAGAAGCAGTGTGTATCTCTCAGCAACACTTTTTTTAATGCCTGTAATTGTTGCCATTTACTTTTAGTTCTTTTTAATCGATCTACAAACAAAGGTTTCAGCGGATGCTCTAGATTTAATTGGAGTTGTAAAAATATTATTTGTAATTACCTTCTTACTCATTTTATTAAATAATTTCTCAAAATAAAGTTAAGACTAATCACAAAATAAAAATTGACTGTCACATCGCTGGCGCTGACTTAACCAATGGATGTGGGATACGACATATTACAATTCGTGAAAATCGGCATGTGGGATACGACATATTAGATTATTTATTTAAAAATATTAAATAAACAATTTGACTCACAAGATTTAAATATAATCTGTAAAACATTATTATTAATCCATTTTTCAAAAAAAGTCAATTTCTCAAATTTTGTGGGATACGACATATTAGAACATGGGTATCGACATACTGCACGAGGTTAAAGTTCAAATAAAAAAGTTGGAAAAATTCCAATATTGCTTTTGCTTAGAAAAAAAATTTTATAAGATATATAAAACATATAATCATGAATTTTGTATCGAATCCCCTTAAAATATATATTCATATGATCTTTATTATGATTTACCTACAGATGAAATGTTTTCGAAATTTTCCTACTTTTTTGTTACAATTTTAACTCCTTGCATCATTCAAGGAAAAATTAATAGATTTATAATGATGCTTGTTTTACAAACAAATTGCGCGTAACTTCGTTGTTATAGTTTAACATCAACTTCAAGATGAATTTTAAAAACGAGCATTTTCGTCATATTTTACTTTTTTATTTTACTATTTTAATTGGATTTGACATTAATTGAAACAAATTCATTGAACAATACGCATCAGCGCTTGTGATTATCACTGGTGATGAAAAATGGATTGTTTACAATAACGTCGTTCGAAAACAATCAGGGGTCAAGCGTGATTAACCTCCACAAACAACATCGAAAGCTAAATTGCATCAAAAAAAGATAAAATCAAAAACATCTACTGGAACATGTCTTGCAATAATTATGCTGTCTGTTTGGTGGGATTGGAAAGGTGTGGTATTTTTTGAGCTGCTTCCAAGGAATCAAACGATTAATTCGAATCTCTACTGTCGTCAGCTGAACAACTTAAACGCAGCGGTCAAAGAAAAATGGCCAGAATTGGTCAATCGTAAAGGTGTAATTTTTCACCATGACAACGCTACACCACACATATATTTATCCACTCACCAAAAATTATTAAGGCTTGGTTTGGAAGTGATGTTACATCCACGATATAGCCCTGATCTTGCACCATCAGGTTACTATTTATTTCGATCTTTGCAGAACTCCTTGAATGTAAAACTTTAAATGATGATGAAGCTGTGAAATCGTATTTGGTTCAGTTTTTTGCCGATAAACACCAGAAGTTCTATGAGCGTGGAATCATGAATTTACCAGAAACTCTCTAAATCTGAATCAGTCAAATTTTCACTGATTGAATTAGTGATTTGCCTTTTCACTGATTCATCAGTGAAAAAAATATTTTTCACTGTCAAATCAGTCAATTTTCACTGAAATAATCAGTGAAATTTGACTGATTAACGGTAACCCCTTTTTTTAGCTATTTGAATCAGTCAAATTTCACTGATAATCAGTAGATTTTGACTGATTCAAATTTAGAGAGAAGATGGAAAAAGTTCATTGAACAAAATGGTATATATCACATTGATTAAAGTTCATTCCTAGGAACATATTCATCTAGAAATTTGGTTATGTGTTCCTGTTGAGCTTTGGCCTTAAGATGCTAGTTACGCAATCGTATAAAGACCAAACCAGTAAATATTCTTAATTCCTCATTATATATATCTTATTTGCATAATAAAAACTACCAATCATATTTGAGATTCTCTTTATCCTCCGTCTTCAACTTAATTAAAATTGTCAAAAATCAAAGGTTTAAAAGACAGTCTCTAATTTAGTGATTACTGAACACTCTTGTCTTCTTCTGAAATGTCATCTTCGAAAAATCAATATTCATCCAGGTTGAAAAGATGAAATTCAATTAGTGGACAAAATTTCGAGTAAGAAGCTACTGTGTTCTGCAATTGAAATAAATTTCGGTTAATATGTGCGATACAGCGTAAACAGAACAATTGTTTGAATGACACAGAATAAGTTTGAATGAAGTGGACCGTTAGAGGAGATATTGAACGTGTGTGCAAGGCATAAGGAGGCTTGTTGGTGTTTGTAGGAAGAAACTGGTATAGGATTAATGTGAGTTAGTATGTAGGTGGCCACGAGATGAGCAGTACAAGTTACGTGGTTCTTTCGCCATAGATGGTCGAACGTCGCGCGCCCTGTTTCCTGCATAATGTGCATACACACACAGACATATTATAGCTTTCGGATAATACCTACGTACACTAAAGACTTGGTTCAATGTACGACACGATTAATTAAAAGAGGTTCGTGAAGCACTGCTACTGTATAATGAAACGTTAATGTTACATGCAACAAGAGCTTACAGAAGGAGAAGAGAATGAATATTTCCTTTACGACTATAGCAGAGAATAGACGAATATTGTCTGTATAAATAACAAGAAGTCGATAACAATGGATATTCATAAATATAACCTTTTATTCTGTTTACTCTGTAAATATTTGATATTGACTCTATAATACAGCACTGATGAAGTTGATTAAAAATCAAATAGATTGAAAAATATGGATGCAAAAAATTAACTAAGGACCTATAGTAAAGTAAAAAATAGTAAATTTAACTACTTTCTTTATTAAATTAAAGGGATCCGCCACCTTTAATATTTTTATTTTTTGAATTTAGACCTTCCATATAATTTTTTTATGTTTGGTACCTTTATTTGAAAAGGTTTTGGGTTTTTTTTTATTCCAGCACCTTTATATATTTTTAAAATCGAATTATTTTTGAAGAGAAAACTTAGAAAAAACTGTATTCAACTTCGACCTAGAGTAATTGTTATTAAAAAATACATTTTTTTATATTTTTTATTTTTTTCTGATAAAATGAACATTTTTCTCTTATAATATGTAATTAAAAACAACTCAAACAGTTTTTAAAGTGGTAATTAATTCAGTTTTCCAAGGGCTTCCTAGAAACTGTCGAACCTCCTTAAGGGGATCCGCCACCTTTAATATTTTTATTTTTATTTATTGAGTTTAGACCTTCCATATAATTTTTTTATGTTTAGTACCTTTATTTAAAAAGGTTCTGGTTTTTTTTTTAATTCTAGCACCTTTATGTATTTTTAAACTAAAAATTTAGAGTATTGGACATTTTTTTGACATTTTTTGACTTTGAATAACTTTTTTGTTTTTAAAGCAATTGTCATGATTCTTTTTCTATTTTGTTCCTTACAATGTGTATCAACTTTTTCGCTATGAAAAATAAGATAACACGACTGAAAAAAAGTTACAAATAAAATTTAAAAAATAAATAAAAATATTACAAAATATTTCTAAAAAATTGTAGTTATTTGTTTAGCTAGAGTATTTTCCATACCCAAAAATATTGATTATATAACAAGGAATATGTCGTAAATTATGTCGATGTATAACAATAACTAAATATGTAGTTCAATTAACATGACGTGAATAGTAAAATCAATTGCCACTCTGCTAGTATGAAGAAGCAGTAGAAATTACTACATAAAAGTAGTTAGAAAGAAAACTAATGATTAGTAAAGTGTACTATTTATTTGAATAATACTGCAATTTTTAGGATTACTTATTCTTTTAGTTGAAACAATTACCTGCATTCCACTTGTTACACTATTATTTACTCCAATCCAATCAACTTAAAGACTTGTTAAAACAATAGCTCTTCTTAGGTAATTGTATTGCATGTTCTACAATTTATTCGACTAAAAAGTGAAAAAAAATTTTTCTATGATTTTAAGACTTGAACTGATATTATGAGTCGTGTTTACGGGAAGAAAAAACATTGTATTTCTAGAAAAAATTTAAAACTCATGAAAATTAATACTTTTAAAAATGTTTTTTGTGATAGATTTTTTCTCTATCATCGCTTCTTTCCGATTTAAAAAAAATGATTAGATATTTATAATTCATGGCCTATTTTTCGGAGAAAATATTCTCTATAACTCTACTATTTCCAATTTTAAAAATAAAATAAATCTTCAAATATACTCTCTAAATTTGAATTAGTAAAAATCTACTGATTATCAGTGAAAGTTGACTGATTCAAATAGCTAAAAAGAGGTTACTGTAAATCAGTCAAATTTCACGGATTATTTCAGTGAAAATTGACTGATTTGACAGTGAAAAATATTTTTTTCGCTGATGAATCAGTGAAAATTAACTGATTTAACGGTGAAAATTATTTTTTCACTGATGAATCAGTGAAAAGGCAAATCACTAATTCAATCAGTGAAAATTTGTCTGATTCAGATTTAGAGAGTAGTTATTTAAAAAAAATTCTTTTAACGATTTCAGACACTTAAAACTTTATTATTAAAATTTGAAAAAGCAGATTATTTGTCATGAAAAATAAGCCTTGATTTATGGAAATTCAATAATTTTTGAAAAATTGGTAAGGAGTGATAGTAAGGAAAAATTTTATTCCAAAAAATATTGAAGAATTTTGAAAATCTTTCTGTGGAAAAAAAGACGCTTTCGACTGCGCTGGGATTCGAGCCCAGGTCTTTCGATTGACGGTCGACTACATTTAAAGTATTATTTTTCGTAAATTTTAATTTTTTGTCATAAAAAACAATGTTTTTTATTAGATACGACTGATAATGTCATTTAAAGTATTAAAATCGTAAAAAAAGTTTTTTCTATGGACCTGATTTTTGTCACGAAAACTACATTAAATTTATAACGAGTTCAATAGATTAATTTATTATTTTTGGAAACCTCTGTTCCCGGAATATACTATCAGATTCCTGGAGCTAATTTAAAATATAGACAATTGCCTGTTTGAAAATTCTGTAGAACTCTGTAGGAGTTGAGAATATTAAAATTGCAACGTGATACAACCGTTTGGATAGGCAACTTTAATATAAGCACGATCGAGTTTTCGGAAGCTTAAAGTTTATCCAAGACTCCTACGTTTGAAGCTTGTTCAAGATTCAGATACTGCTGTTATAAACCATATTTATGAAATTCATCACTAATTTTCTAGTTCAACCTGTTTTTCGTAATTAGGTATTATCTTTAATGACAACTTAAGTTTTCATGTTGAGGTTTGAAATTAATTTATGTCCACACACTAAAATCTTTGGCGAAGGATTTAATGTCGATTTTGAAAAAACGTACGGAGAAAAATAGTTGAAGAAACTTTACTCAACTTTTGAGCAAAGTTGGGAAAAATGGACAAGTTATATATTATTAATTACTTATATTTCGACCAAAACCATTCTTGAAATTTTTAATTATAGTTTTTTTTTACATTGAGGTGATTTTGAGTCACAAAATTATTACAATAATATTAAATAATCCCCAACTTGTCCATTTGTCCCAACTTTGCTAAAATTTGGGTAAAGTTTCTCGAACTATTTTTCTCAGTGTGGAATTGATGTTTTTTTATCTTGCATCAATTTAAAACTATGTTTTTTGTAGAAATATAAATGACTAGTAGGGTCGTAAGTGATTCGAAATGTGGAAGAAAATTGATTCAATGATTTGAAACTATTTAGGTAATCGCTTGTTATTATGGATGCTAAGTGGGTTGATGCTTTTTTGGAACACAAATTCTTTGGGAAGAACAGACGTCATTCCAATGTCGCGTCTTGTGCGAGGCCGTCTTTACGGTTAAACATGAGGTTATGGCAGTCCTGATGATGGTGGACCAACGTTCAAACCGGTCCTACAACGTTATGATAATGTTAGTGTACCTCGATACAGATATACGTGGAACTCAAGGATGACAACGCCGTAAAAGTGCCGACTAACCATCAGTGCACTCGGCTATTTCGTGGAAATTTCACATCCGTGAGTCGATCATCACTTTGTCATTTAAACTTGAAATCATTATTCTGCAATTTTATTCAGAAGAAAAATTCGCCTAAAAATTAATGCTTAATTAACTATGTTTTAATTGTAGTTATTGCCTAATTAGCTGTGTCGCAATTACTGTTTTCACCTCATCTCCCACCCGAGTGCAATAAGTTTTTATAGAGTTTCTGCATTTCCACTAATCGGGTAAAAATGAAATTGAACCTATTGGAATTAAAAGTGAATCTCGTATGAGTTAATTTAATTTCAACTAGTACTTTTGTACTTCATAAAAGACATTAAAAGAATATCTGTTATATGGTCATAAAAAATTTGCTGAGAGAGGAAGAGTATTTTGCATGAACAGCTTTTTTACTTTAATTCCCAAGCAAATTCTTTTTATGTGTACAAATTTTCACTTCCGGACCTCGTTACATTTTTTTCAATATTTCACTATCAATTAATTACTAATAATATTAGACATAAAATATTTTATTTTATTTATTTCTTAAAGATGATAGAAATGGTCAAATTTGAAATACTTTAACACTTTTAAGATTGAATTCGAAATTTGAGAGTCTCTTTTGAAATTTGTAAATTTAAAAGTAGACGGAGTAAAATAGTTCGAAAATTTTTATTTAACTTTTAGCAAAGTTGCACTGTTAGAAATATTCGGAAATTTACAAAATTTTGATGTTACAAAATTAACGTAAAATTTGACGATATTTATGTTTTTGAGCAAAGGTTTATTAGAATTGCGAAAATTGTGCTGAATTTTCTGAAATTTTTCATAATATTATGAAACTTAATTGAATTTTCATAAAATGTATCTTCAAACTACCAAATTGTAACAGAATTTTTATAAAATTCATCATAAAATTACGAAACTGTAACATAATTTTTAGTTACACGTAACTGCATAAAACTTCAGTTACCCAAAATGTTAAATTATCTTAAGAGCATGTGATTCTCAGGAATTTAGCAAATTTTATTGATTTTATGTTCTTACATATTTGTTTCCAAACTACATAAAATTGAGTTTTCACAATTTGTGAAATAGTGGAGAAGATAAAAACGGACATAGATAGACTACTTTTGGTTCTGAAAATGAAATATAGTGCAATTTTAGTAAATTGCACCGGAAATTTTTTTTCATCATTAAAACCAAAAGTAGTTCATCTGCGTCCGTTTTTATCTTCTTCAATATTTGCCAAATTTCGAACTTTCTATTTTTCTCGAGAATCACATGCTCTTAACTGTACGGAACTGTAACTGAATAAAACTCCAGTCACGTGATTCAGAAAATTACGGGAGACATTTTTAATCGTGACGTAACAAATGTTAAAGAATGCATCACAGTTCGGTGAACTTTATAAATTTAGAGCGAAGATTCAAAATATACGTTACAAATTATTACAATAATATTGAATAATCTCCAGCTTGTCCATAAGTCCCAACTTTGCTCAAAAGTTGAGTAAAATTTCTCGAACTATTTTCCTCTGAGTAAAATCATCCGACATCAAAAATTGATATTTCTTCTAATACCACGAACTTGGTTTTAAAAATCATTAAATTTGATAATATGTTATATTTGTTATGTAGATTAAAATACTATTTATCTCTTAAGATACAAAAGCACTTGAATAAACTAGATTCATCAGGAAATTTGTGTTCAAAGTTTGAGAATAGACGTTTGAGATAGGAACTACAAAATCACACAGTTCTAAAGACTATAGCTTGAAACTTGAGTTTGAATTACAAGACTCGTGTAGCAAGAAATTTGGGAAACAGTTCAATTTGCATGACGTTATTCATTCTAGTGTGCAGAACTTGGAGAGAATTGTTTTAAAGCTTTAGAGAGCGTTAATAGTGAAACAAAGCAAGTCTGAGAGAGGGCTAGGGAGAAAGAGAGATACGTTTATAGGGAGAGTGAAACTTTGGCTCTCTAAAATCCCACGCAGCTTCCGAGGTAGGTCACCTGCCCAGGTGATTGCATTTGGTACTACCCACACCTGGTTGCCTCGAGCCCACGTGCCTAATGCACCATGTCGACGGAAAACTCCGATTATCTAGGCAAAATCCTATGATAAACTTATGCGCGAAAAGAGAAGAGAAAGACAGAGATCTTTTGCGAATCTCTGGGATCTTCACACTTTTCTTGCGCTGATCTTAGCAAATATTTGCACGTTTTAAGAGAGTGCGGTGTGACAAGCCTCTCCTCTCAGATTTCCTCAGAGTTGTACTTCTTGATAAATTTTTATAAGGGATTACAAACTAAAGCCTCTCAATCCTGCAATGTCTACCAACTTTTAAATCGGGATAAATATTATATCAATAAAAAAGTACCAGACTCAGAAGAAAACTTTATTATTTACCGAGTTAAATTTTTTATGTTTGCTTTATATAATCCTTATTTGGGGAAAATATATTCAAGTGCAGGATAATTTTTACTTTGTCAAATGATTAATCAATAAAAAATTCATTTCAAGTAGTAGACACGCGAAAATTAGGCCTCAGGCAAAAATAGATAATTTTGTTTTCATGAATGGCAATATTATTTAAATTTAGAAAATTTGAAATCTTTCGGTGGAAAAAGAGATGCTTTCGACTGTGCCGGGATTCGAGCCCGGGTCATTCGCAAACACCTAATTTGAAAGCAATATTATTACTAAAGGTATCACTTGAGAGAGAAAAGATTCTTTTTCAAGAAAAAAATTTAAAAGACTGAAAAATAATGTTAATAAATTTTATTTTTGCCTGAACTTTTTTTCTTGTTGCTTCGAGCCAAATTTTTAGTATTGATGCGATTCTAATAGGTCACGAATCATTCTTTCGGGGAAAAGATTCTCTACAACTTGATCGTTTCCAATTTTTGAAAATAAATTTTTTAATAGCTGAAACTATCGAAAAACAATTTTCCAGAATGAAATTTTTATAATCAAATTACTGAATTTGATAATAATTGATACATTTTCGAAAATTGAAAACGGTCAAATTCTAGAGAATCTTTTCCCTGTAAAAATGATCCGTTATTCATTAGAACGGCATCATTTTCAAAAATTTGGCTCGAAGCAATAAGAAAAAAAGTCCGGGCAAAAATAAAATGTATTAATAAAATTATTTTTCTATGTTTCACATTTTTTCTTGGAAATTATTATATATATTATTGCAATTGTTCAAAAGTCAACTTTTGCTACCTTTTTTTATTATATATTTGGTACTTTGTGGATTAAGTGATTTTTTTTTAACTTAATTCAGGCTGGTGCCATGCCTGGCTTGGGAATTCCTAACCGGATTTTTCCTTTTTTTATCTTTAAATGTCATTAATTAGAGCATAACGCTGAAGCTTTAACCTGATACATTGTGCTATTGGTTCATTGATTGACGTTATCATACAATGGAACGTACTAGATAGTGAGTGTATTCAATTACCTGAAGTATTATTGAGAAATACTATAATCTTACTACTTGAATTACATTTATATTTGGGTGGCTATCGCATCCAATCTAATAATGGTGCTTATCTCAATATAACATTAAGTAACTTTTAATAATGTTTTTTACATTAGAATTTTTCCTTACTATCTTACAATTTAAAAAAAAATGATTTCTTATTTTCATAAATCATGACTTATTTTTCAGGAAAAATACTCTCTACAACTCTACTGTTTGAAAATTTTTAAATAAGTAAAAAATCTTCAAATATAGTTATTTTTTCCAAAAATGCTTCTTGAAAAATTCTTGTGCCGATCTCAGACACTGAAAACTTTACTTTTTAAATTGGGAACAGTAAAGTTGTAGAGAATATTTTGCCCAAAAAATAAGCTATATTTATGAAAATCCAATCATTTTTTGTTATTTTTTCTAACTTTTAAATTTTTTACCAAAAATAATGTTTTTTTTCTTGTATGAGACGACTAATAATATTATTTTAAGTCTCAGAATCATAGGAAACTTTATCCTCCCCGAGACCTTATTTTTGTTACGACAACTATACCTTGAGACAAACATTACTTATTTTCCTGATTCTAAGTGAAATGGTCGATATAGTTGATCCCATCTAAGACTATGTTGTTTCAAACTCGACATGAAGCATGGGTTATACATATGTGTCCATTCGATTCCAGCCCTAATCGGTGCTCGATTGACCTCAACGAAGTAAAAACGAATCGATAATCCATTGAGTTCAATGCTCGCCATCTCGCTAACCATCCCACGTATAACCACATTGTAACTGCAGTCTTTCTATTTTCACCGGCATTGGGCATTCAACCAAGCTACCTCCGATTGTCTCTTTGAAACTAGCCACGCAATTTTCAAACGGAAACCTGGTAATTTATCCCCTTTTATTATCTTCTGACCATACCTACTGTAATAATTAGAGCGATTAAGATCGATATTATTTTTATAGACTGTAAATACTATTTTCTTTTACGATAGTGTTTTGAGAACAGGCTTAACCTTTTCAGCCATATATTTTTCCTCACATTCAACATTTTTGTAAATCCATTTCTGAGAGATTTTTTTGGTCGCTTCCAGTGCAGAAATTATGGTGGAGCGCCGATCGGGCCCCGATCGGGAAAAATGTGGCCCCGATAGGTTAATCTGTCTAGTGCCAGACCAGTAATGAAACGCCCTACCCGATCGGGCCCAGATATGGGCCTGTAAAATGGGGGCCCGATCTGGTTCAGATATGGCCCCTTCTAATTTTGTATTTCTATAAATAGTCTGTAAAACTATTCGATTCTTCTGAATTTAAAAATAAATTACATTATCAATAATTTTCTTTCTAAAAAATTCACTTTGGAAAATTAAATATACGATGTAAAAAATAATGAAACATAATAACGTTCTACACTTAAAATTATAATTTTCTTTTCAAATTACTGTTAATAAAAAAATATTTCAAGCAATAATCTAGTTCATTGCAATGTTAGGATTTATGTAATGCGGATATAAGAAATCTCACCAACGATTCTGTGCTTCCGAACTGGCCATGTACTTTTTGCTTTTGGCATTTTAATATTAATATAGTCACTACAATATCACGATCACAACACAAAATTTGAAAATAATCTTGTCTATCATAATCCGATGTGGTTCCAACCTGGGCCACACCATGTTCCCCCTGCCGCCACATATGGAAAATCCGATCGGGCCCGGATCGGAACTTGGAAACAAAGTGGGCAATTTCTGCAAGGGTTAATCTGAATATAATGTTGAAATTTCCAATTTTCCTTACCCGCCATACTGGTTCTGTCATTTTTAATTTGAAAAATAAGCTATTTTTTACCTTAGATTTGAATTTGGGTGGCCCTAATGAGCTTCCAAAGATAATTTTGAGAAGACAAAAGAAAATCTGATGGGTAATTTCGAAATTTTATATCCACTATATTTGTTCCAGCATAGAACTTATATCAAAAACAATATGGCGGAAAATTATGAACAATATCTTATGGTGTACTGAGTAAAAAAAAAAATTCCCATCTCAATCTTTATTATACATTAGTCAAGAATGTATTTTTCAGTCAAAATGTACTAATTTCGACTATTTATTTACTTACGGTATTTTTTAAAATAATAATAAATGATTGTTCATGTTTCGTTACACTTAAAATTTCGACTATTTATTTACTTACGGTATTTTTTAAAATAATAATAAATAATTGTTCATGTTTTTTTAAACTTAATAAACAAAAAGGTGGGTCCGTAAGAGACCCATCATGACGCAAAGGGTTAAAATAAGTGGGTAATTTGAAAGAAATAATAGTTTCGTTTCGATTACAATAATTTAACAGAGTTAAAGAGAGTTTGATTACTTTCAAAACTTTTGTAAAGAGAATATTAATTGGCAATTTCAAATTAAAATATCCATCTCGAGTTATTGAAATTTGCTGATAAATATATAAAAGTATGTTTACACATGGAAAATGCACAGTAAACAATTCTTGATTATATTGTAAAGTAGTAAACTTCCGGGTAATATATTTTTTTTTTCTATAGGAAACCCATTACTTTTACCGTGCAGTCAAGACATTTTTAATATTTCGAAAATAAAAATTTTACTGACCCATAAAAATAATAGAATATTGAATTTGACCCAGATTATAATTGGTAATTGATAAGTTAAACAATTATGAATATTATTATTGATTTAGCGTTTAAAGGTAAAGAAAAATGCTGGGTTTGATATTTAATCTATTGTGATAGGTTTTAGCGTAATGGAACTTAGGTAGAATTCATCTTCCTGATCTTAAAATCCAAAACAGGCATTTCTAAAAGGAATTTGGATGACTTGAATTTCCTTACTCTTGATGATGATGCTGGTATAAAATGTCATGAAAAACTTCCTTCTTCCTTTGAAATAAAAGCAGATGTTCAGAGACGGGTGTGGTTTTGAGCTTTTTGGGGTGCCGCCATGTCGATTTTTCTACCTGCACTATATGTATAACCTCCGGTGAAGCCGACATGGAGGTATCTTTCCTGAAAAAGATAAAACAAGAGATACCAGTTTGAGATTTCTTTCTTCTGTAAACTGAAATTTTAAAGCACAGTCAGATTGACAAATTTACATTCGAGAAAATAGTAAATTCAATATTTTTCTTTCAAAATGTTTTTTCACTAATTGTTCTTAAAAGTTTTTGCAGTCGAATATTTTCGTTAATTTCAATTAATTTAAAATTTCACATTCAAACACATATATCAAAATTAAAACAAGATCATTTTTAAAATAAGTAGACAGATAAGCAGCCTTTCCGCTGCTTTAATGATGTTTTAATTAGTATGTCGACGTTTCGACCAAGAACTTATCCTTTTCAAGACTAAAGAAAAATAAAAATACATAAATAGCGAAGAGTGTAAAAATATTTCGTAAAATGACAAAGTAGTTATTTATAGAATAAAAATTAAAAATAAATTTTTTTTAAAAGACTGAAAAAAGAGAGAAAAAGGAAAAAATATACCTTATGTGTTTTGTTTTTTACGAAAATATAGAAAACGAGGGTAATTCAAATAGATCCAGAAACATTTCAAAAATGAAAATTTATATGTGAAGTATTGTTCAACATTTTAAAGAATTTGAAATCTTTCTGTGGAAAAAGAGAGCCATCCGACTGTGCCGGGATTCGAGCCCGGGTCTTTCGATTGCCCTCTACCTCCCTAATTTAAAAATTGTTCAAAATGTCATTGTTTTTTTTTAAAAACATTGTAATTTAAAAGATCAAATAGAATATGCTTTTTTTTAAATCCTCAAATAAAAAATGTCTATTTTTGTTTTTTTTTGCATGTCCAAAGTTTTGAGGTTAAAAGGATAAATTCGATGATGTGTGAATGTGTCATGGGAGTGGGGTAACATTTGAAATCATGAAATTTAAGAAAATATTTGGAAATTTATAAATTTGTTTTGAACATTTTTTATTTAATGATATTTTGATAAATAATACTAAGGTTCTTTGCATTCAAAGGAAATTAAATTTAATCTGATAATTTAAAAGTACTTTAATTCGATATCTTGCACCTCTCATTGTATACAAATATTAGCAGATATATAATTTACGGATAAAACATTTTAAAACGCACAGGAAAGCTCCCAGCCTCGCTGGATGATATGCAGTTATCATTTTTGTCTTGAATATAAAGGGAGTTAAGTGCCACACCTTCAGAAGGATAATAAATGGAACACCCACATTTTGATATGCTGGGAAAGGTAAATAAGATACGTTTTAACAAATATAAAAGCATTATTTTTTGAAATAATGTAAATTTGTTAAATTTAATGAACATACTGAAAAAAATGGATGCGAAAAATTCAACTAAGGCCGATAGTAAAGCGACTAAAAATGTGACTTTTGGGGTCTTTACAAACTACGGAAAGTAGTTCAAAAGTAGTCATATAGAGTCATTGACAAACGACATTAAGGCCATGAATCAATCAGACCACGTGACTAAATTATATACATATATTCCGTTCATGTAAGATAACTTTTTCAATTTACAAAATATCTTTCTGAAAATTTGGGAAACTGTAAAAGTTTTTACAAAATTTTCACTCAAACGAAGTTAACAGACGTTCAATAACAAAATTATCTTAATGTGAACGACTTGGTTTAGTTTCTACATGTTCACGCCCAAAATACATAAAATTTTGTTTTCAAAATTTGGGAAATGATAGAGAAGGTAAAAATGTACGTGAATAGACTACTTTTATTTTTGATAATAAAAACAAAAATTATGATAGATTTGACTAAATTTGAACTGTTTTTCATTTGTCAAACCAAAAGTAGTCTTTCTATCTCTGTTTTTATCTTTTCTACCATTTCCTAAATTTTGAAAAACAAATTTGATGAATTTTGGACACAAACATGTAGAAACCTAAAATCAATAATATTCGTTAATTTTCTAATTACCACATGGCCTTAAACTCTCTTCTGTTTATTGGGGAATAAGTTGAAAAAAATCAACGGTAAAATTTGTTTACAGAAATTTCGGTAATCAATCCTGATTTCCTTACCTTTTTTTCTCAGTGTTGTCACGTGTTAAGCGTGGTCGGTATAAGATCAGAATTGAGAATCTTGTATAACGAATGCTGTAGGCACTTATATTCTCACACCAATAAATCTGCTCACACGTTGGGGATGTTCCCTCTTCAGGAAGAAAAGCACACACGACCGGGGACAGGAAGCACGTGCTACTCATGAGTCCTGAGTTACAAAAGCTAATCCCCCAAGTCTGTCCGTTTTACTGTCCAAGCTTGTGTTTAATATCTTTCTTGTACAATGGAAAATTTAATAAACATTTGCAGTCTGATGATAATTAAACATATCTCAGGAACATTTCGCTATCATGTCAATCAAATATATCTAGGTAATTTTATACCGAATTATTTAAGATTGTTTTAAATATTATGTAACTAAACTGAATTTTCATATAATGTATCTTCAAACTACCAAACAGTAACAGAATTTTTACAAAATTCATCATAAAATTACGAAACTGTAACAAAATTTTTAGTTACATGTAATTGCATTAAACTTTAGTTGCCCAAAACGTAAAATTATTCCTATTACAAGTTTCAGAATTTTCAGAGACATGTATCAGAATATTCAACACTTTGTAACTGAAAATTAAGAACAATTTTCCTAAATTTGTTAAAAAGTAACTGAATTTTCTGAAATTTTATCTTCATTTTACGAAACTGTATTGAATAAAACTCCAGCAGGATTACTACACAAGTCTGATTTCAAAATTCCATGAATTTTCCAAGTTTTCCAGGACTAATTTAAAAACAATCCCAGGTTTACTTTTTAAAAAAAATCAATCAAGATTCATTTCAACTCATTCTATTACAGTGTAAACAACATTTTAACGAAAAATTATTGAATTGTAAATTTTTCAATAATATAAGACCTGGGCTCGAATCCCAGCGCAGTCAAAAGCGTCTTTTTTCCACAGAAAGATTTCAAATTCATTAAAATTGAATATTTGTATAAATGTGAAAAATAATTTTGTAATTATTATTATGTTATGTATATTATTATTAAAAATAAAAAATTAATGAACAATGATAGTCTAACTATTTATTTTAAAGCTAGGATTACAGTTGGAAACAATTGGAATCTAAGAAACTCTGCTCTCTAAATCTGAATCAGTCAAATTTTCACTGATTGAATCAGTGATTTTCCTTTTCACTGTCAAATCAGTCAATTTTCACTGAAATAACCAGTGAAATTTTACTGATTTACAGTAACCTCTTTTTAGCTATTTGAATCAGTCAAATTTCAATTGTTGCATTTTTTTTTGATATTTGTCTTTTTCTTAAGTTTTCTTTTCCTTTTTCCTTCTCTTCTTCCTTTTGTTTTTTGATAGCATCTGAATATTCAAAAATAATCATTATGAGTCTGGAATAAAGGCGAATTCAAAGTTGGAATTCATTTTTTCAAAACTGCATGACTTTTCCAGGTTTTCCAGGACTAATTTTGGAAAAATCTCAGGTTTATATTTTTTTTAAATTCAATCAAGATTTGTTTTAACCCATTCTATTCTATTACAGTTCAATTTTTACCATCGTTCTTGGTGATATTACGTGTTATATTAAGTAGCATATATTTGGGACTAACTGGCAGAAATTCCTAATGGTTCTAGTTTACCGTCAAAAATGGTACTTTCAACCATTAAATTTCTATGCGTGTATTTTTTAATTTAGGTATCTCAGAGTTATGTACTAGAATTTTTTTGTTATTCTTAAGGATATTTTAGGTATTTTATCGATGTTTTCTGTACAATTTTATGTAAATTTTCTCACGGTTTTTCACATTACCAAAGTTTACCCTAAAATTGGGCTCATATGTGCAATATTATTTCCGGACCCTAAAGCCAATTATTAACAACAACATCCTATGAAATTTATTATTTGAGGGTCGATACCAGTCCTGTTTTATGAATATTTTAAAAAACATTGAATTAATTTTGGTTTCAAGGTATGTATGGTACAATTTGTATTGAATAGATTTATTCTCTAGATCGAAAGTAATTCAAGATTGAATGTTCGATTTATAATTATGTCAGCTTGTTCCGATCTACATTTTCATATTCTTTTTATGCTTAAACTCTATGACGAAATAAGATAAGGATATATGAAACAAAATATGTATTTCAAGACACTTAAAGAAGAATCATGTTAATTGATGAGAATCTGCATTTCTTTTAATACGAACCAAGTTATAGGTCTTGAAATTATTATTTGAATTTTGTAAATAGCCAGCTCGTAGTCGAAAAAAAACGTATTTAAACTCAATATTTTAGTAATAATATATAGAGTAAGGGCCAATCTAAACCCTTGTGAGTATTTTCTTATAAGAGGAATCATAATTGAAAAAAATATTGTGTGTATAAAAAATTTAAAAACGACTCTAACATTCATGATACTCCTTGAAATATAATCAAAATTATTCTTATTATTAATTTTATTTCGTTTTTTGTAATAAAAAATCGATATTGATCATTTTTATGATCTTCTATTATATTAAGTAATTTTTAATTGTATACCTTCACACTCATTAAGTTTTTCATAACTAATTGCCCAATTTATTTTTTTTGTTAATGTTATTTTAATTTTCAAATTTTCGTTAATCGATCTTTAATTTTTTTTAAATACAAATGAAATCCGATTGGTCGTTTTCTTTCGCATAATAAAATTTTTTAATCATTAGTAATTGTTTTTAAACAATATTTTTCGTCTGTCCAATTGCAGAATATGATATTATAATGTCATTAGATAATGACCCGTGTGGATATTGCCCCGCTTGGACATTTTCAACTATTGGCACTCTCTAGGTCCCGTGAGGGTGTCCCATTGTGAAAAACAAAGATTAAATTGTTATTGTTGGGCATATAAATATTTTACAAAATGGAAGACTCTTGACTCTATAGTTGGCTACAAAAAAATGTCCAAGTTCAATCACCAAACTTGAAAAGGAAACAAAAAATAACCTCAAAAACAAAGGTTTAAATGTTACCGAATTTCTCAAAGAAACTATTGATTTGAAAAACTAGATTTGCAAAATATATATAAAATAATTGTTTTTTTTAAATGTGATTTATGTACACGGTTATTCTAACAACTGATATCTAAATTGATAAATTTTTCAGGGAAGTTGAACATTCATTATGAATTTTTACCAGAAATTGTAATTTATATTCATTAATCAAACTGACGGTTTCAAAAGACCTTTCCCCAATTTAATGTTTCAAATAATACATCTGGAACCTTTCCCTATATTTTTTCATCTTTTAAATACTTAATAATTTCGTTTACGAAAAGCCACATCCCTATGGTCTGTCACATTACCATTTTTATGGCATATCTGATGTTAAAAGATTCAAGATATGAGCTTTGCGGATCGTATAGTGAAAAGGAACATTTTGTAGAGGAGGATTGTAACTATAACTGAAAAGAAAAGATTTACGGTGCTGTAATTTTTTTACAGGTTAGGGTTGCACTGGTAGCACATTTTTAGTTTTTAAGTCAGGATGAATTCAAAAATCAAGTATAAACAGACGTAATTCAAGTCATTAATTACACCCAGACCTGCGAGAAAGGTACCTGGACACAAAAGTTTGAGTTAGCAAAAGGTTAGAGATTCTCCAACCTGAAGGAACTTTCAGCGACCCACTCGTAAATACTTTTAAGAGACTTGCGTAATGAGTTGCTCGGAATTCTTGTGAAAGATCTCTTTCTTTCTTATATTTCTGAGTTCCTCCTACGTACCGCTAACCACATAATATCTTCCATGTTGAGAACTGCGGTAAAAACTCTTTGGCAAAATGAACCTAATTCATTTGCGAGAAGGAGAATAAAAGCGTTGCTCGTTAAAAGGGATCTTAGATGAAGCAGGGATAAAACATGTTTTGAGTAAAAATCATTACAAAATGATCATTTCCAGAAAAAAAAATGTTTAGCTTTCAGTTATCGGGAATAATTTTAATAAATTTCGCTTCGTTTGAACTTTTTTTCGTACATCCATATTTTGCCGGATCTCAATTATCTTTTAGTCTAGAAATTCTCGATATTCGTAATCTTCCAAACTCTCGAGTGCTAATTATCAAGAGACTCTAGCTTATCTTAATTCTTCCGCAAAAAATTGTTTGCGTTTCACTAGATGATAATAATCTGAATGCATTTTTTTGCAAACACATAATTCGAGAAATTTGAAAGATATTTGGAATGGAAAGAGTTTTAACACGTACTCTTCTTCATTTTTTTTTACTTTACATTTCAGTTTGAAATCTAAATAGATATTTTATAAGTTATATTACACTGTTAGAAAGTTTTACCTTACACTTTTAAAAATTTTATTAATTTTAATAAACTTTAATGTACAAGTGGTAAATTAAAATTAGTAGATTTGTATAGTATGATAAATTAATATACATTCATATTAAATTTAATAACTTTTCAATCAAGATATATTAAAATTGAAATAAAAGTTTGTATTTTTTAAGATGAAAGTATTTTAACTTCAATATACGTTACTGAAAAAAACTTCCATTACATGTAATTCGGAAAGTTACAGTTATATTAAAACTTGAAAAAAGTCAATATCTAAAATCTTCCTTTAAATTAAATTATATGAAATACGAAAAAAAGTTATGATACAAAATTGTTTACTACATAAAGATCTACAAGTTTGAATTGCAACATTTTTTCATAAGATGTATATTTTTCTTTTTAATTTAAAAAAATACTATTGATAATCCAAAATTTAATTTTTTAACAATAATATGTGAAATTCGAAAAAACGTAAGTTTGCAAAATTGTTCGTTTCAATAAGATCTACAAATTTTGTCTAAAATAGTTTCGGATAAAACGTATATTTTTCATTTTAATTTCAAAAAATGTGATCAAAATTGAAAAATTCTATTATTTAAACAAAATATGCACTGTTAGAAATTTCTGTATTAAACTTCCATTACATGTAATGGAAGTTTTTTCCACTAACGTATATTAAATATAAAATACTTTCATCTTAAAAAATACAAGCTTTTATTTGAATTTAAATACATATGTGTATGTATTTTAATAATGTTTATTAATTTTAATATATTTCGATCGTAAAATTATTAAATTTAATATGAATTTATATTAGTTTTTCATAATATACAAATCTTTTAATTTTAATTTACCACTTGTATATTAAAGACTATTAAAATTAATAAGATTTTTAACTGTATGTGACATACGAAAAAAACGTTGGGATGAAAAGTTATTTGCCTAAATGAGGTCTATTTGCGATCGTACAATAACTGCAAAAAAAAATTGAAAATCAAAATTTTTTTTAAAATTAACAAATACCAAAGAAAATTTATTCTTAGATAACAATATTAATATTGATCAACAGTAATTTTAACATCACACATCCAGTAATACCAATCTTATTACAATAATTATTATTACTTTTAGGAGCCGTTCACATAATACGTCACACAATTTATGGGGGGGGGGGGGGTCTGCAAATTGTGACGTGGTGTGACATGTTGGGATGGGGGTCTGCCCTCTGCGTTACGTCACATATTAAATGTGTACCCACGAAATTTGAAAAAAAGTTCTGAAAAGATTATCTACAATAATAATTAATAGCTTCCTTTTTTACTGGATTTTGTACGCGTTAACGAAAAATGTTTTATAAAATTAAGAAGTGTGACGTGACATCGAAAGAGGGGGGGGGGGGGGGGTAAAAATAGCTAAAAATCTCGTGACGTATTATGTGAACGGCCCCTTATGAATATAATTATTAATATAAAATAAACCGTGTACATAAATTTTTTGTTTTTCTTTTTAAGAGTTACTCTTTCGTGCATACAGATGAATTAAACAAATTAAACAAAAGAATTATACGATGTATTTAGCGGCACTACTGAGCCAAAAAAACGAAAAAAGGCCACAAAAGTCGTTGTTTCTGGAGTTAAATGCGGCCGGGAGGACCGTACTTTCGGCTAGGAGATCAAGAAAAATCTATTTAATGAATTATTTCTTCAAAACTAGAATCGAAGTGAAGATTCTTTTAAATCTCATGACGTTTGCTGCAGACATTGATTTTCTATTTGCCAGTGAACAGGCAACGGAAATAGTCGACGGATTTTGACGTCGTTCGACCGCAATGTGGCTTTTCCTGTTTTCCCGCGAACGGCTTTACGACATTTCTCCTTTGATTGCTCACCTATCGAGTTTCTGAGCAGTTACTCATATAACTATAATCCTATTTTCAAGCTGATTTTTTCCTATTTTCCTAGAGTGGAAACTCACTTATCTTCAATAATACACGAAGACATTCTTTGGGAAATGTGATCAAGTGAAATATGTTTAGTTTTGTCTTTTAACAATTATTATCCATTGTAATTAATTAAAACAATTACTATTGATGTGATAAATAATGTTGATTATTATAAAATATATTTTCTTTTTGTTTCAGGTGAGCAAAACTTAATTACATTTACAGTTATGCGATTGAGTGAGTATAAATATATCCACATTATAGTTATCGTGAACGCCATAAAAAATGAAGCACTCTTAATGATTGTTGCGTCTTTACTACATATCAAGAACATTTCCTGTTAATATAAGTGAAAGGAGACATTTCGTCTGCCAATCATTTTTAGATTAAAACATTCTCTCATTACGCACATGGAACGCAGTCTAATCAGTATACTCTCGATTGCAAAAGCTGAATATCAGCTCTGTGTGACCGCAGTCGACCTACTCTGCCATCTCTCAATCTATATTCGCGTGACTAATTGCCTAATTAGCGCTCAGATGCGAACCATGGCGAAGTGATTGATTCAGACCAACTAACAGACTCTCCAACTTAGAACTGCTCCGTCGGTGTCTAGCAATCATTTTATTTCACAAAATCTCTTTTACGAAAAAAGATTAATCGAATAAAGAAACTTTTTTTTTCAAATTAACCAAATGCTGACTATTTTGTATACGACATTTTTCTCCAAAATGGCATATATTTCGTTGATTTAAAATTATTTTATCTAATTGTTAAAAAATGTATCTTATTGTATAATTATTTCACATTTTTATAATTATTATTTGTAAACTTGAAATTTATTATGTGTCAATTGTATCATAAACTATGACGTTCTGTTGTGATACTTAATTATCGATAAGTGCTTGATAGTTCGACTCTGGGTCATCAAAAAAAACGATCTCGCTTGCACAAGTGACGATAATAACCGATAAGCGAAGCGTGAAAAGATACAGGTCGTTCGATTGACACTTTCGACCCCGCGGTTATCCATCTTGGTCATTGCCATGTGTGCTTAACTTCTTCCCTCCCTTTTTTTTTTAATTCAACAGTTTAGCATATCATCCCTAAAACCCTTTTTTAATTTCATCCTTAGATAGTTCCGGTGATGCTCACATAGAGTAAAAAATAAATATTTAGTGAGATTGATCACAAAATAAAATGGCACTATACATTCTAGAAGAACATTATAAATATATGGTATTTTCATTTTATCAACAGCTAACTTCATTTCTTCGAACACTGAGGAAAATTCTTTCATTGGAAATTTATGGAAAGAGATCTTATTTTCAAATTTTTGAAGAATAAAAGCATTTTTCGAAAAAATTTTACCAGTTATAATATATTTTTTTATACACTAACGATCAAAAGTTTAAATTCACCTGTTATTCAAACCATTGTCGAAGTGTCATAATTTTAATGAAAACAACGCTGTTAGAAATGTTCAGAATTTTACAAAAATTTTATGTTACGAAAAGAAACGTAAAATTTGACGATATTTATGTTTTTGAGTAAAGGTATCTTAAAATTGCGAAAAATGTATTGAAATTTCTGAAATTTTTCTTAATATTATGAAACTCAACTAAATTTTTATAAAATGTATCTTAAAACTACTAAACTGTAACAGAATTTCTATAAAATTTATCATAAAATTACGAAACTATAACATAATTCTCAGTTACATGTAAGTGCATAAAACTTCAGTTACCCAAACCGTAAAATTATTCCTGTTATAAGTTTCAGAATTTTTAGATAAAAGTTTCAGAATATTCAACATTTTGTAACTGAAAATGAAGAAACTGTTTCTTAAATTTACTAAAAAGTAATCAAATTTTCTGAAATTCTATCTTAATTTTACGAAACTGTAACTGAATAAAACTCCAGTCACGTATTTCGGAAAATTACGGTAGAAATTTCTAACAGTGAAGTTGAACATTTTTGTTCGATAATGGCATGAATGTTAATAATATTTTTTATCTAATGATCCCAAGTCAAAGGCAAAATGTTAATTTTATAAAGATATATTAGAAGAAACGTCAAATTTCGATCTTTTTTGGAAAATATTAATAACTCTAAAAATAGTCAATATTTTTAAAAGTTATAGGTCTCCTTTTAAAAGGAAGTCTTCATAGTAATTTATTAACTGTTCAAGATTTGTTCAGAACTTTTTCCTAGGTTTTATCCTGGAGTCAAGCATCATACAAAATAGCTGTAAAATTTAAAAAATGTGTAGCTTCTTATAAAAATTTTTTATAATTCAATGTGTATCATATTTTAATAGAATTTAGGAATATTTATGAAAATATCAATATTTTTTATTCATTTTTTATATAATGTATAGAGTACAGTCTTTATTTAAAATGTTACGACGTTTTTATACCATGTTTGACCCCAGGGTAGAATCCAAGAAAAAATTCTAAGAATATCTTAATTAGTTAGCAAATCACGACGAAAATTTACCTTTAAAACGAGACCAAAAACTTTTAAAAATCTTAATTATTTTTAGAGTTATCAACATTTTCCAAAAAGATTGAAATTTGACGTTTTTTGTAATATATTCTTATTTAATTAACATTTTGCCTTTAGCTTGGGACCATTAGATGCAAATTTTTTTTAACATTTATGCCATTATCGAGAAAAATATTTAACTTGTTTTTATTAAAATTAAGACACTTTAGCAATGGCTTAAACAACAGGTGAACTTAAACTTTTGACCGGTAGTGTATGCAAAATGAATTAAACTAAATAATAAAATTATTGAATCATGAAATTTGTCGAAATTATTCGAATTTCTTTCCTATAATAAATCATACTTTTATCAATGAAATTTTCCAAAAAATGCTTCTTTATTGCAAAAATTGAAAAATAAGATCCTTTCCTGTGGATTCCCAATGAAAGCAATTGCCTCAGTGTTCGGCGAAGTTGAGATAGCTCTTTATGGAAATGAAAATGCCTAATAGACTTTTGAACTGAATGATATAAATCTTTAAAGCCATAAAGAAGTTCATTTCGATTGAATCACAATATCGAGTCAGAAAAACAAGTTTGCATTGATACTTTTGTTTTGTTTGTGTTGCATAATCTTTTTATGAAATATTATTCAAGCTGACTAATAGTCATGAATCTTTTGTTGAGTAAATTATTAATCAAATACGAAATTGAATATTACAGGTCAAGAATAAAACCTTAAAAGTACATTAGGAAGGCCAACTTCCGCTAAAGGAATCGCGTAACAGGTTGATTTATCGTGATCTCTATCACGAAACAAGCACGAAAATGACCTTCACCGACGCAAACGTAAGTGCCCAATCACAGTGATGCTTTGAGTTGCTAACGTCACAGCCTATTTGGTGTAATTTCCCAATTGCCGATCAAAGTCGTTGAAATCTAAAATTGCATTTGCTACTTTGCGTGTGCGTGCATCAATCTGTTCTCTACGATGTGAAATATGAGAAAACTTGCAGATTATTTTATGTTGCAAAAGATTTTTAATCGAAAAATTTCCCGGGACTAAATTGGTATTTGCTATTTTGATCTCAAGTATTCAAATTTTTACTGATAATTATTCAACTCGATTGTTCAATTTACGGTTTATGAATGAAGGAAAAATAACTAATTTTCAATTACAATTCAATTTATATAATCTCAGGTAAATTTTGCTCTTAGTGAAATTATTAAATTTGGGAAAATACTGGTACATTTTTGTAATGCATGTTTGTTTACAAAATTAGGCACAATAATTTATGTTTTTTTCAAATATTCGAAATTTCCATTTTCACTTAAATATATTTAATTCATGGTGTAAAAAGCAGTGTTTTTTTTAAATTACAAAGTTTTTTATTTCAAGAAAATGTCAATTCAATCTCCCTTTTTCGGTATTTTTTAGATTTTAATAAAAATCACTGATGAGAGCTCTGTTCTGAGTCGAAACGTCTAATTAAATGGACTTCATCATTTGAGGACCTTAAAGGGATCTGCCACCTTCAATATTTTTATTTTTTGAGTTTAGACCTTCCATATAAATGTTTTTATGTTTAGTACATTTATTTAGAAACACATTTTAAAGAACGAAATGAAAAAGTAATCACGACAATTGATTAAGAAACCAAAAAGTTATTCAAAGTCAAAAAATGTCAAAAAAATGCCCAAAAAACTCAACATTTTTAGTTTAAAAATACATAAAAGTGCTGGAATTTAAAAAAAACCAAAACCTTTCTATATAAAGGTACTAACCACAAAAAAAATTTATGCAAGGTCTAAACTCAAAAAATAAAAATATTAAAGGTGGCGGATCCCCAAAGCCAATTTTTCCCAACAATGTACCAGTATTTAAAAAATAAATTAAGGGTCAATAAAAATTGTTCTTTTAATTATTACATTTATATTTAGCGATGCCAAAGGCGTAAAAATAATAATTTTTAGTCAAATATAACTGTTTTCACTATTTCCTTGTCCTATTTTTAATTTTAAATGAATTAAAATATTTCAAAATTATTTTAAATTTAGGAAGTATCTATAAATTGTTTTTTGTCTAGACAACATAGAGTGTAGATTTGATTTGTAAAACAATTAGCTAATCAATTATTAACAATTTGATGGAAAATCCATGTACAGATCGACATAACGTGCAGATGCTGTGACTGAAACTGCACGAAAGAATCTGCGTAAAAAAAGCAGACTTTGAGTATTATTTCATGTATAATGCATGAGCGACAGGCGCCAGTCGACCTGCCCTTCCAGCAACAACAACCAGTAACTGGCAAGGAATAGCTACAACTTATGGTCCATTGCAGTTTACAGCATCGAGTCGGACTCCCAATGGATCTATATAATGACCAGTCACTGGAATTAAAAATTTTACTTGCCCTTTATAATTGGAACTGAAACTGCATCGGGCGTATGTTTCACTGCTGGTTCTTGCTGATTATGTTAGGATTTAAAAATTCAATTCCGGAATCGGAACCTGCTCTCACGATTCTTCAATTCAACGATTAGTAATCAGTACTGAGAGTATAATCTAATTTATGTGCGAAGTCAAACATTTTTTGAAGGATGTCCTTTTTACGCCCTTTGTATCTGTCAGATATCTTTTAGGTTTTAAGGTCATGTATCAACCGGACCACGTGACCAAATATATATATTGCAAAATTTTCTTGAGGTAGTTTTCATCCACGAAAATTAGACCTCAGGCAAAAATAGATAATTTAGCTTTCAAGAATAGCAATATTATTATTGAAGGACTATTTTGGAAGAGAAAAGATTAATTTCCATGAAAAAAATTTAAAATACAGAAAAATATTTTTATTAATAAATTTTATTTTTCCCCAACTTTTTTTCTTATCGCTTCTTACCAAATTTAAAAGAATTATGCGATTTTAATAAATTGCAAATCACTTTTTCAAGAAAAAGATTCCTACAACATAACTATTTCCAATTTTCGAAAATGTATAAATTATTATCAAATTCAGCAATTTGTTTATAAAAATTTCGCTTTGGAAAATGTATTAAAGAATTTATTTTTAAAAAGCAGAAACGGTGAAGTTGTGGGAAATCTTTTTTCTGAAAAAATGATTCATGATTTATTAGAATCGCATAATTTTTTTAAATTTGGTAAGAAGCGATAAGAAAAAAATTTGGATCAAAAATAAAATTTATTAATAAAATTATTTTTCTGTGTTGTACATTTTTTTCATGTAAAATAATCTTTTCTCTTTCAAAATAGCCCTTCAATAAGAATATCGCTATTCTTGAAAGGAAAATTATCTATTTTTGCCTGAGGTCTGATTTTCGTGGATGAAAACTACCTTAAAAAGGAAGTTGACGAACGTTCTTTATTATACCGTGACATGTTCCTGTACATCTTCTTTGTTATATCGACCCACAGTAATCATTCTGTGATATTTAATTTGGCATGGGGTCAGTTAAGTTTCTAATTATTTATGTCATAAAGGACGTAAAGATTTGAAAAGGCAAACGTTTCGGCCACAAATGGGGGCCCTCTTCAGTGTCAGATAAATTTAAATAACCATTAGAATATTAAAACTAAATTCTAATAGCTAAAGCACGCAGATTCTATAGTTATTTTTTTTTTGTTTTCTTCCTATACTAATTAATTAAGATAAAAAATAAAATAAAGTAAAACATGCGAAAGGACTTATCGTGGGCGAACTCCCAGTTCTTTATTATCTTCTGTTGTACTTTTAGCTATATTTTTTTTTCTTAATGGCCTGACACTTTTCTTTCATTCTTAAGGGCATGCGATACTTGAGAAAAGTAGAAAGTTAATGTGAACAATTTTGTCCAGTTTCTACATGTTTGTGTTAAAAATACTTAGAAATTAGTTTTAAAAATTTGGAAATTAGCAGAAAAAATAAAAACAGACGTAGATAGACTACTTTCGGTTTTAATAATGAAAACAAAATTTCGGATACATTTTACTAAAATTAAACTTTTTTCATTTTCGAAACCAAAAGTTGTCTATCTACATCCCTTTTTACCTTTTCTTCTAAATTCCAAATTTTGAAAACTAATTTTTATGTACCGTCCAATATTTTGAATCGCGACTTTTGCAGATTATTATACAAGATAGGGGAGATCGGAGCGGAACGGGACACCGGGGTAAGACGGGACGGTAAATTTTCACGTAAATTATCTTGGTTTTAAGATTTATCTTTTTAGAAATGGGTAGAAAAAATGATCTTGCAATTCTCAAGAAATGTAAAAATTATATAATATAATAAAAAGAATAATCTCAAAACTCACATACTTCATGGAAAAATTTACCGTCCTGTCTTACCTTGATGTCCCATTCCGCCTCGCTCTACCCTATAAACTAACAAAACTTAGTTTGATCTTAATGAAAATGCTTTATTAATGTTGTCATGGCAACGCCTTGAAGTTGAGCCTGCAAAAAAATGTTACTCCATGGTGGACACGATTCTGCTCGTTTGAAAAACCGGATACAGAGGATGAAATTTTTCTTATCAAAAAACAGCCTTGTAACTGTCGTCTGAACCTCGGAAACATGAAAAATATCAATTATTGACAAATTTTCGCTACTTTTAATGCCGAATGACGCTTTTGAGTCTGTTTTTGTGTGTTTTTTGCATTAAAAAAATATGTATACAAAATTTTTTGAGCAAAACTGTGGTTCATGAGATAAATACGTTATTTTAAAATACGTTTATTGAGTAAACTCAAAAAATTTCAGCGCAGTCAAACCAGTATTTTTTTTTATATCATGTCCACCAAATTTTTAAATTCTTAAAAACAATATATTTTATAGACTGAACTTATGTAACTGCCGTTTGCAACGTTTATAGCCAAAAAGATAAAATTTGTTTTCATTTATGATTTGTTGGTTTTTGAATGATTGACTGATTAATACTTCTATTGTCATTTTGAACATTTATACACGAAAATATAAACTGTTCGTAAGTTATTTTAAATTTTATTTGCAGATGATGGAATTTTGGTTTTGTATTTTCGTTTAAAAACGTTGCAAACGGTAGTTACATCTGCATTTAAAGAAATTATTCTGAATTCATGTGAAAAAATCATAGACCATAAAGAATCGAAAAAAGGGGTTTATCTCCAAAGAATTTGAAAAATGAGAAATTACACAAAATTATGGTTTTTAACATTCCTGCGCGGTTATTATACGAAGCTAGAAAGCCCACGTATAGAAGAAAATTATGAGAGTCAAGTAAATTTGATATGCTCGGTATTGCAATGCGTGAAAATTCTTGTGCGATTCGTGTATATTTGTTGCACTTTGTTATCTTTGCAGACAACTCTAATTACATTAAACTGAGTAGAGAACGCCGTGCGTTTCTGCAGACAAGAAAAAGCGCCAGATAAGCGTCAATGATAGCGCTTTGCTGAGAGCAACAATTTGTATTTGATAACATTAAGGGTTAAGGCACAGAAAGTGAGATTTTTAATCGTCTCAAGAATAAATATGGCCTCATCTTTATTACATCTAATCATAGAATGTATGTTATTATTATTTTGTTTTTTTTTAATATTTCAAACAAAGAAAGATCTGTGCCGCATGAGAAGTTATTTTAAATTACTTTCAATTTGATTTGCATTTATTTTCTATTAAAAGCTTGACAATTTTCCGTTAAATTAAAAATACTTTAATATGAAAATATTTCAAAAGTGAAAATTTATCCCTCTGGATATGAAAGTTTAATAACGTGATCGGCATTCCAATATCGCGAATGAGGATAATGAAAAATCCTTTTCTTCGTTGACTCCTGATCTTATAGCGACCGATATCACGTCGTGAACATTTTTATGGATGAATTTACTTTAGGTGGGTGGAAGATTTTCTACTTGGCAATTTGAGTTTCTAATGTGTTATATTGCCACAAACCAACACAAGAACACGAATCGCACTTTGCGATTTTTCGTAACGCAAAAAAGATTGCCTTTCTACGTTTCCATCAGGAAAGTCTCAATGTTCCCCATTTATAAATGGTCTCTTGTGGAATGAAAATTGTACGGGAGTGGTAAAGCTTTATTCCTCAAGTCTATTCCTTTTATTTATCTCATTTCTTATTTTTTCATGTATATAAAAAGATTGTTATACTTAAATTTTATACATATGATTTTGACCTGTATTTATAAAATCTTTTAATATATTTGATATCTTGATTTGAAAATATTAATTCACAGCATAATTGTCTATATATATGTATATAATAATATTTTCAAATCAAGATATTAAATATATTAAAAGATTTTATAAATACAGGTCAAAATCATATGTATAAAATTTAAGTTTATATAAGTATATAAAACAATCTTTTTATATACAAATGTGCTGAAAAAATAAGAAATGAGACAAATAAAAGGAATAGACTTGAGGAATAAAGCTTTACCACTCATATATATATATATAATATACATAAAATATCGTTTTGGTGTTCTATCACTTTATCTTTTCCAATTTCCTGTACGATAAAAAGGAATCGTTGAAATTTTGTGTCAGCCTAGAAGTACATATATATCAAGAAATTTACAGGTGCCGTCGGTATCTGAAGAAAACGCAAAGAGATAAGTCCTGAAAATTAAAAAGTAGTCCTTAGAGATTATTACTACAAAATTTAAAGAATTCGAAACTGTTCGAACCCTCAAAACATAAAAAAACGACTAAATTTGGACTTAAAAAATTTCTCAAAATAAAAGATTATGAGATACTAACAAAAAAGGAGGAAATAAATAAGAAGGCAACCCTCAAAAACCCCTTACTTCTTTTTCTTTCTTTTGACTTTAGCTACATACCATCTACATAATAACACCAATATTTCTGACCTGGCATCTTACATTCCACCACGAGTTTATTTTAAGAAATTTTTTTGGTCCAAATTTGGCCATTTTTTATATTTTGAGGGTTCGAACAGTTCCGAATTTTTGAAAGTTTAAATTATACTTTTGTTTGGACGTTGAGATGAATTTGAGTTTGTAGTGATATGGGTTCGAATTTAATTTTGAGATAATTACTCGTTATAATTTTCCTTTCAGAAAAAAATTAAACATCTTAATTCCACTTATTATAAATACTGGAAATATGCAGAAATAATTTAACAAACTTTACACAAATAGCATACACGTATTTTGCATATTCAACAAGGACACACTGTATATAAGTAGAACGTGCGATTCTTCACAAAGGGGCACTCAAGCTCTTGCCCTTTCTAATTATCTCAAACATACTCTTATGTAAAGCCATAGAACAGAAATATTGATTGCTAATTAAAGACGAAGTTGGTTGTAAAGTCTCTTATTCTCGTTATATAAAAGGTTGAAGTACAATGGAAAAATAATCTTTTCCACTAAAAGAGTCGAGTAGCAAATCCTTTATAAACTGAAAAATTACAATTACCCTCGTCTTATTTTCCTTTATAAATAACTGTCTCATTACGTCCAATGTGTAATTTGAATCGGTTTCTTTTAGACACTATATTTTTCTGTAGAAAGTGCTTTTTACACAAAATACAATAATTGATTTTAATCAGGAATCAGAATTCGGGAGATATTGTTCAATTTTGGTGTTTGAATTCAAAAAATTCTTTATATTTTCTGTATTTTTGAGATTTTAATAAAATCACTCACAAAGGCTTCGATCAGACCCGAAACGTTTTATTGAAATACAGTTTTTTACTAATCTACCCTAAAGCCAATCAACCACCACAAATATTATAAGAGACAATCAAAATGAAATATTTGGTTGTCATTCCTATCCTCGGCACAATACAGGAAAATATAATAAAATACAGCGAAATAAAACAAGATTCCATCTTCAGATTGATGCAACTGAACAAGAATATATTTATATCCATGAGTCAACGATAACAGAAAATTTACGATCATTGAAACTTTATTTATTTAGCAAGAATCGAATATGTAAGTTATATTCGTAAATGCACTTTGTATCAATATTTTTATGTTTATTTGTTGCTAATGTTTATCTACAGTTGTTTACCATATTATCCATAAGTTTTGAATTCTCAAATTCCTTGTTTTGTTTTTATTTTTATTCATACGAGCTTCTTTGTGCAAAACAATGTTTTATGGAAAATAATTTTAAGCCCATGGATCAACCAGATTCCTGTAAATGTTCATGTAAGATAACTTTTTTATTTTACAAAATATTCTCCTTGAAATTTGGAAAATACAAGAGAAAACGATAAATAACGTCTGTGAACATCGTTTGAGTGAAAATTTTGGAAAAAATGTATTTATTATCTTACATGAACGAATAAATGTATAATTTAGTCAAGTGGTCCGATTGATCCATGGCCTTAACTGTAATTGTCGATAAATTTTGGAATTTTTTTCCAAATTTTTACTAAAAAAAAGTTAACAGACGTGCTTTATTGTCTTTTGTTACGTTTGCCAAATTTTCATAAAGATACTTTGTAAATTAAAAAAGTTATCTTACATGAACGATTAAATGTTTAATTTAATCACGTGGTCCGATTGATCCATGGCCTTGAATCTATTTTTGATGTAAAGTCGATATTTATAATTCTGTTTTACAATGCAGTTTTCGGATTCTTTTTGACATTCTCTATTCCTAAAATTTTCGTTTTACGAATTCAAATCCCAGAAGAGTGAAGTTCTCGTGACATCACTGAATGCTTCGTTAACCCAAATTGCTTTTAAGATTAGGAACAGAATCCCACATCCGCAGTGGTATACCTGACCGGAACAACAAAGCTCTTTCTTTTTTGGCCCTCATCCAAAAGCCATGTTGTGGCTCTACGAAATTCATCGGTTAATCACTCTAAACGAATAAATCCCCAAAGGATGCAATAGAGGATTCAAAAGTAATCATTTTCTATTTCATCTAGCCTTATTCACTATTCTGTACAAAAAAAGAATGATCGATTGTGAAAAATTGTATTTCATTTTGTAAAATTGAGTCATACAATTTGCATCTTCATTCACCTAGAGGAAAGTACATATATATAGTTTTATATAATAATTGTAGAGAATGAGCACGTAAGGAAATCGTATTAGGTTTTTGGCAAGGGGAAATTTCGTCCTCAATTTTCAAGCGCTAAGAAACTCACCAAGTTCTGCATTGCCCTAGAGATACCCCAAGAGGTTAAGCATAACTAAGCCGGCTTATCAAGTCAGATTCTCTGGGGATTTCGTTCAGTTGCACAAACCCCCTTACTAGACTACCCTTATTTGCAACCCTGAATTTCCTTTGATTCATCGCAAGAAATTCTCATTTCATTTGTTCTTCTAACCAAATCAAGCATTTGCAGAAAAAGCAGAAACTTAATATTATAATTATAATCCATTTCAAAGATATTGTGGACTTAATCATAACTATTATTTTGAAATACTGAAATACGTGACTGGACAGGGTTGCTACAAGACCTGGAAGACATGGAAAAGTAATTGAATTTTGAAAAATTTCTGGAAAACCTGGAAAAGTCATGGAGTTTTAATAAAATGACTCGAAATTTTAAATTCGCCTGTATTTCAAACTCTTAATAATTATTTTAGAATATTCAAAAGCTATTAAAAAACAAAAGGAAGAAGAGAAGGAAAAAAGAAAAGAAAACTTGAGAAAAAGACAAATATCAGACAAAATGCAAGAATTGAAAGAAAAAGAATCGAAGAAGAAATTCATTAACTGATTAAAGCTCAATAAATTTATATATATATAGACGAAATTAGTTGTTTATGCGATTTAAGAGTTTTATCTTAACTTTTTTTTAAATTTCAGTTTCTTAGATTCCTATTGTTTCAAACTGTAATCCTAACTTTAAAATAAATATTTGTACTATCATTGTTCTTTAAGTTTTCTATTTGTAACCATAATAAAAATAATATAATATTAATTACAGAATTATTTTTCACTTTTATACAAATATTATTGAAAAATTTACAATTCAATAATTTATCGTTAAAATGTCGTTTTCACTGTAATAGAATGAGTTAAAATGAATCTTGATTGGATTTTTTTAAAATGTAGAGCTGAGATTTAAAAAAAATGTAAACCTGGAATTTTTTCAGTATTAGTCCTGGAAAACTTGGAAAAGTCTTGGAATTTTGAAACCAGACTTGTGTAACAATCTTGCTGGCATTTTATTCAGTTACAGTTTCGTAAAATTAAGATAGAATTTCAGAAAATCCAGTTACTTTTTATTAAGGTAGTTTTCTTCCACGAAAATTAGACCTCAGGCAAAAATAGATAATTTTGCTTTCAAGAATAGCAATATTATTATTGAAGGGCTATTTTGAAAGCGAAAAGATTATTTTACATGAAAAAAATTTGAAACACTGAAAAATAATTTTATTAATAAATTTTATTTTTGACCCAACTTTTTTTCTTATCGCTTCTTACCAAATTTAAAAAAATTATGCGATTCTAATAAATCATGAATCATTTTTTCCAAGAAAAGATTTCCCACAACTTCACCGTTTCTGATTTTTAAAAATAAATTCTTTAATGGCTGAAACCATTAAAAATACATTTTCCAAAACGAAATTTTTATAAACAAATTGCTGCATTTTATAATAATTTATTTATTTTAGAAAATTAGAAACGGTTATGTTGTAGGGATCTTTTTCTTGAAAAAGTGATTTGCAATGTATTAAAATCGCATAATTTTTTAAAATTTTGTAAGGAGCGATAAGAAAAACAGTTGGGGCAAAAATAAAATTTATTAATAAAATTATTTTTCTGTATTTCAAATTTTTTTCATGGAAATTAATTTTTTCTTTTCCAAAATAGCCCTTCAATAATAATATTGCTATTCTTGAAAGCAAAATTATCTATTTTTGCCTGAGGTCTAATTTTCGTGGATCAACTACCTTAAGGTAGTTGTCGTGCCAAAAATCAGTCTCTGGAAAAAGAAGTTTTTCTATGATTTCAAGACTGGAAATTATATCATCAGCCGTGTCATGTATAAGGAAAGACTCTTTTTAATAAAAAAATGTAAAAATTACAAAAAAATAACTTTTTAGTAATGTTTTTTGTAATATGATTTTTCCTTACTATTGATTCTTACCAATTTTTTGAAAATTATTGAAGTTTCTTAAATCATAGCTTATTTTTTCGTGGAAAATATTCTCTACAACTTGACCGTTTCCTATTTTTCAAATTGAATTAATTATTATCAAATACAACAATTTGTTTATAAAAATTTTTTTTGAAAAATTGTTTTTTTATAATTGCAGGCATTAAAGAATTCAATTTGAAAAATAGGAAACGGTTAAGTTGTAGAGAATATTTTCCCCGAAAAAAGAAGCTATGATTTAAGAAACTTCAATCATTTTCAAAAAATTGGCAAGAAGCGATAGTAAGGAAAAATCCTATTACAAAAAACATTATTAAAAAATTATTTTTCGTAATTTTTAAATTTTTTCATTAAAAAGAGTGTCTTTCCTTACATATGACATGGCTGATGATATAATTTCCAGTCTTGAAATCATAGAAAAACTTCTTTTTCCAGAGACTGATTTTTGGCACGACAACTACCTTAACTTTAAGAAACAATTTCTTAATACTGTGTTGAATATTCTGATACTTCTATTTGGAAATTCTGAAACTTGTAACACGAATAATTTTACATTTTGGGTAACTGAAGTTTTATGCAGTTACATGTAACCAGAAATTTTGTTACAGTTTCGTAATTTTATGATAAATTTTATAAAAATTCTGTTACAGTTTGGTAGTTTTAAAATACATTTCATAAAAATTCAGTTGAGTTTCATAATATTAAGGAAAATTCCAGAAAATTCAGTACAATTTTCGCAATTTTAAGATACCTTTACTAAAAAACATAAATATTGTCAAATTTTAAGTTACCTTTGTAACATGAACATTTTGTAAATTTCCGAACATTTCTAACAGTGTATTTTTAGAAACAATAATTTTAATTGGTTCTCATTTGTCATTTTAATAATTATCAATTTTACAACTGAGTAATTAAAAATCACGTAAAGAGCTTTTAATTTATATTGAAGCTAAAACTCAAATTGTTTATTGCAAAATACATAAATATTTAAATTTTGAGCAAGTATGGAGGTAAAAATGTATGTGTAGCAGGCATGACTTTAAAAAAAAGCCCTAATAGCTTCAACCAAACTCTTTCAATTCAGCTTCACACCAAAAAATTTATTTGTAGATTCGGGTTTAAACTTAAGTATATAATTTATGTTTTTTCAAGGAATCCCCGTAAACTATTCTAAGAAACATAGCATATCTATTTAAAGTGTTTTAATAAGGCAGATCAAAGTTCAGCTTCACACCAAAGAAATCATTTTAAGTACACCTTTTGTTCCGGTCCAATATCCAAACCTTCCACTTTCACTTATAAATTTATTTAACATATCAAGTACTCGTTTTTTGTATTATATGTTTTAGTACTTTAGTTATTCCTAAAAATGTGAAATTAGCGCCACCCCTTCCTTGTATTTTCTAGATTTTAATAAATATCACTGGTAAGGGCTTCGATCTGAGCCGAAACGTCTGATTAAATGGACTTAATCATTTTTGGACCTTAAAGCCAATTTTTTCCAACAACGTACCATTTTATTATTGATATTATTGACTTTCTAAATCTGAATTAGTCAAAATCTACTGATTATCAGTAAAATTTGACTGATTCAAATAGCTAAAAAGAGGTTACTGTGATACAGTCAAATTTCACTGATTACTTCTGTGAAAAGTAACTGATTCAACAGTGGGAAATATTGTTGTTACTGATTAATCAGTGAAAATTAACTGATATAACAGTGGAAAATATTGTTTTCACTGATGGATCAGTGAAAAAGCAAATCACTGATTCAATCAGTGAAAATTTTACTGATTCAGATTTAGAGAGGATATGATTGATTCTTCATTTTGGGGTGAAAATGGTGGTAAACTAGAAATGAAAGACGGAACAGATAGAAGTTATCGGAAATGATCTAAAATTACTCTGACTGCAAGCCCTATGTCTATTGTGAACCCTAAGATGTTTCTATTGGCTGCTCTTGAATCTCAGGGTTCAATGGCCCTTTAAACACTAACAGGCAGACACAGACCTTACAAAGAGTAAATACACACGTGTGACAAACGAAACCGCACGTACACAGATAAATTACGTCGTGGAGATACACAATATACATCAATTTGCTTCATAGTTAGGTACTGGGTTTGAATTCTCGTGATTGAAAGAAGTGCTTCAAGTCGCGACTTTAACAATGCAATTTACTTCAAGGAGAAAGTAATCCCTATGCCCAGCCTATTAAAGTAATACTAAGTTGAGAACAGAATAAATACACTTCTAAAATATTTGCAATTTTCATTTGCATCTGTATATTGAAATCAAGGAAGAATTTGACAGATCTTCAGATAGAAAGTTAGTCAAAAGGAAAAAACAGGAAAATAATAACTTTTATACAGAAAATCACAGTTTACTCAAGATTCAAAATAAATCACTGATGAGGGCTCCGATCAGAGCCGAAACGTCTGATTATGTAAAACTCTGAGTTTTTTTTTTCATTTTATGTAAAAATATTAAATATTTACTTATATGTACTTTTTTAATAAAATTATAGTTAGAATTCTATTTTCAGTGTAAAATACTACTTTAGTACTGCGCCAGTACTAGTACAGTATTGTCTCAAAATACTGGCACAGTACTGTCTTCCCAGTACCTGCGCAGTACTGAATTTTTGTAAACGTCGTCACTATACGGATTCATCTGATTGGATATTGGAACAATAAAAATAAATATTATACATTTTTTGAAAATTTAAAAGCATCCAATTTAAAAAGGTTTGACAAATTCAAATCTTCTAATTTTAAATGCCTAATACATATTTTTCTATTTAAGACTGAAGAAATCATGAAACTCTGGCTCGGATCTAAAGGCATTTTGTAAATTATTTATCCCTTGAGATACTCTGGTATCTCTAGTTTCCTGATCTAACATCCATTCAGAGACTTGGAGAAAGAGAAATCATCTGCTCTCTAAGTATCATTCATTGAATTATATCAGTGGAATTTAAACTTGAGATGGACGCTGATGCAGTACCTTCATTTTTTACTTTTTTATTTCGATCACGTTCAAGGTTTCGAAATACATTTATACATTATTCAAAAGTCGTCTCCAGGCTATCTCGAGCAAGTTTTATTCTGATGATCCTTCTATATCATATCTTTTATTTTCATCTGATTTAAAAAAGGTTGTAATTCTTAATTATGACCGGATAGATTTGATGAGCTATGTTGATTTTTAAATACAAATTTAAGTCAATCTTCCTATGTATAATTGAAAATATAAGTTATTTAGTGTTATGTTATCTAGTCAAGCTGAATTCAAATTTAAGACAGTGTAGAATAACCGCGGAAGTTCAGAGTATTAAATTATTGGATTTTGCATTAACCTAACCGTATATATCAGTTGACCTGGATGCTTGCTCTGTCGTAAACTTTACAATATTTTTCTTTTTTTATGAAAGCAAAATAAATAACTAGACAACAATACGCGTTTCAGGCTCCCTTAACAGCACTAGTAGTACTGTATAATTGTTACTGAAAAAATAGCATTGCTCTTTTTAACAGAAGTTTATATTTTCGAAGATATATGTTGATGTTGGTAATTGGCTTTAGGGTCCAAGGTTGATAAAAACTCAGAGTTTTACATAATCAGACGTTTCGGCTCTGATCGGAGCCCTCATCAGTGATTTATTCAAATCTAAAAATACAGAAAAAGGGGTTTTGCTAACATAGGATATTTTGCATACAAAATTTTTTGTAAAAAATTTAACAAGTAATTATAATTATGTTTTTACATGTAGGTAAATAAATTTTGATATTACTTTGAGGTAAATATTTCATTCACATAACCTAACAAACTAGATACCAGAAAGCATTTTTTGGAAGGTTGGAATTAAGTGTCTAAATATAAAAAATATTTTTAATTGACATTCGTGCATGGAATTGTAGATTGAAATTTTGGTGGTGTAGTTTTTAATATACATACATACACAGACACACACACATACATATATACATATACATATATATATATATATATATATATATATATATATATATATATATACATATATATATATATATATATATATATATACATATATACACACACACATATACACACATATACATCACGCATGCAATATATACACATATACATGTGCAATATACAATGTACATATACTATATAATATGCATACGTACATACACACATACATACATACATATGACATGCACATAACATTATATATACCACACATATAAAATATTTTCAAATTCTTTAAATATTATTTCTTTTGGTATGAAGTGCAATCTGTAAATTTTATTTAATTCAACATTTTTTTCTTTGGCATATTTTCCTTAGAAATTTGTCCGCTGTGATACTTTTTTAGCAAGAAGGACTGAAAAATTGATAGTTTTTTTGCAATGTCTTTAACCCTCCAGAAAAATGGACTGCCCTAACGAAACACGCATGGCACCAAGATCACAAATTTAATTTTGATGAAGTCACAATAATAGACAGATCAGATAACTACAAAAAACGCATGATTCTAGAAATGACCCACATAGCCAGTACTTCACATTCTGTAAATCAAAGGACTGATACAGAAAATTTATCAGTTTTTTATCTCCCTCTCTTAAACAACCAAGCCTAACTCCATTCAAAATTCATAATATTAAAAAATCCTGAAAGTCCTGAAATACATAAATACACATACTTTCTGGAAACACTCAAAATATGCCGACGAAACCTTTATGTCTCCGGTTACAATTTATGGTCTTCTCATTGTCCTAACAGTCCAGCCACCTCCAGCACATCCTTTTCTTTCTCCAAAAAAATCCCTAAAGGGGAAAAAAATCTTACCCTCCACTCTCATCTCAATATGCATGCCTAAAAACCAAAACATAACTCAGTTTACGAGTCAACCTCCCAGGGGAGAGGTGTGTGCAGTCTAAGTTATGTGTCTTCCCAAAAAACGGAAAAAGAAAAAACTGGATAATAACATTTATACAAAAAGTCGTAATTTTAATCAAGGTTAGTCCTCCTTTTTTACTCTATATATAGTCTGTGATAGGATTTAAAAATTTGGATAGAATTGTGCACAAATTTAATAATAAAAAATACCATACCTACACATTTGAAAGTACTACACATTAAACACTAAGACATTACTATTAGATTTCGATAAAATTACTCCTAGAATTTTTTTCGCGGCTCTCTACGTCTTTTCATACCTTTATTTATGTAAACAAATTTTTTTCTTTCGATGTACAATCGCATCTAAATTTCTTTACACAACTTATAATTTTTTACAATATTTTTTCTTACATCTACTTGTCAAACCAAAAAATCGACAATTTACTTCCAAAAAACTGGATTTTACACAGTGCTATTCTCATTGCTTTACACATAAGAAATATTTACATAGGTAATTTTAGATCTAGACTCAAACCAAAGAAAACTTTATGTGCAATATTATATGAAAATTTATGGCCTTTTTGTGTACATTCCGAATAAGCAGCCTCATTGTCTATACCCACGATTGGGAAAAAGCCTTTTTTTATAACTCTACGGACTCTTTATGTTCTAAGTCATTGCAAAAAAACTATCAATTTTTCAGTTCTTCTTGCTAAAAAAGTATCACAGCGGACAAATTTCTAAGGAAAATATGCCAAAGAAAAAAATGTTGAATTAAATAAAATTTACAGATTGCACTTCATACCAAAAGAAATAATATTTAAAGAATTTGAAAATATTTTATATGTGTGGTATATATAATGTTGTGTGCATGTCATATGTATGTATGTATGTGTGTATGTACGTATGCATATTATATAGTATATGTACATTGTATATTGCACATGTATATGTGTATATATTGCATGCGTGATGTATATGTGTGTATATGTGTGTGTGTATATATGTGTATATATATATATATATATATATATATATATATGTATATGTATATATGTATGTGTGTGTGTCTGTGTATGTATGTATATTAAAAACTACACCACCAAAATTTCAATCTACAATTCCATGCACGAATGTCAATTAAAAATATTTTTTATATTTAGACACTTAATTCCAACCTTCCAAAAAATGCTTTCTGGTATCTAGTTTGTTAGGTTATGTGAATGAAATATTTACCTCAAAGTAATATCAAAATTTATTTACCTACATGTAAAAACATAATTATAATTACTTGTTAAATTTTTACAAAAAATTTTGTATGCAAAATATCCTATGTTAGCAAAACCCCTTTTTCTGTATTTTCAGATTTGAATAAATCACTGATGAGGGCTCCGATCAGAGCCGAAACGTCTGATTATGTAAAACTCTGAGTTTTTATCAACCTTGGACCCTAAAGCCAATTACCAACATCAACATATATCTTCAATTATTAATTAAGGGTCAATGTAAGTCCAGAATATGTTTATATTTTTGTTGAAGCAACAACATTATTTGTTGTCTCAACAAATTATGCTTGATTATTCATCCAAGTCAATTTAATTCACTTTTTAATAAATTAACATCTTTTTGTTAAACTAGAGAACCTTCAATTTTTTTCTGGATGATTTAAAATAACAAATGAAAATGTCCCATATAAATGTACACTTGAATTTAAAACTAATGAGTGAGGTCATTCACACCGTGGTCGAATATAGAAAAACCAAATTTTCAGAAAGATAAAATGGTACGTTGTTGGAAAAAATTGGCTTCAGGGTCCAAAAATGATTAAGTCGATTCAATCAGACGTTTCGGCTTAGATCAGATCCCTCATCAGTGATATTTATTAAAATCTAGAGAATACAAAAAAGGGGGCGCTAATGTCACATTTATAGGAATAACTACTTGTATAGTACTTGAACATATAATACAAAAAACAAGTACTTCAGTTGTTAAATTAAATTTATAAGTGAAAATGGAAAGTTTGGATATTCGAGCAGAACAAAAGGTGTACTTAAGGTAGTTCCTTCACGAAAATTAGACCTCAGGCAAAAATAGATAATTTTGCTTTCAAGAATAACAATATTATTATTGAAGGGCTAATTTGAAAGAGAAAAGATTATTTTTCATGAAAAAAATTTGAAACACAAAAAAATAATGTTATTAATAAATTTTATTTTTGCCCAAACTTATTTTTCATCGCTTCGAGACAAATTTTTAAAAATGATGCAATTCTAATAAATCACGATTCATTTTTTTAGGAAAAAGATTCTCTACAACTTGACCGTTTCCTATTTTTCAAATTGAATTAATTATTATCAAAACAGAAATTTGTTTATAAAAATTTTGTTTTGAAAAATTGTTTTTTATAATTGCAACCACTAAAGAATTCATTTTTAAAAATTGGAAAAGGTCAAGTTGTAGAGAATCTTTTTCCTAAAAAAGTGAACCATGATTTATTAGAATCGCATCATTTTTTAAAATTTGGCTCGAAGCGATAAGAAAATAAGTTTGGACCAAAATAAAATTTATTAATAACATTATTTTTTTGTGTTTCAAATTTTTTTCATGAAAAATAATCTTTTCTCTTTCAAATTAGCCCTTCAATAATAATATTGCTATTCTTGAAAGCAAAATTATCTATTTTTGCCTGAGGTCTAATTTTCGTGAAGGAACTACCTTAAATTGATTTCTTTGGTGTGAAGCTGTATTAAACAACTTTGATCTGCCCTATTAAAACACTTTAAATAGATGTGCTACATTTTTTAGGTTAGTTTACAGGAATTTTTTGAAAAAACATAAATTATATATTTAAGTTTAAACCCGAATTTACTAATAACTTCTTTAGTGTGAAGCTGAATAAAAAAAGGTTGATTGAGGCCATTAGGGCCTTTTTTGAACTATTTTACCTAAAAACTGTTATAAACTATTTTGAAATATGTATATAAAGTTTTTTATGTCCTATCCGTACCCGTATCTGAAACTGAATTCTTTGGTGCGAAGCTAAATTGAAAGAGCTTGATTTAGACGATTAGGGCTTTTTTTGAACTATTTTACCTAAAAAATTTTTTAAAACTATTTTGAAATATGTATATATATTTTGTTATGTCCTATCCGTACCCGTATCTATAAATAAATTCTTTGGTGTGAAGCCGAATTGAAAGAGCTTGATTTAGACCATTTTTAAAATTATTTCAGAGAGTTGTTTTGTAAATTAAAAAAGTTGTTTTAAATTAATGAATTAATATATAATTTAGTCACGTGGTTCGATTAATCCATGGCCTTAAAATACAATATTACCAAGTATGAAGAAGATGATAAAACATGGGTAATATCTTGAATTATAAACTTAATTATCTGAAATATTGAAATATAGTATAGAAAAGACTAAAGTTTGCTATCCAAGGCATTTAAATCTACTATCCTTGATATTGAAATTAGTTATTTATAACAGATGTTAAAATTTAATTAGTATTCTGCGTTAATGAAATTCATACACGGAGAAACTTTTTATACCATTTTTTACTATAGTATTTTTCAATTTAGGGAAAAACGTATCACTTTGAGAATTTTTGTTAGTAAAAATACTAAACTTTATAATAATGATATGAAACTTCAGCATAGTTCATAGCAAATTTTACTATAGTTTATACTAAAGTTTCATATCATTACATACATCATTACATTACATTATTGTAAAAGTTCATGTATGATAACTTTTTTATTTTACAAAATGTCTTCCTGAAAATTTGGAAAATACAACAGAAAACGATAAAGAACGTCTGTTAACTTCGTTTGAGTGAAAATTTTGAAAATAAATTTACAGTTAACTGTAATTGTTGATAAGTTTTCGAATTTTTTCAAAATTTTTACTAAAAAAAAGTTAAGAGACGCGCTTTATTGTCTTTTGTTATCTTTTCCAAATTTTCCAAAAGATACTTTGTTAATTAAAAAAGTGATCTTACGCATGAACGAATAAATGTATAATTGAGTCACGTGATCCGATTGAACTATGGCCTTAAGCACCTTCTACACTTTATAGTATTTTTACAATTCATTGTCAAGTAACTTCTCCGCGTCCTACCTAACTTAGATCTTGATTCGGGATTCAAGTGATCTGTACAAGTTCGAGCTGATGATGAAAGCAAGAAGTAGTTGGAGGTCGATGAAGAGCGACGTAGTTAGGTAAGAGAAAAACAGATCCAAGTTGGTACGTGTCATCCACAGATCCAGTAATTCAAACCCAACGAATAGCCTTTGTACAGGTTTTCCCATTCAACTTACAGAATTAATAAGGCAATTTCTCTCTTTCGTTGCGCTTAATTAACGCCTCATTGTTATCCTTCAAACTTCACTTTTCTTCATCATATTGTACGATATTGTTTTATTTGCAAAGTATAAGGTTATAAATTCATTTAAAAACTATTATTAAAAAGAATTATCTTTAAACAGAAAATGCGATTTAGACCCATAAATTAAAAATATGTTAACTTCAATATATTATTTTTGCAGCTGCAATCGATTATTATTGTGGATTTTTTTGTCAATTTAGAATATATTATTCTGAAGAATTCCAATCTTTGTTTATCGTTATCTCTTTTTTTCTGGAATATCTTAAAATTATAAGGAAGTTGGCTTTTGAAAAAAAGACAGAAGCGATTAACGAAACGTGTTTGCAGAAATGTAGGTACACGAGGAAACTTTTTTAATTTTGAAGATCGAAGGAAACTATCTGGTAAGAAGTTGCACAAAATCGTCCTTGTGGAAATTCTATTCTATAGTTACATGCACAATTCTAATATATATATTCACAAAGTTCAATCTACTTTCTCTGTTTTGCAACATGGATGTATTTCTTTCGCTAATGAATATATTTGCACCACCAGAAATAAATCAATTTCTGCAACTTTGTCTATTTTCAAATTTCATTGATTTATTTCCAATATAAATATTTCCTGCACACGATTTGTGAAAATTATCATTCAATTTTCGCAATTAGGAATTCATTAATCAAATTGCCAGAAATTATATTAGTTTATTTTATATAATTTAATTAGTTGAAACCTAACTAATTATTTGATATAGAATTGAATAGAACTATATGAATGTTTAGAGAAAAAGGTCGAAAACGTTGAGTCAACAGTTTCGTTTCCGGTTTGGGAATTAATTTTCGAGAATATATTATGACCTGTAAGGAGTTTAATCCGATCTAGTCGTTTCAGTTATTAGATTTCTTCTTACAGTCTAGCCAGTAAACAGTAGACTTTTATATTTCTTCTTGAATTGAATATTAGAAGCTGCTTTGTCATTTAAATTTAACACTTTAGACTGTCTGAAATGTCTAAAGAGAAATAAAAACTCATTTCAAAGTAGGAGATTTAAACTTTACAATTTATTTGAACTTTTAGCTTTCAGGATTTTTTTTCCTTAAGAAATTTAAATATCTTAAATATCATGCCTTTATTTTTTAAGGATATAATTCTTTAAATGTAAAAAACTTAGTAGTATAAAAGTCAAGATTTTTTATGAGAAGAACCACAATGTTTTGTGTGTGCTTTTTATCTCATAAACAAATTTGCATATAAGTATCCAAAACCTGATGATTATTTTAACAATTTTTTTACATTCTCATTATAAATGAGTTTTTATAAATGAGTGTAATTGGAAAAAACGCTGGCATTAGTCTATTATATCTGAGGGGGATTACTTTGAAGGGGACAACATAGAAATTCATGAATAAATTAATATTTTTCAAAAAAAATGAAAATTCACCCTATTTTTTTAACAGACCTCGTATATGAATGCGAAGAATATAAGAGCAAACGCGAAGCGCGACTATCGAGTCGCGCGCCCTAGGCGCGATCAAACTTCCGAGCTTCGCGTGAGGCGCGCGATGAGAATGTGCCCGCGAAGCAGGCAGATTTTGCTATCGAGGGTATAAAAGTTTACTTGACTTTTAAAAAAAATAGGCGAAGTGCAACTTTTCTAATATGCTCGACTGTTTAAATGACGATCGCGGTTATTTACATTTTGCTGGGAGTAAAACAAGATAAAGTTTTAGCTTTTAATGAATTCCTAGGTTCAATTTAGTTGCCGAAATGAACATGAGAGTGAGAAAGTTCATGAATCCAAACTGTGAGGGAAACATTGACTGGAGTACCCACGAAGCTTGATGAATTGATTTCGATTTATAAAATTTGTATTTCACAAACTTTATCTAAAATTCAACTGCTGAAGCTGATAATATGGCACAATATTGGCCCAATATCGGCAACCAACATTCGGCTATTGTTATCCAGCCAGTGTCGCCGTTTGCATCAATCAAGTGCTAGGCCGACCTTCAGCCGAAACTTGGCCCAGTATCGGCCCTATACCAAGCCGATTTTTACTTTTACTATGGCATCCAGTTCCAAAAGTAGAAGAGCCAGAGTCCGGCCCATTACTGGGCCATGTGTCACTTTTACGAGAGTTTGGCACAGCGTCGGCCCGTTGCTGTGCCGAAAACAAGTGTTGGCGGCCAGAGCTTGGGCCAGTATTGGCAGCCAAGTGCATACCGGAGTTATCATTCCAACAACGGCATCATATTGGTAACCCATCTTCGGCAAATTTTTGGCAATGCTGGCCCAACGTTGGGCCATATCTAATTTCAAACTTGGGTTTCTAGAAGTTATAAATTTATGTAAGCGTTTGTACTTGGATTTTCATAAATATTATAAACGCTTACGAAATATTAGTCAAAATTATTTAATTTTATGAATTTTTTAGCAAACAGTCAACTTATGAATTTTATTTAAATTTAAAGGCAAGTGAATTTGAGAGTAATTTTTGATTTGAATGTAAGAAGTATTATTTACAAGGCGCGTTTAAGTGAAGGCAGATGAAAAAATGTTAGAACAGCAATAGTTGAAATTCAGCCTCAAAAATGTATAATTATGTCTCGTCAGTTTGCAAATCTCTGGTAGAAATATGCCGACAAAACTCTTTCACCAGGAAATTCTGTATTTCTGTAAACGAAGTTCTTGGGTAGAAAGGAGAACGGTTGCATGTTACGCGACAAGTATTTTTTTCATACTATCTTGTACACACGTGCCAAAGAGATGGGGAAATAACTTATTCTACAGCTGTTTCAGGCATTTTCGTTCTAGTTTTGGTATAAGATGGAAGAAAATGATCCCCTTTTCATTCGTTGTTTTAACTCAACTAAGAGAAATCTTCGGGATTATGGAGATAAAAGCATGTCCTGTTTTCTTAATATAATTAAGTTACTTTTAGAGTTGGAAGTGCACAGCTGAATTAACACTTCTTACGTCATTGAGGCAGGAAATTGTTAAGCAAATAATAAAATTATTGGATAAATTTGGTATAAGATTATAAACTCAGCACTCAGAAAAATATTGGGTTTAGGCCATGAATTAATCGGACCACGTGACTTAAATTATACATTTGAAAAAATGTTCTGTGAAAAAAGGAACGCTTTTACTTCGCTGGGTATCGAGCCCAGGACTTTTCGATTGACGGTCGAATGCTCTATCATATCGAAAGGTCCTGGGCTCGATACCCAACGGAGTGGAAGCGTTCCTTTTTCACAGAAATTTTTTTTAAATATATTGAAAATTCCATCTAGTCTTGAATGACGTTAAGTTAATTCTAAATCAAAGGTTGATAATGTCGATATATCAGAGTTCCGTTATCACGGTGAGTGATACACTCTTCTAATAATCGACATAATCGACTGAAATGATTTAGAAAAAATCTGCCCGCTTCGCGGGCACATTCTCATCGCGCGCAGATCGCTTCGCTCGCAAGCAAGTTTATTTCTTATAATTTAATACTGAAGCTCAAACCAATTTTATAATATTAAAGATGATGTGAATTACTCATTTTCTCAAATTCACTAAATTTCTTTTTCAGTTTAAGTGAAACAGGAAATTCAATTTACTTAAGGCTCTATCGGCCTTAAGGAACACATTCTCATAATGACACTCGCGCTTCGCACTCGATTTTCTGTATACATTTCAGTAACTTTTTAATAAATTACATGATTAAAATAATTTATTTTCTTCCAAATCTCTCAAAAAGAAAAAATAATCGTAGACTTTATTTAAGGTAGTACGATCACGAAAATTAGACCTCAGGCTAAAATAGATAATTTTGCTTTCAAGAATAGCAATATTATTTTTGAAGGGCTAATTTGAAAGAGAAAAGATTATTTTTCATGAAAAAAATTCGAAACACAAAAAAATAATTTTATTAATTTGACAAAAATTTCAAACTCAACTAATTAATTTATTAATAACATTATTTTTTTGTGTTTCAAATTTTTTTCATGAAAAATAATCTTTTCTCATTCAAATTGGCCCTTCAATAATAATGTTGCTATTCTTGAAAGCAAAATTATCTATTTTTGTCTGAGGTCTAATTTTCGTGATCGTACTACCTTAAGGAAACGATTTTGCAGAACAACGCTTATTTCGTATCTCACATATTTTGATGAAAAAAATCGAATTTTTTTAATATTAAAAATCAAAACATAAAATATACATCCTGTCGAGAAATTTCTTAATAAGAATGTGTAGACCTCATTTAGGCAAATAATTTTTCATTTGAACTTTTTTTATGTATCTCATATATTTTGTCTAAAAAATGGAATTATTGAATTTTAATCGTATTTTTTGGAATTGAAACGAAAAATATATGTTTTTTCATAAACTGTGTAAGACAAAACTTGTAGATCTTTTTGAAACGAACAACTTTGTATTCTTACGTTTTTTTCGTATTTCACATATTATTGTTAAAAAATTGAATTTTGGATTTTCAATAGATTATTTTTGAATTACAAAAAAAATATGCATCTTATGAAAAAATGTTACAATTCCAATTTGTAGGTCTTTATGTAGATAATAATATTGTATCATAACGTTTTTTCGTATCTCGTATAATTTAACTGGAAAATGGAATTTTGATATTCACTTTTTTCGAATTTTAATATGCTGTAACATTTCTAATTTTGATTTAATCAAAAAACGTTATCAAGATAATTTTTAGAGATTTATGAGCACTATCTAAAACCAGTATTAAAATTTTTGATTTTTTCAAAAAATTATTTTCAAAAACACAAAAGTAGTGCTCAATCCCTCAATTTTGATTGGATGTGGCTGGTTAACGAACTTATCCTTACTTTTTCGGCTCCGATAAAGTGTACCAAAGCTCAATTCAATCTGATAATTCTATCGAGAGTTATGCCGCACACGACCTGCAGACAGACAGACAGACAGACACTTTCGTAAAAACCATTTTTTCGGACTTAGGGGGTCTCAAAACGTAGAGATTTGATGAAATTTTCGAAAGTCATTTTTCACATAAAACCAATACCTTCTCATCCATGGTGAGAATGTAAAAATGAGTAATTAATTATATATTTATTCGTTCATGTAAGATAACTTTTTTAATTTACAAAGTATCTTTTGGAAAATTTGGGAAACGTAAGAAAAGACAATAAAGAACGTCTCTTAACTTCTTTTTAGTCAAATTTTGAAAAAAATTCGAAAATTTATCGACAATTACAGTTAACTGTAAATTTTTTGCAAAATTTTCACTAAAATGAAGTTGACAGACGTTCTCTATCGTGTTCTGTAGTATTTTCCAAATTTTATTTCATTAAATATCTAGTGTTATTTGGAAAAACGGTTTGTTTAGATGAAATAAATGTTTTTCTAGATACAAATATAAAGTGAAATCCAAATAATAGACTCTTGTAGTCTGGTAAATCAGATGCTTCCTTAAATTGGTAGAGTCTTTTTTGATATTTATTTTTCTCCTCTGGCTGACCAATCAAAAGCGTTTTATCTTTACTCTGAAAAAAGTGTATTTAAGGTAGTTGATCCACGGTAATTAGACCTCAGGCAAAAATAGATAATTTTGCTTTCAAGAATAGCAATATTATTATTGAAGGGCTATTTTGGAAGAGAAAAGATTAATTTTCATGAAAAAAATTTTGAAATACAGAAAAATCATTTTATTAATAAATTTCATTTTTGTCCCAACTTTTTTTCTTATTGCTTCTTACCAAATTTGAAAAAATTATGCGATTTTAATAAATTTTAAATGACTTCTTCAAGAAAAAAATTCCCTACAACTTCACCATTTCCAATTGTCGAAAATGCATAAATTATTATCAAATTTAGCAATTTATTTATAAAAATTTCGTTTTGGAAAATATTTTTTTAATGGTTTCAGTCATTAAAGAATTTATTTATTAAAAATCAGAAACGGTGAAGTTGTGGGAAATCTTTTCTCTGAAAAAATGATTCATGTTTTATTAGAATCGCATAATTTTTTAAAATTTGGTAAGAACCCAAGTGCGAAATTAGATACGGCCCAACACTGGCCCAGCATCGCCAAAAATTTGCCGAAGATCGGCTGCCAATATCGTGCCGTTGCTGGAATGATAACTCCGGTATGCACTTGGCGGCCAATGCTGGCCCAAACTCTGGCCGCCAGCACTTGTTTTCGGCACAGCAACGGGCCAATGCTGTGCCGAACTCTGGTTTTCTCACTTCCAGGATGGTTTGTCGTGGTAAAAGTGACACATGGCCCAGTGATGTGCCGTCCATGAGCCCGACTCTGGCTCTTCTACTTTCAGAACTGGATGCCATAGTAAAACTGACAATCGGCTTGGTATAGGGCCGATACTGGGCCAAGTTTCGGCTGAAGGTCGGTAAATTTAAACAGTTGAAAAAGGCCGCCGTCGTCGGCCCAGCACTTGACCGATGCAAACAGTGACGCTGGCCCAATAACAATGGCCGACTCTTGGCTGCCGAGATTGGGCCAATATTGTGCCGTATTATCACCTTCGGCAATTCGCACTTGTGAAGCGATAAGAAAAAAAGTTGAGTCAAAAATAAAATTTACCAATAAAATTATTTTTCTATGTTTCAATTTTTTTTCTTGTAAAATAATCTTTTCTCTTTCAAAATAGCTCTTCAATAATAATATTGCTATTCTTGAAAGCAAAATTATCGATTTTTGCCTGAGGTCTAATTTTCGTGGATGCGAAAGCTAGCATAAGTTACTTTAAGAAAACTTTTAATACACTGAAACGTTTTATATGCTAATGAATTTTTAATTTCTGAAGGGAGAAAACATTTTTAATGCAAGAAACCCATTTAAGTGAGTTTCAACGGATACTCTGAAAAAATTGAAAATATTCCAAAGTAAGGTTTTTACGGTTCATTGTCACCCCGATAAGTTATAATAAAAGTGTCTAGAGACAAACATCAATATATAAATATTGTGTAAATTGAAATTAATTGGACTTTAAGGCAATTTATATAATAATGATAAGCAATGGAAATTCCAAGTCACGTTCCTGATCAACTTCATTGAATAGTTGGAATCGCGAAGAATGTCTTGAAAAGGACAAAATCAAATTCATTGCGATGAATAGAAGACGAAGATTGGCTGAGTCTGGAGGCAATATATTCGAGAAATGGTGACTTTGGAGCTACGTTCTCGGAGGATTTAGCTAAAAAATACAAGAATAATAAAAATAAGATAAAAGGCACGTTCACTTATCAAAATAATATATTTTTTTTTTAATTCACTTTTTTCAGTCCATTTAATTTAAAAAACTTGGTATTTTTAGATTCTCACCACGTACACTGGAAAAACACTTGGATAACTTGATAAATTCTATTAAAATTAAAAATAATAATAGTAATTAACAATAATTAACAATGAAAAACTAGTAATTTACCGAATCCCCAAATTAAAATAGTGAGAGAATAAAATATCTTTAAATTTAATAGATATTTCAGTACAATTTACCCTTTTTTCTAAACTTAACAGATTTGTTGATAAATATTTCAGAAATATTTAAGTATACATATGTTATTTTAACAAAGAAGCGGTAAATTATACAGGCATATCTGCTAAATTTACTCTCTAAGTCTGAATTAGTCAAATTGTCACTGATTGAATCAGTGATTTGCATTTTCACTGATACACCAGTGGAAAGGATATTTTCAACTGTTAAATCAGTTAATTTTGACTTATTCAGATTTAGAGAGTACAGAAATTTTATGCTGTCACTTTGTCCACCATTTTTTTTTCTCCGTTAAGAAATAAATATTGGGAAATCAATTTCTTGGAATAATAAATGTTGAAAGGTCGCTGGTAAAATAATGTCACACGATCAAAAAGGGTTTTCAAGAAAGCATAAAGGTTTGGGTTTGTAATTTGGAGTTAAAATTGGCAGCGTTAGCGTCACTCGTGCCTGGAGCATGTATTCTGTTAAAGTAGATTCTGCAATCTGGGTCAACGACATCGCTTCTTCATTCTTGACTGCATAGCGATACTTTTGACCTCAACCAAGGCTGGCCAAGGCTGGCCAAGAGGAAGACGTCCTCTCGACAGTCACGAATCTAACCTACATATACATATATCTCAACCTTTCTTTTCCTCTTACGACTTCCAATCATTTTACGTCAATATATAACATCAACATCTGTCGACTACTTCAAATTTCCATAATGAATATTCTGACTGCATCCTACTTAAGGCTTAGAATTTCTCAGTTTTTTTACTATATTAAATTCCAGATCGGCTACGGGTGTAGAATTCTTTTTTTTTTTAGTGACTGTTGAACGCGAGATCGTTTTCGGAGAAGGAAACTGGGAGACTCTCTACTTCAGTTGAAATGTGCTCCTTTTCATATCCTTAGGGACAAAAATGTTCTCTTGTAAGAGGTTCATTGTCAGATGTGGCCGGAAAGAAGCAACGGGGATTTTTAGAATTTTTCTTTTAAGAGGAAAATTAAGTTTTTATAAATATTCAATATTTAGCGGTGCATCACTCAGAAAAATGTGTTTGATTTAAAGTATTTGTCTTGTTAAATACTATATAATAGAAAATAGTTTTTCTATGATTTTAAAAATTGTGTTGATATTATAAAAAGATTCTTTATGTAAAAATTTTTAAACTTACGAAAAATATTTATTTTAATATTTTTTTTAAAATTAAATTTATTCCCTACTAGCGCTTTGTAGCAATTTTTCAAAAATGGTAATATTTTAATAAATGAGGGCTTATTTTTTCGGGAAAAAGATTATCCATAACTTGATCGGTTTCAATTTTAAAAATAAGTGAATAATCTATAAATATAGTTACATATTTCTTAAAATAAGAATTTCTTTTTAAAATATTGCTTGAATGATTTTAGCCCTTAAATATTTCACTTTAAAAATTGGAAATGATCAAGTTGTGGAGGTTCTTTTTCCTGGAAAAAGAATCCGTGATTTATTCAAATTTAACAAATTTTATAAAATTAGTACAAAGCGGTAACAGGAGAAAATTAAGCAGTAAATAATATTATTTTTATTATTTTTCATAAGTTTTAAATTTTTTGCATAAAGAATAACATTTTTTTTTATAAGACACCATAAATACAATTTTAAAAATCGTAAATAAACTATTTTTTCAAAGATCTAATATTTCGCAAGAAAAATACCTTGAAGAAACTTTCTTCTTGAATAAACAAAAATTTTAAGTTCATTTAAACAAATTTTTATTAATATAACAAAATATTGATTGATTCGATGAAAAATATCACAAACCTTCTGGTACCGATATTTCAATAATATTTTATTATATTCTGCAAAGATGTTTACACGTGCAATATCTAAGCTGCAGTGTTTTTTATATTTTTTAAAAATAAATGTTCACAGAATATCGATATATAATATATTTTTTCTATAATCAGTTGTGACTTCAATTATATATTAAAGAGTTTTTAATAAACTTATTTCTTATTTGTTTCAGGTGAGTGACTCTTGTTCGATTTTTTACTGTCATCAATTATGTGGTGAGAAACAAAATTATCTTGACGAAACTTTAAGGTGAAAAAAATTAAGATTTATTGAAAGATTAACAGTTCGACAACAAGTACAAGGGAAGCCGCCAATGCCCTAATCGCCTAATCAATTTCTATTTCTTTAAGGAGAAAGTCTTTTTTATTATTTCTCGTAACATCCCTTCTTCTCTTATTAACACTTACAAAGTGAAATCTCTGACTCGGGTGCTCTGAACAGCCTTTCAAAAAACTCACATTGAATGTATGGGAGGGACAGAAAATGGAGGAGGGGTTGTAGTTTATGGGCTTTTACTTTGGTCGTCAACGTCCCGAATATTTCCCCGGGGTTTCGGCTTCTTCAGTGAGTTCCAACAAGCAACGCCTGAATATAATTCTATAACAGCGCGTGCGTTCGTTGAGGCTTATGGCTTTATAGCTTATCCATAAACCATCAGTGACTTATTCACAGATGTCAGCAAAATCCTCCCTTCGATTTCCATTCTGAAGAACTATGACTAAAATAAAGAAGATATTTTACTCTTCTTCAATTTCTACAGTTTATAAATTTGAATTTTATAAGTTGGTGTAATACTTAAGATAGTTCATCCGCGAAAATAAGACCTCCGATAAAAATACATAATTTTGCTATCAATAATAGCAATATTATTATGAAAGGGCTAATTTAAAAGGAAAAAGATTATTTTCCTTTGATAAAATTTGAAATGCAGAAAAATAATGTATTTAACAAATTTTATTTCTGACGAACTTTTTTCCTTATCGCCTCTTACAAGATTTTACAAAATTATGCGATTCTAATAAATCACGAATCATTTTTTCAGGAAAAAAAATCTTCACAACTTTGCCGTTCCCAATTTTTGAAAATTAATTCTTTAATGGCTGAAACCAATAAAAATCAATTTTCCAAACAAAATTTTTATAAACAAATTTCTGAATTTGGTAATAATTTATTTATTTTAATAAATTGGAAACTGTTAACTTGTAGAAAATCTGTATTTTTTTTAAATCATCCGTGGTTTATTAAAATCACATCATATTTTAAAATTTGGTATGAAGGGATAAGAAAAAAAAGTTTGGGTGAAAATAAAAGTTGTTAAACGCATTATTTTCCTATGATTAAAATTTTTTTTCTTGGGAAATAAGCTTTTCTCTTTCTGATTAGCCCTTTAATAATAATCACATCATTTTTTTTAAATTTGGTATGAAGCGATAAGAAAAAAAGTTCGGGTAAAAATAAAATTGGTTAAATGCATTATTTTTCTGCATTTCAAATTTTTTACATAAAAAATAATCTTTTCTCTTTCAAATTAGCCCTTCAATAATAATATTGCTATTCTTGATAGCAAAATTATTTATTTTTATCTGAGGTCTAATTTTCGCGGATAAACTACTTTAAACTGTTTATCGAATTAAAACATACGGAGATAAAAACCGTAAAATCAACAGGAAGTTCGGTACCTATTTTTACAAAATAGGTGGAAATACTAATAATCTGTTGGTTGAACTGCAATTCTTGTAAAATCTACTAAAAAGTTAAGTTGTAAAAATAAGTACCGAACTTCCTGTTAATTTTGTGATTTTTTTTCTGCGTGCAGAGATTGATGCCACTTCAATTTTGTTAATAGCTCGAGCAATAAATTAAAATAATTTGACGATATAGCATTTCCCCTATGCAATGCAATTACATTACACGTATGTATCGTACATATGTATTATATGTCACGCGACAGATGCAGCTTATAAACCACACGAAGCCATTTTTACTAGAAAGCTTTTATATGCGGAGGAAATATTGTTCTTTCAGAAAGCCTATAAAAATCTTAATTCATAATAAGTATTTAATACAGAGCAAGTTCTTTCATAATTTTATTTATAATTAGGTGCTTGAGTTCAAAATGATATTATACTTGATGAAAATTTAAATATGTTTCTTAATATTCATACACTTTCAGAATTTTTTTTATTAAATTTAATATAAAAGTATATAAAGTCATTTGCATAACCAGTATATGAAATTTAATATACGCAATTATGAAATTTAATAAGCATCGAAGTATCGATAAAACACGATATTTTCTAGATTCTTTGATAACTCGTTTATCATTGAAACTTTTAGATGATATTTCAAATCAATATTACCAAAAAATATTACAAAAAAAAATTGTTCAGATTCAGAATTGATATTTCTTTAGTATAAAGCAAATTCGAAATAACATAAATTAACATTTTTTCGGTATAAATTAACTAAGGGGGACTTTTGGAAAAAACGTAACATGATTTGCGTGAAGATAGATTCTGTCCTAGTTTAAACATAATTTCCAAATTCTATTTTATACCAAATAAACTATGTAAAATTTCATTTAAAAAATCAGACAGAATTTTATACTTACATATTTGAAAAAAAATTTTAGTTTTTCAAATTCTTTTTCAAATATTTTATTCTGAAGCAACGCTATTTCAAATTTGCTTTATACCAAAGAATTATTTATTCTGAAGCAATCTCCATGTTTTTTTTATCAACTCATATTAAACAATGTTAATTACTTAATTTTTACATCAAAGAAATATTAATTTAGCAACTTTTTTTCTGTATTTAAAAAAATAAATCACTGATGGGAGCTCCGAATAGAGCGGAAACGCATGATTGACATCCATCTTTTTATTAATGACCCTAAAGATAATCTAATACAAGATGCATTAATTACACAGCCCCACAAAAAAGCGACTTGAGCTAGGAACAAGACCCATCATTTCCTATGGAGTTTGACCTGCTGATCACGAATCTGAAGGCCGTTTTATCGTGTTGTCCCTAGTGTTCACATAACCTCAAAATTCGAAAATTTTGAGAAATTTTTTTTTTTCGAATGACGCAATTTTTATAAATTAAAAATAGGCAAGAAGTATAATTTGGCGTGTTTTTTACTAGATTTTTTAGGACAATCATTTATTAAATTCAATAACTGCAGGAAAATTACTGAAAAAGAGACATGTCATCAAATAAACAAAAAAGAACAAGTGCGCCAATAAAAAGAAGTTTTGAGAGTAAAAAAGCTCGCTATTCCAAGTAGCTTTTTATGTTAATGAAATACATTTCCATTCGAAGTTTTATTGTAATTATGACACAGTGTTTTTTTTACAGTATCTACGATGTAAAAAATGTTCCGAAGTTGCTGCTGAATTCAACTTGTTTAACACTAAACCTACCAGTACCGGTCAAATTGACCGTTTTCAAACTTTTGTAAAATGTACACATATTTAAACGTTATAATACCGTTATTAAACTATATAACTTTTCTTAAAATATGCATATAATATTTTCTTCACTCTTTACTTCTAGTTTTGTTTTCTCTTTTCCAAGAAAATTGAATAATAAAATCGATAACTTTTTTTAATTGACGGTCAATTTGACCGAGCGGTAGGTTTAGTGTTAAGGTAGTTCGTTCACGAAAATTAAACCTCAGGCAAAAATAGATAATTTTGCTTTCAAGAATAGCAATATTATTATCGAAGGGCTAATTTGAAAGAGAAAAGATTATTTTTCATGAAAAAAATTTGAAACACAAAAAAATAATTTTATTAATAAATTTTATTTTTGCCCAAACTTATTTTCTTATCGCTTCGAGCCAAATTTTTAAAAATAATGCGATTCTAATAAATCACGGTTCATTTTTTTAGGAAAAAGATTCTCTACAACATGACCGTTTCCTATTTTTCAAATTGAATTAATTATTATCAAATACAGCAATTTGTTTATAAAAATTTTGTTTTGAAAAATTGTTTTTTTATAATTTCAGCCATTAAAGAATTCATTTTCAAAATTTGGAAACGGTCAAGTTGTAGAGAATCTTTTTCCTAAAAAATGAACCGTGATTTATTAGAATCGCATTATTTTTAAAAATTTGACTCGTAGCGATAAGAAAATAAGTTTGGGCAAAAATAAAATTTATTAATAAAATTATTTTTTTGTGTTTCAAATTTTTTTATGAAAAATAATCTTTTCTCTTTCAACGTAGCCCTTCAATAATAATATTGCTATTCTCGAAAGCAAAATTATCTAATTTTGCCTGAGGTCTAATTTTCGTGAACGAATTACCTTAATATTACAGTAACGTTCGAAAAATATGAATATCGACATTTTCAGTAATTTGCCTAAATTTATTGAACTAAATAGATTGATGTTCTAAAAAACTAACACAAAACACGTCGAACTATACTTTTTGCCTATTTTTAATTTAAAAAAATCACGTCATTCGAAAAAAAAGAATTTTTTCACAAAATTCGAAAATTTTTAGGTTATGTGAAAACTATGGACAACACGATAAAACGGCCTTCAGATTCGTGATCAGTGGGTCAAAATCCATAGGAAATGATTGGTCACGTTTCTAGCTCAAGACACTTTTTTTGTAGGGCTTTGTTATTGAGAGTCAATGTAATTCCTGATTTGAATATTAAAATGTACATTTAAATTAACGGATTTATAATGGACTGATGTATACCTATGAGTAGTAAATTAGTTTCTGAGTTTTCTGATAAAAGACTTAATGATGTATTATTATTGGCGCCAAGGCTTTAGATAAATTCGTACTGATAAGAAATGTCCACATTCCATGAGTTATGGCAATTTTGAACCGCCATAGAAGATATTATCTCGAAACCCAGAGAATTTCCTCTGGTGCAATTCTCTCGTTGACCAAATGTCCTACGTTCTATAACAAAAGACCCATGGACCACTTATCAATCACCTCACCCTACTAAACCTGACAAAAATATTCGTTCATTGGTTCATTTATGAAGAAAACCTGAGGCTTTAATGGGAGCGATTCATGTCACGGGTTGAAAAAATCGATTTTTTTTTCAATAAATTCATTTTACACATATTCAAAAATATGTATGTGAAGTTTTAGGTTAATAGTCCGAAAATTGACAAATATGTAAGTTATTAAAAACACTACTTTTTTAATACTTTTTTGTTTACAAAAACTTTTTGATTAACACTTTTTTGTTATAGATACCTTTGAATCGGCTCTACATGTCACACTGTTTGCCATTTCGCGCATTTAATTTCGGGCGCATGAATTTTGCAAACCAAGCACGATTTTCGCGAATTAGAAATTTTATATAATTTTTAATTAAGTATTATGTATGCGCAAAGTTTGGAGTACCTAACATGAATACTTTTTTTTTCAATCTATGCGTAAAGTTTATCCCAGCAAATACGTTATGTAACCGCTCCGTAACAAAAGGGTAACATAGTTATTTCTGGTTATGTAACGATTGTTATTGTTCAGTGATGTAATTGCTATATAACGGGAAGGTAACAATGTTATGTTAGATTGTTACCGCCTGAAGAAGTAAAAGATCAATAAAAGAGTGAATGTAACAATTCTGTAGCAGTGGGATGTATATGCTATAGAAAAACAATGTAAAATTCGTTCTCTAATTGTGTTACACGCATGATCTGTAACAGTTTTGTCATAATGTTATGTAAGTGAACTGTCACGGCATTACTGTATAATTATGTAAGTCGTGTATAATGTACATTAATAAAAGCTATGTAACAATGTGACATAATTATTATGTAGGAATCATGTAACATTTGTTCTGTAACTTGGTTGCCCGAATGATCTATAACAATATCGTTTTTTTGTTACGTAAGGGTAATGTAGCAGTGTTACGGAATAGTTATGTGAGTTGTATTTAATGTACATTAGTAACAGCTACATAACAATGTTACGTAATTTTTATGTAAGAATCACGTAACATCTTTTCTATAACTTGGTTACCTAAATGATCTATTACAATTTCGTTGCTTTGTTGCGTAAGAGTAATGCAACAACGTTACGGAATAGTTATGTTAGTTGTATATAATGTACATTAGTATCAGCTACGTAACAGTGTGACATAATTTTTATGTGACAATACTGTAATTTTGATTCTGTAACTTGGTTACGCGAATGATCTATAACACTTTATTTGCAGTGTTACGTAAGTGTACTATGACGGCATTACTGTGTAGTGCTTCTCTGTAAGTTGTGTATAATGCACTTTATTATCAGATATGTAACAATCAATCATATATAAATCAATAATAGCTGGAAAAATTAAAAATTGTGGGTAATAACTTCTGTAAAGTAAATGGCTCTTATGGTAAAATTTCACCTGCTTTAAGTATAATATTCAGTAATCGACAAATAACACAAAGGTGCAAAATTTGACTCACAGAAATGAGTTGTGTATTATCAATATTTTATCATCGTATATCTGTTTAACACATCTCCGTTACATACTATTTACATATCGCTTTTACAAAACTTCTATATAACATAATTGCATAACACATATAGAACATATTTACATTGATGCTGCGTAACAATATAGCACATATGTTACATAAGTATGTTACAGACCCATTACATCACAGCGTTACAGAGCTGTTATAGAACTAATTCATCACACAGTGTGTGACATTTTGCGTCACAGGTGACTCACCTGTAAGTCACTAGCTATGTAACGTGTTACAATCTGTTACGTAACAGTTACATACATGTTATATAACAGTCTTTGCTGGGATAGTTACGATTTTGGCCCGAAACATAGATCGTTCCCCTTAAATTCAATAAAATCATACTATTTAGTATGATTCTGAATTTAAAGTTAAACGGATGGAAAATATATGGATCTTTTTAACCTGAATACAATTTCCTAGATATCTATTCTAATTTTCCTTTAATCTCCAAAGATAAATTTCATCCTGAAAGATAATGAAAGTCTCATATATTCTGGAAAGAATTTGAATATGTTAAAGACAAGAGTGAATGAGGCTGGTGTCAAGTCTAGTCTTCTAGATTCTAGAGTATTCATAAATTTTGAAACGTTTAACCCCTGAGGCTGGGAAAACGCCGATAATGTCGAGAATGGCAAAGAGAAGAGATGAGGCTAACGTGCGAGATAATCGCGTTGACGAAGAACGAATGAAGGATGAAGTAATTGCCAGAACTAACCTATCTTGTTCACTTCCTTTTGGCCATTCTCTAAACTTCTCAACTCTGAAATCCAATTAAAATCACCAAGGAAAAGATTATTCTAAACGAATCATTTGTTCTTATTTTCTCTTTATAGGTTGCCATTTATTTATTTTCTGTTGAGATACACTGATCTTATCAAATGAAAGATTTTCTTGATTTAACGAATGCTTCCATGTATGGAAATTTCATTACTGCTTGATATTCATAATTTCATTATTATTCAGAATTAATTGGAAAAACGTTTTGAATCTTTTTCGGTGCCAATCGGATAAAAATAAATCTGAATCAATCCTATTGATTCTAGTTCAGTTCGAGACTTCGATCCAAATGAATCCGAACCCAGTTTTCAATCCGAATTAATTCGAATTAATCCGTATGAATCTGAAATAGGAATCATTCGGATTAAAAATTCGATTTGGGTCAATACGAGCTTCGGATTGAAAACTTTGTACCGATTCATTCGGATTCAAGTCTCAGATGAGAACTTCAAAACGTTTCCCGGATCGATTTGGAATGATTTGAAAACCGAATTCGTATAAAATGTATGCAAATCTGATTTTTTGTTTCAGTAAAATTTGACTGAATTGTTTATTACTTACTTGAACGTTTCATTATTGACCATAAAAATGGTAATATTATGTAAAAAAAAATGTCAATAACAAGTTTGCCTTCGACACTTTTATATGAAATAAACCCGTCGGGCTGAAAATTGGCCAAATAATATTTAAATTTCCCACTTCAACGTTACAAAGTTATGAACTGCTCAGCAAATACATATTGAATATATGACAAAGTTTGAATTTAAATGTTTCTAAAGGCAAATTTTACGTTCTCTATTGACCTATTTTTCCCTACAATGATAGGATATTGATACAAAGGGATATTATTCTTGGTCTTTTGTTTTCCGTATCAGCAATTTTCGTCCATACAAAAATAATATTTTCTAGTGTTTTCATCTTAGTCAGCATCCCTTGAAGTGTTACAGAATAACGTTTCTGCAAGCCGTGCTTCACTCCAGTAATAAAGTTTAACGTACATTACTCTTGCAGTATATTTCCGTTTTCACTTTAACAAATTATTGGTCACCGCACGTCAGCGATATTTTCACGTTATTTTCTGAAAAAATAATTCTGGAATCAATGAGAATTTTTCTGTGCCATGTCATAAGTTAACGACAATACGTTACATAACCGATTTCATATATGTAATTCTTAAATCTTACTAAATTTCTTATTAAATTATTATTATATTATTTTACCGTAATTTTATTATTGCAGTATTAAATTGGCTTTAGGGTAATAAATAAGGAACTGAATATCGATCAGATGTTTCGGATCTGATCAAAGCCCCTTATCAGTGATTTATTTTGACTCATGTACACTGAGAAACTCAAGTTTATAATTTTTGCTAAACTACGTTTCAATTTAGGGAAAAACATGTCATTGTGAAAATTTTTCGTACTGAAATACTGAATTTAAGATGAACTATATTACAATCTATAGAACTTTACTATAACCTATATTGAAGTTTCATATCATTTTTAGAATTTTTAGCATTTTTACTGCAAAAAATGTTCAGTCTGCTAGGAATAATTACCACTGTACCTCGATTTTCCATAGATTTCTAATATTTTTTAGAATTATAATTATTAAAAAAAACATAATTGCTATACAAAGTTTCTCCGTGTACTTACAGTTTTGAACGTTCATTGAACGATGACAATATTTTTTCTTTAAAACAAAATTAATTTTTATGGCTATATTCAGAGTCTTTCAAATATACAATATGTTATTGAATATTCGCTACTTTTTAATTTAATGGGAAAGAAACCAATCAGTTAGTTTAAAAAAAAAAGATAATTTTCATCGTTCAATGAAGGTTCAAAATTGTAAGTACATTTTTTAATCTAAAAAATAGAGAAAAAGAGTTACTAACTTAGGATTTGTTTGATGGAAAAATTTAGGAATTAACATTTTTTCATATGAGTTGATAAATAAACTTAAACTGCTTCAGAATTGATATTTCTTTAGTATAAAGCAAATTCGAAAAAACATAAATTAACATTTTTTCGTTATAAATTAAGTAAGGGAAACTTTTGAAAAAAACGTAACATGATTTGCATGAAGATAGATTCTGTGCTAGTTTAAACACAATTTCCAAATTCTATTTTATGCCAAATAAACTATGCATAATTTCATTAAAAAAATCTGGCAGAATTTTATACTTACATATTTAAAAAAAAATTGTTAGTTTTTCAAATTCTTTTTCAAGTATTTTATTCTGAAGCAACGTTATTTCAAATTTGTTTTATACCAAAGAAATATTTATTCTGAAGCAATTTCAAAGCTTCCTCATCAACTCATATTAAACAATGTCAATTACTAAATTTTTCCATCAAAGAAATTCTATGTTAACAACTCTTTTCTGTATTTTGTAGATTTAAACGCAGTTTTAAACGTTCACTGAACGATGAAAAATATTTTTTTTTGGAAACTAACTGATTGGTTTCTTACCCATTAAATTAAAAAGTAGTGTATGTTAATTACTACAATGTGCAATCTTAATTACATAATTTTTCCACCAAAGAAATCTTAAGTTAGCAACTTTTTTCTGTATTTCTCAGATTCAAAAAAATAACTGATCTGATACTCCATGGATTAATTGTCAAGGGTCAATGTAATTTTTAATTTTAATATTCACAGAAAGATTTCAAATTCTTTAAATTATTTTATTATATTTTTGAATATCAAATTCCTGATTCATCATTTTTAATAGAAGGAAATATTTTCATATGAAATTTGTTGCTTAGACTTATTTTCATAAAATTGATTTTCAAGCAATCTACTTCTGTCGCTATAATTGAGAATTTTTTGTCGATTTTTTTTAAATGGCAGAATTTGCTGAGAGAATGTTCGGTGTCATCTTGTGCAAAAGCTTTGGACAACGGGGGCGCTACAGAGAGGGTCTGTTGCCCTTGTATTGATTCACAAACCCCATTCCAACCTCCGGAAGTCGACAGAGAAAACAAGAGAAAATAAGGAGGGTTGGAGAAAGACAAAGATGAAAAGTATTGTTGAGGGTAACAGTAGGAGTAAGAGACAAAGAAAAGAGAAAGACTGACGGCGTCAGTGGCGTAAAAACTTTTTACCATTTTGACGCGCAAATTTTCCAAAGAATGCTCACAATTCATACTCCTTAAGGTAGCTCATCCACAAAAATTATACCTCAGGAAAAAATAGATAATTTTGCTTTTAAGAATTGTAATATTATAGAATGGTATGTTGTTGGAAAATTGGCTTTAGGGTCCATAAAATGATTAAGTCAGATCTAATCAAATGTTTCGGCTCTGATCGGAGCCCTCATCAGTGATATTTATTAAAATCTTTCAAGTGGATGGAGAAAAATTCAATAATTTACACAAAAAATCCAAAGTTGAAAGTTTTTTCCTCTTTTTTTGAAGGGCTTCTCTGAAGCCAATTTTCCAACAACATACCATTCTATTGATATTAAGGGCCAATACAAGGTACAATACTTTTAATTATTGTAATATTATTATTGAAGGGCTGATTTGAAAGAGAAAAGATTATTTTCTATGAAAAAATTTGAAATGCAGAAAAATAATGCATTTAATCAATTTTATATTTACCCGAACTTTTTTTCTTATCGCTTTATACCAAATTTGAAAAAATGATGTGATTCTAATAAATTACAAATCATTTCATCAGGAAAAAGAATCTTCACAACTTTACAGTTCCCAATTTTTGGAAATAAATTCTTTAATGGCTGAAACCATTAAAAATCAACTTCCCAAAATAAAATTCTTATAAAAAAATTGCTGAATTTGGTAATAATTTATTCATTTTAGAAAAGTGAAAATTTTAAAATTTGGTATGAAGCGATAAGAAAATAAGTTTGGGTAAAAATAAAATTGGTTAAATGCATTATTTTTCTGCATTTCAAATTTTTTTCATGAAAAATAATCTTTTCTTTTTCATATTAGCCCTTCAATAACAATATTGCTATTCTTGAAAGCAAAATTATCTATTTTTGCCTGAGGTCTGGTTTTCGTGGATAAACTACCTTAAATTAAAGCTAAATCTAGACTAACAATCTACTCTCTTATCATAAACTTCAAATTTTTTATATTCCATTTATTTTTAAAATTTTGATTTTTTTTAGTTAAAAATACTCTATTTCTAAATGATTATTTTGTGGTTATAGTTGGTGGTAAAATGTATTTAATTAAAGATCAAACTAATACAGCAATGGAATTGAGATAATATTTAAACGTGATGAATTTGTATGCAAATTAGTTGCTTTCCGAGTACTTTAACTTCTCTTCAGTCACTCAGTTATAGTGAAGAGTATAAAAGTATAGGTACACGTAAAGCTGAATCAGTTTTCACTGCAGACTTACATTCGAGAATTTGGTCCTAAGTAAACACTGCTGCATATGTTGAGTGGGATTTTGTAGAGTTAAGCACTTTCACGTCCATGAATCTAAAAAGGCAAAATACGCGTATAATTCCGTTTATGAAAAAAATATCAGAGTTTAAAATAATATTAATTATCAAAATACTATAGGATTCTGTTAATGCTTTAGCCTGCTTATTTTTAATTTATTCTAATTAAAGGCCATGGATCAAACAGTACAGCTGATTAAATCAATAAAATCAGTTTCCCCTAAGATTTTTCCATAATAATGAATTTATTTAATTGAAACTTAAGGTCATAATAAAGAAAATATTAGCGGATGTAAATTAAATAAAATATTTAATAATACATTATTATAGGTTTTCCTGGTCATAAATGTTCATAATTACGAAAAAAATGTATAATTATAAACATTTATGACCAGAGAGACTTGTCTTAGTACATTTCATTTACTCTCACAAATTTTCAAGTTTTTACCTCATTTTTTACAGAAATGGGGTTACACAAATTGAAAATGCCGATAAGGTAGGAATCTAGTCGCGTGATCCGGTTGGTCCATGGCCTTAAGGCCATTACTTATCCGATCCCTACCTTACTGACACTTTTTTCGCCCTTCGCATTTCCACATTTATTGAGATATCGACTTAAAACTGTAAGTAATTAAGTAAAAAGCAGTAAAGAACGTTTATCTAGTCCAACATTTTTATAATTATAAAAAAAAATTTTTTGGAAATCCTTAAAAAATAAATATGAATATTCAGGAGCAAATAAACGTTCCTCAGTTCTTTTTACTTAATTGTTCGAAGTTTTAACTCAATATCTCACTTATTGTGGAAATGCATAGAACAAAAATAATGTTGGTGAGGTAAGGATCAAATAAGTAAGACATGGCCTTAAGGCTATGGACCAACTTGAACACGTGACCAGATTCCTACCTTATCGGCATTTTTTGTATTTAAACACATCTAGATGCAAAATAAGATATCGGGTTAAAAATTTGCTAAATTTAAGAAAAAGCACTAATAAAGGCCTCTCAACTTTTGGATTTTTACAATTTTGAAAAAAAACTTTTGATTGATTATAATTTTTTGTAATTATAAAAATCTAAGAGCTGAGAGACCTTCCTCAGTGCCTTTTCTTTAATTTTGCAAATTTTGAACTCAATATCTTATTTTGCATGGACATGAATTTTGATGAGTTTACAGACAGAAATGTCGGTAAGGTAGAAATCTAATCACGTGGCTCCATTTTAAAAACAATTTTTGTTGCAAAGTTGTGGAATGAATCGTGCACTCTTTCTAAAATGTTCCACGTGTTGGAATTCAGAATAGAAAATGGAATAATCTTTGTGGTAATCGTATTTTTTACCGACTTACTCTATCAGTTGTTTACTCGCTGATCAGATGTAATAAGCGCAAGATTAATTTCATGAAAAATGTATCAGAACGTCACTTGAAAGTCTTGAAACTTTCAATTGTATGAGCAGATAGTGTACTTGTAACGAAGATTTGCAATCACCGCCGATCAAACGGGTCTTAAAACTTTCAGCGTAGAATTCAGTAAATAGAAAAAAAGGAAGGAAACTTAATCCTTGAAGTAAGGATCGTAACGAGTTTATCGAATGTCACTGGTTCTGTTAGAGTTCCAGGAGAATTCGCCTTTCACTTTCAATAAGGGATGGAAGACTTTATCCTATTTTTTTCTAAGGCGTATTTTAATCTGCAGCTGAATAGCGTTTTAAGCATAAAATTTTTAAAAAACTCAATAAAAATAAGTATTGGCTCATTTTTATCTAAAATGAGTTTTAATTTACATAAATATAGTAAATGGAACATGACGATTTATTTTGTATCAATAAATTGATACTCGAAATTTAGTATAAATGGTAAAGTTGAAAGGCAATTTAATTAATTAAGGCTATAGATCATTATACTATTTCCAACTTACCGGAAGTTTTTGTTTGTAAACTCATTTCTATGCAAAATGAGATATCGTTTCAAAAATTTACCAGGCAAAAAGTTTGTCTGACCTTTCTTACTGGCTTTTTTAAATTTTGCAAATTTTTAACTCGATATCTCATTTTGCATGGACATGAGTTTACAGAAAAAATGCCGATAAGATAGGAATACATAAAGTTGTTCATATAAGATATTTTTTAAATTATAAATTATCTTTCTGGAAAATTTGGGGAAAGTAACCAAAGACAATAGAGCACGTTTGTTAATTTCTTTTTAGTAAAAATTTTGAAAAAAAATATTATTATTATTAATTATTATTATTATTAAGAGGGCCTTGTAAGAACCTAAAGAATCCTCACTATTTCAAAAGCATTGCGCTTGCGCCTTGGAATCTTTTTTTGGCACTTTTATTTGAAATACAAAATTTACATCAAGGTTTGTAAATTTTATTAAATAACTACTAACTTTACTTTGCACTCACAGGATTGGTTTTGCCATCTGTCAAGTAATGTAATAGAAGTTTAATACAGAAATTTCTTACAGTGTATGTCAACTACCAAAAGAAAATATCCTATCGAGGGCCAAACGAGGACATGTCCACATTTTCTATCTAGAAATTCTATCTGTGGCCACGAAAGAACCAATGCTTACTTTCAAAATAGGCAATTTCTACCAAGAATACATCAATACAGAGAATATTGAAATTTATTTTATAAAAAAATTTTAATCTATATCCGATATATATCTAATATATGTTTTACAATTAAGGGCACGTGATAATTGAGAAAAGTAGCAACTTCATATGAACAATTTTTTCCAGTTTCTACATGTTTGTGTCCAAAAAACATAATCTTTTGTTATCAAAATTTGGGAAAGGGTGAAGAAGATGAACACGGATGTAGATAAACTACTTTTGGTTCTAATAATGAAAAAAAAAAAAAATTTCCAAAATATTTTGTGAAATTGACCTTTTTTTCATTTTTGAAATTAAATATAGTCTATCTACATGCGCTTTTATCTTCTTTACCATTTCCCAAATTTTGAATACAAAATTTTATGTATTTTGGACATAAACATGTAGTAACCTAAAATCAATACAATTTTTCATCATTATAATAAAATACAATAATAAAAACCTTATTTAAAATTTAAAACAGGAATTATATTGAATTCGATTTTTATTATTATTTTGAATGGGTATTTGCGGATTTGAATTCGTATGAATAGACACACTTACTTAAACCAAATCTAAAAATAATTACACTTAAAATAAGATTCCCGAACGAATGGAAGGTAAAAAGAATCCCTTACTGAAGAGCAGCAGAAGCGTAACAAATTGGTATTCCTGGAAAAAAAAATATATAAAAGGTCCCACTGGAAGCAAGAACGCCGTAGAGCATAGACGGCAGGTACGGGCTTGCACTTCCTCTTTCTATTCAATGTTCGATAAAGCTAATAAATTCTGAGAAGGTCCTCCAGGAGGAAGTTGAGTACTTGGTCGGAAAAGCGAAGGGTAAAATTACGTAGCTTGCAAAGGTGACACTTGGCCTTAATAAGCCTTCGATCGCTCCTAAGCCTCTGGCAACAGCTGCGATAGTTTTTCTCTTACCCTCTTTTTATTATTTTACACTTTAAATGAGAGCACGGAATGATAGTACTACTTCTCACATGTAAGTGTTGTTAAAGTTCAAGAAAAGTTTTAATTTATATTGTTAAGGAGGTTTGACCGTAGCTAGGAAGCTCGAAGCAAACTTGATTAACATTAACACATTGTTGACCGGTCACGGGTTAAGGCCAGGGATCAACCAAATCACGTAACCAAATTCCTGTAAAAGTTCGTGTAAGATAAATTTTTTATTTTTCAAAATATCTTCCTGAAAATTTGGAAAATACTACAAAACACGTTAGAGAAACGGGGGGCAATTTCATTTGAGTGAAAATTTTGCAAAAATTTGTATAGTTAACTGCAATTGTCGATAAGTTTTCGACTTTTTTTCCAAATTTTTACTAAAAAGAAGCTAGCAGACGTGCTTTATTGTCTTTTGTCACGTTTTCCAAATTTTCAGAAAGACACTTTGTTAATTAAAAAAGTGATCTTACATGAATGAATAAATTTTATATTTAGTCACGTGATCCGATTGATCCACACTGAGAAAAAAATTTATCCAACAAAACTTTTTTTGTTGTCCTGACAAAATATTTTATTGTCACAACAAAACATTTTGTTTGAGTAACAAAATTTGATTGATATAGCAAAATGTTTTGTTGTCACAACAAAAGAATTTTGTTAGCTAAATACTAACAAAATATTTTGGTTGATTTGACAAAACTGTTTTCTCAGTGCATGGCCTTAACTGTAACTTTCGATAAGTTTTCGAATTTTTTTCCAAATTGTTACTAAAAAGAAGTTAGCGAACGTGCTTTATTGTCTTTTGTCACGTTTTAAAAATTTTCAGAAAGACACTTTGTTAATTAAAAAAGTGATCTTACATGAATGAATAAATTTTATATTTAATCAGGTGATCCGATTGATCCATGGCCTCAACTGTAATTGTCGATAAGTTTTCGAATTTTTTTCCAAATTTTTACTAAAAAGAAGTTAGCGAACGTGCTTTATTGTCTTTTGTCACGTTTTAAAAATTTTCAGAAAGACACTTTGTTAATTAAAAAAGTGATCTTACATGAATGAATGTGTGGTAAAATCTGTCATTACTAATTATATGCGACCGCTTTATTAATAAAATAATAATTCTGAATCATTCAAAACCGATCCTAAAAACGTTTTGAACCTCGTTCGATGCAAATCGATATCGAATCAATCCAACTCAACCCTATTTGTTTCAGTTCAATTCGAGACTCCAATCCGAATCAATTTGAATTAATTCAAATCAATTCATATGAATCCATAGAAGAAGGTTCGGATTGAAATGTCGATTTGTATAAAACGAGCTCGGATTGATCTGATTAAAAACTTGTTTCGGATTCATTCCGATTAATACCTCGGATTAGGGATTGAATTCCTTTCCGAAAATTTTTAACAAAACGAAAGAAATTGCGCAAAAGTTTTATGTGCACTATTATTTGATCTTTGATCCTAAGTGATTATTATAATTTAGCTGTTAAATGGTAAATAATAAAATCTTAGTTGGGTAAAAACTTCTTCTCCCATTTAAAGTTTTGATCCCAATAAACTAATAAAACATCTTATTTAATAAAAATTGATGGATTTTTGGTTCTAGAAAAAATGTATTTTCTAACAAATGCGTTTGGAGATTAAGTTTATAATTAAGATTTAATTAATTAAATATATACATTAAATTTAGTATATATTGTTATACTGAATTTAAATGAGTATTTTCGTTCTTGCTTCCTACGCTTGTATACTAAATTTACCTCAGAAATGTCTAAGAGTGTAATCGCAGGGACCAAGGTGAACGGGTGTATATTTATCTTAAAAGAAATTATTGGTGAATTAAGGCTATGAGCCCACCGGATCACGCGTGACCATATTTATATAGGTAAACATATTCATACAAGATATCTTTTTTCTCACACAAAATGTATTTCTGAAAATTTTTAAAATATGATTGAATACAATAACAAACGTCTGCCTTGTTCGTTTTGACAAAAAAATTCACAAAACTGTAAAATTTATTCGCAATAACATAGTAAACTGTAAAATTGTGTAAAAAATTATTTGTAAAATGAACCAAAAAACGTCCCTTATTGTATTTTATTATATCTTCTGAATTTTCGAAAATATATCTTACATGAATTTGAACTATAATTTTGTCACATGGTTTGTTTGGTTTTTTGGCGTTAACAACTCATTTAAGTTACCAAAAAAAACTTAAGGGGGTCTTCTGTAGTAACGGCCATTTTTCGAAGCGTTCTTTGGAATTTTACTGCGAAAAAAGTTATCAATATTTTTGAATTCGGTTTTTTAAAATTTTTTATTAAACCTTGTACTAAAAAATGAAATAGTACTCTTGGGAAAATATTCATCGGTTTGTCCGCTGCACTCTTCTCTCTAAACCTAAATCAGTGAACGGCCACTGATTCGCAGTGACTTTTCACTGATGGCAGCAGTTATAAGTCTTTCATTGAGAATCAGTGAAATAGATTGAACTCACTTACTGAATCAGTGAAAGCTTCAGGTGGGAGTAATAAAACCAGCAATATATTTTAACGATCGATGAACTCGTTTATTTTAGGCTAAACAACGCTAAAACGAAAATACGTAATTATTATTATTTTTAAGGGACGATAAATCAGTAAAGTGTAGATGAAGCTTTTGAATTCGCGAATTTAAAAGTTATGTTCACGAGACGCATTCACTGATTCCTCAATGAAATCAAAGCAGGGCACTGATTCATCAGTTGATGTATTTTCACTGATATAATCAGTGACTATTTCACTGATTCAGGTTTAGAGAGTACTTATAAAAAATGTGTGCATTGAATACCAAGCTGTTGCTGAAGACTTTTAGGTACAAAATCGGAAAAAGCGTTCAATGAAATTCGTCGTTTTTTGTGATATTTAGAGTTTCACAATATAATCGTAAAGGACAACTATACATCATTATACCATACACGTTGAACATATAAAGTTGATATTCATTGTGCAGTCCACGTTTTTACGAAGAAAACGACTTTTTACTTCAAAAAATCATAACTCGGAAGCAAAAAGTTTTAGCTACTAGAGATTCAGTAGAATTGAAACTCAAGGTGTCTTTTTAATGCGAAAAAAGTTTGAGAAAAAAAAATACACTTTTCGAGAGATTGAATTTTAAAAAAAAATTTCAATTTTTGTATATTGCTAAATAAAAAATTAATAACAATCAACAAGCAATTGTTTATAACCGTGTTAGGTAGTCCAGATTATTACAAACATTCAAAAGTGAAAATTTTTAAAATCGGGCAATTTTTGACGAAGTTATAGACAATTGAAAAAAAAGTTGTCGCGAATAATTGAAAAAATAGGTTTTTACCCCAAAAACAAAATTGCCGATAAATCTCTGAAAATTTTTTTTTCGGCTCAAAAAAAAATACGTGTCTCATTATTTCGATCAAAGAGCAGCATATTTGAGTTTCGTTAAAAAATAACCTCGTTTCTCGAATGGACCGGTTGAATTGAGATGGAAAGCATCAGGATTAATTGAAATATTTATTTAAAACCTTTGAAGATTTGAAAACATGAGATCTCTCATTAGAAAGCTTCTTTCTTCTGTTTAGTGAATTTTTTCACTTTTTAAGTTACGTGAATATTATGTAGTATTTCCGCGGCATCCTTTGACGCCGATGCAACTGCACCGGATGTCCGGCGACAAAGGGATGCCGCTGCATTTGATTTTCATACTAGCCGCAAAAGCAGACGCGATGACATGAAACTCAAGTCCATATTAAATTGGATCTTTTTATTCATTTTTAAAGGGTAATGCCAGTCTAGCGGACGGAAAAAATAGTCTAGTTTCGAGAACATTTTAATGGGAATATATGATAGTAAATGCAATATGAAACCTGTTTCAACTTCTTTATTGTATATATACTTTGAAGTGTTCACAATTAAAAAGGAAAATTTTTTTTTTCTTAATTAAATGGTGGCATTTTTCACTCAAAGTGTTCTGCGGCTGGAAAGATTTCTCCTCCAATTTTTGATCTGAAACAAGAAATCAAAAAGTTTTGTATTCGGTATAAAAATATCTGGGGATGTATATCAAATTTAGAGTTTTGTCGATACATTTTTTTCTTATAAACAATTTTTTACGTAATTTCCGAAGTAAAGAAGAAACTTTTTATTCAAGCGGGCGTTACTTTCAGAAAAAACAGTATTTTTTAATTTCTGTACGTATTTCCCGAAATATTTATATATAAGGAATAACATTTTTTGATTCTCGTTTCAGCTTAAAAATTGGGGGATAAATATTTCCATGACTTGATTGACTTGATAAGTAAAATTTGCCAAATACAAAAAATCCAAGTTTAGTGAATTTTACTGGAAGATAGGTGAAACGTACAGAAAATCCATGGATTTAAATGAACTTCTTATTAAATCTAGTAAAAAATCATGTTGTTTAAATAAGTACTGAACTTTCTGTAAAAACAGATCGTGGGAGAAAATATTTAATAATACTTTCGGAAATTCCAATATTATTATTAATGATATAATCCGCAAGAGATAAGATGATTTTTAGACAAAAAATTAAAAACATACAGAAATTTTTATTTAAAAATTTCTATTCTGGACTTCATTTTTATTGATATCGATTAAGACTACTTTACTACTTTCTAAAAATGAATTTTTTCATGTCTAAAATCAAAAAAATAATTTTCTTGAAATAAAAAATGTTAACAAATAACAGAATTTGCAATTAATTTAGTTATATAAAAAAATTGAACAAAGTCAAGTTGTGGAAAATCGTCTTCCCGAGAAATTGAACTCTCATTTTAAAAAATTCCATCAATTTTGAAAAAGTAGTCTTTATCAATATCAATAAAAATTAAGTACAGAATAAAATTTTTTAAATAAATATTTTCTGTATGCTCGTGATTTTTTAATACAAAATAATTATTCCTCTTTCAAAACGGTATTATTTCTAATATTGGGATCCCTAAAATTATAATTGAATATATTTTACCGAAGACTGAATCCGAAAGAATAGTAATTTATTAGAAAAAAAAAATCTTATTGCTACCTATAAAATTTATAAGCAATTCACAAAGTTAAGAACTTTTTGTCATCTTAAAGGCGAAAAGAATCGATTTCGATTAAGTAAAATGAAAAAACAAAACCTTGACTTGCTAATACACCATGAAAAAACTTTTTCACTTAAAATAAAAGGGAAATAGTGTCAAGTCGTCGCTTCGACCTTGTTGAGTTGTTCTCGGTAAAGTTTCCGACTGGGGAAAAAAATTCAATCTTATGTCTCGCCAACCCTTCCGCGCTTCACTACGTCCCTGAACTTCGGGAAGGGGTTGTACTAAAAAATATCGCCGTCTAGTGGCATGACCTCGTACTATGAACACGCAGTCTCCACCTGGCCTAAAGCCACTCAACATCCAAGCTCGTGTTTTCCAAATTCCACCAAATTGAAATTGAAGGCAACCCTTGAGAAATATCAAAAGTCCTGAAAAACTTTCGCCTATCGAGATAAATCCATCCAGTGATAATCGCTGGATTTTATAAAGTGTAAAAAACAGCTTGTGTTAAACGACGTATTTTCAACTTTACAATTGAATACTGCAGATCAGAGTATGTTATAAAATTTAATTCATTTTTCCAAGTTTATAGTAGTTCATATTTCTAGTATTTACTTTTCTATTGATATCAATTTTTCGGTCTTTATTCTAATAAAACATTTTAAAAGTCTCCAGCTGTTTGTCTTTCGGGAATGTTTTGGTATGTTTCAATTATGTAATTCAACTCTCTTTGTCAATATACAATTGCAAAAATTGAGTTTTTATTATATTTTATTACCTTTTGAAATTGGAAACCCGCAGGAATTAGAAATTATATTTTTGACAGTACACGGAAAAAATGTGTAGCTGTTACAAGGATTTTTTAGGTTATATTAGCCATATTTATGGTTAGAATAGTTAATAATATATAATTGGAACAGCGATATGTTTCTTTGTACCAGCTACACATTTTTTGCGTTTAGAAATATTTGATTGCTTTGGAGTTATTGAATAAAAGAATGATTTTTAAATAAGAATATGCACAATTTTCGAAAAATGAATCAATCAATTTGACAGTTCTTACTTTATCAAAATGATTGATTCAGAAATAATATTTCTGGAATTTTTGGAGCACAGCACAAAACAGTCATTTATTAAGTTTGTCATATGCTTAAATTATTTAATTTATATTAACTTAATCTGATCCTTTTTTCAAGGGACCTGAACATGTTACGATTGTCCTGAAAACGACGTTAAAAAAAATTTAGCTCGCAGGATAGAGAGAAGGACAGGTCGATATCCGCGCGCGCAGATTTTACGATTTTGCCCTGGTTACCTGAGAAGGATCAGGTGAATCAGGGCTCTAATTAGGAATTATTAATTTAGATTTAAATTTTAGATATTTTACTGATGTTTAAATCAAATAGCTTTAATTTTACATTGGCTGAGAATCGAAAGAAACGCCAATATGTGAAACTCTTTTTTTGCTTTTGACGTGATTGACGTAAAAGCTCTGCATACAGGATTTACGTAAAGCCTCGCCAAAGGATTTACGGAAAGCTTCGAAACACCGCATACTCAACATTATCACATTCAACTCGTTTTCCCGTAACACATTCATTTAAATTCTAGGAAAAATCCTTATTTTAATGCTTCCTGAATTCCCTGATGGTTTAACCACTTGACAAATGCGTTTTCATTAGATGTTACGTTTCCTGAAAATTGAAATAAGTTTTAAAAACAGCTTGAGTCATAAAATTATAATATTTGAATTGTATTAATGTAAAGAAATAATTTCATTTTATAAAAACTTTTATTTGTTACATTATTTTTATTGTCGAAGGGACTTTTTTATTTTTTATTTTACATTTTAAAGTACTATAATAATGGACATAAAAAACATATATTCTATTTCAAAATTTCTATTAGTTAATAATGAACTAAGTTTATTCGATTCAATAACATATTTTTCTTATTTATTATTATGAGATAATTTTTCAAATATGAATTTTTCCATTTTCTATGTTTATATTATTAACATTTTCTAAAAGACCATACATACATTTTCGCATTTTTGTAAATTGGAAAACATCAATAATTAGGTACAATTAAAAAATAATGCTTCTTTTATGTCTAGTTTATTCAATTTAATAGAAGACTTTTCATTTTTAACAATGATGCCAAATAATCCCAATGCCTATATATAATTTAAATTCATTATTGCGAAGAGTATTTTTATAATCTAGTTAGGTTTAAAAACATTCTGAATGTTAATGAACAATAGTCAAGGCGGAGTTGAAGATGAGATAAGCAAAAAGCAAAAAATAGTAGCTTTTTTCAACCGAAAGTAACTTTGACTCGTGGCTTGCTTTGAGTAAAATAGCAATCTGTCAAAAGCTATTCAGCTTTTGTATAAGTTTGCAAGAAAACTTGCATCGACAAAAGAGTGCAACCACCACGTATTTCACACTTTTCATACATCAATGTATCCTAGACAATGCAAAACAATGTTAGTTCAAAAGATAAAAATTAAGATGAAAAAAGAAAATATTTTACTTTTTTAGAAGCTTAATTAATACAAACATTTTTCTTTTCTATTCAGTATTTTATTTAATTTTTTAATTATTTATTCTATTTCAGCACATCAAATTATTCACCACACAGCAATGCTAATTTTCTTAATTTCTGAAAAAATAAAAATTGAAATATTAAAATTTTGAGCAAAAAGAGTCCTTTCAAAGAAGTATTTATAACCTTCATAAAATTTATACATTCAAACGAAACAACAAAAATCCTTCATTGTTTAGATTTTTTATCCCTTCCGGAAATGTCTTTGTTTTTACATTTTAACTCTATTATTTTCCGTACACTTGAGACTTTAGAGTTGCCCGGAAATTGTCTAGAGTTAAACGTGAGCATTTGAAATACTTCGCGAAAATACACCAAAGAGTTCTGTTTGCTGTTAACGAGAAAAGTTATTCGTTTCCAAGTGACCGAAATTCTCGAACATTGAAGCGCAAATACTATACTTTCTGCTTCCGGCCGTTCGTCCTGCTCGAGTTTATCGCATATTATAACTTTGCCAACCATGCGAAACCAGAGAGGCAGTCAGGAAGTTTTAGAGTAGCATTTCTTCTTCCGGTATGTCCATGAATGAAAAACAAATTTTACTCTCGAAAAATCCATCGCGAATCAATTCCAACGATCATTTTCTATTTACAGTTTATTTTTTGTTGTCACCGTAAACGTTTAACATTTATCAATTTTTATACCCATTGTCTCAGACAATTCTATTTTATTTACATTTAGTTTAGACGTGTATTGTTCATAATTAAAAGCAAGTTTGAATAAACTGTACAGGCAAACAAATTTCAGAAAATTTCTGCAAAGAATGACCAACTGTTAAGAAATAATAACAAAAAAGTCCAGGAAAAATTTACAAACTGTTCAAAATCCTAAAGTATTGATTAAAAGTTGCTCAATTTTTCCTGGACTGTTTTGTTATTATCTCTAAATACTTGAATATTTTTTATTAAAGTTTTCCGAAAATTTGCAATTATTAAAATTTTTTAATTTTCCCATGTATTGATTATGTTTTGCTAATCGAAATACAATTATTATCAAAAGCTTTTTAATACATGAAAGAGACTTCATAAAGAAATTCGATTTTTTAATAATTCTTTAATGAAGCAAGTCAATATAAAAATTATTTTTTTGTTATTCTTTCTAAATGGTTACCAGTAAAAAAAATTTTTTACAGAAGGAACAGAATCCAGCTGATAGATCCGCAGGGATCTCACCTTATATAGACGACATCTACCTAGACGACCAGGAAGCCTTGGAAGGTTCTGGTCGAGGAGGTGGTGAAGTTCGCGACGACCTCGAGGCATCTGGAAGTGGCCTTGGACCTGACGATGAAGACGGTGACGATGGTGGACATGGTGATGACTTCAACACATTTATTTATTTATTCCTCTTAAATACTTGGAAAAGTCTTTGATTCAACTTAACAAACAATTTTTCAAAAAAATGTAACGTCACATTTATTCCATTACAACTAATCTTATTTGCTAAAAAACAACAATTTTTTGAATGATTAATATGACATTTATGCAAATTCGAAGAAAGTTTTACAAACGTCAGTAGATTGAACTAATTTTAACATCTCTAGACATCATCTAAAACAATTTTTAAAATTCTCTAAATTATCTATCAATGAAATATTAAACTTATCTTCAAATAGAGAATTAAAATGCACAAAGTTTAAGTATACATTAGACGCAAATGTCATAAAAGTTATTAAATCAAAAACCTTTTTTATAGCAAAATTAAAGAGAAAAGTAATTCGATGTTTTCGCGCTTCAAAAGATAAAACGTTTTACAAGGTAAAAATGCAGTATAAATTTCTCTGGTATTTTGTACAAGCACTGACCGTTAACCATTGTGCCAAAATCATAAGCGGAATGAAAAATCGCATCCCTTGCCTTTTTAAAGAGAGAAACGTCGAAGCGTATAAAAAAAACTCATCAAAAATATTTGCCTATAAAGATATCTATACAAATGCTCAGTGATCACGAGTCATGTAACCAATGGAGCGAACGAGTTGAGCGAGGATAATCAATGTATCGTAGTTAGATGTATTTATGAGATTTCAGAAAATTGATAAACGAACTCCATATGGATACATGGCAACCACTCGTACATCATCCTAAATCATAGTCATTGGAAACTCATTTTGAATTTCATGACCGCACCCAGAGATATTGGGAAACGCATAGAATTCCAAATGTACTTCCCAGAAATACTTACACGCTCATACATACAGATATTTACCATTTTTGTGTAAAATATCGTAGCTCACGATGCATATTATTCATTCAACTGTGTAGAACAGAAGACTGATTGTAGTCAAAATTTAAAAGACCCATTCAAAATATGCCGAAAAAGTTTTTATCTTTCCAGTTCTACTTATTTTTATATATATTTATTTTGTAAATTTTCTACTTTTGCAATTTCCACAATAATGTGAAATAATTATTTGAACAATTTTTTCTGTGAAAAAAGGAACGCTTCCACTCCGCTGGGTAACGAGCCCAGGAGCTTTCGATTGCCGGTCGAATGCGGAGTGGAAGCGTTCCTTTTTTCACAGAAAAAATTGTTCAAATATATATTGAAAATTCCATCTCGTCTTAAATGACGTTAATTCTAAATCACAGGTTGATAGGGTCGATATGGTAGAGTTCGGTTATCATGGTGAATGATACACTCTTCTAATTATCGACAATTGAAATCTTGTAAAATTCAAAAACTCTTATAGACTTTCCTTGTGATGTCATGCAAAATTGAATCTTTTTTATGTCCATAATTTGCAATCAATGTAAGCCCTAATTTTGAACCCATTAAAAAATAATTATATTCATGACTCATAAAACTCAAAATATTAATATTCATTTTATGATTTCAGACTTTACTCAACATAATACAATAGACACAGCACCTAAAAAGCAACCAGAACCTAGCATCCCACATATTGACGAAACTATAGCTCCTAGGACAAAACAGGTAAGTTTAATTACTAAGTTTAAAAAAGAATTAATTCAATTTAATATTCAATGATGAAGCAATTCAATGTTTTCATGAAAAAATATTTACATTATTTATTAAATTTTCCAGAATATCCCAGACACTGTGCCTAAAACAGACAACGCGGTCGATAGTTTCGACCCACCTTCTGACTTAGACGAAGATATGGAAGACTCCCATGATCTCGACGTCCATGTAAATCCTAAAACCGAAGACCGAGCCAGTTCCTTCTTTGCACAGCCAGGAGTGCTTGCTGGTATGAAATTTTTGACAAACTATGTTATTATTTAATTCTTGATGAATAGAAATTGAAATACGATAATAATTTTCAGCTGTCATTGGAGGCGCAGTTGTCGGTTTACTTTGCGCAATCCTCGTAGTGATGTTCATCGTCTACAGGATGCGCAAGAAGGATGAAGGCTCGTACGCCTTAGACGAGCCAAGAAGATCACCGGCGACGCAGTCATATCCAAAACCTGGGGCGCCGCATCATAACAGAGAGTTTTATGCTTGAGGCCATGTAACTCAGGCCACCGGCAAGTCCTTGCGCCCCACGAAATCACCTCAAGACCGATACTGATCAACCAAATTGATTACGACGTGGATCGCAGCTGGAACACTATTGATCAGCAACTGAGCAAAAGTCCTGCGAGCCATTGATAGCCTGCAGGAAAGGACGAGCGCCATTAAATATTTTGCCAAAACACTCAGCAAAATAACCTCTCGCGTTCCAAACTGAACCTTGACCAATTTCCTTATCATCTTTCTCTTAATCAGCGAATGAGTTTGGGCTTCATATCTTCAAATTGCTGAGCCCTTTAATCCGTCGATTTGCTGAATCTTCTCTTTCCCGAATTTTGGTAGTGATGACAGTGTCGTTGAAATGGAAGTCGGACTTTTAAATTCGACGACCGCTGGACACGGTCACACTCTCCAGATTCAAGTTTTAACATTCCTTAACCCTCCTTTTGAATTTTTGTTTCTGTTGAGTGTGAGTCGCGTTATTGAGCGTCAATGTTACGTTCGGCGCTTGTTCAATCAGGCTTGTCGTCTCAATCGACGAAGATAAACAAATTTCAGATGCATTGATGTAGAGTGTCCGCACATCTGTGTATAGAACTGAAGAACTTTGATATATTTCGTGGTCGATTACATTGGCCATCTTGCTCAGTGGTGGGAGGGATGACCCGCGAGCCGTCTTGACTCGTTTCGCATTTTTAGAAACCGTGACTCTCCTCTGTAGCCACTTAATCGGGTAAAATACTTCGTCGATTCCTTGGAATGTTCGACGAAAATCCTCAAAAAAACGTCTTCGAATCTGAAAGGTAATCTATACCTTTTTATTCGACATTCAATGTCACTGTTCATTCAGCATGAGAGCCTGAATAAAATTTAATAAAGAGAAAAATAGGTATGAAAGTAGTAAGAAAAGTGTAAAACAACTTATAAATGAAACCGAAAAGTATATACCAAATCCCGATTATGAAAATGGTATCACCTGGAAATCTTTTTTTCGAAGCAAATATTAAATATTAAATATAGGTTGCTGTCGTTTTAAAAAAAAGACCAGGAAATTTGTTAGAACAGATTCGAAGCGTTGAGGGCAGCGCAGCGTCATTTTCAATCTTCTTATTGTTGTTGTTGTTTCTTGAGAGATAGGATTTATCTCTTGTTTTTATACATTGCAAACTCGTCGTCGATTCGACTTGTAAATATAGGGTGGTGAATCGATTGGTTTTTATTCTATGAATCGACGAAGTAAATATATTGGAGATGTAAAATATTTTGGAAAGCAGCTCGACAATGATGCGTGTGAGAGGGGAAAAATAGATGAATTCTCGAGTCTTGTTAGTGCAAGAGTACTTTTCTGAGTAAAATGAAACAAACCAGGTTCATCCCTCCTTCCACTTCAGTGTAAATCACGTAATGTAATTGCGTTTAGTGGCAGTTATGTTAACATTAAGAGACACTTTTCGGAAGATTTGAGATTATTATGTTGTGTTGAAATTTGCTGTAGATTTGGGGCGAAAGGAAGTTACCATTGCCCCGAAGTAGCGCACACAGGTCTTGACTGACTGAAACGAGTTTGCCATATAATTTAAACTTTAAAACAACAAAAGTATCTTCATTCCGTGATTCAGTCCCCGGTATATTTATTATTGCGGATCACGGAATGTTCTATTATTTATTATTGACTTCGCCAATTCCCTCATTATTTTATACTGACTGCTTTTCGTTCTCCTTTTTTACGTCCTTCCGTTAGAAGTCGTACTATTTTTCTAAACTCTCTAAATCTACTGAGAATAGCAAACGTACGCGTGAACCCAGTTTAAAACCGCAATCAATATCCGCAAAACTTGGTGTATTATTTGTCCCTTTGGACGCAGAATACTGCGGATGCGATAGAACGACACGTTGCAAAAGATATCAAGCCGATACTGCCATGTATACTACGTAAGAAACAACAGTTTGGTACGAAACTTTGATGAGTCCGCCTTATTCGCCATTGTGAACAACCTTTTCATGTTTATCATTGTCATTTTCATCTCTGTCATTACCATCATCGTCACAATCATCATCATCATTGTCGTCGTCGTCGTCGTAGAATTTTTTTCGTTACTTTGTACTTTTTTACAAAAATGACTTTGTTTCTATCTTTTTTACGTTTAAACTGTAACGAGTAGATTGAGTTGAGAATAGTGAAAATAATTGGTTCAAGTAGTTAGAGAGAAAAATAATATCAAGAATATCCAAAAACAATTTAAATAGTTTTTTCTTAAATTTCGATTCATAGAGATTTATTTATTTGCACTGTTACAACTTGACTCAATCATTTTTGCTGTCTATGGATTCATCATCCTATTGATAAAGCCCCTTTTCTTCACTAAAAAATGTAATGAGAACGAGAAAGTCTAGACGAAAGAGAACTGATCATGTTCCCTTTTACGTTCGAGATGAGTGTTAACAAATTTTATAATGCAAAATCACCGCAACACAGAATAAAAAAATATTTCCAAACACTGGGATAGAATTTCTTTTCTTTTTTTATCATCTTGTGAGTTGCAGTAACTTTGCAATATACAACTTAACGATTATTTCTTCGATGCAATTACACTACAATTTCCATGCGATACTTTTTTAGTCCTATTGAAAAGAAATATTCCGGAATTGATAGATCAGCGCCTTATTAGTTACCTTCCATTGGGTCCATCAATTTTGTACAAAGTATTTTGATTCGCAGTTGTAGTCTCTGTCACTATTGCAATAATAATTTGTAACTATCGTTGCCTGCGGCGAAATTCCAGGCTTTCTTTTTCAGGAAGCTACTGGACATGATTTTAAACAAATAGCACTTTTTATACCTGTGTAAAACCAACTGTGACACTCGACTCAATCGTACAGAGTGAATTAGCGCGTAAAATTCAAAACAAAACGTAAAAATTAAAGCATGAAGTAATTAACGATCGTGTACAATATGAGAAAAAGAAATTGTACTAGTTATGATTCGTTCTCGAAAGCTTCCCAGTCCACTTTATTTCGAATCCTTTCGAGAACGGAAATATTTAGAAATTTCTTTCTTCAAAAATTTGTTAAGTAATTATTGATAATATTATCGATAGATTTGTTAGCGAAATTCATAAATTAAGCTTGACGAATTTTGCATTCGATCAGATGTTCTTTACGTAATTTATTTCACTATGTATTCTTCTTTTGCAGCTTGGCTTTTATTTCGTTGTTTTTCCTTTCTTCAAATAACGTATTTTTCATTGCTAGTATAAAATCTTGTTTACGCTTTATACTATTTTTTAAAATGTTTTAACACAGAATTTTGTATTGTTTTTGGTAGAGTGATCATAGAATGAAAACAGAACCCAAAAATCATGCAATCTTTATGTATACTTGATATAAATGTCAACTGTGCTAAGTTTGATAGGACTGCAAAGCTATCGATTGCCCACGTGCAGGTTCGTTAAAGAAAGCGAAGATACAACATTTTTTATTATTTAGCACAGATCATATCAATTTGGTCGTCACTTTTTGCGCCGAGATGTAAAATTAAGTTCTCTATTGTCTATTTATTGCCATCAATGAATTGTAATTTTTTACATGTATAAATTTAGGTGTGATTGGCACTGTAGTTACAAACTCTGTCTTTAAACGACGATAAAGAGATTAAGTTTATTTTTTCGCTTAACAAATAATGTGAACAAAATAAACATTTTGCGAGAACTTTCGTCGCTACTCGGAAAGACACTCTGTCTAAGTTTTAAGAGAAAATAATAATATTAATCATGGTAGTAATTGTAACGATAATTATTATAATGAAGGCATATTTTATAAGATGGTGTATTCGTTTGAAGAGAATTTAAAGACGTCACGGCGACGAGATGTGTCCATCACGGACAGTTATTTAGGTCATGTGGACGAATGAATAAGAATAATTTTAAAGCGAGTACGATTAATTATTTAATGATAACGATTAACACTGTTACTTTTTTAAGTGTAAGTATCGTTTCTCTAACGTGTATACTGCATATATGTGTATATATATATATATAAATATATCTTCATGCACGCACTTACAAATGCGTATATACATGTATATGTACTTATTCGGCCACGAATACGCCGAGGCGGCGTCTACTGGAATCTCAATACTTTTTATTCAATAAAAGAAAAAACACTGACACAGAAAAAAGTGAAAAGATTTGATGAAAGTTTGCCTCGTCGCTCTCGCGGACGCGTACAGTTACAACACGTTATTATTAATTAACAGAAATTAATAATAATTGCACTACATTAGCATGGTAACGATTAATATTGTATGTCGTCGTTCCTATTCTGTAAATAAACACTGTACCGAATAAGACATACGTATCAAACAATTCTTATCAAAGATATGTGTCTTTAATTTATTCTTCTCTTTCTTTATGATAATACTTAAACTATATTTGAACAACGTTTTCGAGACACGAGACAAATGAAAATTAAAAAAAAAAAAACATATTTCGTGGCCTTAAGTAAATGAATATTTTTAAAAATGTGTTAAAATAATTCGAAACTACTATTTAAAAAAATTTTTAAATCAAATTAAAATAGAATTTTCCGCGTATGAATTCAGCTTTTATCTGAGAATTGAAATAATACAGTATGTATTTATTTTTGTTTATTTTGAGTAAATGAAATAAAAAATATACATTTTGTTCAGTTACCGTAGAAAATAATCTCATACAATACAAAATCTATTTTTTTTTTAAAATACGTATATTAAAATTCTATCTCTAATATTGAACATTAAACACATTGAACCTTCATATAAATTAAATTAAAATTTTTTGGCGCAAATGGCATTGTGACATTTTGTGCAGTCGTATAAAAAATATAGTATCTCAGAATATCAAATATGACCAAAAAGCAAAAACTTTTAATAACTCAAGCGATTTTTGATGTTCACTTGTTTATAAATATATAATCGAAATTCATATATTATATATATTTATTAATTTTAAAGAAAGCTTTCGGTCTCTAGTTTTAAAAAAACTTTAAATAAATTCTTACTGTAATTTTTGAAGCGGATTGTCGTTTCACATTACTTAATATCTTAGAATGTGATGTTTCTGTATACCACACATGCAACTCTGCAAGGTCTTCATCCAATATACTGACAAAAATATTTGTTTCTCCTTACGAAATACTTCTCGAAGCTCTTTTTCAGTTGTGTAATTCTAATAAAGATTCATACTAGTCCTAGCAAACTAATTTGAATATTCCAATTAACTCCTTATTTAGATTGCTTGGACGGTAAAATATTTTCCTTTTTGTAATTCCTACAAAACCCTGATCGTGAAATTACACGATTTACTATACCTCTTTATGTATTATAAATTACTTTTCATGAATGGTTTGAGATGTCTGTGATATGATTGGTTAACACTCTCTTGATTTAAAGGACTTTTCATGGCCTCGTCAAAGAGATGTTGGTATACGTTGCCATCATATGCACCCAAGGCAGAGCTCAAAATTTCGTCACGAATGTCAAATCCATCGACTATTCCTACAGCATTAGGACGAATTAGTGCTAACAATTCTTCTAGTCGCCTTTGTAATATCGGCACATCTTGAACATTCAAGCAGGAAAACTGTAAGAATTAAAATATTTAAAAATCAGAAAGAATAAATTTGATATATTTGAGAACTTCAATATAATAATTGTTTACGTACTCTCAGAAAGTCGCCTACTCTTTGCAAAATCCAGTGAATTGAATACAACTCACAAAGTTGAAGCAGAACTTGATGAAGGTTTTTAGAAACAGTTTTTAAATTTCTCAAGCCGTTAATAAATGTTTCTACAACAAAAACACGACAATGCGACTCCGCAGCTTGAGCCAGTTCGATGCTGGTTGCGTTCCAAGCATCTTCCTGTGACATTCCACTTTTAATACGGCTTTCCATATTTTCCACAGCGAGCTGAATTTTTCTGTTGATATAAAGTGTTAAAATATAGGGGATAAATATTTAATTAAAAGTTCTATAATATTTCTGTCTGAATTAGGTATATTATAGATTACCCCGCAGCAACTGCTTGATGTGCGACGATAATGCAGGTTAATGTATTCTTCCACGATCTCTTTTTACCTCTTTGAATAGCTGCTTCCAGATATTTTACCGTAGATGGCAGTGATTCATGATTAGTCGCTTGTTTCCACGCTTTTACTAAATATCTTGCCGTCTGAAGAAACAGAACAGTGTTTTCACCTTCATAAGTACACATGGCTGTTAAAAACCCATAAGTTGTTGGTAAATTACTAGCATCCATATATCCATGACCTCCACAAGATAGTCGCAGTTGTTCAATTCCAGCAGCTGCATCCCCAGTTGCTACGGCTTTCAAACAACAAGATAAAGCATGCAACTAGAAGCAAAAGATTTGTTGTCACAATTTTTTCTAAAGTGGCTAAACCAATGTGATAATTCTTTTTTTCTTGCGGAAAAATAAAATAGAATCATTGACGATTCGTAATATAAACATGATAATATGAGAACAGATAAGAATTTAATATCTAAATTCAAAAAATATTTGAGCAAAAGTGTTGTTAAAAAATATAATTTGTAAACAACTTCTTACCTCTGGCAACCTTTCTAGTTCTCCTTGATCCAATTCAGCATTAACATTATTGTACATTTCCCATATATAATCCGCAGCCATAGAGAAAGCAAAGCACGTGGCCAATACAGGGAAAAGTTTGTACTGCTGAGTGACGTAATCAATAATTTGAGTTTCAGGCCTACTAAAATATTATTTCAACTCATAAGTCAATCATTGGCGAGCATAATTCTTACAATAAAATAATTATGTATGAAAAATACTTCAAGTGAAATGTTTGAAATGAAAATATTGATCTTTACTCCATATTTTATGGGAACCGTTTGATAAATTAATTTAGTTATTTAACTTACTCAGCCTTAATTTGACCTTGTTTTCTAACGGCACTATATCTGATCGCAATTGTACAACCCTTGGCTAAATATCTGCTAGCATCACGAACTAAAACAACACGTACAAACATCATAGTGGCATAGGTCAGTTTTGAGTTGGGGGCTTTTTTATATGTCCCATCTTCTAACACCTATGAATGAAAAACTGATTGAAGACAAAATTTCAAAGACAAGTATAAAATAATTCACAAGATCAAATATTTTCAACTTGATATTTTTAAATATAAAAATAAAAAAACCTGAGAATTTTTCATTAACATGTTTTCTCTCGGTATCCTATAGTTCTTAAAAGCAAGAAAACCATTGTTAGTTCCATTCATGCCCAACTTTGTGCCAATTTCTCCAATTTTTATTCCTGGAAACATTGTGTTTATTAATGTGAAAATTCCCGCAAAATAATACGGTATACGTTTATATTCTGTTTAGCTACCTGGAAGTGGTTCGTGAGTTTCTTCATCTCTCAACTGTACGATAAATGGATGTATACCTTTACATTCTCCTTGTGTGTACAGCTGAGCAACCACTACTGCATAATTTGCTGTATGACCCACTGTCAATAAGCAGAGATTTGTAAAAAACTCATCATAACATAAAATTGAAAAATAAGAATATCTTTTTATTCGGAATAATTCATTATCTTTTTCTCAAAATTCATACCAAGAGTTACAATATACAAATAAATCGAGATCGTTTTGAACAAACTCAATCTAAACCAATTAATGACTAATTACAATAATTATAATTCACTGTGCGAGCTTTTATCTTTTAATATTTTTTTAGCTTTAAATTGAATCTAAATTTGGATATAAATGTTAAAAGGTATACGCTTAACTGAATGTATCAACTTACAACCACCAGGCCACCATTTATAAGATGTCAAAGTAGGACTGTTTAGAACAAATTCTTGTGTTGAAGGGTCATAAGTTGACGTTGTTTCCAGGCCTCTGATAAAAGTTCCATGTCCTAATTCCGTCTGTAGAAATCAGTAAAAATTTTATAGTTAAAAAACAATCAAGTGAACTACTTTTAATATTTTAACAAATTTTCAGTTGAAAAGAATTTTTCTTCTTTAAATTGCATTTTCATAATGTCCAAAAAGCTTAAGACGGTTTAGTTTTTTTCTCAAAAATCTTGATTTTACTCACCTGAGCATAAGTACCGATAATACTGCCAAACCAGGCTCTCGTTATCCATTGCGATTGTTGCTCAGGTGTTCCCTGTCCCATAATTGTAGGAATGAACATTACGTAATGTAAACTTAAAGGATTTCCATCTTTCAACATCGCTGATCCGAGCATGCCTCCCAGAACTTGTCTACCAAAATAAATTATCGGATAAAACTTATTTTTCATTTAGAAAGAAGCATTTATCAAGTGAAAAAACTCTGGAAAATTTGTATAAAATTTGTTTATAAAAAGCAAACTAAATTTTTTATCTCTTCAAAAATATACGCATATAAAAAGTTTCCATTTGGAACTTTCTTTTAGGTACATTGCATTACACGCAGTTTTGAGAATCGAGTAAAATTAATATTTTAGCATTTTAAGATATTTAGTGAAGACTTACGAATAAATACTAATATCGCCACCTTTTCCCATGTCTTGATACTCGCGGACTTTCTTAAGAACCAAACAGCTTTTTTGTACTGCATCTTCGTAAATTTCTTTGTGGCTCAGATATTTGGGAGAGATTTTGCCACGTAATTCTGGATCTTTTAAGAAAAATTCCTCTAAAAAGCAAAAATGCAACCATTGTAAAAATTTTAATTTCGACTATTATTTTTAATTACATTAAAATATTTTAATTACTTAAAATCAATATTTCCGACTATTTACGTTTCCGATTTCCTATTGAAATTGTATTCAACAAATAAAAAGAAATTCAGGAAGTTACAAGATGCTATTTTTAAAAAATTTGAAAATTTATATGAAAGTTAATAATTTAAATTTAAAGAATTTGAAATACATTTATTGCAATTTTTAAATGAAACCAATTCTTAAATTGAACGCTGCTTATTATTTAAATTATATAATTTAAATATCATAGAGATAAGAGCTTAGCGAAGGATTTACTATGCTCAAATTACACATATAAAAGTGTATGCAATTCAATAAAACTATTTATAATATTTGAGTATAAGAAATGGACAAATACTCTACGATTTCACAAAAAGTCATTTGTGATTATGTGATTGCTACAAGTGACTCTTACCGTTACTCATGATCTCTCTTAGAGTGAACTTTGGATTCGTCAACGTTTTCATAAAATAATTCTAGAAATTACTGTAAAATAATTTCTTAAAAATGTTAACGCAATAATATTCGTAATTTACGCTTGAAGTCGCCCAAAAAGTATACATTTTTTCATTATCATTCATTTGTATCTACTAATCAAATAAAAATATCTCAAAAACCAATAAAGCGATGAAGAGTTATTTGAACTTTTCAAGTCTATATATATTTTTTCCACTATCACTGATATCTTCCCTTTAATGGAAAAGTTTAGCAAAAGTTTTGAAAGAATTTCTAAATTTCCTAAGATTTGCAGATTATTAAACTGATATTCTGTAGACAGTTTGTAGAATGACTTAACACGTTCATAGAGTAAAAAATGATTATATATTCGCTTTCTCCTTGACTTTTGACTTCTGACATTGCAGATGAAAAAAATCATATAATATTCAAAACGATTTTGAAAATTAATGCAATAAGATTTTTTATTATTAAAAATTAATTATCTACATAATAAAAAAATAGTATTTATTACGAATTTTCAAAATTCCATAACGAAGATATAAAAATCCATCAAGAATAAACAAATGACTAAAAATTTATCAAGGCTTAATCTTATCATATTTTAACTACATACCTGTTTCTCGACGTTGGGCAGTTTTAGTAGCATTACCATCTAACAAATGAGTCAATTCTTCAGGATCAAAAGTACATTTCTCCCGTTCCCGTTGCAAATCTTCATTGATTTTTGTCATTTTATAGGTCGGTTTGTTTGTAGGAAGTTGAATCAAACAACTTTAGAATGAAATAGATGTATTAAACTTTTCCGCTTTCACTACACTAACACAACCTTTTATGTGACAGACGTCACTTGCATCAACAGACAACACTATTAGCAATCTGTGTTGCTTTAGAAACACTATGTCTGTCTTTTCCGTCCAGTTCGTGAGATGTCACTTATAACTATGATTTTTGGTATTTTATTGTTAGTTGCAATATCCCATTGCGCAGTTGGATTGAGATGGCCTCAGCGCACTTCATTCCTTTCCAAAAGATCAGCCACAGAAGATCCTAATGAGCGGCACAATTCATTCAACAAGATACAAGATATGAGACAAAAAGTCGCGCGCATGCGCTCTGTTGTTATTGAAATATCTTATTCAAACTTGTTCAAATTTTTGTAGATGATTCACATGTCATGATAAAATGCAACTACCGTACATAATATAAACATATACATATGGATTTAACATGATAAATGGCATCAATGACAACTTCAAAACGTAACCAAACGTAACCTACAAATTTTATCTTCTTTATTTGTTCTTGGTTTTACGCATGATGTGGATTGTGGTTTGTGGTATTCACAATTTAAAATGTACGAGATATTTTCAAAAAGATTACGATCAGCTGACTGCTACATGATTCATGCACATGTGATCCATGTGTGTAACGAGCGACGCTAATTCGCTCGTATTTACGCAAGATGGCAACACCTCTCGAGTTAAGTTTGCGGGAAATTATAAATTTAGTTACTCCTATCTTTAATCATTTTATTCATTTAATTAATATTTTAATACTAATAAAGATTTATTGTTGGACTTCTGGTGCAAGATATAGAATAGTTTTCAATTCACGTTTTGTCCTGGATCAGCTATCTAAAGAAAGATTATAAAAGTAATTAAATTAGAGATAGAGTTACTAACTCTTGAAAGTTAAACTGAGTTTTCTCACGTTTTTTAAATATTTAGTTTATAGTTAAAAGGAGTCGGTGCGATGAGAGGGCTTCAGAGAACCCTGCATGCGCACGTTAGAGTATAAGGACCTTTTGTAAGTCTATTATAAATATTTTGTACAATACTTTTAAGTTTACATTAGAGGCAAGTCTGAATATTAGGTTCGAAATAAGCGGCATGTAATAAAAAGCGCTAAGAAATGAAATCATTATCCATAATTTATCCGAATAGTTTACAGATCTGTCACACTAGGGCTGATAGCGGCGAGACATAGACCTAAATGTTTAGGTGACATTAAATACGAAACGCGAGTTTCGAATAAAGGGTGAGATATGAAGCATTAAGTATTTTTCCTAGAACATATTAGTATACATGAGTACAGGGAGCGAGTCTACCCTTTTTTCGAATCTGAAACTTTCTGGTCAGCGAGCCTCAATAAGGTATATAGTAGTAGTTTTGTAAATCGTGTGTGAGTTGAATAATCTCAATCCTGATCTCAGTCTTGATTTTACTCGTCTGAGTTGATAATCTCGCCGTCTTGAACTCATACGTAACTTCGTCAATCCGGACTTAGCCGATTTTTATTGAATATAAATAATATTGATTAAAGTCAATTTTAAACGAGCCGATAATTTTCTTTATTTAAAAACATTCATATCTCCCGGTTTATTTCAATAATTTGACCGACGCGAACCCACCTATCAACTCCTATCTCTTCTGTCGCACCTGCGCGGCACGTAACAATGTGATGCACAAAACTGCCCCCGCTTTTTGTTACTGCGCAAGCGTCACAATCCGCGCGTCTATTTAAAATGCAAAATATGCTTCTCATAATTCTGTAAGAAACCAAAATTAATTATTTCTTTTGTTATAAATTTTTATTATTGTTAATTGAATGTATTTGATAATAATACTACGTCTAAATTGTATTTTATTTCTTTAAAGTGTAATATTAGTGCATTGTTATTATCAACTACATTTAATTATCAATAATAAACGTTTCCTACAAAATAGAATCACTATTATTTAATTTCTTAAAATAACCTCCAGAATTACTGCCAACCTGTCTTTACTTGACTAACAGGCTATGACAGACTATTTTCATTATATTTTCATCGGAATTTATTACCAGGGTCATCTGTCACAAAACTTGTAAGTGAATTACCTATATTTATATGTAAAAACCATATTACAGTGTTAAAATTCCGTTAAAAAATTAGCTTATGTCACGTTCAGAAACCGTATTACTTCGAAAAGATTAAGTATGAAAACACGTGACAAATCATCTCTCATTACATGAACTAAATACATATAACATATCTATAACTACGTAATTAAAAAACTCTCTAAAAAAATGATAAATAGAATTCCTGAAATTCCAAGTCATTCCGAAACAATCCAGAAAACGTTTTGTATTTAGTTTGATGAAATACGGTGAAAAATAAATCCGATTCAATTCGAGGGTACAATCTGAATGAATCTGAACCAATCCGAACCAAGTTTTCAATCTTAATCAATACAAATCGATCTGAGCTCGGATTGATCCACGCCGGATTTTCAATCAGAATCAATCCGAATCATACTGACCTCGGATTCATTCGGATTAAAAAATCTGTTTTGATCAATCTGAGCTCGTATTGATTCGGGTTAAAAACTTGGTTCAGATTGAACCGGAATGAATCGGATTGAGTCGGATTTATTTTTAACCTTTTCTCTTCAAACAAGATACAAAACGTCTTTTGGATTGGTTGGGAATGACTCGGAATGGTTCGGAAACAAATTCCGGAATGTCTCGGAATAGCTCTGATTCGTTCGTAATGAATTTGAATCCGAAACTGTTGCCAGGGAAGGTTTACACAATCATGAATAACAGCCCTCATGACAATGGGATTTTGCGGGATATCCCATTTATGTTTCAGGATATTCTGTTTATGCCTCTGGGATATCTATAGAAAATTACCGGGATATCCTACGAGGCTAAAATTTCAATATATAAATTTCTCGGATATCTGTTGCAAAACGGTTCTCCCTAAAATATTATGACTTCATCATGACCCAATTCTTCAAATTGAGGGATTTTACTGCAAAGCCGTGACTGCCATAAAAAAACTATTGCGCTGCACTGAAACCTTTTAAATGAATTATCCTGATTTATTTTCCACCATCCAACGTTGGTTTCAGTGTTGGTCCAACCTAGGGTTGGATTTAGCATGGGGCCAGCGGGGCCATGGCCCCGGGGTATGCACCAGTTGAGGGCCTCCACGGCCTCCACCAATGCGATGTAACTACTTTTGCAAATAAAAAATCGCGTAAAGCTCCTCTAGTTTAGAACTTCATAGCGTTTAGAAGTAAGCACAATCATAAAAAACATACAAAAATTACTATGGAATTTTATTTTTCCGAGATTAAAAAAAAATTTAGAATCACTGTAGAACAGTGTTGCCAGATTAGGGGTTTTTCCACTAGATTTAGGGGATTTTTTGGTCCTTTAGTGAGAAATTTAGGGGGGAAATTCTTTAGTGGGAAAATTTAGTGGTTTTTTTTAGGGGTTTATATCATTTTATTTTAAAATCTCTAATATCCTCCAATCACCGTAATTGTTTAATTTGAAATAAGCCAAGTGATTGGTTGTACTTTCTAACTGAATATTAACGCTCAATTTCATTAGTTTATTGTACAAGTGTGTTGTTATAACCAATCACAAGTTATCTTTCCTTTAAATACTCAAGAAAATTTCTTGAAAAAAGAGCCATATTTATAATATTCTTTGATTTCGTCAACACTTTTAAAGGCATTAGCAGCGATTAAATATTAATCAATATAATTTCTCATTATTTACTGTTTTGAAATAAATTCCTAATTTTAAAAACGCGCGTCATTAAACGTTAGGTTAGGTACATTCATGTAGATTACACAGATTTTTTTTCCAGCTTTAAATTCGCACCAGTTACATCGCGTGCCGCAGACCGCCTCAAATTCAACATGCCTCGAGAGAATTGCTGCAGTGTCGCCATTTTGTAATATTTTTCTGCAAAAATTTTTTGTAATATACTTAAATATATGCTCAATAACTATCCCAAATATTATTTCTCTATCACCTTTCCTTCCGCCCAAAAAAAATTGTCAAAAAAACGCTTTTTTAAGGCCCTTACAGTGGTGTCCCCTTAAGGGGGTCGTCTACCTTCGCGGTTTCAAAAAATCGAATTTTTTTTTTTTTGCTTATTTTGAATCTAGACACTATAAGAAACACGCGTTATGAAGGATTTATTCGAAAACATGCTGGTTCAAATATTACCGACCTCATCATTTATCTTTAAACGCGTTTTCTTGAAAGTAGTGTTTTTTAAAATTGTTGGCACGATTTTGACGGAACTATCGAAGATATTGGAAATCTGTAAATTGTTTCGTATTCAAAAAATGTCTCACTACCATTAGACACGAGCTTTTTAAACAAAAATTTTTTTTCAATTTGTTACAGCTTTTTTAAGCTAGAAAAACAGAGTAGAAAATAGAACTTTTTTTCAAATCGCTGCCATTTTATTAAATTTTAAAATCTTTCAAAAAGCTTATGTCTTATCGTAGTCGGATTAGTAAAAAGTAAAAAAATATGATTGTTTTCATGTTTCAAGGTTCTGAAGCTGAGAAATCGTGCCACAAAGTCTACTATGTCGCGCCGGCAGAGATCGATTCAAGGACGCGTCAAGGCCAGGATAACGAAAAAAAAAAATATATATTTTTTTTTAAATTTTAATAATGTACTAATTAAATAAAAAAAACTTTGTGTCAATATCATGTGTAGTTTTTTCGCAATCCATCGTAAAAAATACGCCCGAAATTCAGGCGTGAAGGTAGACGACCCCCTTAAACGTCGTTCCTGGGGAATATAATAGGGATATCGAAATTACGGCCTCGTAGGATATCTCGTTAATTTCTTATAGATATCTCTGAGAAATCCGCATCAGGGACATAAATGGGATACCCTATGGAATCTCATTGCTTCAAAAGAACCCTGGCGAAAGTTTCGGAAAGGAATTCAATCCGAATGAATCCCAAAATCTATTTCCGAACCAATCCGAAAAACGTTTTGGATCTCGCTTGATGCAAATCGGTTAAAAATCAATCTAATACATTCCAGTTCAATCAAAAACTTCAGTCCAAATCAATCAACATCTCCATAAAATAATTCTACACTTTACAATAAAATAACTTCTTAAAAATGTTTTACGTTCGGATTCACCCAAAAATATACATTTTTTCATCGTCCTTTTATGTAAAAAATTTAGCAAAAGCTTTCATAGAATTTATAATTTTTTTAGATTTGCAGATCCTGCAGACAATTTTTTTTGCAGTTTCAGTTACTTTAAACCCTAAAGTATGATGTATAAACCTCCCTGTACTTCAGATGATATTGAAACGTGATAAAAAATGAGATTTGCCGCAAGGGATCGAGCGCGCGGATAAAGCATCTGGCACTTCGAGTTAATCAGTGACCCTGAAAACTATGGAAAACATACGCAACTTGCAAAATGTTTCAATAACTGACAAAATTTATTTATAAAAATTGTGTAAACAAATTGTAAATGTCAAAATGGTTCCAGATTTGTAATCATTGACCTTGAAAACTATGGAAAACATGCAACTTGCAAAATTTTTCAATAATTGAGAAAATTTATTTATAACAATTGTGTAAACAAATTATAAATGTCAAAATGGTTCCAGATTTGTAATCAGTGACCTCAAAAACTGTGAAAAACATATGCAACTTGAAAAATGTTTCAACACTTGAGAAAATTTATTTATAAACATTGTTTAAACAAATTAATTTTATAAATTTTATAGCAGATTCGTGATCAGCGACCCAAAAAACATATAATGCGATATTCAAGTTGTGAAAAAATAATGTTTATCACCATTCTTATGATGATGATAGTGATAATTTTTTGCAAAATCTTTAACTGCGTTTTTCTCAAAACTGTGTTTTTTGAACTGGTGCCCACGATTCCGGCCCGTCTACTTGGCCGATTTGCCTACTTTTTTTCTTTAAATGTTCAGAAAACACCTGGCTATGGAATGACCCATGACCATTACTGTAAGTTAATATTTAACAACGTTATGACACAATTATTTACAAAAAACAGGCGAAAAAAAATGAAAAGTTGCACTGTTTGTTTATTTATGAAGATATTTTTTTGGTCAAGGGCCATGAGATAGCCATTCATATGTACTTCAAAATGGAGAAATCGTGGGCACCACTTTTAAACATGGCGTCCTATGGTCCCCTTCTACACCAGATATTAACAAAAATTAACCTAAATTTTTTTATACTCTCCATAACATGTACTAAAACGTACAAAAATATTTTAACTACAGAATCAAAATTTGTGCAAAAATAAAATTCTTGAAAAAAAGGCCATTATTACCATAGTACCCCCTTAACACTCAAAATCAATCATAATGAATCCGCGCTCGGATTGATTTTTGACCGATTTACATCAAAAGAGATTCAAGAAGTTTTTCAGGTTAGTTCTGAATGATTCGGAGACAGATTTCGGAATGCCTTGGATTTCATCTGATTGAATTCCAATCCGAAACTTTTGCCAAGTTGTGAAATAGAGGAATGGTCGGGTCACCCAGGGGAAATTCTTAAAGTCTTAGACGAGACTAGCATTCCAGTACATGAGCTTAATACTACACCTTGATATTGGTGGTATTTTTCAAGATCAGAGTGTTAAACGCTATGTACGTTCTTCTTAGTGTTCTATTCTTGTTGTGCCTTGGTAAGGTTTCCGTTGTAGCACTCAAGGTACCCCAAGGTATTCTTTAATCCGCTTTAATTCAATAAGCTTCGTCTTAAGACTGTTTGAGGACTTAGATGAAATCAACATATAGTTACCACAAGGGAAAAGTACATATGGAAGCTCCAAAGTATGACGATGGTGCATATTTAAACGGAACTCGGAGACGTTTATACGAGCCGCATCCGACCAATCTGCTCCAAAAGACGTCCTCAAACATTTTCGACAAAATTCATTACCCGCGGTGAAGATCTTCGATCACCTTACTACTTTGGACTAGTTCGTATTAAATACGATTTTCTCCAAGTAGGTAAAAGGTAGGCTCTATTTCCTCGAGAAAATTCATGAGTGTCGAGTTTCATTCAGTGTTGGTTAAAATGTCTTTCAGGAAAATCAAAAAAAAAAAATAGTAACTAGTACAAGCTGTGAGAAGTTTTATCGTAATGTGTGATTGTTGAATTCTTGTACTAAGGTTTTCTGAAAGTAAATTTTTCACTTCTTAGAGACTGCGATCTTTAAAAAATTGAATAAAAATAAATATATGATAAAATATGATGATTTGGAATCAGTGGATTATGTATCTTGACTTTTCTAAAATGTTGGAACCCTAAAAAAATTAAATTAACTTTTGGAGATAATTTTTGCTAATTTCATTCAGTTTAGATTTTTTGAGAATGGGCTTGTAAAACGTAGTCACTTATAAGTATTTTTATTGGTATCTCTAAACAAAAATTTAAGGAGGTAGTATACATTTATTTAGCGTTTTTTCACAATTTTTTTTTATAGTAAAATTTATTTCAGTAGATTAATGATTTGTTATATGATAATGTACATATTGAAGAGTACAAAAAAAAATTTTGTTTATTTTTATTTAAATCTGGCGAAGATATGGCAGCCTAAAAAAATTCCTTTTTGCCGGCGACCACGAATTCTGAACTTTGGAGCACCTGAAAGCAAAAATACAAAATGATTCTTGAAGAGTAGATGAATGGCTATAGCTCGTAGTAGAATCATAATTTTTAATTAATAATTAAAAAATTTTTAAAACAATTACAGTCGTAAAAAATGGGGAAAAAAGTTTCCACGTTTCAGATGCTCCAAAGTTCAGAAATAGTGGTCGCCAGGAAAAAGGAGTTTTTTTCAGGCTGCCATATCTTCGCCGGATTTAGATAAAAATAAACAAAACTTTTTGTTTGAACTCTTCAATATGTACATTATTATAAAACAAATAATTAATGTAGTGAAATAAATTTTACTATAAAAAAAAATTGTGAAAAAACGCTAAAGTTTTAGAAATTGCAAATATATGTTTGTTCCAAATGTTATATTAGAGGATTTTTTTCAATAAAAATACGATTTGAAATGAGGTTTTTACACTTATAAACCTTTTACGGTAAAGATTTAAATATTACAAATATTAATACTTTGGAGTTTTGAATTTATTTTTCAAATTATTTTTGCTCAAGTTGCAAAGGATTCGAAACAATCTAACACATGAATTTTAATATTAGCTATTTTTTAAAAATTGTTGAGTTTTCTTTTCTTTGAGCTTTAGAATTCAGGATTGATAAATAAGCTCATTACGAGTCATTCTCAGACCTTAATTCTTTAATTTTTTTAGTTCTTTCCAGTATTTTTATTTCGTATATTATTTATTCGTATTTTTAATGTCAACACTTTTAAACTGAAAGGCATTCAATTCTGGAGATTAGTATATAATATTTTTCTAAATTCCTTCATTAAAAAATCTAATTTGTATTTCAGTTAAGCATGACTGTGATAACAGGACCTCATTTTGCCCCCTATTCTTGGGGGTCTCATGGGAGTGGTTTTGGCAACCAGACAGTGGTAGATAAAGTACCACCAGACATGCTTCACTTGGTTGATCCTCACTGGTACCAGTTTCCACCAATGAATCCACTATGGCATGCAATTCTTGGTTTCATCATTGGTTGTTTGGGTGTGATCGCTGTAGCTGGAAATGGAATGGTGATCTTCATCTTCAGCACTACTAAATCACTTCGAACTCCAAGCAACTTTTTCGTCATCAATCTTGCTTTCTCTGACTTCTGCATGATGTTTTTTATGTCGCCACCTATGGTAAGCTTAATCCTCAGTTAATGAAAGTCGAGTACTGCTGGAAAGTCGTGAAAAATCATAATCACAACTTTAAAAAATATTAGTATCAATACATATTCTAAGAGTAAAATTTTCACCGGTTTTGTTCTCGACCGGAAAAAAAATTAAAAACAAAAAATGTCTTTTTCAATAACAATTACTGTTGTTCAATGTTTCATGCAATTTTATATTTTTAATTTTTTTCTAGGTAAAGTAAATATTGTTCTCCCAGAATATGTATTGTTTAAGATTTTTTAAAGCGGTGTTTAATTATGATTTAACAGTAATTCCCCGCTGCCTTGCTCGATTCCTTTTAGAGTTGAAGATTAATTTATTTGTTCTTCAAACAGAAAATAATGAAATATGGTGAATTTTTCAGGTGATTAACTGCTACTATGAGACGTGGGTGTTTGGTCCATTCTTGTGTGAGATATACGCTTTACTTGGTTCTCTATTTGGATGTGGCTCCATTTGGACAATGTGTATGATTGCTTTTGATAGGTACAATGTAATAGTGAAAGGTTTGGCTGGGAAGCCCTTAACAATCACCGGTGCAATTATACGCATAATTGGCCTTTGGGTCTGGGCCATTATTTGGACTATTGCGCCAATGTTTGGATGGAATCGGTAATATATCAAAATGTTCATTAATATATCACAAATCATATCTATACTTTGAATTTAAAACCTCTTAAAGTTTTAAGTAATGACATTCAAAAATGATACTCTAATTTAGGAATATTTGAATCGATTAAAAATTCAGTTGCACCCCTCTCCAAGCCACAAAATTTACGATTGCATAAACATTTGTTACAGGTATGTACCTGAAGGTAACATGACAGCTTGCGGAACTGATTATTTAAGTAAAGACTGGTTCTCGAGGTCTTACATCCTTGTATACAGTATCTTCGTATACTATATGCCGCTTTTCCTTATCATATACAGTTACTATTTTATCATCTCAGCTGTATCTGCTCACGAAAAAGCAATGCGCGAACAGGCCAAAAAGATGAACGTAGCTTCTCTACGTTCATCTGACAATGCAAACACAAGTGCTGAGCATAAACTCGCAAAGGTAATTAATTGTTTTTTTCACTCAGAAAACTGTCCTCTTGTAGATTACACTTTTTAATCATTTTTTATGGACCTTCTTTAATAAAATAAAATTCACAGGTGGCTCTAATGACAATATCACTATGGTTTATGGCTTGGACGCCTTATTTAGTAATAAACTATGCAGGCATCTTTGAGGCTGCAAGAATTAGTCCCTTATTCACTATCTGGGGTTCTGTTTTTGCTAAGGCAAACGCTGTCTACAATCCAATTGTATATGGTATCAGGTAAGGAAGCTACTTTCTAAAGAAAGACATTTTAAATCAGATCAGTTCTAAAAACGATTTTCATAATGTTTACAGTCACCCGAAATATCGTGCAGCACTTTTCCAGAGATTCCCATCTCTCGCCTGTTCAGGTGAATCTTCTGGTGGAGATGCAGTTTCTACCACTTCCGGTGTAACGACGCTGACGGATGGTAAAAAAGAGGCTGCATAAAACACAAGAATTCTTTTCTCTGGTGACGAGGTGTCACAATAAAACATCTCTAGAAGAAATTGCGAACTAAAAGGACGAGCGTACAAGAAAGAACGCAAAATCCAATCCGACCTGAAACATAATGAAGTGTTCTTAATGGAAAGAAAGCGATTTGTTGGTTCAGAAAACACTCATATCTACTTTCAAATTAGACACAAATTGTAAATATTAAATTTAATGACAGCTAATGAATGTCTAAAATTGATAAATGAGAACTGAACCACATTCGTTATTGTTGAGCGTAAAATAAAAAAAGGGAAATCACATATTCGAAATTTTTACAATAACAATAAGTCGCCAAAAAAGGTGGTTTACAACGATAAAAGTAATGAAAACGAGTGAAAAGTATTGATTTATATTAAAAGTGCTTCTAAAATTTATATATTGATCTTGGTACTGAAATCAATGAGGTATGTAAGAAATTTTTAGGAAAACTTTCTTTTTACTTAAAATTTGTTCATGAACAATGATATATTCTTATATCAAAAAAATTTTGATTACTAAATGTTTGAAATGATTTTGAAAAAGAATATTTGTTTTTTACTTGCACATTATATAATGAGCATTTTCTATAATTACACTATTATTAAATTTATGATACGTTTTCGCACCACAATTCGAGTCATCTACAATCGAAAAATAGTATGATTTACGAAAATACTCATTTTGCTGTGCGAGTCACATATTATGTGAACTTAAGTAATAGAAGAATCTTTGCATTTCGATTTATATATTACTCTTAAGCTTATCCAATTACTGTGTCATCTGGTGATATTGTATCTGCAATTAATTTTGTAAGTTTAAATAAACCCTATACAATTAGTTAATTCGCGTTTGCTAATTATTACTTTTATTTCAGGAGTGATTCAGTGATTATTTCAGGAGGATCACTATTTATAGGTATTTTATTACAGAGATAGATGCTTTTTTAATTTTTTGATACATTTAAAATCATCCAGACGGCTAAAGATAATAAATTATCTATATAATTTATGTACAAATTTTTAAAAGTAAATATAATTAAATTCTTATACCTGCACAAGACTGCTTTACACAAGATTGTAAAATATATTCAAAATTAGATAAGTCCAATAACACTTTCATTTCATATTAAGAATTTTAAACACAGCTTTCATGATCATGAAGCTTTAGAGGATTTATAAATATTATGCTTTGCTATTTGTTGAACCAGTATCAGCATTTGGAGCAGAAGCTGCAGCTGCTGGTGTAGCAGCTTGTTCCGTCTCTCCACATATAAGGAACGGCAGTTTTTCTTTAAGGGCAGCTCTGTACTTGGGATGACTAGAAAATAGATATAAATTTTTAATATTTTTTTTGAAATGTAGTCGTTTAGTTAACAACTCTCCAGAAAATAAATTAAAGGCGTGCGTGTTTAAGTGTTTAACGATTTCTTCGCAACTAAGGCAAATATCATACAAACAAATGATTTTCTATGAAGTAATTTTTTTTCAAACGTCTAAGCTTTAACTTTAATTTTCAGACGTAAGTACGCAATAATATAATTTAAAATAAATTTGAAAAGATTTACATTTATACTGACCTGATTCCGTAGACAATTGGATTGTAGATGGCATTAGCTTTGGCGAAGAGAGAACCCCAAATTGTGAAAAGTGGAGTGATTGCTTCTCGATTGAAAATCCCCGTATAATTGATTACTAAATATGGTGTCCAGGCCATAAACCATAACGATATAGTTGTTAAAGCGACCTGCATCAAAATTATTATATATTATGTATTTTTTACAGTGTTATTATCCGTGTATTGGTGTCAATGAACCGATGAAAACGTTTAAAAAATTATTATTAACCGTACCTTTGCTAATTTAGCTTCAGCACTTGGACCGGAATTATCTCCAGAACGCAAAGAGGCTACATTCATTTTTTTAGCTTGATCTCTCATGCCTTTTTCATGAGCTGCTACTGTCTATACACATGAAAACAATTATTATTTACAACCAAAAATATTAAAGAAAGTTTATAATTTTTCATATATAAGGGAAAATACAACTTACCGAAACGATAAAATAATAACTGTAAATGATAGTAAAGAGTGGTGTGTAGTAAACAAAAACAGAGTAAACCAGGATGTAGGACTTTGATGCCCAATCTTTGGCAAGATAATCTGTGCCACATGCAGTCATGTTGCCTTCAGGAACGTATCTAGATTTAAAAAGAGCCTAATTTTAACTAAGATAATTAAAGTAATGATGATGATCGATTCACTAATTAAAGAAAAATTACCTGTTCCATCCAATCATTGGAAATATAGTCCATAGTAATCCAAATAACCAGATCCCCAAAATTTCCACTATTGCCCTTTTGATTGTAAAAGGCGTACCATTCATGCCCTTTTGTGTGGAATTTATTCATATTTATTTCATTTTCGATAGCATATAGTATATATATATATATGTAATATATTTAGAAAATATATTATATATTTTATTATTTTGCTACTTTGACTTTACCTTAACGATGACATTATAGCGATCAAGAGCAATTGCTGTCATCGTCCAGATCGAAGCACATCCACATAGTGATCCAGTCATTGCATATATATCACACATCAAAGTACCTAAAAATGTAAACTTGATACCAGTTAATTATTTTTTGTCTATTAATTTTTTAGATAATTTGTATCTTACCTAAAACCCAAGTTTCGAAGTAACAACTTATGACCATAGGGGGACATTGGATCATCATCATCAAAAAATCGGAAAAAGCCAAATTAATTACTAGAAGATTACTTGGTGTCCTCAGAGCTGGGGTCAGTAAAAATACATATACTACCACACCGTTTCCGAACCATCCTATTATTCCCAAAATAAGCATAACGACGCCCAAGCATTTATGCCATAGTGGATTCAAAGGTGGAAACTGGTACCTATTTACTCATAAAATATTATTCAAGAAAGTATGAGAAGTAAAATATCACATCAATGATTGTAGGGATTATTAAGAAAGTAAATGAACATAAATTAATGGAAACTTTAAAATTATGAAACATACCAGTGGGGATCTATTAAATGGAGCATATCCTCAGGCACTTTGTCAACAACGGTTTGGTTATTGAATCGCATGTACTGTCTCGCAACATGAGGTCCCAAAGTTGTTGTAAGTAAGGTTGTAAGTACTGTTGTAGTGGTCGATGTTAATTCATTAACCGATGATAATTCCGTGCCTAATATGAAGCTACTATTGGCATCTTGCCTAGCAATCTCCAAATGAGTTTCCATCTTTTATAGGCAAGAATATAACACTGGATTAATTAATTCATTCATTTTCGATAAGATGCGTTAGTTGAGAAATTACGTACTGAGGTTTATTCGATATTTTAGGGGCGATCTTGAACCAAGGAAAGAGGTTCTCTTCCGAAGACGGGAGATGTTTTCAGTTTGCAAGACATCAATGCTTTGTGGTACTGAGTTGATAGAAACCAGCACAGCAGCATAGTTGGAAGAGTTGCTTAATATACCTTGACTTTATATTAGACACTTATTTAATAAAATATTTAAATGAAACCTTGAAAACTTACTTTTCATGTCTTGGTTTGTAAATGATAAGTAGAGTGAGATTGTATTATAATGTACTGTCATCTTTAATTTTGCACAATCTTCTTTGAAGTTCGTATTCAGATTGAAATGAGATGCAAATCTAGTTTAGGTAATCGATTTAAGAGTTCATGTAAAGGGCTTTTACATATTAATTTATTTTCGCTTTCGTGTTCAAATTAAATGGAACTTTCTTTTATTGTTTTTTTGTATTAAAATAGAAATTCCTTTGGAATTTATTTTGGCAATCTCTTTTCAATTATTAAGTTACACTGCAGATGGAGGAAGATAACTTATAATTTTCATTCAGCAATAATGAAATTGAAATGTATAAAATTTTTAAAGATAAAAGAACATTTTGATTCAACCATTTTTAAATAGAATGAATTTGGATGTGATGCTCATAAAACTAAATAAAAACACAGCTTGTTTCTTGAAATTCAGAATATATTTCCTCATAAAGTATTTTTGAAACAATCTTAATTTATTATAGTTACTTAATACTACGTGCTATTGACCGAATATGTTGACTACGACCTTCTTGCATGGCAGCTTCTAATTCATGTACCAAATGGAGTAAATTAGAGGGATCTGATTGAATGAATACGTGTTCGACTTCTTTTGAGGTTTCTGAACTTTTAAGAGAAAAATCTAACGTCACTAATGGAACTGCCTGATTTAATAATGACCTTGAAGCAATCTGCAAAAAATTATTTTCGACTTTAAAAGTTTCTAAGATTGTTAAGAAATTGTTTTAAACTATTCGATTAATGACTAAAATCGATCCATTATGAAGTTTAAAATCAGACAATGTTAAACTTTTGGATTTCATACCTGAGCTTCAAACCTCCATTCCATGTCCTGATACTGAGGTGATTTAGAATTGATAGCAGCAAGAGCTTTTGTTATATCATTTTTTTTTACTGAATATAGTTTACTGATCAAAGATTCTTGTTCTTCGGTAAAGCCCAACGCAACAACTGAATCTCGAAAATCGTTGGCATTCAACTAAATATAAAAAGAGTTATTTACTTACTTACTTACTTTTAAAAAAAGATTACAAAAAGTAAAGATTTGTTTGAGAAATATTAATTACCTTATATCTACAACTTTCTAACAAAAAATGAACCAGGCCTTGCACTGAATTTTTGATAACTTCTGGTTCAACTTCCAGTTTCACTGTAAATAATTTTCACATCATATCATACACTTATTTATTTATAGATATATTGATTAACATGTGGTTTTGAGCAATAATAATATAGAATGCAGCTATCACGTGTATCTTAGAAAACGAATTAAAGATACCATTTCCATGGTTAAAGATGATTTTTTTAAAATACTTCTATATGATTTTAAATAAATTTTACACCAAAGACGCAATAAATGAAATAAATTAAAACTTATAACACATTATTTATAATACATTATAGGATCATTTCTACAAAAGCAAACAAAGTGAGGTCAAAATTGATTAGCGTTATACATATATCTCATGAGGATGTCAATATTCCTAACCTCAAAAAAAATTAAATTTATTTTCCAAACTTACGAGCGGCTGAATTGTAAATCTTCAAGTTTGGTCCTTTTTGCAGATAATCAAAAACTAATTTGCAAAAGTCCTGTAAAACTAAATAAAAAAGACAATTACACTTTCGAATAATAAAAGAGACACACAAAATCATAATTTTTACCCTGTGGTGTCTGCTGGGTTAAAAACAACAAATGCTGTTTATGAGCAGGCTTTAAAATTAGCAACATGCTGACTTATGGTTGAAAATATTAAAGTACGCAAGAAAGGACTTTTAGTATATTTTTTATATCTATTTTTGTTCACGAAAAGTTGACAGTTCAGCCATGTTTTTTGGTTTGTCAAAAGTATCAAGTCAAAACTGTCAAAACACATGTCGGTCCTATTGATTAAGTGGCTCCGTCACACGGTCATCCTCAGCGATATGCAAAGTTGACTTATGTGAGAAGTCACCGAGCTAAATGTAAACATATTAGATGTAAAGTTGTAAACAGTTTTTAAATTTCTTTTTAATATTTTAACTTCCAAAATGCCTCAACGACTAAATGTTGTATGTTGCTATTCCTGTCGAATGTACCAGGTAAATACCAAATATGAAATGCCTTTAAAGTTAATGGACATTTATTTAATCTATTATAGATATTGCGAATATATAATCGCATAAATATAACTATGTATACATAAGTTTATTTATGTTGACAGGTGCACATTTTCAAAAAGGCTAAAAAATGGGAATGTAAAGTTTGTGGAGAAAAACAATCATTTGCAAAAGTAAAAATTATACTTTTATTAATATTTACACATAGATAATTAGAAAAAATCTTGCAAAATTTCCGAGAAAATCCCCGTGTTCTTTTTGGATTGGATTTGCATGAGTCAATCAGCGTAAATTAATTAATTAATACGAGTATATACAACAGGAAATCGAAAATCTTTATGGATTTTGTCGAAGAATATGGAATTCCTCGTAATTTTCTTTACCTTCTGTAAATGTTATCCCAATAAGTAACACGTAACACTGCAGGATTTTTTTAATTAGTAAAAATATCTTAATTTATTTATCAATTGTTTTTATTAAGTCGAAATGAATACAACTTGAATATTTGAAATTCTAGATATTTTTCGAAGGGTCTGGAAGGGATTGTCGTTTAGCAGTTCAGAATCTGAATTTTGCAAAATCTAATGAGCCTCCAGAACCAGAACAAAATTATAACAATTACTCAAGTAATACTAGTGAAGAATTTTTTATCGAATCAGATTTATCCTCACCACAAAGAATAGAAACAGATTTTCCTCGTAATAACACTTTTAGTAATCACAATTTATTTCCTTTATCTGATAATTGTAATGACTATTCAAACGCCTGTGATGTACGTGAATCTTTAGAAAATGAATTTCTGGAGAAAGAATTTGAAAGTAATTATTTGGATATAAGTAAGCTACCTTCGAAAAATCCGTTGCAAAAGTACATTGACTTAAAAAATAAAAATTCAGAAAGAGAAATAGGAAATGAAGATAAAGAAAATATTTCCAATACCCCGGAACCCAAAAAGCGATACATTGAGCAAGATGGAGATGATTTTTCAGTACCATCAAAGAAGGTTAAGAAAGAAACTACTTTTGATGATTTAATTGATGAATCCGATAGCGATAGTTCAACAAAATCTGAAACTATGAAATTTACACCAAATAGTAGTATGTTCGAAAGTAACTGCGATATCGATTTTTCTCTTGATTTTTAATCAACACTGAATGAATCAATATTGATAAAAAAGTTACTTATTAAAATATTTTTTATTAAGATAAATAAATTAGAGAATTACTTGTTTTTTTTTTCAGATATAAAAACGATAATAAATAGAAAAGAGAAATAATTTTTAATAAATACAGATGATAAAGAGAAAGAGTTTAGAAATATTTTGGTTTAAAATTGAACTTTTTACTAGAAATTAATTTAGAACATATTACTAGATATGTAAACATGTAAGTGCTGTTTATAAATGAATATAGGATATTTTATTTGTATTACTTTTTTATACTTCAAATAAAAAATATAAAAACAATGCTTTATCCGATTTTAAATATGAATTATTATAAATAAAATATAGCTTTCCGGATATTATCTGCTTTTTGTCAACTATTCTACTATATTTCAAGGTTTATTACTCATTTATGGTGTCCATTCAAACTAAAACGGAATTGTTTAGTATGGCTTTCAATTTCATTTTAAATTGAGAGTAATTGTTTTGAATGGCAATGCTAACTATTTTCACTTTTAAGAAGGAATTAAACTAACTTCAACTTTTGAATTTTCTTACAAACATGGTAAACTTGTCTGGCATTTTATCAGACTTGAAGGGATTTAAAAATGTTCATTGTTTTACTGGGTTTATTGCAAGACTTAACAAGATTGATTTGCAACGCTTTCAATAAAATAACTCTTTTTTGACTGTTTTCGAAATTGTTTCAATTCACACCTTCTTACCGGGGGTGTAAACTATTATTATTATGAAATCATACTCAAACTTATAAACCAATTAAAGGCAATTCATTTATTTTTTCGACCCACATATTAGATACAGCTCACACAAATATATATACAACATTCTTTTTTTCGAGCACATTTACAAAGTGTTTTGTTTCAACATCACCGATGTTAATATATTTAAATAAACATTCTTATAGAAGAATGACAATCAGTCCTAATATGTATATTTCAAGCGCTTGCAAGCGATTAAACAATTTCTTTGAACACAATGGCATCCAAAAGGCCTGGTGTTCACGTATATATTTTCCTCCTACATTGTATTATATATTTAATTAATGATACGCGATCAGAAAAAGGACACAAGCTTAATATTTTCAGAGATGGTTTTATTTATTCAAAAATTGAAATACACATCCATACGAAAGGATATTTTTTATTCTCTTCAAATTAATTTACTGTTTTCAATTGGTCCTTTTTTGGAAGATTCCACAATAAAATATTTCAAAAGCTTTTTTAGTGCTTGTGCTCTTTTACTATTCTGACTTTCAAGTACATATAATTCAATATAAATTTAGAAATAAAACCTAAGTTAATTCATAAAAATAAATTAATTAGGTTAAAAAAAATATAATACTTCACGTATTAATCTGCCAGTTTATCCACGTAAAACGGCGATAATACTTGTGCTCTCTATCAATTACGGAACATCCAGTAATAGTCACTGTACTGCACTGTTTTCATATAAATATCGACAAAATTATTACACAGCTAAGCATAAATATCAAGTTAAATATCGAATTATCTACAAAATTATCCTTACAATCGAAGGCCATTTATGATCACTTGAATCACGTTGCTACCTGATTGTGAGAAATAATCATATTTATGTATAACGTTTTTACAATCAGATAGCAACGCGATTCAGGTAATCATTTTGGAAATTACCCTCAAACGATTCAGGTAAGTTTCGCATATCGTCATTTTGACTCTGACATCGGATGTCAGGTAATAATTAATTATTTAATAATTTAATCTTCATGATATAAAGTTCAGCCTGACGCATGTTGTCACAAAATGCTAAACATTTATATATTTTTAAATAGCCATATGGTCGCTTCTGAGCAAATTATTAGCATTTATTTTATTTTCTAGCTTGGTTCATAAGTCAACCTGGGTATTGAAGTTCCTTCCTTGGTTGAAAATATTCTCATCTAGATTTTATCGACGATTTTCCTTAACTTCTTTTTTAAAGATCCCTTCTTTTAAATACGTCATAATTATCACTAATTATACAAGATTTATAAATAATAATACATCATTGGTAGTGATCGTTTATATCGTCGAGATTCTCGCTTTTGACACTGGATATGGACGTTATTGTAAATATTCGCCGCCATTACGGAGTACTTTATCTATCTAAACAGGTATCAGGATTTATAGTTACTGGTCTAGGAAAAGGTAAAATGTCCGTCGAAGATAAGACCGCATATATTTAACGAGAATAAACACGGAAGCACTTTCGGAGGACCGGCTTTAGAAAAACTGTTTTCTACATGGAAACTTTAATATTCTATGAGATACTTGAAATTTCTTTTTCTAAAGGTACTTGAAATATGACGCTATGCTGACTTGTGATATGCTTACAGATTTGTATCAGATTTTATTTTAAGAAAACGTTGTCCAAATCCTTCTAAATTCGAACCTGTGTTTTAGAAACGGAATAAATTATCTACACAAAAGTGATATAATTATTTCGCCATTCGACGTATTTTCTAAGATATTTTCCATTTGATATTTCCTTTTAATTTAATCTCTTATTTACCGTATTTTTCTTCGATTAATCATAGTTCAGATTTCGCCAAAGCGAGTGGAATGTAACATATTTTAATCTTTTTAAATTTATTTACAACTAACAATAAAACTCTGTATAATATTTGCGTCTTGCAATCTGCTATTCTGAAAAATTCTTCTACTTGTTGATCATTATTTCTTATTATTACCTTCATTTCGAACTTAGAGGTTACTCATTTCTACTTCTACCTTTCATTAAAATTGACGAAGTTGGTATTAAAAGATTCAAATCTCACGGTAAACATACGTTATAAATGTTTTACATATAATAAAAATTACATAAAGTAAAAAAGTATCAAAAAATTCATCAATGTAAATATATAGAGTTAAAATAGTGTCATTAGTCATTAAAAGTTTTTAAAAATTCTTTCACAAACTGATTGAGCTATCGATGTGGAAAAGTATTAAAATAATAACTTCGTCAACTTTTTAGTCCTATAAGGAACAACATTTTTTTGAGCTTAGATTAAGCTTTTAAAGGTCAAGATTCTCTAGCCCAATTCAGGCCATAATTTAGGAAATGATGGTCCCAAGTCGATCCCTTTCTAGACAGAATTAGTTCCGAAAACTATTGAGCCATTTTGTCTATCTGTTTAGAAATCCTAAATCTGTTCTTTCTAGAATCTGAAACTCCAAATCTTGTTAACTTTCAGATTGTTATTGAAATAACAAATCTCAACTTACATTCAGATCTTGGGATCGATATCTAATCATTTTCCCTTCTAATTCCTTTTTACTAAAACTCACTAAATTCTTTGCCCGCTTTTCCTGATAATTTAGTTACATACAACTTGTACAAAAATGATTTTTACTCAAATATTCCAATAAATATATCGAACATTATGGATTTGAAACGTTTAGAGAAAGAAAATATTTTCTACATGTAAAAGAACTATTGTCTACCTAAAGTTTTAACAACAACTGTAATTCTAACAAGTGATCTTTTTATCAAATTCAAATCAATACTAGAATTTGCTTCCCAAATGATGTGATTGCAAGTAAAGCTTATGAAGAATAATTACAAACCAAGGGTGTGCAAAAATATTGCAACTTCAAGTTTTGAAACACCCCTAGATCCTACATTATCCTATCCAGATCAGTAGACATCGTGGGTGAATGTCATTCGACAAAAAAAAACCCATGGAAACATGATTGATCCTAAAATGTTTGCAAAAATTGATCAATTCATAAACGCTATATCCATAGAAATTGGCACCAATTTTATGAAAAGTCTAAGCCAAGTAAGTTCTTGAATTCGTTTTGGATAGTCCAATTTCATCCTTCGACGTTGGCCAAGCTTCTTCAGCGAGACTTCCATACCTCTGGACTCCAGGAAAAGGTGGCCCTGAGCTTTGAGGTGAATAATATCCGGCTTGTAATTGGTAATAAGTATTACCAGAAGATTGATATTGATAGTAATCACTGGAAACAACATTACTATAGCCTAAATACGATCCATACTGGGAAGAATAAGAAGCTGAAGAATAGCCTCGTTCGCTCAAACTCCGATAAGGTCCCGGATAGTGGGACCTACCCTCTTGTCAGACAGGTGTGCTAACTGCAGCAGTGCTTATGTATTCGATGTCGCCGATACTCTTAACTCTACGATGTTTCTTCCCACCCAATAAGGCTGGCCTCGGCGGAAGTTGAGGAGGAGGTGGTGAATTACTCCGAACGCTGCTCATATATTGACTGGCGAGACTTCCAGTATCCGAGGAAGAGGATGGCGATGCTTTCTCGCTCCTTGGTCTAAGACCGAATGCTCTGCTCAGTGAACCCTGCAAATGAAGACATTCAAAATTAGATTTTCATTTTCTTTATGGAAGCAAATTCGATTTCATGAGGAGTGAGTTTTGGCTAGGAGAAATTAAGAAAATACAAGCAGCTACGAATATGGTTGCAGAAATGTTACTGAGGGGTTTGAATTAATGGGACTATAGTTAGTTGAAATTTGAACAAAGGAAGTTGAGGATTGATTGAGTTTTTTCGATAAAAGATCGAAGTTTTTTTTACTTTTTAGGAATGATATATAAGAAAAAGGAACATAATAAGGTGATTCTTTATTTATGAAGAAATTAAAACTTGAAAAATTTGTCAAAGAGATTAGAAGAGTTAAGTTGACATTATTTATAAAATTTTCCCTTTTTAATGGATTACAGAAGAGGACAGAGGAAAAGATCAGAAAGAATGTGTTAGTATTGTTGCATACCTGGGAGCTCCTCCATGGCAACTATATTAAGGATGAGATAGGTCAGTTAAGAACCCACACTTCATCCACATTAAAATCACACAGTATATTTACAACAATCGTCGTATCTCTACCTCGAGATTACGAGACGATATATAATTCGAAATTGGTTTATAATAATGCAATAATTACGCTCCACTATACCTAAGTACATACTCACGAAGTACACCAGTATTTTATATCTTACAATTATATAAGGAAGCTACAAATATGACTGTATGTACAGTGTTTACAGTATCAGACATACAGAATCTTGACTACGAAATCACTTAACAATAAGAAGACTAAAAAGTTTACAATTGATTATGGCAAATTATCATTCATTATTATTCGCTCAATGTGGATAATTATAATATTTATGATCACTTCTATAAAGTATATTTTATATATTAATATTGTGCTTGCCTTTAGGCTTGTTTTATCATTCAGTCTTTCCTGTACCTTTAAAAGCCTGCGTTGATTGACTTTCATTTAAACTAACTAACACCTTAATCCCTAATTATTGTTATCTTTATCCCTTAATTGAATTTTAGAACGTCTCCGTCTTTAATTATGTGAAATCACTATCATTGGACATTATCTTATTAACAAATATTTAAAATAGAAATCAAAATTATAATCGGTAGATTAAGCGGCATTAACATTTGTAAAGAACCAATAAAGAAGCTCAATTGAAATACACTTACTCTTCATTAATTTTGATTATCTTTAATTAATTATAAATTTTATATGTAAGTTGAAATTCTGCTAAATTAGGTTCATTCAGCAAATTGATTTTTCAGTAAACTTTCGAAATATCTTGAGAACAACTCACGTAACAAATGCAAAAAGGGAATAAAAATTTTGAGATCTCACGCATTAGTCTCTGTATAAGGCAAGAATTATTTTTGAAATATAAAATTCCTGTAGCCTAGTAGAATCTATGTTTTAAAAATGAATAATCACAAAGTAGTTTTGACATCATTGGAGGCCAAAGCGTAAGGATCCAGTAATATATCCTCTTTTTGCATTTATCTCATTAACACTTCATTGTAAAATCATTTTTTTTCTATCAAATTTATCAAGGACAAAATTTCGTTCAAAATAATTTCATGAAAGGAACGATTTCATTTGAGATAACCAGAAGATGACAAAAAACTAAACAAATAATGGAAGTATGATGACTTTTATACCGAACCTTTTTTAGATAGAGAAGACTTCTGGTCTTAGGCGATCCACATGACTCAGAAATATGATTATAATCTACTTGAAGAGCCTATAGCTCACAGTGCATAGGCTTAGAGTTCGCAAACTTTGTCACCAGAATAGAAAAAAAATTTCAAATTAAATTTTTAGTATATAAAAGAAAACTTTACTTGACTTCAAAATTAGCTTGTCTTTAATTATAAATGAACTAAAATTCCAAAAACTTTTTGAATTTTATAAAAAGGTTTTTATATTTTATATAGTATATAATAATTATGTAAATACAAGGTCTAGAAGTAGCTTGCGAACTTTTTTCAACCCAGTGGCGTGCAAAAGGCTCAGTGTTACTTGGTGAGTGTTATTGATATGCTGAATGTCATGCAATTTCATGCAGATGATATAATTTATATATAAATGAGCATAATAATAATAATAATAATAATAAATGACAATGAAATGCTTGCAAAGAAGATTTAAATGTGGAGGGATAATTTGGAAGGATCAATGATTCCTATTACAATTCAATATTTTACCTAAAAGCAAAGCTAAGTTTTTTATCACTTGAAGATAAAATAGGTGATGTCAAAAAAATTTGCATTTACGTACAAGATTATATTTTTCTATAGAACTAAATTGTATAAAAAGTTTTTGGTGCACTTATTCAGCTTAGCAGAGCTTCTAAAAATGTGGTGTCTTCCTAATAAACTAAACTTTCACATTCATAGAAGCCAAAATCTACTTTTGAGCGTCCTAAATTTTCTCTAAAAATATTTCTTCGAATTCATCATAAAACTTGTCTAGAATCCGAGGACACATCGCGGATAAGGCTACTAATTATCCAGCTGCCTAAGATTATGAGTATGTACCTATAAATTTATTCTCTTTCATTGTGAAAAATTTCTTTTGATAGTTACATCGCAAAGAAGTAATCAGCTAAACCCCTTGATATAATCAGATAAACCCCTTGATAATATCTAAGACGATTAAAGTTTCACAAGCGGATTTTATCGTTAAGAAAAATCTATGTGCATCAGCTTTGAATCAAATATATATTTTTACAACTCCAAAGAGAGAATCTTTGAGCTGGTTTATCCAGTGCTCGAAATTTGGTTATCATGCGAGGTCAAAGCTAGGTGAGAGTTTACATTACCCTGAGACTGGATCTTCGTCTATCCACTGTGTTACTGTGATTGGATGCCATATGAAGTGCCGAAAGTGAGCTCTGGTGATGCTGAAGGTGAAGAGCACGACTTCCACGACCAAGACTTCCACCTGCGCTCATGGTGCTTAGAGGACGACTTCCGGTGCCATTCCGGGGGACCACCTCCAGTTGGCTTCTACACACACGCACACCTCGCTCATGCATACTTTGATTTTGAGCAATAAGCGATCACACACATAGTATACCTTAGCAACATCGCAACATACACGCTTTTAGGGCTCCAGCTGCTGCGAACCATTTTTTAGGGAATCTTTTGCTATTAGCTCATTTTGCTAACTTGAAAAAGTTGGAAATATTCTGAAGCAAATTTTAAAACCTCTTATTGCCCATAAAAGAGTGAAGCTAATCATTTTTAAATTACTGACATATATTTTTTAATTTGAAGAAGTTTAAATCTTTGTGTGGGAAAAGAGGCGCTTTCGACTGTGCAAATCCGGGCACAGTTGAAAGCGTCTCTTTTTCCACAGAAAGAATTCAAATTCTATAAATTTGAATTTAATTTGCATTATTGCGATATAAGATTTTGAAATTATTTACGAGGACACCTGTCGGGAACGTATCCTATCCTATATTTGATAATATATTTTTATTTCCTAAATCCTGAACGCTGATTTTTTGCGAATTTAAATGTTAAACTGAATATTTATGTACTTTAGTATAAAATTACCTGTTATCAGGGTCATTATTTGTGAAACTTTGATAAATATGTTAGCTAAGTAGGTGTGCAAATTTGCTTCCATATTGAGGATAAACTCATCAGTGACAAGATAGATTACCATAGGGGATCGCAGCAGGTACCCAGGAAGAGATCAATGTTTGGTATATATAGTATTAGATATCTAGTTACAACATAAATATACATACACAAGCATTATGTGCTCCATCGACAGGAAAATATTGTATTTACTGGGCTCTAATGCTCCAAGGAAAATAACGAGTAACCACCGTCTATTCTTTTGAGGGATCATAACGGTAGGAGACGTTAATTTTTTCATGATTGGAAAACATTAGAGCCGAATAATGCCAAGAATGTAACATCGAACAATCAAGAGATATGATAAAGTTAGCAAATTAGGAAAAGATAAAAGGAATCAGAATGCATGATGGCGTGACTCGTGGTTTCATAATCTAATTCAATTTTTCTATACTATTTATCCTTTCTGCAAAAAAAAAGAATTTCAAAACTGATATTTATAAATTTATATGAAAAATATAATTAACTTTTATTTTTCTGAATCTTCTCAATTTCAAACAAATCTTAAAAATTATTTTTCCTACTTTCCTGATATTTTTTTCATTTTTCTAAACTTTTGTGAATTTTCTAAAAAGTTGTTGTGCAGAGTTGAAAAAAAATTATCAACGAATTAGCAATTTAAAAAATTTATAAAGGTTGAAAACAACACAAACTTAGAAAGAATTTAACTCAAAAACAATAAAATTTTAGTTTCTATGTCAATATTTATAAATTTTTTGACCAAGAATTACGCCAGAATGATTAAAGAATTAGATATTATGTGTGCTGAACATAGCGAAGTGCAGTGCAGGCAGCAGCTGTGGGCTACGGCTCAGCTAGATGAAAATTTACCGACATTATCGCGAATTAATATTTTTTCAGTTGTAAAATCTCTCATTCGAAACCTTGCTTATAGATCGAATAGGCTTCAGATTCAGGAGACAGGCCACTGGTCCTGAGCAAACATATGACTTGGATTGAAAAGGACTGAATAATGTTTGTATATGTACATTATGTCGACTGTACTGTATATAGTTTGGTATTCGTATCTACGTGCGTGTAATTTAGGTTGATAAGGTATAGTACGTGTATAATATTTTTTATGTACATTTACATTGCAAAATGACCATCTCGATCCAACTTCAGAATCCACTGACTTGCCAGTTCTAAAAGGCTTGCCCATATATAAAACTCATATTTATTATTGACTTGTACAAATGAAAAATAAAAACCATAAAATATATTTCTTCTAGGAAATTAGTTGATCGAGATGCTCAAACGGCGAATTCTGGAAGCATTTGGATGTAGTCTGTTTGAAGGAAGAGCTTAATTGTAAAGCTTCCATTATTCGTTGAACACTATAAAGTATTTTGCAGACACTTTTGGAATTAAAGAAAATTTAATATTCTAATAAGTTTAAAATTCGATAAATCCAAAATTCATTAAGTTGGAAATTTAATAAAACTTTGAAGAAACTTCAACCTTATATTTACACGATTTCAAGACTAGATAAATTTTATACAATCTTAATGGAAGGTTATTACGCAAAGCTCGACTTGAATTGCACATTTTTATTATTTAAAAGCGGTTATTTCGAGAAGTATTATTTTCTCATTTTTATGACTTTTTAGTTATTGGAGTGAACCGAAAATTGCATTAAGTTGTTAAATGGCTACATTTTAGATAACGCTATTAATGACTGTAATTTGATGAAAACAAATTCAAAAAATCTTAGCCAATTAAAAATTGAAACATAAGCACTTATTTTGAGTTTTTCTTATTTTTTCCGACATTTATTTTCGTTTTATTCTAATGTAATTGCTTTGATTACGACCATTAGTGGCATTAATTGAACTCGAATGGGTTTTTTTTCTATTTGTCTAATAAGAATTCCAGTCAGGTAATCCTATCACGCTCCAACATAATTATCAGGAAGTTCATGTGACACAGCAAGGATGTAAAGCCTCTTTTGAGTACCGCCTGAAACGTCACGGACTATAAAAATACAGGATGCAAGTTTTACGAGCGGCTTTTAACGTAATAATAGCGCTATGTTAAAGTCGTAAATTTAGAGGATGCTAACAAAAGTAGGCGAAATTCATTTTGATTTTATCCACGCGAATTTTATTCCGGCGCCGTAGGTCGTATTGAGTGTTCATGGTAAAAGGAAATGGCGAAAAGTTCGTTGAATTACGACTATTGCTCTAATCTCTACACTTGATTGCGAAAATCTTTCCCGTCATCTTAATTACGACTGTTTTCACTCCGTTGATGAGTTTTTCAGTTGTTTTTTTACATGTTAATTTACGCGAAATTATATATTTAGGTCGAAGACTTTCATTTATTAAAGAAAGTCGATTTCTTGTGCGTTTTACGATGCGAAATTTTGATGACGTTATTATTTTTGAATATTTATCCATTTGCTTGGAAGTTTACGTGTGGATGTTATAAGCTCTTTCCACCTTGAAGTTTACACACGCAAAAGGCTGAAGTGTGAACTCATGAAACGCAACATGCGAGGCGACAATGGAAAATGTAACGAGACATGCATATTTTCAAAACAGAAGTATTTCATAACAGATAAAGACAGTTGAAAGATGCTTTTAAAATGCTTTTACTAGTTGTTAATTGTATTCTTATTTACGCAATATGAATGCATTTTCAATTTTTAAATTAGAAAAGGCAAAAATAAAGTAAACACTTTTACTCTGAAGTTTCATTAAACTTATAAAAAAAATTGAAAACCTTGACGTATCGCATGTTCCGTTGCTTTGAGCTCTTAATGAAGACTAATATTAACACTTAAGAAACAATTTTTCGTTTCAAAATATTGCGTCCCTGCCTAAAATAATTACTCGAAATAAGAAATGTAAACTAATTTGCTTAATACAAAATTTTGAAATTTTGAAATCCAATTCAATCTTGCACGAGGATATTATATTTATATATAAGCAGGGACGCATAAAATAAGTGTTTCGTTTGTGAATTGTGTAAGAGCCACTGAGGATAAAATTGATAAAGCTTAGTTCGTGATCCCGATGACACTTCTGATCTTAATAGGAAAAATATAAGATAGATAATTAGTGAGCGCTGTCCAGCGTGGCATCTGGGTGACAGTAGACTGAATACCTTGCTGGAAGCACAAGAGCATCGAGCTCAGCTGTGAGGTGTCTTCGAATCATATGTTTCGCAGGAGGAATTCCTAAAGCTGTCGCCATCGTATCCCCAGTGAAAGAAGGCTCCAGTACCACTAAAGCACCGTGTACTCCAGAATCTGAAAGAATTTCAATTTAAAAAAATTATATTTATCTTATTTCTGAAACTTATTTTCTCTCAAATATGTATGTGATATATTTAGTGTAGTTTTTGTTTAACAAAATTTTTAATCCAGCAACTTCAGGAAATAATCCTCACCTTTCTGTCTTAGTAAAACTGAGTTATACTTTCTCAACCTGCAAATACTGATTTTAGTTTGGAATATTTGAAATGTAAGAAGTATCATAAAATATTTCTATCCGCGTTTGTCGAATTGACGAGTATTTTAAGGTCGAAGATGAAAGCCATCCTTTAATCGCTTATATTTCGAAGAATTTCGTAAACAAAAAGCAATTTTTATGGAAACATTACCTTTTAGATTCTCAGCATATTCGCCCAGGTCGATATTTCGCGCCCACCGAATAAACCTTTGATTTGTCCAAATTAGAGGGTCTACATTAATCTGTTCGCAATTGTGTCTTCTAACCGCCAGAGCCTTAAATATTATTTAATTTATTATTTCTTCAATTCAGTTAAATATATTCGGGATATTTTTGTAACGATTTAATTGAATTTATTGATTTAGAATTATTTGGACTTGCCTGTCGATCATAGTTGAGCATTCGGAGCAAATGAATACCGTGAACTATACTAGCTTGATGAAACTTTCTTGTCACCCCAAGAAGCTTTTCGAGCTCTTTCTTGCTAAGATGGTCCAGCATACGTGCATCTACCATATTCGTAGCGAAGCTTTCTGAATATTGAGCAAGTCCAAGGTCGGGCAGCCACTCAGAGCTGACCCAAGTGTGTCCAAGTTGTGCGATACACGGATATCGAACAAGATTCGGTTGTCGATGTTCTTCGATCGCCAGTCTTAACTTCTTTCTATGAAGAGGATGGGTTACTCCAAGGCCTGCTTCCAACTCAGCATCACTCAGTTCTAACAAAACCTAAAATTAAAATAACAAAAAAACATTAGCCTGCTACATGTTCACTTCATCAATCATTATCTTTTTCTTTCTTATTATATAATAGTTTTTCAATTAAAATCTGAAAATTTAAATAATTCAATACAAAATTTTACCTTGCCAGATTTGACATTTTCGGCACATCGAGGTCCATATTGAGGCATCCCAAGTGCCACTTCTAACCAAGCCAAAACCGTTGGAGCTCTCCATCTTTCCATAGGTACTGATGCAGCTTCCCTGAGAAGACGAAGTTTCTCGGCATATCCTTCCTCAGTAAGTGGTGACCGTGATCGATAGGGATTAAATCCTTCCGGACCTTCATTTCCCATACTCCCACCCCCGGAACTATTTGCTGCCTTCCGGTGTCGTGAACGGGCGAATACCCTGGAAAATAAAATAAAAATGCATGAATGCCTCTCTAGTAAAAAATTCACCCTTCAGGAAATAATATTCAAGATTGATTTGATCGAAGAGAAAAGTTCAAATACAGTGCCAACTAAAACGGAGCAAATGATTTAATTAGAATTTAAAAAAATTATTGGTTCTTTGTAGCATATTTTAAACTTATCAAAGTGTAAGGTAATGAACTTTCATATTTAATTATTGAGAATTTCCATCGTATTTCGAAAATAAAAAAGAACCATCCTTAGGAAATTCGCTTAATGGCTTTCAGGTCTCATCACGTTGGTGAATTTCGTGTACAATAGAAGCTTGTGGGTCGCTGGGGGAGTTTGAGCGTCTGCAGCCGGCTTTTGAAAAGCTGTACAACAACGAGCTAGCATCCATCATTTACGGAAAATCAGGGGCTGCGAAAGCCCACGTAGAAGCTTCGACAATAAACCGACGTGTTGTCTTTTTTCAATGGAAGAGTTCAAGTAATTGAAAATACCAATGAAGCATCTCATTATGTGAAACAAGGAAAATAAAATAAAGATGTTTTGAATATATTTTATTTTAAAATATAGAATATTTTTGCTGTATTTTCAAATTTATAAATTAAATCTGACAATTTTTTCTGTTTTTAAAAATTGCAAGTTTCTTTTTGATTCTAATAACAGTATTATTTGATAAATTCGAAATACGTTAATTTAAATCGGATAATTTTCTTTCATTTCATAAATGGTTCGATTAGTGAAAAAATATTATTTGTTTTTTCACAATTTCTTTCGATAAATATTTCAGTACAATTTTAAAGAACGATTTCTACTTAAAGTTTGAGATATAAAGAGAGGGTAGAATGGAATTCTGTTTACCTCGAAATGGAACCCCACGTGCCACCACGTGTGGCAGAAGAACGTAAATGAGCGGCAGGTGGGACGACAGGTGGAGGTTGTTTGTTTCTTCTCGGCTCAGATTCCAGTGGACTCGACAGTTGTTCCACAGAACGAGATAATGATGAGTTGTCCATTGATCTCGAAAACGCATTTAGAGGCGATAGAGTCGGACTGCAATCCTTAGGGGTCATTGCTATTTAACAAAAAAATATTTGATTACTTTTATATATGCATAATTATTTATTACATCAATTACTATTTAGTATACATAAATCTTCATTTTAAATATTTTCTATAAAATTATATTTAATTGTCCTTCTATTTTTTTTAAATTTTACAAATTTAAAAAAGGACTTATGAACTAAATTTTTCCAAGCTTAAAAACAATAAAATGCAGAAGCAGTTTGATCACCCGATTACATGGGTGAAACAGAAAGCCATTCAGAGTTTTCTAAACTAAAAAAAAGTAACGAATTTAATGTAGATTTTTTTAAAGCACATCCGTAGGATTCAGAAATTCATCTAGAAATATATGCTATGTTTGAAATTTTTTTACGAATATAAGACTAATAAAGACGCCGTTTTTGCAACATAAAGAACACACAGAGTTAATACAACGTATTAATCATGTGACATAATAGATAATATGATGATTATTCTTGATAAAATTCTCGTCGATAATATAACTACATGCACGTGCTCAAAGATGATGACAATGTGAATCGTGAATCTGATCCAATTTAAGGCAAAAATAATATTCAGATTTAAAAGAACAAATCTATCAAAAAGTGAATTAAATATATATGTATTTTCAAGAATATTAGTAAGTTAATTTGAACCTTCTGATTATTTTCTGAAATGCTGAAATAACAATACTACATTTTTATTTGTAATATTAAATAACTATGTAAAATAAATAATGAAACATAAGAAAAAATAATTATTAAAAATTGTTCGAAAACAGGTTAGTAAAGAGAGCGAGAGTCGTTGTCCTTGAGGATGCTGATGAGTGCATATACACATAACATATTTAACTGAAGATGAAACACGAACATTACAGACGATGCGGGCAATAAACTTGCAACCATTATGGTTCAGATTTGGCAATAAACAAATCAATGTTAATATTATAAGCACAACGATGTTTTCTCATAAAAGCATACACAATAAAAGCAATATCGAATGAATATCATCTCAAAAAGTACCTGTAAGATAATAAACTTTCCGAAATATATATAAACTAAAGTTTAAACAATTTAATTTTAACGTTCTGAAAGATATCTTGTAACGAAGTTACAATAGAGCCCCGTACAACCCTGCGGGCAGGAATTCGGTGGTGCCCGGAAGTCCGATTTAATATAAGTGAAATAAACGCGGATTTATTTACTACATGATGCCTATTTATTATTTACACCTTTTCTCTCGGCGGTCCCCTCCTACTCTTCTCTCAGTGCGCGATCTCGGTCGCAATCTTCAAATGCTTTTAGATTTTTAAAGAACTGAAGAATCGAAATTTTAGGTTCAAAAAATCTATAAATACTTTTAAAGCGAAATTCTTGATCAAACTAATTCAATGACATTTTTTCGTTGGGTCCTAGAAGTGAACTTATTAAAAAAATCTCTACAAAAAAAAATGAAAATGATTCTGCTTCATCTTCAGGTTGATGAAATTCGTACCCTGACAATGAGAATGACTCCAATGACGTTTGATGATCATGTTGGACACTTACATTGATACATGTGGGGTGGTGCTATTGAGGATACCACGGAGATGCTGTCCATATCAAGACCACTTCCCTCGACCGTAATCGTTGGCGTTCCTGTACGAAATATAGGGATTTATCAAATTCAAAGGACCAATCTATGTTAAGAGATAGTCATCCCTGAAGAGCACGATGAAGGCGCGCGCTGTTTTTGTGTGTTCTTTATGCTGCACTTATTGGTGTATTTATATTGTCAAACAAATACACATTTATTGCAAGTTAGGATCGAATAAAGGTGTTCTGTTCTATAACGTGCAGGTGTCAGTGTGAAAAATTCTCGTTGCCCTGCTGGAAGTAAAAGGATAGAAATATCGATTTAACTCCCTTTTACTTTTTTCTAAATACAATTTTTATATCTTTCTAATTCATCTCTTTCTACAGAAATCTATATATCTATCCATGTCACCCTTTTTGATCGTTTCTTCAATCTAATTATATCCTATCCTTTTTAATCCACCTTTATCATATCTACAACTCTGCTGCATTACAATATCTCTATTCTTTTTGATCTGCGAATGTTTTATCCTTTGTTATCAATTCACTTCGAGCAGGGTGAGTATTCATAAAAGCTATATATCAAGATTTTTTGTGAATGTCATTGTGAGTATCGGAATATTTGTAGCAGAATATGTTGAATGCAATCTCACATAGTTAAGGGTATTTCATTCCAGTGTATTTTTCAAGATCTAAAGTGCACTATGAATAACTGGAACTGATTAATAATTAGGTATTATATAACAGTAAAAGTATCACAGAAAAGTTTAAGCGAAAATTTGGTTTTCTATTTTTTTATAATTTCTAGAGTATATAATTTTTGAATTCAAACCATAAAAGAATCGTCTTAGAACACTTGATAGCGAATAAACAACAAAAGTTTGGAAAGACGAAGTAAAAGTTCTCAAAAGGTACAATTAAAACAGAAGATTGATCATTAAAACTTTTATCTTCATCCTTGAAAGAGTTTCTTATCGGAACAGATAATTAAAAATATTTATTGTGAAAGTATATTACTTTTTTTCGTGGATGATAAATTTTCTTTGATTTCTTGTATATTTTTTAAAGAAGCTCACCATCGGTCGTTGAATCCGAAAGGTTTCCCCCAACACTAGTAGCACCTCCACTTTCTCGGTCACTAGAACCTCGAACTCCACTGTCAGCACTGCAGCTTCCTCGATCACCAGCTTGTCCACCGGATGTAGAATCTGCTCCTACACCTCCACTAACATTGCCAACAGTTATTCCCAGTTCGACGTTACCAAGGGGTGGTTGAGAACCAAGATGAGGAATTATTCCACATCCGCCACCTCCGCTGCTGCTTCCGGCTCCAGGAGTCGCTGCACCATTTATGCTGCCTCTTGGAAACGAGACTAGAGACTCCTGGTCACTCAAACAAATTCCACCTCCACCCCCTCGTTCTGATAACTGCCTTTGAAGCTAAAGAAAAAATTTATTAAAAATTAAAACGTAATCTTTTGTGATAATATACAATTTAAAGCTCTTTTAAAGACTCTTCTACTCAGAAAATAATATTTGTCCAATCTTCTCCAGCTACTGTCTACTCATTAAAATTTTCTTAGTATAACTAACAATTACTCAAGAACGATAACTCTTTGAATAATTCTCAAGCATTTAATGCTGAGAAAAATAATTAAATCTTAAATCTTGAGATGGAAGATTAGAGCTAAGAGTAAAATTGTTAAGCTGCACGAACCTCTTTAATAGTAGCATGTGCGTGAGATAAAGCAGCTTCCTTATCAGCTAAACTAGCTGCTAAACTGAGACTCCGATCCGCTTCATCTCTGGCTGCCCTTAGAAGACTCCAACGTTCTCGTTCTCTCTCACGTTCCCGTTCTTCGGATGGAAGCCCTGAACCTTGCTGAAGACGTCCCAGGGTCGCCTCGTTTTCTCGCATCCGCTGTAATCAACAGTCAAACAGACCCACATCCGGGCAGTAACTCCACCCCCAACGTAAACCACCACCGACTACTATTGACTAACGCCATGCTCAAATAGATACTCGCTAGTATACGACTCAAATTACTCATAACCTACATCCAGAAAAAGGTTCTTTGATTTTTAAAAAGTCTATGAATTAAACAAATTGTTTTTTTTCTTTGAATTTAAGAAATAAATGTCTGCACAGTCACATAAGTAGATGTGTAATGTGATTAAGAGAAATATTTTCTTTTATTTAAAGAAAAAATTGTCTTCGTTCAAGGTAATAAAATTAAATAAATAATTTCTTAGGTTTTCGCCGGTATTTTATTTGAATCAAATAAATAATGTTAAGAAAATAATTTCTTTCATTTAAAAAAGGCTAAAACGGTGATTTCTTGAAATCAAATAAATTTATATTTGTTCTAAAGGTGTTTTACTTCGAATTGAAGAAATTAAGTTAAAATAAATTTAAATAAAACTTTTTTCTGGATGTCTACCTCTAGGTGAGCCCAAAATAAAAACTTTAAACTGATTTCTATAAGAGATCAGCAGAATCACTATTCATCATGTAAATTTACGCATTAAAAATATTTGTACATTGAATTTTTGGAAGAGCAAAATACTTTTAAATATTTTTCTTAATTATTTGTTCAAGGTTCTTTAAGACATGCGTGAGAGTAATTCTTTTAAAACAAACTGCTTACTCGAGTCCTAATTTTAAGAAACCTTATCCATTTATAAGTCAGGCGCATATAACAAGGTCGTCTAACAGGTGTCTGGTGAGACTTATCTGTTTAAGTTTTTAACGTGATCATCGTTCAAATAAGGATTACTGGCTAAGACATTTTATGGTCTTTCTTTTACCATCAACAAGGGGCGAGAAGCGCAATTGAAAAAAATTATACGAACACTTATAGGGCACCACTATACTTAGAAAAAAAATCTTATTTATATAAACAAAGGCATTTAATACTAATTAAATACATTTCAATCAGTTGGTAAAAAATTACCCTATCTATCTGCTTCAAAAACTTTTCCTGGTAATTCCCAAAAAAAAGAACTGATCGAAATCTCCACTTTTAAATTGACGAAACCATGTCTCACATGTTCTAATCACTGGAGCATGTTCACCATAAGTTTCTACCAGCAATCGATGAGCTTCAACTGCTTTTTTCTTTTGATGAAATAAGAAAAGCAACGAATGCCGCAAATGCGATTTACAACAACAATGATGCTATTATTTTGGCAGAATGTGATTGTGTATTTTTGAAGGTTATTGTCCATAGAAAAATATGACATAGATGCCAAATCATAGAAATGTATACATATCTCTAGCGACATCTATGAGTAAAACCGGACAATTTCAACTAACACCCCTGGTATATTCTTCCAAATTTCGTGATATTTCCATTTTGTAAGATTTAATTCGTTAGTAGATTACCAAGCGGAATATTTGACTATATCTTACTTGCTATTTTTGAATAGAAGCATCTAAAATTTAGGAACTGGAAATAGATGAATTTTATCCAATTAAATGCTTTTAATTTCACTTGAAATAGAATAATTCTCCCTGCATTTTGATTTCTTCACTGCCACCCCAATATTTACAAGCACAAGCAATCACGTGTTTGCTCATCTTGAAGAAGGGGCTTCTGCTTATCCGGGGAAGGATTATCGTGTCAACTCAAATGACGAGGGAACTCAAGCAATTGTAAGTTGAACTGGAAGGTCTTACATCATGTATTGTATTTATGGACAAGTCGCGACTACCAAAAGGAGAAGAGAATGCCGATAATGACAAAAGAAGTGAGAAAAAAACTGTTGGTTTAGATGTTGAGAGCTGTAAGTAGAAAAAGGTTGCAGTACGAAGGGTTGACATTTAGAAGCACAGTGACACATCGATACTCGAACGAGATGAACTGGATTATACAAGGGTGAAAGGAAGGAAGAAGATGAAGTGACGGGAAATTGACGGCGTGCTTTATCAGAGGAAAAACGCCGTGAAACTTGAGACGACCCCTCATAGCTAGAAAAAAGCGTGTCGTAACGACTCCCACTCTTTTTTTAATGGCAATCTGACAACCCTTTTCCGAACCAATCACGTCCATGCTTAATGGAAAATTCAGTCATTATCTTTTGAAACGCAATGTAATGGGCGACTTTTTATCAAGGAATGAAAAGTCGAGGTAATAATGGTTTTTGAGATCTTGAAAGATTTTTAAATTTAGAGAAGATCGGCAAGTGTTACCTTTCTTATAATGATGTATATTTTATTAAAATAAAAGTTGCAATTGCCCAAAAGTCTATTTTGTTCTGAATTCTAGCTTTCATTGACAAAAGTTAATACTTATAATCATGGTTTTGGAAATTTACCTAATTTCTCTAATTCTCCAAATAAAACGAAATGTCAGGGTAGATTTAATTCGACAACAAATTCTCCCATACAAGAGACAATCGTGAAAAAAGATTCGTTGCAGAGATAAAATTACCTGGTGTTAGAAGGGAATTGTAGACTATACTAACGAATTGGATAAAATGTCTCTTTTGTTAACACCCTCGTTATAAGCGAGGACAAAAGATGCCTCAGAGTTAAATTTTGAGTGGAAAGATTTTGTGTTGGTAATGGAAAATTGTGGTTGCTAGTCACTTACATGGTCTTCGAAAGATGGACGGACTAAGCTCGGCAAACTTTTCAGATAAAAGCCGTTAGAAAACAGGCCGAGATGGAGAATGAAAGACCTTATTCAGAATACTGGGAAGTGGTTTCCCCGGTTTGATTATCCCACGTCTATATATTTGCAAGAGGTGCGGTTCATGAAAATGAAATAGTCAACGTCGACGTTTAACAGGACTTAAGAGAATGAGGAATTCCCGTTGCTTAATGAAAGTGCCGGAGTCGTTATCCAAGTAACTTTTATTTGCTCACAATTGAAAACCTTTTTGAATAAATCCTGAAGTCAGTCATATATAAATCAGTTCGTGCTGTAAAGCAGAAATAATCAATAAAATACAAATATTCCTCCCTGTTGTAGATTAAGATGGAATTAATTCAATAATGTAAACTGAATTCGAATATAAAAATCATTTAAAAAGTTGATGAAAAAGTGATTAAGCTGATCGGAAAAAATGAAATGCTGTATGTAATGAAAAAACTCACCTGTTCATAATTTCTAATAAAGTCACGAAGTTCTCGTTCCTTGTCTTCGAGAGTTCCATAGAGGGCTTTCATTTGATTAAGAAGATCAAACTTCTCAGCTTTGAGCCTTTTGCGATCAGCTTTGAGAGCTTGTAGAGCCTCCCTAGCATGCTGAAGTTCCATTTCCAAGGCAACGAACCGAGCTTCTTCCTCTAGGGCAGCATTCTCATCACCAACTTCTCCTCGAGAAGCTCCGCTCAACAACAATCGCCTCAACCGTGCGACTTCCGCTACCAATCTTTCATTCTCGAGGCGTAATCTTCGTGCACTCGCTAATTCTACGGGACCACTGCCTCCATGAATATTCGATAAACGTGACGCCACTACAGGATCACTCACTAAACCTAGAACGAAACGCAAATTATGGTCTTGAAGTCAATTTTCATTTGAAAGAATAAACTCAATCTCTGAATAATGTCTTTTATTATGTTTAATAAAACAGATGTGTGGGCCCCTGATGGAAGTAAAAAGATAGAAATCTTATCCTTTTGAATTATTTTGAATCATTATTGTAGAAGAAGATAGAGATCATTTATCCGATTCTATCTCTATTAGATTCTAAACTCACGCCTACACTGAGAGAAATCGGCTTTGGTTCCTGTGCACATAGCACATAAATTTTTTGTACAATAGTTGCCTTGACCAAAAAAGTTGAGAGAAGCTACTACTTTTATAGTTATTATGACAGTAATTTGGACTTTTTTGTGTATTCGGTTGTTGTGACCAAAGTTGATGATTAGAATGAGCTTTATACGTACCCCAACGGTTAGTACACGTACATTTTCTTTATGTGTACTGCCAAGCTCCTTTGGTTACTACAACCGCAGCGTTCGCTGTTGCGCTAGACAAATCAAGTATAACTTTCATTGAAAGATATGCAGCCTAAGTTGAATCCTGCCAATTCTCGTTCTCGATTCCTGGACTATATTTCACCGTGCCAAGCATTATCAGGTAAATAATTCTATTATAAATATAGTTTGACAATTCTTTCTAAATGATAAACGATTTTGTTCGGGGACAATGCAATGCGTTCCAATTTTTCTGTCTCGTCGTATTTTGTCAAAACTATAGTCAGTCAAAAAAAGTTTATGGTGATGAAAAAAGTGACAATTTTTTAACTTAATCGACGAAAGTTATCATAAATATCATTATACCGGATTATTTTTCTTAGATCTTTTCGGTGGAACTTTATTTTTTCTCATCAAATTGAATTTGTATTTTGATAACTAAGAGAACCATACCTATAACCTCAAAAATAATTTTGGCTGGGTATTTACTGTCCGTAGACTTAGTCATTTTAACTAAACTCTATGCGCGGCTTTACGATGGACTTTGGTTCCTATAACCGCAGCGCTATGGCATTTCAAGTACCAGAATCGTGGTCTCAGTAACGTTCCTTGCAGTTGAAGTAAACACTTTTCCAATGTATGACAGCCACTACCATGGTTGTCATGAGAACTTTAACATTTTTGTAAAGACGATTTTAACAAAAAAACTTTGGTCAGTGAAACCTAAAATTTCTCTCTGTGTATCTTTTCTAATAACTACTTTTCTATTTCTATCCATTCCAACCCTTTATCTATGATCCTTAATCTTTTTCTATCTCATTCTATCCTTTATCTATGCACGTGAATCTTTTTCTATCTCCTTGCCAATCTAGGTCTATGGCTATCTTTTCCAATCACCTGATCTCTATCTCATCTTTTTCAATCTCCCCTTTTCTAACTCATTCTATTCTACATCTATCAACGTCAAACTTTTTATATCTCTTTGTTAATTTTAATTCATGTCTATCTTCTTCAATATCCGCTTTTCTATTTCATTCTATTCAACATCTATGAACCTCAATCTTTTTCTATCTCTTTGTTAATCTTAATCCATGTCTATCTTCTTCACTATCCGCTTTTCTATCGTATTCTATCCTCCATCTATGAACTATCTATCTTTTTCTATCCCTTCGATAATCTTAATTCACGTCTATCTTTTTCAATATCCGCTTTTCTATCTCATTCTATACTTCATCTATCAACGTCAATTTTTTTCTATCTTCTTGCGAATCTAGGTCTATGGCTATCTTTTCCAATCACTTGATTCATATCTCATCCAATCCTTCATCAATCCACCTCAATCTTTTTCTATATCTTTGTTAATCTTATTTCACGCCTATCTTTTTCTATCTCATTCTATTCTACATCTATGAACCTCAATCTTTTTCTATCTCTTTGTTAATCTTATTTCACGCCTATCTTTTTCTATCTCCCCTTTTCTATCTCATTCTGTTCTACATCTATGAACCTCAATCTTTTTCTATCTCTTTGTTAATCTTATTTCACGCCTATCTTTTTCTATCTCCCCTTTTCTATCTCATTCAATTCTACATCTATGAACCTCAATCTTTTTCTATCTCTGTTAATCTTATTTCACGCCTATCTTTTTCTATCTCCCCTTTTCTATCTCATTCTATTCTACATCTATGAACCTCACTCTTTTTCTATCTCTTTGTTAATCTTAATCCACGTCTATCTTCTTCAATATCCGCTTTTCTATCTCATTCTATCCTTCATCTATCAACGTCAATTTTTTTCTATCTCTTTGTCAATCTTAATTCACGTCTATCTTCTTCAATATCCGCTTTTCTATCCCATTCTATCCTTCATCTATCAACGTCAATCTTTTTCTATCTTCTTGCCAATCTAGTCGATGCCTATCTCTCCCTATTACAAATAAAATCTCTTAATATCTCTCATTATCTCTCCCTACAAAAAAAAAAGATCAGTCCATTACTAAGATATTTTATATTCTTTTTCCATAAAGGTGAGTATATTTTATGACTAATGAAGTAATAGTCTTCCCATATGTAAAATGGACACAATACGAACACAATTTCGTGGTAAGAATAGATACTGAGGGATATAGAGAGAGATTAAAATTTGCACTATGGGGAGATAAATGAGGGATAGAAGAAGATACAAGTAGTCAATCACAAAAGATAGAGAAAAAGATAGATACTACTTCAGTCGGTGGATAGACTAAGGGATAGGAAATGATAGATATTACCAGACGTAGAGATAGAAACAGATAGATATTCCCGGTCACTCTGGATAAGTGCTGAGATAGAAAAAGATAGAGTTTTGGGGATGCAAAGTGATGGAAAAATGGAGTGAAAGGGAAAATATTTTATGAAAATAAGGGAATTTTAGGGGGGTAGAATAAAATATTATCAAAGAAAAATAGGAACTTCAATTTCCATTGAATCCAAACTCAAACATTTAAAACTTTTACCTCTTTTTAGTTTTTATTTAAATTAATTGATATTCAATTTTATTTTGAAATATTTCTAAAGTCAAAATTAAAAAATCAAAAAAGAATTCAAATTAATTATATTAAATTAAATTATATTATACAAGTTATATACACAAAATATGTGCAAAACTAAATTAAGTACAACATTTTAGTATGAAAATTGCTTTTAAATCTCTAAATTGAATTGTGAATGTAGAGTAATTGGTATACACAAGTATATAATATGGCGTAAATAGGAGCATGAAACAGAAAACTACCCTCGACATGAGTAGAAGGAAGGGTATATTTTCTCGGGCTTAGAAGAAAAACTTGAATAGGGGTTGAAAGGGGTTGGCGTTCATAATTTATCGATAAGAACTCACTAAGAGGATTAGCCGGAGAAGTCGGCCTGCTGCCTGGAGCTGGTCCTGGTGGTTCGTTGTCTTCATCAGGACGTACATCTCCATCTACGAGATCCTTGCTTTCTTTATCAAGATCATTTGCATCTTTGCTTGATCTTAACGGGTCACGATTCGTCGAAATCCGAAGCCTTTCAGCGCTCGATCGTTCACTGCTTCCCCGATAAAGAAACGATCCTCTTGCGCTTGGCGTTCCTCGATCTGGACTAGCACTTTCTGATCTTGAATCGACACTTCCACCGGATCCTCCTAATCTCGCTTTTTCTAAAGCCGGGGCGTAAGGTCTTCGAGCCTTTTCGCTCGGACTTTGGGATGGCGATCCGTTTCGTCTTTCTGCAAAAAGAATTAATTTATATTTAGGATTGAAAAAGAAATCTTTATAATTTAAAAAAACCATCTTTTCTATATTCCAGTGGTCTTGAGTCAATATATAATCACTAAAGGAATACGTGAGATACTCGAGTATCCACTTCTTCGAAACGAAATTCAATTCTACTTTAAGAGGACACCCAAGTCGACGTACAATCTTGTAAGCATGACGGGTATATCTGTAACAACCACAACTTATTGGCCCACTTGGCATGAAACTCAGACCAGCCAGGTTTTGATGATAACACTTGGTTGGAAATCCGCCAGAGCTTGAGGTGGTGCGCTTCAATGTTCACAGAAGCTTATGGTTTCCACGAAAATCGCTCTCTTCATGTAAGTTAATGATATCCATTAATTACAGCAATCTAATTATTGTCTAAGGAATAAATATTACCTTCTAAGCTGAAAAATTACACGCAGAGAAAAGATCAGTAAAATTTACAGGAAGTTCGGTACTTATTTGGACAACATGACTTTTCAGTCAATTTTACCAGAAGTTGAGTTCAATTAACAGATTTTCTGTACGTTTCACTCAGCGTCCAGTAAAATCTACTGAATACGAAAAAATCCGAGTTAAGTTGATTGTACTATACGCTAAGTGAATATTACAGAAAATCTGTTGATTTAACTCAACTTCTTATAAAAGTTACTAAAAAGTCATGTTGTCCAAATAAGTACCGAACTTCCTGTAAATTTTACTGATCTTTTTTCTGCGTGTAGAATTTAGAAGAAGGAATTCATAGGCGTTATTTCATAAGTTAATGCGAGCAAGGAGCAAACTTTCTGAGCACACGACGTCAAAGTCCAATAAGGATCAAGGATGTGCTTTAATGTTATTGGCAGCTACTTGCTTTTAATCTTCGTGAATCCTATTCTGGGAACCAGCCTCTATAGACAAACTCAAAAGTTTAAAGGAGAAGAGAGGTACTAAGCTCTGTTCAATCTCAGAAACAAACGGAGAAATGAAAAAGTTAGAAGACGTCTTAAGATCTCTTGAAAACTATCCTACGACACTGAATGTCTGAAGGAGCTCTGAATAGATTTTTAGTACTACCTTTTCTTATCTGGATTCAGAATATATTTCAAACTACAATAAATGTTAGAAGTTATATATGGGTAAGTTTAAATAAACCCGAGAATTCACCTCCTCTGTTGTTTTTATGGGTAACAATTTCGTTTGAAAAACTATAAGAATAATTTTTATTTATTTAAGGAATGTTTAACGTCCAAGTGTTTGATAATAATTATGAAGAAACAAACGGGTACAATTCAGACATTTAATCACGGATGTTTCAAATTTCGCCAACGTTTCGCCTACACTCCAGAAGCTTCGTCAGGGCATACAAAAAATTAGCCATAAAAGTATTCACAAGGAATTTTAAGATTATAATGCGAAGTCAAACATGACAATCACTAGTGGAAATCTACGAATAATAACAAAGAGATAATTTTTTTTCAGATTTTTCCTGAATTCAAAAGTGATGAAATCACTGGATATCACAAATGTCTTAATAATAAAAAACAACATATTGTAAAACCAAGATTAGACAAAAAACTTGATAAATTAAAGAGCAATTCTGATGACAATATGAAACTAAATTTACATATCACGTTGAATAATAACAAAGATTATCAGGATCCTTGGCTCATTAACCTATCTGACACATGTATTCATACAAATATTCTCGATATATTAAGATTAGGTCCTGATTTAAATTCACAATTTACTACTAATAAGAATAACCATATTTTTGAAATTGTAAAGGACTTAGAAACAAATTTGATAAAGTTTTCTGAAAAGAGTCATGATAAACTAAGACAGGATTTTATCTATTTCATCGAAATATTTAAATAATCATAATTCTGATTTAGAAAAAACCATTGAAAAAGGTGTCAAATTAACACGGGCATTTTTAACAAACAATAAAGACTTACTGGTTACTAAAGCAGACAAAGACAATATTACAGTTATTTTAAATAACCAAAATTATTTAGATAAGATGCAAAACTTATTAGATGATTCTTCTACATATGAGAAAATTGACTAGACCTCTTACGAAAATAAAAAAAATAATTTTTACGAAAATAGACGAATGGAAAAAATTAAATCTTCTTGGTGATAAAATATAAAGAAAAGATCTTATAACCATAAACACTAATTTGGCTAGAATGTATGGCTTGCCAAAGGTTCATAAAGAAAATTGTCCTTTAAGACCTGTGGTACCCTATATTAACAATCCTTCTTACTTCATGGAAAAATTTGTTAACAATATTTTAAAACCTGTTCCAAAACCTCCTTCGATTATTAAAAATTCTTTTGAATTTATTAGCAAAATTAAAAATTTTTAAGTAGGTGGAAACAACGTCATCGGACAATCAGAAACAATATGTCAGTGGATAAATTTTAATTATAGAAACGAATCTTGTAACATTACTCAACGTTTCGAAGTCTAACTGACTTCCTCTTCAGGAGCTTTTTTTAAAAATAAAAATCTGCCCGCTTCGCGGGCACATTCTCATCGCGTGCTTCGCGCGCAGCTCGCTTCGCTCGCAAGTTTGAGCGCGCCTAGGGCGCGCGATTTGATCGTCGCGCTTCGCGCTCCGTTCTTTCTGGACCTCGCGCTTCGCGCTGGGTCTTGTGCTCTTCACATACATTCAAGTTTATTTATTATAATTTGATAATGAAGCTCAAACCAATTTTATAATATTAAAGATGATGTGAATTACTCATTTTCTCAAATGCACTAAATTTCTTTTTGAAATTAAGTGAAACAAGAAATTCAATTTACTTAAGGCTCTATCAGCCTTAAGGAACACATTCTCATCATGGCGCTCGCGCTTCGCGCTCGATTTTCTGTATACATTTCAGTAACTTTTTAATAAATTACATGATTAAAATAATTTATTTTCTTCCAAATCTCTCAAAAAGGAAAAACAATCGTAGACTTTATTTAAGGAAACGATTTTGCAGAACAACGCTTATTTCGTATCTCACATATTTTGGTGAAAAAAATCAGATTTTTTTAATATTCATAATCAAAACATAAAATATACATCCTGTCCCGAAATGTCTTAATGAGAATTTGTAGACCTCATTTAGGCAAACAATTTTCCATCTAAGCGTTTTTTTTTGTATCTCTCATATTTTGTCTAAAAAATGGAATTTTTGAATTTTAATCGTATTTTTTGGAATTGAAACGAAAAATATATGTTTTATCAGAAACTGTGTGAGACAAAATTTGTAGATCTTTTTGAAACAAACAACTTTGTATTCTTACGTTTTTTTCGTATTTCACATATTATTGTTAAAAAATTGAATTTTGGATTTTCAATAGTTTTTTTTTAATTAAAAAGAAAAATATGCATCTTATGAAAAAATGTTACAATTAAAATTTGTAGGACTTTATGTAGAAAATAATATTGTATCATAACGTTTTTTCGTATCTCGTATAATTTAACTGGAAAATGGAATTTTGATATTGAGTTTTTTCGAATTTGAATATGCTGTGACATTTCTAATTTTGATTTAATCAAAAAATGTTATCAGGATAATTTGTAGAGATTTATGAGCAAACAATTTTCCATCTAAACGTTTTTTTTGTATCTCTCATATTTTGTCTAAAAAATGGAATTTTTGAATTTTAATCGTATTTTTTGGAATTGAAACGAAAAATATATGTTTTATCAGAAACTGTGTGAGACAAAATTTGTAGATCTTTTTGAAACAAACAACTTTGTATTCTTACGTTTTTTCGTGTTTCGAATATTATTGCTAAAAAATTGAATTTTGGATTTTCAATAGTTTTTTTTTTAATTAAAAAGATAAATATGCATCTTATGAAAAAATGTTACAATTCAAATTTGTAGGTCTTTATTTATTTAATAATATTGTATCATAACGTTTTTTCGTATCTCGTATAATTTAACTTGAAAATGGAATTTTGATATTGAGTTTTTTCGAATTTGAATATGCTGTGACATTTCTAATTTTGATTTAATCAAAAAATGTTATCAGGATAATTTGTAGAGATTTAAGAGCAAACAATTTTCCATCTAAACGTTTTTTTGTATCTCTCATATTTTGTCTAAAAAATGGAATTTTTGAATTTTAATCGTATTTTTTGGAATTGAAACGAAAAATATATGTTTTATCAGAAACTGTGTAAAACAAAATTTGTAGATCTTTTTTGAAACAAACAACTTTGTATTCTTACGTTTTTTTCGTGTTTCGAATATTATTGCTAAAAAATTGAATTTTGGATTTTCAATAGTTTTTTTTTTAATTAAAAAGATAAATATGCATCTTATGAAAAAATGTTACAATTCAAATTTGTAGGTCTTTATTTATTTAATAATATTGTATCATAACGTTTTTTCGTATCTCGTATAATTTAACTTGAAAATGGAATTTTGATATTGAGTTTTTTCGAATTTGAATATGCTGTGACATTTCTAATTTTGATTTAATCAAAAAATGTTATCAGGATATTTTGTAGAGATTTATGAGCAAACAATTTTCCATCTAAACGTTTTTTTTGTATCTCTCATATTTTGTCTAAAAAATGGAATTTTTGAATTTTAATCGTATTTTTTGGAATTGAAACGAAAAATATATGTTTTATCAGAAACTGTGTGAGACAAAATTTGTAGATCTTTTTGAAACAAACAACTTTGTATTCTTACGTTTTTTTCGTGTTTCGAATATTATTGCTAAAAAATTGAATTTTGGATTTTCAATAGTTTTTTTTTTAATTAAAAAGATAAATATGCATCTTATGAAAAAATGTTACAATTCAAATTTGTAGGTCTTTATTTATTTAATAATATTGTATCATAACGTTTTTTCGTATCTCGTATAATTTAACTGGAAAATGGAATTTTGATATTGACTTTTTTCGAATTTGAATATGCTGTGACATTTCTAATTTTGATTTAATCAAAAAATGTTATCAGGATAATTTGTAGAGATTTATGAGCACTATCAATAACCAGTATTGAAATTTATGCTTTTTTTTAAAAATTATTTTCAAAAACACAAAAGTAGTGCTCAATCCCTCAATTTTGATTGGATGTGGCTGGTTAACGAACTTGTCCTTACTTTTTCGGCTCCGATAAAGTGTACCAAAGCTCAATTCAATCTGATAATTCTATCGAGAGTTATGCCGCACACGACCTACAGACAGACAGACAGACAGACAGACACTTTCGTAAAAACCCTTTTTTATGACTCAGGGGGTCTCAAAACGTAAAGATTTGATGAAAGTATCGAAAATCATTTTTCACATAAAACCAATACCTTCTCATCCATGATGAGAATGTAAAAAAGAAGAATATGTGTACATTAATAGTTAATTAAAAAAAATTTTGTAATAAATAAATAAGATTAACTTAATATTAAAAGTCAGTCTTCCTATTCTATGTGTAAAACTAAACTAACGAAAGTCAAATTTATATTTATAATAAAAATATTAAACATACCATAATATAATAACAATCAGTTTCTTATAAAATCCTTTCTTGGTCAACATTAAAATAGAGTTCGAAGAGTAATATTATTGTTATTATTTTTGACACCAAATTTAATAATATTACTTTTATCGTGAAAATTTAAACTTGTAATCTAACAAATCATTTGTAAATTTCTTTTGATAAATATTTTAATTTATTTTTATTTCATAAAATCAATAATTACATTATATGCATTACTATAAGCATCCGTATCAGTAATTTTGTTCAGACTATTTTCTTTCTCTTTCTTAATATAAATCATTTCTGCAAATAAACGTTTGTATAAGTTGTTTTCTTTATGTAAAATCTGTATGTTGTTCCAATCTAAATCATGTGGTATTTTCCCCTCTCCTATATTTTCAGTTCTGTGTTTTGTTATAACATTATGATATTTCTTATTTTTTAAATTAAAATTATTCTTATGTTCATCTCTTCGGATGTTAAGAAGTCTTTTTGTTTGTCCTACATAAGTCTTGTCACAGGATATACATTCTAATTTGTAGACAACATTACTCATTTCACTCTTTTCCATTGTATCTTTACCTAATTTTATAATTTTGTTAAGCTTAGATTCAACTCTAAATATTATATTAATATTTTGCTTAGCAATTATTCTTTTTATATTTTCGGAAATTTTTCCATAAAAGGGAATCGATATTATTTTTTGTGGTTCTGTAACTGGATTTGTTTTGTTCAAAGTAATGTTTTTTTTGTAAATTTCTATTGTTCTATTCCTAATATATTTGTCTATAAATTTATTCGGATAATTATTTAGAATCAAATATTCTTTGATAATATTCAAATTGTAAACATGATAAATCTTATTGGAAAGTAATATGGCCGAATCTACATGATTTTTTATTATATTAATTTTATGTTGTATCGGATGATTTGAGAAATAATTAAGAAATCTGCCTGAAAAAGTATTTTTTCTGTACCAATTAGTGAATATTGTGTTGTCATTATTTCTGATAATTAGTATATTAAGAAAGGGAATGACGTTGTTTCCACCTACTTATTAATCATATGATTCTCGGATGTTAAAAGTACATTGTTTAAAATTTTTAAGTTCCTAATAATCACACTATGATGTCTTTAGGCGTAGTTTCTTTATTCACTAATATTCCTTTAGACTTGGTTCTTACTAGCATTAAAAAACGATGGCATTACATTTCTAAATCTTCTAAGCTTTCTTTAGAACAATTTAATTTGGGTATCAAAATGCTAATGAAACAAACTTTCTTCAAGTTTCATCATCAATTTTCTAGACAAACTTTTGGCACTCCAATGGGTTTTCCTATTTCTCCTTCTCTTACAGATTTTGTTATGCAGGACTTAGAAACAGATATTTTCAAGAGAATAGATTTTGACATTCCCATTTATTTCCGCTATGTATAGATGATACCTTTTTATTGATTCCTAAAGACAAAATTCACTACATTTTAACCATGTTTAACTCTTATCACAAAAGATTACAATTCATTAAAAACTTAGTGGATTCAGCTATTTTACTCAGTGATAAGAAATTTCATCAAGACAACCTAAATATAGTTTCTAAATTATTAACTCTCAATAGTTTTCCTATCCATTTTATCAATAAACATATTTAAAAAAAACTCAAAGAAATTCATTTAAAATTAAATAACGATAACAAAAATTTGAAAAATTCTCTTGAAAACTCATCTAATAACAGATTTCCAATTGTTTCAATTCCATAGTATGGGAATTTATCAGAAATTGTAAAACGCTTATTACAAAAATGTAAGGTGAAAATTGTTTTTAGGATTAATTCCAAATTTGATAAATTTATAACATTGGGCAAAGATTCTTATGAATTAGGAGAACATAATAATGTTTTTTATAAAATTTCGTGTAATTGTGGAAATTGTTATACAGGTCAAACAAAACGTCCCTTGAGAATCAGATTAGATGAACATTTTAAAAATTTCAATCTCAACGAAAAGTTTCATAATATAATTAGCAAACACCGTAAGAAGTATGAAAACAATCAGGAGAATCATAGTTTTCTTTGGAATGATGTCAAAATTTTATATAAAGAAAGCGATAGATATAAAAGAGCTTTTTCTGAAATGGTTTTTATAAAAAAAGAAAATGATAATAGTCTTAATAAAATCACTGATATTGATCACTTGAATTCTTTCTACAATATGATTTTGGATTTCTTATCTTGATAATGTAAATTTTTTTATTTTCTTTATACACGGAGAAACTTTTTATAACAATTTTTTCTATAGTATTTTTCAATTTAGGGAAAAACGTATCACTTTGAGAATTTTTGTTAGTAAAAATACTAAACTTTATAATGATGCTATGAAACTTCAGCATAGTTCATAGCAAATTTTACTATAGTTTATACTAAAGTTTCATATCATTATTATAAAGTTTAGTATTTTTACTAACAAAAATTCTCAAAGTGATAAGTTTTTCCCTAAATTGAAAAATACTATAGTAAAAATTGATATAAAATGTTTCTCCGTGTAATCAAAAGCATTTCTTTAAATTTAATTTTAAAATTCCTTCGGAAATTTGTTTCTAATTTCCTAAACTATTCGTTTCAATTTTAATTGTACATTTAAATTAATTAACATTAGGCTAAATGATTCATAGTATGTAAGGTCATTGCATGATACGATTGCTTCAGTAGTTTATAATATTTCCTAGCGATAAGACAATGTCTTTTCCTTTCGTGAATTTAAATTTTAAGTGAACGTGGGGAATTGATGTTACAGTTTTTTACTTAATTATGACGTTTTTTTCTTTTCATGGTAATTATCAATATATATATTTTCATAATTTTTTTACCTTTGTTTCTTTCCAACTGATTCCCGAATAAATAGAAAAGAGTGTGACGCAGGTTCGCAATGAATACCGAATTCCTCTAATCATTGCCAAGTGACATTACATTCTCGTCTCTTTATCAGAGAATCAGTTGGAAAAGCCCAAACTTGAAATTTGATTACACAACTTTCAGTAATCATTACCGATTTCCTTATCTCAATTTTTCTCCATGCAGTAACTTAGTACTAGCCCTATCCGACGACGAGGTAAATTTTGGTCCCTTAGTGATGCCAGATGGAAACTAATCCATAAGGTGACGCCACCTCTATCCTCTCTTATGCACAGAGAGAAATTTTAGGTTTCACTGACCAAAGTTTTTTTGTTAAAATCGTCTTTACAAAAATTTTAAAGTTCTCATGACAATCATGGTAGTGGCTGTCATACATTGGAAAAGTGGTTATTCCAACTGCAAGGAACGTTACTGAGACCACGATTCTGGTACTTGAAATACCATAGCGCTGCGGTTATAGGAACCAAAGTCCATCGTAAAGCCGCGCATAGAGTTTAGTTAAAATGACTAAGTCTACGGACAGTAAATACCCAGCCAAAATTATTTTTGAGGTTATAGGTATGGTTCTCTTAGTTATCAAAATACGAATTCAATTTGATTAGAAAAAATAAAGTTTCACCGAAAAGATCTAAGAAAAATAATCCGGTATAATGATATTTATGATAACTTTCGTCGATTAAGTTAAAAAATTGTCACTTTTTTCATCATCATAAACTTTTTTTGACTGACTATAGTTTTGACAAAATACGACGAGACAGCAACATTGGAACGCATTGCATTGTCCCCGAACAAAATCGCTTATCATTTAGAAAGAATTGTCAAACTATATTTATAATAGAATTATTTACCTGATGATGCTTGGCACGGTGAAATATAGTCCAGGAATCGAGAACGAGAATCGGCAGGATTCAACTTAGGCTGCATATCTTTTTGGAAGTAACTACTTTAATAGTTGTCACGACAGGCTTACCTCGTTGTAAAAAATGAAAGTTATACTTGATTTGTCTAGCGCAACAGCGAACGGTGCGGTTGTAGTAACCAAAGGAGCTTGGCAGTATACATAAAGAAAATGTACGTGTACTAACCGTTGGGGTACGTATAAAGCTCATTCTAATCATCAACTTTGGTCACAACAACCGAATATACAAAAAAGTCCAAATTACTGTTATGATAACTATAAAAGTAGTAGCTTCTCTCAACTTTTTTGGTCAAGGCAACTACTGTACAAAAAATTTATGTGCTATGTGCACAGGAACCAAAGCCGATTTCTCTCAGTGTGACCCTATTGAAAAACTTGACGTAAAAAACGACGTCAAAAATGGCGTAAAAAACGAGGTCAAAAATTGGGACAGTTTTTTACGTCATTTTTGACATCGCTTTTGACGTCGATTTTGACGTACTTTTTTGTCTTTAAGAAGCCTTACATTTTCTGTTACAGTTTTGTGACTCCTTTACGGAATGCCCATTCCACTTTGAAATAAATTATTTTATTATACAATAGTTCTTTTACTGATAAGCATTTCTCAATTACGATATCCAATGAACGACCGAATATAAATTGTTAAGGCTTCTTACAGCCAAAAAAGTTCGTCAAAAATGACATAAAAAACGACGTCAAAAATTGGGATAGTTTGTTACGTCATTTTTTACGTAGTTTTTTACGTACTTTTTTGTCTTTAAGAAGCTTTAACAATTTATATTCGGTCGTTCATTGGATATCGTAATTGAGAAATGCTTATCAGTAAAAGAACTATTGTATAATAAAATAATTTATTTCAAAGTGGAATGGGCATTCCGTAAAGGAGTCACAAAACTGTAACAGAAAATGTAAGGCTTCTTAAAGACAAAAAAGTACGTCAAAATCGACGTCAAAAACGATGTCAAAAATGACGTAAAAAACTGTCCCAATTTTTGACCTCGTTTTTTACGTAATTTTTGACGTCGTTTTTTATGTCATTTTTGACGTCGTTTTTTACGCCATTTTTACGTCATTTTTTACGTCAAGTTTTTCAATAGGGGAAAGTATTGTTTTGCATGGTGTTCATAAACAAATTAAAACAATTATCGGAAAAATGGAAATATTTCGTAATTTTAAGTGATTTTTTTTATTATTATTGAAATTTAGTGTTTTTAGTGCATATTTATTCAATCATAAACATGAGTGTATACATAATATCATTTTCAATTATACATATCTTTTCGGCACGTGAAAAATAAATTGGTGAACATATTCATAAAAAAATACAAGCATATATTTATACTGCGTGTGACTGATTCTATCATTATTTTGAATTTTTACATTCTCATCATGGATGAGAAGGTATTGGCTTTATGTGAAAAATGACTTTCGAAATTTTCATCAAATCTTTACGTTTTGAGACCCCCTGAGTCAGAAAAAATGGTTTTTACGAAAGTGTCTGTCTGTCTGTAGGTCGTGTGCGGCATAACTCTCGATAGAATTATCAGATTGAATTGAGCTTTGGTACACTTTATCGGAGCCGAAAAAGTAAGGATAAGTTCGTTAACCAGCCACATCCAATCAAAATTGAAGGATTGAGCACTACTTTTGTGTTTTTGAAAATAATTTTTTGAAACAATCATAAATTTCAATACTGGTTTTAGATAGTGCTCATAAATCTCTAAAAATTATCCTGATAACATTTTTTGATTAAATCAAAATTAGAAATGTTACAGCATATTCAAATTCGAAAAAAGTCAATATCAAAATTCCATTTTCCAGTTAAATTATACGAGATACGAAAAAACGTTATGATACAATATTATTTTCTGCATAAAGACCTACAAATTTGAATTGTAACATTTTTTCATAAGATGCATATTTTTTTTTTTAATTCAAAAATAATCTATTGAAAACCCAAAATTCAATTTTTTAACAATAATATGTAAAATAAGAAAAAAACGTAAGAATACAAAGTTGTTAGTTTCAAAAAGATCTACAAGTTTTGTCTGACACAGTTTCTGATAAAAGATATATTTTTCGTTTCAATTCCAAAAAATACGATTAAAATTCAAAAACTTCATTTTTTAGACAAAATATGTGAGATACAAAAAAAACTTTGAGATGAAAAATTGTTTGGCTAAATAAGGTCTACACATTCTTATCGAGAAATTTCTCGACAGGATGTATATTTTAATTTTTTGATTTTTAATATTGAAAAAATTTGATTTTTTTCACCAAAATATGTGAGATACGAAATAAGCGTTGTTCTGCAAAATGGTTTCCTTAAATAAAGTCTACGATTGTTTTTCCTTTTTGAGATATTTGGAAGAAAATAAATTTATCAATAATCATGTAATTTATTAAAAAGTTACAAAAATTCAGTATCAAATTATAAGAAATAAACTTAAACGTATGCGAAGAGCACAAGACCGAACGCGAAGCGCGACGATCGAAGCGAGCTGCGCGCAAAGCGCGCAATGAGAATGTGCCCGCGAAGCGGGCAGATTTTTTTATTTGTGAAAATAAGACATTTTTATCAATTCATTTTCTTAAAAAATAATATTAAGTGCATGTTATACTTAAAAGAAGTAGCAAGTTCATGTAATGAATGCGGTCCAGTTACTACATATTTGTGTCCAAAATATATTTTAAAAAAATTATAATTTAGGAAATGGTAGAATAGATAAAAATAGACGTAGATAATAAATACATTTAAAGTTTTTGAAAAATGCTATTGAGTGATTTATTTATTAGTTTGATTGTATATTTTTCATGCATACTGTAATTTAAAAAATGGATCAGAATATTGACAATTTCCACATGAAATATTAAAGTTTCTTTGATTTAATGGAACACCCTTTTAATAGGTGCTATAACAAAATTTTTGCAAATATGAAAAAAAAATTTATTGGTCGACTTTTTCTCTCCATGGCGCAATTATTTCAGTGCAAGATTTCTTATGGATTTCAACTGACTAAATATTTTAATTATTTGTCAATTTAACGTTCAATAATGTTTCATATTAGTTCATTAAAATAATTTGAATATGATTAATGTTTCATAATAATATAATAATTGACAATTTTTATTTTTTCGATTAATTTATTAATTGAATTTTTTATTAGATCATTAATAATTGATTGCTTGAATTAATTATATATATTAATTCAATCCATTAATTAATACTAATACTTTATTAAAGCAACTATATTAGATCAAGTGATAAGGTCTTGTTATTCATAATGCAATGCATAATATTTTGTATTATCAACACAAAATAAAGCAATTAATGAAGAAAAGTAATAAATAAATATATTGCTAATATTTCCATTATTATCGATATTCGTAAAGAAATATTAATGAAGAAATAATTTTAATCTAATTATTCGTGATATAAGGATCCTTCCAGAAAAAAGGAAACGATTGATTGAAATTTCTGGGAATTGCGTATCTTAAAATTTACCCAGATAACAATCGTGCGAGGCACCTTACCCGCACAGCATGCGAGGAACACGTTGCGTGCACAGAGCGGTACATATGCGTCGCATTTTGTGGCAGGCACGTGCGTGGGAGGCATATGTCATGCACTTTGTAATAGGCATCCGTTTATATATATATGTATTAAATATATATTAAATATTATTGATATAAGACCTTTTTTTGATAATAAAAATGTTAATTTGTGTTAATAATTTAAATAATATTGCATTTATTTTATTTATTTATTTTATTTATTTAATATTAATAATTAAATAATTAATGTTAATAATCATCTGCAGAAAAAAGGAAATATGAAAAATTCCTGGAATATAAATTGAAATTTTGTAAGTAAAGGGTTTCCCAATAAGGGTGATATGTTTTGAAATTGAAAAAAAACACTGAATATTCATTCGGAATTGATCGAAATCTTTTTTATTATATTGGATATTCTATGCCATTTATGATTTAAAGAATATATCGGCCAAATGTCCCCCGAGACTTGAGCCAAAAATGCGCCTCATCAGAAAAGATGATTTTTTGATGAAAATTGGGATGATTTTCAATTGATTCCAGAGCCCAATCCGCGAACTCCCGACGCAAACGATGGTCATTAGGCTTCAGTTCTTGGGCCAGAATCATCTTATAGGGATGCAGGCCAAGATCCAATCGCAAAATACGCCAGGTAGTCATCCTGGACAGGCCCAATTCCTGAGATCGGCGTGGCACGGACAATTCACGGTACGGCGGCTATATTCTGTGTAGAACGTGCGGTACGCATACGATTTTTAGGCTTAGTATCCAATAGAGTAAATTCACTCTCCAACTTATCGATTATTCGACGAATTGAGAGCGCGGATGGAGCAGAATGACGACCATATTTTGCACGATATGCTCTTTGAACACCGACAAAACTTCTCGAATTTTGATAAAATAATTGGACAATTTCCAAACGTTGTGGAAGCGTGAAACTACTCATGATTAAATGGCAAACCTTACTGATCACAACTGACAGCAGACGTCAAAAATTTCAGTTCAAATCAGCCCGATAGGGACATTCAAAATCATATCACCCCTATTGGGAAACCCTTTATATATTTTTAGTTTACCAATATCGACAGACTTATTTAAATATCGAATGTTCACAAGTTAGACATTTTATAATTAAAGTTTAAGTTACTTTTACTATTTTTAAAATGTTTTTCAATTTATTTTATCTCGTTATAATATTCCCGCATGATCACATGGTTGGAATAAACTTCAACATGGCGTTTCTTTCTGTTGGTTAGGCCAGGTCGTTCATAATCAGTTTTTTCACGTCATTTTCATGATCAGAGTTTTTGTGCATTCAGTGGATTCAGTGTGCGTATGGTGATTAATAATTATTCTTAAAGTTTGTTAGTCTGACACGTGGTTTTTCTTATTTTAAAAGTACAAGCCGAAATGTAAAGTTGACCACGCGTTGACCTGCATCACTAAATAACTCTAATAAGATAAGAAAATGTACTATTTGTTCAGTACTGAAACTATTTTGCTGTTCATTGTGATTCAACTGTAAGTTGAATACTCATTATATTTCAAATGTATAACTGAACTAATATAGGAAACTACTTATTTATTGGCATTCATTTATTGGATTTATTGGATATATAACAAACATTTATCCATTGCCCGTATGTATAACATCGGTTTTCAACTTTAAATATAATGTTTTCAAGTACATTATGTATTTTTATTTCTTACTATGATTAATATTTTGGAAATAATTTTAAATTATACGAGACGCATAAAGCTCGCTTTTCAACGTCACGAATGCGAACTTCACTACGTGCCAGCGATATGCGTTGCATATGATGACGCATCTGCGTGGCGTGGTGAACGCACGCGTGATGAATAATCCGCACCCGTGCGAGCGGTAACGCTCGCACTGTACGCGTACTTTGTTATCTGGGATACAATTAAAGGTTTCTGAATCTGCAATTTTATCCGAAAACGATGGCATCGAAACATTGTTGAATTGCGTTTAAGACTTTTCAATCGTACAAATGTGTCTCAATGACGTTGAATTGTAGTTTTACGATTAAGTGACACAGTCCATAAAATTTAAATCGTCAAGGTACGTTTCGTGAATTGTTCATCTCAATTGTGAAATTACGATTAACATATGAGTGAAATAATTTTTGACGAATGGAAGAAGCGTAAAAACAATTTAACGAAGTAATGATTTAATCGGTCGGGGATCAAATAGACGATTGAAAAGGCTTACCAATTCAAATGCCCACAACACAATTAAACGAAAATATTTTGAATGTGCCATTTTAAAATGCGCAATTCACAGAAATTTTAGCCTATCGCTTTTTGTTTCCTGGGCTATATACAAGACAATTTATTTCTTGTACTTTTGCGAATTAATTTTCTAGAGTGTTATAACTATTTTATGTTTCAAATTCTGATTAGTATTTAAAAATGTTATTTTAATAAAATCGATAATCTTAGTTCTTCAAAAATCATAAAACTTTAATCGTTTATCAATTTTCTCCATATAAGATATCCCAGATAACAAAGTGCGCGTACAGTGCGAGCGTTACCGCTCGCACCGGTGCGAATTATGCATCACGTGTGCGTTCACCACGCCACGCAGATGCGTCATCATATGCGACGCATATCGTCAGTACGTAGTGAAGTTCGCATTCGTGACGTTGAAAAGCGAGCTTTATGCGTCCCGTATAATTTAAAATTATTTCCAAAATATTAATCATAATAAGAAATAAAAATACATAATGTGCTTGAAAACATTATATTTAAAGTTGAAAACCGATGTTATACATACGGGCAATGGATAAATGTTTGTTATATATCCAATAAATCCAATAAATGAATGCCAATAAATAAGTAGTTTCCTATATTAGTTCAGTTATACATTTGAAATATAATGAGTATTCAACTTACAGTTGAATCACAATGAATAGCAAAATATTTTCAGTACTGAACAAATAGTACATTTTCTTATCTTATTAGAGTTATTTAGTGATGCAGGTCAACGCGTGGTCAACTTTACATTTCGGCTTGTACTTTTAAAATAAGAAAAACCACGTGTCAGACTAACAAACTTTAAGAATAATTATTAATCACCATACGCACACTGAATCCACTGAATGCACAAAAACTCTGATCATGAAAATGACGTGCAAAAACTGATTATGAACGACCTGGCCTAACCAACAGAAAGAAACGCCATGTTCAAGTTTATTCCAACCATGTGATCATGCGGGAATATTATAACGAGATAAAATATATTGAAAAACATTTTAAAAATAGTAAAAGTAACTTAAATTTCAATTATAAAATGTCTAACTTGTGAACATTCGATATTTAAATAAGTCTGTCGATATTGGTAAACTAAAAATATACTTACAAAATTTCAATTTATATTCCAGGAATTTTTCATATTTCCTTTTTTCTGCAGATAATTATTAACATTAATTATTATTAATATTAAATAAATAAAATAAATACAATATTATTTAAATTATCAACACAAATTAACATTTTTATTATTAAAAAAAGGTCTTATACCAATAATATTCAATATATATTTAATATATATATATATAAACAGATGCCTATTACAAAGTGCGAGACATATGCCTCCCACGTGCGTGCCTGCCACAAAATGCGACGCATATGTACCGCTCTGTGCACGCAACGTGTTCCTCGCATGCTGTGCGGGTAAGGTGCCTCGCACGATTGTTATCTGAATAATACTTTAATCGGAGAGGGCGGAGGTGGCGCTGCCTTGCGGATTAGTTCCAAGCGGCATCACTAACGGACGACTTTTTCAACGTTGAAAAAGGCCGTCGTCGGATAGGGCTGCTTACTACGAATCAGAATCAGGTCGATGATTAACTTGGCGTTGAACTATTAGAGCTCTATTATAGGAATTGAAAAAATAAATATCCGAGGCTCACCTATAGGACTGGGTCTTCTATCAATGGGACTTGTTCTTTCCTTTTTATCAACAGGACTAGTCCTTTTATCAATAGGACTAGCTGATTTGTCACTGGCAGAACTTCTTTTGTCGACTGGGCTACTACCAGAACTGAGTCTTTTAGTTTCATCTTGCTGAGATTGAGTTTCTCCACTATCTTGTCCTGGATTCAGGTTGGATCCACTCCCACTGGAATTCGATGAGGAAGAGTTGGCATTGTTGTTGCTACTGCTGGTACTTGCACTACTGCTACTTCCACCGCTGGCGTTGTTGTTGTTCAATACTAGGGCACCTCGGACATCTCTTAATTCTCCTCTTAAAGTTGCACATTCGCCTCTCGCCCTTTCAAGTTCCCCGTCGAGACGGGCGCCCGTCGCTGCGTTCTCTTCAACCATCACGCGAAGCTTCGCCTACGGAGCAGAAAACAGAAAACTTAGTATGAACTATTTTTCAGACACTAGACAAGAATTATTAAACTATTGAGAAAACTTGGAACCTGAGCTGCAAAAGGGAAAGATTCTTTTCTCCTCGCATTTCAAACTGAAACGAAATACAGCTCAAGTTTGTTTCTCAATGAAATAAAGAATCTATAGAAAAGGAGAAATAAAATTGGTTTCTGAAATTAGTCTATTAAACACCGAGAGATGCAGAGTTAGAATGGAACTTTAGTAGTTATTCTGGAGGAGTTGTAGAAAAATCATAGGAAAAATCAGCTAAAGATTTTGGTTTATTTGAAAAAATTATTTGATTGAATTACTATAAAGTTATACAAAATAATGATCATAATGATATTTTTGAAAATAGATGAAATTTCGAGCTTTATCTAATTTAACCTTTTGTATTGTAATCCAATTCAATTTCATGCAATTTGTTGGAACCACTGGCAATATTTGGCCTTTTGTTGCAATTTTGAGATTTCTTGCAATACTTTGTGACTTTTTGTAATCCCTTGTAATATTTTCCAATCTATTTTAATCCTTGACACATTTGTAATTTGAATTTCGCAAAAACAGCAAGTGGTTTACTGCTTGGATTTTGGTATTAAAAATAGTTTAAAAAGTCTCTGCAAATAAATTGATTCTTCCACTCCAAGAAAAAGTAGTTCGTTGAAAGAAATAGTTTTATTGAAGCTTTTGCTTGATTCCAAAAAATGGATAAACTAAATTTTTATTCATGTGGCTAAACTCGTTTCCTCAAGTGAACCAAAACTTTTGATTAAACAGTTTTTTCAACAATGAATTGTAATTAACAAAATATTTTGTTGATCTTATAAATTTGTTTAATTGAATTCACCAAATAAATTGTTTTTAATTCAATGAACAAAATTATTTGACAACATAAAACATATGCTTGGTACGAGAAAGAAGAATATTAATCAACCAAAAGATTGTCATGGGTAAACTTAGCATTTTGTCGTATAATTACAAAATTCTAGAAGATAAAACCAACTAAAATGTTGTCGATTCAACTAATTTTTTTTTAGTGTCCTTAATAAAAATCATGTAGGAGTCTGTATTGAAAACATGTGGAACTTATTATCAAATATATATCTTACGGAATTGTAATGAAATACTATTGATGATATAAGATCCAATATATATGTTAATACTAAATATTCCCTTGTAAAGTTTTATCTGACTCTTATGAAACTGGTTCGATATCGTTCGGTAATATGTAGGTATTGCAGCATTTTACATCTACTATAGGCAATATCCATAAGAATTTGTAATGTATTGATTCAGTAGCAATACATTACAAATTCAGTGAGCATAAACAAATAAAATTCGTCATAGATGATTAAGTTTGCAGGAAATATGGAAATGGTCGAATCGTCCTTTGTATTAACTCGATTCAGAATACTTCCGGTTTAATGGCATATAGCACGATCATTTGCACGGATTACCTTTACGGCCAACTTCCCCTAATGCACCACGAGAGAGGGAGAGAGAGAGAAAGAGAGAAAGAGTTTAGCAACGGATTCGTAGTAACCACTGCCAATGGGAATTGGCTGGATTGTATAAGCGGATTGTGATAATCTCTGAATGCAGTACTATATTACAACGAAGACAATAACATTCGCATAATCATTGTAATTGAACTTCCCAGCCTCAGACTTATAGGAACACAAACTTGTTTAAAAGGGATACTTTTTTCTAATGTATTCCCTAGAATATTAAATATTGATGATGTTCTTAGTTGGCTTTAGGGTCCAGAAAAAATGTAAATCAAAGTTTCATATTTTCATACGTTTTGATTCAGATTGAAGTCCTAATCAGTGAGAATTTATTTCTATAAAAAATACAAAAGGAAGAAACTTAAAAAATTGCACGTATGAAGGATAAACTTTGTGGTAAAAAATGGTATAAAAGAATTGCATGTGTGAAACTATAAAATTGGTCTAAATAACTAAATTTACTAAATAAAAACTGTACAAAAAATTGTTTTCCTATAAAAATAGCAAAGGAAGAAACTTAAAAAATTGCACGTATGAAGGATAAAAAATTGTGGCAACAAAACGATATAAATGTATTGTACGTGTGAAAACTATAAAATCGGTCTAAATAGCTGAATTCACAAAAAAAATAAAAACTGTACAGACATTTTTTTTAATATATCCTAAGAAAGATTATATTGTATATACAGTAAAATTGTATAGAAGTTAAGAAGAATAATTACAAAATGAAAAGGTCTAAAACTGCGATCTCATTACAATAAAATATTACCAAATGAAAACAAAAACTGACCTGTTATTAAAAAAAAAAAATTTGTGTACAATTTTTATTTTGTGAATTTAGTTATTGTATAAGGGTCATTCCATATTAGATTGACAGTCGATGTCGCAGATTTGAACAAGATAATTTTTTTTCGGTTCTTTATCAACAATAAATAGACACGTATTTTTTTGTTTGGCCAACAAAATTTTTTTTACAAGTATACGATTTTTCGAATTTTCTAAGAAATGATGTTTTCGATATAGCAAGCGCACTTTCAAGCCTGTTTATCTTGAAAACAATTGTTCGCACGAAAAATTTTCCAAATTACGAAAATTAGGGTTTTGACTCTTCTTTACAGAGATTGTTGCGAAAAAATTGTTCAAATATTTTTTAACATACAAAAGTATAGAAATAAACGCAAAATCGTTTTTTTCCAAATTTGGCCCTTTTCGAAATTTTTTTTTTCGTGGATTTAGATTCTTTGAAGTCTGTTATAAAATATGACGATTGAATCAAAATGGCTGGATCATTGATTCGGAAGTTAATGAATTTTGAATCTTTCGGAAAATTTGGAAAATGTAACAAAAGACAATAAAGCCTGTTAATTTCTTTTTAGTAAAAATTTTGAAAAATTTTCACTCAAACGAATTTAACAGACTTATTTCATCGTTTTCTGTTGTATATTCCAAATTTCCAGAAAAAAACACGAATTTTTACAGAAATTTGGTCACGTGATTTGGTTGATCCATAGCCTTAATCATTAAAATATCTAATTTTCAGTAAAATTGACAACTTGTTAATAACATTTTACTAATTTGAACTCGGAGAGAGTATTAATCATAATAAAAGCTGATATCAAATGAATAAATGATCGTAAAAATGCAGATTTGTGTATTTGCAAGGAAATTTTAATTAATCTTTGTTCAAATGGTTCGCCCACAAAAGGGAAGTAAAAGGTTTATATTTCCTTTTATTTTGGTTGAAAAATAGTGGATGAGTGGAAAAAGCAAAAACCCGTCAGGCAAATAGAAACTGCTGAGCAAACACAACCTGCCTCTGGCAACTAGCCGTCATTGGCTGAGATCCAACTGCACAAAGGAGTTTCTAAGCGGCGGAAGCAGTCTGCGAAAAGCTTTGCGAACTTGTTGCATTCTCTATCATTGTCCAGAGGGGAGAAGTGGAGAGGGTGGCTGTGCTCCAAACTATATCTGGTTTAAACGCGCCCTTTTCAAGGACGTCCTTCCTATCGATTGACCAGATTCCAGTGGATAAAGTGGTCTGTACAGATAAGTCAAAGACCTCTCGAGGGCGAATTATTGGTCGCAAGGACGCAAAGAACACGAATTACACGAATAACAACAAGAAAAGTGAAAATTAAGATTTTTAAATTTACTTTTTAATATAACCAGACAAACATTAATACGAAACAAAATTGAGTCTTAAGGGGAACCGCCACCTTTAATTGGTATATTTTTGACTTTTTTGTCATTTTCCAAAAATTTTATTTTTTTATTCTTTATACTTTTCTGAGAATGTGTGTAAATTTTCAGGGTAATCTGATTTGTTTTTTGGAAAAAATTATAATAAAAGTTACTACGATTGTGCGAATAACGCGTTTTTAGCGAAAATTACCTTTTTAGATAAAATAGTTTGTTTATTTATTTACTAATATTTATGAATTCTATGCCTCTATGCATATACATATATTATTTAGTCACACAATTTTTTCTGCCTGCCTCTAAGACTTCAAACTCCGTTTTTCGCAATTTATGATTTTCCGTGTTTATTGCAACATATATTTGAATAAAATCTGAAGTATTACATACAGGCCTTTGAAATTTTTACCAATTATTCTTTGTTATATTATTAATATTTTTGGGTATGGAAGGCACTCTAGCTAAAAAAATAAGTACAAAATTTCTTTTTTCAATACTTTGGGATATTTTTATCAATTTTTAAATTTTATTTGTAATTTTTTCTCAGTCATGTTACCTTATTTTCCATACCCAAAAATTTACTGCACATTGTAAGGAAAAAAAAAAGAATCATAACAATTGGTTAAAAAAGTTATTCAAAAATGTCTAAAAAATGCCCAACAAAATCAACATTTTTAGTTTCAAATACATAAAGGTGCTGGAATATTTAAAACCCCCCGAAACCTTTCTAAATAAAGGTACCAAATATAAAAAAATTATATGGAAGGCCTAAACTCAAAAAATAAAAATATTAAAGGTGGCGGATCCCCTTAAGGTAGTTGTGCCAAAAGCGAGGTCTCTGGAAAAAAAGTTTTTCTGTGATTTTAAGACTTTGAATGATATTGTTAGTCGTGTCTTGTTAAAGAAAAAACACCATTTTGCATGAAAACAAATTTTAAACTTACGATTGAAATTGTTAAAAGAAACAGTAGAGTTGTAGAGAATATTTTCCCCGAAAAAATGAGCCATGATTTATGAAAATCCAATATTTTTTAAAAAATTGGCAAGAAGCGATAGTAAGGAAAAATTCTATTGCAAAAAAACACCATTAAAAGTAATATTTTTCATAAGTTTAAATTTTTTTATAAAAAATAATGTTTTTCTTTCATAAGACACGCGATTGATAATATCATTTCATGTCTTAAAATCAGAGAAAACATTTTTCCCAGAGACTAGATTTTTGGCACAACTATTTTAATATAAAAATATGTATTTTTAAGTATATTTTACTCCTATTCAGACGAACCACGTGACTAAAATATACATTAATTTATTTTTGTTTACACCGAGAGAAAAATGCTTGGGTATTAAAGAATATACCATTAAATCATTAGTTCTCCTTCAAAAGCAGATATTTTATTGGATCAAATATATGTACTACAGAATTCGTATTATGACTAATGAACCGAAATTAATAATTATAGTTTCATTAAATATTTATTAGAATCATTAAAAATCCTCTTTTAAATGAGAGCAATTTATTCAATAGCATAAACAAAATTTATAGAAAAAATAAAACCGAAAGTTATTAGCAATTATAGTTCAACATTAAGTTCAAGTGCAAAAGAATTGTCAAAAATGTAACAGAAAAATGAAAGTGATAATGATGATGAATTTTTATAATTTCACGAATTGCACTGACTAAATTTTTCATATTTTTCATTTTTGCATAATATATATCATACGATTATTTTTTACTATATTTCTTTATATTGAAGTAAAAATTTATTAGAAAAACTGTGGAGGTCATCAGACAAGATATTTCGAGTGCATGAATAAAAAAAAGATTCGGCTGCTCAGAAATACACTTATTGGAAGTTAATTATACGGAAGATCAAGGACCCATTTTAGGAAATTCATTTTCAATGTCTTTAAACCGGCTTGAGAGAAGTCTGCTCTGTAGAAAGTTGAATCGAAACCCTTCATTTAAATTTTGCATTGAGCGATACTGTATTATTATGGGACATTGTACATCCTATCAAGTGTTGGATGAACAAGAGATGAATAAATAAATAATAAAGCGCGGTGAACGTAATAAACACAATTTATTCAACTACCACAATTTAAATATAATGGTTATACTATACAACCGCTTCTTTTTTTATGCGAATAATATAAATAAAATTATTCTTGTTCAGTTTTAGTAAATCAGCAAATCATTCCACCGATTCAGGAAAAAATGTTCCCCTACACCCGGAAAAATTTTTTTTGTCTGCCGTACACCGAAAGTTAGCCGAGACGGTGTCGCTTTGCGTGCGGAAAATTGATTTCCCCGCACTAGTGCTTTCTTTCCGCATGCAAAACGACACCGACTCGGCTAACTTTCGGTATACAGAGAACAAAATTAATATATTTCGTATCAAGTGCGGAAAGGCGTATTTTAACGCAAGAGCGAGTCACGACGAGGGCCGAAGCGAATCGCTCTTGCGTTAAAATACGCCTTTCCGCACTTGATACGAAATATACTATTACTTTACCTGATCAATCCCTTTTGTTGATTAAACTAAGATTTTAGTTCAAGTTGAACAAAATTTGGTTGTATAAACTCAAATATTCGTTTGTTCTAACCAAATTAACAAAAAATTTGGTCAACCCATTAAACAAATTCTTTGGTTGGAATAACACGGAGGAAAAAAATTGTTGTATTAGCCAAGCGGATTGTCAATATAGAGCTGACAAAATTTTTTTGCTGTCCCAACAAATTTATAGTTTTCTGAACAAACCTATTTTTTGAATCGACAAAAGAGTCTGTTATTGTTTTTTGCTTGAGAAAACGTTTTGTAAGAACTGAAATTTTGTTAGGACAACAAAATGTTGTCAGTTCTATATTTTTCCCCTGAACCAATTACTTTTTTGAGTCTAGATTCCAATTTATTTTTCATAATGAATAAAATCATTTGAACCGCAAGTATCTTTTAAGAACTGCCGTTTTTTATTTTTAGAATTTATGTATATCGCTAGGAGTGCGAAGTTTTTTGCAAAATATTATAGAAGGTCATTGAAAGCCTAATGTAAATGAGTGCTTTGCGTGCCTAGAAAAGCTGTAAACGTTATCAAAGGCAAGGAATATTTATTCGAACACGTCTGGCGTTGAAAAGGGAAATTGAGGAGGATTTTCATTTCCTCGTGCGGCACACCATGAAATATGTATTATTTGGTCTCGAGGCGATTATTTACTGATAATCAGATCTCAAGAACGAGGGAGTTAATTATTTATCAAATAAAATTAGTACTTAAAAGTGCATTACTTTTTTCTCTTTCTATCTGCGTTTTTATTTCTAGGACAAAGTAAAATGTGTATTTCAAAAAAACATCTACAGAAAAGAGGTGATTTCAGTTTACATACTTTCCTCTATAAAATATGATGAATATAGAAAGTGTTCGGATTCAGGTGAAGGCTGTCGAATGCAAAAGACGTATGGAAATGAATTTATCATAGAAAAATATGTTCTTTTTATCAAATAGAATAGGAATGGTTGAATCTTCTTTTATAATACATCTGAATATTTATACATTTATATATTTATTATATATTGCACTGAGAAAAAAGTTTTGTCAAATCAACAAAAATATTTTGTTGCTATTTAGGAAACAAATATTTTTTGTTGCACCAACAAAACATTTTTCTAAATCAATCAAATTTATGTTATTAAAACAAAATTTTTTGTTAAGACAACAACAAAAATTTTCTTAGATAAATTTTTTCTCAGTGCGCATTTATGAAACTAGTATTTCAAATTACATGGATAAGAAAGAAGATTTTTTGCACACTCGGAAAACAAAATTTTGTTTATTGAAAAATAACGTTTTGTTGCATCCACAAAGTATTTTATAGACTTGACAAAATTTATTGGTGGGATCGAATAAATACTTTAAATGTTTTAAAATTAACTAAAATATTTTGTTGGGTCAACCAAATTTTACTGAGTAAAGAATTTTGTTGATATGATGAAATAATTTCGTTGAATGAACCAAATATTTAGATTAATCAAACAAACATTTTTTCCATACAACAAAATGCTATGCTTGTATCAACAAAAATGTGTTGGTTTTCTAGGTTCATTTAACAAAATGGTTTTGCTGGATCAAGTGAATATTCTAATTAACAATTTCAAATAATTCAAAACCTTCCAAAAACGTACGTTAATATAAGTTTTTAGTGTTATAAATTTGAATTCTTTTTAAATAAATATTTTTTATTCTAAGTTTACTATTAAGAATATGAAAATTTTAATTCTAATTTTTTAGGGGAAGAGAAAATCTTTAATTATGAATGACTCAGAAAACAAAGAAATTGATTGGCCTTTACTTCAATAAGATCACTAATGTGAGACAGTTTTGCTTGCGAGTTAGAATTTTTCATAAAAACGAAATAAAGTTTGTCAATACTTTTCTACATAAATTCATTAAGCATAGTGAGTTTCTGGACAAGAACGTTCCATTTGGGATGAGTGTAATGAAAATTCGATAAAAAACTTCGTCGGGACAAATTGATCATTATAGTCTGGCAGAGCCTCTGGATTGGCAGAGGAAATGGGGTGATATTTTCATTGATATATAATATGTTATCAACCTACGTTCAAAGACAGATTTAACAGAACGGATACATGTATTAACTGTCCACGCTGATCGTATCAATCGATATCGATTATAATTTCATTAAAGACGTTAAACCAGTTCCACGAAACTGTCATTGCAATTTTCAAGCTCATAAAGCAATTACGATTGAGAAAAAAATCTAATATTTATAAATGTATTATTATTAATATATTTATTAATTTATTTAGATAGTTTAATATTAAAAAATTATAATTTCATTATAAAAATAATTTAAATTTATTTTTAAATATATTAAGATAAATTTAAAGATATATAAAATCATTTTAATATCTTCACTATTATTTTTTAAGTTAACTATTTAAATTAGAAATAAACATGAATTTAAATCAGTTGTTAAATAAGTTAGAAATTTATTAAAAATATGGTTGGAATGACACTAAATTCTAGAAAAACATATGATAAAAAATAATTATTAATTTAAAAAGTAACAATTAAAGAAATAATATTACTAAAAAATTAATTAAATAAAGTTTTATAAAATTATAATTTTATAATTCATAAAGTTAAATAATATGAATAATAATCTACATATATTAATCAATAAATTAATATTATATTTATATAAAAATGATTAAATAATAAACAAATTTTATTATTATTTGCATTCAATAAAAAATCTGCTCTTTAAAAAAAAGTTTCTCATTTCCTGAGTTTTCAATTTCCCAGTTTAAAAGTATTTTTAACAATTGATAAGTTTTAATTATTAGCTGTATTTATTGGTATAATTAATCAAATTGAATTAAAACGAATTTCCGACCACAACAGACGTCCTATTTAAAATTGCACTCTCATCAAATGTCATCCGAATCTCGGGTGCAGTGGACCCTTTTAGAGCGTGACAGGTGTACATAACCTCAATCGTACCGGGGCGCAATGCACGTTCCTATAATTAACCTAACTACTGCTGAAATGCAGTATTTGTGTAGATTTCGCAGTGTCATTAAAAACTTTTAGACTCGTTGTAGTAATGCTAAAGTGCCCTTTTCGTTAGCGAAGTTACATCTAACAATGAGAAATAATGGCGACCACTCCCCACTTCGTCTATGATTAGACATTATTTTTCCAGTTAAATGGAGATTATGTTCCTGAAATTATACCCAAGCTTTCATCGATCTGGAGTCATTAAGTTCTGCAATCGATTTTTAAATTGAATAATTGCATGCAGCGATGCAGTCAGGATTCATTTCCTCAGATGGGAGGGTTCACTTTACTAAAAGAAGTTTAAAAAATATATTTTCAAATTATTACACCTGATTTTAGGTGATTGTAGTTGATTACAGATGATAGCGACAAGATTTCGACCAATTATTTGAGCCCTGGTTAAATTCCCGGATAAGCCGTGGATAAACCCCGGATATATTTCGGCTTCTATGGGTCTCTATTCGAAACACTATACGGGTTTTGATTCCGAGTAGTATTCGGTTTTATTTTATGCCGCCCTAAGCACTACGTAGTTGGGACCAAGCAATATGTCTATCCGGCCTCTATCAGGTTCTAACAGCAAATATATCGGAGTAAGAACAAAAATATATGTCTGGCTGCTATCAGGGTCTCATACGGATATTTATTCTAGGTTATATCTGGCCTCTATCTGTGTTTTATAAGGGGGATGTGTTTTTTTAATCCGATTTTAACCGTTACGTATAAACCCAGTCAAACATACATTGCAGTACTTTTTGCATCTTTTCAGGTGATAATACGCCTAAAGAAATTTAATTTCTATTACAATTTCTCGGATAGACCCGGATGATTTTCACATAAGAAATAAGTAACCAGATAGATTTCGGATAGAAACGGATATATTTTTGGTTTCTATGGGTCTCTATTCGAAACACTATACGCGTTTTGATTCCGAGTATTATTCGGTTTTACTTTATCCGGTCCGAAGCACTACGTATTTGGGAGCAAGCAATATGTCTATCAGACCTCTATCAGGTTCTAACAGGAAATATATTGGAGTAAGAATAAAAATGTCCGTCTGGCTGCTATCAGAGTCTCATACGGATTTTTATTTTAGGTTGTATCTGGCCTCTATCCGTGTTTTGTATGGGGGATGTGTTTTTTTATCCGATTTTAACCGTTACATATAAACCCAGTCAAAGATACATCGTAGCACTTATATCTCTTTTCAGGTGACTATAAGCTTAAGAAAATTAATTTCTATTCCAATCTCCCGGATAGACCCGGATGATTTTCGCATAAGAAATAAGAATCCAGATAGAACCCGGATAGACACAAATATAAGGTTTAACCGGTTCTTATCGATCTTATCCGGATTCTATCGGGTCCTACATGGGATTTTAAGCAGCGAGATTAATTGCAGATTATTGAAAATAGGCTTTTGATGACATTAACCAATTTAAACTGACTGCAGTTAATATAAATCTTTTTGTTAATGAAAATCTTTTGATAATAATCCAGTCCCTAGAAAGTTTCAATATCGACGACACGTTTTTATGCTATTAAAAGGTTGTTCAGAACACGTGAAAAAATTTCAATATTCTATTCCAGATAACATAAGTTTAGATGAAGATAATGGATAGAAATTTTCGTTGACGTCTCGACTGGCGACATTGAAAACGACAACTTTTTTTAACTTCAAGAACGGGTGGAGTCTGCTAGAAGGTATCGATTCACATTGCTGGGTGAATAACCAGCATGACTATGTATATCTGTGTTAGTGAATAAAACAGGTCTACTAGGTCACAACGACCACCTTGCGCACCTACTTGGCATATCATACGACGAGGGCCTCAACATTTGGGTACTCACCAACCAATAAAGACTCAATGAAAATACTATGATAAAAATAATTAATGTCTGGTGTTATAACTTTATTATTATATATACTCTCTAAACCTGAATCAGTGAACGGCTACTGATTCGCAGTGACTATTCACTCAAGGCAGCAGCTATAAGTCTTTCACTGAGAATCAGTGAAATTCGACTGACGAATCAGTGAAATAGATTGAACTCACTTATTGAATCAGTGAAATATTCAGGTGGGAATAATAAAAGCAGTAATATATTTTAATGATCGATGAACACGTTTATTTTAGGTTAAACAACACCAAAAAGAAATTACGTTATTATTATTATATATTGTAATTATTATTGTGTATAATTATATTATGTGTAATTACAGATTAAAGATCCATCGTTATACTTTAATCGTTCGCAGGAACTTCGCGAATTTAAAGATTATGTTCACGTGGCGCGTTCACTGATTCCTCAGTGAAATCAAAGCAGGGCACTGATTCATTAGTTGATATATTTTCACTGATATAATCAGTGACTATTTCACTGATTCAGGTTTAGAGAGTAAAAGCTAAAATTAAAGAGGACATTTTTTTCTAGACTATTCAACGTACGTACATCACATACAAGTATTCATCTATATCTGTAATCTAGTACTTAAGCTTTTGGATGCTCTCCAAGCAAGATAACTGAAATCTAAAGAGAAGAGTAGAAGGTACAGAAAAGTCTAATATACCTTGTTATGTTTCTCAATGAATTTACAAAAAAAATTCTTGTAAGATTCAACATTTAAATAAATTTCAATCGCAACATTTTTCTTATATTACTTTAATATGGAATTTTGAAAAAATTAAATATTATACTCTCTAAAAACCTGAATCAGTGAACGGCTACTGATTCGCAGTGACTATTCACTCAAGGCAGCAGCTATAAGTCTTTCACTGAGAATCAGTGAAATTCGACTGACGAATCAGTGAAATAGATTGAACTCACTTATTGAATCAGTGAAATATTCAGGTGGGAATAATAAAAGCAGTAATATATTTTAATGATCGATGAACACGTTTATTTTAGGTTAAACAACACCAAAAAGAAATTACGTTATTATTATTATATATTGTAATTATTATTGTGTATAATTATATTATGTGTAATTACAGATTAAAGATCCATCGTTATACTTTAATCGTTCGCAGGAACTTCGCGAATTTAAAGATTATGTTCACGTGGCGCGTTCACTGATTCCTCAGTGAAATCAAAGCAGGGCACTGATGCATTAGTTGATATATTTTCACTGATATAATCAGTGACTATTTCACTGATTCAGGTTTAGAGAGTAAAAGCTAAAATTAAAGAGGACATTTTTTTCTAGACTATTCAACGTACGTACATCACATACTATACATGTATTCATCTATATCTGTAATCTGGTACTTAAGCTTTTGGATGCTCTCCAAGCAAGATAACTGAAATCTAAAGAAAAGAGTAGAAGGTACAGAAAAGTCTAATATACCTTGTTATGTTTCTCAATGAATTTATAAAAATAATTCTTGTAAAATTCAACATTTAAATAAATTTAAATCGCAACATTTTTCTTATACTACTTTAATATGGAATTTTGAAAAAATTAAATATTATAAATTAATTAGTTGAGTTTGAAATTTTTGTCACTGCCTACATTATCGGAGGATCACTAGTCGCGTATCAGATAGGATACGTTGTCGACAGGTGTCCTCGTAGACAATTTCAAACTCTTATATCGCAAATAATGCAAATAAATTCAATATTTAAAGAATTTGAAAATCTTTCTGTGGAAAAAATGACGCTTTCGACTGCGCTGGGATTCGAGCCCAGGTCTTTCGTCGACCGGCAATCGAAAGACCTGGGCTCGAATCCCAGCGCAGTCGAAAGCGTCATTTTTTCCACAGAAAGATTTTCAAATTCTTTAAATATTACGAAAGACCTGGGCTCGAATCCCAGCGCAGTCGAAAGCGTCATTTTTTCCACAGAAAGATTTTCAAATTCTTTAAATATTAAATATTATAAATTAATTGGTTGATATTATACTTTCTAAATCTGAATCAGTCAAATTTTCACTGATTAAATCAGTGATTCACCTTTTCACTGATTCATCAGTGGGAAAAATATTTTCCACTGATGAATCAGTTATTTTTCACTGATCATTCTGTGAAAACAATATTTTCCACTGTTAAATCAGTTACTCTTCACTGAAGTAATCAGTGAAATTTGAGTGATTCACAGTAACCTTTTTTTAGCTATTTAAATCGGTCAAATTCCACTGATAATTAGTAAATTTGGACTGATTCAGATTTAGAGAGTAAGCTATCGTTTTTTTTGTATTGCTATTTGTATAAGATATTTATGCAGATTTCGATTTTTTTTCAAATATCTGTTATTCTAAATTATTAATTAATTTTTTACCAGAGTATCCTGAAAATTTTCGTCATATCCCATGTCCCTGAAGGGAGAAAAAAAATCTGTTACATTTACTGAGTCAATAAATTAAAATAGTGAGAGTGTAATATTTCTCTAAATTTGGAGATATTTTAGTACAATTTACAGCTTTTTTATAAACATAAGAGATTTGTCGATAAATATCACAGAAGTGCCTGTTGAATTAACATTTTGAAGGAAATTCTTTATTTTGTTAATTTGACAGGCATTTCTGTAATATTCATCGACAAATATTTTATGTTTACTAAAAAGCGGTAAATTGTACTGAAATATCTCTAAATTTATAGAATATTATGCTGTCACTATTTTAACTTATGGGCTCAGTAAATGCAACAGATTTGTTTTCTCCGTAACTATATTTCTATGTATTTGTAAAACTGCAATCTTTTAGAGCATGAATATATGTTTTTTTTTTTAAATACAACGTGTCTCTATCATTTATAAAAATAGCAGAAAAAGTTGAGAATTGTTCGACCAACTCCAATTTCAAAATATCGAATAGCTTTTCATGTATCTATCAAAAGTTGAAATAAATGTACATTTATGTTGACTGGGGTGGTCCAAAATGACTTTTTTTTATAGAGGGTCTCGATCCTCCTAATTTGTTTCCAAATCCAAAAAGAGTGTCTCGCAAACTGCCCTTAAATCAACAAATGTAAATTGTTTAGGGAAATGACCCTTTTGAGCACTCAACTTTCATTTTTTCTTCAAATATTACTACCATTGGTCTAATGAAATATTTATCAACATTTTTTAGTTAATTTTATTTTATTTAAACAAATTTCATTTATTCAAATTTTTTTTCTCCCGAAAATTCGTCTAAAATTATTTTTTTCTGAGATCGGACTGACAGTCTATTATTATTAAGTGACATCAATTTATTTTCAAATATTTTTCGACTGTTTAAGCAATCAATTATTATTTATTTGTAACTTTTTTCAAATTAGGCTAGACCACCATTTAAAATCGAAATTTTTAAAAACTTTTTTTTATATTTGGAAACAAATTGGGGGGATCGAGATCCTCTAGCATGAAAAAAATTTTTGCAATGAATTTTTGGACCACCTTAATGTTGACATTTGTTTATATAACTAATTCTCTAATCAGCTGATCTATTTTAGAAAAAAGAAATTTTCAAACATCGCTTAATTTTAAAAATTGTTTTTTTTTTTAATGAAAAAATATGCCTAAAAATCTGACGAGCTCATGCTATGAATTTTTCTTGATTAAAAACAAACGCCAGGCTATTGCTATAACGAACTTGCAATTGACAGCTCAACAAATTTGTATGATTTTCACGTATCCGAATCAACTAAAATTAGAAGACAATATAATCCGATTAATTTCCAATGGAAGAATTAGACTCCATGTTTGAAATCAACACCAGCAGTTTTTTGAATCTCTCATCAATCAGTAAGAGAATGTCGCATATCAAAGAGCCTTTAGCGGGTTTCCAACTACTGATAAGGGATTGCAATGCATAAGGGTCTGCACTCAGTTTCGAGGCTGAAGTAGACAGAGGATTACGTGAATTACTCTTAGTGCTAAAGCTCAATGCTAAATCTCTTAAAGGGTAAGGTCTCGAGAACGAAGGAGAGTTGGTGCGAATCTTGAAATTTTGCGGTTTCTCTTTGAATATACATCAAACCACCAAAGAAAATTCGCAGTGTTAATGTAAACCACAGCATCTCAGCAGATTCCGCAAAGTAGTTGTAGTGACAATCAATCGAATAAAATATCTGGGAACTTCTAATCTGTTCAAATGAATCAGAAGTTTTTTTCATTTCTAGAAAAATAAAATCAAACACAGTTATAAATTTGTCTTTCATTATTACACCCAAAGAAAAGTCTAAATGTGCAAATAAACTTTTTTGCTTGCATAAAATAAAATATTTATTTTAAACAAAAAAAAATTTCTACATGGAGAAAAATATTTTTCTTAAGTTACAAACTATTTGGAAACGCATGATAAATTATAAAGTGAGGTAAATTTTTCTAATAATTCAACATTTATTAGGAATTCTATTACACTGTAAAAAAATTTTCGGAAATTTTTTCGAAAATAGTCGGGCAGCCTTAAATACAAATGGGTCGTAAATTTTTCCAAGGTTATAGTCGGAAATATTTCCAACATAGAACTGGAAATATTTCCTATTGTCTGGTCAGAGAAATATCTAGTTTATTAGGAAAAATTGATATATTTCATAATTTGAGTGGAAAAAGATCCAAAAAAGTGAACAAATTTCCGTTTTTGTGGAATAATTTCCGCTTTTCATGGGTAAAATTTCCTACAACTTAGGAGATTTGTGAAATGTTCTCACTTTTTTGATATATTTTCTAATAGTTTGGAAATAAGTTTGAAAATTTGGTCAATTTTCCTCAAATTTAAGAAATATTTCCACTTTCTGTAGGAAAATCAATGCTTCCTAAGGATTTAGGAAAAATTTCCTAATACATAGTAGGTAAATTTACCGATATTTTTTACAGTGTATAGAATACGCTAAATTACCGATTGATTGAATTATTAGAAAATTTTACTATCTAGGTGGGAATTTTTATCGGTAATTTACTCTCTAAATCTAAATCAGTCAAAATCTACTGATTATCAGTGACATTTTACTGATTCAAATAGCTTAAAAGAAGTTACTGTTATTCAGTCAAATTTCACTGATTAATTCAGTAAAAATTAACTGATTTAACAGTGAAATAAATTTTTCTAACTGATTCGATCAGTGAAAAGGCAAATCACTGATTTAATCAGTGAAAATTTAACTGATTCATATTTAGAGAGTAACGTATTCTATAATAGAAATCCTAATAAATGTTGAATTATTAGAAAAAAGTACGTCGCTATAGAATTTATCATCCGTTTCTAAATAGTTTGGTACACGGAAAAAATTTGTCGCTTAAAAAGTCATCGACTTTGTATAATACTCGTGGATAGGTTAGAAAGTCGGCTAAACATTATGAGCCTCCTTATTGAAGAATATGATAGATAGTCGCTGAAAATTTAAAACGTAAAATCGAAAGTTTAAGTGACAGTCGCGGAAAATTTAAAACACCGTGGGTTGGGTTCCATTGTCTCTAAACCAGGCATCGAAAGTCTAAGTGACAGTCGAAGAAAATTTTGAACAGTGTAAAAAGGAAAATATTATTTTCTGTGATATGATCCTGCACTTATATAGTTAATTATTTTTCACTTTTACATTACCTATATAATCCTAATATGAACTTACCATTATATTTAACACTGCACATTACAGAAACGCAATTTTTTATAAACACTTCGCAGCACCGAGAATCGAACGCTCGCACGCACGCACGCATCCTAACCTAATTCTAATCGCACGCCTTAACCCGCATATCCGTTACATGTCATGGAGACTTGTGTAAAATATTTGGATCACATTCAGAATTTGAAGGCAAATCTAAAATAATAGATAAATTTCAAATTTGACGTAATACACTTTATCAAGGTAAACATATATTTACTCGGAAATAATTCTTCAATGTACGCTTCAATCCAGATTCAAACGAAACCAAACGACACGTAATCTCAAAATCTAACCAAAATTATTACAAAAACATAAAGCTGAGCTGCATTGTCTGCTGTGCGATGCTACGAATTACGTTTCTGTGCATCGCTTTTTGCGACTGTCGAAGAAATTTTAGAAGACGGCATATAAAATCTGATGGACTTTAGAATACAATTTACAAAACTATTTGTTTGAATTACTTTAATTTCAAATTATTCGATAGTCTTTTAAAATCTATGACAAATGAATCCAAAGATTATGAAACTTTTCATTACTTCTTAGAAAAGATCAGTTAGTGTTTAAAATACTTTTATAATAGTAAATACGCGACTTTTTTTCTTCGACCTGGTTTTCTAAAAGTTATTCGACTTTTTTCTACTATTTCCTAAAAGTCATTGAAACCTTACAAGACTTTCTCCGATTTTACTTTCTGTCCACGACTCTTCGAATAGTCTGTTAAATTTTAAGCGACAAATTTTTTCCGTGTAGTTTTAGACAAATATTTTTCATCTATAGATGAAAAATCTTCAGTATTGGATTTATAAAGAAAAAATTGATAACAAAAATGACCTATGTGTTCATGGAATGAGATATATTATTTCCAGAGTAGTTTTCTGTGCTAAATCCAAATCTGGCCTCTGTTTTTTCCAGCACGTCAGGTTGTTGAGATTTTTGGAGTTAAAATTTTTTTCAAGAAAAAAATACATGTTCTCGATGCGGTTTTTAACGCAGAATTCAATGGTTGTTTTGTTTTTTCAATATCGTATACAGTTCCTTAGATAATTTTAAAAACACGAAAAAATGGTTTTCAAAAAACCAAATACTTAACTGATTATCAATTTTATTTTTTAGTCAACTGCGAGTCATTCTCTTCTTTCTTGATGCATAAAAAATTTCAAAATGAATGAAATTCAGTTAAATACAAGGTTTTTTGTAAAAACATTATTTTTCGTGATTTTTTTATAGTTTTTTTTAAATAATCCCAGGAACTGTATAAGATATCGAAAAAACAATCAATGGATTCTGCGTTAAAAAATGCATTGAAATCATGTATTGCATTTCGTTTAAAAAATTTGTTACATCCTTTCATCATACGATTTGTGATTTTTCAAAAAAAATTTAACTATTAAGTAATATTATTAATATAGTATAATAGTATATTATATTAATATAATAATATTAAAATTTTACATAAAGAGTCTAATTATTTCAAAAGAATAATTGCAGAATTGCAGAAATGTTTTTGCGGTCAATTCTGACCCAAACTCTGGCCGCCAATTCTTGTTTTCGGCACAGCAACGGGTCAATGCTGTGCCGAACTCTGGTTTTCTCACTTCCAGAATGGTTTGTCGTGGTAACATTGACACATGGCCCAGTAATGTGCCGTCCTTGGGCCGGACTCTAGCCCTTCTATTTTCGGAACTGGACGCCATAGCAAAAGTGATCATCGGCTTGGTATAGGGCCGATACTGGGCCAAGTTTCGGCTGAAGGTCCGTAAATTTAAACAGTCGACAAAGGCCGCCGTTGTTGGCCCAGCACTTGGCCGATGCAAACGGCGACACTGGCTCAATAACAATAGCCGACTGACGGCTGCCGATATTGGACCAATATTGTGCCGTATTATCAGCTTCGGCAATTCACATTTGGGATATCTCATTCTATGAACACATTGGTCATATTTTCTTGACCAGTGTAACATATATATTAACATTTTTTGCTGAGATAAATTCCATATTTGCTGAAACAAAAATTAGTAAAATTAATAAAATTTTATTCAGTCGACATAAGAATTTCATATTAAATATGAAGACAATTTTTCTCTATGTGCGTGACATTCTGTAGAATTTATTAGAATAAATCATTCTGACAATATACCTGCAATTCCACTTTTTAATAAAGCCTCCCTTTTCCCAGGGAACAAAAGTAAAGAACATTTTTTTGAAGTCTGAGCATGGAAAATGAAATCCTCTTTTATCTCGTGAATAATATAAGCATTTACTGAATCATATATTTATCAGCAGAACCGCATCAAAGCGAGTTTCTTTTTTTATAATCGGCTTACACGCGACGTGACAAGGACAATCGTGTTTGGACCCTTTTCAAAATACAACGTATGGTTATGTTTATAGCGTTATAGGGAGAATCTCTGTGAGAGAACTGAGAATAGAATTGCGAGCAATTTGCGTCGGGTTCCGGTGACTAGAACCGGCTCGCAATCGGAAAGGAAATGCATTACTGCTTCACAACTGGCCAGGGTTAAAGGGTTAATCTATTAGCCTTGGTGAAAGGCACACGCGAGTAGATTAGACCAGGTACGGACAGAGATAGGATGATAGGCTAATTCATTAGTGATTAGACAGACGTATATCAATCCATCTCTGACTAATATACACTTAGCGGTTTTAATGCCATTTCTCGAATAGTCCATCCATCATCAATTAATCATTATCCATTTTTAGCAAATGAGTTAATATAATTAGACAATTTTCTAAGACATTGATGAATTCCGTGATGGGCTATTAAACCATAAAACTATCATCAGGCATTTTTCAATTTTACCATTTAGTGTAGAGTTGGAATTCGAAGTTATTTATGCAAAACATTTATACAAACATAGTTGTTGAGAAATTTTAAGGTAGTCAGGCCACAAAAATTAGGTCTCAGGTAAAAATTCATAACTTTGCTTTTGAGGGGATTCGCCACCTTTAATTAGTATATTTTCGATTTTTTTGACATTTTCCAAAAATTTTATTCTTTTATTCTCTATACTTTTCTAAGTGTGTGTGTAAATTTCGAGGGCAATCTGATCTTTTTCTTGGAAAAATAAATAAAGTTAGATTACTATGATTCACAAATAACGCGATTTTAGCGAAAAATAGTTTGTTTATGTATTTATATTTCCGCAAGTTGTGATTTTCCGTGTTTGTTGCAAAATATGTTTGAATAAAATATGATTAGACACAAGCCTTTGAAATTTTTACCATTTATTCTTCGTTATATTATCAATATTTTTCAGTATAGAAAGCACTCTAGCTAAAAAAATAACTTCAAAATTTTTTTAAAAATATTTTGGAATAGGTTTATTTATTTTTATATTTTAATAATTAAAAGTATTGTACCTTGTATTGGCCCTAAATATCAATAGAATGGTATGTTGTTGGAAAATTGGCTTTAGGGTCCATAAAATGATTAAGTCAAATTTAATCAAACGTTTCGGCTCTGATCAGAGCCCTCATCAGTGATATTTATTAAAATCTTTCAAGGATGGATAGAGAAAAATTCAATAATTTGCACAAAATGCAAAGTTGAAAGTTTTTTTCCTCTTTTTGTTGAAGGGCTTCTCTGAACAACATATTAACACGAAATTCACTCTGAGAAGTTTAAACCATTCTATTTTTATATTTTATTTGTAACTTTTTTCAGTCATGTTGCCTTATTTTACATAACCAAAAAGTTGCTACACGTTGTAAGGAACAAAATAAACAAATAATCATGACAATTGTTTAAAAAACAAAAAAGTTATTTAAAGTCAAAAAATGTCCAAAAAATGATCAAAAAAATTAAATTTTTAGTTTAACCGGAATTTAAAAAAAAACCAAAACCGTTCTAAATGAAGGTACTAAACATAAAAAATAATTATATGGAAGATCTAAACTCAAAAAATAAAAATATTAAACGTGGGAAATCCCCTTAAGAATATCAATATTAATAAAGGGATCATTTGAAAGGAAAAAGATTATTTTCCATGAAATAAATTTGAAGCATAGAAAAATAATGTATTTGATGGCATGCCATTGGTGTGACTTTATCCAATACTTTTCGTGCTTTCCATTCTTAAATTAATAACTCAAATGGATTTTCCATGGCATATAAACGTAAAAGAAAGATCAAGGTACGTTTATATCCTATGGAAAATCCATTTGAGTTATTAGTTTAAGTATGGTAAGCACGAAAAGTGTTGGATTAAATACGTTCCGCACGTGATACGAACGATATTTTTTATTAGCTGTATATCGAAAGTTAGTCGAGTCGGTGTCGTTTTGCGTGCGGAAAGTTGATTTTCCGCACACTTAAAATTTTACTGCACTAGTCCGGGAAAATCAACTTTCCGCACGCAAAACGACACCGACAAGGCTAACTTTCGGCGTACGGTGGACAAAACTAATCTTTCCTGTTGTAAATGATCTCTTTAATAATAATATTGTTATTCTTGAAAGCAAAATTATGTACTTTTGCCTGAGGCCTAATTTTCATGACCCAAGTGCCTTAATGAACCGAAAAAAGAGTTAACTGGAACAAGAACTAATAAAGAAGTATTATAGTTAATCGTTCTTCTGAAATTGCAGGTGCTGACTTGTTGCATTTGACAAATTGTTGCGAGGCGAAAAATGTTGGGAAAAAAGTTGATCATAGATCGAGTGAAGTGTAGGAACAAAATGGATTATGAGCTATCGTCTCGTGTTTCCCAGCTTACGCAATTCTTTTATGAAAGTTTCATCTTTTCGACGTCAAGGATGTAACATCAGTCGGTTCTAGTTTTCTATTGGAGGAAGTTTACGTTCTACGAGAAACGAGTTAAGCCCGGCAGCTTGTGCTACGACAGCGAAGCCAATTTGCATTTGAAAGCTGCAACGCCCGCACTTTCTGCCCACGAGCGATTTCCCATCATCCTTTCGAGGTTCACTTTTCTTTATCTCCTGTTTCTCCTCATCTTCCATTATTTATTTCTTCCTTTCTTTCTCTTTCCCTTTGCTTTCTTCAGCTCCTTTCTTTTATTCATACCTTTCGTCTCTTTCACACCTGTGACAAAACGGAAATTGGATCCTTAAGGCAGGACTCGATCTGTAAAACACCCGGGTTTGTCTCTAGCGTAACCTCAATTTGTTCTCGGGTTTATATGTTGAAAGTAATTCCATTTGAGAAGCTATGAAACGCAATTACTATACGATTTTCGACTTTTTATTTTTTGACGGTTTAATTATTTAGTGATAACTCAGATAATTACATCGACTAATGGAATATCAGTATTATTTTTTACTAACTAAATTATTTATGAAAAAAGTATTACATGAAGTATTGGACAACGTTTTGAGAGGTCCAATACTAATTTGGTGATGTAAATATTGGATCTATTAATAATTTCTAAGAGACTTTCATGCATCACTTTTTTTATGCACTGAGAAAACAGTTTTATGTGCCACCGGCGCGCAAACTCGTTTTTTCGCTACAGTTAACAGTAGCGTAATGTAGTACATTGCGCTACAAAGGAATGAAATGTAAAAATTGAACTGCGCATGCGCCCATAGCCATGAAACGAAGCTCAATCCTTCTTCTTATTCTTCTTCTTCTTCGTACAGCGTTAGCATCTTACTGGCAAAGCCTTGTACATTTGAACTGCGCATGCGTCTATTGCAATACGCTACTACTACACAAGATCGAGAAAATCAAAAGGGCCGGGACTAGTTGTGACATATCAAGTGTAATGACTAGCGCCGCAAACAACTACAATACTTGATTAGATTCAAGTGTACGCATAAAAACTCGTATCCGCACCACAGTCACATAAAATAGAATATGTGCCAATGCACACAATTCGGGAAATTACGAGACTCGCGACAATGCTCGCAGGACTGATCGCGCCTCAGCTTCGTCTCGGCTTTGTCTCGGCTTCGATCTCCTGCGAGCATTGTCGCTCGTCACGCAATAACCCTCATTGTGCGCCCAGGCACGTAATATACTATTGTCAAATCAAGAAATAGTACATTGTGCAACTAGGGAAAATAAATGTTTTTCCCGTGTTGCATATGATTTTTTTTCTACTAGCGGGCCAGAAAGTGGATTTGTTTGCCCCGCACGGGGCAATAAAGTCCACTTTATGGCCCGCTAGTAGAAAAAATATTTTTTTGGCATTTATGCAACAAAATTCTTTAAATTAAAAAAAAAATAAAAAATTTTGCTACATCAATCAAATTTTGGTTAATTAAACAAAATGTTTTGTTAGGACAACAAAATAAGCTTTGTTGCATACATTTTTTTCTAAGTGTGTGAAAAAAGATTTTCGAAATTTTAATCAAATCTTCACATTTTGAGACCCCCTGAGTTAGAAAAAACAGTTTTTACTAAAGTGTCTGTCTCTCAATTCCATTTTCTAGTTAAATTATATGAGATACGAAAAAAAAGTTATGATACAAAACTGTTTACTATATAAAAATCTAAAAATTTGAATTGCAATATTTTTTCATAAAATGTATATTTTTCTTTTTAATTTGAAATATTCAAAATCAAAATTCAATTTTTCAACCATAGTATGTGAAATACAAAAGAAAAGTAAAAATGCAAAATTGTTAGTATCATAAAGTCTACAAATTCTGTTTGATACAGTTTCTGATAAAAGGTTTTTTTTCGTTTTAATTTTAAAAAATACGATTAAAATTTTAAAATTCCATCTTTTAACAAAATATGTGAGATACGAAATAAACGCTGAGATGGAAAATTATTTGCCTAATAAATAAGATCTACAAATTCTCAGATATTTTTGATAAGATGTATATTTTATGTTTTAATCCTAAACTTGACCTACGGCAAAAATTTCAAACTTAACCACCTAATTTAATTTTAAATTAATTTGAAAAAAATTGAAATCTTTCTGTGGAAAAAGAGACGCATTCGACTGTGCCGGGATTCGAGCCCGAGTCTTTCGATTGCAGATCTATTCCGCGAAATACATTAAAATCATTAAAAGTCTTTTGGATTTTAATTGCGTGTACAACTCTCTAAATCTGAATTAGTGAGAAGTAGGTTACTAATTTGCTTTATTGAAAATTTCGACTAATCATTAGTCAGTTTTCACTAATACTTTTCGTAATTTACAATTTTTCACTAAATATGTAGTGAAAAATGCCTAATGATTAATAAGAATTTTCACTAAAGCAAATTAGTAACCGACTTCTCACTAATTCAGATTTACTCTCTAAATCTGAATCAGTCAAAATCTACTGATTACCAGTGAAATTCGACTGATTTAAATAGCTAAAAAGAGATTACTGGGGGTCAGTCAAATTTCACTGATTACTTCAGTGAAAATTAAGTAATTTAACAGTGAACCATTTTTTTCACTTATTCAATTGGTGAAAATTAACTGGTTAAGCAGTGAAAATTATTTTTCCGCTGATAAATCAGTGAAAAGGCAAATCACTGATTCAAGCAGTGAAAATTTGACTGATTCAGACTTAGAGAGTAAAGAGTTGTTAATTTTACCATTTAAAATTCAAGACATTCAAAAATAAAAATAGTTACATTCTAAATTAAAGGGTGAAAACTAAATTTTCCTTTTCAGGTTATTTCTGAGAAAGTAAGGTTGCGTGCAGATTGATTTTCTACGTATTTTCTTTCTGGGCGATGCCGGATTGAATCTGGGTCATCTCCTAGCTATGTGTCTTCGTTTACTTGGTAATAAATGTGGCTTATATCTCCAAAGTCGCGGTAAACTCAATGCTTTCTCTCTTGCATGAATATAATACACATGATTGTGCGCGTACTTATACCACTAGTATATCTACGTAATTACTGTGATTTTCAAGATCGAAGATCGTTTACAACAGATTCTTAGTAATAGTGTCCGACCTTCTTGAAAACCAAATCTAGATTTACGCTTATTTTATCTAATGTATAAAACGCATTTTCTCTCTATTCAGTTGCAATTAGATCAATTTATTTTTCTAATATTCAAGTATCTACTCTCTAAATCTGAATCAGTAAAAATCTACTGATTATCAGTGAAATTTGACTGATTCAAATAGCCAAAAAAAGGTTACTGGGAATCAGTCAAATTTCACTAATTCAATCCGTAGAAATTAACTGATTCAATAGTGAAAAATACTTTTCACTGATGATTCGGTGGAAGTTAACTGATTTAACAATGAAAAATATTTTTTCCGCTGATGAATCAGTGGAAAACAAATCACTGATTCAATCAGTGAAAATTTGACTGATTCGGGTTATGAGAATAATTACTTGATATGCCTATTTGAATTGTTAAATAGTAATAATTATATAACATAATAATTACAACCATAAAACTGAGTTGGGATAATCAAATATGTAACTAAATTGAATTATTATATATTTTCTGCGGGAGGATTTTATTCTATTTGACTTTATAAAGTAAGTATTGCGAATTCTTGTTACTACCTAAGATATAGACATTGTTTTAATCTATATTCGAATAGGGTTTGAAGAGCCATTGAAAAGAGAATTTTGTAAAAGGCTGAATAATGGGTAGAAAGGTGAAATTTGAAAGTCTTGAAATTCACGGACGCTCTGGGAAGCCTCTTCAAACATTGCCCTTCAAGTATAATGGCTGCTCTTCCTGCTCCAGTCCGTCATTTTAACGTAATCAGGGCTCAAGGGATGATCGCCTCGCGTTTGAAAGGGGTAGACAATAATTATTTCAACTACTTGATTAATTTCCTCACATGTTCGTCCATAATTTTGGAAGAACTGTACATATTTCTAAATCAAAAAGTTTATCTATCTTGACTATTAAACTATATTTTCCACACTGTTGGAAATTTGTATATTAAATTTAATATAAAAGTATTAATCGTAAATCATTAAAACTGTAAATAATATTTTTAATCGATTTATTCATTAATTTAATTTTATTTTTTTGTTAATTATGTGTCATGACATGTTTAAATGTTTATAGGTTGAGTTGACTAATTCATCAAATATAGACATTGTAAATAATTTAAAAATGAATGCATATGAAATAAAATAATCTAATTCATTATTTATAGCCTAAACTCACTGCAAAAATAAGTTTATAATTCAGTATATCTAAATTACTTTCTGAATCTGAATCGGTAAATTTTTACTGATTGAATCAGTCATATTCCCTTTTACTGATTCACTAGTGAAAAATATTTTTCACTGCCAACACAGTTAATTGTCACCGATTTACCAGTGACAACTGTTTTTCACTGTTAAATCAGTTCATTTTCACCGAAGTAATCAGTGAAATGTGTCTGATTCACAGTACCTCTTTTGAGCTATTTCAATCAGTCAAATTTCACTGATAATCAGTAGATTTTTACTGATTCAGATTTAGAAGGTAAGTGAATTGGTAATTTCGATATATATTAAATTTGAAACATCAGTATGTGTATTAAATTTAATATACTATTAGTGTAATTTTCCACAAATAACATACAGTAATATTAAATTTCATATATACATCTGAGTATGAATTTTAATATTTTTAACACTGCGCATTAAAAATTTTCTGCGTATTTTGAAATACAAATTTGAATTAATCAGTTCATTATTTCATTTAAAATGAATTTTAAGTAAAGTTAAATTTTAAGTAAGATTTGGGTAAATTCATAGCTGATAGTATTTTTACGAAACCTTCTCGTTATAAGAGCCTGGAAATTCACATAAGGTAGTCTGCATCGACCCGAAAGTAACTGCAAAGCGTTATTGCAAAATATATGCTGCAGGAAAAACGGAAAAACGGAACTGTTGGTAAAGGAAGAGGGTAAACGCTTTTGTGTTTTCAGCGATATTGCATATATGTAGGCATTAAGTATATGAAGGATGCATACAAGTTGTGGTTATAGATGCGCGAGAGAGTTCTAGGGAAACGATAGGAAATACTTAGCTGCTTGGCAAACACTCTAGGTTTCTCCTGTAAATATATAACATGAGAAAATAACCAAGAGGACCAAAGAACCCATTAGATAACATGAAAACGGAGAGAAATTTAATTTTTTAAATAATAAGATTGCCTCTAGAATTTTCATTTATTTTTCAACTTTTAAATAGCCTGAGTATGCATTTTTGGGATAAATAATTAACTATGTTAAAATAAAAAAATAGGACCAGAATCTCGGAAACTGTAATAACGATATAGATAGACTCTAAAAATCTATTGAAATACGGAAAAGAAATTTCGATAGGTATATATCGAAATATTTAGAAAGATAAATACTTCATAAAGATTCTTCAAATAGAAAAAAGTTTTTAATATATTCAAATGTAATCGATAAAATATTGAAAACTTAAAGAAGGATACAGGTTGAAATTTCATGCAAATTGGGGCTCATAGATATCCTCTAAATTCCATATTCCATAAAATTTATTTTATTGAAATTTATAAAAATTGCTCTAATTTTTATACTTCCGGATTATCACGCGACCTAATGTTTACGTTTCCTTATAACTATTTGTCATAATTTTAATTTCTTTGTATCGTCATTTGTCATAATTTTTGTAATTCTGAATCATGATTTAACCTAATTTTTATTTTTTTAAACTATCATCTGTTATAATTTTTTAATTTCCGAATCACCATTTCACCTAAATTATGACAATTCAATAAAGTGGGATTTAGGTAAAAAGTTGATTTGGAAGTATAAAAATGTTCTAGTAAACGCAAAAAAAGATTCCTTCAAGCAGTTCAATTCAATCAACAGATATTTTTATATGTTTCACTCAACGTCCAGTAAAATTTAAAAAATACGAAAAAATCCAAGTTTAGTAGATTTTACTGGAAATTTACTGTGAAACGTAAAAAAATCTGTTGATGGACCTAAAAATCTTGTAAATTTTTCGTATCTTTTTTTCTGATTTTACTTATTCGAAAAAATAAATGTTATTGGGAATGTGTATCAAAACTTGTGGAAAAATGCATTAAGAACAAGATATATTTCTTTTTCCAAAAGAATATCTCCTTTTATAGCTCCTAAAACTCAATTTTCCATTTAGAAGTAAAAATGAAGATTGAAAAATTAATTATAGTTAATTGATCATGTGAAAGAAATAATTAAAGGTAATACATTGTCATTATAATTAAATATATAGTAATGAAAAAAATTAATTAATCTCAATATGCAGACCTCAATAACTATTTTATACTTTTTTAAACATTTTTGTAGTTTTAGTTTTTATGATACCTGAAGGTTTGAAAATTAGTTTTAGAAATATATGGGATTCGGGGACATAATCCGTTAAAAAAGACTTGTTTCGTCTAACAAGTCACTTAAAGTTTCACCTCGAAGCTCGTAATTATCCAAGGTAAAACATAATTAGATATAAGCTGTTTACTTTGTGAAAATATTACCCGTATCCAAGCTGTAAAAGTCCTGGGACTTCGGTGATTAATCACATGCAATACACTTAAAGTACTTTAATTTATCAAAGAATTAGTTCCACGCTTAATATTTTATATTTTTTGTTAAATAAATAATTTTAACCTGAACTATTTTTTTCTAAAGTACGCTTAGAAGCCTCCTTCAAAAATCACAGGAATTAATAATGAATCTATTTTTGTCGATTTTATAAATCGAACGGAGCGCGAGGCGCAACAATCGAACTGTGCGGGAAGTACGAAGCTGTGATGTACTTACAGTTTTGAACGTTCAATTGAACGAAAAAAAAAAGTTTTTCAAAAATAAATTTTTTTGTGATATTCATGTTAAGGGCGCACAGGATATACGATCTAGTGCAAAATATACCAAGTTTTTTTATTACCTGCCTAAAAAACTACCCTTATACGAAAATCACCTAAAATCGGCCATTTCGTATCGAGGGCGTAAATAATAACATTTTTTTAAAGTTATAAAAATAAGCTTAGCCGAAAACAAGACGATTGACATTTTTTAAAAAACGTCAATCGTCTTGTTTCTGGCTAAGCTTATTTTTAAGACTTTAAAAAAATATTATTATTTACGCCCTCGATACGAAATGGCCGATTTTAGGTGATTTTCGTATAAGGGTATATGTTACCCAATTTTTTCCAACTTTTTTTAAAAACGTCATACGTCTTGTATTTGGCAAAGCTTATTTTTAAGACTTAAAAAAAAATGTATTACTTACGCCCTCGATACGTAATGGCCGATTTTAGGTGATTTTCGTATAAGGGTAGTTTACCCAATTTTTTCCGACTTTTTTTAAAAACGTCAATCGTCTTGTATTTGGCTAAGCTTATTTTTAAGAATTTAAAAAAAGTTATTATTTACGCCCTCGGTACGAAATGGCCGATTTTAAGTGATTTTCGTATAAGGGTATAGGTTACCCAATTTTTTCCAACTTTTTTTAAAAACGTCATACGTCTTGTATTTGGCAAAGCTTATTTTTAAGACTTAAAAAAAAATGTATTACTTACGCCCTCGATACGAAATGGCCGATTTTAGGTGATTTTCGTATAAGGGTAGGTTACCCAATTTTTTCCGACTTTTTTTAAAAACGTCAATCGTCTTGTATTTGGATAAGCTTATTTTTAGGACTTAAAAAAAATTTATTATTTACGCCCTCAATACGAATTGGCCGATTTTAGATGATTTTCGTATAAGGGTAGTTTTTTGGGCAGGAAATAAAAGAACTTGGTATATTTTGCACTAGATCGTACATCCTGTGCGCCCTGAACATGGATATCACAAAAAATTTTATTTTTGAACAACTTTTTTTTTTCGTTCATTTGAACGTTCAAAACTGTAAGTACATGAAGCTGTTTGGGAAGTAGAATTTGGAATAGAATTTGGGGGATATGAAAGCACTCGATGCAAATTGATTGGGCAAAGATAAAAAATTAGATTATTTATATCATATCTATGCGTATAATGGAAAAAATATTCCTAGTACCGTCTAATCCATCTTCTGCAATATATGCCAAGGAGATTTGCACTCGAGCTCTGGATTTTCAAAGCAAAATCTTCGCTATACGAGTGGCGTTTGAATTTTGATTTCCTAAAGAACCAAAGGAAATTTAAGAGCAGCGGAAGAGGAAAATAGGAAGCTGGAAAAGTGGAATAAGAAATGGGAGGGCATTATAAGGTGGGGGTGAGAAAGGTACGTGCTGGAGCATACTGATCTTGTCTAATAATTCTCAGAGTGCAGGTATTTATATGCAAGCCTAGACTGACGTTCATACCTACATCACGTGGAAGATATCTCGATTTTGACGTAACTAAGTTTTCCAATTACTTCTGCATAAAAGGAAACCTCTAGTTACTGAAAAACTATTACCAGAAAAATTCTATTTGGAATTTTAAATACCTACCAATAAGAAGAGAGGATTTATACTAATGATTACTCAGTTAATATTTAAATTGAAATTGAAATTGATTGGACGTTATTATTTTGATGTTAATTTCATCTTTGAATCAACAAAATGATTTCATTAATTTTGTGACCTGGTAACACTCAAATTTAGTGAATCGCTTGAGGCCAAGTGGTACTCTAATAACGTTCGGTAGGAAAACCAGCATGGTTCGAGTACCAAATTCGATTTACCCAATAACATACTTTTGTATTAGGCTTCTATTAGTTGATGGATAATTATAAACTTCTCACAAACGTGATTCAATGCTCGTTGACACCCAATTTCCTGATCAGGGCTCGTTCAGTCGTAAAGCTTGATAAACTATGAAAATTATAAATATATTTAATAAAAGAATTTCAGTTTCAAAGAGGCTTTAAATCATATTCCGTGGTTCTCTGCTGACAATTAAAAGTGGTTTATTAACCACAAAACTTGACACTTTCTTTACAATTGTATTTCTAATTTTGATGTAGAATTACTTTTGTAAGACCTTTTTAAGGTAGTACGATCACAAAAATTAGCCCTCAGGCAAAAATAGATAATTTTGCTTTCAAAAATAGCAATATTATTATTGAAGGGCTAATTTGAAAGAGAAAAGATTATTTTTTATGAAAAAAATTTGAAACACAAAAAATAATGTTATTAATAAATTTTATTTTTGCCCAAACTTATTTTCTTATCACTTCGAGCCAAATTTTTAAAAATAATTCGATTCTGATAAATCACGGTTCATTTTCTTAGAAAAAAGATTCTCTACAACTTGACCGTTTCCTATTTTTGAAATTGAATTAATTATTATCAAATACAGCAATTTGTTTATACAAATTTTGTTTTGAAAATTTTTTTTATTATTATTTCAGCCATTAAAGAATTCATTTTCAAAAATCGGAAACGGTCAAGTTGTAGAGAATCTTTTTCCTAAAAAAATGAACCGTGATTTATTAGAATCGCATCATTTTTAAATATTTGGCTCGAAGCGATAAGAAAATAAGTTTGGGCAAAAATAAAATTTATTAATAACATTATTTTTTGTGTTTCAAATTTTTTTCATGAAAAATAATCTTTTCTCTTTCAAATTAGCCCTTCAATAATAATATTTCTATTCTTGTAAGCAAAATTATCTATTTTTGCTTGAGGTCTAATTTTCGTGATCGTACTACCTTAATTATAATAAGAACCAAGAATAAATTATTGCACCTGATACAATTTTGCAATATATCTATTTTTTGAATTATTTATTCAAGGGTAGAACGGTTTTTTTTACTGTCCTCGAAAATAAATACATGTACAGTCCCTGGCCATATTATTATACTTCCTTTGTTTTTGTTAGGTGCCTAAAATCTCATAATATTGACAATATATGTATTACAATTTTTCTCTGAAAGTGACATGAAAGACGTCAAAATTATGCATAAAACGACTTAAAAATGAAGTGTTTTTGTCGATTTTTGAGGAAGATATTGTGAAAAGTGTAAATTTCACACGTTTCTAGAATTATGAATAACTCCCGAAATAATTGATGTTTCTATATGTTATTTAATTTATTTTAAAGATAAATTTACAAAGAATGTAAAAAATGTATCAAAAAATTATACTATTTTTTGTCTAGATTCTGAAAAAGTCGAAAATTGTAACCAAAAAGACGTAAAAATTGAAAAAAATGTAATACTCAAGAAAAGGATTTTAAAAATACAAAAATATGATAACCCACAAGAATTAAATGGATTTCTTTGAAAAATTGAATATAATTATTTTTAGTATTTTTTCATAAATAATTTTGCAAGTTTGAATTTTTACGTCTTCTTGGTTCTATGTTTAGACTTTTTCAGAATCTAGATGAAAAATAGTATAAAATTGTACGTTGTTGGAAAATAATTGGCTTTAGTGTGCAAAAATGATTAAGTCAATTTAATCAGCCATTTCTCCTTAGATCGGAGCCCTTATCAGTGATATTTATTGAAATCTTTCAAGTATTTGGAGAATATTTATTACACGGAGAAACTTTTTATATCAATTTTTACTATAGTATTTTTCAATTTAGGGAAAAACGTATCACTTTGAGAATTTTGTTAGTAAAAATACTAAACTTTATAATAATGATATGAAACTTCAGCATAGTTCATAGCAAATTTTACTATAGTTTATACTAAAGTTTCATATCATTATTATAGTCTAGTATTTTTACTAACAAAAATTCTCAAAGTGATACGTTTTTCCCTAAATTGAAAAATACTATAGTAAAAATTGATACAAAAAGTTCTCCGTGTAAGTTGGATACTTCTGAGATTGTTGGTTTTTTCCTCTTTTTCTTGAGAGGTTTTCTCGAGCGACATATATTATCCGCAAAACTCACTCTAAGAAGTTAGAATTATAAATAAAGTCAATTATTTTCCAACAACAAACCATTTTATTTAAATTGAGAGTCAATATACAACTTACACTATTTTTAAAAAATAGTATAATTTTTTGAGACGTTTTTTACATTCTTCGTACATTTATCTTTGAAATGAGTCAAATAATTTATAGAAATATCAATTATTTCGGGTGTTATTCATAATTCCAGAAAAGTGTGAAATTTGCACTTTTTTCACAATATTTTCCTAAAAAAATCCTGGAATAATGATGCATACATTAATTTAATCGCGTATTCTAATTTCAAAATGAAATTTTTGTAGTAAAAGACTCTAAACAATTAAATTTTCAATTTTCACTCGCATATTTTGATTTTTAATGAGAATTTCATTGAAGTTAATTGATGAAAATACTCAAAAAGAAGTATTTAAAAATTAAATTGCGCTTAATCGGATTTGGTTTTACGAACGGAAGATGAGATCATAAAATGTTTAGTTTTATATACTTGAAGAAGCTGCAAGGGAAGTCTCTTCAAAAGCATAAACGATGAAGTTACAGTGCAATAAAATCCAGGAGATCTACTGCCTTTTGCTCAATAAACTTCTGGGCACACAACCAGGATGTCCAGCCAAATCCAGATTTCAAATTCCCTGACTTTTCCTTTGACTTTTCCTTGTATTTCCTGACTTTCTATGAAAAGTTTTTGTATTTTCATGTGATAAAAAAATGTAATTAATTAAGCTGAAATAATTTTATTGACATAGATTTCAATTTTAACGAACAAAAATATAATAAAGCGATAATTTTCACATTTTAGATAATTGTATTATTTGAAGAAATAACAGATAACAGAACTCTACCATATCGAAATTTACCAACCTGTAATTTAGAAATAATTTTAACGTCTCGTAAGACTAGATGGAAATATTTCAATATAATTTGAAGAAATTTTCTGTGAAAAAAGGAACGCTTCCACTCCGTTGGGTATCGAGCCCAGGTCCTTTCGATTGCCGGTCGAATGCTCTGTCATCAGTTCTGTTATCACGTAGAGTGATACACACTCTTCTAATGATCGACATAATCGACCGAAATGATTTAGAAAAATTCATTACATACCCAAGTGCGAATTGCCGAAGGTGATAATACGGCACAATATTGGCCCAATCTCGGCAGCCAAGAGTCGGCCATTGTTATTGGGCCAGTGTCACTGTTTGCATCGGTCAAGTGCTGGGCCGACGTCGGCGGCCTTTTTCGACTGTTTAAATTTACCGACCTTCAGCCGAAACTTATGGCCCAGTATCGGCCCTATACCAAGCCGATTGTCATTTTTACTATGGCATCCAGTTCTGAAAGTAGAAGAGCCAGAGTCGGGCTCATGGACGGCACATTACTGGGCCATGTGCCACTTTTACCACGGCAAACCATCCTGGAAGTGAGAAAACCAGAGTTCGGCACAGCATTGGCCCGTTGCTGTGCCGAAAACAAGTGCTGGCGGCCAGAGTTTGGGCCAGCATTGGCCGCCAAGTGCATACCGGAGTTATCATTCCAGCAACGGCACGATATTGGCAGCCGATCTTCGGCAAATTTTTGGCGATGCTGGGCCAGTGTTGGGCCGTATCTAATTTCGCACTTGGGTAGTTCATGATATATCCTTCGCCGAATTGGCGTTAACAAAATTCTATGAGAAAAGTTGTGGAACCTCCGTAGTTCAGATGACAGAGCATTCGACCGGCAATCGAAAGGACCTGGGCTCGATACCCAACGGAGTGGAAACGTTCCTTTTTTCACAGAAAATTTCTTCAAATTATATTGAAATATTTCCATCTAGTCTTACGAGACGTTAAAATTATTTCTAAATTACAGGTTGGTAAGGTCGATATGGTAGAGTTCTGTTATCACGTAGAGTGATGCACACTCTTCTCATGATCGACATAATCGACCGAAATGATTTAGAAAAATTCATTACATAGTTCATGTATTATTTCAATTATAAAATAAGTCGATATTTCCTCTTTTTAGTATTTTCTCCTTTAGAAAACTCACAAAATGTTGTCAGGTTTTGCGTATCTTTCAACGTTATCAAGATATTTCCAAAAAAAATTTTTATCTTGAATTTTGAAAATTTTATGGTCTGATTAATGATTATTAATTTAATTTGATCAAAAATTCAATTTTCCATTCAGAAGTAAAAATGAAGATTGAAAAATTAATTATAGTTAATTTTATTGATCATGTGAAAGTTATAATTAAAGCTAATACATTGTAATTATAATTAAATATATGGTAATGAAAAAAATTAATTAATCTCAATATGCAGACCTCAATAACTATTGTATTCTTTTTTAAACATTTTTGTAGTTTCAGTTTTTATGCTACCTGAAGGTTTGAAAATTAGTTTTAGAAATATATGGGACTCGGGGACATAATCCGTTAAAAAAGACTTGTTTCGTCTAACAAGTCACTTAAAGTTTCACCTCGAAGCTCGTAATTATCCAAGGTAAAAGATAATTAGATATAAGCTGTTTACTTTGTGAAAATATTACCCGTATCCAAGCTGTAAAAGTCCTGAGACTTCGGTGATTAATCACGATAACCAATAAATGCCATGCAATACACTTAAAGTACTTTAATTTATCAAAGAATTAGTTCCACGTTTAATATTTTATTGTTTACATTAAATTTATGAAATAAAATAAAATTTTATATTTTCATTTTGCCTTTTTTATACTTTTCTTCACTAGACGCTAAAATAAGGACTAGGAATAATGAATTATTATTGAATAATGTCTTTTCTAGTGATAACTTTTTTTGCTTATTTCAAGAGTATATTATAATCACTTGATTCTGCTAAAAAAATTTATTTGGCAAGATTGAATTGAGTTTTTAGCATGAAGAATTATAATTTTAATGAAATATTTCTTTTTCTGTAATTATTTCTTGTTTATTATATTTTCTCAATTTTCGTTGTTTTTCTTCTATTATTTATTTTAATCTATCTTATTAGTCTTGATTCTAAATTTCAAAATTTTTATTCAACTATTTCGGTTTATATTAAATTTAAATTTTTGTTTTCAAATAATTATTTCCAGAAACAATTCTGAAATTTTTATTCTAAAATTTCTGAGGTACGAATATTTAAAATAATTAATTTTCATCGGGCTTTATTTTTCCATTTCTGAAAAATAATTTTGACTTGCGATTAGGTTTTTTAATTAGCTCCGATTCCAACCCATCTTTCATTGACTTTTGCTCGTTTCCGTGGAAACGAATGCGAAGTTTAACGTCCCGGAACAAACGCTTGGCTTTTTGTTTCCTTCAAACCGTTTAAGACTGGTACGAGCCAATTAAGGAATAGGAGCTCTCGCGTGAGTTTATTCGTTCCACTGTTAAGTATACATGAAAAACAAAGATTAAGGAAAGTTCCAGTCAACTACTTCACGATAAAATTTTCTACTCTGAGTTCAAGGAAAATTTGTTGACAGATTTTTTTAACAGGTTTTCGAGAACTAAATAATGCATAGAAATTGATATAATGATTTTTTCACCTCTTCAGGTAATCAGACCACGTAACTAGATTTCTAACTTACCGGCATTTCAATTTGTACAAACCCTATTTCCATGCAAAATATGATAGCGAGTTGAAAATTTGTAAAATTAAATGAAATGCACTGAGATAAGTATATTTGATCATAAATGTTTATAATTACAAGAACAAATTTTCTTCTAGAAAGGTAATTTTATAATTATAAACATTTATGACAAATTTTCAACTCGGTATCTCGTTTTGCATAGAAATGGGATTAAAACTGAAATCTAGTCACGTGGTCTGGTTAATTCATGGCCTTAAGGAGGGTAGACCCACTGAAATAACTTCAAATTAAAATATCTGATGAGAATGTAATAACAGTTTATATAAGTAGGAAAAATGAGATGAAAATTAAATGTAATGCACTTTTGAAGAAGCAAAAATACATTCCTTAGTAATTTTTTATATGATTTTTTGAATAAAGTTTTTTGTAAAGTGTGTAGTTTTTCAAAGAAATTTAACGAGTAAAATTGTAAAAAATGTTCCAATGAATGAAATTGCAATTATTTATGAAGATTAAATACAAATTAAGATTAGTTATAAGGAGGTTAAAAAAAATCTGAAATATCAGCTAACTAATAAATAACAAAAAGTTTCGACCAAATCTAATTTCATCAAAGAAATTTTCTGTTTCCTCTTTCATAATTTTCGTTCAATTTTCTCTGACTGGATAAAATTGCAGTTGAAGGTAATTTTAAATAAAACTAAATTTTCAGGAAGGTATTTTGTGTACGAAAAAAGTTATCCTATATAAATATAACCCTTCTAGTAAAAAAACCGTAAGCCGATTGGGACCGATTAATGCGATTGAAATTATTTCAGAAGTATCATTGGACCCGATTCATTCAATCGGTTTTAATGATGTTTCTCAAATGAGTTTAATCGGATTTAATTATTTTTTTCTATAATGGAAACTATAATTTAGTGACGTGGTTTGGTTGGTCCATAGCCTTAAGGGGAACCGCCATTTTTAATTGGTATATTCTTGATTTTTTTGACATTTTCCATAAATGTTATTTTTTTATTCTCTATACTTTTCTGAATATTTTTTTTAATTTTCAGAGCAATTTGAATTTTTTTTCTTGGAAAAATAAATAAAATAAAAAATTAATACTACGATTTACGAATAACGCGTTTTTAACGAAAATTAGCTTTTTACACAAAATAGCTTGTTTATTTATTTATTAATATTTCTGAATTATATGGAAAATAGTATATAACAGATCTGCTTATAAAAATACAATATATATATTGCCTTTATGTATACTACAAGACTTTACTTTAAACTCTGTTTTCCGCAAGTTGTGATTTTCCATGTCGAATGTCAAAAATACTTGTATGCCCAAAAGAATTAAAATTTTTAGTTTAAAAATACATAAAGGTGCTGGAATTTTCAAAAAACCCCAAAAACTTTCTAAATAAAGATACTAAACATAAAAAAGATATATGGAAGATCTAAACTCAAAAAATAAAAATATTAAATGTGGCGGATCCTCTCAAGTGATAATTTCGTATTTACTTATAAATTGACAAATTTTATATTAAAAGCCATGGCATAATTTTTTAACGACCTCTCACCTAAAGTAACTATAAATTTGAATAAAACTCACCTGTGCATCTGCAAGGATGCGGCGCATTAAAGCCAGGGCGGGGTGTGCTGTAACGGCATCATCGAGGGCAACTACGTCACTGTCTTTGTTTAACCGATTCAAGCTCGATAGTGCTGAAACAATACAACAAATATTATCACTTTTCAAGCTGAATAAACTTTTTGAAATGAATTTTCGGAAACTTTCAAATTCTAAACACCACCAGTCAGAAAGAAACACTCAGAAAAAAATGTAATCGTTATAGAGTTGAAGAAATGATTGTCTCAAATTAACTAAATACCAGGGTGGTCATTATTTGGTCGATGTTGGGATTTTTTCAGTCTCACCCCCTAAAAATAATCATGTTATAAAAAAAAATTTGTGCAAAATTTGAAGTCAATCGGATATTATTAACCCGTGCCACCGAGCGGTTGAAATTTCAAATGCAAATTACATGTATTTTTTTGTGCATTTAACATTAAGTTTTATAACTTTTATGCAAGTCTGCGGAAAATTCTGAAACTTGGCAAAGTTTTTGTCAATAATGATAGATACAACTCATAATTTTTATAGATTTTTCCATATTTTTCATCATGACATCTTTTGCGAAAAGCATTTTTGAAGAGCTCGCAGGTCATGATGAAAAATAGGGAAAAATCTATAAAAATTATGAGTTGTATCTATCATTATTGACCAAAACTTTGCCAAGTTTCAGAATTTTCCGCAGAGTTGCATAAAAGTTATAAAACTTAATGTTAAATGCACAAAAAAATATATGTAATTTGCATTTGAAATTTCAACCATTCAGTGGCACGGGTTAATAATATCCGATTGACTTCAAATTTTGCACAAAATTTTTTTTTTATATCATGATTGTTTTTAGGGGGTGAGACTGAAAAAATCCCAAAATCGCCAAAATAAGAGCCACGCTACTAAATACACAAAGAGAAAAAAAGAAATATTTCATTAAAAGAAACTCTTTTTGAGTGAAAGAAGATAAAAACGAAAAGAGAGTGATACTAAAATTATGTGACACAGGAAAAACAATTAATGAATCTAGTTAATTAATTAATCAAATTATGAGTAGGTCGTTGCAATTAAAATTCTACAAAGGACTAAAATTTTAGATTCAAAGCCAAGAAATCCAAAGCGATTTAACTTCCCAAGTCAGATATCAAATACTTCGGCTTGAAGATTTAAACGATCTTGAATCCAAACTTTTCTGGCATAAGATTTGGACAATCTACCTCGCTGGATTTGTTCACATCGCATTATCATCCATTTTTGGATAACTGAATTTTTAAAAGTCATCAGTTGAAGCGAGGAAGAGACAGCGAGAAAGCAAAATGTTACTGGCAAACCTTAATAGAATTCCATCCAATAAAGTTGAAAATACAGACTGACGAGATCCCGAGAGTTTATGTGAAAAGCTTTTGTCGAAATGAGAAGCAAAATTATTGATTGAAATGTAAATATATTTCAAGAGATTAATGTAACAAACGATTACTAGGATATTTCACTTCTTATTTCATAAATATCTTCATTTATCATCACTAATTATAATTTTTATATGTGACCTCTTAATCTAAGAATAAAAATATGAGATTTGTCAAAATACTCTTCAAATATTCTCAACATTGTAAATTGAATTTACGTCTCATTCGCGCATACCGAAATAATTCCAATAAATATCGAATCAGCATAAAATTTAAATTGTTAATCTCCAAAATACAACTGTCCATGTTTGTCAAATCGCGAATAAGTATACATAAGTGAAAATACGACCAATTTTAAGGTAATTAAAAATAAATTGAAAATTACTAATGTAAAAAACAAACAATAGATGGATAATTTAAAAAAATTGGGTTCAATCTAATTAAGATAATTATTCTCGAAATCGTTAATTTAAACATCAAATTATCATAAAAAGGTTACTTTTCTGTAATTTAGTTTTTTTACTCCCTTAGTGTCGGAATAGAATAAAAAATGATCTTTTGCAATTAAAGTTAAAATTAACCCAGAGTTATTTTTCCTATTAAAACTTTCCGTTGCAATTTTATAAAAGTTTGAACAGCCCGAAAAAGTACTTTAAAAAGAGGAAAGTTCCAGATCCGTTCATTCGCTTGTGTATATTGAATAATTCGAAGTTTGCTGAATCCAAATCTACATACCTGTTTGAGAATGAAAAAAAACCAAACAATGAGTTCTTAATTAAACTCTAATACACATTCAGACCTGATTATCCCTATTCAAAATATATTCATCACATTAATAAATTAATTTCACAGATTAAGAACAAATTTTATAAAGAAAACAATGCTACAATGAAGTAATCTCATTGAATAAAAAATAACTTGATAAAATATTTGAATTATTTTAGCCAATTAAAATTTTATCGACTCCAGAAAATATTTTACAACCACAGAAAGATCACTAATATAATGAACCTACAAATAACCAACAAATATCCAAAGATTATTATGGTATTAAAACTACTTTTTAAAACTTTTTCTACATCCTACAATCAATACCAGGAAATAAATACTGCGTAATATTATATTATTGGGCAAGTCTAATCACCCTATAAAATAGTTTTACGATCAAAAGAAACACGCCAGAGCAATACAGTGGTGAACAATAGGGGGAGGATATAAATGTATAATAGTATATTTCGTATCGAGTTCGGAAAGGCGTATTGTAACGCAAGAGCGAGTTGCAACTCGTTCGCGCGTTAAAATACGTTCCGCACGTAATACGAACGATATTTTTTGTTCGCTGTATACCGAAAGTTAGCTGATTCGGTGTCGTTTTGCGTAGGAAAAGTTGATTTTCCCGCACTAGTGCGGTAAAATTTTAAGTGTGCGAAAAATCAACTTTCCGCACGCAAAACGACACCGACAAGGTGAACTTTCGGTGTACGGCGGACAAAAAGTATTTTCCTTTGGGGTGGAAACACACTATAGCTTTGGTTATTCCAACTGGGCCATTTGGTGAGCAGAAAGTTCGCTATTGGACTTTTCTCCAGAAATCCACTATTTATTCCCTCAATCAAATTACGTGAATATTTTTTTATAATCCAATTTGCATTTTGTTTCAATCAAAGAAACTATAATTTTCAGCAGTAAAATGAAGCACAAATATTGCTGATTTTGTTTTGTTAAAATAAAAAACTTGTAGTGATTTAATAAAATACAATTTTTTACCAATTTTTCGAATTTTACACTATCAATAAATTTGACTGATTTCTTTAGGGAAATGAATAAATCAGGCCACATGATTAAAGTATATATAAATCTATTCCTGTATAATAATTCGTTTCATTTCATAATATCTTTTTCAAAATTTAGGAAGTATAATAAAAGACAATAAAAAACGTCTCTTACATTTTTCTTTGTACAAATTTTGTAAAGAATTTTTTTTCGATAAAATCAAACTCAAAGGGTTATTGATAATTACAATCAACTTAAAAATTTTTACTAAAATGAATTTGAAAGACGTTTTTTATTGTATTCTCTCATTATTTTAAATTTTCAGAAAGATATTTTGTAAATTGAAAAAGTTAATTTATGAGAACTTTCACATGGATTTGATCACGTGGTATAGTTGATAAATGGCCTTAATTTGGCAAAAGAATTAGTTGAATCGAAAACTCATTAAAAAGTTGTGCATTTTTGATAATTTTGATAAAAAGCATCAGAAAGAGAAAGAGACAGATAGTAAATACCCCAGAGCTATCAAGAAAAACAATTCTTAGACACCTTCACCTCCACCTTTTAATAAGAGACTCACCTTCTTCGAGGGGCTGAGCTCTCTTCGCAAAGGCCCTAGAAAATACGCCACGACACTTCGAGGCACCCACGCCATTTTCTACGGCTGTACTCATTTTGTATTTTTCTCTCAAAAGAACCCTTTCACCCGCGAGACGTTTCCGGGAAGTATCAAGCCATCTGGAAGGGATAGAGTTCGTTTTCCATTGTTAAAACACCCTCACTACCAAATCAAAGCCTGTTTTTTACTTTTCTTACATTATTTTTTTACCTTTAGAGATTTTAGAAAAGCGAGCGCTAAAAAATATAGTTACGAATACTTTATTAAGGGAGTCATCTGGTGTAGAGGGCTTAAAATGAGAGTGGTTTTGTAGGATAATTTTAAAAACAAGCAACAATGGATTTTATCGCCACTTTAAGGATTTATTTGTCCACTTATATTGTACACAAAAAAAATTTTGAATACCGGCAGAGGAACAAAGATTGATGTTATAAGGACAGATGTCCAACTATCTCCGCTTCGAGAAGCAAAACGACGGGTATGATAATTTTCGAAAAAATGGTTTGAAACCAAAAATACAAAAATATTTTTAAAGATTATACTAGTAGTTATTAGGTAAGCCACCGAAAAGTAAAAAAAAAGTGACATTTTTGAAAATCGTAGACAATAAGCGGAAAATGTCATTTTCGGTCCTAAAATTCGCTCTTTATTGTTTAAACATTTTTTTTTAGTTTTAGGTGGTTCACCTAGTAACTATTAGTATAATCTTTAAAAATATTTTTGGTTTTTTGGTTTCAGACTATTTTTTTGAAAATTATCATGCTTGCCTTTTTGCTTCTCGAAGCCCTTACAACATCAATCATTGTTGCTCTGCGGCTCTGCAAAAATTTTTTTTTATACGATATAAGTGGATAACTGAATCCTTAAAGTGTCGATAAGATCCATCGTTGCCTTGTCTTTAAAATTATCCTGCAAATCCACTCTCATTTTCAGCCCTTTACACCAGACGATTCGCTTAAGGTAGTACGATCACGAAAATTAGACCTCAGGCAAAAATAGATAATTTTGCTTTCAAGAATAGAAATATTATTATTGAAGGGCTAATTTGAAAGAGAAAAGATTATTTCTTATGAAAAAAATTTAAAACACAAAAAATAATGTTATTAATAAATTTTATTTTTGCCCAAACTTATTTTCTTATCCTTTCGAGCCAAATTTAAAAAAATGATTCGATTCTAATAAATCGCGGGTAATTTTTTTTGGAAAATGATTCTCTACAACTTGACCGTTTCCGATTTTTGAAAATAAATTCTTTAATGGCTGAAATTATAAAAAAAAATTTTTCAAAACAAAATTTTTATAAACAAATTGCTGTATTTGATAATAATTAATTCAATTTCAAAAATAGGAAACGGTCAAGTTGTAAAGAATCTTTTTACTAAAAAAATGAACCGTGATTTATTAGAAACGCATCATTTTTAAAAATTTGGCTCGAAACGATAAGAAAATAAGTTTGGGCAAAAATAAAATTTATTAATAACATTATTTTTGTGTTTAAAATTTTTTTATTAAAAATAATCTTTTCTCTTTCAAATTAGCCCTTCAATAATAATATTGCTGTTCTTGAAAGCAAAATTATCTATTTTTGCCTGAGGTCTAATTTTCGTGATCGTACTACCTTAATATCGTTTTGAATATAAAAATATATATAATTTGCTTTTAAATTTTTTCAAAAAGTAAATAAATTATTCTATAATAGCTGCGTAAAAAGAACTTAAAATAATTTGTTTAACTTATATAGAGATTCATGAAGACTTTATCAAAGCCTTTCTACATTTATGTGTAACTTTTTTGCTTCATTTAAAAAAAAATAAAAATTGAACATATAATGTATTATGAAATTTCTGAAGTGTAGACGCTTAGATTTTTTTTAAAAACAATATTTCTGGAACTCGACCAGATGATAGTGGTAGTAGATTCCTTTGAATCTTGTACATAATTTTTCTCTCAAAAATAGAAATATTATTATTGTAAGGATCGTTTAAAAGAAAAAATATTATTTTTTATGAAAAAAATTTGAAAAATAGAAAAATAATATATTTAACAAATTATACTTTTGCCCAAACTTTTTTGCTTAACGCTTCTTACTAAAATTTTGAAAAATGATTTGATTGTAATAAATCACGGATAATCTTTTAGGGGATAAGTTCTATATCTCTTGACAGTTTCCAATTTTTGAAAAAGAATCAATTATTTATTATCAAATTAAGTAATTTCTTTATGAAAATGTTGTTTTGGAAAATATTTTTTTAATGGTTTCAGCCATTAAGGCCATGTCTTACTTTCCGATCCTTTCCTCACCGACATTGTTTTTTCGCCCTTTGTATTTCCACATTAATTCAAATATCAAGTTAAAACTTTTTGTAATTAAGTAAAAAGCAGTAAAGAACGTTTACCTGATCCAACATTTTTATAATTTCCGCATTTGATACGAAATATATTATTGTGGACATTTTTTAAATCATAATTATACATGTTTTGGGATAGATAAACGTTCCTTAGTGCTTTTTACATAATAACTCAAAATTTTAACTCAATATCTCAATTGATGCGAAAATGCCAAGGGTAAAAAAAGTGTCGGTAAGGTAGGGATCGGATAAGTAAGACATGGCCTTAAAGGATATATTTTTAAAAATCTGAAAGGGTCAAGTGGTAGAGAACCTATCCCTATGAAAATGATCTGTAATTTATTAGCATCGCATCATTTTTATAAAAATGGAAGAAGCGATAAGAAAAAAAGTTCAAGCGAAAATAAAATTTGTTAAATACATTATTTTTCTTTGTTTCGATTTTGTCCATGGAAAATAATCTTTTCTCTTTCAAATGATCCCTCTAATAATAATATTGCTATTCTTGTAAGCGAAAATATGTATTTTTGCCTTGGGCCTAATTTTTGTGGCCTAACTACTTTAATGAATAATTTTTTTTTTCATTTGACAAAAGTCCAATTTTCTTTTCATGTTCCTATTCTCACAAATCGATTTACGGAAAATTATTGCTCCCACTATAAAGCTTATAGAAAGACATTTATAAAACCTCATAAGAAGTTAAAATTGGTTTACTAGCACTACGATATGGTAGAGTTTCAATAAAATTGGTGGCAAAAAAATGTAAGTAGGTATACGTGGGTAATTTTACCGCAGATATAAGAAACTTTTTATATTTGTTCGTCAAGACAGTTCTCAGTTTTATTTTACCCTAGAACATGTGGTAAATCTCGAAAGCTTCCTTAAAATTGTAAATTCATTTTTAATGTTAATCATCAAATTCTACTGGATAATGACAACCAGCAGTTGCATATGCGGAAAGGTGGAACCCTCAATAAAGTATTACTGGTAGGTTTAACACACTAAGCTTATTTCAAGCGTTTTGTACACAAAATACTAGTCACTGAGTACACAAACTGATCATCCCCTGCAAACAACATAAGTGGATGTCCACTTGATTATGATAATCTATTACTTAAAATGATGAAAATATTAGCACTTAATTATGAATCAAGTGTCAATAAGTAATTTCATAATGACAGTTCTAATAATCTTCATAATACTCTCTAAATCAGTAAAAATCTACCGATTACCAGTGAAATTTGACTGATTCAAATAGCTAAAAAGAGGTTACTGTTAATCAGTCTAATTTCACTAATTACTTAAGTTGAAATTAACTGATTTAACAGTGAAAATATTTTTTCCACTGACGAATCAGTAATAATTAACTGATTTAACAGTTGAAAATAGCTTTCACACTGATGAATCAGTAAAAAGGCAAACCACTGATTCAGTCAGTGAAAATTTGACTGATTCAAATTTAAAGGTTAATCATAATAATTCATAATAATCTTCTAGCACATTGATTAAGATATTGAAGTTTCCTCTTCAGTTTTGAAAACCCACTAAAGCATTTTTATGAAGAAAAGATGAAAAATAATAATACAAGTTTATAAAAGCTTGTTGAGAAACTATTTTGAGAATTGATGCCTTAAGTATACATTTGCGATTAAAGAGGATGTTTCCTGGATTCTTTGATAACTTGTACAATCAAAAAAAGAATTGGTTAAATTAGTCTTAGAATTTTGTTATCAAACGGATAAAAAAATGTTTATTTGGCCAAACACATTTTTGTTAGTTAAAAATGTTTGCTAGATTCTACCAAACATGTATTTGTTTTTGTTAAATAATTTTTGTGGATCCAACCAATATTTTCTGGGATTAAATCATAAAAACTTTATATATAACGTTTTTATAAAATTATGTCAAAAATCCGACGTACAGGGGTAGACTTGAGCTAAAAATTTCCCTAAATATGAAAATTCACGACGTGTTTAAATGCTTATAAGTTAAGCAAACTATTTTTCCAAATACTCGGGTATCTTAAATAGTTTAAAAATTAATCTTTGCCCTTATGGAAGAAAACTGCCTATTTTATTATTTACAACCTAAATTGACCATCAAAATAAGTTTATAATTGCGTAAAATAAAATTACATAAATTATTAATTTTGGTATATTAAATTAAAAATTCATGAAAAAGTTTCTTAGATTTAATGCAATTTTTTGATTGTTTTTTTTTCTTTGAATTTAAAACATGAATGTCTGTGAAGTCGCATAAATACATGTGTGATGTGATTAACAGAAATATTATCTTTAATTTAAAAAAAAAATTGTCATCATTCAAGGTAATAAAATTAAATAAATCATTTCTTGAGTTTTTGCCGGTATTGTATTTGAATCAAATAAATACTTTTTTTAATCAAATCAATAATGTTAATAAAATAATTTATTTCATTTAAAAAAGGCTAAAAAGGTGATTTCTTAAAACTAAATAAATTTATATATGTTCGAAAAGTGTTTTGACTTTTTTACAACAGTGTATTATTTCACAAATAATATACACTTGATATTAAAAATCTAAAAGTGTGTATGCAAATTTAAAGGTGATCTTATGTTCAAATTAATTCGTGCGTGTTATATTTCTATTACAAAAATTACATAGCTGTAATAAAAGCTTGTCAAAAGTTTAAAAAAGTCATGTTATATGTTATCGGCAAAACTTATTTTATCTTGACTTTATATCCAGGAGAAGTTATAATTTCAGTTACATGAGTGTTATTGTCACGTTCGTGGGCTGTTAGAATATCCGCTGATGGAGAACACAGATGCAACCCCTGGGGTTCAATTTCAAAGTAGAGTATCATTTCTGCCCTTGGTTTTAGAGCGATGAGACTAATTATTAAAATTTATCTCTTTTCCTATACTACTACCAGGACTTCCATTACACTTGATTTACGATTCGACTTTTAATAAATAATTATTACAGGGTGTCTGAGAGCATATAGAGCCGCCCCTTCGTTCTCTAAATAAAATTACCATCAAAACCATTCAATAAATATCTCCGAACAGTAAGGAGTAATTAGGATATTAAAAATTCTTTAAAATAATACGTCACCTAATGTTGTGGACTTATTGTCAAAATTTTGTAATTATAAGAACGTTCGATCATGGCTAGGAAGCTTCTTAAAACTTAATTAATTACCACATTTAAAATTGTTTGAGCTATTATTTGATACATATTCGTAGAGAAAGATGTTTATTTTAACGGGAAAAAATATAAAAAAGTACCATTTAAGGTAGTTTTCGTGTCAAAAATCAGGTCTCTAGAAAAAAGTTTTTTTTTATAATTTTAAGACTTGAATTTTAATTTTAATTTAAAAAATTTTAAACTTACGAAAAATAGTACTTTTAATAATGTCTTTTTGTAATAGAATTTATCCTTACTATACTGAAGCACAAGTCAATTTTATATAATATTGTAGGATCTATATCAGCCTTAAGGAATACATTCTCCTCTAGACACTTGCGCTTCGCGCTCAATTTTCCGTATACATTTCTGTAACTTTATAATAATTTAAATGATTAAAAAATTAAATTTCCTCCAAATATCTCTAAAAGGAAAAACATTTGTAGACTTCAGTTAAGCAAACGATTTTGCATTTCGAGGCTTATTTCGTATCTCACATATTTTGGTTAAAAAATTGAATTTTTAATTTTCAATATTTAAAATCAAAACATAAAATATACATCTTGTCAAAAAATGATTTACTGAGAATTTGTAGACCTCATTTAGGCAAATGATTTTCCATCTCAACGTTTTTTTAATTTTGTTTAAATGGTGGAATTTTTTGGAATTTTAACCGTATTTTTTTTATCTAAAATGAAAAATATACGTTTTTATCAAAAACTATATCAGACAAAATTTCTAGATCTTATTTAAAGAAACAATTTTGCAAAGTTACGTTTTTTTCGTATTTCACACATTATTGATAAAAAATTAAATTTTGGATTTTCAATAGTATTTTTTTAAATTAAGAAGAAAAATATACATCTTATGAGAAAAAATTGCGATGCAAACTTGTAGATATTTATGTGTAATAAACAATTTTGTATCATAACTTTTTTTTGTATTTCGTATAATTTAACTGGAAAATGGAATTTAGATATTGACTTTTTTCAAGTTTCAACATACTGTAACTTTCCTAATTTTAGTTTAATCGAAAAATGTTATTAGAATAATCAGTAGAGATTTATGAGCAATATCAGAAACCAGTATTGGAACATTGGATTATTTTTATAAGTTTTTTTTGAAATAAAAAAATTCTGTTCTTATTTATGGTAAGAATGTAAAAAGCTCTAAATATAGTTATTTAGAAAAAAAATTATTTTAACGAATTCAGCCACTAGAAGGTTTACTTTCAAAGTTCGAAACATGAGAGTTGTAAGTAAGTTTCACATTTTTTACATAAAAAAATGTTATTCTTCCATTAGACACGACTGATATCATTTCAATTCTGAAAATCATGGGAAAATTTTTCTTCTAGAGGTCTGATTTTTGGCACAGCAACTACCTTAATAACAATAACTGTAGGTCAGCCTTAATTATAGTTTTTTCCAAGTTTACTCTTTAAAAATAGTCAGATTTTGAGAATCATGGCTCATTTTCTCCTTTAAACAATTTTAAATGACTCTACCATATTTTTTTTTATTAATCTCTCATTTTCTATCTGCTAATAAGAAATGTTGAAAAATTAAACAAGTTTTATAACCAAACAGCTGTAATTAGGATTAAATGAGAGATTAATTTACAAATTTAAGACAGTCGAGTCTTTTAGAATTGTTTAAACAAGAAAGTGAGCCATCATTTTTTAAAATCCGATCATTCCTAGAGAGAAAATTTGGAACCCAACTGCACTGAACTTTGACCTACGGTAATTATTATTAAATAAGAGATTATTCATAATTTTAATTTTTTTTCGATAAAATGAACATTTTTCTCTTAGAATATGTATTAAATAACAGTACTAAGCTATTTTAAAGTGACAGTCAATTAAGTTTGCCAAAGGCTTCTTAGCCACAGTCGGATATTAAAGCTTAGCGGTTGAAAAAATGTATTTTTCATAACACATTCACAAAAAGTCCTTCTTTTCCTACTGAAAAGTATGGCAAAAGTGACACTTTTTGGTAAGGTATGAAGAAAAAAGTACTGCTCATGCGCAAATCAACTATAGTTTCCTTTTAGCACACTAGTTACTTTTTCGCATACTTTTTTAACACGCTAGTCACTTTTGCGCACTTTCGGACTTTTTCTGCATTTTTTATAAAAAGTATCATATGATACTCGTCTAAAAAAGCGGGCATCGACGAAGGTTTTGAAGTTGACATAACTCGACTTCGGCTCGTACCAATGTACTATTTTTTTAAAACTCATCTCTAAGTAGAATCCACACAAACTACTCAAAACTTATAAAAGGATTCGGGAGATGTCAACGAATCGTGCGTGTTCGGTTCTAAGACTACTGTTGCGAAGAAAGTTAGTGTTTGTCACTTTGCCTTGTTTCTCGGGGATTTATAACTGGAACGTACACGTCGGATCCACGTGTCACGTTAAATGAGTTACTCCGAGTTTCGCAAAGATACCAGAAGCACGTGAGAAATTGTAAACGGGTGTAAACTTCACGTAGATGACATTTCTCCTTCAATAAGCAAAAGTTGCAGACAGGAGTGAATATTTCATTTTCAAACTAGGCAAAAATGGTTTTCGCTTCAAACTGTAAACTTAAGAGTATTGTATTTCAGAAATACCTGACGTAAATGTTTTTAAAGATTAATAACTTTCGAAACAAAACAAATTTAAAAACTTTTAATGAGATTTTCTTCCTCAATCTACCGTATTGCTCTCAATTTTTAACGAATCTGTCTTCTTCAGTCGATACTAATTATCTTCATTTTGAGCAGAATACTAATTTCTTGAGTCAAGCGGGCGACAAAAAAGAAGCTTATACTATTCGAGTTGTTAGACAATAAATCAATAATAAATAAAGTATACTAATATCCAGGAAAAAATAAGCAAAAAAAGCAAAAAAGAAGCTTATACTATTCGAGATGTTAGGCAATAAATCAATAATAAATACACAGTTTTAAAATCATTTAGGAAAAATAGTTCAATCAAATCCCTAATAGCCTCAACCAAATCAGTTTAGCGAATTTATTTGTAGACACCGGTACGTACAAGAAATGCATAAATGTGAATATTTTTATACATAGCTTATAAATAGTATTAAAATAGTTTGGAAAAATTAGTCAAAAGATAGCCTTAATTGTCTATACCAGGTTATCCATTTTCAGTGTTGCAACAAAGAATATATCCAAACTTTCCTTCTTTTATTTAATATATCAAGTACCCCTTTTGTTGCCATATTTTATGTACTCCAGTAACTCCGAGAAAATATGTGAAATTAGCGATATGAATTTTTTTGTATTTTCTAGATTTTAATAAATATCACTGATGAGGGCTCCGATCAGAGCCGAAACGTTTGATTAAATTTGACTTAATCATTTTATGGACCCTAAAGCCAATTTTCCATCAACATACCATTCTAAAGTATACTAATATCCAGGAAAAAAATAAGCAAAAAATCGCAAAGAAATTTAGTAATTCAAATAAACGTTAAAATTTTTGACATCTCAGTTATTTTTTAGATAATACTTTTTTTTCTTTTTTCAACATACTGTAAAACATTTAGTTAAATTTTTCTAGAATTTGTTGAAGATTATTCCACATTTTTGTTGGTAATATGTATTTTTATCAAGAATTCAATACATTTTTCTAAAATGTCTAGTAACTTTCGATTGTAAAAGACATTCCCAAAGATTTAGGAAAATAAGTAATTTAAGTAATTTCCCTTAGTTTTAGGACTTTCTTAAAAAAATCTCTTGAGGTTTTCTTATTGTAGAGAAAATCTCTTTACGAATATTGGAAAAGATTTGAAATATTTTGAGAAATATTCCACAAGAGACTTTTGAGAATTTTCTTTAGCAAATTTTAGAAGATATTTAGGAAATTGGTGTCCCAACAATTTCGGAGGAAATTCCTCATGAAATTTGATATGGAAAAAACTTTTAATGGGATTTTCTCCTCCAATCTATTGTATTGCTCTCAACTTTTAATGAATCTATCTTGTCCAGTCAATACTAATTATCTTCATTTTTACCGAAATACTAACTTCTTGAGTCAAGCGGGCGACAAAAAGAAGCTTATGCTATTCAAGTTGTTGGGCAATAAATCAATAATCAATAAAGTATACTAATATCCAGGAAAAAAATAAGCAAAAAGTCTCAAAGAAATTTAATAACTCGAATAAACGTCCTGCCAAGATAAACTTTAGTGATAAAATTATTTTGAATTAATTTCCGTCTATCATCGCTAAGATTGAATTGTTCAATCTTTAGGTACTTAAGAAATACTTTTTAAGTGTAAATAAATGTACTTTCTAGAAATTACAGAAGAAAAAGCGAGTATTATAAATCTAATTATAAGCCAAGGATTATATGGTAAACTATGAATAGTATAGCGAGAAAAACTTGAGCGTCTGAAACAGCCGGTGTAGAAACTTAAAGTTAACCATAAAGTAGACAAAATAATAAAAGAACTTAGAAAATTTATTGTTCTTATAGCTTGTAGCCATACTTTTTTATCATTTTTTGGTCTCATCTTCAATACATAACACTGTATATTATTACTTTATAACTTATCCGAACTGGTTGAGCTTTTGTTTCTCTTTCAACTAAAGTTTTCCTATAGCTTTTTCGGACTCTCGACAATTTTCATTTTTTCTGATTCTGTCCATAAAAACGTTTTTTCTATTAAGTTAGTTCATCCACGAAAATTAGTCCTCAGGAAAAAATAGATAATTTTGCTTTCAAGAATAGCAATATTATTACTGAAGCGCTAATTTGAAAGAGAAAAGATTATTTTCCTAGACAAACATTTTAAAAATAAAAAAATAATGCATTGAAAATTTTTATTTTTACCCAAACTGTTTTTCTCATTGTTTCATACCAAATTTTAAAATATGATGTGATTCTATAATAAATCACATCATTTTTTTTTCAGGAACAAGATTCTTTACAACTTAAATTATTTATTTTGGAAAATTGTGAACGGTGAAGTTGTAGTACATCGACGAAAATTAGTCCTCAGGCAAAAATAGATAATTTTGCTTTTAAGAATAGCAATATTATTATTGAAGATTTAATTTGAAAAAGAAAAGATTATTTTCCATGAAAAAAAATTAGAAAAACAGAAAAATAATGCATTGAAAATTTTTATTTCAATCCAAACTTTTTTTATCATCGCTTCATACCAAATTTTAAAAAATTATTTAATTCTAATAAATCATGGATTACTTTTTCAGGAAAAACATTCTCTACGACTTAAATTATTCATTTTAGAAAATTGAAAACGATTAGGTTGTAGTTCATCCACGAAAATTAGACCTCAGGCAAAAATAGATAATTTTGCTTTCAAAAACAGCAATATTATTATGGAAGAGCTATTTTGAAAGAGAAAAGATTATATTCCATGAAAAAATTTGAAATGCAGAAAAATAATGCATTTAATAAATTGTAATTTCACCTGAACTTTTTTTCTTATCACTTCATACGAAATTTTAAAAAAAGATGTGATTCTAATAAATCATGGATCATTTTTTGAGGAAAAAGAATCTTTACAACTTTACCGTTCCCAATTTTTGGAAATAAATTCTTTAATGGCTGAAACCATTAAAAATTAATTTTCCAAAATAAAATTCATATAAACAAATTGCTGAATTCGGTAATAAATTATACATTTTATAAAATTGGAAACGGTTATTACCAAATTCAGCAATTTTTATATAAGAATTTTGTTTTGGAAAATTAATTTTTAATGGTTTCAGGCATTAAAGAATCTATTTCCAAAAATTGGGAATGGTAAAGTTGTGAAGATTCTTTTTCCTGAAAAAATAATTCGTGATTTATCAGAATCGCATCATTTTATCAAAATTTGGTATGAAGCGATAAGGAAAAAAGTTCAGCATAAATAAAATTTGTTAAATACATTATTTTTCTGATTAAAGAATTTAAAGAATTGAAGAAATTTATTTATATATAATTAAAGAATTTATTTTCCAAAATTGGGAACGCTAAAGTTGTGAAGATTCTTTTTTCTAAAAAAAATGATTCGTGATTTATTTTAGAATCGTATAATTTTTTAAAATTTGGTATGAAACGATAAGGAAAAAAGTTCGGCAAAAATAAAATTTTTTAAATAGATTATTTTTCTGCATTTTAAATTTTTTTAATGGAAAAAAATCTCTCATTCAAATTAGCCCTTTAATAATAATATTGCTATTCTTGAAAACAAAATTATCTATTTTTGCCTGATGTCTAATTTTCTTAATTTTTTAATAACCTTTTTTTCTTTCATTATTGATGGATTTTAAAACGAGTGACTATTAAAAAGTAACGTTTTTATATTCATTAAAGATACTGTGATTCGCAGTTTGGCAAAAACAAATTTAGTGTCAACTCGTGCGTAGGAGAATTTTACGAACGCAGCGTGAGAAACTTGTTTCACTAAAAAAGCATGGATAATGACGGGAAATGAAGTGACAAGAGTTGAACACATGAACAATGCTTAAAAATCGGAATTAGTCCGAAGAAAGGGATGCTATGTGACAAAAGTGATATGATAAGGAGTAGGGTTGTAAAAAAAGATGTCATATGCTTTACACGGAGTTAAAATTATTCACGATGTGGTACTGTGGTTATGCGACCACATCGCACCCACCTAATCATCTAACGTTAATCTCTCTTCTCTCTGCACCACAATTTCGCGTGACTAGGTAATTTCTTGGAGAACGTGCTTACGAGTTAACATGTATTATATACCTGAAATGTCTGGGAGATGCTGAACCTAAGTACCACCGGGTATATTTCCCCTGATCTTCGTTTAAGAAGATGGGCCTTGATATTTATTTTGCTAACGTGATTTGAATCACGATCCTCGAAGCCCTTCATGTATTTTTTTTTCTAATTTCTACACAAGGTTAAATCAAAAAATCTGCTCGCTTTGTGAGTACATTTTCGTCGTTTTTTACTTTAAATGAAAAAGAAAATTCCATTTATATTCATTCATTTACTACAATTATACATAAATAAAATAATTTGTTTTCTTTTAGATATCTCAAAAAGGAAAGAAATTCATAGACTTTACATACGAAAACGATTTTCTATTTTAAGGCTTTTTTCGTATCTCACATTTTTTGGTTAAAAAATGGATATTTGGTTTTCAATAGTGCTTTTTTTAAATAAAAAGAAAAATATACATCTTATTAAAAATGTTGCGTTTCAAATTTGTATATCTTATTGTAGTAAATAATTTTTTATAAAAACAAAAGGAAGCTTTGGTAAAAATCATTTTTTCTGACTCAAGGGGTTTCAAAAAATACAAATTTGATGGAAATTTCGAGTCATAAAAATAACTCAGTTGGACTTAAAAAATATATTAGTTATCTTGCTAATTAATATAAATTATGTTTCTGATTCTAAAATGTCTAGTAACTTTCGATTGTGAAAGACATTCCCAAAGATTTAGGGAAATAAGTAATTTAAGTAATTTCCCTTAGTTTTAGGACTTTCTTAAAAAAATCTCTTGAGGTTTTCTTATTGTAGAGAAAATCTCTTTGCGAATATTGGAAAAGATTTGAAATATTTTGAGAAATATTCCACAAGAGACTTTTGAGAATTTGCTCTAGCAAATTTTAGAAGATATTTAGGAAATTAGTGTCCCAACAATTTCGGAGGAAATTCCTCACGAAATTTGATATGGATACAATGCATAGAATGAATGCAGTGTTCAACTATAAAATTGAAAAACTGCAAACGTTTTAAAATTATTTAAAAAAATATATACATGAAAAATTTTTGAAAACACTTTCAAAGTTTGAATTTTTCAATATTAACATATTCATTGTAAAATTAACTAATGGAATATAGACAATATGTTGATTTGAAATCTGTAAAAATTACTTAACAGTAAAACTGATCAAATCCTAAAAATAACTAGTTTTTTTTAACTAATTAAGGACACGTGATACTTAGGAAATTAGCAAATTTGATTAATTTTAGATTTCTATATGTTTGTGTCCAAAAAGTACATAAAATTTAGTATTAAAAATTTGAGAATTAGTAGAGAAGATAAAAACGGACGTAAAGAAACTAATTTTGGTTTCGATAATAAAAAACAAGTTCAATTTTAGCAAAATATATAGGGAAATTTGTTTTCATCATCAAAACCAAAAGTAGTCCATTTACGTTTGTTTTTATCATTTCTACCATTTCCCAAATTTTGAAAATAAGGGTAAACTATATTTTACTGATTCACGCAAATTCGAAATTAATACTTTAGTGTTCTTTCAAGTTCTTTAAAATAAAACATTTAAAAATAGTTTCTTTCAGTTATTATTACAAAGAAAATGAATATTTATGAACTAAATTCTCTTGTTTGTAGTAAACAATAGTATATTATGCACCTAGGGAGAAAAAAGTTTATTTTGTGAGTGAAAAGTTTGATGTCCGAGCAAAGCGAGAGTAAAAATCACACGAGTAAAATAAATGTTTTTCCCGCGTTGCATACGATTTTTTTTCCACTTAGGGGTCAAAAAATGGATATGTTTACCCCACGGGGGGCAAAAAAATGCACTTTTTGAGCCGCTAGTAGAAAAAGAAATTTTATTCAGGAAATATGATTTCACTATCCAATATAGAAGTAGACTAAGAAATTTCTCTGACAGTGAAGATTTATATTTGATTAACTTGACCTACTATATACCTAGAATCAGTAAAATATATCCGGAAGAAATGTAAGTTCACGACCGTAGCAATTTATCGGTGCTTCGTCTATATAGTTGCTAACACAACAATGCAAACTTTAATCTGATTTGTTCAAGCGGTAACCGCGCTCTACTTCAATAGTTTCTCAACCCGATCGGTTCGATGAATTTCCCCTCATTTTATCATTAACTCTTTCCTTGTTATTATCTGCGCTTTAACGACCCACAGACGGCACATTTACGGAATTGGATCCAGCTGGAATTTCATCAAATTCACTTAAACTATAAAATACTATAAAGATCTTTTTGAGCTGAGCTTTTCGAAAAAATGCCGCAATAAAAATCACAATGGTGTAAATGACGCACACTGGGAAAAAATACACTTTTTCGTTAAAAATGTTCAGAGCCTTCAATTTATGTCTCATTTTTAATTATTTTTTTAACATTAAAGTGCATTCAATTCTGAAGAGCTTCGCGGTCAGAACTTTTGTCTCCTCTATTTATGTATTAATAATTTTTTTAATTTATTTTTTCCACAGAAAGATTTCAGATTCTTAAATTTAAATTTGAATTTAATTTGGCAGAAATTTCAAACTCAACTAATTAATTTAAAATAATTATTCAACTCAAAGTATGGAAAAACTGAAATTTTTTAGATAACAATTTTTTACGTTTTAATAACTGCTTAAGTAAACTGTATATTGTCTTAAATGAATGTTTGGGAACTCACAGAATACAAATAACTTGTTTATTTTTCCATTTGATTCTTACAAACAAATTTTATGAACAAATTGGTCTTATTACCGCTAAAATAATTTTCTTTTTGCTAAAAGTGCTTCGTATTAATGTAGGAATGAGACTTAATCACAAAAATAATTAAATGCACTTTAATGTTGAAAAAAAGAATTGAAAATCGGACAAAAATTAAAGGCTCTGGATATTTTTGAACGAAAAAAGTGCATTTCCTCCCAGTGTGTGACGTTCAATCCATTTATAAAAATATTCACGCCGTAAAATTGAATAAAATAGTATTACATTGTGTTCTGAAGAGCAGAAGAAAATCCAATGTAGAAAAGGAGTAAAGCTAGGTCCTAGAAAGAAAGGCACGTCTGGAAATGGCGATTTATCATTTATTCCACTGGGTGACTAGGACTAGAACCTGGTGGAAAATCGATCCGCGTGGAAATTCCCTGGTCACCGCGGAATGAAACCTGGAATGGGGTTGGAGGTGAGAAATTTATTTCCCAAAAGGCTGGTACGAGGGCATCGAGGAGCCAATTACTGTGGAGCTTCTCCTGGAGCTCTTCTGGTACCCATCACCTTTTGCTTACTTAATAAAAGAAAATAAAAATAAAATAAATAAAAGAGAAGTAAAATGGCACTATGATATCGGTTCAATATTGTCATGATGAATTTAAATAGCACAACGAACCTCCGTCAATATAATTATTATAGATAGACGTTCTTTGGTCTTGTATAATAAAAGTGCAAAAGACAATCTATTCAGTCTTCGCAAATAATGCAATTTTTCTTTTGATTTTGTTATCAATTGCCGAAAATTACAACTTTCTGATAAACGGTATCAATCAAAAAATTTTTGGAGAATAAGAATATCATTTTTACATATCTGGAATTAGATTCGATCAGATTATAAATTATATTTGCTGATATAAATATTTTTGAAGATAACAGCTAATTACATTTTAATGTAAAATCATTTCTAGAAACATTTAATTGATTAAATTAAGGTATTACTTTATTTTATTCAGTCAAAGTGGTTGATTTTTAGTTAACAATGATTGATTATCAGTCATCAATAAATGATTGATTATCTGTCAGAAATAATTGATTGTAAAGGAAGAAGTCAGTCACTAATTGAAATTTTCAAGATTTCTAACTGATTAATATATAGAGAATAGCATATTATTTCCCTTTTATACGATTCCTAATTTTCGCTAAATATAATAAATATTGTACTGGAAATTAGAAGGTCTCGTAAGCTCTTTATATATACAGTAATAGCAAACAGCGGTATTTTATTCAGGCCACGTAAAACGAGTTAACTACTCTATGTATACTGAATATGTGTAAGTGTCACTTGAAGCTCTGGGCAAAACTCATGAAAAAAAACGACTTTAGTAACGGTTGAAGTTCCTCTTCAGATATTTATCGTTGTAGACGTCAGCACTGAGTGCATTGTAATACAATATTTCTGTAATAGTAGACAACCAAGTATTTTACGTACAAAAACCCACTATTTTCTTTCTTCTAACCGAGTAAATTATCGCTAACCACTAAAGGGTATTTTCATGCCAAAAAATACAAGAAAATGTAGAAATTTATTTGAATTTCCTTAACATTTACTAAAAACCTATACTTGTGTCCCAATTTAACACAGAGGAAAAAATCTGTTATAATTACTAAGTTCATAAGTTAAAATAATGATAACATGCAATTTCTGTAAATTTAACAGATATCTCAATAAAATTCATCGTATTCTTGTAAACATAACATATTTGTCAATAAATATTAAAACATTGCCTGTCACATTTACAGAATAAAGAATTTTTTTCAGAATCTGAATTCAACAGGCGCTTCTGTAATATTTATTGATAAATTTGTTATGTTTGCAAAAAAGGGGTGAATTCTACTGAAATGTAACAGATTTCTTTTCACCGTGAAAATAAAAACATCGAGTGCAAATTATTTCAAATATTTTTCTTAAACTCTGGAGTTCTGAATTTTCAAAACTTATTTACATGTAAATTCATCGTCTAATTAAATCTTAATACACGTAAACTATGACTGAATTCTTATCTTGTACCTAATTCTGGGTACACGTTAAGCTTAGGCGTGTTAAATTGCTTTTTAATTATAGCCGTGAGGCTGTCGGACAGAATCAATGCAGAATATAAGGGGAAGCAACAACTATGCAAATCGATCTTGATCCAGCATACTCTTTTGCATAGGATAGAGAGGGCTTTAAAAAATTCAGGTTTTTAATACCACGACTGTTAATGATCGTAACCACCTTTCAAGAAGAAGATATCAAAAAGAAACAACACTCGTAAAATGTATTGAGTGAAGAAAATGGCCAATGAAGTTTATCTCAATGTCCCATAAACGTCTCTTTTTATATTAGATAAAATAAACATTAAGATTCAATGAAATATAATTAATGACAAGAATTCGTTTCAATTCCAGTTCCAAAAATAACTAGATTACTAATTTCGAATTATCTATCATTATACTATTAAGTTCAAGGTTCAACTAAAACAATACAAAACATTCTTCACTCTAATAATAAATACACACCCAGAAAAATATTTTATTTAAAATTAAGAAATCATTTTTTTAACTTCATTTCTTCAATTCGAAGTAAAAACACCCCTAGAATAAATATAAATTTATTTGATTTTAAGAAATCACCTTTTTAGACTTTTTTAAATGGAAGAAATTATTTTATTAACATTATGATTTTTTATTTTATTTAAAAAAATATTTATTTGATTCAAATACAACACCGGCCAAAATTTTAAAAATAATTTATTTAATTTTATTACCTTGAACGAAGACAATTTTTTTTTTAAATTAAAGATAATATTTCTGTTAATCACATTACACATATACTTATGTGACTGCGCAGACATTCATTTCTTAAATTCAAAGAAAAAAAACAATCAAGAAATTTATTTAAATCAAAGAAACTTTTCTTTGTCTATACAGCAATGCACAAATTTGATTCAAAGAATCTTTTTTCTGGGTGCAGATGTACCAGTAAAATTTTAAATATTTATTAACATTTCAGGGCTCTTGAAAAAAGTTTAACGTTTCCAGAAAAACCAATAGGATTCTCTTGCGAAATATTCCATATTTGAAAAAATTAAAAGTATTTGTTGAAAATACCTCTGATTTATGTAATTTACATCGAGTCAATAATCTAGGAAATAAAGAATTATTGAAATGAAACGTATAATAAAACGTAATGAAACGTGAAGAGAGATTTTCCCAGAGGACAAGAGATGCGTTTGGAATCGCGACTAATTGATTCGGAGCTATCCAATCGGAGTCGGCCGCGTGATACGAGTCATTTCCGGTTTGATTGAACCTCGACTGAGATAAAACGTTCTTGACAGAGAAAAGGGAGTCCGCTTTCACGCAGCAGAAGGTTTTCATTGCAGTCTAATTACAGGAAGTAACGCACGTGATGCGGCAATGGAGCATGATAGGGTAATTGGGATTACAACTGCAATGTGTAAACCCATAAAGGGTTGATTCCAGTCTGATTGCAAATCATACCAGGTGAGCATATCAGCATTACATACTCGTCTAAAAAAAATCTGTTTCTATCTTCATCTTTCTCCGTCTCTATCAACGTTTATCTTGGCGCACGCCTACGACGAGTGTGGGTCTCAAACAGAGAATAATGATTAATGAGACATTGAAAAAGACCAGTCGTTAAATTCACAAAAAATACTTCCTTGCAATAAACGGCACATTGTTAGCTTAACAAGGTTTACACAAGATCCAGCTTCTTTTCTAGTCTAATTAGAGGGTATTATGTTTAATTAAGTTCAATTATCAAATGATAAGATGGATTCTAAATTGCGAATTGATTTAATAGAATTTTCTATATTTATTTCGATTGAGGTTATTAAGGCCATGGATCAACCAGGCCACGTGACCAAATTCCTGTAAAAGTCCATGTAAGATAACTTTCTCATTTTGCAAAATATTTTCCTGGAAATTTGGAAAATACAAGAGAAGAGAACGTTTACCAAATTTTTAGAAAGATGTTTTGTAAATTAAAAATTTTATTTTACATGAACGGATTAATGTATAATTTAGTCACGTGATCCGATTGATCTATGGCCTTAATCACGATTGAAAATAGAAAATCGAAAGGAGTTCTAAACATAACGTCTGTGTCTCCACATGGAGAAAAAAAATCTGTTGCATTTACTGAGTTCATAAGTTAAAATAGAGACAAGATAACATTTTTCAAAATTCAACAGAAATTTCAGTACAATCCATCCCTTTTTGTAAATATAACAAATTTATCGATAAATATTACAGAAATTACTATTGAATCAAAATTTTAAAGAAAATTTTTTGGCCTTCAAATGTAACAGGCATTTCTGTAATATTTATCAAAAAATCTGTTATATGTACAAAAAAAACGGTAAATTGTACTGATTTAGCTGTTGAATTAAAAAAAAATTTATTCTGGCACTATTTTATCTTATAGATTCAGTAAATTTTACAGATATTTTCTCTTTGCAAGATCCATAGAATAAAATTTAGGTTTCTGCTGCTATTCTTTGAATTTGTTGAAATTTATATATTTTTAAAAGGCAAATCAAAAGGTTATTTATTCAGCTCGATATTCAATTCTTGCAAGTACATCTGGAGTACGGATATGCATACAAGAGTTGGACCTATACAGGGAAGCAAGTTATTGGGCGGACAAGAATAGAGTGCATTGCTCTCAAACGGAACATCTATCCTACTAGCGGTTCTCAACTAAATTCGCATATTTCGAAGTGCGTTATCTGCTCTAGTATTTTATTCAAGAAGATCAAATTACCTATATTCAGTATTCAAGAAATATTTTTTTCAAAGCAAGATTCGTTATATATAGAATGAATTTCTCTAACAATAAATAATTTCCGTAGGTTACTAAGCATATTTTTCAATACAATTTTATATATGAGGAAATCTACAGAAATTTCAAAATTTGAGAATCCGGGTATAAAACAAATGAATCGAGGAACATTCAACTTGGCGTCATTACGATGATGGTTTTTTCAAGCTAAAGACACGTCTGTGGACCCCTCGTTGTTAAAATTTTATTTTTTGATTGGCATATTCAAAATTTATTATTTTCATATAAATTGAGCCACTATTTCAATAAATATCGATTTTATGATCCAAACAAAAACAATTGAGAAATTTAATTTTTTTTTGTATGAAGTAAACTGAATTATTTAACAACTTGTTTCCAAAAGTAAATGTATTATAAGTATTTTAAGTCAATTCAAACTTCCAAATATATATTCTATTACATATTAATATTTTATGTTATATTGAATAATGGACAGGACTTATATAGATTCTTAGTATTAATGTGAAATATTCTTGATGTTCTAGTTGGCTTTAGGGTCCAGAAAAAATGTAACTCAAAGTTTCATATTTACAAACGTTTCGACTCAGATTGGAATCCTCATCAGAGAGAATTTATTTCTATAAAAATACAAAAGGAAGAAACTTAAAAAAAAAATGCACGTGTGACGGAAAACATTGTCGTAAAAAATTATATAAATGAATTGCACCTGTGAAACTATATAATTGGTCTAAGTTTCTTTGTGTTTTTATAGAAAACAATTTTTTGTACAATTTTTATTTTGTAAATTTAGTTATTTAGACCAATTTTATAGTTTCACACGTGCAATTGTTTTATATAATTTTTTACCACAATATTTTCCGTCACATGTGCATTTTCTTTTAAGTTTCTTCGTTTTGTATTTTTATAGAAATAAATTCTCACTGATGACTCCAATCTGAGTCGAAACGTTTGAAAATATGAAACTTTGAGTTACATTTTTTCTGGACCCTAAAGCCAACTAAGAACATCAAGAATATTTAATATTAATGTTATATTGAATATCTTAAAAAATAAATAATATCCATATATTTTTTTACTTCTTCAAAAATTTGTTATTTTTGTTATTATAGCCTGTAAATACAATTTCTCTGCGAGAATTATTCGCACTTAGAAAATATTATAACTTTAATTTCACTGTCAATGAAAAAAAAAAAAAATTTGTACTTTTCATTTATATTTCTTCCGGTAAAAATTAATTTATAATTAAATGAGGCTACTGTTCTATAATTAAGAGTTCTAGATTCCGCTTTGTACGAACTTGGAAAAAAATAATGTAAAAACATTCACCAACTGCTTTAATAAATTAACTGACAATTTTTGGTAGAATATTAATTATGTGAAATCTGAGTAATTCTGATTTAATGATGCTAAAAAAGGGAAATAAATATATGATTAAACCACTATATTGAATGTCCTGGATAAGGTTAGCTGAAGTGAATAAGGAATAAATTCAGATAAAATCGCATACCTTCACATTTTGAGTGCTGAGAAATGTTTATTCCGGGCCAAGAAAGTTTTTTGTAATGAATTGAAAGGTCCTTAGAGATATCATTAAAGAAGAAAAATGAGGTCAAAAAAGTGCACATCATTGCATCACTATTGCGCCTCGGCATTGAATAGGAGTAAAAGTTAGTTACCATTTAAGGTCTTCGTCGCGTCGAGTTCTCGTTTGTACTATAAAGGTCACTCTCACAACCAGCTATGGCTTTAGGGTGAATAAACGATGTAAAGCTCACCGGTAATCACACTGATCAAAATCGATCATAATTACAAAAAAAGGAAAAAAAAAGCAGACTACCTTATTTCACCGACGAACCTCAAATGTCCAATCGCGCCTTTTAAAAACCCGCTCCTCTTAATTGCGGATAAATGCCAAAAGTTGCTGTCGCAATTTCTGATTCAATTATTGGGTCTTTAATTTTCATCACTTTGACTTTTAAATTCATTGTAAAAGTTTAAGAGGTATTCAACATTTTTTAAATTTATATATTATATCACCAGTTTCGACAACTTTTAACGCAATGTCTGGAGTATTTAAAATATAATATTTAAAGAATTTGAAAATCTTTCTGTGGAAAAAATGACGCTTTCGACTGCGCTGGGATTCGAGCCCAGGTCTTTCGATTGCCGGTCGACTGCTTTAAAATATGAAATTGTCAAAAGCGACTGATGACAAATCGAATTGACATTAATTCGATTATAGATAAGATTACAAGTAATTAAGAGTCAAATTTGACAAAAATTAATTGATAAAAGAAATGCTTACTAATTCATTTTTATGAAATTTGAATATAAATTAGTCGTTTTTTAAGAATAATTATTCCAAAATATAATTAACTTGAATAATAACTAACCTTTCGTTTGAATAGAAAAATAAACGATTCTTCCAGACAAATAATTGAAGAGTGAGAAAAAAATGTAGCGTTAGGGTATACCACTCATGAAAAGTGGGGGACCTTGGTTCGAATCCGGGCTGAGACAGATTTTTTCTCGTTCTTAAATTATTTGTCTAGAAGAACCTCTTATTTTTCTATTTAATTATTATAAATAATCGGACGTTAGAACGCGTTGAATAAAATCTCTAACGAGTGATAAATTTCCGTTTCTTATGAGTTACTTTTGACTAATTTAGATTTTAAAAATATACAGTGTAAATTGTACATAGTGTAGTATAAATGATATAGGATTCAATATATTAGAATTTTGCACTTTTTTGAATAAAATCGGTCCTCCCTGTATATACACATCCAGATCAGAGGTAAATGAAGTCGATGCAGGTGGAAATTCTCATAAATATTTATGGACCTCGCGAATCTCATGAAACGAGTGTAACACCTCTGCTCTGCGAATTACGTATGTCTGCCAGTTCAATGCCAACGTGTATAAATTCGAATATCAAAATTAAACATCACGGATCGTGAGATTATAATTTATTGTTGCATATTAATTTTACGAACGCACGAATTAAAATCAGTTTTATTTGCAATTAATACACGTACATAATTTACACATTAGGAGAAATATTTTGTTTATTTGAGGAGATTTACAGAATTTGAATAACGTTAAAAGAATCATTATTTGAAAAATAACGGTTGAATACAATTTCACTGAAAATTTATGAGGTAAAATAATAATTAAACTGTGCTCCAAAATTTGAGCTTAATACAAAATGACTAATAAATTTCAGGACTTTCATGTATAACAATTTCCCTAATTATCTCATGTTCAAACTTTGAAATTCTGAAACACCACAGACTACGAATACCAAAACTATGCGTGCCTTTAGTGAATAACTAATTTAAAATTATGTATTTCCTCATATGTAACTGAAAAATATGATCTACATCCAGAAAAAAATTTCTTTGAATCGAACAAATTTGTGCATTGAAATAAGGTCAAAGAAAAAATTCTTTGATTTAAAGAAATTTCATGATTGTTTTTTTTCTTTAATATTTAATATTTTCTTTAATTTAAAGAATAAATTGTTTTCGTACAAGGTAATAAAATTAAATACATTATTTAAGTTTTTGCCGATATTGTATTTGAATCAAATTAAGATATTTTCTAATCAAATAAATAATGTTAATAAAATAATTTATTTCATTTAAAAAAGTCTAAAAAGATGATTTATAAAAATCAAATAAATTTATATTTGTTCTAAAAGTGTTTTTACTTCAAATTGAAGAAATGAAGTTAAAAAAATGATTTCTTAAATTTAAATAAAACGTTTTTCTTGGTCTAAGTTTCTAATTCCAAAGCCAAAATGTTTAATTGCCACTCTTTGAAACATATATACTAAAATTAAGATGTGTTTACTTCAACGAACGAAGAAAACGAAATTTTAATAATGAGAATAGATCTAAAAGGATCGAAAAAATTCCACAATTTTTAGACGAAGCCCAAAATTATTCCACAATTTGTAAAGTTTCATACATTATGATGTTTAAACGTTAAATTTTAATCGTGAAACTACAATAATTTTGTTTCCTGTATCACATTCTTTATTAACAAATGCAGATTTTTATTATTCAACATCAATAATGAATAATTTCTGTAGGCAATCTAGAAAAAGGTATTTCTTACAACCAAATAATAATCTTCGTAAATGGACAAAGATTCTCGGTCGAATGAAATAAAATTTGGTTAAATCAAATAAAATTTGACCAAGGTTGTTGAAATATTTTTTTGACTCAAGCAAATCGTATTAAAAGAAACTATTTTTGGTTAAATTAACTAAGCATTTATTCAACCGTATAAGTAAATTATTAAATTGATCTAACCAAATATTTCTTTACCTTTTTAGAAATATTGTTAATTTCCATGTACATTTGTAAATATACCAAAATTAGCAACACATAATTTGATTCTACAAAATTATAATATTATTTTTTAAGTGAGTCTGGGATGTAAATAATAAAGCATATTTTTTTACCATATAGATACAAATTCATTTAAGAAACAATTTCTTAATTTTTAGTTACAAATTGTTGAATATTCCGATACTTGTATCTCAAAATTCTGAAACTTGCAACAAAAAAACTTTTACGTTTTGAGTAATTGAAGTTTATGCAGTTACATGTAACTGTACATTTTGTCACAGTTCCTTAATTTCATTATAAATTTCATTCTTCTGTTAGACATTCGTAGTTTTAAGATCATTTTATGAAAATTCAGTTAAATTTCGTAATATCAAGAAACAATTCAGGAAATTCAGTACGATGTTCATAATTTTAAGATACTTTCACTTAAAAACATCATAAATAACGTCAAATTTTTCGTTACCTTTATAACATAAAATTTTTGTAAATTTCCATACATTTCTAACAATGTATAAATATTTAAACACTTCATGAATTTTCATATTTAGAGAAATTTTCAGCTCAATTCTACCCCTGCACGTCGCATTTCTGACATAATTAACAAAAAAATAAAGTAATATTGATGAATAAATTAATTTTAAATATTATCAACCAGTTTTAATGATATACAAGATATTAAAAAATTTATTAAATATTTTCTTTTATCGGCACTTTGATGCATATTAAATTCTATATACTGTATATGAAAATTGCTTCATATACTTTTATATTAAATTCAATACAAAAACTATTAACACTCTAAGTGTCTACATTCAATGGCAATAAGCTAAAATCATATAGAAACTAGAATCTCGCGGAAAAATAATAAATGTTTGCTTTTGTATACAAAAATAAGATACAAGGACCCCGAAGAATATTAAATTGAAGATAAATAACACATGGGGAATAATACTAAGAACTTGCCAGAAAAATGAAATGCATCCCTTCAAACGTGTCCCCGGGATATTGTCCGATCAATCGCTATCGATTGGAGGAAAACACATTTTTCGACGCTACACTGTATCCATAACAAGATTTTTTCACTATTTTTCTTCGCCAAATCGAACAGTAGCACTTCTAAAAAAATCTTAAATGCACCAATCCCACTAAATTTGCACTTTTGATTCGTATTGCAGAATCACTTTCAATCGAGGGAAGTTGACAAATCGAGAGAGAAAATTAAACGATTAGAAGATAATGGCGTGAGAAAAAAGGAAGGAATGTTTGAGAGGATGTGTGGACCGCATGAACGTAGATGAAATCTCCCGAGACACGGTGAGAGACTCAGAGAGACTAAACTGAGAGGCAGAGGATGCCAGAAGCGAGGCATCAGTTCCAACGGCCGTCTGTCGACCTGTAAGGCCCTGTCGTGCCCAGTAGAGGGGAAACAGGGCTCTGGAAAGGGGACCTAAAGCATTCTCGATTATTATGTGCATAGCGAACTCGCTTGCCCCTTTGCCACCCGGACCGTAGCAAATCGACACACTATATTCTTCCTTACTTTCGCAACGTTCATCTGATTAAATTTCAGGGCTATTCCTATTTCCGGTTTTTCCCTCTGTTATGAGAAGCATTTTGGCGCGCGCGAATCAACGTCATTTTCTTAAATTCAGTTACTTTTTATTTATAAACCTAAAATGTTCATTTCAACTCTCTAAATCTGAATTAGTGATAAATGAGCCCCTTATTCCCTTAGTGAATTTTTTGACTGATTATTAGTAGTTTCCTACTTATTCTATTAGTAGTTATGAACTTTTTGCAAAGTAAGTTGCAGGAAAGTGACTTAATTAGTAGACATTTTTACTAAATTGAATAAGTGGCACACTTTTCATCTAAAGAAAAATGGAGATTAGGATCAGTTCAAAAAAATCAAACGTAACATTTTTTTATCGAAATTCCAGTATTTAATGCCGATTTTGATATCTGCATTTTTGTTTTCCTTTTATTTAAATTTAGAGAGTGAATCAAGAAAAGATACATTTTGTTAGTTTAAGGTAATTGCCTTGTAGTAAAACAGGTCTTAGGAACAATTTTTAATTATACACTTAATAAATGCAGCATTATTATCGATGATGACATTGTTTTAAAAGAATGAACATCATTTTCCAGAAAGAAATATAAAAAATAAAAAAATGATTTCATTTGAAAATTTAATTTTTTATTGAACTTTTTTCTTATATATAAACTTAAATTCAATAATCATTAATGATAATATTGCATGCTATGAAAATTATACATTCTGGTTTTAATGATAATCGTAATAAATATTTGTTTATTATAATAATACTGATTGTCATTTCCTTAATTTTTATATATAAAATGGACTTATTTCACGATTTGTCGTCAAACGTAAATTCTTTATTTTGCAACGTAACATTTTTTATGGAAATTCCAGTAATCAATGCCGATTTTATTATTTCAATTTTTTCTATGATTTAATTTAAATTTAGAGAGTAAATCAAGGCAAGAAACATTTCGGTAGTTTGTTAGTTGTCTTGTAGAAAAACAGGTCTCAGGAACAATTTTTAATTATACACTTAATAATTACAGTATTATTATCGATGACATTGTTCAAAAAAATGAACATCATTTTCCATAAAAAAATTTAAAAAATAAAAAAATTATTTATTTTGAAACTTAAATTTTTTATTGAATTGTTTTCTTATATAAACTTTCATTTTTTTAAATTAATTTGTTAATACTTAAAATCATGCGACAGTAGTCTTTTCTTTTTTATACGATATCACTATTAATAATATTGCATGCTATGAAAATTATACATTCTGGTTTTAATGATAATCGTAATAAATATATGTTTATTATAATAATACTAATTATCGTTTCCTCAATTTTTATATTCACAAAGTATAACATGGACATATTTTACGATTTGTCGTCAAACGTAAATTCTTTATTTTGCAACTGAACTTTCTCCCATTCACTAAAACACAATATTTCACTCAATCTCGATAAAATCTTTTCAAATTTATTCCAGTCGCACATCCTTTTACTTGGAAGTGTGTGCAATAAAAACCGATAAATATAGTCATTGTAAAATATAAATTTATATTCATGCACCTGATAAGACACTTGAATTTATTCGTCTCTTTTCCAGTGTAGACAGATGCTCTCCGCGCGTAAAAGTATGACTAAAACAAGTCAGAAATAAACGAAAAATAAATTACATTCAATTCTATTTGTTGGATTTCTTCTGCAAGTTACATTCTTTTCGAGGTCGATTTCCCGATCGGCGTTTCACCAAAAAAAAAAACGGTAAAAAGTGTGGAATAAAAAATAACAAAAATACGAGTGCTCGGAAACACCTGAGGGAGGAGAGCACACAATATTCTCGACTACCTGACACCAAACAATGCACCATTGTAAGGGAAAATCTGTGTACCTACTGTGCCTTCTGTGCCACGCACATGTTCGCGTGGCACACTTTGTAAATACAATGTTAAGTTTTGCTCGAGATGCACAAAATTCCAGTTCCCTATTTTACTTTTTTCAAGCCTCAGTCACCACTGCAAACAAAATATAAAAAGGGGAAAACGTTTTTAAAAAACAGGAGATTTTTAGTGAAAGAAATAATGTACTATAAAAAAAAATAATAATAAAATAAAAGAATTGTCAATTATTTTCGAGCCTCATTTGAAATTCCAAACTTTGAAATTTTATTATTTTCAAGGTTTTTTGGAGACTAATTTTATAAAAAAAGGAAACAAAGGAGGGGTGCAGTTCCGAATAGGTGAGTTCTCCGATTTCCTTCAAACTCCCGCTAATTACGTATTTTGACGCGCTGATTACGAATAAAGAAGTGAAAATTGCTGACTAGCCGATTTTCATGGTAAAAACAATGAAAACTCCATGAAAATCATGGTTTTTGGTGTTTATCTTAGCCAGTATGCAAAATTTCGCAAAATGTTCCGAATATAATTTGTAGACCTCATTGAGATACATATTTTTTTATTCATGCATTTTTTCTACGATTGATAGTTTCCGAAAAAATTAGTGATACATTTGATGAAGCATAACATATTTCAGGGCAATAAGCGTCATAATTCCTTGAAGCTCTGTAAATTTATGTATTTTGACATGTTGATTAAGAATATGATAGTGGAAATTGGCGAAAAATCTATTTTCATGGTGAAAACCATAAAAACCCCATGAAAGTCATGGTATTTTGCATTTATCTCAACCAATACGGAAAATTTCACAAAATTCAACTGACAGGTTAATGACTGAGGGGGAAATAACTTTGGTCATATCCAACGCCAAAAACCATGATTTACATGGGGTTTACATGGTTTTTAATATGAAAATCGATTAGTCGGAAATTTTATCGAATTTTTCGAAAACTATTAGTGCTATCGAAAAAATTTTTAATACATAAAATCTGTATTTTAATGAGAGCTACAACATTTGTCTGAAACATTTTCCAAAATTCTCAGTATTTTCTAAGATAAACGCCAAAAACCATTATTTTCATGGGCTTTTAATGGTTTTTACTATGAAAATCGGCTAGTCGGAAATTTTATCGAATTTTTCAAAAGCTATTAGTGCTATCGAAAAAATTTATAATACGTAAAATCTGTATTTTAATAAGAGCTACAACATTTATCCAAAACATTTTCTAAAATGTTCAGTATTTTTTAAGATAAATGCCAAAAACAATGATTTTCATGGGGTTTTAATGGTTTTTACTATGAACCAGCTGTGAGGGCAGTATTTTTAAATCAATATCCCTTGGATATGAGGACAAGACGTTTTTGCAAAGTCTAAGATTCATTCCGGAGATTTTAGCTTCAGGTTTTTTGTTTCTCCTGAGGATGTCTCATGTAATAAAAATCATTTAGCGAACGATTTTTTAAAAATGATTTTCGATCAGATTACAAGCCGATCGAAGCCAAATGGCGATTTAAAAAGTGAGTTGAAAAATGTGTAAAGAACCTGGAGTCGATAATATCAAAAAGTGGTTTCTTGTGCATAAGGTACGAACGACAGCTGTGAAATTCAGAAACCACCGCATCTGCTATAAAGACGGAGGTCCACGTTTGCGGTCACTTCCATCTGGATACCACTGAGATATTACACCGACTCTTAAAAAGGAAGTGAAGAAACGGGATCTCGACGCACGTTCTTCACAAATTCTCTTCAAAGAATGTCTCCTTAAGGTTTAGAAAAACCTATTCAGATTTCAACTCAATAATTTTAAATTACTATCATGCCCACATATACTAACAGTTTTGAATGTTCATTGAACGGTGAAAAATATTTTTTCTTGGAAACTAAATTATTGCTTTCATTCCCATTAAATTAAAAAGTAGGGTATATTCGATAAAAAGTTGTCAAATTCTTTAAATATAAAAAGTTGGATAAACTTCCGAAAAGAACTTACCTCAGATTAATTTGAAACTCACTATACCCACGTATTTTGTGGTGCCGATTACGAATATGATAATGAAAATATCCGCAAATTTGATTTTCTAGGTCAAAACTAAAAAAAATGTTTTTAAGAAGTTTTATCATTTTATGTCGATAAATATTGATCTAGGAAAAAAATATTTCGTAGAAAAGTAGTAGCGGATGAAAAGATCTATCTTTAATGTCCTACACATTTCTGCCCTAAAACCATTACTTTGCGAGAAAAATGAGATTAAATGGAATCAAACAGACAATGTATTTTTTGGGGCCCGTAAAGTGGAGATTTTAAGACCCACATGGTGTAAAATTTGGGCCTTGTAGATAAGTCATGAAGGGGAGTTAAAAAATGAAATGTACACTCTAAAAACGAAATATTGACTGTCGAACAATTCCGTTCACTATGAATGGATTTTCTGCTCAAAATTGGCATAAGAGGAAATCCTCTAACAGTTGAAGTATTTTCGTTTCAAGTGCTATCATTTCACTGCCAAAGTTTTTCCTTTGGTCTGGAAATAAAATTCTTTGTCGTACGAAGGAAGTATAATTTCGATGTTAAAAGAAAACAAATTCTATGATATAACCTATAAGAAACGTACACAAGCCAAACTTTGACAAATCCCAATATTCAATCGATCATTTTCAATAATATAATAACGACCCGTCTTAGATTTCAGCTTAAAGAAATTTTAAGATATAACTTTGCTTACATTACAAATTTTCCAATACGTATAAAATTGAAAGTCCATCGTCTATTAAATATATAATGTTGAAAAAGTGTTACAAAATTATTTTTAAACTTTGTTGCATTTTAAATTTCACAATAAATTCTATAGTAAACATTTTACTAATAATTTCGAATCAAAATATTTTTTTACAAATAAAAAACAACTGTATATTTCATAAAATGAATAAATTGTATAAAAAATTATACATATACGAAACTGTTTTACGGAAAAAATGTGTAGCTGTCATAAGGATATTTTAGGTTATAGTAGCCACATTTATTCTTTTATTGACATTCTTGGGAATATCTTTGAATTGTCATCAGAAGCAATGAAAAATAAGGTTATGCGGATCAAAATTGTTTGCTTTGGTATACGTACCTTTCAAAATTTCTACGTCGCACTCTGGGATTCCTAATAATTTGTAGAAATCCATTATTTGATTTCGTTAATTGATTTTGATCATAAATAAATATATTCTTCGTAGTTGGCACCGTACTGACAAAATATCTGTGAACAGATTAGCACCAGACGATGTACACTAACTAATGCGCAGGCGCACTTCGTCTCCTAATCTAGAAATGCAATCCTTACATAATTAGAGGATTTCTTTTCAGAGTTAAAAAAAATCGTTCATTGCTAAAAATATTTTCTTTTTGCATCTCACAGATGAGTTTTGTAACAGGAAAAAGATTCTGTTGATAGACAAAAGGAATATGCTTAATTTCAATGGATGCATTCTGAAAAGAACGTAATTTCACTATGGATAGACTTTTTTTTAGAGTGTAGGATTGCTGGGTGAAAAAAGGGTGAGATAATACCAAGATACATGAGATAGGAGAATTATTTGCATGAAATACTTAATTGTGCATGACATGTAAATGTAACTTGTATTATTTTTGGGTATTTAAATTCGATATCAAATGTATCACTAATTTTTTCGGAAACTATCAATCGTAGAAAAAAATACACGTAACAAAAAATGTGTATTTCGATGAGGTCTACAAGTTATATTTGAAACATTTTGCGAAATTTTGCATATTGGTTGAGATAAATGCAAATATCCATGATTTTTATGGTGATTTTATGGTTTCACCATAAAAATCGACTATTCGGCAATTTTCACTATTTTATTCGTAATCAGCGCGTCAAAATACACAAATATGGAGAGTTTAATGGAAATCGGAAGGTTCACCTATTTGGAACTGCACCCTTAATCGGTTTTGGCAATTTTTTTTCTGAAAATCTCATTTTTCTCGACAAATAATAGTTTTAAGGCAAAGATGTGTCGAACATTAAAGATAGATCTTTTCATTCGCTACAACTTTTTTACGAAATATTTTTTTCCTAGATCAATATTTATCGACCCAAAATGAAAAGACCTCAAAATACGTGGGTATAGTGAGTTTCGAATTAATCGAAGGTAAGTACTTTTCGGAAGTACATCCAAAAAATTGTGTCTAAAGGCTCTGAATAAAGACATAATAATTAATTTTGTTTTTGAAGAACATTTTTTTCATTATTCAATCAACGTTCAAAACTGTAAGTAGATCATTATATCAATTACAAAATCTAAATTAAAAACCGTTTAGAAAATAAATTTCAAATCAGGTAGTTAAATTTACAAGTAAGTTGTAATGTGATTGAGATAATTTTGAATTTAAAATCATTCTGCGCACTGCATTCCATGTATTTGGAGAAAGTAGAGTGAGTAACGATCGACCGCATTTTCAAGAATTTATAGTGAACTCGCGAATCGACCTGTCTACATTTATTAAAGGAAGAGTCCAATCTAATTCCTCGTAAAGGACCTGGGTAATTTGTATCTACACAATGTAGGCGCGCTTAAGCACTGGAACGACCATATGGTGATATATTTATATATCCTGCCAATATTTATTGGATCGTTAAGTTCTCCGCGTATAAAGTTTACTGCGCAGCATCCCATTCCAGTGGGATCCGGAAAATTTGTTCAGAATTATTGAGCCTTTATTTTGCGAAGTTCGAAAATATTTAAAAAAGAGGCATGATTGACAGATGAACCGAAAGGAACAAGAAGCTTATGATGAGAAAAGAAAGACCTGAAAGAGGTAAATCCATGTTGTCACCAAAAAAAGACTGTGAATTCGCGCAAGCCGATTTCTTTCTTCAGCGTCTTTGCGAAACTTGGGAGACACTTTGCATTATTCATTTTTTTTCGTTCGACCTACCCTCTTTTAGAATCCCCTTAGTCTTACTATCGTTTTCCTTCTCTTACTTTCGAGATTTCTGACGGAGAGTTTAGAATTTGCTGAAGCTTATTGGCAATGCGAATAGACGATCGATTACTATTGGTGCATTCTCATACTCACAACAGTTACTTTATATCGTAAAGCAGATGGAGAATATTAAGAGATGGTAAAAATATCAATTTCCTTTCAATATCTATTTTAATGGTTTTGAAATATATTTCTATCAACACTGTTAGAAATGTTCGGAAACCTAAAAAAATTGTATGTTATAAAGGTAACGTAAAATTTGACGATATTTAGGATGTTTTTGAGATAAAGGTATCTTAAAATTGCGAAAAATGTACTGAATTTTATAAAATTTTTCTTAATATTATGGAAAAACTATTTTTATTTTTTGTTGCATACTAATTAATCATTACTTTTACAATGCATAATTTGGCAATTAATAGAACTATAACATTTTTTAATCCTAAAATGTTTCTATTTCTATAAAAATACTGCAAACAACTTTGCCCCGGTAACTTAAAGTTGTCTCCATGCAACTGGTTGGGAATAATTAAAGTATCAATTAATAATTGTCTGCTTGAAATAATAATTGCACATAAAAATATCTTGCATAATAATCTGGGACTCGGAGTAAGAAAAGAACGTATACTGTTACTAATGTTCCGAAATTTACAAAAATTTTATGTTTCAAAAGTAAAGTAAAATTTGACGATATTTATGATGTTTTTGACTATAGGTATCTTAAAATTGCGGAAAATGTACTGAATTTTCTGATTTTTTTTGTTTTTTATATAATGAAATTCAACTGAAGTTTTGTAAAATTCATTTCATATTTTTTTCTGGCAAGTTCTTAGTATTATTTTCCATGTGTTATTTATCTTCAATTTACTGTTCTTCGGGGTTCTTGTATCTTATTTTTGTACGCAAAGGCAAACATTTATTTTATTGTTCCGTGAAATTCTATTTTCAATTTGATTTCATCATACTGCCATTAAATGGACACTTAGAGTGTTAATAATTTTGGTATTAAATTTAATATAAATGTATATGAAGTAATTGCCATATACAGTATAAGGAATTTAATATGCATCAAAGTGCCGATAAAAGAAAATATTTTATAAATTTTTTAATAAGTTGTAAATCATTAAAACTGGTTGATGATATTTTTAATTAATTTATTATTAATATTACTTAATTTTTTTGTTTATTATGTCAGAAATGTGACGTGCAGGAAACGACTTGAGGTGGAAATTTCTCTGAATATAAAAATCCATAACGTTTTTAAATATTTATAAATTGTTAGAAATTTAAAAAAATTTCATGTTGTAAAGTTAACGTAAAATTTGACAATATTTATGATGTTTTTGATTGAAGGTATCTTGAAATTGTGAACATCGTACTGAATTTTCTGAAATTTTTCTTAATATTACGAAATGTAACAGAATTTTCATAAAATGTATCTTAAAACTACCAAAATGTAACAGAACTTTCATAAAATTCATCATAAAATTACGAAACTGCAGCAAAATTTTCAGTCACATGTAACAGAATTTCCAGATACAGGTATCAGAATATTCAACACTTTGTAACTGAAAATTAAGAAATTGTTTTTTAAATTTACAAAAAAGTAACTAAATTTCCTGAAATTCTATCTCAATTTTACGAAACTTTGACTGAATAAAATTCCATTTACGTGTTTCGGAAAACTATGATAGAAATTTCTAACAGTGAATATATAATTATTTTATCAATTGCATAGAATTTAGTTGAAGTTGATTTCGGTTATGAAAAAAAGGATTTGAATAAATTTTTCATTGATGATTAAAATATACGATTAAGCAAGTCTAAAATGACTCTGATAATTGAAATAATTAGAGAATTCTATGCAATTTTCTCCCGCTGGTTAGGAAGTGGTAAGATTGGAAAAAAATAGAAGGCTGGTTCGCTAATTTCACTGGCGAATTGCATTTCACGTCTGAATTGCAGTTTCCTTATATATATATCTATCGTCGCCGAGTTTTTATCACCTCGTTGCTGCTGAGAGGCGGAATAATTTAAGCTCTGATATTATCTCTGGGATATCTAAAGCGACCATTACTTCGTTTAATAATCTTCAAGTGCGAAACCCCATCACGTACAGCAGCCCTTCATTTCTTTTATATTCAAGTTTTATATCGATTCCCTTATTGCTCATTTTTTTCCGATTGTCCCACTTTTTCTTCACGTCACAAGAATTTTTTCAATTACTTTCTTATAATTGCTTTTTACTTTCTACCAATTTTAGAAATAAATTTTGCGCAATTTCTATTCCGAAATTGACTGAATAGTAATTTCCAAATTTTCGCGAACCACTCTTTTTTGTTACAAGAACAGTTCATTTCTAGCACTTACTTCAATATAAAGTAGCCCTGAATGTGATAGAATATTAATATGTAGAGTAGACCAGGATAAAGTTGTCCGCTAGGATAATATCGATTTTGGAAATAACATTACTATTTTTATTTTATTTATTTATTCCTTATATAGCCCCTGCAGGCCATTTACAATTCTCCCCTTTCTGACGATTGTATATAACAGTCTTGAGAAAGAAAATCGCTATTTCTTAACTATTTTTATTCTTTTCGTATATGATAATTCAATTTTATAAGAGAAACTGTATCATAAAAAAACATTTCAAAAATTTAGGTTACACAAAAAATTGATGGAGAAAACCGTTTTGATGATGAAAAAATGAAAGATTCGCTGACCGGAATATTATGCTTGTGACGTGAGTCGATATATTCAAAGTATAGAAAATTGATATTTTGATAGAAAAAACATTATTCTATCACGTAATTATGAAAATTAGGCCAGGGTGGTTAATTTAGTGATTTTGACACAAATTTATTGTTTTTCGAAGGCGCGCTGTGTTTTTCTTCGGTCATTGTTTGAAGACACGATTTAGTGGTTTTTCACTGTATTTGGTGTATTTTGAGTGATTTTGACATTTTTTTTGGTGTTTTTTGAATCCATTGCTCTTCGACACCAAATCAAATGATCGTAACATTTGAAAAATAGAAATTTTAATAAAATTGTACATTGGTTTACTAAAAAAATAACAAAATGCACTGTGTAAAGTAGTTAATTAAACATGAATGAAATACTTCACTGTTACATCTAATATAAATAATTTGAAATATTATTCAAACTAAAATTTATAGTAATTGTGCCTATCGTTGAAGTTAGTTTTGTATCATATGCACAATTATTGTTTTTTAACTGTTTTTATTTATTTTTATAAAAATGTAAATTCAAATTTCGCGCCTTTTAAAATCCTGTGAAAAGTTACTGATTTTTAATTATTTTTCAATGTTCCAGTTTTAGTGCTTTTTAATGTTTTTTCATGCTCCCGATTTGAGAATAAATGAGGCTTCACGGTTGGATCGAAGTTGCCAAAAAGAAACATTTCCCAAATTCCTGGATGATTGCAATAAATAAATAATTTACCTTTTTTATGGAAAATAATGCGGATATTCCCTACTGACACGGCAGATATCTACGCTTGTAATCCGGATATAGGAGAAATTCAATAAATAACAGATTCCATTACAGATATAGCTATTTTTAACAAAAAAATTATTTTTATTTCTTGTTACAAATTAATCGTTACTTTTACAATGCATAATTTGGCACTTAATAGAACTATAAAATTTTTTAATCCTAAAATGTTTATTTCTATAAAAATATTGCAAAAAAATATGCCTCGGAAACTGGAGCAAAGTTATCTCCACGCAACTGGTTGAGAATAATTAAAACATCAATTAGTTTTCTGATTAAAATAATAATTGCACATAAAAATATCTTTAGGACTCGGAATAGGAAAATAATGTATCAATAACACATTCTATTAACCTTTTTTGAGATAAATGAATGTTATCTTGACCAGTTTGCCCCGTTCTACCCTATTTGCAAAAGTGTTTACAGTTTTCGTACAAGTTTATGTAGAGATTTCAGTTAGGATATAAAATTATGTATGAATGCATAATAAATGTTTGTGTACAAAGTAAAGGGTGAAGTTTATAGGTAGTTAAACAAAGCGAGTTACACTGTGTAGAAACATTATAGCAGAAACAGTGTGACATATGGGATGTGGCACACGCCGGAAACTTCGACACTTATATGAATATATTCGAGACTTTAACGAGATCAAGCTTATCCCGCCTCCAGGCTGTTATTTTCTTGACTACGCAGCAGTTTTAAAAGTATTAAAGAATAAAGTAGATGGCAGGTCATCAATATTAGCATTTCATCACTTCTAAAATCTAGGCAAACCGTTATCAATATCTTTTAAATATATACTCTGTAAATCTGAATCAGTCCAATTTTTACTGATTGAATCAGTGATTTGTCTTTTCATTGATTCACCAGTTAAAAAATATATTTCACTGTTAAATCAGTTACTTTTCACTGCAACAATCAGTGGAATTTGACTGATTTACAGTAACTTCTTTTTAGCTATTTGAATCAGTCAAATTTCACTGATAATTAGTAGATTTTGACTGATTCATATTTAGAAATTACCTCTATTGTTATTCTATTAAAATAGTCACGTTTATGTACAAATGTAGCTTAAATTGTAGATGCAGGTATAAAATGTGAGGAAAAAAATAACTCAAAAATTATGAAAAACTTCGGCAAAACTTTGATAAATATGAAAAAACCTTTAAAAAACCTTAAAAATAAGCAAATAACACTTCCATAAAGACTTCGATAAAATTTCAATGAAACCTCTAAAAAACTTCGATAAAATAAGCATGAAATTTCTTTGGGAAATTGTAACTTAGAATGTGGATGTGAGTACATAAAATGTGAATAAATAACTCAAAAGGGCAAAAAACTCGATCAGAAACGCCTATAAAAACTTCGATAAAAATTTCGATGAAAGGCTTCAAAAACTTCGATGAAAACATGGAATAAATTGTTTGCATTAAAAATCGAATTTTTTAAGTAATATTATAATATAGGATCCAAATTCTTTAATTAATTAAAAAAATTGATTTCATCTTTTTTCTACGTCGCTGTTTTTGAAGACACATTTTCACAAACTTACTATAAGAGGATCCAAAGTTTTACCGAAGTTTTTCGTAATTTTTGAGTTATTTTTTTTCTCACATTTTATACCTGCATCTACAATTTAAGCTACATTTGTACATAAACGTGACTAGTTTTTTATCTCAGATGTTTTTTTAAAATGTATGTGTTACTTTTCAATATCAATTCTTAAGATTTCTCTCGTGTTTCACCAAAAAATGTTTATGTTTAATTTTATGTAGATTTTCTCATATTTTTATCCTGTAGACAATACCAAAGTTGTACTCAAATGCGCAATATTCACTAGTTGTTTTTTCATATTCTAGAAATAAAGATCACTGATGAGGACTCCAATCAGAGTCGAAACGTTTGATTAAAACTACTGCTTTTTTCATTTATGGACCCTAAAGCCAATTATCTAACATTACAAATATATACACATGTGTGTTAAAATTCAAATAAAAGTTTTTATTTTTTAAGATGAAAGTATGTTAAATTTGATATACCTTACTGAAAAAAACTTCCAATACATGTAATGGAAGTTTAATACAGTTTCTAACAATTTAGAATTTTAAAAAATATTTAGTATTCCATTTTTTTGAAAATTACTGAGTGGATATAAAGAACAGAAAGGAGCGTTAAGTGATTAAAAAGTGAAGGAAAACTACAGATCACCGTCGTTTTAAATAAACCCTAAACAATTCCTGGCAACGTGTGATTAATTATACGACTGTTATATAACAAATTGAAGTAAAAGTTTTCCCTCGCGAAGGTCAACATGCGATCAGTTTTCATTTTGTTACAGAAGATTAGCGACACAATAAATTGCAGGTCCCGTGGGATCATAGCAAATCGATTAATATCGATCGTACCGGATTCCCTGGGGAGAAGGAAGCTCGTGCCTTTGGCAGCCCTTGCAGCTAAGGTTATTTATGAAAGAGGAAACGCTATCTCAAAAGGGCCGAGAGGTCCAGGTGAGGCTCGTTTACAGTGCATCACCTGCTGCATCACGAGCACTAATCCCAGGAACGTAGCTATAGGGAATTATACCTGCTTCCATCGTATTTTAGGAAAAGTCTGAAATCTATAATTCCCCAGAATTATTAAGACTATTTTTTTTTAACCAACTTACTCTTCAAACTATATTAGTATTAATAGGTAGCCATCAAAAGAAGGAAAAAATTTAATGAATTAACAGCAAAAATGAATCAACTTCTGATAAAATATTTTACTAAACTTTGATACGTTCAAATATTTCGGAGCGCGAAGCGTGACGATTGAATCGCGCGCCCTAGGCGCACTCAAATTTGTACGCTGCGCGCGATCAGAATGTGCCCGCGAAGCGAGCAGATTTTTTTTAGCCTATTCAATTAATTTTATAATAAATTTAAGTCGAATAATGGAAGTATCATCTTAATTTTAGCAGCCGCAAAAGATGAATTTCTAAGTACGCTCCTGGGATAGAAACCACACGAGCCGTACAGTTGCAGATAAAAATCCTTCTGGAAACCGCATGAAAAATTCGCAAGCCTTAATCCTTGTACCCTTAACAAGTCCACGGATCATTAAATTAACTTCAAGCAGTACGTGGATTAAATGCTATAAAATATATCAAACGAAAGTCAATATTTCATATGGAAGAAAATGATCAATTTATTTGCACTCTTGCCCATATCTTCATTTTCTTATTTCTAAACAGAAAGTTATTTCATAATATTTCCTCATGAGTGATAACACAACATAAAATCTATTAGAACTTTGAGGTACAAAATAACTAACTATTTTGACTAAACCTCAGTATTCAATAAAAAATTTAGAATGTTCCAAAATACTTTAAAAAGTGTTTGAATTTATTCACACAAGTACCTTGATTTTTAAAATAAAAATCTGACCGCTTCGCGGGCACATTTTCATCGCGCGCTTAGCGCTCCGAAATAGTCGATCGTCGCGCTCGGTCTTATAGTCTTCGCATACATATAAGTTTATTTCTTATAATTTGATACTGAAGCTCGAGTCAATTTTGTAATATTGTAGATGTGAATTACATTTTCACAAAGTTATTAAATTTATACATTTTTGTAACTTTCTAATAATTTAGATGATTTAAAACAAAATTTCTTCTTCCAAATATCTCAAAAAAAAAAAAAATTCGTTGACTGTTTTTAAGCAAACGATTTTTTATTTTAACGTATATTTTGTATTTCACATATTTTGGTTAAAAAATGGAATTTTTTATTTTCAATATTTAAAACCAAAACATAAAATATAAATCTTGTCGAAAAATGTCCTGCTGAGAATTTGTAGACCTCATTTAGGCGAATAATTTTCCATCTCAACGTTTTTTCGTATTTTACATATTTTGTTTAGATAATGGAATTTTTGAATTTTAATCGTATTTTTTAAATTGAAATGAAAAATATACATTTTATCAGAAACTATATCAGACGAAATTTGTAGATCTTATTGAAAAAAACAATGTTGCAAACTTACGTTTTTTCATATTTCACATATTTTGGTTAAAAAATTGAATTTTGGATTTTCAACAGTGTTTTTTTGAATTAAAAAGAAAAATATACATCTTATGAAAAAATGTTATAGTTCAATCTTGTAGATCTTTATGTAGTAAAAAATTATGTATCATAACTTTTTTTTCTTATTTCGTATAATTTAACTGAAAAATGGGATTTAGGTATTGACTTTTTTCAAGTTTTAACATACTGTAACTCTCTTAATTTTAGTTTAATCGAAAAATGTTATCAGCATAATTAGTAGAGATTTATGAGCACTATCAGAAACCAGTATTGAAATTTTTGATTTTTCCAAAAAGTTTATTTCGAAGACACAAAAACTGTTCCTATTTTGGCAATTTTTGTCGGATGTGACTGATTAACTAACATGTCCTTACTTTTTCGGCTCCGATATGGTATGCCAAAGCTCAATTCAATCCGATAATTCTATCAAGAGTTATCGAGTTTACGGCCTACAGACAGGCAGACAGACATACAGACACTCGTAAAAACCATTTTTTCGGACTCCCGGGGTAAAGATTTGATGATAATTTCTTAAGTCATTTTTCTCATATGATGAGAATGTAAAAGAGTAAATGTGTATAAAACTTCTGAATAATTGATCATACAAATGTTTTTACTAATTATCCTCAGAGATGAAGAAGTAAAAAATTTTCGTATTAGTGGGAATTCACCTCTGAATTGCATTTTGTTTGATTTGACATGTATTCACATAAGTACCTTGATTTTTGAAATAAAAAAAAAGTAAAAGTGTATAAAACTTCTGAATAATTAATCATACAAATGTTTTTAATAATTATGCTCAGAGATGAAGAATTAAAAAATTTTCATAGTAGTAGGAATTTATATCTGAATTGCATTTTGTTTGATTTGACGTGTAGCACTCTTAACGTTTTCACACACTGGAGGCAGAATCAGGAAAAAAAAGGTGTCTTTCATACATTTTTTGCCTTTCCTCTTGACCTTTACCTATTACCCCTTTATTCTCCCTACCACGTAGATGAGAATGATAATAAATCAACTACCTGACATTTTCAAGTACGACATATTAAAGACCCATTGTGTTTAAAAGTCATTGTTACTTGGAACATCAACTATAGCATAGATACTTGACTTTTTGCCAAATTAAAATTTATTGCAACGCTATTTCAATTATACAGAGACAGCTTGACAGAAAAATTGTCTTAGGGAAAAGGCGGAAAAACAATTTAGTTCGGAATAAAATAGGTGGAATATCTTTATTAACATGGAGAAATAACCCAAGTGCGAAGTTAGATACGGCTCAACACTGGCCCAGCATCGGCAAAAATGTATCCAAAGAACGGTTGCCAATATCGTGCCGTTGCTGGAATTATAAGTCCGGTATGCACTTTTCGGCCAATTCTGGCCTAAACTCTGGCCGCCAATTCTTGTTTTCAGCACAGCAACGGGCCGATGCTGTGCCGAACTCTGGTTTTCTCACTTCCAGAATGGTTTGTCGTGGTAAAAGTGACACATGACCCCAGTAATTTTCAATCCAAGGGCCGGACTCTGGCTCTTCTACTTTCGGAACTGGATGCCATAGTAAAAGTAACAATCGGCTTGGTATAGGGCCGATACTGGGCCAAGTTTCGGCTGAAGATCGGTAAATTTAAACAGTCGGTAAAGGCCGCCGTCGTCGGCCCAGCACTTGACCGTTACAAACTTCAACGCTGGCCCAATAACAATAGCCGACTGTTGGCTGTCGAGATTGAGCCAATATTGTGCCGTATTATCAGCTTCGACAATTTGCACTTGGGAAAAGGATAAATAATTCCTTCGTAGGAAATACGTTAAGCTTTTTGTCAAATTAGAAGAATAATTCACTTATGGCGGTTCAAATATTTATAAATAGAACTAGTAGTAGCTTTACATATCTATAACGACTAAAATGTTTAAACAAATCAATAAAATGCTTAATTTATTGGTAAATGGCAACGTAATAATATTAAATGTATATACAAAGCTCTGATACATCGATGTACTAAAATCGATATAAATGTATCTTTAAAATATCTCTATTGATTCACATACAGATATGTACATATAATTATTTGAGGATACGTCTATATTAGCTCAACTTTTATGTAAAATGAGGTCTTTTTTTATATATATATAAGGCAATCCCTGAAACGTAAAATAATTTAGTTATATTCAAATGATTAAAATAAAATTTAATAATTTGATATATATGCTAAATTAAATAAGATTATAAAAAAGATTGGTTTGCGATCGATGAGGGTAAAATATAAGGAAGAGAATTCTTCATTATATCAAAATTGTCAGGCTTTATAAAAGTGGGTTGAGTCATGGTGATAAATGTAGAATTTATATATAAAATAATAGTAAAATCCATGATTTTAGTTGATAAAATGACTTGATATTATATAGTCGACGAAACTTTTTCTCATAACCAATTCAATTTCAAATTCAACTAATTAATTTGAAATTAATTAACGTTGATAATTAAAAATGCTTGTATTCAGGGAATATATTGAGTGCAAATTTCTTCGAAAAGTGTGATAATGATCCAAATATAATTTCTAAGCGCAATAGAAATTGGTACGTTTCCGTTAAATCAATATTTAGAGTTTAAGAAAACGTACCTAAAATATATGTGCAGACGAAAATATCTTGAGAATGCTGAAGTATACGCTTTCTAATATTTCATAATATATAAACTAAATAATTAGCAAAAAAAAGTTAACTGAAATTCGATATACTAGACTATTAAAAATCTTATTAATTTTAATAGACTCTAATATGCAAGTGGTAAATTAAAATTAATAGATTTGTATATTATGAAAAATTAATAAACATCAATGTTAAATTTAATAAATTTTCAATAAAAATATATTAAAATTAACAAGCATTATTAAAATATATACACATGTGTGTTAAAATTCAAATAAAAGTTCTTCTAAAATAATTCCTAATGATGTCCTATTAAATTTATTTTTTTAATTTCTGGAACCAAAAGTTAGAGATTCCAAAGACTTTCTAATAATTTCTTATTTTAATATAATCCAAAAAGCTTTCTTAAAAAAGGTAATTTTATTACAAACAGGATAAAAATAGACATCTATTCTTGCGTTCAGTGATGATAACTACAATTCTTATACCCTGTTAAACATTTTGAAAGCGAAAACTGCTTGGACTTTTATAAAGGTAATAACTTAAAGTGCAAAATGATTTTCAGATCTGAAATGAGTTTTTTGAACCCCATAAAGAACCCCCTATTTAACTATAAAGTGTGAGACTTTTATAGAGTCAATTCCAAGTAACGTTAACTAGACTTTTTTAATAGCGTCCATTCAAACTCAACAGCTAAATCCGTTAACTAAATGAATATGACTAATGTTCAAAGGTAATTGAACAAAGTATTATTGAAATCTAACCAAAAATATTGTTGTACCAGTAATTAATATTTTTGAAATACCAACACTGTTAGAAATTCTCAGAAATTCACAAAATTTTCAGTTACATGTAACTAAAAAAAATTTTCAGGTACATGTAACTATATAAAACTTCAGTTACCCAAAACGTAGAATTATTCCTGTTGCAAGTTTCAGAATTTCCAGATAAAAGTATCGGATCTTTCAATACTTTCTAAGCGGAAATTAGCAAATTGTCATAAATTTAGTAAAAAGTAACTAAATTTTCTAAACTTCCATCTTAATTTTACGAAACTGTAACTGAATAAGACTAAAGTCACGTGTTTCGGGAAATAACGCTAGTAATTTCTAATAGCGTAGGTATACACTGTTAGAAATGTTCGGAAATTTACAACATTTTTATGTTACGAAAGTAACGTAAAATTTGACAATATTTATGAAGTTTTTGAGTAAACGTATCTTAAAATTGCGAGAAATGTACTGAATTTTTAAAAATTTTTCTTAATATTATGAAACTCAACTGAATTTTCATAAAATGTATTTTAAAACTACGAAACTGTAACAGAATTTTTATAAAATTGATCATAAAATTACGCAACTGTAACAAAATTTTCATTTATATGTAACTGCATAAAACTTCAGTTACCCAAAACGTACAAAACTTTGTATCTGAAAATTAAGAAATAGTTCCTTAAATTTAGTAAAAAGTAACTGAATTTTCTGAAATTCTATCTTAATTTTACGAAACTGTAACTGAATGAAACTCCAATCACGTGTTTCAGGAAATTGCGGTAGTAATTTCTAAAAACGTAGTTATACACTGTTAGAAATTTTGGGAAATTTACAAAAATTTTGCGTTACGAAGGTAACGTGAAATTTGACGATATTTATGAAGTTTTTGAGTAAACGTATCTTAAAATTGCGAGAAATGTACTGAATTTTCTAAAATTTTTCTTAATATTATGAAACTCAACTGAATTTTCATAAAATGTATTTTAAAACTACGAAACTGTAACAGAATTTTTATAAAATTGATCATAAAATTACGCAACTGTAACAAAATTTTCATTTATATGTAACTGCATAAAACTTCAGTTACCCAAAACGTACAAAACTTTGTAACTGAAAATTAAGAAGTAGTTCCTTAAATTTAGTAAAAAGTAACTGAATTTTCTGAAATTCTATCTTAATTTTACGAAACTGTAACTGAATGAAACTCCAGTTACGTGTTTCGGGAAATTACGGTAGAAATTTCTAACAGTGAAGAGAGTGTGTATCTGGTACGATCAGAATTGTAATCTTGTAGAATCTTCGATTTATTATATAGTTAATGGATCTAAAATTACGTCAGTGTCAAAAAATATCTTTGCTCCAAAGTAAGAACATTAAACGCCCACGAGACCAGAGATTGAGTCCCACAAATATCGAAAAGTAGCAATCATTGTGCCATGCCTGTTTTATTTACACAAATGCCAAAACCAACCTTTCTCATATCACTTGGTATTCGTCTCTGAAACAATCCCCTGAGACGAAAAACAAGAGTAGATAAGGGGAAATCTAAAAGTCTACGAAACTTGTATTTAGTATTTTATTGGAAAAGTGGATAAATATCGAGAAATAAAAGGGGGAGAAAGAGAGGGAAGGAAATGAATACAAAGAGGAAGAGTGGTACAAAATCGTCCTGAGAATACGAAAAGCCACATTTTGGTCACACTGAGAACACAGCCACTACCTTATGAAACCACCCTCTATTGTAAAATAGGGAGTGAAATGAGGTTAGGGGAGAATGACTAAGTGCATGAGTCTGTGAAGGAAGGTTTGAAAGCACGTGGTTGGTCGGTAACGTGCTTTGGGGAAATTTCACTACATCCCTCTATGTATACACTTCAGTACATGTGCTTGGAATTTTCGAACTATGTAGGGTTTTCAAGATACTCTGAAATTAAGGGCTGCCAGCTTCTTTGACAAAAATTCCCTAAAAAAGGGAAAAGTCATGTTCCATTTTAACATTTTAATGTAATGCCAGAAATTTCAAAAACCGGGGCAAACTTGTCGGCTTAAGATTCATTGCTCTCCAAAAAGTTAATAGAACTAGTTATTGATACACTTTTAGAAATTTCTACCGTAATTTCCTGAAACACGTGACTGGAGTTTTATTCAGTCTCAATTTAGTAAAATTAAGATAGAATTTCATAAAATCCAGTTACTTTTCAGTAAATTCAAGAACCAATTTCTTAATTTTCAGTTAGAAAGTGTTGACTATTCTGATACTAATATTTGAAAATTCTGAAACTTGTATCTGAAAATTCTGATACTTGTAACAGGAATAGTTTAAGGTAGTTGTCGTGCCAAAAATAAGTCTCTGGAAAAAGAAGTTTTTCTATGATTTCAAGACTGGAAATTGTATTATCAGCCGTGCCATATGTAAGGAAAGACACTCTTTTTGATGAAAAAATTTTAAAATTACGAAAAATAATTTTTTAATAATGTTTCTTGTAATAGCATTTTTCCATACTATCGCTTCTTACCAATTTTATGAAAATTATTGAAGTTTCTTAAATCATAGCTTATTTTTTCGGGAAAAATATTCTCTACAACTTTACCGTTTCCAATTTTTGAAAATGAAACAATTATTATCAAATACAGCAATTTGTTTATAAAAATTTTGTTTTGGAAAATTGATTTTTAATGATTTCAGCGATTAAAGAATTTATTTTCAAAAATTGGAAACGGTTAAGTTGTAGAGAATATTTTCCCCGAAAAAATAAGCTATGATTTAAGAAACTTCAATCATTTTCAAAAAATTGGTAAGAAGCGATAGTAAGGAAAAATCCTATTACAAAAAACATTATGAAGAAATTATTTTCCTTAATTTTTAAATTTTTTTTATTAAAAAGAGTGTCTTTCCTTATATACACGGCTGATGATATAATTTCCAGTCTTGAAATCATAGAAAAACTTCTTTTTCCAGAGACTGATTTTTGGCACGACAACAACCTTAAGTGTTGGGTGACTAAAGTTTTATGTATTTACACACTGTTAGAAATTTCTGTATAAAACTTCGATCACATGTAATGGAAGTTTTTTTCAGTAACGTGTATTAAATTAAAAATACTTTAATCTTAAAAAATACAAACTTTCATTAAAATATTAATACACATGTGTATATATTTTAATAATTTAAGTTAATTTTGATATATTATATTTTGATTGAAATGTTATTAAATTTAATATGAATGGAATATTAATTTTACACAATATACAAATCTATTCATATTAATTTACCACTTGTATATTAAAGTCCATTACAATTAATATGATTTTTAACAGTGCATGTAACTAAAGATTTTGTTACAGTTTCGTAATTTTATGATCAATTTTATTTAAATTCTTTTACAGTTTGGTAGTTTTAAGATACATTTTATGAAAATTAAGCTAAGTTTCATAATATTAAGAAAAATTTTATGAAATTCAGTACATTTTTCGCAATTTCAAGATACCTTTACTGAAAAACATCATAAATAGTGTCAAATTTTTCGTTACCTTTGTAACATTTAAAATTTGTACATTTCTGAATATTTGTAACAGTGTATGTTCTTTTCTTACTACGAGTCCCAAATTATTATGCAAGATATGTTTATGTGCAATTATTATTTCAATCAGACAACTATTAATTGATAATTTAATTATTCCCAATCAGTTGCATGAAGACAACTTTAAGTTACTGCCGGGGCAAAGTTGATCGCAGTATTTTTATAGACATAGAAACATTTTAGGATTACAAATTTTTAGTTTAATTAATTATATTTTAATTTTTTCGATAAGAATAGCCATATCTGTAATGGAATCTGTTATTCATTGAATTTCTCCTACATCCGGATTACAAGTGTAGATATCTGCCGTGTCAGTAGGGAATATCCGCATAATTTTCCATAAAAAACTTAAATTATTTATTTATTGCAATCATCATCAAAGAATTTGTCAAATGTTTCTTTTTGGCAGATTCGATCCGACCGTGAAGCCTCACTTATTCTCTAAATCCAAGATGGTTTGGACTCGAATCATCCTAATTTTTATAAATGCGTGATAGAATAATGTTTCTGCTATCTGCTTATAACAAAATATACTTTTCAAAAATTTGGAAATGACTATTCACTCCATTTCGGGATAAAAATTGCGCAAGATATATTATTGGATTTATTTATAAAATTTGAAGAAAGTAAAAAGCAATTATAAGAAAGTACTTTAAAAAATTCTTGTGACATGAAGGAAATGTGGGACAATCGAGAAAAAATGAGCAATAAGTTAATCGATATAAAACTTGAGTATAAAAGAAATGACGGGCTGCTGTACGTGATGGGGTTTCGCACTTGAAGATTATTAAAAGAACTGTTTTTCCATAAATTTTATTTTGTAGCGTAAATGTTCACAATGTTTCTTTATAATATGATTCTTCTTATAAACTTGTTTTATCCCATGCGAAAAAAATTAAAATAGTTGAGAAATAGTAATGTTATTTCTACGTTATTTCTTTCGTAAAAAGAACATTGCCTGGCGAGCAACCTTGCCCGGGTTTACCCTACATTAAACTAGATGCGAAACGCATCGTTACATTAATAAGTTTGAGTTTTGAATTAGAATTTAAATTTAATTGTTATTATAATGAGAAATGTCTATGAGGTTGGGAAAACTGCATTCTTGCAGAGGATAAGGAGCAAGTTTCATAACATACTTGTTTGGAGTCTCATTAAAAGATGAAACACATTGTGAGCATAACTATGAACCCTGGAATGTAGGCTCCTTACAGAAATATATGAAATTCAGTAAAGCAGGGAAATTATCCTGAGAATTCCCTGGCTAGAGGCGCTCCAAAACATCTTGGCCTTACTGGCGTCAATGCGCGATATGAAATTTTACTTCCGACCGTTTGTCTTCATTAGTTAATGTATCACGAAATCTAATGAAGCGAGTTGGTTACAAGAGTTTTCCGCTATTAGAAAAAGAGTTTAGTATGATTGATACGACCTTGGATATCTTAAACGAGTTTTCCTCTTGTGACCACCCTTCTACTAGTTTATAGATAATTTTTTTTACTGATAAACATGATACGCACTACAAATATATAAACACTACAATCTTGTGTTCTGTCTTGAGTTTAAAAAAAGGATCACTAAAATAATAGTTGAGAATTCCAGGTCATTTTCTGGCACTAAAAAACTTGCCCCGATTATGAAAATGAAAATATACACTGTAAAAAATTTCTGTTGTGAATTTACAATAGTGTAATGGAGGTTTATTACCAAAACGCAATGTAATTTTACAATACATCATGTATTATAAATTTACAAACGATGGTGGCGCTGCTCCAATGCGATATTACACTGAAAAAACAGTATAGCTAAGAGAACTATATTTTGGTCCTCAGAACCAGAAAATATTGCTATCAGACCAATGCTACGGTATGGTCCTCAGAACTATACGAGTATAGGTGAGACAGCTATACAAGTTCGTTGATATGACAATACCATGTATAGCGATCGTAAACAAAATATTATGCCATCGTTATCGCTCTTGTGAATTTTCGCGTGTGATAAAACAATACGCGATACGCAAAAATGATCTTTCAAAGAAAGAAAAAATGCTCCAAACAAATCGACAAACGCTTCGAAAAAACGCCTCGAAAAAATGACACTTCTTTCTCATTTCGAGGTTAGAGTCGCGTGCATGCGTGTATAGTTGTCTCACCTATACCGCATGGGTCGAGACAATATATACCGGTATAGCTCGAACAGCTATACTGTTTTTTTCGTGTACAAAAGTTGTATTGTAATTCCGAAGAGTTACATTCTAAGCATTCTGATTTCCCTGTACAATACATCGATTGTTATTTTACATTACGTTTTGGTAATGAACTTACATTAAAATATTGTGATATCATAAACATTTTTAACAGTGTAGCATTTTTAGGTAAAAAATGAGATGTTATACTACTGTGGGCAAAAAATAAGGTGAATTTTTAATTTAAACTTCGCGGGCTAATCGATTCGGGCAAACTCTTTTATTTTTATGTTGGTCCTACTGTTACTGACATCTGTGCCAAATTTCATGTCAATGTCATCATTTGTTATATAGTTGCGCTTGTGTTTTCTAAACGACTAAAAGTGATTTTTTCGATTTTTACAATGTCCGAATTTGTTGAGCAAAGAAGTACCATTAAATTTTGTTTGCGGAAACGTTCAGAATGTTGCAGAAGGCCTTCGGTGATTTGACCATGTCGCAGAAAAGTGTTTATAAGTGGTACAAAGACTTCAAAGAAGGCAGAGAACGTGTTGATAATTCGGAACGCCCCGGACGACCATCCACATCAACTGACGAGCAACACTTCAATCAAATCAAAAAATTAGTGCACAAAAATCGTCGATTGACAATTAGAGACCTTGCTGATGCTTTTGCATCACAATAATGCACCGTCTCACACTGCACTCGTTCTTCGTGACCATTTCGCCAAAAACTCAACGCATATCGTTCCACAACCACCATATTCGCCTGATTTGGCTCCGTGTCACTTCTGGCTATTCCTCAAACTCAAAAGACCACTTCGAGGACACCGTTTTGACGCGATTTAAAAGATACAAGCCGAATCGAAGAAGGCTTTGAAGGAAATTCCGGAAATCGAATTTAACAAGTGTTTCGACGATTGGAAAAAACGTTGGCATAAGTGCATTATATTGGGAGGGGATTACTTTGAAGGGGATGAAATTGATTTGTATAAATAAATAAAGATTTCATTTTATAACAAAATTCACCTCAGTTTTTGCCTACACTAGTATTTATTTAGATTTTGAATGCACTGCTAGAAATGTTCGGAAATTTACAAAATTTTGACGTTACAAAAGTAACGTAAAATCTGACGATACACTGAGAAAAAAATGCTATTGAATCGATAACATTTCTGCCAAAAGCATGTTTATTATTGATTCAAAAAAATGTTCTATTAGAAATGATACACTTGCTACCAATTCTATAGCATTTTGATTTAAATCAATGATATACATGCTTTTAGCAGAAATGCTATGGATTCAATAGCATTTTTCTCTCAGTGTATTTATAATGTTTTTGAGTAAAGGTGTCTTAAAATTGCGAAAATGTAGTGAATTTTCTGAAATTTTTCTAAATATTATGAAACTCAACTGAATTTTCAGTTAGATGTAACTGCATAAAACTTCACTTACACAAAACGTAAAATTATTCCTGTTGCAAGTTTTAGAATTTCCAGATAAAAGTATCGGATTACTCAACACTTTGTGACTGAAAATTAAGAAATAGTTCCTTAAATTGACTAAAAAGTAACTGAATTTTTTGATATTCTATCTTAATTTTACGAAACTGTAACTGAATGAAACTCCAGTCACGTGTTTCGGAAAATTACGTGGGTAATTTCTAATAGCGTAGTTATACACTGTTAGAAATGTTCGGAAATTTACAAAAATTTTGCGTTACGAAGGTAACGTGAAATTTGACGATATTTATGAAGTTTTTGAGTAAAAGTTATTGAATTTTCTGAAATTCTATCTTAATTTTACGGAGCTTAAACTAAATACACTGTTAAAAATCTTATTAATTTTAATAGACTTTAATATTCAAGGGGTAAATTAAAATTAACACTTGTATATTCTGAAAAATTAGTATACATTCATATTAAATTTAATAACCTTTCAATCAAAATATATTTAAATTAATAAACATATATTAAAATATATACACATGTGTATTAAAATTCGAAAAACAGTTTGTAGTTTTTAAAATGAAAGTATTTTTAATTTAATTTATGTTAATGAAAAAAACTTTCATTATATGTAATGGAAGTTTAATAGAGAAATTTCTAACAATGCAAAACTCGAGTCACGTGTTTCGGTAAATTACGGTAGAAATTTCTAGCAGTGTAGAATATACATTTTACTATAGAACTCGATTAATATAACACCGGACTCTAGTATAGAATCTATTTTTCATACCAGATTTCAAGTAAACATATTGGTTTTTTGAGTGAAGTAAAAAAAATTGATAACTCAGATGTCAATATTTGAATCGCATAGAAATGATTACTTCTTGATTAGATGATTCGATTAAAGTGTATATAATTTACTCCAATTACGGAAATGTTTAATAGTGTGGGGAGAAGTGATTTATCACCAGATGATATTAATTAATCATCAACTCGTATAAACGGTTTTAATGACTCAGTTTTATCATTTGAATAATTACTTAACAACTTTATGATAATTTCTATTTGAAAAACTCATACAATAGTAAATTTTTAGAATCTTTATACTTTATACAATAATTTAACCAATTTCAATTTTATACTAATTAGAAAACGAGAAATGGCAATACAGACTTAATCTAATGCAAATATAAATGACTTCTAAATATTTGACCCTTTGAACGAAAAATCACAAGACAAAATACGTTTTAAAAGAATTTCTGAAAATTATAATACTTTGCGATGAGAGTCACCCCACATTTCATTATTCGGAAACAGGGGCCAACGTCATTGACTGGTGGATGAGAATCCGAAAGAGAGAATAACTGCACGAAAACTAAAGCAGGGGTGCCTTTCATACAAGATAAAATGGTGAATTACATGTTTGATGTTTCTCAACATATATAATTCTATCTCAATATTGCACATAAATTTCCTCCCGTGACAATAATTTTAATCGTCCACATGTTTAACTTCTGCAATATAAGTCCGACAATTAGAGACATAATTCTTATAAAATTGTCATAATTATCTTACATATGAGTATAATATAATTTCCTTCTTTTTTAAATTTACCCATAAAGTAAAAAATGTCTACAGAGGCATTTTTTGATAATAGGAAGCAAATTACCGAGAGAAAAATAAGAGAACCGAGGGGGCAAAAAACCAAAGTAGCCAATTCGATTGAAACACCCTGTATGGGATTGACAGGATGGTTTTTAAGTAGGGGTGGACTTATGGTGGTGAATGAACCATGGGTTGTCGCGCACGTGGCTCACCGATGACCGAATCGCCTCCACCTCTCGTTTTCACCCCCTCTCCCACCTACAACATCCAATCTCCGCAAACTCATCCCTATTATCGAAAAGTCTCGTCGACATCTCCTCTATTTTCCTCTCTCGATTTTCCCAATGTGATGCCCTTATTTATCTTTATCTTGTTTTCCTTTTTACTTTTTTTCTTTTTGCTTTTACATGCGCCGAACCGTCCCTGCATTGTAGCGAGTGTCGCAATAGATGTACTACCAATAATGTTGAGGGGAGAGAAGGAAATAATTCAGTTAAAACGAATAAAATATCATACAATAGAATAGGGAAATAAATATGCTGCACCGTAAAACAATGGTATTATTTACTAAGAAATAATATTTTATTCGATTAAGGGGATCCGTCATTTTTAAATATTTTTATTTTTTGAGTTTAGATCTTCCATATAATTTTTTTATGTTTAGTACCTTTATTTAGAAAGGTTTTAGGGTTTTTATAAAAATTCCAGCACTTTTATATATTTTTAAACTGAAAATTTAGAGTTTTTTGGGCATTATTTTGACATTATTTGACTTTAAATAACTTTTTTGTTTTTTGAGCAATTGTCATGATTCTTCTTTTATTTTGTTCTTTAGAATGTGTAGAAACTTTTTGGGTTTGGAAAATAAGGTTGCTTACTTTTTGTATAAATTTCTGTAACTTTTCAATAATTGACATGATTTTAAAAAATGTATCTCCTCACAAATATCTCAAAAAGGAAAAAAATTCGTTAACTGTTTTTAATGGTACTTTTTAAAATTGAAATGAAAAGTATAGATTTCATCAGAAACTGCGTTAGACAGCATTTGTAGATCTTATTGAAACGAAAAATTTTACATTTTGACGTTTTTTTTCGTAATTCACATAATCTAGTTAAAAAATTGAATTTTAGAATTTCAATATTAATTTTTTGAATTAAAATGAAAAATATACATCTTATTGAAAAATTGTGCGATTTCAATTTGTAGATCTTTTTGCAGTAAAAAATTTTGTATCAACTTTTTTTTCGTATTTCCTATATAGTTTATCTGGAAAATGGAATTTTGATATTGACTTTTTTAAGTTTTAACTTATTGTAACTTTTATAATTATTGTTTAATAAAAAAATATTATAAATACAATAGGAAGAGATTTATGAACAATATCAGAAACCAATACTGACAATTTTGGTCGGATGTGATTAGTTATCGAACTTGTCCATACTTTTTTGGCTCCGATAAAGTATATGCAAAGCTCAATTCAATCCGGTAATTCTATCGAGAGTTATCGAGTATACGACCTACAGACAGACGCTTTCCTAAAAACCGTTAATCTGACTCAAGGGGTTTCAAAACGTAAAGATTTGATGAAAATTTTAAATGTCATTTTTTACATAAAACTAATACCTTCTCATTTATAATAAGAATGTAAAAAATAAATGATGAAATTCTATGAACACCTCAGTATAATCATCACTAAAAATTAATTAATTAAAATTTAAGTAAAACTTTAGAAAAATTTTCTATTCACGACACCCCTAATATATTAAAAACCCACCCATTTCCTTTTTATGCACCAGCATAAAACTTCCTTATGACTCACGAAGTGAGTTTTACGGAAATGTAACATGCTTCACAGAAAGAATTTATTGGCTAAAGAACTTGCCTACACGTGAATTACTAGCAACATTTGCACACAAACACTTCCTCACAGCATGTCCTGAGATGAAACCAGGAGATTCATGAATCAGTGCTTATTCAAGATACTCTTGCATACTAGGATTATTCTCCCTTCTCTTGAATTGTTAAGTCTTTGAAACACAACAATGTTGTTGTTACTTTATGCCTCTTTCAGCACATAAATCTGAAGTCTGCTCACAAAGTAATGTCTGAATTAAGCTCTAATAATCCATCTATTCTATCTCTTAACTCTTTACGGTTGTCAGATTTAAATTACAAGGCAGAAACACTTTCCAAATACATTAATATTATACATTTCGATTTTCACGGAGAAAAATGGATATTCAACTACACAGAGAAAAATGGATATTGACCCATAATATCTAAATATTGAGGCACAATGTCAGTAACATTCAGCCATATGACAAACATCTAGATATTCTACTTTAATAACTGCAGATATTGAAAAAAAGATATTAACCATTATTATTTGAGATATTGAGCCTAATTATCACAAATATTAAAAATAAGTATTCAAGATACCAAACTTCTGAATATTCTCTTCAGTAAACTTTAATGTCTGAAATACTAAAGTTGAATATCTTAGATATTATTTAACTTCAATATCAGGGATACTCAAAAGCTAAGTTGTGGTCAATTTTCAAGATTATAAAATAAATACACATCTTGAGATAATAAACATAAATTTATCCATAATATATATATATATATATATATATATATATATATATATATATATATATATATATATATATATATATATATATATAAAAGCATACTTTTGGTTGGACCCCCTAATGATAATTAGACATACATATATATATATATATATATATATATATATATATATATATATATATATATATATATATATATATATATATATATCGAAACACCTGTTGTTAAAGCATCCATTTTTACACAAACATCACAAAAATATATCGTAGATTCTTGTCAAAACAGCAATTGGGAATTAATATTGACTAATGTCTTTGACAATAAATCTACGAATTTCCAGTTACGACGCTCAGTACTAATTTAACCCGTGTGGAAAAATTTCATGGCGCTGGCCAGCGCCAGACCAGATTGTCTGGTTTCCAGTTCTGGCGCTGACTATAAGGCCTGGTCTGGGGCTGGCCAGAACTGTAACGTTTTTGTACGATCAGCCGCTAGTCAGCGGCTGGCCAGCCACAAGCCAGCGGCTGGATAGCCACTAATTGGTGGTCAGTTAATAATGTTTTGATTGAAAAACCATTTTAGTTAAACACTAATAGATTTCGATTAAAAATCCTAACCTCTCAAAAAAAAAATTCGTTCGCCACATACAAACGTTTTTGTCATGGAATGCTGACCAACGCCAGATCTGAGCCAAATCAGAAATTCCAAACTAGCCGGTCTAGACATTGCCAGACCTGGGCCACATCAGACAATAGACTGCCATGAAATTTTTTCACACGGGAACAAGTATTGAATCTTATATTGACTAAAGTTTTGACAACAATCTACGATATATTTTTCTGATGTTTGTGTAAAAATTGATGCTATAACAACAGGTATTTTGATATATATATATATTATAGATCAATTTATGTTTATTATCTCAGGAATTTAACCATATTTTTCTAATTTTTAAAGGGCCAAACAATCAAAGAAATATTTGTTTGTTCTGAAGAGGATGACATAATGTCATCGAAATGTCATTGTGAGAGTAAATTAATTTGAGAAAACATCCATATTATCTGAGGTTAATGATTTTCCTTTTTCTAATAAAATAAAATTTAAAAATGAATCTTTTAGGCGTGCTGCTAGCATGTCAATCTTAGACTTACTTAGCTTTCACGTGACCTTTATATAAATGTGCGCACACTTTATTCAATATCCCAAATATTGAACTTGAATATTAAATGTTACTTCTCGGAAAAATCTTATACATTGAATTTTTTTTTTAATTCAATGTCTCAATATCTATATATTATGGATGAGTATCTTCTATTTGAATATCTACTTTTTAATATCCATTTTTCTCCGTGTATGTGACAAGCATCTTATATATTCAGTTGTAATATCTAGTTAATGAACTGTAATATCTGAATATTCAGCTTCACTATTTTAAATATTGAAATAGGTTAATATGAATATTCCTCGTATTACAGTTGAATATTTAGATATTTCAATTAAACATATGAGATGCTTGTCACATAGTTGAATATCTAGATATTGATCCTGAATATCCATTTTGCTCCATGTTACAGTCAGGATATAAACAATTCTTTACTTTACACAACTCAAAATTCATTCCAAATATCTTAATATCTGCCTTATATTTACGCGGAAATGAAAATCTACATCCAATCTGGGATTTGCGATTACATTAAAACCATTGAATCTCCCCCCCCCACCCCTTTTCTCCACCTTCTTAAACAGGATTGTCAATGCTCCATGAGTCAGTTACTTTCGAAACACCCTCTACAGTCTTTCACCCCACTAGCAGCTATTGATTTATTATTACGTGCGAGTCCTTCGTTGTACATGCAGCTCCGACTTTGCTTTCATTTCTGGCTTTCATTCAACGACAAGTAAAGCTCGAACTTTCGGAAAATGAATTTAACAAAGCGCCAAAGGCCATAGTCAACAATTGGGGGAGGACGCCTTTCGAGGGTTTGTACAAAAAAAATAAGGCAAGTTTCCTCGTGTTCTTTTTATAGCCAATAAATTAGGATATAATGAAAACTCCTTTTTGATTTTTAAAAAATTATTTTGTTATAAAATTATCTATACGCTCTAAATCTGCCGTTCCAGGTAAGAACCTTGCTAACTCAATTCTCAACGAAACTGAGAAAATCAAGAAAAATTATTGCCTATTGATATTGAATGGAAGAATGAAAATTTGATCAGTATTCGCTCAATTCTGGGGTAAAAGTTGTCCGTTTGATTTGACTCCGCGAAGAAAAATCAAGATATTTAATAATAACAAGTAGAAAGAAAGCGGTAACCTACGCAATTTTCTACTGTTCTGTCAAAAGAAAAGAATTCTCAAATGAAAAAAAAGTTATCATAAAAAAGCTAATAGCCGTATATTAATTTCGAAAACGCAGTGAAATGCAGTTTTTTCCGATAAATTAAAATCAAATGTAAGGTAGTTAAATTTTACAATAAAATCAGTTAATAATTCATCATTTCCGAACAAAAATAGAAAATTAATTCAACAGTTACAAAACTAAACAGTATAATTAAGCAGTGAGTGAAAAATATGTCAAATGCATTGCACCGAGTAGAATATATAGAGATAGTGACTTGTAAGTTGATATGGTACGGACTGTATTGTACTGTCAGCAATACATATGGTAATCGGTACAATATCTTATTTTTCAAATAGGAACAAGAATTTTGATAGTATCCGATAGAATATTTTTCTCTATCTGGACTTTTTCTACACTGCTAGAAATGTTCGGAAAGTTACAAAATTCTTATGTTACAAAAGTAACGTAAAAATTTGAGGATATTTATGATGTTTTTAAGTAAAGGTATATTTTAAAATTGTGAAAAATGTACTACATTTTCTGAAATTTTTTCTAATATTATGAAACTCAACTGAATTTTCATAAAATGTATTTTAAAACTACGAAACTGTAACAGAATTTTTATAAAATTTATCATAAAATTACGAAACTGTAACAAAATTTTCAGTTGGATGTAACTGCATGAAACTTCAGTTACCCGAAATGTGAAATTATTCCTGCTGCAAGTTTCAGAATTTCCAGATACAAGAATTGAAATATTCAATACTTTCTAAGCAAAAATTAACAAATTGTCTTAAATTTGCTAAAAAGTAACTGAATTTTCTGAAATCCTATCTTAATTTTACGAAACTGTAACTAAAAAAAACTCCAGTCACGTGTTTTGGGAAACTACGTTAGAAATTTCTAACAGTATACTAAAAGAAATATTCAAAAATTACTGGAATAATTTTTGTTGACTAGATAATATTAACACTAAAATTGGGATTATTCAATATACTTATAGTTTTGAACGTTCATTGAACGATAAATTTTTTTTTTTTAAACTAAATGATTAGTTTCGTCCCCATTAAATTAAAAATCAGTTTATATTTAATAAAAGATTGTATATTTGAAAAAATAATAATTAATTTTGTTTTGGAAGAAACAATGTTGTCATCTTTCAATGAACTTTCAAAACTGTGAATACATATTAACCAGGTATTTTAGTTCTTCTGTATATCCAATCTAAAGCTTATAAAGTGTACACACCAAGATTAAATTTTAAAAACGCGAAAAAGTAAAAAAATTATGATTACGCTTTACTGATACTTATAAAGCGTTTCAAGTTTCAAGATAAATTTTAATTTCGCTCACTCGAAACAAATAGAAAAGGATATATTAAAACAAACTGCAGTTATACGCGAAATTCTTTCATTAAAATATCTCAAGCTCGAATTGCTTTCAATGTTTGTTTTTTGGCACTAAAATTGAAATGAATTCGCTCAGAGGTAACATATATGTATTTTAAAATGTGAAACCGATGGAAATTGATTTACTCAAATATCATTATATTATACGTATTAATTCCGAAATATTCCGATTTCCTTTCTGTTTAAATTCTCTTTGAATATCTTAATAAAAGTGTATTAAATATAAATCGAATTATTTTTGCAGTAAACGTTTTAGTGAAAGGGGATTTATATTGAAGGTGGTAGAAATATTTCGTCTATTTTCATCGCTTAAATCGACTATTTGTCAACAATTTACTTCTCAATTTCCAGCTAGGATTTCATTACGAACAGAAATTTCGCGAAAGAAAGTCTGCACGAGAAAGGATGTTGACAGCAATATTGCTGGAGCAGTAACGAACCATGTTATAGTCTACTGTTATAGGAATGGGGACCTTTGTTCCTTTTTTGCTGAAATAATGGTACGAGAGTAAGAAATTCACGACGATGATAATATATCAAATCAATTGTAACGAGAAAGGACAAACTTGGCCAGACAAAGTCATTCATTTCCATTCAAATGTTCGAATGTATTGAGGAAATAAAGAACATGGGATTGATTAATCCAAAAAATAGAAATCAATAAATATACACAAAGATATTTTTACAAAGTAAAAGTCGTCTAGCATTTCTTCGAAATCGAAAACACTTAAGTATTTTCCGCATAGTTTTCCTTAATCGTAAATTATTTACCGTAATAAGAATTTTTTCATCAAATAGATTTAAAATGTTATAGGTTTAATAATTTTATAAATTTAAAATTGAGAATTTAATAGTTGAAAACTTTTAATAAATAACTTTTGTGAAAAATTTATAACTAAATACTAATGAAATTGGTATAAAATGACTACTAATTAGTAGAAATTTTCACTTAACTAAATTGATGTTCCAGTCCTCACTTTATTGGATTTAGAGAGATGATATTTGAAAATGATAAACATTGACGATTAAAATGCCGCTGTCTTTCATCCATAAAAAATAAATTAAGGATAAAATAGGGTAAAAGTTTACAACGTTTGTTGGAGAAATTTGAATGTTAATTCCAGGATTTCAAGGATTTCACGAAGGCTAGACATTTAAAAGAGATACAAGTGTACTGAATTAAAAAGAATCCAACACACAGAAAAAAGATTCCAAAAATGAACAGGAAGTTCGGTACCTATTTTTAAAATTTGACTTCTTAGTAGATTTTACAAGAAATTTAGTTCAACCAACAGATTTTCTGTATGTTTCACCTATCTCCCAATAAAATCTACTGAACTCGGATTTTTTACTATTTTGTACATTTTATTTATTAATATAAATGATATATAATTAATTTCTAAAATTAATACACTTTTCTGACATAATATTTCATTTAATGATAGTAAATTTAATTTATTTAATTTATTACATCAAAATAATTATTTAATCAAGCATATCATTGCAAATAAAATAATCAATAAAAAAATATTAGGAAAATTATTATACTTATTAAAATGATTTTTATTGTTAAATTTAATTTTAATAAAATTAATATATTATTGTATATATTAATATACAATTAATATAGATACTAGAATCATTAAATAAATTATACAAAATATTTTATAATTTGAAAAGAAGTTAATTAAATATAATTTAATTATTATTTGATGTTATTTAATGTAATAAATCTGTTGATTAAACTGAACTTCTTGTAAAATGTACTAAGAAGTCAAGTTGTAAAAATAAGTACCGAACTTCCTTCCGATTTAACGAATCTTTTTTCTGCGTGTTATTATAGATGGTCGATTAGATAAGAATAAGACCTCAGGTCGAGCGAAACATAAATCGAGTAAAATCTACATCAAATAGATTAAACCGAATTTTACTCTAAAAAACACATTGAGAGTCAGCGAAACGATAGGCAGCAAAGGAGAAATCGGAGAAGAAAACGGAAGAAAATAAAGAATAAGATCGGACAAGTGAAAGAGGAGGTAATCCCGCGGATAATCCTAATCGACGGATTACCTTCTCGACTCTGAGGTCATAAATCGCAAAGAGTTCAATTTGCTACAATTGAGTTTTTAAACCGCCTGTTGGATTTAGTAGAAGAATAAGCTTTTTATTAATTCCAAATAAGCCAGCAAAACATTTTCAATTATGTGTTGAAGATTCAATTCATATGTTGCCTATATTTTTTTTAGAATGAATAATTTATGTTTTCATTAATATCAAATTTTGTGCAATCAAACTAATGATTATTTAATTTAATAAATTATCAGACGTCTAGATTCTGTTCTTTTATAAAGAATTACAATTTTCGATAATAATTCATATTAATTAAAAATCGGCTGTGTGGAAAATTTAATTAATTTATTCATGATATATATCCTTTCATAATATTATTCATAATATACACTGTTTACATTTAATTTCAGTGTATTCTAATTTGCACATCTTTACAAGATAAAAGTTTACTTTATCTCTCCTTTTATTCGTCGTTCTTCTCCTTCACTTAATCAAAATGAAGTCACTTTCCGATTTCAAGTGTCTCTCCTAAATCTTGGCAACCCTACCAGTAACTGTAAGAAGTGGTTAAGCAATTTTCCTATCTGAGAGAAACAACTCTTGAGTAAAATGCTTCCCTACAGTTACTCTCTAATTTTTTATTTAATTTTTATTTAAACGATACATACATTGTTAGAAATGTTCGGAAATTCACAAAATTGTTATGTTACAAAGGTAACGTAAAATTTAACGATATTTATAATCTTTCCGAGTAAAGGTATCTTAGGATTGCGGAAACTGTACTGAATATTCAGAAAATTTTCTTAATATCAAGAAACTTAAGTGAATTTTCATAAAGTGAATAACTTTTTTTGTTTTATTTTAACCAATTGTCATGATTCATTTTTTTATTTTCTTCCTTATAATGTGTAGCAATTTTTTGGGTATGGAAAATAAGGTAAAATGACTCAAAAAAAAGTTACCATACCCTTTCCATACCCAAAAATATTGATAATATAACAAAGAATAAGTGGTAAATATTTCAAAGGCCTGTATTTAATACTTTATATTTTATTCAAACATATGTTGCAACAAACACGGAAAATAACAACTTGCGGAAAACGGAGTTTAAAGTAAAGTCTTAGATTATATTTTCCATATAATTCAGAAATATTAGTTTATAAATGAACAAACCCTCTGCGGACGAATGTCGCCGAACAAGCGACACCACATTCCTATTCAATAGAATAAAAGATTCTATTCTAAAATAATAATTATTATTGTTCTTTAATAAAGTCTAAAATTCCATAAAACAAAATATTTTTCAATTTACTTCATACATTTAACGCTTTAGTACCTGATATCGCTTTCTTCAACAACATTTGTTCGACCCACCGAGAAACGCACTCGAAAAAGCGCTCGACCACAAAGGGTTAAGAAATTGTTTCTTAAATTTACTAAAAATTAACTGAATTTTCTAAGATTCAAACTTAATTTTACAAAATTGTAACTGAGTAAAACTTCAGTTAAGAGTTTTAGGAAATTACGGTAAAAATTTCTAACAATGTAGTAAATACACTCAGAAAAACGGAAATTAGGATATGAGTATTGATTACTTGAAATTCCAGTAATCAATTCCAATTATTTTATTTCCACTTTTCTCCGTGTAAAATCTAGATTTTTTCGGATAATAATGTAGTTTAACTTTACGCCTAATGAATTTTCTTTGTCAATTTTATATGTACTTACAGTTTTGAACGTTCATTGAACGATGAAAAATATTTTTTTTGGAAACAGATTGGTTTCTTCTCCATTAAATTAAAAAGTAGCGTATTTTTTATAACAAATTGTATATTTGAAAGGCTCTAAATAAAGACATAATAGTTGATTTTATTTTGAAAAGAAATTTTTTATCATCTTTCAAAACTTTGAGTATATGTCAATTTAAATAGTTTTTGAACTTATATTAATAACAGTATACACAATTTTTCTCGCAAAATTATGGCTATTCGTGTCTCAATCGAAAAAAATACACCCTTAGAAACTCAAACAAATGGATCTCAAGGATTCTAGCATCCTTGGCCTCGGACCGAGAGTATTCACGTCGGCGATAAATTCGAGCATGTTATACTTCATGCGCTGTATATTCTCATTTCACCCTAATGCGTCTCACATTTTGCTCTCAGCCCACTTTGTAGATGATACATAGAACAAGAATTACCTTCATGCACTTTCTAGTTACAAAACACATGTAGTACCTGCTGAGGTGAGTATAAACAGCGAACCATTGACTTTTATTACGAATATTGCACCAAAGACAATTATTCTGAACCTTCAAACATTTTACCAAATTTTAAGCCCTTGAAAAGCGGACCACGTGACCTCGGTAATTGCGATTAGAGTCTATGAGGTTATTTAAAAATGCTCTCTTAATCTGAATCAGTCAAATTTTCACTGATTGAATCAGTGATTTGCTTTTTCACTGATTCATCAGTGAAAAAATATTTTTCACTGTTAAATCAGTTAATTTTGACTGATTTACAGCAAACTCTTTTTAGCTATTTGAATCAGTCAAATTTCACCGATAATCAGTAGATTTTGACTGATTCACATTTAGAGAGTGAATAACCAACTTTCTAAATTTTAATTAGTAGCTTTTTTCACTAATTTCAATCAGTGAAATAATTCTAGTTACACAATCAGTTGTTTTGCAGAGATTTATCAGTTGATATGACTCAAAAAAACTAATTGTATAGCTAGGATTCAGTTACTGATTGAAATCAATAAAAAAGAAAAACTGATTGGAATTAAGGGGATCCGACACCTTTAATTGGTATATTTTTGATAATTTTGACATTTTCCAAAAATGTTATTTTTTTATTCTCTATATTTTCCTGAGAATGTGTGTACATTTTCAGGGCAATCTGATTTTTTTCTTGGAAAAATGAAATAAAATTAAAAGTTACTACGATTTACGAATAACGCGTTTTTAGCGAAAATTATCTTTTTACACAAAATAGTTTCTTTATTTATTTACTAATACCTCTGTGAGAAAATTTCATAGCAGCCTATAGTCTGATCTGGCCCAGGTCTCGCAATGTCCAGACCGGCTAGTCTGGAAGTTCTGGTCAGGCTCATATCTGGCGCTGGTCAGCATTCCATGACAAAAAAGTTTGTATGTGGCGAACGAAAATTTTGTTCATAAGTTCCGGAAAATTTATAGGTTATTAACAAGTTTTTAGAAAGATTTATTACGCGACTAGAAACAAGTATCTCCTTTTTGCAAATATTGCTACATTAATTAGTTTTTGAATGTTCTTACCGACTGTAATTGCAATTACCGACGTGGCCACATTCGGCTATTCATGGTTTTTTCAAATCATTGATCTATTCTTTATATATTTTTCTTTGAGAAATTAATCCTGATTTTTAATTGTAAAAAAGATAAAATATTTGTAAACTTGAATGCTGTTATATTTTGATATTTTGATGCCTCCAGATAAAAAACTTACCCTGTATATATAGTATTATTATCTCTCAAGTTGACTAAATAACTCTACAGGCAATGGGAAAATTTGTCGGATCGCTTAAGACGAGGGGTAAAAAAGCATACACGAGATAGCGACGGTTCATCCAACTGGAAATCCAATCAGACCCTGACTGCTTGCGAAAATACACAATCATGATACTTGCATGCGTGTAAACTAAATTTTCAAAAACGAAAACCACGTCAGAAATCTTACTAAAATGAAATCGTATACAGCGATTTACCTTTAATAATTATCTTCATGGTTTTATATATAGCATTTTAATTCTAGCGATAGTATACAATTTCAAAACCAATCATTTATTAATTTCCTCAATTTTGTTAAGGGGATCCGCCACCTCTAATATTTTTATTTTTTGAGTTAAGACCTTTCATATAATTTTGTTATACTTAGCAGCTTTATGTTCAGCACCTTTATGTATTTTTAAACTGAAAATGTTGAGCTTTTTGGTCATTTTTTGACATTTTTTGCGTTTGAATAACTTTTTTTGTTTTTTAACCAATTTTCATGATTCTTTTTTTATTTTGTTCCTTACAATGTGTAGTAACTTTTTGAGTATGGAAAATAAAGTAACATGATTGAAAAAGAGTTAAAAATAAAATAAAATAAAAAAATAAATAAAAATATCCTAAAATATAAAAAAAGAATTTTTGTCGTTATTTTTTTAGCTAGAGTGATTTCAATACCCAACAATATTGATAGTATAACAAAGAATAATTGGTTAAAATTTAGATTACCTTCAGATTTTATTCAAACATATGTTGCAACAAACACGGAAAATCACAACTTGCGGAAAACGGAGTTTAAAGTCTTGTAGTAACTTTTAATTTTATTTATCTTTCCAAGAAAAAAAATCAGGTTGTTCTGAAAATTTACACGCATACTCAGAAAAGTATAGAGAATAAAAAAATAGTATTTTTGGGAAATCTTAAAGAAATCAAAAATATACCAATTAAAGGTGGCAGATCCCCTTAACGCTTTAACGCCCAGATGTGCAAAATTTTCACGTTGACTACAATGTCGTACCATTTATAGAAAAGAAATGAAAAAGGATCGGGAACTCCATATCCTACCGTTTTTGGGGTCGCTCTATTGAATGGCACAGTCAGAATTCTCAAAAAATGACCCTCAACCCTTTATTTTTCCAAAAATACCCAAAAAAACGCTATTTTTTTTTTAAATTTAAATTTTCACTATGTTCCCGACACTTAGGCAACTTCCAACTTATCAGAAACGTGTTCCCGAGACTTGTACTTTTAAAATATACATTGAAATATTTTGTTTTTCTTTGTTCTCTAATTCAAAATGGCGTCTGGACGTTTGAAATTTTTTGAAATTGAGAATATTGACCCTATTTCGATTTTCCAGGTTACTTCGTAGTGTGATCATACAAATAAGTTATAACGAGTTTTGTCTCACCGATTGTGATTGGCGGAAGCAATATTAGCCCATAAAATTAAAATTTAAGATGGCGGTTGCCATGAAGCTAGTAGAAATTCTACGAAAAATTTAAAGTCAAAATTATTCTTGATGTTTTTTTTATTACAAGAGTTGCTTTTGAGAAATAAATTCAATAATTATGAGGCTTCCCGAAATCATTAGAAATTTGAGTATGTATGACAAATCGACATTTATGGATTTTTATGGTAAGATAGAGTATCAGCAAATATAAAATGCAGGCGAATTTACTAATTCCCCAACATTTATTAGAATCTCAACGTTATCTCTTTCACACCCTACCATTTATCTATAAATGTTCATTTACTTCTATAGCATAATTAGTAAGTTACCCCAGCATCAGAATGACATATTATTATAAGTAAGTTTCATGTATGATTCATATGAACATTACTTTATGAAATATTAGCAAAGTCTTAGACAAAAAATATAGATATATGTAAATTTTATGAATAATTTCGAGAAGCCTCATAATTTTGGAATTTTTTTCTCGAAAAAAACTCTTGTAATCAAAAAAACATCAAGAATAATTTTGATTTTAAATTTTTCGTAGAATGCGGCAGTATTTTTACATTCTCATCATGGATGAGAAGGTATTGGTTTTATGTGAAAAATGACTTTCGAAATTTTCATCAAATCTTTACGTTTTGAGACCCCCTGAGTCACAAAAAATGATTTTTACGAAAGTGCCTGTCTGTCTGTAGTAGGTCGTGTGCGGCATAACTCTCGATAGAATTATCAGATTGAATTGAGCTTTGGTACACTTTATCGGAGCCGAAAAAGTAAGGACAAGTTCGTTAACCAGCCACATCCAATCAAAATTGAGGGATGGAGCACTACTTTTGTGTTTTTGAAAATAATTTTTTGAAAAAATCAAAAATTACAATCCTGGTTTTTGATAGTGCTCATAAATCTCTACAAATTATCCTAATAACATTTTTTGATTAAATCAAAATTAGAAATGTTACAGCATATTCAAATTCGAAAAAAGTCAATATCAAAATTCCATTTTCCAGTTAAATTATATGAGATACGAAAAAACGTTATGATACAATATTATTGAATACATAAAGACCTACAAATTTGAATTATAACATTTTTTCATAAGATGCATATTTTTCTTTTTAATTAAAAAAAAAACTATTGAAAATCCAAAATTCAATTTTTTAACAATAATATTGGAAATACCAAAAAAACGTAAGAATACAAAGTTGTTCGTTTCAAAAAGATCTACAAATTTTATCTGACACAGTTTCTGATAAAAGATATATTTTTCGTTTCAATTCCAAAAATACGATAATAATGAAAAAATTCCATTTTTTAGACAAAATATGAGATGCAAAAAAAACATTTAGATGGAAAATTGTTTGCCTAAATGAGGTCTACAAATTCTGATAAAGAAATTTCGGGACAGGATGTATATTTTATGTTTTGATTTTTAATATTGAAAAAATTCGATTTTTTTCACCAAAATATGTGAGATACGAAATAAGCGTTGTTCTGCAAAATCGTTTCCTTAAATAAAGTCTACGATTGTTTTTCCTTTTTAGATATGTGGAAGAAAGTAAATTCTTTTAATCATGTAATTTATTAAAAAGTTATACTGAAATGTATACAGAAAATCGAGCGCGAAGCGCGAGTGTCATGATGAGAATGTGTTCCTTAAGGCCGATAGAGCCTTAAGTAAATTGAATTTCCTGTTTCACTTAAATTCAAAAAGAAATTGAGTGACTTTGAGAAAATGTGTAATTCACATCATCTGTAATATTATTATAAAATTGGTTTGAGCTTCAGTATCAAAATACATGAAATAAACTTTAATGTATGCGAAGAGCACAAGACCGAGCGCGAAGCGCGAGGTCCAGAAAGAACGGAGCGCGAAGCGCGACGATCGAATCGCGCGCCCTAGGCGCGCTCAAACTTGCGAGCGAAGCGAGCGGCGCGCGAGGAGAATGTGCCCGCGAAGCGGGCAGATTTTTTTATTTCAGGAATATCAAATTTTACATAACGGGTCCACCATATTGGATCAGCCATTTTAAATTTCGAAAAACTCACCTAAGATTCGAATTTAGTGATGACTAAAACCTATGAGATTGCTAATTGGCAAATTTTACACCATCCTGGTTTGTAATAAAACTCGAAATATACGTATTTCATGGCGGCCGCCATCTAGAATTTTAATTTTATGGACTAATATTGCTTCCGCCAATCACAATCGGTGAGACAAAACTCGTAATAACTTATTTGTATGATCACACTACGAAGTAACCTGGAAAATCCGAAATAGGATCAATATTCTCAATTTCAAAAAATGTCAAACGTCCAGACGCCTTTTTGAATTAGAGAACAAAGAAAAACAAAATATTTGAATGCATATTTTAAAACTACAAGTCTCGAGAACACGTTTCTGATAAGTTAGAAGTTGCCTAAGTGTCGGGAAGATAGTGAAAATTTAAATTAAAAAAAAATCGTACCTCCAAAATAGCGTTTTTTGGGTAGTTTTGGAAAAATAAAGGGTTTAGCGTCATTTTTTGAGAATTCTGACTGTGCCATTCGAAAGAGCGATCCCAAAAAAGGTAGGATATGGAGTTTCCGATCCTTTTTCATCTTTTTTCTATAAATGGTACGATATTGTAGTCAACGTGAAAATTCTGCACATCTGGGCGTTAAAGGGTTAATTGGTTCATTCAAACCAAAGCAAATTAATTGAATTTTACGTAGTTATAATAATGAGCTACTATCTACAAATGGTTAAAAATATATAAAAATAATAAGTTAAATAAATAAGAAATATTATCAATGATTTTATTATGATTAATAAATTTCGTTTTCCTTTGATACAACTAATGAACATTGTTAAGTCATTACTGACTTCTTCATCAGGTGTAGGTTAGATAGCCGTGTAAAGTTTTCTCAGTCGAGGGGGAAAACTTGAACCTTGAACAGTCTTAATCCATTTAACACTCTGGAAAGGTCTTGAAGAGGACGAAAACGAGCTTCCTTGGCGATTTTAGGTTTGATTTCCGGTTATATCGTAATAAACGGTTTCAATATTTTGTTGCCTAAGGCAAAGTTCGTATACCTGATACGATAGATATACTTAAAAGGGTGGTTATGTGAAAGCGGGGTTTGGTATGTTCACAAGTTTAAGGTTAAGTCCCTTTCGCACTTACACGTATTCCCATTATCTGTATCATGTACTTGGTCAAAGCATTATCAAAATATTTTATCGATTTCAAAAAAGATTTTACCACAAGGTATTGAATTATTCAATTTTTTATAACTCCAATCTTAAGTTTGGTGCAGCTAGAAAAAAACTTTAGTTACTTGAACAAAATCGTTCTGATGACTGCATTTGATTGATTTCAATAAATATTTTGATTCGTTGAACTAAACTTTTGTTCATCCGACCAAACTCGTTTCTTCGACTGAGCCAAAACTTTCAGTTCAACAGTTTTCTTGACGATACAAAATTTTCTGGTTAGATCAACAAAACTATTTGAATCCTCAAGCAAACATTTTTTTGCCTGTACAATAACAAAATTTTATTTTGCCTTTAATCTCATCAAACTTTTATTTAAAGCCATGGATCAATCAGACCACGTGACTAAATTATACATTAATTACCTTACGTTAGATAAATTTTTTAAATTACAAAACATCTTTCTGAAAATTTAGGAAGCATGACAAAAGACAAAGAAAAGACATAGGAAAAATTTTATAAAATAAAAAAGTTATCTCACATGAACTCTTACAGGGATTTGGTCACGTGGTTTGCTTGATCGATATAGTGATTTTTTAGTCCGTAAACTTTTGTCCATGCAAAATAAGATATCAAGTAAAAAATTTGTGAGGTCAAACAAAAGGCACTAAGGAAGGTCTTTCAACTTCCAGATTTTTAAAATTTAATAAAAATTTTTTTTTGAAATACATCTTTTTTATAATTAGAAAAATTCAAGAGTTGACACTTCTTTAGTGTCTTTTCTTTGATCTCACAAATTTTAGACTTGATACCTTATTTTGCATGGACAAAAGTTTACAGACAAAAGAATCACCATAACGATCATATGGTCTGGTTGATCCATGGCCTTAAAGGAATAAAAAAAGTATGCTGGTCATAATTTAATTTTAAAATTGCAAGCGAATATCAAAGGGTGAGGGAGAAATATCCAAACAGAAGAAAAAGAAAACTGAAACTTGTTCTCTTTTAAGTTACAATGTAAAACAAAAATACTGAGGTCATATGACTGAGTCTAGTTACCTTTGTTCTCAGTTTTTTCATTCGTATATTTTTTCTCGCAATAAAAAGGAGACATTTTTAAGTCTTCAGATAGGGCGACGAATTCGCTCCAATGTTACTACTTTCTTTCTACAATCTCTATCTCTATGTCTCGCCCTTTTTTCCTCTAAGGTAAAGTCAATAGTAACTCTGACCCTTCTATCTCTGTTATCTACTGCTTTCAAAAAAGCCTCTCTGTCGTTATTCTTCCCTCATTCCAGAGAAGAGGATCCACAATGAATCTTCTCAAGGGTTAAACGTACAGCAAACGGAGATTCGCGGTCGACATATCACCCCCTTCTTCCTTCTTACTCTAAAGCATTCGTAAATGAAGATTCTATCTTTTTCTCTTTTTATATCGCAAATCGTCCCAATAAGCCAATAATGCGAACCATCATAAGAGGGAAGGAAACTGCCTCAAGTTTTCAAGTATAAGGAAAATGTAAAAAAAGTGACTCGTTGGATTTTTAATGGCTTTGAAAGATTTATTGATACAATAAGTTATTTTAATAAAAAAGATATTTCATGTTTAAGTCGTAATAAGGAGGCTATAATAAAAAATGATTTGATGGAAAAACAATTTCCGTGTGAGAGGCTGAATGTGAATTACGTTACTACTGAAAGTAGAAAAACCCACTTGAGTCTGACTGTGGCTTCATTTTGAACTGCCGGGTAAAACCGGAATTTTCTCAACAATTTTTTAAGTAGTATTCCCTGTTTTAAATAGGAAACCTTTTTTTTAAATACAAATTAAAATTTTCCTATTATATATATTCATAGTAAAAGGAAAATTGTTGTAATAAGTTAAGGCATACAGAAGTTTACTGAAGAATTGATGTGTTTACTGCATTACGAATATTTTGGAAAAACGCCCAGAAAAATCTCCAGAGTGTAGTTTTCCGCGACAAATTTCATCCCTCGGGGAAATGTTTGCATAAATTTCTCAATGGTCTGATCTAATTCAGTTCGAATGTTGGATAACTTCCCAAAGTATAGAAAAATTGATAGGTCAATTAAAAAAAATTAATCAAAAAATACAAAAAAGGATTTAAACTACTAAAAAGCTAGACTAATAGTTCAAAAAAATTTTAGTACTTATATTTAGTCAGCCGCAGACCAGAAAGTTTGAACAGCGCCAGCTTAGCAACTAGAATATACTGAATAATTAAAATTCAAGTTACTTCGGTAACTTGTGATTTCACCACTCAAAAAAAATGTCTTTAAATTAAAAAAAGTTTTGTTAATTTAAAAAATGTTTCTTTGATCCAAAGAAATAGATTTGTTTACATTAAAGAAAATTTTTATGAATCAACAAAACTTTCTCCAATTCAAAGAAATTTTTTCATTCACCATATATCAAAGAAACTCTTTTCTCAGTCTAAGTTACTTCTCTAACTTGTGATTTTAGCAACTTGAAAACATTTTTAATATACTTTTTCCATTTTCTAGGGAACATAACATAAATAATCCACTGAACTCTCATAAACCAGAATAGTGAATGTACACTCCCACCTAATATCCAAACTATCCAAACTGGACCCGAACATAACCAGAATTTTTTCCACCCAGGTTCAAAGAGAAAAATATTTCGAAAGCAAAGAGAAATAAATTATTGGTGTCTATCCCTCAACCTGCCTTTTTTCCTCGACGAGTAAAAAAAATTGATTAACCCTTTATTTCCCTAGTGGCAGTGAAAATTTAAAATTTTGCTGACGCAACGTTGTATATCGTAATATCTACCTTCATAAAGTATGCGAAGGGTTCTAGGCCTAGTAGCGTTACGCAAAGCTTACACGTTCGTACACGGGAAAGTAGGTTCGCGACTCTGGGGTGGTTATGGACATATTAGGGGGCTGAAAAGAGACACCAATAAAGATATAGGGGTGAGAGTGAGAGAGAGGAGAATAAAGAGCTCCAGTGGTGAAATGGAAAGGGGCGAGATGCTTACGGGGGTGGGGTAGCTGAGTTTGGTTTGCAGGGTTAGGGTTTTGGGTATGGGTTCGACTTACCACCCCCGCCTACGACCCGCAGGGGCGGTGCTGCGCGAGGGGGTGTCCACGGATCAATACTCACTGCGAAAAGAGATGGCCAGCCTCACTCTCTTGATGATAGAAAAGGACAGACTTACTACAACTACAACTCGGCGAGTTTCAACTGTAGAAAGAGATCGTTAGCCTGTTTCTCTCAAGCTCTAGACAAGGATGAAATACCTCAACATCACAATGGAAGTGTCGCTGTATCCGATATATGAATGATATTAACAAGGGAATAATACAACGAGACTGAAAAAAATATGTTGTTAGATAAATAAAGTAGGGAATAAAGACAATTATATATTTAGGAGATTTTAATTAATATGTTATGCGTAATTATTATGGGAGTAGGATAAAAAATTTCATTTTAGGTACTTGTGCCAAAAAACAGGTCTTTGGAAAAAAAGTTTTCTTATGATTTTAAGTCTTAAAATCAGTCGTGTCTTATGAAAGAAAAAACATTATTTGTTGTTAATTAAAACTTACGAAAAATAATACTTTTAATGAGGTTTTTTGTAAAGGAATTCTTTCTTGCTGTCGCTTCTTAAGAGTTTTTTTTGATAAATTATTGGATTTTCATAAATTATGGTTAATTTTTTCGTGAAAAGTATTCTTTACAAGTCTAGTGTTTCCAAATTTAAAAAAAGTAAATAATCTTCAAATATAGTTTTTTTTTACATTCTCATAAATCTCTACTAATTATTCTTATAACTTTTGTTGATTAAACTAATATTAGGAAAGTTGAAGTATGTTGAAATTTGAAAAATGTCAATATACAAATTTCACTTTCCAGTTGAATTATAAGAGATACGAAAAAAACGTTATAATACAAAATTGATTAATACAAAAAGATCTACAAATTTGAATCATAATATTTTTTTATAAGATATGTATATTTTTGTTTTTAATTTAAAAAAATACTATTGAAAATCTGAAAATTCCATTTTTTAACAATAATATGTGAAATACGAAAAAACGTAATTTTGCAAATTTATTTGCCTAAATGAGGTCTACAAACTCTCAGTAGACATTTTTTGACAAGATGTATATTTTATGTCTTTATTTTAAATATCGAAAATCAAAAATTCCATTTTGTAACCAAATATGTGAGATACAAAATAAGCGTTATAATAAAAAATCGTTTGCCTAAAAACAATCTAAGAATTTTTTTCCTTGTTTAGATATTTGGAAAAAAATAGATTTTTTGTAATCATGTAAATTATTAGAAAGTTACAGAAAATCGAGCGCGAAGCGCGTCATGATGAGAATGTGTGCCATAAGTAAATTTAATTTCCTTTTCTATTTGAAATCAAAAACAAATTTAGTAACTTTGAGAATTTTTTTCAAGCATTATTTTAACGATTTCAGGCACTGAAAACTTTACTATCAAAGAATTTAGGCAAGTTATTTAGTAGAAAATCAAGATCGTGGGATTTTAATAAATTTGATCTGTCTATAAATCTTTTAAGGGTTTTTTTTTATTTTAAACTTTGATAGAAATTGATGAGATCTTGAGACATTGATTCTGTAGAGATTTTACAGAAGCGAAGGATTGAATGAAATTTCAAAAGATTGCGTAAAATGTGATATGGAATGTTGTGGTATTTCATACAAGAATAACGGCTTTTCATAATTGTTTTTCATTCTTTAATGTTTTTATTTTCATTAATTGCGGTGTGATAATTTCATAATTGCAAAGACAAAATACACAAATAAAACGATCTCTTCTGAATATTTGAAAAAAAATTTTCATTATTTAGTTTTGATTTTCAAGATTAATTGATTTAGACTAATTATGCCCAAACAAAAACAATAAACCATTTTTAGTCGAATTGATCTATTTTTATCAAATTTCGTTATTCCTAATGCAGACACTTGGATTTTATAAAAATTTCATAAAAAACGATTTTAAAAGTTTTTATGGAATTTTCTTTTCCAATTTCCAATCTCATTTTGAATTCCATTCTTTCATCTTTGTGAAATTAATATCAATTAAAAGCTTAAATCATTCGAGTATAAATTTCACATCATTAATAATACAGAACACGCTCGAACAAAAATACAGATTTAAATGAATCAAAAATATCATAGTTTCATTCATCGTGAATTAATGAATGCATTCATATGTATGATAAAGCAGAAAATTCATCTATGATTTCAAAACCTCATACCTCTATCTAAATTTTCTAAAGATTTGATACTTCATTCATGTTTAGCCTTGGAGAGAATAATATTGAGTTAATGAAATATTACTTCCAAGTTCCAACACAATTCGAGATACTTTTAAAATTACATAAATCACTGCCATTTCAACTAATCCTGAGTATCCATAGAATGCAAATGAGTACGTAGACATCCAATCTATCTGGCTGATTTAGGCGATCAAGGTTCACGGCACTTTGACAACCTAATGAAAATGGCGAGATGGAAGGGGAAAATAGGTGAAGCAATTGAAAGTAATCGACAAAAGCTACACAGAATCGAGGCATCACAATCATTCATGGAATACCTGTGGCTCAATCCATACCAAACAATTTGAACTCCGAATAGGACGTACTTGTGGCTTTAAACTGTTGTCGTTTAATGGACCAATCAGAGCAATGCCTTATTAAAACTATTAATTCGTTAAAATTGAAATTTAAACATTTTTTAACAGATTATATGTAGGATTATTCAAATATGTAAACAATTATTACAAATGGGAAAACAGTTAACTTAAGATCTGATATTAAAAGCCTCAGTATTATTTACCATGACGTCATAGAAACGTTCAAATAGACATAAAATTTAAATTAAACTGTTACCAATGATATTATAGAAATTCAATGATAATTCTAACATACGAGTATAGCAAAATGTAGTTGTTTGACACAAAATATTAAACTACACATATTTTCAATTTTAATGAAATAGATAATATATTAAAAAACAAAAATGAACTAATTTTAAATTAAACAACTTTGAATAAAATAAACAATTGAAAAATAGTGCAACAATTTAAAAATGAATGAAAACCTACAATGAAACTCCGAGATTTCCACATAACTCCAAATTAGCAATGAAATATCCTACATTAATATATATAAATGTTAATAATAATTTTCATTTTTAATAATATATAAAGAATTTGAAAATCTTTCTGTGGAAAAAATGACGCTTTCGACTGCGCTGGGATACGAGCCCAGGTCTTTCGATTGCCGGTCGACTGCTCGGCAATCGAAAGACCTGGGCTCGTATCCCAGCGCAGTCGAAAGCGTCATTTTTTCCACAAAAAGATTTTCAAATTCTTTAAATATTGAATTTATTTGCATTATTTGCGATATAAGAGTTTGAAATTGTCTACGAGGACACCTGTCGACAACGTATCCTATCTGATACGCGACTAGTGATCCTCCGATAATGTAGGCAGTGACAAAAATTTCAAACTCAACTAATTAATTTAATAATATACAATATCATAGGAAAAAATGTTAACAAAATAATATTTTTGAAAACACGGTTTCGTAACAAAATGCATTGAATACAATGAAACAAATTTCAAGAGTTTTTAATATATTTCAAGAGCTAAGAACACAAATTTAACAAAAACTGCAAAATTGATCTATAAATAACTAAAAAACTTAAGGGGATCCGCTACCTTTAATATTTTTTTTTGAGTTTAGACCTTCCATATAATTTTTTTATGTTTAGTACCTTTATTTAGAACTTTTGAGATGTAACCTTTATTAAAGGTTTTGGTTTTTTTTTAATTCCAGCAGCTTTATATATATTTAAACTATAAATTTTGAGTTTTTTGGGGCATTTTTTTGACATTTTTTTACTTTGAATAACTTTTCTTTTAGCCAATTGCCATGATTTTTTTTTATTTTGTTCCTTATAATGTGCAGAAAATTTTTGGGTATGGAAAGCACTGTAGCTAAAAAATATAACTACGTAATTTTTATTCATATTTTTATTAAGTTTTTTATTTTATTTTATTTGTAACTTTTTTCAGTCATGTTACCTTATTATCCATACCCAGTAAGTTGCTACATATTGTAAGGAAAAAAATAAAAAAAAAGATTCATGACAATTGGTTAAAAAACGAAAAAGTTATTTAAAGTAAAAAATGTCAATAAAATGCCCCAAAAACTCAAAATTTTTAATTTAAAAATACATAATATTTTTAAACGTTTGCAGGCGTCTAAATATGTTTGAAAATTTTTTTAAATGTTTCAAAATGACGCATCTAATTTGGAACCATTCAAATCCTGGTATGTGCGACTTTTACAACTTCTTCAATGTTGCTAAACTTTTCCACTGGATTACAGTTTATCTACAGAAAATCAAAATTTGCTTCACGTGTGAAAAAAGGTTTTAATGAACGAAACATGAACATAAAATATCCGAGAGAGGGGTTTTCACATTCATAGGTCAATTGTTAAGTTTTCTCTACGAAGAAGCGAAGTTTTATCGCTTCGCGTTGCAAGAGCAAGTGGCATTTTCCATAAAACTTTTACCAATTTCAGCGACAACACAATACGTGTATAGAGCCTTGATAAAAATTCAATGGATCAGAGACTAGGTCGGATTTTCATTAAAGTGACTGAGTTTGCTTGTTAAGTAGGTCACTCTTTCATTTATAATCTGAATTCTCCAGAGATCAATCGAAAATTCTACATGGAAATAAGCTGCATTATTAATGTACTGGAAATTTATAAAGTTAAAAATACCCCTACAGAGATTGTTATAGATTTATCCCCTGATAAAAAATGGTCCTTTGGCTCCTGACTGGACATTTTTCATCCAGATGACTCCAGTCATTAAATTTCTGTCTTTGAGTTTAGTTTTGTTATTGTTGCAAATATGATTGCTACAGGACATGTTATCAATTTTGTAATAATCATACTATTTATACTCTAGCCAGTAGTAAAATTCCTAATTTTCGAATCCAAAGAATTCTTGAAGGAAGGCGTCGACAATAAATAGATACAAAAACAAAAATCCAAATTTCTGCAAAATTTTAACAATATACATGACTTTTTTCTGTCCACAGGAAATAAATTGAAGTGATTTTTGTTTTGTTTTGTGTTTACAGTTTAAAGAGTGTAATTTCTACACTTCGGCTGACAATGGAACGCGTTTCTGGCAAATTTCAAGAACTGGAGTGGAAAGAATGCAGGAAAAAAGCGAAACAAGAAGAGGAAGGAATTTTAATTTCCATTCTATTAGTTCATTTTTCGCATTGGAATTAAAGCTAACACACTTTTTTTTTAAATTTGCTACTAAATAGAAAAATATTGATTCGACTGAATCTGAAACCCGCAGAAGTACTTCTTTCACAATTTTTGTTTCACACAATAGCTGTAGTGCAATTGTTTATTTTTATTAAAGTATAAATTTAAAAATCTGCTCGCTTCGCATGCCCTTTTTCATTGCGCGCTTCGCGTTCGGTCTTATATTCTTCACATACAATCAATTTTATTTCTTGTAATTTGACACTGAAGCTCAAATCTTATTATGACACTCGCGCTCGATTTTCTGTATAGATTTCTGAAACTTTCAATAATCATAACATACATCTCATCAAAAAATGTCCTACTAACAATTTGTAAACTTCATTCAAGAAAATAATTTTCCATCTCAACTTTTTATTCGTATCTCACATATTTTGTTTAAAAAATCTAATTTTCGATCGTATTTTTCAAAATTGAAACAAAAAATATACATTTTATTAGAAACTGTATAAGACAAAATTTGTAGACCACATTGAAGCGAACAATTAAGCATTCTTACGTTTTTTTCGTATTTCACATATTATTGTTAAAAAATGGAATTTTTTGATTTTCAATACTATTTTTTTTTTAATTTAAAAGAAAAATATACATCTTATAAAAAAAAATCTTCTCATATTATGAGAATGTAAAAATAATGGAGAAATCAGGCGGGAAATTTGAATTACACTTTTTTATTATTATTTACTCTAACTTATCATTAATTTTCAGAAAGTTTTAGCTTTGAGTTCTTAATTGTCTTTAAGACGTTTCGAAAAGCTGGGAAACACTGGAAAATGGCATAAGGAATTAATTACATTGTACAAGAGGCTTGATAGCATCTGTAGCTTTCAATGGAACGATCGTTTACGCCCAACGATCCATTTCAACCCATTGCTTCTCTCTTATCCTAAAGGATGAGGTAGGGGAGGGTTAGTATGGTGAATACTACCACGTCCTCAATTCTAGAATGGAATTGCATTGTTCTCTCAAATGCAAAAGCTTTTCGAGTTTGAAGTTGGTGTTCCAACTTTCAACTCTTCTTTTTCCAATCAAGTTTCAATTTTTGAAACTAAATTCGAACCCGTATCACTACGAATTCAAATTCATCTTAACGTCCAAACAAAAGTATAATTCAAAATTTTAAAGTTCGAAACCGTTCGAACCCTCAAAATACAAAAAACGACCAAATTTAAACCAAAAAATCTGCCCGCTTCGCGGGCACATTCTCATCGCGCGCAAGTTTGAGCGCGCCTAGGGCGCGCGATTCGATCGTCGCGCTTCGCGCTCGGTCTTGTACTCTTCGCATACATTTAAGTTTATTTCTTATATTTTGATACTGAAGCTCAAACCAATTTTATAATAATATTACAGATGATGTGAATTACACATTTTCTCAAAGTCACTCAATTTCTTTTTGAATTTAAGTGAAACAGGAAATTCAATTTACTTAAGGCTCTATCGGCCTTAAGGAACACATTCTCATCATGACACTCGCGCTTCGCGCTCGATTTTCTGTATACATTTCAGTATAACTTTTTAATAAATTACATGATTAAAAGAATTTACTTTCTTCCACATATCTAAAAAGGAAAAACAATCGTAGACTTTATTTAAGGAAACGATTTTTCAGAACAACGCTTATTTCGTATCTCACATATTTTGGTGAAAAAAATCGAATTTTTTCAATATTAAAAATCAAAACATAAAATATACATCCTGTCCCGAAATTTCTTTATGAGAATTTGTAGACCTCATTTAGGCAAACAATTTTCCATCTAAATGTTTTTTTTGTATCTCACATATTTTGTCTAAAAAATGGAATTTTTAAATTTTTATCGTATTTTTTGGAATTGAAACGAAAAATATATCTTTTATCAGAAACTGTGTCAGACAAATTTTGTAGATCTTTTTGAAATGAACAACTTTGTATTCTTACGCTTTTTTCGTATTTCACATATTTTGTCTAAAAAATGGAATTTTTTCATTTTTATCGTATTTTTTGGAATTGAAACGAAAAATATATGTTTTTTCAGAAACTGCGCCAGACAAAATTTGTAGATCTTTTTGAAACGAACAACTTTGTATTCTTACGTTTTTTTCGTATTTCACATATTATTGTTAAAAAATTGAATTTAGGATTTTCAATAGTTTTTTTTTAAATTAAAAAGAAAAATATGCATCTTATGAAAAAATGTTACAATTCAAATTTGTAGGTCTTTATGTAGAAAATAATATTGTATCATAACGTTTTTTCGTATCTCGTATAATTTAACTGGAAAATGGAATTTTGATATTGACTTTTCTCGAATTTGAATATGCTGTAACATTTCTAATTTTGATTTAATCAAAAAATGTTATCAGGATAATTTGTAGAGATTTATGAGCAATATCAAAAACCAGTATTGAAATTTTTGATTTTTTCAAAAAGTTATTTTCAAAAACACAAAAGTAGTGCTCAATATCTCAATTGTGATAGGATGTGGCTGGTTAACGAACTTGTCCTTACTTTTTCGGCTCCGATAAAGTGTGCCAAAGCTCAATTCAATCTGATAATTCTATCGAGAGTTATGCCGCACACGACCTACAGACAGACAGACAGACAGACAGACACTTTCGTAAAAACCCTTTTTTCTGACTCAGGGGGTCTCAAAACGTAAAGATTTGATGAAAATTTCGAAAGTCATTTTTCACATAAAACCAATACCTTCTCATCCATGATGAGAATGTAAAAAATGTCCTAAGATCAATGATTATGAGAAACCAACAAAAAAGGAGGAAAGAAAAAAGAAGGCCACTTTCCAAAACCCCTTCGCTCTTTTTCTTTCTTTCATCCTTTTTCGTAATTTTTGATATGTATAAGTTTGTTTACAGATCTTTAATTCAAATTACAAAAATACGCTGTTAGAATTGTTCTGAAATTTACAAAACTTTCAAGTTACAAATGTAGTTTTCAGGAAAATGTTTTTTAAATTTGCTACAGATTAATTATAATTTTTCCCCAAATTACGAAACTGTACCAAATTTTTCTAAATTTATCTTGAAATTACAAAACTGTTAGAGAATTTTTAGTTACAATGTTACTTTATAGTAAATTTTACAAGAAGTTCACTTTACAGAAAATTTGTTGATTGAACTGATTTTTTTTTTAAATCCACTAAAATGTCAAATTGTAAAAATAAATACCGAACTTCCTGCTAATTTTACGAATCAATTTTCCGCGTGTACCAATTTGTTATAATCTTACTAAATTATAACCTTATAAAGTAACAATTACGTGTTTTGGAAAATTCCGGCAGAAATTTCCAACAGTCAAGCTTAGTAGAATTAATTTTATAATTATCTATGAGAATACTTTAGTGACCAGTAGAATGACAAATTTCATTAATTGTGAAAAATAATGATGAAATGTAACTTCCTGCGCATAGAAATGATTGGTTGACGGAGTCAGACGTATCTACCGTAAAAGATTTGCTGTGGTTATACGTTGTACTCATATACCGGTTATATGTCGTATCATGGTGCGAATCATAAATGAAACATAAATGATTACTTGAATTACGTGCTGCACGCGAAAGTCCTCTGCACGCTTCCATTTATCTACATCTCTTCCGCAGTGTCGTACGAAGTAACAATGAAGACCCGTATACAATTCGTTAAGCGCAAATACCATTGCCCTTCTATAATTTCCAGAATCGTCTATCCCCATAAATTTCCAACAATATAAAATCATACTTTATGCAAGTCTACGGTACCGTGCAAAATTAATTACTGGTACTGAATTTCGTTTTAGCGAAATCTGCTCGTATTATAAAATATGGCGCACCCTATCACATTCGCCCCCATTCAATCACACATGCTGTCATATCTCCCATAGGTACAATAATTAATCTTTCCTGAAAATCAATTTAATTACTTATACTTCCAACGATTATTTATTTTTGAATTTTCAAATTTTAGGTGGAAAAAAATTATATCATAGAACCTAGGATTTGATAGCTTTCAAGTATATATCTGGACTAGAAATCCAAAATTCTAGAAATTTAAAAGAGATTCGATTATGGTGATTTAAATATTTTTAACAAAAATGTTACCATATAGTTGTTAATAATATAAATTCTATTAATGTCCTATACTATTAAAAATCTTATTAATTTTAATAAACGTTAATATACAAGTGGTAAATTAAAATTAATAGATTTTTATATTATGAATAATTAATATACATTCATATTAAATTTAATAACTTTTCAATCAAAATATATTAAAATTAACAAACATTATTAAAATATATACGCATGTGTATTAAAATTAAAATTTGTTTTGAAAACGTTAGAAAACCATCCACATTTTGAATAATTGGGACAATAATTAAATATTCTTTTATTGGAGAAGGATTGAAATATTTCACACAAAAATTTTTTAGTTTGATTATTTCTTCAATGTAACTTTTTAACTGTTTATTTTAAAATTGTAATTATCACATTTTTTCTCCGTTTCAGCTTAGAATAACGTATTTATTTCATTCAATAGTATGGACTGAAAAATAATTGCAAATTCAGATAATTACCTCATGGAAAAACAGGTCTCGATAAATCACCAATTATTCGAAAATGACGGATTTTTAATAAATGTGAGCTTACTTTTCCAAAAAGAAGAATATTCACAATTAAATCGCATCCGATTCTTGAAAATAAAAGAACTAATGACACATATAGTTATTTGTTCAAATTTTGTATTTAAAAAAAAATACGTATTACTGATTTTAGGCATTGATAAATTAGTTTTTAAAATTTTGACTCGATCAAATTGTCGAAAATGTTTCCCCTTGGAAAGTAAGCTTTTACACTGAGAAAACAGTTTTGTGAAATCAACAAAAATTTTTTGTTAGTATTTAGCTAAAAAAATTCTTTTGTTGTGCCAACAAAACATTTTGCTGTATCAATCAAATTTTGTTACTTAAACAAAATGTTTTGTTGGGACAACAAAATATTTTGTCAAGGCAACAAAAAAAGATTTGTTGGATAAATTTTTTTCTCAGTGTATTTATTGAAATCTCATAATTTTTGAAAAATTAGTAATTAGCAGTGTTAAAAAAAGTGAAGACAACAATCATAGTTTCTAAATAAATAATTTAGTATATTCAGAATTCATTTAAAAATAGTACATTATGCAACTAGGGATAAAAAAGTTTATTTTGCGAATAAATACTTTTCCCTTGTTGCACACGATTTTTTTTCCATTCGGGGGTCAAAAATGGATTTTTTTGCCCCGCAGGGGGAAAAAAGTACACTTTTTGACCCGCTGGTAGAAAAAATAATTTTTTCCCCTAAGAAAAATTTCATTAATAATTTCTAATTAAATAATCGTATATCACTTTTGAATAACATTTTAATAATGTAATAACCTCCAAAATTTAAATATTTAGTTACTGATAACTTCTAATAAACAATAAAAATAAAAAATTTACAATAAATCAGAATTTTTGTCTCTATTCCAAAAAATAAAATCTGCCTTGTCTTCGCTAATCAAATTTTCAATTTTTACGTCTTTGAAACCTAAAATGATACTTGAATTCCAAAATTCAAATTATCGAAATTGAATCATATAAAGTAATTTCTCAACAAATGTAATTTAATAGGTATAAGATGTCTTCAGCTTCCCTTCGAAATAAAAATTTTAAGAGCAAAGAAAAGAATGCAATTACGTTAGACACTTAAAGGGCTCTGCAATTCAAGACTCCTGGTTTACCTTTGATTTTTTTCCTTTTTTTTCTTATCTCCGCTGGTTTATCGGAAAAGTTTCGTGATTCAATGGATTTATCGCCCTGGGACTGGTTCGAGTATTAGACCCATTCCGTACCATCCTCAGGACAATTCAGAAACCCTATGTAATCACACCATCAGGTTGTTTTCCCTTCTTGACATTTGAATCTTTCATTTATCTTTTTTTTTTAAGTTCGATTCACATCGAACAAAATAAAACTTTAGATATTTATTTCTTTACAAACTCATGTGTAGACTCAGAAACAAGTTTATTTGGTTCAAACAAAATTTCTTTGGATCAAAAAAATGTGTGCATTGCTATAGGGTGAAAGAAAAGTATCTTTGTCTCAGAGAAATTTCTTGGTTGTTTTTTTCATTGAAGTAAAGAAATAAATGTCTACGCAGTCGCATAGTACGTAATGTGACTCACATGAATATTTTCTTGAATTAAAAGAAAAAATTGTCTTCCTTCAAAGATAATAAAATTAAATAAATTATTTCTTAAGTTTTCGCCAGTAAAAAGGCTAAAAACGTAATTTATTAAAATCAGATAAATTTATATTTGTTCTAAAGGTGTTTTTACTTCAAATTGAAGAAATAAAGTCAAAAATTCGATTACTTAAATTTAAATAAAACTTTTTTCTGGGTGTATACACTGTAAAAAAAATTTCGGAAATTTTTCCGAAAATAGTAGGACAGCTTAAAATACAAATGGGTCGTAAATTTTCTCAAAGATATATAGTCGGAAATATTTCCGACATAGAACTGGAAATAGTTTCTACTGTTTGGTCGGAGAAATATCCAGTTTATTCGGAAAGTACGATATATTTCATAATTTAAGTGGAAAAAGATCCAAAAAAAGTGAACAAATTTCCGTTTTTGTGGAATAATTACCGCTTTTCATGGGAAAAATTTCATACGACTTGGGAGATTTGAGAATGTTCTCGACTTTTTGATATATTTCCTAATAGTTCGAAAATAATTCCGAAAATTCGCTCAATTTTCCTCAAATCTATGAAATATTTCCACTTTCTGTAGGAAAATCTATGCTTCCTAAGGATTTAGGAAAAATTTCCTAATACATAGTAGAAAAATTTACCGATATTTTTTACAGTGTATTGTTTTACTTCTCAAAGACTTTATTTTTCGATAAACGCAACTGTAACCTGACTTAGTTACTATTTCTCCAGTATCTTTTAACTTTATTTTTCAGTTACTTTTTCGTTACTTTGTATTTTTTGTATATTTCATTCCTGATTGCTGTTTATAACTACGAACAGACTCCGAGGAAAGTTTTTCAAATATATTATAAGTTGTTGAATTTGATCAGATATATAAAGTTGAAATATATATTATCCACTTATCGAAACACATTACGTATTTTTTATTTCATGTAAAAAATCATTTCATTTGAAGACCAAAAAAATTGTTGAATATATATATTAGATTGTAACTTCAAAAAATACGAAGTTTCGAGATTTGAAAAATAATTGACAATTAAAAACATTGATAATATAACTATTAATAAATTTCATATAATGTTCCAAGTTTCCAAAACGAAACTTTCTTTCGACGTGTGAAAAGCATGTGTCGATTTACGAATTTTATTGAACAATTCCCTTTTGAAGATCTCTTTCAAGTCAGAAAGACACCAATGCAGATGAAATGTGAATTGAAATGCAAAAATTTGTAGTTTTGCATAACAGAATTACAATTCCCCTGACTTTTGAGTTACAATATCTCCCTCGAGTAATCCTTCAAATTAGTAATTATTCTGAAGCAACGATCTGAACCAGGGAATCCACAATCTTACATAGCCTAGAGGCATCCAAATTACAATTTCGTCCCTAGGACTCAACATTGCCAAATTTTCAGTGAATTTAACTAGCAGCACTAATTAAACCTCAAATGAAGGTCATAAAACACAGGACAAAACTCTGTTTCAACAACGAACAACAGTCTAGCCACTCGGTCGGCGGTTGGGAAATCACGGGTGTCAATTATGGTCCTTGATAGTCCCCACATAATTGGTTGAGTCGGCCAATCAAAGGCCATTGAATCTACCACTGAATTTGTCTCTCTATCTCTTATTTTTTCTGATCGACTCTCAACCTTTACCCTCCAATTTTTCCCGATGAAATGCCTTTTTCTGGTACATGAATCGATGTTTGCCAAACTGTGGGGAAAAGTCCTTCCATTTGTGGAGGGAAGGTAGATTATAGAAACGAAGGGGTGAAGGAGGTTGCAGGTTGAAGTTGGGATGAAGGTGGCTAGGGGATGGAGTTTGTTCAGCAACGAGTTTCAAGCTTAATCGCGTTTCTAGATCGTTCAGACGTTCCCTTTTCTTCCCTTTATGTTCTACAACCGCATCACCATTTGCCCGCGTGCCTTTACCTGCCCTAAAATGCCCTCTTGCAACCATTTCTGCAAGAACTCCAAACCCTCAACATTATCTAATTAATGGTCGAGGGTAATAATCTTGCTGAAAGGCATAACCAACTATTCGATGTGGTCGAAGTAAGTTACTCATATGATCCACTCTGCTTGAAGTACATGACATAACTCTCTACTGTATAATACATATATTCATATGTATATATATATATATATATATCTTGCCTAACAGTTCTCAGGGGTAAATAATATAATTTTACAGAAAGGGTAGTAAACGCCGGGATAACAGCAAACTCTGGCATATCGTTTCAAGTATGCGGTCGTATATGAGAAAATCTACAGAATTTTTAACTTTTGAGGATCCAGGTATAAAACCAATGAATCGAGGAACTTAGCGACATTACGATGATGATTTCTTAAAGCAAATGATAAATTAAACACATGCTAAAAAGAGCATTCTTTAAATCCGAAGGCATCTGGCGAATTTCGGGCTGCTTAAAATTGCATTCATAAAAAAGGAAAATATTTTCGGAATATCGGAAAAAAACTTTTTGATTTGGACGAAGCGAGCTGCGCGCGATGAGAATGTGCCCGCGAAGCGGGCACATTTTTTTATATAAAAAAGGGTCACAAGTATGTTTTTTACTCTGTATCATCTAAACGCCTTAGTTCTTACAGCTATATTATAACTAAGTAGCGATAATTAAAATTTTTATTAAAACTTACAAAATCCGATTACATTGAAAGAAATGCTTGGGATTTATCAGCCATATGAATATAGCTGAATGTTTTCAAGTAATTCAATAAAATATATTTGAAAGTTGACCAAAAATATTGCTGCAATAGTAATTGAAATGGTTGGAATACACATACAGGCTGAACTAATACAAGCAAACCTTGGTTTTCGGTAAATCTCCAATATAATATAGGTCAAGGAACCACAATTATGTCTGTATCGTCGAATTTCTTTTTTCAGTGTATAGTCGGTCCGTTTTGTAGCCGGGACTATTTTCATGTATTCCCACATTGTATTGATCTTATAATAGAAGTTACCAATACGTTTTTGTAAAACTTAATAATTGCGTTAATTGCTATTACTATTTGTCCAGTTTAGTTACTACAAAAATATATATTTTTTTGACATCACGGAAAATAGTTGTATCAAAAACTATTTCAATATCTTAATCAGAAACTGATGAACTTTTTCATCCGTACATGATTAAAATAGTAATTCCAACTTTGAAAAAAATGTTAAATTCATCATTCTATCTATTTTATTTTGGTTAAAGTCGATGGAAACTTTCTTAGGTTAGAATTGCTTAGGAGAAAAACGTTTTTAATTATGGTTTTTCAAAATGTAACAAAGGATGATAATTGTTGACATATTTTTCATCACAAACTGCACAACAGTTTACAATTATACTTTAAAATTACCATGATTTAATTCTTCTCATTTTGATGAAGAACAAAAGCAAAATTTTAAGTAATCAATGTATATGACGATTTCAAAACGATTTACAACAGTTCATAAGCAGAAAAAATCTAATTAGTCTGTACAATTATTTCTTGAAGTTTACTATCATCAAAGATTTATGATCACGCGAAATATTACATATGAAAATAAAATAATTACTTTTCTCAAACTAAATGAATTTGATCAATTTTACAAAAAAAACTAGTAGCATACTTAATTCCATAGACTTTTGAGCATTGGTAAGTTTTATAAAATTTTTGGTACTGCTTACTAAAAATAAATAGTTGTGACCCTTTATTAGTCAGCACAACTAATAGGATTTCTCTCAGTGCATATTGTAAGTTCTTATATTACAGGTAAAAAATAACTGAATTTAAATAACGATTAATTACATTTAAAAAAGAATAGACTAATTTAATTAATTCTCTTAGAAATTATAGTTTTAAATTACATTCAGGGTATTTAGCAATCACTTGAAAAAAATCTAATTCTATTGTGTTTTCTATCAACACATAAAATATGCATTTCTGGAGGAAGAAGACGCTAGGATTATTTTTAGAGGAAGATTATTAAAAAAAAGAGAAAAAGGCAGATTTTTAAAATTTCTCAGGAAAGCGACAAAATATTCGCATTTTTGAATCCCGATAGCTCCTTCACCAATGTCAACAGTTAAGAAAAAAACGATATCCAATTTCACACTTTTGTTTAGGCCTACATTAATAGATTAGGTAGAGGAATTCGAAAATGCAAAAAAATGCATTTCAACAATTTTGCGCCTTATCCCCTTTTGACCACTAGGCCTTCAAATAATGAACGGTCTGAAGGTTATTCCAAAAATAATTAACTAAAATAGATATTTTCTACGAGAGAGACCTTCTTTTCTCATTGTTTACGTCTCTCTGGCGCAGGAAATCAATTGTCGTTAATAATTTTCAAATCACTAAATTTTGCGATTGCATTTATTAACCTAGTCTGGTTGATGCATGGCCTTAAGCAAGTGAAAATAATTTCTTTAATTAATTATGCCTGTGTACATTTGGTTAAATCACGCAGAAATTCATTTGAACTGAATTGGATAGCTTATTATTCCACATACAATGTATGCAATATGTACGAGACGATCTATATCAATGCCACTGATTCGATAATTGAAACAACACTTTTACGCTAATTGATCTTTCATCATTTCGACACTCGCATGCATTTGTACATGCATACGTAATTGAAAAATTAAAAACTTGACCTATGCACTTCAAATCAATTTTTCTTTCCATTTCGACTCTACTAAAAAGTAATCCTTCGTTAAGAAAGAAATGGACACTAAAACGTTTCACCGAGGGATAGCACCGGAAATTACTTGTTGCTGGTAATTCAAGCAGTTGGCATAACTTACTCCCAGATACAAAATACAGATACTGTCAAATAAATTGGTGAGGTAAGGATTAGGTCAGAGAATTTCACACACTTGTCACTTCCCTATTTTAAATCCCGTAACTCATTCACGTATATTAATAATATTATTTCTGCTTGTATCCGCCATCTTTAGACTTTTTATTTTTGAGTTTAGATCTTCCATATAATTTTTTTTATGTTCATTACCATTATTTAGAAAGGTTTCGGGGTTTTTCAAAAATTTCAGCACCTTTATGGTTGATTACCACCTTGAAATTTTTTAGTCCTTTTATTGAATTTATAATATTAGAGAAAAATGTTCCTTTTTCCGGAAAAAAATTTTAAAATATTAAAAATATCTTTTTTAGTAAGAATTACTGTAGGTTAGAGTTCAATACAGTTTTTCCAAGTTTACTCCTTAAAAATGATCGAATTCACCGTAAAAAAATTTAAAAATATAAAAAATATCTCTTTTAATAACAATTACTGTAGGTCAAAGATAAATGGAGTTTTTTCCAAGTTTACACTTTAAAAATGATCGGATTTTAAGGAATAGTAGCTAATATTCATTTTTTTGACATTTTTGACTTTGAATAACTTTTTTGATTGTCATGATTCTTTTTTCATTTTGTTTCTTATAATGTGCAGCAACTTTTTAGGTATAGAAAATAAGGGAGCATGACTGAAAAAAAAAGTTACAAATAAAATAAAATAATAAAAATATCACAAGATATTTTTTAAAAAATTTTGTAGTTATTTTTTTAGCTGGAGTGCTTTCCATACTCAAAAATTTGATACACATTGTAAGGAACAAAATGAATAAAGAGTCATGAGAATTGGTTAAAAAACAAAAAAGTTATTCAAAGTCAAAAAAAATTTTAGTCTAAAAATACATAAAGGTGCTGCAATTTAAAAAAAAAACCCAAAGCCTTTCTAAGTAAAAGTACTAAACATAAAAAAATTGTTATGAAAGGTCTAAACTTAAAAAATAAAAATATTAAAGGTGGCGGATCCCTTTAAGCACATAAACCTGCTTTTTTGTGAGTTATGGTTAATGTGCGAAGAAACTACAACAACTCACTATGTGGAATGCGGAAGTATATTTTAGCAAGAAGGAAGTGACGACCTGATTTTAAACGTACGTAGGCACACGTCGCTGAAAAATTGTGACAACAAAATGCACCATGACCACCTCAAGCATATTTTTACTTTCTTCGCGGATATATTTGACCCCTTAGGGGGATATCTAGTTTCATCCTGTTTCCTTCTGGATGGATAGCCACAGTAGTACAGGACCCACTATATCAAATAATAGAATATTAAATTACATTGACAAAAGAATAAGAAAGGAAGTCAAAGATTATTTCCAGAAATGCGGAAATATATAAGTAGCTGGAGACACATGCATAAAATAAATAACGCTGATGCGAATATTATCGTCGATTCAGCCTTTTCCGATTTCGTGCAAAGCCACACAATCACATTTATTTTTTGGTTATGACTCGTACATTTTTCTATTTCATTCGTTAAAATTGCTTTGCTTTGAATTAAAACATTTAATTGAAAAATTGTTTAAAATGCTGTAGCGGAAAAAAGTGCAGTACGACAGAAAAGAAGATAGGATTCTATCCAATTTAATACATTGAAAAAATCCGTAAAACACAGCACGCAAAATTAAAGAAAATTAATTAAATTGTAGAAACAAAAAAAACTACTTTTTGTGACGATTTCAACTCTAATCTTGATAGTATTAAATAATGAGTTTTTAAACTTTTAAACTTGAATATTATATTTCAACAGCTTTTAATAATTAAATGTTAAAAATTGTGATAACTGCTATTAAAGAATGGATAGGCAAACTTATTTAAGGGGATCCGCCACCTTTGACTATTTAGAAAGATTTTGGGGGGTTTTAAAAATTCCAGCACCTTATGAATTTTTAAACTAAAAATTTTGAGGTTTTTGGGCATTTTATTGACATTTATGATTTTGAATATCTTTTTCGTTTTTCAACCAATTGACATGATTCTTTTTTTTCATTTTATTCCTTATAATGTGTAACAACGTTTTCGGGTATGGAAAGCACTCTAGCTAAAAAGATAACTAGAAATTTTTTTCTTCATACTTTAGGATATTTGTGTTTATTTCTTTTTTTTTATTTGTAACTTCTTTTTCAGTCACGTTACCTTATTTTCCATACACAAAAACTTGCTACACATTGTGAGGAACAAAATAAAAAAAATCATGACAATTTGTTAAAAAACAAAAAAGTTATTCAAAGTCAAAAAATGTCAAAAAAATGCCACAAAACTCGAAATTGTTAGTTGAAAAATACATAAAGGAGCTGGAATTAAAAAAAAAATCCAAAACCTTTCCAAATAAAGATACTAAGCATAAAAAAAGTTATATGAAAGGTTTGAACTCAAAAAATAAAATTATTTTTTTTGAACGTTTTTGAACGAAGTTTTGAACATTCATTGAATGATGACCAAATTTTCTCTTTCAAAACAAAATTAATTATTATGTCTATATTCAAAGCCTTTCAAATATACAGTCTGTTATTAAATATACCCAACTTTTTAATTTAATTGGAGAGAAACCAATCATTTAGATTCAAAAAAAATATATTTTTCATCGTTGAATGCACGTTTAAAACTGTGAGTACATGATATTATCTTTTTTCTACATTTGGAGAAGTTTTTTACGAGAAAAGGCTAAATTATTATGAAAAGTATTCAAATTTTGTAGGAAAAATCGTCCACCTACTTAAGACGTGCTTAAGTGCATGTCAACATAAATAAGTGTGCAAGAGTGCTTCTCAGCATCTGAGTTTTAGTAATAACGAAGACCTAGCTATAAAAGTTTTCTCATAAAAGATTCATCATTCTTTTATCTTGATTATAATAATATAATTTCTTGGCGTAAAATGGATCTTTTAAAGCTTGAGTAATTTCATGCAATAACAACATCGAGTAATTGAATATTGACTGGTACGATTTGAGTAAAGAGATTACCAATGCCTTATGAGATGAATTAAGGAGACTCAAGAAATTAATAACTTGTTCCTCATTTGCAATTAACCTTATTAGAATATTTTTCTAACTTCATGTTCTTGAGTTAGTTATGTCAAAAGACAGGTCTCTGGAAAAAAAGTTTTTCTATGATTTTAAGGCTTGAAATGATATTAGCCGTATCTTATGAAAGAAAAAGCATTATTTTTTATTTAAAAAATTTAAAATTTACGATATTATGGCTTTTTCCAGGGAAAATATGTTCTGTAACTCTACTGTTTTCAATTTTAAAAAGTAGAGTTTTTAGTAACTAAAATCATTAAAAGAATTTGAAAAAAAAAGATTTAAAAAAAAATAATTATATTTGAAGATTTTTTACTTATTTTAAAAATTAGAAACAGTAGAGATGTAGAGAATATTTTCGCCGAAAAAATAAGCCATAAATATCTAAAAAAAAATTTTTAAATTGATAAAAAGCGATGGTAAGAAAACATTCTATTACAAAAAATATTATTAAAAGTATTATTTTTCGTAAATTTTAAATTTTTTCCTAAAAAATAATGTTTTTTCTTGAGTTAAACATGACTGATGACCTAATTTTTGCAACAACTACCTTAAACTAATTTCTTAAATGGATCATATGAAAAAAAGAGATTATTTTGAAAGAAAAAAATTTGAAACATAAAAAAATAATGCATTTAACAAATTTTATTTTTACCCGAACTTTTTTTCTTATCGCTTCATACCAAATTTAAAAAAATGATGTGATTCTAATAAATAACGGATCATTTTTTCAGGAAAAAGATTCTCTACAACTTAAATTATTCATTTTAGAAAATTGGAAAAGGTTAAGTTCACAACTTTACCGTTACCAAGTTTTGGAAATAAATTTTTTAACGGCTGAAACCATTAAAAATCAATTTTCCAAAACAAAACGCTTATGAACAAATTGCTGAATTTGGTAATAATTCATTCATTTAAAAAAATGTGAAACGGTTAAGTTGTAGAGAACAATAATAATTATTATTATAGAATAGAATATTTTATTCTAGTAAATAGAAATGAAATGTCGCTCGTGCGGCGACATTCGTCCGCAAAAAGGGTTAATTTTTCAAATCTACCTTCTTACAGAAAATTGAAGTACCTATAAGCTTTCTCTGTCGATTATAAATTCTCATTATCGATAAAGGCGATGAAGGGATTGTTCACGGTGTAAAACAAAAGCCGATCGTGGCGATATTGGTCGGCTAACAAAGCCCTTAAGTTTCTATACGTGCTACAGAGCATAACCAGGAGTTTTAAGCTCCTTAATTGCAAGTTCTAATCCATGCACTTACCAAGGTTCAACAGATTGGCGTACAAGTATCCGAGTAACCAAAGTCGAGAGAAGAAAAACCATTTCTTTAGAAACTGTGAATAATTTACTATATGGGAAGTCCAGCATGTCTTCGGATACAGGAATTCCATTTTTGCAAGAACTTATAATGTCAAAAATATTTTCACAAGCACGAAACTGTTTTCTTCATTTTCGAATGAAATTTGAATATGATAAAAATCTAAATCTAAGGAATTTTAGATATTGCACTTTTTATGGTTAATGAAGCACTTGAAAGGCTAGGACGTGTCATGTTACAAGGAAGTTACGATCTTTGTAATAAAATACGCATAGGTCACTGTGACAACTGAAGGAAGCAAAATGACGATGAACTTTAGTCGAAGCAACGAGGCCTTTAGGATGTCAAACCGCAAACTGGGGTTGGCCTATATTTTATCAAATGATATATCGTGCCGCTTTATAATATAGATGAACGCAAAATGTCGACCCCTACTTAAAGGAAGACTATATAGTGATGTTATTAATAAGCGTGGATCTACTAAAAATTTTTAATACTCTTGAAAGTTTTGTCATTACGGGTTGATGGCTCTGAAATTCTGAAAAATCCTTAGTTCTTTTCATTTATGATTTTCTTTTCGTGAAAATTGTATCTCAAATGAAATGAGTCTTCAAAAATTTGAATCAGATTGAACCTATAGATTTTTTATTCGTGGAATCCAGAAATAGTAAAAAAAACTAAAATTTTTCTATCGATTCTGATCATAAAAATCTATTATTTTAATCCGATTGAAACTTTCCATGGATCATTTTATTCGAGATGAAATTTCCCATACTTTCCCTAAAAAAATATTCTAATTAAAAGAAATGAGGAAATAGTTATTTTTACTATCTTTTTTTTCTGATTATCTATAGAATTTTCCTCAAACTCTTGCTAATAAAAATATCACCGAAATAATGAATCAACAAAACCCAAAATTTCTAATATTTGCTTAGAATTTACCTTAACAAATTTCAAATTGGAGGAATATTTCCAAATTCGATATTTTAGACAAAATTTGCATTTTATGTTTTAAAAAGTTTTGAAAAATTAAGGACATGTGATACTCAGCAAATTAGAAAATTTTATTGATTTTATGTTTCTACGTGTTCTTGTCCAAAATTCATAAAATTTTTTTTTCAAAATTTGAGAAATATTATTAGAGGAGATAAAAACGGACGTAGATGGGCTACTTTTGGTTTGAAAAATAAAAAAAAGGGCAATTTAGCAAAATCTATCAGACATTTTTTTTCATTATCAAAACAAAACTAGTCTAGTGTAAAAACTTTTAAATGTACGCTTTTGAAATCTATATATTCTTCACTCATTCAAGATTTGTAAGCGGTGAAAATCTTTGCTCATTATAAGAAAATGCACGAGTAATTTTTCCTAGCAAAACCCCTTTTCAGAGTTTTCGTGCCGAAATTCTTGAGAATTCTGTGTCTGACGATACTTGTAATTTATTACAAAACCTGTCCGGATGTCTGGAGCTTTCGTAACATAGTAAGGGAAGAATCTTAACGTCATTAAGAAGATCCCAAACTGCGTCGACATCGTCAAGCAGTCTACCACTTGAATTAAAAGTTTCGAAACATTTGCGTTTACAGATCCGTTTAAGATCTAGTACACGAAGTCGGTCCTTCAGAATAATCTAGACATAATGAATGTTCTACTTTTTTCTATGGAAATATATGAGAAAGAAAAAAAAGTGATACTTTATTATTTTAGTAAAATGAAACAAAATGTACACTCTCGTTTCTAGAGTAAATAAAGGCGGAAAAAATGGGGGAAACAAGGATAGTTTTACATGGATAGCATCCCTCTAATATTTTAAGCGTCTCTTGTACGGCTCTTGCATAATATATTTTAATTAATAAAAAATTCTTGAGCAGAATTTTTAGTTTCTTTAAGGAGGTTCAACAGTGGCTAGAAAGCCCTTGGAAAAATAAATTAATCACCACCTTAAAATTTTGTAGTACTATTATAGAATATATAATATTAAAGAAAAATATTCACATTACAGGGAAAAAAATTAAAAACATAAAAAATGTCCTTTTTATCAAAATTACTGTAGTTCAAATTTCAATGGAGTTATTTCCGAGTTCACTATTTATAAATGATCGGATTTTAATAAATCATGACTGATTTTCTTCCATAAACAATTTCTGTTTAATACCTTTACTTAGAAAGGTTTTGGGGTATTTGAAAACTTCCAGCACCTTTATGTATTTTTAAACTGAAAATGTCGAGTTTTTTGGTCATTTTTTGACATTTTTTGACTTTGAGTAACTTTTTTTGTTTTTTAACCAATTGTCATGATTATTTTTTAATTTTGTTCCTTACAATGTGTAGCAATTTTTCAGTTATGGCAAATAAAGTAACATGACTGAAAAAAGTTACAAATAAAATAATATAAAAAATAAATAAAACTGTCCCAAAATATAAAAAAAAAATTTTTAGTTATTTTTTTAGCTAGAGTGCTTTCCATAACCAAAAAGTTGCTATAAATTGTAGGGAACAAAATAAAAAAAGAATCATAAAAATTAGATAAAAAACAAAAAAGTTATTCAAAGTCAAAAAATGTCAAAAAAATGTCTAAACTCAAAAAATAAAAATATTAAAGGTGGCGGATCCCCTTAATTTCAAAATCTACGATAGTGAAGTTTTCTAAAATTGTCTAAAGAAGAATATAAGCCATCATTCCTTAAAATCCGATCAGTTTTAAAGAGTAAACTTGGAAAAAACTCCATTTATCTTCTACCTACAGTAATTGTTATTAAAAGAGATATTTTTTCTATTTTCAAATTTTTTTACGGTAAATTCGATCATGTTTAAGGAGTAAACTTAGAAAAAACTACATTGATTTTTAACCTGCACTAATTCTTACTAAAAAAGATATTTCTTATATTTTTAAATTTTTGTCCAGTACAGCGAATATTTTTCTCTAATATTATAAATTCAATAACACTATTTAAAAATTTCAAAATGGTAATTAATTAAATTTTCGAAGGGTTTTCGAGCCACGGTAAAAACTCTTTAACTAGTAATTTTGCTTACAGTGGCCATAAATTTTTGAGTAGCTCAGGAAACAAAAGCTGATAATTTTCAGTATAAAAATTCAATAAAGAGGCTAATAAAGATTAAATTTCATTTAACAGTCAGCCGTTTACCCAATTTAAATTTGTGATAAAACTTAATTAAGGAACTTCCTTGACACTCGTAATATTGTATGTGTAAATGTGATTGAATAATTCATTTAATTCTCACTCATTAAGTTTTGATTATTTCAAAGAATAAGTTGATTTTCTCAAACTTAACATTCTGAGTAATGAAAATCTTAAAACCTCTTTGATATTGCATTTAATCTATCCGACCTGCTCATTCAATTTCAATTTGCAATCTACCTTTAAAAGCTAGTAAACACAAAAGCTCCTGAAGGAAGAACATTTCTGAAAATAGTAAAGGGAAATCAACTCTTATCTCGAAAGTACCTCGAAGAAAAGTTCTCGGAGTTTCTGTCGTCTGTGACTTCCGGTTTCCATCACAAGACACAGTACGATCATTTCACCGCAGTTCTTCCTTTGTTACAAACTCAACTCAGTGTCGTAAAATCGATCAAAACCTACTCGCATTTCTTCAAAGGCAAGGAACTATATCTACAATTTCTCTGGCAGTACTATGAAAGTCTTTTAAAAAGGAATTAAACAAAAGATGAAAGCAGTAAAACCAGAAAAAACAAGAAGTAAAAAAGGAAGACCAAACCAAGGGTCAGGAAAACTCTGGCAAGCTTTTCAATCAATTTGAAGCTCGCCAATTTATTGCACATAATTTTCTACCTTCGCGTTCTCAATTCATATTCGACTTAATTCAATAAAAAACTAGAAAGCTCAGAATTGGTTATGTAAAACGCCCTCTCGAATATTTTAATTTTTGTAAAGACGCCTGCTTTTATTCCTTCAATTGAAGCATTAACTAATTTAGTCTTATCAACTTTAATTGTTCGTTTTGTTTTTTAAATAACGGAAAGTTGGAGCAATGAAGTATCCGGTCGTAAGTATCTGATTAAAATCTATTCCGATCGAGTCAGAGCTATTCCGAAATCTGTTTTTGAACCATTCCGAACCAATCCGGAAAACGCTTTTTATCTTGTTTAATGAAAAACGGTCAAAAATGAATTCGACTTCATCTGATTTAATCCGAAGCATTTGTCCAAATTAATCAGAACCAATCCGAACCAAGTTTCCAATTCGAATCAATCCGGGCTCGGATTGACACAAACCGAATTTTTTATCTGAATGAATCCTATGTTGGAATTATTCAAATTGATTCTGATTGAAAATACGGCTCGAATCAATCCGAACTTGGGTGATTCGGATTGAAAACTTGATTCTGATTGCACTGATAGAAAGGAGTGGCCGTTAACCATATTTATAATTAATTTAACCTCACTTTATTGCTGTCATATATACAGCATTATGGGATGTGTAGTTTGACCATCCGATTATAATTGAATAAATATGAAAGAATCAACCATATTATTGGTACACGGAATGAAATTTAATAGCTAAATGTATTACGTTTCGTGAGAAGAAGTACCATTTTAGAGAGTAAACCAGAACTATTGGAAAAAGTTGTTTAAAAGTTCCATCAAAATGGTAAAGTTTATTATGTCAATCATTACTCGCTGTCTATCTGAAATTTGAGTCTAATAATGAAACATAATAGCAGCATTCATATCATTTTACCAAATCTTCTGATGTAAATATTCGTAATCGCACTTTCGAGCATTCTTATATTTCGACTACAGTATGGCTTAGAAAGTCAAATCAATAAAAGTGCATTTTACCATCTCCGATGACAATAATTCCAAATTGAAGAAAAAAAATTTGTCAAGTGGAAAACATTTTATCCGGAAAAAACCTATCTAAATGGGTTTCCACATCGAAGGCTATGTTAATAAGCAAAATTGTCGCATTTGGGGCTCAGAAAATCCAAACGTCATCATTGAGAAGCCGATGCACCCACAACGAGTGACTGTTTGGTGCGGTGGCATCATTGGGCCATTTTTCTTCGAAAATGAGTAAGGAGCCGCCGTTACGGTCAATAGCGAGCATTACCATGCCATGCTCCACGAATTTTTTTTTCCAAAAATTGAAGAGGGTGACATGAATGACATTTGGTTTCAAGAGGACGGGGCCACTTGTCACACAGCCAACGTAACAATCGATATTTTGCGCACCGTTTTCGAAAATCAAATAATCAGCCGAAATTCTAATGTCAATTTTATTGGCCGCCTCGGAGCTGTGATTTGACCCGGTTGGACTATTTTTTGTGGGGAGCCGTTAAGGATAAATGTTACGCTAACCATCCAGAGACGATTGAGGCTTTGAAACACGAAATCGAAGTTGCCATTCATGGGATTGAAGCCCAAACAATCAAGAATGTACTGAAAAATTGGGTTGATAGAATGGGGTACTGTAAGGCCAGCCGTGGCAGCCAATTGAATGATGTGTTTCATTCTTAAATGAAAAGGTTCAATCTTTCTAATAAAACCATACTTTTGAAAAAATATCGATAAGTTTTTTTTTTATTGCCGATTCAAATTCCAAACGTTATATGGTCCACCCTGTATACAGACTGCTTTGCTAGAACGTTTTTAAGGAGGGGAAAAAGTACCATCTACGATTCCAACGTTTAAACTCTGATGGGAATTTTTTCCGAACATATTTTTACATATTTTTGAGACTAACTGACAAAAATTCCTAATGATTCTGGTTTACCGTCAAAAATGGTACTTTCAATCATCAAATTTCTATCCGTGTAGCTATAGCAATATTTATTGTTTGTCTTTCCATATACATGCTACACTGTTCGGAGAGACATATGAGGCGCTTAGAGCAAAAGGAAAGTAAATATTGTTGTCATAGAAAAGTGAAACATAAAAACGGTTGGAGCAAAAGGAAGGCAAATCTTCTTCAGCGGTAAAGGGAAGCAAAATAAAGTTGGAGCAAAAAAGAGAATCAATAGAGTATTTGTGAAAAATAATATGCATTACTCGTTGAAAACGCTGTGTTTCATCCCTTGTAATGCAACATACTATTTAGGGGTAAAGCGAAACAAAATAAAGTTGATGGAAAAGAGCGACTCGGTTGTCCTGCTTTAATGTTGGAGTAAAAGCGAGACAACCGAGTCACTCTTTTCCTCCAACTTTATTTTATTTCGCTTTGCCGCTGAAGAAGATTTATCTGCCTCTTGCTCTAACCGTTTTTATGGTTCACTTTTCTATGCGAACAATATTTACTTTCCTTTTGCTCTAAGCGCCTCATATTATATTTAAAAAGAAGAATCTGACCCTACGCCAAAACAACAAGAAATGAATAAAAATTCTGTGAATTTTGGGTCAATATAATAGCAGACATGTTTTCAAAATATGTCACCTTATAATTATAAATACAATTATAAATTCCCAACCTACAACCAAATGGCTAAAACTCCCGAACCATTTCTATCAGTGTGGTTCGGATTCATTAGAATTGATGCCTCGGATTGAAGCGGATTGATTTTTGACTGCTTTTCATGAAGCGTGATACGAAACGTTTTTCCGATTGGTTCGGAATGACTCGGAATGGTTCAGAAACAAATTCCGGAATGGCTCGAAATAGCTTTGATTCGCTCAGAATGAATTTCAATCCAATACCTTCGCCAGGGTAGCTTCAATAAAATTTGTCTGAATTTTATAATTTTCTACTTTGAACTGCTTTTTATTGTTTCGTATTAGAGAAAATACTTGATTATTACAGCATGGACTTAGAATATTGAAATACATAAAAATTGGAAAAATTTCCTCTGAAGCAAGCTAGATTGCAAACTTTCGATATGGATATTTTATTCAAGAAGTATCAAATCTTACCTTATTCTACACCATGATCCTCAATTCGACGATGTTTGAAATTGATCCGTGATTCGCATTGTCCTATTCCACTGAGAGCAAGTTTCAGGGTTGCCACGCCAACCAAACACCACGATTCACACTGCACTGCCTTATCGATCCGTATCAAACACCAGCCCTCTATTGATTTCTTCGTCACTCTAATGCCATCGCTCTCCCACTGTAGTTAAATAACAACATTACCTTAAATTAGAAACAATTTAGTAGCAAACTGAAAATCTACCTCAATTAAATTTACTTCTCCCCTAACTGCGGGCATGTACGAAAATGAAATGAAATTAATACAATTTTATCGAATAAGTTATAACTTTTTGGATTGAGCTGAAGTTTGTGACGTCTTGTATGACAAATTTTTTTTTTTCGTCATATGATCTCCAAAACGATCAAAAATATGCAGATTAGTGATTTTTAACAAAAACAACATATTTATTGTGGAAAACAAATTTTAATGTTTGACCAAAAGAAGCCATTCATGGACGAATTTGTTGAATTTCTTTAATTTAACAAATTCGTCCATAAATGGCTTCCTTTGGTCAAACATTAAAATTTTGGTTTCCGTCCGCAAACTCAATTTTTAATTTATATTTTTTTTATTTTAGAGCTATGTGATTGCAATCAAAACCTGAAGCTCATATATGTATGTCTCATTTTTAGTTTTCAATATAATTGAACAAGTTGGTCCATAAATGGCTTCCTTTGGTCAAACATTAACATTTTTTTCCACAATAAAAAATGTTGTTTTTGTCAAAAATCACTATTCTACATATGTTTGATCGTTTTGGAGATCATAAGACGAAAAAAAAGAAAATTTGGCACACAAGACCTCACAAACTTCAGCCCAATTCTTTTGGAGAAATCACATTCTATATAGTATTAGTATATTTTGCAACTGGGGGAAAAAAAAGTTTATTTTATTTTAAAGTTTGATGCCCGAGAAAAGCGAGGGGAACAATCATGCGAGTAAAATAAATGTTTTTTTTTTTACTAGCGAGTCATAAAGTGCATTTTATTGCTCCCTGCGGAGAAACCAATAGTATATTGTGCAACTGGGAAAAAAAAATTTATTTTGCGAGTGTGAAGTTTGATGCCCTAGCAAAGCGAAGGCAACAACCACACGAGTAAAATTAATGTTTTTTCCATCTCGCACACGATTTTTTTTACTAGGGGGTCAGAAAATGGATTTGTTTGCCTCACACGGGGCAATAAAATCCACTTTATGACCCGCTAGTAAAAAAAATCGTGTGTAACACAGGAAAAACATCTAATTTTCATAGTTGCAAAATGTATCATTCCTGTGTTGCACACGACTTTTTATTCTCCTGGGGGGTCAATGAGTGTGTTTGTTTGCCCCGCAGGAGGCAATAAAATGCACCTTATGACCCGCGAGCAGAAAAAAGAACTTTATTTGTACTTTTGATAACAGAACTTCACACTAAATAATTTATACTATTAACTATTATAATATTAACTACATTTATTAACTATGTATTGTATTGCACTTGGTGCAATACAGATAGCAAACCGTTTGTAAATATTGTAATTTTTTGTGTTCTACGCATTACAATATGGATGGTTATTCTTACGATATTGTACTCTTTGATTCGATTCAGTGGTATTTTTTTCTCTGTGTAGAGTTTAAGAAATGTTTCAGTACAATTTGCTGCTTTTTTGTAAACATAACAGATTTGTCGTTGAATATTGAAGAAATAACTGTTAAATTTACAGAATAAGGAGCATTTTTCGAAATGTTACTTCAACAGGCATTTCTGTAAAAGTTATCGATAAATCTGTTATGTTTACAAATAAGCGGGAATCCTACTGAAATATCCGTTAAATTCACAGAAATCTTATGCATTAAATAGAAATTGTTCACCCTTACAAAAAAAATATTGGTAAATATTGGATCAAATATTTTTTTCGCGAAAAAATATTGGGTTTTCAATACTCATTCGCGAACAAAATATTGAATCCAATGTTTACCAATATTTTTTTATAAGGGCATCGACTCTCTAAATTAATTATTATGTCTATATTCAGAGCCTTTCAAATATACAATCTGTTATTAGATATACGCAATTTTTAATTAAATGGGGATGAAACCAATCAGTTTCAAATAAATATATTTTTCATCATTCAATGAACGTTCAAAATAGTAAGTACATGAATTCTTTAGTGGATGAAACTATTGGAAATCAATTTTTGAAAACAAAATTCTTATAAACAAATTGCTGAATTTGGTAATAATTTATTCATTTTAGAAAATTGAAAAATGATCTGCTTTATTAGAATTACATCATTTTTTAAAATTTGGTATAAAGCGATAAGGAAAAAAGTTCGGTAAAAATAAAATTTATTAAATACATTATTTTTCTGCATTTTAAATTTTGTTCATGGAAAATAATCTTTTCTCTTTCAAATTAGCCCTTGAATAATAATATTTCTATTTTTAAAAGAAAAATTATCTATTTTTCCTTGAGGTCTAATTATCGTGAAAGAACTACCTTAAGAGAGTAGAAAATAATTGATATTAGTAAAAAATAACAAGGATTATGGAGTCTGGGCATTTGTGGCAAAATTCTTAGATTTGCTAATTGGCAATATCCACTATTTCGTATATTTGCGCAAATATCCTTAATCCATTGCTACCGGTTGCATTGTAATTTAAACTGATTCAGCAAGCATCTATTACGTGCAGATAGAACGAGATACAAACAACAGTTAGACGTATACTTAGGCCTTAGATAGGGCATCGAATAAAGGGGAATAGCATTTCGAGGCTATGTGAGTTCAGCGTTGACGTATTGTCTGTAATCGGTCCCTTTGAGACTCAATTACGCTTCAGACTGCTTTCAGCAGTGGTCAACAGTAACCAACCCGTTAACAACACGAATTACTACCCAACCACCCAATACTCGAATGAAAAAAATTGTACCAAGTTTTATCCCTATCAGAACATCATTTTCCAAATAAAAATTTAAAATATCTCATGAATTTGATTTCTACCTAAATTTGCAATGTTTTTTTTCATTGCAACAAAAAGTAATGGTCAAACTACACTGTTAGAAATTTCTGTATTAAACTTCTATTACATGTCATGGAAGATTTTTTCAGTAACGTATATTAAATTTAAAATACTTTAATCTTAAAAAATACAAACTTTTATTTGAATTTGAACACATATGTGTATATATTTTAATAATATTTGTTAATTTTAATATATTTTGATTAAAACGTTATTAAATTTAATATGAATTTATATTAATTTTTCATAATATACAAATCTATTTATTTTAATTTACCACTTGTATATTAAAGTCTATTAAAATTAATAAGACTTTTAACAGTGTAGAGGAACCTCATTTACAATTTTTGCGGTAAAACTACAAATATCTCTGCTACCAAGATTTAGACTTTTTAAGTATTCCTGCTTTTTGAAATTTTCCACTAATACTTTTGAGCTGCAGCTATATTTATTCAAAGTTTTTATACGTGAAGTAATTTCAAGTTCTGAAAAATTATAAAAACTTCAACAAATTCAAAAACCGAAAAGTTGCAGCATACTCTAAATTTCAAATTTTACGGAAACAGAAATATCATTATAATTTTTCCAATCTTGAATGTATTTTCAAAAATGAATAAGTAATTGGATTTCCTGTTGGAGAAAAAACATAAAAAACTGAACTTCTATTGGATTTTTGAACTAGAAACTTACACTTAAAAAAAATTCTATTAAATCTATATTTTGAAAAAAGTATGTATATTATTGATTCAACAAAATGTACTATCAAGACCAATAAATATGCCACAAATTCTATAGCATATTGATTTGAATAAATCATATACATGCTTTATGTAAAAACGCTATTGATTCAATAGCATTTTTTTCTCAGTGTCCCAGGTGGAAATTTACAACCAACTTGGTACCGCGCCAGTACTGGTTCAGTACTGGCATCACTCCGAAGTCGGTTGTTAGCCGACACTTGGTCTCAGGACTGGGGCTGTACTATGCCAATACCGTGCCAACCCTCGGCCCGCTACCAACTCTCCAGTACAGGCACTGCTCTTTGTTTACAACTGGCGCGGTACTCTGCCGTTTGTAAATACTGACATGAATCCGACTTTTCCACCTGGGGTACTGTATAAATCCAAGAAATTTTGTGATTGGAATTTTTAAATGAACTTTAGTCATTAATTTTCAAACTTGTAGGGACGTTTTTTGACACACGTTTCATTAGAAGAAAGTTATTTTGCAATGAAGTTAACCAGGAATAAACTTAAAGAAAAAAAAAAATATATATATATATAATTCCCAAGTTAAAGAATGTCGTCTGAAAAAACAAATGTGATTACACTCTGGACATAATTAGCCTCGAACGAAGTACGATTATCGATCGTTTATCGCTCGCGCTTCCTTCTTTTTTCTGCATGACGAGGCTCTAGTATTTTGCGTTTCTGAACCAACAATAATGCATTAACGACGCTTCCTTATCGCATGTGAAACACGAGTGCACCTGTAGATTAAGCTCAATGACCTTTTTAAAATTACCAATGAATATTCAAACGCCTTCTTCCACTCTTTTTTATACATGCAGTTTTTTGAGAGAAAAACCCTCAAAAATTAGAGACTATTACTTCTCGATGGTTTTTTAATTAATGATGCATCATTAGATCCATATTGAAGGAAGAATCAATAATTATAATACGTGTAGTATTGAATTCGCTTCAAGCTCCATGAATGAAAAAAAAACCTTTATGTTAATCAGACGTTTTGAATCTTCCCTCAGCAGAGATTAATATAAAATTTAGAAAATGCAGAAAAGAGAAATTGCTAAAAGCACAAGTAACTTTGAAAATACGTAACATTATGCATATCGATATTTTGAAAGTGTAATTGTAAAAGGAGGTTGGTTTTTTGTTTGTAGTTACATAGGTTTTATCTATAATTCTAATTCTAATTCTATAAAATTTATTGAACTATTTTTTCCGTGCATAACGTTTTTTTAAAATAAAAAACGAATAAGAAAAACGTGATTTCTTTTTTAAATAAAATATTTTAGAAAAAAAACTTTGAAGAGTTGCAACATTTTTCACATGGCAATTTGAATATGTAAATGTAAATGAAGGATTTAGATATTAAAAAAATACATAAATTATCCTTGAATTTACACAAAAAATTATAACTTATGATTTCTTTGGTATGAAGTGAAATAACATTTCTTTGGAATAAAATACTTAACACGCAGAACACAGATTTGTAAAATGAACAGAAAGTTCGGTACTTATTTTTAGAACTTTACATATTCAAATTGTCATTTGAAAAATGTTGCAACTCTTTAAAGTTTTTTTTTCAAAATATTTTACTCCAGAAAGAAATTATATTTTTCTTATTCGTTTTTTTTTTATAAAAAACAAATTTTATGCAAAAATAAGTACAGAACTTCCTGTTAATTTTACAAATCTTTTTTCTGTGTGAAGAATAAATTTAAAAAAACGTAAGAAATTTTTTTTTGATTCAAAGAAACTGTTTTCTGGGTGTAAAGTGAAAATTAGAAACACTTCAAAAAATAAAACTTTGGAGTAACAGTACTTTAGAATAAATTTTGAAGAGACGTAACATTTGTTACATGAAGATGATGATTTTAATAATCAATAATAATACTGATACAATTGTTCTAACTTTTTATTAAAACAATAATAAAAGCATTTTCGTTCAAAAAGTTCAATTTAAGAAATTAATTTGATCAGTTCATCGTCGACTCTTAAGATTTAATCAAGATATGTAAATTGTTATCGAAACAAAAATGTATTCAAGGGTTGGGAAGATTGGTGAAAGTTAGCAACTTTATAGAAACGACCAACAGGATATAGACTGGATGGCGGTAGAAGATCACGATTATAGCTTTCCCTTGAAAGATTATCTCCACTACAACACAACTCTGAACGATTCTGATCATCGAGACTTTGAGATTAACGAAAGCAGAATTATAAAAAAAAGTAATGTAAAGGCAAATGAAAGTAGTTTCAGATTAAATTATATTTGTATTCACAAAGACATTTTAAGAAATGTAAATATTATTTATTATTTTCTTTTGCATATCTAACTCAATTTCTTCAAATAAACTTAATTGAAATTTATACAAATTTTTTTAATTATGTGAAATAATTTTCAAGCGTGAGATTTATTTAGAAACATAGTCTTTTTAAAATAAAATATTTAGTAATTTATGAGATGTTAAAAAGTCTCATGCGAAAAATGGCACGAGTTCAAGGTCTCGTCCTTCACCCAGCAAGAAAAATGGATGATCCTTAACAGGGAAAACATCCCTTGTAGAATTTCAAGAACGTAGCTCCCCCACCCTGACACCGAGGGTATCAAATTTTTAATCAGAAGCCCCTAATGACTTAACCTGTAATCTAAAACAATAGTTTTGAAGAATAAGATCATTTTTAGAAAAATTTTCCTGTCATAGAAAAGTGGTTTTTTTCATTTAACGAACACTTTCTTCATTTTCTAACTAATGATGTGAGTTTTTGAAAATAATTGAAAAAAGCGCACATTTTATGATTTTTACTTGATAACGTCCTCAATTCCATGCGATAAGAACATTTTTTTGAAGGTCATTTTTAATAATGTTTTGTTATCAACGACTGTGTTAACTCCAATAAGAACAAGGTAACTTTTATTTTCATTAATTTCTTGAAAATGATTTATATATTTATTTATAGCACATTGTTTACCCGAAAGAAATATGTACATATTTTTTGAAAATCTGAGAAAAAAATTCATTTCTATTTATCAGATAACTTTATCACACTAAATCTGAATTAGTGAACGAAATGATGACTCATTATAAAAGTAAAAACTGTTTAGAAAACATAAGATCATTGATTGTAGACTTTTAATGACCTGTAAAATTGTTTATCAGAAAATATTAAGATCAGCACGTATTCTAAAATATTTTCACCGAAATGCATATAGTTTGCTCACAAATATTGCTTTACATCCTAATTATAAACATTTAATTTTTGCGTCAAAATTATTTGCTCTATCAAACTTGTCAATTTATAGAATATACTCCGAAAATCTCCAGTATATGTAAGAATTAACCTTTAATGTAAAAGTCATAACATATTAAATACAATAATAGCGTCAATTGGAGGGAGAGGACCAGCAATTTAAAACACTCATAAATAGTGAGGTTAGGAACAATTCACCCTTAAAATAACTCCCCTACCTGTGACTCGTGATAACAACGTGTAGTCAGGAGCAAAAAGACTAAGAGGGTAAAATTGGAGAACACTGAATCACCGCTTTATACCGTTCCCAAGGGTTTTTTACACTTACACTGAATTTGCGTACATCAGTTTTAAATGAAAATTTCCGTTAAAGAACGTTAAAAGTACGGGAATTTAAAAGTGAGAATAATTTAGTCTTGCCACGGACGGTGGACGCGTTTCTTGTGTGGACTGAAAAATTGAAACACGACGAGTAGAAAGAACGACACGACGGGTTTTGTGGTCGTCCAACAACTGGCTCGCTAGGGCGCTAAAAGCGCGACGCGACAGCCCCCGCCCGGGTTAGCGCACGCGCGCTAAAGCCACCCCTGTTACTTCCTCGGTCTCAAAGCAACCCTAATATTCAGGGAGAACGATGTGAGCATACCTGTATGCACTGTACGAGTACAATAGCTTTACAATGAGAGACTGTGCAACAATACGGTATCAGAAGAGAGAAAGGAGCGAATTGTTTGAACGAGACAAACAGGTGGAATATGAGTGCAATAGAATTTGTTCTTGCATGATCGGCTTCATTTTGCGCCCGTAGTAACCAGAGCTAGAAAAGGATTACTTTTATCCTGATATGTATTTTCTATCTCAATTTTTTTAAATACCAATTCTTTAAACCTTGTAACTTTCCACAGTATCATTATTTTTTCATATCTTTTAAAATTTCCCTAATTTCCCTTATGGTTTTGTGTTCCCATCGGAATACATTTAAATTCTTTGAAATTAACAAAAAATATCGTTAAAATAGTATTAGTAAGGTATAGTTTATACATTTTATCAGATTTAAATTTTTTTTCCAAAAATTACTTAAAATATCTTTTTAAAAATAAAATAAAATATTCTATATGAAATCTAATGCATTGCAAAAATTAGGCATATAATACAATAAGGAATAATCCTCAATCAGCAGGCCTGACTAGAGGGAGGAATGACGAGGGAATTTCCCTCAGGTTTATTAAAAAAAAACCTGTGTAAAATTATGGCCCGCATGTTGCTTCCCCAGGCCCGAATTTTCTCTTCACGGTCCTGCTAATCAGACTAGTCTACGATTGTATCATTGTATATCGTAGAGTTATGTCTGACTAAAACAGTCTACAACTACTGTTTTACACTTTCTTAACATCAATGATTTTATCATTTAGTTTTGGAATATCAATTCTACATATTATTTTGATTCAGGTAATAGTAATTGAAATTACATAACAGGTTATAAATAATACCGGAAAAATGTGATTCTAGTTTTTAAGAAAATAATGTTGAAACTTTATAAAAAATAAACAGATTCTAAACATAATGCTAGAATAAAAATAACATTAAATTATATACAATAATTTATTTAAAAATTTTCTCAACTAAGCAAACTCGTATCTCGAAGCAAAAGTTTTGGAAACTGTACACTTTCTTCAATCCACTTTGCAACGCTAAGCAATGTACTTTCATGAAGAACTGGAGACATTAATTGCAAAGAAAGAGGTAAACCTCTTTTAGAAATATTAATAGGTATATTAACAGCTGGTAAACCAGCCATGTTAGCTGGTTGTGTAAAATAGTCTTGTAACGAACACTGTGTCTGATTATCCACTTTTATAAAATCCCTATAATGCGGCGCATCCGAAAGAGTCGTAGGAGTTAATAAAAGATCAACCCCCGAGTCCCAAACAGATTCAAAGTCCTGTGCAATTAATCTACGTACTTTCATCGCCTTGATAAAATAATTTTCATAATTTTCCTGAAGCAAAAAGTAGTTCCCCGCTAGAATTCTACTTCTGACAACATCATTGAATCCTGCACTTCTTGTTTTAGCAAACAGCTCTTCCGTAGAAAAATGTTCATCTGCTCTGTATCCGAACTCAATCCCATCGTATCGTGCCATATTACTCGCAACTTCACATTGGTTTAAAACAGAATAGCAAACAATGGAGAATTCTGTATGGGGTAGGGAGACAGAAACAATTTTTGCACCAGCTTCTTCTAACATTTGGGCAACATTTTGCCAACAAGCATTTACTTCATCGCTAATTTCTGCTAAACGATATTCTTTAGGAATACCAATTCTAAGTCCATTTACATCAATTTTATCCGATAAAGAGATTGGAGAATATTCTTTTTTTAAAGTGGTGGAGTCGCAAGTGTCAGGACCAGCTATAGCATTCAAAATTAACACTGCATCGTCTACTCTTCTAGTAATTATGCCAGGTACATCCATAGAATTTACTAGGGGAATCAATCCATAACGAGAAACTAATCCATATGTAGGTTTGAGACCAATTAATCCACAGTATGATGCTGGATTTCGAGTCGAACCTCCTGTGTCAGAACCCAATGCTGCATAGCAAGTTCCCGTGGCTACAGCTACAGCTGAACCTCCACTACTTCCTCCTGCAAATTAAAAAAATAGTTTAATATATTTTCTTCAAACTCAATTTTTTTTGCATAACCCTGCTGGAAGTAAAAAGATTTAAAAAGATAGGAACTGGGGGATTGGAAAAGATAGAACATTTCTATCTCTCCCAACCCATCACTTTGCATCCCCAAAACTCTATCTTTTTCTATCTCCGCACTTATCCAAAGTGACTGGGAATATCTATCTTTTTCTTTCCCTATGTCTGACAATATCTATATTTTCCTATCCCTTAGTCTATACGACAACTGAAGTAGTATCTATCATTTTCTATATTTTCGTGATCGACCAGTTGTATCTTTTTCTATCCCTCATTTATCTTCCCATAGTGCAAGTTTTAATCTCTCTCTATATCCCTCAGTATCTATTCTTACCACGAAATGAAGAGTGCAGTTCTAAAAAAGTATTGTGTCCATTTTACATAGGGGAAGACTATTACTTCATTGGCCATAAAATATAATCATCCTTATAGAAAAAGAATATAAAATATCTTAGTAGTGGACTGATCTTTTTTTGTTGTAAGGAGAGATAATGAGAGATAAAAAGAGAGTTTAAAATTTGTAGTAGGGAGAGATAGACATCGACTTGATTGGCAAGAAGATAGAGAAAAATTGACGTTGATAGATGAAGGATAGGATGAGATAGAAAAGGGGAGATTGAAGAAGATAGAGGTGAATTAAGATTAACAAAGAAATAGAAAAAAATGACGTTCATAGATGTAGAATAGAATGAGATAGAAAAGAGGAGATTGAAAAAGATAGACGTGTATTGTAATTGACTAAGAGATAGAAAAATATTAAGGAGGATTGATGAAGGATTGTAAGGTATAGAAAAGTAAGTATTGGAAAAGATAGTCGTGAATTTATATTGAAAAAGAGATAGAAAAAGATTAAGGATGATAGATAAAGGATTGGAATGGATAGAAAAGTAGTTATTAGAAAAGATATAAGCTATAGAATCTGTTGTCCTATATAATATTCTTATAATTTTCGATAAACTACTTAATATTGAATCAAAATTAGACCTAGAAACAAAAAATACTACAATCACTCCAAACTTAACTGCTATGTACCAATCGCCTTCATCAATGGATCCTTTTCCTTTTGGGATTTCTCTATGTTCGGAAAAATAATAATCCATGAATTGCGATCCCCAAATATTCTTTGTAGGTCCAAAGAATGAGTCTACAGTGCCGGACCCCATGGCAAATTGATCAAGATTTGTTTTCCCCATTAAAACCGCTCCAGATTTTTTTAGACGGCTGCAAACTGTAGCATCATAACCCGGAACAAAATTTGCTAACATTAAGGAGCCACACGTTGTTAAATGTCCTTCAGTACAAAAATTGTCCTTGATTGCAATCGGTATCCCGTATAGATCACTTGGGTTTTCTCTATTCTCCACTTTCTCATCATTTTCACCAGATTCTTGATTCGCTGAATTGGAGGTTATGCTAATGTAAGCATTTAGGGGCCTAATAGTTTCTATTAATTTTTGCGAAGCTTTCACTATCTCCGACGGATGTATTTCGCCTTGACGTATCTTCTTACTTACTTCTTTTATCGGCGAAAATAAAATTTTATTCATTTTTGCCCCAATTGAAATTGTATGAAAACGGTGAATTCACGTGAAATTGTTCAAGGTATAACCTTTACCATTTCGAATCTATTTGATTTAGAAATTCCAAAGATTTACAATTTGCATTATAAAGAAGAACAATTACTAAACAATTCACTCTAGCTATCTATGAACTAAATAATTATGGAAAATGAGATTTAATAGCACCCCATGCTTATTTACGTTTTTTCACGAGTAGAACTTCCTGAGAGATTTAAAATTTTAAGAAATCATCGAAATCGTCTGCTATATGAAGTTCTAGGTTTCGACACTAGTAGCTCTCACATCTCTACAAACAGCTGTCTGCATCAATATGGCGCCGATTAGTGATGACAATTCATGACAATCATAATCATTCATGATATTCATTTCTGTTTATTAACGCTAATGAAGTGATATTTTAATGTGATATTCTGAATAAAGTCAAAAAATACGTATATACTTTGTATTTATGTAAGATGCTTCCTGTTGAGTTCTACAATAACAAATATTCAATCCTTGAATACGCATCGAAGCTCTTTTAAACAATACTCATTATTGTGGCTGACATGACTGTGTCTCGGTGATAAAAACATTCAAAGAATTGTGACGATAGAGTAGATTAGGAGGTGTTTATTTTTATTACTTAATAGAATTTTGATCGAAACTAAGCTACTGAATAATAAATGACATGGTATCGTGCGACGAAACTAAACTTGAGCTTGTGCCAGTAAAAGGAAAAGGAGGCGGAAAGGAAGAATCTGTTGTTTTTGTCGAACAATTTGTAAAAGAGGTGTGTGACTTCAGTTCTCAGTATGGAAGTAACATTAGTATTTCTTATACTGCGTACAACATCGCTGGAAATCCAAGCAAATTTCCTGATTATGGGGATTTTCCTCAAGCTTTTGTTATGGTAAGTTGCTATGGTAAATTCGGTGTGAGTGTTTGTTAATAAATTACTTTTGTGAGTTTTGGTCAAAACCTTTTTCTTATTACTGTTTAGAATACTGTAGTTCTATCGTTAACTGCTAAGTTCTGTTATTTTTTATTCATTTATAGAGAACCTATGGTCAATGGTGGGACGAGTCACCATCAAGATTGACTGATTATATGCCACAGAATAACGAATCACCAGTTAGTCAAGATTACATAGGTAAATACTAAATTTATTATCAAAACACTAATTTTATTTAAAGCAAGCTTAATTTCAAATAAATAAATAGGTATCTATGAATATTTAAAAAAAAAATTGAGTAATCAATAACTTTTAATGAGCAAACAAGTTTGAGACTCAGGAATTTATTTTTCTTTTCAGACGTCGAATACTATCAAGAAGTGTATCCTATAAGAGTTTCTGTATACGAAACTTACAATCCAGGAAGTGTAGTTAGGATCTGGGCTCGTGATGGTAGTGGACAATGGTTTCAATTGTGGAGCGGACCATCGCAAGTCGTGCCTCCAAAGCCTCGAATATTTTCTCCACCGCTGCAGTTATGTAATTTTAAAACGAAAATGCTGAGATTAGAATTCAATCATAGTCTATTGGATTACTACACAGAACTAGACGCCGTACTGTTGATCGGTACAACTGAATTAATTCTTCCTCACGTTGGATTCCAAAATCGAAGTCTGAGTATTTTATTGAAAGAACTAGGTGGTACAGGTTGCAATAAAGAAGATATTCATAACCTGACACCCGATTATCTAAGGGCCAACCAAGACTTGAAAGCTCTAAAAAATAATCTACACAAACATTGTGTGTTATATAGAAGGTAATAACGTGATTTTGATGCCTTTTATTGCTGATTAATGTATCCACAACATTGATTTTCATCATTCTAAATACATTTTTTTATTTATAGTAAAATCACAGATAAAGTTCCTAAGGGAAAATTAGCAGCTAAACTCGGCTTACACTGCCATTATGTTCCACCTATAGAAGAAGCTTTCAACAGTCTCCAACAATTCTTGCAGGAAGAGTTTCCAAAGTTGATAAGAGATATAAATCGTTCTGCCGTAAATTCAATTGCAGCTGACAGTGATTTAGCCCCTTGCTCTAGTAATGCAGATCACAAGACCTGCGGCAGCTTCTCAGTTCTTCCTGTAAGACTTAATGAGTAAAATTATAATTAGAATATTTTATGCAGTCTAATAGTTTTACTTTCTTTAGGACGAAACCGTATTAAAGATTTTGAAAAATCTTGATCTTCGGTCTCTTTGTCGATGTTGCAAAGTTAACAGGCATTTTAACAATATTGCTCGAGATGCTTTACTTTATACTAGTCTGAACTTGAAACCGTACTGGTATTGTATAGACGCCACTGCACTTCAAAATTTAACGCCCAGATGTCAGTATTTACAACGATTGGATCTTTCCTGGTGTGGGAATTACGATGCGATTAGTAATCAAGATTTTGTAGACTTTCTGCAAAATTGTGGAAGTCTTATAACACATCTTCGTCTCAATTGTTGTCGTTTCGTCAACGATTTTGTTGTTCGAGAGATTTCGAGAATTTGTAAAAATCTCATAGGTGAATTGAACATTCTTTTTAAATATATTTTATTAATCGAAGAACCAGGTTTTATAAGTATGCCACAAAGTTTATTTATCGAATTTTACAGAATTAATTTTTTTCCAGAATTATGTCTTAGAAACTGTACTGAGATCACGAACGGAGGATTCTCGGAACTTGGAAGTCTTCAGGCACTCGAAAGACTGGAACTATATAGAACGAATATTGAGACAAACAATCTATGTACTATTTTAAGAAGAAATCCAAATATTCGTCATCTAAATTTGGCAGGAATGCACGATCGCTTAAACATGGACCTAGTAGCTATAGAAATATCCAAATCATGTCCAAAATTGGAAAGTATTGACTTTTGGAAGGCCCAAACCTTAACACCTCAAGGTGTACGAGCTTTGACTCGCTGCATTCATCTTCGAGAAGTTGACTTTGGGTGGTGGTAAGTATAAATATCGATATTAAAAAACTAGCGATATAACTTTAAGAACAATTTTTTAGAAAGAAAAAAAGTATTAAATTATGGAATAAATTTTTGCTTTTTTTAGTAGTGGAATGGGGGTAGCAGGTGATTCATTAAGAGCTCTCTTGATGTCTTGTCGATCCCTGGAAAAAGTATTTTTAACAGCTCTAAGAGGACTTACGGACCGCGATCTCGAACCTCTACTTTTGTGTCAACGAGTCAAACAGCTGGATGTTATGGGAGCTCGTTCTCTTACTCATGATATATTTCTTCGGTTCCTCCTTTGTTGTCCTCAATTAAAAATGATGGACCTCAGTTTCTGCGATGGAATCAGTGACGTCAAAGTCCAAGAATGGAGGCAACTCTATCCTCATGTATCCATAAAAAAAAGTTTTCAAGCTAGAGTGAATTTTACGTAAAGAAGTGAAAGACAATTAATATATTATAATAAAGCAACTGAAGATCGAGATACTGCCGGTAAGTTTAGGCGGTAAATCGATTAATGTATACAAGTCTGAGCACGAAGTAGGTTAATGAAAACAACAAATTTGACAATAGTCTTTTTAATAAGTTTTTTGAAATGTTTTGAGCTTACCTGGCTAAATTAGGTATTTTAAATTCATTCCATGATTGTTGTACTGCGAAAAGCGCTTTTGATTTAAGAAGTTTTATAATTTATTTTACAAAATTCCTTTAGAGTACAAGTAGGTGTACCCAGTGAAACATTCACATAAATTATATTCGTATTTAAGACTTTATATTTCAGTGGGGGTTGTATGATCCGCGTTTACATATTTATACTTAAAAAAAGTTATGTAAGTGAATGGAATTAAAATGTTATTGTGAACTTCATTTTGAATCTTGATCCGAATACGTAATGTGTGAACTTTTCATTTTTGTGAATTTTAATTTAATTCCAATTTTGTTTACGTGAATATTTAAATATTTCTTATTCCACAGCCAATAGTGTACAGATTGCCAATGTCATAATGTGAATAAAATCTTGAAATATTTAATGAAGCCGATATTTACGTGAGCGCCACTTAATCTCCTTATGATAAAATTTGTTGTGGAAAATTATATTTATTTCAACAAAATAACAATAAAACGTTTGAAAAATGTACTATTTGGATTTTATACTACTTTCAAATAATTCTCAGTATTTTTTTATATTCTATTGAAAAGACATGTTTTACAATAAAAATTTATTTATCTGATTGTAAAATATTGCTCTAGTTTTTCAATTAGTTATTTATTTTAATTCTATCTATTGTAGTATGATACGTCTGGTACTTGAGAAGCTTGAGAACTTTGGAATTTCGGAGCTAAATTTTTGAACGTTTTAGCAACTTTTGGTCCAGTTTCATACTCCATGTATGGCTTAATAACTTTTCGAGATGGTACCGTCCTTAAAGCGTATTCCCAATCATTTGTTTGCTTAATGTCTACCATAATATTCACACAGTTATTTATACTTAAATTCTTGCCAGAACCAGCCTTCCAGCTCAAATAGCCATCAAGAGGAAACTTAGCTGTACGAATTTTTTCCTCTTTCGCTTTGGCAAGTGTCAATGGTTTACAATTCACCTGAAAGTTTATACCACATCAATTGTGATTGAAACACCTTTAGAAATGTTAGCGACATGTTTTTCACCAGGTCACGTCTACAGTGTACGTATTACATACACATAAAAATAATATAAAATATCTAATTTATAGATTTTACTTACTTTGTCTACGATTCCACCAATGATATACACAGTATCTGGATTATAACTACTCATAACATTAGAAGCATGAGGCGATAAGTAAACCAATTTCTCCTTAGGAAAAAGTTCCAAATAAGACTGAGAGGTAAAGTTCAATGGATATCCAGGATCGTTCATAGTTGGAAAGAAACTTAACAGTCTTCGGTAGAGTTCACCCTTTGAATCAAGGTTACATAAATATATGTCGTAGGGGTCGTTAGCTGCTCGATTCAATACAAAGGAAAACATCAACTGCTTAGCACAACTCGAAAGTTCTCTATAACTCATATGTGACTCAAAACCGCAATCAATTACTAATTTCTCTCCAAACATTATAGCCGTAATTAATTTTCTGTTTAGTACTTCACTCATTGTGCTCTTATAGATGCGTGTAAACATTGTATTATTTCTCAAACCGTACTGTGTTCTATCCCGTTCGTCATATGATCCACGATCTATAGCTCTCTTCATCAACACAGATTCTTCTCTTTTCTTTTTCTGTTTTTTCTTTCTCACTTCATTAATAAATATAAATTCTAACAATTTCCTGCAATTATTTAATTATAAAGATTAAGCTATAAATTATGTTGAAGAACTATCTAAATCTAAAATTTCAATGTATTTGATAAGACATCTGCTCCAGAATATACATTTATGTAATTGAATAATAAATAACATCAATGAATAATTACATGTATCACATATTTTGATAAATAAAATAATGTGATTCAAACCTTCTTGAATTTTGGGACTTGGATTCGAGAAGATGCAACCAATCCGTTGGCCTTATATATTCAGGAATATTATTACCACTTTGACGCATTACTTCTATTTCTAACTCTATAAGTTTATAGAACTTATTTAATTCAGGATTCTTAGCTAACATGTCGTCAAGTTTTGCTTGAGCGTCTTGTTGAATTTTTTTCTGAACTTCAACACTCGGATTAAATCCATTTTCTTCATCTGATTCTTCATTAAGTTCTTCATCTGAATTGTAATTTGAAACGCTACAATAGCGTTTTGTTATGTTAAAAGATAGACTTTTTAGTAAAACGTTTGTAGCTGCAGTATTACTCATAACAACATTGTTATTAAGAAATCCGGCAGTGCTCAAGACAGCACTCTTACAAATATTCTTCGATAATATTTGAAACACACGATGAACATGCTTGTACATCTTATCGCTTCATAAAATATAAAAGATTGAATGACATGTAAATTACTTTTTTATTTTACTTATTGTATGTTAAACAATCACGTTTCACGTGCCACATTTGGAGGTTAAGTTTTCTACAATTCTGCTTTTTTCATTAAAAAAATACATCAAGAATGCAAATTAATTACGTCGAATATTATGAAACAAATCATATATAGAAGTTTTAATGTTAACTATGTTATGTTACAACTATTTCAACAATACATTTCCACTTTAACTTGATCAGATCACACTAGATTTTAGACATTTTAGAATTGTGAACGCCGCGACGCGCGAACGCTGCGACCATTTTCGGTACTAAATATCAACCAATCGTACAAACGTACCAATGAGAATCCTAGAATCTTGAAATTTTGCGTAAACGATTTAGCGGGGAAATTAAATATAATAAGTAATTTTCTAATTCTTAGAATGAAATTTAGTTATACTAAATTCTTTAAACTAAGTTAAATCACTATAAAAATAATTTATTCAGAATTTCATTGTATATTTTGAGATTATGTTGATATTTTGATCACTATGACGTAATTTTCAAAATTAAACCAGAAATTTCATCCTTGTTAACGAAACTTTCAAGAGATTCCGGTACATTTTCAGCAGTTTATGAAAGTAAACAAGAACGAGCGTGAATGAGAGTTAATATTTCTTTGTTTAAAAAAGATTTGATTTTTATTTCCAGCACAACAAACAGGTGCTGATATTTTGCCATTGACATTATTCTTCTTCATTATTTTTTTTCTGAGATAGAGTGAGTTTGTTATCTAAATGATGATTTCAAAGATTTCATACAGTTTAATATATACTCGTATATATTTCAAAATCTGCTACCCAGTACTTCGTATTTTATTTTGAGGAATATTAAAAACTAACTTAAAATGTGTGACCTTTCTGTCGATTTAAAAAACATGTTGAACGAAATGTCAGAGCTTCGAAAAGTAAGTATTAATTTTAAAGGTTATAATTATTCATGTGTGTTGATGCATGTAACGGCTTTACCATTATTGTTATGTTTTGTTGAAATTTAGGATTCAAGTATCCATGATGAATTTTCTATGTGTGCTATACTATATTTACATTTTTGTTCTTTAAACAGTATTTTGTAAACATATTTTATAAATATATACCTGTATAAATTTCAAATATTTTTAACTTTGAAAAATATTTTTTGCCTGTAAACACAAAAATTAATTTAATTTTTTTAATGTATTAAAATTAAAATCGATTTTGCAATTTCATATAATTAATTTTATTTATATTCCAGGCTTTTAAATTATTAAAAGAGTACAATGAATCTTTAGTAAAGCTTACAGAGGAGCAGAAACAACAATTAAACAAATCACGAAATCGTTCCAAGAAGCTAATGGACTTAGTTAAAGAGAGGTATAGATCTGTTTTCAAATCGAAAAATGCTCTAAAAGAAGAACTTAATTACCTGCGTACGGTTGTAAGTGATTTACAACTGCAAATTGATAATCACGATAAAGAATTGGCGTCCAAAGAAGATCTATGTAAATATTGCAATTTTAATACTATTATTTTTTAAAGATTTCATCGATAAAATAATTAAACAAACATGAAACCTAATATTTCTTCATAGTTGTCAAGTTAGAGGATGAGCTGGAGATTTTACGATCTCAAATTGATCTGCAAGTCGATGAACATAAGAAAAACATTGAAATTATTCAAGAACGAAATCGAATCGAAAGAAATAGGGAAATTTCTCAATACCAAGCAAAATTAGATGCTGCAAATGTCGAAGTAATTCAATATTATTTTTTTAGCTAAAATATGACCTTCTACTGTTGAATTTGAATTATAAAAATTGTTATAAAACTTTTTCAGATTGAGAAGCTAAAAACACAGTTAGAGCATCAAATGAAGTACGAGAAAAATCGCCCTAGGTACAGTCATCCTGCTCTAAGTGACTGTGAAAGTAGCAGCAAGAAAGAAAAAAATTCTGCGAAACGAAACAAGAAATCTGATTTTAGGTACACTCATTTTTTTCGATAATTATACAACCATTTTTTTCGTTTTCTTATGGGGACATAATATTTTTAGATTTCCGCATCTGAATATTACAACTTTACTTAAGAAAGAAGAGTCACCAAAACCTGCAGAGCAGTCAACGAAAAAAAAAAAACTCTTCGTGCTTGATGATGAAAACATCATTGACTTGGAAGCGTTATAAACGTTATAATTTATTTAATATTACATGTCACTTTACTTTTTTGGAATGAAATTTATTTTTAATAATTGTTTTCTAAATTGTCCTATTTCCATTGAAAATTTTATTCCTTATTCCTATTTCAATACAAAATAGTAAAAATATACTTTAGTCAAACTTTTCAAACTATTGAGCCTGATAAAGTTTTATTTCATGTGATAAAATACTATATAAATAACTTAATAATTTGCACAATTACTTCGAAAGATACTAAACTATATTATGTACAAAACTTATAATCTATAGTACAATACAATGATAATAACTACATTAACATAAAAAATTCAAATTTATACACTTACATTATATTCTTTTAATAGAAAGAAGAAAATTGTGATAGTAACCATTTACATTTTCGATTCGTTTTATGTTTCAAATAAAATATATTTGAAACATAGTTTAAACTTTTTTCTATAAATAGCGTCCTTTGTTGTAGAAAAGTACGATACTCTACAGAAGGGCAGGCATGCAGTGATTTTAGTTTTGTTACAGAAGGTAGATTACAAAGAGATTCCGAATGATGTTCAAAGGATTCCCTTAATTACAACATTGGGACGCCCACTGTTGTTGACGTTGCTTTGAAACCCGACGTTTCTGTCCTCATTTGCTAATCTTACGTTGCAGTGAGTTCCAACTATTTGTGTAATCGATCTTGAGATGTCCGTACGTGTTCAAACCAAGGCGGGATGGCGGTATCACCTCGACGTATCTCTCGTCCTCGACCTTAGTCTTCCTCGGAGGTACCACCTCTTTAAAATCACGCGGCGCTTCAAGAGGTAATCCATGATACAGGCACTCTTCTCTGGAAATTTAATGAATCCTATATCTAAACGTAAGAGGAAACTTATTCCAGAAAAATAATTAAAATGAAGTTGATAAAGCAAGGTAAGAGAACACCTAGAAGTCTGTTTTTTCTATAGAAAGTTATGAAACTCTGCATTTGGATTGCTTGTAACTTAATACAAATTCTTCTATAGCCTAAAATTACAAATATATTAAACTAGAAAATTTCAAAATATTCACCTTCTACGATGACCTTTGGCACGTCCTAATTTAATTCTTCGTCTTTGCATTTCGCTCATCCGATGATCTTCGATCGACTCAATGTGCTCGAGTTCTGGAACATTAATTTAAAAACGAAAGTATGATTATAAGTAATATTCAGTATTAATTATACAATAAAAAAATTCAAGAAATAAAATCTGTACAGAGATCTTTTGTTTCAGAAAAATATTGCTAAACATGGACATCAATCAATTTGAAAGCTGATTAATATTTAACTTGTCACACACGAAAATACCTCAGCGTCTGATGATTTGCGTAATGATTTTGTGCAACATTTGGGTAAGAATTCAAGAAATTTCATAATATTCATACAAACTCTGAATCAATTATCATTTTGTGGCATTAGGTCAAAAATAAAAATAAAATATAGCTTTTAACGAGAGTCAAGCAAAAGTAAAAACACATTTTTAGGACGTATTAACAGTAAGAATGAATTTTCGCAATAGTAATTTAGTGTTTATTTTCTGGATTTATATTTTTTTATTTGTTATTGCGACGTAATCTTCAGAAACTAATTCAATTACTGAATAATCAATACAGAACGAACATTAAATCAAAAATTTGTAATTCTTAGAATTGAAATTTAATTTGCAATTAAGCATGTTGCTTTCATGAAGTTTAGCATTTTTATTTTTGCTTATACGACCGTGAATAAAGGCACATAAACAATCCAAGCGATTCGCATCGCGCCAAAGATACTTTCTTTTTGGCCGCAAACACATCGAACGTTTATTAGGGACCCGTAATGAATTTTCTTACTGCCTTCGGTTTAGTTCCGTCGATAAAAACAGTCTTTCTCATACGTACAACAAACAACTATGTAATAATTTTTAGAATCAATTAGGTATAGATCAGTATTTCTCCCATTTACTCGCGTTTTTAACAAAAATTTAAAAACCAGAAAATTACTACAGAAACTGGAACATTTCCAGAAATATAATTTTCAAGAAATCTTATTACGTTTTCATCGAAGTATAAAAATTTAAAGGATTATATTCGCTTTTTGAAAGTTTACAGTCATAGGGGCGTTGAGAGAAATGGAAAGAAAAAAAATTAGACTGCCAAGGCTCGAGTTTCCTTTCAGGTGAAATTTATCGTGATCAAGAAAAGTGATGAGGGAATTCTGCATGCAAATAAGGACCTTGACTATAATCCAACATGTTTAAAAAATTATATCATTAATAACTTTTATGAATCGTACAATTCTATTTATATCACACGATCGTCATAAACATTGAAAAATTATTCAAATAGTAGTTTTAATAATTTGAAACGAGTTCCAAAATAGGATTGAGTTTAATCACCTCCATTTCCTTGGCCTTTATTTTAATAATAAATTCTTCCGGAAGTGTAATAATACGACACATATGCGTGTAATGCATTTTACGCAACTGTACAACAGTTACTGCTTTTGCAGTATTCAATACGCAACGTGAATAATTTATAATCATCGGAAGTAACTAAATCTGATAAAGAAACACGAATGCCAGCTTTATATGTTATAAAAGGTTTGCTGTTACATTTATACTTTCTTTGTAAAATAATCCTGACACATAGTTTTTACATTTACCCCACATAAATCTATACTTCTGAAAAAAATGTATAAAATATAAAAGAAAATTCATCCTTATTGAAATTAAAAACAATAAATAAAATTTTGGACGATCGTGTATTTGCTTTTGAAATTAGAGTTGTTGTTTGAGGGAGTCTTAAATGAATAATATGATTACTTGAATGTATGAATCAATGTCTGAATTGATAATTATGTAATTTAAAAATTTCAGAATTTGAAAATAGAATTGGAAGCATTTGAATTAATTATCGAATTGTATTTTTTTTCAATTTTTTCCAAAAGTAGGAACTACTCCATTTCTAATACTAGATTGATTTAGTAAAGAAGGAAATGCGTTTGATATCATTTCCCACGATATAATCGAATATTTTTTATTACAGATGAGGTAATGGCTGAAACTTGTTTGATAAATTCTTCTCGTTTTGCTCGCGCGTGCACTTCCATGTTTGGAAGTAAAGCGCCAGCAGCGATAAGACAACTGTGTTGCAATTGGCGAGAACCTCAAGGCATTTTCTTCGTTTTTACATTTAATCAAGTTAAAATAAGCAGATAAGGTCCTTGAATCGAAAAGGAAATCGACTAGACCCTCTGGATTATAAGAAACGTGTTCGCAATCAAACCAGGTCTGTGTTTATAAATATTTAAATATATGTACCTATGCATTAATTCGTGATATAAACTGGAGTGAAAAAACGAATTGTCGTTATCAGGAGAGAAATAAAAAATTAAAACAAAATTTGTAAAAATTAAAACATAAATGAAAGAAAACAGAAAAATTTATTTAACACTTTTCTAAAGTTTTATGGATTTTGTCCGACTTCTGAAGGTTGAAAAAGTCTTCTTTTGACGATATCAATTTTGCTATCCTGTCCATGGAACAATACAAAGCTTTGGCTCATTTACATTTTTTAATGAGCCTTCGACTAAAAGAAATAAATAAAACCTATTTCAACACAAAGAGAATAAAAACTTGTGAAAGAAAAAAAACGCATTTCAAGTGCAAAAATAAAACATATTTTTAACATTTTTGACAATTGAAACCTTCTTATTATAAATTTGACTTTGTCTCAACTATTTATAAATTTAGACTTATGCAAAAGTTATACATTTTTTTAATACCTTGAGTTAACATTTTTTGCAACTAAATATTAAATCTTATATCAAAATTTGCTCGAGCTTATTTGCTCCGATGATGTTGCACCGATATTCGTGATTGATTCAGAAAGTAAAAGCGTGCGATTCTGATGATTCGTTGCAATACGTAATTGGTAAATGAAAGTGAAATTTTCCCTATGAGTAAAATCTTGCTTATGCTTCATTAAAGAAAGTACAGTACTTCCTAGAACTTTTAAAAATGAAATCAAAAGATAGAATTATTCAGTATTTAAATTAGATTATTTTTCATTTAAGAATTAATTTAATACTTCAAAATGATCAAGTCTGGCTTAGTAATTTCTTATTACTAATGTATAGTTTGTTTCTCATTTTGAAGAGATCATTTTTTTTCGTTTTTGAACCATTAATCATATAAGAGAGAAATGGGCTTTGATGTTTGCATTGGTTATCGAATCAATTTATTTTACAAAAAGTCTAATTTAGTTATGCAAGAGTAATTGTACCGAGTTTAGAACAAATAATTTAAATTAATTGAAAATTCAGTAAGATTTACTACTTGAGCAAAAGATACGTATCTATTTCGAAAATAATAGTGGTAATTGAACTTTTTTTCTAATCAACAGAGCAACTATAGCTAGTCAATAAATTATTCAATTCATAGGAAATGGATTCTTATATTTATTTTACAGAAAGTAACTTATCGTAAACGAGAACTAAAGTTAATTCACGCGAATCGTCAATTTACTTAAGGAGACTCATGCCAATGAATGACAACTACTAGCGTTACATTTAATTATTGAAGAGTGACGTAAATACATTATTAAAGTTCTTATAAAAAGGCTGATTAATTTTTATTCCTTAATGATCTTATTTCTCATATGTTTCAAATTTAAAGAGACCAATTTTTTAAAACTAATTTCAAATTCATTTACAGTTTTTAATTGAGTCAGGTAAAAGTAATTTAAAAAATAAATAAGAAATAAGTAGCCTTATAAAAATGATTTTCTGATCATGCAAAAATAAAAATACATTTTTTCACCAAAATGATAATAAGAGATCTTTTCAATTTTTTAAATATGTTCTAGTTTAACTCTCTTTTGAAATCGATAATGATATGAAAATCATGCAAAGTCTTATTCTTGAGCCAATAAACTTCGGGACGAAAAAAAGAATTGATGTGGAACTTATTTAATGAATCCGAGACGAATTCCGTTCACTGATCTTCTGGAACTGGTTTTCGCGTCTCGGGATTCAAGAGTGATGAAACATAAATATTTTTGTCCTTACACATTAAAAGAAATTTCATTTTGAAACAAATGTAAAAATAGGTCAATAAAATGATTTGACAGTATAGAATATAATTAAAGTGAATAACTCAGGTACCTTTTTCATCACTAGAAATTCAAGAAATGTATTTTGCTTAGTACAATGTATAAGTGTAATTTTATGGCAGATAATTCTCATTTCACAAGTGCAAGATTCTGCGGACAAACTACCATTTTTGCCACTAGATTAAAGAGTACAGCGCGGGAAAACTTTCAAGTCCTCGATTCACATGTGTAGACGGAAATTGCGAAAGGAGAGGAAGTAAATTTTTTACCTCTAATATTAAAAAGATACAAATATCTAGTAAAGTTCATCTAAAAAGGCAGAGAATTAAAATGCAGCGTTTATAATTAAGTTCATTAAAAATGTATAAAACACTATTTCAAAGGAAAACCACTCACTTTTCTAGAATAATTGAATGCTCATAACGTTGTGAAACTATATCTAATAATTAATTTTTTTTATTAATTTAAATATGAAATCTACATGAAATACTCCGGAAACTTTTTGGTGCAAGTTTTAATTTTCAGTTTCTCATTAGCATTTAAAATTTTGTTTTTAATAATTTAACAATTCATTATATAAATAATACATGTACATTATAAGTTCATAGACAAATTGTTTAAATAATTTTTCCCTCTAAATTTTGAATTAGTGTGAATTTGTTTATTCCCCAATTATTAGTCAAAAATTTACCAATTTTTAGTAACATTTAACTAATTAAAAAGTAGATTCAAGTAATTCATAATAAAATTTTACTAATTCAGAGTAAAGCTTTGACTAATTTTTAGTAAAAATATAATACTAATTGAGAGTGAACAAATTCGCGCTGATTCATTAGTAAATTTTACTCTGAATTAGTTAATAATAAGTAGTTTAGATTTAGCGGGTAAGTAATTTTATTTAAAAAATGGAAATTGATTAATGCCTAGTCAATTTATCTAACATCTTTTCTCCTTAAATATATAAATGTGCTGATTGCTAATTAGGTTTTGCAACTAGATCATTGTGATGTCTTACATAATTTCTTTGGGTCTTTCTCTAGACATTCTCTGTTGTTGTTCATATGACATTATAAATAGGTATATACGATTAGCTTAATCGATGGTACATATGTAACTTGTATGATTAGAGACATGCTTTACTAAACTATTATTTAATGACTTTATGAATAAATGCATATACATAATATATACATACATATAAGAAATGTTTGTAATCAGAGATTACATCAGTTTTATCAGACATTAAACAACCGTTGTGGGGAATGCCAATCTAATTTCGATTACATTTTTTCCCAATTATGTTTTTTGATTGATGTTATTCATTTTTCTACCAATTAAATTATTTATCTGAACCTATTATTATTCTTTGTTATGTTAATTTTTTTATTGTATTTCATTACATCATTAAAGCCCAAACGATAATTTGTTCCGAAATTCAATTTTACGAATTTGTAAATAATTCAAAATAATATTTTTTCTGAAAGAAAACTTGTAAAATGTATTTCTTCTTATATAATTACGGGTGGTATAAGTATTATCAAGAATTTTCTCTGGACTCATAAATTTCTCCGTCTGCTAATACAGTTTTCTAACGAATTGCAATCAACTTTCTGGCACTGCGAGAAAGTAACTACAAACATAATTAATTATGTATCATGTATTAAAGTTATTTTATTATCGGTACGTTTGTTGGAAAAATTAGATTTAGGGTCCATTAATGATGAGGTCGATTTAATGATACGCGTCAGCTTTGAAAAAGGGCCCTTATTAGTAATTTGTATTAAAGTATAAACAAATACAGAAACAGGAAGTTGTTAAATTGACATTTGATTGGAACAAAATATTTTTTAAAACTTGAGACTTCTACATCTTCTAATTCGAACATCTCGTTTTTCAGTTGTTCAAACCTAAATTTTCCAATTTTAATTTTACTTTCAAATTTCTTCACTTTCTAATTTCCTAAATTTAAAATTATATACTTAACTTTCAATATTTTCTGAAAGAGAAAATATGTAAATTACAATTTTTAGAAATTTAGGAAATTTTAAAGTACAAGAAATCAAAAATTGAAACTGTTGATAAATTTAAATTCAAGACTTCAAAAAGCGAAATATAAGTTTACAAATTTGGAAAAGTAAGATATTATATAATATGTACTTCTTTCGAATTAAAACTATTCTAGCAATAAGCCTACTTATAACCATGCAGTGAGTATTTACATCAAGTTTGTGCTTTTTTAAAAATAGTATTAAATCAATCCTAATGGTAGCGTGGCCTAATGTTCTGAAAATCACGGCTTGCAAATCAACGCAATGATTCTAGTTTCTCAGACAATCTACTTCCACATTTGAAAGGAAGATTGACTAAAGTTGCCAATAGTCTGCTGCACCTTGACGTACACCAGTAAATGTTTGGAGAGGTCTTGTTTCGTTAATGTCTGCAAGTTAAGTCAATGAAAGCGATTCTCGAATTGAAAGTTGTTTTCGTCGAAAAAAGGGCAGATTGCCTTTTTTTGCACAGTTTTTTCATTCTAATATACCATGTTTCCTTTTTTAGTAATAATGTATAGCCTAATCTTCTAAATTAGTAAAAATTGTTAAAGACTTCTAAAAATATATATTTAAGACTATTTTTGGAGACTATGAAATTTCAACTTCAAGTTTTGTTTTCGTTTAGTAGTGAATGATTTCAAATAATCGAAATAAGATTGGAATTTGATTTATTTCTGAAAAGCTTTCGTATTTCAAGATTTTATCTATAATTTAATGATAACTTAAAAAATATTTTCTGTTCCCCCATAAATCAATTCCTGGAATATTTCTGAATGGAAATAAAAAGAGTAAGATTTGTAATCAAAACATTTAAATCAGCACCAAATACTATTTATGGGCGTTACGAAATAATTTCAGCCTCCATGATGGAAAATGAGAGCAACTCTCTTTTTCTTAGTTACATACTTTTTACTTTTTTTATCAGTGGAGCACGCATTTGAATAAATTTGAATGTAAATAGCTATGTCTCCCGACTTCTTTTTACTTGGTATGTAGACCGTTACCTTGTAATTTGCATTCCTCATCATCATTGATTCTGATCACTGTTAAGACTGATTACTTTGTCTTCAAAATAACTTCTAATGCGAGACTGTGCGAGACTCTTCGTCTGAATTTATAAATTAGAGTGGATAAGCGTTTGGGCAAAGGTTTTGATAGATTTTAGTTTAGATTTATTATAGATAGTATGAGTAGATGTCAGATTGATTAGGAGGTGCCGATGCGTGTTGCAAGTATCTCAACTGATTGTATTCTTATTCCTTTTTCGTCTCAGCAAGTGACAAGTAACAAATTGATACTTAAGTCCTGAAATGTTGAATATTCATTAGTCTAGGTGTAAATCCATTAACAAGTTCTCGAAACTAATACAAATTCTTCTTGGTAAAAATTAATTTGAACTAGATTTGAATTTATAAAACATCGAATACCTTTAAAATGTAATAGGATAAAAACTAGTCTCTTTAAATTTGTTTGAACTCTAAATAAATTTGGAAAAATATTTATGAAATATTTTTTGAAATTTTCTGATTAACAATAGATTCTTTTGCTTTTTAATATTTGCGATAGAAGAACTAGATATCTCAACACGAAAGGAATTTAAATACTGGAAAAGGAGAGTCGATTTTTTTACTTCCTATAAAAAACGAGTTTCCCCTTGAAATGAATCGTAAACTTCCTTCGTATTGTCATCTAGAGCTGAGAAATAAGAAATGATTATGCAATTGGCTCCAGTAAATAACCTTAGCAGCAGATAAGTAAAAGTATACCTTATAACTTATTCAGTTATTCTGCCCTGCATTCCTCACATTGAATATGTAGGTCGTTGTTATTCTTCTCATTCTAGGGTGACATACACTGTAAATCTATTTAGAGAAATAAGCCACAAAATCAGTACTAGAGAACAAGTGAATGGGCGATAAAGCACCGTGACCTAGACATCCAGTCGTGGAACCTGGTTGTTTTGCTTCATAACAAACTGTCCACGAAGAAATTTCAAGCACTCTCACAAACCATTAGCCAATTTTTCCTCTCACATTCAGACAACTTGGTGATAATTACAAAGCCATGATAATATTAATCTATTATAATAGAGTTATTCCATAACTACTTTGTAATAAATATGGTCTTCAAAAAGAAATTGTGGCACTTTCAGCACTCCAATTACCTTGGAGAAAATTTATTACAACTTTTTATGAGCATGGCTAAATGGGTTTTTAATAGACCTATGTTATAATTAAGTTGGCAGAACTTGATGAAAAGCAAAAACTCAGTTAAAGTCTTTGCGAATCATTAATTATAAAGGGGAGAGATCAATAAACTATAAGTGACATTTTTTTGCTAAAAGAATTCCTACAATGTATAGAGAGAAATCCAATTGTTGTTTTACATCTTACTTTAAGAACCCGTCACTCTCGCCTGACTTGCAGAAAGTAACACTTTCCACTTCCTAAGGAAGAAGACATAAATTATTAAGTGTGTAAATAGAGGAAGCTCGAGATGATGGAAACCAAAATGATTTAACTTTTTTTCTATCTTCAATTCTATTAACTATCCTAGTTAATAAATCTATTCGGAATTCGAATAAAAGGAATATACTGTGATTTCATTTTTCCAGGACTAATATTGAGTTACAGTTTAATTAAAAATTCCCTCCACTTTGTGTTAAATGATTAAAATATTTCAATTTGGAGATTGATGACTAAGGGTAACAAAGAGGAAATATATTTTTAATATTGTAATTGCACTTAATTCCTAGGAATCTTGATCCTTAAGAATCGAATTTAATTTTAGAAAAATAAAATTCATTTCATTAAAACAATTGTGATTGTGATAATTATTTATAGCTAGAGTTTAGAAATCTTTAACTGTTAATAATTTTTTCATTTTAAAATGTAATTTTTAATTTAAATGGTTTCTCACATTGTTTATGAAAACGTAATGCTTGACATTCATTACAAAAACGCAAGTAAGATTTTCTTACACGCACAACTTTAAATTTCTTTGTGGAAGTAGACCGAAGAAAATGATACTTAAACCATGTAAACGTGCGTGAAATACAAATCTCCGTAATTATAAAGTATCCTCACGCAATTAGAAGTGTCGATCGAGTTTTAATAATAACTTAAACGTGAGAATATTTGAATAATAATAATAAGTGGGTCGATTAAATTTAAGTGGTATCATGTCTTATAAACTATTAAGACCTGATATCTATTGGGAAAAAACTTTCAAGGAGCCATGGGATACAAAAAATGTATCTATAGAATTTCTGTCAAACATTTTGTTATTTCGAAATTCATATAAAGGGTAAAAAAGAATATATTCGGTACTAATAGGTTCAACGTATTGTTCGGTGTATCATACCGTTTGCAATAGATATTCTTGTGCGTTCAATACTTTTGAGTTACGCCATTAGATATATTGTTAATCCAAAGGATCGTTATAAATCTAAGTAGGCCTTATTTAGCAATCAGTGTTGCACACGTTACGTAAATCTGGACAAGCGTTTAAGTAGAACATGCTTGAGTTGACAGAATTCTGGTCGAAATCAACAAGAGATAATGATCGTGAGATATAATTTTCATTCACAAAAACCAGTCTAGTGCACAAAAGACTTCAAATCACTAACTGAATTAATTTTCCGAAATAAATTCTTTCGTCTGACATAAATTCAAAATTCTTAATTTATTGTATATTTTTAAGCACCATTAAGTTAGTCGTAAGTAATGAAATTGAAAATGAATTTCGTAGCAATGGGAAAAATCCAGCATATACGTTATGCCTAGCTCAAAGTACCATAACTTCTATAATGTCAATGAAATATAGCTTTAATTTTTTTATTTCTTTCCTTTTAAGAGTTACAGGAAGTTAAGATTTCCTTTTTTGGACGTAAGGGTCGTTAAAAGTGATCTCAGACATGTCTTAGGTCTTTTAAAGTTTAAGAGAAAAACCACTTTTGAACGACTTTACTTTCTCCTTTATTAAATCTCTCTTGTAAGATTATTAAGATACTTAATTTAAAATTCAAAAATTAATTTTATGAAGTTTTTAAGAATTTAAAACTTGAAAGTTTACAAATTTCCTAAACATTATTTCAAGTTTCACTTTAGCTTTATGACTTCTCATATACAAACTTATATATAAAAGCACTTTAAGGTTGTTTATATTTTTATCTATTGAAAAATTACAACAAAGTAAGGCGAGAAGTGAGTCATTAACAACGAAATTGTTAGAGAATTTATGGAAAGCGGCTTTATGGTTTTTAAAGGGTGGAATTCAAATAAAGATACTAGCATTGCTGGTTCAAATCGTAATATTAAGCTTCTGCTATGAAACTAATCAATAAATACGAATATTAATGTAAAATGTACATTTCACAGAACAATAAATTAGACACGAGTTCATAAATACAATTTAGTATGACAGGTCACGATGAATATTCAAAGATTAGACTAATCCTAATTTCTTTAATTTACATATTACAAAATAAATAAAATCAAAATATATGAAGAAATTTAAGAAAGAATCTTATTGAAAAGGAAAGACCTTATATTTTCTTTTATGTAATGAATTTATTTCTCTCACGCATTTCTAACTTGATGTCTATTCGATATCAATTTGACCTTGTTTGGAAGTCTTGCTAAGGAATTACTGAAAGATTTGTTCAAGTCTTGAAACGCGGAAAGCATTGATAATGTCATATGAGCAAACACCTGTATAACAGATGGATAGAAACTTTCTAACCTTAGAAATCGAGCATTTGAAGAACTTTATTGACAGTCTCAGCTGCGATATGATCGTGCCAAAGCTTCTTTCATTCATACGAATTTTTTCAGATTATATTTCCATCGCGAAACTCACATGGAGTCCAATGAAAATAAAAGCAGAACATTTATCGTTTTAGTCTCCAAACTTATTCATAGTGAGAACGATGCCTTAAATAGAATGAATTATAACTCTAATTTCTAAAATTAGAAGTTCCACGATACGAAATTTAAATTTTGATGCAGTGGAATTCAGAAACTCCCAAATACTTTTTCTGATGCAAATGTTTTTAAACTCAAATAAGCTTAGCTACAAAATTCAAGGATTAAAAAAAAGATTATTGTGAAAAGCGTTTAAGAACTGAATTCTTCCCTTTTGGACCGTTAATGAAGCACGTAATAAATTTTCTGACTGATTGCTTTCTCTGAAAAGGCACGTCTCATATCGATTGTTATTGCCTATAATTAGAGTTACTAACACTATTAGCAGTGCAACTTCCTGCGATGTAACCGGAATGAGTCCGATTGCGCAAAAATAAGTCAACTTGACAACATTATGGCAGCGATATTGCTCTCGCAGGAGTATGCACTTAAACAAAAGATCCTCAACATTCAAAGTTCGATTTTAACGCTCCCATGTTGGAGGTTGAGACAAGATCTTTATCGAGCACAGTACACCAACCAAGTACACTGTGTGTACTGTGTAGAGTGCTACTTTTCTATAATGTTCACTGTACTTTACTCAGAACTCAGAAGGCAAGAGAGCCACCGAACAATCGTTTCTATAGCGCCGCAAAACACTCCCACGAATTTATTATTTATTCCCTACGCGACGCAACCCACGTATGAATCTGCCTCTATGTCAAGAATTACGCCACCGTGAATTTTAAGACCTTCCAAGATTCTAAATAATCAATCTCCAAGTATTTTGTGCACGTAAAGCTTGAAGAAGTTTTAAAAAAAGTTAAATAATTGAATTAGTTGATTAAATGGAGTATTTACATTTAGTTTAGACAAATTTTGGAACCGAGTTTTTGATAATAATTAATGAATTTATTTTAGAAGTTAACTTGAAAAATTATCTGTCTTCAGAATCGATGAAACATTTGCATGCAGATGCCATACTTAATTTTACATTACAATTAATCCTCGTAAAATTTAATTTATTTGCGAATTGAAAAAGTTCATCTAAAGTTCACGTTCGACTTTGAGGTCATTATCAAATTTATTTTAAGAACAGTGAAGTTTTGAGATGTTTTAAAAATGAAATCTAAAAATTATTGGAGTATATTTTGTAAAAGATAAAAAGTATGGATTTCAATTAATTGACTAATTTTAAATGTAAAGAATTTAAAATCTTTCTGTGGAAAAAGAGCCACAAATATTTTTTATAAAAGTCTTAACAAAAAATGCAATATTGAAAAAGATAAAGTTCAGATGATTCATTTCATTTTAAAAGTTCAAAGTCACAAGAATAAATATAATGGTATTTTTAAAAAAAAATTGATATTCAGACAATGAAATGGTAAATTTGAATCTACGCTTCAATAAATAGTATTTATCTCGATTATTTCACATTTTTTGCTAACTTTTTAAAGGATGAGCATTGTAATTTTATAGTGTTGTAGTCGATTAGTTTGAATTATATTGTAGGAGGTATGTCGATAAATGGCTCTGGATTATGAAAAGATTATGTCACTCATCATTACGCGTTCACACACCTATAACGGTATTGAACGCTATTCTTGCGTAGGTTTATTTTCGCTAACATGTCAAACACATTAGTGTAACAAAATTTGGCAAGAGAACAATATCAACGGATAATCATTTTTCAACAAATCATATGAGTATTATATATGAGGATTTATTTGTAAAAAAGTATCAAGTTGAAACTATTGAAAGTTTTTTTTTAGTAGGAAAACTTCTCAAGAATATTAATTAAAAAATGAAAACCTACTCATACGTGATGAAAATGTAAAAATGAATAAAAACCAATTAATTTACTCACCGGAGAGAGGAGCATAGACTGGAATCGGTGCTGCATATTGTGAGACCTCATCCTCATAAAGAGGTTGTTGATAGTAATAATTACTACTGCTAGGTTTACTTGATGTGCCAAAATATAATTCATCCACAGATGCTGGAGCATCGTAGCCAGGTTCCCTTATCGGTGGGGCATACCTATAATTTATTTTAAAATTATTAACATAGTCATAATTATTATTCCTTTTTTTATCCGATTCAACTTTCAAAAACACACTTTCTCGTGCGTTAAGAATGAAAAAAGTTTGTATACAAAATATGTGTCAAGATTTTATTTGATCCGACGCTGATATTTAAAGGATGTTAATAAATTATAATTAACTGAAAATAAGATTTAAAAAATAAGTTGCATCTATTCAAATAATAAATTATAATTGGAAAAAATGATCCCTAAATTTGAATCACACTTTTATACAATTAGTACTGGATTTGCATTTTAGCAATTCTAAATCACTTTATTTAGTTCACTAAAAATGCATTAACTTGCAGTTATTTACTTACCAGTAATCTGGTTCTGTAGGTGAATGATGTGACAACTGACTATGTCCTACACGTGGTTGAGACTGATAAACTGGCGTCACAACACTATGTCGCCGTAGATAAGCATAATTTTCCAAGTCCCAAGGATCAACGTAGTGCCGGCTACCCCCGGAGTTGGCATCACCGGAACTATCACCGGAAGAGCGTTGAGAGTCTACAGAATTCCAATAAATCGAAGACGCTGCTGGCATTTTTTCCAATTTCTATGTGCCACTTTAGGGTTTTTATTGTCTTATATTTTAAATATTTTTAATATATTTTATTTAGCATAAAATTAGTCATTTTTAAAAATTTTAAACACATAGTAAAAAAATTTAATTAAAACCAACAAAAAAAGTATTTATATTTGCCTTCAAATAATTTAATATTTTGTAAAGTATCTTACTTATATTTATTTAATTGAAAAACACTAAATTGGTGAAATGAAAATAAAATATATTCCACACGTTAAATTTATTTAGAACATTAATTAATCAATTAATTGAGACAGCACCGAATATCAATTTTTTGTTTCCCGCATCGCGAGTGCTTCCTCTTGTGCACCTTCCGAGTTCTCCGAGTTCTCTGCCGTTCGCCACGACGAGGTCGACGAGTGAAGCCAAAAGACGTTTCGCACCTGCTCCCCACCATGTAAGCACGAAAGGTGCCTTGCCAGGGATAGATAATCATTGATGCAGTCTAATTACTCACTAATTCAGATATAACTGCACTCTAACTATAATTTTTTATTTCTAGTTGATTAGATTTTCTTAGAAATTAATCTGTCTTAAGGTATTTGTTTGAATATAAAAACAACTCCCTTGCATACTGCAGTTAAGTTTCAAGTAATATCTACACAAATCAAAGGAGAATCAAAATAAAAAACACATTGATGTAACGAGTATAGTGCTATTTATTTGCATTATATTTGTTACAAGTTTCGACAATATCCATGCAAAAGTAAATATATTCATAATTTAAGATTTTATACGACTCGTCAAAAATGTCATCAATTTGCATTTGGTTACGGCTTGTTTAAATTGAAAAACTGAATCAAAATAACTACTAAAACTTTAAAATAGATGGATCGATCACCAAATGTCATTTTTTTATTTTTTTAAAGTGCTGTTGATAAATGCAAGCAACAATAAAAAAATTACTTTTCTAAAACTAAAAATTTTCCGTGACATTAGAAATCCACACTAATCCAAATTTTGTATCAACGAAGGTCATAAAATGATCATCCCAGGTTGTGGAAAAGATTTAATCGAAAAGGGCACTTATTGTTACCCAACAGCCTTTCATTCCCTTTCTACAATCTGAGGTATAAGCATATATATTGCCAGAATCCGATACAAATCGATAAATTATCAACAGAGCTCTAAGAAAATTCGCATTAACTTCTGACATAGATTCCAGATCTTACTGGAAGGTTAAATTTATAACAACTCTAATCCGTATTGGTATCAGATTGAATTGTAGATTTGCTTCATGCTATGAGAATTTTTATCTAAATGTGCTCACCAAAAGGATGTAAAATTAGAAATATTATCACCAGTAATTATATAATTACAAAATAACTGAAAAATTTATTATAAATTGGGATTTAATAACCCAAAAGAAAAAGAATTAGAAAATAAAAATTAATTAACAGCATCGAAATTAAAACAGATTATTAAAATATTTTTTCAAATTCCATTTTTCTGTGTGATCTGTAAGTTGAGAAATAAATTTAATTATTGTTGCAAACTTATATTTAAAATTAAACATATATTTTTGTTCGTTACTTTTTGTCAATTTTACAAAACTTAAAGAGTAACTATAAAAACATTTCTCGGAGCTAGAAAATGGAATTAAACTTGTCTTCTAAGAATATCTTTAATCACAAGTTTCTAAAGTTAATCTAGGTAAATTATAATCCTGTTACTTGAGATTTAAATTTTCAGTCAAAAATTTTGGATACAAGTTATATTATTAATTTTCTCTTGATAACGAACAACTTTTTGTATAATAAGGAATGATTTCCAATGTTTAATGACAAATTTGAAAGACAATCTGAGAACACAAGCAGTAAAATAAATACTGAGTCCAAATAAATAAGTCAGAAAGCACCTAATTCTGACTTTCTGGTTATTCATCAAGAATACCATAATTTTTACACTATTTCCCAATCATCGGAAAACACGAGCAATAAGTCTGATGCATGTACTTCTAATCTAATAAAAAATAGTCAAAAAATAAATAAGGAAATCGATAATAGAAGATCACTTATAATCTTAACAAAGGTTTCGAGTAAAGAGTGAATTTTTCAGAACTTATCTCGTCTTCCGCAAATTCTACTTTCGAATCAGAAAAAAAAAACCTGATTGTGTTTTCTACATTCTGAAAGACTTAAATTAACCTTAAAAGTTTAACTAGCGCCTTGTAAAAGCACGCAAAAAATATACAGAGTATTGACTGTAGATTTAACATCCTTAAATACTATTAGTATTATGCTAAAATTTTTCTATTTACATGTCACGGAATAAACTGCCTCACAACAGATTAACCATTACTACTGTACACACTTATTTTAATAATTGTCTACATATCTCACGAAAGATCAAAGAACTAATAGTCCCGGCAATAACGTCTAGTGCTTCTAGTAGTATATATCACAGTATCAGATTCCCAAAGTAACATCCTTGCCGTCAAAAATTTCAAAAAGTAACGTAGATTTCATAGAGCAATTTCTATTATAAGCAGTTTTTATCATAAGGCTGTTGCATCATTCTATTATCAACCCTTCCTCTTGAAACTTTCTTTTTAACTCTCTTCAAAATCCAGTAATTTTTTCAACAACTTATATATATTTCAACAATACTATGAAATTTTTTTGATGATTTTGATATTTTAAATCTGACAATCTATAGTTATGTTTCAAAAATGAAATGAAATCACAGAGAATTTTCAACACTTATTTTTTGAGAATCAAACGAATTTCCCTTCTTAAATGAAATGTTTTATATTTCGTTACGAATGCAACATCCACTTGAAAATTTATCTGAATCAGATTTATGCGGCCTTAAAACTTCACAAAAAAAATTCGACGGAAAGTAATTTTTTTGATCATCTTGTATTAAAACTCGTAAATCTACGATGTTTCTGCACAGCAACAAGTTTTTTCGTAGACGAGAATTAAAAACCCACGCGCTCAAGACTTGCGCAATGTTGTACTTGTTACAATTCTTGTTAGTACGCTTTAGTCGATTACAACACTAGATAATACTCGCTTGGAGTAAACGCAATAGTCAAGTGATAGTTTTTTCATTCTGTAGCGTCAAAAATGAAGGTATTTGAAGTTACAAGCATATTGGTAGAGTTGAAGTTAAGTCCGAGTCTGAGCTTTAAAATATTCTGTCTTCTTGTATATACAAGCTCATTTTCTTATTGATGTCAATTTACAAGGACTATTTTCAATACTATTTTATGCCGCTGCCTTTTTGATCAAATATTAAAAGGACTATTCAAAAGCTCTATCTAATTGCATTCTGGAATACAACAATGCCCAATGTCTTTCGAACTACCCTTGAATTTTTAAAATACTCACGACCAAGGCTATGGTTAGATTTGTATCTTCTCCGGCACTTTAGATTGCGCGTTGCTCTTCAGAAAACGATCTTCACCTTGCACTATCCAGAAGGAAAGAAGCTGCTAATTCTACGTCATATTCAGTCCGTTTCAGCGCACCCTCGCATTCTTGCCGATTTGCTAATCCAAGACTATAAAAAAAAGTTTAATTACTAAACAAATTAACAATTTTGTCTTCAAAGTTTTCAGTTCAAGAGAGGTTTCTTTTTATTTGAATAAATTCTGGTCCATCTTAATTTAAAAACTTAACATTGGAATGAATTCAAGATTTAATTAAAAGATCTAATTCCTATAATGTTCTAACAGCAAAAATATGAATACAATCAGCATGAAAAGCTGTGACTCATAGGAGCTTATTTTAATATCTGCCAGACAATTTGAAACAAAAAATGAATAAATTTTATAGGAGTCATCAATTAACATAACATAAATTCTAGTTAAAGAATAATTGGACGGACAGTTGGAGAAAAAGTTAGTCGAAACGACTATTTTCTTCTTTTTTTCATTTATAATTTTCTTTTATCAAGTTCTTTTTTAGTGAAAGTATCAAAAATTTTATTTCGAACAAACTGAGTCATAAAAACTTTGAATTTCTAATCTTCAAAGATTTGAATGTATTTCATTTCTTCAAATACGAACTGTATTGCTTGTGTAAATGGTTTTAATCAACAGAGGCATATTTACGATGTTTTTAAAATTTTAAGTAAAGAAAGATGCTATCTGTAAGTTTTAAATTAAAAAACATTTTGTAATTTTATTTAAAAAATACAAGTCCACTCATTTTTTACCCAAAACAGCATCTTATATCAACTAATGGACTCAGTCTTTATAATAGCTATATATTAGACTGCAAAGGAGACATATAAAATATCAAAATAAATGCATAAAAGTACTCACCGAATAAGAGAATCTACTTTCGCCTGCCTGTCTTTAATAATTTGCTTGGCAGCTTGATTCGTGTCCCATCCCGTGGCTTGCAATGCCGTCAAAATTTCCTGCTGAGATCCATCACTCACTTCTCTCTGAACTTTCATAACTTTGCTCGCTTTGAATTCGTCGTTCAACGACATCACCAATTGCTTTGACGCTCCACTCAATGGAGGACTGACTCCAGAAGGATATGCTGAAGTGGAAGGTGCTAATTGTGTATTAACTGTAGTTTCATTCATTTGAGATAAAAGACTACGTGCTGTCAAAGAAGAATGTGATATCGAAGGTTGAGATGCCCTCGTTGGCGTGAATTGCATTAAATTCGGACTTCCGCTTTGATTAGCACACACGTTCGTATTTGATTTCACAGTTTGATTCGGGATAAATCCATTCTGGACCGGTTTTAGAGGCGACCAAGCTGGAGGAGGATTGTAGACTGGCGGTTGCTTTAAACTAGGACTGAAGTCGTAGGGATTTTCTTGTTTATATGACCTCGGTAAGGTCTGACCTTGACGAACATTGGACTGCGAGGGACTGTTCATAATACTCATTGTTGTCTGCTGCTGGCAATTATAATTTGAACTAGACACACAGGCATTATTGCAAGACGTAGCCACGTTGTTAGCATGATAATTCCTGAGTATATTTTGCTGCACAGTTTTATTATAAAGAGTATTAAAATCGCTTTGAGAAAGTTGTTCAAGATTCGGTACTGTTTGTTTCAACTCTGCATATACTTGTTCAGAAAGTATTGCTCCTGACTGTGAGAGAGGTCTTGGTAAACTATTGACTCGACTGTTCATTGTTGTGGGATGCTGAAGATCGTTTTGTACCTGAGTTATATTGTGATTGGCATTTTGATTTGGGACCGGTAAAGTGAAGGTCTGTTGCTGAAAATAATTCTGGTTTGTGGAGAGATTCTGTGTGAGAAGACCGCTTTGGGAATTTTGCAAATTGCTTGGCGCGTGCGATAAATTACTAGGAGCAATTTGCAGGAGATTTGCACTGCTTTGGAAGGATATCTGCATCGTCTGAGTCTGCTGAATGCTCGTTTGAATTGGAAATACATTCTGAGAAGGCAGGGCTTGCGACTGAGTCTGTTGCCACATCTGACTAACGATTGCATCAGTTGTACTCTCGAGCATTTGACTATTAACCAGACCTAGCTGGCTTCTTGGTCTCTGAATATTGGTACTCTTTGATTGCCACGAGTTCTGTACTTTATTCGTAATATTTGCTACGCCACGTGGATCACTGTGAGGAGACTTAGATTTAACGGGTTGGGGAGGTGGCCGCAGCATTGGAATTCCAATGTTATCTTGTGTTTTGTGAACACCCACGTAAGACAAACAACCAACGACTGACTGCTGCTGTTGTTGTTGAGTGGCATTGGTATTCTTTGAAGCTTCTTTCTCTCCGAGATGTTTCTCCAACTCGGCAAGAAACGCAGGATCCAGCTTTTTAGGAGAAGTCTGAGGTTTGATATCTATCGTCAACTCTTTCATACTTTGAGCGAGGTCGACATTTGATTTAGGCTTGGGTGGATTTTCATTAGGACCCATTGGAAGAAGCAATGATGGTGACGCTGATACTGCAGAAAGACTGGAAACATTAGCGTAGGTTTGAACTCCAATCTCTAGATCTTCTGGCCAAGTTGAAGGAATTGGACTGACCTGTTCAGATGTAAATTAAAATGAAATAAATAAATTAAAAACTAAAATTAAATAAAAATTAAATAAATAGAAATAAAATTAATTGATTATACTGCTCCGGCTTATCGGTCAAATATTGTGTTACATTCAATTTCGAAATTTTAAATCAAACTGTGAACGATTGTATATTGCTTTAAAAACGTGATTAGTTAAGGAATCATAGGGGTCGTCTAAGAGTGCTTAATATTTGCTGCATAAAATACGAAAAGAAGATCGTTTGAGTAAACAATAAAGTTAACAACTCAACTGACCTTATCAATCTCACTGTAATGTTCCTCGCTGTATTCACTACCTTCTTCGTCGACGTTAACATTTAAATTCATATTTTCACTCCTTACGTCTTTATTTAAGTTAAGGGAATGCTGACTGGTTTCTCCATTATTTTCTCGAGAGAATTGATTCAAAGCATTGCTTTGACTAGGAATCTCATCGGTTCGAGCATTACTATATGGTTGTTGTGAAGCTTTTAAATAATGGCTAGCGATATCTGGTGTGACGTCGCTATAATATCGAGACTGAGGTGAGTTGACAAACACTCTAGACGTGTCAAAAGGATCTGGTTGAGAATTGGCCTGATGTTCTTCATTTCCAGGAAAGTTGGCATACGTTCTTGGATCATCCTCCTGCCAGTAATCTTGTTGCTCTTTTTCTGCAACAATAGGTTCATCAAGAATATTGACTACTCTCCGACATGGGGTTTCTGATTGAGAAGCCAACGCTGCAGCGTTTGCAAGTTCTTCCGGTGAAAGGTCTATAAGACTCTCTTCCTGACTAGTGCCGGCCACGGAAACCTTTGCTGTTTTGATAGGACTAGATCTTAGATCGTTTTGAAACTTGGTATAGTTGAATTGCTTTCTAGATCGCGGCGGTCCGGTAGAGAACTTTTTTTTCGACGGATCTACTGACGTTGTACCAACAATATCTGGAGGTTCCATTGGATTTCGAAGATAAACGTCATCGATGTAAATGGGGCTTCCCCAACTTTTTCCAAAAGGTGCTCCGTGTCCGGTATGAATAAAGGAATTTTCGAGCGGTTTGCTAATATCTTCTGGCTGTTTTCGCCTCATTGGATCAACCAAACACCGCGGAAAAAGACCTACTTGGAAAGTTCGTTGGTTCTGACCTTTCCACCAATAGTTCTCCGATCTACCATCAATTATCACAATCTGGTCACCCGATTCAATCGTCATTTTATCCGTCTCTTCGAATCGATTGAGTGCTTTCATTACTGAAGGAACCATACTAGTCAGTGACTCTCTCAATGATATAAAAGTGGGTCTTTCGACAGGATCTCGTGCCCAACATCGCAACATCAGTTGATACATTACTGGTGGACTAGCTTCTGGTTCGTAGAGCCTTTCACCCTCTCGATCAATTTTCCTAAGAATTTCTGACCCGTTTAAACCAACCCAAGGTTCTTCGCCGAAGGTCAGCATCTCCCAGAGAGTAACACCAAACATCCATACATCCGAAGCGTGACTGAATTGCCGTGCTTTTAAGGATTCTGGTGCGCACCAAGGAAAAGGAACTTTCTTGTGTTCTGTCATAACGTAGCAGTCTTCTTGTTGTGGAAGTGCTCTCATCAGTCCAAAATCTCCAATTTTTACTTTGTCAACTGAACTTAATAAGACATTCCTACAAGCAAGGTCTCTATGGAGAAAACGTTTCGCTTCTAAATATGCCATTCCAGTAGCGACTTGCAATGCATAATTGCAGAGAGTAAGAACTGAAATGTGACTGCATTGTTTACGCAAGTAATCCAATAAGGCACCTAATGGTGCTAGTTCTGTAACCATCATCATTGGCTGCGACAAAACAACTCCATACAACCTGTTGACCAAAATTCTAATATTAATGTTTGCACTTAAAAAATAAATATTTCACCTATAAATAAGTTAATAAGCGTATTAAAATTTTAAGATCTAAACAAGAATTGTATTTTAGGTATCGCTACTGTGTGTCCCTTGGATTTGAAAATATTTCGAGATAAGTAATATATTTGATGTCTTAACTTAAATGAAATATACATTTCCTTGACTTATGATTCAAATTGGATATGTAAATCTGTTTTGATAATATTTACAGTGAAATACTTCAGGAAAAGTAAATATTCTTGCATTAAACAAAATGAGTTAGTTTTATGTTTATTTTCTGGCACAATGAGATTTCAAGAAATTACTTTTTATCGACAACAATACTAAGCCAACGAAATCAAATAATAACTTATAACAAATGGAATAATTTCATGGTTAATGGAAAAATGTCAGGTCAGCGACGTTTCAAGAATTGGGATGATGTACAGCATTTTGCAAGCAATTTAAAAGTCATTGAATAAAATATTTCTAAAAATAAAAAAAATTTTGATAAAATATCTTATTTTAATTTTCTGAATCTCGTGATCTCTTTCCTACGCTATTTACCTTATCAGATTTTGATGATCTAAATGGTGCATAGACTGTACTTCAGAAACGAAATCTTCTATGACATTCGGTTGGGTAAGAGCATCAGCTTTCAAGACTTTAACAGCGACAGGTAAGGTTCTTCCAGACGGAGATGTCCACTCACCTCTCCTAACAACGCCAAAGCTTCCATCTCCCAATTTAATAGACAGAGTAACATCCTTGTCTTGAATTAGGCATGTCAATACGGAAGGGCTTTCAATAGGTTGTGAGTTCCGCTTATTACTTTTTGCACTACTACCAGGTTTTATCTTAGTGATTAAAGTCTTTTTCCACTGTGCAGCACGTTTTTTCTTAACAGCATCCAGCAACCGTCTAATGCCCGGTTTTCCTAAGCCTATCTTTTCTAGATCCTCCGGCTGTACATAATCAAAGTGGTGTAATCGTGTAACTTGAAGGTCATCACGAATTCGGGTAAAGAACTGACTGAGCTGCACATCACGTAGCAGATCCTGCAACCACTCTGTTCCTTCGTCATCTGCCATTGTCTCTTGATTAGGATTTTAGCGGTCTGAAATCAGAAAAAAAGTTTTATTTCATGAAACCAGTACATAACGAGATAAACTCATTAAGTGGCACTTCAAAAGAATCAAGGCAAGTGAATAATTGAAAAGAGAAAAATTCAATAATTTAAAAAAATCGTTTTTCTTGCAATAAAGCTTACCGAACAGTTTCCTTTGCAAAATTCCTTGACTTATAAACTTTTAAATAAAAATGTGTTCCGTGTTATCTGTAAACTTTTCTTTTATGAATATTGTATCCAGTGACAAATACTTAAATAACTAGAAGATTAGATTTTTGTGTCTGGACCGAATACTAGATTTCATAACTACAAGCGCGCAATTCATAAGGCAATGGTTTGTAAATTGCTAAAAGTTAGACCGTTTAAAGTATAAACTTTAACAATATCTGAAGGATGACAGGGAAGAAACGAATAGCATATTTATCGTTACTCCAATCTCTCCACCAACAGGAAATGAAATAATGCTCTACAAGCTTGTATTAAAGCGAAGTCTAATACTACTCGACTAAAGATAGTGGTTGATACATGAAAAAGCTATTATATATTGAAAAGTACATATCTTATAGCTTATAAGTATGATTAGACCTTAACCGATAATTCTCTTCATTGACAATCATCAAGTCCAAAAACCTCCGTAATTATAATCTTACGATTAAGAAGCTAATGATTTGATAAAATAATAAATATCTTTGGATTGAGGATATCATGATCAGAATGAAAAATTCCTTTGCGAAACAATCTTATCATAAAGGAATGCAGTAAATCTACAAAAAGGGCAAAATACATTAAACGTATTTCGAAAAATATTTATTTAAATATCGATACTTTTATTTCTTCTTATAAAATTGTAATTTGGTTCTAATCAGGAATATAGATATAAAGGAAGATTAAATTTTTGTTACATAAAATGACAGCTAAGAAATGTTTACAGGTTACCTTGTTTTTTCAGACTAAAATTGAAGGAAAAATGTAATGCAGTTAATGAAAAATCAGTGTTTTATTCAAGAATTGTATGTTCTTTTCCATTTGAGTTTACATGAAAGAAGCAGAACGTAATTAAGTGACGCGAATTCCTGACATTTAAAAGCAGTCGCTCTCGTTTTCAGCGAGGGTATGCGTGCCAAATTTATTTCAGGAAGGGTGGATAGGATAAGATACAAAAAAGTAGCGAGGTTTTGGATTACTTACTGATCCGTCGCCACTCAGTGGCTATCGCATCGTCGTTATCCTCCAAATTAATTTTTAGCACAAAACAAGAAACAATCAGCACTGCAACGAAATTGCGAATCGAATTGGTTTCTATGTAGCAAGTCCGCAACGACAAGCATCAAAGGATTTGTCGAGGACATCTCGTCTTGAGAATCGATCGACACAACACGCGTTTTTATCCCGATTGCATTCTTCTTTGTGCAATATTCGTCTTCTTTAAAACGATGAAAACAAGTGCAGCGGCGGTTGTTTTAGTCAAAACGCAACGACTACGGCAGACGCAAGACGAAGGAAAAGGAATTGAAGGAAATCGCAACCTTCATGAGTGAATTCCAACTGCGACGAGGATACTGCAACCGAGGCTAACGGACTTTCACCGAGCGAGTTTCTCAAATAGCAATGCATTGTTGCCCGCCTAAATGCGACGGTCTAGCTAGGCCAGATCTAACCTTAAATGCGAGTCATGTTTCCACGGGAAGCGCCAAGATTACACTCAAATCAACGCGTCACCAAACGATATCAGCATTTCCACCCACTTCCAGTCTGTTGTCAAGAAACGTTTAGGGCAAAAAAACGTAATAATAAAATGGCACACACTGATCACTGCCGGACGGAATGATTACTTCGCTTCTTTCACGGGATGTTATACAAACACAGATGGCGGCAAGTTTGAATACCTTGAAGGGCGCAAATTTATTTGCAGTCGATATGGAAGAATGCGTTTATTCAACGCACGTTTATTCAATAAAATTATGGTGGCAACTTTAAATCTTAGGTAAAAATAAAGGTTCAATTTTATTTAAACTCACATGATTTGTAAGCTACTTATCCTTATTTTATACATTAAAAATATTTTTATTATATTACTGCCAACTGCTTAACTGCTTAACTTCAGAAGTATACTTGTTAAAAATAATTTTATTTTTATCCATAAATAATTATATTTCTCTTGTAAAATTTTTGTTCGAATATTCAAACATGAATTTTTAGAAACTTATAATCCCGTAAGGGTTTTAATTTTGATATTTAAATACCATAAAAAATTCATTTATTTTAAAATTAATGGAAAATTTTAAACATAGAAAATAAAAATATTTTTAAATATAAGTTAATTTTCACTTGTAGCAGTATCTAATAATTTAAAGGGTTTGATTTTATTCAATAAATTCAAAATTTCCATAAAATGTTTTACTCTGAAATTAATTAATGTTAAAATCAATCAATATATAGTAGAAATTTAAAGGTAAAATATGAATTTATAATCTCCCTTTACTATTTTTTTAGAATAAAGCATTCATATGCACAGCTTTTTAAATTGTGCGTGTAACAATGGACAATCGATTTTCCAATAATATTTCACTTCATTCATAGCACACGCATGAACGATTAATATATTTTCCAGTAGAATAAAATAATCATATATTATAACGAAGAAAATAAATTTTTAAATCGTGTTCTGAATTTAATACTCTTTTTCAAAAATTTCAATATTCTTTTTAAAATAGTTTATGATGAAGTATTAGTTAAAATTACTAAAAGATTGGTAATATGCAAACTGAAAATATTGTAAAAGTTGCAGCTGTGTTGAAAATGTATTGTGAGAACAATCAAAGGATGAAACTGAATTCTATGCATTATGGAATACAGAATGTCAAGAAAGAAAAGAATAAAGTAGATTATGAACGCAGAAACAGACAAATAATACAAATAATGCACCATCTGCTTCAAATGCAACATTACTTAACAATATTATTTTTCTTTTTAATCATCTACACTTTCATGAATGAATAATGATACATTTTTCAAAACATCATTTTTCATATACATAATATAAAATGAAGAATAAAAATACTGAAATGTTAAATTTCTCTCATAAATATCAAAAATTTTTGTGGTGAGGAATTTCGTATTTCGTTTAGGAAATATCGATTTTTGGTTAAGCCCTTAGGATATGAGTACTGAATATTTTCATTTTGAACTGAATACAATTTGGAGAAATTGAAATGTGAATTGAACTGTAACTCGATGCAAATTTTCACATTTACCTAATTTTGAAATAAAATAGAATAAGCGATGTAGGTTTAAAAATATAGGTACCTTAAAAAATTCTAAAAATTAATGCTAATTTGATTAAAGAACTGATTAACAAATATTTCGCTCTTTTCAATTCTTTTACCTCTATAAATTATTTATTTCTATTAGACATTCTATTTATAGGATTGTAATAGTGCAAATTTGTTACAAAGAAATAATTAAAATGCTTAGCTGATATTTCTTTAACAACGTACCAAAAAATATTGACTCTAGTTTACGAGCTAGAAAAATTGTTTTCTTTGAGGACATTAAGTTTTATTTGTCAAACGTTATATTGTCGTAGGTGATGTGATAAATCATTCTCCCTTACTGTATTTTCATCGCTTCCCAAATAGTGATATAAAAATAAAATATACACATAAAACTTACGAAAAGAACGTGAAGTTCATATTCGCTTGAGCGTATTTGGCTGTATATCTTGGGATTTGTATCCTATTTATATAAATATGTATAGGAAAAGGCATTATATTTTTATCACACACGGGAAAAAATGTGTAGCTGTCACAAGGATTTTTTAGGTTATATCAGCCATATTTATGGTTAGGATATTTAATAATATAGCCGGAACAGCGATATGTTTCTTTGTACTAGCTACACATTTTTTTGCGTTCATCTAAAAGTTATTTAAAAAAAATAAAAGCTATAAAATTATTAATATCAATTGCAACACTATTCAAATGTGGTCTAAACTTACTTTATATAATTGAGATTTTTCTTTTAATTTAAATATTCTTAGAAGATTAAAAGTGGTGTAAGTTGTATTGACCCTCAATTTTAATAAAATGGTACGTTGTTGAAAAAATTGGCTTTAGTGTCCAAAAATGATTAAGTCGATTTAAAGTACTCGTTTTTTTATTATATGTTCAAGTACTATAGTTATTCCTAAAAATGTGAAATTAGTACCCCTCGTTTTTGTATTTTCTAGATTTTAATAAATATCACTGATGAGGATATCTGATTAAATCGACTTAATCATTTTTGGACCCTCAAGCCAATTTTTTCCAACAACGAACAATTTTATTCTTAGAGAATGTTCATAGCTATCCAGATATCCAAAAATATAATCCAGATATCAAATTTTTCACGCCCGAAGATTTAAAAATAATTTGAGTCAAAAACATATTCCTAGTTAAAAAATACTGAATCCTAACTGAACATTTTTCCTTTAAGATTCTATATAATTAAATGCAAATTCATTGAAGTTTTCGATGAATGTTTCCAACCAGGAATGAAAATCAAAGTAGCTTTGGGCATATTTAACAAATGTATTTTTCCTAATAACACTGTATATTCACCATAGTAAAGCCAAAAAGCTCCAAAATTAATGAAAATTTGATAGAAAATTGTTTGGATTCGAACTTCTGATCAATTGTGCTCTTTTCGCAGGCATTGGACTTCTAGAGAAGATAACGTAACTTTTGAAAAATCGGGAAAAAACGATTTGGAAAATGGAAAAAATTCCTGTGGAAGTTGGTTCACGTGAACATGCCAGTTCCCTAATAGACACAGATATAAATCCACCGAAGACTGGTTTCATCCCCCCAAGCGCATGCGTGGTATCGACCTGCAGGTACCAGAAGTGGGTACATCCAATGGGGATTGGGGAAGAAAAGTAGAAGTGTGCTACTCCCTGGTGTTGATATTCGTGATAGTGTTGGTGGTGGTGAAACTATAGAGACTGTGTGATAGCAACGTGCTGGAGGTACTGCTGGCTGCTGGTTTGCGGCATTCTATCACCTCAACTTTCAGTCCGGTACCGACCGCCACAAGCAATCGTTGCTTATATTCTCGCACGAGAAGAAAAACAAAAATAGAAAATAATATCAAAAGACTTACAGAAGCCTCAAGCCAAGCACAAGAAGAAACTACATGATTGCCTAAGTGGAGTGCCGAAGGAACTAGAAGCCTTCAAGTCTCTTGCAAATTTTTGATCCTTTACTTAAATTACCTTTTAACTTTAGGATCATCTTATAACTTTACAGATAATCATAATTTTTGGTATTCAGAACCCTCTGGAGTTGAGTGTTCCAAAAGAAATGAGATAAGTTGGATAACTTGTAATACCTGGTTTTTCCTGATCATCAGTTGTTGGATTTCTTCTTGCGATGATTGAAACTTGTTCATGAAGTCCAAGTTTGGAGGGATGCTGTAGAAAACTCTTGATCATGTTCCCATTTTAAGAGTGTGTGAAAGGTAACTAAAAATGAGAATATCTCGGTCAGTGAACCGTGTTACCAGCTTTTGAAGGGGATGAATCGAAGCCGAAAATTTAGCCAGAGAAAGTAAGAGCTAAGGATAAAACAATTAAAATGAGATAAAAGAAGATTAATAATTTGATCTGGGGATGATTAAAAATTACTAGATTCAATGAACTTTAGAGATTGCAAAGAAAAGCAAAGACCGCGCACCAGGAGAGTGTTTCTTGCACTGAAGATTCGGTTTGGTTCTTCGATAGATCCTGAGATCGAACTGACGATATAGGCTGTTTGTCAGTTTCCTTGCACAAACCGGACGGACGAGTTAAAGTCTCTCTTTTTCGCATATTTTTCCTTTTACACGGATCTTCCTTGTTCAGTATTCCACGTGTGGCACTCGATCAGTAAAGAATCGACCTTCCGGCAGGTCCCCTTTAGTAGATCGAGTAAACTTCCCCTCGTGGAAGTTCTCGTGTTTGGAGTCACTCGGCCATCAAACACGTGGATCGGGAGGGATTAAGCTGGTCAGCGAAGTGATCAGTCAGTTTCTCACCCTCGGGAACTGAAATATTCACCCCTTGGTATGGTCTTATTACTTAATCGTAATAGTTGAGGGGCAAGAGACCTGATGATGGATGTTGGACACCCGAAGAGAAAAGTCTAAGATTTAATGATAAGATCGATAAATCATCACGATTGAAGTAATAGGAAAAGAAGAGGGCGGAGGAGGTGAAGGTGGAGGAGGAGAAGAAGTAAAATTGAAGATGATGTCGGAAGGTAATAACGGGTATATCAGATCAGCGGTGATGGCGGAACAGGGCGAACTTCTACCCACTGGCATTCAGGATGGTTCACCTTCCGAAGCATCTCTTCAGGTTGGTAAAAAATTAATCTTCAATAAAAAATTATATTTTGCTTTACATCGTAGTGGAGGAGAAATTCATTTTTTATGAAGCAACTATTATTCATTCGACATTTTTTATTAATTAATTAATTTCGTAGGGTGATTTCGAAAATTCAAAATTTGAATAAAATTTCAAAAACAAAACGACCAAATTTGAAATAAAATGTATTTCCAAGCGTAAAATGAGGAAATAAAATTGAAGGCAACCATCTACCCCTTGCTTCTTTAAAATTTTTTTGAAAAAATCAAATTGATGTTCATGTTTGAATAAATATTATTGAATGAATTTTATAAGATTTAAAAATAATGCAATTTTTTTAAAATTATCAAGCCACAAAATATTTCCAGAGCTTGATTCTATTTTATTATAAGTATTCTTTATAGATATAATTCACAAATCTTTTTATTAAATTTGAAATTGAATTTTTTTTAAATAGGGGTTTCATAAAATTCAGCTTTTCAAAACTCTGGAATTCATTTCAACAGGTAAATCATGGTCCTCGAGGTACGAGAACCACCATTTTGCATCATCCTAATAATACTAAAGGAGCTTCAATCACACGACGACACAGGGGACCAACTAATAGGCAACAAGTGCTCGTTGTCTTTGCGATTATTTTGCTTATAATCACTGCATCAACTCTTTTTATTATCATTCTAACACGAGAATGCGGTGAGGAAACACGTAAGTTTTCTACGCTAGTCTTAATTTATTGTCTTATTTTTTATTTTTAATGTAAAAGCTTTTGATTTTATCAAATTTTACTTACAAATTGTCCATTTTACATCATTTCTCGCTTGATTATTTATCTAATAATTTGAAAGAATTGGTATCTTTCTGTATCAACATTTTTCCAAATTCTAATTTTTTAAATATAAAAATTCCCTCAAAAATTGAATTAACGAAAATTCGAATTTTTTATTTTAATAAAAAACTCATTAGTATTTATTAAAATATAAAAGAGATTTAAGTCTGTTTTTATTACAGAAGTTTATATTAGAGATTTCTAGAATCTCTGTTTGAATAAACTAGGCTAATTATAAAATATAATTGCTAAGTGCATTATTCCATTAGACATTCATTGTGGTTCGACGTCTGCCTGAAAAATACTTTCTCTACTTCCATTATTTTTCATTCTGTGCCTGGACGTAAATCTCCTTTTCTACTTCGCAAAATGAATTATTTTGTATATCATTTTAACTAATTTTACATCCAGTTAACAAGACCATAATTCAGTGGTTGAATCCATAGTTTATTATAAATTCAGAATTTAACTCGTATTCTCGTATTCTCGCCTAGCATATCTCTGACATTCAATACATGGTGTCTTTCTTAATGAAGTTATATACTTGCTAGAAGTTTCTATTAATTAACTTTACTGGAGCATCTCACCACAAAAATGCTGTCATTAAACTACTCAATAATTTCTTGTCATAATCCTAAAATCACTAACAAAAGAGGTGCAGAGCTTTGAAAAGACGAGACGTGCTCTTGATAAACTTTTGCTTCCTTTAATGCAATAAGCAAACTTTAAAATGAAACTGATGGAAGACACAAAGCTTTTATCATAATACAAAGTTAAATGATTTGGAAATTCAATTTTGAGAATAACTATCTAATCTTCAAATTAAATCATATTTTGTTTGAGATATTTATATAAATAATATTTAATAATAAATATTTATGAATAATTCCGCTAGGGTTTCTTTTTAAAAAATACAATAAATTATGTTCATTCGGATAACCATGAAGGAGTATATTAATAAGAAAATAAGATTTACTTACGTAAAATTCTTACCAATTCAAGGGAATGATAAACATTTATATTTGAAGTATATATTGTAGAACAAAACCATTTATTATTTCAAACCTCCCAAGGTTCTCGTCTGTTGCATTCAAATTCAATAATAATGGATGCAGATACATGTATATTAAATTATAGTGCTTGGAAATCTGGATCTATTCTGCTGATCGTTTTTTAAATAATCGAATCGTCTTGCCAAGCAAATTTCAATAAAACCCAAGTAATTACCAGTTGAAGACGTAATAGGCAGTCAGAAACTGAAAGATTCAATGGAGAAGAATGCCATTAGATTTTGTTACTTATAATGAATTGAAATAATTGATTAATATACTTGTTGCATCAGAAAAATAAAATGAAAATAAAATTTCTATAGAAGACATTAATAAAGAATAAAAAAACATTCTAATAAAGAATTTTATTGTTTCAGATTCAAATCTTTGTTTAACAGAAGAATGTGTTCGAACAGGTAAGCCTAAATCAATTATTTTCAAAAAAATTTTAATAAGGAGTTTAAACTACTGAGAAGAATTTATAGCTTGATAGTTTTTAAATTGTTTTTAAATATTGAAAAGAGAATTTCAAAATATTCTATAAAATTCTAGAATTTTTGTTTTTGTTTTGAAGAATTTTAGAACGTTCAGTGTTTATTTTAAATCAGTAATAAAAATATGGTAACGATAAAAACAGAGAGGGTCAATTTCTTTGAATTAATTGCGTTGTTGAGTTTAGTCAATGAAATTGCAATTAATTTTATCAAGTTCATGACTGCTCGTTATGGCTTACTTAACAGATTTAGCCTGAGATATTAATCAAGATCCCAGAGAACCTCATCAGGGCCAATTAGAAACATCTTGTTGGGTTTCTAGGATATAGCTTGAGACTTCGTTATACTCAAAATTCATGTAATTTAACCTTTTATTTCAAGGGTTTCAAGGTTTTTAAATTTTCAACTGAATATTATTTTTTAAATAAAATTAATTTAATTATCTTAATTTAAAAAATAACATTTTTAAAGTATGCAATTTTTAATTTTATAATCCATGCTGTTTGATGTTTTCAACGATTCAAAATTTCCAGTCTTTGTACAATTGCTGAAGTGAAAAAGTAAAACGAGCAATTAGTAGTAGAGACAAGTCATTTCATGTATTTTAACTTTTTGTAATGAAGAAAACAGTTAGATTTTGCTTCATTCAATCAACATTGGTAAAACAGTAAATTAAAGATTTATAACTAAATTTGTTATTTTAATAATTTAGTCACTTCTGGGTTTAATGGATATTGTTTTGATTGAATAAATTGAAATTTTCTTGTTGCTTAGCTGCAAGTTTATTAGCAGCAATGAATCAGACAGCGGCACCGTGTGAGGATTTTTTTCAATATGCCTGTGGAACGTGGAATCGACTCCATGTTATTCCAGAAGATAAAAGTTCAATTAGCACTTTCGAAGTGATGGCAGACCAGCTTCAAGTGATCCTTAAACGAGTCCTGGAAGAACCATTGAATAGTCACGACAACGAGGCAACAATAAAGGCCAAGATGTTCTACAAGTCCTGCATGGACATCCGTGGGTACAACAAAAAGTAACGTTGACGGAAAAATCGAGGTTTTAGAGGATGAGATTACGATGATAAAAAATAATGCGGAAAATTATTTTCTAAAGAAAAAATGTTTTGAAAAGTGGTACAAGTAACAAAGTTACTGTTTTATGATAAATTACTTACTTAGTTGATTTCAGATTTTTATTTCTAATGCTTTTTTTAAAAAAGAATTTATTTGATTTTCTTAACAGCAATTGTAACTCAATATACATTTAATAGCACTTTTTAAATAACTTTCTCAATGCTGCTTAAACTTTAAATATTTTTATCAAAATATATTTTTAAGCAGAAAACTTGCAAATTTCATCTTTAGAAACTTTACCGTTTTTTTCGAATTAAGAATTTCCAATTTGTTTTTGAATATTAAATATTTGAAATTTAGAAAAAAACAATTGAAATGAGAATTGAAAAGTATGCCTTGAAAAAAGTATTTAAGCTTTCCTGAATTTTATAAGTGATTTCAAAAGGAATTCCAGAACAGCCGGAATTCTTACTTATATTCAGTTCTAACTTTGCGATTACCAACGAATGCATAGAATTTTTTTCTCTCCATTAATTTGTAATTTTTCTCTCAACTCTAGAATGTTTTCTAAATTCAAAATTGTATATGAAACTAAAGGAATTAGAAATCAAAATTTGTGCAGAATCTTCACTCAAGAAATTCGTGGGCCAGTAAATTTATTATGCCTTTTGAATTAATAAATAATGAAGTATAAAAAAAGATGTAATAGCTTTTGAAATTTTGCAGCTCAGATACGAAAAATCGGAGATGAGCCATTACGAAAGGTGCTAAAGTCATTAGGGGGTTGGCCTGTAGTTGAAGGTCCTTATTGGAAATCACCCGCTTACCCCTTGGAAGTCCTTTTGGGTCGATTACGTGGTGAATTTGACGAAGGAGTTCTTTTCGTCCAGTGGGTTGGTCCCGACGACAAGAATTCCTCGATGAACATCCTCCAGGTGCGCCGGCAAAGTAAGACCTTAGTCGATGACTAAAGGAACATGAGTAGTTTTTAATTACTAATCAAGAGAATCAGAAGACTCAAATGTCATAAAGTTTCATAAACCCATTTTCAATGGAAAGTTTTGAAATTTTATATTTATATCCAATAATAAAAATCAAGTGCTTTTGAGAAATAAAAACCGAAAAATGATATTTTTTAGATTTTTCAAAAGATTGGAAAATATGTGGTTTTTCCTTTTAGAATATACATTAGAGTTTTATTTTTAGCTGGATCAGATGCAATTAGCTTTGCCAAGTCGGGATTATTATCAGAAGGAGAATAGTGAAGCAGAATTGGAAGCATATTATCGTTACATGACTAATACAGCAATTCTCTTGGGAGCTGATCCGGAAACTGCAACTGAAGAATTTAGACGTGTGATTGTGCTGGAAAAGGAATTGGCCAATGTATGTAATTTTTTGATACTTTCTTTGTCAAGCGATGCATGAAAATTTCTGTACTTTACAAAAAGTATCATTTATGTTTGTGGAATGTAATTTTATACTATTTTTAAAAATAATAACTAAATGTATTACAATATCTTTTTGTGATGTTAGAAATACGTTAAAAATATAAATGAATGCAAAAATTGTGCAAAAAATAGAATTTTATACTTTTTTGTATCTTGCACAGATGTTTGTTGCACAAAAATAGAATGCACATTCAGTACCGTAAAGTAGAATTAATTGCACAGCTCTTGGCCACAATATGTGTAGGTAGTAACTTACTATGCAAGAAATAGTTATTAACTGGCTTTTATTGATGTGGCTTTAAATTCAAAATCCATTTCGCAATATTCAAAAAAGATGTATGATAATTTAAAATTATGAGATCGAATCATCAGAAATAAATACTTTTCTACTTGTAACTAGATAACTGTGAAGATTATATCTATGTGCGTGTTTATATCCCATAATAGAGTAAAATCCATTTATATCAATTTTCTCTCAGCCAAGAGCTTTAACTGCTTGCACTTGAAACAGAAAAGCTTCTACAAAAGATTAATTAGAGTATGGCTTTGTCGGACTGGTTTCAGGCCTCACTTCCGGAAGTAGATCGTCACGACAGTTCAATCGTCTACCGAAAGTTGACTTTGCGAGAACTTCAACGAGAAGTACCCCAAGTGAATTGGAGCATTTATTTTCAAGAATTCATCCCTGTACCTATTACGGAACAAGAGCTCCTTGTCGCTTACGCTATGCCATACTTTGTAGAAATGGGAAAAATTATAGCAAAAACCGATCGCAGGTAGGGCTTTAAGGCCACAGATCAACCAGATCACATGACCAAATTCCTGTAAAAGTTCGTGTAAGATTACTTTCTTATTTTACAAAATTTCTTCCTGAAAATTTGGAAAATACAACAGAAAACGATAAAGAACGTCTGTCAACTTCGTTTGAGTGGAAAATTTTGCCAAAACTTTTACAGTTAACTGTAATTTTCGATAAGTCTGCATTTTTTTCAAAATTTCTACTAAAAAGAAGTTAACAGATGTGCTTTATTGTCATTTCTTACCTTTACCAAATTTTTAGAAAGATACTTTGTGAATTAAAAAAGTTATCTTATATGAGCGAATATTTAGTCACGTGGTCCGATTTTTAGCACAAATCAATTTTAATATTCTGCAATTTTTTAAAATACATTGTGATATGTTTCAAAATATTTTTAAAGATATTTAATATTTGGATTTTAAATTATTATTATTTAAATATTTTAAATAATTAACAAATTATGGAAAATAATTGCTAATGGTGAAAATAATCTTCCAATTATTATTAAATATTGTTTGCAGAACGTTACATAATTATATACTATGGAGGCTCGTGATGTCAATAACACCTCACATGATAGACGAGTATCAGCAGAAAAGGATAGAATTCCGTAGAATACTGTTGGGTATTCTGACCGAGCGAGCCAGGTGGTCTCAATGCGTGGAATGGACCAATAAAAAACTAGGCATGGCAGTAGGTGCTCTCTTTATTCGCGAGAATTTCAATCACGAGAGCAAGGTAACTTCATTATACACTCTACAAGAATTTCAAGTAAATTGCCATCGATTTGACCTTATTGTAAAAGATTTGTTTCCAACTCCTTTAATCTATTATTTTAATCGTGGTTTCAATTTTTTTAAAACGGAATTGGTTTTATTGAAAGGTATTGCTTTTAGAAAACCGCTCTGCAAATGATCCAAACGATTCGAGAGGCTTTTAATGAACTTTTGATCGAAAACCAGTGGATGGACAATGAAACGAAAGCTGTTGCGAAAATCAAAGCTGATTCCATGAATGAGAGAATTGGATATCCTGAATTTTTAAAGGATCCTAAGGCTTTGGCTAAAGAATACATAATGGTAATTTATTTGAATAAATTGGACGAGATGATACTTTTTTCAGTACAATAATATTTTACTCAAGCACTACCATTTTCCAGCTCAACATAACAGGAGATCGATTTTTGGAAAATATTTTGGCAGTATTAAGGTATGATTCCTATCATAATTTGCAAAAATTACGTCAACCTGTTGATAAGGAAAAATGGTCAACAGAACCAGCTGTAGTGAATGCTTTCTACAATCCCAATAATAACGATATTGGTATTTACTCGAATATTAATTGCCTGTAATTTACAGCGTGAAAGTGTTGAAATGGCAATTTTAATTAAGTCTGTATTCTAGTTTTTCCAGCAGGAATTTTGCAGCCTCTCTTCTACTCTCAACACTTTCCGAAGTCTTTGAACTATGGAGGAATTGGAGTAGTGATTGGTCATGAAATCACGCATGGGTTTGATGACAAGGGTCGCCAATTTGATAAGGATGGAAACATGATGCAGTGGTGGAATAATGTAACTATCAGAGCTTTTCGAGAAAGGACTCAATGTATAGTTGATCAATATTCAAGATACAAATTGCAAGAAGTGGATCTTTATGTTAATGGGAGGATGACCCAGGGTGAAAATATTGCTGATAATGGTGGCCTTAAACAAGCCTTTCGGGTAAAGTTAATTGATTTATCATATCAGAACGTAAATTAATGTCTGTTTATTTGTGTCAATTAATTCATTCTAGGCTTACAAGAAATGGGTCACAAGTCATGGGGAAGAGCCATTGTTACCTGGTGTCAACTTAATTCATGACCAACTCTTTTTTCTCAATTACGCACAAATATGGTGTGGTACCATGAGGCCTGAAGATGCAAGGACCAAAGTTAGAAGCAGTGTCCATTCTCCAGGTCGAGCTCGGGTTCTGGGTCCACTTTCTAATAGTAAAGACTTTGCCAGGGCCTATAATTGTCCACCAGGTTCTCCGATGAATCCTACCCACAAATGCAGCGTATGGTGAGAATATTATCTAAAAGTTATGAAAGATTTTTCAAGCGTTTTTAATTTTAGATGATTGTTCATAAAAACCAGCAAGAATATTACAAAATTGACTTTGAATCTCAATTTTAATTACAATGTTTTGGAGAGTGAATTATGATTTGAAATTGTTTTAAGTAAAAAATCTAGTTTTGGTTCTGATAATTCAATTTCCATTTTTTTCAACAGGTAAAGAAGATAGAATTTAGCCATGGAATTTAGGAGAACTAGAATTTGTCAAAAATATTAAATACACGTCTGAAAGACGTAACAACAGTAAAATAAGAAATTTCAAGATTTTTAAAAAAAGTAAAAAAATGAACACTAGAAAAAAGGAAAATGTTCCTCTTTTACACATTGATGTTCCAAAGGAAGTTTGGCAGAAAAATCTGTAACCCGAGGAGTTTTCTCCGTTTATCTTTTTGGTGTAAATAATAGGTAATTAAGATTTTCCAGAAAAAATGTCCTGTTAATGCAGAGACATAAATATAGACCAAATACAACTGTCGATCTCTGTTGATGAGAATTTTTTGTGTCAAGTCACTATTTTTATTAAAATAGATTCAGAACTCTTGAATTTAATGCGAGGGTAGATTTTTAATAGATGTTTTGAGAACTTCTTAGTATATATGTTTACGTGTTAATATGGTGTGCTAAGAAATCTACATTTTACTTTATTTTTTCCGAATTATTCATCTGAATAAATTTACACTTACTTGTATTGAATTAATAATTGAGCTTTTTATATTTTAAAGTAAGTAACTGATGACAGAAACTTTTTATAATTTAGTAAAAATAAATTTTGCTCCAGACAAATTCTGATTTATTTATAAATCCGCATATAAGGCAAAAATCAGTTTGAGAAGTAAAAAAATTATACATTATTTAAAGAATTTGAAAATCTTTCTGTGGAAAAAAAGACGCTTTCGACTGCGCTGGGATTCGAGCCAAGGTCTTTCGATTGCCAGTCAAAATAAACTCAGCTAATTAATTTGAAAAAAATTATACACTGAAAAATTGTTCTAAACTAAGAAATCTATTTAGCAATAATAAAATAAAATTTGTTGAAATAATGAAAGGTACGAGGTCTTTAAAATGAAAAAAATATAGTTATATATCTGTTGAAAGATTCATTAATAATTGCAACATATCATCTATTCACAGCGTGATCTGCGTTGATCTTGCTTGTTTTTATGTAAAAAGAAGATGGAAATAAAAATAATATATAACATACAGAGTTTTTTCCCCAGATTCCATTCAATAGAAAAATAATTGTTTGTAGTAGTATCATTTAAAAAAATTGACCACACGATTATAAAACTTTTAACATTTTTTGGAATTATTTCTAAGCAATAATTCTAAAATTATTACCTCGAATTAGTTTTCATAAAAATGCAAAAAATACAAGGATTTTAACAAAAATTAAAAGGTTTTTAGAGAATTGTAATAGAAAGAGTAAAAGGAAAGTAAAGAAGAAGACAATTATATATTTGCTGAAAGATTTACTCTATTATTGGAACATATCATCCATACATAGCATGGTCCATGCCGATCTTGCTTGTTTTTTATGTAAAAAAGGTGGAAATAAAAATAATATACAACAGACAGAGGGCTTCGCTGACCTTTTTGTTTTTCTTTTAACGTGTGTACGTGAGTGTGTGTAGATGTGTACGGTTATCTTTTCGTTTCAACGCAGAGTACTCTCTCCTCACTACATCTTCACCGACGCTGTGCCTAATTACAATATCCATATAAAAGGTAATTTAGTCGAAATTTGTACATATTGCACGGTCCAATAAGGATTAATCAATTAATCGCTCAATTAATTAATAACATATTTAATATTACAATACAATAATAATAATTAAAATTAATAACAATGAAATGAAATCGTATCTTTCTCGTTTTCTTGCCCTCTTTTTTTACGATGTTTCATAATGAAGTTTTCATAGACACGAAGGAAAATGTAGTAAACATTTACGGGTTGCAATTTCCTATCGCTCAAATAACGCGAAATACGGAAGAAAATACATGCCCACAGACAGAATGATTCCAATTAATTTTTATTATTGCAGTGCATATATAAAATAAAAATCAATAAAAAATATTTAAAAATTGATGAAAAAATAAAAATGTATTGTATAATTTATACACTTAATTAAAATAAACTGCGATTAAAAGCCCAATTCGTAAAACAAAAATTTATGCATATAAAATGAATATGTAAAATCATTTCACTGTCTGCAATCTTGCAAAAATCTTGAAAGGAAAATAAAGAGAACTGCGACGAGAGAAAGATTTACAAAATTTTTAACATTTTACGTCCATTGTTAATGTTTTCATTAACTGCAATAATACCAGTGAAGCAATATTCATTATTTCTGTTATCTTTTACATATGGTGTTGGGGAATTTCTAGTTTGTCAGTACATGAGGTAATTATCATTATCGGAAACGAAATACATAGAATATTGAAAACGAATGAATAAACTTATTTAATCTCGGTTTCAACAATTAAAGCAAATAGAGAGAAAAAAACCATTTAATTCCTACTTGTGGTACTATTTTATCCAATTAATTTCTAGTGAATCGTTTCCAACGCTAGTTTTAGGTAACAATATAGCATTTGCAGGTTTTAAAGCAAAAATGCAGGGACTATAAAAAAACTTATCTAAAAATGAATTATTTTTGTCCTCTACTCCCTGCACTTTTGCAATTTGTATAAGGTGGCGCAAACTGTAACAATAGAATTGTGTATCACAATTGGAAAATCAGAGATTAAATTATAAAATCTTTTGTGAGATTTTTCCTTTTTTTCCTTTGAGCTTCCAATTTATCTGTGTGAATGCAATTTCTTGAACAATGTAGTAAAGAAGATAAAATATGAATCAGCAGAGCAACTCAATGGGAAAAATTGGTTTTCAATTATTTTTTGTGATACGACTATTCTGTAGGAAAAGTTCAGTTGGAAGAAATATTTATATTTTTCATGTCCGGGAGAATCAAAATATATTTAACTCTCATTTGGTATTGAATTGCTACAATATGTAACTTTAATTCAAACTTCCTGCCTTGTTCCCATTAAGTGCTTTACAAAGTTTTGTACACATCTATATGATCGGTCTCGTTTCTTTTCACATTCTCTCACTCTCCCTTAAACTATCTTTATGTACACAATATTTGTATGCATCTCTTTTTCTCACCGAATCTCTCTATTTTCAATTCGCTAAACTTTTCCAACGCAAGTCTCGCTTTTCGAATTTCTTATCGAACTTCGCTGGGTTTTAATACGACGCTAATAAAACGCTCCAAGCGATCCTACTTTTAGCATCTCGGGTGTGATCGTTTTTATTTTTTGTTTTACGTTCCGTACCACTGCCCTCATCAGACCGGAAGAACTAATAAAAACTTCCAATCTACAACATGCTACCAACAAGTGGATTATTTCTATTGAACTTTAGGTACAGTTTTCTAGAAGTTGGAAATTATGACAATAAAAATATATCAGAAAAGTTTTCCTGAAAATTTTCAACTATAATCCATGTATTGGAAAAAAAAAATAAGATTAAGAAGAACAAACGATGTTGTGAAAATTGGCAGCCAATGAGAATAATGGTGTTGTGTAATGAATGCAGTACACAAAAAAAAGCAGTACGGTGCAGCAGGAGTGTTTCTACCACTCAATCATATCAGTCTATGCCTCGCCTCGAGACAGTTTGCTTGATTGATTTTTTCTTGTATTTCTTAAGCTTAATAGTTCGCATTAGAAATGACAAATACTTTGAAATAACTGATCGCTTTTGAAGATTTTCTCCCCTCGTTCACTCTTTAATTATTTTTTTAAATTCTTATAATTTTTTCTTCATCTTAAATGTTCTTTTAACGACCTATAATGCTTAAAGAGACCTTTATACTCGTTAAAATTATTGTATATTATCTCATTTAATAATCATTAGAATATAATATTTGTTGATGTACTTGTCACGTTCAACTGCCCAAAGTGCGTTTAGAAATAGTCAGTAGTGTATATAGATGGGTTACGTTTACGCGTTCACCAAGGCAAAACATATTTCTAATAGTGTCAATCTAAAGATTTCATTAAATTTATACTTTCTCCTTCCTCAAAAAACAAAGTTCAAATTATCAAAAATTTATATATTTCAGTAATATAACGAACTACAATAAAAATTGGAAAAAAATAAAATAATAGGATAGTAAAATAGAGTAAAAATAAAATTGAATTATAAATTTAACGAAAATTTTAAAACGTTTTGATTGGCTACGCGAGACGTTGAAACTGGGCGAGTGCATAGTGTAGCTTGAACGAAACTTCCAATAATATTTGTAACGAGTGTAGATGTAGTGTGTTCAATACAGTAATCCGTATACTTGGCTCTGTGTCGATGTCGCTGTCAAATTACGTGCTTAGCGCATATAAAATTTTTTCAAATAGAAATAATGATTTACCAATTATTATCGGGAGTAAACTCCAAATTTTTTTAACGTACAACAATAGTTCAGTCTAATGTATTCCAAAGCACCAATCGTAATTCTTGCCGATTTTTGTCTCTCATTCTCTCTCGCTTCTTTTCCAATCTAAATTCATCATTGTCTAGCATTCGGTTCTGAAAAAATATTTTCACGATAAATAATTTATAAAAAAAATTATCGTCGTGAAAATTAATTTTTCTACCTTCAGATTGCCAACGATAAATTTCCATCGAGCCATCGGCCAATTTGTCCTAAAAACCATTTTTTTTTTCTAATACGCGCGAAATACGCTTTTACTTATCTCTCGTTTTTTCGTAACAATAATTCCGAATCAACATAAGTATGTATAAATTTTAGATACACTAGATATAATACCCAAAACTCACTTAGAAAAAAGCGCACGTTTCTGACGTGCACATGTGTTCGTGTTAATGTGTCAATGAATTTAATTCGAGAGTTGTAAAATTTCTAATCCTCCTCGAATATAACTAATTGCTAACTCTCTCAGAACTCGACAGCCAATTTCGATTTTTTAGAGGTCAGAAATTTTTCAACGCTGTGTAATTTAATTCGCATTTAATTATACAATACTTTCATTCCTGCTTGTATGTATGCGTGTATACAATTTTCGCGTGAATGCAAGTACAGGAGTAAATGTATAACTAATTAGTCGACAGCGAATAGAACCGATGACGGCAGGTCTCGATAAAGAAAGCATTAAAAATCGAAAAATTTCGACTGAATCGAATATCTGAAATCCCTTTTTCATAGAAAAGTTGAATTATTTTATCCTGAGTATTTCTATTAAATTCAAATGATAATTTAAAACTAGAATTAAGGGTTTAGTTCCTTAAAATTCAAAAATTTTATATTTCTTGAGGATAAAATCAATCAACCTTCTAAAAAACTAGATTTCAATATTGATTGTAGTTTTCACTATTCGGAAATAGGTGCTTAATCCACAGAAAAGTAAAATAGACAGATATGCAGACGAAACCGACAAACAGTCGAACAACAAATCGCTTTACGATATGCGTATTAGATTGACGTAGAAGAGTATTATTAAGTTTTATTGATAAACAAAAAAAGCCACAGAGACTTGAATTCTACGTTTGGCAGTATTGTGAACAATTAGCCCAGGAGGGCGGCAAAAACGACAATCTTTTTTTTCTAAGGAAACGACAAAACTGACGTCAATAACGCCCTTGGCAGTGATAATAGAATTACATATTTTGCTTTGCTTCTTTTTTTTATTTAATTATTCGTTTATTTGTATGCTGCTGTGTCGTCTTCTTTATTACGAATAACACGTGTGAATAAACGATCAAGAGCTTTCTGTCAATTTAACATTACGTTGCCAATTAATGGATAGAGTTAAACACAATGTCTAGGATGTTTAACATTAATTGTGAATGAATTTAATACTGAAACGTATAACTGGACGAACTAAAAAGTTCATATATTTAAAATTTATAGAAAATAAAAAAATATTTACATATTAAAATTCCTTTCCATGACAAAGAAATATTTAAAATCATTCTTCTACGAAACGTATTTTTGAATTTATATTTGGAAAACTCTGAGAAAGATTTCGCTAATGTGTTTTCGGTCGATTGAAATCGGCACAAAACTACTAATATTAAAAATCGTAAACACAGGGATTGTGTAAACAACGAGGAACTAAAACGCATGAACCTGCCGTCGACGGCTAGCGAAAACTTGGAGAAGATTATATCACAAACACGAATTCCAGAATATATATCGAATCGTTTTGCTAAATAGAGATAAGCGGAACTAAAGGAAAAAAAAAGATTTCGATTTGAGTAGTAAACTTTTGGTTTAAATTTCCAATAATGTCACTAACTACGCTTATATTGCACAAATATTTTATACCGTTAAATATCAATTTTTATCAATTTTTTTATCATTTAGCTTATTAATAATTCCTATATTTTTTGTTGTGTTTCATTCAAGACAAATCTTCTCCTCCTTTTCAAGTCTTTCGCGACATATACATCTACGTGGATAAAGAGTTAAAGACGAACGCGTTCATTACGAGCGAAGTGCTTAAGTTTAAGAGTTATTTTTTCTCTATACACAAATGTTTCTTAATAATTCGCGACTATTGCGTGCCGCGTATCAATGGAGTTAGGCAATGTCTTCGCAATGTTTCATACTCGAGGAGCACATAACTTTTGTAATCGGTATTGAATTAAAGACTTCTAATTTAAAATTGTAATTTTGAAGGTTTACGAATTGTAATTGTTTAATTTTGAGCGTTTAGATTTTAAAATTACACAATTTGCAATTACATTCGATTGGTATACACCGAAAACTGAAATTACGTACTCCTCATTTATGTAATTTTATGCTTATATTTTCTTTTTGACTGTACTATGGCGGTGGCAATGATGAAATGATGCAACATTCGAGTGGTAGATAATGCACGGTACATACGAGATTAACGATAGGTATCGATCTAGTTTCTAGTAATATTATGTGGTACGATGTCAGTGAAACGACCAGTCAGGCTCCCCATTCTTTCTTCCTCAAGAGGACAGAAAATTTACACCGAATATAATTTAGAACTTAGAAATTTAGATATTAAAAATGTAGAGTTTAACAATATAGAGCCTAATAAGTTAGAACTCTAAATTCTTCAGCCTCGAATATCGAATAGACGTTCAAAAACTACAGCTACTTCGTTTAATGAAAAACTGCAGTCAGTTATTTTATATACTCTACATTATGCGCAATTATTCCTAATCATGCTCAGTACTTCAAACTTTCACACTTTTTCAAAGTTTAGTTAGTTTTGAATGGTTGGCTTTTTATTTGAGCCTGACAATGTCGACAATGATAAAGATCTTACAGTCTGATCGTGTATTTTTTATACATATTTATTTTTCTATTTTTTCATCCTTCGCTGAATCGATTTTTTATGAGAGCGCAAATGATATTCATGGTGTTCTCGCGTTCACTCTGCAGTGTGGCAGTGTCTGCCTTGTGGCGTTACGTAGTTAGTTAAAAACCCGAAAGTTAAATGTCTTGCGCACCCGGGAAAGAAAAGTGCCAACTGGGGAAGAGATTCCTGCCGGTTGGAAGTCCCGCGTGCGTGTAGACGGTCAGCTACGTGTGTTAAATACGTGTATCGAACATGATAGAACTAGAGGTTCTCTGCAACATGACATGCCGCACTTATCGATTAGCATGACGCGTAAATATAACGATATACGAAATATTTGTGTTTGTGTTGATGTATGTATGTGTATTATGTTAATGGCATGGCGCTTCCTAACACTCGCCACGTTTTTCGTTGAAAAACAAGACGCCTTTGTCATTCTTTTCCTTTTGTCTCGACTCGTAATTCTCTTTCACATTATCTAAATAACTATAATAAATCCTTTTTTCGTTCATTCGCTCCTTTTGTTCACACTTTTCTCGTTCATTCTATCAATTATTGCGCCTTTCATCTTTAAAATCGCGCAGGGATGCGACCATCCGTTTGTTACACGAATCATGACTTTTTTTAAATGTTGTCTTGTTACTTACTACAGATTACAACTGCGTACAATCAGTTAATAGCATAAAGTTACAGTGTTACAACATCGAGAATCCTTAGTGTACAGGTTTAAGTATGTCAGTATGTATGTGTGTGAGTATTGATGTGTATTCGTATCGTTGATTTGTGTGTCATGATTTGGTAACTTTTAGCAATTAATCGTTCTTTCGTTACGGATCAGAAATAACTCGCTTCTTTTGTAGTCTTTTGTTAGCGAATCGAATGAATGTTGTCGTCAATGTTTTTAATTGTTGTTTATATTTTTATGCTAGCATATTATTATGTCGGCAGCCTCCCTTTAAGGGAAGGTGATCGTCGCGTCAGATACTTTTTCGATTCTCACCCACTTTCAACCTTATCATTCGTGCCTTCATCTCTCACTCACCTCTTAATCTCGTTCTCTCTACCTTTCTCACTTCCTCCTTACAATAAACATTATCTTATGATCCTCTTTCAGATTTACAATATTTTACGATTTTGTTCATTTTATTAAAAAATTAAAACGGACGGTTAAATTTCATATATTTTTCGTTTTGTCGGTGAGCCGATGTCCGCTGCTGAAGGCACAGGGCTTTGCACTTGACTCGGTCACCTAACCTAGCTGACTGACTACGACCTACTACCTTTTTTCTCTAGCCTCGCTGACTTACTTTACTTACTTCCTAAGCTCTCCATTACACCTTTTTCCCTGCAGTTTTCCTATCAGCTCTTCAAATTATCTTTCGTTACTCCCTGCCATACAAACACGCACACACGCACACACATACACACATACAATGAAACGTACGCATCCAGAAAAAACTTTCGCTTACCAAAATGTTCTCGTCTCTACGCTTCTTTCCGTCTTTTCCCTCGTATAAACAACGTACATGCTAGCAATATATTATTATGCTATGTGTGTGATATAGACTCTATCGTATCATTATGTATATCTTATTCGCGCTCAATTCGTGACTCCAGGACACTGCTCAACAGTGTCCTGTGCTCACAACAATTTCTAACCCTTGCATACTGTAAGCCTTGCATTCAATGTCTTTCTCTCTGTCTTCTCTCACTCACTCTCTCTCTCTCTCTATTTATGTCTTATACATATACTTTACATTTACATATCGATATCAGGGGATCCGGATAGGATGCATAGTTAATATATATGTCATATATATATATTTATATATATATATATGTTATATATACATATAAATGTAGTTAGCTCCTTATATAGTCTCTGTACTGTCTCTACGTATCACAGCCTGGGTGCCTCGCCACTGCCCTCTTACAATCAAATTTTCCTTCATCGCTTGCTGCCTTCTCTCTTTTTTCCCCATCTGTCATTTTATATCATCTCTCTACAATGACTTAATTCTCTAGGTTTAAGAAACATACGGGAACAGCGATTTGATGCCACTTGACGGCGACGATGATGATGATGCGGAGGCAGTGGCACAGTGGTGCACTAGTACAAAAGTCACGTACGCCGCCTCCTTCGCCAAACACTCTTTCGTCTCTGGCTCGACACCCCTGAACTCGTCCTTAGACGATATCTCGAACGTGCGACGTCCTCGAAGGTCGTGCGCGACCGGACACTTTTAGCCGACCGGAGCAGGTCCCGGTGACCAGTGATCGAGGAACTAGGACATCACGTCCCAGATCTCGGCGAGGAAGGGTGGCAGTTTCTTGTTCTTGAGCTTCAGACTGGAGCATGTCTCGCTATTTTGATTGCCGAGGGTCCTTAACTCCGTTAGCACAGAGAGCAGCTTCGCAAACATCATACAGGACTTGGGCTTGCGCCGATTGTCCACGTAGGCTTTCAGGGCCTCAAGATAGATTTCTTGAATCTTCTCCACCTTCCAAGCTTCCAGTAGATTCGGTCTCTCTGTAATAAAAAATAATCGTTGTCTTATTTTATTCCACAAAGGGAAAATAATATGAGAAGTACATTAAAAAGTAAATAGATAATTAAAAAACTTTTAATCTTAGATGAATGTTTATTGTTTGCTTTGAAATTACTGACACAGTTCCACTAAAGACAAAGTGTACGATTTTTTCTTTTCTTAGAAGATAACTTAATATATTTATCCTTCAGTGATATTTACTCGCTTGTCAGTGAAAGAACTATGTAAAGAATGTAAAAAGCTTTCTTTACCTGAGAAGATGACGATGGCCGTGAGTAGAGCATACTCAGCATTATTGACCTTCATGGCGTACATTTGCCGGCAGAAATGCAGAAGATCCTCTATGGTGTCACCCATTCCCGCTAGACTGTAGCTGTCTCGCGTGTATGGCTGGTTATTCGCGAAGACAATGCTATCCGTTTGAACGTCATACTTCCTCGCCATCCTGAGCATCATCACCTCGCTCGAACACGCTTTTAATAACGCAATCTGGTCTTCGCGTAGCAGCTTATCGAAACCCGGTAACCTCTTCGCAAATTCCACGCTCAGTTGTACCGTCAATATTGTAATTTCGGTGATGTGCCTGAACCTGATGTCACTGGGATCCTCATTATCCGTTGGTGCATTCTGAAAAATAAACGATTCTCTTTAATTTCTCTACGCTAAAGAAATATGAAATACAAAATTGATGTTTAATATATAAATACTTACAGTGATCCTCTTAAGATCCTCGTCGCTGGGTTGTTCAAACTCGTTCTGATAATAAACGAGCCTGTGTATAAGCTCCTCCTGTTCGGGACTAACAGGCTTAACGCCATTTTGAGATCCGATGGTAATACCGGCACCACTGCTACCGGACATAGAGAGAGAATCGCCTTCCATTGGCTCCATCTTTACTCCTATTTGATCAGGGCCCATTCCACCTAAGCTTCCTGGTGAACCATTCATCGTTGTACTGTTCGGCTTGTCTTTCTCCTGCAAAAAAGGCAATTAGTCAAGAACTTTTTTCTATGAGTTATTGGATCTGCATAGTTTTCACGGTGATATAAAAATCGACATATCCTTACCCCTACCTTCTGGGCCTTCTTCTCCTTGCGCTTAACTGCGCACTGATACTCAGGAACCACACATTCTGGTCTCATACCAACAGAAAGACATTTCTTCAATCGACACTCCTGGCACTTGCGACGCATGTACATGTCAATTTCGCAATTGTTTCCATATTTGCACTGGTAAACGGCATTCTTGGTGATACTCCGGCGAAAGAAGCCTTTGCAACCTTCACAAGTCAAGGCATTATAGTGATAACCCGACGCCCTATCACCACAAACCAAACAGAGTTCTTCCTGCTGCCTAGGAGTTGGGCCTTTTTTCTTTTTTGCATCACAGCTATCTGCACTGTAACCGTTTAGCGAGCTCGGTGGCGAAAGGTCGTCCCTACCTGAAAAATAATAAAAGATCTCCATTAGCATCTCTATTCATAAACTAAATAAATAAACAATGAAAAGTAAATAAAACTATTTACAAATAAAGTGAAACCATTCTTTCAGTTTTCTTAGTTTGTATTTTGTTCTTACTTAAAACCTACAAGACATATTCAGGGTGACCGTTTTCATCGACAAAAATAATTCCCAGTCATCCAAAATTTATTCCCGGTCATTAAAAAAATAGTTTTCAATGATAACAATCAATGCAATGTGTTTTTAGAGTTTTAAAATATTTTTTATTCAATATTCTGAAATGAAATTTCTCCTGGTATACCGAAATCACGAAATCATACGAAATGGATAATTGTTAAAGTAATTGTTAAAATAAGGCGGGAATTTCGAAATGCACAATATAATATATAAGTATAAAAAATTAAAATCGTGTTTTATTAAAAATTTATAAAAATTCCCGATCATTTACCGGTTTTCCCAGTCCAGCGGTCATCCTGCGTATTTCAAACCCTGGGTAGTATTAAGAATAATTTAGTTCATTTAGGAAGTTTGTTCCCCTATTTCTAAAGTGAAGCTTAGAGATGCATAGCTTAAACTATCAAGTCTTAATGCAGAGTTTTCGGTCCAGAAACCTGTTTCGAAGAAGCAACTTCAGATACAGGTGTGTGGGTCATATCATTAGGAAAGGTAACACCATTTCTGGTCTTGTAATCACTATCCTAAATTCCACACATTCCTAAACCATCCTTTCCCATATCGTGTTAGATGCAGTGTTGTGCCCGAGTTCGTAGAAAAGTAAAATTCAGCAATTATCAGGGTTACGAGAAAATAAAAGTTTCTGTATATTGATTGAATGTAGAACACGTAGCAAGTTGAACGTTTTAAAACCGGTTTTAATGGGTCCAGCAACAATGGATTGAAACCATTTTAGCTTGAGCAACGTCAATGTCTTAACGACTCTTTTATGTTCATCTAGAAGATTTATGGATCAACTTGGATGTTGTTGGTCCCCAGTTTTATAACGATTGAAGAATTCTTGATATTTTTCCATCTTAGCAGTAATATCCAAGAAGTTATCGCTTATTGTAGAGTGTTAGGTTAAAATCTCTTTCATTCTACTCTTGAGGATGCAAGTTGGTACCAGTAACCTACGTGGCGACGCCGTCACGTGTTCCTATTGCCCCTTTATATTATCTAGTAAAAGCTTCTCTTGAGTGGAATGTGTAGAAGTCACGGTCGGTGAAAGTACCAGAGAAGAGGCGGCCTGATGCAACGCTGTGTGCGTTTGTTTGCAATCAGTAAAAGCGTAAGTCCGGTTCTGTGTGGGTTTGTGACGTAAAACAGTGTTTCTCAGTCGGGAATTCCACGTGGAAGGGTCGAGTTACTCACGATCGAGAATCAAGTTGGAAATAATTGGAGAAGACGATCGGGTTCAAGAATCCACCCGTTTGAAATAGCTTTTTAGATAAAATTACAACTTTAATTTTGGAGTAGAGATCCTGGAGTTGAAATTAAGGGAAAACACTACAGTAAAAATTTTTGTTTTCACATTTTTTTTATTGGCTAAAAAAATAGTTTAGACCCTAATTAATACGAATTGTAACACAAGAATTCATATCTTGGTTGCTTTTATTATTAAAATGTCGATTTATGATAGCTTGTCATAGCTGATTTCCATGCGTTTCTGAGCCTGACGGTCTTATGGGGAAAAGTATAAATCAAAGGCGTTTTATCTAGGATTCTTGTCGACTTAGCAGATAAACTTCTGGATTTTGGATGAAAGAGCAAGATGACGCAAATTTGATAGCAGAAGGGCCACAGTATGGCGCTGGTATGTCTGAGTAAAGGTAAATTATCGAATCGCTTAGTTACAAATAAAATATTCTCGTCGGAAACTTTAAACGCGTTTTTCTCGAAACCACTTTTTACTACCTTACTGGAAGGATTACTCAAAAACAACTCGACAGATTTTCATAAAAATTTTACTCAATATTGCTTGGATGTCTTGGATGTAGTCTTTTATTTGTATCTTAAAAAATTAGTTTGTTATAAACAAAAATAATAGTCTATTTACGGCCAAAAATATTGATTTTTAATTAAAAATGCGTCATTTTAATAAAAAAAGTGATATAGCGAAAATCCTACGATGCTCCCTAGACAATTAGTTAACAAAAAAGAAAAAATATATATAAAAGCTTTATGTTACAGATTTTCCGAGAAAAGCTTCCAGTAGTAGGACCCCTCCACAAAAAACATTAAATGGAAAAATGCTGCTGCATCGTCATTTTTGGAAAAATATTTCTACCAAAAACCACTTTTTTACTAGTTATTAATGAATAAACAAAGAAAAAAACCAAAATGTAACTTGTTTTGTCTTTCTAAAATAAAAAATAAAAGTTGAGCCTCATTTTCCTACAGTTACTGTAGTGTTCCCCCTTAATTTGACCATGAATGCAATCACAAAATCACCATTAGTCCTTATTTCAGGGCTGTCATGGTATCAGGACTGATGCAAGCCATGAACTTTTGAAGAGAGAATAAAAAGAAGCAAAGCAAAAAGGAGAGAAATTACCAAGGGATGATGATCGAATGACCGAAGAACCTGTTTCCTTTAAGCTTGAAATGCTGATTTTTTTGTTCTTCTCTTGCTTTTTGTTACGTCCTTATGGAAACGTAAGGATTATGTCGTTTTAGCAACGTCCTTAGTCAATATTTTAGGTATATTACTTAGGTTTATTCTTTTATGTTAAGAACGTGATTTTACCTTATTTCTAGCTTCGAGGATTTTACTTTATAGCTCGAGACATCTGTCTGCGAAATTAGCTACCTTAGATTGCACGTACCCTCCACAATATTGCTGTATAGTTTATCTTTATCCTTTAAGTCCCTCATTGTTTATGTTTATATTTAAGTGCTTTATTGAGGTCAACCAAGGTAGCTACTCTTCAATCCTGGGAAACCCATCAATAGCCTGCTTGGGGCCTACCTATGCCTTCCATGAGTCACACCTACCTCAGGGGGACGTCCTTAACCTTGTCTCCCACTCAACTCTTACCCTCTCCCAAATTATAGAAACTAAGGATGATTTTACTTTTGGACACTTCTCAAAAATGCATTTTCGTCTAGATCAGATAAAACCTGTCACTCGTTGGAGCAACAAGCTCCTGTCCGCTTCATTTTGAATGTATATGGTGTTTCCCGGACCTGTATTTTAAATAATTTTCAAATATACTTGTTTTATCTCCAACAAGCGTGTGTGAATTTACTTCTGACCAATATATTTTTAATTGATTTCGAAGATCATCAAGTCAAACTAGGCTTGGTGCACAAACATTGGTCCTTCGAGCCGGATATTTACAAATGATCCAGCACATAATTCAAACTCATTTTGTTATTATATCAGTGCTCTGTGCAAGTGCAAAAGTGATTCCGAAAAAGCAGAACTTTGAACAATATATCGTGTCTATCAGATGTCAGTGAGAATTATTCGTTTCTTCCAAGACAGTTATGTACATGTTTTTTTAGCTGAGAATATCTCACATTTCGATTTCTGTGCTGTATCCACTCGTTTGGACATCGGCAGCGAGTAGTTTCATCGTTCAACTCTAACTTATCCTTTGCACTGGAATAAAGGTCTCCTCTTTTGAATCTTGCGAGACTCTTATTCATTGATAATTGGTATCAATCACGAAGAAAGAAAACTATCAGCGCTGCATCTATTGTGACAAGCACACGCAGAGCATCATCGAGCATCCTCAAAATACACTTCAGCGGCAACTATTATGCGGAAAGAAATACTTCAAGCAGCAAGCGGCACCATCACAGAACAACGTCTGAGTAAGTAAGTTAATTGATTCACCAATCATCCTGTTCTTGATAATTCATTTCTTCCCCTCTATTTAAAATTGCTTCATCCTCAATAAGCTCAACAATGCCTGAAAACTCGGCACAAATTAAAAATCTAAAAAGGGAGCGTGGCGTCTTAAAACGTAAGGTCACACATTTTACACAATTTCTTGAAAAATATAATTCCGCTACTCAGTATCCTGCGTTAGCAAAGCACGCCAATGAGCTTGAGGAAACTCGTCAAAATTTTGAAAGGGTACAGTGTCACTTAGAAGAACTAGGAGAAGGAAATTTAACGGAAGAAGGGTTTGACGAAGGGGCGAGAAACGATTTCGATGAAAAATACTTTGATGCTTATAACGCGGCTTGTAACCTTCTAAATGATAACGCGCATAGTTCCGCGATTTCGCTGTCGCAAACCTATCCAAATCGTTTAATGAATAACTACGAGTCAAATCAAAATGAGAATCAATCCGGTAATCATGCTCTAAATGGACTTTCAGATAATTTTAAGCTTCCCTCTTTTAGGATTACCGTCTTTTAGTGGAACGTACGATGCTTGGCTTAGATTTCATGATGTTTTTACATCTATGATGGATAAAAATCCAAACTTATCGCCTATTTTAAAATTTCGGCACTTGCGAGATTGCTTAAAAGGCGAAGCCGCGGAAATCATTGCATCCGTACAACTATCTGGTGAAAACTACGCAGTCGCTTGGGGAATCGTGAAAGAGACTTACGACAATCGCAAGCTCATACTGGAAAGGCATATTCAGGATTTATTAAACATGCCTTGCATGTCTAAAGAATTTTCTGTTAGAGCCCTACTTAATAACGTGCAAAAACATGTCAGAGCTCTAAAGGTTCTCGACGAGCCGGTTGATCGATGGGGAAATCTAATTATTGTTTTGGTAAAAAATAAAATGAGTCCTTCCACTCTTGAAAAATGGGATGAAGTGTCTTGTGATTCAGAGCGCCCAACATTCGAAGAACTTATCTCCTTTTTACAGCGTAGAGCCCAATTAGATGATACAAAAGCTGCTCAATCGCGTTCTAAACCATTCAATTCGATTGATAAAAAGCCCGTGTCCCACTCGCGGTTGAATATCGGTTCTCAGCATTCCTTCGCAACGGCTAGTACAGCGATTTCATGTTCATATTGTAAGGAACAGCATCACATTTTTTCCTGCGAAACCTTTCTGAATCTCTCTCCTATAGACAGATTCAAATCTTGCAAAAAGAACTCTCTTTGTCTAAACTGCCTTAAATCAAATCACCGTACAAGTAAGTGCAGTAACGGTCCCTGTAAGAAATGCCAGAAGAAGCACAACACTCTTCTACATTTCGAGAATAACTCCGAAAACAGTCAACATGGATTGAATTCTGATCCACCCCTTTCTACTAAAAACTTTAAAAACGAAGCAACCTCTGAAAACTTGTTATCCACGGCCATAGTGGATATCATCAATAATCAAGGCAAAGTCAAACAATGTCGCCTATTATTGGATAATGGTTCTCAGTCTCATTATTTAACTGACAAAATTGCTTCACTCTTAAATTTGCGTAAAAAACCTGTAGATATTGCAGTTTTGACTTTAGGCTCAATGTCGACAGCTGTACACCACTCTGTGTCAGCCACAATTAGGTCACGTTACAATAACTTCACGCAAAATGTTGAATTCCTCATTCAAAGGGAACTCAACTATTTATTTCCTTCCATTCGAATTGACCGTGAATCTCTCCAAATTCCTAAGAATATTTTCTTGGCCGACCCCAATTTTGATAAGGCTGGCGGAATTGATGGAATTATTGGCGTAGGGCTCTTCTATAAACTGCTCAGTATAGGCCAAATAGTACCTAGAAATCAACCGGAAGCAGTCCTTCAAAAAATACAATTAGGCTGGATAGTCGCAGGAAAAATATACGGTATACCTTTTTCTAATCGTAAAGTAGTTCAGTGCAATGCAATGCAAAGCCAAACCTCTTCAGATTCAGAACTCACTAAATTTTGGGAATTGGAAGAAATTTCCCAGTCAAAAATCCTTTCTAGTGAAGAAATTGCTTGCGAAAAGCACTTTTCTGAAAACACAACTCGTGATGCTGATGGTCGGTATGTCGTGAGACTTCCCTTTAATGAGAGAAAGGAAGATCTTGGAGATTCTCGTAACCTAGCCCTGCGGCTATTAAACTCTTTAGAAAAGCGGTACAAAAAACACCCTTAACTCAGGTCTCCTTACGCTGATTTCCTCAGTGAATACGAGCGACTCGGGCACATGTCATTGCTCGATGACAAAAGGGTTTCTCGAGGATTTTATTTGCCTCACCATGCCGTTATAAAGGAAGATAGCCTGACTACCAAGATTCGAGTAGTTTTCGATGGCTCCGCGAAGTCCGCTTCCGGTACTTCTCTTAATGATACGCTTATGGTCGGCCCTACACTTCAAGACGATCTTTTTACGCAATTAATTTGATTTCGATCTCGGAAATATGCCCTGACCGCGGACATGGAAAAAATGTATCGTCAGGTCAGGGTACATCCTGAAGATACTATCTATCAAAAGATTGCATTCCGTGACAATCCAAAGGATCCTATAAAATTTTATACTCTAGATACTGTTACGTATGGAACAGCGTGTGCCTCCTTCCTGTCTATTCGCGCCTTGCATCAATTAGCTCACGATGAAGGATCAGTGCACCCATTAGCAGCCTCGGCTTTGAAACAAGATTTTTATGTAGATGATTTATTGACAGGTGCTAACACTCGTGAAGAATCTCTCGTCCTTCGAGATGACCTTATTCAACTTCTGCGTAAAGGGGGCTTCAATTTGCGAAAATGGGCCTCCAATGATCCTTCCCTTGTTTCTGATCTCAAAAATAATCGAGATGATTCTCACATGGCTCTAGATCCATCTAGCTCAATTAAGACACTAGGAATTAACTGGGATTCGGGCGATGACTCGATATTTTATACAGTTAATCCACCCGTTTCTGAAGAACGATTTTCAAAGCGGTCGATTTTATCACACGTAGCAAAGCTCTTCGATCCTTTGGGTCTGCTAGGCCCAGTTATTGTACAGGCAAAGCTAATGATACAACTCCTATGGAAGGCTCACATTGCCTGGGACGAAGGAGTACCACCTGAAATTCACACCCTTTGGACTGAATATACATCGCAACTCTCTCTCCTTAATGATGCCCGATTTAATCGATGCATCGTTTTTTCCAAAATCACAGATGTCCAATTACATGGATTTTGTGATGCCAGCGAGAAGGCTTATGGAGCTTGCATCTATTTACGCTGTGTCGACAATGCAGGGCGAATTTATTCGAATCTCTCATGTTCGAAATCCAGGGTTGCCCCTGTTAAAACAATATCTCTCGCTCGCTTGGAGCTTTGCGCAGCCCTTTTGCTTGCGAAGTTACAAGGCGTTGTATCTCAAGCTCTAAAAGACAAATTGAACAGTACCTTTTTTTGGTCTGATTCGACGGTTTGTCTTCAATGGATAAATACGTCGCCCCACCTTCTTCGAACATTTTGCGCTAACAGAATTACTAAAATTCAAGCGCTCACACAATCTGTAGACTGGAGACATGTATCGTCTTCCGATAAACCTGCTGATCTTGTTTCTCGAGGGCAAATGCCTCAGGAATTTTTACAGCCTAGCATTTGGGCTCATGGCCCTGCTTGGCTCATTCAGTCCCAAGACACATGGCCGAAATTTGAGATCCAGCTTAAAAATACTCCTGATTTGCGAACGTCGGCTGTCACTGTAGCCTCTCTGATCCTTCCGGATTCTGATTGGAATTTATTGCAAAAATATTCTCTTCTCGCGAAGCTACAAGGTGTTTTAGCGCACTGTCTACGGTTTATTCACAACGCAAAGGGCAAAGTCAGGCGGACCGGCGTTTTAACTGTTGCAGAGCTCGACGCCTCCATGGATAGAATAATTCAGCTTACGCAAGCAAGAGACTTCTCAAGGGAAATAAATTACCTACAGGGAAACAAACCTATTAGTCACAACAGCAAACTGTTGCCCCTCAATCCCTTTCTAGACAATGGAATCCTCAAGGTAGGCGGTAGGCTAGTAAATTCCGAATTAACACATGAGAAAAAACATCCCATACTTCTCCCGCGAAATCATCATATCACAACTTTGATCATACGTGATGAACATGTACGTCTCCAGCACGCTGGAACTCAAGCGACTCTTTACTCAGTTCGAGAGCGTTATTGGCCTATAGATGGGAGAAATACAACCCGTCGCATAATCCACCAATGCGTTCCGTGTTTTCGCGCTAAACCTCGTAGCGTAAAATACGTTATGGGGAATCTGCCCGCCAAGCGAATCCAATTTTCCCGGCCATTTGTTCACACGGGTATTGATTATTGTGGCCCCTTTTTTGTGAAGGAAAAGCGACATCGAAATCGTAACAAAATTAAATGTTATGTAGCTATATTTGTTTGCCTAGCCAGTAAGGCTACACATCTCGAATTAGTGAGTGATCTCACTACGGAAGCGTTTCTCGCCGCTTTAAAAAGATTTTTTGGTCGTCGAGGAAAGTCAAGTTCAGTAATGTCGGACAATGCAACAAATTTTGTGGGAGCGAGCCGCGAGCTTGCGCAACTGCAGGAATTGCTTTTGTCAGATGAGCATAATAAAGCTGTACAATCATTCTTATCCAAACAAAGAGTTACGTGGACCTTCATACCCCCTCGATCGCCACATTTCGGCGGACTGTGGGAGGCGGGTGTAAAGTCATTTAAGCATCATTTTACACGTACCGTCGGAGACACGCTGCTTACCTTCGAGCAACTTCAAACCTATGTAATTGAAATTGAAGCAATTTTGAATTCCCGTCCTATTTCTCCTCTTTCATCCGATCCTAATGATCTGCGCCCTTTGTCTCCTGGACACCTGTTGATTGGTGAACCTTTAGCAAGCTTCGCTCAGGCTGACTTGAGCCATCTTTCTCTCAACCGACTGTCCGCCTGGCAACACGTTCAAATGCTGAGGCAGCACTTCTGGACTCGATGGCATAAAGAGTATTTAAATGAGCTCACCACCCGCACAAAATGGAAGGTGAACACCAGCAACCCTATTAGCATCGGCACCATGGTAGTTCTGAAGGAGGAAAATGCGCCGCCTTTGTACTGGAAAATGGGTCGCGTGATCTCTTGCCAACCTGGCGAAGATGGAGTTGTTAGGGTTGCCTTAGTCAAAACTGAGGCAGGTACTTACAAGAGAGGCGTGAAAAGACTCTGTCCTCTTCCATTTGAAGAACCAAGTGCCAGCCAGAAGAGTGAAACTAAGAACACCGTACCATCACCTTCAATACCTTCCCCTTAGTGAGATTTATAGAACATAATTGCAGCACTGTAAATCCACTTGGCCAAACATGATTTTTGTTGATATTGAATAACTAGCATAACATGTAAGAATAGTCAGGAAAATTTAAAAGTATTCTCTCGAGTAGTATCACATTACATAAGTTATCTATACATTATTCGAATAATTGAAGCATTTAAATCTCTTCAAGAAAAAATAATGTTCTGTATACTTCACCTACAATGCTCTGATTGAAGCTTTTTCTATCGGTCTTGAACTTGGATTGTTCAAAGGGGTCGATATGTTACGTCCTTATGGAAACGTAAGGATTATGTCGTTTTAGCAACGTCCTTAGTCAATATTTTAGGTATATTACTTAGGTTTATTCTTTTATGTTAAGAACGTGATTTTACCTTATTTCTAGCTTCGAGGATTTTACTTTATAGCTCGAGACATCTGTCTGCGAAATTAGCTACCTTAGATTGCACGTACCCTCCACAATATTGCTGTATAGTTTATCTTTATCCTTTAAGTCCCTCATTGTTTATGTTTATATTTAAGTGCTTTATTGAGGTCAACCAAGGTAGCTACTCTTCAATCCTGGGAAACCCATCAATAGCCTGCTTGGGGCCTACCTATGCCTTCCATGAGTCACACCTACCTCAGGGGGACGTCCTTAACCTTGTCTCCCACTCAACTCTTACCCTCTCCCAAATTATAGAAACTAAGGATGATTTTACTTTTGGACACTTCTCAAAAATGCATTTTCGTCTAGATCAGATAAAACCTGTCACTCGTTGGAGCAACAAGCTCCTGTCCGCTTCATTTTGAATGTATATGGTGTTTCCCGGACCTGTATTTTAAATAATTTTCAAATATACTTGTTTTATCTCCAACAAGCGTGTGTGAATTTACTTCTGACCAATATATTTTTAATTGATTTCGAAGATCATCAAGTCAAACTAGGCTTGGTGCACAAACACTTTTAATTAATTCCTCTGAGGTGTGTTAACTTACACCTTTTTTATGACTCTAGAAGATGTTGTTCGCCAGTTTTTGAAGAACTTTTGAAATCCTTTTCGTTTTCCTCAATATATTTTTCCCATAAATAAATCTTAAAACTTTCACTGAGAGAGGCTTCGAAAGGAAAACGATTAAAGATCTTACACAGTGGACTTGAGAAAAAACATCGAGTTTCAAGAACCTGTTCTGTGCACGTTTTTCTTAACTATGCGGTTAATAGAAGAACCTTGGTCCCCTTCTCTTCAAGTGGAAGAAGCTGTATCAAGAGTCATTATTACTGCAAGTTCTTGTCACGGATTCGTGTCTATTATTATTGTTCATAATTGTTCATCGTTGTGAACTTCGCTCAGTCATGCGGAAGAATAATATCGTAACTTCAATGAAGGGACGTGGGTACCAAGGTTAAACGCTAATCCGTGAATGTCCGCCTACATTTTTTCTTCCACACAGATAATAAAGATCTAGTAACAAGAAATCGGAAAATTCTCAGCTAACGATATTTCTAAGCAATTCGGTAATCACAACCTTGGAATTGGATAAGGTGAAGAGAGCCTTGAAAGTGCTTGTATCGCAAATGTGGATGTTGTGCAATCAAAAGAAGATATGTTGTAAGAATAGGAAGTACAAAATTAATAAAAAATGTTCAACTTGCGCGGAGGTTAAAAAACTTGATCGTTAGAGACTTTGAGCCTTGGGAGTATTTTGTTAACGTTATAAAATCCTATAAAGCGCATAAGAATTTTAGATTGACCATTTCTAGAATCTTGATCATAAAAATTATAGTGTTGAAAAAATGGTCAGCAGAACTTTTACTGGTTTAAAGTACAAATTGGAATTATAGATGAAAAAGTAGTATTAAAAACGAAAGAGAATAGGATCCTCTTCAAAAATTGTAGGTTCTACATTCATCAAATCTTGAATCCTTCTCAATCAGGGTGACTGTTTTCATCAACGAAAATCATTCCCGGTCATTAAAAAAATAGTTTTCAATGAATAACAGTTAATACAATGGGTTTTTAAAGTTTTAAAATATTTGTAATTGTTAAGGTCGCTGTCACAGACAACAAGGAAAAAATCTCCTGCTCCAATGGGCATACAGAGTAAAATGAGCTCAAAAAAGGGGAAAAGATTAAGCATTAATTTTTACGTGTAAAAAGAAGAAAAAAATGTTTTATTTTTATTCATCTTTATATAGTTATAATGTTCTATTAAGCCAATTTTCTAAATATAAACAAAGCATATTTTTTACAAAATTAAATCATTTTTACCACAATGTTCATCGGTGACATGTGCTAACTTTTTTATGTTTTTTCCCTTTGTATTTTTCATACCATTTTTTACCACAATGTTCATCGGTGACACGTGAAAATTCTTCAAGTTTCTTCCTTTGCATTTTTTATAGAAATAAATTCTCACTCATGAGGACGCCAATCTGAGTCGAAACGTTTGAAAACATAAAACCTTGAGTTACATTTTTTCTCGACCCTAAAGCCAACTAAGAACATCAATAATATTTGAAAATTATTTTTTTGTTCACATCGTAGACAAAAGGAACAGAATCATCTTAGAATAGAGATTCAACTTTTACACGTTTCTCTTAAGGGGGTCTCCTCATCAGTGGCTCATAAAAAGGTGGTTTTTTAGGATTATTTTTAAACATGAAAACAGCAAGAGAAACAAATGATCTTTTGCGTATCTTTGAACATATATTTATGCAACAATAAAAAGTTTTTTGAATGTTAAAATAAATAAAAATGGCGGATTTATAAACAATCTCGCGCAGCAGCTCGCCGTGGACAACTCAAACTCCGTGAAAAATTCAGCCCGTAATTTTTACCTGAAACAAAAAATTAAAATACTTCCTTATTCGGAAGGCTTTTCTGCACAGTATAGTCTATTATAGTGATTGAAAGTTGAAATTTGAATATTTTAGTCATTTTTTAATAAATTACTCGACTTTTCGGCCTTTTTTTAGCGGTAAGTGCGTTAATAACATTGTAAAAAGAGATATTTTAATACATTTTTTAAACTCAGTCTGTGCACAATTAAATTATCTAAAAAACTGTGTTTTACTTGTATAGATAGCTTTTATAGTTTTTTTGTAATCGTGCACGGAATTTAAAAAAAAATGGTTTTCATAAAATGGGCTTTAAAGTTTTTCGAAGGAAAAAAATCCAATTAAAGGAAACTTACAGGCATGAGATGTTAATCAGCTATACTTTGAAACTTTGCAAGAATATTCTCAGATAATAATTCTAACGATTGAAGCAACAAAAAATAATTGATTTTTTGAAGCTGACTGATGTGGAGATTCCCTTAATTCAGTTTACGAATTTTATAAGTCTACGTGAAATATAGATTTATAAGATCATTTTTTGGTTCACAACTTGGAGAAATATAAACATCTTGAACTTCTAAAGGAACTTATAGTTATTTGAAAATCTTAGCGAAGTACCTTATAGTTTTTTTGGCCCATAATGTTGGGAAACAGAAATATCTTTTGAAAACTGATTTATACATCGAGCAAAAATACATTTAACATTTTTTGGTCCTTGCCGTAGACGAATATATTTATTTGTATTACCTAAACTGAATTTATTTTAATTAGCCTTAGTGCGCGCTCGCACGCGAAGAGAATTTTCCCGCGTAATTCAAATATTGTATTTTTAATGAAAAAGGGAAATTTCTCAAGTAAAGGGGAAACACAGAAAAAAAGGGGAAGACTGTGCACCCTGCACTTTATGTAATACATTTAAAAGAAATTAACCCTTTTCCCTCCAGCCTAGTAACTCATAAAGGATAAATGTCGCAAATACGGCGACAACGGAGTGCAAAGGGTTAAAATCGTTTTTCATTAAAAATTTTAAAAAATTCCCGGTCATTTTCCGGTTTCCTGGTCCTGCAGCCACCCTCTCATTCCTTTTATAAACTCTCATTCTCTATTCTTCTTTCCCCAATTTTCTCAATAAAAGCCGTTTCTTTCTTAAATGCCCTCGTCCTTGTCTATTCAGAGGTGGAGAATTGTCTTTTGCTGGCGATGTGAATGGACCCCGAGCGATTGTTGTCGTTGCCGGTCGATGGATGGAGGTGCATTATCCGGTCGAGACGCGGAGTAATAACCGAGTGACCACCTAGCCTGGTAAGTGTCTCAGTGTTTCAGGCGAATGTTTTCGCAGCGGTCAATACTCTCCTTGGTAAGAAACGTGAAAACAGCTTCGTCAGCCATGACTATATACTATATAGCCTGGTTGTAGTTACGTACATAGAACCATGGCCGTGGACCGCGAGAAATAAGCGAGGGGTATACAAGATAGGTAGGTGGGTATATAGGTAGTCCTCTGAAGAGGGAACCAATGAGGAACCTTCTCTGGTGAGGTTTCCGTCTTGGTTAGTAACTCGGAGCAGTGAGCGGCCTTGACTCTGGACTTAGTGTATATAGTAAACTCTCATTCCCTCCTCTCTGGCTTCCTTCTAAAGCTAAAGTAGTCACTCCACTTCTTTCCTTCCCCGTTTAGTTTCTTTTCTTTCCCTTGCCTTCTTCGATGCAGAAGCGCTCAGCTAAAACGGGCCAACAAGCTGCTCCACTATCATGATCATCATCCTGGCCAAGAAAAGATAGAGCAGCAAAAGTTATATTCACTTGGTGCAAAAATCACCCTCCATTTTCTAGACAACATTCCATGTGATGTTAGAACTGCCTTTTATAATTATATTTGGTATATATTAGGCAGGGATAATTTAATTATTGTTAGAACTCCTATTAAAAGATCCTGTAACAATAGTTATTATTAGATTTCTTAGATCATTGAAGATCAATATTTTTCTACGATTCTGTTTAAAGTTTCTAATCTTGTTTGACTTGGCACCTTTTTTTTATCTTATCTGTTCGAGTTTCCACATTACACGTTTTGCTCATTTCTTTTTATCTACACCGTTGAAATTAGAACGGCAAATAATGTTGGAGATATGTTTGCTTTCTAAAATCCTCTTTACCCAGTTTATGCCAATAATTAGTGTGTTGATTTCTCGAAAGAAGAAAATGTACTGAGAATAAAATACACACTTGTTCATCTAGTCTTCCATTTTTCCTATCTCTTTTGCTCTTGATTGTTTTAGTCGAATTGAAACGGGTCAGCAATCTGCTCTACTATCGTGGACTCCAATTTACTCTCGAAAGACTATACTAATGCGATAAAGAGACTTAGTTTATGTGTCATGTCCAGGTGGAATTTTTGCTTACAAATTTAATCAAATTAAAAGCAGTTTTAGCATTTTTAATACTAATTTCGACTTAAATTCAATACCTGATAAAAATAATTCTAAAATACTCTTGAAATAGTGTTGGAGCCTTGGGTAAAATTATTCCAAGTGTATAAGGAGATGAAATGGGTATCCTGACTTTTATATATTTATAATATGATGTAATAACAAGAGTATAGAAATTAATATATAGAATTGAAGACTTCAATGCTGGAATGACAGGCGAACTTGGACTGTAACACCATTGCTTTTGCCTGGCATTAAAGTCTCTTTGTGAATTGCGTAATCTTATTTACAATACATTCTATTCCAGACTGAGAAAATCTTACAGAGAGATCTAAGAAGTTTAGGTCAAATAAACTCACGTCCAAGTTTCAAATTAATTAGCTTACAGCACTGACCTTTGGAATTTTTAATTTATTTCGAATGTCAGAGCCTGTTACTTTTAGAAGTTCCATAAGTATTGTCTTTGATATATGAATAGGATCATAATTCGATTCAGCTTACTAAGTTCTATATCTGATAAATAAATCAATTTTTTATGTGAGATTAAAAATTCGCTGTTTTTCTGACAACTTCATTTATTCTAAATTTTGATTAAGGTATTAAAAGAAAAAAACAAGTAAGCCAAATTGTTAAGTGAACAATTTTTCAATTTTCTAGATCTAATTTATGGAACAACCAATAAGATATTAAAGTTATAATCCATCTATAGTGACGATGATATTTTTTTTTATTTAGCGCGGTCATCAACATCAGAAAGTTACGCAACCATTAATCTTCCAATGTTATGTTCTACCTGCCGAAACTTTAAATTAATTATAATATACATTGATTAATAACTTAATTATTAATTTTTCTTATTGTTTCCATGCTTAAAAAGTTTAAGGATTAAATTAAATAAGGCTCTTCCCTTGATAAAATATAAAATAATTACTATTTGATGAATCTCAATTGCATCAAAAAGATAAGCAATTAAGAAACACGTGGTGTGAAAAAATAGGTCAATTAATTAGAGTCAATTAAGTTTAATAATCGAGTGTGAAGAGATGTGGAATTCGCAAAAATCGAAGTTTCATTGCATGTACTTTCGCACTGCATTACGTCAAACAGCAGCGTAAGGCCCAGTATACAATCATTAACGGGCGCGGATTATTCTACGCCCACGATTGTTCAAGTGAAGGTCATAGGTCAAGGGGATTGCAAATCGACTTCTACGTGTCTGATATAATAATTACGTAGCTATACCCTCAAAAGCTATTTCAGTAATGTTATTTTTCCCTTGTCAAATATTTCCCACGAAGCAACAATAAATTCCTCTCCCAATTCTGACCTAAAAACATTTACAACAATACATCTAAATATGTATCTAAAAGCAACAATTTTTTCAAATCAAATATCCTGAGAAGAATTGGACGGACAGTCGGAAAAAAAGTTAGACGAACCGACTATTTTTTTAGTGTTTTTTATTTATAATTTTGGTTTATTGATTTTTCTTGGTGAAAGTATTGAAAAAAGTCGAGGCACTTATTTTTTCATGAAAAAGGTCTTCAAAAAATTTCTCAAAACACAAATTTTATAAACAATAAAACGAAGGAAATAGCCACTAACTTTTTTCCGATTATCTGTAAAATTCTTTCTTATTTTTTGTTCCAGTTACGAATATTAAATTTAAAATACTTTTATCTTAAAAATCAGAAACTTTTCTTTGAATCTTAATAAACGTGTTATTTTAATAATGTTTATTAATTTTTCTTGATTTACAAAAAAATTAATTTTAATTTATCACTTCTATATTAAAATCCATTAGAATTAATAATATTTTTAACTTAACCAGTTGGAAAGCGTCTTTTTTCCACAGAAAGATTTTAAATTCTTTAAAATTCGAATATTTTTAACAGTCTACAATTTAAAAACTAACAGTTAAAACACTCTATTTGGTTATAAAGAGTAATTATTTCAGAAATAAGTGTGACTTCACATACTACTAGCAGTTTTAAATAATTTGTTGAGTCATTAAGTACAAATCTGAAGTCGCACACCAAGAAAAAAAATCTGTTCACACAAAAAAAGTCTGGTTAAAGCAATTAAACCTCTTTTTACGTGCAATCTTGAAATTTTTCAAGATGGCTGATCCGATATTATCTATATATTTTATAATTATTTGTCAATTAAATAATAATTGTTGAATGTTACACTTGTTTTGACTTGAAAACGAGACATAGTTTACAGGGAGTAGGTAAGTTATGGCAATAAATCGTTTTCTCGAGGCGTTTAACGGGCACGATTATCGCTGTTTCGCTAACATATATCTGTTTTATGCAACTGCAGCAACACGATGTAACTAAGACGGCTACTACATCTGCATGAATAAGAGAGCTGTGCTCGGTAAGACGTTGCGCAAGAAAAAGATCTGCAGTCAGCCCTGGCCTTGCCCGCTAGCGCGAAACGCGCATTGTAATGTTCGGAGCGATATAGAGAAGAAATAAAATAAGTATGAAGAAGGCATCCAGAGAAATAACCGAGGAGGAGAATCATGCGGAAAAGAAGAATGACGTACCTAACGCTCTACTTCACTTCGTTCCAGTTCGAATTATCTTTCCTTCATCCACGCCCGTCAATCCCGATAAAATCGAGACGTGATTTAGAAATAGAGGAAACACAAGAATACTAAATATTTATTTGAATCCTCACACCAAGTACAACATTTCCACTCAAATATTATAGCAGAAAAATTTTAAACACTGTTAGAAATTTCTGTATTAAACTTCCATTTCATGTAATGGAAGTTTTTTTTTCAGTAACGTATATTAAATTTAAAATAGTCTCATCTTAAAAAATAGAAACTTTTATTTGAATTTTAATACGCATGTGTATATATTTTATTAATGTTTGTTAATTTTAATATATTTTTATTGAAATGTTAATTTTTCATAATATACAAATCTATTAATTTCAATTTGCCACATTTATATTAAAATATATTAAAATAAATAAGATTTTTAAGAGTGCAGGCTCTAATTTATTATTTACAATTTGAAAATTGTGTATTTTACATATTTTCTTAGAATGGAAATTTAAAAATGACAGACCACAATATTTTAACTTTAAAATATTGTTAATAAAAAAAAAAAAAATGCTCAATCATTTCACGGTTTTCCGATTTTCTGGCCGAGTCATTATTTTTAATGATTACTGTAATATTTTTCTCATAAAATATGACTCTCTCGAACTTATGTTTATTGCAATATAAATTTTTATGAATAGAAATTATCTGTTTATCATGGTATTTTCATAACAAAAAAATGCTATGCAGTGTGTTGTTTAAAAATATCGTATGTTATATAATTCATAGCAGATTTCTACTGAATTATATGATTTTGTTATGAAAATACTTTCCAAAAACTTCCGAGTAAAACTGACTATCTGTCTAAACACATATTTTCTAACACGCCTAAGGTGTTTAATCTCTCCTGTATGTATAGAAAGCAGAAATTAAAATTTTAATATCGTACTGAACTAACCGATTTCGAATGTTTTCTTTAAATCGTCATGGAAACGTTCCTTGTGAATAAAATAAGAAAGACTTACTGAAACCCTAATCCCACCTTAAAAACATCCCTTCTCAGAGATTTGAAGTTTACGGAGGAAGTAATTAGGTCAAAGTAATTAAGTTATAAATCTTTTCGTTTGTTTTGAAAGAGTCTATACTGAAAAGAAAGTTAAAAGTAAGATTTAATCTACAAATAAATGTTTGTTGACAATGTTTTGCCACATATGCAAATAAAAAATCAAAGATTCTTCTAAAGTTTTATTCAAGTAAGACAACCTTCCTGGAATGGCCATATTCTATTCAAGGACGTTAGTAAATGCGGGTTTTTATAATTCTATATTCTTCTCTTGTTTGAGAAGTCATCACTCTTAATGTCGAAATACGTACACAGAATTTTCACGAGTTGAACAGACGGACAAATCAACCTGTGGGCGTCCCACTGTGGTTAATAGAACACTTGGTTTCGAAATGATCCAAGTGATAAAATAGAGAAGCCATTAGAAAAAAGAGAACAAGAAAAGCACTATTATCTCTATTTTTTCAATAAACAGAAGGGAGAAACCTATTTTGGCCTCATAAAAGATATAGACTTAAAAATAAACATTCCGAATGTAAAATTATTTATAATAAATAGGACATGTATCGAGCCCAAAAAGCGAGTTCTTAAAAGCGTGTTGCATTTGGGTTTTAGGATCCCGAAATAATGTTACTCAAGGTTTCATATATATAACTCGTCAAAATATTGTTTATTAGTTATGTCACGATAATGTTTATTAATTATATCAAAAAGGGTTTCCTCACTCTAAAAAGTAGTTCAGACAATATCTAAGCTGCTCCGTTTCTGTATTATTTTTTTATAAACAAATCACCCAAATAAAATTTTATTTAAATTTAAGAAATCGTATTTTTAACCTAATTTTTTCAATTTGAAGTAAAAACAACTTTAGAACAAATATAAATTTATTTGACTTCAATAAATCTGGTTTTTGGCCTTTTATAAATAAAAGAAACATTATTTATTCGGAAAAAATATTTTTTAATTCAAATTAGGTGATTGAGTTCGAAATTTTTTCCCGGCAATCGAAAGACCCGGGCTCGAATCCCGGCACAGTCGAAAGCGTCTCTTTTTTTACAGAAAGATTTCAAATTATATACACATTTAATTCAAATACAGTACTGACATAAACTTAAGAAATAATTTGTTTAATTTTATAACCTTATACGAAGAAAATTTTTTCTTTAGATTAAAGAAAATATTTCTATGAATCATATTACATATGTACTGTGCGAATGCGTATACATTCATTTCTTTAAGTCAAGGAAAAGAAAAATCAACAAATTTCTTTAAATCAAAGAATATATTCTTTGACCGTATAGCAATTCACAAATTTGTTTGATTCAAAGAAATTTTTTTTTTATTAGATTTAAGACGTTTGAAAATATGAAACATTGAGTTCCATTTTTTCGGGACTTTGAAGCCAAAATAAAACGCCAGCAAGACTGTTGAAAAAATCTGTATTTAATTTAACGTGAAAGTATCTGAAGTAATTTGTATATACAGTATATAAAATTTAATATATAGATTTTTTGATAATTCGTAAATCATTAAAACTGGTTGATAAAATTTTAAATCAATTTACTCTTGCAATATTTATAATTTTTTTGGTAATTATGTCAGAAATGCGATTTGTGATCTTCTTAAGGTAGTACGATCACGAAAATTAGACCTCAGGCAAAAATAGATAATTTTGCTTTCAAGAATAGCAATATTATTCTTTAATGGCTGAAATTATAAAAAACAATTTTTCAAAACAAAATTTTTATAAACAAATTGCTGTATTTGATAATAATTAATTCAATTTCAAAAATAGGAAACGGTCAAGTTGTAGAGAATCTTTTTTCTAAAAAAAATGAACCATGATTTATTAGAATCGCATCATTTTTTAAAATTTGGCTCGAAGCGATAAGAAAATAAGTTTAGGCAAAAATAAAATTTATTAATAACATTATTTTTTTGTGTTTCAAATTTTTTTCATGAAAAATAATCTTTTCTCCTTCAAATTAGCCCTTCAATAATAATATTGCTATTCTTGAAAGCAAAATTATCTAATTTTGCCTAAGGTCTAATTTTCGTGATCGTACTACCTTAAATGTTTATATGTTAAGCGAACTAATTTTTCAAATTATTGGATATCTTAAATAATTTTTTATCTATATGAATGAAAATAATAAACTTTATCATTTAAATCCTAGATTCACTGCAAAAGTAATTTTATAATTGCGTAAAATCAAATTATCTGAGTTGTCAATTTCGTTAAATTAAATTTAATACCTCAGTACATTAAATTTAATAAACCAGTATATTGTTTCACAAATAGTATACAGAGATATTAAATTTCATATTCAAATCTATATGAAATTTAATAATATTTCCAACAGTGAACATTTTAAAAAATTATTTATGACCCACTTTATTATATTAATACAATTGTTAATTTCAATAAACTAAAATTTCTTAACATTGACTTTTTGTGAAATTCTTGTTATTTCAGGCCTTAATTTAAAAAAACATGTACTTATAAAAATAAAACGAAATCTTCTGTGCAGCCTTCAAGGCTGAAGAAACGTAGGCGCATAGACATTGTAAACTCTTGACATGTATATATCTTTATATATAGTGTATGTGCCACGTGCAAAACGTCTATTTAGTTATAGACGTACATGTGACACGCTCGGCGGTTGACCCACTTATACTTGATTTCCCACAAATGATTACGATAGACTGACGGTCGGTCGTGGCGGGAGCGAAAAAAAATTGCCACCACCAATCTATGCAATGATTCAGACTTCTCGCTATATCTCCCTTCATTCAAGAACACGAGCCGTTGATCTATTCCGATTGTCGTGCATATTCTTATATACACGCACTTCTATTATCACGTCATCCTCTTTGCATTATTGTTTATTTTTATTCAATTTCTGTATTTACATTGTATTTTCTATTTATATATTCATTTCTTATTTAGATCTCCATTTTCCTTTTCACATTCTTATCTCTTTTATCCTCTTATTGCGTAATATATTCATAAGTGTGTTATTTATATTTAACGTATTGTTTTTTTTCAATAATCTGCTCTTTACAACTGAATCAGTCAAAATTTACTGATTGTCAGTGAAGTTTGACAGACTCAAATAGCTTAAAAGAGGCTACTGTGAATCAGTCAAATTTCACTGGTTACTTCAGTTAAATACGACTGATTTAATCAGTGAAAAATATCTGTTCGCTGATAAAACAGTGAAAAGGCAAATCACTGATTTAATCAGTGAAAATTTGACTAATTCAGATTTAGAGAGTGCTTTTTCAATCTAATGAACTAATGTTTCAATGCCATTTAATTAAAAGATAAATTATATTCATTGTCATTATTGATACTCTAGTTCACAATCCTTTTATGCATCAGTACTAATTAAGTTAAGTTTTTAATTTTATGCAGATGGCGCTATTAATTCAATATTGCACTAGCTTCGATTATCGACTGATTTTCCCGGAGAAGTGAACTTGGAAAATTTAGGTCACATTACATAAGCTATGTGATTTACATCATTTTGATTAACATATTGCCGGAAAAAAACTTGGATAGAAAATTCAACCAGAGCCCAAAAAGTAAGGACAAGTTCGTTAACCAGGTATATCCGACGAAAATTTTTAAAATTAGAGCATTTTTCGTATTTTTGAAAACGACTTTTTGAAAAAATCCAATATTTTAATAATAGTTTCTGATAGTTTTCAGAAAGCTCTACAAATTGTATTATAACTTCAAAATAATCAATAATAAAAATCCAATTTTCAGTTAAACTTATGGTGACAAAAATTTCAATCATTTACACATATTACTTTATCCATTTAATGTTTTCTATGTTTTCATATGCTATTTGATTTTATATGATATTTCATTCTGATTCAGAAGAGAAATAATTTTTTCCATCAGAATTCATAAATATTTTATAAAATGATATATTAATTACAAAAATATATCGATCAAATTGAAAAAATCTTTGAAAAGCGTCAATTAGTCGATGCATATATTATTTCATCATTTGCTTTAGCACCAACAACACAATTTGCTCAAATCGTTATCATAAACTGGTAAAAACTGCTTCAACTGTTTATCAGTGGGAAAAGAAGTTTTATTGGCCAAATTCATTAATTTGGCGAACGTTGAACTGGTGTCGCCACCTGTTTCCGAAGCGATTACCAGCTTGTCACTAGACGTTCTCGAACAGCAGCCACTCATGAGTGAGAGTGACCTACTGACCTCACCGTGGGTCGAACTCCTCGAAAACTTATGACACGCGTACGCCTGAGTAAGAGAGAAACGGAGGGAAAAACAGAAGCATTTTTCCAATTATAGACCACTTGAGCACTTATTAATGAGGTTAATGAATTAATAGCAGAATGACAAATCATAAGTGACGAATATCTAAAATGTCAGATCTAACCTCTTTTCTAATACTTTAAAAATTACTAACAAGAGAAATTAATATTTAGAAATTAAATTAACTTTAGTGATTTGAATACCGATCAATGTATAATGGGCCACTCGAAGTATTAAGATCTTCAGCATTAATTTTTTCTTTATTAATATTTTGGTTTGGAGACATATCCGAGAAGGTCAGAAACACCTTTTGGCTATTTCGCGAACTCTCTTGATAAAATTTGGAAAAATTTCAGTTAATTTTTTTGCAAGTTCCAGATACGTTTACTTAACTGGTACATCCAGAAAACAGTTTCTTTAAATCAAAGAAACTTTTCTTTGATATACGGTGAAAGAAAAAATTTCTTTACCGTAAACAAGTCTATTTCTTTGGATCAAAGAAAATTTTTTTGAATTAACAAAACTTTCTTCAATTCAAAGAAATTTTTTACTTTTACCGTATTTCAAAGAAATGGTTCTTTGATTCAAAGAAACTGTTTTCTGGATTTATAAAATTTACATTTAAAAAACAGAGTTACATTGACCCTCAATAATAATATTTGCAATGTTGGCTGATTGGCTTTAGGGTCCATGAATGAAAAAACAGTAGTTTTAATCAAACGTTTCGACTTTGATTGTAGTCCTAACCAGTGATCTTTATTTCTGAAATATAAGTGCTAGTATTCAATATTAATCCATAAGAAGTTAAAAAAAAAAATTCTGTATAATTTTATGTAAATTTCCTCATATTTTTATTTTTTTTCACAATACCAAAGTATTCATATTTTAGAAATAAAGATCACTGATGATGAATCCAATCAGAATCGAAACGTTTGATTAAAACTACTTCTTTTTTCACTTATGGACCCTAAAGCCAATCAGCCAAAATTGCAAATAATTTACATTACTTTTGCAACCTAAAGACTTCGTGAATTCCAAAAAATTAATATTCTGAGTGCTTTTTCTCGTGAAGAATTATAAAATCTGAACTATGTAATTTCAAAAAATTGATATAATATAAACAATTTTTACTGAATATTAAACAAGAGAAAATAATTATAAGTTAATAAAAAATGAACGTCCCTGAATATGAATCAGTAAAAGACACTGAAACTCAGTAAATTTTGAGTGAAATCGTGCCAAGTTGTACTGCAAAAACTGATTTAGATTTAGAGAGTGCTGATGTGGCCAGAAACAGGTCTTATTGACACCCTTAGGTTCAAAAAAAATACTAACTGTAAACGATGTAGTCGACAGAGGATAAAACTGAATTTTTTAAAAGATAGCTAGAAAGGAGGAAGTTGTCTTGGTGGGATCTGGGTAAGATTTACGGTAGTGTGACTCCTTTGAATGTATCCTGGCCAACTTGTGAATGTGCTAAATGCTAAATGACCAGACACATAACGGTACCCATCCAATCGCCGAAATTCATGGGTTCCTCCTGGTACTACCTCCAGTAGTTGTCTGATCACGAATCTCAATTCCAGTCTGATCGAGAGTCCGAAACGTGGATGGAAAACTTGATGACCCACTTAAAAACCACTTCTACACGTGTGCCAGTAGCCTTTCGATTGTCAACGATTCTCCCACTTAGCTTTTAATACGCGTTTACACTTACAAATTGAAAAGATCAAAAATATATTATATAATATGACCAATGAAAAGAAGTTTTTCTCTTCTGGGTACACTTCTTCATTGATAAATATTAATGTTAGTGTTCGACTAATATTAAGCAGATAAACTTGATTGAATAAATAACATCCTTAACTACCGGAAGTAATAAAATCTCTGCTAGATCATTAGGAATAAATGATAAAGAAAAGTCAATGTTTAGTAGTCGAGTGAAATTTTATTCGCAATCAGCGGCTTCCTTTGATATTCACAATTTTAAATAAACGTAAGAGTTTATACGACTATGAATAGGAATTTCATAAATTTCAACTACTCCAGTTGAGTCGTTTAAATGTCTTTGATTTAGATTCAGAGTTTATAAAATATATGTTAAATGTCTCAAGTAACTTTTTCAGATCACGAGATATCTTTTTGCAAATTTAGGGAATATTAAAAAATATAATATAATAAGAACTATTCCGATATCTGTATCTGAGCCAATGCGAATAATTCCGAACCAATCCAAAAATAAAAAATTTAATCCGAGGCAACAATCCGAATGAATCCGAACCAATCGGAAACCAAGCTTTTAATCCAAATGAATCTCAGGTCGGAATGATTCGGATTCATTCGGATAGTTGCCTCGGATTAAATCGGATTAGGTCGGATCGATTTTTTACCATTTTTCATCAAACGATGATTACGAATATAAAAGTGAAAATTACCGACTAGTCGATTTTTATGGTAAAACCATTTAAAAAACCACAAAAATCATGGTTGTTTACGTTAATCTCGACCAATATGCAAAAATTCGCAAAATGTTCCAAATATAACTTGCAGACCTCATCAAGATACACATTTTTTGTTAGATGCATTTTTTTCTACGATTGATAGTGCCTGTCTGTTCGATTCCATTTAATAGGGGATGATTTGAATTGAGAAAAACTCCCCATCGCGCGCCTGTATATTTGATTCCATTTAATAGGAGATGATTTGAATTGAAAATAACTCCCCATCGTATTCCTGTATTTTTTATTCCGTTTAATAGGGGATTATATGAATTTTTTAAACTCCCCATTGTATTCCTATATTTAGAATTCCATTTAATAGAGGGTGGTTTGAATTTTAAAAACTCCCGATCGTGTTAATGTATTTTTGATTCCTTTTAAGAAGGGGCGATTTGAATTTTTTTTTAAACTCCCCATTGTGTTCATATATTTTTAATTCCATTTAATAGAGGATAATTTGAATTGAAAAAAACTCCCGATTGTGTTCATGCATTTTTGATTGATTTTAATAGGGGGTGATTTGAATTGAGAAAAACTCCCCATTGTGTTCATATATTTTTAATTCCATTTAATAGAGGATAATTTGAATTGAAAAAAACTCCCGATTGTGTTCATGCATTTTTGATTGATTTTAATAGGGGGTGATTTGAATTGAGAAAAACTCCCTATCTTGGATCTGTATTTCAGATTCCATTTAATAAGCGACGATTTGAATTGAAAAAACTCGCCATCGTGGATATGTATTTCAGTTCCATTTAATAAGCGACGATTTGAATTGAAAAAAACTCCCCATCGTGTGTCTGTATTTTTGATTCCATTTTAATAGGGGATGATTTGAATTGAGAAAAACTCCCCATCGTGTGACTGTCTGTTTGATTCCATTTAATTTTATTTTTCTCAAAAAAGAATGATTTTAGGGCAAAAATGTGTGGAACATTAAGGATAGATCTTTTCATCCTCTACAACTTTTGTAAGAAATATTTTTTCCTATATCAATATTTATCGGCATAAAATGGAAAAAATTGTTAAAAACATTTTTTTTTACCTTGAAAATTAAATTTGCGGGTATTTTCATTATCATATTCGTAATCAATGTCTCAAAATACGTGGGTATAGTGAGTTTCAAATTAATCGGAGATAAGTATAATTTAGTCATGTGGTCCGATCTATCCATAGCCTTAAAGGCCAAATTTTCGATTTCGTTTCGAGAAGTAACGAAATTACTTATAGGCAATGACAGTTTTCGGTCGTACAACTGAGGCGGATTTGGAGACGAGGTCAAAGCCCAGTTGATAAAAGTGAATCAGACAAGTGTAATAAGGTCGGAGACTAAATTGCGAAAAATCGTTGGATGGTTAGGTATATTGGTTCAAGTATTTAGCTACATAACATCGACATGGGGCTTTGGATGAAGAAGGCCTTGAACGAGAGGGACCTCGGGGACAGTTCAATCAACTCCTGTTAACGGCACTGCGCATATTCCTGTGCAACGCTGACGCATCGCGCTCACGTTTTCACAAGCGCAAATATTGCACGGTTTCTAACGCAACATTTCTTTTGATATAATTCCTGTTCTTGTATGTCACGAGGACAAATATTCAAGCGCGTACAATAGTCGTCGAAGCGCATAAGAATGATAAGAAGCCTCTCGTGTGATAAAGAAGATTTTTTAATCTTTAAATCAAACTGGTGGAAATGAACTAACGTAAACGTTAATATGTATAGTAATAGAGAAAACGTAAAGAATTTTCAAATAATGCAAAATTTCATTTTCTGATCTCCTCGACTCTTAAGTGAATTTCACGAGCAAATCGATTACGGTCAAGTACAAAGGGCACGAAGCTGCAGACAGTTTAGGTCGAATTACTAGGGAGGTATTTGAGGTTGAAATACTTGGGAATAATAGAAGGTATGTTTCTAAATAGAACATAGTGACTAGGTCAAACCTCAGTAGCACGTGCTGAACTAGAAAAAAAGAAGCGAGAAAGCAGAAAAACATGTACCAGATGGAACCGAACAGGAATTAAAAATAAAATCTGAAGAAGAGGGGAACGCGAGATGGGAATAAATAGAAGACATCCCGCACTCGAACTACTTTTTGAAAAAAACATACACAGCCTTGATTTTATTTAATAAAGTGTCAATACGAAGTCGTTTCAATTCACTGTTCTAAAATAAATAAAAAATCAAATCTCATCATTCATTTTTTACTTGAGTCCTATTTGTTCTTTACCTTTGCAAAGCTTCCTTAAGGCCACGGATCAACCTGATCACGTGACTAAATTCTTTTAAAAATCCATGTAAGATACTTTTTTATTTTACAAAACAACTCCATTTAAAATTTGGAAAATACAACAGAAAACGATACAGAACGTCTGTCAACTTCGTTCGATTGAAAATTTTTACAGTCAATTGTAATTGTCGATAAGTTTTTAAATTTTTTTCAAAATTCTTACTAAAAATAAGTTACCAGACGTGCTTCATTGTATTTTCTCACGTTTCCCAAATTTTCAGAAAGATACTTTGTAAATTAAAAAAGTTATCTTCCATGAACGAATAAATGTATGATTTAGTCACGTGGTTCGATTGATCCATGGCCTTAATATATTTATAAGAAAAAAATGAAAGATTATAACAGATTCTCTGGGCAATTTTGTAAAATTCTCTTGCAATGATTTTTTAAAATGGTAATGGTTGTTAAATATAATTGTTGCTGCTAATTCAGGAAGGATATGAGGCAGAGGCAAGATGATCAGAGTTAGAAGAAGCAGGCTATAAATAAGGGAACCTGACACTGCAGGGTGCAGTGTTTTCATCCGGAGGTGCAATCTCCTATAAAATGCACACTTGTTACGCATAGTACCTGCCCACATGTAATAGCGAAGGCTAAGAAATTACGATGGGACGTTTTGCTTCTAGCCTCAACGCCTTTTGCACGTTCTAGTCCCTTGTTTGCCACATGTTTGCCGTAAATTTCCTCTTGGTGAGAATGATTATTATTCTATAACTCTTTCTCTTTAAGGTCCTCACAATTAGGCGGAAATGGCATTCCGAAAATTATTCTTAATTATCAGAGCCAAAGAAGCTGATGGGGTAAATTTTTCCAAGATTTCTTAAGGCCATGGATCAATTGGACCACTTGACTAGATTATACATTTATTCGTTCATGTAAGATAACTTTTTTAATTTACAAAACATCTTTCTGAAAATTTGGAAAACATAATAAAAGACAATACAGCACGTCTTTTAAATTCTTTTTTTTAATTGAAAGACTTATCGACAATTACAATTAACTGTAAAAAATTTGCAAAATTTTTTACTCAAACGAAATTTACAGACGTAAAAACGTAAAAAAAGACAATAAAGTACGTGCATTAACTTCTTTTTAGTAAAATTTTTGAAAAAAATTCGAAAACTTATTGACAATTACAATTGACTGTAAATTTCTTTGCAAAATTTCACTCAAACCAAGTTGACTGACGTTCTTCATTGTTTTCTGTTGTATTTTCCATTTTTCCAAATTTTCAGGAAGATATTTTGTAAAACAAAAACGTTATCTGACGTGAACGTTTACTGAAATTTGGTCACGTGGACTTGTTGATTCATGGACTTAAGATGACAAAAAAGTCAACAAAAATTACAAAATGGATGCCTATAGTTTGAAACCTAGAAGCGATTAAACTATGTACATACAGTTTTGAACAATCATTGAACGGTGGAAAACATTTTTTTGTAAACTAACTCATTGGTTTATTTCTTATTAAATAAAAAAGGAGCATATATTTAATAACAAATTGTATACTTGAAAGGCTCTGAATATAGATGTAATAATTAATTTTGTTTTGAAAGAAATTTTTTTGTTACATTGTTCAATGAACGTTCAAAACTGTAAGTACATATTAAACTCCAAATGAAATTGTAAATGATTTATTTGATACAATTATTTTAAAGAAGACTGCCAATCACGACTGAGATCTGCATTTTAGAAGTGAAATCGTAAAGATTCCTTCTCGTGATTAACAGCAAATGGTATTCTTTAGTCAGTTTGTACTCTAGTTTCTGGAAACGGTATAAAAATAAGTTGATGGAATCTTGTGGAAGTCTAAGGGCCAAAGAAAACAGCGTAGACTTCTCTTTGTGCTTAAAATCTCATCAGAGGATAGTTAAATGCGTAGTTAAATGTGCGTGCACGTAAAAGTAGACACCAGCTTAATAATAAGCAAATTGTCGACGTTGAATTATCGTTGAGGCATAAATTTTACAAAGCCTTACAATTACTTTCCGCGAGTCTAATTATAATTTTAGAGATAGGATATTGTTATTCAAGAAAAATAAAAGTTTGGATTCATACACAACGAGGGATTCAATTAGTTGAGAGACGATGACATGGAAATTGCATAGGGCGTTTATATGCAAAGATGTAGGCGTGAAAAAACGAGAGAGTGACACGAGGTAAAACGTGCTCCGAGCACAGGTGTAGGCAGTGACACACATACCAGGCAATAACATAACTCTGAAAAGGCATTAGTGGGTGGGGGGTAACAAAGCGTCCATGCAAACTGAAATCTCAAGTGTTTTGGCACATACAGATAAATAATATACTTGTAAAAAAGAAAGTTGAAATATGTAAGAAGGCTTGAGTTGAATCAAACTTTTCAAAGATCTGCCTTTCTCGCCCACGTCATGTTATTTTGTTATATCCTTTATGTAAGAGAAAATATGCCTGGGGCAACAAAATTTTCTGAAGTACCTTCTGAACAATAGAAAAAAATACATTGTCACAATATAAGATAATCATAATCATTATAATGTAATGAACTTCGAAACGAATTTTAAATAGGTCATAAGTCATAAGAGATCAATCTTTGCTTATTCTTCTTTTTGATACTTAGACCTTTAAACTTGATAATTCTTAAAAAATGATAGAAAATTGATAATTATTTTGAAAGGCATGTAGCAGGCATGTAGCACATGGTCTACAAAATTTTTTCTTTTAAAACAAAATTGATTTTTATATCTATATTCAGAGGCTTTGAAACATACAATCTGTTATTAAATATACCCTACTTTTTAATTCAATGGGAAAGAAATCAATAATTTAGTTTCCAAAAAAAATATTTTTCACCGTTCAATGAACGTTCAAAACCATAAGTACATGTTCGGTTTGCCAATAAACGATTTGATAATTAGTTGAGGAAAACCAATCTTAATGAAATTTGCAAACCGTAATGATATTGTGCAAGTTACCGAAAATTGGAAGGTATTATAGTCACGATAGTGTGACTTTTTTCTATCTTCGTTTCACAAGTTTTCTTTTCACATATGTTTTAATTCATTCCAGTAAATTGAGGACACATGACTAAAAAAAACAGAAAAGGAAGCATTATTTTCACGAAACACAGACAAAATATTGTGCGAATCAGCAGTCTGATTCATGAAATGCATCATTTTTCCTGCCCCGTCTTGCGAATTATCATTGTCACTCGTTGAATTCAATTTGCCAATTGTTATTCCGACCACATGCTTTAGAAAAGAATTAATAAGAGGAATGAGAGGCAAAAATTCGACTCCCTTTCATATCACTAACACTGCCTTCTTCGAAGATTTGTATTCGTGATATTAAATACCGAAGATCTTTTTTTACACGAGACCCCATCAATTTTTGAGCTTCTAACTTACATGCTGATCTGAAAGAAAACCAATTGCTTGATTATGCCTTTAAGATTTTTTTATGCATTACACCCAGAAAACAGTTTTTTTGAATGAAAGAAACATTTCTTTGATATACAGTGCGACAAAAAGTTTCTTTGGATTGAAGAAAGTTTTGTGGTCCAAAAAAATGTTCTTCAATTTAAACAAATCTATTTCTTTGGATCAAAGAACATTTTTTTTAATTAACAAAACTTTCTTTAATTCAAAGAATTTTGTTTTTGTTTTGATCGTATATCAAAGAAACTTTTTTCTCAGTGTAATAATTTTATAATTACTTAAAATGCAATTAATCATTAGGGAGAAGATAGAGTTTCTTCAGCGAAGAGCTTCAAGTTGTTTTATAGATCATGCAACTGCTCGATGATCTCTATTTCAGGGAAGAGTAATTAAATGCTCGTTCTTAATTGCGAAGCTGAGGGTTTTCATCGGAAGAGATCTTTTACTTCAAGGTCAGAGGTAAATGCCGAGAAGGCTAAGGTGGATAACAGAGAAAGATAACGATGAGATAGAAATGAGATACATGTAAAAATAAAAGCCGCTTGTTCTCTTTTATTCTACCAAACAGAGTTTTACTATTCGGTCTGTTTAAGATTGGCTAAGAAGTCGATAATAACAACAACCTTTAAAGGTGCCCCATTCGCTAAACAGCTGACATTTTTACGTAATTTGAGGTGATAATATTAAAATGCCAAATTTTGCTATTTTATACTCGGCAGAATTCTTAACTGAGAATATATTAATTTTATTGAATTTCTTTTTACAAGTGAATCGCGAGTTCTCATTTTGCAATTAATGATTAAGAATAAAAAAGTTTTCGGATCAATGAATAAGTTTATCGGTGATTAAAGACAGTAGTCAGAATTGTTTGAATAACTTTGCGATTTTAAATTAAAACAAGGCAAACTTTACAGCTTAAGTGATAAATATATTAAATTTCCAAAATACGTTTAAGTTTATTTCTTATAATTTAATACTGAAGCTCAAACCAATTTAATGATATTAAAGATGATGTGAATTAGTCATTTTCTCAAATTCACTAAGTTTCTTTTTCAGATTAAGTGAAACAGGAAATTCAATTTACTTAAGGCTCTATCGGCCTTAAGGAACACATTCTCATCATGACACTCGCGCTTCGCGCTCGATTTTCTGTATGCATTTTTGTAACTTTTTAATAAATTACATGATTATTGATAAATTTATTTTCTTCCAAATCTTTTAAAAAGGAAAAACAATCGTAGACTTTATTTAAGGAAACGATTTTGCAGAACAACGCTTATTTCGTATCTCACATATTTTGGTGAAAAAAATCGAATTTTTTCAATATTAAAAATCAAAAAATTAAAATATACATCCTGTCGAGAAATTTCTTAATAAGAATGTGTAGACCTTATTTAGCCAAACAATTTTCATCTCAAAGTTTTTTTTGAATCTCACATATTTTGTCTAAAAAATGGAATTTTTGAATTTTAATCGTATTTTTTGGAATTGAAACGAAAAATATATGTTTTATCAGAAACTGTGTAAGACAAAACTTGTAGATCTTTTTGAAACTAACAACATTGTATTCTTACGTTTTTTTCTTATTTTACATAATATTATTGTTAAAATAGAATGGTATGTTGATGGAAAATTGGCTTTAGGGTCCATAAAATGATTAAGTCAAATTTAATCAAACGTTTCGGCTCTGATCGGAGCCCTCATCAGTGATATTTCAATACAAGGTACAATACTTTTAATTATTGTTAAAAAATTGAATTTTGTATTTTCAATAGTTTTTTTTTTAATTAAAAAGAAGAATATGCATCTTATAAAAAAATGTTACAATTCAAATTTGTAGATCTTTATTTATTCAATAATATTGTATCATAACGTTTTTTCGTATCTCGTATAATTTAACTAGAAAATGGAATTTTGATATTGACTTTTTTCGAATTTGAATATGCTGTAACATTTATAATTTTGATTTAATCAAAAAATGTTATTAGGATAATTTATAGAGATTTATGAGCACTATCTAAAACCAGTATTGAAATTTTTGATTTTTTCAAAAAATTATTTTCAAAAACACAAAAGTAGTGCTCCATCCCTCAATTTTGATTGGATGTGGCTGGTTAACGAACTTGTCCTTACTTTTTCGGCTCCGATAAAGTGTACCAAAGCTCAATTCAATCTGATAATTCTATCGAGAGTTATGCCGCACACGACCTACAGACAGACAGACACTTTCGTAAAAACCATTTTTTCTGACTCAGGGGGTCTCAAAACATAAAGATTTGATGAAAATTTCGAAAGCCATTTTTCACATAAAACCAATACCTTCTCATCCATGATGAGAATGTAAAAATGTTGCAAGGTCAGACAATTAGGTTGAAGTGTCTGTGAACAATTAGAGGTAACAAAAACAAAGTAAAATTTGTGAAAGGGAAAATTGTCTTCGAAATTTAAACCACTGGAACAGTAAGTTACGAAATTCAATTGCAAAATACGAGTACACAAATGTCAATGTGCTATATCTTGTCATCGAAATCATTGCGTCACTGGAGTCACAATCATCTCGGCAATTAAATACATAAAAATTAAAAAATTTCAACAAGAACAATGACCGGTGTGAAAAATTATTATTTTCTTTTTGGTGAGCAATTTTGTATTATCAGTTTTCAATAATGCTTATTACATGAATTCCAAATTGTATCTCTGATGTGAAGTAATGTTTTGAGCCAGCATTTATGATTCCGAATTAATCAAGAGCATCAAGTTCAGCTGTTGCATAATGCATGGTAGAGCTATTTTTATAATGGACGCAGTCCTATTCTCAAGAATGCTATAAATACAATGCTTTAGAGGAAATTAAAAATATTCTGGATTGTAAATTATTAAAATGAAGATTTTCGAACCCGCATTTCAGAATTCCTTTCAAACAAAAAAACTAGGTTTATTACAAGGATCAAGCAATCCAGCAAATAGATAATTTCAGGAATGGGTTTTTTTATTAAAAAGGAAAAAATCAATCAAAATTTCCAAAAGAAGAATATAAAAAAGAGATAAAATTCTTCAATATAGGTACAAGATTTTTAAGAAGGTTTTGGAAAATAAGAGAAAAAAGGAAAAAGGGGCTAAACCTGATCCCTGTTATTATGCAAATACATATTTTAAAAAACGGTTTCAATATGTTAAAGAGACTATCTTATACATATAGTTAACATTTGGAACTATAAAACCAGTTTCTGATGCGAAATCGGGGGGTTGGTTTCAAAAATTCTATACCAAAACGAGTTTTAACACTTCACTTAACTGGATGCATACAATAATTTTTTTTTAAGTTTCATACACTTGAAACAATAATAAAAAATAAGAATTTGATTACACGTTCAGTTTGTTATCTAAAAAAAAAAGCTTTTACTTTTGCGTAAAACGCAGAAAGAACAAAAAATAAATATTATTCAATAGTGATATTTATGAGTTAAAAAATCTGCCCGCTTCGCGGGCACATTCTCATCGCGCGCTTCGCTCGCAAGTTTGAGCGCGCCTAGGGCGCGCGATTCGATCGTCGCGCTGCGCGCTCCGAAATTTTTGAACGTCGCGCTTCGCGCTCCGTTCTTTCTGGACCTCGCGCTTTGCGCTCGGTCTTATGCTCTTCGCATACATTTAAGTTTATTTCTTATATTTTGATACTGAAGCTCAAACCAATTTTATAATAATATTACAGATGATGTGAATTACACATTTTCTCAAAGTCACTGAATTTCTTTTTGAATTTAAGTGAAACAGGAAATTCAATTTACTTAAGGCTCTATCGGCCTTAAGGAACACATTCTCATCATGACACTCGCGCTTCGCGCTCGATTTTCTGTATACATTTCAGTATAACTTTTTAATAAATTACATGATTAAAAGAATTTACTTTCTTCCACATATCTAAAAAGGAAAAACAATCGTAGACTTTATTTAAGGAAACGATATTGCAGAACAACGCTTATTTCGTATCTCACATATTTTGGTGAAAAAAATCGAATTTTTTCAATATTAAAAATCAAAACATAAAATATACATCCTGTCCCGAAATTTCTTTATCAGAATTTGTAGACCTCATTTAGGCAAACAATTTTCCATCTAAATGTTTTTTTTGCATCTCACATATTTTGTCTAAAAAATGGAATTTTTTCATTTTTATCGTATTTTTTGGAATTGAAACGAAAAATATATCTTTTATCAGAAACTGTGTCAGACAAAATTTGTAGATCTTTTTGAAACGAACAACATTGTATTATTACTTTTTATTGGTATTTCCAATATTATTGTTAAAAAATTGAATTTTGGATTTTCAATAGTTTTTTTTTTAATTAAAAAGAAAAATATGCATCTTATGAAAAAATGTTATAATTCAAATTTGTAGGTCTTTATGTATTCAATAATATTGTATCATAACGTTTTTTCGTATCTCGTATAATTTAACTGGAAAATGGAATTTTGATATTGACTTTTTTCGAATTTGAATATGCTGTAACATTTCTAATTTTGATTTAATCAAAAAATGTTATTAGGATAATTTGTAGAGATTTATAAGCACTATCAAAAACCAGGATTGGAATTTTTGATTTTTTCAAAAAATTATTTTCAAAAACACAAAAGTAGTGCTCCATCCCTCAATTTTGATTGGATGTGGCTGGTTAACGAACTTGTCCTTACTTTTTCGGCTCCGATAAAGTGTACCAAAGCTCAATTCAATCTGAAAATTCTATCGAGAGTTATGCCGCACACGACCTACAGACAGACAGACAGACAGACAGACAGACACTTTCGTAAAAAGCTCTTTTTTCGGACTCAGGGGGTCTCAAAACGTAAAGATTTGATGAAATTTTGGAAAGTCATTTTTCACATAAAACCAATACCTTCTCATCCATGATGAGAATGTAAAAACTATACAAATTTGTCTAAAATATTTTTTTAATGAATTACGTTATGGAGTCAAAAGCCATTTAATTAATTAAAACAAATATCAAATAAGGATTAATTGAAAAATCTAAGATGGCGGTTCCAAAAAATATTCAAAGATGAAAAAGAGCCATCATTTCTTAAAATCCAATCATTTTTAAAGAATAAACTTGGAAAAAACTGCATTCAACTTTGACCTAGAATAATTATTATTAAAAAATTTATTTTTTTTCGCTAAAGAGAACATTTTTATTCAATATTATGTATTCTATGAAAGCGCTAGTAGATCTAAAGGTGCTAATTAATCAAGTTTTCCAAGGGCTTCCTAGTCGCAGTTGAACCTCCTTAAGGGGTAACATTACTCTAGCAGAGTGGAAATATACCTTTTTTCCATGATTTTTAATAACGATTAAAATAACAAATGCGATCAGTTTTAGTTTTCCACTTGATTGTGCATACACTAAAGCGTATAAAAAAAATGTTTATCAATTTTTTTGCAACAAAATGGCGGCGTTCAAGACATGTTAAAAAACTGAATTCATTGAAATTGCTTCACGACCGGACAGGTTTCTCCTATATTTTTAAACCTAGAAGGAAAAATAAAATTTTCCCGTAATCTAGACATGATTGGCTAGAGAAGTGCACAGGGAAATTTTGAAAAACCATTTTTTGCAAAAAATATGCACTAATACAAAAAATGCATTTTTTTATTGAAACATCGCGTGATAAATTGTTTATAACAAAAAAAAGTTTTCAACTAAACGTAAATTCTTTGTTTACATCTCTGGAAAATGTAATTTTGAAGCTACAGTAAAAATTTCGCGTAGATTGAAGAATATCTGTCGAAGTTATGTTTCCGGTCATTTTGAAAAATATGAAACCGAGAAAAACGTGTTTTAAGTTTTATTGAGCATTACTTACACACCGCGGCGCTCTTCTTTGTAAGTCGTGAAACAAGGTTTAAAAATTTTTTTTGGCTAAAAGAACTTTTGTTTATTGTTTTTAAGCACCTAAGGAATCATTAAAAGCAAAAAAAATGTTTTCGACTTTTTGAAAATTCCAGTGGTGTTACCCCTTAATCCTCAACAAAAAAAGGTTTAAAAATATTTAAAAAAATACCAACAGAAATTTTCTCCGAGTCCAGTTCCTCAGTTCAAAGATCCTACACTCCATTCTCTAAATATGAATCAGTCAAAATTTACTGATTATCAGTGAAATTTGACTGATTGGAACAGCTAAAAAGAGGTTACTGTAAATCAGTTAAATTGCACTGTTTACTTCAGTAACAATTAACTGATTTAATAGTGAAAAATATTTTTTTCATTAGTGAATCGGTAGAGTCAAATAACCGATTCAATCAGTAAAAATTTGTCTGATTCAGATTTAGAGAGCATCACATCAGATAGAAAAACAAACTCGTTACTTAAAACCAATAAAAAAATTCATCTCCCTAAAATAATTCGACTAAAAAAAGTGAAAAGTCACTTGACATTAAAGCACTGATCTCACAGCCAAACACTAAATAAATGAGAATCCCAGCATAATGTTATCTCCTCTTATATACCCTTATCTTTAAATCATGGATATCCACCCATAGATACTCTTTCAATCTGGAGAATCAAACATCAAACAAGGTCAAACGAGATAACCCATATCCCCTTTAATATAAACAGAATCGTTTTCCATCCCAGATGCAGATGAAGAATCAATTATACATGTCCCTTTTTCCCGAATTACAAATCGTCAATCTAGATTGAATCTACATTTGTTTGATTCCTACCTTCGATTAGAGTAGGGCATGGTGACGTAGGGTCGGTGGTGGTGCCTATGTGTGTGTGGGGTGGAAGGCCATGATGGAGGTCAAGGTCCCAGAGTTGGAGATCGTCGTTCCTAATCGTGCCCCCTTCCGGTGTTGCCGGATGGAAATGAGGGGGAGGAGAAAGTACACCACTGCTGGAAACCTCCGGGCTCGATTCCTGCAGACTGCCACCGAGTCTGACACCCCAGCGACGCTTTACACCCGCGATGGGCACCCTCGGTACAGTCTGCAGCATTGCAGAATTCTGCACCACCTTCCGGTCCGCCGCTGCCTTTAACCTAGACGACTCCACCGTATCAATCTTCACCTTCAACTACTCAAAACTAGTAATCCCAACACAAAATTGGATTTCTTTCTCACGGATGCACTTCCTTGACTATCAGTCCTCTCTATAGTATGACACCCCATACGGAGTGTTTTTTTCACGAGAATTTTATAATTTTCAACACTAGAAAAAAACCTCACTAGTTAGTCTTTAGAGGTTATGTCGATAGACACTTGCACAAAACACTTGTGATTCAATCCTCGAGACTTAAAACTTTAATTCACTTTGAAGGAAGAAAGTAGCTGATCTTCGGAGAATAAATTCAAGGTTTCATGTCCCATTTCCACTGATAAATATTGAGAGAAGGTCATAGTGTTTAGGAGTATATTTGGAATGATCACAATTCAAGTGAAAAGTATATCAACTTTTTGTCCTCAGTAAATGCAAACAGTATTGTTGATCTTGAATGTCTAGAGTTCATCAGCGGGTATCAGAACACTGGGAAGTGGAAATCGAGTTCATTGCCCAGAGGAGGTGAATCAATAACAAAAGTCCGATAAAAATCAATAAAGAAGCAAAGATAAATTTTGATATTTTCGAACAAGTGTCACGGAATCTTTTGGAATTTCTCTCTTTCTCTTTAATAACACCAGTCTTTCCTTTTCTATCTCGCCCCTCTCTTCTTCGTTAAGTCTAGGCTAATGGCGCCCACTGGGAGTCCTCGATCAAGGAAGAAACCAGGTCACGATCGTGAAAAAGGGAACGCAGTCTCTTGGATTGCGCGAGTCGATCTGCAACTCTGAGAACGTCAACCATGGCAGGTTGATTTCACTTGCGAGATATTAAAGACGTAAGACTGGAGATTAAGTTGAGATCGAGGTCAAGTGAGACACGGTGTAGAGAATCAATCCTGTCTTTTTCTCTTGTAATCAATCTTTCTCTCTCTCTTATTCATTCCACTTTTCCGAGCCTCAGAGTCTAGGTCCCTCGTCTAGGTTGAACGAGTAAATGGCACATGTACTGCTTTTCTCGTCTGATACTCGTCGTGAATTAAATCGAACTAGTTTTCAAACACTTGTTTTATATTTATCACTCACATATGAAACTTTAAATTCGATAAGTGTGAACTGACTACTGAAAGTCAGAGTGCAACCGAGTAGCGCTTCGTGACTTTTCGTGGAACTGCATACAACACAAAGATGCAGCACGGACGGTTCGTCACAGACTGAGGAGAAGGCAGAGAACCAACGATGGCTCCCAGACGGGGGAAGGGGACGGAGTGGAAGGGAAATCCAGCCAATAGAGAGCCTCGCTTTGCCTTTCACTGTCAACGCGCACTACCACGCGGGGTGCCTCGTGTATTTCTCGTTCACGGTCTCGTCAGCGATTTAAAAACTGTGTTTTCTTTCAGAGAAGGGCAGAGAGCGGGGTTATAAGGTGCAACTCAGAAGATTAATGATAAAAATGAAAAGCTCCATAATATAAAGGCAGACCCTATAATACGATAGACCAAATTTGTGTTGGCAAGGTGAGATATTTTAAGAAAAGTAAAACTGCATAATGACGTAATTTTTATCCAAATGGGTTTCCTTTACATCGAGAGAATAGAAATAACTAAGTGCATTGCCTTACGAAGAATGATGGAATTTGATTTTTCGAAGCAGATTTATTTATATGATATCTAAGTAAGGGTTCATGTACAAATTACTTAAGGTCTTTTTTATTGGAGGGAGAGAAAAATCCCACGCCCATGTTAAAGTGCATGCATAAGCTATAGAAAAAGCCTTAGATGGGGAAGAGGGGGTCTAAAATTTTGATTTTAGCCTTGGATCAATCGGACCACGTGACTAAATTATACATGCATTCATATCAGATAATTTTTTAAATTTACAAGTATTTTTCTGAAAATTTGGGAAACGGAACAAGAGTATTGTTTCATTCGCATTATATAATTCATTTTATTGTATTTTTTAATGTTGATAAGGACTGAAGCTTCAGTCGAAACGTTGACTTATTGGGAGTAAACATTTTTTTATTGAATATTTTTAGAAAAATTTTTAGTCCGAAAAAGATGTTTTTGAAGAATACCAAAAAGGCCATTTTATTTAATCTCATTAATAATACACTGGTAACAATTATAATTACTTATATCAGTCGAAAGCGTCTTTTTTTCCACAGAAAGATTTTCAAATTCTTTAAATATTTAATAAGACAATAAAGCCTGTTAACTTCTAATAAGCAAAAATTTTGAAAAAATTCTAAAACTTATCGACAATTACAGTTACCTGTAAAATTTGTTGCAAAATTTTCACTCAAACGAAGTTAACAGACGTTCTTTATCGTCTTCTCTTGTATTCTCTAAATTTTCAAGAAGATATTTTGTAAAATAAAAAAGTTATCTTACAAGAACTTTTACAGGAATTTGGTCACGTGATCTGGTTAATCCATGGTCTTAATCGAATAATTGCATAAAATATTTTCATCAACCTGGCTATGATTTATTAAAGTTATGAATTATTATCAACAAATATAATTCGAAAAATAAAAATAACCCTGGAAATTGATATTTATAAAATGAAAAAAAAAATCCTAATTTGTTAAAAAGTGTTACAGTTTTGAGTTGCAAGTGTGCAAAAAAGAGGGGAAAACCCGTTGACGTAGTGAATCTTGATAGATCGAATAGTATCGAAGGAATCGGGAAGGCAGAGGTGCAGGTCTGGGGTAGGGATTTGAGGAGTGGTGGCATAGTTAGCGTGAAAGGTGGTGGGAGGATGCAAAGTGGGGGTTGCTACCCCGATAGTGACGTCATCCACCTGTTACTCTGCAGTCTAGGAGACACATACTTGGAATTGTAATGTGTTGGTTTCGTCTGTGCATCGGTGGACCCTGCACAGATTCCGGGGATCTATGCTACAGAGGGGAGGGACGATCTCGTTGCTAGAAAAGGGGTTGGTCTCGCAGCTAGCGAGGGTGGGTCACGGCCAGGGAAACCAGGCCAACCGATAGATGCAAGCTACACTTGCTCCACTAGCCGTGACTCCCGGTAGTCCTGGTACTGGAACACTCTCGAAAGTTTCTAATTCGGCATTTCAAATATGCGTTTTATTTCACCGCTTATTACCATTTCTCTTCAATTTTTTATTACGAGAGTTCAAAGACAAAGAAAGAGAAAGCTTTCATTGAGATAATTAAAAAAAAAGATTTTATGACTTAATGATTTATTAATAGTATTAAAATTATTAAAAAAGAGATCGGGTTGGATTTATAGTTTTTTATAAAAAGGATTGGATTGTTTAATTTTAATAAGAAAAATATATCTTTTAGAAGAGATTTCCTAAAAATAGACAATGATTTTTCGTCCCGTGCAGAAATTCTGTGACCTAGCCCTGACACGGCATGAAGCGCTGGACCAAATCTGGGCTCAGTCCAGTAGATAAAAATGTGAAAGATGGGATTGGAATGACCCACTCTCGAAGCCTGGCCCAGACCTGGTTCGGGTTTCATGCCGAGCAAGGAGTGAAACAAGGACCATTTCTGCGTGGGTTTATTCTATTTTATTATTTCAAATGGCGGAATAATTTGAAAGGGATTCAATCAGCCATTACGAAATAGGTTAAAATTCAATTCGAACTTGGATTGATTTTGATTAATTCGGATTAACGTCTCGGTTTGAACTGGAATAAATCGGATTTAGTTGGTTTAATTTTAAATAATTCGAAAAAAGATTTCGGAATGGCTCGGAATACCACAAAATCCTTAAGAAACTATATTAAGGAAGTTATCGTGCCAAAGATCAGGTTTCTGGAAAAAAAGTTCCTATGATTTTTAAAGACTTGAAATAATATTATCAGTCATTTCTAACGAAAGAAAAAATCTTTTTTTATAAAAAAAAAAATATAAAACTTACGAAAAATAATATTTTTAACAATGTTTTTTGTAATATAATTTTTTCTTACTATCACTTCTTGAAAATTTTTTAAAAATGATTAGATTTTCATAAATCATGGCTTATTTTTTCTAAGAAAAATTGGAATCAGTAGAGTTGTAGAAAATATATTCCTCTTAAAAATAAGCCGCGATTTATGTATAAATTCAATAATTTTTTAAAAACTTGTAAGAAGCGGTAGTAAGAAAAAATCTATTACAAAAGACATTCCGGCACAGTCGAATGCGTCTCTTTTTTTCCAGAAATATTTCAAAATCTTTGAATAATTAAAAATATAATTTTCATAAGTTTTAAATTTCTCTGATAAAAATAATGTTTCTTCTTTCATAAAACACGATTGATATCATTTTAAATCTTAAAATCATAGGAAATCTTTTTTTTTCTGATTTTAGGATATTTCAAAAACACATCTATTGGCAAAACAAACGTCCACCGCGGGCTTAGGGGCGCTGCTGCATGAAAACAATCATGGCTGCCGCAGGGCTTCGGCGTTCACGTATTTACTGTTGATCTGAATAGGACTTTTCAAATTACGTTTATCTGTAACTGCTAAAAATGCTTTTGTTGTCGTTAAATACGATATGCGAGTACATACAAGCACTGCCTTTACGAGTAAAATCTTTTCTTTTCCTGTGCTTCGGTGAGAATTCCATTTTCACGCTTATATTTATTTATGCACTTGTCACTTACTTTTTATGTTAACTATATATTTATTTGTCAAACAATTAATTAATTACTGCGTTACACTGTGAGTATCTGGCTTTAGAATAGTATACACAATGCTGCGCGAAGCCCAACGGTAGCCATATTGATGAGTTCGCTTGTCGACCACCAGGTCTCGCATTGCAAGTTTGAATTGCCAATAATAAGTTTGTCATTTTTTTATTTGATTATTTTCTGAAGGTCTATTTACAATTTTATAATTAGATACTTCAATTTTATAACGTGGAAGGTTATAAACTTTGAAAATATTGCAATTTTAATATTGAGACTATTCAAATTTCTCACCACTATTTATAATTTATCGTTAATGTTTCTTGCATAATACCTCATGAAATATCATTTTTCATCAATATTAGTCACGGTAAAAATCAAAATGAGGTCAAGAATTACAAAAAGAAAATGTGAAAAAGGTTAAATTTTCAACTATCCGGAAAGTCTATACGTTTATGCAAATAGTTTCTATTAGATTTTGTGTAAAGTTACAACAGAAATTTAAAACAGTGTAACTATTCCATTTATATTTCCCTGAGAAATTAGTAGATGCTTGTGAAAATTCACGAATGTTTAGCGTGAGATGTAATTTCGTATAGCACAGATAGGAAACTTGACGCGGAAAAGAAGACCGTCGAGATTGTGCAACAAAGGGCGGCAATGCGAGAGTCAAGAACGCAAGATGTTCGCATGATGCACACAGAGAAGAATAGTTAGCAACATTATCGGTGACTAACAAGCGAATCGCCAAGGCTACCGACATTCATACGCACTTCATCTCTTTCTTTTTCTCTTATTATAAGGCAAAAAGTCATTACATTATCGATAGTCTTAAATAAATTCATTGTTAATAAACCCTCTTTATTTATTCACTTTAATACAAATGGAAAAGAAAAATTTCCTTTTAATCGCGCTTAAAAAATAAATCAAAGTGGATTTTCAATAAATAATATCATATTTTTAATCCTGAAAGGATTTTCTCGCCTCCTCACACCCATTTTCACAATGTTTGCATAATCCATCCATCCAAGTGAATCATATCCAAGGTAATTAAAAATTTGAATACCATAGAAAATTCTTGGGATGAAAGAATTTGATTGATTGTCGTGTTCAAAGTGGCATTATTATGAAGTGTGGGGAAAAAATGCTAATGTTGCTTGATAGTAAAAAGCACTACTGACCAAATAAGATTCATAGACAGTGGCGAGAAACGTATTACATACATATGTAATAATTCATTGCCGACTAGTATCTGCATTAATTGCTAACTAGATCTAAATAATCAGCATCGTGATGACTATCGGTGCCTTGACTTTGTATAATCAAAAGGAATCTAGATATTTATGCAAGGCCATATATAGATGCAATCTAATAATTAACTCTGCAATTAAAACGTATAATAAAGACTTAATAATTAAAAATTTTCAAATAATTTAAAATCTTTTTGTGAAAAAAGAAATGCTTTCGACTGTGCTGGGATTCAAGGTCGGGTCTTTTGATTGCAGTAAAATTGTAAATTTATAATTAACCTTTTTATTTTTACATTCTCATCATGGATGAGGAGGTATTGGTTTTATGTGAAAAATGACTTTCGAAAATTTCATCAAATCTTTACGTTTTGAGACCCCCTGAGTCCGAAAAAAGGGTTTTTACGAAAGTGTCTGTCTGTCTGTCTGTAGGTCGTGTGCGGCATAACTCTCGATAGAATTATCAGATTGAATTGAGCTTTGGTACACTTTATCGGAGCCGAAAAAGTAAGGACAAGCTCGTTAACCAGCCACATCCAATCAAAATTGAGAGATTGAGCACTACTTTTGTGTTTTTGAAAATAATTTTTTGAAAAAATAAAAAATTTCAATACTGGTTTTAGATAGTGCTCATAAATCTCTAAAAATTATCCTGATAACATTTTTTGATTAAATCAAAATTATAAATGTTACAGCATATTCAAATTCGAAAAAAGTCAATATCAAAATTCCATTTTCTAGTTAAATTATACGAGATACGAAAAAACGTTATGATACAATATTATTGAATAAATAAAGACCTACAAATTTGAATTGTAACATTTTTTCATAAGATGCATATTTTTTTTTTTATTTCAAAAATAATCTATTGGAAATCCAAAATTCAATTTTTTAACAATAATATGTGAAATACGAAAAAAACGTAAGAATACAAAGTTGTTCGTTTCAAAAAGATCTGCAAGTTTTGTCTTACACAGTTTATGAAAAAACATATATTTTTCGTTTCAATTCCAAAAAATACGATTAAAATTCAATAATTCCATTTTTTAGACAAAATATATGAGATACATAAAAAAGTTCAAATGAAAAATTATTTGCCTAAATGAGGTCTACAAATTCTTATTAAGAAATTTCTCTACAGGATGTATATTTTATGTTTTGATTATTAATATTAAAAAAATTCGACTTTTTTCACCAAAATATGTGAGATACGAAATAAGCGTTGTTCTGCAAAATCGTTTCCTTAAGGTAGTACGATCACGAAAATTAGACCTCAGACAAAAATAGACAATTTTGCTTTCAAGAATAGCAATATTATTATTGAAGGGCTAATTTGAAAGAGAAAAGATTATTTTTCATGAAAAAAATTTGAAACACAAAATAATAATGTTATTAATAAATTTTATTTTTGCCCAAACTTATTTTCTTATCGCTTCGAGTCAAATTTTTGAAAATGATGCGATTCTAATAAATTATGGTTCATTTTTTTAGAAAAAAGATTCTCTACAACTTGACCGTTTCCTATTTTTGAAATTGAATTTATTATTATCAGATACAGCAATTTGTTTATAAAAATTTTGTTTTGAAAAATTGTTTTTTTATAATTTCAGCCATTAAAGAATTCATTTTCAAAAATCGGAAACGGTCAAGTTGTAGAGAATCTTTTTCCTAAAAAAATGAACCGTGATTTATTATAATCGCATCATTTTTTAAAATTTGTCTCGAAGCGATAAGAAAATAAGTTTGGGCAAAAATGAAATTTATTAATAACATTATTTTTTTATGTTTCAAATTTTTTTCATGAAAAATAATCTTTTCTCTTTCAAATTAGCCCTTCAAAAATAATATTGCCATTCTTGAAAGCAAAATTATCTATTTTAGCCTGAGGTCTAATTTTCGTGATCGTACTACCTTAAATAAAGTCTACGATTATTTTTTCTTTTTGAGAGATTTGGAAGAAAATAAATTATTTTAATCATGTAATTTATTAAAAAGTTTCTGAAATGTATACAGAAAATCGAGCGCGAAGCGCGAGTGTCATGATGAGAATGTGTTCCTTAAGGCCGATAGAGCCTTAAGTAAATTGAATTTCCTGTTTCACTTAAACTGAAAAAGTAATTTAGTGAATTTGAGAAAATGAGTAATTCACATCATCTTTAATATTATAAAATTGGTTTGAGCTTCAGTATTAAATTATAAGAAATAAACTTAAATGTATGCGAAGAGCACAAGACCGAGCGCGAAGCGCGAGGTCCAGGAAGATCAAACAAATTTTTGCATTACTATATGGTGAAAGAAAAGTTTCTTTGATTTATAGAAATTTCTTGATTGTTTTTTTTTTCTTTGAATTAAACACTGAGAAAACAGTTTCTTTAAATCAAAGAAACATTTCTTTGATATACGGTCAAAGAAAAAATTTCTTCGAATTAAAGAAAGTTTTGTTGATTCAAAAAAAATTTCTTTAAATTAAACAATCTATTACTTTGGATCAAAGAAAATTTGTTTGAATTAAGAAAACTTACTTTAATTCAAAGAAATTTTTTCTTCGACCGTATATCAAAGAAATGTTTCTTAAATTTAAAGAAATTTCTTGATTTTTTCTTCCATTTGAATTAAACACTGAGAAAACAGTTTCTTTGAATCAAAGAAATATTTCTTTAATATACGGTCTAAGAAAAAATTTCTTTGAATTAAAGAAAGTTTTAATTAAAACAAAATTTCTTTGATCCAAAGAAATAGATTTGTTTACATTAAAGAAATTTTTTTTGAATCAACAAAATTTTTTTTAATTCAAAGAAATTTTTTCTTTCACCTTTTATGAAAGAAATATTTCTCTGATTTTTGCACTGAGAAAACTGGAGTGTCAAACTTTGAGTGTCAAAATGTAGATAGTCAGTTTGAACTTCTAGATAGTACAACACTTTCTCCGAAATTTTTTCTTTTTGGTCAGGGAGACACTCATTTGATATTCTGCTTAACTGTTACCAGAGGGTCAGAATCACTATAAAGAGTGTCGATTGGTGAAATACGCGCCAAAATTGTAAAGTCACGTGGGTTCGCCTATTTTTCCACCAATATCACCAGCGTGGACTCTAACCTCTTTGCCGGTTTCGCGTCCTTTACGTGTTAAAGTGTCACGAGGGTTATTTTTGCCAACTAATTGTTGAGTACCTATTTCACTTGCTATAATAACATAATAATTGTGGAAGCTTAAATGTAATAGTTTTGAGGTTAGCCATAGAGGTAGATTATAGTCTGTTTTTCCCTCTTCGATAATCTATTTTTCTCTCTGCGATGATCAACTTTTCCCTCTAAAGTATTCAAGTTGACCATCTTATTTTCACAATTCACAGGTAATAAGTTACACTATCTAGAAGGCTGTCCTATAGTTTAACCTCAAATATAGTCTGCTTCACCCTCAAAATGTTTAGGTTGACACTCCAGTTTTCTCAGTGTGGGTGAAGAAATTAATTTTTGCTTAGTCGCATAGTACATACATAATGTGACTCACAGACATATTTTTTGAAATTTAAAGTAACAATTTTTTTTGTTCAAAGATAATAAAATTAAATAAATAAGTTCTCAATACTACTCTAGAATTTTCAAGAAATCCGAAATTTTTTTTGGCCTCAACAATGTTCTGATATCACAAAAACACATTTGGGTGGACAAATGTAAGATGCAGGCATCGCCGATTGAAGGTAAACAAAAATTTCAAGGAGTTAAACGTTTATGAAACTTTGAACGCGTTTTTCTCGAAACCACTTTTTTCAATTTTGGCGGACACATTACTTCAAAATGGTTGCATGAATCACTTTGAATTTTTGACAGTAGCTACACAATTATACATTTTATATGTAATTATGTAAGGAATAACCGATTTGAACTTTTTATTTTATAAACAATTTACTGATGACTTTTTGGTTAAAAATCGACCTTTTTCCTTCAAAAGTGCACCATTCTTAGAATATTTGATTAAAAATTAATTTCCTACGTAGTTTAAGAGCCAAATGTACATAGATATAAAATCATTTTGATTCTTTGTTCCAGGTCCAATATTTCACGAGGAAAGTATCCGCCAATGAAGGTGCTTTTTAAAAAACGTGAATTCTTAAAATCAAACTTTATATTTGTTCTAAAGGTCTTTTTACTTCGAATTGAAGAAATGAAGTTAAAAAATGATTTCTTAAATTCAAATAAAACATTTTTCTGTCTGCAACTCTTATCATCAAAATCTTAATTATAACTACCAACCCTTCTTCTTGCAAATTGACTTATATTTCCTTCCAAGAAAATGACTCCGTTACGTGATAAAGTTAGAGATACACACTGAATAGAAATTGGCAAGTCAGTGAAGGGCGAAATTCCCCGAGCCGATCCATTAACTTTCGCCCCATGAAAAAAAAGTTAACTACGTAATAAGCGACCCTCTGAAGGTGCGGCTTGTGGAACTGATGCGCGAGGATTTAAATTGCCCGGGATACTATACTGGGTAAGAGGTAAAGAGAGGGCCAGTAGGTTCAGAACCATGAACTTGAACTCGATCCGAAACCTGAAACAAGGAGAACTGCGTGGGCCAGTCAGGTGCGTGTGCCAAAGGGAGGTTATATGTATGTTTGTAAATTAAGAAAGGGCAATGTTGACCCAGTACACGTATCCAAACTCACCTGCCTGTCCCTCGCCTAATTTCGCAGTTCCCCAGATCCCCCCTTGATACTCTTGCTCACGAAAACACAGCTGCTTCCTTCCCTGCTACGGTTTCTTTCCGTCGCTCGACCTTCTCCTGTGCTTTATGGGGTGGCGTGTCAAGGTGACCACCTACATAAAAATTCGATGGGGGTCGGAAAAATGTTTCACCGATGCATTTCCGTTCTGATCCGGACGATAATGGAGACTTTTGATCGGTATGGTGGGGGCTCACGGGAAGCGTATTAGTTTCTCTGCGCAGAAAGGGTGACTTTGTCCCGATTGATGTGGAAATGCGGAATTGGGTCAATATCCAGGATATGCTTGTAATTCGCAATCCCGAATGGCAGTCAAATATAATAGATACAGGTTATCCCTAATCTCAAGATGGTCTGATCGATTAAGTATGTTTTATTTTTACCGAGTTTGGCTAATTATGAAAGACGGGAAAATGCTTCTAAATTATAAAATACCTCAAAATTAATTTTTACCTTCTCTCTAAGCCTGAATGAGTGAACAGATACTGATTCGCGGTGACTATTCACTGATGGCAGCAGGTATAAGTCTTTCACTGAGAATCAGTGAAATCTGCAGGTGGGAATAATAAAACCAGCAATATATTTTAACAATCGATGAACTCGTTTTTTTGGTTAAACAAGACTAAAAAGAAATTACGTAATTATTATTGTGTATAATTATATTATGCATAATTAAAAATTAAAGATCCATCGTAATGTGTAGATGAAACTTTTGAACTCCCGAATTCTAAAGTTATTTTTACGTGGCGCGTTCACTGATTCCTTAGTTTGCAGACCTTTTCAGAATAAAATGTGAAACTTTCAATCGTTTTTCCTGAATGTTCCGCATTTCATTCTGAAAAGTTCTGTATATTTTTCGGTACTCTGTTCCGTAAATGCCTGTATCCCCAACTCTTGAACAGTTCTATGAACTTTACTGAACTATTTTTTCCGTATGTTAGAAATTTCTACCGTGATTTCCCGAAATACGTGACTGGAGTTTTACTCAGTTATAGTTTCGTAAAATTAAGATAGAACTTGCGAAAAATCAGTTACTTTTTAGAAAATTAAAGAAAAAAAATCTGCCCGCTTCGCGGGCACATTCTCATTGCGCGCTTCGCGCTCCGTAATACTCGATCGTCGCGCTGCGCGCTTCGGAATTTTTGAACGTCGCGCTTCGCGCTCGGTCTTGTGCTCTTCGCATACGTTTAAGTTTATTTCTTATAATTTAATACTGAAGCTCAAACCAACTTAATGATATTAAAGATGATGTAAATTAGTCATTTTCTCAAATTCACTAAGTTTCTTTTTCAGATTAAGTGAAACAGGAAATTCAATTTACTTAAGGCTCTGTAGGCCTTAAGGAATACATTCTCATCATGACACTCGCGCTTCGCGCTCGATTTTCTGTATGCATTTTTGTAACTTTTTAATAAATTACATGATTATTGATAAATTTATTTTCTTCCAAATCTTTTAAAAAGGAAAAACAATCGTAGACTTTATTTAAGGAAATGATTTTGCAGAACAACGCTTATTTCGTATCACATATTTTGGTGAAAAAAATCGAATTTATTTAATATTAAACATCAAAACATAAAATATACATCCTGTCGAGAAATTTATCGATAAGAATGTGTAGACCTTATTTAGCCAAACAATTTTCATCTCAAAGTTTTTTTTGAATCTCACATATTTTGTCAAAAAAATGGAATTTTTGAATTTTAATCGTATTTTTTGGAATTGAAACGAAAAATATATGTTTTATCAGAAACTGTGTAAGACAAAACTTGTAGATCTTTTTGAAACTAACAACTTTGTATTCTTACGTTTTTTTCTTATTTTACATATTATTGTTAAAAAATTGAATTTTGGATTTTCAATAGTTTTTTTTTTAATTAAAAAGAAAAATATACATCTTATGAAAATATGTTACAATTCAAATTTGTAGGACTTTATTTATTCAATAATATTGTATCATAACGTTTTTTCGTATCTCGTATAATTTAACTAGAAAATGGAATTTTGATATTGACTTTTGTCGAATTTGAATATGCTGTGACATTTCTAATTTAGATTTAATCAAAAAATGTTATCAGGATAATTTTTAGAGATTTATGAGCACTATCTAAAACCAGTATTGAAATTTTTGATTTTTTCAAAAAATTATTTTCAAAAACACAAAAGTAGTGCTCAATCCCTCAATTTTGAATGGATGTGGCTGGTTAACTAACTTTTCCTTACTTTTCCGGCTCCGATAAAGTGTGCCAAAGCTCAATTCAATCTGATAATTCTATCGAGAGTTATGCCGCACACGACCTACAGACAGACAGACAGACACTTTCGTAAAAACCATTTTTTCTGACTCAGGGGGTCTCAAAACGTAAAGATTTGATGAAATTTTCGAAAGTCATTTTTCACATAAAACCAATACCTTCTCACCCATGATGAGAATGTAAAAATTATTAATTTTCATTTTCAAAGTGTTGAATATTCTAATACTGGTAACTGGAAATTCTTAAACTTGTAATAGGAATAATTTTACGTTTTAGGTAACTGAAGTTTTATCCAGTTACATATCGTGAAATTTTTCGTTACCTTGGTAACATAAAAATTTTGTAAATTTTCGAAAATTTGTAACAGTGTAATATTTAGATATTCAACTATAATATCTATAAGATAATAATATCATCCTATTCTAATATCTTAGATATTATAGCTGAATATCAAGATATCAGAATTGAATATATAATGGAAGTTTTTGTCAGTAACGTATATTAAATTTAAAATACTTTAATCGTAAATATATACAAATATATTAATTTTAATTTACCACTTGTATATTAAAGTCTACTAAAATTAATAAGATTTTTAACAGTTTATTTTTTGTTACACTCAGAACACAGTTTCTTTGATATGCTGTCATAGAAAAAATTTCTTTAAATTGATGAAAGTTTTTTTGATCCAAAAAAATTGTCTTCGAGCCAAAGAAATAGATTTGTTTGTTTTGGATCAAAAAAACTTTCTTTAATTTAAAGAAATTTTTTCTTCGACCACATATCAAAGAAACTGTTTTCTGGGTGTAGCAAAAAAAAACTGTTAAAAATCTTATTAATTTTAGTAGACTTTAATATACAAGTGGTAAACATTACTTACTAAGTTCTTCATTTGGATAGCAGTGTTAGTAATTTTTGTATTAAATTTAATATAAAAGTATATGAAGTCATTTTTATATACAGTATATGAAATTTAATATACTTTGGAGTGTTAATAAAACAGGAAATTTCTAGATCGTTTGATAAATCATAAGGTAAAGGAAATAAATACTAAATAGGTTAAGCTGACTAATTTTTCAAATACTTAAATATTATAAATAATCTTAAAATGAAAGTGTGTCGTATGAACTAAACCAATCTACTTTTATTATTTACATTCTAGATTCACTGCAAAAATAACTTTACAATTGTATTAAATCAAACTATGTGAGTTGTTAATTTCGGTACATTAAATTTAATATTAAATATTATATAATATTAAATTTCATATACTTCAATGATATAATTGAAAAACTATTTTTTATAAGCTGAAAACGGCAATTTCTCTCATCATTTGTTGTACATTACATGTATTATGAAATTTCAACAGAAATTATTCATATAGTGTAGTCTACATAACTCTGTCTACATGTTTCCTGTCATCTGCTAACGTTTCAGCGTGAAATATGCAATAATTCAGGAATATAGTCAGGATAACTAGACTAGGTTTTGTCGATCATGTGACCCAGTTGAGACGCGTCATCCATGAACTAATTTATTTCAATATTTTACTCAAATTTTTCTAATCTGCAACCGCAGATAAAATATTGTCAAATTTAAATCATGAGTACCAAAAATTCTAAAATATAAGTACAGTATCGGTCAGAATTGTGGGACCACCTGTTTTTCGATAATTGCTTAAATTATCCTAATTTGAATTATGTAAGTGAACAAATCTGTTTTTTTAATTAAATTCAAAGCTATAAAAATCCTTTATAAAATGAGCCCATGAATGCGTTTTGTTAAATGTTGAAGAAGTTATTGTAGAAATAATCAAGATTTCAATGCTTTCTTAAATTTTAAATAACATTCGAAATAATCAACATTTTTTAATGTTCTTGGACTAATTTTAAAGCCAAATTTCTATAAAATCGAACCAAATTCTTAGAATTAATGTGTAATTTTTTTCTTACATACTGCTCGAGGTTAAAGTTTAAATATAAAATTAATTAGTTGAGTTTGAAATTTTTGTCACTGCCTACATTATCGGAGGATCACTAGTCGCGTATCAGATAGGATACGTTGTCGACAGGTGTCCTCGTAGACAATTTCAAACTCTTATATCGCAAATAATGCAAATAAATTCAATATTTAAAGATTTTGAAAATCTTTCTGTGGAAAAAATGACGCTTTCGACTGCGCTGGGGTTCCGGCAATCGAAAGACCTGGGCTCGAATCCCAGCGCAGTCAAAAGCGTCATTTTTTCCACAGAAAGATTTTCAAATTCTTTAAATATTTTAAATATAAAAGTTGGAAAAATTCCAATATTGCTTTTGCTGAGAAAAACATTTTTATAAGATATATAGTATAAAACATATAATCATGAATTTTGTATTGAATTCCCTTAAAATATATATTAATATGATCTTTATTATGATTTACCTACAGATGAAATGTTTTCGAAATTTCCCTACTTTTTTGTTACAATTTCAACTCTTTGCATAATGGAAGAAAAAAATTATAGATTTATAATGACAATTTACTGCGATTTTGTAGAATCTTATCTTCAAAATGAGCCTAAGAACATTAAAAAATGTTGATTGTTTCGAAAGTTATTGAAAATTCAAGAAATCATTGAAATTTGGACTTTTTTTGCAATAACTTGTTCTAAATTTAACGAAACGACTTTATTCCAGACTAATCTTAAAGATAATTTTGATGGCTTTTACATTATTAAGAGCAAAAATTTCATCACTCACAGAATTGAAATTAAGATAATTTAAGCAATCATCGAAAAACAGGTGGTCCCACAATTTTGACCGGTAGTGTAGCTCTGTAGTATTAGCAAAAACTTCCGAAGGTAATTATAAAATTTCAAATCTGTCTTATAACATTATTAAATATTTAAGCAACAAAGAGTCAAAGATTTTTTTGGAACTCCCCGATATTTCTCTTCGAAGTAGAAATATGATAAAGCTACACAAAACATATGCAGGTATTATTCATTAGATCTGCATCAGTTGTGAGTCATCCATATATAAAAAACTACTGTGCATATACAAGATCCTATGGACAAAAAGATCTGAGTTCGTGGATCGGTTTTGCAGATCGTGCTTCATGCAAAAAAAAATATATATATGTATAAAAATCAAAAGAAATAAGTGGAACCGTGTGACTCGTGTTTAAAACAACAGTGTCTCAACAGAAGAGGTGACTATTGAAAATACCGTCCTGATGACTAATAAACATAGTAGGTTGCGGTTTAACTTCGGTGAGAAAGCGAAAGAAAAACGTGTAATGTGCGCTTAGACTTAGCAAGGTGTACGACGTAAATGACCTTGATATTGTTTTACAACAGGCAACCTTTCCCACGAATCAAATAGAAGGTGGAGTTAATATGCATGTGCGTTCAAAAATCTTTTGCCACCAATAATGACTCTCACTCTATGATAACAATCATAATTACAATGTATAGCATCTATTTTTATCAAGATGAATACATAATAACTGGATATTTATCCATTTATAATTATATTAAACTAACCGTTCAAAATTACTTATATTGTGCAGCAAAAAGTACGAAGTCAAATCGCAAATTGTTATATATTCACAGAAAGAGAAATACTTTAGAGCTTTACCAGCAAGACGCGTGTATCTATTTGAAGGATTAAATATTTTACAAGTTACCATTTGTATTCTCTTAACACTTCACTTTTCTTCCAGTAAAATCTACTAAATTCGCACGGAGAAAAATGGATAGTCAGAATCATTATCTAGATATTCAACTATAGGCTAGCTATCTTATATATTTAGTTGTGTTATCTAGATATTCAGCTGTAATATCCAAGATATTAAAATATAGTATAAATGAATATCTAGATTGGATAACTGAATATCTAGATATTACAACTGAATATATAATGTAGCTGTCCCATATTTAATTATCCAATTTTCTCCGTGGAGATTTTTTCATATTTTATAGATTTTACTGGACATTGAGTAAAACATGCTAAAAATCTATTCATAAAATTGAACTTCTTGTAAAATCTACTGTAAAGTCAAATTATATAATATAAGTACCAAACTTCCTGTAAATTTTAGGAATCTTTTTTCTGTGTGTTTGGTTTTTATTTGAAGAATAAAATATTGTACGTGTTACGATGTATGAAAGTGGATATAATACAGATGGTAATATTTACAATATCTGCGTACTTGCTACTATTTATATTGTACATATGTTAACACATACGATATTTTATTCTTCAAATAAAAACAGAAGACGCAAAAAAGATTCGTAAAATTAAGAGAAAGTTTGGTACTTATTTTTACAACTTGACTTTTTTCAGTTCAATCAACAGATTCTCTTAACACTTCACTTTTTTTCCAGTAAAATCTACTAAATTCGCACGGAGAAAAATGGATAGTCAGAATCATTATCTAGATATTCAACTATAGGCTAGCTATCTTATATATTTAGTTGTGTTATCTAGATATTCAGCTGTAATATCCAAGATATTAAAATATAGTATAAATGAATATCTAGATTGGATAACTGAATATCTAGATATTACAACTGAATATATAATATAGCTGTCCCATATCTGATCATCCAATTTTCTGCGTGCAGAGTTTCTCATATTTTTTAGATTTTACTGGACGTTGAATAAAACATGCTAAAAATTTGTTCATTGAACTGATCTTTTTATAAAATCTACTAAAAAGTCAAGTTGTAAAAATAAGTACCAAACTTTCTTTTAATTTCTTATTTGATTATTAATTTTAATAGACTTTAATATATATTTTAAATATATACTTTAATATATATATTCGTGTGAAAACGAATACTAAATCTTACTCTCCGTTAATATCTTCTATATTGAACATTTTTTATAGATATTATGTGTCTAGTATCTAGATACACTGTTAGCAATTTTTATATTCAACTTCCATTACATGTAATGGAAATTTTTTTCAATAACCTATATTAAATTTAAAATACTCTAATCTTAAAAAATACAAACTTTTATTTGAATTTTAATACACATGTGTATATTTTTCAAATTCTTTAAACATTTGAACAATGTTTGCTAATTTTGAAATATTTTGATTGAAAATTAATTAAATTTAATTAGTGATATTTGGTAAGTATGCATTGGCTTTAGGGTCTAAAGCCAATGCAAACTTACCAACTATTATTAATTAAATCAAGAGTCAATACAATTTACCATTTTAATTATTAAATTTAATATGAGTCTATATTAATTTGTCATAATATACAAATCTATTAATTTTAATTTACCACTTGTATATTAAAGTCTATTAAAATTAATAAGATTTTTAACAGTCTACTATGAATGACTATTCACATTCCTAATATCTGATTTTTAATATCTAGTTTTATCCGTGCGATAGGGGACGTGTAAATCTGTGATTATTCAAAACGATGGGGTTTATACTTAATAGTAAAACTCAGATTGGAATAGTTGTCCATGTGAGTGGTGTTGGTGCTTCAGATAAGATGTTTGTGCTGCTAGGTTATACGAATAGTAGAAGAGACCGGACATGATTACAGAGTCGCGTGAAGCTTCGCTGAACAACGCAAGGCCTTCGCCACGCATCAAGGCTTCCCCATTCTCTTGCTAAGAGAATCGCACTCATGAACGTCAAAGAGAACGTCCCACGAGCCGACAGAATAACACGCGAAAAAATGAATTCTATATTTATTTTGTGAAAAAGAGAACAATGTATTATTTCGCCTGAATGATATACTTTTTAATGGAAAGATTCTCAAACTGCAATTACAATTCTTGAAAATCTGCCAAATTTTGGTTAAGAAATTACTGCGATATTTAAATATTCAAGTAAAGATAAAAATGATTTTTCAAAACAATTTTAGTTGAGAGAAAAAAAGACAGGATTGATAAAAAAATAAGAAACTTGAAATGGAAACCTTCTGGCAGAGTTTCAAAAGTGAAATATACAAGTCTTATGTCACTCACCAAGCTAATCTTCGCCTCGACGTTTACCTTGAAATAGGTTAAAATAATACGTACCTGGAACAAAAAAAAAAAAGAACTTTGTTAATCGTAGTAAATATATGACACTTATTATATACTGTTCTCAGTGTTTGGTTTAAATTAAGAAGTGAAATTTCCAATAGAAAGGCAAATATTTACTCTCTAAATCTGAATCAGTCAAATTTTCACTAATTAATTCAGTGACTTGCCTTTTCTCTGATGAATCAGTGAAAAAATATTTTTCACTGTTAAATCAGTTAATTTTCACTGATTCGTCAGTGAAAAAATATTTTTCACTGTCAAATCAGTCAATTTTCACTGAAATAATCAGTGAAATTTGACTGGTTTACAGTAACCTCTTTTTAGCTATTTACTGATAATCAGTAGATTTTGACTGATTCAAATTTAGAGAGTAGTAAGTCAATGAAGATCTTTGAAAAATAAACCGAAGTTTTAAACTTAATTAAATTAAAGTATGAATTATGGTTGCATAAAAAGAGTCATTTTATAGATTTACTATAATCGACTTGGATCAATGAAGATTCTTAGAAAGCCTCATTAGAAATGTGGACATATCGCGGAGTCAACATCCAAACTCTTTCAGATAAGGTCTCCGACCTAAACACGAAAACTTGACTTAAACACCGGAAATTTCAAACTTAGGAATGGAGAATAAATAAAAAAGGATAACATAAATCAAGATGCTGATAAGTTTTTAAGAAGCGTTTGAGTATAGCAAAGTTTTTATCACAACTACCTCAAATTTAGAACAAACTTTTCATGGAACAGTTTTCAACTTGGGTTTATAATCTGAAATTTAATTTGTTTTTTGAGTGCCCCTCTTTTTAGATCAAACACATAATTATCTCAGTGTCAAGATACGTTAAATTTTATATGCATTTCAGATCCTATATTCAAGTTAAAAACTATTCTATGAAATTCTTCTTCTGTAGTCTGAATACTGGTCTTAATTCAAAAAAATTTTGCTCGATTTCAAAAAAAGTTTCTATTCATTTCCAAGAAATTGTCAGTTTTCTTCTATCATTGCATTTACAGAATCTCTACACTCAGAAAAAAGTTTTATTTAAATTTAAGAAATCGTTTTTTAACTTCATTTCTTTAATTCGATGTAAAAACACCTTTAGAACAAATATAAATTTATTTGATTTTAAGATATTATCCCTTTAGCCTTTTTTAAATGAAAGAAATTATCTTTTTAAGATTATTTATTTGCAATATTGATGGTAGAGTAGAGCAGTCGACCGGCAATCGAAAGACCTGGGCTCGAATCCCGGCACAGTTGAAATCATCTCTTTTTCCACAGAAATATTTTAAATTATTTGAAAATTATTTATTTCATTTAAATAAATATGTTTTCAATTCAAATACAGTACTGGAAAGAACTTGAGAAATCATTTATTTAATTTTATTATCTTTGTACGAAGACAATTTTTTCTTTAAATTAAAGGAAATATTTCTGTGAGTCACATTACCTGTGTACTATGCGACTACTCAGACATTTGTTTCTTTAATTCAAAGAAAAAAAAACAATTAAGAACTATCTTTAAATCAAAGAAACTTTTCTTTAACCTTTTAGCATAGCACAAATTTGTTCCCGGCAACTTTTGCACCGCACTCTATATAAATGTAAATATTAAAAAAAAGTAAAATTATTTTTAAATTATATTTGAAATTAACATTATAATTATCATTAATTGGATTTCTGTTTTAAAAATAAAGAAACTTGCAGAGAATAAAAATTAGCGGAGTTCGTTCACTTCTTTTGAAAGTGAGACCCACGTGGGTCAGTGAATGGCCGAGGCCTGAAGGCCTTGGACTCTTGATTTGTACAGGTCATGTTTTCATAGTCACATTTTGAAATCATAGTTCTGGTCGTTGGTTCGTCAGTCCAAGCGAGACTGAGTTATTATGCCAAAGAGTGTGGTGTCTAGCCGATCAGGGATTACAAGACCGCGGGGACTCCCCGAAACTGGCGGCACCTCAAAAATCGCTTATCCGGCCACCTGTTCTTCGCAGATGGACCGTCTTGCTACCATACAGAACAAAAAGTCTCAAAATGATACAAAATTGAATACCGAGTAACCCGCTTCCACTATATATATATCTACATAAAAGAATAAGATTCCTGGTCACCTTTAGTGAACCTTTGTTCAATTCTTTTTCTCTTTTTAACGAGGAATGTCCATCTACGATCTGTCAACCACATCCTCCTGTTCCGAAAGGATGCGAAATTTTTTTCAACAATAAGTTCAAGGTTTATTTTCAATTTGATTAACTTCGAGAAAGGATTTCCTCTTCTTTATGGTTCTTTTGATTCAGCTTCACTGTTACTTTCTGGCTATTATTGTGGTTAGTTTATGAAAGGGCAGAAAAAAACTCCGAGACATAATAATGTTATTCTATGATGTTTGGGTGTTCAAGAATTGCGTAAGAGGATGATTAGGGTTAACGAAGAAAGAGCGGAAGAAAATTGGATGAGATTTGATGCCTTACCAATTCGAAAGATTGATTTTTTCCTAAATCTACAAAAAGGCTCTTGAGAAAATTTTTGTTTTTATTATTTTAAGGGCATGTGATACTTACGAAAACTAGTAAGGTCATGTCCAGTTCCTACATTTTTACGTCCAAAATAATTAGAATTTTGTTTTTACAATTTGCGAAATGTAAGAAAAGATACAAACGGACGGATAGATTACTTTTGGTTTTGATAATGAAAAAAAATGTCTGATAGATTTTGCTGAAATTGAACTTTTTTCCAATTTCGAAACCAAAAGTAGTTTATCTACGTCCGTTTTTATCTTCTTTACCATTTTCTGAATTTTGAAAACCAAATTCTATTTATTTCGGACGTAAAGACGTAGAATCCTAAAATCAATAAAATTCGTTAATTTCTTAAGTATCATATGCACTTTCTTTCATATCGCTTTTTACCAAATTTTTAAAAATGGTCCGATTTTGATAAATCGTCGATAATTTTTTCAGGGAGAAGATTATCTACAACTTAACCGTTTCCAATTCTTTAAATTAAATTCTTTAACAGCTGAAACTATTAAAAAACCATTTTTCAAAACAACATTTTTATAAACAAATTGTTGAATTTGATAATAATTGATTCATTTTCAAAAATTGGAAAAGGTCAAGTGGTAGAGAATCTTTTCCCTGAAAAAATGAACTATGCACTGCAAAAAGAAGTGTCTTACCTGGTATCTTACTGTAAGATATGAGATGGGAATTTGCTATCTTCTGTCTTAAAATAAGATGTCTCACGAAGTGTCTTATTCAAAATTAAGACGACTTACGTATCTTGGTACGAATAAAGATGTAATTTCCGTCTTACAAAATAAGATACTTGATTGAGTTAGATAATGTGTTTTAGTTTAAGATGTTTGGGATGTCATAAGATGGTTCTGGCATAAGATGTTTCTGAATTGTAAGATATAGCAGGTCAATAAGTTAGCAAAAACTAAGACGCGTAAAGTGTCAAAGAAGTAGTGGTCGAAAGATAGAATCTAGCTCTCATAGGGTTATAGTTACTGTTCATAACCTCAAGAAATGGAGCGTTTTGCTGTTCCATGTTTTTCTTCTGTGGTGTAATATCAACTCATTTAGAGGAATATATTGTTCATTTTCATCGACACGATTCTTTATTCAAACTTTACATATGACGGATGTGGAGCTACATGTAAAAAGTGTAAATCATATCAGCAACACGTGACTCGATATCAGGTATACCTTCTGTTTTAACGTATTGGATACGTTTGCTAAATCGCTTGTCTCCTTTTCCAATATAGATCATTTACTTGAATTAATTTTTTTAAGAAGTACGTACAGCCATGTAAGCCACCACATGTGTAGCAGACACCGGTATGCCGTAAGCTTTTTCTCACAGTATAGAGGTTATAGGAACAATAAACTGTCGGTAACTTAAGTAATCTGTGTTACCGATGGCTCAACTGAAGATATTTTACGTGTATTCAAATAAGATGTTTTAAGCAACTTGAAAGTGACTACCGAAACATCTTAGATATGACTACACAAGTATCTTAAATTAAGACACTTCTTTTTGCAGTGTGACTTATGAAAATCGCACCATGTTTAGAAATTTGGTAAAAAGCGATATGCAAATAAAATTTGATAAATACATTATTTTTCTATGATTCAAATTTTTTATAGAAAACAATCTCTTCTCTTTTGAATAATCTCTTTAAGAACAATATTGCTGTTATTGAAAGCAAAACTATGCATTATTGTCTGAGGCCGAATTTTTCGTGACTGAACTCCCTTGAGGCTATCTGGTAAAGCCTGTCATTAGCAATTATATACTACCGCTTTATTAATAAAATAATAATTTTAAAAAAATTTCTAAACAAGACAGCAATGCAGGAAAATATAAGGCATTACTATCTTCTCCAAAAAATTTGTTTAAATTATTATTTTAATTACAAAGTGGTCGTATATAATTAGTAACTTCAGAGTCTATCACACGGCCTTAATACTCTTCGAAAATTTTATACAACTTTCGTGACTGAATTAGCAAACTTAAGCTAATATTAGGTTCAATCCACTAAAACATCTGTTTCGTTTAAAAAAAACTTCATGAAAATAACCAAAAGGAATATTTGGTCACAAGTATAATAACCAAATATTTTTCTTAGGTTTTTTCAACTCCTTGCTCCAATATAATACGTTTTTATAATAACTAATTTTTTGAAAAAAAAAATGCTTGGTCAACTAAATCTTGGGAAGAATATGGAAGCATGGATATCACCAGCTTTTAAATATTCCAGAATTTCCAACTGATTTGGGAGCCCAAAAACTTTAGATTTCAACCCCTTTTTCTTCTGCATTGTTTAGGTTTCCTTTTCACGTCATTGTAATATCCTCAAAAGAATGTCCTCTTGTTTTACGGAAATTCCCAGGGTCTTTCCGGTTCACGAGATTTCTGTGCATTCCGCAAAATAGTGAGACAATTAAATTCACATGACGTTTGCTTCTTTTAAGGTTGAAATTCCGCGACTGAATCATATGAGACTGAAAGCCGCGTGTTCGCATTAGCATAACAATGAAAAAAATCCTTCTAACTGGCATTGACAAGCTGATTAGTAAATTTTAGAAAAGAAGAATATAATTTATTTCTTCAAGTACAGTTATGCATTCTCACGTTCTTTAAGATTCCTTTTCATTCAAATTAGACAGTTGTTCCACTTTGTAATTTTTGACTTTCTATATACTGTGCCAAAAGATCTCGGCGCACATAAGTGCGGATGAAGTTTCAACTACTTATATAAATTGCATTTCATTGTCCGCGTTGCTCATTTGAATTTTTGACGATTGCAGTTGTAGAGGGTTGACGTATCTCAAGTGACCGTTGCAATTTTAGATAATTCTGTTTGCAGAAGGGAATGACGAAAGCGTTGTGTGCAGCTTCTTATTGAACATTTTAAAATGAGAGGTTAAATCTACGATAGAATTGAAGACAGCGTGAGAAATCATCTGAGAGGATGAAACACAATCTTTCATGAGAATTTCTCTTAAAAAGGGTCGACTAATCCAAAGACTATTGGATTTTATAGACAATTGTACTAATTCAGGATTTATTATACGATTTTTCATTTTTTCTATTTATATTTTGTTGTACAATTAATTTTTAGATAAAAAGCTACAATTTTGTATTTTTATTCGGGTATTTTTGCCGAACTTTTTTCCTTATTGCTTCATACCAAATTTCACAAAATAATGCGATTCTAATAAATCACGAATCATTTTTGAAGTAAAAAGAATCTTCATAACTTTACCGTTTCCGATTATTGGAAATAAATTCTTTAATATTCATATTCTGGACATGCATTGACCCTTAATTAATAATTGAAGATATATGTTGATGTTGATAGTTCGCTTTAGGGTCCAAGGTTAATAAAAACTCAAATTTTTACATAATCAGACGTTTCGGCTCTGATCAGAGCCCTTATCAGTGATTTATTTTGAATCTAAAAATACAGAAAAAAGGGGGTTGCTAACATAGGATTTCTTTCATAAAAAATTTAAAGTAATTAACATTTCTTTTTTACAAGTTGATAAAGAACTTTTAAATTACTTCAAAGTAAATATTTCTTTCACATAACGCAAATCTTTGAACAACAGAAAAACACTTTTTAAAAAGTAGTTGGAAGAAAATTAACAATTTTTGCTTAAATGTGTGTGTCAGTGGTTAAAACCATTAAAAATCAATTTTCCAAAAGAAAATTCTTATAAACAAATTGCTAAATTTGGTAATAATAATTTCCAATTTTCTAAAATGAATAATTTATTACAAAATTCAGCAATTTGTTTATAAAAATTATGTTTTGGAAAATTGATTTTTAATGGTTTCAGCCATTAAAGAATTTATTTCCTAAAATTGGGAACGGTAAAGTTGTGAAGATTCTTTTTGTTTAAAAAATGATCCCTCATTTACTAGAATCGCGTGATTTTGTAAAATTTGGTATGAAGCGATAAGAAAAAAGGTTCGGATAAAAATAAAATTTGTTAAATGCATTATTTTTCTGTATTTCAAATTTTTTTTCATGGAAAATAATCTTTTCTCTTTTTAAATTAGCCCTTTAATAATAATATTGCTATTTTTGAAAGCAAAATTACCTATTTTTGCCTGAGGCATAATTTTCGTGGTTGAACTACCTTAAAACAAAATGATTTAAAAACACGTGGCATTTAAGAAACATTTTTATTTGTTTTCAAGAATTCTTCTAATTTTTTAGTTCAAAATAGTTATACAAATGCAGCTTTTTGTTGTGAATAATGAATCACGGCTTTTATATTTTTTTCTTAATGAAGAGAGCAATCAGGAACGCAAGTCGGTATCTGCAAACGCATTTGTTACTCGATTTATCAGATTTGCTCATATAGTCTGGTAACTTTCCTCTTTGAAGCAACACCGCCGTGCTTTTAACGTGATTCGAGAAACTTGTAACAGAAGTTTCACAAGCTATTCGAGATGACTTAGAAGCAAACATCTCCACAACACTCGGATCCAATCCGGTTAAGAAAAGAGTCATTAGTGCTCGTGGAATAAAGGGGAAAAACTAAATTCTAAATATATACATAAAAAATTCTAACAAAAAAAACCTTTGTCGGACTATGATATTAAACCTTTTACTCAAGATCTTCTATAATTTTCTATAATGAAAGTAAATTAATTTTAAAAAAAAACTTGCAAGTTAATTAAAATCAAGTTTTTGTTCGTTTTAAATCAATTTTAAAGTTGAATTTTAAATGAGTTTTTTGAAAACTCTGTATGTAGATTTATCGAGTCATTTTTTCGAGTATCAAACTAAAATAACATTGGTCCATTTCTTGAAATTAATGAGTAAAGAAGTTTGCGTGTTTTTTAGCGACAATAACAATTTTAAATATTTTAAAATCAAATTTATGATTCTTTTCATAATTGTTTTTTTAAGCAAATATATTCAAATATTTGTTTTGTGAGTTAGTATAATGATAATATTTATTTTAAAATGATAGAAGAATATCGAAAACTAAATTTGCAACGTTGACGATCAAGGGTTCAACATTATTTATATTTGGAATTTAGCTTTGGAATTAAAAGATTACCTCGGAAGAAGTCGACGAAATCCACGCATTCACATTGATTTACATTGAAAAATGTTTGAATGACTGCGGTCAGAATCGTATTTATTCTCCTGCTTTTAAAAGAAGAAGGGTGAAGGATACATTCTAAAATTCTAAAGTTAAAGGAGAGAATACAGTGCAGATTTTAGAGTAACCTAATCTCCTTCAGAATTCCGTCTTTACGTCTCGTGAAACCTTCAGGTGCATTGTCGTGGGTTAGGTTAGGGTCCTTTCACGAAAAGGAGTCGAAAAAGCTTGGACCCTGGGGAGACGAACCAGGCACTGACTAGTCACCTCATGTTTCACATTTTTTTCAGTTCACAAACCTGGTGGTCCCTTGACTGAAATCTCTAAACTGTAGTATTTCTTGAAGTTCGGTAGATTAAGATAACATTTTAGCAACTATGCACAACTTTAGACTCTACCCTAAAATCTAAAACATAGAAAACGTCATTCATATTTGTAAGAAAACAAAAATTTACAATGCTGTGCAAAAATCGCCGGGCACTTATTTTAAACTGTTCACAAAAAAGTTTTCAATTTATAAAATACCTAACAATGAATTTTTTCATTAGAATAACATGAAAGGTAACAAAATTCTGCATTTAATGACCGCAAAAGAAAGTGTTTTAGTCAATTATTAACGAAGATATAGCGAAAAAAGTCAAGATTTCAAAGTTTTTTTGAATTTTAAACAATTCTTGAAACAATGAACATTTTTAAATGTAATTAATAAATTAACCCTTTGACCTATTTTGTGTTTTTCATGTTTGTCCCGATGTCCTTTCTTATTGATAAAATTTGATAGAAAAACGCAATTTGATAAAAAAACACGATTAGATTTTATAAGAACGAGTTTTACAACTTTTTGTCCTGAGCTCAGATTTTGGCTGCATACAAGAAAAAATGATTACAATTTACTTGTTACATTACTGACATTCCATGTAAATTTCATTTTGAAATGAGTCAAGAAAAGTTATAAAATATTCATTACTTCAAGAATTATTCAAAATTTCAAAAAGCTTTGAATTCTTTCTTTTTTGGCAATATATCTTCGTTAATAATGGACTTCCATGTTATTCTAAGAAAATAATTAATTGTTAGGTATTTTATAAATTAGAAGCTTTAATGTGAATGGTTAAAAACAAGTGACTGGCGACTTCTGCACAACAGTTTATATAGTATTTAAAGAAAAATAATTTTTAGATATTCTTGATTTTTTGTAATTTTTCTGACAATGAAAAAGAATGAAATTGAGATGAAAGAAATTTCGAATTCATTGTCAGTTTTAATAACCACAGATTTGAGATGCACCTGATGCTCCTGAAGGGGATAAATGTTTCCTGGATTCCAGTAACCATGACCTGCTGGCCTAGAACCACGCACAAGTGAAAAGGAAATAAAGTCGACGATCGATTAATTCGAGCATATTTTTACATTTCTTTTTTTCGTTATCAAACACGTGTGATTTGAATGAACTAGTTTCAGACTAATTTGCCTCGCCTACTCTCTTCACTCCACATTTCCGTCTCAGTTATTCGAACTCATTTCTAAATAGCATACAATTTTTAATTGCCAATTTCTAATTCTCTAAATAAAATTTGATAACGAAAAAAATGCATCAAGGCTATGGATCAACCAAACCATGTGACAAATTTTACAAAAAATCTTGCAGAAAATTTGGAAAATACAACATAAAACAATAAAGAACGTCTGCCAACTTCGTTTGAGTCAGGATTTTTCAAATTTTTTTACATTTAACTGTAATTATCGAGTTATCCAATTTTTCTCAAAATTTTTGCTAAAAAGAAGTTGACGTTTTTTATTTATTCTTTTTTGTTACGTTTTCCTAATTTTTAGAAAGATGTTTTCTAAATCAAAAAAGTCATCTTACATGAACGAATTAATGTATAATTTAGTCACATGGTCCGGTTGATCCATGGCTATAAACAATAATAAAAATAAAATTTAATGGTTTTAAACACATGATAAATTCGAAAACTCGCTTGTGTAGGCTGTAAATGGTAGACTTTTAAAGATTTGAGTCAACAAGTATGGAATGTAGTTTAGACACACTTTCTCCAGGATTTTCCTTTCTGGGAAGGTTAAGTTTTCAAACGTTAGACTTGCAAGTCACATGACACACGAATCGATGGGGCAGGTCAATATCCCTGTATTTGGTTAGAAAAGAAAAAAATATTACCTGAACAGGTGAGGTAATCCTCGACTGAGAAGGCAAAAGAGGGTGAGTGACCTAACGGTACGAAACGTAAGGGGATCTAGAAAAGAACGATTCTGGATAGGGGATTTTCTGTTATTTAAAAACCAGTCTAAAGTCAAATCCACCTTCGTCTTAATCCTCAATAGAACGAACAGCTCCGACTATTCTGGCTTTACTAAACGCTTTTATCTTCATCTCTTGATCCCTTTATTCCTGCAGTATTTATTGATATTATGTTTTAAAAAATCATGATCATTAATAATTTAATTACTAAAATTACTTATAAAATTAACTAATGATAAATTAACCCCTTGACCTATTTTGTGTTTTTCATGTTTGTCCCGATGTCCTTCCTTACTGGAAAAATTTGATTAAATTTGATAGATTCAAAATTTCAAGAATTCGAAACCGTTCGAACTCTCAAAATACAAAAAAACGATCAAAGTCAATGATTATGAAAAGCCAGTAAAAAAGGAGGAAAGAAAGAGGAAGGAAACCTTCCAAAACCCCTTCCCTCTTTTTCTTTTTTTCATACTTTTTGTCTTTATTCTTATGTAGATGGTTGTGGGTAATAAAGACAAAAAGTACGAAAAAAAGAAAAAGAAGGAAGGGGCTTTGGAAAATTTCCTTCTTTTTTCTTTCCTCCTTTTTTGCTGGTTTTTCATAATCGTTGACTTTGGTCGTTTTTTGTATTTTGAGAGTTCGAACGGTTTCGAATTCTTGAAATTTGGAATCTATCAAATTTAATCAAATTTTTCCAGTAGGGAAGGACATCGTGACAAACAAACGGTTTCGAATTCTTGAAATTTTGAATTTTACTTTTGTTTGGACGTTAGGATGAATATGAATTCGTAGTGAAACGAGTTTGAATTTAGTTTTGAAAATTTGACAGAAAAACTCAATTTGATACAAAGCCCCGATTAGATTTTATAAGAATTTTGTTAAATTGAATCGTTTTTTGTCTTTTTCTATCAAATATAATTAAATTTTTGAGCAATGTTACTACGAGTCTCACACGATATTGTAGGCAAAGGGGTTAATATTTTTTTCTCTGAAATAGACGAAAAAGTACATTTTCTTCTCTTGAATGAAACGAGATCTTTTAGCGTATGAAATAAGAATTCAAGAGTAACCAATTGTCATTAGTCATCAGAACAAAATGTGAGTCAGGTGAGTCAACCGTCACTTGACTCGTACCAACTCACTTCCAATTAGGGATCAGAAAAATAAGATAAAGATAGTGACTAGATAAAATTTAAGGAAAGGTGGATTTTGTCCAATTTAAAAAAGAACGGCCCTTCAACAAATTATCATCTCCAAACCATTATGTTTGGATAAAAAAAACGATTTTTTCACTACATACATATAATGTAACAAATAAGGGAAAATCGTTCCTTTTAAGCTTTCACTTAAGTGGAACCGAAACCACAAAAGATACTTTTTCATGACTCAAGAAATTATTGGAAGAGGTACTGACCTTATTCGGCAATGGGGAAACGGTGTAATTTTATTTATGTTGCATTTCGCATAAACCCTTGGCCCTGAGATTTTTTATTAGTATCGGTTTTGAGGGCATTTCATTTAAGCCACGTCCCATTGACTGTAGTTTGGACAGAAAGAAGGTCTACCCATAAATTGCTTCCGTTTATTCAAACGGTATACCATAAATACATTAAAAGAGAATTTGCTGGTTAGTTGGCGGTAAAGGAGGATCGAGTGATTTATTCCCTCCTAAATTTTGCTCCAACCAAAAGAATAAGCAATAGCCAATAGCTAGTTTACAAGGTGTGAAACGATTATCGTATCAATGACCTCCCATAAAAGCAGGTACTGCGGACTTGGATATTTCATGGCTAAACTAATCTGCTACCTTATTAGGAGACAATTGCAAAATACAATTTTGTAAAACAATCTATTCTATCCGAACAAACAAAAAGAGTTTAATGTATATTGTTGAATCAACTAGGCATTTTCACTTAATTAAGAGCTAGTTTCACTTCGTCGATCGCTAAGAAAATTCCTTTCATTGAAAATGTATGGAAAGGGATCTTATTTTCAAATTTCTGCAGTATAAAAGCATTTTTCGAAAAAATTTTATTCGTGAAAATGTGTTTTATTATGCAAAAGAAATTAAACTAAATATTAAAATTATTCAAATCAGTTTCATTCCTTTTCTATAATAAAACATATTGTGACCAGTAAAATTTTTTCAAAAAATGCTTTTTTATTGCATTTTTCTCAGTGACCGACGGAGTGTAGTTAGCTGTTCATGGAAATGAAAATGTCTAATAGAAGATTTATATATTTGAATCAAATATAATTGTATACTTTAAAAGAAAAATATTTGAACATTATATTACACGGTCAAGCAAACATACAGTGAAACCGCTCAGCTGTTTCAAATTGGGACCCGGAAATCTCTGAGGTCGTCAGTTGTCACCGGAAATCGTCTAATGATCTCGATTCTATCAATCATAATTGTAGGGCCGTTGTAAATTTGAAAAGAAACCAGAATAGGAATCTTACTTTGGATTTAAAAATCTAAACGGAAAATTAATTAATATAAGCAATCTTTGTATCAATAAAACATATATGAAATCATCTTTTAATACTATGTTGATGTTCATAATTGGCTTTAGGGTCCAGAAATGATAACTCAGAAAGTTATATAATGTCAAACGTTTCGACTCTGATCGGAGTCCTCATCAGTGATCTTTATTTCTAATCCAATTATGAACAACAACATAGTATTAAATAATTATTTATACAAGTCCTATTTTATGAATATTGAAATCATCTTTTACTTAATGGCATTTAATACTTAGAAAATTAGGAAATTTTATTCATTTTAGGTTTCTACATGTTTACGTCTAAAATAAATGGAATTTTGTTTTCAAAATTTAGGAAAGTTTCCGTTTGAAAAATGCAAAAAAGTTCATGTTTAGCAAAACCTATCGATTTTTTTTTTTTTTTATTGTCAAAACTAAAAGTAGTCCATCTACGTTCATTTTTATCTTCTCTACCATTTGCCAAATTCTATTTATTTTGGAACGAGATAAATAAAACCTTACACGGAAGACCTTATTAAGGAGGTTTAGGGTTTGGAAAACTTAATTATCACTTCAATAAATTTTATTGCTGTTATTCAATATATAGTATCAGAGAAAAATGTTCGCGTTACCGGCTAAAAAATTAAAAAAATAAAAATGTTATCTTTTAGTAACAATTAATTTTGTTATAAATTTGATTTTGATTTCGAATGAAAAAAGGAAATTCAATTTATTCAAGGCTCTATCGGCTTTGAGGTGTACATTCTCATCATGACACTCGCACTTCGCACTGATTATCTGTACACATTTCTGTAACTTTTTAATAAATTACATGATTAAAATAATTTATTTTCTTCCAAATATCTCAAAAAGGAAAAAAAATCGTAGGCTTTATTTAAATCTTGTCAAAAAATGTCCTACCGAGAATTTTTAGACCTCATTTAGGCAAATAATTTTCTATCTTAACGTTTTTTTCGTATCTCACATATTTCATTTTAAAAAGTTCATTTAAAAATTTTAATCGTCTTTCTTGAAATTAAAACGAAAAGTATACAATCTGTCAGAAACTGTGCCAGAACAAATTTGTAGACCTTATTAATGTGACCAATTTTGCATTCTTACGTTTTTTTCGTATTTCACATATCACGGTAAAAACCGTTCTTTCGGACTCAGGGGGTCTTAAAACGGAAAGATTTGATGAAAATTCCGAAAGTAATTTTTCATATAAAACCAACACTTTCTTATATGATGAAAATGTAAAAACAGTTTTTTTATCTTCTTAATTTTTTCCCAGATAAAATGAACATTTTTTTATAGAATATGTATTAAGAATCCCACGAAAATTAGACTTCAGGCAAAAATATAGATAAATTTGCTTTCAGGAATAGCAATATTATTATCGAAGGGCTAATTTGAAAGAGAAAAGATTATTTTCCATGAAAAAATTTTAAAATACAGAAAAATAATGCATTTAACCAATTTTGTTTTTACCCGAACTTTTTTTCATATCGCTTCATACCAAATTTGATAAAATAATGTGATTCTCATAAATCATAAATTATTTCTTCAGGAAAAAGAATCTCTACAACTTAACAGTTTCCAATTTTCCAGAATGAATAAATTATTACCAAATTCAGAAATTTGTTTATAAGAATTTTATTTTGGATAATTGATTTCTAATGGTTTTAGCCATTAAACAATTTATTTTCAAAAGTTGGGAACAGTAAAGTTGTGAAGATTCTTTTTCCTGAAAAAATGATTTATGATTTATGAGAATCACATTATTTTATAAAATTTGGTATGAAGCGATAAGGAAAAAAGTTCGGCAATAATAAAAATTTATTAAATACATTATTTATCTGCATTTCAAATTTTTTTCATGGAAAATAATCTTTTCTCTTTCAACTTAGCCCTTCAATAATAATATTGCTATTCTTGAAAGCAAAATTATCTACTTTTGCCTAAGTTCTGATTTTCGTGGTTGAACTACCTTATAAATAACAGCTCAAACAGTTTTAAAAGTAATAATTAATGAAGTTTTTCAATGGCTTCCTAGCCACGGTCGAACCTCCTCAAATCAGATAAAAATGATAGAAACCTGTCAAAAACTGCATAGAACCTTATAGGATTTTTATAAAGTTATATGCACTTTCCCTCATTTTAATCTGGTTTAATAAGGTCTTTCGTGTAGAGAAGTGATTTTCACAATATATTTTATTGTAAAATATAATTTTCATTTTAATCATTTTTAATCACGACTAAACCATAACAAAAACTTTAAACGCGTTTTTCTCGAAACTGCATTTTCAAAGTTGGTGGGCACTCTAGCATTGCCAATTTTCAATCAATCGACTTAAATCTCTTTTTAATAGAATCATTAGATATTTTTCTAGTGAAACACGTAAGATTTTTTTTTAAATTAATATTTGCATTTTTTATACAACTTTAAGTAACAAAATTTAGGGCTAAATAGTATCTTTTACTTTAAATCGATGCCATTTTATTAAAAATGTATATTTTTAAAAACGGCTACGTATTTCCCTAGTTTTTGGACTAAAGAAACTAATTTTGTTTGTTTCACTCTTCTAGCTTGAACCTGGCCCGAGTTATCGTGCCCACCGTACGACCATCTATTTTTGCAGCGCTCTAGTACATCGCCTGTCAAGCCGTCATTTTTTCCAAAAAAGAAAAAAATCATTTTCTAGTTCAATACTAATATAAAACATTAATGGAGTCGGTTTCATTCATACAAAACATTTTTTCTACACAAAGTGTTTTTTACAGAAAATACAAAGATTTAGTTTAATCGGGAACCAAAATTCGGAAGATATTTTCCGATTTTGGTTTATAATTAAAAAAGATCTTTATATATACTCTAAAAAACACTTTCTGTAGAAAAAATGTTGTGTATAAATGAAACCGACTCCATTAATGTACTTCAATTTAAACAAAAACGTTTTATTACTTCGATAAATATTGTTGAAAAAGCATAATATTTTAGTGGGGAAAAGTGGTGTAACCCCTTAATAATTTAAAATTATATTCCGGATGTTCTATTCTACTTCGTATAATATATTCACAAAAAAACCTATAAAAATAACTATATAATTTGAAGTGAAACAGTGATTAATAATGTGAATGGAATCTTTTCACAATACAAAATTTCCATCAGTGCGATGTAATCGTTTGAATATTTTTTACGGCTAAAATGATAAACATCGCGTATAATGTATTGCGTGGATGGTGAAACTGCTTCGAAATGACTTCCGTCATTATGAGTCGCGTCATCTTATGGCGATCGCTGTTAGATATTAGATGGCGAGCATTCGCATTAGCATTCTCTCGGGTGTGCCTTCCGCGCCTACAAACGACCTTGAACAGGCAGTTTAAGTGACAAGGATGCAGATGGTGAGGTATGCGCAGCACAGAATGCAGGCCGCGTGGTAGAGTTTCAGGGTCTTGGGCGAACCACGTGGCCTCCTTCGTAGTCCTCACTGGCGTCATCGTCATCCTAGTTTTGCCACGCTATACTATTCTGTGTTAACCATCACGCTCAATGCACACCAGCAACGACGTTAATCTTGCATCAATAATTATCATGTCGTAACTTTTTCACTCTGAGCGACTAATATGTCCTTTAATGTCCTGACGAGAATGATTTTTAAGTCTTCGGAAAACCCATTAGCACTTGCATATCGTTTTATTGGAGATTAGCTCGTGAGTGCTGAATTATGAATAACTGATTATCGAAAAGTAAGGCTTCGAATTCGTTCAAGTATTGCTCATTATTTCTATTTAGTCACGTTATTAGGTGTTCTATTGTAATTTTTATTTTATCGATTTTAGTATCTTTTATGTAAAGCAGGTTGCATTCCAACTTTCATCTTTTGATGATGATTTACGTTGGAATTTTGTATCCTTGATGCATTGTGTTCATTTAAAGATGAGATATGTCAAAAATTCTAAAGTAATTTTTCAAACGTTCGAGTTCGCTCAGAAAAGTAAAAACCAAATTTTAATGTTTCTTCTATTGAGCAAGAATAATAGAGAGGATAAATCGGATTTATGTCATTTTTCACGCCCACATATCACCTTGGCTTGATGCATAAAGCTCCTACTGAATAGCATATTTTTAAACAACCAATATGAATCTATTATTTTGCAGTTAATGCTAAAAAAGCGTTATTCAGTGCGAAAAATTGTGACTTGGGTTATTTTACTCTTCCTCTTTTATCGGATGATACTTCAAATAAACATGAAGGAATTTTGCAATAGGAATGCGCATTATTGTTTCCTCAGATGAAATTGTCTGTTATGTTATAAATCAGAATTACTGGAGAGCCATCTACTAAATTGTTTTAATGAAACAGTTTTACAATCTTTAGACACTTTTGACTAATCGTTAGTGGCGAGATAGTAAAGCTAATTTCTGGCAGGATTTTCCGACAAATGTAGCTTACATAAAGTTAATAAGTATTGTCTTATGCAAATTTGAAGAAAAAAGAAATAATTATTAAATTTGACATCCAATCCAAGTCAATAAAATTCAAAACTAAATTCGAACCTGTATCACTACAAACTCAAATTTATCTCAACGTGCAAACAAGAGTATAATTCAAAATTACAAGAATTCAAAACTATTCGAATCCTCAAAATACAAAAATATGACCACATTTGGACCATGAAAATTTCCTAGGATCAACGATTATGAAAAGCCAACAAAAAAGGAGGATAGAAAAAAGAAAGAAACCTTCCAAAACTTATATATATACACTACCGGTCAGAATTGTGGGACCACCTGTTTTTCGATGGTTGCTTAAATTATCTTAATTTCAATTCTGTGAGTGATGAAATTTGCACTCTTAATAATGTGAAAGCCATCAAAATTATCTTCAAAATTAGTCTGGAATGAAGTCGTTTCGCTAAATTTTGAAGAAGTTATTGCAAAAAAAGTCCAAATTTCAATGTTATCTAAAATTTTAAATAACTTTCTTAAAAAAAAACATTTTTTAATATTCTCAGACTCATTTTAAAGCTAAAATTCTACAGAATTGCAGTAAATTGTCATTATAAATCTATAATTTTTTTCTTGCATAATGCAAAGAGTTGAAATTGTAACAAAAAAGTAGGGAAATTTCGAAAACATTTCATCTGTAGGTAAATCATAATAAAGATCATATAAATATATATTTTAAGGGGATTCGATAAAAAATTCATGATTATATGTTTTATATATCTTATAAAAATGTTTTTCTCAGCAAAAGCAATATTGGAATTTTTCAAACTTTTTTATTTGAACTTTAACCTTGAGTAGTATGTAAGAAAAAAATTACACATCAATTCCAAGAATTCTGTTCGATTTTGTAGAAATTTAGCTTTAAAATTAGTCCATGAACATTAAAAAATGTTGATTATTTCGAAAGTTATTTAAAATTTAAGAAAGCATTGAAATTTTGACTTTTTCTGCAATAACTTTTTGACAAATTAACAAAACGAATTCATGCTGGGCTCATTTTATGAAGAATTTTGATATCTTTGAATTTAATTAAGAGAACAAATTTTTTCACTTACATCATTTAAATTAGGAAAATTCAAGCAATTATCGAAAAACAGGTGGTCCCACAATTCTGACCGGTACTGTATATAACTTTTTAAAGTTTTTAAGTTTTACGTTATTCATAATATGGTTAAAAACTTTTAAAAACTTAATTCGAACCTGTATCACTACAAATTCAAATTCATCTCAACGTCAAAACAAAAGTATAATTCAAAATTACAAGAATTCGAAACTGTTCGAACCCTCAAAATACGAAAAAACGATCAAATTGGGACCAAACAAATTTCCTAGGATCAACGATTATGAAAAACTAACAAAAAAGGAGGATAGAAAAAAGAAGGCAACCTTCCAAAACTTATATATATATATATATATATAACTTTTTAAAGTTTTTAAATTTTACATTATTCATAATATGGTTAAAAACTTTTAAAAACTTAATTCGAACCTGTATCACTACAAATTCAAATTCATCTCAACGTCAAAACAAAAGTATAATTCAAAATTACAAGAATTCGAAACTGTTCGAACCCTCAAAATACGAAAAAACGATCAAATTGGGACCAAACAAATTTCCTAGGATCAACGATTATGAAAAACTAACAAAAAAGGAGGATAGAAAAAAGAAGGCAACCTTCCAAAACTTATATATATATATATATATATAACTTTTTAAAGTTTTTAAATTTTACATTATTCATAATATGGTTAAAAACTTTTAAAAACTTAATTCGAACCTGTGTCACTACAAACTCAAATTCATCTCAGTGTCCAAACAAAAGTATAATTCAAAAATTTAAAGAATTCGAAACTGTTCGAACCCTCAAAATACAAAAATACGACCAGATTCCTGTAAAAGTTCATGTAAGATAACTTATTTATTTTACAAAATATATTCCTGAAAATTTGGAAAATACAACAAAAAACGATAAAGAAGAACGTCTCTCATCTTCGTTCGAGTGAAAATTTTGCAAAAAATTTCAGTTAACTGTAATTTTCGATAAGTTTTCGCATTTTTTTCCAAATTTATACTAAAAAGAAGTTAAGAGACGTGCTTTTTATTGTCACTTGTTACGTTTTATAAATTTTCAGAAAGATGTTTTGTAAATTTAAAAAGTTATCTTGCATAAACGAATAAATGTATAACTTAGTCACGTGATCCGATTGATCCATGGCCTCAACAATGATTGATTATTAGTCAGAAATGACTGATTGTGAAGCAAGAACTCAGTCAGTGATAGAATTATTAAGAATTTAGATTTAGAGTCTACTCTTTCAATTTTAATCAGTTGCTTTTTTCTTTAATTTCAAACAGTAAAGAAATCTACTGATAACAGGGTTGCTACAAAACCTGGACGACCTGGAAGACATAAAAAAGTCATTGAATTTTGAAAAACTTCTGGAAAAATCTTAGAGTTTTGAAAAAATGACTTGAAATTTTAAAATCGCCTCTATTTCAAACTCTTAAAAATTATTTTCGAATATTCAGATGCTATCAGAAAACAAAAGGAATATGAGGAGGAGAAAGGAAAAGAAAACTTGAAAAAAAGACAAATATCAGACAAAATGCAAGAATTTTAGGAAAAGAATGGGAAAATTTAAATGGAAAAGCAAAAAGAGCTTGAAAGCATCGAAAAGGAAATTCATGAACTGATTAAAGCTCCATCAATTTATATATTGACAAAATTACTTGTTTATGCAATTCAAAAATTTCATCTTAACTTTTTTTAAATTTAAAAGTTTCTTAGATTACTATTGTTTTCAACTGTAATCCTATAACTGTAAAATAAATAGTTGGACTATAATTGTTCTTTAAGTGTTCTATTTGCAATTTTAAAGAATCTGAAATATTTCTGTGGAAAAAAGACACTTTCGACTGAACTAATTAATTTGAAATCTATTTGCAATAATAATAAAAAAAAATATTTTTCAATTATTAATTAAGGTTCAATGCAAGTTCAGAATATGAATAATAATTACACAATTATTTTTCACTTTTATACAAATATTATTTAAAAATTTACAATTCAATAATTTATCGTTAAAAAGTCGTTTTCACTCAAATAGAATGAGTTTAAATGGATCTTGATTGGATTTTGAAAAAAAGTAGACCTGGAAAACCTTGAGAAGTCATGGAACTTTGAAACCAGACTTGTGTAGCAACCCTGGAAAATAATGAATAGAATTTTAATAAAAGATTAATTTACACACAAAAATAATAATAATTTAATTGGTTAGATTGAGTTTCGATTTCCGGTAACATCAATCAACCCCTGCACAATAATCTCTCGTGTCAAGGAGAGTTCCGGCCCCCAACATGGAAACCCGAAAAGAGAGATAAGAACATAAAGTCTGCATCATATGACGTCAATATGAAATTCAAACTGACGTTGATGCTTGGGCTAAAGATTGAAGGCATCTACTTCACGTCTGTGAAAAATTGTGCGTGCAAAATTATAACACATGAAAGATTTGGCACACGCATGTAATTGAAGAGGCTGTGTAGTATATGATTGGCCCGTCAAAGACCGATCGTTGGTAGGGAGGGAATATGCTCAGGCATTGGTAACACTGACCTGCGCAACGGCCGTAAAGGCCACAAACGCTGCCGCTGCGCGACCAGGCCGGGTCAGGTCAGGGCCGTCCTGTCGCATCCTCGACATCGGGTGGCGGAAGGGGTGCCGAGTTCAAATCGGGTCACCACCCACATCATTCAGCACGCAGTCGCGCAGCGAATGTACTCCATGCACGCTTCGCGCCAAGCGCCATAAACACACATAGAAACCACAATTTCAAAGAGTGGGACCTTTATAGGGTCTATTCCAAGTAAAGTTAACTCCAATTTTTTAACACTATGGTGTGAAATTTTTTCTTATTGTCTTACATTTCACATAATGTCGTTAGATTTATTTGGGACTATTTAACTTCTTAAATTATGAATCACTTTTTCCACAGAAAGATTTCAAATTTTTTGAAATTGCAAATAGAACACTTAAAGAACAATTATAGTCCAACTATTTATTTTATAGTTAGGATTACAGTTGGAAACAATAGTAATCTAAGAAACTCTCAAATTTAAATTTGAAATAATTGATGTTTGTCTACTAATTTTAAAGATAAAAAAACGTGACAAAAAATTATACTAGTTTTTCTCTAAATTCTGAAACGGTCTAAACTTGAAAACAAAAAGGCGTGAGAATTGAAAAAATACTAATACTTAAAAAAAGGATTTTAAAAATACATGAAAGTGATAACTTTTGAAATTGAATAAAAGTGATATTTTCTTGAAAAACTAAATATAATTATGTGTACTATTTTTCATGAATAAATTTGAAAGTTTGAATTTTTACGCATTTTTTGTTTCAAGTTTAGATCGTTTTAGAATCTAGGGAAAAATTAGTATAATTTTTTGGCACGTTTTTTTACATTTCACGTAAATTTACCTTTAAAATGAGTCGAAGAACATCGAAAAACAGCAATTATTTCAAAAGTCATTCATAATTTAAGAAAAGTTTGAAATTACGACATTTTTCACAATATCTTCCTCAAAAATTGAAAAAAACAGTTCATCTTGAGGTTGTTTTATGCATAATTTTGAATCTTTTATGTTATTTTTAGGGAAAAGTTTTAATATGTGTATTGACAATAATAAAAGATTTTATGCGAACAACAAAAACAAAAGGAGTATAATAATTTGGCCACCTGCACGGAGAAAAAAAAACTGTTGAATCAACAGATGTCATCTGCTGGAATAGGGACAGCAGATTTTTTTTGTAATATTTACAGATTTTTCTGTTGGATTCACAGATTGTTTGTAAACTCAACAGATGAACCTGTAAAATCTACAGAAACAATCTGTGAATCCAACAGAAAAATCTGTAAATATTACAAAAAAAACTGCTGTCCCTATTCCAGCAGATGACATCTGTTGATTCAACAGTTTTTTTTCTCCGTGTGCTGTAGATTATTTTTGAAAAAAGTAGCTAATAAAAGTTTGAAATTTATACATTTTTTTGAATGCCTTCTTTGAATTTCAACAAAATTTCCGCACTATTAAAAATTATTTTAAACTTAAATTAACTTTACTGAAATGAGAGAACAGCTTCTTTGAATAGAACAAAGTATTTTTGAGTCAATGAGGATTTTTTGAACCTGATCAAATTACTCAAATTTACAGAAAACGATTTTTTTTCATGAAAGAAAATTTGGTCTAATAGAAAAAACTTTGATTTAAACAAATTGTTCTCTAGGTGTATTTTTATAATTTTAGGCTGTTAAATTACGTGGGATGTCCTCCGAGAAGGTCAATAAAATCAATCAAGTAATCGAGTCATTTGGGCCATTTAATAATAATAATGCCCAACGTTCCGAGTTCCAAAGGAACAATGAATTTATCTTTAAAGGTCACAATTTCTATATATTGAAAGATTTTTATAGGTATAAACTGTAATCGAGTTTTTATGACTCGATTACTTGATTAATGTATTCAGGTTTAATTCTAAAAGTATACTGATATACAAAACATCCAAATTTATTATCCTTTAACTTGAAATTATTGAATTTTGCAGAAAAAACCAGTTTTATGAATGTGTGCATTAAAAATTTGATATTGTTTAATTTCAACCTAGCAATCAGATATTTTTCATTTCTAATGGTTAAGGTAGTTCGTTCATGAAAATTAGACCTCAGGCAAAAATAGATAATTTTGCTTTCAAGAATAGCAAAATTATTAATGAAGGGCTAATTTGAAAGAGAAAAGATTATTTTTCATGAAAAAAATTTGAAACACAAAAAAATAATTGGATTAATAAATTTTATTTTTGCCCCAACATTTTTTCTTATTGCTTCAAGCCAAATTTTAAAAAATTATGCGATTCTAATAAATCAAAGTTAATTATTTTAGGAAAAAGATTCTCTACAATTTGACCGTTTCCAATTTTTGAAAATGAATTCTTTAATGGCTGAAATTATAAAAAAACAATTTTTCAACAAAAATTTTTATAAACAAATTGCTGTAATTGATAATAATTAATTCAATTTCAAAAATAGGAAACGGTCATGTTGTAGAGAATCTTTCTCCTAAAAAAATGAATCGTGATTTATTAGAATCGCATCATTTTTTAAAATTTGGCTCGAAGCGATAAGAAAATAAGTTTGGGTAAAAATAAAATTTATTAATAACATTACTTTTTTTTGTTTCTAATTTTTTTCATGAAAAATAATCTTTTCTCTTTCAAATTAGCCCTTCAATAATAATATTGCTATTCTTGAAAGCAAAATTATCTATTTTTGCCTGAGGTCTAATTTTCGTGAACGAACTACCTTAAAATTTAAAATATGGTATTAAAATTGTCTTAATGTCTGAAAAAATACTGAATATAAAACTATTCTGATCGATCAGTAACAGAGAAAATACACATCCGTTTCTGGAGCTCATTCCAAGGAGGATTTCGATCAAGCATATAAATAATAAATGTGACTGTCACTTTTTCCTCAAAGGTTAAGGTTGGTCGCTTGAATCTTTTTGCAATCTGTCTGAGAATGGCGCAGCAAGTCTTTGGATATAATAAATGACCTTGGAGTTATATAGAAATGATTTGAAAATTGATAAGTAAATAGCACCACAAAGCATAGTAACTAAATATATAAATATCTCAAGTGGTATCTACATTTTGATAACGACCTAATATATATTATAGTTTCTGCACCTGCTTTATGTGAAGACATTTGGTTATAAGTTTAGTTATATTATTATAATTATTTTTTTATTTTATTTAAGAGAGTTGCTTCGTCGAATACAAACGTTGCAGTAGAATCAAATAAAAAGTAATGACTGAAATTCGCAGGTTTTTATTATAATTTTTATTAGTTTAATAAAAATGTAACCAATCATTTTATCCAGAAATAACTTTATGCTGTTGAAAATTTCTGTATTAAACTTCCATTACATGTAATGAAAGTTTTTTTCAGTAACGTTTTAAAATACTTACATTTAAAAAAATACAAACTTTTATTTGAATTTTAACACACATGTGTATATATTTTTATAATGTTTGTTATTTTTAATAAATTTTTATTGAAAAATTTATTAAATTTAATATGAATGTTTATTAATTTTACAGTGTACTTGAAATTAGTCCAATAATTATTTATAGTTATATTCTCAGACATTTCTTAACTCAACGAAAATATTTGACGAATTACTTGTATCCTTTGGAATTAGATTTATTCTCCAGGATGGTAACACTATATTTGAGATTAATTTTATGTTACTTACATTATAATGGTATTTTAAAGTCACATTGTTAAACATTTTTGTATTAAATTTAATGTAAAAATATATTGAATCATTTGCATATACATAATTTGATATACGCAATTATGAATTTTAATATGCACCAGTGTCGATAAAGGATAATATTTCTTAGACTTTTTGATAACTCGTAAATAATTAAAACTGCTTGATAATATTTAAAATCAATTTAATCAACAATATTACTTAGCTTTTTTGTTAATTATGCCAGAAATGGGACGTAAAGGGTAGACTTGAACTAAAAATTTCTCTAAATATAAAAATTCACGGTGTAAATTAAAATAAAATATGTCTGATTAAATAGACTTAATCATTTTATGGACCATAAAGCCAATTTTTCCAACAACATACCATTCTATTAATATTGAGGGCCAATACAAGTTACGCTACTTTTAATTAATCTATTTATTATTTATATTCTAAATTCATTGAAAAAATAACTCTATAATTGTGTGAAATCAAATTATGTGAGATGTTAATTTTGATATATTAAAGAAATCAATAAACCAGTGGATCTTTTCACAAAATAATATACAGAGATATCAATTTTATATAAAAATCTACATAAAATTTAATATTATTAACAGTCCACTCATTAAAAATTGGAAATCAAAATTTGATTCTAGTTCAACCTTTTTTCGACAAACTTAATTAAAAACGGTACAAGTAATATGTGAAGCACTTTTAAAAAAACTGTCTAATTCACATAAATGATAATTAAAATTTGAAATGATGAAAAATAAAAATAAACTAACTAAAATATCAAGTTTCAGTTTTAAGTAACACGCAAATAATTAAAGTACGTATCAAATGAAAGGAAAAAGAAAGAGAAAGAGAGGAGAAAGTTTATCGTGGAGGATCGAATAGCAGAGCGACTGCACGAATTACCGGCGAGTCTCAGGGTTACCGGTTGTGATTAAACCGTCGGTGACCTGGTTTAACCTTACTCTCTCTCTATGTAGTTGACCGAGATCTCTGTTTACTCCGGTCGTCCCTGATTCACCACTCTCCCGGGATGCTGCAGGTAACTAGATCACAGCCAGATATCGACATCTTACCATGGCCTTCCTTCTATTCAACCCCCATATTTCCCCCCTCTCACTATTTGAGCTGCTTTCCCTAACCCTTACTCGACTTCTCTTATCTCTGCGTCTAGCACTTCTATCTATTTGTACACACATTTTGCAATCCACGTCTACCATAGAGACGACCTCGAGCAAATAGTTAACCCGGCAGTTAACCCAGATGGATACATGCATACGAACTGATGTCGTCAATCCTATGTTAAAGAAGATTGTGCAATACAAGGACGTAGGACTTAAGAACCAGATGATAAGTGAACGACTAAGGCACGTGTGCCATAAGGGGTTTCATCACCTTTGCATTTTCAAAAAATCATTTTTCTTTTATTACATAAAAAGGTCCCTTAGGGTCCTAAGAATGATGCCCAGTAGGTTTTTCGTGAGCGCGGGTCATATCAAAATTATACAGTGGAACCTCGTTCGTGTCGCACTCGTTGGTGTCGTAGTCGCCTTCGTGTCGTGGTCACGTGACCCCTCAAAATATCGCTTGTAAAGTGGAAATGACATCAAACATTTTTACGCGCACCACAAGCGACTGCTGTGCCTAATCGTATTTAAAACATATCAGTGATATGTAGTTTATGAATTAAATTTATCACTATTCATGTATATTGATGATATATTTGCTAATTTGGTGAAAATAGTTTTCACATAGTAAATTTTTAATATAATTACAAGGTTACTGTAGTTTATAAGTTTAATTGAAAGTAAAAAAAATTGTCAACGATCATTTTTAACGTACACGGAGAAACTTTTTATATCAATTTTTACTATAGTATTTTCTAATTTAGGGAAAAACGTATCACTGAGAATTTTTGTTAGTAAAAATACTAAACTTTATAATAATGATATGGAACTTTAGTATAAACTATAGTAAAATTTGATATGAACTATGCTGAAGTTTCATATCATTATTATAAAGTTTAGTATTTTTACTAATAAAAATTCTCAAAGTGATACGTTTTTCCCTAAATTAGAAAATACTATAGTAAAAATTGATATAAAAAGTTTCTCCGTGTACATAAATGGAAAATTTATTTGTAAGAAGAATAGTATTAATGGATTCAGTTCAATAAAGTATTTCTTCTTAGTTATGTAATTTTATTATGTGCTTTTATTGAGGTATGTAAATCGAACTGATAGCCTCGCTATCCTCGCTAAGTTCTTATAGAGTGAGGTTATGTTACATGAGATATCCAGCACTTTTACCTAAGTACGCCAATGAAACGACCGGCAATGATATTTGCGATACGAATGAGGTTCGTGGTCCCGATTCTGTGACACGATCGAGGTCCCACTGTAGTATTTTTTTACGTTATTAAAACTTTAAACGTGTTTTTCTCGAAACTGACCTTTTCAAATCGACAAGACACGCCATTTCCACAATTTTTAACCGATTGACACGAATCTTGTTTTAAATAAAAGATTATTTAATTATCTAGTGGGATACCTATGATTTTTAAGATTGGTTGACAATTGCTTATTTGTTTAACAAATTAAGGTCGCTTTTTGGGCAAAAATCGAGTATTACATTCAAATGCTCAACCATTTTTGAAGAAATGAATATTTTTTATAATATTGGGTACTTTACAAGAAATTCCATTCAAGTTTTCTGTTCTTTGTTTTTAATATATATATATTTGTATTCCTTTTATTACGAATAATAAATAAATAATAAATAAATTTATTTTAATACTCCAATATGCGTTGATATCAATTTTCCTATACCTTTTTCCATTGGGAGAATCAATTAGATGACAAAATTGTTTAATATTATAATTATAGGATTTGAAAAAAACATGACTTCCTTTCTGAACAAGAACCCAATATGATTGATACGTGATCAATTTAACTGATTGACCCTTGCTGAAAATCATCATACTCTTAAGAGTCATCATTGAAATCTAAATTCACATTATCTAACTACTTATCAAGTGATAAACTTGTTAAAATATATTAATATAAATTTTAATTGCTCAAGTCTATATCAAAGGTTTAATGAAGTATGAAATGTATGCATCATTATCATAGAAAATGAATTTGAAAATGAGGGGCAAGTAGATTTGAAATGGATAGGGAGTGACAGCTCAGTCTGTAAGAAAAGAAGCTGGAATACCAAGGAAATGAGTGATCCATTTATTAAAAAGGAATACGAGCCACGTCGATAAATTTGACTCTGTCAGAGCAAATTTGCATAGTCTCGCTTTCGCAATTTTTATTAAAACTCTTACCCAGCCGATAACTATTTAATATATGTATCATCCACAAAGAGGATTTATCAATGTAAAATAGAAAATATAACAAAAATTTATAATAATGGGTATAATACGAACACCGTGAAAAATTCTTGTTGCAATTTCATGATATTGTAGCGGAAATTTATTATCAAAACGTAATGAAATTTTACAAGTGATGTATTATAATTTCACAACTGTTGGTGGCGCCGCTTAACAGCAAGTTCACAACAATTCTATTGTAATTCCGAAAAATTACATTACAAGTACTGAGATTTAAATTTATTTTATAATTTTAGATTAAGGCCATGGATCAATCAGACCACGTGATTAAAATCCTACAAAATTTTATGCAAGATAACTTTTTTATTTTACAAAATATCTTCTTGAAAATTTGAAAAATACAGTAGAAAACGACAACGAACGTCTGTCAACTTCGTTTGAATAAAAATTTTCAAAAATTTTTAGTCAATTGTATTAATTACACAGGCCCACAAAAAAAAGTGATCTGAAATTTACATATGACTGAGCCACAGAGTCCGAATCGGGTCTCAGAATTTCCCCTAGACCCCACAATTTCCCCCTAGCCTAGGGAAAAAGTGTGAAATCTTGGAAGTTTCAGGCTCCATTAAAGTAATATTTATCCACGGGAAAGTTAAAAAAACAATGTGGTTTCTAAGTATTTCGAGTCGCTAAATTCTAATATCACATATGAATACAGCAACTCAAAATACGAAAAGATATCTGTTTTTTCGTGTAAAAATAAAATCTCCCTGAGACTTCAAGTTTTGCTAAGTTATACTCTACAATTTTAGTTAAAAAAATTCATTATTGAGAAAAAATCTTGGGGAAATTTGATTTTATTAATTTAGTCAGCTGTACTAGTTGATCCATGGCCTTAAGGTAGTTCATCCACAAAAAATATACTTTGGGCAAAAATAGATAATTTTGCTTTTAAGAATAGCAATATTATTATTGATGGACTAATTTGAAAGAGAAAAGATTATTTTCTATTTAAAAAATTTGAGATACAGAAAAAGAATTTAATTAATAAAATAAATTAGGTGAGTTTGAAATTTTTGCAGACGACTGGCAATCGAAATACCTGGGCTCGAATCCCAGCGCAGTCGAAAGCCTCCTTTTTTGCACAGAAAGATTTTCAAATTCTTTAAATATTTTAATTAATAAAATTTATTTTTGCCACAACTTTTTTTCTTATTGCTTCTTAACAAATTAAAAGAAATTATGCGATTCTAATAAATCACTAATCATTTTTCAGAAAAAAGATTCTCCACAACTTCACCGTTTCCAATTTTTGAAAATAAATTCTTTAATGGCTGAAACCATTTAAAAAAATATTTCTAAAACGTAATTCTTATGATCAAATTGCTGAATTTTGATAATAATTTATTCACTTTCAAAAATTTGAAATAGCTAAGTTGTAGAGAATATTTTACTTGAAAAATTCGTAATTTATTATAATCGCATAATTTATTGAAATTTGGTAAGAAGCGATAAGAAAAAGAGTTGTGATAAAAATATAATTTATCAATAAAATTATTTTTCTGTTTCAAATTTTTTTCATGGAAAATAATCTTTTCTTTTTAAAAATAGCCCTCCAATAATAATATTGCTATTCTTGAAAACAAAATTATCTATTTTTGCCTGAGGTCTAATTTTCGTGGATGAACTATACCTTAATTCACGTGATCCGATTGATCTATGGTATTGAAAAATAAAAAATTTAAAAATAAAATGTTACAAATTAAAAAGTTAAAATTGTAAATTGAAAATAAACTAAATAAACTGTAAATCCTTGAAACCAAAGAATTTGAAATGTGAACATTTTTTAAAAAATCATCATAACAGCTTGAATTGAGAAAACTTTTCTTTTTCAAAGTTTAATATATCTCGTCATCGAGTAGGAATCCGGGTGTAGAAAGTGATGAATGCTCGAAAGAAAAAAGGCGAGTCTCTGAAAGGGCAACCGACTTTAGATGCCGCAGCCTTAAAGCAACCGCTTGCTGACAAGACGAGGATGCGTAACCTTTATAGTGGTAATATTTTTCAGTGGGGGTTGTGTGCCATAATTGCATAATATTAACACAGCAAGGTGATGCCATGCCGTGTGCATGCTGGGTTATAGATAGAGGTGCTTAAATCATTCTGCACTTGCTGGTTAGGCTTATGCCTATGCCTATGTCTATTATGCATGCATAAAGTCGTGCAAAATAACGGCTTCTATCGCTGAGGAGAAGGTTGAGGTCTGAGTTCGAGGCCGGCTCCCTCACTTTCCCACACTCGTTTGCCTTTCTATGTCTCAGACGAATGCACTTACACAGAAAGGAAAATTAATGAAGATAATTATATTAGTTTTTTCAAAAGTAGGATAAAAGCTCCAATTCGCATTATTAAATTTTCTACAATTTTTTATTTCTCAAATTTTCTAGGCTTTATTGAAAGGAATTTCAAGGATTCTTCATTTTTATGAAATTAATTAAATTGCATATAAAAATTCTTAAAAACCTTGAAAAAATTGTTAGAAATATAATAAATACTGTAAATTGGAATTTTTACCATATTTTTATGGGATATTATGATTTTATGTTATTTTTTCTTTCCGTGTAGAAGCGAATTCATGGGTTTGGCTTTAATTGGTTAGGCACTTGCGCAAGAAAGGTGCGTATGAGGTACTAGCACTTACGCCTGTAAACTGCTCTCAGTAAATATACAAACTTTCCTAAGTTTAGATGCTTTCTTGAACTTTCTTGAAAAACCTATCCTGCAGGTTTTCGTCCATCAAAAGTCAAGTTTCGAGGGACCTTTGAAATTTTTTTGTATTCACTCCTTTTCATATTAAAGTTTCCATAGCTATCGCTTTTATTTAAAGTTAATTTGAATTTTATTTTCAAATAATTTGAATTTTATTATTAAAATTCCATTGATCATTAAAAAATATGAGCTGTTATGAATTATTTACATAAAATACTTATCGACTAAAATCCTAGATCTTTCTCAGAAATTCATTTTGAAATGAGCTTGATTTACAAATGTTAAAAAAATAATTAAAAAAACGTTAATGATTACGAAAATAAATAATTGTGTTGAAATTAAATTTTTAGTTGTAAAATGGAAATAATGCTATAAATAAAATAAAATAATTCATTTAGAGATATAAATTGAAATAAAATATAAACTTCATGTTTGAGAGCAAGTTTATAAAAAACTTATCAAGCAAATGTGAAAGAAGTGCAAGAAAGTTGAAAGAAAAAGTAATTGAACGCCAATAACGTCATTAATAACTTGAATTTTATACATAATTCAAATTATAAAAACATGAATCCATAATTAGTGTCATAAAAATATCGAACCTTGAAAAATTATTATTTCTGATTAGCTACATTTAAACGCAAAAAGTAGACTCATTTAATTCATATTATCAAAATCTACAAAACAAAAAAATAATGTAACATACCGATTTGTATCTTTGAGGCCAGAATTTGATACATACCTGTAACAGAAAAAAGGAACATTTGATAAAAAACATATTATAAATTTATTTATAATCGTGATTAACTAATCATCCTCTTTTCAGGAAGCTTAAAATAAGTCAAATAGCTCATTTCTTTAAAAGTCCCTACACTCATTTTTGAATCATTACACGAGTAAATTACATTTTCCAATTTCATTTTATTGTCTCAATAAAAGTTGCAACACTTCGTATACATCGCAATCGAGAATTTTATTTAGAAAGGTAACTGAAATCTCACGGATTACTTCACGGGGAAATTACGTTAAGTCCTGGGATATAATTTTAAAATAATATATGTATTATAGAATTATGCTCACAGTTGGTTTGCAGCACAAGCTCGAAACGCCATTAGGATAATGTGTGCTCTAAGTATAGGTAATTTGAGGAAAATGATAAAATAGTAACATAAGTAGAAGTGAATAGAATTGAATTCTTCATTTTTATATTCCAATAAATATATTTACTTTCACTTGAGTTAAATATGTTTTTTCATAATAGGATCTTGTACCTTTAGTTTAAATCTAGTTTATCTAGTTTTAAAGTAAGTATGTGAGAGAATTAAATAAAACTTTTAGACAAGGTCTGGGGACGTAAAAGTGAATTTATATATTACAGTTGTTACAAACATGTTCCGTTATCATTTACCAGTCTTTTTTTCTATTTCTGTTGAAAAATAGGTAAGAAAATTTGAAACTCGTAAAGATGCGTGCCAAAACGGCGTCCCTGAATTCTTCGACAGATCGTTTTACGCAATGTCTTAAAACCACGGATAATAGACCTTTTATAATGTAAGCAGACTTCGTGGTTCGCATAGCACATTCTCGCGTAATCGGGCGACCACGTAGAAACATCATTTCCTTTCACAAAACATTTTACTCTACGCCTTTTCTATAAGAAATAAGAATTTTTCCAGACTTTATAGCCATTTTCAAAATAGAAAAAATCTGACCGCTTTGCGGGCACATTCTCATCGCTCGCGAGTTTGAGCGTGCCTAGGGCGCGCGATTCGATTGTCGCGCTTCGCGCTCCGAAATATTCAAATGTCGCGCTTCCGCTCGGTCTCATATTCTTCGCATATACATATAAGTTTATTTCTCGTAATTTGATACTGAAGCTCAAGTCAATTTTATAAGATTGAAGATGTAAATTACATTTTCACAAAGTTACTAAATTCGTTTTTGATTTTAAATGAAAATGGAAATTCAATTTACTTAAGGCTCCATCAGCCTTAAGGAAAAAACACATCCTCTTCATGACACTCGCGCTTCGCGATCGATTTTCTGTATACATTTCTGTAACTTTCTAATAGTTTACGTAACTCAAAAAAATGTAGCTTCTTTCAAATATTTGTAGATGGGAAAAAATTCGTAGACTGTTTTTAAGCAAACGATTTTTTATTTTAAGGCCATGGATCAACCAGACCACGTGGCCAAATACCTGTAAAAGTTCATGTAAGATAATTTTTTCATTTTACAAAATAATTTCCTTGAAATTCGGAAAATACAACAGAAGATGATATAGAACGTCTGTCAACTTCGTTTAATTGAAAATTTCGCGAAAATGTTTACAGTTACCTGTAATTATCGATACATTTTCTATTTTTTTTAAAACTTTTAGTAAAATGAAGTTAACAGACGTGCTTTATTGTTTTTTGTTATATTTACCACATTTTCAGAAAGATGTTTTGAAAATTAAAAAATGTTGTATCTCACATATTTTGGTTAAAAAATGGAATTTTTTATTTTCAATATTCAAAATCAAAACATCAAATTTACACTTCATCAAAAAATGTCCTAATGAGAATTTGTAGGCCTCATTCAGGAGAATAATTTTCCATCTCAACGTTTTTTTCGTATATCACATATTTTGTTTAAATAATGAAATTTTTGAATTTTAATCGTATTCTTTGAAATTTAAATGAAAAATATACGTTTTATCAAAAACTATGTCAGACAAAATTTGTAGAACTTATTGGAACGAATAATTTTGCAAACTTACATTTTTTTCGTATTTCACATTTGTTAAAAAATTGAATTTTGGATTTTCATAGTATTTTTTTAAATCAAAAAGAAAAATATACATCTTGTAAAAAAATTTTCCGGTTCAAACTGGTAGATCTTTATGTAGTAAAAAATTTTGTATCATAACTTTTTTTTCGTATTTCGTATAATTTAACTGGAAAATGGAATTTAAATATTGACTTTATTCAACTTTTGTAAAAACCGTTTTTTCTGACTCAGGGGATCTCAAAACGTAAAGATTTGATGAAAATTGCGAAAGTGATTTTGTCTAAGAAGGAAATATCTAAATTCCATTTTCCAGTTAAATTATACGAAATACGAATTAATTTTAAAAAATACTATTGAAAATTCAAAATTCAATTTTTTAACAATAATATGTCTGCCGTACAAAACAAAAGAACCGTTAACTGCATTTTGATTGAAACTGAGAAAAAGGTCAAAAACTTTTTTTTATCAAAAAATGTCGATTTTTGTAAAGTAGCTCACTTCCCGAAATATTTCCCAATAAAGACAGTGTCAGTGTCCATTGATGCTCTTTCACTATGACGTATTCACAAGCGTTTCCAAAATTTGTGTTAATTAGCGTTTTTTTTCGAATACGATTTTTAATTCAGTTGGTCTTTTCATTCTTTGCATTGCTCTAATAAAAAAACTAATGCGTTATTTTTTCAAAATTTCAAGTGCAGTTAAATGCAAAATTTCTTCAATATTCTACACTCTAAAAACAAGTGTGTTAATTTTACACGTGAATCACGATAGTAACTTCTTAGGCATTTGAAGTGTGTATTTTTAACACACATTTTGGGTACAAAACGTTAAAGTGTTTGAAAATTAAACGTTACGTTTGTAATGTGTATTAAAAATACACACTTCAAATGCCTAAAAAGTTACTATAGTATTTCACGTGTAGAAGTAACACACTTGTTTTTAGAGTGTAATGATATAAAAAACTCATTTTCGTCAAAAATGCCAGTTAACGGTTCTTTTCCTTTGGACGGCAGATGTGAAACACAAAAAAAATATAAGATTTTCAAAATTTTTCGTTTCAATATAAAATCTACAAATTTTGTCTGACATAGTTTCTAAAAAAACGTATATTTTTCATTTTAATTTCAAAGAATACAATTTATTAAAATTTTAAAATTCCATTATTTAAACAAAACATGTGAGTTAGACTTCTACATAAAACGAATAGCTTCTCATATGATGAGAATGTAAAAAAATGCTAAATTAGTTATCAAGAAGAAATGATATAAGATAGGAATAAGGTACAAATAACCAACTATATCGGTGTATAAAATCTAATGAGAGTTTAGCTTACAGCATATAATAATAAATTCTTAAGTGTTCCCAACATCAAAAATTTTAACTATTTTAAAATCATCAAATTTAATAGAAAATATTTGTATCCTTCATAAATATACTTTCCTCATATTAAATCAAATCCTCCGAGACGAAATCGTAATTGGAGAAAGTTGTCCCGTTTTAAAACCACTAATAAAGCAGTAATTGTAAAGAGAGATATCTAATTAGAAAATGTATGACGTTAATCGTAAACTGTGTAAAATGTTAACAAACTTGGTTTATTTATCTTTAAAATATAGCGCTGCATTAAAAATATATGTCAGAGCTAGTAGTCATAATATGCAAATATCAAGTCTATACTCTCTAAATCTGAATCAGTCAAATTTTCACCGATTAAACCAGTAATTTGCATTTTCACTGATTAAATCAGTGGAAAAATATTTTTCACTGTTAAATCAGTTGTTTTTCACTAAAGTAATCAGTGAAATTTGACTGATTTACAGTAACCTCTTTTTATCTATTTGAATCATTCAAATTTCACTGATAATCAGTACATTTTTACTGATTCAGATTTAGAGAGTATACAAAATCTTCGTGAGTAAATTTCCACATTGTAATGTTAATGAAATTAAAAGTGTTCACACACGCCAGGTGCTCTTAAAACTCGGTCTAATCGAGTCTATCACGTTATGAATATCGCGATAAAATATTATTCTAACTAGCGAGCGAATCAACGAGACTTCAGGTGAGAGGAGACTCTTAAAGGCCCTGAAACGAATTCCTTCGAAGTTGACCATGATCCTGGTACTTCACGTGTGAACGGTAAATATCAACTTGAAGAATTCAAATAAAATTAATCAGCATTAAAAACTTTTAAAATGAGCACAATGATATTAAAATATTGCTATTAACTAAAATGAAAATATGTAAAAATGAAGATATCAATGTTAATTGAAAGGAAGATAATTAAATTTTTTGATAAAATAGAAGTTTTAGTCAGATCTCTCTATTTTTATATCTACTGAAAGCAAAAACGATGACTCCATGGTTAATAATAGCCATAATAAGACCAATTCGTCCGTCAATGTCAGTGACTCTGTCCAATGCGAAATAGCATAAGCAGAAGGTAACAGGTACGTTGAGGACAATGCTCTCCACCAAGGATATCCACTCTCATTATAAATACGAATGTACGATTCGATACGTAAAAACAGCTCTGAACGTGTCTTTTTTCACCAGGACCTCGAAAAACTTAATCGCTTCAATTATTTTTTACTTTCTTATTTGAATTTAAAATAAAAATGTTTCTTTAGTAATAACTGAAAACCAATTTGAATTCTAGATTTTATAATGAAGCTTGAAAAAGATTTTAGATTTAGAATTTTACCAGCAATTTTTCGCCAATCAAATAAAATAATTCCTAAATCCGAAAGAGTAAAACTCACTGATTCACAGTGAAGAGCCACTGTTTCGAATCTTATGAGTCTTCAACATAGAAATCAGTGGAATTTACCTTATTCGACGAGGGAAACTCACTAGTTAATCAGTGAAATATACTAATCAAGAGTGAAATTCGTTGTTCAACCAGTAAGTTTCCTTAGAGATATCAGTTAAATTCCACTGATTCTATGTGGAAGAAAAAGAAAATATGATTTTTAATTTAGACTTTTACCAGCGCTTTTCGCACATCAAATAAAATAATTCCTTAATCCGAAACAGTAAAACTCACTGATTCATAGTGAAAAATGACTGTTTCGAATCTTATGAGTCTTCCACATAGAAATCAGTGGAATCTACCTTATTCCACGAGGGAAACTCACTAGTTAATCAGTGAAACATACTCATCAAGAGTGAAATTCGTTGTTCAACCAGTGAGTTTCCCTAGTGATATCAGCTAAATTTCACTGATTCTATGTGGAAGAAAAAGAAAAGATGATTTTTAATTTAGACTTTTACCAGCGCTTTTCGCACATCAAATAAAATAATTCCTAAATCCGAAGGAGTAAAGCTCACTGATTCACAGTGAAGAGCCACTGTTTCGAATCTTATGAGTCTTCCACATAAAAATAAGTGGAATTTACCTTCTTCCACGAGGGAAACTTGCTAGTTAATCAGTGAAATATACTAATCAAGAGTGAAATTCGTTGTTCAACCAGTGAGTTTCCTTAGAGATATCAGTTAAATTTCACTGATTCTATGTGGAAGAAAAAGAAAAGATGATTTTTAATTTAGACTTTTACCAGCGCTTTTCGCACATCAAATAAAATAATTCCTAAATCCGAAGGAGTAAAGCTCACTGATTCACAGTGAAGAGCCACTGTTTCGAATCTTATGAGTCTTCCACATAAAAATAAGTGGAATTTACCTTCACTGATAGAAAGGAATGGCTGTTACAACGATATTTATGATTAATTTAACCTTACCTTATTGCTGGCATAGATACAGCAATATGAGATTTGTATTTTAACCATCCGAATATAACTGAATAAATATGAACGAATTAACCATATTATTGGTTGCTATGGAAAAATGTATTGTTCGCCTTCCCATATTATATTTCTGATTCGACCAGTTTCACTTACAATATTTTGATTTCTGTATTTAACATCCTGCGTTGTTCAGAGAGACATATTATTTTATAAATACAATTATAAATTCCCAACCTACAACTGAATGGCTAAAACTCCCGAACCATTTCTATCAGTGTTATTCCACGAGGGAAGCTCACTAGTTAATCAGTGAAACATACTCATCAAGAGTGAAATTCGTTGTTCAACCAGTGAGTTTCCTTAGAGATATCAGTTAAATTTCACTGATTCTATGTGGAAGACTTATAAAATTCGAAATAGTGGTTTTTCATAGCTTCGTATTTTTTATGTCAGTTGATCTAATAAAAAATTAGAATTATGTACCATCAATATGCTATAAAGAGCTTTACACAATCTTTCTTAACAAAAGACATATTGCTGATTATTATTCATATTTAAAGTGAATATCTACTAATGATGTTAGAGAACTTGGACATAAGTATCCTTGAATGCTTCCGCAATTTTTTTTTACACCTTAATAGTATACACCGCAGTACAGTTTAACGTCTGCCGGTGTCTGTGTGATTAGACGTGTTGAGAATTCTTTCGAGCACGAAGTATGATTATTGCGCCATCTTTTTTTTTGCCGGTTAATCTCAATCTTAATACGATTCTTTGTATCGGTTACGGAGAAACCGAGTAAACGCTTGAACGCAACTACAAAAGAAGGAATTGTGTTTTAAGATGTCAAAGCTGTACTACAGAAAAAAGAGTTAAAAATTAAGCAGATTTAATTAATAATCCCAATTTTTTAACTTTTAACTTGTAGATAGATAAACGAAAGTATCTTTAGTAAAACTTTTATAAAAGGCGATAAATCGTTCGAAAATATTTATAAATTCTATTGGCTCGAAAAAGAATCCAGAATCACAAGAATGGCGATTAACATAAACGTAATTTTTATAATTTTTAATTTTTAATACACAAATTTCTTAAACTCAATAATTAATTGTTTAAAAAAAATTATATTGACTTTTAAATTCACAAGCTTCCTAATTTCGATATTCTTTTAATTCAAGTATAGTTGCTCCGCGGAAAAAGAGGCCTTTATGTATTTTTAAGCTAAAAATTTTGAGTTTTTTGGGCATTTATTTGACATTTTTTTGACTTTGAATAACTTTTTTGTTTCTTAACCAATTGCCATGATTCTTTCTTTATTTTATTCCTTACAATGTGTAGCAACTTTAAACATATGGAAAATAAGGTGACATGACTTAAAAAACAGTTACAAATAAAATTAAAAAAAAAATAAAAATATTCCAAAATAAAAAAAAAATTTGTAGTTATTTTTTTTAGCTAAAGGTAACTTTTAATTTTATTCATTTTTCCAAGAAAAATAAACAGATTGGCAAAAAAATCAAAATTGTACCAATTCAAGGTGGCAGATCCCCTTAAAGCCTTTTCTCCTTGAAATATTCAAATTTTAGAAGCCTTTCGTCACCTTAGATTTGAAATGTAAATTTCTTAACTTATGAAAAATTGAGCCTCAAGGGGAAATATGTGGGGGACAGACTGTGATCGCAGTAAGTGGAATAAAGACTTCTTTTCTGGCATTCATAGTAGACCGTTAGATAAAAGAAACACCTAGTGTTTTTCTCGAGGAAATGGCGTGGCCAAGTAGGAGGATAAACAAAGATGGCTGATAAAAGAAAGAGTGACGTGAGAACTAGGAAGGAGGACAATAATAATGACGATGCAGATGGAAATGGTAAAGAAGAGTAGTGTTCTTAAGTTCTCGAGAATTGGGGTTCAAGTAATATAACCGAGAATATTACTGTAATTTAAAAGTTCCAAAAGAATTTAAGAATATTTATATTTAAATTAACTTTTTAATAATAATTTATTACTTTCAATAATATTAATTATACTTTCAACAACTATGATGAATATTTCACATAAAATAATATACCAGTCATTGCAATACCTCTATTTGCAAATGGTGTCAGAATCTCCATCATAAGTCATTTTTTTTTAATTTCAGTGGCACTGACCCTAATGTTTTTCTCATTTTTATTTCAGATAAGTATTTAAAAACGTAATCAAATAAATGTGAAATTATTATTGTATTGTTGCAACATATTTTTGAATAAGACACATGTCTTTAAAATTTTTACGACTCATTCTTTGTTATATTTATCAATATTTTTGGGTATGAAAAGCACTCTAGCTAAAAAAACAGCTGAATTTTTAAAAAAAATATATTATGGGATATTTTTTTTTTTTTATTTGTAACTTTTTTTTCAGTCATGTTACTTTATTTTTCATACCCAAAAAGTTGTTACACATTGTAAGTAGCAAAATAAAAAAGAATCATGACAATTAGTTAAAAAACAAAAAAGTTAAAAAATGTCTAAAAAATGCCAAAAAAACTCAAAATTTTTATTTTAAAAATACATAAATGATTCATCGCCTTAAGAAAAATAATTTAAATTTTTACGCAGGATAATAATGTTCTATAATTTATTGAAATTGTTGAAGAGAACAAAGAGTCTAGTATTTCATTTGAAAAATGTAAATTTCAACAAATGCACAGAAAATTTAATCTTTGGTTATATTCTCGTTCTCGGTTATATTACCCGAGTAATATAACCCACTAACAGCACTAAAGAAGAGCGAGACCAGAGTATTCTACATGTACAACCTGTTTCACTATTCCACTTGTTTTACGGCGTGGCAACGATAAGCGTTCGCCATTACAAAACGCATTTTACATCATGCTCACAATCTCACCACTCTGGCACAACAACTCACCTCTTCAAAAACAGCCAGCGGTTCCCCGTTTTATGTGCAATAAAAGCGTCAATGCGTGGGTTCAATCATTTTCTCGGACTCTGCAGATCAAAGTTTAAAACTTACCATTTGTTAAATGGTCCTTTCGAAAAAAAACTTTTCAATTTTCTCATCAATAATAAAATATTAAATTCTTCATCAAGAAAACAATCAATTTCCCAAGGTGGAAAAATACTGATTATCTTTTCAGTGATCTTAAATGACGATTTTTTTAATTCTATACTACATAACTTAATCCCCTTTTAAAATAGTTCATAGACTCTGATCGAGTTCGCTTGACCTGTTTAAGAAATATCAGTGAAACCGATTCATATTCGTATACTCGATAACTCTCGATAGAATTATCAGATTGAATTGAACTTGGGCACACTTTATTGGAGCCGAAAACGTAAGGACAAGTTCGTTAATCAGCCATATTCAACCAAAATTGAGGAAACTAGACCATTTTTTGTGTTTTCGAAAAAATCAAAAATTCTAATACTGGTTTTTGATAGTGCTCATAAATCTCTACAAATTATCTTCATAACATTCTTTGATTAAACCAAAATTATGTTAAAACTTGAAAAAAGTTACACGAGATATGAAAAAAAGTTATCATACAAAATTATTTTCTACATTAAGATCTACAAATTTGAATTGCAAATTTTTTTTCAGAAGATGTATATTTTTCTTTTTAATTTAAAAAAATACTATTGAAAATGAAAAATTCAAATTTTTTAAACAATAATATGTGAAATACAAAAAAATTTAAGAATGCAAAGTTGTTCGTTTTGAAAAGATCTACAATTTTTGTCTCACACAGTTTCTGATAAAACATAGATTTTTCGTTCCAATTCCAAAAATACGATTAAAATTCAAAACTTCCATTTTTTAGACAAAATATATGAGATACAAAAAAACGTTTAGATGGAAAATTATTTGCCTAAATGAGGTCTACAAATTCTAATCAAGACATTTTTGGACAGGATGTATATTTTATGTTTTGATTTTAAATATTGAAAAAATTCCATTTTTTTTCACCAAAATATGTGAGATACGAAATAAGCGTTGTTCTGAGAAATCGTTTCCTTAAATAAAGTCTATGATTGTTTTTCCTTTTTGAGAGATTTGGAAGAAAATCAATTATTTTAATCATGTAATTTATTAAAAAGTTACTGAAATGTATACAGAAAATCGAGCGCGAAGCGCGAGCGTCATGATGAGAATGTATTCCTTAAGGCTGATAGAGCTTTAAGTAAATTAAATTTCCTGTTTCACTTAAATTCAAAAAGAAATTTAGTGACTTTGAGAAAATATGTAATTCACATTATCTGTAATATTATTATAAAATTGGTTTGAGCTTCAGTATGAAATTATAAGAAATAAACTTAAATGTATGCGAAAAGCATAAGATCAAGCACTAAGCGCGAGGTCCAAAAATAACGGAGCGCGAAGCGCGACGATTAAATCGCGTGTCCTAGGCGCACTTAAACTTGCGCGCGATGAGAATGTGTCCGCGAAGCGGACAGATTTTTTTTTGTAAAATTGATCAAATTCATTTAGTTTGAGAAATGTAAATATTTTAATTCCATATTCAATATTTTGTGTGTAAACGTGACTTGCAATTCTTTGGTAATAGTAAACTTCAAGAAATAATTGTACAGACGAATTAGATTTTACCTGCTTATCAACTGTTTTGAATCGTTTTGAAATCGTTATATGCACTGAAAAAAATATTTAGTAAAACCAACTACTTCGGTTTGTAAAATATGTCACAGCTATTTTATTAGATAGCACAACAACTGTTTTTGTTGATGTTACTATCTAATTGTTATCGCAAGAACTTGGGTAGTAACACCAACTAAAAAAGTTGTTGTGCTAACTAATAAAATAGTTGTAGTATATTTTACAGACCGAAGTAGTTGGCTCAACGAAACATTTTTTTTAATGTACATTGATTTCTTAAAATTTTGCTTTTGTTTTTCATAAAAATGAGAAGAATTAAATCATGGTGATTTAAAAGTATAATTTCAAACTGTTGTGCAGTTTGTGATGAAAAAAATGTCAACAATTATCATCCTTTGTTACATTTTGAAAAACAATAATTAAAAAAATTTTTCTCCTAAACAATTCTGATCTAAGAAAGTTTCTATCGACTTTAACCAAAATAAAACAGATTTAATGATAAACTTAACATTTTTTCAAAGTTGGAATTACTATTTTAATCATGTACGGATGAAAAAATCCATCAGTTTCTATTTAAGATATTGGAATAGTTTTTAATACAACAATTCTCAGTTATGTCGGAAATAAATAGATAAATATATATATTTTAGTTGTCCTGACAAAATATTTTGTTGTCCCAACAAAAAATTTTGTTTAAGTAACAAAATTTGATTGATATAGCAAAATGTTTTGTCGGCACAACAAAAGAATTTTGTTAGCTAAATACTAGCAAAAAATTTTTGTTGATTTGACAAAACTGTTTTTCAGTGTAGGAATACATGAAAATAGTCCCGGCCACAAAACGGACCGACTAATCGGATTTTGTAAATTTTACTAAAAATTGTAATCATTGCTACTCGGTTAATCTAGTTGTAAGGACTAAGGTGTTTAGATGATACAGAGTAAAAAAACACAATTGTGCCCCTTTTTCACAAAAAAAAAAATGGTTAACCATGACTAATACTTTCTCTCAGTGTAGGTTTCAATAGTGTTTCTTAATTGGGATTGAATATAAAGACATTTGATGTCCCCATCACCGTATTATCAATCAAGAATTAAAATTGTCCATTTTTTGAAAGTGCCATATCCAGTAAAGTTGGAATTTGTATGTTACATAATGCTCCATACGCGAGTGACTTATTCAGGTCAAGAGCTAAAATAAAACCACTTTTTGGATACTTGAAAGTCCTATGGATTTCGAAATTTTGACAAAGATACAGAATATTAAGATTTTCAATTTCGATTAATCATTATCCAACTAAACAATTATACACATTCTTCAAGAATTTTTTATATATCTAACTTGAATAATTGCATCTGTAGTTTTTTATACGACTCAATTTTTCATATTATAAAATAACAATAAATATAAAATAGAGTTGATTTGAGTAATGAGGATAAAAAAACAAAGTGCGAAATTTAATTCTTTTTGCAATTCTTAAAACTGCTGCTGAAGTGGACGTGGGAAAGGTCCTATTTTAACCTCTGAGGTCGGGGTATTTCACGGGCTATCCTGAGAAACGGTTTTTCTTTTTTTTTCATTTTTTTTTAAAGTTGAGTGAAATTCACTGAAACCGGTTACTCTGTATTCTTGCTGAGAACTAGAGGAACAGAAACATGTTGCGCCACCTGTCCTATGTGTATTGAACTGCACGTGACTTTCTACAAGTTCTACAGGTGGCGCTTACAACATCAAATTCCATTAAAGGAAAAACATTCAAAAGCAAAGACAACAACCAATCGATTCCTAATATTCACTAACTCACCTCTTTCATAACAACTATCCTACTTTTCATTGTGTATTGTTTAGGAGAAAAATGATTAAAAAAATAATACTAATTATATATAAGATAAGATAAGATTCAGAACTTTTAACAAGAAGAAACGAAAGTATGCTTGATGTGTGTTAAAAAGTGAAAAGTGGGTCAAGAATCGAACAGGTGAAACTGATAGATGTCGGTGGACGAAAAAGTTGCATGTTTCGAGAAATATAATTACTTGTTAACTGGACTTAAAAGCGAGTTTCAGCGATTAAACTTTGCGGAGGCGACACAAGGCAAAAATAATGATAACCCTTCGATCGAGAAAAGTTTCCGTAGCAATGGCGTGCTTCTTGGCGACGGCCAGTCCAATGAAAACAAAGACATCGCGAGGGCGAAATTAATGACACTTCGGAATAAACTTTTTTTTAACAATATTCTTACGTTTATTTATAAACTGTAATAAGCGCCACTCGGAATCAAATATTTTGCTATTAAGTTTTTTTAATTCTGAAAGTCATAGATCTTAGTCTCCTTATTATAAATAAGGGAGAAAAGGGTAAATATTCAAGTTAAATTACAAAATATCACAAACAGGGAAGATCCTTTTCAAGTATCCTTTCCTAAATTGAGTAATTCCTTAAGCAGGTATTTTATAGATTTTAAGCTTTAGAACCGTGATTTTAATTGCATTTTCAAATTTCTTTCGTTAAAACTTTCAATAAAAGAATTCAAACTAAAAATGTTTTTAAGGGAATTCGCCACCTTTAATTGGTATATTTTTTTGACATTTTCCAAGAATGTTATTCTTTTATTCTCTATACTTTTCTGAGTATGTGTGTAAATTTTCAAGGCAATCTGATTTTTTTATATTGGAAAACTGAATAAAATTAAAAGTTACTACGATTTACAAATAACGTGTTTTTAGCGGAAATTAGCTTTTTACACAAAATAGTTTGTTTATTTATTTACTAATATTTCTGAATTATTAAATTTTTAAAGAATTGGAAATCTTTCTGTGGAAAAAAAGACGCTTTCGACTGCACTGGGATTCGAGCCCAGGTCTTTCGATTGCGGGTCGACTGCTCTAAGCACTGAGATATCATTTCTGAATTATAGGGAAAATAATATATAACATACGGTCAAAAAAAAAATTTCTTTGAATTAAAGAAAGTTTTGTTAATTCAAAAAAATGTTCTTTGATCCAAAGAAACAGATTTTTTCACATTAAAGTAAATTTGTTTGAATAAACAAAACTTTCTTTAATTCAAAGAAATCTTTTCTTTGACTGTATATCAAAGAAATGTTTCTTCCATTCAAAGAAACTGTCTTATTAAATCATATACAGGGTGTCTAATAAATATGGCAACCCCTGGATAACTTCGCAGGATGGAGTTTTCTTGAAAAACTTTTCCTACAAAAGTTGTAGGAAATCAAGCGAGGCATCGGATGAAGACCTTGAAATTGACCTTCACCGTGATCTTCAGGGTCATTTAAAGGTCAACTCGGAGAATTTAAATGGGGACCACTGTTTTGAAGTTCAGATTCGGAAAGAGCAGAAAATTTAACGTCCAGAGACATGGCTATGCTTGGGGTCAGAATCCGAGGTCAAAACCAGTTGTTCCCATTTAAATTTTCCGAGTTGACTTTCAAATGACCTTGAAGATCACGGTCACGGTTAATTTCAAGGTCTTCATCCGATGCCTCGCTTGATTTCCTACAACTTTTGTAGGAAAAGTTTTTGGATATTTTTATTTATTTTATTTTATTTGTAACTTTTTTTCCAGACATGTTACGTTATTTTCTATATCAAAAAAATTGCTACATATTGTAAGGAACAAAATAAAAAAAGAATCATGACAATTGGTTAAAAAAAAAAAGTTATTCAAAGTCAAAAAATGTCCAAAAATCGTCCAAAAAGGTCAAAATTTTTAGTTTAAAAATACATAAAAGTGCTGGAATTCTTGAAAAAAACCAAATCCTTTCTAAATAATGGTACTAAACGTAAAAAAATTATATGGAAGGTCTAAACTCAAAAAATAAAAATATTAAAGGTGGATCCCCTTAACCCTCAAACGCTAGAACGTGTCAAAATGACCCGGGCATTCATTTTGTTGAGACTGCGGGTTATAAAAAAAAACATTTCGATAAGTTAATTTACACCAGAGATATTTGCGTTTAAACTTTGCCCGGATTATTTTGATCCGTTCTAGGTAAAACGTTACAAACAGGGGATTCAATCGCTTGAGGGTTAATATAATTTCAAAAATTGGATTACTTTAAAAGTTTTTATTTATAATATCTGAATCAGTCAGTCAGATCAGTAATCAGTAATCGGGGATTAAATATTTTGTTTTCTGTCACCAATGTAAGTCATAAGTTACATTGCAAATAACCATATTATCGAAGATCGAACGATGGCCTTTTACTTTCTTCTCTCTGAGCATAAATGAGGTATAAAATTCTTTGACAATACATGTGAGGAGTTTCGCTCACACTTTGAGGATTAAGATTACGTGTATAATCAGACACGAATACACTCAGATGAAAAATGCTCACGAACCGTTTAATTATCACGAGAACCGTCGCGTCGGAAGGTACGAGTCAGAAATCAAGCTTCTTATCTGACCATGATAAAGTGAACTACAGCAAGGTAAACTAGATTGTATTAAGTAAGGTTACTCGGCATTTTGTCAGAACTTAAAAATGCACCAACCTTGACATCTTTTAAAAAATTGTATTTCCTCTGAATCTTTCTAAATCGTCGTAATCATTCAATTTTCGGCTGATTATGTATAATGAAAGAAATATATTGTTCTGTGAGGAAAGGATTTTCTCAATCGATTGTTTTCATGCTGAGAGAGTCAATAAAGAGTTAACAAGGAAAGTACAAAGTACTCTGCACTTTTGTGATTCGAGTTGATAAAAGCAGGGAGATTAGACTTCATTTTACGTAATTTTCTGCCTTTCTGACAAATTTTATTTCTCGCGCACTTTTTTTTTCATTTATATAATACAATTATTGAGGGTTACCAGATATTCTGATTTATCAGGAAAATTCCTGATTTTTCAACGGTTTCTTGATTTTGGTACAAAATGTCCTGATTTATTTTAAAAATTCTGACTTTCCTCTTTTTCTACTTTTTTTGCGAAATTTTTTTCTACTTTTCTAATCTAATAAGTGAGTATACATTTTTTTATTGCTTTAATTCTTTCTCAATCATATTTACCATAAAATCTAGTGGGGGAAAGGAAGGGGCAAAAGTAATAGCCTTTTTTTTTTAGATATTCGGATTCAAAATTTTCAAGTGTCCTGATTTCCATCCCGACCCATCTGGTAACCCTAAAATTATTATTGAAAAGCTGTGTTCCAGAAATTGGTCTTGAACTCTTTTTTTTGAGATATAGATAGTTGAGGATTATATGACAATGTGTGAATATAAGAGCATAAAGTGTTGACCTAAATGCGGAGAAAATCTCATATGTTCTTGCGTTTTACGCATCGACGCGGTCACGTATAGAATATTAGCAAGTGAAGCAGCCTAGGGACATTTATCGACCACTTTTTAATTCAGATCAATGCACCATTATCATTGGCCCGCATCTCTGACGCAGTCCAAGAGCCTCATATGAACGCACTGTGAATCACGTGTCGAGCAATCGAACGAAAAAAAATAACTTAAAAAAATAACAACACTAGGCACGTGCTTTTTTCTATAGTAGATGGATTAACGCACAGAGTTCACTATGAAAAGATTGTTTAAAAACACTTTCACTATTTTTTTAGATTCAAGAAAAAATTATTAGGATAGTCCTGCTAAAGATCAGCTCTTTAGAAAAAAAAGTTTTTCTATGATTTAAAATTTGATATTATATTATCAGTCGTCTTTTATGAAAGACAAATCATGATTTTTAGCGAATAAAATTTAAAACTTACAAAAAATAATACTTTTAACAATGTGTTTTTAAATAAAATTTGTTCTTAATACCGCTTCTTAGAAGTTTTTTTAAAAATGATTGAATTTTTATAAATCATGGCTTATTCTTTTGAGGAAAATATTCTCTACAAGTCTACAGTTTGCAATTTTAATATTAAAGTTTCCAGAATCTAAAATCGTTAGAAGAATTTTTTAACAAGAAACATTTTTTTTTAAAAATCTTTACTTATTTTTAAAATTGATAACAGTAAAGTTGTAGAGAATATTTCCCTCGAAAAAATAGGCCATAATTTGTAAAAATTCAGTAATTTTTAAGAAATTAATAAGAAGCGATAGTGAGAAAAAATTCTATTACCAAAAATTTTATTAAAAGTATTCCTCTTCGTAGTTTTAATTTTTTTTCATAAAAAATAATGTTTTTTCTTTTATAAAACATGACTTATAATATCATTTCAAGTTTTAAAATCATAGAAAATCTTTTTTTCCAGAGACCTAAATTTTTGTCATAACTACCTTAAGAACAGAGATGTATTCTAAATTTAAAAACCAAAATTATTCATATTTTAAAAAACAACTTATTTTCAACAACTTGATTTTTATAAATTAAAAAAAATGTTTTTTCAACCAAAGTTTAATTTCATGAAATTATGTAGGTACTTTGAGGATTTTTATTCATGATATACAAGTATGAATGGATTTAAAAAACGTTTCTCAGAAATTCTCATTGCAGATGATAATTATTGAGAAACTTTCTCTTGAATACTTTCATCTCTTAGAATACCTGACAGTTATTAATCTCTCTGACCAGTATATATTATCTTTTCTGAAAGTTGAGGGAATAATTTCTTTAATTACTAATATTCAGATATAAAACGAAACAAGGATTGACAAAAACTACACCAATATTTGGTTTTTTATGTAATTTAGATCTTAATAACACTAGATAAACTTTTCTTAAATTATAAATAACTTTTGAAATAATTGATGTTTTTCGACTTATTTTAAAGGTAAATTTACATGAAGTTAAAAAAACGTGCCAAAAAATTATACTAATTTGTCCCTAGATTCTGAAACGGTTTAAACTTTTAAAAAAATGCGTTAAAATTCATACTTGAAAATTTATTCCTTCTTGTGGGTTATCACTTTTATGTATTTCTAATATCCTTTTTTTGAGTAGTAGAATTTTTTCAATTTTCACGCCCTTTTTGTTTTAAGTTTAGACCGTTTTAGAATCTAGGGAAAAACTAGTATTTATAATTTTTTCAGATTCTGAAAAAATCTAAGCTTAGAAAAAAAGGGGTAAAAATTTGAAAAATTCTAATACTCAAAAAAGGATTTTGAAAACACATAAAAGTTCGAATTTTAATGCCTTTTTCGTTCTAAATTTGGAATTTTTCAGAATATAGGAGAAAATGAGTATATTTTTCACGTGTTTTTCACTTTATACGTAGATCTACCTTTATAATGACTGGAAGAGTATCTAAAAACATCAATTATTTCAGAAGTTATTAATAATTTAAGAAAAGTTGGAAATTTTGACTTTTCTCACAATATCTCCCTCAAAAATTGACAAAAACACATAATCTTGAGGTCGTTTTATGTATATAATTCTGACGCCTTTCATGCTATTTTTAGGAAGAAATTTTTATATTTAAATTGTCAAAATGATGAGATTTTATGCGACGAACAAAAACAAAGTGAGTTTAATAATTTGGCAACCCACTCTATTACGTTTGCTACATTTTGAATTTATACAATTCTCGATCGTACCTATGATGTTACTCAGCATTTTTATTAGCTTCGAAACTGATTATTACTTTACCTTTTTTAATTTGAAAAGAATCAGGGCTTGTGTATTTCTTTCTAATCATTAGGACCGATCAGCCTTTTTGATTAAAACTGCCCGAAGCGGCTGCTGATATTTCGTTCCGCCTCTTGGCACGGAACCGCTTTCAAACTTTTGAGCACCGACTACTCATTCCCTTATTCGCGATCAGTGAAGCAATTCGCATCGTATCTCTTCGTGATCTAAAGTTTGGAAAGTACATCGCAAACTTCGACCTTGAACAATGCGTAATTGTGAGTTCGGTCCTGTAATTTTTTCGCGTCTGCCATCTCCGATCTGCTTGCCAGATAAGAGTCAATAATCGATACCACTTTATTTTATAGAGGAAAGAATATATACAAGAAATATACAAGGCTGTGAAGTTTAAAACTCACATTGGTAGGTGCAAATTTGGTCATTTATATCTGACTTGAGGAACATTTAGGCCCATTGTCCTATCATTGGGTTGAAATTTGTAACGTTTTTTTTTCGTTGTATGATCTCCAAAACAATAAAAAATATGCAGAATAGTAATTTTTGACAAAAACAACATTTTTTATAGTAAAAAAAAGAATTTTAACTTTGACAAAAACCATCTATTTATAAACGAATACGTCAAATTATTTCGCAAACTAAAAACCAGAGATACATATGGACTTTGCTTTTTGATTAAAGTTACATAGTGCTATAATAAAAAAAATATAAATTAAAAACTGAGATCGATGAGCGAAATTAAAATTAGCAAAGTATGACCAATGCAGCTTTTCTAATTTTGGTTTCAGACCGCTATCCCAATTTTTGATTTATTTTTTTTTATTGTAGCACTATGTGACTGCAACCGATAACCGAAGTCTATATACACGGAGAAAAATGGACTTCATAAGAATATGAACGACCAATAAAAAATGGGAATAATTACTAAAAGAGAAAAAAGAGTATTGAACAGTATATGACTCATTCCCAAACTGCGTGATTCTCTCTTCTGCTATTTAGTAATCATTCCTATTTTCGAGTAACCACTCCTTCTTTCCCAGTAATCATTTATATTTTTCTGATCTCCATTTTTCTCCGTGTATATATATGTATATGTTTTTTTAGTTTGCGTGATAATTTAACGTGCACTGAAAGAAATGTTTGGGATTTATCAGCCATATGAATATAGCTGAATGTTTTTACGTAATGCAACAAAATATATTTGACACTTAACCAAAAATACTGCTGCAATAGTAATTGATATGGTTGGAATACACATACAGGCTGAACTGATACGAGCAAACCTTGGTTTTCGGTAAATCTCCAATATAATGTAGGTCAAGGAACCACAATTATGTCTGTATCGTCGAATTTTTTTTTCAGTGTGTTAGTCCATAAATAGTTTGTTTTTCTCAAACTTCAAAATTTTTTTATTTACTATAAAAAATGTTGTTATTGACAAAAATCACTATTCTTCATATTTTTTATCGTTTTGGAAACCATACGATGAAAAAGAAAAAATTCGTCACACGAGACGTCACAAATTTCAGCCCAATTATCATGTCATAAGTACGTTTCAGCCAATCAGACGACTCACATAAAAATTCCCCTGATGCTCAATCAGTTTAAGCCTAAAGTGAGACTTTGTCCTTCTTCAATATATTCATGACCTTCATGACTATCTTTTTAATTATAATGAACCTTAACCTTAGTTATTGAACTTGAATCAACTCCTAAAAATAATTTTTTATTATCAAGTATCAAGTGAGTCTCGTGATCAAGAGAAATATTTTTTCTTCCTGTAAGATTTTTTAACAATAATGAATATTTTCAGTTAAAGTTCAGGGAGATAATAAAGAACATTGAGGGAGATTTTTATATTCTAATTAGCTTTGAGCAATTAAAAAAACTAACGTTTATTCTACCACAGGTTGAATTTTTCTAAGATTCAAAACCAATAGATGTCTACAGATTTCAGTGATTTGCCTTTTCACTGATTCATCAGTGAAAAAAATTATTTCAGTGAAAATTGACTGATTTACAGTAACCTCTTTTTAACTATTTGAATCAGTCAAATTTCACTGATAATCAGTAGATTTTGACTGATTGAAATTTAGAGAGATGTCTCGTAACTTCATCTAAAAATATTAATTATTGTAAAAAAATCATGGATGAAATTAAAATACTTTTTTTCACAGAAAAAAAGAGTAATATTGTTGAGCCATCTTGACAATACGTTCGATAAATTATTTCTTATAAACAGCGAGTGAAAATGTAGAGTGCATAAAAATGTCATCCCGTCGAGAATAAAAGCCAAAGTATATGGTATGAATACCATTTTTTTAAAACTATTGATCGCTGCATAAAAATATGCGCAGCTAAAAAAACATATTTTCTTTTATTATCAATCCACAAATTTTGTCTGGAGGTTATTTGCGCAAACTTAATACCTTCGATGATAATTTAAAATTAATAATTTTGTTCGTTTAACTGGACAGAAATATTATGCAAGTTATGAAATAAAAATCGAGTTTAGTCGATTCCTAAAAAGTGACCATATTGACAATTTCTATTTCTGTATGAATCTTGCTCGATATTATAATTTTATAAATAAACCAGAAAAGAATATATATTGAGAATGGTGCAAAATATTTTTTCCTTTTTTTGCACATAACAAGAGGACGGAAGCCAGTCGTCGATCTGGGTCAGACACGTTGAGTCGATAGGAGGTGATAACACACCAACTGATTACAAACCAACGACCTACATCAACTTGAGTATTACACATACGTTTACAACTGCGGCGACATATGTATATATGACATAATGGCACATTCAGCTCGTGACTTTGTAAATATAACTATAAAATACTGGCAGAATATAAAGATCTTTAAATATCTTTATCAAGGTTTTAACATTGCTCAACATAATATGTGTGCAATAGTTTTAATTTCGTTTCAACTAATGGGGATAGAATTTTGAACACATGTAATTGCATAAAGCCTTAAACATGTGTTTTAATTTAAAATTTTATACTTGATAGCCTTAAAGCCATAATTTATACAACGTACACTATTAAAAATCTTATTAATTTTAATAAACTTTAATATACAAGTGGTAAATTAATATTAATAATTTTTCAATCAAAATATATTAAAATCAACAAATATTATTAAAATATATTTTGTAATTTCTCAAATAAAACATAAAAATTGATTACTATAAATAATTTATTTTATTATTAATTTATCATTAATATTTATATCAATATATTATTTTAAACTAATTAGTTGAGTTTGAAATTTTTGCCTCTGCCTACATTATCGGGCAATCGAAAGACCTGGGCTCGAATCCCAGTGCAGTCAAAAGCGTCTTTTTTTCCACAGAAAGATCTTAAATTCTTTAAATTATTTCAAATTTGATAAAGTATCAATAAAAAAATGTAAATAAAATAAATAAAAATTTATTTTCAATCTTTGAATCTATTAAATAATTTCATATAATTAATTACTATTATTTTAATATATATTTTACATATATATTTAATTGATACAAAATAGAGGTCAATTATTGTTAATGATTTTATTGAATTATTCCAATTAATTTATTGAATTATATTATATACATATAATTTTATAAATAAAATAAGGAAATAATAAAATGACATGTGTATTAAAATTGAAATGAAAGTTTGTATTTTTTAAGATGGAAGTATTTTAAATTTAATATACATTACTAGAATTTCTAACTTGTATATTAAAATCTATTAAAATTAATAAGATTTTTAACAGTGGAACAAAAGGAATTTTAGCGCACATATTTGAATAAAAAGTTATAAAAATATAAATCACTCTTTCCCGGAATCCTCTTTGAATTATGAATATTTGTTCTCAGATTAAAAGAGTCTTATAGAAATGAATATTTATTTTTCGCAATCCAGTGTTTTCACTTTTGTCAACTAAAATTCGCGTAAGACAAGGTGAATTGTCAGTCTCTTGCAATGTGTCTGCAAAGTTGATAACTATTAATAAAAACAGATGTGATAAATACAAATAGTTAATCATTATCTACGGGAACGATGTATTTATCATACGTATTTTACGTAAAAGTATACAAAACACGTGCATCTATATAACGCTTTCCAAACGAACAATTAACATTGCGTGTCGTAAGTGCCACGTCCTGTTTAAAAGCCAAGTGCAATGTGAAACACATGAGGAGTGGCATTATTTCGTGAAATGCAGATCGTAAGCGGCAAACTGAATTTCGTTTTGAATAAATTTGAAAAAATGGTTCATACTTTATCAGCGACGTGTATGGTAAAGCAAAATTATTGAAATTACACTAAGAGAAAAATATTCTATAGGTTATTATCATGATATTTATTTTTACACGCAAAATTTCACTTAAATAGAGAAGTTATTTCCATTGTACTTTTTAAAAGTACTTTAAAAAGTTTAAAAAAATTTTAGAGTACTTGAAGAATAAAATATAAGACGGTTTCCATCCGTACTCTAATCAGTACAATACAGATAATGTCTAGTAGAAAAATATAATAAAACTTATTATCTGTATTGTTGACCCATATATTTTTTTATTTTTCAAATATAGAGGAATGCACTGTTAGAAATATTATTAAATGTCGCATAGACGTTTCTATATGAAATTAAATATTTCTGTATATTATTTGTATATTTGTATATATTGTATATATAATAAACTGGTTTATATATATTAATTAATGTACCAAATTTAATACACCAAAATTAATAATTTACGTAATTTGATTATATGGACTTATAAACTTATTTTTGCTGTGATTTAAGATGGTAAATAAGGAAGAAGATTATTTTCTTTCATGTAGATACAAATTAAGTTTTAAATTATTCATAATATCTAAGTATTTGAAAAATTAACTGAAGGGGGTCCGCCACCTTTAATATTTGTATTTTTTGAGTTTAGACCTTCCATATAAATTTTTTTATGTTTAATACCTTTATTTAGAAAGCTTTTGGAGTTTTTTAGAAATTCCAGCACCTTGATGTATTTTTAAACTAAAAATTTTGAGCCTTTTCGACATTTTTTTACTTTGAATAACTTTCTTGTTTTTTAACAAATCCTCATGATTCTTTTTTTATTTTGTTCCTTACAGTGTGTAGCAACTTTTTGGGTACGGGAACGAAATAAAGAACGAATCATGACAATTGGTTAAAAAACAAAAAAATTATTCAGTCAAAAAATCTCGAAAAAATATCCAAAAAACTCAAAATTTTTAGTTTAAAAATACATAAAGGTGCTGGAATTAAAAAAAAAGCCCAAAACATTTTTAAATAAAGGTACTAAACATATAAAAAATTATATGGAAGGTCTAAACTAAAAAAATAAAAATATTTGAAGTATATTAAAGTTTATATACAGTATATGCAAATGACTTAATATAATTCAATATTAAATTTAATAAAAAAGTTTCAAACAGTGTAGGTATCGTAATAGTAAACGGTACAGTATATGAAAATAAAATATCCAAGTTCAATTAATAATTGTACGAATTGATCGTCCTGGAATCCTAAATTCATATTTCCAATGATTCTTTTGATAATTATCAAAAAAGAACGGAAAGTATTTATATTAAGGTGAGAATTGGTTTGACTGTCTGGTTACTCATTTACTGAAAACATTTTAAAAGCTTTAATTACGAGGACGGAAGTATAACGTGCAAGGTCAAAGAGGACTGCATACATGCATAAGGTAGTGTTTAAAACTCTGCATTACAGATACTTAATACAGTCTGATAAATATTGTTTTGTAAATGGAATAAATATTAATTATCCCAAGTTTCCTCAAATTTGAATAATATAAGTTCTCCAACACCAAAATTCTACATTATTTTTTTTTCTACCCTTCTATGTCTTAGACATTAGTTACTTCATTCGCGATTTCAACAACGTGAAGGCTAACAACAGATACACCGGAAATGCAAGTAGGAGGACGCGAGAATTGTTGGTGTAAAATGGTTGGTTGCTGTGTCATAAAAAAAAGTGTTCACGTGATAATCATATGAAAATAAAAAGAGGAAAAATAAAGTATTATGGCATTTCCTCAGCAGCGCAACGTGAAACCTGTATTTTTTTCACTTGCAATAGAAATGCAAAATGTCATGAGTACTTTCTCTCACCTACAATTCATTTTTAAATTAAATTTAAAAATCAATCCTCAAAAATATATCTATTTAAATCGAATGTAATTTAAATTTGGTTGAAATATAAAACAGGAATTTCTCTGAAGAAATTTATTCCGATTAATCTTCCCAGAAAAAAGTATTGTATCAAGAAGGATATTCAATCAGCAATGAATAAATGAATTTTTAATAATTTTATAATTAATTTTAAAGAAACAGATATGTTCCTCTACAAAGTTTTTTTGTGTGAATTTGCACGGATATTCAATATGTAATATTAAAGATAAATGTCCATTTAATCGGGGGACAAATTCTACATGTCTTTTTTAATAACAATTACTGTGGGTCAAAGTTCAATGCAGTTTTTTCCATGTTTACTCTTTAAAAATGATTGGATTTTATGAAACGATGGATCATTTTTTCCTTCAAACATTTTCGAAAACTCCACCATATTAGATTAATTAATTAATCTCTCATTTTCTAATTGGAAATCAGAAATGTTGAAAAATTAAATAAGTTTTATAAAGAAATAGCTGTAGTTAGAAAATGACAGCTTAATTAAAAAATGTAGACGGTAGTGTCCTACAAAATTATTTAAAGATGAAAATGAGCCACCATTATTTAAAATCCGATAATTTGCAAAAAGTAAACTTCATTGTTAAAAATCTTATTAATTTTGATACATTTTAATATACAAGTGGTAAATTAAAATTAATAGATTTGTATATTATGAAAATTTAATATCTTTTCAATAAAAATATTTAAAATTAACAGAAATTGAAAAAATATTTTTCTTAATTCTTCAAATGAAACCTATAAATTGATTATTATTAAAAATTTATTTCATTATTAATTTATCATTAATTCAAATTTAAAGAATTTGAAATCTTTCGGTGGGAAAGAAAACGCTTTCGACTGCGCTGGGATACCAGCCCAGGTCTTTCGAAGTGGCAGAAATTTCAAACTCAACTAATTAATTTGAAATCATTTATCATTAATATTTGTATCAATACATCTGATTAAATCGACTTAATCATTTTTGGATCCTAAAGACAATTTTTCCCAACAACGTACCATTTTATTTATATTATTTCAAACTTAATAAATTATCAATAAAAAAAAAATTTAAATGATATGATAACAAATTTATTTTTAATCTTTGAATCTATTCAATAATTTAATATATTTGATTATTATTATTTTAATATATATGTATTTAATTAAAACTAAATAGAGGTAAATTATTGTTAATAATTTTATTGAATTAATTATTCCAATTAATTTATTAAATTACATATATATATTACTGATAAAAACTTCTATTACATGTAATGGAATTTTAATACAGAAATTTCTAACAGAGTTGGAAAAAACTGCATTCAACTTTAACCTACAGTAATATTTACTAAAAAGGATATTTTTTATATTTTTAAATTTTTTCCCAGTACAGCGAACGCTTTCCTCTAACACTACCTAATGAGTAACAGCACTAATATTTTTTAAAGTCGTAATTAATTAACTTTTCCAAGAGCTTCCTAGCCACGATCGAATCTGCTGAACTTATTTTTGAGAGATCGATCATTCGTTTGTGACTATCTAGAATATAGCATTAAATGAAATAAAATACATATAATAAACCGTATTATACATATTTTCGACAGCCCAAACAATATTTAGTAATATTCCCCATATCGGATAGGAATCATACCGATGGTACAAGGTATGAAGTTTTTATTTTCGCAAAATAACTCAAACTATCTGAATTAGTTGCCCAAGTGATTTATCGAGATAAAAAATATCCGAGATATAAAATAATTAAAACAAATGTTGAAAAATAGTAAATTGTATATCAGATTTGTTTTTACTCAATGGGATGTAGATGAGTGATGTCCTCGAGGTTGTGCATCGTCTAACAGCATAAAGACAGTTATTATAATATGGGCCAGCGCACGAAGCACGTGGGAGGAACAGGACAACTCATTGTCATTAACCTCGTCCCAGCGTGTCGCGGATGGTCTTGCCATTCAGTCGAGGACTGTCTATACGTTTCACGATCATGTATGTACCGCCCACGAATTTTTACTCATACGTTTGTATACATTTCTGTATACATGCAAATGCATATATAAGATCGATATACTCTAAACATATATACACTCTAGACTTTGGCAAATTGGCATTTTGCCTTTTCTTGTAGAATAACCTTGAGCTTTAGATTTATACATAGAAAAAAAAACATAGTTAAAAGCGCAGCATATTTAACGAGTTCAAGAGAAAAATGATTCACAAAAAAGGTCGTGGTTGTTGCAGCTGTATTTTCTGATGACAAAACTACGAATTAAACATTTCTTCGATAATATGTGTCATTTTAACACTGGATTTTGATTATTTTCAATTTCAATATTTCAATATTCAATAAGATTAAATTACTTTTTAAAACGTCTTTTTTTTTAACTATAAGGAGGAAAATGGATAACCAAATGTGGAATGGAGAAAAAAAAAATGTTGTTTCAACTAACCGGATTGTTGATATAGAATTAATAAACTGTTTTTGCTGTCCCAATAAATTTTTAGTTTTCCAAAAAACCTATTTGTTAAACCAAAAAAAGAGTTTTTTATTGTTTCATGTTCGACAACAATTTTTGTTGGCAGAATTAAAATTTTGTTGATAATACGGAACAATATTGGCCCAATCTCGGCAGCCAAGAGTCATCTATTGTTATTGGGCCATTGTCACTGTTTGCACCGGTCAAGTACTGGGCCGACGACGGCGGCCTTTTTCGACTGTTTAAATTTACCGACCATCAGCCGAAACTTGGCCCAGTATCGGGCCTATACCAAGCCGATTGTCACTTTTACTACGGCATTCAGTTCCGAAAGTAGAAGAGCCAGATTTTGGCCCATGGACGGCACATTACTGGCCCATGTGTTACTTTTATCACGGCAAACCATCCTGGAAGTGAGAAAACCAGAGTTCGGCACAGCATTGGCCCGTTGCTGTGCCGAAAACAAGTGCTGCCGGCCAGAGTTTTGGCCAGAATTGGCCGCCAAGTGCATACCGGAGTTATCATTCCAGCAATGGCACGATATTGGCAGCCGATCTTCGGCAAATTTTTGGCGATGCTGGTCCAGTGTTGGGCCGTATCTAATTTCGCACTTGGGTATATTTAAATATTTTTTCCACGAGGCAACTGACTTGAGAATATATTATTCCTAAACTTCAATTTAGTAAATTCTTGTATTTAACTTAATAATACTTGATTATTCTACACTAATTTATGATTACTTGACACTTTCTTCACGTAGATTTACTTTTTTCCAATATCTAAGAAATCGTAAAAAGTTTAAACATTAGATGCTGCAATGTTGGTCAGAAATTATAAGAATTTGATTTTCTCTTTATTAAAGTCGGCATATTTACTAATACTTGAAAATAGCAATTAATTTTTTCCATTTTTTTTAAAGTAATTTTTCAACATAAGTAGTTTTGTTCATTTAAAACAGACAGGTTAGTTTGTATCAGAAGAAACGTTTCATTGAGTTAAGTAATTAAAAATTATGTGGGTCGTGTACCACTAATTAATTGCAACATCGTGAGGTCACAATGAATTCGGATGTTTTCTAATATGTGGGTTTCACAATTACTATCTGTCTACAAAGTACCCGCATGCTGGCTAATAACCAATTCTCTATAATGCGACGAAAACTGTATTTTATGATTAGTTTAAAATATAATGATATAGCAGTTGTTACTCTCCGCTCTCTAAAACTGAATCAGTCAAATTTTCACTGATTGAATCAGTAATTTGCCTTTTCACTGATTAATCAGTGCAACACTAATTTTCACTGTCAAATCAGTTAATTTTCACTGATTGAATCAATGAAAAAATACTTTTCACTGTTAAATCAGTTCATTTCCACTAAAGTAATCAGTGAAATTTGACTGCTTTGCAGTGACCTCTTTTTAGCTATTTGAATTAGTCAAATTTCACTGATAATCAGTAGATTTTGACTGATTCAGATTCAGAGAGTGAATCTGAATTAGTAGAAAAGTACCAATTTAATTGGTGCGAAATTATTTATTGCTTTAGTAAACATTTCTATCAATAACTAGTAGTTTTCTACTAATTCATAGTCAAATTCATATAATTCAATAAGTATAAATTAGGAGAATTTTTTTTTCTCATTTCTAAAAATTGAATTTGTTTTCTTGAGTGGATTCACTTAGAAAAAGTGAATAACTGACTTATAAAAGGATACATATCATTCAGACACGAATAGAGATTTGACATTCAAAATGCAATGGCTCGAAATCACTTCACATTAAAGTTTGAAAATACAATGACGCAGAGGACAGGAAAAAAGAATCAGCAAGTTCCATCTTTACGTCAGTAAATTAAAGTAGAACAAAAGCATGACGTAAAATACTTCTTACTTCAGAATTTAAAATTACTGATATAGCAACTCTAATAAGATTATAATTTTCCTTATTAAAATTTCAAATTTTTAATGAAAGTATTCTAAAAACCTTTAACTAATTAAAGATTTTTGATATGCTTTTTTTTAATCCCTAAAGGAGTTTCTTTCGGAATAAAAATTTACAGCGCACTCTAGTCAATCGTTAATGAAGAAGTTTAATTTTTTTCCTCAAGCGTGATTTTTCTCGAATTAAATAGCGATGTGGATGATTTTCAAATTCATCGTTATTTTTCTAGCTCGTCAACCATGGATGACACTTGAAAAAGGAAAAGTAAAGAAGCAAAAGAAGCTTGGCGAAATGCGTTTTATTTTTATTCCTTGGAATTCATTTTCAAAAGAATGGCAAAACGTTAAATAAAGGAAAAAAAGAGGAAAACAGGAAAGAAGGTGAAAGAAAATGAAGAAAGGTACCAACAAAAAATTCGATTCATGCCTATATATACAGAACCTTAATAAGAAATGGCTAGCTTTTTCCAAGCCATGTACTCTAGTCCGAAGGAACGGGAGAATAAAAAAAGAAAGAAAATAGACGATACAACTTTTAGGACCGCCGACAAGATCAAAGCACACACCAAAATCTCAAAAAATTTTCATGCGATCTTGGCAAGAAATTTCTGATATAATTTGCTATTTGAAATGTGTACTAACACAAAAATTTTCTCTTCATTTTAAAAATAAATCTTTTATTTAAACAAGCAAAAGATTCATTAAAATTATCAAAAAATACTCTCTAAAATTTTTTAAGTGAAAATTCCACTATATTCGAGTAAAATGTCACTCTCTTTTGGAGTGAAAACCGAGATACTTAAATAAAGTTTCTCGGTTTTCATTCGAAAAAATTTGGAGACGAGTCAACCAAGAACACGTTTTTTGCTACTAGCGGGTCATAAAGTGCATTTTATTTCTCCCTTCAGGACGAACAATAGTATATTGTGCAACTAGGGAGAAAAGTTTTTATTTTGCGAGTGTGAAGTTTGATGTCCGAGCAAAGTGAGGATAACAACCAGACGAGTAAAATTAATTTTTTTTTGAAAGTGTGTGTAAAATTAGTTTTTACACACCCACATGCGTGCGTAAAACGGCTTATTACAATACAGTGTGCGTAAAATAAAAAAAATTTTATCGTTATATCAGAGTGTAGAATATTAAAATTAAAAGTCGGAACAAGTAGCGGAAGGCTACATCGAAAACTCAATAAGAAATATAAGAAATAAAAGAAAAATTTCAATGCGGATTTCTAATGCTATCGACGATGAGGATTATGTTCCAGCTCCAAAGAAACTGAAAACTACAATAATCACCAAAAAGGAAATAATTCATGGAATGCAATATAGTTTATTTCAACAACTAATTCATTAATTAATTAATTTTCTTTTCGTTATTATGAACTGTGCTTGACTTGCGAATTAAATTAAGTAGTATAAAGTTACGTAACGCCTTATAAACATTTATTGTGTATTTCATTTTGAAAATAACACATAATTAAATATAATAATTTTCACAAATAATTTCAATTAATTTACTCCAATCATCCTTCTACAGAATTATGTAATTAATTACCATTCTAATTATCTCTATAGACCCCCCCCCCCCCCCCCCCGCCCCAGGGCCTGCAGCCCAGGACCCGCTCTTCCGCCCCACGTCACCCCCTTTAGTCTCCATCAACCTTACTTTCGTCATATTGTCTGATATTATTGAAACGCATTTTACGCACATTGTGTCAAAAAATATCGTATATAACTCGTGCGTACGATTTACCCACTCGTGGTGATCGCGTTGAACTCGTGCCCGGCTTTGCCGGGCACTCGTGCACGTTATCACCACGCGTGTGTAAAACCGCATTTTACGCACATGTTGCATAATATACTATTCAGTGTCGCACATGATTTTTTTTCTACTAGGGAGTCGAAAAATGGATTTGTTTGCCCCACAAGGAGAAATAAAATCCACTTTAAGAACCGCTAGTAGAAAAGTCCATTTTTCTATCCCCCAGTGCGAAGAAAATCGTGTGCAACATCTCAAGTGCGAAATTAGATACGGCCCAACACTGGCCCAGCATCGGCAAATTTGTTGCCGAAGATCGATTGTCAATCTCGTGATGTTATTGGAATGATAACTCCTGTATGCACTTGGCGGCCAATTCTGGCCCAAACTCTGGCCGCCAAAACTTGTTTTTGGCACAGCAACGGGCCGATGCTGTGCCGAACTCTGGTTTTTTCACTTCCAGAATGGTTGGCCGTGGTAAAAGTAACACATGGGCCAGAATCTGGCTCTTCTACTTTCGGAATTGGATTCCATAGTAAAAGTGACAACCGGCTTGGTATAGGGCCGATACTGGGTAAGTTCCGACTTAAATTCGGTAACTTTGAACAGTCGACAAAGGCCGCTGTCGTCTGCCCAGCACTTGACCGATGCAAACGGCGAAACTAGCCCAATAACAATAAACGACTGTTGGCTGTCGAGATTCGGCCAATATTATGCCGTATTATCAGCTTCGGCAATTCGCACTTGGGATTGGAAAAACATTTATTTTATTCGTGTGATTGTTTCCCTCGATTTGCTCGGGCATCAAACTTTGCACTCGCAAAATAAACTTTTTTCCCCTAATTGCACAATATACTATTTTGTCCCCATGTATAGCAATGCACAGATTTTTGTGATTAAAATTTTTTATTTTAGTATACTTATCAATTTTTTGTCGAATTAATGTTTTTCCAATGATTAAGAAATATAATGAAAAAAATGAACATTAATAGTAATGTATAAAAATTAATTCATCTAAAGAAATTTAAAATAATGAAAACGACAGTGATAAATATAACAAAATGCAGTATCATTTAAAGGTTTCCGAGTTGAATGATTATACTGTCTAAGATAAATACAGCTTTGGTCTCGGTTGACAGACGACGGTACTGGTTGCTGGTATGTGTGGTTGCAATGGTAGTCAGTGCACTATGGCAGTAGTGCAAACTGGTTGAATTGACGGAAGTAGACATAGAGGGAGAGAGACAACTGACGACACATCCGCTTTACACAGCTTCAGTGATCATACTGCTTCTCTTTTTCTTGCAATCAGTAAGCACGTGTATTAAAAGTAACACAGAAAATGCATCCAAAAACCAGAAATTTGCTCAATTTTTTCCCTAAAATGTTTTTATTTAAAAAACGACATATACTTCAATCCAAAATTCTCGAACATGTTAAGACTATGGATCAACTAAACTACGTGACCAAAGTATACATTAATTTATTGTAGAAAAGATGATAAATTATTGTAGAAAAGATGTTTTAATGATGACTGTTTTGGTGTCAAAAATGAAATTTTAAAACAAATGCCATAAAATTAAAAACAAAATACATTCATTTATTCTTATATAAGATAACTTCTTTAAATTCTGAAATTTCTTACTGTAAATTTGGGAAACTTGAAGTAGTTGGGCTAAAAATCAGGAAAATCTGGAAAAAAGTTTTTCTATGATTTTGAGAATTAAAACTATATTATTAGTTGTATCTTATGAAAGAAAAAACATTATTTTTTATAAATAAAATTTAAAACTTATAAAAAATAATACTTTTAATAATGTTTTTTGAAATAGAATTTTTATTTACAATCGCTTTGTACCAATTTTTCAAAAATAATTGAATTTTCATGAATTATGGTTTATTTTCTGGGATACATTATTCTCTACAACTCTACCGTTTCTAATTTTGAAAATAAGTGAAAAATCTTCAAATATGGTTATTTAAAAAATAGTATGTTGTGCAATTAGGGAAAAAAAGTTTATTTTGCGAGTGTGAAATTTCATGACTGAGCAAAGCGAGAGCAACAATTGCACGAGTAAAATATTGTATATTTTTTATCAAGTGCGGAAAGGCGTATTTTAAGGCAGTTGATCCACGATAATTAGACCTCAGGCAAAAATAGATAATTTTGCTTTCAAGAATAGCAATATTATTATTGAATGGCTATTTTGGAAGAGAAAAAATTAATTTCCATGAGAAAAATTTGAAATATAGAAAAATAATTTTAAGAATTTGAAAATCTTTCTGTGGAAAAAATGACGCTTTCGACTGCGCTGGGATTGACAAAAATTTCAAACTCAACTAATTAATTAAAAATAATTTTATTAATAAACTTTATTTTTGCCCCAACTGTTTTTCTTATTGCTTCTTACCAAATTTTAATAAATTATGCGATTTTAATCAATTACAAATAACTTTTTCAAGAAAAAGATTCCCTTCAATTTAATCATTTCCAATCTTCGAAAATGAATAAATTATTATGAAATTCAGCAATTTGTTTATAAAAATTTCGTCTTGGAAAGTGTTTTTTCAATGTTTCCAGCCATTAAAGAATTTATTTTTAAAAATCAGAAACGGTGAAGTTGTGGGAAATCTTTTCTCTGAAAAAATTATTCATGATTTATTAGAATCGGATAATATTTTAAAATTTGGTAAGAAGCGATAAGAAAACAAGTTGGGTCAAAAATAAAATTTATTAAAAAAATTATTTTTCTGTATTTCAAACTTTTTTTATGGAAATTAATCTTTTCTTTTCCAAAATAGCCCTTCAATAATAATATTGCTATTCTTGACAGCAAAATTATCTATTTTTGCCTGATGTCTAATTTTCGTGGATGAAAACTACCTTAACGCAAGAGCGAGTCGCGACTTCCTCACGCGTTAAAATACGTTCCGCACGTGATACGAACGATATTTTTTGTTCGCTGTATACCGAAAGTGTGGCGAGTTGGTGTCGTTTTGCGTGTGGAAAATACGAAAGCCAAAAAATGTTTTTCCCGTATTGTACACGATTTATTTTCAATTGGAGAGTCAAAAAATGAACTTTTTGCCCTGCCGGAGGTAATAAAATCCACTTTATGACCCGCTAATAAAAAAAATATTTATTTTAAAGAAATTCTTTGTACGATTTCAGCCACTGAAAACTTTAGTTTCAAAATTGGAAACAGTAAAGTTGTAAAGAATATTTTGCCTGAAAAATAAGCCATATTTATGAAAATCCAATCATTTTCAAAAAATTCGTAAGAAGTGATGGTAAGGAAAAATTCTACTACAAAAAAACATTATTAAAACAATTTTTCTCGTAAGTTTTAAATTTTAGAATAAAAATAATACTTTTTCATTTATAAGACACGATTGATAATAACATTTCAAGTCTTAAAATCATAGAAAACCTTTTTTTCCAGAGACCTAATTTTTGGCACGACAAGTACACTCCGAAAAAAATTTGGTTGAATTAAAGAAAATTATTTGTTTGAATGACTTTCTATTATTTAAAAAAATGATTTGTTTTAATAAAATAAAATTTGTTTGATTCAAACAAATATCTTTGAACAAAATAAAAATTTCTTTAAATCAAATAAATTTCTGCCTTTAATCAAACAAATTATATCTTTGACCATATACGGATGCAATAATTTGTTTGTTTTGAAGAATAATGTATTTCATTCAAACAAATATTTATTTGCCCTAAAGATAATTTGTTTGAATTATACAACTGTTATTTAATGTAAATGAATCTTTTATTTGAATCAAAAAAGCCTTTCAAACAAATTATTTTCTTTCATTCAATCAAATCTCTTTTCTGAGTGTACCTTAATAAAATAAAACTGGTAGAGTTATCGATAAAACGAAGTTAACAGACGTTTTATTGATCTATTCTATTGTATTTTATAAATTTTTAGAAAGAAATGTTGTGCACGTAGAAAAATAGTTCGAAAAACTTTACGCAACTTTTGAGTTGAGTTGGGACATATGGTCAAGTTGGAGATTATTTAATATTATTGTGATAATTTGTCACGTGAATTTTGAAACTTTGCACTACATTTTTAAAGTTTACCGAGCTGTCATGCATTCTTTACCATTTGGTATGTCACAAATTATTGGAATAATATAAAATGATCTCTACCTTGACCATATCTCCCAACTCAACACAAAAGTTGCGTAGTTCCTCAAACTATGTCAGAAATGAAAATTCTATTATTTTTCACTGGGTGTTTAGCGAAAAAAGAAAAATTCAATTATTCGAACTTGTTTTGAACAGTGAAATGAAGCATGTACCCGTGAGATTTTACTACGGATAACCCTACAGCAGTCTTCCTAGATTTGTAAGTCTAATTCCAGCGGTCAGGCTGTTTTAGTCTAGAGTCCAAGCGGCAGTGTTGCCATGTAATGCGTCTTTGACCGCAATCCATAAATTACACTTATGTGACTGTGGCAAGACGTTCGATGTAAAATGGAAACTGCGATGTCTCGCATTCCTCCCCACCCGATGTTTTTACCAGATATTGTCAAGTATGGGTCGCACGTAGTTTTCAACTCGCAAATGCGGGCGCTTTGAGGAAGTTCGACCGTGGCTAATAAGCTTTTCAAAAACTTAATTAAGGTAGTTTTCATCGACAAAAATTAGACCTCAGGCAAAAATAGATAATTTTTCTTTCAAGAATGGAATATTATTATTGAAGGGTTATTTTGAAAGAGAAAAGATTAATTTACATGAAAAAAATTTGAAACACAGAAAAATAATTTTATTGATAAATTTTATTTTTGACCCAACTTTTTTTCTTATACCTCATTACCAAATTTAAAAAAATTATCCGATTCTAATAAATCATGAATCATTTTTTCAGAGAAAAGATTTCCCACAACTTCACCGTTTCAGATTTCTTGAAATAAATTCTTTAATGGCTAAAACCATTAAAAAAAACATTTTCCAAAACGAAATTTTTATAAACAAATTGCTGAATTTCATAATAATTTATTCATTTTCGAAAATTGGAAATGATTAAGTTGCAGGGAATTTTTTTCTTGAAAAAGTGATTTGTAATTTATTAAAATCGCATAATTTTTTAAAATTTGGTAAGAAGCGATAAGAAAAAAGTCGGGGCAAAAATCAAATTTATTAAGAAATTTTTTTTCTATATATCAAATTTTTTTCATGGAAATTAATCTGTTCTTTTCCAAAATAGCCCTTTGATAATAATATTGCTATTCTTGAGAGCAAAATTACCTATTTTTTCCTGTGGTCTAATTTTCGTGGATCAACTACCTTAATTGCCACATTAAACTAGGGCGCGCGATTTGATCGTCGCGCTTCGCGCTCGGTCTTGTGCTCTTCGCATACATTTAAGTTTATTCATTATAATTTGATACTGAAGCTCAAACCAATTTTATAATAATATTACAGATGATGTAAATTACACATTTTCTCAGTCACTCAATTTCTTTTTGAATTTAAGTGAAATAGGAAATTCAATTTACTTAAGGCTCTATCGGCCTTAAGGAACACATTCTCATCATGACACTCGCGCTTCGCGCTCGATTTTCTGTATGCATTTTTGTAACTTTTTAATAAATTACATGATTATTGATAAATTTATTTTCTTCCAAATATCTCAAAAAGGAAAAACAATCGTAGACTTTATTTAAGGAAACGATTTTGCAGAACAACGCTTATTTCGTATCTCACATATTTTGGTGAAAAAAATCGAATTTTTTCAATATTAAAAATCAAAACATAAAATACACATCCTGTCGAGAAATTTCTCAATAAGAATGTGTAGACCTCATTTAGGCAAATAATTTTTCATCTAAACGTTTTTTTTGTATCTCACATATTTTGTCTAAAAAATGGAATTTTTGAATTTTATTCGTATTTTTTGGAATTAAAACGAAAAATATATGTTTTATCAGAAACTGTGTGAGACAAAACTTGTAGATCTTTTTGAAACTAACAACTTTGTATTCTTACGTTTTTTTCGTATTTCACATATTATTGTTAAAAAATTGAATTTTTGATTTTTAATCGTTTTTTTTAAATTAAAAAGAAAAATATACATCTTATGAAAATATGTTACGATTCAAATTTGTAGGACTTTATTTATTAAATAATATTGTATCATAACGTTTTTTCGTATCTCGTATAATTTAACTGGAAAATGGAATTTTGATATTGACTTTTTTCGAATTTGAATATGCTGTAACATTTCTAATTTTGATTTAAGGACGTTCTCTTGAAAATCACTTTCCTTTAGATTTCTTTTAAACTTCGTAAATAAGTACTTTTTACCATGATCTACAAAGCGGTAAAAAGATTAGCATCAAGACCGGTACTTAAAATCGAGAAATTAAGCTCTAAAATTGAATCTCTTAACACGTGTTAGATAGGCGTAGTTCAGTTTCGCGATACCTTTCTTTACATTAAAAGCACAATTTTCTTTAGATTTTTTTGGAAAACTAGTATATTATACTAGAGATTATAAGGAATCATATGCCATCATAAAAAATACGTGTACCGGCACTACTTTTAAAGATATACGTTGTTGAAACTCGCAGTTACACAAATTCTTAGCCGGCTTGCTGAAGTAAATATGGTGACTTGGCAACACCGCATCAACAGCGCGCGCGTACGCTTACATTTGACATTGCTTCCAGAGCTTTGTTTTTACGAGCAGCTGATTTTTGTGAAATAAAAAATCCATTTTTGTTGCGAAATTTATTAGACATCTTATTAGTATTTACAAACTGTCAATAAACTCATAATATAACCTCTCTCACACCATATGCTTTCGACCTTTCGACTCGATATGAGAAAGACAGGAAAGCGGTGTTACCAAATCGCACAAATCGACGTAAAAGACACATTTTGTTACTTTTGCGCATAAACGGTGCTCAACTCATTCGGTTAGAAAGCTTAACAGTAATTCCACTACCTATGATAGAGTAGGATGAGCACATCTACGGGCAAGAGAACGTCCTTAATCAAAAAATGTTATTAGGATAATTTGTAGAGATTTATGAGCACTATCAAAAACCAGTATTGAAATTTTTGATTTTTTCAAAAAATTATTTTCAAAAACACAAAAGTAGTGCTTAATCCCTCAATTTTGATTGGATGTGGCTGGTTAACGAACTTGTCCTTACTTTTTCGGCTCCGATAAAGTGTACCAAAGCTCAATTCAATCTGATAATTCTATCGAGAGTTATGCCGCACACGACCTACAGACAGACAGACAGACAGACGCTTTCGTAAAAACCGTTTTTTCTGACTCAGGGGGTCTCAAAACGTAAAGATTTGATGAAAATTTCGAAAGTCATTTTTCACATAAAACCAATACCTTCTCATCCATGATGAGAATGTAAAAAATGCTTGAAGAAGGAAATGAGCCATCATTCATTAAAATCCGATTATTTCTAAGGAGTATACTTGAAAAAAAACGGCATTGAACTTTAATTAACAGTAATTGTTACTAAAAAGACATTTTCTAAATTTTTTACCTGACGAAATGAACATTCTTCTCTAAGAATATGCATTAAATAAGAGCTCAAACAGTTTTAAAAGTGGTAATTAATTAAGTTTTCCAAGGGCCTCCTAGCTACAGTTGAACCTTTTTAAATGGCAATACGTAGCAAGAGAAGAACAAAATGAATAAAAGAGAAAATATTCATGCTTGTTTCAATGGATATGCACTCAACTGGATCTGAATTGGAAAGAAATCGTGTCTTCTACTGCCATATTAAATATTAATAGACGTACTACTTGCCATGTCGAGTTCCCATGACTATCAGGGTGGGAAAACAAAAGCAATGAGCTTGGATTTAATTGGCTGCTTTACTAGTTGTACTCAAGAATGATCTTATCGTTCGGGCATTGTACAAATAAATGATCGTCCTAAAAATACTCTATTCATTGTTATCATTATGCAACCGCAATTTTATACATACATATATATACTTTCTAAGACAACATGTCTTCTCGCACGTTTTATTTATGAATAAAAAAACGATATTAACTGATAGGAAATTTAAAAACGCCAAGCTTAGAAATGAAAATAGAGTTCAAATCACGAAGAAGATTTGATCCTTAATTTACACGTGAGGTTCTTAATGAGGTGTAATGAACTAAAATTTTGATGGTAATAAAAATCTTGCACAATTTATAATCTGTTCAAGGTTGAATTACCATTGTGATCACTTGCTTAAACGACACTAACCTTTTCAAAAATGAAAATTTGATTAATAAATAGACGGAATTCTGTTTATCATTCAATTTCTGTTCAATCTGATAGTCAATTTTCCACGTTCTGCTCTTATAGCTCCTTGAGACATCTGTTATTTCCATAAAGAAGGTAGATAAGTGCGGATAGGCTGTTTCCTTTATATGTGCATTGTCGGAACGTGGTTTAGAAAGAAACAAATGCTATACGTTCGCGTCCTATAAAATCTCATTAAGGTAGTTCGTTCACGAAAATTAGACCTCAGGCAAAAATAGATAATTTTGCTTTCAAGAATAGCAATATAATTATTGAAGGGATAATTTGAAACACAAAAAAATAATTTTATTAATAAATTTTATTTTTGCCCAAACTTATTTTCTTATCGCTTCGAGTCAAATTTTTAAAAATGATGCAATTCTAATAAATCATGGTTCATTTTTTTAGGAAAAAGATTCTCTGCAACATGACCGTTTCCAATGTTTGAAATTGAATTCTTTAGTGGCTGAAATTATAAAAAAACCATTTTTCAAAACAAAATTTTTATAAACAAATTGCTGTATTTGATAATAATTAATTCAATTTGAAAAATAGGAAACGGTCATGTTGTAGAAAATCTTTTTCCTAAAAAAATGAACCGTGATTTATTAGAATCGCAGCATTTTTAAAAATTTGGCTCGTAGCGATAAGAAAATAAGTTTGGGCAAAAATAAAATTTATTAATAAAATTATTTTTTTGTGTTTCAAATTTTTTTCGTGAAAAATAATCTTTTCTCTTTCAAATTAGCCCTTCAATAAAAATATTGCTATTCTTGAAAGCAAAATTATCTATTTTTGCCTGAGGTCTAATTTTCGTAAAGGAACAACCTTAATCTGTTAATGAACAATAAAATTTTTTTTACAAAGAAAACAACAATTTTTTAATTTTAAAAAAGTATGGAAAAATATCTAATTTAACTAATATGTATATTTTATCTTGAAAAACACTCTCGAAAAAAGAATAAGGTAAAAGTGGACTCTCTGAATCGTAATTAGTGAAATTCACTGACACCTTAAGTATGCAGGGATATACTCATAATTACTAATCATTGTATATCCACTATTTCGCAGTGAATTTCACTGCTTGAGATTTACAGATCACTGAAAAAAAACTCCGATTACTAGTGATATTCTAGTAAAATTGATTCCGAAAAACTTGTTATTCTCTCAGCCAACAGGTCAACAAGTTATTCTTTGGTGTGCCATTTTAAATGGCCAGTTTAGGATCTGAAAGGTAAAATAGTAAGTGATACATTTTATTATTGCAAGTACTACCACTTGAATTGCACTATTTAACATTTTGTTACGTTTTCGATAGTTGAATGGTAAATGATGCAAATCAAGCGGCAAAACTTCCAAAATAAAATATATTATTTAATATTGCACCCTTCAAAGTGCAAACTGGCCATTTAAAATGGTACTTTGAGCTATTTTCTTTTTTGCGTGCATATTCCAACAGTAACAAGCTCGTTCAAGAAAAAGATACTTATCTCAGAAAAGTGACCATCAATAAAACTACATTTAAAATCTAACATGTAAATATCACCATACATTGAATAGTTATATTTTCCATTACTAGTGAGAAAGATATAATATTATATATTTACTCGACTAGTGACTTTACATACATTCCTTCTCTCCGTCTGTACGATTGAGAAAACCAACTCTGAATTGATCACGATAATTATCAAGGCGGTCTCTGAGTTATTTTGTCGAATGCACAGTACTGCAAATTACTGCAATTTACGCACGCGACTCTTTTGAATTTCACCTGGTCGGTCCTGATCTAAGGTAAGTAATTTTCTGCGTCAGTATAATTTGCGACACGCGGTTCAATCATACACCTGCGTATTTGAACGAAAATTGTAAATTCCTTAAGTATAATATTACGTGCAGATGAATGAATAAACTCAAGTATAACAAATGGAAACTAACTGAATATAGGTTAAAAATCCAATGGATTACGCATTATTCTTGGAATCCTAATCAAATTTACACAGGAAAATTAAACTGCACTCATTAAAAATGATTTTAACTTCAGTTCCAATTTTTTTTAAAAGTACAAATTATCCTTTTTATAAGATCTAAACAAATCCTTGGTATTGTCTAAATATGAATGTAGTAAAACGTCATAGCACGGAAAGACAAAAGTTTATAGAATTTATATCACTAAACTATCATCCAATTTGAAGAAAAAAAAACCCTAGTTTTATATAGTTTTTTGAAATTAAGGATTCTGACGCAGAACGACATTGAATTTTTGGACACTTAGGCATTGGGCTCTATTACTGTATATCAAAAATCGTTTTTAAGCTTTTATTATCGAAACACAGATTCTACTATTTCTTTACAACATGTTTCTAAACTTGAAGCTTAAAAATAATTAATCGATATAAAATCAAACATCCGTGCCATTCAATTCTTAAATTCAAAGAAAAAAACAATCAGGAAATTTCTTTAAATGAAATAAACTTTCCTTTGGCCGTATAGCAATGCATAAATTACAGTGGGTTGCCAAATTCTTGTACTCACTTTGTTTTTTGTCAGTCGCACAAAATCTCCTAATATTGACAATACACGTATTAAAATTTTTCCTTGAAAATAATATATGAGACGTCAAAATTATGCATAAAACGACCTCAAGATGAAGTGTTTTTGTCAATTTTCGAGTAACATATTGTGGGAAAAGCCCAAATTTCAAACTTTTCTTGAATTATGAATAATTCTCGAAATAATTGATGTTTTTCGACTTATTTTAAAGGTAAATTCACGTAGGATAGGTTATTAATTTTATGGGTTTTTAAAATCCTTTTCTTGAGTATTAGAATTTTTTTAATTATTACGTCTTTTTTATTCTAAGTTTAGACTTTTTACGAATTTAGGGGAAAATTATTATAACTTTTTTGACACGCTCTTACATTTTACATAAATTTTCTTTGAAAATGAGTCTAAGAACATTATAAACATTATTTTGGGAGTTATTCATAATTTAAGAAAATTTTTAAATTTGGACTTTTTTACAATATCTTCCTCAAAAATGGACAAAAACACTTTATCTTGAGGTCGTTTTATGCATAATTTTGACGTCTTATATGTTATCTTCAGGGATATATTTTAATATGTGTATTGTAAATATTAGAAGATTTTATGCAGCTAACAGAAAGAATGTGAGTATAATAATCCCCCCCTCCCCCCCACTGTAATTTGATTAAATAAATCTTTTTTTGAATCAAAGAAACTTTTTTCTGGGTGCAACGATCCGCAAAAAAATCGCCTTAGCGATTTTTTCCAAAAAAGCCTATTTCTTTTCTAAATTGCCTGTAATAAAGAATTCTATTAAGGGGGGTATACTCAGTCAGAAATTTTGAAAAATGTATTGTTTCAATAATTTTATATATTAAAGTAGAATATCTTGAAAATGTCTCAAAATTTCAAGATGATTGGAGCAAAATCGAGATATCATGTCCACGAGATAGGCACTCTTGTGAAATATACACTACTATTATAATGGGTTGTCCCAGAAGTAATTGCCGATTTTTTCATACAAATTAAACACATTTTTTTGAATACAAGGAATGAACTTTAATGAATGATATATTTCCTATTTTATTCAATGACCTTTAGCCATCTTTCTGGTTATTTCATGATTCCACACTCATTGAACTTCTGGTCTTTATCGGCAAAAAATGAACCAAGTGCGATTTCACAGCTTCATCATCATTGAAGGTTTTACCATTCAAGGAGTCCTGCAAAGATCGAAATAAATAGTAATCTGATGGTGCAAGGTCAAGGCTATATGGTGGCTGTAACATCACTTCCCAATCAAGCCATAATAATTTTTAGCGAGTGGCTAAAGATGTGTGTGGTGTAGCGTTGTCATGGTGAAAAATTAGAAGTTTACGATTCACCAATTCTGACCGTTTTCTTTACTTCTGCATTCAATTTGTTCAGCTGACGACAGTAGACATCCGAATTAATCGTTTGGTTCCTTGGGAGCAGTTCAAAAAATACCACACCTTTCCAATCCTACCAAACAGATAGCATAATCTTTTTTTGACGCAATTCAGCTTTCGATGTTGTTTGTGGTGGTTCATCACGCTTAAACCATGGTCACTTTCGAACAACGTTATTCTAAACAATCTATTTTTCATCACCAGTCACAAGTGTTGATGCGTTTTGTTGAATGAATTTCTTTCAATCCATGTGGAATCCAAATATCAAGTTTTTTAACGAGCCTAAGACGTTCTACATTCTGTCAAAAAAGTACCGGGAATTGGTCAATGAAACACAAACTATTTATTATTCATCCAAATTTATTTTATCGCCTTCAAAGTAGGCCCCTCCGAAAATAATAAACTTATGCCAACGAATAATCAAATCATTAAAACATTTTTTAAAGGCATTTTCCGGAATCTACTTCAGTTCTCGCCACAAATTCTCTTTTATGTCTTCTGTCGACTGAAAACGGTGGTTGTTCGATGATATTCGTTGAATTTTTGGTCTTTACGCGATTGAGTTTTTGAAGAAAATTCAGGTCTTTCGGAACTAGTAGGGTAGCAACGCATTTCATGCCTAAACAATCATATAAAATGGTACGAATTGATTCGTGAGACACAGAAAGTTCAGTGGCTATCTCTCTTAAACTTAAATAGCGATTTTCAGTCGCCATCTCCTTCAATTCAGTGATGTTAACTTCAGTTGAAGACGTTGATGGCCGTCTAGAGCGAGGCAAATCTTCCACCACATCTCGATCGCTTTTGAATGCACTGTACCACTCATATGCACGTGTTTTTGATAAAGTCGATTTACCGTAAGCCTTCTGTAACATTTTCAGCGATTTCGCACACGAAATTCCATTTGCAATGCAAAATTTGAGACAAATTCTTTGTTCGATATTCTTATCCATTGGAAAAATCGCGAAAGACACTTGAGATAAACTGACATCGAGCACTGTGAACAAACTAAATGACAGATCGCGCTCGAACTCCACGTCAGTATAGAGGACAGTGGTGCCAACTTAGCGTCAAAAAGGTTTTTCATAATCTCTTTAAGCGGGCGTTTTGAATGATAAATTCCCGGTACTTTTTTGACAAAATATATATGACAGTCGATTGTTGATCTTGGTATTTTTAACATTTCTTCAATCTCTCGCACAGTTACATGACGACCCGATCCGATTATGACTTTGATTCCGCCATCATCAACTTTATTTGGCAGACCTGAACGTTGCTCATCTTTGAGTAAAAAATCCCCAGAACGGAATTTATCACACCAATTTCGACACTGCCTGTCTTTTAAGGATTTATCACTATACACATTAAATAACTTCTTAGTAGCCTGTGTTGCGTTCTTTCCTTTACGAAAATAAAAAAGCAAAATATGACGAAAATGCTCGATTTTACACTCCATCTTAAAGTTGATGCCAAACCATCAACTGTAAACAAAATTACGCGCAATTTGTTTCTAAAGCAAGCTAAAAGTAAGAGCTAACAAATTCCAGAAGGAAAAAATCATAACATTGACAGAAGTCATTCAAAAAGATGGTCAGACATCAATATGTGAAATCGGCAATTACTTCTAGGACAGCCCAATAATTTTCTTTTTTTTAATGAAAAAATATCTAAATTTTCTTCAAATGTTAGTGAATTACATGCAAAAGTTTTTCAATCAATATATTCATTCTTTTTTCATAACAAACTTGAGAAAAATCCTATTTATTTGCCTTTCCTACTAAGTATGCCCCCTTAAAACTTTCTAAAAGGAACTTAATGATACAAAACCAAATTTTAAGTTCGAACTTACCTATTTTTCCGTTGGGACTATAGGGGTCGTAGCTGCCGGAACTCATGGGACTCGCGTAGCCATTGTTATTCGGCGCTTGTGGCGGTGCTTGTTGGCTCTGTCCAAGGGGAGTAGAGTGGGCAAGAGGAGGTTGTTGTTGTTGTTGCTGCTGTTGTTGTTGTTGGCTTAGCTGTTGCTGGGGAGTGGTATAGATAAGATGTTGCGCAGCCATTGGATTTTGAGGTGAACTAGGGCTGTTGGGTGTCAGCCAATCATCAGGCCTCGGTCGTTTATTGCTACTGGCAATACCAGCAAAAAGTCCAGTTCCGGTACCCACGGGGCCGCTCACCGCCGAGACCGTCGTCGAGGTACCGGCGAGATGCTCCGGGGATTCGGCCTTAACGACCAGGCTTGTGCTGTTGGGCCCTTCCGACGTGTCCATGCTGGACCCTGTTGGGGCGGCTAGCCGGGAAGCGGAGGCCAGCACGACCGCCCCCACCACCCCCGAGGACTCATCGTACCGCACCGCGACGTTGCCACTCACTAAGCTGGCCACCGTGACACTCGGTTCGCCCGATTGAGCACTGACCTGCTCTACAGTCAATCACTGACTGCACCACCACTGTCACTACCACTTCCGACGCCACTTCCGTTACCGAAGTCACTCTTCTTACACCCTCAATTAATCAACCTGATCAATCCCTAGATTACTCTTTCTTTCCTTTATTTTATCTACGCACTTTCGTTACAAGATCAGCTTTCTATGAGAATTATTGAACCCGTAGTTAGTTTGTCTCGTTTCGAGAAGAGACATACACGCACACACACACACACAGTCAATGAAAAATAGCTTTTCTTGAAAATCGCCCTTTACTTTCGAGGTTGAATTGGTTGCAGAATTTGTAGTATGCTTAGAGTCTATAATGAAAGGGTTGATTAGTGTTGCTATCGGGGTTGATATTTAGCAACGCATTTATCCTTTTTTTAGCAAAGAGAGTTTTGTTCCTTTCTCTGTCAAGCCTGATAATATCAGTGAAAAATAATGATCGGTTGCTCTTATGTTGCTTGATGGTTGCGAAGAACTTGGAGCCTTATATTACATACCGCATTTTCACGTGAGCATAAAAACTCTGCTTTTGCTGCATAATGCGCTGCTCCCGTATCTCTGATCGTCCCCTGAGGTATCTGAAAAACAAAAAAAATATGATTTTTGTAGAACAATGGTGCTGATCTGTATCCACAGATTTGAGATTAAAAGGGGTAATCGTTTTAACAATGATTTTACGAATGATCTTTTCATTTTTGTTATATAAAGACATTATAAATTCTCGTATCAGGGTTGCTTCAATCATGAAACCACAAATAATATATTGTTGTGGTAAGACTAAAATTAGTTTTCTCTAAGTAAGCACTTTCATAATGAATATAGAGGTAAGACTTTCTAAATAAAATTATCTTTTTTTTTTCAACTTAATTTTCTTAAATCAACTTTCTAAAATGTATTATGTGTATAAAAAAATACAGATCAAAATATTACCTCAGAAATAAAAAAAATAATCTCAACGGGGTATTTATAATCTCCAAGTTTTATGTTTACTCTTCCCTCGTCTCGAAAAATGTGGGTAGAAAACCGGATAAGGCAAGCAAACGAAATTGAACGTAATTCCATTCAATGAATGTTCAATGACTCTAACTCTGGAAAACTCACGCTTTAACATGTGCGATTTCGCTAAGAAAGTTTTTTCCTTCAACCCGAGAAATCGATATCGCGTTGCTTGCCTTACTTTCGAGCTCAGAAAGGCACTGGACCCAATAACGGTAGCGAAAACGTTGGTAGAGAACTTCGTATGTAGAGTGACGCAGTTGCCGAAAGTCCTCGGTCTCTGATCCCCCACTTAATACCTAATATATCGACCTCTGATAGCTGAGAAGGGGGGAAATTCGGAGTAGAGAGGGAAGGGAGTTCGAGTTTGGACCCAAGACTTTCTACGCAGTCAACAACTTCTCCTGTCCCAAAAACCGAGCCGAGAATCGTGATTACGCGGCCCACTGCCCCTACACCTCCCACCATCACCTAAAGTCGAGTGGAATTTATGATCGTGATCAGACTTCTCTACTAGGGCTCAGTATTTTAAAATGTTGGCTTGCGTTGTATGGTCGATCTTGAAATCGTTTTTGAGAGAACAAAAGTAGATCCAGATAAGAAAGTTTTATTCATATAAAAGAGGTTTAAATAGTCTCCTATATTATTTTAATCACTTTATTACATTCTTTTAGTGTCTGAAAACATCAGAAATTTATAAAAATAAATACAGTAAAGCCGACAAGTACTGTGAAAATGAAGTAAATATTTAGTTGTTATGTAGACCCAGAAAAAAGTTTTTTTGATTAAAAAAAAATTTTTTTCAGTCAAACAAATTTGTGCATTGCTATAGGGTCAAAGAAAAGTTTCTTTGATTTTAAGAAATTTCTTGACTCTTTTTTACATTCTCATTATTACATTGCATTCACAATTACATTTATATGAAAAATGTCTCGAAATTTTTATTATATTTTTATTAAATTTTTACGTTTTAAGACCCCCTGACTCAGAAAAAACGGTTTTTACAAAAATGTCTGTCTGTAGGTCGTATACTCGATAACTTTTGATAGAATTTTGTTTTTGTTTTGATTAAAAAAAAAAAACTTTTGAAAACCAACAATTCTATTTTTTAACCAAAATATGTGAGATACAAAATAAGCGTTAAAATAAAAAATATTTTGCTCAAAAACAGTCTACGAATTTTTTTCCTTTTTGAGATACTGTATTTGGGAGAAGTTAAATTTTTTTAATCATGTAAATTATTAGAGAAATATAAAAATGTATACAGAAAATCGAGCGCGAAGCGCGAGTGTCATAATGAGAATGTTTTCTTCAAGGCTGATAAGGGCTTAAGTAAATTGAATTTTCATTTGAAAAAAAAAAAAAAAAAAAAAATTTAGTAACTCTGAGAAAATGTAATTCACATCTACAATATTATAAAATTAACTTGAGCTTCAGTATCAAATTACAATAAATAAACTTACAATTTGTACATTGCTGTACCCCCAAAGAAAAGTTTCTTTGATTTAAATAAATTTCTTGAATGTTTTTTTTCTTTGAATTTAAAAAATGAATGCGTAGTCGCAAAAGTACATGTGTAATGTGATTGTCTGAAATATTTTCTTTAATTTAAAGATAAAATTGTCTTTGTTGAAGGTAATAAAATAAATAATTTTTTAACTTTTTGTCGGTATATTATTTGAATGAAATAAATATTTTCTTGAATCAAATAAATAATGTTGAAAAAAAATTTCTTTCATTTAAAAAAGGCTAAAAAGATGATTTCTTAAAATCAAATAAATTTATATTTGTTCTAAGGGTACGTGTTTTTACTTCGAATTGAAAAAATGAATTTAAAAAAACGATTTCTTAAATTTCAACAAAACTTTTTTCTGGGTGTAATGCTTTTTCTTTAATGATTTTTAGTTATCAAATCTATTTTTGTTAAAATATTATAAAATCGAATTTTTTATTTACACTATAATACATGCAAAATAAGTTTAAAAATGATTTTGAAAGTCAACGAAAAGAAACTATCCTAATGAAGTCTTTTATTCGAGTTTTCAAAATTAGATTCACATATTCGAATAAAATGTACTTACAATTCCGAACGTTCATTGAAGCATGGCAACATTTTTTTGTGACAAAATTATTATTCAAAATTTAATGAATTTGAAATATTTCTGGAAAAAGAAACGCTATCGACTGTAGACAGTGATAGATTACAAACTCAGCCAGCTAATTTGAAATGAATTATTATGTCTATACTTAGGGCCCTTCAAATATACAATCTATCATGGAATATACGTTACTTTTGATTTACTGGAGCAAAAACTACTTTGATTTAAAAATAGTATAATGTGCAACTAGGGGAAAAAAAATTATTTTGCGAGTGTGAAGATTAATGTCCGAACAAAGAGAGGGTAACAACCACACAAGTACAATAAGTGTTTTCCGTCTCGCACACGATTTTTTTTCTAGTACCGGGATATAAAGTGGATTTCATTGCCCCGTGTGGAGCAAATAAATCCATTTTCTGACCCCCCAGTAGAAAAAGAATATGTTCTATCGTTCAAAGAACTTTCAGTACATATTGGAATTTTCTTGGTTTATTTCAAAATTACACGGAGAAAGTTTTTATATCAATTTTTACTATAGTATTTTTCAATTTAGGGAAAAACGTATCACTTTGAGAATTTTTGTTAGTAAAAATACTAAACTTTATAATAATGATATGAAACTTTAGTATAAACTATAGTAAAATTTGCTATGAACTATGCTGAAGTTTCATATCATCATTATAAAGTTTAGTATTTTTACTAACAAAAATTCTCAAAGTGATACGTTTTTCCCAAAATTGAAAAATACTATAGTAAAAATTGATATCAAAAGTTTCTCCGTGTACGTAACTTCGCAGCATACAGGCATTTACTGTTGATTCAAAGCCATCAAAACTGCAAAATTTACCATAATTTCATGCTAATCATTCCAATGATTTATAAATATAACACGGAAATTTCTCTAGATTTACATAATTTATATATAACATCATTGAAATTCTTTATATTACTCCTGAAATAAAAAAAATATAAAGTGAAATTTCTATAAAATGTTTGTTATTTGCTGCAAATAATTAATTTATTTAAAAGAAATAATAATAATAATGCCTGCACATTGTTTAGCCCGGATTGTAAAATGCGAAAAAGAAACGGAGCTGTTATGCCGAATTCATAATGTATAATAAGTTTGTCACGGCGCAATACGGAAGCCAAGTGACACACGTGGTTAGTAAGAGACGAAGATGAGACGGGTGAAGGGGGTTGGGGGGTGTAGCAGGTATTCAAGTAAATAAAAATTCTGATCACGTGTTCGAAGTCGTCGACGCGTCCGGTTCCTGACACATGAGAGAGAGGCCCTGCCTTTTCCCTCTTACTCTTAAGCTAACTCATTTATTTATTGATGATTTTAGTAAACGCCAAGTTAATTTATAAGATTGGAATACAGACAAATTTAGCTAAAAACACTTAACCGATATGTTCCATAACAAATATCAAAAAACATGCTTCATAAATTCGGCATTAGAAGAGATTTGCATTTTATCAAATTCTATTCGGGTTTTGAATTTAGATAAATTAATTAGTAATACAATGAAATCACTGCTATATCTATGAACTTGCAATTGCAGAACGTTACGTGGCACTGGTTGGATCCGAAAGTAGAAGACGTTGCGCCAAAAGTTGCGACAATCGATTTCTCTTGAGCGTGAAACCTGGAAAATGTTGAAACATTGCTTCTTGCCGATGACATTGAATTAAAAAACCGGATATTGGAGAAAATGAGTACTGCTTCCTGAAATTGTGTCTACTTTTGCGTAAACGTATAAATTTCTACGATTGGGAAAAAGCGAATATCGTCTCTAAACTTGAAAAATAGTTCCTAAGACAATTTTGCGAGACCAGGCACAATTATTGAAAACTTTGAATTTGCAGTTTGAGAAAGAAGGCATTTATTTTTTATGAAATAACAAAATCTGCATAGCGTTTATTATTGTAACCATTTTGATGAAAATGACAATCACCCTGTGTTGGAAATAAAGAGATAAGGAAAATTTATCCCTCGTCTATGCATCTGTATCTCTTTTTATCCCTTGTCTATACACTTCTATCTCTTTCTATCTGTTTGCCAATCCAAATTTGTGGCTATATCTTTCAGACCCGTTTTCTTTATCTCAGCCTATTCTATGTATATCCACCTATATTTTTTTCTATCTCTTGTCTATCCACCTCTATTTCTTCATACCTCTTTGTCTATTCAGATTGGTGCCTATCTCTTTCTATCTTTATGTCAATCCAAATTCACAGCTATATCTTTCAGACCCGTTTTCTTTATCTCAGTCTATTCTATGTATATCCACCTATATTTTTTTCTATCTCTTGTCTATCCACCTCAATTTCTTCATACCTCTTTGTCTATTCAGATTGGTGCCTATCTCTTTCTATCTATATGTCAATCCAAATTCACAGCTATATCTTTCAGACCCGTTTTCTTTATCTCAGCCTATTTTTCGTATATCCACCTATAGTTGTTTTATCTCTTGGCTATCCACCTCTATTTATTTATATCTCTTTGTCAATACAGATTGATGTCTATCTCTTTCTATCTCTATGTCAATCCAAATTCACGGTTATATCTCTCAATCCCGTTTTCTTTATCTCTGTCTATTCTTCGTATATCAACCTATATTTGTTTCTATCTTTTGTCTATCCACCTCTATTCATTTATATCTCTTTGTCAATACAGATTGATGTCTATCTCTTTCTATCTCTATGTCAATCCAAATTCACGGCTATATCTCTCAATCCCGTTTTCTTTATCTCAGCCTATTCTTCGTATATCAACCTATATTTGTTTCTATCTCTTGTCTATCCACCTCTATTCCTTTATATCTCTTTGTCAATCCAGATTGATGTCTATCTCGTTCAACCCCATTTTCTTTATCTTAGCCTATTCATAATATATCCACCTATATTTGTTTGTATCTCTTGTCTATCCACCTCTATTTATTTATAACTCTTTGTCAATACAGATTGATGTCTATCTCTTTCTTACTCTATGTCAATCCAAATTCACGGCTATATCTTTCAGACCCGTTTTCTTTATCTCAGCCTATTTTTCGTATATCCACCTATAGTTGTTTCTATCTCTTGTCTATCCACCTCTATTCATTTATATCTCTTTGTCAATACAGATTGATGTCTATCTCTTTCTATCTCTATGTCAATCCAAATTCACGGCTATATCTCTCAATCCCGTTTTTTTTATCTCTGTCTATTCTTCGTATATCAACCTATATTTGTTTCTATCTTTTGTCTATCCACCTTTATTCCTTTATATCTCTTTGTCCATCCAGATTGATGTCTATCTCGTTCAACCCGATTTTCTTCATCTCAGTCTATTCTATGTATACCCACCTATATTTTTTTCTATCTCTTGTCTATCCACCTCTATTTCTTCATACCTCCTTGTCTATTCAGATTGGTGCCTATCTCTTTCTATCTTTATGTCAATCCAAATTCACGGCTATATCTTTCAGACCCGTTTTCTTTATCTCAGCCTATTTTTCGTATATCCACCTATAGTTGTTTTTATCTCTTGACTATCCACCTCTATTTATTTATAACTCTTTGTCAATACAGATTGATGTCTATCTCTTTCTTACTCTATGTCAATCCAAATTCACGGCTATATCTTTCAACCCCATTTTCTTTATCTTAGCCTAATCCTCATATATCCACCTGTATCTATTTTTATCTCTTTCCTTTCTACCACTATCACTTTCTATCCAAGTTTACATATATCTCTTTCAATCCTCTTCTCCTAATCTCTCTTATATTGACCTATATCTTTTTCTAACTTTTTGCCAATTCAAATTCACGGCTATATCAATATATCCCTCATCTGTTTACTTCTATCACTTTCTATCTCTTGTGTATCTCTTTGTCAATCCAGCTTCACACTTATCTCTTCCAACCCGTGTCCATCCTCGTAGTTAGATCTTCTAATCTTGTACATACTGTATCACTAATTACAAATAATTACTTTTATTCATCGAATAGAAAGGAGATAGAAAATGACACCGCAAATATACAAGGTATAGACCGCAAGAGAGAAAAGGGTATTCGAAGATTGGTCTGATTTAGGATTGACGAAGGGATGGAAAAAGTTGGATGGGGATAGTCGAAGAATTGACATGGATGGCGAAATGTATCTCACGAGTAACATCTAGATTTTTCACAGTTATCTCATGTTCTTTTTACCTTAAGTCAGTAGACTAAGTGTTTGGTAATATATCGATGCGTGCGTGGTTAGGGTTCGAGTCTCGGTACATACTGATATTTCAGTGTTGTACGCGTTAGCGACAAATTTAGAATATTAGTTTTGTACAAAGTAATGTATTTATAAAACTTTTAAATATATATCAGGGGTATGATAATTAGCAAGTTTGAAACGAAAGATCGAGAAGGGAATACAATGTGATTCAAATTTTTTTACAATGATAAAAAGAGATAAATATTACCGGATGCAGGAATAGACGCGGCGATAGGATGATGCAGATATTACCGGATGTAGAGATAGATTGGAGATACGAATAGATAGATATTCCAGAACAAGAGATAAACTGAGGGATAGAAAGAGATAGATATTCAAATCGGCTACTTGGAAGGAATAGAAAAGGTTCTACCTCTTCCTATACCTCTGTTTCTATCTTTTTCTTTCTTTTTACTTTCAGCAGGGCCCTGTCAGTCTGCTTTGCGGTAAGGGCAGATTAAATCTTTCTGAGCTTCCCAGACTCCTGGGGCTACAAGAAACGATTGTTCTGTTGACTGTTGAGCGCCGAATTCCAGCCAGAGATTGTTCTTATCCAGCCCCCGAGGCTCGTTATTACTTTGAGCATTTACTATTCTGCATGCATATCAGGATACAAACTCATGCAATATGCTAAAAAAGCCAAATTTCAAATTTGAGAATGGGAATTATTTTCATCGATATTGACCAAATCTAAGACCATTAACCAACTAGAGCACGTGATTATTTTCCTGTCTTACCAACAGTTTTAATTTGTGTAACCCCATTTCTATAGAAAATGAGACAGCGAGTTAAAAATTTTTTGAATTGAAAACCGGATAGACCTTTATTAGTGCACTTTATTTAACTCTACAGATTTTCAGTTACATATCTTATTTGTTATAGAAATCGGGTTACACAAACTTAAATGCCGGTAAGGTAGGAATCTAGTTACGTGACTAGGTTGACCTATGTCCTTGAATGAGCTTCTAATTTCAAAATGCCTCATGTTCCCAGACAATTGTAAAAACAGCAATCTAAGAAAATGTTTTGGAAAAATATACAAGAAAGAAAAAAAACAAAGCAGAGATTGAGAAAAATTAACCAAGTCGAGCTAGAAGATAGATTCGGAAAATCTCAATCAAACAAAATTTACAAATGAAATACACAAATGATGTTTGAAATTATTTATATCGGATAAATCAGAAAAAAATTCAGTCATTATTTTATTAACTGATTTGTGCATTCTATTTTACCATTTTTTACTGATAGTAAAATGTACATTATTAAAAAAAAATGTTTCTCAATTTTTTGAAGTACAGTCACAGGGTGGCCGCTGGACCGGCAAACCGGGAAATGACCGGGAATTTTCTGTCACCTAGACAAACCGGGAAATAAACGGGAATTTTTTTAAATTTTTAATAAAATACAATTTTAATTTTTTTTAAATGTGTTACAAAAAGTGGTTTACTTATATATTATATTATGCATTTCGAAATGCCCTCCTTACTTGTGACAAATTTAATAAATTGTTCACCTTGATAAACCTCGTAGACTATAGTTACTGCAATTCTCAATCACTTCAATGTTTAGAAACTCTCCATTCGTGAAGTTGGCTGCACAATTGAGTAAAAAGATGTATACATTTTTTTGCTATGAATTTATTCGTGCAGTATACTGAAGAAAAAATGACAGACTTCACTCTGAAAAAATATTTGATTGAATCAAAAAAATTATTTGTTTGAACGACTTTCTGTGATTTAAAGAAATGTTTTGTTTAAATGAAACAAAATTTGTTTGATTCAAACAAAATATCTTTGGATCAAACAAATATTCGTTCGAATCAAATAAATTTCTGCCTTAAATCAAACAAATTATATCTTTAATCACGTATCAATGCATTAATTTCTTTGTTTTGAAGAAAAATTAATTTGATTCAAACAAATATTTATTTGGTTCAAAGATATTTTGTTTGGATCAAACAAATTTTATTTCATTTAAACAAATTATTTCTTTAAATCAAAGAAAGTCGTGCAAACAAATCATTTTCTTTGATTCAATCAAATCTTTTTTCTGAGTGTTAATTTATAACTAGCCGGTACGTGTAGTGTGTTATATATATTATAGCAATATGTTTGCAATGCAGACTGCCAGCGGCACTTGCATTGGTAAATATCGTTACCATGTTATTGGCTATATTAATAACAGGCTGGTTCTCCAACAGTGTCTATTATGATATCGAAGGTACCGCGATTTGAATCTGGTATCAATGAGAATATAATTATCCCGAATCCACAATTATTCAAGTGAATGTATAACGATTCCGTAGCTACCAATGGTCAAATAACCATTGCGTTAGTGTAACCCACCGCTTTGACGATCAAATTATATTATCCAATTTCATTGAAACTCTTTATTACATTATCCCCAGCTGTAAAAGCATAATTATTAAATTTCAAATTTTTAATGAGTTTTTTTTACCATGAAGTTATAAAAAATTTTAATTTAATTATTAACATGTTTGATTTCTACAGAGGGATTCTTAAATTCAAATAAATTCCTAACGGATGCGTAATTGAATTTAATTCTGAATTTATAAATTATTAATTTCTTCTTTACCATCTGAAGAGATGTAAGGAATGTTTGATTACTGTTTTGAAAACAGAAAAGCAACACGAGTGGATTGGAACGTAAATTCGACTTTGATCTAACAGACGACCTCAATAGTAATCCTGATCAATAAATAATGGATTAGCTTGCTTGCTCCATTTTACGCAGCATCACAATCACTAAATCCATGATTTCCGACAGGAGCAGATGTAGGTTTTTTGTATCAATTTACAATTCAACAAAAACTGTGAACTGTAAAATATACTCTGTGAAATGAAAAATTTTCAACACAATTCACAATTTCCCAATTCTCTTTTTCATTATGTATAAAATTTTATATTGTTTTAATTGCCTTAAAAACAGTTAAATTATTTTCACTAGTAGTCAAAATTTAAATTCATTGCTGAAGCAAAAATTTTAGCCATTATTCCACTATAACAATTAGTTCATCCAAAAATTGAGGAAAACAAGAACATAGAGGCATTTGAGAAAAGTTTATAATAATTTGTTTATTTTTTGCCTTCTCAGTAATTGGGTGCTGATAAGAAAAACTGTTGAGGACCTAAAGTTAATGCAGAGCTTAAATTAGCTTAAATTTAATAAAAGTATTCATAAATTTGTTTTTTGCATGATAAGTTTATAATACACGTATTAAATATATTTAAAATTTTCGAATTAAACTAAAATTTAACCCCCTTAAAAATTATATTCAATTTTGAAAAATAATTGCATTAAATAAGTAAAAATTGAATTTCAATTAAGCAGCGGGCAATATTTTCCACTGAGAATTTTTTTCTGATAGAATAAGCAATGTATATATATATATATATATATATATATACAATTTTGTAAATTATTATTTACTGGCAAATTATCAAGTAGCTAATTTTTAACTGTAACAAAAACTCGATTCATTGACATTTATTCTGTTAATTAATAAATTGCGAATCATTCTTAACTAAAAGAAAATTATCCACCATTTATTGACATTGCACGCCAATTATTTAAATTCCGTTCAAAAATAATTTACTTTATTTGCAATTGATGAAAATTAAATTTTATATTAAACATACTTTTTGCCAGTAAGTATATAGGGACAATTAAAATCTTTACTATATTCGTGAAACGATCGATGTTTCGAATACTGAGCTAGGTTTATATACACGTTAAGTATAGTTTAGTATAAAGTTATCATCACCCTCTATTGAAACTCTGTATCTATGCGAATTTATATAATATTGATAACCTTTGTACAGGCGCGTGTATGTGTATATGTAAAAAAATATAAATACAGTATAGTCTGAGAGCGAATTTTTTTTTTAATCGCCGCCTCTTTTTCCATAAAGCGCACGGATTACAGGACGGCATTGGAAATTCTACTCGCAACTCGACAAAATCTACAATGTGAGCTGCATTTTCTGCGTGTTACAAAGTAGTCATTACTGACTGACACTGCAAAATAGTACCACTCAACCATTCGATCTGGCTATGGAGTTACAATATGAAACTGTAAATCCTGCACTTTGATATAGTTAACTTTACTGTTTTCTCCACATAGTAGTATTTACTGGGAGGGCTTCAAAACTGAGCCAGCCAGTAACATTGAATCAGTTTTTAGAGTAGCTATCACTAGGTACTTTTTCCAGTATGGTAAAATTTCTAAAACACATTTTAAGTTTTGTACACTGTTAGAAATGTTCGGAAATTTAAAAAATTCTTATGTTACAAAGGTAAGGTAAAATTTGACGATATTTATGATATTTTGACTAAAATTTTCTTAAAATTCCTAACATTAATTTTTAAAATCTAGAAATTGCGAAAGATGTACTGAATTTTCTGCAATTTTTCTTAGTATTAAATTGAATTGAATTTTCATAAAATGTATCTTAAAGTTACCAAACTGTAACAGAATTTTCATAAAAGTGTTTTTTAAATTAAGTAAAAAGTAACTGAATTATCTGAAATTCCACTTTAATTTTACGAAACTGTAACTGAATAAAACTCCAGTCACATCTTTGGGAAAATTATGGTAAAAATTTCCAACAGTGTATTTAAAAAAAAATGTCTCCTTAAAATAATAAATTTCCAAACAGTCATGCAACATTAAAAAATATCTTATTCATATTTCCAGAAAAGACAAATATTTGCTAGTCGTTGCGCAGCTTAAATTCTGTAAATTTTTTAATTTCTAAGCGTATATTATGAGAATGTATAATATAATTGAAAGGCAAAAAATTAAATTTAGCTCCTAATTACGTAAAACAGTAAATAATTACCGGATTCTTATGTGTCGCAAACAGGGTTAACTACCAGAAAGCACGTTTGCAAAAAATTCAGGAGTTCGTGTCTGCAAACGTGTTATCGATCAAGTCAGCAGTTTTCGCTATCTCTCTTATTTTATCTCTCGGGTTAGCGAGCAAAAGAGAGAGAACCTAACCTCCGACACTATCTAACCCTGACCCACCCCACAGACTCGGCCTCGAACTTTCCATCTCTTTTCATCTCCCTTCGTAACTTCCCTAAAGCCGTCTTTCCTTCCTTTTCTCTTTCTCCGAGCATCCCTATCTTGCAACGTTTTCTCCTCTTCGACGTTTCTCATCCCCATGAATGCGAAGTCGCGCCACTAGGGCGCTACATGTATGTATCTATCTGCATTCTACGCCATCATTCTAGGTCAATAATCCTTTCCTGGCCGCAGATGCACGTGGAAACATGCGAGTAACCTTGTCTCGCCGGTGAATCAATGCTCATTTCCTTTACTGGTAGTGACAATCATAAACACTTGAGTAATAAATAGATTACAGAAGAAAATGTCAATGTTATCTTAAGGGGGCTAGGGAGTCAAAAAATCGATTTTTTTTAAATTGCATTTTTCAATAGCATTACTATTCAAAAGGTAAATGCCAAAGTTTTAAATCTTTTGGATGAAAAATGAAAAAATGAAAGACAAAAAGGCTGAGCGCCTTTCGCAAAAATTGACGGGCCGCAGGAAATAGAAGCTTATTTTATTTTTGTTCCGTTTTGCAGTGATTGCAAAAAAATGGAGGTTCAGATCGGTTTGAAATTTTTTTTGCTTTCGCAGAACATGTTCCTTTAGGGGCTGAACCTCCGTATTAAGCTGTAAAAATTTCTGATTTTAAGAAAAAAATTCGTAAACATGAATTTTTTGTGAAAAATTTTCACTTCTTAAAATTTTCTTAAGTTTTTTGAAAAATTTTTGATTTTTTTTCATTTAAAGAGGTTCGGCCCAGAGAGGGAAGTATTACGAACACAACCCACTTTGAAAAATTAAATTCCCATTATTAGAACAAAAGATATTACTGCAAAAAGTTTTTTTTTTGTTAAATTGTTTATTCAATTATATAATTGTATATTGGAATTTTTTAATAAAAAATATTTTTTGTGTTCTATTCAATTGTTACAAATAATCCATGAAAAAAAAAATTTATATCTTGATATTTACTTTTTAATTAGACTTTGAAAATAGGATTAGTTTGACTTCCTAGTTCCCTTAACAAGGTGGCTAAACTGAATGTTTTTTAAAAACATAAAGCCATTAAGGCTATGGATCAATCGAATCGCGAGACTTAATTAAGCCTTTGGATAGAGTTCTGAGTCGGTTATATTACTCTGAGAACGGTAACGAACATTTTTCAAATTGCGGTCGGTTCGTGTGCAAAAAATTTTTTATGTTTTCCGGTTTTTTATTCACAGTGAACTCTAAATATTTTTTCCATTCGTGATGCTGCATACTGGACTACTTCATTTTGAATTGCAAGCTATGAGATAAGTTTTTCAATTTTATGATAATCCTTATTTTAATTATCTCCGTTTTACAGAAATTTTGAATTAATCTTTGAATTTATGGCACTGAAGAGGGCCCCCATATGTGGCCGAAACGTTTTCCTTGCTTTCTTTTTGAGTATTTTTATATCTAATAGTGAAAATTTTAATCGAAGAAAATAAAAAGAATCTGACCCTATGCCAAAATAATGGGAAATGAACAAAATTCTATGAATTTTGGGTCAATATAATAGCAGACATGTTATCAAACATGTCACTTTAAAAATAGAAAATGAGAATATTACTAAGAATATAACCGGCAGATAAATTCTTTTAGAATTTATGAGAATTTTGTTATTTTGGCTTGTTAAACGTGTTAAACATTCAAGATGAATTAATACTGCAATATGAAATTATCTTTTAATATTTTAATTGTATTCTGGTTATATAGTAAACCTCCATCTGTAGAAAATGTGCTCTCGAAGCTTGAGCGTTTCCGTTGGCCGATTGTTGCTTGCAGCTTTGTATGTGCATTTTATTTGTGCGAATGAAAATGAAAAATTTGTTAAATATTATAATTATAATTTGTTGAATTTAAAAAAATTTCTTAACTTTTTTAAGTTTTACTTCTTTATCCCCGCCGATTTATAAATTCCGTGACCTGCAGCGACCCCGCAATATGCAGAAAAGAATAAAAATTGTTTTGTTCCAAGAAAATTTGAATTTTGATAAATATATAGTTCAATTGTATAATAAAGGATTTTCTATATAGTCTACAATTTTAATTTTGAACAATATTTAAGTATAATATTAATATAAGATTTTTAGTATTCAATGTATTAAATTCAAAATAAACCTAACCTCAAATTTCCACAGTATAAAATTTTAATATATTATTTATATATATATACAGTAAAACCCCGTTTATCGCAACTCCCGTTTATTGCAACTTGTCTCTCCCGTTTATCGCAATAAACCTTATCATTTTTTCCCCCTCGCATTAGTAGAAGGAGTGGTCACGTGATTCTTAAGGATAGGCGGGAATACCCCTCACTTTTAAATTTGTTATGCATATATTTATATGAATTTTCGTATATTAGGGAGATATGAAATTATTTGTAGCCATTAATTTATTAAAAGGATTTTATTACATTTTTTTAAGCGTCTTTGGAATCCGTACTTATTTTGAGAGGTACATTTTTTTTCTCATGAAATGCATAAATGTTTTTGAAATTCTTCATTTAGCAGTTCTTTCCAAACTATCGTTTGTGTATATATTGCTACATATTTGTGTTTTATATGTAACAGAAAAATATATAAATTTTTCACATTTCGATGTATATTATTATGACAAATTATAGCATGAATTGTGCCTAGTACAGCAATCGCTTTACCAATTGCGAATCAATTGTTTTACAAAATGCGGGAATATTTTTACTGAAAAAAATTCAATCATGCATTCGAAAATTATGAGAGAAATATGTAAGCTTTAAAGTAATTAAAATTTATTGTTTGTACTAGTCGTTTACGTACCATCGTTCGGTTCCACGTTTTCACTCATTTATAATTGCACATATAATGACAATAAAAAACGCATTCGAGGTTATTGAAACACTACTGTAAACAATGATAAACAACGAAAGCGCGTGAAACTATTCGTTTAGGCGCATGTGCTGATAATCAGTTGTTCAAGCTGGTGGCGAAGAAGTGGGAACCCCTCCGTTTTTGCGATAAACGGGAGGCATTTGATTGGAAGGTGTTGCGATAAACGGGGTTTTACTGTATATAATATATTATTTGCATAAGTGGTCGCCTCTTATTTAACTATAAAGTACTATAAATAATAATTATTTAAACCATACATTTTTAAAATTCTCTTATATTTTTTTAACTCAGTAATATTCTCGGTTATATTACTTGAACTGAAATTCTCGAGAATTCAAGAACTCTATCTTTGAATAGTGTAAGGGAATATACAGTCCCTGGCCATATTATTATACTCACTTTGTATGTATACATATACATATACATTGTATACATTTTTTGGACAGAAATGCTATAAATTCAATAGCATTTTTTTCTCAGTTCTAAAAATTTGGTAAACGTAACAAAATACAATAAAGCACGTCTGTTAACTTCTTTTTAGAAAAATTTTTGAACGTTCTCTATCGTGTTCTGTAGTATTTTCCAAATTTTGAGGAAGATATTTTGTACAATAAAAAAGTTATCTTATACGAACTTTTATAGGAGTTTAGTCACGTGATCTGATTGATCCATGGCCGCAATGAAAAATGTAATTTTTATTAAGGGGGTCGTCCACCTTCGCGGTTTTGAAAAATCAATTTTTTTGTTGTTGCATATTTCGAATCTAGATGTTATCAAGAATACGCTATATGAAGAATTTTGTGAAATACACTTTCCTTTGTAGGTATTGCCGATTAAATTGTAAGTTTCTCCAATCATGTTTTACACCCTCATTTATCTTTCAATGCGATTTCCCAAAAGTTGCCTTTTTTAACCTTTGTGGTATGACTTCTACTAGAAATATTTATAGAATTTGATTAATTTTTTTTTTAGTTGTTCAGTAAACATGTCGCAATGTTTTCCCGAGTACAATTTTCAAATTTTTGTTTTGTTCCATTTTTACAGCCTCTGATAGGTCAAAAAAATAGGACAAAATTCGAATTTTTTATAAACGATTGCGTAATTTTAACAAATTTCAAAATAAAAAAAATCCCCTTTGGGGAAATATAGCCAATGTAAGACAAATTAAAGGCATATTTCATTTTTTTTATTTCAGACAACTCAGCGATTCCCGAAAATAGGCTTGAATTTTCGGCTCGAAGGTGGACGACCCTCTTAATAAAAAAATAATCGTAGAAACTGCTATTTCAAATAGACAACTATCTCGAAAGGAAAAAATGATGGATAATACGTTCTACTTTCGCAAGTTTGATCTATCAAGGAAAGTAACAACATTATAAATAGTACAATGTCTATTTGAAATATCAGATTGTGATTTTTTTCTGTGTACAATTTACATTGTGTTAAAAACTGATAAGAGCCCAGAATAAAATACAATAATTATATTTTTAATCGGCAAAAGATTCCAGTAGTAATTGGAAAATGTCAGTTTGTATCCACGAAATCAATCTAAAAAGGAAATATTTTATACTGCTCATTTAACGAAACGTCGAGAATGTATGTTCGTCAAACGCGGATATTGAATCCAAGAGAGAAATAAACGACAGAGGCGAGAGGAAATTTGATAGCCTATCGATCTTCCTTCCTCTTTAAATAAATAAATATTCATGAAATGTTAAAATACAATTTTTATTACAAAATCCTCATATTTTTTTAAAGATGCTTTCATACTCCAAAAATATCTAAAATGTCACAGATTTCAGAGACACATATTTGTATGTATATCAATTTTAAAAAACATATGTGCTAAGATTCAATACCCAGAAAACAGTTTCTTTGATATACAGTCAAAGAAAAAATTTCTTTGAATTGAAGAAAGTTTTGTTGTTTCAAAAAAATTGTCTTTAATGTAAACAAATCTATTTCTTCGGATCAAAGAACATTTTTTTGAATTAACAAAACTTTCTTTAATTCGAAGACATTTTTTCTTTAACCGTATATCAAAGAAATGTTTCTTTGATTCAAAGAAACTGTTTTCTCAGTGTATTACACTACTCCAAATATATGGATTTTAAAGTAGCACGAAATCAGTCAAATCAATCAGCTATAACAATTTTTTACACACAAAAAATGAAATTTTAACTATGGTTTTTTTTCTCGAATAAACATTTGAAAATAGTTGAAATTATTTGTTTGTTAAGTCAAGTTCAGAGTATAATCAAAATATCAATTTCATGAATTGAGGAATATATTTGAGGGCACGATTCTTGTTATAAATTATGCCTGATATCCGCAATATTTGGTAATACTTTGATAGCATTATTTATATTAAATTAAAAGGAGTTTATGCTGTCACGCCATTTTGTGATTTAATCAACACCTACTTATTCAGAAACAATATGAATAATTTTTTACATTCTGAATTTTTTTGTAGTCATCTATTTTAAGTTATCTTTCAAAATACAAACGTAGCAAAAAAAAACAGTGACAGACTCTCAAATACTTTAAACCATCTTTAAAAACTAAAATATTCAACTTTATGGATGATATTTAAGTTCTCCAGCTAAGTATAAATCATTAGTATGAGCATTAATCATTTATAATACTCCTTCTTCAGGATTTTTCAATAATAATTTGACATTTTAGTCAAATGCCGTGATTTACGTAACAATTCGTTTATATTTTAATTTCAAATTTATTATCAACTGCAAAACAATTTGTAAGAAATAATTTTAAAATTTCTTGAAAATATCAGAAGATTCAGTTAAATCAAACAAAATTTCATATCAAAATGATATAAACTTATTTGATTGATCCAACCAAATTTTTGTTGAAACAATCAAACTTTTTTCTGAGTACATTAGACAAAATCATGTAGATACATAGTATTGCGCAAGATGCAGAAATAATGAATAAAATGTAGAATCAACAGCAAATCTAGAGGGGAATCAACATTGCACAAAGTTGGTTCAGAAAGCCTCCAATGAAAACCAGTCCAGACTGGGGTAGACCAGGGCAGAGACATTGGCTGGAGGTACTGTCTGTGTTACCAGTAACAGTATTGGTAGTTTTGGTGGTGGTGGCTCCGCTGCAGAATCGATCTGTTGCCCCAGTAATGTAAACATAACCTAAAATGTATCAATTGCAACGGTCACGAATTAAGACTATCTGATGTCTAACAAATCATCAGTATTATGCCTTCTTTCTAGAAATTCAAAAACTCTTTAATCATTATTTAGGTATAATATTATAATGAATTTATGAGATACTTTGGCTTAATAGGTTGCTCCTGGAATATTATCATTTAGTATATAAAATATTAGGTGTTATCAGTAGTAGTAATAAAACTATTGAATCCATTGGCCTTTCTAGTATTTTTTAAACAACGATGTTTAAGGAAAATAAAAAAAAATTTTATTCCAAAAAATTACTTCATTTCATAGTAAGTCTAACATTATTTACATAATAAAATTTTTTAAACTATTGATATTTTCTGGCAATTTTAATTAGAATGAATAATTTCTATATAAAAATTATTATCTACGGAACATGATTTCTCAACATGTCTTGCTGTGTACTATGGAATGAAATAATTTTTTGGAATAAAATTTTTTTTATTTTCCTTAAAGATCGTTATTTAAAAATTACGAGAAAGGCCAATACACTCAATATTTTTATCATAATTTAGTGTTTAGATTTGCTGATAGAAGTTCATAGCCGGGATAAAAACCCTGGAGCGAGGGCAGGCATTGACCTAGATGTTTCTCTCTCTCTTTCTCTTGGACTATGATCTCTCTAGTTTTTCATCTCTCTCTGACGAAACGCCGAGACCCTGGCCGTGGATGTTTGCGCATCCCCATATTACTCAGAAAGCAAGATTGGTCTCGTGGCGGTTCCATCCAATCCTGGAAGTGTCTGTACTGGAGGGGATGAGAGACGACTTCTGGATCAGAGAATGAGTTTAGGGTAGAGGGCACCACCAACAGTCATCCTGCAGGAAGAGAGAACTGCTGCAAAGACCGGATTGTACGGGATCAGCCACTCCACCGCGACTTTGTATTGATCGACCCTGGATCTCGTGAATGTCTTCTATGCTGCGTATGCAACTCACATAGACAGGAGCATCCGTGAACTTTTGCCAAAATCTTGGAAAACACTTTCTGTTTTATATTTTATTTATTTTTTATTTGCAAATATCATACTTGTTTCAAATTCCACGATCTATAGACAAAAAATTGCAATATAATATGAGAAGTAATAAAGAAATACTAAAAACGATACAGAATGGCGATTCAACATTAAACATATATAAATAGTCAAATTTGTATTATTTTATGCTAATTTTAAAAATCTGGTATAATTTATGTTGATATTGATAGTTGGCTGTAGGTTCCAAGCTTAATAAAAACTCAAAGTTTTATATAATTAGACTTTTTTGCTCTAATCGGAGCCCTCATCAGTGATTTATTTAGTATCTAAAAAATACAGAAAAAAGGGGTTGCTAACATAGAAATTTCTCAATAAAATTAAAAAAAAAATTAATTAACATTTATTTTCTACAAGTTGATAAAGAAATTTTGAAATTACTTAAAACTAAATATTTCTTTCACATAAAACAAATCTCTGAATAACAGAAAACATTTTTGTAAAAGAATTTGGAAGAAAAATAACAATTTTTGCTCAAATAAATATGAATAATTAATTAAATTTAAAAATTTTTAATTCTATAAAAGAATAAGATCCAGAATCCGAATAAATAATACTTGGTTTTTTTTGTGATTATGAACGTTTGAAATAGTCAAACAAAAAATAAACAAATCATTTTTCAAAAAATGAAAATCTTGGAATTGGTTTGAGAGTTTCGAAAAGTTTGAAATTGAAGATTTTATAAAGGACTGAAATTTTGAGAGATTTAGGGATTTAACTTCCAGATATATTTATCCCATGTCTTGAAATGAGAGAAATTCATCTGGAACTCATCAGAAGGTTAGAAACTGCACTGATACATGAGACTGAAAAAATGACTTTTGAAGCAATGATATAAGTAATAGTTTTCTAGAGAGAAATATTAATAAAAATAAGAATTTTCAGATGAAAAATCGAGCCGCCTGCTTAGGTGTATTTTCTCTCCTGAATTCCTTTGGAAAGGAAAATTATAAACGCGACGACTGTGTGAATCGATTGCTCTCTTTCCACCCTGCACTGCACGCTCAGTGCATGCGCATTGTAACTAGGACAGAGCTACCCTGCTACTGCGAAGTGCTTCGAATCGACAAACCTTGCGACGCTGAAAACAACCCTTAGAACATGCAGGACACAAACTAGACTCTATGCTTGTGTATATCCGACATGCACGAGTTTCACAGCTTATCACGAATAAAAATCTACACACAAAATACAGTCTGGTTAACTTAACTAGGAAAAAATACTTAAATATGCCCTAATTAGAAATTCTGGTTACTATTAAAATGATCTAGAATACAATAACATAATATAACATATTATATATTTCAATATATATTCAATATCGACGAGAATTTTTTCTAGCATTCTCTAGAGCAAAATAATCTACAGGTATTTTTTTATTTCGAAATTTTTTTTTTTTACAAGATATGATTTTTTGAAATTTCGAATTTGGAAAAAACGAACAATTTTCAATCACTGATTATTCAAAAACTATTCGACGTTGGAAAAGAATTCCTAATAAAAGGTTGTTAATCCATCTGGGTAAATACCGATCCATTTTTGGGTCACAAGGCGAGACAAATCCAGTCAGCGCTCTGTATAAATTCGAATATTTCGGAAACTATCTATCGGTGTACTCCAAAAATGTATACATAGTAGGAAAATTTACCGATATTTTTTACAGTGTATCTTGTAATAAAATTTTTTTTTTAAATAAAAAAATACCTGTCGATTATTTTGCTCTAGAGGATGCTAAAAAAATGTTTATCGATATTAAAATATTAGTTGTAAATTGGATATGGAATGACCCATATATACTGCTGTGCAAAAGTCGCCAGGGACATATTTTAACCATTCAGATAAAAGCATCTAATTCATAAAATACCTAAAAATGAATTTTTTCCTTTGAATAAAGTGAAAGGAAACCAAATTCTGCATTTAATGATAAACAAAGTGTATTAGTCAATTATTACCGAAGATATTGCGAAGAAAGTCAAGATTTCAAAGTTTTCTTGAATTTTAAACACCTCTTGAAACAATGAACATTTTAAAACTTTTATCAGCTTATTATAGAGGTAAATTTACATAGACATTTAGCAACGCATCAAACATATTTTGATAGATTTTTTTTTAATACTATTAAAGTTAAAATTTAGAAAAACAAAGTTGTGAGAATACAAAGGATACTTATACTTGAAAAATGGATTTTTAAAATTATAAAAATTGTTAATATAAAAAAAAAAATAGAAAACATCATTAAAAAATACGATAAAATTATTTTCAAAATTACATTCATAAATAATTTCACAAATTTGAAGTTTTACAACTTTTTTGTTCTGAGCTCAGATTTTGGCTGCATTCAAGAAAAAGTGATTACAATTTACTTGTTAAGGCCATGGATCAATCGGACCACGTGACTAAATTATACATTTATTCGTTCATGTAAGATAACTTTTTTAATTTACAATGTATCTTTCTGATAATTTGCGAAACGTAACAAAAGATAATAAAGCATGTCTGTTAACTTCTTTTTAGTAAAAATTTTGTAAAAAATTCGAAAACTTATCGACAATTACAGTTAACTGTAAAATTTTTTGCAAAATTTTCACTCATACAAAGTTGACAGACGTTCTCTATCGTGTTCTGTAGTATTTTCCAAATTTTCAGGAAGATATTTTGTAAAAGAAAAAAGTTATCTTACACGAACTTTTATAGGAATTTGGTCACGTGATCTGGTTGATCCATGGCCTTAAATTACTGAAATTCTACGTAAATCTCATTTTGAAATAAGTCAAGAAAAGTTAAAAAATATCCATTATTTTAAAAGTTATTAAAAATTTTAAAAAGTTTCGAAATTCTGCTTTTTTGGCAATATCTTTGTTAATAATGGACTAAAACATTTCGTTTTGGGGCCAGTGAATGCAGAATTTTGTTACCTTCCATGTTATTCTAAGGAAAAAATTGATTGTTATGTATTTTATAAAATAGAAGCTTTTATGTGAATGTTTAAGCTTGAATTTAGATACATTTTATGAAAATTCAATTGAGTTTCGTAACATTAAGAATAATTTTAGACAATTCAATTGAATTTTCGCAATTTTAAGATACTTATACTCAAAAAGATCATAAATACCGTCAAATTTTTTAATATTTCTGAAAGTGTAAGTGGCTGACAAATTTTTGTAAGAGTACTTTTCAACTTCTTTTTTTATTTCGTATATATTATTAACAGCTGTTTTACACGTGGTGGGAGATCTTGTATGTACAGAGTGAGTTTTTTGTTTTATCGCGACATGTTTAAAAAAATGTATATTATTTTTTTGACCCAAAAATCTAATTGAATTCATGTTCTTTAGACATGGGGTCAGTATCTTCAGTTTTTTAAAAATTATCCAATGCCTATACTAAAAAACACAAAAATGGCAAACATTTCGTCCGCAAATGAAGGCCCTCTTTAGTGCCATGATTTCGATGAATATTAAAATTGCTACATTTGAATAAAAATTAAGAAAATCATAAAAATTAAGAATTTATTCAATTGCGGCCGAAACGACCAAATGGGAACTTCTGTTTTTTATTAAAGATTCGGATTCTCCATTAAAAAATACGTAACTTTTATTCGTAATTTTGAGATAAACAAATTTTTTCGTGAAATCGCTTTTCTCTTTCGAAAATAAAATGCACTTTTATTGTGGACATTTTTTTCATGTGGTGCGTATTTCTTGAGATATTTCGATGCCTCAATGTTTTATTCTCGGAGCATTAAGATCTATTTACATAAGTTCAGCAAAATAATTAGGTCACTGCTTTTATCGCAAAAATTCAAGTAATTTTCTTAAATATTTCACATGAACTTATTGAAGTTATAAAACTGAGTTTTCCAAAACGAAATAAAAATTTATTATCGCTGACATCTATAGCTAAAATTGATTGAATGATCAAAAACTTGCACTAATCGCTTCAATGCTGAATATCTAAAAATATTTTTATTAATCCTTGGCCGTGATTTTTGAAGTTCATAGGAAGCAGATCAAGAAAGAATTTGGCTTTGGAGAAAAAAATATTCGAGAAAGTATGCAATCGAGTATGTTTCGAATCGTGACTGGTGCATAAACTTGTGCCATATAGTAACACTGCAGGGATCGCATTACAGTGATGGTAATGTTCCTTCACAATTAGGCCATTTTACGAGCAGTGGGTGTAGAATGCTTTATTTCTCTTTTACTTTTTATGCTTTCAGTGCATTTTACTTGCAATAAAGCTCTATAATCGTTTACGAACCCTTACTTCGATTGTATAAAAGTTTTTACTAATGGACGCGGGTAGACTGTAAAGTAGTATCTCGAAGTTAATGACTTTATTTAAAATAGGCACATTTAAATAATTCACTGCTAAATCTTGATGTTGTAATCTTTTTTAAAAAATATTCATAATTTTTGCGACTTGAGTTGTGAAATCCGATGATTGTCAGAGATAAATTCGTCAAAGCAATCTTTATTTTCTATCGCCGCTTTCATTGGTTCTCTACTATGTGATTTATCAGTTCTTTTAGATTCCCCCATCAAAACTTTTTGAATGTAGAACCCGTCTACGTATACTACTTTTAATATCAAGAGCTATGTCAATCAATAAATTTTGTAGAAAAATGATTTTCAAATAACACTAAAGTAACATTAACACGACTACATGAAGAAACTTTTTACATCAATTTTTACTATAGTATTTTTCACTTTTAGCAGGCCTCACAGTCCCTTTGGGATAAAAAATAGTAAAATAGGTCCATAGGGACCTTTTTTACGCTCATAGGGTATATTTTTCAACAAAAATTAGGTATAAAAGAAAGTTATTGAAAAGAATAAACTCTTGATAAAATGTAAATAAAGACGTAATACTTTTTATTTTAGTAAGTAATAAATATATTCAAACTAATTAGTTGAGTTTGAAAGAGCAGTCGACCGGTAATCAAAAGACTTGGGCTCGAATCCCAGCGCAGTCGAAAGCGTCTTTTTTTCCACAGAAAGATTTTCAAATTCTTTAAATATATTCATATTTTTGTCCACAACTGTATTTCACAAATTTTCGGACGTGAGTATTAAATAGGAAATCACCTACATATCACGACTATGTACTCTCTAAATCTGAATCAGTCGAATTTTCACTGATTGAATCAATAATTTTCCTTTTCACTGATTCATCAGTTCAAAAATATTTTGTATGTAAATATATGTAAGACTAATTAAATTAAATTTCAATTAACTCTCAACAAAATTTCTTTTTTTTTTATATGTTTTATAGTTTGGCTAATGAATGAATGTTATTTCTTTAAATTTCAGTCTTTTCATTAATAAGTATACTTCTAATAACACAATATAGTTTTCTTGACTTAATTTTAAGTTTAAATAAATTACTAATACAATACTACTGTATCGGTTACATCTATCGACTTCTTTTTAAATTCTTAGGTCTTTTAAATTCCGAATGATATTTAGATCATTATTGCGATGGTTTTACCTATTACACCTAACATTAACATGTCGTTCGTCGCTGATGTTATTGGCTGAGGCAGTGCGTACACCGACCAATCAGAATTTCTTGAATAAAAGCGCTCGAAATTTAAATATTATTTAATGACAGTTTCAAAATAGTGAGGTCATTAGAAGAATGCAATGTTTGTGTACTTTGATTTTATACAAATTTTAAAAAATGCACACTAATGGCTGAAAATAAGGTACTTTAGGGACCAAATCGTGAAAATAGGGGACTTTAGGGACCTCAACTGAATATAGAGGACAATAGGGGATATAGGGACCGGTCTGTGAGGCCTGCTTTAGGGAAAAACGTATCACTTTGAGAATTTTTGTCAGTAAAAATACTAAACCTGAGAACAATGATATGAAACTTTAGTATAAACTATAGTAAAATTTGCTATGAACTATGCTGAAGTTTCATATAATTATTATAAAGTTTAGTATTTTTACTGACAAAAATTCTCAAAGTGATACGTTTTTACCTAAATTGAAAAAAACTATAGTAAAACTTGATATAAAAAGTTTCTCCGTGTAATGTATTTGCCATCCAAAGTAAAAGAACCGTTAACTGACATTTTTGACAAAAATGAGTTTTTTATATCATTAGAATCTTGAAGAAATTTTGCATATAACTGCGCTTGAAATTTTGAAAAAAACCATTAGTTTTTTTATTACAGCAATGCAAAGAACAAAAAGACCAACTGAATTAAAAATCGTATTTGAAAAAAAACGTTAATTAATACAAATTTTGGAAACGCTTGTGAATACGTCACAGTTAAAGATTTAGGAGAGCGTTAATGGAAATTGACGCTCTCTTTCATCGGAAATATTTCGGGACGTGAGTTACTTTACAAAAATTGATGTTTTTTGATAAAAAAAGTTTTTGGCCTTTTTCTGAGTTTCAATCGAAATGCAGTTAACGGTTCTTTTACTTTGGATGACAGGTATGAGTACTTCACGTATTCGCAAATAAACTGCATCTTTTAAGAGTCTTTTAATTCAGTAGTATAGAGCTCCGCAGCTGATCAAACAACGCGTGTCGACAAGTTTAAATACATCAACCAACAATGGTTAACAGTTACGATAAGTAAAAAAGGAAATAAAAAAACACTAATGCAGATTATAACGTGAAATTTTCCTTTTATGATTACTTACATTATATATAACATTTGAGATGTGTATCGGAAAAAAAAATTGAGGAATTGTAATGTAAAATTGTTTTTACTTTTTCACACTCTTTTAAACACAATACTCGATAAATGTTATACCTGATCGTTACCTGAACACTCACGCACATAACTGCACCCGGATATGCATTGCTCGAATGCACTGGACGCAACGAGGCCTGTAACTTATGTAATTCGAAGTGACGAAAGCCATTCTTAGTCAGACTGTCTCGACCCATCCGACTTTTTCACTACACTTCTCTATAGTGAAGCGACTTGTACATATAATATATAAAAGCAAGATGCAGTTAAGTCTCGCTTCATTAGCAAATAAGAAAAAACTCGTCACTCTTATCAAAAATATTTTGCATGAGTTCAACACATTCAATTGTCATCTAGAATTCTCACCTAGAACCTTGACTTGAAAAAGTATGTTATTTTGGAAGAATCGAGACAGATTCAAAAAATTAACAATTCAAGTTATTAGATTATCAGTAAGGGTATTTTTACTCAAAATAATTACAAGAAGAGGTTCAGTATTTTTCAGAGTAACAACAGAGCCTTAAAAAGGGCGGTGCGACGGGGCAGGTGCCCGGGGCGCAGTCCATCTGGTGAAATTAAATTTTTTTTTTTTTAATTTTAACTGACTCTCTAGATGTAAAAATATTGAAAATTGAATATTTTATACCCTCTTAACTATAATTCAATGGGGGGGGGGGGGGGGGGGTATGAAGGGTGTACTAAAGTACTTTTGCCCAAGGCGTCATAATTTCGAGTTACGGCTCTGAGTGACAAATATATTTTTGCAATATTCGAGAGGAAGAAGAAAACTATTTTTAAAAAAACTTTAGATACTTTTTCAGAACATTTTCACTTTTAAATAATTCTCGTACCCTCTTGAATATTTTGAAAACATATTTTCTGCATTATTTAAATATCATTTGTAATAATATTAATTGATCATTTTTCCGTCAATTGTCTAAACATTTGAGACACAGTTTTTTCAAAATCTGTCCCACTTTGAAGCACCAAATTATAATTAGATTTTATATCATCTCAAATATTTAAGAATAATATAGATGAGCTTTTAACGGGGGCTTTGAAATATTGTATTCGAACAAAATGAAAAAGCTTTATCAACATTATCCACATTTAATTATAATTTATTGTTAATAAGTGAGATGATCTTAAGCCTACAAGCTTTATTAAAACACCAGTATATAAGGTTATTTTTCATCAAAAAATTAGGCAGTAATTTTCACTTACGTACAGTAAAAGAGAATTCCATTATTCAGAACTTTTATCTTAATTTATAGGGATTTCTAGTAATTTGAAAAAAGTAATATAGTTTTGGAAATATGCACTAAAGACTAGAATATTTCGAGTTGCATTTTAGTACACCAGATCCTAAATGAAAGTTTTTAAATATTAATACGGGATGTTCTAAACATTGAAAACTTAATACTTATTTTTCATTACGCGAAGTTCTAAATGAAAAAAATATTTACTATAGTTTATAACTCTCTTTTTAGGGTGTATTGTGTAGTGAATTAGACACTGTATAAGGGATATTATTTGGCAGATTTAAAAATCATCAAAGGACTTAACAGTAGGAAAGTATGGAAGGGGACTCAGTAATGCCAATTATCTCAAATGAAGATAAATCATCGGAAACATAAGGAAACGGGACGAGATTCAAATGAATTCCGAAATAAAATCTATATCTATTTCACTTTGAGAAAGAATTGGCCAGATAACCGGAAAAAAGTTAGTCTAAGTGACTATTTCCTGTTTTTTCATTTAAAATAATTTTTTCGAGATTTTTGTAGTAAAAGTATGGAAAATTACATCTCGAAAAAAATGGTCATCAAAAATGTTGAATCAAATAAAAATTATAGATTTTTCATAGACGGAATCGAAAGACAAATTTGATTTATTCTCAGCTGTTTTTGGATAATATGATTCTAACAATAAAAATTTTATAATTTTTATCTGATTCAACTTTTAAAGACTCATTTTATTCGGAAGAAATTTTTCCACACTTTCACTAAAGAAAGGTCGATAAAAGAAATTTATAAATTAAAAAACTAAGGGAATAGTCAGTTCAACTCACTTTTTTTCCCACTTTCCGTACAATTCTTTTTTAAAAGTAATTTATTCGTATTTTGGATTCAAATTTAAAGAATGACAGTCGCAAAGACAAATTAAGTTGCTGAATCTAAATTAGGATTCGGCTCATCAGAGTATTGAAATTAATTTAAACGAAATGTTTCAAAGGTTACATACTAAGTTACGAGATCACAAGTTTTACAAAATTATGGCACAAATTTAAATTTATAATATTTTTGACTCCACTTTTATATGCAATACGACACAATGGAGTACATTTCCTAAATAAGTATCCATAACTATATACATGAATAAGCACATATACACGGAGGAAAATGGATTATAAGAATAAATATTTTAGTCCTTAAGTTATGGGTAAATTAATTTAAATTATAAATTATACTGATTATTATCCAAATTATTTGGTAGTTCAAGTACTAAGGAATTAAACTCTAAATCCATTTTTCGATTATTTCTTCGTAAGCTCAGAAGAATAAGAGATATTCAATTTCATGACTATGAAGTGGAAAATGTTAATCATTTTGACTCAAGTCTTCTAAAGAACTTCAATTTCAAAAAGTAACGAAAATTTCCAATACGAAACCCCGCATGTTTTAACCATCCTAAAAAAATGATTATTCGCATTTTTGAATGAAAAATTTTTAAAATCATTAAAATAATTTCTGATAAATAATAATGTTATGAGAGAGTAGTTTAGTAGGAGAAGAGACAATGTGAGCCTTTACATATAATTAATGAATGTATGCAAATGTGTGGCGGATATGCATACAAGTGAGTGCGAGTCTTGGTCTTTGTGGCAAGGACTCGCATCGGCGACGGTTTATTGTACCGACGACAAACGTTTCAACTTCAAATGTGCGAATGCACACTTGTTTATAGTGCTGTTATAATTCAGTCGTCCATTCGTCTTCACCATCGTGTTGCCATTCTCCAATGACAACACCTACACGTTTTCTCGACAACATTTTGTCTTTTGTGATCCGAAAATGCGCATCAGAGAGACTTTTAATGAAAAATTTGCGCTGCATCATAAAAGAGAAAATGTTAAATAATCTAGAAACTTCAAATTTTACTAATTATCTTCTCATGCTTTCAGTTTATTATTTATAAGATAGTATTCAGGCATTAACGGTCTTCGATTTAACTTACACTGTTAGAAATGTTCGTAAATTTACAAAATTTGTATGTTACAAAGGTAACGTAAAATTTTACGGTTTTTATAATGTATTTGCGTAAATGTATCTTAAAATCACGATAAATGTACTGAATTTTCTAAAAATTTTCTTAATATCATCAAACTCAACTGAATTTTCATAAAATGTATTCTAAAGCTATATTAAAGTGTGAGAGAATTTTAATGACATTTATCATAAAATTACGAAACTGTAACAAAATTTTCAGTTATATGTCACTGCATAAAACTTCAGTTGCCCAAAACGTAAAATAATTCCTGCACGGAGAAACTTTTTATGATAATATATGTTTTATTTTATAATAATAATTCTAGAAAATATTAGGAATCTACACGGAGAAACTTTTTATACCAATTTTTACTATAGTATTTTTCAATTTAGGGAAAAATGTATCACTTTGAGAATTTTTGTTAGTAAAAATACTAAACTTTATAATAATGATATGAAACTTCAGCATAGTTCATAGCAAATTTTACTATAGTTTATACTAAAGTTTCATACCATTATCATAAAGTTCAGTATTTTCACTAACAAAAATTCTCAAAGTGATACGATTTTCCCTAAACTGAAAAATACTATAGTAAAAATTGATATAAAAAGTTTCTCCGTGTAGGGAAAATCGAGGTACAATGGCAATTATTCCTATCGGACTGGAAATTTTTCGCTGTGAAAATACTAAATATTCGAAAAATTATATGAAACTTTGGTATAAGTTATAGTAAAGTTTGACATAATCTATAGTAAATTATCATATAGTGCTTATAAAGTTCAGTATTTCGCTGGGAAAAATTCTCACTATGACACGATTTTCCTTAAATTAAAACATAGTTTAAAAAAAATTGTAAAGTTGGGTTTCTCCGTGTGTTACAAGCTTCATAATTTCTAGATACAAGTATCAGAATATCCATCACTTTGTAACTAAAAATTAAGAAATTGTTTCTTAAGTTTACTAAAAAGTAACTGAATTTTCTGAAATTCTATCTTCATTTCACAAAACTGTAACTTAATTAATTAGTTAAATTAGTTAAAATTAATCTAGTCACGTGTTTCGGAAAATTATAGTAGGGATTTCCAACAGTGTATGCTCTATATTTGAAATTTAGAAGAAAAAGCTTGAAAGTAAGAAAGTTTCTCCTATGGTAAAGATTCACTAGACAAATGGGAATAATTTCAAAATGTTGTGAAAACATGGAAATTTACAACAAAAAATAATGGGAAAAAGAGAATTTAAATTTTATTGAGTTCCTTAAAGATAATAGGAGAACCGAGGGGATAGTTCTACATTTTTCAAATAAAAACAATCGACAACCCATATTGATAAATAATCAAATGAAAGTTTAAAAATTAATGAGAGATTCTGGTTTCTTAGAAGCAATTTGACACAGAAAATTCAAAAGAAGCTATTTAAATGTTTATTTTTTGGTCCGATGTCCTACCCTACTAAAAAAAATTTGATTAAATTTAATATAAAAACTCAAATCGATACAAAAAGACCATTAGTTTTATCATTTTTATTAAAGACCTTTAACGCATTTTAACGTCTGGGATTTATAATATTGTATTTGAAAATTCATGGTTTTTCCATAGAAATAATTGAAGGACGAGAAAAAATCTGCCTCTGCTCGGATTCGACCCGTGGACCTCACCGTAATCGGTTAGCGTACCACTCATAAAAAGTGCGAACCCCGGTTCAAATCCGGGCAGAGGCAGATTTTTTCTCGTTCTTTAATTATTTGTCTGAAAGAACCTTAAATTTTCAAATTTAATAAGACAAATAGATATAATAAGAATTCTATCAAATTTAATTGTTTTTTTCGAATTTAAATAAATTTCCTAGCAGCGTTACCACGAGTCTTAAACGATAGTGTAGGCGAAGGGGTTAATTATTCAAACTCAGTAATCATTAAAGGTTTCTTTCAAATTTATCAAGTTTTCAAGTAAATTCACAGTAAAGTTGTCTAGCCAAAGAATTATTGGAATTGCTGCTTCTTCGCCCTTTTTCTTACCCTTGAAAGGATCAGAAGAAAGTGGGTGCAGTGCAGAGAGGAGCATCCTGAAGGAATGTCGTTGGCCCTGAATGAGAGAGAAGGAAAGTAAACTGAAAGTTGGAGGGCCTGAGAAAGACTAAGAACAAGAGACAGGATTGGGAAGAAGAGGAGAAAAATTTGCGAGTGATCTGAAGGCGAGTCCCAAAGAGTCTCATGTCTGCCCACATTATGCGACGTCTTTTGAATTCAAGTTGTGTCAAAATTGGTTTTGATGCAAATCGGGATAACGGACAACGGCATCGCTGTCATTCTTTATGATTTTTTGCAACTGTGCAATTTGCTCGAGTGTAACTTTACGCGTCTTACATTTTATGAAGGATTAAATTATATTGCTTTTTTAAAAGTATCATGATACACGTACTTCACAAATATTTTAAGAGAATATTATTCAATAATAAATTTAAATGATATATAAGTCTTATATGTCAAAGAGAAATTTCGATAAACTTACTGCGAAAAAGTACAAAAGAATTGAGCCATGAAGTTATGTGTGACTCACCTGAAACAGAAAATAAAATAGGGATTAAAAAAAGTTACATAAAAAAAAAATTATGTATTTAAGTTAAATGACTAAATATATATTCTAAACATTTATAACTTATAATTATATTGTTTTGAGAGAATTTTATGTGCGGTTTCGTTGACTGCATTCCTGAGCTGAATATCAAACGACAGGAGACGTAAGCAAGCGAAACGTTTATATATCCAAATCCTGTATTATGACTGGGCGGCATGTGAGTTTGGTAAAGTCGCGAATCAGATCTCGTATTTTATTTACGTTCGTTCGAAGATCCCTTGGCTTGCATTTGCAGCCAAAAGCATAGCAGCTCCCAACTGGATTGCAATGTTTACGATCGAGGCCGTTGAATCTGGCATTTATTAATAACCTATGGACACTTGAGTGTCGCCAAACCGTCGAAGTCGCTTCGACCAGACGCTTAGCGACGTTTACGTTTTTGGCACAAGGCCGTTTTTTGAGTTCCTAGAACTTTTGGCCAGAAAATACAACACTAATCCTGTCTGATTTCATGGAATTAACCCGCTGACTTCAAACGTCCTTTACACTGGACAAAGATTCATGGCTGTATAAAAACAAGACTGCACCTTTTCTTCTGTATCGCGTCGTATTTTGTTTTCAATAGTTATACAAATAAGATGTAAATCAACCGTTAATACAACCCCTGCTATCGAAATTTTTTTCTTTGACCGTATATCAAAGAAACTGTTTTCTCAGTGTAGAAGTAACATCTGAAGTCAGCGGGTTAAGTAATCTTTTTGCCAGTTTTGAATTATTCATCGAGGGTATCATAATTCATTAATTTATAGAATAAACGGTTACACTCAGTCAAAAGATTCGATTGAATCAAAGAAAATTATTTGTTTGAGAGACTTTCTTTGACTTATAGAAATATTGATTTGAATTACATAAAATTTGTTTGATTCAAACAAAATATCTTTGGGTCAAATAAATATTTGTTCAAATCAAAAAAATTCCTGCCTTAAATCCAACTATAGCAATAATTTGTTTATTTTGAAGAAAAATTTATTTGTTTTAACCAAATATTTATTTTTCCCAAAGATATTTTGTTTGAATTTAAACAAATGTTATTTAAATCAAATAAGTCTTTTATTTAAATAAAAAAAAGCCTTTCAAACAAATTATTTTCTTTTATTAAATCATATCTTTTTTCTGAGTGTAATAACTAACATTACAATTATGCTTCAGGAACATATTTTAGATGCAAACACACTATTAGTCCCAATGTCAGTTTTTATGCCAAATTATTATGTACCCAAACATTTATACAATGTAATATTTCTACTACAATATTCCCAAAGAATTCTAATTAATATTCCAAAGAATAAAATGTGAAAGAAACTGAATTTTTTCGAAATTTAGTAAATTTATCTACTTTTATTTATAATCTGGAAAAAGTGTAGTTAGAAAGTTTTAAAACTCAGAAAATGAAAATGAAAATAGTTTTTTGAATTTCAAATTACCAAAGAAAAAGAAATTCACCCTCATTTAATTGGTCAATAGGGAAAGGGGGTAAAAATATAAAGAGTAGTTGATGCGAGTTGTCAGTTGGCGTTGTCAGCGCACTAGAAATACCAGCACGTTACCGTTTCGTATCGATTCTAAGATCGACTATCGTACCAGCCACTTGACCGCTTGGCCGTAATCCCACCCTTGTCGTTTCGCAATCCTGGCCGTCTCTACATTTAGGAGACAACAAAAGTTGATATCCAGGCGTGATTCGCAGGACATTGTCGATGCCAAGAAACCTGGGTGTATTGAACAAATATTCAACTGCGCTTTTCCATATGTATTATCATTTCCATGCCAAGTTAAAATATTTGCGTCATATCTCTCGCATAATTTACAAACTTTATCTCACAAATCTACCGAGACCGTTTTGAAAAAGCTTCGAATTAATATGAAGAAGTGGGGTAATTCTGGCGCCTTTCTTCTCACTTGGGAATGAATCGAGTATTTCCTGGTGTTGGAAATAATAATTAATTTTAGTTTTTAAAGAGCCAAGTCTAATTTCATAAATAAATCATAGAATAAATATTTTTATTCTACTTCCTCCTAGGGAAAGAATTTTCATGATGAATTTTCTTTAAAAACATTAATTGTTATTAATTTTTTAATTTATCAATAGGAAACTTAAAGAAAAATAAATAATTTGCTAAAAGTGTTTACAATTATTTAAAAACAAATAATAGGATAATAAGTGGAAACCCCTAGTTAATCATTTGTCTGAATAAAGTCCTTTTAAGAGGATCCGCCACCTTTAATATTTTTATTTCTTGAGTTTAGACCTTCCATATAATTTTTTTTATGTTTAGTACTTTTATTTAGAAATATTATGGTTTTTTTTTCGAAGTTCCATCACCTTTATGTATTTTTAAACTAAAAATTTTGAGTTTTTTGGGCATTTTTTTGACATTTTTAGACTGCATAATTTTTTTTTTCAACCAATTGTCATCTTTCTTTATTTTATTCCTTAAAATGTTTAGTAACTTTTTGGTTATGGAAAATAAGGTAACATTACTGAAAAAAAAGTTACAAATAAAATTAAACAAGAAATAAAAATTTCCCAAAATATGAAGAGCAAAAATGTTTGTAGTTATTTTTGTAGCTAGAGTGCTTTTCACACCCAAAAAGATGCTACACATTGTAAAAGACAAAATAAAAAAGAATCATGATAATTGGTTAAAGAACAAAAAAGTTACTCAAAGTCAAAAAATGTTTAAAAAAATGCCCAAAAAACTCAAAATTTTTAGTTTAAAAATACATTAAGATGCTGGAACTTTGAAAAAAAAACATTCTGAATAAAGATACTAGACACAATAAAATTTATATTGAAGGTCTAAACTCAAAAAATAAAAATATTAAAGGTGGCGGGATCCCCTTAAGCAAAAAATTTCAAAGAAGCGGCGAAAATCAAATGAAATTAACTCCGAAAACCGGTAAAAATCGTTCGTAGTCCCGTTACTCTTACAAGATGACCTTTCTAATGTCTTATATAGTATAGTTTCCTATAAAGTAACTAGCCACCCGTAACTCGAATGCTTGCCAACATCCTCCCCCTGCGACTCCTCAACTTTTATATATAACAACTATCTATGCAAGAGTTCTATTGAACTTTGCAAAATATTTCGTCAGAGAAACTAAAAATAGTCGTTTTCTTGAATTAAAAATTGACTGCTCGTTTATTCAGCCAGAAATATGTTTGCTGAGTCAACTAAACTTTGTTTCTATCGAACACATTAATCTATCGAACCCAAATATTTGTATTCAACTAAATGTAACAAGATAAACGATTGTGCAAAAATAACATTTTTTCAAAGTGTTTGAACTCATTTTGCTTCACATGAACTACCCCTAGTCGGACTCTTAATTCTCTTTTGCTTCTCTTGATACTCTTTTGATTCCCTTTTGCTTCGCTTTATACTCTCTTGATACTCTTTTGATTCTCTTTTGCTTCTCTTGATACTTTCGTGATTCTCTTTTGCTTCTTTCTCTGCTCTTTCTGTCATATACAGTCTGTTCAACAAGAGTGAGTTCTCGGTTTTTCGAAAACTATTAGAGATTTTTGAACTTTTTTTTTTTCAATGGAAGTACATTTAAAGGAATACGGCGCAATCACCAAGGCGATTGAGGCGATTCAGTAGCGATCGAATCGTCGAAGAGAGCAGACGTGAGTCATAATGAGTTCTGTGTACGCGAAACGTTTTGACGCGGTCTTCTTGCGTACCCATCCAAAGAGACCACTTATGTCCTATACAGCCGCTGCTAAATACATTAAAAAGTCGAAATCGTTCGTGAAGAAGTGGGTTGAGCGTTATAAAGCGAATAAAAAACACCCCGTGAAGGTCCATGTTTGGGGATGCTTCTCACAGCGCGGTTTTGGGTGTTTAGAGCTCTTCACCGAGAACTTGAATGCTCAGAAAATGCTCCAAATATATGAACGTGGTCTTCTAAGGTCTGCTACAAAGATGTTTAGAGCCGATACGGCCGATTGGATCATACAGGAACATAACGACCCGAAACATCGACGCCGTCTCTGCACCGCCTGGAAAACAGAAAATGGCATCACAACTTTGGACTGGCCATCACAGTCCCCCGATGCGAATCCAATCGAAAATGTCTGGAGTGTTTCAAAGAGGAAGCTTGCGGGAAAACGTGTCTTCACCCTGAAACAGCTCTCGCAAAAAATCAGGAAGATATAGCGAGAATTACCAACGGACTACGCTGAAAAATTAGTGGAAAGCATGCCGAAAAGGTGCCAGGTCATTCTGGACAACAATGGGGACTGGACTGTCTATTAGGTATTAGCGCCGTAGTCCTTCGAGAGTACTTTTATTAAAAAAAAAAACTTTTAAAATCTCTAATAGTTTTCGAAAAATCGAGGACTCGCTCTTGTTGAACTCTTTTCATTCTGGTACTTGAGGGTATGTGATGCGTAATGACGTCACAAATGACCAACCATTTTATATTATTTATATTCATCGGGTTGATTAGGACAGGAATGTAAATATAATCATGAAATTGTAGGCAACAATGAGGAATCCATCAAGAAATCAATCTCCGGTACCATTTGGATTTTTATTTCGAAAAATAAAATTTTCCAAAATTAATGTTTTCAAAACAAAATTCGACATGTACCAGACATTGATACTCATTATTTTCCAAAAGTCTGGTACTATATTTCCGTTTCTCTCTTAATCAACGCGATAAATATAAATAATAATAAACCGTTGCTAATTCCTGACGTCATTAGGAATTATATACTTTTAAAAATGGAGAATCATAGAGGAGGTAACACTGAGAAAAAAATAATGTCACAGCTACAAAATAATTTTGTTGGTCAGTTTTGGTTGTTCTAACCAAAATTTGGTTGCGACGACCAAAAAAGTAGTTGTAGTTACAAAAAGGTTTGTTTGGCTCAAACAAAAAATTTTGTTAAGCCCTTTTTGTTGAGTGTATGAAAGAATTTTGTTGGGCATACCAAACACACATCCGCGCAAGAGCTCTCTTTCGATTCATGAGGAACGCTCGTTGCTTTTGTTTTCAATATGGTGGATTCGAGCTAAAATCACTTATCTACATTTAGGTGGTTAATATTATTTGTGGTTTTAAAGAAAATAAAGTTAAACTAAGAGTTGTATATGTGTTTCGAAAAGGATGGCTGACGTTGAAACACAACAGATTTTAGAGGAATGGGGCCTAGGATCTCTGATGGATACATTTCCAGGTAAGTGATTTCGGTACATTTTATTCGTGTTATTTAATCTCTCAAATTTTAACAACACACTTTAAAGTAATATCGCTATTACTATCCAAAGAAACACCTTATTTTTTCGTTAAATTCAATGTAGTATACAAGATAAATATCTTTAAAGTGTAGGTTAGATTATTCACATGGGAAGTGAGAATATGTATTACTTATAGACGCTTCAAGGTCAAGATTGACTTCAGAATTTCTATAATTTTTCATGGACGTTATAAATAAATTGAGAATAGGATTTTTTTAAATCAAATTTTTAAAAGACTGCACTAATTATTTTTCGTTTTGTCTATTATTATTTTATTACTTTTTGTGATATAATATTGTATAAATATATATCAGTCGTAATAATAATATCGTAATGGAAATATTACCATCGTAAAACTGGAAAATATGAATGAATTTCATACGAATAAAGTATACAATTCTTAATTTTTAGCTGAAGGAATTGGTTTTTGTGCAGAAACTTTTGGAAAATGAGTTGTTGGGTGTTCAAATTAAATTTGAACGCAACTTGAATAATTATGTATCTAATGAAACACCTCAAGTTCCTCTTAAATCTGTGAAAATTGAATGCACTAATGAGACCAGTAAGCCCAGCAATTATTCGAAAGATAAGCAATTAGGGGAAAGAATCGCAAATAAGTCCACAAACAGTGAGGTATGTAATTTCTTGTCATTTTGGGATTGCATGCTTCTTCCTATATCTTATTTTTGAGAGAATCATAAAATAAAAAATAAAATAAGACAACTGGCTTTAGATATTAAAAAATAAAAATAGACAGGACTAATTAAAATTTTAATTTACTACAGAATGAAATTATTGCAACATTTAATGATACTTCTGGAGAAAATTTGCTTGAAATAAATAAAGAAAATGTGGAACCACAGACTGAAGAGACATCTTTAACGAAAAAAGAATAATTTTTTTTAATACAGGGTGAAAGGAAGAATTATTGGTAAAATATTATTTTATCTTTTTTATTCAAGGACTTTTATCAAATTTTATTTGACACATTCAAAGGAAGAGTTATCCTAAATGTATATGACAAAAAAGAAGAATTATCTGATTCTGATCAAAGTTCGATAGTAGACATTATCGTTTCACATTTGTTGTGTTTTACCGATCCCTTCGGTCAACCGTAAGAATTTAAATATTAATAATATTAATACAATATTAATACAATATAATATTAACAATAGTAATTCGTATAATTTTTTGTGCATATTCTGAAGGTTGATAAACATGTTTCAGATTTCAATTCAAAAACTTTCATTGTGAAATTGTAGCCAAACAAATTTGTGAACTGTGTTTGTTCTACGAAAGTTTGCGTTGTGTTAAAACTTCATGTATTCTTTATAATGTAAATGGGGATGCATTCGTAACTTGGTACTAATGTGTGCGTTATAAAGTCTGATATATTTCACAAAATAAATAATCATGTTTTCTCTACACTCTGTATGTTATTATTACACTTTCCAATACGTATAATTATAATAGACACTAATGTAATTATAAATAATTGTAACTTCTTAATTTAAGGCGATAACTCCTTTATTTTGATGTTTAAATGAATTAGAATATTTTCTGTATGGGACAAAAGCTATAGAAGGACGAAGATTTCATTAGTTAATTAAAGTGAATTTTATTTTAAGACAAATCTCTTAATTAATCACAATTTCATCTAATCATCCGTATTCCGAAATTTAATTATGATTAATTAAACAGAATTTCTACAAATAAAACACATTTTATTAAATCAATCCATTTTGTCCTTCTGGGTTTTTTTTCATATACAAAATATTTTATATTTTCAATATTTAAAGAATTTGAAAATCTTTCTGTGGAAAAAATGACGCTTTCGACTGCGCTGGGATTCGAGCCCAGGTCTTTCGATTGCCTTATTTACAAAATAAATTTTTCCCTGAACAAAGTAACTGTTGCTTCAAAATAAAAATTCCATTGCTTCAACAAAACTATCTTGTAGAAACTACAAAAGTTTTGTTCAGTTTGAAAAATTATTGTGTTGAGCTAACAAATATTACGTTAACTCAACCAAATAAGTTCATTTAATCTACAAAAAAATTTTGTTGTGCTTACCAAACTTTTTGGTTGGTCCAACCAAACGCTCCAACAAAGTAATTTGGTTAGCTCAACAAAACAATTTTGTTGCTTCTATAGCAACCAAAAAATTTGGTTGGGTCTACCAAACTTTTGTTCGGTCAACCAGACATTTTTCTCAGTGAATGAGAATCTTCGTTGCTACTCTTTAAGATCCTCCAAGGTGCAGAAACGGAAATATCTGCAGGAGAAGAGCATCAACAGAGGATCAAAATTACATTGATTTAAACAGCTAATACGCCTCTTTTGATTCTCTCGAATCCTCGAAAATTGAGCATCTTAGAAAATCAATAGAGAATCAATAGTTCGACTCGGAACCTTAGCCCCTATTTGACGTCCTCCAGTACATATTTCATACTAATCAAAGTCTTGCATCTCGCATCGCAAATATGACGAACAATTAACTCTTATTATTATACAATATTTGAATCGAACTTTATAAGAGCTTATGCAGTGGTATGTGAAGTCAAAAATAAATAAAATAACCACGAGATTCTTCCTACCTCTGAGTATTTTTTAAAAAAGGTCGTAGTTCACATTCAGTAAAACACCTGTCGCATTACTATTTCTTGATAAGGGGCTAGACTAGTTTCTCTCTTTCAAAAATTCGATTATCAGATTGAATTGAGCTTGGGCACACTTTATCGGAGCCGAAAAAGTAAGGACAAGTTCGTTAACCAGCCACGTCGAACCAAAATTAAGAAAACTAGACCATTTTTTGTGTTTTTGAAAAAATCAAAAATTCCAATACTGGTTTTTGATAGTCCTCATAAATATCTACTAATTATCTCAATAATATTTTTCGATTAAACCAAGATTAGAAATGTTACAGCATGTTAAAACTTGAAAAAAGTCGATATCAAAATTCCATTTTCCAGTTAAATTATACGAGATATGAAAAAAGTTATCATACAAAATTATTTTCTACATAAAGATCTACAATTTCGAATTGCAACATTTCTTCATAAGATGTATATTTTTCTTTTTAATTTACAAAAATACTATTGAAAATCTAAAATTCAATTTTTTTAAACAATAATATGTGAAATACGAAAAAAACGTATGAATTCAAATTATTTTTTTTGAATTAGGTGTACAAATTTTGTCTCACATAGTTTCTGATAAAACGTATACTTTTCGTTCCAATTCCAAAAAATACGATTAAAATTTAAAAAATTCCATTTTTTAGACAAAATATGTGAGATAAAAAAAAAGTTTATATGGAAAATTATTTGCCTAAATGAGGTCTACAAATTCTCATTAAGACATTTCTCGACAGGATGTATATTTTATGTTTTGGTTTTGAATATTAAAAAAATTCCATTTTTTTCACCAAAATATGTGAGATACGAAATAAGCGTTGTTCTGCAAAATTGTTTTCTTAAATAAAGTCTACGATTGTTTTTCCTTTTTGAGAGATTTGGAAGAAAATAAATTATTTTAATCATGTTTCACTTAAACTGAAAAAGAAATTTAGTGACTTTGAGAAAATGTGTAATTCACAACATCTGCAATATTATTATAAAATTGGTTTGAGCTTCAGTATCAAATTATAAGAAATAAACTTAAATGTATGCGAAAAGCATAAGTCCGAGCGTTAAGCGCGAGGTCCAAAAAGAACGGAGCGCGAAGCGCGACGATCAAATCGTGCGTCCTAGGCGCGCTCAAACTTGCGCAAGATGAGAATGTGTCCGCCAAGCGGGCAGATTTTTTTTTATGGACCGCCAAGAAATGGCTTATATTTCGACTATAACGCCATATTTCTATGTCAAAAAATTTGCGGAACTACATTAAATAATGCTAAATACAGTCTAAAAAATCTCATAACATTTAGTCGTACAGTTTTTTTAATCCCTGAAAATCGACCCCATTTTCAGTAGTAGAAACTAGTCTAGCCTCTTAAAGAAAATCGCTGAAAACAATTCCTAAAGTAATTGAGTAAATAAGAAACTTGAAGATCGTTTCTTGTCAGAGGATGATGTATTTCTTTTATTTTCGCGACTGAGACTATAAAGCCGAATGATCCTCTTTATTTTCGTGAAGAGAAGTGCATCTTGAAGTACGTCGTTAAACAGGAAATAGATTTAGCAAGGCAGTTGAAAGGACAGAGCAACCTTGATCTTAGTTTGTGTGTTTATCCGTGAACGTAGTCAAGAACTTCAACTTCGTGTTTGTCGCGCGAGGTCAGGGAGGCAGGCAAGAAATAGATGACATGACGTGTGACTGTTGCGGGGCATTTGCAATTTCCTGAAACCGCCGGGTGACGACGGGAAAATTTTCCTCAAGGAGTAAAGAGCGAGCATGTGGGCGTAAAATAGCGAAAAGTAGGGAGGAAAAAAAAGAAAATATTTCACTCTATAACGTACCATGACCTTTACGATGTGTCTATAGCGAGAACTCTGACACGAGAGATCAACGACGTATGGGAACGTGCACTATCGATCTCATGAAGAGGCCTATATAATTTTACATTCCAAAGGACAATTTCTTTTTAAGGTAGTTGATCCACGAAAATTAGACCTCAGGCAAAAATAGATAATTTTGCTTTGAAGAGTAGCAATATTATTATTAAAGGGCTACTTTGAAACGGAAAAGATTATTTCCCATGAAAAAAAATTTGAAATGCGGAAAAATAATGCATTTAACAAATTTTATTTTTACTCGAACTTTTTTTCTTATCGCTTCATACCAAATTTGAAAAAATCACGTTATTCTAATAAATCACGGATCATTTTTCCAGGAAAAAGATTCTCTATAACTTAACCGTTTCCAATTTTCTAAAATGAATAAATTATTACCAAATTCAGCAATTTCTTTATAAGAATTTTGTTTTGGAAATTGATTTTTAATGGTTTCAGCCATTAAACAATTTATTTACATAATTGGGAATGGTAAAGTTGTGAAGATTTTTTTTCCTGGAAAAATTATCAGTGAATTGTCAAAATCACATTATTTTTTCAAATTTGGTAAGAAGCGATAAGAAAAAAAGTTCGGGTAAAAATAAAATATGTTAAATGCATTATTTTTCTGCATTTAAAATTTTTACTAAAAAAGAAGTTAAAAGACGTGCTTTGTTGTCTTTTGTTACGTTTACCAAATTTTCAGAAAGATATTTTGTAAATTGAAAAAGTTATCTTATATGAACGAATAAATGTATAATTTAGTCACATGGTCCGATTGATCTATGACCTTAATTTATATATTATGGAATAACAAATGTACAATGCAATTACATTCAATAAGCAGGAAGTCGTTTAAAAATAAAATAACGTCCTTTTTGGTATTATTCATCGAATCGAAAGAAGAGACTAAATAACTAACAATTTCTACAGCTGCTGAGATTTTTATATATTATATTTTGAGCGGTCGACCGGCCATCAAAAGACCCGGGCTCGAATCCCGGCGCGGTAGAAAACATTTTTTTCCACAGAAAGATTTCAAATTCTTTAAATTATATTTTTTTACTATCTTCAGTTCTTAGTATTGATTCTAGAGGTTTATTTGTTTTTTAATTTACCATTGAAGTAACAAATTGTAAGAACAGATTAAAATATAAAAGTTATACTTCTGAGAAAAGACTAAGGCCCTCTTGAAATCGATAAATAGAAAACCAATTTAATTTATTACCCAAAAATATTTAAAGTACATGATGAAAAAAAAGCAAAGTCATTAATCATGCGTTCCCGTAATGAAGAACTTTAGATCGAAAAGACAAAAAATAAAAAATATATATATATATATATGTATTGTCACGTGGTTTAGTTGATCCATGGGTTCAATATCATAGATTGCCATCACGTGGTTAAACTTTCAAGATATTATCCGCTTCTCTTCTATCTTCTTATTGCAAGAGATTTCAAAAGATAGGAATGATTACATAGAGATTATATGAAATTGTACCAGATTACATGTTATTAAATGTAGAAAAAAAACGCTAAATTACAAGAGTAAATAACCTTTCGATTTGGATCAATTTTACACTTGACCTTGACAAATAAAAGAGATAACTTTACTAAATGAAATACAGGACCTAATCTCTGCTATAATTAGGTTTCTGAAGAAAAGTTCAAAATCATGATACTTAAAATGTGTTAAGTCAAGGAAATCACAACTATTTCTTTAATTCATGTTACTTATACTTGTTTATTAAAATAACATTGTGAATAGTAATATCAACACCGAAAATCGTTGCGCTAATCAATAAATTACTGGTGTCATATTTAACAAGCTGGAAAAATTAGGTCAACTATTAATTCAGTGTATATGATTTCCCTGTGATAATGAAATATGCTTTAAAAATACCTTCGCAACAAACATCAATTTTTTGAGTATCATGTTTCTGAAATGTTCTTTATTTTTTTTCTATATTGTCTGCCCACGTTTTAAAAGCTAGAAAAATATGGAACAATGATTTTCTTAATGGAAATTCTATCCCGTCCTACATAACAAACTTCTTTTGTAAATCAAATCTGATAAGATTTAAACAATATTGAAATATATAATAATATATAATAATTAATTGCAAAAAAAAGTGAAAGCTGACCAATAAATTTAATAGATTTGAGGACTGAAATTGTTAAGTGTATAAGTGTTATATGTACGTTGCTCTTGTAAAATCAGATAAGCTGAGCCATGAAAAAGTAGAAGAAATAATAATGAGTAAATGTATACACATACGTATTGTTGTGACAAACAATGAAAAGATTACAGGCAAATATATATCCCCAGTTCTAAAAACTGCTAGATTTTTTAAAAGTTCAAGTTACTAACGCAAGTCAGTTTCATGAACAAAGTGAAAATGTTAAGAATCAGTATTGCTCTGCTCTGTGCCTGTTTTCTAACCTTCTTAAATGCATTAGGTAATTATACTATCTCTTAAGGATTCCTAATCAATTAATAAGAGTTTTAAAAATGAAAAGATTTACCCAATTCCGGCAGGTGAGCTTTATTTTATACAAAAGAAAAAAAATACCAGCTGCCAGTCTTGGCCTAGCATTGCATTTTTTAAAATAGATTAGATTAATGCTTTCGTTTCTTATCCTGCTAAGGCCTGTTTAGCTTAAAAACATTAGTCTACTATTTTTAATTTTTCTTAGCAGAAGATTATTATAAAGAAGTGAGGTTTAAATGATCTCTTATTGTAGATAGTCTGAAAACTTTAATATTGACACGTTGCGTGTCACGAAGTGAAAAAAGTATTTGTAGTTGATATACAGGGTGTCCTTGAAGAACTCTGATTCCCTTTAGGGACAGATAGAGAATGAAAAATTCAGTCAAAAATTCCCGAAATTGTTGGGTCCGATACGTATTTTGGGAATTAGAGAGGAAGCAAGTTGCGCGTAGGCGATTTCTTATCTGAGAATGTGTAATGTGTACGCGCCCATCAAAGTAAAAAATTAAAAGAAATATTTGAGAGCAATATAATAATTGAATAAACATACAACCATATTTATGATTAATTTAACCTTACTTGATTGTTGGCATAGACACATCAATATTGGATGTGTATTTTGACTATCCGATTATAACTGAATAAATATGAAAGAACCAACCATATTATTGGTTGCTATAGCACACGGAAAAAAGAGTATAGCTATGTTCGACCTATACCGGTATATAGTGTCTCGACCCATGCGGTATAGGTGAGACAACTATACTGGTTTGCCGCGCGACCTATACATTGCTTCGCATGCACGCGACTCTAACCTCGAAATGAGAAAGAAGTGTCATTTTTTCGAAGCGTTTGTCGATTTGTTTGGAGCATTTGTTCTTTCTTTGAAAGATCATTTTTGCGTATTGCGTATTGTTTTATCACACGCGAAAATTTACAAGAGCGATAACGATGGCATAATATTTTGTTTACGATCGCTTTACATGGTATTGTCATATCATCGAACTTGTATAGCTGTCTCACCTATACTCGTATAGTTCTGAGGACCATACCGTAACATTGGTCTGATAGAAATATTTTCTGGTTCTGAGGACCAAAATATAGTTCTCTTAGCTATACTGTTTTTTCAGTGCATTATTTATTGTTCACCTTCCCATATTAATATTATCTTATTTTTATATTTACTTTATTACCATATTTCGATTTCTGTGTTCAACATGCTGCATAATTTATGAGACTCTTTATTTGTTGCAGAATCAAATTCTTCGCGATTAGAAAACAAGCTAGTAAGAATATCTAATGGTGAATATAACTATATACCTCTCACTGGAACAGAATTGAAATTCGTCGTTTCCTTAGGAACTCTAGATGACGATGAGCAATATAGACATTTATGTGTGGCAAACATGATTTCAGTATCACAGGTTTTAACTACTATTAAGTGTGGCACACAAAAGTAAAATAATTCAAATTTTTTTATGATAAGTAATTACGAGAGAAAGTTTATAATCACCATTAAAAATTAAAACAGGTATGTGACGGAGATGACAGGATTGAGAAGACTATGCAATTTATATATTACTACTCAGAGAAGTGAAAATTCTAATAACAAACTCTACTTACTAAATAGGTACTTCGAAAACTTTGACTCGCATCAAAGCGGAATCAAAGAGACCAGACCCGTTATTGATCTTGCAATTACAAGGGTAAGAGACAATATTTAAAAAGTGGAAATTTGAGTAAGATAAATCCTTCTTTTCATACACGAAGAGAATTTATTTGAAAAATATTAACGAATATTTCGGTCAAACGGGGATATATATTAATATATAATGATGATATATTATATACAAATTTTTCCAAATCATTTCAGTCGATTCTGTGAGAAAATTTTTGTGGAACCTCCGTAGCTCAGATGATAGAGCATTCGACCGGCAATCGAAAGGTCCTGGGCTCGTTACCCAGCGGAGTAGAAGCGTTCCTTTTTTCACAGAAAAAATTGTTCAGATGTCTAATTAGAATTAATCATTAATTGAACACGATATTATTGAGAAAGGTATTATTTTATTTTCAAATTAGAGGGCTGAGTTCGAAATTTCAATTAATTAATTAATTTAATGATATAAACGAAAATAAATAAAATGGATACAATTTTTTTCAGTTGATACTTGAAAATTATCCAATAACACTGTCAGAACTGCCAAGTTATTCAAATGAGTTACTCGAAAATACAGGTGAAATTGTAGGATAGAATGAGGCAGAATATCCTCCTTCACCAGAGCGAATGTTTATAAGGATGGTCGTTGATAAACTGAAGTGTGCAACGAACAATCCAGATTCAAAGGAAAATTATGAATATCGTCTTCGTTTGAGGAACCATATTCACATGATGTCACGTGTAATGAACTCTTCATTTAAATTTATACAAAATAAACATGTTCATTTATTATTTAGCTTTAGCATTGGAAAAGTATGGAAGAATTACAGTTTTAGCTTATTTACTTATTTGTATTTTTTATTTCAGGCAGACACTGGCGCTCCTGTATTAGTTAATGATCAAATTGTAGGAATAGTTATTGACCCTGTACAGGGAACTTTCGAAAATCTCCATTCCTCTTTCATAAATTCTCTGTACTCACTAAGAAACTTAGTATCCAATGAGGGAAAATGACAAGAATTTGCTGAATATTCAATGTTAGAAGCAATTACAATAGATTAAAGGAACGGATCAATAAAGTTAATAAAGGAAGTTTATAAAACGATAAATAAATCGAAAATGTAATTGTAGAGTTTTTAAATTAAAACTGCGATTTTTTCTCTGTTAATTCATATTTTTCAGTAAATAAAAATTATAGCTTATGTGTAAAAATGCTTTTTTTTTTAAATTTAACCTTTTTATTTTAATCAATATTTCTGAATTCTTTTATATAAAATGTGATTTACACTGATTACTTCAGTGAAAATTAACCGATTTACCAGTGAAAAATATTTTTCACTGATGAATTAGTCGAAATTAATTGATTTGACAGTGACAAATATTTTTTTACTTGTGAATCAGTGAAAAGACAAATCTCTGGTTCAATCAGTGAAAATTTGTCTAATTCTGATTTAGAGAGTATTAATTTTACCGACAGAAATCACAACATGAATTAACAATATTCAAAATACCGAAACAAAACACTTTTAACACTGTAGCACAAGCCTTTTTGTAAAAGAAGTCTTGAAATTTAATATTTATTAAGAACTGAATTAAATTTTCAAACTGAAATATTCATATTCTTACATTTTATATAATTATTTTGCATTTTTATATATAGCTGGTATGTGTTCTACTTTGAATGAAAAAACAAACGATGATGTATAGCGTGGAAACCAAGAGCGAGTTGAACGTCTACTTCAAGGACTGTCAGTACCTTCTATTATAATAGTGTTCAGCACGACATAATACGATCGCACGACTACACGCAGCGGATAGAAGAGACGAGAAAGGAAAAAATAAAGTAGAGAAGCTAAAGTAAGGTCCTTTACATGACACTGAATTGGCATGTGATACTTGAGAAGAGTAGTAAGTTAATGTAAACGACTTGGTTTAGTTTCTACATATTTACACCCAAAATACATAAAATTTTGTTATTAAAATTTGGGAAATGATAGAGAAGGTTAAATTAGACGTAGCTAGACTACTGTTGGTTTTGATAATGAAAAAAAATGCTGATAGATTTTGTTGAAACTGAAATTTTTTTCATTTGTCAAACCAAAAGTAGTCTATCTACGTCCGCTTTTATCTTCTCTACCATTTCCCAAATTTTGGAAACAAACTGTTATGAATTTTGGCCAAAAACATGTAGAAACCTAAAATCAATAATATTCGCTAATTTGCTAAGTATCACGTGTCCTTAATCATTTTCTTCTTTCTAAATTACGAAACACACCTTTGAAACCTGGATACTTCCATTTTTCATCCTCTATCATTAATGATCTAATTTGGACTAGACTCAAATTCTCGTCACAAAAGTAAAGAAGGAGCATGTGGGCGTAAAGTAGCGAAAAGAAGAAAAGAAAACAAGCAAATATTTCATTCTATAACATGCCGTGACCTTTACAATGCGTCTATAGCGAGAACTTTGACACGGAAGATCAACGACGTAGGGATACGTCGTACGTACGTTAACTTCTTTTCAGTAAAAATTTTGAAAAAAATTTAAAAACTTATCGACAATTAACGTTAACTATTAAATTTTTGGCAAATTTTTCACTGAAACGAAGTTGACAGACGTTCTGTATCGTCTTCTGTTTCATTTTTCAAATTCCCAGGAAGACATTTTGTAAAATAAAAGTTATCTTACGCGAACTTAACAGGAATTTGGTCACGTGGCCTGGTTGGCCCATGGCCTTAAAATCAATGAATAGAAGGACCATTTCATTTCTTACCCAAAAGAATTAAAAGTATATGAAGAAAAAAAAAGCAAGTCATCAAATGCCCCTTCCCGACAATGAAGATCTTTAGATCAGATAGATAAAAAATAAAATATCTCATTGGGCACTTTTAGAAGCATAGAACGATTGAAACTCGTCTCTTTAGGAGAGATTGTATAATGGTACGATCATAAGTCAGAGGCCTACTATCTATCTCGAAGAGTTCATTTAGACTGAATTAAGATAGAGAGAGAAGGACAGGGAAATAAAAATATTCCTCCTAAAAGCATCGGGTTTCTACTGTAAAAAGGTCCGTATCGAAGAAACTCGGAGGTTCAATCAGTTTTAGAGACAAAAGCTTGTAAAAGATTTAGAAAGACGCCTACGCAGTCGAGATCGATAGTGCAAGCTTCACAAGTTACATGTAACACTCACACTCTCGCAAGATGAGAACAAGACCAGTTCCTACATCATTAAGTAACATATAAGAGGTATGCAAGCAGGTTAGGAACTAGAAAGACCGATTATTACACAAGATCGAGAAACTATGATAAAGTCCACACTTTATTCTTCATACACTATCGGTCAAGAGTTTCAGATCACCTGTTGTTTGAGTTATTGTCGAAGTGTCTTGATTTTCATAAAAATGATTTTGGGACAGAATATTTATTGGTCATGCCTCTTCCGTTCAGGACGATAGGTTTATTTTAGTTTCATTTTTCGCACTTATATATCTAAATGAACTATCGAAAATAGGCCAAAAAATTCATTTTTTTACAAATAGTTGCCATTTCGCTTTAATTTATAAAGGGTTTCCCAATAGGGGTGATATGATTTTGAATGTCCCTATCGGGCTCATTTGAACTGAAATTTTTGACGTCTGCTGTCAGTTGTGATCAGTAAGGTTTGCCATTTAATCATGAGTAGTTTCACGCTTCCACAACGTTTGGAAATTGTCCAATTATTTTATCAAAATTCGAGAAGTTTTGTCGGTGTTCAAAGAGCATATCGTGCAAAATATGGTCGTCATTCTGCTCCATCCGCGCTCTCAATTCGTCGAATAATCGATAAGTTGGAGAGTGAATTTACTCTATTGGATACTAAGCCTAAAAATCGTATGCCAGTATCGAGGAAAACCGTGAATTGTCCGTGCCACGCCGATCTCAGGAATTGGGCCTGTCCAGGATGACTACCTGGCGTATTTTGCGATTGGATCTTGGCCTGCATCCCTATAAGATCATTCTGGCCCAAGAACTGAAGCCTAATGACCATCGTTTGCGTCAGGAGTTCGCGGATTGGGCTCTGGAATCAATTGAAAATTATCCCAATTTTCATCAAAAAATCATCTTTTCTGATGAGGCGCATTTTTGGCTCAAGTCTCGGGGGACATTTGGCCGATATATTCTTTAAATCATAAATGGCATAGAATATCCAATATAATAAAAAAGATTTTGATCAATTCCGAATGAATATTCAGTGTTTTTTTTCAATTTCAAAACATATCACCCTTATTGGGAAACCCTTTATAACAGGTACATTTTTCATATTTCTAGGTGGGCTAGGGGGATGAAATTTTGGTGTATTGTAAAACCCCATAAATGATTAAAAGTCACGGGAGCGTTCGGTCCTGCGATGATTATGGAGAGGGGTAGGGCCCTCTACAAACCCTTGTGGGTTAAAAATGACCCACGCGGTACTCCTAGTGTAAAGATTATGCCATTATCGACAAAAAATGTATAACTTGTAGTGTACGTGAACATGAAACGTGTTTAAATTTTCCTATTAGTACTTTCTCGAGCAACTGACAGTGAAAGAGAGCCAACGGATTTTACTGTCATCATTTATCAAAGTAATTAGTTGCAAAATTCTATATTTTTACACCTAACAAAAATCTATCGATTCAATAGCCTACATTATGTTATTTGGATTATGTGATATTAAATGTAATAGGAATGTGGTACACAATCATTTTATATTTAGAAATCCTTACATCAAAGTGACGAACAAATTTGTCTTATTGTAAACTCTTGCTAAATATAACCTCTATAGCATCAAACATATATCAATTGTCCAGCACTTGAGAATATATTTTCTGGACTAATCTAAATATACTTTTGAATGAAGAGTATTTTAAAGGCACGGTAACTTTATACATACTTAATCAAGGTCAAGAGTGGGTTAGCGTTGAAGAATAAAATCACTTGAATAATCTATCTTAATTTCTTTGGACTACTCTCAAAATTTGAATCAGTCAAAACCTACTGATTATCAGTGAAATTTGACTGATTCAAATAGCTAAAAAGAGGTTACTGTAAATCAGTCAAATTTCATTGATTATTTCAGTGAAAATTAACTGATTTGACAGTGAAAAATATTTGTTCACTGATGAATCAGTGAAAATTAACTGATTTAACAGTGGAAAATATTTTTTCACTGATGAATCAGTGGAAAGGCAAATCACTGATTCAATCAGTGAAAATTTGATTGATTCAGATTTAGAGAGTACAATAAAGTGATATATGTTATTTAACTTATTTTATTGTCTAGTTAACACTACACAATAGGTGTATCAATTTGAAAATGTTTGCGTGAACTTGTCCAACGCTTTAAGGGGCACAACTAGTTTGAAATTTCAAAAATTACGATTATATTTTTACATTTTTTAACAGCCCAGCAGGCGCTTTTCAAAGAAGAGGAAGGTAAATTGTATGGGCCTGTAATACCAGATTAGCTCTAGGTATGATACTTGAAAATTTATAACAATGAAATCAGTACTTTTATCTTTAAACACGTTTTTCTGAAAACTACATTTTTCAAATTTGCTGTAGCTGTAACTCGATAACAAATCATGCGATCGACTTGCGTCTTTTTTTAGCTTATTGTGTATTTGTTTTTCCATACAACGACCCTCCAATTTTATGATTGGATGAAAAATATAATTTTGCTACGCCAAAAACCAACAGATTTTTGAGCAAAATTTTAATTTTTTTTTCAAAACTCCGCCATTTTTTGCATTTTAATTGTTTTTTACAATCGAGGGTCATTGTATAGGAAATATATTCCAATTTAATTAAATTTTTGGTTTTTTTTATTTCAGGTACTGTGAAGGCGACAATCACTGCAGCAGTGGCGGAAATTTTTTTTTGAAGACTCAGGAGATGGTGGATAGCTTACTGAAAATCGAATATTTTCATTTGAAAACATTACTGTGTAAGTATTTTTTTCCGTGCAATATCTGTAACTCTGAATCAAATCACTTCAAATTTTTACGGTGTTTTTGGAACATTGTCAGGGTCACTTCATCCAAATTTAGTTACATTTGGACCATTGAAAAAAAATTGTTTAAATAATGTAAAACAATTTATGGTTTTGAAAACATAGTAATCTTTGGTACAACGTATCATGGATACCATTAGAGCAATTATTTTCAAATTTTTCAAATCCCTATGATTTGTTAACCCTGAGAAAAGGTGAACGAATTCAGGGCATTTACTTACAGTTTTGAACGTTCATTGAACGGTGAGAAATATTTCTTTTTGAAACTAAATGTTTGATTTCTTCCCCATTAAATTGAAAAGTGGGGTATATTTAATAACAGATTGTATGTTTTAAAGACTCTGAATATAGGCATAATAATTAACTTTGTTTTGAAAGAAAACATTTTTTCACCGTTCAATGAACGTTCAAAACTGTAAGTACATATTCAGGGCATAAGTTCAGAAGGTCACCAAAAATCGCAAAATCAGCATTTTAAAAAACCCTAGGCATGTATTATTTCTTACATAGTTAAGAATAATGAGTAAACATTTATAAGTGATAGCTCTAATGGTATCCACGATACGTTGTACCAAAGAATTCTATATTTTAAAAACCGTAAATTGTAGTATATAATTTTAAAATTTTTTCAATGGTCCAAACATAACTAAATTTAAATGGAGTGACCCTGAGTATGTTTCAAAAACACGGTAAAAGTCTGAAATTATTTTTTTCAGAGTTACAGATTTTGTGAGGCATGAAAATGATGGAGCGTCGAATCCGGGTTTTTGGGCCGGCAAAGTCCCCTTAAAGTCATAAAAGTCGAACGCATGCAAAGTAATTTTTAATTGAGAGTTTTAGTCTGATGATAAATCACTAAATAAAGTGGGAAAACTTGCTTCAAGAGAATCAGCAAGTGATTAGAGCAATTTTTATTTTTATTGAAAACTCTTGATAGAAATTCGATTCATTTTTAAGATAATTATGCCTGATTATATTTAAATGAAATTCATTAAATCGTCTTTTGTATTTTAATCGAATTTTGTCTCATTCGAACAAACTTTTTTATTTAAACAAGAGATTGGGCTCTTTAAATAATATTCACTCACACAAATAATGTTCTCGGTTTACGATCACAGAATGATCTCTCTTATTTCCCGCAAGTTTCCTTAACGTCATTTAATCCATGAATCAATTAAAATTCAAACGTATCGCGATTCAAGGTTCGAATACAACTTCAGATACAAGCCGGAACATACATTGTTATCAATTTGGTAATCAGAGAGGGTCGAAGGATTTGAAAACTATCAACAATTTCCTTACACGTTTCCTAAGTAGATAACGGATGGATATTAGTGAATTATTGTAATCACCGGAGTCTGATTCCCGCGATACCTTAAAATTATACATGCACAAGTATCTTATATCGCATTGTAATAACGGTTTAACGATCACTGTGGTTATCTTCTGGTAATTCGCAGGTCGTAAACTAATAAAGCACACTCTGACAAGCAGCGACGGGTATTTAATTAACAACTGATTTCTTCTTCACTGGATAAATTTTATCACTTGTGGAGAGACTTTCATTTTTGTATTTCCAACAAGTAAATAATTACGATCAATTTTTTTACTAAAGTACTTTTTTTATGTTCTATCCATGAAAGTCAATGATAATCAAAAAAAATTTCGACCACAAATTTGTTTCATGTACCTCTTCCCTTTTTTAGGGCCAGCCCATTATATGTATATAAACCTTGTTTATTCAATCGTTAAATAAAATAAACATCTATATTTTATTTCCATAAAACTGTATGAAGATTGGCAAACAGAGACATGCGAGAGATGAAAATAAAGAAAATAAAATTATTAGAAATGTCTTGAGTATATGCCACGAATAGCTCGTTTGCTTTCGCATCGCGATTAGTTATGTGACTCTAACGTCTTTTGAGATTATGAAAAATTGAAATAGTGGTGGCATGCAACACGATGTCAGATGTCGTACGTAGAGAACTGGAAGAAGGCACATCGAAGCGGAAAAGGGGAAAGAACATAGAAATTGAAAGAAACTGTAAAACTGACAAAGAAGATAGGAAGGTGATGGTATTACTCCTGCAATTTACGACGACGAGCTACGAAGACTGTGAAGGCGACTGGAGTGCGGCCGCAAGTTTATTTATCCTCCCGTATGTCTATTTCCGCGCACGTAATTACAGGAGACTGTGGTGATTTATTGACGCGGCCGCGACCTGCCCCATGGGAAAAAAACGTCGGTTCGCGGTGGCCCTTCAACCAGAAGAACCGAACCAATCTACACTCAGAAATATACTTCGAAAATTCAAACGAATATTTTTCATTTAAATGTAATAAAATATTGTTTTTAATTTTATTAATTATTAGTATGATTCTAACTTTTGTACATTGAAAAAAAATTACGTCGATTAGAACTGTACAAAAACGAGCTAGGCAACTCTCAAATTATAGTTTGTTTTGAGGACAAGACACAAGTGCGAAGTTAGAAACGGCCCAATACTGACTTAGCATCGGCAAAAATGTTGCCAAAGATCGGTTGCCAATATCGTACCGTTACTGGAATGATCAGCACTTTTTGAGTAGTCCACTTACAACGCCCTGAGTAAATATTAGGCTTCAAATTACACATTTGAAAAAATCATTCAGTAAAATAGAAAAATAAAACTTCAAAATAACTTATAATTCGTTAAAAATTTTAAAGTAGTTCTACCGAAAAAAAGGTCTTTAATTTTGTAGAGGCTGGGCCATATAAAATTTTTAATTTAAAAAGTCCATAAAAAAACGGCTTGATATTTTTCAAAGGTCTAACATTTATTTGAAAGGTTGTTTTATGAAATTTATTTGTGGAAAACAATTTCAGACAAATGACCACCACGGCTGAGTTTACAGTAGCTTATCCGATCCACCCAATTTTGGAGTACTTTCTCGATGGTTTCAGGCCTTATGGTAGCAACAGCAGCTTGAATCTCGTAGCAATGTTATCCAAATTTGTCTTCAAGCAAATTGAAGAGGAAGACTTGAATAACATTTGGTTCCAGCAGGACGGCGCTACGTGCCATACAGCAAACGCTACACTCAATCTTTTACGCCCTATCTTCGAAAATCGCATAATCAGCAAAAGAGGTGATGTGACCTCCCAGAAGCTGCGATTTAACTCCGTTGGACTATTTTCTGTGGGGAGCTGTTAAAGATAAATGTTACGCCAACCATCCAGAAACAATTCAAGATCTAAAGTGCGAGATTCAAGCTGATGTTGCTGCCATAAGGCCTGAAACCATCGAGAAAGTATTCCAAAGTTGGGTGGATCGGATAAGCTACTGTAAACTCAGCCGTGGTGGTCATTTGTCCGAAATTGTTTTCCACAAATAAATTTCATAAAACAACCTTTCAAATAAATGTTAGACCTTTGAAAAATATCAAGCTGTTTTTTTTTTATTGACTTTTTAAATTTTAAATTTTATATGGCCCACCCTGTAATTTACAGTAGTAGAGGGGATAAGAGGATGATCAGAGACAAATTTCGAAACTACAACTTTAAATGGTGGATGTCCTGTAAAAGTTCGTGTAAAATAACTTTTTTATTTTACAAAATATCTCTATGAAAATTTGGAAAATACTAAAGAACACGATAGAAAACGTCTCTAAACTCCGTTTGAGTGAAAATTTTGCAAACAATTTTACAGTTAACCGTATTTGTCGATAAGTTTTCGATTTTTTTTTCAAAATTTTCACTAAAATGAAATTAACAGACAATATAATTTAGTCACGTGATCCGATTGATCCATGGCCTTACGAGTTAGGATTTACCCATCGCCTCTGTTGTTAAGTAGCTAAACCTTCTGATCTATAATCGTTAGCAGGAGCTTTATATTTGTCAAATACAAATTTAAACTGTGAGAAATATTACAATCTCAGGACGAAACATGACTTGAAACTCAATTTTAATCAACTTTAAGTGGGGACTAACCTAACTGTAAAATATAGTTGTACCAAGTGAATGGTTATGTAGTTATATAACAAAATAAAATGAATATAGAAACAGACATAAGGAATAATAGTATTATAAAGAATCGACAAGTGCGCAAAACAAGTTCAAATCACTTTTTGAAAAATTATCATAATTATGGTTCATTGTTGTTGTAACTACGAATTGCATTGGAGACAACTGTGTGACTTTAATTGTCCTCGAAACAAACTACAAAAAACAGTTGGGTGCTGTATGGTTCCACTAACTATAATTATATTTATCTCAACTAAAAATACAGTCAAAGCGACTGCAATAACTTTAACTCTACAGCTACAGTTGCCACGACTACCTTCCGTTTCTCTGAGCGCAGAAAATTTGAAAACAATATTCTAAGATTACTACAGTTTGAGAAAATTGGACAATAAAATATGGGATAGTGATCTGTAGATATTAAACAGTACGATCTAGAAATTTAACCTTAAGGTCATAGAAGAACCTGACCATGTGGCATAATTATAGTTTATATTCCTGTAAAATAACTGTTTTGTGTATAAAATATCTTTATGAAAAGTTATAAAATATGATAGAATACGTAAAGAAACATTTGTCTGGTTCCTTTAAGTAAAAATTTTGCAAAAAATTTTAGATTTAACTGTCGTTGCCGATAATTTTTCCAGTTATATTTTCTATAACAGAATTCTTTCTGCAAAATTTGAACAAAAACGAAGCAGACAGGCGTCCCGTATCGTATTCTATTGTATTTTCCAAATTCTCAAAAAAAAATTTTGTTAACAAAAAAAGTTATCATACAGAAATGTATGCCTATATATAGTTTGTCACGTGATTTAGTTGATCCATGGCCTTAATATCCTAGATTGATATTCCATGGTTAAACTTTCAAGGTATTATCCGCTTCTCTTATATCTTCTTGTTGCAAGAGATTTCAAAAGATAGGAAAGATTACATAGTATAAGCAATTGTACCAGATTAGACATTATTAAATGTAAAATACACGCCAAATTACAAGAGTGAATAAACTTTCGACTTGAACCAATTATAACGTAACATTGACAAATAAAAGAGGTTGATAACTTTACTAAATGAAATACATGGATGGAAATTTGATGGTTAAAAGTACCATTTTTGACGGTAAACTAGAACCATTAGGAATTTCTGCCAGTTAGTCCCAAAAATATGATACTTAATATAACACGTTTCGGGAAATATCACCAAGAATGATGGTAAAAATTGAAAATTCATATGCCAACTTTTTTTTTGGACAAAATATACCTTTAAATATGTGCAGCATATCTTTCGCGTTTACATTATAAGATATGACATAGGTTGAAATATTAGTTTCACGCATTTACGGAATATTATAATCGTAACGTTCGAAAAAGTTCCCATCAGAGTTCAAACGTTGGAATTGCAGATGGTACTTTTTTTCTTCCTTAAAAACGCTTAGGCCAATCAGCGAACTATAGTCGAAATATGAGAATGCTCGAAAGTGAAACGTACGCATCATAAATGGTAAAAATTTGTCTCAATGTTTCCATTTTACCATTATGATGGGACTATTTCACAACTTTTTACAATAGTCTTGGTTTACTCTCTAAAATGGCAGTTCTTTTCATGGGACATAATACATCTTAATCTCTGTTATAATTAGGTTTCAAAACAAAAGTTCGATATCATGATATTTAGAATGTGATGAGTCAACGAAATCACAGCTTGAGGGTCTAATTAACTTTTAATGTGACACAGAAATCACGAAACCGCTGCTTTGTGTTCTAATCGAGAACTGAAATTAGTAAAAACTGACGTGCTTGACCACACGGTAGTTATGATGTGTTGCCAGTAGCAGTAAATGTACACGTTTAACGGTTGGCAGTTTCATGATCCTCTTCACTGAATAAGCTGCTATGCCAGCAAGGAATTAGCGGGTTGTCTGATATTTATGAGAAAACGATGAGCATGGCTCAAGATTCAAGATGATGCTGAAGCATGCTTGATGGCGCTTCTGTGTGGCATGCGCGAGTTTATCCATGCATGCCAGACTTAAATTCAGCTATGGGGATTATTACACAGACAGACAGATGAAATTATTAATCGGGATAAGAATCAGGTAGCTTCGGAATATAGAGGTCTGGAGGATCATTTTCATGAAATTACACTTAACCCTTTGCGGCACAGAATTCATTATTGGAGGAACTTTTAGGAATTTTTTTACGAAAATTTATGTACCAGGGTTTTTGAGATCGCTGATCACGAATCTAGTCTCAGATTTTGATAATTCAAAATAGCGGATCCAATATGGCGTCCATAAATTGAAATATTATTGGATTTTTCTGAAAATTACATTATGATATTTTCAAGGTCGCTGATTAAGAATCTAAATTCAGATTTTGGAAATTCAAAGTGGCGGCTCCAATATGGCGGCCAAAATAATATTTTTTTAATTAATATTTTCGAAAAAATCTCTTGACTTTGCTTATTTTCGATTGTACCTCAATATACCTGCACTTTTTAGAGTTACTTCCACCATCTGGAATCTTCCCATTTGGATTTTTGAAATTATGGTTCAAGTTTATAATCAGCAATTTCAAAAATATCGTTTCTCCAATTTTCAAATATGTTACAATAATATTTCATTGTTGGACGCCACCTTGGATCTACCATTCTCAAATTCTGAGTTCAAATTTGTGATCAGCGACACCGAAAAACCCCTGTATATATACCAATTTTCAAAAACAAATTTAAAAAAATGTAATATTATGACCGCCATCTTGGAGCCGCCATTTTGAATTTCCAAAATCTGAGTTCAAATTTGTAATCAGCGACCCCAAAAACCCTTATGTAACAATTATCATAAGAATTCGTTCACCTAAAAAATGTATGCCGCAAAGGGTTAAAAAGAAACTTGCAGTATGAATCTATCAGAATTTCAAAAGCATCGGGATAGGGAGGCCAACATTTTGAAATTGATGAATGAACAGCAGAAAAATCTAAAAAAGTTTTTAATATGTTTTCTGATCAATTTACTTGTTATTAAGTTCATTCACAGTGCTATTGATGTTAACATACAGTTAATATACCACTAATAAATTATTTGTTGCAACAACTATTTCTTTAATTAATGTGACGTATACCGGTTTTTTACAATAACAATGTGAATAGTAAAATCAACACAGCAAATCGTTGCGCTAATCAATAAATTACTGGTGCCATATTGAACAAGCTGGAAAAATTAGGTCAACTATTAATCCAGTGTATATGATTTCCCTGTCAGAATGAAATATGCTTTAAAAATATCTTCGCAAGAAATATCAATTTTTATGAGTATCATGTTTCTGAAATGTTCTTTATTTTTTTTCTATATTGTCTGCCCACGTTTAAAAGCTAGAAAAATATGGAACAATGATTTTCTTAATGGGAATTCTATCCCGTCTTACATAACAAATTTTTTTTGTGAATCAAATCTAATAAGATTTAAATAATACTGAAATATAATACATGATAATAACTGATTGTAAATATAAGTGAAAATTGTATTTCTTTTTTCTGATATGCAAAAATATTTCAGCTGACCAACCTGTGTTGAAAAATTTCATGACGATCTAGTGTGAGCTCTGGCCCTGGTCTAAATTTGTGTAGTCCGGAAGGTCTATACTGGCCCAGATCTGGCGCTGGTCAACATTCCATAAAAAAAGTCAGAGTGTCGTCTTGACAGTCTAGTCTGACACTCGAATTTAAATCGAGCGAAAATGCATTTTAAATCTCATCGTTTCTAGTTTAAGCGAATCTGTTTTACTACTTTCCAAATGTGTTTTTTTTTTCAATAGTTTTGATACTTAAAAGGTTCTAAATGAACCTTACCATTGTAAGTCTTTCTTTGCCTACATTAGAAATAAAAATGTTGGACGAAAGAAACTCAATTTTTTTTTTGCTAAAATTACTTCCTTCTCTATGCCACACTGTAAAAAATATCGGTAAATTTCCCTACTATGTATTAGGAAATTTTTTATAAATCCTTAGGAAGCATAGATTTTCCTACAGAAAGTGGAAATATTTCATAGACTTGAGGTAAATTGACCAAATTTTCGGACTTATTTCCGAACTATTGGGAAATATATCAAAAAGGTGAGAACATTTCACAAATCTTCCAAGTTGTAGGAAATTTTTCCCATGAAAAACGGAAATTTGTTCATTTTTTTGGATCATTTTCTACTTAAATTATGAAATATATCAATTTTTCCTAATAAACTGGATATTTCTCCGACCAAACAGTAGGAACTATTTCTAGTTCTATGTCGGAAATATTTCCGATTATATCTTTAGAAAAATTTACGACCTATTTGTATTTTAAGTTGTCCGACTATTTTCGGAAAAATTTCCGAAACATTTTTTACAGTGCCCATACCCTTCCCGTTAGGGAAGCTGACTAGCAGCTGTTTAGTCCGTCTAGACTTTGATCTGACACGAAAGTTGCAGTTCTCTCCAGCTCCAGACTAGATTGCGAGGTCAGCGCCAGGACTGGAGTTTAGATAGTCTAGTTTGGATCTGGTCAGCATCACGAAATTTTTCTACACGGTAAGTTTATTAGATTTGAGAACTGAAATTGTAGTGTATAAGTGTTATATGTGTATTGCTCTTGTCAAATCAGATAAGCTGAGCCATGAAAAAGTAAAAGAAATAATAATGAGCAAATGTATACACATACGTATTGTCGTGGCAAACAATGAAAAGATTACATGCAAATATATATCCCCAGTTCTAAAAACTGCTAGATTTTTAAAATTCAAGTTACTAACGCAAGTCAGTTTCATAAACAAAGTGACAATGTTAAGAATCAGTATTGCTCTGCTCTGTGCCTGTTTTCTAACCTTCTTAAATGCATTAGGTAATTATACTGTCTCTTAAGGATTCCTAATCAATTAATAAGAGTTTTAAAATGAAAAAATTTACCCAATTCCGGCAGGTGAGCTTTATTTCATACAAAAAAATACCAGCTGCCAGTCTTGGCCTAGCACTGCATTTTTAAAAATAGATTAGATTAATGCTTCCGTTTCTTATCCTGCTAAGGCCTGTTTAGCTTAAAAACATTAGTCTACTATTTTTAATTTTTGTGAGCAGAAGATTATTATAAAAAAGTAAGGCTCAAATGATTTCTGAGGTAGTTCGAAAAATTGAATATTGCCACGTTACATGCCACGGAGTGACAAAAACATCTGTTAGTCTATATACAGGGTGTCCCTGGAGAACTCTCCTTCCCTTTAGGGATAGATAGAGGGTACAAGTTGCACGTAGGTGATCTGTTATCTGAGAGTGCGTAGCATATACACGTCTGTCCTATCACTGCATGTCAGACCGTCAAGCGAAGGCTTCACTTTCTAGATAAAGTTCGAGTTGGATCATGGTTTAAAATTAAATGAAATATTTTAAAATAATATGATAATTGAATGAACTAGTGTCAAACTTAAAGGTACAAACGCGTTAGTAATAGGAAAATAACAATACTTTGTAAATTATGAGATAATTTCGGCTTCAAATGATAGCACAAAAGAAAGAGACTATTCTGGTTAAAGAGGAAAAAGACAAAAAGATTGATTAACTCTTCGATATTTATACGTAATTATTGCAGTGGCATTAAAATTAAGTAAAATTCATTATTTAAATGATATGGACTATCAAAAGTATCAAAGAAATGTTTGATCAGAAATTTGTTCAAACAAGTCACATCCGTATTAGAGGTTAGGCAACTGAGACGCAACATTCAACTATTCTACCAATAACTTATGAATACTTTAGCAAATCAGATAAATAAAGTAAGATGAGTTAAACTCGTCACCTAATACTTCATCAACGAAATAATTTACGTACGAGGGTAGTCCTGGGAGTATCCGACCTAACAAAGAAATCCCAAAAAATTATAATAAAGAAACATCCATCAACCGCAGACTCCACCTCATCATTGTTGGACAATCTTCGACCACCAAACCATTTTTTCAAGTTTGGAAAGATAATATAATCCAAGGGGGCTAAATCTGTCGAATAGGGTGCGTGAGAAAGCAATTTGAGCTTCAACCCATAGATTTTGGCCATCGCGATAACGGATGTGCGAACTGCTGCATTTTCTTCATGAAGCAACACTTTCTTTTTCGCTCAATGCGGCCGTTTTTTCTTGATTTCTTCACTCAAACGCTGTTATAAGTTTGCATAATATTTGCCATTGATTGTTTTTCTTTTTTAAAGATAATCAGTGAAAATTATCCCACGCGCATCCCAAAAACTGATGACAAGACCTCCGCAGATGGAACATTGTTTTGGCTGTTTCTTCGTCTCAGATGTAAAATGATAGACCCATGTTTCATCCATAGTTATGAATCGACGCGAAAAATCGGCTTTATTGCTGTGAAACATCACCAAACACTCGGTTGAAACATCCTCACGACCCTGTTTTTGTTCCATTGTGAGCAAACGCAGCACCCATCTTGCGCACAGCTTTCTCACGTCCAAATTTTCAGTCAAAATGAGATGTACAGCACTTTTTGAAATGCCTGCCATGTCTGCGAGTCGCACACTTTTAGTCGACGGTCATCCAATACCATTTTGTCGATTTTCTTCATCATTACTGTCGTGGTCACCTCATTTGGTCGACCACTGCAATGTTCGTCTTGGCAACTCAGACGACCTCGTTTGAATTTTGCCACCCAATACTTTATTGTTGTAAACGAAGGAGTAGATTCCTCCAGAGTAAAATCTAGCTCGGATTTGATATTGGTTGGACTAAGACTTTTCAAATGAAAATATTGTACCACATAACGATGACCAATTTTTTCCATGTTTAGTAATTCACTGAGAGCGTGAAAAAAATACTAAACAACATAGCCTCTTGAAACTTCTAACTTAAGCTTTATAAGGTTGGTAGTTTCGACCATTGTAATTTTTTCCAAACAACAGTCATCTATACGTCTGGTCGAGTACTTCTGTGACTACCCTCGCAAGTGTTGGACATTCATTGCGAAATGAAATTTCTTGAAATTATCCCTTTCGTTGGATAAATTTGTTAATTGAAGTGCTTCTTTATTTGTTGCAGAATCAAATTCTTCGCGATTGGAAAACAAGCTAGTAAGAATATCTGATGCTGAATATAACTATGTACCCCTCGCTAGAACAGAATTAACATTTGTCGTTTCCATAGGAGTTGTACATCGTGGTCAGCAATATAAACATGTATGTTTGGCGAACATGATCTCATCAGTACACGCTTTAACAACTGTAAAGTGTGGCAAATATAGGTAAGAACATTCAAATTTTATTATGAAAAGTAATTTCGAAAAAAAGATTATAATTACCATCAATAATTAAAACAGGTATATCGAGGAGATAACAGGATGGAATAGAGATACCCAATTGGTTATTCGTACTCACAGAAGTGAAAATCCTGATATTAGAGTCTACAATATACATTACTCGTTTTGCGACCTTAACTCATATAAAGAAGGAGTAAGACCACCGCTCCGACTCCATACTCACTTGGCTATTGCAAAAGTAAGAGACTTTGATAAAAATAAAAAAATTCAAGTAAAATTTTCATTTTGATAAAGTTTTAACAATTGAAGACAATATTCTACACGTACCCACAGTTCTGAACTTTCATTGAACGATAGAAAATATTCTTTTCAAAACTAAATGATTAGCTTATGACCCAGAACATTAAAAAATAGTGTATTTTTTATGACACATTGTATATTTAGAGGGCCCTAAATACGTTATGAGCATAATATTTAATTTTTTTTTTTTTAAATATTTTCCGTTGTTCAATGAACGTTCAGAACTGTCAGTACATAGATTCAACATCTCAATGCTTTTGAGATCAACAAAAAGTCACTCTCTCTCCATTTTACTGAACTGTTTGTTAATATTTCACAAATAGATTTTGCTCTCGTAGTGAAAAATCAGAATTACTCATTGATTAAAAATGATATTATTAAGCAAAGTATTATTTTAATAGAGTAATAATTTTTAATGCATTTAAAATTTTTTATGTAAGTATATAACTATCATTATAATATACAATAATTTTTACTTTCCTACGTAAAGTAACATGAGCGTAATAAGTCACTTTTTGAAAAGTTGGTTAATCGATTTTGCCTCAAAAACTTATTTTCTATAGTAAATAAACAATACTTATAATTTCAAGTATAATACATCAATGATTAAACGTTGCAAGTTATAATTAATAGAAGTTTGTTTGGTAGACATGGGAAAGGGTTCCAATAACACTGTCTGAACTTCCAATTTATGCGGATAACTTACACGAAGATACAGGTGACGTTGTAGTATGGAACGAGGCAGAACATCCTCCTTCACCAGAGCGAATATTTTTAAGGATGATCGTTAATGAAATGAAGTGTGCAACGGATAATCAGCATTTAGAGGAAGATAATAAATGTTATTTACATTTGTGGAGCCGCATTCACATGATGACACGTGTAATGAACTCTTCATTTAAATTTATACAAAATAAAAATGTCCATTTATTATTTAGCTTTAGCTTTGGAGAAGTATGGAAGAATTACAATTTTAGCGTATTTACTCATTTGTATTTTTGATTTCAGGCAGACGCTGGCGCTCCTGTATTAGTTGGTGATCAAATTGTAGGAATAGTTACTGACGCTGAAATGGGAACTTTCGAAAAGCTTTCCCCTTACAAAGATTTTCTGTACAAACTGAGAGACTTAGTATCCAATGAGAACAAATGACACAAGAAACAATAAATATCCTCCAAATTCTATATTCAGCAAAAATGCTATAGATTGAATGGCATTTATTTAACAAAGCTGTAATTTAGAAAAAAAAATGATAATTTAAAAATAAATTAGGTGAGTTTGAAATTTTCAATCGAAAGACCCGGGCTCGAATCCCAGCGCAGTCGAAAGCTTCTTTTTTCCACAGTAAGATTTTCAAATTCTTTAAATAATTTTAAAAACTTCAGAAGAATAAATTGAGAATCCTCGTCAATCTTATTCATTAAAAAATACGAATCGGATCGATATGTCAGTTCATGGGATTCCGATAGGAAATCGACGGAGAATATATTGTTTACTTTTTATTTCAACTAGACGGAAAAAATTGGATTATAAAATTTAATATCCAGGTCGTAAATGTTCATAATTATGAAAAAAAAAAATTTTGAAATTTTTTTTTATAAACATTTATGACCAGGCAGACTTGGCTTAGTGCGTTTCATTTACTCTCATAAATTTTCAACTTGTTATCTCATTTTTTACAGAAATGGGGTTACACAAATTGAAAATTCTGATAAGGTAGGAATCTAGTCACGTGAAAAGTTATTAAATTTAATATGAATTTATATTAATTTTTCCTAATATACAAATCTATTAATTTGAATTTACCACTAGTATATTAAAGTCTATTAAAATTAATAAGATTTTTAACAGTCTACTTGAAACACTATAATTATTTTGAATTATAAAATCTCAAATAAGCTGCAGTTTCGATCTTCGCGAGTTATCCGGAAATCTGGAGGGAAGAGTCAGAAGGGAAAGGGTGAACCAGTGACCAAAAGGGAAAGAGGGACGACATAGTGTAAAGCGCCGTGGGAGGCTCTACGAGGGAAGTTAGGGGGCAAGGAATGGGGAGGGGGGATATCGAACGAAACGACTGCGTCACTGCGCCGCGGCTTCAAATGCCCACAACGTTGCATGACAAAGTTGAATCCATGTTTGTGACTGTATAGTTCACATACTTGTTCCCACGTGTATACGCATGCGCCCATGTATGAATGTGTGCAACTTTCAAATATCCATAGAATTAAATGCACGTGCATATGTATTTGTGAGCGTACTATATCTAACAACGCAAGTTACAACCACTGATACAGGAGAAACCCTTGACGCACAACGGATCGTCAGTACTTTTCGCTTACGATGCGGGGACGTATTGATTTCATGGCATAAATAGACCACAGTCTCTATTATTCAAGATGCGCTCTCAGGTTCTTCGATGAGAGGTAGATAGATAGTACCTATCGTGATACGAAGAAATAATACCTGACCCTCATATTATTGTAATAAGCATTATTAAGAAACGCTTTGGGGAACGCAATAATGTTTAGGAAATTAAACCTTGCCAACTTTAGAGAAACCTGTATAGTTATTGATTTTTACTAAACTCTAATTAGAAAAGATAAAAGACTTACACTATTAGAAATAATCTTAGATTTTATATAAAAGCTCTTCTAATTTCAAAGGTAAATGAAGTTCGCAACGTTGCTGTAGCAACGAAAAAGTAAAATTCCAAGTTTGGAAAAAAAAAACGGTTCTAGTCGTTCAAATCTATTTTAATCAAGTCTAAATGGCAATATAGAAAGAAAACAACCCTTCTGCATGCATTTCATCCCTTGAATACCGAGAAACGTGAAAAAAAAACAAAAAACCGAACTAAGTTCGATATCTAAAATTTTAGGACTGAATATTGTAGCATTTAGTGCCAATTAATTAGGAAAAAATTTTCATCCCCAAACCTAGCGGGGATGTTTGTCGTTTTCAACCCCAAATGCCCAAAAATATGAATGAAAAATATGGAAAATCAAACTATGCTCGATATCTAAAATTTTAAGAATGGATATTGTAGCATTTAGTGCCAATTAGGAAAAAAAATTCATCCCCAAACCTAGCGGGGATGTTTGTCGTTTTCAACCCCAAATGCCCAAAAATATGAATGAAAAATATGGAAAATCAAACTATGCTCGATATCTAAAATTTTAAGAATGGATATTGTAGCATTTAGTGCCAATTAGGAAAAAAAATTCATCCCCAAACCTAGCGGGAATGTTTGTCGTCTTCAACCCCAAATGCTCAAAAAATACTTTTTCGTTGCTACAGCAACGTTGCGAACTTCATTTACCTAATTTCAATCAGTCTTTCTAATAATTTTAATTAGTGAAAATACTAAACTTTATAATAATGATATGAAACTTCAGCATAGTTCATAGCAAATTTTACCATAGTTTATACTAACGTTGCATATCATTATTATAAAGTTTAGTATTTTTACTAAAAAAAATTTTCAAAGTGATACGTTTTTCCCTAAATTGAAAAATATTATAGTAAAAATTGATATAAAAAGTTTCTCCGTGCATTGATTGATTGGAATTAGAAAAATTTCACGGAAAAAACAAAGTGTGCAATATATTTTGCGTGTAGTTTTCTAGAGGTGTTATCCAACTTCAAATTATCAAATTTCTTTATGTTAATGAGGTGTTACTATTTTAATTCTACACGGAGAAAAATAGTTCGAGAAATTTTACTGAACTTTTGAGCAAAGTTGGGACACATGCGCAAGTTGGAGATTATTTAGTACTATTGTAATCATTTGTGACGTAGATTTTGAAACTTTGCAACATAGTTTTAAAATCTACAGAACTGTGATGCATTCTTTAAAAATTTGTAAGTCACGAATTATTACAATAATATTGAATAATCTCCAGCTTGACCATATGTACCAACTTTGCTAAAAGTTGAGTAAAGTTTCTTGAACTATTTTTCTCCGTGTAGAATTCATGGAGTGGCATTATGAAACTCCTGGGATAAAATTTGTGCATATTATTTTTACCCTGAATTCTGAGATAAAGTAACACTGCCTTTTTTATGTTTCCTGATCAAAATTAGCAAATATTGTGTATTAATTCTAAAACTAGTGCTACACGGAGAAAAATGGAGATCAGAGAAATATGGGTGATTACTGGAAAATAGGAAAAATTATTAGATGACAGAAGAGAGTGTTACACTGTTTGGGAATCAGTCTTGTGCTGTCAAATACTCTCTTCTCTTTTATAGTAATCATTCTTAATTCTCAGTAATCGTTCGTATTCTCCTGATCTCCATTTTTCTCCGTGTAGTGTGTAAAATTTAAATGTACCAAAATTAACATAGTAACGTAATATATTCAAAGAATTTTCATATTAAGAATGATTTTTAGAATGATTCAACAGCTACACGGAGAAACCTAAGTTTACAATTTTTGCTAAACTACGTTTCAATTTAAGGAAAAACGTGTAATAGTGAGAATTTTTCGCAATGAAATACTCAATACTAAATAAATTATTTCTCAAGTTTTTGCCGGTATTGTATTTGAATTATATAAATATTTGTTTAACCCTCTGAATACCGAATGAAAAATTTGATACAATTTTACATTAGAAAAACAAGAGCGTGGGGTCGCCAAGGACCCCACCTGGTATTTGCAGGGTTAAATCGAATAAATAATGTTAAAAAATAATTTATTTCATTTGAAAAAGGCTAAAAGGTGATTTCTTAAAATCAAATAAATTTGTATTTGTTCTGAAACACGATTCCTTAAATTCAAATAAAAATAGTCCTGTTCCGCTATTTTCTGAGTACATCTGACATAATCAACAAAGTCAAAAAATTGTATTTATCTACTTTGCTCAAAATATTTCTTCAGATTTTAAGATTTAGGAGTTAAATTCCAGTAAAATTAACTAAAAAAGTAGTAAAATCAATTAAGAAACCAGTGAAATCAAATAGATTTTCGGTTAACCGAACAATGAAAATCTAGTAATCCCAGTAGCCAACTTTTTGATTTAACTAGTTTTTTTATTAGCTACAGCGCTACTAAAACAATACATACTTTATGACTTTGATAACATACTATGCCGTTTTTCTCCCAATCCATTAATGAACTCTCAATTGCTTCACTAACTGCTAACAGCTGGTGTCTGCTAACTATACATGACGTAATCTCTCTCGGTGAAGAAAATCATCGCAAGATGTGACAAAATAATAAATAAATGAGCCAACTTTATATGCTTGTAAAACTATGTTTTCTGTTATATTTTTCAAATCTCCAAATCATGGGAAAAAAGAGTCGGTTTTTTTAAAACACCAGAACCAGGATTGTCAGCGTTATAATACGAGACAGCAGGTGAAAATAGAAGCTTGTTTACGGTGAACGAATTCTTGAGGGCCATATTTAGCTGAGAATAGCATTTTGCATTATTTCAGCAAAAGGTCTAAAGGGGTGTATACGTGCTATAAGAGAGATATTTAAGAGAATGGGGGGGGGGGAGGGGCTGAGAGAAACATAAAAGTTATGGCAGACTTGTTTTCATGACAAAACGATGGCACGCAAAAGGCAACTCTCCCTCTTACACTTTCGTTCCCTCAGTCTGCCAAAATAGAAGGTACATTTGCGGTAGGTCAGAAAAAGAGAAATGCTTTTAAGCTGCGTTTTATGTGCGGCTTACGACTACTCGTCAGCCAGTCACGCAACTAAAATCCGATTTTCTCTTTGACATTGCATTTCTGTAAAGTATATTCTACTTTATATAATTTGTTGATTCGATTTTTCTAAAGAAAACCTACTTTACAGCCTTTCACACTTTATATTATAATTGTTTCATCATGAAATTCAATTATCAAAATTTAATTACCAATTACTTTAGCTCGTTTATTTATCAAAATAGAACTTTAGTGAACCAAATTTAAAAGCTATATATAAAATAAAAAATTTTCCGGCCTTGCGGGCACGTTTTTATGGTAATACTCGCGCTTCGCGCTCGAATTTTATTTTATATCCAATAGAGCCACACTTACATTTAAAAATAAAATAACAATTGTTTCACATAATGCACGGTTTTACGGAAATACGAAATTGTTCATTTTTTATAAAATTGTCCACTATAAAAACAAAAAATATTTGTTATTAAAAAGTTATCTGAAGTGAATTTTAAGAATTTCCGCTCCCTAAATCTAAATCAGTCAAATTTTCACAGATTGAATCAGTGATTTGCCTTTTCACTGATTCACCAGTGAAAAAATATATTTCACTGTTTAATCAGTTAATTATCATTGATTGAAACAGTGGAAAAATATTTTCACTGTTAAATCAGTTAATTTTCACTGAAGCAATCAGTGGAATTTGACTGATTTACAGTAATCTCTTTTTAGCTATTTGAATCAGTCGAATTTTACTGATAATCAGTACATTTTTACTGATTCATATTTAGAGAGTGAAGATGAACAATTTTGTTCTCTAACATTTTTTTCGTATCTTGTATATTTTGGTGGGAAAATTTAATTTTTTATTTTCATTAATAAACAAATGACATAACTTATATGAAAAAATGTTCATAAATAAAGTAGATCTCTTTGAAATAAACAATTTTGTTTTTTAACCATTTTTTTATATCCTGCATAGATTTGTTGTAAAATAAAATTTTTCATTTTTGATAACATTTTTTACGATTAAAACGAAAACTGTGTGTCCAATCAAAAAATGGTCCAGAGCAAATTTTTAAATCTTCTTGAGATGAACAATTTTGTCCAAAATTTTTGCCTATCTCGTATATCTTCGTGGGAAAATTGAATATTTGATTTTTAGAAAAAATAATATTATTTTGAAAATTATCGTGTTTACAGACGCCGACAACGTCATAAAAATCATTTTATCTCACTCAGGGGGTCTCAAAACGTTGAAATTTTATGAAAATTTAAAATGTCCTTTTTCATATAAAACAAATAGGTTCTCATATGATAAGAATGTAAAAAGTCGATTTTCTATTTTAAATGCACGAAGAAACTTTTTATATCAATTTTTACTATAGTATTTTTCAATTTAGGGAAAAACGTATCACTTCGAGAATTTTTGTTAGTAAAAATACTAAACTTTATAATAATGATATGAAACTCCAACATAGTTCAAAGCAAATTTTACTATAGTTTATACTAAAGTTTCATATCATTATTATAAAGTTTAGTATTTTTACTAATAAAAATTCTCAAAGTGATACGTTTTTCCCTAAATTGAAAAATACTATAGTAAAAATTGATATAAAAAGTTTCTCCGTGTGTAGATATAAGAATTCTTCAAGTTATAATTACAGGAATAAAATGATTAAAATCGTATTTGCATAAAGTAATATGCCCTGGCGAAAGTATCGGATTGACATTTATTCCGAGCAAATCAGAGCTATTCCGAGACATTCCAGAATCTGTTTCCGAACCTATCTAAAAAACGTTTTGTATTTCGTTTGACGAAAAACAGTCAAATATCAATCCGAGGCATCAATCCGAATGAATACGAACGAGATTTTCAATTCGAATCAATTCGAGCTCGGATTGATCAAAACCGAATTTTCAATCCGAGGTAATCTGAATCATTCCGACCTCGGATTCATTCGGATTGATTCTTAACGAAAATTTAGTTTGGATCAATCCGACCTCGGATTAATTCGAATTGAAAATTTGGTTCGTATTCATTCGGATTGATGCCTCGGATTGATATTTGACCGTTTTTCATCAAACGAGCAACAAAACGTTTTTTCGATTGGTTCGGAATGACTCGTAATAGTTCAAAAACAAATTCCGGAATGACACGGAATAGCTCTGATTCGTTCGGAATAAATTTCAATCCGATATTTTCGCCAGGGTGATGGAGTCTCAGTAACACTACTCTCTACATTGAAAATTGTTTTTCTTCTCTATACTGGTATTACATTTATTTCTTTTGGTGTTCGTCTGCTATAAATTTGTAGGGTATCAGTGAGTAGAGGCTATTACCGTACATTAGAATAAGAGTTTCATCGATATACCGGTGAAACAGGTAAAGCAAGATTGCAATAAGCATGCGATACACACGAGATTGTCCTCCCTGATGTGAAAAGCACATTGTGAATAATTTTGCTGCAGGATACTTCAAATGAAACGAAATGAAATGGCTTTCTGTGCAAATGGGCGAGATACTACTTGCTATTTGCGAAGATACAGAACCAGAAGAGGGAAGAAGAGCACGAGAGGGGATAGTCCATAAAAGAGCGTCTCCATGTATACATATGTGCATATAATGCACGTAACGTGAGAAGTCACCGGTCGTGGTAACACGTGTGACTGCCTTAGCATATCGAGGAACTGTAAGGTAACTCCTCAACTAGTATAGTACTCAATGCAAGATTCCTTGTATTATTCCACAAAAGAGCACTACTTTATATTCTCATTGCATTTTAAGACGGTTTAATAGACGCGCATGTAATAAAATTTTATTCATTTTCAAGTAATTTATTCTAAATTCAAATAGTGTATAATAATGCTGGTAATGAAACGCGTATGATCCTTTCCCTTTGTTTTTATTATAGTATATTATGCAACTAGGGAGAAAATAATTTATTTTGCGAGAGTGAAGTTTGATTTAATTTGACAATTAGACGAGTAAAATAAATGTTTTACCCATGGTGCACACAATTTTTTTTCTACTCGGGGGTCAGGAAATGAATTTGTTTGCCCCGCAGGGGACAATAAAATTCACTCTACGACCCGCTAATAGAAAAATTATTTTATATTAATTATATTAAAATTATACCCTCTTTATTTCCAGTATTAAGTAATTTATGCAATCAGTTTGCTTTGAAAACTTTGCTGAGAAATTTTTCAAAATTAATAATTAGTAATAAGTCACTGAATAAAATTAGTAGACTGTAAGAAATGTTTCGGAAATTTTTCCGAAAATAGTCGAACAGCTTAAAATACAAATGGGTCGTAAATTTTTCTGAAGATATGGTCGGAAATATTTCCGACAGAGAATTGGAAATAGTTCCTACTGTTTGGTCGGAGAAATATTCAGTTTATTAGGAAAAATTGATATATTTCATAATTTAAATGGAAAAAGATCCAAAAAAATGAACAAATTTCCGTTTTTGTGAAATGATTTCCGCTTTTCATGGGAAAAAGTTCGGAAATGAAAATTCGGTCAATTTTCCTTAAATATATGAAATATTTCCACTTTCTTTAGGGAAATTTACCAATTTTTTTACAGTGTATAATTAGAACCTTCAAGACGGGAATAAATAGTATATTATGCACCTAGGGAGAAAAATAAATTATTTTGCCAATCACACGCGTAAAATAAATGTTTCTTCCGTGTTGCATACGACTTTTTTTCTACTTGGGGGTCAAAAAATGCACTTTTTGACCCGCTATTAGAAAAACATTTTACTCTCTTTAACAATAATTTACTTAATATTTAATAAAATTGGACATTCGAAAAACCGATGACTTTTAATTATATATAAATTTCTTCGAAGGCCAAGATTAGGCTGGAAGTAAGGTATTTATGTCCTTTACTGTATAAATACATACAATTGAACTGTTTTCTCTTTCCCAGAATGTGTCAATTTTCGTAAATGTGGATGCGCCATATAACCAAGCGCTGTTCTACTTTCATTTTAGTTTAATATAAAACAAATGATTGCCCCATAAGTATTCAGTTACCCACTTTTTACTTCGACATCATTCTTTTATTGTGTTATTCTTCTTTGTCGCGTATATACTCCTACAATTAGAAACAAATTAGAAACAGCACGCTGAAAATACCTTAAAAAGATTAATTTCAATCAGAATTTCTTTTTTGGGTAAATTTCAGCGAAGTGCAATTAAGGATGTTGGGCAAGGCGTAATTAAGACAGTGCCAATTATGAGAACGCGTGCAAGTTGAGGTTTGGCGAGTAATCTCACCTCTCAGCTCTTACCCATCCCCCTTCAATTTTTTTCTGACTCTTCTCACCACAAGAACCATGTTCATGTATACTTGCACGAGCTTTTTCCCCCTTTAATTTACACTAGACCTGTCGACGTCGTAATAACGGCGCGTAGACGACGCATTACTCAGGTACGTATACTTTTAAAGTGGAACCCTCACTATTTTTGAAATTTACGTTTATAATTATTATTAATTCTTCTAGTGTTATTTAATAATAAATAAGGATTATCCCCTTTGATCAGAAATTATTTCTTAGAATTTTTAATAAACTTAAAATACGTTTTCAGAGATTGTCGTTAGAGATACTCAAATGTATGGTATGCTGCGAAGTAAAACTTTTAACTGCAAATATATACAAAAAAAGACATAGTCAGGAGCAAAAGTGAAATATTCGTGATTTATGATAAAGTAATCAGAAAGAGGACGAAAAGCATCGGATATAAACTAGACTGCAGTTAGTCGGACCAGAATGGAAATCAATACAGTCTGAGCATTTCTCTCTCACTGTCTCATCTTTACTCTCGCTGGCGCCCTGTTTTCGCCCTCTTTGTCCTCTGTCATCATTGGCCCGCGGTATTTTAAGCTTTATACGAATCACATACTCGTCAAACAATAGAGCATCTCTTTCCAATTCTTTCTCATCAGTGAATCTTGACAATCATTCACATGATGTTTCAAAACGCCCTGATTAATAACTTATGATAAAAATCAATTGATGTTTCCAACTATCACTTTCATGAATCAAAGTCAAAAAGAACATCATTATTGATTGAACTATTTTTCTGAGCATTAAATTTTATAAATTCTCTGCTTCCTAATTTGAATAAAATAAATAAAGTTTTAAAACATGCCACCCTCTCAAAACTTTTAAAATCAAAAAGTAATTTTTTCAAATTTGTTAAATTTACATTTTTAATTTAAACCTGAATGTCAAACATTCAAAACTAAATTCGAACCCGTATCATTGCAAACTCAAATTCATTTCAACGTCCAAACAAAAGTATAATTCAAAATTTCAAGAATTCGAAGCCGTTCAAATCCTCAAAATATAAAAACCCGTGCAGAAATAGACCAACTTGTTTCCAAGTTCCGAACCGGGCCCGATCGGATTTTCCACATGTGGCCGCAGGGGGGCATATGGTGTGGCTCGGGTCAGAACCACATCGGATTATGACAGACAAGATTATTTTCAAATTTTGTGTTTTGGTCGTGATATTGTAGTGACTATATTGAAATTAAAATGCCAAAAGCAAAAAGTACATGGCGAATTCGGAAGCACAGAATCGTTGGTGAGATTTTTTATATCCACATTATAGATCAAGGTGAGTTAATTCACTAGATTCACTATATAACTCCTAACATTGTAGGTTATATTTTCTAGACAGTTTATTTTATTTTTAATGCACGTAATTTATCAAAAATATTACCATTTTGTTCTAAGACGTAAATATGGTAAATAATTATGAGAAGCATTGCATCACAATAAACATGAAGTAGCACGAATCCCGTGCAGAAATTTTGGTGGGGCGCCGATCGGGGCCCAATCGGGAAAAATGTGGCCCCGATAGGGTAATCTGTCTAGCGCCAGACCACTAATGAAACGCCCTACCCGATCGGGCCCAGATCTAGGATTGTAAAACAAAAATACATTTTCAAATTAGTAAAATTTAAAGGCTTTTCGTTTAATAACAATAAATAGTTGTTTTAAATAAATTTATTTCATAAATTCAGATTAGTGATGCAACAGTATAATTTAAAGTATAAAAGCAGTATAATCTTCAAACCCATTTTCGTAGTCTGTAGAACTATTCGATTCTTCTGAATCTAAAAATAAATTACATTATTAATCATTTTCATTCCAAAAAATTCACTTTGGAAAATTGAATATACTATATAAAAAATAATGAAACACAATAACGTTCTACACTTAAAATTATAATATTCTTTTCAAATTACCGTTAATAAAAAAATATTTCATGTAATAATCTAGTTCATTACAATGTTAGGAATTATGTAATGAATCTAGTGAATTAATTTAGCTTGATCTATAATGCGGATATAAGAAATCTCACCAACGATTCTGTGCTTCCGAACTCGCCAATTACTTTTTGCTTTTGGCATTTTAGTATCAATATAGTCACTACAATATCACGACCACAACACAAAATTTGAAAATAATCTTGTCTATCATAATCGGATGTGGTTCCAATCCGGGCCACACCATGTGCCCCCCTGCGGCCACATGTGGAAAATCCGATCGGGCCGGATCGGAACTTGGAAACAAATTGGGCAATTTCTGCACGGGATTGATAATTGTAGTATTAATAATACCACAAATAGTTTTAGATGCTGAAGACGAAGATGAAGGAAGAGAAGTTTCTGTCTTGCAAGCCGCTAATGAAGAGGAAACTCCAGTAGAAATGGAACCAGAGAATTTTCAAAAAGTTTTAGAGGAAAATGAAAATCCTATTGCTTTTGACGAAACTCCCAGCAACGCAGATTCAGGTAATAAACTAGATTATTACTTGAAATATTTTTTTATTAACGGTCATTTGAAAAGAAAAGAAAATTATGATTTTAAGTGTAGAACGTTTCGTTATTTTTTATATCGTATATTTAATTTTGCAAAGTGAATTTTTTAGAAAGAAAATTATTAATAATGTAATTTATTTTTAGATTCAGACGAATCGAATAGTTCTACAGACTATGAAGATGGGTTTAAAGATTATATTGTTTGTATACTCTTGATTATACTGTTGCATCACTAAACTGAATTTATGAAATAAAATTTTTTGAACTAACTATTTATTGTTATTAAACGAAAACCTTTTAATATTTATTATTTGTAGAAATACAAAATTAGAAGGGGCCATATCTGGGCCAGATCGGGCCCCCATTTTACAGGCCCAGATCTGGGCCCGGTCGGGTAAGGCGTTTCATTACTAGTCTGGCGCTATACAGATTACCCCATCGGGGCCACATTGTTCCTGGTCGGGGCCCGGTCGGCGCCCCATCAAAATTTCTGCACGGGAAACGACCAAATTTGGACCAAAAAAATTTCTTAAAATAAACGATTATGAGAAACCAAAAAAAAAAAATTATTGTCTATATAAAATTTGAGATGTAATATTGCAGTATTAAAAGATTCAAATATACATATTTCAAGCGGATTTTTGAAAGGCATGGAAGCTGCAGAATATTCAAAAGTTCCACGTCTGCAAAGCAAGTATTCTCTTGACCCATTAATCTTTTTTTTATGCAAATAGAAGTTGAATGATCGAAAGAGAAAGGAATCAAGTCCTGTATAGACAGGCGTGAAAAAAGTAGATGGTATCCATCTTTCGTGTACCTGGTTCAAAAAGAGAAGTGTCCATTTATGGCAGTCAGCGATTTTTAGACTGAGTCCGACCCGTGGATCCTTTTACGGCGCTTATATTTCACCGCACCTCGTATATGCTGCAAGTGCAACAGACTTTATTGTGTCAGGATCTTCGTCCGTTCACACGGCCTTCGAGCGCCTTTTCAAGTATATACTTGACAGAAAACGATGCTGCACCCATGCGCTTTTTGCATCGCGAATGTACAACGCGTAACGCTTATGAAATTTACCCAACATTTTTATTGACATATTGGGCAGGTCCAAGATTTTATGAATAAGCCTTACATTACGAAATTCAAGTTTTGTGTAGTTTAGAACTACCATATGACAGTAGTTTACATGGTAGTTTATTTTTTGAACTTAGACCTTCCATATAATTTTTTTAACGTTTAGTACCTTTATTTAATAATGTTTTGGTGTTTTTAAAAAATTCCAGCACCTTTATGTATTTTTAAACTAAAAATTTTGAGTTTCTTGGGCATTTTTATGGACATTTTTTGACTTTGAATAATTTTTTTATTTTTTAACCAATTGTCATAATTCTTTTTTTATTTTGTTGCTTAGAATGTGTAGCAACTTTTTGGATATGGAAAATAAGGTGACATTACTGAAATCAATTGTTACATCAGCCAAAACATTACCACTATTACGAATAAAATTCTGCTCAAGAAAATTAGCTAACACAACTAATGTAATTTTCTCCGCCGGAGAGGGAGTTACAAGACCTAAATAATGTTCTTATGTAATTTTTCGACAGCCCCTCAGGTTTTTGACAGGAGAATTATGATTTTTTGTAAACTTGATATTTTGTAAGCTTTTAATTTTAAACTTCTAAGACTAAAAATGCAGTTTGGCGTATTAAGAGGATAGCTTCTGAAATTTTGAATATTCAGTATCGATCCAGTCTTCTTATAGTCGTTGTTCCAGACTGACTAAATAGGAAGAGCGAATAAGGGCGAATAAGGGCGGACATAGTAGACTTGAAACACTCTTAGCACGCTAGACGCAGTGCTTTAGAGTTACAGTGATCCAGATACGCGATTCACGTAACATACATGTATACTGTATTTATAGTTGTATACGATATAACTTACATGTATATTGAGTTGCACATATATCGGGAACATGACGACAAGCAACGCCGGTGGGCAAGTAGGTATACGAGGTAGTGGGTAGAGCAAGTACAAATTCAGGTCACAAAACAAGTGTCGCAACAGAGCTGGAGACATGTGAGCGCCCATATTTTTATTTGTACTGTGTGTTCAGGACAAACAATCTATAGTCAACAGTTGACTAACCGATGTACAAAAGTATAACATTAATAGGAAGGCAAAAAATCAGGGTATTAATTAGAACCGATTTTCGGGGTCTAATGGAACTGCAAAAAAAAGAGAAACCTCTGATGTTGCATGAAATTTAGCCTTTTGCAGAAAAGTATTAAAAGAAACCAAAATTGCAAAATTTGAAGAAAAATAGTATATTTCGTATCCAATGCGGAAAAGCGTATTTTAACGCAAGAGCAAGTCGCGAGAAGGGCCGAGACGACCGCACATGATACGAACAATTTTTTTTTGTTCACTCTATACCGGTAGTTAGCCGAGTCGTTGTCGTTTTGCGTGCGGAAAACTGATTGTTCTGCATTAGTGCTGCAAAGTTTTAAGTTTGTTTTAATTTTCTGCACACTTAAAATTTTACCGCAATAGTGCGAGAAAATCAACTTTCCGCATGCAAAACGAGACCAACAAGTCTAACTTTCGGTGTACGGCGGACAAAAAATTATTTTTTGCATCAGGCATGAATTTGGCTCTTTTTCATGCTTGCAAAACAGGACAAAAATCGCCGTTTTTCGATAAGTGAGGAGTAGCAGAAGTAAAGACAGTCCTTAGGGAATAAAAATAAACGAACGATTTTTAATTAGAGCCACAACAGAATGGAACTTCTAGTTTTCCTGTGAAAAAAACCTTCCAATCGGGATTATTTCAAATTTCTCTTTAAGAAATCAAAAAGCCTGGTATGCAAACTAAAGCATCTGCTCTCAAAATCTGAATCAGTCAAAATCTACTGATTATCAGTGAAATTTGACTGATTCAAATAGCTAAACAGAGGTTACTGTAAATCAGTCAAATTTCACTGATTACTTCAGTGGAAATCAACTGATTTAACAGTGAAAAATACTTTTTTCACTGATTCAATCAGTGAAATTTGACTGATTTGTCAGTGAAAAATATTTTTGGACTGATGAATCAGTGAAAAGGCAAACTACTGATTCAATCAGTGGAAATTCGACTGATTCAGATTTAGAGAGTGAGTTCTGAAAATTTCAAAATTAGAGCAATAGAAACATCGAGAACTAAAAAACGTATTTTGAATTTTAATTAGCGAAATTTTCCGTTGCAGGAAAAACGTTGTAAACTATAATTATGTATTAAAGAGCTTGAAAATTTAAAAACTAGAGGATCGTAAAAACGGACAGTAAAAGGTTTTTTGCAATGATGAGATTTGTTCTGAAATAGTATGGAAAAAGTAACAAAAATACAGTTACAATAGTCGCATCGGTGAAAGCCCTATTTGAGTTATACCTTGCCTCTTTCAATTTTATTATCTTGAATTTTACGATCACTCTGATCCTATACTTTGTCGTTCGATTTCGAATTCCTCACGAAACTAACGGTACCTGCGCAATCCGAGGACCAAGTATTCTTACATCTCATCTTAACAACAACCCTCTTCTATCCGTCGTGATATTAATTAAATTAATTTCAGACAGTAAATGTCTAACAGTAATATTTCATCTGGACATAAAAATCGTTATGCTATCTTTTACATTTCAGCGAATCCCCAAAGGCTCTCAGATTTCTGCTTCGTGATGTCACGAATAAATATATTCTAACATATCCTGTCAACTAGTATGCAATTTTTGCGTACAAGCTAAAGCTATTAAGTTCCCTTTACCCGAATCAGATAAAAAATAAAGTAGTTTATAAAATTAGAGAATAAAGTAAAAGAACCTACGTTTTTCGAAACAATGAATTAATCTAAGACTCAGAACTCCGAGAAGGGTAAATGCATCACAGGCAATGGACTGATGAACGCATTAAAGGTCTTTGTTAGAGGCTGACAATAACTTTAAGCAAATACTATGTAGGTAAAAGACTGATGGGGTCACGTAATTGCATCACGGGTGCATCAAGAAAATAGGTCAGCGATATTTGAGTGAACTGAGAAGATTGAAAACAGACTTGATTCAACATGCAATCCGTCACGATATCAACGAGAATGTCATTTTTTCGTATTTTGAAATTGAACAGAGATTTGAAGAGAAAGTTTAAACGAGTCACGATTCTAATATCTGAAGAATATGTCAATTCTTTGTTCTTGGTTTGCGAAGGCCAAGTATAACTCACAAATAAATGACTATACGAAAAAACTTTGGAGAATTCTCGCTAAAATAAAGTCAAAATATACACCAGAAAATGCTGTACTTACAGTTTTAAATGTTCATTGAACGATTACAAAAAAATTTTTTTTAAAACAAAATTAATTATTAATTTTAATTTTTTAATGTTCTTGGACTAATTTTAAAGCTAAATTTCTACAAAATCGATCAAAATTCTTGGAATTGATGTGTAATTTTTGTCTTACATACTGCACGAGGTTAAAGTTCAAATAAAAAAGTTGGAAAAATTCCAATATTGCTTTTGCTTAGAAAAACATTTTTATAAGATATATAAAACATATAATCATGAGTTTTGTATCGAATCCCCTTAAAATATATATTTATATGATCTTTATTATGATTTACCTACAGATGAAATGTTTTCGAAATATCCTTACTTTTTTGTTACAATTTGAGCCCAAGAACATTAAAAAATGTTGATTACTTCGAAAGTTATTTAAAATTTAAGAAAGCATTGAAATCTTGACTATTTCTGCAATAACTTCTTCAAAATTTAACAAAACGAATTCATCCCGGGTTCATTTTATAAAGAATTTTGATGACTTTAAATTTAATCAAGAGAACAAATTTTTTCACTTATATAATTCAAATTAGGATAATTTAAGCAATTATCGAAAAACAGGTGACCGGAAAATTCTGACTGGTACTGTATATTTTGGTCCTCAGAGCAAGAAAATATTGCTATCATCAGACCAATGCTACGGTGGGGTCCTCAGAACTATACGAGTATAGGTGAGACAGCTATACAAGTTCGTTGATATGACAATACCATGTATAGCGATCGTAAACAAAATATTATGCCATCGTTATCGCTCTTGTGAATTTTCGCGTGTGAAAAAACAATACGCGATACGCAAAAATGATCTTTCAAAGAAAGAAAAAATGCTTCAAACAAATCGACAAACGCTTCGAAAAAATAACACTTCTTTCTCATTTCGAGGTTAGAGTCGCGTGCACGCGAAGCAATGTATAGGTCGCGCGGCAAACCATTATAGTTGTCTCACCTATACTGCATGGGTCGAGACACTATATACCAGTATAGGTCGAACAGCTATACTGTTTTTTCCGTGTATATTCGAAGCCTTTCAATTATACAATCCGTTACTAAATATAACTTACACGGAGATACTTTTCATAGAAAAAAAAATTTTATTTTATAATGACAATTCTAAAAAATATTAGGAATCTAGGAAAAATCTGCATACATCCAGGCACCGAATTACCAAATTATGACGCATTTTCTTCCTAACCTCCAAAAACACCGGAAAAGCAGTTTTCTGTCGATAAAGTGTGAACTTCACATAGCAGACGTCTAAAATAAGTCAGAAAACTGCTTTTCCGGTGTTTTTGGAGGTTAGGAAAAAATGCGTCGTAATTTGGTAATTCGGTGCCATCTCGCCAAAAAATTTAGTCAAGCGGATGAAAATAGACAATTTCCATATACTTCGAACCGCTAAATGTTTATTCTCTGTCAGAATTACCGAACAAGCTTGTATTATTTTCTATCACCAAAAATCAGCACGAAATCAAGTGTTTTGAGATTAGGAAGTGAACAAAAGCTAATTTTTGAATCCTGAGTTCGGATTTAGCGAAACGAAATCCATAGAAATGGACTATTCTGGTTTGCCGGGACATCAACTTTTTTTCGGCGAGGTTTTATGGTATTGTTCTCTGTGCAGTCCCTCCCCCACCGCAAAGTATTGGGCCCAGGGGACCAAAAAAGATCTTTTCTATGTATTTTTCACCGCTGAATCTGAATCCGAATTTGTGGTCGAGTTTGAAAAAACACGTGTTTTTTAAAATATATTTTTCATTGCAAAAATAGCCAAAAAAACGATGTTTTTTGAGGTTAGAAAAAAACTTGATCATGATGGCGGAATTCTGACCTTGGATTCGAATTCAGCAACCCAAAATCCATAGGATGTGACTACTCTAGTCCATCGGACAACCTAATTTTTTTGTGGGGATGTGTAATTGTTCCTAGCGGACTGGAAATTTTTCGCAGTCAAAATACTAAAGTTTCAAAAAATTATATGACACTTTATTATAGGTTATATTAAAGTTTGATACAATCTATAGTAAACTATATTAGTATAGTTCATCTAAAGTTCAGTACTTCGCTGCGAAAAATTCTCACTATTACACGTTTTTCCCCAAATTGAAAGTTAGTTTAGCAAAAATTGTCTTGATTACAATTGAAAATTTGTATTTTTTCTTGGATTGAACTCAGTTTGTGAATCGATGACCAGTGACAGTGCGAAAATGCAAGCTCAATGTCGAAAAATGCATGCCAAGCACAGGGATAGTCTTAAGAATAGCAATAGGTTCTGGGTAACTGTACAATGTTATTTAACATCGTTTATAGCCAATGCATCTACAATAGCAAATCACATAAATTAGCAATCTTGTTCCCATTGAATTAAAAATCTCTTATTATTGTTCTCAGACGTTGCTACTTAAATAATAAATTTGTATTTATGATACCGATCAATTTTAAATTAATTTTTTTTTCCTTTTATTGAACTGAAATTAAAAGTGTGATAAAAAGTATTTTTAGATTCAGTTTTGCTTTACAGAGATTCGAAACTTTAGCACTATCATGCAAATCTAGCCGTCTATGTGTGAACTCACAAGTTGATGAAAATTCTTGGAATCGTTTTTAAAATGCAAATAGTGTCTGCGACGATACATGACTCAACCAATACACAGATTTCGTCACGTAAAATGCGGACAATGGCTTGTTCTAAGCTAGACGATTGATTTGTTATATTGTTAGCTGACTTCATTATACTTCTTCCCAATTCAGAGAAAGATTTGAAATCAAATAGTGTAGTTGTTACCATACATGGTTTTAAATTGTAATCGTAGTTTTTGTGACATAAGAATTTTCAAATTTCAAGAGCTTTACGAACGAGAGTTTTATTTACGTGTTTTATTCCACGATGTTCCAAAGATACATTATTAGGGAACACAATTTTCATTTTATCAGCAAAGTTTGCTTACATTTAACTGTTTGTAGCATCAAAAAGCATCAGGAATTTTGAGGAAAGAAAGGTAAATTAATTTTGAGAAAGTTTGTCCAACGATTCCGAGTTAACATTTCCCAAATTCAGATCCATTTTTTTCACAGAAAAAAATAAGAAATTAGATTTTTTTAGAGGTAGTTATAGTACAGTAATGTTCATTACTCCCTGCACTCAGAAAAATATTTGGTTGAATCAACAAAATTTGTATTGGTTTAACCATAGATGATTTATTTTTCTAGGATTTGGTTGTAACAAACAAATACATTTGTCGATCTAACCAAATTTTATTTTTTTCAACCGAAAAACTTGCTCGATCGGATAAAATGGTTTAGTTACATTTATATTTTATTTCTGAGTGATCTATTTGATTAAGTTATGGGAATCATTTTTATTGTATTGTTTTCGCGCTCAACAGAACCGGATGAATGTCATTAATGAACGTAAATGTATAACTACATTATGTAGAAAGTGGCGCCACCACAAGAGATAAATTTCTGTAACAGGTAGATTTTTTCACTGTTAATGGTCCATTTTTTTACCTTTCTTTTCCATCCAGAAAACCGATACCTATAATAATATGATGAAAGAAGAGAGAAAAAGTACTTTTATTACTCCCAACTTCTTTCTACCCTTTATGGCCGTAGATTAGCCGAAACACGTGACCAAATTTATACGTTGCTTTATTCCTGTTAAATAACTTTGTATGTATACGAAATATTTTTCTGAAAATGTATAAAATATGATAAAATACAATAAGAAACGTCTAACTGATTCCTGTTTGAAACATTTTGCAAATCACTTTCTTCGAAATGTATAATAATTTTTATAAAATTCAACTACCTTTAAATAAAAAAAAAATTTTTAAATCATTTTCTAAAAGTATATACTTTTCAGAATCCCCTCCTGAGGCGTGTTGTATAGAGCTGGAATTGTAGATTAAACGTGAGGCTAAACTTATATAAGATTTCATACTTAAAACTTTAAACACGTTTTTCTCAAAACGATTTCTCTTTATCGGGCGTAAGGAATAAAAAAAAAAAATGAACCGTTATTTTTTTTTAAATTGAATAGTAATGTTCTACATATTAGAAGCTTCGACCCATAGTAGAATTATAATTTCTTAATAATAATTTACACTATTTTATTAATGATAAAACAAACAAAATATCGTTTTTACCACAATGTTTATCCGTCACACGTTCTATTTTTTAAATTTCTCCCCTTAGTATTTTTGACAGAAAAAATTGTTTGTACAGTTTTTTATTTTTTTGTAAATTTAGTTATTTAGACCAATTTTATAGTTTCACACGTGCAATTCTTTTATATCATTTTTCACCACAATGTTTATCCGTCACACGGGCAATTTTTAAGTTTCTTCCTTTGTATTTTTTATAGAAATAAATTCTCATTGATAAGGACTCCAATCTGAGTCGAAACGTTTGAAAATATGAAGCTTTGAGTTACATTTTTTCTCGACCCTAAAGCCCACTAAGAACATCAACAATATTTCAATATTGTACAGTTAACCATTATTGTCGAAAATTTTTCGAATTTTTTTCAAAATTTTTACTGAAAAGAAGTTAGCAGACGTGTTTTATTGTATTTTCTTACGTTTCCCAAATTTTGAGAAAGATACTTTGTAAATTAAAAAAATTATTTTACATGAACGAATAAATGTATAATTAAGTCACGTGGTCCGATTGATCCACTCTCTAAACCTGAATCAGTGAAATAGTCACTGATTGTATCAGTGAAAAAATATCAACTGATGTATCAGTGCCCTGGTTAGATTTCACTGAGGAATCAGTGAACGCGCCACGTGAACATAACTTTTGAATTGGGGAATTTAAAAGTTTTATCTACACGTTACATAATATAATTATACACAATAATAATTACAATATATAATAATAATTACGTAATTTCTTTTTAGGTTGTAACCTAAAATAAATGAGTTTATCGATCGTTAAAATATATTTCTGGTTTTATTATTCCCACCTGAAGATTTCACTGATTCAATAAGTGAATTCAATCTATTTCACTGATTCATTAGTTGAATTTCACTGATTCTCAGTGAAAGACTTAGAACTGCTGCCATCAGTGAATAGTCACTGCGAATCAGTGGCCGTTCACTGATCCAGGTTTAGAGAGCATGGCCATAATATGCAAAGAGTTTGCTAACAGAGTATAAATAAGTGAATATAAAACCTGAAAAAGAAAGTTACTCACCTTGATCATATGTTGTAGAAGATGATGCGTTGCAATCACTATCTCGAAGGAAAAAGGTAGATAACTTTCGTGGCACGTATAATCGTTCACTTATCTTCAATAAAGTATACTGTCCATATGTTATGTATATCTTTCATACATACACTCACTCTTTGTAGAATAGAATATGATTCTTTGAATAATTATAAATATATCTGTCTGCAGGTACTTTGCTGTCCTGATTTGTAGTTAATGGCAAAGGATCAAGGGGTAGGAATCGCAGCACTCGGTTTAATTACGTTTTATCCGACGTTAGAGGTAATGAGCGCGACAATCTCCTCAATGTAGGAATTTTTCTTTTTGTCAGATTGTTTATGAGTGCGCGTGAGAAAAAATACGCTTCTTCAAGGTAAACTTAGCTGGGTGTAACACGAGAAACGTGCTTGTATATCTAGGTGCGGGTATCTGGGTTGCTGTTGTACCTAAATATATGTGTATATATTTCATACATATATGTATATGTATATATATTTGTATATATATATTGATTCTTAAATAGAGTGGCGCAATTGATTCAGCGTATTCGTAAATTATCTCCGCTCTCTAATTTGTTCTGTAATTTCCTGGCTCTCTGTTTCCTCTAAATAATGTTATAGTTGCGTTGGGATCTAGGCACTATTGCGCTGCGGAAGGTAAGTTTGTAGGTACTTGTAGGTACGAGGTATTTTTTTGAAGGTAGTGTGGTATTGTGGGCGACGTTTGTATTTTTTGTATACTCGTCACTGATCAATTTACACGTGACGAGAGAATTATACTTTATTTTCGTTAATTTTTGTTTTTTCTTTCAATAATTCTTTACTCGAATTGGATATAAACCCTTATAGTTAGGGATTGTACATAAGGTCAGAAGTCGTTATCACCTCCTCGAGTTTCCCCGCTGAGCCACATCGCCCTGGGTCGAAATGCCGTCCTTCTTCCACTGGAGCTCAACTTTTAACACCATCTGTAACAGAAATCGAATATATATTTCATTAAGAGCTCGTCAAGTAAAAAAGTTCTCTTTCATGGAGAATATTACATTTTATTAAATTTCCTTCCGCTGGGTTTGTTTTTTATTGTTAAAGTAAGTGAAACGGACAAATAAATTAAACGTCAGCAATACGATGGGATTAATCGTTTGTAGTGTGATTCGCGCCAAAATCATTTTGAATTACAGCAAGTCTGCGAATGCAGACCACGTCAAGTCATTCATTTCTCTCTATTTTGCTTATTTGTGTCATTTAACCGCCTCCCGAGTACAAATACTGCTTTTATTTCGCCGGAAGTCTGCTCGGCATCGTCAGTTTTATGTACCGGAAGTGACAAATCCAAGTTGCAAGAAATTATTTCAATGTGAAACTAATAATAATGTGTCGCTTCAAGTCACTTGTGCGGCTGAAAACAAATATAATATTTACTTTATTGACTTGCATCCTGACTTTAAGGGTTCATTCTACGATCTCAATTTTGAAAAATCGATTTTTTTGTTTTTGCATTTTTCAATAGATTATATATTCAAAAATATCAAACAGAAGGTGTATTATATGGAGCAGGGATCGCTGATTAAGTGTAAGTGACTTCTTTTTACAATTATTATGTTCCGAAAACTTCAAACGCGTTTTTCTCGAAACAACGTTTTTGCGATCGGCGCGCACGATTTCTTAAAAAGTTTTCAACCGATTACTTTCAAAATTTCTACATTTATTCTAAAAATAAATATCTATGGAGTGGTCAGGCGGTTTTTAAAATTTTTTATTTTATCATAGTTAAATTATTAAACAAAGAGCAAAAAAAGTCGAATTTTGTTTTTGTTTATACTGCCGCCATTTTCTTATTTTGCAAAATAAAAAAAATTCGCTTTGTCACTTTAGAGCTATGGTCATACTAATGAGGAAAATGGACATGGACATGCCTTTTTTTAGACACTGTTCATTGTTAAACATTACCTAAACTAAACAATAATTTTATATAAATTAAAATATAAAATTAAACAGTTTGCGAAATAAATTTAGGATAAAAATATTTAGCAATTAAGAAATTAAGCAAAGGAATAGAACATATTTATTACAAAGATCGGAAAAAGAAGCTGGCAGCTTGCGCATGCGACAACCATAACCAATCATGCTGAACGCTTAAATAATTCGTTTAATACGATTGGTCATGGATGACGCATGCGCACGCTCTCAGTTTTTTAATGATCAGGCTTATTTTTTAATGCTGATAAATGAGAGTGCATCAAGTATAATTTTAAATTAAGATTCTTTGTGAACAGTAAAATTTTGGCTAATATACCTGTCTACTCTTGAATAAAAATTTATTTAACCATGAGTTTATTGACTTATCTCTAGAAATAAAGGTGACCACGTTCCTAGAAAGCGTGAATTCATTCATGGATTGGAAACTATGCAGATTTAATATAGCGTTATCGTCTAGAATTTCTCCACGACCTGTTATACAAGCATGGAAATTAATTTTACCTCCCACACCTTGACGTAATGACGACTGCAGACTAGTTTAAACGATTTGAACGAAATCGACTGAACTCTGCATAGTTTAAGGCGTTCGAGAAACGCACTGAAATGCAGACAATTTCCTTGTCGAGACTCACGTCTCATACCAATCTGATTTAGAATAAAAATTAAAATAATCAACCTAATTATCGATATGATAAAATAATAATAACAATATGAAAATCCGTCTTGCCAATTATTTTAAATTTATTATTATTTTTTAATTTTATAAAATGATCAATAATTTATTTAACAAAAATCAGTTAAAATAATAACATTAATATGTCATTAAAATAATTTTAAAAAATTAATTGATAATATTAATATTATAATTTATTCTGAATAAAAAAGCTATTCTATAAATCTAAATTTATTCTAAATATTCTATTCTTATTTTAAATATTTTCACTTCGCTATAGAGGGACAAAAATTCTCTTTGTTGAATTGATTAAATAATTTGATAAAAAAAAATTAATTAATTTTTTATCAAATTATTTAATTAATTAAAAAAAGAATATTTTTGCCTCTCTATAGCAAAGTAAAAATATTTTTAATTTAGGCACAAATTTTTCTGATATAAATAATTAATTTAATTTGTTTCAACCAAATCAACATTTGCAAGAGTGAATTTATAATTATTATGGAACAGCGATCACTGCTTTTCTCATCTGAGCCTGAATGTATTTTTTTGTCATTGCGTGAATGCACATGATCTTGCCTTCTCTCAGGCATTAGTCTGTTCTATATATGGATACACATGGATACATAACTTTCAGACGCGAACAAAATGACAGCCTGCAGCACCGCTTATGGGAATATAGGCTTGAATATGCAATTTATACAGTTCATTAGGCCTATAAAGTACATTACATTCACTGAACTAAATTACGTGTATAAAATGACAACGTAATACTTCTACGTAAGATAAAGGCGTACTTGATCTTGGCCTCTCTTACTTTTTCACACTATATGGATTTCGATTAGTATACATACAGGACTTTTCAATAAGGACTTTGTTTCTAAATTTTCAATAAAACACACATTTGGGATAAAATTTCTGTATTTATTTATTTATATATAATGTAGAAAGTCTACAATTTATGAATGAAAAATAATATCGGATAAGTGTCCATCATGACTACGTTTACAGGCGTGAATTATTTTTTTTTAATTTTCGATTCCATTTCTGCATAATTGCGGTTCTATCTCGCCAATTACGCGTCAGATGTTGGTTTTCAAGGTTTCAATGAATTGTGGACTATTCGCTTAGACTTGATCTTTCACAAAGCCCCACAAGAAATAGTCTAACGGGGTTAAATGACACGATCTAAACGACCAATTGACTGCAGATTTACGCGAAATTACTCGATTAGGGAATTTCGTTTGCGATAAATTCAATGTTTCAGTGGCTGTGTGTCATGTGGCGCCGCCCTGTTGAAACCAAATTTCACTCTTATCCATATCATCAATAATAGGCCAAAAACAAATTGTCAACATATCTCGATAACGTAATCTATTATAAGAGTAATAGCATTTCCAGTCTTATTTTCAAAAAAATACGATCCAATCAATATTTTAGTTGAACGACCTGGACGAACACGTGTTTTTGTTGGTATGTTATGTATCAAACAAGTAGACTCAAGTCTAACCACTAAATTCTTAATAGCGGTTTGAGAAGGACGATTATAACGACCGAAAATATCCAAAGCTTTGAGAAATGTATCAGATCCACCATTTTCATAGTAGATTTTAATTATTTTCATGTGATTTTTAATTGAAATTGAAGACATTATAATAAATTGTAGATCTTTTTCTTAAGGACGTTCTCTTGCCCGTAGATGTGCTCATCCTACTCTATCATAGGTAGTGGAATTACTGTTAAGCTTTCTAACCGAATGAATTGAGCACCGTTTATGCGCAAAAGTAACAAAATGTGTCTTCTGCGTCGATTTTTGCGATTTGGCAACACCGCTTTCCTGTCTTTCTCATATCGAGTCGAAAGCATATGGTGTGAGAGAGGTTATATTATGAGTTTATGGACAGTTTGTAAATACTAATAAGATGTCGAATAAATTTCGCAACAAAAATGGATTTTTTATTTCACAAAAATCAGCTGCTCGTAAAAACAAAGCTCTGGAAGCAATGTCAAATGTAAGCGTACGCGCGCACTGTTGATGCGGTGTTGCCAAGTCGCCATATTTGCTTCAGCAAGCCGGCTACCCAGGTGGAAATTTACTACTGTCGCGGTAACACGCCAGTACTGTTTTCGGACTTCTGGTACTGGCACAGTACTGTCTAGACCCCTAATTATAACTCGGCTAGGACTTGGCAGTCAGTACTGGGCTGGTGCTGAAAAACAGTACTGGTCCAGTACTATCAGCCGATACTGGTTACAGTAATCAGTACTGGCGCCCGTAGTAAACCAGTAGAGTGACAACTGTCAATGATACCCCTACTTCAGAGTTTCACCAGTACTGCCAAAAAATACCGCGCCAGTAGTAAGCCAGCATTATACCAATGTTTGGCATAGTATTGACAGGTAGTACTGACATTACTCTTCGGTCACAACTAACATAGTACTGCGCCAGTTGTAAATACTGTCTGGCGTCCGACTTTTCCACCTGGGTAAGAATTTGTGCAACTGCGAGTTTCAACAACGTATATCTTCAAAAGTAGTGCCGGTACACGTATTTTTATGATGGAATACAATTCCTTATAATCTCTAGTATAATATACTAGTTTTCCAAAAAAATCTAAACAAAATTGTGCTTTTAATGTAAAGAAAGGTATCGCGAAACTGAACTACGCCTATCTAACACGTGTTAAGAGATTCAACTTTAGAGCTTAATTTCTCGATTTTAAGTAACGGTCTTGATGCTAATCTTTTTACCGCTTTGTAGATCATAATAAAAAGTACTTATTTACGAAGTTTGAAAGAAATCTAAAGAAAAGTGATTTTCAAGAGAACGTCCTTAACATAGTTCAAAAAACCGAATGACAAAACTGTCGCCACATCCAAAATTGCCCCTATCAAAAAACAAAGTCCCTGTTGAAAAGCTGTTGAAATGCTAAAAAACAAGCTATTTAGTGTTTGAAAAAATTATTTTTTGTCCTCCGTAAATCGAAAGTTAGCTTTGTTGGTGTCATTTTGCGCGCGGAAAGTTGATTTTCCCGAATCGCTTTTGCGTTAAAATACGCCTTGCCGCACTTGATACGAAATATACTATTTTGTAACACATGCACGAAATGTGATCCTTTTCATGCATGTAGAGTGTGGCGTAAATGAGCAATTCCAGATCAGTGAGGGAAAGAAACTTTTCAGCGCACACGCAGAAAAAAGATCAGTAAAATTTACAGGAAGTTCGGTACTTATTTGGACAACATGACTTTTTAGTAAATTTTACAAGAAGTTGAGTTCAATCAACAGATTTTCTGTACAATTCACTTAGCGTACAGTACAATCAATTAAACTCGAATTTTTTCGTATTCAGTAGATTTTACTGGACGCTGAGTGAAACGTACAGAAAATCTGTTAATTGTACTCAACTTCTGGTAAAATTTACTGAAAAGTCATGTTGTCCAAATAAGTACCGAACTTCCTGTAAATTTTACTGATCTTTTCTCTGCGTGCACTACAACGAATTAATTTCCAGCGCTGTTGCGTATGCACACTTCGTGTAAAACATTACATTCTTCAAGCTCTAAAAACAACTGTAAATATATCAAATGCATCTAACTAGTGTCGACGTAAGTTGTTAAAGTTATGTTATACTGGTAAACAGAATCAATTATATTCACTTAACAACTTAGTTGAAACTGAACCCCAGTTGATTTAACCTATTTTTCACCCGCTCTACTTATTATTACACAATATATTATAGATTTCTGATTCACTTTCTAGAATTTGACTTCTTTTGGTTATTTTTAAGAAAATTCGGACTAAATTAAACAAATTTTTATCAAACTGACTAAAAAATTTTAGTATTTATTTTAAAATTAATGAAATAAAAATTCATAAATCTCTAAATTAAAAAAAAATGTCTTTTTAAACAAATAACACTTATCAAAAAAATCTCAGGTGGTATTTTTCAATAATTTTCTGATAAATAATTCAAGGTTTAAAGTTTTTTACTAAAGTATAAAACCACGGTCATTATAGGAGATTGATTGCAGTTTCTGACACATTTTCTTCCCTCTTTTTTCATTTTCTCCCTAGCTTTTCTAAACATTACGTTAAACGAGGACAAGTTGCAGAAGAAGCTGTCATTATCGAAGTGACAGTTTTCTCCTTGGATGGAGAAAATTGTTATTGCTTTCTGCTAGAATGGCTATTGTTAATAAAATGATCGTAAAAACTGAAAAATCTCCCAGGGACATAATCTTTTTCCAACATTCCTCAAGGTCAAATCTCGTAAGCAGCGATTATACTTCTTCTGAGCATAATTATATCTTCTAAAAAAAATTTCTGTTTATGAATTTTGTAAAAAATTGTATTCATGATTAATAATAATTGAATTTTTTTTAAAAATGAGCAATTTAAAAGTAATAATTTGAAACGTAAGAGGAATCAATGAATATAATGGACCAAAAAAGGTAAGTTGAGACGATAAAAGTGAACACCTTGACTATAGGAAAAATGCTATATCATCCAGGTACAAATACCCTGAATTCTCTATTAACGAATTCACAATGTGGTGGTGTTGGCTTTCAAAAAGACTATTGACGTGAGGCGTTGCTTCGAAAGCCAAACAACGTAGAAAAGGCCGATATTCCACACATGATTGATTTTCATGGTCGTGAAAAGATGTAGGTATACATATATCCTAAACACCTTGTTAAACCCTTCATTCTCTCAACAGGCACATCACGTGCCGCGAAATTTGACCAGTTAACACCTATAATCTTGTCTTTGAAATAAACGTCAACTTCTGTTCTGAATAGAATAGTTACCATTGAACGTTGTTAATCAAAGTAATGTAAATTTTAAGTTAATGTCAATGAATAAGGGGGCATCCTTAAATTACGTCACATTTTCTTTGTCAATTCTAGATCCCCTTCCCTACCTCATGTTGCGTATTTAAAGAAAATATTTTCGTCAAATGATTTTCACTTCCAAAACATCAAATAATCAGAAATTTGAATTCAAAAATTCAACTAAACTGTTTGAAATATTTGGAAATTTACAAAATTTTATGTCACGAAGGCAACGTAAAATTTGACGAAACTCATGATGTTTTTGAGTAACTGCATAAAACTTCAGTTACGTAAAATTATTCTTGTAACAAGTTTCAGAATTTCCAGATACAAGTATCAGAATATTCAATATTTTGTAACTGGAAAGAAAGAAATTGTTTCTCAAATTTACTATAATGTAACTGAATTTTCTGAAATTCCATCTTAATTTTACTAAACTGTAACTGAATAAAACTCCAGTCACGTGTTTCGGGAATTCACGGTTCAAATTTCTAACAATGTACAGTCCGCGTTCTCTATAGGGCCGCCTCGGGCGGTTAGGGGAAGTGTTTTCTTAAAAAAAGCCTTCCCCCTCCACTCGCCATCGCGAACACACTCGAATCACTTTTTACCTTCCTCAATAGGGCCGCTCGAAACGTTGCTGCGAGACGAACCGAATCTCATTAACAATTTGTAATCGAAATTGTTTTGTGCATCTACATAAATACGTGCAATTTGATTTAAATGTTTAAAGTAAGTATTATCAAACATAATAGTATAATAGTTTCATACAAATTCATCGAAAGTATTGAATCAAAAAATCTAATCTTACATTTTTGATGTTTTGTTGTTTTTTTTAAATTTTTCAAATATGTTGTGCAATCGAATGTATAGTAATTAAATTATTTGTTAATTTTGTTACATAAATTTATAATTATCATTTTGAATTTCATAAAATTATTTTCATTATTTTTAATTATTCTAGGAACTAATTATTAATCGATGGGAGATTTTTTCAATGCAAAAAAATAACATTGTTTAAATTGATACTTTTAATTCTGGGCACTTTTAAAGGGTGTACACAGAGAAAAGAAAATATTGATAGTATCAAATATATTGTACATGAAGTTGATAATAGTGAAATAGATATAAATTAGAATTAAATTGTAATCATATCAACTATTAATATATTATATTAACAGTAAAGATATATTATTACTGTTAATATAATTTATTAATAATCAAAGAGGAAATGGTCACTCGGAGACAAAATTATTCGTTTATTGAACAAGATCCTTTATTATTTAAAAGTTCAATAAACGAATAATTTTGACCATATTCGTTTTACTTAACAAAGATAACAGAGCATTTACTTTCAAAAATTTATGAATAGTAAATATGATTACAATTTCATTCTAATTTACCCTTACTTTGCCATAATCAACTTTATGTATATTTGATATATTCTTCTCTTAGTGTATTGATCGCGCGGCCCTCTTGAGAACGGTAGAAATTAAATTCAACAGTGCACATGGTGGGGGAAGCGTCGAGTACAGATTAGGGGTAGATGTCCTATAGAGAGCGCGGACTGTAAATATTACATTATGAAATTTAAAAAAAGTATGAATATACTTATATAAAGTATAAATATATATACTTATATAGAGTATAAATATACTTTTTTTAGATTTTATAATGTAATATGTACACTGTTAGAAATTTCTATCGTAATTTCCCAAACCACGTGATTAGAGTTTTGTTCAGTTACAGTTTCGTAAAATTAAGATAGGATTTCAGAAAATTCAGTATAGTGTAAAACGTTAAATTATTCCAGTTACAAGTTTCAGAATTTCCAGATACAAGTTACAAAATAGTCAACACTTTGTAACTGGAAATGAAGAAATCGTTTCTTAAATTTATTTTTAACTGAATTTTCTGAAATTCTATCTTAAGGGCATGTAATACTTAGAAAATTAGCAAATTTTATTGATTTTAGGTTTCTACATGTTTGTGTCCAAGATACGTAAAATTTACTTTTCAAAATTTTGGAATAGAAAAGATAAAACGGACGAAGAAAGACTACTTTTTTTCGAAAGTAAACAAAGTTCAATTTTAGCAAAATATATCGGAATTTCTTTTTTCATTCTCAAAACCGAAAGTAGCCTATCTACGTCTGTTTTTATCTTCTATGCCATTTCCAAAATTTTGAAAAGTAAATTTTATGTATCTTGGACACAAATATGTAGAAACTGGACCAAATTATTTACATGTACTTGTTACTTTTTCTCAAGTATCACATGCCCTTAATTTTACGGAACTGTAACTTAATAAAACTCCAGTCACGTATTTCCAGAAACTTTACTTAACGTTTGTGCAAAGTTGGGACATATGGACAAATTGGAGATTATTTAATATTAATTAGTTCAAAGTAATTAGTTGAGTTTGGAATTTCTGTTATTTAATATTATTGTAATAATTTATGACGTAAAGAATGCATGTCAGTTTGGTAAACTTCAAAAATGTATAGTAAAGTTTCGAAATGTACCTCGCAAACTATTAAAATAATCGTTATAGTATTTTTGCATTAGCATCGGGTCAGCTCATTTCCATTGAGGATAAATTATCGAGAAAACATATTATAGATATAAAAAACAAGAAGCATGTTAAAGAGATAAAAAGGCAAATTTTATATCTATAATATGTTTTCTTAATAATTTATCCCTAATAGAAATGAGCTCACCCAATGCCAATGCAAAAATACTATAACAATTTAAATTTGGGTCAAGATAATACTAAAGACATGAATACAAACATGTCACGAAATTGTTACAATAATATTAAATTATATATTTAAAGAATTTGAAAATCTTTCTGTGGAAAAAATGACGCTTTCGACTGCGCTGGGATTCGAGCCCAGGTCTTTCGATCGACCGGCAATCGAAAGACCTGGGCTCGAATCCCAGCGCAGTCGAAAGCGTCATTTTTTCCACAGAAAGATTTTCAAATTCTTTAAATATTGAATTTATTTGCATTATTTGCGATATAAGAGTTTGAAATTGTCTACGAGGACACCTGTCGACAACGTATCCTATCTGATACGCGACTAGTGATCCTCCGATAATGTAGGCAGTGACAAAAATTTCAAACTCAACTAATTAATTTGAAATATTAAATTATCTCCAATTTTTCCATACGTCCCAACTTTGCACAAAAGTTACTCTCTAAATTTGAATCAGTCAAAATCTACTCTGTAAAAAAAAGTTTTAATTCAAGTCTAAAAATCGGCTAACTTTAAGATGTAACAAAAACTAGACCATTCGAGAAGGACAGACTTATGCGCTTATACACAAGGTGGCTAAATTTAAGCCAAAATCTTCTGTTAGACGTAACAAATTTAAGACTTTTTTTTTCTTTGTGCTGATTATCAGTGAAATTTGACTGATTCAAATAGCTAAAAAGAGGTTACTGTAAATCAGTCAAATTTCACTGATTATTTCAGTGAAAATTGACTGATTTGACAGTGAAAAATATTTTTTTCACTGATGAATCAGTGGAAATTAACTGATTTAACAGTGAAAAATATATTTTCACTGATGAATCAGTGAAAAGGCAAATCACTGATTCAATCAGTCAAAATTTGACTGATTCAGATTTAGAGAGTAAGTAAAGTTTCTCTAACTATTTTTTCCGTCTAAGTATAACTAAGAAAGCTTTTACATAATTTATGGATGACCCCTAGAGATAAATGAAAAAATTGAGAAACAAACCTTGACTAAAGAAATATTGCAAAAATATAAACGTGACTTGGAGACGTATTTCTGAGAGCTCGCGTTTCTCATACATGCTTTGGCGGCCCTGAGAGTAATAGAACTTATGGAGTATGACCGAGCTTGTATCTTGGTACCCATAGAGACGGTGCCTGTAGGGTTCTACGGTATTTTTAATTCCACCTTGCCCTTCCCCTCTGTCCATTACCGCTTCATGCTCCGTGCATACATGGCTTCCCATGGATAATGCGTGTCACGAAGGGCACAGCTATGTAAAGACGTTTGCATGTACATCGTACACAATTACGTCTACATAATTATGCACACACACTAAGATAAGAGCCAAGCCGCAACGAGAAAAGAAGGGACCGGACCTACATCAACATCGTCCCCTTTTTAGCTTCGTTGCGATGGCCAAGCAGTTGTGAGCACCCTACATTTCTTCAATGAAAGCGTCTAGAACTACCAAAGATGTACAGGGTGACCATTAAAATAGCACAAAAATTTGCTTCCTCTCTTCCTGTCCATTTGAATCAAAATAATTGCTGATTAATACTATTTGATATTTATGTATTTGACATTTGCGGATGATATTTGCACTCTTTTCAAACAAATTTTTATTTATTAAGTTTTGCTAAGAGATCAATTTTTTAATTGCAAACCACTAGTTAATTCTAAAAGGTCTCCAAACTTGGAACTAAACAATAATTTTAAGGGAGTATGGTGGATAAGACTATTGAAAATGAGAATTACTTGTAATTTTAACAGAACGCGTATTATAGCTTACGTGAACTATGGTTCAAATTTCGTGACCTTTCAGAACCTCAAATCCGAGAAATTAATTATTGAAAATAACATGTAATCTTATGGAAAAATGCTGTTTTTTAAGGATTATTTAAAAATGGAAAAATTATGAAAAAACTCTGAGATACGTGGAATTTTTTCATACACTCTAAAAAAAAGTCTATCCATAGTGAAATTACGTTCTTTTCAGAATGCATCCATTGATATTAAGCATATTCCTTTTGTCTACCAACAGAATCTTCTTCCTGTTACAAAACTCATCTGTGAGATGCAAAAAGAAAATATTTTTAGCAATGAACGATTTTTTTTGACTCTGAAAAGAAATCCTCTAATTATGTAAGGATTGCATTTCTAGACTAGGAGACGAAGTGCGCCTGCGCATTAGTGAGTGTACATCGTCTGGTGCTAATCTGTTCACAGATATTTTGTCAGTACGGTGCCAACTACGAAGAATATATTTATTTATTATCAAAATCAATTAACGAAATCAAATAATGGTTTTTTTACAAATTATTAGGAATCCCAGAGTGCGACGTAGAAATTTTTAAAGGTACGTATACCAAAACAAACAATTTTAATCCGCATAACCTTATTTTTCATTGCTTCTGATGCTTCTGATGACAATTCAAAGATATACCTAAAATATCCTTGTGACAGCTACACATTTTTTTCCGTAAAACAGTTTCGTATATGTATAATTTTTTATACAATTTATTCATTTTATGAAATATACAGTTGTTTTTTATTTGTAAAAAAATATTTTGATTCGAAATTATTATTAAAATGTTTACTATAGAATTTATTGTGAAATTTAAAATGCAACAAAGTTTAAAAATAATTTTGTAACACTTTTTCAACATTATATATTTAATAGACCATGGACTTTCAATTTTATACGTATTGGAAAATTTGTAATGTAAGCAAAGTTATATCTTAAAATTTCTTTAAGCTGAAATCTAAGACGGGTCGTTATTATATTATTGAAAATGATCGATTGAATATTGGGATTTGTCAAAGTTTGGCTTGTGTACATTTCTTATAGGTTATATCATAGAATTTGTTTTCTTTTAACATCGAAATTATACTTCCTTTGTACGACAAAGAATTTTATTTCCAGACCAAAGGAAAAACTTTGGCAGTAAAATGATAGCACTTGAAACGAAAATACTTCAACTGTTAGAGGATTTCCTCTTATGCCAATTTTAAGTAGAAAATCCATTCATAGTGAACGGAATTGTTCGACAGTCAATATTCCGTTTCTAGAGTGTAATTTTCCCATTTTTAAATAATTTTTAAATATCTTTATAATCTACAAAAACAGCATTTTCCCATAAGATCACATGTTATTTTCAATAATTAATTTCTCGGGTTTGAGGTTCTGAAGGGTCACGAAATTTGAACCATAGTTCAAGTAAGCTATAATATGCGTTCTGTCAAAATCACAAGTAATTCTCATTTTTAATAGTCTTATCCACCATACTCCCTTAAGGTAAAAGGAATTATTTAATGGTGATATACACTTTTGAATTCATAGAATCTGACATTGTATTATATACATTTGTCTCTATCGCTTCTCCTAAACATTAACAATATACAGATAGATATGTTAATTTAAGAAAAAATAAATATGGCGACGAAAAAGGGGACGAGCTTCCGGACAGATGTTAAAACGCGCACGCATTTACCCGCATTATACGCGGCCCCTTTATGTGTCTTGCCTTACATCGTGCGTTTTACGTGGCGCCAACGTATAAGTACGCAAGGAAACGTATTATATGTGGGTCGAATGTGGGCTCGACCTACACTACATTATAACAACATGGAATAATTTATATCTGTAATAACAGGGTTGCTTCCGCGAGTTCGAATCGAATTTTCGACAATGATTGCCAATTTTGAGAGATATATCAGATAACGTTAGGAAAGTATCATTAAAATACCCTTTGATGTTAAAACAACTTTTTAAGCTTTGTTTTTCCATATTCTCTGATGAAAAATCATCACATGTTGATATCATAAACTAAAATTATACTAAGTATATGCGGATAGTATTAATCTTTTGAAGTAACTGAACAATGCCCTCGAAAGAAAAACAATCCGCAAATACCTAATTTTACCATTTTTCTATTCGCATTGTAAGTGTTACCATTTGCTTTAGGAATTTTACTATTCACATATTGAGAAAAAAATAAGATGGCGAATAGTAAAGTTTGCAATGCAAATGGTCAAATTTACCAAAAAATAGTGCATTATTTATAATTCCATTCTCCGAGGATAGATTTGTCGATTCATTTGAAAAAAATCTTAAATTTGTTACCTATGGCAGATGTTTTAAGATTAAATTTAGACGCATAATGTATAAACGGATAAGTCTGTCCTTTTCTAATGGTCGAGCTGTTCTTACTGGGTGATCAAATTATTATGATCACTGCGATACTTCATTCTAATAACAGTTGGCAGTGTTTATACAGATGAGGGTGTATAATGTTAAAAATGTTCTGAATTTAACAAAATTCTTCATTTTTAAACTAAAAATTTTGAGTTTTTTCGGCATTTTTTTGACATTTTTTTACTTTTAATAACTTTTTTGCTTTTTAACCAATTGTCATGATTCTTTTTTTATTTTGTTTCTTACAATGTGGAGAAACTTTTTGGGTATGGAAAATAAGGTAACATGACTAAAAAAAAGTAACAAATAAAATAAAACAAATAAATAAATAAAAATATCCCAAAATATAAGAAAAATTTCTAATTATATTTTTTAGATAGAGTGCTTTCCATGCCCAAAAATATTGATAATATTACAAAGAATAAATGGTAAAAATTTCAAAGGCCTGTGTCTAATACTTTAGATTTTATACAAACATATGTTTCCATATGTTTCAGAAATATTAGTAAATAAATAAACAAACTATTTTGTGTGAAAAGCTAATTTTCGTTAAAAACGCATTATTCGTAAATCACAGTAACTTTTAATTTATTTATTTTTCCAAAAAAAAAAAATCAGATTGCCCTGAAAATTTATACACAGAAGTAAAATTTTGTAGTTGCAAGCTTTAGAATGTTCAGATACAAGTATTGTAATATCAGGTAAATTAATTTAAATTGAATTTAAAATAATTTTACCGAATTGTAAGTATATAAAGTTGCAGTTTGTGTTGCGGAAAATTCTGGTAGAAATCCCAAGAATGTACGTGTAAAAATAAATTCTTGTAAATATTGTAAGTGATCATAATAATTTGATCACCTTACATCTTGAAGATAGCCGATTTCCAGACTTAAATTAAGGGCACAGATTAATTGGACCACGTGACTAAATTATACATTTAGTCGTTCATGTAAGATAACTTGTTCAAATTACAAAGTATACTTCTGCAAATTTGGGAAACAGAACAAAAGACTATAAAGCATTCTATTAACTTCTTTTTAGTCAAAATTTCAAAAACTTATAGACAATTACAGTTAACTGTTAAATTTTTTGCAAAATTTTCATTCAAACGAAGTTGACAGACGTTCTTTATCGTTTTCTTTTGTATTTTTCAAACTTCCAGGAAGACATTTTGTAAAATAAAAAATTTATTTTACACAAACTTTTACAGAAATTTGGTCACATAATCGGTTGATCCATGGCCTTAAAACTTTTTTTTACAGTGTTCAGAATACCAATTTCAGCTATTCACTGTTTTTAGTATAATATGTTGAAATGTATAATTATACGGAAAAACTTTTTATACCGATATGCTTTATTATATAATGATAATTCTAAAAAAATTAGAAATCTATGTAAAATCGAGTCGCAATAGTAATTATTCCTAGCTTACCGGATATTTTTTGCAGTAAACATACTAAAGATTCGAAAAATCATATAAAACTTTAGTTTATAGTTAAGTTTGCTATAATATAAAGTAAATTATCATATATTTTTTCTAAAGTTTATTATTTTTTCCTAAAATAAAATATATACCAAAAACCCTAAACTCGGGTTCTTCCGCGTAAAGGAGACACTCGATCAATAATCTCAAATCTCGCTTCAGTGATTATGTCAAAAGATATAAAAATATGAGATTTTCTTCTATCGGAAGATTGAGGATACAAATTATATCGACCTAATAAAAAGTACTTATGTCAGTGAATGGAGTGCAAGATAAAAGTTCGATTTAAAAAAATAGATTGAAATTACTATGACATTTGATGTTCTATTGAGTTTCTATTAAAGCCTTCTCAAGCGGATCTGCCGGCACGGCGTCATAAAGACGAGACTAATTGATAATCGCGGGAACTGTATTGTGACCAGAGAAAAGCAGAGGGAGATAGTGAGAGGAAGAAAGGCCGAGAGAGTGAAAGAGAGTAAGACAGGAGGTATCGTAATACAATACCATTAGTTGAACTTGAGCTACTTATGAATGACCTTGTCTGTTGCAAACACATACTATTAAATGTGCCTTTTTATTGATGCCAGTATGTGCACCATGTTATGGCTGCTGCAGTAATATCTTTTATTTATTTTCCTTACGTTCGACGTTGACGTATTGCACTATCAAATCGGCATATCATAACGCAAGAAGGAGATACGATTGCTCTCGCAAACGAGGTCTTATTTTACCTATCTCAAATTTCCTGCTGGCTCAACTTCCCTACTTCCATTCTGCTTGCAAAATATGAGCCTTAGATTCCGGCTCAAAATAATCAAAACCATGTCACTGGTCAGCCAAATTACTTTTTCACTTCATTAAGTAAATTATAAATGCACAGCAAATCTAATTTGACATCATTGTTTTATATCCTTTCTGAATCTGACCCGTGCAGAAAATATCCTATTTAACCCTTTAAGCCCTAAGACCGTCCACAGAAGGCCATCACTAAAATCCAATTATATTTAAATTCAGAAACATTTTCGCTTTAACCGCCAAAGACTTCTTTCGCAGTACACAATTTTTTTTGACAAAGGGAAATCAAATTCGTGTTTTTCAGCCCAAAATTCTCATAACAAAATACCTCGTATTTCGATTCCAGTGGTAAAAGGTTTAAGATGGGGATCTGGCAAGGCTCTTGTCGGAATTTCTAGTTTATTAATTTGAATATACTATATAATGTGGCAATTATCGAACTATATAATAAGAATCGACGACATGAAACCAATTACTTTTTCTCGATGATCCGGTTCAAAATAACTCAGAAATTAGAGATCGAGCCACAATCATTTTTTTGTACAATACACCCAGGAAAAAGTTTCTTTGGTTAAAAAAAAATTTCTCTGATAAACAGAAATATTTTCTTTAATTTAAAGAAAAAATTGTCTTCGTTCAAGGTAATAAAATTGAATAAATTATTTCATAAGTTTTCGCCGGTATTGTATTTGAATCAAAGAATTGATATACGGTCAAAGAAACATTTCTTTGATATACGTTGAAAGAAAAAATTTCTTTAATCTTTTTTTGGATCAAAGAAAATTTTTTTAAATTAACAAAGCTTTCTTTAATTCAAAGAAATTTTTTCTTTGACCGTATATCAAAGAAATATTTCTTAGATTCAAAGAAACTGCTTTCTGTGTCGAAAATCGTTAGTATGATACGCATTTATTTTAAAGTTTCTAATTCCTTGTAAACAAATTGTCAATTTTCCAATCTCTTTTTTAAATATTTAAAGAATTCGAAAAGCCTTCTTTAAAGTTTAAAAAAAAAGTATTTTAGTCGGAAGCAATTCCAATGTTTATCGATGCATATAAAGAGACGTAAATAATACAATTCCCTATCAAAGAAACCCTAAGTTAGCGAAATAGTTTTATGCATTTTTTAGATCCAAAATAAATTACTGATCACTCTCTAAATTTGAATCAGTCAAAATCTACTGATTATCAGTGAAATTTGACTGATTCAAATAGGTAAAAAGAGGTTACTGTAAATCAGTCAAATTTGACTGATTATTTCAGTGAAAATTGACTGATTTGGCAGTGATATGCTTTATTATATAATGATAATTCTAAAAAATTAGAAATCTATGTAAAATCGAGTCGCAACAGTAATTATTCCTAGCTTACCGGATATTTTTTTCAGTAAAAATACTAAAGATTCGAAAAATCATATAAAACTTTAGACTATAGTTAAGTTTGCTATAATATAAAGTAAATTATCATATATTTTTTCTAAAGTTTATTATTTTTCTTCAAAAATATCCACGTGACGTATTTTTTCCTAAAATAAAACATATACCAAAAGCCCTAAAGTTGGGTTCTTTCGCACTGATTCTTCATTCACTGATTCAATCAGTGAAAATTTGACTGATTCTGGTTTAGAGAGCAGGGCTCCGATCAGAGCCGAAACTTTTAATTACCTAAAAATTTAAGTTTTTATTAACCTTTGACCTTAAAGCCAATTATTAACATCAACATATATCTTCAATTATTAATTAAGGGTCAATGCAAGTTAAATTGTGAAATGAACGAATTCTTACTGGTTCAAAATTTAGAGAGTAATCAGTAAAATAATTCAAAAATGCAGAGTTTATTATTATCATTAAAAATATAGTACAAGGTGCATTACAGATGGTAACCCGCATTATACTTATGTAGCCCGTGCAAAATTTTATTTTCTGTATAAGGATATAAATTATCCTGATTATACCCAGCCAACATTTTTTTCTCCATATGTTGTGTTGGAGCTTGTTTACTTTAGAGAGAAGATATAAAAATTATGATGAGATGTAAATGATCCTTTCACGAAATGCCATCGGCAAATCTTTTAAGGAAACCGTATTTCTTGTTTGTTACATAAGGCACCTTGTTCTGTCGAGGTTTCAATGCGAGTGGACGACCGCGGCACGTTTCTGTGAACGTAATGGCGGGTAATCGTTTTCTTTCTCTGTCCGCAGTTACATTGCGCGTTAACGCAGTTGCGCAAGTGACAAGCGATGTCGTTTGGAATCGCGATTCTTGAAAGGTGTGTCGAGATTTTGACGGGAACTTAATATTTATACATTTCTCTTGGGCTTTCCCAACATCTTTTCTACCAATAAACCACATTATTCAGGATTGCGAAAGTTACTTTTTTTTAAAAATCGAACATTTAAATTCTGAGACCGTAATACCTGATTAAAATAAACTCAATTTTCGGTTAATTCAACCATAAAAAACTAGTAATCTTACTAGTTTTCAGTTCCTACTTGCTACGCGATCAGATGCCATTTTGCAATAATTTGTATCGAAGATTTGTCAAAATTTTTCTTAAAGCTAAAGGCAGTGTGCAAATTGTGGATTGCAAGTGATTGATTGGCTGGAGAAGAATCAGTTTCCAGAACTCGTTCCTATACCTTCATACATAAATATTAAGTAAAATTGTTCTGCATTTTAAAAAAATTTGACATTCATGTTTGCACTTAGACTGTTAAATTTTATCACATGTGTAAACTTGGGTTTCTCCGTGTAGATAAAGATTAAAACAATGTGTTTCACATCTTATTATATATTTTTATTTAATGTAAAAAATAAAAAGCTATCAGCATAAAATTTTTGAAATAATGAATATTTATATTTTATATCATTTAATTTCAGATTAAAATGAAGATTATACGTACAATGTTAAAAAATCTGTAATCGCACTTAAGGTAGTTGTCGTGCCAAAAATCAGTCTCTGGAAAAAGAAGTTTTTCTATGATTTCAAGACTGGAAATTATATCATCATCCGTGTCATATGTAAGGAAAGACACTCTTTTTAATGAAAAAATTTAAAAATTACGAAAAATAATTTTTTAATAATGTTTTTAGTAATAGCATTTTTCTTTACTATCGCTTCTTACCAATTTTTTGAAAATGATTGAAGTTTCTTAAATCATAGCTTATTTTTTCGGGGAAAATATTCTTTACAACTTAACCGTTTCCAATTTTTGAAAATAAATTCTTTAATCGCTGAAATCATTAAAAATCAATTTTCCAAAACAAAATTTTTATAAACAAATTGCTGTATTTGATAATAATTGATTTGTTTTCAAAAATTGGAAACGGTTAAGTTGTAGAGAATATTTTCCCCGAAAAAATAAGCTATGATTTAAGAAACTTCAATCATTTTCAAAAAATTGGTAAGAAGCGATAGTAAGGAAAAATGCTATTACAAAAAACATTATTAAAAAATTATTTTTCGTAATTTTTAAATTTTTTCATTAAAAAGAGTGTCTTTTCTTGCATATGACACGGCTGATGATATAATTTCCAGTCTTGAAATCATAGAAAAACTTCTTTTTCCAGAGACTGATTTTTGGCACGACAACTACCATAAACAAAATACATACAAGGTGTTATTTCAGAATTCAAAGCATATGAAATTGAAAATCTTAGTATGAAATATAATAGGACATAAAAAAGCTATTTATTGATAGGATAAAATTGTGAATGTTCACCAACTTTTTAAAGAAACAAATCACAAAATTCCGTCTTTTAATTTCATATATCTATATTTATCTTGCCAAAGTAGATACCTCTGCTTGTTATTGAATTAATAAACAATTTCTTGCATAGAGTGTACTTTATTTTTTAATTTTAAAACAAATGTTTATAACAACTTTAAATAATAAATTGTACTTTCACCTTCGAAAAGATATTGATCCCAAATCAACGAATGTTAATTTTAATGATAACAATATTTAAAACTATGCAATATCGAATTGATAATGCCCCAGGTTTGAAAATAAACTGACCTATACCAATAACGATGATGCTACTTCCGTCGAATGACCCAAGCCACGATAAATATTTACTCGAGTACTAACCCGAGCAACTCTGTGCAAAAAATCAATTACATGACACATAGGAAACAACAGAGGTGAAAATTAATCAAAATCATCGTATGTAAATTTTCGTTACATATAATGAACTCTCTAGCACTCCTTTTGAATCTTATGGTTTGTATGTTTTCTTTTTAATTCTTAGTCTTTGTAAATTATCATCTCATTAAACTATTATCAAATCATATAACTCGTACAGTTCGTACACCGAGAGACTTTTCATTAGAAATATAACTAAGGTTGATTTCAATTTAGGAACATATTTCTAAAAGTCCGAGCTGTTCGAGTAAAAAAACAGCCATTTTTTAAGTATCTAAATATAGCTAGCAAAATTATCATAACAAAAATATGTTCAGGTGTCAGTTTTCACCTCGTGAACTTTATACAGAACAGGTTGGAATAATTCGTACAACGAACTTGCGTGTTTGTTCCAATCACGTGCGTCATAATTAGAAAGAATTAATTCGCCTATCAAGGTAATCTTGTCATATCAGGGTCAAAATTCAAGGCACCAATCTAATCGTAGGAGGGTCAAATTAAGTCGCGCATTTATATGGAGACGAGAATGGATTAATGCCAACGTCGTAAATTCATTGGCTTGGACGTTGACGCTTAACAGCTGTGATAAGTAGTAAACTTATATTTATATATTTCGTTTTTGTTCTGTCAAGGTGCATATAGCTAACTCAAATTTGGGCAGCAATTGAAGATTTGGTAATTTTAAGGGTTTCGAAATTTCCGATTCAAGTATTTAAAATAGATATTTTATGTCATTGAGTACATAAGGGGTCATTCTACAATCTCACTTTTGAAAAATCGATTTTTTTTGTTGCATTTTTCGACAGGTTATATATTCAAAAATATCAAGCAGGAGGAGTATTATATGGAAAATGGATCGCTGCTTAAGTATGAGTAACTTTTTTTTTTACAATTTTTATGTTCCGAAAACTTTAAATGCGTCTTTCTCGAAACAACGTTTCTCAAAAAGTTTTCAATCAGTTAATTTCAAATTTTCTACGTTTATTCTAAACATAAATATCTATGGATTAACGAAACGGTTTTTAAAATTTTTAATTTTATCATAGTTAAATTAATAAAAAAAGGCGATTTTTGAACGTTTTCGTTTAAACTGCCGCCATTTTGTTACTTTAAAAAATAAAAAAAATCCGCTTTGTCACTTCAGAGTTATGGTCAAAATAATAAAGAAAATTTTTGATTTATTTGTTTCAGATGATTCTAACTGGGGATATCGTGCGCGCCATGGACATGCCAATTTTTAGACACTCTCTTCATTGTTAAACATTACCTAAACTAAACAATAATTTTATGTAAAAAAATTTGTTTGTAAACTTTGAGACTGCATAAATAAACACTGAACATTTTATTTAATTATATTATATTAGAGAAGATAAAAACGGACGTAGATAGACTACTTTTGGTTTCGAAATTGAAAAAAGTTCAATTTTAGCAAAATATATCGGAAAATTTGTTTTCATTTTCAAAACCAAAAGTAGTCTTTCTACGTCCGTTTTTATCTTTGCCATTTCTCAAATTCTTGAAACAATATTTTATGTATTTCGGACACAAACATCTAGAATCTTGACTGAACTGTTTATATGATTTTGCTACTTTTCTCAAGTATCACATGCCCTTAACTCATGGCAGTGAATCTCAAGACCTCAAACAATAGTGAAAATTAGCACATGATAATATACCAACGGCCGTGACTTATCAAATTCAGAGTGCATCATGAAAGAGAAAACGAAACCGAATTGTGGTCGCGCCCCTAATGACGTTACCGGAAGTGCATATCCTTGTGGTATATTTTTAGGCGCGTAGGCGCAAAATACAGTAGACTTCGTTAATTCAAATCTAAACTGAAATTTTTCATTAAAAATATCGCATCATTTACAAACTGTGCCGGATTTAATTTGAAAATTCAATTAAAACGTTTTCAATTGGTCATTTAAATTGAGTGTGATTATAAATAACAAATATTTAATAATTGATTAATTTCCTTTTGGGAATAATAATCAAAACTAGATTGAAATGTGTTGAAGTAAATTGCTAATTGTATGGTTTGCTTTAATGATATTTTACAAAGTGTCTTTCTTCAAACTTCAACTGCAATGGAAACGTTTCAGTAACATTGTCTCGCAGCCAATCGAATTATGCAATCGTGGTTCGTTCACACGCATAGCGGTGCCTGGTGTTTCCACAATCGCTATAATCGACAAAAAATTAATTTATCTTTTCACCTTAGCAATTTTTCAATTCTGTAAAAAATCTCTTTTCTCAATATTTAAAACAAATAAATGCTCTATCAATTGAAATACACGCATGGATATTTTTTTTCTCTTATTGAGAATCTCTATAAGCTGAGAATTATTTAAACTATTGTAAATAAAAATTCAAAAGCTTGTTTGAACCTATCAGCGACTATATAAAAATGTAATTCATATATATTATTAATTAATAAATATATAATTAAATTTACAAAATTCAATCAATTTTGTTTCTCATTAAATGATGAATGATCGTTCACTATCTCTAAGTATTTTCTATATAAGGAACCTTTTAAGTGCTTTCAATAAAGTATAAAAGCAAGATCCATAACGTCGATTTATTTCAATTAAATATTGATATATGCAAGAGAAGTAACCAAGATTGAGTGAAAGTTGATTAACACAAAATAATGCTTCAGAGTCATATAAGAAACCTATTTTATTTTATAAATTACTTAAGGCGTTTTGCGCGGATTAAGCTTCGTATAAAATTATTGCCTTTAAATATTGCAAGTCAATAAATTTCAGTACCTCAATTCATTAACAAACTTTATTATCGACATAGAAGCAAATGAGATCATAAACGTTTCGCTGAACTTCTTATGCAAAGTGTTTGAAAGAAAGAAGAGCATCCTCTCTCTGACATTTATACTTCGCATTATTAACCGTATAATCTATAATATAAATACATATATAAACTCGTATCTGAGAATGTATATATATATATATATATAAAATACAAAGCGCAAGCATTGGGAATGTGCCTGTCTGGCATGTAGAAAAGGACGAGCTACGGACAATAGCTGAGGTTGCATTTTTATTCTAGGATGTCCCATGCATTTCTAATGGATATGGGAGTGGTTGCTTTAAAGAGAGACGATAATAGAAAAAGAAAAGAGATTATATAATAGACTGTTTAAATGCATCGGATTTGAGGGTTGGCGCTTCCGCGCCATTAGGCATTCATTGTTTAATTACTCCACTAAACCTTCAGTGACTAAACATGTCACTCACTCTTCAGAAGCATTATATAATTTAGTACAATTAATGCTTTCAAATTTTACCAGAAATTTTAACTTTTGGCTAAAAAAGCGAAGAAAAATGTATATATCTGAAAGGTGCTTTTGGCTCTCCTTTTCCAGAGAAAAAAAGATAAAAGTACTTAAGATGCTCTTATGCAGTCGTCAAGCCTCCTTGAATCTGGTTTGACAAAATGTGCTAGCTTAGAGAGACGATGTCTTCGCCGCGGTCAGTAATTCCGAGTGAAAGCGCGATGCAGTGATAGTGCGGCGACCTATACGAACTCACTTAAAAACATTGAACCTGCCCCACCGCCAGTCATGAAGACTAGACATGAGAAGAGTGAACTATGTGTAAGTTTCGATTCTTTTTGTCGAAAGTACGACATACTGCAAAAACTTCACCAACGCGGCGTGCATTTACTTAGGTCAGAAAATAGCCACTGTCTACATGCTTTACATTATGGCCATTATCTACACTAAATATACGTACACTGCACCCGGCAACTTTTTGTACATCTTGATCCTATCTACTTCCGACAGAAAAGTGCTTGACTTTAGTGAAGTGTATGGCATAAGGCACAAGACTTTGGTCTCCTTATGTTTATTCTCTATGAACCCATGCGGCCACAGTACTGGCTATATGAACAACGTAGATAGGTATACATGCAGGCTAAAAATGATACGCAGCCTGGGTGACGTCATGTATGCGAACATGTCTCTCTTCAGTCATCCTTCCCTCTCTTTGTCGCTCTACAAGCACAGTCACGTATCTACCAGAGAACAAATTGCATTCCGAAGGTTTAGAAAAAAAACTCATTTCCACCTAGAAATTCAATATAGGGAAAATATAAAAAAAATTTCAAAATTATTTTTTTCAAGCACAAAGGGCTCTGAAGTTTAAAAAGTCCTTTCAAAAGAAATTTCTTTGAATCAAACATATTTGGGCATTACTGGTCAAAGAAAAATTTCTTTGTTTTGGAGAAATTTCTTGATTGTCTTATTTCCTTGAATTTAAGGGATCATACCACTCTACACGAAGAGATATTCGATAGTAATTAGTACAATCTTAAAGAGTGAACCAGAATTTTTAACATCATTCTTGGTAAAGCTTCCCGAGATGATGGCAGAATGTGATATATTGTTTCCATTCATTGATAATATTTTCTAATAATTCTGGTTTACTCTTAAAGATGGTACTACTTGCTATCAAATTTCTCTCCGTGTAGGCCCCCCCAGAAAAGGCTATTTTTAAGAATTTTTTTAGAGGTTGCTAATATAAATATTGATATAAAATTTGTTGGACTTAATAAATAAACTCTTAAAATACATGAAACAAATTTTTTAATTTATTTTAAACAGTTTTGGTTCACAAAAATGTCAGGCAAACACACCTCTACGAAAAGTAGGTAGGTTACTTGCGCGAATGATTTCTCCATGAAGGACCATCTGAAACAGATAAAGCAAAGAATTTTAGATTTAGTACGACACTAACTATATCCTGAATCTCAACAAGTCAAAATTTAATTTTTTACTGTTTTTTTGTTGTTGCAAATAATAGTGAAAAAAAGTTTTTTTAAAAGAATTTGCGACATTTTGAATTTTTTCATGAATTTTATTGGTTAAGGTTCAGAATATAGCTACTGTCGCACTAAATCTAAAACTCTTTGCTTTATCTGTTGCAGATGGTCTTTCATGGAGAAATCATCTGTGCAAGCGAACTACCTACTTTTCGTAGAGGTGTATTTGCCTGACACTTTTGTATACAAAAACTGTGTAAAATCAATAAAAAAAAAGTTTTTTCATGCATTTTAAGAATTTACTTATTAAGCACAACAAGTTTTACATCAATATTTAGATCCCAGTAATATGATCCCTTAAGAAATGAATTTTTCGCGCAGTCGCATAACTACATGTGTAATGTGATTAACAGAAATATTTTTAATTTAAAGAAAAAACTATCTTTATTCAAGGTAATAAAATTAAATAAATTACTTCTCAAGTTTTTTCCGGTATTAAATTTAAATCAAATCAATATTTTTTTAAATCAAATAAATAATCTTCATAAAATAATTTCTTTTATTTATAAAAAAGGCTAAAAAGGTGATTTCTTAAAATAAAATAAATTTATATTTGTTCTAAAGGTGTTTTTAACCCTTAAAATAAAAAAAAGACGAAATTTGGACCAAAAAATATTTCTTTAAATAAACAATTATGATAAAACCAACAAAAAAAGGAGGAAAGAAAAAAGAAGGACCACACAAACCTTCATTGCCTTCATTCAATTTCCTTAAGTTCCAAATCGATACCTCATTTTGTGTAGAAATGTGACGGACAATTTTTTTTTAAATTTCCATCCAAATAAGTCAGATAAGCGTAGTTCATTATTCTCTCTAACATTGCACAAAGTTTCAGTGTGGTATTTTAATTTTAAAAATGTTATGTGGACAAAAAAAGTATTGATTAGTTGGTCATGTGACTCAAGTAAGACATGGTCTTAAGGCCATGGATCATTTGGACCACGTGACATCAGTAATTGCAATTACAGCCTGTAAGGTTATTTAAAAAATAATAACTAAAATGGACCTTTGGTGCCACAGAGACGCGGAAAAAAGAGCCAAAAAAATCTGTCTAGAACCAAAAATCTTCTCTAGCTATTAATTTTTGAATAACCTTACTTACTCTAATTGCAATTACGGACTTCATGTGGTCTGATTGATTACATTAACCGCACCACGTAAATTCGGTAATTGCAATTACGATCTCTAAGGCTATCCCAAAACTAATAAACAAGATAAATTGTTCCCACTTTCTCAGACATTCATCTATTTTCTGTTTACATTTATTGCTGGGTACAAAGAATCTATTTTTTTCATCGAACAAAATTATTCTGTCGAGTACAAAAAGTATTTTTTTAATCAACTAAATTTATTGCTTCAATCTAGAAAATATTTGAAATATATCAAAAGCAACTCAAATATTTGGTTTAATCAACCAAATATTTATCTGAGTCTTATTAATTTTTAAATAACTTTACAAACTCTTATTACAATAATTACCAACGTCACTTGATTTGAGTGATCTACGAAAGGTTTTTCTGCAGGACCATTTATTGCATTACTTACGTTCAATAATAACCATACTTTTTGCATTGCAATATTTGATGTTTTAGAAATGTTTTGATTAAACTTAATAAAGATTTGTTTTAAATTTGAAGAATTTATTTTATGAATGAAAATGGTGATTCGACTATGAGGTACGGCCCTGAAGCAGCCTTGCATTGCACCGGACGAGTGAACGCACCGAACCGCCAATGGCAGTGAGGCCTTCGCACATGCGCCAGCACATACACACGTGCTCGGTTCCTATCACTCTATGCGAGTTGTTTGTATATGTTTTTTACCAAGCCTATATGTGTCGGAGCAAGCAAGTATTATGCGTTTTTATGAGCTGCAAGCTTCAGCCGGCAAATGGAAAATACACGTGTGTCCAGCCAATAAGTAAAACCAGAAACTCGGTTTGTAGGTTTTCTTGAGAAAGGGAAAAACGAGGACATTAACAGAGAAAGAAGAGGTGAGATATAATAAAAATGCGAAAGTCAGTCAGTCGTTTGTGAAAAAATAAGGTCACAAGTCTCAATGTAAAACTACTAAAAAAATATCAAAATAATAATAAATTTTTGAAATTCTTTAAATTTTATAATAATAGAAATCCATGAAATAAGAAATATTTCGGTTTTATCATTAAAACACAGAGAGCTGATAAGTTACAATAAGCGTCAGATCTTTGAATTGAAGTTGCAATTAAGCTAATTTTTCGATTTCTCACGTCCCTTTTATCAATAATTAACTGGGCATGATCAAAGGTCATGCAACAAAGTTCTCGTGCATTACAAGTTAATGTATTGTTATCTATGTAACCGACAATAGCATAGAGCGTTCAAGATAGCGGTAAAATATCTATTATGACACTGAAATACTATATCTTCAAAAAGGAAATGATAAGCTCACTGCACGTTCAGCTGACACATCAAGGTTTCCAAAACTAGAGAGTTTGTGGCCTGATAGTGAAGCATTTCACACTTGCACTGTTTTATTGTTTTCCTAAGCAAACAAGCGGAAACAGGATTTCATTAAAAGTTCGTAAACAGCTAGGCACTTTTGGACGAAGTTTCAACAAATGGAAATTTTCCGTAAACTTCGATGAAAAATAGTCAACTATTTAGATATGATAAAAAAACAGTCCAGAAAAACTTTAGCAACTGTTTATCAATACTTCAGCCCCTAAATTCGAAACTGTGAAAAACCACTTTTTCGAATGTTATAAGTCTTCCACATAGAATCAGTGAAATTTAAGTGATATCACTAGGAATCAGCGAATTTTACTGTTGACCAGCACATTTCACTGATTACCTAATGAGTTTCCCCGGTGGAATCAGGTGAATTCCACTGATTTCTATGTGGAAGACTTATAACATTCGGAACAGTGACTTTCCACTGTGAATCAGTGAGTTTTTACTGATTCAGATTTAGAGAGCAGGATTCCAGAAAAGTTTATTTGATTTTCCTGGACTCTTTCGTTATTATTTCTTAAGGCCATTGACCAATCAGACCACATGAGGTCGGTAATTACAATTAAATTAAGCAAGGCTATTCGAAAATTATTAATTAAAATGGAGTTTTAGTACCAGACAGATCTACTTGGCTCTTTCGTTTACGTCAGTCTGGTACTAAAAATTTATTCAAGTTATTAATTTTTGAATAATCTTACATACTCTAATTGCAATTACTGACGTCCATTTAGCCCAGTTGATCCATGGCCTTCACCATCCTTTGCAGAAATTGTCGGAAAATTTACGATTTTTAAAGCCTCATCCAAAAGTGATGAACTATTTATCAATTATTTTTATCCGTGCTGTTGGTTTACACACCAGAAATCAGAAGACTGTGAACGCTTACCAAAAAAGAAGAATGATTACTAAAATAGTGAAGAGACTATTTTAAAGTATAGGACTTATTACCCAACTGCGTTACACTCACTTCTGCCATCTAGTAATCATTAATATTTTTATACTTTCTCTAATTAAGGAATTACCCCTATTTATTATGTTAAAGAAAGTAAATTTTCAAAATTTTTCTTTGAAAAAATGATTGACTAATTCTTGTTAAAAATTTATATATTCAAAAGGTTATTATGAATAAAATTTTATATATTTTTTATTGAAAAATATTCATTACTTAAAGAATTGTAAGTAAAAAATACAAAAATATTCCGTTGATTTATTAGTTTTTCTAGTCTTTAATCGAAGGATTCTGCAAAAAAAATTTTTTGGACAAAATGGCAGCCGGTAAAAGTTGAAACTTCGTTTATGTAAAAAAAAAATCGTTTTTTTTGTTATTTTTGCATTCCAAAGTTTCATTCTCGATTCCATTTGTTTCCAGATCTTGACATTTCAATGCCATTCAATGCCCACCTTCTTACAGGGTAATTATATAGAGTTGGAATTAATGACCTTGTGTAAGAAAGAAAAATAATCTGCATGTAAAAAGTATCTCAAACTCTAAATGCGTCTTCTTAAAAAGTCGTGTTTAAAGTCAGTGAGAAAGATTTCTCAAAAATCATTGAACTCATAATTTTTAAACTTGGCAGTCTTTTCTTAAAGATAAAAAAGCAGTTCTTGATCAAAGGTTTTTATCATCCAAACCTCCTTTTTTCATTAACACAAAACAAATGAATTTTTTTACAAAAACGAAGTTTCAACTTTGACCGACTGCCATTTTGTCCAACAATATTTTTTGCAAAATCCTTCGATTAAAGACTAGAAAAACTAATAAATCAACGGAATATTTTTGTATTTTTTAAATAATAAATATTTTTCAATGAAAAATATAAAAAATTTTCATCATATGATAACCCTTTGAATATGCATTTTAATTCCTTAAAATGCATTCAAAAATTTCATTCTTGATTCCGTTTCTTTCCAAATTTTGACATTTCAATGACATTTAATGCCCACCTTCTTACTAGGTATATTCCATTATATTATAATGAATTTTTCAAACTTTACAACTGCCCCTTAATAGCAATAGAAATAATACTCTGATAAGTGTAACTTAATAAATCGTTCTTTTGAAAAAATATTAAATTGTATATAAAACAAATTCCAGAAAAGTGGTGACATTGCAACAATCTTCTTTTTTAAAAACTTTGACCTGCAGCAGAAATGATTCAAAGACGAATAAGAAATGAAACAATCGAAATGGAGAAGAGTGAAATTATCTTTTCAAGATAGCTATTGAACTTGACCCAAGTTGAAAGAAATTTAACCACAAAACGTGGAGAGAAGAAACTAAAGTATTATCCAATACAACCTCGTGTGTCCTTCATTTAACATTTTATTTATATAACGTTGGCGTTCTTATCATTTTATACAGGTCGACGATGCATCGGCCACGAAACGTATCTCCTGATTCTCTCGCTTTCGTCAAACACTCTCTCCCTCTTCTTCTATCTCACCGCATTTCTCGACAACGACCAAAATGAACGATTTGATAAAAATGAAATGCCTTTGGTAGTTTGGCCTGGTTACTAGCTTGGCTAAAAACATCCGGTCTTCTCCCTCCTTAGACGAAGTTTCGCGTGCATCGTTGCATCACAGATCGAAAAATAGGCACGTGGCCCGAATTCGAAGGTACTCTGACCGACCAAATTTCCCGGGAATCCGCGTTTAAACCGCTGGACGACTGAGTTTAACGTCCGATAATATATACACATATTCATTGAAAAATCAAAAACAATTTTTACGCATCGAAATTCAAATTATTTACAATGTACATTTAGCATTTATCACTAATAAAGTAAGATCAGTAATATTTTTTCAAGTTGCAATACTATGCTTAAGGGCATGTGATTCTTGAGAAAAGTAGCAAGTTCATGTAAACAATTTGGTCCGGTTTCTACATGTTTGTTTACAAAATACACAAAATTTACAGCTGACTAAATCAATAAAATCGGTTCCCCACAATAATGGATTTTTTTGGCAGAACCTTTAGGACCAAATAAAAAGGACATATTAGTGGATGGCTGTAGACCAATTAGTTCTGAAATATCAAAAAAAACAATTCCTGTTTTACCGACACCAACATTCTTTTATTTGTTAAAAAATAATTAAAGACTAGAGCCATCCGCTGAAATGTCCATTATTATGTCCTAAAGTTTCAACTTAAAAAATTCATTATTTTGGAAAGAATTTTCTTCTCCATACATAAAATTTAAAAACAAAATAATGGTATATATATATATATATATATATGGAAGCAATAGAAGAAGGCATAGTGTATTAAAATAAAAATAAAATTTTTAATACCATCTTGAATTCTATTGCACTAATCTAACACTGTCGGCAATATACTCTGCAAATTTGCTAAAATTACTTATTTGTATCAAATTTTTTTCATATTATTATGAATATTCAAGGCATAACAGATCTATCTCAGTTATTTTTTATTCACTTCCTAAAATTACAAGACAATATTTCATTCTCCGTGGAAATGTAATTACAGAACTGTAATTACCAATAACACTTCAGTTTTATATTATAGAATAAAAAAAATTTCATCAGAATTTTTACTAAAACAAAATTAACAGACGTTCCTTATTATCTTTTGATACATTTACCAAATTTTAAGCAAGATATTTTATAAACAAAAAAGTTATCTATCATGGTTGGATTAACATATAATTTTTGTCACGTGACTTGCACACCACGTGACGCCGGTAATTGCAATTAAAGTTGAAAAATACTATCTAAAACAGAATTTTGGTACCAGACAGACCTTTTCAGCTCTTTCAGTCATGTCTGTCTGGTACAAAAAATTCTGATTAGTTATTATTTTTCGAATAATCTTACATACTCTAATTACAATTACCGATGACGCGTGGTTTGATTGGTCCATGGCCTTTATTACGTTTTGACTTCATCTTGGAATGAAAAGGTATTGATCTTATGAGAAAAATCACTTGCGGAATTTTCATGTAACTGCCGTTTGCAACGTTTATAGCCAAAAGGATAAAATTTGTTTTCAATTATGATTTGTTAGTTTTTAAATGATTGACTGATTAATACTTCTATTGTCATTTTGAACATTTATGCACAAAAATATATTGTTCGTGAATTATTTTAAATTTTATTTGCAGACGATGCGTTTTGTATTTTCGTTTGTAAACGTTGCAAACGGCAGTTGCATGAATTTTGTTGACCAATGGTTCTGGTTTTATCCACAAAAAACATTTTTGTTAAAATAAAAAATCCCATTTTCCTGCCAAAATATATGAGATACGGCATTAAAGTTAAGAAACTAAATTCATTATTTCAAAGAGATGTACAAATTTCCTGGTAACCATTCTTTCATAGGAGTTATATATTTTTTTTAATTAATAAAAAATGTTATTGAAAATAAAAACCTTTCGTTTCCAAAATAACTATACGAGATACGAAAAAAACTTTAGTGACGAAATTGTTCATCTCAAGAAAATATACAAATTTACTTAAGAGTACTTTTTGATCGGGCACGTACTTTTCATTTAAAATGTAAAAAACGTTATCAAAAATAAAAAAATTATATTTTGCACCAAATCTATACGAGATAAGAAAAAAATATAAAAGAAGGAAATTGCCCATTTCAAAAAGATCTACAAATTAACTTCACGCTATTTTTTCATAAGAGTTATATTTTTTTATCTATTCATCAAAAATGTTTTGATAAAAATCAAAAGTTCAATTTTACCGGAATAATATATACGAAATACGGAAAAAATGATAGGAAATAAAATTGTTTATTTCAAAAAGATTTACAACTGTGGTCTTGAACATTTTTTCAAAGGAGTTATATCTTTTGTTTACTGATGAAAAATATTATTAAAAATAAAAAGAAAACCTCTTTCTAATCAAAACTCTACGCGGAATACGAAAAAACTAGCGAGGACAAATGTAGTGAATTGTATGTAAAGGACATAGAACACCGGGCGCAAAGTGCGATGGCTAAAACGCGCACCTCAGGCGCGCTCAAATATTTATTTTTGATGCAAATGTATTACATTTGCAATATAATAAAATTCACACGTGTTTCTGTATCAAATTGCAAGAACTAAACTTAAATGTATGCGAAGAATATAAGACCGAGCGCGGAGCGCGACGTTCAAATATTTCGGAGCACGAAGCGCAACGATCGAACCACGCACCCTGGGTGCGTTCTAATTTGCGAGCGAAGCGCGTGACAAAAATGTGCCCGCAAAGCGAGCAGATTTTTTCTTTTATAATTTTCTTACCTTTGGAAATATTTAGATTTGAATTTCTGAGTCATAAGAGAAATACTCATAGCGCGAATACACGAGTGAATTTGAAGCCAGAGGTCCAGCTTCTTTATGTTTATTTTCAAAATGATTAAAATTATTAAATAAAAACGCATGTGATAAGTTATTTTTGGTTTCAATAATAGAAAAAAATTGATCGTAAAGTCGATAACTTTCAAATCCGAAAATCATAACGCTCAATTCCACCTTTCCTACAATTTCCAAAAATATCGAGATCATGGTGACTTAATTTTTTACGCAATTAGATAAATATCTTAACTTAATAAAAAGTGTTAATTTCTTGAGTATCACACATCCTTGAGTTAATAACAAAAGTTAGATTCATTGAATTTAATCTTTTGAACATGAACAAAGTATTTTTTAATACAATAAAATAAAATACTTTACTTTAAAAAAAAAAAAAAGATATACATCAAGGCCGAAATCTATTGTTTCCTTTATACTTCAGAATTTCTGGCTCATCCACCATTCTGATTTATTCCCAGTTGATCGATCTCTAGGAAGGGACGATAACATAGAGAGGAAAAGGGGGAAAAACGAAAAAAATTAGTGGGATGGTAGAGAGGCTTCACCAATGATAGATATAGATAAAGTCGGGTCACCGGGTCATCGTTGTCTTCTAACGAGACTCTTTGCCCCCTTCCGGTCGCACATTGATTATTCATACAACTGTACAAATACAAATGGATGTACTTGCATTCTGCTGCAATCAGCATGTACACAGCCGTCGAACAACTTTCGACTGTCTTTTGTACACATGTTTCTACTCCATCTCTTTTATTAGCCGACTCAATTATTTTTCAAAAGCATTAAATCATATAAGACTTACTTAAATAGTAATGAAAAACGTCTACAGCTAGTGATAATTTCAAAAATTTTGTTGCAATTTCATTAATTTATTACATCATTCTTCTTATACTTATATATGAGTGACCTCATACCAAAGACGGACATTTGTTGTTTTTTTTTTCTATAGAAACTGATATATACTTACAGTTTCAAACGATGAAATTTTTTTTTTTTAAACAAAATTAATTATTATATCTATATTCAAAGCTTTTCATATATGCAATCTGTTATTAAATATAAGCTACTTTTTAATTAAACCCTTTAAGGGCGAAAATGGCATAAACGATACACGGTCTTTAAGGCCGTGTAACTTATGCTATTCGCGACTGAACAAATTTAGAGGAATATATTTTTGAATTTCAGGACGTGCCCTTTCCGATGGTAAATACGAAATTGATCTAAAAAATTATTAATTATAAAAAAACTCAGTTAAAAAAAAACTCGCTTTAAAAAAAAAAGATCGAAAAAATCGTGCTTTTTTTAACTGAGTTTTTTTTATAATTAATAATTTTTTAGATCAATTTCGTATTTACCATCGGAAAGGGCACGTCCTGAAATTCAAAAATATATTCCTCTAAATTTTTTCAGTCGCGAATAGCATAAGTTACACGGCCTCAAAGACCGGTGTATCGTTTATGCCATTTTCGCCCTTAAAGGGTTAATGGGGAAGAAACCAATAAGTATACAAAATATATTTTTCATCGTTCAATAAACGTTAAAAGCTGTAAGTATATGAAACTGATTTCACCATTGATAAAAACGAAAAAGATCCTATGGGAATCCACTGCTAACTCAGTTTTGATTATGGCGACAGATGTCCGTCTTTGGTATGAGGCAACTCATAATTTTAATTTTCCTAAAAAATTGCATAGAATTAACCCTCATCGTACAATCCTTAAAAAACTTCCGTAACGTACATATGGGATGAGGCTAACCTCATCCAACTTTGATTGTTTATGTCTTTTGTTCTGATTGATTAATCTACATGGTTCTTTTGAAATGAAAGAAAATTTTATCAGGAATACGATGATCACTATTAAATCACTCTTTTTGGGATTATCTAAGTTCTTTGTCGAAGTTTGAAGATACCCTCGAACATTTTTTGTGAAAAAACAAAAAGTTGTGGGGTTAGCGTAACCCCAATTGTACTATGAGGGTTAAGTCAAATATCTGGCTTGGTGTTTTCTAAATAATTCAAGTGATTGCTCAGGCATTGGTCGTTAAAGCAATTTATCTTTCAACATCAACTAATGGATGTAAATGGTAATTATTCTGCAGTTAAAGTTAACTGAACTTAATTGATTTGATAAAAAAACAGCTCTTTGCAGACCACATTAATGTCTTTGCTTTATTTTGTCATTTACAAATAGCGATTTGAAAGTGTCCGCAAAAATTTTACTTTCGAATCTCTCTGCCTTTTGAATGAATGATAATTTCAACTCTTTTATGATCAAATTTAAAATTAACACTTCAATTTTATAGTCAAGCTAAAAAGTGAGACATTCCCATAAAAATATTTTTTATTCATTTTTCATTGTAACATTGTGATGAGGTGAGAATAAATAGATGACTGACATTTCTAAATAAAATCAAACTTAAAATTTTTCCCTGACTTGTGGATACTCTGAGTATTTAAATTTAAAAAATCCATATCAACAATTTAGAGACAAAATAAAACTAAAATTAATTTTAGTATCAGATAAACTTCAAATTTTATTTGAAGCTTTAAAAAACTTATTTTTTTTTTTAATATTTACAAGTCGGTCGAATTATAGATACGGCATTGGGATTTCTAAAAGTGCACATCGATACTGCGTTACCTTATCAGAAATGTACATAGGTACTTTCTCTTATCATTTTGTTATCTTTAAATATCAAATTCCAAAGATCTGCCACCTCCCGTTCTTTGCGATATGCGGCTTTAAATGTCAGCTGATATTTCCAAATGATTCAATTACAAGTATCTCGTGTATCTCAAATCAAAGCGAGACATTAAGAATAGAATTCATTTTCAAATGTAAGCATTGAAAAAAAATTTTAAACTGATAAAAAAGATAAATATTGAATACTTTAAGGATAAAATAAATGATTTCAAATTAATTACTTGAGTTTGAAATTGTTTCGAAAGACCTGGGCTCGAATCCCAGTGAAATCGAAAGCGTCTTTTTTTCCAGAGAAAGATTTCAAATTCTTTAAAAGATCAAATAAATATTTAACATTGTTTAGACACAAATGAAATACTAAATTGAAAGATTATAATAAACAAATAATGAAAGTGTTAAGAATAATTAAACTTTGTTTGATTCACATATGCCGTAATGTTCTCGCAGTAATCGAGAGAGCGAAGAGTGACCCAGATATTCGCCTGCTGACGTTACGCCTGGTTAAGGTAATGACATACTTAAGATGAGCCCAGAAACTGGACAGCTATTATCATCGCAGAGGAAGTCGACTTTCCGTAAATTTCCAGTATATAAATAAATGTCGAATTTGTCTACGGGCCAAAGTAATCCGCGAAGAGAGAGCACGTGCTGAGTGCCAGAAGGGATGAGTGCACGAATGCAGATAGAAAATGTCAGAGTCGAAAGACAGAGAGACATGCTCTAAAAAGTGCACGTCCCTGCCAAGAAATTCGAGTATCCTCTCTATAATGATGACTATAAAGCGCTCCAAGTACAGTGACTTTACGAAATTTGTTAGCAACAAAAATAGACAATTGTCTATCAACAAGAAGGTCATCGACTGTTTTCTATGTAACTGCCGTTTGCAACGTTTATAAACGAAAATACAAAATCAAAATTTCATCATCTGCAAATAAAATTTAAAATAATTTATCAACAGTTTATATTTTTGTGTACTCTTTAAATTTAAATCAGTCAAAATCTACTGATTATCAGTGAAATTTGACAGATTCGAATAGCTTAAAAGAGGTTACTGTAAATCAGTCAAATTTCACTGATTAATTCAGTGAAAATCAACTGATTTAAAGCGAAAAATATTTTTTCATTAATTTAATCAGTGAAAATTAACTGATTTGACAGTGAAAAGGCAAATTACTGGTTCAATCAGTGAAAATTTGACTGATTCAGATTTAGAGTGTATAAATGTTCAAAATGACAATAGAAGTATTAATTAGTCAATCATTTAAAAACCAACAAATCATAATTGAAAACAAATTTTATCTTTTTGGCTATAAACGTTGCAAACGGCAGTTAAATTGTTTTCTATCATTTTTTAGCTTCAAATCCTCAAGACAAATTTCAATAACAGTCATTCTGTCAAATTCAATGAAACAATATCAAAGTGATAATGTCTCGGGGCTCTTGAAATTAAAAAGGAATTGAGATGCTCTCATTATTTCCTGGAAAATATCTTGATCAGTTACAATGGAGATAATGGCAAGAACCTCTGCTATCGGACAAGTACTAAATTAATAGACTATTGCAGCAATCAATTCGATTTTTAAAATGACATACAATTGATGAAATGATTTGCAAATCTAAAGTCGTTAATCGCTATCAACGCATATCATAAAGTTCAAGGTCGGCCAAGTTTGCGTTTTTATCGAGTCCAAAATAGAATACATTCTCATTAAAAGATAAAAAAAATTATTCGATTCATTTTTTCAATCTGCACTTTGTATAGAATTTGGTTTAAGTTGAAAAGAAAAATAATAACGTTCAAAATAAGTAGGGAAGTAGTTTCATTGACTGATTCAATTTCCCGAGAGTAAAAGAAGACAAACAAGAGATGCATGCTTCGAGCGACTACTGTCCCCGATTCAAGACTTTATCGTGAACAAGTTTTTTTTTGCGACGCACGAGGACGCTGGTAAAAGTAGTGCACTAGATGCAACGTTTTAATCGCTCGACTTTTAATAGAAAATAGTAAATTCCAAAAATTTGTAAAAAAAGAGACTTGGAATAAAGTGATAATAGATAGCAAAGATATAATATTTATTCCCTTTAATTCTTCAAAATTCTGAGCCTAAAAGTTTCCACGTATGCGCTAATTGCTTTTTTACATTATCCGGGCGTATAATTAAACAAATTGTGAAAAAAAGTAATCATTCAATTATTGTAAATTACTGCCAACGGGCGGCCACATTGATTATTTCTTGTATTTATTCCGAAGTTAAGAGGCATTTCTTATGTAGAATAACTAGTATCTTTTTGCTCTTTTCCTCAGAAGAAACGCCCCGGAATCGGGGCGAGCTCAACGAGACGCATCCAGAACACACGCGATTGCACACGAATGTTCTTCCAGGCATTTTCCAAATGTAGAGACATCAATAAAAACTACCAAGAAAGTTCCAAGTTTAACGAAACAACTATAATCAGCTTATTTATAAAAAAAAAAATCATTTTCATCGTTCAATAAACGTTCAGAGCTCTAAGTACTTTTCAAGTTTAAGAAACAGGCTACAGACATATTTGTTCTCAAATATGTGATGGAAAAGTTCGGAATAATTTCTGAAGACTATTCGTCCAAGACCACAGGGTCCAAAGAATATGAGTAGCTATAACCTTAAAATAAAAAATTTAAGTGAATTAAAACTATAAACTACTCCAATTGCTATTAAACGTTAAATTGATCGGGCTCAATTATTACTTGCAAGGAAGAAAAAATTTCAATGAGACTTTCAAGGCCATCTTGCATTTCGAGGCGAGAATCTCTCAACTCTTTATTGGTGTCGACGTCATTGAACTTGAACTCTGTGTCAGAGTCACTCCGAAAACATTGGAAATTACTTACAGAGATAAGAAGTTCATTGTACGTTTTTCTCCTGAAATCTAGTTTCCGATTTTAATATTCGCAATGATTATACTTCTTTAGAAAGAATTTCAATTTTAAGCAACGTTACTATGATAATATGTACTAGAAACGAAATTAAAATGCACTGTTGGATATAATTAAATGCTTGAATTTTCCACTTTCGAACTTATAACAGATTTAAATACTTTTAAAGACAACAATAAAAGCAATCCACATTAAGAAAGTGATGTCACATGTCCAAAGATCCTTGTAAGATTAAATTAGTAAATGTAATATAAATTGTGCATTTCTAACCTCAAAGTAGAAAATTAACGAGAAATGTTCAACTTCTCGACTCAGTCGTCACAAATGAATGAATAACTGACATTTTATAACCTTAAACTTTTTCACTACTTGAATATAAAATTGGAATAACTGATAAGAAATTAAACCCATGGCAAATTTATTAATAAAATAATATCGCCGTTGAAAAATAATTAAACAATAAAAGAGAAGCTCTAAAAAATATTAAATCAGCATAGGTATTATTATCTCTTTTACACTAAAAATTGCATACTAATTTACAAAATTCTGAAATTAATCGTCAATTTAGAACTGCAGCATTTTTTCTTCCATATATCTCGCAATTGATTAATCACCACTTCGAAAAATGGAGCCGCTGCTAAAAATGGCACTGCGTAGCAATTACACGTCAGATATTGGAGCAGGACTGACACTTTTCTCAAGTGTTGCAGACTGTTGATTGTCTTCGCATTGTCATTTGCAAGTTTGATACATAATTCGAACCCTGCCCTCTCCTAACCAAATCTCAATCACCTCGACCACGAACCTACCTCACACATTCCCACCGCGAACGTAAACAAAACCGTCTTGGCTAATCGACAGTGCTAGGTTATGCTCGAGACGTCAATTTAAAAGCCTATACTAAAGTTTAAAACGCCATTCGGACGATAGTAGACAATCAAAAAAGAACTTTTAGCCTCTTTTGTTTCTAAGACAAAGTTGTTACAATAGAAATTTGAGGTTACTCACATAATGTGCGTTGCTCCTTGATATCCCAGGAAGCTATTGACGACACTGTCCATAAATAAATTAGAAATCCGAGGGCGATGGAACACTATGAAGGACACTGTACACGTGCACGGCACTGCTCTCTTGATTTCTCAGATATTCACACCAGAGTAATAACGGCACGGTCAAAGGCGACAATGACAAGTTACAATAAGATTGTTGGCCGGTCTCGCAGACACAGCGCAAAATGATGTTTCTGATGCACGAAATGGCTTATCCTGCCGTTTGACTGATTATAATAGAGTTTACGAGCAAGTATACAACAATGTAACAAACAAACAAAATCGAGAACGTACAGCCTCCGCTTACCGCTGAGAGTGCAAGCGCGCGACTGCGGCGCTCACCGCGACTTCGTACCGGCCGCGTGATTGCTACCACTCTCACTAGTGGCGCCACCGTCGTCCCGCTCTGATTATGAATATTTCATTTCTGCAGCTGCAGATTTAGTGTCAAATCTAAAAGCACATATTAGCACAGATAAAATTCTGCTCCATTAAATTTTCTCAAGAAATTCTGATTCTAAGACTAACTATCTACCACAAGTCTAACATTAATATATTATAGCAACTTCTATACTATTTATAACAATGTATCCAATTTTGAGCTTTTTAAGTTTACATTATTTAAAATACAAAATATACTTTGGTATATTTATTGCATAATTTTAAAACGGACAAATTATTGGTAAAAAAATACTATTTTATTTCTTCAGAAAATTTTAAAATGTAGACATGTTTAAATTTGAATTTTTTTAGTATCTTAAATGTGTTATTGATTTAATCACTGGTGTAATCTTCATAGCGTATCAGGTCCTTCATCATAATTCTAAATATATCTGACAAAAGCAAGTCTATCAAATATGGGGAAAATAGTAATTTACTTTTGCTCCATAATTTATACTTCCGTGGCGTAAGATAAGAACCTGGTGGGAATTCCGGCGTGTTCACTACCTTATTGATCAAAATCGCCTTTAAGTAATATACTTGTACATGTACATATGAACGTTCCTTATCCTATATATATTCTGTAACCACTCAAACAAATGCCAAGTTTCGTAACAACTGATTCGTAATTTTATATATGTACACATCTAATACTAGAATAAATATGTCAAAATACATACTAAGAATAAAATATATTATTCCGACAAATTGAGCAATTGTCTTAAAAAAGACAAAACATTTCTCACGCATCAGTTTACTGGAATGTGGATTAAATCCTATATTTAAATAGTACAATTTTAACTTTTACGTCAATTTGAATAAGATAAAATCTGCCCACTTCGCGGGCACATTCTCATCGCGCGCAGCTCGCTTCGCTCGCAAGTTTGAGCGCGCCTAGGGCGCGCGATTTGATCGTCGCGCTTCGCGCTCCGTTCTTTCTGGACCTCGCGCTTCGCGCTCGTTCTTGTGCTCTTCACATACATTCAAGTTTATTTATTATAATTTGATACTAAAGCTCAAACCAATTTTATAATAATATTACAGATGATGTGAATTACACATTTTCTCAAAGTCACTCTATTTCTTTTTGAATTTAAGTGAAACAGGAAATTCAATTTACTTAAGGCTCTATCAGCCTTAAGGAACACATTCTCATCATGGCACTCGCGCTTCGCGCTCGATTTTCTGTATACATTTCAGTAACTTTTTAATAAATTACATGATTAAAATAATTTATTTTCTTCCAAATCTCTCAAAAAGAAAAAACAGTCGTAGACTTTATTTAAGAAAACGATTTTGCAGAACAACGCTTATTTCGTATCTCACATATTTTGGTGAAAAAAATCGAATTTTTTTAATATTAAAAATCAAAACATAAAATATACCTCCTGTCCCGAAATGTCCTTATGAGAATTTGTAGACCTCATTTAGGCAAACAATTTTCCATCTATACGTTTTTTTTGTATCTCACATATTTTGTCTAAAAAATGGAATTTTTGAATTTTAATCGTATTTTTTGGAATTGAAACGAAAAATATATGTTTTATAAGAAACTGTGTGGGACAAAATTTGTAGATCTTTTTGAAACGACAAACTTTGTATTCTTACGTTTTTTTCGTATTTCGAATATTATTGTTAAAAAATTGAATTTTGGATTTTCAATAGTTTTTTTTTTAATTAAAAAGAAAAATATGCATCTTATGAAAAAATGTTACGATTCAAATTTGTAGGTCTTTATGTAGAAAATAATATTGTATCATAACGTTTTTTCGTATCTCGTATAATTTAACTGGAAAATGGAATTTTGATATTGACTTTTTTCGAATTTGAATATGCTGTAACATTTCTAATTTTGATTTAATCAAAAAATGTTATCAGGATAATTTTTAGAGATTTATGAGCACTATCTAAAAACAGTATTGAAATTTTTGATTTTTTCAAAAAATTATTTTCAAAAACACAAAAGTAGTGCTCAACCCCTCAATTTTGATTGGATGTGGCTGGTTAACGGACTTGTCCTTACTTTTTCGGCTCCGATAAAGTGTACCAAAGCTCAATTCAATCTGATGATTCTATCGAGAGTTATGCCGCACACGACCTACAGACAGACAGACAGACAGACAGACAGATATTTTCGTAAAAACAGTTTTTTCTGACTCAGGGGGTCTCAAAACGTAAAGATTTGATAAAAATTTCAAAAGTCATTTTTCACATAAAACCAATACCTTCTCATCCATGATGAGAATTTAAAAATAGTCATAGTACAATGAAACTTATCATAAGTGTATCTTGTAATCAAAATAATAAAATTATAATTTTTAATGTATACATTGTATAGAACAATGGTTATCAAAATAATCAACGTTTTTATGATTTTTCAAATTTTGCTCTTTCTGTTTTATGTGTGTGAAAATAAAACTGGAGAATTGAAATATATATATATATTGTTTTAGTCAAAATATAACCCTTCGTTTCAGGCACTACCGCTTGGCTCATTTAAATTGCAAATAATGCAGTTAATGGCTCGAGTCGAACACACCTTGCTTGCTATTTATTAATCGGCTTAAATTATTTACCGGTTAAAATACTCTGCTAGTTAAAATCTTAGTGTAGAATCGCCTACAGAGATATTGTCAATTGGTTCTAGCATGCTACAATGTTTGTATATCTACATATTTATCATTATATATTTTTTATATTGCTTTTCTCATCATGAAAGAAGTGTTGCGATTACAAAAAATGTAAAAGTTATTTTTGACATACATTTGCACAAGTTTAATTCAACAGAATTTCAATTAATTTATTATTCAGTAAAATATTTTCAATGGTAACTTTCCGATGTTCATTTTTAAGAAACGTTACTGGTCTTGTATATAAAACCTTGAGTTCCATTATTTCTGGATTCTAAAGAAAAAATAAAACACCAGTAATGTCGCTAAAAATTATTATTCAGGGTCGATACAACTCCTGTTTATTATTAATTTTATACTTTAACCAAAGTTTTTGTTGATTCAGCCAATGAATTTACTTCATTTAACGGAATGGTGTGATCAGATCAAATTTTTTCTTCTGGGTGCGGAATCAACTATGCACTCAGAAAAAATTTAGATCATTATGAGTTTACAGAGTATTTTGTTGACTCAATTAAATTTTTTTTCAAATCTAATAACATGTTGAAATTTTTTAATTTAAGTAATTAAATAAATTAAATTCTTTGTTGAGTTAACCAAATTTTTGGCTCAATCAAATACATTTTACTAATCAAAGAATTTTTGTTAAATCATTGAAATAATTTTATTGTTTTAACCAAACATGTTGATGTCCATATAACAACCAACTACTATAGTTAAACCAACCAAAATTCTCTTGATTTGACCAAATCTTTCTCTAAATCTCACTAGTTTTACGTACACCAATTGATTTTTTTTTTTTTTTAACCAACCAAACTTTTTTCTGATGTTATGGACTCCATAAAATCAACATATATTTTTTGTTTCATCTATATGTATAAATAGGTATCAGATATGGGCAAAACCCCGAAACTTTTAACTTTTTGGGGTTGAAAAAAAGTGAAAAAGAAATATGCCAGCACAATGTTGCCATTTTTTACACGGAACTGTAAAAAATTCAACAATGCAAATTCGTACTCATACTGCATTTTTAATGGAAGCTGTCAATTCAAATTTATTTATATAATTGATAATGAATTAAAAATAAATCTTTTTCCTTGATGAAATCAGCCAAATTTCACATTTTTTTCTGTTTTTTATATTTGTGAAATTCATATACATCTTTCCCACAAAGTTTAAACGTAAAATTAAAAATATTTCTTTACAAATACTTCCCAAATTTCCAAATTGGGAGAATTGTGTCTAAAATGGACACTTTAGTACTAAGCCATTTAATACTTTCTGGTGTTCTATATTTTCTGGAAAATGAGTGTGATGAATGGTACTTTGATATTTATTATACAATATCTAAGAATTGAAAGTGAAGTACGGGACATTTAATTACACTAAAAATTGCCATTTGACCGTTTTTATCAATCCGCTCGGATAAAATGGCCAATTCTAGCGAATAATCTTAAAATTTTTAATTTATCTATTAATTTTATTACGAAGTATGTTAGATGGTATATTTGAATATTTATTTTATTAAATTAATTAGTTGAGTTTGAAATTTTTGTCACTGCCTGCGTCATTTTTTCCACAGAAAGATTTTCAAATTCTTTAAATATTGAATTTATTTTATTATCGGGGCATTTTTATTTTGTAAATTTCACGAAATAATGTAAAATATGAGTTGAAATAGTGTTAGGTTATATTAAGGTTAAAATTACAATAAAATATGTATTCATGAACAAATTATTCTTATCACAATTAAAAATTAAATAGACAGTTTTGCAAAATGAATTTGTTATGCATCAAATAATTATAAATTATAATTTTCTTGAAATAGATATCATAGCCTAAAATTTGATTCTTTAATCATTGTAATATTTATTTACTACACGGGGAAAAATGTATTATAAAATTTAATACCCGTATTTACTGATGGCGTCAAGTGTTTTGTATTTCTGAAAATTTTAATTTATTATTCTCAAGAATCTACTCTAAAATTATTTCAAGATATACGGACCAATATAAATTATTTAACAAAAATAATCTTTAATCTTATGAAAATAAATATAAAATATTTTTATATTTTTCATTCTGACATTTCGTAGAAACCGCGAGATATTTTTCCCGGAAGTATGCACACTGAGAAAACAGTTTCTTTGATATTCGGTCAAAAAAAAAATTTCTCTGAGTTAAAGAAAGTTTTGTAAATTCAAAAAAAATTTCTTCAATTCAAAGAAAATTTTTCTTTGCCCGTATATCAAAGAAATGTTTCTTTGATTCAAAGAAACTGTCATCTGGATGCAGATGACGCAAAATCACTTTTGCTTGGGCATTTTATACACATAAGATTGTGACCATATTATACGAGTCAGTATATTATTATATTTATTTCATTTTTAATTAATAGGGACATAATGCCAAATTGTTATCAACCTAAAATGTAAGTTTAAAATTTGAACTATGCTATACCAATAATAATGGAAAAATTAACACAATCTGAAGCATTTGATTATGTACTTGAATTTTGTAGTAAAATTTTATAATTAAATACATAGATAAAAATTATTATCACCTTTTATTGAGTCAATTTACATATTTAATATTTTAAAAGACTTGCTATCGGTGTTAATCGGGTTCAACAATAATTCTGTACTAAAATCTGACGTTTTTTTACTTCACTTATTTAATCATTAACAATTGACCGTTTTATCGAACTTACCGTTTTCGACACAATTCCCCTACAGAAATTAATGTCATGATAAAGTTTGAATTTTTTAGCATACCCACTCAGAAAAAAGATTTGATTGAATCAAAGAAAATGATTTGTTTGAACGACTTTCTTTGATTTAAAGAAATGATTTGTTTAATTGAAATAAAATTTGTTTGATTCAAACAAAATATCTTTGAATCAAATAAATATTTGTTTGAATCAAATTAATTTTTCTTCAAAACAAAGAAATTAATGCATTGATATTTGGTCAAAGATATAATTTGTTTGACTTAAGGCAGAAATTTATTTGATTCAAACAAATATTTATTTAGTCCAAAGATATTTTGTTTGAATCAAACAAATTTTATTTCATTTAAACAAATCATTTCTTCAAATCAAAGAAAGTAGTTCAAACAAATAATTCTTTGGATTCGATCAAATATTTTTTCCAAGTGTGGGGCGCGTGATCCGGTCGTCGCGCTTCGCGCTCAGTCTCGTGTTTTTAGCATACATTCAAGTTTAGTTCTTGTGATTTAATACTGAAACTCAAGTCAATTTCATTTTATTGTAAATATGAATTAAATTTTCTCAAAGTTACAAAATTTGTTTATGATTTCAAATCAATTCAACTCTAATTTTCATAAAAACTTTTTTAATAAATAAATGAAAAGATATAATTCTAATGAAAAAATAGTCGCGAGCTAATTTGTAGATCTTTTTGAAAAGAACAATTTCTTTTTTAACATTTTTTTCGTATCTCGCATAGATTTGGTGCAAAATAAAATTTTCCATTTTTAATAACGTTTTTCACGTTTAAAACGAAAAGTACGTGTCTGATGAAAAAGTGCTCTGAAGTAAATTTGTATATCTTCTTGAGACGAACAGTTTTGTCTATAAAATATTTTTCGGTCTTCGTATAGTTATTTTGGAAACGAGAGGGTTTTAGTTTTATTAAATATTGTTGGTGTTCTTGGTTGGCTTTAGGGTCCAGAAAAATTGTAACTCAAAGTTTCATATTTTCAAACGTTTTGACTCAGATTGGAATCCTCGTCAGTGAGAATTTATTTCTAAAAAAATACAAAAAGAAGAAACTTAAAAAAATTTCATGTGTGACGGATAAACATTGTGGTAACAAACGACATAAATTATTTTAAATGACATTGTTCATTAATAAACAAAAACTATAACTCCTATGAAAAAATGATCACGAGGAAATTTTGACATCTCTTTGAAATAAAGAATTTTGTTTTTTAATATCAATGCTGTATCTCGTATACTTTGTCAGGAAAATGGAATTTTTTATTTTTACAAAAACGTTTTTTATCGTTATCGTCATCACGCTTCGCGCTCCGTTCTCTCCGGATCCCGCGCTTCGCGCTCGGTCTTGCATTCTTCGCATACATATAAGTTCATTTCTTGTAATATAAATTTGAATTTACGGAACCGAGTTCTAGAAAATTTGAAGAACTTTTTAGAATTAAAAGCAGAATGTTTAATGATTTTTCCTGAATGTTTTGCATTTTATCCTGAAAAGTTCTGTAAATTGCCTAGAACTCTGTTCCCTAAATGCCTGTATCCCGAACGCTTAAACAGTTCTATAAACTTTCCTAACCTATTTTTTTCCCTGTAATCCTGGGAGGATTTTTTTTCTTCGATTTTTCAATTTTTCGTGGGACTTGGAAGCCAAAAAACTGATTTTCGCTAAAAAAATCGGTTAACTTGTTATTGTAAAATTAATAATTATTAAAATAAACAAACAAAAGTTCCGATCGATATGGAATTTTGTCACAATACTCTTGAGATATTATGCAATCATTTTTAAAAAAAAATTTTTAAATGCAAAAATAAAAGTTTAAATATTTTACACCCCCCCCCCCCTTAAGGCTTGGTTGGGAAGTGATGTTACATCCACCATATAGCCCTGACTTTGCACCATGATATTACTATTTATTTCGATCTTCGTAGAACTCCTTGAATGGTAAAACTTTCAATGATGATGAAGCTGTGAAATCGCACTTGGTTCAGTTTTTTGACGATAAAGACCAGAAGTTCTATGAGCGTGGAATCATGAAGTTACCAGAAAGATGGCAAAAGGTTATTGAAAAAAATGGAAAATATATCATTGATCAAAGTTCATTCCTTGTATTTAAAAAAATGTGTTTAATTTGTAAGAAAAAAATCGGCAATAACTTCTGGCACAGCCCAATACAGACAGACACTTACATAAAACACGTTTTTTCCGACTCAGAGGGTCTAAAAACGTGAATATTTAATGAAAATTGCAAAAGTGATTTTTCACACAAAACTAATACCTTCTCATATGATAAGAATGTAAAAAATTGTAGAAAATCTTTCTATAAAACTTAGCTGAATACAGAGCATAGTAGATTGAGAGAAGGTGGCAAGGTATAATATGTGAGAAGGGATAGAATGAAAGAAAGAATGTTGGAGAAGGCTGGTTGCATTTTGTTGGTAATCTGTGGTAGGAGGCATGTAGGACGAACGGATGGAGAACACCAGCTCGAGCGTCGAGAGTGCAAGGAGTCCGACCGTGATGTTGAATATTTAGACGAGGGATTAGGGGGGGAGGAGGGGGTGTAGAGGGGCAGTAGATCGAGAGAGAACGAAATAAGAGAATAGGAGAGCAACAGAGAAACGAAGACTGGCGAGTCTTGGTTGGGCAAAAAACAAAAGTGCATCTCGGCACAAGATGGCCGTCGCTTTACCAACTCTCAAGGTTATACCTCCTTCTCTTCCTCCTACAGCTTCCCATATACGAAGGGTACAGTCCAGCGAAGAAAGATGCTGGAATGCGCAAATGTAAGGCACAGACTCCTGTCGACTTTATTAGACCCCTCCAAATCATTTAGGGTTCCCAACTAAACTTTAACAAATTTTCAAACTTTAGATCAGTATATTTCGATACAAGTTTTCATTTTATATTTCGAGCTGATCTAATAAATCACTAAAGTTCATTGATTTTCAATTATACTTTCTACTCAGTGTCAAATTCATTTAGAGCTTGACTTATAATTCGGTGTTGAAAATAACATATTATTTAAATTATTATTTATTTGTGATTTCTATATGTTGATAGATCTAATAGATTTTTTAAGATTGAATTTCTTACTAGGTACGTAGATTGTTTTATATATTTATGCATTTTTACTTTATCACATGATTCATTCCTTCTCTTGTTGCAGATTGTTGACAGTATCGGGTTTGCTATTGCGTAAACACTGCACTCGCATATTAAAGCAAACTGATCTTTAACCGATTTTCATTATCAAAAATCATTTCATTACAGTGCCATTGTTCTTTTTTCATGCGATTATCAAACTAAAACTCATAGTCAAAAATTATTTCTGTGTGTAATATCAGTAATCTTATGTAGTCAGTTCTACACAGAGAAAAAAGATTCGTTAAATTTAGAGGAAGTTTGGTACTTATTTTTACAACTTTACTTTTTAGAGGATTTTACAAGAAGTTTTGTTCAATCTAAGTTTCACTTAGCGTCCAGTAAAATCTACAAAATTCGAAAAAAATCTGAGTTTAGTAGATTTTATTGTAAGATGAGTGAAACCTACAGAAAATATATGTCGGTCATCGTTTGCCCGATTTCTGAAAAATCGACCTAAGCTAGAGTGTCGTCACGTGACCACCTTTCAACCTGTTTTTAATTGATTTACGATTTTTGATGCTGAATACAAATCCGCGGCCGCGTGATTGCACCAGCACGTCAGGATTTCGAGATATTCTAATCTCAAAGTACCAAAAAAACGCTTTTCGGTGATATTTGAGGTTATGTGATAAAAATCACCGAAAACCGTCTTTTCGGCATTTTGAGGTTAGGATATTTCGAAATCCTGACGTGCTAGAGAAATTCTGCTGCCGGATTTGAAATCAGCGTCGAAAAATCTCCAACAAATGATTTGTTCCATGTAGGTGGCAAAAAATAAATCTAATTTTTTCGAACTATGTTATTAAGAAAGCCATATTAAGTATGTTAAAAAAGTAAAAGAAATAGGCTTTTGTAATTTTAGTAGCTTTCTCGATATGTAAAAAATTTGTCAGAAGTGGGATTCGAACCCACGCCCACTAGGTGGACTGCGACCTGAACGCAGCGCCTTAGACCGCTCGGCCATCCTGACACATGTGTGAGTGTCTTGAAAATGTAATACAGGACATATCTATGAACTTTCTCCTCTGATTGTACGTTTGTGTATGTGGATGTGCACGGTTAAATTTATCGACGAGCGGGGCTGAAATAGCCTGAAACCGATTGGACATGTGAACGCACGAAAGATGCACAAGCAAATCTCTCAATGTTTTTCTTGTTGCGCCTCTGTGTTGCTTGTATACTCATATCTCCAATCATGAAGAATTAAGAAAAATTCTACATTTGAGAAAAACTTTTGTCAAATGAAAACAAGTTATGTTATTGATACTTTTACTGATTAGGATAATTTATGCAATTGTGTTATTAATTCTTGGTGTGATAATTTATTAATTTCTGTTGAGAATAAAAATCGTGAATTGAGTAAGGATAAAATATATTTCATCATATCACATACAACTTTTTTAGTTTTTTATTTTCTCTATTACTCTAAGTTTATTTATGTCTTCAAATCTTGCTATCTTTTAAAGAAACTCTGCAGATTTCAGATCTTTTAAATTTATTATTTTTCAGCTCTTTAGTAGTGTTTATCTTGCGGAGGATTTTGGTGCTATTTTCTCCAGTAGAAAAAGTCATACGTTGTCAAATAGACAGACTATACGTTGTCTACTGTTACTACTGGTTATTCTCTACACGGAAAGAAGTATTCCATTAGAAATTCATAAGTGTCCAACTCTTCATGAAATTTTAACGAATTACTTTTTTGCACGTGTAAATAATTTTACAAAAATACCCTGTTTCTATGAAAAAAGTAATTAAACTTCAGATGAATTATATTATAATTTATTATAAGTTGTATCAAACTTTACTATAACCTATACTAAAGTTTAATATAATTTTTCGAATCTTTAGTATTTTGACTGCAAAAAATTTCCAGTCTGCTAGGAATAATTACCATTGCACCTCGATTTTTACTAAATTCCTAATATTTTTTAGATTTATTATTGTAAAATAAAAGATATATCGCTATACAAAGTTTTTCCGTGTAATATTTTTATATTTTACAAGTAAAATTTACTCCTTAATCCAATAACTTTTATTTAATTGCAACAAATATTTTGGTAAATTTTCTTCACTGAGTACTATTTTTATAAATAAAATATGAGGTATAATTATAATGTTTGCATAATGAAACATTACTTATCATATAAATAGCCAATCTAAAGTAAGTGATTCATTACTGATCATACACTGTAGTAGAAAGTTGTGCAATGGGTCACGAAAAATATTTCGAAATTTTCAAGTCAATGAGCTTAATTAATGTGTGTGATCAAAAATTGGATGTGTGCCATTAAACGACAATTGAGTTCGAGCGATGCACTGCTAGACCTATTTTTAATTTTCATCTCTGGCACAAGAAAAGATGTTCTATTTTCAGTAGGTTCGTCCGGAATCTCAAAAGACTGATTCGTCATCGATCATCGAAAAACGGCAACACTGTTCCTCTACTATTAAAATAATTATAAAATTACAACTCCCATTTTGTATTATACAATAGTCCTTCGAAAACAAAATCATTGTATTCAAATCAAAATCCATTAACAATTTCATAACAAAACCGACTAAAACGATAAATTAATTAAATTATGTGACATTTTTCATTCTGTTTTACCGTTAAAAAAATAGCGTTAACTTTACTCGGTAAACTCTATAAAAGTTCCACTTTCCACAGTTAAATATGGTTGTGTTAATGGAATTAAAAAAAATCAATTTTGATCTAGAAGTGGCATTTTTCTCTGAAATAACTTATTTATACTGATTTCAAAATATTTGACTTCTCAGAAGTGCTGCTGAAATTCGTACCTGGCATAACATTCGCTGCACGAGCAATGACCCATATCCATGACGTCATTGTGACCAGCGAGTTATTTACCAAGTTCCTTCACTTTTTCACTTTTTTACAAGGCAAATTTAATGTGATACTCATACGCAAAATAATTCAATCTAAAAATGTTTCCAATTCTGCAGTTGAGAGCAACAAAACTATTTTGCACAAATTACATGAGAAAAGTATGATTGCTAGTTAAAAGCTCGTTTAATTTTGATGAGAATCAAAACTTTAATTATATTGTTCATCTCGCAATACTTAACAATAATTAACACAAATGAAAAATTGCTTCTATTTTGCATAGAATCTTATTATTAGAATAAATAGTTAGAAAATGTGTTGCGATAATTATTAAAGTTTTTAATTTTTGAATGTCTTATACGTCGTTCGGATAATGTTTAAAGTTTCTGATGCCAATCATAACACGCAAGTTCATCTTCAACGATAGCCAACTTTGTTTTGCAAGAATTACTGAGCGATGAGCGTTCAAAGTCATTCTGCTTATTGAGTTAACCGAACGTGCAATGACCTACATAAGTGACGTCACTGCATCCAGAGCAGAATTTAAGAATTTCCTGAGCGGTTCGATCCCCTTCTGATTCTCAAGCGTAACCAATTCGTATATAATTCTCATTTTGTGTGTAGGCTTCAATTTAAACGTTTCTGGTCAATATCAAGAATATTCACCTTTGCTTTCCGAGAAGTGTTTAACAATTTCAGTATCAGCCTCGCTAAATTATTCGTATATGACATGTAAATCAGTTGAGTTGCAGCATTGTGAGTATTCCAAATTTTATTTTTTTAAGGCCATGGATCAACCAAATCACGTAACCAAATTCCTGTAAAACTTCGATAGAGAAAGTCTATCAACTTTGTTTGAATGAAAATTTTTAAAACAATTTTACAGTTAACTCTAATTGTATTTTTAAAAATTTTTACTAAAAAGAACTCAAGACACGTGTTATTTATTGTCTTTTGTTATGTTTCCCAAATTTTGAGAAGGATATTTTGTTAATTAAGAAAGTTATCTTACATAAACGCATAAATGTATAATTTAGTCACGTGGTCCGATTGATCCATGGCCATATCTGTAACTGTCGACAAGTTTTGGAATTTTTTTCAAAATTTGTACTAAAAAGAACTTAAGAGACATGCTTTATTGTCTTTTTTTAAGTTGCCCAAGTTTTCAGAAAGATGCTTTGTTAATTAAAAAAGTTATCTTACATGAAAGAATAAATAAATAATTTTGTCACGTGGTCCGATTGATCCATGGCCTTAACTGTAATTTTTTGTAAGTTTTGGAATTTTTTTCAAAATTTTTACTAAAAAGAACTTGAGAGACGTGCTTTATTGTCTTTTGTTATGTTTCCCAAATTTTGAGAAGGATATTTTGGTAGATAAAAAAGTTATCCTACATAAACGAATAAATGTATAATTTAGTCACGTGTTCCGATTGATCCATGGGCTTAATTGTAATTGTCGATATGTTTTCGAATCTTTGTCCAAGTTTTTATTATGAATGAGTTAGCAGACGTGCTTTATTTTCTTTTGTTACGTTTCCCAAATTTTGAGAAAGCTACTTTGTAAATTAAAAAAGTTATCTTACATGAACAAATAAATGTATAATTTAGTCATGAAGTCCGATTGATCCATGGCCTTGACCACAAAATTTTTTCACGTTTTGTTCTTACGAAATCACCAATTCAAACCATTTCTGGCATCATTATTCAGTAAAACTTTAGTTTTTACTGTTTCCAACATTTATAAGTAATCGGGGTCGCTCCTTTTTTCGCATACAAAAATTCCCTTTCTTATCCGGGTCTAGAATTTTTTTTTCTAGAATTTTTAGGATATTCTATATGAATAAATGATCATTAAAGTTTGCAAAATTTATAAAGTACATTTATTTTGATTGAAAAGCACAATTATAATATTCATCTTATGATTATTTCAAACATTGTAATGTGAAACAATTAATATTTTTAAACTTTTTATTAAAAGTGAGTGAAAAAATTAAACTAGTTTAGTGGTTATTGCAATTCGTATAACAATATAAATTTAACCAATATAATTTTAATAGAATAGAATGGTATGTTGATGGAAAATTGGCTTTAGGGTCCATAAAATGATTAAGTCAAAATTTAATCAAACGTTTCGGCTCTGATCGGAGCCCTCATCAGTGATATTTATTAAAATCTAGAAAAATACAAAAAAATTCATATCGCTAATTTCACATATTTTCTCGGAGTTACTGGTAATAATTTTATATTTTTCTAATCTGTCGTTGATATGTAACAAAGTGTCGCGTCCGATCTAGGAGGTTAAACATCTGGTAGAGGGGGTTGCGAAAATCTGTTTGCCAGATTGGGCCCTGATCGGCGCCATGCCAAAATTTCTGCACGGACAAGGAATAATAGGCGTATCTTTCTTACGCCTCTTTTCCGCAAGCACGATTCTTGTATTTTGGGGATAACTTACTTATTAAAAATTAATAAACGAAAATAGTTTCGTAATTACAATATATTATCCAGATCTAAAATTTTCATTTCTTAAGATTTCTTTGGATATTCTAAATGAGTAAATGTTTAATAAAGTTGGCAACATTTATAGAATATATTTATTTTTATTGAAAAACGAAATCTTAATGACCATTTCAAAAATTATAATGTTGAACAAATAAAATGGTATAATTTTTTGAATTTTTATTAAAACTAAGCAGTTTAATGAATTCAATTTATTAATAATATTAATATAGTAAATTAATTAATTATTATATTATTTTATATTAAATATATATTAAAATAAAAATATAAAAACATTCTAAAGTTCTCTATTTAAAATAAGTGAAAAATGAAACTAATTTATTTCATTTGCAGTTTATATAACAATAAATTGTTTTTATAACATGAAATTGATATATTTTATTCCTTATGATACACTTCAAATTTTTTATGAATGTTCAAGCGCCATTTTTCAATAGTAAAAAATTTAACTAATATAATTTTACTAATTTTATATTTCTTCACGAATTAAAATGAATCATTGACAATTTCCTCATTTTTCTAAAAAAAGTGGCAACTCTGCTAATATTAAGAGAGTAAATATCGTAAAAATTAGTTAATTGAGACTTTTACAAAATTCTAAGTATAGGACTAATTTCGTTTTTGCAATATCAAGCGTAATCATTTTGTTTAAACTTGATAAACTTCTGGACCAAGGAGAAGTTTCTAATCTAAGTTTAACTGATGATTATAAGAAACAAGATTTGGAATGCAAAGAAACTTGACGCTTCGTATCTGCTGTCACGAATCTCTTCGCAGATTCCCAATGTCCATGAAACAACGTCTCGCTTCCGGCGCGAGGTTCACAACGAGAGGAGATTGCAGTTTCCGGCAGAACTCTCGGTGGTGCAAAATGCATTGCATTGAGCATCGCTGTGTCTCAAGGCCGAACAGTCCGAGAACTAAGGACACCAAGCCCCCTCCCCCACCCCCTCCTTAACCCTTCTTCTATACTCGTTCCTCACTGCACTCTGCCTCCTGTTTTATAGATCGTGCTAAGCTTAGCTTTAAAGAGAAACTTTCAAAATTTATAATACACGCAGAAAAAAGACTCGTAAAATTCACAGAATATTCGGTATTTTTTTCCTTTTTAGTAGATTTTACAAAAAGTTCAGTTCAATTAACAGATTTTTCCTATAAATCACCTTTCTTTTAGTAAAATCTACTAAAATTGGATTTTTTTGTATATTTTAGATTTTACTGGACGCTAAGTGAAACAGCAAAGCTGTTGATTGAACTGAACTTCTAGTAAAATCTACTAAAATGTCAAGTTGTAAAAAAAATTTCCGAACTCATTGTTAATTTTACGGATCTTTTTTCTAAGTGTATGAAAAATATGTTAAAGTAAGGTTAATAATTTTTCCAAATCATTTCAGTCGATCATTAGAGGAGTGTATCACTCATCGTGATAACGGAACTCTACTATATCGACCTCATCAACCTGTGATTTAGAACTAAGGTCATTTAAGACTAGGTGGAATTTTCAATATATATTTTGAAAAAAAATTTTGTGAAAAAAGGAACGATTTCACTTCGCTGGGTATCGAGCTCAGGACCTTTCGATTACCGGTCGAATGGAATCGAAAGGTCCTGGGCTCGATACTAATTAAATTAACGATAATTAAAAACACTAATCAACGATACATCTGTTAACTTCTTTTTAGTGACAATTTTGAAAAAAATTCGAAAAGTTATCGGCAATTCACTCAGAAAAAAGATTTGATTGAATCAAAAGAAATTATTGGTTCGAAGGACTTTCTTTGATTTAAAGAAATTATTTTTTTAAATTGAATAAAATTTGATTACAACAAAGTATTTTTGTAACAAATAAAAATTTGTTCAAATCAAATAAATTTCTGGCTTAAACCAAACAAATTATATCTTTGACTATATATCAAGGCATTCATTTCTTAGTTTTGAAGAAAAATTTATTTGATTCAAACAAATATTTATTTGTGAAATGAATGAGAAAAGAAACGCTTTCACTTCGCTGGGTATCGAGCCCAGAACCTCTTGATTGCCGGTCGAATGCCGGTGAAAGCGTTTCTTTTTTCATAAAAAATTTTTTCATAAATAACGTTAATATAAAGTATTTAGTCAATATGCGAGAAAAAGAAAATAGATAAAAAATTTTAACAACTTAGTTAATTTAAATTTAATCTAAATACTATTCAGTCGAATTAGTGAATTCGGTAGTTATAAACGGTACTGTTTCTTTTAATGGAAATTAGTGGACTAATTCTGGAAGCGAAATTTTTGCTTCTGGACAGACTAATTTTCGATTCAGTTTAACTATATATTTTTTGTTAGGATTTTTACAGTTGAAATTTAGAAAGCAAACTTTCCTAGTTCATTTTCACGGTATATATTCCATTTTTTGACAGCAATTTTGTCAGCTGTGCAAAAATTTACTAGATTTCTAAGTTTTATATAGTCCAGGGGACAAAAGTTAATTTTTTGGAGTCAGTTAGAGGTTTGTGATTATTTTTTAAAAAATGCAATTTTTCCTCATACAGTAATTCGTACAAAATTCCTAATAGCATGATTCTAGATCAAAAAGAATTTTTAGATTAGAAATATTTTTTAAGTTTATTCATACTTATATTATTTTTTATTCAATTTCAGTAAGTCATTAATTTTGTGAAACAGGCAAAATTATATTTGGTTGATTTGATTAAATATTTTACTTGAGTATTCTAAGTTACTAAGTATTTATTAAAGTTGAGAGAAAACTTTTTAGAATTCAAAAAATGTTCATCCTTCAAAAATTTAATTAAAGTAAATAAATATTGGTATGACTAGCGTATTAGCGTGAATCATTTTTTTCACCAAAAAAGACTTTATGAAATCACTATAAAATTTTACCGGATTCTGAATCTAAATTGAAATTTTTCTAAAACCATGCAATTGTTCTAAAAGTTCTAGAAATACTTGGGAACTCTAGCAAAAGTGTATTTAAAAAGATCTTTATACAATTTTAAAGTTTTTTCACTATAACCTATGTGTAGGAAATTATGTTTCATTTCTAAGATCAAGATTTGAAAATACTAACAGAATTACTGCTATGAACTTTTAACATTAACTGAAGTATGTTACATCATACATTCATAACGGGAGAAAAAGGTCGAACGTCAGAAAGATTAAGGTAGAAAATTAAAATATATTGGCGCTTTATAATCATGATTCATGATGAAAAATCGAATATTTTAAATTAGAAAGTAATTTATTCTGACAGAGAAAACGATGATAACTCTTTATACGTCTTATATAAATTTAATGTATTACAAGTTACTCTTTAGTTCATCTTCAACCCAATCTGATAAAGTTAAATACTTTGAAGATTCAAAGTCATTGTTTTAATAAGACCTCATGACCAAATTAATGTAAAAATTCATGTAAAATAACTTTTTTATTTCACAAAATATCTTCCTGAAAATGTGAAAAATACAAGAGAAGACGGTAAAGAACTTCTGTCAACTTCGTTTGAGTGAAATTTTTTCACAGTTAACTGTACATTGAGATTAAAGATTTGATTCAACATATTTTTTGGCCAAATAAATATTTGTTTAAATCAAATAAATTTTTCTTCAAAACAAAGAGATTAATGCCTAGATATATGGTCAAAGATATAATTTGTTTGGTTTAAGCCAGAAATTTATTTGATTTGAAGTAATTTTTATTTGGTTCAAAGATATTTTGTTTGAATCAAATTTTATTCCATTCAAAAAAATCATTTCTTTAAATCAATGAAAATTTTTCGAACAAATAATTTATTTTGATTCAATCAAAAGGTTTTTCTGAGTGAATTGCCGATAAGTTTTCGAATTTTTTTCAAAATCGTTACTAAAAAGAAGTTAACAGATGTTCTTTATTATCTTTTGTTTTCCAAATTTTCGGAAAGATGTTTTGTCAATTAAAAAAGTTAATTTTAACGAGCGAATTTCACTTGGTCCGATTGATCCATGGTCCGGATACACTAATTTCTAAATCCACAATAATAATGTAAAATAAAATGAAAATGAACACAAAAGAAAAATTTATTTGATTTGAAGGAATTTTTATTTGGTACAAAGATACTTTGTTGGAATCAAATTTTATTCAATTTAAATAAATCATTTCTTTAAATCAAAGAAAGTCTTTCGAACAAACAATTTCCTTCGATTCAATCAAATCTTTTTTCTGAGTGAATTGTCAATAAGTCATCCAATTTATCTCAAAATTCTTACCAAAAAGAAGTTAACAGATGTTCTTTACGATCTTTGTTTTGCTTTTCAAATATTCAAAATGATCTTTTGTGAATTAAAAAGGTTATTTTACACGAACGAATTAGTGTATAATTTAGTCACTCAGTCCGATTGATCCATGCAATTTCAAAATCCACGATAATAATGTAAAGTAAAATGAAAATGAACACTAAAGATAAATTTATAAAAGATATCTATACAAATGTTTTGATGAATATAAATAAATTCTGTTTTGTTTTCTGAGGAGAATGATATAGACAATTCAGGTGGCATTAAGGGGACTTTTACTTTCTAAATTGAAAAAAAGACAATATTTAAATATTGAAAAAAAAACTATTTCATTTATAATTATAGTTTTTTTCATACATTGTTAACAATGTTTTAAGGTGTATAAAAAATTTTTTTGGGCACTTTTAATTACTCTTTACCACTTCAGAGGGCGTCTTCCAAAAGATGCATGTTAATTTGCGGGACACTTTTCTGCCTTCCTGTAACAAATTTATTTAAAATTGCAACGCGCTTCAATTCGTGAGACTTGAAACTAAATAATAAACCTTTAAAAAGTTAATTTTTTATATTTTTATGGCCTTTATACGCGATTTTATAAAAAGTTCGAAAAAACGCCTGTTTTGGGGATGAATTTACCCCTGTACTAAAAAGATGGGGTGGTTTTTTTAACTTTTTAGAGGTATATTTACTAGTTGTTTGTATAAAGTATCAAAAAAATTTTGGTTTACTGGGATTGGTTTAGTGGATTTTGAGAAAAACGTCTCCGAGATTTGAAAAACGTGATTTCGAGAAAAACGCGTTTAAAGTTATTTTACCATAAAAAATGTATTATAAATACAGCTATAACATTCTTTCTATTTCGAATTTCTTAATAAAATTTTAGGGCAGTATTTCTATGATACTGAGGAACATTTTTACGTAAAAAAAATCGATTTTTTGATAATTTAGAAAGTAAAAGTCCCCTTAAATAAAAACAAATTGGCCTTCCGTGAAGCCTACGAGTGCGATTAGCCCGGTGTCATGATCAAGGCCAAGTTCAGGGTTTGCTTTTGGTTTTTGGTGAAACAGGTGGACGATATACAATAGCAGGTTGCGTGTGACCAAGGTCAACTAATGACGTGACTTTGAGCTAGGTTAGGCGAATGTCTTAGATCTTACTTTTTGAAACATCTGTTCTCCGCCAGAGAACTTATAAGTAACCCACGCACCTTGCAAAATCGAGATCCTCTACTAAGTATCTATAATATAATAGCCCAGCTGCATCACGTATGAGAAGTTTTTGGATACTTACAAAAAATATTAATTGTCTCACCAGAAACTTATCCGGAATAATTTGAGATATTGTAAAATGAACGATAAGTTTGGAAAAAATGTTTGGTCCCAGGGTTAAAGAATGTAAAATTTAGTATTTTTCAATAAATCAATTGTTCTTAAGATGCATCACGTGGGAATGAGGAAACATAAAAAAAAATCCTATACAAACATCGAATTTTTCACGTTTGTCTATCGCTACGCCCTAAATTTGTGAATCCGTTTGCATCCAGTTTGAATGCGAACACGGAGAAATTTTGTATAGCAATATATGTTTCTTTTAATAATGATAATTCTAAAAAATATTAGGAATATATAGGGAAAATCGAAGTGCAATGGTAATTATTCCCAGCGGATTGCAAATGTTTCGCAGTCAAAATACTAAAGATTCGAAAAATGATATGAAACTTTCGTATACTCTCTAAATTTGAATCAGTCAAAATCTGCTGATTATCAGTGAAATTTGACTGATTCAAATAGCTAAAAAGAGGTTACTGTAAATCAGTCAAATTTCACTGATTATTTCAGTGAAAATTTGACTGATTCAGATTAAGAGAGTAGGTTACAGTAAAGTTCGATACAATCTATAGTAAATTATAATATAGTTCATCTAAAATTCAGTATTTCACTGCGAAAAATACTCACCATGACATAAATTGAAACGTAGTTTAGCAAAAATTGTAAACTTAAGTTTCTCAGTGTAATTCACCTGCATCATTATCTAAACTAATTTTTTAAAATTCCAATCGAATATTTTTTCAAATCAAAAATGTGTAGTAATACTTTTGGCAGGAATTTTATATATTCAATAGCATTATTTTCTCAATGTTGAGGGTATAATAATAAATCACATAACATATACTACCTAGGATGCAGGCATTGATTTAAGTATCATATAATTTTTCTATTTTCTTACTAAATTTTCCAAATCATTTCAGTTCTATTTTCTTATATTTCGCCACAAAGACACTAGATTGCGAATCCAGATTAGCTGGACGAATGTTTTGAATTAATTTTTTCTTCAGCTGGTTACAATACGCAATCTAGTATCATTGTTGTAAAACAAAATTAAGTCAAAAATACATAGCCAAATGAATATCTACCCCCTGGGGTTAAATAATCACACTTAATTTCTGGAAAATTTGCTAAATCTAAGAAATAGTGAGAGTTTGTTCGCTGATCAGCTTTAGTGGCAAATTTCATTATCAGTCATTTTTCTTTTTTTTTACTAATAATTATTATAGTTAAAACTATTGAATAAACTTCCCCAAATAAACACTATATAGTTAAATTTAAATAATAATTCTCACGAAATTCTAACAGATTCAGATTCAGAGAGTTCATTTATTTAAATAGAACATTTTTTATTGTTATCTGAGTAAAATGCCTTGTTATTCTTTATAGGAATGTTATGGTAACGCTCTTCAGAAGGTCGATCCAATTGACGAATTTATTGGTATATTATACACAATATATCATAGGTACACTTTCAGAAATGAAATATAAGTATAATATATTTATGTTGAATTCCAGAATCGTTCTTGATATTTTCATCTGCAACTATACTTTTTATTCATGTGCAGCAGTCCAACATCCGCATATGCAGTAGAGTTTGTATTTGTAAATACTTGCAGTGGAAACGTTGCGTCTACTCGAGAGAATGGCGCAAAGGGGAGTGTACGCACAATCAATACTTTGGGTAAAACCCGAAAATCATCCATATGCTCGTAAACGACTAATATTTCGCAGCATGCATAGAAATCTAGTCTCACAGGCGCTGTGCAATACACTCTCTAAGTATGAATCAGTCAAAATCTACTGATTATCAGTGAAATTTGACTGATCAAATAGCTAAAAAGAGGTTGCTGTAAATCAGTCAAATTTAACTGATTACTTCAGTGGAAATTAACTGATTTAACAGTGAAAAATATTTTTTTTCATTGATTCAATCAGTGAAAATTAACTGATTTGTCAGTGAAAAATATTTTTTCACTGATGAATCAGTGAAAAGGCAAATTACTAATTCAATCAGTGAAAATTTAACTGATTCAGATTTAGAGAGCAGGAAAGTGTGAAGAAAGTCCTTATGAAATATAGAACGAATAGACAACATTTTTATTTAACGAAATAGTTTATTTGGATATATTTTATTACTTTAATACGTTCAAAGAAAATTTTCATTTAAAAATTACTAAATATCCATCATACGTATATATTGTATATATAAAAATTCTGAAACTTACGACAGATAAATGTTCACGTTTTGAGTGATTGAAGCTTTGAACAGTTACATGCGACCAAAAATTCATAATTTCGAGACTAATTCCGGAAATTCAGTCGATTCTTCTCAATTTTAAGTTTATTTGAAGATATGGATTACATATCATTTTCAGTTAAATTTATAGCGTAAAAATTTTCTAAATATTAGAACATTTCTAATAGTCTATCCAAAGATTTTTTGTACGCATTTAATTTGTATGAAAAAGTGGTTTTTCGATAGCTGCATTAACGAAAATGGATTATTAAATTAAAATTTCTTGGCGAATAGCGATAGGACATCTATTTGAATTATACAAATTATATTGTTAGAAATTTCTACCGTAATTTCCTGAAACTTATAACTGAAGTTTTATTCTCTCTAATAAATCTGAATCAGTAAAAACTCACTGATTCAGAGTGAAAAATCACTGTTTCGAATGTTATAAGTCTTCCATATTGAAATCAGTGGAATTTTCCTGATTCTAGCAGGGAAACTCACTAGTTAATCAGTGTAATATCAACAGTCAACAGTGAGATTCGCTAGTCAACCAGTGAGCTTCCCTCATGATATCAGTTAAATTTAACTAACTCTATGTGGAAGACTTATAACATTCGAAACAGTGGTTTTTCACAGTTTTGGATTTAGGGAATTCAGTTATATTTTCGTAAAATTAAAATAGAATTTCAAGAAATGCAGTAACTTTTTAGTAAAAGTTAAGAATTGTCTTTTTAATTTTCAGATAGAAAGGAAATTCTGAAATTTGTAACAGAGAAAATTTTACGTTTTGGGTAACTGGATTTTTATGCAGTTACATGTAACTAAAAAATTTGTTGCAATTTCGTAACTTTATGATAAATTTTATAAAAATTCTGCTACAATTTAGATAAGATAAATTTTATGAAAATTCAGTGCGATTTTCGCAATTTTAATTCAAAAACATCATAAATATTGTCAAATTTTACGTTACCTTTGTAACATCAAAATTTTGTTAATTTCCGAACATTTCATATACTATTTATAATTTACTCTCTAAATCTGAATCAGTCAAAATCGACTGATTACCAGTGAAATTTGTCTGATTCAAATACACGGAGAAACTTTTTATATCAATTTTTACTATAGTATTTTTCAATTTAGGGAAAAACGTATCACTTTAAGAATTTTTGTTAGTAAAAATACTAAACTTTATAATAATGATATGAAACTTCAGCATAGTTCATAGCAAATTTTACTATAGTTCATACTAAAGTTTCATATCAATATTATAAAGTTTAGTATTTTTACTAACAAAAATTCTCAAAGTGATACGTTTTTCCCTACACTCTAAAAACAAGTGTGTTACTTCTACACGTGAAATACGATAGTAACTTTTTAGGCATTTTAAGTGTGTATTCTTAATACACATTACAAACGTAACGTTTAATTTTAAAACACTTTAACGTTTTATAACCAAAATGTGTGTTAAAAATACACACTTCAAATGCCTAAAAAGTTACTATCGTGATTCACGTGTAAAAGTAACACACTTGTTTTTAGAGTGTAAATTGAAAAATACTATAGTAAAAATTGATATAAAGAGTTTCTCCGTGTAGCTAAAAAGAGGTTACTGCGAATTAGTCAAATTTCACTGACTACTTCAGTGAAAAGTAACTGATTTTACAGTGAAAATATTGTTTTCACTAATTAAACAGTGAAAATTAACTAGTTTAACAGTGAAAAATATTGTTTCCACTGATGATTCAGTGGAAATGCAAATCACTGATTCAATTGGTGAAAATTTGACTGATTCAGATTTAGAGAGTAGATACTTCTCCTATAGTTATTTGACCAAGAAATTCAATATTATAGTTCAAAATAAAAAAAAATGTATCACATTGAAACAATACGGAAAAAATGTAATTCAACCAAACAAACATAATTTCTTTAAATGTGAATGTAAAGATTCTACTATGTCAATAATAAATTTAATAATTTTAGTAACTATTTTTATCTGAATGTATTTTGAAATATTTTGCATGTGCATCTGTCCTGGAGAAATAGAAGCATAATTCGACAAAGGATTAGAAGAAGATTGTTAGCCAAAAAGAATAAGAGATGTTGATAACCGGAAAAACGTATATATGTATACACATATATATATACATATATCTATACACATCTCGTCGGCGTAGAACCCTAAGCGGGCTTTGCTCGAAACAAAAACAGGTTTCTCCCTCGACTCTGCGAATTCATTTCGCCTAAAGTCCGCGAAATACATGTATTATGGCTTAGTCTCTCATCGTCAAGACGCTACAGTTTTCACTAACTATAATATAGCCGTCAAGTTTTGCTTTAATGACATTTCATCGAAACCACAAACCAAGCATTGCCAGTAGGTCAAACCTCCAAACGCAGATGGCTTATCTTTATTTATTGGTTTAGTTTTTGGTAAATTACACATGTACTTATGCAACGCCGCAGACATTCATTTCTTAGATTAAAAAAAAAAAACTATCCAGAATTTTCTTTAAATCCAAGAAACTTTTTCTGTATGTAAAAGTATCGTCAAAGAAGGAAAATCTAACAATTTTTTCAATTTGAACTATAATGTAATAACGGTTCTCCACATTAAAGGCTTGAAATCCCATTTCTTTGAGTACTGAATAGCTTTTGAAAACTCTTATTAGAAAGATAAACAATTTAATCAGACCGGAGAAATCGATTTGTTCTCCACGTATAATAAAAATCTGTCAGACAACGTAAAACACCCTTAAAGCCATGGATCAATTGGACCACGTGAATAAATTATACATTTATGCGTTTATGTTAGATAACTTTTATAATTAACAAGAAATCCTTCTCAAAATTGGGGAAACATAACAAAAGACAATAAAGCATGCCTCTTAAATTCTTTTTAGTAAAAATTTTGAAAAAAATTCCAAAACTTATCGACAATTACAGTTAAGGCCATGGAACAATCGGACCACGTGACTAAATTATACATTTATTCATTTATGTCAGATAACTTTTTTAATTTACAAAGTATCTTTCTCAATATTTGGGAAACATAAAAAAAGACAATAAAGACAATAGCACGTCTATCGACTTTTTTTTAGTGAAAATTTGGAAGGAAGTTCGAAAACTTATCGACAAATACAGTTAAGGCCATGGATCAATCGGACCACGTGACTAAATTATTCATTTATTCGTTCATGTAAGATAACTTTTTTAATGAAGAAAGTATCTTTTTGAAAATTTGGGGAACTTAAAAAAAGACAGTAAAGCACATCTATCGACTTTTTTTTAGTGAAAATTTGGAAGGAAGTTCGAAAACTTATCGAAAAATACAGTTAAGGCCATGGATCAATTGGAACACGTGTCTAAATTGTACATTTATTCATTTATGTCAGATAAATTTTTCAATTAACAAAATATCCATCTTAGAATTTGGGAAACGTAACAAAAGACAATAAAGCATGTCTGTTAACTTCTTTTTTGTAAAATTTTTGAAAAAAATTCCAAAACTTACAGACAATTACAGTTGAGGCCATGGATCAATCAGACCACGTGACTAAATTATTTATTTATTCTTTCATGTAAGATAACTTTTTAAATTAACAAAGTATCTTTCTGAAAACTTGGGCAACTTAAAAAAAACAATAAAGCATGTCTCTTAAGTTCTTTTTAGTACAAATTTTGAAAAAAAACTCCAAAACTTGTCGACAATTACATTTAAGGCCATAGAACAATCGGACCACGTGACTAAATTATACATTTATTCATTTATGTCAGATAACTTTTTTAATTTACAAATTATCTTTCTCAATATTTGGGATACATAACAAAAAGACAGTAAAGCACATCTATCGACTTTTTTTTAGTGAAAATTTGGAAGGAAGTTCGAAAACTTATCGAAAAATACAGTTAAGGCCATGGATCAATTGGAACACGTGTCTAAATTGTACATTTAATCGTTCATGTAAGATAATTTTTATAATTTACAAAGTATCTTTCTGAAAATTTGGGAATCGTAACAAAAGACAATAATGCACGTCTCTTAACTTCGTTTTAGTAAAAATTTTGTAAAATAAATAGTAATCTTACACGAACTTTTACAGAAATTTGATCACGTGATCTGTTTGATCAATGGCCTTCAAGTCACTTTTTATCGAAAATGAGATTCTTAGATTTCTAAACTCTTTGCATAGATAATGATAATGATAACCCGTACAGAAATTGCCTTATCTGGCATTTTTTCAAAATGAAACCCCGCGCCTAAGCTTTGCCTGGCCTGAGAGGTTAAAAATCTGCGACAGAGAGCATTGCAATTATCCGTCCACCAGATCTGGCCCGCATCAAGCGTGGTATTTCATTTTGAACTAGGATTGCCACGTATGGGCCAAATTTAGGCAACAACAAAATATGTGCACCGATATATTGAATGCAAAAAGGTCATCAAAAACTGACGTCAGGCAGCAGAAATCCTCCGATCTGTCCCGGATCTGTGATAAATCGCTGAGCCCGATCTGTGCCTGATCTAGGAGGTCAAAAATCTGGATGAGGCTATCTAAAAAATTCATTTGACAAATCGGGCCCCGATACGCGCCACACGGAAAAATTTCTAAACGGGCAGAGAATAATAGGCGTATCTTTCTTACGCCTTTTTAAAATCAATACGACTCGTGCCTTTCAGGCGTATCTTATTGATTAAAAATCATCAAACTTTTCACCTAATTTTTCTACCAATAAATCCGACAAAAACGATTTCCTTGAATATCTCTGTTGAAAATTAAATTGAGATAAGGCTGCTTTTCTGGTGTATAGCAGAAATGTATCAGGACGAAAATAGTTTCGTAATTATAGTATTATTACTGGTAAGCAAAAGGAAAAGGGTTTGAAAAAATAGAATTCTCGTGAGGGTAAATTAAATTCTCTACAAAATCGATCACGAATCGTCGACGAGATGGAGGCCTAAAGCTGGATTCACATTCCTCAATATATTATAATTGCAGTCGAAGCTATACTGTTCGGATGCTATTAAACCAGTCACGATCGCTTGGCCTTGGCTCCAAGTTGCACATATTGTGTCGTGCTTGTGGTGCAGTTTCTTCTCTCTCTTTCTCTATAAATCTCTCTCCCTCTTACTCATGTCTCTCCTGTCCTCTATTTCGCCCTGACACTCTCTCTTCACCTTCTCTCCCTTTTTCTCTCTTAGCAGTCTACTCTTACTCTTCATCTTCTCTTTTAGTCCCTCCCGATTCGTCGACCCTAATCGAGCATCGTTTCGTCAACACCTCCAAAGCTAGTTGAGATCCCATACTCAAGAACAAACCAGAAATTAAAATTAGACAATATTTTAGAAATCATATAAAAAAATATTTTTATCATATCGTGGAGAGATGGACGATTTTTACATTTTCATCATTCATGTGAGACGGTATTATATGTTAAAGATAAGTATGTGTTGTAGAATGCAACAACGTAAAATAAATTTATTCAAATTGTCATTATGATAATTGTCTGACGATAATGTATAATAATAACAATTGAATCTTACTCGCTACTATGAATTTCGTTAATATAAATAAACTTAATATAAACGTATCCCGTGTGGAAATCTAATTAATTTTTCAGAATCCCATTGATAAAAATAACTTAATTAATTAATATTGTCCTCAAGGGGATCTACCACCTTTAATATTTTTATTTTTTGAGTTTACACCTTCCATATAATTTTTTTATGTTGAGTACCTTTATTTAGAAAGGTTTAGGGATTTTTTTAAATTGCGGCACCTTTATATATTTTTAAACTAAAAATTTTGAGTTGCTTGGGCATTTTTTTGACTTTGAATAACTTTTTTTTCAATCAATTGTCATGATTTTTTAAATTTTATTTGTAATTTTTTTTCAGACCTTCAGATTTTCCACATCCATGAATTCGTTACACATTGTAAGGAACAAAATAAAAAAAGAATCATGACAATTGGTTAACAAAAAAAAGTTATTTAAAGTAAAAAAATGCCAAAAAAACTCAAAATTTTTCGTTTAAAAATACATAAAGGTTCTGGAATTTTTTAAAACTCTCAGAACCTTTCCAAATAAAGGTACTAAACATAAAAAAAATTATATGGAAGGTCTAAACTCAAAAAATAAAAATATTAAAGGTGGCGAATCCCCTTGAATAAAAATCTACTAATAATACAATAATAATGTTGAAGTTTTGGAAAATATTTTTTATTACAACAAATGTTGACAATAGTTCAATATTTTGTTTCCATTATCAGTTATGTTTAATATTTTAACAGTTAAGTGAAAACCAATTTTGATTTTAAATTGATATTTTCTTGTCCTGAGTATTTCAATCCAAGTCACATTTCTACTAAATTTTCTAATTTAGTTAGTTTAGAAATTGGAAAATCTGCTTGGTATCTCAGATGGTCTCCAGTCGACTTTACCACACCGGTATATCTATAAATGTTTCTTTAAAAATCCTTCAAATGACAAATTTCTATAGTTATAGGAAAATTCACATGTATTTTGTTTTATTCTTGCGAATGTTAATGTGAATGGCCTTTAATTACTGAATTCAATTTAATTAAAGTCTGAAAGGATCAGAGTAAAGTGGTAGATATGTATATCGTGTATTTCACAGCGAATATTGTGGAAGAGGAAAAGATAGGTCGTTATGGAAAAGGTTTTTTCCACTTAGTCTGATTGATACCGGACGTACCTACTGACGAAAGCCTCAATGAAATAAATAATTGGTACATAATGATGTAACCTCAGCATAGCTTATAAACAGTTGCAATTTTATAATGATTACATAATTAATATTGTATAATAAACAAATTGAATTTAATATGAATAAATAGAGTGCAACAAGTAAGCATTACAACGACAATCAAATTGAATAAACTCTGAATTGATATATAAAGTTTTTTATTATGTAAATTACCTTAAAATTGAATGATATCATTTATGGTGCTTTCTAAATCAATTTTAAGGAAAAATTATATTTAAGTGAAGGAGACGCGTCATTATAGTGAGCTAAACCTCTCTTACCAGTTTATGAATATTATACTCGCGATTCCTTGACACCGACGGCGAAGGCAATTAACCTTTTAATTAGAGCTCGACGGACCCTGATTCGTCGAACATCACTCGGGATGATTACAATATTTGCACATTGCGCACGTGCGAAGTTCTTTATTTCGTCTCTCGCTTGTGTAAAACGCAGAAGATATCAATTTTTTGGCCACATATCTTATTTTGATATGAACAATTAATATTGGCAGTATTTAATTAAAATTATATTTCAATTATAGAAAACCTATTGTTACAATATTATATTTTTCTCTTGAGTGGGTAATTCCTGTTACAGGTGTGATAGTATCTTAAATGTTAGAATTTATCATCTGAGATATAGAAATCAATACACGCAATAATAATTATTCGTTAAATTTGTTTAAGGAGATATAAAACTGTAAACAAATGAAGCATGAAAAATGTTAAAAGATAAAAATTTTTGTTTGCAGGAAGAGAAAAGCAGGAGAGCAAATAAAGAAATATACTTGATGTTCCCTCACAGAGGAAGTATTGAAATCTGAATTAAGTGCGACACTATAAAATGAAGAAACATTTTTTATCACTGCGTTCACGACAACTTTTATTGGATATAAATTTTATTTCCACGCGCAGAGACGTGATATGAGAAGACACACCCGTCTAATCTTGACCGCCAGATTTGATATTGGATAACTTTCCACGGTAGAATTTTCTCTGATCAAATTCTCTTCATATGTTGGTCAACTTTCCACCACTTTAAATTTGCTATATCATCTGAAACTTCGCGCTACTTACTTGTATTTAAATTTGACGGGTTTTTCAAAAAAGCCCAGAAATAATAAATCAATGCAATAAAAAAATGATTTTTTACACCGACGATTAGCTCAGGACTTTTATTATCTATCTAAATTTAAAAATAGTTTGTCTGCTTATCATAATTGATAAAATATTTCATTTTTAAATTTCTTTTATTTATACTAATCCATCGTTTTTGAGCTGTGGTATCAAATGATGGCATTATAGAAAGAAACTTTTGATAGCAATATATGTTTTATATTTTTAAAGAATTTTAAATCTTTCTGTGGAAAAAAAGATAATTTTATATGTTTTATATTATAATAAAATAATAATTCTAAAAAATATAAGGAATTTAGGGAAAATCGAGGTGCAATGGTAATTATTCCCAACAGACTAGAGATTTTTTGCAGTTAAAATACTAAATATTCGAAAAATGATATGAAACTTTAGTATGGGTTATAGTAATATTTTATACAATCTATAGTAAATTACCATACACTCAGAAAAAAAATTTGATTGAAAAAAAGAAAATAATTTGTTTAACCGGCTTTTTTCATTCAAACAAAACATTAATTCGAATTAAATAACATTTGTTTGATTTAAACAAAATATCTTTGGGCCAAATAAATATTTGTTTGAATCAAATAAATTTTTCTTCAAAATAAGCAAGTTATTGCAAGAGTATATGGTCAGATATAATTTGTTCAATTTAAGGGGATCCGCCACCTTGAATATTTTTATTTTTGAGTTTAGACCTTCCATAAAATTTTTTTATATTTAGTATCTTAATTTAGAAACGCTTTGGGGATTTTTGAAAATTCCAGCATCTTTATGTAATTTTAAACTAAAAAAATGTGAGTTTTTTGGGCATTTTTTTGACATTTTTTGACTTTGAATAAATTTTTTGTTTTTTACCCAATTGTCATGATATTTTTATATTTTGTTAAAATATTTTGTAATTATTTTTTTAGCTGGAGTGCTTTCTATTCTCAAAAATATTGATAATATAGCAAAGAATAAGTGCTGAAAATTTCAAAGACCTGTTTCTAATACTTTAGATTTTATTCACACATATGTTGCAACAAACACGCAAAATCACGACTTGCGGAAAACAGAGTTTAAAGTAGAGTTTTGGAGGCAAACAGCCAACATTGTGTTACTAAATCATATATGTATATACATACAAGCAATATATATATTGTGTTTTTATAGGGATACCTCTTATATATTATTTTCCATATAATTCACAAATATTAGTAAATAAACAAACAAACTATTTTATGTAAAAAGCTAATTTTCGCTAAAAACGCGTTAATCGTAAATCGTAGTAACTTTTAATATTATTTATTTTTCCAAGAAAAAAAAATCAGATTGCCCTGAAAATTTAGACACATACTCAGAAAAGTACAATGAACTAAAAAATAACATTTTTGGAAAATGTCAAAAAAATTAAAAATATACCAAATAAATGTGGCGGATCCCCCTAAACAAAATATGTTTGGGACAAATAAATATGTTTTTAAATAAAATAAATTTTTTTTCAAAATAAGCAAATTATTGCATCCGTTTAGTCAAAACCACAATTTTTTTGATGTTAGGCAAAAATGTATTTGATTTAAACAAATTTTTATTTAGTTCAAAGATACTTGGTTTGAATCATATAAATTTCATTTTATTCAAATAAATTAATTTTTCAAATCAAAGAAAGTCTTACAAACAAATATTTTTTTTTAATCAATCAAATCCTTTTCCTGAGTGTACAGTTAATTGAAATCTCAGTATTACGCTGCGAAAAATGTTCACTATTACACGTTTTCCTAACTCGAAACGTAATTTAGCAAGAAATGTATATTTGTGTTTCTCTGTTTAGTGATTCTGGTTTCTGAAAAGCATGAACTCTTAGATCGATATGGCTTTGACAATGGTGTAAAGGTCGTCCTTTCGAACTCTCAGTTCACCCTGAGTACACGATATAGGTATGTACGGAGTTACAGCTCGCTCGGTAGGACATAGAATCCTGCTAGTATTGATCAAGGAGTGGCAGCGGGTGTTCTTGAACTCGGTGCTCTTGCTCCCAGTTTACGATGTTCTCGAAGCAACGGCAGCAGCAGTAACCACTACCAACATACATATATTTTACATCTGCACGATCTAAACTGTTTATACCTTGCTATATTACACAAAACCATAAGCACATGGCATTTATACATGGTATTGATACACTCAGTTGGTAAAGTCAGGCTTATTATGCATACTAAATGTAATGATACTTGCACTAATAACATAAAGAGCGAACCAACGTGGGAAACGTGATCGCAGTTAGTATGGTGCGAAATATGGACAAGATGCGAGGAAAAATACACCCGTCGATAATGAATGTTGAGTGGAAAAAACTCTCACTCGTTGCGGAAATTATAGTAAATTAGCTCGAGTTTTACACTGATGATAGTTATATCCTCATAATCTGATCAGAGAAACCTTGGATTTTTCTTCGAAAGTCGTACTTCCAAGGCTCTTCAATTAGAGCCGGGAAGAAACAATTATTCTACTGGAGTATTAAACTCGTTTTGCTGATTAATTAAGTGATGTGTAAAATGCTGGAAAAACAATTAATTTACAAGCTTCATAAGGGTTAAGACACTACATCACTGTTCAATTCTTTAGATATTTATTTTTCATTCTTGTGCTCCGTATAGTTTCAAAAATACACTGAGAAAAAAATGCTATTTAATCAATAGCATTTTTTTCCAAAAGTATGTATATCACGGATTCAAATCAATATGCTATAGAATTACACTGAAAAAACAGTATAGCTAATAGAACTATATTTTGGTCCTTAGAACCAGAAAATATTGCTATCAGACCAATTTTACAGTATGGTCCTCAGAACTATACGAGTATGGGTGAGACAGCTATACAAGTTCGTTGATATAACAATACCATGTATAACGATCGTAAACAAAATATTATGCCATCGTTATCGCTCTTGTCAATTTTCGCGTGTGATAAAACAATACGCGATACGCAAAAATGATCTTTTAAAGAAAGAAAAAATGCTCCAAACAAATTGACAAACGCTTCGAAAAAATGACACTTCTTTCTCATTTCCAGGATAGAGTCGCGTGCATGCGAAGCAATGTATTTATGTACATATTTATTGGTTCTTGTAGTATATTTTTATCAATTCATAGTATATATGCTTTTGGAAAGAAATGCTTTTGATTCAATAGCATTTTTTCTCAGTGTATGCTGTAAAATTTGTAGTGATATCTCGGAAATTGTCAAAATTTTCATTTTTACTACTTTTTTGCCTGAAAATAAGAAATAAAAATACCTTGTTTTTCGATTGTCATTTTTTAAACATTCGACATTTTGTTATTTTTGCATGAATATTGGTGTTTGTAGTTCGAGCGATAGTTATACTCATACTGAGTCTAAATCTTTTCGATTTTTGTCATTCAGATAATCCTCCACGAAAAAGTCATTAACAGCATGGCCACACCTATTTTTCAAGACTTTGTGTTTACCTTGTTTTTTGTAAATAAAAAATAAGTAAAATCAATTAATAAAAATTTTTTTGCACATTTTAAGAGTGTATTAGTAGAGTCTAAAAAGTATTACATAAATATCTATAACCGGCATAGCTACAAAAATTCGCAAAAATAGCTTTTTTCTTGGGCGTCTAAAGTAGAACATTACCTCAAGATTTTTGACTCCTTCGAGGCGTATTTTGGATTATAAGAATAAATATTTCAGAGGGTAGAAACTTTTTCAGAATCGTATAAGGAAATCATTTTAAGAAATTCTTCTTTGAAGAATCACGTCTTATTAATGAAATGTATGTTTAGTTTACGGTTCGGAAAAATCTTTTAAGTTAAAAATTATTGATTAATGCTCAATATGATAATATTTATAGAATATTAATTTCTTTTTGGATTCGTATTGAAAAAGTATCGCAAACCTGCAACGATATTTTCCGTGTCTCTTATTATTCAATGAGATGAATTTATATTGGCTTCAGTGTTAGATCTAATCTTTGTAAAGACGATGGGAAAAAAGAAAATGTTTGGGCTTCTTCATTCAGGCTTTTTATGTTTGTAAAATGTTTTGGATTCCATAAAACTAGTGTCACTGATTTATAAATGCAATAAGCCATTTTAGATGCGACATTTGCTGACGAATAAACTTGAAGGCACGTGTTTTAGTAGATATATACACATACATTTTACGTAGCTGGCAAAGAGCCATGTCCAAAGAGCAGATCTGTGCTATATTCTTTATTTTTTTTTCTAAGTTGGTTGGATTTTAAAGTGAAATATGTAGTCGGCCTATTTGCATCTTTGTCAAGAAAGATACTAAGAAAGTCCTAAGAAAGTGTGATTCATACATTTTTCGTCAATTCTCAGAAGAATTTCAAGCATTATATTAATCTTCTCTACTATTATAAACATCATTTGTTTAAAGAAGCATCAAGGAAAAATAATTTCTTCAAATTTTAGAGAAATGTTTCATAGTCTTGAATGCAACTTATTACTGGACAGTATTTTATTTACATTTCGGAAATTTATCTAAAAATTACATATCTTTCTGTAATGGTTATTTTTAAATAATTAGAGAAAGTTTTGAAGTTTTCAAAGAAAATTTCGAAATATGTACAAAACTTTTTTTAGCAATAGCTTGTATCCACTCTCTAAATTTGAATCAGTCAAAATCTACTGATTATCATTGAAATTTGACTGATTCAATTAGCTAAAAAGAGGTTACTGTAAATCAGTCAAATTTCACTGATTATTTCAGTGAATATTGACTGATTTAACAGTGAAAAATATTTTTTCACTGATGAATCAGTGAGAAAGCAAATCACTGATTCAATCAGTGAAAATTTGACTGATTCAGATTTAGAGAGCAAGACTAGGAAAGAGTCCTCTAAAATGTAATTAATTTACTTTTTCGCGTGCTATTCAGAATTGACGAATATACTGCTGTCCAAAATAAAAGAACCGTTTACTGCATTTCGATTGAAACTGATAAAAAGGCCAAAAACTTTTTTTATCAAAAAACGTCCATTTTTCCTAGTATGTATTAGAAAATATTTCCTAAATCCTTAGGAAGCATAGATTTTTCTACAGAAAGTGGAAATATTTCATAGATTTGAGGAAAATTGACCGAATTTTCGGATTTATTTCCCAACTATTAGGAAATATATCAAAAAGGTCAGAACATTTCGGAAATTTTTCCGAAAAGAGTCGGACAGCTTAAAATACCAATGGGTCGTAAATATTTCCGACATAGAACTGGAAATAGTTCCTACTGTTTGGTCGGAGAAAAACCGAGTTCATTAGGAAAAATATTTATATTTCATAATTTAAGTTGAAAAAGATCCAAAAAAAGTGAACAAATTTCCGTTTTTGTGAAATAATTTCCGTTTTTCATGGGAAAAATTTCCTACAACTTAGGAGATTTGTGAAATGTTCTCACCATTTTGATATATTTTCAAATAGTTCGGAAATAAGTCCGAAAATTCGGCCAATTTTCCTCAAATCTATGAAATGTTTCCACTTTCTATAGGAAAATCTATGCTTCCTAAGGATTTAGGAAAAATTTCCTAATACATAGTAGGAAAATTTACCGATATTTCTACAGTGTATTTTTTACTACTTTTGCCATTTGCATTGCAAGTTCAATACCATATCTATTACAATACTTACCATTCAAATCTTTTCTTGATAGCTGATTCGTAAAATTTCTAATGCCAATAGTGAAACTTACGGCACGAATTATTAAAATTTGCAATGTGAATGGAAAATTCTGAAAACTTCGGAAAAATGATATAAGAAAGTAAAATATGGAGCAAATATCGTTGCTTTCCTAGTCAACGCCCGAGATCAGTAAAAATGGGAAACTCTGGAAATTTCCAAGGTGATCTATGTACGCAAATAAAGAATCTCAGTACTCTCTAAATCTGAATCAGTTAAAGTCTACTGATTATCAGTGAAATTTGACTGATTTAAATAGCTAAAAAGAGGTTACTCGAAATCAGTCAAATTTCACTGATTACTTCAGTGGAAATCAACTGATTCATCAGTGAAAAAGACTTTTTCAATTGATTCAATCAGTTAAAATTAACTGATTTGTCAGTGAAAATTATTTTTGCACTGATAAATCAGTGAAAATTTGACTAATTCAGATTTAGAGAGTAGTGACTTCCAATTTCACATATGTTTCAACAAGGATAACTTTTACTGGTGGCCTTCTTTCCATGAGAGAAATAGGAGATTGTCATTCATAAGTTGTCAGATTCACTCGGCGTTTGGGTCAGAATGTTCGCATTGGTCGATGATTTATGTTCGCGATTCGCATCATGTAGACCATTATAAATACCATAAATCGCACTATCTCTCTCTCTCTCTCTCTCTCTATATATATATATAATATGTGTGCTATACTCTTGTATATTATTTATATTATGGTATATATTATTACATATTATACATATATATAATATTTAAAGATTTTGAAAATCTTTCTGTGGAAAAAAAGACGCTTTCGACTGCGCTGGGATTATGCTATACGCTTGTGTGTTTTTATACAGTGCGAGTGCATTATATATATATATATATATATATATGAATGTATTATATTATATTCACATGTTAATGTATGTGACGAATAAGAAGAGAGTATGAGTGTGGATTCCATACGTGTGCGTAGGTAGGAAAACGGCTGAGTGTGCCATCATCACACACACATGCTTACATGAATAATATATAGACGTTAATATCCGTACATGGGTGTGCAAGCTAATGGCATTACTCGAACGAACGATCATGTGACCTTGATGAGGCGTCGTTGCACGGACATAAACACCCTGAGCTCTGCAGGAGCTGTTAGGCGTTTTAAAATAAAACGCAGCCTATGGTTTAGGTAGACATTCGATATTGTAAACGCATCCAAAGCTCAGACACTGACAGCCAATTTACATTCCGTCTGCACTCTAACGTCTGCAATAATGTTAAACGATTAGTTTCTACTGGGTTCAGAAAGAAAGTCACTCGAGAGAAATTCTCCAGTGGAGATGGTGAAACTATTAAGTCAGATCTTTCAACTTTTATTCAAAATTTAGACAGTTGTAATGGAATTTTCGTTCTTAGTCTGAATTTCAATTATTTTTGTGGCTAAACTTATATAAAATAGATTATAATATGGCTTCTCTGTCAACATTCATTTTTGTATCTATTATATGGCTGAATTGCTTCCTCTTCCATTTGGCTTCGATTTTATGCAGGTCAGTGATTCGCAGATGACGTCGATTTTCAATTTTAGTCCGAACTCAAGTACGAAGGAATCCCTTGAATCGTTAGAAAATCCGACGAGACAGCTTTGAATTACACATGCATAAAAGAGTAGGTTGTCAACGATGTCGTTGTCGGTCTTCGGGGTATAATGTCCTCGTGCTAAAAACAAAAGAATGTCTTCGCACGCGAAAATACGCCAACTGGATGCTGATGTGGTACATGCCATTCGGAGAAACTTTCAATTCGTAAAGAAATATACAATCAAAAGTCTTTTCCCAGAAAATTCAACCTCAAAATTATTATTATTTTTATTTTTAATAACGTTATTTTACACAAAATCCCAGGTGGAAAAGTCGGATTCATGCCAGTATTTACAAACGGCAGAGTACCACGCTAGTTGTAAACAAAGAGCAATGCCTGTACTGGAGAGTTGGTACCGGGCCGAGAGTTGGCGCGGTACTGGCATAGTACAGCCCCAGTCCTGAGACCAAGTGTCGGCTAACAAACAACTTCGGAGTAATGCCAGTACTGAACCAGTATAGATTTCAGTGTTGGCATGATACCGATGTCCAGTACTGCGCCAGTACCAATGGACAACTTCCAGCCAAGTTACCTTTCGGAGCCGCGACGGTGGTAGGCCTTGCTTATGCCAGCACTATGCCAGTACCGAACCAGTACTGCAAATACGTCTGCGGTATTGGCGTGGTAGCAAACCGGTTGTAAATTTCCACCTGGGATCTGTAAGCGACATCTATTTTATTAAAAGGTGAATTGGAATAAGAATAAATTTTTCAGAGGGTAGAAAGTTTTCAGATTCGTATAAGGAAATGATTTTGCGAAATTCTTCTTTGAAGAATCACGTCTTATGAATGAAATGTATGTTTACTTTACGGTTCGGAAATATCTTTTAAGGTAAAAATTAATGATTCATGCTCAATTTGATAATATTTATAGAATGTTAATTTCTGTTTTTTCTTATTATTAAAAGGTGAATTGGAATTATTTAAAGTAAAATCACTTTTAAGCATTTGTTGAGATGTATAATTTGAATTTTATGTTATCAATGTTATCACCGATTTGGGCAGAACTTAGCCAGTTTTCGAAGAAGTTTTGAGTGATTAAGTTGTCAATAATTCGAGAGTTGACTGTCAAGTTTCGTCTTCTCTCGCAAGATTGTGTTGGGAAATATTTCAAAGACGAATTAAGATATTTTAAGATTTGAGATCGGTTACTAATATACATATTTCAGATTCTTTATGTGTAACGCTATCAATATCGGCGATCGATATGTTTGACATTAATAAACGTAAATTCATTCGAAAGATCATGTTGGACAACTTGTCTGAAGTAAATCTCATAATAGAAGTTCTCGCAAAACATTTCAAATCAAAGATGAGATAAACAGGTTTTTTCATAGTCTTGGGAGTTTGCAACGATACACAAATTACATACTTCTACAGAGTAGCCAAAATAAAAGCACTCTACAGGGAAAAATACGATCTTCTCTGTCAAAGACAAATTGCTCTCAAATTTCCTTGAAATGCTCTACAGAACATTAAGGTCACATTGATCGTCCCCGAAAAATTCAAGGAGATTTGAAAAGAAAAATTGTATTCAATAGATAAATGGACATTTCACACGTTTTCTGTTATTCAACCCTAAAAGTTCTTAAATTTTCAAATTTATTCTAAAAACATTTAGAAATATTAGTTGTAGAAGTTGTCAGTCAAAATCGACTGATTATCAGTGAAATTTTACTGATTCAAATAGCTAAAAAGAGGTTACTGAAAATTTTTTTTCACTGATTCAATTAATCATCATTGACTGATTTAACAGTTAAAATATTTTTCAGTGATGAATCAATGGAAAGGCAAATTACTAATCCAATGAGTGAAAATTTGAATGATTCCGATTTAGAGTAGCAATATTTGCAAAAAAGAGATACTTGTTTCCGGTCGCGTAATAAATGTTTCTAAAAACTTGTCACTAACCTATGAATTTTTCGAAACTTATAACAAAAAATTTCGATCGCCACATACAAACTTTTTTGACATGGAATGCTGATCAGCGCCAGATCTGAGCCAGAGCAGAACTTCCAGACTAGCCGGTCTAGACATTGCCAGACCTGGGCCAGATCAGAAAATAGACTGCCATGAAATTTTTCCACACAGGAAGTCATTTAAAACTAATATCAGTAGAAAATGCCTGGTTGCATAACCAAAAATAAGTCACTGATTTTCATTCATTTGAATTTTTACTGATTCAGATTGAATAGTAAAACAGTCTAAAATAGACTATCTTCTTCCAAAAAATAAGAGATTTTCGCAGCTTTGGAATATATTTGCGAAAGATACCAACAGCTAAAAATTTATTACGATCCCGAAGTGCAACGGTTCACCTCACAAATAAAAACACATTTATTCCCCAGTTGTGGCTCTGCAGAACGAATACAGTCGTGTCTCTTGTTTGGAGAAACCGCCATTCAAAACCGATTCTTAATCTGTGTTGACTCTCTTGGCGACAAATGCGATAAGCGAGTTGTTCGTGCTCATTGCAGCACATAATTCCAATTCCTCACGAAAAAAATTGCAATGCAGAAAATAAATTATACGTTGTACACCCAGAAAACAGTTTTTTTTTAATCAAAGAAACATTTCTTTGATGTACGGTAAAAGAAAAAATTTCTTTAAATTGAAGAAAGTTTTGTTGATTCAAAAACATTTTCTTTAATTTAAACAAATCTATTTCATTGGATCAAAGAAATTTTTTTTGAATTAACAAAACTTTCTTTAATTCAAAGAAATTTTATCTTTTACCGTATATCAAAGAAATGTTTCTTTGATTAAAAAAAACTGTTTTCTCAGTGTAGACACTCATCAGAAATAGAGCAGATAAACTTATATCTACAACATAGAAACATTTCCCTTTTTCTAGAATGACATAATATAAAAAATGAGTTATTCTACTGAAAAAAATTCTTTTGATTTATTTTATACCCGTAGAGAAATTTTAGTGTGGCGCCCTTCAGGTCCTAATGGGGCAAAATGGAGCCTTAATGAGTCGATCCCTCCAGCACTCGATGAGAAATGAAACGCCTAATCTGATGAGGGCCACAGAGTTATGTCCCTAGTGTGGCCCTAATATAAGTAAGGAATGGTAACAATGTATCTGTATTTTTAAATGCGCATAAAGTGCTCTTAGATTTTTCCATTTGTTAAAAAAAAATTTCATTTTATTTCTGCACAGGTATTGATTTTGTGTAAATTTTTTACATTTACAAATGGCAAAAGCTAAGAGCACTTTACGAGTTCAAAAATACAGATACATTGTTACCATTCATTAATTATGTAATGTAGACCAAAGGGTACATTTAGATAAGCTATATTTTTTAGTTATACAACTTATCTTTTAATAAATAATTTTCAACAAATTAACCATTTTTGCTTGTATTTTTTATTTAAAACGAAAATATGTTTAAAGAAATGAGAATATAATACACATTAAAATAAAAAAGGATATTATAGGGGCTACACAAGGGGCATAAGTCTTTGGCCCTCATCAAGTTAGGCGTTTCATTTATCATCGGGTGCTAGCGGGATTTCCTCATCAGGGCCCCATCTTGCCTCATTAGGGCCCAAAGGACGACACACTAAAGATTCTGCACGGGTCAGAATAGAAAGAAGGCCCGATATTTTATCTTTGTAGCCATTTTAACTTCAACAACAAAATGTATAAAAAAATTATTATCAAATTTTTTAAAAGATCTAAAAGTTTAACATTTTCACGGGAATTTTATTCAAATTACAAAAAGGTTATATATTCAAAAATATCAAGCAGAAGGATTATTAAATGGAGCAGAGATCGCTGATTAAGTCAAAAAGTTTTCAACCGATTACTTTCAAATTTTCTACGTTTATTCCAAATATAAATATCTATTGAGTGGAGAAACAGTTTTTTAAATTTGTAATTTTATCATAATTAAATTAACAAAAAAAGAGCAAAAAAATCGAATTTTGAAAATTTTTGTTTAAACTGACGCCATTTTGTTATTTTGCAAAATAAAAAAAGTTCGCTTCGTCACTTCAGAGCTTTTATCATACTAATAAAGAAAATTCGTGATTTCTTTGTTTCAGATGATGCTGACTGGAGATATCGTACGCGCCATGGCCATGCCTTTTTTAGACCCTCTGTTCACTGTTAAACATTACCCAAACTAAACAATATTTTATGAAAAAGAATTTTTTTTGAAGACTTTGAGATTGCATAAATATATGAGGAACATTTTATTAAATTATGTAAAGCAGTTGGGGAAAAAATACTTGAAAATCACTTTTTTTTGCCAAGATAGTAGAATGGCGCCTTAAGGGGGGTCATCCCGTGTAACTGGTTTAAAAATCAAACTTTTTGTAGCATAAATTGCATCCAAATGTAGACTTTTTCAAGGAAGCTGAAAGTTTACTTTATGGACCAGGAATAGCAGATTGACGGTGAGTCAAAATTTTATTGGTGGTATTCGTATTTGAACCTTTAAACGCGTTTTTCTCGAAACTACTTTTTTCAACACGGTTGACATGATATCTCAAATTCTAATCAACCGATTTATTTGAAATTTGTCATGAACCTTCTCTATATAACCCTCTATCGCTCCTACCAGATTTATATCAAAATTTTGTTTTTTACTATTTTTAAAAAATTCAAAACTGTGAAAAAAAGGGTAAAAAATAACTTTTTTTTTCAAATAGTCGCCATTTTGCGAACATCCTTATTAATTAAGAATCTTTTTTTTTTTTGTTCCATATGACTAGAAGGATTGGAATCGTGTCCACCGGGATACACCCTTTTTTTACCCCCCACTCTACCAGCCTGTAACATTTTGAATTTTGAATTTTTTTTTTTTGAAATTTCTTTTGTGTATTATTAAAATATCAATAAATATCTGGTAGAATTGAATGGTAAAAATGTTTTTTTTTTATCAAATTTCAAAAAATGGTGATTTTATCCATATTGTAGTATTACCTGCAGGAATATTATTTTGTTTTTGAATATTATCGTTTAATTCTGATAGAAATTGAGAACCATGTAACTTGAATCAATAAAGCCTCCCTTTAATTGGTGAATAATTAAATTTCTCAAAGATAGGAAGATTTTAAAAGTGTGAGAAGACAGTCAGTCGTTTCTGATTCGAGATGCACAGCTGTGTGGGCCTTCCATGACCGGCAGAATAAATTGGATGCGGTCGGTGCATGTCTCGAGGTCAGGCTTGCCCCCAAGCCGAAAACAACCAACAGATTGATACCTACACTATTATAAACTCTAGTTTAGACTTCGGTTCAGCGATTCCCGAGTAAATTTGCCAAGAGGTATTCGATTAGCCTCTGAGTTTCTACTTGCATATTGTCATCCAGCGGTTATCAACCTCGTTCTCTAAACAATCTCAAAATTTCTTCAAAATCAATATTAATTTAAAGAATTTGAAATTTTTCTGTGAAAAAAAAACCCTTTCGACTGTGCCGGGATTCGAGCCTGGGTCTTTTCGATTGCCATAGGCAGTGGCAAAAATTTCGAACTCAAACACCTAATTTGAAATCATTAATATTAATATTAAAAATCAACTAATTAATTAAAAATAATATTAATTAAACCAAACTGTTCAAGAAGCGAGAATTCGTAGAGACAACTAGACCCTTATTAAATGCGTAATGAAATTTTTACTTGTAATGGAGCAATTTTCTGATAACTTTTCTTGTAATGTGAATGCCAGTAGAAAAGGTGCGTAGGTGGAAAGACGAGTTTGGGAAGTAATTTCTTTCACAAAGGTTAACTCGATCACGCTGCGGAATTCTTTCTTTTATCTCCGATTGAGAATCGAATCTAAAGGTTCTTGGCATCCATTGGAAAAAAGATCGCTACATCTCGGTCTTAGGAAGCTTGGATGCTGTTTAGCCAATAAGAGAGCAAGGACGACAACTCTTTTTCCAGGGTAATGTCAGAGATCGTCATTCCTTCAATGCAGTTTTGCAACATTCTTTTCTCTCAAATACATTAACCTACTGTGCGTTCCTTCTACGGTTTACTTGACACACTGCGTTCTTCAATGCATTCACATGCATTCTTCGATTAATTTTTCCATTTCAGTTAAAAGGATTCTCACATAATGAAAATATTTCGAGATAAAGTGAAAGAATATTCCAGATGTAATTTCTTGTTTCGAAATCAGTGAGAACAAATTTGGAACGCCAATATGCTTCGAGATTTGAATAATTTATAAAAAAAATTTCATATTTGAATTTGCGTACACGGAGAAAATTCATTTGTGAAAATTTAATCACAAGTTGAGTAAAGCTGAGACATAGTGGCTTTTAGAGAAAATTAAAATTTCTTTTTGCGTATTCATTAAATAACGAATTATAAAGTTTAATTGACTGTTTTAGTGTGAACTCAACAGTTGATTAAGAGGGGGTCTCCTCATCAGTCAGCTTCAAAAAATCGATTTTTTTTTGTTGCTTCAATCGTTAGAATTATTATCTGAGATTATTCTTGCAAAGTTTCAAAGTCCAACTCAAAATAGTTTATGAGTTACAGTTTCCTTTAATTTGATTTTTTTCCTTCGCAAAACTTTAAAGCCCATTTTATGAAAACCATGTTTTTTAAAATTCCGTGCACGATTACAAAAAAACTATAAAAGCTATGTATACAAGTAAAACACTGTTTTTCAGATAATTTAATTGTGCACAGACTGAGTTAAAAAAATGTATTAAAAAATCTCTTTTTACAATGTTATTAACGCACTTACTGCTAAAAAAAGGCCGAGAAATCGAGTACTTTATTAAAAAATGACTAAAATATTCAAATTTCAACTTTCAATCACCATAATAGACTATACTGTGCAGAAAAGCCTTCCGAATAAGGAAGTATTTTAATTTTTTGTTTCAGGTAAAAATTACGGGCTGAATTTTTCACGGAGTTTGAGTTGTCCGCGGCGAGCTGCTGCGTGAGATTGTTTATAAATCCGCCATTTTTATTTATTTTGACATTCAAAAAACTTTTCATTGTTGAATAAATATATGTTCAAAGATACGCAAAAGATCATTTGTTTCTCTTGCTGTTTTCATGCTTAAAAAAAATCCTAAAAAACCACCTTTTTTATGAGCCACTGATGAGGAGTCTCCCTTAAACTTTATAATTCGTTATTGAATGAATACGCAAAAAAATTTAAATGTTTTCCAAAAGCCACTATGTCCCAGCTTTACTCAACTTTTGATTAAATTTTCACAAATGAGTTTTCTCCGCTCTCTAAATTTGAATCAGTCAAAATCTACTGATTATCAGTGAATCAATCTGAAGATAGATTAATCTATCTCTATATTAAGCAATCTGGAGTTATATTTTCGCGATGAAATTAATAAAAATCAAGATTTTCCAGTTAAGGTAGTTGATCCACAAAAATTAGAACTCAGGCAAAAATAGATAATTTTGCTTTCAAGAATAGCAATATTATTATTGAAGGGCTATTTTGGAAGAGAAAAGATTAATTTCCATGAAAAAAATTTGAAATACAAAAAAATAATTTTATTAATAAATTTTATTTTTGCCCCAACTTTTTATCTTTTCGCTTCTTAACAAATTTTAAAAAATTATGCGATTTTATTAAATTACAAATTACATCAAGAACTTTGGCTTAGGCAAATATTTCTTCACTTTTTATGAATTTGAAAAAGAAAAAACCATTTTTTGAAAATCCCTCGACTTAATTGAAGAGAATGATTTGGTTAGATTGAATACACTTTTTTCTATGTGTGCATGGCAAGTAACAGTCTGTGTACGTTCTTCCCGGGATTCCCCATAATAACACGTGGAAGCGACTAGGCTTTGGCTTTGGCAGCACTGTTAGAGGGGTGGAACTCCCGTTTCCATGACAACAGACGCACAAAAACTCCATTGATACGATGGAATATATGAGAAGGAACTCGAGCCCATCGCGATCTTCCTTTCCGTTCATTTTTTTCTGCTCGTGTTCATTCTACGTATTTTTCTTCCTTGCGGTTTGGCCCACCGGATGTGACGTCTTTTATGATCCTTTCAAATACTAATAAATTCTAGGGGTTGAAATTCGCTTATCTGGAAAGTGGATCAGATCAGGAAGGGTGTTTATACTACTCTGATGTATCGATTGTATTTTCATTAAAACACCACAGGTGTCTAAATCTGACACGGAAAATACATTAACGTGATTCGGGTAACTCATTCTAATACAGTTTTATTATAAAAAATGACAAATCTTGACCTATATTTGAACAATAGGCAATATTTATCATCTATGCGCGATAAGATAGCCTGGAAAAATATTTTGTTGGTATGACAATGATTTTACTCTAGCAATAAATAAGAAAGCAGTATGAAGGGAATTAACGTCATTTTGCAAGACATAAATTGTAAAGGCGATAATAGTGATAGGGAAGCGTCTCCAAGATGGCGGCGATTAAGATGTTTAGAGCCCAATCGAGATCCTGGTAGCAAGATCGCTATGTCAAACAGCTTTCTCTCATCTTGCACTGAGTCTTGCAGGAATGTTGTATGTTTGCTGACATGCTAATATACCTTCTTGCAAGAAGGTTGCATCGTAAATAAATGATCGGGTCTGATAAATTCTGCAATCGGTAAATCCAGTCTCGCTTTATTTCCACCGAACCCGACTCACCCTTTTCAGCAGGTTTCTACGATTTTTCAGATTTTACTCAATAATGAGAAAAATAATGTAATTAATGATAAGAACATAAATACAACATCAACAAGAAAATTGATTTGGCCAACAAGAAGTAAATAAGTTTAATTAGTAATAAAATCTTAAATAATAATCTACACATGGGGCAAAATTTGCCAAGTGTACCCGCATAAAAATTTGTTGCCCTCAATCTTTTTGAAAGTCCACTGAATTGTAGTCCTAGTGGACCTCTTTTAATCCCCCAAAGTAGACAGCTCTAGTACGACTGGTTGTCAACATACAGGGGCTCAAATTTTCGAAGTTTTAACACGCGCGCCGTTATTCAATCATAACTTCTGCTAAAGTTAATCAATTTAATTTTTATATCAGTGGTTTTTAAACATTTTTTAATGAGCTTTCCGATAAAAATAATGATTTTGTAATAAAAAAAATATTTCATGCACATTTTCTCATTTTAAACATATTTTTGAGTTTTTCTCAAAATTCAAGCCCTTAAATTTTTTAAATAAAAAGCTTCATTCTTTCCCTCCAAAATCATCCAAGGTAGAAAGCTAGGCGAAGTAGTAGGTCTTGGGGACCATCCATATAACACGTGGACAGTTGGAGGGGGGGGGGGGATTAAAATATTCTACGCTTGTCAAGGGGGCCGAGGGGTCAGGCTAGAATCAACGCGGATACACGTTCTCATAAATCTGCGAAAAATATATTAAAATATCTATATTTACATAAAATATATTCACATGGATAGAGTGGGGGGGGGGGGGGATTGTTCGTCAAAATTCCACGGCTGTCCACGAGAGAGAAGGGAGGGGTCAAAAAGTGGTGAAAAATTGTCTACGTGGTATATGGATGATCCCTTATTGCGTATTGTGTCCATTAATATTCTTATAATATAATTATTTTGGAATAAGCACTTTGCTCAATCATCGATGTGAGAGCCGAGGGGACTCACACCAAAAAGCACCCCGAATTAATTGAATTTGAAACTCATTTTCAGCTTTAAATAATTTTTAAAAAATAAATGAAAAACAATTTAAAAGAATAAAATTTTTTTAAAATATATGTAAGGAATTAAAAAACATGTTTAAAGAAATGTATAATAATTATAGTGGCGCGCGTGTTAAACACTGATAAAAAACTTATTAATTTTAATAGACTTTAATATACAAGTTGTGAATCAAAATTAATAGATTTGTATATTATGAAAAATTGATATAGATTCATATTAAATTTAATAACTTTTCACTCAAAATATATCAAAATTAACACACATTATTAAAATATATACACATGTGTATTAAAATTCAAATAAAAGTTTGTATTCTTTAAGATGAAAGTATTTTAATTTTTCCTAATGGAAGTAAAAAAATAGAAAGAGATAGAAAAAAGGCTTTATAAAGAAATAGAACCTTTTCTATCTCTTCCAAGTAAACAATTTGCATCTCCAAAACGCTATGTTTTTCTATCTCCAAAATTATATCCACCATGCCAAGGAACATCTATTTTTTTCTATCCCTCAGTTTATCTCTTGCTCCGGAATATCTATCTCTTCCTATTCTCAGTATATCCTTACGTCCGGTAATATCTGTATCTTCCTATCCCCTCGTCTATTCCCTCATCCGGTAATATTTATCTCTTTCTATCATTGTGACAAAAATTTTGATCAAATTATATTCCCTTCTCAATCTTTTGTTTCAAACTTGTTAATTTTCATATCCCTAACATATAAGTATTTAAAAATTTTATAAATACATTTCTTTGTACATAACCTATATTCTAAGTTTGTCGCTAACGCATATAAGACTGAAAAATCAGCATGTACCGAGACTCGAACCCTAACCACGCACGCATCGATATATTGCCAAATGCTTAGTCTATTGAGCCAAAGTAGAACATGAAATAACTGTGAAAAATCTTGATGTTACTCATGAGATACATTTCGCTTTCATTTTCTATCTCCTTTCGATCCGACAAACAAATGTAATTATTTGTAATTAATGATACAGTATATACAAAACTAGAAAATCTAACTGCGAGGAGGAACAGGGATTGAAAAAAAAAAGGTGAAGCTGGATTGAAAAGAGATATACAAGAGATAGATAGCGATAGAGGTACTCTCTAAATCTCAATCAGTCAAATTTTCACTGATTGAATCAGTGATTTGCCTTTTCACTGACTCATCAGTGGAAACAAAATTTTTCACTGTTTAATTAGTGAAAACAATATTTTCCACTGTTAATCAGTTACTTTTCACTGAAGTAATCAGTGAAATTTGACTGATTTGCAGTAACCTCTTTTTAGCTATTTGAATCAGTCCAATTTCACTGATAATCAGTAGATTTTAACTGATTCAGATTTAGAGAGTAAATAGATGAGAAATATATTGTAATAAAGAGAACATTAAAATATATAGTCGATTGAATGAGATATATGTAAATTTGGATAAGCAACAGATAGAAAGAAATAGTGGTGGATAGAAAAGATATAAAAATAGATACAGGTGGATAGATGAGGATTAGGGTGAGATATGAAAATGGGATTGAAAGAGATAGGCATCAATCACGATTGACAAACAGGTGTAAAGCAATAGAGATAAATAGACAAGAGATAGAAAAAAATATAGGTGGATTTACGAAGAATAGACAGAGATAAAGGAAACGGTATTGAAAGAGATTTGTGTGAATTTGGATTGACAAAAAGATAGAAAGAAATAGAGGTGAATAGACAAGGGATAAAAACAGATACAGGAGAATAGACGAGGAATAAATTTTCCTTATCTCTTTCTATCTAAGAGATCGAAAGCGATCAAATATGATAGGATTTCTATCTCTTTACTTCCAGCAGGGTTAATATACGTTACTGATAAAAACTTTCATTACATGTAATGGAAGTTTAATACAGAAATTTCTGTCAGTGAAGTGCCGAAAATTTGGCCCTCTGTATGCAGATACACCTGGAAAATTTTGCTCCATAGATAGAAAAGATGAAATATAAATATCAATGTGTATGAATGTTAGTTGAAGCACTTAAAAAATTTCGAGTGTTTGAAAATCTCCCTTTGTTCTCTAAGGCTTTAAAAGTATTCAAGAAGCGAATATAGAAACAACTATATACATGTAGATATATGCAAAGTGATAATACGACGTAGTAAGCGATTCTATTGCGCAACTCTTTTCTCAGAAGTTCTGAAGTATTCCAGACTATAGGGCGTTCCCCTACTTTAAGGGGACAAACTTTCATTTATATGGTGGTCTTTTTTAATCTTGCAATTAAACTACTGAGCAATTAGATTTTAATTGTTTGCGCATTATTATCAGGGATGAAACGCATTGATTGATATAACTTGAGCATTTCACACCACCATATCAGTAACGGTTTATAACGCCTACTATGTAAATTTGAATCAGTAAAAATCTACTGATTATCAGTGAAATTTGACGAATTCAAATAGCCAAAAAGAGGTTACTGTAAATCAGTCAAATTTCACTGATTATTTCAGTGAAAATCGACTGATTTAACAGTGAAAAATACTTTTTCAATTGATTCAATCAGTGAAAATTAACTGATTTGTCAGTGAAAAATATTTTTCACTTATGAATCAGTGAAAATTTGACTGATTCAGATTTAGAGAGTAGTGCCTGGTAAGTGTTAGGATAAAAATAAGATTTTTGTAACGCAATTTTTTCAGCGGTTTCCTGATTTTGGTGCAGTCTCCTGATTTTTCTCAAAAATGCCGACTTTCCTCTTTGTCTTCTTTTTTTGCGAAATTTTTTTCTACTTTTGCAATCTAATAACTGATTATACATTTTTTATTGCTTCAATTCTTTCCCAATTCTATTTACCATCAAATCCAGTGAGGAAAGGAGGGGTACGAAATTGATGACCTTTTTTTTAGATGTTCTGATTAAAAATTTCCGAGTGTTCTGATTTCCATCCCGACACATTTGGTAACCCTGAATATATATTAATAACGAAATAATAAAAATAACATGTTTAAATGATGATCAGTATTTTATGCTCTTTAGTGAAAAATTACTGCTGTCCAGTGAGGATTCTATTGTGCTAAAATGTGTGTTTTATTGCTATAATTCGATCATTGAATATATTTTTGTCGAACGTTTTCACAAAACTATTAATATAAATCGATCGTAATGCGAGGAAATGGATACAACTAATATGTTGCCCTGGCTAGGCAATCTATCATCTTGTGACATTAACAAATATGTATTCTGTAGATGTCACAGTCACAATATTAATATAACATTATGACATGGATAATTACATATTGAACTATATAAAACGACGTTATGGTGCATAAATTCAATTTTGAAATCGAACTTTCTAAACCTGAATCAGTGAACGGCCACTGATTCGCAGTGACTATTCACTGCACCCAGCAGCTATAAGTCTTTCACTGAGAATCAGTGAAATTCGACTGACGAATCAGTGAAATAGATTTAACTCACTTATTGAATCAGTGAAATCTTCAGGTGGGAATAATAAAAGCAGCAATATATTTTAATGATCGATGAACAAATTTATTTCAGGTTAAACAACACTAAAAATAAATTACGTATTTATTATTATATATTGTACTAATTGTGTACAACTATATTATCTATAATTAAAAATTAAAGATCCATCGTTATACTTTAAGGGGAGTTTCTACTTTGTTCGGCCAAAAAAACGTGCTTTTTTTAGAAATTTTTTTTGGGGAACGTATTTAAGATAAACACTTGAAATTTTTTTTCAGTTGTAGGTACAAGTTTATTGTACAAGTACAAAAAGTTTTTTTTCACTTTATACAGAGTCATTTATCAAGGGCTTAGCTATAGCTCGAACTAGAATCTTAAAAAAATATTAATTTTTTTTCATTAAACATGAAAATTTGTATTGAAAAAAGTAGGTGAAAATTGAGTTTTTTAGTCAACATCGCATTGCTCCTTCATTTTTCATTTTTTTTTCAAAATCCTAGTTCCAGCCATAGACAAAAGGATAAAGAACAATAAAAAATTTCATTTTTGTGTTTCAGGTCATTTCAAACAGCGGCAGGACTTCCGCGAGTAGGGAAAATTCGTCCGGCGCGCCGCCATTGCTCGGTGCCCCCCCCCCCCTTTGCATATTTTAACTTTAAACTTTTTGTACTTGTACAATAAACATGTACCTACAACTGAAAAAAATTTCCAGTGTTTATCTCAAAAAACTTCTCAAAAAAAAGTTTTCAAAAAAAGCATGTTTTTTCGGCCGCACAAGGTAGAAACCCCCCTCAAGCGTTCGCAGGGAACTTTGCGAATCCAAAGGTTATGTTCACGTGGCGCGTTCACTGATTCCTTAGTGAAATCAAAGCAGGGCACTGATTCATCAGTTAATGTATTTTCACTGATATAATCAGTGACTATTTCACTGATTCAGGTTTAGAGAGAAGCAATAATAAATTTTATTAAATTCAACAGAATTTAACTTGAAATATATTATTCTCTAAATTTATGGGTATGTTACATGAATAATATATATTTTCATTCGTTTCACACTCTTTTTTCAAATTAGATTTTGTATTTACACGAATTTACCGAACACTCTTTATGTAGCCAGTATGAAATTGAACACAATATGCTATTGCGTAGTAAGCAAGGGTCTATCTAGATTACAATATATGTATGGGGAATCAAACGAAAGGGTGTTGAAATAGTTTAGAGTTGATTGAGCAAAATTTTGTAATTTAAAGAGATATGCCACTCTCAGAGAGTCGAGAAAAGAATTAAAATCCATCAGATTTTTAAAGACAACTACCAGCTGAGAAAGGTCTTTAACAAATATGTTGCTAGCATTTGAATAACTATCCTGTAGATTTTTATCAGAAAATACCCATAAGATTATCGAGAACCCAACACTAATGGGGGATTGATGACTCAACTCCCAATTGCGCAGCATATTTAAAGTATTCAACAGATTTTCAGGTTGAAGTCATATTTAGCGACCGGACTCTGAATTATGATTCTGCTAATATTTCTTCCGTTCGTGTATTAACAAAGGAATATAATGGGGTGAAGGAACCAATTACCGAGTTTGTACCAGTTATCGAGTCGTTGGAGTTACTTTTGCAGATTAATAGCAAATTACATTGCAAATATGAAGTATGGTAATGTTATTTGTTTTGTGTGGATATAAAAAAAATTCTACAGTCTAAAAAAAGTTCTTTTCTTACGATCCCAAGAATCTAAATTAAAGACGCCATTTACTTTTTTCCCAAAATGACTTCTCTGTCATTTTCATATATAAAAACCAATCACAATAACTATCACTATTTAATACAATAATCACTGTAATAACTTATTTGGAGATTTTATTTTAAAAGAAAAAATCAACAATATGTCATAAGTTACGACATACTCTCTAAATCTGAATCAGTCAAATTTTCACTGATTGAATCAGTGATTTGCCTTTTCACTGATTCATCAGTCAAAAAACAATTTTCACTGTTAAATCAGTTAATATCCACTGATTCATCAGTGAAAAAAATATTTTTCATAGTCAAATCAGTCAATTTTCACTGAAATAATCAGTGAAATTTGACTGATTTACAGTAAGCTCTTTTTAGCTATTTGAATCAGTCTAATTTCACTGATAATCAGTAGATTTTGACTGATTTAAATTTAGAGAGTACACAGAAAAAAATCTTAAATGTATTACGTCTACACAGAAAAAAAATGCTTTTGGCAGAAATGCTATATAGATTCAATAGCATTTTATATCACATACATAGTACATCTCAAAGTTAGACAATTTTTTGGACTCGAATTAAATAAAAAAATTTCTTTTACAGTGTAGTGAATTTGAAAAATGTTGTAAAAAAATTGAGCAATTGCTCCCTGTAACTCAAGAAAACGGTTTTTTTTCTACTAGTGGGTCAAAAATGCATTCATCTGAAATAGGCAGAACAAACGCTCTTTATCTGCCCGGGGAGCGGCGGTAAAGTAGCACTTTATTGTACTGCGACGAGCGGCACGTAACGTAACAGTAAGGAAGGGGAAGTGAGAGAAAAAGAGAGAGAAAGATGCGTGCGCGCGCAAGGTAATACAAAATTATAAAATAGACCATTGTCCTGCGGGGCACACAAATCTATTTTTTCTACTAGCGGGTCATAATGTGGATTTTATTTCCCCATGCGGGGCAAACAAATCCATTTTTTGACCCCCTAATAGAAAAAAATCGTGTTCGGACATCAAACTTCACACTCGCCGAATAAATTTTTATTTCCCTAGTTGCATAATATACTAATTAATACCTTGAACTTTGATTCATTTCTTCATGGCGTAATTCGCATTTTTCGATAAAAATTCGCAAAGAATTGGTTCCTTCACCTTATATAACTTATCCAGTGTTGCAGCCTTGCATCTCATTAGCTGCAACTAACTCCAGACTGCATAGAGAAACTTTTTATAGCAATATATGTTTTATTTTATAATAATAATTCTAAAAAATATTAGGTAATTATTTCCAGTACACGGAAAAAACAGTATAGCTGAGAAAACTATACAGAATTTGAGTTCAGCAAAATACCTGTCGTGACTATACGATATTAGTATTGTAGCTAACATGAATGCGTGATGCACCGAAACGCGTATTTTGCCACTGCACCAATATAATTTCGTTCGTGCAACGATAGAAGTATAGCTGTCCGACCTATACCGGTATATAGTGTCTCTGGTATAGGTGAGACAACTATACTGGTTTGCCGCGCTACCTATACCTTGCTTCGCATGCACGCGACTCTAACCTCGAAGTGAGAAAGAAGTGTCATTTGTTCGAGGCGTTTTTTTGACGCGTTTGTCGATTTGTTAGAGGCATTTTTTCTTTGCTTGAAATATAATTTATGCGTATCGCGTATTCTTTTATTACACGTGAAAATCGACAACTGCTATGGACGAGTGGGTGAAAAGAAAATTAAGAGATTGGGGATTGTCGTATCAACAAACTTGTATCCTTCGCGGAGCAATATGACGTTTAGGAATACCAGTATAGCTGTCTCACCTATACTCGTATAGTTCTGAGGACCATACCGTAGCATTGGTCTGATAGCAATATTTTCTGGTTTTGAGGACCAAAATATAGTTCTCTCAGCTATACTGTTTTTTCAGTGTAGACTGGAAATTTTAGGCAGTAAAGTACTAAAGATTCGAAAATTTATATGAATCTTTAGTACAGGTTATATTAAAGTTTGATACATTCTATATAAAATTATCATATACTTAATCTAATATTCAGTATTTCACAACCAAAAATTCTCACTATGACACGTTTTTCCACAAATTGAAACGTAGTTTCGAATTTTAAACTTGGGTTTCTCCGTTTGCAATAATTTAACTAAATAATATAATTACACTGAGAAAACAGTTTTGTCAAATCAAGAAAAATATTTTGTTAGTATTTAGCTAACAAAATTCTTTTGTTGTGCCAACAAAACATTTTGCTATTTCAATCAAATTTTGTTACTTAAACAAAATGTTTTGTTGGGACAACAAAATATTTTGTCAGGACAACAAAAAAAGTTTTGTTGGATAAATTTTTTTCTCAGTGTATATAATAATAATAACTAAATAATAAATATAATACTGATAATAATAATAGTATAATAAAATGATTAGCATAAAAAATACGTCAAAAAGGACGTACAAAAGGACGTCCTTTTTAACACGAAAAAGTACGACCTTTATGACCTATTTTTTACGCCTTTTGACGTAAAAAAGTACGTATTTCTAAACGTAACATTTTTTAACTGAGTAAAACTTACAACTCCCAATAATTCTTAATTTTTTAGATACATTATATCATGTGTATAATAAAGAAACGATATTAAACTTTTGGAAGGTAAAAAAGTGCCATTACAGAAATCGAGTCGAGTACTTTAATTGCAAGGTCTAGGATTTTTGGTTACAATACTGACGAAGAATTTTGACTCGATAAGGTTGGATCTCTGATTTGAGTATCCCGGGAGCTGAAAGATAAAAGTTGGGTGTGGATCCTCCTGAGGTTGTCGGCCTAGAGGTAAAGGACACAGGGTTGGTGATGGTGGTAGGAGATAGGGGAAGGGATACAACGAGACGGGGTTGTTAGCCGACTCTAAACATATAGAAAATCCTTCAACGTAGCGTCTCGACCAACCAACCCGTGAACCAGACCCTGCGAGGTTCTCAACCTTGTTTACATAAATCTTGAAGGAGTCTGGGCCGCCAGTTCTATAGTAGGTTATGAACCTTACCTTCGACCAACGACCTTCCAGTTCTTAGTCCTTGCTAAAGCAATCGGACCCTGTTGTACTTTACAAAAGACGATTACCTCGAGATAATGATCATGTAAGTGCAAAACTTGTATTCACTTTGTTCGTAAAAGTTATTCTTCATTGGATACCTTTATACGTATTCAATTTTCAGAAATTTTTCATCAAAGGAAAAATCCTACACCCAGAAAACAGTTTCTTTGAATCAAAGAAACATTTCTTTTATATACGGTCAAAGAAAAAATGAAAACAATTTTTTGAATTAACAAAACTTTCTTTGATTCAAAGAAACTGTTTTCTGGGTGTAGGATTTTTCCTTTGATGAAAAATTTCTGAAAATTGAATACGTATAAAGGTATCCAATGAAGAATAACTTTTACGAACAAAGTGAATACAAGTTTTGCACTTACAAAATAATTTTAATATTATATATATATATATATATAATTTTAATTTAATATATATAATTTTGTTTTGGAAAATTGATTTTTAATGGTTCCAGCCATTAAAGAATTTATTTCCGAAAATTTGGTATGAAGCGATAAGAAAAAAAGTTCGGGTAAAAATTAAATTTGTGAAATGCATTATTTTTTTGCATTTAAAATTTTTCGCATGAAAAAAATAATCTTTTCTCTTTCAAATCTATTTAATCAGACGCTTCGGCTCAGATTGGAGCTCTCATCAGTGATATTTATCAAAATTTAAAAAATTCAAAAAGGGTGGCGCTAATTTCACATATTTAGAAATAACTTTAGCACTTATAAACGTTTAATGCAAAAACGAGTACTTGATATGTAAAGTTAAATTTATAAGTGAAAATGGAAGGTTTGGATATTCAACAAGAACAGGTTGTACTTAAATTGATTTCTTTGGTGTGAAGCTTTACTGAATATTCAAAAATATATATACTTATTCAAAATAGTTTAAAATATTTTTTAGGTAAAATAGTTCAAAAAAAGGCGTAATGACCTCAATCAAGCTCTCTCAATTCAGCTACGCACCAAAGAATTTATTAGTAGATTCGGGTTTAACCTTAAGTATAAAATTTATGTTTTTTCAAGGAATCCCTGAAAACTACTAAAAGTTATTCAATACAGCTTCACTCTAAAGAAATATATGTTTAAATACTATGGTTATTTCTATATATGTGGAATTAGCGCCACCTTTTTTTTATTTTTTAGATTTCAATAAATATCACCAATGAGGGCTCCAATCTGAGCCGAAACGTCTGATTAAATCGACTTAATCATTTTTGGACCCTAAAACCAATTTTTCCCAACAACGTACCATTTTATTATTATCATTATCAAAAAATGCTTTATTAATCAATCAGATGTTAGCGTCAAAATAATGTTTTTGAAAATGCATGAGTTTCGAATGAGTGAATTTTCTAATTGAAAAATTGGGATGTGTGCCAATAATTACAGAGATGACCTCATGAAAAGGATTGATTATTCGAAAAATGTTTTGAAAAAAGAAATCTTGAGAAGAAAATAATCATTTAACTCGATGCATCGTGTTAAATTACGATTTCCACGTAATGTTTCTGCTTTTTTTGAGCATTGCATATTTTTGCAGGAAACAAATCTTGTCTTATTTCTGAGACGACGTCATCAGTATCTCGAGATCATTGATCTCTTGTGAAGAGCAAACATATATAATATACATATTTCTTGCTGAGTGGGGCAAAATATATCTCATCGGCGTAAGCCAATATAAACGACTTTTTTTGCAAAATCACTTTGTACAATTCTATGCGATTATTTACATTTTTTTTTTGAGGAAGACGTTCTTATCACCTGATTTTATATCAAATGGATATGACATATATCGTATTCCTATTTTAGGAATAAATGAATTAGGAAGATATAAAAAATTTATGAATAGGTTCAAAGAACGAAAACTAGCTGCGAAAAATTCGTACCTGATGAAGAGTACGTATTAGTTTTGTGTTTAGTGAATAAATACTCAGAAGATAAATCAATAAACCGAAAATTTTACTTTTTTTCTCCTGAATACATACTCTTATGTTCACGACTTTGAAAGATAGCAGACGAATGATATGTTTACACTTCTTAAAAGAGTGCATTCGCCTTTTGAAATACGGCTTTGTTCGTTATTTTATTCCATCGTTGTATTTTTCTGCCACGTGTCTCTTTCTAAGTTCCTTTACCTTGATTTTATCTGAATCGAAAAAATTTTTAATTCCACTCTTTCCAAACCAAATATATTACTTTACAAAAAATATTTAAAATCTTTTCCTCTCAAGTCAATTAAAATTATTCAAAAGTATCATGATTTCACATAAACGATAAGATCTTCAGTTAAATCATTTCGAGCTAAACATCTCACTATGGATTTTTAACAAAGTATAATCTTGTCTCGCCTTTCAACTCAATTTACCCCATTCAGAGTCTAAACAGGTCTCCAGTCTCAGCTCTTGACTTCTAAAACCAAATTTCGCATTTAGCTCATGCTCGCCCAAAATTCCTTTCTTAAAATGTAACTAAAAAGACCTTCAAGGCTCTCGACAGCGAGGTCGACAGTCTATCCAAAATCGTTGGACGGCTGCCACTAATTTTCTCTTGGCATATGAACTAAAAGAAAAGTCTAAAACATGATGAAAACGATTGTGTTTGAGTTAAAAAGAGAAAGTCATGAACATAGAGGGACAGAAAAGTATAAAATGAGAAAGAAAGAGTATCGTTGAGGATCGGTAGCCTGCGCGCCGCGGATGACATCGTATCAGGGGTTGAGGGGCGAGGGGCAAGGGGTGATATTCCAAGGGGAGAGGGAAATTGAGGGAGATTGAGGGGCGCCAAGGTGGGGAGGGATTCAATGTTGTGTGTTGTTGAGAAGCGAGGTGGGGCGAGGAAGGGAGTCTGCGTCTGCGACCTTGGTTGGGGTCGCTCCAAGGTCGGTCCCACCCCTCCCCCCTGAAAAGCAGCGACGTTGCCCCCAGCCCCACTACTCTTTTACCTAAACCCCCTCTCCCCCTTCCTTCTAGAATCCTTCGGTGCCGCAACTGCTTACGCACCGCAATATATGTTCCGTGTATACACGTACGAAGAACTCTACTCTGTGCTCGCGATCAATGCCAGGGTCAATATCACGACTCGAGACTAGTGTGTTTCGTTGTCGTAGGAATCACCCGAAAGTTCAATACCACCATTTGAAATCCCGGTTCCTGCGGAAAACGACCACTAAGAACGTCTGTCTGATTCACTAAATGCGATATCTTGCTGTCCTAGGATCTGACCTCGTTAAAAGTCGTGTTTTCAGGTTTATTGATCCGCTCCTGAATGCACTTGCTGGTTGAATTAGTGCAGATTGTTGAGCAGTCGGTGAGTGGGCGACTGAGGAAGGTCCGAGCTGATCTCAGCTGATGATGACGCAAATGCATTGCAGTACTATTAATAGTTCAATGCTCATTTTGTTTTAAGGGGTAAGACCACCGTAGAATTTTCAAAAAATCATTTTTTCTTTTATTGGTTTAAAAGATGCTTTAACCTTTATTATGGTCCTGGGATAACAAATTAATGGTGAGAGTTTTCTAAGAGTAGAATTTTTTTATTTGTGTATGTCTATAACACATATCAAAACTTCAAACGCGTTTTTCTCGAAATATGATTTTTCAAAACGGTACGCAGCATAAGTAACAATTTTCAATCTTTTTACTTGAAAATTTAACCTCAGCTTTGGAATAACATTTGAAAGTGAACCACGTAGGGGATTTTCGATTAGTTAATTTAAACAATATTTATTAACATGTGACTGTCTTTTCTTTTGGTGAAAATTGAAGGACTTTATTCAAACACTCGCCAATTACACAAAAATCAATATTTCTAAAATCCCCTGTGTGGTTCACTAGCTACACTCAAGTAGATTACATAGATTTCTTTTTTTTTCAAGCTTCAAATTCGCACCAGTTATAGTGCGTGCCGCAGATTGCCTGAAATTCAACATGCCTCGGGAGAATTGCTGCAGTGTTGCCATTTTGTAATATTTTCGTGCAAAATTTTTTTGTAATATACTTAAATATATGCTCAATAACTACCCCAAGTATTATTTCTCTATTATCTTTCCTTCCACCCAAAAAAATTGCCAAAAAAACCCTATTTTTTAGGCCCTTACAGTGGTGTTACCCCCTAAGTGTGCCCAGAAACTTGTAAAGATGAGTAAATATAAAGGTCATTTTATCACAGACAAGTAAAAAAATGACAGAAATTCGGTAGAATCTCTGCATGATGTAGAATTTGTACAAAACATGGACAACAAATTTTTGAAACAATTATATTGGAAGTAAATTTTGCGCAATTTTTTTGTAAAAAGTTGGTACGGTAAAATTTGTGCATAGTGAAGTCAGGAGACAATAGATTCCCAAAAAAAGATGCAGAGAAATTGTGGAGAGTGGACACTGCGGAAATTCTGCATTCCTTTTTTACTTCACCCAGAAAAAAGTTTCTTGGATTCAAAAAAATTTCTTTGAGTCAAATAAATTTGTGCCCTTCTGTGCGGTCAAAGAAAAGTTTCTTTGATTGGTATCACCACTCTAGCGAGTGAGCTAATCTCCACAATGACCTTTGTAAAAAGTGGCAAAAGTAGCGAACCGTTTTCTCGTGATATAGTGGACCTGGAACAAAAAATCAAAATGATTCTATACATATGTACGATTGGCTAAGGAACTACGTATAGAATTTTTTTAAAAACAATTATTGTGAAAATGGTGCACTTTTAAAGGTAAAAGTTCAATTTTTCATCAAAAAATCACCATTAAATTGTTTATAAGAAAAAAATTTAAAATCGGATCGAAATTCCGTGCGTTTATCCATAGGTAATCGTGCATACGAGGTGTGTCCGAAAAGTATCCAACCTGCGTTTATATCTTCGCGCCAGAGAGCTCGATTGGCCTCTGCGGGGCATGAGCATAACCAGTAGTCTCACACGAACTCCCAGAATGCCGTAGTTACCGGCCGGACGCATGGGTCGCGCGCAACGTGTGTTTATGTCCAACGTGCTTTTTCCGTTCGTCGCATTTTTTTACAGTTGAAAATGACAGAAAGAACAGATCAACGAATGTGCATAAATTTTTGCTTCAATCTCAGCAAGAGTTGTACGGAAACGATTGAAATGATACAGAAGGCCTTTGTGGACGAAAGTATGGGCATAACACAGATAAAGGAGTGGTACAGACGGTTTAAAAATGGCGTCAAAGTCGGAGCCATATCAAGTCAATGCTGATTATTTTTTTTGATTGTGCGGATGTTGTGCACTACGAATTTGCTCCAAAAGGTCAGACGACCAACAAAGAATATTACGTTGAAGTTCTGAAAAGATTGCGTGATGCCGTGAGAAGAAAACGACCGCGTTTCTGGTCAAGCGGTGACTGGCTTCTTCACCACGATAACGCGCCACCGCATTCATCGAACCTTGTGCAGCAATTTTTCGTGAAACACAAGATTGGACAGCTTCGCAATCCTACGTACAGTACCGACATAGCTCCTTGCAACTTTTGGATGTTCCCAAAATTGAAAATGGCGCTCAAAGGAAAGCGGTTCGACGACATCGAGACGATTCAGAGTAATGCGACGAGCGAGCTGAAGGCCATTCCAAAATCTACGTTCGAGGATTGCTTTAAGATGTGGAAGCACCGCTGGGAGCGTGCGCTTCAATCAAATGGGGACTACTTCGAAGGGTACCACGGTCCGGATGACGAAGAATAGCACCAAAGCGGAGATATGAACGCTGATCGAATACTTTTCAGACACACCTCGTAGATATAAACTCATTTTGATTTTTTGTTCCAGGTCCAATATTTCATGAGAAAACGGTTCGCTACTATTGAAAAAAGTCGTTCCGAGAAAAACGCTTTCAAAGTTTCACAAGCGTTTAAATCCTTGAAATGTTTGTTTACCTTCAATCAGAGATGCCTGCATCTTGTTTTTATGATATCAAAGCATTGTTTAAGCCAAAAAAAAAATTTCGGATTTTTTTAAAATTCTAGTGGTGTTACCCCTTAAGGGGCAGCCCACCTTTCAATTTTCAAAAATTCGATTTTTTTTCATTTTTACTTAGTTTAAAGCCTTGGAATTCATGTAGAAACCTTCTTTTCCATCAAAAGATCGCATAAGTGGGCAAAACGAGTTTTCGGAGCGCTCTAAACGCTCTTCTGGCGCGTTTAAACGCGTTTTTCTCAAAACACTATTTTTTCAACTTGTCGGCATGATTCCGGCAAAACTACTGGACGGATTTGCATGAACCTTTTTTTTAAATGTTTATAAAACACCTCGCTATCGTGCCTAGCACGGACATGCAGGCCAATTGTTTATTAACAATATTGTAGCAACATTTATGTTGAAAAACAGGGTGAAAAATGGAAAAAAACATAAAAAATTCACTATCTGTTTATTTATAAACGAATTTTCACAATTTTGCTAGGAGCGATAACCATTCATACCTTCTTTAAGAATAAATATGGATTTACTGTTTCAGATCATCCAAACATGAGAAATCGTGCCGACAAGGAAAAAATTGTTGACCATTCGGCCGGCCATAACTCAGCGAGGAGTCACCAAAATTTTCCAAAAAAATTTTCTCTTATACTTCAATAATCATACAACATAATGTAAAAAACTTGAAATGGTAAAATAAACATTTCTGAAAGAAAAAAAATGGTGATTATTTTACATACGTAATGTGATTCACAGAAATATTTCCTTTAGTTTGAAAAAAAAATTCTCTTCGTTCAAGGTAATAAAATTAAATAAATTATTTCTTAAGTTTTTGCCAGTACTGTATTTAAATCAAATTAATAATATTGAAAAAATAATTTCGTTTATTTAAAAAAGGCTAAAGACTTGATTCATTGAGGTCAGATAAATCTATATTTGTTCGAAAGGTGTTTTTCCATCAAGTTGAAGAAATAATGTTGAAAAAACGATTTCTTAAATTTAAATAAAACTTTTTTCTTAGTGCAGCACTGTGCCTTTTCAAAGAGGACGCATTGTCTGTGAATTAAACTTCAGTTTGGATTGAATTACTATTACTATTTTAGAATATAAGTGAAGAAAATGAAAAATATTTCAATATTTCATTTCTAAATAACCATATTTTCAGAATTTTATTTCTTGAAAAATCTGCATAGCATGCGACCAACAATAAATTTTATTGAACACGCAATTCTGATAGTATACAAATGTATAAATGAATAGAACACTCTAATGCTTCTATTAAGGGGAAAACTTAGCTTTCCACTCGCTGGCTGGCTCTTACATCTTTTTCTACTTACATTGCCTTTACTTTTGTCAAGTATTTCTAAGCATTCTTTTAAAATATTTTTAGATACGATTGGGACTAACGAGTCGTTCAAAATATTATATAAGACATATTTCTTTCGAGTAGAGACTATAGTTAAATTGAAAGAAATACAAAAATATAAATAGAAAATAGGCGCGTCACATAAATCTTGAACGGTCCCGAGTGTAAAATAATGACTTAGTTACTTCAATTTGCATATTTTCTTTTTTTTTTCAAACGATCTTTAAAGTAATTACTTTATATCTTAAAGAAATATAATAAATTGCCTTTCAAACTTAGATGTCTTCTGATGGCAATTTGAGTCATAAAACATTCTTGATGATGCATTGCATCGCGTAGGTGATCATTTCTCTACTCTATCTTCGTATCATTGCACCCTGTCAACCTCCAGAGTCGGCGAACTTTGTCCTTGATGCCAATAAGCTTTATGCGATTAATAAAAAAGAAACATTTACGATTCATGCTTCGTTACGGCTCGAAGATTTATTTTAATAAATTTCCTCCTCACCGTTTTATCATTAAAAGCATCTAATTTTTAACAGATTATTATGAATATATAACAATAATTTTCGATAACAATAATAAATAATAATACATAAAGTTGTATTGGTCATTTTAAAACAGAGCTTCATCTGAATCTGACTCGAAAATTGGATGGTACGCCTGAATAGATATATTGCGAAACATTTTAAATCGATGATTATTATTGCGGAAATCTGAATTATCCAGGTAATAATGCGTCCATAGAATGTATGTTATATTATGCACATCACAATGGTCTACGGTAAGGCGCTTTCACTATCTACATCTTGCAATCAATATCTTATCGTGTAAATTGAAAAGATTGTCATTCTTCCCTAATAATAATGCATCGAGTAAACAAGCCTATATATGATTGCGCCATTGCAACGCAATAAAATATTAACTTATATTACCAAACATATTTACCATTTATAGAAAGCATTTTTTAAAGTACGCTTGGAAAAATATTTTCGAAAATTTCCCTGATAACATATTTTGCATGCAAAAGTCTTTTATTTTGACAGATTTGTGTAAAGTTTGTGCAAGGCTGCGTCCGTCATTACATGCAAAATTTATTCAAATCTGGCGCGAAATTTGAAATTAATTTCAATGCAATAAACAGAAATATTTTTTATCAACTTCATAAATTTATTACTTAATATTCAATAATATATTATATTATATTATAATATAATATAATAATACATCCAATCCAAATATTCAATATTTAAAGCTTTTTTTCGATATATTCTGTGAAACTTTGACGAATAATGAAATTTATGAAAAATATGTTTCTATAAAATGTCAAAGTTCATTTATTATAGAAAAAAAAAATTGAAAACAAAGTTAATTTACTTTTAAAAATCACGAAGAATTACTTAGAAATACAAGCAAATTTTGTACGAAATTTATGCAAAATGGCGGACGCAACCTTGCACTTATTACATACAAATTTTATGCAAACGATTTGCTCCAATTTCAAACAAAATTTTTGTTAGACGTGCTTTCAAGGTATTACTCGTACTATAGAAATATCAATAAAGTCCCTTTTTGTCAAAACTCGACTTTTTATTCCAAAAAATATTTATTTTTCCAACAGGCATGAATTTGGCTCTTTATCATGTTTGTAAAGCGGGGAAAAATTGCCATTTTGCTCAGTGATGAGTAGTGGGACTGAAAACAGTCCCTGTTACACTTCCGCCTTTATTTTTACTCCTAGAGACTGTTTTTACTCCTGATAATTTTGCTCCTTCTTATATGGAAAATAAACTCGCAAATATTTGACATAATTTTTATAGTACAAAATCATTATTTAACCTAATTATTATTTATCCAAATTATCATTTGTCATAATTCAATACTTCCGAATCACTATTTGACTTAGATCCCACGTCACCGAATTGTCATGTTACATAAAAACCATTTGACCTAAGACATATCCGGCCGAATAATAATGGCGGGAGATTCCAATTCAGCCAATCTAAATTTTGAATTTAAATTATTATTTCTGATTGGCTATTTGACTTTGACGCCGTTATTCTTCTGTCGGATGTGTTTTGGTTCAAAAGCTTTTTATATAAGATAACAATTTGGTGAATTGAGAAACACGTGAAATAGTGATTCAGAGATATCAAAATTATGACAAATGATAATTCGAAATAATAAAAATTAGATTGACTAATGATTTAAAAAAATATAAACATTGGGAAAATTTTAAAATTTAACTTTAAAACAGAGTAGCGCGCTCTTGTTCTCGTATTATTATTTGTCTTTGTGATTATATTTGATCATTTGTGGAACCAAGTATTAATGATTAATTGAAGTTTTTAATAATGACATGATGTGAAGGTAATTGAGTGTAATCTTTAAGTAGCGCGCTCTTGTTCTCGTATTATTATTTGTCTTTATGATTATATTTGATTATTTGTGGTACCAAGTATTAATGATTAATTGAAGTTTTTAATAATGACATGATGTGAAGGTAATTGAGTGTAATCTTTAAGATATGACATTTTGAATATGAAAAAGATATAAATTACAACAATAGAAATTATACTGAAGTACAGAATACACGGAGAAATCGAAGTTTACAATTTTTGCTAAACTACGCTTCAATTTAAGGAAAAACGTATCATAGCGAGAATTGAACTTTAAAAAAATTGTATGATAATTTACTGTAGGTTGTGTCGAACTTAGGTGCACTTCCGAAAATCACTTACCTCCGATTAATTTGAAACTCACTATTCCCACGTATTTTGAGGCGCTGATTACGAATATGATGATGAAAATAACCCCAAATTTGATTTTGAAGGTCAGAAATAAAAAAGAATATTTTTAACAAGTTTTTTCATTTTATGTCGATAAATATTAATTTAAGCAAAAAATATTTCCCACAAAAGTTATATTGGATGAAAAGATCTATCTTTAACGTTCCACACATTTTTGCCATGAAACCATTATTTTTCGAGAAAAATGAGATTAAATGGAGTCAAACAGAGAGGCACACGATGAGGAGTTTTTCTCAATTCAAATCATCCCCTATTAAATGGAATCAAACCCACAATATAATATGAATATCAGGTTATGTGATAAATCGAAAATGTAAAAATTACAGCACCTCTTATATGAATTTCGGTAAAATAAATTTTATGAAATATAGAATTTAAGGAATATTCATGCGCCCCTATACTATTATATTTTTTTGTGTACAAATACCGTTTGTGTTAGGAATAAGTACAAAATGTCTTTTTCATGAAATTGAAAATTGAAAAGCTTATTGTCCCTGCTAAAAAGAAAACTTACTTATTTCTATCGAAATGAAAAAAATATTTTTCACCACACTTATTTGCAGGATTTCTCATATTTTGGCATTGTCTGGGTTATAAATATACAGCGACGTTGGCGGACAAACGAGAGCACCTTGTAAAAGAGGGAGTAAAGGAGAGAGTGGTCGAAGAGGGGTTGAAGAGCCAGAGGGAGGAACTTGAATAAGGAGAGAAATATAAAATGAGAAAGATGAAGCGAGAAACTAAAGAGGGGTTTGAAGGGAGTGAATCGTCGAGAGGGTGCGAGGAAGAGGGAAAAGGTATATGCGATGTTGGTGAGGGATGAAGGGGAGGAAGAGGAAACGAGGAAAGCTCTATCGATCGTTAAGTCTGTAGGCCGTCTGCCTCGTGAACGCATAATACATAGAGAATACTCTATATAGTTATAGAAAATATAATATATAGTACAAAGTCAAATTCTTGCAACTCTTCATCGGCGGAAAACATACAAGTAACCCTGAGAATTTTCTTTTTGCGCATTTTCCAATATTGTTATTATTGGACTTTGTTGCCAGGGATTCCACGCTATAAATAGACTATAATATTATTCAACAATATTTATTTAAGGCCATGGATCAATTGGATCACGTGACTAAATTATACATTTATTCGTTTATTTAAGATAACTTTTTTAATTTACAAAGTATCTTTCTCAAAATTTAGAAAACGTAACAAAGGACAATAAAGCACATCTGTTGACTTCATTTTAGTAAAACTTTTGTAAAAAATTCGAAAATTTATCGACAATTACAATTAAGTCCATGGATCAATCGGACCACGTGACTAAATTATACATTTATTCGTTCATGTAAGATAACTTTTTAATTTACAAAGTATTTTTCTGAAAATGTGGAAAACGCAACAAAAGACAATAAAGCACATCTGTTGACTTCATTTTAGTAAAACTTTTGTAAAAAATTCGAAAATTTATCGACAATTACAATTAAGTCCATGGATCAATCGGACCACGTGACTAAATTATACATTTATTCGTTCATGTAAGATAACTTTTTAATTTACAAAGTATTTTTCTGAAAATGTGGAAAACGCAACAAAAGACAATAAAGAACGTTTTTTAACTTCCTTTTAGTCAAAATTTAGAAAAAAATCGAAAACATATCGACAATTACAATTAAGTCCATGGATCAATCGGACCACGTGACTAAATTATACATTTATTCGTTCATGTAAGATAACTTTTTAATTTACAAAGTATTTTTCTGAAAATGTGGAAAACGCAACAAAAGACAATAAAGAACGTTTTTTAACTTCCTTTTAGTCAAAATTTAGAAAAAAATCGAAAACATATCGACAATTACAGTTAAGTGTAAAATTGTTTGCGAAATTTTCACTCAAACGAAGTTGAAAGACGTTCTTCATAGTTTTTTGTTGCATTTTCTAAATTTCCAGAAAGACATTCTGTAAAATAATAGCCATTTGTTTTCCCTCGAATGAATTGTACTTTTACTATTTATTGATATTTGGAGGATAATAACTTTAGATGCTGAGTGCACTAAATTTTTTTCTTGTATTTATACCTGTATGCAAAAAAGAAATTAATCATAAAATCGAGAATAGTGAAGTGAAGATTAATATAATTGTAGGTATGAAACTGAATTTCTTTTGTTAAGAAAAAAATGCTTATACACACATATTTCTCACTTGTGAAATTCCAATCATGTCAAATTCTCTTAGGATGATGTACTCGAGTCTCGTGGACTATGAGCGATATTTCTGGCACGAAGATGAGATTGGTCTGGACTCATTTTCATCATTTCTATAGATCAAGCATAACGTTAGTGTTTATATTGTCGGTCAGAGGCCTAGGTCGGGATTCTAGCAGCTGTCTTCAGTTTTGCACGATTTCATAGCTACGCCCCTTTCTGGGATCAAGGCCGCGCGAATTCAAATTTTTTTATTCGCACTGTTTTAGAAGATTCTCCATTATTGCATTTTAAAATTACCGAACATATCTTTTTACTAATTAAAGTAAATAATTGTAATTTTGCAGTGCACTTTTTGTTTCATACAATATTTGATTATTTGATTTGATAAAAATTTGGATTGAAAGTTGTTTACACGGCTTTGTAAAAATAAAAGGAATATTATGCTTGGAGTGCGACGTAACTGCGTCATAAGGAAGGGGGGAATGAAAAGAGAAAGATGCTGGAAGTTTGAAAGCGTGAGGGAGAGGGAACAAATAATGCGGAGCAAGAGGGAAATAGAAGCAGCAAAAGCTTCAAGGCTGGCGACACACTGGCACCGGGTGCAGCAGCCGAAATTTAGTCCAAAATACGGTTACTTGGTAACCCGGTGCCTGGGGACAACTGATATACAATCAGATATTGATCGGTTGTTGCAAGCTGGGCCACAGCTGGCCGGGCTTCCAACCCCGATGCAATTTTGCACTGTCTCCTCATAATCAACTGCTTTACAGTGTGCTCCCTAAACTCCTTTATGAATAAGTCTATGTGCTGCGTATTTCTTCACTACTTCAGTTCACACAATCTTCTCATTGTCAAAAGCAATTCAATACAAATTCATCTTTAACTCACAGGGACTCTCAGACAAGCTCTTGTTTCTTTCAAACACCACCTCATATATTCTCAATTGCTAAATATTCTTTTCTTATCGTTGTCAATTTTTCCGTCTTTGGAAAAGTTTTTTTCAAGGTAGTTTTTACCTCCCAAGTGAAAAAAGTAGAGAAATTTTGCAGAATTTGTACAGAAAAATGAACAGAAATTTTTTGAAATAATTATGTTGAAAGTAAATTTTAGTGAATTCGATTTTAATGAATTTTGATATTTCGCTGCTGTGCCCAAAACTTCTGAACCAACTTGCACAAAATTTTAATGAAAAATTGATGCTTTCAGATAAAAGTTTAGTTAATTTGACAAAAATTTTGTTTCATCAGCTAAATAAGTGCTTTGATATGAAACTAACCAAAGGTTTGGTTGATTAAACTAAATATTTGTTTGTTTCAACCGATAGTTTTTGTAGATTAAATAATTTGGTATGTTTAACGAAAATTTCTTTAGGAATTAGTAAACATTTTGTTGAATTAACCACAAACTACTTGAAATCAATAAATCGCCAAATTATATGAATTATAAAAAATTGTTGAATTCTTGTTGTTTTGGCATGGAGTCAGTTTTTTCTTTCTCTTTCTTAAAAATTTTTTTTATCAAGAAATGAAAAAACAGACCCCATGTCAAAACAACAAGAATTCAACACTTTTTTAATTGTTGGGTTATTAAATTATAGACATTTTTTCAAATATGTCACGTCAGAATATATAAATTATGTTTTTATAGATTTCAGATTCAAATATGATACAAATGACTTAGAATTTAATACAAAATTCTTAACTTTCATAAAATACTATAATACTAAAAATATATAAATAAAATACTGCTCGAATTCAGGGCGAGGCAGATTTTTCCCCCTTCGTCAATCATTTTTTTTTAAATAACCGTAAATTTTTCAATTTAAAAGCTATAAATCCCCGACGTAAAAATGCGTTGAATAATATCTTCAATAAATGGCAATAAAAAAAAGCTACTACTCAAAATTCTTAAAAAATGTATTAAGATATTCTTGTTACAAAAAATCAAATACATTAAAATTATGAAAGTTTAAACTTAAATAAGAATGATACCCTTAGAAAAATATTTGGCTAATCCAACCAAAATTTATTTTAATCAATTCAAGAATTTTCTCAAAATAAGGTTGACCTAATTTTGGGTTAATTCTACCAAAGAATCTGTTTGATGTAACCAAAGATCTTGATTCATACAACAAAATAGTTTTCTTAGATCAAGTAAATTTTTTCGGTGTGTGAATTTAAAAATTGCTTCACTTAGATTTTTCCAAAAGTATTCCAAATTTGAAAACTAAAGAATTTAATTAGTGGGGAATTATTCATCAATATATTCAGATTTCTTATGTTAAAAAAGTGATTATAAATGCATTATTGGAGATAATGACTACGGTTGTTATTATTGACTATATTTAGTTCAATGGAAGCTACTTGGAGTTTTCATGAACACGACTGAGTAGTTATGCAAGGAGGTCAGTCGCGTCTGGCGTGTCTACTCTACTGCGTCTGTTAGTGTCAGTGTGCATCCCTTTGGGACAGTATGCACACGAAGACAGGCATGCCAACTTTAAAACTTGATGGATTAGTGTGCGTAAGCAGAGCTTTATGCAAAGCTGCTGGTCGATACCAAATGGCTACCCTTGCTGGCTTCAGCTTTTGCTACCTGGTGCTTTCGTCGTCGCAGTAAAGCTTCTTCATCCTGAAACTAGATCTATTCCACAATTTATACGCATTTCACCCAAAAAACCCAATTTTTAGTAAAAAACAAAAATATTATATTTTTCTCTACATTTACATTTTAGATTCAAAGGACCAACATTTTTATAAAATATGATTAAAAAATGTTGATAATTTCGATTTACATAATTTTTTTTAAAATCCGAGATTCATATTAAATTTAACATTAATTCTACTTATTTTCAATGCTGATTTCAGCTGAGAATATCAATGGAAACGTAGTCGAAAGTCTTTATCCAATCATCAGGAGGATATTAAGCTCAAAATTGCAGTTATCATTCATTAAAAGTTTGCTGAAAAAAAAGATTTGATCAAATGGAATAAAATAATTTCTTTGAAGGCTTTTTTCATTCAAACAGAAGATTTATTTATATTGAATAACATTTGTTTAATTCAAACAAAATATCTTTGGGCCAAATAAATATTTGTTTAAATCAAATAAATCTTTTTTCAAAACAAAGAAATTAATACATTAATATATGCTAAAAGATATAATTTGTTTGTTTTAAGGCAGAAATTTATTATTATAAATTTTTATTATTATTGAAGGGCTATTTTGAAAGAGGAAAGGTTAATTGCCATGAAAAAAATTTGAAATACAGAAAAATAATGTTAATAATATATTTTATTTTTTCCCTAAATTTTTTTCTTATCGCTTCTTACCAAATTTTAAAAATTTATGCGATTTTAGTAAATTACAAATTACTTTTTCAAGAAAAAGATTCCCTACAACTTAACCATTTCCAATTTTCGAAAATGAATAAATTATTATCAAATTCAGCAATTTGTTTATAAAAATTTATTTTTGGACAATGCTTTTTAATGTTTTCAACCATTAAAGAATTTATTTTTAAAAATCAGAAACGGTGAAGTTATGGGAAATCTTTTCTCTGAAAAAATGATTCATGATTTATTAGAATCGCATAATTTTTTAAAATTTGGTAAGAAGCAATAAGAAAAAAAATTGGGTCCAAAATAAAATTTATTAATAAAATTATTTTTCTGTGTTGTAAATTTTTTGTTTGTAAAATAATCTTTTCTCTTTCAAAATAGCCCTTCAATAATAATATTGCTTTTCTTGAAAGCCAAATTATCTATTTTTGCCTGAGGTCTAATTTTCGTGGATGAAAACTACCTTAAGACAAAGGATGTCTTTCAAACAAATAATTTTCTTTGATTCAATCGATATTTTTTTCTGAGTGTTATTACGGGAAGCTCATTAATAAAAGACAACAAGTTCAATGGTATATATTTCCAGGGACGTGATTTTGATTTAGTCATTCTATGGTAATTATACGCTTGACTCGCTACCCTTAGCTTCAATGATTTTGGAATCTCAATCATCACGTTTCCGGGAATAAATAACAAACCCCCTTATATATCAATGAGATTAACGTCACAACGAGGATGGTAAATGCACGAGGAAATCCGAATTTACCATTTTTGCTGAACTATGTTTTAATTTAGGGAAAAACGTGTCATAATGAGAATTTTTACCAGCGAAATACTGAACTTTAGAATAGAATTTTCAGTCCGCTAGGAATAATTAACATTAAGCCTTAATTTTCCCTAGATTCCTAATATTTTTTAGAATTATCAATAGATAACTAGATGAAACTTTATTTGTCTCCTATTTGTTTCAAGTTCACTGATTTTGCACACCTTTAAAATTTCTAAGAGCCTCTCTTTTGTTTTTTGTTATTTTTGATTGATAAATATCAAAGGGCGAAATCGTATTAAATTTCAAGACTAAGGCTTGAAAAAGATACAGATAATACTTGAAGACTGATAATATATTTGTACAGATCTTACTGTTCGATAAGAAGTATACAAAGACATGAAGTTCCACATCTAACAACTTCCTGGAAGCGCTCCTAAGAGAGATGAAATTCCATTTCAAAATTCTAAGAGAAACTTACAAAAAATGTAACACGAGGCGAGTAATTTTATATAACTTTGGCAAGTGGAAGGAACATTTTCATTTATAAACTCAGCAGAAACTACCCTTAGAGAGATTTGAATTATTCCCGTATTTTCAAAACTCTGAGGGTAGTTTCCATAGATTTAATGAGCTACAATTTTCTCTCTAGAAACCTCGAAATTTCTTATACTTTTCGTTAACCATACCAGATGTGTCGGTTGCATTTATAAACAAAATTTGTTCTACAGAAAGTGTTTTTTACAGAAAATACAAAAATTTAGTTTAATCGGGAACCCAAATTCGGAAGACATTCTCCGATTCTGGTTTCTAATTAAAACAGATCTTTATATTTTATTTTTAAATTTTGTTGATAAATGAAACCAACTCTAACACATCACTCAATGAGTTTGTAGGATGACATATAGATGGCGCCACTATTGAAAAATCCATATGATTTTTAAGAAGTACCAACCTTCAAACGATACGTGTCCAAATTTCATGACAATCCAGACAATCTGACGTTTATTTCACAAGTTACAGTGGTTTTAGTGACGCTACTTTTGTAATTTTCAAAACAATTGAAAAATCTGAATTTCGTGTTTTGATAAAGCATTGCTTTTTAATAGGGTAAAATACCGTTCAAGCAAAGCAATGGCTTGACAATTGTTATCCGGACTGCCCGTGCGGAAATTGCCTTACTTTGCCTTATTTAAAAAAAGGGTCAGACCAGGCTATCTGATCAAAAAAGTTATGTAACGGCCCTGATAAGGTTCGTATACGGCCCAAATAAGCTCCCCATATTATTAACTATGGCAGCCTGAAGTATACCGTATTTACGGTACCCGTGCGGCCCTGACAGGACACGGATAAGGTCAACTCTGTTGGTGATCAGAATCTACTGTTTGCTGCTGCCGTTTATTTTGATTTTCGCTTCTCTTTGACTCTTTCATAACCTTTTCAAACCTGCCTAGATTCGTAAAAATAACAAGATTTTTCTGAATATGCGTTTAAAATAGTTAATTATACTGATTTAGTGGGATTCTTTCGATGCAGAAAAATTTCAAATTTTGAAATTGCAAAAAATTTTCCAACTTGTTTCTTGACATCAAAATGTAAAAAGTTATATACTATGTAAATTATTACTAACGTACTGTAAAAATGTATACTTCTAAAGTATACAACTTTTTATCAGATAATTTTTTTGATAAAAAAGTTTTTTCCAAGTTTCATACAAAAATACTGTCTTTTATAGAAATTTAATTCAGTCATTACAAGTGGAAAAATTTCAAACTTATAACTGATTAAAATACCTGATCCAAAAAGATTGCTTATTAACAGGGTACAGAACCATTTTATACGGCCTTTGCAGCAGTAGCTTATAACCGAGATTTTTTTCGGAATATGGTAAGCGAGAATAGCCAAGAGGCTTTAGGCGTTAGGAATGCGTTTAGTTATGTAGATAATATAGGTAGGTTAGAGGGTTCGAATCCAAAAGCAAATATGAAATTTTTAATTCAAGCGTGCGATTACAAATAATGTATCATTGTGTAATTAAATATCTGAACATAAACAACGTATTATTATATAATAATGTATGTGTCCATTTTTCCATTGAAAGTTCTTCCCTCTTTACAGCAACAAACCTCCAGCCCCCTTTCTCTCTCTTGTTCTATTCCATTTATTCAAACGAAAATATTAACTTTGCTGCTTGAAAACCTTATTTATTTCCACGAAATAGTATAAGGAGCTCCAACTCTGATATAAGGATCGCCCCCATTTTTCCGAATCCATTTCCTATAACATTCCATATAACGTATTCCAGCGCCTCTTGCGGAAAACCGTTATAAGATAGGTTGTAGGGTTTTCAAAATGGTCATCAGTGGCTTACGTTCGTCAGTTGTGTTTCCGGGAATCATTTCTTTCCAATAATACAGCATTTCCATCTGCTTAAAAAAAAACTAACAGTTAAGGTTTATTTTTTGTCTACATTTCCACTTATACAAAAAAGGACTTCATGTTCACTATAAACATAGAGTAACATTAATTGGCAAAATGATAATAAGCTAATAATGTTTGGATTTATACACTGACCCCTATTATTACAGGTACACTTAATATTTTCATATACAGACCGTTTTGGGCGAAAAGAAATGACGCTTTTCCAAGTCATCCTTTTCTCTCCGCACCCCACGCAACGATTTGTATTTACATACAAAGCAACAACTTGATATCGTTATCCTTGAAAAATCAAATACTAACATATATTGTCGAGCATGTAATACAACTTACACGACTTCCTCGCATTCAATATTACTCACTTTTATGATTGCACAAAACTTTTAAAAAACCATTTTGAAAACCCCCACAACCTATGTTATAACGGTTTTCCGCAAGAGGCACTACAGTACGCTATATGAAGTTCTATAGGATATGGGTTCGGAAAAATAGGCATACAATTTCCTGAAGCTGTCCATAGAGTTGGAGCTCCTTATACTACTTCGTGTTCATTTCTAAGGCACAAGAAAGGTTACCTGATATGGACAGTCTAAGGTTGTTCACATACGGCCCTTTTCATGCCGAACGTGACGAAACACCATCAGGGCCTAATAGGATTTCCTTATCCGGGCCGTAAATAAAATAAGGCAACCTTATCAGGGCCTGCTAGTGCCCTGGTTTCAATTTCTACACGGGTGCACAGAGAGAAAATCCATGCTTTTGGTGTATGGTACCGACTCCTACTTTTCAAGTTAGCACAAAATCGAACTTCTGATGTAAAGTAAACAATCATATTACATTAGTATGAATATGCACTCATTCCGTGCTTTTAACGCATGTACTAAAGTGTGATCAAATTGGAGGTACTTTTTCCAATAGGGTTTTATTGACATGTCACGCGTGACTACTGTCAAACTAAATACACAATTTTATTCAGTTTTTATTGACATTTCATTATGAAAAGACTTACGCCTCAACAACGTTTACAAATCGTACAATTATATTACGAAAATGGACGCTCTGTGACAAGTGTTTATCGCGCGCTCAGGCCAATTTATGGTGTACATAATCGTCCTACCGAACGCACTATTCGGCATACCATCGGCAAACTCGAGAATAATTTAATATTATTGGATGATACTCGACCGATTAGACCACGTACAGGCCGAACTGTAGAGAATATTGCGGCTGTAAATGAGAGTTTTGCCTAAAACCCGGAAGAATCGATTCGGCGCCGATCTCAACAACTTGGCCTATCTTATGGCACTACTTGGGCGATTTTTAATGCCGGAAATTGAAGCCCGTAATCTCCACGACATTTGGTTCCAACAAGACGACGCTACATGTCATACAGCCCGTGAAACAATGGATTTACTGCGTAGTCGTTTCGGTGAGCAAATTATTTCTCGTCTCGGACCGGTGGATTGGCCTCCAAGATCGTGTGATATCACACCTTTGGACTTTTATTTGTGGGGGTATGTAAAGTCTAAATATTTTGTGGATAAACCAGCTACTATTGAGGCATTGGAAGCCAACATTACTGAAGTTATTAGCGAGATACCGACCGAAGTCCTCGAGCGTGTCATTCAAAATTGGTGTTTACGGATGGACGAATTAAAGCGCAGTTGCGGCCAACATTTGAAAGGGGTTATCTTTAAAAAATAAATGTCGTGAATGGTTCTACACAAAAATAAAAAAGATTGTCTTATCAATTTGAATTTTCGTTGTTTTATTTCAATTTAAAATCCTATACCTCTAAATTGATCACCCTTTACATGATTTGAAGTAAGAACTACACGTAACAGAAGCACAAATGCTTCTGGGTTAGAGATGAGTGTGCGTTTATACTAAGAGTACCGAGCGATTCAAGTAACATCTTTATGCTATCGAAGTTAAATTAAGTTCGAACTTTAAATTCATTCGTTCTTCATACACCAAACGCATGGATTTTTTCTCAGTGTGGAGAAGTGGTTTGCTGATTTTAAACTTGGCCGTGCAAACACCGATGATGCTGAACGCTCTGGTCGCCCAAGTTCGGCAGTTGTTCTAGAAAACATAAAAAAAGCCCACCAAATGGTTTTGGCCGATCGTAAATTCAAGTTGCGAGAGGTAGCTGACACCTTAAAGATATCAAAAGGCAGTGTATTCACCATTTTGCATTAACATTTGAGCATGAGAAAGCTCTGTTCGAAATGGGTATCGCGTTTGCTTACAGTCGATCAAAAACAACAACGCGTCGACGATTCAGAGCGTTCTTTGGAGCCGTTTCAGCAAAATAAACAGGATTTTTTCATCGTACCTCAATCAGAAATTCAACTTTCGATACCTGTGAAGCGAGTCGAACATCAAGTTTTCTATCCTTAGCAAGAAAATTCAATTTTTGACCCGCTTCACAGGCATCGAAATTCGAATTCCAATTATCGATATGATAAAAAATTGTATGCATGCGACTCATGTCGAGACAATGATTTCACTTGTGTGATATCTGCCCTCGCTTCGCTCGGGAAGCTAACTTCACACTCTTGAAATCGTTGCCTTTTGACCCTCGTCACGCAATATACTATTTCATGAGGTATGTGACAATGGATGAAACATGGATCCATCACTACACTCCAGAGTCAAATCGGCAGTCAGCTGAGTGGACAGCAAAGGGTGAAAACCGTCCAAAGAGACCAAAAACGCAAACGTCATCGATTACCTTGAGAAAGGAAGAACCATCAATAGCAAATATTATATGGCGTTATTGGTGCGTTTGAAGGAAGAAATTGCGAAAAAACGACCCCAAATGAAGAAGAAAAAAGTGCTCTTGTACCAAAATAATGCACCCTGGCACAAATCTATCACAACAATGGCAAAATGGCTTGAATTGCATTATGAATTACTTCCCCATCCACCGTATTCTACGAATCTGGCTTCCAGCGACTTGTACCTCTTTGCAGACCTAAAAAGAATGCTCCAGGGAAAGAGATTTGGCTCCGATGAAGAAGTGATTGTTGAAACTGAAGCGTATTTTAAGGGAGTTACTCAGGATGAAGAATTAACGAACAGGAAAATCTTAAACTTTGCAGAGCGTTAGAATCTAATTAAAAAATTATCCGTACGAAATTTCAAGGTCTGAGATGGGTTTTTTAGTGAGATATTCATATTTCTATTTTGCGCCTCTCTAGTTGATTCAACATGGGCTCTTATGAGAAATCGCGGAGTTTATCGTGTATTATCATTGATATCTTTTCAACTGACGAACAGATCATAACGGGATTTGAACAGTAGAAAAACAAGATGTTCAGGAATAGTTATTAACTTTAATAACATTCAAAGGTGGGTTCAAAAAGTAATAAAAAATACGATGAAGATTGGAAATTGCTGTGATTTTGGTCTTTAGTTAGGCATGTGGCAACGTCGCATTCGTAGGTTATGTGCGCGAAATTTGAAATGTATGCGTTATATCTATTCAGCAGCTCGTACCAACTGGCGATTAAAATTTGTTATGAAAATCATGTATTTAATAAATGAAATATAACATATTAATTATTAGTATGATAAATAAACGAATTAAGTACATACAAACAACTTTATTTACATAGATATCATAATACGTAGTATGTAAAATCTTTCTCAATGACATACTAAATTTGTCTTATTTTCGCAGTCTTGAATCGATATAACAATTTTTCAATACATATCTATTATCATCACAATCGTTCATTAATTATTATTTAGAATATTTGATACATATACAATAAATATATACCAACTAAACTAAAGTAAATTAGTATTTTGTTTTCAGATAATCACAGATGTTATTTTTAACCTTCCTTTTATTTGTCACACGAATTTTCCCGTTTTTATCAGCACCAAATAAACGAGATAATCCATCAAAACCATGTTCTTTGTATGCATCGATAACCATAGCTACCGTGATGCCAGAGGCAATCATTTTTTTCCTCATTTGGACGGATGTGCAGCTTTTTAATTCTTTGTATAATTTCATGTCTGAGAAACATTTCTTAGATACTGACGTGACCATATGTGCGACTGTACACCTGTGCGCACACGAACAAACAAGATGCGACGTTGCCAGATCAAGTACTACTGTAGTCAACCTGTGTGTTTAACCCTGTTTTGACTAGGTGGGTAGGTGAGTAACTCCCTTAAGTCCAAAGATAAATCGTTCTACAAAAAAGACATCGAAATTGAGTATAAGTTTAAAAACTTCACAGATGTTATATATCGACAAGCAACTTAATTTATAAGTTTTCGAGTTTTGAGCAAGACAATTTTTTGTATCTATTGCAGTCTTAAAGTGACGAATGTTATTTATGAGCGTACGGGATATTTTAAGCTTGAAAGGCGGATTCAGGAGAAGACCAGTCTCAGTATGAACTGTTCGGAAAAACACAATAAGATGTTAAAAAAGGAGTCAGTGCGATTCACTTCCTTTATAACTTGTGTCCACGTGGTGATAGGCCTACGCAGCTATGCGACTTAAGGGTTGGCGTAGACTGCTCAGCGTTAGAAAATTCGTGTCACAAACAGATTTCACCCCACCTACATATTTTCAGTGACTTGGTGATTACCACGGCAGTTTACAAATTGTCAAAAACTACTAGTCTTAGCTTGGCTACGCAAACGAAAGGGTCAACTGAGATTTACATCTCCGGACACAGTTCCGACAACAAATTGTATTTCCGACAACAAAATTGTATATTAGTAGAGATTATTAAACCATAGAACTTTATACACAGAATCCTGCACGCAAAAAAATGTGTGGCTGGTACAAAGAAACATATCGCTGTTCCAGCTATATTATTGAATATCCTAACCATAAATATGGCTGATATAACCTAAAAAATCCTTGTGACAGCTATTCATTTTTTTCCGTGTGTTATTTATTTATGAATTCAAGATTCAACAGTTAGAAAACCGTTGGGATGAATGTATCACTCTTGAAGGAGATTATGTTGATGAATGATGTCGAATTTTGCCTAAAAGTTGTTGTTTTATTAGTCATCTTACGATCTTAGGGAGTGATTTACCCAATATCTCTTATTTTGACTACTCCGTCTTAAAATTTTCTTAAAGCCTTTCATCCCTTTGAAACTATTGCTTCTGCGAAGTCTGACATTTATTTCTATCTTTCTCAAAATAAAGGCAACGATTTGGGCTTTAATTTAAAAAAAAAAAGGTTCATTGCCTCTATTTCTATTCTTGGCATGAAGAAATAAAAAGTGGTATATATAAGGTGACATAATTGTAGACATTTGTTTTAGACTACTATTAGGTACTCATCGTTTTGTAAGCCAATGCTTTCGTTCGCTTGCAATCGCAATCATGACTTCTATTTATACTGACAAGCATAAAGGTTGCGGAGGTTACCATCAACTACAAACACAACAGATTACAATGCTGCGTAGTGACCTCTCTTGCACATTGGCTGATCGTCAGGTAATGCAATTCGTTACGCTCATACACTTAAGAGGACTTACCTACAACTTCAGGTAAAATATTTACGATCTTGTAAGAACTTCACTTTTAAAGTCATGGATCAACCAGATCAAGTGATCAAATTCCTGTAAAAGTTCGTGTAAAATAATTTTTTTATTTTACAAAATGTCTTTCTAGAAATTTGAAAAATACAAGAGAAAACGGTAAAGAACGTCTGTCAACTTCATTTGAGTGAACATTTTGCAAAAAGTTTTACAGTTATCTATAATTGCCGATAAGTTTTCGAATTTCTTCTGATGTCGAAATACAGAAAAGTTCGTAACACTTTGGTCGCGCTTTGATGCGCGCAATTGTTACACACAGTAGAAAATGGTCAAAAATTGGTAACAGCTATCAGACGATTTTGGCTTGAATTTAGCCACCTAATATATAAGCGCATTAGTCTGTCCTTTTCTAATGGTCTATTTTTTGTAATATCATAAAATCTCCCGAATTTTAAACTTTAATTAAAGTTTATTTTTTATATTATTATTTTATTTCGAATGGTATTTTAAAAAATTAAAAATATACATTGTATTAAAAAATAATTCAATTAAAATTTGTAAATATTTTTTGCGTAGAAAATCACAACCTTTTTTCACATAATTTGTCTGGAAAATGGGATTTAGTTTTTTTTTTCAAGTTTCAAAATACTGTAATTTTCCTAATTTTTGTTTGATTAAAAAATTTGATGAGGAGAATTTATAGAGCTTTTTCGAAATTTTGGTGAGATCTGGCTGATTAACGAATTTTTCCTTTATTTTTTATCCCAGATAAAGTGTACCAAAGTAACAGGATTTAAGAAACCCTTTCTCAGATTTAGGAGAATTATGAAACGAGGACATTCGTTGTAAAAAGTGGAAGTAAAATTTTACATAATCATAAAAATTAACAAGTTTACAAGATTGTAAAAAATCAATGCAACAAATTTCTGTCACAGAAAATGAACTTTAAGTGATTAAATATAAAAAATAAATGAAGATAAAATGAGCATTGTTTTAAACATGACACAGTATAGTAATCATGTAAGAATCTTGAAATTTTTTTATTCACTCGGGGCTCTTTTTAATGCACTTGAAACACATGACAAGCGATGCTCACGACAGGTTCCATTAACGTCATCGTACAAAATGTCAGGGTTGAGTTGCACAACATCTAGTCATTACCTCACAGACATGTAAACGTAGTTTGATGGTACGTACATAACACGGTTTCAAGACCTGAAAGCTACTGACAATCGGCTATGTATGAACAATGTAACGTGCGTCTTTTGAAAGTTCATATTGATCAATCACCTGGAAAACCTGCCTCAAGGTGTCATCGATCCAGTAAACCCTGCACCTAGAGCAATTATTTTTAGAATATCAATGCACGAACATAATAAATCCAAACTAAATTATTAAACAATTCTCCATACACAATCGTTTATATAACGTTTGAGACAGCAGGTGAATTCGCATTATACTATAATAATTGCTTTATTTCTCATACATAGACAGTTTTTATAATTAGGATAATTAAAAATCTATCAAACAAAGCTCTTATGTAGTTCTTGGATACGTAGAAATATTAAGTTAATTCGAGACAATGTTGACTGTTTTAATAAAATGTTTGATTCAAATTTTGGTTAAATCTACCAAATTATAAAATCTACAAAAAATTTGTTGAAACATCCAATACTTCAGTTAAATCAAACAAAACTTGGCTTAATTGTATGACTTAAGAGTTTGCATCCTATATTATAAAATTAATTATATAATTTAATTTTTACTCTAGTGAATTTTCATGTCTTTTTTATCGAGGTTCTTTTATTTACAGTAGAACCCCCTTATAACGAATAAATCGGGAATGGCCGTGCTTCCTTATAACGAGCAATAACGAGAAAAGGAGGGGATCCCACCATTGCTTTAAAAACAGTAATGAGATCGTATATTTTCAGCGCATCCCCCCCCCCCCTATAGACGTCGTTTGTTTCACGGTTTTCAACTGTTTTCGTCCACCCGTACAATGTAGCAATAGAATTCGATCGGTAGAGAGAGTAGGAGGCGGGGCCTCCGCTCGTTATAAGGGGGTCATTTTTTATCTTTATAAGGAGGTACGTTATATGGAGGTTCTACTGTATTTTTAAGTTAATTTTCACGTTTATCTCATATTACCAAAGATTATTTCTAATCGTATTTTATCTCCTGCTATATTCTTGCTACTTTATTTACATATTTTATAAATTTTGGACAATCAGAAGACTTTTTTATGACACAATTAAAAAATAAAATGATTTAAACATTAGACTTCGAATGAGCATTTCTCAGCCTTTTTTGTACTCGTACCTATAGTTTTAGTAAGCTTTATTCACTACCATAATTCATTTTGTCTTCGAAAGAATTCTCATTTGTTTTTATCAAGTTTTTTCTTTTCCTTGTTAAGTAAATTTTGTCATTTTTTCTCACATTATCTTACACTACAATTGTAATATGTTTTATGTTTGCTGTATTCCCCCTACCTCCTTTTTGACATTTATGTACTCGCATCTACATTTTCAGTTACACTTATACATAAATACGGCCTAGTTTTTTTAGCTTAGGTGCTTTGAACCCTCCATTACCAAACTTAAAAATTGTTACACTGTCACCTTTGGTTTTGAAAAGTGATTATTGAATGAGTATTCTATTTGAACATTTTTTATTGCTACAAAAAGCTTCAGGAATAATTCGTGGAAAGGTATTCAAACGGACCAGACTGTGTGAAGCGTAAATTAGAAGTTATTTCGAAAAAACTGACGCAAAAAAAGGACCCCACTGAGGGAATCCCTCATATGTTTAGTAACGGAGGGTTAAAGTTTATCTGTTAGTATTCAATATTAAGGGGGTCTTCTGTAGTAACATTCTCAAAAAATCGATTTTTTTATTTGCATTTTTTAACAGTTTATCTCAAATGTTATGTATGTAAATGTATGTTTATGTAAATGTTCCACTCCTCCAGATTAAAAAACACTATACGTTTTTCATTTTAGACAAACCGAACTTGAGATATCGTGTGAACCGATGACCCAGATTTTTTGGAAGACCTCTCTTCGCAAGGGTGCAGTGAACAAACCGATGAACATTTTCCCAAGAGAACCATTTCATTTTTTAGTTCAAGGTTTAATAAAACTTTTAGAAAAACCGAATTCAAAAATATTGATAACTTTTTTCACGGTAAAATTCCAAAGAACGCTTCGAGAAATGGTCGTTACTACAGAAGACCCCCTTAATCCTTAAGAATTTTCATGTGTTCTCAAAAAAAAATTTTCTGTATAATTTTATGTAAATTTTCTCATGTTTTTATTTTTTTCACAATACCAAAGTTGTACTAAAAATAAGACTCATGTGTCAATATTTACTAGTTACTTTTTTTCAGATTTTAGAAATAAAGATCACTGATTAATCAGAGTCTGATCCAATCAGAGTCGAAACGTTTGATTAAAATTACTGTTTTTTTCATTTATGGACCCTAAAGCCAATCAGCCAACATTACAAATATTATTAATGCATTTATTTGATTGATCCAGAAAAATTTGGATTGCATCAACCAAATTTCTTTCGGGGTGTGATTAGTTAATTTTCTTTCTATCATTAATTGAAGTAGATCTGCAGAATTGTATATTTCAAAAAGACAAGTTATTATGTTTTGATACATTGAAAAAAGTCTGCACGGAGAATAAAATTCACTTGATCCAAGAGCACAATTGGTTGGCTTTATTCAACAAAGAAATTTACTTGACTCAAGCACGTCCTTTTTGTATTACGTGAATCTTATATAGACTGAGTTCATTTCTTTGTTTAATGGAGCCAACTAATTTTGCTCTTGGACCAAGTAAATTTTATTTTCCCTCTATAAGTAAATAAATAAATAAACGTTTCTAGGTTGGCACTTCTCCCAACTAGATGCATTCATATCATTTATAGATTTTTTTTATAAAGGGGATAGTGTACGATGTACGTCAAGAATAACATTATTGTGATTTAATTAGGATGGTTGAGTTTTAAAATGTTGTCACTTTGACCGGCAATTGAATGACCCAGGCTCGAATCCTGGCACAGTCGAAAGCGTCTCTTTATTTACAGAAGGATTTCAAATTCGATAAATTATTATTATTACTTTTCCTTCTAATTACAGCGCATTTTCATCGGTGGATAGAGCCTTTGCCTTGTGAAAAGGTAATTAAAACAACTTGTCAAACCACAACTACAACTTGAATCGCAATCCAACTCCGAGAAAGAGCGGAATTAATAAAAATTCACCATCCATGTTTCGCGGTAGCAAAAATCTTTTTTTATTATTTTTCTCTATAAATCAATTAACTTTAGATAATTATAAATTCATATTCTGTTCACTTAAATATCTTCTTGAATGAATGAGTTTTTTTCGTCTTATTTAAAGAAGAAACCATTAAATCAATCCTCTCGTTTTTTCATAATTAAATAATATTCTCTACTCTTTATTTGTTCAGTGATATTTGAGAAGGAGATAAAGATAAAGGTTCGATAAGGTAATAATAAATGGTAGGCGGTCGTGCAAAGTGTCGAGACTGATAAAAACAAGACTATTTTTTCACAGTGCTAATTTCGTATTGTTGCAATAATTCACTTTAAGAATTACGTACTTGATATAATAAGTGGAAAACAAATGAGTCGTTGGTCGAGAAAAAGTTATCATTTTAAATTGATTTTGATACGAATGAAAAGTGTACATAAACACATCAAAATAGGAGGTTTAGGTAATTAATGACGACCAATTAATTAATAATTGGTCATATCTTTTGCAAGTGGATTGTACATAATTCTGTACCATAATCGAAATTAAAACAACATTTTGTTTTTCCTATCATTAAGAAAAACCTCAGCAATTATTAAAATCTTGTTTTGCAAAAAATCTAAAATAATTAAAAACATTGAATTTGGTAATTACTCTCTAAATCTGAATCAGTCAAATTTCCACTGATTGAATCAGTGATTTGCTTTTTCACTGATTCATCAGTGAAAAAAATATTTCTCACTGTCAAATCAGTCAATTTTCACTGAAATAATCAGTGCAATTTGACTGATTTACGGTAACCTCTTTTTAGCTATTTGAATCAGTCAAATTTCACTGATAATCAGTAGATTTTGACTGATTCAAATTTAGAGAGTACATACGTGCATAGAATTGCAATTTCAAGTTGATAATCATTTTCACTTATACTCTCAATATATCTGCACTAAAAAAATAACAACATTTATTTAGATCGCTTACCATACTCTATAAAAATAAAATTAAATCTCTCATCTACTCACACTCTTATGAAAAGATATATGATTTTTCCAAGTGAATGCAGCTGATAATATATTTCATGCACGCAAAGTTATTATCGTGGCGCTCCTACCTCCATTCTCGAAAGCGCGATGAAAGTTCAAGGCATCTAATCCCCATCTCACACTTATGAAAGTAACTTCTACCTTTAGATACCTGTTGGACTTGAAGTACGATGTACACGTAACAAGTCGAGTAAATCATTCAAGAACAATATGAATTTTGCAATAATACCCAAATTATCACTGAGGAAACTAAATCATAATTATTGCATTAAACAGAAGCACATAAATAGCAGAGATAACACATTTTTTTACATATCTAACAGATAAATACGAATAGAATTTTCATTAACTATAATAGTTTTAAAATTTAAAAGATTAATAATCAATATATCAATTTTTTAAATTCAGTTGCTAATTCTTGGAATCTTCTAATTTAGTTATAAATTTACGTAAACCGGGTAAGAATTTGCAATAGAATTCGAAACTTAGTATTTTCTCTAAATTTATTAATTTATTCTGTACTATTCGTAGATACTTGTATAATGACGCATACCATTTGAAGTAAAATTTTAAATTATTTAATGGTATTCAAAATTAAAGAAATTCTTTACTCAATACTATTAAGTTGAGATTTGAGTTTTTTTCAGTTAAATATGAAAATTGAGGTAAAAAAAATAGTAACATTTTTCAATTTTATTAAAATTTTAATTCGGTATTATTAGTTAGTTGGACGATTTGGTGTATCGAGTTTTAATTCGTCATTGAATTTGTGGTTCGACGGCCTAGATATCTCACGTTTCCGAAAAGCGACTCGCTCGTGATTCACCTGCCTCCTTATCTTATTCAATTTTATTCCTTCCCGTGCATACACGTAACCATATGTTCTGCGTGCATCTTTTTTTCAGTAATTCTTTCGATCTCGTGACATTAATATAGCGTTGGCCTGACCGATAAGGTCTTTAGCCTTATATTATTAAATGCGTCACGTTATAACTCAAAGAACAAAATTGAAAAAACATGCTTCCTTCTTTTATTTAGAAAATCTTTTTACCGTTTTTATATTAATTATATAAAATATGAATAGTAATAATAAAAAACCCCATCCGAATTCCTTTGTTAATTTTTTAAGTGAGAAAATTCGTCAAGGTGAGAAGAAATTTAAATAGGTAATCAATTATAAGAAAAATTCATGTCATAATGCACTTTTCAGTAAAAAGTTCGGAAATAGTTATCAACATTTTTTCTGGCTATAAAAAATTTACCTTTCATCAAACTGTTCACTGAAAAGTACATGAAATTAATAAAAACGTCAATAAAAAGTTTTGAAACTTTAGCACTATCCAAAAATTGATGACAGGCAAATCAAATTTCGATAATTAATTTTTTCTGTGTATATATACACTGGTACATTAAACTCAACATCTCTTCAAGGCCATGGACCAATCGGACCACGAAACGTTTACAGATTAATATGTTCATTTGAAACAACTTTTTTTGTACACAAAATATTTTTCTGAAAATTTTGGAAAAATGATAACATGGGAAAGAATTTCTTTACTAAAAATATAAATAAAAAAGTATTTTTTCTAGCAAAAATCCACGCATGAATCCAGAAATTAGATAATTTAATTAATTTTAGGCAAAATTTGGAAAATTGTAGAAAAGAAAAAAACGGACGTAGATGGACTATTTATCACATGCTTTTAATTATTCTAATATTAAACCTAAATCTCTTGGGTAATATCAAGTTCAATAGGATATCTAATAAAAGCTCGTCTATCTTGGATCGGAATCAATTTTTCTATTGAATAATATCATACTTTTTATATCCATTTGTTCAGGAGAACAAAACTTTCTAAAGCTTTGGTAGTTGTCGTGCCAAAAATCAACTCTCTAGAAAAAGGAGTTTTTCTATGATTTTAAGACTTGAAATGATATTATCAATCACGTCATATGAAAGAAAGAAAACATTATTTTTATGAAAAAAATTTAAAACTTACGAAGAATAATACTTTTAATAATGTTTTGTGTAACCGAATTTTTCTTACTGTCACTTCTTACCAATTTTTTAAAAATGATTGGATTTTCATAAATCATCGCTTCTTTTTTCGGGGAAAATATTCTCTAAAACTCCACTTTTTATAATTCTAAATGTAAAGTTTTCAGTGGCTAAAATCGTTACAAGGAATTAAAAAAAAAATTTCTCAAAATAGCTATATTTGAAGACTTTTTAATTATTTCCAAAATTCGAAGTAGTAAAGTTGTAGAGAATATTTCTCCCGAAAAATAAGCCATAATTTATCAAAATCCAATAATTTTTTTAAAAATTTGTAAGAAGCGATACACCTAAAAAAAAGTTTCTTTGATTAAAAAAAAAATTCTTTCAATCAAACTTTGTGAATTGCTATACGGTCAAAAAAAAGAGTCGGTTTCTTTTATACACAAAATTTTTTCTACAGAAAGTGTTTTTTATAGAAAATATAAAGATCTGCTTTAATTGAAAACCAGAATCGGAAAATATCTTCCGCATTTTGGTTCCCGTTTAAATTAAATCTTTGTATTTTCTGTAAAAAACACTTTCTATAGAAGAAAAAAAATAAAAAATATCTTCGTTCAAGGTGATCAAATTAAATAAATTATTTATTAAGTTTTCATCGGTATTGTATTTGAATGAAATAAATATTTTTTCAAATCAAATAAAAAAAGTTAATAAAATAATTCATTTCATTTAAAAAAGGCTAAAGAGGTGATTTCTTATAATCAAATAAATTGATGTTTGTCCTAAAGGTGTTTTTACATCGGATTGAAGAAATTAAGTTAAAAAAAACATTTCTTAAATTTAAGGCTATGGATCAATCGGATCACGTGACTAAATTATACATTTATTCGTTCTTGTAAAATAACTTTGTTAATTTACAAAGTGTCTTTCTAAAAATTTGGGAAACATAACAAAATAAAATAAAGCACGTCTCTTACCTTCTTTTTAGTAAAAATTTTCAAAAACTTCGAAAACTTATCAAAAATTACACTTAACTGTAAAAATGTTTGCAAAATTTTCACTCAAACGAAATTAGATAGACGTTCTCTATCATATCCTCTAGTATTTTCCAAATTTTCACGAAGATATTTTGTTAAATAAAAATCTTATCTTACACGAACTTTTACAAGAATTAAGTCACGTGATCTGATTGATACATGGCCTTAAATACAACTTTTTTTCTCTGTGTAGTAAGAAAAATACCAATTACAAAAAACATTAAAAATATTATTTTACGTAAGATTAAAATTTTTTTCCTGAAAAATAATGTTTTTTCTTTCATAAAACACGACTGATAACATAATATAAAGTTTTCAAAAAATAGAAAAACTGTTTTCCAGAGAGCTGTTTTTTGGCACGACAACTGTACATACCTTAAGAAAAAAGTAAAGTGGATGAACTGTGTAAGGTCGCGGACGGGGTGTGTGTCGATGAGGAAAGAATCGGGTGAAAGTAGTGGAAGGGGAGTGGGTCGGTCGTAGGAAGGAAAATTATTGCAGTGCCGAGGCGAGGCGACCGCGGTTCAAGGCCTGACTCGTGAGTCGTGCACAATCGGCGCATATAATGCAGTAGTTGACTGCTCTATCGACCGGGCATGTTTGCAATCACTCATTTCTATACGTATAATAATACACTTGATTGAACATCCAGAGCAAACCGCCTATTCACACTAAACTTCATCAGACTCCATTTCATTTGAGTTCATTGCTCAAAATGTCCCAGTGCACGTATCTAAAAAATACTCATTTAAATAGTGTGACCCAGTGTTCCTATAACTACCATTCAAAACTTTTGCTTTTTTTACAAAATTACAAAGTTTAATGTGAAACATTACATCAAGTTCAGGGAATTTGGAAATTGCTTTAAGGGCGTGTGATGCTTGGAAAATTAGCTAATCTTATTCATATAAGGTTTCTACGTCTTTGTGTCTAAAATATATGAAATTATGTTTTCCAAATTTGGAAAATGGTAGAGAAGATCAGAATGGGTGTAGATAAACTACTTTTGAATTGGAAAAATAGAAAAAGTTCGATTTTAGCAAAGTCTATCGGGAAAATTGTTCTTACTATCAAAAGGAAATGTAGTAGATATATCTCTGTTTTTATCTTCTCTATATTATTTCCCGAATTTTGAAAACAACATTTTATATATTTTGGTCGCAGACTTTTGCCTTTAGAACTGGACAAAAAGTCGGAAAAAAGTTAGTTTAATCAGATATTACATTAATTTATGTTCTTTTATTAAGTTTTTATTTGGCAACATTTTATCTCAAATAAAATGAGTAATTTAAAGTTTGAATCAGGTAAGAAATATAGACCTTGTTTATTAGTGGAATCACACTATTAAAAAAGTTCAAAAATTTACAGAACTTTTATGTTACAAAAGTAACGTAAAATTTGACGATATTTATCATGTTTTTAGATATCTCAAAATTGCGATAAATGTACTGAATTTTATGAAATTTTTCTTAATTTTATGAAACTTGACAGAATTTTCATAAAATGTATCTTAAAATTATTAAACTGTAACCGAACTTTTATAAGATTTACCATAAACTTACGAAACTATGACGAAAGTTTCAATTACCCAAAATGTAAAATTATTCCTATTACAAGTTTCAGAATTTTCAGATACATGTATCAGAATATTCAATACTTTGTAACTCAAAATGGAGAAATTGTTTTTTAAATTTACTAAAAAGTAACTGAATTTTCTGAAATTCTATCTCAATTTTACGAAACTCTAACTAAATTGAACTCCAGTCACGTGTTTCGTGAAATTAGGGTAGAAATTTCTAACACTTTATCATTCAAAAATAACTAAAATTTGTCTATAGATCCCGATTATAAAAACTATAATTTTTTGTGTGATTCAAACTCTTTATGCTCTCTAAATCTGATTTTGCATAATTTTCACTGATTCATCAGCGAAAACAATATTTTCCACTGTTAAATCAGTTACGTTTAACTGAAGTAATCAGTGAAATTTGACTGATTCACAGTAACCTCTTTTTAGCTATTTGAATCAGTCAAATTTCTCTGATAATCAGCACATTTGTACTGATTCAGATAAAAAAAGTTCTAATTCTATTCGAGATAAAAGTTTTAACACTTTCATCGAAAAAATATTCTAAGTGAAAAAAACTAAGGAAATAGTCACTTTGACTAACTTTTTTTCCGACAATTTGTCCAATTTTCCTTAAACCGGGTGAAGATATATTATATTTGCAATAAAGTGTATTATAGAGTTCAGTGGTTTCGAATCGTTGCACCGTATTGTCCATGACGTCATCGCGTCGTCACTAATGCCCGAGTTACATAAACTCCCACCTTAACTCTAGCTTGGCTGCTACCTGCAACTCCATTGTAATTTCCTCCTTCAAGTAAACCAAGAACGTGGATCTTTTATCCCTCTTGTAATCTCAGTCAGCCCACCCGATTGCTTCCGTTTCTTCAAGACCACACCGTGTTTCTTCGGAGGTCTTCATGTTCTACCTTCTCTGCAAAATGCTCGTTAAACCCCGTAATCACGAGATTCTTCAATGCACTGAGATGATCGCGTGACAGCATCTTCTCTCACTCAAATCCCAACCACGAAAGTTCAACGCATTTCTACAATTTCTTCATAATTTGATGTTTTTTGTGACTAAAATTAAATTTTTTTTATTAAATTAAGATAGAATCCGATTAATTCAGGGATATCAATCCGAATGAATCCGAACCAATCTGAAACCAAGTTTTCAATCCAGATCAATCCGAATTAATCCGAGCTTGGATTGATCCAAACCGAATTTTCAATCAGAATCAATCCGAATCATTCTGACCTTGTATTCATTCGGATTGATTTTGATTGAAAATTCGGTTTGGGTCAATCTGAGATCGAATTGGTATGCCGGAATTAATTGGATTAAGTCGGATTGATTTTTGAACATTTTTCATCAAACTAGATACAAAACGTTTTTCGGATTAGTTCGGAATGATTCGCATTTGCTCGGATACAGATATCGGAATGAATCGGAGTAGTTCTGATTGACTCGAAATATATTTCAATCCGATACTTCGCCAGGGAAGTTCATGTGCACAATTTGATCCAGTTTTTACATGTTTGTGGCCAAAATACATAATATTTAGTTTCAAGAATTTGGAAAATGGTAGACAAGATAAAAACGGACGTGGATGGACTATTTTCTGTTTTAATGGTGAAAAAAAATTTTCCGATATTTTATTTTCTCTACCACTTCTCAAATTTGGAAAAAAAAGTTTTATGTACTTTAGACACAAATATGTAGAAACCTGAAATCAAAAAAATTTGTTAATTTCCGATGTATCACATGCCCTTAATTTTCATTTACTAAGTGTCGATTATTCTGATACTTGCATCTGGAAATTCTGAAACTTGGAGCAGGAATAATTTAACGTTTTGGGTAACTGAAGTTTTATGCAGTTACATGTAACTGAAAATTTTGTAACAGTTTCCTAATTTTATGATAAACTTTATAAAAATTCTGTTAGTTTGGTAATTTTGAGTTATATTTTATGAAAATTCAGTTGAGTTTCATAATATTAAGAAAATTTTAGAAAATTCAGTACATTTATCGTAATTTTAATTTTTACGTTACTTTTGTGACAAAAATGTTGTAGATTTCCGAACATTTTTAACAGTATAGTTACAACACTATGTGCATTTTTACTTTTGAATATGGATTAGGAATACTGAAAATAGCTTCCTACCTTAAACTCAAAATGATTTTAGGAAATACATATATATTCGTGATTATTATTAACAAATTACTTCTCTATAAATGATCAGTCTAATTTCATTTTAATTAATCTTAATATGAAACTTGTTAATACAATTAAAATTTGGGATTCAAAATATTAGGGTATTTGAATTTTTCAAATTCAAATAAATATATAAATAATCTGTTATGAAAATTATGTTAAACTCTTAAGCCGGTGGATCAATTGGACCACGTGACTACATTATAAAATTAATTCGTTCATGTAAGATTATTTTTTTCATTTATAAAAGATCTTTTTCACAATTTTGAAACGTATAACAAAGAATAAAAAAGCACGTCTCTGAATTTATTTTTCATAAAAATTTTGAAAAAAATTGGAAGACTTGTCGATAATTATAGGTAACTGTGAAAATTTTCACGCAAGCGAAGTTGATAAATCGTCTTTTTTTGCATTTTCCAAAATTTCAGAAAGATATTTTGTTAAATCAATCAAGAATAGCAATATTATTATTGAAGGGATCATTTGAAAGAAAAGGGATTAATTTCTAAGAAAAAAATATGAAACATAAAAAAATAATCTATTTAACAAATTTTATTTCTACCCAAACTTTTTATCTTATCGCTTCATAACAAATTTAAAAAAATGATGTGATTCTAATAAATCACGGATCACTTTTTTAGGAAAAAGATTCTCTACAACTTAACCGTTCCCAATTTTCTAAAATGAATAAATTATCATCAAATTCAGCAATTTGTTTATAAGAATTTCGTTTTGAAAAATTGATTTTTGATGGTTTCAGGCATTAAAGAATTTATTTCCAAAAAATGGGAACGGTAAAGTTGTGAAGATTCTTTTTCCTGAAAAAATGATTTGTGATTTATTAGAATCGCATAATTTTATAAAATTTGGTATGAAGCGATAAGGAATAAATTTCAGCAAAAATAAAATTTGTGGAATACATTATTTTTCTGCATTTCAAACTTTTTTCATGGAAAATAATCCTTTCCTTTTCAAATTACCTTTTCAACAATAATATTGCTATTCTTGAAAGCAAAATTATCCATTTTTGCCTCAGGTCTAATTTTCGCGGATAAAACTTAAAATACCTTAAAAACAATATTCACGGGAATTGTCTCGGAAAACTTCAATTAGCTTTACAATTTCCTTATTTTGGTAACTTCAAAAAAATGAAGTTTTATGAAACATAATCCGCAAAAAATAAGCAATCCTCCTAAACTAGTAATGCATGAAAAGGCGTATTTTTCAATAATACATCGAAGAAAATAGCATAAATATGCTTTACAGAATCATACAGACACACCCTTCTTGCTTTAGTCACGCGATATGCCTAGGGTCCAAACCCTTGGGTGAAAATACTTTATGTGCAATGTAAAAAATTTCAACTGGTCAGTTGGATCACGAAGTAAATTTCTCAGAAGAACATAAATGTATATTTTAAAAATACCTCACTCAAAGGAAAACCTATTTGCATGAAAAACATTTTAAAACATATGAAGAAACACTTTTGAATAAATCAACTCATTTATAATCCGTCAGAAAAGATTCATTTAAATGCAAATAGCTTATTGATTTTGAAACAGTTTTTTTAAAAGAATTTCAATAATTACCAGCGAAATAACACATATTATATTGATAAAAAGATTTAAAGCATGTTAAATAAATAAATTTATTGTAGTTACTGTTTATAAAAACCCGATTGAAAAAGATTAGTTCAAATTGAGATTTGAGCACGCTCTTTGTAGAATTGAGGTAAACATTGAAGATTTACGAATAACATATCCTATTTTACCCACGGAGGATACAAGTAGAAAGAGATCATTTTCTCCACACCTCTTTTTCTTCCTTACCATCTTGCATTGAGTTTTTTGTATAGATTACACGTAAATCACAGTAATTTGTGTAAAAAATTAAATTCAAACCTGTATCAATACGAACTCAAATTCATCTTAACGTCCAAACGAAAGTATAATTCAAAATTTCAAGAATTCGAAACCGTTCGAACTCCCGAAATACAAAAAACGATCAAATTTGGACCTAAAAAATTTCTTAGGATCAAAAATTATGAGAAACCAAACAAAAAGGAGGAAAGGAATATATATGGTAAATTACATGTAAAAAGCAATCTTATGCACTTAAGGTAATTGTATTTATGTATCCTTTTTTACCGACAGGCGATATACAGATTCCTGCATTATCGACATAATTTTCTGTTACGTATTAGATGGCATTGCTTGTCTTTTTTAGAATAATGTCTTTAATAGCTCAATCTTTCAAGTTAGAAAATTATAAAATACTACTTATATTTTCATTTAGAAATAAAAGAAAAAAGTTAGAGTTTTTTTGTAAGAAGGTACAAAAATAATGTCTCCGCCCGGGATCGAACCGGGGACCTTGTGCGTGTGAAGCACACGTGATAACCACTACACTACGGAGACAGAGATGCCAAGCTTTGCTTAAAAATAATAGTTAAAGTGTAGAGTTTTTTTATTTCTTAAATCGTAGAAAAAATAAAGATTAAGGAAACATCAGGCAAGTTTCATTCTTTTTTTAATATTAAATATGAATTTGTTAGAAGAAAGGTATGCTACAATTTTTTTAATCTGAAAAATAGAAGTATTTTCTTTTAGTATTTTAAAGTAATTTTTTAATGAATTTTAAGTTCAATTTTCAATACAAAATATTTCAAGAAGAATTTGTAAAAAAGTAATATATTCTTGCAAGTTTTAATTTACAAATAAGGAATAAATTTAGAGAAAGATAAAAAAGTGAAAGGTATTTAAAAAAATTGAGAAAAGTTGTATATAAAATTACTGAAATACTGTATTTTGTATACATGCACTGCAGATGATATTTAATTATAAACATATTTGTTATAAACGGTTGACATGATATGGCGATTACTCTTTCATACGTTCTCAAATTAAACCTTCGCATTTTCATTCATAAATACAATAATTGCACACATTCGTTCATAACTTAAAGAAAATTCCTATATTTTGCAAAATGTTACAGAGAATCAAACAAGTTGTCAGTCACATATATCTTTGCAGTGCGTCGCAAAATTATACATTTTTTAAGGGGATCCGCCACCTTTAATATTTTTTTTTTCATATAATGTTTTTTATGTTTGTTACCTTTATTTAGAAAGATTTTCGGGTTTTAAAAAAATTCCAGCACCTTTATGTATTTTTAAACTAAACATTTTGAGTTTTTTGAGCATTTTTTTCACATTTTTTTACTTTGAATAACTTTTTTTGTTTTTCAACCAATTGTCATGATTCCTTTTTTGTTTTGTTTCTTACATGTAGCAGCTTTTTGGGTATGGACAGTATTCTAGCTTAAAAAAAAACAAAAATTTTTTTTTTATATTTTGGAATATTTTTTTTATTCGTTTTCTAAGTTTTATTTTATATTTGTAACTTTTTTTCAGTCATGTTACCTCATTTTTCATATCCAAGAAGTTGCTAGAGATTGTAAGGAATAAAATAAAAAAAGAAACATGACAATTGGTTGAAAAACAAAAAAAACTATTCAAATTTAAAAAAATATCAAAAAAGTGCCCAAAAAACTCAAAATTTTCAGTTTAAAATTACATAAAGGTGCTGGAATTTAAAAAAAGCCCAAAACCTTTCTGAATAAATGTACTAAACATAAAAAAAATTATATGGAAGGTCTAAGCTTAAAAAATAAAAATATTAAAGGTTACATTAGATACAAAAAATCTTTGAAATTTTTCTTATCTCTTTAGATAAACCTGGGGAAATACAATATATCAATCTAATTCACATCATATTCCAATTTCAATCATTACTCACTAATAAAATTTTTTTAACTTTATTCAAACGGTTGGATCAACAAGTCAATTTCACAACGATACGTTTCAATAAAAACTATTTTTGTTCATCGGACAAATTAATGGTCTCTTGCGAAGGCACGTTGTTCTTAAATACACTGATGGAAAATCATGCAAATAAACCATAACTTTATTTATACACTTGTGAATTCACAATAATCAAAATTATTGCGTTACATTATCAAAATGCAGCTTGACTTTTGATTTATAGTATTTGAATCCTATTAAACTAATGTTAAATGATCTATAGAATTTTGAGAAAATAATAAATTATTTAAATCTTCAAAAAGAACTCTTGCTTTTTGTATAAAATCTTGAACTCTGAAAATGGCTTAAATTCTTCAGGAAAAATATGAGAATTGCTGTTAATAAACCAGAAATAATATATTTTTATAGAAAATTCATTATTCACCTGAAGTTGATTATCACAGCAATTAAATTTTCATAGACTGATTCTCAAATTTCTCATCATTTAATTTTTATTGAAAATTCATATAAACACACGAAAATAAATAGTTCAATGAAATTTATAAAACTCTTTAAGAGATAAGGATACAGGCATTTACAGAAATTTTAATAATTAATGTGGAACTTTTAATAATTTTTCCTGAATCTTCCGCATTTTATACTGAAAATTTCTGTAAATTCTGCAGAACTCTGTTCCGTAAATGCCTGTATCTCCAACTCTTCAACAGTTCTGTAAACTCTACTGAACTATTTTTTTCCGTGCATCATTGAAATATATCTATTAAAAGTTTCTAAATGAAATGAACATTGATTGATTTCTAAGATTATTTACATTTTATGATTATTTTTCCGTTGTCTGCTCAGCTGAAAGAAGTTCATAAAAAAAGTCTTCTTCTCATACATTTCAGAGCACCAATTTAAAAAAAGCACAAATTATAACTTTAGATCACACCACAATTCACAAATCTCAACAAAAAGAACATTTTTGCTTTCCAATTCAGGAAACAAATTGGTGATCAGGAATAGCATAGCCTGCATTTCAACGGAGATCACGGAGCCACTCTAGAAATGCCCGGATCGCTTAAGGGGACGCGACGCTTGAACTGGACAATACTTTCCCGATAATCAATAAAAAGTCAAAATGTATAAAAATTCGAAATATAAAATATGAGGTTGCTCTTCGCGTCGAGGTGCATCTTTTTTTTATTTAAAATTTTTTTATTCGGCAAATAGTTTTCGAGATAAAAATTAAAAAACGTCGTTTTTGCATAGATCAAAAATCAATGTTTTTTAAAATATAACTCGCGATTATTCGCTCAGTTTACAATGAAATGATTCGAAACATTCACCATTTTATTTCGCTGACTCTAGCGGAGCCGTCGAGTCTTAAAAAACAATAAAAATCACTATTGTTTATAAAATATTTAATAACAAACTCAGGGACTCTGAAACTTGTGCGCTGCGATGTTCTCGTGAAGAAAGAGTCGAGGAAATTTCAGGGCTCAGAAAACTTCCAGCGAGGCGATTGTTCCTTAGGGTTTAAGGAAGTTTTTTGTAAAATTTCACGCAATTATATTCATAAACAAAGAAACAGTGCCGAGTTAAAAAAACTGTCGCGCGATCACGTGGATCGTTTTGAGCACGAGCGCTAGCAAGTTTCAACCTGCTCAGTATTCTCGAAGGTTTTTTTCAGTTTTCACCTACTTTTTCGGAATAATATAAATGTTATTACTGTAAATAATAAAACAAAAGTATCATTACTAAGTATCAAAATACAAAAACATGGATAATAATATCCTGCATTCATGTAAATTATGTATAGATTATTATACGAAGTACAAGTCAGATTTGTGTGAATAAATTCATTTTTATTTTTAAACAATAAAATTTAAAACAATCTCCAAAAAAGGAGGTGAAAACAGAAAAAAACCTTCGAGAATACTTAACAGGTTGAAACTTGCTAGCGCTCGTGCTCAAAGCGCTCCACGTGTACTCAGAAAAAATATTTGATTGAATCAAAAAACTTATTTGTTTGAAACACTTTTTTTTATGTAAAGAAATTTTTTGATTTAATGAAACAATATTTGTTCGAATCAAATAAATTTCTGCCTTAAATCAAACAAATTATATCTTTGACCATATATCAATGCATTAATTTTTTTGTTTTGAAGAAAAATTAATTTTATTAAAACAAATATTTATTTGGTTCAAAGATATTTTATTCGAATTAAACAAATTTTATTTCATTTAAACAAATCATTTCTTTAAATCAAAGAAAGTCGTTCAAACAAATCATTTTCATTGATTCAATCAAATCTTTTTTCTGAGTGTGATCGCGCGACGTTGCGCGACAGTTTTTTTAACTCGGCACTGTTTCTTTGTTTATAAATATAACTGCGTGAAATTTTACAAAAAACTTCCTTGAACCCTAAGGAAGAATCGCCTCGCAGGAAATTTTCTGAGCCCTGAAATTTCCTCGACTCTTTCTTCACGAGAACGTATCAGTGCACAAGTTTCAGATTCCCTGAGTCTGTTATTAAATATTTTATAAACAATAGTGATGTTTATTGTTTTTTAAGACTCGACGGCTCCGCTAGAGTCAGCGAAATAAAATAGTGAATGTTTCGTATCATTTCATTGTGAACTGAGCGAATAATCGCGAGTTATATTTTAAAAAACATTGATTTTTGATCTATGCAAAAACGACGTTTTTTAATTTTTATCTCGAAAACTATTTGCCGAATAAAAAAATTTAAAAAAAAAAAAAGATGCACCTCGACGCGAAGAGCAACCTCATATTTTTTATTTCGAATTTTTATGCATTTCGACTTTTTATTGATTATCGGGAAAGTAATGTCCAGTTCAAGCGTCGCGTCCCCTTATTCGATCCGGGCATTGGATCAAGCTTCCATTAAAAATACCTAAAAAATTGCTTCTCTAGTTTTTCGTTATTATGCCAATAATAACACCAAAGTATAAAACAATCCCGAAAATTTGGATTGACATGAGCTAAATTTTTAAATTTTTAAGAGAACTTTGGATCCGTGAAGTACCTCGGAGGCTGATGTAGATTGTGTTGAGATCGACTCGGTCTGTATTCTCTCGACATATTAGAAGATCTTCTATTTTCAGGATTAGAAGGCGCATTTCTGATTCCATTGAGCTCAGGATTCCTGGATCTATCTACAAAAGCTCCAGGATAATCTGGAGGTGGCGATATAATAGTATCAAACTGTCTCAAGCTCTGGAGGGTATCAACTGATCTCATCCAGCTCTCCTTTCTCTTTTTTTCTTCTTCCTTTTCTTTCTGTCTTCTTCTACTCTGAGAAGATCCACTTTCTGTGGAATTGCTGTCTTCACTCGTACCTAAACCCGGATCCCTCTCTTCAAAATTAGTCAAACTAATAGCTGGACTTCCTTTCTTAACAGAAGGGTAATAGAGCTGAGGATGAGGGATAAGATAAGGTTTTGAAAGTTTGCTCACATCTTTTTCCTCTGAATTTTGATCAGTCTCATCTTTATCATCATCATCATCATTTCTTTCATCACATGGACCAAAGAGTGACAAGAGGACAGGGAGAAGTACTAATCCATGTAATGCACCGAGGAAAATGACAAGGAAAACCATCTTGAAAAAGACAAGGAAAATATAAGTGCCTGCGAATAGAAGAGCAAGGAGACCTAAAATCGTGGAGGCTGCACCCTGGACCACAGGGAGTCCCAGGCTGTAGAGACAAGCCTTGACTCGATCTTCTGTCTTTTTGAGTTTTGAGCTCATGTATGCGTAGCATATGTGAGCAGTAAAGTCAATGCTGAATCCGATGCACATTATTAGATTTATCATTGAGATGCTGTCGAGATTAACATCCCAGAGAGCCATGTAACCAGCTACACCTATCTCGATCGAAATGATGCAAAATGCTACCAAAAAACAGCAGATCATGTTGGGGATGAAAATGTAGCAGATCACCATCATTGATACAGCACCAATAATCATCGACTGGATACTGATTGGTACAACGAGTTCAAATTGGTCGAAGAAAACGAAGTATGGGTGGAAGACACTAGCGTTGAGAGGTGAATCTTGGCAAATTTTTCTCAATTCTCTTACCATCTCTTTTTCCTCATTAGTGCCACTAATGTTCACAGCCTGGATGAGGAATCTGTTTGCTATTATGTGCTTCCCAGTTTCATCGAATTTTACATCGAGGGAGAGAGGACTAGTTGGGAAGAGCCACAATTCCTTTAGAGTATCGATGAAACTCTCTTCTGTGTCTATTGTTACATTTAAGTAATCCTGGTTTTTAGATATGTAGCTTAGGAAACTTCGTAACCAACTTTCGGTATAAATTGGAGTGCTGATCCATTTTGTTGACTCCAAAGTTCGCGTTAGATTTTCTACTTGTTCTTGGATTAACGGCTCACTGTAGTTATATTCTCCAGAGATGACCACCTGAAATTATGGAAAATATGTTAAAACAGGAATTTAGTAGATATGCAATTCAAAGCAGGCCCGGCTTTAGCATATAGGCAGAGACGAATTTACATATGGGGACATGGGGCACGGGCCCCCACAAAATGAATATACTCCTTTTTCTTTCCTACCACTACTATAGAATTAGATCATATGTTTGCATATTGCGAGTGTGGTTTAATTTGTAATTTCAAATCCCTTATAAGGGGACCCCCACACTATTAGTGCCCAGGGATCCGCTATACTTAACCCATTAAGGCCCAAATTGTAGGTTTTCACATGATCATATTTCATCGATTGCCAATAACGCTAGGGTAATGGAAATCTTACAAAAATTCGTAACCGACTATTTTCGAGTATGCTCTTTCCGATTTTGTTACTTAGAGAGCATAAAAAATTGATTTTCCCAAAAAATTTTGCAATTAAAAAGAAAATTTTGACCAATTTCTGAGGTAGTTTTTCCAAAAAAGTAATTTTTTCAAATCGTTTGACCACTCGAATTGGCCTGTTTTCATCAAAAGTCGTGCAATTTCTATATGTGCCGCAAAACCATGTATTTGGAAAAAATTTATTTTCATTATTATTTTCAAAATGGCGGCTGAAGCAATCAGTGGAATTTGACTGATTTACAGTAACCTCTTTTTAGCTATTTGAATCAGTCAAATTTCATTGATAATCAGTAGATTTAGCCTGATTCATATTTAGAGAGAAGGGAACAATTATTATATTAAAATGGCTTTTAAACTCAATTACTAACCGAACTAATACACTTTTAATATAGACATATACACTGAAAAAAATAGTTAGTAAAACCAACTACTTCGGTTTGTAAAATATGCCTCAGCTATTTTATTAGTTAGTACAACAATTTTTTTTGTTGGTCTTATTATCTCAATTGTTATCACAAGAACTTGGGTAGTAACACCAACAAAAAAAATTGTTGTGCTAACTAATAAAACAGCTGAGGTATATTCTACAAACCAAAGTAGTTGGTTTTACTAACCATTTTTTTCAGTGTATAATTGAAAAAATGGACTGAAACAGTTTTATATTGTTTTTTTAAGTGAATCGTTGAATAATGTGTTGAACTTTGTGAAAAATCATTCGTGAGTAATTCTTGTACAACAATTGAGGTTAGATCTTCCAAATTCAAAATGGCTGATTTAAGATGGCGGAGAAAAATGATAAAAAACGAGATTTGACGCAATAATTTGGTCCCCTGGGTTTTCAAGGATGCTGAATACGAATATGAGTTCTGATCTAAAACATTCAAAATGGCGGATCCAAGTTGGCGGACGGAACCGTAAAAATAGCGTGAGTTTGCGCTGAAATTCAGTCTAAGGGGTTTTCAAACTCGCTGATTATGAATCTGAAATCAGATTCGAGAATTCTGTTATGTAAGAATGAAGATGGCTGACAATGCATCGGTTTAGAGCGAAAATTTTTTCAATGAATGAATTTAAGACGATCAGTCGAACACTATTTGCCAGCGAGTTTCTAATTTCTACACTGTTGCCCGATTTTCACCACGTGGAGGTTGTGTTCTGAAAAATCTCGTTTTTTATCATTTTCCTCCGCCATCTTAAATCAGCCATTTTGAATTTGGGAGATCTAACCTCAATTGTTGTACAAGAATTACTCACGAATGATTTTTCATAAAGTTCAACACATTATTCAACGATTCACTTAAAAAAACAATATAAAACCGTTTCAGTCCATTTTTTCAATTATACGCAAAGTTTTACACTTTTCCAGCCGCCATTTTGAAAATAATAATGAAAATAAATTTTTTCCAAATACATGGTTTTGAAGCACATATAGAAATATCACGACTTTTGATGAAAACAGGCCGATTCGAGTGGTCAAACGATTTGAAAAAATTACTTTTTTGGTAAAACTACCTCAGAAATTGGTCGAAACTTTCTTTTTAATTGCAAAATTTTTTGGGAAAATCAATTTTTTATGCTCTCTAAGTAACAAAATCAGAATGAGCATACTCGAAAATAGTCGGGTACGAATTTTTGTAAGATTTCCATTACCCTAGCATTGTTGGCAATCGATGAAATATGATTATGTGTCGGCGGTGCATATAAGCGAAATAGGCAACCGCCTAGGACGGCAAAGTCGGAGTGAAATTTTCATTTTTACATTGTAGTTCACCGTTACATAAAAAAAACCTTTTTTTCTTGCTAAAAAACTTGTGATTATCCAATTAAGGGATTAGGCCACTCTAGAGGCAGACAATAATAGGGATATTTTGGAAATTTTTTTTCAGCGAAACCATGAAATAAATCGAGATTACCAAATAGGGTTTTTATTGTTTTTCATTGTCTACAAAATAATTATGATAATAATGATTTTCTACTACTTAAAACTTTAAAGGCGTTTTTCTCGAAACAGTGTTTTTTAATGGTGCCCACGTTTCCGACAGATCTACTGGGCCGATTTGTCTCAAAATTTCCAGAGATGTTCATAAGATGCATGGCTATGGCATGAACTTCGATTATAATTTTTTATTCACATTTAACAACATTTTTGAACAATTTATGTTGTAAAAAACTGTTAAAAAGCAGTAAAAAATTTAAACTTTCACCATTTGTTTATTTGTTGATTTCTTCGATGATTGACGTTCATGCGATACCCAGACATGTACTCTTTAAGAATATTTTTGAATTTTTGTTTCAGATGAGCCAAAATTGAGAAATCATTGGTACCAAAAAAAAGATGATCCTCTTCGGGCCGCCGTATCCGCCGGATGTAATTCAAAAAAAAAAATGTTCTACATTTTAAAACGTTTTTTATAATATGTGTAAAATCCAGAATTATCCAATAAAATCTGATGTCGAAAAAAAATTAATATATAATAAAATGGTGTATTCAAAATTAAAATTGTACCACAGAAAGTGGTTAAAATATTAATTAAAAATGAGGTCTAGCGCGCGAGTCTAGTTCTTTTCTGAATCTTATCCTTCGCCTTCTTCATTGTTCACACACAAACACAGAGTTCTACTGAATAAACTACGGACAAAAGAAAATTTCCCCAGAAAGAGTAAGAAACGGTGAGGGAAAGAGGAAATCAGCTCCATTTTGCTAGCGGCATGCGGCAGGCAACATTGTTTTGTTGACTTGACGAAAAAACACTCTCCTGAAACTCCCATTTTCTGTACAACTTGTCCTTGTTTATCGTAATGTATTATAGCTATCGATCTGATTTTCTTTTAAATTGAAGGTAAATGCATGTCTACCGTGAACGCTCGAATTCCGGCCCGATTTTTGGCTAAGTCCCCTTAAGATAGTTTTCATCCACGAAAATTAGACCTCAGGCAAAAATAGATAATTTTGCTTTCAAGAATAGCAATATTATTATTGAAAGGCTATTTTGAAAGAGAAAAGATTATTTCACATGTAAAAAATTTGAAATACAAAAAAATAATTTTATTAGTAAATTTTATTTTTGACCCAACTTTTTTTCTTATCGCTTCTTACCAAATTTTAAAAAATTATGCGATTCTAATAAATCATGAATCATTTTTTCAGAGAAAAGATTTCCCACAACTTCACCGTTTCTGATTTTTAAAAATAAATTCTTTAATGGCTAAAACCATTAAAAAAACATTTTTCAAAACGAAATTTTTATAAACAAATTGCTGGATTTGATAATAATTTATTCATTTTCGAAGGGAAATCTTCGGGAAGATTAGGGAATCTTTTTCTTGAAAAAGTAATTTGTAATTTAATAAAATCGCATAATTTTTTAAAATTTGGTAAGAAGCGATAAGAAAAAAAGTTGGGTCAAAAATAAAATTTACTAATAAAATTATTTTTTTGTATTTCAAATTTTTTACATGTGAAATAATCTTTTCTCTTTCAAAATAGCCTTTCAATAATAATATTGCTATTCTTGAAAGCAAAATTATCTATTTTTGCCTGAGCTCTAATTTTTGTGGATCAACTACCTTAACTGGAAAATCTTGATTTTTATTAATTTCATCGCGAAAATATAACTCCAGATTGCTTAATAATTATAGATTAATCTATCTTCAGATTGAAGAGACGCAAATACATATTCTGCCTACTCTCTAAATCTGAATCAGTCCAATTTTCACTGAAATAATCAGTAAAATTTGACTTATTTACAGTAACCTCTTTTTAGCTATTTGAATCAGTCAAATTTCACTGATAATCAGTAGATTTTGACTGATTCAAATTTAGAGAGTAGGGCGCCAAATTTGCTTGTGTCGGCCCTGATTCAAAGTATGACCATTTTTCGAAAAATTTCATAAAATATCTAAATAAACATTCTGGCAATCCCAAAGAAAGTTTCAATTTCAAATAAATTTTTCAACATAGATTTCTGATATAAAATCCATAGTGTTTTGCATTATTTGAATTGTTCTTAAGATACTTCTTTGTTTGACTTTAGAGAATCGACTGAACAAAAGGACATTGTCCTAACTCGTATCGTAGGCAGCAATGTATCGATTTTTTAGGAGTCTTCGTATTATCGACTATAGATATGCATATTTATTCTTTTCGATGGGCTTCGTGGAATTCCCTTGGAACTTTCTCGTCGATTACACGAGTCATGACGACTTGAGAGAAAATTATATGGGTGAGAGGGAAGTAGTGAAATGTACCTTTTCATGTTTTAAATAATTTGCATCACTTCTTGTACGATTGTCTAATATTGAAATACAACTTGAATCAAAAAGAATGGAAAAATTAAAAATGCATTTTTCACATTTAATACGAATTAAACTTCTTGAAATTTAGGAACTCAATCATATTTTCAAGTGCAGAAATGAACATAGATCGACTGATTATTCAAAAATATCCATCGGCTAAATGTATTTCATAATAATTCCTGATTTCCGTATAAAATAACTCTCAACCATGAGCTTAATAGTCTTTACTTTTCGCAATAAATAATAATTATCCTTCAGTTGGGGAATTCCATCTTCTACCACCTGACGCAACTGTAACGTTTGCTTTTCTTAAAATCTGACCACTGGAGAAAGTTGTTTGTACGATCAGATGAGAAAGACAGGTAGATGTGATAAAGAAGGAGAGAGGGCACGTGACATAATCACATATACAGTATTACGTTCTACGAACATAACTATCATTTTTCTTTTGCAGAATATTTCTTAGTGGCTTGAGAAAGTAGTGAATGGATTAGAATCAAGAACAAGATTTGACATGTGTTATCAGAATTAATTAAAAGTCTACATTTTTAATTGAAATTTATTAAATAGATCTCACTATCCAATCTTAATTTCACTCATTCCCACACAAGTCATCAAACACGGTTGAAAATTACATTTTGTCTCTTTAATTTGAATGTTTGTATATGAAATTCGATTTAGAGAAAACGTCCTTGAAATGAGATTCGAAAGTGAAAAGAAATTCTTTCACATTTTCAATAATTTTTTCCTTATATTTCATTTTTATTTGTGGACCTCTATATGTAAAAAAGAGACCCAGATTGTCGATTTGGGGCTTTCAGTAAAGCTAGAAGCTTGATTACTTATTTAAGGTAGTTGTTGCGCCAAAAATCAGTCTCTGGAAAAAGAAGTTTTTCTATGATTTCAAGACTGGTAATTATATCATCAGCCGTGTCATATGTAAGGAAAGACACTCTTTTTAATAAAAAAAATTTTAAAATTACGAAAAATAATATTTTAATAATGTTTTTTGTAATAGGATATTTCCTTATTATCGCTCCATACCAAATTTTCAAAAATAGTGCGATTCTGATAAATCATGAATCATTTTTTTAGGAAAAGGATTCTCTACAACTTTACCGTTTCCGATTTTTGAAAATGAATCAATTATTACCAAATTCAGCAATTTGTTTATAAAAATTTCGTTTTGGAAAATTGTTTTTTAATGATTTCAACCATTAAAGAATTTATTTTCGAAAATCGGAAACGGTAAAGTTGTAGAGAATCCTTTTCCTAAAAAAATGATTCATGATTTATCAGAATCGCACCATTTTTGAAAATTTGGTATGGAGCGATAATAAGGAAATATCCTATTACAAAAAACATTACTAAAATATTATTTTTCATAATTTAAAAATTTTTTTTATTAAAAAGAGTGTCTTTCCTTACATATGACACGGCTGATGATATAATTACCAGTCTTGAAATCATAGAAAAACTTCTTTTTCCAGAGACTGATTTTTGGCGCAACAACTACCTTAATAAAAAGTTAGATTTTTTGTTCTTTACTAATTATCAGTTTGAGATAATTAAGAGTAAGTAATTGTATATATATTTTAAGGAATTTACCTGTATTCTGTAAGGAAACTCCCGGAAGTATAGATCCTCCCTGTCATAAAATTGAACTGAATAGGAATCCTCCTTGGAAAGTTTGCGCCTGTCTAAACCTTCTTTGATTTTGGTTAAACCATAAAATCCACCAGCCAAGTATAAGGAAAATACAATAATAACCAGAGCTTTAATTGGCTTCATATTTAGAGCAACAGCCAAATAATCTCTGAACCAACTCATACATCCATGCTCAGGATTATCAATTTTATTATGAGGATCATCAGGATCTACTCCTCCCGTACACAAGACTCGGTAAAACCAGGATCGATTGACTGAAATCAATTAAAATAATATTGTTAAATTTCATTAAGGGCATGTGATACTTGAGAAAAGTAGCAAGTTTATGTGAACAATATTATCCATTTTTTACACGTTTGTGTCCAAAATACATTAAATTATTTTTTACATTCTCATCATGGAAGAGAAGGTATGTTTCATGTGAAAAATGACTTTCGAAATTTTCATGAAATCTTTACGTTTTGAGACCCCCTGAGTCAGAAAAAACGGTTTTTACGAAAGTGTCTGTCTGTCTGTCTGTTAACCACATCCAATGAAAATTGAAGGATTGAGCACTTCTTTTGTGTTTTTGAAAAAATCAAAAATTCAATACTGGTTTTTGATAGTACTCATAAATTTCTACTAATTATCCCAGTAACATTTTTCGATTAAATCAAAATTAGAAATGTTATAGCATGTTAAAATTTGAAAAAAGTCAATATCAAAATTCCATTTTCCAGTTAAATTATACGAGATATGAAAAAAATTTATCATACAAAATTATTTTCTACATGAAGATCTACAAATTTGAATTGCAACATTTTTTCAAAAGATGTATATTTTTCTTTTTAGTTTAAAAAAATAATATTGAAAATCCAAAATTCAACTTTTTTAACAATAATATATGTGAAATACGAAAAAAACGTAAGAATGCAAAGTTGTTCGTTTCAAAAAGATCCACAATTTTTATCTCACACAGTTTCGGATAAAACATTAATTTTTTGCTTCAATTCCAAAAAATACGATTAAAATTCAAAAATTCCATTTTTTAGACAATGTATGTAAGATACAAAAAACAACGTTTATATGGAAAATTATATATATATAACATAGTATATAATATTATAATATATAATATATATATAATTACATTTCTCGACAGGATATATATTTTATGTTTTGATTTTAAATATTGAAAAAATTCCATTTTTACATTCTTATAATAAATGAGAAGGTATTAGTTTTATGTGAAAAATGACTTTCGAAATTTTCATGAAATCTTTACGTTTTGAGACCCCCTGAGCCAGAAAAAACGGTTTTTACGAAAGTGTCTATCTGTCTGTCTGTCTGTCTGTCTGTCTGTCTGTCTGTCTGTCTGAGAGAATGTTTTTTCATTTTATCGGGTTTTTTTATTTACAGTGAACTCTAAAAATTTTTTCAATTCGTGATGCTGCATACTGGACTACTTCATTTTGAATTACAAGCTATGAGATAAGTTTTTGATTTCTATGATAATCCTTATTTTAATTATCTCCTATATTCTAATCTTTTACAGGAATTTAAAATTAATCTTTGAATTTATAGCACTGAAGAGGGCCCCCATATGTGGCCGAAACGTTTGCCTTTTTTTTTGCGTATTTTTATATCTAATAGTGATAATTTTAATCGAAGACAATAAACAGAAACTGACCCTATGTCAAAATAACGAGTAATGGACAAAAATATTATAAATACTCTTTCAAGGTTCTCCATCTTGAATATATAATTAACTACAGTTTTCTACGTATTTTACGTAATTACCACAATTTATGTAATTTTTTTTAACAATAATATGTGAAATACTAAAAAAACGTAGAAATGCAAATTTGTTCGTTTCAATAAGGTCTACAAATGTTGTCTCACATAGTTTTTGATAAAACATATATTTTTCGTTTTAATTCCAAAAAATACGATTAAAATTCAAAAATTCCATTTCTTAGAAGAAATATGAGAGATAAAAAAAACGTTTAGATGGAAAATTATTTGCCTAAATGAAGTCTATAAATTCTCATCAAGACACTTCTCGACAGGATGTATATTTTATATTTTGATTATAAGAAACACTATTGAAATTCCATTTTTTAACCTAAATATGTGAGATACGAAATAAGCGTTGTTCTGCAAAATCGTTTCCTTAAATAAAGTCTACGATTGTTTTTTCTTTATGAGATATTTGGAAGAAAATAAATTATTTTAATCATGTAATTTGTTAAAAAGTTACTGATATGTATACAGAAAATCGAGCGCGAAGCGCGAGTGTCATGATGAGAATGTTTTCCTTAAGGCTGATAGAGCCTTAAGTAAATTGAATTACCTGTTTCACTTAAATTCAAAAAGAAATTGAGTAACTTGGAGAAAATGTGTAATTCACATCATCCGTAATATTATAAAATTAGTATGAGCTTTAGTATCAAATTATAAAAAATAAACTTAAATGTATGCGAAATGCATAAGATCGAGCGTTAAGCACGAAGTCTAAAAAGAACGGAGCGCGAAGCGCGACGGCCAAATCGCGCGCCCTAGGCGCGCTCAAATTTGCGAGCGAAGCTGGAGAAGATAAAAACGGACTACATTTAATTTTGAAAATAAAAAAAAACAATTTCCAATATATTTAGCTAAAATATCGAATTTTTTTTATAATGAAAAACAAAAGAAGTCTATCTACGTCCGTTTTTGTCTCTTTTACCATTTCCCAAATTTTCAAAACAAAATGTGTATTTTCGACACAAACATGTAGAAATCTAAAATCGGTAAAAATGACTAATTTCCTAAGTATCATATGCCCTTAAGAGACCCATAACATTTCTCTAGCAATAAGAAAATCGAATAATTACTAAAAATATTTTATAAAAAATAAATATTGAAAAATACATTGAATGAAATTGAAAGCAATGTGCAAAATTCTTGGCAACGTATTCCTGAGTCGCATTATTTCTTTGTTTTAAGAGTATATATTTTAATTTTATTATTCATTTTTTAGAGACAATAGCAGTGCGGTTTCCTTATTTCTTTTAAGACAAAATCACGTTCACTTATTGAACAGTATTTTGATAAGAAGATTATGGTTTTCTGCTTGACGCATCCTAAAGTCTGTCGTTAACCTTGTAGAAGCCATTGAACGTGAATAAAATAAATTTTGTCAATGTTCTTGGCATAAACCTTTCGTAATCCTACACTTAGACGTTGAATTTTTTACTTTTATCAAGGACCAGTATAATAGTAAATATAATTTTAAGACACACGAGCTTTTATATTGTTTTGATTCTGTCGCAATCGAAGAGGTGAATAGTTACTTTAGTATTGCAAAATGATTCCCATTTTTCAAATTATTCTCAAAAAATGCTGAAAAAGTATAAACAAAATTGAAGAATCGTGGAAAAGTTACAAATATACGTTTCTAAAATGTTATTTTTTCCATAAAAATATTAACTTAGCGCTTATTCAGTGCAACTACACAATCATAATGTAAAATCGGCTCATAAACATAAAAAACCAGGTGTTATACTTTTTCGGCGTAAAATTTTTGATGAAATTCATATTCTATATCAGAATTCAGGTAAATAGCATCTGAGTTTTTTTCTGTGTAATTATGCGAACTTTGAACTTCGCACGCAGTTCGCAAATTTGAGCGCGCCTAGAGCGCGTGATTCGATCGTCGTGCTTCGCGCTCGGTCTTATATTCATCGCATACATATAAGTTTATTTCTTGTAATTTTATTCTGAAGCTCAAGTCAATTTTATATAATATTGTAGATGTAAATTACATATTCTCAAAGTTACTAAATTTGTTTTTGATTTTAAATGAAAAAGGAAATTCAATTTACTTAAGGCTCTATCAGCCTTAAAAAATACATTCTCATTCTCAAAACTATTTTTTTCCAAATATCTAAAACAGGAAAAAAATTCGTAGACTGTTTTTAACAGTGTTGGGTAAATTCTTCTATAAAAAGTAACTGGTTACAGTTAGGTTACTTTATAAAAAAAGGTAACTCGTTCCCTTTACAGTTAATTTTTCAAAAAAGCAACTTTTTACAGTTCGAGTTACTGGTGAAAGTAAACTCTCATCCTTTTGTATAAAAGCAATCAAAAGAAAGTTGTAGAAAAAAATACAAAGTAACGAAAAAGTAACTAAGAAAAAGTTACCAGTTACTGGGACAATAGTAACTTAGTTACGTTGCAGTTACTTTATTCGGAAAGTAACGAAGTTACTGAAAAAGTTACAAGTAACATAACTTTTAAAGTAACTTCGTTACTTTAAACGAGTTACTATCCAATACTGGTTTTTAAGCAAACGATTTCTTATTTAAAGGCTTATTTTGTATCTCACATATTTTTTTTAAAAAATGGAATTTTTTATTTTCAATATTTAAAATCAAAACATAAAATATATATCTTGTCAAAAAATGTCCCACTAAGAATTTGTAAATCTCATTTAGGCAAATAATGTTCCATCTCAAAGTTTTTTTCATATGTTTCATATTTTGTTCAAATAATGGAATTTTTGAATTTGAATCGTATTTTTTGGAATTAATATGAAAAATATACCTTTTATTAGAAACTATGCAAGACAAAATTTGTAGATCTTATTGAAACGAACAATTATTGCAGACTTGCGTTTTTTTCGTATTTCACATATTATTGTTAAAAAAAACCGAATATCCAATTTAAACTAGATGCAGTTCATACTTTACACTGATTACATAGAATTCATCTTTAAATCGATTTGCGATATTGTTACGACAAACCGGACAGTCGATGACGTTAACGCAAGACGCAGAGAAAGCAACGACACCGTTGCATAAGTTTTAACATGACCAAACTTCAATGAATTAACAAATTTTCAAGAAATTTCTAATGTCATTGTACAATTTACAGCCCTCTCAGGTGTAACGTGATTTCAAAGTTTTCCCAATTATTATGAAATGATAATAATAATAATAAAGATATCAACGGTACAGAGGATTCAATCATTGATCGTTGACATAAATTGAGATGTAACGTTCAATTATAAAATATACGGCTTATGAATGCATTTTTTTCATAAGGGATAAGTAACGTTATATTTTTATCTATATTATATAAATATATATCAAAGCATAATGTGATTGGCAGTATATCGTTCCAGGTAGTCCGCGAAATAAAGTCCCGGTTGACATGATCTGGAGAAAGCATATTGGCGGAAATATCGATAGACAGTGTATTCCGAACAATTGTTACCTATAATCTTCCCATGTGCATCAAATTGTTACATTTTTAAGAAAAAGTTGTCAAGAAATGAACCACATATTGTGTTCATTTTTATTTTATAAAACACTTATTCTAACTTTTTAAGATTACCGAGAAGAAATTATAAAACTGTGAATGATAAAATCTATAATTAAATTGTAAAGTAATTAATTAATAGTCAATTGTAAGTTTTGGAATTTATGAAATAAAAATGGAACAGCTAACTTCACTTCGTAGAACACTGATGGTATTGTTCAGATTTAAAATATATGGGAAGTGATTATATTTTCAAATGTTAGCAATAAAAAATCATTTATTGAAAAAAAGCTTTTTATTCGAGAATTTGGAAAATAAGATTCCTTCCCATGCATTTTCAATGGAAACAATACAATCAGTGTTCCACGGGGTGAAGTTATGTGTATATGGAAGTTCCATTCGATTCAGGATTCCAATTTTATCAAATTTGAATTTATAATTTTGTGAGATTAAAATTATATTCTCATAAACGGTAAAATAAATATGATTATTTTCTTTCCCACATAGAGTTTTTTAAAGAGCCTAAGACTATATAATTTCACAATTTGATTAGTTTATATTGGTAATTTATATCAAATTAATTAGTTGAGTTTGAAATTTCTGCCACTGCCTACATTATCGGAGAAATATTTTAAATTATAAATCATTTCAAGTCCTTTTAATTAACAGTATTAAATTGTGATTTTCGATTTGAATTCTCTTAATATCTTTACTATATTTGCAATGGTTATACATTAACTGAAACACTTCGAAAAACAAAACTCTTAAAAGCATTGCATTTTATTCTAAATAATATTTATTGTATCCTCTATATCCTGTATGTTGAATTTTAATGACGTATCTTTAAAACAAATATTTTCGCTACTGTGCAAATTGATAAAATTGATAAGTTCTAGTAACTAATTGATCAATTATGTATATGATAAATATATACTTGAGATTTATCAAAAAATGTTTATCGAATAAATTTGATTTTTTGTAATAATCGATAATTAAAATTGTACATTGCGTGACATTTTCACAGTGATAAATATAGATTCATGAGCGATAAAAATAGAATTGTTGCATATGCGTAAGTCAATTGCCCTGTGATTTAATTTTGATTTCAATTATTATCCAAGTAGTACAAAATTATATTATAAATAATATATTATAATATATATAAAATTATATTTGAAATACTCACTTGATTTCGAAAGAGGTTCAACTTTACAGCAAACAACACTATGAAGATTTTTCTGTTCGCAATATCCACTTATCGCAAGGCATCCGCTAAAGAAAGTCAAATGAAACACAAATGTGAACACCACTGCGAAACCTGTAAAAATAAGAGTTTTATAAAATTCATAAATGTAAATCGGTTCTTTAAGAAGGAAAATATTATTCGACGTTTAATATCATCTTCCTTCTCATAATTGAGAGGCTTCTTTACCTGAATAAATGCAGAATATTTGAATTGATGGAAATTGGGTGTAAATGCCAATAAAAAAGGAAACCATGTCAGTCAAAGAAGTGATGGTAATGGAAACAGCAGCTTCGCTTAATGTTTCAGCCATTCTTAATGGTACAGGACTCGAGAAATCAGTTCTTCTCCATGCTGCCAGCATCACAAACGTATCATCAATTCCGATTCCTGAAATAAAAAATGCAAATTATCAGAAAAATTTTTAAATAAAAATTTATTTCAGGAAATATTTTCAAACATAGCTTATTTACAGATTTTTCATTTCTGACGCAAGGATGAAAAAGTGACATTGAGTTTAAAACTACACGGTTAGAAATGCTCGGAAATTTACAAAATTTTGATGTTGCAAAGGTAACGTAAAATTTGACAATGTTTATGATGTTTTTGAATAAAGGTATCTTAAAACTGCGAAAAATGTACTGAATTTTTAGAAAATATTTCCTGATATTATAAAACTCAAATCAATTTTTAAAAAATGTATCTCTTATAATATTGGAAATACAGATATTCAAATTCTTCCCTGAAAATAACACAAAAAAAAGTATTTTTAAAATAGAGATAAGTGATAACCTACAAGAATTAATTGAATTTTTTTGAAAATTTTAATATAATTATTTTCAGCATTTTTTACAAATAATTTTGCAAGTTTGGATTTTTACGCCTTGTTTGTTTTAAGTTTATACTTTTTCACAATCTAGGGAAAAATTAGTATGATTTAATAGCACGTTTTTTAAATTCCACGTAAATTTACCTTTAAAACGAGTCGAGGAATACCTAAAAACATCAATTATTTCGGGAATTATTTATAATTTAAGAAAAGTTTGGAATTTGGACTTTTTTTACAATAGAATCAAGCCATATCAACTGAACTACAAAATTTTCGATGAAAATCTTAATAATGAAAACAATGATATATTCTTAAAGCATTTAGTGATTCAAAAAAAAATTTTTAACGATTTTGGAAAATTCCTTTTTTTGTTAAATGAATATTTGGGCGTTTTTTTTTTGCAAAGTTCATAACTCAAATTCAGTTTATGGTAATTGAGTGAAATTTTCATAAATAGTTGATAAATATCTTACGTCTCAAATAAACCAGACAAAAGTTAATAATTGTGTTAAAAAACTTATTTTTAATAACAATTTAATAAACTATCTTAATTTTACAAAACTCTAACTGAATAAAACTGCAGTCACGTGTTTCCGGAAATTACAGTAGAAATTTCTAACAGTGTATGGAGTTCAGGGCTTGATACTAAATTTTTTAAAGAATTTAAAATCTGTTCTGTAGAAAAAGAGACGCTACCATCGTACTCGATACTAAACTCATGTTTGATTTGCGAAGATTAGTCATGCCGTTGTTATACCGCAGATATTATCTGCGGTTTAATAGACCACAAAAATTACCTACAATGAATCATTGCAGTTAATTCGTGACTAACAGAAAAGAAAATTAAACAATTTGAAAGATTTTATTCTGAATAGAAGTAACATCATTCGTAGCAATTTTCAAAGCTAAAATTTTAAAAGGGAGCACGTAAATACTCATAAAGGACAGTAAATAATTGATAATAATTGCATCCAGAACAAAAATTGTATTTACTAATTAGAATATTTGTTTTAGACTTAATTGTCAAACAAACAATTTTTGGTTGAATTGACCAAAATTTGGCCAACAATATTAGAGGCAAATTCTTTGCTCGATAAAATTTAATGCTCTACACTGAGAAAAAAGATTTGTTTGAATCAAAAAAAATAATTTGTTTGAACGACTTTCTTTGATTTAAAGAAATGATTTGTTTAAATGAAATTTAATATGTTTGATTCAAACAAAATATCTTTGAACCAAATAAATATTTGTTTGAATAAAATTAATTTTTCTTCAAAACAAAGAAATTAATGCATTGATATATGGTCAAAGATATAATTTGTTTGATTTAAGGCAGAAATTTATTTGATTCGAACAAATATTTATTTGGTCCAAAGATATTTTGTTTGCATCAAACAAATTTTGTTTCATTTAAACAAATCATTTCTTTAAATCAAAGAAAGTCGTTCAAACAAATTATTTTTTTTTGATTCAATCAAATCTTTTTTCTCAGTGTAATAAAAATGAAATATTTTACATTTAATAAATGAGAAATTAGATTATTCTGCATAGATTAAATTTGATTGAACTGTATACTAAAGTCAAGAGAATTTTTCATATTTAAGTTGAAATCATAAGGCACGTAAGATACTCGTAGTTCTCATTTACTTATACTTGCATGATAAAGATAAAGTGTTCTAATCAGCAATAAGTATGATATACACGAGATCAGATCAAACGACTTCCTGCAACGCATACTGGGGAACAACTTGAGCACAAAAAGAATTAAGTAATAAGTTGAGAGATAGAAAAATGAGCCGTTATGATTTATTGTTCTATTTATGTTCAATGATCCTGATAGATTAAAACTTTTTTTTATAAAATTGCCCGATCTTTTTCTCTAGTTAGTTTTTCCTTCCTGCGGATTTTTATATCAACACTCAGAGTTTCATTATAGAAGTTTAACCAATTAATTGAACAATAATTGCAATCAAAATATCCTACAATTTCATGCAGATTCCTCCAGTGAAAAAATTTTATAATCAATAAAAATAATGAATGAAATTTTCAAAAGAATATACCAACATGTTTACTATTTTTACTCTTTCATAAATGTGTTAAGATACTAATTAAGATGCCACTTGTTATTTAAAATGAGTATTAGATCATCACTAGTTATACACAAATATTGGCTAGGAATAATATTCTTCTTAGGCTTCATAATAAAAGAATGTGAGCGTTGAAATTAGAAAATACGTGGACGGCAAGGGCAAAAAGAAAAATTCACAGAAACTGTGTAATACTTCTGAATACAAAAAGTTGGTCAAAACGTAACGAGAATACATAATTTTGATTTTATGAAGGGAAATATACTATATGGAATTGCGAGTTAACATTTCATAACGTACATAATCCTTGAAAATTATCCTCTATCTAAGACGATCACCATATTTTTTACATGAACAAATATATTAAGTATGAAAATTGCTTAATCGTAAAGAGTATTATTAATAAATAATTATATGTATTTGTGACATCTGAAATGAATCAGACGTACAATATCACAATGTAAAGAAAGCAACTTTTAAAATATCTTTATATTTATATATATACACTATCCTGCAAAAGTTTAAGTTCACCTGTTGTTTGAGCCATTGTCAGTGTCTTAATTTTTATAAAAACAAGTTAAACATTTGTTTTTGATAATGGCATGAAAGTTAATAAATTTTTTTATCTAATAATTCCAAGTTGAAGGAAAAATGTTAATTTTATATGAATATATTACAATAAACGTCAAATTTTGATCTTTTTGGAAAATGTTAATAACTCTAAAAATAATTAATATTTTTAAAAGTTTTTGGTCTCGTTTTAAAGGTAAGTCTTCATAGAGATTTGTTAACTGCTCAAGATATTTTCAGAACTTATTCCTAGATTTTACCCTGGGGTCAAGCATGATACAAAATAGTTGTAAAATTTATTTCTATAAAAAATACAACAATATTTAATATTTATATAATGTATAGAGTAAAGTCTTTATTTTAAATGTTACAACGTTTTCGTACCATGTTTCACCCCAGAGTACACTGAAAAAAATGGTTAGTAAAACCAACTATTTCGGTTTGTAAAATATGCCTCGGCTATTTTATTAGTTAGCACAACAATTTTTACATTCTCATCATGGATGAAAAGGTATTGGTTTTTTGTTGGTTTTACTATCTCAATTGTTATCACAAGAACTTGGGTAGTAACACTAACTTAAAAAATTGTTATGCTACACTGAGAAAACAGTTTTGTCAAATCAACAAAAATATTTTGTTAGTATTTAGCTAACAAAATTCTTTTGTTGTGCCGACAAAACATTTTGCTATATCAATCAAATTTTGTTACTTAAACAAAATGTTTTTTTGGGACAACAAAATATTTTGTCAGGACAACAAAAAAAGTTTTGTTGGATAAATTTTTTTCTCAGTGTAACTAATAAAAAAGCTGAGGCATATTTTACAAACCGAAGTAGTTGGTTTTACTAACCATTTTTTTCAGTGTAGTATCCAGGAAAAAATTCTAAAAACATCTTCATTATTTAGCAAATCACAATGAAGACTTACCTTTAAAACGAGACAAAACACTTTTTAAAATGTTAATTATTTTTAGAGTTATTAACATTTTCCAAAAAGATCAAAATTTGACGTTTTTTGTAATATATTTATATAAAATTAACATTTTTCCTTCAACTTGGGATCATTAGATAAAAAAGTATATTGACACTCATGTCATTATTGAAAAAAAATGTTTAAATTGTTTTTATAAAAATTAAGACACTTCGACAATGACAACAGGTGAACTTAAACTTTCGACCAGTAGTGTACATATATATATATATGTTATGGTTTTATTTTCATAAATGTTCAACACTGTGGCCATAATAACATTTATGTTTTTATCAACGCATATAGCAACAACTAACTCGTTATACCCATTGCAGCAAGTGGTGTTATTGCCAACGAGATTGGAATGATGAGTATTCATCATCCGACGAGTTCGTTCACACATGACAGCATTGACAGCTGACTACAATTCTTGTACATATCACAACATTAATTTTCGTAATGTTTTTGTATCGTTTAGGTTTTAACAATATCTCAATCTGCTTTTGCATTCGGTCTGATTTAAAATGCAAGGTATTTTTCGAAGACTTCAGATTCGTTCCAATTAAATATCACCTTACGGATCATTAATAGTAATTTGAATACTAAACTCTCTAAATCTGAATCAGTCAAATTTTTACTAATTGAATCAGTGATTTGCCTTTTCACTGATTCACCAGTTAAAAAATATATTTCACTGTTAAATCAGTTAATTTTCACTGAAGCAATCAGTGGAATTTGACTGATTTACAGTAACCTCTTTTTAGCTATTTGAATCAGTCAAATTTCACTGATAATCAGTAGATTTTGCCTGATTCATATTTAGAGAGAAGGGAACAATTATTATATTAAAATGGCTTTTAAACTCAATTACTAACCGAACTTATACACTATTAATATAGACATATACACTGAAAAAAATAGTTCGTAAAACCAACTACTTCGGTTTGTAAAATATGCCTCAGCTATTTTATTAGTTAGCACAACAATTTTTTTTGTTGGTGTTACTATCTCAATTTATTGTTCTTACAAAAACTTGGGTAGTAACACCAAGAAAAAAAATTGTTGCGCTAACTAATAAAATAGCTGAGGCATATTTTACAAACCGAAGTAATTGGTTTTACTAACCATTTTTTTCAGTGTAGATTAAAAATTTGCTTCAATACCATCAATCTGGAAACCAAAATAATACCCGTTTTGAGGCATATTGATTTCATTAATTTTTCTGTCCTTTAATTTATGAAGTAAAACGATTGGAAATCGATGAAATATTTTTGAAATAAACTGTACATATGGTAAACCAACTCTTATACGTTAAACATTTGCACAGTATGATTAATGTGAAAAGCGGAAGACAACAGTTTCCTTTTCTGACCGTTAGATGGTTACGTGAAATGCTAAATTCTCGAGAGAAATTGATGTATGAATTCACTTCTTTACCATTTTAATTGAGAAATTATAATTAATTAAGAAACAATATATAATAATGAAAAATAGACATTACTAATTACAAAATGATTATTTAATTGAAATTTAATAATCTGAAATATTAATTTATTTTTAATCTTTTTGAAAAATAGTTTTAATGTTAGACTTAAAAAAATGGTTAGTTGATCCAATTATTTCGCTTTATGTAATATGCCACTGCTATTTTCTTGGCTCCACAACTAGTTTTTTTCTTGATGTTACGATCCGCATTGTTATTATAAGAACTCAGGTAGGATAATTTATAAGTCAAAGTATAACTATTTTTTCCGGTATATATAAAAATGTGTAAATTTATAACACTATTTACTAAAAAATGTCTTATCATAGCAAAAAGCAAAAGCATTTCCGATTAAGGTTTTAAAAAGCGAATCTTTAAATATGCAAAATATCCGAAATTATAAAATGAAAGGGCATTAATGCATAAATTAGAAAGCCTCCATAAAATTGTCACCTCTTTTCAATTTTATGTTTCACAACACAAGAAACCCGTGATTTAAATAAGTCTCTCATTTTTTCCTCAACCTAATATTTACATTCTTAAGGGGATCCAGCACCTTTAATATTCTTATTTTTTAAGTTTAGACCTTAAATATAATTTTTTTTACGTTTAGTTATATATACCACCATTTAGAAAGGTTTTGAGGTTTTTTAAAAATTCAAGCACCTTTATGTATTTTTAAACTAAAGATTTTGAGTTTTCTGGGCATATTCTTGTCATTTTTTGACTTTGAATAATTTTTTTTTTAACCTTCATGATTCTTTTTTTGTTTTATTCCTTACAATCTGTAGAAACTTTTTGAATATGGAAAATAAGGTAGCATGACTAAAAATAGTTCCAAATAAAATAAAAATCAGAATTGGTTAAAAAACAAAAAAAATTTATTCAAAGTAAAAAAAAAGTCCCAAAAAACTCAAAATTTTTATTTTAAAAGTACACAAAGGTGCTGGAATAAAAAAACCCAAAATCTTTCTAAATAAAGGTACTAAACATAAAAAAAATGATATGGAAGGCCTAAACTCAAAAAATATAAATAAAAATATCAAAGTGGCGGATTCCCTTAAAAAGTGAATAAAAACAATTCTTTTTTGAAATAAAAAACTAAAGCTTTCAGAATATAATTTAATTTTATAGGATAAAATAATATGTTTAGCAAATTAATTAATTAAATTATGAAATATCCCAAGGTTTTTAGACGTGTTATCATCGTGTTGTGACATCTCTTTAAACTAGTTTTTATACTACTGCACGACCTGGGACAGCCTTGATTCAACTTAGACAAAGTACCATTTTCTCAGGGCATAAATACAACACCTTTTATTATTCTTAAAGCATCAAGAGAGCGTCACGAATACGTTTAACCCGTATTAGGCTCATCGCAATGCAAGCAACAAAAGCCATGAAACACTCAGTGTTCTTCACCTCTTCTTATAACTTTCCAATCTTTCAAAGATCCCTCACTGGGGTTTCAGCCTTGGTGCAATTTTGCACTTTTCATCAAGGAAATTCACTTCAACGATCTAGAAGGATCAATGCAAATGAAGTTCAGCAATAGATCTTCTCCTAAGTCTATTATACACTGAGAAAAAACATTTGATTAAATCAAAGAAAATGATTTGCTTGGAAGACTTTCTTTGATTTAAAGAAATGATTTGTTTAAATGAAATAAAATTTGTTTGATTAAAAAAATATCCCCAAGTGCGAATTGCCGAAGGTGATAATACGGCACAATATTGGCCCAATCTCGGCAGCCAAGAGTCGGCTATTGTTAATGGGCCAGTATCACTGTTTGCATTGGTCAACTGCTGGGCCGACGACGGCGGCCTTTGTCGACTGTTTAAATTGACCGACCTTCAGCTGAAACTTGGCCCAGTATTGGCCCTATACCAACCTGATTGTCAGTTTTACTATGGCATCCAGTTCTGAAAGTAGAAGAGCCAGAGTCGGGCTCATGGGCGGCACATTGCTGGGCCATGTGTCACTTTTACCACGGCAAACCATTCCGGAATTGAGAAAACCAGAGTTCGGCACAGAATTGGCCCGTTGCTGTGCCGAAAACAAGTACTGGCGGCCAGAGTTTGGGCCAAAATTGGCCGCCAAGTACATACCAGAGTTATCATTCCAGCAACGGCACGATATTGGCAGCCGATCTTCGGCAAATTTTTGGCGATGCTGGGCCAGTGTTGGGCCGTATCTAACTTCGCACTTGGGTCTTTGAACCAAATAAATATTTGTTTGAATAAAATTAATTTTTCTTCAAAACAAAGAAATTAATGCATTGATATATGGTCAAAGATATAATTTGTTTGATTTAAAGCAGAAATTTATTTGATTCGAACAAATATTTATTTGGTCCAAAGATATTTTGTTTGAATCTTACAAATTTTATTCCATGTAAACAAATCATTTTTTTACATCAAAGAAAGTCTTTCAAACAAATAATTTTTTTGATTCAATCAAATATTTTTTCTGAGTGTATACTTTCATTAAACTAATATCATGAAAAAATTCGACTATACGAACATGTGAAATCAGAAATTTGTAAATCCCGGGATTTAAATTTATTATAATTAAGAATTTTACTTTCTTTGATTGCTCAGAAGTAAAATTCGATACTTTTTCGAGTCAAAGATCAGCATCAGCATACAATTTATTATAGATTGCAAGATACAGGGAGAAAGCCTGTAAAATCGATTCACTATTTAAAAGATAGACTCCTACTTTCATTGTGAATGACTAGACTCAGGTGTTATCTTTATGAATGGGTTTCATAAAGAGGCATCAATGTCAATCTCAAATTTGACGAATTTTATTCTGAAATAATTTCGTAACATGTTTGTGTTCATGTCTTTCCCTGGCGAAAGTATCGGATTGAAATTCATTCCGAGTCAATCAGAAATATTCCGATTAATTCCGATATCTGTATGCAAGCCATTGCGAATCGTTCCGAACCAATCCGAAAAACGTTTTGTATCTCGTTTGATGAAAAACGGTCAAAAATAAATCCGACTTAATTTGATTAATTCCGAGACATCCATCCGAATTAATCCGAACCAATCCGAAACCAAGTTTTCAATCCAGATAAATCGGAATTAATCCGAGCTCTGATTGATACAAACCGAATTTCCAATCAGAATCAATCCGAATGAATTCAAGGTCGGAATGATTCGGATTGATTCTGATTGAAAATTCGATTTGTATCAATCAGAGTTCGGATTGATTCCGATTTATCTGGATTGAAAACTTGGTTTCGGATTAATTCGGATGGATGTCTCGGAATTAATCAAATTAAGTCGGATTTATTTTTGACCGTTTTTCATCAAACGAATCGGAATAGTTCTGATTGACTCGGAATGAAAAGGCAAATGTTTCGACCACAAATGGGGCCCTGCTCAGTCCCAACTAATTAATATCATTAATGACTAATTGTAAGCTGAAAAAATTTGTGAGAATTTGAATTACTTATAGTAATTCTTGATTTTTCCCCTGAAACTAAAATTTAAAAAACTTATGTACTTGTGGCCGAAAGGTTTGCCTTTTCTTTGGTAATATGAGTTTTTAATTATTGCTTTTTTTTAAAAACTGCCCCAATGCCAATACAAGTAAAATTCTGTTAGTTTTTAGTAAATTCAAGAAAAAATCTTCTAATTGTTGGTTAAAAATTGCTGAATATCCTGTCACGTGAATCTGAAAGTTTTGAAATTTGCAACATAAAACATTTTATATTTTGGGTAACTATACTTTTTTGCAGTTACATGTGAATGGAAATTCTGTCACAGTTCCGTAATTTTAAGATGAATTTCATGAAAATCCTGTTAGAATTTCATAATTTCAAGATAAATGTAAAGGAAATCAAGTTAAGTTTCGTAATTACTAAATAAATTTTAGAAAATTCAGTAAATTTTTCGCAATTTTGAGACATGTTTACTTAAAGTGTCGTAAATAGCCTATAACTTTACGTTAACTTCACTGTTAGAAATTTCTACAGTAATTTCCCGGAACATGTGACTGGAGTTTAATTCAGTTAGAGTTTCGTAAAATTAAGATAGAATTTCAGAAAATTCAGTTATTAATTTTTCCCTAGATTCTGAAAAAGTATAAACTTAAAACAAACAATGCGTAAAAATCCAAACTTGCAAAATTATTTGTAAAAAATGCTAAAAATAATTATATTAAATTTTTCAAGAAAATTCAATTAATTCTTGTGTTTTTCTATTTTTAAAATACTTATTTTTCGCAATTTTAAGATACCTTTACTCAAAAATATCATAAATATCCTCAAATTTTTTTTTTATTTATATTTTATATTTTATTTATTTAACATAAAAATTTTATAAACTTGCGAATATTTTTAACAGTGTTTGTAACATACAAATTTCGTAGATTTCAGAATATTTCTAACAGCGTATATTACCAATTTGTTATGGGGCCATTCATATACCACGTGGACAATTTTTCACCACTATTTGCCCCCCCCCCCCCCCTCATTTTGCCCACATGGACATATTTTATGAAAATATAGATATTTTAGTATATTTTTCGCAGATATAGGGGAACATGTGTCTACGTGATTCTAGCCCCCCCCCCCCCCCCCAATGCCCACGTAGTATATGAAAGGCCCCGTTTTAGTTCGTTGCATGTATTGTAGCATGAGTATGAAATGTTATCTAAAATTGACAGGACAATAATAAAGTTTATAATTGATTTTGAGAATATTCGTAACTCACCAATCATTAGGAATGGAGCAGCCAGGTTGAGACCAATGAAATCTACCCCTAAGTAGATACAAAACCCGAAGGCAGAAACCGTCGCTGCAATAGCGGAGATGTTGCCAAGAAGTCCCAACCAAGGTTTGCTACGAACCCAATCTGCCATCATGCACGTTATTATGGAAAAAACTGCCATAAATAGAAAAGCACTCGTGAAATAAGGAACCACTGTTTTAGTATTTGCTTCTAATTCTAGTTCTAGGCTCCTCGAAGCAAATCTTGCGACGCTGATATGCTTGAAAAACCCCTCGTTTTCTGCTTTACCCACAACGTCTAGAAATGTTTCTTCCCATGCAGAACCCCTGAAGATTAACCAAGAAGCATACGTTTTACATTATAAAAACAAACAAATATATGTGATGAAACTGGTTTTATGAAACTTGAGTTTCAACTGAACACTCAGAAAAAAGATTTGATTGAATGAAAGAAAATAATTTGTTTGAAAGGCTTTTTTGGATTTAAACAAAAGATTTATTTGAATTGAATAACATTTGTTTAATTCAAACAAAACATCTTTGGGCTAAATGAAAATTTGTTTAAATCAAATAAATGATCACATTCGTATATGGTCAGAGATATAATTTGTTTGATTTAAGGCAGAAATTTATTTGATTCGAAGATACTTTGTTTGAATCAAACAAATTTTATTTTATTCAAATCAATCATTTTTTCAAATCATAGAAAGTCTTCCAAACAAATTATTTTCTTTCATTCAATCAAATCTTTTTACTAAGTGAACATGTCTTAGAAAATAATGTCTCACCCTCTTTCAAATTAATTTCAAGAAGAAATTACTGGGAAAATAATTGGTAAAATTAGTGGGCCGACTTACTGAGTGATTTTTCCAGTAATTCCACCAGTGATTTCTCTAGTAATTTTTCTAGTGATATTCACACTAATTGCATTAATATTACTGGAAATAATATTAAATTATAACTTACATTGTATCCTGACGTTTAGTGCCTGCAAGGACGAAATATGCAAGTTGAACAGAAGGAACAGAAACGATTGTCAGATCTTCAGTGAGGACACTTCCACCGAAATATACTGGAAAGAGATGTGCATCCCACGTAACCGGATTAAACATCATAGGAAACGTTAAATTTAACTCTTTCGTTTCCACTTCACTGCAAAATATTATCATCAGTATGAAAAATCGTAGTTGCGAGTACCTCCCAGTTGAAAATATTTCTAGCGATTTTCGAATGGAATTTCCTGAAGAATTCCGCTGCGAATTTGCAAGGAGTATTGAAACCGAATTTCGGGCAAAATTCGATAGGATTCCCATGCATTTGAAAATCCGCATAGAAATTCGGGTCTAATTCCATGTGAAATTTTAAATCAACTTGTAAAACTTTTCAAATATTATATTTCCACGTAAAAATCAAAAGCAACTTTTAGTATTATGTATTTTAATTCCTTGTAATTCTTTTTCATGCTGAAAATCGCGTCGAAATCCTATCGAATTTTACCCGAAATTTGCCTGAAATCCGATTTTTAAAGGCTTCACGAATTCATAGTGGAATTTCGCACGAATAAAGGCGGATCTCATGTGGTTTCTATGCGTGTAATTGCACACGAAATTCGCTCGAAATATTTTCAGCTGGGCTCTTGATTAAAATATAAAAAGATAGAAAAACTCACTGAATAATATGATGAAGATTCAAGATATCATTCATGAAACATTTATCTAGCCACCGAGCGCAGATTTTGTCGTAAGTGTAAGTATCACCTTCGTAGGTCATTGTTGCATTTCTAATGATTTCATCGAGTAACCTTAGTTCTTCCCAAATTTCAGTTCTTAACATATTCGGATTCCCATCTTTTGGTATCACTATCACGTGACCGAAACGACCTATCGATACAAATTATAATTTAATCAGAGTTTAATAAATAATAAATTTCATACAATGTTGTTAATAATTGGTTTTAGGGTCGAGAAATAATAATATCCAAAATTTCAATACTGTTTTCTGATAGTGCTCATAAATCTCTACTAATTATCCTATTAACATTTTTCGATTAAAATAAAATTGGAAAAGTTACAGTACACTGAGAAAAAAATTTATCCAACAAAACTTTTTTTGTTATCCTGACAAAATATTTTGTTTAACCAACAAAATTTGTTTGATATAGCAAAATGTTTTGTTGGAACAACAAAAGAATTTTGTTAGCTAAATACTAACTAAATATTTTTGTTGATTTGACAAAACTGTTTTCTCAGTGTATGTTAAAACTTTCAAAAAGTCAATATCTAAATTCCATTTTCCAGTTAAATTTAACGAAATACGAAAAAAAATTATTATACCAAATTATTTACTACATGAAGATCTACAAGTTTAAATTGCAACATTTTTTCATAAGATATATATTTTTCTTGTTAATTTAAAAAAATACTATTGAAAATAAAAAATTCAATTTTTTAACCAAAATATGTGAAATGCGAAAAAAACGTAAGTTCGCAAAATTTTTCGTTTCAATAAGATCTACAAATTTTGTCTGACATAGTTTCCAATAAAACATATATTTTTTATTTTAATTTTAAAAAATACGATTCATATTCAAAAATTCAATTATTTAAACAAAATATGTGACATACGAAAGAAACTTTGAGATGGAATAGCTATTTGTTCTCCACGAGTCAAACATGTTATTTTGCCCAACAAGTTTAGTGACAATTGTACATTCACCGTCTGTTTTGAGACAGGAGAATAGCAACTATTGTGAAATTAATTATAAATTAAATTCTCAGTAGGACATTTTGGAAGAATTTAATTTTTATTCCTATAAGTGAGATTTAGGTATTTTATCGATGTTTTCTGTACAATTTTATGTAAATTATAAATGGCTAGCTTTTCTCACTGTTTTTTACATTTTTCATATTACCAAAGTTTGCTCCAAAACAGGGCTCATATGTGCAATATTTTATTTAATATAATGATATTTTAGAAATAAAGATCACTGATGAGGACTCCGATCAGAGTCGAAACGTTTGAAACTATGTAACTTTCTGGGTTATTATTTCTGGACCCTAAAGCCAGTTATTAACAACAGCATCGTATGAAATTTATTATCTAAGGGTCGTCACAAGTCTTATTTTATTGATGAATAATATTTGCTTTTAATCGAAAATTGTTAACGCACAATCCGAAAAAGAAAATTATTTTACCTGGACGCGTGATGCGACCCACATTGAATTGATGACTATAATTGACTTTGAAATATTGTTCGACAACAGCCCGTTCTATTTTTCCGGGACCATTGACAGGTGTGAATAGATATTCTGGATCTATCTGATATTGAATTCTTTGGTATCCTGTAAAACAGATAAAGCCCAGGAGAATGGGGATTATCACAAAGTATCCTGGATGTTTACCAACGAAGTAACCAAGCTTATAAAAAGTTCGATTTAAAAAGTCGTCCACACACGTCTTAGAACACCCCATCTGAAACAAAAAATTATTCGCATATTTAGATTTTATTATATTATCATTTTCGCCAGAAAGTTTCTGGAGCTTTTTTATTATTGAAAACATATCTAAACTGTAAACAAATTTTTAGAAATTTTTCCGAAAATAGTCGGACAGCTTAAGGTAGTTGTCGTGCCAAAAATCAGTCTTTGGAAAAAGAAGTTTTTCTATGATTTCAAGACTGAAAATTATATCATCAGTCGTGTCATATCTAAGGAAAGACACTCTTTTTAATAAAAAAATAAGCTATGATTTAAGAAACTTCAATCATTTTCAAAAAATTGGTAAAGTGCGATAGTAAGGAAAAATCCTATTACAACAAACATTATGAAAAAATTATTTTTCTTAATTTTTAAATTTTTTTATTAAAAAGAGTGTCTTTTCTTATATACACGGCTGATGATATAATTTCCAGTCTTGAAATCATAGAAAAACTTCTTTTTCCAGAGACTGATTTTTAGCACGACAACTACCTTAAAATACAAATGGGTCGTAAATTTTTCCAAATTGGAAATAGTTTCTACTGTTTGGTCGGAGAAATATCGAGTTTATCAGGAAAAATTGATATATTTCATAATTTAAGTGAAAAAAAATTTTAAAAATGTGAACAAATTTCCGTTTTTGTGGAATAATTTCCGCTTCTCATGGGAAAAATTTCCTACAACTTAGGAGATTTGTGAAATGTTCTGACCTTTTTGATATATTTCCCAATAGTTCGGAAATAAGTCTGGAAATTTGGTCAATTTTCCTCAAATCTATTAAATATTTCCACTTTCTGTAGGAAAATCTATGCTTCCTAAGGATTTAGAAAAAATTTCCTAATACATAGTAGGAAAATTTACCGATATTTTTTACACACGGAGAAACTTTTTATATCAATTTTTACTATAGTATTTTTCAATTTAGGGAAAAACGTATCACTGAGAATTTTTGTTAGTAAAAATACTAAACTTTATAATAATGATATGAAACTTTAGTATGAACTATAGTAAAATTTGCTATGAACTATGCTGAAGTTTCATATAATTTTTATAAAGTTTAGTATTTTTACTAGCAAAAATTCTCAAAGTGATACGTTTTTCCCTAAATTGAAAAATACATAGTAAAAATTGGTATAAAAAGTTTCTCCGTGCAGTGTATAGTTGTCTTCACAACGTTTCATGCTAAAAATGTCTCAAAAAAATCATCAATTCAAATACATTTTACAGTTATTCTAATTAGACATAAATGCTCAAATCCTAGCTTGGAAATTTTTACTATAATTTTATAGATCGTTCTAAGACACATAATTCCTTTGATATTCTCCCAGTGCAATCTTGTATCTTCCTAAAGTGTCATTCATAAATATGGTGTTAAAAACTTTTGATCTCGGATTATCTAAAAATTACTACATATATATGATCAGTAGTAACCTTGGCCTTTGCTTGGTTACCGGACCGCGAAGTTACTAACCATAATTGACTCCTTGGTAGAACAATAAAACACTCATTCTAACGTTTAACTTCCTAATAAACGGTGTCATTCATATTCTTCTAATACATCAGTGTCAAAAATGTAATGTTGTTCTTCTACGGATAGAAAATATCCACAAACTCAAATGAACCTTGAATTTCATTAAATCATTGTTCCAATACGTCATTTGTAACTCAGAAAGTTATTTGTGTTTTATTATTTTAAATACGTAATAGCTCTTGAAATATGTTTGAAGAATAATTTTGGTATTTTATGTTTTTTAACATAGAAGATTTCCTACATGAAAATTTTCAAGTTTCTAATGAAATAATTGTAAGGAAAATGTTTTTATAATTTAAATTTGTATTGAAATATTTATGTTACTCTTGACCTGAATAGGTACTTTTAGTAGCCATCACAGGAAGGAAATAAATATTCTATTTATAATCAGAATACAGTTAACTGCCTTGACGACTAAAGTGAGTAGTAAACCTGGAAATTTAAAAATCAGGGAAAAATCTTTGAAGAAATTCTCAACAAGAACTATAGACTATGATTTACTTATCACTTATATCATGAATATTTATAAAGCTTTATTGATTTCCAATAACTGGGTTGACGCAGAAAAAAGATTAGTAAGATTCAAAGAAAGTTCGGTACTTATTTTTACATGACTTTTTAATCGATTTTACAAGGAGTTCAGTTAAATAATTTTCTCTACGTTTTCCTGGTCTTCCAATAAAATCTACTAAATTCTTACTTTTTCGTATTTTGTAGATAATATTGAAAGCTGATTGAAACGTAGAGAAAATCTATTGATTGATCTGAACTTTTTGTAAAATCTACTAAAAAGTAATGTAGTCCAGATAAGTACAGAATTTTCTGTAAATTTTAGGAATATTTTTTCTGTGTGTAGAGCAATATTGCAATTTATAAATATTATTTTAATTTATGCAGTATCATTAGGTAATTTTGAGTTTTTTATCCCAAATTTTTTAATTTCAATTTAATTATAAATCTAACTTTTATAATCTCGAACAAGAATACGTTTTAAAATACATGTAATTTTGGAATTCACAAACTTATCACAAAAAACCAAGTAATTAGTCTTAATTAGTCGCGTGCTAAGTAGGTTAAGATCTCAGTAAGTCCGTGAGAAAAATCAGTACTTGAAAGATTCTCGATGTATAAAAATAAAAATAAATGTCCATATTTTTAGAATTTTACATCTACTAAATGTTACATCTACTGAAATGAATTTTAATTGAAGTAAAATGATTGAAGTGTTATATCTCTATTATCAATCGCATAACGAAATAAATAATCACACAATAATTAGATATAATTAACGCAACATCGTTTCATAATAATTTATATCTATCATTTCTTTTTATAATAAAATGTTTTTAGTGGTTTTAAAATGTCCGAAAATCTTCATAAATTATATAAGACTGAGTGATAATAAAACTTCAGATTGAAAAGAAAAATATACTTTAGAGCAAAAAGATATAAAAAATCTGTTTTTAGCAACCAAACAGTAGGGTACATTGAACTAAAAAATGCTAATGATTAATCATGGAAATCATGCGAAAAGTCTCTTTTAATTTTGATCAGTAATTACTAATTTCAATTAATGAATCATTTCTAGGTATTGAGTCAATCGATTTCAAGTGATTTTTCAACGAACGTGAAGTAAATAGTTGTATAGATGGAAACGAGTCATTCAATGAAGTTAATTAACCTTACTAATTAAAATTGAGGAGAGAAACTATAAAATTGAAAAATATCGGTTTTTCGTAATTAATTTCACCAAATTCAATGTCTATGATGTAAATGTTTTTATCATCTTCAGCTTCAGTGAAATACATCAACCAAATACCAACTCGCGAGTCAATTTCTTAATGAAAAGTGTGTACCTTTCAAGTTATGTCTTTTCTCAGAAAACGAAAAAGGAAAAAAATAACTTTTTATATACAAAAAATCACAGCTTACTCAAGATCCAAAATAAATCACTGATGGTTTTTTTTCAATGGCTGAAACCGTTAAAAATCAATTTTCCAAAACAAAATTCTTATAAACAAATTATTGAATTTGATAATAAATTATTCATTTTAGAAAAATGGAAATAGTTAAATTATAGAGAATCTTTTTTCTGAAAAAATGATCCGTGATTTATTAATCACATAATTTTTTAAAATTTGGAATGAAGCGATAAGAAAAAAAGTTCGGGTAAAAATAAAATGTGTTAAATGCATTATTTTTTTACGTCTGAGGTCTAATTTTCGTGGATGAACTATCTTAAAGGGGTCATCCCGTGTAATTGGTTCTAAAAATTCGATTTTTTTTTTTGCATAAATTGCATCCCAATATAGAGTTTTTTGAGAAAGCTGAAAATTTACTTTATGAACCAGGGATAGCAGATTGGCGGTGAGTCAAAATTTTATCGGTGGTAATCGTATTTGAACCTTTAAACGCGTTTTTCTCAAACCTGTATTTTTCAAACTGGTGACCGCGGTACCTCAAAATATATCTAACGAATTCCTTCGAAATTTTAATGGCCTATTCAGTACTCATGTAAACACAAGCTGAACTAGGATAATTCTGATTCATTGAGCCGTTTTCTTTCATGTTGGAGAAGTTGTAAAAAAACACCAAAATTCACAAAAAAATATTCAATAACATGCCGAAAATTTAATTTTCAACATTTTTTAAGAGTTCTAGTTCAAAGACTAGTTCTTATTTCACAGATTAAAATGCCGTTTGACTTTTTTGTTTCAGATGCTTACAATCTTGGTCATCGCGAAAAGCCAAAAGAAATTTCCAAAAAAAGCGAAAAAAATTGCCATTATATGGGATGACCCCCTTAAATCTTAGATTTACACTACCGGTCAGAATTGTGGAACCACCTGTCTTTTGATGATTGTTTAAATTATCTTAATTGCAATTCTGTGAGTGATGAAATTTGTACTCTTAATAATAAGAAAGCCATCAAAATGATCTTTAAAATTAGTCTCGAATGAAGTCGTTTTGTTAAATTTTGAAGAAGTTATTGCAAAAAAAGTCCAAATTTCAATGTTTTCTTAAATTTTAAATAACTTTCGAAACAATCAAGATTTTTTAATGTTCATCATGAATCTATAATTTTTTTCTTGCATAATGCAAAGAGTTGAAATTGTAACAAAAAAGTAGGGAAATTTCGAAAACATTTCATCTGTAGGTAAATCACAATAAAGATCATATAACATATAAAAATATATATTTTAAGGGAATTTATGATTATATACAAAATTTATGATTATATGTTTTATATATCTTATAAAAATGTTTTTCTCAGCAAAAGCAATATTGGAATTTTTCCAACTTTTTTATTGGAACTTTAACCTCGAGCAGTATGTAAGGAAAAAATTACACATTAATTCGAAGAATTTGTTTGGATTTTGTGGAAATTTAGCTTTAAAATTAGTCCAAGAACATTAAAAAAATGTTGATTATTTCGAAAGTTATTTAAAATTTAAGAAAGCATTGAAATCTTGATTATTTCTGCAATAACTTCTTCACAATTTAACAAAACGAATTCATGCTGGGCTCATTTTATAAAGAATTTTGATAGCTTTGAATTTAATTAAAAGAACAAATTTTTTCACTTACATAATTCAATTTAGGATAATTTAAGCAATTATCGAAAAACAGGTGGTCCCACAATTCTGACCGCTACTGTATATAATGCGAAAAATTTTCGAATTAAAGATAACAGTAAAAAAAAAAACTAAATGTTCCTAAAAATTCATACTGAGCACTATAAGCATGTACAAAAAGTCTTTTCGTATCAAATTCACTCGGATTATGTACTTCCTTTATGATACTACAGGAACATCCACTTTAATGACAAAGGACCCTCATGAAAGTATCCTTTCAAGAAAACTGTGCTTATAAAGTCCTATAAAGTTTCTTCAGAAAGACACGTTCAGCGTTTCTTGTAAGCAGTTCACCAATTTTGTATCATCTATAGATTTTGATGATAGAGCATATTATATTGATTGTTATTTGAAATGTATCTTTGATATTTAAAACAGGTGAACGACTTCCCCTAGCATCAACTGAAACCTAATTTTGTACACTTTCAGCAAGGAATCAGGATGCGACCATTATTCTTAAGTTCAAAGGCCGCACTCTGTCGAACCGCCAGAATCCGGACAGAGAAAGTTATTCAACTTTATTGGGTAATAAGCCTGCGGCCTTATTAAGACCTAGCCTATTGAATAACGTCTAGAATCAGTGGTAACCATTAGTCTCACTTCTCCCAGATTACGGAAGTGACGCTTGAAAATTGATTCCATTCTTTCTTCTATACTTCTTCACCATTGATATTTTATTGAATTTTGGAAACGCTCCTTTTTATTGTATCATCAATTTCATGGTTTTTAATAAACAAGAGTAAAGGCAATAAAATAATGTTTTACTTTTATAGAATATCACAGAACATGTTTTTTAAATCTTTGGAAAAACCTAAAATATATGTGGGTCATTTCATGGGAGATTTACAGTCAACATTTTTTTTTCGACGAAATATTTTTTTTTGCTTTCTTACTTTGAAAATAATAGACACATTTTTTTTTTCAATATGATACTTGCAAATTTCGAGATATAAATTTTTGTAAGTTTGGCACTCGGGAAAATTTTTGTTTTTCTAACAGCTCACTGTAAAAACAGTTTTGAATATAAAATGTAACACACATTTCGTTGTTTTTTTGCTAATAACAATATAAATTCAAATTTAAAGAATTTGAAATCTTTCCACTATCTGATACGCGACTAGTGATTCTCCGATAATGTAGACAGTGGCAGCAATTTCAAACTCAACTAATTAATTTGAAATAACAATATAGTACATTTTTATAAACAATTGAATTTTTTTAAAATTTGGAACTAATTTTTTTCCGATTTTTTTTGTTTCTAAATTATTGTACAAGCACAAAAAGTTTTTTTTCACTTTATACTGAAGCAAAACTTTGAACGCGTTTTTATCAAAATTATATATTTGGCCTTGCAGAAGTGATTTAAGCCAGACGAGTTGAGCAATGGCCAAAAAATTTTTAACAGTCGTGTATCAAGGGCTTAGCTACGGCTCGAACTAGAATCTTAAAAAAATATTAATAATTTTTCATTTCACATAACGGTTTGTATCGAAAAAAGTGGGCAAAAATCGAGTTTTTCATTAAAAATCGCATCATTTTTTCATTTTTTTTTCGAAATCTTAGTACTGGCCAAAGACAAAAGTATACAAAGTAAGAATATATTTCATTTTTGTGTTTCACTTCATCTGAAACTGCAGCAGGACTTCCGAGAGTGGGAAAAATTCGTTCGGCGCGCCGCCATTGCTCAATGAACCCCCCCCCCCCCTTGCATACTTCTATTGAAAACTTTTTGTACTTTTACAATAAACTTGCACTTACAACTGAAAAAAAATTTCAAGTGTTTATCTTAAATACGTTCCCCAAAATAAATTCCTAAAAAAAGCACGTTTTTTCGGCCGAAAAATGTATTTAAATGTATTTAAATTTTAAAAAAATTCAATTGTTTATAAAAATGTACTATATTGTTATTACAAAAAAAACAACGAAATGTGTGCTATAACTTTTTTGAAAGCTTGTACTCTGTCGCGCATTTCAAATGCAAGGGTTACATTTTATATTCAAAACTGCTTTTACAGTGAGCTGTTAGAGAAAAAAAATTTTTCCCGAGTGCCAAACTTAAAAAAATTATATCTCGAAATTTTCAAGTATCACATTGAAAAAAAAACGTGTCGATTATTTTCGAAGTATGAAGGCAAAAAAAAATATTTCGTCGAAAAAAAATTTTTGACTGTAAATCTCCCATGAAATGAACCATGTACACTACCGGTATAATTTAACTGGAAAATGGAATTTTGATATTGACTTTTTTCGAATTTGAATATGCTGTAACATTTCTAATTTTGATTTAATCAAAAAATGTTATCAGGATAATTTTTAGACATTTATGAGCACTATCTAAAACCAGTATTGAAATTTTTGATTTTTTCAAAAAATTATTTTCAAAAACACAAAAGTAGTGCTCAACCCCTCAATTTTGATTGGATGTGGCTGGTTAACGAACTTGTCCTTACTTTTTCGGCTCCGATAAAGTGTACCAAAGCTCAATTCAATCTGATAATTCTATCGAGAGTTATGCCGCACACGACCTACAGACAGACAGACACTTTCGTAAAAACCGTTTTTTCTGACTCAGGGGGTCTCAAAACGTAAAGATTTGATGAAAATTTCGAAAGTCATTTTTCACATAAAACCAATACCTTCTCATCCATGATGAGAATGTAAAAATTATTCATTCATGATGACAATTTACTGCGATTTTGTAAAAATTTAGCTTTGAAATGAGTTCTAGAAGATTAAAAAATGTTGATTATTTCCGAAGTTATTTAAAATTTAAGAAAACATTGAAATTTGTGACTTTTTTTACAATACCTTCTTCAAAATTTAACGAAACGACTTTATTCCAGACTAATTTTGAAGATAATTTTGATGGCTTTCACATTATTAAGAGTAGACATTTCATCACTCACAGAATTTAAATTAAGATAATTTAAGCAATCATCGAAAAACAGGTGGTCCCACTCTCTAAACCTGAATCAGTGAACGGCCACTGATTCGCAATGACTATTTACTGATGGCAGCAGCTATAAGTCTTTCACTGGGAATCAGTGAAATTGGACTGATGAATCAGTGAAATAGATTGAACTCACTTATTGAATCAGTGAAAACTTCAGGTGGGAGTAATAAAATCAGCAATATATTTTAACGATCGATGAACTCGTTTATTTTAAGCTAAACAACACTAAAACGAAATTACGTAATTATTATTATTTTTAAGGGACGATAAATCAGTAAAGTGTAGATGAAAGTTTTGAATTCGTGAATTCAAAAGTTATGTTCGCATGACGCGTTCATTGATACCTCAGTGAAATCAAAGCAGGGCACTGATTCATCAGTTGGTATATTTTCACTGATATAATCAGTGACTATCTCACTGATTAAAGTTTATAGAGCACAATTTTGACCGGTAGTGTATTATAATTAGAAGTAGTGTAAGTTGTATTAACCCTAAATTTTAATAAAATGGTACGTTGTTGGAAAAAATTGACTTTAGGGTCCAAAAATGATTAAGGGGTCTACACACATTACCAATTCCAAAGAGGCCAGAACTCAACAGAGACAGGCTATTTTGGATGAAAACGAGTATTATGAACTATACTATAGCTATAGCACATATCGAGGACTTTTTTAAATTTTGATTTTAACTGTTTTTTTTTCAAAAAACGGTGAAAAAAACACATTTTTTTCTCTTTTCGAAAAATGCCCGTCATTTTGTTATTTTTGCAAAAATAAAAAATCGTATAATATGCGCTATAGCCATTAACATACTGAATCTAAAAACGTTTGATTTTTTTGTTCCAGACAATCCATCTCCGAGATTTCATCAACAGCGCACACCTATCTACTTTTTGAGGGTCTATGATTCATCACCATTTTCATCTATAAAAAGTGTCTAAAATAAATTTAAAAAAATTTATTTATGTATTGTAAGAGTGTATTTATTTAGCCTCACAATTTTCATATCAATATCTATAATATGAAGCTATAAAAAAAAATTCATGAAAATAGCCTTTTTTTCAGAGTCTAATGTGGGTGGATCCCTTCAGTCGATTTAATCAGACGTTTCGACTCAGATCGGAGCCCTGATAAGTGATATTGATTAAAATCTTCCAAGTAATTGGAGAAATATTTATTAAGTTGGCCACTTCCAATGTTGTTGGTTTTTCTTTCTCTTTTTCTAAAAAGGTTTTCCCGAGCGACACATACTGTCCAGTGAGTTAATAAATTAACTTAATAAATATTTCCCCAACTACTTGAAATTTTAAAATAAATATCACTGATGAGGGCTCCAATCTGAGCCAAAACGTCTGATTATTTCGATTTAATCATTTTTGGATTTTTGGATTTTGAATATTATAAGTTGTATAAAACTATTTTGTATAAAACAGTGTTTTGAAGAGAAGAAGACATTTTACGATAAGGAATGGAAATTCTGAAAGTTTAAATGACATGCTGATAAGAAATATACCCATAATCTATCTTAAGGATTCTCTGATAATGATAAATAATATGAGTGAAAAAGTAATAGGAAATGACCTAATGAACTTGAGGTTAAAGCAATGATTTTTAAATAATCAGAAGAAAATTGCAATCGACATGCGCGTGTATTTCTCGTTTCCTGATCCCACGACCGTTGATTCTTAGATCCTGACCCTGTCCTCCAGATTTGTGATTGAACAATTAAGAAGGAGAAAGAGAAAGGTCACGCGTTGAAGATCAATGATCTTTTCTCACCATATTTCAATTATTGCAAGCACGCGAAAGACGATACAATTTCATAAAAACATCACTTCCCTTTGGGGAATTGGTTTATTGAATTCCAAAAATCTATAATAAGTGTATATTTTTATTATGGATTTACATAACTCGGTTATTTTTCTATTAAATTTTCATCCTCCTCAAGTGAATGAATCTCACATTTTTTGATTGGTAAAGCAATTTTTCATACACTATATTAGATAAAATTTTCCTCAGAAAGATAAGAGAAAGGAAAATCCGTTCGGTTGCTTAATAGAAAAAGATTTAATAGAGTTAGTAGTACACGGAGAAAAAAAAACTGTTGAATCAACAGATGTCATCTGCTGGAATAGGGACAGCAGTTTTTTTTGTAATATTTACAGATTTTTCTGTTGGATTCACAGATTGTTTGTAAACTCAACAGATGAACCTGTAAAATCTACAGACATGTCTGTTAGAACTGCGGATTTCAAGAAAAAAGAGAAATCCGTAATTCTAACAGACATTTCTGTAGATTTTACAGGTTCATCTGTTGAGTTTACAAACAATCTGTGAATCCAAAAGAAAAATCTGTAAATATTACAAAAAAAATCTGCTGTCCCTATTCCAGCAGATGACATCTGTTGATTCAACAGTTTTTTTTCTCCTTGTAAAAGAATCACGCGATTGTTCTGAATGATGAGTATATAAACTTACTATATATTGCCAAGAAAGCATATCCTAACAAAAGAATTCTCTATTTTACTGATAAACTTGTATTACCTCCCGATCCGCTTTCAATCCACTGTAACCCTTTTTTATTTCACTTTTTGAAAAAAGAAAATCATAAAACATCTATTACTAATTGGTTAATAAATTAAAAATTTTCCAATCAAATAAGTAACAAACTTCTTTGATAAAAATAAAATTGTGTCCTTCCCGAAACCCATCATCTTAAAAACTATATACGATAATATAAAAATTGAATTTTTCTTGTACTTTGGTACTTGGGATGAGATTAGAAAGTTCTAATTGAATCTTGATCATTTTTACTGCATGAATAATATATAAGAAAGTTAATAAAGAGAGAAAAAAGCAACTGTTAAAAAATTCAAAATGATGTTTGCAGGTCACTCTATTTGTCTCTATTTTTACTCAAATTTTTTTTGAGATTCTTTTGAAAAAGTGTGAAACTATTTTTAATTTTTTATATAAAAAATTTCAAAATGCCCCTTTAGTTTCTTTTGACCGTCAGCCCTTCATTTATAAATTTGATCAAACACCTGCTTGCGTTTTGAGATCCCCAAAGGGTTACAATATTCCCAGGAATCGTCTTGTGTACTCTCTAAATCTGAATCAGTCAAAATCTACTGATTATCAGTGAAATTTAAATGAATCAAATAGCTAAAAAGAGGTTACTGTAAATCAGTCAAATTTCACTGATTACTTCAGTGGTAATCAACTGATTTAACAGTGAAAAATATTTTTTTCATTGATTTAATCAGTGAAATTAAACTGATTTGACAGTGAAAAGGTAAATTACTGATTCAATCAGTGAAAATTTGACTGATTCAGATTTAGAGAGTAAAATTATATAAAAGTGTTCACAGCGCCAGGGAGAGGAACAGAGGTACAAAAAAGGTGCAAGAATGACTGACAAAAATTACTCGAAAGTAGGATTTAACATTTGAACGTTATTTTGGAGTCAAACATTCGTAGAATTTTCTTATGAAGATGATGAACAGGTCAGAAGAGGAGGTGCTGGACCCTGACCTCTACAAGAAGAAAAATGTTCAGTGGGCCTATATACCTGAAACTCAATTTGACAAAGAAAACATAAAGGAAGGATCACCTCATGGACTTTTCACATTTCCTGATACCATCCATGAAATTCACTCTGAACTTCTAACTAAGCACTTCCGAAATTCAAATTTTGCCACAGTCACTGTTTACTTAAGTTCTGGCGAGGATTTAAAAAACGTCAGTATTTGAAATATACTGAATGAACCAAAATGATGGAGAGCAAACTGCACAAAAAGAGGATGCTTTTGATCTAAAAATAATAATTTTTCATCCCTCAATTTATTATCTGTAAAATTAACTTGGCGGTAAAAGCTTGCAGATCTACATATTTAAATTTACAAAAGATCATTTGTAGAAGTAAAGGAATTTAAATAAAGTAACCTGCAAATATCACACTTCAGGGAATCCGCCACTTTCAATATTTTTATTTTTTAAGTTTAGACCTTCCATATAATTATTTTTATGTTTAGTACCTTTATTCAGAAAGGTTTTGGTACCTTTATGTATTTTAAAACTAAAAATTTGGAGTTTACTGGGCATTTTTTTCACATTTTTTGACTTTGAATAACTTTTTTGTTTTTCAACCAATTATCATGATTCCTTTTTTATTCTGTTTTTTACAATAGGCTGCAACAAAAACTTTCTAAATGAAGGTACTAAATATCAAAAAAATTTTATGAAAGGTCTAAACCCAAAAAATAAAAAAATATTAAAGGTGGCAGATCCTCTTAAACTCCTATAGAATAATAGAAATAAAATGTAATAAAATAATTATTATATTTATTACTCTAGCTGATAAAATAACTACAAAATTTTTATTTTTTCATTTTTTGAGATATTGTTATTAATTTTTTAATTTAATTTTATTTGTAAATTTGCTTCAATCATGTTACCTTATTTTCCACACCCAAAATGTTGCTACACATTGTAAGGAACAAAATAAAAAAAGAATGATGACAATTGGTTAAAAAACAAAAAAGTTATTCAAAGTAAAAAAATGTCAAAAAAATGCCCAAAAAACTCAAAATTTTTATTTGAAAAATGCATAAAGGTGATAGAATTTAAAAAAAACCCAAAACCTTTCCAAATAAAGGTATTAAACATAAATAAAATTATATGGAAGGTCTAAACTGAAAAAATAAAAATATTAAAGGTGGCGGATCCCCTTTAATTCCTATAGAATTTGTTAATCAGTCAAGTTGTTCATATATTTACTGGGCGACCTACTTCAATTATTTCCAATTAGTTCCTTTCTTTGCGTGCTTGCTTATTATTTTACTCGGCTGTCATGATTAGAATTCAAGTTTTTTTCATCATTGCAGAGAAAGTATAAACCCTGGATTGGTAACATGGGAGTAATTATGTAATTTCATCACTCAAACATCTATTTTATTTACATGTAGATGACAGCTAAAATTGAGAGTTTTAGGTAGTTGCGTTTTTTATGTATCACGTACTTTTCTTTAATCTGTTAATGAAGATTTCTCTTGGCTCGTTAAAAGAGGCATCCCTTTTTTTTAAATTTCCATAGTCGTAAATTCATCAAGACAATATAATTAAAAGTTCCAGGTCACTTAACTTGACACTTTTGCTCATCTACTGGCACAATTGATCAAGTGGAACACTTATTCCTTCAAACGATTTTATTTCTGAAATTGATAATATGTTTTTCATTTTTGGATAATGACAAATGAAGCGGAATTTCAAAACTAAATGTTAGACCTCAATATTTGCTGTATTTAAGATAAATATTTGTCTTAAAAATTGACAAGATGACAATTTGAAGAAGAGCATACAATCGTGATGTCTTAAGCAGAATACGAAATTCAGCAAAAGCCGCTAGATTTAAAATCGTTGTTGAAATCACATTTCACATAGTGTGTCAAAAGTTATAAACATTGCTATTTAACAAGATTTCACAAGATAACTTGGAAGCTATTCTCTGAATTTAGTTAAAAACATAAAAAAGTCTCTTGACGAAATAAGTAACAACAAAAATATCCACATGAACAATAGACATAAATAGCTCGTATGATATTAAATATTATAAACTCCCGCAAGAGTAAATTATACCTTGCACGCATTTTATGTCTTGAATTGCATAACGAATTTTAACCCTAAAAATAGCACACATGAGATCAACTTTCTTTCAAGAACCACTTATATTGATCACAAAAAGTCAATATGTAATTATAAATTTGTTGAGAGACTAATTTTAGAATTTAAGGGGATCCGCCACTTTTGATATTTTTATTTTTATTTTTTGAGTTTAGACCTTCCATATAATTATTTTTATGTTTAGTACCTTTATTTAGAAAGGTTTTGGGAGTTTTAAAAATACCAGCACCTTTATGTGTTTTTAAAATAAAAATTTGGAGTTTTTTGGGCATTTTTATGACTTTGAATAACTTTATTGTTTTTTAACCAATTGTCATGATTCTTTTTTTATTTTGTTCCTTATAATCTGTAGCAACTTTTTTGGTATGTAAAATAAGGTAAAAAGTCCTATTTTATGAGTAATAAAAAAAATTTCAAATTAGATGGTTGTGTTTGAAACTTTTTGAAATTAAAAATTAAAAAATATCCTAAAATATAAAAAAAGTAAAAAAAATAAAAAAAAATATGACAATTGGTTAAAAAACAAAAAAGTTATTCAAAGTCAAAAAATTTCAAAAAAATGCCTAAAAACCTCCAAAATTTTAGTTTAAAAACACGTAAAGGTGCTGGAAGTTTTAAAAACTCCCTAAACCTTTCTAAATAACAGAATTAAATACAATAAAAAATTATACGGATCGTTTAAACTCAAAAAATAAAAATAAAAATATTAAAAATGGCGATTAAATTCTAAACGTAGTTAGACAAAGAAAGTAACGAAAAAACTTATATTTCCATATTATTTCGTAATAATGTAACCAGCTCATTGAAAAACATATTTCAGTTAATTAAATTAACTCCCTACTTCATACATTTTTTATAAATTGGACTTTGATTCTTTATCCTTTCCCTAAAGTGATTTGACTGTCGTACACCTATTAAATACAACTTGCATGTATTTGTACATGCAATGCACTTACAAGTTGCAAAATAACTGTCCAACTCTCTCATATGTAATGAGCAGTGACGTAGATCTAGAAGGTTCGCGACCTCCCCTCAATAATGACACATTAGAAATGTTATCTAGAATCAACTCGAAACATTTCTAGTAATATAATGGATAACTTAACTAAATAAATGAATCTAATAAACAAATATGAACATCTCTCTTTGCACTTTGATATTTTCACATGAAAAGCATAACGAATAATTAAACTCGTCTATTAAAACTAATTTAGCCTATTAAAAGAACAGAAGCAACATTACTCAGAGTCGACCCTATAAATATGTCACACTTCATAGTCAAATAGGGTCCACTTTAATTAGAACAATTTTAACATTGTAAACAGCCGATCGGCAATCGAAAGACCCAGGCTCGAATCCCGGCACAGTCGAATGCGTCTTTTTATTTTTAATTATTTAAAAGTCGATAAAATATTAATATAAACAAACATGTGAACGAAAAGTGAATGAAAAGTAAAAGTTACGAAACAAAAAGTGTGGAGGAGTTATTAAAATTTTAAAGGTTGAGTCTCTACTTACAGAAGACCTGCTTATAATTTGGTTTGCAATGCAACTTTTATATAACTCACAATATTGTGCTGCTTAGGATTGGCGTGTAAGGGAAAGTTTTAAGATTACATTTCCACTCTTCCAAATATAAAGATCGTCGACAGCTTAACGTTCTGACCGTTGCTTTAAAGAGGCCGTAAAAAAGTAGGTAGTATACAATATTCGAATATTTAACTGATAATTTCCTTAAAATTATGCAGTACACATATTTTTCATATCAGCAGTATGGAAATATAATAAATATATAATGTAAATTATACTTTCAAGAGAAAAGAAAGAAATTAATGAATTTTAAAACTGTCTGTAGCGGATTGAAAATTTTTATTCGTTTCCTGAAATAACAGAGGAAATTATAGAGATGTAATAATTTCTATATTCGGAAACTATTATTTTACAATTAACTGAGCGACTTATAAGAAATAGAAAGAGTATTGGATGATTAAATGCTTGAAAATAACTTTTACGTAAGAACATGTTTTTATATAAATTATGTATAGAAATTTCGAATACAAGAAATTGTTCAATTTTGATGATGATTCAAATAAATGAAATCACGAAAACTTGTAATTAATTTTGAAAGTTGGAAAAAATTGAAAAAATGACCATTCTATAATAATGAATTCTTTTATATTATTCAGTTATTTATATTTTTAGACTATGAAAATTAAGTGAAAGTAGAATGACACTATATTATGACACGCATTGTAAACTAAGTCCTCTAGTTATCATGCGAACACATTATTTTAATTAAAGCGGAAGACTTGTTTTGCAAAATAATCAAAACAATATAGAATGATCAAGAAAAAAAGTTAATATTATATATGCAAAAAATATAAAATAAATATATTTCAATAAAACCAAATTATTATTTTAAATTTCTGAAATTTTACATTATACAAAAAAGTTACAGTTAGAGGATTTTTCGCTTGAGTGAGCGTTTTTCGCATTAATTTAGAAGGCACTTTATGAGCATAAAAATTTTATGGACTGATAAGTCGTAGTTAGAAGCATTTGGTCAGTTGGACACTTTCAGAATTGTACGATCATTCATTTGAAACGAGGTTTCTAAACGCGAAAAATTAATTCTTTTAAGTAGTAAAATTTTCAAGAATTTAATTTGATGAAATAATTAAATAATTGCGATTAGATAACACCCTATTTATTCACATTCATCGAGACTCTAAAATGACACTGTAACCGAAATAATAGGATTTTAATGGATTTTATTAAAAGTAATGATGCAATTTTCGCTCCATGTAGGAAGATGCATTATTTTGAAACAAAAAATACGATTCTAATAAAGTAATTTATGCCAATTTCATATCAACCAAGAGAAAATTTCACTTTAATCCAAATTCATTTTCTCTCACTAAAATGAACCTGAGGAATAATAGAGAAATCAAAATTACTAATTCACTTTCAGAAAAGTAATTAATTTCATTCAAAACATCTCATCGCTATAGGGCCTAATAAATAATTCATTTAAATCAGCTAAATATTTAGTTCTTTCGAAAGAATATTCTAAAATTGTAATTTTTTTTAGTTCAAATAAATCTAAAAATAAACAAAAACAAATTAATGCTTTGGATCCATTATTATGAAAAAATATTATTCCTAACTAAAGAAACTATTTTCAGAAAATAAAAAACGAGGTCAAATTTATAAATATGAGGGAAAATAAAACTATTGAAGTTTGTAAAAGCTGAGAACAATAAGAAAGTTTTCTCTTTTCTCCAATACCATGGCAATCCAACTTTGCCCTACTCTTTTAGTCTTTTCCTTATGGCATAAGTAAGATGCTGTACAATCATTCTCTCAGTAGCAACCTTTCTCACTTCGTATATTTATCTTACATCGAAACCACGTAACTCGTGCGTATAACGGTATCAGCTTCGCGGTTTTATAAAATGTCCGTGATCAGTTACACTGAACGTCTTTAATCCAAAGTGAAAGTTAGCAAGAAGCCCCTGTCTTAATTAGTTTAATAAAACTAATTAGCTACACATCATATTCTTACTATCTAGAACAATTTCATTTTTGCTAAAAAGTATAAATTGAATACATAGAGAAACCCGAGGTTATAATTTTTGCTAAACTATATTTCAATTTAGGGAAAAACGTGTCATAATGAGGATTTTTAACAGCGAAATACTGAACTTTAGATGAACTATATGATCATTTATTATAGATTTTATTAAACTTTACTCATACTATAAAGTTCCATATAATTTTACGTATTTTTACTATGAAAAATTTCCAGTCCTCTAGGAATAATTATTATTAAACCTCAAATTTCCCTAGATTCCTAATATTTTTTAGAATTATCAATATAAAACATATATTGCTATAAAAATTTTTTCCGTGTAGAATATTAATCCGCATTCTCTATAAGTACACGGAGAAACTTTTTATAACAATATATGTTTTATTTTATGATGTTAATTGTATAAATATTAGGAATCTAGGGAAAACCGAGTTGCAATGGTAATTATTCCTAGCGCACTGGAAATTTTTCCCATTCAAAATACTAAGGATTCGAAAAATTATATGGAACTTTAGTATGAGTAAAGTTTGATACAATTTATAATTGTAAAAAAATTGTAAACTTGTGTTTCTCCACATACTTGATGATTTATACTTATTTATACTTTGATACTAGGAAATAAGCTGAAAGTAGTAAAACAGCGAAATTATTTTTGTATAGTTGTATCTTGTAAGAATGCACTTGAAAAAATGAATACTAATATAAAATTTCTCTAGTAGTTTTGGCAAGATTTCATAACGTAACTTCAATTCATTACATAAAAAAACCATACATCTTTACACACGTGTCTTTGAATTGAGACGGTCGCCTTGAAATTCTTGATATCATGCCCTGGCCTAATCCAGGAAATATCCGGAGGTTTATATAATTCAAATATACAAATTAGAAATCTATTTACAGGTCTCACGTCGAAACCGATACAAAATCAATAATCAAGGCAGTATCCATATTAGAGAATCATTTATTATAATTCTTTGACGTAATAATTGAAATATTTTTAATCGTTTTAATACATTGACTATATTTAAAAAACTGTCCCTAGTATGAAAATTTAGAACAGAAATTTAAAAAAATAAATATCTCTATAGTATGAAATTTTATGAGCAAATCGTTCTATGAAAGGTAGAAAAATGCGGATATTTTTAACAGAGGTCCCATGCATGAATAAGTAATTAGGTATATTCTCCGGTCAATATATATTCTTATCTCATATTATTGATCTTACATTGTTAAAATAAAGCCATAATTATTATCATTTTTAATTTTTCACCCATGATAAATATTGGAATATGAAAAATTCGCACAAATTGCTCTTCAGGATCGACACTTCACTGGTTTCTTTACAAATTTTACCATTTAGATTGCGAATTTCATCAATTACCCACCTAAAAGAAGTTAAATAGTAAAAAGTGCAATACGGATTGTAAAATTTGCAGAATTAAAATGTATTATTCATATTATTTTATTGTTCAATGGTACTTTGTTGTTTTAGAATACCGTTTTGAAATTTTGTTTTTTTTTTTAAAAAAGAAATTTTTTTAATTTAGCAATTTGTGCTATTTTTTTCATGTGCCAGTCGTCGATCACATCTGCTATAAAATCAATGGTCTTGGGTCTGATTCACACTGTTTTTCATAACCAGTGCATATGATCTCGTATTTGCCAGCTACCAATAGCATTGGTGCTCTAGATTTCCACAATATTATCACTGTGTAGATATTGAACACCAAATACTTTGAAAATGTACACTGCTGTGCAAAAGTCGCCGGACACTTGTTTTTAACCATTCACATAAAAGCTTCTAATTTATAAAATATCTAACGATGAATTTTTTCCTTATAATAACATGAAAGGTATTGAAATTCTACAATTAATGACCCCAAAACAAAATGTTTTGGTCAATTATTAACGAACATGTTGCCAATAAAATAAAAAATTCAAAACTTTTTCAAATTTTGAATAATGAATATTTTTTAACTTTTATTGACTCATTTCAAAATGAGATTTACGTAGAATTTCAGTAATCTAACAAATAAATTGTAATCATTTTTTCTTGAATGGAGTCAAAATCTGAGCTCAGAACCAAAAACCTGAAAACTTTAAATTTGTGAAATTATTCATGAAAGAAATTTTGAAAACAATTTTTTTGTATTTATTAATGATGTTTTGTGTTTTTTTTATATTATCAATTTTTATAATTTTTAAAATCCATTTATCAAGAATGAGAACCCTTTGTATTCTTACAACTTTGTTTTTCTAAATTTTAACTTTAATAATATCAAGAAAAAATCTATCAAAATATTTTTGATACGCTGCTAAGTTTCAATAATAATTATATATTCTTATATAAAAATAATAATTCCATCCATAACCTTTATTAATATTAATTTATATAATATTAAACTAATTAAATTAAAAATAAATTTAAAAAAACTATGAATTTTTGCTTTTTTTAGTAATATCTTCATTCATAATCGACTAAAACATTTCATTTTCAGGTCATTAAATGCAGAATTTTTTACCTTCCATGTTGTTCTAAGCAAGAAAATTCATTTTTTTTCATTTTTTTATAAATTAGAAACTTTTATGTGAATGGTTAAAAACAAGTGTCCGGCGACTTTTGCATGGCAGTTTAAATATTATCTGAAAGTAATTGTTAATAACAACGGTTTATAATAAATGTACTCTCTAAATCTGAATCAGTGAACGGCCACTGATTCGCAGTGACTATTCACTGATGGCAGCAGCTATAAGTCTTTCACTGAGAATCAGTGTAATTCGACAGATGAATCAGTGAAATAGATTGAACTCACTTATTGAATCAGTGAAATCTTCAGGTGGGAGTAATAAAACCAGCAATATATTTTAACGATTGCTGAACTCGTTTATTTTAGGCTAAACAACACTAAACGAAATTACGTAATTATTATTATTTTTAAGGGACGATAAATCAGTAAAATGTAGATGAAAGTTTTGAATTCGCGAATTTAAAAGTTATGTTCACGTGACGCGTTCACTGATTCCTCAGTGAAATCAAAGCAGAACACTGATTCATCAGTTGATATATTTCTACTGATATAATCAGTGACTATTTCACTGATTCAAGTTTAGAGAGTAAAGAATAGAGTAAAAATGATTTTCACACTGGAATCTTGCGACATTGAAGTTATCCACAACTCAAATAAACACTTAATGCAATACACAAGAGCAGGTTTGAAAATTTGTAATCAAATGAAGAGAATCATCTCATTCTTGAGAGTTATGAAAGAAGAGTAAAGAGACACTTGAGACGAGAAGAAGAAAAGAGGAAGAAAATATGAGTCGCATAAGCAGAAGGCATGCAGAAGCACATTTCTCGCCCACGAACTGGTTAAATTCCTCGTAACGGGTAGATTAACGCTGATATTCCTTCCGGTTTAAAGCCAGAGCCGTGACAAGTAGAGATCAGATATCATTTTTATTTCTACTACCATTGCATTTATTTTGCAATGTCTTCAAAAAACCCAAAAAAAAAATTTCTGCTTAAAAGGTGTTTGAGGGTTTTAAAAATAATATACCGAAAGATGGAAGGCGGAAAAAATCTCTAAATGTCCACATTTTACAGTACTTAAAGTTTTTAACGCGTTTTTCTCGAAACCACTTTTTTTTAACTGACCGGAAACATAACTCGAACAAATCTTCACGGATTGATCTGAAATTTAAAAAGTATATTCAAAATTGATTTCTCCAGCGGCGTACGTAAAATTTGTTTTTTCATTGCATAGTTTTTTTTTATAAAAAATTTTGTGTCGATTTTTTTCATGAAATTTTAAACTTTTTTGTCGCGAAAAATTAATATATCGAAAAATAAGTCGAAAAGTACGTCTCTTGCTGTTGTTCTACAGAATCGAAAAAACTTTGGTTTTTTGTTTCAGGTAAAAAATTATGGGAGTTAGGTTTCTGGCCGTGGACCCTTTAAAAAAAAAAGCACCGACGGAGAAATGCTGTGCAGCCGCCATTTTGTTATAAACGAACTTGAAAAAAATATTTTCTGTACTTTATTACTAGTATTATAAATCCGATTTTACAGAATTTCGATTAATCTCTTTATTGCGCCAAAAAAATTCCCGAAATATGCCTATTTTTTCATGCTCTACTCTCTAAATCTGAATCAGTCAAATTTTCACTGATTTATCAGCGAAAAAATAATTTTCACTGCTAAACCAGTTAATTTTCACCTATTGAATGAGTGGAAAAATATGGTTCACTGTTAAATTAGTTAATTTTCACTGAAGTAATCAGTAAAATTTGACTGATTCTCAGTAACCTCTTTTTAGCTAATTGAATCAGTCAAATTTCACTGATAATCAGTAGATTTTGACTGATTCAGATTTAAAGAGTACAGTGGTTTAACCCGTTAATAAACCGGGGTCAGAGCTGTAAAGGAATACTTGTTGAATACTTATTAAGACTGAAAGGATTATTGATGTTGCAAACATGAAAAATAAAATTAAGATACCAATTAAGCAATCGCTACGTTCGCCATCATAAGGTGTCGTTTCTCTTAACGATAGTCTTTTTTCTCCTCGTCAATTTAATGGAAAGCGACAATTTAAAAAAAACCTCTTGAGACTTGAGTTCACACAAAGTTACACAGATTATAATTATTATATAGAGCGAAAAAATTATAAGACTTTGTGAAAAAGGTATTTGGTTATGAGAAAGTAAGAAAATATTTTAAAGAGGCTGAATAAATATTAATTTTAGCTCATAAACAATTGAGAAATTATAATATAATTGGGTTTCACTTAATCGAAGAATGAGATACATTTTTATTTGTAAAAATAAATATATCTTCAGATCTTCAAGATGGTATAGTATGGTCCTATTAATAAAATGAACTCCCCCTCTATTAGTCAATAAACTCTGTTACAATATGAAGCTAAGGGGTCTTTTAGAGAAGACAAATATAGTTTTTAGTCTCAGGATTTATTTCTCGAACAACAGTTTTACAATTAATTTTTTTCAGTTTTATATTAATTTTATTAAATTCATTTTTGAAATTTAATAATTTATTTTATATTTTTAATAATTTTTTTAAAATGAAAATTAATTTAATATTTAATTTAAGAATGTTAAATTTAGGAGGAAATATAATTAGATTAAATGAAATTTTGTGAAATGAAATTTATACTAAGTTAATATATTAATTTAGTTAAGTTTGAAATTTTTGTCACTGCATTCAGGAATCTATTCTTTTAAAATTGTAAATGGATCATCTATTAGTAAACATAACTTATCTTAATTTTTATTTAAAATAAGTCACATGCATTATAAATAAGAAATTATATATTTAAGGGTTTATTTTGAAACTAAGACAATTTAAAATAGAATATTGCACATCAGGATGCAGAAGTTTCATTAACTCTATTACATAAATTAAATAATAGTTCAACTTGTTATGATGAACTGTTGATGCTATATGAAGGTGTTGAATATTTATATGTAAAGAGTCACATTTCATTTACCACATTACCCGAGCGCACTCACCCGTATCTCCATAAATGTGCTATATAAGCAAAATAGTGTAAAATATTCTTCAAAAATAAAATTAATAACACGTTCCACGGAACTTTCCTCTATTCTTATCCTTCATAATTGTACGCTGTATGTTCAAGCAAATTAGTTTTATCGATATTCTAAAGAAAAGACTAATGAAGTAAATGAGAATTTCCTGGTTCAAGTAACATTTGTGAATTTCTCATAAAATCTCGCGAAGAATACAATTTTATATACGGAATTATTTTTCTGAATCTTACCCAGTAATATTTCATAAAAAATGATACTTGAAATAAAAAGTTTCACTAGATTATGATAAGAAAAAAAATAATAAATAAAAGAAAAGTATTATTGTGTAATATTGAACAAACGATTACAGAATGTTTTAAAGGAGTTAAGTATAATGAGGGGAAGGGCTTTCGAAAAAAATGTAGTCATGAATTATTAATGTGTCTTATATAAATAAGGCATTTTTCACAACTCACGATTACCTAAAGAAATCACTTCTTGTTTCTATATCTCTTATTTACATACAGCAACCCAATGGATCGAAATTATTTCAAACTATCATTTGTATTATTCGCATAATCGGAAGCAAATGTCTGCATATATTGATAAAATCAATTTTATTATTTGGAAAGTATTGTTTCTTATCCAAATATCATCAGAAACTATTGGTAGAATCATATTCTACTTAAAATAGAGTATTGTAATGTTAAATTTAAAGCAATGTTTGAATTTTAATTTTAAAGTTGCATTAATTAATTAATTAATTAATTAATAGTCCTTGTCAATACTTCCCATTAAGATACGGAAAAAAATTAAGACGGAAGAAATGGATATTTAATAGGATCAATATCTGAGACATTAATATCATCTTATTTCAATATCTTATAAATTATAACCGAATATAAAAGTTGTTTCTCATATAGTTAAATATCCATTTTGATCCATTCAGATACCTTGTTCACGGAGAAAAATGGTTAGAGAAACTTAACTCAACTTTTGGCAAAGTTGGGACATATTGTTTGAGATTATTTAATATTATTGTAATAATTTGTGACGTATATTTTGAAACTTTACTCTACATTTTTAAAGTTTACCGAACTGTCATGCATTCTTTGACATTTGGTACGTAAAAAATTATTACAATAATTATAAATAATGAAATGGTACGTTGTTGGAAAAAATTGGCTTTAGGGTCAAAAAAGTACCATTTTATTAAAATTGAAGGTCAATATAACTTACACTACTTTTAATATTAAATAAACTCCAACTTGTTCACATGCCCTAATTTTTCCAAAAGTTAAGTAAAGTATCTCCAACCATTTTTCTCCGCATTCCAATACTTATTTTAATATTTATATGAAAAATCACTATAGCAATTATTTTCCAGTAGATAGGACGTCTAACAGACTTTCCAAGGACTTCAATACCAGGCTTTTTGCTGTCTCCGACATCTTACGTCTGAAGGGTCTTCTAAACACACAGGATATCTTCAAAGCAGGAAAAATCCTGACATTGAATTTTTCCAGACGTATTTTAAACACCCCAAAGAATTTTTCGCAAGACATACCCAAGACTAGAATTCATTTCTAAGTCTCATTTCTCGTGCATTATTTCAATGAGGAATGGAAAATAGGATACACGGAAAAAAAAGTTCAATAAAGTTTATTAGAAATGTGTAAGAGTTGGGGATACAGGCATTTACGGAAAGGAGATTTGTAAAATTTGCAAAACTTTTCAGAATAAAATGTGGAACATTCAGGAAGAATTATTGAAAGTTCTACTTTTAATCTGAAAAGTTCCATAAATTTTCTAGAACTCTGTTCCGTAAATGCCTGCTCTCTAGATCTCAATCTGTGTGATTTTCACTGAATTGAAATCAGCAATCCACTTTTGACTGGGCAATCAGTCATTTTTCACTGAAAATCAGTGGAATAATAATAATTATCAATAATTTTTATAAAACTCTACAAGAGATGAGGATATACTCTGAATCTGAATCAGTGAGAATTGAATTGAAATCAGTAAGCCACTTTTGACTGGGCAATCAGTTATTTTACACTGAAATATTTCAGTGAAAAATAACTTATTGATTTTGACTGGGCAATCAGTTATTTTACACTGAAATATTTCAGTGAAAATCAACTGATTGATTTTGACTGGGCAATCAGTTATTTTTCACTGAAATATTTCAGTGAAAAATAACTGAATGCCGAATCAAAAGTGGATTACTGATTTCGAATTCAGTGAAAATCTCACTGATTCAAATTTAGAGAGTATATCCTCATCTCTTAAACAGTTCTATAAACTTTATTGAATTATTTTTTTCCATGTAGAAGGACTGAAATAACTTTCTTCTTCGCAAACAAGTTCCTCGATATTTAAAAAGATAAAAGAAATGCATAAAATTCTGAATGTTTGAGATTCTCTACCTTGAAATTAGAAAAAGCACCAGATCGTAGACAAAATTCGAGAAGTCACCTCAAAGTCACTAAATATCGATTAAGATATTCACCTCCACGTCTTTAATTTACGAATCATCTTGGTCACTCACTATTAAGGATTCAAAGTACGCGGCTCTGCGCATTGGATCCTTCGATTTGGGTCAATTTCGCGACGATCTTGTGAAAGTTAGCGCGAATTTCGGATATTGTTCGATGAACTCGTTTCGATTGAACCCGCCGCGAGGGATTTGCGATAAACACGATTATTCCGGGTATACTGTTTAGTATCGAATAATCTGTCTAGGATTAGTATCGTATCGATGGATAATCGAACTATTTAGAGGGTGCCCGATTTCAGTGGATCGTCGACAGACACTGAGCTCGTGCTTTCAACTCGATACTCGTGCAGACTACAAGCGCTGCTGCTTCTAACTTTCGAAGAGATTCCCGCCACCAGCTGTGAACTACCAGCTTCTACTGTCCCTGGTGGTGGGGTAGTAGCTGGTTTGCTTGGACAGTGCCCAATGGATATTTTATTGCTTCGTAGATAATGTGCATCAGTGATGCTGACACTGCTACACTTATCCAGTTTGGTACTTCCTTCATACTTATTGCAGGGATTGCTTATATTCAACTCTTACAATTAATAACGACTTTGTTATCTTTAGTCATATGCTACAGCAGGACAAAAATTTCTTTGATTCAGAAAAAATTTTCTTTGAATCAAATTTCTGCATTGTTATACGGTTGAAGAATAGTTTCTTTGATTTAAAGAAATTTCTTGATTATTTTTTCTTTGAATTAAAGAAATTAATGTATAGGTAGTCGCATAGTACTCTCTAAATCTGAATCAGTCAAATTTTCACTGATTGAATCAGTGATTTGTATTTTCACTGATTCATCAGTGAAAAAATATTTTTCACTGTTAAATCAGTTAATTTTCACTGATTCATCAGTGAAAAAAATATTTCTTACTGTCAAATAAGTCAATTTTCACTGAAATAATCAGTGAAATTTGACTGATTTACAGTAAGCTCTTTTTAGCTATTTAAATCAGTCAAATTTCACTGATAATCAGTAGATTTTGACTGATTCAAATTTAGAGAGTATATATGTAATGTGATTCACAGAAATATTTTCTTTAATTTAAGGACATGGATCAATCGGACCATGTGACTTAATTATACATTTTTTCGTTCATGCAAGATAACGTTTTAATTTAGAAAGTATCTTTCTCGTTTGATGAAAAACGTTTTTCGTATTGGTTCGGAATGATTGGCTCGGATACAGATATCGGAATGAATCGGAACAATTCTGATTGACTTGGAATGAATTTCAGTCCGATACTTTCGTCAGGGAGGAGTACAAATTAGTTCGGTCCGTTTTCAAAACTTGGATTGCCTTAAAAAACGAGAAATTTTTCAAGATAGAATTCGAAAATTGCCTGAGAGATGAGAAAAAGTCGTAATCAGCGATGGACAAAATTTTGATTAATCTGTTCTCTCATTTTGTTTTGAAATAAATGCATTTTTGATAACAAAAAACGGACCGAATTAATTTGTACTCCCAATAACAAAAAACAGTAAAGCAGGTCTGTTAACTTCTTTTTGGTTAAAATTTTGAAAAAAAGTTCGAAAACCTATCGACAATTACAGTTAACTGTAAAATTTTTTGCAAAAATTCTTTATCGTTTTCTGTTGTATTTTCCAAATTTGCAGGAAGGAAAATTAAATAAATTATTTCTTAAGTTTTTTCCAGTACTGTATTTGAATCAAAACAATATTTTTTTAACAGTAATCGGTATCTTAGTTTCAGTATTCGGTACAAAAATAATCTAACATTTTATTGGATTATCATTGATTTTGACAATTTTTTATAATCCATGTTACTAAGCCGTACTATCAGTTGTTGTAAAATACTTCAATTAAAATTGTTTTTCAGTATTTTGTCAAATTTCAAGAGTAAAGTGACAATCACTGGTACACTGACGATTACTGGATTATTTACCTTAAATAATGTTGAAAAAATAATTTCTTTTGTTTAAAAAAGGCTAAAAACGTAATTTATTAAATTTAAATAAATTTATATTCTGTTCTAAAGATGTTTTTACTTTGAATTGAAGAAATAAAGTTTCAAAAACGATTTCTCAAATTTGGATAAAACTTTTTTCTGGGGTGTAACTTCATTCTTCGTATAATTTTTTGATATAGACTTTTTAAAAATCTAGTAAGAATTATTGAAAATAAAACACATTTAAAATATTCGCAATTTATAATTATATTCTTCATTTTCAAATTTTCTGCGGATTAAAAAAAACTATTATCACAGGCGAAAAAAGATTCGTTTACATTGCAGAAAGTTCGGTACTTTTTAGCATATGAAACTCTAAATTACCTAATGAAACTAAATACTTATAGGTAATATTTGTAAGATGTAATAATGCTGTGCACCTAGAAAAAAAAATTGATTTAATGAAAGAAAATAATTTCTTAGAAAGGTTTTTTTTTCTTAGTGTGCATCCAAAAAAAAGATTCGTAATATTTACAGAAAGTTCGGTACTTATTTGACAAGATGACTTTTTAGTAGATTTTACGAGAAGTTCAGTTCAATCAAATAATTGTGTCTACTTTCTAAATCTGAATTAGTCCTAATCTACTGATTATCAGTGAAATTTGACTGATTCAAATAGCTAAAAAGAGGCTGCTGTAAATCAGTCAAATTTCACTGATTACTTCAGTTGAAATCAGCTGATTTAACAGTGAAAAATATTTTTTTCATTGATTCAATCAGTGAAAATTAACTGATTTGACAGTGGAAAATATTTTTGCACTGATGAATCAGTAAAATGGCAAATTACTGATTCAATCAGTTAAAATTTGACTGTTTCAGAGTAAGAGAGTACATTTAAAAATTAAAATTATTAATTAAAATTATTAATTAAAATCTACTAAAAAGTCATCTTTCAAAAATAAGTCTAACTTTTTTGTGAATCTTATTAACCTTTTTTCTGCGTGCAGTAAAAAGTAACTCGACACATTTTTTCAAAATCGATATTTAAATTGCTACATGTTTTCAATCTTTGAATTACGAGAAAGTGTAGCATGTTTGATTGAAGTTTCATTGAATTTCACAAACGGTAGGGCCAACTGTTTTGCAAAATTGCGTCGCAGTGTCTCTTGCAAGAAGTATTGCAGGTGTTTATTTCATAGTTGCAGATAAATTGTAATGCAATAATTACTCGTTAATAGTTACGTGCTTGTTTGGTCTTCCGACGACGTGCAAAACGAGTTGCTTGTGTTGCTGCTCGAATATGAATAGGCTACTTGAATTTCTTGTTTCAAGTCCCTGAGCCTCAGCGCATCATTCTTTGCATTTTTTTACTATAAAATTTCATGCCATATTAATGATGCGATGAAAAAGTCTAAATTCTAAACTCGATTTATTAAAAATAGAAATAATTCTGTATAATCCTTAAATTTTATTATGTCCGTAATCAAATTTTATTTAGATTAAATTAAAAGAAATGCTTTTAATTGATTTCAACTTTACTAATGTCAAACTGTTGACATTGCTCAATGTTTTAGAAGATCTGTCCTGAATTTTAAATTATCTTACTTGTTTCTTAATGATGAGAACAATAACTAGCTCGATGCTTCTATTCTTATTACTCATCTCAATTCATTTGCTCAACTTTTTCTTACACAACATTCACTTATTGTTGGCGACTCTTGATACTTACTCTTGATTTCCTAGAACGATTAATAGACAATGAGGTCACGATTAGTCCAACATTGACCTCCCAACTGAGGTCATTTTATCTCGGGAGAGTATTCATCGAGTTTGAAATCTATAATCTTCATTTATCAACGAAAAGCCAATTTCTGTATATCTGAATTGGTCATACTGCAATTTATCGTAAAACAAAACATTAGCTATTGACTTTCTTAAAAATAAATTTATTTAGTTATTTAGTTTAATAATTTTTGACTGTATTGATTTTAAAGAGGATATTGAAAGTAAGCAGAATCAGAAATAGTTAAACACTTTGAATGTGATAGTGACAGGATATCAATTATGATAAATTGTGCAATATAATAAAAAAGGATCTGAGACCGCATACCTAAAAGGTTAATTGATTTGACTTGGCATATAGCATTGATTAGTATTTAACGTGGAAAGTACTATTCAATTTTTATTATAATTTTCACATGTGACACATATCATTCAGTGATTTCATTAACTTACATATAAAATCTTAAAACATCATGGACTCTGATGAATCTGTTTGCACAAAGATAAGGTGAAGATTAATTAATGAATCAAGCAAAGAAATTAAATTTAGGGGATCCGACACCTTTAATTGCTATATTTTTGATATTTTTGACATTTCCCAAAAATGTTATTTTTTTTATTCTCTATAGTTTTTTTTAGTATTTGTGTAAATTTCCAGGGCAATCTAATTTTTTTTCTTGGAAAAATAAATAAAATTAAAAGTTGCTAGGATTTACGAATAAAGCGTTTTTAGCGAAAATTAGCTTTTTACACAAAATAGTTTGTTTATTTACTAATATTTCTGAATTATATGGAAAATAGTATATAATAAGTATCCCTATAAAAACACAATATATTGTCTTTATGTATATAGATATATGATTTAGTAACACAACATTGGCTGTCTGCCTCTAAGACTTTAAACTTCGTTTTCCGCAAGTCGTGATTTTCCGTATTTGTTGCAACATATGTTTAAATAAAATCTAAAGTATTAGACACAGGCCTTTTAAATTTTTACCACTTATTCTTTGTTATATTACCAATATTCTTGGGTATATTTATATTTTGGGATATTTTTATTTATTTATTGTATCTGTAACTTTTTTTCAGTCATGTTACCTTATTTTCTATAGTCAGAAAGTTGCTCCACGTTGTAAGGAACAGAATAAAAAAAGAATTATGAAAATGGGTGAAAAAACATAAAAGTTCAAAGTCAAAGAAATGCCCAAAACACTTAAAATTTTCAGTTTAAAAATACATAAAGGTGCTGGAATTTTTAAAAAACAACAAAAACCATTCCAAATGAAGGTACTAAACATAAAAAAATTATATGGAGGGTCTAAACTCAAAAAATAAAAATATTAAAGGTGGACGATCCCTTTAATTTATAAAATTTATTTATAATTATAATTTATTTATTTATGTGTCTGTCATGACTATTATGAATTAAAAAGAATTACAAGGTGAGAAATGTGATTTTGAAAGTTGTGAATTCCAAAGCAGTAAAGTACCTTCATTTAATTTTTTAAATAAATTACAATTTCAACCGGATTTATTAGATATTTTTAGCTTGATCTATGTCCAAAAATCATTTTATTCTAACTCGCGGTCGACAATTTCAGGACGTTTTAACAAAATTCGTAAGATTTTGATAACTATCCATAGGTAGTTTAATCCTCTCACTTTGCCGTAGAACCGTCGATAATGATTAGACAACCGTGAAGGTTGAACAGCAATGAATCGATATAGAATTATAAAACAGGTTGAATATACCTGCATATAAATAAAACACAAATAGGTTTTTTTAAAATATTTTTTGCTTCTACTTGATTTAACGATAACCGAATATTTCGACACGCTGCATCCACAATTAAATACCCTATCTATATCTTTATCAAATATTACTGATATATTTTTATCCTAAAAAAAAAAAGAAATTCGAATTCGGAGAAAACGAAGAAGCCATACTTTAAAAAAGTGTAGCAACTCTAAAAGGAAAAGAGGACGGTTTTGCGGAAAGTATTTCACAAAAGAAGTTTACCTGCATAAACAGGTGCTCTGAGATTGTATCATTGATGCACTGCCAGCAGGTACCTTAGCTAAAAGTCATCTACCTGCTCTGAACATCTTAGGAATTCCATGAAAAGCCTTTAAAACTGCATTTTTGCAATAAAAGGAGCGAGTCCAGTCGACAAAAGTATACAAGTGAAAATCGCAAATTTCCGCAGAGATGTACGGCTCAGAGTTTTCCCAATTGTGTTATAAGACTTGTCTTTTATTCAGTTCCAAATTTATGTCCTTAAAATTTGAAAAAATGTTTAAATCAGATGAGTTAAATAAGTATTGAGAAATTGGAAACTTGAATACTTAGCTAGTAAAAAATTTCTCAAATGCTTGAAGTACAAATTCTTATGGATCAAATTAAAATTTGAAATCGGAAATGATAGATTTATCGAAAATCGATGAACTCTCTAAATCTGAATCAGTCAAATTTTTACTGATTGAGCAGTAATTTGCATTTTCACTGATTCATCAGTGCAAAAATATTTTTCTCTGTCAAATCAGTTAATTTTCACTGATTGAATCAATGAAAAAATATTTTTTACGGCTAAATCAGTTGATTTTCACTGAAGTAATCAGAGAAATTTGACTGATTTACAGTAACTTCTTTTTAGCTAGTTGAATCAGTCAAATTTCACTGATAATCAGTAGATTTTAACTGATTCAGATTTAGAGAGAATACATAGTATTATATATATATATATATGTATATAATAGAATAGAGTAATAAGATGGGAAGTATATATATTGTTTATTTGCTCCCGTGATGATCCGGTCGCCTCGTGCTACTTGTAAAAGCAAAATGCATTCTCTGGTACAATCGCGGAAGTGGCAATGATCCTAGCAAGGTTAGATCAAACAACCTAACAAGATGGATAATGAAAAAGAAAAAATCTGCATTCTCATCGTGCGTTTCGCGCCCCTAGGGCGCGCGATTCGATCGTCGCGCCTCGCGCTCGTTCTTATATTCTTCCCATGCATTTTCTCAAAGTTACTAAATTTTCTGTATACATTTCTGTAACTTTCTAATAATTTACATGATTAACAAAAATTTATCTTATTCTAAATATCTCAAAAAGGAAAAAAATTCGTAGACTGTTTTTAAGCAAACGATTTTTTATCTCAACGCTTAATTTGTATCTCATCTATTTTGGTTAAAAAATGGAATTTTTTATTTTCAATAGTGTTTTTTTTTAAATAAAATATCAAGTATACACCTTGTCAAAAAATGTTCTAGTGAGAATTTGTAGACCTCATTTAGGCAAATAATTTTCCATCTTAACGTTTTTTCGTATGTCGCATATTTTGTTTAAATAATGGGATTTTTGAATTTTAATCGTATTTTTTGGAATTAAGAAGGAAAATATACATCTTATGAAAAAATGTCGCAGTTCAAACTCATAGATCTTTATGTACACGCAGAGAAAAGATCAGTAAAATTTACAGGAAGTTCGGTACTTATTTGGACAACATGACTTTTCAGTAAATTTGACCAGAAGTTGAGTTCAATTAACAGATTTTCTGTACGTTTCACTCAGTGCCCAGTAAAATCTACTGAATACGAAAAAATCCGAGTTAAGTTGATTGTACTGTACGCTAAGTGAATTGTACAGAAAATCTGTTGATTGAACTCAACTTCTTGTAAAATTTACTAAAAAGTCATGTTTTTTTTTCTTATCACTTCATACCAAATTGAAAAAAATGATGTGATTCACAGATCATTATTTCAGGAAAAATATTTTTTACAACTTAACTGTTTCCAATTTTCTAAAATGGATAAATTATTACCAAATTCAACAATTTGATTTGAAAAATTGATTTTTAATAGTTTCAGCCATTAAAGAATTTATTTCCAGTCTCTAAACCTGAATCAGTAAAATAGTCACTGATTATATCAGTGAAAATATATCAGCTGATGAATCAGTGCCCTGCTTTGATTTTACTGAGGATTCAGTGAACGCCTGCGCCTGCGAAGGATTAAAGTATAACGATGGATCTTTAATTTTTAATCATACATGATATAATTTATGCACAATAATAATTACGTAATTTATTTTTAGTGTTGTTTAACCTAAAATAAGCGAGTTCATTGATAGTTAAAATATATTGCTGGTTTTAATATTCCCACCCGAAGACTTCACTGATTCAATACGTGAGTTCAATCTATTTCAATGATTCATCAGTCGAATTTCACTGATTCTCACACGGAGAAAAAAAAACTGTTGAATCAACAGATGTCATCTGCTCGAATAGGGACAGCAGATTTTTTTTGTAATATTTACAGATTTTTCTGTTGGATTCACAGATTGTTTGTAAACTCAATAGATGAACCTGTAAAATCTACAGAAATGTCTGTTAGAATTACGGATTTCTCTTTTTTCTTGAAATCCGCAATTCTAACAGACATGTCTGTAGATTTTACAGGTTCATCTGTTGAGTTTACAGACAATTTGTGAATCCAACAGAAAAATTTGTAAATATTAAAAACTGCTGTCCCTATTCCAGCAGATGACATTTGTTGATTCAACAGTTTTTTTTTCTCCGTGCAGTGAAAGACTTATAGCTGCTCCCATCAGTGAATAGTCACTGCGAATCAGTGGTCGTTCACTGTTTCTGGTTTAGAGAGCAAAAATTGGGAACGGTAAAGTTGTGAAGATTCTTTTTCCTGAAAAAATGATTCGTGATTTATTAGAATCGCATTATTATAATAAAAATTTATTAAATACAGTATTTTTCTGCATTTCAAATTTTTTTCATGGAAAATAATCTTTTCTCTTTCAAATTAGCCCTTCAATAATAATATTGCTATTCTTGATAGCAAAATTATCTATTTTTCGTGAATGAACTACCTTAAGAAATGCGTCAGTTTTATTTGTAATTTTTTTTCGATTGGAGACAGAAATTAGAATTTCAAAGTTACCCCCCGCCCCCAAGATGTGGAGTAAATTTTCGCAAAATCGCCCTCTAGATTACACATGTATATATGAAATATGTGTTTTAATTTCTTACCATTAACATTAAAACAAAAGACAATAAAATTAAATTTATGCGATTTCTCACTCTCTCCAGTCATTTAGTCTAATTAGAAAGTTGATGTCGAAAATTATGTCGCGTAAACTGAAACTAATCTGTTTGTAATTTTGAGAATAACAAGGGATTTTAGTTTCTATACTTTAATTGCTCAAGAAACGGCATATAAAACTGATGTTGCGGAAGTCTTTGAATAGAAGGTTCCATTTTCACGATCATAAAAGGCAATTTACCATTCTAATAATTAAAACAATGTATTAACTGTAATACACATATTATTTGAAGATTTTTTTTAGTAACCACTTTAGTTAATGGGCTAATTACACTTTAACTAAATAACAGTTTGCATTTCTAACTATATATATATATACATTGCAAAACAGCCTTTTCAGACACTTCAACGACTATAACTATCTATTTATTATACAGGTCTACATGGTTTTGTTATGGAGTAGCTGAGGTACATTTCCGAAGTAATTTTTGGCATAGAAACCGAATCCGGGATCAGAATCATAATCCTAACCTAAAATTGCGAAAAATACGGTTTTTCGCTATATTTGAGCATCGATAACTTCGCAAATTTTTTTTTTTTAAATATGAGAAAACGATCAAAAAGAGCCACTTTTCAGCTTTCCATTTCACTATTTACATGCATTATTTTAATTTTTCTAACCGGAGATATCGCCGATTGAAAAAAAAATTGCAGGTTTCGCAATGACCGATATATGGCGGGAAATAATGATAGGACCTCAAATTTGTTTTTTCATTCTTATTTTTGATGGACGAGGCATAATATGATAATATTCATATTATTCTGAGCCCAGATTCGGTTTCTATGCCAAAAATTACTTCGGAAATGACTATCGATATTTCTATAACAATCACAACCTCATATTTTGTAGACCTGTGTTATTATTTCTATTTTCACACTGAGAAAATAAAAATAATGTACCTCCATCGGCAATTTCTATGTTATATTTCCCTTTCTTTCAAAATCCCTTCCTTATTCTTTTACTGTTTCAAGACAATTGCTGATGTAATAATCAGACTTCGCATTGTATTGCATTGTATCAACCAGGAGCAACTTTCATTGCAGTCACTAGACTCGACACACTGAGAAAAACTTTTTGCATCATAATGCTGTCATTTATTACTTCTATCATGACGAAAGGCTGAACCGGGAATGTTTTGCTTTTTTTCTCACTTATCTATAAAATTATTATTTTTATTCGTCATTCAATTCTATAAATATTCAAGTTTACCTTAGGAATCATTTTTTTCAATATTACTTATTTAAATTATTTAGTTGCAATCGAAAGACCTGGGCTCGTATCCCAGCGCAGTCGAAAGCGTATTTTTTTCCACAGAAAGATTTTCGATTTCTTTAAATTTGAATTATTTATTTACTATGAAATTATATTTTTTAATTTTCAAAAAAATAGGACATTTTAATTGAATAATAATGCAATCATCACAATTAAAGTTCTCAAAAATGGTCTTCTTTAAGGCCATGGATCAATCGGACCACATGACTAAATTATACATTAATTTCTTCGTGTAAGATAAGTTTTTTAAATTACAAAAAATCTTTCTGACTTCTTTATGGTAAAAAGTGTGAGAAAAATTTGAAGAATTATCGATAATTACAGTTATCTGTATTCTGTAAAATGAAAAAGTTATATGACATGAATTTTTAAAGAAATTGGGTCACGTGGTTTGGTTGATTCATGGCCTTGATTTTAAAATATTTAAACAGTGCACCATACGTTAAAACAACACTAATTGCAATTTTTGATGATAAATAACTAACTTATCTACAGAGCAATATCTGATAATCTGATAATCATTGATTTAAGATAATGTACATGAATAATGTTGATAGAACTTCGACGATACTCAAGTAGAGAGACACAAAATCTGATTTCGATATGAATGTATTCCAAATTATTTTAAAAGCATACAAAAAAATCGATAATAATTTTTCAACAGTCAAGATTTAAAATTCTATTTGATGTTGAGAACATTCACTTTACTACAACTTCAGTAAATCTTTCGTTTATCAAATGTACAGTAAAAAGCTTTTACAAGCCTCTTCACATATTTGAAGGTAAAAATATGATTAATTAAAATTTCAACATACAGTATATTGACGTGATGTAATATTAAATATCTGATTTATACTCTATTTTTGTTGTATCTCATTTTGTATATTATAAACATCCATACTTACTAGTAATGAATTGAGAAAAACATCATAATTTGTCAAATATGGAAGTTAACAGTTAAATCTTTAGTCATTAAACTACTTAAAGAGATGATTTTATAAAACAGGTATTTACTTTAAGTAATGAAACGAAACAAACAAGACTTTAGAAAAACTGGGAAATTTCATTTATTGAGATAAAAATATAGTACAATAATTTATAGGAGAAGATTATCGCAAAAAGTGTCAAATTATAAAGAGAAAAAAAATGGAAAAAGTAATATAAGTGCTTTCAAAACAGATACACTTTACTCTCACTCTCTCGTTCTCTCTCTTTCTTCCAAAATAATAAGATTTAAATTTATCAAACTGATAAATGTAAAGTATCCATAGGCAATCAGATATCTATCAGTAATCAAGTACTATTATCGTATTAAAATTAAATTATGTTTTTTCTTTTACGGACCGCTAACGTAGTATTACTTGTGTATGTATATTATATATATATATATTAAAGTGTATGTCCTGTAGTCCTAAGCATGGATTAGATAAATGAAGACCTCTAGATTATGGATTTACTTGAATGCGTAGACATGGTAGTCCATAGTTTCAAAACTTAGTCTTTACGCTTGCGATTCTGTTGCTCCTGAAAGAAAACATACTTTGTTAAGAATAATTTAAAAAGGTTCACAACTAAAATTAAAGTAGGTTAATCCAATATGTCGCAAGTCTAGAAACAAATGCATATATGGAAAGAAAAAAATTGTACTTGGTATACTTATTCCCTTACAACAAATGTCCCATTTAAAGAAAATTAATATCTTCCTACTATCTTGAATAGAAATTGTATTTTTTGCAAAAATAAGACTGCAAATTTATAAAATCATGAGTAGAGTAAAATGTTATATTCTTCAATATTGTGTGAAAAATAAATGTATAACAATCTAAAAATAACAACTGAGAAAACGTTCAATTATGCGATTTTATCTGTATCAATAATATCAATATTAAATACAAATGTATTTTCAGTAATTATTTGATCCTTTGAAGTTGTGAACTGTAAAAGTATCATTCCACATTCACATTATTCTGGTAATAATTACTTACTTTCTGCGTAAGGATCACAAGAAGATGGCGGAAAACTCCAATGAAATCGATAAAGAGATCAAGAGAGTGCGTGATAAAGTCTTTGCTGCCCATGCTGTGTTTTTCAACAATCAGTTGCGTATCATAGATGATGAAAGCACACATTATGAATAATCCCATGTACAGACGAATTTGATAGAGGATCGCCATTCTCAGGAACAAGTTGACGAACGAGAATAGGACAGTCAAATTCAATAGACTGATCAGTGTTCCTCCAAGATATAGCCAACTTCCACGTTCAGCCATTAGAGAAGAAATGCTGAATGACACGAAGATCAATGCTGTTGCTGCAATTAATAAATAAAAATAAGATAGACAAAATACAATAAACTATAGGGAAAGGAGCTTTTTGAAAATGGCTTGGGCCAGATTAATTCTTTAAACCACAATAAAAAAAAAAGATTTATGATCATTCTGTAGTGTCACTGATACATAAAATCTCGTTGTCTCATTGAGATTATTATTATTATTATTGTTATGTTTAATACATTTATGGAAACATCATATCATGAAAACCTACTTTTTTCCCACTAGATAAGTGATCAGTTCTACTTTTAATCTTTGATGTATACTGTAGTTACTAGCTCTATACAAAAGAAAATTAATGCCAGTAACGACTTCAATATGTTATAAATGATAAGATCTTCACTAGATTTTAATATTGGCACAATTATCTTCTATTGTATTCGAAAATAATACATACGATTATGTATTTAAATTTTCATAAAAATTATATAAATAATAGCAAACTTTAAGGTAAATGGCAGATTATAATTTTAATTATCTTAATTACTTTTCTTAAACGTAACTTCAAAATTTCTTGTTTCAAAATTCAGTTAAAAATAGTATCAAAACCACGTATAGGTGCTTATAAATAGATCAGTGCAGCAGAATCTTATATATTCTTAGGTTAAAATAAAAGCTCTGGAAAATCACCGATCATTAGAATTTTTAATTTCTCATTGAATGAACGGACAGAAATTCACTTCTTTGTCTAGTTCTTCAGAGAATCTATTATTGTGAAAGTATAAAATCACTAGTCAAAATTCCGTGTAAAACAACTAAGGCCGTATGAAAGTCTGACGTCATTCATTACATTCGACGGTTATATTAATATTCTGAATAAATTTTCTGGAAAAGATAGCATTGCTTTGACTTTTTCTGCATTAATGTTTTCTCCAAGAAAATCTTCAAGATTGCTAATTTATTAAATGTGATAAATTTTCGGACATAGTTTCTTGTTTAAATAATATAGAAGAAATTATTTCTTTAGAATGAAATATTGCGATTTAAAATTTTTCCAATCTATCACAATCGAATCAACTAAATTAGTATACTTTTAAGTGTAACGCTGCGCCTTAAGAAATGACGCTTTCACTCTTCTGAGAAACTCATCGAAAGTTCCACAAAATGCTTGAATATTTGAAGAGTACATTCGCAAAAGTTCTTGGTTTGCATAATTTTGTAAATTGTAATTATTCTACAGTATGTCAAAATGGTAAATTTTTTATATAAAAGTTTTAAATTTTAATAATTGTTCAGTTTTGAACTGAATTTCCAGTTTAAATATATTTTTGCCATTAAAAATATTTTGAATGATTGGAAGATTATTTAAAACACTTATTAAACTTCTCTTTTTCTTTTAAATTAACTTTCATTTGGGCAACAAATAATCCTGAAGAAATGAATAAGTTAAATAATGTTGTAAAACTTCAAACTTTTGGACTTTTTATTTCTAACATTATTTCCACTGAAAACTGTATATATATGGAAATTTTTTACAATTTCATGTCTGATAAATGCAAAGATAACATGCATCAATAAATGAAAGTCATTGTAAGTTTACACTACATATAGAGCGTAAAATTAATTACTTACACACAAGCGCCGTGATGACAATGCTAGGATCTACACTAATAACAGCTTCCAGAAGAGGTCCCATTCCTAATCCTGACAAGAAAGCGAAGCCCAGAAGATAACCAAGACGAAGTTTTTGATTCTTGCCATTATCTGGCGTGTAAAGTAGAGCGAAGAGGAGACCTAAGGCCCCCAAGGTGGACAATAATCCTGCTTGCAGGATTGCGGTGTACATATGAACGTAGGCTCCAACGCCTGCAGAAACCGTTGACAACGATAGACATCCGTAAACATTTTTCAGATGTTGTTTTAACGGGGTGTCTCTGAAAAGTCATATGATTACAATTTTTTATCTTCATTACCGCATATGTAGAAACTTTGACTGTTTTTAGTTTCGCATTGTATAAACGCCAGTAAATCAGTTTGACATTGGACTTTTGCGGGTTCTTCCTACTTCTATAGGGACTAACTTTGATTGTCCTGAACAAAATTTATATGATTTATTCGAATGTGGGTATATCTTTAACAACTATGAGGCTCAAAAGTGGTTTTCTGGTAATAAAAACGCGAATTAAAAGTGAACGGACTCGCTTTTTTTGAAAGTTCTGGAAATTATTCTTAATTGCATCATAGAGAAATCGACATACGTGAGCAACGCAAGTTTGATAAATATGATGAAATATATTTTGGAATCTAGGTATTCAAGGTTAAGTTGCAAGAGTAAAAAAGAGTCCTATCGCGTAGTCAAAGTAGTTGTGCAGATGTGTAAAAAATTGTGATATTTTTCGAGAAAAATAGAGAAGACGGTGATTTCAAGAAACTTACAATCTGTTGTTGAACGAATTTACAAAGCTCGTTAAGGTTGGTGCCATGATTTTGCTTGTCTTCTTCAAAAAGTCACACTTGAGTTTCACTTGCGTTGGAAATACTTGTGTTTTTAAATTTACACTGATCGAAAATGATCATGAATCGCCAAAGTAATGCTTTTCAGGGACACGTCAGTGATAATTCTACGCGTATTTCTGCTCGAGGTTTCTCATTGGTTGTACTCAGTAAAACTCTGACGAAGGGTGTTTGTCGTGTCAACAAGGATAAATACATCAAATATTATTGGAGCAAGAAGGATAAAGAAAGTGTCCATAAGTCCATAAACTACAGTGCTACCATCTGGCACAGAAGTTTTTAGGTTATGAAAAGTTACTTGACTTCTTGTAGATTCCTTTCAAATCAGTGAACGATGAAAAGTATTTGCTTTTAAATGATTTGTATTATTTATTTGTATCTTTATCTTATAATAATATGATAAAAATTACAAAAAGATTTTTATAATTGCTAGCAAAACTCATAAATTATTTCACCACATTTGAATAAAGACTTCTTGCCTCTTAAACCTAGTCCTCTGATAGGTCGAAAGTTTTCGTCCATCTGCGTCAACTTTGTCAAATGCGTCAAATGGTGTCTATGGTGATCTAACCTAACTTTACTGAACCCAACAAAACTTTACATATATATATATATATATATATATACATATGCATGCATACCATGTGAAAATAGCGATCAAAAATAAAACTTGTTTAATGTATTCTGTATTCAAGTAAAAATTAATTTTCTTATGATGAACGATTATATTGACGTGTGTTAATGTTTCACTATAAAGATGAATAGAACTTAAATATTTTCCCGTGAGTTAAGTAATATGTGCGTATGCCGAACGTGACAAGTTAACCTCTTAAAGAATTGCAGTATATATATTTATTTAATTCTGATTGATTTTTATGAAAAATAATCAAATAGATTGACCATATGTGTGTAATATTAGTGATTTTCTATGCTTTCCCGTAGTTTTTAAAATCTGAAATCAGGCTAGTTTTTTAATCCATGATGAAGGAGGTGTTAAATAACCATCCTCCTCCAGGGTTTAGTAATCATTTTGCAAATAACAACGGCGACACAAGTAGTACAAGCTCGAGTAATGTTACAAATGGGGAAAATACCACAAGATATGCTATTTTAAGTACGGATTGGATTTCGGCTATTGGCGAAGAGTTGGGGATGCCTTCCCTTCCTGATCCGCTTCTTCGAAGACTGGCAGAAGATGCATCTTATCGCTTAAGAGAAGTTTTGCATGTAAATATTTCACACAACGTAAATTCGGATTCTCCATTTAAAAATACGTAAGTTTTATTCGAAATTTTCAGAAATGTGTAACGAGACTCAGGCACAGTAAACGAAGAAAATTAACATCGACTGATGTAAATGCAGTGATCAGCAATTTATGTGATGCTGATCCAGTGTTAGGAGCTCCAGAGCAAATGCCAGAGTATCATAACGAAGCAGCTGTATTTGTTCCTCAAGAACGCATTATAGATTTGCCGCAACAAGTAAATGAACCTCCGACTCTAAGTCAACTTACTCCTCCTTTTTTACAAGGTGCATATTAATTTTTTACTTTATCTTTAATATCTTAAATGTTTTCTATTTTATTTTAAATTAATAACCACATTTGTTTTATCCTTTTAGAAACAGAAATTGTCGATGATCGACTGAATGAAGCTCGTGATAATTACGCTAAACGTGCATTAAAAACGATTTTTAATGGCTCTCAAAAGACATTTCAGGTAAATAAAGAAAACCAGATTTTTTCAAATCTGATTCTCATTACACTTTTTGATTATATAAATTTTAAATAGAATACTTTTTAGGTCCTCTTAAATGACTGTGCCACTAATCCTAGTTTGAGTGGCATGGGAGTTATTGATAAATTGATCTCTATAGCTAGAACGATGGTTATTTCAAACAGTGCTCATTACACACGTTTGTCTACGCGTACTTGTCAACTTATAATTGCGATTGCGAGCAACAGCGAAGCAGTTTATCCTTATCATTTAGCTTCGGTAACATCAGTATTTTTATTTTATTCACATGAAAATTAAGAATAAATCTCATACTCAAATATCTAAATATGTCAACATAATTATTATTTCAGGTAGAGAAATTAACAGAATTATTACTTGAGTTTGTATTAGGGCAAGGTTACATTAATGCAAATATGGAAGTATTATTCAAAGATTGTGCTCTTAAATTGATGCTCCGCTGGCCATTTGCAGCAGATAAGTTAGTACATTTACTTTTTCAATGTTTGTTTATATATTTATATTATTAATTCAATTTTATCCAAGTTTCATTTTTGCAAAGGAAAAATTACACAACATTCTTACAGTACATAATAATTTAATGTGTTTTTAGATTTATTCCAATGTTGGAAGGTATTCTTCTCCAGGAAATGAAAGATGGTACTGAGATAAAAAAGAGACTTATGGCCATGGAGTTGATCGCTGGTGTTCAACCTTTAGTGTTCTTTCAACAAGAGAATAATTCACCACTTTCATTAGAACAAATTTTAGAATTCGCGTCACCTGGTTCTGTATTATGGCATCGAATCGCAGTAAGTTCAAATAATTCATCTCTAAAAATTGAAGTTTCATAAGATTATATTTTTTTATCAATAAAAAATTAATACTGATTACAGGCTGCAATCTGCGCTTTCGTGAAAACGGGAAATCAACCTATGAATTATGCTGTGATTTTTGATCATTTTGGTGATTCGATTTTACCCTACTTTGTGATTAGAGACGAAAAGTCTCGGGAACGTAAGGAAGCAACGCCTCTTCCAATTATTATAAGAAGTAAAATAAATTATGCTGAAGTTAGACCAGCACGAAATGGCAAGCTTTATGCAGATAGACACACTGTTTTTCCTGATTCAATGCTGCAGGGCAGACAAGAAATCAGGTAAGATCTTCTTAGTTGCATATTTATTGAAATTTTATTTTTATATTTTTTCAAAAACACGAAGGCATAATTATATCAATGCTCCTTAGATTTGCCTTTGCCGGTGGACGTCCTGTGCCTCCAGATAATTTGAAGCGAGCCAGTCTACGAGCAGACTATGAGTTCTTAAGAAGCGAAATGCCTGCTACTGTTGCACTTGTTGCGTCCAGGAGACTACTTATATTTAAGAATAAACATAAAATGTTCGGTGATGCATATAATTTAGGAAACATATGTCTTTAAACTAAAAAAAAAAAGACTTGAGATTTAATTATTTTTGGTGAGTGTGATTTTAAATTTAATATAATTAAAGTGCAAAATATTTTTGAATCCTGTACTTGCTATTATAAATATATTTTTTTTTCTATTAGACATTATTTGTTGAAGAGATATTTACTAAAATGAATCTAAGGAATATTTGAAATAGATCAACTACTTAAATTATATAAAAGCAGTTCCTTCTTGTTTGACTTATTTTTATCATTTTGATATATTCTTCAAAAATTCTTTTTAGACGTATCACTTCTTGTGAATCAAAGACAGTCTTCAAGACCTTGCGGTAATTCTGTTCTTGGCAGTCGGTGAGAATACGGAAGACAAGTAAGTCGGGTATGGAACCTAACGGGTACCTTTAAGAGAATATAATTTTAAAACGTTCATCAAGGAATAGCTTCATGAACAATAAGAAATTTCGATATATCTACCTTTGATGAATGTTTTATAAAAAACAAATCACAAATAATTAATTAAGGAAAATAATTTTTTAATTAGAATCTGACCTCAGCCAAATGTTGTCGACTAAGTATCCTGTCTTTGTAGAAAAATGTGTAATGTCCAAAAGAGACAATATAGCCACTTCCTTTTCGATTAGGCTCAACATGCAAAGAATTTTGTATTCGCAACAACTGAAGTTTCTGACGTTCGCTCATCGCTTTTGTACCTGTTGTTACTTGTTTTAACATAAATATTCAACCCCAATTTTGTAATCTTGTGTACTTACTCTTAATTGGCCTTGTCATCGTCTCCTTGTCATTTGTCGCCGTTATTCCATTTACCCATTGTGATACAAAAATACTTTTGAAATGACGGATTTTTGGACAATAGTTATGGTCATGAAATGTATCGTCACGCGATATTCTAGGAAATTGCGACTTTATTTCAATTTTGATTTCTTGAAATTGTGTGTTAGACTCGCTCACATCAAGTAAAGCGTCACAAACTTCGATTCTAGAAGAGTCTTTGTTGTCGATCGACATAAAAGCTTCGTCTTCGTAGTCTGAAGGATTTATTTCACTTTTTTTATCACTAAACGACGACTTTTCTAAATTGCTATCGATAAATGATAGACGATTTCCATATGTACTTGCGTTTAAGGCTTTTTGGAGTTCTGGAAAACGTGATAAATGCAAATTAAAAAAATATATTATTGTATTCTTTTTGACTTCTGAAAGAAAGTTGTCAAACATTTTCTTTTTGTACTTACTATATTTTTTCCAAAATTTGTAAATCTTATTTGCACACTGTCTACGATATTCTTTTCTTTGATTTTCTAGTTTGAAAAATAATGATTCCGAAAGAAAGATTAAACGCTTTCCGAAGTAAACCGATGAAGCTAGATCTTTCTCATCGACGACATCTTTAAGAATAGCTTTGCAATGTTTACCATTATTTAGAATATCTGCTAAAATTTGAAAACTTGCATTTTATAAAATACTTAGTTGCTAATTGATAAATTGATCAATAATTTGAAAATTCGTAACCAACAGATCTTTTTTCTAGAGTAACGATCCAAAAATTCAACGTAGTTCAGTCGAATAGGAAATTTACATCTAGCTTGAGGTAAAGCATCAAGAACTCCAATACAGGCTAATTGTTCTCTAAATTCACATTTATCCCAAGAGCCTTCAATACGTCTGGAACAAAAATTGTTACAAGTCCAGTTATAAACGAATAATATAAAAGTATAATAACAGCCAGAATAAAAATATTTACCTTGGCCTAACGCATTTTACGTAATGAGTATCACATTTTTTCAATCCTTTGAGAAGTGTGTCTAAGCTACGCTTGACTTTTGCTAGAGTTGTTCCTTTCCTAGAGTAAATTTTATTGTTTAGATACGCAGATTGATCCTCATTTATTTCTGATAAAGTCTTAAGAAGCTTGTTTGAAGACAAGGAAAATGCACCTGTTAATTCACACGGTACCTAATAAATGTGTAAGACTTCATATTTTGTAAACTGTATATAACCAGATCAAACAATACATAATAAAAATATGTGATAAAAAATTTCACTACAAATAATTTGAAAACAGTTATGAACCTTATCGGTATTTTTAGATAGCAAATCTTGCAAAGAATATTCGACTGATTTAGAATAATGGTTAATGATAAAAGCCTCGTCTTTTTGTGAAGGTATTAAAATACTGGAAGTTGCAGGTACTAAAAACTGTTTCTTTAACTGAAGAGGGTTACATTGGACAAGAGACTGACTGGCCTGAAAATAAATTTTTATTCTGATAATATAATAGAATAGTTTTTTTGGACAAAAATGTAAAAAATAAGCCCACATCATTGAGGGTTGAAAACAAATAACATTCAATAACACTAAGTCGATTTTCATAAAAGTTTATTGTATCTGGAGCCGGTAAATCGCTCAAGCCTTCTTTCCACAAATCACGTTGTCCTAGCGCTAAATACTCTTGTATAAAATATAATTGGAGTCTCTCATTTGCGTAATTGATACAAAGTTCTTCTATACCATTCCTAGCAAAAGATTCAAAGCCAAAAATGTCCAGTATCCCTAAAAATGCAATCAAAAAATTTTAAATCAACTTATTAATAATATCAAACTAAATTTGAAAGATAAATAAAATTTTATTTAATTAAGTTTTTTTTTTAAATTAAAGTAACAATCATTCTATATTAATTTAAAATTAAATTAAAGGCTTAAATTCTCATACCCAACCAATTATGATGTTCGCTTCCGGAAGATAGAGTTTGATTAATACGGTCTATTAGCCAATGAAATAAGTTGTCATAAAGGTGACGAATGATGCTGAACAATCTATTACGGCAAATTTCTATCGAGCTAAAATTTCGGCGATAGGTCGAGTGTCTTCGCCATTGGCTTTGAGTGCATATTAAAGTAGTTGTAAGTAATTCACTAAGATCCTCTTTTGATAATGATGTCAGCACACAGGCATTTTCAAGAGCTTTCCTGGATTCTGGGAATATTTTATCTACATGACTTTTTATTTCAAATTAGAAAATTAAAGTATTTCACGAACCTTCATCTTCAGCATCAACTTCAGAAAAACCGTCACCATTTGATTGCTTAAAATTTATGTTTCCCAAATGAATTAACAAAGCAACAATTTTAAAAATCTCATTCTTTTCATCTTCCGAAAAACCTATTGCATCAAATGCTTTTAAAGTTTCCTGAAAATCTTGACGAAGCTGATCTTTTTGAATATAGTGATTCACACCCATTATATTGTATTTTTCTGCTTTAGATAATCCCAATTTTTTAAGCTCAGAATCATGTAATCCAGAAATTAACTGAAAAGTACAACAAAGTAATGAGTGATGAGTGGTTTTATTTAATTTTCAATTAAATTATATGAAAATATTGAAATTTATCAGAGTAAAACATAGTCCAAAATTGACTAGATTTCATTGAAATAAATTATTGAAAATGGTATAAATCGTGTAACAAAACAACCTGATAAAAAACTGCAAAGTTATCACTGCCTCTTGTGACTCTGCTTCTCTCAAGAAGAAAGGATTGAATCGAAGTCCCGGACACTACACCATTTTCATATTCGAATCGAATTAATTGTCCATGTCTGGAACTTCGAGCATTTCTTGCAGTACTAGCTGTACTGAATGCAGTGATTAATGGGCAAGCACTGACAATTTTTCCTACAAATTCATCCACTTTTTTGCCATGAATTTGAAGCTCTGGAGACCTTTCATTAACTGCGGCAAGAAAGTTTATAGCCTGGTTTGCATTGAATGTCTTACCAGAGCCACTATCACCACTTATCAAGATCAACTGATGAAGCAAAGAAAAATATCACTTATTAATATACATATAGTACTATACATGTATAATTTATTTTTGAATGTTGTTGAAGTTGATGTTTGAGAAATTCTCTAATCCATTAAGTGAAATTTTTTATTTGTAAATAGATTTATTAAACATTAAAAAATAAAATAAAAATAGTACCTGAGAGGGTCGACCCAGGTCATTTAAAATTCTGTAGTGTGATCGTGCAGCAATAGCAAATATGTGAGGTTTCACGTCTCTTTGAAGAACCTCAGTAGCATTAAAAAAATCTTTGTAGTTCGAAGGGTGGTACAAATCAGTAGAATTTTCTTCTGGATTTAAAGATAACAGGATAGGTCCAACCCAAGTGTAAATTAAACCACATTCTAATCGGTATAACAAATAATCTTCAACTGAAAAGGAAAAGTACAAATTTGATAAATAATATTGAAATTGTTTAGGTAAATATAAAGGCAGAAAAACAGTTGTACAATCAATTGAAATACGTTTCAGTAAGTTTTTTTTTTCAAATTTATTTTCTAACTTCCTTCCTACAGCTTATATCGTGAAAAATCTTAATACGTACTATTATCCTCGTTTTCGGGAATCGCACTAAGATCGTTTATCAAATCCCATCCCATAAGTGATGATGAATCCTAAAATGATAAAAATAAAATTTCTCTTCGGTAATGAATTTATAAAACTTCTCATTCCTCAAGAAAATTTGTTGAAACTAAAAAACAAACCTTTAAAATAGGTTTTTCCATTAGACTTTCTTAAATTCACATTCTCTGATGACACGAAACGTGGAAATAAAATATATAGTTATTTTTTTAAAGCTTATAGCATTGCTTGCTTATAATAGGTAGGTGCTGAGATTATATCATTTATTCTAAAGGTTATTGTCACGTAATAAGACAAAAGATAGCACGAGATGACATTCAAGTCACGTGATTTTAAATTTGGTACACATAGTATTATGAGCAAACTTTCTTTGTTTTTTGAGTTTTAAAATAAACATTTATTTGAATGAATTGGAAAACTTTTTTCTTTTAATACTCCTTCGGAAGTATATAATATTGGTATCAAAAAATTAAAATTAATCTAATAATCAAATAGAATGAAATTTCAATAAAAATAAAAAAATTGTACACTTTTAACATTATTCTTTACGTTTTGAAATGAGGTAAAAATCAAAGAAATAAGATAAACTTATCGAAGTTTATTCACAAGTATTCTTTATTGAAATATATACTGCAAAAACTCTGTAAACAGTCTTTAGATTTATAGTAAATGCATGATACGCACAACGGTGCAAAAGGCAAGCGTAGAATGTTTCAACAATTTAAAAACGCAATGAGAAATCTTTTTATTGCGGATAGCTTTCGCCTATTTTTTCGAGGAAGCTTTTGCAATCTGCGATGGTTTTTTCCAAACGCTCCCTTGTAGCGGAACTTTGACGCTGCTCTAATTTCTTTTTCGATGATTCTATGGTTGCTCGATAACCAGCAATGTTGTGGAAGATTCGTATATGTTTATCACCGGCTGCAAGCAGATATTCTCCTGCTGCGTCAAAAGTAAGGCATGTGATTGGTCCTAAAAATTGAAATAAATAGTAAAGTTACAATCAATTTCTTCCCAAATAATACATTTCAATTGAAATTATTTTTGAAACTAAAAGCTTTTAATTTTAAATTCTTTTGATTTCAAAGAATTGAAAAATGGATTTTTAAATTTGTGATTTTTAAGCAATGCTCACCACTGAAAATATCGTCGATAGTTGTGTCAAAATATCCGGTTATAGTGCAGTAAAATGATATCGATGATCCGTGAGCTATCACAAGAACTTCTCCATTAGGTGACAAAGCAAGATTAGCAGGTGTTGTATTTTCCCAGCTTCCAGTGACAAGTAATCGTGGATCTTCGCCTTTTTCATATTCGACTGAAATAACAGTAAAGCCTTAGATTATAATTTTTTTAATAATGCTACTTCCAATAAGAATTCTAGATACCCCATTCCACAGTAATGCAAAATAAATCTTTGTTCCATTTTCGAATATTTCCCGATTTTGATATATTTTACCAATATTGAAAAACTTTAAATAATAATCCAAATAACTCACTCTTTGTGTCATAAAATCTGTAAGACCCATCCTTTGATACAGTGGCCATGCAACTGGTATCAGCACTGAATCCAAAATCGTAAACCCCCGAAGAATGTCCAGCCAGATTAAAAGCTTTGGAAACTTGTTTGAACTCTCCTGACTTTGTGAATCCTACTTCCCATACTTTTACGTCAGGTGTAAAGCCTAGAAAAAGATACTTGTTTAATTTTTTTTATGTAAGTGGAAATACACTTTTACACTAGTGGTTAATTTTTTGAAATCTAATATATTACCTGAAGCTGCAACAAATCGTCCACAAGGAGAAATTCGAGCTCGGTGAGTAGTTCCATGGTAAGTATCTACATTTGCAAGGATTTGACCCTTCAAATCCCAGATTACCAAGTCGTTCAATTTGCTGCAAGTTACAATGTAACGTCCTGTACACGCAATATCCATTCCTACGACGTCTTCTACGTGATGCTAAAATCAAAATAAAAGATGTATTTTTTTCATAAACTTTTCATGAAATTTCAAATAAGAATATAAAATTAAATTTATAATATATTCTTTTGTTTACGAGGAAAGAATGATTAGGATCCATTAGTTTAAATGTTTTGAAAGAGTAATATTATTTACCTTTGGAAATTCCAAAGATTTCGTAGCTGAGGTTAAAGTTCCATCTGATTTTTTTGAAATTTTGTAAACTTCTATTGTATTAGCTATTGCTTTGTGAATTAAGAAAGCTTTTCCATCTGGCGACCACCGTACCAGAGTTGCATGATCATATTCGACATTCACTCGCAATGATCTTTTATCTTTTGATGAAAGATCTTTTGTACACCAGAGCAATACTGTCCTGTCTGGAAGAGAAAAGTTTTTTTTTCAATACATACACTCAATTAACCATTAATAGAATAAAAGAACTTAAGAAAATGTATATTTTCTTAAGTTTTGATTTTTTAATTGTAGGCCTTCAAAGTAATTGTTAGTTTTAAAATCAAATAAAAATCAAATTGAAATTTCTAATTTTAGTTCATTTTAAAAATGTACACTGTGTAAAAAAAAATATAAAAAATGATTTACTTTTCATGTAATAAAATAAAATTGTTATTCAGAATTTCTAATTCTATAGGAATTTTAATTTGTGGAAAAGGTGATTTCTAAATGAATGTATAATCTTTAACCAAACGAAATTTTTTTTTATTAATCACGTACTGAAAAAATTTATATTCGTGAAATAAAAGATGCTTAAACGAGTAATGCATATGTTATTGGAAAAACAATACACATACGATTTTTGTTGTTCACAGTTACAATTTTTTCGCTAAAAAATTAAACAATTATTTTAATAATGTAAATTAATAACATTAAATATTATCCGATGCATTCAAGAGTCCATTTATTGTCACCTAGCCCGGTTTGGTGGCGGCATAAGGTCAGAATCTTTTGGCCGAAACTGATGCTTTCTAATGTAATCTAGTAATTTCTCTTTTGTTACTGGGTTGACAATTGATTCACAAACTGCTTTGGCAGTATTGTATGAATTGGGAAAGGATTTGTCCGTTCTCTCCCGCATGAAGATCCATTGATTATTCTCAAATTTACATTCAATTATTTTGTTGTTTAATTCCTTGATCTGCTTGGTGACTTTCATCGTAGCGAAAGGTACATCACGTTGCCCGCCAACGTAAAGATAGCCTATTTTCTTCGGTACGAGACCTAGACCGGATTCTGTGGCGATTTTTAGTTTAAAGTCTACAGAATTAAGAGACTCTGGTTTCCATTTCAAAACATCGTCAGACTGCCCGGTTACATAGGGTTCCTCAGCAGGCTGGAATATGAGACCATCTGGTTCGTGACTAAGCTGTTTAGCGAATTTCTCACCGAGGATGTTAGCAGTCTGATTCAATTCATAGAAGTTCTTTAGCCTCACTGAAAAAGGTTCTCGCTCTCTGTTCAATTTTCCTTCTTGGAAAGCTCTCTTTCGTCCACCTATAATTTCCTTTTCGATTATTTTGTAACGGTTTGGTTCGAATGGGTATTCACTAACGTCCTTTCCGTCGTACATGACCACGTCGTAAGCCAAATAACGAGGATACTTTTTTCCATCCGATTTGTCAATGTCAATAACCATTTCCTACAAAATCAAAACGATAGTTATTATGTAGAATTAAAAAAATGGTTTGGAATTTTGAGAGCACAAGTAAGCTACTTTTTGAATGTAAAACTTTATTTCTAATTTATAATTAATATAAAAGTCTGCATTAATAATGAAACTTACTCCATCTAGCAACGTGTCTCGAAGGATCCTTTTCGTATCTTTCACGTGAGGAAATGTTAGCCCTTTTACTTCAAATATACTATTATCTCGATCAGCAAAGTAAACTTGACCGTCTCCTTGTATCAACATCATATACCTAAACAAAAACTGAATGATGCAATTAGGAGAATAACGCTAAGTCGTTATGTGATATATTGTTGCCATGAACTTTTCACTCTCTGAATAAATTATCATTCAAGATTCAAGTAATTTTGGACTTTTTAGAAACTCAAAAATAATGTGAGAATTGACAAAGAAAATCATTTTGATTGAAAGAACTATTTTGATAGAAATTAATTTGACAGAATTTGATTGGTAAAGTATCTCAACTACTTTTCTCATCACTTAGCCCATTCTAAAAAAATGATAAGACTACTTTCACGTTGAATAATTTCGCTACAGAAATAACTGCAGAACCAGAAGGAAAAAAAAACATCTCCAAGATTATTAAACTGGCAACAGATACCGCTTGAATGAAAGCCAGCTTTCTCTCAGAATAAAAATTGTGTTAAAAATTATCTACGGTTTTAAACAAGTCTACTTTCAAATTTATTTTTGTCAGAGAGATAAAATAAAAAATAATTTACATTGTATTTACATTATATTTTATATCAGAATTATATGTTTAGTTTGGATATTTGGCAGAAATGATTAAAATTTGCAAACTCGTAATTTGGAAACCATAATAATTCGTAAAGATATCTTAAACTTCTTTGAGTCTAAATTTTTGAATCGTACAAAAAATATTATAAAAAATTTCAACACACCTGGTTCCATCAGCTTTCCAGGATACTCGATATGGTTTCTTATTCAGCAACTTGATATTTTCTACATCCATAGAAACCGGTTGCGATCCAGGGAATCCAGATTTTTCCCACCTGCAGATATCCTGGATACGTCTTTGTATTCCGCTAACAATTTGAAAGTCTACAAGTGGCGTGACTCCAGGAACACCGGCCATGAAAACTGGGTTCTTATTATTATGCTCTCTTTTTCTTTTCTTCACTGGGGATTCTTCCTTATCTCTTTCTCTACTAGGACCACCATCATCTCTGTCATCATCATCATCCTCGTAATTGCTCTCCAAACACCAGGAAGGTCTCGGAGGTGCCGGTGGTGCGTCCTCGATATCATCGTACCTTCTATACAATTCTTGTATATAATCTGTCTTATAGATACCTGGAGGTCTTGCCATAGCAAATTCAGCTAAAGCAGCATCTACGCTCATCTCTAGTACTTCCACTAAGTAACTGATAATAAGCAAACCCGTACGATTAAACCCATGAGTGCAATGAATTCCTATAATTTGCAAAGGGTTGCTTTGTATGAATTTCTGACATATTTGCACGAAAGCATTAGTTGTCTTAAGATCTGGTGTTTCTCCATGCCCTTTGCAAGAAAGTTTCACGTAAGCACAGCCATTTTCTTCAACTTCACTTCTGTCATAAAATCTTGTCGTATTGGTTAAGTCGATCCACAGACCCATTTTTAATCTCTGCGATTTTAAGGATTCGAAAAGCATTTTTACAGTAAACGAGCATTCTTCTGGTACCAGATCGTCAAAATTGGAAGATAGCGGTGTTTTGAAAGCATAAAATTTGTTGTGAATAAGTTTAAGAGCTTTTCGAGGACAGTGTAACCATCGGTCAGGAACTGGACCTTTACCACGGTTTGACATTTTTAAACTGATATATACCTTAGAAAAGCAGAATGTAACACCGCTTCCGAAATATTAAATAAAGTAGGGTTTTAAAATTCAGCTGAATTTATATCAATGAATTTGTTACGTACATTTCAAGTACAAGAGGGTCATGAACATAACCTACTTTCGTGCATATACTTTTGTTAGTCTTCAAGACTAGAACAAACTTTTGATAAACTCGTATCATGCGCAGCTCTTAGTTCCTTTTTTGTAGCAAATTCACAACAATCACAGATAGAATGATAGTTATTAGAAAAACTTTGTTTAAATTGTAGGTCGACGATCAAAAACTCATATGGCTGCTGTCTTTACATGTCTTTCTGTCCTTTCTGTCAAAGTTGCAAGCCATGAAGTTTACTGCAAAACGTTGCAATAGGTCGAATGCGAGTTTATCGATTTCTCGACGTGCGCGGTATATTTAAAAATTGTAATTGCCGTACGAACGAATATAACATTTTAAAAGACCAAGTTAAAATAACTATTTTACTTATATGATTGAACACAATGAGGGTGGGAACTTTATATCAAATTAAATATAAATAAATCCAATGATAAAGATCTGAAAAGACATAATACTGCTCAAATTTTTACAAACAAAACTAAAATAATCTAAATTTTTATAATCAGGTATCATATTATATACACAATTTGATTGAAAATTTAACAATTTGAAGTAAGTAATATTTACATTTACACCTAAACGTCTAAATATGTCACCATTTCACCGAGATGCATTTTTTTATATTCGTCTTTAAAAATTTCCATTTGCAAACAATTTTACACATTAGTGAACTTAATAGAAGAGTCATGAGTAAAGGAGCATTTTATTTTGACAATATTACTGGATATTTTATTAATCTTACTTTTTTATGAAGGGCCTTTTAAGTACATATTTAAATTTTCTTAAAAAGGCGAAAGATGGGATCTTATGCAAGTAGGATCGTTTGTGCAATCGCTTGTAAATACACTCTCGTAAAAATATTTTAAGAAAAGAAGACTCGAAAAGTATGTAATAAATTTATAATGGTCTGCAATACACAACATTTAAGAGTTGATTGTAAACAGTATCGTAATGTAAAACGTAAAATTTCAAATAAGTATGGTATAAATATTGATTTAAAGAATTCCTCAAGGTAAAAGTGATCCTCAATTTATGCCTTTTGGAGTTTTAACTTTGACCCACTTTAACAATGATATTTGTAATTCTTTCAATATTGTTTTATACTTAGATGATTATTATTTAATTTTGTTTATCAATTATGAGTTATGCTTCCTGAATAAAACATGTTCTTGGTTTAAAAAAAAATAACATTATTAAACTGTCGTCCTGAATACGTTACATTTCCATTTGTCCATGAACTCGTGTCTCATCGGTAAATATATATATAACACATATATACGTATAGATGTAGTGGACGATTACCTTACCTAAAAAGTACATGTAGAGATGAAGAATAAAGAGTGTAACTCCATAAGAGATTTCAGTTTTTTCGGAGTACTTATTAAATAATATAATATTATTTATTATAATATATTATTATATTATTTATTATAATATTATAGAATATTAAATAATTTGTATACGTATATTCGTATATTTGTATATTTTTTTATACGTATATTCTTTTTTCTAAGAAATTCAACAAAATATATCGATTCAAATCAGTTATAAATATCATCTTTATATTCTTCTAATTAAAAAAGTTTTTTGAATTTAAATTATTCGCGCCAGTTACATCTTCAGACGGAGAGAATTTGCGTCACATCACGTGACTTGAGCGGAAATCCGTCCCGCGCAAAATTGATCTCAAAGTTTCAAGCTACTGTATCAAGTACACCTTAATTATTTTCACAATTTCAAGGTGTATACAAATTAGGGAATTAAGGGCTTGGAAAAATTTTTGCTTTTTGTAATCTAATGTTTCACTTGTAACTTGTGGAATAGGTATATTAATTAATTTATATTAATTAATTTCTACTGGATTCGTACAAGAGCAAATAGAGTGAACCCATCGGGAATCTCGCTTTGCCGACTGAAATATTCCGTCCTTGAGATCAAAGCGTACCATCGATTCCATGGTCAAGTGATCATCTCCATTATTCTTCTACCTGTACCGTGAAACATGATCAGAAACAATTTCCCGTCAACTAAACCCCCCTGAGTATTATTGCAGGCATATAATATTTAAGACAAAATTATTCTAATAAAGTATAATTTTTAAGGTTTGAACCAAATATATAAGTAGTTGTTATTTTGGTCAAAATTAGAAATTTTAATGAAATTAAATTTACGGATAATATACATATATATGAAATTATAAACCATATCTCAAATCCTTATAAACTTCAGTATGATAATGGAATATAAAAAATATACTGCGAAAGATAACATTTACATTAAAATAGAAAAATTTCCTACAATACAGGAAAAATTGTTATCTCAATTTTTAAGAGGAGAATATATCTCTCGAAAGATATAGATGACCATAAGAATGAATGCAAAGAATCGATCGATTCATGTATCAATGTGCCATTCACAGAGTGATTAATATTTAAAAATGATAAAATCAAAGACAATGTGTCTTTTCCCGAAGTGACTAATTGATGAAACGCCTTTGACATAATAAATTGATAAATTTATGAATATTCGTAAATTCGAGACATGACTTCAGTTGGGTTTTCATTGCATACTTTATTTTTACTTTCTCATCTCGAGACATGGAAAAAGCAGAATGAGATTGTGAGAAAATTGTAAAAACAGCGTAACGTATCAGAATAAAAGAAAATTTGCCTTAAGATTTCCTTTAACTGATGCAATGCACGAGAAAAATTACGCCGTAGTTTACATATTTGTTATCTCTGCTATACTTACACATTTAAACAAGAGTAATCAACTTCGGAATAAGTTTGTTGAACCTTGAAGTCAATGAGCGTTAAAAGCCATGAAAAATTGAAAATTATACCTATCACGAAAAACTGTGAATCTGTAGGAATTGTTTACATTCTCATCATATGAGAGGGTATTGGTTTTATGTAAAAATGACTTTTCAAATTTTTATCAAATCCTGAAAAAAACAGTCTTTACGAAAGAATATGTCTGTCTATCGTTGTCGTTGTCTATAAGCACGACAATTTTCGAAAGAATTATCGGATTGGATTGCGCTTTGGCACACTTCTAGAGGGCCAATAAAGAAAGGATGAGTTCATTAACCAGCTATTTTTGACCAATGGTTCTCATTTTATCCATCAAAAACATTTTTCAAAAATCAAAAATTCAATTTTCCCGCCAAAATATACAAGATACGGAAAAAATGTTAAGAAACAAAATTTTTTATTTCAAAGAGATCCACAAATTTTCTCTTGACCATTTTTTCATAGTAGTTATATATTTCCGAATAAGGTGGTGTTTATTAATGAAAAATGTTTTTATAGAAATCAAAAATTCAATTTTCCCGCCAATATATACAAGATACAACTTCGATGTTGACCATTTTGTCACAGAAGTATATTTATCTTTTGTTTATTAATAGAAAATATTATTAAAAATAAAAAAACTCTCTTTCTAAACAAAACTACGCGGAATATGAAAAAAATGTTAAAGAATTACGATGAAAATGTGTTCCTTAAGTGCCGATGGAACCTTAAGTAAATAGAATTTCCTTTTTCATTTGAAATCGAAAAAAGTTAATAATATGCATGCAAAGGTGCTGTTCCATGTGAGCGCAAAATGCAAAGCAGAAACAGCCAATTACAGAACACCTTTAAGAAGAAAGAAATCTAAAGCTTTTCTGTAATTGGCTGTTCGTTTTCTGCTTTGCATTTTTATTTGCAATGTCAAATGGATAAACGTTAGAAATCGAAATGGAGCAAAAGAGACTGCGTATTAGGTATTCATAACTGATGAGAAGTGAGGTAAGATTGAGAAATCAGACGGAAGACGCAAACGTCGTCGTTATTTATTCTAATTGCGAAATATGTCGAAACTTTTAGTTATTGGGCCCTCTAACCTTAATATGTAAGCTACAGACTAAGAACCTTATGTACTATGTCGTAAATATGGATAAAAAATTACCATATGGGCCTTCAAGTTTATTCGTCTTTCTTCTTTGGTTAATTAAACTTAAAAACCAGCTCGACTCTAATCATTATTACAAGTAAATCATAAATTTTTATTGGTCCTAATTTGAACACTGCCTTTGATATTTTTTAAATTATTTATTTGTATGTTCAAAGAGATATATATGTTTGTCAGGGAAAAATCGATAGTTATCATATAATGACTTAATCATCAACAAAGAAATCCATAACTATTACGTTTGCATCATTTGATGTAATCTGTCATCACATAAAATTGAAAATATGAATTTACCTTTTAAAGTAATCGGATCAATATAATTAATTTAGTGATCGACATTCATGATTTTTAATTAAATCTCGTCATATTTTCCGTTTTCTCTATTGATTACATATTTTAATAAATACCGTGCGACCTATTTCCTTCTTACATATTTTCGACAAAATTTTAAAGTTTTGAGTATTCGATGAAAATGATTCTTCAATTAGTCGAAAATCTGTCGATGGAACTTTCTAAGAAATTGATTCAATAAAGTGTGTAGGTATATATATACTTTGATTCATAGTCATTTATTGAAAATTTCGAAAAAAAGAAACTATAGATTTGAGTAAATTTAAAAATAAAGAAAATTTCAGTCTGTCTTAATAAACTACGTGAGGTAGATAAAATAGTAATTATTATTAGATATAAACAATCAGAAATTGACACATGATAGGAACTAGTATGTAAAATGCATTTCTTACAGGTTAAAAATATTTATTCTACTTAGCTGAATTCAGAATTCTGAATCAAAAATACCGCTCTGAGATATTGATTTCGTTCTTAGATTAAAAATCGCATTATCGCATTATCTTTTTCATATCACAAAATGTCAACTTACAAAAAAAAATAAAAAACCAACACAAAATTTTCGGCTACCTGTATACAAAAATAAAATAAGACGTGCTTTACAAGAAACATATTTTATCTGTGTCACATTAAAGTATAATATTTTGATATGATTATAGCGAACGTGTTTATAAATGACAATAATTATTATCGTGTTCTATAAATGTTACAAACACGAATTTATAAATTAACAATCAACGACAATGAAATAAAAAATAAATTGATAGGAAAAGCATTAATAAAAATGAAACCTAGATTCAATTTAATTCAACTTGCTTGCAAGATTTATTGAAAGAAATTAATTATATATTTAAAGAATTTGAAAATCTTCCGGCAATCGAAAGACCTGGGCTCGAATCCCAGCGCAGTCGAAAGCGTCATTTTTTCCACAGAAAGATTTTCAAATTCTTTAAATATTGAATTTATTTGCATTATTTGCGATATAAGAGTTTGAGATTGTCTACGAGGACACCTGTCGACAACGTATCCTATCTGATACGCGACTAGTGATCCTCCGATAATGTAGGCAGTGACAAAAATTTCAAACTCAACTAATTAATTTGAAATTAATTATAAATTGGTAAAAAATAGGATTTGTATCGATCCTCAAGAGTAAATTTTTCAAAAATATTGTTGTTGTATTTTAGCGCTGTTTTTGTATTTTTTGGAAATTAATGTTCACTGACGAGAACTTTAAGTAGAATCAAAATATTTGAAAATATGAAACCTTGAATTAGATTATTTCTGGAGCCTAAAGTCAAAATACAACACCAGCAGCGTTTTTAAAGGATTAACAATTGGCCTTAACATTGTAAATTTCTAATAGTTTTTTTATCATGAGCGGAAGTGAAATTTTAGTAGGCAAGTTTACTAGGCTAGTTTTTGATGAAACAAGTCAAGCGAAAAAACAAGCTTCAAGAGTAACACGGATATAAAATAAATGACTTGACGAAAAGAGTCATGCATTCAGATTTAAAATATTAGTGGAGACTGTAAAAGAAATTCATTAAAAAACGAAATGCCAAAACGTTGTGGCCATTTTATTGTCAAAAAATGGAATTTTTTGACATTTTTTTTTTGTAAAAATAATGTTTTTTCGAGGGTAATAAATATCAAGAAATGCGTAAAACCCAAAAATATCGCGTCCGCAATGTCCAAACTTTACAAAGGCGAAAAATACTTTTAAAAAATTCAAGACAGTGGATTCAAAACGGCGATGGAAGAAATTTTTTTTTTTAAGTCATAACTTAGTGTACGAATTTTTGAAAAAATGTTAAATTTTCATACTACTTGGTATCTAGGGGTTTTCGGTGTCGGTGATTACGAATCTGTACTCAGATTTCAAAAATTCAAAATGGCGAATCCAATATGGCGGACTGCTCTTTTCAAAATCAATCGAATCGGCTTGAAGCTTGTTACTCGGGGATTTTCGGGGTCACTGATTACGAATCTGTATACCGATTCCAAAAACTCAAAATGGTGGATCCAATATTGTGGACAGAAACAAATGACAACTGTTTCAGTGGCGGACGATGTAGTTAGGGTAAAGGACATAGTTGTCATTTGTTTCTGTGGAGGAAATAGTTGTCATTTAACAATTCAGTTCAACTAGAACTAAGGTTCACAAAATTTTACAAGCTGAATCTACTAAATATGGCAAGTTTACCCAATTCGATGAATTGCTTATTACAATGCGAAACCTAAAATATTATTGGGCAAAAAGTTCTCTACTTGAACGACCTGAATAACCAGCAGTGTTATGAAGCTAAAGATACGGATCCAAATTTTCTAGTATGGCAAGTTCAAGTTAAATTGGAAGTTTATGGGGGGAGATACCTCTAGAACTATCAAAAAATCAAAAATTTTTTTTTTGCTCAAATCAATTGAAAAACTATTCAAAAATGTAATTCGAGAAAAATTCGAGAAAAATAGTATTTCTACAGTTGTTTAACTATTTTCATGTCAAAAAACACGGGTAAAAATGGCACTTTTTCACGAAAACATGAAAATATACCCAATTTTTCGAAATTCTCAAAACCCCTCTGCTATGCACTCGATAATAGCTTCCCGATTTATAAAAAATTTTCTTTTATCGTTTCAGATGAAAAACCTAGCCAGGAAGTTGACGTCCGCAAAAAATGTTAGCAGCGACGCTATCGACGGGATCCGTCATATTTCCGCCATTTTGTATTTTTCTATCATGAAAAAATTGTTTTTTTGAAGTTAAATAATGCCTTCTAATATATGCAAAAAATCCGGACGTGCTTCGTTTTCATTCTCCGAGAATAAAATTGAAAAAAATTGCTTTTTTAAGGGTTCTAGAGGTATCTCCCCCCTTAATCAGCGACCCCAAAAACCACCGAGTAATAAGGTTTCACGCGGATTCGATTGATTTATAAAGGACCGTCCACAATATTGGATCCACCATTTTGAGTTTTTGGAATCAGTATACAGATTCGTAATCAGCGACCCCGAAAATCCCCGAATAACAAGCTTCAAGCCGATTCGATTGATTTTGAAAAGAGCAGTCCGCCATATTGGATGAAAATTTAACATTTTTTCAAAAATTCGTACACTAAGTTATGATTTAAAAAAAAAATGTTCTTCCATCGCCGTTTTGAATCTACTGTCTTGAATTTTTTTAAAGTATGTTTCGCCTTTGTAAAGCTTGAACATTGCGGACACGATATTTTTGGGTTTTACTCATTTCTCGATATTCATTACCCTCGGAAAAAATTAATTTTCACAACAAACATGTCAAAAAATTCCACTTATTGCCAATAAAATGGCCAAAACTTTTTGGCATTTCATATTTTTGCATTTTTAATTCCAGATTCTGAAAGAGTGACCCAACAACCATAAGGAAAGGGAACTTTGAAAATTTTTGACATGCCAATTTATAGAGAACGATGACGTTAAAAATGTTGTAAAGAATGTGTCACTCCCGTTCTTAAAGGGTTAAGGTGCTATTGACATTGAAATTGGTGACTAAATAAAAAGATAATAAAAATACTTCGCCACAAATGCCTGGTTCAAAGGTTGGTATTAAATAGACGTAAAACTTTCGAAGTGAATATATTATAACTACAATATAGCTATCATATAAAAAGACAGCAAAACGAGTCCTGTAAATGTCGAGGGTGTCCTGACCAGTGAATGAAGAGAAAGTCCGTCAACTTCTCCCCGCCCTCTGCTACAGGAAATGTCTGAGCACATTTATACACCCATGAGCGAAGAAAGAAAGTTGTTGCACTATGTACCACTTCCAACACTGATTTTCTCTCAGAAATCATTATTCTCAAAGAAGCACACTACTTTTATTTTTAACAGTCTTTTAAACAAACGTATTTTTAGTCAGATATCTAAATCATTATTTTGAGAAAAGTTATTTCTGTGCTTAATAATTTCATAAATTTCTAATTAGATTTATGTATCTGAGTCCGCAATAAATCCAGAAACCTTGTCAAAGTCCTCGTAAGTCTGTTTGTAACCAGAATATTGTCCTTGACACTCGACCTCGGTCCATTAATTGTGAAAAATACTAAACAACTGTTATCCTGAATTCCGTATTTGATAGTTACTAATAATATGTGCAAAATAGTAACGAGTACATATTTTATTATATCCTATTTTATTTCCAAATCATAGATAAAAGTTGAAATGTTCGTTCGCTTACATAAAGTTCAAAAATGAAAATGATCATTAGAAAAAAAAGAATTTGTTAAAGTTAATTCAGTAACTTGTTATTGGAAAAAATGTTTTTTAGCGTGGGATGTGTTTTTGCCAGAAGATTTTTTCAGGCAATGTTTGTTTCCTCCTCGAGACTTTATCAGTATTCTAGTATGTAACTAAGGTTTAAAACAAAGTCTTTAACCAAGGACGTTGGATGAGTTGATATGCGAAGCTCAGTGGTTTGATAGCATCTCTGACGTTCATATTTAATCGGCAACTTTATTAAATTGAAAATAGAATTTCTAATCAATTGTACTAAACTAAAATAACGATGTGATTTAGAATAATAAAATTAATTAAAATAAATTAAATTTTTAAGCAATATGTAATTTATCAAGCTTATGGTAAACAGCTATTCACTAAGGATCCATAAAAATGTAATGATTTGTTCATTTTTCTCTTTAGAAATATATGTTCATTGCAATGGAAACACTTTTAGACATCCCAGGCTTTGTAATTTTGTGACAATTGTCACGTTAATTCTTGGAGATACTCCAAAGAAATCCTTTAATTTAACATTCGTCGTGTTCCAATAGAGAGGACATTCAACTCCTTCAACCTTGTCTGAAAAACAGAAGATGATTCCATTTAACGATAGAATTTATTGAGTTCAATAACCGAGCTGTGGATTAAAAATTCTACTTCATGGTTGCTGTGAAGGACGAGTTTAATAGGTGTAACATCCCTGACCTGCTTAAAACTTCCAAAAGTTCAACAAGGTTCTTGAACTTTTAGGGTTTCGAGCTAGGAATTCAACAATCCAAATGAATTAATTGTAATTACATTAGCGTGACTTCAAAATTTAAAAGTTGTTAAATAATCAAAGCGAAATAAGAACAAATAAAAAATTTAATTAACTCAGAATCTACAAAGTAAAGATTTTAATCAATTGATTTTGAAGTGTGTGGTGAAAAGTAGATAAATAATAACTCAATATTTAGTTTGCAGAAATAATGTTTATTATGTAGAAAATGTAACTTATTGCTATTTTTTTTCAAATCCGTCGAAAAGACAGTATTGATCTTTTACTTTTTATTTTTCACTCTAAAGTATATGTATTTCATATTTTACAGAGCGACACTCAGAAAAAATTGCAGAAATCAATGTCCAGAAAATGTTCATATGAAAAATAATATTTTAGCTAAAAGTCTTGAGCGCTTTTTGAAACATACTCTGGACATTGAATTTTGCTTATATCAAATTTTAATCGGCTTCAGTTCGTATCGCAGGTACTATTTTTTTTATTGTTCGGAGGATTATATACTATAGAGTATAGAGGGTTGCTACCTTTTTTGATCGGTTCAGCCGGTTTTCGATGACCTTCGGCCGGCTTTTGCTCGCGGTGGGATACAATTTTTCGATTTGTAATAGAACACAATTTATATTAATTTTGATTTTGTAATTATTCTTCTTTTTTTAAAGCAATACATAAGTATTCAAAAAATCAAAATTACTGTATAATTTTTTTTTGCCTTTCAAGGTTTTGGCAGGGCTTTGATAATTTTTGTCGCAAGCCAGCCTAGATTTCAACCTTAACATAATACATGTTTGTATCGTAAAAAGATATTCTGTCTAAAGACTGAAAAAGTCTCGAAATTTCGCACAGCCTTGTGTTGCTTTCAAACACGAACGTTTGCACGTAAAGCTCTCAACCAATGCAACATCGACGACCAAGTTGGAAGCCGATGTTGCCAAACACATGAGAAATTTCTGTAGCAAGTCTGAATGCTAAACTGAACCTCGCCGGTCTTTGAGAATTTCACAACTCTTTCTCTCTCTCTAATGTCTCCCGAAGTATAGTTTTTGCGTAATTGTTACGTAATTCTAATACGTGCTAAATAATGAGACAAAGTTGTCATCATTTAACATTGTAAAGTAAAAATTTTCACTTGCAATTTAGTTCAATTATTTCTCTAATGGTTTTGTCAATAAATTTAATGCAAATTCGTAAATCAAACATTGAAAATAATTATGCTTAGATGAAAAAAAATTAAAGTGTACTTTTTGGGGAAAGAACAAGAGACTGACGGAATAAATATCACATTCGCGTTGCTGAAACCAATTTTCATTGGACTATACGCTAATACAGAAAAATTCAAGTCAGAGAAGTAAAAAATAAAAAATAAGAAAGCGAACAAAATATCACTCAATGATTCCACGCCGGAATTTAGCGATATTGTTTAAAAAATGAATGCGAAGGACGAGAATTCCATGCAATCTTTGCACGTTTGACAACGTCGCTTTTAATGAGTCGCAATAATAAATACAAATTTTGTAGTTTAGTGGTGAGAGTATTCGACTGACAATCAAAAATTCCAGGATTACTTTCTGGCGTAGTCAAGAATGTTCCATTTTCACAAATTTTCCAAATCTTTAAATTGACTCAGCAATTCAACAGTTTAAAATTTTCTAACAGGTACACCTGTTGGAAACGTAACAACGTTTCTATAGGAACGTGACAAAAGTTTTAAACTCAACACCACTTAGTCAATAAATACAATGTTACATGATAAAATGATGTGTACAATGATTAGTGTATAAATGAATGACCTCATGGTACTTATATACACGTTATGGAACCACACTGATGACAAAATCACAAAAAAACGATAACGTTATTCGCGTTAATACAGAAAAAATACTGGCAATCTCTGTAGATGAGTCAGTCTAGTAAAAAAAATTCCACAAACAGAAAAACTAATCAAGTCTCAAACTGTATCAAAATAAAAATAGTAGTTGATACTTTCATAAAGATTCAAATTAAAAATGTAAACTAGCTTTTATTTTATTTTTACTTTCACTAGTTTTTAATTGATAGTTATAGAAATATATTTTCGTCAAAACAACATTTTTTTGTACCCTGAACTTTTTTTTGCGGCTTGACGATTAAGAATCCATGAAAAGCGACTGCCAACTATTTTCACCCTAGTTATACGTATTCTTACGTAAAATAGTACGTGTTGAGAAATGTAATAACGCGACAAAACAGAATTACGTATAAAGATACGTATCCAAATAAACGTAATGTGTACTGATGCATATGTATTATTATATATACAGATAGGAAATAGGGATGATCGATGAAGCGACAACATGAGTGAGTGAGCGAAAATGTCTATCTTCAATGAAGCAACTGAAGTGAATCAAAATGCGATGTCGACGGGCCCTTCGCAGGTGGGTAATACATTCGACACATACGAGTACGAGAGTATGTGTATATGTAAACTTATCACAGATTTCACTTGGAACTGAACACTGGCGGAAGTGTAAACTTGGCGAGAATCTCAATCCCTTCCTTCCTCAAGTTTCGTTCTTTGTGTGGTTAAGTCAATTCCATTCGAATTATACGCGAACGTAATAGCTGCGTCGTGGCCACTCACTGTAAAAAAATAAGAAAAAACGAGACGTTTTAGTTTCTGTCCGAAAAACTACCATACATAAAATATTGTATACTTTGAAGATTTCTAATTTCATAATGGAGATATGCAAAAAGTCTTTTAACCTACATATGAATTCGGTAAAGTTCTATAAATCCTTTGGGTTTTAGAAACGATATATAAGTTAAAAACTTTTCAAAAGTTCATTATTTAATAAAAAAGATGTTTTTCTGGAATCCATCCCTTTTATTGTAAACATAGTTTGCAATTCCCGTGGTCAATTTCATAGTATCATTCGATTCTTCATTTAATAAACTATTAAGTATTAATTTTATTTTGGAAATTAATGCTAATTGTAACTGATATAAACTAATATCAACCCATATAAATAAGACAGGTCTGCAAATTTATTTAGTAAGAAATTTGTTAAGATATTTTAGAACATCATATAAAAACAATATAATAATTTGTAGGTCATTAATTGCTTGACAACTTCCTTAACGGTACAGCAAGTCAGCTGATGACCTTGATTTTAATTACTGATCAGTGGCCATATATTTCGCTTAGAAAAAAAATGCTAAATAAACCATATCTACTTTAAACTACGATATACATTTAACATTAAAAATCAACAAACGACCTTGATAGTTTGGCAAGTTTAGAGTAAAAATATTAAATTTTAATTAAAGTGCACAATGATCAAGTATTTCTTAAATTTAGCCATAAAAAAGATGTTTAAATTTGTTTAGAATTCATTCGAAATCTTACCTTGTTCCATGCGGCCCATTTTTCATGCAAAGATAGATTCCATCTCCAGAAGATTCAGATAAATCTAGTTGCAGTCTGCGGAGTATGAGCTCCATCGCCGTTCTGGCATCTTCAATCGAATCATGTGCGCCAACTTGAATATTCTTCCCCATTACGTACTGCGCCAAAGTCTTAAGACTCCTCCGATAAGGAGGTCCCAAATCATGAGGAAATGCAAAACTAGTATCAACGATCACCTTGTGTAGAATACGCAAAGCACGTAGATCATTCTCCAGTCCATGTCCAATAAGGATAGTCTCGGAATTAATAAACTTTAAGAGGTCATTTTGTACGTCCTTTAAAGTCTTCGAAGTGTTAGCCAGGTCCTTGTCAGTAATTCCGCTAAACCTCGTATTGTAATCAATAACTTCTGCCCCTGGTTTTACTAACTCATTGTACACCAAAGTTCCGTCCAAACTGACAACAGATACTTTGGTGAGCTCGAGTCCGCGTTTCGTGAAGCACATCTCACAATCAATACCGTAAACCCCGAAACACTTATTTTCGGGAATTTTTCCCAGTGGCTTTGTCCTAACGTATCCCTCAAGAGGTCCATTTGTGATCCCAGGGATGATGCCCGTCCAGACGTGCATCTTCGCCGTAGTGCATCCTCGCACTCCATCATACTGTCTCGCTCGACAGCACTCCCAGGATCCATTTCGACGCTTGCCCCAGTGGTAGATGCACTGTTCCTCCCGAAGATAATTTCCATTCCTAGGATCTACATGGAAATGCCGAGAACAACGGGAGCATTTCATTTGAGATTTATAGATATCAGACTGTGAACTTTTGTTTGAAATCGCTGGTCCTGATAAAATTAACTGGTCCTTGTAACCAGATGAGAAAGAGGACGATTCACTGTTATCAGAACACTTATTATCGCTGTCAGAAGAACTCTCCTGCTCCAGATCGGAATTTTCGACAGAGCTTCCACTGCCGTTCCCACTGTCAGCTTCGCTTTCTACAGCGTTCCAAGAACTGGGGGTGTTTCCGGGAACGAACTCTCTGGCGTTGGCGTCTAAACAGTGATGACTTCGGAAACGATGATTTACGAGACCTTGATAGCTGTGAACAATTGCGCAATTAGGTTTACCTTCGTACTTCATTGGATATCCTCCATGACACATTTGTCTTTCGGTGAGACAGTATCCGCGAAGCAAGCATTCAAGGGCAGCGTCGCCTAGATGTTTCAGTTCATCTCGTTGCGTACTCGGGCAGAATTTTTTCGGCTTACTTTCAATGATTGAGGATTCATTGTCGAGGATGTTTTTACTTTTGCTTTTGGTATTTTCTATGTCTTTGGACTCTTTCAATTGGAGTTGGATGTCGATTTCCTTTTGATTCGGCTTCGAACTTAAGGTAGTGTTTTGAGCAGGAGCGTCTTGGAAATGACGATCATTTCCATGTAACCAGTGATTTCGATGTTGATTTCGATTTAGGAGAGGTGAATCACTGGGGCTGTTGTTTTGATACTCATTTTGTTCTTGATGTTCTCGACGTTGATCCCGTGGGGCTCTGGTACGATTCTTTCGCTGGCGACGACTCAAGGGTGCCTTGTCTTCGCACTTCTTCTTCGACGAAGACGATGTGGAAGCATTGCTCTTCTTACTGCTTTTCACCTGGTCCAGCAGGTCCTCTTCTGGCATCAGGCCGCAATCTTTATATCACACACAAAACAGATGCGTTAACTCAGCGATGCTAGTGCAAACTGAAAGGGTTCTAAATTGGTAACCACAACATGCGAATGTATCGCCTCTATATAGAGATTGACTTGGTCAATCTGTGAATCAATGCGCATGGATATCTATGTGTTATGGACTTTTAACACTGAACTTTGTTAGTTTGTATGCAAAAGCGATAGTTTAATTCTTTTACACAAAAAAAATACCTTAACATCACCCAACACCTTTTCTCACGTCCTTTTATTTACAAGTTAAAAATAAATTTCGATTGTCTTAAGCAAATGAGGTTTTTCATGTCAATTCAAAATCAATTGAGTAAAAAATATAAAAAAGGTGTACAAATTACATAAAAAAGCTTTAAGATTCAAAACTATTAAACTTTCAAGTAATATGAAATTTGAAAACATTTTTACTTAATGAGATGAGATATGATAAAAAATATTTATTTCTGTATTCAATGACGCATTAATGAATGGTATGAAAATGAGTTTAAAATACGTATTTGATACTAAGAGTATGCCCCACTACTAAACCCTAAACCATCTCTGTAGGGAGCACAAACAGTTTAGCGCCTGGGCTTGGCGCAACTAGTCTACCCAACCACCGACTTTCTAATTTTAAATAAATATAAAGGTGCAAAACTTCGACGTTTCCGAAGTTAGATGGAGATTGGTATTAATGAACTTTATAGAATTTTGGTCTAAGTTTCAGGGCGTTACATGTCATGCTTTTTAATATAATAGTCCTGGATAATCATTGATTCACAAATGGCAATGGCGACATAGTGCATCATAATATAGAAATGGAACTGATTTTAATTTCTTGTATGACTGAAAATTGAAATATGTAAAGAAATATCGATCATTTATGTATTTAAACGCGACGAGTCGAGGGTGTCTTAAGTCAATATAATAATTTGATTTGCGTTTATGAACCTGAAGGTTATCGCTTAGTCACAGATGAAAGAGACGGGTTTCTTCGAAAGAGGCAACAATGATTTCATAATGACTCAACTGTACCCAACTGAGTCTTACAAACAAAAATATCGTCTTTATGCCAGACGGACAAGTTTTCTCTCTTTTGTTTCCTGATCCGTGAAAAAGCTTTTCATCTGATAGACATGAATTATTCTTCAAAAGCACGTTTTATTCAGGCCGTCAAAATTAATTTGAAAATAACAAATTATTATAATTCTGAAATCTTTCAAAAAATGAATTAATTTTTTTAATAAGAAAAAAAATGTGTGAGAGACTTTTATAATTGCTACTTGAGACACTCGGTATGTCTTTATTATCCTCTGTACTGTTACTGTGAATGATTAATTTACAACCTCTTATCTTCTTGATTTTTTGATTGAAAGTTTATACAGTGCGCAATGTGCATTTTTGAAAAATTAAGTGCAATCAAGGTATGCTGCAAAATATACAATGTTTGCTGCATAGCAAATATTGATTAAGGCACATTTACACGCATACAAGATAACAAAATGTAAAAAAGAAATTTTACGCAGCAAAAATGCAAAAAAAAATGAAACTTCTTTGACCTTTTTCAATAGATTTCTCAATTTTATATTGCGTTTTTTCTAATAAAATTTTAATTTTCCAATATAAAATGTTAGTCATCATATTGTAAAAGTTTCTATCTTTTAATTTTATATGTATGGTTTTCTCTCGATAAAAATCAAATGCGAAAGTTCATTTCTACAGATGCGAAAATACGTATTAAAATTGATTATTGCATTTGAGCATAACTTTAATACTTTCCTATTTTGCATGGGCATAATTAGTTTTACGTAATACTTTCAGTGACAAAGCGCTAATTTATTATACAGGAGAAGAAATTCATTTTCAAAATAATGACAACTTTTAAACTCTAATGATTCCTATTCAGTTATGTTGATCAGTTTCTTTAGTATTCATTTGATTATCTTCCAAATAGAAATTATTTTTATGCTTTAAGAGATCTGTCAGTGTGTATAATACTAATTTTCACTTTTATAAATGTTGGAAATATAGCCCGATTTTATAAAACTGAAGAAACTTGCTCACAAATTGCATTCTTAAGCGTATTCATAAACACAGTGTTATTATTTTATAAAAAAAAAGAAATTTATTTTCACATTTGTGTTTTCTTCTTTTGCGTCTGTATAATTTAAAAAACAATTCATGTATTTTATCACAAAAGTGTCATCTTTCGTAAGGAAGTTCTGGGTTTTAAATTAAAAAAAAAATACATTTATTTTTACATTTTGTTTCTTTTTTGTGTCTGTATAATTTTAAAAACAATGCGTGTATTTTATCATAAAATTATCTTCGGTAAGGAAGTTCTGGTTTTTAAATCTTATCATTCAGAACGGGGAAGAAGGAATTGACAGGAAATGCACATTTGTTGCACACAAAAATTGAACTGAAAACATTATGAAAACATTTTTCAAGATCTGAAACATTAAAATCTAAAGAGAAAACTTTTAAGAAAGATGAAATCAACATAATTTTGTATAAAACTAATCTTCTAAACAATGAAGCGTTAAGTAAATTACTCAAGATTATTAGAGTGTTTAAAGAAACTAAAAAGAGAAAAAGAATATGCGATGAAAACTTGAATGATCAAATTGCTTTTTTCTACTCTATATTTTGCATTGATACAGCAGGGCTTGTAATAGAAAACTTTTAAAAATACAATTCATCATAAATTTCTGTATGTACGAAAAATACTGCGACTTCTCAAACTACAAAGGTGTAAAGTTAACCTATATGTCGATTGACACTTTCACTTTCTCTCGCAGCCAGCAAAAGAAAGTTATTCCTCGTCTTTATCAAATGTCCTACTCTCCAACATAAATCGAGAAAAAGGTTATCTCCAGAAGATAAGATGCACTGAAAAATAGGGTTAATTTGGGGCATTATTTAGTTTGTAAAAACAGTTATTATAACTAATAAATTAGCCCCATAATATCTTGCAAACTAAATATTTGGCCCAAGCAACCTATTTTCAGCGCGGAGAAAAAGAAATCGCTCTCTTATTTATAGAACGGCTTGGATTCGAGAAGATCGGTAGAATAGCTTTCAAGAAGTGATTGGTTCACGATCATTGGGGGAATTGTGAACGTTTATAAACTGGAGTAGAGAGTGGGTTAACTATTACTCTTATCCATAGATGCCGTTATCGGAACGAGTTTCCAGAAAATAAACAAATTTACTTCTCTTGCAGAATTTGTTCTCCGAAGTCAATTTAGTGAATCGCTCAATATTGCGAATTTACTAATAAAATTACTTTTTCTAAAAGATGTTATCAATGAAAAAAAAAAAAACAAAATAAAGTTTCACGATTCTGTGGAATATCAATTAACACTAATTCTTTATGTGAAAAGTAGCTTCTTCATAAAACAAAAGCTTTGGTAAAATAATACAGAATTTCCGATAAAAATAATTAACGAAACAAACTAAAACTAATTAAGTTTAAACTAGACCAAGTTCATTAGGTGACCTAAATATCACATGCCTCTAAATAAAACTTTGACAGTTTAAAAGCCGATAAAAATTCTTACCTTCGGCACAGCTTGCGAGGAATTTGCCATTACTGGAAAAGCTCATATCAAGAACTGGAGCAGTATGTCCCTTGAGTGCGCCAACCATCCAGGGGTGATTGAATTCCTGCTGAGCCTCTCGTCTCTTCTTTTTGGCACGTTTGCTGTTGGTCATGTTAGGATTGATACCAGCCCCAGATCCACTAGTTGCAGAATCTTGCTCGTCGATCGATTTTTGAACCTCCGTCTCTGCACTGACTGTACACAGAAAAATACAAAATTTTTAACACTGGTACTCTCAGTATTTTAATCGTCGATTGATAAAATGCAAGTGTGTTTTAATGTGCTTTCTAGCATCTAGAAGTTTCGTCTATGAAGAAGTAAAGGCAATTGGCTTTGTTGGCTTTGACCCTATCTAGATTTTTGAAGTAAGGGGCGTAGCTGCCCCACTCTTGGGATCAAGACACCCTTCAACAAGGTAGGGCAGCGGATTTCAAATTTAAAGGCTAATACCGACAACAAAGCTCTGCGAAATTTTGGAGTAAGTGTACAAGTAAATGAGTCATGGAAAAAGGCCCTTTTAAATTCTTTGGGAAATACCTGAAACTGATAGGCTAATTTGCTTTGCAAGATTGTCTTCAAGAAACAAAATATAAGTCCGACCAGTAACCTCAAGTTTGAAACGTGTTTGTTATGAATCAGCATTGTGAAACAATTTTGCTTGGTTCCAAATAAAAAAATTCGTTGAAGTGTGTTTTTTTTTGTAATTTCAATTTTTGTATCCCACTCAAACTAAAATTGTTTTAAAATGTACTTAAATATATTTTTTTTATGGAACACAAACTTATAAATTAAATTATTTAAAATTAGGTGGTTGAGTTCGAAATTTTTATTAGTATCATATCAAACATTAACGAAACCTAATAATGCATTATTTATATGAGGACTTCGTATATAAAAAAACTACTAAGAATTATACTGTTTGTATTGTTATGTATAAATTTAATTATACCAAGGACAACAAACGATGTCATGTAAGAAACTTGTAAGTCAGTAACGTACAAGAGACAAAAACTTTTATAGTTTTTTTATTATAACGCGTGGCAACCTTGAAAATGATTACCGCTATAATTGCAAACAAGACACCTTTGACATTAAAGATCCTTAGTATGAACATAATTGTTGCCCTAAGTAATGTACTTACAGTTTTGAACGTTCATTGAACGATCACAAAATTTTTTTTCCCATAAAAAAATTAATTATTATATTTATATTCAAGGCCCTTCAAATATACAGTCGTCCATGAACAATACGCTATTTTTTAATTTTCTGGACCAAAAACTAATGACTTAGTTTAACAAAAAAATTTTTCCATCGTTCAATGAACGTTCAAAACTGTAAGTAGATCCCTAAGTACCCAATGTTGTCTGCAAAAGCATCTCAATTGTTTTAAGGGACATTTAGTTTGAAGTATTATTGCGGAAATTATTGTATGGAAATCTTACATTTTTGTATTAAAATTGGAATTACTTTACATCAGTGGGAGTTAATAAAGGAATTTATTTGGTTAATTATAATTATGAATAAAAAAAAGTTCCCGAACTTTTTTAAGTTTTACTTGACTTTTCCTGACGATTTATAAATTCCGTGACATGCAGCGACCCTGGAAAATGCAAAAAAAAAGAAAATTTTTTGTTCCTTACAAATTTGAATTTTGATAAATTAATATATAATTTAATATAATTATTATATGTATATATTATATACATTTTATCGTATAATAAAGGATTTTATATATATTCTATAATTATATAGATACTAAAAATTCAAGTATAATATTAATTCAAGATCTTTAGTATTCAGTGTATTAAATTCAAAATGAACCTAACCTCCAATTTCGACAGTATATAATTTTAATATATTAACAGTAAAACTGTTCTTAGCTTCTTTACACAGGTCTATTTATAAAGGTGCTCAAAATATTTATAAATAATTATTTAAACCATAAATTCTCTAAATTCCCTTTATATTCTCTTATATTCTTCAAATTTTGTAATATTCTCGGTTATATTACTTGAATTTGAATTCTCGAGAATTTAAGAACTCTAAATAACAATTTGTATATTTAAAAGGCTCTGATGAAAGACATAATAACTAATTTTGTTTTGAAAGAAATTTTTTTGCCATTATTCAATAAACGTTCAGAACTGTAAGTGCATGAAAGAAGAAATATTTAAAAATAAATGTCTCTCAACTATTGAAAAGCGTTTTATATTAATTCATAGTGAGTTTTGCATTCAAGTGAAACTCGAGCACCTGGTAGAATTTTATCTTGCTTTCTTCAATCGTGACTCACTGCTCATCGCCATTCTAAAAGGTAAAAGTTTAATCTTCAGCTCTAGTCCTAGAATCTCCAGATTTACAGGGTTACAAAGGAAAAGGAAGCACAATTAGTGCTCTTAAATATCGGCTTTACCAGGTACTCAGAATTATTTCAATTGGACCCCGACTGGAAGAAGTTCTCTAATGCAAAAAGTAAATAGAAAAGCTATGTAATGCTATTAAAATTTAAATTCTGTGAAAACACTTGTGTTCTTGATTTATTACTTAATTTACTATTAGTTTCAGAAAAAAAAATTTTTATTGTTCAAAAAGTAAACAAACAGTAATGAAACAGAAATATCGGGTACTAGGTCAAGGAGGCAATGTTTGGATTTCTTATGCTTCTGTGTCCTAGATTTTAGAAAACACGCAGCAACAAGTTTTTTTTCTTCGTTTACTTCGCGCTTTGATTCTTACCAAAAAATACTAATATTCGATTATTCTTGCTTGAAGACTGATTTGTTACGAAACTAAGGCAAAACAAAGGTATTTTTGTCGATAAGCTGAATTTTTTTAAAAACATGTACAATTTAATTAGGTTTAGTATTATTGTTGACGATAATATATAGACAAATTAATTTCAGAGCTTCGAATTGAAATAGGTTTTTAAAATTGCTTTCATAATTACTACTTTTTCCAAATTTCGTAATCTCTTCTAAATGGTATGACAGTTAAAGACAGAAGAATAAGCTTCCGGCAAATCCCAGTATGACGAAATTTTTGCGAGTACAATGAGAAGAGAGAAATTCATTAGCTAAGTCCAACCTTGCTAATTTCGACAATTGAGACTGAAGATTATTCGAAGAAATGTTTAGAAAGCATAGATAGAAAGCGCTATTGTTTCGAAGATCGTTAAATAAACTGATGATATTTCAGTCAGAAGAAGATGAACAAAAGTCACTATTAATGTTGAGAAAGGAGACCCTTTTTCTGGTGTTTACCATTTTATTATGCCTGTGTGACTTTATTAGTATTATTCAACAAATGAGCTTTTAAAACTTGCTAAGTGACACTATATTTAAACATTATCTTTTTCTAACGTATTCAGAATCATTTCCCAAGAATCATCGTCCAATAGAAAGTCAGGAGTGTAAGCACTCCTGATTTTAATATTGTCCTTAAGCCTAAACAATTAATAATACGTACTTATTGCATTTTTTCATGAAGATAGAAGTTGTTGTCAATTTCAATGAGATAAAAAGTAATATATTAAATTCCTGCCGAAAAAGTTTATGCAATAAAAAAAATTGCAATGATAATTTCTTTTTATTGAAACTGAGTGCGTGGCGTACATTTATCATCTCAGGGACAAAAATGGAGATACTCTCGAGTAGGTGCGTCAGAATGACGAAGGTCATGCATATACCTCGCGCAATTATATTCAATTTTAATTAAATGCTATTATGTATAATGAATATAGAATGCTATTTTGACATCTAAATATATTTATGCGGTTACTTTGACTTCTAATAAAAGAAGTTTTGATTTTTTTCATTTATTTTCTTGACTTGGGTCAAAAGATTTTAATATCTCTCTCATTGCGTATTATGACGCTCCTCTAATGTCTAATGGTGACCCTGAGATTAGAATGCATGTGTAACGTGTATTATGTCACATTGAGTATAATGCCATGATAGCCTAATAACAAACGTATCTTCGAGTTAGTCTCAAACGACTAAAGATATGATTTTATTATGTATGAATACAACTTTTCTCCTAGTGTTGGCCATTAAAAAACCGCTAAGAAGTATTACGGTTGTATCTATAATGATTTATCTGAATTTTAAGAAGATTAAATTAATTAATTAAATTAAATAAATTAATTTTATTGATTTTAGGTTCCTACATGTTTATGTCCAAACAGTACATAAAATTTCATTTCCGAAATTTCGGAAATATTAGAGTAGATAAAAAAGGACGTAGATAGACTACTTTCAGTTACTAAATTAAAACAAAAGGTTTAATTTTAGAAAAATATATTGGAAAATGTTTTTTTATTATCAAAACCAAAATTTTATTTTCCCTGCCATTTTTAAAATTTTGTAAACAGCAATTTATGTATTTGTGATAGAAGTTAGTGCTCAAATAATTAAAAAAAGAAAGAAATAACTTAAATATAGATACTTTGTAAATTTTGATCTGTACAAAGTTTATAAATAGAGACGATTTAATGGTTAGAGCTTAAACCACACTAAAGAACTCAGTATTATCATCATTTTAAAAGAAACATATAATTATTTAATTTTAAATTAAATTTTTTTCGTTTCCTTTTTTATTCAAAATATAACTTATTCTTTTGTTACAATTTGAAACAGGGAAAAACTGAGGTGCACTTTATATCCCCTAAAACTCTGAAAGAACTGAAATTTCCGATCAACACGTACTTGCAGAAAAATATTAAAAGTAAAAGAGAAAAGATGAATTGAAGGAAATAAAGGTAGAAGGGTTGAAATAGCCACGTGGGTGTGACGACGCCGCACTCGAGGGTCTTTCGCGACTCACACGTGTATATCTTGCTTCGAAAGTACACGTGTTCATATAGATACGTCCGTTCACTTACTGGATATAAATATACTACCGGCGTTTATTTATAAACCAGATGCATGCGAGGGTTTTCGCAAAGTCCCTGCACACGGCCGGTGCATCGAACGGAGCAGTCTTTACACTATCTGCAAGAATTCATTGCCATGGCGAAGGGAACGACAATCGTCTGAATGTGAAGTCTCTTGTGACGAATGAGTTCCGCTTAAAATAGCGAAAGGAAAAAAAAACGACAAGAGAGATAGCTTTTTCACGATTTCCCACGAGATTAATAAAAAAAGATGCATGCGTGATCACAAAAATTAAATATTTCAAAGAAATAAATTGTATTTGCCACATGACATGCTATACGATATAACAATTATTTATGTACTTGGAGTTTTGAACGTTCATTGAACAATGATACAATTTTTTCTTTCAAAACAAAATTGATTTTTATGTCTATATTTAGAGACTTTGAAATATACAATCTGTTATTAATTAAACCCTACTTTTTAATTTAATGGGGAAGAAATCAATAATTTAGTTTAAAAAAATATATTTTTTACCGTTCAAAACCGTAAATAAATCCATTATTTGAGAATCTTGATTTTTTCCTTTATTTTTTATGTCATCAAAATTTAAACAAAACAATACATTATTTTTTTTTATAAAAATGAAGACTCTTCTCAATATGAAAATAAAATTCGATTTTTATTATGTTCACTATTAGAAATGTTCGAAAAATTTACAAAATTTTTATGTTACAAAAGTAACGTAAAATTTGACGATATTTATCATGTTTTTGAGTAAAAGTATCTTAAAATGGCGAAAATGTACTGAATTTTCTGATTATTTTTACTATTATAACTGAATTTAAAATTTTCAGTTACAAGTAACTGAATAAAACTCCAGTCGCGTGTTTTGGGAAATTACGGTAGAAATTTCCAACAGTGTAGTTAAATCTGTAATATTTATTTTGGCTTGGGGTCAGTTTAGTTTCTAATTATTTATGTCATAGAGGACATAAACATTAGTTCTTAACGTTCATTAAACGATGGAACATATTCTTTTTAACAATTAATAATTTTAAATTAAATATAAATTCAGCAAATTACGTAATAGCAAAAAAATAGAATCTCTTATGCCTATATGAACAGTAAGTTTGGAATACCATTTTCAAATCCTATATTTCACAATATCGACGTAATTTCAAAAGAATCTAGAGAAATCGGTTCTATCGAACAAAAATGGAGGTCATCTCTCTGCTTCTTTCTTTGCCACCTTTTGCCAGTTTGATCAAATTTGTTCATTTCTACGATTATTTTAAACAGGTATTTCAAAAATAATATTGAAATTTTGAATAAGAATGGTTTTTGTAGACATGATATTCTAAAGGCCACCAGGAAAATGTAGGTTTGCTCATGTACTTACAGTTTTGAACGTCCATTGAACGATGGAAATTTTTTTCTTTAAACTAAATGATTAGTTTTTGGTCCAGAAAATTAGAAAATAGTGTATTGTTCATGAACGATTGTATACTTGAAGGGCCCTAAATATGAATTTAATAATTAATTTTTTATGGAAAAAAAAATTTGTCATCGTTCAATGAACGTTCAAAACTGTAAGTACATGGTTTGCTCAAAGCATACAAAAAATTAGATGTGATATAAGAATTTAAGACCATCATCTTGTCTTTGTTTAATGAAATTAATCCTGTTCTTCATGAAACCGAGTAAATAAGTATGAATATTTATAAAATTTTATAGACGACATCATTGGACGTACTTAATTCAAATCTTATTACCGTAGGTTCACGAATATAATTTAATGACATTATTTACATTATAAAAATAAATTACTCAGCGATTCGATTGAAATTTTTGATATTCTATTGTGTGTTTACAATTTCAACCCAGTTTCAGCTGTTTCAGTTTAGGAAAGAGTACGTGTCTCATATAGAATATTCATAGCCTACTTTTTCCGATAAAAATTGCAGCAACTCGCTCGATGCATTGTTTTTACTCAAGTTCTGTAATTTCAATTTTAGAGTATTTTTACGTAAGGTATCAATAATTATTCAGCTTTTAACGAGTAATCGAACTGCTAATATTCAATTGAGTTCTATTGCTAGGCGTCAGATCATATTTACCAAAATTTTATTAACACAAATTTTTTTCTACAGATATATTTTTTTTTTTTTACAAAAGATTTGACATTTTTTAAAATCAAAAAGCAAAATTGAAAAATATCTTTCGTATTTTGGTTCCCGATTATAAGAAATCTCTTTTTCTGTAAAAAATACTTCATGCAGAAAGAACTTTGTGTATAAATCAAACTGAATTCTCAAAACAAGATATTAGTTTTTAAAATCCGGCCTGTTAAAAAAGCATTTTGATAATTAATAGAACTTTAGAAAGAAAAGCAACTCTAAAATTTATAGCACTTTATAATAATCAGGGTTACTCAGTTATGTGTACATAAGCCAAATGTTTCTGAGTATAAAACAAAAAAAAAAAAAAAACAAAAAAACCCTTTATCAAAAATGGGAGACTTAAGACCGTGTGGTGAGGTCTGTCATCACCAATTATATACGACCGCTTTATTAATAAAATAATAATTTTAACAAATTTCCAGAGGAGACAACAATGCAGAAAAATATAACGCATTACTGTCTTCCCCGGAAATTTTTTAAAAATTATTATTTTAATTATAAAGCGGTCGTATATAATTGGAGTCGTCAGAGCGTACCATACGACCTTAAAAGAGATTAAGATAGCCTAACTTTTTAAAAAACAATTTGCGTGTTTTATTGGAGGCGCATGAATATCCCCAAATTCTATATATGCTAAGATTTGTTTTACCGAAATTCATTTGATTAAATTATCAATTGCCCTAATTTTTATATTTCCGATTCATCACATACGCTAATGTTTATGTTTCCGAAAGTTGTCATATTACAGAAAAATCATTTGACCCAAATCCCATCCAGCCGAAAAATAAAGGCGCGTAAATTTAAATCCAGCCAATCAGAATTTATAATAATTTAAATAAAAAAATTGTATGGGTTGAATCTAATTTTCCAAGAATTATTATAAGGCCGAATATGATTTAAATGAAAGGGTAATTCGGAAATATAAAGATTATAAAAAATGTCGATTCAGAAAACTTAAAATCCCGAAAAATATGTATTAAGAAACATAAACATTGGGTTACGATAATAATTAATCCTTACGGTTGATTACGGTTATGATTCGGAAATATAAAAATTATTGCAACTGGTAATATTGGGCATATCATACCTTTCTAAGTATTTTTAAATAATTTGTAAAGTATAGACCTCATTTAAAAGCGGACACAAACGTGACGTCATTGACACTTTCAAATGATTTTAGCAGTTTCTACTTCCGTTTCGTAAGTGCGAAAAGTGCTCAAAACATTTGAATATCGCCTGACATGCGCCCTAATACTTTTTCTCAGTGTAAAGTTCTATTAAAAAATAAGTATAATTTCAAAATTTTCAGTCAGAACCAAAGGGGTTCAAAGGCCCTTTACCTGAGCATATGTAATCTTATAAGTTAGTTTCAAGAAAACGATCGAAGCAATCTATCCTGTCTATGTTCCATGGCAACGCTAGAAACTCGGGGTGGGGGTGTAGGCGGTGAGAGACCACGCGTGTTCGCTAAAAACCACGTGTACGATCGCGTATCGCTAAGCTGTTTTATCCACATGAAAATGACCAAGTGTACTTTCTAGGCTCACTAAAAATACTTTAATTTGTGAAATTATCTACATCTTCCTTTTATTATTAATAATATACTTATATTTGAATAAAGCATAATTCAGATCAAAGAAAATGGTAAAACTAAAGTTTAGGTACCGCACTACGAAGTTTGTTAGAGTGCAGACAGATCATGGCAACCAATCTAGAAAAAGTTACGCGTTTTCTAAGGGCGGGAAAATTAAACTTTTGTATTTTTCTAGAGTGAGCACACATCGACTGTTATATTGATTTATCCCTTTACGGTTAAACGTAACATTGGATTTTTTTAAACATTATTTCATTATATAGTTTTAAAAATCTAGTTAGAATTTTCCGTCATAAGTAAATACGTAATTTTTCCTAAGTTGGCTGCCATGATCGTCCTGAACTGTAAATAAATTTCGTAGTGCGGTACCTAAATTTCAATTTGGCCAAAAAAATAATATTCAAACAAAATTGTAGCCGGCAAGCACTTTATCCAAAAACTGTTTTAAATCTAACTTATAAAAACAATGATAATATGAAATAAAACATCAAAGATTGGCTCTTTTCAAGAATCAACAAAGAACTTGAGGTTAATTCTGAACAAACATTGATAATAGTTTGGTATTGACGTAGATTTATCATTTTTTCGATTTGATTATATAGGTATTATGGAATCTTACAGATAATTTCGAAATAAATTAAATGTTCTGAGTTTTTATATTTCGAGCAATAGAAGTGAAATAATAAATTGTGAATTGAGAAGAAATTTTGTAAGAGTTGAATAATAATTTTGGAATCTTATAAAGTGATTCAATTATTGCTTACTTTCGGTTTCATCGGCATTCTCGTCTAGCTGCCCGAGTCTTTTAAAAATTTCGCCAATTATTGCCAAAAGAAGTCCGCCGACGACAAAGGATACCAGGATCCCCAAGAAGATGGGTAGTTTCAGGCCCAGCACGTTTCCAAATTCGACGACGTTCATTTTTTTATCACTTACGGCACCTGTCTCACAAAAAGGTCCACTGTCTTATTAATAAGTAAAGCCAGGTAAATATCACCCTCTAGGATTTTGAAAACACTGCACCGTATACACAACGAGAATCACGAAATCGCGGCGCGTCGATATATACACGACAAATCATACACTAAAGTCGTGCGTCGATGCCGCTTGTTCAGACCTGAGTTGTAAATTCTCTAGATGGCGCACTCGATAGGATGTTTAGTAATCGGGATTTCACAGAAGAGGCACTCGCGGCCGACACTTTGATTTAGTGGCGGGGTTCAAATGAAATTGGAGAAATTGTCTCTGATTATGTTGTCTTCGGAATGAGTGGGATGAGTCAATTACGCGTTGAAAATCTTGGATGAACTCCTTCAACATTCTCTTCGGCGAAATCCGTCCTCCTCACTCCTTAAACTGTGTTGGTTTTCACACACTTTTGGTCCTTCCTTCTGCTGCGGATGTGCCTCAACAGTGCAAGTGTCGCACCGAATTGTTCAATATAATTTTATAAAATCCTTATGTAATTAGTTTTTATCAACCGAAAAACCTAGCGGCAGCTTCGTAAAAGTGTAGAATAGAAATCAGTTGATGTACTGAAGAGACGAAGTGCAGAACAGAACGTGCCTCTCACAAGTCTCAAATCGAGTGTCTGAGCAAACGGTATATACGTGCCCGTATCCTCACTTCCTTCCTATCGGCAACAGCTGTTCTGCCCCTTCTCAGCTTTTCTCCCCCTCCACAAAAGACAGGATTCCCCACTCTTCATAAGTGTGACTACTCGAGCAGTACATCGAACATGAACCTAATGGATATGCATAAGTATCTATTTCGTCTCCAGAAATTCAAATGATTAGATCTTTTCAGTAAAATCCTTCACATTAAAAAATTCATCTTAGCTTACCTAAAATATGAATTCAGACCAAAAAGTCAAATAAACAATTGAAACTCACTTCTATCTAAAAGATCACGTGGGTTCGTAGTTGGGGTTCGAGACATAAGAAGCGATGTGCGGAAGCAAGATATCTACACGCAAAAAAATGTGTAGTTGGCACAAAGAAAGATATCGCTGTTCCAGCTGTATTATTAACTATCCTAACCATAAATATGGCTGATATAACCTAAAAAATCTTTTAAATTATAGTATTAACTTTTCATCAATACTCTACAATTCCTAAGCAGTTTATGAATTTTCTTAGGAATTTTCTGTTATATTGTTTCTCAACAATTGATCATCGTTTGTAGAAATTTTCTGAAAATTCATGATTTTTAAAACCTTGCCCAAAAGTACTGAAATTTTTATGAAATTTAAAAAAAAAATTTTTGTGTAGTTTTAAAATGAAAAATCAAAGTAGATTCAGCGAATATAAATTATATTGTATAAGTTATGGATGTATCATGTAATACAGAGCTAAACAGTTAGCTGAAGATGACACCTAGAAGCTTCAGAGAAGACGTAAAGTAGCTCACGTCATATTTGAAGAATAATTTAAGAGCATTGTGAATTCAGGGACAGCAACTTCTAGCTTGTCGTTTTAGTTTTCCACATCTTCGTGTATTGTTTATTCCTTCATTCTCATTGGCTTATATTTACACCTCTTTATAGATGAAGGAGATAGACAATTTATAATTCACCAGCTCAGATTACGACTATATTAAAAAAATATCTACAACATTTAAGTGAGACCAAAAACAATATTTTAATTCACAACAGAAATGAACTCGGGACAAAAAATTTGCACCACGTTTTGACCCCAATTTTGGGTTATATAAACGATCGAGCAAGATTAAGACATTTCTGTATTTACATCTTAAAAACCTTTGCACTTTTCATCCGCTTGGTATTTTGATACAATATTCATCTCAAGAATGCAAGAGCAGAAAATATTATAACTAGTCACTGGAATGATATAAATACAAATGGAATTACATGTTACGTAGCTCGTATCTACTATTCAAGATATTACGTATCAGTCAGTAAATACAATACAGTAGACTAAACCTGACAAAATTGAAATGGTAAAAATCGTGTCTACACGGTCCAAAGTACTTTATTGCTGTAATATCAATAACCCTTTTAATAAAATTTAAATATACATTTTTCATTCAAGGATATCATTAAAAATTAATGGTTTCCAAATATTTACATGTTAATTATAAATTCTTATAAGTGATCATATAAAAAATATCTACGTCAATTATTCATTAAATAACATTATAATAATTACTAAATTAATTATTAAAATAAAAATATTAAAAAGAGAAAACTTGATAAAATAAAATATGGAACAAACGTAGTTTTCGAGTAGTTATTATTTGTAAAAATCGAAAGAATAATGACAAAGTTTTTGAACTTTAATTTAAATCACTGATTTAATGGATGATAAAACAATGAAGCAATGATAGCTTGTGAAATTAATGCGAAATCAGCTAAGAATTGAGACGTGCTGTATCACTGGCCCCGAGATTGACTAAATTATGATTAATGACAATTATCGGAGATGCAAAGATATAAAATTCAACGAAGGAGGCTCGTTCGATGACTAATATTGCCTGCTGAAGTTATTCCTCTCAGAAAAGATACGTCATTGAAATCTTTAAACTCCAAGATAACATGTCTTTATTCAAGTTTGACTTGTTGGTTTTTGTGAACGAATTTTTGTTTTTCAAGTAAAAACAGCATTTCAACACTAATGTCAATTTCTGGTTGTTATACATTTGAAATTATATATAATTCACTGAGTTACTGAAACTCAGTAATTATTTACTTTTGTCATGTAAGCAAAAGATTCCACGTGTAATTAACCATGTATTTAAAAGCGGGTAGTAATTAACAGTAATTGATATCGTAGACCCTTTTCCAGGTGAAAGATCAAAATTTAAAAAATTGCATGACAGAAAATTATCAGAGTCGATTTATAACTGAGGAAAAACGACATTGTTATGATTGAAACTAATTTATTGAAGATCACCAAGTTTTTCAAACCTATTAAAAAAATTGTTGTGAGTTGGTCTCAACACAACTTTTGTGTTTTGTTCTTATATTTTTCTACTACTTGTGAGTAAAATAATATTTTGTCCCTCCTTCTTGAGCATGAATTTAAATTTGATATATAAACCATTTAAGGGGGCAGACCTAGTTAGAATTTTGAAAAAAATCGATTTTTTTGCATTTTCTGAAAGTAGAATATTTCAAAAATATTTTCTGAAAATTCCAGACAAATCGGATTTGACTTTGAATGAAGCCGTCTCTAATCCATAAAATATATATATTTTTGAATAGTAACTACTTTAGAAGCAGTTGCAGCTACTAAAGCGGAGGAAGGGACATTATATGGTCCTGGAATAGACGATTTAGTGTAAGTTCCAAAATAAATTTTTTATCTGCATGCAAATCGTACTCAAAACTTTAAACGCGTTTTTCTCGAAATCATGTTTTCGAAGTCGATGATCACTGTAACTTGAGAACGGCACGAACGATCAGTTTCAAATTTTTCTCACTTATTTTATATATAATTGTCCTCCGGATGGACGAAGGATTCTTTTTTGGACGATTTTTTTTATGGCTCAAAATGTGAGTGAAATTTTGGTCAAATAAACAACTTTGAATTTTAACATCTGCCATTTTTCGAAAAATCAAAATTTTTCAAATCCCTTCGTCCATCTGGAGCATTATGTCATTAGCTAATGATCGCTTTTCTTTTTATTTCAGATGATCCAGTGACGAGCTGCAGTGATCTCGGAAAAATTCTTTTTTTTTTTTACCCCTCGCAAAATTTGCTATATCCCACGTATTTCTTAATATTTAGTTATAAAAAATGTATAATATATTTTTGAAATACATATCTTTCATGTTGGAAAACATATGTTAGTAATTATTTTAATGTGTGGCCAAAAAAAATCCTAAATAATTGCTTTTTTTGGACGTCCCAACTAGGTTTGCCCCCTTAAAATGAAACTCAACTGCTCGATTCGATCAAGGACGATTTTTCTACATTAGAATCAATGAATTATAAAGGAGCACTGGAGGACCAAGTTTTGCCATGTTTACACCAATTTTTTTCGAAACAGAAAGCTTAATGTGACGTTCAACGAATACATTTGCATTGAAAAATTATGCTCTGGATTCCATATTTAGATTTTTTGCATGCATTGTGAGACAGTATTTCCATATAGTATAGAACCGATAGAATCTTAGATAGTTTTATCAAGGTTTTTAAAGGTCACCTGATTTTTTATAGTTTATGCGGAAAACAGATGAAAACACGAGACTTTTATAAATCAAGATATAAATAACTTGTTTTGAGCTAGAAATTTACCGAATATGTAGATATTTATGTGCGTAAAATGTACTTGCATAATTGAGGTTTCGTGTTCGAAAGTTAAAATATTACACTGGAGACAAAATGTTACGTGTAAGACAATCAGTCATAAAAAACAAACAAATAAATAATTTATAAATATAATAAAGAATTTACCTTTTTTCAATAAGTTGAGCAGTTACATTTAGTATTCATATTTTCAATCATCGGTAACCCTTAATCGATCAACTACGTCATAGAATTAAATTACTAATTTGTAATATCACGCAAATTACTCATCGCGCTTTCTTTCCATGAATTGTTGACTTGATTATGTGGAAACATTAGGCTTCCAGACTGTAATAAACCTCAAAATGTTTTTACTCAGAAATCGTCTTATCTTACGATATATCTGGGGATTTTAAATAAATCAGAAAAATATGCAAAAAGTAAGTCCTTAATGAGGAAAGTCGCAAAATCGTCTCGCATACAAATTGCAAGAATGAAGGTAAAAATATTTACTTTTAGATGCTTCGTTTCGAAGCGTGAGAAAAATAAATTAATAATGAAAATAAGACACTCAAAATTTTTAACGTGCATGGAAAATCTCTGTTCACTGGTTATTACAAAAGTTCGCGAAACAATGTTTTGATAAAGTTTCGAAACTTACTACTAAAATGCTTAGTAAGCAAAAGAAAATAAATGTTTAAGTATTTACACACCCGGAAATTGACGGTGGAACAATTGAGGCAACACACATTAATTAATTTTTTTAGTTTATTACGACATCAATAAAACAAAGTGGAGATCGAATTATATGTACCATTATGGATTCAGAGCAAAATAAACTTTTTCATGACAAAAATAAATTCTTTTTTTTGAATCTGTAAAACATTCGATGCATGAATTTATATCGAGTTGCGCGGCTGCGTCTAATTCAATTTTTTGTGGGTAAAAATGACGAAAATTCTAATCTTGTAATTTGATACTAAAGTTCAAGACAATTTTATGATATTGTAGATGTGAATTACATTTTCTTAAAGTTAATAAATTTTTTTTTTGATTTCAAATGAAAAATGAAATTCAATTTACTTAAGGCGTGCTTAAGGCTCTATTAGTCTTAACCTTTTGACTTACAACTACGGGCATAGCCCGTACTAGATTATCGGGCGTTTAATTAAATTAATTATTAATTTTCGAATGTAAATCGTAGGTTAAGGGGTTGTGGAACACATTCTCACCGTGACATTCGTGCATCGCGCTCGATTTTCTGTATAAATTTCTGTAATTTTCTATAATAATTTACATGATTAAAAAAAATATATTTTCTTCCAAATATCTAAAAAAGGAAAAAAATTCGTAGACTGTTTTTTAAGGAAACGATTTTTTATTTAAATGCTTATTTTCTATCTCACATATTTTGGGATGATAAATGGAATTTTTGATTTTCAACATTTAAAATCTAATTAATTAGCTGAGTTTGAAATTTTTGTCACTGCAGTCGACCGTCAATTGAAAGACCTGGGCTCGAATCCCAGCGCAGTCGAAAGCGTCTTTTTTCAACAGAAAGATTTTATAATTTTTTAAAATTTTAAATCAAAACATAAAATATATATCTTGTCAAAAAATGTCCTGCTGAGAATATGTAGACCTCATTTGGACAAATAATGTTCCATCTGAACGTTTTTTAGGTATGTCACATATTTTGTTTAAATAACGGAATTTTTTAATTTTAATCGTATTTCTTGAAATTAAAATGAAAAATATACATATTTTTGTTAAGAAATTGAATTTTGGATTTTCAATAGTATTTTTTTAAATTAAAAAGAAAATTATACATCTTATGAAAAAATGCTACGAATCAAACTTGTAGATCTTTATGTACTTAACAATTTTGTATCATACATTTTTTTCGTATTTCGTAAAATTTGACTGAAAAATGGAATTTAGATATTGAATATCTAGATATTAATCCTGAAGTATTTATTTTTCTCCGAAAAAAAAATTCGTCACTTAATAGTCCCAAAACGAAATGTTTTAGTCCATTATTAACAAAGATATTGCCAAAAAATGCAAAAATGTAAAGCTTTTTTAAATTTTGAATAACTCTTGAAATAATTAATATTTTTCAACTCTTCTTAGCTTTTTATAAAAGTAACTTTACATAGACTATTAGCAACGTGTCAAAAATATTTTGATAGATTTTCTCTTAATACTATTAAAGTTAAAATTTAGAAAAACAAAGTTGTGAAAATTCAAATAATTCTCATACTTGATAAATGAATTTTAAAAATTATAAAAATTGATAATATGAAAAAAATACAATAAAATTATTTTCCAATATATTTCCATAAATAATTTCACAAATTTCAAGTTTTACAACTTTTTTGTTCAGAGGTCTGATTTTGACTGCATTCAAGAAAAAATGATAACAATTTACTTGCTACATTACTGACACTACGTAAATCTCATTTTGAAATGAGTCAAGAAATTTAAAAAATATTCATTATTTCAGGAGTTATTCAAAATTCAAAAAAGCTTCGAATTTGTTCCAGAAATGAATAATTTGAAGCAAAAGAAAGCAAATAAAGTTTGGGTCTTTTATTTTGAATTCAAATGAAGAAAGTAAGAAACTGATTCTGTGTGAAAATATATTATAATAGATGATATATATGTTCAATTAGAGAAGACAGTGATGTTAAATTCGAATCCGTTATATTCGCCCCGTTACTTTTCCTCGTTTAAAACCCGCCATCGTCCTCAATTCGGGACATAGGCTTACACGACTTCCACGTGATACTTACAAACTCACTACATTCTCCCTTCGAAATTATAACGGCAGTACAATGTTAACGAACTAGTTCCTCAGCCACGGAACAATAGATCGCCATCAAAAGAATAATTATAATTAAAATAAAGATGACGCTCGTTTGTTACCTTGTTTTATCTCTTATCCATAATATCTTCAAAAATGAGAAAAATGAAAAACCAAAACAATCCTAAGTACAAATACCATTTTTATCTCATTGAGATAGCTTTCTCCAGATATGCATGTTATTGCACTTTACTTAGCAATTAAATACTTGAATATATTCTTGAGGAAAAATATCAAAATATTTACTCAACAGATCCTACATCCAACCTTGACGAAGTAAAATACTATATTTCATAATTCAATGCTCAAACAAAATAGTTATAAATCCTGTCTTATCTAGCAATGATCTGTTTACAAAAAATGTTTCTTCAAGTTTGCATCGTATTCTGCAATTTTATTTTTTACCTCACTCTAAAATTCTGTTTAACTGATAGAAGAGCAAATATTAATCGTTTTTTCCTCATCAATTATAAACCTAATTATCAGAATTTAGTTTTTTTCTCATGATGAAAAGACGCTGGAACGAGATGGAGGCAAGTAATGCTAACTTTAAACTTACGAAATCAGCCTTGTTTGCCACATAAATAACTATTTTGGCAGAAGCGAAACAAATTACAAACGTAGTCTCGATTTAAGCAAATGACGTACCTAATTGGCATCGAATTTTGAGAAAGTATCAAAAAAATTCATCAGAATGCTGCCCACTTTTGTTACCTTTTTAGCAGGATTATTTATTTGAATCATCATTCTAGAAACCAGTTATTAATTATCTTTTACTTCCGTAAATTTGAATCAGTAAAATTATTTCATTGTTGTAGGAAAAAACCTATTCTTTACTGGATTTAAATAAAAAATCATTTAAGGTAGTACGATCACGAAAATTAGACCTCAGGCAAAAATAGATAATTTTGCTTTCAAGAATAGCAATATTATTATTGAAGAGCTAATTTGAAAGAGAAAAGATTATTTTGTATGAAAAAAATTTGAAACACAAAAAAATAATGTTATTAATAAATTTTATTTTTGCCCAAACTTATTTTCTTATCATTTCGAGCCAAATTTTTAAAAATGATGCGATTCTAATAAATCACGGTTCATTTTTTTAGGAAAAAGATTCTCTACAACTTGACCGTTTGCAATTTTTTAAAATGAATTCTTTAATGTCTGAAATTATAAAAAAACAATTTTTCAAAACAAAATTTTTATAAACAAATTGCTGTATTTGATAATAATTAATTCAATTTCAAAAATAGGAAACGGTCAAGTTGTAGAGAATCTTTTTTATAAAAAAATGAACCGTGATTTATTAGAATCGCATCATTTTAAAAAATTTGGCTCGAAATGATAAGAAAATAGGTTTGGGCAAAAATAAAATTTATTAATAACATTATTTTTTTGTGTTTCAAATTTTTTTCATGAAAAATAATCTTTTCTCTTTCAAATTAGCCCTTCGATAATAATATTGCTATTCTTGAAAGCAAAATTATCTATTTTTGCCTGAGGTCTAATTTTTGTGATCGTACTCTCTAAATCTGAATCAGTCAAATTTTCACTGATTGAATCAGTGATTTACCTTTTCACTGATTTAGCTATTTGAGTCACTCAAATTTCACTGATAATCAGTAGATTTTGACTGATTCAAATTTAGAGAGTACTGTTTGCAAGCAAAAAACGTTCTGATTGATTAAGTGTAACAGTTTTTTGAAATAAAGTCAACTAAATTAAACGATTTCAATGAATGAAATAAATTACTATACATATTGATTCAGTTATTAATAAATTATAAATGTATGGAAAAGACCGTTTAGTATCGGCTTGCGATACTGCGAAAAAGAATTAATAATAATAAGTTTATTGTACCGTACAAATTTTATTTAAACTCATATTCCAGTTGTCGATAAATCCAACAAATACATTTGTCTAGACATGATATAAACATAGGGAGCATCTAATAATGTTAATGAGAAAACAAAGACCGACCTTTTAGGGCTTAGGTTTTAGAGTAATTACTTTATGCAATAGTGCTTTTATTTTCTATTTCTATAATTCTCTACTAAACAGCGATCTGCTATTGTTATGCTTTGGTAAATGGAGAGATTAAGGATTATGTTCTTGAAACTAATTTTATTGCACCCCTTGTTCCTTGACTAATCTCAATAATTTCTTGGTTTTCCCTAATATGTTTCATCCTTAGACTATGTTTGTGCCTGCTAATCCCAAAGGAGAGATATCCATTGTTCCCACCTTCTATTCAAAGTTTCAAATGAGAAGATTTTGTTATTAGTATTGTTATTATGTAAATTATGTACAGTAAGAATTATATAGTATAATTTACTATACATTTTTTTATTATATAGTTCAAGTGATGAAAGTAAGGAGTTATTATAGTTGTTCTTTGTTATCAATATCATGTAACAAGTACATATGTGCTACAATAATAAGTAATAGTAGTTTTTTATTAAATGTATGTTTACGCGCTTGTCAAATGTTTATGTGAATTTAATAATATATTGAATTTAGTTGATAAATTATATTTATTATATATATTATAAATATTCACTTATTTTTTTCTCTTAATTGAGATAAATTAATTGATCGAAAAATAATGAGTGAAAGATCACAATTTTTTTCAATCAAATATTAATTTGTATTATTAGAATCGAACAAAATTCGTTTAATTTAAATTTATTATCCAATGGTTTCAAAAAATTGGTCTTTTGCAACAAGTTCTGGTTCGAATGAAAAAGATTTTTAATTTATTGTATGGTGAAACAAATAATTTGCTTCATTTAAAAATAATTAGTTTGATTCAAATACTGCATTGATCCATGGCAAAATACACTTAAGGCCATGGATCAATCGGACCACGTGACTAAATTATACATTTATTCGTTCATGTAAGATAACTTTTTTAATTTACAATGTATCTTTCTGATAATTTGGGAAACGTAACAAAAGATAATAAAGCACGTCTGTTAACTTCTTTTTATTAAAAATTTTGAAAAAAATTCGAAAACTTATCGACAATTATAGTTAACTGTAAAATTTTTTGGAAAATTTTCACTCATACAAAGTTGACAGACGTTCTCTATCGTATTCTGTAGTATTTTCCAAATTTTCAGGAAGATAATTTGTAAAAGAAAAAAGTTATCTTACACGAACTTTTACAGGAATTTGGTCAGGTGATCTCGTTGATCCATGGCCTTAAGGTAGTTGTCATGCCAAAAATTAGATCTCTGGAAAAAAAGTTTTTCTACGATTTTAAGACTTGAAATGATATATTTTTTAAAACGTTGCATTTTCATAAATCATGGCTTATTTTGTCAAGGAATATATCGTCTATATCTCTACTGTTTATATTTTTGAAACAAATGTTTCTTTATAAAAAATTCTTTTAACTTTATTTTTTAAATTGGATGCATAAGTGTTATAGAGAATATTTAAAGAATTTGAAAATCCTTCTGTGGAAAAAAAAGACGCTTTCGACTGCGCTGGGATTCGAGCCCATGTCTTTCGATTGCATTTTCCCCAAAGAAATGAGCCATGATTTATGAAAGTCTATTCCCTTTTGAAAAATTTTCAAAATAACGTCATTGATACTGCAAACGCAAATATCTATAAAATTATTTCCTGATTTCACAGCGAGAGATTGAATACTGCGAATGTGTCAATGTAAACTAGAATATGATTATGATTTGACGTAAAACAATATTCCTTATGCAATATTAAATACGTATCTGAAACAAACGAGGTCTCATTCCACACCGACATCTGATGAAAATTAATTTTTTTCAAAACTACTTTGAGAAAAGAGTTATATGAAAAATATAAAAACAAAACGATAAACAAGCGATGTTGAAATAGAGTCATATCCAAAGTAACACGCGTGTTATAGTGTTTACAATCGTATACGTTTGTAGAAACGTGCGATGAGATTTACTCATCACGTATCGTTTGTATCTCGTATAAGTAATTTCGTCAAGTATATACGTGCGACTAATCAATGTATTTACATTTTCAATATATTGATAAAACGATTGTCAAAAATGATGAATGTAATGATAAAAAATAAGTTTTAGAAAAATACATCTGGAAAATTTCGAAATAAATCTACCGCTGAAACATTTGTACGATCTTTGTGCAAAGGTTAACAAAAATATTCCGTCTCAGAGACAGGTTAAGAAAACAAAAATAAATAAAGATAGTGAGACCCAGGAAAACTCTAGAAAAACACACCCGGTATGACTCATTTTTGATTAAAAATGTATTAGGTAAAATACGCTTTGCATCTCTTGTAAAATTTGAATGTTAGCTAAAAAAGGACCTCGACTCCGAAGAAATTTATCTCTTTGCTTTGGATAGAAACTCTTGTGATTTTTACATCATCCAAACAATTTATCGTATTTATGCAGAAATTTTAATTTAATTTTCATCATCCCACGATATCAAAATTAATCAATAAATATTTACATAATTGAGAGATGGTTTTGGCCAGATGATAATGAATATACAATTGCCAACATCTCATAAGTTATAATCCTCGAATCAACTAATTCAGAGTAAAAGTTTCCAATGTATTAGCGTGAATGCGTTCATTTCCTATTAGTAACAAATTTCCACTTTAAATTATTCGAAATTTTACTATGAATTAGTTAGATTTTAAAAATAATTATGTAATTAAATGTCACTGAAAATTAGTATTTTTGTTCACTGCTTGTAAGGCAAACAAATTTTCACTAATTCAAAATTTAGAAAATAATATCCTACTTTATCAACACTTTAAAATGTATTAATTTATCTAATTACGTGTATTAAAATTTATCTAATAAAGTATTATGAATTTATAAAATGATGATATAAAAGACTTTATATAAATTGACATTAAATCTAGCATAGAAATTTTTAATAGTATACAACATGTGTTAAATTGATGTTAAAATTGGCAAGGCGCCATGGAAACTGCGCAATTTTAACCGGAAATACCACTTCTTTTGACGCACGTGTTTTATCATAAAGAATAATTTTAGGATGCTGCACAAAGGAAAGGTGTTAATAAACTTTAAGTACATAAATAATGTTCGTAGTATAACATTTTTCAAGAATGCATTCTCACACCTTGATCAAGCCAACATTCTGTCATATAGATAATCTAATCTATATAAACCATGGGAAATTAGAACATTTGTATTATTTCAGTGGCCTTATTTCACTGTGAAAAATAATAGAAAATGTCTCAATTTATGTAGGTCTGTAATTCGTATTCAGCGATTTGAAAAAAAAATTTGTATTCAAATAAAAAGTGCTCAATTTCTATATCGGGAATGTAAAAAAAAATTGATCGTAGAAAGATTCAATAAAAATGTTTAAATACCATAATATATTCTTGAATAAATAACATGACGAGATAAAATTTCTAAAAAACTACGCATTTAAGACATCAGACACAATTTAGACGCGTAAGTTTATTCTTTCTCTATTTTTCTTGTTGTCGGGTTATTGTCATTTGGCAAAGCAATTAAATTGAATTTATTGTCTCACGATTATAACTCTTTATTATCGCGCTATATATTTGACACTTCAATTGTTACTATGACGCAAATAATTTGTCATTGTTCGGAACCATATATATGACTTCCATAAAATAAAAATCAGTATTTATTATACAAGTACATGATCAAATGTCATCTAAAGATAATCTGAGTTATTTTCTTTCGACTAAAAAAAGCAACATTATAAATAACATCGTGACATGTTAGTATTTACGTCTCTAGTAATTATCTTGACCCAAGATTAAAGTTTTTATAATTTTGATTGTATTGGGATTGGGTGTTTTTTTTTTTTTTAAAGCAATAATTGAAAACTCATATTAACAAAGAAAAGATAAACGTTTCGGCCACGAATGGGTACCCTCCTCAGTGCCAACTAATTTAGTATCATTAATGACTAAGCTGAGAAAAACGGGCAAAACATTTAAGTTGCTTATAGTAATTCTTTGTTAATATGAGTTTTAAATTATTCCTTTTTTAAAAAAAAACTGACCCAATGCCAATGCAAGCAAAATTATAACAATTTCAAATAACGATTATTTGTTGTCATAAATATTTTATTTCAGCTCTCATTTTTTTTCAATAGTATCAGTAATTTTGTTTGATTTAGCATGTACTTACAGTTCTGAACGTTCATTGAACAAAGGAAAATATTTTTTTTTGCAAATTGAATGATTAGTTATTGTCCCAGAAAATTAAAAACATAGTGTATTGTTCATGAACGATTGTATATTTAAATGGCCCTGAATATAAACAAACTACCATTTTAATTAATAATAATTAATTTTCTTCTAGAAAAGAAAGTTTGTTATCGTTCAATGAACGTTCAAATCTGTAAGTACATTGATTTAGCTAAAGCTCATTTCAAATTCATCAAATTCAGCCAATTAAATTACTGTTCTGTTAAGGTAGTTGATCCACGAAAATTAGACCTCAGGCATAAATAGCTAATTTTGTTTTCATGAATAGCAATATTATTATTGAAGGGCTATTTTGGAAGAGAAAAGATTAATTTCCATGAAATAAATCTGAAATACAGAAAAATAATTTTTTAAATAAATTTTATTTTTGCCCCAACTTTTTTTCTTATCGCTTCTTAGCAAATTTTAAAAAATTATGCGATTTTAATAAATTACAAATCACTTTTTCAAGAAAAAGATTCCCTACAACTTAACTATTTCCAATTTTCGAAAATGAATAAATTATTACCAAATTAAGCAATTAGTTTATAAAAATTTCCTTTTGGAAAATGTTTTTTTAATGGTTTCAGCCATTAAAGAATTTATTTTTAAAAATCAGAAACGGTGAAGTTGTGGGAAATCTTTTCTCTGAAAAAATGATTCATGATTTATTAGAATCGCATAATTTTTTTAAATTTGACAAGAAGCGATAAGGAAAAAAGTTGGGTCAAAAATAAAATTTATTAATAAAATTATTTTTCTAAGTTTCAAATTTTTGTCGTGTAAAATAATCTTTTCTTTCTTTCCTTAAATAATAATATTGTTATTCTTGAAAGCAAAATTATCTATTTTTGCCTGAGGTCTAATTTTCATGGATAAAAACTACCTTAACGTTCTGTTCTAGTCCGTCGATCTCTTTTATACTTCGACTTTTTTATTGATATGCAAGCCATATATTTTTATTTACAATGTCGAATACTAATATTATGCATGAACACTAATTATTCATGCAAAGTATACTTGTTTTTGGAACGAATGTAGCTTTACTGCCTCTCCAAATCCGAGTTGCCGAAATTTGACGCATTCAGATTTAAACGGTACTCTTTAATTTTAGTTTTCAGTAAAAACATCCTGAAAATAGCGATAAAAACTGCAGTGAAAATACGATGTTGCTGTTTTCAAGATTATTATTTGGTTCAGAACAAAAATAATTCTAAAATTAATAAGAAAGTCAATGTTATTGTACGTGTCACCTGCGAAGCGTCTTCGATTAAATATACGCCGATAAAGTGTGATAATTGAGCAGCAAATGTTTTTTATTGAAGGATAAGATGAGTAATCAAGACTGATAATAATATGCATGCATGCTTCAAATTCCAGAGCGATTAAATATATATATATATATATGTATATAAAGTCGATTATTTCGTTTTGAGTCGCATAAAAAACCTATGCATAGACCCTATTCACAACCGTTGTCAGACTGAAAGATCGACGACCGCGACATTGGCGAACACCCCACGTGTGTCCTCGGACAACGTGTTCCGTAAATGACAATTGCTTTGTACCGCACCTTGAACGCAAATACGTATCCCCTTTTTTATTATTATTGTTATTTTTACTATACCTACATTGCCCTCAATGACAGTGGCATTACAAGTAAAATAAAAATATTCTTTTCACGGGGATTTTAATATTTGAAAAGTATAGCCAGTTAGTTCTGGTATAATTTATAATTTATTGCTTAATTTAAAATGTATAAATGAATCATTTTAGAGTATATAAGCTTCCCCAATGTTTTGATTTGGGGTTTTCTAAGGACTTGTGGAAATTTAAGAAATTTCACTAAATTACGAGAAACGTTACCTAAGGCTTGTCATGAAATCCTATTAAAATCCCTACGTTTTACAAAATTACGCAAAGGCTTGGAAAGTCCCAATTACTCTGTGATTCTCCAAGCTGCTTAAAACGTATCCACCTCATTTAATCAGATTTAATCAACACATTTTCAAGGGTGAAGACTCTTGTAGAGCACAACCATTTTCCAATAAGAAAGACTTCTAAATTGTTCTAGTTTCTCAAACTAATATTTTATATTGTTGAAGATCATTTGTAACGGCGATTCAAATTACTTTTATCGTAGTTAATTCACTTACGATTGATAATCATTCGAAAATATGAGCTAGAATTACCTTGGACTGGAAGTTTCTATTCTGAACTATTGGATAAGTTCTATTCTGGGATAAATTTGCGTATGACCTGTGCCGAATTCCTATATTCGGTTCTGAGCTCAACGAAGTAAAAAAAGTTGTATAAAGAATAATTTTTTCCTAAAAAAATTCGTGATCATTAAGAATTGATTTATTAATTGCGGAGTCTGTATAAAAAATACGTTTACCTTTATAGACTTTGAAAAAGTAATCTTTAAAATGAAACAAAGACTTGAGTATTTTGATATCGTTTTCCAAAAAAACAAGAAGCTATAAAGTTCTTTGATAACTAATCCTAACTGTCAGTAATGTAATTCACATTTAATATACCCCGCAGCTAAATTTAGAACAACACATTATTGAAGACACAAGTCATTTCAAGATTTTTAAGAAGCAAAAGTGATGTTTCAATGTTTACATTAATAAACCTTATCTATCCTGGATTCACTCACCCTAATTATCGTAAACAAAGTAATTTTTCTCTTTCAGTCGCCTTAAAAACATTAAAAAGTATTGCAGAACATCGAAATTCTGGATGAACAAAGAGAATCGTTATTAAAGAGCTCAAAAAATAAAACGTAGGTGGATGATGGCAATGACCGATAGTATGTCTTTATGTACATTTACTATGTCGAGCAACCTTGTCAAAAATAGAATCTAAATACGTCTTATTTTTCATAAAAAATTATGATAAAGTAATTATTAAATGATTTAAGCAATATATTATCTCAAGCTTAATGGGATAATACAATTTTAAACAATAGTTTCTTCGATTGAAAAAATAGTTCTTTGTTATATACGGTCTAATACTCTCTTTGATCGCAAAACAAAGAAATACTGTTATATACAATTGACTTCCGCATACAGAAAATGATAAAGCAATTAATAAATTAAAATTACCTCTATTGATTGCGGAGCTCTTGTCATCACTGTCAATTGCCACTGTCAAATGAACTGTCATCTTGCTAAGTCACCTTAAACACGTGCTTTTTCTTCTATCTTTTCCTTTAATCTATAGAGGAAAGATTTAAACGTTTTGATGTAGTTTTCATGGGTGGATTATCAGACAGCTGCACTTGCTTCGTGGACACAGCGACAACTGATGAAGTCACTAGTTTTTAACTGAGAACACAACTACGAATACATAGGTGTCAGCTTGCGGTGAGTCTTTGTCTGTCGACAAACAGCGAAGCAGCGAGATTTGACTTGCTTTGACTTCTTGGATGCTTTTCGAGGAGCACGAGAAGAAAGAGATGAAGAAGAAAGAAAATACACTGTACGAGCTCTATCTCTCAGTCAACTCAGTAGAGGAGTAGAGCATCGTATGTGAGTCAAGCGCGATGCATTCTCGCCGGTTTATGAAGAGCTCTGATGTTGATATGTCCACATATGCACGTGGTCAAGATTGTATATGTCAGTGAATTGAAGGTGTATATTATTTTAGCACGTAGGTGGTTTTGTTGTAGGTCTTGGATTCGTCACATGTACCGAAGGGCGAATATATTTCTGAAATTCTTCAAGGCTACAAATGCAGTCGGACCCTGTAAAAATGAATTTCAACATCTGGTTTAAAATCTGCGTTCATTATGGCTTAAAGGCAACTAAAATAAAAAAAAATAATTTAGAGTGAATTCTCATAAAATAATTTGAATTATTAAGTTTTAAAAAATGCAATTGAAATTAAAAGAAATTAAATATTAACAAGCATTAAAAGTAGATTTCAGAGTAAAAGCACAATTTTAACACCTGAAAGATTTTTTTAAAATTCAGTTATGAAACTTTTTTATGGTATTAGAGAGTAACAAATAGTTTTGAGGTTACGAAAGTCGCAATAAAACTTGTATAAGATTTTATTACTCTTTCTACTTATTGTGATTTAATAATTATTGAACCCAGGTGTGAGATTGCAGAAAAAATGTTGAGAAAAAGTATTGTTTATGTTCTTTTATAATAAGCAGTAATTTGGTGCTGAGTGATTGATTTGAAATGGCTTCTTCAATCTTTAAACAACCGGAAAATCGTTGATCATTTTCTTGAGAGAAGATGATTTTACGGTTACAGATTTAGGAAGAGACATAAATCAAAGTAACAGACAGAAACCATAAAACCTCTAACTTCAATACTTAAAACAAATACTACTTTAAGATCCATAACCGATATCAATAATACAAGTTTAAGTGATTTACATTATTTAGGACTGACTTCAAGACGATGGATAAAAATAATGAACTTTCTTATCGATAACAAGAATCATTGTCTCATCACTCCCATCGAGTACATATTTCATTTCACTTCAAAATTGATAAAACGAGCGCATGTTTCTAGTATTCCGTTTATTACCCAATATGAGAGTAATTATTTGCAAAAGGGATCCATCTTGATTTGACCTTCACACAAACGACTTACAATTTCATTATTAAGCGCAACTAAACCAATCTAAACTTAAACCACGCAAAACAACGCAAAAGAAACAAAATTTAACAAGTGCCGAAAAGTGCTTTCAAAAGTTACCAGTGCTGCCATCTTCAAAGTAAACAATTGTTATTTTAGTCGAAAGGCGGCAGCACTTACTGCATGAATTGTAAGGCAGATAAATTCGAATGCTGAATTATGCCTCTTATATTGAATAATATATAAAGTTCAATCTCAATTTGAATTAAGAAAAGTTCTTATTTTGAGAAAAAATCTGCAATGACGGTATTTATAAAACTTTCTTGTGAAAGATCCTCCTAAATTTTTCCTGGGTGGTCAATATTTTATATCTTATCTAATTTAAAAGCCAAATTATTGAAGTCTATAAGTTATAATTCCTACATTTTTAATCTAGAATTTTTCATCATATGAGCTCCATAAAGTCCAAATGAATGTATTATTCAACCCTGATTAAATATCATTCTGCTTTGACTGCGGTTGGTAAATGGTCTAATCGAATACTCGTATTCGTAGGTAAGGCAGATAAAAAGCATGGTCTTGGACAGCTGTTACAGTTAAAAGATGTGTGATGGCTCGCGACAGCTGCTCACGCCTGCTCACGCCGGTTTCGCGGGTAGTGTTTGGTATCTACTCGCAAACAAACGTTTGCAGTTGCAGTCGCAGTCGAAGTAGGCAACGTATCAGAGAACAAAGACCTTTAGGCTTTAGTTAAGCAACAGAGATTCAAGCTTTAACACTGACGAAAGCGACTTCCTTTTCATTTTGATAACGCTGTGGTCGTTTTAATGAGTTTTTATTCAATGTGATGCCGGTTGCTCGTGTCTCTATAGACTCTTAACCCCTGAAAGTGAAGTGTAGTGTTAGAAGAATAAAAAAGGACTTTGATTCGTGAGTGTAAAAAGCAAGGGTTAAGGGGCAAATCGCAAAAAAATTTAAAAAGTGTTATATTTGTATATCAGTTGCGTTAGAATTATAGAAGTCGACTGAAGGCCACTAAAGGCGCATGTCGTTCCTTTTGGGATCCACGCGTCAAACGGAGCACTGGGAGGAAAATTGCCAAAGGATATGCTTTGAAAACTTACAACTAACACAAAAAAGAAGGTATACATTTATTTATTATTGGAGTTTCGAGATAATGGGTTATTCGATATTCTACCGGTTGATTATCTCTCTTTATATACTTCGAATATTTATATATTCTTTTTTATGTTGACGATGAATACTCTTTTCAAATATCTATTACAATTTATTATTTGCAATTAAATAGAATATGTAAAATTTGTAGTCATTATACGTTATTTGAAACTCCTTATATAAAATAATTATACACAAAAAAATAGTTCAAGAAACTTTACTCAATTTTTGAGCAAAGTTGAGACATATGGATAAGTTGAAGATTATTTAATATTGTCATAATAATTTTTTACGTACATTTTAAAACTTTACTCTACATATTTTTTACTTTACCAAACTCTGATGCATTTTTTAATATTTGGTGCGTCAAAAATTATTACAATAATATTAAATAATCTCCAAGTTGTCCATATGTCTCAACTTTGCTTAAAAATTGAGTAAAGTTTCTTGAACTATTTTTCTCCGTGATGTGAAGCCAGCTGTGATACCTAACCAGATATTAGGTAGACCTATTTATTCTTATATGTGAAACTATTCTACATATAAACTACAAATACATGTTCTTTAATGGCTTTTCAAAGAATTTTTATTAGCTTGGATGGGATTTAGCAGGTAAAATCGAGGTGAACATTATTCCGAATAGTTAGCAACTGCTCTCTAAATCTGAATCAGTCAAATTTTCACTGATTGAATCAGTGATTTGCCTTTTCACTCTTTCATCAGTGGGAACAATATTTTTCACTGTTTAATCAGTTAACTGATTCACAGTAAACTCCTTTTAGCTATTGAAATCGGTCAAATTGCACTGATAATCAGTAGATTTTGGCTGATTCAAATTTAGAGAGTGGTGTAGAAAATTGGCTGTATCCTCGTGGAGTTAATAACTTTTTAGAAAGCTGCCCAAGAATTGTGTTAAACTTTCATAATTAATTAAGGCTATTACATTCGTTATTGCAGTTTTAACTCTCAACTAATAAACAATAACATAATTATTAACAGAATCATCATCAAATTTAGATATTGTGTTGCAATAATTTTTTGATATTACTTCTAAGAAATATTGTAAAGATTTTGAAAAGTATTGAAACATCTGTTGGATTCGTGAACATTATCAATGGTGGCTATATAATATCTTGTGTAAATGTAAAACTTTTTAAAACGAGCAAAAGCACGAATGATGTTTAAATCTTTGTGATTCACAAAATTGAACTAGTAGCACAATTCATTGCAACCTATATCGATTATGCAGACAATTGAACCTTGAGGCCATAGATGTAATAATAGAATGGCTTCAACTGTGCTGAAAATGGTATTTTTAAATTTAATTTTTAGAAAATAGATTTTTCCAGAATAATAGAATCTGTGTTCCATAATGTAAAGGTCAATAACAATTTTTGACATTTTAAAAGGCTTTTATTCAGGATCTAATAACTTTGTAACCCGTTATACTATCTGAAGGCTCAATTACATTCCATTGTGTACATTTTGAACATAAAAGTACTTTATTAACTTACTGCCTTCTTAATTTCGTTTATTGATTGATTAACAGTCATTTAGAATTAGTCTCTGCAATAATACTCGTCAGAAGAACGTGACTTATCTTTCACATTTATTCTAGAGCTAGCATTATCGTAGATAAGAAACATTATCAACAAAATTTCTCATTATTAGGTTTTATTTAAGCGAAAGAAGTAGATAGTTTTTGCCAACAAAAAGAAGTAAAAAAATGTTTTAAGGTCCAGTCAAATATTAAGAAATCATGGAAAATAAATGTCACCTGAGATTATTTGAAAAGAATTTCACGGTAAATCTTAAAAATCAATCTTAATTAAATTTTTTTTAAAGAATTTGAAATCTTTCTGTGGAAAAAGAGTCGCTTTCGACTGTGCCGGGATTCGATCCCGGATCTTTCGATTTAACCACCTAATTTGAAATCAGTCTTAATTTTGCTAATTTTAATAACTATGAATAAACATGTTATTTCATTACACGTTATTTAACTGAATATGTTTATAAATTATAAATTCAACATTAAAGTTATCGAATACGGAAATGCAATTGTGAATCAGGATAAATATTTCGTAAAGAGATTGCAATAAAACGATTATAGATGATTTAAAAAAAAGTTATCACCCAAATATTACTTAAATTTCTTTATTGGCATTTTTCTTTATTTTCTTTGTTATATCTATTACAAAATACATAATGGTCATTATTTTTATAGAAGAAAGCAATCATATTTATAATAATCAATATTATTTACTGACGGTGCTGCAAATTGATTGATCTAATATACTAAGGTATTACTATCTTTATTTAATGAAATTGAAGTATTGATATTATCACTTTTTGCGAGGATATTCAAAGTTAAGATAATTAAATTGGCATATCGTTTTGAGGCAGTGACTATTTTTTTGTTGGAACTTGAAAAAACACGCATAAATGGGACAAGATTTACAAAATGTACATTAATTTATTACCTTCGCGTCATGAATGAGGAAGAATTTCATAATGACGACAGTTTTACAGACATGAAAATTATAATGCAATATCTTAATTAACCCTTCAGTGTCGCGTGCCACACGCACGGAAACAATATACGTTAAAAGGCACCCTACAACCTTAATATAATGAATATCGTATCGTAAGGGTGTGACACTATGTACTTTGTAACAATCAAAGTAGTGTGACGACCCTTACCAATCAAAATGAGTCCATCGTAAAATTAAATTTAAATTCCTAGTTGGTCAACGCATCTGCATGCATTTAAATGTACGATATCATCTTTTTAGCGGAAAAAATTATCCTAAATTGAGAACATGTAATAATAATTACGAACAAACACGTTATAACAATAAGCAATGTGTCGTGATGCAATTATAATGGAATATATTAGTCTCTTATTCGATCATTATCACTTATTACACCGTTTAGTGTCGTGGCTGAATAACATAAAAAGGGGTGCATATAATTTAATTATGATCATATTTACGTATTCATAATTTTATGTATAGAGTCTATAAATAAAACTAAGCAGAAGACAATGTAACATTTTTCGAATAGTCACTCGGTTTGAAAACGGAAGATTAAAATTTTTTTAACTTTTATTTTTAAATTTAAATTTAAGAATTTGAAATCTATTTTTAAATTCTCACTATTAAAAAGTATGTATAACCTTTTAAATTTCTATTTTTACAAATTTTTTTATCTTATAAATTTTCTTTGTTGAATATTTGATATTTTTAATCTCACTATTGTCAAATTTACAAATATTAAAAAGATTATATTTATTCACTTATTTTTTTCTCCTAATTGAGATAAATTTATTGATCGAAAAATAATGAGTGAAAGATCACAATTGTTTTGAATCAAATATTAATTTGTATTATTAGAATCGAACAAAATTCGTTTAATTTGAATTTATTACCCAATGGTTTAAAAAAATTGGTCTTTTGCAACAAGTTCTGGTTCGAATGAAAAAGATTTTAAATTTATTGTATGACGAAACAAATAATTTTTTAAATCAAACAAATAATTTTCTTCATTTAAAAATAATTAAATTGATTCAAATACTGCATTGATCCATGACAAAATACACTTAAGGTAGTTGTCATGACAAAAATTAGATCTCTGGAAAAAAAAATTTTCTACGATTTTAAGACTTGAAATGATATTATTAGTTGTCTCTTATGAAAGAAAAAACCTTCCTTTTTATGTAATACATTTAATACTTACGAAAAGCAATACATTTAATAATTTTTTTTGTAATAGTATTTTTCATTACTATCTTCTTTACTATTTTTAAAAATCATGGGTTTACATGAATCATGGCTTATTTTTTCGGAGAAAATATTCTCTACAACTCGACTCTTTCCAATTTGGAAAATAATTTTAAAATCTTCAAATATACAGTAGAGTCGTAGAAAATATTTTCCCCGAAAAAATAAGCCATGATTTATGAAAATTCAATCATTTTAATTAAATTTGTAAGAAGCAATAGTCAGAAAAAGTTATATTCAAAAATAATTATTAAGAGTATTATTTTCCATAAGTCTTAAATGTTTTTCATAAAAAATAATGGGTTTTCTTTCATAAGACACGAGCAATAATATAATTTCAAGTCTTAAAATCATAAAAACAATTTTTTTTGCAGTGACCTGATTTTTGGCACAACTACCTTCAGGCCATAGATCAATAAGTACAGCTGACTAAAGCAATAATAAAATAAGTTGAATCTGTTTCCCCCAAAATTTTTCTACAATAATGAATTTGTTTAGTTCAAACTTTAGGACATAACACACTCAGAAAAAATATTTGATTGAATCAAACTGAATTATTTGCTTCAAAGACTTTTTTCGATTTACAAAAATGATTAATTTAATTAAATAAAACTTCTTTGATTCAAACAAAGTATCTTTGAATCAAATAAAATTAATCTCTCCCTTAAATCAAACAAATTATACCTTTGATTATATACAAAGGCAATAATTTGTTTGTTTTGAAAAAAAATTTATTTGATTAAAACAAATATTTATTTGGCCCAAATATATTTTGTTTGAATTAAATAAATGTTATTTAATTTTTTTAACTTATCTTATTTTCAAATTTAAATTTAAGAATTTGAAATCTATTTTTAAATTCTCACCATTAAAAAGTAAGTATAACCTTTTAAATTTCTATTTTTACAAATTTTTTTATCTTATAAATTAAAAATTTTTTAAAATCTTTTAAATTTTTAAATAAATTAAATAAATGTTATTTAATTCAAATAAATCTTTTGTTTGAATCAAAAAAAGCCTTTCAAAAAAATAATTTCTATTTTACCGACACTGACATTTTTTTAATTCTGAAAAACTTCTATATAATAAAAAAATTTATTATTATGGAAATATCCTGGGGGAAACAGATTTTATTGATTTAGTCAGCCGTACTGATTGATCTATTGCCTCAATTAAATTTTTTTGCTTCAGACTAAAAAAAGAAAAATTTATCAGTGCAGAATTTAATAAAAAACTGTGTGATAACTAGTCATCCTAGTCTCCCTCCAATTTATTTTTTTTTCTTCAAATATTCGGCACTATATTTATTTCTCAAGGGAGTAAAAATGAGAAGATCGTTAATATACATTATTTACTTGTCTTGATCGATACACTGTCAAAAATCTTCCGCGATAAAATTGAAGCTGCAAGTATCGCTGAACAGCGGATATCAAACTAGAACAGAATAGTGCCTAATATATAAAGTAGACGGATGGTAATCAATCACATTTTAGATGGAAATAAATAGGCATTTTATTCAATAACGATTTCCTATTATTATAAGATTATTATCAGATGACTGGCGTATTTTGACAAACGTAAACGGAAAAAGAGGTAAATAAAAAAGTGTGAGTCACATCAATATGTATTCTTATATACCTGTCTTTCTTACACGTATGGTATGTCTTAAAAGCCACCCTTAACCATCCTGCATGACGAACATATACATATATATTGCATCAAGCGTCTAGATTATCGACCAAATGATAAAAGTGAAAATAATGTGTCGGCGCCTCGTAAAGGATCCCTCCTTACGGACCTGAACTAATTTCCCGAGTTACGGTTTTCGACAATCGATGTGGTCTTGTTTCTGCATCAGACAAAACATGAGTCATCAGCCCATCCCACTCGTTTTAGTTCAATAAAACAATGTCTGTTATTTTCAATAGTACCCATATGGGTGCATTGACCGTGTAATATGTTTAGATTTGTAAGCACAATAGAATTATAAAAAATTTGCCCGCTTCGCGGGCACATTCTCATCGCGCGCTTCGCGCGCAGCTCGCAAGTTTGAGCGCGCCTGGGGCGCGCGATTTGATCGTCGCGCTTCACGCTCCGTTCTTTCTGGACCTCGCGCTTCGCGCTCGGTCTCGTGCTCTTCGCATACATTTAAGTCCATTTACTTTAATTTGTTACTGAAGCTCAAACCAATTTTATAATAATATTACAGATGATGTGAATTACACATTTTCTCAGTCACTCAATTTCTTTTTAAATTTAAGTGAAACAGGAAATTCAATTTACTTAAGGCTCTATCAGCCTTAAGGAAAACATTCTCATCATGGCGCTCGCGCTTCGCGCTTGATTTTCTGTATACATTTCAGTAACTTTTTAATAAATTACATGATTAAAATAATTTATTTTCTTCTACATCTCTCAAAAAAAAAACAATCGTAGACTTTATTTAAGGAAACGATTTTGCAGAACAACGCTTATTTCGTATCTCACATATTTTGGTGAAAAAAATCGAATTTTTTAATATTAAAAAACGAAACATAAAATATACATCCTGTCCCAAAATGTCTTAATGAGAATTTGTAGATCTCATTTAGGCAAAAAATTTTCCATCTAAACGTTTTTTTGTATCTCACATATTTTGTCTAAAAAATGGAATTTTTGAATTTTAATCGTATTTTTTGGAATTGAAACGAAAAATATATGTTTTATCAGAAACTGTGTGAGACGAAATTTGTAGATCTTTTTGAAACAAACAACTTTGTATTCTTACGTTTTTTTCGTATTTCGAATATCATTGTTAAAAAATTGAATTTTGGATTTTCAATAGTTTTTTTTTCATTAAAAAGAAAAATATGCATCTTACGAAAAAATGTTACAATTTAAATTTGTAGGACTTTATGTAGAAAATAATATTGTATCATAACGTTTTTTGGTATCTCGTATAATTTAACTGGAAAATGGAATTTTGATATTGACTTTTTTCGAATTTGAATATGCTGTAACATTTCTAATTTTGATTTAATAAAAAAATGTTATCAGGATAATTTGTAGAGATTTATGAGCACTATCAAAAACCAGTATTGAAATTTTTGATTTTTTCAAAAACTTATTTTCAAAAACACAAAAGTAGTGCTCAATCCCTCAATTTTGATTGGATATGGCTGGTTAACGAACTTGTCCTTACTTTTTCGGGTCCGATAAAGTGTCCCAAAGCTCAATTCAATCTGATAATTCTATCGAGAGTTATGCCGCACACGACCTACATACAGACAGACAGACAGACATTTTCGTAAAAACCATTTTTTCTGACTCAGGGGGTCTCAAAACGTAAAGATTTGATGAAAATTTCGAAAGTCATTTTTCACATAAAACCAATACCTTCTCATCCATGATGAGAATGTAAAAAATCTGTTTGTTTCGCGGATATATTTTCATTGTGCGCAATTTGCTTCGCTCTCAAATTTGAGCGTGCCTAGAGCGCGTGATTCGATCGTCACGCTTTGCGCTCTGTTCTGTGTGGATCTCGCACTTCGCGCTCGGTCTTATATTCTTCGCATACATTTAAGTTTATTTCTTTGTAATTTGATACTGAAGCTCAAGTCAATTTTATAATATTGTAGATGTGAATTACATTTTCTCAAAGTTACTAAATTTGTTTTTTATTTCAAATGAAAAAGGAAAATCAATTTCCTTAAGGCTCTATCAGCCTTAAGGAACACATTCTCATTATGACACTAACGCTTCGCGCTCGATTTTCTGCATACATTTCTGTTACTTTCTAATAAATTACATAATTAAAAAATTTATTTTCTTTATATGTAGGGGAGAAGCGGCGAAATTGGCGCACCTAATAGAAAGTGCGGGTTTAAAAAGAAAGTATATGACTAAGAATTATGAAAAAATATTTATTTAATAGCTGGATATCTTTTCTATACTTTCCAATGGATAAAGATTGCATTGAAAATTATTAAAGCAGGTTTTTATTCAGATTTCCGAAGGACTGCACCTGCGTCAATTTACCCGCCATGTCGGGTAAATTGACGCACTAATATTATAATCTTCTCTTGCCACGTATTAGTTATATTTTCATAGATTTAGAATTACATTTCAGTAGCAAAGGTTGATGAAAAGAGGTAGTTATAATTTGAAACTAAATTTGAGATAGTATATCAAGATATGTGAAGTTTTTTATACCTTTATTCACATAAACCAGCCAAAGTTAAAATATATTTTATATTTGTACAATAAAATACTGACAATTGTGGATATTTAAGTGAATATTCAAATTGAAATCATTTTCATAGATAATTATTTGAATTTGTAATCAGAAGTATATACAATTATTAACTTTAGAAGACTTATAAATAATAGAAACAATCAATCAAAAATACAAATTTTTTACTTACATTGCTTTCACATTTTAAAATCGAGAATACTTTCAAAACACTGTCAGACTGTAAATTAATTATTAAAAATCGCTTTTAAAATGCCTTAATACCTCAAACTTAAAAAAAAAATTTAACCACTCATTGTTCAAATGAATATAACCTTACAAAGTCGTTACATCAGTTTTGCGAACCACATTACCTCCCATGTCACAAAAAATCGTAAGAAAAAGATTAGCAGAAAAGTCCAGCAACATTCAAATGTATATATCTATATATTAATAATTGTGTACTTACTATCTTCTTTATATTTTCAATCATAAACATCCGAGCACCTGACTTCAGTCACCGGTTTCCAGAAACGCAACACGTGTGCCAACTTCGCCTCTGATTTGAATCTCGTATGCGCTAATTTTGCCGCAAGTGTATCGTTCATTAATTAAATACTTTTTACGTAAAATGCTTATTTTTTCATACAAATATTCTATCCTAATCGTAAGATTAAATATCAAAGATTATAAAATCGTTGCATTAATCTCATTCACCTTGAATTACTATTATTTAACGATTTAACTCAATGGCTTCGAACATAACCATTATGCCAAAAAACGATTAATCGCAATAAAACTGTATTAAGCAATTAGATTTTTATAATTTTTTCTATCAAATACATATCATACAAGAATGCACACGATAGAACTATTTTTATTTTTTGTTATGTTATCATTTTCTGAAAAATAGGGTGCGCCAATTTAGACGACGCGCCAATTTCGCCGCTTCTCCCCTACTTGCAATTTTGAACGTTCATTAAGCGATGACAAATATTTTTTTTTCGAAACAAATTTAATTATTATGTTTATATTTAGAGCCTTTCAAATATATAATCTGCTATTAAATATATGCTACTTTTAATTAAATGGAGAACAAACCAATCATTCATTTGAAAAAAAAAAAAATTTCGTTCTTCAATAAACGTTTAAAACTGCACTGAGAAAACAGTTTCTTTGATATACGGGCAAAGAAAAAATTTCTTTAAATTAAAGAAAGTTTTGTTAATTGAAAAAAATTTTCTTTGATCCGAAAGAATAGATTTTTTTTGAAATTTTTTTGAATCAACAAAACTTTTTTCAATTCAAAGAAATTCTTTCTTTGACCGTATATCAAAGAAACTGTTTTCTGGGTATGTGAGTACATATTTTCTTCCAAGTATCTCTAAAAGGAATAACAATCGTAGACTTTAATTAAGCAAACGATTTTGCATTTCAGCGCTTATTTCGTATTTCACATATTTTGGTAAAAAATGGATTTCTTGATTTTCCATAGCGTTTTTAAAATTATACGTAAAATATACATCCTGTTGAAAGATGTCCTACTGAGAATTTGTAGACCTCATTTGGGCAAATAATTTTCCATATCAACGTTTTTTTCATATGTCGCATATTTTGCTTAAACAATGGAATTTTTGAATTTTAATCTTATTTTTGTAAATTAACATGAAAAATATACGTCTTATTAGAAACTATGTGACACCAAATTTGTAGATCTTATTGAAATGAATAATTTTGAAAACGTACGTTTTATTCGTATCTCACATATTATTATTAAAAAATTTAATTTTGGATTTTCAATAGTATTTTTTTAAATTGAAACGAAAAATATACATTTTATCAGGAACTATCTCAAACAAAATTTGGAGACCTTATTGAAGTAATCAATTTTTCATTCTTAAGTTTTTTTCGTATTTTACATACTATGGTTAAAAACTTGAATTTTCGATTTTCAATATTATTTTTTTAAATCAATAAGAAAAATATATATTTTATAAAGAAATGTAACGATTCAAATGTGTAGATCTTGTTTTAGTAAACGATTCTCTAAGATATCGTTTATTCATATATCGTATAATTTAACTGCGAAATGGAATTTAAATATTGGCTTTTTTCAAGTTTTAACATACTATAACTTTCTTAATTTTACTTTAATTGAAAAATATTATGGGGATAATTACTAGGATGGTGAGAGTGTAAAAAAATAATGAACTCTTACTTTTGATAGGCTACGATTTCAATCCACTAATTTGTGTTTCGGGTTTAGCAATCAGTTATTCAGTTTGATACATTAAGTATCACTTTAGAGAATTTTCTATTTTTAATGTTCAGTCTAAAATCAAAAATGGGATTTTATGCTTGCATATTTATTTTCGAAAGTACTACAAACATCTATGTCGATGATGTTTTAAAAATAGCTAGGATCGTTTGTAACTCTCACGTTTTCTCTTATCTCATTTGCCTTTGAGAAATTGGTTTATTATTGCACTTGAGTAAAAGTGCCATTCAATTTTGTCAAAGTGTTCAGAAGCACTTTTTTGGACGCATGAAAATAAACTGCAGGAAAGAATTTCGACCTGAGAACACGTTTCGAAAATCAAGTTTCATGGATTACTTTTGTTTTCATATAATTTTGGTATTTTTCTTTTTCTTTCATATCTTTTGGAAAAAATTAAAAAGTTTTTATACATTCTTTGTTTATATTTAACTCTTGATATATAGGTATACAAATATACACGTTTAAAGTGTTGCATGTGTCGCGTGTGGCCAATTTCGTATTATGTTTGGACGCTGGACTTAATTAACAATAGAAATACACAATGAGGAAAATGACATTAGTTTAATTAGAGACTAATGAGCCCTGACTGCATTAATTACTGCATAAGATACGTTTGTGGCCAAACAGCGGACGTAATTAGTATGCTGAGTAGTGAACCTTGGAGCTGTATTTATTCTTTGATGTATGTAATATTGCATTCTCAGATTGCACTCCTATTATCACGTGTCTGTTACTTGTGACTATATACATCATTAGAAATAAAATATTCGATATTTTTCCATAGATTTGTTGAATTTATGGCCATTAAATTCATCACGAACAATTATAGTAAAAGCATTACACATTTGCTATAATTTCGCATCCTAAATGACGGGTAAAACTTTGAGTAATAAAAATTATTATTGGAGATAAACTTTTACGGCATAAACATGACAACATGTGTTTCAGAAATACCGATGATATCAATCATATATTTATAGACCTGCTTTTTTATCTTTCGATAACTCCGAAAGTGCAAGATAAATTGATATTTTTCCTTGCTTTGTAGTTACTTATAAACCGCATAGTTTACGAGTTCCTAAGTTTGTATACACCTATGAAGAACTCCAAAAATAATTTTTAGGCAATATATATATAATATATAGAGCTTCCCAAAACTCCTGGGATCTGGGGTGCATTTGGAGGGTAGATTGCTTTTCAGAAAATAAGTTGAGAATCCTCAGAAATGCTTTTAGATGCTTTTTGGAGCACCATGTTTTTATATTATTTCCGGTTTCATGTAATTTATCTGCCAGTATCTATAAGAATCTATTATTTGTCTGAAATTCAAATTCAAATTTTCTGCTTATTAAACTTTTAGGATCAATTAAGGGCATGTGATACTTAGTAAATTAGCAAATTTTATTGATTTTAGGTTTCTACATGTTTGTGTCCAAAATACATAAAATTTTGTTTTGAAAATTTGAGAAAAGGTAGAGAAGATACAAATGGACTTAGATAGACTACTTTTGGTTTAAAAAATGGAAAAAAGTTCAATTTCAGCAAAATTTATCGAAACATTATTTTTATTGTTAAAACTAAGAGTATCCTTTCTACTTCCGTTTTCATTTTCTCTATCATTTTTCTAATTTTGAAAACAAATTTTTATGTTTTTTGGATATAAACTTGTATTAGAAACTGAGGAAAGTTTTTTACATAAACTTACTTCTTTTCTTAAGTATCACATGCCCTTAAGGAAGTTCATGTTGTTATTCAATAAATAATATTATAGAAAAACGTTCGCGTTGCCGGGAAAAAATTAAAAAATGTATTTTTTAGTCAAAATAACCGTAGGTCAAAGTTCAATGCAGTTTTTTCCAAGTTAACACTTTAAAAATGATTAGATTTTAAGGAATAATGGCTGATTTTCTTCTTTTAACAATTTTAATAGACTCCACCGTCTCAAATTTTTAAATCAATCTCTCATTTTCTAACTACAGCTATTTGTTTATGAAACTCATTCAATTTTTCAAATTTTTTTATTAGCAGTTAGAAAATGAAAGACTAGTAAAAAATTGTGAGATAATGGAGTTTTATAAAGATATTAAAAAAATAAAATAAGCCATTATTCCTTAAAATCAAATTATTTTTAAAAAGAAAACTTGGAAAAACTGCATTTTTTTTATAACTTACAGTAATTGTCATAAAAAAGGCATTTTTCATATTTTTAATTTTTTTCCCGATGAAATGAACATTTTTCTCTTAGAATATGTAATTCAATGTAAGCTCAAACAATCTTTAAAGTCGTAATTAATAATTAAGTATTTCAGATGGTTTATCCTAGCCACGGTCGAACCTCCCTAATTTGTTGAATCTTTTTATTATAAAAGTTAGAATCATCTGATTTTAATAAAAAGTTCTTATTTAACTAGAATATAATAATCATTTCATTTTGAAAAAAAATTATTTTTCATAACTGTATGTAAATACAGAAGTCTAAAAAATTATTTATTATCAATTATCAATATTTACCATATTGAATGGCAGCTCAAAAAGTTTTCTTTAATATAATGATAAGCCAAAAAAATCAAAGTAAAAAAATTGAATTTTTGGTCGTGCGGAAAAATTTGTCATTTTTATTAAAAGAATCACCAGATACCATCTGAATTAAAATTTATCATGACACGGTGTGCGATCGATTGTGATATGTTTTCAATAATTCGACTTTTATAAGACATTTAAACGAGAAAATTATACAATATTCCAACTGCTTCGAACATTTATGTGATGATCACATCGAGAATTTTAGTATTCAATCTGTTCATGAATTTTAAAACACACTTGTAATTTATTAGAAACTTTGGCACACTAAGTGACCAATTTTCGACTAATTTTTGGAGAGAGAGATTCCTTTATTGAATTGCCGCTCCTGTCCCCACAAAACCGATATCTCGAATCGTAATTAGATATTTATTAAAGTGGGTCGCTGAATTCAATTTTTTACATTGATTTTTTGGCTCGTCATTATATTAAAAAAACCTTTTCTAGCTGTCACTCAATATGGTAAATATTGATAATAAATAATTGTTTAAACTTCTGTATCTACATACAGTTATTAAAATATTTTTTTTCAAAAATAATTGACTATATATTATTTAAACAAAGAAGAAGTTCCTACCTCAAACTCTTGAATGTTTCTTTTTGGTATTTTTTAAACAAATAATTATTCAAGTCACTAATTACAAAAAAAAAAATTTCAATTTACAAACCAATCTTTATACCATTTTATCATTTGATCTTTATTTCCATCCAAACAAAATCTTCCACCATAGAAAAATTGTATTTTATTTAAATAAATGTTATTTATATTGAGTAAAAAGTGTTTTTCAAGATGAATAAAAAAGATATTTAAAATAAATCAACTTCTTATCTAACAAAAATAAGATTAATTTAAATTTCACTTATTCTCTGAGTGTTGCTATAATCTGTGGAAATCACATAAGTAATTCATTGAATAATAATATTTTGAAGATAATTAGCAACACGTCTGCCTGTGTATCATATTGAATGTCACTATAATACCTTGCATTGTACAGAAGCAGGGAAATTGTGGCGCTTTTTCTACGTATGGATAACGTGTTTGTATTCCATTAATGTCAGCTATCAAGCCCTCTGGTTTTATTAAAACCAAAGTGTACATTTACTACCTTTCCTATTACAGTTTAAATATTTGTTTAGGCATTATGGATATAAAAAACTACTTTAATTGGTAACAATTATTTGATGACTGCAAATTACCGATAAAAAGATAAACTTCCAAGTTATAAATGAATTTATATTTATGAACTATGTTTTTCAACCCACTCTCTTTACATTATGGTTGTGACATTTCAGGACAGCAAGGGAGCCAGGAATAAAAGATGGGGAACTATTGGCTGAACGTGGCCCTTGTCAGGATTATTCTTCCTGTCGTTCTTGCTGGATGTAAGTTTTTATTGTTTCATTTTAATGAAGTCACGAAAAAGTAGTAAAAATGGCAATAATAGTATATAGATACATGGACAGAAGCTACTCTTGATTGATTTAATTTTCCTAATTTTTAATTTAGCAGTGATTAAAATATTTTTGTAGAAATAAAGTTCTGCTTTAATAAGCATTCCATTGACTGACTTTTTTATATCATATTTTAAGCTGTCTATTCGTTATGAATGTGCAAATTCAGCAACGTAGGTAGTAATATAAATCACCCGGTGTATTCATTTACTTAACTTGAATTAGAAGTGCTGATTTAATATTGTAACAATTATAATTAGTATTTAATTACTTTAATCAAAATTATAGCGAGAATCGTCGGGTGACTTCAACAGATTAAAAATATCCGCTGATCATTCAAGAGTTACCATTCAGAGAATATCAGAAAGCGAGAAATACTTGCAGAATATGTCAGCCACATCTTCTTTATTAATGATTTAGTCTGCGCATTCATCATGAATGAGAAGAAATTATTCTTATAAATAAAACGTATAGAATTTTTATTAATAGCAATGAAAATTCAAAAACTAAATTTCAATGGGAAACAATTTTTCGACATTTATGTTTAAATGTATTAATAGCACAAGTTAATAGATACATAAAATTAAAAATATAATTGTTTTCTTTTTCTCTACTTTTTAAAGTTAGACAAGCTACTTAAGTTAATCCACCTTCGTCTCAACAGAATACGAAATATTGAGAGCCCTATCTAAAATTAGATGAGCGCCAGTTGTTCGTATCGTGAGAACTCGTTTCGTATTTCTGCGAACAGAAGATTGTTACAAGAGTCCATGTAACATTTGAAGAATTTTAAAATAACTTTCACAATCTAACTTGGTAACACATTAACCACAAGAACGTTTGTTATTAATAAAATAGTCTCAAGTATAAAAACTTTAAGTTCTATTTAAAAAAATGAACAAAGTTATATGAATGAAATTCATCCCTGCTGGAAGTAAAAAGATAGAAATCTTATCCTTTTGAATCTTTATTATAGAAAAAGGTAGAGATAATATATCCTATTCTATCTCTTTTTCATTCTAAATTCACGTCTATCTTTTCTAATAACTACTTTTCTATCCATTCCAATCCTTTATTTATCATCCTTAATCTTTTTCTATCTCATTCTATCCTATTATGCTTAATTTATCAAGGTCAATATTTTTTATCTCTATGTAAATCGAACTTCACGTCTATCTTTTTCAATCTTCCATTCTCAATCTCATCCTATGCTTTATTTATCTACGTGAATCTTTTTCTATGTCTTTGTCAATCTAAATTCACATCTATCTTTTTTGATCTCCCCTTTTCTATCTCATTCTATCCTTTATTTATTTAGGTGAATCTTTTTCTATCTTCTTGTTAATGTAGGTCTAATCAACTGATCTCTATCTCATCCATTCCTTCATCAATCCACCTTAATATTTTTCTATCTCTTCCTCAATCTAAATTCACGTCTATCTTTTTCAATCTCCCCTTTTCTATCTCATTCTATTCTAAATCTATGGACGTCAATCTTTTTCTATCTCTTTGTTAATCTTAATTCACGTCAATCTTTTTTGATCTCCCCTTTTTTATATCATTCTATTCTAAATCTATGGACGTCAATATTTTTCTATCTCTTTGTTAATCTTAATTCACGTCAATCTTTTTTGATCTCCCCTTTTCTCTCTCATTCTATCCTTTATCTATTCAGGTGAATCTTTTTCTATCTTCTTGTTAATCTAGGTCTAATCGCCCGATCTCTATCTCATCCAATCCTTCATCAATCCACCTCAATCTTTTTCTATCTCTTCCTCAATCTAAATTCACGTCTATCTTTTCCAATCACCTTGATCTCTATCTCATCCAATCCTTCATCAATTCACCTCAATCTTTTTCTATCTCTTTGTTAATCTTAATTCACGTCTATCTTCTTCAGTATCCGCTTTTCTATCTCATTCTATCCTTTATCTATTCTGGTGAATGTTTTTCTATCTTCTTCTTAATCTAGGTCTATGGCTATCTTTTCCAATCACCTGATCTCTATCTCATCCAATCCTTCATCAAACCACCTTCATCTTTTTCTATCTCTTTGTTAATCTTAATTCACGTCAACCTTCTTCAATATCCACTTTTCTATCTCATTCTATCCTTCACCTATCAACGTCAATCTTTTTCTATCTTCTAGCCAATCTAGTCGATGCCTGTCTCTCCCTATTACAAATAAAATCTCTTTCTATCTCTCATTATCTCTCCTTACAACAAAAGAAGATCAGTCCACTACTAAGATATTTTATATTTTTTTTCCATAAGGGTGATTATATTTTATGGCTAATGAATTAATAGTTTTCCCCTATGTAAAATGGACACAATACAAACACAATTTCGTGGTAAGAATAGATACTGAGGGATATAGAGAGAGATTAAAATTTGCACTATGGGGGGATAAATGAGGGACAGGAAAAGATACAAGTGGCCAATCACGAAAGATAGAGAAAAAGATAGATACTACTTCAGTCGGTGGATAGACTATGACATAGGCATAGGGATAGAAACAGATAGATATTCCCGGTCACTCTGGATAAGTGCGGAGATAGAAAAAGATAGAGTTTTGGGGATGCAAAGTGATGGGTTGGGAGAGATAGAAATGTTCTATCTTTCCCAATCCCCCAGTTCCTATCTTTTTCAATCTTTTTACTTCCAGCACGGAAAGAATGTGTAGCTGTCACAAGGATTTTTTAGGTTATATCAGCCATATTTCTTTGTATCAGCTCCGCATTTTTTGCGTGTAAAAATTCTAATCCTTAATCTGAGTGTACACCGAAAAAATAAGTTCATCAAAATTTCTTTAACTAGTCAACCACTTTTGGATAGGGCACTATATTTTTTAAATTTCCAGCACTTTTAAGTAAAAAGTCATAAACTTTGTCGAAAAATCGAAAAAAGTTATAGAAATTGCCAAGAACTAGTACAATAATAGCAGTTTTCCAATTTTTATTGAATAGTTCTTGATAAAGTTATGAAAAAGTATCTAACTTTCAGAAAATGTTCTCCAAATTTGAAAAGTTCTGGAATGAAATAATCTTCTCACACAGAAATGAATAAGTATGATACGAGTTAACGAAAGAGTCTTTGACTGTTCGCTAAAGTTTCTCGAACTGCCTGACGCACCACGTTGCGCAGTTGTTAATGTGTGATAGAGTTCAGGTTTTATTTTGATGGAAATCATAATTTTCGATAGCGGCGCTGCTTAGTTGCTTAGGAATAAAATGCATTATACGTTAGGTTGTTAGGCGTTCGAATCCCGCAGCGGCGGATGTAATTTTTAAGAAGCGTTATAAATGCGTACGATGACATGTATATATAGTGAATATGAGTTTGGTTGTAAATGATTGTCCATAAATAAAATAAAATTAAGTTTACACTACCGGTCAGAATTGTGGGACCACCTGTTTTTCGATGATTGCTTAAATTATCTTAATTTCAATTATGTGAGTGATAAAATTTGTACTCTTAATAATGTGAAAGCCATCAAAATTATCTTTAAAATTAGTCTGGAATGAAGTCGTTTCGTTAAATTTTCAAGAAGTTATTGCAAAAAAAGTCCAAATTTCAATGTTTTCTTAAATTTTAAATAACTTTCAAAAAAATGAATATTTTCTAATGCTCTTAGGCTCATTTTAAAGCTAAGATTCTACAAAATCGCAGTAAATTGTCATTATAAATCTATAATTTTTTTCTTACATAATGCAAAGAGTTGAAATTGTAACAAGAAGGTAGGGAAATTTCGAAAACATTTCATCTGTAGGTAAATCATAATAAAGATCATATGTATATATATTTTAAGGGAATTCGATACAAAATTCTTGATTATATGTTTTATATATCTTATAAAAATGTTTTTTTCAGCAAAAGCAATATTGGAATTTTTCAAACTTTTTTATTTGAACGTTAACCTTGAGCAGTATGGAAGAAAAAAATTACACATCAATTCCAAGATATTTGTTCGATTTTGTAAAAATTTAGCTTTAAAATTAGTCTAAGAAGATTACAAAATGTTGGTTATTTCGAAAGTTAGTTAAAATTTAAGAAAGCATTGAAATTTTGACTTTTTCTGCAATAACTTCTTAAAAAATTATCAAAACGAATTCATGCTGGGCTCATCTTATGATGAATTTTGATAGCTTTGAATTTAATGAAGAGAACAAATTTTTTCACTCACATAATTCAAATTAGAATAATTTAAGCAATTATCGAAAAACAGGTGGTCCCACAATTCTGACCGGTACTGTAAGTAATAAATAAAACGGTTAGGAAATAATCCACGTAAATTTTTCTTTTAGGAAACGCAAGTTCGCTAAATTTTCATCAACAGTTAATGAAAGTTTCTTGAACTGGCTTCGAAACTTTAGTTTGCGAGTTTTATAAAAACTCTAGAACTCTGTCGTCAAATTTCCTTCGAGAGTCAACGAAAGTTTCTTGAACTATCTTCGCCCTATTGAAAAACTTGACTTCAAAAATGATGTCAAAAACAACATGAAAAAAGTTGTTAAAAACGTGATAAAGAATCACGTAAAGAAGTACGTCAAAAACAACGTCAAAAAGAACATTAAAAACGTTGTCATGAATTGGGACAGTTTTTGACGTCGTTTTTGACATCATTGTTGACATCGTTTCTGACTTGATTTTTGACCTAATTTTTTTTTAAATACAAACAGGACCGTAAATATTTTTACCACTTTTGCACGAACGTACTATTTATTATGACTATAACTAGAATATTAAGGAATGTTAAGGAGACTTGTGATTGCGGAAAATAAATACTTTTCCATACCTTTTAACTGAGGTATGTTAAGTTGACGTAACCACATCGTCCAATCGAGTCCCCACCTATATCAGAATTAAAGGCTCATTTAAGGCTAATTTAATGCCATATTGCTGAATTTAATGCTCCATTATTTTTTAAAAAAACAATGGGTTCCGCTGGCTTAACGTTAAGTTGACGTAACCACACGTTAAAATAACATTTAAACAAGTTAAGGCCTATACCAGAATTGAAGGCTCATTTAGGGCTCTCGAAATACCCCATTGCTCAATTTAATGCTCCATTATTTTTTGAAAAAACAATGGGTTCCGTTGGCTTAACGTTAAGTTGACGTAACCACACGTTAAAATAACATTTAAGCAAGTTAAGGCCTATACCAGAATTGAAGGCTCATTTAGGGCTCTTTGAATATCCCATCCAAAGTTCCAATTTTATTTGTTTAAACAACTTATGTTAAAAACGGCTCCTTGAGAAATTGACTGTTTAGATCGATTTCGTAAAGACAGTCATATATGTTCCGTATATCTCATGTTTTATTTCCTCATATTGTTTGTAATAAAAGTATCAACAATATGCTCTCAAAAAACTAGAAGCATATTTATATATATGTTATATATGGTTATAGAAATAATGCTTTTACGGAGGTCCGATCAGCTGGCACCTCCACTAAGTAATATCACTATTTACTTTATGCTACATTTTTGGGCTAATTACGGGCTAATTTTGGGCGGTAATGCCGATTTTTGGGCATTTGTATTTTTATCAAAAAACCAAATTTTAGGTGGCAAGATGCTGACTGACCGATCAGCTAGCACCTCCAGTACATAAAAACCTTAAAGTTTAAAAAACTGACTATACCCGAATTTCGGTCTATTTTCGGGCTCTTGAAATACACCAAAATCAATTTCTAAAAAACAACCCCTATCACTTACAAGCAACCCTTAATTTAAAAAAATACATTTTCGGTGGTATAAACTAGCCTAAAATTACGGGCTATTTTCGGGCTTTTCAGATACACAAGAATCATTTATGAAAAAGCAACCCCTATCATCGAAAGTTAAGTTAAGGGTTGGAGCCCAAAAATCGATATGGACATTTTTGAGTAGCCCGAAAATCAGAAAGTATTCCTAGACCATAAAATTCCCAAAAAGATGATTTTTAGTCAAAGTCGTGTCACCATGGCCATGCAGGAGTGCATTTTGATGTTAAGGGTTGGAGCCCAAAAATCGATATAGACCTTTCTAAAGAGCCCGAAAATAGCCCAGTATTCTCGAATAGTTTTTACATTCTCATCATGAATGAGAAGGTATTGGTTTTATGTGAAAAATGACTTTCGAAATTTTCATCAAATCTTTACGTTTTGAGACCCCCTGAGTCAGAAAAAATGGTTTTTACGAAAATGTCTGTCTGTCTGTCTGTATGTAAGTCGTGTGCGGCATAACTCTCGATAGAATAATCAGATTGAATTGAGCTTTGGGACACTTTATCGGACCCGAAAAAGTAAGGACAAGTTCGTTAACCAGCCATATCCAATCAAAATTGAGGGATTGAGCACTACTTTTGTGTTTTTGAAAATAAGTTTTTGAAAAAATCAAAAATTTCAATACTGGTTTTTGATAGTGCTCATAAATCTCTACAAATTATCCTGATAACATTTTTTTATTAAATCAAAATTAGAAATGTTACAGCATATTCAAATTCGAAAAAAGTCAATATCAAAATTCCATTTTCCAGTTAAATTATACGAGATACCAAAAAACGTTATGATACAATATTATTTTCTACATAAAGTCCTACAAATTTAAATTGTAACATTTTTTCGTAAGATGCATATTTTTCTTTTTAATGAAAAAAAAACTATTGAAAATCCAAAATTCAATTTTTTAACAATGATATTCGAAATACGAAAAAAACGTAAGAATACAAAGTTGTTTGTTTCAAAAAGATCTACAAATTTCGTCTCACACAGTTTCTGATAAAACATATATTTTTCGTTTCAATTCCAAAAAATACGATTAAAATTCAAAAATTCCATTTTTTAGACAAAATATGTGAGATACAAAAAAAAAACTTTGAGATGAAAATTGTTTGGATAAATAAGGTCTACACATTCTTATGGATAAATTTTTCGACAGTATGTATATTTTATGTTTTGTTTTTTAATATTAAATAAATTCGATTTTTTTCACCAAAATATGTGATACGAAATAAGCGTTGTTCTGCAAAATTATTTCCTTAAATAAAGTCTACGATTGTTTTTCCTTTTTAAAAGATTTGGAAGAAAATAAATTTATCAATAATCATGTAATTTATTAAAAAGTTACAAAAATGCATACAGAAAATCGAGCGCGAAGCGCGAGTGTCATGATGAGAATGTGTTCCTTAAGGCCGATAGAGCCTTAAGTAAATTGAATTTCCTGTTTCACTTAAACTGAAAAAGAAATTTAGTGAATTTGAGAAAATGACTAATTTACATCATCTTTAATATCATTAAATTGGTTTGAGCTTCATTATTAAATTATAAGAAATAAACTTAAACGTATGCGAAGAGCACAAGAACGAGCGCGAAGCGCGAGGTCCAGAAAGAACGGAGCGCGAAGCGCGACGATCAAATCGCGCGCGATAGGCGCGCTCAAACTTGCGAGCGAAGTGCGCAATGAGAATGTGCCCGCGAAGCGGGCAGATTTTTTTTGTTCAAAATGTTTTTTCGAAATTGATTTTGGGGTATTTCAAGAGCCCGAAAATAGCCCAAAATTCGGTTATAGTCAGTTTTTCAAATTTTAAGGTTTTTATGGGTAGGTATACATTGTACCATAGTTTTAGTTGCCCAAAGTTTCAATTGCCCATAAAATCACCAGAAGTCCCTATATTTGAAAAGCAGTGTTTGACGAAGATTATGAAAGGAATGCGTTGGCAAAAATTGCAAGTATATATCAAATATAGGCGGTAGAGAGCGCGTTCGGGAAATGTACAGTAATCCTGCATCTTGCAATCCTCGCAGTTTTTGCCAACACATTCCTTTCATAATCTTCGTCTAACACTGCTTTTCAAATATAGTGACGTCTGGTGATTTTATGGGCAATTGAAACTTTGGGCAACTAAAACTATGGTACAATGTATACATACCGTTTTTATGTACTGGAGGTGCCAGCTGATCGGACCTCCGTAAAAGCATTATTTGTATAACCATATATAACATATATATAAATATGCTTCTAGTTGTTTGAGAGCATATTGTTGAAACTTTTATTACAAACAATATGAGAAAATAAAACATGAGATATACGGAACATATATGATTGTCTTTACAAAATCGATCTAAACAGTCAATTTCTCAAGGAGCCGTTTTTAACATAAGTTGTTTAAACAAATAAAATTGGAACTTTGAATGGGATATTCAAAGAGCCCTAAATGAGCCTTAAATTCTGTTAAAGGTGATTACTTGTTTAACTGTTATTTAAACCTGTGATTACGTCAACTTATCGTTAAGCCAACGGAACCCATTGTTTTTTTAAAAAATAATGGAGCATTAAATTGAGCAATGGGGTATTTCGAGAGCCCTAAATGAGCCTTCAATTCTGGTATAGACCTTAACTTGTTTAAATGTTATTTTAACGTGTGGTTACGTCAACTTAACGTTAAGCCAGCGGAACCCATTGTTTTTTTTTAAAAATAATGGAGCATTAAATTCAACAATATGGCATTAAATTAGCCTTAAATGAGCCTTTAATTCTGATATAGGTGGGGACTCGATTGGGCGATGTGGTTACGTCAACTTAACATACCTTTTTAACTGTAAACTTATTTTATTTAATATTTGAACTTTATAAAAACTATATCAGTGCATAATAAAAAATTAGGTCAAAAATGAAGTCAAAAACGATGTCAAAAACTGTCCCAATTCATGACAACGTTTTTGATGTAATTTTTTACATCATTCTTTATCACGTTTTTGACGACTTTTTTCATGTTGTTTTTGATATGGTTTTTGAAGTCAAGTTTTTCAATAGGGCGAAACTTTCATACAAGATTGTTATACAAATTCTAGTACTACGTTCTCAGAAATTTAATGAACACTTCAGGATTAATTCTTGAATGTTTTATACTTTTTAAAGAATTGTATATCCAATTTTCAAACGTTGACAATTCTAAATTTTAAGACTTTCTGGCCTGTCCAAAAGTGGTTGACGAGTTAATAAAAATTACTTGAACTTTTTTTTCCATGCAGAAAAAGATACAAGTGGTCAATCACGATAGATAGAGAAAAATATAGATACTACTTCAGTCAGTGGATAGACTAAGGGATAGGAAAAGATATATATTACCAGACATAGGGATAGAAACAGATAGATATTCCCGGTCACTCTGGATAAGTGCGGAGATAGAAAAAGATAGAGTTTTGGGGATGCAAAGTGATGGGTTGGGAGAGATAGAAATGTTCTATATTTCCCAATCCCCCAGTTCCTATCTTTTTCAATCTTTTTACTTCCAGCAGGGATACTACACGGAAAAAAATGTGTAGCTGTTACAGGGATTTTTTAGGTTATATTAGTAATATTTCTTTGTATCAGCTCCGCATTTTTTGCGTGTAAAAATTCTAATCATTAATCTAAGTGTAGCTGATGTTATATTTTCATTCTACTTATAAATTAATAAAGCTAATCAAAATGCAGCTGCAGGTGTTTTCGATGCAGATATCATTCAATATGCAGTTACTTATTAGTAGTCTAAACTTCAGTACCTCGCAAACGTGATAGAATTGTGAGAGTATATGTATCTATTAATTTCACAAACAGCTTCCAAATAAGAAGTGAGCGAATCAATCTGGACACTAGTTATTCCGGTTTCACGATTCCAAAAATATTTAGAATTTAATCATGATGCACAGAGGTCCTAGAACGATACATGTAGGTATATTTTGAGGCTTATACGCGTCTTTTTAACTTCAACTCATAACATTCAAAATATCTTCACTTATAATAATTTAAACTTATTTTAGTATTTCTAAAAAATAATAAAGAAACATTAATAGGAAAATAAATATTTGTATTTTATTTACATGTCAATTTTCTAAGTACAAGATGTGTCCTATGTGAGGACGGTCATGATAAATACAATTTTTTCGTATTTAAAATACTACTTTAGAATCTGGTTTATATAGTGTATACTTCACTTCATAAGCACGTCAAAAAATCCGAGTTTACATTTTATGGGTATTTTTAAAACTTACCCTGATTCGTTCTAAACACTCATTGCCAGTATGAGCCCTATTTCTTGCATACGTTCATGCTGTGATTCCTGAAAAATAATTTTGTATATTTAAATTTGAATGGTATTCAAATTTAAATTATGAAGGTTTTGGAGGAAAAAAGTTATTAATATAGACGTAATTTACTGACCTTAAGATGCTGAGTTATCTCTTTTAAAACATTATTCAAGTTATCATTAATTACTTTTTCTTTCTCTTTGTCACCAGAAAAAATTGCCAGCTTCTTTTCATGCTAGAAAGAAAATTAACAAAAATCAAATATTGCAAATTCATGAAATGTATTAAAGAACAAGTTGAATATTACGATCTGTTACCCAAATTTCACGCAATTCCTTCATTTCACTCTTTAAGCCAGGTATTATTCTAAAAACTTTTTGTTTCAAATTTTCGATTTCATACTCTAAAAGAACTGGATCTTTTGCCGCTCTATTATTTATAACAGCTTCATGTGCACGGTGATATTGTAGGTTTTTAGTAATAATTGTTGATTTTACTGTTGTTTTTGGATCTCTCCTTGAAATTTGCTTCTGCAAGAGAAACAAATTATTCATAAAATAGACATTAAATTTTTTTTATATATGTGAAATTTTTGTTTGGTATGTAATAGACTAGTTGATCATTCCTCTACCACTTTTAAATTCGAAGGACCTGTTTTAGAAACTTTGTTATCGTCGGGAAATCTTTTAGCTGTTAGTGTAGCATAGCCCTTGATTTTGTAATTGATTACTGGATTATATGCACCAGGTGCTGGTGTATCACCTGAGAAAAATTAGTATATATCTTTTTTGAAAACTATGATCATATAATTGCTGAAAGAATAATTGAATGATAATTGATAAAATAATTATTGCGTCTAATGGACTAAATGGAACAAAATAAAAAGTAACTTACTTTTTACATCATTGAATCTTCGAATTTTTGCTCTAGCGAAAGACATCTTAAGGATAACTTCAAATTTTCAACACAATTGTAATTATTACTAGCTTTCTCGGAAAAATTCAATTATTGTATTCGTTTAAAATATTTTGTGGTATTTGGTTCCTGTGACTGTTGAGATGACACTAACAAATAAAATGTAAACCAGCACCGCTAGTTCAAGCAGATCTGTTTATATTTTTGTTATAATATTCAAGGCAATGTAGATTTGAAGGACAAAACTCATTACTTTGGAATATTTGAGATATAGATTTACAGTAATCATTAAATATTTAAAATAACTAATTTGTTGTTAATAATACACAATCAAAAAATATTGAGATCTTTTTTTTCTGCTGATGATAAATCATTCTTTATTTTTCATTGAGTCATGGATTTTAGATGTAAAATTATAATTCATGAGTATGAAAATGTCATTTATTATTTTAAATGCGAACAGGTACAATATGGAGACCAGCTGGGCTATCTCTTGTATACTTGATACTGATGCTGTGTTCTCCGATGATACCAATTCCTACTCACAAGAATATGAAGGGCCACACTGGACGATATCTCAGAGCATGTCTTTGCCTATCATTTCTTATCACACTGACACAGTTTACATTTCAAATAGTTCTTCTAGCACTTCCCCCATACGGACATTTTCTTGAAAACTGTAAGTATAAAAAATAAGAAATTTATTTTATTTTAAAAGCAATTCTTCCATTACACTAGAATAAAAGTAAATTATGTATATTTTCAGGCGAATTTCTAGAAAAGCTTCTCAGGCATGTTGGTTTAGTGAGACTAGATAATGCATCGGTGTTTGAAGTATTTTTCTGGCTAACTCCAGAAATATTAGTTTTACTGACAACATTTTCAGTTTATTATATTTGCCGACGACTTACTTATGAGTCTAAAAGAGATGATGAGGAGAATTCATCGGTACAGCGTATTAAAAAAAAGACTGACGATGGATCTGCAAAGGTTGTTTTTTCGCTTCATTATAATCAGTTATAATGATCTTCAATAACATAATTACTTTGTAAAACTTTAATTTTCAATAATTACTTTCAGATAATAAATTTTCTGGGCGGGATTGGAACATACGTTGTTCTTGCTTCATTATGCTGTACTTCATCATTAAATCCTTCAGTCGAAGGGGCTTTTTACTTTGTAGTCTTTTTGGGTGCAGCTACATGGTGGGCTTGCCACAAAGAATTACTCAAGGGCTTTGCCATAGTCTGCAGACTCCTTATGATCGTCGTGATACTCCATATCACCACTTTATTAACATATCAAAACCAATGGCCCCAGGAATTTGTACCGATCAACAGTACATGGTCACGTTATTTTGCCTTATCCGCTATTTATTCGACAAATTGCACCGATCCCCGTGATGTTGAATATGTTGATGATTCTGATTGGTTTACATATGGATATGTCATTAGGCTCTTCTGGCTTTACTATGTTTTAGCACTGCAAGCACAGTTTCTCTCAAGAAAGCCGGTAAGTTATTTCTTTGCACACATGACTTAATAAGAATTCATGCGCACAGAATACTAAAACTATAACTGAGAAAGAAATAACAAACCTTGACTGAAGTGAATCCAGAGTTACTCATATAATAAGTACAACGTTGAACAATTTATATGACATTTCTTTCAGATACCACAATATTTTCTTTTTAAATTAATTACAATTCTTTTATTAAAAGTCCCAAATGAAATTTCTTGACGCCTATAGAGTTAAAAAGATTCTGTTTTAATAATAATTAAACTTAAAAATCTTTTTCCTTTCCTTGACCATTTTGTTCATTTCCTTATTTCTTGGTTTTACAGGGATTGTAAGACTAATTCTGTCTACTTAAATAATGATTAACACGAAGTCCTCACACTGTGCTTCATCTAATGTGTTTGTTTATACTAAATGACTTAAAATTTGCATGAATTTCTAGCAACTGAAAAACTTTAATATCATCAATAATTGCATTAAAACAATTTAAACTTTAAGGATATTTTGTCGTATAACTCTGAAAAGAAATTAACAATATGTACCTAATCAAGTAACCATGAAAAGTCGATTATTTCAATATTATCTTGCATTAGCTTTTACTAACGAGGCATTGCAGGCTAAAAGAGCTGCACGCTTAAGTGGAAAGCTGGAAAACTTGGACACACCTTTGTCCAGACATGTTTCAATTAGACGAAGAACGCCATCGCAAAGGTGGCAGTCTGCTCGCCGCAAGGCCCGCGTAAGAATTTTATCCTGCATGAGTTTCTAAAATTAATTTTTTTAGATACTTGCATTGCTGTTGTTTCGATGTACATAGTCTTAAACATGATTTTCAAAATTCCAAAAAAGTATGCCTTGTAAATATTCCCTGCATAAATGCATAAGTTTTTTTGTTTTACATAGAATGGAATTGTTTTTAAGCATAATAATTATATTATAAAAAATCTGCCCGCTTCGCGGGCACATTCTCTTCGCGCGCTTCGCGCTCCGATCTTTCTGGACCTCGCGCTTCGCGCTCGGTCTTGTGCTCTTCGCATACATTTAAGTTTATTTCTTATAATTTAATACTGAAGCTCAAACCAATTTTATAATATTAAAGATGATGTGAATTACTCATTTTCTCAAATTCACTAAAATTTCTTTTTCAGTTTAAGTGAAACAGGAAATTCAATTTACTTAAGGCTCTATCGGCCTTAAGGAACACATTCTCATCATGACACTCGCGCTTCGCGCTCGATTTTCTGTATACATTTCAGTAACTTTTTAATAAATTACATGATTAAAATAATTTATTTTCTTCCAAATCTCTCAAAAAGAAAAAATAATCGTAGAGTTTATTTAAGGTAGTACGATCACGAAAATTAGACCTCAGGCTAAAATAGATAATTTTGCTTTCAAGAATAGCAATATTATTTTTGAAGGGCTAATTTGAAAGAGAAAAGATTATTTTTCATGAAAAAAATTTGAAACACAAAAAAATAATGTTATTAATAAATTTCATTTTTGCCCAAACTTATTTTCTTATCGCTTCGAGCCAAATTTTTAAAAATGATGCGATTATAATAAATCACGGTTCATTTTTTTAGGAAAAAGATTCTCTACAACTTGACTGTTTCCGATTTTTGAAAATGAATTCTTTAATGGCTGAAATTATAAAAAAACAATTTTTCAAAACAAAATTTTTATAAACAAATTGCTGTATTTGATAATAATTAATTCAATTTCAAAAATAGGAAACGGTCAAGTTGTAGAGAATCTTTTTTCTAAAAAAATGAACCATAATTTATTAGAATCGCATCATTTTTAAAAATTTGGCTCGAAGCGATAAGAAAATAAGTTTGGGCAAAAATAAAATTTATTAATAACATTATTTTTTTGTGTTTCAATTTTTTTTCATGAAAAATAATCTTTTCTCATTCAAATTGGCCCTTCAATAATAATTTTGCTATTCTTGAAAGCAAAATTATCTATTTTTGTCTGAGGTCTAATTTTCGTGATCGTACTACCTTAAGGAAACGATTCTGCAGAACAACGCTTATTTCGTATCTCACATATTTTGGTGAAAAAAATCGAATTTTTTTAATATTAAAAATCAAAAAATAAAATATACATCCTGTCGAGAAATTTCTTAATAAGAATTTGTAGACCTCATTTAGGGAAATAATTTTTCATTTGAACTTTTTTTATGTATCTCATATATTTTGTCTAAGAAATGGAATTATTGAATTTTAATCGTATTTTTTGGAATTGAAACGAAAAATATATGTTTTTTCATAAACTGTGTAAGACAAAACTTGTAGATCTTTTTGAAACGAACAACTTTGTATTCTTACGTTTTTTTCGTATTTCGAATATTATTGTTAAAAAATTGAATTTTGGATTTTCAATAGATTATTTTTGAATTAAAAAAAAAATATGCATCTTATGAAAAAATGTTACAATTCAAATTTGTAGGTCTTTATTTATTCAATAATATTGTATCATAACGTTTTTTCGTATCTCGTATAATTTAACTGGAAAATGGAATTTTGATATTGACTTTTTCCGAATTTGAATATGCTGTAACATTTCTAATTTTGATTTAATCAAAAAACGTTATCAAGATAATTTTTAGAGATTTATGAGCACTATCTAAAACCAGTATTAAAATTTTTGATTTTTTCAAAAAATTATTTTCAAAAACACAAAAGTAGTGCTCCATCCCTCAATTTTGATTGGATGTGGCTGGTTAACGAACTTGTCCTTACTTTTTCGACTCCGATAAAGTGTACCAAAGCTCAATTCAATCTGATAATTCTATCGAGAGTTATGCCGCACACGACCTACTACAGACAGACAGACAGACAGACACTTTCGTAAAAACCATTTTTTCTGACTCAGGGGGTCTCAAAACGTAAAGATTTGATGAAATTTTCGAAAGTCATTTTTCACATAAAACCAATACCTTCTCATCCATGATGAGAATGTAAAAATCCTTTTGCACATGATTTCCGTTTTCTTCAATGTTATCAAGAAAAAACAAAGCACAGCTTTTCTAACGCTTACACAATAGTATATTTAAAAGAATTTCAGTAAGACATCATCCTAGTAAAAGCATGTCTTAGACCTGATTATTGTTTCTTTCTCATTTTCAATGTCTTGCAGTTTAGTTTTTGTGTTCTTTTAGTACGTGCAGCAAATATTATTTTGTATTTGGATGCCGCTATGTTTAGTTTGCCGTGTTTTAGAGGCAGATTGATGTACAACAGCCATCAACAGCCACGGAGACGACTCCCGTACGTATTAAAGGAACAGCTTTTCTACTCCTTTTTTCCATATCCATATTTCTTGTAAGTGCATGTGCCTTTTTTCAATTAGCCAAAGTCAAAGTCATATTCCGAATCATGGGCATCTGGCCTCAACCGCAGGGTAGGGGATAAATGAATATTCTGTTAATTATTCTCTTCGGTTGTGGTTCCTTAGAATGTCAATATGCTTGTGAGTTACTGATTTGAATTGTAAATAATGAATAATTATTTCAGTCTTAATGTTTATTAAGTCGTGATTGAGTTATTAAAGAATTTATCATATGGGGAAAGGTGGTTGTTCAGAAAATGGTGTGTGAATTGCTAAGAATAAATAAATCACTCTTCACAAGATTCATTTCCATTATCCAAAAATGTAAATATTAAAATAATTAGTGGTCTTTCATATAGGTGTTTTAAATGTTTTATTATAATTATATACTGTATGAACAAGATGGTAAATATACTTGTTGTTATTAGCACTTGTTCATAACATCGTAAATGTAGCTTCTAGTTCATGAAGAAATCTCAGGAAACTATTTTCTTAATTTTATTTTCAACTGATTATAGCTCATGCGTTTCGGGTCAGGGCGTACTGGTCTACTTCAAGATTCCACAGGAAGCGTTATTGTACAAGATGGGCAACAGGATGATAGTATTCAGCTTCAGTCTCTAAGCGAAGGTTTGTTTCTGTCAATGCTTGATTACTTTTTATTCAAAGATGCAAAAATTACACAAACTCTTACTGACACGCAATTAGGAATTCCAGAAGACAAACCTGGTGTTGTGGAGCATGTCATAATGGCAGTTTACTCAGTGTTTCAACTAGTCGTTAATTCATCCTATCTAGCCACGAATATTATAATGATGGTAAGCAAACAGAAAATATACATTTTATTGCTTTTAACATTAAGTTTCGGAAAAGAGGATTGGGATATGAAGAAATATTAATTCGAATTTCAGACTTGGAGTATAATGTACCATAGTTGGACAACTTTTGCTCTACTTATGTGGGCACTTATACTTTGGATGGTCCCGAACAAACGAGCGTCAATGATGAAGTGTTCCCCATTCATCGTTTTCTACGCTACCGTATTATTGTTAATACAATACGTGTACAGCATGAATTTGACCAGTGAAGAATTACCAGATACATTCCATGGAATAACTACATCAGAGATTGGATTTAGCAAACCAGATCAACAAAGTTCTTGGCATCTTATTGTCAAAGTCCGTATAAACTATAAATAAAATGAATATAAGTAGTTAAAATGATCTAGAATTACTTTTTTTTATATGATGCGATTTATTATTTTTCTGCAGTGTATTTTCACATCAATGTTTTGGATTACAATGAGGCAATATACAGCCGAGCGAAAAAAGCAACGAAGATCCTCGGCATTAAAAGACATGGTGGGCCCACTACACATTTCTGTAACGACGGCAACTGCCGCTATGAATCAAGATTCTCCAGAAATAAAAAGCAAATTTATGAAGAACGTCGGAACATTATTAAAAAAATTTATGACAAAATTTTGGATAGCTATAGTAGCTATAATGCTTTTTACCAGTGGAATTACAGGAAGTCGCATGACAGTGTTCCGTATCATATACATGTCACTTTTTCTTTTCTTCGTAATAACTTTCCAAGTAATAATTGATATTTTTACCTAAAATTATGCTATATTTTATGTATGTAGCTTTAAAACAAAATTTTGTTTTTTGAAGATATCTTGGAGAGCGTGGAGAAGAATGATGTATGGATTTTGGATAACAGTAATCGGATATTCTGTTATAATGTTGATACTCGTCTACACATATCAGTTCAAGAATTTTCCAACTTATTGGGAATATATTTATATCAACAAAGGACTGTAAGGGTCAATTTTAATTACTAATTTTATTAATTACGCATAATATATACAATACGAAAATAATCTTAACTACAAATTTCCCTTTGTAGACAAAATGATATTGGGCTGGAAACGTACGAGACCAAAGACCTGTTTGTACGACTCTTAACTCCCACATTTTTTGTCATTATCACTGTTCTTCAAATTCATTATTTTCACAAGGACTTTCTTGATATAACAAATATAGAGAGAGAGTAAGTGGCTTTAAATAAATATATTATAATTAATATGATATGGGCTAGGAAGGTATTTAGTAATCAATATGACTTGTTTTAGAAGAGAAAGTCTTTCAAGGCGGGCAAGTCTTGGATATTCTCCAAGCACAATACCTATCGTTTCACCGACAGAAGTATTTGTTTCTGATAATGATGAAGAATCGGCTGCTTACACTTTAAGACAGTTAAAACGTTAGTAAATAATATATGAGTGTAGTTATCTATAAATCATGAGAATATACTGAACTATTATAATTTTCAGAAATGTCTAAACTAGAGAGAATGGCTTTCTATAGAAAAATAATGAAGCAAATGTACAATTTTTACAACTACGTCTGGTTATTCTTTGAGCTTCACATGCAGAAGATCATCTTTATTTCACTTATATTATTGTGTACAAATGATGTAAGATTATATCAAGTCATACGATTTTACTGGATACAATATTTTCTTATAACACTTATATATTAATTTAACGATTTAATATAATTTCTAACGTTTAGGTATGCGCCATAAACTTTTTCTTCGTACTGGTTCTAGTCATAATAATTAACTTTAGAAGAAATGTGCAAATAATGACGATAAATGTTATAGCTGCTATTATTGCTCTTCTTATGGTCACTAAAATGCTTTATCAAATAGAATACATCCATCATGAAAACTGGGATGTTAATTGTACCGTAAGTTATCAAATTTTTAAAGATTTTTAACTTGAAAATATTTTTAAATTTATACATATAAATTCCTAATTATTTTAGAGAAATTATACGTCAAAGCAAACTGAATTGGCTGGTAATAACACAGTTTATAATATTGCTGAATGGATAGGGATGAAGAAAGCTGGAGCATCTACGTTACCTGATTTATTGAAAGGTTACATAGGCATCATTACCGTAACGACATTAAGAGCGATCATTACTGTTCGTCAATGGTTTTATAGACAAGAAAATGGAGAACCATTAGATACACCTCAGATTATGTTCCCTAAAATAACAAGAGCCGATGCGGATAAAGGAATAGTTCCATGCCTTAAATTTCTCTTCAATTTTGGATTCTATAAGTTTGGAGTTGAATTTTGTCTCATGGGCATTGTGGCACTTATTGGCACGCGATTAGACTTTTATTCCGTCCTTTATAGTATCTGGTTAATCCTACTATTCTCACTAAAACGTAAAGCAGTATCAAGGCTATGGCCATTTTTCAAGACGTTCGTAATTGTATTCTTACCAATTCAATATGCTCTTGTAGTCGCACCGCCCACCTGGTTTTGTATTCGTAAGTCTTATAAAATATATGTATATACTTTTGTAAATTTGAGCCCGTATGTAGCAATTTATCAATTTTTTTCATAAATCAAAAGAGTATCCTTGGAGCGAATCAGAAATGCTAAGACGTTTGCAAGAATGGATGTACTTTCCTGATCCAGATTTTCCTCCAAATCCAAAGAAGCTCATCTGTAAGTATTAAAGTTCAATAAAACTGTAATATCAAAAGATAATATAAAATTAAATTGTTTTTCAGGTGATTTCATTCTTTTACTTATGATCGTTCGCCAAAGCTTGGTATTCCGAATCGAACAGCGCAGTATATCCTCCGGCAAAGAATTTATAGCTGGTCACAATTATTCAGTCTATTCGGATATGGACAAACCAAATTTTGTTAATCCTATTAAGGATTATGTATCCCACATTCATAATTGGTTAGATGTATTCAAACGCGGAAGCCTGATGAGTCTAATGTGGATTACCTTATCCATTATGTTTCTAGCAGGAACTAAGAGAACAAATCTCTTCTCTTTGGGTTACCTAATTGGAGCGTTTGTATTTCTATGGCAGGGAAGTGATTTTTATTTAAGGCCAGTAAAAACCATTCTAAAGTGGTGGAACTTACTTATTGGTTATAATGTTGTCGTGATATTTTCAAAATCATTGCTTCAAGGAGTTGGTTGCGTGCTTATCCAGGAGGTAAATGGCACTGATTAAATTTCTAATATACTTTTTATATGTATACAATAAATTTTCCTTTTAGTTGGAGAACTCGGCTTGTTGGTTAATTCAACTTCTGGGCATTGCATGTTTAAAAAAGTTCCACAGTTCTGCAGCCGATCTTATAATTAATGCCTCTGAATGTGAAGTTCCCAGAGAAGACATTGGCATGGTTTGGGATGGACTGTGCTTCGGATTTCTTTTGATGCAAAAGCGTCTTTTCAAAAGTTACTATTTCTTCCATATAGTAGATGAAACTAAAGCTATGAGTATATTAGCTTCTCGCGGAGGAGAACTACTCGAGGAACTGAATCAGAAGCGCATCATCGAGCAAGAGAATATTGAAAAAGCTGTGTTACAAAAACTCAAGTTCAAAATGGATAAAATCAAAGCAAACCAACGTAAAATTCAAGGACCTAGTTACCGTGAACCTGCAACACACAAAATTGGTAATATTCTACTTCCGACTACAATGTTGATTTTAGAGCCCCGAATTCTTTTAAGTCCCTCCAATTAAAATTTTAAACATCTAGTTACTTGTTTGGAAAAATAGCTAAAGCGTTATGAAGTTGAAATAAAAATTATAACACTTTATGAGTCACCGATGATACTTTGGACATCTTAAACATAATTTTTTACAAGAAAAGTTCCAGAATTCATAACCTTTCTTAAACCACATTTTTCAAGCAAAATTAGATATTAATAATTAGCGTTTTTGTATTTAATGCACACGAAAAAGGAGTGGCACCTTTGGCTAAGACTTCCAGCATGAGTTCATGCGTTTCATCTGGTCACACGCCACCTCAAGGATACCAAACGCCCATAGATGAAGATGAGGATGAACGACTTCCATTAACACCACATGCCGCGTCCCTTTTACAGGCTCCATCCCCCAATTCCGCTGTTATGACAGTGAGTCTCGAAGGTTATCTCGAGCCGACCAGAATTTCATTTGGTTCCCCACCAAGTAGCGAATTAAATCCCCGTGGTCCTTCACCTGATGAAACCTTTCCAGTATTTTCACCTCCTCCTTACGATCAGCCTCCTCCGGATCAACAGATTCTATCGACAAAACAACGTCGTCAATCTAGTTTCATTGGACCTTTTTGGATGAATGCACTTCAGACTCCACGTGCATCCATCGTTTCATCAACTTCACGATCTGGTCGCTCTCACCATACATGTAATTTCCTACCCAAAAAATCATCGTCAGCCTGCTCCAATATCCTGTTCATAAGCTTCTCACGCAACAAATTAGTTTCATTGTTATACGCACCTTGCATTATTTACAATAGTCGTCAGTAGTTGTTTTATCTTCCCTTATTATTTTGTTTAATTCTGAAGAAGCAAATTTTTATACTTCATGTTTTATTGTATCTTCCTTTGTTTTCACACTTCATAAAGACAGTTTCAAATGAAGCTGCTAGTCAGGTCATGCAGGATCGAATTTTGATATTGTTGATTTTTGACGATTTTTTTCTCTTATTTTTTTCTTCTTTGTCAACGATTTTCTTTGATTAGCAAAACTTGTAAGTTTTTGATTTTTTGTATTATACACAAGCTATAATCATCCTTGTGCACTACATTTATCATATATTTAAAATATATTTTAGATTACATGCAGCGGCGCTGACTATCGCTGTCTAGGTATCTTTTTCAACTAAGATGTTCTCTCCTCTGTCTCTTCAGTATCCATCATAAAATTCTGGTCCCTACCTTCTCCATAATATATCTAATGTAATATAATATCTACTTACTATTTACATCTGCAGCTAATTATAACTCCAGTTCAGCTACGACAATATATTTCTTGTCTGTATGTGTGTTTTCATAGATTCATTATATCCGGTACTAGAACGACCGTTGTACAGACATCGCACACCAAGAAGTAACAGAGAGGGTAATTTAGTTTTTATTTACAGCCTCGAAGCTTGGTGATCCGAAAACTCCCTTTAACTCTGGTTTGCTTTTCCAGCACGCTATTAATTTGTAAATAGCTGTACATTTATTATTCCTGAATTAAAGCTATGTAATATTAGTTACAGTATTACAGTACTGCTGTTATTGATTAGATAGTACCTAGTTTCGATTAACCGCCTGCACGTGTACATAAATCCTGATATCCCTTCCTGTTGTAAAAATAACGTTTATTTTTATAACAGTTTAAAATGACTAATTCAAAACTTTTATTTTCCATCAAATTCTATTTTTTAATAAAAGCACGGCTTATTTTATGTTTCTATAGAAAAAAGGGTTCCAGTAAACTATTTACACATGATAAACTCTACACAAAGTGTATACAAGTTAACTCTAAACAGTGAATTTTATACGTGAAGCTTGTAATAAAATCTCTACGTATGAAAATGTGTGAGTTTGAGACTTCATGTAAAGTTAATAATGTGCAGACCTGTTGTGGAACCCAGAAAAAATACTTATTGATGTCTGCATCCAATATAGCTCTATTTGCTGACAGCGCTGTGTATCATTTTATTAACATGGAGAGTATATATATGATAAGGTGATATACGGTCTTGTCGGAAAATAGAGCTATACTGCGTGGAGGCATCGTTTTATAACATTGTTAATCATTTCTTTGTCGAATAGCTATTAGATCTGGTGATTACTACATGTTCGATGACCTCGATGATGACGATGTCACTGATTTGGTTCCTGATAAAGAAGATCTGGATGAAGAAGAACGTCAACTACAACAAGCAAGACGTGGCCGTCGTATGACTGTTTCCGAGGTTCGTATAATATTTGAGTTCTATCTCGGAATTATTAAAGTTCAACATTTCGCGTTATAGCATGAAGTGTTGTTATTCTAATGTTTATAAATAAGCATGACATGTTCGGGTAAAAAAGTTCAAAATTGTCCTATTCTAGGGTAACGTGATTCTTAAAGACTCTAATTTGAAGAGTTTATAGAATCTCGTGGGAGGTAAGGGAATTCAAAATTTTGTTTTGGGTAATGATAAAAGTGTCCGTTTTTATTTTGCTTATATTCGTCCAGATTTTCCTTATAGTGTGCATTCTCATTCATTCTTCCATGTCCCATGCATTAAAAATCTGTTGTCATGAGAATTAGAGAACGAAACAAATATTTCGGACACTATTTTACTACTGAAGACTGAAAGGAATATAAAATGACATCTATGAGTGACCATTACAGCTGGTGACTACCCTGATTAAGACAGACATAGAGATAGCAACGCACGTCGCTTTGTATGGAGGGACACAAAAGGATGCTCTGCGGCTTCGACGTCAAAGTGCACCACTGACTCGCAAGAAATCATCCATGTCTTATCTGAGCGCTCGTTCCGATTCTGAGACTGCCGCGGCCACCGATGTGAGACCCTTTAGCCTGCATGTCATGTCTGCGTCGCGTAAACTCTTCGTTTCTAGTAGTTTTCTTCATTTCTCAATTGGATACTGCTTATCTTCATTCTTCTTTCGCTCCTTTCTGTACAAACTTCTAATCTTGGCTCGAAGTCTATACTATAATTATTTTCAATCAATACCTGCTATATTTTCAAATAACACATTTTAAAGAGGACTTTACAAGCGGTTAATAAATAGCTGTAATTATTTTTTTAGTTCCATAGTAATATTGATCGAAAAATTCACGTAATTCACTTCTTTTATTTCTTTTTTTCTTGCATCACATTATTATTGCTAATTCAATTCATAAACTTTTATGTCTTATTCTACTTTTATTTTGGGAATTAATAATCAGGGAAACGGGCTGCTAGATCTAGCATAAGATCGAGATATTTTGCTAAAAATGCTTTAGTCTTTCAATGTTTCAGTTAAATTATAACTGTTTAACCATTATCACAGTATTAAATTCTTGTATTTAATTTTATCTCAATTTTGCAATGATAAAACTATTCTTCAGGCGCCTGATCGAGCAAGTCTTGATTCGGCCGAGGTGGACCAAGTGAAGAAAGTAATGAAAGATCAAAATTTATCAAGATTACCTGAACCATCTGACGATGAGGATGATGACCGGAATGAAAGGAAAGACGATAAGGAAGAAGAAGAGAAGAAAAATATTTCTTTTTTTACGTACTTCAAGTTCTTATGGGCAATACTAAATAGTAGTATGGTTTCGATGACGAGATACCTCAATCGTTTCTCAAGCGATTATAGATATATCCGTAAAGTACTCGCAAAGGAAAAGAAGATTTTAAAAGTAAGTTGTTATTGGAATTTAAAATTTCTTCGCATTTAAAAAATAAATAATCAATTTATTTTTTTGCTTTCAGGCTAAGCCAGATTTTAGAATGGGGATGCGGCTAGGTATTAATCAAATATGGCAGCCGATACCTATAGTTAAGGATAGGTAAATTATCCATTTTTCTTTTGTCGGTACAGTTGACTGAAACCCACATTTAGAAACAGCCCTATAATACATTAAACTGCTGCTTCAGAATGCATTTTCCCTCTTTCGTAGAGTTTTTAAATGTATGTATTAAAAAAATTAGTGTTACTTGTATTGTCCTCCCTTTGTAAAAATAACAGTGAGTCTTGTCATAAAATAAAAATCAGAGCCAAGCACGGTTGATGCCCAGAAGATGTCAACATTTTTGTTAAGTACAGTATTAAATGTTTTTGAATTGAAAAGTAGATAAAGAGTAGATATGCTTGCGCCCCTTTTTATGCTGAGGTTCCTGAAGCTAGCTGCTAGTAGTTAAATATGCTTGCTCTAACAGATCATCCAATAACGGAAGCTCTGAAGATTCTTCTGATGATGCTGAACCTAGAGTACCAAGAAATGAAGCAGCAAGGTAAGTGCTTAGCTGTTGAATGTTTTTCTTACTTACTAAGAAGTAGCGTAAGAAGCTAAAAGTACTTTTATGATTGAATTTTTTAGAAATATATTTCCATTCTTGTAAGTAAATTTAAAAAAATCAGTTTTTCTGTCGTGAAACTTATTTTTAAAAAAAATGAATTAATCGATGTAACAAGCAGTATTCTAAATTCTTCATGCAAGGGAAAATAGTTGCTATTAGTGAAATTTGTGTTGCTAAAGTGTAAATTTGCCTATGATTATTATAAAGATCTATCACTATTGCTTCTTTATGTAATTTTCTAAAAAAAAGATTGTGAACTGTACCGCACTATAGTAGCAGAATTCTTTAAACGCATTCTTTTATTTCATAATGAATATTTTAAATATAATTTCCTAATTTATGAAAAATTCTATTCGTTACGAATCGAGAATCTCTTAAATCAAGAATTGGATAAACGATGTTTATTTGGGTAACAGTAATATGATGGCAACAAGGTTTCAAAAACGTCTTCGGCGGGTCATCATTCGTAATTCGAAGAGTCAGGAGTAAGTTTCAAACAGGTACACCGCGCTTATACCCGAAAAATCGGAAAATATTTTGTTGCATTGAATTTTAATGATTACTGAGAATAGGTTGCCAAATGCACAGGATATATTGAAAAGGACCTCTTCTCAGTCATATTTTTAAAACTTATTTGAAATTAGAAAAGTAGAAAAAGAGTGGTGTTGTTTGTATCAGGAAGCAGAGTACGCTGACGGTGCCACACATCCGAATCTTGGCGCCGAGTTTGGAGCGAGGATTGGACTTGTCCTCCTCTAGGTACTAATGTCGAATTCCAGACAAGTCGATCGATTTCTAAATTTGCTTCTACGACTTTTGCTGTATAATGCACAATAATTTCACGTCTTCCCACGCATGCGACAACCAACTCTTTTTTCACAAATCTATTACTTATTCAATTTTGGCAATTTATTCTTACGTGATAAATCCAAAACTGACTTTTGCAAACTTGGATATTAAATATATTTTCAGGTTTAAGATTACAAGCGCCTGAATTGGGCTTTTATTATGCTTTTGGAATTTATTTACAATGTTTCGGAGATATGTATGTTGGTTGAAAGTATTCGAAATATATTTTTTTTTTTTAGTTTTTCTATACTACATACAATCAGAAAGTATTAAGATTTAAATGTAATGGATGATAATGATCCAAAATATTCCAGCTAACATATCTCCATCTGTGTGAGATGCTATCGATATACGGTACACATTAATGTAACTTTATTTAACTGTATAACGGTAACATAATTTATAATATCTTAATGGTGTGTTTGACATGACATGAAAGTAATGGTATTAACTACGCACTTTTTTTTAAATGGATAGCTCACTCTATTCTCAAACTGGCCAAGGACAAAAAGAGGAAGTTGAACTTTCTGAAGTCGATCAGCCGCCAATCATTCAATTGGCAGCGTCGATATGGTTTGGTATTCTAGCACATTCAACACTCTTGTGCTATTTCATGGTCTTCCTTCATCAAATCAAGAATGCCTCCATAATTTCAACACCATTGCCATTAATGGTCTTCTTTTGGGGGTCGTTAACCATACCTAGACCATCTAAGACGTTCTGGGTGACTCTAATAGCTTATACCGAGGTAAATCATTAAATAATTTAATAGCGATGGGGCAATTTATAAGTAAATATTTTTTAATAGGCCATAGTGATAGTAAAATGTATTTTCCAACTGGAACTAATCCCATGGAATCAAGCAGCCGCTGGCAATCACCCTCTTTTTGGTCCGAGGATTGTTGGTATTGAACGTAAGCCAAATTATGCTCTGTGGGACTTGTTGCTTCTTCTCATGGTTTTTTTCCACAGGTATGGAACTACCTTTTTACTTTTTTTCTCAAAAATTTAACGTAGCAATGGAAAATAAGAATTTTGGTTAAATAGACAATTTGTTTAACTTTACAATTACTGCAATTAGGTGATTCTGATCAAAAATTTATTTTTCTATATTTATTTACGTCTTAGAGAATAAAAGTTGCAGGACTTTCTATCATTTGTCACATCTATGGAATCTTTATTTTTTAGACTCATGTTGAAGTCATTAGGGCAATGGACTACTCCTTTGAAACCAAGAAAAATAATTCCATCAAGATTAACAAGAGCTACTATAAGGCCGCCAGATAATGGTCAAGGGGAAACATCTACTGAAATGCATGTAGAAAATGAAGAATCGTAAGTATATATTTTTTTTATATTTGTGAAAATGTGAATGGATTCTAATTAAACTGAATATTTTTAGTCGACAGAGCATTGATTTAAAAACTCCAAAAGGCAGATGTTTGAGCATTTATCCAGTAGGTGATTCGGAACAGCCATTTGTATCATCCGACGATAATGAAAGAATTGTTGCTATTCAATCCGAAGAAACTGATCTTCTAGATGAAAAGTTTTCCAAGGTTATGAATATGACGTAAGTTTTATTTAAGAAATTATATTTTTATACTTTTTCATTTCTAAATGATTGTTTATTGTGATTTAAAAATTTTCAGAATTGCTAAATATCTAGAACCTATACGAACATTCTTTAAAAATATTTTGAATCCTGTGGGCAAGGAGAAGACTAATGTTTACGCTTACATGTTTCTCTGTGATTTCTTCAATTTTCTACTATTAATCTTTGGATTTTCTGCATTTGGGGTTAGTAGAAAATTGAGTAGGATATAAAAGATCTAAGGGAATGTAACGAATAATATGTAATATTATTATGATATATTGTTTCAGACACAACAAGGCGATGGTGGTGTTACAGCTTATCTTTCAGAAAATCGAGTACCCATGCCATTCTTACTAATGCTATTGCTTCAGTTTGCACTGATTGTTATAGATAGAGCACTTTTTCTGCGGAAATCTATCCTTGGCAAGCTTATCTTTCAATATTGCCTCATTTTCGGCATCCACATATGGATGTTCTTCGTATTACCTAGTGTAACTGAAAGGTTTGTTGATTAAAGATGTTTCATGTAATATACAATATAATACATTTAAAGTTAAACTTATAATTCTCTAAACATAAAAATCCATAACTCTGTTTACAAAGAAAAAAATAAGAATGTATTTTGAGCGAAATAATTCTGTCTTGTGTTTTGGCGCTTCAAATTTTCTTCATCTTTTACAGGCAATTCAATGAAAAGCTACCACCTCAGATTTGGTATATGGTAAAATGTTTTTATCTTCTTTTGGCAGCCTATCAACTTAGGCTTGGATATCCAACACGTATTTTGGGCAATTTCCTCTGTAAAAAATATACTGTTGTCAACTATGTCCTCTTCAAAGGGTAAGTTTCACGTTTTTCATCAAAATTCACATTTATAAATTCATCATAATCCGTGAGACTATTCAAAATTACTTCACGCATAAATTTTGCCCTAAAATTATTTTATTTTTAGATTTATGTTGGTACCTTTCCTGTTTGAGTTGAGAGCAGTCATGGACTGGATTTGGACAGATACTTCAATGAGTGTAATGGACTGGTTTAAAATGGAAGATATTTATGCCACTATTTATCAAATTAAGGTCCGTATCTAATTCTGCAGTTAATAGCAATGCCAATTTATAGTTGGTTATTTTTCGTAACGTAATTTATAAATATTTTAGTGTATGAGAGGAGTTGAGGATGATTTCCCTCAACCACGTGGTCAGAAGAAGCAGCAAATGAGCAAATATATGGTAGGTGGTGGTGCCCTTTTCGTTATGATAGGACTCATTTGGTTCCCCCTACTATTATTTGCTCTTGGTGGAACAGTAGGCGTATCAAATCTTCCTTATGAAGTCTCTATGAAAATTGGATTTGGGCCTTATGAACCAATTTATTCGATGTCTGCACAAGAATCCTCCATTTTCCAGTATAGTCAAGAAGATTACGAAAGTTTGTGTGATTTATATGCTCGAGACAGATCATCAGTAACATTTCTTGAAAATTACATAAACACCGATATTGCTGCCATTAGACTCAGCGGGTTTTCAAGGAAGTTATGGTCCATTTCCCCCCCTGATAGAGCACGGTCAGTTTAATAGAATATGTTTTACAATACATATCAATATATATATGCTAATCTAACGTTATATTAATTCTTCTTTATTTTTATTTAGATTAAAGGCAGAATTAAAATCAAATAATACTGTAATTGCTCACGTAGAGTGGACAGTGTCCAGAAAGACTGATGCGAAAGATTCTTCTGGAATTACTACTACCGAACGTCATATAAAAATACCTGCTTATGTAGATGGGAAGTTTAACCCAATGAGGCAAACACTTTCAGAAATGTTGGCTGTCGGAAATGACACAAATCCTAACATGAATTCCACAATTACTTTACTTAATGCTTTTCCGAAATTTCTCAAAGTTACGAATAGAATAACTGACGTTGTTCCACAACTCATGAAGTCTCCACATTTATGTAAGTATATATGTAAATTTTAATGCTTTGGTTAAATTCCATATGAATATTTAAAACCCCTGATTTACTTATATGTATTTACATATTTTGATAAATATTTCAGCCTTGCTACAGAATAGGGACGACGAAGATCCAAAAAAAAATAAATATTTGTATCGCAATATTACTCTAAAAATATTATCAACTGATACAGACTGTTGTGCAAAACAACAATGGTGGGTCGTACAAGAAGACGTCAGTGATCCTTTTTATGCTCTTCTCTTGAAAAACATCCCACTAAATGATAAAAAGTATATCATGATGTTTCTTTTCAATGATAAAGCCTTCCCTGAGGGTTTAAGTTTTATTAGTGGATTTGGGTAAGCTTATTGAATTTATTTTTTTTAATTTTTAGCACATATTTGTATTTCTAAACTATGTTTAATGTTGTTTTATAGAATACTGGGGCTGTATACGACTGCAGTAATCGTAATAAGTCAGATGATAAGGAGAGTGGTCAGTGATATTGCTCCAAAGATCATGTTCGATGATCTTCCCTACGTGGACAGAATCCTTCGATTATGTTTAGATATTTATCTAGTACGAGAAAGCGGTGATTTATGTCTCGAAGAAGACCTCTTTGCGAAACTCATTTTCCTTTATAGATCACCAGAGACGTTGATTCGGTACGTTGTCAAACATTTGTATTATATTATTTTTATAAATAAATCTGATTTTATTGCATATCATTATTTATTTGATAATGTAATAATTTTGTAGATGGACAAGACCACCCGAGCCAGGTGATCGTTCTGGAAATGAAGATGAAGACGAAGATGAAATTGATAATGATGACGATGATGAAAATGTTAGGAGGTCCGAACGTGAGGGTGCACGGGAAACGTGATTAGTATAGGATTGCTAAGAAGTAAAAAAAAATAAAGAATTTGAAATTCTTTGCCATCCCAAAGAAAAATGAGGTTTGGAAACCTCTTCTCATTGGCCAAATTGAAATTGCTGAGAAATTTAAATGTCTCTTTGGCTCGATAAAATCGACACCATAATTAGACTGCTTATGAAAACAATGTTAGTGAACAAAGACGCAGCATTGATTGTACGCGCTTTAAAGTCACAAACTATAATTTTTAAAAATTCTTAAACTTAGGCTTTATTTCTATGAATTTGATGTGCGTCATTACTTTTTTTATAGCATGTTTGAATCTCATATTATGATCTTTGAATGCTGAAAAACTGAGTGTAAGTTGTTAAATTATGTTTTTTTCTTGGTTATTAGTGTAATAATTAAAATAAGATGCTTTACCGCAATAGTTTGGAACCTTAAATGGAAAATCAAGAAGGACGTCAGATTGATCTCTTTAAATTTATGCGTAAGGCTCACATTGCATTGTAATCCCAATTAATTATTGTGAACAAAAATATTTCGGTAAGCTTACGTTTTGTATTTGTGTGGGTGCCTCTTAATATTTTAAGTACTTGTATAATTTTACGTGAAATTTGTGATATATTTTTTTAATTTAAACTTGTTAAATCACTAATAACTTTTTAATTTTTAATGTTTATTTCAGATTTTAAAACAATTTACACGGAAAACGACATTTTCATGCGCCTTATATTCTAATACGCTGTTTATGTAATTAATTAATTAAGTTGATCTGGAGTTCTATTTTACTCACAGTTATGAAAGCTAAGAGTTGAAGTTTTTATTCTTAATTTAATATAAAACGCACACATACCTATTGCGCAAAATTTTATATGCTTAATTAATTGTGTCTCGAAATTTCCAAAACTTATTTATTAGTTTGCTTTATCAGATACTGTTTTTTTTGTACATAACAGGTATATTGTACGTACATATTTACATAAAAATGAATAATGTAATTTGTGCATAACTGTCGTGTGCATAGAATTTGTACATTCATCATAATATCTATACGTATAAATTAGAATACATTTTTATTTTGAACTTGTTTTCTTTTTATTACATTTTTACAGATAAAAAAACCTTTTTAATCCATGTATTAATTCAATTGTGAGTATTAAGGGTATGTGATACTTAAGAAAAATAGAAAGTTCATGTGAACAATATAGCCCAGTTTCTACATGTTTGTGTCCAAGATATATAAAATTTTGTTTTCAAAATTTGGGAAATCTACGTCTGTTTTTATCTTCTTCACAATTTCCCAAATTTAAACAAATAAATTTTATGTAATTTGGACACAAACATGTGGAAACCTAAAATTAATAAAATTTGCTAATTTCCTAAATATTACATGCCCTTAAAACTCTGTACTTTTATTTGCATGCTAACAAATTTATATTTGAATATGATTTGAATCATGTGTATATATTTTCATGGATTTTTACGCGCTTGCATAAAGGTGTTTTTATACCTCTTCGTTCGTCGGCTATGGGGCTGCAACTTCATTCATAGAAATTGATTAGCCCATTCTGTTGAATCCTGTTTGATAAGCAACGGAATGGACCAATAAAGTACTATAAAAGAATTTCTCGGGCCGCAACCCCGGGCCTTTGGCCTTTGGGATTTTATTCCTGACCATACCAAAAACATCGATCATGGGGAGAACAACAAACTCACCTGCCAAACAGTTTTAAATTTCAATTATGTTGCGACCGTATTTTATTATGATGCATTAATATTTCATTATGTCAGATGATATAAAGATTTTACTATTAATCATGTGTGATTTTGTTGTTCCCCTCAGTGATCAAGATGTTTTTGGCATGGGTAATAGAAGTGAAAATAAGTGAAAATGTTGTCCGTCAAAAATATAAATTATTATTTTCAGCTAGACTTTACCAGAATTTAAGAAGAAATTTGTTGCTGGTCTGGTTGAAAACAATTTATTATAATGCTTATTAAATTATGTTATAATTATACATTTATACATATATTATAATTATTATGAAGCGAAAATATTTCGCTCCTATAAATTTGAATCATCCCCTTCTCTCCACACGTACTGAGTGCCATCTTTATAGCATTATAGTCTTTTACATATACTTTATTTTGAAAGTTAACCTCCAAACCACATATTGGAAGTTTTTATTTGTAAAATAATAAATTATAATACTAAATATAGAGTAGTGTACAAACTGCTAAAGGTTTATTCACTTTATTACATTTAATTTGAAAGGCAGATATGAGTTTTCTTGAAGACAATAGAAATTGAAGCTCATAGATTTATCTTGACGTTGTGTTGACATTTTAGATATAGTTAATTAATCTAACCGTTACCGGTATAAAAACTATACCATTGAATAATTTCTGGATCGATTTAGCACTTATTTTAATTGTGTTTTGAACTGAATTATCTTGTAAGTAATTTTGAACTATAATTTGATTATATTTACTATTAGTTTGATTAGAGTATTTTATTGCATAAATACTTAAATTCTTGATAACTATAAATTGTTGCTTGGTTTCTTCCGTTAAAATACGACATTTGCAAATAAATTTCCCAAACCTTGAATTACTACATTATTTGATTTTGAATAGATATATACATATATGATAATTAGGCAGGTACGTATGGTTTTTAAAATTAGTTTTCTATGAGGTGGGTTAATTGAGTAAATTAGGGCTTATTCAAAAGTGCAAACAATATTGTGCTAGTGCCAAAGCTAAATATATATTTTTTCTATTTACAGCAAAATGAATGACTCATTTTTAGACGAGCTGGAAATTGTGCATTTGGAAGGACTGCCTAACTCAGGACAACGGCAAGTAGAGAAATACATAACAACTAGAAAAAGCAGATCCACAGGTGAACCTTCAAAGAGTAACGATTTAGAAGTCTTAATAGAATGTCAGGAAAACATAAATGTCAATACAAATTCATTTGAGACGAAAGAAGGAAAGAGAAGTGATTTTATAAAAGACTCGAAAAGACTTAGTACAAAACAGCAGGAGTTTAAGAAACAAATTGAACAGGAAAGCAAAGTACAGCTCACGCAGTCAAAAGCACTGGATAAAAAAGCAAAACCAACCGAGACTAAATTAAAATCTGTAGAGACAGCTCGTGTTAAAGTTGAAGATTCAAAAGCAAAGCATTATGAATTAAAAAATAAAGTACTGGAAGCTAAACAGACTTCTAAAGAACACAATCGCCGTTCTGGTAGTTCAGCTTCCTCTAGTCGAACCACTGATATATCCAGCAAAGAAATTAACGTATTTCCTGAGGTCTCAAAAGAGAACAGTTCGAGTAGTCACACCCCTCCAAATAGAAACTCAGCTGCATTGCGAAAAGTAGAAGTTAAAGATCCGTTAGCACTGTTGAATGCAATTAAGGAATTGGTGTCTACTTACTCGAAACAAGAGAGTACGAAAATTTTAAGAGCTATGCATGATCTGCACATCAATTCCCAAGCAAATTTAATTAAAAATTTACTAATCCAGACGGAGGATTTGACGAAGGAAATACATCCTAGTAGAAATACATCACGATTAAAAAAATTAGTGGACGAAAATGAGCGAATGCGAGAGAACATTGTGATTTTAAAATTAAGAAATGAAGAGCTGCAGAGAAAAGTGGACGAGTCTATTTCGATTAAAGAAGAAAATATAGCATTAAAGCTTAAGTTGAAAGAATTGCTAAAATCAACAAGCTAATTTTCAAATTAACTGCAGTTTCCAAAATATGTTAATATTTGTTTCTAGATTTAAGTATTAAACTTGTGAATTTCCTTCTGGATTCTTCACAAATCTATCGAAAACTATTAATTACTTTAAAGGAAGCTTGAATAGTAACGGTGTGATTCGGTGATTGCAAAAATGACCAATGCTTAATGAGATTGTGCCTTAATAATAAGTTATTCATTATTCCATGTCAGAAACTTTACGAAACGTTTATGAATAGTTATTAAAATATTTTGCATAGATAGGTTAACAAATTTGTACCAGAGCGACGTTTTAAATTACTAGTTTTGTAATAAAACGTTTTTTACTTTTCCAAAACAATAATTGTTTAATTTCCTTAAATCATGATGAGACTCATAGGAAACTGTTACAAGATTAATGTTTGTTTTTATTATTTTGTTAATAATGGCAGTAATAATACATCAGGTTCGGAAACTCTTATTATATAGCAATAGAATTAGGGTAACTATAATTGATTTTCGAAAAGTAGGAAAAAAAGGTTTGAAAAATGAAGACAAAGTAGGACAAACATTTATTCAAAAAAGAGGAAAAAGTAGGACAGAAAAGTTTGTAAAAGAGGGCAAAGTAGGACAGAAAAGTTTAAAAAATAGGACAATAGGACAGAAAAGTGACTATTTTATTAAATGTTATCAACGCTTAACATCTTATATTTTTATTTTTGATCCAAAAGTTGATTAAAAAATAAAAATTTATCATTTGGTTAATCCGGAAAAACCCGAACAAAGTCAAAAATCCAGTAGGACAACTCACACAAGCCCTAAAGTGAGGATATGTCGGATGTCCGGGGGAATCCGGACGGATGATCACCCTAAAATAGAATGAAACGATGATATATACAGATATATATCCATATAGCAATGCGTAGTATCTCTATCTGGAAGTAGTATCAGTAGCCATTTTATTGATGTTTTCAGGTTTCGTATTTTCAAATAATCATAACAAATTCGAACATTCTATATACTATCGTGAAAGTTATCGGTAGCATGACGATGTACATTTCTGGGCGTGTTTAATTTCATATATCTAACTTAACCTATAAAATAGTGTTCGCAGAACGTGGATAACATTGCGATTGTTGAGAATTGAGAACGCAGTATTCACTGGACTCAACTGAACGGTTGAACTATTAGCCGCAGTCAATTATCAGATAATAGCATTCTTAACTCTTAAAACAGAAAAAAATGAAGAATTTTGGAATCTTCCATTATATCGCCTTATTTGCAATATATTTTACATATAATATTTCCGGGAGTTTTATCAACGTTTATCCAAAGCTGAAAAACTTTCCTATACCTCACGATGCAGATGCAGGAGATCCTCTTTTTTTAACACCTTTAATTGAAAGTGGGAAAATTGTTGACGCTAGGAAAAAAGCCGCAGTTCAATATAAAGAAATGCAAGGCATCAGCAGCTACTCTGGATATCTTACTGTCAATAAGGAATATGAATCTAATATGTTCTTTTGGTTTTTCCCTTCTCAGGTTATTTTTCCCTTTTTTCTTATTCAAATAAATACACCAATTTCATAACATCATATATAATATCTGTATTTTTTAAACAATTTTGTTGTCGAGATATTTTAAATCATTTTCGGCTTTGTGTCATACAGGTTAATCCCAAAGATGCTCCCGTGGTTCTGTGGCTCCAAGGTGGTCCAGGAGCAACATCTATGTTTGGTCTGTTTATGGAAAATGGACCTTTTGAAGTCACCAAAAATAAGACTCTCAAAATCCGTAAATACTCTTGGAATATCGCTCATAACTTAATATACATAGACAATCCTGTAGGAACTGGTTATAGTTTTACAAAAGACGATAAAGGATATGCAGTTAATGAAACAGACGTAGGGCGCGATGTATATGCAGCATTAGTCCAATTTTTCCAGTTATTCCCTGAACTTCAAAAGAATGATTTTTTTGTCACGGGTGAATCTTATGCTGGAAAATATGTACCCGCGGTTTCTCATGCGATAAAAGATTATAATATTAAAGCTAAGTTTAAGATCAATTTAAAAGGCTTAGCCATAGGAAATGGATTAACGGATCCAGGAAATCAACTAGTGTACGGTGATTATCTATATCAGCTAGGTTTGATAGATCTTAACGGTAGAGATGCATTTCATAGGTTTGAGAAGAAAGGTCGTGATTTAATTGAACAAAGAAAGTTTGATGAAGCTGCTGATGTTTTTGATACGCTTCTTAATAATGACTTCGATGAAACACCTTCGCTTTTTACGAATTTAACTGGTTACAACTTTTACTTTAACTATTTGCATACGACAGATTATTCTGACTCAGACTCGATGTCCGAATGGATTCAACAAGTTGATATTAGACGTGCTATTCATGTTGGAAATTGCTCTTTTCATACTGAAGATAAAAAAGTAGAAAAATACCTTAAAGGTGATATTATGCAATCAATGGCAGTGTTAGTGTCTGACCTTCTTGAACATTACAGAGTTCTTATTTATAATGGTCAGTTGGACATTATTGTTGCATATCCTTTAACTGAAAATTATTTGCAGAATTTAAAATGGTCAGGTGCGCAAAAATACAAAACAGCTACGAGAAAAATATGGAAAGTAGGAAATGAAATTGCGGGGTATACAAAGACTATTGATAACTTGACAGAAGCTCTTGTCAGAAATGCAGGTCATATGGTCCCTGGAGATCAACCAAAATGGGCTCTTGATCTAATTACGCGATTCACTCGTGGGAAACCATTCTAAACATTTGTACTTTTTCAAGTGCCAAACATTTGTGATTTTCATGTTTAAGACCCTGATAAATGTAAGCTGTTTAGAAGCAATGTAGTTCATAAGTTTATACAAATAATCTCATAGATTTAGATATTTTAACAATATTACAAATTTCGCGAATTATTTTGCTTTTGGCGGTAAAAGTAATAATATCCATTTTTCATAGGAAAATAAATGGGAACATTTAAATTGACACATTTAACGTCTGAGATGCTTTTAAATTGCGAATTTTTCTATTAAGATACTCGGTTTAATAATATATGTGATATAAAAATATATTTTATTAACAAACTACCTATTTAATTAATGGCAGATACCGAAATAAGAACAAAAATTAAATACCTTAGTGTACTGGCAAAGAAAGGTCAGAATTTAAAAAATTGAATAAATACACGATTGAAGAAACTCATTAGTTTTTATTTACAAAGATTTCCTTCCTTCTCCAATAAATTATAAAAAATGAGAATAACAATTCATTTAAAATTTTAATTCGTATCTTTGCACAAAAAGTTAAGTCTTGTTTGTCAAATATCACTTTTAAGTAGAGAGACAAATTCACTTAATAAAACTTAAGATATAATACAGAGAATTGATTAAAATCTTATTGTGCTTCTTAGTAATGAGTTTGTAAATAGAAATCATTAACCAAAGAATGTCAAATATTAGAATCAAAAAAGTAATACACTAGTCAATGCTGTATTAGAAAATGAGTACAATATTTAATCTGTGTTGTAACAAATAGTGATTTTCGTAATGCCTTTTATAATAAAATTAAAAGTATTTTTTTACAAAGTGACATCGTAATATAGTTATAACAATTTGATTATGATTATGATTCAAAAGAATAAATAAATAGTCTTTTATTTTGAAATGAATAAGTCACTTACAGTTTGATTTGAAGTTATTAATATTACATTATAATTTGGCACGTGAATCACAAAAAGATTGATACGATCTATTGTCCGCTTATGGAAAAATTTGATCACTATAACATTGTAAAATACGTATAAAAATAATAATTAAAGTTACATAACATTCTTTTTAACTCTCGAAATTGTTCTACTAATAATAAGCACCTGAGTTTTTTTAATAAGCTATATTGAACTATTTGTCTGCTTTAGAATGATTATCATTCTTGCTATAAATTGTCTCATTCAATTTCAGCAACTGAACAATTTTAATCTAAATATGGCAGTAAAAATTGATCTACAATTGAAACATTTAAATGCCACTCAAAGTGAGGAACCCCTGGCACAGTATGCATTATTAGTTTCTTCTGTTCATCTAAAGTTTTTAAACCAATTAAGTCGTCATGATACGTGGGACGATCTCGAAGCTCTATCACTGTTTCATTATTGTCGTAATAACCGAACTGACTACTTTGCCAGGGCGTGATAACCCCATCGTCGGGTCCTCCGATAAGAACCATTTTTTCCAGTTTAGTGAGTCCAGCTTTAAAATTTGTCCTATTAGTTGAATTTTTCTCATTATTTATATATGGAAGAAATTTGCTATATTTGTAGTAAAGATCCTAAAAAATTTCACGCAATGTCATTGAATTACTCCATTTATTTGTAAGAAATGCGAATTTATTAACTACAAACCTGATGATGTGGATCATTCCAATAATTACCAACACTTGTGTGTTGACCAATTCTTGAATAAAAGAGTTCATACGCTGTTTCACAAACCAAGTCAGGAAAGAATAAATGAAGAAAGCGAGCTGCAGAAGTCAAATATTTTAGGTTTAATCATATCAATAATTATTTCTCATGTAATTTAATATGTAGTGAATAATATTTTATATACTTCCATACTGTCCTGCTTGCGGAGAACTCAAGGAAATGAAATTCCTAACATTGTGCTCAGGAAATCTCTGAAGGATTGCCCTAGCTACTAAACCACCTTGACTATAACCTAATAAATTGATTCCTTCAGGGAATGCTGCACCAATGGCTAAAATATCATTTCCTATTTCTTCTACTTGTTTCCACATAGGCTCCAGACTACTCCATCCTCCGTATCTCACTGTATTGTAAATCTGAGTTCCTGGATGCATCTATAAATGAATTTCTTTTTTTTATCACCGTCTTTATTTTCTCATTAAAAGGAGATTATTTATAAATTATTTAGTAAATTCTTACCTCTTGTATACGATCAGTAATGATTTGCATACTATCGCTACCTGTGAGTACCCCATGAATAACTGCTAAAGCTCTGTAAGGCTTTGTTTCAGAACTAGATGCACTTAGCAATGTAAATAATATTAAACAAACAAAATTTATCATTTTTTTAAACATTTTAACATCCGATAATTTCACACCACTTGATATAATCTTAAACAACTTCAACATGAAATAACATAACAACTAGATATCAGAAGACAGCAGAAGACAAAGCTAAAAAGATAACAAAGTTAAACTGGTTAAACTCACTGGTTTAACAAAGCAATGACCTTGCATCGTGTAAGTGCAGATTATGGAAATGCCATATTGCCATGTGCGAAAAAGGTCTTGTCAGAATTAGAGTTCTTAATTTCTTGAGAATTTAAGTTCAAGTAATATAACCGAGAATATTACAGAATTTAAAGAATATAAGAGAATATAAAGGGAACTTTGAGAATTTATGATTTAAATATTTATTTATCAATATTTTGAGAACCTTTATAGTTAAATCAGAGGCGCTCACTTATATAAATATATTTGTATAAAGAAAATCCTAAAAAAAGTTTTAATGTTAATATATTAAAATTATATACTGTTGAAATTTGAGGTTAGGTTCATTTTGAATTTAATACACTGAATACTAAAAATCTTAAATATATATACTTGAATGCTTGAATTTATATTCTCTATATAATCATAGAATATATATAAAATCCTTTATTATACTATAAAAGGTATATAATACACACATAATATATTAAATCATATATCAATTTATCAAAATTCAAATTTTTAAGAAACAAAACAGTTTTTATTTTTTTTTCCATTTTTCGGTGTCACTGCAGTCTGCAGGTCACGGAATTTATAAATTGGCAGGAAAAGTCAAGTAAAACTTAAGAAAGTTGAGGAATTTTTTTCATTTAACCATTATAATTATAATTAACCAAATAAACTCCCACTGATGTTAAGTTATTCCAATTTTGATAAAAATCTCTAGAACATAACCTATAATATTATACCCTTTTAGTTCTCGTTTTTCACTTTCTTCTGCACAAATAAAATGCACATACAAAGTTTAAGAGATAATTTCATATTGCAGTATTAATTAATTTTCATTCTTTAACACGTTTAATCATAAATCCTAAAAGAATTTATCCGTCGGTTATATTATTGGTAATATTCTCATTTTCGCTACCGTTCTTTTGCGTTCTTAAAGAAATATAACCGACTCAGAACTCTAGTCAGGATTGGTTAGTAAGAAATAAAGAAGTCGATAATTTAAAAACTCCATTGTTACCATCTGTAGATGAATCTGGAATTAATACGTACAATACTACCTATTGTAGATAAATAAGAGATTGATTTATCATTTATTAATACCAGTCAATACTCTGTCAATACATACTTCTTTTCGTAAAAAAAAGTAAAAAAGTAATAACAAATTACAATTTATTAATGATACTTATCAAATTTATAAATGTTAATTATTTCAGGTTTTCACATTTTTTTATACAAAATACATAGAATTTTATTTTCAAAATTTGAAAAATAATATAGTAGGTAAAAAAAGGTCATTTGGAAATTTATATATTTTTTCTCGACACTAACATGGAAAATGGCGGCTTTCGTGGCCTGTTGGGCATTGAGAAAATGGTATTATACAGCAAACTGTGCTGTAATATTGCGAAAATAAAAAACACATGGGCAAAGTAACTTACGCGCTTGTGATTGGTTGATAGATCGAAGACCTCGAAACCTCGCAAACTAAAAAAAAAAAAAGAAAATGAAAAGAAAAGCGTATAGAATACAACTTCACAACGTTCAAGGTTTTGACAGCTTATAAAGCAGGTTAAAAATCAGTTGAATTTATCGATTGTTACGGAGGACGAAAATATTAATGATTCGATCATACTCAAATTAAACGCAGAGGCGGTCATCATAATAACTTTCATTACATTATGCTTTTAAATAAATTTTTTTAACAATGTCTGCTCTGATGTTATTATTTTTTATTGATGAAAAATAATGTTTTCTATTTTGAGAGTTGTTTTTTTGAGTAGGGGGGCTCCGCCCCTAAACCCCCCGGCGTAAAAAAACATTTATTAAATTAAAAACTTAAATTTTATTTATTAAAATAAAAACATTTATTTTGCTCGTGTGGTTGTTACCCTCGCTTTGCTCGGGCATCAAACTTCACACTCGCAAAATAAATTTTTTTTTTCCCTAGTTGCACAATGTACTAATATATTATGTTTAGATTTTTATTATAAAAATTTCAGACTGGAAAAAACTTTTTCTCACTTCCCACAGATTTTAGCATTTTTGAACGTGTATATAATAAATACTTTTCTGTTTCCTATAAAATTATATATAAAAATTAAAAAAAAAATCAAGGACACTTTGTTGACTTTCAAAAGCGCAAAAAATAGAATTGAGAACAACAAAATAGAGTTTTTGGACCACTTGATCAAAAAAATCATTTTAGTTTCCCACAAATTTATTTACAATGTTTGAAGAATTTGAAATCTTTCTGTGGAAAAAAAGACGCTTTAGACTGCGCTAGGATTCGAGCCCAGGTCTTTCGATTGTCGGTACGCGACTAGTGATCCAGGATCCTCCGATAATGTACACTGAGAGAGAATTGGCACAGCTAGCGCCACTAGCCGTGGCAGTGGCCACACTTCACTAACATCCGTAAAGCACGCTAAAAAAGGACGGAAGGGGGGCGAAACTGAGGTTTGATCGGCGCGCTCTCAGTTTGCACACTGGCTGCGCTTTTTTCGCGCGTTGGCGCCCGATGTGTGCACACGAATCAGACGCTTGGCAATAAACGACCGTTAGACACTACGAGAGGGCGCTGCTATTACGCTACGGTGCTCGTCCACCGCGCAAAGTTGCGCATCTACTGCGCTTTTCTCAAGCTAACCTATCATGTACGGGTTTGCAAGCTGCCACAAACAAGAAGAAGAAGAAGATGTACGGGTTGGGCGCGTTGGCTACAATACGAGCGCACTGGCCATGCCAAGTCCCTCTCAGTGTAGGCAATGACAAAAATTTCAAACTCAACTAATTAATTTATTTACAATTTGATACGATGTTATTAATAATTGGCTTTGAATTTTTTAAAGTTACAACAGAAACAATTTTTGGTTGTAATTTAATGAGATAACAAAGGAAATGTTAACAAAGGGTTGTAGATTTTAAACGGTTCTAAACAATTAAAAATATACTAATTTATTATAACTAAAACCGACTTTCGTCGTCGAATGACGGTTCGGGTAATATTGTACCGTGAATTATAAACAAATTCGATTGATTTATCCATTAATAAATTGAATAAATTATTTAATATTGGAATAAAACTGGCATTTTGTGGAAATAGCGGTCACAATAAACTTATATTTAAACATTTTTTTAGGGCGTTATCAACAGCTTTACAACGTAATTTTCAACCACGAAACTCAGTGAAACTACAAGGACGGCAAATATAACAGAAATGTATAAATGTATTTTAGATTTGCAGAATAAGATATTTTCTTCAAAATATAAATTTAACATACATTACTATTATATTTACAGAATCAAATAAGTTAAGTTATTTTTTCTACTAGCGGGTCATAAAGTGCATTTTATTGCACTAAACTTCACACTCGAAAAATAAACAAGTTGCATAATATACTATATTTTAAACTCTAGACCATTTTAAAAATAATTTCCATAAGTAACTGATTTCTAGCTGTAGAATTAGTTCTTTCAAGTCACATTCACTGGAAAATCAGTAAAAATAAAGATATTATAAAAGCTAGACTTAATTCACTAAATTAGTAAGAAAAAAGATACTTTTTCTAAACAAATCCATTTTTGGACTCCCTGGAGGAAAAAAAATAGTGCGCGACACGGGAATAGTATATTACACTACAAGGGCAGAAAGTTGAGATTCCTGCACTAGTGCGGGAAAATCAACTTTCTACACTTAAAACGACACCAACTATAACGGATTTTAAAAGAGTATTTATAAAGTCAGTAAAGTATTGAAATTCCGCTACTTTGTCACATTATTTGGAATATAGAGGCATTCACCCTTATTGTTGTATGGCTGCGGGTAGAAAGTAGAAAGTGAAGCATTGATATAGAAGGCACGTGGCATTTCCCGTGCGCTTTGGCGCCATACATCACCCAATGCCTGACATCACCCCAAAACCCACCCTCTTGGTACGCACGCCCTAACCCGGAGGATGCCAAGCGCATTGTTTCGGATGCCGTCATCCGCGATTATCAAGGTTTGTCCGGGTCCAACCCTCTCTCACTTTATTTCATGATCCAGTGCTAGTCATATTAAACGTTAGCATTATTATACCACTTGTTTTCGGGAACAATACCTTGAATGACGCGACTTTATTTCAATTTCAAAAATTGACTCGTAGGCGCTTACAAATTTTATCAGAAGATTTAAGTCACTCAAGAACAATTTTTATTGAATCAAACAAATTACTTGATTAATATACAAAATCCATCATAAAATCCCCTTTTTCAAAAATTACCCTACGTTGGCAAACCACGAAGACCCTACGTGGAATTCCCTCATATAGGGCCAGTGAACTGGCCCATTGTAGAACTGTATAAAAGGGCCATGAAACTAAAATGTAAGTTTGAATTAAAAAAGAATAACCGTGGCCATACACAGAGAAAAATAGATAGTAAACCGCAATATCTTGATATTAGCAGATAATGTATTTGCGATTTAACATATGGGACAGCCATCTAGATATTGAAACAAAGTATCTGTAGATATTAAAAAAAAAATGTTATTTCGCAATATCTAAGATATTAAATTAAAGAACCCAATATGTTAATTCGAAATATCTCAGATGTTAAACTGAAATACATTAGATATCAGGTCATACTATTTGAGATATTAAACTGTAATATATCTTAGATAATTAAAGTCAATATTTATGCCATTGAATGCAATTGTCTAATAATTATGTAAAAATACTGATTGAATATTGAAAGAAAAAATGAAATTAAGCAAATATAACATGATGTAAAATTTTCTTATAATCTCCTTTTTTTCTCGAATTCCTCGATCTAAGAGTTTTCGCAAGTCCATATTTTGTTGATTATTATTCTCAAAGTCAAAGAAACCTGTTAATAAATGGAGATTATAAAAACGTTCAACATAATTGTAAAGATTTGGAAACTATTACGAATTCCAGTAAATAAATTCCGATTCGATGTTGAATTTAAAAACGGGTACATAAAGGACGAGTTATTCAGAGGTTAGAAAATTCATTTCAAGTACTGAAGGTATAAAAATGATATATTTATATAGATAGATACTTACTGATTTCAGTACTGGTAATATACAAATTTTTCAAAAATCACACTTCAAAACTTCATATAGACACAACATTATTATTTCAGTGTCGAAACCAAAAACCATGCGACCGGCAAAACTATGGGCGAGCGCGATAGACAAATTATTACATGGAATTGAAAGACTCTGATCACGTGACTTTTCCTCGGGCACGTGCACGCTACTGTTTATAAAAATCTTAGATATTAAACTTTAATATCTAATATTATAAATTTTGAATATAAACTGTTATTGGTGATTAAAATCTTGTATATTTAAAAGAATATATTAGATATTATGTAGTATAATCTAGATGATATAAGGTAATATCCAACATTCTAGTATCTCATTTTTAGTATTTATTTTTCTCAGTGTAAATCAAATTTTTCAAAAAATGATATTTTATATATATTTTGCGAACTTAGTTTTTCAAATCAATATTTTTCATTCTGATAAAGTAAAGTGAAAACATCAATTCAAAAAATACTGTTTTTTACTAGTGGGTCAAAAAGTGCATTTTTTTGCTCCGTGCGGGACAAACAAATTCATTTTTTACCGTAGATTATAATAAGATAATAAAAATCTATAATCTTTGTTTTTTTTCATTTAGAAGTTTGATGATTAGACTTTTGGAAATAATATTAATATTCACACCCAGAAAACAGTTTCTTTGAATCAAAGAAACATTTTTTTGATATACGGTCAAAGAAAAAATTTCTTTGAATTAAAGAAAGTTTTGTTGATTCAAAAAAATGTTCTTTAATGTAAACAAATCTATTTCTGTGGTTCAAAGAAAATTTTTTTGAATTAACAAAACTTTCTTTAATTCAAAGAAATTTTTTCTTTGACTGTATATCAGAGAAACTGTTTTCTCAGTGCATACACATTAGTAAATGAAATTTAATATTTCTGTATATTCTTTGTGAAACAATACACTGGTATATCAAATTGAATACAGCAAAATAGAAACTTCACGTAATTTTATTTTACGGAATTATAAAATTATTTTTGCACTGAATCTAGGATGAAAATAATTAAAGTATATTATTTTCTTTCATATAGATAAAAATGTATTTTTAAATTATTTAAGGTATCTATAAGTATTTGAAAAATTAGTTTGCTTAACCTACACGCAGAAAAATGATTTGTAAAATTTACAAAAACTTCGGTACTTATTTTTACAACTTGACTTTCAGTAAATAAATATATATATATTGATATATTATACAAAATTGGCTCTTCTTATTTCTGTATGATACTCAATCCAATTTCGCGAACAAACCCAGCTATTTGATGATAGAGGGAGAATATCACAAAAAGCAGAGTTGCGACTAAGCCTTTCTGCTCATCTCCTGCTTTTTTGCGTTTAATCAAAGATATTCGCAGTCGGCTAGTCCGTCGGTAGCGGTATTTCACCGTTCACGGTATAATTCCCACCACAATATATTTTCATTCCTGGAATCCGAAGGATGTTTTGATTCATTCCTCTAACATAGTTGAATTATAAAATGGATACCAATATTATTTTTAATCAATATTTTTATCATATTTTCATATAGATTCATAGTCTGATTTCCATTTACAAGATGTGTCTGTTTTACATTTTTTACACTCGTGTAAACCAAAATAATAAAAATTTTACCGTGAAAATATGTACATGCACTATTAGAAATGTTTGTAATAAATTTATTTTGAAAGTATATGAAGTCCTTTGCATATACAGTATATGATATTTAATATATTTCTGATACAATTTTTTGCAAATTTGAGCGCGCCTAGGGCGCGTGATTCGATCGTTGCGCTTCGCGCTCGGACTTATATTCTTCGCATACATATAAGTTTATTTCTTGTAATTTGATACTGAAGCTCAAATCAATTTTATAATATTGTGGATGTGAATTACATTTTCTTAACGTTACTAAATTTGTTTTTGATTTCAAATGAAAAGGGAAATTCAATTTACTCACGGCTCTATCAGCCTTAAGGAACACATTCTCAAAATCAATTCATAAAATATACATCTTTTCAGACCTTATTCAGGAAAATAATTTTCCATCTCAACGTTCTTTTCGTATCACACATTTTTTCTGAATTTTAATGGTATTTTTTATAATTGAAACGAAAAATATACATTTTATCAGAAATTGCACTGGACAAAATTTGTAGGCCTTATTAAAGCGAAAAATTTTACATCTTTACATTTTTTTCGCATTTCACATATTCTAGTTAAAAAAGTGAATTTTAGACTTTCAATTGTAATTTTTTTGAATTAAAAAGAAAAATATGCATCTTCTAAGAAAATTCTGCGATTCAAAGTTGTAGATTTTTTTATAGTAAACAATTTTGTATTACAACTTTTTTTTCATATCTCCTATAATATAACTGGAAAATGGCATTTTAATATTGACTTTCTACAAGTTTTGACCTATTGTAACTTTTATAATTTTGATTTAATTGAAAAATATTATCAGGATAAATAAAGCATGCCAAAATTCAATTCAATTCAATAATTCAAGAGTTATCGAGTATACGAACTATTACTATAGACATCTGACCTATTACTGCAGACAGACATGTGAAAATCATTTTTTCTGACTCAGGAGGTCTTAGGGTAGTTTTCATCCACGAAAATTAGACCTCAGGAAAAAATAGATAATTTTGCTTTCAAGAATAGCAATATTATTATTGAAGGGATATTTTGAAGGAGAAAAGACTATTTTACATAAAAAAAATTTGAAACAGAGAAAAATAATTGTATTAATAAATTTTATTTTTGACCCAACTTTTCTAATAAATCAAGAATAATTTTTTCAGAGAAAAGATTTTCCACAACTTCACCGTTTCTGATTTTTAAAAATAAATTCTTTAATCGCTGAAACCATTGAAAAAACATTTTCTAAAACGAAATTTTTATAAACAAATTTCTAAATTTGATAATAATTTATTCATTTTCAAAAATTGGAAATGGTTAAGTTGTAGGGAATCTTTTTCTTGAAAAAGTGATTTATAATTTATTAAAATCGCAGAATTTTTTAAAATTTGGTAAGAAGCGATAAGAAAAATAGTTGGGGCAAAAATAAAATTTATTTAAAAAATTATTTTTCTGTATTTCAGATTTATTTCATGGAAATTAATCTTTTCTCTTCCAAAATAGCCCTTCAATAATAATATTGCTATTCTTGAAAGCAAAATTATCTATTTTTTCCTGAGGTCTAATTTTCGTGGATCAACTACAACCTAATCGTTTCCAATTTTCTAAAATGAATAATTTAAGTGGTACAGAATCTTTTTCCTCAAAAAATAATCCGTGATTTATTAGAATTACATCATTTTTTAAAATTTGGTATGAAGCGATAAGATAAAAAGTTGGGGCAAAAATAAAATTTATTAATAAAATTATTTTACTGTGTTTCAAATTTTTTTCATGGAAATTAATCTTTTCTCTTCCAAAATAGCCCTTCAATAATAATATTGCTATTCTTGAAAGCAAAATGATCTATTTTTGCCTGAGGTCTAATTGTTGTGGATCAACCACCTTCAAACGTAAAGATTTGATGAAAATTTCGAAAGTCATTTTTCACATAAAACTAATATCTTTTCATTTATGATGAAAATGTAAAAATGTTGTGTTAAATTTAATATAAAAGTATATGAAGTTATTTGCATACACAGTATATGAAATTTTATATATATCAAAGTATCAATAAAATAGGATATTTTCTAGATTTTTTGGTTACTTATAAATTATTGAAACTGATAGGCGATATTTCAAATCAACTCAATCATCAATATTACCAAATTTTCTTGTTAATTATTCCGAAACTTCGACTTCGAAGGATAGAATTGAGCTAAAAACTGCTCTGAATATGAAAATTCATGATGTGTATAAGTGCTTGTAGATTAAGCTGACTAATTTTTCAAATACTTAGATATCATTAATAATTTCAAATTGAACATGTATCGATATAAACAAAATCTACTTTATTATTTACACCGTAGATTCACTGCAAAAATATAACTTTATAATTGCGTAAAATCAAATCACGTGAATTTTTTTATTTTGATATAGTAAATTTAATATACCAGTGTAATTTCTAACAAATAATATACAGAACTATTAAATTTCATACACAAATGTGTATGAAATTTAATAATATTTGTAACTGTGTCAACTTAAAAATGTTCGCTAGTCTCATTTATAATTGAGTATTGATTGCAGGGGTCTCGGACATTTATTTTGTTCGTTTTACGAATTCAAGGTGTCACCTTATCGAAGAGAAGTAGAAGGCAGTTAACACTTGGCAAGTATAAGTACGAAGACTAAGAGGAGAAGGAACGTTTGAGAGAACGGTTGGAAGATTAGCGTTAATTATAGAGTTGAGCCAGGGTTGGGACAAAGTAGTAAGGTATTTGTCACTCAGCTCTGCTCGCGGGTACTGCTTGTTCTGAATATTAATATCCCACCCCCTATAGTCCGATGAATTGTGTAGAAGACAGTGCTACTCATTATCTCGGCTGCTTGATTTTATCATTTTAACGGCGCTCGACAACCAGAAATTAATCACAAGGATTAACGATATAGAACCAGGAATTAATACAAAATTCAACTCATGTATCAAAAAACAAAGAAAATTTGACAACCGTCCCCTTTATTATTGGATTCTAAAAAAAAATCAGTTTCATTAATACACAAAACGTTTACACAGAAAGTGTTTTTCACAGAAAATACAAAGATTTGTTCTTATAAGGAATCAAAATCGAGAAGACATTCCTCGATTTTGCTTTCTGACTGAGATAAATCCTTATATTCTCTGTAAAAACACTTTCTGTAGACAATATTTTGCGTATAAATAAAACCCACTCGTTTAAAAAGATACAAATTATGCTGAAATTTCGAAAAAGTACTAATAGGCTATATTTACTTTCGAAAAAGCATAAATTTTTCTTTTTGCAGGTTGCAATGGAATCTTGCCCCTTGATCAAGATCGATCTTTCGCTTATCGTGAAAAGTCTCCGGTCCCTCGATAGCGGTCGTCCCATTTGGTGAAAACGTTCAGATATTCAAAGTTGGAAATAGTTTATTCATGGTCGGCAAGGAAGTTAGAAAGATATTGGAACCAACCGAGAAGTGAGGCGATATTGGTCGGGTGGAAATGTCCCCTCGGGGAAACGGGAAACGGGAGGAGCGTCTCTGCGATCCGATAAAGCGAAGAGGCACCCCTGTGGCCCAGCATCCTCCTCTTCGCCACTCCCGTACACCCCCACGTGACAGCTAGCTCGCCAATAAAATTCAAATACACTCGACTGTGCATCCTAAATTATCACATCCTCCATTACCCACCCTTGCAGTCTCAAATTCGTGGTCGATCTACAGATCCGGCCATCACTTTACCAAAGTCCTTCTCAAATTCATTCTACACCTTCCTTCGGGATTTCTTTCAGATAGGGAATGCAACGTTAACTAGTCTTAACTCTTCGACATATTAAAGAACAAAAGGATAAAGTACAAGAACAGGAGAATTATTAGCTCTCTATACCGAGACCAAAAGGCAGTGATAGAAATACAGAGGGGGCGGGGAGAAGCAAGCATCAGGTAAGGAGTAAGACAAGGATGCTCGTTATCACCATTTCTGTTTAATTTATGCTCAAAAGGGGCTATTAATGAAATTAAAGAAGAAATTAAGAATACATGGTTTGTCCGAAAGGTAATGTCAGTGATTTTATTGTGAAATAACTATACGTCGGAGCGCACTCGGACCGGTTGGAATCGGTAAAAGGAGAAGTCAGCTCACGAACGAGCGGTCGTTCAATCGTCTCCGACCATCCGGAGAGTAAGGGCAGACTTTTCCGTAAAACTCGTTTTCGTCTCCCGTGCAAGCTGTAATGCATCGCTGGTTGGAACAAAGGATGGCCATCAAGTTTTGACCCGCTTCCTGGCTGATTCAAAGGTGCTAACGATTCCCCAGCCGCCCTACGGTCCTGACGTGGCTCCCCCAGACTTCTTTTTGTTTCCGCGCCTGAAAACTTCCTTGAAAGGACATCATTTCTGGACAACATGTCTACAGGACATTCCGAAGAAGGCCTACCGTGACGACTTCGGTGCCTGGAAATCTAGCTGGAAGCGTAGTATCAACGCAAGAGGAGCCTATTTTGAAACCTTTCAATCTGTTGTACCGATCTGTTCAATAATTTTTTTTAATCGACTCACTGACATTACTTTTTGGACGAACTAGGTATAGGCGACAAAGTTCAGGGGAAAATCGGGCCCAGATATGGGCCTGTAAAATAGAGGCCCGATCTGGCCCAGATATGGCCCCTTATAATTTTGTATTTCTACAAATAGTAAAATTTAAAAGGTTTTCGTTTAATAACAATAAATAGTTGGTTCAAATAATTTTTTTGCATAAATTCAGATTAGTGATGCAACAGTATAATCTTTAAACCCATCTTCGTAGTCTGTATAACTATTCGATTCTTCTGAATCTCAAAATAAATTACATTATTAATAATTATCATCCTTGAAAATTCGCATTGCAAAATTGAATATACGATATAAAAAATAATGACACACAATAACGATCTACACTTAAAATTATAATTTTCTTTTCAAATTTCCATCAATGAAAAAATATGCCAAGTTATAATCTAGTTCATTACAATGTTAGAATTTATGTAATGAATCTAGTGAATTAACTTTTTCTACTAGCGGGTTATAAAGTGGATTTTATTGCCCCGTGCGGGCAAAACAAATTCATTTTCTGACCCCCTAGTAGAAGAAAAATCGTGTGTGATACGGGAAAAAATTTATTTTACTCATGTCGTTGTTACCCTCGCTTTGCTCGGGCATCAAACTTCAAACTCGCAAAATAATTTTTTTTTCTCCTGTTGCACAATATACTATAGCTTGATCTATAATGCGGATATAAGAAATTTCACCAACGATTCTGTGCTTCCGAACTTGCCATGTACTTTTTGCTTTTGGCATTTGAATTTCAATATAGTCACTACAATATCACGACCACAACACAAAATTTGAAAATAATCTTGTCTATCATAATCTGATGTGGTTCCGACCCGGGCCACACCATGTGCCCCCCTGCGGCCACATGTGGAAAATCCGATCGGGCCCGGATTAGAACTTGGGAACAAGTTGGGATATTTCTGCAACGAGCAGTATACACGGAAAAAACAGTATAGCTGAGGAAACTGTACAGAATTTTATTTCAGCAAAATACCTGTCGTGACTTTCCGATATTGATATTGTTGCTAAACTGAATGCGTGATGCACGAAATGCGTATTTTTCCATCGTGCCAATATAATTTCGTTCGTGCAACGATAGAAGTATAGCTGTTCGACCTATCCCGGTATATTGTGTCTCGAGCCATGCGGTATAGGTGAGACAACTATACTGGTTTGCCGCGCGTCCTATACATTGTTTCGCATGCATGCGACTCTAACCTTGAAATAAGAAAGAAGTGTCATTTGTTCAAGGCATTTTTTCGAAGCGTTTGTCGATTTGTTTGGAGCATTTTTTCTTTGTTTGAAAGATCATTTTTGCGTATCGCGTATGGTTTTATCATACGCGAAAATCTACAACAGCGATGGACGAGTGGGTGAAGAAAAAATTGACTGATTGGGGATTAAGAAAATATATCGAAGCTTTCGAAGGTAAGTACTAACATAGTTACAATAATTTGACCATCATTTTTTCATTTCCTATTATTTATAATTAAAGCTGTGGATTACAGAACATGCGAAAACTCTATTGCATGCATTGTTATAACAGGCATAATATTTTGGTTACGATCGCTTACATCGTATTGTCATATCAACAAACTTGTATCCTTCGCGGAGCAATATGACGTTTAGTAATACCAGTATAGCTATCTCACCTATATTCGTATAGTTCTGAGGACCATACTGTATCACTGGTCTGATAGCAATATTTTCTGGTTCTGAGGACCAAAATATAGTTCTCTCAGCTATACTGTTTTCTCAGTGATACTTACACTGATGGATCTACCATTGTCTGAATTCAACCACAAAAAGTAGCTTAGGACAATTTCAACTACATACGAGGTCTGTCCGGAAAGTATCGGGCCTACCTTTATATCTCCGCGCTGGCGTTATTCTTCATCATCGGGAGGGTGGCATCCTTCAAAGTAATCCCCACTTGATTGAATAACACGGTTCCAGCGATGTTCCCACTTCACGAAACAGTCCTGGGACTCACTTTTTGGAATGGCCGTCAGCTCGCGCGTCGCATTACTCTGAATCGTCTCGATGTCGTCGAAGCGCTTTCCTTTGAGTGCCATTTTAAATTTTCGGAACATCCAAAAGTCGCAGGGAGCTATTTCGGGACTGTACGAAGGCTGACGAAGCTCTACAATCTTGTGATTCGCCAAAAATTGCTGCACAAGGTTCGATGAATGCGCTGGCGCGTTATCGTGGTGAGGAGGCCAGTCACCGCACACACGCGAGTAATTCCTAAAATCTTGTTAAAAATTTCCCAAACAGTAGTTTTCGGTATTCCGAGATCATTTTCTAGATCACGAATAGTTAATCGACGATCACCTTCAATCGCAAGTCGCACCCGCTCAATATTATCCAATGTTTTTGTCGTCGAAGGTCGGCCAGAACGAGAATCACTATCAACAGAAGTGCGGCCTCCTTTGAAACGATTATACCACTCTTTTATTCGTGTTTTGCTCATACACTCATTCCCAAAGGCCTTCTGCATTATCTGAATAGTTTCCGAACTCGTTTTTCCGAGTTGAAAACAAAATTTGATGCAAATTCGTTGATCTTGTGATTCAGTCATTTACAAAATCCGCCGGACTCAAAAATAACTTTGTTAATAAAGACACGCTGCGCATGAACTATACGTCCGGCAGATGTCAGCAAGCAACTTATAGGTTCGTGAGGCTTTACTGTTGACGTTCATGCCCCGCAGAGGTCGCTCGAACACTATGGCGCGAAGATATAAAGGTAGGCCCGATACTTTCCGGACAGACCTCGTATATCACTTCACCATGCCCAGGATTTTTTTCTGTGTAGGTAAAGGAGAAAGAAGATTAGAAGCTTTTGAAATGTGGTGCTATAGGAAACTATTAAAAATGAGTTGGGTTGATAATGTGACAAATGAGGAAGTTTTAAACTTAGTGAAAGAAAAGGGAAGCTTATACGTTAGTATTAAGAGTCGCTGCGACCGATTGATAGGTCACACACTGACAGGAAAAATTCTAGAAGGTACAGTAGAGGGACGCAAAAGGAAAGAGAGACAAAGATTAGAGTATATGAAATAAATTATAGATGAAGTCTCAGGACTGCTGATTATAACAACAAGAGGGAGCTCCCACTGGCGAACGCACAACTTTTCTTTCTTCTAAAGTCCTGCAAGTTATTAGTTAAGAGAACTAATGATGATTATTGTAAGCCATCTTAGTGGTAAATACTACCCGGAGTCATCAGTCTATTTAGTCATTAACGCCATCTTGGATTTTCGCACAAGTGAAAATGCTTAAAATGCCATTGGGTTGGTCCAGAAAAGAGGGTCTGAAGAGTCCAGCTGGCATTTCCCAGGAGCGCCCCAGATTTCAACATTACTCAAAGTGGATCAACCTGACAAGCAAAGGATACCATTGTTCCTTCTACTCCATCGTCATGCTGGCGCTGTTGCGAATTGGCAGAGCATTGCGGCGATTTATAGAAACAATAGTTTATTCATGCTCTTTTGCTCTTTTGTGAGAATCTATTTATCAAACATTTTTATTCTTTGAAAAAATTCAAGTAACTCGCGATAGAACGAACATAAAGGCTATTACGTGCGTTTCAAATGCTATGATGTAACAGTTACTCGTCTTTGAAACTGATTGCGGGAGTTACTTTTGTACTATTAGGAAACATCAAATTATATTAGGATATGAAGTCCAATGAAATGGAATGATTTAGAAAATTAGTAATTAGTTTATGATATATCCGTAGCCGAATAGACGTAAATAGATTCTGTGAGAAAAGTTGTGTGAAACTTTCGTAGTTCAGTTGATAGAGCATTCGAGCAGCAATCGAAAGGCCCTGGATTTGATACCCAGCGGAGTCAAAGCGTTCCTTTTTTAACAGATAATATTTTCCACATATATAGAAAATTACATCTTGTCATGAAAATGACGTTAAAATAATTCTAAATTACAGGTTGATATGGTCAATATAGTAGAGTTTCGTTATCATGATAAGTGATATACTCTGCAAATAATTTACATAATTGACTGACTTGCATTTTTTGTAGGTTTATAGTAACTAGGGTTTCACAATACACTATGATTTTGAATGTTTAGCCATATTTGCCTATATGAATAATAAAAATGTGTCTGATTTCAAAGAAAAAAAAATTATATATTTTAAATGGTCATATCTTTTTTAACTATTATTTTATCGGGATAATTCTACTGTTTATTATCCGTTATGCTATCAAAAATATCCAGTAAAAATTTCTTAGTATTGGCTTTTATAGGTTTTGAGAGAATGGTAACCTAATTATATGCGAAACTGCCATTTAATTAGCATTAGCCGGGAAAAAGTGGATTTTTCGCCTTAAGGGGTTATGGGTAGTCAGAGGCGTGAAAAATTAAACATTTTCAAGAATTTTTTTTTGAACTGTTATATAATATTTTTCCATCTGATTCTATCCAAGAGAATTTGACGTTGCTTGTCAATGATTACTCACTGAAAAATGTTCGGTTAAGGCCATGGACCAACCTGGTCACGTGACTAGATTCCTACTTTACCGGCATTTCAGTTTGTGGAACCCCATTTCTATAAAAATTGAGAAAAGTAACTGAAAATTTGTAGAATCAAATAAAATACATTATTATAGGTCTCTCTTGTCATAAATGTTCATAATTATGAAAAACAATTTCTTTGCAAACATTTTTTTTTATAATTATAAACATTTATGACCAGACAGACTTGCCTTTGTGCATTTCATTTACTCTCACAAATTTTCAACTTATTATCTCATTTTTTACAGAAATGGCGTTACACAAATGGAAAGTGATGATAAGGTAGGAATCTAGTCACGTGATCCGGTTGGTCCATGGCCTTAATCCAATTACTTCGGTTTGTATAATATGTCACTGCTAATTTATTATGCTCATCACGGTAATTATTCATTTGTCCGGAATCCTATTTTTCCGAAAAAGTAACTAAATATTACTCTAGATATGCAAAAATGTCTAAATATCTAGATATTTTCTAAGTATTTTTGTGTGCTCCTATTTCCGTTTTAGGAGAATTTTGTGGTTTTTTCAGCAAGGTGAGATTTTGGACAAATGAATAGCTACCGGTCGGCACAACTACTTTTTTTTCTTGATGTTATTTTCTGTATTGTTGTTTTAAGAACTCAGATGGGAAAATTAATAGAAATTAATTATTAATTAGATTAATTATTAATGGAATAGAAAAAATTAATAAATGAATGTAATTTTAATAACAGCGTAAGATTTTTCTGACATGATTCCTGAAGAAGTGTTTTCACTAAACTTTGAGATTTCAGTTATTTAAACTAATTCAAAGAATATAATTTCTATTTTCCATCGAAGTTTTATTCATTATAATTTCTGGAAGTTTCATTAAATCGGTGAAAATTAAAGAAAATTATAGCAGGGAGACTCAGGGTCGGACACTCCTACGATTATACTAATAGGTGGGGCGTTTACAAGTTGATGGGGGTTATAGTACTAGAGCTAAAATGCTAATTGTTTTATACTACAAAGCTTCAGCTTCACTGGTTAATGGTAATTTGCTCAAAAACATCTTTATACAAGAATTACGTTTTTTCAAGAAATTTAAACATCATTTAATCAGGTTTTAATCGAAATGAAATATTTTTCATTTTTGGAAAAAGTAGCATCAATCTAAAGCCATATCAAATGTAGAAATTAATGAATCAAAAATTTTCTGAAATCCCTCATTTTAAAAAATGGTTTCTTTAGATGAAGTAAATTTGTGTGTGTGTCTGATGATTCAAGGTTTTTTTCTCGCGGAAGGACAGATCTCATGAGGAAAATATTTTAATAAACTTTTGTGAATTGCAATATTATTATTCATGATATCATTCAAAAGAGAAAAGATTATATTTCATAAAAAAGTTTAAGCATCCATAAATTATTGATTCAATAACTTTTATTTTTGACTGAATTTTTTTTATATCGATACACACTAACTTTTTAAAATTGATAGGATGCTAATGAATGAGAAATTATTTTCCTGGGAAGAAAATTCACTACAACTTGAGCACATTAAATTTATAAAAATACATTGATTATCCCCAATTTGAGCAATTTGTTTAATTATATATTTTCTGTAGAATCTTTTTTCGGGCAAAAAGCACTCATTTATTCAAATTTCACACTCTAAAAATTTTTTTTTGAAACTTCAAATAAAGTATTGGAAGTAATTAACCAATATATGTTTTGAAATTTTCTATATAAATCATATAGGAAATATTCAATGACGTGCCGAATATTGCGTGTCTGAATTTGAAAAATTATAATAATTTTTTAACTTATATGATATTTTACGTCCGACTAATTTTCTTCATTTTAAAAGCAGGAAAATGACCAACCTCGGACAATCAGATGTTTAAAATTCTTTAATTACGTTTCGATGAACCATATGTCATCCTCTTCAGATTTACAGATTATATTTTTATTGTAGAATTCTATAATATTTTAAAAAAGGAAAATTATAAGAATAACCAACCTAAAACTCTATAAGAATAAGTATAAAAGTAAATCTAAATACCTGTAATTTTTTGTCAACTTATCTTACAACTTCAAAGTACATCTCCGATTGTTATTTGAAATACTGTAGTCACAATTAGTTTTAAAAATTTTGTCAAAATCATAACGAGAACAGTCCTCGAAATATTTTTTACAACCCAAAGAGGTCAAATTATTGATTACATATTTTTTCACTTTTAGTCATAAAGGAACTGTATTACAAAATTATTATTACGATAGATGAACCTTAACTTCATTTTTCTTAATTTAGAACTTATGTAATCAGAGTGTGGCTTCACTGAAGCTAATATCAGTATACTGAGAAATACTAAACTGAAATCTATATGTGACAAATTTGACAGTGCCGTAGTAATGGAAAACCACTTTATAATAATAAATTAAACCTATTTTAATTTTTAATTTTTAATAATATGGAATCAAAATTATAAGTTTGTAATTAAATTGATGTAAAATTAAATTCTATGTGAGCTGATCTAAAATAATGTCATAAGAAGTGTTATAATCTTTAAAGTCAGACATCACATTAATACTATTTTTTCCTTCTTTTTTTATGTAAAACATTTCTGCAATTATTCTTTTGAAATAATTTGTTTCTTTGTGTAAAATTTTAATGTTATCCCAATCAAAATTGTGTTGAGAACCTGTATCATTTTTATTATTTATTCTATGTTTTGTAACAACATTATGGTATTTTTCATTTAAATTAATGTTTTTTTATGTTCATCACATCTGACAAAAAGCATTCTTCCCGTTTGGCCTACATACGTTTTTGAACAATCCAAGCATGGAATCTTATAAACAACATTTGAAATTTCAAATTTTTCCAATGGGTCTTTTCCTAATTTTATATATTTATCTCATTTTGACGTGTTTCTGAAAACTGTGGTTATGTTGTAATCTTTTAGCTGTCTTTTAATCTTACAAGATAAGTCTCCATAATAAGGAATAGAAACTACACGTTTGTAATCTATTTCTCTTTCATTATTTTTCAGCATCAAAGAAGACTTTTTGTCTTTATTTTTTAGTTGGAAAATTCTATTTTTGATATGTTTATTAATGAAACCTCTTTGGGTTGTAAACAAGATTTCGACGGCTGTTCTCGTTATGATTTTGACAAAATTTTTAAAACTAATTGTGACTACAGTATTTCAAATAACAATCGGAGATGTACTTTGAAGTTGTAAGATAAGTTGACAAAAAATTACAGGTATTTAGATTTACTTTTATACTTATTCTTATAGAGTTTTAGGTTGGTTATTCTTATAATTTTCCTTTTTTAAAATATTATAGAATTCTACAACAAAAATATAATCTGTAAATCTGAAGAGGATGACATATGGTTTATCGAAACGTAATTAAAGAATTTTAAACATCTGATTGTCCGAGGTTGGTCATTTTCCTGCTTTTAAAATGAATAATAATTTTTGTATGTCGAAAATATTTTCATGGAAAATGGTCTTTTATTTTATAACAATCAATAATAATTATGATAAAATATTTTCTCCGGTGACCTGAACTCAAATTCAATTGACTTTAATTTGAAATTCTTTTAAAATCAGTCAATATGTTTAAAATTAGGAATAAATATGAATACCAAGTTTGAGTAAATTTTCAGACCTTATTAGTTTCTTATTAATAGAGAGCCTGTAATTAATGGAATGAATAAAATCTGTGATGTGTGCTTAAATTCTTGAATCGACAAAATCAAGCAGGGTGAGGGTTGCAGAGTGTTGAAAATCATCTTGAATGTTTATCATTTCCGATAGGTCAAAAATATATAGCATTTCTACAGTGTGTCTAATTGATTTTTTCCGGTGGGGGCTGATACAGGATTTCCAGAGCCAGATGAGGGAGGGGTCAATGTTAGCATTTGACGCCGCAACACCCTTTGCATTATCGATGCACCCGATTTCACACTTGTTCGTTCGCAGCGCTTATGTCTCCATCAATAAACAGGCTGCAATTTGCTGACCCATTGTAACTTACCCTCCACCTTCATGGATAATAAATCGTTGCTGAATATTGCGATTTTATATATTTATACGCAACATTGAAATTCGTGATAAATCGTACTTCTCTCTGAATAGGTCAAAGCAACACCATAATATTATTTTCTAGCTTCAAAATCATCTATATTAATTCGTCATTTTAGAACGAACTTTGATTCATCATTTAATTAAATGAAATGAATGAGTTTCATTTTTTATTCTTGGGTGGGTCTAAGAGTAACTGTTTACTACTGTGGGCAAAAACTAAGGTGGATTTTTAATTTAAACTTCGCGGGCTAACCGATTCGGACAAACTCATCTATTTTTATGTTGGTCCTACTGTTGCTGACATCTGTGCCAAATTCCATGCCAATGTCATCATTTGTTACATAGTTACGCTTGTGTTTTCTAAACGACTAAAAGTGATTTTTTTGATTTTTACAATGTCTGAATTTGTTGAGCAAAGAAGTGGCATTAAATTTTGTTTGCGGAATGAAATTTCAGTTGCGGAAACGTTCAGAATGTTGCAGAAGGCCTTCGGCGATTTGACCATGTCGCAGAAAAATGTTTATAAGTGGTACAAAGACTTCAAAGAAGGCAGAGAACGTGTTGATGACTTGGAACGCCCCGGACGACCATCAACATCAACTGACGAGCAACACGTCAATCAAATCAAAGAATTAGTGCACAAAAATCGTCGATTGACAATTCGAGACCTTGCTGACACTACACGGAGAAAAATGGATATTGACACATAATACCTAGATATTGAGACACAATGTCAGTAGCATTCAACTATGTGACAAACATTTAGATATTCTACTTCAATGCCTGCAGATATTGAAAAAAAGATATTAACTACCAGTATCTCAGATATTGAGCTTGATTATCTCAGATATTAAAAATGAATATTCAAGATACTAAACTTCTGAATATCCTCGTTAGTAAACTTGAATGTCTGAGGTACTAAAGTTGAATATCTCAGATATTTAATTTCAATATCAGGTATACTGAAGAGGTAAGTTATAGATATTGCAGCTCAATGTCTAAGATACTCAAAAAATTATTTTAAAGGTTATAAAATAACTAAATATTCAGTTTTTAGAAAAAAATCAAATAATATTTTATTATGTACACAAGTATATAGTAGATTTATACATTGCTCTCATTTTCATTATTTGGCATGTCTAAAATAATTAAATGTTCTTGTTAGAAACTTAACCTTAACACTAAGGTTAGATTTCATTCTCGGCTATAAACTACATATAGAGAAAATATATAGCTTATATGTTTTACTTACTGCATCTCATGTTAAAGTCCCGATCACTTTTATTCCATTAGAAACACTTATTAGAATCTAAGAAAACTTTAATGAACCTTCAAAATTTATCTTTCCGGCACGCTGCAAGCATGTCAATCTTTGATTCACTTAGATTTCGATGAGCGCGAAAAAGTGATCACATGACCTTTATATATATGCGTGCGCACTTCATGCTTCAATATCTAAACTATTGAATTTGAATATCAAATGTTACTTCTCGGAAAAAACTTATATATTGAAAAAATTTTTTTTAATATTGCGTGTCAATATCTAGATATTATGGGTGAATATTTCCTATTTGAATATCTATTTTTTAATATCCATTTTTCTCCGTGTATTGGCATTTCAAGAAGATCACTCGACACCGTTTCAAAAGATATTTTGGGCAGACAACTCGTCGTTTTTGCATCACGATGATGCGCCGTCTCACCCTGCACTCGTTCTTCGTGACCATTTCGCCAAAAACTCAACGCATATCGCTCCACAACCACCATATTCGCCTGATTTGGCTCCGTGTGACTTCTGGCTATTCCCAAAACTCAAAAGACCACTCCGAGGACACCGTTTTGACACGATTGAAGAGATACAAGTCGAATCGAAGAAGGCTTTGAAGGCAATTCCGGAAATTGAATTTAACAAGTGTTTCGACGATTGGAAAAACGTTGACATAAGTGCATTGTATAGGGAGGGGATTACTTTGAAGGGGATGAAATTGATTTGGATAAATAAATAAAGATTTTTCATTTTCTAACAAAATTCACCTTAGTTTTTGCCCACAGTAGTATGTGATAATTATTTTCATAAAATAATACAGCTTGAAATAAAAATTTTTTTGATACCTATCGTGTAATGTGTTTTGATGAATTAAAAATATTACATGTCCTCTTTATTGCTCAAGCAGAATAATTATCAATTCACCAATTGACAGGCTACGTTTTGGAGCGGACGTCCAAAATTAGTGATGTAATGTGCGCGTAATCCGTGTCACGTGTCAAGAGCCTACACGCTGAGGTAGAGCAACGCATGTCGATTACCACCCTTTCTCGACATCCTTTTGCCCAACCGCAGAACGTAAAATCCACTTGAGCTTTCGTCCGTTCATTACCCATCATTCAATACCAATTTGTCCAGTTACTGAGATTAGAAAGCGACTTGAAAGCGATGCTAATTTCTACTCGGCTACAGTTTCTAATTTACAATTTCTTTCCCTCCAGCTACCATATGACCCTTAGTACTTTGCTCCCTACTTCTTCTTTTGCAACACGATTTGCGAAACTTTCATCATTCATTTCCCCCAAAAAGATTTTCGAAGTAGCTTTGGAGAGATAAGAGTGAAAAACGTAGATAAATAGATTATAATCAGTAACTTTGTAGCTAATTTTACCAAATTATTTCAGTCGATTATATATATTGTTTTTTATTATTTCCAAATTTCTTCGTATATTCTTTTTGCGAGGAAAAATGGATTTCCACCTGGGACATGAGAGTTAAGATAGTTGTCGTGCGTCAAAAATCAGGATTCTGGAAAAGAAGTTTGTCTAAGATTTAAAGATTTGAAATTATATTATCAGACGTGTTTTGAGAAAGCAAAAACATTATTTTTTATGCGAAAAATTTAAGACTTAAAAAAAATAATACTTTTATTAAAGTTTTTTGTAATAGAATTTGTTCTTCCTATCGCTTCATAGCAATTTTTTAAAAATGATTGGATTTTTATGAATCGTAACTTATTTTTTCGGGGGAAATGTTCTCTACAACTCTATACTGATTCCAAATTTTAAAATGGATAATTAAATCTTTGAATACAGTGATTTGAAGAAAATTTTTCTTTTTAAAAAATTCTTTTAACGATTTTATATAAATAATAATTAATAATTTATAAATATTCTATTACAAAAAACGTTAATAAAAGTATTATTTCTCTTAAGGGGATCTGCAACTTTTAATTGGCATAAATTTGATTTTTTATGACATTTTCCAAATATGTTATTTTTTTATTCTCTATACTTTTTCGACTATGTGTGTAAATTTTCAGTGCAATTTAATTTTTTCTCTTGTAAAAATAAATAAAATTAAAAGTTACTGCGATTTATGAATAACGCGTTTTTAGCGAAAAATAGCTTTTTACACAAAATAGTTGGTTTAATTATTTACTAATATTTCAGAATTATATGGAAAATAGTATATAACAGGTATCCCTATAAAAACGCAATATATATATTGCCTTTATGTATATACATATATGATTTAGTAACACAATGTTGGCTGCCTGCCTCTAAGACTTTACTTTAAACTTCGTTTTCCGCAAGTTGTGATTTTCCGTGTTTATTGCAACACATGTTTCAATAATATCTTAAGTATTAGGCACAAGCCTTTGAAATATTTACAACTTATTCTTTGTTATATTCACAATATTTTTGGTTATGGATAATATTATTGGGTAACTAAAAAATTTTTATTTAATGTTTTGGGATATTTTTATTAATTTTTTTATTTCATTTTATTCGTAACTTTTTTTTCAGCGATGTTACCATATTTTCCATACCGAAAAAGTATGGAAAAAAACTAGAAAGAATCATGTCAATTGCTTATAAAACATACAAATTATTTAAAGTAAAAAAATGTCAAAAAACTCCAAATTTTAACTTTAAAAATCCTTAAAGATGCTGGAATTTTCAAAAAACCCCAAAACCTTTCTAAATAAAGGTACTAAACATAAAAAAAAATTTATGGAATGTCTAAACTCAAAAAATAAAAATAATAAAGGTGGCGGATCCCGTTAAGTTTTAAATTTTTCGCATAAAAAATAATGTTCTTGCTTTCTTAAAACACGACTGATAATATAATTTCAAATCTTAAAATCATAGAACTTTTTTTTCCAAAAACCTGATTTTTGATACAACTACATTAAAGAGAGAGGTCCTCTTTTCCCGGCTAATACTGATTAAATGGCACTTTCGCTTATGGTTAGGTACCATTATTTCAGGAATCGATAGACTCGAATTTTTTTTAGGAATGTAACTCTAGATTTATATTATACTGTATTATAAAATTTGTTTAGGTATAACCTTAGAGTTGCACAATACACTAGGATTTTGAAGATTGCATTTTATTTGTCCATATAAAAAATAAAAACGTGTCTGTTTTCAAAGAAATGAAAATGTGAATATTTTGAATAGATAAATATTTTTAAATATTATTTTATGAGGATAATTCTAGTATATTATATTCGCTCTGCTTTTAAAAATATCCATTTAAAATTTCATACTCTTGGCTTTTATAAGTTTTAAGAAAATCGTACCTAACCGTATGCGAAACTGCCATTAAATTAGCATTTGCCTGGAAAAAGTGGATCTCTCCCTTAAAAGTAATCTAAGATTTGCGAGACTATAGATGAAAATTAATGTGGTACATCTTTTAAAATTTGACATTCAGATAGATACTCTTGAAAATGAAAAATTATGTTCCACGAGAAATACATATAAATGGCACACGAATAAAAGTTAGTATACGAGGTCACAGAAAAGCACAACGTGGTCTGACATATGGGCAGTAAAATTGCCGGTAGGGCGGCAGTAACAATATTTACAGAAGGCCTTGCCAACCCCTAGTGTTTTGTTAAGACTGCACCGGACCGACGCGTCGCCTCAAGCCAGGGTGTCACTTTACTTCTGTAATCCCTTATAATACTGTTTAGCGATCCGCGCCACGAACTAATAAACCCCTTACACTCAATTTCTTGAAGCTTACGTCTTGTTGAATCATTTCAATAGTTTTTCCACACCTTTTGTAACATTATGCATCAATTCTGTGTAAGATGATCAAAGGGGATGGAAATGAAGATTTTTAAAATAAATATCTCAAATATTAAATAAGTTGGTTTCAGAGAAAAGAATACCAATTTTTGTTTTTATACTTCTCATATAATGTGCAATTTTATTTGAAAATGGTATCAATATTGAAAGTTTGTATTGTTCGATGGATTAAAATAGTGTTTAGCGTTGCCGCTAAAAAGTTTTCAACTATCTAAATCTGAATCAGTAAAACTTTACTGAATCACAGTGAAAAACCACTGTTTCGAATGTTATAAGTCTTTCACATAGAAATCAGTGGAATTTACCAGATCCCACCAGGGAAACTCACTAGTTAATCAGTGAAATATACTGGTCAAGAGTGAAATTCGCTGAGCAACCAGTGAATTTCCCTAGTGATATCAGTTAAATTTCACTGATTCTATGTGGAAGACTTATAACATTAGAAACAGTGGTTTTTTACAGTTTCGGATTTAGGGAGAAAATGGAAATTTTGATTTGTCGACAAGTAAAATTTAAAAATCAGTTAAAATTACTGAATGGACATTTTCATACTTCAAAAGTTGCCCAATTTGCAAAAATTTTGGATTTTGCAAACATTTTGGATTTTGCAAACAATTAATGATTTACTTTGAACCTCAACCTGAAATATAAGAATAGCTTTGTATGATATTTCAGAAATAAAATTTTAAATAATTATGAATACTTCTAAATACAAAATATTAGATCTATCTATATTTTAAAATTATTTAGCTAAATTCAAGTGATTTTTGTGCACATTACTCATTAAAAATTTTTTTAGTTTTTATTCCTCTATTTCAGTCACGACGGATAAGATTGTCTACGGGCATGTGTCCATCTATATAAAAAAGCGTACTCTCTAAATTTGAATCAGTCAACATCTACTGATTATCAGTGAAATTTGACTGGTTCAAATAGCTAAAAAGAGGTTACTGTAAATCAGTCAAATTTCACTGATTACTTCAGTGAAAATTAACTGGTTTGACAGTGAGAAATATTTGTTTCACTGATGAATCAGTGAAATTTAACTGATTTAACAGTGAAAAATATTTTGTCACCGATGAATCAGTGGAAAGGAAAATCACTGATTCAACCAGTCAAAATTTGACTGAATCAGATTTAGAGAGTATAGCCCTTCAAATCCTTATGTTTATACATATTTTAGTTTTTTATATATGAACTATACATTTTTATTCTATAGGAGATACGTGCTTTTAAAAACGCTATTTATGCTTTCTATATCTGAATCAGTAAAAACGCACTGATTCACAGTGAAAAACCACTGTTTTGAATGTTATAAGTTTTCTACATAGAAATCAGTGAAATTTACCTGATTCCACCCGGGAAACTCACTGGTTAATCAGTAAAATATACTGTTCATTAGTGAAAATCACTGGTCAACCAGTTACTTCATAAAAATGGACTTCCTAAGTTACAAACATGAAAAAATTATATGTAACATTTGCAAGTGATAATTTCTTCACAATATGAAAGTCAACAACTGGATGGAATGTATGTGATAATTGAAATCGTTCAGAAAGCCCGGAAACGAGATAAAGCTCATGAAACGTTGTTAAAGCAGGGTGAGCAATATTTGCTTTTGAGCTCGACAATCACGTCAGGGTGGTTTGAGCCCGCTGGCTTTTGGTAGATTAGTAAGATCATAATCAGGCAATCACTGGTAGGGAAGGAAATGCGTTTAGTGCGAGGTGTCAAATGTCAGTTCCTAAGGGATAGAGCTTGTGAATCATTTTCTCTAGCAGGACCAATTCGCATCAGTTTCACAATCCACTCTATAAAACATTCTTAATGTTAAAATATCACTAGATCGTTAACAAGTACGATTAATTGAATTTCATCTTTGGGCTAATTATTTACTCTCCAAATTTGAATCAGTAAAAATCTACTGATTATCAGTGAAATTTGAGTGATTGAAATAGGTAAAAAGAGGTTATTGTGAATCAGTCAAATTTCACTGTTTATTTCAGTGAATATCAAGTGATTTAAGAGTGGAAAATATTTTTTCACTGATTCAATCAATTAAAATTCACCGATTTATCAGTGGAAAATATATTTTCACTGGTGAATCAGTGAACAGTCAAATAACTGATTCAATCAGTGAAAATTTGACTGATTTTGATTTATAGAGTAGAAGATGTCATTACCAATTTCCTACAAAATGGTCATTTATAACTACTGATTTGAACTATTTTAATTGACACAACAAATTCTTTCCTACCGAAAATGTACTTTTTGGTATTAAAAAATGTGTGTATATTTATTCAGGGGTTACTTGGTAGTTTTTATGGTCCATTTGGATAGAAATTATAGACATAATTTTTTCAAAACTTTTAGAATTCAAAACTGCTCGAATCCTCAAAACACAAAAAAACGACCGAATTTGGACATAAATCTCCACATTTTAACAACAAAATATTAGAAAAACCAAAAAAAAAAAAATTCTTTGTTTAATGATTCAAAAACGAAATGTTGTAGTCCATTATTAACGAAGATATTGCCAAAAAAGCAAAAATTTAGAGCTTTTTTAAATTTTGAATAACTCTTAAAATAATGAATATTTTTAAAATTTTCTTGACTCATTTCAAAATGCGATTCACGTAAAATGTCAGTAATGTAACAAGTAAATTGTAATCATTTTTTCTTGAATGCTGCCAAAATCTGAGCTCAGAGCGAAAAAGTTGTAAAACTACAAATTTATGAAAATATTTATGAAAGAACTTTTGAAAATTATTTTATTGTATATTTTTTATATTATCAATTATTATAATTTTTAAAATCCATTTTTCAAGTATGAGAATCCTTTGTATTCTCACAACTGTGTTTTTCTAAATTTTAACTTTAATACTATCAAGAAAAAATCTATCAATATATTTTTGATACACTGCTAATAGTCTATGTAAATTTACCTTTATAATAAGCCAAGAAAACTTAAAAAAATGTTTATTGTTTCAAGAGTTATTTAAAATTCAAAAAAACTTTGTAATCTTGACTTTTTCGGCAATATGTATAAGTGCTTATGCACGGAAAAAAATATAAAACTGACAAACTTTTCTTCGCTGTCCCAACAAAATTTTAGTTCTCCTTACAAAAAGTTTTGTCATGCAAAAAACCATAATAAACTCTTTTGTTGGTTTAAAAAATAGGTTTGTTGGGTAAACTAAAAATTTGTTGAAACAGCAATAAAATTTTTTCAGTTCTGTATCAACAATCCGCTTGGCTAATATAACAATTTTTTTTTTTCGTGTAGAATAAGTTGACTAATTTTTCAAATATTTAGATATTATAAATTATTTGAAAATGAATATGTATCTATATAAAATAATCTGCTTTATTATTTATAACGTAAGTTAACTGTAAGAATAAGTTTATAATTAGTTTAATCAAATTACGTAAATTGTTAATTTTGACTTATTAAATTTAATATACCAGTGATTTTTTCACAAATAATATACGAAAATACTAAATTTCAAATAAAAATGTGTATGGAATTTGATAATATATTAAACAGTTTATCAGGTCTAGTTTTGATGTCGACAATTTTTAAAAACTGCCCAAAAACCCTATTTTTGTGGTCTTTAATCCCCTTTTTCTAAAAAACCCCAAATCATGGATAACTTTTGACCCTGAATTCGTCTCTGGCAACAAAAAATCTATCGGAAACATTATATCGCTATTCGGTGGCATAAAAAAGCTAAAACTTGCTAGCCAATGTAATTTGAGAATTCCCTAATACTAATTTTGACTAATCTTTCTTTAAGAAGTACACTGTAAAAAATATCGATAAATTTTCCAACTATTTATTAGGAAATTTTTCCTAAATCCGTAGGAAGCATAGATTTTTTTACAGAAAGTGTAAATATTTCATAGATTTGAGGAAAATTGACCGAATTTTCGGACACATATCCGAAATATTAGGAAATATATCAAAAAGGTGAGAACATTTCACAAATCTCCTAAGTTGTAGGAAATTTTTCCCATGAAAAGCGGAAATTATTCCCCAAAAACGTAAATTTGTTCACTTTTTTTGGATCTTTTTCCACTTAAACTATGAAATAAATATATATTTCCTAATAAACTGGATATTTCTCCGACCAAACAATAGGAACTATTACCAGTTCCATGTCAGAAATATTTCCGACTATATCATTGAAAAAATTTACGACCCATTTGTATTTTAAGCTGTCCGACTATTTTCGCAAAAATTATCGAAAAATTGTTTACAGTGTAAGAATGCACTAGCACTTATCAGCGGTTTTAATGTTTTTACGTACACGGAAAAAATAAGTACTGGGAAATTTACATGACAGAGTGCTCGACTTTCAGATACGTTCAAAAGTTACTTAACACTAGAAGTACCGTTCTTGTACAATTAGATCAATAATCCTGCACGCAGAGAAAAGATCAGTAAAATTTACAGGAAGTTCGGTACTTATTTGGACAACATGACTTTTCAGTAAATTTTACCAGAAGTTGAGTACAATTAACAGATTTTCTGTACGTTTCACTCAGCGTCCAGTAAAATCTACTGAATACGAAAAAATCCGAGTTAAGTTGATTGTACTGTACGCTAAGTGAATTGTACAGAAAATCTGTTGATTGAACTCAACTTCTTGTAAAATTTACTAAAAATTCATGTTGTCCAAATAAGTACCGAACTTCCTGTAAATTTTACTGATCTTTTTTCTGCGTGTGGAAAAAGTATAGAACTTTCCAAAAGTATATTCAGTAGAAAGTCCGTGAAAATTCTGAGTACGCAAAATATATAATGTCTATGAATCATTTGAGAAAATAAAGTTCAAAGATTGGATATTTTTACGAATTAATATGAAATTCTGAATATAGGCAGATATAGAGCTCGCACAGCACTCGTGCATGAAAACTTCAAAGCCAGTTAATGAAATTTTTATGGACTATCAAAGGCAATAAGAAACAAAAATTATTTTCGCAAGCTGTCTTTTTTTTATATACTATTTTTATTGATTTTTATTACAAATTATATTACCGCTGTTGAAATTAATATTACGCTGATAGGATTCGAACCTTAACTTTTACCTAACCTACATGTATAACGCAGTCTAACCTTATAAATTAAACCGCACGGCTACCGAAGCACTTGCGATACTTCTCAAAAAATGTTGGGTACATTTTATCCTTTGAAAATGCAGGGCCGTGTAAGAAATTGCTGCGCCTTGTTTCGCCATCAATTTTATATAAGGCTAAGAAAAGTTTTTAGATGAAGAGACTTTTAATAAATTAATTACTGAATTCTAAAATATCAAATAAAAGAATTTCATAATTTCTGAAGTTTATGTCAATTTACAAAGTAATAAAAATTTTGCGTATCTAAAAAACTGACATTGACAACTGCGAATCGTACCACTAAAAATTTCACAAGACTTTCAAGCGCAGTCCAAGAATTTTTCTTTGATTTGTATAGCAGGTATTCATCTCTTCCTAATCAAACTATTCTATCCAAACTCTTTTAAAACGTGAAGCACTCTTTAGAAGAAGTATTATTTGCCTTTCTATAATTTTTTCAAAAACTATACAATAAAATTTGAAAGAATTTTATTCATTGACTGTGCTTGAATTAATTTAGGACATTCTTTCTTTTTTTCGATGAAGTTCTAAGCTTCTTAATAAAAAGTATATAGGATCTTCGGAAAAATTTGTCCTGTCCAAAAGTCGAGGACTGTCAAGTAAATTTCCTAGTACTTATTTTTTCCGTGTAGAAATGGAAAGATTGAAGAAAGTGGTTAGTTGGAATCGACGTCCATAGTCGAAAGGAAAAGACAACAGTCGATATAATAAGACCTCTCCAAGCGAAATAGTCGAAATGAAGAGAACGCGGTAAACTTTAAAGGGTCTGATAAAAAGGAACGAATTGATATACAGTAATGTATCTTGATAAACTTTATAGCTAGAGGGTCGAGCTTAATCTGACTTGATCAATCTCTCGTGTACATAGTGATCATCGTGACCACTCATTCCCATCATAAACCATTGTCACTATTATAAGCTTCGAGTGATATGCTCACTCTTTGTCACCTAAAGTCAATGTCATAAACATTGACATTGTCAAAACATAAGAAGAATGAGGATTAAGTGAAAGTATGAATGGGAGAGGGCGTTGCAGTGGGAATCAATGAACTCGAATAGATCTTTGAGAGGTCGAAGCCCACGGACTCGTCTCGCGTTAAGATTTGCGCGAAGCGTGAATGGAAGAGGTCGTGGGAACATCTGCGGACTTGCGGAAAGCGCTGACTTGCGACCGGCCCGGTAATTGCTGTAATTGTGCCGAGTGATTCACACATCAGGATCATCCAGGGCCGTGTGTGCGAGTACGGCACATCGTTCATGTTATTCGCATACATGTCGTGCGAATAGACCTACATATATATGCGCACTTAGGCTTTCTCGCACACTGAGACCGATGCATCTGCGCAGGATTTCGGAAACAATTGCCGACAATTCTCGCCACTTGACTCGCGGCCTGCGATTGACGTGAGAATCCGCTTAGTGGACGTAGTTCTGCCGCGGAGAGTATGAGGTCATCTTCATTAAATCGTTCTCTCCTTAATGACTGATCTAATTTCCCCCCTTTTCACTCGCTCTATACTCATTTCTCTTTTTCAGTTAACACCCTCTTTACTTTCAGCCTCGCTTTCAGCTTGCGTGTCTTGCCAAACAGTGACAACACTTTTTTTCCAACCAAAATCTTATCTGTAACTCAATTTTTCAGCATCCAGCTGAGAATCTTGATTTTGTAAGTGCTTGCCTACAGAGAGAGAAAAATACATATATCGCAAGTAATTATAGTTGTGTTTGCGAAAACGTAATTGCTATATACAATATGTGACCTTGTTCCAAGTATGGAAAATCTATTTCAGTTATTTATTGATTAATCTTAGATGCTCTAATTGCAATTAGCGACGTCGCGTGGTTTAGTTGATGCATCGCCTTAAGGTAGTTTTCATCCACGAAAATTAGACCTCAGGCAGCATTATTATATATAATAGCAATATTATTATTGAAGGGCTATTTTGAAATAGAAAAGATTATTTTACATGAAAAAAATTTAAAACGAAGAAAAATAATTTTATTAATAAATTTTATTTTTGACCCAACTTTTTTTCTTATCGCTTCTTACCAAATTTTAAAAAATTATGCGTTTCTAATAAATCATGAATCATTTTTTCAGAGAAAAGATTTCCCACAACTTGACCGTTTCTGATTCTTAAAAATAAATTCTTTAATGGCTGAAACCATTAAAAAAACATTTTCCAAAACGAAATTTTTATAAACAAATTGCTGAATTTGATAATAATTTATTCATTTTCGAAAATTGGAAATGATTAAGTTGTAGGGAATCTTTTTCTTGAAAAAGTGATTTGTAATTTATTAAAATCGCATAATTTTTTAAAATTTGGTAAGAAGCGATGAGAAAAAAAGTTGGGTCAAAAATAAAATTTATTAATAAAATTATTTGTCTTCGTTTTAAATTTTTTTCATGTAAAATAATCTTTTCTATTTCAAAATAGCCCTTCAATAATAATATTGCTATTCTTGAAAGCAAAATTAACTATTTTTGCCTGAGGTCTAATTTTCGTGGATCAACTACCTTAACCCTTGCTTACCACACTGGGTCCAAAGGATCCAGGACCTTTTTGCGCCTCAATTTTAAATACCTAAATGAAATAGAAACCGGTCTGTAGCAACATTTGTCGATAGTTGAAGAGTTTAACTACCCTTCAGGTCATTTAGCATGACGCTAGAGCCATTTGTCTACTTTTGGCAACTGTCCAAAAATAGGCCTGGGTCTTTTGGACCCATGTGTGGTAAGTACGTTCGAAAGCGATTTTTTGGACAGAATTTTTTTTTTAGTGTATATTGGTTTTACATTGAAGAATAAAGCGTATAAAGTACGTTTAACAACGTCTAATTTTTTTTATAACAATATAAAACATTTCAATAACGATAATTGTTAAATGGAGTGATGATAAATTTTCGACGATGAAATAAAAAATAAATTTTCTATTTTTTCTGTTTACTCGTTTCAAAAAAATGTTTTCGTAGCACCTCCTTTGAAAATCCGATTTTTGGTACCTGTAGAGCGGATTTGTTTTATTATAATGTCTTATGACATTCGGCTTTTCATAAGTAACTTCTACCGTATGCAGAGAAGAGGAAATCATACACAGTGAGTGGTCGAAGCAATCGATGGCCAGAAAGATATTTACGTGGCATATTGGATCAAGCAATTTGAGAATATTTTCAATAAATATCATCTTGTAATAGATTAAACAATAGTGTACTTTGACAAAAACGCCTATTTCATTTTTCCACTTTTTTTCGTCATTCATTCTCCAAAATAAATATACTTTTTTAAAGATCCACTAAACTACTATTTTTTTTCTTGTAGTGGTACATTATTAGAAGACTGCCCTAAATTTTTAGCCCTTAATATGGAAAATTAAAAAATTTATGAATTCTTTAGTAACAATAGTCATTTTTCCCACTTTTTTGACTTTAGCATTTTTTAAAAAATATTTGAATTTAATTTTTGGCTATATAGCCTATGGAGTCTTCTAAAGTAAGTATTCAAGAAGTTTTAAAAAAAATTTCGAGTCAATATATGTAATTTTTCATTTGTTATAACAATTTTTCTCGCCTGGGTCCTTTGGACCCATGTGTGGTAAGCGTGTTACTCCAGAGAAGTGTGGTAAGCAAGGGTTAAGGGATCATACCACTCTAGCCGTTTAAAAAAATCGATTTTTTTGCATTTTTCAAAAGTCTACTATGTATTCGAAAATATTATACAAAAGGCATTGTGTATCGTGTTGGCATCGCTGTTTAGGCGTAGGTAAGATTCTTTTACGATTTTTCATTTTAAAAAAATGTTGTTTTTAAAGGGATTTATGAAAAATCATTTCAGTATTTTCTTTTTCTTGGTTGAAATATCAGAAATTTTGTAGGAATTTTATGTTTATACACTGAGAAAACAGTTTGGTAGTGCCAACAAAAATTTGGTTGTCGCAACAAAATAATTTATTTGATATACAGCTGACAAAATGTTTTGTTGGACCAACCAAATTTTTTTGTTGAATTTTCAGTTTCACTCAACCAAAAAATTTTGTAGTGATAACAAAAGTGTTTTGTTAGTATGACAAAACTTATTCTTGATTCAACAAAATTATTTTGTTCCAAGAAAAAAATTATTTTGTTAGGAGAGCATACTTTTTTTTAGTAGAACAAAATCGTTTTGTTGAAGGAAATTCATAATTTTGTTAAATTAGCAATATTTTTTGCACAGATAAAACATATTTCTGTGCACGGAAAGAGAAATATGAATTTCCGAGGTTATTCGAATCTACAAATCATAAAAGTAGAAAAAAGTCAACTACATGTATCATTATTTACATTGTTAACATTTTCTGAACACTTTCTGGTAAGATTTTTAACAATCACTTTGCAAGACTCTGCCATATTGATTTTAATCCCAAAATAAAAGTGAAAAATGATAAATGAATATTTTTTATTAAATGCACTATTAGGGTTAGATTAGGGTTAGATTTACCTTTGAAGGTATTTATCAGGCCTGGTAAGCCCCATTCCTCCAAGAGTTGCTGCACTTTTAAGTCAGACATCAATAAATATGAAGTCGCGAATTCGATTAAATTAAATTTCGGTGAACGGCGAAAATGAAGACATGTGGTTTCTCGGTAAAGTTTGCTACATCGAATCAAACAAAAGAGCCGCGTGACCAGACCTGTGTATCGAGGAATTGAAATATGTCACCAGAGTTCAGGTGTCGCTAGTAGTAACTTTGCACTGTCAAAGCACGTAACACATGGAAAATAACACAATAATATGAAAACAGTTTAACTACTAGTTTAAAATAATTTTTACTCTGTAACATGGTTTGTTTAGAGATTAATTTGACACTTTTTCGTATTTTTTCTGTGCATTATGTGGTCTAGCAGAACATAATTAATACTAGCGCCACCTTACGCCCTAGTTTAACTCTCATAACATATTTTATGAAGAGGAAAGATAGGATGATGTGCCGGTTGCGTGCGACGCGAACGAAATACTGATATAAACAAAACAATACACATGAGTGGTAATACATTTTGTCGGGACAACCAAATTATTTAGGTGGTTTAACCAAGGCATTCAATCAAATTATTTGTTCGAACCAAATACATTTTTTGGTAACATTAACCATTCTTTTTGTAATGCCAACTAAATTTTAGTATTGACAACAAAATCTGTTTAATAAAACTAGTTTGTTGCGGTGACATTATTTTTTCTCTCAGTGTATCTTCTTAATAGAAAACATCTCTCTGACTGAACATTTTGTAAATGTACAAAATTGATAAGAAGTATGGAAATTTGAATAGGAAAACATATATTGATTCAAATTTTGAACATTTATTGGCATCAAATTTTGCTGAAAGTTTATTTTTGAAGTGTTTAAATGCTTATAAAATGTTTAAAAAATCGTTATCATGCCCGACATATGCCAGTACCGCACCAGTACCAAATGCCAGCACCGACAACCAGTACGGGACCAGCACTGGCAGACCAGTGCAGAACATCATTATCATCCCCGGCATATGCCAGCACTGCGCCCACACTTGCCAGTACGGGCGCAGTGCCGCGCCCGTTGTAAATTTCTTATTGGGATCCTGTCAGGGCCGTACGGGTACCGTAAATACGGTATACTTTAGACTGCCTTAGTTAATAATAAGGCGAGCTTATTCGGGCCGTATACGAACCTTATCAGGGCCGTTACATAAATTTTTTGATCAGGCAGCCTGCTCCGGACTTGGTTCAAGCCTTTTTTTAAATAAGGTAAAATAAGGCAATTTCCGCACGGAAACATGCCGATAATTTAATTTTCAACATTTTTTAATGATCCAATCCAAAGACTAGTTCTTATTTCACAAACTAAAATGCCATTCGATTTTTTTGCTTCAGATAAGCAGAACGCTTGCAATCTTGGTCACCGCAAAAAACTTTTTTCAGAGATGAGTGCCTGAGTTGCCGTATAGTTCACCAATGAGAGATGATTTCAGACTAAAAAAATTCTAAAGTGTGCTCAAAATATGAATAAATATGTGCTAAAAAATTCGCAGATATATGTTAATTTAGTTCGCGAAAAGAAATTTCCAAAAAAGCGAAAAAAATTGCCATCACACGACATGACCCCCTTAAGCTTAGGTAGTACGATCACGAAAATTAGACCTCAGGCAAAAATAGTTAATTTTGCTTTCCAGAATAGCAATATTATTATTGAAGGGCTAATTTAAAAGAGAAAAGATTATTTTTCATGAAAAAAATTTGAAACACGAAAAAATAATGTTATTAATAGATTTTATTTTTGCCCAAACTTATTTTCTTATCGCTCCCAGCCAAATTTTTAAAAATGATGCGATTCTAATAAATCACGGTTTATTTTTTTAGGAAAAAGATTCTCTACAACTTGACCGTTTCCAATTTTTGAAAATGAATTCTTTAATGGCTGAAATTATAAAAAAACAATTTTTAAAAACAAAATTTTTATAAAAAAATTGCTGTATTTGATAATAATTAATTCAATTTCAAAAATAGGAAACGGTCAAGTTGTAGAGAATCTTTTTTCTAAAAAAATGAACCGTGATTTATTAGAATTGCATCATTTTTAGAAATTTGGCTCAAAGCGATAAGAAAATGAGTTTGGGCAAAAATAAAATTTATTAATAAAATTATTTTTTCGTGTTTCAAATTTTTTTCATGAAAAATAATCTTTTCTCTTTCAAATTAGCCCTTCAATAATAATATTGTTATTCTTGAAAGCAAAATTATCTATTTTTGCCTGAGGTCTAATTTTCGTGATCGTACTACACGCAGAGAAAAGATCAGTAAAATTTACAGGAAGTTCGGCACTTATTTGGACAACATGACTTTTCAGTAAATTTTACCAGAAGTTGAGTTTAATTAACAGATTTTCTGTACGTTTCACTCAGCGTCCAGTAAAATCTACTGAATACGAAAAAATCCGAGTTAAGTTGATTGTACTGTACGCTAAGTGAATTGTACAGAAAATCTGTTGATTGAATTCAACTTCTTGTAAAATTGACTAAAAAGTCATGTTGTCCAAATAAGTACCGAACTTCCTGTAAATTTTACTGATCTTTTTTCTGCGTGTACTTTAAATAAATGTATTTATTTGATTTACTTTATATTCGGCCTAAGTAGTGGAAAAGAAATAAGAAGTTCTTAAAATAATAGTTAATCTGAATTGAAGGAATGGATGAGTTGAATAGAAGCCCGAAAATTGTGGTAGCTAGAAAAGACACATGTATAGCTGATATCCAGGCGCGCATACGCACTATACGAGCACACACTAAGGGGTTGATAAGGCTATCGCGCATCCCGTACATTTAGCATATATTTGAATAATGGGAGGCCGGTAATCCCTTAAACGGGAGCCCTCATTCTGTAACTAGGTATCCTTTCATCTCTCGCTTCTCTAGCAAAGCTCGTCCAAACTCCCTGCCCCTCCACGCTTCTCCTCGTTCTACTCCGTTTAAAGATATTTCGTTAAAATAACAGTCCCGACTCGACTACGTGCACCCTTATATCGCTGGCACCGCCGCCACGGCAAAAAGGGGGTGGCATTTGCAATGCAGAGGTTAAATGGGTACGGGGGTAGCCTGTGGGCGAGGGGCATTTCAGGGGTAGAGGGTTTCTACAGCCACTGCACAGACTCGATTGCTTTTTTACTTGCCTCTCGAGCTCTCATCCTCTCTATCTCTTTTTCCGGCTTCCTCGCATCTCTTCTCTCTCTCATCCACTTTTTCTCATGCATGTCGCTCTCTCTTTTCTTCCTCTTCAGGTTAAAACAGCGAGACCGAGAGGGTAGAGGCTTTCCGCAAAGCGCTCTGGAAAAAAGAAAAAGCAGAGACTCAAGAGAGAAAGGATGAGAAGAGTCGTTGGTAGGAGGTAGGCGAGATTAAACATTTATTTAAATGGCAGCCGCCTCCAACTTTTAGCGACTGTACACTGACTTGCATTTATACCAAGTGCACGTATGTACGCACTTTATGTTTAAGTGTGTCAGATAAGTAGACATATTTAAAATCCACGTGCGAGAGAAATCGGCCAGGTGCGCAATCGCACTTGGGTGTATAGTATATATTATACGAGTACACACGAGAAAGGAGATTAGTCTGGTGGTTTTCAATCCCATTTTCATCGTACTTTGTCTTCCCTGACGTCTCTTTCTCTCTCTCTCTCTCTCTTTTCGAGTTCACGATATCATTGAAATTTCATCTTCCACCCTTTAGTATTGCGCTCACTCGAAGCGTACCTATCATATGGAGATAAATCAAAGGTGAGAAAATTTGAGTCAAGATTTGAAACCCTGGGGAATTAATATTTATTGTGGATTAAGAAAATTTCTACCTCTGTTCTCCAAAATATATGTTTTTCGTTATTTATTATATTTTTGTGAGAAGTATCGTGTTAGAAATAACAAGTAGGAGCTAGACTGGTAGAAAGTTTGCGAAATACCTCGCTTAAGTTTTATGCAGTTAACATTTTGTAAAATCGAGTTAAATTTACGAAGATTCACTTTTTAGTAAATTAGGGAAATTTTGTTATTTTTCAGTTACAAACAAGAAAGAATTTTGATATTTTAGTTCACAAATTTCACAACTTGCAAGTTCTTGAAATTGGTCAAAAAATACATACACATTTTTTCGGGGTGTTTTGAGCAATTTTTTTTTTTGCAAAAATTATGCTATTTGCAAAATTGAAAAGTTGCTCGAAACGTTTTGAAAAAATTCAGACGTATTCTTTGAGTGATTCTAAGAACTTTATATTCTTAGTAATTTCCTCGGTTTGTTTATATTTTCAGACAAAAAAAATCCTGAATGTATTCGTGAAAATTTTGTAATTCGGGCGCCATTTTGTAAAGACTACAGTGAAAAATTAATCTCCGAACCACACCTTCTTAAAGTTCAGACATTTATTCCACCGGTTAAAAATGTTCCAGGTCGTTGACAGACCAGGAAACCTTTCAAAACTCGCTTTCAAAAAAAAAAAAAGATCGAAAAAATCGTGCTTTTTTTTTTAAACTGAATTTTTTTATAATTAATAATTTTTTAGATCAATTTTGTATTTACCATCGGAAAGGGCACGTCTTGAACTTCAAAAATATGTGCCTCTCAATTTTTTCAGTCGCGAATAGCATAAGTTACACGGCCTCAAAGACCGGTGTATCGTTTATGCCATTTTGGCCCTTTAAGGGTTAAGGGGTTACACCACTTTGCCCCACAAAATATTGTGCTTTTTCAAGAATATTTATTGAGGTAATTGAATCATTTTATTTAAATTGAAGCACATTAATGTATTATACTACTATTAAACTAGAAAATCATTTTTTTTTGCAAAAATGGCGATTTGACAGGCAACAGATGATCGTACCGTGGGCACTCTAGATTTACCAATTTTCAATCAATCGATTTAAATTTTTTTTTAATGGAATCATTAGATGTTTTTCTAGGGAAATATGTAGCCGTTGTTAAAAATATACATTTTTAATAAAATGGCATCAATTTAAAGTAAAAGATACGTATTTAGCCCAAAATTTCGATACTTAAAGTTGCATAAAAAATGCAAATATCGATTTAAAAAAAACCCAACGTATTTTACCAGAAAATTCTGTTTATATCTACACTGTAAAAAATTTGGGGAATTTCCCCCACCAACTATTGGGGGAAATTCCACATTTTAGGGTAAACATACTTTTCCCCAAGAAATTGGGAAAATTTCCCAAAAAATGGAAAAATTCCAGATAAAGTAGGGAATATTCTTCAAAAATTTAGTGAATAAGTAAACCACTTATATTTTTGGGGAATTTTCCCCACCAATTATTGGGGAAAATTCCACATTTTAGGGTAAACATACTTTTCTCCAAGAAATTGGGGAAATTTCCTAAAAAATGGAAAAATTCCGGAAAAAGTAGGGTATATACCCCAAAAATTTAGCAAATAAGTAAATCACTTATATTTTTAGGGAATTTCCCCCACCAATTATCGAGGAAAATTCCACATTTTAGGGTAAACATACTTTTCCACAAGAAATTGGGGGATTTCCCCCAAAAATGGAAAAATCCCAGTAAAAGTAGGGAATATTCCCCAAAAATTTAGTGAATAAGTAAATCACTTATATTTTGAGGGATTCTTCCTATTCATATTGTGATTTTTCTTAAAAATTAGAAAAATTTACGATAAATATATATTAATTATTTCGGAAAATTTCCAATTTTTGGGGAATATTCCCCAAAAATATATGGGTGAATGTTACATAATAGTTTTGGAAAATCCCTAACTTTTGGGAAATTTTCCCCAAAATATATGGGGAAAATATTCCCCAACATATCTTGGGGGAAAATTTCCCCAAATATTTTGAAGAAAATAATGTATAATTTACGTTACTAGCATTTTGAGGAAAATTCCCCAAAAAAGTTTCCACAGTGATTAATATGTTTCTCTTAAAATTTCATTACAAACCATCTTATTGATATTCTACATAGAGAAGAAGAAAAGAATAAAAATTTACTACGTCTTTGATACGAAACAATTGATGTTAGTGACTATCTTTAAATTAAAAGTAACTCTTTTGACAAATTCCAAATTTTTCCTGATGAGGAAGCCATTGTGAGCTCCGAAACGAAAACTCTATATGTTTACCAGAATACTCATTGAAGGGGATAATTCATATCGTGCTATAAACAGCAGTTTTTTGTAATAATAAAAATTGAAACTACTTATACTGAAAGATTAATCATGTCCAGAAGAATAATTTTCTCTGTCGAGTAATACAAAATTGAAGTGCCAAATAAAGTTTCTGACGAACCCAGTGATACACTGAAAACTATCTGAAATTGAAATCATATCCTTAGCATGAATTATGCTATTGGCTAATTAAGTTTAGACGGTCAGATTTTAAGCAATTGCCGTTGTGGGCGTGTTTCCGTCCCAAGAGATCGGCGAGCCCGTCTCTTCCGCATTCCCTCGGGACGAGCGTGACTTTTCACGTAGGTTGTCTCTACACTCGCGTATACACGCGCATGCACCATGTGCCCCCGTTGTTTTATGCTCTCGGCCTTCATTCACATTATACTGGGGTCTCCGAAGACCTTCGCTCGGAACAAATATCCTTGGACGAACTGCTTACCGACACGCCACTCTCTATGCTGGTCCAATTCGATTCAATTCTATTTTTTTTTCACTGCTTACTTCGTTCCTGTTCTCTTCTCATTCTCATTCTCATTTCTACCCTCTACCACTATTTGATCCCGTTTCTCCCTCGAGTGCAATAGATTCACAGACATCTTGGAAGGGATGTTTTTGAATTCTGGATTGGGACTCGGGTGATGTCAATGACGATTCTCACGACTCTTGCGTCTGACGAGGTTTTTAATTTTTTATTTTCGGTTGAGTGTCGCTGGATCGTAACACTCCGATAAGAAGCTTCTAATTAAACTGAATTAAAATGCGGACGAAAATTACCAAAAAGGGGATTGGTTAAGAATACAAATGGTTTTGAATTTGTCAATATTTTTGGTATATGCGTTTTAATTCCTTTTCGTGTAAACGTATTGCGTCTCATTTTAATCCTGTTTAATTTGAGTGACTGAATACATTTTTATTTTGTTGATAATTATTAAAACTGAAATCAATCTAATCCTACTTAAGGTAGTTTTCATCCACGGAAATTAGACCTCAGACAAAAATAGATAATTTTGCTTTCAAGAATAGCAATATTATTATTGAAGGACTATTTTGAAAGAGAAAAGATTATTTTACATGAAAAAAATTTGAAACACCGAAAAATAATTTTATTGATAAATTTTATTTTTGACCCAACTTTTTTTCTTATACGTTATTACCAAATTTTAAAAAATTATCCGATTCTAATAAATCATCAATCATTTTTTCAGAGAAAAGATTTCCCACAACTTCACCGTTTCTGATTCTTAAAAATAAATTCTTTAATGGCTGAAACCATTAAAAAAACATTTTCCAAAACGAAATTTTTATAAACAAATTGCTGAATTTGATAATAATTTATTCATTTTCGAAAATTGGAAATTATTAAGTAGTAGGGAATCTTTTTCTTGAAAAAGTGATTTGTAATTTATTAAAATCGCATAATTTTTTAAAATTTGGTGACAAGCGATAAGAAAAAAAGTTGGGGGATAAATAAAATTTATTAATAAAATTATTTTTCAGTATTTCAAATTTTTTTCATGGAAATTAATCTTTTCTTTTTCAAAATAGCCCTTCAATAGTAATATTGCTATTCTTGAAGGCAAAATTATCTAGTTTTGCTTGAGGTCTAATTTTCGTGGATCAACTACCTTAATGATAAGAAGCAGCTTTAAAAGTTGCAGTGAATTCAATTCCTTCTCTGAAGTATTAATTGTCAACTTTCGTTCGATTTTGTTGTTAATAATTGGCTTTAAGCTCCAGAAATAATAACTAAGGTTGCACACTTTCAAACGTTTCAACTCGGATCGGAGCCCTCATCAGTGATTTTTATTTCTAAAATATCAAAAGAATGAATGAAACTTTGCACATGTGGGTCCTATTTTGGAGTAAACTTTGGCAATGTGAAAAATGTAAAAAACCGTGAGAAAATTTACATAAAATTGTACAGAAAACATGGATAAAAAAACTAAAACTTCCTTAGGAATAAAAATCAAATTCTAGGACATAACTTTGAGATACCTAAACTAAAAAACTAGTATTTATTTGTACATAAGGTTAGTTCATTTTATTTTAAAATTCCATATTTTGATGAGATTGAAATATTTAGATATCCCATTGTTAGAACACATGTTTTTTCCATACAATTAATATTTGAACACTGGTATTTTTATGAGTAATTAATTTATATTTTAAGTTTATATTTCAAGTTCATGCGCTACATTACAATTTTTCACTTTAAATGATTTATTATGTGTTTTTAACAGCAGTTTTTTATTATTAAAAAAACATCGTATAAAATTTATTATTTGAGGGTCGATACAAGTCCTTTTTTATTAATATTAATTGTCAACATTTTAATCCGGAACAATTCGTTTAACTAAAAAGTGGATGCAATGCAAATATCAAGGAATTTAAAACGATTTGAATTCATAAAAAGTCTTGTTTTTGACCATTTTCTTGGGCATTTTAATTCAGTTTAATTGGAAGCTTCTCACTGGGTGAGATGCTTCAATATTCTGTAAACGGCTGATAAACAAGTTCCGGGTTTACAAACCTGTTTTCGATTAATGATTAATTTACAACTTTCTTATCGTTTAATTTAGAACCACTAATCGGATGCATCATCAGTTTATAATTACTTTTGTGATGCATTAACAGTTTTTTCAATGTTATTTGAGAGAATTTAAATATGGCCACGTATCGATTTTAAAATGTGTTTGAAAGAACAGCGTTTTACAAATTGAATTCATGATTTCAAGCTTAAAACTTCACTAATCATTTCCGTAAATTTGACAGTATTGCTATCAATTCGGAAATTTTTCTCGAAGATACACTGCTGTGCAAAAGTCGCTGGGCACTTGTTTTTAACTATTCACATAAAAGCTTCTAATTTATATAATACCTAATGGTTAAAAACAAGTGCCCAGCGACTTCTGCACAGCAGTGTATTTATACACTCAGAAAATAATAATTACCAATTGAGAGGAATAGCTACTTTTAATTCCTCCCATTTTTATACAAATTTTTACTCTTTTCAGAGTTATTAAGGTAGTTCATCCACGAAAATTACACTCTTAAGCAAAAATAGATAATTTTGCTTTCAAGAATAGCAATATTATTATTGAAAGACTTTCTTGAAACTAAAAAGATTATTTGCCGTATAATTTTGTTAATAAATTTTATTTTTGCCCCAATTTTTTTTCTAATCGTTTCTTACCAAATTTCAAAAAATTATCCAATTCTAATAATTTACGAATCACTTTTTCAAGGAAAAGATTCTCTACAACTTGACCATTTCTAATTTTTGAAAATGTATCAATTATTATAAAATTCACCAATTTGTTTATAAAAATTTCGTTTTGGTAAATTTTTGTTTTATGATTCAGCCATTGAAGAATTTATTTTTAAAAATTGGAAACGGTAAATTTGTGGAGAATCTTTTCCCTGAAAAATTTATTACCGATTTATTAGAATCGCATAATTTTTAAAAATTTGGTATGAAGCAATAAGAAAAAAAGTTGGGGCAAAAATAAAATTTATTAATAAAATTCTTTTTCTGTTTTTCAAATTTTTTCTAAGGAAAATAACCTTTCCTCTTTCAAAATAGCTCTTGAATAATACTATTGCTATATTGCTATTCTTGAAAGCAAAATCATCTATTTTTGCTCGAGATCTAATTTTCGTGGATGAACTACCTTAAAAGTTCTTATTTCTCCCGATTAAAGATTATTTTCTTTTCGCTGTAGATATGTGAGAATAATGAATTATGGATTTATCATTTGTTGTAGTAGTTTAACTTGTGTTCCATATTACACTATATGTGTCAGAAATAGTTTACAGAGTCGAACTTGTGCGCTGTAATGAATGCAAGCGTGGTTATGTATTGGCGATAGTTTAATTACACGAGCGCGGAAACCTAGCATTAGTGCCGTGTATTGCTGTTTGTTTGAGTGGAAGTGGGTGCGCCAGACATACGTTCAGATATGTTCAGAAGCATATGATGTGTATCAGTAACAACGTGGTCATCAATCCTTTCGCTAACATAATTTGAGAGGGGTATCTATACCTGATACCTGCCAATCCCAAGAGTCTCATTTATCTCAGTTACTTATTAACCAGTGGTTCATGGTTCACACCACGGAATAACTGACCAAATAGTGGTTCCCGTATTACGGAAATACCACTTTATGGTTCGTGCTCAATGATACTGTGAGCCCTCGATTCCTTGTCTGTGTAGCGAGGGTAGCTCCTCGTTTTAATTAAGCCCGGGGAGGGAAGATGACCGGTACTCGTTACGAATGGTCCACGGACCTATCCGACATACACTACCTGTACACACTCTTACACGGTCTACTTGGTTTACGAGCTTGCGAAGCCACTGCTCGAATTGCATCCCAGACTCACTCATCCCTCTCTTTACGAGAGTCGTTTTTCCTAGAGCTCAAAAAAAAATATAACGAAAATTACGATTTTCCCAATTGTGCACTATACTCTCTGAAAGAAATATGGCACTTTTGGACCAGAAAAAAATCGCAAGTGTATTTTTCAGTTGATAGCGGATGAGCATTTTTAGTAAAAACTGTGGGTAAGAACTCTTCTGAAACAACAAATCATTTTCTTAGCTCTTTGAAATTCACTGCTATTCCTATTTGTGATCATTTAATATTTTCATATAGACTGTTAGAAATTTCTGTATTAAATTTTCATTACATGTAATGGAAGATTTGTTCAGTAACGTACTACTGTGGGCAAAAACTAATGTGAATTTTTAATTTAAACTTCGCGGGATAACCGATTCGGGCAAACTCTTTTATTTTTATGTTGGTCCTATTGTTACTGACATCTGTGCCAAATTTCATGTCAATGTCATCATTTGTTACATAGTTACGCTTGTGTTTTCTAAACTACTAAAGGTGATTTTTTCGATTTTTACAAAGTCTGAATTTGTTGTGCAAAGAAGTGGCATTAAATTTTGTTTGCGGAATCAAATTTCAGTTGCGGAAACGTTCAGAATGTTGCAAAAGGCCTTCGGTGAGTTGACCATGTCGCAGAAAAATGTTTATAAGTGGTACAAAGACTTCAAAGAAGGCAGAGAACGTGTTGATGACTTGGAACGCCCCGGAGGACCATCAACATCAACTGGCGAGCAATACGTCAATCAAATCAAAGAATTAGTGCACAAAAATCGTCGATTGACAATTAAAGACCTTGCTGACACTATTGGCATTTCAAGGGGATCACTAAACACCGTTTCAAAAGATATTTTGGGCAGACAACTCGTCGTTTTTGCATCACGACAATGCGCCGTCTCACACTGCACTCGTTCTTCGTGACCATTTCGCCAAAATCTCAACGCATATCGTTCCACAACCACCATATTCGTCTGATTTGGCTCCGTGTTAGCTAGCTAACTCCTTTAAATAAAGGGTTTTCCAATAGGGACATAACAATTTTATCTATGAATAAAACACAGAAATATTTGAGATATTGAGTTCAAATTTATTGTGGGTGTAGTGCATATGACCATATCGGGCATATGACCACCACGAGCCCGTTTACAGCGGTCGATTCTTTGGACCCAATTTCCCACCACTCTGGCACATATTTCGACCGGAACATTGGCAATTTCGCGTTGGATGTTGTCTTTGAGGTCGTCTAAAGTTGCTGGCTTGTTGGCATAGAGCAGTGATTTGATATGGCCCCATAAAAAGAAATGCAATGGCGTTAGATCGCATGAACGAGGTGGCCATTCGACCGGACCATTTCTCGAGATAACACATTCACCGAATTTGCCTTTCAATAAATCGATTATTCTGCGTTTCAAATGATCAAGTGGCTTTAGTTCTTGAGTGAATTTAATCTTAAAAGCATGTAGGCCAAGATCTTTTCGCATAATACGTCACAGTGTCGTTTGAGCGACGCCCAATTCTTGAGAACGACGTGGAATCGACTGATCTGGCTCATTTTGAATCGATGCACTTACGGCTGCGATTATTTCTTCGCTTCGAGCAATACGACGTCTTTTTGGCACCGGAACACCTGTCGGGTGGGACGATTATTACGGCCGAAAATTGGAGTAAGTGCTCTTAAAGTTGCGACCACCGACTCAGAATTTCGGTAGTAATTTTTAATAATTTCTAAACGTTGCTGGTTCGTGAACTTTACCATGATGAAAATGTTAACTTTAACTAACGTTTTGACATTGACAGTTCATTAAAAAAGTTTAAGGGTGTGTTCATATAAAGATACGAAATTGTTATGTCCCTATTGGAAAACCTTTTACAAGCCGAATTGAAGAAGGCTTTGAAGGCAATACTGGAAATCGAATTTAACAAGTGTTTCGATGATTGGAAAAAACGTTGGCATAAGTGCATTATATCAGGAGGGGATTACTTTGAAGGGAATGAAATTGATTTGGATAAATAAATAAAGATTTTTCATTTTATAACAAAATTCACCTTAGTTTTCGCCCATAGTAGAATATTAAATTTAAAATACCTTTATCTTTAAAAATACAAATTTTTATTTCATTTTTAATCAAAATTTAAAGAACTTGAAATCTTTCTGAGAAAAAAAAAGACGCTTTCGACTGCGCTGGGATTCGAACCCAGGTCTTTCGATTGCCGGTAACTAATTAATTATTAAGGGGGGAATACCAAGTAAACGGCCAAAGTCTTATCTTTTCTTTGAGCGCGGATTAAGAAAAAACTATAACTGACAAAAATACCAAAATTTAGATTTTTGTAGCATTTTATTACTACATTGAAGTAAAAGAATGTCTTGTGTGAAATTCCGGCCCAGCTAAAAAATAAAATTGCGCGAATTCGAGTCAGCGCTCGGGGCAAAGGTGAATGGTGTTCCTGATACAGACTCAGGAAGTGATCCTACAAGAAGAAAGTAATAACAAATTAGTTTCGTAATTGCGTTTACTCGTCTCTGAGCTTTTTGGTTTCTTGAAAAAAAATTTTTTTTTTTTGCAATAGCGTAAAAACTAAAAAAAGTCGATTTTTTGCAAGTTATTTTTCTACAAAAACTTGTTGATAAAAATTTTTTTTAAAAAAAAGGAGAACATCATGGACTATACCAAAGTGTTTTGCATATCTGGTAAAAATTTCAAGGAAATTGGTCGAGCAGTTTTTTTGCAACTAGGAACACCGTTTTAAAAACATGGTTTTCGGGAAACGCGTTTAAAGTTTTGCTATGGATGATAAGGGCCGGGCGCAGCTTTAGACAAAAATATGCATACATCCTCCAATTTTATGAATCACGGCGTAAAATTTTACAGAAATATTCTTGAATAGTTGTACAATAAAATCATGTTAACGAAAAAATCCCAATTTTTTGAACTTGGTATTCCCCCCTTGATACTCATGTCTATATATTTTAATAATGTGTATCAATTTTAATATATTTTGATTGAAAAGTTATTAAATTTCATATGAATCTATATTAATTTTTCATAATATACAAATCTATTAATTTTTATTTACCACTTGTATATTAAAGTCTATTAAAATGAATAAGATCTTTAACAGTGTAACCTCAGTCCCCCTTCTCACGTTACATAATTGTTTGAGGTTCTAATTATTTACGAGGTATATCGTATTTATCAATATTATGTTTGGGCATATACTTAATTTGATCTATGATTTTTGTTCTTATTGTTAGTAACTAGTTATATCCGGTTAAACGCTCTTTGCTTGCTTTTGGAAACGGGAAATGAGAAACTTATTTTCCAGAATAAATGTATAAAATGAAAAAAAAAGAAAAGTTAAATAAAAGTAATAAAGATGTCTCTGATATAATGTAGGATTCACTGACGACACATCTGGTTTGACGGGATGAATGCAGTTTCGTTTATTCTAGCAATTTTGTTGTAATTAGCTAAACTGTAGCGTTTTTATATTGAGATAAGCGATTCCCACGTTTAATCCCTTCCGTTTGAATGTGTAAACAATTATATTTATGAAGCACTCTGTATTTTGAGATTTTTTTATTATCTCATTATTCAATGAGCGTGTTTTTGTCATTTAAGGTTCATTTAAATCGTGAAATCATGTGAGAAACGTCATGTTATCAAAGCAAATAAATGCACACTTTTTGAGTTCTTAAAACTTTTTGAATTAATAATAAGATTATTTTTTTCTTGCAAAAATACAGTTACATTAAGAATTATTCATTTTATGCTAAATATTATCATATTTTTACATGTTAATTTTGTGTCGCTAAATTCAAGCCAAAACTGTCTTTTAGGTGTCGTTAGATTTTGAATTTGTTTACCTTATGTATTGAAATTAATGCAAAGTATTACTAAAATTATTATAACAATAAGATAACACTTTTTTTCTTGTGTAGAGTGTTTCTATATAGAAGTACGTGAACTCGCCTAGTCCTGACTATTTTCCTAGTCAATGCCAGACTAGAACTGAACACGGAGAAACTTTTTATATCAATTTTTACTATAGTATTTTTCAATTTAGGGAAAAACGTATCACTTTGAGAATTTTTGTCAGTAAAAATACTAAACTTTATAATAATGATATGAAACTTCAGCATAGTTCATAGCAAATTTTACTATAGTTTATACTGAAGTTTCATATCATTATTATAAAGTTTAGTATTTTTACTAACAAAAATTCTCAAAGTGGTACGTTTTTCCCTAAATTGAAAAATACTATAGTAAAAATTGATATAAAAAGTTTCTCCGTGAAGAGAACTAGTTAAATCCCTACAAGGCTCCTATATATATTTCTGCATAGGTGATCGTATAATTTGTAACATTGAAATAATTTTCTGTTCGAATAGTAATAATTCGGATCTGAGAATATTTATTTTGCTTGTATCAAGTAATATGTGTCTAGGGTCTCATTTAAAGAGTAATTCTTGTATGCTTTCTAAGATCTCTCCACGTTGCGAATAATCCAACCCTGTTTTTAGGCTTGCTCTTTTTTTAATTGGACACTTTTGTTCGCTGGGGAGACATCCAAGGAACAATAAAGAAACTGAAAAGTGAGGTCGAGTGGCAGAAGAGCTCGTCAAGCTGCGAATTACCAATCTTATTATTATCATCCGCGGTTCCACTCAACTTTTTTAGCTCCTTTTCGCCCTTCTGGAAAGAATCTTAAGAAGAAAACTTCACGACCCTTTTCCCGCTTTAATGAATGGAATACAGCAGTGGTTAAGCTAAACTTATGTTGTACAAACATTTAATACAATTTCTTAACTTTATTTTTCAATTAATGATACTTGCCATTGGCGTGAGCACACAATTTATAATTTTATTAATATTAAGGGGTTATATACCTTTTTCTGGCTCAAAAAATCAAAACAATTTGTATTGCTTATTTTTAAAGTGTGGTGATTGTTATCACATACTCCACTCATTAAAATCAATTTTTTTGTTTTTATCACAACGCAAACACATGATACATGAAACACATCATTAATGTTACATTTATACACTCAAATTCTAAAATGCTTAAATTTTTATATGTTGTATATATATTTCATACTCTTACCTATTGCATTGTACATTTGTGCTCAGGACCCTTCTTATTTATTTCTATTTCTAATTCTATTTTCTTTATTTCAGGTTCTATTCACTTTCACTTTCTTTTTCTATTATTCTTCTACAGAATTTACGCCTTTATAGTTCTATAAGCCTTGCCTAAGTAAGTTTCTGTAGAGAATCTCATTTAGCATCTTTTCTTCAACGATTTCAAGACGGTCGATCATAAAAATCGGCATCTTGTAATTGTCGCCCAGCTGTCGGGTTTTTCCTAATCCAAATGCAAACATTTTTATGCCTTGAGTCGAGAGTCTCGTCGGTACCTTACCTGAGGTACTCTTTCCAATTACCTGAATATTTCCCCTACTCTTTCATACCCTTATACCTATTTCTCACTCTCTAGTAGACTCACTCTTTACACCCTCAATTTATAATTTCAAAAATTCAGTAAGTCTTGACCTTCCGTCCTGAGCACCTCTCTACAGCTCGAATAAATAAACTGTTATTATTCGCATATTGGAGTTGATTATTTTTCCCGTGCACAAAATCACCAAAGTGGTGACCCCCACGTGATTTGTTCGTGATATCGTGTGATTAGTGCATAGTGGTAAATATACAATTTGTGGACGGACAAGAAATCTGCGCGGAACTGGATTCGTGACGATTTCTACGGCTGGGTTACGAGTTTTTTTGTGAAATAAAAACCATGGCTAACAACAACGTCGCTGATCGTGAAAATGTGCTGGTTAACGCATTGGAGAGTGCTCTCTCCAGTAATCGCGTCGCGATCCGCCTTCCATCGTTCATTGCAGCAGACCCGGAATTGTGGTTTTCTTTGGTCGAGCGGTGTTTCGCGTCTTCGGGAGTGACTTCAGACGATCAAAAATTCTCGAGTGTTGCTCAAGTTCTTGACTCGCGAGTGGCCTTGGAAGTACGTGATATCATAGTGAACGTGCCTGAGACAAACGCGTACGAAACTTTAAAAACTCAAATAATAAAGCGTCTGAGTTCATCGCAGGAACAGAATACTCGCCGTCTTTTGGAAATGGAAGAGATGGGTGACAGAAAACCATCTCAGTTCCTACGCCATCTTCAAGGTCTCGCCGGCACAGCTGTTCCAGAGTCAATGCTTCGTACTCTGTGGTTTAGCCGCCTCCCAGACAGCCTTCAACCCATTCTGGCAGCACAGAAAGACCTCTCTCTCGAGAGGGTGGCAGACCTGGCAGATTCGATCATCGATTTGACGGGGGCCAGACAAATCGTTGCAGCAGCAGCAGCACCAGCGGTACTAGCAGCAGCCCCAGCAGCAACCGTTAATTCCTTAGCAGAGCAACTCAGTCAAATTCTTCTGCCACTACGTGAAGAGATTGCGAGCATTCGGCAAGAAATGACGGAGTTTAAAAGTCGCTCGTCTCAGCCCCGCGGAAGGTCGCGTAGCCGTGCGCGTTCGCGATCACGTGGCCCGTTTGCAGGCAACGGAACGTGCTGGTATCACGCGAGGTACGGTCCGGAAGCGAAAAAGTGTACTCAGCCGTGTAAATTCAACACGGGAAACGGGTCGGGCAGTCGTTAATGGCGGCAGACGACACTGTCCCAACCACCTCGCGCCGCATCTACGTAATGGACCGCTCTACGAAAGCACAATTCCTGGTGGACACGGGCTCCGATTTGTGTGTGTTTCCACGTACTCTCGTTCGGGAACCGCGAAAAAATCATTGTACGAACTTTCCGCGGCTAACGGAACGCCTATCGCCACGTACGGTACTGCCACGATGACATTAAATTTTGGACTTCGCCGGGACTTCACCTGGAGATTTGTAGTCGCTGACGTCACTAAACCAATCATCGGTGTTGATTTCCTTGCACACTACGACTTGCTTGTAGACCTAAGAAATCAAAAATTAATTGACGCAACAACACGCCTGTCAGTTTCCGGAAAAACTGTCACAGAAGAAACACCGAGTGTGAAAATCGTCACCGGCTCCACAAATTTTCACGAGCTTCTAACCAGATTTCCTGAAATCACTCGTCCGGATGGAACTGCAACTGTAAAACACAAGACGGTGCATTTCATTAAAACAACACCAGGACAACCCGTTGCACATAAGCCACGACGTCTTGCTCCAGATAAGCTGCAAGCCTCGAAGAAAGAGTTCGACGCGATGTTAAAACTCGGAATCGCGAGACCATCGAAGAGTTGCTGGTCGTCCCCACTACACATGGTGCCAAAGCAAGGAGATGAATGGAGGCCCTGTGGTGATTATCGAGGACTCAACGCGAGAACGGTACCTGACCGCTACCCAGTTCGCCACATCCATGACTTTTCACAGTCTCTGGCTGCCACGAAGATATATTCCACAATAGATCTCGTGAAAGCATTCCACCAGATCCCGGTCGCCGAAGAGGATATTTGGAAAACAGCAATCACGACTCCCTTCGGTTTGTTTGAGTTTCCATTCATGACGTTTGGACTTCGTAATGCAGCTCAAACATTCCAGAGATTCATCGATGAGGTACTTCAAAACCTGGATTTTTGCTATGCATACATCGATGATATCTTAGTAGCGTCAGCATCTTTAGAGGAACATTTACAGCACCTGGAGATTCTTTTCGAGCGCCTGCGAAATTACGGAGTGGTTATCAATCCCTCGAAATGTGTTTTCGGACAGTCAAGTGTCAAGTTCCTCGGTTATCTAGTGAGTGACAGTGGTACTCAACCTTTACCAGCAAAGGCCGATGCAATAAGAACTTATCCGCGACCAGAGACAGTGAAACAACTCCGACGTTTTTTAGGTATGTTGAATTTTTACAGGAGATTCATACCTAAAGCTGCACAGGTTCAAGCACTCTTGAACGATCTTCTCCAAGGTAACGTCAAAGGGAAGACACCGGTGAAATGGACTCAGGAAGCAGAAGCTGCGTTCGAGAACAGCAAGGTGAGCTTAGCACAAGCAACATTACTCGCTCATCCTAGGATCAACGCTCCTCTAGCCATATTTTGCGATGCATCGGATTTCACCATCGGCGCGGCTCTGCAACAACGTATCGATGACGATTGGGAACCACTGGCCTTCTTTTCTAGGAAGTTGAGCACCGCAGAACGCAAATACGCAACATATGATCGAGAATTACTCGCGATTTATGAAGCTGTTAAATACTTTCGCCACATGCTGGAGGCAAGAGTGTTTACCGTCTACACTGATCATAAACCGATCACATATGCCTTTCAGAAAAAGGACAGTCAGTGTACCCCTCGACAATTTCGGTACCTGGACTTTATCAGTCAATTTTCTACTGATATCCGCCACGTTTCAGGAGAAGAGAACGTCGTCGCTGACGCGCTGTCGCGCGTTGAAGAAATAGAGCCTGCGTTGGATCTCAGAGAACTGGCAGCCGCGCAGAAAACGTCAGAAGAACTGAAAACATTTGCAAGTGATGCATCGTCATCATTGCAATTGAAACTTGTGAGGATTCCAGAAGCCGACGTGTCAGTGTTATGTGATGTGTCCACGTCAACAGCCCGACCTTATGTGCCAGAACTGTTTCGAAGGAGAGTGTTCAACAGTGTACACAGACTTTCACATCCTGGGATAAAATCGACCGTCAAAATGGTAACTCAACGTTACGTTTGGGCCGTCAATAAACAAGGATTGTAGAACATGGGCCCGCGACTGTCTCGAGTGTCAACGAGCAAAGGTTACTCGACACGTGGTCACAACGCCAGGTACGTTCCAACTTCCCTCACACAGGTTCTAGCACGTGCATATAGACATTTTTATCATGCCGAGTTCGGAAGGCTACAGATATTGTCTTACCTGCGTCGACCGATTCTCACGCTGGCCGGAGGCTATACTAATCGAAGATCAGGAGGCTGCAACCGTCGCACGGGCCTTCTACGCCCACTGGATAGCGAGGTTCGGGACTCCATTGAGAATAACAGATCAAGGAAGACAATTCAAGTTCCATCTGTTTAGGGAATTAAATCAGTCAGCAGGTACGACTCACTTCAGGACCACAGCCTATCATCCGGCTGCCAACGGAATGGTAGAGAGATTCCACCGGCAATCCATGGCCGCAATTAAATGTCATAGACACGCTCGATGGACTGAAACCTTGCCAACGGTACTGCTAGGTATCCGTGCCGCGTGGAAAGAAGATTTAAAGTCAACGTCTTCGGAGATGTTGTACGGCCAACAGCTTAGACTTCCGGGTGAACTTCTATCCCAGTCAACAAGATCGACAGCGTCAGAATTCGTACGGTCACTTCGTGAGCATGTCCGACAGCTACGCCCAGTGCAAGGAGCCAGGCATGGAGAGAAGTCTATTTTTATTTTCAAGGACCTTGCAACAGCTGAACAGGTATTTGTTCGTCATGATGGTCCTAAGGCTATACTACAATGTCCCTATGAAGGGCCTTTTCAAGTTGTGTCACGATCTGACAAAACATTCGTTGTCAGAATCCGTGGACGTGACGTCACTATCACCATTGACAGGCTCAAACCAGCGTACGTCATGGCAGACGTTGAGGACGACGACGATGACAATGACGCAGAGGAACCGATTGAAGTCATTCTCAATCGAGTTCCAGTACCAGCCCCAGCATCTACTCCAGTTCCAGAGGTTCCAGCAAGCAAACCAACAAGTCCACCGGGACTAAATACACGCTCAGGCAGACGTGTTCGCTTTCCAGAACGACTTCAAGTTGGTTTCTCGTGACTTAATCACTGGCAGGGGGGTACTGTGGTGATTGTTATCACATACTCCACTCATTAAAATCAATTTTTTTTGTTTTTATCACAACGCAAACACATGATACATGAAACACATCATTAATGTTACATTTATACACTCAAATTCTAAAATGCTTAAATTTTTATATGTTGTATATATATTTCATACTCTTACCTATTGCATTGTACATTTGTGCTCAGGACCCTTCTTATTTATTTCTATTTCTAATTCTATTTTCTTTATTTCAGGTTCTATTCACTTTCACTTTCTTTTTCTATTATTCTTCTACAGAATTTACGCCTTTATAGTTCTATAAGCCTTGCCTAAGTAAGTTTCTGTAGAGAATCTCATTTAGCATCTTTTCTTCAACGATTTCAAGACGGTCGATCATAAAAATCGGCATCTTGTAATTGTCGCCCAGCTGTCGGGTTTTTCCTAATCCAAATGCAAACATTTTTATGCCTTGAGTCGAGAGTCTCGTCGGTACCTTACCTGAGGTACTCTTTCCAATTACCTGAATATTTCCCCTACTCTTTCATACCCTTATACCTATTTCTCACTCTCTAGTAGACTCACTCTTTACACCCTCAATTTATAATTTCAAAAATTCAGTAAGTCTTGACCTTCCGTCCTGAGCACCTCTCTACAGCTCGAATAAATAAACTGTTATTATTCGCATATTGGAGTTGATTATTTTTCCCGTGCACAAAATCACTAAAAAAGTACATACTTTTAACAATGTTTCTGCAAAATTTCAACGAGATTGGGGCACTAGAACCTAAGATACGGCCGTTCATAGCACGCAGTTTCTGTTTCTGTTTCAGTTTCACGGTTCGTGAACGAAGGAATTTTTTTTCAGACAAATCCTTCTGTTTTTTTTTGGTGGAAAACTCAATTTTTCGACCTTAAAAAATCCACTTTTTGGCAAAAATATCACTGTAACTGTAAAAATTTTTTTTTGTAAAATCCTTCGTTTACGAACAAGGTCACACTATATACTAACGTAGTTTTTTTTTTTCAGCTGAGCCGTTACCGTTATTTCATGCTCACAGTAAGCCATTACAAACAAAAGGAGTTCTGCGGCAAGGAGTGTAACTTCCCTAATTTTCCGAATTTTCACTCGAAATTTTATACAAAAACACAATAAGAGATGTACTTTTTGAACATTTTTATCGCATTTGAATAAAACTATGGTAACATGATTAGAAAAATGATTAAAAACCCCGTATTTTCCTAGAGAAAAAGGTATATAACCCTTTAATGATAAAGTATATATTATTAGAATATTCAATTATTCTTAAAGTCAAATACAAGATGAGAATATATGAATGAATAGCACGGCATCTGGTTGTACGTATTTATTCTTGCTGTCCATTCGAAAGTAGCACGCCTTACGTAATTCACTCAATTAATAATAAACGAAATAAAGCTTTAATTAACATTTGCTTTCCTTTAGGAGACGAGAGTGATTCAATACGAACTATGTAGCTTGCCACTTTCGGATATATTAAGGCTTCATTGATTCTATTAGCGATGGACTATGACTCACGTTATACAAACCAAAGCGCATCAGACAGTATTGAAATATAACTCAACTCGCATCAAGCAGATTAATACTGAAATGTTTCCACTTTATCTCAATAGACTCTAATCTAATAGCTGTGTCTAACACTTTAGATAAAGGTGAACTATATTTATTGAAAGACTATTTTTACTAAGGTTCTTTAACCAATTGTCTCAATCATTTAAACAATTTTTTCCATTCCGAATGAAAAATATACCGTTTTCATAAGCACAAAATACTGTTCATATTTTTGTAAATGTTTACTTGAATTTTAAGCTTTTTTCCTGGAAAAAAATGTTAATATAGCATTCAGTGTCCACGGAGTAATATAGTAAGCTAGAGTAAAAACATTTGCTGGAAATTAAACAGGGCCCTATAATTAATTATTTAATTTAATTAGGAAATAAGATAAGGATCTCTGGGTTTTCCTTGGTAGTATGTCTCAACAATTCGTTCCGAATCCCCCTGGATTGCGCATGTTGCCCTACGGGATAGTGTAACCGCGCCCCTGTTTACCACTCACTACCCCTGATTAGCTGGACTTCCTGTTCGCGGGTCGTCGGTACGAGTATAACGATAAAACACAGACGGAGTGAGCTCATATTGTGTTCCTACGGTCGACTCATAAGCTTCCAGGGGTTAATGATTGGGCTTGATTGCTTGGCAAACGTAGGCGAGCCGCGAACTACTTCGTCGTTTTTCATCCCTCCCTCGTTTCTCTTTTTGATCTGTGTTTTTATGTTAAAGTGTCCAAAGCCACTCCAAAAGGACAATTTTTCTTATACGGTTCAGACTCCCGTGCTGAAATATATCTAGGGGCCTTTTATAGCTTTAGTCAGTTTTCCTTAGTTACAAAAGTTGGCAACACCTAACAGACGTTTTTGGCTTTGATTTAGCCAACCCAACACAGAAAAAACATATTATTTTAGTATTAAAAATGTTTTGGTGTTACCGGTAGTTCTATTTTGGAAGGTATAAGTGGAATTTTCTTTTTAGAAATTTTGATATCTGTAACGAGTTGTTGGTTATATTTCTGTCGTAGATGGTTGTAGAATCCATTTTGTATATTCTGCATATTTTGATGTTGTAATAGGTTTTAGGCCTGATAATTATATTAAAAATTTTTTGGTGTTACCGGTATTTCTATTTTGGAAGGTATAAGTGGCCACTTATACCGGAAAGGCCACTTATACCTTCCAAAAGATATTATTTTAACCCTGAATCTGATGTTTAATCAACCCTCAAAATATTTTATATTGGTAGAGGTGTAAGAGTTGTAATTGAAATTTTTATAATGTGGCTAAGATGTTGCTACACCAATTCTAGTGCTAAAATAACGTGTATTTTTAACATTAACATTTTAACATTATTTTAACATTATAAAAATTTCAATTAGATGAAGTTGGATAACACCTCTAGAAAACTACACGCGACATATATTACACTTTGTTTTTTCTGTGAAATGTACATACAAAAGTAATATAAATAGGATAAAATGTTTAAGGATGTAGTCTCATGTTCAGGCCCGTTTCGGAACCTTATTTCAGCATTTTTTTTTATAATAAAATAAAATACAATCATTTCAATTTTTTATATTTTTTTATTGACATCGTAAATTATAGAAAAAATTTGTATTTACTAAATTTTGCACAATTTGTAATTGTTTTTTTAAGGGGGTACACTGAGAGAAATTTCGGGTTTCACGAACCAAAGTTTTTTTGTTAAAATCGTCTTTACAAAAAATGTTAAAGTTGTCATGACAATCATGGTAGTGGCTGTCATACATTGGAAAAGTGTTTACTCCAACTGCAAGGAACGTTACTGAAACCACGATTCTGATACTTGAAATACCGTAAGCGCTGCGGTTTAGGAACCAAAGTCCATCGTAAAGCCGCGCATAGAGTTTAGTTAAAATGACCAAGTACAGTTCTTATCAAATTGCTTTATTTATAGAATCTACATTATTTTATGAAAATTCATTCTTATTTTTTTAAGTTTTCTGCATAAAAACCAGAGTCATTAGGTTATGATCATTTTCTAAGATTAATTTGTAATGAATTGTCTATGGACAGTAAATACCCAGCCAAAATTATTTTTCAGGTTATAGGTATGGTTCTCCTAGTTATCAAAATACGAATTCAATTTTATTAGAAAAAATCTGCCCGCTTCGCGGGCACATTCTCATTGCGCGCTTCGCTCGCAAGTTTGAGCGCGCCTGGGGCGCGCGATTCGATCGTCGCGCTTCGCGCTTCGTTCTTTCCGGACCTCGCGCTTCGCGCTCGGTCTTGTGCTCTTCGCATACGTTTAAGTTTATTTCTTATAATTTAATACTGAAGCTCAAACCAATTTAATGATATTGAAGATGATGTAAATTAGTCATTTTCTCAAAGTCACTCTATTTCTTTTTGAATTTAAGTGAAACAGGAAATTCAATTTACTTAAGGCTCTATCGGCCTTAAGGAAAACATTCTCAACATGACACTCGCGCTTCGCGCTCGATTTTCTGTATGCATTTTTGTAACTTTTTAATAAATTACATGATTATTGATAAATTTATTTTCTTCCAAATATCTCAAAAAGGAAAAACAATCGTAGACTTTATTTAAGGAAACCATTTTGCAGAACAACGCTTATTTCGTATCTCACATATTTTGGTGAAACAAATCGAATTTTTTCAATATTAAAAATCAAAAAATTAAAATATACATCCTGTCGAGAAATTTCTCGATAAGAATGTGTAGACCTTATTTAGCCAAACAATTTTTCATCTCAAAGTTTTTTTTGTATCTCACATATTTTGTCTAAAAAATAGAATTTTTGAATTTTAATCGTATTTTTTGGAATTGAAACGAAAAATATATGTTTTTTCAGAAACTGTGTGAGACAAAACTTGTAGATCTTTTTGAAACTAACAACATTGTATTCTTACGTTTTTTTCTTATTTTACATATTATTGCTAAAAAATTGAATTTTGGATTTTCAATAGTTTTTTTTTTATTTAAAAAGATAAATATGCATCTTATGAAAAAATGTTACAATTCAAATTTGTAGGTCTTTATTTATTCAATAATATTGTATCATAACGTTTTTTCGTATCTCGTATAATTTAACTGGAAAATGGAATTTTGATATTGACTTTTTTCGAATTTGAATATGCTGTAACATTTCTAATTTTGATTTAATCAAAAAATGTTATCAGGATAATTTTTAGAGATTTATGAGCACTATCTAAAACCAGTATTGAAATTTTTGATTTTTTCAAAAAATTATTTTCAAAAACACAAAAGTAGTGCTCAACCCCTCAATTTTGATTGGATGTGGCTGGTTAACGAACTTGTCCTTACTTTTTCGGCTCCGATAAAGTGTACCAAAGCTCAATTCAATCTGATAATTCTATCGAGAGTTATGCCGCACACGACCTACAGACAGACAGACAGACAGACAGACAGACAGACAGACAGACGGACAGACAGACAGACAGACACTTTCGTAAAAACCATTTTTTCTGACTCAGGGGGTCTCAAAACGTAAAGATTTGATGAAAATTTCGAAAGTCATTTTTTACATAAAACCAATACCTTCTCATCCATGATGAGAATGTAATAAAGTTTCACCGAAAAGATCTAGAAAAATAATCCGGTATAATATAATATAATATAATATAATACATAAAAATTTAAAATCTTTTCTGGTTTTTGATTTCAGACAAAAATTACGAGCTGTAACTTTCCTGCAAACCAGAGACTGCAGTGGCAAGGCGCTTTAGCAAGGTGACCGTTTTCATCGACGAAAATAATTCCCGGTCATCGAAAATTTTATCCCGGTCATTAAAGAAATAGTTTCCAATGAATAACAGTTAATGCAATGGGTTTTTAAAATTTAAAAATATTTTTTATTTATTTCAAATTATTTAGTTGAGTTTGAAATTTTTGTCACATTCTGAAATGAAATTTCTCCTCTTATACCGAAATTACAAAATTATACGAAATGGAAAATTGTTGAAGTTGCTATCATAGTCAAAAAAGAAAAAATCTCCTGCTCCAATGGGCGCTGTAGACAGCAACCTAAGGTTACTTCACACTTGCAATCATGTTGCTTGCTCGCATTACACAAATAAGGCGGGTATTTCGAAATCCATAATATAATATATAAGTAAATCACTGTATGTAACACATTTAAAACAAATTAAAATCGTTTTTTATTAAAAATTTTAAAAAATTTCCGGTTATTTCCCGGTTTCTCCAGGTCACAGAAAATTCTAGGTAATTTCCCTGTTTTCCCGGTTCAGCGGCCACCCTGTCCAGGAATCAGCGGATAAATCCGCAATATTTAATAATTTTATATAAACAATCATTTTTTGTACGCTTTAAATATATATTAAAATATAGCTAAAAGTTTTCGAAGCTCAGTTGTTTTTTTCGCTTTCGAAAAGTTATTTTTTGACCTCATAAAGCAGTCCACCCCCTTATTGAAGCCTCTTTTAATAGTGTAAATATAAATATGGTTACATTCGACTCGCGCTAAGGCGACGCAGACAAAACCGAGTGTTTAGTTTTGATGTCTATGTATGTAAACAGAGTCACGTTGGTAACTCGTGGCTCGTGGTGGGGGCAACGCGCGACGTTTTACCGGGAATTTTGCCACCGCCTTAGCGCGAGTCGAGTGTATATGCAAATAAGTTTTCACGCGCGTGTAGATTGTAGATGTAAACGATTATAGATCTATCTGAGTAATTTATGAATTATTTTGAATCGGATTAATGAGTAAAAATAGATGGCTTCATGTGGTCGGTTTTTCTTACATTACCTGATAATTGCCACATTATATGTTATATTTAAATTAATAAATTAGGAATCTCGACAAGGGCCTTGTCAAAACCCTGTATTAAATGGGGTAAGATAGGGCATTTTCTGCACGGGCTGTAATAATTACTGCGGTTATAACGCCGCTTATTTCTCGTGTAGAGACCATAGGCTAACGAGACTAGAACAGCGTTGAAGATGACTCAGAGTCGTGATTGTGAATAGTGCTGGGTCAACTGGCCGAGGAAGTTTTACTTGACCAGAATCGTTTGACCTCCAATCTTAGCCGATCACTGGTTTAGAGAGACCCATTGATATGCGATCAATCGAATTTATTTACACATTACTGCTAACTGATCAGATTCACTAAACTCTAAATTGACGACACTTTATTTTAATATAGCGGTATACTTTATAAAATTTATGTTGTAATTTCACAATATTATAATGGAAATTTATTACTAGAACTTAATATAATTTTAAAACAGATGATGTTTTGTAATTTCACAACTGATGATGGCGCTTACTTCTCAAGTAGTTTGATTTTTGTTTACAATGCCTCAACTGTAATTTTCGATTGCATTTTTGTAATAAAATGTCAATATGGTATTGTAAAATCATGAACATTTTTAACAGTGTACTTTATATGAAGTTTATGAAACCGTTTTTTATTTTCTGTTAAGATTTAAGAGTGTCAATGTATTAGTAGTTATTTTAGTTAATACATCTGCATGAATCTAATTGGATTACAGAATGTATGTGGGTAGAAATAATTTTTATTAAATACTCAATGTTAAATTTGGTAAAAAAGTATTTCAGAAGCAGATGAAACTTCTTTACTCTTTTGTTGATCCCAATATGTATGAAAATAATAATAAGCGATATGAAAATTGTGTACTTTTTAAATCTGAATCAGATAAAATTTTAATCAATTTAATTCAGAATCATCACATGGCATGAGTATCCCAATCAAAATTAATTTGAAGTGTGTCTTTACTGTTGACTTCAGTTTTATTTTATAGTCAGATTAAATGTAGTCAAGGACACATATTACTGGATGACATTAACTTTTTACTTCGATTTATTCAAATGCTAAAAAAGTTTTTCTTAAAAAGTTTTTAGAAGTTAGATACGGCCCAACACTGGCCCAGCATCGCCAAAAACTTGCCGAAGATTGGTTGCCAATATCGTGCCATTGCTGGAATGATAACTCGTGAATGCACTTGGCGGCTAATTCTGGCCCAAACCTTGTCCGCCAACACTTGTTTTCGGCACAGCAACGGGCCAATGCTGTGCCGAACTCTGGTTTTCTCACTTCCAGAATGGTTTGCCGTAGTAAAAGTGACACATCGCATAGTAATTTGCCGTCTATGGGCCGGACTCCAGCTCTTCTAATGTCGAAACTGGCTTGGTATAGGGCCGATACTGGGCCAAGTTTCGGCTGAAGGTCAGTAAATTTAAAGAGTCGACAAAGACCGCTGTTCTCGGCCCAGAATTTGACCGATGCAAACAGTGGCACTGGCCCAATAACAATACCCGACTGTTGAACTATAGATTGAAATTGGTATATCTCGAGAAAGAAAAATCGAATCCGACAGATTGCAGATGGTTTTTGGAGGGGAAGAGTAGTACTAAATAAAAGCGTAGACAGGAATGAGCAAAAAAATACGCTGTTCTTATCACATTACCTCAAATATCACCGAAAACCGCCTTTTTTGCACTTTGAGGTTAGGATATCTCAAAATCCTGACGTGCTAGAGCAATTCTGCGGCCGGATTTAGATTCAGCACTAAAAAATCTACAACAAATGATATGTTTCAATTAGGTGGCAAAAAATAAGTCCCATTTTGTGAAACTGTGTTATCGATAAGTAAATACACAGTGTGTTCAAAGGCTGAACAGGCTAGAAGGTTTTTTCTTATAAACAAGGGGTGTAAATTATGATGCCATCCAGAATTGAAAGTGACATTTTGTGAGGTTCTCGCTACATTGTCATCCTGTTGGATTCTTAAGCATAAGTTGTTATTTTATTGTTATAACTTCAGTTAAGGGTACAAAATTTCTCCTTAAGCAGGCTAACTAGCCGATGGTCACGTCGAATACTTGAAGGACCTAAGTGCAGCAATAAAACCTTCTTGTCTGCCTCTGGGAAAAAATGAGGCTCATGAGATTTTCTCACGAACCATTGTCGACGTTGTCATAGTTCACATTTTCCATTCAAATATATATTAAAATCTACGGCAACCTTGCATTTTGAGATGCAAGGACCTTTGAGGACTTCAAGTGGGAAATCAGTAATCTGCCACCTCGAACAGAGACAAGACCCAACCGATTTTCAACACTCATTCTTATGTACTGTAATTGTTAGTAGAATAAATATATTTACATTAATAAGAAATTTTAGTGACTATTATTAATCAGAACTGTTCAACACAAGTGATGCAAGGAATATAATAGAATTTTTAAGTGCATCCTTAACACAGTGTGTCCCAAAAATAACCGAACTTTTTGGATATAGAATAAGATACACATTATATTATCTTTGAAAGTTATTATTTATTCAAAATAGGTTCCATTAGACTCGAAATAACGTTTGGAACGATCAACCAGCGCGTGCATAGATTTTTTTGTCATTTATAGGAATATTCTTCAGCACCTCGGTTACGGTTGCTTAAATGGCTGGGATATCATCATAAAATGCTCCTTTCATCTTGGTTTTCAGTTTTGGAAATAGAAAATAGACACATGGTGATAGATCAGGCGAATACGGAGGGTGGTTGATGAGAGAAATCCGTTTTTCCATCAAAAATTCGTTCACTTTTCGGTCTTGTGAGGTAATGCATTTAACTGATGTGAAAGAAGACGTGCACAGACCTTTCTTTTACCCAAATTTTCAGTTAAAATTCTTCAAATAGTGTTTTTACTCGTATTTAATTCCTCAGCCAAAATTCTCGTAGTAAAATTTGCATCGATACCAATGATTTCACGGACTTTTTCCAATTGGATTTTTCCCATGGCTTTTAATCGTTGACAAATTGCTCCTCGGGTTACATTTAGTGTTTGTGCCAATTGTTGTTGCGATTGGGTTGGGTCTTCATCCAATAATGCCTGCAATTCCTCGTCTCCGAACTTTTTCGCTGCACCAGGATGTTCATTGTCTGTTAAATCGAAATCTCCACTTTTAAATTGACGAAACCATATCTCACATGTTCTAATCACTGGAGCATGTTCACCATAAGTTTCTACCAAAAATCGATGAGCTTCAACTGCTTTTTTCTTCTGATGAAATAAGAAAAGCAACGAATGCCGCAAATGCGATTTACTTGGAACGAAACTCGACATATTCACTGAGGTAAACAACTATGATGCTATTATTTTGGCAGAATGTAATTGTCTATTTTTGAAGGTTATTGTCCATAGAAAAATATGACATAGATGCCAAATCATAGAAATGTATACATATCTCTAGCGACATCTATGAGTAAAACCGGCAAATTTCAACTAACACCCCTGGTAAATCCTCACGACCATTTTTAAATCGTGTAAACCACGTATAAACTTGAGTACGACTCATACAATCATCAACATAAACTTTTTTCATCAATTCGTATGTCTCAGCGAATTTTTTTCAAGTTTAACATAAAATTTTATATTTGCTCTTTGTTTCATTTTTGTTTTGTAACATTAGCACACTTTTTCTTCTATTGAAATGGCTGTAACTTTCAGATCTTTCATCTGATTTACATGAATTTAGGTGCGTTTGAAAGAGGATGAATGTATCTTTTTAATGATGCAAATTTTCAATAGATGGTGCTGCATGTTGTATGATTTAAATATAAAGTTCGGTTATTTTTGGGACACACTGTGTATGTATGCATTCGTTAGAACGGAACTTTATTGCTCTTTTTAAGACAGTCAAGAATGACAGCTAGGTTAAGACATTTTAACCCGGCAAGTAAATCTCGAATCTCTGGTTTACGGTACGACCCTGACGGTAGCAAAGCTTTTAGCGGCTCAGGTGGCTTGTCCATGGTGACGGTAATATTATTTTAGTGAATGCGCTCCCACAGCTCGGGGGCACAGATTGTCGAGGGGAACTTTAGATTATTCGATGTACAGGTGGCGAATATGACCACGTCGTGGCGCACAAACAACCTTATCGGACAGATTATTGTCAGGGATCAGGTAGCAGAATTATCTCTTCATGTAGCATTAGTGGATACCGTGAAAAAATTTTCATTAATAAAAAGGATATAAATACTACGCAGATAAGTTTTTCTCACGATTGTTTATCAATCATCGATATCTGTATCATGACTGCTTGTCATTCCGAAACTACAATTTCTCTGGAGATGGATTCTGAACTCGAAGAAAGTGAAATTCTACAATTGACTCCACCGTCAATAATTGTAATTCAATTGTACGTATTTCTATTCCTTCCCGTGCAGAAATTGCCCAATTTGTTTCCAAGTTCCGATCTGGGCCCGATCGGATTTTCCACATGTGGCCGCAGGAGGGCACATGGTGTGGCCCGGGTTGGAACCACATCGGATTATGATAGACAAGATTATTTTCGAATTTTGTGTTGTGGTCCTGATATTGTATAGTGACTATATTGATATTAAAATGCCAAAAGCAAAAAGTACATGGCGAGTCCGGAAATATTTTTTAATATTAACGGTAATTTAAAAAGAAAATTATAATTTTAAGAGTAGAAGGTTATTGTGTTTCATTATTTTTTATATCGTATATTCAATTTTCCAAAGTGAATTTTTTAGAAAGAAAATGATTAATAATGTAATATATTTTTAGATTCAGAAGAATCGAATAGTTCTACAGACTACGAAAATGGGTTTAAAAATTCTACTGTTTTTATACTTTTAATTATACTGTTGCATCACTAATCTGAATCTATGAAATAAATTTTTTTGAACCAACTATTTATTGTTATTAAACGAAAAGCCTTTAAATTTTACTATTTTTAAAAATACAAAATTAGAAGGGGCCATATCTGGACCAGATCGGGCCCCCATTTTACAAGCCCAGATCTGGACCCGATCGGTTAGGGCGTTTCATTTCTGGTCTGGCGATAGACAGATTACCTTATCGGGGCCACATTTTTCCCGATCGGGGCCCGATCGGCGCCCCACCAAAATTTCTGCACGGGTTGTGGTCCCTCTCAACAGTCCTAATAAGTGCTCATTTTTTATGTTTTCGGGGAGAAAAGTATCGTGTGTGGCACGGAGCACACAATGTACTATTTCCATGATAAAAATTTGAAACACAAAAAAATAATTTTATTAATAAATTTTATTTTTGCTCCAACTTTTTTTTGTCGCTTCCTACCAAATTTTAAAAAATTATGCGATTCTAATAAATTACGATTCAATTTTTTAAGGAAAAGATTCTCTACAAATTGAACGTTTCCAATTTTTGAAAATGAATCAATTATTATGAAATTGAGCACTTTGTTTATAAAAATTTCATTTTGGAATTTTTTTTAATGGTTCCAGACATTAAAGAATTTATTTTCAAAATTTGGAAACGGTGAAGTTGTGGATAATCTTTTTTCTGAAAAAATAATTCGTGATATATTATTATATTATTATTTAAAATTTGGTAAGAAGCGATAAGAAAAAAAGTTGGGTGAAAAGTAAAATTTATTAGTAAAATTATGTTTCTGTGTTTCAATTTTTTTTCGTGCAAAATAATCTTTTCTCTTTCCAAATAGCCCTTCAATAATAATATTGCTATTCTTGAAAGGAAAATTATCTATTTTTGCCTGAGGTCTAATTTTCGTGATCGACCTACCTTAAGTAGTATATTTTTTGGACTAACTGGGAAAAATTCCTAATGATTCTGGTTTATCGTCAAAAAGGGTATTTTCAACCATCAAATTTCTATCCCTGTGAAATTCCTTTGATGGTTGAAAAGTGATGCTCCTCGTTATTTTTAATTTTAATACATGAAATTATTATAGAACTGAAAATTAAAAGTTTATTTTAGTTCTTATTGATTCATCTTTACCTTGAAGCAATACAGTCTGCTGAATATTGAGCATTCGGGTTGCATAGATCAAAGCTAAAGAGCTAATGCGTTCAACGGGGTTTGTCCTACAGTGAATTTCCCTGTCGACAATATGTTAAGGGTCTCACGAGTTTGCGTATCCTCGGAGGAGAAAGTTGACATTTGAATCTGCTAAAACCATGCTTTTCTTCGTATGTGTTCAAGTCTTGTGGAAACATTCGTATATCATTATGTATTGGTGCATAGTTGTATACATATACGTATACTCTTCGATGAAGAAGGTGTGGTGCCGTCAGGAAAGAGGATAACCTTTGATATGCTGACAGAAAGATTATCAATTCAGATGAGTGCGCAGGGTCACGAGGTCGTTTCTCAAAAGTGCGTTTGATCTAGTTCACCCTGTATGCAATAGCCCGCGGCGATTTGCTTAAACTTCTAGTCTCTCTGGGGAAGATTGTTGAAATTGGAGAAAAGAGTTTATCTGAACGGAAAAGTAATTTATATCCATAAATATTCTAAATGAAACTACAGTTTACGAATTTTAAATAACAGAGACATTTGTTGAGATTATTATCAAAAGTTTAAAAAGTATTTTCATTTTTACTATTCTCCTTTTCTTCTTTGTTTAATTATTTGGAAATATTTAAAAATAGTTTAAAATAGTCTGAATCAGTCAGAATCTACTGATTATCAGTGAAATTTGACTGATTCAAATATCTGAAAAGAGGTTACTGTGAATCAGTCAAATTTCGTGAATTACTTCAGTGAAAAATGACTGATTAAATCAGTGAAACGATTCTTTACTGATTTAACAGTGAAAAATATTTCTCTTACCGATGGATCTGTGAAAAGACGAATCACTGACTTAATCAGTGAAAATTTGACTGATTCAGATTTAGAGTGTACGCACCAAAGAATTTATTAGTAGATTCGGGTTTAAACTTAAGTATACAATTTATGTTTTTTCAAAGAATCCCTGTAAACTACTCAAGTTGTTCAATACAGCTTCACACCAAAGAAATCAATTCAAGTACACCTTTTTTTCTGGTCGAATATCCAAACCTTCCATTTTCACGTATAATTTAACTTTACATATCAAGTACTCGTTTTTCGTATTATATGTTTAAGTGCTATAGTTCAAAATTCCAAGAACTCGAAAGCGCTCGAATCCTCAAAAAAACGACCAAATTTGGACCAAAAAATATTATCCAAATCAAACAAACATGAGGAATACCAAGAAAAAAGGAGGAAAGAAAAAAGAAGGCAACCTTCCAAAACGCATTCCTTATTTTTCTGTCTTTCGTCGTTTTTTGTCTTTATTTCCCACCACCATTTACGTAAAATTTTTAATTGAACTTTTATTTAGACGTTAAAGGGAATTTGAGTTTGTAGTGATACGGGTTCGAATTCAATTTGAAAGTGCTATAGTTATTTCTAAAAATGTGAAATTGGGGCCACCCTTCTTGTATTTTTTAGATTTTAATAAATATCACTGATAAGCGCTCCGATCAGAGCCAAAACGTCTGATTAAATCGACTTAAGGGGGCCCTCTACTCTCGCGGTTTCAAAAAATCGATTGTTTTTTTTTTTTATTTTAATCTATATGTATCTGAGAATACGCCACAGAAAAGTTTTTGTGATGAGGAAGGAGAACTCTACAGCTCCGGTATAGCAGATTAACTCGTAAGTTACTACAATCAAGTTATACACCGTAATTTATTATTAAACGCGTTTTCCCGAAAGTAGTGTTTTTTAGCTCCCGAGTAAGACTTCTCATAAAAGTATTGGTCCGATTACAATAATTCTTTTTTTTCAATTATTCAGAAAACATACCGCTATGTTTTCCCGAGTACGATTTGCAAAATTTTATATTGTTCCATTTTTACAAATCGTTGCATAACTTTTACAAATTGAAAAATAAAAAAAATCTGTCTCAGGAAAATATAGCCAACGTAACTATGATTATAAACAATATCAATTTTCTGATTACAGATTACCCAATTGGCCACAACTTTGCTTAAGCGGGACCCATGCAGTTTTAACATCAATGTCATTAATGACGTTTCAAGGTCGCCTGATTTATTTTTTTTCGTCTTCAAAAGTATAATTGAAAAGTCAAAACATGTATCTTCGAAATAAAAAAAAAATTCAAAATCTATTTAGTAGATCCTTTGCAATTTATTCCCCAAGAAACCGCTCAATTTCAGGCCTCGAGAGTAGAGGACCCCCTTAATTATTTTTGGACTCTAAAGCCAATTTTTTCCAACAACGTACCATTTTATTTAAATTGATGCTCAATACTACCTATACTACTTTTAATTATCAATAGTTTTAAACAAAGTCTCATTTCGTACAGTTGAGAATTAAGAATCATGGTCTTGTAATAAAAAGAACATAGTGACTAATCATCATTCATAAAAAGTAATTAATTTGCTCGGTTTCCCAATTCTTGTTTAACGAGCTCTCGTTAAATGAGTTTGTAAGCGTTAGGGTCTGTTGGCAAGTTTTTAGAGGTGGAATATGCGGGTTCTTAGGTCTTCTTGGAGCATCGACCACCCCCTGTCGACCTCACGCCCTCCTGCTCATCGTTTATAACGCAATAATCATTTAATTCCGGCAGCCGTACGCGCAGTGGTTGGCGCCAAGTCAATCTAAGTCAACCGGATATGCCTCTCTCGTCTGCCTCCTTCGGTCACTGACGTAATCCTAAACTGGAAATTATGTTTCTACGAGTGATTGAACCCACTAACACAATGTGCACTTATTTTGCACTATGACATTAACCATAAACAACAGATAAAAATCTTTGCATTCTTTTTAGAATTATTTGTCGTTTATGGCAGAAATACAATAGATTTAATGGCATTTTTTTGTCAGTGTAGAAGCTTGATTTTTGAGGTACTCCTATTATTTTTCCATCCAAAATTATTTATCTTTATTCATACTAGGATTTCTTCTACATATCTTGAGTATCTTTGGGAATCTTTTTATTGCTGTATATCATAAAATAGGTCTTATAGAACAATAATTACAAGGACATATTAACAATAAAATGTTTCATTATATATCCGTAATTGCGACGTTCTGCTTATCTTAAAAAAATAAGTTTAAAAAAATCCTTGAAATATATGTTGATGACTATCGCTTGAACTAGAACAAATAAAAAATATTTAAACAAATTGGCACCCTTCTTAATATTGGGTTCCGATTTTTTTTTATTATTTAAAGGTCTGTGAAATTTAGAAAAATGAACGTTTTTACTTGATTCTAGTTCAGACAAGAACTACACCGAAAAAAAATGCTATTGATTCAAAAGCATTTCTTCCCAAAAGCATGTATATCATGGATTCAAATCAATATGCTATAGAATTAGTAACATATTTATTGGTTCTTGTAGTTTTTTTTTTTCTGTTTGCAAGGAGGAAAAATGGCGAAATATTTTTTATACGTTGTTTTATAGACGAAATTTAAGTGTGATAGTTCAAGTGGATTTTGAGAAATCGCGGGTACCAATTACAAAAATGCTGTTCCGAGAACAATGTGTTTAAAGTAAAGAAATGAAAATTTATAGAGTTTATTATCCCATAAATTAGCTTTATAAACAAAATTTTTTTGTCATGAAATACAAGATGGCGGCTGAGTATTGCCGTGTCAAAAAAAAAAAAAACTTTCGGAGTTCGTACGCGGTAACAAAAAAACAAATTTTTTCCTAATGTTTATAAGATTGCCTAGTAAAATACCTAAGATTATAAAAAAATATCCACTTTTGCAAAAATGGTGAGCATTTGAATGTAACACTCGATTTTCACCCAAAAAAGCGGCTTTAATTTGTTAAACAAATACAGGATTATCAACCAATCTTAAAAATCGTAAACACTCCACTAGATAATTAAATAATCTTTTTTTTAAAAATAAGATTGGTGTCAATCGGTTAAAAATTGTTGAAATGGCGTCTCTTGCCGATTTAAAAAGGAATTTGCTGTTTTGAATTAAAATTGATCTGCGATCATTAGTTCCTTGAGATTCAGGTACATCTCATCCTTTTGTCAAGGTTGATCGCACATCAGAAATGTGAAGGCGGGTTAGCCAGCGAACTTCTAGCACTTCATCACCCCTGACTGTGAAACTACTAATGAATATCGGCCCTAAATATCAGTCCGTAGGGAGACGACAGTCGATGGTCGTGCTGCCGGCTACGGCTATGGGACGGGGACGCATATGCCTGTATATTATGGGGATTACACACCCTAGTTCCCCGTACAAATCTACAGACCTTCCATATACGTAGCCTTCGGTCACGCTCATTTGTCCCTCATTCGTACTCTCGAACTAAATATCTATACCCAATGTCGCGGTACCATATGTTGCCTCCCATCGTCATTTACTCTACCTTATGTTTTTTTCAATTGGTCTTGCATCGAGCAATAACTCTGCTTAATCAATCGATCTTACTGCCAGGAGATGCCACGTCGTCTACCACAACAATTCATCGATCTTGCAATTGATATCGGTTCACGAATATTTAAGAGATACACTTGTAGACTGAATTATTGGAATCAATTTTCACTTAATCACTGATGCTTCCTTTCCGTATTGCAATCAAAATGTGAAAAACCAGAGTTTCGAATGTTATAAGTTTTCCACATAGAATCAGTGAAATTTAACTGATATCAGCTATTAGTATACCACTGATTATAATCAGCGTATAGACAGTGATGATTCAGTGAAATTCAACTGGTTTGTCAGCGTATATGTGCTGAATGTAATCAGTGGAATTTCGCTGATTCAGATTTAGAAAGTACTCCCTAATCCGAAAATGTGAAAAACTACTGTTTCGAATGTTATAAGTCTTCCACATAGTATCAGTGAAATTTAACTGATATAACTCAGTAACTCACTGGTTGACCAGCTATTTTCACTGTTGACCAGTATATTTCACTGATTAACCAGTGAGTTTCCCTGGTGGAATCAGGTAAATTCCACTGATTTCTATATGGAAGACTTATAACATTCGAAACAGTGGTTTTTCATTTTGAATCAGTGAGTTTTTACTGTTTCGAATTTAGGGAGTATATATAGAATCAAAAACCAATAATTAAAGAGTTTCTTATTGCTGTATTGGAATTTCTTTTCAGATCCCGAAAAATCCGAAATGAGAGACAGTTTTTAAATTTGTTATAATCATCTATTTTAATTATCACCTCGAAAGCCGTTTTAAGGTAGTTTTTACGAAAATTAGACCTCAGGCAAAAACAGAATAATAATTATAATTATAATTAATTTCTTTTAATTTGGTAAGAATCGATAGGAAAAAAAGTTGGGTCAAAAATAAAATTATTTTTCTGTGTTTCAAATTTTGTTCATGTAAAATAATCTTTTCTCTTTAAAAATAGCCCTTCAATAATAATATTGCTATTCTTGAAAGCAAAATTATCTATTTTTTCAAGAGGTCTAATTTTTGTGGATGAAAACTATCTTAAGAGATCACAGTAATATGAAGGCATTTTTTTAATTATCTGATTTATGGTTGAAATTTTATCGTTTAATGTAATAAAAATTGCCAGTTGAAACACTGAGAATGTTTTCTGCCTTGAAAACACCATCTAAAAGATTATGCCGCTCTTTATATCAAATTTTTTTTACAAATTTCCTCATGAATAAAATTATCCAAAATCCCAGAACTTGTATTTTTTTTAAATATTTGGCAATATATACAAAAATTAAAGAACGCAAAATATTCGCCTTTTTTCTGTGGAAAAAGACGCTTTTGAACTCAACTAACTAATTTGAAATAATAATTAAATATTTCACTTTCATTAATTGTACACCTGTAGATCTTTTTAGGGTATTATATCCTGTTCAATAAGATCGAAACGTTATTATTTTAAGTTTAAAGAATTATTGAGGAAATTGACTCACGAATGTCGTTTTGAGTTATCTTTTATTTTAAAAAGAATTAAGTGTTTTAGGAGCGTTTCTGAATTAATGAAAACAATCAACTGATGACCCGCAGGGGTCCATCTGTTGGATATTTATTTCGATAGGCGTTCAGTACATATTACAGCCATATACCTACAATGAACACGGTATCGTTACATTGTATTTCACAAATAATCATCACCCACATCCCAATTGATAAAGACAATCGCTAATAAGTCGCCCCTTGATTGAGAATGACTCACTGCTGGTCGGCATCGTCACAACAAGAAACAAACGTCTGACAATTCAACGCTTAAATTTACGCTATAGCGGCCTGCCGGGACAATCGTATTAAATTTGTGGCGCCAACGATAGTCTCTCAGAGCGACGCATCCTGTCCGGAATATATTCACCAATATCCACCTGAAGATTTATTATATTTTAACTTTATAATGATTTCATAATGAATATGTTCTTAGATTAATGTATGTGTTGCGTTTCAACTAAGAATAGGGTCGAGAAATAAATAAATTACCCTTCAAGGTCATGATACTAAAGAAGTCAACACATTTTATTATTGAGGGTTGTGATTCATGGGCTAATTTCAAGTAATTTTCAAGGTTTTCAAGGTTTTTCCAGGTCAACTTAAAATAACTTAATTATAATTCCTATAATTTTTCAATTACAATAGTATTTTCAATTGTAATGGACAAGGGAAGGTTGTTATTTCTATACTTTTTCAAATGTTTCGAGTCATGATGATAAGTAAATGTTATCTGTTGCGTCTCCACCGCTTACAAATATTATCACTTGAATTTTTCTTTTCTTTAATATCATATTTTATGAAAATTTGAATTTCACGCTCAGTTTAAGATTCTATTCTCAGATCTAGGTACGTCTCTGTAATTACCATTTAGCTAGGACTCTCAACTGACTGTTGTAAATTCTTTAAGAAGACCCTTGATAAATTACTTTATCGTTTACAAACTATCTTCGTCTTCAGAATTGTAAGAACAACCGTCTCAAAGAAAAATATTTTATGTGCTGTAAACTCGTTTTACGCTACAGTTAAGAGTAGCGTAATGTTATGTATTACGATACAGGGGAATTTAATGTAAAAATTGAACTATTGCAATAGGCACCGTGCGTGACTGCAGCGCCATAGCATGAGTGAACTAAAGGAGGCTGTTCGAGAACTTTTACAATGTATTATAATGGGACTTAGTTATAAAAATGTTTATTATCAATAAAAAAACAAACAAAAAAACAATTTGATTCACTTTAAAATTCGATTGTTTTTCCTTGTGAAGTATTTGTGTGAAATCAGCAGTAAAAAGTAAGTATTTTCCATAATAAAAATGATATAGAAACCAGTAAATATAAGGTTAAGGTAGTTGTCGTGCCAAAAAACAGTCTCTGGAAAAAGAAGTTTTTCTATGATTTCAAGACTGGAAATTATATCATCAGCCGTGTCATATGTAAGGAAAGACACTCTTTTTAATGAAAAAATTTAAAAATTACGAAAAATAATTTTTTAATAATGTTTTTTATAATAGGATTTTTCCTTACTATCGCTTCTTACCAATTTTTTAAAAATGATCGAAGTTTCTTAAATCATTGCTTATTTTTTCGGGGAAAATATTCTCTACAACTTGACCGTTTCCAATTTTTGAAAATAAATTCTTTAATGGCTGAAATAAAACAAAATTTTTATAAACAAATTGCTGTATTTGATAATAATTGATTTATTTTCAAAAATTGGAAACGGTTAAGTTGTAGAGAATATTTCCCCCGAAAAAATAAGCTATGATTTAAGAAACTTCAATCATTTTCAAAAAATTGGTAAGAAGCGATAGTAAAGAAATATCCTATTACAAAAAACATTATTAAAATATTATTTTTCGTAATTTTTAAATTTTTTCATTAAAAAGAGTTTCTTTTCTTACATATGACACGGCTGATGATATAATTCTCAGTCTTGAAATCATAGAAAAACTTCTTTTTCCAGAGACTGTTTTTTGGCATGACGACTACCTTAAGTTAATGACAGATCAAAACAGACTAGAAAAATAATAAAGAATTAAATTGTAATTTCATAATGACACTTTTAGGTACTTGTTGAGTAAATAAATATTAATTGTTTATTTTCAGATTCAAATTCATCATGGATATAATTATTAAAAAAGGTTTTCAATCAATTAAACATACAATAGAATTTCAACCACAAACGAAAATTAAAGGTATAAATCTCGTTCTGACAGAACACGTACGAGATGTCCAAGAGTTCCGTAGAAATAATGAAAGTTATTTAATAAAATCTCGTATAATTCGACAAGCATTAGTTCATGCAACACCCTACAGTACCCACTTATTCCTTTGATTTATTTTCCATTTAGACATTAGAAATTTATAAAATTTACACTCACTTTTCATGCTTGTATTTTTACAATTCACAACACAACAACTTCGGTGGCTCATTTCAGCTATATTTTTTTAATTAAAACAAAATTTAGATTTGCACATGTATTTTGATTGCTCGGAAATATAAAACAGCCTCCTTTAACGCCTAAATTATCCACTGCGTGCGCTGGCGTCGATTTAACTCTCCCTACCATGACTTCGCACGGTGCCTATATACGTTACCGTTGAGTGAAGATACTACTACACAAGATCGAGAAAATCAAAATGGCCGGAACTAGTCGTGAAATATCAAGTGCAATGGACGAGAATCATGATGAATACTAGATTGTATTCGAGTGTACGCATAAAAACTCGTATACGCACCGAGGTCACATTAAATAGAATATGTGCCAAGGCACACAATTCGGGTAATTACAAGACTCGCTTAAAATGCTCACAGGACTGATCGCGCCTCGACTACGCCTTGGCTTCGATATCCTGCGAGCATTGTCGCTCGTCGCGTAATAACCCTCATTATGCGCCTAGGCACATAATATACTATTATAGATTCATAAAAATCTCTCCATAAAGCCTTCTCACTTCAACCAGATTTATCCTAAACCATTTATGATCTTGTAGATGTCGCATGTTTACCTGATTTTCGGAAAACCCATGTAAAGGGACTTCTCTCTGCATCTTTTGCAATTATTTGTCTCAATTTTGCCTTTTTTCCAAAATAAAGAATCTTCTACCATTTGTCCTTCCCTTTCCTGGTTTTTAACTCCTCGTTCGTGCAAGCCCTTTTTGGAAATCAGTACGACTAAAAACTTCTTCAAGAAAAGATATTTTGAAAGAAAGACCAATTTAATAATACAAAAATTCGCAAAATATATTCCTCAGGAACTCTTGTAATCTTTGTAATACTTGTAACAGTTTTATTTCCACTTAAAAATACAGTGTAATTAAATGTGCAAGTTTGCCGTTTTATTTAATTCATTGTTTGGGAATTGATCCTCCAATGTTTCAATCTCCCAAAACCTCGCGTTAAAATAAACGTGAGTAAATAACATTATCTATTTACAGTGTGACGGAAATCAAGTCGCAAAACACTAGAATTATTACATATTTCATTTATCACGTAATCAAAAAAAGACTATCGTTATACAATCATGTGAGAAACTTGAATTCATGTTACAGATAAAAATTATTTATTCATCTCCTATATTGCCTTAAATCACTGATTCCTTGCAATATTAATATATTATTTTGTTTTAAATCACAATATTGATCATTATAATACTTTTACTCAAATTAATTTTACATATAAAATCATTTCCCTAATTTTTGCAGAATTTCCAAAATTTAAGATGAATTCTTTTTAAAACGTAAGAACTGGAAAACCAATGTCTTAGACTAAAAAAAAAAATCCTGTTAAAACAACCGGAATTCCAGTTAGGGCATATTTAATATTATTTTCTGGTAAAAATAACTAGAAATGCAGGTTAATTTTACTAGAAGTTTTGGGAATTACTAGAAAATCTGTTTGAAATAACTAGAAAATAATCTTAAATATGGCCTAACCGGAATTCCGGTTGTTTCAACTGGACTTTTTTTGTCGATAAAATTAAATTATAGATAATTTCCAGTTTTTTAAAGTTTTTTCTCAAATTGCTACCCTAGTTAAGTTTAGATTTTTGCATGTTTATACCTAAAATAAAAAAAAAATTTAAACAAAAAATAACCAAAGTTTAAAAATTATGCTAAACTACATTTCAGAGTGAGACTTTTTCGCAGAAAAATACCAAAGTTTAGAAAAACTGTATGATAATTGACTACAGGTTATAACAAAATTTACTAAAATATATACTACCATTTAAAAATTACCAGTCTATTAGGAATAATTACCACTGCGCCTTGATTTTTCCTATATTCCTAATATTTTTCAGAATTATAGTTATAAAATACATATATTTCTATGAAAATTCCCTCCGTGTAATAATACACTCAGAAAAAAGTCTGGTTAAATCAACCAGAATTCTGGTTATTTCAACCGGAAAAAAATGTTACGGAGAGTCGTACTAGTAATTCCGGTTAAAAATGTTAGAAATTCTAGTAAACACTTTTTGGTTGTTTTGATCTTTTATTCAAGTTAATATAATAAAATTTTTTGTTTTATTTTAACGTAATATTTATTATCCTATCTGATACGCGACTAGTGAACCTCCGATAATGTAGGCAGTGACGAAAATTTCAAACTCACCTAATTAATTTGAAATCAATTAACGTAATTTTTATAGTAAAAAATTTCTCGTTACATTCATGGTTATAGTATGGGAAATTTAACTAATTTGGTCCATTCAACATTACCATATTTCTTGTTAAATTTATTAAAATTTCTCGGTTGAATGCTAACATAACCCTAAAAATAAATGGGAATTATAATTTTCCCTTACACGAAAACTGCCTCTGATGTATCTACTTTTGAAAAAACCATGAGATTCAGTCATTTTGACTTTAAATGTATTATAGACCCATACATTAATCAATAAATTATTCAAATCTCACAGTAGTATTTCGTAGTCTTTGATACAAAATATTTAATGTTTTTAAGCAAAATTTGATGTTTTGAATACGTAACAAATAGTTTAAAAATTCTTGGAAACATTGTTGAACTTAAAAATCGGCATTTCCAGGTCAAATTTCATTTCTAGTAGAAGCTATAGAATATCATAGAATATCATAGAAGATTTCAGAGTGTTTTCCTACGTAATTTGATGGACTGAATACGAAAAAAATACTGAAAAAAATCACTGAGGTATCCTTGACCTTGAAAATCTACAGTCAAGGTCACATTTCATTTTTTGCATAAGCGAAAGTTGGAGATGGCTTTCCAGCGTCATTGATGCGCTAAAAATGGAAAAAACAGTGAAAAAAATCCTCAAAGCATCTTTGACCTTGAAATAGAGATTTTCAAGGTCAAGAGTGTCTGGGGGAATTTTTAAATTATTTTTTATGTGCCTCCGGGGCGTAAACTCGTTTTTACGCTAGAGTTGAGAGCAGCGTAATGTTGTGTATTACGATACAGAGGAATGTAATGTACAAATTGAACTGCGCATGCGCCTATTCCAATACAGTGGAGCGTAATCTTCTTCTTATTCTTCTTCTTCTTCATACAGTCGCGAAATATCAAGTTTAAATTACTCCGGAAACGACCCATAGCTTTTCAACAACAAATACAAACCCATTATTTGCAGACCTGTGTTATTAATAGACCAGCATACAAATTTCAAACTAAGTTGCACTCACTTTCTTAAATAATCAGTATCAAAGAAAGTAGAATTAAAAAAAGCATCATTAATGAAAAATCCGAATTTAGCTGAAAGAAGAAATTCTAAATCCAGAATTGTAAGTCAACTTGAAGTTATAGGCAATCCATTATATCTGCCTTAATAATACGCAATTAAGACTTGAGAACTCATGTTAGATGTAGAATCTTGTATTTGAAAGTCCTTCTATTTACTTTGCTGAATAGGGCGAAGAAAGCATCTGAAAAAGAATAAAATAAAATTTGAAGTCAGTTAATATCTTTTATTTATTTTCTTCATTCGACACTTCTACAATATTTTCTTATTCCCTCAAAAAACCTTAAAATTCGCCATTTTGGAACGATTCGAACACCACGAAAATATTTTCTGGCTTTTCTGGAATATGCATTCATAATTTTATGAATGCAAATTTTCAAACAATTCTAAATTCAGAAAAATTTTTTAAATTCATAATTCTCTATTATTGTTGTGATATTATTATTATTTGCTGAAATTTTTTAACCAATAGGAATTTTTTAAGAGTTTCGAATAAAAAATGTGAACAGAAGATATTAACTGATATCAAAACTTTGTATTCTTATTTTTTTCGTATGCTAAACCCAAAAACTGTTAACCCTCAGCTCAAACGATTCGATTAATAATGCTCAACTTCCATATCTTTGTATCATTAGAACACAACTCCGTTAAAAATCTTGAGTTGAACAATATTTTTCTAAATGGGCTTTTTAATTTTCATTACTAGTTATTATACATATTCTTATAAACAAATAATCAAAATTTGTTAAATTTTGATTAACAAATCCAACTGACTAACTTTTTTATTTGATGGACTATAGTCTCTGAATGCATCAAATAAGACTAAAAAAATAAATTCTTTCGACTATGACGATATAAAATTAAAATACAATTATACAATGTATGAATATTGTGTAATGTCGGATTAAAAATTACAAACTACATCCTTTACAGGTCGAATCTTAAAAATCAGACATTCGATCGGATGCGCTTCGGATATTGAATATTCGACATTTGACGAACGGCTGATCGAATATCGAAAATCCGACATCCGAAGAAGCGAGCTTCGGATGTCGAATATTCGACGGAGGCCAATATCGGATCGGAAATCGAATCGAATCTTTTTGCACATCTCTATCCGGATTACATTATCTTTGAAACACTAAATCTCTTCCGCTTTAAAGCTGTGCAAAGATATAAGTAAATATTCTCTGGATATATTTTTGTTTCATAATATATATATGTCTGTCTTTTTTTTGAAAATATAATTATTTTTCCTTGTAGAAGACGAGTATTGTATCTTGGCTCTTTTTGCTTCACTGGTCCTGGAGAGTTTTTCTATTTAATCTGTACAAAAGTAATTTTCTCCGGAAGATAAAACGACCCTGGATCCCTGATGCTCTAGGGTCTGCACGGCGAGTGAGTGAGTATGATTGATACCTTTTGTCATTTGCATATCATGTTTAACATGTTACTCGCTTACTACTTTTCTTGTTTAAAACATTCGCTCATGTCCTCTATCTTAATTTGAATTCTGTAAAATTATGAGCTAATTAAAAATAGAATCGACTTTAGGAACTTTCTGTTTATTGTTTCCAAATACGGAGTGGTTTCGAAAACATATTTTTATGTGCCTCCGGCGCGTAAACTCGTTTTACGCTATAGTTGAGAGTAGCGTAATGTTGTGTATTACAATACAGAGGAATGTAATGTAAATATTGAACTGGGAATGTGCCTATAACCATACAGCGGAGCGTAATCTTCTTCTTCGTACAGCGTTGGCACTCTACTGACAAAGCCTTGTACATTTGAACTGCGCATGCGTCTATTACAATACGCCACTACTACACAAGATCGAGAAAATCAAAATGGCCGGAAATATTGGCGAAATGTCAAGTGAGATGGGCGATAATCATGACAATTTCGACCTTTTGGATTCGAGTGAACGCATAAAAACTCGTATATGCGCCGAAGTCACATAAAATAGAATATGTGCCAATGCACACAATTCGGGTAATTACGAGACTCGCTTAAAATGCTCGCAGGACTGATCGCGCCTTGACTACGCCTCATCTACGCGACGATTACGCCTTGGCTTCGATCTCCTGCGAGCATTGTCGCTCGTTGCGTAATAACGCTCATTATGCGCCTAGGCACATAATATACTATTACATTCTCATAAATGAGGTGTTAGTTTTATATGAAAAATGACTTTCGAAACTTTTATCAAATCTTTACGTTTTTAAACCCACTGAGTCAGGAAAAACGGTTTTTACGAAAGTGTCTGTCTGTAGTAGGTCGCGTGCGGCATAACTCTCGACAAACTTGAAAAAAATCTATACCCAAATTTCATTTTTCAGTTAAATTATACGAGATATAAAAAAACGTTATCATACAAAATTGTTTACTACAAAAAGATCTACGAATTTTAATCGCCACATTTTTTTATAAGATGTATATTTTTCTTCTTAATTTGAAAAATACTATTGAAAATCGAAAATTCTTTTTTCTCGGCACAAACATGTTGAAAGGCGGCTCTCGTGGCCTGTTGGGCATTGAGAAAATGGTATTATGCAGCAAACTGTGCTGTAATATTGAAAAACTAAAAAAACACATGGGCAAAGTAACTTACGCGCCTGTGATTGGTTGATAGATCAAAGACCTCAAGACCTCCAAAATAAAAAAAAAAAATAAAATGAAAAGAAAAGCGTATAGAATACAACTTCACAACGTTCAAGGTTTAGACAGCTTATAAAGCAGGTTAAAAATTAGATGAATTTATCGATCGTTATGGAGGACAAAAATATTAACGATTCGATCATACACAAATTAAACGCAGAGGCGGTCATCATAATAACTTTAATTACATTATGCTTTTAAATAAATTTTTTTAAAAATGTTTGCGGTACTCGGCCGAATTGATCGTGACTTTGCGTTCGATAACGCTCAATCGCGATCAATTCGGCCTCGTGCGGCCAACTTCACGGTCGTCCGCATTCGCTCTCTTTCGCCTCTCTACGCGTAATGTACTATTTCTTTACCATAATATGTGAAATATGAAAAAAACGTAAGGATGCAAAATTATTCACTTTAATAAAGTCTACAAATGTTGTTTGATACAGTTTCTGTTAAAATGTATATTTTTCGTTCCAATTTCATAAAATATGATTAAAATTTTATTTTTTAAACAAAATATCTGAGATACGAAAGAAACCTTTAGATGGAAAATTATTTGCCTAAATGAGGTCTACAAATTCTCATTAGAATATTTTTCGACACGATTTATATTTTATATTTCGAATCAAGAATTCCATTTTTTAATCAAAATATGTGAGATACGAAATAAGTATTGAAATGAAAAATCGTTTGCTTATTTAAAGTCTACGATTGATTTTCCTTTTAGAGATATTTGGAAGAAAATAAATTATTTTAATCATGTAATTTGTTATAAAGTTACAGAAATGTATACAGAAAATCGAGTATGAAGCGCGAGCGTCATAATGAGAATGTGTTCCTTAAGGCTGATAGAGCCTTAAGTAAATTAAATTTCCTTTCACATCTGAAATAAAAAAATTTAGTAACTTTGAGAAAATGTAATTCACATATCTCTATAAAAATCTGTATAAAATTTTATGTCTGCATAGAATTATGAATGAGTGAATAAAATGATTTTGATGACCCTGTACACGGAAAAAACAGTATAGCTGTTCGACCTGTACCGGTATATAGTGTCTCAACCCATGCGGTATAGGTGAAACAACTATACTGGTTTGCCGCGCGACCTATACATTGCTTCGCATGCACGCGACTCTAACCTCGAAATATATACTTCTGAGGATCATACCGTAGCATTGGTCTGATAGCAATATTTTCTGGTTCTGAGGACCAAAATATAGTTCTCTCAGCTATACTGTTTTTTCAGTGTAAGGTAAAAGCACCAATAGCCGGACGTTCTAAATGTGATGCGGAATCAAGAATTATTTTGATGTATGTGTCCTCCCTACTATAGAAAAAAGTCCAGAGTTGTATTAAATCTGAGTAATCCATTTTAATAATTCTCTTCATTAAATAATGCTCTGGAGCTAATTGCCGGACGGGAAAAGTGAATTGATCCAATAGCCGGACAGCGCTGCACCAATACTCTGACAAGAGAATATTATAATTTGATTGATATGGATTTGATATTTTTTAAGCATAGTAAACCCTGGGAAATATTTACGGAAACATTTTTCAGGTCTACGCTTTTTAAAAAAAAAATACTGAAAAGATTTTACAAATAGAATATATTATATTTAGAGCTTGCAGCACTAATTGTCAATCGTTTTTGCCTTATATCCTCAATCGCATTAATAATATCCGTTTTGGTATAAAGCTTTTTAATCTTTTTTACATTCTCATCATGGATGAGAAGGTATTGGTTTTATGTGAAAAATGACTTTCGAAATTTTCATCAAATCTTTACGTTTTGAGACCCCCTGAGTCAGAAAAAACGGTTTTTACGAAAGTGTCTGTCTGTCTGTCTGTCTGTCTGTAGTAGGTCGTGTGCGGCATAACTCTCGATAGAATTATCAGATTGAATTGAGCTTTGGTACACTTTATCGGAGCCGAAAAAGTAAGGACAAGTTCGTTAACCAGCCACATCCAATCAAAATTGAGGGATTGAGCACTACTTTTGTGTTTTTGAAAATAATTTTTTGAAAAAATCAAAAATTTCAATACTGGTTTTTGATACTGCTCATAAATCTCTACAAATTATCCTGATAACATTATTTGATTAAATCAAAATTAGAAATGTTACAGCATATTCAAATTCGAAAAAAGTCAATATCAAAATTCCATTTTCCAGTTGAATTATACGAGATAGCAAAAAACGTTATTATACAATATTATTTTTTGCATAAAGACCTACAAATTTGAATTGTAACATGTTTTCATACGATGCATATTTTTCTTTTTAATTTAAAAAAAAACTATTGAAAATCCAAAATTCAATTTTTTAACAATAATATGTGAAATACGAAAAAAACGTAAGAATACAAAGTTGTTTTTTTCAAAAAGATATACAAATTTTGTCTCACACAGTTTTTGAAAAAACATATATTTTTCGTTTTAATTCCAAAAAATACGATTAAAATTAAAAAATTCCATTTTTTAGACAAAATATGTGAGATACAAAAAAAAACGTTTAGATGAAAAATTATTTGCCCAAATGAGGTCTACACATTCTCATTAAGAAATTTCTCGACAGGATGTATATTTTATGTTTTTATTTTTAATATTGAAAAAATTCGATTTTTTTCACCAAAATATGTGAGATACGAAATAAGCGTTGTTCTGCAAAATCTTTTCCTTAAATAAAGTCTACGATTGTTTTTCCTTTTTGAGATATTTGGAAGAAAATAAATTTATCAATAATCATGTAATTTATTAAAAAGTTACAAAAATGCATACAGAAAATCGAGCGCGAAGCGCGAGTGTCATGATGAGAATGTGTTCCTTAAGGCCGATAGAGCCTTAAGTAAATTGAATTTCCTGTTTCACTTAAATTCAAAAAGAAATTGAGTGACTGAGAAAATGTGTAATTCACATCATCTGTAATATTATTATAAAATTGGTTTGAGCTTCAGTATCAAATTATAATAAATAAACTTGAATGTATGTGAAGAGCACAAGAACGGAGCGCGAAGCGCGACGATCAAATCGCGCGCCCTAGGCGCGCTCAAACTTGCGAGCTGCGCGCGTAACAGCGCGCAGATTTTTTCTTATACTTTTTCCATGATCTATACTAAAGACACTAAATACATAAAATCCAGAAAATACATATGTTAAAATGAAAATACTTTCTCAAAATATCAGATTATGAGGAAATCCATAGTTCAAACATTATTTCTTTAAAAACTTATTCATTAATAATCATAGTTTATCATTATTATTGAAAATTATCATTCAAAAAGTTCAAAAAGTGGGGAAATTTCACTCTGAAATTCATATTTTCATTGTTCTCAATGTAAAATCAACAAGAAAATAAACGTCAAATGTCATTTGCGAGGTTGGATTTCACATTTGACTAATTAAAATATGTTTAAAGTAATTTGCCTAATATTTTATTAGATAGATATCTTCTATGAATTGAAAACAATCAAATACTTACCAGATTTCTTGAAAACACAAAAGCAGTGCAATGTATCGCCGGACACGCGTTCGGTTATTAGGCAAAACGAATATCCATTGACCTAATAACCGGAATTAAAATATTTAATTAAAAGAAAATGTTTTTTAATTTTGAAAAATATTATGGTTTATATAAAGCATTTGACTTTAGTGTAATACGTATTAAAATGACAAATGAAGGTAAATGTAAATGTTATTTGCTTAACAAAGACAACACGTCAGTTAGTTTATAGAGCAGATTTCGCTGCATTTCGACCAGCCTTGTGCTTCAGTAGAGAAATTTTTACATTCTCATCATGGATGAGAAGCTATTGGTTTTATGTGAAAAATGACTTTCGAAATTTTCATCAAATCTTTACGTTTTGAGACCCCCTGAGTCAGAAAAAATGGTTTTTACGAAAGTGTCTGTCTGTCTGTCTGTCCGCCTGTGTGTCTGTCTGCCTGTCTGTCTGTAGGTCGTGTGCGGCATAACTCTCAATAGAATTATCAGATTGAATTGAGCTTTGGTACACTTTATCGGAGCCGAAAAAGTAAGGACAAGTTCGTTAACCAGCCACATCCAATCAAAATTGAGGGGTTGAGCACTACTTTTGTGTTTTTGAAAATAATTTTTTGAAAAAATCAAAAATTTCAATACTGGTTTTAGATAGTGCTCATAAATGTCTAAAAATTATCCTGATAACATTTTTTGATTAAATCAAAATTAGAAATGTTACAGCATATTCAAATTCGAAAAAAGTTAATATAAAAATTCCATTTTCCAGTTAAATTATACGAGATACGAAAAAACGTTATGATACAATATTATTTTTTACATAAAGACCTACAAATTTGAATCGTAACATTTTTTCATAAGATGCATATTTTTCTTATTAATTAAAAAAAAACTATTGAAAATCCAAAATTCAATTTTTTAACAATAATATGTAAAATAAGAAAAAAACGTAAGAATACAATGTTGTTAGTTTTAAAAAGATCTACAAGTTTTGTCTCACACAGTTTTTGAAAAAACATATATTTTTCGTTTTAATTCCAAAAAATACGATTAAAATTAAAAAATTCCATTTTTTAGACAAAATATGTGAGATACAAAAAAAAACGTTTAGATGAAAAATTATTTGCCCAAATGAGGTCTACACATTCTCATTAAGAAATTTCTCGACAGGATGTATATTTTATGTTTTTATTTTTAATATTGAAAAAATTCGATTTTTTTCACCAAAATATGTGAGATACGAAATAAGCGTTGTTCTGCAAAATCTTTTCCTTAAATAAAGTCTACGATTGTTTTTCCTTTTTGAGATATTTGGAAGAAAATAAATTTATCAATAATCATGTAATTTATTAAAAAGTTACAAAAATGCATACAGAAAATCGAGCGCGAAGCGCGAGTGTCATGATGAGAATGTGTTCCTTAAGGCCGATAGAGCCTTAAGTAAATTGAATTTCCTGTTTCACTTAAATTCAAAAAGAAATAGAGTGACTTTGAGAAAATGACTAATTTACATCATCTTTAATATCATTAAATTGGTTTGAGCTTCAGTATTAAATTATAAGAAATAAACTTAAACGTATGCGAAGAGCACAAGACCGAGCGCGAAGCGCGACGATCGAATCGCGCGCCCTAGGCGCGCTCAAACTTGCGATCGAAGCGAGCTGCGCGCAAAGCGCGCAATGAGAATGTGCCCGCGAAGCGGGCAGATTTTTTTCTTGGCGAAGTTTTAATTTCTAATTAAACAAATTTTTCACTTTTTTAAAGTGTACGTTTCGAGGTTTGTATACGGTACACCAAAATAGCGATAAGTGATTCATAAATCTTTAATTTTGAGAAAAATTCACGGCTCTGTCCGGCTATTGGTGCTTGTACCTTACCATAGTAAAAATTTTTGAATTAAAAGTTGAGTGGCAGAATTAAAAAAAAAAGAAAAACCGCGATTATCGAAAAATAACCTTTCTTTGTAATTTTTTATCATTTCAAACTTCTAGATAACATTTTATTTAATCAGACTACCTAAATCTGAATCAGTAAAATTCAGACTTAGAGGCGAGGGTTATTTTTCTTCAATGAATTTTTTATGGTTTTGCCTTCATACTTAAAAGTTCTTAAGCTAATATTTAAAAAACTCCGTGAGATACTGAAATAATGTAAGCACAATACTACACATGGAGAAAACTAAATATTTAAAAGTAGATACTAAATATGTGAATAATCATTTATATTATATCTACACGGAGAAAAATAAAAGATCAGAAAAATATGAATGGTTAATAAAAACCAGGAATGAGAAAAGAGAGTGTTACGCAGTCTGGGAATGAGTTTTGTGCTATTTAATGCTCTCTTTTCTTATCTAGTAGTAATTCCTGGTTTTTAGTAATTATTAATATTTTTCTCATCATCATTTTTCCCCGTGTAGATATTATCACAGGTCTATAAAAAATTGCAACATACAAGATACCCAAGTGCGAAGTTAAATACGGCCCAACACTGGCCCAGCATCGCCAAAAATTTTCCGAAGATCGGCTGTCAATATCGTGCCGCTGCTGGAATGATAACTCCGGTATGCACTTGGCGGCCAATTCTGGCCCAAACTCTGGCTGCCAGCACTTGTTTTCGGCACAGCAACGGGCCAATGCTGTGCCGAAATCTGGTTTTCTCACTTCGAGAATGGTGTGCCGTGGTAAAAGTGACACATAGCCCAGTAATGTGCCGTCCATGAGCTCGACTCTGGCTCTTCTATTTTCAGAACTGGATGCCATAGTAAAAATGACAACCGACTTGGTATAGGGCCGATACTGGGCCAAGTTTTGGTTGAAGGTCGGTAAATTTAAACAGTCGAAAAAGGCCGCCATCGCCGGCCCAGCACTTGACCGAAGCAAACAGTGACACTGGCCCGATAACAATAGCCGACTCTTGGATGCCGAGATTGAGCCAATAATGTGCAGTTTTATCACCTTCGGCAATTCGCATTTAGGTATTACCAGACTGTGACATTTATTATTCGTTTTCCGTGATCTTAATTATTTAACTGCAATATATCAGGCATTTTTAATTCTATAAATATGAACACTTTATGAACACTGTAAAAAAGTTTTTTCTACTAGAGGGTCATAAAGTGCATTTTATTGCCTCCTGTGGGGCAACCAAATCCATTTTTTGACTCCCCCAGTAGGAAAAAAATCGTATGCAAGACGGTAAAAACATTTATTTTACTCGTGTGATTGTTGACCTCCCTTTGCTCGTGCATCAAACTTCACATCCGCAAAATAAACCTTTTTTTCCCTAGTAAAAATTTTGGAAGCTACGTATACAAGAACAAACAATTTTTATCAGCATAACCTCATTTTTCATTGCTTCTGACAATCGAAGCATTATAAATTTATTAGTTTTATCACTTGTCTCTTTTTAAAATGATTTTGTTAAGCATGCTTGAATGGCTTTCATCAAAGTTGTATCTTAAAATTTCTTTAAGCGGAAATCTAAGACGGGTCGTTATTATAGTATTGAAAATGATCGATTTAATATTCGCATTTGTCAAAGTTGGGCTTTTGTGCATTTCTTATTAGGTTATATCACACAATTTTTTTTCTTTCATCCTCGAAATTATATTTCCTTTGTACGACAAAATATTTCATTTCCAAGCCAAAAGAAATACTATGAAAGTAAAAGGACAGCATTTGAAATGACAATCCTTTAACTGTTAAAGGATTTCCTCTCACGACCATTTTTAATACAAAATCCTTTAATAGTGAAAGGAATCATTTGACACTCAATAGCCTGTTTTTAGAGTGCAGCCATAAAAGTTTACATAGGAAGATTCAAAAGTCTATTGACATGACTCTGAAATCGGTTTTCGAGAAATCCGTTCATCGTAAATCCGGCCTCCAAAAAAATATTGTGATCCACTAAAAATTATATAATCGGCAAATTTTTCATACGCATCTGCATTTTAAACGAAATCAATCCCCCCCCCCCCCATATTTGAAAGCTTCTTTGTGCCTCCGTTTGTAAGATAAAAATTTCATAAATTACCGAACATTTCTAACAGTAATTTTTATTGGTTTCTTTTTGTTTTGGCATTAGGTCAGTTTTGTAAATTACTAACTGAATACAGTGAATTCTACATATTTATTCAATACGTGATGTGAATTCTGGACTACTTCATTTCGAATTTCGAGCTATTCACGCTTTTTTATAACTATACCATTGATAATTTCCAATAAAGGAAATAAGAAGAAACTGACTCAATGCCAAAACAAAAAGAAACTAATAAAAATTATGTAATTTTGGGTCAATATAATAGATATCGAAATTAACCCTTTAACGCCCAGATGTGCAGAATTTCCACGTTGACTACAATGTTGTACCATTTATAGAAAAAAGATGAAAAAAGATCGGAAACTCCATATCCTACCGTTTTCGGGGTCGCTCTTTCGAATGGCACAGTCAGAATTCTCAAAAAATGACGCTGATACCTTTATTTTCCCAAAAATACCCAAAAAAAACGCTATTTTTGGGGTACAATTTTTTTTTAAATTTAAATTTTCACTATGTTCCCGACACTTAGGCAACTTCTAACTTATCAGAAACGTGTTCTCGAGACTTGTACTTTTAAAATATGTATTGAAATATTTGGTTTTTCTTTGTTCTCTAAATCAAAATGGCGTTTGGACGTTTGAGATTTTTTGAAATTGAGAATATTGATCCTATTTTGGATTTTCCAGGTTACTTCGTAGTGTGATCATACAAATAAGTTATTACGAGTTTTGTCTCACCTATTCTGATTGGCGGAAGCAATATTAGCCCATAAAATTAAAATTCAAGATGGCGGCGGCCATGAAGATAGTAGAAATACGTATATTTCGAGTTTTATTACAAACCAGGATGGTGTAAAATTTGCCAATTAGCAATCTCATAGGTTCTAGTCATCACTAAATTCGAATCTTAGGTGAGTTTTTCGAAATTTAAAATGGCTGATCCAATATGGCGGACCCGTTATGTAAAATTTGATATTCCTGAAATAAAAAAATACTGCCACATTCTACGCAAAATTTAAAATCAAAATTATTCTTAATGTTTTTTTAATTACAAGAGTTGTTTTCGAGAAACAAATTCCAAAATTATGAGGCTTCCCGAAATTATTAGAAATTTGAGTATGTATGACAAATCGACATTTATGGATTATTATGGTAAGATAGAGTATCAGCAAATATAAAATGCAGGCGAATTTACTAATTCCCCAACATTTATTAGTGTCTCTTTCACACCCTACCATTTATCTATAAATGTTCATCTACTTCTATAGCATAATTAGTAAAAGTTACACCAGCATCAGAATGATATATTATTATAAGTAAGTTTCATGTATGATTCATATGAACATTATTTTATGAAATATTAGCAAAGTCTGAGACAAAAAATATAGATATAAGTAAATTTTTAATAATTTCGGGAAGCCTCATGATTTTGGAATTTTTTTCTCGAAAACAACTCTTGTAATCAAAAAAACATCAGGAATAATTTTGATTTTAAATTTTGCGTAGAATGCGGCAGCATAGAGAAGCTTTCAAATATGGACGAGAGGGGGGGGGGCAATTTATTTTAAAATGCCGACGCCTATGAAAAATTTGCCGATTATATAATTTTTAATAGATCACAATATTTCTTTTTCTCCCAAACATGTCACGTTATATTTTCTAACAGTCTTATTCCTCTTTCCAAGTTCAAAAAGTGTTTACCGAAAAGCATCAAAGGGGAGTCGTGAAAGATTTAGATATGATTCTCTAAGAGTATAATGATTGCCCTGACCTGTGTGGGAGGGTCGCACAAATATCAATCAGTGGAGTCAAGAGAGGAATCAGGGTGGTCGAGTGGTTTCACATAATCCTGCAACTGGAAAGGAGAGTATGCGTCTGTGTAGCATAAACGCACATTGCACATGATTGTTCGGATGTAATGCGTTTTCGTAGGTTGTTGCTCGGAAGAAAGTGGTCGAGGTACCAGACAAACATAGAGTCTGCACGTGTAGACACATGGGACTAGTGAGCGGGGGTGTTGCATGGGACAAAACACGATAGTGTAGAGTGTAGAGAGTAGATTCATGTGTAAAGTTGCTTGAGGGGACTGGTATTTGTATATGCGAGGGTGTGAGCAGGGACGCAGGGGCGTTCCTGGAAGGCGGAGCTTCTATTGAAAATCCCGGTTTCCTCTCTCTTCGACTTTCGTCCGTCATCGCCCGAGTCCCTCCACTATCAGATCCGTTAACAGCAGTTGCTGTCGAGGCACGAGATATAACGTCTCCTCCCTTCTTGGTGAACGTTCTTCACTGATCCTGTCCAGTCGGTATCATCACCAAGCACAACTTTCATCAAGAAATCAGTGTTGGGGCCATTTTTTTCTTAAAGAATATACAATTAGGGTGTACGGGATGTATTAAAAAATTGTCAAGAGATACGGTTTGATGATTATCAGTTATCATTCGAGGACCCCTGATATGGTAATTTATGAATTTTTGGAAAATCGGGTTGTTGATGAACATCTGAATAATAGAGAATTTATTCAGAGTTTCAGAGCAAGTTTTTAAGGACATACGAATATTGTTAAGTGGTTTAAAGTGCAGATGCTAAAACAATGTTCAATTACTATGAAAATTGTAAAATGAGTGAAAGATCATAGAGAGGTAGTCGATTGTTGAAGAGCTAGAACTGCGGCTATATCTTTTGAAGAGGTTGAAGAAGAGTTGGTTAAGTTAAGAAATTGCAATTTTCTATGTGGTGTTCAGTGAATATTTAGAAGGTGAGGGACTAAATCCAAAGATGATGGAGGTACAGCAACAACACTCACCGGTTGGGGTGGGTCCACTAGACTTTTCTCGCAGAGGGGTTGCTGAGGCGTCGGCTTTTCGCGTTGTCAAGCCGAAACAACCTTCTCCTCTTATCCATCAACAATCGTTATTAGCAGAGACTAACAACAATGAAAATTTGCAAGAAAATCCGCAGATACCTTCTGAAATCGACGGTGAGCACATTTTTCAGATAAGGTTTTTACTCCCTGAATCCGAAAAAGTAAAAACTCACTGATTCAGAGTGGAAAACAACTGTTTCGAATGTTATAAGTCTTCCAGATAGAAATCAGTGGAATTTACATTATTTCGCCAGTGGAACTCATATGTTAATCGTTAATTCGGTTAATTCGCTGGTCAAAAAGTGAGTTTCAATAGTGATATCAGTTAAATATCACTGATTTCTATGTGGAAAACTTACTCTCTAAATTTGAATCAGTCAAAATCTACTGATTATCAGTGAAATTTAACTGATTCAAATAGCTAAAAAGAGGTTACTGTAAATCAGTCAAATTTCACTGATTATTTTAGTGAAAATTGACTGATTTGACAGTGAAAAATATTTTTTACACTGATGAATCAGTGAAAATTAACTGATTTAACCGTGGAAAATATTTTTTCACTGATGAATCAGTGAAAAGGCAAATCACTGATTCAATCAGTGAAAATTTGACTGATTCAGATTTAGAGAGTATAACATTCGAAACAGTGGTTTTTCATGGTTTTGGATTTAGGGAGTAATATACGATTTAATGCATTTTTATTTGAACATCAGATAAGAAAAAAATTGTGTGAAATATTCAGGATTTCATATTCAATGTTGTAGTATTCCTTAAAAAAAATATTCTTATGTTAATATAGTGGTTGCACTGTTAAAAATCTTATGAATTTTAATTGACTTTAATATAAAAGTGATAAATTAAAATTAATAGATTTGTATATTTTGAAAAATTAATATAGATTCATATGAAATTTAATAACTTTTCAATCAAGATTTATTTAAATTAACAAATGTTATTAAAATATACACACCTGTCTATTAAAGTTTAAATAAAAGTTTGTATTTTTTAAGATTAAAGTATTTTAAATTTAATATACGTTACTGAAAAAAACTTCCATTACATGTAACGTAAGTTTAATACATAAATTTTTGACATTGTAAATGATAATAATTTTAAATGAATTCAGATAAAAATTTAATTCTTTTGAAAACTAGAACAATTAACATTTAACCTGTTTAAAAAAAAGGGATAGCTCTTAAATTGAAGTTGACAAATAATAAAAGCAAATATGCCTTATGATAAATGCTGAATCTCAGCAGAGCGTAACACTTTATCTTTTTTCTTACTTTTAACAATTCTGTTCTCATTTAACTAAGACTGTATAAATAAAGAGTATAAATCTATCCGAAGTCCCAAATAGAATTGTGTCAATAAATGTTTTAATTACTTTATATTTGTGTAAGGCATACTGTGATTATGTTCTACATTGTTAGCTTTTATATTGCCTTTAAATAAATTGTGTGATGTTGAAGCCATATTTGTTCCTTAATTAGTATAACCACACATAAATCAAAGTACAAGGTATTAGGCTTTAACATTTTAAAGAAATAGTAAATTAATGACTAATATTCATATCTTCAAATACTAGATGTGATATGTTGCAATGTTAGAAATTTCTGTATTAAACTTCCATTACATGTAATGAAACTTTTTTTCAGTAACGCATATAAAATTTAAAATAATTTAATCTTAAAAAATACATACTTTTATTTGAATTTTAATACACATGTGTATATATTTCAATAATGTTTGCCAATTTTAATATATTTTGATTGAAAACTTATTAAATTTAATATGAATCTTTGTTACTCTCTAAATCTGAATCAGTAAAATTTTCACTAATTGAATTAGTGATTTGCCTTCTCACTGATTCATCAGTGGAAAAATATTTTTCACTGTTAACTCAGATAATTTTCACTGAAGTAATAAGTGAAATTTGACTGATTCACAGTAACCTCTTTTTAGCTATTTGAATCAGTCAACTTCCACTGATAATCAGTAGATTTTGACTGATTCAGATTTAGAGAGTAATTTTTCCTAATATACAAATCTATTAAATTAAATTTACCATTTGCATATTAAAGTCTATTAAAATTAATAAGATTTTTAACAGTGTAGTAGGTGCTTTTGGAGAAACGAGTCGGTATTTGTTTTACCTTCGTCGCACTGCCACCCCAATCCCCAATCATCATCCCTATGCTGTCTGTCATCACGTTGTCTATTATCTGGCTATTATCCTTGCAGTGTAGCGTTTACATGTTGACGCGAGGTACCTCACACTTGAATACCTGCGCACTAGCATAACGCTTACCTGTATGTGTAAGTTGCGATTTTCCCCGAGTCGTGATCCGTATCTCGATTACGGATAATTCTACACGCCTGTACACGCACTAACGCCACGCAGGTGCATTTAAAGGACTTGAGCTCTGCTCAACAGGTGAGGGGATGAATGGAATCAGAGAGTTTCCTGTGCTTATACCTTTTTATATTAATCGGGTTAAAATGTTAACCTGACCTTCCTTGTAGAGAGGTAGCCTAATATGGATTATGTACTCCATAAATCTGAAACAGTAAAAACTCACTGATTCACAGTGGAAAACCATTGTTTCGATTATTATAAGTCTTCCACATAGAAATCAGTCAAATTGACCTGATTCAACCAGGGAAACTCATTGATTAAGGTGACTAGGAAGTCAAAAAATCGATTTTTTTTACTGCATTTTTCAATAGCATTACCATTCAAAAGGTAAATGCAAAAGTTTTAAATCGTTTGGATGAAAAATGGAAAAATGAGAGACAAAATGGCTAAGCACCTTTTGCAAAAATTGACGGGCCGCAGAAAATAGAAGCTTATTTTATCTTTGTTCTGTTTTGCAGTGATTGTAAAAAAACGGAGGGTCAGATCGATTTGGAAATTTTGCTTTCGCAGAACATGTGCCTTTACGGGCTGAACCACCGTATTAAGCTGTAAAAATTTCTGATTTTGAGAAAAAAATTCGTAAACATGAATTTTTTGTGAAAAATTTTCACTTTTTGAAATTTTCTTGAATTTTTTGAAATTTTTTTTATTTTTATTTAAACAGGTTCAGTCCAGAGGGGGAAGTATTATGAACACAACGCACTTTGAAAAATTCAATTCCCATTATTAGAACAGAAGATATTACTGCAAAAAGGTTTTTTTTTGTTAAATTTGTAATTAGACTTTGAAAATAGGATTAGTTTGACTTCCTAGTCCCATTAATCAGTGAAGTATTCTGATCAACAGTGAAATTCGCTGGTCTACCAGTGAGTTTCCATAGTAATATCAGTTTAATTTCACTGATTCTGTGTGGAAGAGTTATAACATTCGAAACAGTGGTTTTTCACTGTTTCGGATTCAGGGAGTAATAATTGCCTGGTGATAGGCACACTGACAAAAAAGTTTCTTTGAATCAAAGAAACATTTCTTTGAAATACGGTCAAAGAGAAAATTTCTTTGATTCAAAGAAATAGATTTGTTTACATTAAAGAAAATTTTTTTGAATCAACAAAACTTTCTTTAATTTAAAGAAATTTTTTCTTTGACCGTATATCAAATAAATGCTTCTTTGATTCAAAGAAACTGTATTTTGGGTGCAACAATAGACAAGTTTTATATCAAAGTAAATTTCCACGAATCCAGTTTTACTTATCTGAGCAGTTCATTAATTTTGGTTGCAATACTTTCATCAGAACCAGCGTTGCCATTTCTACTGATTTCAAACCAGATCTCTTGATTTTTATGCGTTTAAATCTTCTGATTTTTCGAATTTTTACATTCTCATCATGGATGAGAAGGTATTGGTTTTATGTGAAAAATGACTTTCGAAATTTTCATCAAATCTTTACGTTTTGAGACCCCCTGAGTCAGAAAAAATGGTTTTTACGAAAGTGTCTGTCTGTCTGTCTGTCTGTAGGTCGTGTGCGGCATAACTCTCGATAGAATTATCAGATTGAATTGAGCTTTGGTACACTTTATCGGAGCCGAAAAAGTAAGGACAAGCTCGTTAACCAGCCACATCCAATCAAAATTGAGGGGTTGAGCACCACTTTTGTGTTTTTGAAAATAATTTTTTGAAAAAATCAAAAATTTCAATACTGGTTTTAGATAGTGCTCATAAATCTCTAAAAATTATCCTGATAACATTTTTTGATTAAATCAAAATTAGAAATATTACAGCATATTCAAATTCGAAAAAAGTCAATATCAAAATTCCATTTTCCAGTTAAATTATACGAGATACGAAAAAACGTTATGATACAATATTATTGAATAAATAAAGTTCTACAAATTTGAATTGTAACATTTTTTCATAAGATGCATATTTTTCTTTTTAATTAAAAAAAAACTATTGAAAATCCAAAATTCAATTTTTTAACAATAATATGTAAAATAAGAAAAAAACGTAAGAATACAAAGTTGTTAGTTTCAAAAAGATCTACAAGTTTTGTCTCACACAGTTTCTGATAAAACATATATTTTTCGTTTCAATTCCAAAAAATACGATTAAAATTAAAAAATTCCATTTTTTAGACAAAATATGTGAGATACAAAAAAAATGTTTATATGGAAAATTATTTGCCCAAATGAGGTCTACACATTCTCAGTAAGAAATTTCAGGACAGGATGTATATTTTATGTTTTTATTTTTAATATTGAAAAAATTCGATTTTTTTCACCAAAATATGTGAGATACGAAATAAGCGTTGTTCTGCAAAATCTTTTCCTTAAATAAAGTCTACGATTGTTTTTCCTTTTTGAGATATTTGGAAGAAAATAAATTTATCAATAATCATGTAATTTATTAAAAAGTTACAAAAATGCATACAAAAAATCCAGCGCGAGTGTCATGATGAGAATGTATTCCTTAAGGCCGATAGAGCCTTAAGTAAAGTGAATTTCCTGTTTCACTTAATCTGAAAAAGAAACTTAGTGAATTTGAGAAAATGACTAATTTACATCATCTTTAATATCATTAAGTTGGTTTGAGCTTCAGTATTAAATTATAAGAAATAAACTTAAACGTATGCGAAGAGCACAAGACTGAGCGTGAAGCGCGAGGTCCAGAATGAACGGAGCGCGAAGCGCGACGATCGAATCGCGCGCCCTAGGCGCGCTCAAACTTGCGCGCGAAGCGCGCAATGAGAATGTGCCCGCGAAGCGGGCAGATTTTTTACATTTAAATCGACTGATTTTGCGTGATTTCTCGAAAATCTGATTTTATTACTTTCCTAGTGGCAACGCTGATCAGAACAAAAAATTTATATGAAGGATTATTATCAGAGTCCTAATCAATAGACTGATGGATATAATAAGTTCTGGATAAATTCACAATTTTTTTTTATTGCTTGTAGAAATTTCTGTATTAAACTTCCATTACATGTGATGGAATTTTTTTTCAGTAACGTATATTAAATTAATAATAATTTAATCTTAAAAAATACAAACTTTTATTTGAATTTTAATAAACATGTGTGTATATTTCAGTAATGTTTGTTAATTTAAATAAATCTTGATTGAAAAGTTATTAAATTTCATATGAATCTATATTAATTTTTTATAATATACAAATCTATTAATTTTAATTTATCACTTTTATATTAAAGTCAATTAAAATTCATAAGATTTTTAACAGTGTAAGATTAATAGTTTTTTAATTCTACAAAGTTATTCGTTCATTCAAATATTTTTGGGAGTCTATTCACAAGAGAATGTAAATGAAGCTAAAACAATTATTTGAATAAGGCGAGATAAAAAATGTTAAAGCCTATTTAAGCTGGAATCGGTGAATTTCTTACAATTTATGAAATATTGAAATTATCTTACTTGCGGATTATAAACATTGATAAATGATTGTTCTTGAAGATATGCTAGTTTTTAAAGTCGTGTAAATAGAAAAATCTGTTCCACGCAATTCCTGACAGATACTTTATAATGATTCATGATAATCAAAAGACTTTCTTATGATTATTAGATAAGGTCGTGTGCAAGATGTGCAGCTTCTGATGATCTGGTGAAATTTTCAGAAAAAGAGAGAGAGAGAGAGCAATCGCTTTGCTTTGTTCGAAAATCACGTTTAACATTTATAGATTTATGTAGTCTGATAAGAGGGATTCGGCCGGATAAGCATTGAACAACGATATCGATGATACTCGTTGACAAACACGCATCACCCGCACGGTTGACACTGTTATCTTTTCATGTAGTATTCCCAGTATAAGAAAACATGATTTATTTCTGATAATCCTGTGAATCAGATAGCTTTGCGGCTTGGCACGCCTAATCTTCTTGCTATCACAGATTATCCGCCGACACTATTGCAGGGATTGTGAATTTTTAGGATTCTACATTTTTTTTTTTCCGGTCACCGAACTTTTAGGATTATAAATTCGAAAAGTGAATTGCCCTTCTCTAGGGGGACTTTAGTTTTACGCAGTTATAATTTCGATTTGAGGGCAAAGTGTTTAAACTAAAATTCCATGCAGAAGCATAGAAAAATAAGATTTAAGTAGACTTATGTAAATAATTGAGCGCAATATTATCTTTTGTACAAATAATTCTACGTGTTTAAATCCTTTTTGAAAATAAAATAAAATGAGTAAATATTATTATAACATTTATAATAGTTTCATAGATTTAAATAAAACTTTTAATACGAATATTTTATAAGCAACAAAGTATATAATTAATTACTTTTTTTAGTTCTGCTTTTTAATTTAGAGTCGAAGCGAAGCGTTTTCCGGTACAATTTTTTTCTTTGAAGAGCGACTTTTTAGAGCTTTATTTGATTGACGTTCCGTCGCAATGAAAAAATATGTTTTCCACATGATGGATCTATTGTCACTTGAGAGCATCGAGCTAATAATATATAAATGACAGCTAGAGACAAAGAAATTATAATCAATCGTTATGTACTACAAACAATGCAAATGATTATAACTTTTCGACGTGATTGACTTTTTACCCTTTTGTTTTTTACACTAATATTTTTTATATTTCACCCATAATACGCTGAAATTCTGGGCTGGAATTTAAATGAAATTAGATGATTGAAATTTTTAATTAATCATACAGAAAATAAATGAAGGCACTTGTGATAGTAAATAAAATAGGAATGCAAGTTCGGAAAAAAGAAGGAATAAATGGTTAGGGCAAGTTGATAAATAGAGTCGGGTTTCCCTTCTTTCTAATAAAGACGCTCTTGTCGAGGGGTTGATCTCTCTTACGAACCAAGAATACCAAATTCGTCAAAGCTTCTGGCATATCTATATTCAGCAGAGGTGTTTAATCTTGGAGATTTTAAAGTGTAGGCGTTAATCGCACTAAGCTTTGATATAATTGCACAAGTTACTGTACTGCTAAGTCACTTGATTTATTTTTGCAGGAGGATGCAACGTCCGCTTAATGTTCCCAAGAGTATGGGGACCATTTGGCAACTCTAATGAAATTACCAATCTACCGCCTTTTCAAAAGAATCACTCAGGTAAGCAGACACCTAGAAAAAAGTATTTTTTATTCAAACAAAATTTCTTGGAATCAAATATTTTTGTGCATTGCTATACGGTCAAAGAAAAGTTTCTTTGATTTAAAGAAATTTTTTGATTATTTTTTTTCCTTTGAATTAAAGAAATGAAGGTACCATATACGCAGTCGCATAGTACATAAGTAAAGTAATTCACAGAATTAATTAAAAATGAATTATTTCTTAAGTTTTTGCCAGTACTGTATTTAAATGAAAAAAAATATTTTTTTGAATCAAATAAATAATATTGAAAAAATAATTACTTTCGTTTAAAAAAGGCTAAAACGTGATTTTTTTAGAATAAAATAAATTTATATTTATTCTAAAGGTGTTTTTACATCGAATTGAAGAAATGAAGTCGAATTGGTTAAGCTTTCAAAGTAGAAGTAAGATTTCATGGTCTAAATTGATATGAACAGTCAAACAACTCTATAATAGCTTTGATTGTTTCATAGTTAATCTTTCGTTAAATATTTAGAGACTCTTGCAGAATGATTTTTAGAACAATGTGAATTGATGTTTAGAACAAAAGATTGTTTTCCATGAAAACAATTTTGAAATAAAGAAAAATAATTTACTAATAAATTTTTGACTGAACTTTTTTTCTTATCGCTTTCAGCCAAATTTTTGAAAATGATATGACTAATAAAACACGAATCATTTTTTCTGAAAAAATATCTTTTTCTTGAAAGTATGATTTGCAATTTATCAGAATCGCATCATTTTTAGAAAATTTGGTAAGAACCGATAAGAAAAAAAATTGGGGCAAAAATAAAATATATTAATAACATTATTTTGTTGTGTTTCAAATTTTTTTCTTTGAAAATAATCTTTGCTCCTTCAAACGATCTGTTTAATAATAATTCTGCTATTCTTGAAAGCAAAATTACCTATTTTTACCTGAGACCTGATTTTTGCGAATGTAGTACCTTCAATACATTCAGCTGTAATATCGAGATACTATTGATGGTTATCTATTATTTTTCGTGTACTAGCGCTTCTTTCTACGTCATTTGGCTACATTGAAACTACCTGCTTTTTATTGAGCAAATATCTAAACAATTTTATAATCAAGGATAATTTATTTGAATGAACTCGATATCTCTGTATATTTAAGAAAAAAGTTTTATTTAATCAGACATTTTTTCCAAGTTTTATCATCTGAATTGATACAATTTCGTTAGTATTTGAAGTCTATTCAGATTTTTACACTACCCTAATATATTGCTATTTATAAAATAAATATGAGTAACTGTTTATACGTTTTTTAAAAACACATGAAGAAATTTAGTAAAACTATTGAAAATTTGTTCATATTATAAATAATCTTTATTCAATCGATTTATTTGTAGAATTTTTATAATATAACAAAGAACCTGTCATTGATAAAAAAAAGTAAACTATTTTAAAAATTTAGAAAGAATCGATGCATCAATTTTTTTTTCAAAAGAGGATTTAGTCATTTATGTTTTTTTATTCCTCACTTTATACCTCGCATTTGGTATCACATTATTCCATCATTGATCTTACTCTCTAAATCTGAATCAGTCAAATTTTCACAGATTGAATCAGTGATTTGCCTTTTCACTGATTCACCAGTCTAAAAATATATTTCACTGTTTAATCAGTTGATTACCACTGATTGAATCAGTGGAAAAAATATTTTCACTGTTAAATCAGTTAATTTTCACTGAAGCAATCAGTGGAATTTGACTGATTTACAGTAACCTCTTTTTAGCTATTTGAATCGGTCGAATTAATTGGAGTCCAGATTGGATGAACAAGAGAGTTAGATTATATTTTCGAAAAGCGGTAACTTTGGAGCGCGTGGGACGTTACATAAATGACCTTTTGCTCTATTAGGCTTCCTCTTCGGTCCGGATGGCGGCGGGTTTTTATTTATCAATCGTTAAGAACGACCGGTCGTCCGATGATTGGAATAAATGGCAGCACGCGTCATACCGTGCATGGATATACGCCCATCTTTTACTCCCGCGTCCCTCCGCCCGCCACCCCAATTGCAGCAGATTAGAGGCGCTACATAAGGGATTCAGTCCGTCGGCCACTTTGTACACTATATGTTGGTGGTCTTCAAGTGTACCTACACTGAATTAGCAATATCTTGTCATGTTGATCGTTCCTCTGTACGAGCTCAATAGAACTACAATGTACACGTGACATTTAGCCATGACAAGATTATCTCCAAAGGAAAGGCAATTGCAGAATCCGAATAAAATCCAAAATTTATTATTAGTTTAGTTATATATAATGCTCGCATCTATCCTCTTTTTCGCGGGATACTCTTTTTTTTAGAGTCCAAAACGATGTACTTACGGTTTTGAACATTCATTGGAGGGTAAAAAATATTCTTTTTGGAAACTAAATTATTGATTAATTCCCCATTAAATTTAGAAGCAGGGTATATTTCATAAAAGATTGTATGTTTCAAAGTCTCTGAATATAGACATAAAAATCAGTTTTGTTTTAAAAGATTCAAAAACATTCAAAAAACGGATCCCATGGAAATTTTGCAAATTCCGCTTTATTCCGCGAAACGTCTTTTTTTCTAAGGTACAAATTTATTTATTTTTTTAACAAGTTAATTTGCGACTTTAGAATGAAGAATACAGCGAATATCACTCTAAAATCAAACAGTAAGATCGAAAAATTCATAAACCAAAACATTCATTATTATAATCATTATATAATTGAAACATTGAGAGGAATTCTCATGGTGAAATATAATTTGCCTTATTCATGCCTCAAGTATTAGAAATTTCTTGAATTAAAGCGAGAATTACTACGTAAAATCGGTGGAAAAGACAAATATCATCAAAAATCTAGAAGTGGTGAAATTATTGTCATCGACGATTTAGAATTTTCATACGATGACGGCGATGATAAGGATGATGAATTCACCGTGAATAATAATTAAACATAATTCACACACTTATATTTGTATTCATATATGATATATAATTCACTTTCATTAAAAAGCTTGATTGTAAAATCATCCTGTTTTTATATTATACTTTTATTTTTCAAAACGGTATCCCGTGTAATGACCAATTTTTGGACATTTATCCTGTTTTAGACCCGAAAAAAGATGCGAGCTTTAGTTATACATGAAATAAGTAACTAATATATTGATTGTATAAACGATATTAAAATTTCAACTGTTTTTTATTGAAAATTTGTTAAATAAGTTTATGCTCGAGGCAGTTTTATGATATTGTAAATGTGAATTACATTTTCTCAAAGTTACTAAATTTGTTTTAGATTTTAAATGAAAAAGGAAATTCAATTTACATAAGGCTCCATCAATCTTAAGGAACACATTCTTATCATGATATTTGCGCTTCACGGTCGATTGTCTGTATACATTTCTGTAACTTTCTGATAAACTACATGATCAAAATAATTTATTTTTTTCAAAATATCTCAATAAGGTAAAGCAATTGTTGACTTTATTTTAGCAAACGATTTTGTATTTCAATGCTGATTTCGTGTCTCGCATATTTTCGTTCAGAAATGGAATTTTTTATTTTCAATAGTGTATTGAAGATCAAAATATGAAATATACATCTTGTCAAAGAATGTCTTACTGAGAATTTGTAGATCCATTTAGGCAAATAATTTTCCATTTCAAAGTTTTTTTCGTATTTCACATATTTTTTTTCAAAAAATGGAATTTGTTTGGAGCGAACCATTTTGCATTCTTATGTTTTTTTGTATTTTACATATTATCGTTAAAAAATTGAATTTTTGATTTTCAATTTATAGTTTCACACTTGCAATTCTTTTACATGATTTTTTAACAGAATGTTCATTGGTCACACGTGCAAATTTTTTAAGTTTCTTCCTTTGTATTTTTATAGAAAAAATTTTTGTACAGTTTTATTTCTTTTGTAAATTTAGTTTAGACCAATTTTATAGTTTCACATGTACAATTCATTTATATCGTTTTATCACAATGTTTATCCGTCATACGTGCCATTTTTTAAGTTTCTCCCCCTAGTATTTTTACAGAAAAAATTTTTTGTACAGTTTTACTCTATTGCAAATTTAGTTATTTAGTCCAATTTTATATTTTCACACTTGCAATTCTTTTATATCATTTTATACCACAATTTTTATCAGTCACACGGGCAATTTTTAAGTTTCTTCCTTTGTATTTTTATAGAAATAAATTCTCACTGATGAGGACTCCAATCTGAGTCGAAACGTTTGAAAACATGAAACCTTGAGTTACATTTTTTCTGGACCCTAAAGCCAACTAAGAACATCAACAATATTTGAATAGTATTTTTTAAAATTAAAAACAAAAATATACACCTAATAAATAAATATTACGATTCAAACTTGCAAATCTGTTTGCAGTAAATAATTTTGCATGATAACTTTTTTTGTATCTTGTATAATTTAACCCTTTGAAGCATGGTGGTAACCCACGTTACCACTTCAATTTTTTTTATTTTTGCTATTCGAATACTTTTTAATATATTCAGATCTGGTTTTTTGTTATTTTCAGATACTTAAGTGATGAAATAACATAAATATACGGTCAAATTAGCAGAATTGCTAATTATATTAGATTTATAAATAAACAAACTTAAAAAAATTGTACTTTTTTCAAAAAAATTCATTTTTGAAGAATCTATCCAAGATAATGATTTGAAATTTGGTGAGAGTAAGCTTTTAGGATCGCTGGTTACGAATTTGACGTTAGATTTTCAAAATTCAAGATAGCAGACATCGGAACGTTATATTTCAAGAATATTAATGAAAAGTAACACTTCGTCAGCCACCATATTCGATCCGCCATCATAAATTTTGAAAATCTGAGGTCGGATTCATAATAAGCGACCCAAAAAACCCCTTAGTAAATATTTTCATCAATTTTATTGAAAATTTACTTTTGGCATCCGCCATATTGGATCCGCCATCTTGAATTTTGAAAATCTGACATCAGATTCGTAATCAGCGGCCTCGAAAACTCCCGAGTACACATTTTCACGATCATTGGACAATTAAAAAAATGTATGCTTCAAAGGGTTAACTGGAAAATGAAAAGATATTGACTTTTTTCAAGTTTTGACATACTATAACTTTCCTAATTTAGGTTTGACAGGAAAATAATGTTGGGATAGTTAGTAGAGATTCACGAACACTGTCAGAAATCAGTATTGCAAGTTTGTATTTCTTTAAAAACGCAAAAAGTGCTCTTATTTTCACAATTTTGCTCGAATTTTTGTAGCTGTCCCAAAAAAATTTGTAGGTTGTATATCAAAACCCTGTTTAGCATCATAAAGAACTCCTACAGCTTACAAATAATAGAAAATGTTCCAGACATTTTCAAATAAAAATACGAGTCTTTTATTTTAAATTGAAAAGTCAAAAGTTTATTCCAATTTTGAGGGAAAATCGGTTAGTTTTGTAAAATTGATAATCAACGGGTCGTTTTTTTACTAAAGTCATCTCTATGACTTGACGTTGAAACGATACTTTTGTAAGAAATCTATTCTTAAGACTTTAAATGAAATAATTAACAGACTTAGAAAAACTTTATCTCCTAAACGAGAGGAGCAATCAGTTACGCGTTCCAGGAGAAACTATAAAGCTAACTCTTATTAAAAAATCAGTTATTAAACTCAAAGTTCATCACGGCAATCCGTGTAAAAAGAATATGCTATAGTATAGTTGATCTCTTTTCTACGAATAGTGAAGGAGAGGGGAGTGCGGAACTTAAAGTGTATAACGGCTTTAATAGCGGCAGATCACTACGCAGTAAACGACTGACGGACGACAGAAGATTAAAGTTGGCCGTTAACTCGATCTAATTGTCCCCTCAGCTTGGCCTTCCTTTATTAATCCACGACGACAACCACCATCATCACTGTTATCGACGTCACGCTCATCATGACGGGTTAAAGAAACGAACATTGAAAATCTGATTTGGGTCCATCATTCGTTACATCTTCTCTTTTATTGATGCTTAGACGCTTAGAGAACCTTTACTAATTATTTTGATAGTCAGGTTCAATCTCTGTAACGAGTGTATAATAAAGCGTGTAAGTCTCCTAATCATAAACACAATTGGTCAAGAATCATTGCAGCGCTTACTTGTTAGAGATCTAAGAATATAAATGACCATCGCAACGTCGGACTCTAATCTTCGACCTTTAAGTTGTGATACACAATTTAATAAAAAATTGATGTGAGAAGTTTTCACGAAAATTTCCTAGCATTGTTTGTTGTGAGTAATTAATCAATGGGAGATATGGATGAAAGTCATCTCTTAAGGTAGTTTTCATCTACCAAAATTAGACCTCAGGCAAAAATAGATAATTTTGCTTTCAAGAATAGCAATATTATTTTTGAAGGGCTATTTTGAAAGAAAAAAGATTATTTTACATGAAAAAAATTTGAAACAGAAAAATAATCTTATTTTTGACCCAGCTTTTTTTCCTAGCGCTTCTTAGCAAATTTTAAAAAATCATGCGATTCTAATAAATCATGAATCATTTTTTCAGAGAAAAGATTTCCCACAACTTTACCGTTTCTGATTTTTAAAAATAAATTCTTTAATGGCTGTTAACATGAAAAAAAACATTTTCCAAAACTAAATTTTTATAAACAAATTGCTGAATTTGATAATAATTTATTCATTTTCAAAAATTGGAAATGGTTAACTTGTAGGAAAACTTTTTCCTGAAAAAGTGATTTGTAATTTATTAAAATCGCATAATGTTTTAAAATTTGGTAAGAAGCGATAAGAAAAAAAGTTGGGGCAAAAATAAAATTTATTAATAAATTAATTAATTGAGAAAGCGTCTTTTATCACAGAAAGATTTAAAATTTTTTTTAATAATTATTAATAAAATTATTTTTCTGTATTTCAAATTTTTTTCATGGAAATTAATCTTTTCTCTTCCAAAATAGCCCTTCAATAATAATATTGCTATTCTTGAAAGCAAAATTATCTATGTTTGCCTGGGGTCTAATTTTCGTGGATCGACTACCTTAAGAGGATCCGTCACCTTTGATATTTTCATTTTTTGAGTTTGAACCTTCCATATAATTTTTTTATGTTCAGTACCTTCATCTAGAAAGATTTTAGGCCTTTTTAAATTTCAGCACCTTCATGTATTTTTAAACTAACAATTTTGAATTTTTTGGCCATTTTTTTGACAATTTTTGACTTTAAATAACTTTTTTGTTTTTTGAGCAATTGGCATGATTCTTTTTTTATTTTGTTCCTTAGAATGTGTAGCAACTTTTTGGAAATGGATAATAAGGTAACATGACTGAAAAAACAGTTACAAATAAAATAAATAAATAAAAATATCCCAAAATATAAAAAAAAATGTTTGTAGTTATTTTTTTAGTTAGAGTGCTTTCCATGGCCAAAATATTGATAATATAACAAAGAATAAGTGGTAAATATTTCAAAGACCTGTGCCTAATACTTTAGATTTTATTCAAACATATGTTGCAACAAAAACGGAAAATCGCAACTTGCGGAAAACGGAGTTTAAAGTAAAGTCTTGTATAGTGAAACCAACATTGCGTTACTAAATCATACATGTATGTACATAAAGGCAATATATATATTGTGTATTTATAGGGATACCTATTATATATTATTATCCATATAATCGAGAAATATTAGTAAATAAATAAACAAACTACTTTGTGTAAAAAGCTAATTTTCGCTAAAAACACGTTATTCGTAAGTCGAAGGAAGTTTTAATTTTATTTATTTTTCCAAGGAAAAAAATCAGAGAACCCTGAAAAATTACACTCATATTCAGAAAAGCATAGAGAATAAAAAATAACATTTTTGGAAAATTTCAAATTTTCATTTATAAAAAATGCGTTTCAAAACATAATATTACACATGTAGTATTGATCACAATAATAAACTGCGCAAAATTATACATACTGATTAATTGTAATTATATAAAATTTTCATACATATTGTTTAAAAAGGGAGAATTTTACTTATCTAAAGTAATGTGTGAAATATCAAAATTTCCAAAAAAAACTTATGCAATTTTAATGTTTGATAACCGACTTTACTCCAAAATATTGAAAACTCCAGATTGGAAAAATTAAATATTAAATTTTTCATTTCAAATACTGTAAAATTACACAATTAAGTAATTTTTCAATAATTGACCAATTATTTTCTCATTAATTTGTGATAAAAGCCATCAAATTCATTGATTACTGTTTCAAATTCGAGCGCGCTTCATTCCGTAGTAGTGGGGGAAGAGGGGTCGATCGTCTGCTCGTTATGGGGAACCGTGACGCGCTCGTAAAAGGGAGGCCTTGTTACAGGAAATCTCGTTATAGGGAATCTCGAATGTATTTGATACAGTTTTAAAATCATAAAATCAACCACTGACATAATAGTTTACTTATCCCTAACCTCTGAAACTATTACGCATCACTAGCAGACAAGCGTCTGTTTGAAGTTAAGCTGATTTTCTAAAACAGAGTTTGGCTAAAGGAACCATAACCATGTTTCATCTGTTGCAGCCATATCAGTTTGGATGTGTGTATTGAAAATATATTACTGGTGCAGTAGCATTCTTTCAACTATAACTGGTTTTATGAAACACCCATACAGTTAATCTGTATCTGAGTCAGTCAAACTCTTTTGCTAATATACCCAGAAAATTGTCTGTATTCACGATAAATTTCTTTCAGTGTATGGCTCAATTCCCATGGTCATTTCTGTCAAGTACCTATATCTTTAGAATAACCATTTCCATAAATTATATATTTTTTAAAGTGTTATTTTTTATATATTTTGTGAACGTAGTTTTTCAAATCAATATTTTTCATCTCTGATAACACTGATTACACAAATTAATGATAAAACAGTTATTATTTTAGAAAGAATGTTTTCTTTTATATAATCAAACAGTGATAAACTTTGTAGTTAACTAAAATATTATGTGTGTATTGAATAATTTGAATAACCATAAACAATAATTTTACCGTAGATTAGAATAATACGATAACAATCTAATCTATAGTTGGATAGTTAATAAAAAGTTTATTTGCGTTTTACGTAAATATATGTATTTCGATTCAAAACACTGCAATATAAATGTTCGACGTGGTTAGTGTAAGTAAAAAGGAAAAATACACAATTAATATCCACAACACTGTTTAATATGAAGTAATTTTAAGACTGGGAATACTGTGACTTTCGTGGGTGTCTTTGCTGGACCTTTATTACTCACGGACTGACACTCTTGACTCGTTACAGGCACTTGGTCCTACCAAGTGGTGCAAAGGGCATTGTATAAAAAACTACAGGCCAAATTTCATCTAAATCCTGTATCCTATTGTTGCCTGTGTTTGTGTGTATTTGTGATGGAGTATATTGTCCATGTATTCCAACACTACACTCAGAAAAAAGTCTGCTTAAAACAACCAGAATTCCGGTTATTTCAACCGGAAAAAAATGTTAATTTAATAACATTTTCTAGTTGATATCACCATCATTTTTCTAGTAAAAAATTTCTCGATACATTCATGGCTAAATTCCGGCAACCTTAACTACACGGAGAAAAATAGTTGAGGTAATTTTACTTAACTCAGTCGATTAAACTTGGGACATAAGGACATTTGAGCATTTATTAAATCTTAGTCGGGTAAAATGAATTTGATGAATACCTAATTCACCCAAAGTGAATAACAATAAGCGTTACATAGGGAATAGTAAGGAGTTGAGTAAAACCTCATCGACGACAGGGCATCAAACTGTAGTTGAGTAAAATGAGCATCGGGCGTATTATTATCTTGAATAAAAAAAAATCCTTACCTCGAGTCTGCCATTAGTCATCTAATGCAAACATACATACATAAACAGTATTCAGATACATTCACACCATTCAGTCGTAGCCAATCATATTTTTAATCATAAATACACTTAAACATATAACCTTACATAAATAAACCTAATAACTACAGTTCTATATATAGTACGATACACTTTCGTCGAATCACACACACGCTCGATGACAATTCTGTGACATAAAACTTGGAACTTTTTCATATAGTGACTGCAAGAGTTATTCAGAGCTTGTGGACCAGTGTCGTGACTAGAGTTCTTGAGCCTTAGTCAAGTAAAAATAAATCAACTTTTTTGATAAATTATCCATGAAATTTCTTTTTAAATTAATATAATTAATTATTATAATTATGATTGTTGATATATATAATATAATTAATAATTCAAACTCAATTAATTAATTTGAAAATCATTAATATTCAGTATACATTTTTATTATAACTACGTATGGAATTTAATAAAACTAAAGTTTGAAATGTACATTAAAAAGTTGCATTATTATCAAAAAGTATCAATTTAATTTAAAAAACTTTAGTTATATAAACTAGTGGATAATCATAAATAGAAATAGTGGTTGACACTGCGGAGCATTTACGAAAGCTTCGTGGCGAACAGGCAAAACACGACCAAACACGACTGCAGTACGATGAATTTTTAAATTCATTAGTTTATAAGTGGAATCCACTATTTTAGTACATTTTCGATTGTTTGGGCTTCAATTCCATGAATGGCAACTTCGATTTCGTGTTCCAACTGCTCAATCGTCCCTGGATGGTTAGCGTAACACTTATCCTTAACGGCTTCCCAGAAAAAATTGTCCAACCGGGTCAAATCATAGCTCCGAGGCGGCCAATTGACATCAGAATTTCGGCTGATTATTCGATTTTCGAAAACGGTACGCAAAAGATCGATTATTACATTGGCTGTATGACAAATGGCCCCGTCCTGTTGAAACCAAATGTCATCCATGTCATCAACTTTAATTTTCGGGAACAAAAATTCGTCGAACATGGCCCGGTAACGCTCGCCACTGACCGTAACGGCGGCTCCTTGCTCATTTTCGAAGATAAATGGCCCAATGATGTCACCGGACCAAAATCCGCACCAAACAGTCACTCGTTGTGGATGCACCGGCTTCTCAATGATGACTTTTGGATTTTCTGAGCCTCAAATGCGACAATTTTTCTTATTGACCTTATTGACCGTTTGCCCAAATAATCGAAAATGTACCGAAGAATTGAGTTGATCAAATGGGGTACTGTAAGGTCAGCCGTGGCAGTCATTTGAATGATTTTGTGTTCCATTCTTAAATAGAAAGGTTCAATCTTTCTAATAAAACCATATTTTTGAATAAATATCCATAAGTTTTTTTTATAGCCGATTCAAATTCCAAATGTTAGATGGCCCACCCTCTACAAGATGCACATTAGGAAATGAAAAAGACATGAAGAAGCAAGAAGTAGAGATCTCACACTTTTGATTAAAGAAAATGAAAAAATCGAATGAGTAATGGCGTCTCACGATGCAGATTCCCTTTGAGAATCTGTACATCGTGAGAGGCTAATTTGTAGTTGTTCTGAAATCCACGTACCGCAAGCAGTGTCTGAAACCCGGACCAAGAACGTACCATCTGCATCACGGTTGCGACGATGATAGTTTTTCTCTTGTGGTTGTATGATCTTTTTACCGCATTCTTGCAACGCCAGACGTAGCATTTGCGTAAGCAGTCTAGAGTCTTCCTCCCCATTCCAGTAGCATCCCATCTGTCTCAGTTTCCCCCTTTTATTCTTGTTACTCTTCATCGCCGCCTGACACTTCATTCTTATCATTCGCTTCTTCTCGGCCCTTTTTGCCTCGATACAGAGGCAGCGAAAAGCTCTGCGGATAATTGCGTTAAGGGCTGGTGCAAAGCAAAGTCATATCATATTTTTATTTGATTGCAAACTCGGCCGCAATGGCAATTCTAAGCACTCTCTTCGAAAAAGGGATCCGTGCTTTAAATGCGATTAGTTGCTCCAAGTATAATACACTCCGGCACGTGCCCACGTGTCGCACGCACGGATTATAAATATAATATAGAGGGTGTACGGTGCATCATAATAATCGGGGATGAGAATATCGCTGCGGGGGGATGTTGCTGGTGTAAAGACAGATGCGTACTACACTTACCGCGGTACACACGTGCTTTGGATAAAATCGAGAACCCGATTTTATGAATCCATCAGTCTCGTAAATCACGATTTCTAAAATAGACCGCGATCACTCTATAACCCTGGGTCAAGAAGGGATCGATGATAATATCAATTATTAGAGGAAACCAGTTCACCCCCAATTCTGAACGTGCTCGTAATTTTAGGGGATGAGCTATTAAATTGGAGTGGATGAGACTTGTTCTTATAACCGGCTTCATAAAAGTGAATATGCGTTATACTGGAACATTATCTGAGTATCGCGTTCACGTCATTAATGCAGGGGAGATTTAAAGAATCTGAGAATTCAATATTCCATCAAAATGTGAATTCAGAAATTACAGCACTGAACTATAAATACTTTTTTAAAGACAAACAGATTTTATCTAGATTATACAATTGAATATATATAAGATAATTGTTCATTGTTGAATATCTATTTTCCTTCGTGTACTTTGAGAAAGTGAAGATTCAAAAAAGTTGCGAATAAGGAAAACATTAAAGTTAGAGTATACAAAATAGGACAAATATCTCTGCATGGAGAAAACTAGATATTGAAAAGCAGATACTGAAAATGTGAATAGTTATTCAGAGTATCTCGATATCACCACATAGTATCTGCAATTTTTTTTCAACATAAAGGATATTTCGAACGATGTTGTTGTTAATTAATCATCACTGATCTTTATTTCTAAAATATAAAAATGATAATTTGAAATCTAATGATTTTTCCGATTACAGATATATAAAATTTATCTAAAAAATTCAAGATTAAAAAATTGTTTTCGACGATTAGGTGAAATTTTGAACTTTTTAAAATAAATTTTATATGGTTGCGATAGCGAAAATCCGTATATTATGAAATGAATCTCTGTCGGCTTGAGTCCAAAAACAAGTACAAAAAACAAGTAAACATTTCTTATTACGAAAATATTGTTAAAAGGTTTCTTGAAAATCGTCTCTTTTCTAGGCATTCTATTGACAAAATTGATTCTTTCTGAAGCGATATTCTGGTTCCTTTTAAGACTTTTTTGAAATGACTGAATTCTACACCAGAGCATTTCTTTTCTGTTGCAGTTCCATTGGACCCCAAAAATCGGCTCTAATTAACACTCTCGTTTTTCTGTGTAATATACACAAAGAAATCCAAGTTTGCATTTTTTACTGTAAAAAATTTCCAGTCCGCTAGGTATAATTACTATTGCACCTCGATTTTCCCTATATTTCTAACATTTCTTGGAATTACCATTCTAAAATGAAACATGTATTTCTCCTTATTTGGCAAAAATTATTTTGCATTTATTTTGTATTTAATTAGTTATATTTACTATCACTGAACGGATTAAATACCTAATTTATTTTACAAACAATTAATTGTAGCTTTTAATGTTTTTTTTTCAATACTGTATTATTTTTAATTTTAAAAGTCAAAATATGAAAATTTTCGGAGTAAGTGGTTTGGAATATAATAATTATATAACATAATAATAATAATTTTTAGAATTTTGGTCAGCTTACTATGTAACTGCAAATTAGACGAACTTTGTTAAGTTATTTCTAGGTAGGTATATCGATTGCAACTATTTTAAAACAGTATGTGCCACTTTTTTCAAAATTAATTTAAGCACATTATCAGGTGTCATTTCACATAAATTATACTTGTACACAATAATATTTCGTATTTGAGTGTTTTTTTTTTCAAAATATTTTAAGATCCAAAACCAATTAAATGCTATTTGAAACTGTAATGAAAAGTTCAAACACAGCAAGTGCAAATTTGGCAATGTTTGCCAGGAAATGATAATTGAATAGATTATCTTAGCGAATTCAATGAAGAATAAATGCAGAAATAGAGTTGATTAAATTTTCTTTGCTGTTTATTTGATATAAGAATGATGTAAAATAGTTTAATTTATTATCAATAATTTTATTTCATTAATCCTAATTTAAATGTTATTAATAAAATCAACAGAAAAAGCGAAACAAATTATTTTTTATTTTAGTAAATATAAGTAAGAAGTTAATTAAAACATTATATGATTATTTAAAATCTAATGCATGATGTGATTGCTCGCCCAGGTGAATAAATTGTGTTTTATGGCGTTTACTTTATTTTGGAAACTCATTCTTTACGCAAAACCTGCTTAGCATAGATGCTGCAAAACAAAGTAAGCTTTTTTCAAATTTCTAACACTTTTTCAATGTTAATTTAACTATATTTTGAATCGTTCTAGCATAAAAGAGGATTTAACTAAACATAATGAGAATATGTTAAAAGTTATTTGTTAAATATGCAACAGTTCCGTACGGCAAATCACAAACGCGTTTATTATGAAAAATTTACTGTTTGGTGTTTGCTGCTTTTTCACCGCGCACAGCCAATTTCCTGAAATATTTTTCAATTCCTTATAAATCCTGGAGCACATTTGTTTTCATAATTAATTAGCCCCTAAAAAAACAAAGTAAATTGCAAAAAATCAGTTTGAAAATCGTGTAATGTATTCGGATTTGTCTTCTTGATGACCAAAGCTGGATCAAACGTCACTACGGTTATTTCTCAAGTGAAACGTCTCAGGAGACTTGAGCTCTATTCACCCTGTCGTCTTTTTAGCCCTTCCCGATTCTGTTTTCTCCTCGCGATGCCTCGTTAGTGCTACACAACCCCTGCCAGAAAAGTTGCTACGTGACTCAAATCTCATTCTTGTAGAGTCTTTTTCGCCAGAAGTCACTCTCTTTGAGCAGAACTCTTTTCATCTGTTCAACTCTTTTCCGTTTGTCTTTATTTATATTTATTTTTATCACCAAAATCTCCTATATTTTTAATCTTTTCCTCGTTATGACTTATTTCATAGAAGTATTTAAGGGTACTTTTATGGTACTTTCTAAATTGAAAAAAGACAATATTTAAATATTAAAAAAAAAACTATTTTATTTATAATTATAATTTTTTTCACACATTGTTAACAATGTTTTAAGATGTATAAAAAAATTTTTTTGGGCACTTTTAATAACTTTTTACCACTACAGAGGGCGTCTTCCAAAAGATGCATTTTAATTTGCGGGACACTTTTCTGCCTTCCTGTAACAAATTTATTTAAAATTGCAACGCTATTCAATTCATGAGACTTGAAACTAAACAATAAACCTTTAAAAAGTTAATTTTTTTATATTTGTATGGCTTTTATACGCGATTTTATAAAAAATTCGAAAAAACGCCTGTTTTGGGGATGAATTTACCCATGTACTAAAAAGATGGGGTGGTTTTTTAAAACATTTTAGAGGATTATTTACTAGTTGTTTGTATAAAGTATCAACAAAATTTTGGTTTACTGAGATTGGTTTAGTAGATTTTGAGAAAAACGTCTCCCATATTTGAAAAACGTGATTTCGAGAAAAACGCGTTTAAAGTTTTTTTAGTATAATTTTATTCAATAAAAGGGTCATAATTACATTCCTTCTATTTTAGAATTTCTTAATAAAATTTTAGGGCAGCATTTCTATGATACTAAGGAACATTTTTACGTAAAAAAAATCGATTTTTTGAAAATTTACAAAGTAAAAGTCCCCTTAATTAAAAAAATGTATATTTTTTTCAAAGGACGATTATCCTTTGGAGTTGGTCGTCTTGTGGGGTTGCCTGCAACCAGGAGTCCATCTTTGTCGCATTCCCCGAGTCCGGATTCGCCTAATACAGAAAACAGGGACGCAGATGTGGATGTCGATGTTGACGATGAAGAGGTAGACGTCGATGTGGAGGAAGTTGGCGACGAAGATGAACGAGAAGGCACTAGTAGTCACACAAGATCACCCTCGCCACCCTCACCAGCTCCTATCACGCGAAACACGTTATCATCTCATCCCCCGAAAAGGTAAAGTTCCAATTCTAAAACTCATTAAAATCCTTAGTTCTCAAACTCTCTCCCCGATAAATTCACATTAAACTCGATTCCTATTGGTAATATACATTTATATTCCATAAATTGATCTGTTTATAATAAAATAAAATAAAATAACGTGATGATTTTTTTTATTAAAAATTATTAGAACGGGAGACTCGTTCAGTGTGAGCGCTCTTCTCAGGCCAGACCCTCCGTCGGCTCATCTCCATAATTCCTCTCCATCGAGAGAAACTGGTCCGACTCCTGTGGGAGCGACGCATCCTCCTCCACCAGCATCGTCCATCTTATATCCGCCATTGCACCTCCAAGGAGGCCTCCTTCCTCCTCATCCTCACCACCCACTCTCGTACCTGCATCCACAATTATTACCACATCATCTACTCCCTCCACACCTTCATCCACTCCTCCGAGGAGTTCATCCTGGTCACCCAGCTCTACATTCTGCACATGCTGCTCATGGTCTTCACCCCCCTCATCCCCTGGGCGACGTGTACAGCTGCGTCAAGTGTGACAAGATGTTTAGTACCCCTCACGGCCTTGAAGTAAGTTTTGATTCCAATTTATTTTACATGTTCATGTAAAGAACTTCGTTCAGTTTTTACAATTTTAGATCTTAAGAACATTAATTTTGTTATTCAAATTTGGCAAATTATAGGAAAGATAAAAACGGAGGTAGGTAGACCAGTTTTGGTTTTGATAATTTTTTTTCAATAGATTTTGCTAAAATTGAACTTTTTTCCATTTTTCAAAGCAAAAGTAGTCTATCTAGAGCGGGACCTCGTTCGTGTCGCACTCATTAGTGTTATAGTCGCCTTCATGTCGTGGGGCGATATAAGGAGATCTTCCTGTGGGGAGAGAGATGTCGGACGCCTGTGCAGCTCAGTGGTTAGAGCAGTCGACCGGCAATCGAAAGACCTAGGCTCGAATCCTAGCGTAGTCAAAGCGTCTTTTTTTCTACAGAAAGATTTCAAATTCTTTGAAAGTAAAAAAAATTGCCAAAGATTATTTTTAACGTACATAAATGGAAAATATATTTATAAGAAGAATAGTATTAATGCATTCAGTTCAATAAAGTATTTTTTCTTAGTTATGTAATCTCATTATGTACTTTTATTGAGGTATGAAAATCAGACTGATAGCCTCGCCATCCTCACTAAGTTTTTATAGAGTGAGGTTATGTTTCATGTCATACCCAGCACTTTTACCAAAGTACGCCCCTGAAACGACCGAAGTGATGTTTAAGACACGAACGAGTTCATGGTCCCAATTCTGTGACACGAACGAGGTCCCACTGTATGTCGTGTTTTTATCTTCTTTACCATTTCCCAAATCTTGGAAATTTAATAAACAGTAATATTTTCTGCTATAAAAAGTATCATTCAAACTCAAGATGGAGAAAAAGAATTCGGGATTGATTTCTAAAGATTCTCTAAAAAAATGAATGATTGATTTTTTCGAACTGATTCTCTAATATACATGAGAGAATTCCTTGCTGGAAGTAAAGAAATAGAAATCCTATTACTTTTAATCGCTTTCTATCTTTTAGATAGAAAGATATAAGGAAAATGGATCTCTTTTCTATTCACCTGTATCTCTTTTTATCCCTTGCTTATTCAACTTTATCTCTTTCTATCTCTTTGTCAATCCAAATTCACGCCTATCTTTTTAAATCCCGTTTTTTATCTCTGTCTATTCTTCACATATCCACCTATATTTGTTTCTATTTTTTGTCTATCCACCTCTATTTTTTAATACCTCTTTGTCAATCCAGATTGATATCTATCTCTTTCTATCTCTTTGCCAATTCAAATTCACGCCTAACTTTTTCATTTATCTCTGTCTATTCTTTATATATCCACCTATATTTGTTTCTATCTCTTGTCTATCCACCATAATTTCTTAATACCTCTTTGCAAATCTTGATTGATGCCTATCTCTTCCTATCTTTTTGTCAATCCAAATTCACGCCTATATCTTTCAATGCCCTTTTCTTTATCTCTGTCTATTCTTCATATATCCACCTATATTTGTTTCTATCTCTTGTCTATACACCTCAATTTCTTAATACCTCTTTGCCAATCTTGATTGATGCCTATCTCTTTCTATCTTTTTGTCAATTCAAATTCACGCCTAAATTTTTCAATACCCTTTTCTTTATCTCTGTCTATTCTTTATATATCCAGCAATATTTGTTTCTATCTCTTGTCTATCCAGCTCTATTTATTTATATCTCTTTATCAATCCAGATTGGTACCTATCTCTTTCTATCTCTTTGTTAATTCAAATTCACACCTATCTTTATCAATACCCTTTTCATTATCTCTGTCTATTCTTTATATATCCAGCTATATTTGTTTCTATCTCTTGTCTATACACCTGAATTTCTTAATACCTCTTTGCAAATATTGATTGATGCCTATCTCTTTCTATCTTTTTGTCAATCCAAATTCACGCCTATATCTTTCAAACCCGTTTTCTTTATAGCACTCTATTCTTTGTATATACACCTATATTTGTTTCTATCTCTCGTCTATCCAGCTCTATTTATCTATATCTCTTTATCAATCCAGATTGATACCTATCTCTTTCTATCTCTTTGTTAATTCAAATTCACGCCTATCTTTATCAATACCCTTTTCTTTATCTCTGTCTATTCTTTATATATCCAGCTATATTTGTTTCTATCTCTTGTCTATACACCTGAATTTCTTAATACCTCTTTGCAAATATTGATTGATGCCTATCTCTTTCTATCTTTTTGTCAATCCAAATTCACGCCTATATCTTTCAAACCCGTTTTCTTTATAGCACTCTATTCTTTGTATATACACCTATATTTGTTTCTATCTCTCGTCTATCCAGCTCTATTTATCTATATCTCTTTATCAATCCAGATTGATACCTATCTCTTTCTATCTCTTTGTTAATTCAAATTCACGCCTATCTTTATCAATACCCTTTTCTTTATCTCTGTCTATTCTTCACATATCCACCTATATTTGTTTCTATCTTTTGTCTATCCACCTCTATTTTTTAATACCTCTTAGTCAATCCAGATTGATATCTATCTCTTTCTATCTCTTTGTTAATTCAAATTCACGCCTAACTTTTTCAATACCCTTTTCTTTATCTCTGTCTATTCTTTGTATATACACCTATATTTGTTTCTATCTCTTGTCTATCCACCTCTATTTCTTAATACCTCTTTGCCAATCTTGATTGATGCCTATCTCTTTCTATCTTTTTGTCAATCCAAATTCACGCCTATATCTTTCAACCGCGTTTTCTTTATACCACTCTATTCTTTGTATATCCACCTATATTTGTTTCTATCTCTCGTCTATCCAGCTCTATTTATTTATATCTCGTTATCATTCCAGATTGATGCCTATCTCTTTCAACACCATTTTCTTTTTCTCAGGCCAATCCTCATCTATCCATCTGTGTCTATTTTTATCTCTTTTCAATTCACCACTATTTCTTTCTATCTCTTGTTTATCCAAATTTAAATATATATCTCTTCCAATCCCTTTTCTCCTACTCTCAGCCTATCTCTCGTATATTGATCTATATCTTTTTCTATCTTTTTGTGTTAGGGTTCGAGTTTCGGTATAAGCTGGTTTTTCAGCGTTATACGCGTTAGCGATAAATTCAGAATATTGATTATGTACAAAGTAATGTATAGGGTTTTCCAATTAAGATTTATGCTGATGCTCCTTAGTCAATTCAAGAACTCAAAGAGAAGATTCGTGCCGTTATCGACGAAATAGGGCCCCAAATGGGCGAAAATATAATGCAATATTTCATGAAAAAAATTGGAAAACCCTGTATTTATAAAATTGTTAAATATATGTTCGGGATATGAAAATTAACAAGTTTGAAACGAAAGATCAAGAAGGGAATACAATGTGATCAAAATCTTTTTTACAATGATAGAAAAAGATCAATATTACCGGACGTTGGGATAGACTGGAGATAGGAAGAGATAGATATTCCTTGGCATTATGGATATACTTTTGGAGATAGAAAGTCATAACGTTTTGGGGACACAAATCGGCTCCTTGGTAGAGATAAAAAAGATTCTATCTTTTTATTACCAGCAGGAGGTAATCTCGCTTTTGGCAATGATTACCGGAATTCAGTAATCAATGCCAATCTGCGTCACACTCTCTTCTATTTATTATGAAATCAGTTCAAAAGGACCAAACCTAAAATTTGTCTACAGAAATTCCGAAAATCAATCCCGATTTCCTTATCTCAATTTTTCCCCCTAAATATGCAACACAACAAGAATGGATAATTTTCTAGTAATCATAATAAAATAGTTCCCTACTTTGTCTCAAATTAGACTTTATTATTTACACTTTATAATTACATTAACAGGTCCATGCCAGGAGATCCCACAATGGAAAAAGGCCGTTTGCTTGCGAGTTGTGTAACAAGACTTTTGGGCATGAGATTAGTTTGACGCAACACAGAGCTGTTCACTCAGCTGAAAAGGTTTTCGAGTGCAAACAATGCGGAAAGGCGTTTAAAAGGTCGAGCACTCTCAGCACTCATCTTCTTATTCATTCGGATACAAGGCCTTATCCGTGCCAATTTTGCGGGAAACGTTTCCACCAAAAGAGTGACATGAAAAAGCACACCTATATACATACAGGTAGGTTTCATATTTTCTCAGTGAAATAGAACATCGAAAAGGGAACAATTAACGTCCAAACTTTGCGTAGTAAATAATTTAACGAACCGTCTGGATGAAGTCAGTGCTGAATAAGTTAATTCAGTCCAGTAGCTGGAACACATGTTCCAGCCAGAGGGATCGTAGGCCCCACATTGCGAGCCTTGCTCCTAATAATCGTAATGTCTTTTTGGGTCACCCCTGCATATCCCAACTCGGTGAATCTTTCCTCTCAAGGATGATCTTGATAATAGTTCTCGTCGGAGTTGTCCACTCGTCAAATAGAATTTCACTAGAATCGAATTGCCTGTGGGAAAAGGTTCTCATTTTGTCTCATTAAACCAAAAAATGTGCATTTTTCAAAGCTCTCATTACTTTTTACCATCATAGGGTCACTTTTTTATCTTGAGATATCAAAATATTTCAATAAATACGCATCGTACAATATAAATGTCCAGAATAAAAACTTTTTATTTTTGAGGCGCAAAAGCGACTCGGAAAAAATTTATGTCACACTCAAGGAAACCTTTGAATTAAAATTAACAAATAAAAAAGTTTCGAATAAAAATTACGTATTTCCTAATCGAGAATCTGAATCTGCAATAAAAAATAGAGGTTGCCATTTGAAATTTCAAAGTTACCAGGGTAAATTTGTGCAGAATCGCTTTTTTCCCTAAAAAAAAGAATAAAAAGTAGAAACAATTTTTCTAGATATTTTTATTGTGTCATAATTGACTTCGTGCATAAAAGGTAGTTCTTTTCTAGATATTTTTATTGTGTCATAATTGACTTCGTGCATAAAAGGTAGTTCTTGAATTTACGGGTGAAATTCTGCACATTGAAGTCGATCATGTCTATTTATTCGCTTCCATACATTTCATTACAACATGGGAAGGAAATGGTATAAAACGAGTATTAAAAATGTTTAAATGCAGTTAAGAGAATATATTCTTTTATATATTCACTTGTAGATTTTTATTAGAATATTTTAAAATTATTTACAGTAAGTTTAAAAAACTATAGCTTTTTGGAAGTAAAATTGTGCCCAACTTGCGCCGTCGGATATTTAATTTTCTTTATAGAAGATAATTACGAATGCGAAACCTGTTGTCCAAAAATAAATTCGAACCCGTATCACGAACCCTCAATATACAAAAAGAAGTGACCAAATTTGGAGCAAAAAATATTTCTTAAAATAAACAATTATGAGAAAACCAACAAAAAAAGAGGAAAGAAAAAAGATGATGAAAAAAAGAAAAAGAAAGAAGGGGTTTTGGAAGGTTACCTTATTCTTTATTTCCTCCTTTTTTGTTGGTTTTCTCATAAATATTTATTTTAAGAAATATTTGTTGCTCCAAATTTGATTGGTTTATTGTATTTTAAGGGTTCGAACGGTTTCGAATTCTTGAAATTTTGAATTAAATTTGTTTTCGATAATAGAAATTGTAATAAAGTACAAAAAATACAATTCAAATTGCTAATAAACATACTAACATCTCTGTAGCTGGTCAATTTTACAGTTGCTTTTCAAAAAAATATTTACATTTCCACAAAAAAAGCATAAAACCACAACGGAAAATTCTTCTGCATAAAACTGTACGAAGCCGAATAAGTTGATGAAGACAAAAATCATGACACGAGAGGTTTAAAATCCAGAATATACAAAGTTAAAAATCTTATTAATTTTAATAGACTTTAATATACAAGTGGAAAATTTAAATTAATTGATTTGTATATTATGAAACGCTAATATACATTCATATGAAATTTAATAACTTTTTAATCAGAATATATTAAAATTAACAAAAATTATTAAAATATATACACATCTGTATTAAAATTCAAATAAAAGTTTAAATTTTTTAAGATTAAAGTATTTTAAATTTAATATACGTTACTGGAAAAAACTTCCATTACACGTAATGGTAATTTACTACAGAAACTTTTAACATCTTGAGTTAGAAGACAAGTAGATATTTTCAAATGCAGAGTTCAAAATCTAAATTTTTCGTGTAGTGTCGCTTTTATGTCAAGATTCTCGAGAGCTGTTTTGATTGATCATTTTCAGAAATATTTCGTCTTTTTAAAGGGAGCGATCTATTATATCTCGGGCCAAAATCGTAACAAAACTTCACGCGTGGATTGAACAAAAAAGTATTCACGTTAAGTACTCCAAATTTCGCATACACATAATTCTTTATTAAAAAATTATTTAAAAATTTCTAATTTGCGAAAATCGTACTTGGTTTTAATAAAAAAGTTAAATTATTACGTTTACTTGAGATTGAATTAATTTTTGGATTTTTTTTTAGATATTACATCAGTATATGTAATAAGTTCGATCTTTTGCAATTGTTTTTTGTAAAAAAATATTTGAACATTTTTTTTTTTTACTAAACGTGTATATTCAATACCATCGGGATTAGGATTACTTGAAGTCATGAAAATTTCATTAAAATCGGTCAAGTCGTTTTGCGCAATCCGTCACACCGTTTTGAAAAACCGTATTTTGGGAAAACTCGGTTTAAGTTTTTGTAGACAGAAAAGTATAAATTAGTAGTGTTTTTAATAATTTACATACACTGTAAAAAAATTTTCCGAAAACAGTCGGACAGCTTAAAATACAAATGGGTCGTAAATTTTTCCAAATATATAGTCGGAAATATTTCCGACATTGAACTGGAAATAGTTCTTACTGTTTGGTCAGAGAAATATCCAGTTTATTATGAAAAAAAGATATATTTCATAATTTAAGTGGAAAAAGATCCAAAAAAAGTGAACACCTTTTCCGCATTTCATGGGAAAAATTTCCTACAACTTAGGAGATTTGTGAAATATTCTCACCTTTTTGATACATTTCCTAATAGTTCCGAAATAAGTCCGAAAATTCGGTCAATTTTCCTCAAATATATGAAATATTTCCATTTTCTATAGGAAAATCTAAGCTTCCTAAGGATTTAGGAAAAATTTCCTAATAAATAGTAGGAAAATTTACCGATATTTTTTACAGTGTACAATGATACACCTGCATCATCTCAGATTTTCCGATAGTCATCCTAACTTCATTAAGCTGTGTCTTTTTGCATTACCAACAGCTTTGTCCCAAACTAACATCAGCCGTTTGGCATTCAATCCTTTTTTCGAGTGAATGGACCACAATAGTTCGAGCGCGCCGCGTACAATAAAAATATCCGTCACTTTGTCAATTTTCAGAATAATGACCTAAAATTCCACAGACACATTTTTGAACATGTGTAGAATGAATTAATTGAAAAAAATCTTTTTCTTCAACTCGAGACATGGATCGCTCCCCTTAATTATCTCTTCCCAGTAAATCTCCTATATTATTCATCAAGAAAATTGGTACGCGATATCGAATGTTTGCTGATTCATCTAGAAAGTATAATTACCCAGGAAAAAGTAAACTGGACCCTGGAAACAAAAATACAACTAAATTGCCAGAGTCCTGGATGTTTTCGTGTCGAGATAAATCGGAGAATTGAAGGCCAAGGAACTTGTATTCTCGACACCATCAATCGGGCAAGGGGACAAGAGTTCATGTTGCCTTTTTCAGGGTATGTTTGTCTTCGATACGTTATCCCAAGACGGTGAACAAGTGGTGCAAGAAAGAAACGAAAAGAAAGTTGGGGGATGAGACACTTGACACTTTGGTGTCTTGGGTTGTGATGGAGTTGCGAGAGTCGCGAAGGTGGAGTGGAGGAAGAACATTAGAGAGGTGGGATTTTCCGTGTTTATGCGAGAGTAAGAGAGAACGAGAGTAAGATAGAACGAGAGGAAGAGATAAAGAAGGAAAGGAGGATGGTGGCGTAGGCGAGGGTGAGCAAAGAGGGTTCTTGTCGGGTCTGGGTTCTGTATCGTCTCCATGGTAACCCTCCCGATGTCTTATCAAATTATCACCTTGTCCTCTCTGGGCTCCTCGGTCGCTCATCCTCCCGTTTTAGTAGTCGTCTGATCTTGGCGAGTAAGAAGGAAAAGACAAAAGAGTATATAAAGCAATGGTGATGGTCACTTATTCGATTGCTAACAACCTATGGGAGTTGGTTGTGTACGCGCACTTCTGGGTGCGAGGGTGACCGAGGGTCGCTTCGGAACATTTAATTCATTATTCAGAGGGATGAAAAATTTAGTGGACCAGCAAGCAACCGTCTAATGCCCAAAGTCTACCTGAATTACGCTAAAAATGGCGATTATCACTTAGCCCTGCTGAAAGTTCCTTAATACTTTTTTCAATTATCTGTTAAATCTACCTGCGTTCTCTATTAGGATCAATTACAAATTACAATTAATCCTTCAGATTTCAGTTTTAATTCCCTACACTCGAAGATATTAATAATTTCGGTGTTGCGTCTTAATTTATATATTGCGACGTAGTTTTGTAATATATATATCGACTGAAATATACTCTAAAATTTAAAAATGGAAGTTGAGTTCTTACTTCTATTAATTAGAGAATTATAGTAGAAAGTCGACAAAGCAAGAGTGTTTTTTGATTGGGTGTAAATGTAAAAGAATGTATCCTTGGAGAAGTTTATTAGCGTAAATGATTCATCATCATAAAACTTGATACCATTTAGTTCGTATCGCATTGTGGCTGACACAAGTGTACTTTTACTACTGACCTATTTCTCTTGTTTCTATTTTCCTCAAGGAACCATTTCCCCTTGCAAGGTATTTCGTCTCATTTGAAATTACCCTCTCATAGAGTCGTATAATTTTTTATTTTGCTTCTAAGTAAATATGAAAAGCCGGTGGCTCCCACGACCTAATTTTAGAATTGTTTGAGTGTCCGTACATTTATCCACGTGCTTGGACGGGTGTTCTGGGACTCGGAGCTAATGATAATCAGTCGTTCTTTGCCGCCCTCGCCCCTCATCTTCAGAGAACACGGGCCATGTGCAATAAGGGCGCGGCATTGTCGGATTCCCCAGGGACTAGGATGGCGTAACGTAAAATCATTATTAGGTAGGTGGGTGCTGGTGCTATTGCACGCGGGGCTAGGGGTGCGGTTGAAAGTTGGCGCATATCAAGGGCGGGGAGGAGACTAGGGATAAGAGCTCTGCAAATATTGTTCCTGTACGAGCCCGTTTCGAATAGTGCACAGGGGGGGTGAGGAGACGCAGTTACGTTGACGTTACCACTACGATAACTATACGTAGCCTGATGCTTCCTAGATGACGACCAGGGGGTGTAACGAGTCAAGTGCACAATAGGGTTATTTAAAAGCAGTGGCAGTCACGAGATCGCACGAAGTGACATACTGACAAGTGGCCGCTCGTTATTGCTACGATGTGTCCATCCGCCAAACGAAAACACAAACCGCTCCAACAAATTGAATAGCGTGAAAAGGTGCGGGCCTCTTATCATTTTGATATATCTCCTGATCAAATTTTATAATAGAACACGCCAATAAAAGTAGGAATAAAAAAATTGTTTTACCAATTAGCCACCTAATTTATTCTTAGATTAAAATTACCTTCAATCACGAAAGCGAACGATACTAAAATTAAATTATCTTTTTATATTTACTAATTAGAAGCATCATGTGAATAATTATATTCATTATAATGGAATATTTGAGTTTACCTTCACAGATTTTAGATTAAATACGAGAATATATAGAGAAAATATCGATCGTTTGTGGATCAAAGTCTGATACGTTGGTGGTTTGAAGTGTGTTTTTGCTGATGGTACCCTCGACCGCAAGATGTATTCTTTCCTTTGCTTTTAGAGTAAACAGAACCTGTCTGCTTCGCGTGAAGCAAAGCTGGCCGACCCATTATGCACTTTCAGTTAACCACTAAGTTCTACATTCCATGCACATAATATTTATAATACTCAATCTGTTGTTCACGAATAGTAAGTCGATACTAAATTTTTATTTAACAATTGATGTGCAATGTTTATTGTAAAGCTTAGTACTCGTAATACCTGTGTTAACACTCTACCCAATCTCACCTCGAGGGTACGATTATCGTATCATTCATGTAGAGAGGTAGCTTTGTGGTTGAGTGTTCCTGTCTTTGTGCGTAGACTCCAAGGCTATTAGAGGTTTTCAGTTGACTTGGCACCCCAACATCAGGCCGCCGCAACATCCCTCTAAGCTGTTTAAACTTTGCGACAACCAACTCGTTCTGTGTCACCTTTGTGGCATTTTAGTGAGTTCAGTGTTACAATACTTAAAGAGCTTTTATCGATACATTAGTAGGCTTGAGGAAAAACTAGGTTGAAAATTTGAAAAATCCGTAAGGGGAGATAGATTTTTTCTTGCATGATATTTAGACTCGCGACAAAATACACTACCGGTCAACATTTTTTCACCTGTTGTTTGAGCCGTTGTCAAAGTGTCTTAATTTTTATAAAAACAAGTTAATATTTTTTACATTCTCATCATGGATGAGAAGGTATTGGTTTTATGTGAAAAATGACTTTCGAAATTTTCATCAAATCTTTACGTTTTGAGACCCCCTGAGTCAGAAAAAACGGTTTTTACGAAAGTGTCTGTCTGTCTGTTTGTCTGTAGGTCGTGTGCGGCATAACTCTCGATAGAATTATCAGATTGAATTGAGCTTTGGTACACTTTATCGGAGCCGAAAAAGTAAGGACAAGTTCGTTAACCAGCCACATCCAATCAAAATTAAGGGGTTGAGCACTACTTTTGTGTTTTTGAAAATAATTTTTTGAAAAAATCAAAAATTTCAATACTGGTTTTTGATAGTGCTCATAAATGTCTAAAAATTATCCTGATAACATTTTTTGATTAAATCAAAATTAGAAATGTTACAGCATATTCAAATATGAAAAAGTCAATATCAAAATTCCATTTTCCAGTTAAATTAAACGAGATACGAAAAAACGTTATGTTACAATATTATTTTCTACATAAAGTCCTACAAATTGGAATTGTAACACTTTTTCATAAGATGCATATTTTTCTTTTTAATTCAAAAGAAAATATTGAAAATCCAAAATTCAATTTTTTAACAATAATATTCGAAATACGAAAAAAACGTAAGAATACAAAGTTTGTCGTTTCAAAAAGATCTACAAATTTTGTCTCACACAGTTTCTGATAAAACATATATTTTTCGTTTCAATTCCAAAAAATACGATTAAAATTCAAAAATTCCATTTTTTAGACAAAATATGTGAGATACAAAAAAAACGTTTAGATGGGAAATTGTTTGCCTAAATGAGGTCTACAAATTCTCATTAAGACATTTCGGAACAGGAGGTATATTTTATGTTTTGATTTTTAATATTAAAAAAATTCGATTTTTTTCACCAAAATATGTGAGATACGAAATAAGCGTTGTTCTGCAAAATCGTTTCCTTAAATAAAGTTTACGACTGTTTTTTCTTTTTGAGAGCTTTGGAAGGAAATAAATTATTTTAATCATGTAATTTATTAAAAAGTTACTGAAATGTATACAGAAAATCGAGCGCGAAGCGCGAGCGCCATGATGAGAATGTGTTCCTTAAAGGCTGATAGAGCCTTAAGTAAATTCAATTTCCTGTTTCACTTAAATTCAAAAAGAAATTGAGTGACTTTGAGAAAATGTGTAATTCACATCATCTGTAATATTATTATAAAATTGGTTTGAGCTTCAGTATCAAATTATAATAAATAAACTTGAATATATGTGAAGAGCACAAGAACGAGCGCAAAGCGCGAGGTCCAGAAAGAACGGAGCGCGAAGCGCGACGTTCAAAAATTCCGGAGCGCGCAGCGCGGCGATCGAGCACTACGGAGCGCGAAGCGCGACGATCAAATCGCGCGCTCTAGGCTATTTTCCCCAAATGTGGTGAAAATAGCCATTTTCCCGTCTTAAAACAGACGGTGAAAGTACAATTGTCTGTAAACTTGTTGGAAAAAAACATGAATGTTAATAAAATTTTGCATCTAATGATCCCAAGTTGAAGGCATAATGTTTATTTTATAAGAATATATTACAAAAACGTCAAATTTCGATATTTTTGGAAAATGTTAATAACTATATAAATAATTAACATTTTTAAAAGTTTTAGGCTTCTTTTTAAAGGTGAGTTTTCATAGTAATTTGCTAACTGTTTAAGGGGGGGATGCTGCTTTAAAAGGCCTAAAAAAAGCGATTTTCGAGGGATTTTGTTAGGATAGAAAAAAAGCAAGTCTAGTGTACTTTTGAGAATATATTAATACATATTTGAACATTATAAAAAAAATTTTTTAAGTGAAAAATATTGAAACGCAGCCGACTTTTATGGACGTTTGTGCAGCACCTTGTATTTGCAGTCTCCAATTTGCGGGAAAAATGCAGCTCGTAATTTTCGTCTGAAACAAAGAACCAAAGAAAATTTTAATTTTTATATTTTTTCTAGATAAACTAAGAAAACCCCAAACTAATTGTGAAATTTATAATTTTTATTCAAGTTTGAAAAAAAATGTGATTTTTGCAAAACAAAAAATCACTTCAGCTTGATGAAAAAGTGGTTTAAAAATTTTGTTTTATAAATCTTTTTAGTTCAAATTAAAGAAAATAAAAAACTGAAGCGAACAAGCTTTGGTTTGTTTTGATTGGTCATATAATTTTGGTGTAATCACGCCCGCCAGTTTGAAAAAATTGTAAAAAGAAAAACTCGAGAAAACGCGCTTCCAAGTTTACGACAAGAAAAAATGTTAATTTTCGATTACTTACAGTAACAATGCGCTAATCAGCTATTCCTGCTCCATAGAGTAAACCTTCAGCTTCCTCATTAAACTCGTTTTGATGTAATTAAGCAATAAAAAAATCGATTTTTTAATCCTCCTAAAGCAGGATTAAGATATTTTAAAAACTTTTTCCTGGATTTTACTCTGGGGTCAAACATGATAGAAAATAGTCGTAAAATTTAAAAAATGTGTAGCTACTTATAAGAATTTTTTATAATTCAATGTAAATCATATTATAATAGAATTTAGGAATATTTATGAAAATATTGATATTTTGTATTTATTTATATAATGTATAGAGTACAGTTTTTATTTGAAATGTTACGAAGTTTTTGTACCATGTTTGACCCCTGGGTAGAATCCAGGAAAAAATTCTAAGTATATCTTAATTAGTTAGCAAATTACGATTTGCTAATTATCTTTAAAACGAGAACAAAATCTTTATAAAATGTTAGTTATTTTCAAAGTTATTAACGTTTTCCAAAAAGATCGAAATTGGACGTTTTTTTAAATATATTTTTATAAAATTCACATTTTGCCTTCAGCTTGGGAACATTAGATGCAACATCTTATTAAAATTCATGTTATTGTCAAAAAAAAATGCTAACTTGTTTTTATAAAAATTAAGACACTTTGACAATGGCTCAAACAACAGGTCAATATAAAATTTTTACCGGTAGTGTATCGTATAATTATTGTACAGAATATGAATACATTTTGATTAATAGTCTAATAAGGTTCCTTGGTATATGACAAGCTTATTATTACGCAGATATCCTGTAATTGACAATAATGTTTATTTTTCAATCCAACAAGGCTTTAAACACGTATCATATCTCCATTCCTTCTCTTTCGTTGAATAGGCAAAGAGTTTCGAAAATGTAATGGCACTTTACTTTATCCCCACTATTATTATAAGTTCTTTTTGTTCATATACCATAGCAGGGTAGCGAACTTTAGTCTTAAGGGGGGAGATACCTCTAGAACCCTTAAAAAAAGCAGTTTTTTTCAATTTTATTCTGGAAGAATGAAAACGAAGCAAGCCCGAATTTAGTGCATATATTAGAAGGCATTATTTAACTTCAAAAAAACAATTTTTTCATGATAGAAAAATACAAAATGGCGGAAATATGACGGATCCCGTCGATAGCGTCGCTGCTAACATTTTTTGCGGCCGTCAACTTCCTGGCAATTTTTTTCATCTGAAACGATAAAAGAACATTTTTTATAAATCGGGAAGTTTTTATCGAGTGCATAGCAGGGGGGTTTTGAGAATTTCGAAAAATTGGGTATATTTTCATGCGTTTCGTGAAAAAGTGCCATTTTTACCCGTGTTTTTTGACATGAAAATAGTCAAACAACTGTAGAAATACTATTTTTCTCGAAAAAGCCCCCTACTACGCACTTGAATATAGAATTATCTATAAAATACCGAAATATTTGGAGTAGACCAATAAAACTTTGGGATTATATTTTTGAATAGTTTTTCAATCGATTTAAGCAAAAAAAAATTTTTTGATTTTTTGAAAGTTTTAGAGGTATCTCCCCCCTTAAGCAATCTCTCGACTAGAAAATAGCACATGTCTGTAATTCACAATTGGAATGAAGAATCAATATTTTAAGCTAAGAACCCTAAATAAATACGAAAGCTTTTTCTTTCACCTAAAAATGAGGAGGATGCACTATACTTAGTGTAATAATAAAGATTCATAAAGTAAAGACATCAGCCTCATCTTTGACTTTAGTATACGACTACGCTTGGAGTATAGTAGAGGTCTCTACTGAGTTAAGTGCTCTCTATCATACATGTCAAGTATTGGAGCTTCAGTCCTTATATTTATAATGTCACGACGCTGAGTAGCACGACCAACCGATGCAGCATTAAACATGCAAATTCTAGGCGTATAACGTTGCGCTGTTGGTATTCCATTGCGCGAGAAGCACATAGTGTTCCATAGTAGTGCGGCATGATTAAATTTCCAAGGATATCGACATGCCAGGAGCACGTCACCCCCCACTCCTGTATACCTGCACGTACACTCATTCGCCATCCGAACAACCACCTCGTTCGGGGGGTTCAAATTAACTGAAACTGGCGTACATATATGAATTGTCAGTAAATTCTAGCCTTTTATTCAACGTAACTTTAAGATACAGAATCCTAATTTCTATATCAGTAAAATATTGAGATGTAGGTGTTTACGGTGTTTACTTACACACGGAGAAAAGTAGATATTGGAGAACAGATACTTAAGGTAGTTCAGCCATAAAAAATCTGGCCTTAGGCATAAATAGATACTTTGGCTTTCAAGAATAGCAATAATATTATTGAAGGGATCATTTGAAAGAAAAGAGATTAGTTTCCTCGAATAAAATTTAATCATAAAAAAATAATGCATTTGGGAAATTTTATTTTCAAGTGCTTTTTTTTCATATCGCTTCTTACCAAATTTTTAAAAATTGGGCGATTCTGATAAATCATGGATCATTTTTTCAGGGAAAAGATTCTCTACAACTTAACCGTTTCCAATTTTTGAAAATCCAGAAAAAATTTTTCAATACACTGTTAAAAATTTCTGTATTAAACTTCCATTATATGTAACGGAAGTTTTTTTCAGTAACGTATATTAAATTTAAAACACTTAAATCTTGCAAAATACAAACTTTTATTTGGATTTTAATATACACTACCGGTCAGAATTGTGGGACCAACTGTTTTTCGATGATACCTTAATTTATCTTAATTTTAATTCCGTGAGTGATAATATTTTTTTTCTCAATAAATTGAATGTCATCAAAATTCTCTTTAAAATGAGTCCAGAATAAAGTCGTTTCATTAAATTTCGAAAGAATTATTGCAAAATAGTAAAAATTTCACTGTTTTCTTAAATTTTAAATAACTTTTAAAATAATCAATATTTTTAAACGTTCTTGTGCTTATTTTGAAGCTAAAATTTTACAAAATCGCAGTATAGTATTATTATAAATGTATACTTTTTTTCTTACATTGTGCGAAGAGTTAAAATTGTAACAAAAAGTAGGAAAAATTCGAAAACATTTTATCTGTAGGCAAATTATAATAAAAATCATATGAATATATATTTTAAGGGAATTCTATAGAAAATTCATAATTATATGTTTTATATAACTAATAAAAATATTTTTCTCAGCAAAAACAATATTGGAGTTTTTCCAACTTTTTTATTCGAACTTTAACCTCGTGCACTATGTAAAAAAAATTCTACATTTATAATGATAATTCACTGCGATTTTGTAGAATCTTAGCTTTAAACTAAGCACAAGAACATTGAAAAATATTGATTATTTTAAAAGTTATTTAAAATTTAAGAAAGAATTGAAATTTAGACTTTTTTTGCAATAACTTCTTCAAAATTTAACGAAACGACTTCATTCTCTACTCATTTTAAAGAGAATTTTGATGGCATTCAATTTATCAAGAGAAAAAATTTTATCACTCACAGAATTGAAATTAAGATAAATTAAGGTATCATCGAAAAACAGGTGGTCCTACAATTCCGACCGGTAGTGTACATGTGTATATATTTTAATGATATTTGTTAATTTTAATATATTTTGATTGAAAAGTTTTTAAATTTAATATGAACGTATATTAATGTTTAATAATATACAAATCTATTAATTTTAATATTCATATAATAAGATTTTTAACAATGTATATTTCAGAAAATTCAATGCATTTTTCACAATTTTAAGATATCTTTGCTCACAATCATCATAAATATTGTCAAATTTTACATTACCTTTGTAACATAAAAATTTTGTAAATTTCCGAACATTTCTAACAGTGTACGGTTCAATGCCCACCTTCTCACTAGGATAAGTCAACTGATGATGTTTTAATATTTTTAATATAAATGTCTCTTTAACCTCTTATTTTCTTTTCTGTAAAAAACAATTGAAGTTCTAATGTCACTTGTAAATTCAATATATTCATTACTTACTTATTGTATAACAGGACTAACAATTAATTCTCGATACTCAAATTTAATACTACATCTGGATATTTGAGATGGAGTTCATAAAGTTCACTCTCCAATACATTTAATTCTAATGTCTAGATACTATCGGTGATTATCTATTTTTCACCCTGCATAAAACATAAAACCTCATTCTGAAGTAAAAATATAAGAATAATACTTAAGAGGTATGTTACTTTCTAAATTTCTTTGAAGTAAACTGTAAAGATTAAGGTGAGGAAAGAGAGTCTAGAACAATCGGTTTTAGAAGGGTCAATCTGATTCTTTTAGGGGAGTAATTCTATAAAGTTAATTCTTTCCTCAGGTATATTATTCTATGTTCGAATGAAATTCGGAAACGGCAATTATCTTTGACTGTGGACTAAACCTGGAAGCACCCTACAGATAGTACAGATCGGATTTGTCACAATGGCTAAAGTGATCGGCGCCATAATAATTTAATAGACATACATCCGTCGTGATCGCTATAGGGAAGATTATTATCTCGCATTCCCTGCGGTAGAGAGGCACTAAGGAGCTAACCGACTTAGCAGTGGTATCGCGTTTCTTCAATTCTGTGCTCGAATTCGCTTTCTTTGGAAGGGTATTATATTGCAAAAACATTTACGATTTTTCATGAACGATGCGATAATACCCTAAAAAATATTTAAGGGGGTATTCTGCTTAAGGTAGTTCACCAGGAAAAAATAGATAATTTTGCTTTCAAGAATAGCAATATTATTATTGAAGGGCTAATTTGAAAGATAAAAGATTATTTTCCAAGAAAAAAATTTGAAACATAAAAAAGTAATGCATTTAACAAATTTTTTTTTACCCGAACTTTTTTTCTCGTTGCTTTATACCAAATTTTGAAAAATGATGTGATTCTAATAAATCACGGATTATTTTCAGGAAAAATTGCTGAATTTGGTAATAAATTATTTATTTCCAAAAATTGGAAACGGTTAAGTTGTAGAGGATCTTTTTCCTGAAAAAATAATCCGTGATTTATTAGAATCACATCATTTTTCGAAATTTAGTATGAAGCGACGAGAAAAAAAGTTCGGGTAAAAATAAAATTTGTTAAATGCATTACTTTCTTATGTTTCAAATTTTTTTCTTAGAAAATAATTTTTTCTATTCCAAATTTGTCCTTTAATAATAATATTGCATATTTATTAAGTAAACAATATAGAAAACGAGTGTGCGAGAGCAATTTTCTCATTGACAAATACTTTTAATGTTTTACGGTCATTAATTAAGCGAAATACTGTTTTTCTCAAAACCATTATTTTCGGAATGGCGGACATAACAAAAAAAACACTGGTTCGATTGCGCTTAAATTTTTTGAACTTGATAAACATAAAAATATTAATAAAAATGTTTACTAAGATCAAACTAATTTTCCTTAGTTTATATTTTGTACAATAACCTGCAAAAGTCGCGATTCAAAATATTAGACGGTTTTGTTCCAATAATTTGATATAACGATCTTTTTTCGACTGCTTGAGTAGAATACCCCCTTAAGGGGGAAGACCACCTTGAGCGGTCGGAAAATAGGGTATTTTCGGAATTTTTTTTCAGCATTAAAACAACTCGCCATGGTAAAATATTTTATATGTTATTATTTGTCATCTTTTTGATAATAAGTGTGAATTTTATCGCTTGGATGGCGGGTTCCCTGTACACGCTGCACCGGGTCGCGCAGCCCTCCTCCAGCCCTGTTTTCCCCATCGGTGGGACATCTGGCCCCTCGTGAAGTGAATCTGGAACAAAAATGGGATAGGCACGTTATTCTCCATATAATTTTGCACTGAAATACTGGAGCCGTTTTTTGAAAAGTTGATTTTTACGAAAATGGTGGCCATTTATAAAAAATGGTTAATTTTTTACCTGTAAAATTTGCCACAAAATCGTGCCTTAAAAATCCAAATTTTAAAATATCGAAAATTCCTTCCAGTATTTCGATGCAGAATTTAATTCTCGATAAATTGTGCAAGGTTTCATCAAAATCGGTTAAAAACTGTAAGCGTGATATGTCCCACCAGTTTTAAAAATGTCGTTTCGAGATAAACGCGTTTAAAGTTTTGGAAAAGTTTTTTTTTTTAAAAACGTCTCGTTAACTCGTTTAAATGTTTCTGGCGGACTGGGGATGCATACTACATTAAAGTACACACCCCAAAGAACATTTTAAGCAAAAAAAAAAAAAAATTCGATTTTTTGAAACCGTCAAAGTGGTTTTCCCCCTTAAATAAATATATGTATGGATGTATTATAGAAAAAAGCTTGAATACGAGGTGAACACTTTTATTTCACGATAAAAAAGGAAATTGGTTAGAAATGTTTGCCATTCATGAAAGTTCTGTTAACGGGTATTTTTTATTAGGAATGGATTTCAAACACGTTATACCCAATTGGCAAAGCTAGACGATATCAGTTTCGTGCAAAACATTTTCGATTGTAGCTCGACCACTGCTAAATTCCCACAACTGTGCTTTGTGCCAGCGCGTAACGATGCAAGTACACAATGAACGCGAATGCAAGCATTCACATGAGTACGTGTGTATTGTACGTAAATACATGTATATGCGCTGATCGTATTCCATGGTAGCATTCTAGCTATGTCGTATCGTCGAACTCAAAAGCACTCCAACTATTCGTGTACCTGAAATAGTAAATGCAACGCGTTGTTCAACAAAATCGAGTCTACTGAGACTAGAGAACACGTTTCAAACTAGCAAACATGTTCGCACGTCCACCAGCCATTCCACGAACATAATACTATCTTTAACTTCACTGTTGGACATTCTAGCGAGTTTGTAGTTTAGATCCTGTTAAGTTCATTTTCTGAAGGATTCGTGATATTTTTTTAGGACACTCTTCACTTGCTCTAATATAAAAGTTTAGTAGCTTCTAGGAACCTTGAGACTCAGTTCAGAAGTTTAAAGCCGTATGGTAAAGTCTGGCATTACCAACTATATACGACCGCTTTATTAATAAAATAATAAATTTTTAAAATTTTCGGAAAAAAAGCAATGCAGGAAAATATAACGCATTACTGTCTCCTCTGGGAAATTTGTTCAAATTATTATTTTAATTATAAAGCGGTCGTATATAATTGGTGACGTTTGTCGAAAATACATAGAATTCTGATTTCAAAATTTGGGAAATGTTAGAGAAGATAAGTACGGACGTAGGTAGATAACTTTTGGTTTAAAAAATAGAAAAAAGTTCAATTTTAGTCAAATCTATGGAGAAAATTTGTTTATTATTAAAACCAAAAGTAGTCTGTCTACGTCTGTTTTAATTTTCCTTACCATTTCCTAAATTTTGAAAATAAAATTTAAAAGGTCTACTCACATTAGACGCTGAATAAAAGGCTATTCCCAAGTGCGAATTGCCGAAGGTGATAATACGGCACAATATTGGCTCAATCTCGGCAGCCAAGAGTCGGCCATTGTTATTGGGCCAGTGTTACTGTTTGCATCGGTCAAGTGCTGGGCCAACGACGGCGGCCTTTTTCGACTGTTTAAATTTACCGACCTTCAGCCGGAACTTGGCCCAGTATCGGCCCTATACCAAGCCGATTGTCATTTTTACTATGGCATCCAGTTCTGAAAGTAGAAGAGTCAGAGTCGAGCTCATGGACGGAACATTACTGGGCCATGTGTCACTTTTACCACGGCAAACCATCCTGGAAGTGAGAAAACCAGAGTTCGGCACAGCATTGGCCCGTTGCTGTGCCGAAAACAAGTGCTGGCGGCCAGAGTTTGGGCCAGCATTGGCCGCCAAATACATACCGGAGTTATCATTCCAGCAACGGCACGATATTGGCAGCCGATCTTCGGCAAATTTTTGGCGATGCTGGGCCAGTGTTGGGCCATATCTAATAACGCACTTGGGTTTTCATGAATTTTTTTTGAGAGGTTTATATTATAAATATTATAGATATTGAAATAAGTTGATCAATACATTATAGTCTTTATAATCCACGTCGAAAGTCGTTATCAATCATTGCTCGAAATTTTTTCATGAGTTAATTTCATTTTTTTGCTGAGACACAATTTTCAAGCTACTGTAAACAACATAAATAACGCTCAAATGACAAAACGTTCTAAAGGTGGTTATGGTAAAAAATGTCAAACTTTCCAGTGCGAATGTCAGATGGCACCTGAGAACACTCAGTGTTGCCATGGCTCGAAATATAGGGTTTTCCAATTAGAGGTTTCATTTTGAATATCCCGCTATTTTGGCAGTTGTCATAATTTTGATGATTTTTGACAGATGACAACTGAAAACTATGCCATTAATAAAAATGGAATAATAAACACTTTAATAACGCATTACAAATGTTAAAATTCACTACAAAAATGCATGAAAATGAACCTGAATTTAGACGAGAAATCATTATGAGCGATGAGGCTCATTGTAACCTTGGAAGCTACGTTAATAAGCAGAATTGTTGCATTTAGGGCTCTGAAAACCCAAAAATGATTATTTTTTATTATCTTTTTGAAAATCAAGCTGGAGCAGTTGTTTCGGTGAATGGATTGCGCTATCAAACCATGATTAATGAATTTTTATGACCAGAATTGGAAGATATGGATGTGGACGATGTTTATTTGCAACAAGACGGCGCTATGTGCCACACAAGTGGCGAAACCATTGTTCTTTTGCGTGAAAAGTTTCCAGGCTGAGTGATTTCTAGAAACGACGATAACAGTTGGCCGCCGAGATCATGCGATTTAACACCTCTAGACTTTTTTCTTTGGGGTTACGTAAAAGATAAGGTTTATGCTGATGCTCCTCAATCAATTCAAGAACTCAAAGGGAAGATTCGTGCCGTTACCGACGGAATAGAGCTCCAAATGTGCGAACATGTAATGAAAAATTTCATGAAATGAGCATGGCCCTGCAAACGTAGCCGTGGAAGCCATATTAATGATATTGTTTTTCATTATTAATGGCAAATCTTCCGCTATTGAATGAAATAAAAATCAAATGATTTTTCACAAAAAAGACGCGTTTTTCTTATAAATCAAAATGAAACCTTTAATTGGAAAACCCTGTATACTATTGTGGGCAAAAACTAAGGTGAATTTTTAATTTGAACTTCGCGGGCTAACCGATTCGTGCAAACTCTTTTATTTTTGTGTTGGACCTACTGTTGCTGACATCTGTGCCAAATTTCATGCCAATGTCATCATTTGTTACATAGTTACGCTTGTGTTTTCTAAACGACTAAAAGTGATTTTTTCGATTTTTACAATGTCTGAATTTGTTGAGCAAAGAGGTGCCATTAAATTTTGTTTGCGGAATCAAATTTCAGTTGCGGAAACGTTCATAATGTTGCAGAAGGCCTTCGGTGATTTGACCAAGTCGCAGAAAAGTGTTTATAAGTGGTACAAAGACTTCAAAGAAGGCAGAGAACATGTTGATGACTTGGAACGCCCCGGACGACCATCAACATCAACTGACGAGTAACACGTCAATCAAATCAAAGTATTAGTGCACAAAAATCGCCGATTGACAATTAGAGACATTGCTGACACTATTGGCATTTCAAGAGAATCACTCAACACCGTTTCAAAAGATATTTTGGGCAGACAACTCGTCGTTTTACCATCACAATAATGCGCCGTCTCACACTGCACTCGTTCTTCGTGACCATTTCGCCAAAAACTCAACGCATATCGTTCCACAACCACCATATTCGCCTGATTTGGCTCCGTGTCACTTCTGGCTATTTCCCAAACTCAAAAGACCACTCCGAGGACACCGTTTTGACACGATTGAAGAGATACAAGCCGAATCGAAGAAGGCTTTGAAGGCAATTCCGGAAATCGAATTTAACAAGTGTTTCGACGATTGGAAAAAACGTTGGCACAAGTGCATTATATCGGGAGGGGATTACTTTGAAGGGGATGAAATTGATTCGGATAAGTGAATAAAGATTTTTCATTTTATAACAAAATTCACCTTAGTTTTTGCCTACAGTAGTAAATAGTGCTCCTCGTATATGATGTACCCGGTGACCCATTTTAATCTATAATCCCAAATATCTTCTAAAATACTTTATCTACGGGAAAATGGTTCGGACAAAGGTTGACCAGGACCAAGGGGGACATTTGACGGTACCATAAATTTTAACCTTGAGGTTAATTTTTAATGTCAAATGGAGGTAAGACCTTTTTCTTTAATGAGAACCCCTATTTTTGACTGTGGATTTGAAAAGAGCTGGAAATTTCACGTCAAAAATTACCTGTGGAGAAATGGTTTTTGTGACCTTGGAAACGTAAAAAATTAAGGTCAAATGTCTGAGAAACGACCCGATGTCCTTTTTATGAATTGTCTTGGTTTTTCGGGGTAAACAAACGTTCAAGATGCTTCACAAAAGTCGATGAAATGTTAAGGTGTACATCACCTTGACCATCATGACCCAAACACACCCAGGCAGTAAAAATCATTTCAGATAAGATGTAAAGACTGTGACTATGTAGTTACAAAAGTGACAATCTTGACAATTTTACTTCTCTGTGACTAGTTACAAAAAAAAGACACTTTGTCTTTACTTTTAGCGCTACCCAGAAACAACGGCGTGGACATAGTAAGTTCTGTTTCCTTTGGGGTGCTTTCTTGTCGTGAGTTCCCCTTGCCTCTCACGTTTTGCTGAAAACTGTGGACGATTTTGAAAAACGTCTACGTTTGTGTCTTTAAGCCAATGGAGAGCACTTCCAACAGTTACTCTTCAAGTCACCTTAACGTACACCTTAACATTTCATCGACTTTTGTGAAGCATCTTGAACGTTTGTTTTTCCCGAAAAATCAAGACAATTCAGAAAAAGGGCACCTGGTCGTTTCTCAGACATTTGACCTTAATTTTTTACCTTTCCAAGGTCACAAAAACCATTTTTCCACAGGTCATTTTTGACGTGAAATTTCCCGCTCTTTTCAAATGCGCAGTCAAAAATAGGGGCTCTCATTTAAGAAAAGGGTCTTACCTCCGTTTGACTTTAAAAATTGACCTCAAGGTCAAAATTCATGGTTAAGTCAAATGCCCCCCTTGGTCCTGGTCAACCTTTGTCCGAACCATTTTTTCGTAGATAAAGTATTTTACAAGATATTTGGGATTATAGATTAAAATGGGCCACCGTGTATATGTTGAATAAATCTAAATAGGTGGTGTCAATACCAATTTAATTTATTTTGAAGATCTATGTATGTCGAGTTTCGAGAAGTATAAGCCAATATATCTTCAGAATTGAGGAAAAGTCTGATTGATATCCGTCGGTAATCCTAGCGCAAAGGTTCAAAGATACGATAGAAAATCCATGCTGTCCTCGACGTGAAATATGAGATGTGGTGCCTTTTCTTTCTCTTCTTCTTCTTCTTTTTCTATTTTTTCTATTTTTTACTTTCGCATCTCCTCTTCCATGCACTCCTCTCACGGGGATTTGGATTGGAGAGCGGAGACGACCCCAGAGGGTAGGAACGTGGTCGATGGAGACGAGAGGAAATCAATGCTTCTGCCAGAGTCCGGTTCTCCTTTCCTCCCCCGTTTCGTTCATTCCCTCGCCATGCTCTTTTCCTCCCACTTTATCCCTTTATCTCATTCCTGCTCTCTGGATTTAACAGAAAAACGACGTAGATCGCTCGTCTGAGGAATCGTAATCGCTATAGCGGGGAAATGTTGGTCTCTATCGCTTGCGCAATCTTTAGTGAAATAAAACTGTTGATTTATCCAGTTAATTCCGATCAACAGTAAATCGTAGAGCTGAGTACGCAATGACATCATTTCCTACAAATAATAGAAATTAATTGTCTAGGTTATCTTGATACATTGCTCATAAATATTTACAACAGAAATTTCACATATTATTCTCAAAAGTGGATTCTGTTTAGTCACTTTATGGGAAAAAAGCACATTTAAGATTTAAATTTCTAAAGCTTCTTTTGAAAATAAATGAGATAATTCTTTACTAGAAATAAAAAAGCGGTTATTTTCAACTTTGTGAAATTTGGCCTAATTTTTGCTTTACTCAATAGACATTTTGTTTTATAAGTGTGTAAGTTATACATTTTTTATACATGCACAGTGACTCAAGAATTTGAAGAATTTTTGTATATATTACTTTCAAACTTGACATAGTTGTTCTCTAAAATCACTGCTGTTTTGTTAAATATTTTCACAGTGAGCTCTAAATTTTATCATTTAACTCCAAAAAGTAGGAATCGAAATATTTTAGTAGCCATTTTGAGTTTGAAATTAGTTAACTTATACTATTTTTGTACTTACATGATAAAAAAATTATTTTTTCCATTTCATCAAATTTTTTTCATTAATTTTGTATTTCGTGCAACATTTTGATAGATTACCAAAAAGTTTTGGGTGAAATTTCAAAATATGATAAAGGAAACAAACCAATGTAAACTCCAATTGGTTTTGAACAATTTGAAAGGTCTAATATTGGTGCATTAAAAATTAATTAATTTAATTACTCAAACAACAAAATCTCTAAATGGAAAAAAAGAATTTTTCTTCGTCATACGTTCCATTTTTAGTCTATTAAAATAGTCGAAGAATATAACAAATCTACGGCTTGACACTTCCTCGAGGCTTTTATCAAGGTTTAAAAATGATTACGTTCTGTAAAAATATTGAATCATTCTTATACAAACGATAAGTGTAATTAAAATAGGTAGGTACACGTATCCCAAAAGGGACATGACGAAATTTTAAAGTAAAATATTTTCGTCAGAATAAATTGTCATAAATAAATAATCGCTAAACAAATTCTCAATTTGTTAATAATTTTTATTATAACAGTTGCGGCTGGCAGAATTTTCATGTTTCAACTTCAAAAAAAAAAAAGTATGCGAGAAAGTTTAGAGTTGAGAGAACTTTCAGCGAGAAAGTTGTTCAGTAGGCTTTCAGGCAGTTTTTTAATATATTTTGAGATTTTTTAATCCAATACTGCGGTCAGGATAGGAATTTATTTAACTGCGCTCGTGCGCACCGATACTGTCGCGAGGTATATCGATCGAACGCAGGAGAAAGAGAGATGCACCCATGCCGAGAGCACGCGATTCGACAGAGTTACAGCATCATTTTTGCCAATACGTTTTCTTTATTTATATCTATTCTGTAAAAATTATTTAGAAACACTCTGGACGAATGGGAAAAAATGATATATATACACTTCATATTGGCAAAAATATAGCAGAAATTTGATCATTTATCGTTAATTATACGTCAAAATAATCGTTATTACAGGTTTGGTAGTTACATATTGAACATTAGCTAGAAATTTGTCGAATTTTTGAGGACTAATACATTTTGTAAGATAAATACCCGAAATGTTCTTGAAAATGGAAGACAAGCAACCTATTATTAAAAACATTTCATTTGACAGATCAAAATTAAATGTATAAAATATAATAGAATTATGATGCTGATAATGTTATTCAATTGTTATTCGAATATTAATACTTTTTTTGCTAACTCAATAATAATAAACTGTACCAACTGTACTTTGTTTCTGGCTTTCTTCCCGATATTCCGGCTCCACTTTTCGGGATTCTTTGGTCTTTCCCTTCCAACTTCAGGATTTGTTTCTTGGGACATTTTCACTTGGTATGGTTTCTGTGCTCATGCGACAACGAAATTCGGTAAACCACTTCTGAACCATTCCATAGCATAATATTTATCGAGCTTGGCCTTGGTTTCCGATAAGATTTTTTCACGCAAAAAGTAGTTTTTAATCAAAACACGAAATTCACTTTTTTCCATCTTTGCAAAAAATTCGGAGGTTAGTTTCTTTTAGACATTAACTTGTAAACTAATGTATGGGTTTGGCTCAAATTTTGACAGAAGAGGTTTGAAGGATAGAACTTGTCAACAATGATAGCCATTTGTTATTACTGACGACCTCTCATAGAAATATCACGTCATTATCAAACACTCTAGTAAGTACATATTTCATAGTTTATGTGCTGTAATTAAATTATTATTCCTAAGAAATTTCATGTGTTTTATCAAAGTTTTTTTCTGTATCATTTTATATAAATCCTCTCAGGTTTTTATCTTTTACCGTTACAGTTACTTTAAAAGTTACTTTTCACCCCTCCCCCAACTAATTTTTCAACCCAGAAAGATTGAAATAAAATGAATTTTTTTTTCTACACTGAGAGAAATCCTATTAGTTGTGCTGACTAAAAGGTCACAACTATATTTCTTTTAGTAAGAAGTACCAAAAATTTTGTAAATGCTACTAATTTTATTTGTAAAATTGATCAAATTCATTTATTTCGAGGAATGTAAATATTTTATTTCTATATGCAATATTTCGTGTGTAAACATGACTTACAATTCTTTGGTAATAGTAAACTTCAAGAAATAATTGTACAGATGAATTAGATTTCACCTGCTTATCAACTGTTTTGAATCGTTTTGAAATCTTTACAAATATTGATTTCTTAAAATTTTGTTTTTGTTCTTCATCAAAATGAGAAGAATTAAATCATGGTGGTTTTAAAGTATAATTGTCAACTGTTGTGCAGTTTTTGATGAAAAACCTCTCAACAATTATCATCCTTTGTTACATTTTAAAAAACAATAATTAAAAAAGTTTTTCTCCTAAACAATTCTAACCTAAGAAAGTTCCCATCGACATTAACAAAAATAAAATAGATAGAATGGTAAATTTAATATTTTTTTCAATGTTGCAATTACTATTTTAATCATATACGGATGAAAAAAATTAATCAGTTTCTAATTAAGATATTGGAATAGTTTTTGGTACAACTTTTCTCCGTTATGTTGAAAAAATATATATTTTTGTAATAACTACACTGGACAAATAGTAAAAGCAATTAACGCAATTAGTAAGTTTTACAAAAACGTATTGGTACCATCTATTATAAACTCGATACAATGTGGGAATACATGAAAATAGTCGCGGCTACAAAACGGACCGACTAATCGGATTTTGTAAGATTTACTAAAAATTTTAATCATTGCTACTCAGTTAATATTGCTGTAAGAACTAAGGTGCTTAGATGATACAGACTAAAAAAAATACTTGTGACCCTTTTTTACAAAAAAAAAAATAGGTAACCACGACTAATACTTTCTCTCAGTGTAATATAAAAATGACATAACGTAACGTGTTCCGATAAGTGGAGAATATATATTTTAAAGCAATCATTTTCGATTTTCTGTATGCATTTTTGTAACTTTTTAATAAATTACATGATTAAAAGAATTTACTTTCTTCCACATATCTAAAAAGGAAAAACAATCGTAGACTTTATTTAAGGAAACGATTTTGCAGAACAACGCTTATTTCGTATCTCACATATTTTGGTGAAAAAAATCGAATTTTTTCAATATTAAAAATCTAAAAATTAAAATATACATCCTGTCGAGAAATTTCTCGATAAGAATGTGTAGACCTTATTTAGCCAAACAATTTTTCATCTCAAAGTTTTTTTTGTATCTCACGTATTTTGTCTAAAAAATGGAATTTTTAAATTTTAATCGTATTTTTTGGAATTGAAACGAAAAATATATGTTTTATCAGAAAATGTATGAGACAAAACTTGTAGATCTTTTTGAAACTAACAACTTTGTATCCTTACATTTTTTTCTTATTTTACATATTATTGTTAAAAAATTGAATTTTGGATTTTCAATATATTTTTTTTGAATTAAAAAGAAAAATATGCATCTTATGAAAAAATGTTACAATTCAAATTTGTAAGACTTTATGTAGAAAATAATATTGTATCATAACGTTTTTTCGTATCTCGTATAATTTAACTGGAAAATGGAATTTTGATATTGACTTTTTTCGAATTTGAATATGCTGTAACATTTCTAATTTTGATTTAATCAAAAAATGTTATTAGGATAATTTTTAGAGATTTATGAGCACTATCTAAAACCAGTATTGAAATTTTTGATTTTTTCAAAAAATTATTTTCAAAAACACAAAAGTAGTGCTCAACCCCTCAATTTTGAATGGATGTGGCTGGTTAACTAACTTTTCCTTACTTTTCCGGCTCCGATAAAGTGTACCAAAGCTCAAATCAGTCTGAAAATTCTGTCGAGAGTTTTGCCGCACACGACCTACTACAGACAGACAGACAGACAGACACTTTCATAAAAACCGTTTTTTCTGACTCAGGGGGTCTCAAAACGTAAAGATTTGATGAAAATTTCGAAAGTCATTTTTCACATAAAACCAATACCTTCTCATCCATTATGAGAATGTAAAAAAGTTACTAGTTACTGGAAAAATAGTAACTTAGTTACTTAATAGTTACTTTTTTTGAAAAGTAACGAAGTTACTAAAATAGTTACAAGTAACGTAACCTTTAAGGTAACTTCGTTACTTTTATCGACTTACTACCCAGCACTGGTTACTAGAACCTTCACTCTAACTGGAATCCAAGTTTAGAATTTTGATTCACGCAGAAAAGAAAGAAATCTTTCCAGTTTGGGTGAAGGCGCTAGTAGTGAAGTTCGCACGGCCGTCGACTCGTTGGAAAAGCGATCAAAGTGCCGTCTTGGTTTTCCAGCACTGGTTCCTTCGAGTGGTGGGGAAGACTTAGAAGGAAGTTGGGCGGAGGTTAGTGAGGGTGAAGAAGGGTGAAATTCGCTAGTCTCTAGCATGGCCGTAGAAAGCTTATGTGAAGGAGAAAGAGAAAAAGTGCAAGAGAGAAGTACCCTCAAGATTTGCCGGAGTTTAATATAGTTTTAGGGGCGGCGGCTGACAGGATGGGGTTGTAATGGCGTCTTAAGCTTCAGGGGCTCTCAATATAGCCATCGATCTCTGAAAGCCGGCACGCCTCTAAAAATCAAACTCAAATCGAAGTCTCAAACCAAAACACACTTCATAATTCTCTCCCTCCCTTATTTATAGTTCCCTCGTATATAAAACATAATAAATTAAGAATCCATATCGTGTTTTCTTTTTTGAGACTTTACTTTCAAAATGTCTGGAATGAAAATCACGTTGAGAAAATTCACATATTCGCTCTTTTCCTGATTCATTTTTTCAGTACAATAAATGTTCTTGAACGTGCTCAGGTGTTAAATGTAGAGATATATAGGCTATATGTACGTTTATGATTGTATATGTATGTATGTGTGGCAGTCAAGGTGGCTGGACTGAAAGAAAATAAAGACGAAAGGGCAACCTCGGTGCGAGCCCGGAAGGTTCTTGATTTTTACGAGCCCGTAAATTCCTGAGAGCGACCTTTCCCCTTCCGGGAAAACTCTCTTCCCTTGAGTGCTCATTCGGAATTTCATCGTTTTCACTGAATTCGACGTGTATTCCTCGAATTCGTTGAATATTTGCGGTCACTTTAATCCATATGAAGATTTAAGAGTAGTCGCATTTGTTTCTATTTTCACGATATCACAGGTCTGCAAGGTTTTGTTGTTGAAAAGCTATGGGTCGTTTCCGGAGTAATTTCTGACGTAAAATCCGAATCCGGAATCAGAATCAGCCTATCACGTCAGAATTTTGAGATATTTGAGGTTATGTACTCGAAAAATGGGGTTTTTCGATACTTTTGAGGTTATGTACAGGGCGCAAGAAATTTTTTTGGTTTTTTTCTAAAATGTCATCATTTAGCACTACTCTTTCCCTTCAAAATGAGCTATTATCATTCTGCATTCGAAAATTTATCTTGAAAATTTGTGCTTGCGGGTTTTGATGGTCTGTGAATAAGAATTTACAGTTAGAAAATTGACATTTCCATTTCTAAGATGGTGGATCGAAATTTACGAAATTAAACGATTTCGCTCTCTAAAAACTCTTACTCGGGAGTTTCGGAATTGCTGATTACGAAAATGGGGTCGCAAGATTGATATTTTCATTCACAAGATTGTAGATTCAATGTATGCACCAAAGAGTATGCACCAAAGAGTCGATGTGAATGCTCATAAGGTTGTTCGGATAAATGTCAAAACTTGATATGGCCGTATCTTTGTGGAAAAAAATCGCTCGTGACTGTTTAATAGCTCATTTTGAAGGAAAAGAGTAGTGCTAAATGATGAAATTTGAGAAAAAAAAACAAAAAAAATTCTTGCGCCCTGTTCATAACGTCAAAAATAGCGAAAAAACCCATTTTTCGAGCACATCACCTCAAATATCTCAAAATCATGACGTGATAGGCTGATTCTGATTTCGGATTCGGATTCTACGTCAAAAATTACCCCGGAAATGATCTTTCGTTTTCCAACAACAAATACAAAAACATTATTTGCAGACCTGTGTATTTATTTGCACTTGGCCTATTAAAAAAAGGGAGATAAAATAAAAATTGTTGGCTTCTAATCTATTAATTTTTATTTTCGCTATATAATCAGTTGTGCAATCTGAAAATATAACGAAAATTAATTATCATGTAGTTTACTCTCTCTCTTGCTATTTCAGGGATAGTAATTAGAGTAAACAAGAATTATAAATTTGTTATTTCACCTTTCCATAACGAATCAACTTAAGTAAAAGCAAATAAAGCAAACCACATATTAGATTTTAGAAATACGATATCACTGTTAAAAAACTTATTAATTTTAATAGACTTTAATATACAAGTGGTAAATTAAAATTAAAAGATTTGAATATTATGAAAAATTAATCTACTTTCTTGTTAAATTTAATAAGTTTTATTTCAAAATATATCAAAATTAACAAACATTATTAAAATATTTCAAATTAATTAGTTGGTAATCGAAAGACCTGGACTCGAATCCCAGCGCAGTAGAAAGCGTCTTTTTTTCCACAGAAAGATTTTCAAATTCTTTAAATGTTATTAAAATATATACACATGTGTATTAAAATTCAAATAATTTTTTTTATTAAGTTCAAAATATTTTTAATTTTATGTACGTTAAAAGTAGTGTAAGTTGTATTGACTCTCAATATTAATAAAATGGTACGTTGTTGGGAAAATTGGCTTTAGGGTCGAATTCAGCTTCGGACAAAAGAATTTATTTGTAAATACGGGTATGGATAGGACATACAAAAATACATATACATATTTCAAAATAGTTTTAAAATAGTTTTTAAAGTAATATACATCAAAACTAGCCCTAATGTTCTAAATCAAGCTCTTTTAATTCAGCTTCGCACCAATGAATTTTTTGTAGATTCGGATATGGATAGGAAATATACAAATACATATTTCAAAATAGTTTTAAAATAGTTTTTTAGGTAATATAGCTCAATAATAGCCCTGATGTTCTAAATTAAGCTCTTTTAATTCAGCTTCACGCCAAAGAATTTTTTTGTAGATTCGGGTATGGAAAGGATATACAAAAATACATATGCATATTTCAAAATAGTTTTAAAATAGTTATTTAGGTAATATAGCTCAATAATAGCCCTGATGTTCTAAATTAAGCTCTTTTAATTCAGCTTCACGCCAAAGAATTTTTTTTTATATTCGTATATGGATAGGAAATTCACAAATACATATTTCAAAATAGTTTCAAGATAGTTTTTTAGGTAATATAGTTCAAAAACAGCTCTAATGTTCTCAATCAAGTTCTCTCAATTATTCTTCGCACCAAAGAATTGATTTTTAGATTCGGGTTTAAATTTAAGTATATATATGTTATTTTCTATTTAGAGATGTTTTAATAGGACAGTTCAAAGTTGTTCAATACAGTTTTAGGCCCAGGAAATCAATTTAAACACACTTTTTGTTCTGGTCGAATATCCAAACCTTCCATTTTCATTCAAAAATTTAATTCAAAACATGAAGTACTAGTTTTTTGTGATACACGTTTTAGTACTATATAGTTACTTCTAAAAATGTGTAATTAATGCCCCCTTTTTTTGTATTTTCTACAATTTAATAATTATTACTGATGAGGGTTCCGATCTGAGCGAAAACGTCTATGTAAATCGACTACATCATTTTTTGACCCTAAAACCAATTTTTCCAACAACGTACCATTCTATTAATATACATTATTGAAAAAAACTTCCATTACATGTAATGGAAGTTTAATACAGAAATTCCTAACAGTGCACATAAAAAGTCACCGAGAATATAAATGGTGATTAAATTCTTCGAGATTGATATTCTAATCAGTGTAAATATCGCGGAAAGAATTGAAGAGGTGAAATCGTGAGTTGTTGGAAGTGTTTTTTTTTGTTGCGTGGATTCTGAAACAGTAATAACTGTTGATCAGCTGCAGACGGGTTTTCATCAGCTCGTTTGTCAGGGCAATCGGCAATATACCTTGAGTTTAGTGACAGATGACCAATATCGGCTTGGTGAGATTGAAGGCTGTGGACTAACGAATTGTTTATGGGTCCAACCTCTGATATGGTCTGCGAGTTGTTGGATATTGAGCGGATGGATTGATTGATAGGTGGGAGTCCATTAACAGGTACTACTTGGAGGCAGTATAGCTCACATGAAGGTATTTTGCCCTCTTCTTTAGGTTCTTTCTCTCTCTTTTGCCGTTCCGGGTCATCCCGCGGTCGCTATGGTAACAGGGGGTTGGAGCCGCCTCCGCTCACCAATCAGAGCTCACGACCAGGATGAGAGAAACGAGCGAGTATCCCACCCGGTTTCTCCTCGTCCCTCTTTTAGCGTCGACGCTAACCCCACCCCCGCCCCCGCTATTCCGCAACTTCATGAACCCGGCCGGGGGTGGCTGAGATTCTCGCTCTGGAGGAAATCTTGACCGGGCGTGCCCTGCATCTCTGATACTACGTTATTCGTCTTGAAGGAACTTCCAAAGTGTCTTGAAAAGTGGGATCGGTACTTTCGATTTAACGTAACAAGCCCTTATCGACATTTCCTTGTCAATCTTTATGATATTAATCTTGAAGGGTTGTGGAAAGAAGACTGAGCCCTGATGGCAGCTTTCCAATCACCGTTGACAAGGAAATTAATTTAACTTTAGTCTGTTGGCTAAATGTTGTACAAGTTTAGAATTTATGTGCTCTCACTTTCTCAGTAAGATTTTTACAATTTCTTTATCAGAGGGGTTGTTGGGAAATCATCATTTTTATGATCAATCAAAAAGGCTTTATTTTAAATTCAAGTGTAGTACACATCCAATGTGTTTGGAAAAAAGAAAGACGCTTTCGGACCGTCATTTTATTTAAAAAACAGTTCCAACGTTTCGAGAACACAATGTAGGGGAGAAGCGGCGAAATTGGCGCACCTAATAGAAAGTGCGAGTTTAAAAAGAAAGTATATGACTAAAAATTATGAAAAAATATTTATTTAATAGCTGGATATCTTTTCTATACTTTCCAATGGATAAAAATTGCATTGAAAATTATTAAAGCAGGTTTTTATTCAGATTTCCGAAGGACTGCACCTGCGTCAATTTACCCGCCATGTCGGGTAAATTGACGCACTAATATTATAATCTTCTCTTGCCACGTATTAGTTATATTTTCATAGATTTAGAATTACATTTCAGTAGCAAAGGTTGATGAAAAGAGGTAGTTATAATTTGAAACTAAATTTGAGATAGTGTATCAAGATATGTGAAGTTTTTTATACCTTTATTCACATAAACCAGCCAAAGTTAAAATATATTTTATATTTGTACAATAAAATACTGGCAATTGTGGATATTTAAGTGAATATTCAAATTGAAATTATTTTTATAGAGAATTATTTGAATTTGTAATCAGAAGTATATACAATTATTAACTTTAGAAGACTTATAAATAATAGAAACAATCAATCAAAAATACAAATTTTTTACTTACATTGCTTTTACATCTTAAAATCGAGAAAACTTTCAAAACACTGTCAGACTGCAAATTAATTATTAAAAATCGCTTTTAAAATGCCTTAATACCTCAAACTTAAAAAAAAAATTTAACCACTCATTGTTCAAATGAATATAACCTTACAAAGTCGTTACATCAGTTTTGCGAACCACATTACCTCCCATGTCACAAAAAATCTTAAGAAAAAGATTAGCAGAAAAGTCCAGCAACATTCAAATGTATATATCTATATATTAATAATTGTGTACTTACTATCTTCTTTATGTTTTCAATCATAAACATCCGAGCACTTGACTTCAGTCACCGGTTTCCAGAAACACAACACGTGTGCCAACTTCGCCTCTGATTTGAATCTCGTATGCGCCAATTTTGCCGCAAGTGTATCGTTCATTAATTAAATACATTTTACGTAAAATGCTTATTTTTTCATACAAATATTCTATCCTAATCGTAAGATTAAATATCAAAGATTATAAAATCGTTGCATTAATCTAATTCACCTTGAATAACTATTATTTAACGATTTAACTCAATGGCTTCGAACATAACCATTATGCCAAAAAACGATTAATCGCAATAAAACTGTATTAAGCAATTAGATTTTTATAATGTTTTCTATCAAATACATATCATACAAGAATGCAGACGATAGAACTATTTTTATTTTTTGTTATGTTATCATTTTCTGAAAAATAGGGTGCGCCAATTTAGACGACGCGCCAATTTCGCCGCTTCTCCCCTATCTCCTCATCAGGGAATAAAAGTCTTATTACAATTACCACATTAGTATTAAGTTTTTTGTATCTGTAATAATACATTTTTTATAAAGATTGTAAGAAATAAAATATTATAAAAATATTATTATAAAAAGTATGTACCTTGAAAAATTGTAAGAGTAGAACTGTAAACAATAATAATTTACAATTACATTGTATGATTAAACAAAGTGTAAAATTTTGTTTGGAAGCAAGAGCACACGGCTCTGTTCCCGACTTAACTGAATTTTAAAATTGTCATTTACTTATTATTATATTACAGGAGCGTATCATCAAAGTTTAAAATTACGGAGTCATTAAGTAAGTCAAATTTGGTTAAAACTATAGATAAAAATTTAGAAACAACATAAGATAAGAAGAGATTTTTTTCTTTAGCTTTTTTTAAACAAATTAAAATTAAATTCTTACATTCATTTTATGAAATTAAGTAAGAAACGGAAACCAACAAATAGTAAGTGGAAAACAAAAAATTGGATTTTTTTCAACTTTTATAAAAGGAATACCAAGATAGCATTATAAGATTGGTTAAAATGTTCCAAATCTGAGACTTTGTTTAGAAAAAAATAACTTTACATATTCGTAGAGAGGAGCATAAAAATAACATAAAACTCAACCCAAAATATCACAATGTCATTTCCAAACACATTCTTGAAAATGAAAATAATAGTTTATTACATGAAATTTTGTGGAATGACTTCAAAATTGTCCATCAAGAAAAAAACTTTGAAAAAAGAGCTTTGGCAGAAATGGTTTTCATAAAAAAAAAAAAAAACAGTCTAAATGTAATAAATTTAATTTTAATTTGTTTACAAAAAGCTGAAGAAAAAAATCTCTTCTTACCTTATGTTGTTTCTAAATTTTTATCTAGTTTTAACCAAATTTGACTTACTTAATGACTCCGTAATTTTAAACATTGATGATACGCTCCTGTAATATTATAATAATAGGTAAATGACAATTTTAAAATTCAGTTAAGTCGGAAACAGAGCCGTGTGCTCTTGCTTCCAAACAAAATTTCACACTTTGTTTAATCATACAATGTAGTTGTAAATTATTATTGTTTATAGTTCTACTCTTACAATTTTTTAAGGTACATACTTTTTATAATAATACTTTTATAATATTCTATTTGTTACAATCTTTATAAAAAATTTATTATTACTGATACGAAAAATTTAATACTAATGTGGTAATTGTAATAAGAACTTTTATTCCCTAATGAGGAGATACATTGTGTTCTCGAAACGTTGGAACTGTTTTTTAAATAAAATGACTTGGTCCGAAAGCGTCGTTGTTTTTTTCAAACACATTGGATGTGTACTATACTTGAATTTTTAATATTCTCGAACGTAAAAAGATTAACATACTGGCTTTATTTTATTTTTGAATGATATCTTTAGATATTATTACCTCGTATGAAATATTCAGTTGTGATTAATAGATTCTTATCATGTATGAGAAGATTTTAGATTTTTGTTGAATTTGACATCCACTTTTTTCAACTTTTCATTTTTTTCCCTGAATCCGAAAAATAGGTGTTTTTAATCCTGTCGTTGTTGTCTTTGGAGACGATAACTCCCGAAAGAATTTTCAGACTTAAATACGCTTTGGTACATTTTATTAGGGGGGAAAAAGAAAGAAAAAGTTTGTTAACTAACTACATCTTAGATAAGTTTGAAAATTTGATAATTTTTGATATTTTTAAGAAATATTTTTTGAGAAAATCCAAAATTTTAACACTCATTTCTGATAGTACTGAAAAAGCTCTACAAATTGTCCTGATTGACATAATGTAGTTTTTTAAACTTTTCCAAAACTTTTGATTATATTTCAAGCAGTGTCATGAGTTTTACGGTCGTTTTTAAATTTTGTACGGACACGATTTTATCAAAATTATAATTCCTCTTATAAGAAAATACATAAATTTTGAGTTTAACTCAGTTTTTTTCGCGTGAAAAGTGGCTTATTTACGTAAAGTCTGCGAATATAAGCGTTATGGTTGAAATGTCAAAATTCGATATGCATAATTTTAACATGATTCTGCTTTAATTAATTATTGAAAATAAAAAATCTCATTTTTAAACAAAACGATGCGAGATACGAAACGAATGTTGGAATGTAAAATTGTTTGCTCGAAAGAGGCCTATACAGTTTTATTCACGTATTTATTTATAGGATGTATATTTTTCGTTTTAATTCATAAAATGCAATTAATAATCAAAAATATTATTTTTCAACTACACTTTGCAAGATACCAGCCCGTGCAGAAATTGCCCAATTTGTTTCCAAGTTCCGATCTGGGCCCGATCGGATTTTCCACATGTGGCCGCAGGAGGGCACATGGTGTGGCCCGGGTTGGAACCACATCGGATTATGATAGACAAGATTATTTTCGAATTTTGTGTTGTGGTCCTGATATTGTATAGTGACTATATTGATATTAAAATGCCAAAAGCAAAAAGTACATGGCGAGTCCGGAAATATTTTTTTATTAACGGTAATTTAAAAAGAAAATGATAATTTTAAGTGTAGAACGTTATTGTGTTTCATTATTTTTTATATCGTATATTCAATTTTCCAAAGTGAATTTTTTAGAAAGAAAATGATTAATAATGTAATATATTTTTAGATTCAGAAGAATCGAATAGTTCTACAGACTACGAAAATGGGTTTAAAAATTCTACTGTTTTTATACTTTTAATTATACTGTTGCATCACTAATCTGAATTTATGAAATAAATTTTTTTGAACCAACTATTTATTGTTATTAAACGAAAAGCCTTTAAATTTGACTATTTTTAAAAATACAAAATTAGAAGGGGCCATATCTGGACCAGATCGGGCCCCCATTTTACAAGCCCAGATCTGGGCCCGATCGGATAGGGCGTTTCATTACTGGTCTAGCGCTAGACAGATTACCCTATCGGGGCCACATTTTTCCCGATCTGGGCCTGATCGGCGCCCCACCAAAATTTCTGCACGGGAGACAACGTCATAATGCAACAATTTTTTCTCAAAAAATGTCCGTGGATTTTTATCTACGAATTATATATAGAGATGTATACTTTCTAAATTTCGAATTAGTGAAGAATCGTTCAATCCCCAATTAGTGAAAAAATGTACTAATTGTTAGTAACATTTTACTCATTAAAAATGAATTCAACTAATTCATAGTAAAATGTTACCAATTTTTAGTAAAAATTGTATACCAATTGAGAGAGAATGAATTCACGTTAATTCATTAGTAAATTTTACTCTGAATTAGTTAATAATTACTAATTCAGATTCAGAGAGTATTTATCGTTTTGATTTAAAAAAGTAACATTGAAAATAAAGAATCCTATCATTCAGCTAAACTATGCGAGATAGGAAACGAATGTTGGGATACAAAATTGTTTGTTGAATTATATAGGATTTATATAGGAATTCAGTTAATTTATTTTTCTCTGATTTGCAACTCATAGTTCCTTTCTTTCGATCGTGAATACCGAGTGACAATTTTCTTGATTTATCAAGAAAAATTAACTTTAATTATTTAAATGCAAGGATAGGCGAGTTTCCTTTTTCTGCGCGTTCTATAGAATATCACGAAATCACGGATTGAAATATTTAATTGGGTTGAGATGATCAATAGATCTTATTATTAAAAAGCAATTTTAAATACTCTTTTTCTGCTCAGAATTTCTTATTCATCATTTTTTCAAATTATAGGCATAAAATGATCATTACTTTAAAAATAAGGTTGTGAAAAATAAAATGTTTTTTTTTAATTAGGGTAAGTGTGGGTATTACTGTGAATGCCCCAGTTACTGCGGTTTCAAATAAAACTAATGATATACAATGTTTTAAAGATATATAACGCTACAGAACAATTGAAAACAATTAATTTCTAATCCAAGCATAATAAGTATCAACGAATTATCAATAGTTACGATATTTGTAGCTAATTGATTGCAATTTGAAACTCTCATGTTCCCAATTCCCATAGTTTTAATGCTTAGATTTGTTGACAGGTCATGAACACGTTCTGAAAAACTTGTTATAATTCCGTTTCTGAAAATAAAATATTTATTGTAATATTATTTTTTGCAAAGTAAATATCTTATTTTTCTAAATATTTATGCAAAATAACAAAAAATACGTTTTTTAATCATTTTTTTACCAAAACAGTATTTGGTACATGATTTTCATAGGTGTATGAATTACTGCGATCTGTCAGGCGGCACTGCATAACCTTTCAATCTATTACAAATGCTTCGTTATGCTTACTTTTTATAATTGAGATTAAACAAAATGTTGAAAACTCCAAAATCGTTGCTAATGAGGCAAGAGGAAGTCAAGTAATATAATTTTAAGGTAAATTAAATAAGAGTTATAATATTATTTAATCTTAATTTGTTAAAAATGCTTCATGTTCACTTTTTATAATTTAGTTTAAATAAAATGTTCAACACTCCTTAATCGTTGCTAAAGATGCAAGAGGAACTCAAGTGATATAATTTTAAGTTAAATTAAATAAAATTAATAAAATTATTAATCTTAATTTGTTAAGAATGGTTCGTCGTGTTTACTTTTTATAATTGAGATTAAATAAAATGTTCAACACTCATAAATTAATTGTAAGTTCACTCAAAATAATATCGCAGTATTACGCGCGCAGAAATTTGGGTTTCCGCAGTAGTTGGAGCGCAGTAATTGGGGATTCCGCAGTAATTGGTGCGCAGTAATTCATGCAAACCCGCAGTAATACCTACATGGAACATTTTTTTTAAATTCGCATTTTTTAAGTAAATCTGGTTTCTTTTCAGGGTTTAAGGACTGCATGCTACTTACTTAATACCAAATACTGCTTTAAAAATTAATTCGCGACGACTTTTTCATCTCAAAATCTTTTTTTTTAACTTTAAAAGCCGTCTAGATTTTCGATCCGCAGTAATTGGCACATTTACCCTACTTAAATTTAACAATTAAATGTAGCACTTAAATTTTTCAATTATCAAAATAAAATGTTGCTAAGGGGCTGTTCAAATAATACGTAACGCTACTTTTCTTTTGTTTATGTAGCTTTGTCGTTGTCAACTTCACGACAATTTTATTCTTATCTCTTTTTAAACAAATGAAAAAGGCGTGACGTATTATGTGAACGGCCCCTAATTAGATTTTAATACACATGGGTAAATTTACTGAAAATTCTTCAATTTCGTGTCTTCCGAAAAAAACATCTTTAAAAATTACATTACTGTATAAAAAATGTTAAACGCGTTATAACTTCTAACATTTCTAGTCGAAAATGTGCAATAAAATTATTTCTTTTTGCTTTTTCAGGAGAGAAACCTCATAAGTGTCAAGTTTGCGGCAAAGCATTTTCGCAAAGCAGCAATTTGATAACGCATTCGCGAAAGCACACGGGCTTCAAACCCTTCGCCTGTGAGCTTTGCGGAAGGGCCTTCCAACGTAAAGTTGATTTAAGGAGACATCGTGAAACTCAACACGCCGATTTGGGAACGTCACATCAGCCGACGATTGGTTCAATTCCTCAAAACAATCTGCCTAATGGAAATCCCCCAATGTTACATTAAACATAATGTGAGAAAATTTATGTGCTATTCCGAATGCAAGTGACATATGCATTAATAGATTCACATAAAAAAGTAAAAATGTACATCGATATGAAATTTGTTATTGTTTGTGAACTTGGTGCAATGACGAATGCCTGTAAATGATGAACGATTCATCATTTTCTTCGATTTCACGCAAATCCGTTTTTGGCAATTACAGAAACAATTTTTTAATTTTTAGAATTTCATTTGTGAAAGCGCAAAGATCTGTGATTTAAAATCCTTCTAATTTCAATTATTAGTTTTGAATTACTATCACTTAGTAATCAGTCAACACCAGCTGATTAACTGATTGAATTTAGTAAAAAATATTGATTGAGATTATAAGAAAAATATAAATTTTTAAAATTAGATTTATCTTTTTTTTAGGAAACACCCTAATTGGTCTAGAAGATTTTTGAATTCAGTTTCTATGTTTAACATTTATTTGAAAAAGTGGCTTGAGGTTTCGTAACAAATAATAAGAAAAAGGCTAAAAAGTCGTATAAGATTGAAGCAGATAGTGATTTAATTACTCTCTAAATCTAAATCAGTCAAATTTTCACTGATTGAATCAGTGATTTGCATTTTTACTGATTTACCAGTGAAAAGGATATTTTCAACTGTTAAATCAGTTAATTTTCACTGACTCATGAGTGGAAAAATATTTTTCACTGTTAAATCAGTTAATTTTCACTGAAGTAATGAGTGAAATTTGACTGATTCACAGTAAGCTCTTTTTAGCTATTCGAATCAGTCAAATTTCACTGATAATCAGTAGATTTTGACTGATTCAGATTTAGAGAGTAGGTATTTTCTATACATTAAGGTCTATACTTTTTTTAAATGCTGATACATAAAACTGACTTGAAAAATGTTTTATTCCTAGTCCTATTTGCAAACTTTATAGTATATTATGTGCCTAGGTGCATAATGAGGGTTATTACGCGACGATCGACAATGCTCGCAGGAGATCGAAGCAAAGGCATAGTCGAGGCTTAGGTGAGGTGTAGCTGAGGCAAAGCCGAGACGAAACCGAGGCGCGATCAGTCCTGTGAGCATTTTAAGCGAGTTTCGTAATTATCCGAATTGTGTGCATTGGCACATATTCTATTTTATGTGACTTCGGTGCGTATACGAGTTGTCGCGAATACTTCCGGCCATTTTGATTTTCTCGATCTTGTGTAGTAGTAATGGATTTTAAAAGACGCATGCGCAGTTCAAATGTACAAGGCTTTGTCAGTGCGGTGCCAACACTGTACGAAGAAAAAGAAGAATAACAAGAAGATTACGCTCCGCTGTATCGTGATAGGCGCATTCGCAGTACAATTTTTACATTACATTCCTCTGTATCGTAATAAAAAACATTACGCTACTCTCAATTGTAGCGTAAAAACGAGTTTACGCGCCGGAGGCACATAAAATATTTTAATCTAAATGAAATCTTTGAATTTTTTTATCAAAGTGATAATCACTCATTGTCAAATGGAAGAATATTGACACTTTCTCTGGATCTCCGGCTCTTTGGGTGATAATACCTAATCCTTCGATTAATTTCTATAAAAATTGTTATATAAATGTTCCTAAAAATGAATATTAAATTAGAGAACATAGTCAATAACAAATTTTTCCAGTGAAGTATTGTGATTATAATTTTGAGCTTTAGTTGGTTTTCCTTCTCTTATATTTATTATTTACGTTTTAACTTTTTCTCTCTTGATCGTCGATTACCAGAAACTGTAATTGATTGTTACCAACTATGTGTAGTTACATGCCCACTCCGTTATGTGATCGGACGAGTACGATGTACTTTATAAGTATAATTATTATATTTGAGAAATGTGAATTTGTTACATATTTAAATTAATTTCTAGTTATAGAAAAGTACTTAAAAACGTTGAATTCTGCAAATGTAAAGCGAAATTTTTGTTGTATTTATAGATTCAGAATGTTTTGTGTTAATCAAGGATTCAAAACGATCAGAAAATCATTTTTGGCACTTCTCGTTCGGTCGCTATATGATTACGCATCAGAGTGCAATTTATGAATCGGCTTGCATATCTTTCAGATTCTTCGTTTAAGGAAGAACATCTCTCAGTCGTAACTGTGACCAAAGTTGTACATAACACGTAGATTTTACCATAAATAGTTTAAGCCTACATATAAATATATAAATACAAAATCATCTATATAAATATTATAAATAGATACCCTTTGGGGCACTTTTACAGTCGATCTTAAAATGTGTGTCCGCCAAAGATTAATCATTCTTCCTTCTTTCTTCTCGCTATCGAAGTTTTTATTGTTGCACTATTATTATTCTGTAATTATTGTAATTAGAAATCGCTATTAACATTATTGTCATTATTATTAACAATAAACGCTGTTACTATTTGTAAAAAAGTTTTAGAGAAATGATTTATCGTTATCCATTTTATAATATTTCACGAGCCTTGAGAGTGAACAATTTAAATAGTTTCATTTTATATTTGAATTTATAATCTTAAGGTAGTTTTCATCCACGAAAATTAGACCTCAGGCAAAAATAGATAATTTTGCTTTCAAGAATAGCAATATTATTATTGAAGAGCTATTTTGGAAGAGAAAAGATTAATTTACATGAAAAAAATTTGAAATACAGAAAAATAATTTTATTAATAAATTTTATTTTTATAGATAACTGGCTTATATCGACCCTCAATAATATTAATAGATAGATGATTTTTTTTTAATTTGGCTTTAGGGTCCAAAAATAATGTAAACTCAGGGTTTCATTTTTTCCTCAAAAGTTTCGACTCAGATTGGAGTCCTCATCAGTGATATTTAATTCTATAAAAATACAAAGGAAGAAAAAAAATAAAAATTGCACGTGTGAAGGATAAACATTCTGTTGACAAACGATATAAATGAATTGCACTTATGAAACTATAAAATTGGTCTTACTAAATTTACGAATAAAAAATTTGCTATAAAAATACATAAGGAATATCCGTCACACGTGCAATTTTTATTTTTTTCTTCCTTTGTATTTTTATAGAAATAAATCTCACTGATGAGGACTCCAATCTGAGTGGAAACGTTTCAGGAAAAAATGAAACCCTGAGTTTACGTTATTTCTGGACCCTGAAGCCAAATTAAAAAAATCATCTATCTATTAAATTTTATTTTTGCTCCAACTTTTTTTCTTATTGCTTCTTACCAAATTTTAAAAAATAATGCGATTTTAATTAATTACAAATCACTTTTTCGAGAAAAAGATTCCGTACAACTCAACCATTTCCAATTTTCGAAAATGAATAAATTATTATCAAATTCAGCAATTTGTTTATAAAAATTTGGTTTTGGAAAATGTTTTTTAATGGTTTCAGCCATTAAAGAATTTATTTTTAAAAATCAGAAACGGTGAAGTTGTGGGAAATCTTTTCTCTGAAAAAATGATTCATGATTTATTAGAATCGCATAATTTTTTAAAATTTGGTAAGAAGCGATAAGAAAAAAGTTGGGTCAAAAATAAAATTTATTAATAAAATTATTTTTCTGTCTTTCAAATTTTTTTCTTATAAAATAATCTTTTCTTTCTCAAAATAGCTCTTCAATAATAATATTGCTATTCTTGAAATCAAAATTATCTATTTTTGCCTGAGGTCTAATTTTCGTGGATTAAAACTACCTTAAGGTAAAGGGTTTCCTAATAGGGGTGATATGATTTTGAATGTCCCTATCGGGCTGATTTGAACTGAAATTTTTGACGTCTGCTGTCAGTTGTGATCAGTAAGGTTTGCCATTTAATCATGAGTAGTTTCACGCTTCCACAACGTTTGGAAATTGTCCAATTATTTTATCAAAATTCGAGAAGTTTTGTCGGTGTTCAAAGAGCATATCGTGCAAAATATGGTCGTCATTCTGCTCCTTCCGCGCTCTCAATTCGTCGAATAATCGATAAGTTGGAGAGTGAATTTACTCTATTGGATACTAAGCCTAAAAATCGTATGCGTACCGCACGTTCTACACAGAATATAGCCGCCGTACCGTGAATTGTCCGTGCCACGCCGATCTCAGGAATTGGGCCTGTCCAGGATGACTACCTGGCGTATTTTGCGATTGGATCTTGGCCTGCATCCCTATAAGATGATTCTGGCCCAAGAACTGAAGCCTAATCACCATCGTTTGCGTCGGGAGTTCGCGGATTGGGCTCTGGAATCAATTGAAAATCATCCCAATTTTCATCAAAAAATCATCTTTTCTGATGAGGCGCATTTTTGGCTCAAGTCTCGGGAGACATTTGGCCGATATATTCTTTAAATCATAAATGGCATAGAATATCCAATATAATAAAAAAGATTTCGATCAATTCCGAATGAATATTCAGTGTTTTTTTTTCAATTTCAAAACATATCACCCTTATTGGGAAACCCTTTAGTTGTCGTGCCAAAAATCAGTCTCTGGAAAAAGAAGTTTTTCTATGATTTCAGAACTGATAATTATATCATTAGCCGTGTCATATGTAAGGAAAAACACTCTTTTTGATAAAAAAAATTTAAAAATTACGAAAAATAATATTTTAATAATGTTTTTTGTAATAGGATATTTCCTTATTATCGCTCTTTATCAATTTTTTAAAAATGATGCGATTTTAACAAATCACGGTTCATTTTTTTAGGAAAAAGATTCTCTACAACATAACCGTTTCCAATTTTTGAAAATAAACTCTTTAATGGTTGAAATCATTAAAAAACAATTTTCCAAAACGAAATTTTTATAAACAAATTGCTGAATTTGGTGATAATTGATTCATTTTCAAAAATTGGAAACGTTTAAGTTGTAGAGAATATTTTCATCGAAGAAATAAGCTATGATTTAAGAAACTTCAATCATTTTCAAAAAATTGGTAAAGAGCGATAATAAAGAAATATCCTATTACAAAAAACATTATTAAAATATTATTTTTCGTAATTTTTAAATTTTTTTTATAAAAAAGAGTGTCTTTCCTTACATATGACACGGCTAATGATATAATTACCAGTATTGAAATCATAGAAAAACTTCTTTTTTCAGAGACTGATTTTTGGCACGACAACTACCTCAAATGACTGGGAACATTTTTATCTAGTGGCCATTTTCTTGAAACGGCTGTTTATTTTCCGTTGAAGGATATGATTAGTATTTGTTTTAGAAGCCATATCGGATTAGTAATTCTGGATTAAACGGGACGTTGTGCCAATTAAGTAAACTCTCCTACCCTAGAAGGTTCAATATGTTTTCTCTACTCCCTTTGGCCAAGTCCTCCTTGAACTTGACCAGCGCATTTTCCCAGTCCCATTTCGTATGAGTAGTTGGAGATTTTCCGGTAGCCTAGCTGGGTTCGTTTCGAGGACCCTTGTGCACTAGAGGATGCTTTTCGTTGCTCGAGAAGACATAACGGCACTGACTGCACGACACCATGACGCAGCCACAAGGGCAGATTGGACAGTTATTGCATTCTGGGTAAGATTAATTGATATGGGGCCGGGAAGCAGGCATAGCACGAGTCTGCCTGAACTGTACTCGCGCCTAACTATGTCTCAGACAGTTAGGGATGAGCGGTGATTAACCGATTGAACAGAGAACCAATCCCCTTCTCTATAATAGCCATTGAGTAATAGAGACTCTCATTATTAAATAGCTCGAGAGGGAATTGCTCTTGTTGATATTGACTTGCATCTGGAGATTTCAAATAACGCCACCCCAGATACAATTCAAGTCTATTGGCAATAAATAAAAGTGTGACCACAAACAAATTAATTAAAATTTCAGTTCTCTAATTTATTTAAATTTCTGCAATTTTTTGCTAATTGATAATGAATATTAATAATGACAATTAATAAGGAATGGTCATAATTTTGTTCTTCCTCTATGTTTAGTTCCAGAAAGAATACTTGACGAATTAGTTTTTTATGAATTATAACTTTATGAGTGTCTCGATTTTATGGGACATGATGGGACGAATTCATACCTTACGGGTATACCTTATGGCTATTAAGGTATTCACAACCCCTGCGAGGGTACCCTCTTTGAAATATGGCCTCCAGGTCACAGAATATACATATTCCGTCCTGAACACCCTTCTTTTTTTCCTTTTACAGTCGCGTAGGTGAATATAAGAACATTTATGTGGTATACACAAGCGACTAACCATTTCGTAGCTTTCATATTATTTATAACTGTCCTTTATTCCATTCTTAAAAATTTGAGATTCCGACATTCACTCCCATACGGTTTTCTCAAATTGAGGCAAACTTTGAAATATATGAGCTTTATAGGATTTGTATTCTGAAGTGAATTAAAATTGATTTGAGTTTAAAAATGCACACTACCGGTCAGAATTGTGGAACCACCTGTTTTTCAATAATTGCTTAAATTATGCGAGTGGAAAAATTTTTTCTCTCAATTAAATTCAAAGCTATCAAAATGTATTATAAAATGAGCCTAGCATGAAATTCGTTTTGTTGAATTTTGAAGAAGTTATTGCAGAAATAGTCAAGGTTTCAATGCATTCTTAAATTTTGAATAACTTTCGAATTAATCAACATTTTTTTATTTTCTTGGACTCAGTTTAAAGCTAAATTTTTAAAAAATCGAACCAAATTGTTGGCATTAATGTGTAATTTTTTTCTTACATACTGCACGAGGTTAAAGTTCAAAAAAAAAAGTTGGAAAAATTCCAATATTGCTTTTGCTGAGAAAAACATTTTTATAAGATATATAGAACATATAATCATGAATTTTCTATAGACTTCCTTAAAAATATATATTTATATAATCTTTAATATGTTTTATCTACAGATGAAACGTTTTCAAATTTTCCCAACTTTTTTGTTAAAATTTTAACACTTTGCATTATGCAAGGAAAAGTTTATACATTTATAATGACATGTCACAGCGATTTTGTAGAATCTTAGCTTTAAACTGAGCTCAAGAACATTAAAAAATGTTGATTATTTCGGAAGTTATTTAAAATTTAAGAAAACATTTAAATTTGGACTTTTTTGCAATAACTTCTTCAAAATTCAACAAAACGACTTCATTCTGGACTGATTTTACAGGTAATTTTGATGGCTTTCAATTAATCAAGAGTAAACATTTCATCACACACAGAATTAAAATTAAGATAATTTAAGCAATCATCGAAAAACAGGTGATCCCACAATTTTGGTCGGTAGTGTATATTTCTTGATAATTATAATGAATAATAATTGAACCATTGTGGCCTATTAAATTTTGACAAATTGGTTAAGAGATAATCGAATTTGAGGACATAATATATTAGTGAAGCACGCTACTAGCAAGGACTCAGTGTTGAGAGCAGAAGAAGGGAATTGGAATGAGAAAAGCCTCTGTAAATCTCACTTTGTGAAAATACGGTCTCTATTCGAAACGGCAATGCGTTGGATGTTGAGGATTTTCATATCACGTGAACGCCACGAAAGTCGTACTCTTGGTTGAAGATAAAAAATGTCAATTTTCAATTATCGTTGTGGACTCGCCACCCGTCCTGGTACAGTTAATGGAATTTTTGAAAAGGAGATTATGTCGCGTAGTAACAATTCGATAAAGCATTTCATACATTTTTAATGTGTACAAACGAGACTGTTGATGCGCTAGTTGGTTTTATCTCAATTCAGATGGAAGAATATATTTTTACCACTGTAGCTTACAATATACACGTGGCTAAATAAGCATAAAATTAATTGGGTAAACCATTATCTACTTTCTTGAGCACTTAAAAAAATCAATTTGTTGACACAGTTAAGGTAGTTTTCATCCACGAAAATTAGACCTCAGGCAAAAATAGATAATTTTTTTTCAGGAATAGTAATATTATTATTGAAGGGCTATTTTGAAAGAGAAAAGATTATTTTACAAGAAAAAAATTTGAAACACAGAAAATTAATTTTATTTTTAACCCAACTTTTTTTCTTCTCGCTTCTTACCAAATTTTAAAAAATTTTGCGATTCTAATAGATCATGAATCATTTTTTCAGAGAAAAGATTTCCCACAACTTCACCGTTTCTGATTTTTAAAAATAAATTCTTTAATGGCTGAAACCAATAAAAAAACATTTTCCAAAACCAAATTTTTATAAGCAAATTGTTGAATTTGCTACTACTTTATTCATTTTCGAAAAGTGGAAATGGTTAAGTTTTAGGGGATCATTTTCTTGAAAAAGTGATTTGTAATTTATTAAAATCGCATAATTTTTTTAAATTTGATAAGAAGCGATAAGAAAAAAAGTTGGGACAAAAATAAAATTTATTAATAAAATTATTTTTCTGTATTTCAAATTTTTTTCATGGAAATGAATCTTTTCTCTCCCAAAATAGCCCTTCAATAATACTATTGCTATGTTTTTAAGTAAAATTATCTATTTTTGCCTGAGGTCTAATTTTCGTGGATCAACTACCTTAAACAATGTAATACATTCTTTGCGGATGTTTGGCTCCGAGAAAAAATTAACTTTTCACGTAATTTGTCATTTTTTTTGGATTATACACGGAGAAAAATATTTGGTTCAAATTACCAAACTATTTGGAAACGTGTAATAAAATTCTAAAGCGATGTACTTTTTTCTAATAAATCACATTTATTAGGATTTATATTATAGAATACGCTAAATTACCGATAAAAATTCTCTCCTAGATTGTCAAATAAATTGAAATATTCACAGATCTAACCATCTAGATGGGAATTTTTATCGATAATCAATGTGTATTGTTAGAAAAAAGTAGGTCACTTTAGAATTTTATCACGCGTTTCCCAATAGTTGGTAATATTAGACAAATATTTTTCTCCGTGTGCAACTCGAAATTATTTACAGTACCGGTCAGAATTTTCCGGCCACCTGATTTTCGATAATTGCTTAAATTATCCTAATCTCAATTATATAAGTGAAAAAATTTGTTCTCTTGATTAAATTTAAAGCTATCAAAATTCTTTATAAAATGAACCCAGCATTAATTCGTTAAGTTAAATTTTGAAGAAGTTATTGCAGAAATAGTCAAGATTTCAATGCTTTCTTAAATTTTAAATAACTTTCGAAGTAATCAACATTTTTTAATGTTCTTGGCCTCATTTTAGAGCTAAGATTCTACAAAATCGCATTAGATTCATAAATCTATAAATTTTTTCTTGCATAATGCAAGGAGTTAAAATTGTAACAAAAAAGTAGGGAAATTTCGAAAACATTTCATCTGTAGGTAAATCATAATAAAGATCATATGAATATATATTTTAAGGGGATTCGATACAAAATTCATGATTATATGTTTGATATATCTTATAAAAATGTTTTTCTCAGCAAAAGCAATATTGGAATTTTTCCAACTTTTTTTTTTGAACTTTAACCTCGTGCAGTATGTAAGAAAAAAATTACACATCAATTCCAAGAATTTTGATCGATTTTGTAGAAATTTAGCTTTAAGATTAGTCGAATAACATTGAAAAATGTTGATTATTTCGGAAGTTATTTAAAATTTAAGAAAACATTTAAATCTTGACTATTTCTGCAATAACTTCTTCAAAATTTAACAAAACGAATTCATGCCGGGCTCATTTTATGAAGAATTTTAATAGCTTCAAATTTAATTAAGAGAACAAACTTTTTCACTTACATCATTTAAATTAGGAAAATTTAAGCAATTATCGAAAAACAGGTGGCCGGACAATTCTGACCGGTACTGTACTTACTTACTTGGAAAAAGTAAGTTTTCCAATTAAATATTATTGTAAATTATTTCAATTAATTAGTTTGAGTCTGAAATTTTTGTCACTGCCTACATGATTGGAGGATCACCAACCAGAAGTAATTGCCGATTTCACATATAGACGTCTTTGGCCATCTTTTTGAATGACTCCTGTCGATCTCATAATTTTTTTCTTCTGGCATTTGTTAGCTGTCACTTTTAACTTGATTCACAAAAAAATTGGGCGTAATTTCGTTTACAGTTGTTGGTTTGGCATCAACTTTAAGATGGAGTGTAAAAACGAGCATTTTCGACATATTTTTCTTTTTTATTTCCGTAAAGGAAAGAATGCAGCACAGGCTGCTAAAATGTCACGTAATGTGTATGGCGAGGGAGCCTTAAAAGACAGACAGTGTCGAAATTTCTTTGATAAATTCCGTTCTGGAGATTTTTCATTCAAAGATGAGCAATGTTCAGATCGGCCAAATGAAGTTGATGATGACCAAATTAAAGTCATAATCGAAGAGAATCGTCATGTAATTGTGCGAGAGATTAAAGAAATATTAAAATTATCAAAATCAACAATCGAATGTAATATACTTGTACACTACCGGTCAGAATTGTGGGACCACCGGTTTTTCGATGATTGCTTAAAGTATCTTAACTTCAATTCTGTGAATGATGAAATTTGTACTCTTAATAATGTGAAAGCCATCAAATTTATCTTTAAAATTAGTCTGGAATGAAGTCGTTTTGTTACATTTTGAAGAAGTTATTTAAAAAAAAGTCAAAATTTCAATGTTTTCTTAAATTTTAAATAACTCTCGAAATAATCAACATATTTTTATTTTCTTGAGCTCAATTTAAAGCTAAGATTCTACAGAATCGCTGTGAATTGTTATTATAAATGTATAATTTTTTTCTTGCATAATGCAAAGAGTTGAAATTGTAACAAAAAAGTAGGGATATTTTGAAAACATTTTATCTGTAGGTAAATCATAATAAAGATCATATGAACATATATTTTAAGGGAATTCTATTTAAAATTCATGATTATATGTTTTATATATCTTATAAAAATGTTTTTCTCAGCAAAAGCATTATTCGAATTTTTCAAACTTTTTTATTTAAACTTTAATCTTGAGCAGTATGTAAGAAAATGTTGATTATTTCGGAAGTTATTTAAAATTTAAGAAAACATTGAAATTTGGACTTTTTTTGCAATAAGTTGTTCAAAATTTAACGAAACGACTCCATTCCAGACTAATTTTAAAGATAAGTTTGATGGTTTTCACATTATTAAGAGTACAAATTTCATCAGTCACAAAATTGAAATTAAGATACTTTAAGCAATCATCGAAAAACAGGTGGTCCCACAATTCTGACCGGTAGTTTACAGCGTCTTGGACGGGTTAAAAAACTTGATATTTGGATTCTACATGAATGGAAGGAAATTCATTTATTAATAACAAAACGCATCAACGCTTGTGACTTGCATCCTAAACGCAATGAATTCGATTCTTTTTTTAAACGAATTATTACTGGTGATGGAAAATGTTGTGTTGTTTAGAACAACGTCGTTTGAAAAGGATCATGGTCCAAACGTGATGAACCACCAGAAACAACATCGAAAGCTAAAATACATCAATAAAAGATTAAAATGTCTGTTTGGTGGGATTGGAAAGGTGTGGTATTTTTTGAGCTGCTTCCAAGGAACCAAACGATTAATTCGGATATCTACTCTCGTCAGCAGAACAAATTGAACGCAGGGGTCAAAGAAAAACGACCAGAATTGGTCAATCGTAAAGGTGTAATCAATATCAAGCGCGGAAAAGTGTATTTTAACTCGAGAGCGTTAAGGTAGTTGATCCACGAAAATTAGACCTCAGGCAAAAATAGATAATTTTGCTTTCAAGAATAGCAATATTATTATTGAAGGGCTATTTTGGAAGAGAAAAGATTAATTTCCATGTAAAAAAATTGAAATGCAGAAAAATAATTTTATTAATAAATTTAATTTTTGCCCCAAGTTTTTTCTTATCGCTTCTTACCAAATTTTAATAAGTTGTGCGATTTTAATAAATTACAAATCACTTTTTCAAGAAAAAGATCCCCTACAACTTAACCATTTCCAATTTTCGAATATGAATAAATTATTATCAAATTCAATAATATTTTTATAAAAATTTGGTTTTGGAAAATGTTTTTTTAATGGTTTCAGCCATTAAAAAATTTATTATTAAAAATCAGAAACGGTGAAGTTGTGGGAAATCTTCTTTCTGAAAAAATGATTCATGATTTATTAGAATAGCATAATTTTTTAAAATTTGGTAAGAAGCGATACAAAAAAAAGTTGGGTCAAAAATAAAATTTATGAATAAAATTTTTTTCTTGTAAAATAATCTTTTCTCTTTCAAAATAGCCCTTCAATAATAATATTGCTATTCTTGAAAGCATAATTATCTATTTTTGCCTGAGATCTAATTTTAGTGGATGAAAACTACCTTAAGGGGGTAGTTTCATGTAAATGCCTAAATTTGAAGTTTATTTCTGTAATTTTTTTTTACAAGATAATAAAATGCAATCATTCAAATTTTTTGATATGTTTTTATTGATGTCTTATATAACATAAAAATTTTTTTGGACTGCATAGCGAAAGTTAGCCGAGTCGGTGTCTTTTTTCGTGCTGAAAGTCTATTTCCCCGCACTAGTGCGGTAAAATTTTAAGTTTGTTTTAATTTTCTGCACACTTAAAATTTAATCGCATTAGTACAGGAAAATCAACTTTCCGGACGCAAAATGACACCGACAAGGCTAACTTTCGGTGTACGGTGGTCAAGAATTTATTTTCTGTCTTAATTTTCATAATTATCCAATAAATGCTGATTAAAAAATTGATGTAGATACTTAGTTGCTGATATATTCTTTCTTTATTCTGACTCATTTTGCCTTCCTGTTGTTTAATTTTATCGCGGGAATACGTAATCAAGTTATAGAGATTAGCCATTTCAACTGAACTCATAAATGCTTACTTATTTTGGTATGCAAAATCTAGTGATGCATATGCACAAGTAAAAGAACCGCATAAACCTAAAATCATATAAATTATACATTTTGAAGATTAATGAAGTTTAGGTTTTCTATTTGAAGCAACTGAACATTTGCAGGGGTTCTTGGTAGTTTGTCAGAAGAGTTTTTCTAATAACGAGGAAGCTTTCGTACCAAGTCGGTAAACAAATAGCTAGTAAGAACATCAAGAATAAAACAAATGGCATTCTCAGAAAGAAGGGCTTGTGGCACGCGCCAATGCGATCAGTCAGTCAGGGTCGTCCATGTTTCAGCTGGACTGAATTAATAGACTTAAAGACGGATTATCTTCGACTTGGACGGCAAGAAGTGTCTTACATTTCATGGAAGGATAATTAAATTTTTCTTTTAGAACAAATAAAAATATTCTTTTTGGAAATAGTCTTCTTAGATGTATAGTGAACATCATTCATACAATATATATAATGTTTTATTTATAGCGCCTTGTGAAATCAAAAATATTATTATTATGAAAAAAATGTGTAAATTACGAAAAATATTATTTTTGATTTTCAGAATTTTGAATCTTTCTGTGGAAAAAGAGACGCCTTCGAATGTTTGTTTGCAATTAAATTTTTTCCTACTCACGCTACGTGATAATTTTTTTTAAATGGACGAATTTTAATTAATCTCGGCTTATTTTTTTAGGAAAAAACAACTTAGCCGTTTCCAATTTTAAAAATAAGTAAATAATTTACAAATAAAGTAAAGATAAGGTTTTAAAGAAATAGAGATAATTTTTTTTGTTTTTTTATGTTGTAAATATTGATTATATAGCCGCCTGAAGTTACTCTTACTCAAATCTGGTCAACGTGATATCTCAACCATGGAGTATATGAAAAAAAAATTTTTCTAGATTAATAAAAATTACACTTGTCGCTATCGTATGAAACTCAATTAAAATGTCATATTTACTTAATTTTATAAAAAAAGCCTCTTACCCTTTAAAATAATAGTTTCTATAGCATTTCTACGTATATTTACTACAAGAATCTGTAGTTTTTAGAAAATCGATTACTTGAAAAAAAAAGTCATTGAAAAAAACATTCGCGCCAAAAATTCGAGCCTGTTTTCAACGATGGTTTGCGAAAAAACTACAAATAGTCCAAGGAACAGGGAATTTGTTATGAATGATTTATGACATTATTTATTTCAGAAAACGAACTGCGCCATCAGAAGAAAGGTTAGTCATGGAGTAATTGTGTCATGTTTTGGATAACGAAATATGATTTATAAATTTTTTATTAACATTTAAGACCAAAAAATCGCACTTTTTTTAATTTTTTGTTTATAAAATTAAAGGTAATTATCCAATCTCAATGACATCAATTGGAAAGTTGTCGACAGTTGAATTGCAAATAAAATGAGCTGTCGTTTGATCTGATTGGATAATTAGAAGCGGAGAAAATTGGGAAAAACCGGGAAATTTAGCTTTTGTTAAACAAATTAATATCTCAGTTAATTTTTAACTTTTTAGGTTGAGGTTTGGTGGAAAAGTAGTAGACTTTATGCTCTTTAGATGTATAAAAAACGGACACTTTATAATAATACGTTTCCGCGCTATTGACACTTTAATTTATTTAATGCGTTAATTGCAAAATGTCTGCTTGCCGCAGAGGTGATCCGATTTTTATTTTGAAAACGGCTTTTAAAAATATAAATCAAGCACAACAGAATGTCAATCTTGGTTTTTCGTTAAAATGTTGCAAAGTTTATTAAAAAAAGGTCCAAACATGGCTCCAAACGCCTGAACGCAGCAAAGTGACTGTAGTGGGAGAAAATTTTACAATTAATCGCATTAAATAAATTAAAGTGTCAGTAGCGCGGAAAGGTATTATCTTAAAGTGTCCGTTTTTTTTATAAATTTGAAGAGCATAAAGTCTGCTACTTTTCCACCAAACCTCAACCTAAAAAGTCGAAAATTAACTGAGATATTAATTTGTTTAACAAAAGCTAAATTTTCTCCGCTTCTAATTATCCAATCGGATCAAACGACAGTTCATTTTGTTCGCAATTCAACTGTCGACAACTTTCCAATTGATGTCATTGAGATTGGATAATTACCTTTAATTTTATAAACAAAAAATTAAAAAAAGTGCGATTTTTTGGTCTTAAATGTTAATAAAAAACAAATTCCCTGTTGCTTGGACTAAAATGATATTGAAGAACGGTTTTCGTATTTTATTAACAGACTCCCAGATTTAAAAAAAATTACGTCAAAACAATTGTTTTTTTAAAATCGCAACCTTGGAGCGTCCCTGACCGCACCACCGCAAAAACGTCACAGTCGACTTTGTGGCACGATTTCGCCATTTCGGTTTCTTGAAACAAAAAAACGATAAAATGTCTTTAATTGCTATCACGTTTTCTAGGTCAGAACACAATCTTTTTGGAAAATATCCAAATCTTTTAAAATGGCAGACTTCTTAACAGAAAAAAAAAAATTTCGACCGCTTTTTTCAAGCTGAAAAGGGCTGTAAAATTAAGTAAAAAAACTTTTTAAAAAAAACGCGCATTTCAGGGAATTTCAAATGATGAAATAAAACATGATTGGAGAAACTTACGATTTAATCGGCTATGCCAGGGCACATTTCTAGTAACATCTAAATTCAAAATAGGCAAAAAAAAAAATCTATCTTTGCAACATCGAAGGTATATAGACGACCACCTTAAATACAAATTATTTAATTCTTTATAATTCTTATTCTTATTTATAAGATTTCTAGATTTATTTCTTGATTTCTACTTTTCAAGTAGTTAGTTTCATCTGGATTTTTTAATGAATCTCAATACTGGCCTGAGAAACAGGAATTTGTAAATCGAATTAAAAAACTTATATATTCAATAATTTAGTAGTAACAATAATGCAGGTAGGCGTTGACGATGTTCCCAAGAGGTTCAGTTCATTACGTTCATGAATAAATAATTGAGAGAATCGAGAGGCGATCGGTGGCACATCAGTTAGGGTTCATCCGAAAGTGATTATTCGTCTGTTCATGTCGTGTTCTTTCGCGAAATCGACCCCAAAGGACTACAGACTTTAAGACTATCGCCATATATCTTCTTAACTGCATCATTGATGATTAGATTTGTAAGACTTTGCCAATACCTCTTCATCGTCTGCAACCTTTTTCTGAGCTAAATCTATCTATTTTAATTCCAAGTGATTCTTGAAAAGTTAAGAAGATTTTATATCCTATGATATATATGATAATGTAACAAATTCAATAAACGTTGCATATACAAAGTGGCTAAAACGTTTGGAAACGGTTAAATATTTCTAAAACAATGCTTTTTACAAAAACTGATCCATACAAAATTTGTAGGGTTGTAAGAAATCAGACCTGGAACGATAAAATATACTGGAACGATAGTATACTTAATTTTAGACCCGGATTTTATGTTAGGACCTCCGTGAATTCAGTAGAATTTCGGAAATGTTTTAAAATAATTTTTTACAGCAACACGATAAGACCCAATAGACCCAAAAAAAAATTTCGGAACATCGCATCTAAATGAAAAAAATTCTGTTGAACACAAATATTCTGTCGTTTGACGATTTTTGGAATACTTTGAATATGCATTTTCTGTGACATATTGCCAAATTAATCAAATTTTGGTAATTTTAACAAAATGTTTTGTTGCATAATTTTTTTTCTTAGTGTGGCCCTCACAGGGGCTTCCAGTATTTGCCCCTACAGTTTGGCACAATAAAGTTTCTAAGTCCAATCATCAAACATGAAAAAAAAAACAAAGACTAAAAAATAATCAAGGAAATCGAACCATGCTACTTTATGTCGTTTGTATTTTTTAAATTTAAACTTATATTTTTGGTTGATGACTCTTAGACAGTGGACTTAGCCAGGTCCTACAATGGGCCACTGTACTCTCTAAATTTGAATCAGTCAAAATCTACTGATCATCAGTGAAATTTGACTGATTCAAATAGCTAAAAAGAGGTTACTGTAAATCAGTCAAATTTCACTGATTATTTCAGTGAAAATTGACTGATTTGACAGTAAGAAATATTTTTTTCACTGATGAATCAGTGAAAATTAACTGATTTAACAGTGAAAAATATGTTTTCACTAATGAATAAGTAAAAAGGCAAATCACTGATTCAATCAGTGAAAATTTGACTGATTCAGATTTAGAGAGTACTGGCCCTATATGAGGAAATCCCACGTAGGGCCTTTGAAGGGTACATATAGTTTTTTTGGGGCCTTTCATGGTATATATATACGTATACATACGTATATATAGGACCATTATTGTAAAGGGAAAGATCGATGGATAAATCAGTCTAAAATCATGATTTTTTAAAATTAAAAATCTGTAGATGGTGTTTAAATAAACGTAGCTTTATTCTGCTTAACGCAGTGTAACTGTCGATAGAATTTTTTTGTTATGTATATTGGGTTCTCCCAGAAGTAACTGCCGATTTTTTCATACAAATTAAACACATTATTTTAACTACAAGATAAGAACTTTAATTTAATCACCAGTGATGATTCGTTTAAAAAAAGGATCGATTTCATTGCGTTTAAGATGCAAATCACAAGCGTTGATGCGTTTTGTTAAATGAATTTCTTCCAATTCATGTAGAATCCAAATATCAAGTATTTTAACGAGTTCAAAACGTTGTATATGACGGTCGATTGTTGATTTTAGTATTTTTTAAATTTCTTCAATCTCTCGCACAGTTACATAATGATCCGATTCGATTATGGCTTTGATTTGGTCATCATCAACTTCATTTGGCCGATCTGATCGTTGCTCATCTTTGAATGAAAAATCCCCAGAATGGAATTTATCAAACCAATTTCGACACTGTCTGTCTTTTAAGGCTTCCTCGCCATATATATCACGTGACATTTCTTTTACGGAAATAAAAAAGCAAATTATGATGAGAATGCTCGTTTTTACACTCCATCTTAAAGTTGATGCCAAATTAACAACTGTAAACGAAATTACGCGGTATTTGTTTCTAAAGCAAGCTAAAAGTAAGAGCTAACAAATTCCAAAAGGAAAAAATCATAACATTGACAGAAGTCATTCAAAAAGATGGTCAGAGACATCTATATGTGAAATCGGCAATTACTTCTGGGACAACCCAATAACATAAGCTTCTTAAACGATACAATATATATATATATATATATATACTTTATATATGTACTGATGTACTTTAGTTTGACTCACTCGCTGATAACACTGTTCAATTCTTAACTTCTCTATCACTCTATCTCTATCATCACTCAGACGGTTAACTTTACTGGAGTGTGGCGTTTCAAGAATCTAAGTTTGTCATGCGTTAATCTTAAATTATACTGTTAAACGACCTTTGATTTATAAGTGAAGAGTAATTAAAATCACATAATGAAATCTGGCCGATCCTGGCTTTTACCAACTTTTTTTTTTATTTATTTTTTTCAAAATTTATTACTGTTTGCTTATTTATTTCTTCAATGCGCTGGTGAACCAGAGCTTCAGTTAGTCAATGTGGTGAGTTGAGGACTATTTTAAATTATTCTCTGCACTTGTAAAATTAATTGGTAATTGATTATATTTTATTTAATGAATAGGTGTTTAGACATGGTGACCGAGCACCTGATTTTGAAATTGGTGAAGGTTTTCCAAATGATCCTAATATAAATAATACATTCTTTCCTATGAGATCAGGCGGGATGACAAACGTAAGTCATATTTCATAACCTCAAAAAAATGTGTTGTGGGCAAGTATGTTAACAACTGTTTGTATTTATTCGATACGTTGTATATGGGAGTTTTTGGAGTCGCTGATGACAAATTAGAAAGTACAAAATTCTAAATTGTAATTACAATATGGTGGATGTATTTGTTGGTAACTTAAAAAAAACCGCAGTTGAGTAAAATGAGCATCGGGCGTATTATTTTAACTGGCAATGGTATGTTTCTCTTAAATAAAAAAGAATTCTTACCTTGAGTCTGACATTTGTCATCCGATACATACGTACGAGTACATGCATACACAGTATTCAAATACATTCACACCATTCAATCGTATCCAATAATATTTTTAATCACAAATACACTTAAACATATAACTTATTTAAATTCGTGAAATATGTAAAATGGCTAATATTTAGATGGTAATATCGTTGAGTGAAGGTAATATGTATGGGCCGAACAAAATTTGAAAGCGTGCATCTTGCATGTGCCAGGAGGAATCGAACTTCCGAATATACATGCCTTTCTGGGGACTTACTGTGATAAATGCACCAAGCCAACATCGCTTACAGCATTTCAAACAATTTTCGGTATATTTCACTTTAGTTTAGCAGTTGTATTAATTAAATTAAATTAGGACTTAAGGTGACATCTATTATGTTTAATTGCAAAAACTTTCGTGAATCGACAATCTTAGATGGTAAATTAGATGGTAAAAAAGTTTCTAAATTATTTTTGTGACATCCTAATTTTTTATTCTATCACCACTAGATGTTGAAGGATGAATTTTTTTGTTAAAACAAAAACATTGATCCACTAGACCACCACTAGATGTGACAAAAATAATTTAGAAACTTTTAGGTAATTTACCATCTAAGATTGTCGATTCACGAAAGTGTTTGCAATTAAACCTACTCGGAGAAAAATGGAGATCAGAGAAATATGGGTGATTACTGGAAAATAGGAACAATTATTAGATTACAGAAGAGAGTGTTACACTGTTTGGGAATCAGTCTTGTGCTTTCAAATACTCTCTTCTCTTTTATAGTAATCATTCTTAATTCTCAGTAATCGTTCGTATTCTCCTGATCTCCATTTTTCTCCGTGTAATAGATGTCACCTTAAGTCCTAATTTCATTTAATTAAACATATAACCTTACATATATAAACCTAATAACTACAATTTCGAGACTGGTTTTTTATAATTATACTACGAGTAATAATATATATATTTAGAAACTTTTAATGCACGCTTTCAAACTTCACACTACACTTCTGAATTTTACTCAAATTTGATTCATTTTTGAAAATTTAATACATCACAAATAATTACAGTGATACTAAATAACTTCTAATTTGTCCTTATGTCCCAAATTTGATCGGAAGTTGAGTAAAGTCAATTCAACTATTTTTCTTCGTGTGACTTTGTACGTGAAGTTCGCTTTTTGCGCAACGAAATATGTAAACAAAATGGCAGTCTCCTGATGATCTTAAAAAGTATATTTTTCGGTGCGCAAAAGCAAACTTTCTGTACAGTGTTGAGAGAACACAATCGACACAGCAGCTGTAAATAAATCTAAATTAAATGGATGAAGTGAACGTTATTTCATTTGTGCAGGAAGGTAAAAAAAGAGCTTACTTGTTAGGGAAAAATCTTCGAAAACAATATGATCAATTTCTTGGTTCTACATATTTATCTGAAAATATAAAGGCACGTAGCACGGATTCAGATAGAACAAAAATGAGTTTGCAGCTAGTTCTAGCTGCTCTATATCCTCCAAATGACCTTCAGAGATGGAACCCTGCTCTCAATTGGCAGCCAATACCATTTACATATGAAAAGAAGAGTAAAGATTGGTTATTATGGCCCACAACGTGTCCCAAGTATGCATGCTAAGACAATTACTTTCATTTAATTACTTCATTCCAGAAAATAACTAGATTGTGACATTAAGGCCATGGATCAATCAGTACAGCTGACTAAATAAATAAAATCAGTTAAATTAGTTTCCCCCAAGATTTTTCCACTATAACGCATTTTTAGCTGAAACTTTAGGACATAATAAAGGACATACTAGCGAATGGCTGTAGACTTCAATTAGTTCTAAAAAATCAAAAAAATTAATTCCTGTTTTACTGACACTAGCATTTTTGTGATTCTTTGAAACTAATTAAAGTCTACAGCCATCCACTAATATGTCCTTTATTATGTACACTGTTAGAAATTTTTGGAAATTCACAAAATTTTTATGTCACAGAGGTAACGTAAAATTTGATGATATTTATAATGTTTTCGGGTAAAGGTATCTTAAAATTGCGAAAAATGTACTGAATTTTCTGAAATTTTTCGTAATATTATAAAACTTGACTGAATTTTCATAAAATTTATCATAAAATTACGAAACTGTAACAAAATTTTCAGTTATATGTAACTGCATAAAACTTCAGTTACCCAAAACGTTTAAATATTCCTGTTACAAGTTTCAGAATTTCCAGATACAAGTATTAGAATATTCAACACTCTGTAATTGAAATTTAAGCAATTATCTCTCAAATTTACTAAAAAGTAACTGGATTTTCTGAAATTCTATCCTACGTTAGGAAACTGTAACTCAATAAAATTCCTGTCATGTGTTTCGGGAAATTACGGTAGAAATTTCTAACAGTGCAGACTGTACATTTTTATCAAAATTATTTTATTGCACACGGAAAAAATTAATATATGTTTTATTTTAGAATTTTAATCCTAAGAAATCGTAGGAATATAGGGAAAATCGAGGTGCAATGGTAATTATTCCTATAGCGGACAGAAAATGTTTGCAGTTAAAATTGTAAACTTGGGTTTCTTGGTGTATATTCACAGAAAAAACCGGAGTGTTAATAAGAATGGATTTTCGGGGTCCAATGGACCTGCAACAGAAAAGAAATGCTTTAGTGTAGAATTCAGACATTTAAAAAAAGTCTTAAAAAGAACCAGGATTTTTCTTTCAAAAGACAGTGTACTAAAGTTTGAGTTAGAAAAATTCATTATTGTCGAAAAATCTTGGGGAAACTGAATTTATTGATTTAGTCACACGGGGGAAATTCATTTGTAAAAATTTAATCAAAAGTTGAGTAAAGCTGCGACATGGTTGCTTTTGGTAAAAGTTTAAAATTTTTTGCGTATTCATTCAATAACGAATTACAAAGTTTAATCAACTATTTTGGAGTTAACTCAACTGTTGAACTAAACTTTATAATTCGTTATTGAATAAATAAGAAAAAAAATTTTAATCTTTACCAAAAGCCACTATGTCCCACCTTTATTCAACTTTTGATTAAATTTTCACAAATGAATTTTCCCCGTGCAGCTGTACTGGTTGATCCATGGCCTTAACACATCTTTTGTCACATATTTTTAACCTCCAATTTGTAGATATATCAAGGAATATGAGAGGGTACAAAAAACACCTGAAGTGGCTGCCAGGATATCGCAATTAAATGATTTAATGGACAAGCTCTCAAACTTGACAGGAAAAAATATATCCAGTGTTAGAGATATACTTATGTTACACAACACCCTTGAAACTGAATCTTTGATGAATCTACCAATTCCCGAATGGGGAAGAGAATATTTAGCCAATGGCAAATTAGCAGAAGTTGGTATTTTTCAAGTGGAATTGAGGAATTACAATACACTCCTCAAGAGGTTAAACGGAGGTACATTATTTTTATTCCCAGATATATTATTACACTGATAGAAATGGTTAGGCTGATTTAACCATACAATTGTAGGTTAAAAATTTACGGGTATATTTACAATATAATACGCGGAACCATACGTAATTTGAAGCACGGCAATTAAAATATAACAAATGCTTTTTTTCGAGTCAGAAACATAAATTGGATGAGAAAACAATTAAATATTACTGGTACAATTAATAACTATATTTGCGATACAAAACTGCAATAGTTAGTAGTTACTGCCGTATGAAATATTTAATTCTCTTAAATGTTTGTTTCCTCGAGCACTCTCTAAAAAGTGTATTTTGGCAATACCACTGGATGGTTAATTCACTCGAGATGGTTTCCTTCGTTTCCAAATTCATATTGGTTTGATATTGTATTTGATATAGTTGAAAACATTAAAAATATTTATTTAAGTGAGATATAAATAAAAGAATTCTAATGTATTATATTAACTGGATATCATCTAAAGAGTCTTTCGCTTTAAATTAGGTGTACAGTTCTTTTTGAGATTTTGTGATAGTCTATAAGGTAAAAGCACCAATAGTCGGACAGTACCCAATAGCCGGACAGAGCCATGAATTTTTCTCAAAATTTGAGATTTATGAATCACTTATCGCTATTTTGGTGTACCGTATACAAACCTCGAAACGTACACTTTAAAAAAGTGAAAAATTTGTTGAATTAGAAATGAAAACTTCGCCAAGAAAAAAAAATTTCTCTATTGAAGCACAAGGCTGGTGGAAATGTAGCGAAATCTGCTCTATAAACTAACTGACGCGTTGTCTTTGTTAAGCAAATAACATTTACATTCACCTTCATTTGTCATTTTAATACGTGTTACACGGAGATACTTTTTGTATCAATTTTTACTATAGTATTTTTAAATTTAGGGAAAATCGTATCACTTTGAGAATTTTTGTTAGTGAAAATACTAAACTTTATAATAATGATATGAAACTTTAGTATGAACTACAGTAAAATTTGCTATGAACTATGCTGAAGTTTCATATCATTATTATAAAGTTTAATATTTTTACTAACAAAAATTCTCAGTGATACGTTTTTCCCTAAATTGAAAAATACTATAGTAAAAATTGATATAAAAAGTTTCTCCATGTAGACTAAAGTCAAATGCTTTATATAAACCATAATATTTTTCAAAATTAAAAAACACTTTCCTTTAATTAAATATTTTAAATCCGGTTATTAGGTCAATGAATATTCGTTTTGCCTAATCACCGAACGCGTGTCCGGCGTTACATTGCACTGCTTTTTGAGGAAGAAACAGGAAGAGACAGAGAAGAAAGAAGCTACACTTGAAAAGAAAAACAAGAACAGAAAGAGAAAAAAGAAGCTGCATTAAAGAAAAAACAGGAACAGCAAGAAAAAAGAGAAGCCACGTTAAAGAAAAATCAAAAGCAGAATGAGAAGAAAAAATCTTTGAAAAGAAAGAAAGAGGAATAAAACGAAAAACCAGCACAAAAAAAACGAAGAAGCAGAAGTGTTAAATAAATATTTTATTATGTAAATGTAAAGCAAAGTTCATAGAAAAAAAATTGGCAAAATAAATTAAACTTATTCAATAGACCTCAAAAGAATGAAGTTCATTAACAATTCTATTTGTAAAATCTTTTCAATATTTTTTTTTATAAGTGTAGACCTAAAAAATGTTTCTGTAAATATTTCCCAGTGTTTATTATCCTTGAAAAATATCAAATCCATATCAATCAAATTATAATATTCTCTTGTCCGAGTATTGGTGCAGCGCTGTCCGGCTATTGGATCAATTCACTTTTCCCGTCCGACGATTGGCTCCAGAGCATTATTTAATGAAGAGAATTATTAAAATGGATTATTCAGATTTAACACAACTCTGGACTTTTTGTTATAGTAGGGAGGACACATACATCAAAATAATCGTGGCAATTCTTGATTCCGCATCACATTTAGAACGATTAATACAAAAAATTGAATGACATTTTCTTAGACGTCCGGTTATTGGTGCTTTTCCTTAATTTAATTGGTGGAAAAAAATTAACTATAAATTAAAAGTATGTGATATCTCAGAGTTAACATACGTACTATTGTTCAGGGTTAACATTATATGCAGTTTTGAAAATAAATTATTTCACGAAACATTATTTAGGCCTTATCAATTTCTTTAAAGCAGCAAAGTATTCTGTTGAAACTTGAATACAATCAATCTTATTCTCATTCTTTGTCATAGCATATATTGTATTTCATTTATTTATTATGTACTCCTACTTAAATATTTTCGCTTCAAACTAAAATACATTGCTTTACACTTTTTCTTATTTATTCATCCCTTTTTTTAATTATATGAATAAAAATATTTCCAAATTTCTTCTTAACCTTTCTATTATTTATTTATTTATTTGTTCGATACTTTGAGAAATCATAAAATTAAAGTCCAGAAGGAAACTAATATCTAATTTATACTTAATTTATTAAACATTGAATTGATTCCTACTATACATATAAACTCATTTGGCAAAAAATTTGAAAACTCAATTAGAACGTCCTAAAATCAATTTTAAAAACTACATTAAATTATTATAAATTTATTAGTCTTTATTTTCTTCTATATAAGTTGATGTCATTTTTAATACATTTATCAAATCTTTAAAATTTAGTTTTCAAAACTTTTACTCTCTATTTATTTGCTCATTTTATTATAATGATTATAAATAAAAATAAGGATCAAAAGATAGTCAGAAAGAAATTTGATATTTAATTTCAACAAATTATTTGCTCAATCATTAAAATAATTGCCCACACAACATAACCTCTTAAAAGACTAAAATAATAATGTTTTCAAACGAATTCACTATACATATCGTTATTGCTAGTACAGTATACAATATCTTTTTATAAATCAGCTATATTGAATATGAGTATTTTACTTGTCATGAATAATTGCTCCACTCATACTCATTCAACCACAATTGGATGGCCAAAACACACATCCTATATTGCTGTATCTATATCAGCAAAAAAATATAGTTAATCCAATCATAAATATGGTTGTAGCACTCATTCATTTCTATCAGTGCTTGTACACTGATAGAAAGGAATGGCTGTTACAACGATATTTATGATTAATTTAACCTTACCTTATTGCTGGCACAGATACAGCAATATGAGATTTGTATTTTAACCATCCGATTATAACTGAATAAATATGAACGAATCAACCATATTATTGGTTGCTATGGAAAAATGTATTGTTCGCCTTCCCATATTATATTTCTGTCTCGACCAATTTCACTTACAATATTTTGATTTCTGTATTGAACATCCTGCGTTGTTCAGAGAGACATATTATTTTATAAATACAATTATAAATTCCCAACCTACAACCGAATGGCTAAAACTCCCGAACCATTTCAATCAGTGTAGTAAGGCAATGATTGTCCTAATTAAGAGTTAGAATAGGTATACTATATATATGGTTTTTAGGCATCTTATTGCAAGAAATGATAAAGGACATGCTGGCTAAAAAAAACGGATTTCTAAAAGACGGTAAAAAAATAATAATGTACAGTGCTCATGATCTTAATTTAGGAGCACAGATCCTTGCTCTTGGAATCACCAAACCACATTTGCCTAATTTTACCAGCGCGGTAATATTAGAACTTTATCAAGATAATGGAAATTATTTTGTGCAGGTACGTTACATTATCTTTTATACATACATGCAAAAAAGTAAATACTAATAATCAGCATTTTCGTGCTGCTCAGTAGAAACTGAGATGCTTAATTTTTCTTTCGCAAGGGAAAATGCTAAAGTAGAGTAACTTCGATTCTAATTAGGAGTTTTCTAAATTTACTGATCACTAGCATTTTCTGTTTTCCGTGTAGTCGGTTAGTCTATATGCTTATAAAAAGAATTAAACAGACAAAGATTATATCGAGTTTACATTTATAGAGTTTCTTTGAATAGCGCTACAATTGCATGTTCTTCCTTACTTTGTATCAAGTCACTTGAAGATCAATAATGATATGTTTTATTATCCTCAAAATTTTTTTATCTCGAAGAAAGGTAAATTCTCGTTTTGATAAGAGTAAAACGTATGAGACACATATTATATAGTAGTTTTAAAATGTTGCATCATTTTTTGGATGTAAAAAGACATTGATTCAGGAATCTCAGTACAAAAACGTTTCAACTAATACGCCCCAACTAATTGTTTTTAGCAAAAAATAGAATTTTTTATAGGGAATTTAATTCTGAACAAGGTTTACTCATTTAATTGATGAAAAAACAATTTTATCATAGCTTGCGGAAGGAAATAATGTAGAAAATACCTATAATCTGTGTTATTTAAACGGAAAAGCTTTAGGTACGATGAGAAACCTCTTAAAATTGAAATTGTGAGCTGTGCTTTGGACAGAATTTTTGTTTAGACATGTTCTACGATATTTTCAATTTTTTGTGAAAGAAAAAAAATATCGCGTTTTTTGGCACACCTTAATATACACTGTTAGAAATTTCTACCTCAATTTACCGAAACACGTGATTGGAGTGTTATTTAATCACAGTTTCGTAAAACTAGGATAGAATTTCAGAAAATCCAGTTGCTTTTTAGTAAATTTGAGAGATAATTGCTTAAATTTCAATTACAGAGTGTTGAATATTCTAATACTTGTATCTGGAAATTCTGAAACTTGTAACAGGAATATTTAAACGTTTTGGGTAACTGAAGTTTTATGCAGTTACATATAACTGAAAAATTTGTTACAGTTTCGCAATTTTATGATAAATTTTATAAAAATTCTGTTATAGTTTTACATTACACATTATATACATTTTATGAAAGTTCAGCTGAGTTTCACAATATTAATGAAAATTTTTTAAAATTCAGTACATTTTTCACAATTTTAAGATACAAAGGTAACGTAGATTTCGACGATATTTATGATGTTTTTGAGTAAAGGTATCTTAATATAATAAAAATAAAACATAATAATTTTGGAAATTTCTGAAAATTTCTAACAGTGTATACAACAATTTGGCAATTTCAACTACACTACTCTCTAAATCCAAAACAGTGGAAAACTACTTTTTTCTAGTGGTTATCCACTATTTGAAAAAATGCGAAGTACGTCACTCTGGACTAGTGGATAATCACTAATACAAATAGTGGTTAACAGTGCGGAGCATGTACGAAAGCTTTGTGATGAACAGACAAAACACGACTGCAGTGCAGACAAATTCTTAAAATCACTAGTTTATAAGTGGAGTCCACTATTAAGTAAGCGGTTCATCACTGCACTACACGAAAAAATTTTATTCTTGAAAAATTCCCGAATTGTTCAGAAATTGAGGATATGAGAAAAATTTGGCATATTTTCAATGAGTTTTCAGTGAAATAACTCGAACGGCTCCAATATAGTTACTGAACTGAGCAGTAAAGTTTTTATTCGAATATTACGAATATTACGATATTTCTTACAAGACGCCTCAGGGAAATTAATAGTTCTTCAAAGTTAAATTTTAATAATTCTTTAACCATGAGAACTACTCTCTAAATTTGAATCAGTCAAAATCTACTGATTATCAGTGAAATTTGACTGGTTCAAATAGCTAAAAAGAGGTTACTGTAAATCAGTGAAATTTCACTGATTATTTCAGTGAAAATTTACTGATTTGACAGTAAATTTTTTTTTCACTTATTCATCAGTGAAAATTAACTGATTTAACAGTGAAAAATATTTTTTCACTGATTCAATCAGTGAAAATTTAACTGATTCAGATTTAGAGAGTACGGTTGTCAGTCTGTAAAAATTCCCGAACTCTGGAATAAAAGAGAATGCGCAATCGTCATTGCTATCTCATGTCATTGCAAAAAAATTAGAAAAAATTTTAGAGCATTATTTATACCTATAAAATAGCTTATTAGAGGGCCGTAAATGCCTTTCACTGAGAAAAGGGCTCCACTTCTATCGCTCGCCCTGTAACATTCTAGTTTTCCGCGTTAGTCCCCTTTTCTCGTGGCACGTCACATATATACAGTATAAAGTGTTCAAATGAATAAGAAGGTAACATTTACAAAACACAAGTTTTTAATGGTTATTGCACCCATCTTAGATTTTTTTCGACGTCACAAGCATGAAAGCAAACATGACTCGAACTTTTCCCAAATTCAGTAGGATTCTTACTTGCTGCACTGGTTTCCGGAGATTTTCAATAGATTCCCATTAAGAATATTACTGCACACTTCGGGAATCATTGCTAAACTATTCTTAATTCTTTTACAAGAAGTTAAATAACATTTCTAAACGAGTAAGTCCGTAATTTGTAAGGAATTTTTCTCATATCCTTAATTTCGGACCAAATTCAGGAATTCCTTGAGAATAAATTTTTCCTGTGTAGATAAAACAGTGGCTATTCCACTATTTTGGATTTTAAGAGTGTTCTAGTAACACTAATCAAAGTTTCATTAGCTTTTACTAAAAACAATTAGTTGGGACGTATTAGATAGAATTACCATCCAGATTTCTCTCAGTGTATGTTATCTAATTTAGAACGCATTCTAATAGGTTTTTTTGCTTTTACAGGTATTGCATTACTTAGGAATACCTTCCGAGATGAAAGTCAAGCAAATCCCAGGTTGTTCCAGAATGTGTCCACTTGAAAAGTTCATCGAGTTGTTAAACGATGTAATGCCCTATGATGATGAATTAAACTGTCTATCATAATTGCGTAAAGTTTCCCAAAGAAAAAGTTCTAATTAAGCTGTCATTCTACTTCTAAGATTAAGCTCTTTTATAAATTTTCAAATAAGAGATTGTTAATTCTGTTTGATCATAAAAGTATTAAACTTTAAGCAGCACTGGTCTGAATTCATTGAACCACGTACTGCCGTAACTTAGTTTCACAGGATCGTCGATCGTGGAAATACTTTATGCGAGACATTTGACGTCACCTGAGAGGAAAAGGAAAGGAAAAAAGGGAAGAGTAGTTTAAGTATTCTACTCGTTGAATGCGACGACTGGCTAAGATGGCGGAGACAAGAGTGAAGGGTAGGCCAGAAAAGTGAGCTTGCATCCAAGGAGTCGGAGATCGCCCGATAATCATATAAGGTGGAATAGAGTTGGCAGCGATATCAACTTTTGATCCCCGATATCCTCACGAAGAAACCCCTCGAACCGCCCCGTGTCGGTATTCAAACGGCTCTAACTCGATATAAGCGACGCTCCCAAGTGTATACTCCAGCGCGACGACTTCCACGATCAGGACACACTCAGAGAAATAAGAGTGTCCTCAATACCTTCGCGGAGTTCGAATTCAATTTGCATCGTCTCTACCCCAATCGCGATGGAAAGAGGATGAAGGAGATGCGATCGAGAGGCAAGAGGTGGTCGCTTCCTTGGTCGAGGACTCATCCCAAGGGGAATGGATCGAATACCGGTACCAATATTGTGGAAAACACTTTTTAAGTCCAATACTACTTCGGAGATCATCTTCGTTCACGCTAGGTTTCGTTTGTTTCTACACGCAACAAAATATCATTCACACTTTTAATACCATCTGATCAAATTTGATCAAATTTGATAACTTGATTATTATTCGATCGTTTCAATATTCCGAACATGTGTTGGAAAGCTACTGTCATTGTGCGTCTTTTTCAGTGTATGTCATTCATTTGAAGCGTAAACAACAATAATTTTTTTCACTCAAATATGTCGAACTTTGTGCCTGAAAAAGTGTTTTTGCGGGGAGTTCTACTTCATTACTTTAATATGAAGAAAACTGCTGCCGAAAGTCATTGTATTTTGGTGGAAGTTTATGGTGAACATGCTCTAGCTGGGCGAACGTGCCAAAAGTGGTTCGCACGATTTAAAAGTGGTGATTTTGGCTTGGAAGACGAAGAACGTCCTGGGCAGCTAAAAAAGTTTAAAGATGAAGAACTGGAAGCGTTACTCGATGAAGATTGTTGCCAAACACAAAAAGAGCTCGCAGAATCTTTGGGAGTCACTCAAGCAGCCATTTCAAAACGTTTAAAAGCAGCCGGATACATTCACAAGCAAGGAAATTGGATTCCACATGAACTCAAGCCGAGAGACGTTGAAAGGCGGTTTTGCATGTCCGAAATTCTACTGGAACGCCACAAAAAAAGTGATTTTTGCATCGGATTGTTACTGGTGAAGAAAAATGGATCCATTACGATAACCCCAAGCATAAAAAATCATAAGTGAAACCCGGCCAACCAGCCAAATCAACGGCAAAGCCGAATATCCATGGCGCGAAGGTAATGCTCTGTATTTGGTGGAATCAGAAGGGTGTGCTGTATTATGAGCTGCTAAAACCGGGTGAAACCATCAATGGAGAACGCTACCAAACACAATTAATCCGTTTGAAGCGAGCAATAGCCGAAAAACGCCCGGAATATGCGACCAGACACGAGGCAATAATTTTCCATCATGACCACGCTCGGCCCAATGCAGTGTTCGCAGAACGTGGACGTAAACGGCCCCCACCATAGATGCTTCGAGCTCATTGTGTCTTCCTAATTCAACCAACCTACGGCAGTGGAGCGAGGTCGAAGCCATGAGCTGGTAGGGTCCATGGTGGGGGCCGTTTAGGTCCACGTTCTGCGAACACTGGCCCCATGTTGCTATTCCGGTTAAGAACAATTTGGAAAACAGTGGATGAGAAGTTTTACCCCACTCGCCTTATAGCCCAGACCTTGCCCCTTCTGACTACCATTTGTTCCGGTCGATGCAGAACGCCCTCACTGGAATACGGTTCACATCAGAACAGGGTATCAAAAATTGGCTTGATTCATTCTTGGGCGCCAAGCCGGCGCAGTCATTTTGGGATGGAATCCACAAATTGCCAGAAAGATGGGAAAAAGTCATAGCTTCAGATGGGAAATACTTTGAATAATACTATTGTACATGTTTTTCTTAAAAAAACGTTCAAATTTTGAAAAAAAACCGCACGAATTAGGTTATAGATCCAATATTTTAATATAAATCTTTATTATGGCCTTCAAAATAGGCTCTTTTTGAGCCAATACAAGCATGCCAACGGTTAATCCATTTTCCATACACTTCTTATAGTCCTCGGCCGGTATGACCTTCAGTTCCTTCAGCGAATTTTTGTTTATGGCCTCAATCAATTCATGGCGCGTTCCCCGGAGAGGATATTTGAGTTTTTGAAACAGGAAAAAGTCACAGGGAACCAAATCTGACGAATACGGTGGCTGAGCTATGACTTTTGTTTTGTGTTTAGCTAAAAATTCATTCACAACAGGCTGGAATGTGACGGCGCATTATCGTTTTTCGGTACGAGTCTGGCGGCGACGCGCTTCATACCCCAAAAATGAATCATAATGTGTTGAGTCCAGTGCTTCCAGATCGTGGATGGATTTTGCTCCCTCCACTCTATCAGTTTATTGCAAAAATAAAAATTTTTCAAATATAATTTGGAGAAATTTTTGAAGTATATTACACTAAGAGAAAGTATTAGTCGTGGCTACCCATTTTTGTATGTAGAAAAGGGTCACAAGTATGTTTTTTACCCTGTATCATCTAAACACCTTAGTTCTTACAGATAGATTAACTAAGTAGCAATGATTAAAATGTTTATTAGAACTTACAAAATCCGATTAGTCGCTCCGTTTTGTAGCCGGGACTATTTTCATGCATTCCCACATTGTATTGATCATATAATAGAAGTTACCAATACGTTTTTGTAAAACTTACTATTTGCGTTAATTGATATTACTATTTGCCCAGTTTAGTTATTACAAAAAATATATATTTTGTCGACATAATGGCGAATAATTCTATTAAAAACTATTTCAATATCTTATAATTAGAAACTGATGAATTTTTTCACTCGTACATGATTACAATAGCAATTCCAACTTCGAAAAAAGTGTTGAATTCATCATTCTATCTATTTTATTTCGTTTAAAGTCGATGGGAACTTTCTTAGGTTAGAATTGTTTAGGAGAAAAACTTTTTTAATTATGGTTTTTCAAAATGTAACAAAGGATGATAATTGTTGACATATTTTTCATCACAAACTGCACAACAGTTTACAATTATACTTTAAAATTACCATGATTTAATTAAATCTAATTCGTCTGTACAATTATTTCTAGTTGTGTACTATTATCAAAGATTTATAATTACACGAAATATATATATATAGATTATATATATAATATATATAGATTTTTGAGCATTGGTAAGTTTTACAAAATTTTTAGTTCTGCTTACTAAAAATAAATAGTTGTGACCTTTTAGTCAGCACAACTAATAGGATTTCTCTCAGTGTACTTTTTCGAGTTGTTCTTTAATTATATTTGAAAGTTTGCCCAAATTATACTTGAAAAATTGCTTTTTTTCAATTAAATGTCAAAATGGAGGGGGTAAATTCCATCCACGATCTGGGAGTACTGGTTGAGTCGATCCATAAGAGATGTTGAGAGCCTATGCTACTTCTCTAATGCCAACACGGCGATTTTCGAGCACAATCTTCTTCGCTTTTTCGATGTCATCGTCGTTAACAGAGGTAGATGGACAACTCGCATCAGGCAATTTTTCTACAACCTCATGACCCTACTGAATGCTTTATGCCACTAAATACTTGCTTTCTCGATACAGTAGACTCCCCAAAACACTTCTGCAACATTTTCAATGATTCCGTAGCCGTAATTCCATTGGAAACAAAAAATTTCAAGCGAACTCGTTGTTCAATTTTTTTTCCATAGTAAAAATCGCCAGACAAACTTTTCGCATCGTAAACCGATGGCTGCCAAACATACACTAATGGACGTCTCCCGCTCAAACTTCACACGGCTGTCAAAGAAGGTGTTACCAATCTAGAAAAAAAACTTTTCACCGTTTCAGTTTACGCGCGCGATTTAGATGAACCAGTCCGGGTCAAATTTGATCAGATGGTATAGTCGAGTTAACGTTACTGCCAATACTGCTGTTCAAAGTAAAAGAACCATTAACTGATACATTCCGATTGGAACTGAGAAAAAGGCGGAAAACAATTTTTAATCGGCTCTTGCTAAATGTAGGGGCAGGTTAAACGTGGAAGAAAACAAAATTTTAATTTTAATTATTTGAAAAATACAGTTAAGGGGGTCGTCTACCTTCAAGCCAAAATTTCGAGCCTATTTTTAACGATGGCACAATATGTCCACTAACATGTATTTTACGAGGGTACTTAAAAAAGTGAAAATGAGCATCAGCGCTGCCAAGTTATGATAGCAAGAACTAATACCAATGCAAATGAAACCCCGTATACCGCATCCCCATATCTAGTAAGAAGGTGGGCATTGAATGTAGAGTGACCATCTGTCCGGATTTCTCTGAACATGTCCTCATTTTAGGGATTGTATGAGTTGTGGGTTGATTTTTTAATTTATATTTTTTATTTAATCCTTTGTATTCTACTGTGCCCTATTTAGTTTTTTCTTCAAACTATTTTGTCTGAATTTGTACTATTTTTTCAAACTTTTCTGTCCTACTTTGTCCTCCTTTTTAAATAATTTTTTGCCCTTCTTTGCCCCCATTTTTCAAACCTTTTTGTCCTACTTTTCGAAAATCAATTATGGTCACTCTAATTGAATGGCATTGAAATGTCAATATCTGGAACGAAACGGAAAGATTTGAAAACTCTAGACACTAAACTAGAAAAAATCCCCGATGTTCCAAATATTCTAGACGGGCTCTTGACAAAACTTGAAAAAGACGACTTTTGGAGAAACGTATTTAAACCGTCGCAAAGGAGCGTGAAATGACCGCGAGTGGCCAAGAATGGCGTTCCACCACTCGTGAACTAACGTCTATCCAGTAAAATCCTTCACAGAGCACATTTCTAGTAACTCAAAATATGCAAAAAAATCGATTTTTTGAATCCTCGCAGGTAGAAGACCCCTTTAACAGTTTTTGCATCACTCAACATTTTTTGTAAAAGAGAGCTAATGTCACTTAGCCTTTTTACCTTCTCATCTTGGTTTTTTTCCTAGGAACGGCGCCCAAAATCTGCCTCTAATACTTTTTATGAAAAAAGTTGACTGTAATCGATAATTAACGAAATCAAGCGAAATTCACTTAGCCTTCTTTGTCATAGGAAACGGACCTTTGACTCGAGGGTCTTCCTTTCTCTGGAAAACGTTAACTGCATATAAGGTTTTCCATTTCTGTAAAGTGTGGCTCACGTTCCGAAGCATTTCACACGAAAGTGAGCATCAATGGACATGGACGCTTTCTTACATCTTTGACTGTGACATATTCACAAGCTTTTCCAAAATTTGTGTTAATTAATACTTTTTTCTGAATACGACTTTCAATTCAGTTGGTCTTTTCGTTCTTTGCATTGCTTTAATGAAAAAATTAATGCGTTTTTTTTCAAAGTTTCAAGCGCAATTAAATGCAGAATTTTGTCACGATTCTGTGGATGTTAAAAACTCATTTTCGTCAAAAATGTCAGATGACGGTTCTTTTATTTTGGACGGCAGAATACACACCCAGAAAAAAGTTTTCTTGTTTCAACAAAAATTTCTTTCAATCAAACAAACTTGTGCATTGCTATACAGTTAAAGAAAAGTTTAACTGATTTAAAGAACTTTCTTGATTTTTCTTTCCTTTGAATTTAAGAAATGAATGTCTTTTTTCAAGGTAAAAAATTGAATAAATAATGTCTTAAGTTTTTGCCGCTAATGCATTTTAATCAAATAAATATTTCTTCAAATCAATTAAATAATGTTAAAAAAATAATTTCTTCCATTTAAAAAAGGCTAAGAAGATAATTTTTTAAAATCAAATAAATTTATATTTGTTCTAAAGGTGTTTTTACTTCACATTGAAGAAATGAAGTTAAAAAACAATTTCTTAAATTAAAATAAAACTTTTTCTGGGTGCATTCTCTATAAAACTGTCACATTTTAGCGTTGAATAGAGCTTTCTAGATGGAGTCAAAAAAACTAAGTTTAGATCTGATGACAATTTGTAACCTATAGATAACCAAGCCATTTAGTTTACACATTTTTAACGTGTATCTTGATGGAATTTGATCTTCTGACATTTTTAAATCACAATTTTTGTTCCAAAACATTTTTTTTGTTTAGTAGTATTAATATTTCGATACCTTGTTTCTACACTGAGAAAACTGGAGTGTCAACCTAAACATTTGGAGGGTGAAGCAGACTATATTTGAGGTTAAACTATAGGACAGCCTTCTAGATAGTGTAATTTATTACCTGTGGATTGTGAAAATAAGATGGTCAACTTGAATACTTTAGAGGGAAAAGTTGATCATCGCAGAGAGAAAAATAGATTATCGAAGAGGGAAAAATAAACTATATTCTACCTCTATGGCTAACCTCAAAACTATTACATTTAAGCTTTCACAATTATTATGTTATTATAGCAAGTGAAATAGGTACTCGACAATTAGTTGGCAAAAATAACCCTCGTGACACTTTAACACGTAAAGGACGCGAAACTGGCAATGAGGTTAGAGTCCACGCTGGTGATATTGGAGGAAAAATAGGCGAACCCACGTGACTTTACAATTTTGGCGCGTATTTCACCAATCGACACTCTTTATAGTGATTCTGACCCTCTGGTAACAGTTAAGCAGAATATCAAATGAGTGTCTCCCTGACCAAAAAGAAAAAATTTCGGAGAAAGTGTTGTACTATCTAGAAGTTCAAACTGACTATCTACATTTTGACACTCAAAGTTTGACACTCCAGTTTTCTCAGTGTATTGTGAGCAGGGCCGTGGAGAGAAAATTCGGGCCCGGGGGGAGGGGGGGGGGATTCATCGGCAATAGTGATGTCATGTTTAATCATTATTGCCTGATTGTGAGCAAAGTAAATAAATATTAGATAAATATTGATATAATTTTAACAGTGTATGTAATTGTATAAAAATATTCATAATAATTTTTAATACTATGGATCAACTGTTGGTACAAGTAAAATTAAATACACATGTCAGCAGCGGCCAGTAATTTATCACTTGCGTGCTTATCCAGTGAGATATAAGAGTAGAAAATGACTTTACCATTCTGCGAAGATCAGATTTTGTCCCTGCTGCACATCCTGACATCTGGGATAAGTTGTTTATTGATTTTCGTGGATACGAAGCTTGTGGCTCCACCTTTTTCATCAATTTATAAGAAATTTGTTTATTTAAATTGAGCTTTAAAAGTACCATGTAGAAAAAACGATTATATCAACTTAATAAAATTGATTTTAATTCTAAAGGGAGGATGAGAGGGAAATTAGGATGAAATGATTAAAACAGAAGTAATATTCTTAAAACATTTAACGTAATAGCAGTTAGCGTTACGTTAATTTTTAATATCAAGTTTTACATAATTTTACATATCCCTTTTTTTAATTTTCAAGTAGCATCTCTCGTAAAGTGGAAAGGCAAAGTTTTTATTACTTTAAGTTAATTTCTCTATCTTAAGGTAATGCATCGTCGTTGCATTTTTCGCACTTTTATTCAAATTTTACACGTGCATATATATAATAATATGAAATTGCGATGCGGTAATTTGTTTTTGTATATGAGAAATACTTTTCCAATGGAAAATAATTATCTACACGCAAGTTGGCATATAACTTTTGTAATGAGAGTTTTTTGCAAAAGGAAATCAAAAAATTGTCCAAAGTAAGGAGAGGTTTCTTCTAGTCTTATCAATCTTATCAAATTCCTTATCAAAAAAATCTAAAATTTAAGTTTACTTTCATCGATAATTCATATATAATGTACTGTGAAATGTGAGAGGAAAGTGATCACAATTTTTCCTCCAGTAATTTCCTTTTGCTGCTAAACTAATTCGGTATAATTCTGTCCTATCTACATAAATTGGCATACCGTTTGATTGACTAAACTTCTTACAAATGCGCTTTAAGAATAACATACTTTTGACTACTTGCGGTAATAATATTTGCATACATTTATCTACGACTTTGCTTGAACAATATTTAACTTAAGCTTTACATTAAAAACTTAATTGTTCTCCTATAAAATGTATTTTTTTATAAAAAATGATTACTATCTACTTTTTTCATTAATCTAGAATGCTTACATTAAAAGTACAGTCAAGAAAAGCTCTTTATTTTATTTTTATTCATCTTTTGCAAATGAAAAAAAATCCGTTTTCAATATCTCATCTATATTAATTGCAAAACATTATACCCAAGTAATAAATTGAATATACCAAAATGAATCAATTCACATAATTTGATTTTACGCAATTTTCAAATGATTTTTGTAGTAAATTTCGGTTGTAAATAATGGATGAACTCAATAATGTAATTAATTATCATATTATCATCTGCTGAAATAGGGAAGGCAGATTTTTTTTGTAATATTTACAGATTTTTCTGTTGGATTCACAGATTGTTTGTAAACTCAACAGATGAACCTGTAAAATCTACAGACATGTCTGTTAGAATTGCGGATTTCAAGAAAAAAAAGAAATCCGTAATTCTAACATACATTTCTGTAGATTTTACAGGTTCATCTGTTGAGTTTACAAACAATCTGTGAATCCAACAGAAAAATCTGTAAATATTACAAAAAAAAACTGCTGTCCCTATTCCAGCAGATGACATCTGTTGATTCAACAGTTTTTTTTTTCTGCGTGAATGATTTTTTTAATCAATTCTTTGAGACGTATAGTCAAATCAATACTAGCATTCTTCTGATTTACAATCAATTTTATAATGCGATGATCTAACTAGATAGACGTTATATAAAGTCAAGTGTTTAGTCTATAAGATATCTAAATGTATAAAGGAAAGTATACAATAAAGTAACGAATGTTATTCATTTTTGCTTTGGTATCCATGCTACTTGAACTTTCATTCTCTAATAACAATTTGGGAGTATAGATTTAGAAATAAGAATAAAATTAAATGTAGAATAGAATTATATGTAGAATAGGTATGAAAGTTTGAAACAATATTTGGCACTTAATCTTTTTTTGAATTTTGGAAGGCATTTTGGCAACATAAGCAGTCATTTAAGATTTAAAAAAATGCTACATTTCCGGTTTCATAATTATAAATATATAATCTTTTTCATTCGTTGAAGTATATAACTCAGGCCATAAAGATTTATTTACTAAATCACCAAAATTACAATAATATATGCGTGGTACGAAAAAAATTTTATTCCAGGTCTCACTCCCTTATTTTGTGTGAAAAAAGTTTCATATTTTTTAAAATTTGTATAAATACTTAGAGGTCAGGCCGAGCATTCGAACTACTTAGAAATGCAAAATTAATAAGTACTCGAATTTAAAAAGTTATCATAAAACCTTAATGCATATAGTGTAAAATAATTGTATAAATTTACGGTTCTATGTATTTTCAAAATTCGCTCTTAAATCAGCCAAAAGTCAACACTTTAGAGGCCAAGAACCAAACAAGTCGTTTTCAGAACACCTATTTATGTATATAACGTACAAACAGTTTCTATTTTACAAAGAAAAACAATTGAAGTAGTTTATAAAATTGTTTCGCACGTATATTTAATTGTATCATTGTATAATTAACTATTATTGGTTATTTGTATCTGTAATGTCTCAACAATAACTTATCTCGGTGATACATAAATCTCTTTTCAACCACTTGTGAAATATTTTTGTAAAAGGTATCAAGGAATATTTATTTCATAACAGATTTTTTTTCATTCTCTTAAGTAAATGTAGTTGAAAAGTTTAAAATTTTGACATTGTTTGAGAATTTTATAATATAGAACGACTTTAACTGGTCCATGTAAAGATTAAAAAATTGATAAAAAAAACCCTTGACTTCTGTGACAAAACTAAGAATTTCATGACATTTTGCGCAATAAATGTTATTTGCATTACAGAATATTTACGCTTATTAATCCACTAATTACACTTATACGGCTCTATCACCTACAGTAGCACGAAGTAATCTCATTGTAACATCATTATTATAATCATATTTCAGCATCAGTCGCACGATTAGTAAATTCCTTTAATAAAATTTTAGCTAGTATTTCTTTATTCGATCAAAATTTCTAAGTTTTATGTATCAATGCAGGATTTAAAATCAATGATTAAGGGCATGTAATATTTGATAAAAGTCACAAGTTTATGTGAACATATTGGTTCAGTTAGTACATTTTTGTGCCCAAAATACATCAAGTTTTGTTTTCCAAATTTGGGAAACGGTAGAGAAGGTGAAAACGAACGTAGATAGATTACTCTCTGAATATGAATCAGTAAAAATCTACTGATTATCAGTGAAATTTGACTGATTCAATTAGCTGAAAAGAGGTTACTGTAAATCAGTAAAATTCCACTGATTGCTTCAGTGAAAATTAACTGATTCAACAGTGAAAATATTTTTTCCACTGATTCAATTAGTGATAATAAACTGATTTAACAGTGAAATATATTTTTTAACTGGTGAATCAGTGAAAAGGCAAATCACTAATTCAATCAGTAAAAATTTGACTGATTCAGATTTAGAGAGTACTTTTGGTTTTGATAATAAACAAATTTTCCTCATAGATTTTTCTAGAATTGAACTTATTTCTATTTTTTAAACCAAGAATCGTCTATCTACGTCCGTTTTTATCTTCTCTACTATTTCTCAAATTTTGAAATCAGAATTCTATCCATTTCGGAGACAAACACGTAGAAACTTAAATTCATTAAAATTTGCTAATTTTCCAAGTATCACATGCCCTTAAAATTTATAAAACAATTCTTTTCGGTTACTTTTATAAATATTAAACATTAATTATTATTGGAATGTTTAAGTGATTTGACATTTTAAATTGCATATATCACTGTCAACAATAAGTTCACATGCCTGTCTTGAAAATTCTAAACTAATGTCACAGATATTCTCCGAAAGAATCTCAAAAATGACTATTTCAATTCAGTAAATTTTTACTTACAAAATTATTTGCTTCGAAATTCTTTGCAGTTTTGTCATATTTATTAGATGCTAAAAATAATAGCACATCATTTTTTTAGTACATTTTTAGGCGATATTTTTTAATGTCTTTACTTTTAGAAACTTATTTAATAACGTTTTTCTCCATTTAACAATATTGGGCCAATTATTTTTTATATACTGCCTTTATAAATTTAATCTCGAAAGGAAAAATAAACAGTAAAATGAATTTTGAATAAAAAATAGAAGAAACTTCTCAATTACTGTAGTTTATTAATTACATTTGCAAATCTTAACTAGTCAACTTTCACATTATGAATTATTAAAAACGTATCATTTTTCGAAAGTGTCACAAAATTCTATACCCTGAGGATTATTGTAACTATAAAAAACTGTTAGTCGAATGTTTTCTTCCTTTCATGCAAAAATTATCTTTCCAAAAAATCAGAAAACGAAAAACATGTTTTTCATCCATAGATTTTTCTTTTTTCTTTAAAAATTCTTTCATACACTTTGTCTTCCAGTGTTTATTAAAATTTACAACATGAGCATAAATTACATAATTGCATATAATTAAACGATTAATGAAGAGAGTCAGATAATATTTTTGCATAATTTAATCAAATAGTTGTCATAAAATTTTTCGTGTGCAGAGGGATGCTTCTCGTGAGTTACTCTGGACTTAATGTTCGTAGTGCGATGTGCAGCTCGATCGAGAGTTTTGGCAAGTTCCAACTGTTTTGCTGCCCAATTTGGCTGCTACTGGATAGAACATGTCAGTGGATGCGACAAAGCGTGATCCAGTAAAATTGGCGTCCCTGCTGCTAGTTCCGTCTTGGAATCGCCGTATTCTTCATCACAGTCAAAATAGTTACTCTAAAATGAAAAAAATATATTTATAAAGATTGACAGACAAACTTGATTGATATATAAAAACACGAAAAAAGTATTTGTTTAATTCAATAGACTTTTCAAATTTAATCAGGTATGGACAATTTTCTTAGGTGAAATGTTAAGCAGTAAAGCTGCTAGAGAATATGGTGTCATTTTCTACATTAGACAAAAAAATAAAGAAGCACAATAATGAAAATTTTACAATAGAAGAATTACTCATGAAAGACATATGAATTTAATTAATGTTTATTGTAGTTTTATATATATAACAGGTAAAATTGATATTGTTACTACTCTCTAAATCAGAATCAGTCAAATTTTTACTGATTGAATCAGTGATTTGCCTTTTCACTGATTCACCAGTTGAAAAATATATTTCACTGTTAAATCAGTTGATTATCACTAATTGAATCAGTGGAAAAAATATTTTCTCTGTTAAATCAGTTAATTTTCACTTAAACAATCAGTGGAATTTGACTGATTTACAGTAACCTCTTTTTAGCTATTTTAATCAGTCAAATTTAATTGATAATCAGTAGATTTTGACTGATTCATATTTAGAGAGTAGATTGTCTCTTATTCAATTATTTTACTTCCCTTCAATATGAAGAAAAATGGTGATTTGGAAATCGGGATTGCTTACTGAAATTTCTGTCAAAAAACTGTATGTTTGGTTTTTTCGAACTGATTTTTCAATAAATAGAAGAAAGTAAAATTTCGCTTGGTAATGATTAAACATGTGCTAATTTAACATGAGACTTGATACTAAATTGTTTAAATCTTTAGTAATTGAAGTGCGCTGAAATGTTGGAAGACTATTTTTATTTTGAAAATTTAAGAACAGAAGTTTCCCTAGGATATCAAAGATATTCTCTTAATGTGAATTTCAAGAAGAGGGAAATAGATATCCCAAAGAGACCGCCGTTGAGGCAGATTCCCTCGCATATCCTATTAGTAATTACGTTCTCTCCCTGTGAGGATTTCCGGATCCGCCTTTGCAATAACTGCGCATCTCTTACCCTTTCTTCCCCTTTCTCGTCCACTAATCCAACTGAAACGACCATGTTCTTGTGATCTATATGACAAAGAAAATTTAATAGAAAATAAGTGTAATTCAAAATTTCAAGAGTTCGAAACTGTTCGAACCCGCAAAATATAAAAAACGACCAAATTTGTATAAAAAAATTTCTTAAATTAAACGATTATGCGAAACCAACAAAAAGGAGGAAAGAAAAAAGAAAGACAAAAGGGGACGAATGGAAGAAAAAGATGGAAAGGATTTTGGAAGGTTGACATCATTTTTCTTTCCTCTTTTTTTGTTGGTATCTCATAAACGTTTATTTTAAGAAATTTTGTTGGTTTAAATTTTGTCATTTTTTTATATTTTGAGGTTTCGAACAGTTTCGAATTCTTGGAATTTGGAATCACTTTTTTTGGACGTTGAGATGAATTTGAGTTTGTAGTGATACGGGTTCGAATTTAGTTTTTAAAATAAGTGTAATTATTTTAAAAATTTAATTAAAATTTGAAAAATTAAAAATCTTTAAATAAAATACTCATAAAGGAAGATTTGAATATGAAAGCGGTTAAGATTTTGTTTCTCACAATTACACTTATTTTAAAAACTAAATTCGAACCCGTATCACTACAAACTCAAATTCATCTCAACGTCCAAAAAAAAGTGTGATTCAAAATTTCAAGAATTCAAAACTGTTCGAAACCTCAAAATATAAAAAAATGACAAAATTTAAACCAACAAAATTTTTTTAAATAAACGATTATGAGATACCAACAAAAAAAGAGGAAAGAAAAATGAAAACAACCTTCCAAAACCCTTTCCTTCTTTTTTTTCTTTTGTCTTCTTTTGTCTTCATCGCCCAAAACCATCTTCATAAAAAATAATAAAGAAGATGATTGCTGGTGATGAAGACAAAAGAAAAAAAAGAAGGAAGTGGTTTTGAAAAGTTGCCTTTTTTTTCTTTCCTCATTTTTTGTTGGTATCTCACAATCGTTTATTTAAAAAAAATTTTACATTCTCATAATGGATGAGAAGGTATTGGTTTTATGTGAAAAATGACTTTCGAAATTTTCATCAAATCTTTACGTTTTGAGACCCCCTGAGTCAGAAAAAATGGTTTTTACGAAAGTGTCTGTCTGTCTGTCTGTCTGTCTGTCCGTCTGTCTGTCTGTCTGTCTGTAGGTCGTGTGCGGCATAACTCTCGATAGAATTATCAGATTGAATTGAGCTTTGGTACACTTTATCGGAGCCGAAAAAGTAAGGACAGGTTCATTAACCAGCCACATCCAATCAAAATTGAGGGATTGAGCACTACTTTTGTGTTTTTGAAAATAATTTTTTGAAAAAATCAAAAATTTCAATACTGGTTTTTGATAGTGCTCATAAATCTCTACAAATTATCCTGATAACATTTTTTGATTAAATCAAAATTAGAAATGTTACAGCATATTCAAATTTGAAAAATGTCAATATCAAAATTCCATTTTCCAGTTAAATTATACGAAATACGAAAAATCGTTATGATACAATATTATTAAATAAATAAAGACCTGCAAATTTGAATTGTAACATTTTTTCATAAGATGCATATTTTTCGTTTTAATTTAAAAAAAAAACTTTTGAAAATCCAAAATTCAATTTATTAACAATAATATGTAAAATACGAAAATAATGTAAGAATACAAAGTTGTTCGTTTCAAAAAGATCTACAAATTTTGTCTGACGCAGTTTCTGATAAAACATATATTTTTCGTTTCAATTCCAAAAAATACGATTAAAATTCAAAAATTCCATTCTTTAGACAAAATATGTGAGATGCAAAAAAAACGTTTAGATGGAAAATTGTTTGCCTAAATGAGGTCTACAAATTCTCATTAATACATTTCGGGACAGGATTTATATTTTATGTTTTGATTTTTAATATTAAAAAAATTCGATTTTTTCACCAAAATATGTGAGATACGAAATAAGCGTTGTTCTGCAAAATCGTTTCCTTAAATAAAGTCTACGATTGTTTTCCCTTTTTGAGAGATTTGGAAGAAAATAAATTATTTTAATCATGTAATTTATTAAAAAGTTACTGAAATGTATACAGAAAATCGAGCGCGAAGCGCGCCATGAGAATGTGCCCACGAAGCGGGCAGATTTTTTTGGTCTAGGTTTGGTCGTTTTTTTATATTTTGAGGGTTTGAAGGGTTTCGAATTCTTGAAAATTTGAATTATACTTTTATTTGTACGTTGAGATGAATTTGAGTTTGTAGTGATACGGGTTCGAATATGGTTTTAAAAATAAGTGTAATTATTTTAAAAATTTAATTAAAATTTGAAAAATTAAAAATCTTTAAATAAAATACTCATAAAGGAAGATTTGAATATGAAAACGGTTAAGATTTTGTTTCTCACAATTACACTTATTTTAAAAACTAAATTCGAACCCGTATCACTACAAACTCAAATTCATCTCAACGTCCAAAAAAAAGTGTGATTCAAAATTTCAAGAATTCAAAACTGTTCGAAACCTCAAAATTTTAAAAAATGACAAAATTTAAACCAACAAAATTTCTTAAAATAAACGATTATGATTCCAACAAAAAAAGAGGAAAGAAAAATGAAAGCAACCTTCCAAAACCCTTTCCTTCTTTTTTTTCTTTTGCCATCTTTTGTCTTCATCGCCCAAAACCATCTTCATAAAAAATAATAAAGAAGATGGTTGCTGGTGATAAAGACAAAAGAGGACAAAAGAAGGAAGTAGTTTTCAAAGGCTGCCTTCTTTTTTCTTTCCTTATTTTTTGTTGGTATCTCATAATCATTTATTTTAAGAAATTTTTTTGCTTCAAATTTGATCGTTTTTTTACATTTTGAGGTTTCAAACAGTTTCGACTTCTTGAAATTTTGAAGTATACTTTTGTTTCGAAGTTGAGATAAATTTGAGTTTACAGTGATACGGGTTCGAATTCAGTTTTGAAGATAAGTGTTATTATCAGAAAGAAAATCTTAACCATTTTCATATTCAAATCTCCCCTTATGAGATACAGTATTTTATCTGAGAATTTTTTAAGAATATTTACTCTTTTGAGACAGTGAAAAGTTAATTTCACTCCTTTTGACAGGATTAAGTTAAAATTACGTCTAGTCTCCTTTTATTATCTGAAAGGCTGTCTTGTTGTTTCAGTGACGAGATGATTCCTCTTAAAATCCATTTTCCTGAGAGTATATATACATATATATATATGTGTGTGTAGAATTTAAATTATCTAGCTACATTACATTACCGTAGCGAAATAAGAATCGGGAAGATAAAGGCTATTTTATACGGAGAAAAATTGTTCGGATTATATAACGAAAGAAGATTTCCGAAACAAAATTGGACAGATTTAAAGCTGGGAGCTACATTAACCTCGCGCATGGACGATCACCTCCAGAATGTAATTGGTTTTCCATTTTCAAGTCAATTAATTGGAAGATACTTTTATATCTGTACAAAGTCCCTTGACTCGATAGTTTTTCCAACATGTTGTCTACTAAATGCGTACATACATGTGTGTGTTTGTATGATCTGTATCAGTTTATATTGTTGTCGGTAGTTGTTATATGGAATACAAAACAGAAAAACAATAGACTTTTATTCTATTCAGAGGACTTACATTTCATATCCTGTATAACTATTCGAGTTGCTTCAGGACATTTATGAGAGCTATAATGGGAAACAATGCCATTTTATACATAAATATGTTGTGCAACGTTATAATTTTCAAACGATAAACTCAGTTCACTGTCACACAGGCAAAGACGCATAGATTGCAAAGTTTTTATTTTTAATTATACACATTTTTATTCAACTTTTCACTTCCCAATATAAATTAATTTTTTTCATACGTTACAAGCATTTCTAAAGCGAAGTATGTGATATTTTACTTGTCTATGTATACAAAATAGTTTGTATATTATCTCGTCAATTTGGCACGTCAGGAGATAATTGAGTTTCAAACTTTAGTCCTGTTTAGAGCTCCACGTAGAAAAACCACTAAAATTTATAATGAAAAGTTTCTAAGCCAATACGTGAACAAACTTGACTGATCTAGCTGCCGCTCGAACGAGAGTTTTGCCTCTAGCCCCTCATTTATATCAAATAATATGGAATTATGTGGAAGATTGTGAAATTGAAAATGATGAATTCGAAAACATCATAATGTTTGGTATTTCATTGACTCGGAAATTTAAAAAATACAAAAATTTGCAAATCAGAAATTTTCAAATAAATTAAAGCCTATAGGAATAATTAAATTGAGAGGAATTTTAATTAATGAATTTGCGATTTCTAACTGCAATAATTAGTATCAGTTACAACTTAGCGAAAATGACAATCACTTATTAGAGATCGAAAATTGTGTTAATTTAGTAGTTTAATTGAGATTCAGAAAGTTATTGCAGATATTAAACGTGTTTGATATATTCACACTGATAAACATTTCTATAGGGATTTTCCGTAATATGTGACGAAAGTTTTATGTTGCTACAGCTGCTAACATAATTAACTGAATTTTTCATTAATTTTACACAAACAGAATGTAATGCACATTTTCCGAAATTGCTTTCATTTTTTATTAAACTTTCCTGATTTCCTGTTTAAAACAAAACCAACTAGTCGTTATGGAAATTTGATAACCATATCCTAAAATTTTGTTCATCTCGTGAACAATTATAAAAAATAGTGTTCTTTTAAAGACTAGAGTTTGAAACATTGGATAAAAAAATGAGAGGATTTTTAAACGCGTATGTTATAACACGGAGAAACCCAATTTTACAATTTTTGCTAAACTATGTTTTAATTTAGGAAAAAACATATCATATTGAGAATTTTTCGTAGCGAAATACTAAAATTTAGATGAACTATATGACAATTTACTATAGATTGTATCAAACTTTACTATAATTTATACTAAAGTTTTATATTATTTTTCGAATCTTTAGTATTTTGGTTGTGAAAAATTTCTAGTCGGCTAGGAATAATGACTATTGCACCTCGATTTTCCCTAGATGCCTAATATTTTTAAAGTATCATCATGGATGAGAAGGTATTGGTTTCATGTGAAAAATAACTTTCGAAATTTTTATCAAATCTTGACTTTTTGAGACCCCCTGAGTCAGAAAACACGGTTTTTAGGAAAGTGTCTGTCTGTAGTTCGTATACTCGATAACTCTCAATCGAATTATCGGAATGAATTGAGCTTTGGCATACTTTATTTATTTATTTATTCAGTTAAATTTTAAGAAATACGAAAAAAAACATTTTTCCATAAGATGTATATTTTTCTTTTTAATTTGAAAAAATACTATTGAAAATCAAAAATTCAATTTTTAACAATAATATGTGAAATACGAAAAAAATGTTGAAATGGAAAAATATTTGCTTAAATGAGGTTTAAAAATTCTCAGTAGGACCTTTTTTGCCAAGATGTATATTTTATGTTTTGATTTTAAATATTGGAAATCCAAAATTCAATTCTTTAACAATAATATGTAAAATACGAAAAAAACCTAAATTTTCAAAATTGTTTTTTTCAATAAGGTCTACAAAATTGTCGGACGTAGATTCTAATAAGACGTATATTTTTCATTTTAATTTAAAAAAATACGATTAAAATTTAAAAATTTCATTATTTAAACAAAATATGTGGCATGCGAAAAAAACGTTGAGATGGAAAATTATTTGCCTAAATGAGGTTTACAAATTCTAGGTAGAGCATTTTTTGACGAAATGTATATTTCATGTTTTGATTTTAAAAATTGGAAATCCAAAATTCAATTCTTTAACAATAATATCTAGAATACGAAAAAAATGTTGAGATGGAAAATTATTTGCTTAAATGAGGTTTAAAAATTCTCAGTAGGACCTTTTTTGCCAAGATGTATATTTTATGTTTTGATTTAAAAAATTGGAAATCCAAAATTCAATTCTTCAACAATAATATGTAAAATACGAAAAAAACCTAAATTTTCAAAATTGTTTTTTTCTATAAGATCTACAAAATTGTCTGACGTAGTTTCTAATAAGACGTATATTTTATATTTTTATTTAAAAAAATACGATTAAATTTTAAAAATTCCATTACTTAAACAAAATATGTGTCATGCGAAAAAACGTTGAGATTGAAAATCATTATTATATTTACATCTACAATATTATAAAATTGACTTGAACTTCAGTATCAAATTACGAAAAATAAATTATATGTATGCGAAGAATATAAAACCGAGCGCGAAGCGCGAGATTCAAACCGAACGCAGTGTGACTATCGAATCGCGCTCAAACTTGCGAGCGAAGCGCGCGATGAGAATCTGCTTTTTTACAATTATAATTATAAAATAAAATATTTATTGCTATAAAAAGTGTCTCCGTGTATAAATAATTTAGAAAAAAACTGTTGCACTTTACCTGACAATCGATACACCGACAACTGTCGCTCAGGCTACAGGTGAGTCCAAGGATCTCTACAGCTTCTTTGTAGAGTTCAGCGCTGGATTTGCGTTGTCGTGGAGGAGAAGTAGGAGCGCTGACAGAACCTGTGCCTGGGGCAATTCTCTCGCTCTTCATCCTCGACAAGGAGTCTCGAGATAATGACGATGTCGATGTTGATCCTCTCTTCCGATTATCTTTCGTAACTAGTGCTCTCCCGGCGGGCGAAGCGAATAATTGCAACATGTCCATATCCTTGTGAACAGAAATCGTAAAATTCTACAGATTACTTAATATTTTTTGCGATTATACAAAGCGCATATATTTTCCTACTGTATTATGCAAACATATATAATACTTTTTGCATAAAAATTCGTAAAGTTACAGAGAGACAATTAGCCTCTCCTAAAAATAGTTTTAAGCAGGTGAAAATTAACAAAGCGGCAAAAGTAATTTCCTACGTCTTGAGAAATTTCTTTTGGTACTTTAAAAGTAGGAAGCAGAATATTCAAAATTCTCCTTTGGTACTCAAAGATTGAAAAGGGAAGGATTTATGCAGGCGTGACTTTAAACGTAGAAATAAGCTAAGCTCTTACAGAATACCACGTTTAATTAGTTAAACCATTTTGTACGACTGCAGTTAGCACGAGTGCTGCTTCTTATACTTTACGTTCGAAAGAGTTCTCTCTGCTACTTGAGTGAAACTCGTTAGATGAAAGGAATTATTCTTCTAACGAAGTTATTTCAGGGTACGATAACATTGTCTTCACATCCTAAGAATACAGCTTTTCGTTTTTTTTACAATTCACCTTTTTATATTCAGATAGTGTCATTAAAAATACTGCGAAAATATAGGTTAAATATAATTTTAGTATATTATTGGTGAATTTGGAAATTTTAAAAATATTATGTTTAAATATAAGGTTAATAAATGTTTTATTTTTACGCAGACTTGGGTAAGATTCATTCTGTCAATAAAGCAGTGCATGTTAATTTGCTTTAAAGTATAATTTTAATTAGTTTTTATGCATGTTTTAAACATTGCATAATCAAATTTACCTCTTTCTACGCAATCTCAGCCATATGTAATATAAATGATTCAGGCTGACTGTTGGATGCAGTGTAATTAAATGAAATGATTAAATTAATAAGTGAAATTATCCCAGATGACTCTCTACGTTTTATTTTCAATTATTAAAATGATAATGTATGGAAGATTCGGGAATGAAAATGAACAGAAATATGATTATTTGCATGATTATGTCACTGTTATTATTCATAAATATGAAAAATAATTATAAAATTAATTCAAATTTATTTAGTGTTACAAAATAAATTACTTAAATATGTTACTAATTTAATTAGCCTCTTCGACATCATTCTTGACTAATAACATTGTAGACATTAATGGCTTTAGGCGTATTTGTATTTTGTTAACCTTTGAATGAAAAGGGTTCAATTAATAAAGGCAGCCATGTTAAGACTGAGGAAATCCCCTACCTACGTGAGATAAATGGGGAATTAACGGTCAGTTCTCTTCGAAAAAATATTGATCTTTTTGAATTTCAAACAGAATTTAGTATTTTTTTATCAGCTTTAAGGTACTTTTCATCGACGAAAATTAGACCTCAGGAAAAAATAAATAATTTTGCTTTCAAGAATAGCAATATTATTATTGAAGGGCTATTTTGAAAGAGGAAAGATAATTTTCCATGAAAAAAATTTGAAACACAGAAAAATAATTTTATTAATAAATTTTATTTTTGACCCAACTTTTTTTCTTATTGCTTTTTACCAAATTTTAAAAAATGATGCGATTCTAATAAATCATGAATCATTTTTTCAGAGAAAAGATTTCCCACAACTTCACCGTTTCTGATTTTTAAAAATAAATTCTTTAATGACTGAAACCATTAAAAAAACATTTTCGAAAACGAAATTTTTATAAACAAATTGCTGAATTTGATAATAATTTATTCATTTTCGAAAATCGGAAATGGTTAAGTTGTAGGGAAACTTTTTCTTGAAAAAGTGATTTGTAATTTATTAAAATCGCATAATATCATAATATCATAATGTGATCACAAAGCATATAGTTGAGAACCGTGACCACAATTTTAACTGGAACAAAATTCAAATAATACACAAAGAAAATAACTTATCAAAAAGACTGATTGCTGAAATGATTTTTATAAAAAATGAAAAAGACAATAGTCTCAATAAATTAATTGATTGTGACAATCTCAGCGAATCATATTTTTCTCTTATCTCAGATATTTCCAACTATCAATTTTCTTACTATGTGACTTTAATTGTTCATACGATACTGGTTGATAATTCCCCCCTCTTCCCATTTTCCGATTTCTATTATTTCTTACACCTTCCTTACTGTTATACGTTTTCACCTTAGTAGAAACATATTGCTCTCCCCCTTTCTCTCTTTTCTTCACGTTTTTTACTTGTCTACGTCTTCTAACTTAATATATTACAGTTTTTTAATTGTTACAAGATGGAATTGAAGGTACTTATCTGTCAGATTCTTATATTCTTCTATGAATGATAATTAACAATTTTACTGGAGTTTTAACTTACCAATCTTTTACCAACATTGACAAATTTTACTATTTTGACAATGGTTTTTAACCATATTGTTTTTTGACTCTACAATTGTTAATGCTGTATCTCCGTTCTTCTAAATTTTGAGGAAATCATAATTTTTCTATTCTATTTAACTTACTTTATTGTCTATTTTAATTTCTGTTACGATCATAATTCTTTTCTGAATTTCCTATATTGATATTAATTTTTATTTTATTATATTTTTTTTATGTATGTGAATTTCTAAATTGTAATTTTTAATAAATGTAGGCCCTGAAGAGGAAGACTGTGTTGTCTTCGAAACGTTGGCCATATAATAATAAACAACAACACCTGTATATTTAATCCAGCTCGGTCAATTTCCTTATTTTCATGAATATAATATTACCATTCTTGAAAGCAAAATTATCTATTTTTGCCTGAGATCTAATTTTCGTGGATCAACTACCTTAATTAAACATTTCTGCAAATGAAACTTGTAGGAAAGCTTTTTTCTCTCTATAATTCTCCGATATTATTACATTTTTGTCGATCAACTCTTTTTTCTTAAGTACACTGTTAAAAATTTCTGTATTTAACTTCCATTACATGTAATGGATGTTTTTTCAGTAACTTATATTAAATTTAAAATACTTTCGCCTTAAAAACAACAAACATTTTTTTGAATTTTAATACATGTGTATATATTTTAATAATTTCAAAAAATTTGAAATCTTTCTTTGGAAAAAAAGACGCTTTCGACAGCGCTGGGATTCGAACTCAACTAAATATTTTAATAATGTTTATTAATTTTAATATATTTTGATTGAAAAGTTATTAAATTGAATATGATTCTAATATTAATTTTTCATAAGGGGCCGTTCACATAATACGTCACACAGTTTATGGGAGGGGGGGTCTGCAAATTGTGACGTAGTGTGACATGTTGGGAGGGGGGTCTGCCCTCTGCGTTACGTCACACATTAAATGTGTACCCACGAAATTTGAAAAAAAGTTCTGAAAAGATTGTCTACAATAATAATTAATAGCTTCTTTTTTTACTGAATTTTGTTTGCGTTAACGAAAAATATTTTATAAAATTGAGAGGTGTGACGTGACATCGAAAGGGGGGGCGGGGGGGGGGGTAAAAATAGCTAAAAATCGCGTGACGTATTATGTGAACGGCCCCTAATATACAAAAGTGCTAATTTTAATTTACCACTTGTATATTAAAGTCTATTAAAATTAATAACATTTTTAACAGAGTATCACAAAGAAAATACAAATTTCTGTAAATATTTCAAATAATAAAATTAAAGAATTATGTATTCTACGTTAGCATTGAAAATCCTACGAATCTTCAAGTACTTAAACTTAAAGTGTGCTGAGATTTTAAATTATGTAGAGAGTTGGAAAGCTTGCAATGAAATGCTGCTGAATTCCATTTCCTAGAGGTTCGCATTGTAAGCTCAAAGTTTGATCAGGAAAGGGTGAAAAAATGTGATGAACATGGCAGTAAAGCTTCTGAAGGGTAGTTTCGAAAGAGTGCTATCCAACACCTATTCGTAAAAAATTTAGTTTCAGAGAGGCGAGGAAGTTAATTTGGTTTACAACCATCGAATTTTCACCTGAATCAGTAAAATTCATACTCGATATTCATGCCAACGAGTATGATTCAATCAAATTATTTAAAGATATTGCAATATATTTAAGAGAAAAGGTATATGAAAGTTACGAAATAAATGAAACTTCACCTATTAAATTTACTGCCTTAATCAATAAATCAACAATTTTAACAACTTTCACGGAGAAGATAGTAGGGAAAAAAATACAAAGCAGCGCTGCTTTTTCCGTAAAACTCGTTAAAATTATTGATTTATAAATAAAGCCAGTATAATTGCGCCCCGGGACGAAAAAGAAGAATCCTCAGTCTCTCGCGTCTCCCCAGTCTCTTTTCGAGTCTCTCCGCGCAACCAGGTAGACTCCACAGAGACTGGCGTGTCTTTACTGGGTCTCTGAAAGCAATACTCAAGTCTCGGGTAGAGAGACTGAGTATCTGTGCGAGAGATTCTTAGGAGACTACCAAGTCTTTCGTAAATCTCGGAATCAGAATCTTTAATCTCTCTATGCTTACACGGAGAAAATTTATTTTAAGAAAAAAAATACTTCTTCCAGAATTCACTATCTAAACGATTGTTTACATTCTATACTTACATATAGACGACCAGGATGTCGACTCAGTTTGGGTACAGGGTGATATAAGGTTGAAGGTCTTAAGTATATTAATTCTATACGCTTACATAAACCTAACTAATACAAGTTAATAATAACGCCGCAATGTATAAGATATATCGCTCGCTTCACGCTGACAAGTAAAATTCGAACTCTCCTTATATACTAACTAGGAGCATGTATCACCACTTGTGAGAGAATATTAGTGCCGGCCTCAAAATTCCCCTGCCCTAAAATCTGCCACTGAAGGATCAAGAAATTTTGAGGGCCCCAAGATAATGAAATAAAAATTTACATGTGAAGTAAGATTTTGTCTAGTATTAAATGAAACAAATAATTGAGTAGCAAAATAGATTTTTTTTAATTATTTATATTTTCAGGATCAACTAATTTATTTTTATTTTATTTCCGTATATCGATTAGTTGAAAAATTTTCATGCATAGTAAAAATATGAATGAAAATCTACTTTCATTTGATCAGTCAAGTTCAATCATCAATAATATAAATAATATAACTTTTCTCAAGCAATATCTAATTTATTTAAAATAATATCAATGAAAGTAACAAATTTTTCTATAATATATGAAAAATTGAAATTTGTTTACAATTTTTCATAATAATTTTTGTTGGGACATTAAGCATTTTATTATTTCATACTAAAGTTACAGTGAAAACTATTATGATTTTCAGGCGTCAATTAAATGTAATATTCATTTTTTATTCACAGTTAAAAAATAATTATTAATTCACGTTTTGTAAATAAATTTACAACATAATAAAAGTTTTTAAATAAATTATATTAGATAAATGAATTAATGTTACGAAAATAAATTTTTGGGAAAGGAATAGACTAAAGAATATGAAAAATTAAAAATACAGTGTATTGCTTTTATTAATTTAAACTTACATCCAATTTTTTTGTATATAATAATGTCCATCCCGCAATTTGTGAGCCGTGGTAAGCGTAGCTTCAGTAATATTTTTAGATTTTCAGATTCTGTGCAAAAATATAAAAATTCATATATTGGAAAATATGAAAAAAAATTCATCTGGGCCAAATTATTATAGTGAATTATTTTTAAGGTTTAGTTTTGAGTAATGAACAACTGTACAAAATTTGTAATTATAAAACTAATTTTTTTGCAAATTACAATTTCTTGGAAATGTTGAAAAAACATGTTTTCAGGATTTTCGTAAAAAAAAATTGATCATATTGTGTTGCCATTCCTTCAGCTTAAGCCAAAGAAGCATGCCTTTATGTTATTTTCATGAAAGAAAATTCAATTCGCGAATCTAAATACCTGAAGATTGCTTAAATGACAAAATTTTCAATGTGATCAACTTTTTTTAAAAATATTTTTTCAAACAAATTCAAAAAACAGCTGTTTACGACACTTAAATAAACTTGTAACTTGCACAAACATTAGTTTTTTCATTCCTTATTTTTTATTGTCGTTCACTACTCAAAACTGTACTTAATAAAAATTTGCCATAATAATTGGGCCCAGATGAAATTTTTTTCAAATTTTTACACAGAACAAAAGATATCCGATCGAACTAAAACTTTGAGGGCTTACTACTGTATTATTTTCTATTATTGTTTATAAAGAGGAGGAGGCAGTAGGAATGAATTTATTTGATATAATTATCGTTAGTACTTGTAATGATAGAATATGAAACATTTCTTTTCTAAATGCATTATATAATGGATTAAGTTTTTGAATCTTGGAGACTAAAATCTCTGAGACAGAGATTCAAGTCTCCGCGAGACTGAGTTTCAAAAAGAAAGACTGGATCACTTTTTATTGATCTCTGGCCGGTAGATCACCGAGACCGTGAAAGACTGTTGGGCTCACGAGAGAGACTGATGGAGACTATCAGAGACTCATATAGAGACTGGGGAGACGCGAGAGACCGAGAAGAGATTCTTCTTTTTCGTCCCGGGTGGTGATATCAGTCCCTACCACATGACCTTAAAAATGAATGAGAAAGTGCGTAGAAACTATATTGTTGAATTTGTGGTCGTTTTGCTATGAAATGAACGATATTGTTAAACAATATTAAAATAATTATGTGAGTTTACTATAATTGTTTCAAAGAAAGGGAGATAATAATGTCACTTATTTTAGTAAAGTAGTTTTAACTTTTATTTCAATGAAAATTTAAGTACACCCTTGATTCGATTTTACCGCTTTATTGGACTACTTTTATTCGAAATAATACCCCGATGAAAAGTTTCCTCGGCGTAGACGAAAACTTTCTTTGGTTAAGTCTAAAAGTGCAGAAGGACGTCGCTTTCTATGAAAATGATCGCTGAAGGACTTTCTCAACCAATAAAAACTTAATCGAATCCAATAAAAACGTTTATAAGTGGGAGTTAGAATTATTCACTTTCATATAAATTCAGTTCAATATATATTTCAATATATTTTCATGTAATACAAATTTTAGAACCTAATATTGAAATTCTGTTCTCTAATTTAGAGAAAATGCCCACGTATTTCTATTTGTTTAGAATTGTGATATTCTATCTTCTTATCGATAGTGAAAAATGAATAATTTCATTTATAGAAACAAACCATTTATAAGCAAAATTAGTGGAAAATCGCATAATATACACATGTAGATACGTCCTTATGGGGGACTTCCTCCTTGTGACTCGGTTTTCGGGCCAAAATTCAACATTTTTTTTCTACAGAATGGAATAAGATATCACAATGTTTTTTTTGCATGTTGTTCGTTTATTCCTCAAGATGAAAAATATATTTACATGAAAAGTTTGAAAACAAAATTTCGCGGTATAGTCGTCCTCGAACGTGACCTTGTCGGAAAGTTGGAGCCAAAATGTGACCATGATTTTAGCATCCTATGTCGACTGAAACAAAAAAGCGCAACACAGTTTTAAGCAGTAGCGTGTTGGCTTTCGTTCGGGATATACGTTTTCCAAAATTTATAAATGAAGCGAAATGGCACCTATTTGTAAAAAGAAAATGAATTTTTTGGCCTATTTTCGATAGTTTATTTAGTTATAAAAGTGCGTAAAATAAATATAAAATAAATCTAGCATCCCGAACGGAAGAGGCATGTTATTCAATGAATATTCAGTCCAAAAATCAGCTTGATTCGCTAAATACTTTTTTTTGTAATTGTGGTCACAATTTCGAAAAAAATAGTTTTCAGAAAAACGCGTTTAAAGTTAAAGTTTAAAGCCTAGTCATCTTTAAAACATTGTAACTCTGGAAGCGGTATTTTTTTCACAAAATTCTCTTGGGAATCCATTTTTGATAGTTCATAGATTCGAAAAATGCAAAAAAAAATAATTCGATTTTTTGGGACGCACAAGGTCGAAGTCCCCCTTAAGGAGGTCACCTTATGAAACACCCGGAACAAAGGTTCTTTTTAATGATTTTCGTTTGCAAGAAAGAAATGATATACATCCATAATCTTTTACATTTATTTTAAGCTACTTCTGAACAACATTGCAAAAATAAACCAATTCAAAATTTTCCAAAATGGCGGCGTTATTCATGGCGGATTGGAATGCCTCGCGACTGGAGTAGTTGAACGGCGTGCAGGATAGCGTCCATAATTTTTGTCTGAAATCAATGAAATTTTTTTTTTTTTATTCAGTACCCTTTTTTATTCTATATGAACAACTAAAAAGCCAAAGACAATAGAACATTCACTATTTTCTTCTGTTAAAACCAAAATTTACGATTTTCCGCAGTGAAATTTGTTAATATTGTTACATAAACTGTGTGAAAAATTGATAAAATTATGAATTGAGATCAATCGGTTGAAAACTTTTTGTGTAATCCTGCACGCCAGTTTGAAAAATGTGGTTTTGAGAAAACGCGCTTCAACGATTTTGTAAGATACAATTAGATCATAACAAAACGTACAGAGGTCAATTCCTAATCTGCTACTCCCGGTCGATACAACAAGCCCTCCGCTTCCTCGAAAAACTCGTTTTGTTGTTGTTTTTCTATCGATTAAAGAGAAAAAAAAATGCGGTTTTTTTCAGGTTTTCATGAGGCGACCCCCTTAAGGGAATGTGATACTTAAGGCCATGGATCAATCGGACCACGTGACTAAATTATACATTTATTCGTTCATGTAAGATAACTTTTTTAATTTACAATGTATCTTTCTGATAATTTGGGAAACGTAACAAAAGATAATAAAGCACGTCTGTTAACTTCTTTTTAGTAAAAATTTTGAAAAAAATTCGAAAACTTATCGACAATTACAGTTAACTGTAAATTTTTTTGCAAAATTTTCACTCATACAAAGTTGACAGACGTTCTCTATCGTGTTCTGTAGTATTTTCCAAATTTTCAGAAAGATATTTTGCAAAAGAAAAAAGTTATCTTACACGAACTTTTACAGGAATTTGATCACGTGATCTGGTTGATCCATGGCCTTAAGAAATCTAGCAAGTTCATGTGAACAATTTGGTGCAATTTCTACATGTTTGTGCCCAAAATGTACATAAAATTTGAGAAATGGTAGGGAAAACTTTTGGTTTTGATAATGAAAACAAATTTTCTTTTATATTTTGCTAAAATTGAACTTTTTTTCAAATTCGAAACTAAAAGTAGTCTATCTACGTCCGTTTTTTCCCTACCGTTTGCTCCAAATTTGGAGAAGAAAGTTTTATGTACTTTTTAGACACAAACATGTAGAAACCAAAAATCAATAAAATTTGCTAATTTTCCAAGTTTCATATGCCCTTGACAAGTTACGAAATTTATCCTCTACTGAACAATGCTATCTGTCTTGAGAAAGTTGGTTACCATGACACTTTCGTTTATCGTGTTATCTGTCAGAATCGTTCTGCTGTGAAAACTTTGGATCTTGTGGAAAATCCAAGACGCTAGGAGATATGTGTCTTGAGTCTCGAGGGATCAACGCTCTCCTACCTCATCTCTACAGAATATCGAGCAGGTACATATTTGATTTCCTTTATCTTTAGCACTCGAGTTATTGCTCCAGTATTTTCAAATAGAAGCCCATACAAAATTACGAAAGTTATAAATTTCAAATTTATTTTGCTCAATCACTAATGGATTTGAACTTATTAGCAAAATTTAAAAATAGCTTTTTGTATTAACTTCATCAAACGAGATACAAAGTGTTTTTCGGATTGGTTCGCAATGATTCGCATTGGCTCGGATAAAGATATTGGAATTGTTCTGATTGGATCGGAATGAATTTCTATCCGATACTTTCGCCAGGACATGTACACTGCTGTGCAAAAGTCGCCGGGCACTTGTTTTTAACCATTCGCATGAAAAGTTGTAATTTATAAATTACTTAACAATTAATTTTTTCCTTAGAATAACATGGAAGGTAACAAAATTCTGCATTTAATTTCCCCAAATCAAAATATTTTAGTCTATTATTAACGAAGATATTGCCAAAAAAAAAGAAAAAATCCAATACTTTTTTTTTTTTACTTTTGAAATAATGGATATTTTTTAACTTTTCTTGATTTATTTCAAAATGAGATTTACGTAGAATTTCAGTAATCTAACAAGTAAATTGTAATCATTTTTTCTTGAATGCAGCCAAAATCTGAGCTAAGAATGGAAAAGTTGTAAAACTTCAAATTTGTGAAATTCTTTATGAAAGAAATTTTGAAAATAATTTTATTGTATTTTTAATGATGTTTTGTATTTTTTTTTATATTATCAATTTTCATAATTTTTAAAATCCATTTTCAAGTATAAGAATCCTTTGTATTCTCAAAACTTTGTTTTTCTAAATTTTAATTATTTTCATCCATCTATATAATTTACTTGAACGTACAGAAAAATGAGTTTTTAATAAATAATTGACAAAAGCGATTCATAAGAATCACAAAATTATCCGGATATGTAATTATATAACACAAAATGCATAAACGGATGTTTTTCATTTTATAACTGTTTTGAAGCTTATTGTTGCCATCCTTAGTATTATATAATTTATGATTTACCACGTAATTGTCGAATTGGAATAATTATTCTGCATCATTTAATTTCTGTGTAATGATCACATACCTTCTTGACTTGACTAATACGCTTTCAACTCGTATAACAGATTCCATTAATTTAATAAAATTTGCATACCGAACAAGCTTCACCCCATATGAAATACTATGAAAGTTTTATACGAGAGTACAAGAGAAATAATAATCCATGATGTGCTAATTACAAGACTGAAAGGAGATCGCCAATTAGGAGTATTTTAATATAGTAAAGTTAATTGCTCATGAAATATGAATTAACCCCTTGATGTACTTAATAAGAGCTTGATTTACTCACCGTCATTGCTTCAGGTGTGTGGTCCAACACGTATATACTATTCGTGTATCCGTATAACATTGTATCAATATCTGAAACGGATAGAAATTTTCTTACTTTAATATCTGGAAGTTCAAAGTTTATCTTTATGGAAAAATGAGTTTTCGTTTCATGGCGTAAAGTAATTTGTGTTAGCTAATACCGTAACTAAAAAATGTAAGTAAAAAATTTTATGGATTTCTGTTATAATCCCGCGTAGAATTAGCCCCACTTGGCCCCATTAAAAGTAGAGCACTGGTACTGACTACCATCCTGAATTTAATGGGGCCAAGTGAGGCTATTTCTACACAGGAAATAAAGATAAATATTTTAATAGGCGAAATTAAATTTTTATAAAAATTTGCTTTATGGAATTGCGTTAGTACAACATGAAGAACAAAGAGCTCGGATTGAGCGAGATTCAGGTTTATGTTTTTTGTTTCGTGTCTGCTAGCTTGTAGGAAACACTCACAGTGTTTCATTTTTAATTTATCTTCTGCGCGAGTCATATTATCGTAAAACCTGTAGAAATTGTTACTTTATCAGAATCACTAGAATGGATATCTGGAATCCTTCACCTAGAAAAAAGTTTCTTTGTTTAAAAAAAAATTCCTTGGAATCAAAGAAATTTGTGCATTTCTATACGCTCAAAGAAAAGTTTCTTTGGTTTAAAGAAATTTCTTGATTGCTTTTTTTTCTTTGAATTAAAGAAATAAATGTCTGCGCAGTCGCATAGTACATACGTAATGTGACTCACAGAAATATTTTCTTTAATTTAGAGAAAAAATTGTCTTCGTTCAATAATAATAAAATTAAACAAATTATTTCTTAAGTTTTTGCCGGTATTGTATTTGAATCAGATAAATTTTTTTTGAATTATTTAAATAATTTTAATAAAATAATCTCTCATTTAAAAAAGGTTAAGAAGGTGATTCCTTAAAATCAAATAAATTAATATTTGTTCTAAAGGTGTTTTTACTCCGAATTGAAGTTAAAAAACGATTTCTTAAATTTAAATAAAACTTTTTTCTGGGTCTTGTCTTAATCGAAAAGGGTTAAACCATTGTAGAATTTTCAAAAAATTGAAAAAAATTTTTTGCTTAAAAGGTGTTTCAGGGTCTCGAAAATAATATACTAAAAGATAGAGGGCGGAAAAAATGTCAGAATGTCTATATTTACAGTATTTAAAACTTTAAATGCATTTTTCTCGAAACCATTTTTTTGAACTGGCCGGAAACATAACTCGAAAAAATCTTTACCTATCGATCTGAAATTTTAAAATTATATTCAAAACTTGTTTCTCCAGCGATGCACGTAGGATTTTTTCTTTTTATATTGCATAGTTTTTTTTTATAAACAATTTTGTAACGGTTTTTTTCATGAAATTTTAAACTTTTTTTCAAAAGTCCACCACGTGGCGAAAAATCAATATATTCAAAAAATTCTACGTAGGTATCTTACTGTTGTTCTATAGAATCGAAAAAACTTTGGTTTTTTGTTTAAGGTCAAAAATTGCGGGAGTTACCTTTCCGGCCATGGACTCCTTAAAAAAAGGCACCGACAAAGAAATGCTGCGCAGCCGCCATTTTGTCATGAACGAACTTGAAAAAAATATTTTCTGTACTTCATTACTAGTATTATAAATCCCATTTTACATAATTTCGATTGATCTCTTTATTGCGCCAAAAAATTCCCGAAATATGCCTATTTTTTCGTGCTCTACAGTGGTTTAACCCCTTAAGGTAGTTTTCATCCACAAAAATTAGACCTCAGGCAAAAATAGATAATTTTGCTTTCAAGAATAGCAATATTATTATTGAAGGGCTATTTTGAAAGAGAAAAGATTATTTTACATGAAAAAAATTTGTAACACAGAAAAATAATTTTATTGATAAATTTTATTTTTGACCCAACTTTTTTTCTTATCGCTTCTTACCAAATTTTAAAAAATTATGCGATTCTAATAAATCATGAATCATTTTTTCAGAGAAAAGATTTCCCACAACTTCACCGTTTCTGATTTTTAAAAATAAATTTTTTAATGGCTGTAACCATTAAAAAAACATGTTCCAAAATGAAATTTTTATAAACAAATTGCTGAATTTTATAATAATTCATTCATGTTCGAAAATTGGAAATGGTCAAGTTGCAGGAAATATTTATAATAAGAATAAGAAAAAAATCTGCCCGCTTTGCGGGCACATTCTCATTGCGCGCTTCGCGCGGCTCGCTTCGCTCGCAAGTTTGAGCGCGCCTAGGGCGCGCGATTCGATCGTCGCGCTTCGCACTCCGTTCTTTCTGGACCTCGCGCTTCGCGCTCGGTCTTGTGCTCTTCGCATACGTTTAAGTTTATTTCTTATAATTTAATACTGAAGCTCAAACCAATTTAATGATATTAAAGATAATGTAAATTAGTCTTTTTCTCAAATTCACTAAGTTTCTTTTTCAGTTTAAGTGAAACAGGAAATTCAATTTCCTTAAGGCTCTATCGGCCTTAAGGAACACATTCTCATCATGACACTCGCGCTTCGCGCTCGATTTTCTGTATGCATTTTTGTAACTTTTTAATAAATTACATGATTATTGATAAATTTATTTTCTTCCAAATATCTCAAAAAGGAAAAACAATCGTAGACTTTATTTAAGGAAACGATTTTGCAGAACAACGCTTATTTCGTATCTCACATATTTTGGTGAAAAAAATCGAATTTTTTCAATATTAAAAATCAAAACATAAAATATACATCCTGTCCCGAAATTTCTTTATCAGAATTTGTAGACCTCATTTAGGCAAACAATTTTCCATCTAAATGTTTTTTTTGCATCTCACATATTTTGTCTAAAGAATGGAATTTTTGAATTTTAATCGTATTTTTTGGAATTGAAACGAAAAATATATCTTTTATCAGAAACTGTGTCAGACAAAATTTGTAGATCTTTTTGAAACTAACAACTTTGTATTCTTACGTTTTTTTGGTATTTCCAATATTATTGTTAAAAAATTGAATTTTGGATTTTCAATAGTTTTTTTTTAATTAAAAAGAAAAATATGCATCTTATGAAAAAATGTTATAATTCAAATTTGTAGGTCTTTATGTATTCAATAATATTGTGTAATAACGTTTTTTCGTATCTCGTATAATTTAACTGGAAGATGGAATTTTGATATTGACTTTTTTCGAATTTGAATATGCTGTAACATTTCTAATTTTGATTTAATCAAAAAACGTTATCAAGATAATTTTTAGAGATTTATGAGGACTATCTAAAACCAGTATTAAAATTTTTGATTTTTTCAAAAAATTATTTTCAAAAACACAAAAGTAGTGCTCAATCCCTCAATTTTGATTGGATGTGGCTGGTTAACGAACTTGTCCTTACTTTTTCGGCTCCGATAAAGTGTAACAAAGCTCAATTCAATCTGATAATTCTATCGAGAGTTATGCCGCACACGACTTACAGACAGACAGACAGACAGACAGACACTTTCGTAAAAACCCTTTTTTCTGACTCAGGGGGTCTCAAAACGTAAAGATTTGATGAAAATTTCGAAAGTCATTTTTCACATAAAACCAATACCTTCTCATCCATGATGAGAATGTAAAAAGTTTGGGCAAAAATCAAATTTATTAATAACATTATTTTCCTGTATTTCAAATTTTTTTATGGAAATTAATCTTTTCTCTTCCAAAATAGCCCTTCAATAATAATATTGCTATTCTTGAAAGCAAAATTATGTATTTTTGCCTGAGTTCTAATTTTTGTGGATCAACTACCTTAAGGAAATATGTAACAGTGATTTTACAAATTCTTCTTGCTTCAATTTCATTCTACACGTTTGGTAAGCAGTAGAGCATAACCCGAAATTGGCAATGGAATTGGAAGTCATTTAGGAGTTGTGAGCTTTCGGACGATCAGAATTGTAGACCACGATGATTTGAATTTATCGTTGCTAGATACTGGGTGAATTCTATGGGAGTTTCAATCTGAGAGGAGTACTTGGTCACGGAAAAAGAACGAAAAGAATATTTACGAGGCGTCACATAAATTTTACAACTTTTCTCGCTGAAGCTGCAAATATATTCCTTACAATGAATTTGCCTTCGAAATCGCAATAAAATTGGTAAATATAATGTATTTTTCCGATATTATACTCTCTTGCTCACAACTTTAAGACTGTAGTGCGATCAATAATAATAGTTGTAAGTTTGAATTTAAAATTATTAATAGCTATTTCCTTAATCATTATATTATTGTGCTTTCCTTTCCGGATCCAAATTAAAAATAATGCCACTTTAAATTCATTTTGACAGATCAATACAGTTTTTCTTGTCTGATAGAGACATATTTTTAAAAAATATTCGGCGATGCAAACGCGTTAAATTAAATAAAACGAGATCAGTTTCCGGTCAGCTGATTCCGTTCTCCCAGGCAAAATGGGCACTGCCCAGTCGGAAATAACGAATGAATTTATCTCTGACTACCTACTCTCGATAACGCTATTGGTGAACTTTAAAAGCAATGCTTTTAAACATTTTTAGCTTTGATTGTGAATTTTCATGCATAAAAAATAATTGTTGCTTCACTTGCTCGAATAATAATTGTAGAAAATTTCTTTGATATGCAAGCAAGGAAAAAAATGCACTGAAAATTATACAATTGCAAAATTAATTGATCATTTTTCACAAATAGTAATACGTTATAGTTCACATTCTTATATTAGTCAAACACTGATAAATTTTCTCTGTTAAGGTTATTTAAGTTCTGAAATTTCAATATAAAATTCTTATTTGAAGACTGCATTTTATCAAGATTAAGAAATAAGGAAAAAAGTACGTGAAACTTATTAGAGACATAACGTCTTTTTTATAAGCAGAGTTTCATAATTTCAACGTCGTTTGCTGCTCTTGCGATTCATGTCGAATGCATCGGTGCGATGCTGGAACTTTGTAGAGCTGACCCAGGTCTCATAAATTTTCCTACATTACGAGAAAGACGGATATTCACTCGAAGCCAATTCTCTATATTCCGCACGTGTTTCCATTATTTCATCGTATTCCACATACATTGCCCAACTACTCCATACAACGGACCTCTTAATTCGTTTATTCATACTAGGATAAAAGGATAACTGACCAGGAACTCAACCATGCAGCAGCATATTAGCAGGACTGAAAATTTACTCAGTAACTTTTCATTGCGAAAACAAGTGTGGGTTCTATTTTTCCTGCACATATGTGAAATTGAACTACGGCATAAAATATAAAAGTATAATAGAACAATTCAAATTACAATTGGACTTTATATCTCTAAATTAACAAAAGCATACTTATGGCACAGAATTCTAATCTATTAACCCTTTCCCAGACGGAAAAGTCGGTGTAGTGATAATCCTTACAACCGGCGCGGTACCGTTCGGGTTGTAACTCGAGAGTAATGCCAGTACTGCCGATCAGCACTGTGCCAAGCGTTGGAACAGCACTGGGCGGCACTGGCTGAACATTGTCGCAGTACTGCTTTTCAGGATTGGCAAACTACCGGAATTTGTGTAATGCCAAGCATCGGCGCAGTATTGGATGAACACCAGCGCAGTACCGCCGTTTAGTGTTGGAAAACAACCAACTTTTGAATAATGACAAAAGCCTTTTATTGTTGACAAGCATTTTAATAATTCTGCACTGTAATTTTCCGAAACACGTGACTGCAGTTTTATTCAGTTACAGTTTCTTGAAATTAGGATAGAGTTTCAGAAAATTTAGTTACTTTTTAGTAAAATTAAGAAACAATTTTTCAGTTTTCAGTTTGAAAGTGTTGAATATTCCGATAATTGTATCTGGAAATTCTGAAACTTGTAACAGGAATAATCTAACGTTTTGGGTTACTGAAGTTTTATGCAGTTACATGCAACTGGAATTTTTTTTACAGTTTTCTAATTTTATGATAAATTTGATAAAAATTCGGTTAGAGTTTGGTAGTTTCAAGATACATTTCACAAAAATTCTATGAGAAAATTTTTGTAGAACCTCCGTAGCTTAGTTGATAGAGCATTCGATCGGCAATCGAAAGGTCCTGGGCTCGATACCCAGCGGAGTAAAAGTGTTCCTTTTTTCACAGCAATTTTTTCTCAAAAAACATTATAAATATCGTCAAATTTTACGTTACCTTTGTAACATAAAAATTTTGTAAATATCCGAACATTTCTAACAGTGTATGAGTAATACTCTAAAAAAAATCAATTACATTCAACAAATCTGTTTGTGTGCCCGCATTGGTGTGATGGTAAGTAAAATTTTTCTGATCGAAAAATATCACTCAGCATTGAAGCCAGGGTTAGCGCAACACTGGTGGTCAGCACTGGTGCAGCGCTGGTAGTGAGCACTATGCCGGTGCACTGAAAGTTCGCCGGCAGTGCTGGCGCGGTGCTGCTCCGGTTGTAAATTTCCTCCTTGGTTGCGGTTGAGCGCTTTTTCAAGTGCACTTTTCGCTGGGTCCAACAAATTTGGTTGAAAAAAGCGATATCATGTACTAAAGCGTTAAATATATAAAGTTAATTAAAAATTATTATGTTTAATGGAATTTTAGACTTTATTAAAGAACAATAATAATAATGAACAGGATCTATATCAACCATTAGGATGAACATTAAATATTGTTGGTGTTCTTAAATGGTTTTAGGGTCCAGAAAAAATGTAACTCAAGGTTTTGTATTTTCAAACGTTTCGACAAAAGGACGAAACTTAAAAAAATTGCACGTATGACGGATAAACATTGTGGTAACAAACGATATTTAAATGAATTGCACGTGTAAAACTATAAAATTGGTCTAAATAACTAAATTCATAAATGAAAACTACAAAAAAATTTATCTACCCTAAAAATGATTAAATATACAATTGTAGAAGTTAAGAAGAAATTGGGAGTAATTATTCCAGAATAAATTTTTCTGTACAGATTTTATTTCTGAATTTAGTTATTTGGACCAATTTTAAAGTTTCACACGTGCAATTCATTTATATCGTTTGTTACCACAATTTTTATCCGTTACACGTGCAATTTTTTTAAGTTTCGTCCTTTTGTCGAAACATTTGGAAATACAAAACCTTGAGTTACATTTTTTCTGGACCCTAAAACCAATTAAGAACATCAAAAATTGTTATAGTATTTTTCTATTCGTATTGGGTTAGCTCATTTTCATTAGGGATAAATGATCAAGAAAACATATTATAGATATAAAAAGCAGGAAACATATTAAAAAGATAAAAAACAAAAATACTATAACGATTTAAATTTGGGTCAAGATAAAGACTAAAGGCATGAATACAAACATCTCACGAAATTATTTTCACCCTGACAATATTTAATAACAATAATAATTATTATTTTACATTAGAATATTTTATTCTAGTTTTTTGAATTAAAAAAATTTGTTTGAATCGAAAAAATTTTGATTCAAACAGTTTTCGCACTGTGTAACTCAAGACAAAAATTGTCTTGCACTCATGAAATTTCAAGTTTTGCAATCCAAGAAATGGCGAAACGTTAGTAAGGATCGTTTGCTATGGCAATGCAATTTCCATTCAATCAAATGGCAAACACTATATACAGCGCCATATATGCTTTACACACGTATCTGCACGTTCCATGGAGTCCCTTGTAATTCTGTATGCAAATTCTATGCCCTAGCTAGTCCGTCGCTTCGAACCACAGAATCGAATCAATATTGTATTACGTATACCGGATGCTGTGATCTATTTCCGTTTATACCTCTGAATAAATAATGACCACATCATTTTATTCGATAAAGGAACGCAGATTACTATTCATTTTATTTTCGATAGCTACATGTCACGTGTTACTTTATATTTGATTATATTATATATATTTATATATTTAACTCGAAATATGTTCTTTTTAAATAAACATACATAATATTTCATTTTAAATAAAAGTTTCTTTGGAGTTCTCAACTTTATCATGAATTACAGGTAGGATTTTATCTATTCGTGTTTTCATTTTCCAACAATTTTTTTTTATTGGTGGATCAAAAATTCATTTTTGTGACCCCCTGCGGGACAAACGAATCTATTTTTTGCTCCCGAGTGGGAAAAAAATGGTATGCAACACGCGAATAGCTATTTGTTTTACTAGTGGGGAAAACGAGCTATTGCCAATGAGCCTTCGGCTTGTGTTTGACAATTGTACTTTTGTTTTGAAATGGGAAAATGGCTGATTTCATAACTGTTACTATTTTCCCGTCTCAAAACAGACGGTTCCCAACAAATTTAGTGGCAACTGTACTTTCACAGCCTGTTTTGAGGCAAGAAAATGGCTATTTTCACCACTAGTGGGGAAAATAGCAGCAGTTGTGAAATCAGCCTTTTTCCCGTCTCAAAACAGGCGGTAACAAGTGAGACATGTTACTTTTCCCAACAAGTTTAGTGTCAATTGTACTTTCACAGACTGTTTTGAGGCAGTAAAATGGCTATTTTCATAAGTAGTGGGGAAAATAAAAGCAGATGTGAAATCAGCAATTTTCTCGTCTTAAAACAGACGGTGAAAGTACAATTTTCCCTAGAGGTGTTAGGAAAAACTTTTTCTTCCTACTTGCATAATATACTAATTTTTCCGAAAAAACAATACATTTTCCAAGATTGATTGCGTGACGCTGCAAAATTTTGCAACTCACAAAAGTTGTTTTTCTTACGTAATAAATTATTTTCTTATCTGTCTAATTGAAATATTATAGAAAATTTTGATTATTATATAAAAGACATTAAATTTTGCAATTTTGGAAGCTGCACGGTATTTCAAGATTTGGACATACTTTAAACCCTTTAATTTTAAGTATTAATTCCGTTTGTATTTTCTTTATTTTATGAAATTCTGACATCGAGGATGAATTTAGAAGAAAAAGAAGTATATGAAAATATTTGAAGTGGCTTTAGAAAATATTAAAATGGATTTTCTCCTGCTTCCTGTGTTCCTTTTCTATTTGAATATTCCCGCCATCCTGTCCTAACCTATCTCAAGTGTGGATGTGAATTACTTCTGGTCGTACCCAAGGAGTAATTGGTAAATTTTGAAATGCCATTTGTATAATTTGCTGGTGCCTTGGTACAAAATGACTTCTTCACCTGGCGTGAAATTCAAGATCCCATGTCCTTGGAAGGTTTTATCATTATATTCAAGCTATACGTTATGAATCTTCTGTTGCAGATGGAAGCCAGGCCCGTGTCAGTAGATTAATGTTTCTGCGTGCCAACCCGATCGGATTATTTTCTTGATGCTTTGGTAGCCAGTCTGTTTGATTGCTGATATTGGAGAAGCGCAATGATAACCTACCATCGTTTGGACCGAATTAATAAGAATTTAATTATTTAATTCAGAAGTAATTCTTTTGTGAAGATTGATAGTCTTCAAGATTACGTCCCTGAATTAGTCTTTGGATTTATAGGAATGCATCGAATTTCAGCCAATAGAATTTGAAAACAAAGCACAGCTGTAACCTGTTTAGTTTTAGTCGTCAAGGAAATAAATAAAGTTGGAAATTCTTTACCTTTTCGTCAGCAGCTTCTGCAGTGTAAAGACCTATTTAAAGTTGTCTTCTGGTTTCATTAAATAAATCAGTATTATTATAAAGACCACGCCCTATTTAAAGATAGTGAATCCAGTATACCATATACTTATTGAAGATCTAGAAAATTATTGGATTCAACTTCTGTTGGTGAGATTTCTTTTCAATTATCTTTCGAGAAGTTTTGATTTGATAAAGCTAAACTTATTTATTGTGAATAATTGTGTTTCTTTTGTTAAAGGTTTAGTTTATGAAAATGTATTAATTATGATAAATATTTAGTGTCTTTATAATTGCTTCTTTTAGTACTACTTATACTTCACAAATTTCTCTATTGGACTCTCTTGATTAATGTTAATTAATAACTAATAGGTGATATATAATCCTAAAAATGAATATTTAAAGAATATCCAAATTTTTATATTATAGATCCTTTTGTCCCTCATTAATTTACAATCCTGTAAATCATAAATTTTATATAGAACCAATCTTCCAAGTTTATTAATCAAATTTAATTGTCCAAGTCTTGAATATCGGATGGAAAGGTCCTAACTATTTAAGTTAGTTCTCCCCTTTCTTACCTTAAATTATTTGTGCCATTCGATAAATTCATATTATATAAATTTCCCCTCTAGATCCTGTTAATTATTATTTATGTAATAAATCAATGTAAGCTCGTTTCATTTTCAAACAATGTACATCGAATTCAACTTATGAATGTTATTTTGAATAATTATTAAACATTGAACTGTTCATTTAGTTTAATCTTTAGTAATTAATAGTAGTCTTTTGATTATCTCTTCCCTTGGTAAAGAACCTCTACTATTATCCAGAAAGGGACTGACTAGCCAATTCAATTTTCCAGAATGTTATAATCCGTAAATTAATAGAGATTTGATTAATTGTTCAATTTTGGGACTGTTGTATTTTATCTTATTTTATGAATTGACTAAGGTAAGTCTGGCGCCCATAATTATGTTTTGCTGATTATATAAATACGGGTAATAACTTTCTAAAGGTAACCTATATTCATCTGGCAGTGTTGCCCTATGTGATTTTAAATAATTTATTTAATAAAAATCATGCTTACAATTGGGAACGGCGTGCGACGTTTTCATATTTTCTAACCAGTCCCTAATCAAATTTATTGTTTTTTGGAGAAATCGAATTTCGGACAAATTTAAAGTCGGATAAATGAAAACCTACCGAATTACAGGTGTTAGTTCTTTCTTTTTAAGTGTCAATCTTCATCGTCAAAAATATAACAGTTTTTAAAATACTATTTTCAGGATTTCTTTTAGTACATTGTTAGAAATTTCTGTATTAAACTTCCATTACATGTAATGGAAGTTTTTTTTCAATAACGTATATTTTTAAAATACTTTCATCTTAAAAAATACAAACTTTTATTTGAATTTTAATACACATCTGTATATATTTTAATAATGTTTGTTAATTTTAATATATTTTTATTGAAAACTTATTAAATTTCATATGAATCTATATTAATTTCACATAATATACAAATCTAATAATTTTAATTTACCACGTGTATATTAAAGTATATTAAAATTACTAAGATTTTTAACAGTTTATGTTATTCTTGTAAACATAAAATAAAAATGTAATATAAATTCTCAAATTTTAGTAAAATAAAAAGTATGTTCATGAAGAAAAGATTGAATTTGTCTTTTTAGAAAATTAATGAATTGAAAAACACAAGGATTGATACTCCGGTGTGGAATCATTTAGACATTACGTTACATGGTGAAATCAAATGTGATGCACCGACTGGGTATTTGGTTCAACTTAGGTTAGGTCGAGGGTACATACACTGAGGGCCATTTCGCTAACGCTAAATAATTCATGGAAATCCCTACCATATAGAGACCTGAATTCACTCTGCAATACTCACTTGAGTATTCTTCTATGATTATTGATAGGATTCGCATTCTTTCTGTGTCTCCTTAGATTGTTTTCGTGTCAATATAGGTTTAATTAATTACTTTATACCAACTCCTATATAAAAACAGTCTCAAGAATTTACAAGGAAGTATTAAGTTCTGCGATATACAGAGGATAAAAGTTAGGTACTCTCTTAAAAAGTTTCCGTCGAATTAACAACTTTAGGGTATTTAGCTTTAGTTTTTACGACTTTGACATTACATACAGAAAATAATGACTACCAGCTTGAGTTTTATGAACATGGGATTAATTCAATTTAAAATAAAACGCAGATTTTAGAGATTTGAAAAGATGTTAAAAATTAGAGAAAGAATTCAATATCAAAGGAATAAATTAAATCAACCAAAGGAATAAAAATGATTGAATGTATTTGATAATATTTTTTACGAGATTACAAAAAATGTAAATCCCATGAATCCAAATTATTACGAGTTTTAATTAAAGAAAATCTCAATGATGTATATACATGTATACATAAATGAAACAAAGAATTGGCGTAATTGAAACTAGATTACATGGCCATATTTATAATAAAGCTTTCTTTAAAAAACATCAATTCAATTCATAAATTGATAATGGAATTTAAGAAAAACGATTTGATAATTTGATAAAACTAAAATTTTTAATTAAATATACATGTTAAATTTTTAAAGTTTTAATTTTACAAAACATTTTATCAACCGTCAAGGATAATCAGGTAGTTTAACGAGACAGATGCAATTAAGACTTTAATTTCGCTTTAGGTATGAAAATATTATCAGATCTGGAAAGCAGAGCTGTCGCTAAGACGTCTGGTCTGTCTTTTTTCCTTATCCAAAATGGTACAAAGTAAATAACGAAAATTTGATTCTAGCAGGCACAACGAGGTACGGAGAGCTCGTACTTGAGGCAGTAGCGCGTTAAAAAGTTCCGGTGCTTCGTCTTCTTTCTCGAGGCTCACGAACTTTGGTAATTACGTTGAATTAAACTCTTTAAAATTTATAAGGCTCCCAGTTTGACACTAGAAGAGGAAGAACAGTGAGGGCTTCCCAACTATATAGAAACGCGGAGTGCTCCCTGGGATATTAGTGGCTCCATCAGCAAGGTGCAAAATCTTGCCATTACTTCGTGCAAACCTAGATATTTACAATTCTTTCAAGTCGCATAGCTTAAGATCAAAAGTTTACTATTTCTGCATTGTTCAACAAAATTCAGAGAAATCCTTACAACTTTAGACCACAGTATGTAAGGTTATTAAGACTTGGTGTTGAGATTCGGTACGAAAATGTGCATGGCAAAATTCCACGATTATCCACGAGAGGGACCGGGGGGTCAGGCTAGAATCCACGTGGAGACACGTTCCCCTAAATCTGCGAAAAATACTACTGTGGGCAAAAAGTAAGGTGAATTTTCAATTTAAACTTCGCGGGCTAACCGATTCGGGCAAACTCTTTTATTTTCATGTTGGTCCTACTGTTACTGACATCTGTGCCGAATTTCATGCCAATGTAATCATTTGTTACATAGTTACGCTTCCCTATTAAAAAATCCTATGTAGGATACCACATAGGATCTCATATAGGATCTTACATAGGATCCTACATAGGATCCTGTGTAAGATCTTATGCAAGAGCCTATGTAGGAATTTGGCATAGGAACTCACATAAGATCTTACATAAGATCTTACATAGGATCCCATAATTAGTTTAAAATACCTAGGATCTTACATAGGATCCTGTTTAAGATCTTATGCAAGATTCTATGCAGGAATTTGCATAAGAACTCACATAAGATCTTACTTAAGATCTTACATACTTGTATGATCCTATATAAGATTCTATGTATTTTAAAGTAATAATTTTCAACTTTACATTCTAATTCAAAATTTTCTGAATAATCTAATCTATATTATTTTCTTTTTATAATAAAAAATATCGTTAAAATGTATTTAGTGACTCATTAATGAAATTCTGCTGCTAGCTTCCTGATAGATCAGATTATTCAGAAAATTTTGAATTAGAATGTAAAGTAGAAAATTATTACTTTAAAATACATAGGATTCTATGTAAGATCTTATGTGAGTTCCTATGCCAAATTCCTACATAGGATCTTGCATAAGATCTTACATAAGATTCTATGTAGAATCCTATATAATATCCTATATGAGATCCTATGCGGTATCCTACAAAGGATTTTTCAATAGCGTTGTGTTTTCTAAACGACTAAAAGCGATTTTTTCAATTTTTACAATGTCTGAATTTGTTGAGCAAAGAAGTACCATTAAATTTTGTTTGCGGAGTGAAATTCCAGTTGTGGAAACGTTCAGAATGTTGCAGAAGGCCTTCGGTGATTTGACCATGTCGCAGAAAAATGTTTATAAGTGGTGCAAAGACTTCAAAGAAGGCAGAGAACGTGTTAATGACTTGGAACGCCCCGGACGACCATCAACATCAACTGATGGTTTTTGCATCACAATAATGCGCCGTCTCACATTGCAATCGTTCTTCGTGACCATTTCGCCAAAAACTCAACGCATATCGTTCCACAACCACCATATTCGCCTGATTTGGCTCAGAGTGACTTCTGGCTATTCCCCAAACTCAAAATACCACTCCGAGGATATCGTTTTTACACGATTGAAGAGATACAAGCCGAATTGAAGAAGGCTTTAAAGGCATTTCCGGTAATCGAATTAAACAAGTGTTTCGACGATTGGAAAAAAGGTTGGCATAAGTGCATTATATTGGGAGGGGATTACTTTGAAGGGGATGAAATTGATTTGGATAAATAAATAAAGATTTTTCATTTTTTAACAAAATTCACCTTAGTTTTTGCCCACAGTAGTATACTGGAATATATGAATTTTCATAAAATATGTCCAAGTAGATATAGGGGGGGGGGGGGGTATTCGCCAAAATTCCACGGGTGTCTACGAGGGGGTGAGGGGGGGTCTATAAGTGGTGAAAAATTGTCCATGTGGTATATGGATGGCCCCTTCACAAAGCAAATTGCGAGAATAGACATTATGCAAAACATGAGAAATACATAAAAAATGATAAAATATATAAAAAATTTGTGGCAAGAATATCAGAATCGAAAACTACCCGTAACAGTAACGGAATATTGAAAATCACCCCTAGAAGTAGTGAATAGTGAGCAACCTAAAAATCAACTGATTGGTGAAGTCAGGGTGCTTTTTGAACGTGAGTCCCTTTGTCTCTCACGAATCGGGGTGCTTTTTGAATGTGAGTTAAAATACACTTATGTTTTCCAAAACACAAACTCTCTGATTCAGATCAAGATAATAACATTTTATGCATTGGGGGGTGAATTTTTTTCAATTGAGGGATAGTTCATAAGGGTTGATTGACCCTCAAGTTCTTCAGAATCCCACTACGTGTTCTAGAAAGACTATTTCTTAATTTCTGGCTGAATTAAACGATGGGAAATGAAATGAAAATATTTTTAAGCGATTAGGATAGTTTTTTCATTTGGGGGTAGTTTCTGAGCGTAGGAAAATTTAGAATGATTTTTTTTTCTCTTATTGGGTACTCATGAATTCAGATTCACTATGTATCGATTTTACCGAACCCTCAGAAAAAACTCGTCCGTTCAAGGGTTAAACAGAGTGACTAAGGGTGAAAAAAATAAAAATGATTGAAAGTATTTGATAATATTTTTTACGAGATTACAAAAAATATAAATCCCATAAATCCAAATTATTATGAGTTAAAATATAAATGAATTAAAGAATTGGCATAATTGGAACTGGATTACACGGCTATATTTATAAAGTTTTCTTTAAAAAACATCAATTAAAAATGTAAGATTTCTTCACGAATATTTTTGGGAATGCAGCCGTGAATATTACCGAAGATTAAATTATTCGAGAATCAATTAATAATTGCCAAATTAATCTAGATTCGAGAATGGTTAATAATAATAAAATTTCATAAGATATTGAGAATTATTATTCAATTATTTAACCTAGAAACTTATTTAAGTTTTTAAAAAATATCAGCAAATTCAGGAAAATATAAAAGAAAATATTATTTGAAAAGAATTGACGTTTCACACTTTTTGGATAGGAAATACAGTCGATTTCAGCCGTAGAGTTTCAAGAAATACGAAAGTTTGCATATCGCACTTTGATTTTAACACCGAAGTTCTCTTCACACTTTATATCGCATTTCAATCATAAATTCGCATAAATCATATAATTAAATCATAAATAAATAAAAATTACAACAAATCACACTGATTCATCAAATTTTTTTGGTTATTCATTTGCTAAGTTTCTCTCATTTTTATTGATCCTAGATTTACATCCATCACTATTTACAAGTGACTATTCACAGCAGCAAACAAGCGGTGGAAAATTTTTTTAACAACTGGGTGATGCTCGACAGATTAAAAATCACCCAATTTTGTGTAAAAATGTTTCACTTGGTGTGTAAAAAAGATTCAGCTATTTTAACCGAACTTGGAAAAATATTGAAAAGAGAGATTTACTTGTATTTCAATAAATCCAAGACAATAAATAGTATGCAATAATACATTTTTTTTTCACTTGAAACATTTTTATTATAGAAGTAAATTTAAGGAAGGAAGATCAGTTTTAATTGAACTTGGAAAAAAACTTTTTAACGATCAAGTTTCAACTAAAAAATCAAAGAAAAAATGAGAAAAAATAATAAAAAGGGTGAATTCATTAATGGAAATGTACTAATGAATCTTTCGGAACGATTGTCTACTTTAAAGTATTTTAATGATAACTCTGAAAGCTCTTTTATTCATGAGGTTAAATTAACGTTCTTTAAAAACTTGTAATTATATTTTTGTCTTTGATAATAGCTTATTTCCTATTAGTGCTAAGTCTAAGAATGCTAACCGATGAGGTCGGCTAGTTATTATATTGTGAAAATAAGGAGAAAATTGGAAAGCAGTTCGCATTTAAACCTTTTCTCGCAATGCTGAAGTTTACGAGTATTGATGTCTTGTCGAACAAATCGAGATGAATTCTTTCAAAATATAATTTCCTTTTCTGGAAGAAATTTTATCTGCTCAACTGAAAACCTTTTATATAAAGGTATTCCTATTGGAAAGATATTTTACGACTGACGAATCTGCTGTTTCATCCATTCAGAATGATTTCAACATAAGTATAAGTATTTTTTGCCAAGAACGAGGTTCCCACGCAACAAGAGTTTGAGGGACATAATTCTGGAAAATATTTTTCTTACTGAACCTCTGCGGACCACGAGTTATTTCAACTTTTATACATACATTTTTCCAAAAAACCTTCAAGCACAAAAAGTTATGGATGAATGTTACAAAGTCTCTCATAATTAAACCAATTTATAACATTAAAAGGTCATAAGGATAAAACCATCGAAACAAAACTTGATATCATTAAGGTAGTTCAGCTACGAAAAATTAGACCTCAGGCAAAAATACATAATTTTGGTTTCAAGAACAGCAATATTGTTATTGAAGGGATTATTTAAAAAATAAAAGATTATTTTCTATAAAAAATTTAAAGCATAGAATAATAATGTATTTAACAAATTTTATTTTCAAGTGCTTTTTTTATATCATTTTTTACTAAATTTTTAAAAATGCTGCGATTCTGATAAATAATGGATCATTTTTTCAGGGACAAGATTTTCTACATCTTGACCTTTTCCAATTTTTGAAAATGAATCAAATATCAAATTCAGCAATTTGTTTATAAAAATGCTGTTTCGAAAAATTGTTTTTTAATAGTTTTAGCCATTCAAAAATTTATTTTCAAAAATTGGAAATGTTCAAGTTGTAGAGAATCTTTTTCCTGAAAAAATGGTCCACGATTTATTAGAATCTCACCATTTTTAAAAATTTGGTAAAAAGCGATATGGAAAAAAGTGCGGTTGAAAATCAAATTTGTTAAGCACATTATTTTTCTGTGTTTCAAATGTTTTTTATAGATTATCTATTTTTGCCTGAGGCTGAATTTTTTGTTAAGCAGGGAAGAAATTGAAAAAACATTCGATACCAACAGTTCATACTGTCGAGAAGTCCATTAGCTGTAATGAATGCCTGCGAAAATATCACTCAGAACGGGCTATCACAAAGCTGTCAAAACGTCAAAGAGACAAAAGCGGTCGAATCGCTTCTGCACTTACAAACTCGCAGTAATAATAGAGCTAAAGGTAAAGAATGGCGTGATCAAGCAAGGTTAGATAAGCTTTGTTATTGAGGGATGTGCACACTAACTGATAATACAGATTGGTGCCCATAGAATCACATTTGATCAGTGCTTTTTGTCGATAATTATTTCTAATCAGAGAAAGTGAAGTTTCAAATTCGCTCAGAGGGTTGGGGTCAATTAGAGGGCCAAAATAAGTCTTTTTTACAATTTGTTTTTGAAGACTGGTTTATTTATTTCTCAACCAATGTATTTAATCAAATAATACACGTTTCAAGAAGTTATAATGATTTTTTTTGCAATTTGTTAATTTTTATCCGAGTTATGTGCAATTATGTCAAGGGCCAAAAATGGTCCTAATAGGGTAAAATGAGGCCCTGATGAGAGCCACAAAGTTATGCCCCTACTGTGGCCCTGACGTGGACCATATAAAGCCCCGTTTCATTTTTATGTGTATTATATTCTTATTTCTTAAAACATATTTTTGTTTTAAATAAGCAATACAATCAGAAATGGACAATTTTTTGAATAATATTTATTAAAAAATAAGTAGTATATATGCAGCATATGTAAATGTACCTTTTGGAATCCATTGCATAAATACGGAATGGTAACAATGTAACTATGTTTTCGAACACGTAAAGTCCTCTAAGCTTTTGGCATTTGTTAATAAATGTATTTAACTTGTATTGTATTTTACTTCACCAAACCCCCAATTTGAAACTAGACGCCATAATAAGATTGAAGTGACTAATTTTAAAACTTACCCTCCATGGCCCTCACCGGGACCTGACTACGGCCTAAAGTGGCCAACCTCATCGGGCCCTCATCGCAAATCGGTACCAAATTAGGCAATTTCTGCATCTACATGCAAACAACAATTTTTTTAACTGATATAAAGTTATAGATTTCAGGACCATATAATAAATCTTCTGCCTTATTTGCAGCCTCTGTAGAAGCAATTATCTGCAAATCGATTTTTTTAAAGTTTCAATTGACCCTAACCCCTTAAACGATCCTCAACTTGTTTATGGTACTTTCACAATTATTTGATCATGATTTATATGCCAAAAATGTTCCATTATTCATATAATGTACAAGCGTTTAGGACTCCATGTTTGCGATTTACTTGAAATTTTAAGGATTGATAGACTAACATAAATAATGAAGAAACCCTAAATTAGAGATTATTTCATGCATTATTTAAAAAGTTATGGGATAAACGAAAAAAAAATATATTTTTGTTCTTTTTCAATTATTTAAAAACTGAAACTAGGATAAATTCTGAAAAAAATTACACAAACGTATCATTAGATGGCCGATATAGTAGTATTTTTTGGAAGAATTTTTACTCCAAATTTAATAATAAAAAAAATGTATTTTTCAAACACATTGATTTTTTAAAAAAACGCCATCTTTGAAAAATCTGAAAAAATCCATAGTGATAGCCCCAAGTATTACGCAAATTTTAGGTATATAATTAAGGTGCGCACTCGAAAATTGTCTGAAATATGAATTTTTTGTAAAGTGATGCGCGTGGAATCACGATCTTCGATCGATGGCGTCGAGTATAACTTCCACTAATGCTGTATTACTGATTACTTTTTCGAGAACGTTACTATCAAAAAGTGATGGGAAGTGATTATTAATTGTTTAATTATCGCTTTATACTCATAAAATATGAATAATGTAATGAGTTTTATGATTATACATAAATTATCAAAAAAATAATTTTTTTTATTATCATAAAAATAAATTTTTTTATTATCATGAAAATAAATTAGTTGGTAAAAAATCCACGAGAGTTTATTTTCAAGGAGCAGTTGACATAATTCGACAAAAAAGGGAACATTGTTGTAATCCATACAAAAACAAAAACCGTGAGTGAATATTACGTGATTTTTTACTCTCGATACAAATTAAAATATATAGTGAAATCATCACGTGCTGATCTATAAATAATTTATCAAGCCTCAGCTTTAAATTCATTTTCCTCTTAATAAATTATACTCGCAGATTCAAATGAAAGCAGTTTGAGGGCATTCCCAGAGCATTTTCTCAATAAATTCAAAGATGTTAAAAAAAATGCTCTTCTTTGCAACACATGCAGGATAAGAGTTATGAAAGATGAAGTTTTAGAAGAAGCGTAGAAAATAATAAGATTTGTTCCTCCTAGCATTTATGTTTTCTTTCTTAATTGTTAAAATTATCAGAAATCGGCGAATGACTCGCAAAATCTTCCTTCTTACGGCCTCAAGGTACCTTCCGATTCCAAAAATCCCTCGAAGACAATAATATTGACGAAAAATCAGAGTCCTTGCGATTCCTCACATTCTCATCAACGAACAATTCAAAAAATCACTCTTTATACTTTCTGACGTGAAAAATTTGTTAGCGGATTTTTTATAAAAAAAATTTATTTTTATGATAATAAAAAAAATTATTTTTTTGATAATTTATGTATAATCATAAAACTCATTACATTATTCATATTTTATGAGTATAAAGCGATAATTAAACAATTAATAATCACTTTTTGATAGTAATGTTCTCGAAAAAGTAGACAGTAATAGAACATTAGTGGAACTTGCGCCCGACGCCGTCGATCAAAGATCGTGATTCCACTCGTATCACTTTATAAAAAAATTTATATTTCGCATAATTTTGGAGTGCGCACCTTAATTATATAACTAAAAATTGCATAATACTTGGGGCTATCGCTATGAATTTTTTCAGATTTTTCAAAGATGGCGTTTTTTCAAAAAATCAATTTGTTTGAAAAAAACATTTCTTTTATTATTAAATTTGGAGTAAACATTTTTCCAAAAAATACTACTACATCGGCCATCTAATGATACGTTTGTGTAATTTTTTTCAGAATTTTTCCTAGTTTCAGTTTTTAAATAATTGAAAAAGAACTAAAATTTATTTTTTTCGTTTATCCCATAACTTTTTAAATAATGCATGAAATAATCTCAAATTTAGGGTTTCTTCATTATTTATGTTAGTCTATCAATCCTTAAAATTTCAAGTAAATCGGAAACATGGAGTCCTGAACCCGTCCGATTTGCCATGGAACACACCATATATTACACATAGAAAACTCTTTTATTGGACTGCTAGATTTTGTTGGTTGTTGAAGAATCTACTTAGATGTGTTAAACCCTTCTCTTGGTTGAAGTACACATTAATCTTTTTATATTGCCTGGTCAGTAATTTTGATTGTTACTTAGAAGTAAAAGCTAGTAGGATTTTACTCCATTACGTATCAGTTAACGAGGTGTAAACTTGAAAACTAAAGGTCAGAAAAGAGGCTTGGTAAAAATTAGCTTCTATTATAGATAAAGTATAGTTGTATGAAACATTTGAAATTAAAATTTCTTTGCAGCGGTAATTAATTTCTTGGAGACAGTTTCCAGTGCCAGGATAGGTTCTTAACATACTTTTACAATACCTGCATACTGATTAGACCTTCATTAATTTTCACCACGTTTGACGCAAACCTATAGCTTTTCTTTTGAGTGAAAAGAAAATTAGAAAATACAACTTGTCTTACGCTTACTGATGTGTTTGTGTGTGTGGGTTTACATAATATTCAATTAGTTCAAATTCAATGACATTTTTAAGGCCTATCGAAAAAAAAAAGTTATTTGAGCGAAGTTCTAATAGCAATGAAAACTTTCTTTTGCGAGTCAAAAACACTCCCCTAAAGTTTTATGAATAAGAAAAATCCTTCCTTCTCCGTATTGTATATTGAAATCATTTTTATTGATTTTGGATTAAAAGAAAATATTTAAAAGAGATAAATTGCTCATTATTTCGCAACAAAATTAATTTTCGGTGTCTAAATGAGGTAAAAATATTTTAGGGTGTACTTAGATTTATACCTGTACATGTATAAATTAAAAAAAATCATAAAATATATAAAAAATAAAATAAAAAATGTATAAAAATAGTTATACCTATACATGTATAAATCTAGGAACACTCAAAAACATTTTTACCTCATTTAGACACCGAAAATTAATTTTAATAATATTTTCTTGTAATCCAAAATCAATAAAAATGATTTGAATATCAACATTCTTCATATATTATTGTTTAAACATATTTAAAATAAATTCTCCTTAACGTATAACACACATTTCATGGTCAAATAGTCGAGAAAATTGCCATAACTAAGAAAATAGTAAAAAAGTCGATTTTTTTTTTGATTTTTTGAAATTTCAAAGTCAATTAGGGAGGGTTAAAAATATTTGAATGGAGTTATCGCTATGCAAATATAAATGGACTTGCTTTAAACCATTTTTATTAATAATTTAAATCTCAAAAAAAAATTTAGTCTTCAAATTTGAAGAAGTGTTTCGATTTTTATGATTTTTAACTATATCCACGATGCGGAGACAGAAGAAATTTTTTTTCACGAAACTTTAAGGGAGTGTTTTTGACTCCCAAAAGAAAGTTTTCACTGCTATTAGAACTTCGCACAAATAACTTTTTTTTCGATACTCCCTACTCTCTAAATCTAAATCAGTCAAATTTTCACTGATTGAATCAGTGATTTGCCTTTTCACTGATGAATCAGTGAAAAACATATTTTTCACTGTTAAATCAGTCAATTTTCACTGAAATAATCAGTGAAATTTGACTGATTTACAGTAACCTCTTATTAGCTATTTGAATCAGTCAAATTTCACTGATAATCAGTAGATTTTGACTGATTCAAATTTAGAGAGTATTGCACATGAACCTAAATGCGACTTGAATTTATTTTCTATTTCATAAATTTATAAGAATATTTATGTATTATAATTAAGTATAATAAGTGTAAACAATAATTACCGGTGGGTGAACATGGAGTTCTCGCCGCTTCTACCAAATCTTCGCGACTACCGGGTGGAGCTTCCAACATTGTTGCGCTCTTGGAATATCTTTTCACGCACAGCAGGCTCAACGCTGTAACAAAACGTATAATTGGATTAAAAAATAGAATTTGATAAATATTTTGAACGCCACCTATCTTCATTATTACAAAAAGTAAGAAATAGTTTGATCAATCCTCAGTCATTTTTGTTTAATTTTTCATCCTAATAAAAAAAGCGAATCTGCACTTGAGTTCAAGCTCTGAAATAATTACTAGAGAAAAGCTTGTTTAGCATTTTCAGGTCCTACAGTTCGCCTGGAATTCGACAACTTTTTCTCCAGGAATGGAAGGCACCCATATACATACATATTTATTGGCTGTGACGAAGTCTTTCGGGAATTCGGGTAGACGTCGAATAATTCCAAACGGTGCCTACGAGACACCCTTCTAGAAGTATTGAGACAACTTTAGATCGACCCTAGTCATCTCCCTTTAGTGATTAATTTTCGACATGTGACCAACCGAGCATGCTCCAATCATGAAATAAGTCCTGGGTATTAAATAGATTTCAGCACGTCGCTCTTTACTCCACATAAATCCATTCTTTGAATATTTTATCAAGCTGAGAGTATATTTTTCATATTAGATGATTCGGATGATTAATTAATCAATTTTTATCTATGAAAAAGCAATTCACTCACACTGCTTATCATCCTATAAAATATTTTCATAATTGACATTTTGAATAAATATTTGAGTTGCATAGGAAGATACAATTTATTTTGATTGTAAATTGGTGTTAGATGCAAATACTTCTTTGGTATTTACTATATTTTCTTCAGTTAGTTAAATAATATTATACCTTGAATTTTATTATTATTGAGTCAATTCGGAAAAATTGTAATAACATCTCAAATAATTATATTATTAATAATTTAATTAATAGAATATTTCAAGTCTACTTAAGGGGGGGAAACTACATTAGGAGGCTAAATATTGAGTGTTATTCGGAATTTTTTTTTGACGGGGAAGAACACAATGAACATTTTTTAGACTTTAAGAATCTTTTATTCATGTTTTGAAGTACACCGGTCGAAATGATTTGTTCACTTGTTGTTTTAGCTATTCCTAAAGTATCTTAATTTTTATAATAACAAGTTGAAATTTGTTTCCCTATCATAACATAAAAGATAATAAAATTTTGCATCTAATGAGCATAAGTTAGAGACAAAATGTTAATTTTATAAAAAAATATTTCAAAAAACGTGAAATTTCAATCATTCTGAAAAATATTAACAACTCTGAAATTAATTAAGATTTTAAAAAGTTTTTGGTCTCATTTGAATGGTAGATTTTCATAGTATGTGTAGCTACTTACAAGAAATTTTTAAAAACCAATGTGTACCATATTTTAATAAAATTTAAGAATATTTATGAAAATGGTAATATTTTGGATTTGTTAAATTGATTTATAAATTACTGTCTTTGTTCATTTCTCGTTATTTTGGCATAGGGTCAGTTTCTTCTTATTTTCATTGATTAAAATTATTATTAGATTTAAAAATGCGCAAAAAGAAAGATTAATTCAAAATTTCTGTAAAGGATTAGAATATAGAAGATAATTAAAAAATGTGTTATCATAGAAATAAAAAATTTATTTCATAGCTTGCAATTCAAAATGAAGTAGTCCAGTATGCAGCATCACGAATTGAAAAAATATTTGAAGTTCTCTATGAATAAAAAACCGGATAAAATGAAAAAATATAAAAGATTTTGCACACGAACCGACCGAAATTTTTTCCAAAAAAATTTTTATTATTAAAGGATGCCAAATTGGTTCTCAATGGCAAAACGCGAACAAGTTTTACATTTATGAAAACTTCTCGTGAAGATTTTGTTACCGGAGTCTCTCGCAGAATGATCTGAACTGTTTTAAAAACAGATTCAGATTTATTCTGAGATGTTTTGAAAAAATGATAATAAATTTAACTTTAAAAATTAATAAAAATTCAATTTAAATATTCGTGATATTGAGTATCACATTTGAAAGTATTATTAAATTTAACTAGTTCTGAAAATGGTCAGAACTGTTAGATATTCTAGCTTTATAGATATTCTAATCCTTTACAGAAATTTTGAATTAATCTTTGAATTTATGGCACTGAAGAGGGCCCCCATATGTGGCCGAAACGTTTGCCTTTCTTTCTTTTTGCGCATTTTTAAATCTAATAATAATTTTAATCAAAGAAAATAAGAAGAAACTGACTCTATGCCAAATTAACGAGAAATGAACAAAAATTCTATGAATTTGGGTCAATACAATAATAGACATGTTATCAAACATATCACTTTAAAATTACTGTCTTTATTTGAAATTTTTCGACTTCTTTGTACCATGTTTGACCCCAGGGTAGAATGCAAAAGAAAAATTCTAAAAATATCTTGATAAGTTAACAAAATACTATGAAGAGTAACCTTCAAAATGAGAGCAAAAATGTTTAAAAATCTCAATTAATTTCAGTGTAATTGATATTTTTCAAAAGGATCGAAATTTGATGTTTCTTGTAATATATTTTTATAAAATTATCATTTTGCCTTCAACTTGGGCTCATTAGGTGCAAAATTTTATTAACTTCCATGCTATCATGGGAAAAGAAATTTCAACTTATTATTATAAAAATTAAGACACTTTAAGAATAGCTAAAACAACAGGTGAACAAATAATTTTGACTGATAGTGTAAATGTGGTAATTTTTTCAAATTTTTTCAGCCACAAATCATCAAGTTATTAGCTGTCCCCCATGACAGGTATTCATCTAAGGTAGCAATTTTCGGGAATTCTAGAGGTCGCCATTTTTATCTAAAATGAATCCAACGATTTCTCTACATTATTAAGATACTTTTTAAAAATATGAACGAACCTGTGGCTAGAAAATTGAAAATATTCAAAATAAGTATAAATTAAAAAAAATTAAAATAAAAAAAAGTATAAATTTTCACATTTTTTTTAGTTTTTTTTTTGCAATAATAATCATAGTTTAAAAAATGATATCATCTCAACTGTAGGTTCATATTCTAAGCAATGAAATGAAGTAAACGTATATCAATTTTAAGGAGAATCAGTCCATTAGTTTTAAAATTATGTTCCCCGCAAAAAGAAAAAATGTTGTTTCGAGAAAAACGCATGCAAAGTTTCGAAAACGGAAAACTTAAATTAATAAGTTATTACTTTTAGTTCGCATAGCATCGGAAAGAATTTGAATTTTGTTCTAAAACTTTTAGAGTACTCTTTAAATCTGAATCAGTCAAATTTTCACTGATTGAATCAGTGATTTGCCTTTTCACTGATTCATCAGTGAAAAAATATTTTTATACATATTATATTATATTACAGTAATCTCTTTTTAGCTATTTGAATCAATCAAATTTCACTGATAATCAGTAGATTTTGACTGATTCAAATTTAGAGAGTATATTTTTGAGATGTTTCGCTAATAATGTGTGCAATTAAAAAAATCGATTTTACAAACCGTCTAATGTGGTTTCCCCCCTTAAACATTTTATGTTTTTTAAAATTTTAGCTTTACATTTTTTATTTGAATTTTTTGTGGGTAGGGTTAGAATTCAAGACAAAGGAGCTTTTCAGTTATACAATCTTGGTAGTACGAGAAGTTTCAGCTAAAGTAATCAACGTTTGGCGACCTTGGTGAAAGGTATGACAGTTACGATCCTCTACGTATAATGTATAATCTTTTCGTGCAGAGCTTTTGAAATTAAAATGATAAAAGTGATGATCTAGAATCTATACAGTTTTATCATTTAGAATTTAATATTAAAGTTTAGAGATGAATCTTTAATGACTGAAAGTTTTTTTCCAATTAAGTAATTTCAATTTATTCTACCAATATATGACTTTAGTTTTAAAATTTTTTTCTAATTTTATTGATAATGCTGTTTTACTTTTTTTCGAAATTCATTGAAAGGGACTACATTATAACTTTACTGCTTTATGCTCACAGGAATAAAAACAAAGGAAGAGAGAGGAATTCGTATCGGAATTGGAAATTTTCAATACTTTGCAATGCAAGCCTTTTGATCGCAAATCGTATGGCTTATGAATCCCAAGCATTTGTTCCATTGTGAACTAATGTGATCGATTAAATAATGCCCGTTGATAGTTTTTGATACGAAAATAAAATATCATTTCGGAAAATTGAAATTTGTCATAGGCATATAGATATAATATATAAAAATAATTACTGTGGGTCGCGGATTTTTTTCTTCGTATAGAAAATTTTGAATAAAAATAAATCAGTCAAAATTTAGGAAATGATAAATAATAGCATATGAAAAGAATAGAAAAAGGGGTAATGCGTTGAATAGAAATGTTATTTCTATTTTATTAGCAAGACCATTGAGTGTTTTGAATTTTGCGGCACGGGTCTAACACTGTTGGTAATATAGTCTGCAAATTTGCTAAAATTACTTATTTTCATCAAAAATTTGTTATATTATTATGAATATTCAAGGCATAACAGACCTGTCTCAGTAAATTTTGATTCATTTCCCAAAATTTCAAGACGATATTTCATTCTCCGTGGAAATGTTAGTTACAGAACTCTAATTTCCTATAACACTTCAGTTTTATATTATAAAATGAAAAAAATTGCAGAATTTTCACAAAAAGGGAGTTAACAGGCGTTCCTTATTATTTAAAAAACAGGAATTATATCGATCTTCAATAACAATATTTGCAATGTTGGCTGATTAGGTTTAATGCCCTTAAATGAAAAAATCTGCCCGCTTTGCGGGCACATTCCCTGATACAGACTCAGGAAGTGATCCTACAACAAAAAAGTAAGAACAATATAGTTTCGTAATTACGTTTACTCATCCTTGACGTTTTTGGTTCCTTGAAAAAATTTTTTTTTTTTGCAGTAGCATAAAAACTAAAAAAGTCGATTTTTTGCAAGTTATTTTTTACAAAAAATTGTTAATAAACATTTTTGTTGGAAAAAAGGGGAACGTCAGAGACAAGACCAAAGTGTTTTACACATTTGATACAAATTTCAGGACAATCGGTTGAGCGGTTTTTTTACAACTAGGGACACCGTTTTAAAAACATGGTTTTTAGGAAAACGCGTTTAAAGTTTTGCTATGGGACAAGGGCCGGGCGTAGCGTTAGACAAAAATATGCATACCTCCTCCAATTTTAGAAATTTCGGCTTGAAATTTTACAGAAATATTTTTGAATAATTCTACAATAAAATCATGCTATAAAAAAAAGTAATTTTTTGAACCATTTACTTGGTATTCCCCCCTTAAGCAATATTTTTTACATGTAGGAAAGATCGTCATGAAGGCGTTACATCACATATCTTGAGGTTCACCATAATATCTACCTAAACACAAGCATGCTCAATGCTCTGTGCGAAAGACATGTTTTAATTAAATTTCCACGACCACAGAGATCCAAAGAATGCTATCTGCACGTATAATAATGCAGCCATGCTCCATACTCGCGTTCGTTCTGTTTTACTGCCTCTGTCAGCAGCTCGAAGGATTCGCGAAGAGCGTTTTCTGACGCTGAGCGTGTCGACCTGCATGATTAATCTCCCAAACTAACACGCTCCTGGCAATCTGATTAAGTGTTTTATGGGGATCCAGCGTCAGCCAGGATTACGCCACATCGCTTGGAAAAAGTAAGTTGCTAAAACATTTTGAAGTATCCACGCGGCTAGAATACTGCGATGTCGCGTCGTCGTTCATACATATCTCCTACTGGAGTCGTTAAGGTAGTTTTCATCCACGAAAATTAGACCTCAGGCAAAAATAGATAATTTTGATTTCAAGAATAGCAATATTATTATTGAAGGGCTATTTCGAAAGAGAAAAGATTATTTTACATGACAAAAATTTGAAACACAGAAAAATAATTTTATTGATAAATTTATTTTTGACCCAACTTTTTTTCTTATTGCTTCTTACCAAATTTTAAAAAATTATGCGATTCTAATAAATCATGAATCATTTTTTCAGAGAAAAGATTTCCCACAACTTCACCGTTACTGATTTTTAAAAATAAATTTTTTAATGGCTAAAACCATTAAAAAAACATTGTTCAAAACGAAATTTTTATAAACAAATTGCTGAATTCGACAACAATTTATTCATTTTTGAAAGTTGGAAATGGTTAAGTTGTAGGGAATCTTTTTCTTGGAAAAGTGATTTGTAATTTATTAAAATCGCATATTTTTTTAAAATTTGGTAAGACGCGATAAGAAGAAAAATTGGGTCAAAAATAAAATTTAATAATAAAATTATTTTTCTGTGTTTCAAACTTTTTCTCTTGTAAAATAATCTTTTCTCTTTCAAAATAGCCCTTCAATAATAATATTGCTAATCTTGAAAGCAAACTTATCTATTTTTATGTGCCTCCGGCGCGTAAACTCCTTTTAACGCTACAGTTGAGAGTAGCGTAATGTTGTGTATTACGATGCAGAGGAATGTAATGTAAACATTGAACTGCGCATGCGCCTATAACCATACAGCGGAGCGTAATCTTCTCATTCTTCTTCGTACAGCGTTGGCGCCGTACTGATAAAGCCTTGTACATTTGAACTGCGCATGCTCTATTACAATACGCTACTACTACACAAGATCGAGAAAATCAAAATGGCCGGAACTAGTCGCGAAATATCAAGTGCAATGGACGAGAATCATGATTTTTGAGAATTAGATTCGAGTGTATGCATAAAAACTCGTATACGCACCGAAGTCACATAAAATAGAATATGTGCCAATGCACACAATTCGGGTAATTACGAGACTCGCTTAAAATGCTCGCAGGACTGATCGCGCCTCGGCTTCGTCTCGGCTTTGCCTCAGCTACGCCTCGACTGCGCCTTGGCTTCGATCTCCATCGAGCATTGTCGCTCGTCGCGTAATAACCCTCATTATGCGCCCAGGCACATAATATACTATTGCCTGAGGTCTAATTTTCGTGGATCAACTACCTTAAAAAAGGCCAAGGAAGCTCAAAAATCGCCCTTTTTTGCTATTATAAACGAGTCAACTTTTCTCACATAATTACAGTCTGAGTCGCTCGCCATAATGGAGTTGAATAGAACGATTTTATTTTCATAAACGTTGTAATTTCGTCTAGAAAAGATTTACCGATATTGCAATCTCTTAAAATCTTTGATCTTTGATTATCCTGTTTTCGAATCGCGTAAACTTTAATCAAGAGATTCCTCTTTTATATTCCCTTTATATGAAGAGAATTTTTGCCAACACTGCACGCTATGCAATTGTCAGCAATATAACTTTTTGCGGTTCAACCTCTGTCGTTGGGGTAGCGCAGACCTATCTAAAAATCGATACTTCACTTTCTTTTGAACTTTTTATGGATCATCTCCACTCAGTTAAATTCTTTTTCGTATATCTCTCTCTCCTTCTTTCTTGTTCACTTATTTATCGTCATCACTCTTTTAAATCTTTGTTCTTGTGACATGCTTCACTACTTTTTTTCACAAAATTCTTTCCCTTCCTTGATCCTTTTCGAAATCCTGGATGTGCTTCTGGTGACAAAGAGAAATGCATCTAATATGGTGAAAAAAATAATGGACGCGGATCAACAGATTAGGGGCTTGAATATTTCTTTCCGAGTATCAAGACCGGACCATTATATACTTGATCGTATAGTTCACGGTTGAAGCGAGACTTAACAAAGAGGACCTAGCGCGCTATAGCTTATCACATGTTGGTTGAAAAGGACAGTCCAGAATGAGGTGAGTTAAGAGGAATTTAGTAACGGCTCAAGCTTAGAAGAACAATTATCTCAGAGCTGTCTATTAACTGAAATTACCTTCCAGCCAAGCACGTATATGTGCACAATTGTTTTATGACAGTTAACTCTGCCCTCAATGCGAACAAAATGCCAATAATCTAATTTCATTTCAGTATTTATGGACCATTCTAATATTTTAATATTAGCACGTATCCGCAATTTCCTAAGTAGCAAATTATTATTCGTCAAGTTTTTGGATGAATTCAGAGATTTTTTGTTCCACTATCAAAACTTTCAGTGTTTAGATTGGGGGCCATCCATATACCACGTGGACAATTTTTCACAACTTTTTGGTCCACCCCCACCCCCTTTCTGTCCACGTGGACATATTTTATGAAAATATAGATATTATTGGCCATCAAAAGTAACGAGGCCAAAAGGAGCGATGAATTGGCTAAAAATTCGGATATACTTGAGAACGTGAGCTTAAACGAGGTCTGAAGTCCAAAGAAAAAATCGTAAAATATATTGAATCTATAACTTAATTCGTGCGGTTTGCTGAGATATGGCGTAACTTGATTATTATTCCATCGTTCCAATATTCCGAACATGCATTGGAAAGCTACTGTCATTGTGCGTCTTTTTCAGTATATGTCATTCATTTGAAGCGTAAACAACAATAATTTTTTTCACTCAAATATGTCGAACTTTGTGCCTGAAAAAGTGTTTTTGCGAGGAGTTCTACTTCTTTACTTTAATATGAAGAAAACTGCTGCCGAAAGTTATTGTATTTTGGTGGAAGTTTATGGTGAACATGCTCTAGCTGAGCGAACGTGCCAAAAGTGGTTTGCACGATTTAAAAGTGGTGATTTTGGCTTGGAAGACTAAGAACGTCCTGGGCAGCTAAAAAAGTTTAAAGATGAAGAACTGGAAGCATTACTCGATGAAGATTGTTGCCAAACACAAAAAGAGCTCGCAGAATCTTTGGGAGTCACTCAAGCAGCCATTTCAAAACGTTTAAAAGCAGCCGGATACATTCAAAAGCAAGGAAATTGGGTTCCACATGAACTCAAGCCGAGAGACGTTGAAAGGCGGTTTTGCATGTCCGAAATGCTGCATCGGATTGTTACTGGTGAAGAAAAATGGATCCATTACGACAACCCCAAGCGTAAAAAATCATAAGTGAAACCCGGCTAACCAGCCAAATCAACGGCAAAGCCGAATATCCATGGCGCGAAGGTAATGCTCTGTATTTGGTGGAATCAGAAGGGTGTGCTGTATTATGAGCTGCTAAAACCAGGTGAAACCATCAATGGAGAACGCTACCGAACACAATTAATCCGTTTGAAGAGAGCAATAGCCGAAAAACGCCCGCAATATGCGACTAGACACGAGGCAATAATTTTCCATCATGACAACGCTCGGCCCCATGTTGCTATTCCGGTTAAGAACTATTTGGAAAACAGTGGATGGGAAGTTTTACCCCACCCGCCTTATAGCCCAGACCTTGCCTTTTCTGATTACCATTTGCTCCGGTCGATGCAGAACGCCCTCACGGGAATACGGTTCACATCAGAACAGGATATCAAAAATTGGCTCGATTCATTCTTGGCCGTCAAGCCGGCGCAGTTCTTTTGGGATGGAATCCACAAATTGCCAGAAAGATGGGAAAAAGTCATAGCTTCAGATGGGCAATACTTTGAATAATACTATTGTACATGTTTTTCTTAAATAAACGTTCAAATTTTGAAAAAAAAAACTGCATGAATTAAGTTATAGATCCAATATTTTTCGCAGATTTAGGATAACGTGTGTCCACGTGGATACTAGCCCCCCCCCCCCCCCGTCCCTCGTGGAAATGAAAGGTAACAAAAATCTGCATTTAATGACCCCAAAATGAAGTTTTTTAGTCGATTATTAACGAAAATATTGCGAAAAAAGTCAAGATTTCAAAGTTTTCTTGAATTTTTAACAACTCTTAAAAATGACAAATTTTAAAGTTTTCACAGTTTAATGTTTGTTCATTTCTTTGGCATAGGGTCAGTTTCTTCTTATTTTCTTTGATTAAAATTATTATTACATTTAAAAATGTGCAAAAAGAAAGAAAGGCAAACGTTTCGGCCACATATGGGGGCCCTCTTCAGTGCCATAAATTCAAAGATTAATTCACAGTTTATTAAAAAGGTAAATTTACATAGACTATTAGCAACGTATCAAAAATATTTTCATAGATTTTTTCTTGATACTTGCAAAGTTAAAATTTAGAAAAACTAAGTTGTAAGAATACAAAGGATTCTCATACTTGAAAATGGATTTTAAGAATTATAAAAATTGATAATATAAAAAAAATACAAAACATCATTATAAATACCATAAAATTATTTTCAAAATTTCTTTTATAAAGAATTTCACAAATTTGAAGTTTTACAACTTTTCCGTTCTAAGCTCAGATTTTGGCTGGATTCAAGAAAAAATTATTACAATTTACTTGTTAGATTACTGACATTTTACTTAAATTCATTTTGAAATGGATCAAGAAAACTTAAAAAATATTCATTATTTCAGGAATTATTCAAAATTTAAAGAAGCTTTAAATTTTTGCTTTTTGTTGCCATATCTTTGTTAATAATGGACTAAAACACTTCGTTTTGGGGTCATTAAATGAAGAATTTTGTTACTTTCCATATTATTCTAAGAAAAAAATTCATTGTCAGGTACTTTATAAATTACAAGCTTTTACGTGAATGGATAAAAACAAGTGCCCGGCGAATTTTGCACAGCAGTGTAAATTGGATAGAATGTCGATGTAATAATCTATACACTAAGAAAGAAAAGCTAGTGAAGTATTTTTGCCAGAAGCATATTGATTTGAATCAATGATATACATGCTTTTGGCAGAAATAATTTTTTTCTCAGTGTAGCAACCTAAAGAGCAATCACTTAATATCCAAATAAAAATATCATTAAGGCCATGGATCAATCGGACCACGTGTCTAAATTATACATTTATTCGTGCATGTAAGATAACTTTTTTAATTTACAATGTATCTTTCTGATAATTTGGGAAACGTAACAAAAGATAATAAAGCACGTCTGTTAACTTCTTTTTAGTAAAAATTTTGAAAAAAATTCCAAAACTTATCGACAATTACAGTTAACTGTAAAATTTTTTGCAAAATTTTCACTCATACAAAGTTGACAGACGTTCTCTATCGTGTTCTGTAGTATTTTCCAAATTTTCAGGAAGATATTTTGTAAAAGAAAAAAATTATCTTACACAAACTTTTACAGGAATTTGGTCACGTGATCTGGTTGATCCATGGCCTTAATTAGATTATATTTAAATAGTTTCTTATGTTAGCAAAACTTCAGTTTCGTAGTGTACTTTCCGATTGATGTAAACATAAAAATCCATAAAAACATTTTTCTGACAAGGTGTCTAGAAAAAGTTATTTTGGCGTCAATATAGGAGAAAAGCTCATCAAAATTCTAGAAGAATCCGCACACTCTCCTGGACAATGATCTTCTCTGGTCTTTGCCTTTTTCTCAGAACTGGCATAATTCGCTTGGAACTCCATGGAACGTACGTGGACTGGAACTCAACTTCAGACTTCTCAGTAAGCTAGGAATCTTCAGCTCAGTGTAAAGTCCTGGAATTTATTTATCAGAATACCGCGGTCGTTTGTTTCGGCTCTATCACGGTGATTCTTAGATATAGGTTTCCACCTTGCACTCAGAAAAGCAGACGTTTCTGCTTCTTGGAATTTGCTCTGCTTAGGGAACTTACAAATAACTTAACCAGATAAGCATCTTGAATAACGAAGCGAACAAATAAAAAGCAGAGTAATCCTAGATGACTTACCCCGCTTTACGTCTTGCCACGTGTTCGTGATTTCGCTGAATCTACCCACCCCGATGGCTTGTCGCTTGTGTTTCTTTCACATTGTCCCAGGATCTCAATCCCCGGATCTGAAACATAAAGTTGAGCTCTTTCTTCATACATTTATTTCTCCTAATTACAAATAATTAAGGTAGTTTTCATCCACGAAAATTAGACCTTAGGCAAAATAGATAATTTTGCTTTCAAGAATAGCAATATTATTGTTGAAGGGCTATTTTGAAAGACAAAAGATTATTTTTCAAGAAAAAAATTTGAGACAGAAAAATAATTTTATTAATAAATTTTATTTTTGACCCAACTTCTTTTCTTATCGCTTCTTACTAAATTTTAAAAAATTATGCGATTCTAATAAATCATGAATCATTTTTTCAGAGAAAATATTTCTCACAACTTCAACATTTCTCATTTTTAAAAATAAATTCTTTAATGGCTGAAACCATTAAAAAAACATTTTCCAAAACGAAATTTTTCATTGGAAATGATTAAGTTGTAGGGAATCTTTTTCTTGAAAAAGTGATTTATAAATTATTAAAATCGCATAATTTTTTAAAATTTGGTAAGAAGCGATAAGAAAAAAAGTTGGGGCAAAAATAAAATTCATTAATAAAATTATTTTTCTGTATTTAAGATGGTTTTATCATGAAACGAAATCCATGCTAAAAAGCTGAAATTTTTATTATAGCTTCTTTAATTATTTTAGAATACACCTTCAAAGTTTACGGTTGCTTGACCGTCTAGTTATAGATAAATAATTAATTGAAATTTCATCGTTTGGTCATGAATTATTATACCGTCAATGGCAATCACAAGTGAACCCAAGTTTCAAATGAGCATTATACTTATAAAATCCAAGCTACGTATTCAAAAAACTATACAAATTTTCCGCGAACCTTGAAAAATTCGTCTGCTTTTTGAAAGAATTTTTTACTGTACAATAAGTTTGTTTGATAAGTGAGCACGTGGCAACGTCGCAACGCATGCTCGAGCGTACACGCAAAACGTAGTTAGTAAAGTAGGTTAGATTTCTATACATGTGCACTTGAACATGGCGGACTAGAGGAGTGGAGAGAGTGCGACGTTGCCACATTGCTTCTTTCGAAAGTCATATGGTCGTGAATACGCAAACCGTTGAGAGATATCTTTTTATTAATTTATTTATTATTCTCATTTACATCGCGGAACGGTCACAAATGTCAATCTTAATTAATTTTTGGATTTTACAACACAAAAGATTCGATATAAATCAAGAATATTTTTTACGCTCTTATATGACTCACTGAGTCGCGATATAACCACCTTAAGTGTAAGTAACTTTATCTGAAATAGGCAGAATAAGCGCTCTTTATCTGCTCGCGGAGCGGCAGTAAAGTAGCACTTTATTGTACTGCGACGAGCGGTACGTAAAGTAACGGTAAGGAAGGGGAAGTGAGAGAGAGAGAGATGCGTGCGCGTGCAAGTTAATACGGTAGAATCACAATGTTGATTGTCGAATCATAAAATTGACCCTCATTGCTGTGGTACATAATGTACTATTTTTTTACAATTTTTATTCGAATACTTTGAACGCGCTTTTCTCGAAACAACGATTTTGCGCTCGGCGCGCACGATTTCTCAAAAATTTCCCAACCGATTACTTTCAAATTATCTAGATTTATTCTAAATATAAATATCTATAGAGTCGAAAAGATGTTTTGAAATTTTTAAATTTTATCATAGTTAAATTAACAAAAAAAGAGCAAAGAAAGTCGATTTTTGAAAACTTTTGTTTAAACTGACGCCATTTTGTTATTTTGCATAATACAAAAATTCCGCTTCGTCGCTTTAGAGCTATGGTCATACTAATAAAGACATTTTTTGATTCATTTGTTTCAGATGATACTGACACTACTTTCATTGTTAAACATTACCTAAACTAAACAATAATTTTAAGTAAAAAAATTTTTTTGTAAACTATAAGAATGCATGAATAAACACTGAAAATTTTATTAAATTATATAACGTAGTTCTTGAGAAAAAAATTCTTGAAAATCACCTTTTTTTTGCCGTGATAGTAGAATGACGCCTTCAGAAGGGGTTAGTCGAAGTCGAAATTTTCCAATTTCGATTTTTTGCATATTCTTATAGTATGAAAGTAGTATATAGTAGTATATCTTGGAAATGTACTCTTCAAATTTGAAGTCGATCCAAGTAAAATTGACTGAGCTATGTTAGTAGACAAAAAAAAATTCATTCTCATGTGAGCTATACTTTAAACATTAAATTTCTTTCCAAAAGAGGCAGATAAACGTAGTTCACTGTTCTCTCTAGCATTCCCTAAAGTTCAAGGGTGGTATTTTGATTACAAAGAAGTTATGTAAAATAAAATAAAAAGTTCATTACTTGATCACGTGACTCAAGTAAAACAAGGCCTCAACGGTCCTGATTCTGGTGTCACAAAATTTTGCTAGCGAATAACCAAAGATTTTTTAGCTTACTATCTTTAAATTTGGTGTTAAAATATGGCATTGAAAAGATTAGATTCGTTATGATAAATAAAACATTTTAAAACTATAACACAGAAGTTTTCGTGTCAGTACAAACGGAATTGATCTTAAATTTTAAAATTAAAAAATATTCATACAAAATACTAAAGTCGTATCCTGGACTAAAAATTGCGACTTGCACAGAAAAATGGATGCCTAGATTTAATATCTCGGGTACTGAAAAAGTTTAAATGCTTAGATATTCAAATTTTGAACATTGTAATTATACATAACACGTGGATCAATAAGTCCCGGGACTGACACATAGATGGCGTTGCCAACAAAAGTTCTGTATGATTTTTCATGAGTACCAACCTTCAAAAGATACCTGTCAAAATTTCATGACATTCTGATGTTTGGTCCATGAGTTACAGTGATTTAAGTGACACTAGTCTTGATATTCTCAAAACAATGTATTCGAAACAATTTCTTGTGTTGATTTACCATTGCTTTTTGATGAAAAAAAACACAGTGCAAGTTCAGCAATGGCTTGTAAAGTGCTGCGGGGACTCTGCTCCATCAAAAACAACCATCTGTCGGTGGTATGCTGAGTTTAAACGTGGTCGTACAGACACTGAAGATGCTGAATGCTCCGACCGACCAAATGAGGTAGTTACACTGAGAACCATCAAGAAAGTCCACCAAATCGTTTTCGAAAACCGTAAATGAAAATTGCGTGAGATAGCTGACACCTTAAAGATATCATATGTCAGTGTGTACGCTATTTTGCATGAACATTTGTCTATGAGGAAGCTGTTGTCAAAGTGGGTGCCGCGTTTGCTCACAGTGGACCAAAAACGACAACGTGTCGTTGATTCCGAGCGCTGTTTGGAGTTGTTTCGACGAAATAAACTGAATTTTTTGCGTCGGTATGTGACAATGGACGAAACCTGGATCCATCACTACACTCCGGAGTCAAAGCGGTCGTCAGCTGAGTGGACTGCAGTCGGTAAGAAGCGTCCAAAGCGGCCAAAAATGCAAATGTGGGCCGGTAAGGTTATGGCCTCAGTATTTTGGGATGCTTATGGAGTTTTGTTCATTGAATACCTTGAAAAAGGTAAGACGATCAATAGCGAACGTTACATTGGCCAATTGATGCGTTTGAAGAACCAAATCGGTGAGAAACGGCTTCAAATGAAGAAGAAAAAAGTGCTCTTTCACAAAGATAATGCGCCGTGTCATAAGTCGCTCGCTACATTGCCGAAATTAAATGAATTGAGCTTCGACTTGCTTCCGCACCCACCATATTCACCGGATCTGGCCCCCAGCGACTACTACCCGTTTGCAGACCTCAAAAAAATGCTCCAAGGAAAGAGATTCTACTCCAACGAGGAAGTCATCACCGAAACGAACGCTTATTTCGAGGCCAATGATAAATCGTTCTACATACAAGAAAGGTATTGAAATGTTAGAGAAGCGCTGGACTGATTGTGTTGCTTTTGAAGGAGACTATGTTGATGAATAAAGTCGAGTTTTGCCAAAAAAATGTGTTTTTCCTAGTTAGTCCCGGGACTTATTGATCCACGTATTATATTAGATTTTTCCTTTCCTCCTTTTTGTTGAGTTCTTGTGATTGTTAATTGGGTGGAAAGGCTTGCATAGTTATTTTGGTCCAAAGTTGGTCGGTTATTGATTTGAGAATTCGAATTAATTCGAATTGCTTGAAGTTTTGAATTATACATATATGTACATGTATAATATCTACAAAATTATATCTACACGTGTAGATGTGGCATGTTCAATTCTCAATTATGTAAAATATTTAACCTATATACACTTTTCTGCGTGCAGTCTTGAGACAATAATGGACCAATCATCACCTCACTTCTCGCTTATTAGTGAAGCCGATGATTGGTTGATAATTTTGTCGTAGTAATAGCCAATTATCGAATGATTGCTAACACATTTGTAGAGAAAATTGTCGGATAGGAGAAAACCCCAACATTCGACCCAGCATCAACCGAATCCTGTTCCGTAATCAAAGCCGATAATTATCCAATTATAGAGTTTATAAAGGCAGAAAACAAACGCGCTACACCAAACTACGAAGCGTAGTAGGTATTGTACGAGATCGGTATCATATTCGATTTTTTGCGTTTACACCCCGAGTATATCTCCCTTCCTAGTAAAACTTTTTATTTGGGTCAGCTTTAGATTGAACTTTAAAGTTATAGATTAAAAAATATTTTACAGTTTATTAAAACGAGCCCAGCGTTCTGATGATACTTTTTCCAATGGTCAGCCAATATCGGCATCAAATAAAATTCTAGTGCCAGAAACTGCTACCAATATTGGCGGATATTGTTAGTCTAAGTTTGGAATATTGGCTGCCAAATTGGGTCATTTGAAATATCTCTATCAGAAAGAGTAATGAGGAAAATGCCCAATATTTTTTGTTTCTACATTCTCATCAACAATAAAAAAGTATTGGTTATATGTGAAATTTGATTTTTCGAAGATTTATCAAACTTCGACGTTTAAAGACCCATTGAGTATGAAAAAGCTATTTTTTTTCTATTAGTATGCTGCTGACAACGTGTCGACATTTGTTAGGTATGCGAGCCTCGAGGTACTCCTAAAAAGAAAAGGTTATACGATAACTAGTTCAACGCAATCTGGTAACACATGTACAGAACCTGCGATAAATACGTGATGTGTAGAAAACACATGTGCAATGCGCACAAGGCGTCATAGTAATGTGGAATACAGTCTTGAATGAAAAATTCTACGAGACATTTAACATCCACACTGTGAATTTCAAAAAATCTAAAAAATTTTAAAGCGGGTCAAGTAAAAGATAACCCTATTTTTTAGAGCAATTTATAGATTTATTTTATCATAAAACTTCTCAGACTTGCTCAGTTTAAGAAAAAATGAGTGATTAAGATATTCCAGTTCACTTTTACCTATAAAATGGGTAATAAATTCTGAGGACTCTTTATCTTTTAATGTGACTACTTACTTTTGCAGAATGTCTGACTCTCGACAGATAAGAAATGCCTGCACTTCTCTTCTTAATCATCACTCTTTCAACTCCCTTTCCTATGATAATCGACAATTCGAAAGTTCTGCATTAGGAAATAATTTTCCTTTATCAGATATTGGTCAATTTTTTATTTTTATTGATCAGTAATAACTTAGTAGCTATCTAATAGAAAAAAATACTTTAGGAATGTTCAAAGATTCTTTGAGATTTCTATTTCTTCTTATAGCAATTGTAATATAGTGCGAAAAGAAAGAGATTTAGAGAGAAAGCTTGACTGATGAATGCGCAATTCAAGGCAAGTGGACTTGAAAACCACTAGAGTAAGGATCGTTTATTGGACCATCTGGATCAATAAGGCTAACAACGTGAGTCGATTTTTAAGTCATATTTTACACAAACGGTTTGTTTAATTATCCTAATGACGCTTAGGTCGAAAGAACAAATCACAATGTCGTCACCTTAGCTTGACCTAATAATATATATATATATATACTGCCGTGCAGAAGTATCCGGACACCGATTTTTCAGCAATCACATTAAAGCTCATAATTTTAATAATAGATCAAATAAATTACTTTTCTTGGAATCACGTTAAAGGTAATAAAATTTTGCATTCAATGGCCTAAAAACGAAGTGTTTGTGTATAGTATTAATAAAAATATTGCGAAAAAAGTCCAAATTTTATAGTTTTTACCATTTTTGAATCACACATAAAGTAATGAACTTTCCAAAATTTTTTTTTTATCTATCACAAAGGTAGATTTATGGAAAATATCCGACGTATTAGAAGGAAACTGTAATAATTTTTACCTGGATGCTGTGAAAGTTTAAATTTAGGCAAACAAAGTTACGAAAATTCAAAATTCGTTAAATCATTCATATAAAAAATATAAAAATACATTGAATGTATTTCTAAGTTACATATTTTCAATTTTTTTGTAATAATTTATTTTCACAATTTGTAAGATCCGTTTATTAGGAGAATGATTTGAATTTTTACAACTTTGTCTCCGTAAATTTCAACCTTCACAGCATCCAGGTAAAAATTATATAGTTTCTTTCTTATACATCAGAAATTTCCCGTAAATCTACCTTTATGATAGATGAAGAAAATTTTTAAAAAGTTAATTACTTTAGATGTTATTCAAAAATGATGAAAACTATGAAATTTGGATTTTTTTGCAATATTTTTGTTAAGATTGTACAAAAACACTTCGGTTTTACGTCACTGAATGCAAAATTTTACCATCTTTGACATATTTCGAATATTATAAGTCTTCCACAAAGAAATCAGTGGAATAGATCTAATTCCATCAGAAAAACTCACTAGTTAATCAGTGAAATATACTGGTCAACAGTGAAATTCGCTGGTCAACCAGTGAGTTTCCCTAGAGATATCAGTTAAATTTCACTGGTGCCATGTGGTAGACTTATTGGGTTGTCCCAGAAGTAATTGCGGATTTCACATATGCCCAGATAACAGTCATGCGAGTCACGTTACCCGCACAGCATGCGGGGAACTCGGTGCGTGAACAGTGTGGTACATATGCGTCGCATTTTATGTCAGGCACCTACGTGGGAGGCATATGTCTCGCACTTTGTAATAGGCATCTGTTTATATATATTAAATATATATTGAATATTATTGATATAAGACCTTTTTTTGATAATAAAAATGTTAATTTGTGTTAATAATTTAAATAATATTGTATTTATTTTACTTATTTTATTTATTTAATATTAATAATAATTAAATAATTAATGTTAATAATTTCCTGCAGAAAAAAGGAAATATGAAAAATTCCTGGAATATAAATTTAAATTTTGTAAGTATATTTTTAGTTTCAAATTAATTAGTTGAGTTTGAAATTTTTGTCACTGTCTACATTATCGGAGGATCACTAGTCGCGTATCAGATAGGATACGTTGTCGACAGGTGTCCTCGTAGACAATTTCAAACTCTTATATCGCAAATAATGCCAATAAATTTAATATTTTAAAGAATTTGAAAATCTTTCTGTGGAAAAAATGACGCTTTCGACTGCGCTGGGATTCGAGCCCATCGACCGGCAATCGAAAGACCTGGGCTCGAATCCCAACGCAGTCGAAAGCGTCATTTTTTCCACAGAAAAATGTTCAAATTCTTTAAAATATTTTTAGTTTACCAATATCGCCAGACTTATTTAAATATCGAATGTTCACAAGTTAGACATTTTATAATTAAAGTTTAAGTTACGTTTACTTCTTTTAAAATGTTTTTCAATTTATTTCATCTCATTATAATATTCCCGCGTGATCACATGGTTGGAATAAACTTCAACATGGCGTTTCTTTCTGTTGGTTAGGCTAGGTCGCTCATAATCAGTTTTTTTCACGTCATTTTCATGATCATAGTTTTTGGTGCATTCAGTGGATTCAGTGTGCGTTAAGTAATTAATATTTATTCTTGAAGTTTGTTAGTCTGACACGTGGTTTTTCTTATTTTAAAAGTACAAGCCACAATGTAAAGTTGACCACGCGTTGACCGGCATCACTAAATAACTCTAATAATATAAGAAAATGTACTATTTTTTCAGTGCTAAAAGTATTTTGCTGTTCATTGTGATTCAACTAAAAGTCGAATACTTATTATATCTCAAATGTTTAACTGTACTAATATAGGAAACTACTTATTTATCGGCACTGAAAAAATGTTCGCGTTCGTCCTTATTTAAGTATATTGAACACTTTATACATTGTTTATTGAGATTTATTGGATATATGACAAACATTTATCCATTGCCCGTATGTATAATATCGGTTTTCAACTTTAAATATAATTATATCGTGACATGTTTCCGTACATGTTCCTTGTTACATTGACCCACAGTTATAATTCTGTAATATTTATTTTGGCTTGGGGTCAGCTTAGTTTCTAATTATTTATGTCATAGAGGACATAAACATTAGGAAGGCAAACGTTTCGGCCACAGATGGGGGCCCCCTTCAGTGCCAATTAGCTTAATTGTAACCTTTAAATATTTATTAACTAATACATGCAATTAAAAAATATATGGTATTTTTTGTTTTTTTCGTTTTTTTCCTTTTTGCTTATTAATTAAAAATAGAGTAAACATGCAGAAAAACTTATGAGTAAGTTTCTAGGTGTGAAGAAACCAGGCCGTTCCAAAAACTGCTCCAACAAGTAATCCTCTCCCACAGGAACCGTGAAAACAGAATTTAAATATAATGTTTTCAAGTACATTATGTATTTCTATTTCTTATCATGATTAATATTTAGGAAATAGTTTTAAATTATACGAGACGCATAAAGCTCACTTTCCATCGTCACGAATGCGAACTTCACTACGTGCCGGCGATATGCGTCGCTTATGATGACGCATCTGTGTGGGCGTGGTGAACGCACGCGTGATCCATAATCCGCACCCGTCCGAGCGGTAACATGGCGAATGTCTTGGATGTGGCATGAAGCCAACCTTGATTCTTGTTCAATAGTCGTTGCGGTTACAGCGCCACCTACTTTGGCTGTGCTTGTTTTTAGATCGCCTCCAGTCTTGAACCCGGGTTCGTTAAATTATGCCAAAGATATTAATGATTATTTTCGGTAGTGTATGCATTTAATTTCTGTGCGTGCTAATTAAATGCCCAAAATAAAGAGCACTGGACGAGTCCGGAGGCATCGCGGGATAATTAAAGCAAGAAGAGTAAGCAATGAAAACGATAGTAAGTAAGTCAAATTTGTAGATTAGACTTTGAATCTTTCATTTTAGAAGTTGGAATAAAGTGTTAAATTTTTCGATTTATTTTAACTGCGTGTTTGACACTTTTATTTTTAATAAATAAAAGGGCTGTCGTGAACTCTATTGAAAGTTTTTTAAAAAGTCCATACTTGGTTTCAGTGTAATCTCAAAATCAAATTCAATTCAAAATATTTGTTAATAATATTAAAATATATGACTTGGACTACATTTTAAATCTCGAAAATTATTCTAGAAGGATTAGATGAAGACATTAAAAAAAATTTTAATATGACTGATTCATAATGGCTGAGACTCACAAAATGAACGGTGCCAAGTTGGGACCAAACTGGGCCATGAGGTAGGCTTTGGTCTGACTAGGCGTTTCATTTGCGGTTTGGTCCTGCCTCGATGCCCAAGTTGGGGCCCCGTTTTTCCTTGTTGGGACCTGGCTAGCGCCATGACAATATTTCTACACGGGTTTGAATGACTTCTCTCAATGTCATGATTTTTTCCTTCTGGCTTTTTTTAGCTGTCACTCTTAGCTTGCTTTACAAACAAATTGCGCGTAATTTTTAAGATGGAGTGTTTAAGATGAGCAACGTTCAGGTTGGCCAAATGAAGTTGATGTTGACCAAATCAAAGCCATAATCGAATCGAATTCTCGTGTAACTATGCGAGAGATTCGAGAAATATTGAAAGTACCAAAATCAACAATCGACCGTCATGTAGAACGTCTTGGACTCGTTAAAAAACTTGATATTTGGATTCCACATGAATTGGAAGAGAATCATTTAACAAAAGGCATCAACGCTTGTGATTTGCATTTTAAACGCAATAAATTCGATCCTTTTTTGAAACGAATTATCACTGGTGATGAAAATGGCTCGTTTAGAATAAGTCGTTCGAAAAGGATCATGGTCCAAACGTGATGAACCACCAGAAACAACATCGAAAGTTGAATTGCATCAAGAAAAGATTATGCTCTCTGTTTGGTAGGATTGGAAAAGTGTGATATTTTTTTAGCTGTTTCCAAGGAACCAAACGATGAATTTGGATGTCAATTTCGTCAGCTGAACAAATTGAACACAGCGGTCAAAGAAAAATGGACAGAATTGGTCAATCGTAAAAGTGTAATTTTTCACCATGGCAACGCTACACCACACACATCTTTAGCCACTCGCCAAAAATTATTAAGGCTTGGTTGGGAAGTGATTTTACACCCATTATATAGCCCTGACCTTGAATCATCAGATTATTATTCATTTCGATCTTTGCAGAACGTCTTGAATGATTAAACTTTTAATGATGATGAAGCTGTGAAATCGCACTTGGTTCAGTTTTTTTGCCGATAATGACCAGAAGTTCTATGAGCGTGGAATCACGAAGTTACCAGAAATTCCTTGTATTTAAAAAAATGTGTTTAATTTGTATGAAAAAATCGACAATTACTTCTGGGACAACCCAATATAACATTTGAAACAGTGGTTTTCCACAGTTTCAGATTTAGGGAGTATTATTAAAATTATGAGCTTTAATATGATTGCAGAAAAATCGGTGCCTGGATACTTTTGAACAGCAGTATATATATATTATCTTAACCTCTATCTAAAACCTCATATGCTGACGAATCTGTTAATCACTAACTTGTATATGCTTCTAGATAGTTTAACTTTTGCTTTGGTTCTCTGTCGTTTCACTTGACCACGTAAATGGGGAAAATACGTTGACCACGCGATAGATAGCAAAGTTCGTTAGAAAGCTGTCAGGTCAATCGGTTTCTGTTCGAAATAGTTCCTTGCCCAAATTACCTGGTGGTGGTGGTGCTGACCCTGACAGCGGTTTAGCCATTGATAACTCGCATGCAAAATTTAGTTTTCAATCGTGTCGAACTGATGAACAGCATTAGAATTTCCAACTCATAACTTGGATTATATAGTACGTAATTGAAAACCAATACGACATTACTTGTGACCAAACATGTATTTTCATTTAATATTTACCATTTTCAGTATTTACCTAGAAAATCAAGCCTTCAATTATTTATTGTTCAAATATGATTATTTAATTGGGGGAAAATATCACGAATATTATAGAATTTTTATGAATGGTATATAAATATATACAGTACCGGTCAGAATTGTGGGACCACCTGTTTTTCGATAATTGCTTAAATTATCCTAATTTGAATTATGTGAGTAAAAACATTTGTTCTCTTGATTAAATTCAAAACTATCAAAATTCTTCATAAAATGAGCCCAGCATGGATTCGTTTTGTTACTTTTTAAAGCAGTTATTGCAGAAAAAGTCAAAATTTCAGTGCTTTCTTAAATTTTAAATAACTTTCGAAATAATATAAAATGAAATAAATAAAATAGTTCTTAGGCTCATTTAAAAGCTAAATTTTTACAAAATGAAACAAAATTCTTGGAATTGATGTGTAATTTTTTTCTTACATACTGCTCGAGGTTAAAGTTCAAATAAAAAAGTTTAAAAAATTCCAGAATTGCTTTTGCTGAGGAAAACATTTTTATATGATATATAAAACATATAATCATGAATTTTGTATCAAATCCCTTTGAAATATATATTCATATGATCTTTATTATAATTTACCTACAGATGAAATGTTTTTGAAATTTTCCTACTTTTTTGTTATAATTTCAACTCTTTGCATTATGCAAGAAAAGAATTATAGATTTATAATGACAATTTACTGCAATTCTGTAGAATCTTAGCTTTAAAATGAGCCTAAGAACATTGCAAAATGTTGATTGTTTCGAAAGTTATTCAAAATTTAAAAAAACATTGAAATTTAGACTTTTTTTGCAATAACTTCTTCAAAATTCAACGAAACGACTTCATTCCAGACTAATTTTAAAGATAATATTGATGGATTTAACATTATTAGGAGTACAAATTTCATCAGTCACAGAATTAAAATTAAGATAATTTAAGCAATCATCGAAAAACAGGTGGTCCCACAATTCTGACCGGTAGTGTATATATATATATATATTTGTTAATCTTTAATCTAAGACAAAAGTTCTTAGCTTTCTTCACATGCAGAGTACTTTCACAAATCCCTTAGAACTAAAACGATCTTCACACAGATCCTGGAAACGTGTACGGAGGCTTTCATTTTGACAAAAGCGGATAAAAAGTCTTTCGTGCAGTTCACGAGGAAAGCCCTCAAACTTCTTCGTCTCAAGCTTCAGATCAAGGGAGTTTTTCCTAAACCTGAGAACTTTGTGCACATCGAAAGAATTTATAAGCACCAATACAAATATGTAAAAAATCATAATCCATGTATTATTTACATATATATTATTGTATGATCATATAAATAATCCAATAAAACTGTTAAAAATGTTATTAATTTCAATAGACTTTAAGATACAAGTGGTAAATTAAAATTAACACTTTTGTATATTATGAAAAATTAATATACATTCATATTAAATTTAATAACTTTTCAATCAAAATATATTAAAACTAATAAATATTATTAAAATATATACACATGTATATTAAAATTTAAAAAAAAGTTTGCAGTTTTTAAGATGAAAGTATTTTAATAAAATGGTACTTTGTTGGAAAAATTGGCTTTAGGGTCCAAACATGATTAAATTGACTTAATCAAACGTTTCGGCTCAGATCGGAGTCCTAATCAGTGATATTTATTAAAATCTAGAAAATACAAAAAAGGGGGGCACTAATTACACAATTTTAGGAGTAACTATAGTATTAAAAAGTGTATCACAAAAAAACGAGTTCTTAATGTGTTGAATTAAATTTTCAAGTGAAACATCAGAGCTATTTTTGAACTATGTTACCAAAAAAACTATTTTTGAGCTATTTTGAAATTTGTGCATGTATTTTTGTATGTCCTAACCATACACGTATCTACAAACAAGTTCTTTGATTCAAGACTGAATTGAAAGAGCTTGATTTAGGCCATTAAGAATATTTTTGAACTATTTTGCCTAATCACTACGTACCATTTTATTAATATTGAGGGTCAATACAACTTACATTACTTTTGAAGTATTTTAAATTTTATATAGGGGAGAAGCGGCGAAATTGGCGCACCTAATAGAAAGTGCGAGTTTAAAAAGAAAGTATATGACTAAAAATTATGAAAAAATATTTATTTAATAGCTGGATATCTTTTCTATACTTTTTAATGGATAAAGATTGCATTGAAAATTATTAAAGCAGGTTTTTATTCAGATTTCCGAAGGTCTGCACCTGCGTTAATTTACCCGCCATGTCGGGTAAATTGACGCACTAATATTATAATCTTCTCTTGCCACGTATTAGTTATATTTTCATAGATTTAGAATTACATTTCAGTAGCAATGGTTGATGAAAAGAGGTAGTTATAATTTGAAACTAAATTTGAGATAGTATATCAAGATATGTGAAGTTTTTTTATACCTTTATTCACATAAACCAGCCAAAGTTAAAATATATTTTATATTTGTACAATAAAATACTGGCAATTGTGGATATTTAAGTGAATATTCAAATTGAAATCATTTTTATAGACAATTATTTGAATTTGTAATCAGAAGTATATATACAATTATTAACTTTAGAAGACTTATAAATAATAGAAACAATCAATCAAAAATACAAATTTTTTACTTACATTGCTTTCACATCTTAAAATCGAGAAAACTTTCAAAACACTGTCAGACTGCAAATTAATTATTAAAAATCGCTTTTAAAATGCCTTAATACCTCAAACTTAAAAAAAAAATTTAACCACTGATTGTTCAAATGAATATAACCTTACAAAGTCGTTACATCAGTTTTGCGAACCACATTACCTCCCATGTCACAAACATCTTAAGAAAAAGATTAGCAGAAAAGTCCAGCAACATTCAAATGTATATATCTATATATTAATAATTGTGTACTTACTATCTTCTTTATGTTTTCAATCATAAACATCCGAGCACTTGACTTCAGTCACCGGTTTCCAGAAACACAACACGTGTGCCAACTTCGCCTCTGATTTGAATCTCGTATGCGCCAATTTTGCCGCAAGTGTATCTTTCATTAATTAAATACTTTTTACGTAAAATGCTTATTTTTTCATACAAATATTCTATCCTAATCGTAAGATTAAATATCAAAGATTATAAAATCGTTGCATTAATCTAATTCATCTTGAATTACTATTATTTAACGATTTAACTCAATGGCTTCGAACATAACCATTATGCCAAAAAACGATTAATCGCAATAAAACTGTATTAAGCAATTAGATTTTTATAATTTTTTCTATCAAATACATGTCATACAAGAATGCAGACGATAGAACTATTTTTATTTCGTGTTATGTTAACATTTTCTGAAAAATAGGGTGCGCCAATTTAGACGACGCGCCAATTTCGCCGCTTCTCCCCTACGTTACTGAAAAAAACTTGCGTTACATGTAATAAAAATTAGCAAAATTGCATCATCTTGCTTTATTTCCTTTCAAGTTACATTGTCAGCTTGTGATAATTGATCGTTGCATTTCACATATGTTGAGGATGAATTTACTCTCGGGAGTTTAGTAACGGAAGCTGCCAATTGCGTGGAAGAGTGATATACTATATCCTTTATCAGTCCCTCGTGCTTAAGCAGCAATAAAGCATTGCTCTATTGATTAGCAATCGAATCACCATTCATCTCATAGAACATATAGTCTTCTATGCATATTGTATACACATTATGCCATTGGAGAAAAGCCCTAATTGAAAAAACGTTAAAATATTTTGTGTCAGTTTATGAATTTCTTATGATATATCTAGTTAATACTTTGAACCTAATATTTTGAAACATTCAATTTAATGGAACACAGTTTCAAATGTCAATTGTTTGATTACATTGTTCACATATATCTTCATATATTGTAACCTTCCTTTGAGGATTATCCCTCAGAGAGAGATGAAATATATCTCCGAGAGTTAATGCATAGGGGAGTCTGCCCTACAGTAGATAGTTTCAGATATTAGATGCATCAAGTAAATACGAAATATTTGATAAAAACTAATTTCAAATTTACGTCTGAATTACATTAATGAAAATAATCATTCATATTTTGGAGATCAATTTTATATACAGGGAGAAATTTTGCATAGGAATATATGTTTTTTTTTAATAATGATAATTCTAAAAAGTTTTGGAATCTAGGGAAAATCGAAGTTCAATGGTAATTATTCCTAGCGTATTAGAAATTTTTGGCAACCAAAACACTAAAGATTCGAAAAATGATATGAAACTTTAGAATAGGTTATAGTAATGTCCGATACAATCTATAGTAAATTATGATATTGTTCATCTAAAATTCAGTATTTCACTGCGAAAAATTCTCACTATGATACGTTTTTTCCTAAATTGAAACATAGTTTAGCAAAAATTGTAAACTTGAGTTTCTCCGTGTATGCTTAATTCTTAATAATCAAACATAATCATTTAATATTTTAATATACGTGTGTATAAAAATACTATAGTATTCTTCAATTCTTCTTCGAAACGTAATAATAGTTATTCTCTGTACATTTAACTATAAAAGAGTGGAAAGAAATGCCAATAAAATGTCGACAAATAAGATTGATGTGCCTCCGGCGCGGAAACTCGTTTTTCCGTTACAGCTGAGAGTAACGAAATATAATGTAAAAATTGAACTGCGCATGCGCATATAGTCTTACAGCGGAGCAGAATCTTCTTCTTATTCTTCTTCTTCGTACAGCTATGTCTCGACTACGCCTCGACTACGCCTTGGCTTCGATCTCCTGCGAGCATTATCGCTCGTCACGCAATAACCCTCATTGTGCGCCTAGGCACGTAATATACTATTACATTCTATGATACCCGACCTATTTCACTAAAAATGGCAAGGCTGCGCTAAACTTTTCTCATTTTACAGTGAAGGGATTAGTCTGTCTTAAACTACACTTTATTCTAAATTAGGTTTCTTAATGCGCATGAAATTATTGTTTTAAAGCACATTATGAATTCTACTAGACAATTACATATGCTTTTTACGAGAAAAAAATGAAAATTAGAAGTTCGTGAGAGAAACTTTGATATTGCTTATAGCAATTAGTACATTTTTCTTATTGCCTGAAGCTGCTTGAATAAGAACATACACACGAAAAATTCTCTTGAATTCCTTTCATGCAAAAAAACATTGGAATGTAGCATTGGCATGCACTTCACTTTCTAGTACAAAGACTTTAACACATTTTTGTTCGGAGAGAAAGAGATGAAAACCGCTAGCTGGAATTAAACACGTCCTCCAAAAACCACGTCCACAAAAGTAGAATAAAAAGTAACGAGAATGCTATTTAATCAAAACTCCGACCACGAGTCGTGTAATTAGAAAATGTAAATATAGAAGAAACCATTATAGTCGTGCGAAAGAAAGAATTCTTAGTGAATTAGAGGGACTGGTAGGGTAATATACGTTAAGATTTTTGTTTATACCTCATGATATTTTTAATCACCTTGCTGTGTAACAAAAATGAGAATCAGGGGAAAAACGCATTTTTCTTCGCAAATATAGCTCTTTAAAAATCCACACGGAAAAATAATCTGAAGGAAACTGGAAAAAATGTGGACTGAATTAATGATATGTTTTACTGTAATTTATTTATGCTCTCAGATTATTTTATCTTTCATTGTAATACATACTCATAACAAAAATAATGATTTCACTCATATGCTATTACGATTCGCATATGCATCGTAATTTGCGTAGAAATTGCGCCTCCCACATGAGACAAATTTCACGCTATAAGCGTAAATTACTTCCACTCTCTATTTATAACTCCATATCACAGTTTCCTCTTGAGAAATTTTTAAAATTTCTCATTAAGTTCTCCTAATGTATTATTCGTTCCTAGAATTTGAAGAGCGATAAAGTTATTTTTCCAGTTAATAGTAAAAATATATAAAAGTAGATATACGTGTCAGAAGAAGCAAAAGTTTAACGACTTTTAGTATAAGAAATAACGAGTATGACAGTACCTTCTGACGTCGAAGAAAAATTTCTGAGGGAGCTCCATATTTTTAAATTATAAGGTTTTCATTTCTGATCTTATGGAAGTTTAAATTAGAATAAATAAAAATTTTTCAAATCTTGGTGAGATTTTTTGCTACGCAAAATTAATTGAAATGAAAATATAAGAAAGTTTTATTTAATTTCAGTTTTTGTGTATGCAATAAATAATTTGTAGTTTTAAAAATTATGAAGTCTTACGAAATATGTCTCAAGTATTGTTACTAAAATCAATACCGTTTACAGCAACACTCATTGGTAATTTTAAAGTAAGTTGATGAAATATTATACAACACCGAGAAAAAAGTTTCTTTGATTTAAAAAATATTTTTTTGAAACAAATTTGTGCATTGCTATAGGGTGAAAGAAAAGTTTCTTTGATTTAAATCAATTTCTCTTAATGTTTTTTTTGTTTCAAAAAATTGATTTTTAATAGTTTCAAGCATTAAAGAATTTATTTTCAAAAGTCGGGATCTTTTCCCTGAAAAAATGATCCATGATTTATCAGAACCGCATCATTTTTAATAATTTAGTAAGAAGCGATATAAAAAAAAGCACTTGAAAATAAAATTTATCAAATACATTATTATTCGATATTTTAAATTTCTTTATATGTAGAAAATAATCGTTTCTTTTTTTAATAATCCCTTCAATAACAATATTGCTATTATTGAAAGAAAAATTATCTATTTTTGCCTGAGGCCTAATTTTGCGTGGCTGAACTACCTTAAGTTTTGCCAGTATTGCATTTGAATCAAATAAATATTTTTTTAAATCAAATAAATAATATTTAAAAAATAATTTCTTTCATTTAAAAAGGCTAAAAAGATGTTTTCTCAAAATCAAATAAATTTATATTTCTTCTAAAGGCGTTTTTACTTCGAATTGAAGAAATGAAGTTAAAAAAACGAGTTCTTAAGTTAAAATAAAACGTTTTTCTGGGTCTAACTGCAGCAGAATATGTCGCATTCCATAATCTTCTGCAATAGATTTTTCAAAATTAATGAAATTTAAATAAATAACTGATAGTAACATAAAAATAATGCACGTAACGCTTATATATGTACGTATGGTTCGGGTTCAAAGTAAAAAGGAGAAAGTAGTAAAAAGTAACCTAATAAAGAAAGAGCTTCACTCTATGTGTCAGCAAATTTAACATGAGCAACTTTTACAGTCAGATCATAGTACATCAAATTCTCCACAGTAAAAGCTGCGTCGCACAAAATTGCTCGCCCAAACGGAATGACTAGTTCATTTGGTGAGATAAAAAGGGTTTTAGTACCAAAGTTCCAAAGGTTTCGAAAAATAACAAAAATCCAATGGACCTATGATAGACGAGATATTGTAAAGATCAAATGCAATTTTGAAAAATTAAAAACTTTTTCGATTTACTTTCAAGTAGTATACAGCTCATAATTCCATTCCGCTTTAATCCTTCTCGTTTTCTGAAACCCATAAACCTTAATTTAAACCTCACAAGATAATACGATTAGTGCCATTATTAGGATTATAATTTTTTTATTTCCTATTTTTGAAAAGTGTAATAGGATTTAACGAGATTACTTATATTTTGAGATAGTAAAATCATTTAAAACCAAGAGGACTTCGACCTTATTTATGGATAATAAAAATCGCTTGTGAATGCAGTTTTTTTTCTAAATAGCTTATGAAATATACTGAGAAAATGTATCGTAGTGTTTATATCCATGAACTTCAGAATCATGGCATATGTAGATTCTCTAAAATACTTGAGTTTAGAGCTACTAAATCAACGTCTTTGAACACGTAGTCTTCAAACTCAAGAACTTTATAGAGTCGTATAACTGACAATCTTAATTTCCATTTCTCATGCTTTTAGATGATTCGGGAGCTCTTCAACTTTATCTACACTATTATAGTTTTAAAGGATGTTATTTTCTTAAGTAGATCTTAACATACATATATTTCACTATTGGGTTGTCCCAGAAGTAATTGCCGATTTCACATATAGATGTCTTTGACCATATTTTTGAATGACTTCTGTCAATGTCATGATTTTTTCCTTCTGGCAATTTTTAGCTGTCACTTTTAGCTTGCCTTACAAACAAATTGCGCGTAATTTCGTTCACAATTATTAGTTTGGCATTTTTATTTCCGTAAAGGAAAGAACGCAGCACAGGCTGCTAAAAAGTTACGTGATGTGTATGGCGAGGAAGCCTTAAAAAAGATAAAAAGTGTCGAAATTGGTTTGATAAATTTCGTTTTGGGGATTTTTCACTCAAAGATGAGGAACGTTCAGGTCGGTCAAATGAAGTTGATGATGACCAAATCAAAGCCATAATCGAATCGAATCGTCATGTAAATATGCGAGAGATTCAAGAAATATTAAAAGTACCGAAATCAACAATCGGCCGTCATGTACAACGTCTTGGACTCGTTAAAAAACGTGATATTTGGATTCCACATGAATTGAAAGAAATTCATTTGAGAAAACGCATCAACGCTTGTTGATCATAGTCCAAGCCTGATGAACCACCAGTAACAACATCGAAAGCTGAATTGCATCAAGAAAAGATTATGCTGTCTGTTTGTTGGGATTGGAGAGATGTGGTATTTTTTGAGCTGCTTCCAAGGAACCAAACGATTAATTCGGACGTCTACTGTCGTCAGCTGAACAAATTGAACGCAGCGGTCAAAGAAAAACGGCCAGAATTGGTCAATCGTAAATGTGTAATTTTTCACCATGACAACGCTACACCACATACATCTTTCCCGTGTGGAAATTGCCAAATTTTTGCCCTATTACAAGTTTGGCCTCAACTTGGAAAATTATTATTTGGCTACAACATGTCGAATGTCTTGGATGTGGCATGAAGCCAACCTTGATCCTTGTTCAATAGTTATTGCGGTTACAGCGCCACCTACTTTGGCTGTGCTTGTGTTATTAGATCGCCTCCAGTCTTGAACCCGGGTTCTTTAAATTATGCCAAGGATATTAATGATTATTTTCGGTAGTGTATGCATTTAATTTCTGCGATAGTAAGTAAATCAAATTTGTAGAATAGACTTTGAATCTGTCATTTTAGAGGTTGGAATAAAGTGTTAAATTTTTCGATTTATTTTAACTGCGTGTTTGACACTTTTATTTTTAATAAATAAAAGGGCTGTCGTGAACTCCATTGAAAGTTTTTTAAAAAGTCCATACTTGGTTTCAGTGTAATCTCAAAATCAAATTCAATTCAAAATATTTGTTAATAATATTAAAATATATGACTTGGACTACATTTTAAATCTCGAAAATTATTCTAGAAGGATTAGATGAAGACATTAAAAAAAATTTTAATATGGCTGAGACTCACAAAATGAACGGTGCCAAGTTGGGACCAAACTGGGCCATGAGGTAGGCTTTGGTCGGGTTAGGCCATGACAAAATTTCCACACGGGTTTAGCCACTCGCCAAAAATTATTCAGGCTTGGTTGGGAAGTGATTTTACATCTACTATATAGCCCTGACCTTGAATCATCAGATTACTATTCATTTCGATCTTTGCAGAACTCCTTGAATGGTAAAACTTTCAATGTTCAGTTTTTTGTCCATAAAGACCAGAAGTTCTATGAGTGTGAAATTACGAAGTTACCAGAAATATGGCAAAAGGTTATTGGATAAAATGGAAAATATATCATTGATTAAAGTTCATTCTTTGTATTTAAAAAAATGTGTTTAATTTGTATGAGAAAATCGGCAATTACTTCTGAGACAACCCAGAATTCAAAAAGTATACTGTGTTCTACGGATAACTTTATGTCAAACCAGAAAACATCATTAGTGCATTGTGGTGCAAACAATGCGAGAAAGACTCATGCTAAATATACTTGTAGGTAGAACGTTTCCAGGCAATACCGCATTGTATGGAGAACAATAGCACTATTGATCATCACTTGTCTTTGGAATACTATACTCTTCGATTAAATTTCTCAAACGCAATGCACTTACAAAAGGAAAGTATCCACTTATACTTGCATTATTTGTTAGTTTACTTTATAAACTGAATTGTAGACTGTTAAAAATCTTATTAATTTTAATAGAGTTTAATATACAAGTGGTAAATTAAAATTAATAGATTTGAGTATTATGAAAAATTAATATAGATTCATATTAAATTTAAGAGGTTAGGCTACTCTAGAGGTAGACAAAAGTAGGCATATTTTGTGACTTTTTTTCAGCGAAACCATAAAATAAATCAAGATTACAAAATAGGGTTTTTATTAAAGATGTAATTGACTGTATAAAATAATTTTTTTTAAAGTGATGGATGTCAAAATGGCGACTGTGTAGCATTTTCCCGTTGATGCTTTTATTTATTAAAGGTCCACAGCTCCTGTAATTTTTGTGTTATGATAAGTCACTGAAGTTTTATCGATTACACATAAAAATAGCTAAAGAAGTACGTAGGATTTTTTCATTATACTGCATAATTCCTTTTTTAATAAGAATTTTATGACGATTTTTTATGGAATTTTATACTCTTTTACTTTAGAAGTGCGCCATTTGGGCAAAAGTCAATATATCAAAAAAATCCTACGTAATTCTCTAGCTATTTTTATGTATAATCGAAAAAACTTCAGTGACTCATCATAACTCAAAAACTACATACTGAGAAAACAGTTTCTTTGAAGTAAAGAAACATTTTTTTTATATACGGTCAAAGAAAAAATTTCTTTGAATTAAAGAAAGTTTTGTTAGTTAAAAAAAAAATGTATTTGATCCAAAGAAATAGATTTATTTACATTAAAGAAAATTTTTTTGGATCAATAACAGATTTTCCAATTTAAAGAAACTTTTTCTTAGACCGTATATCAAAAAAATGTTTCTTTGATTCAAAGAAACTGTTTTCTATGTGCAGGAGCTGTGGACCTTCAAGAAGTAAAGACGTCATCGGAAAAATGCTGCACAGTTGCTATTTTGACATCAATCGCTTTGAAAAAATTATTCTGTACAGTCAATTACATGTATAATGAAAACCCTATGTTTTAATCTCGATTTATTTTATGGTTTCGCTGAAAAAAATCACAAAATATGCCTATTTTTGTCAGCCTCTAAAGTAGCCTAAGCCCTTAATAACTTTTGAATCAAAATACATTAAGATTAACAAACATTATTGAAATATATACACACGTGTATTAAAATTCAAATAAAAGTTTGTATTTTTCAATATGAAAGTATTTTAAATTTAATATACATTACTGAAAAAAACTTCCATTACATGTAATCGAAGTTTAATACAGAAATTTCTAACAGTGTATTCAGTACACATATAGACAGAAAATATCAAATTTCTTCAAAGGTGTTTTGAGTTTTTGAATTATGAGTTTGGTGATAAATGAGTTCTTTTGGACAATAGCATAGCATTTATCATTGTGAATATAATTCGCAACTCAAGTATTAATCCTCGAGGGAACTATCGACTTTAACCCTCTTTTTCTCTTGCATGCGAATTTACAACGTTTTGTCTTTTTCTCCTCTTTCTTTCGGTTAGGCTGCTAAATGGACTGTCGTTTCTCATCTGTGAACGACAAAAATAAACCAAAAAACATTTACAAGCCAGAGACAAGTGGCGCGTAAGGGCGCTACGACCGAAGGAAGATGAGCATTCAGCTTTGCTGCAATCTTCAAGTTTTGCTTCCTTTATTTTCGTTGTGTCGTTCCGTTTTTCTCAAGCGTTATAAGATTATACTTTATTTTATACAAAAGTTGTATATTATATTGAATTACTAGATAATGGTGTCAAATCTTCAAAGAATAATAACTTACATTGTTAGGAATTTCTGTAGTAAACTTTCATTACATGTAATGGAAGTTTTTTTCGGTAATGTATATTAAATTTAAAATACTTTCATCTTAAAAAATAACTTTTATTTGAATTGTAATACACATGTGTATATATTTCAATAATATTTCTTAATTTTAATACATTTTTATTGAAAACTTATTAAATTTCATATGAAGTCACATACATAATTTACAAATCTATTAATTTTAATTTACTACTTGTATATTAAAGTCTATTATAATAAATAAGATTTTTAAGAGTGTTTTAGAAAGGTAAAATTAACATTTTTTTGCATGCTTCATTGAAAATAATTGTCATCATTATAGAAAAGTTTCTGATTGAAATGAGTGACAAACTCGCAAAAGAGTCCAAAAATTCATTATAACTTTCTGTGAAACAAAGTTTTAAATCATTTTAAATTTTTACTGATTTTTCTCGTCTTTTTTCAAACAAACGGAAAACGTCTTACGTGATATCTTAACAATGTTTTTGCTGTTTTTTGATTTTCAAACTAAATACTTACAACAAAAATTACTACATCTATATTTACATTTTCATCATTAATTTATGTGAAAAATGACTTTCGGAATTTTCATCAAATCTTTACGTTTTGAGACCCCCTGAGTCAGAAAAAACGGTTTTTACGAAAGTGTCTATCTGTCTGTAGTAGTTCGTGTGCGGCATAACTCTCGATAGAATTATCGGACTGAATCGAGCTTTGGCATACTTTATCAGGACCCAAAAAGTAAGGAAGAGTTCGTTAACCAGACAAATCCAACCAACATTGTAAAAATAATAGCATTTTTTGTGTTTCTGAAAAAAAAATCCAAAATTGCAATATTGTTTTCTGATAGTGCTTATAAATCTATAATACAATTAGACCTATCTATCCAATTATTTTTATAAAATTTTCTGATTTAACCAAATAAGAAAAGTTACAGTGTGTTAAAACTCGAAAAAAGTCAATGTCAAAATTCCATTTTCCGGTTGAATTATACATAGAGAAAAATGGATTTTTAAAATTAATATCTACTCTCTAAATCTGAATCAGTCAAAATCTACCGATTATCAGTGAAATTTGACTAATTCAAATAGCTAAAAAGAGGTTACTGTAAATCAGTCAAATTTCACTGATTACTTCAGTGGAAATCAACTGATTTAACCGTGAAAAACATTTTTTTCATTGATTCAATCAATGAAAATTAACTGATTTGACAATGAAAAATATTTTTGCACTGATGAATCAGTGAAAAGTCAAATTACTAATTCAATCAGGGAAAATTTGACTAATTCAGATTTAGAGAGTAGATGTTTAACTATGGGACGGCCATCTTATATGCTCAGTTGTAATATCTAGATACTCAGCTGTAATATCTAAGATCTTAAAATATGCAGAGATTAATATCTTCAATATTACAGTTGAACATCTAGGTATTACAATTGAACCTAGAAGATGGCTATCCCATAGTTGAACATACATTTTTTTCCGTTTACAAGATACGAAAAAAACGTTATAATACAAAATTTTTTACTACAAAAAGATCTACAAATTTTGATTGTAAAATTTTTTTATAAGATCTGCATTTTTCTTTTGAATTTAAAAAAACACTATCGAAAATCGAAAATTCAATTTTCTAAACAACATATCTGAGATACGTAAAAAACGTCAAGATGGTATCATTAGGGCATTTTTCGAACGGATGTATATTTTATATTTTCATTTTAAAAAACAATTTGTATGTAAAGGACCTAGAACAGTGAGCGCGAAGCGTGACGGCTAGATTCGCGCGAATTAAATTCACTTATAACGTTTTGAGAAAACGCTTGGTATACCTGAATATTTTTGTGATGTCGTAAAAAGTTTTCTGTAAGATAAGTATTAGGTGAAATCGTTCTGAGAAAAGTGTGTATAATACGAGGTTCACTCCTTGTTCATTAACTCCACGGAGTAGATCGGTAGGTCTGATATCAGCTAATATAAGCTTTTCGACCCACGGAATTATCGTTTTTTCAAGGTGGAGAAATGGTGTGTGCCAGGGATAGTGAAAGGTTGGCTTGGGAAAAGGTAAAATATGACTTAGTGGAAAGGTGATGGCGAAAATAAAAACAAAAGAATGGCCCAAGAAACTTTAAATAGTTCTAATCTAAAGTAAAGGTTGGCATACTGGATAAGAATAATGGAAAAGAAATAAAAAGAGAAAGAAAGGAATCTTAAGGGTAAATAGAGGCTCCCGGCAAAACAAAGTCGCAAAGTTTCTTAGATACTCTCTGCATTTACTCGGAGCGTAAACTTTCCCACGGCTTTGCATGATAACAGAGAATAAGTACTTGGGCTGTCAAATAATTTCCAGTGCTACTAGAAAAACAAAGTTTATCCAATAATCATAACAAGACATTCATTTCAAGAAAAATATTAATTCGATTATTAATTATTACTGTTTGATTACTGAATTGATTTTCTAATCTTCAATTATTTTAATAAGCTAAAGAGAATTCATATTTTTATTTATTACAGATCTTTACAATTTATTCATGTCAAAGATGAATAAATTCAATAAAATATAATTCAATTACAATAACAAATTGTAGGATAAAAATTACTAATTCTTTTGGAACTTTTATGAATTGTAGAGGTATATGGCAAATAAGTACTTCATATTTGAAGGGTGGAAATATAATAGGAATCAAGCGCCATTTTGCACTTTTTACATGAAAAACTTAAAAGATGTTGTAAATTCAGCAAGACTGTTTAAAAAAAAAGTACTTTTAAAATATGTTAATGCTCTATGGAAATAAAAAAAGTTTGCTCACAAAAAGCTATCTACACTCTTGAAAATCTTATTAATTTTGATAGACTTTAATATACAAGTGGTAAATTAAAATAAATAGATTTGAGTATTATGAAAAATTAATATAGATTCATATTAAATTTAATAAAATTTCAATCAAAATATATTAAAATTAACAAAAATCATTAAAATATATACACACGTGTATTAAAATTCAAATAAAAGTTCGTATTTTTTAAGATTCAATTATTTTAAATTTGATATACCTTACTGAAAAAAACTTTCATTAAATGTAATGGAAGTTTAATACAGAAATTACTAACAGTGTAGTTTCGAGAGAATGAGTGCAAAAGGTGATAGAACTATAAAAAGTATGCTTGAAGAAAGTCATCCAGTTTGGAGAAAATTGAAAATTAAATTATCACTTTTAAATTGTATAAAAGTGATATTTAAACATTAAATGATTATAACGATTATAATCTGGTATATTTTGAAGGAATTAGAGATAAGTTTTCACATTATTTAGTAATGAATACAGCGGAAAGAAAAGTAATTAAAAATAATCATCCAGAATCGCAAAAGTTGTAACTATGGTTATTACTTTGAGCATTATATCCATTATATCATTATAATCTCATTATTTTCTCTTATTTATTGTTTTCTGAATAAATTCATTATTTCAGGATAATGTGCACTATAATTTTCCTAGTTCCTTATATTTCTTATTATCTCAAGCTTCCTGATAAAATTCTCATTTGAAGATAACACAGCTATATTTTTAAAACCATACATTTAAAAGAGTCATGTATCGGGTTCTTTTAAAAATGTAGAAAAGCTAAACATTCGTTTCTTGATGCAAAGTTTTTATTTATCACAAAGTATAAATATACTATGGACATTTTCGTTCAATAGCATAGTATTATAAAATCACTTATCTCCAGGAAATTGCTTCTATACGGAAATTGAATTTGATATTAACTTGTCAAGCTCATAACTCTAACATAACTCAGTTCGGAAAGTTCAATTAAGGGACATTTCTCACGACAAATCTTCAATTTTTGTGAAAAATAGATGCATTTATTTAATTAATACACTTATATTACACCTCGCTAACGCCTACTTGTGGTAAGGGTCTGACTATATTTTGGTTCTACTACTTGAATGATCGCTAAACTGTTATACAAGGTGCGTTCCAAAATAAACGAGACTTTTTCAAAATAGCTATTTATAGTGGCGCTATCTTCTGATGGGAGTAGGAGTTGGAAAGGTACATCCTTCATTGACGTTCTGTCAAAATTTCATGACCAACGGACAATTAGAAGCCGAGTTATTGCTTTATAAGGGACAGTGTGTTTATAGCATCGGTCGAAAAATGAACTTCGGACAAAGAGCGAATATTAAGTTTTGTTTGAAACTTGTTAAAACTTTTACTGAAAGGTTTGAATTAATGAAAAAAGTGTATGATGACAATTGTTTATTCCGTGCCAGAGTCCATGAGTGGTTTAAACCATTCAAAGAAGGTCGTGAAGACATCAAGGACGACGAACATCCCGGTCAGGAAAGTTTCGTGATTACACCAAGTAATATTGAAATTGTGCGTGAATTAATAAAAAATGAGCCAAAATCTTCTTTGCGACACATGGCAATGGAATTAAACATGTCAAAAGATTCAATTCATCGCATTTTGACCGAAAATTCGCCGTGTGAGGCCCCATACCGTGAAAATGGCAGTTGGCGCCTTTTGCACGATAATGCGCCGGCCCATCGTTCAACGCTTATCACTGATTTTTTTACCAAAAATCACATTTTATCCGTCAACCACTCACCGTATTCGTCTGATATGGCTCCCTGTGACTTCTACCTATTCGGAAAATTGCATTTGGCCATGAAAGGAAAACGTTTTGCGTCCGTAGAGGCTATCCAAAAGGCTTGTACCGACATCCTGAAAGACATTCCGGTTAATGACCTGAAACACTCTTTCGAAAAGCTGTTGGATCGCGCAAAACAGTGTATCGAGGCCGGAGGGGACTATTTTGAATAAATAAACTCGAATTTATCAGAACAAAGCTCCTGTCGTTTCTATTTTAGCTCAGTCTCGTTTATTTTGGAACGCACCTTGTACTTCTACAAATTCAAATTTTTTATTCCGTGACATTTAATTATCTCTCATCATTTTTAATTCTCTCACGTAAATGGTAATTTTAATGACTTTTTAATTGTCTTTATTGCAATAATAAAATAAATTATTTCACAGACTGTTGTCAACTTGAACTTACTGCAAAATACTTTACTACCAATCTACGTAACATGCTGTTAAGAAGTTTTTATACGACTCTAGCACATGTTTCCAGGAAAATGCCTTTTCTCTCTTTGGATTTTTGTGGAATTTAAGTAAAACTGGAAATTGCGAGTGCGGATGGAACAAGCGATAAATGATTTGTAATAAAACATTGGTTCTCTGGCATAAATCTTTTGTTTACCCACTAGCATCCACATTGAATGCCCTTTTTTCTTCCTCTCTCTTTCTCTTTTACCTTGCACGTTATCTTCAATCTAGTCAGTATCACAACAATGTGTATTCTCTGCATCGCTCCCTTCCTGATGATTTATATCCCTACATGTCACATTCCTTGCTGATGCATTACGTGCAGCGAGGCACATATAGTCACGACTGTCGGTTATGATCACCATAAAATAATACAATAAGAAAATAAAAAGAAATATTCTCTATTACAAGACTGACAGTTAAGAATTTCCTGTTTCTGTAATATTCTTGAATATTTGACTTCTAGAAGAGATATACGGCACTCACGTATGCATGGAGACTATATTGCTGCTGGTTTTTCGCATAATACCAGAGAAAAGACAATTTAAGTAATAGCATTCGTAAAGCAGAAAATTTGAAAATGTTTATTCCATCAATTGGATTAATCGTGTACATATGAGGAATATTAATGAAAGACCAGTGACAGTGTTCATGGATTATATACTCTGGCAAATTCAAATGGATCAATTTTCATTTGTTGACGCTAACGGAGATATATATATATATATATATATATATATATATATATATATATCAATCACACTTATATATATATATATATATATATATATATATATAAGTGTGATTGAATAATAGATATAATTACTGTTTATTAATCAGTCAATCAATTGATTAATGATATTTTTGTAATTAATACAATATTCATAAAATAGGACTTACCAGGGGTGTTAGTTGAAATTTGCCGGTTTTACTCATAGATGTCGCTAGAGATATGTATACATTTCTATGATTTGGCATCTATGTCATATTTTTCTATGGACAATAACCTTCAAAAATAAACAATTACATTCTGCCAAAATAATAGCATCATAGTTGTTTACCTCAGTGAATATGTCGAGTTTCGTTCCAAGTAAATCGCATTTGCGGCATTCGTTGCTTTTCTTATTTCATCAAAAGAAAAAAGCAGTTGAAGTTCATCGATTGCTGGTAGAAACTTATGGTGAACATGCTCCAGTGATTAGAACATGTGAGACATGGTTTCGTCAATTTAAAAGTGGAGATTTCGATTTAACAGACAATGAACATCCTGGTGCAGCGAAAAAGTTCGAAGACGAGGAATTGCAGGCGTTATTGGATGAAGACCCAACCCAATCGCAACAACAATTGGCACAAACACTAAATGTGACCCGAGGAGCAACTTGTCAACGTTTAAAAGCCATGGAAAAAATCGAAAAGTATGGAAAATGGGTACCACACCAACTGAACGATAGACAAATGGAAAATCGAAAAACCATTTGTGAAATGCTGCTAGAACGGTTCGAAAGGAAATCTTTTCTGCATCGAATTCTCACGGGGGACGAAAAATGGATTTATTTCGAGAACCCGAAGCGGAAAAAATCATGGCTTTCACCTGGTGAGGTCGGCCCATCGACTCCAAGGCCAAATCGCTTTGGCCGTAAGACAATGCTCTGTGTTTGGTGGGACCAGTGTGGTGTGGTGTACTTCGACTTAATAAAACCTGGTGAGACGGTGAAGACGCACAACAAATTATCAATTTGAATCATGCGTTGATCGAAAAACGGCCGGAATGAGCCCGAAGACATGGCAAAGTTATCCTACAACATGACAACGCACCGTCTCATACCGCTAAAGTGGTGAAGAACACATTAAAAGCAATTAATTGGGAAATATTATCGCATCCGCCGTACTCTCCAGACCTCGCCCCGTCCGACTATCGCCTTTTCGCATCGATGGCTTGGCCAATTTTGAAGAAGTCGAAAAATGGCTCGTCGAATGGTTTGCCTTGAAAGAGAAAAAGTTTTTTTGGAATGGTATTCATGATTTGCCTGAAAGATGGGCAAAATGTGTAGAATCCAATGGTCAATACTTTGAATAAAAATTTTTTGAGATTCCCTTGAGAATTAAGTGTTTTCTTTATTGAAAAAAACGGCAAACTTCAACTAACACCCCTGGTATGTCGACCCTCAAATAATAATTTCATACGATGTTGTTGTTAATAATTGGCTTCAGGATAGTTTCGACTCTGATCGGAGTCCTCATCAGTGATCTTTATTTCTAAAATATAAATAAAATATTGCACAGATTTTTTGCCCTATTTTGCAGTAAACTTTGGTAATGTTAAAAATGTAAAAACCTGTGAGGAAATTTACATAAATTGTACAAAAAACATCGATAAAATACCTAAACCTTCCTTAGAAATATCAATAAAATTCTAGCACATAAATTTGCGGTAACTCAACTAGAAAACTAGTATATATTTATGTCTAAATGTTACTGAAGATATAGATAAAATTACAAAGGATTATTTATGAAAAATAGCTAAGAATTGCTAATACGAATTCTACACTGTTAGCAATTTCTACCGCAATTTCCCGAAACATGTGACTGGAGTTTTATTCAGTTACAGCCATATTAGTTAATTAAGGGGGTCTCCTCATCAGTTAGCTTCAAAAAATCGGTTTTTTTTTGTTGCTTCAATCGTTAGAATTATTATCTGAGAATATTCTTGCAAAGTTTCAACGTATAGCTGATTAACATCTCATGCCTGTAAGTTTCCTTTAATTTGATTTTTTTCCTTCGAAAAAATTTAAAGCCCATTTTATGAAAACCATGTTTTTTGAAATTCCGTGCACGATTACAAAAAAACTATAAAAGCTATGTATACAAGTAAAACACTGTTTTTTAGATAATTTAATTGTGCACAGACTCAGTTAAAAAAATGTATTAAAAAATCTTTTTTTACAATATTATTAACGCACTTACTGCTAAAAAAAGGCCGAAAAATCGAGTACTTTATTAAAAAATGACTAAAATGTTCAAATTTCAACTTTCAATCACCATAATAAACTATACTGTGCAGAAAAGACTTCCGAATAAAGAAGTATTTTAATTTTTTGTTTCAGGTAAAAATTACGGGCTGAATTTTTCACGGAGTTTGAGTTGTCCGCGGCGAGCTGCTGCGCGAGATTGTTTATAAATCCGCCATTTTTATTTATTTTGACATCCGAAAAACTTTTTATTGTTGAATAAATATATGTTCAAAGATACTCAAAAGATCATTTGTTTCTCTTGCTGTTTTCATGTTTAAAAAAAATCCTAAAAAACCACCTTTTTTATGAGCCACTGATGAGGAGACCCCCTTAATTATAGTCAAGGAAAATGTAATTACTGATTACTCAATCCATAACGTTCAATGATTCAGTAGAAATTTATATATAATAGTTTGAAATAAATTTGAAATTAGGTGTTTGAGTTTGAAATTTTTAAAGATTTCAAATTCTTTAAGCTTGAAATAAAATTTGGCAAATCTTTTTTAAAGATATATACAAAAATTGCTTTATTTACAGAATTATAATATCGTATTTATTATTCAAAATCGTTAGTCATTCAAGTTTTCTCATTATGGTCCGAATTTTCAATCCCAACTTAAGTCGTTGAAGCTTTGGTTTAAATCGTTGGCTTTACCAATGAGTGGTTTGCAAATCATGGCTTTGAGCCAAGATTAAGTTTTAAGCTTCGAATGAAATATTATCTTTAATTCTTCAGTTCAAATTTAGAATGAGAATGTGACGAGTATTTATCTTCCTTGAGCAGAGATAAATGAATGAAGATGAACTTCTACACGGATAAATAATTCAAAAACATTATTTCATAAAGGACAAAAATTTGTTAAATACTTTTAAAATATCAAAACCTTTAAATAAATTAGATTTGCTCTCGTGCTTGAATAATGCTCTAATTTTGTTTAATGCGACTTATTATTTGGTAAAATAGATTTCAAAATATCGAGTGAGAGAGTCAGGAAGAAGTGCAAAAAAAGATGAAGGGAGGTATTTGAGAAAAAAGGTGATGAGATTTAAGTATGAGAATGCTCCTCGACAAAATCGAACGGTACCTTCGCCTCAGTCGGGTGCATTCGTCCTTCATTGGCGTCATTTCATTGAGAGAGTACTTTATTCGACAAATTTTATTCAAGTAGACAATGAATCTCTGTGATTCAAAAGTGATTGAATTTTTTTCCAATTCCGCATAAGATATTATACAAAGTAAGCAACGATAATTAAATATTATGCATCACATTATCCAAAGACCATGTGTGTAGCTAACGTCAACTTTTGTAAATGATAGCATAGAATAAATTTTCACACACAATGTTGGATCCACAACATACATTTTCCACAAGTCCAGTTCTGAAACTTAATACCTGCGTCGTTTGCTCTACACGAATTCATAGTATTTCTGCTCTTGCAAGGTCTGTTCTTGCGAGAAACATGGTCTATTTAAAATCTAAATTGAGATAATTCTCAGTAAGAAATACAAACTATATTTCAAATTGAATGAAAAAGATTTATTATCTGGAAAGAGCTAGGGTAAAATGTGAAAGAAAGCAATAAAGATTTTTGAGGAAATCAATCAGATACACTCAGAAAAAAGTTTGAATGGAAGAAAATAATTTGTTAAAAAGGCTTATTTTGATTAAGGTAGTTTTCATCCACAAAAATTAGACCTCAGGCAAAATCAGATAATTTTGCTTCCAAGAATAGCAATATTATTATTGAAGGGCTATTTTGAAAGAGAAAAGATTATTTTACATGAAAAAAATTTGAAACACAGAAAAATAATTTTATTAATAAATTTTATTTTTCACCCAACTTTTTTTTATCGCTTCTTACCAAATTTTAAAAAATTATGCGATTTTAATAAATTACAAATCACTTTTTCAAGAAAAAGATTCCCAACAACTTCACCATTTCTGATTTTTGAAAATAAATTCTTTAATGGCTGAAACTATTAAAAAAAAATTTTCCAAAATGAAATTTTTATAAACAAATTGCTCAATTTGATAATAATTTATTCATTTTCAAAAATTGGAAATGGTGAAGTTGTTGGGAATCTTTTTCTTGAAAAAGTTATTTGTAATTTATTAAAATCGCATAATTTTTTAAAATTTGGTAAGAAGCGATAAGAAAAAAAGTTGGGGCAAAAATAAAATTTATTAATAAAATTATTTTATTGCATTTCAAATTTTTTTCATGGAAATTAATCTTTTCTCTTCCAAAATAGCCCTTCAATAATAATATTGCTATTCTTGAAAGCAAAATTATCTATTTTTGCCTGAAGTCTAATTTTCATGGATCAACTACCTTAGAATAAAAGATTTATTAGAGTCAAATAAAATTTGTTCTAATTCAAACAAAATATACTTGGGAAAAATAAATATTTGTTTAAATAAAATAAATTTTTGTTCAAAACAAACAAATTATTGCATTCGTACATGGTAAAAGATATAATTTGTTTGATTTAAGGCAGGAATTGATTTGATTTCAACAAATTTTTATTTAGTTCAAAAATATTTTGTTTGAATTGAACAAATTTTATTCAATTCGAATAAGTCTTTTATTTGAATCATAGAAAGTCTTTCAAACAAATAATTTTCTTTGATTCAATCGAATCTTTTTTCTGAGTGATACTTCGTTAATCAAAGCTCGCATTTAGTTGAACTATAAATGAAATAAAGAATTTAATTATTTGTAGAAATCACTTGCAATTCTGAAAATTAATGAAATTCAATAAAACATATGAAGGTATTCATATATAGGAATTCCAATATGTCTGCATTGTCTGCTTTTTAAATTTGTATTGAAAGTTAGCAACTGGGAGATTTTTCAGAGCATTTTGGTACATCCATTCAAAAGATTAAACAGTACCAAATCAAATCTGATTCGACAACAATCGATGAGATGACAATTGAACAATTTATTGCTCATTTGCAGTTAGAGCTGAAGCACGCTTTATAACTTGTACGTAGCAATGAATTCGTTATTGCATCAAGTATTGTTCTGGAGCATTTTCAAAGAGTTGAAAACAATAGTGAGATTTAAAAAATCTTGATCTAAAAATGGAAGTTTCGAAAAAATATATTGAAGAAACAATTTCTATTAAAGATGTAGACCAAAAGAAAAAATATGTATTTCTTCTTTGTATCTTTATGTGAAAGATTAATTTTATAAAATAAAATTATTTCTATCACTACTAATTAAATATATAGTAATTTATATTGTTATCTTAAAGTTACTCAAAATTTCAATCTTGGTTTACATAATTTTATCATTCGTGGTAAACATTTTGAAATAACCTAAGGATTATTGAAATAAATAGTATTTTTAATGGTTACACAGGCCCATAAAAAAAGTAACCTGAACTTTACATGTGACTAGGTTACCCTTATGGATTTTGAGCCGCTGAGTCACAGAATTTCCCCTAGACCCCACAATTCTACCCTAGCCTAGGGAAAAAGTGTGAAATCTTGGAAGTTTCAGGCTTGGTTAAAGAAATATTTATCCACGGGAATTTTAATAAAACAATGTGGTTTCTACGTATCACGAGTCGCTAAGTTCGAATCCGACATTAGAATTTTTCTACAGTACCTCAGAATTCCCCTAGTCTAGAGAAAAAAGTGTATAACTTAGCAAAACTTTAGGTTTCACGGAGATTTTATTTTTGCACGGAAAAGCTGATATCTTTACATATTTTCAGTTGCTGAATTCATATCTGATATTAGAAATTTTCTACCGTACCTCAGGATTCCCCTAGCCTAGGGGAAAAAGTGTATAACTTAGCAAAACTTGAGGTTTTACGGAGGTTTTATTTTTACACGAAAAATACGTAGAAACCACATTGATTTATTAACATTCCCATGGAGAAATATTACTTTAACGGAGCCTGAAACTTCCAAGATTTCACACTTTTTCCCTAGGCTAGAAGAAAATTGTGGGGTCTAGGGGAAATTCTAAGACTCAGCGGCTCAAAATCCATAAGGGTAACCTGGTCACATGTAAAGTTCAGATTTCTTTTTTTTATGGGTTTGTGTTATATATCACAAAATAGTTATTTAATGTTTCGTCTCAAATAAAAATCGTAATTAATGTTGATTCACAATCAATGGTTGATTCAATAAATGAAGCATTTTCGCAAACTCCAATTAAATGTCATATTTTTTCACTCCCACAATACAGTGTAAATCAGTCATTTATAAATAAAGCAAAAGATGGTAATAATATGTATAATTTATTTTTCTTGTAACGTTTTTTTAGAATTTCAGATAGACTTTAAAGCCTAATTACAAAAAGAAATATGTTTTGACTTAAACCATTGTAGTTCTAAACCTCTCAAATCTAAATAACGATTTGACTTCCATGATTGTCCTGAATTTCTCTTATGTGTAGTTTGATTTTAAAATTTAAATATTGTTTGATAAAAAACTTAACATTTCATTTAGATATACACTTAGTATTTTGTTAGTAGATGTCTGAATAAAACATTCAAGTAATGCTTGGTAAATTATAAACTTAGAGTCTCACAGTCAGAGTGGTACATCATAGTACATTACGTATTCAGGGTAATGTTATTTGCAACAATGAATCCGAGCAACGTGACGTCACGGTACTTGAAGTTATTGTTAAAACACTCATTTCGTAATGGACCACGCGCTTTATAAAATATGCACTTTTAAGCTTAACAAATACCAGTAATTAACTAATAGATACGTTTTGAATTTTAACTCAATATATGATTTAAAGTCCATATTTTTTCTAGTATACAGTTTTTATGATTAATAAATCACATTACTTCATACATTTTTAGACTATTTTAAACTTCTTCCGTCTAATTTTAAATACTTTAATATTTTGCAAAAATAAAATTTTTATATAGAGGAAAATATTTATTAATTTCATTTTTAATTATATGGAACGATTTATTATTCAACTAAAAATAAGAAAGAATGAATAACTATAGATAAATTAGTTTTTAATGACTTAAACGTTCATCAACGCTTTCCATCATAATTTTTGTATATTTGAGTCGAATTTACAAAAGAATTTTGAAAATTAGTGTGATTTATAATTCAATATCACAATGAATTGTTGAAAGTGTTTCAGTACCTTTTATAGCATTCATGTTCGTAATTGTAAATACTTTTAGTGATATGGAAAGAACGTTTCAAATCTCTTTCGAGCATTTAGGTCGAGAGGGAAAAACAGTATGCAATGACACGCTCTACAAACTGGTACAATCAATTCTCGGTTCTTCCTCTCGTTGAATTGTAGTTGTTTTCACATTATCTTGCATCGCTTACATGAAACTTGTTCGACCATACCTAGACTCTACTACTTAAGCGTTACGATATTGCATTGTCATGTTGCAGAATTCGAGAGAAAATTCTGTGACAAAAGAAATATAATGCTACCAAGTTTTATAGTTTCCTCCTGGTTTGAATTTCGAAAAGAATATAATAATTTTGGTTTATCTATTTCAATACGGGGGAAAAATCAGTTCGAGTGCGCCCCATTACCGCCAAACAGAAAAAAGATTTGATTGAATCAAAGAAAATGATTTGTTTGAACGACTTTCTTTGATTTAAAGAGATGATTTGTTTGAATGAAATAAAATTTGTTTGATTCAAACAAAATATCTCTGAACCAAATAAATATTTGTTTGAATCAAATTAATTTTTCTTCAAAAAAAAAAGAAATTAATGCATATAATTTGCATATAATTTGTTTCATTTAAGGCAGAAATTAATTTTATTCAAACAAATATTTATTTGGTTCAGAGATATTTTGTTTGAATCAAACAAATTTTGTTTCATTTAAACAAAACATTTCTTTACATCAAAGAAAGTGTTTCAAACAAATAATTTTCTTTGATTCAATCAAATCTTTTTTCTGAGTGCGGGAACAGTTCACAGAGAAAAGATTTGATTGAATCAAAGAAAATGATTTGTTTGAACGACTTTCTTTGATTTAAAGAGATGATTTGTTTGAATGAAATAAAATTTGTGTGATTCAAACAAAATATCTTTGGACCAAATAAATATTTGTTCGAATCAAATAAATTTCTGTCTAAAATCAAACAAATTATATCTTTGACCATACATCAATGCATTAATTTCTTTGTTTTGAAGAAAAATTAATTTGATTCAAACAAATATTTATTTGGTTCAAAGATATTTTGTTTGAATCAAACAAATTTTATTTCATTCAAACAAATCATTTCTTTAATTCAAAGAAAGTCGTTCAAACAAATTATTTTTTTTTATTCAATCAAATCTGTTTTCTCAGTGTTATTTCTCCTCCAGGTGATATTATAACGATGAAAAAACAGTATATGTCCCGTCTGGTGCGAGAGGATTGAACTCCGGACCCTATTATTACTATACAATTATAAGTAATCTTTTAAATTGATTAGCTTTAATATTTTATTCAGATAATACGTATCCGAATAAACGATAAATTCTCATCTACACTGATTTAACAAACTTGATAGAGCGAATTAAGCGTAATATGGCAACGATTCTCAACATCATTGACTAGCTTTTCCAAAGCTATTACCAAAATTGCTCTCCACAAACTCTCGCGAACTCAAAGTTGTGCTAGTTCTACTTTACCATATACATTCTCTCTCTCTCTCTCTTTCTCTCTCACAAAGACGGAAGTCGCGCATATAGAACAAAGTCTAGCAGTTTGCTTAAGCCCTCTGTTACGGTCGTTCAGCTCATTGTTGCAGTAAACTTAAAGCCGTGCAAAGAGAAAGCTGTTTCACTTTTAGAACTTAAAATTGAAATAATTAATTAACTAAGGACAATGAAATTTTCAATTCTTAAAATTTATTTGCTAACTTGCTCACAATTTTATCAAATAAGTAAAGAAAGCTATACAAAATTGCTTTATTTACATGTAGTTGCCAGTTCAGGTTCTAAACTTTGTAAACTGATAACCCTTTCGTGCATGACTTTTTTTTACCATCATCACAAAGCAGACAATCATGTTAATTAAGTATAAAATATACAAATTTCAAAAGAGGAGCTTTAACACTTTTTGGATACCTTGAAACAATCCCCTTTGCATGAAAACCAACCTCATAGAATAAAAAATCTATTTTCTACGATGCACCTCCAGAACTCACAAGAAAATCCACAAAATGCTAGAAAAATAATTAGAAATGTGAACGTGGTGACATCCTGTTATAAATACTACTCATTTTGAAAAAACAACCAAGAGAAGCTTACTATGTATAAAATTAAGATTCGAGTACTTATATTCTTCATCACTGAAAAAATATTTGGAACAAAAATCAAGTAAAAATTCATGAGTAAAACATCAATACAAATGTATCTTTACTTATTCATACAGTTGTTATGTTTAAAAGTATTGAATGAATGATTTTTATATGTAGAATATATGCTTGTTTCCAAATTTAACAAATGGTCTAAATTATCTACACCCAGAAAAAATTTTCTTTGATTCAAACAAAATTTCTTTGAATGAAACAAATTTGTGCATTGCTATATAGCCAAAGAAAAGTTTCACTGATTTAAAGAAATTTCCTGATTGTTTTTTTCTTTGAATTAACCCTTTGCGCTCAAGGCTTTTTTCGCTTGAGCGAACCAGCAACTTGAGGCGATTTTTCAGATATTATGTGGATTTCTTACAGCTAATTCGAAACATAAAAACATAAAACCAAACATAAATAGACATTGTCGCCAATCGAGTTTCCGTATAAAACCAATTGGTGCAGTAAAAGTCATTTCTCGAGTTGACACATCGAATCAAGTGGTGCAAAAGGTTAAAGAAATAAACATCTGCATAGTAAATACGTTATGTGACTCACAGAAATATTTTCTTTAATTTAAAGGAAAAATTGTCTTCGTTTAAAGATAATAAAATTAAATCAATTATTTCTTAAGTTTTTGTCAGTACTGTATTTGAATCGAAAAATTGTTTTTTTTAATCAACTAAATAATGTTAGCAAAATAATTTCTTTCACTTCAAAAAACGACTTCTTAAATTTAAATAAAACTTTTTTCTGAGTCTACCTCAATATTCTGTTCTTCTACATTGTGCTCTACAGATTCTGAAATAAACAACAACTTATTTCTAAAAATTATATTTTGCAATAAATATAATAAAAATTTGTTTACCTTACCATCATCACCAGAGTCAGAATGGTTTTGTATTGAATTCTCTTTAAACTTCGAAATCACAGAATGCTTTCGTACCCGTGAACGTAATGTGTCATTTGCACGAGGTTTTTTTATCCATTTTAATTATTTGATAACATTTACAGTGGTAAATGATAGAATTCAAAGATAAAGCCCATGTTAGAGCGCCACTATGGGGACGTCAAGTGTAATCCCAGCTAAACGTGTTAAGGGGGGAAATCCATCTAAAAATTTCAAAGAATCGATTTTTTTTTCTATAATCTGAATTTTTAAAAACTGCTTATGTTGTAAATCAAAAAGTTATTGACCGATTAATCTGCAATTTTGAGAGGCTTTTCTCTACATTATTATCGGAAGGATAAACCTAAAAGGGTCAAAAATGTTGAAAAAATAGCCCAAAATTCTAATTTATTTTTCAAAGGTTTATTTTATATTGAATTTTATCTTTTTTTTAGTGTTACAGGTTTATCCTTTCCGTTAATATGTTATAGAAAGAAAGAAATTTAATTTTTTTGTTTCAGATCAATAGTTAATGTGTGATAAATAGAGCACTTTTGGACCTCACGCCGAAGACGACGGACGAAAAAATTATCCTGAGCCGCCATTTTCGAAGGAAAACAATAAAATTTTATACTTTAGAAAGGTTAAATAAAGTTATGTTAAAAATTTTAAACAATAAAATTATTTTATCACCTTCAAAAGCATTTTTGAAATATAACTGATTTTGGGGCATTTACATGGACTTTCCCCCTTAAGATTGTGTCATTAATTTTCAAATTGTTTTAAAAATAGAAAGCCTAGTTAGGTCCAACGTGGCGCCCAACTAAAAACTGAAGTTTTCCACGCGGGTTCTGAGTTATTCATGTATCAAGAAGTGACTTAACCCTTTCACTGTAACCTGGGTCTATCAGACCCAGGCTAAAATTTGTGATTTCTCTACTAAAGAAACTGTTTTCCATGACTTCAATCAGTTATTCCCAGATGGAAATTTACAACCGGTTTGGTACCACGCCAATACCACAGAAGGATTCGCAGTACTGGCACGGTACTGGCATAGTGCTGGCATAAGCACGGCCTACTACCGCCGCGGCTCTGATAGGTAACTTGTCTGGAAGTTTTCCAACGGTATTGGCGCGGTACTAGACATCGGTACCATGCCAGTACTTAAATCTGTACTGGTTCAGTACTAGCATTACTCCGAAGACGGTTTTTAGCCGACACTTGGTCTCAGGACTGGGGCTGTACAGGCATTGCTCCTTGTCAACAACTGGCGCCGTCCTCTACCCTTTGTAAATACTTGCATGAATCCGACTTTTCCACCTGGGTTGTTATTTATGCAGTAAACAAATCAAAAAACCTTACATATTTCGAATCGTAATCGTAAAGTAGAAACTTCAACCATTGTACATTATATATATATATCATATTTCCAAGCTCGGGGTCTATTGGACCCACGTTACACTTAGATGCTACAAATAATAGCGTTACAATGAAAGGCCCAAGTAGAAATTTTCAAAAGTTTTATTTGAGATACTCGTAAGTTTTCCTTTTCAACTAGTGAGGCCCTCTTGAAGAAAACTTGTAAGTTATTAGTGACTCTAAATTTTGAAGTATTGTTGAGGCACTCTCTAGTTATTTTTGATGAAATAGACAGTTGTTAGGAATTGAAATCTGACATATGTACTTTAATCTGAGTGAAGATTTCGAGTAATAAAATTTGATGTTGATGGGCCTTGAACGTCGATTCCAGAAAATTCTCCCGCATCAGTTGATTCATCTGCCATAAAAACCGTTATATAAGAACCTAATACCAAAAATGAGAATAAAAAAAGGTTTTTGGAAAACCAGGCAACGAAAACTTATGCGGGATCCCGAGAAATTATAGATTAAGTAAGAAAGTAATCAAAGGACTTTGTAGATTAAAAAAAAATTGTACGTGGCATAATTGTGCAACATTTTGGCCAAAAAACAAAACAAGGAAATTGCGAATTTTATTGAAAAACTAATGTCATAACCTATAAAATATAGACGTATTGCGATGAATACTTACCGGACTCATACTGATACTTTTGGCTAATTTTTCTCCTTTTGCGAAACCTCTACATTCGGTTTCTGCTTTCTTCCCTTTTACGGTCCATTTTTCGATATGCAAAATTTTTTGTCCAACACTTCACAAACGGACTAAATTTTATGTTGACATTTAACGTGTATTTTTAGTACGCACACATTAAATGAAATGATTCCAAGTTTTCGCTTGCAAATGCTTCAACAATTACTTGAAAGAAATATTCAAAAGTTAATCACGGGAGAAACTGGACAAGTTTTACTCCAGTTTAGCTTATAATTTTTAAAGTGACATGTTTGATAACATGTTGATAACATATTGACCCAAAATTCATAGAATTTCTTTCATTTCTCATTATTTTGGCATAAGGTCAGATTCTTTTTATTTTCTTCGATTAAAATTTTCACTATTAGATATAAAAATACTAAAAAGAAAGCAAGGCAAACGTTTCGGCTACATATGGGGGCCCTCTTCAGTGCCATAAATTCAAAGATTAATTCAAAATTTCTGTAAAACGGAGATAATTAAAATAAGAATTATCATAAAATTGAAAAACTTATCTCATAGCTTGCAATTCAAAATGAAGTAGTCCAGTATGCAGCATCACGAATTGAAAAAATATTTAGAGTTCACTGTGAATAAAAAACCGGATAACAAATAAACCGGAAAACATAAAAAAAATTTCACACGAACGGACCGCAATTTGAAAAAATCTTATTATTAAAGAAGGATGCCAAATTGGTTATAAATGGCAAAACACGAACAAGGTTTACATTTTTAAAAACTTTTCGTGGAGACTTTGTTACCGGAGTCTCTCACAGAATGATCTGAACTCTTTTCAAAACCGACTCGAGACATGTGGCTTTGCTGACCAAAAATTTTTTTATATAAGCAATCCTGAGAGGTTCTTTTCCTCCTTGAAGAAGACTATTGTCCTATACCTAGTTAAGAAATTCGAGACGTTTATGGTGATTTTCACGAGTGGACGAAGGCGTGTATTTGTCAAGAAACGATTTTTTATATCAGCTTCACGGACAATCCATTTAACATTGAATTTGCAAACAAGGCATTACAGAAACATAAATTACTATAATATCTATACATGTAGTTTTACTCCATATTATTTGAGTATGTTAAGAAATAAATAAAAAAATTGAAAGTTGTTTATTATTGCATTTAGATTTATTCTGAGATGCTTGGAAAAATAATACATTTATCTTTAAAAAATAACAAAAATGCAATTTCAGTATTCGTGATATTAAGTATCACTTTTTAAAAAGTATTATTAAATTTAATTTTTTCTGAAAATGGTCAAAACTATGATATATTCAACCTTTATACTAAATGTGCCATTTTTAAATTTTAAAGAGACATGTTTGATAACATGTCTGCTATTATATTGACCCAAAATTCATAGAATTATTTTCATTTCTCATTATTTTGGCATAGGGTCAGATTCTTTTTATTTTCTTCGATTAAAATTTTCACTATTAAGTTAAACTTACAAATAACTAGTAAGTTCCTTACGAATATTTTCTTACTAGTTTTGACTTACAACTTACTAATCAACTGCCAAGTGAAACTTAAGACATTTTTACCTGGGGGGTTAAAAATATCAACCTGAAAAGTTTGCATTATTTTTGGCATTTTTTCGAGAGAGTGTATACCAGGACAGGGTGTGTCATAGAAAATCACTAATTTTTTAAAAAATAGTCCTTTGCCTCCTCTTTGATTGACGAAGCTTCTATCTTAATTTTTATTAAAGTTACACATTTTTAATTGAAGATATATGTTGATGTTGGTAATTGGCTTTAAGGTCCAAGGTTGATAAAAACTCAGAGTTTTACATAATCAGACGTTTCGGCTCTGATCGGAGCCCTCATCAGTGATTTATTTAAATCTAAAAATACAGAAAAAGGTTTTGCTAACATAGGATATCTTGTATAAAAAACTTTTTGTAAAAATTTAACAAGTAATTATCATTATGTTTTTACATGTAGGTAAATAAATTTTGATATTACTTTAAGGTAAATATTTCATTCACATAACCTAAAAAACTGGATACCAGAAAGCATTTTTTGGAAGGTTGGAATTAAGTGTCTAAATATAAAAAATATTTTTAATTGACATTCGTGCATGGAATTGTAGATTGAAATTTTTGTGGTGTAGTTTTTAATACAATATATATACATACATACATACATATTACATGCATACAACATTATATATACCACACATATAAAATATTTTCAAATTCTCTAAATATTATTTTTTTTGGTATGAGGTGCAATCTGTAAAATTTAATTCAATTTAACATTTTTTTCTTTGGCATATTTTTCTTGGAAAAAATTACTGGAACACATATGTACCACAATGCACGAAAGCAGGGTGAAGAAACATGCAGGATAAGATTTCTCAAAATAAATCTTTGCTTTATACGTGGTCAGTGACGGAAAAATAATATTTACTTTTTACCACAAACTGAAAGGTATGAGCAAGAATAGAGACCAGAAGAGGACGGATCCGTGAACTGGGGAGTATAGGTTTCAGGGTTCCTTGGTAAAAGAAGATAAAGAAAAAGTAGAAGAGAAAACGAAATAGAAAGAAAGAGACGGATACTAAGAGAGAAAAATGGAATTGGTAGATGGAGGAATGCAAACCGGTGTTCGTGCAGAACCGCTACAAAATGGCTTCATTTTTCGCAAGGTAACGACCTTTTAGAGGCTGTGCCGAGATCTCTAAGGTGATGAAATACTGACGGCACTTACAGCTTTTATGAAAATTGCATTCGATGAAGGTCTAAATATTTGAAATTATTAGTGCTTAAAAAAGTTGAGTCTTTTTATAAAATCGAAAAGAGACCAAAACAGTTTTCACGTTCAAGCAATTGGAATTTTTATGCCACTTTGTAAAAGTCTTTCCTAACTTTCAATGAAAATAGATTGGCAATGAGTTTCCTAATCTGAACTTTTGAATTAATGTGTTCGATGGAACTATTGATAAAAGTTACATTTTTAAATTTATGACATATGTCCAATAAGGGAATAATTTGGAATGAGGTTGCTTTAACCTATTAACGCCCAAAATCACAGACTTTTTAACTCATTTTTGTTCCTTGTTGCCAAAGCGAAAAAGGGAATATATCATGACCAAACCTTGAAAAAACTCGGGATTTCCCAAGTTCTCCAAGCGCCATATCAAATCCGCCATTAATCAGGTCATTACATATACTAGAAGAGGTCTGCACATAATTTATCAATCAAAATTTGACAGTTTGGTCAATAAAATTCCGTGTATTATCCAATTATCTTAGAAATGTCATGAAAAAACGCCTATTTTCCAAATTTCCATAGTTTTACGCCATTTTGGAAAAGATAAAATATAAGGAGCTGGACCAAAAGTTTTTTTTCATAAACTACAACTATTTTGTCCACGTTTATCCATAATTTGAAATAGATCATATGCTTTATCCATTTGAAAAAAAAGAAATAAAAAAAAATTCAAATTTTCGGTAATTTTTTTAATAAAATCCGCCATATTGGTTTTCCAGTGCACGGTAATGTAATTTTGATTTCATAAATCGAAAGAGGAGACCCAAAAATATTAAGTATACAAGGTTTGGTCATGATATATTCCCTTTTTCGCTTTGGCAACAAGGGCCAAAAATGAGTTAAAAAGTCTGTGATTTTGGGCGTTAAAAGATTAAATTATATCAAATGGATATTGAATAATAATTATTTATCAATATTATTCTACTGCATTGTGGATTTCAAAGACTGTATAATATCATTTTTCGTTATATGGTATACCAAACTATAATCATGAAATGATATTTATCGTCCATTTCGCCTTTCTCTGGTCAAGTGTAACGGGTCAGTTTCAATTATCAAATAAATTGGGTGAATATATAATCATGATATACACTTCACTGCATTTAACGCATTTATGCACTTTAATGAAATATCATAATTAAGACGATAAAAATGGTACGTAATTTAATATTTATTCAAACAGAGTATCATTGTATTTTATGTTTCCTATTCAACAAAATAAATGTAAATAAATTTTAATTCGTTAACATTCAAAGTTCGTGCTAGATGAATTTTTCAACAAGTTTAAAAATAATCTTTTTGACAGAAAGAAGTTATCATTTTAGTAATGTTTGGATTTGTTTTTCTCTTTTTCTATTTTTAATGTTGATTTTAATAAATATAATTGTCTGTGGATTTGCATTACTAATTGGATATACAATGCCCCAGATCTCTACATTTTAATTTGATTTAAAAATCTACAAATAAATATTCTATCTGTGGTAAATTTAACTTTCAGAGGGAATGAAACTTGCATCAAATACAGATAAATTAGAGTGTACACTTTTTTTTCAATAATTCTAAATTCATTCTGAAGTACAAGAAAAAGTTTTTTCATTACGGAATGTAATGTCTAAAATTAATTTCGACTCATATTAAAATAAAGTTGCATAGTGTAAAGTTTTAACATTTTGAGTAGATGCGATGATTTACATACAATTTACATGAATTCAGTGAAATTTCGAATCAACTGAATTTAAGTTTATACAAACAGCTGGCACCACTTTTCAATTTTTGCCTTACTTTTCAAAATGTGCTTTTTTTTTAATTTTAAGAGAATTTCATACTGAATTAAATTATAACTTTTCCCGACCATGCATTAAAATAACGTCAACAATGCAAGCAAACAGATGAGTACAAATTTTAACAAAAATTCTCTAGAATGGTGTAAAAGAATAGGAATAAAATTTAGTTTATGCAACAGCTATAGAAATTTAAGGGGTTACACTACTTGATCACTTCAAATAATCGAAATTTTTTTTTGTTCCTAAAGTACTTTCTATATATGCGAAAATGATACGCCGTTAGAGGTAATTTCCATTTTAATTAATCACCTTTGCCAATTTTCAATCAATCAACTTAAAACATTTTTTAATGGAATCATTAGATGTTTTTCTAGTGAAATACGTGGGATTTTTAAAAAATTGATATTGGCATTTTTTATGCAACTTTAAGTAACGAAATTTAGGGCTAAATAGTATCTTTTACTTTAAATCGATGCCATTTTATTAAAAATGTATACTTTTAAAAACGGCTACAAAAAAAAAACTGCCCGCTTGGCGGGCACCTTCTCATCGCGCGCTCTGCTCGCAAGTTTGATCGCGCTTAGGGCGCGCGATTCGGTCGACGCGCTTCGCGCTCGGTCTCATATTCTTCGCATACATATGTTTATTTCTTGTAATTTGATACTAAAGATCAAGTCAATTTTATAATATTGTAAATGTGAATTACATTTTCTCAAAGTTACTAAATTTGTTTTTGATTTCAAATGAAAATGGAAATTAAATTTACTTAAGGCTCTATCAGCCTTAAGGAACACATTCTCATCATGACACTCGCGCTTCGCGCTTGATTTTCCATATACAATTCTGTAACTTTCTAATAATTTAGATGATTAACAAAAAATCTATTTCCTTCCAAATATCTCTAAAAGAAAAAAATAGTAGACTGGTTTAAACGCTCAATTTGTATCTCACATAATTTGGTTAAAAAATTTTATAATTTAAATGAAAAATATACGTTTTATTAGAAAATATGTCAAACGCGTTTTTTTGAAAACTGTTTTTTTCGAAACTGGGACCACGATTACAAAAAAAGTATTTGGTGAATCAAGCTGATTTTTGGACTGAATATTCATTGAACATGCCTCTTCCGTTCGGGATGCTAGATTTATTTTATTTTTATTTTCCGCACTTTTATAACTAAATGAACCATCAAAAATAGACCAAAAAATTCATTTTTTTTACAAATAGGTGCCATTTCGCTTCATTTGAAAATTTTGGAAAACGTATATCACGAACGAAAGCCAACACTCTCTGATTAAAACTGTGTTGCGCTTTTTTGTTTCAGTCGACCTGGAATGCTAAAATCATGGTCACATTTTGGCTCCAACTTTCAGACAAGGTCACATTCGAGGACGACTATACCGCGAAAATTTTTTTTCGAACTTTTCATGTCAATAAATTTTTTATCTTGAGGAATAAACGAACAACATGCAAAAAAATCTGCCCGCTTCGCGGGCACATTCTCATCGCGCGCAACTCGCTTCGCTCGCACACTTGAGCGCAAGATTTGATCGTCGCGCTCCGAACTTGTGCTCTTCGCATACATTTAAGTTTATTTCTTATAATTTAATACTAAAGCTCAAACCAATTTTATAATATTAAAGATGATGTGAATTACTCATTTTCTCAAATTCACTAAATTTCTTTTTCAGTTTAAGTGAAACAGGAAATTCAATTTATATAAGGCTCTATCGTCCTTAAGGAACACATTCTCATCATGACACTCGCGCTTCGCGCTCGATTTTCTGTATACATTTCAGTAACATTTTAATAAATTACATGATTAAAATAATTTATTTTCTTCCAAATCTCTCAAAAAGAAAAAATAATCGTAGACTTTATTTAAGGTAGTACGATCACGAAAATTAGACCTCAGGCTAAAATAGATAATTTTGCTTTCAAGAATAGCAATATTATTATTGAAGGGCTAATTTGAAAGAGAAAAGATTATTTTTTATGAAAAAAATTTGAAACACAAAAAAACAATGTTATTAATCAATTTTATTTTAGCCCAAACTTATTTTCTTATCGCTTCGAGACAAATTTTTAAAAATGATGCGATTATAATAAATCACGGTTCATTTCTTTAGGAAAAAGATTCTCTACAACTTGACCGTTTCCGATTTTTGAAAATGAATTCTTTAATGGCTGAAATTATAAAAAAAACAATTTTTCAAAACAAAATTTTTATAAACAAATTGCTGTATTTGATAATAATTAATTCAATTTCAAAAATAGGAAACGGTCAAGTTGTAGAGAATCTTTTTTCTAAAAAAATGAACCATAATTTATTAGAATCGCATCATTTTCAAAAATTTGACTCGAAGCGATAAGAAAATAAGTTTGGGCAAAAATAAAATTTATTAATAACATTATTTTTTTGTGTTTCAAATTTTTTTCATGAAAAATAATCTTTTCTCATTCAAATTGGCCCTTCAATAATAATGTTGCTATTCTTGAAAGCAAAATTATCTATTTTTGTCTGAGGTCTCATTTTTGTGATCGTACTACCTTAAGGAAACGATTTTCCAGAACAACGCTTATTTCGTATCTCACATATTTTGGTGAAAAAAATCGAATTTTGTTAATATTAAAAATCAAAACATAAAATATACATCCTGTCGAGAAATTTCTTAATAAGAATGTGTAGACCTCATTTAGGCAAATAATTTTTCATCTAAATTTTTTTTATGTATCTCATATATTTTGTCTAAAAAATGGAATTATTGAATTTTAATCGTATTTTTTGGAATTGAAACGAAAAATATATGTTTTTTCATGAACTGTGTAAGACAAAACTTGTAGATCTTTTTGAAACGAACAACTTTGTATTCTTACGTTTTTTTCGTATTTCGAATATTATTGTTAAAAAATTGAATTTTGGATTTTCAATAGTTTTTATTTCAATTAAAAAAAAAAATATGCATCTTATGAAAAAATGTTACAATTCAAATTTGTAGGTCTTTATGTAGAAAATAATATTGTATCATAACGTTTTTTCGTATCTCGTATAATTTAACTGGAAAATGGAATTTTGATATTGACTTTTTTCGAATTTGAATATGCTGTAACATTTCTAATTTTGATTTAATCAAAAAATGTTATCAGGATAATTTGTAGAGATTTATGAGCACTATCAAAAACCAGGATTGGAATTTTTGATTTTTTCAAAAAATTATTTTCAAAAACACAAAAGCAGTGCTCCATCCCTCAATTTTGATTGGATGTGGCTGGTTAACGAACTTGTCCTTACTTTTTCGGCTCCGATAAAGTGTACCAAAGCTCAATTCAATCTGATAATTCTATCGAGAGTTATGCCGCACACGACCTACTACAGACAGACAGACACTTTCGTAAAAACCGTTTTTTCTGACTCAGGGGGTCTCAAAACGTAAAGATTTGATGAAAATTTCGAAAGTCATTTTTCACATAAAACCAATACCTTCTCATCCATGATGAGAATGTAAAAATGTTGAATTTTGGCCCGAAAACCGAGTCACAAGGTGGAAGTCTCCCTTAATATTAGTATAATACATTAATGTACCTTAATTTGAATAAAAACGTTTTATTATTGTACTTCAATGAATATTCTTGTAAAAGCATAATATTTTGGTGGGGCAAAGTGGTGTAACCCCCTAAGGATCTAAAGATTTATTTTTTGAATTCAAAGAGTAATTTGCCTAAAATAAGAAAGGCATAATCTTCCTAGGATCTAGAAACGACCAAGGAATTTCTTTGGCCGCTAAGCAATGCATTTTCTAGGTATATATGGGACAGATAGAATTGTATAAAAGACTTTTATTAAATTAAATCTTGAGGATTAATAATAATTAGTATTTTAAAAATTCTATCCTTTGAGTTCCAGTAGAGTTATTAGCGCGAGAATCGAGTGGAGTGAGTAACAATCATATGTGGGCTTAGTTCAGTGATACGTTTGCAACTACTATGCAAAGGAAAATTGAATGAGCTCGCATTGCAAATGAAATTCAAATGCCACGCATCGTTTATCTTGTTACTACTTTGAATTACCTAATAATTGAAATTTGCTCGCTACCAGCCGGCACGTTTTGCAGTGTAGATTGCTTTAACGTTCGCTCGATTTGACCAAAGCTTTGGACGCTTGGTTTCGCTGGTTTCCCCGGAATTACTAATTGTTAACTACTACTGCATGGCTCTATTGATTCGATGGGTTGAGGCGTCGACATAACTTCAGCGAGCTCGCGGTAACGGCGCAGAATGTGCTAAAGCGAAAAGCTTTCACGTTAGAATTGTAGTAGCGCGAGATTTTTCACGTTGTCTATTGTATTCTGCCTCCGTATCGCATGCCTCCAAGAAATGAAAATGGTGCATTGCCAATTCTGAAGCATTGTACACACAAAATGGTGTCTTGGTCGTTCCTTCACACCAAGAAAAAGTACATAGAGGAATGAAAAGATTTAAATTCTTAGAAAAATGAGACCTCGATATGGTGTTTGGTGGCGCGTTATTCGAAGGAATAATAGAAGCCGGAATGACTCTTTTTTACCACTTCAACGCTTTTTATGTACATCGATTGTCGAATTTCCATTAAAGTTAAACTCGAACGGAAAAATATTGGTTTAACATCTTAATTGCTCAATAACGTTTATCCATAGTACGAACTCGTTTACAATAGAAGATAAAGGCAATAATGAAATTTGCATCAAAAAATTACGTCAATTATTTTATCGCTTTTAAAAACTGTGTTATTATTTTTAATTTAAGGGAGTCTCCTTATCAGTCAGCTTCAAAAAATCGATGTTTTTGTTGTTGCTTCAATCGTTAGAATTATTATCTGAGAATATTCTTGCAAAGTTTCAAAGTCCAACTCAAAGTAGTTTATGTCTGTAAGGTTCCTTTAATTTGATTTTTTTCCTTCGAAAAACTTTAAAGCCCATTCTATGAAAACCATGTTTTTTGAAATTCCGTGCACGATTACAAAAAAACTATAAAAGCTATGTATACAAGTAAAACACCGTTTTTTAGATAATTTAATTGTGCACAGACTGAGTTAAAAAAATGTATTAAAAAATCTCTTTTTACAATGTTATTAACACACTTACTGCTAAAAAAAGGCCGAAAAATCGAGTACTTTATTAAAAAATGACTAAAATATTCAAATTTCAACTTTCAATCACCATAATAGACTATACTGTGCAGAAAAGCCTTCCGAATAAGGAAGTATTTTAATTTTTTGTTTCAGGTAAAAATTACGGGCTGAATTTTTCACGGAGTTTGAGTTGTCCGCGGCGAGCTGCTGCGCGAGATTGTTTATAAATCCGCCATTTTTATTTATTTTGACATTCAAAAAACTTTTTATTGTTGAATAGATATATGTTCAAAGATACGCAAAAGATCATTTGTTTCTCTCGCTGTTTTCATGTTTAAAAAAAATCCTAAAAAACCACCTTTTTTATGAGCCACTGATGAGGAGACCCCCTTAAGGGGATCTGCCACCTTTAAGGTAGTTCGTTCACGAAAATTAGACCTCAGGCAAAAATAGATAATTTTGCTTTAAAGAATAGCAATATTATTATTTAAGGGCTAATTTGAAAGAGAAAAGATTATTTTTCATGAAAAAAATTTGAAACACAAAAAATTAATTTTATTAGTAAATTTTATTTATGCCCAAACTTATTTTCTTATTGCTTCTTATCAAATTTTAAAAAATTATGCGATTCTAATAAATCACGGTTCATTTTTTTAGGAAAAAGATTCTCTATAACTTGAACGTTTTCAATTTCTGAAAATGAATTCTTTATAGGCTGAAATTATAAAAAAACAATTTTTCAAAACAAAATTTTTATAAACAAATTGCTGTATTTAATAATAATTATTCAATTTCAAAAATAGGAAACGGTCAATTTGTAGAGAATCTTTTTCCTAAAAAAATGAACCGTGATTTATTAGAATCGCATCATTTTTTTAAATTTGGCTCGAAGCGATAAGAAAATAAGTTTGGTAATAAATAAAATTATATTTTTATGTTTCAAATTTTTTTCATAAATAATCATCTTTTCTCTTTTAAATTAGCCCTTCAATAATAATTTTGCTATTACAAATTTTCTCAAAGTCACTCAATTTCTTTTTGAATTTAAGTGAAACAGGAAATTCAATTTACTTAAGGCTCTATCAGCCTTAAGGAACACATTCTCATCATGGCGCTCGCGCTTCGCGCTCGATTTTCTGTATACATTTCAGTAACTTTTTAATAAATTACATGATTAAAATAATTTATTTTCTTCCAAATCTCTCAAAAAGGGAAAACAATCGTAGACTTTATTTAAGGAAACGATTTTGCAGAACAACGCTTATTTCGTATCTCACATATTTTGGTGAAAAAATCGAATTTTTTTAATATTAAAAATCAAAACATGAAATATAAATCCTGTCCCGAAATGTCTTAATGAGAATTTGTAGACCTCATTTAGGCAAACAATTTTCCATCTCAACGTTTTTTTTGCATCTCACATATTTTGTCTAAAGAATGGAATTTTTGAATTTTAATCGTATTTTTTGGAATTGAAACGAAAAATATATGTTTTATCAGAAACTGTGTGAGACAAAATTTTTAGATCTTTTTGAAACGACAAACTTTGTATTCTTACGTTTTTTTCGTATTTCGAATATTATTGTTAAAAAATTGAATTTTGGATTTTCAATATTTTTTTTTTTTAATTAAAAAGAAAAATATGCATCTTATGAAAAAATGTTAGAATTAAAATTTGTAGGACTTTATGTAGAAAATAATATTGTATCATAACGTTTTTTGGTATCTCGTATAATTTAACTGGAAAATGGAATTTTGATATTGACTTTTTTCGAATTTGAATATGCTGTAACATTTCTAATTTTGATTTCATAAAAAAATGTTATTAGGATAATTTGTAGAGATTTATGAGCACTATCAAAAACCAGTATTGAAATTTTTGATTTTTTCAAAAAATTATTTTCAAAAACACAAAAGTAGTGCTCAATCCCTCAATTTTGATTGGATGTGGCTGGTTAACGAACTTGTCCTTACTTTTTCGGCTCCGATAAAGTGTACCAAAGCTCAATTCAATCTGATAATTCTATCGAGAGTTATGCCGCACACGACCTACAGACAGACAGACAGACAGACAGACGGACAGACAGACAGACAGACAGACAGACAGACAGACACTTTCGTAAAAACCATTTTTTCTGACTCAGGGGGTCTCAAAACGTAAAGATTTGATGAAAATTTCGAAAGTCATTTTTCACATAAAACCAATACCTTCTCATCCATGATGAGAATGTAAAAATGTAACGAAAATGTAAGTATTGCAATGCAAAATAACTGCTAAAAATTTTTTGTTATTCAGAAATCTAAGTTAATTACTTATTTAATTCACGAGCTTTTCTTATTATTTGTGCTCATTAAAATTTCGAAAAGTAAAGTACATGGCGGACGATTTGAGGGTATTTTCGATGTCACGTTAGAATGAGTATGTTATTTTTAACAAAGAGAAATTAATTTAACCTGTATATTCGAAAATTATTCAAGAATACGAAAAGATATTTTTAGTAGCACTATTTCGACTTGCGAATAACGACAGTCAACCATTTGTTCACAATGCATGTAAAAATTTCGATTTTTCGCAACAAAAAAAATTCGCAAAATATTTTGCAAAATTTTTGCAAAAATTTCAGAAGTAAACCGTGTTAGAGATTGATTACCAAATAAAATTGTATTTTTAATTTGTCTACTGTTATTATAAAATGTGCCTTAATAGTAAGATGTTGGAAGAATGCGTGTTTTGATGGTTTTTATTTTTTTTTACCCCCGTCCACACCTTGAAAAAATCTGCAAAAATTCTGTTTTAATCATCGATAGGTAACTAATGAATAGAATAATTCAAAAGAGTGGTCGCGCAATTCAAACATGAACAAACTTGAGTGCAAAAATTGTCACAATTTTTTGCATCGCGAATTATCCATCAAGAAATCTGCAAAAATTTACAATGTGTCTTCTATTGGGAAAAACAACCCTGATTTTTTTCAAAATTTTCCTATGATTAGTTTAGCTAAAAAAAGAAATTCACATGGAAACCCGGCTATGCCCTTTACATGAATCATATTCTTAAAATGTATGTTTTTCTTACTCATATAATTTTATAAAAGCCAATCAGATACTGTTTTTTTATAATTCTAAAAATAAATTAATGTTTTAAATATAGTCCATATCCACGAACCTAAGGAAAAAAACTATTTTTCCCATCTTGCACACGATTTTTTTTCTACTAGGGGGTAAAAATCTGGATTTGTTTGCCCTGCAGTGGGCAATGAAAACTCTTTGGCCCGCTAGTTTTTTTATTTAGAAATGTACTTTCACTACTTGAAGCTGCTTGAAATTAGTGCAATTCATTCAAGTGTTGAGAGCGAAGCGATGGACGCACTAAAGCAATATTAGTTTTGCGTTTAATCAGTTTATTGAACAATGTGCGCTAACGAGAGTCGAGTTCTCAATGTACTGTCAATCAAATAACACTAATTAGAAATTCGATGGTAAATAGCGGATTATTTTTGTATTCACGAGTTTAAATGTATGCATGAATTTTACAAACACAATTACAGTTAGGAAAGAAAATATATGTCTAGGAGGATATCATTTTGCGAATAACTTTATTGGTTTAGAAAAGAGTGCAAAATGTAGCATTCATAGGTGAAAATATAGGTCATTTGTGCAATATAACCAAGCAATAAAAGTTTCCTCTTAAAATACATATCTTCTTTTTCAATATTGTACAATAGAGCGAATTTACGATGAAGCGGTTTATTATATTACGCAGGTATTGAGAGTCAACCGAAATGTATGTAATACACTTTGTATGATATCTTGGAAAATGTTTGGACTACTTGAGGTATGCAGAAGGGTTGAAACAGCGTGAGACAAGTTTCTGACCCAACGATGCTCATCCAGTAGAGTGTTCACATGCGGAAACGACTTCCGTCAAACACTATAAACCATGTTGGCTAACTCGCACTATATACCTCAATCGTTACATGAACAATGTCACCTTTCGTACAACAGAATCGAGATTTAACACCTACCATAACACCTGGTATATTATAGCCTCTCGCCTAGCTAATTCATGCTAGATAAAGAATTTTTATCTATGTACACTGTTAGAAATTTCTGTATTAAACTTCCAACACACTTAAGGTAGTACGATTACGGAAATTAGACCTCAGGCAAAAATAGATAATTTTGATTTCAAGAATAGCAATATTATTATTGAAGGGCTAATTTGAAAGAGAAAAGATTATTTTTTATGAAAAAAATTTGAAACACAAAAAAATAATGTTATTAATCAATTTTATTTTAGCCCAAACTTATTTTCTTATCGCTTCGAGCCAAATTTTTAAAAATGATGCGATTCTAATAAATCACGGTTCATTCTTTTAGGAAAAAGATTCTCTACAATTTGACTATTTGAGATTTTAGAAAATGAATTCTTTAATGGCTGAAATTATAAAAAAACAATTTTTTAAAACAAAATTTTTATAAACAAATTGCTGTATTTGATGATAATTTATTCATTTTCTAAAATCGGAAATAGTCAAGTTATAGAGAATCTTTTTCTTGGAAAAGTGATTTGTAATTTATTAGAATCGCATCATTTTTTAAAAGTTGGCTCGAAGCGATAAGAAAATAAGTTTGGGCAAAAATAAAATTTATTAATAACATTATTGTTTTGTGTTTCAAATTTTTTTCATCAAAAATAATCTTTTCTCTTTCAAATTAGCCCTTCAATAATAATATTGCTATTCTTGAAAGCAAAATTGTCTATTTTTGCCTGAAGTCTAATTTTCGTGATCGTAGTTTTCATCCACGAAAATTAGACCTCAGCCAAAAATAGATAATTTTGCTTTCAAGAATAGCAATATTATTATTGAAGGGCTATTTTGGAAAAAAAAGATTAATTTCTATAAAAAAAATTTGAAATACAAAAAAATAATGTTATTAATAAATTTTATTTTTGCCCAAACTTATTTTCTTATCGCTTCGAGCCAAATTTTTAAAAATGATGCGATTCTAATAAATCACGGTTCATTCTTTTAGGAAAAAGATTCTCTACAATTTGACTATTTGAGATTTTAGAAAATGAATTCTTTAATGGCTGAAATTATAAAAAAACAATTTTTCAAGACAAAATTTTTATAAACAAATTGCTTTATTTGATAATAATTTATTCATTTTCAAAAATAGGAAACAATCAAGTTGTAGAGAATCTTTTTTCTAAATAAATGAACCGTGATTTATTAGAATCGCATCATTTTTTAAAAGTTGGCTCGAAGCGATAAGAAAATAAGTTTGGGCAAAAATAAAATTTATTAATAACATTATTGTTTTGTGTTTCAAATTTTTTTCATCAAAAATAATCTTTTCTCTTTCAAATTAGCCCTTCAATAATAATATTGCTATTCTTGAAAGCAAAATTGTCTATTTTTGCCTGAAGTATAATTTTCGTAATCGTAGTTTTCATCCACGAATGATTTAGAGAGTATTGACTCTTGATGTAATGTATAATACTTGCTATACGTTCGCATTGGCTTTAGGGTCCATAAATGAAGGAGTTTATTCAATTACAGATATTAACATATCAAGTACTCTTTCTTGTATCACATGTTAAGTTCCTTAGTTATTTCGAAAAAATATGTGAAATTAGCGACATCTTTTTTGTATTTTCTAGATTTTAATAAATATCACTGATGAGGGCTCCGATCAGAGCCAAAACGTCTGATTAAATAGACTCCTTCATTTATGGACCCTAAAACTAATGCAAACGTACCAAGTATTCTAAATTTTAATGGACTTTAATATGCAAGTGGTAAATTTAAATTAATATTTTTGCATAATATGAAAAATTAATTTACATTCATATTAAATTTAATAACTTTTCAATCAAAATATATTAAAATTAACAAACATTATTAAAATATATACACATGTGTATTAAAATTCAAATAAAAGTTTGTGTTCTTTAAGATGAAAGTACTTTAAATTTAATGAGGTTACTGAAAAAAATTTCTATTACATGTAATTGAAGTTTAATGCAGAAATTTCTAACAGAGTATCTAGATTAATTTTCAATTTTGATTCCGAAAATCCTTGCAATTTGTGTAATATTTGAAGAACTCTTGGAAAGCAACATGAGCTTGACATGCGGACAGTTTATAACTACTGAATAATTACACATTTTCAGAATAATTTTTGTGAGGTAAATCACTGTCATCCACAGGAAAGGTCGATAGAGGCGAGAACGCCGATAAAAAGCCGTCTCTATATTTCCACAACGTCGGAAGGCAAAATAAACGAGTCGTTTACGTAGAGCGATCGGTTCTTCAAATCTTCGTACTTGTTGGTCGGTTCACTTTTTCGACCGTTAATGATCATTAGCGATAGTCGAGCATTTCGGTGTGAGCAACCAGGCGTTATGTAAACGAATGCTCACAGAATTTAAGAAATTTTTCGTACGTATTATCCTGGTTTTTAATGTCGAGAGAAATATTTTCAGCAACAGCAAGTCTCCAAAGTTTTGTGGTCTATAATATATTATAAACTATAAGACGTTCTCATTAAGGTACTTGTGCTAAAAATCAAGTCTCTGAAAAAAATGTTTCTCTATAATTTGAGTCTTGAAATCATATAATCAATTGTGTCTTATGAACGAAAAAATATTCTCTACAATTTTACTGTTTCTAATTTTAAAAGTAAAGTTTTTAATAGCTGAAATCGTTAAAAGGATTTTTTAAATAGAAACATTTTTTTAAAAATAACTATATACTTGGGTATTTTTTTACTTATTTTCAAAATTGGAAACAGTAGAGTTGTAGAGACTATATTTTCCCCGAAAAAATAAACCATGATTTGTGGAAATCCAAAATTCTTATAAAAATTTGTAATATGTCAAAGTAAGAGAAAATTCAATTACAAAAAATTATTAGAAGTATTATTTTTCATAAGTTTTAAATTTTTTTCATAAAAGCAAAGTTTTCTCTTTGATAAGACATGACTGATAATATCATTTCAAGTATTAAAATCATAAAGAAACTTTTTTTCCAGAGACCTGATTTTTGGCACAACTACCTTAACCCGTTTTCGCCGAAAACGCCACTCGCAGTACATGGGTCTTCGGGAGCTCATAACTAATGCTGTAGACTTCAAAAAAAATTCAGAGAGACATATTTTTAAAGTTTAAGACCTGCCCTTCTCCATAGCGAACTCAAAATTGATACGACATATAATTAATTATGAAAAAATGTTGTTTAAACAAAAAAAAGCATGATTTTTCCACTCTCTTTTTTTCAAAAACTGAATTTTTCAAGAGCTTTCCTGTCAGCAATCCACCTGGAACCTTTTCAATCGGTGGAATAAATGTCTGAACTTTAAGAATCCATGGTTCAAAGTTCGATTTTAGGCCTTGGTATTTTCAAAATGGCGCCCTAACCGCAAAATTTTTGCAAATACATTCATGATTTTTTTAATCGAAAACTATGAACTTTCGGAGAAAACACCAAGAGTGAAAAAGTTTTTAGAATTAGTCAAAGAATGCACTTAAATTTTTCCAACTGCTGTCGAGAAAATTTTTAATTTTTTGTATATGCTTAATTTTTGCAAAATCCAAAAATTATAATTTCTGATGAAAAAAACGAAAAAGTCTATCTATATTCGTCGACCTTCACGATGGTGATAATTGGGCAACATAAACTTTGTTTATGGCAGACAGACCATAGGAGCATTTTGATAATAGTATTTTGAAATTTGAAATTTTTTTTGACAGCAATAAACTCAAAACGAAAACTGGAAAGCATAAAATGTTTTACGAATTAGCCAAAGAAGCCAAGATAATCTTTTGGAAGCGTTTTGAACCGTTTTTGGATTTTGCAAAAAATTAAGCATATACAAAAAATTAAAAATTTTCTCGACAGCAGTTGGAAAAATTTAAGTGCATTCTTTGACTAATTCTAAAAACTTTTTCACTCTTGGTGTTTTCTCCGAAAGTTCATAATTTTCGATTAAAAAATCATGAATGTATTTGCAAAAATTTTGCGGTTAGAGGCGCCATTTTGAAAATACCACGGCCTAAAATCGAACTTTGAACCATGGATTCTTAAAGTTCAGACATTTATTCCACCGATTGAAAAGGTTCCAGGTTGATTGCTGACAGAAGCTCTTGAAAATTCAGTTTTTGAAAAAAGAGAGTGGAAAAATCATGCTTTTTGTTTAAACAACATTTTTTCATAATTAATTATATGTCGTATCAATTTTGAGTTCATATGGAGAAGGAAGGTCTTAAACTTTAAAAATATGTCTCTCTGAATTTTTTGAAAGTCTACAGCATTAGTTATGAGCTCCCGAGACCCATGTACCGCAGTGACGTTTTCGGCGGAAACGGGTTAGGGGTATTCTCATCAACGGTTTCAGAAAATCGATTTTTTTTTTTCATTTTTTCAAAGATTAGGGATCTAAGAAAGAATCAAAGATGTACGACTTGTTTTACTATGGCAATTACGTCAAGAAACTTAAACTCAATTTGTCGCTTTTTTTATTGTGAACTTTAAACGCGTTTTTCTCAAAACTACTTTTTCCAAACTGGTTCCCACGATTTCTAAGAAACTAGTAGACGGATTTTGATAAAATTTTTTTTTCAAATGTGTGGAAATGTACCCGCTATCGTCTGACGGACGTTTATTCCCCTATTGTTTATAACAAATGTTTAATGAATTTTTAAAGATGGAAAAAAGGTGAAAAAAACGATTTTTTTTTCTATAGCCCGCCATTTTGAAAATTGTTATAATAGAAAAAACGCCTCCGTCAGACGATAACTACACTACCATAGATTAAGAAAAACATTTACTCTTGTGTTTCAGACCAGCCAGTTTTGAGATTTGGTGGGAACCATCAACCAACTTTTTTTGGAAGGCCTATGTTCGCAAGGGTGCAGTGGCCAAACCGTGCAAATTTTTTCATACAAGTTTTCTGAATTTTGTAGTCTAAGGGTTAATAAAACTTTCAAAAGAAACCGCATTAAAAAATCAATAATAGTTTCCTCACAGTAAAATTCCAAAAAACTCTTCAAAATACGGCCAATCCATGAGAACACCCCCTTAAGGGGATCTGTCGCTTTTAATATTTTTATTTTTTGAGTTTAGACCTTCCATATAATTTTTTTTGTTTAATATCTTTATTTATAAAGGTTTTGAGGCTTTTTAAATATTTCTATTATTTTATTTTATTTGTAACTCTTTTCTTGTAATGTTACTTTATTTTCCATACCCAAGAAGTTGCTACACATTATAAGGAACAAATTTAATAAAGGAACCATGAAAATTGGTTAAAAGAAAAAACCTATTCAACGTCAAAAAATGTCAAAAATATGCACAAAAACTCCAAATTTTTAGTTTAAAAATACATAAAGATGCTTGAATTTTTGAAAACCCCCAAAACCTATCTAAATAAAGATACTAGACATAAAAAAATTATATGGAAGGTCCAAACTCAAAAAATAAAAATATCAAAGGTGGCAGATCCCCTTAAGAACTTTTAAATGAAGCTATCATTAAAAATTACACTTTAGTGAATAATAATTTGAATTACAAATACCTCAATTTTTCTTTAACATAGGTTATTCCTATGAATGAAGCTCAGCTGAATCCAGAAGATGTATAAATTTTCCGCGAGCTGCTGATTTAAAAATTTCTGGAACAACTGAAACGATAATGCAATGTTGATTATTTGGGATCCTTTTAAAAATTGAAATATTCTTACATTTTTAGAAAAAACAGGTTCTTTAGCAGCGTATTTCGTTCATCAAATATTTAACTGAGCGTTCTCCTAAATTTGGAACATGAAATGTAATCAAATCTGTAGGATTACTCAAGAAAATGATTTGGTATTCACAAAAATCGGCAAAGAAATCTGAGTTTCAATAAGCCAAGAAGAACTTATTAGGTGCTTTCATCCGGTTCGCAAAGCCATTCAATTTGCTAGGAATGATTTTCACCAGTTGTGCCGCAGCAAATGAGAAAGACAAGGATGGAAAAGTAAGAAAGAGAGCAGGTAGGCAAGAAGCAAGAAACAGAAAAGTCTCAAGTAAAATTATGAGGCTAGATTTCTCGATTTTTCGTCCACATTACACTGAATGAAAATAGCGTAAATAAAACTTCGAAAAGTATATTATTTCGTTGTGTGTTTATTACATGAAAGCTTTTATCAATAATACTTTTAAGCTTATGATGGGGCAAAAGGTCACGTACTTTGTTAAAACGGCAGCAGAAAGTTGTCTCATAAAACGCGACTGGTGCCTGCGATTTAAGTTTAAAGTGTTGATACTCACTATAAATTCTCATGAAAAGGAATAAAAAATGTCGTGTTGAAATTTAAAGTTTAATGTCAAGTGTGCTTTCGTATAACAAAATATGTATCACATTTTGCATTTATTTATCAAATACGCGAAAAATACAACATTATCAACTATTTCGGATAATGAGCTCGGAATTTCCTGATTCCGGGTTGAATACATAGACGCACGGAAATCCTTATTTCACAGAAAGATATGGTTTTGTCGCTGTACAATGAAAATAATTGAATAATTTAAGTTGTTGATTTTAAAACTTTTGTCACTAGTTACTCTGTTAGAGGAACATTGTTATTTTGGTATCAGGTGGGGCAGTAGTTAATTTGGCATCACACCTAGTTTGTACGAGTCAATTCCAATTTCGAAATAACAGAACGGTAACATTGATTTTCTATATCAGTGAATTCATGTTGAAAGTGATACTATAAAACAGCGAAATACAAAGATTTTAATTACCTTCGGGTTCAAATTAGAGAGTTTTTTTTCTGCGGATTAAGGCCATGGATCAATAGGACTATGTGTGACTAAATTATATATTAATTCGTTCATGTAAAAAAACTTTTTTAATTTACAAAACGTCTTTCGAAAAATTTGGCAAACGTAACAAAAGACAATAAAGCACGTCTGTTAACTTCTTTCGAGTAAAATTTGCAAAAAAACTTCAAAAAAATTATCGACAATTAGGGTTACCTGTAAAAATTTTTGCAAAATTTCCACTCAAACAATGTTGACAGACGTTCTTTATGGCCTTCTGTTGTATTTCCCAAATTTCTAGGACGATATTTTGCAAAATGAGAAACTTATCTCGCATGAACTTTTGCAGGATTTTAGTGATATCATTGGATTTTGATAAATCATGGCTTACCTTTTCGGAAAAAATATCCTCTACAATTCTACTGTTTCCAATTTTAAGAGAAAAGTTGTCAGTAGCTGAAATCGTTAAAGGAATTTTTTAAATAAGTGTATTTGAGGACTTTTTTACTTATATCCAAAATTGGAAACAGTAATGTTGTAAAGACTATATTTTCCCTGAAAAAATAAATCATATCACATGACCTTTTACAGGATTTTAGTCACATGGTCGAGTTGATCCATGGCCTTAAATAGAAGTGTTTCAAAATATTATGACTCAACTCTGAATATTGTGACACCCACAGTTCGGGCACGCTGTGGCCGCTGTGGGTCACAGCTCGAAACTCGAAACTTTAAATCGATTTTTCTCAAAACTATGTTTTCCAAATTGCGGTACACGATTGTGAAAAAACTACTAAACTGATTTTCGATTTCTAAAAAGTTTTTTTGTAAATTATTAAATAAACGAGTGCATGAATGTCTGAAATTATAAAAAAAAAGTTTTTTTATACACTTTTTAGCCACATTTAGCAGCCAAAGATGACGAAAAAAGAGCACTTTTTTTTCAAGACGTGATTTCAATATTTTGAAATCAAATTTTTTAGAGTTGCTGACATTCATGCACTCGGGGGAAGCCTGCTGAATAATAAAAAAATTGGGTTGTATGTTTCAGATGAAAACTTTGGGCTCCACAATGTACCGCGAAAAATCCGTCCGCCGCGACACGCCACACGCGATCATCAATAAGTCCGCCATTTTTTTATTTTAGTTCTTGAACTTAAGAGAAAAGTTGTCAGTAGCTGAAATCGTTAAAGGAATTTTTTAAATAAGTATATTTGAGGGTTTTTTCACTTATATTCAACATTGGAAACAGTAGAGTTGTAAAGACTATATTTTCCCTGAAAATTTTCCCTTTTACAGAATTTTAGTCACATGGTTTAGTTTATCCATGGCCTTAACTAGAAATGTTTCAAAACCTGCGCTTCAGATTACAATTAAGCTGAGTAACCTAATGAAACTCATTTAAATTTATAATTTGAGAATAAACAATACTTTGGCCAATAAATGACCTTAGAGATTCACGTAGGGTCCAACCTAATATCGTCGGGGCTCTAATTGCGTTTGCTCCTATCGTTAATTAGTGAACACGACACCAAAGCATACTGGATCAAAGAGAAAATACCTCGCTAGAATGTTGGCTTCAATTAACGAATTTCATTTTTCGGTAGAATATTCCAAGAATAATTGTAAATTGTTTGAGTTTTTGATAACAAGTTATTGCTCGCCTAATTGCCTTAATGTTCCAAGTCTTAATCAAAGTTTCGCTTTATTGCTGCTTTTAGTAATTGGTTGAAATTTGTTTTGCAGAATGTTTATGTGATTCTAAATAATCAAGTAATTTAGGTTTCAAAAGGCAAATATATCATAAAGTTGTTAACGTGTTATGAGAATTTGTTACAGCAGTAAGAGGATATAATTAGGTATATTATTGAGCTTATCACTAGATTTTGAGGATTCATGGACATCATTTGCTATATGCTAATGCAACTGTGAATAGATAAGTAATCCTGCTTTGTGATACTCTAGCAGATACGATAAGGATGTTCACTGGTCATCAAATATTGATCTGTGGCTTGGAAACCATTAGAATGATTCGCTAGAAATTAATGACTTATAGAAGACAATATATTGTTCCTTTTTGGAAGCTGAATTTCAACTAGTGAATCTCTCTGTGTTGATTTTTAAAGTAAATTAAGGTAATTGATCCACAAAAATCAGATCTCAAGCAAAAATAGATAATTTTACTTTCAAGAATAGCAATATTAATATTAAAGAGCTAATTTGAAAGAGAAAAGATTATTTTCCATGAAAAAAATTTGAAATGTAAAAAATAATGTATTTTATGTGCCTCCGGCGCGTAAACTCGTTTTACGCTACAGTTGAGAGTAGCGTAATGTTGGGTATTACAGTACAGAGGAATTTAATGTAAAAATTGAACTGCACTTTCGCCTATAACCATACAGCGGAGCGTAATCTTCTTCTTATTCTTCTTCTTCTTATTCTTCTTCTTCTTCATACAGCGTTGGCACCGTACTGACAAAGCCTTGTACATTTGAACTGCGCATGCTCTATTACAATACGCTACTACCACACAAGATCGAGAAAATCAAAATGGCTGGGACTAGTCGCGAAATATCAAGTGTAATGACTAGCGCCGCAAACAACTATAATACTAGATTAGATTCGAGTGTACGCATAAAAACTCGTATACGCACCGCAGTCACATAAAATAGAATATGTGCCAATGCACACAATTCGGGTAATTACGAGACTCGCTTAAAATGCTCGCAGGACTGATCGCACCTCGGTTTCGTCTCGGCTTTGTCTCGGCTTCGATCTCCTGCAAGCATTGTCGCTCGTCGCATAATAACCCTCATTATGCGCCTAGGTACATAATATACTATAACAAATTTTTCTTATTGCCGAATCAATTTTCCAAAAGAAAATTCTTATAAAAAAATTGCTGAATTTGGTAATAATTTATTCATTTTAGAAAATTGGGAACGGTCAAGTTGTAATGAATCTTTTTCCTGAAAAAATGACCCATGATTTATTAGAATCACATCATTTTTTTAAATTTGGTATGAAGCGATAAGAAAAAAGTTCAGGTAAAACTAAAATTTGTTATATGCATTATTTTTCTGTATTTCAAATTTTTTAAATGGAAAATAATCTTTTCTCCTTTAAATTAGCTTTTCAATAGGAATTTTGCTTTTCTTGAAAGCAAAATTATCTATTTTGCCTGTGGCCTAATTTCCGTGGATGGACTACCTTAAGGGCATGGAATACTTAGCAAATTAGCGAATATTATTGATTTTAGGTTTTTAAATGTATGTGTCGAAAATCAATAGAATTTTGTTTCCGATATTTTGTAAATTGTAGAGAAGACAAAAGGAACGTACTCTCTAAATTTGAATCAGTCAAAATCTACTGATTATCAGTGAAATCTGATTGATTCAAATAGCTAAAAAGAGGTTACTGTAAATCAGTCAAATTTCACTGATTATTTAATTGAAAATTGACTGATTTGACAGTGAGAAAAATTTTTTTCATTGATGAATCAATGAAGATTAACTGTTTTAACAGTGAAAAATATTATTTCACTGATAAATCAGTGAAAAGGTAAATCGCTAATTCAATCAGTGAAAATTTGACTGATTCAGATTTAGAGAGTAGATAGACAGCTTTTGGTTTAGAAAATGAAAAAAAGTTCAATTTTAACTGAATCTATCTATTGAAAAAATTGGTTTCATTTTCAAAACCAAAAGTACTCTATCTACGTTCGTTTTTATTTTCTCTGCCATTTCCTAAATATTTAAAACAAAATTTTATGTATTTCAGACGTAAAAATATAGAAACTGGACCAAGTTTTACACATGAACTTGACACATTTCTCAAGTATTACATGCCCGTAATCAATATAGATTTATAATTTTTACCAGAACCATGCATTGAATTGTAAACCAACACTTTCCTTTTAATTAAATTGCTTTAATTTAAAAATAGACTCAACAAATTCAGAAAATAATTTAAGTGGATGCTTGCAGGAAAGAATATAAAATTGACTAATTCCACAGGTGCTTTGCAATAAGCCTGTTTTTCATGGAAGTACTTTAAAGCTAAAAGACTTTAATTCTATCATAAATATCTTTCAATTTAATCGAGGCAGGTTGATCTACTTGAAATTTACGTTATTAGTTAAGAAAATACACGAGAAGGCGTTATCAAGCACTTAGTCTTTACCGAAACTACCCTGAAATTACCGTTTTCGAAACCTCAATAGGGCGTCAGGATTCGTAAAACGGATTTAGGGAACCTCAACTTTGAAGCTCGGTGGAACAGCCGACAGTTAATGCCGAGTTAGGATTCAACGTAGCGGAAAATCCTCTAACTACGTCTATGAGTTTTGAAAACTCTAACAAATAGTATTCAAACTGAAAATATCTCACTTAGTCATATGTACCAATCACTCACTTAAATTTTCAACCAAACTAAAGCCAGTCAATGCAATTAACAAGTAAAACTACGGAAGTGTTACTCGCCAATTTGAGTGAAACTTTGCAAATTTGTAGAGTTTGGAAAAATAATCGACACGTGTCTTTTTATATTAGTGAAGGTTCAAGATTAAGGGCGGAAACTACCCTTCGCATTTGAGGAGTGGTTTTCAGGTTTGAATTCGAATCAGTTGAAGGATTTAAAATATAAATACCTTTTAGGGATATTCGACCTCACTGAATCAAAATTTGAGATCAAAATTACAAAATTCAAGATGGCGGGTCAAAATGGCGCCTACATTCGATGTATGAAGGGTAGTTTTTACGTTTGTACTGGAATCAAACGAGTGATTGGAAAGCCAAAAAGCTTCTAAGGGGTTTTCGATGTCGACGGATCAATATTTAAAGTTAAAATCACCAAATTCAAAATAGTGGATCCCAAATGGCGCCTCCCCGTATCTTACATTAACGGTGGTTTTTCGCGTAAACTTGAATTTAATGATTACCATTTTTGTAGTCAATATAGCGAATGAGAGATTGCAAATAAAAGAAAATATTTTGAAAATGACACAGAATTCAATAAAAAAGATAAATATATTAAAAACAAAAAAAAATTTTTTAAATAAAAAGGTGGGAATAGATATTCGCCACATTCTCGTTGGTTATTCCTGGGTTCCGGGAAGAGCGAGGTGCGATTAGTGACACCGATAACTCTCAATTAATAATTGTTGTTAAGGATTACTTATATATGACATTTGTGACATTTTGAATTTTATAATTTTTACCTAAAATTTGGATCCGGCGGCATCGAACTTCCTTTAGAAGCTTTTTAGTTTTCTAATCGCTAGATTGATTTTAGTACAAACGTAAAAACCACCCTTCGCACATCAAACGTGGGCGCCATTTTTGATCCGCCATCTTGAATTTTTGACCTCATATTTGAATTCATCGACATCAAAAATCCCTAACAAGTATTTTAATTTTTAAATCCTTCAACTGATTCCAATTCAAACGTGAAAACCACCCCTCAAATGCAAAGGTAATTTCCTCCCTCAAACTTGAACCTTCGCCGATATAAAAAAATACGTGTCGATTATTTTTCCGAACACAACGAATTTAAAAATTTTCCTTCGAATGGACGAGTTACACTTCCATAGCTTTACTTGTAAGAGGAAAATGGCATGGCCATAGGAATAATATGTATAATTTGAAAAAAAAATATTAACGGAAAAAGGCTTTTTATTTTTGTATAAGCCGTAAGAGTCTAATTATGATGGCTACAGCGGGATGAAAAATTACACTAAAGTTACGAAATCTCGGCCAACTTTCAGAAACAAAGAACCTCAAGGGAAACAAAACGCAGAAAACCCAATTTAACAAACTTGATCAGGGTACAGCTTTATTTACTATCTTTTGAAAAGACTGAAAAAACCACTTTGCATACGTATTTGAGCTTTATTCGAAAATATTTTCAGCGATAGTTAATATGTACTTTTGAGATGAAAATTTTTCTAATGCTTTTACTTTCTAAGTCATCGTGGGTTCCAACACTTGTTTGAATTTAATTGTCATTATATGTACGACGAAAATTTTAAATAAATAAAAAATGCAGAAAAATATTTAATAGTATATTATGTGCCTATGCGCATAATGAGGGTTATTACGCGACAATGCTCGCTGGAGATCGAAGCCAAGGCGCAGTCGAGGCGTAGCTGAGACAAAGCCGAGACGAAGCCAAGACAAAGCCGAGATGAAGCCGAGGCGCGATCAGTCCTGCGAGCATTTTAAGCGAGTCTCCTAATTACCCGAATTGTGTGCATTGGCACATATTCTATTTTATGTGACTTCGGCGCATATACGAGTTTTTATGCGTACACTTGAATCCAATCTGAAAAGGTCGAAATTGCCGTGATTATCGCCCATCTCACTTGACATTTCGCGAATACTTCCGGCCATTTTGATTTTATCGATCTTGTGTAGTAGTAGCGTATTGTAATAGACGCATGCGCAGTTCAATTTTTACATTATATTCCTCTGTATCGTAATACACAATATTACGCTACTCTCAACTGTAGCGTAAAAACAAGTTTACGCCCCGGAGGTACATAAATAAAATTATGCAACTATCATTGATATGAATTCTGTATTTTTAAGGATGTTCTACCGTGGCTAGGAAGCCCTTGGAAAACTTAATTAAATACCACTTTAAAAACTGTTTAAGCTCTTATTTAATACATATTTTAAGAAAAAAATGTTCATTTCATGGGAACAAAAATTAAAAATATGAAAAATGCCTTTTTAGTAACAATTACTGTAGATTTTTAAACTATTCTCTCATTTTCTAACTGCTAATCACAAATGTTGAATAATGAAGCAAGTTTCATAAAAAAAATAGCTCGAGTCAGAAAAAGAGAGTTTAATCAAAAAAAGTAAGACAGTCGAATTTTCTATAAATGTTTAAAGAGGAAAATTATCCTTCATCCCTTAAAATTCAATCATTTGAAAAGAGTTAACTTCGAAAAAACTGCATTGAACTTTGAACTAGAGTAATTGTTATTAAAAAAGACATTTTTTTGTTTTAAACTGTTTTCTGGTAAAGCGAAATATTTATCTAATATTATGTATTGAATAACAGTACTAACATTTTTTTAAATGGTAATTAATTTAGTTTCCCAAGGAAATACGATAGAATACGATAGAACCCCCTAAACAAGAAATACAATACACGACGAAAAAATGTAACATTTGTCTAATTAAAAATATTATAAATTGTTCTCGTACATTTCTCGGAATATAGTCAGAAAGTGTTTGGCCATCTGTATCACCTCATGAAATGCAGTTGCTTACATTGATTGCCAGTGATGATTATACATACTGATAAAATTTGCATTTCAAGTGGCATTTGCCTGCTTGCATAATGTTCGACATAGCTGCTTATGCTTGTGCTCAGTACAGTGTCGAACAATCATGAGTACCGAGAGTCAGTATTTTATGTCACATAGAGTATAATATACACTTATCATATCCATATATGCAATGCTCTGTGCCACCAATAAAAATTTCAGAAAATTATACCTCCACACTCAATACGTCACTAATGAAAAAAGGCTTTCTTTATATTTTTAAAATAATTATCATAATAATTTTTATTTTCACAGTAAACATTATTCAATAACAGAGGTCTACAAAATATGAGGTTTTGATTGTTATAGAAATACCGATAGTCATTTCCGAAGTAATTTTTGGCGTAGAAACCGAATCCGGGCTCAGAATTTTTTCCCGCCATATTTCGGTCATTGCGAAACCTGCAATTTTTTTTTTCAATCGGCGATATCTCCGGTTAGAAAAATGAAAATAATACACATAAATAGTGAAATGGAAAGCTGAAAAGTGGCTCTTTTTGATGGTTTTCTCATATTCAAAAAATAATAAAAATTCGCGAAGTTATCGATGCTCAAATATAGCAAAAAACAGCATTTTTCGCACTTTTAGGTTAGAATTACTCGAAAACCTGACATGATGGAGCAATTCTGAGTCCGGATTCGGTTTCTACGCCAAAAATTACTTCGGAAATGTACCTCAGCTACTCCATAACAAAACTATGTAGACCTGTGTAATCAGAGAAAATTTGAAGTCGAAGCTCAAGGGGAAAAGAATTGAAGAATTTGCTATCGAAGAAAACGAAATCTTATTTCATCACTTCGAGTCTTTTGAAAATTAATATATATTCATGAGAGCTTTTATTATTCATCGTAAATTTTTTATTTGAGTACACTTATACTCAAATACAATATGTATATGCTGAACTCTCCAATTCATTTTCAAACCCTTGATTTTCCAACCCTACTGAGTTTCAAACATCTCATTCACACAACCACTTCCTCATCCCCTTCATCATATTTTACCTACGGAAGTAAAATCGACGTATCACTTTACCATTTCTTCAATTATTTACTCTGGTAATGGAATTGTGCTTTAATAATAATAAATTTTTTTATGGCTTTTATTGTAATATATCCTTAAAAATCTTATTGGATGGAATATCATTGATCATTGTATTGAGCATGTGGAAATTTGGTAGAATAAAATAAATAATAATGAGAAAATATTATATCAGGTAAATATTTGTGATACATTTTGAAATATTTATGCAACATATATTGGAAGGTAGAAATAGTACTGCCGCTTTTATAGGATTTTTTATCATCGTAATGTGCATTATTTTGTGTACATTTATTTTACAAAGTTAGTGAAAACATTAATTAAAGATACTTCTGTTTTACAATGAGTGACCAAATTATTATACTCACTTTTTTTTGTTGATCGCATAAAATCCCCTATCATTGGGAATACACATATTAAAACTTTTCCCTAAAAATAACATGAAAGACTTCAAAATTATACATAAAAAAACCTCAAGATGAAGTGTTTTTGTCAATTTTTAAGAAAGATATTGTAGAAAAAGTCCAAATTTCGAACTTCTCTTAAATTATGAACAACTTTTGAAATAATTGATGTTTTTCGAGGTTCTCCGACTCATTTTAAAGGTAAATTCACGTGAAATGTAAAACAACTTACCAAAAAAATATACTAATTTTTGCCTAGATTCTGAATTGGTTCAAACTTACAACGAAAAATACGTAAAAATTCAAACTTGCAAATTTATTTATTAAAAATAGTGCAAATAATTATAATTAATATTTCAAAAAAATTTGATTCTTTTTTGTGGGTTACCACTTTTATGTATTTTTAAAATCCTTTTTTTGGATATTAGAATTTTATCAATTGTCACGCCTTTTTTGTTTTAAGTTTAGACTTTTTCAGAATCTACATTGTAAAAAAATTTTCGGATGAAATTTTTCCGAAAATAGTCGGACAGCTTAAAATAAAAATGGGTCGTGAATTTTTCCAAAAATATAGTCGGAAATATTTTTGACATAGAACTGAAAATAGTTCCTAATGTTTGGTCGGAGAAATATCCAGTTTATTAGGAAAAATTGATATATTTCATAATTTAAGTGGAGAAAGATCGCAAAAAAGTGAACAAATTTCCGTTTTTGGAATAATTTCCGCTATTCATGGGACAAATTTCCTACAACTTAGGAGATTTGTGAAATGTTCTCACCTTTTTGATATAATTCCTAATAGTTCGGAAATAAGTCCGAAAATTTGGTCAATTTTCCTCAAATTTATGAAATATTTTCACTTTCTGTAGGAAAATCTATGCTTCCTACGGATTTAGGAAAAATTTCCTAATACATAGTAGAAAAATTTACAGATATTTTTTACAGTGTAGGGAAAAATTAGTATAATTTTTTGGCACGAGTTTTTAAATTTCACGTAAATTAACCTTTAAAATGAGTCGAAGAACATTGAAAAACATCAATTATTTCAAAAGTTATTTATAATTTAAGAAAAGTTTGAAATTTGGCCATTTTTTACAATAACTTTCTCAAAAATTGACAAAAACAGTTCATCCATGTTATTTTTAGGGAAAAGTTTTAATACATGTATTGTCAATAATAGGAGATTTTATGCGATCAACAAAAATAAAGTGAGTAGAATCAAAATATTTATTGAACATTGCATTATAATTGCTTTCTATATGCATTCACTCTTTTCAATTAGCGAAATTACTAAATAAACATTTTTTACTTAACTGAATATTTTTATCGACCCGGCGAATGCTTCAGAAGTAATATTTCAAGATTGTTTTTAAAGTTCAAGGGGATAGGTTCTGAAAACTCTGCAGGGAACTGGTAAATTTCAGTCATCTCTATCACTTGAGATATACGTTGGTATTCCCTGATGTTTTCCCAATAACGATGCACCAGCTCCGATCCCGAAAGTACAAAACACAATAATTAAAAACTTTTAAAAAATTGCATCCAAGACATCTACGTCGTTTAATCAATACTGAACCAATTTTTTATGCGCTTATAAAAAATTTAAAATAATATCCTATAAAAGGAACTTTAGGCACGTAAATTTATAATTACATAATGGAAAATTGAACTGATCAAAGATCAAACTTTAAAAGCTAAAGAGTGCACTTGTGGTATAAAATTTTTCTAATATTATCTGAGGGCAAAATATTAAATTATCCTGCAACTTTTATTCTACATGAATTTTATAACACTGTCCTTCATTGTTACGACTTTATTATTAATATCTGTAATTAATTACAGACTCTTGTATGCTCTAGATTCCATTTTATAAATGATCAATCCTACGGGTAAAGTTCAAATGGTAATATAATAGTAGAGAGCAATTTTTTAAACATTTTTTAAGGATGTAGACTAGGTACAGTCAATCTGAAAATTCGTTAATCTTTATAATGATTTTTAAAATCGGAAAAAATAGATCTATTATTATATCCTGCGAATTTTAAAGGAGGCTTCTAATCGTCATTTGGAAAAAAAATAGCTCAGGTTAAAATTGTTCACATAACAAAAGTTATTTAGATTTTAATTTTTTGTTTACTTTTCACGAAAAAATTACAATTCTTTTTTAATTCTAATGATCAAGGGAATTTTATTCTCTAAAGGGTTCCCTGAAATTCTATTTGGGTGACTTTTAATACAAATTTAAACTATCATTGTTTATAACAATAATAACTGTATACTTTCAAAACAATTTTTTTTTATTAATAATTTTTTATTAATAATAATAGATTTTTTCATTTTCTAAACCAAAAGTTGTCTATCTACGTTCCTTTTTATCTTCTCTACAATTTCCAAAATTTCGGGAACAAAATTCTATTTATTTTCGACACATACAATTAGAAACCTAAATTCAATAATATTCGCTAATTTGCTAAGTATCACATGCCCTTAATTGGAATCCCTATATAAAAAATATTCCATCTATTGGTTGCCTGCTAAGTCTGGCATTTTTTCTTCCCTTTACATTGATTTTTTGCCAATCAAAGGCTTAAACGAAAGACCGTTCTTACAGCTTCACCTATCTGAAGCCGTTGGCGCGTGTAATTTAGGTGGAATCAGAAACAAGTCAGCCAGAAGAATTCTACCTTTACTTTGAACACTATAGCCTTCGTTACTTATACTTGTCTTTTATTTGATCTGCTAGTCCTTTTTTTAATCTGACGTCTATCAATCTTTAGATGCTTGCTTTCTCGTCACGTACCATTCATCCTAGGATATAATTGGAAGTTTGAGATTCTTCAGCTATACCACGTTCATAAAATACACAAAATAGGATTTTAAAATACCGCATTAAACCGATTTGCAATAGATTGAAAATGCATTTTGTTTATTATTGAAAATATATAAATCAAAAAATTGAAAGTAATTTACTCATTAATAAATGTAATGTATAAACTTTAGAGCGTATCTTAAACATTGTAAATTTTATATGTAATTTTCCGTGTTTTAATTAAATGGCTCTAATGAAATTTCAATTGTGATTTTATCCTTAAATTATTCTTTGGTTAAACTATCTGTGTGTTTTATTTAATGAACGCGGATACTTGGAACTAAGTTCAGGAGCTCTAGGCTCCCGAGACTCACGTTACATGACGAGATATAAGAGAAACTTATTCAAACCTTTAGGTACAATGGAATATACATTAAAGCACAGAAGTACCAGCTTGTGAAATTAATTAACTTAAGATAGCAGCCCAGAATTTTGAAATTTCAGAACAAATCTATTATAAAGTTAGCGGGAAATCGAATTTCAATTAACAAAACGATTTGAAATTGGAAACGTTGCACTGCACAAAAGAAAACTTTAAGATGTAATATAAAAACCATTAGAGAAGGACAGACTTATGCACTTATACGGCGGCTAAATTTAAGTCATAGTCGGATTCTAGATGTAATACATTTAAGACTTTTTTTCAGTGATCTAAGGTAAAAGCACCAATAGCCGGACGTCTAAGGAAATGTCATTCAATTTTTTGTATTAAGGTAGTTATCGTGCCAAAAATCAGTCTCTGGAAAAAGAAGTTTTTCTATGATTTCCAGACTGGTAATTATATCATCAGCCGTGTCATATGTAAGGAAAAACACTCTTTTTAATAAAAAAAATTTAAAAATTACGAAAAATAATATTTTAATAATGTTTTTTGTAATAGGATATTTCCTTATTATCGCTCTTTACCAATTTTTTAAAAATGATGCGATTTTAATAAATCACGATTCATTTCTTTAGGAAAAAGATTCTCTACAACTTAACCGTTTCCAATTTTTGAAAATAAATTCTTTAATGGTTGAAATCATTAAAAAAAAATTTTACAAAACGAAATTTTTATAAACAAATTGCTGAATTTGGTGATAATTGATACATTTTCAAAAATTGGAAACGTTTAAGTTGTAGAGAATATTTTCATCGAAAAAATAAGCTATGATTTAAGAAACTTCAATCATTTTCAAAAAATTGGTAAAGAGCGATAATAAGGAAATATCCTATTACAAAAAACATTATTAAAATATTATTTTTCGTAATTTTGAAATTTTTTTTATTAAAAAGAGTGTCTTTCCTTACATATGACACGGCTGATGATATAATTACCAATCTTGAAATCATAGAAAAACTTCTTTTTCCAGAGACTGATTTTTAGCACTACAACAACCTTAATCGTTCTAAATGTGATGCAGAATCAAGAATTGACGCGATTATTTTAATGTATGTTATATTTAGAGCTTGCAGCACTAATTGTCAATCGTTTTTGCCTTATATCCTCAATCGCATTAACAAAATCCGTTTTGGTATAAAGCTTTTCAATCTTTTTTTTGATACTTTTTCCATGATCTATAATAAAGACACCAAATACATAAAACCCAGAAAATACATATGTTAAAATGAAAATACTTTCTCAAACTATCAAATTTTCAGCAAATCCATAGTTCAAACATTATTTCTTTAAAAAATTATTCATTATTAATTATAGTTTATCATTATTATTGAAAATTATCATTCAAAAAGATTAAAAAGTGTGGAAATTTCACTCTGAAATCCATATTTTCATTGTTCTCAACGTAAAATCAACAAGAAAATAAACGTCAAATGTCAATTGAGGTTGGATTTCATATTTGACTAATTAAAATATGTTAAAAGTAATTTGCCTAATATTTTATAAGATAGATATCTTCTATGTATTGAGAACAATCAAATACAGGGTGGGACATATAAAATTTAAAATTTAAAAAGTCAATAAAAAAAACGGCTTGATATTTTTCAAAGGTCTAACATTTATTTGAAAGGTTGTTCTATGAAATTTATTTGTAGAAAACAATTTCGGACAAATGACCACCACGGCTGAGTTTATAGTAGCTTATCCGATCCACCCAATTTTGGAGTACTTTCTCGATGGTTTCAGGCCTTATGGCAGCAACAGCAGCTTAAATCTCGTACTTAAGATCTTGAATTGTTTCTGGATGGTTGGCGTAACATTTATCTTTAACAGCTCCCCACAGAAAATAGTCCAACGGAGTTAAATCGCAGCTTCTGGGAGGTCACATCACCTCTTTTGCTGATTATGCGATTTTCGAAGATAGGGCGTAAAAGATTGAGTGTAGCGTTTGCTGTATGGCACGTAGCGCCGTCCTGCTGGAACCAAATGTTATCCAAGTCTTCCTCTTCAATTTGCTTGAAGACAAATTTGGATAACATTGCGCGATATCGCTCACCATTGATGGTTACGGCGGTTCCTTCTTCATTTTCGAAGAAAAATGGGCCGATGATTCCACCAGACCAAAATCCGCACCATACAGTGACTCGTGCTGGGTGCATTGGCTTCTCGACGATTACGTACGGGTTTTCTGTGCCCCAAATGCGACAATTCTGCTTGTTAACGTAACCACCGAGGTGGAAATGAGCCTCGTCCGAAAAGATGATTTTTCGGTAAAATTGACCATCCTCGGTCAAACGATCTTCCGCCCAATCTGCGAACTGTAGACGGTTCGGATGGTCAAGTGGCTTCAGCTACTGCACCAATTGAACTTTATATGGCTTCATAGCGAGGTCTTTTTGCAAAATTCGTCGCAAAGTTGTTCGTGGAATGTTCAATTCTTGCGATCGACGGCGAGTTGAGGTGGATGGATTCTCACTAACACTTTCAGCCACAGTCGCAATATTTTCGGGTGAACGCGCGGGAAATGAACGTTGACGTTTTGGTTTATCCACCAACGAGCCAGTTTCACGCACACGCTTGACAAATTGTTGCACAAATTGAACTGATGGCACTTTTTGTCTGTCCATTTTTTTTGGCCAAATTTCTCACAGTTTGGGTTGAAGATTCACCACTTTGGAAAAAAATTTTCAATATTTCCCAGTTTTCTTCTAGCGAATAGCAACCCATTTCGTAAATTTTAGACTTTTTACTGAATATCTGTCACTTTCCGAATGGTATTTGACGTTTCCAATGTCGAAATACAGATAGTTCAAATTTAAAACGCTAGATTACACGTGTTCGGTTATTAAGCAAAACGAATATTCATTGACCTAATAACCGGATTTATAATATTTAATTAAAGGAAAATGTTTTTTAATTTTGAAAAATATCATGGTTTATATAAAGCATTTGACTTTAGTGTAACACGTATTAAAATGACAAATGAAGGTAAATGTAAATGTTATTTGCTTAACAAAGACAACGTGTCAGTTAGTTTATAGAGCAGATTTCGCTACATTTCGACCAGCCTTGTGCTTCGGTAAAGAAATTTTTTTTTCTTGGCGATGTTTTAATTTCTAATTCAACAAATTTTTCACTTTTTTAAAGTGTACGTTTCGAGGTTTGTATACGTTACACCAAAATAGCGATAAGTGATTCATAAATCTCTAATTTTGAGAAAAATGTATGGCTCTGTCCGGCTATTGGTGCTTTTACCTTATGCAGTTTATTCTTTCCTTTAAAAACCCTTTTTTGTCCACGTACCCTGCACCGAAAGTTAGCCTTGACGGTGTCTTTTGCATGCGGAAAGTTGATTTTCCCGCACTAGTGCGGTAAAATTTTAAGTGTGTGGAGAATAAAAACAAATTTTAAATTTTGCCACACTAGTGTGGGAAAATCAACTTTCCACATGTAAAACAACGCCGACTCGGCTAACTTTTGGTATAGAGCGAACAAAAAATTCGTATCACGTGCGGAACGTATTTCAACGCGCGAGCGAGTCACGACGAGGGCCGAGGTGACACGAATATACCATTATTCTACAGATTCAGTCAAAAAAATATTCAGAGTCATGCTATAAAGAAATTTTTTAGAAAAAGCGTCGATATTTCCCTTTACAAATTCGGCGTTGTTTTATTAGGCGTGGAAAAAACAATGAAAGTTATGACCAACGATTCGTGTTAATGAGCATTCAAACGTATTGCCGATAATAATATTCAAGAACCAATCGGTGTATGTATATAAATGTATATGAATTGAAAAATGTTGTATTCAATGATTGGAAAAAATATCAAAGGAGTTCTATGTCTTATATTGTTAACACACCAGCTGTTGAAAATCCGTGATCCGATAAATGCATCACTAAATTAATGTTTACGTGCACCAACACAATAAAGTTAAGCATTGTAAAATTGGCTGGAATATCCGAGAGAAACTGAATAATATTATAAGATTTTCTTTTTTTTATTACTTTTCTCTATGGCGCTTATCGATATGAAAATTTATGTTCCGAAAGTCCGGGGAATTTGCTATGCATACAATAAAGGGGAAAAATCACTTTATATGGTGAAAATCAAAGCCGAAATAGTCGAAAGTAATTCATTTTTTTAATATTTATTCTAGAGAGGGTGGCTAAATTATTATACTCACTTTGTTTTTGTTAGCTGCATAAATTCTGTTATTATTGACAATAAACATATTAAAATTTTCTCCTAAAAATAAAATAAAATACGTCAAAATAATTTATAAAACGACCTTAAGATGAAGTGTTTTTGTCAATTTTTAAGAAATATATTGCAGAAAAAGTTCAAATTTCAAAAACTTTCCTTAAAAAAAACTGAATTTTGGATTTTCAATAATATTTTTTTGAATTAAAAATAAAAATATACTCTCTAAATTTGAATCAGTCAAAATCTACTGATTATCAGTGAAATTAGACTGATTCAAATAGCTAAAAAGAGGTTACTGTAAATCAGTCAAATTTCACTGATTATTTCAGTGGAAATTGACTGATTTGACAGTGAAAAATATTTTTTTCACTGATGTATCAGTGAAAAGGTAAATCACTGATTCAATCAGTGAAAATTTGACTGATTCAGATTTAGAGAGTACATCTTGTGAAAACATTTGGCGATTTAAACTTGTAGATCTTTATGTAGTAAATAATTTTATATCATAACTTTTTTTCGTATTTCGTATAATTTAACTGAAAAATGGAATTTAGATATTAACTTTTTTCAACAAAAAAAATCTTCCTATTTTAACAATTTTGGTCGGATCTGGTTGGTTAACGAACTTGTCATTACTTTTTCGGCTCCGTTAAAGTATGGCAAAGCTCAATTCAATCCGATAATTCTATCGAGAGTTATCGAGTATACGACCTACAGACAGACAGATAGAGAAAAATAGTCAGACATTTTAGTAAAAGCCGTTTTTTCTGACTCAAGGAGTCTCAAAACGTAAAGATTTGATGAAAATTCCGAAAGAAATTTTTCACATAAAACCAATACCTTCATATATGATGAGAATGTAAAAATACTTTAAATAATTATATTTCATTTTTCAATCAAATTTAATAAATTCTTGTATTATTATTCTTGTATTATAATTATGTATTATAACTTTCTTGGCACGCTTTTACATTCTAGGTGAATTTACCTTTAAAATAAGTCGAAGAACATTTCAAAACATCAATTATTTCAGGAATTATTAATAATTTGAGAAAAATCTTAAATTTTGACTTTTTTCACAATATCTTCCTCAAAAACGGACAAAAACACTTTATCTTGAGGTCGTTTTATGCATAATTTTGACGTCATATGTTATTTTCAGGGAAAAATTTTAATATGTATATTGTCAATATTAGGAGATTTTATTCGGCTAACAAAAATAAAGTGAGTATAATAACATTAGTTTAAAAAAATAAAAATTTTTTTATGTAAGCGTTTTCGAGATATCAAAATGCGGAATTTTTTTTTTTTAATTTTCAGAGTTTTTCCGTTGTTTTTGAGTATATCTCGAGTTCCAATGGACCGATTTGCCTAAACAAGCATTCAAATTAAAGACGACAGAATCCTCTATAACTTTTTACTAGAAAGTTTCCCGATCGGCACAGTATTTCAGATGCTTGTGAAAAAAAATCGAGATCAAAAATTCACATATCGTCCTGGGAAGAATAGAAATCGCAAATATTAGCGAACTTTTCAAACTTATTAAAATCGCTAGCACCTGAACTACTACGCGGATTTGAAAACTTTCAAAAAAAATTATGTAGAAGATTAAGTTGCCTTCAATTTGAGTGCGTGTTTAGACAAATCGGTCAATTAGAACTCGAGATATACTCAAAAACGTCAAAACAACTCTGAAAATTGAAAAACAAATTTCGAACATTGATATCTAGAAATCGCTTCCATAGAAAATTTGTTGAGTATGAATTTTGTGTTTAGTGGACCAAAATACATGAAAAAATCATATAAAGATGTGGTGGGCAGAAAAAATTATTATTTTTGTAAACTAGTGTAATTTGGCCACATACTGTATATATTTGATGGCTCTATGTTATTATTGATTTTTTTTATTTTTAGCAGCCTATAAACAACTATTTTGTAAAGCTTAATCTGACTATTATGCCGTGAGTATTTTTCATTTCAAATTGTTGAAGGTATAACATGAAGTGCCACTATGACCAGGATAAATAGACGATGTGGCATCTTAAATCACGATTACGTCTCCCAAGAGGCATCTTTTTCTTGCAATTTCTTTTTCCGCTTTATATTTTCTTCAGAGTATACGCACTGATGTGAACCTCCATTACACTCTGACGTATTCATTTTTTTTAAATGAGATTTTCAGAGGCAATTTGAAACTAGTTTTCCTAATAAAGGAAAAAAGCCATCCAACTTCAAGTATAAAGAAGAAGGAAAAAGCAAGCATCTTATTTGAAGAGGTATAACGAAAGATAAAAAGAAAGATTTTATAAATCCTTTATGAAACTGATAACAATAAAATTCTTATGTTTTATTTCTGCTGTACATGTGATGTATCAATGATAAAATCTAGAAAGCTAGTGTGGAATAGCAGAAGTTCACAGAGAGAAAATGAATTTAAGTTATTTTTCTTCTAAGCTGATAAATCTACATTCTTTTCTGGACTTTCTTTATCCTTTTCTTGAGGCAAGATCATAAACAGACTTTTTCTGAATGGTAATCACAAGTTTCAACATATTTTTAGTTTAATGTCCAAGTGTCTGGAATATATTATAGTAGATAGAATTTAAAATACGTTCTTACTTTTGCAAAAAAAAAAATTTAAGGCTAAAATATTTAACTTTAATTTTAGACTTTATTTATTTCAATTTTTCTCTACCCAAAAGCAGGCAATTTGTTGTTACTTAAGTAATCCAAATTCGCTCATGCCAGAAAAAAATTAAAAGTTTTAGGGAATTGTGAAAAATGTAAGTAAGAAACATGAACTTGTCCATCAAGATAACTTAATGAAGAATATATAATGAATTAGTTTCAAAAGTTCCTTACTAAAAACCAAGTTTTACATTTTAAAAAAGTAATGAAAAATTATAAAGTTTATGATCTGATGAAAATTAAAAAATTCTCTTTTGAATTCACTGTAAAGTGATTGGATTTTCTTAAATGCATCTTAATTTAAAGAAATTGTAACCGCAAAATATTTCAGTCACACTGTTAGAAATTTATGTATTAAACTTCCATTACATGTAATGGAAGTTTTTTTCAGTAACGTATATTAAATTAAAAATACTTTCATCTTGAAAATACAAATTTTTATTTGAATTTTAATGCACATGTGTATATATTTTAATAATGTTTGTTAATTTTAATATATTTTGATTAAAATCTTGTTAAGGGGGACTTCCACCTTGTGCGTTCCAAAAAATCGAATTTTTTTTCGTTGCTTTATTCGAATCTATGAACTATCGAAAATGGATTCTCAAAAGGATCTTGTGAAAAAAATTCCGTGTCCAGAGTATTGCAGACTAGTTGTGAGTCTTTTTTTTCATGATAAATCACGCTAAAAACTTTAAACGCGTTTTTCTGAAAACTATTTTTTTCGGAACTGTGACCACGATTACAAGAAAAGTATTTTGTGAATAAAGCTGATTTTTGCACTGAATATTCATTGAAAATGCCTCTTTCGCTCGGGATGCTAGATTTATTTTAATTACATTTTCCGTACATTTATAACTAAATGAACTATCGAAAAAAGGCCAAAAAATTCATTTTTTATACAGAAAGGTGCCATTTTGCTTCATTTGGAAATTTTCGAAAACGTATATCCCGAAAGAATGCCAACACTCTCTGATTAAAACTGTGTTGCGCTTTTTGGTTTCAGTCGACCTGGGATGCTAAAATCATGGTCACATTTTGGCTCCAACTTTCCGACAAGGTCACATTCGAGGACAACCATACCGCGAAAATTTTTTTTCGAACTTTTCATGTAAATATATTTTTTATCTTGAGGAATAAATGAACAACATGCAAAAAAATGATTATAATATCTTATGCCATTCTGTAGAAAAAAAAATGTTGAATTTTGGCCCGAAAACCGAGTCACAAATTAATTTTTCATAATATACGATTCTATTAATTTTAATTTACCACTTGTATATTAAACTCTATCAAAATTGACAAGATTTTTAACAGTGCAGATTCTTTTTATTTACAGAAATTTTGAATTAATCTTTGAATTTATGGCACTGAAGAGGGCTCCCATATATGGTCGAAACGTTTGCCCTGCTTTCTTTTTGAGTATTTTTATATCGAATAGGGAAAATTTTAATCGAAGAAAATAAAAAGAATCTGACCCTATGCCAAAATAATGAGAAATGATAAAAATTCTATGAATTTTGGGTCAATATAATAGCAGACATGTTATCAAACATGTCACTTCAAAAATAGATACTTTTGCTTTCAAGAACAGCAATATTATCATTGAAGGGCTAATTTTAAAGAGAAAAGATTATTTTTCATAAAACAAATTTGAAACACAAAAAAATAATTTTATTAATAAATGTTATTTTTGCCCAAACTTATTTTCTTATCGCTTCGAGCCAAATTTTTAAAAATTATGCGATTCCAATAAATCATGGTTCATTTTTTTAGGAAAAAGATTCTCTACAACTTGATCGTTTCAAATTTTTGAAAATGTATTCTGTAATGGCTGAAATTATAAAAAAACAATTTTTCCTAAAAAAATGAATCGTGATTTATTAGAATCGCATCATTTTTAAAAATTTGGCTCGAAGCGATAAGAAAATAAGTTTGATCAAAAATAAAATTTATTAATAAAATTATTTTTTGTGCACTGAGAAAAAAATGATATTGAATCAAAAGAACTTCTTTCCAAAAGCATGTATATCATGGATTCAAATCAATACGCTATAGAATTAGTAACATATTTATTGGTCTTGTAGTATATTTTTATGAATTAATAGTATCCATACTTTTGGAAAGAAATGCTTTTGATTAAATAGCATTTTTTTCTCAGTGTGTTTCAAATTTTTTTAATGAAAAATAATATTTTCTCTTTCAAATTAGCCCATCAATAATAATATTGCTATTCTTGAAAGCAAAATTATCTATTTTTGCTTGAAGTCTATTTTTCGTGAACGAACTACCTTAAATGTAAATATATTCATACATATATGACAGGATGGAGACAATTCAGTCCGTGTAATAGGACAAGGATTGTGTAACTAATTGTAAGTATTGTTACTGTAATGGACAACATCTAAATCACAGGAGACAGATAATAGGTCGACAGTCTACGCGTGCTTATTTTGTCAGCAGGTAATGCTTATCTGCTTCACGTACGCTAACGGCCAGTAAATGCACACTTCAATGTCTGACAAAATACCTAATGGACCAAAATATACATATTCTGGTATCAAATGATTTCAATGGTACATTTAATGAAACGAGTGACAATGACATATTCGATTTAGCAATAAAATACCCGTGTGGAAAAGCCGACTGGGGCAAGACTGGGTTCCAATCAGATTGCACATTCACCAGGCTGGCCCCAGCTGGGCTGTCTGACTGGGGCCCATTTTGGGTTGTAACGCTCAGCTCGACCAAAGCCCATGTTTAGGAAAACTGATTGGGCCCAACTTATGCAATCCGTTCCCTGCCCAGATAATAAATGGGTTTTAAATGGGTAGTTGTTCTTTTGTCCAGTAAAGAAATTGTTAGAACTGAATTCTGCTCGATTCCACCTTCATCTGTGGAATGCTGATGTTCGGAAAAGTTTGGAGTTTGTTCTGCAATAAACAGCACTCAAAATTATAAACTTCATGTCTTACTTTTAAGTTTAGGAAAACATAACCTCAAAATTCGCACGTCTGCATGCGATTTCTCGTTCCACTACGTTATAAAAAGAAAAATTCACTTTTATCAACACATCAATTTCTGTCTTATTTATTATTTTAGGTCTCTGATAAACTAAATATATTTTAATTTTTTTTAAGTTATTTAATTTTTCTTAGTTGAATTTAAAAAATATTTATTCTAACTTACCATCATCAGAACTCGAATTTTCTCTAGCTGCCGCCTTAAATGCCTGAATTGCTCGATGTTTTTTCACCCGAACACGCAATTGATTATTAGCACGTCGCTTTTTATCCATTTTTGTATAATTATAAAACAGTGATTAGTATACTTTTTCTAAAACCTTCAACGTTATATGTGCGTTTGTATACTTAATTACTTTGGGTGGCTATCAAATAGGGGGCATATTAGTAGACTTCAATTATAGTATACTATACTGTATTATTACTATTGTTTTTTTTGGAACATGGGTATTAATTGGTGTTCCCATTTGGGGCCAATTTGAGATGCTCAACCAAGACCCATATATGGTGCGCCAAGTTGGGCCCAGCTTGGAGCCCAATAATAAATTGGGCTAAGTTAGGAAAATTTCCACACGGGATATCATTAAAAATAACGATTATTTCTCTTTTACATGTGTAATTGCAAGTTTAACTTGGCCAATATATATAAAAATAATATAATATCTAGATTGGCCAACAGATGCTTCTAAAGTTTAAAGTTATGTGCGTTTTATCGAAAACAGGAATTCTGATACAAGAAGATCAGGTGGTTAGTATAGAAATTTGTTTCTACGGACTTGGAGTTGCCTGCAGCTGCCGAAAATACTTTATAGATACTTCGGCATATTAGAACTTTGATCTTGCATATTTGAAAGTCAAAGCAGCCAGCCTTGAAAATTAGTTTCTATATTCAAGAATTAATTACTTGTTTGAAACCAATACTTCCAGCTGTTAGAGCAATGGACAAAAAAGTCTTGACAAAGTTTCACATAAGCTTATTTTTTCATTTCAATAACATATTTTGTATATATTTGTAAAAAAAAATTCATTCAGTTTTCAATTTGCTTACACTTTTTAATTGCTCTTTTCTTTTACTTAAATTGTTCAAGTTGGAAGCTATCTACGTTTCTACTTGCAAAGAGTTATTAATTTGTCTTTATAGACTTGGAGATATTTTCACAAATAAAGGGGAATTGTCGCTCAACGGGCGCCGTTTAATTTCCCAGGCAAAATTGCAAAACTCTTTTGTTTCAGAAACTTTCAATCGTGATCTCACTTTCTGAAGTAGTCACTGTTCGGAAGTAGGATAGTGGCTGAAATGTTTAGAGAGTGAGCTACTGACGTGATGGCTAAGCTCAGATACGGGATACTATTTGTATTATATATACGGAGAGAAAAATATACTGCCGGGAAATATCAAGATGCTTATCACTATTCGAAATATAAAATGTCGTAAAAGTAGCGTATTTTATTCTTCAAATAGAGATAAGCATCTTAATAGTAACCGGTAGAAAATTTTTCTCTCCGCGTACCCAGTGCAATATTTTTGACATATCGATTTACTATTCTATTTTTTGTACACGAATAGCAATCACACTGATTGTGATACCCATTTTTTTTATCTCTTTTATTCATATTTTAATAAATACAGTTAAACAAAATTTTTATTTGATCTTTTATATTATCAAAATAGAAAATGTACTATAAATCATTATTTTTCTCATCTGCAGGACAAAACTGTAATTTCTATCCATAGATATATCTATATACACAGGGGCGCAACTAGACATTTTGGGGCCCGGGGCAACAATGTAGGGGGACCTGTCTTCTGAAAGAAAAGTCCACTTGGGCCTTTTTTTCCTTTTTAATTTGTTTTCCACTATATTTAAGAGGGTCCACGGAGGGCCCCCTCGAACACGGGACCCGGGGCAGATTTCCCCCCTCTCCGCTGTGCCCCTGGATATACTGCACATGTTGGTTAACCCTTTGCACTCTAGCGGCGCTGATACGGCACCCAGCTGCTTTGAAATCTTGAAGGTCTCAAGTGCAAAGGGTTAATAAGGGGCCATCCATATACCACGTAGACAGTTTTGGGGGGGAAAGAGGGGTATGGCAAAATTCCACGCTAGTCCACGAGGGAGTCCGGGGGGTCGAGCTAGAATCCATGTGTAGACACGTTCACGCCAAAAATATACTGAAATATCTACACTGAGAAAAAAATGCTATTGAATCAATAGCATTTCTTTCCAAAAGCATGTATATCACGGATTCAAATCAATATGCTATAGAATTAGTAACATATTTATTGGTTCTTGTAGTATATTTTTATGAATTCATAGTATACATGCTTTTGGAAAGAAATGCTTTTGATTCAATAGCATTTTTCTTAGTGTATATTTACATAAAATATGTCCTCGTGGACAGAGTGGGGGGTGTAAAAAAAGTGGTGAAAAATTGTCCACGTGGTATAAGGATGGCCCCTAAGTATATTATTAATAAAATACAGTTCTCGTACCTGAATTTCTTGTGTCCTGAAAGATGAAGTGCGAACTTTAAATTGCTTCCTTTCTGTTAAACCTGAAACAAAATTCATTTTTGATTTAATCGTGTCATAAAAATGATAAAAATAGTAAATAAGGAAAAAATTATTCGTATTCAATATTATTTCGTTAAAACAAAAAGACAGATTTATTTTCTAATTTTCGAATATTATCTTATGTAAAGCAAGTGTCACATCTTTCTGCACAAATCAAATTTGAATGTATTATATTTGCAGTCTTAGTTAATATTACGATTTGAATTGCAAGCATGATTACTTCAGTTCAGTTGAATTTCAAGTGATTTCAAGCGGTGAGGTTGAAACTCAGCAAGGGCTGCATCCATAATAGACAATTGTGACAGCATCCACTCAACGTACTGTGACAGCTTTGAGGAAACGGAGATTGACGGTTTTGTTTGAATAAGACACTTCGACATGGAGCGTCCAAATACAACTTATGTTGTGTCTTGCTTAGAGGAAATTATATTCCAAGTAATTCAACATGGGATTTAATTAAGGCAAACTGTTTTTCCTTAAAATTTATTCGATATGGTCATGCTTCTATTATGAAAAATGAAATTCATAATTTATACAAATGAAAATATAAAAAATGTGTGGATTTCGCGTTCTTTAGAAGGAAAAAGCTACATTTTTTTTTATTTCAAATTGAAAAGGAAATTTTATTTACCTATCTTAAGGAACACATTCTCATCATAATAGTCGCGCTTCACTCTCGAATTTCTGTTTACATTTCTCCAACTTTCTAAATAAATTACATTATTAAAATAATTTATTTTCTGCCAAGTATCCCAATAAGGAAATAAAATCGTATACTTTAAGAAAAGGATTCTGCATTTTAACGCTTTTTTTCGATTTCTTGGTTAAAAAAAAAGAATTTTTTATTTTTAGTAGTGTTTTCAAAATCAAAAAATAAAATATACACTGCTTCAAAAAATGTCCTAATGAGAATTAGTAGACCTCATTCAGGCAAATAATATTCCATCTTAAGGGGTAACACCACTGTAGAATTTTCAAAAAATTATTTTTTCTTTTATTGGCTTAAAAGATGCTTTTAACCTTCTAGAATATGTGGCAAAAAGTCCAATCACTGAAAAAAAATTTGTTCTATGTTTTTTAAGAGTAGAATTTTTTCATTTGTTCATGTCTATAACACATTTCAAAACTTCAATCGCGTTTTTCTCGAAATATGATTTTTCAAAACGGCACGCACTATAACTTTAACAATTTTCAATCTTTTTATTTGAAAATGTAACCAGAATTTTGAAATAACATTTCAAAGTGAACCACGTAGGGGATTTTCGATTAGTTAATTTAAAAAATATTTATTAACAAATGACTGCCTTTTTTTTGGTGAAAATTGAACGACTTTATTCAAACATTCGCCAATTACACAAAAATTATATACATTTTTTTTCTTTTTTCCAGCATTAAATTCGCACCAGTTATAGTGCGTGCCGCAAATCGCCTCAAATCGCCTCAAATTCAGCATGCCTCGGGAGAATTGCTGCAGTGTCGCCATTTTGTAATATTTCCCTGCAAAATTTTTTTTTTAATATACTTAAACATATGCTCAATAACTACCCCAAGTATTATTTCTCTATCACCTTTCCTTCCACCCAAAAAAAATTGTCAAAAAAACGCTTTTTTTAGGCCCTTACAGTGGTGTTACCCATTAAAGTTTTCTACGTATCTCACATAAAATATACATTTTATCAGAAACTGTGTCAGACGGAATGCGTTTTTCGAAGCAAACAAGTTTATATTTTTCCATTTTTTTCCTATTTTACATATTCTGGTTAAAAAATTGAATTTTCGATTTGCAATAGTATTTTTTTAAATAGAAAAGAAAAATATACACCTTACAAAAAATATTCCTATTCAAATTTGTAAATTTTTTTGTAGTTGGGTCAGAATTCCTGAAAAAGCCACAAAAAAATGACCAATTTTTTTTTTCGTCGAAATGATGAAAAAAGGATAGGTCACTATCATCCTAATGACTTGACAAAAAGAAAAAAAATAATTTTTTTTTCAACAGTTTATTGTTACATGAAATTTTTAGATACTTTTGAAATAAATACATTTTCCTAATAAATTAATCAACCGATTTAGATCAACTTTTGGAATTTGGCAGGCATATATAATGAAGTTTCTAAAATCACTGGAAAAATTCTCAAAAAAATTTTTTTACATGATTTTTTAATAACTTTTTTATAAACAAATGTTTTTTGATGGTGTTCTGCACTTTTTAAAAATCTGAAAAAAATTACAATATATAAACAAACCTTGAGGAATCCAAATCCGTTGAGAAAAGTTTGGAGCCGAAATTATTTTAGAAGCCGTAATTCGAAGAAAGCTGCGCGGCGTGCCCTATCTATTGGAGTGCATCGCATTCTACGGTTCATTTGTCCTTCAATTTATGCGCGCATTTATGGAGATTTTATGAATCTCCAGGACGATGACTTGCGATTTCAAAGGTTCATTGTTTTTCTTTTATTTCCCACTTTTTCTACATCATTTATTTCTAGATAAGATAGTCTTTTTCTCGAATTTCGTCGTAAAATTTCAAATTAGTGGGTTACGAATTCTAGTCGGTTTTCCTCAGTTAGTTTTTGAGTTTTCGTCAATCGTCCAAGATGCTGAATCCAAACGCGTGCTGTAATCCATTAAATTCAAAAAAACATTCTTGCGTTTATAAATGAATCAGAAAAGTGACAGAAACGTTTTGAAAGAGTGAAAACAATCAAAGGAACGCGAAGCTATCATTGTTTCATACCCATTGATTCAAAAAGTATTGCATGCAAAGTCATTTCTTCATTTACGGATTTCGATGTTCACAAATTATTGTAATTAAAAATTTTTTCATGCCTAATTATTGTTAAATGTTAAATAAAAAAATCGCCTTTTTAAATCGTACAAATACAATAATTACTTTATCCTTGATCATCAAAACTTCCAATTTAAATCACTTCCCAACTACAGCTTCTAAAATAATTTCGGCTCCAACCTTTTCTCAACGGATTTGGATTCCTTAAGGTTTGTTTATATATTTTAATTTTTTTCAGATTTTCATAAAGTGCAGAACACCATCAAAAATCATTTGTTTATAAAAAAGTTATTAAAAAATCATGTAAAAAAAATTTTTTGAGAATTTTTCCAGTGATTTTATAAACTTCATTATATTTTCCTGCCAAATTCCAAAAGTTGATCTGAATCGGTTGATTGATTTTTTAGGAAAATGTATTTGTTTAAAAAGTATCTAAAAACTTCATGTAAGAATAAACTGTTGAAAAAAAAAATTTCTTTTCTTTTTTGTCAAGTCATTAGGATGATAGTGACCTATCGTTTTTTCATCATTTCGAAGAAAACAAAAATTAGTCATTTTTTTGTGGCTTTTTCAGGAATTCTGACCCAGTTAACAATTCTGCACGGAGAAACTTTTTATATCAATTTTTACTATAGTATTTTTCAATTTAGGGAAAAACGTATCACTTTGAGAATTTTTGATAGCAAAAATATTAAACTTTATAAGAATGATATGAAACTTTAGTATAAACTATAGTAAAATTTACCATGAACTATGCTGTAGTTTCATATCATTATTATAAAGTTTAGTATTTTTACTAACAAAAATTCTCAGAGTGATACGTTTTTCCCTACATTGAAAAATACTATAGTAAAAATTGATACAAAAAGTTTCTCCGTGTGTATCATAACTTTTCTAAGTTTGGCATAATTGAAAAATGTTATAATAATAAATTGGTAAAAATTTATGAGAGCTATTAGAATTTAATATTACAATTTTTGATTTATTCAAATTTTTTTTCAAAAACACAAAAACTGCTCTTATATTATCAATTTTGTTTCGATGTGGCTGGTTAACAAACTTGTCCTTACTTTTTGAGCTCTTTCATATCATTATTATAAAGTTTAGTATTTTTACTAACCAAAATTCTCAAAATTTCTCAAAAATTCTCAATTTTTACTATAGTATTTTTCAATGTAGGGAAAAACGTGATACAAAAAGTTTCTCTGTGTGTATCATAACTTTTCTAAGTTTGGCATAATTGAAAAATGTTATAATAATAAATTGGTAAAAATTTATGAGAGCTATTAGAATTCAATATAGCAATTTTTGATTTATTCAAATTTTTTTTCAAAAACACAAAAACTGCTCTTATTTTTACAATTTTGTTTCGCTGTGGCTGGTTAACAAACTTGTCCTTACTTTTTGAGCTCTGATAAAGTATGCCAAAGTTCAATCCAATCCAATAATTCTATCGAGAGTTATCGTGCAAGCAGACAGAGAGACACTTTCGTAAAAACAGTTTTTTCTGACTCAAAATGTCTCGAAATGTAAAGATTTGATAAAAAATTTGAAAGTCATTTACCACAAGAAGCCAATACCTTCTCATTGATGATGAGAATGTAAAAATCTCAAAAAATGCAAGATCTGTGAGGGAAATTGGTATTTGATTTCAGGCGAAACTGTGAACTGAATTGAATGAAAACAGGAATGACATTAACAGAATCGTCTTTTGAAAGTGACAAAAAGTTGCGGAAGTTAGTTCAAAGCGATAAAAGCTTTCGGTCGGAGTGCGGGAAAGCTCAACGTGCCGAACCGCAAACACATATGTCCAACAACTTTGCACTCAACCTACTAGTTGAGTTGTCGCTTGTCTCTTCTTGAGAACTAGAATGGTTTTTAGTTTTAAAACCTCTCAGTCATTCGTACTTAACATTTCACAAACCATTTCAATGATACAACAACTGATATGTTGTTCTAAAACTCAAAAGTGCCTCCATTTTCAAAATATCTGGAGGTATTTCAACATTTTGCAGAAGTTTGGTGTAAAATAATTAAAATAGCTATCTATTTATCTTTGTTCAACACATAGCATGCAACAAGCAGATGCGGAAAACCCATTAATCATGGAAAATTAATTATTTCAGTTGGTTTTGACCATCAACAGTTTGCTCTTACTCTCATTATTAATGGAAAATATCGGTTTTATAAAATACATATGAAAGTGCATCTTTTTAAATTACATACATATAATTATAAATTTCGTATTACTTTAGTATATACTGTTAAAAATATTTGTGACATTACAATACTTTAATGGAATTTTATTTCCAAAATGTAATGTAAAATTAAAGTCGAGGTATTGTAGAGTAAAATCACAGTACTTGTAAAGTAATTTTTCGTATTTACAATTATATGAAGCAGCGCCGCTGTCAGTTGTGTAATTACACTGTTAGAAATTTATGTATTAAACTTCAATTACATCTAATGGAAGTTTTTTTCAGCAACGTATATTAAATTTAAAATACCTTCATGTTAAAAAATACAAACTTTTATTTGAATTTTAAAATACATGTGTATATATTTTAATAATGTTTGTTAACTTTAATATATTTGTATTGAAAAGTTATTAAATTTGATATGAATGTATATTAATTTTACATAATTGACAAATCTATTAATTTTAATTTACCACTTGTTTATTAAAGACTATTAAAATTAATAAGACTTTTAATAGTGTACAACACATCATGTGTTGTAAAATTACATTACGTTTTGCTAATAAACTTCCGGCACAGTAATATGAAATTACAATAGGAATTTTTTACAGTGCATTGAAAAAAATGGTTAGTAAAACCAACTACTTCGGTTTGTAGAATATGCCTCAGGTATTTTATTAGATATCACAACAATTATTGTTGTTGTTGTTACTACCCAAGTTCTTCTGATAACAATTGAGATAGTAAGGCCAACAAAAAAAATTGTTGTGCTAACTAATAAAATAGCTGAAGCATATTTTACAAACCGAAGTAGTTGGTTTTACTAACCATTTTTTTCAGTGTGTATCGCAGTGTCATAAAATGTCACAAAGTTTATTCGAACAGTTTGCTTTGTGCTATTATCGATCAAAACATACTTAATTGACAAGTTTTGAGAAATAAGGTCAGAGAATCGGAATTTCTCCATAATTATACAGTGCCCAATGTTCGCTTAGTGAACCTATGGTGCTTTATGTAGTTTTGCCTTTCCACATTGTTAGGTTAGAAAAGGAGAATTCTCAAGAGCGCCATTAAATACGCGCTTCGCTAAACCACTGCCCAAGGCATTCACTGAATTTCATGTTTTCTGTACTTCCCAGATAAAGGAAATATATATATATAGTTTTCCTATACATGCGTTTATAATTGGCCATGCAAAGTATGGTCAACATAAATCTCCTTTTTTATCAATAGACAAATTTCGTCTCACTGAAATATCCTACATGGATAGAAATTTGATGGTTGAAAGTACCATTTTTGTCGGTGAACCAGAACCATTAGGAATTTCTGTCAGTTAGCCCCAAAAATATGCTACTTAATATACCAAGTTTCGGGAAATATCACTAATGATGGTAAAAATTGAAAATACATGTGCCAACTTTTTTTTTGACAAAATATACCTTTGAAGATATTTATGCATATCTTTTGCGTTTACTTGACAAATAAATGAAGGGAATCGACAAGGATCAATAAAGATCAGCAGTGGGACTAAGAAATTACACAATGAAACAAAAATTTTTGTTCAATTTGGAATTATTATCATCGGAGGTGGTAAAATCCGCTTTTATTGATTTGACTTTCTAAGCCCTACTGTAGTCAAAATATGAGAATGCTCGAAAGTGAAACGTACCCATCATAGATCGTAAAAATTTACCTCAATGTTTCCATTTTCTAAGACGCGCTGATTACAAAACTCTGCTCTATACGATGACTTATATTTACATCAGAAGATTCAGTAAAATGATATGAATACTGCTATTATATCTCATTATTAGACTCAAATTTCAGACAGACAGCGAGTAATGATTGACAAAATAAACTTTACCATTATGATGGGACTTTTTCGCAATGTTTTCCAATAGTTCTGGTTTACTCTCTAAAATGGTACTTTTTTCATGAAACGTAATACATTTAGCTAACACATTTCTTTCCGTGTACGATGACGTATATTTACATCAGAAGACTCGGTAAAATGATATGAATGCTGCTATTATGTCACATTATTAGACTCAAATTTCAGACATACAGGGAGTAATGATTGACATAATAAACTTTACCATTATGATGGGACTTTTTCACAACTTTTTCCCAATAGTTCTGGTTTAATCTTAAAAATGGCACTTTTTCTTACGAAAAGTTATACACTGTAAAAAATTTTTCGGAAATTTTTCCGAAAATAGTCGGACAGCTTAAAATTCAAATGGGTAGTAAATTTTTCTAAAGATATAGTCGGAAATATTTCCGACATAGAACTGGAAATAGTTCCTACTGTTTGGTCGGAGAAATATCCAGTTTATTTGGAAAAATTAATATATTTCATAATTTAAGTGGAAAAAGATCCAAAAAAGTGAACAAATTTCCGTTTGTGTGGAATAATTTCCGCTATTCATGGAAAAAATTTCCTACAACTTAGGATATTTGTGAAATGTGAAAATATATTCCCTAAAGTTCGAAAATAAGTCCGAAAATTCGGTCAATTTCCTCAAATCTATGAAATATTTCCACTTTTTGTAGGAACACTGATAGAAATGGTTAGGTTGATTTAACCATACAATTGTAGGTTAAAAATTTACGGGTATATTTACAATATAATATGTGTCACGGAACCATATGTAATTTGAAGCACAGCAATTAAAATATGACAAATGCTTTTTGTTTGAATCAGAAACATAAATTGGAAGAGAAAACTATTAAATATTACTGGTACAATTAATAACTATATTTGCAATACAAAACTGCAATAGTTAGTAGTTACTACCGTGTGGAATGTTTAATTCTCTTAAATATTTGTTTCCTCGAGCACTCTCTAAAGAGTGTATTTTGGCAATATCACTGGATGGTTGATTCACTCGAGATTGTTTCCTTCGTTTCCAAATTCATATTGGTTTGCTTTTAATTAGGTTAATTAGGTGTACAGTTCTTTTTAAAATTTTGTGATAGTCTATAATTTAATTGGTGGAAAAAATTTAACTATAAATTAAAAGTATGTGATATCTCAGAGTTAGCATACGTACTATTGTTCAGAGTTAACATTAAATGCAGTTTTGAAAATAAATTATTTTACGAAACATTATTTAGGCCTTATCAATTTCGTTAAAGCAGCAAACTATTCTTTTGATACTTGAATACAATAAATCTTATTCTCATGATTTGTCATAGCACATATTGTATTTTATTTATTTATTATCTACTTCTACTTAAATATTTTCGCTTCAAACTAAAATACATTGCTTTACACGTTTTCTCATTTATTCTTCCCTTTTTTTAATTATATGAATAAAAATGTTACCAAATTTCTTCTTAACCTTTCTATTATTTATTTATTTATTTGTTCGATACTTTGAGAAATCATAAAATTAAAGTCCAGAAGGAAACTGATATCCAATTTATACTTAATTTATTAAACATTGAATTGATCCCTATAATACATATAAACTCATTCGGCACAAAATTTGAAAACTCAATTAGAACGCCCTAAAATAAATTTTAAAAAGTACATTAAATTACTATAAATTTATTAGTCTTTATTTTCTTCTATATAAGTTTATGTCATTTTTTATACATCTATCAAATCTTTCCAATTTAGTTTTCAAAACTTTTACTCTCTATTTATTTGCTCATTTTATTATAATGATTATAAATAAAAATAAGGATCCAAAGATAGTCGAAAAGAAATTTGATATTTAATTTCAACTAATTATTTTCTCGATTTTTAAAATAATTGCCCACACAACATAACCTCTTAAATGACTAAAATAATAATGTTTTTAAAAGAATTCACTATACATATCGTTATTGCTAGTGCAGTATACAGTATCTTCTTATAAATAAGCTATATTGAATATAAGTATTTTACTTGTTATGGATAGTTGCTCCACTCATACTCATTCAACCACAATTGGATGGCCAAAACACACATCCTATATTGCTGTATCTATATCAGCAAAAAAATATAGTTAATCCAATCATAAATATGGTTGTACCACTCATTCATTTCTATCAGTGAAAATCTATGCTCCCTAAGGATTTAGGAAAAATTTCCTAATACATAGTAGGAAAATTGACCGATATTTTTTACAGTGTACATTTAGCCATCAAATTTCTTTCCGTGTACTAAAATAATACAATACTAAAAATGAATTGAAAATGTACTGAATAAACTTGTCAAGATGATATGTTACGTGTAAGAAACCTTGATGAAAAAGCAACATCAGTTCATAATCCATTTAATTATTATTTTGTGTGATTATTAGTCAAAAATGACTAATTAACAGCTGAATTTCATTTTTTACATTTTTTACAATGTTCTACACGTAAGATGTTTTGGATAATATTAAAATGTGCTATAAGAAATAAAAAGTGATGTATTTTGATAAAAATGACTTATTAGAGTAAAAATATGAGTTGGTATCTGTGACTTTTAGGGGGTATGACACGCATGAACATAATATGAACTCAGTTGATCATAACCAGTAACTTCGTCCAAAAACAAAAATTTGAAACATAACAGAGCATGTGGTGGCGAATAGTCTCTGGTTTAATTCTTCAAGCATTGCCGACTCTCTCACATGCGGCGATACTCTATTGGCAACTACAACTTTTACTGCACCATAAATATTTCGCAGACTGGAATCGTCTCGCTGCGCAATAGCAGCCACAGCCCCCTTTCTATAGAATGCAGTATACCTATCGACTCGTGCATATATGTGTACACCAGTATAAAATAGTAATGTGTTCTACACATATTCACATACGTTGCTTGTACAAATTCCCCGGCAAATTGCAGGGTGAACACTAACCTCTCCCGTTCGAATATTTATGGAGAAATTATGTTTCGCGAAGATTATGGATTCAAATAAATGAGACGTAGGGGGGACCGATCCCTCGAAAATTTCTATATACATTATTTTCCACCTTAAGGTAGTTTTCATCTACGAAAATTAGACCTCAGGCAAAAATAGATAATTTTGCTTTCAAGAATAGCAATATTATTATTGAAGGTCTATTTTGGAAGAGAAAAGATTAATTTCCATGAAAAAAATTTGAAATACAGAAAAATAATTTTATTAATAAATTTTATTTTTGCCAAACTTTTTTTCTTATCGCTTCTTACCAAATTTTAAAAAATTGTGCGATTCTAATAAATCATGAATCATTTTTGCAGAGAAAATATTTCCCACCACTTCACCGTTTCTGATTTTTAAAAATAAATTCTTTAATGGCTGAAATCATTAAAAAAACACTTTCCAAAATAAAATTTATATAAACAAATTGCTGAATTCGATAATAATTTATTGATTTTCGAAAATTGGAAATGGTTAAGTTGTAGGGAATCTTTTTCGTGAAAAAGCGATTTGTAATTTATTAAAAAAGCATAATTTTTTAAAAGTTTGGTATGAAGCGATAAGAAAAAAAGTTGGGGCAAAAATAAAATTTATTAATAAAATTATTTTTCTGTATTTCAAATTTCTTTCATGGAAATTAATCTTTTTTCTTCCAAAATAGCCCTTTAATAATAATATTGCTATTCTTGAAAGGCAAAATCATCTATTTTTGCCTGAGGTCTAATTTTCGTGGATGAAAACTACCTTCAGTGTTATTTATCATATTACTTTTTTACCAATATCGTCTGTAAACTGGATCGCGTAATTCAGTTCCATTTAAGTACTTTCCCAAGAATCATAGAAGGTATATGTCAGGTGAATATTGAACAAATGTCGATTGAAAGTTTTTAGAATGAATTTTGAACTAATGTTCACTTAGAAAAGCTCCAGTAAAATATAAAGTGTTCTTTTTTACATTTTTCCATTGGATTATAAAACTTTATGGTGCCTAAGGGGAAAACTGTGGATTACTTTAGATTCAACTTCGGCTAACTTAACAAGTGAGGGGTTGTGATATCAATTGGAGTCATGCTTAGCAAGTCAATTTTTTACGATAACTGAAAAATTTCGAATCAAGTTAATGTCATGGAAGAACAAATTCAACGAGAATGTGAATAATATAATATAAATATATAAACATAAATTAAAGAATGTAATTGAGGGACAGATAATCCACCAATTATTTTAAGGAAAAATATTTATTTCATTTTCAAATTCTGTTTGTAATTTGACTTTTATTAAATCGTGTAGATATTTTTAAAACTGTTACTATCGTGAATAAAATCATAAATTATTTATTTGGTATTAGTTTTTTCCACTTTACCTTTAAAGAAAAGTAGCTTATTCAAATTTTTGAAAAATCTGGTAGAAATTCAATTTCCTATAGTCTTTGAAACAAGACCTGGCGACTTATGAAGCTTGATAAATAGCGGATTCAACATCAGAGAGGAGCAGCCCTCGGATAAATAAATGGAACATTTACCAGCCGTTCCCGAACCCTTCGATGTAAAAAAATATTGAGAATTCCAGTTTTTTTAGGGTAGCATAGGTTTGGCAAAGATTATTATCCCAGATCATACCAAAGTTATTTCATCTTCTGAAATGAGTCTTGTCTCCTTATCTGACATTTCCACCTTCAAAACAAACGAATTATTGCACTTGCATATGGTCGAAGATATAATTTAATTTAAGGCAAAAATTGATTTGGGCAAATTTTCATTTGGTTTGAAGATAGTTTGTTTGAATCAAATAAATTTTATTTAATTAAAATAAATCCTTTTTTTTAATTATATAAAGTCTTTTAAACAAATAATTTCTTTTGATACAATATCAAATCTATTTTCTGAGTGAGCGTTTTTTAATAGACGCATTTTTATGCTAAATTTTTTTGGTTATGTCGTGACGTTTACTTCGGTTTATTTTTGACATTTTATCTCGTTAATGCCTACCATTTAATCATGGAAAAATATACGCTTCAAAAACGTTTACAAATTGTCTACATTTTTTATCAAAGTTCGGGTTCGGTTGACACAACTTTAAGTTTTTCTTCGGGGTTATGGGAAATTGTATTCAGCGCATTCACTCGCGTAAATATTTCCGTCGGGGACATTTGAATGATGTTGTGTTCCATAATTAATGGTATCGATTATACTCCCATATGAAATAAAGATCAGCTCAATATCTTATATACAAGTCTTTATTTTTAAAAAAACGCGTCGCTCCTATTGAATAACCGTATAACTGTGTAATATCTATACACTTAGGATCTCTATATTTGCATTATTATTATCACGTAAAAATGTTATTTAAACGCATAAAAAATAATGAGAATTGGATAAGAGTATTAAATTTTAGACCCACTTTGAAATTGCTTGAAAACTTAACTTCTCTGAATCTATAAAACTTACCTTCTTATCAGTTTATACGTATTTGAAGCATACGAGAAACTATTATACTTATGAAAGTTTCCTTTTGAAATTTTTATCATTTTAAGTTTACTTAAAAATGTCTTTTCATCTACAGAAATATTTATTTCCCCTGTTGATTTTTAAAAACTATAAAGTTAACAGCAAAGAACGAAAAGACCAATTGAATTAAAAATCGTATTCGAGAAAAAAGCGTTAATTGAGACAAATTTTGGAAACGCTTGTAAAAACGTCACAGTTGACGTCACGTCCATTGACTCGAGGGAAAATGCTTCGGGACGTGAGCCACTCTACGAAAAATTCAGCAGAACCTAATAAGATACCACGTTTTTTGATGAAAAAAGTTTTCGGCCTTTTTCAATTGAAATGCACTTAACGGTTCTTTTACTTTGGACGGCAGAAATGAAGAGAGCATCTCAGGGAAGAAACTGATTTAACTGAAGTTAGTGGGCGTTATGTATTTATAAAATGGCCTTAAAAAACGGTTTTGTGTTCAACCATAATAACCACGCAATCGATACGATAAAAAGCCCCCTAAGTTTTACCGTTCGCGGTGTAAGTTCTCCAGGTCGTACAATAAAACTTTTCTTAAACTTCCAACAGGATTTCATCCCCTCCTTTGGTCTAATATACGAGTACATTGGTCGTAAGTTCTAGAACAAAGTGTTCGAACCTTCACAGAATATAGAATGCCTGGCATTGTATGTAGTTCTGAGTCGAGTAACCCGATGTTCATTCTGGGCCTGTCATTACCCTATGTACAAACAAGGTTACCGTAAATCACCTGCATGATTTATAATAATAGGACTAATTAGTCTACATCCATACGGGTATTTTTCGAAGAGTAGTACTATGCCAAACGAATTTTCAACACTTCTGATAAAGAGCATTTCTGCCTATACACTTAACTAATTGCAAGCAGTTAACAAATTATATTACGTTATGGGAAATTGTAGGTATTCTGGAAACTCGAGAACAGTCGTAAATTGTCGTTTGCTAACTCCCTATTTCCAGCACTCTCCATTAAGAGTTTAACCTTTAGGGTTACAAAAGTAGCAAAGTTTTTGCAACTGGCTTTACTCTCTAAATCTGAATCAGCTAAATTTTACTAATGAATTAGCGGAAAGTTTTCCACCTACCATAAGTGAACATTTTTACTAAAGTTCAGACATGAATCATTAATTAAAGAATGGTCAAAAACCATTTGTTTCAATAGTATACTCTATAATAATTACAAAGATTATAGTAAAATTATTACGATACTATATACAATTTATCAATAATATATCCAAATACCTGTAGTTTTAAAATCCTTCAACATTTGCACAAACATCACAACTAATTATTTGTAAAATTTTGTCACAGAAATTTCAAAATTGATTCATAAATTTTATCACATTTTAGTCAAAATTGTAGATAAGGGGCCGTTCACATAATACGTCACGCGATTTTTAGCTATTTCCCCCCCCCCCCCGGCCCCCATGTCACACATGGTCGCAAACCTCAGCCCCCCCCTTTCGATGTCACGTCACACCTCTTAATTTTATAAAACATTTTTCGTTAACGCGTACAAAATCCAGTAAAAAAAGAAGCTATTAATTATTATTGTAGATAATCTTTTCAGAACTTTTTTTCAAATTTCATGGGTACACATTTAATTTTATAAATTGAAAAATTTATTTATTATTATTATAGAGTTCACAATTGAAACAAATGTTTCTTGATCTGAAGAGGATGACGTAATGTCATCGAACAAATGTCAACGAATGTCGTGTATTTTCTTCTCTAAATTTAACAAATTTTATTTTTGCCAAACTTTTTTTCTTATCGCTTCATACCAAATTTTACAAAATTATGCGATTCTAATAAATCACGACTCATTTTTTCCCAGTTTTTGGAAATGATTTCTTTAATAGCTGAAACCATTAAAAATCAATTTTCCAAAATAATATTCTTATAAACAAATTGCTGAATTTGGTAAAAATTTACTCATTTGAGAAAATTGGAAACGGTCAAATTCCTGAAAAAATGATCTGTGATTTATTAGAATCGCATCATTTTTTAAAATTTGGTATTAAGCGATAAGAACAAAAGTTCAGGTAAAAATAAAATTTGTTAAATGCATTATTTTTTTATATCTCAAATTTTTTTCTTGGAAAATAATCTCTTTTCTTTCAATTGATTCCTTCAATAATAATATTGCTATTCTTGATAGTAAAATTATCTATTTCTGCCTGAGGTTTAATTTTCGCGGACGAACTACCCTAAAAGAAAATAAACTTGATGAACATCTATTTGGTCTGAGGTTGATCATTCTCCATTCTTTAATGAAGAAAATTATTCATTAATTTTTAGTTGCAATCCTCACTCACAATTCAAAGAACACAGGTGCTAAATATAGGCGGAGTTAATTCTTGCTACTATTATTTATTAAAATCAGAAAGTAATAATTTTATTATATTTTCATTTATTAAATTAACTTCTTCCTTTAATTTTAATTAACTTTGTAACTCACATGCAGCTTTATAACATCACAATTTACCAGATGATTATTACGTACTTCATTCTTCACCTCTTTTAATTAAAAGCTAATTTAATACTGATCTCCTGCTCTCTTTAAGAAAGAGTGACTTCAACGGTTAGAATTTAACTTCGGAGAACTTCAAATTTAAACTAAAGAACTTTTCCAGCCCCCGTCCAAAGTATCCGCTTTTAAAGTGCAGGAAGTAGAATTTTAGTTAATTGAATAGATTGCTTTATATTCTAAAGTAAAAAAAAAAGTGAAATGATGCATAAAACTTTTTACATTTTTTTTTAATGTTTGGATATGATGATACTTTAAATGAAAAGACTTTAATTACACTTCACTTTTAATTTATATTAACGTGAGTTGATTTTATTAACACCACGGAGAAAAATAGTTGAAGTAATTTTACTCAACTCTGTCGATTAAACTTAGGACATAAAGACATTTGAACATTTATTAAATCCTAGTCGGGTAAAAGGAATTTGATAAATACCTAATTCACCCAAAATGAATAACAATAAGCGTTACATAGGGAATAGTAAGGAGTTGAGTAAAACGTTTTCGACGACAGGGCATCAAGACGTGTCAGTGAGTTAACATGAAATGCATAAGTATATCACCGACGCTTGAGGAGCTTTAAACCGCAGTTGAGTAAAATGAGCATCGGGCAAATTTATTTCAACTGGCAATGGTATGGTTCTCTTAAATAAAAAAAAATTCTTACCTCGAGCCTCCCATTAGTCATCCTGTACATACATAAACAACATACAAATACATTCACACCATTCAGTCATAGCCAATCATATTTTAAATCACAAATACACTTAAGCATATAACCTTACATATGTAAACCTAATAACTACACTTATATATAGTACGATATTAGTCCAAACAACAGTGAATTTGTTAGGACATTATTTATTTCAAAAAACGGACTGCGCCATCAGAAGAAAGGTTGGTCATAGAGTAATTGTGTCATGTTTTGGACAACGAAATACGATTTATAAATTTTTTATTAACATTCAAGACCAAAAAATGGCACTTTGTTAGTTTTTTGTTTATAACATTGAATGTAATTATCAAATCTTAATGACATCAATTAAAAAGTTATAGACAATTGAATTGCAAAGAAAATAAGCCGTCACTTGACCTGATTGGATAATTAGAAGCGGAGAAAATTCGGAAAAACCGGGAAATTCAGCTTTTGTTAAAAAAATTAATATCTCAATTAATTTTTAACTTTTTAGGTTGAGGTTTGGTGGAAAAGTAGCAGACTTTATGCTCTTCAAATGTATTAAAAACGAACACTTTAAGATAATACGTTTCCGCGCTATTGACACATTAATTTATTTAATGCCTTAATTGTAAAATGTCTGCTTGCCGCAGAGGTGGTCCGATTTTTATTTTGAAAGCGGCTTTTAAAAATATAAATCAAGCATAACAGAACCTCAATCTTAGTTTTTCGCTAATATGTTGCAAAGGTTATTAAAAAAAGGCCCAAACATGACTCCAAACGCCTGAACGCAGCAAAGTGACAGTGGTGGGGGGAAATTTGACAATTAATTACATTAAATAAATTAAAGTGTCAGTAGCGCGGAAAGGTATTATCTTAAGTGTCCGTTTTTTATACATTTGAAGAGCATAAAAAGTCCTAACAAATTCCATGTTGCTTGGACTATATGCTTCCGTCGAATCACGCACACGCTCGCTTGCAATGCTGAGACATAAAATTTGGAACTTTCTTATATAGTGACTGCAAGGGTTATTCAGAGCTTGTGGACCAGTGTCGTGAATAGATTTCTTGAGCCTCACTCAAGTAAAAATGAATCAACTTTTTTCATAAATTATTCATAAAACATTTTTAAAAATTAATATAATTAATCAATTATTATAACTATGATTATTGATATACATATAATATAATTATTAAATTATATTTAGCATACATTTTGATTATAACTACGTATGAAGTTTAATGAAACTAAATTTTCAAACGTATATTAAAAAATTGCATTATTATTGTCACGTCCCGTGACGTATTTGAATGTATATAATACACACAGGCTGGATTGAGTTAAGAAATCTATGAGAAAATCGATAAAGGGAAATAGGGAGTAGGGGAAGTAGGGAGCAGTATAGGGCCCCTTCTCCTCTAAGAAGATATGACTACGTCACGATTTTCGCTGACCGTCAATTTGTATGAAAAAATATAAAAGAGGCCCACACCAAGAGAAAGCAGTCAGTAAATTCTTCGTCTAGTTCTCCACTTAAATTTTCCTTCGGATTTATCACCGGTCTCACGACAATAGTCTAGTGCGGCATTTCAATTTAACTTCGAAAATCTCTGAGTTTCAGATTAATAAAATTCGACCGGGACAATTTAAAATCAAAGTTCGGGAGTCGTAAAAGTCATCGTGGACTTGTATAGATCTTTGTAAAGATCTTCGAACAGTGTCATAAATTTAGATCACCGCCTTTACGGAATATACCTGTGCGGCCTATAACTCCGTCTCTCTCACACACTTCGACTACACCTGTGGGGATCCTGTACTTACAACTCGCCACCGTGTGGATTAAACCTCAACGCAACTAACGAATCATAAAGGTACCGAACCTCTCTCTCTCCTTATTTTCTGTCTCTCTCTCACCCATGTACCAACCAGCCTGTGCCTACAGTTATATGAGAATTGTTCTAATTAATGTGTGTATTGACCACTTAATCAATTAAATAAATTTAATTTGTATTATTTGTAATCTTTGTTCTTTTATTTTCTGTGTTGTATATTTTCAAAATATGGATTTTACAATTGCGAATTCAAAATTATTATTGTGCCTAAGAAATTTATGTGAAGTCAAAATTCTGTGTAGATTTTTAAAATTTTATGTAATACACTTATCAAGACTTTTGATGTTTAAATTTTCATGAAAACAATTTAATTTAATAAACTTAAGTGAAAAAGAAAGATGTAGTTATAAATGAATTAAGAACAAATTATGAATCAAGAATTTATTAAATTTACAGACGAATGTTTAAAATCACTGGTTTATAAGTATGTTGAATCCACTATTAAGTAAGTGGTTCATTAAGCACTAGATAAAACAGTGGCTATTCCACTATTTTGTATTTAGAGAGTACTAAAATAATATTCAAATATTGTTGATGTTCTTAGTTGGCTTTAGGGTCCAGGAAAAAATGTAACTCAAAGCTTCATATTTTCAAACGTTTCGACTCAGATTGGAGTCCTCATCAGTGAGAATTTATTTCTATAAAAAATACAAAGGAAGAGACTTAAAAAAATTGCACGTGTGACCGATGAACATTGTAATAAAAAATGTTATAAAGAATTGCGAGTGTAAAATATAAAATTGGTCTAAATAACTAAATTTGCAAAAAAAAGTAAAACTATAACAAACCAAAAAATTTCTGTAAAAATACTAGGAGGAGAACATTAAAAGAATTACACGTGTGACGGATAAACATTGTGGAAAAATGATATAAATGAATTATAAATGTGAAAGTGTAAAATTAATCTAAATAACTAAATTTGCAAAAAAAAACTGAAAAATGTAACCAAAAAAAATTTTTTCTATAAAAATACGAAGTGAAGAAACTTAAAGTTTAAGCGTGTGACGGGTAAACATTGTGGTAAAAACGGTTTAAATGAATTGAACATGTGGAAATATAAAATTGGTCTAAATAACCAAATTTACAAGAAAATAAAACTTAGCAAAGATTTTTTGAGTAAAAATTACTAAGGGGAGGAACTTAAAAAATATAGAACGTGTGACGGATAAAAATTGTGGTAAAAGCCGATATAAACGAATTGTACATGTGATATACTATAAGAAATTGTTCTAAAACTAAATTTACAAAAAATATTAAAAACTGTGCAAGAAAATGTTTTCTAACAGAATCCAAAAAAAAAATTGCACTTGTGACGGATAACCAATGTAAAAAACCAATATAAATCTATTGCACATGTAAAAACTGTAAAACTGTAAAAATTGTTCTTAAAAACTAAATTCAATGAAATAAAAATAAGGAGAAAAATCTAACAAAATTGTGAACTATCAAAATAAAATAAGTCTGACAAAATTGTGAAATATCAAAATAAAATATCACGAAAACTAACCTGTTATTTGTTTAAGTAAAAAACGATATTAATGAATTGTACATGTGATATACTATAATGTTGGTCTAAACTAAAAATTTCCAAAAAAAATAAACACTGTACAAAAACTTTTTTCTTATAAACATACAAAGAGAAGAGACTTAAAAAATTGCACGTGTGACGGATAAAAACTTGTGGAAAACGATATAAATATCACCAAAAAAAAACACAAGAACTGACCTGTTATATGATTAAGTAGACCGACATTGTTGGTGAAAAAATAATTGGAGTGACACAATCACAAATATCCTTTTTTTCTTTCTTTTATTGCGTCGCGAACAAGGTGACCACATAATTTTTGTGAAAGTAAACCTATCCCTACGGATTTTTCTTCAAAACAGAGTAAACTGTAATTGTATTTTGTATGTTTTTAATTGATTTTGATTATTAAATATAATAACGTGAAACATCAGTATGTTAAAAATTCAACACGTTTTTGAAATGAAAAAATGTTCTTGCGTGAATAGATGTAGCTGGTGGAATAAATCCTGCGACTCACGGTTTACTGAACTCTCGAGTGAAGCCTAGAGTATAATAAACAGAAGGCTCTACTATTTTTGTGATTGAATAAAAGATTGGTTTTTTATAATTATACTACGAATAATAATATAGATTTTTAGAAATCCTTAATGCAAGCTTGCATACTTTACTCTGCACTTCTGAATTTTACTCAACTATGATTCATTTTTGAACATTTAATATATCAAAAATAATTACAGTGATACTAAATAACTTCTAACTTATCCTTATGTTCCAAATTTGATCGGAAGTTGAGTAAAATTACTTCAACTATTTTTCTCCGTGCAGTATATTTTGAAATGAAATGTGGTTTTTCAAATTATCTATTTCTTTATTTAGAAATTATTTCTCAAAATAGAGGATAAAGTATTCACTTACGAAGGTCTAACTATTTAATCTGACTTGAAACCCTCAAACATGCTGGTGAAATATACGTCAACGGCTACGTCAGTTGTAAATCTACCCATTATGTTCAAGTGTCGCAACTTTAAGCATCAGTTTGTCTTGCATCATCAGTTACCAAACTAGATAGAAGCAAAACGGAATTTTGACCACGAATGGTATTTTGCCACTTGAGATTCAACCTGTACATGTATTTCAAAGAAACTTTGTTTCACTGCACTTGAGTATTAATTTCTAAATATCACAGGTAGTTTTGCCCGCAAGGAATAAGCAGTTGCAATATATACTGAACTTGGAGGCAGCGATTTAAATATTTTCCACGGATTTAATTCATGAATAAATTTCCAGTTTGTTACTTACGAAAAATGTGTTGAAAATTCTAGTCTTTTTTAATTTAACTTTTTAATCGCTTCAGATATTAAATTAGATTTTTTAATTAAAAACGAGCTGTCTCGATAGAAATATAATATAACCGAATTAGAGAGATTTATTTCATCAATACTCGTCGCTCAATATATCAACGGATTGCAAAACTTTGATAAAGAAAATGGAATTTGGCGTAGGAATTATGATGTGGGGATGAGTTGGAAGGTTGACAAGTATTATTCCTTGTCAATGGCTAAGGCCCTAAGATTTATTTCACAAAGATATTTTTCTTTCAGAAATAAAAAAATCACATAACTTATAAGCATTACAAAGGCTGACTTAACATTGACCACTTTCACTTGAAAGCCAAGTGGGTCAGAATTTAATTATTATAAAGTAGTAATAAATCTAATTATACTTGTAAAATCGGCACAAGTGGATAATTGAATTATTATGATATTCATGGCCTCTTCGTTTGGATGGAAAAAAAAAAATTCTGTAAACTTTACTGAATTACTTTTTTCCATGTAGCCCTGATATTTCAGAAATAAAAGATTTATCATCCTTTACAAAGAGAGAGGTTTTTTAATTTATCTTATTAATGTAACGTATCCTTCTTCATTGGGTTATATACGTAATATATAAGGTTATTGGATGAGACAAAGTTTTTAAAATTAATACCAAACTTTTTACAGTCATTTGGTAAAGGAAAGAGATTACAAAAATTAAAAATTTATCAATGCAATGCATTTATTAATGCAAAATATAACTTTCGGTAATTAATTGTTTAATTTTTGACGAAAAACTGTCACGAAAATCTATTAGACTGCTTTTATTTCGTTAACCAGAATTGTACCATTTTCAATCAAAAGTTCATTTTTTATATTGAGGCATTAAAGCTTGGGAATGGAATGTAAAAAATTTCTAGAGAGGTCATGAATACTAAATATTAATAGCAGGAGAGTTTCGTTAATGTCAAGTGCTTATGGAGTTCTGATCGCATACGCAGTTTATTTCTTCAAATTCTCCATTACCTAAATAGAAATGGACTCAATCTGGAGTTTTTTGCAAATTACTTTCTACATCACAAATGATGTCCATTATCCATTGGAACATGTGACGAAATGTGTGATGTATTTATCAGTATATTCAAAAGCAATTAATTTAAATTTCAAAGCTTGAAAAGTCTCAGATCAGGTATCGTTGATCACATTTTTAAATTCCTTCATTTCACTCCACCTTGTCGAGTATTTTGTCTTTTTTTCACCTTAACTTCTTTCAACACGGACTTAGTACCTTCTATATTTCTTGTGGAATTCCTTTCGTACCGTTCTTTAGTATTCGCGAATGAATTTCATTCTGGTTTTATTACACTGTTAAAAAAAAATGAAGTTAACGTTACTCGGAATAGATTCTATAAAAGTTACAATTCTCAGAATTAAAAAGGTTTCTTCACGTGGAATAAAAAAAAGGAATTTTAGATCGAAAATACTCTTTTTTTTCTGAATTGACTCATGTCTACTCCAGAAGGCAAAAGTCAACTCTGAAGTTCCGACCCTATAAAAGTATATTATTGAATTGCATCAAAAGAAATTCGCCTGCAAAATGTATACTAAACATTTTTTTCAAAAGCAACTCCTTACATTTTTTAAACTTTTTCGGTAAATTACCATGTTTTCTAACTTATTAAGGGGGTCTCCTTATCCAGAACCTTCGAAAAAGGCACTTTTTCCCAATTTTCTTTGAAGCAGAAAATAAAAGCACTGGTCAAAGATTTTTCGCATATATTTAGGTACATATTTGAACTTGTTAAAAAAAAATTTTCATTTGAAAACAAGAAAAAATCTCGGACTTATCGAATATCCAGCGCAGCGTCTCACCACGGACAATTAATTTTGCGTGCATGATATTGTCCAAAGTTTTCATCTGAAACCCATATATATTTGTTTTTTTTTATTCAGAAAGGTCTTCCGCTTATAGTGAACCTAAAAAATTGTAAAAAAATTTTTTTTATCGATCTTTTGAGTTACTTTCCAGAAAAATCAAATTTTTTACCGTTTTTTTTTATTAAAATGCGTTATTTATAATGAAAATAAATACTGTATCATGAAAACTAAAGGTTCAATATATGCGTATTTTAATTGCCTACAAATAAAAGAAAAGTTTATAAGAATAGCTTCAATGGTTCTTTTTTAATCGCGCACGCAATTTTGAAAAATGTGGTTTCGAGAAAACGCGCTATATAAAGTTTTCAGACCTACCTTTCACTCGCTCCGCGCAAGCCACTGCTCGGAACTCTACCATTAAAACTATTCCGAAATGAAGTGTAGAATTTTGTGACAATATTCTCTGATAATATTACTATCGATTAAAACAAACAAACAAAAATCGATTTTTTGAAGGTTCTGGATAAGGAGACCCCCTTAAGGTAGTTGATCTACGAATATTAGACCTCAGGCAAAAATAGATAATGTTGCTTTCAAGAATAGCAATATTATTATTGAAGGGCTATTTTGGAAGAGAATAGTATATTATGTGCCTGGGCGCTTAATGAGGGATATTACGCGACGAGCGACAATGCTCGCAGGAGATCGAAGCCAAGGCGTAGCTGAGGCAAAGCCGAGACGAAGCCGAGACAAAGCCGAGACGAAGCCGAGGCGCGATCAGTCCTGCAAGCATTTTAAGCAAGTCTCGTAATTACCCGAATTGTGCGCATTGGCATATATTCTATTTTATGTGACTTTGGTGCGTATACGAGTTTTTATGCGTGCACTCGAATCTAATCTAGTATTCATCATGATTCTCGTCCATTGCACTTGATATTTCGCGACTAGTTCCAGTCATTTTGATTTTCTCGATCTTGTGAAGTAGTAGCGTATTGTAATAGAGCATGCGCAGTTCAAATGTACAAGGCTTTGTCAGTACGGTGTCAACGTTGTGCGAAGAAGAAGAAGAAGAATAAGAAGATTACGCTCCGCTGTATGGTATGGTATGCGATTTTAATGAATTACAAATCACTTTTTCAAGAAAAATATTCCCTACAACTTAACCATTTCCAATTTTCGAAAATGAATAAATTATTATCAAATTCAGCAATTTGTTTATAAAAATTTCATTTTGGTAAATGTTCTTTTAATGGTTTCAGCCATTAAAGAATTTATTTTTAAAAATCAGAAACGGTGAAGTTGTTGGAAATCTTTTCTCTGAAAAAAATGATTCATGATTTATTAGAATCGCATAATTTTTTAAAATTTGGTAAGAAGTGACAAGAAGGAATGTGGGGTCAAAAATAAAATTTATTAATAAAATTATTTTTCTGTGTTAAAAATTTTTTCATGTAAAATAATATTTTCTCTTTCAAAATAGCCCTTCAATAATAATATTGCTATTCTTGAAAGGAAAATTATTTATTTTTGCCTGAGGACTTATTTTCGTGGATGACAACTACCTTAAGAAGATTTTCATATACAGGGTTTTCTACTTAGAGTTTTCATTTTGAATAGCCCGCTATTTTGGCAGCTGTCACAATAAGAGGTGTCATGTTTGAATAAATATGTGCTCAAAAGTTCGTCAAAAGAAATTTCCAAAAAAAACGAAAAAAATTGCCATCGCACGGGATGACCCCCTTAAAGACAATCATCTTCCTTAGATAATGAAGGAAAATTTCCATTACAAATTTTTGTTCCTTGGCAAGAGTCGAAGGTTATTTATATCAGTAGAAGTGATTCCGTTCTTCTTAGGAGTTCTGTGGTCAAAAGATTACCCTTCTTCTTTCCCTTTATGATACCAACATCGATTCCCTTTCCCAAGTGTCCTATTCTCGTAAGATTGCCAACTGCTGCTCGAGTCCTGCCTTATCCAATTATCCATCTTGTACAATATCCTAGTAGACGAAGATTGCGTCACGAAAGCCAAGGAATCTTAAGTTTAGTTCTCAACAATTACAAAATCCTTCTGCTCCAAGTATAAGCTTACAGTTAATTTAGAGAAACACCTGTATGAACTGCTATCCTTATGTTTCAACATTCATGTTCAAGATAATTTCGCTATATGTTTATGTATATACTGATATAAATTAATCATAAAATTAAAAAGAAACATTTTAAATATTTAAAAATCATCTTCGAAATCCTACGTCTTACATGTGACATCTCACACTCAATTGTATTTCAAATTCACTACATTTATTACCACATACTAAAATATTAATGTCATTCATGAATTGAAAAGAATACGGCAGGAGGTTAAAGGAGAATATTTACATACGTCTTTGACGTTGGCAAGTGATCATCTGTAGGGAATAACCAGAACCAAGAAAACGGTTAAGAAAATAACTTTTTTAAAGGGAGGAATCCCGTGTAGCGAATCTAAAAAATCGATTTTTTTTCATCCCCAAAAAAATCCCCAGCACTTATTATTTTTCAGAAAATTGAAAACTATTATACAAATTTATAATAAGATCTGTAATAAAAATTTCAATTTATAATAAAGAATGATTTGAAAATATTAATGAAAAATAATGTCGACATTTAAAGTTTATATGGAAATTCATACTAATATGAATATTTCACAGTAAAAGGATAGCAATTAAAACGACAATCATTTAACTGTTAAAGAATTTCCTCTCATGCAAGTTTTGAATAGAAAATCCTTTAATGGTGAAGGGAATTGTTTGACAGTCAATAGTCTCTTTTTAGAGTTTTGAATCTACGGAATGCACACAAAAAATAACTCGTGTACGAAACGATTCATCTTGAAAATTGCCATGAAAAAAATCATGTATCTAAGTATGAATTTAATTGAGATAAATTGCAATTTTCAAATCGCATGAGTACAAATGAAAAACTAATGAACTAATGAGATAAGGATTAAATAATAGGATACATTATTGAAAATAGATGAAAAATTAAAAATGGGCTTATTCAACAAAATACACAAATTTAAATGCTTGGAATAATCAAGATTTTCAAGTGTGAAAAATAGGTCGTGCTTGGGCTCGGATTTTGGAGCTTAAAGTATCACTTCCAATTTCTAATAAAACTTCACAATATTCCATCTAATCTACATTTTTATCCTTTCTTGACCTTATTCGCTGAGGGATGAAAGAAAAAAGCAGTAGGAATCTCGGCTTAAAAGTTGAAAAACATTTTTCTAGTAGTTCATCAAACAATACCATCGGGATGAATTAATTTTCGGAACAAATTTTCAAAAATAATTATATTAAATTAGCAAATAATTTAACTAGTCTCTTTCTTTCGATTTTTCTAAGATTTTAATTAATGACTGCTCTCTAAATTTGATTGAAGATTGAATTTTAATCAGCGTTTCGGTGATTCAGATTTGCATTAATTACATTTACTGAAAATCAGCTTAAATCAACTAAATGTATAGCTTTATCTCAGTTACTGATTAGAAATTAAGAAAGTACCCCATCCATAACCTGTACTTTTGTGAGTCACTTGCATTAAATTAATCAATTAAGGAGGTTAATTACATTTCTGATTCAAAAGGGCCTAAAAACTGCAAAAAAAATAAGTCTTCTGATGATAAAATTAAAAGTGTATTTTGAAAATAGACTATACTATCTATTTAATATTTTTTTTAAATGGATACAATCATTCCTTGCAGAAAATGGTACCCGAACATAATTAGTTTTTCAGTTTTCTTAAAAAATGGCAAGTTTTTACTTTTTGCGTGAGATTTTAACATAGAGCGCAGGCCTGAAGCTGTTTCATTTTTATATTATCTTATCAATTACTACTTAAATATTAATATTAAGATTATTGTTTATAAATTATTCGTAAAATCAAATTTTTTAGTCGCTCTATATAAATGATTTACTTATTTTTATAAAAATTGACGATTTAAAAATATATTCTAAATTTGTGTAGAGCCGTATAATAATTTTAGATCCATTTTAGGTGATTAATTTTCCATAGTTTCAATATTATAGACTGTAACATATTAAGAATTGGTCGTGTTTCAAGCCTGCACTCTATATTAAAATCTCACTCAAAAAGTAAAAAATAGCCGCTTTTTTAAGTAAGGGGCCATCCATATACCACGTTGACAATTTTTCACCACTTTTTGACACCCCCCCCCCCCTCACCCCACTCTATCGACATGGATATATTTTATGAAAATTTGGATATTATTGGTCTTCAAAAGTAACGAGGCCAAAAGGAGGAATGAATTGGCTGAAAATTCGGATTTACTTGAGAACATGAGCTTAAACAAGGTTTGAAGTCCAAACAAAAAGTCGTCAAAATATTCTTAGTTTTTCATGTTCTCCTGAAAAAAGATCGCTGGAATGAAGAATTGGAAGAGGAAAATGGAAAGTGAATACTATTTTAAACATGCTTAAACGTTTTTATTCTTTAAAGTTTGTTATAGCGATTTGATATCTTTGAACATATCTGTGGAAATATTTGGAATTGTAAAATGAATATAAATAATACTTTGTCTTATTTAAGTATATTTTCAGCAGATTTAAGGGAACATGTGTCGACGTGGATTCTATCCCGACCCCCCAGTCACCCACGTGGACAAGCGTGGAATTTTTCCATGACCCCCCCCCCCCCCCTAAACTGTCCACGTGGTATATGGATTGCCACTAAACTGCAAAACTAACTATGTACAGGTACCAATTTTTTGCTAGAAATAGTTGTACCAATTTTTTTTACTTCAAAATATTAAATGGATCAGTGGTATAGTCTATTTTCAAAATTACATTTTTTCGCAGTTTTAAGGCCTACTTTATTAGAAAATTGACACATCTCCTTTACATTCATGAATTCTAAAAATATTATATAGTATCGTCTGAATTTTAAGGATTTCCGCATACTTCTTTACATAATCGAACAGGTGTGAGGCGAGATTCAAGAAGAGATGAATTGCCAATAAAACCATGTGGAAAATAAAAGTCACGTGCAATATTAACGCCGTAGCATAAAACGGCAACCTGGGCCGGAACATTACAGACTCAAACCCACAGCAATTCATTGTCGGTCGGCAAAGTAGTTTTCGATATCATCCGATAAATTTAAATACCCCGACCATCCTCTTGAGCCACACCCGCACACTTGCGCGACGACAGGAAATCGTTAAGGATGCTGGAGAGGCGGCAAAGCAATAGGGAGAACATTTTCAAAAATCAAATACACATGCCTAAAGTCATAAAAGTTTATAACACAGGTCTACATAGTTTTGTCATGGAGTAGCTGAGGTACATTCCCGAAGTAATTTTTGGCGTAGAAACCGAATCCGGGCTCAGAATTGCTCCATCACGTGAAGTTTTCGAGTAATCCTAACCTAAAAGTGCGAAAAACACGGTTCTTCGCTATATTTGAGCATCGATAACTTCGCGAATTTTTACTACTTTCTAAATATGAGAAAGCCATCAAAAAGAGCCACTTTACAGCTTTCCATTACACTATTTAAATGTATTATTATAATTTTTCTAACCGGATATATCGCCGATTGAAAAAAACAGTTTGTAGGTTTCGCAATGACCGATATATGGCGGGAAAAAATGATAGGACGTCAAATTTGTTTTTTCATTCATATTTCTGATGAACGAGGCATAATATGAACAATCGATCATTTCACTTCGGAAATGACTATCGATATTTCTATAACAATCACAACCTCATATGTTGTAGACCTGTGTAATCAAAACAAATAACTTTCTAACGGAAGCCTTCTGTACTGGTGCTCAAAATTTCATCACTGGTCACTTCATGATTTCTATACTTTTAAGCTACTTATTCATGAAAATGTTTATAATTTTAACTAGAGTACATTACATTTATTAAATTTGTATATTTTTATTTCAAATAACAGATAAGACATTTCCGTGATCAAATCATTTGTACGGCAGGTGCCAAAAACTAATAAAAAAGAGATTCTGCTTCTAAAAATGGTTTATGTTATTCCCATAAGGGCAAACAAGATCCAATTAACGTCTAATCGATCTGTGTGCTTTTCATCACGATTAATTTCATCGCCTTTGAATCGGAAAAAGCCTGGGAAGTATTTCAGGCGATAAAGGATCTCACCATTAATCAGAGCCATTTATCTAGAGTTCAGGTCACAATACAATACATCATGAGGACTCATGCAAATTATAGAAAAAAACGCAGAACAGGAAATGCCCAAAGGGCAAGAAGAAATTAGACTTTCTTTTTAGGCGCATAATCTCCTCAGAATAGTAAAAATCCAGACACTAATGTTTCCGGGACGTACTTAAGTTATTCATAAGACGTCCAATGTCCCTGTGTGCACTGAGTGTCTTTTGTGACTTCAAAGAGGCTTGGGAATTCACTTCAGAGGTGAACTCGGTAAGTCGAATGCGAAATACAGGATCATGTCTGAGTTGAGGCTTGACAAAAAGAATTGAAACTAGTAGCACACTCGATACTCCATAGTATTCTTAAAGAGCTTCCAGAATTAAGTGATGCTATTTTTTTTTCATTTTAAGCTATATTTTGATTACACAGGTCTGTACAAAAAATGTTGAATTTGTTCTAGAAAAGATAGAAGTCATTTCCAAAGTAGTTTTTCCCGTAGAATCCAAATCCGGCCTCGGAACTGCTCCAGCACGTCACTTTTTTGAGTAATCCTAACCTAAAAGTGAAAAAAACACGGTTTTTCGCTTTATTTGAGCACCCATAACTTCGCGAATTTTTATTATTTTTAAAATCTGAAAAAACCTCCAAAAAGAGCCACTTTTCAGCTTTCCATTTCACTAATTATATGTATGATCTGAACTTTTATAACCAGAGATATCGCCAATTGAAAAAAAAAATTGCTGGTTTCGCAATGAGCAACATACACAGTGTGCCCCAAAAATAACCGAACTTTTTGAATATAGAATAAGATACACATTATATCATCTTTGAAATCTTTGAAATTCAAAATAGGTTCCATTAGACTCAATACAACGTTTGGAACGATGAACCAGCGCATGCATAGATTTTTTTATGTCATTTATAGGAATGTTCTTCAGCACCTCGGTTACGGCTGCTTGAATGGCTAGGATATCATCATAAAATGCTCCTTTCATCTTGGTTTTCAGTTTTGGAAATAGAAAATAGTCACATGGTGATAGATCAGGCGAATACGGAGGGTGGTTGATGAGAGAAATCCGTTTTTTCATAAAAAATTCGTTCACTTTTTTGGTCTTGTGAGGTGGTGCATTTAACTGATGTGGAACAAAACGTGCACAGACCTTTCTTTTACCCAAATCTTCAGTTAAAATTCTCCAAATAGTGTTTTTACTTGTATTCAATTCCTCAGCCAAAATTCTCGTAGTAAAATTTGCATCGATACCAATGATTTCACGGACTTTTTCCACCAATTCAGCACGATTACTAACTTCTGGACGACTTGGCCTTAGGTCGTCATTTAAATCGTCACGACCATTTTTAAATCGTGTAAACCACGTATAAACTTGAGTACGACTCATACAATCATGACCATAAACTTTTTTCATCAATTCATATGTCTCAGCGAATTTTTTTTCAAGTTTAACACAAAATTTTATATTTGCTCTTTGTTCCATTTTTGTTTTGTAACATTAGCACACTTTTTCTTTTATTGAAATGGCTGTAACTTTCATATCTGTCATCGGATTTATATGAATTTAGGTGCGTTTGAAAAAGGATGAATGTATCTTTTTAATGCTGCAAATTTTCAATAGATGGTGCTACATGTTGTATGATTTAAATATAATGTTCGGTTATTTTTGGGACACACTTTGTATGAAGGGACAAACTTATAGGACGTCAAATTTGTTGTTTTATTCTTGTTTCTGCTGAACGAGGCATTACATGGACGACAGATCATTAACGGCAGGTGAGGCTCTACTGTTCACACCCCATAACCTCAAACGCAATAACATCATGCCCACAAAAGGTAGCCCTCTGTTTAAAAAACCCAAGTACGTTGTAACCTGTCGTCAATGATCTGTCGTCCATGTAATGCCTCGTTCAACAGAAACAAGAATAAAAAAACAAATTTGACGTCCTATAAGCTTGTCCCTTCATATGTCGCTCATTGCGAAACCTGCAATTTTTTTTTTCAATTGGCGATATCTCCGGTTAGAAAAATTAAAATAATACATGTAATTAGTGAAATAGAAAGCTGAAAAGTGGCTCTTTTTGTTGGTTTTTTCAGATTTTAAAAATAATAAAAATTCGCGAAATTATGGGTGCTCAAATAAAGCGAAGAACCGTGTTTTTTGCACTTTTAGGTTAGGATTACTCAAAAACCTGACGTGATGGAGCAATTCTGATCCCAGATTCGGTTTCTACGCCAAAAATTACTTCGGAAATGATCTTCAGCTATTCCAGAAGAAAACCATGCAGACCTATGTAATTTATCATAAACAATATGAGAAATACGGGGTTTCCCAATTAGACGTGTCATTTTTAATAGCCCGCTATTTTGGCTTCTGTCATAATAAGCCTAGATAACAATAGTGCGTGGCACGACGCCCGCACGCCATGCGGGTAACGTGTGCACTCGTCTAAAGGCGTGAGAGGCATATCAGTGTGAGGCATATGCGTCGCAGTACGCGATCACTCATATAGGCACGCAAGCTGATCAAATGAGACGCACAGAAAGTTGAGATATATTAAATTTAATAATCTTTGGTCACGTAACTTATTTACCAGTTTTTGCACGGAGCGAAATTTCGGATTTCATTCGAAAAATTCTTGAATATATCAATCACCTACGAATCTGTTTTATTTATTCATAAGAATTTTCCTAAGATCAAAAATTGATCAATCTTTTGCAAAATTCGATTTAAGTGATTAATTTTACTTATCCATTAATAAGATTTTGTGAATTAAAAAATTTTTTGTTCAAAAAGTTTTGAGATTCTTAAACCGGCATTCAAAGGGAATGAATTCTGCTCTTCTCGTTTGCTATACTTCATAGATTTGAAAGAAATGGAATTCATAAGGATTGAAACTTTTTAATATTTATTTCAATTCTGACTGACTTGTTTCATGAGAGTTAATTTTGGAATATGTAAAAATTTAGGACAAGAGATGGACTCTATAATTAAGTTATAATTGATGATGATCGTGTTGAAAGTTCCATGAAATAAGGCAGTCGTATGAAAATATGATTTGAGTTCGAAAAATATTACATGCATAATTACATTTTTCATGTTAAATATGAATAAATTAATTTCGAAAGTTTTATTTCATTCAAAAGGTGTTGCTCATTGATGTAATGTTATAGTTTAATTGATGTTCATTCAATGTGTGTCTAACGATTGTTATTAAATTTTTTGCAAAATAAAAAAATTGTCCGAATTATTTATTTTCCTGTCATTTTCGCTGATAAAATTGATAATATTAAAATAAATATATATATTTTTTTGAATCTCGCATTCTGGAAGCACGCCTGCGAACCATGACGTGCGAGACATATGCGTGGCAATGTCGCGCGCATCTGTGTGACCTCTTGAGTTCACCCGTGCGTGCGTGCGTCATGCCCCGCATTACGCAGACACTTTTTTTTCTCGGAGGGGTGTCATTTCTTGATAGATGACAACTAAAAACTATGCCAGTTATAAAATTGGAACGATACACGCTTCAAAAATGCAGTGAAATTGTTACAATTCACAAAAATATCATGAAAAAGAAACCTGAATTTCAGCGAAAAACCATTGTGAAGCAGAATTGTCGCATTTGGGGTTCGGAAAAACTAAAAATTATTATTGAAAAGCCTCTCTATCCGCAATGTGTAACCGTTTGTTGCGGGTTTTAAGCAGAAGCGATCTTTGAGCCTTATTGTTTTGAAAATGAAGCTGGAGCGGCTGTTTCGGTGAATGGATTGCGCTATCGAACCATGATTAATGAATTTTTATGGCCAGAATTGGAAGATATGGATGTACCAGGGGGTGTTAGTTGAAATTTGCCGGTTTTACTCATAGATGTCGCTAGAGATATGTATACATTTCTATGATTTGGCATCTATGTCATATTTTTCTATGGACAATAACCTTCAAAAATAGACAATTACATTCTGCCAAAATAATAGCATCATAGTTGTTTACCTCAGTGAATATGTCGAATTTCGTTCCAAGTAAATCGCATTTGCGGCATTCGTTGCTTTTCTTATTTCATCAAAAGAAAAAAGCAGTTGAAGCTCATCGATTGCTGGTAGAAACTTATGGTGAACATGCTCCAGTGATTAGAACATGTGAGACATGGTTTCGTCAATTTAAAAGTGGAGATTTCGATTTAACAGACAATGAACATTCTGGTGAGTGAAAAAGTTCGAAGACGAGGAATTGCAGGCGTTATTGGATGAAGACCCAACCCAATCGCAACAACAATTGGCACAAACACTAAATGTGACCCGAGGAGCAACTTGTCAACGTTTAAAAGCCATGGAAAAAATCGAAAAGTATGGAAAATGGGTACCACACCAACTGAACGATAGACAAATGGAAAATCGAAAAACCATTTGTGAAATGCTGCTAGAACGGTTCGAAAGGAAATCTTTTCTGCATCGAATTCTCACGTAGGACGAAAAATGGATTCATTTCGAGAACCCGAAGCGGAAAAAATCATAGCTTTCACCTGGTGAGGTCGGCCCATCGACTCCAAGGCCAAATCGCTTTGGCCGTAAGACAATGCTCTGTGTTTGGTGGGACCAGTGTGGTGTGGTGTACTTCGAGTTATTAAAACCTGGTGAGACGGTGAATACGGATCGCTACCGAAAACAAATTATCAATTTGAATGATGCGTTGATCGAAAAACGACCGGAATGGACCCGAAGACATGGCAAAGTTATCCTACAACATGACAACGCACCGTCTCATAGCGCTAAAGTAGTGAAGAACACATTAAAAGCATTGAATTGGGAAATATTATTGCACCCGTCGTACTCTCCAGACCTCGCCCCGTCCGACTATCACCTTTTCGCATCGATGGCTTCGCTAATTTTGAAGAAGTCGAAAAATGGCTCGTCGAATGGTTTGCCTTGAAAGAGAAAAGGTTTTGTTTGGAATGGTATCCATGATTTGCCTGAAAGATGGGCAAAATGTGTAAAATCCAATGGTCAATACTTTGAATAAAAAATTTTTGAGATTCCCTTCAGAATTAACTGTTTTATTTCTAAGAAGACGTTGCTACGTGCCAAACGAGTGACGAAACCATCGGTCTTTTGTGTGAAAAGTTTCCATGCCGAGTGATTTCTCGAAACGGCGATTACAATTGGCCGCGATCATGCGATTTAACACCTCTAGACTTTTTTCTTTGGGGTTACGTGAAAGATAATGTTTATGTTGATGAGGCCATATGAATGATATTGTTTTTCATTATTAATAGCAAACCTTCCGCTATTGAATGAAATGAAAATCAAATGATTTTTCACAAAAAATACACGTTTTTCTTATGAATAAAAATGAAACCTCTAATTGAAAAACCCTGTATTTTCCATTAGACTGCTTCGAAGAGAGAATGTTTTAAAAAGTACCTCATAAAATATACGAGCGCAATATATTTTTTTATGAAATTTTCACGTATAGATCGGAAAAGTAAAGCAATCTTTTTAATAGACCAAATATCCACCACAGTCGTGAAGAACTCGCTTTGGATTCACTCGGCTTTAAAGAATACTCAAGAGATTCTGATCAAATTCGAACTTGTCCTGAGAAATAGAAGAGAATCGATGCTAATATTGCTTCGGTTGTGAAAACGTGCGTTGAATATTTACTCGATTTTGAAGATAATCCTCGAAATTCGGGAAAATATTCCTTATACTGCAAATACATGTTTTTTTAGATACCTAAGATATGTTTATTTTCACTGAATTTATCTTATAAAAGCAATGAAAAGCATGAATACTCGTATATTTAATAGTGAACAGATATCCACAAAGTGATAAAGTTTCAAAACTACTTTCATTCAAAACCTTTTCGGGTTATATTGATTACGTCATTTTTCTTTTAATAATTTGCACGCGTTCAGCGATATTTCCAGAGACCATGAAAGTTCAAGACTTGTGTTAGAATATATCTTTTTGTCAGAAGAAATATGACACTCATATATCTTCGAGGTATTTTTTCACCTCTTGAAAAAATGAGTTCCAGGTTTTCAATTTCCATATATCAATGAAAAATTTATGTTTCTGAAAATGTCTTTCTAAACTGCTTCCTCGTGTACTGCAATAAAAGACAATACTTCAAAAAATATATTCACTACTTTTTACGTCCATTTATTGTCAAATTAAAATCACTGTTTTTATCCTCTTAGTCTGAATCAATTATTAATTTACCAATTTGATTAATAAAATTGGTTATAGGACAGATTCTGAGAAACTAAAGTTCGATTTGTTGCCACTAATTTTTTAAATCGATGAATTTAGTTCCACTAAGTTAAAGTTAGAAAGGATCAAAAGGATTATTTCAGATGTACGCTGTTAAAAATCTTATTAATTTTAATAGGCTTTAATATACGAGTGGTAAATTATTAATAGATTTGTATATCATGAAAAATTAATATAATATAAAAATTAAATCTCATAACTTTTCAATCAAAATATATTAAAATTAACAAACATCATTAAAATATGTTTATTAATTATTACACAAGCCCAAAATTTTTTTTTTTCTGCGCGAAGAATGCCACTATGATATTCCCATGTATTTTTTCCCGCTGAAACCGAATTCGTAACCCGTTTGACCCCAGCACGTCAAGATTTCGTCCTAACCTCAAAAAACACTATAAAAAATCACTAAATTCAATATACCTATAATCCCATAACCATATAAGCCCTAAAACACTATGACCCCATAATCTCTCAATCCCATAACCCCATAACCCTGTACATCGAAAAGGTCATGTACTGCAAAACCGTAAATCTTGTGTATGTTTCTTCTGTGACTTCCAGTAATGGATGAATTTCATACAATAATTAATAACCTATACCCCTATAATACCTCTATAATACCCTATAATAACCTATTACCCCTTAACCCCATAACCCTGCATAATCTCGTGTATGTTTCTTTTGTGACTCACATTGATGGATGAATTTCATACAATAAACTCAAACACCCATCAATTTATTACCCCTTAAGGAAGTATGGTGGATAAGACTATTAAAAATGAGAATTACTTGTAATTTTGATAAAACGCGTATTATAGCTTACTTGAACTATGGTTCAAATTTCGTGACCCTTCAGAACCTCAAACCCGAGAAATTAATTATTGAAAATAACATGTAATCTTATGGGAAAATGCTGTTTTTGTAGATTATAAAGATATTTAAAAATTATTCAAAAATGGGAAAATTATGAAAAAATTCCTCGTATCTCAGAGTTTTTTCATAATTTTGCCATTTTTAAATAATCCTTAAAAAACAGCATTTTCCCATAAGATCACATATTATTTTCAATAATTAATTTCTCGGGTTTGAGGTTCTGAAGGGTCACGAAATTTGAACCATAGTTCAAGTAAGCTATAATACGCGTTCTGTCAAAATTACAAGTAATTCTCATTTTTAATAGTCTTATCCACCATACTCCCTTAACCCCATAACCTCATAACCCTGTATAATGTCGTGTTTGTTTCTTTTGTGACTTACAGTGATGAGTGAACTTTATATTCTGCTACATCTTTTGGCAGTTCCAGCTCCCTGATCATACGATCATGAAATATTTGTTAGTCATGAGGGTAAGGATGTATAGGGTTATGAGGTTAAGGAGTTACAGGTTGGTGGGTGTTTGAGTTTATTGTATGAAATTCACCCATTACTGGAATTCACAGAAGAAACATACACGAGATTTACGGTTTTGCAGTACATGACCTTTTCGATGTACAGAGTTATAGGGTTATGGAATTGAGAGATTATGGGGTCATAGTGTTGAGGGGTTATGGGGTTAAGACATTACATATTTTAGGGCTTATTTGATTATGGGGTTATAGGTCTACCGAATTTAGTGATTTTTTAAAATGTTTTTTGAGGTTAGGACAAAATTCTAAATATGCCATAGTGGCATTCTTCGCGCAGACATTTTTTTTATGGGCCCGTGTTATTAAACATATGTATTAAAATCCAAATAAAAATTTGTTTTTTTTAAGATGAAAGTATTTTAAATTTAATATACGTTACTGAAAAAAACTTCCATTAGATGTAATGGAAGTTTCATAGAGAAATTTCTAACAGTGTACAAGTAAGTTGCGTGTTACTAAATAGAATTTTGAGTATTTATAGATTTTAGTCTTTTCCTTTGTCAATAATCAGTATTCGGATATAATAAAACTTTATGCAGAGTTAGGATTACCGGAGTTTCACCCCTTTAGTGACTAACCAAAGTTTCAGTAAAAGAATTTTGAAGTCATATCCGAAATACGTCTTTTACCTCAAAACTTCTTGATTGTGTGCCGCCTTACAAACACAACTTTCTTAAAAGAAATATATATACATATACATATACATAAATATACATAAATATACATAAAAATACATAAATATGAAGCCAGAGTATGCATATTTCAATTTTGCGGGTTTTTCCTCTTTCATGTAAAAATTATTTATCCATACAACAGACTAAAAATTATTCCCAAATTTGTGGGACCCAATAAAAATATAAACAGCAGTAATAATTTCAATAAGTAATTTCTATTCATTTTTACAACTTCGGGAATTTTTTATACGTTACAGAAATATTCCCTTTAAAAACGATCATTTTGCTCCAGAAATGGACACATTTTTATCCACATTGGAAATAAAGGTTTTCTACCTGAAATTGGAAATTCCATCCACAACTTTTATGGGAAAATTCCGGATAATTTTTACAGCCGTAGGTAAATGAAATATTCGCCAGTCTGCTTTTAAATTGTATTTTTTCTTGACAATATAAAATCTAATAAAATGAAACATCTAATTTATTTGCTGCAAACGAAAATTGCGTATGAATCAAAGGTCGAAGTTTTATTTTACGATAATCCACCCTCAATCAGGAAATGAATGAATACTCTCAAATGATTCACGCCTCACATACGAAGTGTGATCGATACTGCATCCAATCACGTAACGCTGGCAGATTTACAGACTTCGGAATCCCTGGACATTCTAAGAACGGCTTTTGCCCTCTTATAGAGCCATTTGAAGAAATATCCCCTAAGGAATTCAAAGTCTCGAAAGTCATGTGTAAATGAAGCTTTGAATCTTTTCCCTCAGAAACCTAGAAATCACTTTGATTCCGTTTCTTAGGATTGGAGCTAAGCAACTTGCCTGTGTATGTCGCGGATCAATTCAAAAAATATATTGGATCTTCCTTCGAAGATAGATGGTATCTTCAATAGAACTTTTATAAAGTCAATGAAGGGAAAAAGATAAAATCTTATTGTTATAGTTGAGTTTCCCCTAAAGAAAATTTACTATATTATGTTACTGATGTATTTTAAGAGGATCCGCTACCTTTAATGTTTTTATTTTTTCAGTTTAGACCTTCCATGTAATTTTTTATATGTTTAGTACCTTTACTTAGAAAGGTTTTGGGATTTTTTTACTTTGAATAACTTTTTTGTTTTATAACCAATTATCATGATTCTTTTTTTATTTTTTTCCTTATAATGTCTAGAAACTTTTTAATTGTGGAAAAAAAGGCAACGTGACTGAAAAAAAAGTTAAAATAAAATTGAAACATAAATAAACATATCCCAAAATATAAAAAAAAAATTTTTGTAGTTATATATTTTTTTAGCTAGAGTGTTTTCGATGCCCAAAAATATTGATAATATAGCAAAAAATAAGTGGTGATAATTTCAAAGGTCTGCATCTATTTCTTTAGATTTTAATCAAACATATATGTTGCAACAAACAAGGAAAACCACAACTTGCAAAAAACAGAGTTTAAAGTAAAGTCTTGTACTCTCTAAATTTGAATCAGTCAAAATCTACTGATTATCAGTGAAATTTGACTGATTCAAATAGCTAAAAAGAGGTTACTGTAAATCAGTCAAATTTCACTGATTATTTCAATAAAAATCAACTAATTTAACAGTGAAAAATATTTTTTCACTGATAAATCAGTGAAAAGGCAAATCACTGATTCAATCAGTGAAAATTTGACTGATTCAGTTTTAGAGAGTAGTGAAGCCTTAAGATTTACTATCATTAAGGCAATATATATTTTGTGTTTTTATAGGGATACCTGTTATATACTATTTTTCATATAATTCAGAAATATTAGTAAATAAATAAACAAACTATTTTATGTGAAAAGCTAATTTTCGCTAAAAACGCGTTTTTCGTAAATCGTAGTAAGTTTTAATTTTATTTATTTTGACCTAAAAATTTACTCATCTCAGAAAATTATAGAAAATAAAAAATAACATTTTTGGAAAATGTCAAAAATATGCTAATTGAAGGTGGCAGATCCCCTTAAGACTCTATCACTTAAGTTTACGAAAAGAGAAATAAAATAAGTAAAAGTGGTTACAAATAAATGAAAAGACAAAGACTGGAAACTTCTTTGAAACTTTTGGGCTTAATGAAAGTAAAGTAGAGCGAGAAGAAAACTTTCTTCTCCTAATGATTTTTACCCAATATTTCCTGGTCAAATATGATGCGTATAATGTACATTCATGTACTTCCACCCAAGTACTTTCTTAGCATTGACTCTTGATACGAATTAATTAATTATTTATGAACTCACTCGTATTAATAATACAAGCACTGATACGATTTTAATTATTAACGCTTCGATCGATTTCAAATTATTTTCTCCATTAGTCTTCTGAATAATTTAGACAAATATTAAGAATGGGAATGGTTTAGCTCTCTTACTCTCTAAATTTGATCAGTCAAAATCTAATGATTATCAGTGAAATTTGACTGATTCAAATAGCTAAAAAGAGGTTACTGTAAATCAGTCAAATTTCACTGATTATTTCAGTGAAAATTAACTGATTTGACAGTGAGAAATATTTTTTTCACTGATTATTTCAATGAAAATTAACTGATTTAACAGTGAAAAATATTTTTTCACTGATTCAATCAGTGAAAATTTGACTGATTCAGATTTAGAGAGTAGGCTTAAATATCAAAAAATTATTGAAACCACTTTTGGGACCAATGATTAATTAACTACAGGTACAATTTTAGCAATTTTCTTAAGCTAACAAACAAGTTTGCTATTTGATTGATCAGAATTCAATAATTTTGATTCATCAATTAATTAACCTTACAAAAAGAGTAGCTAATATAGCTCACCCTTTTCATTTCTCTTGATTGAATTAAAGATCTTTTTGCTCTACATGCCAGCTTAACCCCTTGACTAATTATGGCCAGTTCTTGGGGTATAATTTACTTCGTTAATTGTAATCGATATTTTTGTCTGCATTGCGGGCACTACTTTATTAATTAATAATTATAGACTCGGCTCACCTTTTATCAATGATTTAAAACATAATGAAATGCAGTTAATTATTTCTCTCGGTGTATTAAGACAAAAAAGGTGGAAAAGTCAATGTAATTCACGGCACGGTCTGACATTTTGTTCCCTACCAAGTCAATTAATGCGGGAGGTCGAAAGCGCCACTAATTTTCTAATTTCAGAGTAGGGTACAAGTACATAATGTTAATTACAGTTCACCGTGAAATCCATATAAGCTTGAATTGAACTTACAATAGGCATTTGCTTTGCAATTCTCCAACTAATGTATAACGTTTCATGCAGTAATGGACGTAATGTGGACATTTTCGCATAACGGCGACGATAAGCATTTGAATGCAGATGACAAGTTTCTATTTTAGTCTGTATATTCCATTTAGGAATGAATGTTCTTCCAAATTATCATATGAAATCGAAATGACAAGCACTGAAAGACCGTTCCGCTAAAATGTCAAACATCTCGACCGATCATAGGTTAACGAATTTCCGGAATACTGAACGTGATGCACTGAAATGTTAGATCTTTACCCGTTGGCATCTTGATTCTCGAGATGTTACCGCTAGTTGGAACTTCAAACCAAATCATTTCATTTGAAGACAAGAGCCAAGAAGATTTATCATTAAAATAATTATTAACGGGGTCTCCTTATCCAGAACTTTCGAAAAATCGATTTTTTTTTTACATTCTCATCATGGATGAGAAGGTATTGGTTTTATGTGAAAAATGGCTTTCGAAAATTTCATCAAATCTTTACGTTTTGAGACCCCCTGAGTCAAAAAAAAAACGGTTTTTACGAAAGTGTCTGTCTGTAGTAGGTCGTGTGCGGCATAACTCTCGATAGAATTATCAGATTGAATTGAGCTTTGGCACACTTTATCGGAGCCGAAAAATTAAGGACAAGTTCGTTAACCAGCCACATCCAATCAAAATTGAGGGATTGAGCACTACTTTTGTGTTTTTGAAAATAACTTTTTGGAAAAATCAAAAATTTCAACACTGCTTTTTGATAGTGCTCATAAATCTCTACAAATTATTCTGATAACATTTTTTGATTAAATCAAAATTAGAAATGTTACAGCATATTCAAATTCGAAAAAAGTCAGTATCAAAATTCCATTTTCCAGTTAAATTATACGAGATACGAAAAAACCTTATGATACAATATTATTTTCTACATAAATCCTACAAATTTGAATTGTAACATTTTTTCATAAGATGCATATTTTTCTTTTTAATTAAAAAAAAAAACTATTGAAAATCCAAAATTCAATTTTTTAACAATAATATGTAAAATAAGAAAAAAACATAAGAATACAAAGTTGTTAGTTTCAAAAAGATCTACAAGTTTTGTCTCACACAGTTTCTGATAAAACATATATTTTTCGCTTCAATTCCAAAAAATACGATTAAAATTAAAAAATTCCATTTTTTAGACAAAATATGTGAGATACAAAAAAAACGTTTAGAAGGAAGATTGTTTGCCTGAAAGAGGTCTACAAATTCTCATTAAGACATTTCGGGACAGGATGTATATTTTATGTTTTGATTTTTAATATTAAAAAAATTCGATTTTTTTCATCAAAATATGTGAGATACGAAATAAGCGTTGTTCTCCAAAATCGTTTCCTTAAATAAAGTCTACGATTGTTTTTGCTTTTTGAGAGATTTGGAAGAAAATAAATTATTTTAACCATGTAATTTATTAAAAAGTTATTGAAATGTATACAGAAAATCGATCGCGAAGCGCGAGAGTCATGATGAGAATGTGAACCTTTAACTTACATGATACAGTATTTATTTTCATTATGTATAACGCATTTTCAACAAAAAAAGGGCAAAAAATTTGAGTTTTTTGAAAAGTAAGTTAAAAGATCAATTAAAAAAAAATTTTTAACAATTTTTTAGGTTCACTGTAAGCGGAAGACTCTTCTGATTAAAAATAAAAATATATGTGTGTTTCAGATGAAAACTTTGGACAATATCATGCACGCGATTTAAATTGTCCGTGGCGAGACGCTGCGCGGGATCCTCGATTAGTCCGAGATTTTTTGTCGTTTTCAAATAAAAAAACTAATTTTAAAAGTTCAGATATGTACCTAAATATATGCGGAAAATCGTTGACCTGTGTTTTTATTTTCTGCTTAAAAAAAAATTAGGAAAAAGTACCTTTTTTTTTGGTTCTGGATAAGGAGACCCCCTTAAGGGATCATATTCAGTGAGAAATTTTGAAAAATGCATTTTTTCAACAATTTTATACATTAAAGTAGAACATCTTGAAAATGTTGTCTCAAACTTTCAAGACGATTGGAGCAAAATTGAAAGAACTTTTCGAAGCCCCGTCCATTCGACCCTCTGAGAGACGCTCGAAAACTTTAAACGCGTTTATCTCAAAACCACATTTTCGAAGTTGGTGGACATGATTTCTCAAAAAGTAATGTATCGATCCGTTTGAAAATTTTCAGACTTATTTTATACATATTTAACTTATCCGTGAAGGAAGGATTTTTTTTTTCAATGATTAGAACTTATTTAAAAAAAATAAAATGGTCAATTTTTTGGAACAAAAATCGTGATTTACATTCAAAAAGTTCTCCAAAAATTCAATTTTTTTCAAAATCCTTTATTCAAGTACTAGACAAAGTCACCTACTAACAAAATCTTTTTGGTTTTTCGATTTCAGATGATTCTGTCTTGAGATGTCATGTCCACGAGATAAGCACTTTTTTCTCAAGAGCCTTTGTAAAATATACACTATTATTATAATTATTATTTTGTTAATGAAAAAATACCTACATATTCTTTAAATCATAGTTAATGACGTGCAAAAGTTTTTTAATCAATATATTCATTCATTTTTTTATAAAATATTTGATAAAAATCCTATTTTTTTGACTTCTTGGCTGAATATGCCCCCTTAAGGTAGTTGTCGTGCCAAAAATCAGTCTCTGGAAAAAAAGTTTTTCTATGATTTCAAGACTGGTAATTATATCATCAGCCGTGTCATATGTGAGGAAAGACACTCTTTTTAATACAAAAAATTTAAAAATTACGAAAAATAATATTTTAATAAGGTTTTTTGTAATAGGATATTTCCTTATTATCGCTCTTTACCAATTTTTTAAAAATGATGCGATTTTAATAAATCACAGTTCATTTTTTTAGGAAAAAGATTCTCTACAACTTGACCGTTTCTAATTTTTGAAAATAAATTCTTCAATGGTTGAAATCATTAAAAAACAATTTTCCAAAACGAAATTTTTATTAAAAAATTGCCGATTTTGATAATAATTGATTCATTTTCAAAAATTGGAAAGGGTTAAAGTTGTAGAGAATCTTTTTCCTAAAAAGATGAACCGTGATTTATTAAAATAGCATCATTTTTAAAAAATTGGTAAAGAGCGATAATAAGGAAATATCATATTACAAAAAAAACATTATTAAAATATTATTTTTCTTAATTTAAAAATTTTTTTTATTCAAAAGAGTGTCTTTCCTTACATATGACACGGCTGATGATATAATTACCAGTCTTGAAATCATAGAAAAACTTCTTTTTCCAGAGACTGATTTTTGGCACGACAACTACCTTAAGGCCATGGATCAATCGGACCACGTGACTAAATTATACATTTATTCGTCCATGTAAGATAACTATTTCAATTTAAAAAACATCTTTCTGAACATTTAAGAAATATAACAAAAGACAATAAAGCAAGTCTGTTAACCTGTTTTTGGTAAAAATTAAAAAAAAAAAAAAGATCGAAAACTTGTCGACAATTACAGTTTTCTATAAAATTGTTTGCAAAATTTTCACTCAAATGAATTTTTCAGACTTTCTTTATTATTTTCTCTTGTACTTTCAAAATTTCCAGGAAGACAGTTTGTAAAATAAAAAAGTTATCTTACACGAACTTTTACAAGAATTTGGTCACGTGATGTGGTTGATCCATGGCCTTAATAGTTTTTAAATTTGCTAATTTGCTAAATATGCAACACCCATGTATTCAGCTCCAGCTCTAACTTATTGTTATTGGTGTATTGATTCTTGATATCACACTTGCTATATTTCTAGCTTTTTCCATCGACCATTAAACTACTCAAGAAGAATGAAATTAAGTGCAACATTGCACTTTCATTTAAGTGGAAAAAGTTTACCCAGTTACAATCTATTATTATTGAATGTACTATTATTTAATTATTATCAATAACACTCCTTTATATAATTTACTTGAGAAGGTTAGTTCGTCACAATGTCTGTAGACACTAGTGAACAAACAATTCTATTATTTCGAGACACCTCTAATTGACGTCCTTCTACAAAGCTAAGACGTTATTTCGCCGCAAGCCACTTTACATCTCAAGCTATACTACGTTCGAAGAATGTTAAAATTTACTCAAGACATCAATTCCTTTCAAGAGGAATCTTTAAAATTTCTTAACTCATCTTCAGGCCCGTGGAGGGGGGGGGGGGGGGGTCCCCGGGCCCGTAGTTTTTAAGAGGGCCCGGAACGTTTTTTACTTTAAAAATTTTGCGGTTATGGTAATTTATAATAACTTAGAGGTCAAGAAGTTTTGAAAAAACAGTCTTTTAAACAAAAAAAAGCCTTTCAAAAAAAAAAACAGAAAGGGCCAGGCCAGGATTTTCTCTACACGGCCCTGCTCACCTTTGAAAGGAAAATCATTTTTTCTCAAACAATATTTTTTTATGCTTCCATAGTATATATTCTCGTTTTAGATATTAAATTATTTATTTGAAATTGTTGATGCATATTCACGATAAAATATGAGAATCCTCTTGAGAAGTGAATGTAAAGCCGTATAAGCATTGTATAGTTATATGAAGCTCAACGTAAGCATCTTATTGTCGTTTATATTCTTCTTGAAGCGAACAAAGGATTCAAGCTTGATGCACAATATTATAATTGAGGTCAGTTCTGAGACACAGTTATAGAATGTGGTTTTAAAATAAAAGATATTGAAATTGAAGAAGTTTCGATTCGCCTGAAAGCACAGGTTGAATCTTGACTATACAGAGGACGTATTCCGCTCAAGCTTATCTAGTACTCCAAGACGAAACCCTGGTTAAACCCAGTTTCTAACTGAACTAGAGCTGCACCGTGTTGCCGAGGAGAACTTCTCTGTATCGGATACCTCTTCTCCACCCAAGTATACCCGAGAAACAAACTTTAGATTTTCTGTTTACACTGATTACATAATTAAAATCACAAATATATTATGGTTTAAGACACGCTAGATTATTTGATGCAGAAGTAAAACTTTTTTTTTAAATAAAACTCCAAATTTAAGGGGTTGGTCGCAGTCAGAATTGTCAAAAAATCGATTTTTTGATTCTTGCATATTGCTATAGTATAAAATCTTGAAAATTGTCTCTCCAAGTTTGAAGTCGATTTGAGAAAAATTGACTGAGCTACAGTACCGGTCAGAATTGTGGGACCACCTGTTTTTAGATAATTGCTTAAATTATCCTAATTTGAATTATGTATGTGAAAAAATTTGTTCTCATAATTTAATTCAAAACTATCAAAATTCTTCATAAAATGAGCCCAGCATGAATTCATTTTCTTAATTTTTAAAGAAGTTATTTCAGAAAAAGTCAAAATTTCAATGTTTTCTTAAATTTTAAATAACTTTCGAAATAATCAACATTTTTTAATGTTCTTAGGCTCATTTAAAAGCTAAATTTCTACGAAATTGAAAAAAATTCTTGGAATTGATGTGTAATTTTTTTCTTACATACTGATCGAGGTTAAAGTTCAAATAAAAAAGTTTTAAAAATTCCAATATTGCTTTTGCTGAGGAAAACATTTTTATAAGATATATAAAACATATAATCATGAATTTTGTATTGAATCTCCTTGAAATATACATTCATATGATCTTTATTATGATTTACCTACAGATAAAATATTTTCGAAATTGCCCTACTTTTTTGTTACATTTTCAACTCTTTGCATTATGCAAGAAAAACATTATAGATTTATAATGACAATTTACTGCGATTCTATAGAATCTTAGCTTCAAAATGAGCCTAAGAACATTGGAAAATGTTGATTGTTTCGAAAGTTTTAAAAAATTTTAAAAAACATTGAAATTCGGACTTTTTTGTAATAACTTCTTCAAAATGTAACGAAACGACTTCATTCCAGACTAATTTTAAAGATAATATTGATGGATTTAACATTATTAAGAGTACAAATTTCATCACTTATAGAATTGAAATTAAGATAATTTAAGCAATCATCGAAAAACAGGTGGTCCCACAATTCTGTCCGGTAGTGTATGTAAGTAGACAAAACAAAATGTATTCCCCAGTAAACTATACTTAAAACTTTAAATGTGTTTTTGTCCGCCGTAGATTGAAAGTTAGCTTTGTCGGTGTCGTTTTGCGTGCGGAAAGTTTATTTTCCGCACACATAAAAATCAAAATGTACTTCCCGCACGCAAAACGACACCGATTCGGCTAAATTTCGGTATACAGCGAACAAAAAATATCGTTCGCATCACGTGCGGAAAGGTGTACTTTAACGCAAGAGCGAGTCGCGACTCGTTCTCGCGTTAAAATACGCCTTTTCGCACTTAATACGAAATATACTATTTTCTCACAACCATGTTTTTTAAATCGGTAACAACGATTACTCGAAAACCGCTTGAACGATTCACTTTAAACTTTGCAGGCTCCTTTGATTTATAAAAATGCGATCCTAAATCATAATTATTTATTTTGATTCAAAACTTTTTTTTTTATTAACAATAAACGGGTGATTTTTTTTATGAAAATCAGACTTTCAACTTTGACTGGTCAACATTTTTTCAAAAAAAATTATTTGCCTCAAAATTAGGATTAAGCACTAGATAAACTAATAAATATACACAATAATTTGGGATTTTTCATTTCGGATAACCCATTGAGGAAGTGAAATGGTCACTGCAGAACGCCTTTCGCACAGCATCCTCCGGTAGACTACATGTGTTTCTTTCATTTTAAGTTACTTTTTAATTAAATTTTGACGAAACAACAATAAAATTATATACTTTTTGATGCTAAAATTATTGAAAAAATATATGTATATAAAAAAGGGAAAAATGCCCAAAAAATGCGCTTTTCTTTCTCCTGTGTCTGCGACTAACTTAAATAATCTGATAATTCTCTGCAAAGTAATTATCATAAAAAGAAAGTTTGTTGTTCTATCTGTATCTCAAAGTTAGTTACTAATTCAATTATTCATGAGTTTGATTAATTAAGAGTGAAATTTCACAAACGTAAATTATCACGCGTCTTTTTTTTAATGAATCGGTTTTGTGAAATTTCACTCTAACTTAGTCAGTTTTGATTAATGATTGGCCAAAGCCATAATTAATTAAATTAGTGACTGATCTTTTACTTTCATCAGCCACTTTTGACTATCACATATTTGGAGAGAAAAGTTCGGAGTATTCCAAGAGATTTCAGGTGCATGTAAATTCAAAGGATAGCTGCATCTCATAACGACACTTCCGTAGAAAGGATATCCATTGGGACAGCTTATTTAAGGAATTAGAATTTGGCATAGGATTATGATGTATATGTAGGTATCAAGCCAGCAGAGCCAGTAAACCGGGAATTGAACCTCCCTCACAGGAGACAGATTATGGTAATGTAGGATTACCTTTTATTAATCTGAAAGCTAGTTACCTTACATCAAGCTTGATTGGCTTAACTTTTCTCCGGATTTTCATAATAATCTCAATTTTAGTAATATTTTTATCAGCATCGTTTTTAAATCAATCTGTATTATTTAGTATATGAATTTTATTATGAACTTTTTTAATACATTGGAATAACTCTAGGACCAAGGGAATATGAATTTGTCTTGAGAAATTTCTGTTAAGGATTCCTGTATCGGAAAAATAATCTCATTTATATCAAATAAAACTCTTTTTACAGAGAAAAACCCATGTACTATATTTACCCGAATTATGTATAGCATCTACATTTTACCCTAGGACTCGATTAATATACATTCGGGGTGAATTTTTTTTCTGTGCTGAGTTTGAGAAAATAGACAGAGAACTTATAATACTGACATTCTAGTTAAGAAATAAGTAATTACGAATTTAATTTTTGACCTGCAACACAAAAGTTTAATTTCAACTGTTGTTTGAGCTATTTTCGAAGTGTCAATTTTGAAAAAAAGAAATTAACATTTTTTTTCGAAAAAAGCATGAATGTAAATACAATTTTGCATCTAATGATCCCAAGCTGAAAGCAAAATGTTAATTTTACAAAAATTTATTACAAAAAACGTCAAATTTCGATCTTTTTCGAAAATGTTAATAACTCTGAAAATAATGAACATTTTTAAAAGTTTTTGATCTCGTTTTAAAGGTAAGTCTTCATCGTAATTTGCTAACTAATGAAGATATTCTTAGAATTTTTTTCTGGATTCTACTTTAGGGTCAACATGGTAAAAAATGTCATAACATTCAAAATGAAGACCGTACTCTATACATTATATGAATAAATATTGGGTTGTCCCAGAAGTAATTGCCGAATTTTTCGTACAAATTAAACACATTTTCCAAATGGAAGGATCAAACTTTAATCAATGATATATTTTCAATTTTGGTCAATGACTTTTTGCCATCTTTTTGGTAACTTCATGATTTCATGCTCATAGAACTTCTGATCTTTACCGACAAAAAACTGAACCAAGTGCGATTTCACAGCTTCACCATCATTGAAAGTTTTACCATTCAAGGAGTTTTGCGAAGATCGAAATAAAAAGTAATCTGATGATGCAAGATCAGGGATGTAACATCACTTCCCATCCAAGCCTTAATAATTTTTGGTGAGTAGCTAAAGATGTGTGTGGTATAACGTTGTGATGATGAAAAATTACACCTTTACGATTGACCAATTCTGGTCGTTTTTCTTTGACCGCTGCGTTCAATTTGTTCAGCTGACGACTGAAGACATCCGAATTAATCGTTTGGTTCCTTGGAAGCAGCTCAAAAAATACCACATCTTTCCAATCCCAACAAACAGACAGCATAATCTTTTTTTGATGCAATTTAGCTTTCGATGTTATTTCTGGTGGTTCATTACGCTTGGACTATGATCCTTTTCGAACGACGTTATTCTAAACAATCCATTTTTTATCACCAATGATAATTCGTTTTAAAAAAGGATCGAATTCATTGCGTTTAAGGTAGTTTTCATCCACGAAAATTAGACCTCAGGCAAAAATAGATAATTTTGCTTTCAAGAATAGCAATATTATTATTGAAGGACTATTTTGAAAGAGAAAAGATTATTTTACATGGAAAAAATTTGAAACACAAAAAAATAATTTGATTAATTAATTTTATTCCTGACCCAACTTTTTTTCTTATCGCTTCTTACCAAATTTTAAAAAATTATGCGATTCTAATAAATCATTAATCATTTTTCAGAGAAAAGATTTCCCACAACTTCACCGTTTCTGATTTTTAAAAATAAATTCTTTAATGGCTGAAACCATTAAAAAAACATTTTCTAAAACGAAATTTTGTTAAATGAATTTCTTTCAATTAATGGAGAATCCAAATATCAAGTTTTTTAACGAGTCCAAGACATTGTATATGACCGTAGATTGTTGATTTTGATATTTTTAACATTTCTTCAATCTCTCGCACACAGGTATGAAAGCTCCTTTTTTGAAAATTGTAGGGGAAAAAGGGAAAAGTTTGTGCAAAAAAGGGTGTAAAAAGGGAATGAATGAAAATTATTTTATAAGCACTAAAAATAATTAAATATATCATGGAATATTTTATGTTTGAGTCATCTTACACTATACTTTATTTAGTTCAACACTTAACTTATTACAGTATAAGCAATAAATACTAATGAATAATACATACTAATGCTAATAGTCTCATGTTCTCTTTTTAAAAGCTCTATCGATAATTTTACATTTTTTAATTCATACTTTTCGTTGCGATTTTGTTACATTGTTTAAGTTTCACTTTTCAACTTCGCGAACTTCCTCAAAAGCTTTTACTAATTGTTCAAGAGTATGAGCTTGTATTTTTTTATTTTTTGATGTTTATTTTAATACAACCAACATATCTTCTGCATCTTTTGATGCTTCTTTATACTCATGTTCGGCAAATTTTAAGTCATTTTCTAAACATTTGATAGTTTTTACCTCTTTTTTTAAATTTTCCGCAATTCATTTTTCTTTAGATAATATTTTTTCATCTTTTTCTTTTTGCTTTTTCATTTCGTCTTCTTCTCTCTTTTGATCTTCTAAGTATATTTGAAGGAAAACATCATGACATTGAAAAAAGCCGTTCAAAAAGATGGTCAAAGACATCTATACACTGAGAGACTTTTCGTTAGAATAAGTCGTAAAAGTGAATCATATTTTAGTATAATATCGTTTCAAAGTGAGGCAAGCAGGGTTTACGTATCAGAAATTAATATAGTGGTTTTCAAGGGGCAAATTTGATATTTTCGTTCGTATAAATGGAATATATGTTTTACTATCTGTCATAAAACCGACGAGAATTTGAAATTCACTATATTAAAGTTGCGAAGCGAATTTAAAGTGGTGTTAATACATTTTATTCGAAAGACTGAAAGAATCTTTTTAAATTTTCAAACAAAGAATATGTGAATCTGAAAACCACTATATGAAAAATCACTCACTCCACCAAAAAGTTTGACCTTTAGAAGTGACGGCTTCAGAAAAGGAATTCTTGTGTCTTTTTCTGATGCGACATTCTGAAAGACATACACAAATATTATTAATCATACACTGTGAGAAAAATCTGTACTATATTTAGTATACATGTAATGGAAGCATGAATGCAGAACATGAAATTAAATTTAGTTTACCGGCGTATACTAAATTTAGTATATGCGTGTACTAAATTTATTATACGCGTATATGAAATTTAGTATATGCGTATACTGAATTTAGTATACATGTATATGAAATTAAGAATACGCGTGCACTAAATTTAGTATACGTGTACATGAAATTTAGTACACACATATAGTAATTTTACTGTATGGGTATACTAATTTTAATATGTGTGTACTAATGCTAGAGAACCAGTAAAACTCAAAGTATAAGGAAAATAATTAATATAAATTAAAATTTGTATTTAATTGTTTTCCTTATCGATTTGAAGTTAAATCTTTTTTTCTAAACTTTGTCCGAAAGGATATAAATGTTACTATTAAAAATAAAGTATATAGCGATTTGTAATGTTTTGTTTTACAATTATTATTCAATAGGGTATATTGTAAAATAAATACAGTTGAAGTACAGAGTATCACTTTATTAAGAATTATTAATAATTATCAAAGATAATGATCCTTTTAGCGCCCTTCACTCTTTTGTCGCCTGGAGACAGAGGGTTAATGTCAAATATGAACCTGAAGAAATAATTTCGTTTTGTAAATATGTACTTCAAAGACACGTAAAAGCTATATGTATATTGAATGAATCATTAAATAATTACCTTTGAATGAACTTTAAAGATTTTGGCAATTCCGCAACGTATGAATATCCAAACACGTAGTACGATGCGAAAGCAACTTGAATTCCTTCCATAACATCTTGAACTCTAATGAGTACGCGATCTAAAAAAATAGTAATAGCACTTTCAGCAGAAAATCGGAACGTCTTCTAGAACTCTCCCGTTTTCCCCAAAAAGATGTTTTAGACGTCTAATAGATGATCTTGTGTTACTTGGGCAAGATCAACTTTTTCGCGCGTTAATGTAACCTAAAATGTCTAACTACTTCTGGAATTTTTATTTTACTTTTTTCACATTACACTTATAAAGCTTCGAAATTCTGGGATACGTAAATTTACATTTGTAAACAAGTAAATAAATTAAACCTACCTTTTGAAAAGAAAAACGCAGATCCAAACAATCCGAACTTTTGCGCGACATCAAATGTCGATCCAACAACGTAGTTAACCTCAAATACATCGGCATACGAGTCTGCATGTTGCATGATCCGCGTAACTCGAAACGCGCTTGCGCAGATGAATTTCGTATACAGATATATGAATTTTAGTATACAGAAACTACGAAATTCATATACGTAAAAGAAACTTAGTATACACTTAAAAAATTTAGTATACCTGAGTATACTAAAATTACCAAGTGTAGTAAATTTAGTAAACATATAGGAAATTTAATATACCCCTGTATACTAAAATTGCAAACATTTCTAACAGTGTACCTTATTTATGTTCACATATTTAAGTACGCAATAATACACTATTTTATAATAACATACTTGAATTAAATTTCAGAATCGCTTTTTGGGTTCGAACCCTCTAACCCTACCTATATTTACATAACTAAACGCATGTCTAACGCCTAAAGCCTCTCGACTACGAAGCCAATCGGAAAACATAGGAAGCACTCGTACGGCATTCTGAAACGAATTATACGAAAAACCCAGAATAAACATTTTGAATTTGGCTGCGCGTCGCCAGGTTTCTAGCAAGTTCATATTCATAATATGAATTTCTCAAACATGCTTTCCAAAATCTGATATTCATTATTCATCTTATTCAAATTATTTTTAGACAACTTAGTAATCATAATATCATTTTCTCGTACTTTCAATTTCTCGAATAGAGATTCATAATATTTAGTATTTAAAATACTACTTTATCTTCTTCATGTATTAAAGACCGTTATGAGTATATTAAACTTCGATGTCATAATATGAATAAGTATAATAAAGCCTCGGCTTTCCCCATTTTGGAACGATATTATACTAAATTTTGATTCACCTTCATCATTTACTCTGACGAAAAGTCTCTCAGTGTATGTGAAATCGGCAATTACTTCTAGGACAACCCAATAAAAATTATCAATATTTTCATAAATATTCCTAAATTCTATTAAAATATGATATACATTGAATTATAAAAAATTCTCAAAAGAAGCTATACATTTTTTAAATTTTACGACTATTTTGTATCATGTTTGACCCCAGGGTAAAATCTAGGTAATAGTTCTGAAAATATTTTGAACAGTCAACAAATTACTATGAAAACTTACCTTTAAAAAGAGACCAAAAACTTTTTAAAATTTTCATTATTTTTAAAGTTATTAACATTTTTCAAAAATATCGAAATTTGACATTTTTTGTAATATATTCTTATAAAATTAACATTTTGCCTTCAATTTGGAATCATTAGATAAAAAATTTTATTAATCTTCATTCCATTATGGAAAAAAATGTTTAACTTGTTTTTATTAAAACTAAGACACTTCGACAATGACTTAAACAACAGGTGAACTTAAATTTTTGCCCGGTAGTGTATCTTCAATCAAAATAAAAAATAAATCTACAATTTTTATCCAAAACTTGAAAAAAAAATTAACTGGAACTCAACGAAAGTGGAAATAGAGAAAAATGCTTCGTAGCGTATAACGTCCAGATGAAACATGAGTGACTGTGCAGAAACTTTACGATTTTCCGATATTCGAACGGAAATCAATATGAGAATATGATTTACTGGGTTTGGATCAGTCGTGTTATAGACATTTCAAATTAAAAAACGACCAATAAGAAATTGTGAAATTTTAATATTGAAAGATCGAAAATTGGTATCCACGATATATTGTGCTACGATAATTTCTTCATGACCTATCGACAAGTAAAAAGAACCCACAACGATGCAATCATTATAAAGGCAAGAGCGATTTGAGACGGAACGAAAATTTTACTCAGTAATAAATATCCCCCGTAAAAGTGCTGCAGGCGGAAATGTCAATATTAATAGCTATTTAAATACAAAATACGTGAATGAAAATGAACGATTGAAAAGGAAACAATTTAGAGAAGATGCGAAATGCTTTTGTTGCCTTTTTCATTATTACGAGAAAACAGTCTAGTTCAATAGGAATACTCAATATTAATTTATACACCACTAAATAATATTTTATTCAACGTAACAGAAAGTTAGTCATGTTCTCGGACGAGTTTGTTAGTTTAGCATGAATCGCGCACAAAGAAAAGGTACAGCTTCATTGCAGACAAAAAAGAGAATAAATCTTGACACAACACAATTTCTAACGTTAGCTTTTTACAATAAAGGACAAAAATATGCTCTATAAGGTTCAGCATGACGTGAAAAACATTTGATCATGTTGTATAAAAAGAAATAAAAAAGTAAAACGAAAATGAAACGTTGCATTAACAGCTTTGATTTTTAATGAATATGAACAAATATTATCCATAAAAGGCATTAAAAAATAAAAATCAAGTTACATTTTTTAAAGCTTTTATTATTTATACTGAGGAAAATACTAATCAGTAAAGGGTGTCGAGAATTAAATTCACGTCAATAAATAGGAAAATATACATCAATTGTATTTTCATAAATATTTCTTCAGAATCGAAAAGTTTGAAGGTTAACTGCTAAAAGCTTTACATGAATATTACTTTGAAGCGGATGTGGTGAAAAGGGAGTTCACATCCAATTTCATTTTCAGCGCAGGAAATTCATGCAAATTATTCGTCTGACGCACCATTTGAATGCAACCCTACAGGAGTACCGCGTTCGCCTGATTATGCGATTTCTGGCATTGAAGGCTAGAAAAGGAAGTGAGGCTATCAAATAATCTTAAGAAAACCTTCTTGAAGATTTGATGAGATTTTGCATTGAATTTGTTGTAATTTTGAGGGCTTTTATCTTTTACTAGAATGTGTTGTGAATAACGAACCCCATATTAACTTTAGATACAACTATAATCATTTATTTAACAAACATCTAAATTTGAAAAAAAATTTATTGTTGATTGAATCACGCATTTTAAAATATAAATGCTCTCTAAACCTGAATCAGTGAACGGCCACTGATTCGCAGTGACTATTCACTGATGGCAGCAGCTATAAGTCTTTTACTAAGAATCAGTGAAATTTGACTGATCAATCAGTAAAATAAAGTAAACTCACTTATTGAATCGGTGAAATCTTCAAGTGGAAATAATAAAACCAGAAATATATTTTAACGATCGATGAACTCGTTTATTATAGGTTAAAGAACACTAAAAAGAAATTACGTAATTATTATTGTATATTGTAATTATTATTGTGTATAATTATATTATTTATAATTAATAATTAAAGACCCCTCGTTATACTTTAATTGTTTTAATCAAATTCAAAAATTAAATTCACGTGGCGCGTTCACTAATTCCTCAGTGAAATCAAAGCAGGCCACTGATTTATCAGTTGATATATCTCACTGATATAATCAGTGACTATTTCACTGATTCAGATTTAGAGAGGGGATTCATGAAAAATGCGCAGTATTTTTTCTTGACTGAAAAATTAATATCTCTCTTATATTTACGTATACATTTCTAGAGTAATTAGAGAATTGTGAAAGAATAACCCAATCAGCGGTCACCAGTAGATGTGATGAATATCCTTCATAATACATTCGCGTATAAAAATTTCAAACTAGCAAGATCTTATTATGTAGAGATTTTTATAAAGCGTAAGCTTCATAAACTAATTTTGATTCTTCTTCTGAATACATTTTTTCATATCTGATTCGTCGTTTAAGCAAGAATAACATTATATCTGAAAATCAAGAACTCTTTTTGTAGATGTGATTTAGAAAATATGAGAGTATTAGTTTTAAAGTACAAAACTTGTAATTTATTATTAATAATCATTATTAACAATAATAAAGTAAGTTGAGTACGTTATGTCTCCATTGGAAATCTTGCGTCGCAGTTCACTTGACATGTTTCTATTGTCTGACATTTTTTCTACTTCTCAGGAAGATTTTCTACGTCAGTTGACGTTTAAAAATGTTCCACTAAAAATTCTAAATTAGGCCATTTATCTAAGACAAATGGAGAGGATTTATAAAGTTTTTTCTCCCTCAAATAAGCTAAGATAGTCGTCGATTTTTTTCAAAGGATCACTAGTTCTGAATTATTTAAAAGTTAGCCACTCATTTATTTTAGTGAAATTTTTAACAAAATATACCTTTAAAGATGTGTGTGCATATCTTTCACGTTTACATTATACGAGGTTTGTCCGGAAAGTATCAGGCCTACCTTTATATCTCCGCGTCATAGTGTTCGAGCGACCTCTGCGGGGCATGAACGTCAACAGTAAAGCCTCACGAACCTATCGGTTGCTTGATGACATCTGCCAGACATATAGTTCATGCGCAGCGTGTCTTTCTTTTCAAAACTATTTTTGAGTTCGGCGGATTTTGTAATTGTTAAAAATGACTGAAAAACAAGATCAACGAATTTGCATCAAATTTTGTTTTCAACTCGGAAAAACGAGTTCGGAAACTATTCAGATGATGCAGAAGGCTTTTGGGAATGAGTGTATGAGCAAAACACGAATAAAAGAGTGGTATAATCGTTTCAAAGGAGGCCGCACTTCTGTTCATAGTGATTCTCGTTCTTGCCGACCTTCGACGACAAAAACATTGGATAATATTGAGCTGGTGTGACTTGCGATTGAAGGTGATCGTCGATTAACTGTTCGTAAACTAGAAAATGATCTCGGAATACCGAAATCTACTGTTTGGGAAATTTTGAACAAGATTTTAGGAATGACTCGCGTGTGTGCGGTGACTGGCTTCTTCACCACGATAATGCGCCAGCGCATTCTTCGAATTTTGTGCAGCAGTTTCTGAGTAAACACAGTATCCCATTGCTTCGACAACCTCCGTACAGTCCCGACATAGCCTCCTGTGACATTTGGCTGTTTCCAAAACTCAAAAAACCACTCAAAGGACAGCGATTCGATGACAAAACGACGGTTGAAAATAATGCGACGAGCGTACTCAAGGCCATCCCTAAAAATGAGTTCCAGGACTGTTTCGAGAAGTGGAAACATCGCTGGAACCGTGTCATTCAATCAAGTGGGGATTACTTTGAAGGATGCCACCCGCCCGATGATGAAGAATAACGCCAGCGCGTAGATATAAAGGTAAGTCCGATACTTTCCGGTCAGACCTCGTAAGTCATTCCATAAGTTAAAATATTACTTTCACGCATGTACGGAAATTTGTAATCGTAACCTTCGAAAAAGTTTCCATCAGAGTTCAAACGTTGGAATCGTAGATGGTACTTTTTCTCCTCCTTAAAAACGCGTCGGCCAATCAGCGAACAGCAGACTTCTAATGCAAGTTCAAAAATTTCGAACCGCAATTGCGAGACCCTGGTAACATCTGTCGAGTTTTGGTTTAGTTCAATCTAGAAACTGGCAAGTTTCTGATGCGTCAAACTAGATCAGATGAACTTACAAGTAATTTGAGAGTTACTTCCAAGTTTGTAGCAAGTGAAAATTGTAAGTAACTAGTAAGTATTAGTCAAGTAGCGAGTTTTTCACAAGAAATAGCGTTACATTACTGGCGAGTTACTTGTCAATCGTCTAGTAAAATATGCAATTCCTCCTCAGTCGGACCCATTTAGGTAGGTTTTTTCCGGCTAAAATGTTTGCCACTTGACAAATAAATGAAGAGAATCTACAAGGAGCAATGAAGATCAACAGTGGCACTACGGAATGATGCAATGAAAAAAAAAATTTTCTTCAATTTGAAATAATTAGCATTGGAGATTGTAAAATCCACTTTTATTGATTTGACTTTCTAAGCCCTGCTGTAGTCGAAAGATGAGAATGCTCGAAAGTTAAAAGTACCCATCATAGATGGTAAAAATTTGCCTCAATGTTTCCATTTTCAAAGACGCGCTGATTGCAAAACTCTGCTATTTTGTCTCATTATTAGACTCAAATTTCAGACATACAGCAAGTAATCATTGACATAATAAACTTTACCATTATGATAGGAATTTTTCACAACTTTTTTCAATAGTTCTGGTTTACTCTCTGAAATGGTAGTTCTTCTCACGAAACGTAATACATTTAGCCATCATATTTCTTTCCGTGTACGATGACGTATGACATCAGAAGATTTGGTAAAATTATATGAATGCTGCTATTATGTCACATTATCAGGCCTCACAGTCCCTTTGGGATAAAAAATAGGGTGTATAGGGACCTTTTTTCTCGCTCATAGGGACCTTCTTTCTTGCCCATAGAAAGTTATTAAAAAGAATAAACTCTTCATGAAAGGTAAATAAAGACATAATACTTTCTATTTTAGTAAGTAATAAATATATTCATATTTTCGTAAACAAATGCACTTCACAAATTTTCGGACGTGAGTATTCTTAGTATTAATTAGGAGATTACCTACATATCACGACTATGTATATGAGTCTAATTTAATTAAATTTCATTTAACTCTCAATAAAATTTCCTTTTTTTAGATGTTTTATACTTTGGTTAAAGAAAGGTATTGGATCTATAACTTAATTCGTGTGGTTTTTTTTTCTTCAAAATTTGAACGTTTATTTAAGAATAACATGTACAATAGTATTATTCAAAGTATTGCCTATCTGAAGCTATGACTTTTTCCCATCTTTCTGGCAATTTGTGGATTCCATCCCAAAAGCACTGCGTCGGCTTGGCGGCCAAGTATGGATCCAGCCAATTTTTGATACCCTGTACTGATGTGAGCCGTATTCCAGTGAGGGCGCTCTGCATCGACCGGAACAAATGATAGTCAGAAGGGGCAAGGTCTGGGCTATAAGGCGGGTGAGGTAAAACTTCCCATCTATTGTTTTTCAAATAGTTCTTAACCGGAATAGCAACATGGGGCCGAACGTTGTCATGATGGAAAATTATTGCCTCGTGTCTGGTCGCATATTCCGGGCGGTTTTCGGCTATTGCTCTCGTCAAACGGATTAATTGTGTTCGGTAGCGTTCTCCATTGATGGTTTCACCCGGTTTTAGTAGCTCATAATACAGCACACCCTTCTGATCCCACCAAATACAGATCATTACCTTCGCGCCATGGATATTCGGCTTTGCCGTTGATTTGGCTGGTTGGCCGGGTTTCACATATCATTTTTGCTCTTGGGGTTGTCGTAATGGATCCATTTGTCATCACCAGTAACAATCCAATACAAATGTGACTTCTTTTTGTGGCGTTCCAGCAGCATTTCGGACATGCACAACCGCCTTTCAACGTCTCTAGGCTTGAGTTCATCTGGAACACAATTTCCTTGCTTTTGAATGTATCCGGCTTCTTGAGTGACTCCCAAAGATTCTGCGAGCTCTTCTTGTGTTAGGCAACAATCTTCATCGAGTAATGCTTCCAGTTCTTCATCTTCAAACTTTTTTGGCTGCCCAAGACGTTCTTCGTCTTCCAAGCCAAAGTCACCACTTTTAAATCGTGCAAACCACTTTTGGCACGTTCGTTCAGCTATAGCATATTCACCATAAACTTCCACCAAAATACGATGACTTTCGGCAGCAGTTTTCTTTATATTAAAGTAATGAAGAAGAACTCCCCGCAAAAACACTTTTTCAGGCACAAAGTTCGACATATTTGAGTGAAAAAAATGATTGTTGTTTACGCTTCAAATGAATGACATATACTGAAAAAGACGCACAATGACAGTAGCTTTCTAACTCATATTCGGAATATTGGAACGATGAAATAATAATCAAGTTACGCCATCTCTTAGCAAACCGCACGAATTAAGTTATAGATCCAATACTTATAGTCAATCTCACTTGCTATACATTTAGTTTCCTTACGATTACTTTCGAAGAAGTCCGCTCACATCTATATAACTCCATTGTAATTTAAAACTATTAAGTATGAATGTTACTTCTTTAAATTTCAGTCTTTTCGTTAATAAATATACTTCTAATAACACAATATGAGTTTTCTTGACCTTATCTTAAGATCAAATAAATTACTAAAACAATACTACTGTAACAGTTACATCTATAGGCTTCTTTTTAAATTCATAAGTCTTTTAAATTCCGAATGATATTTATATCATTATTGCGATGGTTTTACCTATTATTATGAAGATCAGGTTTGTTGATATATATCATTACATCGTAAAACAGATTATAATTATTTACCACAGCCTAACACAATTTTCAGCACTTATGGTGGTACAAAAACTGAGAATCAAAATCGAAGAAGTTGTAATTTAAGGCTGAGAATCAGTCAAGCGTTTTTTCTTTATCACAGATTCTATAATGTTAAATTTACTTGACCCTATGTATGCCGGTATGCGATCACACTCACCACCTAACATTAACATGTCGTTCGTCACTAATGTCATTGGCTGAGGCAGTGCGTACATCGACCAATCATAATTTCTTGAATAAAAGCGCTCGAAATTTAAATATCATTTAATGATAGTTTCAAAATAGGAGGTCATTAAATAAATGCAACGTTTGTACACTGGAAAAAAATTGCTATTGAATCAAAAGCATTTCTTTCCAAAAGCATGTATACTATTAATTCATAAAAATATACTACAAGAACCAATAAATATGTTACTAATTCTATAGCATATTGATTTGAATCCATGATTATACATGCTTTTGGAAAAAAATGGTTTTGATTCAATAGCATTTTTCAGTGTATACCTCGATTTTATACAAATTTTAAAAAATGTACACTAATGGCTGAAAATAAGGTACTTCAGGGACCAAATCTTGAAAATATGGGACTTTAGAGACCTAAACTGATTATAGAGGACAATAGGGGATATAGGGACCGGTCTGTGAGGCCTGCACATTAGACTCAAATTTCAGACAGACAGCGAGTAATGATTGACATAATAAACCTTACCATTATGATGGGACTTTTTCACAACTTTTTCCAATAGTTCAGGTTTACTCTCTAAAATGGTACTTCTTCTCACGAAACGTAATATATTTAGCCATCAAATTTCTTTCCGTGTAAAGTGTTTGAAAAGTAATTAGTAGAAAAATTGCAATAATTAGTAGACATTTCGACTAAATTGAATTAGCGTCTCGCTTTTCACTAATTTAGATTTAGTGAGTTCGAAAGTTGTTTGTTGGCGTTGAGAAAACAAACTAGGTACCTTTAATCTTTATATTGAACTTTGTATGTTTAGTAAATTGTGTTTTCTTGGCAAATTTAACATGTAGTCATAACAACCGAGATAAAGTGATCCAAAATTGTTCATAAAAAGCTTATCAGTATTTTCAAAATACATTTCTAGATGAAATCGCTAAATTTGTCTCGATATAACGAAGGGTCAAAGTTGTAAAATATGCTTCTTTAACTTCAGTGGTGGTCAAAAAAATGTATGCATGCCACACATGCATCTAAGCCGAATATGATTATAAAAACGTCAATTATATAAAAACTTTTTAAATTCTTTCTAATGTTTTTAATTGAAAAGTATACGAGTTATGATATGGTAGAAATTTCTAAAATTATTATTGTTTCTGACTAGTGTTATGCTGGTACCTTTATCACTGGTACTTTTCCAATTCCTTAAGGAATAGTACTGAAATCCATCTATACTCCTACCTTTCTCTATTTCAACCCCTCATGTTGTCAATGTTGAGAAAGATGTAGGAGAATAGAGAAGAAAATCGAAACGGCAGAGCGACTTACATAATCTACTTTGAGTTTTCTTGTTAACACATCAGAATTAATAATGTGCTGTTCCATTTAGGATATTTCCCATAGGGATCAGTGAAATACTTAAAGTTTAGATCATTAAAAATGTAACAGGTTGCAGATATAATCAATATGCAATTCATAGACAAATTTTTTAATTAAAATAATATAATTATTCAAATATTTTGGAAGGTGTAAGTGGCCTTTCCGGTGTTTTATAGATTTTATTGAAAAATCGTCGACGTTTCGACCAAAATTTTGGTCCTTGTCATGACGAAAGATAAATTCTCAATCATCTTGTTTCTTCAACACAGTGACATGATAAATGTCAATTTTATAGTAATCAATGTGTTTAAAAGTTTTTTATAAAAATCCATGTTAAATTATAAAAATGTATAAAAATCCTGCTTTTTTGATAAAATTTTTGTAGCATAGGATTTTTTAAAATTAAAAATTCATTAAAATTAAGAGAACATACAAATTGCTTGTCAACAAAGAATTGAGGTTAAAATAATAAAATTGCGAGAAGCAGTTCCTTCGATGAACAATTTACATTTTCTAATATGTTTTTGAAAGCAGTATCTTTTTAACATGGATTTTTATAAAAAACTTTTAAACACATTGATTACTATAAAATTGACATTTATAATGTCACTGTGTTAAAGAAAAAAGATGATTGGAAATTTATCTTTCGTCATGATAAGAACCAAAATTTTGGTCGAAACGTCGACGATTTTTCAATAAAATCTATACAAGACCGGAAAGGCCACTTATACCTTCCAAAATGGAAATACCGGTAACACTAAATTTTTTTCAATATTATTCAAATAGACTGCATTTTAGAATAAATTTCAAAATATAATTGGACTTAAGAACATGTGATACTTGAGAAAAGTAGCAAGTTCTTATGAATAATTTGGTCTAGTTTCTACATGCTTGTGACCAAAATTTGAGAAATGGTAGGAAAGATAAAGTTTTAAAAATGGAAAAAAATGTCCGATATATTTTGCTAAAATTGAACTTTTTTTAAATTTCGAAACCAAAAGTAGTCTATCAACGTCCCTTTTATCTTCTCTAACACTCATGAAATTTTGGAAACAAAATTTCATTCACTTTGGACACAAACATGTAAAAACCTAAAATCAGTAATATGTGCTAATTTCCCAAGTATCACACGCCCATAATGATTAATTATTTAACGTCATCTCATAGATTCAAAAATTCAAGAAAACTTTTTAGAATCCAGTTACTATATGGATTTTCTTGTCATATGTAACGTTATTTAATTCCCGTCTTTTGGAATATAGAACAACCTGAAACGATTGTTAAACTTGTTAGTTTTAGCGTTCTAATGAAAGTACCTTAGAGGTACAGAAGAGTGCGCAAGACTTGATGAAGACAAGGGCTTGTGAAGAGATAGACTGATGGATGTGACTAAGAGGGTTCTCGTAAATCATACTTTGCAAAAAAGAAAAAAACATTCCAAAGCTATCCCTGAATTCCACTCAGTAAGTCACAATCCAACAAAGGCACAGAGAAGATACGCCAATTATAAACCCATTTAACCATTTGAATGTTACGAAAATTAATAATGGAAGAAGAATATAAATATCGGAAAGACCGAATTTCATTCATTTTTCTAATTGTGATTAAACGTGTCGTATATATATATATATATATATATATATATTGTATACCTGCACGAGTGATTGATCACACTTATTGTGTGCGATAGAACAGTTTTTAATATTTGATCTTTGTTTTGTGATTTCTAAATGAATACCGCGCAATACTGCAGTATTAAGAGTTCAATGTACTGTCCAATAGGAACATGTGAGAATGTCAGCTAGGAACATTTGAAAATATCGTTAAACGTGCGACCTCTATGATACACACCTAACCCCTAGGCTACACGATTTCTCTGCCTCTGCTAATCGACAATATATTGTCACCTATATTCTCTGTAACAGTCTCTTACAAGTGCGAATAAAAAAAAAATTTATAAAGGTTGGGGGTCTCTCAATACGTAGGCTCATACTTTAATATAAAAATATTTTTCTTAAAAAAGATCATTTTGAATTTTATCGATCAGATAAAATCAAATAATGTTGTGATTTATATCCTGGACTTTCATTGACCCTTAATTAATAATTGAAGATATATGTAGATAAATGACTGATGAGGGCTCCGATCAGAGCTGATAATTTGGATTATGTAAAACTTTGATTATTATTGCAAAATCCAAAAATCAAAAACACTAAAAATTTCTACGGTAATTTCCTGAAACACGTGACGGGATTTTTATTCAGTTACAGTTTCGTAAAATTAAAATAGAATTTCAGAAAATTCAGTTACTTCTTAGTAAATTCAAGAAACAATTCCTTAATTTTCAGTTAGAAAGTGTTGAATATTCTGATAGATGTTTTTTGTGGAAATTCTAAAACTTGTAACAAGAATATTTTAACGTTTTGGCTAACTGGAATTTTATGCAGTTACATGTAACAGAAAATTTTGTTACGGTTTCGTAATTTTATAAAAATTTTGTTACATGTTGGTAGTTTTAAGATACATTCCATGAAAATTTAGTTGAGTTTCATAATATTAAGAAAAATTTCAGAAAATTCAGTACAATTCTCGCAATTTTAAGAGACCTTTACTCAAAAACATCATAAATATCCTAAAATTTTACGTTACCTTTGTAACAAAAATGTTGTAGATTTACAAACATTTCTAACAATGAATATAATAATAAAGTAGAGCAAGATCACATTCTTTTTAGATATATATTATTTTATTATCGCTATTATTTACCTAAAGTATTAGTTTTGATAAAATCATTCTTCGACACATGAAAAAACCAAGTATTATTTTTACCATGACTCAATTTTTAATTAATCCCATCAATATCTATGACATTGAACGTCTTTAATGAGGAACAACAACTAAGTTTATTTATAATAAAGATAATGAAAATTTTTTAATGACGATTGAATATCCCGGTAATTATGAAAAGAAAGTGGAAAAATAAGAGGTATTTTAAAGAACATACATTCTCGAAGGAAGATCAGCAGTTGACTTGATTTATGTCTGGACCGATGAAGCAATAACCGCACGAGATTTACAGGTGATGTGAAATCACGATGACGGGTTCTGTACTGAAATAGGAAAGCACTTTTAGCTTAGCCACCCTCTCCGTTAGAGGGTGCGCGGACGACTGAAGCTCATCTTGCTGCTCTCGTGGGTGTAACCGTGGCTCGCGAGTGTCGCGCCAAGACAAAGACAGAAGCTGACTCGTGAATCGAAGAAGAGTTTTCGGGAGGTATATGTATAAAAGAGCGATATGTACAGAGATATCAGCTGCGAAAACAGAAAGGAAGAGAAGAGTCGATGTTTAACAGAGAAGAAAATAGAAAGAAGAAGAAATATGAGTCCGTACGTCCTCAGTGCAGGTCACATACATAGATAGACAACGATTCTTCTCCTATATATCTGAGAGTGTAACAAAAGAGTGAATTTTAAACATTGACAAAGAAATTGCTGGGATATTCTGCGATGCAATGAAAATAAAAAATGTACGGCGATTTTCAATCTTGTTTTATTCATAAAAACATTGCGGAAACGTATGCAAAATAAAAATTTTATTGTTACACTCTTCTCTCTAAATCGGAATCAGTCAAAATCTACTGATTATCAGTGAAATTTGACTTATTCAAATAGCTAAAAAGAGGTTACTGTAAATCAGTCAAATTTCGCTGATTACTTTAGTGAAAATCAAGTGATTTAACAGTGAAAAATATTTTTTCCACTGATTCAATCAGTGAAAATTAACTAATTTGACAGTGAAAAAATTTTTTTCACTGATGAATCAGTGGAAATGCAAATTACTGGTTCAATAAGTGAAAATTTGACTGATTCAGATTTAGAGAGTTGCGTTATTGATTCTTATGAAATTGCTAAAAAAACTATATTAAAAGCATTACTTTAATTAATAATTAAAGATATATGTTGAAGTTGATAGTTGGTTTTAGGGTCCTAGGTTAATAAAAAAAAATTTACATGATCAGATGTTTCGGCTCTGATTGGAGGCCTCATTAGTGATTCATTTTGAATCTCAAAAATATAGAAAGAACAACAAATTTAAAATAATTGAAATTTCTTTTTTACAAGTTGGTAAAGAAATTTTGAAATTACTTCGAGGTACTCTCTAAATCTGAATCAGTCGAATTTTCACTCATTGAATTAGTAATTTTCCTTTTCACTGATTCATCGGTGCACAAATATTTTTCACTGACAAATCAGTTAATTTTCACTGATTGAATCAATGAAAAAAATATTTTTCACTGTTAAATCAGTTGATTTCCACTGAAGTAATCAGTGAAATTTGACTGACTTACAGCAACCTCTTTTTAGCTATTTGAATCAGTCAAATTTCACTGATAATCAGTAGATTTTAACTGATTCAGATTTAGAGAGTAAATATTTCGTTCACATACTGTAATATCTGAATAGCAGAAAAACATTTTTGAAAAAGTTGGAAGAAAATTAACAATTTTTGCTTAGATATGTGTCAGTAAATTTTAAAGAGATAGAATTTATAAAATGTGATTTATAACAATTTTTTCTACCGTGAGAGAGAACTGATCTCAGAAATTTCTGCTCTTAAAGATGAGTTTTACCTTATTTTTGCAATGTAATTATCCAAATGCGTTTTGACAGAAGAGCAATTTATGCTACATGAAGCGTAATATACGTGAGTAGATAATTAATTGCAGTGCATCATAATTACTGCAGCTATGATAAATAACAATCTAATTAATTAATTATTATTAGTAGGCAATAAATAAAGGCCTCGATGTTAGGAATGTGCGAGTACTTGTAACTTATAAGCATTTTCGTTAAAAGAATAATCATTTCTGAAAGTGAGTGGATTAATTTTTATGTTTGCAGAAAGTAATTTTAAACAATGAATAATCACAAGATTGTCATTCGCTTTACAATAATTTCTCTTGCGAACCTGTCTTAATTTCTTACAATCTTAAATGTATTGAATTAATTAAATTTTTTTTTTCATGAAATGAAAATTTTAACGAAAATTGAATTTTTGCTCTCAAAAAGAAGTATGAAGAGAGTTTCCTTCGTTAACGTGCATCACAGTTGGCAAGTGATTTCCTATCCGAACTTTTGGACAGCAACTTGAAAACAAGGGTGGCGCCTCTCTGTCGATTGTCCTGGCGCCATACTGACTACATTTATGTGCTAGCGAGGGTCGTGAAGAAGAAAGCTTGTTTACTGAAAGATGTGATATATCTATATATGCGGAGAAATGAAAATGTAGTAGAGAAACTAATGATTGAGGGTCGAATAGAGTCAGAGAAAAAGGCAGTGTTGAAATTTCATCATGAGATATATCTACGGATCACTTACCTTGATAGAAATTGCAACCCAATTCCAGCAAGATGCTATCAAATTTCATTAATTATTTTCCACTTCTGCGATTTTTTTTAGACGATAAAAGTGTAGTAACTAGAATTTTATAAATGTTAGAGTAATTCTTGTGAATTAGAGGTGCCATATTTAAAATCATGTATAATTATTCCCTTAAGAAAAACTCCTTTCTTGATACAACGGAAGGAAAAATTATAATTTAAAAAAATTCAGAAAGAACCAATAAAAATCTTGTTATCAATTTACATTTCATGATGCTTACATGAAGAATAAAAGTCTACGTATTTGTATTTTCGCGTAACTTTGTCTCATTTCATTTTATCCTGGAATGAATTTGGAGAATAAGGAAAAAGTGCGTTTTTACATCTCACTTTTAATAAAAATATACACTGAGAAAAAAATGCTATTGAATCAATAGCATTTCTTTCCAAAAGCATGTATATCACGGATTCAAATCAATATGTTATAGAATTCGTAATATATTGGATCTATAACTTAATTCGTGCGGTTTTTTTTTCAAAATTTGAACGTTTATTTAAGAAAAACATGTAAAATAGTATTATTCAAAGTATTGCTCGTCTGAAGCTATGACTTTTTCCCATCTTTCTGGCAATTTGTGGATTCCATCCCAAAAGAACTGCGCCGGCTTGGCGGCCAAGAATGAATCAAGCCAATTTTTGATACCCTGTTCCGATGTGAACCGTTTTCCAGTGAGGGCGTTCTGCATCGATCGGAACAAATGGTAGTCAGAAGGGGCAAGGTCTGGGCTATAAGGCGGGTGGGTTAAAACTTCCCATCCACTGTTTTCCAAATAGTTCTTAATCGGAATAAAAACATGGGGCCGAGCGTCGCCATGATGGAAAATTATTGCCTCATGTCTGGTCGCATATTCCGGGCGTATTTCGGCTATTACTCTCTTCAAACGGATTAATTGTGTTCGGTAGCGTTATCCATTGATGGTTTCACCCGGTTTTAGCAGCTCATAATACAGCACACCCTTCTGATCCCACCAAATACAGAGCATTACCTTCGCGCCATGGATATTCGGGTTTGCCGTTGATTTGGCTGGTTGACCGGGTTTCACATGTGATTTTTTGCGCTTGGGGTTGTCGTAATGGATCCATTTTTCATCACCAGTAACAATCCGATGCAAAAATGACTTCTTTTTGTGGCGTTCCAGTAGCATTTCGGACATGCAAATCCGCCTTTCAGCGTCTCTCGGCTTGAGTTCATCTGGAACCCAAATTCCTTGCTTTTGAATGTATCCGGCTGTTTTTAAACGTTTTGAAATGGCTGCTTGAGTGACTCCCAAAGATTCTGCGAGCTCTTCTTGTATTTAGCAACAATCTTCATCGAGTAATGCTTCCAGTTCTTCATCTTCAAACTTTTTTGGCTTCCCGGGACGTTCTTCGTCTTCCAAGCCAAAATCACCACTTTTAAATCGTGCAAACCACTTTTGGCACGTTCGCTCAGCTAGAGCATGTTCACCATAAACTTCCACTAAAATACGATGACTTTCGGCAGCAGTTTTCTTCATATTAAAGTAATGAAGAAGAACTCCCCGCAAAAACACTTTTTCAGGCACAAAGTTCGACATATTTGAGAGGAAAAAAATTGTTGTTGGTTACGCTTCAAATGAATGACCATGGAGAATAGATATAAGGAGACCAAACTAATGTAACTGAAAATCAGCATCTTTTTATCGGAAGTACATTGATTGAGTACGAGAACGTCCCAAGAGATGGCGCTCCTGCAAGTAGCGTAAAAAAAAGAACTCTTCGTGTACCTTTGCATGCATGCATGTTGTCATGGTAACATATATTTATTATAAGAATTTTTACAAACATTTAATAGTATATTACGTGCCTGGGCGCACAATGAGGGTTATTGCGTGACGAGCGACAATGCTCGCAGGAGATCGGAGCCAAGGCGTAGTCAAGATGTAGCCGATGCATAGTCGAGACGTAGCTGAGGCAAAGCCGAGACGAAGCCAAGACAAAGCCGAGACGCGATCAGTCCTGCGAGCATTGTCGCGAGTCTCGCAATTTCCCGAATTGTGTGCATTGGCACGTATTTTATTTTATGTGACTTTGGTGCGGATACGAGTTTTTATGCGTACACTCGAATCTAATCTAGTATAGTAGTTGTATGCGGCGCTAGTCATTACACTTGATATGTCACGACTAGTCCCGGCCATTTTGATTTTATCGATCTTGTGTAGTAGTAATGGATTTTAGTAGACGCATGCGCAGTTCAAATGTACAAGGCTTTGCCAGTAAGATGCTAACGCTGTACGAAGAAGAAGAAGAATAAGAAGGATTGAGCTTCGTTTCATGGCTATGGGCGCATGCGCAGTTCAATTCTTACATTTCATTCCTTTGTAGCGCAATGTACTACATTGCGTTACTGTTAACTGTAGCGAAAAACGAGTTTGCGCGCCGGTGGCACATAAAAATATTAACCTTAATTTGCGGTTATGTTAGAATATTTTGAGCGAACAGAAGCGGACATTTTTTTACGCCACTTGCATTCGCGCCATCAATCGGGAAGTTCTTGTACCTTTTCCATGTACTTCCGACAAAAACGTGCTCAACTTTTGTGAAGTTCATGCATAAGAGATTGGTCTCCTTATGTCTATTCTCCATGTGAATGACATATACTGAAAAAGACGCACAATGACTGTAGCTTTCCAACGCATGTTCGGAATATTGGAACGATGGAATAATAATCAAGTTACGCCATCTCTTAGCACACCGCACGAATTAAGTTATAGATCCAATATTTATTGGTTCTTGTAGTATATTTTTATGAATTAATAGTATACACGCTTTTGGAAAGAAATGCTTTTGATTCAATAGCATTTTTTTCTCAGTGTAGCACTGAAGAAATAAAAGAACAACAAAATTATTTCATTAAGGTAAATTATGGTTTTAATTGTTAGTCCGCGTATCGCTATTTGAGAGAAAAGAAAGATAATATTATTAAAAGACTGAAGGAAATGAATACTCGGATTGTTTAATTCATGTTCACTTTAACACCGCAAAAAGGTAGTTACCACGAAGAGTCAACGTGTTTCGCATGTTAATGTATTCGCAAAAGAAAGCACAATAGTAATTGCATATCGGTTGACTGTGTATCTAGGATGCTCGGTAAAGTGCATCTACAGAGAAGAAAGGAAAACTGTAGGACCATTTAGTGGAAGTTGGCTTTCTCAGTTTAGAAATGGACTCATTTAACGACCACCCACCGTCACCCCCTGACTAAGCTCGTGTCAGTGCCCTCATAGTTTATTCAAAGGTTCGCCACTCACCATCTTCGTCTCCACCCTGAAATGACACACTGACCTTTTAAACCCTTGACCAATATTATAACAGTTGGTAAAGTTTAATGAACCGCCGTCGGTATTTTTAAGTTTTTTATTAACACTTTGTTCTCTGTAATTTGAGATCCTTTTTTTATAAACAATCAATTTAATGACAATAGCTTTCAGTTAATATATTCGACAGGAATCAAACTTAAGAGGATCCGCCACCTTTAATATTTTTATTTTTTAGGTTTAGACCTTCGATATAATTTTTTTAATGTATTTTTATTATTTTTTTTTATTTTTTTTATTTTTTATATTCATGAAAGATTTTGGGGTTTATGTACCTGTATGTATTTTTAAACTAAAAATTTAGAGTTTTTTGGGCATTTTTTTGACATTTTTCGACTTTGAATAACTTTTTTTTTTTAAGCAATTGCCATGATTCTTCTTTTATTTTGTTCCTTAGAATGTGTAGCAACTTTTTGAAAATGGATAATAAGGTAACATGACTGAAAAAAAGTTACAAATAAAATAAATAAATAAAAATATCCCAAAATATAAAAAAAGAAATTTGTAGTTATTTTTTGCTAGAGTGCTTTCCATACCAAAAAATATTGATAATATAACAAAAAATAAGTGGTAAAAATTTTAAAGGCCTGTGTCTCATACTTTAGATTCAGAAATATTAGTAAATAAATAAACAAACTATTTTGTGTAGAAAGCTAATTTTCGCTAAAAACGCGTTATTTGTAAATCGTAGTAACTTTTAATTTTATTCATTTTTCCAAGAAAAAAGAAATCAGTTTGTCCTAAAAATTTACACACATACTCAGAAAAGTATAGAGAAGAAAAAAATAACATTTTGTCATAAAAGAAATCAAAAAATCAAAAATATACCAATTAAAGGTGGCGGATCCCCTTAAGACAATTTTCAAATGTTTTTTAACAGAAATTAAAAGAAACTCAAAAAATTTGCTTAAGTTTAAAGGAGAATCTAGGAAAACTTATTAATTTTTTAATCTGAAATTCAAAATTGTTAAGTGCTGTAGAAAATTTAATATTTATCAAAGCTATTTTTCATAATGAACATTAAAAGTACATTATTTAGCTATAAAAGTTAGACAACTGTTTTTCCTCTCCCTTGTAAACAGAAACTTTCGTTGTAATATCGATAATGATTGATTGCATATAGGGAGATCTTCTTAGAACTAGAGACTTTCCTTGCATTTGTTAACTTGACACTTCTGTCAAACGACGGATGACAAATGGCCGGTAAGTGAGAAGGATTGAATAAGTGTACAGTTCACTTTTTCTGGCGAATCATTTAAGGAATAATATATTGAAAATGAAAAATCTTGCAATCCTATTCAATAAACATATTTTAAAATATGTTTATTATACATAGGAAAATTATTTAGTGTAATTATAATGCTAATGGAATACATTTTTATGGAGTTCTTAATTTAGATTATAATTTTATTTGTCCTTCTGTATCTCACATTGACTCGGGTGTACAGGAAATTGCGATATTCCGTGACACAACTTTCTTCATTTCCGTTTTCAATGAGGTAAATTACAAGAAATTCATCCTGGGGAAGACAGAAATGTAGAGCTTGAGGAAAGTAACTTTGTTCTACCATAACTTTGTTTTCTTGGAATACCTAATAAATGTATAAATTCACCATCAATCAGAAAATCTTATTTTCTATTTATAGGGTGTAAAAGTATCGTTCAATATCAGGTACAATTTAAATTTTTAAATTAGAATAAACAATAGAAAATATTAATCTAATGTTAATGCCATCAGAAATGTATCTTGATGATGTTTAGACGATTTTTTAAACATATCTTAGAGAATCTAATATCTTTGCAGATACATAAAAAATGTTTGGATTCATCAGCAAAAGTTTGACAGTTTCACGTTTCATTGGGAATTATACAATTACAGGGTGGCCCCTGGACCGGGAAAACCGGGAAATGGCCGGGAATTTTTTTGTTGAATGGGAATTTTTTTTAATTTTTAATAAAAAACGATTTTAGTTTGTTTTCAATGTGTTACATAAAGTGATTTACTTATATATTATATTGTGCAATTCGAAATTCCCGCCTTATTTTAACAATTACTTTAACAATTGTCCATTTCGTGTGATTTCAATATACCAGGAGAAATTTCATTTTAGAGTATTGAATAAAAAATATTTTAAAACTAAAAACCCATTGCATTAACTGTTATTCATTGGAAATTATTGTTTTAATGACCGGGAAAATTTTTTCGATGGCCGGGAAATGACCGGGAATAATTTTGGTCGATGAAAACGGTCACCCTGCATTAAGTAGTAGATCGAAAACAATTTTCGAGTTCATTTTAAAGTGAAATATAAAAATGTCGGTTTTTGGTGGAGGTTTTCAGCACTCGTATAAATTTTAGTCCCGTCCCTCATGGAGCCTGTTAAAGTCAAAGAAAATATCATATCACACATATTTTATTCATGCTGCTCATCTAACTAAAGTTGCTGTAGGACATAGACTTAGATCTTATGGAGAAAAAATATAAATAAAAAGTGAAGCCCCAAGTGTTTTTTTTTCGCGCTTCTTACCAAATTTTAAAAAATTATGCGATTTTAATAGATTAGAAATCACTTTTTCAAGAAAAAGATTCCCTACAACTTAACGATTCCTAATTTTCAAGAATGAATAAATTATTATCAAATTCAGCAATTTGTTTATAAAAATTTCGTTTTGGAAAATGTTTTTTTAATGGTTTCAGCCATTAAAGAATTTAGTTTTAAAAATCAGAAACGGTGAAGTTGTGGGAAATCCTTTACCTCAAAAAATGATTCATGATTTATTAGAATCGCAAAATTTTTTAAAATTTGGTAAGAAGCGATAAGAAAAAACGTTAGGGCAAAAATAAAATATCTTTATAAAATTATTAATAATAATATTAACATAAATAATATAATAATATTGCTATTCTTGAAAGCAAAATTATCTATTTTTGACTGAGGTTTATTTTTTGTGGATGAAAACTACCTTGAATGATCCTAGGTTAGAGTAATATTTCTCTAATTCCATTGTTTATGTAGTGGAGACGATTTAAATTGATATAGGAACTTGAAAGGGACAGAAAAGCTTTCTTCTTATCAAAAGGATTCATTCCTACCTGATCTTCAAAGAAAAATGTAGCGACTCAAGGATAAAGGAAAACTTGAAGGAGTATGAAGAAAAGGCGTATCAGAGTAGTAGTAGATGTTAAAGGGGTATAAATAAAAAAGGTTAGACGAGTTAGAAGAGCTTGGTTTCTTTTATGTTCTACGGTAACACGCATGAGTGCACTTTGCACTCCCTTTCTTCAGCTCGGTCAACCATACTCGGGCACTTTGGGAATGTCGTACGTATCATTTTATGTACGTGAATAAGGAAAAAGAGACAAATAAAAACTTGCATGGAGATCCAACAATCTCAAGACGAAAGTGAAGGTACGTCGGGGAATGGATGCTGCATCTAGCCATAATCATATCGCCATTCTTACCATCATCCGTATGTGACACGTAAAATGCTAAAGAAACTACAGCGAAGTAAAAGATGATGAAAATAAAGATCGAGTATTCGATTTTTTATCCCATTTAAAATCTTAAGTTTTTTAAAGTATTTCTTTCTTCTCCAACTACTCAAGTTAAATGATAAAGAAGAATTTGAGATTCTGACATTAATTATATAGTAATATAGGTTTAATTAACTGTTAATTATTTTGAATAAATCACGTTTTGAAACCTGTACCTTATTAAAATAACTTAAAGTTTATCATTCCTCTTTACCATCAGATATCGGATTCAGAAGCAACCTATGTTACCATACATCAATGCTACTCTGTAAGAGATGAACATTTATTCATTCCTATTAGCGACGAATTTACCAAAGGTCGGTACAGGAAATACTATGCATGTATTGAGGAGAGTGGAAAACTAAAAGTTGTTTAGTCACGAATGTACTAATTATAGTAAAAGCATCAACATATATTAATTATTCATGTGAAATTGATTTATGCAAAACAAATCCGTAGTAATATAACCCATAGATAATAAATTTTAATAAGTATTAAAAATAGACTATACACACCTAATATAATATTATTCAGTAAAATCACAATAAATAAGTGAATAAAAATTAAAAAATATATATATATATCTTTATACACTATCATTTTTTATACCAGAATGGTTCGATTCATAAAATCTGGTCCACTTGTTAAGTTAATGTCTCGTAAGCAATACAAGAATTATGTGAAAAAAGATCACTTCACGTAATCTCGCTTGAGATGTGAACGCAGTATTTTTCCAGTCGCATTCTTTGGGATTTCATCTATAAATGTAACACCCCCTAAAATAAAATAAAAAGGTATGATAAAAATTTCAAAATTATTTTCCGTATTTGGAATTATCGTTTCTAGTGCTCAATGCATACCTCGTAATTCTTTAAAGTCTGAAACCTTTCCTTTCATGTAATTTTTTATTTCCTCCTCAGAACCTTTTTTGCCTTTCTTGAGTTGTACAAAAGCCTTGGGTGCTTCTCCAGTCTTGTAATCTGGAACACCAATCACAGCAGCTTCCTCAACATCTGGATGTGTTCGTAGTAATGCTTCTAATTCCGCTGGAGCTACCTAAAAGGCACGAATCACAAATTAATAATAAATTATAATAAGTTTTTAATTTTGTTTTTATTTATCACCTGGAAGCCTTTAACTTTGATGAGTTCTTTTAATCGATCACTAATAAAAAAATCACCACTCTCATCATAATAAGCAATGTCACCAGTTTTGAGCCAACCATTTTCTAAAGTTTCTTTTGTAGCTTTCTCATTGTTGTAATATCCTTTCATAATATGAGGTCCTGCAATCCATAATTCACCTGATTTTCTTGGTTCACTTATATCTTTATTTGTTTCTATATCAACTAATCTTGCTCGACAACTGCTAACCGGGTTTCCAATACTAGAATATTTAGCTCCAGATGTTTCTAAAAATGCCACTGGAGATGACTCAGTTAATCCATATCCTTGACAAAATTTAATTGGTTTTTGGAATTTATCAATAAACCTTTCAACGTCAGTACTACTTAAAGGTGCTGCTCCACTGAGAATAAAGCCTACATGTTCCACATGATCCTTTTTTGCGAGTGGGGAGGATGCGAGAAATAGAAAAATGGGAGGAACCAAAATTAATGAAGTAACCTTTTGATTTTCTAAAACGGAAATACATGTCTCAGGAGTAAACTTCGGAATCGTAATTAACTTTGCTCCTTGAGCTAGTTTTGGAAACATTACTCCATTCATACCAAATATGTGAAACATTGGTAAAACGCTTGGTATGATTTCTTGACCATCTAAAACATTGTGTTTAAAGTTTTTAGTTATTAAATTCAATATTTACTGTCAGATCAAAAACTATATTATAATTTTAAATCAAAAATTTCTTTATTTTTAACTAATTTTATTTAACAAAAATAAACAAGCATATTGATTCAATAAAATGTCATCTAACAAATACTTCTTTCAGTGTAAACTAAAATTATTATTTTCAAACATTTTGAAATTCACGGAAACTGACAAATTTATTATTTTTTTCGTCTGGCTAATATTTATTGGGCTACTTTAATCCCTGGGAAATTGAATGTCAAGCAAAAAATCGTTTGATAAGAGTGCAGACGTTCTTTGTTGTCGACATATCTTTATTTCTTTATCATTAATTAAAGTCCTCAACACACCTTTCAATAATGCATCAAGTTGAAAGCTGGCCAAGAAAATAAAAATAATTATCAAGGATTTCTATCATGATTAATCTAAAGCTTGTGATATAACGTTTAACATACAATCTCTTGTGTTAAAATCAATTAGTAAAGTCATTTAATTTGATGATTTTTGTCACTCAGTTCAATACGTACCAATTTTATTGAAAATTTCGTCCTCTGTTGATTTTTCCAACATTATCATATTGGCAACTAAATTTGTATGAGAGAGCATAACGCCTTTTGGAAGTCCCGTTGTACCACTCGAATAAGGTAAAACTGCAATATCATCCGGTGACCTTGACGGCGATGAAATTTGCGAAAGGGACTTCCCCTTTTCAATCAGTTCCTGTAAAAAGTTATTATTTTTAGATGGTTTAGAGAAAAAAATAATATTTATGTGTTTCCGGAAGCTTACGTTGAAGTTTATAGCATCTGAGGGCATAGCCTCTGTACCATCATCAATAACAATAAATGGTGCATTCGGTGGTAAAATAGATTTTGTAGCTTTCGCGACAATATGTGCAATTTCTGCATTGGTGATAACAGCCTTCGCTCCAGAAGTAGAAACCTGCTTGGCAATTTCATCTAAAATTAACAATATGAATTGTCAACAAAATGACATACCTATATTGCAAAAGTTAAGATAAATAATCAATCTGGCGTTTATTTGCTTTCAACACTGAGGATAAGAGATGTTAAAACTGGTTATCTGGATGGCTGTCATCGTGTAAAATAAAAAATATGTAGATATGTCTTTTAACCTGGTCGGATCCCAGCCGAGCATTATCGGAAGTTATATGATTTTAAAGTAATTTTATATTCATAAAAATAAATAATGGAATGAAAATTAGATAAACTTCCTGAAGTTTTGTTTATTACACTAAAAGTCTTATCATAAAATATGAAACGGTGCTGATAAATAATATTGTGAATTATACTCAATATCGAAGCATTATAATTGGCTGCTGTAATGGCCCCGGTCGGGTACTAGGAAAGCAACTGTTTGCTAAAAATTGTATACATAATTTAGGCACTGTAATTTTATGACCTTAAGCGGATCCGCCACTTTTAATATTTTTGATTTTTGAGTGTAGACCTTAAATATAATTTTTTTTATGTTTAGTACCTCTATTTAGAAAGGTTTCGGATTTTTTTTTAAACTTCATCACCTTTATGTATTTTTAATCTAGAAATTTGGAGTTTTTTTGGCATTTTTTTTGACATTTTTGACTTTGAATAGCTTTTCTGTTTTTTAACCAATTGTCATGATTTGTTTTTTATTTTGTTCCTTACAATATGTAATAGCTTTTTGGATATAGAAAATATAGTAACAAGACTGAAAAAAAGTTACAAATAAACTAAAAAAAGAAATAAGGATATCCTAAAATATGGAGAAAAAAACTTTTGTTGTTATTTTTCTAGCTAGAGTGCTTTACGCAACCAAATAGTTTCACATTGTAAGGGACAAAATAAAAGAAATCATGACAATTGGTTAAAAAGCAAAAAAGTTATTCATCGTAAATAAATGTCAAACAATGCTCAAAAAAGTCAAAATTTCTAGTTTAAAAATACATATAGGTGATGGAATTTAAAATAAAACCAAAACCTTTTTAAATAAAGGTACTAAATATAAAAAAAATTATATGGAAGGTCTTAACCCAAAAAATAAAAATATTAAAAGTGGTAGATCCCCTTAATTCTATTGTAACGACCGAAAAAGTGAAGCATTTTTGCCGAATTTTCTCTCAAAAAGTACTGCATATGATGCATATAACACATATTTCTACATGAATAGACCTATAAAAAATTTAATTTTGCTGACACAGGTGATTAGAGCCTTCCAGGTAGTCTGAGACAAAAAATTCAAAAAAATTCTTAATCTGCATGAGTGCCGCTATCTTCTCTACCTCAATTAATAATTTATATTAGCAATTAAGGGGGTCTTATGGTTCGCTATCTGATTGAACAATTGAGCAGACAACTATAGTCAATGAAATAATAAATAAAATTGTAATTGTGTTTTTGTTTCAGACAACCAGAACAGACTCAATCGTCGGCACATGGTTTTTTCAAGGTTCCGGTCAAGGTCATCCTGACGTCACGAGTGACAACACAATAAACTCAAAATAATAAATAAGGAAGACATTGAAATGCTTTATTCAATAATAAAAAATCGTGTCATTATCTTTTGTCGTTTGCTTGCAAAAAATTCGTGAAAATGCGTATAAAAATCAAACGCCGAACCAGAAGACCTCCTTAATAAAATGTCAGCGTTTCTTGCAAACGTGTTAAAAAAATACGTTTTCTTACGCCATAATTAGGGCGAAAATATAAATTAAAATTAAAATTTTACCATGATTGAGGTAGGGAGGATAGCCACCATGTTTGTGCTGAATATGCTACTCAAATTTGAACTTGATTAGTCAAGCTGTTTTTGAGAAATCACCTGCACAAGAAAGATTTTTTTTCATGGATCTATTCATGTGGAAATAAATAAATAAATCTGTGTGCCTCAAATAATTATTATGCGACATTTCTTCAATTCGGCATCCAGACCGACACCCGTTTAGGAACTTAAAAGCAAAATTTAAACGGTTGATGCCCGATCAGGGCTTGAATTTTATCAATAATCTATATTGTTATTATTATATTTAAATTTAAGAATTTGAAATCTTTCCGTGGAAAAAAAGACGTTTTCGACTGCGATGGGATTCGAGCCCAGGTCTTCCGATTGCCGGTCGACTGCTCTAACCACTGAGCTACACAGGCGTCTGACATCTCCTTCTCCGCAGGAAGATCTCCTTATTATATTATCGACAGTATATTTCTATGTGGGTTTCCAGATGTTCAGCTTTAATATCTGTATGTTCAATCTTAATACCTGAATATTAAAGTCGAAAATGTTAGGTGGCTATTTTCCTCTTCCATATGAGGTATTAAGTTTTAACATTCATACTCAGTGAATACTCTTGACACCAATAATTTCTCCTTTGAAACAAGTGAAAGTTGCGAATACTGTTTTTTGATAGTATATACACATATATGAACTCACATGACTAAAACGTATTATTATTTGTAATTCGAAACGGGTACTTTTTAAATATAATTTATTGAAACTTTTTATTATTAAAATTGCATCAATATGATATTTAAAAGTGTACTTCAATCGTACAAAATAGGTTACCATAATAGTATATTATGTGCCTAGGCGCATAATGAGGGTTATTACGCGACGAGCGACAATGCTCGCAGGAGATCGAAGCCAAGGCGTAGTCGAGGCGTAGCCGAGACGTAACTGAGGCAAAGCCGAGACGAAGCCGAGACAAAGCTAAGACGAAGCCGAGGCGCGAACAGTCCTGCGAGCATTTTAAGCGAGTCTCGTAATTACCCGAATTGTGTGCATTGGCACATATTCTATTTTATGTGACTTCGGCGCATATACGAGTTTTTATGCGTACACTTGAATCCAATCTGAAAAGGTCGAAATTGCCGTGATTATCGCCCATCTCACTTGACATTTCGCGAATACTTCCGGTCATTTTGATTTTCTCGATCTTGTGTAGTAGTAGCGTATTGTAATAGACGCATGCGCAGTTCTAATGTACAAGGCTTTGTCAGTACGGTACCAACGCTGTACGAAGAAGAAGAATAAGAAGAAGATTATGCTCCGCTGTATCGTAATAGGCGGATGCGCAGTTCAATTTTTACATTATGTTCCTCTGTATCGCAATACACAACTCTCTAAATCTGAATCAGTCAAATTTTCACTGATTGAATCAGTAATTTTCCTTTTCACTGTTAAATCAGTAAATTTCCACTGATTCATCAGTAAACAAAATATTTTTCACTGTCAAATCAGTCAGTTTTCACTGAAATAATCAGTGAAATTTGACTGATTTACAGTAACCTCTTTTTAGCTATTTGAATCAGTCAAATTTCACTGATAATCAGTAGATTTTGACTGATTCAAATTTAGAGAGAACACTGCGCTACTCTCAACTATAGGATAAAAACGCGTTAATGCGCCGGAGGCACATAAAATATTATTTATGCCTTTACTGTATATAAAAATAAATTCAATTAGATACATTTCAGATGAAATTATCGTTATGAAATTGGAAGAAGGTTGGAAAATGAATAGTCATAAACTTCTTGAAATTCATACGTAAATCAATAATTTTGATCTTTGGACTTGAGATAACTTGATAAAGTAGTAAAAAAATCATATTTTGCTCTGCAGTCAAGAAATATTGCATAAATACATAAAGAATGTTATGAGGAAGTGTAATATAGTAAATATAATAATCAACCATCTAATTTGATAACTGCAAATATAGGTTATCGTTGATAATGTTCATCACTAGAAAAAGTGATTTAATTAATCTAGGAAAAATGAATCCTGTTTACTATTTTAAATATTTTATAGACAGATAGACCTTGTGTAATCACAAAAAATATATATGCATATGTGTTTACGCGAAACATGTTTTGAACGACCAAATAATATACAAAAAAAATTACTCACAGACGGTGTACGCAGGATTGACTGTAGTTACAATTGCACCTGCTTCCAAACATCCAAGAAATGCAATGGGAGTTTCTGGTAAATTTGGTAAGATAAGTGCTACTGTATCTCCAGATTTAGTTCCTAATTTCAATAAACTTCTTGCAATGTAATTCGAATTAGCTCTCGCTTCACCATAAGTATATTTTCTACCAGTTACACCGCATTCCTATGCAAAAAAAGACATTACCATTTCTCCTTGGATTTTGGTTTGTTATTCACAACACAAAATATGCAGGTATACAAGTAGTTTTACATACCAATGCTATTTTATCACTATAATTATGTACATTTTTCCAAACATATTCTGGCAATGTGACTTCTGGGTATACAACATCCTCGTGAGGAGAACATACAATTCGTTCTCCATTTTTGCCTTCAACAATTTTTAATTTGTGGGTAGTTGAAGCACATCTAAAAGTACAATTTAAAATTTTCGATCCACTTTCTAATGAAATGCCCAATCGTAATATTCCTCGAATAAAAGGAGTCATTTTTTTATTGGTTTTGATTTTGTTTCAAAAGTTATTCTTAAAAGTTTGGATTGCATTCAAAATTGCCTTTTACAATTTTTAAGGCACGTTTGAGAAAATTAAGCTCAGCGGTATTCAAAATCCAACATCAAGAGTGAACTCAAAATTTAGGCATTTAGACTACCTGAAACGAAGAGAATTTATCCAAGATTTAAAATTAATACAAAATTATTCTTTTTGAAAAAGGAATGTGTACACGGAGAAACTTTTTATATCAATTTTTACTATGGTATTTTTCAATTTAGGGAAAAACGTTTCACTTTGTTAATTTTTGTTAGTAAAAATACTAAACTTTATAATAATGATATGAAATTTCAGTATAAACTATGGTAAAATTTGCTATGAACTATGATGAAGTTTGATATCATTATTATAAAGTTTAGTATTCTTACTAACAAAAATTCTCAAAGTGATACGTTTTTCCCTAAATTGAAAAATACTATAGTAAAAATTGATATAAAAAGTTTCTCCGTGTAACTATTCAATTTGACCACTTCATAGATCGTTGAGGGAAGGTCAATTAAGAGATGCTCTTATTTTTACCTTAATATCAATGTTGGAAGCGTATATTTTTTACGTCCATATTACTACGCATATTACGTCCCAATTGAAATACCCTGGCGCATGCGTTATTTACTTAATCTCAATTATCGCTTTGCTAAAAAAATAGAGAAGACAAACTTTTTTGCAGCATCATAAATTATTTTATTGATATGAATATTTACAAATTAACCATAATATTCATAATGTAAAGAGTCTCAGGTTACAATCAGCCAAACTTTCAAGATATTTTGCAAAAGTTTTTTGACCATCCTTGGCCATCCTTTTTATTAATAAATGACTTGGAACAATTAAAAAATAGATCTCTACTCATCAAATGTGAGGTTAGTTCAATATATTAACACTAAACCAAAGATCCACCAACTTTGGAATGTAATATACTGTGTTTTTTATGCATTTTACGTATAGTAAACGTATTATACGTCAAAAACTCAGGACTTATGCATGACTGACCAGACTGACTAACACTGATTATTGTGCAGAAAACAGATTTATCTAAACGTATTATTCTTAAATGTTTACATTTCTTATAGACATTAATGAATCACTGACCTCCGATAATCCGAATAGTACAACGATCAGATCAAAATATAACCCGAACTACGAATAAATTTACATTAAGGATTTTTTCATACATTCCAATTCTTTTTTACAACTGGTGATATGAATACATCAAATTTATGATTCTTAGAAATATCTAAACATAAAGAATAAAATATCCTTGAACATAGAGGCTTCTAAAAAGATCACTATAAATGCTTGTCAATAATAAATCACCTACATTTCTCAAAAATTATCTTACTCATCGTTAATTTAAATGTCAATTTAACGTGAATAAAAGAAATATAACATAGAAAATTAAGTTATAAAAGAAGCACTAAAGAAACTGATAATTGTAGTAATTATTTGTCTTTCTCAGGAAGATCATAAAAATGAACTTTGAACAAACATTAATGACGAAAGATACTTCTCATTTAAAAAATAAAAATTTGATATTATATAATACACTTTTTTAACTTAAGGTGTAAGTATAACTAATGTCAATAAAAAATATAAACTTCACCTTATTGTTGAAAATTAGAGAAATTTAAACTGCATACTACTTACAAATATTTATTTTCAAATTTATATTTTTTCGAAAAACAGAACGTAACATTAACTAAATGATGGTGCGTTTTTAAAAGGTCAACCTTCACCTCTACTTACAGTAATTGCTGACATCCCGCGTAACTGTTCAAGCTCAAGCTCTATTCTATCTATAAGTTATAAATTATAGACATACTAAAAAAAACTCACTCTTAGTTAACATAAAAAAATTGAATGAATGAAAATATTTGCTCTGAAAAGAGCGAATGCGTCCGCACGCTTAACGCTTTGATTTGAACTGAGGGACCTACCAACATTCTACTTATCTTACGGTTTATTCAGTAGATATTATTAGTAGTATCCCCTCTACCTGATTTCATCGTATACACATGGATATTTAGCACGACTTAATTTTTACTCAGTACGCTGATTAAAATAATTCAACAAACATTGATATGTTTACAATTTTTTTAAACTTTAAGAATTTATTATACAATCATTTTACGGAAAAAATTAAAATAATTTCAACATCACTAAAATTTGTTTTTACTCTCTGCTTTTGATTTCATTCTATCTTTTTCGTTGACAGGCGTTCCACAATTATGGTATGAGTTCTCAGAACGGTTTATATATCTAATTTTAATATCTTTTCATAAAGGAAATGGGCCTGATAGCCGACAGCTGATAATGCAGATATCTACAAACTCAAATGGTAGAATCACAACAAGATTCTGAAATTGGGTCGGAATTCGTAAAAATCGCCACGAAAAAAATGACTGTCTTTATTTTGTTATTGAAATTTTGATAATTCGGTTCTATTTGACCATAATAATAACTTGACCGAACAAAAATTAAAAAAAAATTTTTTTGGCAAAGTTATTATAAAATGAAATTTTTTTTCACTTTTATAACAAAACCTTGCCATTCATGAACAAATAAACCGATCTTTATGAAATCTTGGCATATCGCACTTAATTGAATCAACTTAAGTTTATTGTAGAACTTTTTTGAGTCCCTTATAAACACAATTGTATTTCTCCACATTTGAAGGGTTACATCAGCATGCATTTGGCGAGGGCATTTCGAATGATAATTAACTTAGGAACAATGATAAACAAAAAATATTTCACTTCTACGATTCAAAAATACGTAACTGCATTGTCTCAATAATCGTGAAAAAATAATTTTGTTGGAAATTCTTCTACAATAAACTTAAGTTGATTCAATTAACCGTGATATGCCAAGATTTCATGAGGATCGGTTCATTTGTTCATTTTTTAGGTTTTGTTATAAAGGTGACAAAAAATTTCATTTTATAATAACTTTGACGAAAAAAATTTAAAAAAATTTTTATTCGGTCAAGTTATTATTATGGACAAATAGAACCGAATTATCAACATTTCAATAAAAAATAAAGACAGTCATTTCTTTCGTGGCGATTTCACGAATTCTAATTCAATTATTCTAACATGTGTATATGTAGAGTACCAGGTCTAGAAGTATGAAACCCGAATTTCCCTATTGATGGTGCTTGCCATCAGTTTAGAGACTGTACGACCGCTTCTGCAGCGCCATCTTCTCCCTCTAGCAGCTGAGAAAGATTTTCAGTAGACAACAACCCAAGTTCGATATACCAGTGTATTTACTACACTCTCTAAATTTGAATCAGTCAAAATCTACTGATTATCAGTGAAATTTGACTGATTCAAATAGCTAAATAGAGGTTAATGTAAATCAGTCAAATTTTACTGATTATTTCAGTGAAAATTGACTGATTTGACAGTAATAAATATTTTTTCACTGATGAATCAGTGAAAAGGCAAATCACTGATTCAATCAGTTAAAATTTGACTGATTCAGATTTAGAGAGCAAGCATCAACATGTCGAATTTTGTGCCTACGAACTACGATTTGCGGACAGCACTGGTTTTTTGTTATCACTTGAAGAAAACTGCTGCAGAATCGCATTGAATGCTTGTCGAAGCTGACGGCGAACATGCTCTTGGCGAAACACAGTGTTTCGAGTAGTTTAAAAAATTCAAAAGTGGTAATTTTGATGTGAGAAACGAAGATCGTGGAAAACCACCGAAAAAGTGCGTTTGGTGGGATCAGAAGAGTGTTATCTATTATGAGCTGCTCTCTAAATTTGAATCACTCAAAATCTACTGATTATCAGTGAAATTTGACTGATTCAAATAGCTAAAAAGAAGTTACTGTAAATCAGTCAAATTTCACTGATTATTTCAGTGAAAATTGACTGGTTTGACAGTGATAAATATTTTTTACTGATGAATCAGTGAAAAGGCAAATCACTGATTCAATCAGTGAAAATTTGACTGATTTAGATTTAGAGAGTGCTAAAACCTGGTGAAACTGTCAACACGAATCGCTACCAAACGCAAATGATCGATTTAAATCGAGCATTACAAGAAAAACGACCGGATTATCGAAAATGTACGAGAATGGCTGGATAACTGGTTTGATTTAAAAGACAAACAGTTTTATTGGCGTGGCATTCATCACCTTCCGGAAAGGTGGAAAAAATGTGTAACCAGCAATGATTACTTTGAATAAAATATTTTTGGTCATTTTCATGCAACAGACGTGTAACTTTTGCAAAAAAATTCCGGTTTCATACTTCTAGACCTGGTATGAACCCAAGCAGAAATCATGACACTCTGCCGACTGTGACGATCGGTTAAATGTTGGTCCAATGTAGAAGATCGACTGTTGATTGCCAACGTTGGTACAATGTTGGGAAACAATTGGTCCAACCTTATTCCGACTGTGAAAAAGGTAATTTTCCGATAGTGGATGTACGATGTCTAGCCAGTGTCTATTCAGCCCCGGTAGTCGACTGTAAAATACTAGCGTTTGTACAATGTTGGATGTACAACAGGCTTAACCTTCTTCTGACTGCGGAAAAAGTAATTTTCTGATAGTACATGTACAAGGTCCGCCCAGTGTCTAATCGACTCTGATAATTAAGACTGTAAAATACCAGTGTTTGTACAAAGTTGATTCGACACTGCTACTCTCTAAAAAAAGTCTATTGATAGTGAAGTTAGGTTCCTTTCAGAATGCATCCATTGAAATTAAGCAGATTTCTTTTGTCTATCAACAGAATCGTTTTACTGTTATTGTAGTATTGATGATAACCGATTTAATATTGGCATTCAATAGGTTATATCATACAATTTGTTTTTTTTTTATCCTCGAAATTATTTTTTTTTGTACGAGAAAGGATTTAATTTCAAGACCAAAGGAAATACTTTGACAGTAAAAATTTAGCATTTGAAACGATAATCGTTCTACTGCTAAAGAATTTCCTCTCATGACAATTTTGAATAGAAAATCCTTTAATAGTAAAGGGAGTCGTTTGAGTGTCAATAGTCTGTTTTTAGAGTGTAGTCTTCTTTAAAAAATGTCTTTAACCGTAAAACATGGATTTAATAATAAAAGTATATAACCAGTATTTTCGAAATGTTGACAGCCGGCGTTGAAAATATGTTGGTTACCAGAATTGATACAACGTTGGAAACTGGTGTTGCACCGACATCGTTATCATTTCGACTGTCCGCCGACAGTCGGAAGTTGGTATCCAGCGTTGGATCGACGTTGGTCCAATTGTTAATTTCTGCTTGGGAAACATTGAAATTGACAGTGACTATAGCATATACTTCAAAGTTTCATTATCTTGATTTTAAATAATTCATTTATGATTTATTGTTCGACAAGGATACCAATTTCGGTATACATACATTTTCTTTTAACCACTAAAGGGCATGTGATACTTGAGAAAAGTAACAAGTTCATGTAAACAATTTGGTCCAGTTTCTAGATGTTTGTATCAAAAATTTAAAAAATTTTGTGTTCAAAATTTAAAAAATGGTAGAGAAGATAAAAACGGATGTAGATAAACTACTTATGATTTTGGCAATGAAAATAAAATTTCCGATTTATTTTGCTAAAATTGAATTTTTTTCAATTTCAAAACTACATGGAGAGAAATTTAAGTGAAAAAATGCTTAAAAAGTAAATTAAAATAATAATTTAAACAAATTTTCCGGAGAAGACAGTAATGCGTTACATCTTCGGAAAATTTTTTAAAATTATTATTTTATTCATAAAGTGGTCGCATATAATTGGTAATGAATAATAAAAGCGAATATGAATTAAGGATACTTTTAACGTTTTTCTTGCGATTCCTGGCAAGTATGGTAATTTTTTCCGTACATTTTTTTCCGTGTAAAAGCAGTCAATCTGTGCTCATTTTTATCTTCTCTAGCATTTTTTAAATTTTGAGAAAATTTTTTTCTATATTTTAGACACAAACATGTAGAAACCTAAAATCAATCAAATTTGCCAATTTCCTGAGTATCGCATCTCTTTAAGGGACAGACGAGTTTTGACGTAACACTTTCGACTCTATATATTTGATATCAATAATCTAATTGAGATATCGTTTGCAGATATGTTTCAAGAAAATTATAGTGAATCATTTTATGTATATAAATTTAAATTTACATAAATGAAAACGACTATATTAGCGGTGATGGTCTTGACGGCATGTGGCGTCAATGCCGCTGAAGTGGTTAATAAGCAAGGATATCATTCTTATATAATTTAAAAAGGAAGTTATTGTAAATATTTCAACAAACTATTCATAATAACTATAAATTTTTTTTAAAATCATTTATTCTCTTTATTACTTTCAATGAAGGATACCCTCTAAATATGAATCAGTCAAATTCCACTGATTGCTTCAGTGAAAATTAACTGATTTAACATTGAAAATATTTTTTCCACTGATTCAATTAGTGATAATCAACTGATTTAACAGTGAAATATATTTTTAACTGGTGAATCAGTGAAAAGGCAAATCACTGATTCAATCAGTAAAAATTTGACTGATTCAGATTTAGAGAGTAATTCATCCATTGTTAGATTTCTGGTAAATTTTAAACAGGATAAATAATGGTTTCTGGAAGTTTTTTGGAAGCAAAAAAATTTGATATTTGAGGAAACTCTGAATCATTATCAATATAGATGTCACTTTGATCATTGTTAAGATCCCAAGACATCCATTTATTAGGGGAAAATTTTAGAAGCCTTAGGAGAATTGGTATATCAACAAGACATTTCCCGCTATAATAATCAAGTGGAGGACTTGATTTTCGGGATATTCCCTTATTATAATTTATGTTTATGTTATTTCGATCATCACTATAAGCCCAAGCCATCGATCCACCATTACGTGGCAATTTCGGAAGTTTTACATAAGGTGGCACCTTTTTCATAATTTTCTTTAACCTAGGAATTTTAGGTATTATTGGAAATTCAAAGAATTCTGGAGACGAAATAGGAATGAAAAAATCTGAATCCAACGATTTTTTCGGCATCCAAGGTGCTTTTTTGATCAAATCTTTCTTTTTGTCGGCCTTGCGATTAAAATATGTCCTTCTGTTCGACGACGCTGGATTATTTACTGAAAAAAGATCTAACTTGAGAACAACAACTTAAAGCTATAAAAACATTTGTTTTATTTAAAAAGTTAATCTATCGTATACGAGTATACATACCCTCATTTTTAGATCTGGGAATTATAATATTTGGATTTTCTAGCATATAACTACACGGAAATATACCTGAAAGACAAAAAATTCTGATAATTAACTGAAAAAAGTGGTTATGCAAACAACTTTATCACTATAAATCTTTTTGAAACTTATGTAAATCTCTTTCATCACTGTAAATAATTCAATAACTGTGTCAACTATCAAAAATTCATAGATAATTTCTTACTAATAAAGTAGTTTCCGCAACCACTCATTTTTTCAGTATTAGCATAACTTACTATAAAATTATTCACTCAAAAATCATGATCAATGTTATTCATTTTCTATTTTTTTGATAACACTATTTCAGTAGAGTAAAAACTTGACAAATTTTTTAATGGAAACGATAACTGTTAGTTCGATACATATTCTAAATAAAACGGCATTGTTCCAGTTCAGTTATAAAGTATGTAGTCTACCTGCAAGTTACAGATACAAAGAAGTTTACTGCTAACCTTCATGCGAATAAATATACTATAGAGTATAGACTTTTTGCAATGAACCTACAGACAACTTTGTAACGGTATACTATGAATCCATTGAAATCATCAAGTTTATATTTGTTCATTATATCAATATTACTGTAGGCCCGTTTTTAAAGTTTTAAAATAAAGTATCTGATGATATTTTTACATTCTCATCATGGATGAGAAGGTATTGGTTTTATGTGAAAAATGACTTTCGAAAATTTCATCAAATCTTTACGTTTTGAGACCCCCTGAGTCAGAAAAAAGGGTTTTTACGAAAGTGTCTGTCTGTCTGTCTGTCTGTCTGTCTGTAGGTCGTGTGCGGCATAACTCTCGATAGAATTATCAGATTGAATTGAGCTTTGGCACACTTTATCGGAGCCGAAAAAGTAAGGACAAGTTAGTTAACCAGCTACATCCAATCAAAATTGAGGGATTGAGCACTACTTTTGTGTTTTTGAAAATAACTTTTTGAAAAAATCAAAAATTTCAATACTGGTTTTTGATAGTGCTCATAAATCTCTACAAATTATTCTGATAACATTTTTTGATTAAATCAAAATTAGAAATTTTACAGCATGTTAAAACTTGAAAAAAGTCAATATCAAAATTCCATTTTCCAGTTAAATTATACGAGATACGAAGAAACGTTATGATACAATATTATTTTCTATATAAAGACCTACAAATTTGAATTGTAACATTTTTTCATAAGATGGATATTTTTCTTTTTAATTAAAAAAAAAAACTATTGAAAATCCAAAATTCAATTTTTTAACAATAATATGTGAAATACGAAAAAGACGTAAGAATATAAAGTTGTTCGTTTCAAAAAGACCTACAAATTTTGTCTAACACAGTTTCTGATAAAACATATATTTTTCGTTTCAATTCCAAAAAATACGATTAAAATTCAAGAATTCCATTTTTTAGACAAAATATGTGAGATACAAAAAAAACGTTTAAATGGAAAATTGTTTGCCTAAATGAGGTCTACAAATTCTCATTAACCCATTAATGCCTGAACGGACGTTTTTTTCCCGCAAACTTTCCGGCCATAAAAAAAATTATGTAGAAAGTTTATAAAAAATCCAGCCGAGGTTTTTCTGAAGTCAAATTTCATCTTCTTTGAGAATCTCGCCCTACTTTTTCGATAAAACGTCAGCCTTCATTGTTATTAATAATTTTATTGAAAAAAAGTGAAATTATCGAGATTGATCACTTTTAAAACCAACAAAACACATGGAAATCGAATTCCAAGAACCGCAGAAATCGTTTTTCTCGCGTCCATAGACATAAAACTCGAAGTTCACTTGCTGTTTGTTAACATTGCGCAGATGTCGCTTTCTGACATAGCTTTACGCGATTTATAATTTATCTGATTTTGACATTTGACCATAATGATGTAAAAAGTTCATAGTATGACTTGAAAATGTGTACTCGGGGGTTTCGAGGATCACTGATCACGAATTTAAAGTTATTATTGAAAAATTATTTTATGTCTATGGACGTGAAAAAACCGATTTCTGCGGTTCTTGGAATTCGATTTCCATGTGTTTCGTTGGTTTTAAAAGTGATCGATCTCAATAATTTCACTTTTTTTTTCAATAAAATTGTTAATAACAATGAAAGCTTACGTTTTATCGAAAAATTAGGGCGAAATTCTCAAAGAAGATGAAATTTGACTTCGAAAAAACCTTGGCTGGATTTTTTATAAACTTTCTACATAATTTTTTTTATGGCCGGAAAGTTTACAGGAAAAATGTCCGTTCAGGCGTTAATGGGTTAAGACATTTCGGGACAGGATGTATATTTTATGTTTTGATTTTTAATATTAAAAAAATTCGATTTTTTTCACCAAAATGTGTGAGATACGAAATAAGCGTTGTTCTGCAAAATCGTTTCCTTAAATAAAGTCTACGATTGTTTTTCCTTTTTCAGAGATTTTCGAAAAAAATAAATTATTTTAATCATGTAATTTATTAAAAAGTTACTGAAATGTATACAGAAAATCGAGCGTGAAGCGGGATCGTCATGATGAGAATGTATTCCTTAAGGCTGATAGAGCCTTAAGTAAATTGAATTTCCTGTGTCACTTAAACTGAAAAAGAAATTTAGTGAATTTGAGAAAATGAGTAATTTACATCATCTTTAATATTATAAAATTGGTTTGAGCTTCAGTATTAAATTATAAGAAATAAAGTTAAATGCATGCGAAAAGCACAAGACCGAACGCGAAGAGCGAGGTCCAGAAAGAACGGAGCGCGAAGCGCGACGATCAAATCGCGCGCCCTAGACGCGCTCAAACTAGTGAGCGAAGCGAGCTGCGCGCGATGAGAATATGCCCGCGAAGCGGGCAGATTGTTGAAGTCAGTAATATATACTTACTGGCTTACTGAAATCGGAATTTATCATCGAAATTTCGCTAATTATGTAGTCCACCTGCAAGTTACAGATACAAAGTACTTTTCTGCAATCTCAGTTCTTAATTTATATTTTTTTTATTGTACTACTTTGTGACTGCAATCAAAAAGTAAAGTTCATATGTATGTCTGTTTTTAAGTTTTCGAGATAATTTGACGTGTTCGTCCATAAATAGTTTGTTTTTGTCAAACTTCACAATTTATCTCAATTTTTTTATTTTTTATTGTAGCCCTATGTGACTGCAATCAGAAAGCGAAGTCCATATGTACTTCTCTTTTTTAGTATGCGAGATAATGTAACGTGTTAGGCCATAAATAGTTTGTTTTTGTCAAACTTAAAAAAAATTTTTTTACTATAAAAAATGTTGTCTTAATCTAAGAAACAGACATATATATGGATTTCGGTTTTTGATTGCAGTCATATAGTGCTACAATAAAAAAATAAAAAATTGAGATAAATTTTGAAGTTTGACAAAAACAAACTATTTATGGACGAACACGTCAAATTATCTGCCAAACTAAAAAATATACACGCATATGGACTTTGCTTTTTGATTGCAGTCACACAGTGCTACAATAAAAAAAATATAAATTAAAAACTGAGATTGCGGAGCGAAATAAAAATTAGCAAAGTTTGACCAAAGCAACTTTGCTAATTTTGTTTTCACTCCGAAAACTCAATTTTTTATTTTATTCATTTTTATTATTGTAACTCTATATGACTTTAATCAAACATCGAAGTCCATATTTATGTCTCTGTTTTAGTTAGCGAGATAACTTAACGAGTTTGTCCGCAAATGGCTTGCTTTGGTCAAACTTTGCTAATTTTGGTTTCACTTCGCAAACTCAATTTTTTATTTTATTTATTTTTATTATTTTTAACCAGAAATCGAAGTCCATATGTATGTCTGTTTTTTAGTTTGCAAGATAATTTGCCGTCTTCGTCCATAAATAGTTTTTTTTGTCAAACTTAAAAATTTTTTTACTATAAAAAATGTTATTTTTGTCAAAAATCTCTATTCTGCATATTTTTTATTGTTTTGGAGATCATACGACGATATATTACTGTAGACTCATTTATAAAGTTTTAAAATAAAGTATCTGATGATATTTTTTAAATCAGTAATACATTTGCTGACTTACTGAGATCGAAATTTATCATCGAAATTTCGCTAATCTAGATTTAGAAAGCACTTCATGAAAATATGACAGCAATGACGGTTGAATTTTGTATTATCAACTCGTTATTATTTTTTAAAAGATATGTAGAAATCAAAGTCATTTCAATAATGGGTTTTAAATTATGTATCTTGACTTTTTCATTACTGAAGGCTTAAAGATATCTTAAGCAATCTTCTGTTTTTTTTGTAGGATGTTATTCAATCAGATTAGTAAAGTGATAAATGACTGAGATTTTAAAATATGACTGTAATATATAACAATGCATAAGTAGAATTGCAAAAGTGAGAAAAAAATCTTGCTTTGATTGAAAATAAATATACATAATTGGATTTTTGACGGCGTGTAATCAGAGAAAAATTATAATCTGATGTAAAATATCCTGAATGGATTTGGATATATAGATTTGGATATAGATATTCTAATGGTTGAAGAAGTTAAAAAATATATGAATGTCAATCTGTTTTTTATTTGCTGTATACTTTCTTCAACTTTTTATACCTAATACTCTTGAGGTTATCTTATTTATAATATGAATTGCAAATACAATTATATCCTTCATTGCCGTTTTAGTTTCTTCCTCGCGTATTTTCATATGTACTGAAAATATAGTATCTTATATCTTTATAAGATCCCTAATATTTTTTTGCCATTTCTGGGACAGTAGAATTAAAATGATTTCTCTCAATCTTCATTCAATTTGATTGTATAACTGAATTATTCATTTCCCCACACATATTTATCTAACTTTTTCTTTACATTTCAGTGTCTTTTCTCACACCGGAAAGGTGCTACACTGTTAGAAATGTTCGGAATTTTCATGATATGTATCTTAAAACTACCAAACTGTAACAGAATTTTTATGAAATTTATCATAAAATTACGAAACTGTAATATAATTCTCAGTTACATGTACCCATTTGGAAAAATTACATGGCAGTTTATTGTCTGATCTGGCCCAGGTCTGGCAATGCCCAGATCGGCTAGTCTGAAAGTTCTGGTCTAGCTCAGATCTGGCGCTGGTCAACATTCCATGACAAAAAAGTTTATATGTGGCGAACGAAAATATTTTTTACAAGTTTTGAAAAATTCATAGGTTAGTAACATATTGCTAGTCTTCATCGCTTAAACGTGTTGGCAAATCAAATAAACTGTCAAAAGTTTCTGAGCAAGAGCTTGACTGGATATTTTGACGCATGAAAAGTAGAATGCTTTTTGTCAAATGGTGATATATTTTTTAATTTAAAGGTAAGTACAAACCCCGTGTATATCTAATAAAGAAGAATATAAGAAAATATTGAATTATTTTGAGAAGATAGAATTTTTAATCGAAATCGATAAATGTTCAATTAAAATGGTTTTTAAACTGAAACTTTATTAGCTGACCACCAATTAGTGGCTGACCAGCCGCTGGCTTGTGGCTGGCTAGCCGCTGACTCGTGTCTTAATAGCCGCTGGCTCGAGGCTGAGAACCTATGGCTTGTGGCTGGCCAGCCGCTGACTAGCGGCTGATCGTACAAAAAGGTGACAGTTCTGGCCAGCCCCAGACCAGGCCTTATAGTCAGCGCCATGAAACTTTTTCACACGGGTAACTGCATAAAACTCCAGTTACCCAAAACGTTAAATTATTCCTGTTACAAGTTTCAAAATTTTTAGATACAAGTATCAGAATATTCAACATTTTCTAAAAATTAAGAAATTGTTTCTTAAATTAAGTAAAAAGTAATTGAATTTTCTGAAATTCTATCTTAATTTTATGAAACTGTAACTGAATAAAACTCCAGTCACGTGTTTCGGAAAATTACGGTACTCTCTAAATCTGAATAAGTCAAAATCTACTGATTATCAGTGAAATTTGACTGATTCAAATAGCTAAAAATAGGTTACTGCGAATCAGTCAAATTTCACTGATTACTTCAGTGAAAAGTGAAAATGAACTGATTTAACAGCAAAAAACATGGTTTTCACTGATGAATCAGTGAAAATTGGACTGATTCAGATTTAAAGAGTAGAAATTTCCAACAGTGTGGGTTAAATAATAATTTTCCATCTATAATTTGTAAAGAGAATTTTATATTAATTCACCGCATCATCGTAGTTTTGACACTACTAAAAATATGTTTAGTAATTGTAAAAATTTAGAATCAATTTCTAAACTGTTTATCAAAAATTTTACAATAACACTTATATCATTTTCTTAAAATGTATAAAATCTTAAACTTACATGGCAGATGAGAAGAACTGATTTCAGAGTTATCTAATTCATTTTGTAAATAAAAGCTTTTCTTTCTGTCCTTTGATGAAACACTGAGCACTAAAGTAGTCCAAAAAATTACTAGTTGCACTAAGTACAACATAGTTATATCAATTTACAAATATGATTTCGTAGGCCTGTATATAAAAAAGAATAATTTAATACATTTTTCAAAGATATTCGCCAAGTCAGCCAGATATATCGAAACTCAGTTTGGTTTTGATGGAAAACAATGAATTTTGAATTATTTTATAGAACGTAAAATATTATAAGTAATAGAAATATCTGCTTACCGATTCTCCTGGCTGATTCAGTTTAAAAAATATAATGCAGAATGAATAATACTTAATTTTACTTCAGCGCTCAAGGTTAATGTTACATAGAACTCCAACAAAGCGTGTGTCAGAAAAGCAATTATAAAGTTCGTTCAGCTGATTATCTATAAATTGACCGTGATTCGTATTATATTGTATTTCTCTTGCAGTGTTATGAACACTGTAATCTATATGAGACTGAATATATTGAGAGGTTAATTCATAAATCCAGATTCTCTTAATAATTACAACATTTAAAATAACTTGTAATAATAACTATGTAAATAATAAGAATTTTCACTTTGTATAAAATGAGCTAAAAACTACAAAATAGGAACTGATATTTTGTATAGACAGCGATATAAATCGAGCTTTTATTTGGTCCATATGAAAAATATCAACTTTTTATAAGAAAAATGAAACTGAGAGTAAGCAAGAATTATCATATTTTCTATAACTAAGAAAATGCAATCTTGAACTCATTAAGATCAATGTCCATAGGGTGCATACACTCGAGATTCCCTATAACGAGAAACTCGAGCATCGGAGGCCTTTCTGCATCGAGTGCGAGAGGGATTTCCTCCATATCCTACTTGTTGCTATGCGCTGTTATGCGCATTATATGATGCGTGCAGACAGTCTGTCAGTGATGCCATGTGAATAATTGTATGTAAATAGTGAAAAAGCGTATAAAAAATATTTTTGCGAGTATTCAACATTGAAAATATTAAGGTAAATATTAACTAAAAATATCTCTGCTTATCAGGTGTATTTTTGAATATTTCCAGAAAAAATGAAAAGTCTTGATGATAAATGTAACAAACAATAACATAAATGTTAAAATGTTGCTGTTGGTTTTCATTTATAAAAAATGCGTTTCGAAACATAATATTCCACATGTAGTATTGATCGCAATAATAAACTGCGCAAAATTATACATACAGATTAATTGTAATTATATAAAATTTTAATACATATTTTTTAAAAATGGAGAATTTCACTTATCTTCTACAGTAATGTGTGAAATATCAAAATTTCCAAAAAAACTTATGCAATTTTAATGTTCGATAACCGACTTTACTCCAAAATATTGAAAACTCCAGGTTGGAAAAATTAAATATTAAATTTTTCATTTCAAATACTGTAAATTACACAATTAAGTAATTTTTCAATAATGGACCAATCATTTTCTCATTAATTTGTGATAAAAGCCATCAAACTCATTGATTACTGTTTCAAATTCGAGCGCGCTTCATTTCGTAGTAGTGGGGGAAGAGGGGTCGATCATCTGCTCGTTGTGGGGAACCGTGACGCGCTCGTATAAGGGAGGCCTTGTTACAGGGAATCTCGTTATAAGGAATCTCGAGTGTACTGAATACTTCTAGCAAGGAAATAACAAATGATAAAATGACAGAAGATTTTGGCTTAAATTTAGCCGCCCAGTGTTACAAAGGTAACGTAAAATTTGACGATATTTATGTTGCTTTTGAGTAAAGGTATCTAAAAATTGCGACAAATGTACTAATTTTTTTTTAATTTTCTTAATATTATGAAACTCAACTGAATTTTCATGGAATGTATCTTAAAATTACCAAACTGTAACAGAATTTTTATGAAATTTATCATAAAATTACGAAACTGTAACAAAATTTTGAGTTACGTGTAACTGCATAAAAGTTCACTTGCCCAAACGTAAAATTATTTCTGTAAAAAGTTTCAGAATTTCTAAATACATCTATCAGAATTCCTTGAATTCACTAAAACGTAATTGAATTTTCTGAAATTTTATCTTAATTTTACGAAATTGTAACTGAATAAAGCTCGTCACGTGTTTCGGGAAATTACGGTAGAAATTTCCAACAATATGTCTTACAATTTTATACTTACTGTTATTTTTTGAAATTGATCATAAACAGAAGCAAAATTCGTTTTCGATAAATTCGATTGGAATGGTGTGTTCGTAGTTGAACAAAATCAAAGTAATGAACAATATTTAATTTAAGTTCATGCAAGCCTGAAATGTAGATATTTTAAGTGCGATCAGTTATTTAATTTATTACAATCTATTATTCTTACAAGTTTCAAATACAAGCACGGCAAATCGGAATTAGTTATAAAGAATGTTGACAATTTTCTGAAACTTCTGGGCCAGTAAAATACCAGAGTTGAAAAGCTATACGTGCACGAAGAAACTTGTTATATCAATTTTTACTATAGTATTTTTCAATTTAGGGAAAAACGTATCACTTTGGGAATTTTTGTTAGTAAAAATACTAAACTTTATAATAATGATATGAAACTTTAGTATAAACTATAGTAAAATTTGCTATGAACTATGCTGAAGTTTCATATCATTATTATAAAGTTTAGTACTTTTACTAACAAAAATTCTCAAAGTGATACGTTTTTCCCTAAATTGAAAAATACTATAGTAAAAATTGATATAAAAAGTTTCTCTGTGTGATTGTACAATTGTATATTGTTATGGGTCTTTATCACCTTTGAGTCTCTAAAAATAGTGTTATTTTTATGATTTATTTTCAGGCAGATAACAAAACGTAACGTAATTAAAATTCATAGGGTTAATTTACTAATATATTAACTTTATAAAAAAATTAATTTTGCCAAAGAATAAAAAATGGCGGCTAAGTATTACAGTGGGCAAAAGAAAAAAATGTTTCAGAGGTCATCCGCGGCAAGAAATTTTACAAATTGAGATTTGCACCTGGAACAAAAAAAAAATTTTCCTTATGCCGACTGGAAAAAGTCAGTTTCGAGAAAAACGCGTTTAAAATTTTAATAACGTAAAAAAGTACTATAATTTTGATATAGCTCTAATCTGCTATGCCCCGCCCCCATGAAAAACCCATTGGGCATCATTCTTAAAACCCTGAGGGACCTATTTATACAATAAAAAAAAATTATTTTTTGAAAATGCAAAGGTGATGAACATTATCTTCCTATGTGAAGAGGATGTTAATATGATAATTAAAAGTAACGGTATCTTAAAATTGCAAAAAATATACTGAAATTTTTCATAATATTATGAAACTCAACTGAATTTTTATAATATGTATCTTGAAACTACCAAACTGTAACAAAATTTTTATAAAATTTATCATAAAATTACGAAACCATAATAAAATTTCCAGTCAGCCAAAACGTGAAATTATTCTTCTTACAAGTTTAACAATTTACATCAGATACAAGTATCAGAATATTCAATACTTTGTAACTAAAAATCAAGCAATTTTTTCTTAAATTTACTAAAAAAAAACTGAATTATCTGAAATTCTATCTTCATTATACGAAACTTTAACTGACTAAAACTCCAGTCACGTCTTTCGGAAAATTACGGTAGAAATTTTTAACAGTGTAGAAGGATCTAACATAATATATTTATAAGATATTATAAATTATGTTAAAATAAAATAAAATGATAAATCGAGTTGTGACACGTGGTTCAGAGACGCTTGCGCGCTACTCGGAGCGCTTTTGGAGTACCACAGCACTGAGCGCCGCTGCAGTAGACCTTATTGATCAGTCAATATTACACCAGTATAGACTCGGACCTGGAGCAAGTGTAGGGCACAAAAATCGCGTGTCTAAAAACTTTCTCTCACGTTGCTAGTGCATCTGAAGTGCAGTGAGTGGACACATCTCGAAGTATTATGGAAGTTAATACAGGGTCTTTTTTAAGTAGTCTTTGACACATAAAACATATCACTCCTTAAATGGTTTCGTCCTACACACCTCATATAAAAGCTGCTGAACTAGATCAAGCAAAACTTAGTAGTACACAGATTGCATATCCTTGAAAATTCCTGGTATTTACACAGTGAAGCTATAGATCGCTTTTAATTATCATCCAGTTGGAATTTTTAACACTTTATCATACGAAAAGATATTTTAAAAGACGTGAAATTGTACAGATTTATGGCATTTGAGAGGTGAGAACTGTCGTGATAAAATCTTAACGAGGAGCAAAATTACTGATATAGGTAACTTTATCAGGAATGGTAAATTATTGATACAATTAAATATATCAATTAATAGAACAAATTAAGTTACTTCAGTCGAATAAAATGTTTTTATCTTTTTTAGCTTTTCTACGCGGGAGTCTTTTAATAAATACACTAATGAAAATAGTTGCTAAGACTAAATTGGTCACAATTAGAGATTCAGATTACCATCACTTGCTTCTTTTAATTGTACATATTAGCTGATCTAAACAACCTTTAAAAAGGTCAACAATGGAAATGCTTAACAGATCCTATTGATTTACATTAAACACGTAGTTTTAGATCCTGCTTTACTCGAGCAGTTAGCAAAAATAGATATCCTTTCATTTTTCCAAAAAATAGTTTTCTCGTATTTTATTTTTTAATATTAATTAATTGAACGTTGAAACCGATACGATAGAAAAAAAAACATGCTCACTTGTTAGATTATTATTCATTCCTATACAAGCACAGGATAATATATTTTTACCGCGTTGTCACTGAATTATGACAACAGATTTCATTATGACTTTCAGATGCGTCATCGTTCTCTGAAGGAATAAAAATTTCCCGAAATGTAGAATCATAACAAGTTCTCTGTGCTTGAGGTATAATATTGTAAGAAAATGCCTAGTTATTGTCTCAGAAGCCAAGAAACTTTGAAGGGGATTAGCCTTTAAAAATGTTCAAACGATCTACATTTATATAAATATATTCATGCAAAAAGTACATTCCTGGAGAATTGTTTTATAGCAAGGACCTGTAGTGCTCCCGAATAATATCAAAGGTAATTAACTGATATTTATTTTATATAAGATTCAGCGATTTTACACTACAATATTAATAGAATATTTAATTTTATTGTATGCATTAAGGGAATTCGGAGATCACGTAATCTCAAACAACAGTTTAATGAATAAATGGTCAACTAAAGAAAACGAGAATTACTCGATGGAGACGAAGACATCAGAAGCGGTTTTCTAATGTGAAAAACATAATCAAATCTAACTTGCAGAATGACAGGAGACTATATAATATCAGGTAAACCAATTTGATATTTATCATAGTTATGTGCCATTTTCAATGCTTCTAATTACAACCTTTTACATAATATTTTTCCAAGAGAATACCAAGGTAATGAATATAAGAATTCCTACAAAAGCCTTACGATATTTATCTATAAATATCTCCTAATTTCAATATTATTAACCCTACTTCAAAAGGCTATCTGAATTCGTTGAATAAATGTTGAGTATTTGTATAATCAAATGAATAATTTATTGACATTATGTTTTTTAATGCTATGAAAATAAATATTTTCCTTAAATTTTAAAAAATAGTATATTTCCACAGGTGATAAGAACGATATTTTTTATTCGCTGTAAACCTAAATTTAGCCATGTCGATTTGCATGCGGAAAGATGATTTTCCCAGACTAGTGCGGTAAAATTTTAAGTTTGTTTTAATTTTCCGTACACTTAATATTTTTCCGCACTAGTGCGGGAAAATCGACTTTCCGCACGCAATACGATACCGACAAGGCTAACTTTCGGTGTACGTCGGACAAAAAACATTTTTCTAAATTACTTGACTCAAATAATTTATGTTTCTGTTTCTTTCACATCCTAATAACTTTACGGAATGTAGGATTCTCTGAATTGTTTCAGATCACGAATAATGTGATTTAGGTATACATGAAATAATTCAATGTATTTTCTATTTATTTAAATAAATGAGTCACTTATAAGACTTGTGATATTGGTGAGTTCTTAGATGTAGGTAGAAATAGATATAATAGAAGTAGAGTACCTATTTTCACTTATTTCCACCTAATGTATACTCTAATCAAGTTATTTACTTAATAGTTTTCTAAATCCCTAATCGGTATATTTTCAGTGGCAATTATTCTCGCGGTTGCCAACGTCTGTCATGGAGAATGTCAGAGTGAGTGATTAAACAACTAATTTAACAGAGAGTATATTGATTAACACTTGATAGAATAGTAAAAAGATAATCTGCATATTAATTTCTTATTCTAATGTAAAAAGTGAATAATTTTACAACTTGTTTTTTAAATCGGGAAATTATTATGAGATTGATAGTGTAAAGTCCTTTACTTAATGATTATTTTATAAGAATAACTCCCCAGGTACATATACGCTAATTTTATAAAACTTCCTAAATTCACATAAGGTTGTTTTATTAATATTATATCGGGAACGATAAAGATTTTCATCCCTATTTGTAGAGTAAAATATCACACAAATTACCATTTGCTTTCTACACGGTATAATATGTGTTCAATATTTTATTTGTCTATTAGAGAAGAGTTTTATCCTGTAATCCACTAGTTGCTACCCTGTATATAAACTGGCATAGATAAAATAAAGTTTATAAAGTTCCAAAGGTTGTAGTAGTGACGTTAGATCGTCTGAGTATCCATGATTTCATAAGCTTATAAAGTTAATTAAGACAAAAAACGACTAAATGTGGACCAAAAAGATAATTTATTTCGACGTTTCGAAGCGTTTTTTCGAAATGTTTAAAACGAAAAATTTTTACATTCTTATGATTATATAAATCTATAAAAAAAAGTATGTTATGAAATTTTTTTTTTTTAATATCTCATATGGATCTATAGAGAAACGAAGAACAGTTATGACTATGTTTTTATGATGTCTACTACGGTTTGTGATTTTTGACTACAATTCAAAATTTTAATAGTTCGAAACCGTTCGAACTCTCAAAATACAAAAAACGACCAAATTTGGACCAAAAGGATAATTTATTTCGACGTTTCGAAGCGTTTTCTTTTTGAAGTGTTTAAAACGAAAAATTGTTATACATAAATCTATAAAAAAGTACAGTATGTAATCAAAGAAACATTAAAAAAATCTTATATGGATTTATAGAGAGACGAAGAACAATTATGACTATGTTTTTATGATGTCTACTACAGTTTATGACAAGTTTACGATTTTTGACTATAATTCAAAATTTTAATAGTTCAAAGCCGTTCGAACTCTCAAAATACAAAAAACGACCAAATTTGGACCAAAAAGATAATTTACTTCGACGAACGAAGGCAACCTTCCGAAAGGGGTGCGTTTGAAAACCCCTTTTGGTAGGTTTCCTTCTTTTTTCTTTCCTCCTTTTTTGTGAGTTTTTTATAATCGTTGATTATAGGAAGCGTTTTTGGTCGAAATTTGATCGTTTTTTGTATTTCGAGAGTTCGAACGGTTTCGAACTCTTGAAATTTTGAATTATACTTTTGTTTGGACATTAAGATGAATTTGAGTTTGTAGTGATACATGTTCGAATTCAATTTTTAAGTTTTGATTACCAGGGGTGTTAGTTGAAGTTTGCCGGTTTTTTCAATAAAGAAAACACTTAATTCTCAAGGGAATCTCAAAAATTTGTTATTCAAAGTATTGACCATTGGATTCTACACACATTCAATGCTTTTAATGTGTTCTTCACCACTTTAGCGGTATGAGACGGTGCGTTGTCATGTTGTTGGATAACTTTGCCATGTTTTCGGGCCCATTCCAGCCGTTTTTCGATCAACGCATGATTCAAATTGATAATTTGTTGTCGGTAGCGATCCGTATTCACCGTCTCACCAGGTTTTATTAAGTCGAAGTACACCAAACCACACTGGTCCCACCAAATACAGAGCATTGTCTTACGGCCAAAGCGATTTGACCTTGGAGTCGATGGGCCGACCTCACCAGGTGAAAGCCATGATTATTTCCGCTTCAGGTTCTCGAAATAAATCCATTTTTCGTCCCCCGTGACAATTCGATGCAAAAAAAATTTCCTTTCGAACCGTTGAAGCAGCATTTCACAAATGGTTGTTTGATTTTCCATTCGTCTATCGTTCAGTTGGTGTGGTACCCATTTTCCATACTTTTAGATTTTTCCCATGGCTTTTAAACGTTGGCAAATTGCTCCTCGGGTCACATTTAGTGTTTGTGCCAATTGTTGTTGCGATTGGGTTGGGTCTTCATCCAATAACGCCTGCAATTCCTCGTCTTCGAACTTTTTCGCTGCACCAGGATGTTCATTGTCTGTTAAATCGAAATCTCCACTTTTAAATTGACGAAACCATGTCTCACATGTTCTAATCGCTGGAGCATGTTCACCATAAGTTTCTACCAGCAATCGATGAGCTTCAACTGCTTTTTTCTTTTGATGAAATAAGAAAAGCAACGAATGCCGCAAATGCGATTTACTTGGAACGAAACTCGACATATTCACTGAGGTAAACAACTATGATGCTATTATTTTGTCAGAATGTAATTGTGTATTTTTGAAGGTTATTGTCCATAGAAAAATATGACATAGATGCCAAATCATAGAAATGTTTACATATCTCTAGCGACATCTATTGGTAAAACCGGCAAAAACTAACATCCCTGGTATATTGTAAATAAATTTATACATGTAATTCACAAATAGCCAATTGTCCTGATGAGGAAGTCGTAGATGGCTTCGAAACGACGAAATACATTATCATTTTGGTCTCAAGAAGTCGTTTTCTGTTTTACTTAAATTTACAGTCATATATGTGAATTTATATATTGGATTACTATTTTCTTCAATCAAAATAAATGAACGGAAAATATTTCAAAAATATACAATCTTATAAAGATCTTCATAGTTGATTTTTCATTCGTAGTGACACACGGAAAAAATATATCAAGATACTCATCTCTTTTTAAGGTAATTTTCATCCACGAAAATTAGACCGCAGGCAAAAATAGATAATTTTACTCTCAAGAATAGCAATATTATAATTGAAGGGCTATTTTGAAAGAGAAAAGATTATTTTATATGACAAAAATTTGAAACAGAAAAATAATTTTATTAATAAATTTTATTTTTGACCCAACTTTTTTTCTTATTGCTTCTTGTCAAGTTTTAAAAAATTATTCGATTCTAATAAATCATGAATCATTTTTCAGAGAAAAGATTTCCCACATCTTTACTGTTTCTGATTTTTTTAAATAAAGTCTTTAATGGCTGAAACCATTAAAAAAACATTTTCCAAAACGAAATTCTTATGAACAAATTGTTGAATTTGATAATAATTTATTCATTTTCGAAAATTGGAAATGGTTAAGTTGTAGGGAATCTTATTCTTGGAAAAGTGATTTGTATTTTATTAAAATCGCATAATTTTTTTAAATTTGGTAAGAAGCGATAAGAAAAAAAGTTGGGGTAAAAATAAAATTTATAAATAAAATTATTTTTCTGTAATTCAAATTTTGTTAATGCGGAAATTAATCTTTTCTCTTCCAAAATAGCCCTTCAATAACAATATTGCTATTTGTGAAAGAAAAATGATCTATTTTTGCCTGAGGTCTAATTTTCGTGGATCAACTACCTTAAACAATAAAATATTCTACTGAGTATTATATTGATAGCAACTCCTACTTAAACAAAAAAATTATCGTTATTTACATAATTTTTCAATCTGATATTATTATAAATATGTTACTCATCAAGATTTTTTACCTGTAAATTACCGAATTATTCACACTTCACAGTAAATAATAATAATGCAACTAATTTCCTGATTTTTGTGCGAATAACAGCCCGTTCAGTGTATTGTTATGAATGCGACTCATGGACCGATCTACGGTGCAAAGATCCATTCAACTACACAGCTCTTCCTAGAGATCAACCACCGTTGATGACTTGCAATGGATGTTGCGTTAAAATGGTTCGCAACGCAAAGTCTCGTGAGTTATTTTCAATAATTACAACCAAAAGACGTATTTTTCTTTAGTTTAGAGATTTCACCTTGTACAAAAGACACTGAAAAATATTATTTACGACTATTTATTACAGCTTACGAGAGTGTTCGACGTACCTGTACATCACAACTACAAATAAACTTATTCATGGTGGACCACGTGTGCATGATGGAAAGTACCGGCACTGGCCACATGTGCTTCTGTGAGGAAGATATGTGCAATCGTGTGCCTCCCTTTTTATCTTCAAATCCAACCCTCCCTCTAATCCTGTCCTCCATCTTAATAATAACTTTTGCCCTGAATTGGCCTAGCTTGCTTTGTAGGTCGCTGTGATTATAACTTTTCATCACTAATTCTCTTCCTGTAGAATTCTATAGCTATATGAATCTAGATTATATAAAGCGAGAAATTGAGATGAATACCGCATTTCAAAAATCATTCTAGCGACTAAAGTCAGAAAAAAAACTTTAAAAATCCATTCATATGTTTTTTCAAAGAAAGGGATTGCAACTAATTAACGGAGAAATTAGTATTTTTAAACTTTCCTTAAGAGCATGTGATACTTCGGATATTAGAAAATTTTATTGATTTTAGGTTTCTAGATGTTTATGTCCAAAGTACTTTAAATTTTCTCTTTAAAATTTGGGAAATAGTAGACAAGATAAAAACGAATGTAGTTAGACCACTTTTGGTTAAAAACATAAAAGTTCAATTTTAGCAAAATCTATGGAGAACATTTTTTTATTATCAAAACCAAAAGTAGTCTATCTACGTACTTTTTCATCTTCTCTACCATTTCCCAAATTTCAAAAACAAAATTTTAAGTATTTTTTGGACACATACATCTAGAAACTAGACCGAATGGTTCATATGAATTGCTGCTTTTCTCAAGTATCACATACCCTTAATGAATTTACTTTTATTTTTTTTAATTTATAAATTAATATGTCACTTTTGGAATTTTAAATAATGATGTTTCACTAAAAAATTTATTGATCTAACGAATTTGTTAAGCACTCTCATCTCAGACTCGCTCTTAGTGAGTTTATCTCTCTATTCACATCGCAAAATCAACTTTTAAAGAGCAAACTTTATCATGTAGAATTAATCTATTACCTGAAATATTTATCTATAGTAGAAAATCTATCATTTCGAGAAGCAAAAACAATGTAGTTTCCCTGTTTCTTTTCCACTAAAGTGAGAAATTTCTAATTACTTCAGAGACTAGTTCTTTTGTTTTTGCTGAACTGAAAAGTATTCGATGACTGGCTTTTTGTCAACTGATTATTAGTTCAAACATTTCTAAAGAGTTTTTACATCAAAAATAATTATTACCTTTATTCTTCAAAGTGAAAGCATCTGTCAAAAAAGGATCAGAAATAACCCTTTTTTAAAAAAAAATCAGATCATAAAAGTCAGTCAGCTTAGTCTAGGAAGGAAATCTTTTACAGAAATATTTTCTCCAACAATGATACTTTTTTTACTATTTAAGTCTTACCAAAGAGGAACATCCATCATTTTTCCATGTTACCTTCCTCTTTCTTTCTCGTACGAACATTTTCTTAAAGATCATTTATTCGAACAAAACATAATTACTTAGAAGCGCTTTAGAATACGATTTTCACGCGGCGCGTTATGGCATGCCCACCAATTAACTGTGTTAGCGAACGTGTCTCCTGTTGTATATCATGAAAGGCACTTGGAATAAGTGACATTCGTTTTTAACGAAGATAATGTCATTTCAGTAAATCAATTTGAACAAATAAGGGGAAATAATAATTAACAACTGAGAAGAAATTCCTAAAGGCATAAAAATTATTTTTAATGAAGTCAAATTTACTCTCTAAATCTGAATCAGTCAAATTTTCACTGATTGAATCAGTGATTTGCCTTTTCACTGTTAAATCAGTTAATTTTCACTGAAATAATCAGTCAAAATTCACTGATATTCAGTAGATTTTGACCGATTCAAATTTAGAGAGTAGCTTTGGTATTTTGTAAATGATTTGAGTTCATTTTAAAAATAATTTTGCAGAGTTTTTTATTACTTGAGATGAATAAAATCAATGACAATAAATTGCGACTCAGGTAAAATAAAATGCATCAAAGATCGAATTGTCTTCGTGCTGATATTTGAATTCGATGTGTAACTGTCGGTGACACGCTCGCAAGTTATGTGACGTAGATAAAAGATTATTTTAGATAGAAAGTGAATATGTGTATAGAATGAACTAATGTAGTGAATAGTTGTACAAAAAGAAGAAGATATTTTTAGTTGATTTTATATACTTTTGCACTTATTTCCTCTTAGTTGCTTTTTATGTTTTTAAGCATTTTGACATTTCAGCCTAAAATGTTTTTAATTATCTCTAGCTGCACTTCTGTATTTTAACGTTAAAAATATGCTTTTATGCATGATGTTGGCACGTATTATCTTTCTTTTGATAACACACGCAAATTGCATTCAACTTTCTCAATATTGTGTACAAGGAGTCACTTATCTCAACAGAAAAACGACAAAGATTAATGGACTAATCGACTTACATACTTCATTTCACATATAAGTCTGATTTTTGAATTTTTTTAAACATGCAAAGAAGATAAAAACAAATATTTCGATTAAACTTGTGCACGGAATTTAAAGAATTTGTTCAAAAAAGTTTCAAAAGAGATATTTAAAAAAAAATAATGTGCTTACAGTTTGTTGCATGCTACCTCATTAAATGAACCCTTTTATCGAGAACTTCCTAATAATGTTGCTCGTCTAAAAGATTGTAAAATTTTCACAAGAAAAAGCTTTACTTTCAATTACCTTGATTATATTACGAAATTAAAATTTGTATTATAAATGTAAATGTAATTATTTTTCAACATTGCATAATTGAAAGAGATGAAATCGATAATGGAAGATATTTTGAATAAATAAGACTGTAAGATTTGCGGATTTGAGAAAATGGAAGCATTACATTCTGACAAGACGAGTAAACGAACTTCCACCCTCCGCCCAATTAGAAGCAAGTAAAATAAGCACAACGTGGGCCTTCAGGTTGGACCAAGTCAAAAGAAAATAAAAATAAAAAAATGCGAAAGACAAGACCAAACTGAACGCTCATGTCCTCACAGAAAGGCTTTTCCAACGGGGCCTTTTGCCATGCAAATTTCGCGACTTGCACACATAGACTCGCGAGATTTTTCTGGCAAGACATGCGGCTCGTGTCGTGTCATTTGTTCATTGTAGCAGGCGCGGCTGTGAGGTCATTAGTCTTTTGAATAAGTAATTGTTTAAACTTTTCCAATGCGTTCTCGGAATCGAATTTTAAACGCAAAATTCTGATCTCTAAATTTGAATCAGTCAAAATCTACTGATTATCAGTGAAATTTGACTGATCCAAATAGCTAAAAAGAGGTTACTGTAAATCAGTCAAATTTCACTGATAATTTCAGTGAAAATTGACTGATTTGACAGTAATAAATATTTTTTCACTAATGAATCAGTGAAAATTAACTGATTTAACAGTGAAAAGGCAAATCACTGATTCAATCAGTGAACATTTGACTTATTCAGATTTAGAGAGTGTAGTCTTTATGAAAATCGTAAATTATATAAGTTTTCTTGAAGTTAAAAGAAAAATATTCTGTGATTATCAGAGTATATAGATGACATATCGATTTTTTAGTAGTAAATGTATTTGATAATTCTTTCAAGTGATGTAAGTGCCTTAGTATTTTTTTTACGCGTTTTACGCTTAAGTAGCCTTAACTTAAGCTGTTCGGAGGTTGTGAGATGAAAAATCCGATACAGCATACAATATGGAGAGAAGTACGTGTAGTTTTTACGTTAAATTGTAAGCGAACTCAGTTGCTGCGTTAATGTGCCAAAAAGCATTAGGACGTCATTTATGGATATTATTAGCATAAGGACAATATATTTCGTCTTGACTTAAGTAAAATCGTAATTATTGTTCATTCCGACGAACGTTATGCAAAAATGACTGCTTATGGCCTCACAGCCGAAAATTCCATATGTCATGTGAGGTAATAAAATGCAATTACGCTATCAAACATCTCCCTCGGTGTTGGCAATCAAGCAAGATGCTTTTTATATTCATGAACGATTATATACTTACCGGTTATGTAAAATGTTTTTTTACCTTTTGGATTCTGAATGTATCATATTATATGTTGCACTCATAATACGTGTTAAACTCTGGATAAACACATACATTTCTATAATTATAACGGACAGTTCTTTACGCGGGAGAAAATGAACCGTTACTATACAAGTTTTATTTTTTCATTTTTAAGAACAACTGTCTCCGAAATAATATTGGCAAAAAGTACTTCAAGTTTTTAAATTTTCTTATTTCTTTTATTATTTATATGTGTTTCAATATGAAATCACAACTGTAACTTTTTGTTTTTGAAAAATTTAGAAAACGTTTATAAAACTAATATAAATTGTCTTCCTTATAAAGGAACAACGCTTTCAGTATTCCAGAAACTTACACGATGCCCGTTCCTTACTCATTAAAATATTAATAATGCACTGACACAGTTGAACAGTAATAAAACAGGAAAAATTTTAACAAAAAACATACTAATGAATAAAAAACCCGTTTGCACGTGCGTTAAGAATAAATTTTATAAATTTTAATTAATTTTAAAATAGCCACTCTTTAGAGAGCTTTAATTTAGTATTAACAATATTTACTTTCAGGCAATATGTAAGTAACACCTACAAATATATGAGCAAATTCCAAATAACACCATTTTTTCTGGCTTTTATACACATACACCTTTTTTATGATAAATCATCTGCTGATCTTATTTTTACATTTGCAAGTCACTTACTAATAATTAAATATGTGTGCATATTATATAACTAGTAATTTTACAACGGGGATCGTGTAGAATTTCAGTTCAGCGAATAAACTGATAACGTGTAAAAAGAGTGAAAAATTGAAGGCGACTAAACTTTGAAAATAAGCTGTCATTTATAAATTGTCATTTCGACAAGCAGCGTTTATTTGACTTCGTTAAGATAAATGATTCCTCCGTGAATGATGTCGTATCCGAATTCTTCATTAACGTTGTGTAGATATACGTGAAAGTCTATATGTATATATATGTATATATATCTGTGCAGAAATTCTCCGATTTGGCCCTGATTTGTTCACCAGACCAGGCCCTGCTCGGCGCCACGGCAAAATTTCTACACGGATATGAGATGTTATAAATATTATTAAAAATTTATATGCAACAAGAAATGCTCACGACTCGATGAATTCAAGTCTTTAAACTTTCGTCAATATCTTCTAATCATTTAAATATGAAGAGTTCGAGAACCAAATAAATTATATATGTAATTTCAGTCTGGCGAAAAAGGAAAAGGCAACTTTCAGAAAAATGCATTTTAATGAAATCTACCTTTCGAGCATAGTTTCACCTTCACACAATTCACTTATTATTGGTATGTAATTTTAAAAAAAACACTAAAACAGCACATTTCTAGAAGTTGTCTGTTGCGAAACCAAATTTATCTGTTATTGCGTTTTTACATGAGTTAAATGAGATGCATAGAATTTAGAAGTTTTAATAATTCTCTAACATTATTTTTACGAAAGATTCGACATTCAAGGTCCAGATCATTTATAGATGAGATCTTTCGCATGATTTTGTTCAAGGATATCATAGGATTTCATAACAAGTAAAAAGGTTAAAGTGACTGGATATTGGTATCTACAGAATCGTCATAGAATTAAAAAGCGAAATATCACTAGCTTTTAAGACCATTCCCGAGTCGAAATCCTGAAACTCGCCTCAATCTCTACGGTCGAGATTAAAGCGAATGTGTAACGATGGCTACGATATTACCGTTTTCCCATTTTTCGAGGGTGAGGCGATGGCCAACTCTATAGAAACTCACCTCGTTAAGGCCATGGACCAACCTGGTCACGTGACTAGATTCCTACATTACCGGCATTACAGTTTGTGTAACCCCATTTCTATAAAAAATAAGATAGATAACTGGTAATTTGTAGAATTAAATAAATTACACTAATATAGGTCTGTCTAATCATAAATGGTTATAATTATAAAATTTGTTTTTTTCAAAGAAATTTTTTTTCATAATTATAAACAATTATGAACAGACAGGCTTGCCTTAGTGCTTGTCTTAGATTGTATTTTGATTATTATTGTATTTAGAATTGAGTAAACTCGGTTATAATAAAATAAGACTCACCAGTCCTACAGATAATTAAACATACACTGTTAGAGATTTCTGTATTAAACTTCCATTACATGTAATTGAAATTTTTTTGTAATCTACACTACCGGTCAGAATTGTGGGACCATCTGTTTTTCGATGATTGCTTAAATTATCTTAATTTCAATCCTGTGAATGATGAAATTTGTACTCTTAATAATGTGAAACCCATCAAAATTATCTTTAAAATTAGTCTGGAATGAAGTCGTTTCGTTAAATTTTGAAGAAATTATTGCAAAAAAAGTCCAAATTTCAATGTTTTCTTAAATTTTAAATAACTTTCGAAACAATCAACATTTTTTATTGTTCTTAGGCTCATTTTAAAACTAAGATTCTACATAATCGTGGTAAATTGTCATTATAAATCTGTAATTTTTTTCTTGCATAATGCAAAGAGTTGAAATTGTAACAAAAAAGTAGGGAAATTTCGAAAACATTTCATTTGTAGGTAAATCATAATAAAGATCATATGAATATATGAAGAGTGGACATTCAAAAGGGCGTAACCCACAATTTTTCAAAAATCGTTTTTTTGGCTACAAAAATTCTTGAGTTTAATGCCAATACAATAGCGCAAACGATTTTCTTTTTTCCATTTGGAAATATTTTTATTTTCGACTTGGAAATCAAAAATCTGTATCTCGAGGTGTCGAAATGGGAACGTTTTTGTGCCGCCGTGTAAAATTTCAGAAATGTGGGTTACGCCCTTTTGAATGTCCACTCTTCATATATTTTAAGGGAATTGGATACAAAATTCATGATTATATGTTTTATATATCTTATAAAAATGTTTTTCTCAGCAAAAGCAATATTGGAATTTTTCAAACTTTTTATATGAACTTTAACCTTGAGCAGTATGTAAGGAAAAAATTACACATCAATTCCAATAATTTTTTTAGATTTTGTAGAAATTTAGCTTTAAAATTAGTCAAAGAACATTAAAAAATGTTGATTATTTCGAAAGTTATTTAAAATTTAAGAAAGAATTGAAATTTTGAGTTTTTCTGCAATAACTTTTTCAAAAATTAACAAAACGAATTCATGCTCTCCTCATTTTATGAAGAATTGTGATAGCTTTGAAGTTAATTAAGATTGACATTTGCGACCGTTCCGCGATGTAAATGAGAATAATAAATAAGGTAATAAAAAATATCTCTTAACGGTTTGCGTATTCACGACCATGGGGCAAAATTCGTCAAGTGTACCCGCCTAAAAACTTTTGGTCTCCGATTTCCTTGAAAGTCCGCGAAATTATTGTTCTAGTGAACCTCTTTTAATTTCCCTAAGAGAACGTCTCTAGTAGGACGGATTATCAGTATACAGGGGCTCGAATTTTCAACCTTTTACTGCGCACGCTAATACGCAATTAACCATAACTTCTACAAAAGTTATCCAAATTAATTTTTTTATGAAGGTCTCAGAAACGTTTTTTCATCAGCTTTACGCTGAAAGCAATGGTTTTAGATAAAAAAAAATTATTTGAGCTTCATTTTTTAATTTTAAACATATTTTTGAGTTTTTATGCAAGTGCGGCCGCTAATTTTTTTTCCAAAATTATGTTTAAAAAAAAGCTTGACTTTATCCATTTAAAATGAGCCATGGTCGAAAGTGGGGCGAAAGAAATTGGTGGAGATATATATATCTTCACCAATTTGTGGTCGAAAGTGGGGCGAAAGAAATTGGTGGCTCATTTTAAAGGGAAAAAGTCAAGCTTTTTTTTAAACATAATTTTGGAAAAAAAATTAGCGGCCGCACTTGCATAAAAACTCAAAAATATGTTTAAAATTAAAAAATGAAGCTCAAATAATTTTTTTTTATCTAAAACCATTGCTTTCAGCGTAAAGCTGATGAAAAAACGTTTCTGAGACCTCCATAAAAAAATTAATTTGGATAACTTTTGTAGAAGTTATGGTTAATTGAGTATCGGCGTGCGCGGTAAAAGGTTGAAAATTCGAGCCCCTTTATACTGAAAACCCGTCGTACTAGAGACGTTTGTAGGGAAATGAAGACAGTTCTTTTTAAATCAGTATAATATTTATTTTAGGCGATGTTTGAGATTGAAAAAAAAACATATTCTACAAAAGTGAAAGTTGAAAATTAACAAATTTTTCAAGGATCTTGAAAGCCATGTCGTCGCTGACGTCGTAAATTGCGTAAGCGATAAAAAAAAACTAGTGAATCGATTTTCATCATCTAGCATTCATTTTAAAGAGCATAAAAAACTGTTCTATATAGACTAAAGATTAAAAAAACAAATTATTTTGGGACCATTTTTGACTGGAAGTACAACGAAATTTTTCGTCAAAATCGTAATTTTTTTTTGAGCCTGTTTTGAAAGGTTAATTTTCGAATTTTGCAAATATTCTAGTCTACCTACTAAAAAAAACCGCTCTCGAGTAAGAAAATGTTTGGTTTGTTGATTTCAGATGAAAATTGCAGCCAGCATCGCTTACGCAATTTACGACGTCAGCGACGACATGGCTTTCAAGATCCTTGAAAAATTTGTTAATTTTCAACTTTCAGTTTTGTAGAATATGTTTTTTTTCAACCTCAAACATCGCCTAAAATAAATATTATACTGATTTAAAAAGAACTGTCTTCATTTCCCTACAAATCAGTTGCAAAAAAGACCTTTTTATTCGGCCTCTAAGGGTATTTCCCCCCTTAAAAGAGGTTCACTAGGACAATAATTTCGCGGATTTTCAAGGAAATCGGAGACAAAAAGTTTTTAGGCGGGTACATTTGACGAATTTTGCCCCCCATATGACTTTCGAATAAAGCAATGTGGCAACGTCGCACTCTCTTCACTCCTCTAGTCCATCATGTTGAAGTGCACATGTATAGAAATCTAACCTACTTTACTGACTACGCATACGTGTACGCTCGAGCATGCGTTGCGACGTTGTCACGTGCTCACTACTGTCTTCTTCGATTATGACTGCCGATAAAAGTTGACAGAGTTATAATCTTTGGAAAGACAATAGAGACTTATTGTATGGTAAAAAATTCTTTAAAAAATCAGACGAATTTTTCATGGTTTGCGGAAAATTTGTATAGTTTTTTGAAGCTGTAGCATGGATTTTGTAAGTTTAGCTCATTTGAAACTTGGGTTCACTTGTCATTGCTATTGATGGTATAGCAATTCATGACCAAACGGTGAAACTTTGATTAATTATTTCTCTATAACTAGACGGTCAAGCAACCTAAAACTTTGCAGGTGTATTCTAAAATAATCAAAGAAGCTATAATAAAAATTTCAACTTTTTAGCATGGATTTCGTTTCACGATATAACCACCTTAAAATAATTAAGATTTTTAATAGTGTACCTTCTTGAACTCTATCGTTTCTGATCTTGGAGTTAAAATTTTTAATATCACTTCGCTCTCCTTCCACTATCGCTTCGTACTCGTTCCTCTCCGCGTTTAACTTATAAACTATTCACGTTCAATTTTTGGAGGATTTGAGAGACATAATATTCGCTCTAGACTCGCCCAACATTTGATTTTTGAAATAAAAAGTGTAGCGAGAGAGAAACAAAGGCAAGGTCTTCGACTCGGGTTGATTTGTAAGCAATCGATGAGGAAGAATTAAATTATAAATATATTGTCCTAATGGTGTATGAATGTTCGATTTGCCTTTGTTATTCGAAGAAATTAGGAACCAAAAACAGAGTATAGCACTTTCTCATGTCATATCATTGATCTAAATAAATTTATACCTCGAATCTGTTTGTTTTTTATTATCAATGGATTATAAAGCAAATCCTAGTGTATTAATTTTCTAATAAGATTAATTAACTTTGAATATTGTATATCCATCCTATACTTCCAATCTTTATTTTTCAAGCTTAACAATCTCACTTCAATAAATCTGAAGAATACATTATGATAATATTTTTGCTGCGAAACGTACCCTGAGGAAAAAATGCTATTGAATTTATAGCATTTCTGCCAAAATCATGTTTATCATTGATTTAATTTTGGAAGGTATAAGTGGCCTTTCCGGTGTTGTATAGATTTTATTGAAAAATCGTCGACGTTTCGACCAAATTTTTGGTCCTTATCAAAACTACAAAGGAATATTTAAGATTATTATTTATCAGAAAAATGAATAAAAGTTACAAACATAAATTAAAATTAAAAGAAAAAGAGAAATACATACCGAAAGATAAATTTTCAATCATCTTTCTTCTTCAACACAGTGACATGTTAAATGTCAATTTTATAGTAATATGTTTAAAATTTTTTATAAAAATGTATTAAAATCCTGCTTTGTTGCATAAATAATTAATTATATTATAATAAATTATATAATTATATAATTGCTACTTTATCAAAACTAAAGATGTAACGTACTATTTAAAAAGATACTGCTTTTAAAAACATATTAGAAAATGTAAATTATTCATCGAACGAATTGCTTGTGAGTAATAGTTTCAATACATTTGTTCTTTATTCAGTTAAACATATACTTCTTATATTACTTTTATAATACAGGTCGCAATTTTATCATTTTAACCTCAATTCTTTGTTAACAACCAATTTGTATGTTCTCTTAATTTCAAAGAATTTTTAATTTAAAAAATCCTATGCTACAAAAATGTATATCAACAAAGCAGGATTTTTATACATTTTTATAACTTAACATGGATTTTTATAAAAAACTTTAAACATATTACTATAAAATTTACATTTAACATGTCACTGTGTTGAAGAAGAAAGATGATTGGAAATTTATCTTTCGGTATGTATTTCTCTTTTTCTTTTAATTTTAATTTATGTTTGTAACTTTTATTCAATCTTCTGATGAATAATAATGTTAAATATTTCTTTGTAGTCTCGATAAGGACCAAAAATTTGGTCGAAACGTCGACGATTTTTCAATAAAATCTATACAACACCGGAAAGGCCACTTATACCTTCCAAAATAGAAATACCGGTAACACCAAATATTTTTTAATATCATTGATTTAAATCAAAGTGCTATAGAATTGGTAGCTTATATATCATTTCTTATATTATATTTTGTTGAATCAATAATATACATGCTTTTGGCAGAAATGCCATAGATTCAATAGCATTTTTTTCTCAGTGTACACTGAGGAAACAGTTTCTTTGAATCAAAGAAACATTTCTTTGATACACTGCCAAAGAAAAAGTTTCTTTGATTTAAAGAAAGTTTCATTGATTCAAAAAATTGTCTTTGATCCAAGGAAATAGATTTGTTTAGATTAAAGAAAATTTGTTTGAATCAACAAAACTTTTTTCAATTCAAAGAAATTTTTTCTTTCACCGTATATCAAAGAAATGTTTCTTTGATTCAAAGAAACTGTTTTCTGGGTGTAATGTTCACATTCTCAGTAAAGATTTACATTGACAGCTTAAGTATTATTTTGCATTTTCATTGAATTATTGTTGCTGATAGTGGTATTTGTTTCACTTTCACTTCTCTGGTGAAGTATGCAAATTATCTTCTTTTTGTTTACATCCAGTTTCGAAATGTCCCTCGACTGATCCATTATTATCTAAACTCATATAACCGCTTAAGATTTTTTGAGATTGCCTTTTCGTTGTACGATTCAAAGTATCATTAGAATCTAGACAAGCTGAGAGACTCGCACAAGAGTTGCCTGCAATCAATTCAAGTCGAATATTTTACAAGAATGTTTTATTAATTCAAACAATATCATATGGTATTTGAAGTATCTCATTTATTACCTATTGACAAATCTGTTTTATCGGTATCGTGTGTAGACTCACAACAATCTTCGTCTTCTCTCATTAGTCCAAGATTTGTGCAAGGTTCCATGAAAGACTGTCCACAGGATGCGTATCCCTAAAAGTCAATGTAAATTAATATCAAATTTAAAGAATGATGATAATAATATAAACTGCCCTTACATGAACGAGGTCCATTCTTGAGTCAAGTGAAAACCTTTTCCCGGACATTAAGATTCCTTTGATGCGACTACGCATGGCTATAACAAATTGAAAAAGAATGGAAGTCCTTTATTGAAATTGGCCTTACTCAAATTATCATTAAGATAGTACACTTGCGGAAATTAGGCCTCAGGGAAAATAGAAAATTTTCCTTTCAAGAATAGCAGTATTATTATTGAAGGTATCATTCAAAAAAGGAAAGATTATTTTCCAAGAAAAAAATTTCGAAGAGAAAAATAATTTTATTTTTGCACAAACCTTTTTTCTTATCGCTTCGAGTCAAATTTTTAAAAATTATGCGATTCTAATAAATCACAGATCATTTTTTCAGGAAAAAGATTCTTTACAACGTGACCATTTCTAAGTTTTGAAAATAAATCAATTATTAATAAATTTAGCAATTTGTTTATAAAAATTTTAGTTTGGAAAATTGTTTTTTAATAGTTTCAGCCACTAAAGAATTTATTTTCTAAAATTGGAAACGGTAAAGTTATGGAAAATCTTTTCTCTGAAAAAATGATTCGTGATTTATTAGGATCGCGTCATTTTTAAAACATTGATTTGAAGCTATAAGAAACAATATTCGGTCAAGCATAAAATTTATTAATATAATTATTTTCCTGTGTTTCAAATTTTTTGCATGGAAAATAATTTTCGCGAGTGTACTACCTTAACTTAAATTAATAAATTTTAAAATGAAAGAAAATTTCTATACCAGAACTATCTCGTGCCTCTAGTCTAATTTGCTGCATATTTTTCATGCACTCATTGAAAATACTTGTTTCGTCATATATAGCAGCAAAGCTTCCATTCACAATTTTCGGAGACATAGGTGAATTGGCCAGCAAAAGACTTGAACCAAAATCTTCATTTTTCTCGCGAGTTTCTAAAAGATAACATTTTTAAAGCATAAAACAAATTACATTTGTACGTATACTGTATATCATTTTATTGATTTGTCTCAAATAAAAACAATTTTAAGTTTTTAAAAGGTAATATTATTTAGTTAAAATGATTGATTATTTATACAAACTCATCAGCGCAAGAAGAAATTACCTTTCAGATAATTCAAACCTGTTGATTGACTGTAAATAATATAATTTCAACTTACCATCAAAAGATACTTTTGATCGTGTGGACAACCCAGTCATATCGCATAAAATCTCGTTAACGGTACTTTGAATTTCCGTCCAATCTTTGAGTATGTCTTCGTTAGTTGTGCTTAAGATATAAAATTACTTGAACTATATGCAATTTTGTGTAGGGAAATTTTCAAAACTTTTAGGCAAATATTATAAAAAGATGTTACTGCTACGTAGACTCACTTTGTTGATGTAACAGTGAATCGGATAACATATTTTTCATGCAGGGCAGCTGGCACACAATGGACATGACCTTTTGCATTAATTTTTTTGAGTAATTGTTCTGTCCACGAATTTTCTCCTCGAAGACGAAATACCACCATCCCTAAATGCCTTTCAGCAGGAATCTCAAATCGAGAATCCGCCAGAACTAAAGCTTCAAACTTTTGCGCTAACCTGACACCCTATTGAAAATTAAGTTAATATACTTGAATTCCGTAATTTTAAATAATAATGAGTACTTTTAATATTTTAATTCACCTCGCGTATATGCTTTTGTAAACCCGTAATTCCGTAATTTCGGATAACAAACCAAAGCTTCAGAGCCCTGAATCTTTTCGACAAAGGAATTTGCCAGTGCTGAAATAAAGAATGTTGATAAATGTTAATATAAAATTATGTTTAAAAAAAAATCACTATTGCATATTAAAGTTGAAACCATGCTATTTTTATTTTCAACTATTCCACATAAATACTCTTGGAAACTTACCATGTAATCAATTGCAAGTCCTGGTAAAAACACAAAAGTATGTTTAGCAGCTCAATTTACACCCATAGAAAACAGTTTCTTTGAATCAAAGAAACATTTCTTTGATATACGACCAAAGAAAAGATTTCTTTGAATTGAAGAAAGTTTTGTTGATACAAAAAAATTTTCTTTACTGTTAACAAATCTTTTTCTATGGTTCAAAGAAAATTTGTTTGAATCAACAAAACTTTCTTCATTTCAAAGAAATTTTTTCTTTGACCGTATATCAAAGAAATGTTTCTTTGGTTCAAAGAAACTTTTTTCTCAGTGTATGTAAAAATTTAGGTCAATTTTAGTGAAATTTCTGTTATGAGAATTACCTGAATTTTCATGTTTCAAGTATAGTGGGTCGACATTGAAGGTTCTGTGTAGAGCTTCACTACTCTTTACCCTAAAGAAACAATTCTTTAAAGCTTGTTTATTACTTCTAAGATAGAAGACAAAATATATTACTTAGATATTTACAATTAAAAATATTTACCACATTGCTGTACAATCAAAGTGGACCATGAGCCATTTACTTGGATTGAATGCAAAAGAATCTGCATATTGTACTCCTTCTAACCAACAGCGGAATTCTGGACACACAAAAGCGCTACCAGCGTAAGCGGCATCTATATGTAACCAGAGACCATTCCTTTTACCTAGAAAAATATATTTATCAAATCAATGATATTTATTATACTTGAAATTGAACTATATTCCAGATAGAAAATTTTGTACAGGTCAATCCCATCGAATCATCAGCACTGGTGGATCAACTAAACCACGTGACGTCGGTAATTGCAATTACAGTATGTAAGGTTATTCAAAAATTAATAACTTAAATTGATGTTTGGTACCATACCGACGTGAACAAAAGAGCCGAACAGGTCTGTCTGGTACCAAAAATCGATTTTAGTTAATAATTTTCGAATAGCCTTACATATCTTAATTGCAATTACCGATATCATCTGGTCTCATTGATCCATGACCTTAAGACATCTTAATATTACTTACAAATTGATCCTATTTCTTTAAGGTTATCAAAGGCACACGCTCCAGTGGTACCTAAAGTCGCGCAAACCTACGGAACATATTAATTAATTGCTCTTGATACTTAACTCTGATCTTCAATACATTCCGATAGAAAATGTGTGAAAAAGCACTCACAAAGAAAGGGACAAGTCCTTCTTCTTGATCTCTTTTCAAAGCTTCAATAAGCTTTTGACCTCTCATGCTAAATTTATCATCACTTTCGATATACCTCATGCGTACCAAACCTATAAGTCCAGCCTTTTCCACACTAGAGTGGGCCTGATAAATATAAAATTGTCTATAAGAAACATGTTCCTTTACACTGTTAAAAATTTCTGTATTAAACTTCCATTACAGTCCATGAAAGTTTATTTATTATTAAGTTTATTTGAATTTTAATAGGGTAGAGCAGGGCAGAATGGGACACTGGGTTAAGACGGAACGGTATATTTTCATGTAAATTACGAGGGTTTTGAGATTATTCTTTTTATTATATTATGCACTTTATAAATTTCTTGAGAATTGCAATATCTTTTTTCTACCCATTTCTGAAAAGATAGATCTTAAAACCCAGATCATTTACGTGAAAATTTACCGTCCCGTCTTACCCCGATGTCCCGTTCCACTCCGATCTCCCCTACACATGTGTATATATTTTAATAATGTTTGTTAATTTTAATATATTTTTATTGAAAAGTTATTAAACTTAATATGAATATATATTAATTATTTATAACATAAAAATCTATTAATCTTGATTTACCACTTGTATATTAAAGTCTATTATAACACAGGTCTACAAAATATGAGGTTGTGATTGTTATAAAAATACCGATAGTCATTTCCGAAGTAATTTTTGGCGTAGAAATTTAGCTCAGAATTGCTCCATCACGTCAGGTTTTCGAGTAATCCTAAGCTAAAAGTGCGAAAAACACGTTTCTTCGCTATATTTGAGCATCGATAACTTCGCGAATTTTTACTACTTTCTAAATATGAGAAAGCCATCAAAAAGAGCCACTTTACAGCTTTCCATTACACTATTTAAATGTATTATTTAATTTTTCTAACTGGAAATATCGCCGATTGAAAAAAAAATTGCAGGTTTCGCAATGAACGATATATGGCGGGAAAAAATGATAGGACCCTATCATTTTTGTAAAAAAAAATTGCAGGTTTCGCAATGACCAATATATGATGGGAAAAATGCAATTGTTTTTTTTTTTAATCGACGATATCTCCGGTTATAAAAATTGAAATAATACATGTAACTAGTGAAATGGAAACCTGAAATGTGGCTCTTTTTGATGGTTTTCTCATATTTAAAAAATAATAAAAATTCGCGAAGTTATCGATGCTCAAATATAGCGAAAAACCGTGTTTTTCGCACTTTTAGGTTAGGATTACTCGAAAACCTGAAGTGAAGGAGCAATTCTGAGCCAAGATTCGGTTTCTACACCAAAAATTACTTCGGAAATGTACCTCAGCTACTCCATAACAAAACCATGCAGACCTGTGTAATTAATAAGATTTTTAACAATGTAGAAGGCATTTTATTGGGTTGTCCCAGAAGTAATTGCCGATTTCACAAATAGATGTCTTTGACCATTTTTTTGAGTGACTCCTGTCAATCTCATGATTTCTTGCTTCTGGCATTTTTTAGCTGTCACTCTTAGCTTGCTTTAAAAACAAATTGCGCGTAATTTCGTTTACAGTTGTTAGTTTGGCATCAACTTTAAGATGGAGTGTAAAAACGAGCATTTTCGTCATATTTTGCTTATTTCTTTCCGTAAAGGAAAGAATGCAACACAGGCTGCTAAAAAGTGACGTATAGTGAGGAAGCCTTAAAAGACAGACAGTTTCGCAATTGGTTTGATAAATTCCGTTCTGGGGATTTTTCACTCAAAGATGAGGAACGTTCAGGTCGGCCAAGTGAAGTTGATGATGACTAAATCAAAGCCATTAAGGGGCTATACCAGTGTGAGAGCTTAAAATTTAAGTGATTTTTGGGAATTTTTTTAAAGAAAACTATTAAACTAAATATTTCTGAAAATTAACAATGTATTTTGCTATATTTGATGAATATTACATTTAATTTTTATTAAAAAATATTGAAAATTAAGCGAGTTATGCGCTGTCTTCTGAAACGCGAAAAAAAAAGTTCCCCCACTGCGGCCACGATTCCGGTCGATTGAGTAAATGAAATGGAAAAAAAGGCATTAAACTAGAAGGTATTTTCTATACAGTGAACTAGGATTTTTGAAAAATTCCAAAATCGAACAAAATGGCGTCAATATGGAGAAAACAGTCTATTTTTTGATTAAAAAATGGTCGGTTTTTTATCTGCTAAAATTTCAATTTTCATCCGATTAAAAATATCCTAGTTCACTGTATGGAAAATATAGTCAAGAGTAGTCAGTTAAAATTTCAAGTCAATCGGATAATTAGTCTTCGAGTTAGAATGGCCGCAAATTGGAAAAATCTGATTTTGAAAAAAAGGCGTTTAAAGATTTACCTATCGATTTTACGCTAGCGAGCGGTTCCTCTTTGAAAGACTGCCATTCAAAAAATATTACAGATACGACTTTGAAATCTTCACAATATATTCTTAAAAGTGCAAACTGTCGAATAAGCCAAAAAAAAAAATCAATTTTTTGAAAGTGTCACGCTGGTATAGCCCCTTAACCGAATAGGATCGTCATGTAACTGTGCGAGAGATTGAAGAAATGTTAAAAAAATCAAAATCAACAATCGAACGTCATATACAACGTCTTGGACTCGTTAAAAAACGTGATATTTGAATTCCACATGAATTGAAAGAAATGCATTTAACAAAACGCATCAACGCTTGTGATTTCCATCCTAAACGCAATGAATTCGATCCTTTTTTTAAACGAATTATCACTGGTGATGAAAAATGGATTGTTTAGAATAACGTCGTTCGAAAAGGATCATGGTCCAAGCCTGATGAACCACCAGAAACAACATCGAAAGCTGAATTACATGATAAAAAGATTATGCTGTCTGTTTCTGTCGTCAACTGAACAAATTGAACGCAGCGGTCAAAGAAAAACGACCAGAATTGGTGAATCGTAAAGGTTTAATTTGTATAAAAAAATCGGCAATTACTTCTGGGACAACCCAATACGTTAAAAAGAAATAGAAAAGTCTAGCTCGTATAATATTCAAAAATAAGATGTTTCAACTATTAACATATTCTCAAAGTCGTCCGACAAGATGCACATTACAAACCTGATCTGAGCAATACGCAACAAGTTTAAAATTGATTTCCGCTGGTAACAAATCAGCTACATTTTGCTGGATTTCCTTGATGGCTCTAGTTCGTGCTGCCAAAAGACAAACCAAAGTCGCCTCACTTGCTGTTGTTTGGATGACACCACCTCCTGATCCTTCTGGGTGGTGAAGAAAATCTTCCGGAAGACCGATCATCTTCCCTAACCAATTCATTACGATAATTTCTAATTCTGTACATACTGGACTAGAAGCCTATGTCAGGAAAACATTTAATGTAATAATAAAAAGCTGCAATTCGCAGTTATTTTTTTTATTTAAATTAAATGCATACCCAAGTAAATCCTATGCAATTTATAGCGTCAGCTAACATGTCTGCCAACATGCTAGCTGGTGAATTTAATGCCGGGAAATATGCATGCATATGGGGACTTTGCCAATGCGTTACACCAGGCATAATGCATTTTTCTACATCACTAAATATGTTTTCCCATGATTCACCTTCTACAGGTGCTGACTCGGGTAACATATTTCTAAGATATCCAGGAGAAACAGCTGGAAAAACCCTCCGCGACCGAATATTCTCGAGGTAATCGGCGATGTAATCCACCATTTCTTTACCTATGTATAGACATGGTGTTTTATAGTTGAAAAGTCAATCACGATTTATAAAAATTAGAAAATTCAGCTCACCATGTTTACGATACTCGTCGAAATTCATTATAGTTGCGATGGAGGACGGTACCTTAGATTGATTCGAATTATAGACAAAGATATTTCACTAATATCTCAATTGAACCTTTCCACGAGAAATTGCAGTCTGCATCACAGGACCCAAATTTCGAAATTCCGATCGCACCGTTTTATACGCATGTGTTACAATTATTTACCACACCACAGGTAGAAATTTGGAATAATACGCCTGACTTGCACACAGTGTCAGGAACGCGTCTCTCAATAATCTAATGTCGACTTCTCTATCACAAGTTGACCTAGCAAATACGAATTAGCGAATGCAACTGACAATTTGTAAGGATTCACCATCGACCGCTTATCAAGCGTTTCGAGCTTACTAGGATAGTGTCACAAGGCTTGTCACGGCCTAGAACTAATTATTGCTGAAATGCACTTTATTTATTTTTAATTAAATCAGTATATGGGTCATTATCAAAAACACTTGGACTAACTGTTTTTAATAAAAATTCAAAACTAGCTAAAATATTTTTTCCCATTATTTTTTATGCAGAATAAATGGTAAATACTAATTTAAGAACTTAAGAATTATTTTTGTATCGAGGATGAATAATCTATACATTAGGAATATTAATGCTAAGTAAAGATTTGATAAAGGTAGAAAAAAAATTTCAAAATTATTTTTAAAATATCTAATGCCAATTAATACACTGTTAAAAATTTTATTATATTAGAGACTTTATACTGGGACAACCAAAAAAACATGGTTTTTTATTTACATTAAAATATTATTTAAAGAAAAATGTTTAGACATATTTCATTTAATACACTGGCTCCGCTAAAGTATTCAACGTCTAATGATATTTTGCGAGTATTCAACATGGAATTGACTTATTTGACGGTATGTACTCAAAATATTAAAAATATAATAATATAATAATAAAAATATTTATGCTTATCAGGTGTATTTTTGAATATTTCCAGAAAAAAAGAAAAGTCTTGATGATAAATGTAATAAACAGTAATATAAATGTTAAAATGTTGCTATTGGTTTTCATTTATAAAAAATGCGTATCGAAACATAGTGTCACGTATCCATGACAGTTATATTATATATTATAATCATATAAAACTATTATGCTATTATATTATATAACACGTTTTATTGTTGTTATAAATATTGTTGCTAGATACATGTAATTGTTTTTATAAATAATTTCACTATTACTATTAACTAAAATATCAATAAACAATTGAGTTTATTGATAAAATACTAATTACAACAAATATTACACTTTATTATTATTAACTATTATTATTACTATTGTTAATAATAACAATTAACGAAATGCAACAAATGTTATATAACAACAATATTACTTCAACCTTTGTATTTAAAATTATTATTAATCACTATTATTATTAATATTTTATATTTTTATTAAGAATAATTGTCAAAATGCAACAAATATTAAATAATAACAATGTTACTTCAATTTTTTGATTTGCAATAATTATCAATCACTTTCATTATAATTATTTCATATTGTTATTAAAAATTGCAACAAATATTATAATAATGTTACTTCAAATTTTATAATAATAATGTTTATAATAATTATCATTATTGTTAATATTCTTATTTGATGTTAATAAACAATCAGCAATTAAGTATAAAATACGTTATTTTTAATAACTATTGAAATCACTATTATGTTATTTTATAAACAAAAGCAATATTTAAATATAAAGATTAATAGAATTATAAACAAATCATAATCACCATTTATGTACAACAATTGTATTATAGTTACTCTGTTACTTACCTATGTATACAAATAGTCATTAACCCTTGCGATTAAATCTACCTAAAAACCTGGTGGTACGGGTTTACACAGCCCTTGAGAATATGTGAGTACACCCACACCACGAAAGCATGACCCACACGGACTTGGAAAATCGGTGTGAGTCCCTAAGCTCACCAACGCAGCACGCCAGCAAACTGGCCCATAGTCTCAACTCAACACACTGACACCTAAGATTCTAATGGACTTCGAAAAAGCTATTGAAACCATGGAACTCAAATTAATCTCAGTGGCCGTAATTTCCACGTGCTCGGGAAAACCAATCTATTAACAACGGAGTGAATTTCATAACATTGGATTTAGTGCCATTGTCATCGAGGTATCAAAAACAAGGATACCCATTAAACAAGGGATTAACCTGCCACTGTTGGTCAACAAGGGTAATTAGGGGAGGTACCCGATTATCAGAGGATCAACAAAACCTGAAGTATTATCGTTTTCAAGAGGCCTCCTCATCAAGAACAACCGGTAAGTCAAAATAACATTGTTCTTATTAAAGTTCTCTTTTCTTTTTGAACCCTTTAAACTCACGGTGTGTTTTTCTTTAAGGTTGGACCAATCAGACTCGACCAGCCAAAGGAAAACAGCCTGCAACCAACAATTAAAAGCCGCTTGGGTTAAAATAAAATTTGTATTTTTTATAATAAATTATTATTAACATCAATTGTAATCTAATTCATTTGGCTTGTCCTCTACCCGGTTAATTGTTAATTTTAACAATAAACAGAGGAACATAGTTAGGGTAATTGGCTCTAGACTTTAGGTAGGAAATATATATTATAATTTAAAAACTTAGGACGTCACAATAGTATCACACATGTAGTATTGATCACAATAATAAACTGCGCAAAATTATAAATACTGATTAATTGTAATCATATAAAATTTTCATACATATTGTTTAAAAAGGGAGAATTTTACTTATCTAGAGTAATGTGTGAAATATCCAAATTTCTAAAAAAACTTATGCAATTTTAATGTTCGATAACCGACTTTACTCCAAAATATTGAAAACTCCAGATTGGACAAATTAAATATTAAATTTTTCATTTCAAATTCTGTAAAATTACACAATTAAGTAATTTTTCAATAATTGACCAATTATTTTCTCATTAATTTTTGATAAAAGCTATCAAACTCATTGATTACTGTTTCAAATTCGAACGCGCTTCATTCCGTAGTAGTGGAGGAAGAGGGGTCGATCGTCTGCTCATTATAGGGAACCATGACACGCTCATAAAAGGGAGGCCTCGTTACAGGGAATCTCGTTATAAGGAATCTCGGGTGTACACAACATTACGCTACTCTCAACTGTCGCATAAAAATGCGTAAATGCGCCGGAGTCACATAAAATTAATTTTTTTCCCCGTGTCGAACACGATTTTTTTTCTACTGGAGGGTCAGAAAATGGATTTGTTTGCCCCACATGGGGCAATAAAATCCACTTTATGGTCCGCTAATGGTAAAATAATAAATATTATTAAAATATATACACATGCGTAAATTAAAAAAAAAACGTTTGTAGTTTTTAAGATGAAAGTATTTTAAATTTAATATACGTTACTGGAAAAAAATGTTCATAACGTCTAATGGATGTTAAATACAGAAATTTCTAACAGTGTAGTAGATTATGAACCTAGGGAGAAAAATGTTTATTTAGCGAGTCTAAAGTTTGATGCCCGAGCAAAGTGAGGGCAACAGTCACACGAATAAAATAAATGTTTCCCCCGTGTTTTAAACGATTTTTCTTCCACTTAGAAGTCAAAAAATAAATTTGTTTGCTACGCAGGGGGCAAAAAATGCACTTTTTAACCCGCTAGTAGAAAAAATATTTAAAATACCACAAAATTTTGTTTTTTGTGCTCTATTTGACTCCGTCTGCAGGTTATTGATTACATTTACCTGTTATTAGTATTATCTGCTTTTGGATTATTAAACGTATATTTTTATACACTATAAAGTATCGAATGTTCGTTCGTCATGCAAAATAACTGACATGGTCTGTTGATGTAATTGAACGATCGATTTTCGTTACATTAGCTGTTTTTTTACTACAAATGAATATAGCCATAAATTTAATGATTCGAAAAGTAACCAACAATGTCGAGTTAACATGATCATATACGCCTACGGCTATAAGCCGTTATAGCGAACCAGTATCAATTATGAGTATTATACCTTCTAATATTATAAAGTAGAAGTATACTGTCAAGCACCGTTAAAAAGTCATCACCAACATTAAAATGGCTTCTTGAGCCCATGATGAATTGAAATTTCTCGAAACAAGTATCCATCAGGTTTGGCAGTCAGTTATGATCTCAAAAGGAAGATATGATCGTAAAGATGCAAAATTAAAACGAATTTTATAAATCCTAAAAATAAATGGTAACTAACTCAAGAGTTACAAACTCAGTATCCGTATGTTTAAAAAATGATTTCAACACGGCTAATACAAATTTGCACTTCATTCCTTCCATGATAATAGATAAACGTTGATTATATTAGTAGCTTTATACAGATTATTTCTATCTACTATCAGATAACCTCGTCATTATACTGAGTATACAAAAAGAATTAATGTAAAATCAATTTCTCGCATGTTATAGGTAGGAAGAAAATTGCAAAATTGCTTTTGAAATATGTAATGTCATTAATAGTATTTAAAATACTCTAAAAATTTCTTTTTTGTGCTCTATTTGACTGTGCTGTAGGTTATTGATTACAATTTCCTGTTATTAATAAATAATATATTTATTATATTATTATTCATTTATATATTTTTATAAATCATAAGGTGCTCTTTTTGTTGTCCTAACAAAACATTTCGTTTAGGTAACCAAAATTTGATTGGTATAGCAAAATGTTCTGTTGCATAAATACCAACAAAATATTTTTGTTCATTCGACAAAACTGTTTTCTCAGTGTAATTATAATTAATTAAATACACAAATTATTTTTTAAAAACAAGGGGTGTTAAATTAATAGAGTTGTTTGAGACAAAGTTGGAAATGTAACATTTTGTTCTTGAATTTTTTGATACGAGTGTAATCTTGTATTATAAATACAGCTACCTAAAAATAAAGTTAAATCGAAGTAAAATTATATCTGAATAAAAATTGATAAGCAAGAGAATAGAAAATACTTGAAATTAAAAAAGCATAGAATAGTATATTATGCAACTAGGGAAAAAAAAGTTTGATGTTCATGCAAAGGCAATAAAATGCACTTTTTATGACTCACAAGTAGAAAAAATATTATTTTGAATCTCAAACTTTATTTTAATGACAGCATACATATAGAAGAATCATATTTACTTATAGTAATTCTGATATTCATAAAAATAAATAAATTAGTCATAATGGAGTTACATCAAGATAATTTTTTCCCTTACATTTCCCCCAAAAAATGCTCAGAAAGTATTTTCAAACAAGCTAAAAATATCTTAGAATTTTAGAATGGAAAACCATTCAAGATAAAGCTGAAACCTATAATACCAACATTCGGTATCAAGTCATTATTTTCAAAAGAACTCCATAAAATAATATCATGGATATCAAATTTTTGTATATGATTTCAGACGTATGTTATATGAAAAGGACATGTAAAATTTTTACATAATGTATGTAAATGAGCGAAATATATTCATGACCAACTGTAGGTAAATTAATATTGACATTGAGGCATAGGTGAAAAAACTCTGAAAGTGATAGTATAGATGCTGCCAGTATACTACAAAAATACATTTTTCAGTTTTATTTCATTTTTTCATTACCATCCATTCAGATAAAATGAATATCTACATTTGAAAATTGGAAGCCAAAAGTGACATAACCACGTTAACCATGTTTCAAACGTAGTTATTCTCTTTTTCAACAACATCAATATACTGCATTGTAATTTTTTTATACCTCATACCTTCCTATAAATAATAGAATAATGTAATATATATTTTTAAGATTGAGCAAAATGAAAAACTTTGTTATTTCCAGAAATCCATATACCGTAAAATTTAATTTTATTTAAAGAATTTGAAATCTTTCTATGGAAAAAATGACGCTTTCGACTCTGCCGGGATTCGAGCCCGGGTCTTTCGATTGCCGGTCGACTGTTCTAAACACATAGAGGCATGCAAAGCCTATATTTTCAATATGAAAACGGTTTTGCAGTACGATCGCAAAATACAATTTATTCTCGTATCTACTCGCTACCCTTAAATGATTTCGAATCTCAATTTTTAATGTTAATTTAAAGAATACTCTAAATGGAACTATTTGAAGGGCAAAGTTTGACATTTCAATGAAGCTTTGTGTGGTTTTCTACATTAAGCAAATATATAGATCCTGAGAAGATATCTTTCAGAAGTCACACAAGTAAAGGAAATAAAAATAAGGAACTTGACGTATGTATACATGTATGTAATAAGTCGTGTACGTCGAACAGCATCGATTGAATCGATCTGCCACATCGAGATTCCACGATCCCTATCAGCCTATTAACTAAACGTAGATTAAAACAAGTCGCGATTGGCGAATACCCAGCAGTAATTTACGAGTAATATCAGCGCCAGATTCCGCTGTCAATACGTGCGGGTGTGCAGGTAATGTACGATGTACGTCGCTATCGTACATACAAACTGAACAGAAATCGCCCAAGGCTGTAGCGATGAACGGAGTTTTAGCGTTGCCGATCGTCGATAGGCCCGAGCAGGCGTACTTGGATTTTACGTTTTACGTTATGCCATGTTATGTGAATGTACCGTTTTTCGCCTTAAGCGATCCAATGTTCCTCCACTCTTTGCATGCATCCCATATCCTAAAATTTTTTCTCCTTTCCTCCCTCATGTGGCCCACACCGAACTTACCGTTCGAACAGAACACTAATTTCCAATATTTAATTTTGGAGGAAATTTAAAATATGAAGGGGATCCGCCACCTTTAACATTCTTATTTTTTAAGTTCAGACCTTCCATATCATTATTTAATGTTTAGTACCTTTATTTAGAAAGGTTTTGGGGCTTTTTAAATTCCTGCACCTATATGTATTTTTAAACTTAAAATGTAGAGTTTTTTGGGCATTTTTTTGACATTTTTTGACTTTGAATAACTTTTCGGTTTCTTAATCAATTGTCGTGATTCTTTCTTTATTTTGTTCTTTACAATGTGTAGAAACTTTTTGAGTATGGAAAATAAGGTAACATGGATGAAATTGTGTTTTTATAGGGATACCTGTTATATAATATTTTCTATATAATCCAGAAATATTAGTAAAAAAAGTAACAAACTACTTTGTGTGAAAAGCTAATTTTCGTTGAAAACGCGTTATTTGTGCATCTTAGTTACTTTTAATTTTATTCACTTTTCCAAAAAAATCAGATTGCCCTGAAAATTTACATGTATACTCAGAAAAATATAGAGAATAAAAATTAACATTTTTAAAAAATGTCAAAAAAAATCAAAAATATACCAATTAAAGGTGGCGGATACCCTTAAGGGAATATTAAATCACGTGTCTTTCTTTTACTTTTTCCTATCATTTTTGAAAATGTTCACAAATCAGAATAATATAAAAATTAATTCAAAATTTTTTAAGTGAAGAAAAACATAGACTAAAAAAATGCAATATAAACTAAAGTTCGTTTGTCATGCAAAATAACTGACATGATCTGCTAATGTAACTGAACGATCGATTTTCGTTGCACCAACTATTTGTTTACTGCAATTGAATATAGCTAAACGGAGAAAAAATTAGCAATTATGATTACTGACATACATCTTAAAAAATTTTTTTGTTGTCCCAGCAAAATTTTAGTTGTCTCAACAAAACCTTTTGTTGGAAAATCCTGTTCGCTACTACAGCAACTCTTGTTTCTCCGTGCATAAATTTAATGATTTGAGAAGTAACAAAAAATGTCTAGTTAACACCCTGGTAACATCTGTCGAGTTTTCGTCTAGTTCAATCTATCAGGTGTACAAATAAGTTTCCGCCGTTTGACAAAAGTTGGCGTCATCAGTAAGTTTTGGTTGAAATTGGCAGATTTAAAACGTCACTGTCGTAAGGTTGGACATCTGTTAACAACATACCCTTGAAATATTAGTGAATTTTCATCAGTATTATATATTCATTTGTGTGCGAAAATGTCGAGTTTTGAGCCGAATAAGCATAATTTGCGAGATCTTTTGATTTACTTCTTCAATTTGAAGAAATCTGCAGCTGAGGCGCATCGGTTACTTGTAGAAACATATGGTGAGGCTACCTTAAGGTAGTTGTCGCACCAAAAATCAGTCTCTGGAAAAAGAAGTTTTTCTATGATTTCAAGACTGGTAATTATATCATCAGCCGTGTCATATGTAAGGAAAGACACTCTTATTAATGAAAAAATTTAAAAATTACGAAAAATAATTTTTTAATAATGTTTATTGTAATAGGATTTTTCCTTATTATCGCTCCATACCAAATTTTCAAAAATGGTGCGATTCTGATAAATCATGAATCATTTTTTTAGGAAAAGGATTCTCTACAACTTTACCGTTTCCGATTTTTGAAAATAAATCAATTATTATCAAATTCAGCAATTTGATTATAAAAATTTCGTTTTGGAAAATTGTTTTTTAATGATTTCAACCATTAAAGAATTTATTTTCAAAAATCGGAAACGGTAAAGTTGTAGAGAATCCTTTTCCTAAAAAAATGACTCATGATTTATCAGAATCGCACCATTTTTGAAAATTTGGTATGGAGCGATAATAAGGAAATATCCTATTACAAAAAACATTATTAAAATATTATTTTTCATAATTTTTAAATTTTGTTTATTAAAAAGAGTGTCTTTCCTTACATATGACACGGCTGATGATATAATTGCCAGTCATGAAATCATAGAAAAACTTCTTTTTCCAGAGACTGATTTTTGGCGCAACAACTACCTTAAGGGGGGAGATACCTCTAGAACCCTTAAAAAAAGCAGTTTTTTCCATTTTATTCTGGGAGAATGAAAACGGAGCAAGTCCGGATTTTTTGCATATATTAGAAGGCATTATTCAATTTCAAAAAAACAATTTTTTCATGATAGAAAAATACAAAATGGCGGAAATATGACGGATCCCGTCGATAGCGTCGCTGCTAACATTTTTTGCGGCCGTCAACTTCCTGGCTAGGTTTTTCATCTGAAACGATAAAAGAAAATTTTTATAAATCGGGAAGCTTTTATCGAATACATAGCAAGGGGATTTTGAGAATTTCGAAAAATTGGGTATATTTTCATGCGTTTCGTGAAAAAGTGCCATTTTTACCCGTGTTTTTTGACATGAAAATAGTTAAACAACTGTAGAAATACTATTTTTCTCGAAAAAGTGCCCTACCACGCACTTGAATATAGAATCATCTATAAAATACCGTTTCATTCAAGTAAATCGGTTGAATAGCTTGCTCGCAATCTTGACGGCCGGATAAAAAAAGTTAGTTTCGAGAAAACGAGCCTCAAAGTTTTTGTACATGAGAAAATATGTTCCATTCAACTTACGGGTCATGAATGTATTTGGAGTAGACCAATAGAACTTTGGGATTATATTTTTGAATAGTTTTTCAATCGATTTGATTTTGTTTATGAAGATACGGAATTGGAAGCATTATTGGATTGCGATTCGTGCTAAACGCAAGAAGAACAATACGATAGACAATACTTCAATAAAACATAAGGTCCCGTTCATTCACAATGCCCAATTTTTGATAAAAAACAGCGGAAACTTATTTGTACACCTGATAGAAACTCGCAAGTTTCTGATGAGTCAAACTAGATCAGATTAACTTACAAGTAATTTGAGAGTTACTTCCAAGTTTTTAGCAAGTAAAACTTGTAAGTAACTAGTAAGTATCAGTCAAGTAGCGAGTTTCTTACAAGATATATCGTAACATTACTGGCGAGTTACTTATCTATCGTCTAATAAACCTTGCTAGTTTCTTGGAAAAAGCTAGAAGAAAATGTTACCAGGGCGATTATCGCAAATTTTTCTCCGTATAAATTATTTTCATCTTCAAAAATATGTAAAAATATAAAAATTTGGGAATTGTCATTTTTGATTATACGCCTAAGGCTATAAGCCGTTATAGCGAACCAGTATCAATTATGAGTTTTATACCTTCTAATATTATAAGGTAAAAGTAAACTGAGAAGCAACATTAAAAGTCATCACCGCATGAAATGGCTTCTTGAGCCCATGATGAATTGAGATTTCTCGAAACAAGTATCCATCAGGTTTACCCTTTAGTTTCAAAAATAAAACAAAGTTTAGAAATCCTAAAAATTAATGGTAACTATCTCAAGAATTACAAATTCAGTATCCGCATGTTTAAAAATGATTTTAACGCGGCTAATACAAATTTTAACTTTATTCCTTTAATGTGAATAGAAAAACGTTGATTACTTTAATAGCTTTATACAGATTGTTTCTATCTACTGTGAGATAACCTCGCCATTATACTCAATTATTCAAACATCCAGAGGCATTGAACTGTATACAAAAAGAATTACTGTAAAATCAATTTCTCGCATGTTAAACGTTGCGCCCTATAGATTAATTAGCTGCCATGATTCTCGAGATCTTTGGCATCCGTGAAGCGCCTATGTCTATCAGATTCTCGTTTTTGTGATAAGTACAACTAAATATTACTAAAGCTCCTTAGCTGAGGGTATTACACGCGTACAATTAGAAGTGAAGAATCATTCTTGGGAAGTAAGCCTAAGCTTTAAAAGCCAAGACTGGAGGTTGATAGCAGGAGGGGGTGTTGTACCGCTAGGTGGCAGTGTTACATCGATTCCTCTCTTCCCTCTTGGAATTACACCGGTATAAAATTTTACCGTTGCATGCAGCGCGTAGCCATGCACTGCCAAACGACGACAGCGTCGGTTCGGTCCACACAGTTCGTTCAACCATGGATGCGACCAAGACAGCCGCGCGTAAAGACAAGAGAAGGTTCTTGACACCATGTTGGTGGTACACGGTACAGGGCTATACCTCAACCAGTTCAAAATAACAATCCACCTCTTTCCCATTACTTTAAATAATCTCCTCTCTGAGTCCACACTTAGAAAAAAGATTTTATTGCAACCAGAAAACAGTTTCTTTGATATACGGTCAAAGAAAAAAATTCTTTGAATTGAAGAAAGTTGTCGATTCAAAAAATTTTTCTTTAATGTAAACAAATCTATTTCTTTGGATCAAAAAATTCTTTTTTGAATTAACAAAACTTTCTTTAATTCAAAGAAACTGTTTTCTCAGTGTGAATGCAGAAAATAATTTGTTTGAAAGGCTTTTTTTTTATTCAAATAAAAGATATATTATAGTATATATTATATTATTATCAAGAATTCCAACTAATCCACATTTAGAGAGTCCAGTGTTGCTTTTTAAAACACTACTAAATGTCTGAATTCATAGAATTTCCCACTATTAGTGTGTTAAAAATTTTTGTATCAAATTTAATATAGAAGTACACTGAGAAAACAGTTTCTTTGAATGAAAGAAACATTCCTTTGATATACGGTCAAAGAAAATTTTTTTTTTAATTAAAGGAAGTTTTGTTGATTCAAAAAAATTTTCTTTAATGTAAACAAATCTATTTCTCTGGATCAAAGAAAATTTTTTTGAATTAACAAAACTTTCTTTATTTCAAAGAAATGTTTTCTTTGACCGCATATCAAATAAATGTTTCTTTGCTTCAAAGATATAAATACTTGAAGATCTTAAATGATTTAAAAATAAAGTTTTCATATAATATTATACATAGAGTTTTCTTTGGCTTAAGTAAAAATATAAAATACCTATGTAATTATTTCTTTGGTATAAAGCAATTGAAAGTCACATTGGTAAGTCAAGAATATGAATATTAAATTTAATAGCTCAGTATATTAAATCTAGTACACCTGTGTATTATTTCACACATAATATACAAAGATATTAAAATACATATATAAATCTACATGAAATTGAATAATATTTCTAGCAATGTACTCATTTCACTTACAAGTTGAGTTCATTTTTACCTATAAATTTTCTGCGGAAAATCTATGAAGAAAAGATTCTAGCAATGAATCATGGTTATGCTCACCCAAAAACAGTTTCTTTGAAACGAAGAAACATTTTTTTGATATACGGTCAAAGAAAAAATTTCTTTGAATTGAAGAAAATTGTCTTGATTCAAAAAAATTGTCTCCAATGTAAACAAATCCATTTCTTTGAATCAAAGAAAATATAAATCTAAAAATAAATATCAAAGAAACTGTTTTCTCAGTGCTTTAAAATATGAGAATATTTTTTATTTTAAATACATGGACGAAAAATGATAATCCATTGTATTAACTTTTTGAAATTTTATCCGAAACATATTCTTTTAATCATCTAAATTTTGTCTGTATCAAACAATCATTCAGTCAACAAACAATCTAACAAATCATTTTATGATTTAACTATATAAAATTTCAGTTATGTAAAATTTTTTTTGAATACAATAAACGTTTTGGTTAATTTAGTCAGATATTTTTGATAGGAGAAAATAAATATTCTGGTGAGTTGTAAAATGATTTAATGGTCGAAAAATCCACAGCACCAAGAATTAAACCTCGAAAGTCTTTTAAAACGCATCCTTTATCATAATCAGCCATCGTAAATCCGAGAATTAATTTTTTTGAGCCGTTCGAGAAACACGTGGACTCATTATGTGTGTATTTGTTCAGATTTAACCGAATACTTTTTAAATCTACTAAATGCTTTAAAAATCTTCGTTCGGAAGACTTTCTTTGATTTAAAGAAATGATTTGTTTAAATGAAATAAAATTTGTTTGATTCAAACAAAATATCTTTGAACCAAATAAATATTTGTTTGAATCGAATTAATTTGTCTTCAAAACAAAAAAATTAATGCATTGATATATGGTCAAAGATATAATTTGTTTGATTTAAAGCAGAAATTTATTTGATTCGAACAAACATTTATTTGGTCCAAAGATATTTTGTTTGAATCAAACAAATTTTATTTAATTTAAACAAATCATTTCTTTAAATCAAAGAAAGTCTTTCAAACAAATAATTGTTTTGATTCAATCAAATATTTTTTCTCAGTGATGTATCAAGCTAAAGGGTTTAAAGAAACAGGCACATGTAAAACAGTGAAAAAAAACTAATATCTGCGAAGCTAAACGTGGATTAATCGTACTTGTCGCTTGCTTAAGTAAACACCAATAGGAAAGTACAAGATTTGAAAAACCTGACGGAATTCACACGTACTTTGCAGAATACTGGTAAATAGTTTTATTAAGATATTTTATATTCACCTAACTTCTTTTATCAACATGTAACGGTAAGGTCTGACTGGATGAATAAATTCTTTAATAAACACCTAGCTAATTATTAAAACTCAAGCTGTCTTATGTAATTGTTGAGTAAAGTTGATAATGAAGTACCTGAGTACTTGGATTAAGGAGATTGGATCTGTAAATTGGTATCAGAAGTCCTAACGGGATGAATATAATTCCATTATACGATACTTCGAGTGTGGTTGAAGAAAAAAAAAGGACCGGGTTGCGGAGAATAGGGAAGATTGGATTTCAAAGGGTTACCCTGTTGCGATTGTTCGCGGACAATTAAGGGACAAGCTGCAATTATCCCACTCGTAATTGTGTGGCGAATGCACAAGACTAGCGATTGGTTTGGCGCCAAAGGCCGGTCGGGGTCAACGACCATTGGAATATTCACGTTTGGTCGCAAGGCGCTCGGGCTTGGTCTCTATAGATGACTTGGACTCGATCGATTATAATTTATACCAATCACTAATTACCAGCGTCCGGAACCAATTATCCTTATGTATTTTTGATCAGATGATGGTAAGTGATTTCCATTACACCTTCAACTCAAATACGAGGCGTTAATCTAGTTGGAATGAATAATTTTATAATTCCTATTAAGTATTCAGAAAATAGTTAGTTTCTGAGTTAATGAATTATTTCATTCAGATTTTAATTCAAGGTGATGATTTAACATTCATTATTTTACGTACACTGAGAAAAGAGTTTCTTTGAATCAAAGAAATATTTCTTTGATATACGGTAAAAGAAAAAATTTCTTTGAATTAAAGAAAGTTTTGCTGAATCAAAAAAAATTTCTTTGGTCCAAAGAAATAGATTTGTTTACATTAAAGAACATTTTTTTTAATCAACAAAACTTTCTTTAATTCAAAGAAATGTTTCTTTGATTCGAAGAAACTGTTTTCTGGGTGTACACCTAACTCTTATACACTGAGAAAACAGTTTCTTTGAATCAAAGAAACATTTCTTTGATATACGGTCAAAGAAACAATTTCTTTGAATGAAGGAAAGTTTTGTCAATTCAAAAACAAATTCTTTGATCCAAAGAAATAGATTTGTTTATATTGAAGAACTTTTTTTTGAATCAACAAAACTTTCTTCAATTCAAAGAAATGTTTCTTTGATTCGAAGAAACTGTTTTCTTGGTGTACACCTAACTCTTATATACACTGAGAAAACAGTTTCTTTGAATCAAAGAAACATTTCTTTGATATACGGTCAAAGAAACAATTTTTTTGAATGAAAGAAAGTTTTGTCAATTCAAAAACAAATTCTTTGATCCAAAGAAATATATTTGTTTATATTGAAGAGATTTTTTTTGAATCAACAAAACTTTCTTCAGTTCAAAGAAATGTTTCTTTGATTCGAAGAAACTGTTTTCTGGGTGTACACCTAACTCTGCTACACTGAGAAAACAGTTTCTTTGAATCAAAGAAACATTTCTTTGATATACGGTCAAAGAAACAATTTCTTTGAATGAAAGAAACCTTTGTCAATTCAAAAAAAATTTCTTTGATCCAAAGAAATAGATTTGTTTATATTGAAGGCATTTTTTTGAATCAACAAAACTTTCTTCAATTCAAAGAAATTTTTTCTTTGATCTAATATGAAAAAAAATGTTTTTTTTTTATTCAAAGAAACTGTTTTCTGGGTGTATGTAATTCATTAGTGAAAAAAATAAAAACAGGGAGATTTCTTTCAGAGTGGATTTCTTACTTGAACTTCTTGAAGTCATTGAGCTGGATGGTTCAGCAATCTCCGAAATGGCAACGGTTACTTTTTCTCAATTTTGCAGGATCGATGTTCAATTTCTTCACGTAGTAACGATAAAGTGATTTAAAAAGCCCGCCTATAAGAAATCGATTTTAACTTTATGCTTCAATTCATTCTTACGAATAGGTAATCGAATACCACCTACTACTATCCCTATCAATGAGGTTAATATCCTGGGAAATTGAAGATCAATGTCATCATGACGTTAGCTTATTACTTCCGTATAATTTTCGTCTTCAATTGTTGATGAACCTCTTCATAGCAGGTATAAATAAGCCTTTCATATCAAGATGGGAAAATTATAATTAGAAAAAAAAAACACATAGTAAAATTTCTTGTACAGAGAAAAAAAATTTAATGGAAGTTATTAAGGAAATACGCTTTTTTAGATTTCTATTAATTAATTACTTATTCATAAAATTACACTGTCAGAAATACAAATTTACAACACAATAAAAGATCATATTTCCTACTAGGAAAACTTGTTTAAAGATACAAAGGTGTCAATTGAGAATTAGCAGAGTCAGCTTTATAGCCAAAGAGTTACTAGCATGAGAAGTTAAAGTCTAAGATAAACTTTCAGGCATTGCAGCTGCGAGCTACAAGTTGTACAAAAATTATAAAATTGAATTAACTGCAGAATTGGAAATAAAGTAAGGCAACAGATACAAGCAAGACATTTTTGCGAATAAAAACAAGTTTCCATGCTGAGAATAAATTATCTATAAAGCCTCCTATAGCTGATATCGAAAGGTCATAGACCTATTATCCAACAAATATATATAGATAGACGAATCGAAATTGAGAGTCAAATAGATACTGAAACTTCCTACCACCCACAATCTACCAAAAATTATTCATGCAGTGAAGATTTCAATGAGATAATATTTGTCGAGAATTTTTTTAATTCCAGTCTTACGTCATTTCGACAGTTTAAGTTACTGACATATCAGTAATAGACTATTCATTAATTCGATCATTGTTAAAGATATTTTACTTTTTTGCATCGGTATTCCAATTGTTTTCAAATCTTTAGTATTTTGACTGCGAAACATTTGTAGTCCTGTAGGAATAATTACCATTGCACCTCGATTTTCCTTGGATTCCTGATATTTTTTAGAATTATTATTACACAATAAAATATATATTGCTACACTGAGAAAAAAGATTTGATTGAATCAAAGAAAATAATTTGTTTGAACGACTTTCTTTGATTTAAAGAAATGATTTGTTTAAATGAAACAAAATTTGTTTGATTCAAACAAAATATCTTTGGTCCAAATAAATATTTGTTCGAATCAAATAAATTTCTGCCTTAAATCAAACAAATTATATCTTTGACCATATATCAATGCATTAATTTCTTTGTTTTGAAGAAAAATTAATTTGATTCAAACAAATATTTATTTGGTTCAAAGATATTTTTTTTGAATCAAACAAATTTTATTTCATTTAAACAAATCATTTCTTTAAATCAAAGAAAGTCGTTCAAACAAATTATTTTCTTTGATTCAATCAAATCTTTTTTCTCAGTGTATAAAATGTTTCTCTGTGTAGCAAAAAGTTTTACATATTTTTTATCAAGCAAAAGTAGATTGTATTATTTTTAGTGAAATATGTCATTCAAATTCTTTCTGAATTTCTAAAATAATTAATAAATTGTAGATACAAGATAAAGATATTTTTCTGTGAAGCTTGAAACGAACGTCTGTGTATAGCTCAGCATTCCAGGGGTGCATAGGATTATTCTCTCCAAAACTAATTAATTTTATGAAAATTTTCAAAATTTCTATAAAAGCATTCTAACTCTTTGCTGATTTTCACTCGACACAGTAGATGAATCAGGAAACTAAAAACACTTTAGGAGTCTAAAGCTTTCAGAGCACTCGAACAATTTGGAGTTCTAATAACAATTCTTTGAAACAACATTTAAATTGAATAATTATATTGAGATTTGAATGAGTAAAATCTCTATTGGAGCATAATATGCAAATAATGTAATTAGCCCTTAATTATATAAACTTTAATTACAGTATAGCTAAGTAATATAATTATGAAACTCCATAGCTGAATCAAACTTTTGCATAATTTGATACTATCGCCTTGTTATTTCCATCACGAACTTACATGGAGAGGAAAATATGGTAACGAGTAGAATAAGCAAGAATATTATTATTAAAGAATATTATCCTTAGATGAGGAATAGTTGCTTTAATGTAAAAAAAGTTAATGATTATTTTTCGATCAAAAGAATCAATCTACCGAGATGCGTTTGAGGTAGTTGTGGTTTCCAAAATCAGGTCTCTGGAAAAATAAGTTTTTCTATGGTTTTAAACCTTCCGAAGTTTTAGAACTTATTGAATTTCCATAAATCATGGCTGAATTTTTCAGTGGAAATATTCTTTACAACTCTACTATTTCAAATTTTGGAAATAACTAAAAAATCTTCAAATATAGTTATTTAAAATAAATGTTTCTTTTAGTGATTTCAGCCACTGAAAACTTTACTTTCAATATTGGGAATGGTAGATCTGTAGAAAATATTTTTCCTGAAGAAATGAGCCATGATTTGTAAAAATTCAATAATTTCTAAAAACATCGGCAAAAAGGGCCAATAAGAAAAGATTCTATTACAAAAAACATTATTAAAAGTAATATTTTTCCTATGTGTGTAAATTTTCAGGACAAACTGATTTTTTTCTTGGAAAAATAAATAAAATTAAGTTAATACGATTTACGAATAACGCGTTTTTAGCGAGACTTTACTTTAAATCCCGTTTTCCGCAAGATGTGATTTTCCGTGTTTGTTGCAACATATGTTTGACTAAAACGGTCAAGTTGTAGAGAATCTTTTTACTGAAAAAATGATCCGCGATTTATCACAATCGAGCCATTTTTAAAAATTTCCTAAAAAACTTAAGTTTCCAATTTTCTGAAATGAATAAATTATTACCAAATTCAGCAAATTATTTTTAAGAATTTTGATTTGGAAAAATGATATTTAATGGTTTCAGCCATTAAAGAATTTATTTTAAAAAATTGGGAACGGTACAGTTGTTAAGATTCTTTTTCCTGAAGAAATGATCCGTGATTCAATAGAATCACATCATTTTTTAAAAATTGGTATGAAGCGATAAGAAAAAAAGTTCGGGTTAGAATAAAATTTGTTAAATGCATTATTTTTTTATGTTTCAAATTTTCTTCTTGGAAAATAATCTTTTCTCTTTCCAATTAGCCCTTCAATAATACACGGAGAAACTTTTAATATCAATTTTTACTATAGTATTTTTTAATATAGGGAAAAACGTATAACTTTGGGAATTTTTGTTAGTAAAAATATACTAAACTTTATAATAATGATATAAAACTTTAGTATAAATTATAGTAAAATTTGCTATGAACTATGCTGAAGTTTCATATCATTATTATAAAGTATAGTATTTTTACCAACAAAAATTCTCAAAGTGATACGTTTTTCCCTAAATTGAAAAATACTGTAGTTAAAAATTGATATAAAAAGTTTCTCCGTCTAATATTGCTATTTTTGAAAGCAAAATTATCTATTTTTTCCAGAGATCTAATTTTCGTCGATGAACTACAACTTAACCCTTTCCAATTTTCTAAAATGAATAATTCAAGTTGTAGAGAATCTTTTACTTGAAGAAATGATCCGTGATTCAATAGAATCACATTATTTTCCAGAATTTGGTATGAAGCGATAAGAAAAAAAGTTCGGGTTAAAATAAAATTTGTTAAATGCATTATTTTTTTATCATTCAAATTTTTTTCGTGGAAAATAATCATTTCACTTTCAAATTAGCCCTTCAATAATAATATTGCAATTTTTGAAAGCAAAATTATCTATATTTTTCCTGAGGTCTAATTTTTATGGATGAACTACAACTTAACCCTTTCCAATTTTCTAAAATGAATAATTCAAGTTGTAGAGAATCTTTTTCCTGAAGAAATGATCCGTGATTCAATAGAATCACATCATTTTTTTAAACGTGGTACTCTCTAAATTTAAATCAGTCAAAATCTACTGATTATCAGTGAAATTTGACTGATTCAAATAGCTAAAAAGAGAGTTACAGCTGATCAGTTAAATTTCACTGATTATTTCAGTGAAAATTGACTAATTTAGCAGTGAGACATTTTTTTCACTAATGAATCAGTGAAAATCAACAGATTTAACAGTGAAAAATATTTTAATTTAAAGTTATTTAAAGTTCAACGTAAAGGCAAATCACTGATTCAATCAGTGAAAATTTGATTGTATCACATTTAGAGAGTATGAAGCGATAAGAAAAAAAGTTTGGGTTGAAATAAAAGTTGTTAAATGCATTGTTTTTTTATACCAGAAACCTGATCTTTAGCACAGCAACTACCTTAAGAAAAAAAATAATAAGAATATGAAAAATCTTGCTTCACAAAGCAATCTACCAAGAAGACTCCTAATTTTGTTAAGATGACCTGGACCACGTGAAGGAAAAGGAAAATGGTCAACGGCACTATATAGAGTAAAGAAGAGAAGAGGATAAAGAAAGGGTAGTGGACATATGCGCGTGTAAGTGCGTACATGGTATTTCAAAGTCAACTGGTGGGGAGTCTAGAGGGGTTGGAGGGGGCAAGGGCTAGACAGCACGAGCACCTGTGGATCTCTGCACCGTAAGCCGGTAGAGTCACTCACCGACCACCACCAATACCACCACCGAACTTCCAAACTCCGAGCTTCAATCTCAAACAATTTTTTCAAAAATCAATAATTGTCTTCGGTACCAAATCGATAATCTGCCCGTGTCGATTTCCTAACGAATCCGTCCTAATTTGGTGCGTTGGTACCAAAAAAAAAAAGCTCCACAGAAATTTTTTCAAGGTTATCACTCTATTGAGGTCTCAAAAGATTGCAGTGATTTTTGGTGGTGTTAAACTTTGTGAGTGATTTGATAAATCCGCCGTGCATCAACTTAACGAAAATAAAGCTTTTGCGGCTTTTCTGTGATTCTCTTCATCCGTCCAATTCCCGTTTCAGTGTCTTATTCTTAGATCTCGTGTCCGAAATAGTTTACGTGTTTAAGAGCTTTTCTCAAGTTCTCTGAAGTGTATGGTCACTAATTCAGGAGAAAAATAAAGAGAGTGAGCGATTTCGTTTTGAAAGTGCTATATCCTGCTCGAAGATGCGGTGGAAGTGGGTGATTTGAAAAGTCTTACAAAACTAATAGATTTTATGCAGTAACAATTGTGTAAAGTTGCAAAGTAAACGCATCGGTAGAAAACGTGAAAAGATTCTTAGTGCAGTGTCAATTGGAATTCTAGTGTGTCGACGGGTGATAACTGAACAATCAACAGTTTTGGATACTAGGATATGCGATTACGTACATCATGCCTAGCACTATAAGAGGTACATGTCAACTTTTAATCTTTCTATATTAAGAAGATTATGTCTGATGGTCAAGAAACCGTGACCATGATTCCCGATATTTTTTTTACCGTTCTCACAAGCACTCAAGCGTCCAGAATAAAACGGTGAATGAATCTTCCGTTAGTGGCAAAAATCTATTGTTTATGTAAATAAAGTCATTTACACGTGTCAATTAAATACGTCTTGTTACTATTGACAGTTATTGATACAAATAAACTTCTCTTCCCTTTCTTAATTATTGAACGAAAATTGAGGCAAACTTTAAAGATTGATGAGGGTGGAGCGTTGAAAAGCAAAGAAAATTTGTAAATTGCTCGAAGGTATGTGTACTGAAGGTGGCGGTCGTGTTGACAGGGTCACTCGAGGTCAGTAACACACTGACGGCATAAACGATACAGAGTAGCGCGGAACTCACGTGTGCACGTGAGCAATCATTATATGCGTTGCTAATGCAGGTACTAAGGTACTGCAGTCTATCGATTCATAATCAGTAAATAAAGTGCTAAGGGTTAAATTGTTTATTGAAAACGTTGATTTTTAAAAACTGGATGCTTTTTTTTAAGTCGATAAATCAATCGGACGACGTGGTTAAATTATACATTAATTCGGCCATGTAAGGTCACTTTTTAACCCTTTACGTACAATTGGGGTTACGCTAACCCATGACCTTTTGTTTTTTTAGAAAGAATTTTCAAAGGTGTCTTCAAACTTCGACAATAAATTTAGATAATCCCACAAAGAGTGATTTAATAGTGATCATCATATTCCTGATCAAATTTTCTTTCATTTGAAAAGAACCAAGTAGATTGAGCAATTTGAACAAAAGACATAAGAATCAAAGTTTGATGGGGTTAGCCTCACCCTATATGTACGTTACGGAAGTTTTTTGAAGGTTGTACGATGAGGGTTAATTTAGAAAAGATCTTTCTGAAAATTTGTGGAAGGTAAGAAAAGATAATAGAGCACGTCTGTTAACTTCTTTTTAGTAAAATTTTTTTGAAATTAGAAGACTGATAATTAGAGTTAATTGTAAACATGTTCAAACGAAGTTGACATTCACTTTTAAAAATCTTATTAATTTTAATAAACTTTAATATACAAGTGGTAAATTAAAATTAATAGATTTGTATATTATGAAAAATTAATATACATTTATATTAAATTAAATAACTTTCCAAACAAAATATATTCAAATTAACAAACATTATTGAAATATATACATATCTGTATTATAATTCAAATAAAAGTTTGTATTTTTTAAGATGACAGTATTTTAAATTTAATATAAGTTACTGAAAAAAACTCCCATTACATGTAATGGAAGTTTAATACAGTAATTTCTAACAGTGTTCTTTGTCGTCTTCTATTCTATTTTCGAAATTTTCAGGAAGATATTTTGTAAAGTAACAAATGTACTTACAGTTTTGAACGTTCATTGAACGATGAAAAAATTGTTTCTTTCAAAACAAAATTAATTATTACATCTATATTCAGAGCCTTTCAAATATACAATTTGTTATTAAATATACGCTACTTTTTAATTTGATGGGGAAGAAACCAAACACTCAAAAAAAAAATATTTTTCATCGTTCAATGAACATTCGAAACTATAAGTACATAGTAAAGTTATTTTACATGAACTTTTACAGGAATTTGGCCACGTCGTCTGGTTAATCCATGGCTTTAAGGGCACAGTTCTAATTTTCCTTAATCCTTGTATTTTGAGAGCCTCTGAAAGCCAACTATTTAAAGTTTAACGTAAAATATTACATTTTCCAAACAATATATTTCGTATTGAAAATTCCCCCACTTCTTTAACTTTATATGTGATTTCCCAACAATTGGATAGAGAAGATGATTTGTTATTAAATAAGATTCTTCACATAATTTCAAGGTCACCAGATAAATCTGCCAAATGCAGGAGGGAAGTAGGTGACTTGGTTTTTGGACAAAGCATTTCGATATTTATGTGGGTGATAATGTTTATAATTTGTCTATGAAAACGTCCATGAATTATATCAAAGTATTTTTTCTGCCAGTTAAATGTCGTAAAGTTTATCTCACAGGTCACTGTACATGTAAATCTCGTTTTATCTCGTCTCCGTATCTCATCATTATATAAGCCACTATATCTTATATCAAATTGCGCAATAAACAACACCAATAAAGTAATACATAAATTATAATTACCGTGCACCCTTTAAAAAATCAAGAAACGACTATTTTATTTTGTGACATAAAAATCGCTGTACAAATCTGCACAGCGATTGTTTTTTGCACGACCAAAGAAGTAATTTAAAGTTTACCGTTTGACAAGACAATTAAAAACCTAGTGTCTAAGTTCATATGAATTTTATTGATTATTTATAATTATTAAACGCAAGTTGTAAGACATGAAGTGTAACGTTGAATTCATGACATGGCAGGTGGCAAAGACCTTGGATCGTTACGATTGATTACCCAACTCGAGTGGGTTCCATTTTGTAGCCCGTCCCGAACCGGGTTTTGTTGGTTTCGTGGATCGTATTCGAGGAGTTGCTCGCTGGTTCGGCTACGAACAAAAGCCGGGGTCAACGAACCGAGAGCGTGTATATAAACACATGCAAACACCTACCTGAGAACATACCTACCTTGCACGCACACATGAATCGTTTACATAGCGCAACATATCTAAGCACCAGTCTTGGGTTAGATTATAGTCGTTTTGGTTGAATTAGACCCAAAAAGCCCCAACTGTCATTCCACCGATCCCTCTTTCATGCTTAGTTTTTAATAAAGTGACCGCTTCTTATCCTTTCTTCTTTTAACTTGATTTAGGTGTTTTGGATAGCTATTAAAAAATGGACCACAATATCTTTTCAAAATTATTGCGGGCAATCATTTTCGCAATTGCTTTGTTTATTCAAGATATATTTATTATACCTTTGGAAATTAGGGAAATTTTGTTTTGTGGATAAAGGCGGATTCTTTCAATTGAACTACTGCCCCAATATCGATAAATATATGATTTTCATAGACCATGTGAAATTATTGCTACACGGAAAAAATAGTTCATTACAGTTTATAGAACTGTTCAGGAGTTGAGGATTCAGGCATTTGCGGAGTTCTAGACAATTTACAGAACTTTTCAGAATACAATGTGGAACTTTCAATAATTTTTCCTAAATGTTCCGCATTTTATTCTGAGAGGTTTTGTAAATTTTCCAAAACTGTTCCGTAAATGCTTGCATCCCCAACTTTTGCAGAGTTTTATAAACTTTATTGAAGTATTTTTTTCGGTGTAATTTATATTCAATTTTTTTTATTTCAGCATTGAATCAGAAATTTTGTTTGTCTACAAATTTCATGCTTTTCAATTAAAATGGTAATTTAAAAGAAGCAATCGTTTCAGCCATATATGGGGGTCCTTTTTAGTGCCATAATTTGCAAAAATATATTATATATACCCGATGTCAAGATAAAAATACAAATTGTCTGAACATTAATTATTTAGGGTCAATGAAACTCTTAAAACTGTTAGCACACATGTCGCATTATAATTACTAATAATCATTTCGAGAAGTAACTGCAAAATTTTTTACTTAAAGGATTTCATGATCCTGTTTATTTTAATTATTGTTTTTATTTATTTTATTTTTGAGGCATAAAAAGTATATTCAAACAGCGTATAAATTATCCTTAAGTTTGGGAAATGCAACAAGTTAATTTACATTTCGTACATGATTTCCCAAACTTTAAGCGTGAAATGTTTATTATTTTAGAAATAAAGATTCTGATTTTAAAGGACGTTTCATTAGTCATAAGATTCAAGTGATACAGGACCTTAAAACTTGTGCTAATAAAAAAAATAAGATATTTTCGTTTTATGCAAATTAATATAATAACGGTGCGATTCCATTTTACTGAATTCAAAGTAAGATCACGAACTCAGGAAACCTTTAATGCTGTTTTACGGGCTGCGTGCAAACGCATATCAAATTAAAATCTAATGCGCTTGTCGAAAAATATCACCAAAATTTTGGTCACTTATGTGGCAAGCACATTTTTAGATCTTGAATATATATCGAAGAGAAAGGAGTAAAATACACATCTAATTGTATAGGAAGTTACGTAGATTTTGACCGGTCACGCAATCACGAACCACGCTCATTTGCAATTACGAGTTCGCAAATATGCGGCAAAGCTCTCTGTTTTATGATGACGGATTCATAACGAAACAAATATGGAGTTTGTTAAAAGAGTCGCCTCGTTTTGCAGGAAATTCTTTGCCGATGATAAAATCGCAATTGTGCTAAAAGATTTTAATCTTCTTGAAAACAATTTTACTTTTTCTCTCATTAGATCATTTTTAATATATTGCCATAAAAATGATCTTTGTTAAAAAATCCTACCATGATTTTTATTTTGTGAAAATATGTATTATTCTGATGAAAATATTTAGCTCAATTCAGCATTAAAATTTTAAGTAATTCTAATTCCGTGCTTAAGGTTGAACTGGACTGAAAAACAGACGTTTTGTAAACAAAAATTTTGGCAATTTGTAGTTTACCCAAGTGTTTCAAGAAAGACCAATCAATGGACGATATCTCGCATTTCAAGTAAAAAACTTCACGAAGAAAATGTATAAACAAATGACCGATTTTGCTTTTTGAAAGTTCAAATTGTCTCTTGTGGAATTTGCAACAAATTATCTCGACAGATTTTTTTATACTCATTTGTTCAAGAGTAAAATAAACAAATAATACTAAACAAATATATATTATTCTCGAAAAAATAAGTATAAAAAAAATCTTTCGACATAATTTGTTGCTAATTCCACAACGGACAATCTGAACTTTCAAAAAGCAAAATTGATTAAGAAATGAACAAAATTCTTTACAAAAACCATAGAAATTTAAACTTGCATTATACTGCATTATACACTTGAAATCTGAGATATCGTCCATTGATTGGTCTCTCTTAAGACACCTCGGTAAACTCCAAGTTGGCAAAAAATTTTTTTACTAAAAGTCTGTTTTTTCGGTCCAGTTCAACCTTAAGGTAGTACGATCAAGAAAATTAGACCTAAGGCAAAAATAGATAATTTTGCTTTCAAGAATAGCAATATTATTATTGAAGGGCTAATTTGAAAGAGGAAAGATTATTTTTCATGAAAAAAATTTGAAACACAAAAAAAATAATGTTATTAATCCATTTTATTTTTGCCCAAACTTATTTTCTTATCGCTTCGAGCCAAATTTTTAAAAATGATGCGATTCTAATAAATCACGGTTCATTTTTTTAGAAAAAAGATTCTCTACAATTTGACCTTTTCCTATTTTTGAAATTGAATTAATTATTATCAAATACAGCAATTTGTTTATAAAAATTTTGTTTTGAAAAATTGTTTTTTTTATAATTTCAGCCATTAAAGAATTCATTTTCAAAAATTGGAAACGGTCAAGTTGTAGATAATCTTTTTCCTAAAAAAATGAACCGTGATTTATTAGAATCGCATAATTTTTAAAAATTTTTCTCGAAGCGATAAGAAAATAAGTTTAGGCAAAAATAAAATTTATTAATAACATTATTTTTTTGTGTTTCAAATTTTTTTCATAAAAAAAATCTTTTCTCTTTCAAATTAGCCCTTCAATAATAATATTGCTATTCTTGAAAGCAAAATTATCTATTTTTGCCTGAGGTCTAATTTTCGTGATCGTACTACCTTAAGGTAGTTTTCATCCACGAAAATTAGATCTCAGGCAAAAGTAGGTAATTTTGCTTTTAAGAATAGCAATATTATTATTGAAGAGCTATTTTGGAAGAGAAAAGATTAATTTCCATGAAAAAAATTTGAAACAGAAAAATAATTTTATTAATAAATTTTATTCTTGATCCAACTTTTTTTCTTATTGCTTCTTACCGGATTTTAAAAAATTATGCGATTTTAATAAATTTCAAATCACTTTTTCAAGAAAAAGATTCCCTACAACTGAACCGTTTCCAATTTTCGAAAATGAATAAATTATTATCAAATTCAGCAATTTGTTTATAAAAATTTCGTTTTGGAAAATGTTTTTCTAATAGTTTCAGCCATTAAAGAATTTATTTTTTCTACTAGCGGGCCATAAAGTGGACTTTATTGCCCCGTGCGGGGCAAACAATTTATTTTACTCGTGTGGTTGTTACCCTCGCTTTGCTCGGGCATCAAACTTCACACTCGCAAAATAAATTTTTTTTTCCCTAGTTGCACAATGTACTATTTAAAAATCAGAATCGGTGAAGTTGTGGCGAAATCATTTCTCTGAAAAAATGACTCATGATTTATTAGAATCGCATAATTTTTTTAAATTTGGTAAGAAGCAATAAGAAAAAAAATTGGGTCAAAAATAAAATTGATTAATAAAATTATTTTTCTATCTTTTAAATTTTTTTCTTCTAAAATAATCTTTTCTCTTTCAAAATAGCCCTTCAATAATAATATTGCTATTCTTGAAAGCAAAATTATCTATTTTTGCCTGAGGTCTAATTTTCATGGATGAAAACTACCTTAAAATCTATCGAAAATTATTTGAGCAGATGTATATTTTCTTCTTTTATTTCTGTTTTTATTCTATTCAATTATTTACATACTTTATTCTAACGACGGGTTGGTTACTCATCTTGAGAAATGGTAAAGACCGTTTTGACGTTCGCGCGTCTCAAGACAATATCCAAACGGCACTCGAAACTATACAGTGGTCAGCAGAATGGAGATGTAGTGTGAGATATCTCACGCGGCAGTGACCCCGTGTGACCTTAGTGATGGTTCAAACTAACTTTATACTTACCTTAAATCCATATAAGGTCCGCCTATACATATGTACTTTACAACCCTAACGCCCCCTAATCTCAACCGAGTTCATCAGAGAGTTAGGTAAATATGTAGGCAGAAGAGATAGTCACGTTCGTTCGACGAGAGGAGTCATCAAGCTAACCTCACCGTCAATTTTTACTTCTCAGTCACTAATTAAACATTGCTTAACGGTGTTTTAAGGACTACCACTGCAAACTGATACTTACTCATAAAGCCAATAAATAAATTTCAACTTCTATTATAATTCGTATTGCTGGTATTAAGGGGGAGCCTCATGTGAAATTAAATTTTTTTGCATATTTTTTATTCCTTCAAAAATTCATTTACTATCTCAAAAATGTATACCCAAAGTTTCACTGATAGAAATGGTTCGGGAGTTTTAGCCATTCGGTTGTAGGTTGGGAATTTATAACTGTATTTATAAAATAATATGTTTCTGTGAACAACGTAGGATGTTGAATACAGAAATCAAAATATTGTAAGTGAAACTGGTGGAATCAGAAATATAATATGGGAAAGCGAACAATACATTTTTCCATAGCAACCAATAATATGGTTGATTCGTTCATATTTATTCAGTTATATTCGGATGGTTAAAATACAAATCTCATATTGCTGTATCTATGCCAGCAATAAGGTAAGGTTAAATTAATCATAAATATCGTTGTAACAGCCATTTCTTTCTATCAGTGTTTAAACTCAAGAGAAAGTTCTAAAGGTCCCTAAGGAGTCAACAAAGTGATGCGCTCCAAAGGTACTTTTCAAGACCGAAAAATTTAAACGCTTTTTTCTCAAAACGTTAATTTTTTCGCACCGTGGAATGTAGTTAAAAAACTAATTAACCGATCGAATTGAAATTTTGTACAAATATTCTTTTTCTACTAGCGGACCATAAAGTGGACTTTATTGCTCCGTGCGGGGCAAACAAATCCACTTTCTGACCCTATAGTAGAAAAAAAATCGTGTGCAATACGGGAAAAACATTTATTTTACTCGTGTGGTTGTTACCCTCGCTTTGCTCGGGCATCAAACTTCACACTCGCAAAATAATTTTTTTTTTCCCTAGTTGCACAATGTACTATTAACTTACTGTCCATCGAATGAACCTAAATATACATTTAAATTGTTATAATAAATATTGCTTTTATCGATTTATTTATAATAAAAACTGTCATTTTTTAAAAAAATGTCCCCAAATTTGAATTATTATTTTTTTGTTATATTTAGCGTTATTCGAAGCAGAAGGACTAATTTAAATAAAAAAATTTGATTAATTGATTTTAGTCAATTTTTTGGATTTGTTTAACTATAAAAAAAATTTCGAATACTTTATATAGTCAATATTATCATGTACTTTATTCCGATTTGAAAAATGTTTTCATTTTTCTAGAAAAAATTCTCATAAAAACAGTCGATTACATGAGGCTCCCCCCTTAAAAATGAATTAAATTTCACATATTTTTGTGAAATTAGATACTTAAAAGTTTTTCGTAAAAGATATTTTAATTATAATGGACTGCTGAGACTTGACTACCTCTTTCTTTCGGCGTAATCTTATGCACAAGGAAGTGAATAAAAAGAAGGGAAAAACTTGAAAAAAGAAGTTCGACAGGGTGAGATGAAATTTCGGCACAAAGGAGTCTTTCACGCTCGGCTGATGCCTCGATGCCGGAAGTTAATAAGAAGATACCCAAATTGCCAGCGAGTGTACCGTTACGACAGTACCTCCTGTTTCAAAAGGGCTCAGGGCTTCGGTCCAACTACTATATACTTGTATAAAGCCAGTGCATCGTTTGGAGTTTCAGCATTCTTACTTTTACGAGTACGTAAATCGACACTCACGAATGTTTAACGATCGGCTTGGACACATTCGAATTATTATCATGCTTTTGTACAACTCGACGAAACATTTTTTCCAACAAAGACTTCCAAGTAACAATAGAACTTTATTTCCACGCAAAAGGAATACCGAAAGGTTGCTAAAAACGAATAACTGGAATTGGCACTGCCACTTTCGTGCGTTAAATCGACTACTTTGGCAATTTGGATTTTTTTAAAAATAAATGGTCATTGAACTTGAGACAAATGGCTAAAATGTCCTGCAATCGTTATGCTTTTGTTTGCTCTGATAGTGGAAAGAACATTCGGGATGATGATATTGATCTGCAAGAATAGAGAATGTCTAGATTGTATTAGATGTAAGTGTGATAAGCTAGGAAAGTAAAAAAGAACTTTTATCAGATGCTGAGTTAAGATATGTACTGCAACGTGCAAAGACCTCTTCCCGATCTTGGATCATAATACGCCAGCTCGCGGAAGTAAATTTGCTGTATACGTGCTGATGTGCCGCGTGCTGCACAAGTTTCTCTATGTGCTTGCAAGTAATTTAGTAAAGCTGTAGTCAGCATGTAAGGTGATAGCGAGTTAGAATATCATGAGTCATAGATTCCTGGGTCATTCTGGAAGTCGGGATTACGATGACGACGGCCACTACGAAGACGAAGGAGGCGACGAATATATGGGGAGAGAGTTAACCACCAAGTACCAACCTCCAGGCGACTCAGTCCTCAGTCATTGAACTCCTGGCACGTTCAACCTACCAGCTGTTTCTTACTCGGCATTACCCGTTTCCTTGCTCTCTGATTCTCTTCGTCCCTCCAGTATTATCGTATTCCCGTCACCTCTTCCTTTCCTTTCAGATAAATCCACCGTAAAGACCGTATTTGCTGAAAACATTCATTGAAGTTATACTCGATTCTTAAGCAGGACTCCGTCTCTAGTTACCACATATCTTCTAATCTCGAACCTAATCCTTAAGGTAGTTCATCCACGAAAATTAGACTTTAGGCAAAAACAGAAAATTTTTCTTTCAATAATAATAATATTATTATTGAAGGGCCATTTTGAAAGAGAAAAAATTATTTTACATAAAAAAAGTTTGAAACACAGAAAAATAATTTTATTTTTGACCCAATTTTTTCTGTTATCGCTTCTTACTGGATTTTAAAACATGCGATTATAATAAGTCACGAATCATTTTTTTAGGGAAAAGATTCTCCACAACTTCACTGTTTCCAATTTTTGAAAATGAATTCTTTAATGGCTGAAAGGATTAAAAAAAATTTTCTAAACAAATTGCTGAATTTGATGATAATTGATACATTTTCAAACATTTAAAGCGATTAAATTGTAGAGAATTTTTTTCCTTGAAAACGTAATTTGTTATATATTTAAAGAATTTGAAAATCTTTCTGTGGAAAAAATGACACTTTCGACTGCGCTGGGATTCGAGCCCAGGTCTTTCGATTGCCGGTCGACTCAGCTAATTAATTTGTAATTTGTTATATATTAGAATTACATAATTTTTAAAATTTGGCAAGAAGCTATAAGAAATAAAGTTGGGGCAAAAATAAAATTATTTTTGAGCGTTTTAAATTGTTTTCATGGAAAATAATTATTTCTATTTCAAAATAGGCCTTCAATAATAATCATATTGCTAGTCTTGAAAGTAAAATTATCTATTTTTGCCTGAGATCTAATTTTCGCCGATGAACTACCGTAATCCATTCTCTTCGAGAAGTAGATCAATTATAATCGAAATTTCCAAACACGATTTTTAATCTCGTTCATTAAAGTAGTTTTCGTCCACGAAAATTAGACTTTAGGCAAAAACAGAAAATTTTTCTTTCAAGAATAATAATATTATTATTGAAGGGCTATTTTGAAAGAGAAAAGATTATTTTCTATGGACAAAATTTGAAACAGAAAAATAATTTTACTTTTGACCCAATTTTTTCTGTTATCGCTTCTTACTGGATTTAAAAAAATTATGCGATTCTAATAAGTCACGAATCATTTTTTTAGGGAAAAGATTCTCCACAACTTCGCCGTTTCCAATTTTTGAAAATGAATTCTTTAATGGCAGAAAGGATTAAAAAAATTTTCTAAACAAATTGCTGAATTTGATGATAATTGATACATTTTCAAAAATTGAAAGCGGTTAAATTGTAGAGAATTTTTTTCCTTGAAAAGGTAATTTGTTATATATTAGAATTGCATAATTTTTAAAATTTGGCAAGAAGCGATAAGAAATAAAGTTGGGGTATAAATAAAATTATTTTTGAGCGTTTTAAATTGTTTTCATGGAAAATAATTATTTCTCTTTCAAAATAGGCCTTCAATAATCATATTGCTAGTCTTGAAAGTAAAATTATCTATTTTTGCCTGAGGTCTAATTTTCGTCGATGAACTACCGTAATCCATTCTCTTCGAGAAGTTTTTAATCTCGTTCATTAAGGAAGTTTTCGTCCACGAAAATTAGTTCAGGCAAAAATAGATAAATTTGCTTTCAAGAATAGCAATATTATTATTGAAGGGCTATTTTGAAAGAGAAAAGATTATTTTACATGAAAAAAATTTGAAACACAGAAAAATAATTTTATTAATAAATATGGCGTGGAACGAAGAAACCCGGCTAACAGCACCTTTTAACTTTTCGAGAAAATCGCGTTTCTCTGGGACTGCCCAAGTGCGAAATTAGATACGGTCCAAAACTGGCCCAGCATCGCCAAAAATTTGCCGAAGATCGGCTGCCAATATCGTGGCGTTGCTGAAATGATAACTCCGGTATGCACTTGCCGGCGTATGCTGTCCCAAACTCTGGCCGCCAGCACTTGTTTTCGGCACAGCAACGGGCCAATGCTGTGCCGAACTCTGGTTTTCTCACTTCCAGGATGGTTTGCCGTGGTAAAAGTGACACATGGCCCAGTAATATGCCGTCCATGAGCCCGACTCTGGCTCTTCTACTTTCAGAACTGGATGCCATAGTAAAAATGACAATCGGCTTGGTATAGGGCCGATACTGAGCCAAGTTTCGACTAAAGGTCGATAAATTTAAACAGTCGAAAAAGGCCGCCGTCGTCGGCCCAGCACTTGACCGATGCAAACAGTGACACTGGCCCAATAACAATTTCCGACTCTTGGCTGCCGAGATTGGGCCAATATTGTGCCGTATTATCACCTTCGGCAATTCGCACTTGGGTGTTCCGTTCGAAATAAAAATAAACGCGAGATAAAATGCATTAGATTTCGGTCACTTTGGATCGCACAGCTTTGTGCATAGGCCCATTCGAAAGCGCATGATTCTGTCTCTCAAAATCATGGAAAAACTCAAATTTCGTCTTCGGTGCTGTTAGCCGGGTTTCTTCGTTTCACGCCACAAATTTTATTTTTGACATAACTTTTTTTCTTTTCGCTTCTAACCAAATTTTAAAAAATTATGCGATTCTAATAAATCATGAATCATTTTTTCAGAGAAAAAATTTCCCACAACTTCACCGTTTGTGATTTTTAAAAATAAATTTTTTAATGGTTGAAACCATTAAAAAAACATTTTCCAAAACCAAATTTTTATTAAAAAATTGCTGAATTTGATAATAATTTATTCATTTGCGAAAATTGGAAATGGTTAAGTTGTAGGGAGTCTTTTTCTTGTAAAGGTGATTTGTAATTTATTAAAATCGCATAATTTCTTAAAATTTAGTAAGAAGAGATATGAAAAAAAGTTGGGGCAAAAATAAAATTTATTAATAAAATTATTTTTCTGTATTTCAAATTTGTTTCGTGTAAAATAATCTTTTCTCTTCCAAAATAGCCCTTCAATAATAATATTGCTATTCTTTAATGCAAAATTATCGTATAATTTTTTTTATTTTTATAGTACATTTATTTAAAAAGGTTTTGGAGGTCTTTAAAAATTTAGACACCTTTGTGTATTTTGAAACTAAACATTTTTAGTTTTTTGTACATTTCTTGACTTTGAATAACTTTTTTGTTTTTAAACCGATTGTCATGATTTTCTTTTTTATTTTGTTTTTTACAATGTAAACTTTTTGGATATGCTCACTAAATACGAAAGAATGAAAAACCACTATTTCGAATGTTATAAGTCTTCCACATAGAATCAGTGAAATTTAACTGATGTCACTATAGAAACTCACTGTTTGATCTGTGAATTTCACTGATGACCAGTATATTTCACTGATTAACCAGTGAGTTTTCCTGGTGGAATCTTGTAAATTCCACTGATTTCTATGTGTAAGACTTATAAGATCTGAAACAGTGGTTTAAAAATGTGAATCAGTGAGTTTTTACTGTTTCGGATTTCGAGAGTGGAAAGCACTCTAGCTAAAAAATTTTTTAAAATATTTTTGGATATTTTTATTAATTATTTTATTTGTAACTTTTTTTTAGTCATGTTATCTTATTTTCAATACCTGAAACGTTGCAACATATTGTAAGGAACAAAATAAAAAAAATAATCATAACAATCAGTTAAAAAACAAAAAAGCTATTCAAAGTCAAAAAATGCCCAAAAAATAAAAAATTGTAGTTCAAAAATGCATAAAGGTGCTAGAATTTTTAAAAACTCTCAAAACCTTTCTAAATAAAGGTACCAAACATAAAAAAAATTATATGGAAGGTCTAAACTAAAAAAATATTAAAGTTAGCGGATCCCCTTAAATTCTTCTGGGTAATGAAATCGATTGACCATTCATTATTTTTATGAGAATACTTAGGTATTGGTTTTTAGAACTTTCAAGGAAATCTGAGTTGCGGGCGAAGTGACTTGTTCATTTTTAAGCAAGTATTACTTTTTGGATTTTCTTGGAAGTATTCCCTGTATATATGCATATGTACATAAAAATGGCAAGAAAAGTGTTGATTTCAGTCGCATTCCATTTTCATTATGCAGCAAGTTTCGAAACGATAACAACTGCGAGTGTCATCACGTTGAAAAAGAATTGTTTCGCAGGTGGAAGACCTGTAGAAGACCAATAGACACGCAGTTCAAAAGCATTAGTTCCTGCTTATAAAAAAAGCTAAGTTGAATAGGCGGTCTTAAATTTCGGACAGGTATCAGTTACGCGTCGGCCCAATGGCATTCCTATAGACGTCATTGTCGCTGAATCCGTTGTAGTAAGGTATGTATTCGTTTGCTCGAGAGGGTCGACGACCGCAGGTGCTGTCCACGTTGTCTGTTCTCGCTTTCCTAAAGTGATTCGATCTTTTTATGATCGTGAGAGAGAAGAAAAACCTAATCGTTCTTCTTGATCAGGTGTTTACAGACACTTGCAATAGTCAAGGAAAAAGGCTCTTTTTTGATTTCATAAAACAGTTAACTGATCTTTCGGAAGAGATTCTTATGCGTTCTGAGGATTATAAAAATATGACATAAAGAGCTACAAAAAATAACAACAGCGATTTCCAGATGATTTTGTCCAAGATGAAGTAAAAATAGCTTCAACGAGGAAGTACTTTAGTTTACTTCAGTTTCAATGATCTCAAAGTACTATAGAATCACGTAGAATATTACATGGCATTTTGTGATTATCTCATTTTCGGAACTGCGTTCCATATCATAAATACCTTCTCTTTGAAATGGAAATAAGTGATTATTTACTGTGTTCAAATTATGCTAAAAGGCCAAGACTATTGTTACAAATGTTTCTTAATAAGTATCTGCTGCTTGGGTGCTTCGTGCTTAAATTCGATAATAGAGAATGAAAAGAAAACAAAAAGAGTTCAAGTCATCATGGCAGAGTTTAATAACTAAGGTTGCATCATATCCATATAAAGACATGAACAGAAACTTAGTTTAGAAAAGATTATTAGATATCCTTTCAGTTCAAAGTCATGGCCATCGCATAATCTTGGATTACACTCTGGAACGTGCCGCATGCTGAGTATGTACATCATTATCAGATATTATCATTTTTCGAAAACAGAAGATCGCTCCTTGGCTATAGTAGCAGTATCAAATAACTTAGAGTGATTCGTGTAAATTTAAAACTCGTAAAATGAGCTAACATTGTCTAATGAGGTGATAATTAATACTAGGAACATCTGTCTATCTCTTTCCACCAATTTGCTTAAAAATAAAACAGCAAAGTAACTTATTTCATGATAATAATTTTGAATAAAATTATTTTTTATCATCAGTTTGAATCAAAATGGATGTTATACGAATAAAAACCAGAAGAAATTTGATTTTGGAAATTAGTCTAACCGCAGGTTGTCGAGATTCATGAACTTGGGTGAATCGATGCGTTCGGTTGATCGTTACGACAAGACAGGGTGAATATAGTCCACAAAATACCGCATCGAGTTCACAAGCCATGATTATGAAACAACACGGCACAAAGACTTTAGGGAAGGGCTCGTTGAGGACAATGACCCCTGCACCACGTGGCAAACGGTGTCTACCTGGTCAAACCACCTTACCAGTAACCAATTCCAAGCGTGGATCTTGGCTGCCATCCGCTCTTCCTTTGCTTGCAGTACCTTGCGAGACCCCCTCCCTCTCATGCGATTGAACACGTTATTCAACCCGTGAGAGCAAGAAATGCCTGAACAACCCATAATTATCACGGTCTCCCTGATTTTAAATTAGGAACACTTTTTACATTGTTCCATCAAATTTTACAATGTTTAGTTCCTTTTATGATGCTTTTAATATCTAAGAAAATAACTTCCGAAAACGTATCATCTTGCATTCCCAAGTAAGGAGAGCTTAAGGTAATTCATCTACGAAAATTAGACATCAGGAAAAAATAGATAATTTTGCTTTCAAGAATAAAAATATTATTATTGAAGGGCTAATCTGTAAGAGAAAAGGTTATTTTCTCGGAAAGAAATTTTTTTTCTTATCGCTTCATATCAAATTTAAGAAAATGATGTGATTCTATTAAATTATGAATTTTCTGAAATGGATAAATTATTAGCAAATTTTGCAATTTGTTTATAAGAATTTTGTTGTGGAAAATTGATTTTTAATGGTTTCAGCCATTAAAGAATTTATTTCCAAAAATTAGAAACGGTAAAGTTGTAAAGAATTTTTTTCCTGAAAAAATGTTTGTGGAGTACAAACAAATTTTTATTTTAAATTTTTGTTTTATAGCCCAAATCAAGGGAGCGCCAAAATTGAACATCAAAAAAAAAAATTTGACGCATGGCCGACAGTTTATCTCTGAATCGGCAAGTCTGAAACAAAAAAAATGAAATGGTTTCTCTAAAAGGAAGGTTGCTTACGTGACAATTCACCACATTTTTAAAAAATTCAAGAAGAAAAAAATGGCGGGCGTTTGAAAAATTAATTGAAAAAATGGCCTATTTTTCCGCTGTTTTTTGGGTCAATAAAATATTAAATTTGTATTTTTTGGCTTAATTGCGGTAAATTGTCATACAGGACATATCAATAAACAAAACCCAGCAAGGTGTTTGAAAATCGGTTCAGTAGTTCCGGAGATAATCTGTCAGCCATTTGAAAAAAAGTCATTTCGAGAAAAACGCGTTTAAAGTTTTGACTAGTACTTTTTATTGAATATTTTCAAAAAAATCAAGTTCTAATACTCACAATAAATTAATCGGCTATTCCTGGACCATAGAGCAACAGGCCACTGTCTTGGTAAGCTGCCTCATCTTTCTGGTGGGCCTCTTTTTGGGCCAAACGGCCTTCTTTAGTAGACGCGTTTGTCTCATTTTCAGCCAATAAAATCCGCTCTTCGTCTTTGGACTTCACGTATTGATATTATTTCATGGTGTTAAGAGTTTGAATTTTTTGAAAATGCAAAAAAAACGAAATCAATTTTTTCAAAATTTTAAAGTGTACTAGTACCTTAAGCGAAAATGTTCATTTATGAATTAAAAAGTAAAATTCGAAGATGTTTTGAAACTTGACTTTGATTTTATGTTAGTCTGTGTAAAATATTAGGAAACCAAGACTAAAAAATTCTACTTTTATGCTGGAAAAGATTATAAATTTTTTATTTTTCGGTTTGAGTGCACATATAAAGCTAATTAAAATATTTAAAGTATTTCCAAGGTATTTTGTAAATGTTTTAAATTTTTTACGTTAATGATCTATATGTGTGGGGTCGCTAGACGATATCCTCAATCTTAACCGTTAGAGGATTAAGTAGAAAATCGACTGTCATCTTGGTGCATCGACCTTTGATACAGGAACCACGTGGACATAACTTTTACGGTAAAAGCACCGCCAGGAATTTCTGAGGGCTGTGATGAAAGCGAGGTAGTAGATTACGAAATACGGTAGGATCGTTTGACAGTATAAGCTTCTTTTGGGGTAAAATATCGACTTTATATTTTACTGATTTGAAAAATTGTACACATACTATAAACTGAGAGAGCAGTTTGTTTGGATTAAACAAAGTTTTTTTTTGCATCAAAGAGATTTCCTTTAATCCGAGAAAATCATTCTAAACTTAAAGAAAACAATTTTTTTGAATTGAAAGAAAATTATTTGTTTGAGACTTTCTATGATTTGAAAAAATTATTTATTTCAATTAAATAAAATTTGTTTGATTTAAACAAAGTATCTATGAACCAAATCAAATTTTTTTTTCAAATAAAATGAATTTCTGCCTTAAGTTTAAAAAATTATATCTTTGCCCATATACGAATGAGATAATTTGTTTGTTTTAAAGAAAAATTTATTTGATTCAAAAAATATTTTTTTTTCGCCTAAAGATATTCCGTTTGAATTAAACAACTGTTATTTAATTTAAATAAATCTTTTATTTGAAAAAATAGCCTTCCAAACAAATTACTTTCTTTCATTGAATCAAATCTTTTTTCTGAGTTTAGATTCTCTTATTTCAAGTTGATTTCGAGTTTTCTCGTGGATAATTATCGTCTCTTAATTTCATTCCAGTGAATCTTAATTATGACACAATGCAAAGACAGGGGGTCAAAAACCTTGAAGAACGAATGTTCGCATGTTTGTTTTCAAGCATGTATGTCAGGACTTATCTAGCCCTCTCATCGACCTATTATTTTTCCTTTCACCTTCAGCCTAATGGTTGTTACCTTCTAGTCACAGACTTTGGGCCTTGGATGAAATTTCCAAGATCTGATTCTATTTTACCGACATATAATTAAAGTTACGTTATTAAAATATTTATACAGAGATTTGAAAAACGATAGGCTGATGTTCTATAGCTACACTTTCTACAAAAGTCGCCGGGCACTTGTTTTGAACTATTCACATAAAAGCTTCTAATTTATAAAATAACTATCAATGGAGTTTTTCCTTAGAATAACATAAAAGATATTGAAATTCTGCAATTAATGACCCCAAAACGAAATGTCTTGGTCATTTATTAACGAAGATATTGCCAAAAAAAGCAAAAGTTCAAAGCTTTTTTATATTTTGAATAACTTTTGAAATAATTACTATTTTTTAACTTTTCTTGACTCATTTCAAATTGTAATAATTTTTTCTTGAATGCAGCCAAAATCTGAGCTCAGAACGAAAGAGTTGTAAAACTTCAAATTTGTGAAATTATTTATGAAGGAAATTTTGAAAATAATTTTATTGTATTTTTTTCATATCATCAATTATTATCATTTTTAAACTCCATTTTTTAAGTATGAGAATCCTTTGTATTCATTAAATGCAGAATTTCGTTACTTTCCATGTTATTCCAAAAAAAAAATTAACTGTTGGGTATTTTATAAATTAGAAGCTTTTATGTGAATGGTTAAAAACAAATGCCCTATGACTTTTGCACAGCAGTGTAAATCTTCAAAAACTGACCTATACATACTAAAAATACGAGTGATAAACCCTTCCAAGTGTTTACAATTGTTCTATTCTAAATTGAAACATTAATATCCATAAATACATAGAGTTTATCATTCTTCTTAAATCACACCACCAGGAAATCGAAATGCAATATTTTCTAAATAAGAGATAGTCTGGTTTATGATTCATACGACAGCGTAGGTCGTAGGATGTGCTATGCATGAGTGCATTCACGATCGCTGTACCAAGTTCGACTAGTGACGTAATACAAAGCAACTACCTTCTCCAACATGGTCAAGGTAGACACGCGAGTTTATTTTTCCTCCACGATGAAATTGCTTTAGATGGTTCCTTTGCGCAAAAAAACCTTCTAATCAACATGTAATTGCTTTACTGCAACATTATCTCAAAAATATTAAAATGCTAGCCAGCTTTTATAACTACCAAGAAAAATGTGAAGTCATTCAAACTTTGTAAGCATTTCTACGAATAAATCAGAGATTATAGCGCTGGCGTAATAAAAAAATTTTAACAATGTGAATCTTGGCAGCTTCTGCTAATGATCGCGTATAGCACTTGAAAAAGTAATACTGAGATCATCACTATGAAGTTCATTCATCTTTGGAGATATGAATCATTATACAAAATTCCTTACTGTTCTATTTCGTTGATGGTCATTACTCCATAACAGATATGATAATTATACAATACCGGCTTTTAAATTACGCATGATTTCTAGAGTGCGTTACCACGCGGTTGATCTGCCATTGCCGCCTCTTCTCGATGCAAAGGCCGAGTGATGTCGTTGATCTTTAATATTCTTCGGGACAGCCGGATAACGAGTCTCTCTTCGTGTTTCTCCCAGTTGCAGGCCGATGCGGCAGTCCCCGAGAACCAAGTCCGGGATCAAATAACTGTACCACCCGAGCGGGCCTATACAATTTATTGCACGTCTCTACTTTATTGTACCAACAAACTGTATAGCCGGAAAGTATTACCGTATTACGACATTTTACTCTCTCTAATTCTACACGGAGTTTGTCTTTGGAAGAAGAGGAAACAGGGCCAAGATCCTATCAAGGGCCAATTTTTTGATCATCATTTTTCAAACGAAACTATTATGCGTTATTTAAGGGGGTCTTCTACCTTGTGGCCTCGTTTTTGATACTGTTTTTTGAGAATGAACTGTAGGGAAACCAATAATGCAATCGAGGTGCGGTTTTTTGCATTTAACTTATTTATTTATATACTTTCAACAAAAATTTTACTAAAATTTTACTGCCTCCAATTTGACCGTGATTTTACCTTAAAATATCCCTTACGAAAAATGTATACCAAAACGGTTGACACGATTTAGTTCATGAAAGTCGTCTGAAACAAAAAAACCAAAATGATTCAGTTTTTTTATGCCTTTGACTATCGTTTGACACAAGAAATTTGAAAAATTTGAAAATTTCAGGAAATAGTGAACAAACAAGAAAAAAAAAAATTTCTATGTTTTCAAGGCCAAGAACAGCTGTAAAAATTCTTGAAATGGAAAAAATCCAAAAAGCTCGTGTCAGACGATAGCGACATATTTTTCACAAATTTTGATATATGACTTTAGTTAATTGATCAATTACTTTTCGAGATATCATGTCAACCAGTTGCAAAAACGCAACTTTTGGGAAATCGCATTTAAAGATATTCATGCATGAATCGTGGAGCGGAGCGGAGCTATATTTGACGGCTCTGGAAACCTCGAAATAATAAAATTTCGGTTATACCCTTTTAAGATTATATTTCTAGCACCTTCTAGGCCACAAAAATGCAAAAAAATCGATTTTTTTGAACCAACAAGGTAGAAGACCCCCTTAATCGTAAAAGTGTTTGAAAGACAAACTGTATTTTTATTTCCCTTGCAATGTTTCCGTTGGAAATTAATGAATAGTCTTAAGTCTCATAAAGATGAATTAAAACACATGGCATTAGTTCTATCTTTCGCTAACAATTGGTCACGTGTGCATATTATAGACGCGAACATACAATAGCATATTATGAGCAAACATGCCGTTTACTTAAATGCTTTTGAACCCGGACATGCGTCTCTGCTAAAAAGTCTCTATACAGCACACACATATGAATGTGAGCGCTGGCATAGGCGATTTACCGCTATGTATTATCACGAACAAACGTGGATTCCGTGCAGAGGCGCGTTCATACATCCTGCTGCATTGAACACGAATCTCCTCTTGAATGAGGTGGTTATGAAGATAAGGTTTACAAAAGACCGGGTGTACTTTAGTGTACGTGCATGTGAGAAGCTAGCTCTGCATTATTTCTACACTCGGAAAAAAGATTTGATTGAATCAAAGAAAACTAATTGTTTGATATGCTTTCTTAGATTTTAAAAAATGATTTATTTGAATCTAATTGAGATTTGATTCAGACAAAGTATCTTTGAACCAAATAAGAGAATTTTCAAATTATTAAATTTCTACTTCAAATCAAACAAATTATATCTTTGACCATATAAGAATGCAATGATTTGTTCGTTTTGAAGAAAAATTTATTTGACCTAGAGATATTTTGTTTGAATTAAACAAATAAATCTTTTGTTCGACTCAAAAAAATCCTTGCAGACAAATGATTTTTTCTCATTTAATCAAATCATTTTTCTGAGTGCAGAGGTGATTTAGTCCTTTTTTTACTAATTTAATCAGAAGTTAAGCCTCTACTGGAAAATAAGTAGTTTTTTCTCTTCTGACTGCACGCAAACAAATTTTAGTTAATCCAACCAAAATGTAGTTTTCTCCAACAAAAAAATTGCTTGTTAGACGGTTGACTAAATTTTTAATTGGTTCAAACAGAGAATTCGTTTTATGTAAACAAAGATCTTGGTTCATTCAACAAAATTATTTGGTTAGATAAAGTACATTTTTTTCTGCATGTGATAAATCTGCGATGACTCAGTCAAATGAGACATTAAGGCCATGGATCAACTAGATCACGTGATCAAATTTCTGTAAAAGTTTGAGTAAGATAACTTTTTTATTTTACAAAATTTCATCTTGGAAATTTGGAAAATGCAAAAGAAAACGATAAAGTCTATCAACTTCCTTTGAATTAAAATTTTTCAAAAAATTTTTTGTTTGTGTAAGATAACTTTTTACGTTACAAAATATCTTCCTGAAAATTCGGAAAAGACTACAGAACACGACAGAGAACGTCTATTAACTTCGTTCGAATGGAAATTTTGCAAAAATTTTTACAGTTAACTGTAATTGTCAATAAGTTATCGATTTTTTTCCAAATTTTTAGTAAAAAGAAGGTAACAATCGTGTTTCATTGTCTTTTGTTACGTTTCCAAAATTTTCAGAAAGATGCTTTGTAAATTAAAAAACTTACTTTATATGAACGAATAAATCTATAATTTAGTCACGTGATCCAATTGATCCATAGCCTTAACTGTAATTGTTATCAAGTTTTAGAATTTTTTTTTAAATTTTTACCAAAAAGAAGTTAACAGACGTGCTTTATTATCTTTTGTTACGTTTCCAAACTTTTTAGAAAGATACTTTGAAAATAAAAAAACTTATCTTACATGAACGAATAAATGTATAATTTAGTCACGTGATCCGATTGATCCATGGCCTTAAAGTCAATAATCAAAAAAGCTGACTAACACATTCAGTTAATTAATCCTGTGGAAAAGTTTCTGAAAAATTGGTCAGATTATTCGCAAAATAAGTCGATAGTTTGTAAAGAAAATGAAAAGCTTATCTTTGAACACATAAAACGGGGAAAAGCTGAAAAAAATCTTATCTGTCTAATAATTGAGCTGATAGCTCGGACATAAATGACGCATCTAGTCTGTTTGTCTTTGTTGTCACTGTTGGCACGAGGTGATCGAACTTGCAGCGACCAGGTGACCTAGAGTTTCTTTGCATTGGAGCACAGCGTCAGAGGATTGCCAGGATTCCAAATTCTTGCCTTTCCTTTCTTTGGCACCCTCTCAGCCATTTTTTGTTCATCTACATCCGATGCGTGAATCTCTTCATTTCCCCTATTTCTCTTTTTGATCTTCTTCTTCTTCCGTTTATTCGCATCTTACTTCCCCTTCCCAACTAGTCGATCATCCCTACCAGGTGGATCAACAGCTCAAAGCAGGAATTGGGTCTCGCATTTTGTGACATAACTGGTATCTTGCGGTACATTCGCCGACGAGCCTACATTACGTGATCACGAACCGGCTGCCTAGAACTCCGCTATTTGCTTTCTTGACCTCATCCACACGGTCAAGACCTTAAGTTTCCTCGACCTGTCACGAAGAACATAGATTTTCAACCATAGATTTTTTCTCATTGATTTCAGCCAAAATTTCACTCCTTGAGGCAGTCACTTGAATCTTTTGCGAATTTATCTTCGTTGCTATATTTATGTTCTGAAAAAAACTCATTAAGTTGAGGAATAACAAAATTTTTGTATTAACTTTCTGTATGCACGGAAAAAAATAGTTTAGTAAAGTTTATAGAACTGTTTAATAGTTGGGGATACAGGCATTTACGGAACAGAGTTCTGCAAAATTTATGGAACTTTTCAATATAAAATGCAGAACATTCAGGAAAAATTATTAAAAGTTCTATAAATTTTGTAGAACTTTGTTCCGTAAATGCTTGTATCCCCAACTCTTGAAGAGTTCTATAAACTTTATTGAACTTTTTTTTCCGTGTGTAGATTGGCAATCATGCAAATTAATCTCCGATACAATAACTGTATTTTTTGAAAATTGTTGTTTTGACTTTGACTATTTCTTATACAAATATCATAAATGACAAGAGAGTGTAAAAATCGTGAGGTCATTCACTCTGAATGGCAAAAAATCTATCTTTCTTGCACTTTTGTTTAGTCTCCTTTACTCTTTTTCTCTTGCTTTCTTAATTCCAAATTGGGATTCGATGTCAATCAGACAAGTCAAGACTCACCTGACTCTTATTATTCTCATGTCTGACGAAAGTCAATTGCTCTTGACTCCTACTGATTTTATACGCTAAAAGCTCTTGATTCGAGATTGAATAGACCCTCAATGGAAATTTTATAATCCTCTTTTACAGTAAGTAGCTTTACAACCGTTGCAGGTTTTATGGATTTTAAACGACATTAAAACTCGTATTCTTTTCTTCGCACTTTAAATCATTCACACTTCAAAAGCTATTCTTAGACAGTCACATACTTTCAAATTTTGTGAAACTCTTCAAAAATTCAAATACCCTATAAATATTAATAAATGTAAATAATATATTTCAGTAATAAAAAAATGATTGGTATATATAGAGCCATTGAATGAATAAGAATCTCTTGATTTCAGTATGATTTAACGGAATAAGATAGACGAAGATATCTCGTGCACGTTTCTTAAGTAGTCGCGTGCATCCAAGCAATGTGCTATGGTGTATACGTAGATTACAGTTAAGAGTACCGTTTCGGAAACGCGGCAACTCAAATCGAAGAGAGCGTAGCAATTTTCTGCAGGTTAAGGTCTGACAATGCGAATCTCTGTTGCAAGTGATGGAGGAGGCAGCGAAAAAGTAACGGTAGCTCAATCGCGCCGTGAGTCGCGTTATTCCCCTACAATACGCGAGATACATAGCCGACGATGTTCAAGAAGATCCTCCGCCGAGGAGAAAGTTTCAGAAATCGTCTACAAGAAGTTCCCGTTAGAGTAACACTCGTCAACATCATTCCGCTTCTTTAACCACCGTTATTGAAGACTCCCGCCACTATACCATTTCTATATTAGAATCACAACAGCTGCTTCGGAGTCACGCCAATTTCGACCGATACATATGTTTCTACTTATCCACTGGAGGTATTATCAATAAAAGGAAGCGTTCATAGTTGGATATATATTCATTTTATAAATTTCAAAACTTCGGAATGTTGCCATTAATGATATATATTTTTTCTACTAGCGGGTCATAAAGTGCACTTTAGCAAATCTATTTCTGACCCACAGTAGAAAAAAATCGTGTACTAGGTGGGAAATAGTATATTGTGTAATTAGGTAGTCTGAAAAATGTTTTTTCCGTGTTGCACACTATTTTTTTCTATTGTGGGGGTCAATAAGTGGATTTTTCCACTGGGGTGTCAAAAGGTGCATATTTTGCCCCCTGCGGGACAAACAAATTCACTTTTTGACACCCAAGTGGAAAAAAATCATATGCAACACGGGAGAAACATTTAAAAATAATAATGTAAATAAACTTTTTTCTCCCTAGTTGCATAACATACTATTGTTTGTCCCGCGCGGGGCAATAATTTCCACTTTATGACCCGCTAGTAGAAAAAACATTGATATTACTCGTGTGATTGTTGTCGTCACTTTGCTCGGTCATCAAACTTCACATTCGCAAATAGACTTTTTCTCCCTAGTTGAATAATTTACTATTAAAACTTCATGTTCTAAGATCAATTTGAAATAGTATATTGTGTAGCTAGGTAAAAAAAAATTATTTTGCAAATGTGAAATTTGATGCCCGAGCAAAATGAGGGTAACAACGAAACGGGTAAAATTAATGTTTTTTCCGTGTCGCAAACGATTTTTTTCTACTAAGGGGTCAAAAAATTAATTTTTTACCCCGCACGGGGCAATAAAATGCACTTTATGACCCGCTAGTAGACAAAACTCCTGTTTACTTTTTTTTGAAAAACTTGGATTTGCACTTTATACACAATGAAAGAAATGATACACTTTTTGTGAACGGGTTATACTACTGTGGGCAAAAGCTAAGGTGAATTTTGTTATAGAATGAAAAATCTTTATTTATTTATCTAAATCAATTTCATCCCCTTCAAATTAATCCTTTCCCGATATAATGAACTTATGCTAACGTTTTTTCTAATCGTCGAAATAAAAGGTTTCCCAATAGGGGTGATATGATTTTGAATGTCCCTATCGGGCTGATTTGAACTGAAATTTTTGACGTCTGCTGTCAGTTGTGATCAGTAAGGTTTGCCATTTAATCATGAGTAGTTTCACGCTTCCACAACGTTTGGAAATTGTCCAATTATTTTATCAAAATTCGAGAAGTTTTGTCGGTGTTCAAAGAGCATATCGTGCAAAATATGGTCGTCATTCTGCTCCATCCGCGCTCTCAATTCGTCGAATAATCGATAAGTTGGAGAGTGAATTTACTCTATTGGATACTAAGCCTAAAAATCGTATGCGTACCGCACGTTCTACACAGAATATAGCCGCCGTACCGTGAATTGTCCGTGCCACGCCGATCTCCAGGAATTGGGCCTGTCCAGGATGACTACCTGGCGTATTTTGCGATTGGATCTTGGCCTGCATCCCTATAAGATCATTCTGGCCCAAGAACTGAAGCCTAATGACCATCGTTTGCGTCGGGAGTTCGCGGATTGGGCTCTGGAATCAATTGAAAATCATCCCAATTTTCATCAAAAAATCATCTTTTCTGATGAGGCGCATTTTTGGCTCAAGTCTCGGGGGACATTTGGCCGATATATTCTTTAAATCATAAATGGCATAGAATATCCAATATAATAAAAAAGATTTCGATCAATTCCGAATGAATATTCAGTGTTTTTTTTTTCAATTTAAAAACATATCACCCTTATTGGGAAACTCTTTACTTGTTAAATTCGATTTCCGAAATTGCATTCAAAGCCTTCTTCGATTCGGCTTTTATCTCTTCAATCTTGTCAAAACGATATCCTCGGAGTGGTATTTTGAGTTTGGGGAATAGCCAGAAGTCACACGGAGCCAAATCAGGCGAATATGGTGGTCGTGGAACGATATGCGTTGAGTTTTTGGCGAAATGGTCACGAAGAACGAGTGCAGTGTGAGACGGCGCATTATCGTGATACTAAAACGACGAGTTGTCCGTCCAAAATATCTTTTGAAACAGTGTTGAGTGATCCTCTTGAAATGCCAATAGTGTCAGCAAGGTCTCTAATTGTCAATCGAGGTTTTTTGAGCAATAATTCTTTGATTTGATTGACGTGTTGCTCGTCAGTTGATGTTGATGGTCGTCCGGGGCGTTCCAAATCATCAACACGTTCTTTGCCTTCTTTGAAGTCTTTGTACCACTTATAAACATTTTTCTGCGACATGCTCAAATCACCGAAGGCCTTCTGCAACATTCTGAACGTTTCCGCAACTGAAATTTCATTCCGCAAACAAAATTTAATGGTACTTCTTTGTTCCACAAATTCAGACATTGTAAAAATCGAAAAAATCACTTTTAGTCGTTTAGAAAACACAAGCGTAACTATGTTATGCCCGAATCGGTTAGCCCACGAAGTTTAAATTAAAAATTCACGCTTGTTTTTGCCCACAGTGGTATTATTCAGAAAAAAGTGGCAATTACTCTACGTACGTGCTTATATGACTTTTCCGGCATTTCCCATTATGCAAATCGCTCTATATGCGACGCGAATGTGACTTTAACAATGTGCTGAAGTTTCATTCTTCTTATCTTACTCTCAGCAGAGTACAAATGCCTAATTACTCACAATTCTTTTTTTAATTGCCAGTACCTTTTCCTGTCTAAAATTTTTAATTAATTTTGGTAGCCCCGCCGTGACAGATAACGAATACATATGCAATAAGCCAGTTAGTTAGTTTTTATGACATTCGAAGTCAAGTGCATGGATACCTGATACGATGACTCATAAATATTCATGAACTGCCCGTATGTTTTATGGATGATCTACCTTATCATTAATTTAATTTTCGCCTTCACACTGACTAACACTCAGTTAATCAGTTGACATTGTCTACGAAATATGCATCTAGAAAAAAGACGTTCACAAATACATTTACAAAAATAATTTGAAACCTACGACCCTCTTTGATTTGTTTTTTATAACTGATAAATGTAATTTATATGATTAAAGCTAATGCCTGATTTTTTTCTTTTTCCAGGTTAGTCGACTTGCCGAATATCCTTAGACCATACACATTTATTCTTAAGCTTAGAATCTTCTTTGTGAGTATTTTACAAATTTTTCTTCACTCTTGGAATGCACTATTTAAAATTATTTAAAAAGGTAAACGAGTATTAGAATACCAATAATAACTCAACAAATTAGTATTGGAATACCATCAATCTCTAAAGGTAATTGCAAATCATATATTATAATTGCCGCTAATTAGATAGTTATCTTAGTAATTTACGTAAGTGTTACGCTCGAGTTATGAGTTCCCTATATTTTGAGATAGAACTACATATAAAATGAAGAATGAGCTTGGTAAGCTTGGCAGGTTCAACTTCCCTACATTGTTAGTCCCATTAATATTTTTACTCGAGCAACTGGCTTCGTCCTTGGCCTAAATATCGCTAACTGCGTTTTTGCAGTCAATCACCTCCATGTGGTTGCTGACGCGTATGTATGTAAGAAATGGCTACATCAGTTACGCGTCAACGGTAGTCTATGTGCAAAATTGCAACGTCTCTGAAAGTAAGCTACCAGTAAGAAGAGTAATAATTTTGAAAAGATTCATGGGTAGCTGTCGACGTTGAAAGCTCAGTCAATGGTACTGATGCAGTCGGGGATTTTTAAGGGGAGCTTTCGCAGAGCGTCTGCGCGCAGATACGATAAAATCGTCACAAGCTCGCTTTTACTAACACGCCTATTGCATCGTTAGAACTTTTTACGAGGGTAGCATAAAAGAGGGTGCCTGGTTGCTGCCGTTCCTGCGGATCGAACAAGTGCGAGCTTTCAACCCTCTTGCGCATGCACCGAAACCATCAAAGGCCTGATTACACTCGAAGAAGGATGCGTTCTTCAAATCACGTGCCCACTATTACGTTACTGCACTAACTGGATCCGATTCCAGTTTCCCGAAAAAAGCTTAAGTTACAAAATAAAATTTATGATAAGGAACTCAATCATTTTGAAGATTTTACTTTTTGGTGCCATAAGATGTTTCGAAAAGCTTTGATAAATCCATTCAGAACGATTTGACCCTTTAAAGTTAAATACTTTTACCATAATTAGAATCAAAAAGGGCTAAAATTTTGAAGTTGTGGCATAACATGTGCCATTTAAAAGAGCCATTCAAGTAAAGAAGAAAAAAACAATGATTCCAAAAATGAGCGATTTTTTGGAGCATTCTCTCGACTTACGTTAAAGATTTTAATAAAAATCACTGATGAGGACTCCGATCTGAGCCGAAACGACTGATTAATTTCGACTTCATCATTTACTGAGGGTAAAGTAAATATTTTCCGGCAATATACCAATATTTAGACATTTTCAAACTTGAAGTAATGTTTATAATATATTCCAGATTTTGTTATTTAACATAATGAATATTATTATTTGGGTTGCATACACATTGTGCTTTTATTCTTAATTTTTATCTTTGAAGTTACCCTGGAAGGCTTGTCATCAAGAAATTGCGCTTGATTTCGCTATCTTAATGTTTGGAAAGATTTTAAAACGGTCACTAGGAACAAGGTCACTCTAGAGAAATGGTTCACTCCGTTAGAGTAGTTTCACTTTCATCATTCCACCCTTTTTGCTTGGTTGCTATGCATCTTCTCATTATGAGCGACACGTACAGTAACTTCCTGTCATATATGAACCATTGAATCCTCATGCGTCGTTTATCAGCATTTAAATTTTCTATAAAATTATTAATCCTGTTTTCCATAGTTAAATTATTCTTTTATAATTTCTCTTGTTATTTGCATTATTCTAAAAATTTTAAAACATACTTAAATTAGTTTATGCAATTAAATATTACTGTAAGTAGGTACTAAGACACCTCTTCTTATTTAAAGCAACCGATAGATATCCCAAAAGAATCGAAGAAAATCTGTTATGAAATGAATTAAATTATATGTAAAAGTAAAAAAAAGGGGATAGAAACTAAATGTGGATGAAGGTCCGGTTGACGGGGAGGGTCAAATATTCGATAAGGGTGAGGGTGGCATCAAGTGTAACTCGGCCTAGGGTGGCACAACGCTTGGTTTTCCGCGCTGCCATCTGGTGGCGCTTATCGCAAGTCTAACAGTTCTCCCCATAAAGTGCAACCCCGGAACAAAAACGTCAGTTCCGCCGCCTCTGCACTTTTCCCGTAAAAGCAGCATAAGTTTAAATTCATTCGGGAAGAAGTGTTTGATGTAGGTTGTGTTAAAACTAAAAAATATTCTAAGAGGTCGTGATCAATGGAAGACACCCTCTAGGAAACGAGATTTCGTTCGCGAGCTTTCGTTAAACATCGACTGATCGAAGGAACGTTGAAGTTGCCGTGTTCACCTGAACTTCTGAGTTTCGCGATAGACTGAGGGAAAAGATGGTGAGAAAAAGTGAAAAATCTTAGAGAAAGAGGTGTTGCTTAATTTACAAAAAATCCACATTGTCTTATTCCAAGGGAAAGAACTTGGGATCTGACACACCTAGAACTTGTGCACGTGCTTCGTTTACCCCAGACACTCTTCACTAGTCCAATAATCGATTGGTAAACAGTACTTCTTTTTTCTTCCACTAATCGTTGTTTTGTCTTTATTTTACTCACATCTTTATACGATAAACTCCAACAGTTGATTATACTCGTGAATTAACTCAGTGGATGACCTTGCTCGTTGAAAGAGGCGCAAGTGTTCTCGAAAGGTTTAGCAAACCTTAAAACAATCAATGGTTTTACTACCGAGGTAGTCTTAGTAATATCCAGTTTTTTTCAATCAACCGCTTGCAGTAATTCCTTGAACTTTAGAGCATCATTCAATTTATTGGTTGGCACAACCAATGAATTGGATAGCATCCCAGAGACCAATTAATTTGGATAGGATAACCTTTGAACCTTCTTCGATTAAGACATCTTCTCATGAGAATAAGCTACTCTAATCTTAATGAATCAGAGGGGTCCTCTTTTCTGAAATTTATTTCTAAGGATCAGCAGTAATCTAATCTTAAATTGCGTAATATGTATATGAATAGTGGAGGTGAGGATATCATAGGGTTTGTAGGTGTTTCTTTCTTAGTCAGAGAATCATGTGTTAAAGTTTATTAGCAAAGCTTTTCGTAGGAGTATTGACTTTAGTTGCATTCAGTGTCACGATGGATTAACCCTACTGACCTATTGACTCTCTAGCCTGGTCTCGGGTTTCTAAACCCTACCTCTTCAGGTCTGTTCATGCAGCTAAGGTCGAGTATTTGCTCCTTAATTTTGAATTACATGCGCGTTACAATTTATATAGATTCTTTATTACTGTGTCTCGTCAATGACTGTTTACTGAATTGAGGTATTACTCTTACGCAGCCAATGAAGATCATTTGGAGGTAAATTTTTATTTTTCCTGATTGATTCTTCGTTAAGCTTTGACAAGTTCAGAACTAGATTTTCAGTTGTTAGTAATCCCAGAATTAGAATAGTCTTTTTAAAAATGTCCATATTACTCTCTAAATTTGAATCAGTCAAAATCTACTGATTATCAGTGAAATTTGACTGAATCAAATAGCTAAAAATAGGTTACTGTAAATCAGTCAAATTTCACTGATTATTTCAGTGAAAATTGACTGATTTGACAGTGAGAAATATTTTTTTCACTGATTATTTTAGTGAAAATTAACTGATTTAACAGTGAAAAATATTTTTTCATTGATGAATCAGTGAAAAGGTAAATAACTGATTCAATCAGTGAAAATTTGACTGATTCAGATTTAGAGAGTGGAGAAACAGAGCACGTGCAGTTCTACCTTCAAGTAATTTAGGCAACCAGCTTGTTTTCCAGATAAAGTATATGTGAACGTATATTACTCACTTTGACCTTTTTTATTGTAGATACTGTTAAATCGCCAAGTATGAAGTCGTTAGTGAGAGAATAAATAGTTGAGGCTGCTAGAAATAAGATGCAAGAAACTGCAAGAAGAAGACTGAGAATCTTGGATTGACTGAAACCACGTAAATCATGGCCTTAATGTCGATATCATCTAGCAGCCTTTTTAAAAAATTCTGCGAAACGTTAGACGTCGCGAGTATCACTCGAAACATTCGTAAAATTAATATACATTAACAGTATTCAATAGCATAACGTTATAACTCTTTTACTAAGAGCTAGTGAATTAATTAGTTCAATTATCAATATTTAATTAATAGTAATGAATATAATAATATAGTGAAATAATACGTTATCACAAATAGTTCATAATCATTCTAGTGGAATTCTATAAATTTAGTACTTACCAACTCGTATTAAACTCTTATTAAACTCGCAGTTGATTAGTTGCTGACGTAGAGCATGCGCAATATACTTAAATAGACCCTCTGATTTCCTATGAAAGAAAATAGTTGTAATTATAACTTAAATGAAAGCATAACATAGTAATAAAATAAAAATTCTACATAACAGTTTACTAAAATTTCAAAAATTAAATTAAACCTTGTGAAAACAAAAACGAAAACGCGAGGATATTATAAGTAGTAGGTCGAAGTGAACAAAATGCTTTTCGCGTTGATAGTGAATTAAAAGACTTGAAATTTTTGAAAGCAAAATGGCTGAAAGCGCAGGAAGTCCAGGTACTGTTGTTGTTGCAAACAGCCCTCAGCAACCGCAACAGCAACAATCTCAGACTCAGCAACAAACACAAACAACACAGCAGCCTCCAGATATTAGCAGTTCCCAGCTTAACTCCCCACCGATCACCGGAACAGGTATTGAATGCTTCTTAAATTGATGTAGTTTATTTTTTTTCTTTAATCACTGATTTCAAATGATGTTTACACATGTGCATTCAGATCATTATTTGCCTTTTGTCGGTCAAAAATGAAAAATAATAATCATCAAAATTTTTGCTTATTTATGACTTGGTGCATCACCGTGGAAAAAAATGGCACAAAAATTTGAAAAAAGCATTTTTAAGCTCTTTCTAAAGCACTCATAGAAAAAAAATTTGATTCAAATTTATTGCAATAATGAGCATTTTTGTTGAAAAATGGCCTTTATTTTTAAGATCTATTATCTCTAAAAATATAAAAGATCTAGAAAAATTATAAGGAATAAAATCTTGTTTATTTTCAGTAGAATACTCTGAAATCTCTCCACAATTTTTTTCCAACATTTTTTATTCAGTATGCAAAGCCGACTGTGATATTCTATGCGTAAATCATTATATGTGTGAATATGACAACAGATTCTTACCAAACAATAAGTTGAAATCGAATAAAAAAGTAAATTTTATTATATTATCACCTAGTATCACATATTTTCCATTAGAAAAATGCTATTGCAACTGAAATTATCTTAACAAATGAAAATGGCTCAATCAAATTTTTGTTTCATTGAAATGATAATCTTCACTTTTGATCACAGCTTTGCTTAATTGGGTAAATATTTCACTATAGAGTTATATATGTACATTATTAGAATTTCTTCCGTAGTCAAATGAATTCAAATACCACAGTCGGCTTTGGAAAATGAAAAAAAATGTTCAAAAAAAAGTCTGTAGACATTTCTGAGTATTTTACTGGAAATAAAAAAGATTTTTTTCCTTATAAGTCTTTCTGTATCTTTCGTACTTTCAAAGATAATAGATCTTGAGAATAAAGGCCATTTTTCAACAAAAATGCTTATAATTTCAATAAATTTGAATAAATTTTTTTCTATGAGTGCTTTTGAAAGAGCTTTAAAACTGCCAGAAAATTTTTTTTGGAAATATTTGTACGATTTTTTTTTCACGGTGATGCGCCAAGTCATAATATTCAACACTATCTAACTGAAAATTAACCCATTATTACCCAAGCGAAATTCAGGCTAGATAGCACCAAACTAACTGTTGGATAACTGTCAAAATGAAAAAACAATTTACCCATGTTTTTTCTTTTTGCGATTCCAATTGTTTATGCGAAATTATTTAAACAAATTAACAAAAATTTAGCAATTTCAAAAAACTAATAATGCCAATCGATTCTACGGGAAAAACAAGCCGAAAACCTCTATACGACCTTTTTTTACACATGTAATCTGTTACCTAAAAGCAACCCTAAAACCCTAATCAGTTCGAATGAAATCTTGATTTCCGGATAAACCTGAGTATTTTATTTTCTAACGATAATAAACTAACAAAATAGAATCTGACAAAAAAATGGTATAGAGGTTTTCGACTTGTTTTTTTCCGCAGAATCGATTGGCATTATCAGTTTTTTGAAATTGCAAAATTTTTGCTAATTTGTTTAAATAATTTTACATAAACAATTAGAATCGCAAAAAGAAAAAACACGGATAAATTTTTTTTTCATTTGGACAGTGATCCAATAGTTAGTTTGGTGCTATCTAGCCTGGATTTCGCTTGGGTAATAAGGGGTTAAGAAATTGTTCCCTACTAAAAAATAACCGCATTTTCTGAATTTCTATCTTAATTCAAGAAAATTGTAACTAAATAAAAGTTTAATTACGAGTTTCAGAAAATCACGGTAGAAATTTCTAACAGTGTAAATATTGTACTAAAAAAACAAAGGTGCGGTCATATCTGTCTGGTTTTTCCTGCTTTGAATTTGTAGCTTAATTCGGTATTTTTTGAAGATTCGTGCATCACACAATTAGGTTATTTAATCACTTATTCATTTACATATACCATATAATTTTTTTAATAAGTTCTATCTCTGATTAATCCCAGTAAAAGAAGCAACAATATTTATATGATATTCATTAATTTAATATATCTTTTTTTATTCACTTTTAAAATAATTTTGCAGAACTCACAATTACGGCGTTCAAATACCTTGATATTAGAAAAATACTTGGTGATGATTAATATATTGTGACATATTTTACGAACTTGGCTGGCTATATTTGTGCCGATAATCTGTAAAAATAGATTCCTCTTCCTAATAATAAACGAAGTGAATGCGAGTTTTTACATTAGTATAAAATAATTTACTCAAATTTAGTCTGAAACTATAAGTACTTCCCTACACGGAAAAAATTCATTTGTGATAATTTAATCAAAAGTTGAGTAAAGCTGGGACAGTGGCTTTTGGAAAAAATTAAATTTTTTTTGTATTAATTTAATAACGAATTATAAAGTTTAATCAACTGTTGAGTTAACTCTAAAACAGTTGATTAAACTTTATAATTCGTTATTGAATGAATACACAAAAAAATTAAAATTTTCTCCAAAAGCTACCATGTCCCAGCTTTACTCAACTTTTGATTAAATTTTCACAAATAAACTTTCTCCGTGTAAATTGAAATCAACTCTAGCGATATTTTGAAAGAAAAGTCTCTCCATGTACTGTTAAAAATGTTTGTAATTTTGAAACACTTTTTTCGTAAAATGATTGTATATTTGAAAAATAGATATATAGTTAAGAGATATTAATAGTAAAATTAAAATAAATTTCTAGTAAAGCTACCATTTTTTTCATTATTTTTCATTTATGCTGTTAATAATATACCATCAAAATTGTTTGCACCATCCGATCATAAAATAGTATCTGAGGTATAGCCGACTTTTATTAGAAATTCAGATTTTATCGTCTACGAATATTGTAGAACACGATCTTTTGATAAAAATGTGAGTTATATTAAGAAACATCCCCACATTCGCTAGAAATCGAGATCGAAATCTCGTCTAGCGTTGACATGTGAGCTGATGGTTTGATACCGATCGGATTATAAGTATTTCGCCACTTTTTCGATCTTTAGTAATAAAACTAAGCTGCCAAATGTTACTGCAATCTATTTCACTTTCTCTTAATACGAATTAGTATTTTTCTCACCAATTTCAACCAGTAACTGAATTTTAGCTATGCAATCAGATGTTTTTAGCAAATTTATCAGTGAAAATGACTCAAAAGAGCTGATTGCATAGCTAGAATTTAATCACTAACAAAAATTAATAAACACTGAGAAAACAGTTTCTTTGAATCAATGAAACATTTCTTTGAAATACGGTCAAAGAAAAATTTTCTTTAAATTACGGAAAGTTTTGTTAATTCAAAAAAAATTTCTTTAATACAAGGAAATAGATTTGTTTACATTAAAGAAATGTTCTCTTTGACCGTATATCAAAGAAATGTTTCTTTGATTCAAAGAAACTGTTTTCTGGATGAAGCTTGTCTTCTTGATGGCCTCGTTTATTATTTCTTATTGCAAAAAAGAGACAAATATCGATTCAGATTCTCACAATTTTCATGGTTTCTACTCTCTAAATCTGAATCAGTTAAATTTTCACTGATTAAATCAGTGATTTGCCTTTTCACTGATTCATCAGTGAAAAAATATTTTTCACTGTTAAATCAGTTAATTTTCAGTGATTCATCAGTGAAAACAATATTTTTCACTGTCAAATCAGTCAATCTTCACTGAAATAATAAGTGAAATTTGACTGATTTACAGTAACCTTTTTTTAGCTATTTGAATCGGTCAAATTTCAGTGATAATCAGTAGATTTTGACTGATTGACATAGATTGAGTAAAAATTATCGATTGATTGGTAATTTACAAATACAAGAGGTTGGTTTGAAAAAGGAGGGAAAGTATCCGACTGATACCATTTTTCTACAAAATTGTGATTCGTTCCAGTTAATTATACACTTTTGCCATTATTGTAGGAGGCAACCAGGAATTAAAAGTCCGCTTCGTAAATGAGCGCGTCAGTCCGAGGAATGGATAGGCGAATGGTCAGTTTATATCTTTATGGTAATATAGCAAGTTTAATGCGAGCTTACGAACCGAGTCGTGCAGAAAGATACGCCAGCGGCTTGCGTTCGTGCTAGCGGATCTGTCGGTCAAGTAACGGACCGGTTAGGAGTACCGCTAACATTAGCTCTGACGCGGTTACCGGACACCGTTAACTTGCTGATGTACCACGTGGTGTCTCTCATCCCTCCCACCACCTATCATCAGTATCTCTGGGTAAAAATGGGTAAGGGGTATGAAAAACAATTATGTAATTTTATATCGCCTTGCATGCCGTTCACACCGAGAATTATGCTCCTAGGTCCGCTTTTAATTGACCCTCAACTTGTGCTTGTTTCTTTCCCTGCGTCTATCCCCTGAACCGGTGAATGACAAACCTCAGAAGAAGCGTAAATATTACCAACTGCGAATTGCGGTTTCTTCAAGTAACTGAGAGAGAATTTAATGAATCGCATGCACGCGACTTTTGTATTCAGATAATGAACCTTTGGGTGCGTATATTTCCATTTTTGGAGAAGTGGGAAGACTGCGAACATAGCTTAGAACATAAAGGCATTCTTCTTTTATCCCTTTTTTAATTGTTTGCTTCTTTTGATTTCTTCTTTTCTTCGTTTGCTAACGTTTCTTTGCGTACATTTTCGATTTGAAAGACGATTTTACTGTTATGAAATTTCTTTAAAGTGAATGTAGCTTTCAGTTGCAAGTAAAAATGAAATCTTAGGTTTTCTTAATTGAATATTAACTTATCTGTTAATTAAAAGTTACTCGTAGGTGAAAGTTCATGCATAAAGCTCTTTTTCTGCATTTTTTATAAAGTTTTACAATTGTCTACTTGGATTACCTTCATAAAAATATTGTAGATCAGTTGTCACTGTAAAATATATAGGGCAATCGTACACTGAGAAAATTAAATCTCTTGCAATTATAAAATCTGTGGTAAAAAATGGTTTGAAACCAGTTCTTATCTATAAGTATTTTTTGGTTTTATTGTCCAAAGTGTTTGAGTTTAACGTTGACTAGTTTGTGACACTACTTAATATTTCGGGAGCGCTTGTAGTAGTAATTTCCGTTCCAAGCAAGACATAAGCGTAATCTCGTTGCCTGATGCCGCACTGAAAAAAATGATTCATCTTGGCAATAAGGTCTAATATATTTCATAAATTAAATTATTTGATCCAACTTGATCAACTGAATAGCTTAACTGCTTGGTTCGATTTGAAAATACATGCACAGAAAAAACTAAAGGTTTTTTTCTGTTCGAGCTAAAATAAAAAATGGTTATTGAACCACGCGTTATTACTCTCTAAATTTGAATCAGTCAAAATCTACTGATTATCAGTGAAATTTGACTGATTCAAGTAGCTAAAAAGAGGTTACTGTAAATCAGTCAAATTTCACTGATTATTTCAGTGAAAATTGACTGATGAATAAGTGAAAAGGCAAATCACTGATTCAATCAGTGAAAATTTGACTGATTCAAATTTAGAGAGTAGGTTAAGATTTGTTATCAACCAGCAATAACTTCGAAGTGGCAAATAATGTAAAACGGTCCTTTTCGAGACATTTTATAGACAAAATTAGTTCATTTTACAGCAAGAATCTGGTTACTTTTTATTTTTTTTTTCAAGTGCCTCAATTTCTCACCGCAGTATTTATTTTCTGTTTGCAGCTCCATTGGACCCTAAAAAGCGGTTCTACAGGACAAATTATTAAACACACTTTGTTTTTGTTGATCGCATAAACTCTCCTAATATTGACAATACACTTATTACAATTTTTTCCCTGGGAATAACATATAAGACGTCAAAATTCTGCATAAAACGTTCTCAAGATGAAGTGTTTTTGTTCATTTTTGGGGAAGATATTTTGGAAAAAGTCCGAATTTCAAACTTTTCTCAAATTATGAATAATTCCCAAAATAATTTATGTTTTTAAATGTTTTTCGTCTTATTTTAAAGGTAAATTCACGTAGCATGTAAAAAACGTGCCAAAAAAGTTATAATAATTTTCCCCTAAATTCGTAAAAAGTCTAAACTTAGAACAAAAAAGGCGTAATAATTCAAAAAATTCTAATACTCAAAAAAAGGATTTTAAAAATACATAAAAGTGATAACTCACAAGAATTTATTAAATTTGATTGAAAAATGGAATATATCTATTTTTAGTTTTTTTAATACATCATTTTGAACCTTTGAATTTTTAGTTCTTTTAGTTCTAAGTTGAGATTTTTTACGAATCTAGGGGAAAATTAGTGTGACTTTTTTGCCACGTTTTTTACATGCTACATGAATTTACCTTCACTGTAAAAAATTTTTTAAGAAAAATTCCCCAAAATGTTAGTAACGCAAATTACACCAAAATTAGTGAATTTTCCCCAAAACATTTGGGGAATATTTTCCCCAAAAACTTAGGGAATATTTTCCCCAAATATTTTAGTGAATATTTCCCCAAATACTTTGGGGAATATTTCCTTAAAATTGGGAATTTTCCAAGACTATTGTGGAAACTTCCTCCGCATTTTTTTGGGGAATATTCCCCAAAATTAGGAATTTTCCTCAATATTTGGGGAATATTACTTAAAAATTGGGAATTTTCCAAAATTATTGTGGAAATTTCCTCTACATATTTTTTGGGGGTATTCCCCAAAAACTGGGAATTTCCCAAAATATTTGGGGAATATTGTCTAAAAATTGGGAATTTTCCAAGATATCTTTAAGAAAATATCCTCTATAATTTAGGTGAGAAATAAAAATACGAATTTAATAAATTTTTTCATAAATTATAAAGTTTATTTTGTTTACTTATACATCTTATTTCAAATTAAAGTCGAAAGCGTCTTTTTTCCGCAGAAGGATTTTCAAATTCTTTAAATATACATATTATTATTATTGAAAATAAAAATCAAATTATAAATTGTTGCTGAAGCCTACAACATTTTCTATTAATTTCCCTGCCTTGTCATCTCTGGCTAATTTTTGGTACTTCCCACTTCTTTTGTGTCCTTGGATGGGATTGCTGTCTAAGAGCATACTGCAAAACAGAAGAGAAAGATTAATTAATGCTTTAAATTGAAAAATTTAAGAATAAATAAAAATGCATTTCGTATACTTGAACCTTGCAAAAATCTGCAAAAATTCTGTTTCAATCATCGATAGGTAACTAATGAATAGAATAATTCAAAAGAGTGGTCGCGCAATTCAAACATGAACAAAATTGCGTGCAAAAATTTTCGCAATTTTTTGCATCGCGAATTATGCATGAAAAGATCTGCAAACATTTACAAATATGTCTTCTATTGGAAAAAACAACCCTGATTTTTTTCAAAATTTTCCTATGATTAGTTTAGCTAAAAAAAGAAAAAAACGAAAATGGTCAAATTCGCCATTACTCATTTAAAATGGCAGATAATGATCTGAAAATTTGGCAAAATAATCTCTTGCCCAACCCCTTCTATATGGTTGATGCGAAATTTGATTTGGTCTTAAGGCCAATTTCACATGGAAACCCGGCTATGCCCTTTGTACGAAAAACAGCGAGTTGATTGTAAAAAATCGATTAATAATATTTAAAGAATTTGAAAATCTTTCTGTGGAAAAAAGGACGCTTTCGACTGCGCTGGGATTCGAGCCCAGGTCTTTCGATCGGTCAAACTCACCTAATTAATTTTAATTTATTAATATTACATCAAATAAAATTTGAAGCTCCGCAATATTTTTAAAATATATCATTTATATTTATATATCAATTTAAAAAAATATTTAAAACTCACCTTTGACGTTAACTCTGGAACTCTGGAACTCTTTGTTCGTTCACTCGTTTCAGATACACTTATGGATACACTTTTTGTGAGGGTTGAAATTAAAATGATGGAAAATAAAGGTCATGCTGGAAGAAAATTTGCTTGGGAAATTCCGGTTGTAAAACTATCGGCACATAATGCTGATGGGTACAATCTGCAGTGCGGGATTCATGGGAGAGTTGAAGGGGCTCCGAAATATACTGACGGATTCTGCATGTAAAGCTTAGGACAGGTTACAAAAATATTTTTGTTTTACTAGTTTTCAAAAATTCTGTTTAGAGTTATAGATTCTTTGCAAATAGGTCTACCAATAAGTCCCAACACATTTTGTTTTAAAATCAAAATTCGAAAAACTATGGCACTTCAAAGTTTTTAAATTTTTTTCGAAAATCTCATTTTTGGGAGTTTTAAAAATTATGTTTAGAATTCTAGATTCTTTGCAAATAGGTCTGCAAATAAGTCCCAACACATTTTGTTCTTAAATCAAAATTCGAAAAACTATGGCACTTCAAAGTTTTTAAAATTTTTTCGAAAATTTCATGTTTGAGGGTTTCAAGAATTCTGTTTAGAGTTCTAGATTCTTTGCAAATATTTCTACAAATAAGTCTTAACACATTTTGTTCTTAAATAAAAATTCGAAAAACTATGACACTACAAAGTTTTTAAAATTTTTTCGAAAATTGCATGTTTAAGGGTTTTAAGAATTCTGTTTAGAGTTATAGATTCTCTGCAAATAGTTCTACAAATAAATCCAAACACATTTTGTTCTAAAATCAAAATTCAAAAAGCTATGGCAATCCAAAGTTTTTAAATTTTTTTCGAAAATCTCATTTTTGGAAGTTTTAAGAATTTCGTTTAGAGTTCTGAATTCTTCTCAAATAGTACTACAAATAAATCCATACACATTTTGTTCTAAAATTAAAATTAGAAAAACTATAGCACTTCAAAGTTTTTAAAATTTTTTCGAAAATTTCATGTTTTTGAAAAAAATCCTTAAATGCATTTGGAGAAATTCCCGAAATCACATGAAGTTTACTTAATTCCCTAATTTTTAAAGAAATTTTTTTTTAATTTATCGTAAATTTTTTTAATTTTTCCGTAAAAACACAACATGGTTAGGGAAAATTCCCCAAAATATAAGTGATTTACTTATTCACTAAATTTTTGGGGAATATTCCCTACTTGTTCTGGATTTTATCCAATTTTTTGGGGAAAATTCCCCAATTTCTTGGGGAAAAGTATGTGTACCCTAAAATTTGGAATTTTCCCCAATAATTGATGGGGAAAATTCCACAAAATATTAGTGATTTACTTATTCACTACATTTTTGGGGAATATTCCCTACTTTTTCTGGAATTTATCCATTTTTTGGGGGAAAATTCCCCAATTTATTGGGGGAAAGTATTTTCACCCTAAAATATGGAATTTTCCCCAATAATTGGTGGGGAAAATTCCCCAAATTTTTTACAGTGTTTTAAATAAGTCGAAAAACATCTAAAACCATCAATTATTTCGGGAATTTTTTATAATTTAAGAAAAGTTTTGAAATTTGGACTATTTCCGAAATATCTTTCTGAAAAATTGACAAAAACGCTTCATCTTGAGGTCGTTTTATGCATAATTTTGACGTCTTATATGCTATTTTTAGGGAAAAATTGTAATATGTGTATTGTCAATATTAGGAGAGTTTATACCATCAACAAAAACAAAGTGATTTTAATAATTTGGCCACCCACTGTAAATAACACTCTAGTTTTTTTCTATATGCATACATACGTACACACGTACAAAATTGACTTTGTTGTGCAGTTCACCCCGTTGAAAAAAAATCAAGCCCGCAAGTTAAATCAGTAAAAATTTAATTCAATTGAAATCAGTCCAATTTATTCTAATGTGAATTTGAAGAGTAACTTATACGCACTGTACTTGTTAACAGAACTGAAATTCTTCTGCAACCCTTAGATGAAAATGTGCATCTAATCTTATCGTCTTAATAAGCTTAAATGGTGAAAAGCATGTTTGACAGAGAAGCCCGTTTACGACGCACGTGACCGTGACACTGTTCAGCCTCGATTGAGATTTCTCTTAACTCAAAGCATTGACGTTTGGTAGCGTCGTAGGTCTTTCACGATTGCTAAGTTAATTTTAGCAACGTGCACACTTTTAACTGCGGATAAAGAAACTTCAAACACAGACTTTTAATTGCATTACCAACAAGCATTGAAGAAATTACTTAACATCCTTACAAGCCGCCTATTCATCAACTTCTTTTAGGTACCTATTTCTGTGAATTTATGAATCCCCTTTAATAATTTTTTTACGCAGCACACCATAAAATACCGTTATTCTTTATTCAGTTATGCGCTCTCACCAAACCTTCCATAAAGGCAAGTCATTGCATTTACATCTTCAGAAACGCCCCTCATCCGGTAATGCTTCACGCAATTATCGTGCTTCGATCATTCAATCGCATATTGAGTCTGCCCTTAAGGTGCTTCATTTACATAAGTATTTTATTTAAACATCAGATTAAAACATTTTTTCTAAATTATAAACATATTTTCTTAACATTCTCGTATAATACTGCATACATTTGTGATATTTCACGTGAGACATATATAGTTTTGATCACAAACAATATTATAATAGCTTATAGCAGAAAACTTGCCCAGTGAAGATTCACAGTTGTTATGTAATTCTTACATAACAGTTCTGTAAAAATGTCGTCACATAAGTGTCGCAGTTACAGAACAAGAACCGTTATAGAACAGTTCCATAACGGCGCATACCCAGTGAACACTCACAGTTGTTAGGTAATTGTTACATAACAGTTTTGTAAAAATGTCACAAAAATGTCACAGTTACAGAGCAAGAACCGTATGGAACAGTTCCATAACGGTTCTTGTTCTGTAACTGCGACATTTTTGTGACATTTTTACAAAACTGTTATGTAACAATTACCTAACAACTGTGAGTGTTCACTGGGTGTGCACACTCAGAAAAATCTTTAATTAATGCAATCAGAGTTTAGTTAAACCAAATAATTCACTTATTATACGGTTGACCGAATTTTTGATTGATTTTCCCAAAGAATTTGTTACATGAAACTAAAGATGGTTTATGAGGATACGATTTGGTTGAAAAAAACAAATGTTACAGTTGATTTCATACCAAATTTTGGATGATTTAACAAAATAGTCAGATCAAGTAAATTTTTGTCTAGATGTATTTTAGAATCAGCTTTCATTATAAACTATATGTTATTTTGATGTTGCATCCCTGTTTATACGCGAACTGCCGGTACATTACGTGAAGTAGCAATAGGCCAGAGTTCGATGGCCCGCAGCCTTGCAAGGCCGACTGTTGCATAGGTTATTCATTAGAGAGGTAGATGTCGCACAAACTCGCGATGAAAAAAGAAATCTACTTTCTTACCTGCAAGTGCTCTGACTTACCGACAACAGCGATTATTCCTACATTATCGACCCAGCTGACTCAGAGCGGGAAATGCGATTGTGTTATGCCGATGAAGCAATCCATGTCCTAACGAGACATCGACTTTTCACTCGGAAACCTCGGTTAATAAAAATGTCTTATTCATTGGCGACGAGGTGAGAAAGAACAACATTGTCAAGTTAAATACTGCAGTCATTGCATTTATGTTCCCAGCACGATTTTACTACTCGTATGAAAGCTACAAAATGGCTCTTTCAAAATCATTTTAATTATATACAGAAACTGGTAAGGCATAAATGTTATTCGGATAAGGACGTATTTATAGATTGAAATTTAATTTTTAATCTCTTCAATTTATTTTAAGCAAGAAAATATTATTGAAATTTCTATTAAGTTAACGAGGTTTCTAGAGCTTCAGCCTTTTATAGATCGCTCGGAATTGAAAGCTGGAAATCAATCTCATATTTACGCTAACTAGAAAAAAAGGTTTTTTTTGACAAAAAATTCTTGAGATAAAATAGTGAGACATATTTTGTTGCTAAGTAAGCTATGCAGTTTGCTTACTTCCATATAAATATTAAGTGCAATATTTCAAACGTTTGATTTCACTTTGAAATTTATGTTGTTTCTGAAGATGTAATTTGAGTTTTAATAGTGAGCAAATAAAATTCACAATAAATGTCATAAATGAATCTGTTAGAGCTATTGACGTTACTAGTATCGCATTTACTTCGAATAGATCTTTCATTGCGAGATGGTATTATTTAGCACGTCCGACGTTTCTGAAATGTACGGCTGTTGTTGAAACTATTGACTTTTCATTCAGAAACTTCATTACCTAGAGGTGAATGAAAATGTTGGAGTACAGTCGTCAAAAAAAAGTAAAAACTCTCATTTTTATTGTAACGATTTTAAATATATTCAACAGTCGCGAATTAATCTGACGTAACCAGCATAAGAGAAAATGCAACACGTTTCATCCTGGAAAAATTTCAACGAATGGAGCATTAAATCAGTATCAAACTTTCAAAATCTAGGGCATATATTTATTATTTTAATATTAACCATAAACATTTTACAGAAACTTTATTTATGATTCTACATACAGCGCTGTGCAAAAATCACCCGGAGTATTTACATAAAAGCTTCTAATTTATTAAATACCTAACAATGGATTTTTTCCTTGGAATAACATGGAAAGTAACAAAATTCTGCATTTAATGTCCCCAAAACGAAGTTTTTTAGTCTAATATTAAGGCCGTATGGTAGACTCTGATGTCACTAATTATGTACGACGACTTTATAAATTAAATAATAATTTCAACAAATTTTCTGGAGAAGGCAGTAATTCGTCACATTTTTCTGTATTGCTGTCTTCTTCGAAAAATTTGTTAAAATTAATATTTTATTAATAAAGTGAACGTATATGAGTGTTGATTACAGACCTGATCACACAGCCTTTAGAAAGATATTTCCAAAAAAAAGGAAAAATTCAAAGCTTTTTTAAATTTTGAATAACTTGATTAATTAGTTGAGTTTGAAATTTTTGTCACATTTTATTAATATTTTTTAACTTTTCTCGACTCATTTCAAAATGAGATTTACGTAGAATCTCAGCAATGTAACAAGTAATTTTTTTCTTCAATGCAGCCAAAATTCAAACTCAGATCGAAAAAGTTGTAAAACTTCAAATTTGGGAAATTATTTATGAAAGAAATTTCGAAAATAATTTTACACGGAGAAACTTTTTATATCAATTTTTACTATAGTATTTTTCAATTTAAGGAAAAACGTATCACTTTGAGAATTTTTTTTAGTAAAAATACTAAACTTTATAATAATGATATGAAACTTCAGTATAGTTCATAGCAAATTTTACTATAGTTTATACTAAAGTTTCATATCATTATTATAAAGTTTAGTATTTTTACCAACAAAAATTGTCAAAGTGATACGTTTTTCCCTAAATTGAAAAATACTATAGTAAAAATTGATATAAAAAGTTTCTCCGTGTATTATATTTTTTAAGGGCATGTGATACTTAAGAAAAGTAGCAAGTTCATGTAAACACAATTCGATCCAGTTTCTACATGTTTGTGTCCAAAATAAATAAAATTTTGTTTTCAAAATTTGAGAAATGGTAGAAAAGATACCAACGGGCGTAGATAGACGACTTTTGGTTTTAATAATGGAAAAAAAATTGCCAAAATATTTTGTGAAATTGAACTTTTTTTCATTTTGGAAGCCAAATGTAGTCTATCGATATCTAAGTCCGTTTTTAACTTCTCTACAATTTCCCAAATTTTGAAAATAAAATTTTATGTACCTTGGACATAAATATATAGAAACCTAAAAAAAATAAATTTTGCTAACTTTGAAAATATCATATGCCCTTAATTTTTATTTCATACCATCAATTTTAATAATTTACAAAATCCATTTTTCAAGTATCAAGAAAAAATCTATGAAAAATTTGTTGATAGGTTGCTAATTTCAGGATTGTAAAATTAAAGAAAACTTTGAAATTTTGACTTTCTTGGCAATATTTTCCTTAATTATTAACTAAAACACTTTGTTTTGGGGTCATCAAATGCAGAATTTTGTTATCTTCCATGTTATTCTAAGGAAAAAATCCATTCTTAGTTATTTTATAAACTAGAAGCTTTTATGTGAATCGTTAAAACCAAGTGCCCAGTAACTTTGGCAAATCAGTGTAAATAAGAAATTTTTCTGAGTGAATGCTTTGAAAAATAAAGTAAAAGAAGTCAAAACAATAATCTATTCTTTAAATTAAACTCACACTTTGTCTTTTTGATCGTGTCCAAGACTTAATTTGAACAAGTATGCATAATAGAAATTGAAGAGACTTGAGAAATTAATGCAACGTGTTCGTTATAACCCGCAAAAATTAGTTTGCCAATCTGAGCTCGCGCTTAATTTAGAAAGTTCTGCGTCGACAATTTCTGGCGTTGCGTTCCACGTATGTTTTCTTTTTTTTTTTTCTTTGACAGTGACAACGCTTTTTTTCCTTTTTTACACGTATCTCCAGAATCCGGTGCGGTGCTGGGTTATACAAACTGTAAGTTGGTGAAGTTTCGAGGAGCTCGCTCGACTGGGACGTCGACTTTGCGGTGTGCCGAAGCGAAACAACGCCAGTTGCGAGACAAGACTTCCCATTGCGACATCATTGCCGACAACAATCACTTCTTACGTTAGACCGGTCTCCCAAACGAGCGTAAGAAGATAATGGTGTTCAAGGCTCGAGTACGTGTATGTACTGATGTATGTATGAGTGCAAGTTGAGTATTACTTGTCAGCACTTGACTCACACTGCCAAAAAAACCAACTTTATACTTACAGAGATAAGAAAAACAAAAATCGAGGAACTAGAAAGAACTAAGAAAAAACCTCCATATGTAAAACTGTTTCTTGTCTTGTATTTGATTTTCCTTTCCCAAGCAAAAATAAATCAGTGCACTATTAAAAATGTCCATCAGCTGTTGAAATTGAAGATATTTGATAGTCTCACTCGGAACCAAGTCAACTGGGAATGTGGATCGAAACGGAGAGTTAAATGGTTAAGTAAGAGCACATAAATCATAAATATAGTTCAACGATGAAATTCTAGATCTCGAAGTCTCAAGAAGGATGAATACCTTTGCCATGAAGCAGGGAAGCACCGATCGTGATTCTTCAAGCGAGAGGGGGTTCCAGTTTCACAATGGAAGTATCGATACCAACCACTTTGCCTTTATTATGAACAAGTAACTCGGGCAGTTGCGGACTAGACTTGAGTCTGTTCTCGTTTCGAAATTGATTGACTGATAATTCGCGAATGAGCTGGCATGCTTTCAAAATAACAAACAAATCTTCAAGTTTCTAAAATTTTGTAACAATAATAAATTAACAGGAATAATGGAAATTTGATGAGAATTTGTGGTGTCACCCATTTAAAGCAAAATTGATAAAAATAGTATTCGCGTATTGCTTTTTTCAAACGAGTATTATTGACAGCAAAGGATTCGTGATGCTGTGGATGAAATAAAAACTGCATCAAACGAACCTCAGGGTCGGTGAGTGTAGCGCGAAACGCACAGTGCTAATGTAGGTCAGGATGGAAAGTACAACTTGGCGAGTTTGTCCGTGTTTGGTAGTTAAGGACGAGTCATTATTGTTGTTTAATCTTTCTCCTCTCTTTTCATACATACTACAAATAAATATCGCTGGTAATATATTATATATATAAGTTTCTGTCGTTTTATTCTCACCTCGTAAAAGGTTGTCCTGCTGCTATAAATGGTTACCAATGAGCTACCGCCTGGTCGATGCTCTGACGATAAAAGTTCTTAAAGCAAAGATCCTTACGTGATGGGATCATGTGAGGTCAAGATTGCGTAAAGAATCGAATTTCGGGGAGCGTCAGGTTTTATGTCAACCAAGCGAGATCGATCAGCATGTTCTCTCTTTTCTGAAACAAAATTTAGTTTTTATGACTGAGTTGGTAGCTCTGTAAGTTTATAAGATTTATATCTCTAGCAGAACATTTTCAAAAGAATTCAAAGCACTTGGTACTGATTATCGTGCAATAAAATTTATTGATAGATCTAAATTCAAACATCTGAATAAGAAATTTATACTTCTCAGTTATTTAAATTAAAAATAGTTACACTGAGACTAAAGTTTTAGAAAAAGACTCGACTTTAAGCGTTTTCAAAATAAAAGTATGTCATTTTTGTGATAGAAGATAACAACTTACAATTTGGAGAATATTTGCGTGTGATACTTAGGAAGTTAGAAAATTTTATCGATTTTAAGCCCAAGAAAGTTTTGTTAATTCAAAAAAAATTTCTTTGATCTAAATACATAGATTTGTTTACATTTAAGAAATTTTTTTTAAATCAACAAAACTTTCATCAATTCAAAGAACATTTTTTTTTGACCGTGTATCAAAGAAATGTTTCTTTGATTCAAATAAACTGTTTTCTGGGTGTACATGTTTGTTTCCAAAATAAATAGAATGCTGATTTCAAAATTTAAGAAATGATAGAGAATGTACAATTGGACATAGACGACTTTAGTTGAAAATAACAAAATTTGTTCTACAGAAAGTGTTTTTTACAGTAAATATAAAGATCTGTTTCAATTAGAACTCAGAATCAGAAAATATCTTCCGAATTTTGGTTCCCGATTAAACTAAATCTTTGTATTTTCTGTAATAAACACATTCTGTAGAAAAAATGTTGTGTATAAATGAAACCGACTCAAAAAGTTCAATTTCAGCAAAATCTATGGAGAACATTTTTTTAATGTCAAAACCAAAAGTAGTCTATCTACGTCCCTTTTCATCTTCTCTACCAATTTCCAAAGATTGAAAACAAAATTTAATGTATTTTGGACACAAACATGTAGAAACTGGACCAAGGTGTTCACAAAACTTTCTTTTTTTCTCTAGTATCACATGCCCTTAATCTCTGACTCTTAATAATTACATTCTATTCGATAATAAATTTTAGCACTTTTACGAAAATATAAAACGTCCCCATATGAAAATATTATAAAGAATGAATTGTTTAATATTCTTTGATTGTTAATAACACTTTGTCATTATTTTATTGTTCCAGGTAAGTTGAGATAGCAGTCAACCATTTTCGGTATATGAATTAATGGCTATATGTCTAGGAGAACATCTAAAAATGTGAGGTAAGCTAATATTTAAAAAGAAGTAATTGTATGGCCGAATTTATGCAATATTAATACCAAAATGGAAGTTAGGCACACGGTTAGTACAGTGTGAACCAAATGGTTGCTCATTACAATATACCAATGCATACTAATAGGATTTTATAGCTTATCGCTTGATAAGCTTGCTTCTATGATACAGCTGGATATCAAAGAAACGTTTCGATCATTATCCCTAGTCATGAGGTTGTATCAGTATGCAATCGTGTCCCGAGGTCTCGATCAGCAACTCATAGACACAAGATTAACGCCCATCAATCGGTTTCTGACCATGTACATTAAATCATTATGTATTTTGCTATGGAAAAACTTGCAACAATCTTGTCGATAAAATCTAGTCTCATGCTCGAACAGTGCACCGAACAAAATATTTTTCTCAGATTAATCGTTTAAATCGAGCAATTTAGCCGAGGAGCAGATTTATTGAAAGTAATGTATGTTTAACTGTTCAAACTCCATAAATCCGTGCTTTTATATTAGAGAAAGGAACTCAAACAATGCGAAACAGAAATAAATGAAATTAAAAGAGATTTAAATAATCGGCTTGCAAATGTCCAAATAATGTTGCAAATCAAGATCCAACAAAATAACTTCTATATCAAATGTAACTTGAAAATACTTTCATTACTGAGAAGTAATTGGGCGTCTGCATTAACGGAACTTTCATCGTAAGAAAGCAGTTCCGCAAAAATTATTATAAAAGAGACCAGGTGCTAGTAAATGGTAAAGACAAGTCAGATATGTAATATATGCCTAAGGCCTCAAATGGGAAAGTTACCAAAAGCGCCATTTTTATTTAATAGACCAAAAAGTACAACAGGGATACAAGTTTTACGCGTGTCAAGTAATAATAGCAGTATTGTTCAAAGATGTTTTATGAGTAGATCAAAGTGAAAAGAAATGTAGTAAACTCTCCCGTTATTTTTTTTTGGACTTTTGCTGAACGTAATCTTATCAACTCTCACTCACATCGTTTGCATATTCGACATATTAGTTATGTCGCACTGATTATCCCCAAGCATGGCCCGTAGCTATACGCGGTGGTTCGTAAAATCGTAAGAGGGGCCATTTGTCAACTTATAGCTGATACTTTCTATGCCTGCGGCATCCAAAGATCGTTTCCGGTCCTACATCAAGAGGGGCCAATTTTTTGATCAACTATTGGACCGCGTGGGCTTACGCAACTTGCAAAAACAAATGGGTTCTCAGGTACCTTTTTACATTCTCATCATGGATGAGAAGGTATTGGTTTTATGTGAAAGATGACTTTCGAAATTTTCATCAAATCTTTACGTTTTGAGACCCCCTGAGTCAGAAAAAATGGTTTTTACGAAAGTGTCTGTCTGTCTGTAGTAGGTCGTGTGCGGCACAACTCTCGATAGAATTATCAGATTGAATTGAGCTTTGGTACACTTTATCGGAGCCGAAAAAGTAAGGACAAGTTCGTTAACCAGCCACATCCAATCAAAATTGAGGGATGGAGCACTACTTTTGTGTTTTTGAAAATAATTTTTTGAAAAAATCAAAAATTTCAATACTGGTTTTTGGTAGTGCTCATAAATCTTTACAAATTATCCTGATAATATTTTTTGATTAAATCAAAATTAGAAATGTTACAGCATATTCAAATTCGAAAAAAGTCAATATTAAAATTCCATTTTCCAGTTAAATTACACGAGATACGAAAAAACGTTATGATACAATATTATTTTCTACATAAAGTCCTACAAATTTGAATTGTAACATTTTTTCATAAGATGCATATTTTTCTTTTTAATTAAAAAAAAAAACTATTGAAAATCCAAAATTCAATTTTTTAACAATAATATGTGAAATACGAAAAAAATGTAAGAATACAAGGTTGTTCGTTTCAAAAATATCTACAAATTTTGTCTGACGCAGTTTCTGGTAAAACATATATTTTTCGTTTCAATTCCAAAAAATACGATTAAAATTCAAAAATTCCATTTTTTAGACAAAATATGTGAGATACAAAAAAAACGTTTATATGGAAAATTGTTTGCCTAAATGAGGTTTACAAATTCTCATTAAGACATTTCGGGACAGTATGTATATTTTATGTTTTGATTTTTAATATTAAAAAAATTCGATTTTTTTCACCAAAATATGTGAGATACGAAATAAGCGTTGTTCTGCAAAATCGTTTCCTTAAATAAAGTCTACGATTGTTTTTCCTTTTTGAGATATTTGGAAGAAAATAAATAAATTATTTTAATCATGTAATTTATTAAAAAGTTACTGAAATGTATACAGAAAATTGAGCGCGAAGCGCGAGCGTCATGATGAGAATGTGTTCCTTAAGGCTGATAGAGCCTTAAGTAAATTGAATCTCCTGTTTCACTTAAATTTAAAAAGAAATAGAGTGACTTTGAGAAAATGTGTAATTCACATCATCTGTAATATTGTTATAAAATTTGTTTGGGCTTCAGTATCAAATTATAAGAAATAAACTTAAATGTATGCGAAGAGCATAAGACCGAGCGCGAAGCGCGAGGTCCAGAAAGAACGGAGCGCGAAGCGCGACGTTCAAAAATTCCGGAGCGCGCCCTAGGCGCGCTCAAACTTGCGAGCGAAGCGCGCGATGAGAATGTGCCCGCGAAGCGGACAGATTTTTTAGTTTATTTTTTCCGCCAAGTCCTTCGGCCTTTTTGCATATCTATAGCTTCTCACTTTGTTCTCTTCTACTTCTACTCGGATCCTTCGGCACACAAGTAGATTGTAGACTCTTTTATGCATCAAAAGTTAAGAGGCTATGACATCCATATTCATACCAAGCCACTATGCTCCTCAATCAGTTTTGCTTCACTGTCTTTGCTCGGTTAGAATGCGAAAACTTTAAGAGCCTTCATTGCTCAAAAAATTTCCAAGCTTGCAAAAATTCTAGGCAATAAGCAAACTTGAGCCCAGGTGGAAATTTACTACTGGCGTGGTACTATGTTAGTACCGCCGTCGGATTTCTGGTACTGGCACAGTACTGGCTAGAACCCTAATGATAACTCGGCTGGGAGTTGGCAGTCACTACTGGGCTGGTACTTGAAAGCATTACTGGTCCAATACTATCAGCCGGTACTGGTAATAGTAACCAGTACTGCGCCCGCAGTAAACCAGTAGAGTGCCAATTGTCAATGATAACCCTACTTCAGAGTTTCACCAATACTGCCAAAGAATACCGCGCTAGTACGGCGCCAGTAGTAAGCCAGTACTATGCCAATGTTTGGCACAGTATTGACAAGCAGTACTGGCGTTACTTCTCGATTACAACTGACACAGTACTGCGCCAGTTGTAAATACTATCTGGCCTCCGACTTTTCCACCTGGGAAGTTGTGGATAACCAGTACTCATGGTTCAGTAATATTTATTTATAAAAATATTGGTATACGTAAATTTGCATTGATATAAGACTAATTAGTATTCTTCTGGGATCATGACTGAAAGTATCAGTAGTTTAATAAAATTCCAGAGAAAGAGTTGTTTGAGCGATTAGAAAAGACATTTTCCATTGCATCAATAAGACTTTTATCACTTTTATCAATATCTCGAAATGAAAATATTTGTGTAATAAATTTTTTCTAGATTCGTAACAATCGACATCTTCTCAGCTGCACGCATAAAAATTATTCAAAAATATGCACAAAAAAAAAGAATTCAGACTTTGATTCCAAGTAAGTTAAGTAGAGATAAGTAGCTAAACATGTTCTTCCCTTCTTTTGAAGCTTCTTTGGTTTGGCATACTTCCCAGATAAAGAAAAAATAGTTATCAGTGGTTCAACTTTTACTGTATTTCAGAATACTTCCAGAATCATTACAGGGTTTTCATTATTTACATAGTAATTTTTTAAAAACGTCTTAAACTTTGACTATGTGGTTTTCTTCTCTTATTGTGATATTCTACCATTCATTATTCAAATGTAAACTGTTTTTTTTTTACACAATTTCTTAATTTTCAGTTACAAAGTGTTGAATATTGTTGTATCATAACCCTCTGTTTAATATTAAATATTTGAAAAACAGTACATGGAGAAACCCAAGTTTACAATTTTTACTACAGATTATATCGAACATCACTATAACCTATACTGAAGTTTCATATCATTTTTCAGATCTTTAGTATTTTGACTGCGAAAAATTCCCAGTGCACTGAGAATAATTACCATTGCACCTCGATCTTCCCTAGATTCCTAATATTTTTTAGAATTATCATTGTTAAAAAAAAAACATATATTGCTATACAAAGTTTCTCCGTGTATCCGGAAATTCTGAAACTTGTAACAGGAATAATTTTACGATTTGAATTACAGAAGTTTTATGCAATTACACCTAACTGAAAATTTTGTAACAGTTTCATAATTTAATGATAAATTTTATAAACATTCTGTTAGTTTGATAGTTTATAGATACATTTTATGAAAATTCAGTTGAGTTGCACAAGATTAAGAAATATTCCAGAAAATTGAGTATATTTTTCGCAATTTTAAATTACCTTCACTCAAAAACATTATAAATTTCGTCAAAGTTTACGTTACCTTTGTAAAAGAAGAATTTTGTAAATTTCCGAAAATTTCTAACAGTGATAGAGTAAATACTAAAAGAGATGATTATGATCACAGGCAAAAAATGTCTAGAGATGTAAAAAGCAAGTAAACGAGACGAACAATTAAATTTGAAGACTTTGTCTTGCTCGAATTAACATAAGGCTTTCCTAAGAGAGGAAACATTCTCCTGCGGATAAGTACAACACGTGCATCCGCAGATTGCATTGAGTTCCATTATGGTTACACTACAAAACCACCAACCATTCGACAATACTATCAGACCTGTGAGTTCTTCTATGTGATAGGCTAGAATGAGTTTGTGAGTGCAAGATACATGGAGGGTAAGCAAGTTTCTGTAGGTACGTGCATAAACAGAAAATACCACAATAGGAGTGTGAGTGGTACCTGCATATGCATACATAGTCTACGTGTTGGTAGGAAAACTTCTTGTACAAGTTACCCAACTGTCTCTACACAGAGTAAGATAGATGCAGCGTTTCCGGCGTGAACAATCATTTCAACCGACTTGCTAAAATATTCTAGTCACAACAGAACTTCGCCTAATTCGGATATTGTCTTTTCAACATTTTATATCAAACCAAAAAATATCTATAAATACATTTATGGATTCAAAAATACAAAAGATAAAGTGTTATAAATCTTCTCATTTCAAAGAAACAATTAAGAAATAAAAAAAATGTCACTCACGGAGAAAAAAAATTGTTGTATTAACCAACCAGATTGTTGATACAGAACTGTCAAAACTTTTTTGCTTTCCCAACAAATTTTCAGCTTTTTGCTTGACAAAAATTTTTGTAAGGAAAACTAAAATTTTGTTGAGACGGTAAAAAAATGTTTGTCAGTTCTATATTTTTCTCCGTGCTGATTAAAATACATTAGAACAATATTTTTGGATAAAATTCTGTTACTTTAATCAAATAAGCTCCCAGTTAATTAGAATTTATACAGTGAAAAATAAATCCATCATTAGGTTCAACAAAGTAATGGTTTTTGTGAGCAAACAATTATGTCATTATCCAGAAAGTCTGCTTCAGAATGCTTAAATATTTGTATTTTGTACAGAATTAAGATAGAGACTTTTCTGTTCGCGTCTTATCTCGTCAATGTATTTTTGCAGTCGCGACTCGCCAAGCATTTTACTAACTATGATACGACGAGGAAATGCAGTGTAATTTCTCGTGGTCCACAACTGGGTTAGTTACAATAGCGACGATTAGATAGCACCGATTCATCTTAGATAAAGCATCGCTGATGTTGTTAAGAGTATTACTCCAAGTTTCACGAATTTCTTTGTCATTTATCCAATCGTAGTTCACGCTTTATTAAATAAAAATAATAATCCAAATATTTAAAGGTATACAAAAAATGGCCTGGATATTGTTACTCTATATGTGACTCTTAATTAGCACATGAAATATTAAAGAAAATATATTACTGTATAATTGAATTAAGTTAATCAGAGATTCCGATGCTACTAATAATAATTAGTTCAATAATCAATTGTTGAATCAAGAAAGGAATATGAGTACCAAACGAAAGGTGGATGCGGTTTAGGAAGAAACTGTCGTCAACGGAGTAGCAGGGTAGTGGAGACCTAGATTTCATTTTCGATGATGAGTTTGGCCTGAGTCCAGCTCAACTAAATATACTCTCTCCTCTCATTTAAATCGTACCACTCTGCCACGGACAGACATTCGGAGACGCAGGTACTCAAAGGTACACCTTACCCAAGCTAGAGACCTAGACCGATGAACGATGTATTTTCGTTTCATTGCTTGCCGACTTTCTCACTAACCGCGTTACATCACACACGTACTTGCGAATCTGCAAAATCTACAGGTTCGACATGCAATTGAGAGGGAAACTGTAAAAGTAACAGTTTACTGAGTCTATATTTCATATCGTTACGCACATATTATTAATGATTGAATCATCTACTAGTGTATGCTATGTATTTATTATATTTCTGTATCATAACCCTCTGTTGAATAATTAATATTTGAAAAACATTAGTACAGGGAAAAACCCAAGTTTACACTTTTTGCTAAACTACATTTCAATTTAGGGAAATTCTCCGCAGCGGAATACCGAACTTCAGATAAATTATATTATAATTTACTATAGATTGTATAAAATTTTACTATCAGGGAAAAAAATGGATGTTCAGGGTCAATATCTAGATATTCAACTATGTGACAAGCTTCTTACATATTCGGTTTTAATTTCTAAATATTCAGCTGTAATATTTAAGATATTCATATTAACCTATTTCAATATTTTAGATAGTAAAGCTGAATGTTCAGATATATTACAACTGAATATATAAGATGCTTGTCACATAATTGAATATCCATTTTTCTCCGCATACTCTCTAAATCTGAATTAGTGAGAAGTCAGTCACTAATTTGCTTTAGTGAAAATTCCTTCTAATTATTAGTCATTTTTCACTATTTCTTTTAGTGATTTTCAATTTTTCACTAAAGTTCTAGTGAAAAATGATTAATGATTAGTAGGAATTTTCACTAAAGCAAATTAGTGACTGACTTCTCACTAATTCAGATTTAGAGAGTTACCTATACGAAAGTTTCATATAATTTTTCGAATCTTTAGTATTTTGACTGCTAAAAATTACCAGTCCGCCAGGAATAATTACCATTGCACCTTCGATTTTCGCCCAGAATAAATGCACATACCACTGGAGACAGCAGCTGTATCTCGTTAAGTCATACCGCGAGCGTGATATGATTTCTTTACTGGTTTATCCATCGTGTGCAGCTTGTGCATCGTGTGCGGTCTGTAACCTGATTTTGCCCAAATAAAAGCCTCGATTGATATGCTACCTGCTGGATGATAATTTACCTGGGGTGAAAATGACAGGTGCTGAACATAATTCACGCTCCCAAAATAAATAAAATTAAATGCATAATATTCTTTTAAGATTTCTGCACCGAGATTCAACTGCATTTGGAAGCAACATCGACTTTCCAAGAGTGCTGATGCTTTTTATTGAATTAAATTTCTGTCCTGCGATGCGTAAATCATTAACGGAAATTCCTGTACATATATTCGTGTGTATATATATTTTTGTGATTAACGAACAAAATAGCTACAAGCGTATATGAAAATTTACCATTCTCATTGTGATACATCCTGCAAGATTTAAGAGGTTTGCTTACTTGTGAAAATGCATCAGAAACCCTGCAAGTTTGCAAGTCAACAGAACTGGCTATGTATCTGAGAGAATTAGAGAAAATCCGATTAAAAGACATCGGCCCTTTGAAATGGTTTGAAGATAGAGTTATCAGAGTTGCTTGTAAATTGCTCTGTCAGAAACCTACGAGCAGAACTCAAATTCTAGGATGCGACTCTTCAAGTGTCTAGTTTTACAGTTGTCCTTTAACGAAACCAATACTGAATGGGCGAGTTGCTGAACTCGTCCATAGTAATTTAATTTACGACACGAACCGCTGACTAGCCGCTATAGTTATAAGTTCGAACGCAAGAAGCTTACCAAACAAACTTTGACAGGAAAGTCTATGCAACTGGTTCAGCGGCATCATCAGCAATGCAGGAAATGCTGTGACCTCTCTTGCTTTGCAGGTAATAGAGACCTCCCGCTACTTCTGTTTGCCTCCTGAAAAGAACCTTAAAGGATTTCCGGGGATAAATCAGAGAGAATGAAAATCCTATAACCAAAACGGTAGGAAGTGCTACCAAGTTTGCACAAATATGACAATAGAATCCGTCAAACCCGTTCTTCTGATCAATCGACTGTATATTTCCCAAGGATCGCAGCGAAAGTCGGTCGTATATCAAAAACAAAAAAGGAGAACTTTCAAATTTTAGTTGTAAAATCATGCATTCAACAGTTTTAAAAGAGTGTGTTCAATCTGCTCTCTAAATCTAAATCGGTCGAATTTTCACTGATTGAATCAGTAATTTGCCTTTTCACTTATTCATCAGTGAAAAAATATTTTTCACTGACAAATCAGTTAATTTTCACTGATTGAATCAGTGAAAATAGAAGTTTTCACTGTTAAATCAGTTGATTACCACTGAAGTAATCAGTTAAATTCGACTGATTTACAGTAACCTCTTTTTAGCTATTTAAATCAGTCAAATTTCACTGATAATCAGTAGATTTTGACTGATTCAGATTTAGAGAGTGAGCATTGATTCAAGAAAACGGAATATTGGTCAAATTAAACTTTCTTTATTAATCCAAATATAAATTAATATTTCTTTATTATATATGGGCTTTATATTCACTTTTCAATAAAAAAAAATAAAAGACAACATTTTTGTAACACAACACTGGGAATTTCATAATATTATCTAAGGGTACTATATTTTGCAATTGGACAGGAGAAAACTATTGTCTTGCAATATTTATTTATGAATAACAAATAGTAATTGTGCAAAAGAAAATGTCCAAAAGGATTTAATTTGAATTTAAAAACATCAGAAGATCGGTTGACAAACATTTTATAATTATAAAATGAAAATAAAATTATGAAAGGAAATTAATGGATTAGGCAATTATAATTACGAAAAATGTAATGAATCTGACGATATGCGATTAAAAATTAGTTAATAATATTATCCTCTCGCGTGAATAATCATTAGAATAAATTCTTTTAAATAACCGCAATTATAACAGTTTCCTTATGTGACGTCATTCGACACATGTAAGCAATTTCACATTGGGCATATTTTAATTTTATATTTAACCATCACGGTCGACCGTAACGATTTGTAATTTTCTACTAAAAGTTAGCAATTAAGTATTTGTTTCTTGAGCACAATCGAAGAAACTTGAACGAGAACCATGAGAAGGTATTTATAAACTTTTCCAAAACATTTAATTATATTTAATTTCATTTACGGTCGTTTTTTAATTTTGTACGCACACCATTTTTTTTGAATTATGATTTCTCTCATAACAAAATGCGTACAATGATTAAGATTGACCCTCACCCTCTATTATTACTTAAATTTCGAGTTTCAATGATATATACTTTTAAGGCCTATAACTTTGTTTTTTATTCAACGAAATGGAGATTCTGATAAATAAACATGATTCTGCTTTAATCATCTTAAAAAAAATATTTGATTTTATAACCATATCTTATTTCATCATAGAGTTTATGCATAAAAAGCATTTGAAAATGTGCTCTCTAAATCTGAATCAGTCAAATTTTCACTGATTGAATCAGTGATTTGCCTTTTCACTGATTCATCAGTCAAAAAATATTTTTCACTGTTAAATCAGTTAATTTTCACTGAAATAATCAGTGTAATTTGACTGATTTACAGTAACCTCTTTTTAGCTATTTGAATCAGTCAAATTTCACTGATAATCAGTAGATTTTTACTGATTCAAATTTAGAGAGTGGGTCAGAACATGTTGATTTAATTAAAAATCGAACATTCAAACTTAAATTACTTTCGATCCAGAGAATAGATCTATTAAAAACCATTTGTGCAGTCTACTTTACACCATAATATATACCTTGAAACCAAAATCAATTTGACATTTATTAAAATTACCTAGATATCTTTAAGGGACATAATAGTGAAAGGTTCCTGAGATATGCCCATATACATACATATTATTAATCTTTAAGTGCCGTCGCGTGACATCACAGATCACGTGCTTATGTATACTCATATAACAAAATTGGTGCGTCGGTACTTAAAGATAAAATCCGTTCAAAAAATGAAAATTCATTTGTTTGTCAATAAACTCTTGTCATAAAAATAGTCTAGAAATAAGTTATACGTATGGCCAAGACAAGGTATTTAAAAAAAGAAAATAATGGGCTTAATAACAGAAGATAAATATCTAATCAATCTTAGATTTGATGTATGTAATTATTCATTTGTATGTATATTGTACTAAAATATCAAAACTGTAGTACAAATAATATGAAGGTATCAAAAACAACGTGTGTTGCTAATGAATTACGGAATCATTATATATTCTCGTACACTCAGAAAATAGATTTAATTGAATCACAGACAATTTTTTGGTCGAGAGACTTTTTTTGATTCATTTAAATCAAATTAAATTTGTTTGATTCAAGAAAAGTATTTTTGAACCGAAAAAAAATTTGTTCAAACTAAATAAATTTCTGACTTAAGGCCATGGATCAACTAGATCACGTGACCAAATTCCTCTAAAAGTTCGTGTAAGATAACTTTCTTATTTTACAAAATGTCTTACTGGAAACTTGGAAAATACAACAGAAAGTGATAAAGAACGTCTGTCAACTTCGTTTGAGTGAAAATTTTGCAAAAAATTTTAGTCAACTATAATTGTCGATAAGTTTTCGAATTTTTTTCAAAATTTTCACTAAAATGAAGTGAACAGATGTGCTTTGTTGTTTTTTGTCACTTTTCCCAAATTTTCAAAAAGATACTTTGTAAATTAAAAAAGTTATTTTACATAAACAAAAAAAAATATTTATTTGGCCCAAAGATATTTTGTTTGAATTAAACGAATGTTATTTAATTCAAATAAATTTTTCGTTTGAATCACAAAAGCCTTCCAAATAAACTATTTTCTTTCATTCAATCAAATCTTTTTTCTGAGTGTATGAATACCAGGAGGCTTATTTTTCATATTTGTATGATGTAACCACAAAGAGGAAATGAGAGAGTGTTATTAAATCTTTGAGATAATGAGTTTCCAGAGAAAAATCATAAATCCTGTAAGAAAGTTCTAACTGCAATTTCCATACAGAAGACATCGTTTGATGGGGTTAGAAGGCGTGAACCTTGCACAATGCCACTGAAGCGTGATGTAGAGTATAGAGTTATAAACGATGCGATACTGTGCATCGAGAACAATGTCCTTATATATGCTACCTAAGTCTTACAAAAATAGATCCGCACGGTCATTTTATGTTACTTACTTAACTTGGCCCATGTACAGCTATAAGTATCGTAACCGTATTTCCATGCTAGCAGCGCAACTATATAATAGGAATACGCATTGTGAAGCGTAATTTTGTTGCTATACCTGAGCTGAACCATTATGTGTATGTCATGCATGTGCATTGAATAAATTACAGTTTTAACTAGCAGTTTGTTGGTAAAGGCAAACAATCATAAAATGTGAGAAATTTACCTTGTCGAGAAAAGTCACTTGCAATATTGCAACTATGATTTCAAAATGCATCGAATAATTAAGAAAACGAAAAAACATATAGTGATTAAGTTTTATCAGTTGCGTAAGGATTTCAGATAATTAAAGATTTAAGTACTCGCTACAGTTGTAAAAATGTCATTGTAGAAGAGAAAACTTACGTAAAAAATTTGCAACACTTGAATTCAGAAATGAAATTTTCGTTTTCATATGCGTTCTGACAAACATGTTTTCTAGAGAGTATAAAACATTATTTGACAATTCCACGGACGAAAATTCTCTCTCATGCAACTGTAAGAAACCTGGCCAGGCCTGAGAAATGAGAGTTGCTTTCACAGGTTGCGCAATCGTCAGCGCAACAGTTGATTTTTGGTGACGAGAATTTAAATTGGATCTCGAGCCACATGACTAACAGTACTTTCAAGTATATTACCGTTCGAAAAGCCAAATCGTATAAACCGTAGGGAATACAAAAATTCGTATACCACACACTCTGTGAATTGAAAATTTCCAATGTATTTACAGTTTTGAACGTTCATTGAACGATGAAAAATATTTTTTTTTGGAGAATTAAATGATTAGTTTCATCTCCATTAAATTAAAAAATAGGGTGTATTTAGTAACATATTGTATATTTGGAAGGCTCTGAATATAGACAAAATGTATTTTTAAAAAAAAAAAAAAGAATTTTGTCATCGTTCAATGAACGTTCAAAACTGTAAGTACATTTTTTTAATATTGTTTTGTGGGAAAAAATTAGAACCTTGTTATTCTCTTATTCCAGCTGTTTCAAAAGAATATTGTTGTTTAAAAGGAAAAATCCGTGCCTACTATAAAAAAGTAAACATACATAAAAAACAACTAAAGACACTAAAATAAATAACAAGCAAAGAACTAAAAATCCAAATATCGTAACTAAAGAACTAAGAATAACTTTCTGGGTATTTGTGCACAAACAGCAATTTAAAAGTTGCTGACTTGTCTTTGCTCTTTTCAGCTACTATTTCATACATGATTCACTTTTTCAACGCGATTGAACGCGTAATCGAGAATTTTATCGGTGCGTTGACCCGAGGTGTGCAGCTGACGTTTATTTCTCAGCATGTGTCGTTTTGCGCCTCCCTACACTAGATTAAAATCTTCAAACGTCATCGGGGGTCATCGACTATATCGCTCTCTACACTTATAAATTTTTCTCATTTTTGTGCAAGTTTCACGCCAATTCTTTAAAAATTTGTGTGTAACCTAATTTTACATTAAACTGTAAGTAATAGTAAATGTGAACATTCTAATTATAATGCCTATTCAATTATCATTAAAGAAAAACACTTGTAAACTCTATCTTTCAGGTGCAAAATAAATTTTGAATGTTGTCCTTACAGTTTTAAACATTCATTGAAAGATGAAAAATATTTTTTTTTGAAAAGTTAATGATTGGTTTTTTTAAATTAAAAAGTAATAAATAATAATAAATAAATAAAGTATCAAAAAATTAAATAATATATTTGAAATGCTCTAAATATAGGCATAATAATTGATTTTTTTTTAAAGATCACATTTTTTTATCGTTCAGTCAACGTTCAAAACTGTAAATACATTTACGAATGAATAAATTAAATGATAAATTAGTGTAAGACTTGAGAAATTCATTTTGGATAATTCACAGATCTACTAAAAGCAACGGTTTTTAATAAAAGTGTGCAGCTGCTGATTCATTATTAATCAAACACTTTAAAATTCGTACGTTGACTTTGACGGAAGAGGCTTGTTTTTAAATTCAAGTGGCAACGACCTGCACAAACCGTTTTAGCGTTTCGTTGGACCATGCCTGCCTTTTTTTGTCTCGGTAAAATCTCATTCTACAACGACCTTGACAATCTTACAAATCTTTCCTTACATTATTCACGTATACATTTGTAAATTTGATTCAAAAGTCAGACTGAGATTTGATCTATGCAGATAAGTTCCTACTACGGACTGTGACTACGATTAGTTGGAAAAAGTAACTGTAACTTGGGTGAATGACCTGGGCTGCCGAAATCCTACAGCCCGATAAAGTAAAAAATGCCTGATGACGCTTATCGACTACGGATGAGCTTCAAGACAAAGTAAAACTTGTACCAGTTTTTTCCATTAAAAGGCCCGTCAACTTTAATAGCCTCTTCTGAAAAGTGCACCTCAAACACATTTAATGAGTTTCAATATTTAAATCTAATTATCAATTGGACGTGACATAATGCCAAGGAAATTATCCACACACATCAGTTAAGATTAATTATCCATTTTCCAAATGCCTAAAATTACAATGAAAACATTTCTGATTCATCGAAAACTATCTTCTAAAAATAGAAAGAAGTCAAAGTAAAACTTTTATTTTATTCTATTTGTTTTACATAAAGCCAATATAATTAATATAAATTATACAACTCTAAATTCATTATGATGTATGTTTATTAATTATTAGGGATTCAAAAGGCATATTGTTTTAAATTTAGCTATCCTCATTCCCGTTTCGTACACGGGACGGTTAGCCAGTAAAGGTGGGTCATTGACATCGTACAGTCACAGATAACTGTAATCTGTCGAAAAGCACCGGTAACAGGACCCATGCTTCTTAGAACGGAAAACGGTGCCTAGTGAAATAACACTGTGCCCACGTAACACCTTTACTTTCTTCACTATACTTATAAGAAAATAGGAAAAATTTATTAATTTTATCCAAGTTTATATTCATTCATAGACAAAAATATTTTTTATTAAAAATATACTTAGAGAAACACAAGATTTTCCATTAATAATTTAAAACTTAATGACAATAAATCGTCACAATTTATCACAAAAAAAAAAGAATGTTAAATTGTACAGCTATAGTTTTAGTCTATGGACAAAAAACAACATATTGTTTTGTCCGTGACATTTTTAAAACTATTAAAGTTGAAGATCGTATCCTTTAAATATGGTCATTATCAAAATTATAAAAAAGTATTGAAGGTGGGAAGTGGTAGATTTTTCACCCGCTTGAAATATATTGATACTCGATACGTGGGTCTGTCTTTATATTATCCTTTTTTATGATTTGTCATGCGAAAAGGTGCTCGGTTCAAACAAGTATCTGTTGCGCTTTCATATGTTAAAAAGGAAGTGCACCCTCTCTGGTATATAATATCTTTTTCATTCGACGCCTTATTGTTATTATAAAAAACTCTCCCCCTTCTCTTCGATCAATTCTCACCGCCTCCTACGCAAGCAATACCTTTCGATCTGAGAAGCAAATTAGAAAAGAATCCTAACGGTACGGATATCGAGTATCTGCCATTTTTACCGCTAGGTACTACTTTTATTCATTATCCTTAATTTTTTTAAGGGCTCTACTGACATTGTCGATAGTAGGACAGGCAGCGTTGGGCATTGTCGACGATCTCAAATCATCCCGCATTGTAAAGACCTTTTTATGCGAAGCAGGTAGATACTTCGGGGAGGCATACTGAATACCTTTAGTTATCGATCCTCTTTATAGAATCTAGAATCCAGACTATAACTTGATGCGTGGCGAAATTTCAGAAACTCCTATCACGAAACGTGCCTAAATTCCACAAGCGCAGTTGATAAGAATCGTCAAAAAGACTTTTTTGATACAAAAATTCTATAGAAATCTTCTCAACATCTTATTTATATAATCAAATTGAAAAGGAACACCACACATTAATATACAATCGTATAATGAATTAAACTCTATAAATATTGAAATGCTTTAGGCTTGTGATCAACCAGATCACGTGACCAAATTCATGTAAAAGATCGTGCAAGATAACTTTTCATTTAAAAAAATTGTTTGCTCGAATTTTGGGAAATACAACAGAAAACGATAAAGAACGTCTGTCAATTTCGTTTGAGTGAAAATTTTGCAAAAAATTTTACAGTTAACTTTAAGATAGATGACCCAGTAATCGTCAGTGTACAACTGATCGTCATTTTACTCTTGAAATTTGACAAAGTACTAAAAAACAATTTCAATTGAAATATTTTGCAACTACTGATAATATGACTTAGTAACATGGATTATAAACAATTTTCAAAATCAATGATAATCCAATAAAATGTAAGATTATTTGTGTGCCGATTACTACAACTGAGATACCGATTACTGGGGCATTTACCTTAATTGTCGATATGTTTTGGAATTTTTTTCAACATTTTTACTAAAAATAAGTCAACAGACGTGCTTTATTGTCTTTTGTTACGTTTCCTAAATTTTCAGAAAGATACTTTCTAAATTAAAAAAGTTATAATTTAGTCACGTGCTCCGATTGATCTATGACATTAAAAGATATTACATGTTTAGAATTATCGAATATTCACTAAAGTCAAGTAATTTTTAGAAAAATTATATGTGCCTTATGCTTCTGTGTTGGTTAATATTACAGCCGTAGAGTTAAAAGCAAGAAGAAAATTCATGGAGATCCTGTGGAAAGTCGAAAATGGGTGTCCATAAAATGCCTGGAAGGAATTATCCTCTCATTGAATAAGTTCAGGCATGTTGCCAAGAGCCAACAAGACTCGTGAGAAGACAGGACCACTGTCATAAAACCGACAATGTGGCCTGTACATTCGTAATGTTCGTCATTTGCTGCAACTGCTTGCTACCCTACGAATATACCTGGCTTAACCCTCGCGAAAATCAAAGCCTCTGTTCTCACCTTCATTTTACGCTGAAAGAGACATTTGCTTTAACAAACGTTCAATATGTGCAGCAAATCAATATACACGACATGTCTGACACATGCGTCTCTGATAGAATAGGATTTATTTGTTAATTTCCAATTTTAATAAGCTCGACGAGATATTCTTATACACTGAGAAAAAAATGTATCCAACAAAACTTTTTTTGTTGTCCTGACAAAATATTTTGTTGTCGCAACAAAACATTTTGTTTAAGTAACAAAATTTGATTGATATAGCAAAATGTTTTGTTGGCACAACAAAAGAATTTTGTTAGCTAAATACTAACAAAATATTTTTGTTGATTTGACAAAACTGTTTTCTCAGTGTAACCAAGGTCCTAACAAACTTGGAGGAATAATACAACTATATCCAAAATATATTAAAATCTCTGATTTGACTTAAATTATTTATGAATTCAAAAAAAATACACGGAAAAATGTAGCCACTTAAAATTTAAGTTACTTTTGAAGATTCTTAGACATAGAGTTTTATAAGACGCAGTCGCAGAAAATTCCAGTGATTTTTTATTAAATAAGAAAAGTTAATTAAATGGTAGATAAAACTAAACACTATTAAACACTAACTTAAGCTTTAAGCAACTAACTTTATTCGTGTACAATTTTTTTAAACCCCATTTGAATATTCTTTTAATTTACCTTTAATTTAAGTCAAATTCATTAATTTCTCCCGTACATTCTTTGAATTCACAAAATCAAGTAAAAAATGTCTATTGTAATTTTACAATAGTGTAATGTAACTTTGCTACCAATTTCACAACACTTGCATTCTAATTCGGAAAAATTACTTTACAAGTAGTGTGAATTCAAATAAAAAATATTGTAAAATCCGAAAAAAATGTTAAGAGTGCAGGCATACAATAGTATATTTCACATCAAGTGATACGAACGATATTTTTTGTTCGCCCTATACCGTAAGTTAGCCAAGTCAGTGTCATTTTGCGTGCGAAAAGTTGATATTCCCTCACCAGTGCGGTAAAATTTTAAGATTGTTTTAATTTTCCGCACACTTAGAATTTTGCCGCACCAATGTGGGTAAATGATCTTTCCGCACGCAAAACGATACCGACAAGGCTAACTTTCGCTGTACGGCGGCCAAAACATATTTTCATGCATTTCTCCCCCCGCTGTAATCAAATTAAAAGATGATGGTAGTGCAGGGTTAAAAGTTCACACAGGCACGATGCGTTTATTGAATGAAGTTGAAACTTAGCGGTTATGGTGTCGAGAGAGGAACGAGCGAATCCCAAAGATGCAGTACCATGTGGATTTTCCATTCAAGTACTACCCTCTCTTCAGTATTCGTGTATAAGAAGAGGACTCGGGGTGAGGACCTACCCCAATCCTCTGCTCTCGACATCAATCCTCATTCCTCTCGTATCTTCCTCTATCATCGACTACCCTAGAATTTCCTCTCTCATTTCGTCCCGCTTCTTCAACCCTGGCACCCACGCTCCCTTTTCTCTTCTTCCCTCTCCCCCCAAACTCATTCTCTCTCGCTCTCTAACACTCCCTGCCAATCTCTCTCCCTATCTCTCACTTACCGCCAGAGGGAAATTGATGGTGGGGCTTTCTGGTCTTGCGCGGCACCAGTCAACCTAGAGCTACGGTCGCGTAAGTGTCCCAGAACCGTTTCACCGAACCGGCTGTCAGTTGAACCGGCGTACCGGTCAAAGCGACCAGCGAAAGGGCGCGCTACCGGTACCGTTCGAATCCTACCAGTTTCGAACCTTACAAGTGCGCGAAGTTCAAACTCTGCCGGCTCACTTGAGTCTTGATTACGATCAATTGGACTTAGAGTCTTTATTTCTCTTTTTAGGGTCTTTTATTCCAACTCTAATTTAGAAAGCAAGAGTTTATTGTAAATAGTGTAATGAGAGATGATTTGAAATTACATATCTAACTCACCAAGTTCGAGTAAAGCTAATCTCTCCTCGTCTCTGGCTCTCCAATTACGAATAATTCTTGTGCAGTGAGAAGCTGAGCTTTGTTAAAATTAAAATTTATAATTCAATTGTTAATCAATGGAGAATGTTTAAATGGCACTCTCGTTTGATGCACTAAGTTACGAATGTGCTTCTCAAAAGAGTAAAGAGTGCTATGAGAATAAAGCTCATCTACGGTAATTGAAAAGTGAAAGTGATTTCAAACGTGCAAAAAGTGATCGAGCAGTAAAGTGAGGCAGATTTGTGATCGAGAGGAAATTTTGCAGTGTTGTGTGAATTGATTCCTATGCCTTAAATGGATTTTTTGCTACGGATTTCTGTACCCAGTCAAGTACTACCAGGCCCAAGGAATCGGGATCGGTGGGTTAATTGGTGTTATTCGCCTATTGAATTTGAATCAAAGATTCTTGAGAGTTTCTTTGTTTCTCTTTTGCTCTTTCGTTTCCTCTTTCTTTTCCATTACTCTCATGCTTATCTTTCTACTCCTTCCTATGATATCGTCTCTCACTCCACCACCCAGTTATGGATATTATTAAGTAATACATTGCACACAGTACACGCCTATCTCTGCTCTGTATCATTACGCGCATTATTCACTGTATAGAACGCAAACTAAAACGCGCACATGCGTTGCAAGCAGGCGATGCAAGAAAATGTGGGTTCTCATGTTTATTACATTCTAATGCATCACGAACAATAGTTTCGCACACTTTTCTCTATTTTCCGCTACTGTATCATTTCGCGATTTTGAATACTAAGAGAGTGACTGTCAACGCCAGTTTGAAAAATGTTAAGAACTCGATTTTTTCCTGCTGTAGGCGTCAAAGCTGTCACAATTTTTACTCCAAGATAAATTGCATATGAGCAGGTTATTACTGATTAAATAGAATAATTTTAATATAAATTAATCATGAGAGAGAATAATTAAATTATTAAATTTCTTTCCATTTTTCATCACTCGCTTTTTACTATTTCATATTTAGAGAGAACGCAAATTGATAAACTTTGGTTGAGTTTATTACACTTTAAGCCTCATTTATTTGATTGCGTATGCTCGTTATTTCTGTTTATAAGATATAAAATGTTTTTAAATTATATTAGGTAGTGAAATTTTGAATCTTCATATATTTACTTTAAAATTCTAGAACAATTGTTTTATTGATAACGGTAACAGATAAAATAATATTATAGTATTCAACTCATCTTGAAGTGAATATTAATGTAAATGACATGACAAAAATTGACGTCAAAGTGTTCGTTTGATATTTCAAAATAGTTGAAATGATAACTTAGTTTTATGCGGTTAAGTTGTATTTAATACATTTCTAGTAAATACCACTATTTTCCTGTAACTATCTAAGGCATAAGTATTTTGTATAAAACTCTAGACAAGAATACATTTTTTCGACTCTTCTGACTTTATGAATCAAATATCATTACTAAACCGTTTTAAAACTAATCAGTGTCTAAATTTTATACGACAGTATTATATTCAAACAAAAAATCCGTTCCAGATAAAACTTGGTAATTTTATAGTAGAAAATAAGATTGATCTATAATGTAGTTTACAATTTTTAAAAATCCGTATTTCTAGAACTATAAATCATAGACACGTTTTCTTTCATTTTAAGTGAAAATACATGTAAAAAGATTCAAACTATTCGAGAGTGTTTTTGTCTCATTTCTCAAATTGAGAAAGTTTGTTAAACAAATCATCTAAACTGTCGTTCTTCCAGACTAATTTAGATGCTAAAGATCGAAAACTCTCATTCTTTTCTTTTTCTAATTGTTGAAAAATTGGAGTTCCCCTGCATAAACTTGCTCGAAATTTACTTATAATTATTGCTCATGATAGAACTTCTAATAAGCACTGTAGTCATCATTTTCCGCGAACGGTCGAAAATTGTTTTGATTTATTTTGTTCAAGAAAGAAAGAAAGAAAACACACCTACGCCATACCATTGATAAGAAATAGCTTGGAATGTAATTTGAATAAATTCTAAATTAATTGATATTATCTCACTTCGAATAAACTAAAATCTCTAATAAATTTCCACTTTAGCGAGCTTGAAACTATTTTTCCGCAAGTGTTGAAACCAACTACTCGTTGAGTTTTATTAATCGGATTAAGAGCTCATTTTATTTTTCCGTTCCTAGTAATGAAAGGAGAATAACGTGTCCTTCCTATCGGCAACGTTAACGTTACCCACAATCCTAATGCACTGTTTACATGCGTCGTGGATATCTATTTACACGCGTTGATGCACACGTGTCTACCTGTAGCTATTGAGAATGCAAAAGAAGGAGCCTGTAGTCAAGATAAATGCAGACCAAGAATATGCCTATTCTCTTATTGCATTGTGCAAAATCTTTGATCGATGACGTTTTCTTGCTACAGTTGACACTCTTGGAATACTTAGTGCCAGTTTCACCAACTTTGGTTAACTGTTAGTAGGTGGTTAAACTCTTGGATTAACCAATCAGAATTTAGAATGACCGATTTAACCGCGGATTAAAATTTGAACGAACTTAGTGAAACCGGCCCTTAGATTGCAAAGTCGAATGCGGAGGTCCCAGGCCCAAAGAATTCATAGGTAGCATTTCAAGTACTACTGAAAAACAAAAACCTACTTTAAGGGGGGAGATACCTCTAGAACTCTTAAAAAAGCAGTTTTTTTCATTTTTATTCTGGGAGAATGAAAACGAAGCAAGTCCGGATTTTTTGCATATATTAGAAGGCATTATTTAACTTCAAAAAAACAATTTTTTCATGATAGAAAAATACAAAATGGCGGAAATATGACGGATCCCGTCGATAGCGTCGCTGCTAACATTTTTTGCGACCGTCAACTTCCCGGCTAGGTTTTTCATCTGAAACGATAAAAGAATATTTTTTATAAATCGGGAAGTTTTTATCGAGTGCATAGCAGGGGGGGTTTGAGAATTTCAAAAAATTGGGTATATTTTCATGCGTTTTGTGAAAAAGTGCCATTTTTACCCGTGTTTTTTGACATGAAAATAGTCAAACAACTGTAGAAATACTATTTTTCTCGAAAAAGCGCCCTACCATGCACTTGAATATAGAATTATCTATAAAATACCGTTTCATTCAAGTAAATCGGTTGAATAGTTTGCTCGCAATCTTGACGGCTGGATAAAAAAAAGTTGGTTTGGAGGAAACGAGCCTCAAAGTTTTTGTACATGAAAAAATATATTCCATTTAATTTTCGGGTCATGAATGTTGGTGGATTATATTTTTGAATAGTTTTTCAATCGATTTGAGCAAAAAAAAATTTTTTGATTTTTTGAAAGTTCTAGAGGTATCTCCCTCCTTAAGGTAACCATTTCATTATGTAACAGATGGTACTCCAGTTGGACGAGAATATTTTTTTTTAAATTCAATTCGTCAATCTGTTATGAAATGCTATTCCAAACAACAATCCTCATGTAAGTCTTCTTCTGCGAATAAATCTTCATTTTTACGTAATCTGAGAAAGATTCTTCGTGAATTGAATCTGGTTCAGCAGAATGTATCATCGAAGTTTAAATAAAAGTTTGGACTTCATTTATCAAAGAATCTATCAGTCGTATTTTCTGATTTTCTCCTTTCCGCTTCAATCTGTAGTGAAAAAATCTCTTTTCCGATCCATGACAAGTAAAATGATAAAATGATCAAATTTCCATTAATGGGGATTACTTTTTTAAAATTTTAATTCTAGTTGGTACATGGAGAAAAATGGATATTCGATTATGTGACAAGCATCTTATATATTCAGTTCTAATATCTAGATATTGAACCCTAATATCTGAATATTTAGCTTGACTATCTAAAATACTAAAATAGGTTAATATGAATATCTCTGATATTGCAATTGAATATTAAGATATTTTAAATGAATATATGAGATACTTGTCACATACTTGAATATCTAGATATTGATCCTGAATATCCATTTCTCTTCGCGTAAGATCTGAGTATCAAGGAATAATTTTGGATTGCGCAAAATATAAAAAACGAAATGACGGTAATAGAAATTGTATATAAGTGAATCTATTTTAGTTACCTAAAGATATAATTGACACGGAAAAATTATCCATCAGCAAACTTTCTATATAATTGATCGATTTCTTAACATTCATCTTATAAGGTTTGAATGCAATTATATGAAAGTTTCTTTCTGGTGCCTGATAAATTTCTGTGATTATAGTGGGGATTTCGTCACTTTTGAATAATTGATAGACACTAGGCAGTCAAGAGTTAACCTGTAAAAGAAGTAGGGACAGAGTCTAGCTACATCGCGAAGTCAAGTCTTTTCTTGGCAAAGTGTGGTAGTTCTACTAGAACAACAACGTGTACACGACCTACATAAGATGCGATGCCCTCACGGCTAAAATAATTCATACACTGACTACAAACTACAGTGCCGTGTCGTACAACGATTTCCTGGTGCTATATCTTTACTGGCAGACAAATAGGCATTCTTCTTCACTAATTTCGTCAACCACGCTTACCAGTGGGTATCAATTTTCCTCTTTTCTTAAATGCTACCTACATAAACTTCTAACTAACTTTTAGTTGCAAGTGTTAGTTCTGCTAATTATTCCATCCGAGTTTTCTCTTCCACAAAATGGTAAAGTTTCAATGATTCGATTATTTCAATAAATTTCCAAAGAACGTATTACTTATGAAATTTAAGGAAAAATTGTAAAGTGACATGTTTGATAACATGTTATTTGAATTGAAGGTGCAATTTTCCTTAGCATTATACATTCCTTGAATGCTGATTGATCAATAATTTTTCTCTATTTTCCGTAATATTCAAGAAAATGTAGGTCACTTGGATGATATTTTCCACTTGTGAATTCATTCACCTCTTTAAAAGGAACTAGTACATTGAAAACTGACCCCGGTTATTTTTATTTGGCGTTTGCCCAAAAATAATTTTATTTTTGTTTCTGCGTTAGATTCTTATTACTTTTATTCTTTGTTTTTTTTCTGAGGATACTGAATCTTCTGGAAAAAAACTACGCGAACATAATGTTCTTTGTATCTTCTTTTATCATTCGAGTCTAAGATTGCAATATATTTCTGTAACTTTGTGTACTTATATTCTTTCTCGAAAAGTATTCAAATTCAAACTGCTTCGGAATGACATTGTTGCTCTGATAGGCTTGATGTATATATTGTCTTATAACAAGGATTTTCTAGTGATACATCGTATCGTTTATTAACATGCCATTTACGTAAGTGTTTGACAGAATGATCTTGTGGGTAAGAATGATTTACTCAAGCCACAAATGTCGAAGAAGGCAGAAGACAACAATTTACGATCGACTCAGCTATATATGTAATTGAATCTCCGACCACTCAATCTATTGATCCTGCTGGTCATCCGAAGGATCCAAGATTCCGAATGTTCGTTCGTGTACTCAATAAAAATTATATCGTGAGCTAAACGACGTTGTATGTTCTTTTATAAGGAAATCAAGCAAATATGAAAGAATTTTCTTGATTTTCATGTGCACGTATACTATAATATTAGAACAGGCAGTAAACTATCGCTCGAAAATATCAATACCCTCTGAATGAACCTAGGAAGAATAGAAATACGCTAAAGTTAAAAGACCTTTAATCGAAACAGCTAACTCGGTCAATGTGTATAATTGGAACTTGCACATTTCCTAGAATATTTAAAAGTAATCAGAGCAAGTATAGGAAATATTAATTGACTTACCCCCGATAAAGTTATTTTTAATTATTCATTTAACACTTTCAACTGCATTAACGCCATATGGTGCCGACATTGTTTACGGAAATACTGCTATAGTAGTACCAATCATAAATGTAGATTAAAACTCCTATGCACGAAAATATTTGCCATTCTGCTTTTAAAAAATCCTTTAAGAATCAAATATTTACTTCTTGGTTGTTATTGATGCGTTATCGAGTCAATTGCTAACATTCAAACCCGACTTCATTCTAAGGAGTTAATCATTTTATGTGACAAGTCACGACGAAAGTACATTTGAACTTTATTTCCATTCGTTAAGATATGATGTACTCTCTTTATATAAAAGTTAATTATTCTGCATATGTATTCATGATGTTCTAGAATAACGACGTGACCAATAATGTAATTAATAATATTGTAAAATTCATAAAAAAAACCTTAATTAATAAATGTAGAGATAAATTATCAGAATAATGGATTTAAGGCTCATTAATGAAAAAACATAATTCAACATGAAATTAATCAGTCATTTAATTCAAAAATCTGTGCGTAAAAGAATAAGTTGAAGGAATTTTCTGTGAAAAAAGGAACGCTTCCACTCCGCTGGAGTCCACCCAGCGGAGTGGAAGCGTTCCTTTTTTCACAGAAAATTTCTTCAATTTATATTGAAAAATTCCATCTTGTTTTAAATAACGTTAAATTAATTCTAAATCATAGGTTGATAAGGTCGATATAGTAGAGTTCTGTTGTCACTGATAGTGATACACTCTTCTAATGATCGACATAATCGACTGAAATGATTTGGAAAAATCAAAGAATAAGTTTTTATTATTTCTCATTATAGATATTCCATTATTTAAAAGTCAATTTAATTTGTTTTAATTTTCATTTCACGTATTTAGTAATTATTGAAGTAGTCTAGTTCTAGTTTTGAGAAAATATAATTATTTCGCATTAGAGGTGTTTCATGAGTTTTTAGGTTGTAACTAATAGTGCGTAATGAGCAAACATATTTGATTGAGTTATTTACGGAAATACTGAGAGCAAGCATCCGTTATCTATTAACAAAGTAAATAAGTATAATAATTTATGCCTGATTCTGATCTGATAAGAAAGTTCATTGTCGCTCAATCATATTCAGTTTTCTATGCTCATTCGTTTAAATCGTGATAATGGAAAAGAGGGCCAAGTTCGACCCCCTCCATAAAGAACAGGTACACGCAATATTGCATTATAATAACGCACTTATCCACGTGTCTATGTGTAAAGATTGGCACGTAGAGACACATACGCTCGACACTCAGAAGTGCACTCCCGAAGTATCGAGCGCAGTACAAATGGTCATGTAAGGGCGACCTGGTATGCATAGACCTAATACGAATACGAATACGGAACAAGAAGGCAGTAGGCAAGGCACTGGGCTAGTAGAACTGGCGGAATATAGAGCGTGTACAGTTCCACTGGCGCTGCATGACTTGCGCTTCGAGTGCCATGCCGCTCTAGAACTCTAGAGGGATATAGGCATATAATATATCTACATCAGGCTGAGCTCTATAGTAAATTGCGCCCTGCCCTAGAGAGGAAGTACTATAGCAAAACGGGGAGCAGGCTTGCCTAGTGCTCGCTCAATAGCAAAGTGAGGCTCTCCTTGACGAGCTTTCGTGCTTTTGCAGTGCTGCAAGCTTAAAGAGAAACCATCGAGATGGGCATATTCTACAATCTATTGACCATCACCAGCACTTTGCATAAATTCAACTTTTCTCTATCTCCAATGTTTACATTCCTTTTTTAGATTCACGTCATATATTTTTAGAGATACTTGAGAGAAATGCCAACTCTTAGTATGTAATTATTTATTTTTATGTAGGTGTGAACGTGGGAATTTGTGTTTAGGGTGAATGAGTTTTGGACTAATCAGATTATTTTATTAAAATTGTCATTTTTAAAATTTAAGTAGAGACTGCAATCTTTTATAATAAGTATCTAACAGTTTTTATTTTGTGAAGCTTGAACGTGCACATAGCTCGTTAAATATATTCTCAGGGGTCTAATTGTCATGTTAATTATTGAAACGATGCGTACATCTGTACCGCTTAGCTATTACCACGGACTGACAACTTGCGAGTGTGACTTATTACCGCACGATTTTTTCGCCCAATTTCTCGTCGCGCCATCAATCAACGGGAATGTTAACTATCGTTTATCGCGACGCATGTCCTTCTAACTATCTTGGAGATCTCTGCTGTTCTACACCGTGTCCGTAGCTTCGACTACAATTTGCAACCTGAGGGCAGATTGAATATCTTGTTAGAGCGTTCTATGAATCTATTCATATTCTGAGCCATTTTTTCGTAACTTGCGTCGGCTTTGATACTTTTCTTGCTATCTATTACACTGAGAAACTCAAGTTTACAATTTTTGCTAAACGTTTCAATTTAGGAAAAAAACGTGTCATTGTGAGAATCTTTCGCAGTGGAATACTGAATTCTAGATGAGCTATATTTTATTTACTTTTTGGTCAGGGGAGATAGAGAATGCATTTACGCACGTTGTGTAGGACTCGGCCGAAGCAATACTCACTAAACTCAAAATTCCCCTACTTTCCCACCAACCCATGACCCGGAACTGCGTTAGCTTTAAACTAAATGAACTATATTATAAATTATTATAGATTTTATCCAACTTTACTATAACCTATACTCAAGTTTCATATCATTTTTCGAATCTTCAGTATTTTTACTGTGAAAAATTTCTAGTCTGCTAGGAATAATTATCATTGCACCTCGATTTTCCATAGGTTCCAAATATTTTTTTGAATTATCATTATTAAAACAAAACATATACTGCTATCCAAAAGTTCTCCGTGTAGATTAAGGGCACGTGATACTTAAGAAATTAGTAAATATTATTGATTTTAGGTTTCTAAATGTTTGTCTCCAAAGTATATAAAATTTTGTTTCAAAAATTTCAGTAATGTTAGAGAAGATAAAAACGGACGTAGATAGACTACTTTTGGTTTTGAAATTCAAAAATATTAGCAAAATATATCGGAAATTTTTTTGTCATTGTCAAAACCAAAAGTAGTCTATCTACTTCCGTTTTTATCTTCTCTACCATTTCTCAAATTTTAAGGACAAAATTTTATGTATATTGGACATAAACATGTATAAACTGGACCAAATTAGCCATATGAACTTGCTACTTTTCTCAAGTATCACATGCCCTTAAGAATGACCTCATATCAGGAATTAAATAAAGAGTTGTATTAGAATATTTAAAACTGAAAGTCTTATTAGTTTACACATTTTTTTCCCTACACAACAATTACCCAAATCCCCACGCTCTAAATTTGAATAGTCAAAATCTACTGATTATCAGTGAAATTTGACTGATTCAAATAGCTAAAAAGAGGTTACTGTAAATCAGTCAAATTTCACTGATTATTTCAGAGAAAATTGACTGATTTGACAGTGAAAAATATTTTTTTCATTGATGAATCAGTGAAAATATTTGTACACTGATGAATCAGTGAAAAGGCAAATCACTGATTCAATCAGTGAAAATTTGACTGATTCAGATTTAAAGAGCAATAACTACATTTAACGCTAAATTATTCTATTCGAAAATATTATAAAGTTACTATCAGTGGTTTCCTACACATTTATCCCATCTGAATCTGCATGCTTTTTCATTTGATCATTTCTAGCGAAGAGGAGTGTTAGAAACTCTCAATGAAAATGGGCTTTCCCCCCAAAAGCACACTATTAATCAAATGACTTACAGATTGAAGGAGGAAGAGAATGCTTCAGACTGTGGGTCGCAAGGCATTCGAAGCATTTTCCGATGTCACATGAACTCTGGTCCTAAGTTCTAAGGTTGACGCGACATTTTTGAAATCGTTGACGACACCATTCTCAGAGATCTGGTGAACATCGCGAATGCTTCGCTTTCAACATCCACGCGACTAATACAGAGAAGGCGCAGTGTACTGTGATAAAAACTGTTTCGCGAGTGATATGTGACACAGCTTTTAGCTGATCGCATATGCGAACTCCTGGACAGCAAGCTGGACACAGAAAACCGTCAACACGGCGTTCAACATGTTCGAGATGTGGAGCGCGGTGAGTTCCAAGTTGGAACACTCCGCGACTTCCTCCGCGTCGCCATTACCTCTAACATCACATGCACCCCAAACGCCACACACCTCGTCTGGGAGCATCAAAGGTAAATAGTTTAACTGATACCATATTATTTATTAACGTCTTCTTACGTAGATCTACTTGAAGGAATATAAGTTTGACGTACTTCTCAAGTGGAGATAGGCGATGCAAGAGAGTCAGGAGAGTTTTCCTTTTAGATGAATAAGTCTTAAAAAGAATTTTCAAACATTTATTAAATATAAGAGCATCTTTTTGAACGAAAAATTACTTTTGAATTTATGACGAGAAGATTCCTTTTAACGCGAATTACTTCTTTTTCAATAAAATGTGATCAGTCCTAAGTGAAATGATGATCAATTTACATTTGTAAAAAATGTACCCTAACAAAATTTGACTAAAACTGATGAAAATTCTTATTAAAGCAATAAATCGACGGAGAACTCCCAAAAATAGAATAAAATATTAATTTTAATGCATAATAGAAGAGATTGGGGAAAACTTTAGTTAAGATTCATTAATCTCCAAAAATTTACTGTGAATCAGTCAAATTTCACTGATTATTTCAGTGAAAATTAACTGGTTTAGCAGTGAAAAATATTTTTTCCACTGATGAATTAGTGAGAAGGCAAATCACTGATTCAATCAGTGAAAATTTGACTGATCCAGATTTAGAGAGTAAGTTATTTATTCAATCCGGTTACTATCTAAGAATCTATTAATTTTATTAACATAAGGTTAATGAAGAAGTGATATTTTTAAGCATTTATTATCAGCCAGATGTATAATAAGATGGTCCCATAGTGCATCACATTTATTTTCTCACTCTCTAAATTTGAATCAGTCAAAATCTACTGATTATCAGTGAAATTTGACTGATTCAAATATCTAAAAAGAGGTTACTGTGAATCAGTCAAATTTCACTGATTATTTCAGTGAAAATTAACTGATTTAACAGTGGAAAATATTTTTTCACTGATAAATCAGTGAAAATTTGACTGATTCAGATTTAGAGAGCATGTTTGAAATAATACAAAAATAACCAAGGGAACTCGTGAGTATGAAATTTCATCAGCAAAACTGCCTCAACTTTCGAAAACTACTCCCTAAATCAGTGAAAATCAATTGATTTAGCAGTAAGAAAATGTTTTTCCACTGCCGAATCAGTGAAAATTAACTGATTTAACAGTGAAAAATATTTTTTCACTTATGAATCAGTAAATGGAAAATCACCGATTCAATCAGTGAAAATTTGACTGATTCAGATTAATAGAGTAGAAGCTTTAAAAAAATATGAGAGTTGCCGGAGTTAGTTATCTTGAGAAACGTAACGATTTCTAAATTAGGAAATAAGTGTGATATTGAAAATACGGATGTTAAGGAAAGGAAAAACATTGAAATATTAGTGAGTTTAAAAATGTAGGTTTACGATACTAAAATTTGACTGATTGAGATTAAGAGAGTAGAAGCTTTAAAAAAATATGAGAGATGCTGGAGTTAATTATCTTGAGAAACGTAACGATTTCTAAAGTAGGAAATAAGTGTGATATTGAAAATACGGATGTTAAGGAAAGGAAAAACATTGAAATATTAGTGAGTTTAAAAAGGTAGGTTTACGATACTAAAATTTTCGAGAGTTTGCGAATGCAAAGTATATGTATACGCGATTTTGTTTTTATCTATGTTAAAAAAATGATATGTAAGCCAAAAATGATTTCTTTATCAAGATTTTTTTACATTATAAGGTCTCTGTTAGTTCGATACGAGTACATCTAATCGCATAACTAAACCCAAGCGGACTCGAATATATAGAACGCAAACATCGCAGGGGAGCTTGAGTCGAGCAATCATCCAGTTGTGAATTAATCGCGATGGTGTGCCAACGCCTCCTTTCCATTACGCCGATTCAATGTCGAAATAATTGATCAGTATTTTAACAGACGCACGTTCCTATTGGTTAATAGAAGTGATACTAAAGTTTGAATACCTATGTTTTGTGCTAAGTGACACAAAATAAAGTAGAAAAGGCAGTTCGCAATGGCGTAGAAGTAAATGGATTCATAGGCTTGTCTTTTTCAATCATTTAAATCTGTTGACGTTTGAACAATGACTAGAGTTCGCTTGATATTTAGGAATTTGGTAAATATTCTTTAACGTCTTCAACAAAATTTTTATCAAACAAATTTAAAAAATCTTATATTTATTTATTTATTTGTACAGACAACATTTTTTCACTTTTAAATATTTATTTAAAAACTAGAAATTTTTTTCATTAATTTTTACTACATGTAAGAAAATATTAACAAGTTATACCTAATGCATTAAATAGTCAAATGATTGATTGATGCTCTATTTGAAGTGACATTAAAATAATTTATTGAGGGAGCAGAATGTCTCTTCTGTTGTCATAAATCGTATTTATCGATATAAACTTTGCGATCCCTTAGTAGAATATCCGTTGCCAGATCAGGCTCTATGAGATGATTTCGTAAGAGAGATTTCTGAACCGGTTCCCGACGCCGAATTCACGATATCACTGAACTCTCGAGGTGACGCAGATGTTTATACCTCACTTTCACTCGATAAAAAACCAGAATACGTTTCAACAAAGATGCATAGAATTCGCGTAACCAAAGAAATCGCATTTGCAGTATTAAGCTTTTTACTTAAGTTATCTTGTAGAATTTCCTATAAATAGCTTCTATTCAGAATTGTGATTACAGGACACGAATCATAAATGAATTTTAAACACTAAGATGAATTAAAGTTTTATTTGTGGGAAGAAAATGGCTAAAAAAGACTTAGGATGAAATTTTACATTTGCCGCGGGATACAGACAAGTAAGGTTTTCTTAGTCGCGAGCGCATCGCTTCAGGGGGAGTCTCTTACGCCACACTCGAAAGTAGGTCTTGATTTGGAAAATTCTGTAGAATGTTTTGATAACACATTCTCTTAACGTACTCAATTCGCTAGAAAATAGAGCTTTGTTACTATCTTACTCATCCTCATCCAAACTGTCGGTTGTACGTGTTAATGAATCCGATTCAACGATTTTCTCTCTGTTGGCAAAGCTCGGAAACATATTTCATCCTATATTCTGCTGTTACGTAGGTATATATATTTCGAAAGTCAGAAAAATTTCATTTTAATAAAGCAGAAAGTTTCTCATTTTAATGAATCGTTACATGGAAGTAAGATGGAGGAAATTATTCAATAAAAATTAGGATTTAAACTTTGGCATACATTTTGATTCATTTATTTTAATTATCTGGAACTTAATACGGTTCTTTATTTCATCGCTAACCTCGAGGTGTTTTGATGTAATTTCAGTTAATCCTTACATTTATATTACTCGTATAAAATTAAGAGAGAAATTACTTTGAATGAGGCTCTAGTATTTATTGTTATGGCCCAATCACTTTGACAAGCATGCATTTTTATCTTGATTTTCAAAATTGAATACAATGGCATGTTTACGTCAAATATTTAGAAAATTCTAAAATCGGTGACTCGAGAATCCTCAAGAAATAGTTACCGGTTTCTATTACACATATATTACGCACAAGATATTGCGCCATTAGATTTATCCGCGCAAATGCGCCTTCTTTAAACTCGAAAGGGACCATAGTGATTGCACGTTTTGCAAGTCAGATACTTTCAAATATCATCAGCCTCAGGCGGGGCCTCGTGAAATTTCAGTCTTCATAAGGCGTATTCCAGGCACCAAAATAAAACTTTGGATAAACTCTAATCAATCTTAAAAAAATATATTTTTATACGCAGCCAAACTTCCCTAAAATGTTATTTGCAAAGACCAACTAATAATAAAAAGTAATAATGCATTTTTTTCTATACGCCCAGAAAAAAAATCTATTTAAATTTAAGAAATCCTTTTTTTGAGTTCATTTCTTCAATTCGAAGTAAAAACACCTTTAGAACAAATATAAATTTATTTGATTTTAAGAAATCACCTTCTGAGCCTTCTTTAAATTAAAGTAATTATTTTTTTAACATTATTTATTCGATTTTGAAAAATATTCATTTGATTCAAATACACACTGAGAAAAAAGATTTGATTGAATCAAAGAAAATAATTTGTTTGAACGACTTTCTTTGATTTAAAGAAATGATTTGTTTAAATGAAACAAAATTTGTTTGATTCAAACAAAATATCTTTGGACCAAATAAATATTTGTTTGAATCAAATAAATTTCTGCCTTAAATTAAACAAATTATATCTTTGACCATATATCAATGCATTAATTTCTTTGTTTTGAAGAAAAATGAATTTGATTCAAACAAATATTTATTTGGTCCAAAGATATTTTGTTTGAATCAAACAAATTTTGTTTCATTTAAACAAATCATTTCTTTAAATCAAAGAAAGTCGTTCAAACAAATTATTTTCTTTGATTCAATCAAATCTTTTTTCTCAGTGCAATACCGGCAAAAACTTAAGAAATAATTTATTTTATTTCATTACCTTGAAGTGACATTTTTTTCTTTAAATTAAAGAAAATATTTCTATTAATCACATTACACGTGTACTTATGCGACTGCGCAGGCATTCATTTCTTGAATTCGAACAAAAAAACAATCATGAAATTTCTTTAAATCAAAGAAACTTTTTTTGACCTTATAGCAATGCACAAATTTTTTTGATTCAAAGAAAATTTTTTCTGGGTGTATCTTTTTATCCCGTTCAATATTTTTAGCATTTTTTAGAGAATTTTCCAATTATTCCTATCACGTGTGATTTTATGGAATACAAAATTTCACTTGCTGTATTTAAAAATTATTCCATGATGGCTGATAAAGAAAAAGTGAAGAAAAGAACATTTCTGAATACGCCATTCCAAAAAGAACTGGAAAAAAAACCTTAATGGATCATTTGTCGTGGCTGCGGCATTTTCAGACATTTTCAGACATTTTCATTCGCGTGTGATATTTGCTGGAAGCTAGAAGCTGCCTTAGAAGGTTCCGGAGGGTGGAGGGTGGAGCTTTAGCATTGAAGGTGGCTGAGGGTGGGTCGTGAAAGTCGAGGGGAAAAGGGCAGAGTGAGAGGAAACGTGGAAGCGTGGGTTCCTAGATCGATAGCAGGCTGTGCGACTGAAGCCTGTGTCTTCGAAACATCAATACATCTGCAGCACGTGCAACCTTTTATGCATTACTGAAAAAAAAGAAATTAAAAAAAAAATTTTAAGAGAAAACAAACAGATATAGCTAGTTAACATTTTCAGATCATCTTTAATTCTTTACAACATTAAATTTGAAACTAATAAGGCAGTAATATTTAATTGAGTTTAGAATTTTAGTCCGAATAGCTTTATACAATTTTCAGTAATTTTTCATTAATAATTGGACAGATTTTACTGAACTAATTGTTAAACCGAAAAATGTGTCATTCAATTGAAGAATTGTGCCAAACTTGACTAACTAAGATTTTAAAAATTAAGAAAGACTAAAATTTGTTGAAATTCCCAAATTCTGAAACTGCGAAAATATTAAATCAATACCAAAAAGTAAGAATAAAATCTGATTAGAAAGCAAAAAATTAGTCTGAGAAAATATTTATAAAGTAAAACATTGCACTGATAAAAATCTTATTAATTTTAATAGACTTTAATATACAAGTGGTAAATTAATATATTTGTATATTATGTAAAATTAGTATACAAATAAAAGATTTTTTTCGAAACGCGATGTTTAATTTCAGTGATTTAAATAATGTATATGTATTAGTTCATTAATATTATGAATTAAGTATCGAAAAAAGCCCCGATGCAGAAAAATGTTAATATGTTATGAATCGACTTTTGAATTATTATAGTGATTATACTTGCAATTAGATTTCGGACGTTGAAGAAGAGAGACCATGCGTAATAGACCAATAGGAACATAGAAGAGGGACGAGATAGAAATAGGAGGTATCTCGCATTTCTACGACGTCTATCTCAAGAATTTCTTATTTCTACCGGCCATACTCTACTCTCATTTTACCACTCACACAACCACATGCATATAAGCGCTCAGTTAAACTTGTGTGTGTGTATCTGATATCTCATAGAATACATATCTCTCATAGAATGCTACGCTATAGAGCTCAGATCGATGGGAACCTATATAGGGTGTCTCTCGAAGAACTTCAGACACGGCTCGTTTCTGGAAATTGCAGAGATATGAAGAGTCTTGCAGAGGTGCTGAGCATTAAAGCCTTTTAAAGCGAGATATCTCAATATCACACATAGATGCATGGTACGTGAGATACTGGAGATCCTCGACATAAAAGTAATCTTTTAACGAGGCACAGTCTCTTAGACTTTGATTGCAAAGTGGGCTAGCGTATAATTAAAATTTTGCTTAATTAAACTTCATTTTCTATTTAACATTCTCTATCCCGATGATGAGCGAGATATTTTTCTTGATTAATTAAAATTAAGGATAATGATACTAAGAAGTTTTATCAAATGAATACGAGTATCATTCATTTAATAGTGGAAACTTACAAAATTCAAGAAAAATGCAAACATTTCCTAAAATAGTATATTTTATAAGAAAAGTTGGATAGCGGAAGTCATGTATATAATGTAATGAGATGAATTAGCCGTTATGTAATGATATCTATATAGGCGTTTCTTATATATTTATATTTCAATAACCTCCAGTTACACGGAGAAAACTGGATATTCAACTATGTGACAAGCATCTTATATATTCAGTTTTAATATCTAGATATTGAACTGTAATATCTGAATATTCAGCTTCACTATCTAAGATATTGAAATAGATTAATATGAATATCTCTGATATTAGAGCTGAATATTTAGATATTTCAATTGAATATATGAGATGGTTGTCACATAGTTGAATATCTAGATATTGATCCTGAATATCCAATTTTCTCCTTGTATTGTCTCTTTCCAGATTCATTTCCGAATTTGCTAATATGACACATTTTATCAGATAATTCTATATTTACAAATATAAGTATTCAGTATTACTAAGCGAATCCTCATTTATATGAAAACATGTCGATCAGTCGGAAATGTAATTTTGAGTTCAAAACAATCTTAACTGTCAATCGAATGTATGCCAAGCAGACGATCGATTCACCTCTCGCTCTTGGCTCATTACCTACCAGTGATACTAATTTAGACGTATCTATTTAGCTTAGCTTAAAACTAGACGTAGAATCTTTATCGGACATACGCACCTGCACAACAATCAAATTTTCATTTTGTACCCTATTAATTGATTCCAGAAATCGTTCAATAGAATTTCAACTATAAACATGGAGATTCGATTATCTTCACAATTCGTTAGATACGGAAATAAATGTCTTTCTAAACTAAAAGCGACATAGTAGCCACGAAACTTTCCACAGACATGTGAGTTCGAATGTCAGTTGTTGAAGTTTATAGAGCACTTTATCCAAATACAAAGCAATCGAAGTGCAATGACAAATAGCTCTTTGCTCTCCTCGCGCATCCTTTTATGGGATACATCAAACTAAGGGATGGAAGGTAAACATGTATATAATTCAAAAATCCAGTTACAGATTTCTCACGAATGGTGATGACGAGAATTAAAAAGAAACCGAGGATAAAGCTAGCGAGATAAATATATATCAAAGAAATAACACGATAGTTCGGATGTGGTAAAAAATTGGTAAAGCTTGAACCACAGCCTTCCTTGATGTTGACTCAAGGTGGAACATATTACTGTCGATGTAGTTCGCGATCTTTTCCGTGTAGTAGAAAATCACTGCTCTGGTCAGCCAACTTTGCTCTGGTGCTGAATATTAGTAGTGGCAGAACACTTTTAGTCCGACAGCTTTGCCTCAGGCTTCCAGCTATCGAGCTTCTTTCAAAAAGTTTTTTTTGATAATACGTGTATCCAACATTTTTACAGAATTCCTTTTTGAAATACCGAAAGTTTTCTGTTTTACGCTTGTGGAGATTGAAAGTATTCTTGCAATATATTTATAGTATTTTTAATGAGGAAACCTATAAATGCAATGTATTACATTTCTAGACTTAGAAATGTTCGGAAGTTTACAAAAATTTTATTTTAAAAACGTAACGTGAAATTCGACGATATTTATTATATTTTTGAGTAAAGGTATCTTGAAATTGCGAAAAGTATACTGAATTTTCTGAAATTTCTGAATATTCATAAAATGTATCTTAAAACTACCAAATTGTAACATAATTTTTTAATTTTATCATAAAATTACGAAACTGTAACAAAATTTTCAGTTGCATGTAACTGCATATACTGAGACAACAGTTTCTTTGAATCAAAGAAACATTTCTTTGATATAGGGAGAAAAACGAAAATTTCTTTGAATTGAAGAAAGTTTTGTTGATTCAAAAAATTTTTCTTTGATCCAAAGACATATATTTGTTTACATCAAGGAAAATTTTTTTGAATCAACAAAACTTTCTTTAATTAGAAGAAATTTTCGTCTTTCTCTGTATATCGAAGAAATGTTTCTTTGATTCAAAGAAACTGTTTTCTCACTGTAAAACTTCAGTTACCCAAAACGTAAAATTATTCTTGTTATAAGTTTAAGAATTTCCAGACACAAGTATCAGAATATTCGACACTTTCTAACTGAACATTAAGAAATTGTTTCTTTAATTTACGAAAAAGTAACTGAATTTTCTGAAATTTTATTTTAATTTTACGAATTTATCACTGAGAAAAAATATTTGATTGAATCAAAGAAAATAATTTGTTTGAACGACTTTCTTTGATTTAAAGAAACAATTTGTTTAAATGAAACAAAATTTGTTTGATTCAAACAAAATATCTTTGGACCAAATAAATATTTGTTTGAATCAAATTAATTTTTCTTCAAAACAAAGAAATTTATGCATTGATATATGGTCAAAGATATAATTTGTTTAATTTAAGGCAGACATTTATTTGATTCAAACAAATATTTATTTGGTCCAAAGATATTTTGTTTGAATTAAACAAATTTTGTTTCATTTAAACAAATCATTTCTTTAAATCAAAGAAAGTCGTTCAAACAAATTATTTTCTTTGATTCAATCAAATCTTTTTTCTCAGTGATAACTGAAGAAAACTCCAGTCACGTGTTTCGGGAAACTACGGTAGAAATTTCTAACAGTGTATAAAAAATTATATAACTTTGTATAGATTTCATAATTGGGATTTACACACAAAAATCTTAAAATCTAAACTAAATTTTCTTTGGGAAGATATAAAAGCGTATAAAATAGTATGTCAGAAAGTGTTATGAATTGAAATGATAATTGCAGCAAAAAGCGGTATTTTAGCAAGTACCGTGACGCTTCTAATTCTCACAATAATGGAATCGTGTTCCAAGCGGTCGACTTGTGACAATTCACCGTTGTACTAAGCAGGAGATTAATTACACTGTCTGCAAAAGTATGTAGTCTGGATAGCAGTCAGTGTAATTAGCGTTTTGTTTATTGTGGATTTTTATCGAAAAGATACATGTATTGTGATCGTTTTACCAAGGCTTAATTATTGTGCGAAAAGTCATCAATATCTTGCTATAAAATATTAATTATAAAATTTACTATTTCTTTATAACGGATTTCAGATCCATTTGGTTGAGAATTGTACTACAATTTCAATTCCTATATAAATTAAGTTAGTTCGGTCACGAAAATTAGGCCTCAGGCAAAAATAGATAATTTTGCTTTCAAGAATAGCAATATTATTATTGAAGGGATCATTTAAATTTGAAACATAGAAAAGTAATGTATTTAACAAATTTTATTTTTGCCTAACTTTTTTCCTTATCGCCTCATACAAAATTTTAAAAATTGGTGCGATTCTAATAAATCCTAGATCATCTTTTCAGGGAAAAGATTCTCTACAACTTGACCGTTTCCAATTTTTGAAAATAAATTCTGTAATGGCTGAAAGTATTAAAAACCAATTTTTCAAAACAAAATTTTTATAAACAAATTGCTGAATTTGATAATAATTGATTCATTTTCAAAAATTGCAAACGGTCAAGTTATAGAGATTATTTTCCCTGAAGAAATGATCCATGATTTATCAGAATCGAATCATTTTTAAAAATTTGGTAAAAAGCGATATGGAAAAAAAGCACTTGAAAATAAAAATTCTTAAATACATTATTTTTTATGTTTCAAATTTTTTTATAGCAAATAATCTCTTTTCTTTTGAATAATCCCTTCAATAACAATATTGCTATTCTTGAAAGCAAAATTATGTATTTTTACCTGAGGCCTAATTTTTCGTAACTGAACTACCTCAGAATAATTCATAAAATTGCTATTGTACGAAAGTATTTAAATTGATACTGTTTTGCTGGATATGAAAAAGGATTTTAGAAGAGTTTTACGGGTGTAAAAAAATTGGTATGCTGGTGGGTCAGTGTCTTGGGGAGTGTCCAACCTTCTGAAACAGTCATATATGTGGTACAAGATTACAATAGGTTTGTTTACTTATGATTAAAGTGGCCTTAAAACCTGCAACCACAGCAAGGCAAAACACCTTTTCGTTTGCAGCCTTCAGTTTTTACACGTACTAATTTCTCATCGACCACAAACTGAGGTCGTTAAATCGATCGAATTTTGTGAATGTATATGCATATTTATTTATACACTTAATCTTTTTATAGTTTTCATACAAAACTTTTCAATTTCATAACTGGCGTGAAAATATATGCGATTTAGGTCAAATAAAATAGTGGATTAGTATTAGGTATTTTAAAATCATTTAATTATTATAGTACACGGAAAAAGTCAGTCACTTAAAATTTAAGTTAGTGTCGCAGAAAATTTAAGTGACTTTTATTAAATAATGTTCAATCTTCTTCTACCATTTAATGAACTTCTTCTGATATTTAATAAAAAGTCACTGAAATTTTCTGCGACTGCGTCTTATGAAACTCTGTGTCCAAGAGTCTTTAACATAAATTTTAAGCGACAAATTTTTCCCGTGTATAGTCATAAATTAAAATCACATTTCATCTCGAGTTATATCTCCATATCCATTTCTTAGGACATTTTTACGGGGAAGGCGCGGCTTGATAGTAAGGAACAATACAAGTGTCGGCTACCTGACAAGCATGTTACCTCAATCGCGTAGCAAGTGGCCTTTCCAAAGGCCGCGATGTGTTCAGAAGAAAAATATAAAAATCTGTGCCTACTCTGACCATAAAAATATTGAATAAAATAATTTAAAAATCAAGAAACCATTGAATTTATTACTAGAAACCAATTAGAATCTATTCCAGTTTTGAAGCATTAATTCTTTCACTATGAAACTCATGCCTGAGAAAAACTTCTATAGTCAGTGAATAAAAACCTAAAGGCAAATAAAATTCGTAATCGTCGAAAGTTGATAAAAAAAAAAAATTTTCAGCAAAACTTTCATTACACGTGCCAACGGGCGAAAGTCAGAGGCCAACGTGATTCAACCAAGTGATATCGATTAAGGAGCGCCAAAACGTTATTTGGCGCTGCGTCATGAAAAAAAGAAAGTTACAAACACTAAACTGAAGAGAACCACAGACAAAGAAATCAGACGAGACACCCTCGCTTATGCAATCAGTCCCGATGGTGCATGTGCAGCATTTCCAAGTGAATGCTCGTTTGCTCGCTGTTTTCCAGGATTTTTGATCGCGCGACGAAAATACCAATGAGTAGCGCGACACGATTGCGTCAACTCATGTAATGTACATGCGCACAGACCCTTGAGAAGTGAAAACCACCTTCAAATCACCCACTACATAAAAACGCTCTTTTTACGAAGCTTCGCCTTTTTGTTTAGACGGTAGTAGATGAAAAAAAATGACATGTCTGTAGAAATTCTGCAAAAGCAGTCACATCCCATGAAGTAGTACATGTAATTTTAAAAAGGAATAACAAAAAAATCTTTTTTAAAGAATTGGTTGTGTCACCCTCCATAGTTAATATTATAAAAGAGATTGGTTTGCGATCGATGAAAGTAAAATATAAGAAAGAAAATTTTTCGTTATGTCAAAATTGTAACGACATTTCGTTAACTATGGGTTTGTCAACCTCACCAGGTTTTATTAAATTAGAAAAACACCAAATAACAATCATATAAAATTGTCGTAGAGTTCAGTATTGGTTAAAAAGAAGATATATTTACTTTGAATAGAATTTATTTTCCATCACTTAGTAGATTAAAAATTCATGATTATTTAATGCTGATGTCTGCTTACATTTCAAATTCTCTCTTTATAATAACTTTTATCAATATTTAAAGTTCACTGTTACAATTTAATAATTTAATAGACAATGTTTCGTCGACTCTATAACACCAAGTCATTTTATTAACTAAAATCATGGATTTTACTATTATTTTATATATCAATTCTGCATTTATCACTATGACTAAACCTACTTTGGTGTTTTTTAATTTCATAAAGTCTGATGAGATTGTCAAACCCATACACTCTAAAAATTTTTTCTTGAAACTTCCAATAAAGTATTGGAAGTAATTAACCAATATATGTTTTGAAATTTTTATATAAATCATGTAGGAAATATTCAATGACCTGCCGAATATTACGTGTCTGACTTTTAAAGATTCTAAGACTACACTCGAAAAATTTCAATACTGAAAAAAAAATCCAATAGGGATTCGAATATTTCTTGTAAATTATTTAAATAATTCGATAGAAGATTATTTTTTCAATTTGATATTGAAAAATGTCATCACCTATGTATTGGAAAATTACGATTTTTTTACAGTCTAGCGAACGAAATGTCGCTACAATTTTGACATAATGAAGAATTTCATCCTTATATTTTACCCTCATCGATCGCAAACCAATCTCTTTTATAAAAGAATCTTTTGTTGATTCCTTTTGAGAAAACTCCTCTTTATTACTCAAAGAAGTGATTTACTTAAAGGATTCTCATCCGCTTCGAGCAAATGAAACCAATCATCATGTACTCATTCTCCTAAATACAAATGTATAGTTCTCAATAATTTATTTTCATAATATCTCCATCCATTCTGCTCAAATAATTAATTATTAATACTTAATCAAACACACATATATTATACGGACTAAGTCATATAAGAAGCGAGAAGTACAAAGAAGTTAAGAAGGGAGTCGTTACCGAATAACGTCTATAAGAATAATGTAAAGTCCCAGTGCTTAGTAAACTCAATTATCTCAGTTTTACTTCTATCCGATGAGAAGCATAAGAAACATGTAAAAGTCATTAGTTTTACAACCAACGCTACCTTAGCCCAGTTTTGAGAAAAAAACGCGGCGTTTTTAAGTACCTGCGGTATATTCTGATTTGTGAACGTTCATTGACCTGATTTTTCTACAAAACCATTGCATTCCAAGAAGCATACAAATTACTGATTAAATGCTTTGTTTTTTAAGTAGAAATATTTCCAATATAGCATCTGTTAATGGTCATTTTTTGGACCATATCTCGTAAAAATTTAATCCCTGGTAAAATTCAAATAAAAAATACTCACGTATATCTAAATCTCAATTTTATGCTAATTTTTTACATTAAATGCTAATACAAGACAAAGAAAGTTCTTTCACGTAATTTCCACAAAGAAAGTGCAGAATTATTTACGCGAATAACTTATACAATGTACTTATCTCTGTTGGAAATAAAAAAATAAAAATAAATAAAAATCTCCGGATAGAAGAAAATAAACATACTCTATCCCTGATAATGTTACACTGTAAAATTCAAACTCTATCCTTTTCTATATATAGCCATGTCTCTCGCATACAATATTTTTCTATCCATATTTGTCAATTTATTATAGAACTTATATTTTAAAATTTAATATGCAACCGACAGAAGTTATAATAATAAAAAAAATGTATATTTTAAAATATCTATTAAAAACAGTGAAATTGATTGGTGTCGGTATGGCAGTGAATAGAATCCGATATGAAACCTAACTTTTTAATAAATCTTGAAAAACTTTTATCCGTTTTGTTGAATGCCCTATAAAAGTGAAAAGTTTTTAGAATCTTAAAAGAATGTCTTCGAGGGAAGGAAAAAGGCCTTTGCAAAACCGAACGAAGAGACAAAAACTGTCAATGCGTTTCCGAGAGAACCCCGAGGCTCAAGGACTGCGGCTCTTAGACGACTTAGGATTCTTAGTTGAAAGTCCAGGATTTGTACCTGACTACGTACTTGGAACTGCAAACCGGTATTGCATAAGATCCTGACTTGAGTCAGTCTCTTACTCGTACTCTCCCTATCTCAGTCGTTCATTTATTACGTTCGCTCACTCACTGCTCACTCATTACAGTATCACCGACATTGTTGCGGTTAAGGCGTTATTTAACGCGCCTAATCGATCCTCTTCACTTTAATCACTGACAACTATCAGTTCTATCCGCAACATCTACAAGATCAGTACAACAATAATTTTCGATCAAAAGTAATTCTATTGAGTAATTCGATTTCATCAAGTTTGATTTATCCCGCCGTAATTCAATTCTGTAAACAAAATAAATCAATAAATATCTAATAGTAAATTACTTCAAGAGTAAAAATTGAAATTCTATTATATCAATTCAGATTGTATAGCAAACAATTCTGGAACTTTTATATGATGACGAAATATCAATAATATTGTTTTTTAAATTCACATATTTTCTTACTTGATATATATGTTTGTTTTTCAAGTATGAGAAAATTGATGTAAAGTTGTGTTCTTTTTACGAAGAAATAAAGCAGATAATGAATTGTTAATTCGTAAAGATAAACAAGTGGTAAAAATGTTGGCACGATGTGGAATATTTTCGTAATCTCGTTTGTTCGGATATTTTGTAACGACGAGTGCAGAGGCTGAGCAAAAAAGTAATAGATGAAAATCCATTAGGCGCGTTCTTTCACTTTATCCATCTCATTCCTCCCTTCGACTGAACAAGCAATAAAGGAAATGTGGGAAATGCTAGCAGCGCGCAGACGTACCTATAGCGGCTGGGTAATCCGATAAATCGTAACATCGCAAATTGGTCGTCTAGACGGTTTCATTGTATTTCACCAGTGGAAAACGACTGTTTTCAAGGGTTTTCGTCGTAAAAATTTCATCCCTTGGCTAAAACGCCGCAACTCTCCTGCTGTTTTGCATTCATACTCCATAATATAACACATCTAGCCTCGAATAGACACACAAATACGCACGCACAGACTTGGCGTTGTGCATCTATATGTGCGCACGAACTCTTTGAAATATAGATAGATGCAGGCAGGCATGCTGATGTTATGATAACGTGTAACAGGGGTTCTCTTTTCTTCTCGAGAAGAATCACAGAAACTGATGCTGTATTATTTTATCTTATATTCAAAATCATCACAATTTTCACACTAATTTCATCATTTTCTTATACTAATTATCAGCTTAAATTTTCATGTTTATTTTCTTTTACTGGGATTTTTCTTTCGCTTATACATATTTCAATACATGATATCCAGAAGGAAAAGTAAAAGTATCTGCCCGTTTATATATAGATTGGAAATTTTTTCCTATATTACTAAAACAATTAAATGTATTTTTAACACCGTATACGTAATGTTTCGGTAGGATTAAAAATAAAAACGGAACTCGGTTGATCGTAAAATGAGGTTATTTTACTATCTTTATTTTCTACTGCATCTTTGATCCCGCAGAGTCTCACCCGCATTTTCCTAATCCAGTCTTTTTACGACGAGCGTTAATTTTTTTAGCCCATCTAGAATGACATTCAGTCTTTTCATGAGAATGAGGCTGAACTAGCTCACATCGGACAATTTCAAAACTCACTCTCTAGCATCCATCAACGCATTTTATACGTCATCACGTTTCTCGTTGATGAATGAAAACTACTTAAAGTACCAGTCACCATTGCAAACAGGTGTAACACGCGATCACCTTGTCGATCCAAACAGGAACATTTTCCATTTCTGCCCAATCGGGTGTCGTTAGGGAATTATCTATTAACATCAATCATCACCTTTATTTCGAAAAAACTGCTAATTGAATATCTACTTACAGTTTTGAATGTTGATTTATCGATGAAATTTTTCCTTTTTATATAGACATAATAATTAATTTTGTTTTGAAAGAAAAAATTTAGTCAACGTTCAAAACTCCAAGTACATTAATTGAAGCACGTCTAAAAAATAAGTAAAAAATAGATGCTTAGATATTATTAGATAATATTCAACATAAAATGTTAATCTCTCAATTGATTATTACTTTTTGTAATTAATATGCATGTGTGAATAAATTGAAAAATTATAAGTGAAAGGTGAACAATCTATTTTCACCTTATACGACCTCATAGAGTATGTAGTCTGATTATGCATATAAGCGTTCCACATTCGAGTGTTGACTTGTAATCTATAATTGAACTTTTCTCAGTATGAAAAGGGTGCAGAGCCATTGCGCCTCGTTGAAGTTTATTTTTTATGTCATTGCTTTCGAACAAAACACAAACATTGCAATTCATGATCCAAATGCTGCGTAACATGCATTACTTAAAAATAATAATTTTAATATAATAAATAAATATAGGTGTAAACGATGTTCACTATATAAATTATAAGATCAAGTATGTATGCATTATTTGCGATACATCAATCAATAAAAATAAGCTAATTATGATTGCAATTATTTCTCAACATTCCTCTCCATCGATATTAAGTTCGCAGTCCTCTTATCCCACCGAGGCTTGCGGCTTCCTAGTTTGGGTTCATGGCGACCGGAACTTAAGTTAGCTCAGTATTATTCTTTGCTTTCATTAATAGAACGTATAATTGTGCACCGTGGGTAAATCTATTGAGCCTTTCTGTTGAGCAAACGGCAATTGGTCATTGCACTTCGGTCGATTGGCATAAGCTTCGAGATACGCACTGCCTGTGTGCGTAAATAATGCGTACATATCAGAGCTACGCGAGTTATACAGCGTATTTCGTTGTTATACACTGCACATAATATGATTTATACGCGACTCTCGATAGCAGAGCAACGCGTATAGCGGTGGGAAGATTACATCATATTGAACTGCAACATGCTATAGTAATCAATAAGGCATATTTTTCTTGTTTGCTTACGTCACTTTAAACCATGTAATCGTCATGAATTGCACGGCTCCTGAGACTCAAATGTTTTCATCCCCAAATTGTCATGACTACCACGAAAGTATGTGGAATAAGATATTTATGAAGATTTACGTAGAACGAAGTGACATACAGGGAAAGTACTGCAACTTTATACAATGCAATATTGATGTGCTTGTTTTTAAATAATAAAATATTTTCTTAATTAACGTACTGTTTTAAAAGAAACTAATTCAGAGTAAAGTTACAATTATAGTACACTTTTGTTAAAAATTTCCTTACTAGAATTTTACATAGAATTATTTAGCAATCATTGAATTGCGAAAATTTTTAACGTTCGAAGGCATTTCAATATGAGAAACTACATAACTAAATTCTTTTTGTTCTAGGTAAGAAAGCCGTCCTGTCAACCATTTCTAGGGAGCACAGTAAGAATTAATCGTAAATTTAATTATTTCGGTACAGCGCCCTTGGTAAGTGATAAAGATACAAGATCATTCAGAAAATAGATTTGATTAAATCAAAGAAAATTATTTGTTTGAAAGAGTTTCTTTCATTTGAAAAAATAACTTATTTAAATGAAATAAAATTTATTTGATTTAGACAAAGTATCTTTGAATCAAATAAAAATTTCTTCAAATCAAATCAAGCAAATTTTATTGATTTTAGGTTTCTACATGTTTGTGTACAAAGTGTATAAACATTTGTTTCCGAAATTTCGGGATTGTTATAGAGAAGATAAAAACGGAGGTAGATAGACTAATTTTGGTTTCGAAATTGAAAAAAAGTTCAATTTCAGCAAAATATGTCGGAAAATTTATTTTCATTATTAAAACCAAAAGTAGTCTATCTACTTCCATTTTTATCTTTTCTAACATTTCTCAAATTTTGGAAAGATATATATTGCTACTTTTCTCGTGTATCACATGCCTTTTAATGAAACAAATTATTTTCTTTGATTCAATCACATCTTTTTTCTGAGTGATCAAATGATTGTAAAACAATAAGAGCTGTTGTGAAAAGTGACATTTATAGTGCATACAAATCAAAAAGTTACTCTCAGTTTTTATATCAAAGCTGATTGAATAAAAACGTTATCTAATACCGACAACTTTCTGTTGCTTTTACTTATTAGTACAAATCAATATGGCACTCGCCGCAACTAGAACATATACCTCACTGTTTCCGTCGTATTTTCCATGCAGCTTATAATACTGACAGGTATTTAGTTCTCTTTAAATATAAACATGAATATTCGATCGCTTGGCAGAACCAGAAAATAGGATAAACAAATCAAACGTAGTCACTTTTTTGTTTAGAATCGTCATGATATATCCTGAATCAGACATTACAAACAATTATTTAATAAAAATTAAAACTTACATAAATAACGTCTACGATCTAGTCTCTATACTTTCTAAATCTTAATTAGTGACATCCCCCACAAATTTTCTATATTAAAAAAATTTACCAACTATTAGTCACGTTTGATTGACGATTGATAAAAACTATTATAATTCTTGAATCTAACAATTTATCTAATCCATTACCGAAGCAAATTATGTATTAGAAAATTGTTGCTAATTCAAAAAATGTAAAAAAAAACCATGCGCAACTATCAGTGTTCAACAAGTAAAAATATAAGACTCTCTTCTAAAAGACAAGAGCTCTAATAGAAAACGCGATCGCAAAGTTTTCTTGCAATAATGAAAATGTTTACGTCACCAAAGGGAAAAATCTTGGCTGCCATCCAAATTCGTATTTTGAATCTTTAATTAATAGAAGATGAAAGACATAGTTTTCTGCATTTTTAAAGCGTCTGGTGCAAAAATTATCTGCAGTACGACTAAGACGTCAGAGATGATGATAAAAGAAAGAAATAATGCAAAAGCCTGCGCCGCGTATAGATCATCAGGCTTGCGCAAAATCGTGACTTTTGCGACGAGTTAGTAGTGGTGCTCGGAAAATGCATCCGCCCGTCTACTTGTCGGTTGAGAATCGCTGGTTAGGCAGCCTTGGCTGAAGTTGTCGAACCCGCGACCCAGTTACACACTCGCGCTAACACCGCTATAACTTCACCCACACTTCTGAAAGGTGCATGCACTGTGCGCTTATGTGCACACATTCGCAGCTCAAATACCGACTTTTACGCACACGCACACACGTATAAAGATAGATACCTACAGTGTGTCGTGTCTACGCAATAGAACTGCACTTTAGAGAAAGAGAGATAGAAAATCAGGGAAACAGAGACAAATAGTTAAAGAGAGAGGATGAGAGAGACAGATAGAAGAATTAGATATAAAGTGCTAGCAAGTGCCTCGCTCAAGCCGAGATCTCCGACGTGCTAGGATGCACGAATGAAAAGCGAAAACGAAAATAGTGAAAATTAACTTTCCATAGATAGTTTCCGATAATTCACAAATGTCATAACGATTCCTGAACATTTTGGCGAATTATGCTGAATGCATAATTCCTTGCGTGAAATTTTAATTATCTCTTAAATAGTTCCTGTATGATATTCTCTTTCGAGCGAATCAGAGGCAATAACGAAGTCATTAGATAAGCCTTTCACCTTCTTGATCTTGTTGTATCACTATTGTAACACATTGATTTCATTCATGTTTAAGTGCTTATAAGCGCAAGTCTAATCATCACTGCATAGCTAGGTATATCGAGTTTCTTGTCTGTCTGCCTTTCCACAGCATTTCAATGACGTGTCTATGTTGCTATCAAGAGATCTATGACCGATCAAAAGCAGCAAAGGACACACTAGATATACGCATCTTCGAAACGATGATTCCTCATAACTACTTTCATAATTCATGTCCATAACCAAATCGAAAGAATGACATTCGATATTATGCTGATGAATGAATCAAAAATTAGAGCTGAAAGGGTTATTGTGCTGAGTAAAATTCATTCTGAGAAATTGTGTTCACCACCTGACGTTACACAATCTTCCTTTTCCGCAAATCATGAAACGGAAATGCATACACGTTCTGCAATCGTCATCTGCCGAAAGAATTGAAAAAGTACGTAAAGAATAATAAAAGAGCTTCCGCTTACTGCAAGCATATTACTTTTTCATCAAGAACTGTTCTTCATGCGGTGAATTTCAACTTCCTTGATTTATTGGTAAAATTTGCACAGTAATAAAATAACTAATTGAGTTTTTTTCTCTAAGAAACAAGTCAGTTAATATAAAGTATAATAATATCAATTATCCAGATATATCTCTAAGTTTACGCCTTTTTTTTATAAGCGAGGTGTAAAATTCCAATGAATAAATTGAACTTGCTAGATAATTATTAGCAGTAACAGTAATTATGTACAGTCATATGAGCAACGTTGTTGAACCGTTTTCAATCTGTAATTTGCAGCACATAATTAACGATTCAATTATACAATTCAGTCTTTTATGAGCATGCAAATTGTGTATTTTATTGAAAAAAGTTTTACTATTCTAATGAAGTAAGATTCAAGCTGGTGCGTTTTTGCATTTCTTAAGCTCTACATTCTTCAGAGTTCTAAACTCTGGTTCACAGGTGCGGTGTCAGTGACAAACGCACAATACTGCATAGATATAAGTAATGGACCGGCAGCTTCTATTAACCGTATGACATATGTAATAAGTACATCAATGTCTAAGTAATTGCTCGTTATTGCTTGCACAGTGCACATAGCACCCCAGATAAATGCATGTTTTTACACTCCGATCCGTTCACTGCATCTTGCGACCGAGTACGCACGAACTGCTTTTTATAGAGCTTCCTAAGCGCTGCACAGAGAAATCCAAGTTTACAATTTTTGTTAAACTACCTCACAATTTAGGGGAAAACGTCTCATATTAAGAATCTTTCGCAGCAAAATACTGAACTTTAGATGAACTAAAGGGTTTTTTAATTAGAGGTTTTATTATGATTTATAAGAAAAACGCGCGTTTTTTGGGAAAAATTATTTGGTTTTTATTTCATTCAATAGCGGAAGGTTTGCCATTAACAATGAAAAACAATATCATTGATATGGCCTCCACAGCTACGTTTGCAGGACTATGCCCTTTTCATGAAATCAGCATAAACCTTATCTTTCACATAACCCTAAAGAAAAAAGTCTAAAGGTGTTAAATCGCATGATCTCGGCGGCCAATTGTAATCGTCGTTTCGAGAAATCACGTAAAAGACCGATGGTTTCGCCACTTGTGTTACACGTAGCGCCGTCTTGTTGGAAATAAACATCATCCACATCCATAACTTCTAATTCTGGCCATAAAAATTCATTAATCATGGTTTAATAGCGCAATCCATTCACCGAAACAGCCGCTCCAGCTTCATTTTCATAAAAATAAGGCGCAATGATCCCTCCTGCCGAAAAACCGCAACAAACACACACCTTGCGGATAGAGGGGCTTTTCTATAATCATTTTTGGGTTTTCCGAGCTCCAAATGTGACAATTCTGCTTATTAACGTAGCCTCCAATGTGAAAATAAGACTTATCGCTCGTAATGATTTTTCGATTAAATTCAGGTTTATTTTCATGCATTTTTGTAGTGAATTTTCACAATTTCAATGCGTTGTTGAAGCATGTATCGTTCTGTTTTTATTAATGGCATAGTTTTTAGTTGTCATCTGTCAAAAAATGACACCTCGTATTATGACAGGTGCCAAAATAGCGAACTATTCAAAATGAAACCTCTAATTGGAAAACCCTGTATATGAGTTACTATAGATTGTATCAAAGTTTACTACACTTAGAAAAAAGATTAGATTGAATCAAAGAAAATTATTTGTTTGAAAGACTTTCTTCGATTGAAAGAAATGATTTATTTGAATTAAATAAAATTTGTTTGATTCAAACACAGTATCTTTGAACCAAATAAAAAATTTCTTCAAATCAAATTTCTGCCTTGAATCAAATAAATTATATCTTCGACCATATATCAATCCACTAATTTTTTTTATTTGAAGAAAAATTTATTTGATTGAAACAAATATTTATTTGTCCCAAAGATATTTTTTTTAATTAAACAAATTTTATTTAATTCAAATAAATCTTTTATTTGAATAAGAAAAGCTTTCTAAACAAACTATTTTCTTTCATTCAATTAAATATTTTTTCTCATACAACCTATACTAAAATTTCATATCATTTTTCGAATCTTTAGTATTTTGACTACGAAAACTGTCCAGTCCACTAGGAATAATTACCATTGCACCTCGATTATCCCTAGATTACTAATATTTTTTAGAATTATTATTATAAAATAAAACATATATTGCTATGAAAAGTTTCTCCGTGTAAGATTCTATACCGTTCAATTTCCCTTAAAAATTTTCCCTACTTCAAACTTTTTTTTACGTTACGTTAGTATCAGATAAATTTAGGTAAATTCAATAATTTAATGATTTTGTCCAATTTATAAATTGGTACTAGAGCAGATCATTGAAACCAGGACTGATTTGTATGTACGTTCCTAACGTGCAATGTGACGTGGATTTGAAACCTGCATAGTTATGAGAAACACTGCCATTATATACTATTTGCATTACCACTGACATTTTTATCCTGCTTCTATGTATATGATAGTTCTCCATACAATGAAAGAATATTTTCTGGGTTTTTCCAAGTACTGCTAGATAACGATGTAATCATTTAGGTAAAACCAGAAAAGCCCTGTTGTTAAATACCTGTGGCTCAAAACTATAAATTTACATATATTTGAAAAGAAGTAAGACTGGAAAAATAACTACTGCTCTAGGACTGATTAACGTGAAGTAAAACAGTCTCAAGCGAGGCTAAGATAAGACTCATAAATCGAATTTTTGAAAAAAAGTACCTACTAAAGAAACCTAAAAGCGACAAAAAACGAACTTTCTAAAATTGTTTCCCAATAATGACACTTGTATTGTTTATCATACTGATTGCAAAACATATTTATCAAGTGTTTTTGCAAAATGTATTAAAATATATTCGTTGCATATACCGAATCTTGATTTTTTACCATTTATACACTTGTTTATTTTTCAAGGCTGAATCAGACAGAGAGTGAATTGTGTACAAGGAAAATCACTTTTATATCTCTAAATCGAATTTTAAAGAGATATAATGCAAGTAAATTATAGTGGTCAGATATTGCACAACTTGTCGAATTGATCGACACCGTGAAATTAATACAGAAGAGAACTGCAAAAAAAAGAAAATTTTAAGTGAAGTTTCGGTATCAAGTTATGTTTATCAGGACACTTCGTACGAATTCACAAAGAGGTGTGATTGCTTGAACATGTTGCAGATTCGAATCACACTTGTAGACTGATGTACGCAGAATTTGGCAATCCATGGTTCGCCGACCAGCAACGAAGCAGCTGTCTTTCATGCGATGAAATCATTGCGAAGTCGAACCTTTCGTAATCCCATTATACTCGAGGTTGGGTGACTGGACTCAAGCTAAACTAGTTTTACGGACGATCAGTAAATAAACGATAAGTCACACGCATCGCCATTAGATATGATACAAATTAAAACGCGAGAAAGTTATTAGTCAGAAAACGACAAATTTAGATTTTGTCTACCTTTACACTGGTAGAAATTTCTACCGTAATTTCACGACACACGTGACTGGAATTTTATTAAGTTACAGTTTCGTAAAAACATTTCAGTAAATTTTGGAAACAATTTCTTAATTTTCAGTTAGAAAGTGTTGAATATTCTGATACTTGCACTAAGAAAAAAGATTTGATTGGATCAAAGAAAATTATTTGTTTGAAAGACTTTCTTCGATTGTAAGAAATGATTTATTTAAATTTAATTAAATTTGTTTTATTCAAACGAAGTACCTTTGAACCAAATAGAAATTTGTTCAAATTAAATAGCTTGCTGCCTTAAATCAGACAAATGATATCTTTGAACATATACGAATGTAATTATTTGTTTGTTTTAAAGAAAAATTTATTTCATTTAAACAAATATTTATTTTGCCCGAATATATTTTGTTTAAATTGAACAAATTTTATTTAAATCGAATAAATCTTTTGTTTGAATAAAAAAAAAGCCTTTCAAACAAATTATTTTCTTACATTCAATTAAAATTTTTTTCTGAGTGTGTATCCGGAAATTCTAAAACTTGTACACGGAGAAAATTTTCATAACAAAATATTTTTTATTTTATAATGATAATTTAAAAAAATATTAGGAATCTAGGGCAAATCGAGGTGCAATGGTAATTATCCCTAGCGGACTGGAAATTTTTCGCATTCAAAATTCTAAAGATTCGAAAAATGATATGAAACATTAGTATAGGATATAGTAAAGTTTGATATAGTAAATTGTCACATAGCTCATCTAAAGTTCAGTATTTCGCTGCGAAAAATTCTCAGTATTGAAACATAGTTTAGCAAAAAATTGTAAACTTGGGTTCCTCCGTGTAAGAGGAATAATTTTACCTTTTGGGTAACTCAAGTTTTATGCAGTTACATGTAACTAGAAATTTTGTTACACTTTCATAATTTTATGATAAATTTTTAAAAATTTCTATTACAGTTTTGTAGCTTTAAAATAATATTTATGAAAATTTGTTAAGTTTCACAACATGAAGAAAAATTTCAGAATATTCAGTACATTTTTCATAATTTCAAGATATACCATTACTCAAAAACATCATAAATATCGTTAGATTTTACGTTACCTTTGTAACATAAAAATTTTGTAGATTTCCGAACATTTCTAACAGTGTACATTCAGAGACTTAACACTAATTAGTCAACTGTTAATAAATTTAAATCATCCACCAACCCTACAATACTCAATTCAAATTTGAATATAAAGGCTACTTACAGTAATTTCAACTCTAAAGAGATTAGGCGGGGAATTTATTAATGGAAACTTTATTGGCATAAAATAGCAGTCATCAGATCTAAAAAGATTGAAAATAATTATTGGTTTTACTAATGTCAGAATTTAGTTTGGTGAAAGTTTTAATTATTAACAAATAACGTCTAATGGAACTAAAGAGCTGATAAATTAGTAGTTAAACGAGGAATCAGAATGTAATTTATTAAAACTTGTAAATACAGTTATGGTTTTCATAAACTTACATATTTCATACTGATCTGCTCCGCCAATCGACATACATTTTCAATAAATATGATACTTATAGTTCCAATTAGAAACGTTGTAAAAGCATTAGTGTGAATTTCGATCTTAATGAATTAAATTGAAAGTCAATTTTAAGCACAGTGGGAATATATCATTCATTAATTTAATAAATAATACTCAAGTATGTTTCGTTACAAATTGTAAATTCCAGTTAAGCCGAAAGTATAGTTTCTCCAGTCGTTAATGCAAACCCAAAATGGTCCTGAACACGAACGCGCGATTCACTTTATGTTTTTGTATGTATCTTTCCAATACACGTGTCTCTAGAGAGGCCGGTATGCGTTGCGCACATATGCGCACATACGAGGACGCCTCCACGGTGACTCGCACGTGGCGTTGACAGTTAGAGATGCGGGCATGCTTTCTCAATTTCACCATATAAACGATTTATTATTCAAATAACGCGGCTTAAAAACGTTACCTGAACAAATTCGGCAGATCCGATCTGATCGATATGCGCTTCACATAGGTATACAGAATACACAAAAAACAGGGAATTAGATTTGGTTGGAGATTGTTTCACTATATAAACGAATAACGTTGAAAACGGAAACACCATAAGGGTTGATTTTTATTTCATGTTTATTCTGCGCGAGAATTAGAATAAAGGTAATATTTATTTTTTCCTGTAACGTCAATAGTATGCGGGTCAAAGCAAAAATTTCTCTTCGAATTTTCAACATATGCTTTTCATATTAATCAAAAATCATTATGTTTTTCTGTATTTTACTTCTACATTAAAGTAATCTCTAGATTTTTATTTAACCCAAAAGTTATTTCTAAGGTCTCCATAAAAGGTTCTGGAAAGGTTTTGTGATAAAGAGAATTTTTTACGAAAATGCTCGCTAAAAGCGAACGTCACACAGAAAACCTTACAAAACTGAAAGAGTAGAGATGATGAAAAAAACCTATTCATACCTGTTTCAGCCTAGATAAATTATATTCACAAAACGGTTGCCAGTCATTATTGACTGAGAGAACTTGGGAAAGATTCTTTTATCATGAAGAGACCTATTAAATTTTCATAATCGTATAGGACCTGTATAAATAAATCATAACGCTTATTATCCGATTTTTTCAATGTTTAAAAAATTCTAAAGTCAAGAGTGAAAGAAAAAATTACTCAGGAAATTTGAAGAGTAAAAAGTCTTACAATTCTATTAAATTTTTTCGTAGAACGTTAACGTATTTTAGCAATTAAATAACGATTAAAGCAGCGGAATATAAGTGATTACTCTGGTTTTGTCCTTTAATGATCAGACTATGCTTTGTATACGATATAAAATTCATACGAACTTTTAGAAATATCTCTGCTAAATTTAAAAATCCTTCCAAACGAATGGATCTTTGAATCACATGCAGTAAATCTGCATGAGACAATGTGCAACGTCTTAGGTCCGGCAGTAGTAACAACCATTTGTCATACCTTCTCAAGTAGTAGTAACAGCCATTTGTCATTCCCATTCTGGCTGTTACTACTGTCACATTCGAACATTCACAAGCTGAATCATAGATCGTATATATGTTTCATGTCTGCGTGCTTATCCAGGAGTGTATTTCCAAAAATGCAAAACCACTGAAAAAATAACTATACTTATAGAAACCGTCGAGTTTGAGTTGAATCTCCAAGGTAAACTAGAACTGTTAACATGAAGGCAACAAATAACTAAGATAAAATATCACCAAGATCCTACGTATATTCATGCTTTTATTTTTGTTGATCATATGTGGATCAATATACAACTTAGCTGTTGAAATAATTGTGCCTCGTCGAGTTAAATGGATAATATTCATTCATGTTCCATTAAACACAAAACAAATGTACCATAACATCATAACAACCAATGAACAATTAACTAAAATATTTATTGAATTTAAACTTTAACATGAAGGTAAATTATAACAGAATCTGTTCGGACTTGTGTACATATCTACAATACAGAGTACATTACATATCCTCATCTCCTCATTTATTACGTCGATTTACGAGCATGTGAATATGATGCGTGACTTCCGACAATTCGTAAAACTTGCAGTGCCCAAATGATATGCATTCAATTTATCCCATAAATAGTATCATATCTGCGATTTTGCAGAAAAAACGCATATCCGTTTTTTTGCTACATTTGCCCGTATAAGTTGTTCGATAAGTAAATGCTAAATCGTTGCGTATCACGTAATAAAGGAATACAATATAAAATGATATTTATTGCATCGCAAAATGTGTTGGAGAATCTTTGTTGCTAAAAAAGTTAAGAATTCTCTTAAATTTGCGTGGTATTTTGTGTACTGCCGGCAAATCGCAAGTGGCATGAACCGATGTGGGTCAGACGCGAGGCGCCCGCGCCGGCCGACTATAAACGAACTCAAACGAAGACGACCGAATACCAATCACGTTGCGCATCTGGGTCAGCGGCGTCCCGACGCATGCGCACGAATCCCGGTCGTTCACCGTCCAAGTTACTAACCTTCCGGCCTCGCTTTAGCTTCGTATTGACCGCCGGAAAAACGTTAGCTTTTCGCACCAAGCTCCACAGCAACTCGAGAATAACTTTCCCTACAATTAGACATATTTTATAAAAATCAAAATGAAGTATTATGGATTAAGACTTTGGTGCTGTCAATCGCATCGCACTTGTGATCGAAACGCTGGAAATGCGCAGGGGAAAATCATACCGTTCGTACATGACCGGAAGTGGAAGCAACCATGCGGCACAACACGGAACGAATTTTCCAAACACTGTAGTGTGGATAGAGTTCAATAAACAGAAATAAATCTCAAATCGTCCCGAATTATTCGTTCCATTTAGTGTTTCAACGGAAATACACTATTTTAAGAAAACTGTCACAATCAATGTTTTGTTCTACTGAATTATTGAAATATAATATAATATATGAGAAAAGAATGTGTTAAGAGTTCTAAATTTGTATAAATAAATTATAGACTGCATATATCACGATCACGATTTGAAGTTGTTCTGGTCAAGAATAATTACAATTATATTTACAAATGAAGAGTTGAAATTACGGTAGTTATGCAGGTATATAAATTGAATGGAATAGTCAATTATATTATCCTTTTACAGTCAAATTAATCTTTGTTTTTTTGTTAATTTGACAGGAATCATATTGTACCCATAGTGCACTGCAGTCGAATCATGTGCATATTAAAAAAATCATCACATCTCTAGAATTCATTTCTGTATACCGCATCCATATCAACTTTATAATTGGGATTCACTACTCTTGATGGTACGGCTCACTAAAGATGCCTGTACCTACTACAAAACAGCAATGTGTCTGACTTTAAACGTACGTTACCACGTGCATTTATCATAATATCACTGATTGCATCGTTAAAAGTGCGTAACTGATTTTAATTAAGTCAATTTTTTTCTAATTTAGATTTATAAAGTGAGGAAATTGTACAAAAAAGTAGTTTAATTGCCAAAGAATATGAACTTAAAACAACTGTTATTGGAAAATGTTTATTTATACAAAAAAACGATAGGCAAACCCTATGCAATCAAACCGGTGTTTTGTCAATATTCAACCTTAAATTTAGTTGAAATGGCAAAACTCTACCAATACAAATGGTTACTTAAAAAATAAAAGGAAGAAGAATGTCAATGGCAAAGTCAATGGCAAGTCAATATCAAATCAAATGAAACAATATACTGTCTCGAGAAGCGATTTAGGCTATTCATGACTCGCGGCCCAAATTCAAAAATCTTTTCGAGTGCCTGACGAGCTTGGCATCAGCTGGTCTGTTAGACGAGATGTATCTGCGTGTCACCGTGTCGCAAGTGTTACCACATCGTACTCTTAAGGAAACTGTTACACTTACAATTGTTTGCACAAGTCGGCCCTATACGATTTTATATCTTAGCATAACACACTTTACACTTAAACCAACTGCCATGGAATTATAAATTAGATTTACTTTCATTTGTTGCTTTTGTATTCAAAACAGTAAACTGACTTCGATAGAAGTGTGATTTTAAGGATTAAAGCAACTTATGCGTATTCAGGAAAAACCCATCGGGTGGTATTTTGTTTAGCTTTGTACTATGAAGTAGAGGAGCACATATTAATATTGTGCAGAATATATCGTTTTTTGTAGCAAGTACGACCGAAACGGCTCCTATCTACTGAAAAAATTATTGAAATCGTTAACATTGGAAGTTTCCTTAAACACAACGTATCTCGATCAAATTCATAAGCAAAGTAAACATTCATCTGTTTATTGCCAACGTCACTATCTATATTATACACTGTAAGAAATATTCGGGAATTCACAAAAATTTATTTTACAAAGGTAACGTAAAATTTGACGATATTTATGATGTTTTTGTGTAAAGGTAACTTAAAATTCCGAAAAATGTACTAAATTTTCTGAAATTTTTTTTAATATTATAAAACTTAATTGAATATTCATAAAATGTATCTTAAAACTACCAAATTGTAACATGATTTTTTAATTTTATCATAAAATTACGAAACTGTAATAAAATTTTCAATAACCCAAAACGTGAAATTATTCCTGTTACAAGTTTAAGAATTTACATCAGATACAAGTGTCAGGATATTCGTCATTTTATAATTGAAAATTGAGAAATTGTTTCCTTAATTTACTAAAAGTAACTGAATTTTCTAACAGTGTAACAGGAGCTTTCCCCTAAACCAAATTATTTTAAATATTAATACCAAATGACACATTCATTATTCACTAAAAAATGTAAGAAGTTGTCGAACTACTTGTATGTTAGTTATTTTTTTAAATAATAAAACCAGTCTATCTTAAATTCGAATTTCAATACTATTTAACGAAGAATAAAAAAAAACACGAGAAAAACATTTTCAATATTTTACAAAAGTAAATAAATATTTATCGCGTTTTTTTATGATTAGTTCGAGTTAATTCCAATTATGGTATGTGTACTTGAAACACTGTCAATTCTCTCTGAGTAGCTTCCAAGTGTTACCAATCACGGATTTACTCTTGGTGCTCTTGTAAATGCCTTACGAGCTCACTTACCTTCGTAGGAGCTATTTTCCAGTCTGACCCACATTTATTCCGCAAATCACAAAACTCTTACACTGTTGAGTTGGTGCGACGTATTTATGTGCATTGTATTTGCCCTGGAAATTTGATTTAATCAAAAAATAGCCTTTCATTTTCAGTCAAACCTAGAAACATTCTTTGAGCACAATTCGTTTATAAAGCTAAAAAAATCTATAAAATTTTTCAACATCATAAACGATAGCACGCGATCTGACACATTATGTATGGCTGACAACAGTCAACACATGTAATTCACCCTCTCTAAAAAACGAGTAGTCATATAGATAATTGAACCAGGTGGAAAAAATCAATCTTACAACATTCCATCCTATTGTACTCTCTTATTCCCTTTAAATTGCCTCTCTTTATAATTTATACTAATGACTTACGTTCTGAACATGTTAGAAATAAAATAAATGTAATTAAAAAGAAAGTAAAAAATATTCTCATCGAAGGAAGAGTTTTTCTCCATTGGAGCAAATGGGTATTGCTAAAACTGAGGGTTTCATAATAATTTCTATAAAACTTTCCACATTTTCATATATGTAAATAAATTATTAAAAACGAGAAAGTGACTGAAATCATTTCTGTCAAGACTTCAGAGTGAATAAATTTTGTCACGTGCGTGCATCCACACTACACTATTATATTTATTTTGTGGTGATATTTATAGAGTATTACGCGGCACAGGTTGGCAACCTCGTATGCGGTTATGCAACAAATGAGAAGGAGTGAAAGAGGCGAAGGGCGGTAAAAAAAAGAGACAAGAATAGTAACGGAGAGAGATGACGAGGGACGACGAAGAGTGGGAGAGGATCTCGTTGGTGAGAGAGGTTTTACACCACAAGGACGGGAGGCCAACTGAGGAACTGATGAAAGGTGGGGTTTGTTAGAACGTTCATACGTGAGAGATAAAGAAATACAGAACCATGAAGAAAGAAAGATGCATGGAGAAAAAAAACCAAAATATGATGTCACTGGTGAATGTATATGAATTCATAACAGTCTTAATCAAAATTAGACTTCACCCTCATCTTACCTACATCAAACATTTTTTTATAACCACCGAAAACAGAGATAGGAAAATATACTTGTATGTTTTCAAGTTAAGGAAGATTCTCATTGTGTCATTCAATAATATTCATATCAACTGTTAAATTCACTTAAACGAAGAAATTATCATCTTGATCACAAAATGTAAATGCACTCATACATAAGCATTGTAGATAATATATATTGATTCTATTGTTAGAAAGCTTTTTCCGCAAAATAAAGTAAGGAATGATTACTGCGCTGCAATCATTTTGTCTTTGTCTAAGATTCAAGGAAATTTGATAGATCAAAAAATCTACTCTACCAACAAAATTTATTTTTACGCGAACTTTATTTTTATCGCTTTATATAAAATTTTAAAAAATGATGTGATTCTAATAAATCACGGATCGTTTTTTCAGAAAAAAGATCCTCTACAACATAACGGTTTCCAATTTTTGGAAATAAATTCTTTAATGGCTGAAACCATTAAAAATCAATTTTTCAAAACAAAATTCTTATAAAAAAATTGGTGAATTTGGTGAAAATTATTCATTTTAGAAATTTGGAAACGGTTAAGTTGTAGAGAATCATTTTTTTAAATATGGTATGAAGCGATAAGAAAAAAGTTCGGGTAAGAATAAAATTTGTTAAATGCATTATTTTTTTATGTTTCAAATATTTTTCTTGGAAAATAATCTTTTCTGTTTCAAATTAGCCCTTCAATAATAATATTGCTATTCTTGAAAGCAAAATTATCTATTTTTGCCTGAGGTCTAATTTTTGTGGCTGAATTACCTTTAATAACGTTTTCCGGACTGTCTCAGGTCTTTAATTTCTCGTATCAAAATTACTCATAAGATGTCCCATAAATTTGTTACTCTTCAAGAGTATTAACTTGGACTAATTTATAGTTAAGAAGATAATAATTCCTCCAAGTGGTTTTTCATCCAATTTAACTAACTTCTTTGTAAACATTAGAAATATGAATTCCTCGTTCCGTGTCGATAACATTGTTTGCATACGACTCCTTGTGGCGTTCGTTCCTCTGGCTCGTTCTTTTTAATTATTTAATTCCAACATCTCTATAGTTTAGTTTCGTAGTTGTATGTTAGTTTTGAAACACTAACACGAACATGATCTCGGAAAGACTGTCTTATCTAGACGGAGAAACCGAAATATAGAATTTTTCCTAAACTACCTTTCAATTTAGGGAAAAACGTCTCATAGTGAGAATTTCTTGCAATGAAATGATGAACTTTAGAAAAAGTTCATGATAATTTACTATAGGTTGTGTCGAACTTTTCTATAACCTATACTAAAGTTACGTATAATTTTTCGAATTTTGAGCATTTGGAGTGCGCAAAGTTCCTAATCCGTTGGAAATAATTACGATTGTACCTAGATTTTACCTAAATTCCTATTTTATAGGATTATCATTATCATTAAATTTTTAAACCAAGAGAAAGCTTCAAAATCGATTCCCTTTCTCTGCTCCTATTCTATTTCCATCAGAAGTGTTAAATTAAACCTTGCACTGAATTTCTTCCTTATCATTAGAAGATAAGCGTGTTCTAAAATTTGTCTATTCACACTCTTAGAAATTTCCGTATTAAACTTCTATCACATGTAATGGAATTTTTTTTTTAGTGATGTATAATTAATTTAAAATACTTTCATCTTAAAAAATGCCGACTTTTATTTGAATTTTAATTCATATATATATATATATATATATTTTAATAATATTTCTTAATTTTAATATATTTTGATTGAAAATTTATTGAATTTAATATGAATATATATAAATTTTTCATAATATACAAATCTATTAATTTAAATTTACCACTTGTATATTAAAGTCTATTAAAATTAATAAGATTTTTAACAGTTTAAGGAGTATGAACATCTTTTGAAGTACGTCGAACCAAAAGTTACATTTAATTAAACTTTTCTAAATTATCATTAGCATTCACGAGAAAACTGAACAATATTTCAAAATTCAGTCAAAAGGTGAAAATAATTTTCTTTAATGTTTTTTGATGCAAAATTTACTTATGTAATTGCGTGCCACTATGTGTGTTTTAATTTCAATATGTAATAATTTCCAAATGTATAGAAACAGTTCCAAACGACAATTCTGACGCATTGTCAAAATCAGACCCTAGATCAATATTATTAATCATACTTACAGCTCTAGCAAGACTACTTTTACACTAGATTGGAGTAAATAAACTTGTAAACATGCAACATTTTGTTGCATTGGTGTAAATAAAAATGACGAAACTTTCAAAATACATAAAACGAACTATACTTTCAAAAAGTCTACAATGCCAGAAGAATTGTGAAAGTAACCAGAGTTACTTAATCGGTTATTCCTATATTCTTCTGATAGAAAGAAAGATCTGCGGACGTTGACCTGCCTAATATCTTGAAAAATTAAAGTCCATAAGATAATAAATTTGAAGGAAAAAAAAAATATTTAAATTTCTAGTAAACTGTACATAAAAAGTTCAATTTGTGTATCGCACAGCACTAGCAATATAAATTACACGAAATCGAATCATGAATCTGTAAATCAGATTCATGGATTGGATCGGATCCAAAACGAAGGACCTAACCATTGGGATCTTCGTTAATCTCTAGGAGTTGTTCTTCGACACAGGATCCATACGTCACACATAACGACAGTCGCGTCACATATAATAAATTAAAAGATGCAAGCAAGGAGGCAAGTGTCTCCAGTCTTGACGAGACGAATCAAATTAACAAAAGCCGAGTAGAAGATCGGAAAGCGCGGGCTGAGTTCGGGTTTTCTCGGCTCATATCGCGCTCACCCGCAAACTAAGAGGGGGGCGTTGGAGGTTCATCAGGGAGGGGTGAGGCACTCTGCCATCATCGGCGGAGGCGCACAGTTCAGTGACCTGCCATAGCGTGAACGGGTGGTGGGGGGTTCTGACATATTGTGAGATGCCAGGCCGCCTCGCCGGTCCTCCGAAAAATACAGCTTTTTGTCTCTTTTCCTTGCATAGCCGCTTGCTCGGTTCTTGAATTTCCAAAAAATTCATGCACTAGTCGAGTGATTTCCGTGCGTTTTTCCGAACGGTGACGTCGTCTATTGAAGGCGGCCATACAGGAAGTGGAGAATCGCCTCCAAGAGACGAATTCTCAGAAAAAGCCCTTTACCAGTGTGATATATTCCTAAAATCTTTAGAAACAAGTGCTAATACTTTAAATTGTTGTTTTTTCGTGTGCGTGATGTGAAAAGTAGATTTTCTCTTGTTAAATTTCTATTTATTTATGTATTTCTCACTCTATAAATCATCTCTTCTTCTCGCCTCTTCATTTTCTTCCTTCGCATTCTAAGTTCTTTTTAATGTAATGTAACGAGATAGACATGAAAAACAGGCGTTCATGATGCGGGAGTCGTATGTACTTGAATACTTAACAGAGAATAGGATATTTCTGGTGTCAAAATGGTGATGAGCCGCTGTTGACAGACTCAGTGATACACGTGAAACTTGAAGGAATTTGTGTTATTTCTATCAAAAAGAGGCGCAGTGTCACAGGTATTTAGTAAAGTGATTATGACGATTTCCTTCAGGATTAGAATCTTTTAATACATCCATTTCTTTTTCTATCGTTTATGAATTTTGATTTGGAGAAAAGGATATGAAATTTTATTAAAAAAACATCTGCTTTGCACATAATCTATAGAATAATTGAAAAGGTTTGGAATTAAAAAATTAGAGATAATTATTAAAATTAATGAAGAAAAAAATATGATGAGTGGTTGTGTTGGTCGAACAAGCACTAGATTCTCATGTATATACAACCTGACTTCTCTATGCATATTTCTATATTCATATCAAAAACATTTCTTTACCTTTTACTACATTTTGATAAATTACGTAAATCCACAAATTCAGCATTTTAATTTTCATTTAATTCTTGAGCAAAAACGTTGAGTCCGCGCAAAATTATACATCTTTATATTTTGAATTTTTGCATAATTTCAATTATCTGATAGCCAAGATACAAGTATGCGAGGAACGTGACTCTGGAATTTCAAGAGAATGAAATTCAAACAGATTTAGGGAATTCCAAACAGCTGTAGTTATGGTAATGCGTTATACGCATAGAGGATAAAGGTGTGTTGGGTGACTGTACTCAGGGTTCATCGTTCTCGGTTATGTAATGTTTGACTATATGGTCGCAAGCGCCTCGACGCTGATGCTAACGGCGCTAACGTCAACCAAACCAATATATGATTTTACTTTGAGCAGCTTGAACATTATTTCATTGTAATCACTTTCAACTTTCTTTTGCTGCGTTTTCATTCCTTCCTCATACAAGTCAATGTCTTATCAGATTCAGTAATTTTATCTCAAAAATAATATATCTAAGAACAAGCAGGCACCAATGTTTATAAACAAATATTGAATCTTGAAACACTTTAAGAAGTGATTATTTTTGTAGTATATATTTCAGTTTTATGGATAGAAAGTGCTTCAGGCGTAAGCTTCACATTGAAATTATACTATCAATAAAATTCCAATAAAATAAAAGTAAACATGAATCCCGATCGACAGTTCTCACAACTTTACTTCACAACCAGTTGGTTATATCGATTTTGTAATAGAAAATCAATTCGCAGATCATGGAATCGCAAAATGTGTGATTTTTATCTACTTACGGTTCTAAACGTTCATTGAACGATAATAATTTGTTTTCTTTCAAAAGAAAGTTAATGATTATGTTTATATTTGTGGTCCTGCAAATATATAATCTCTCATAATATATACGTTACTTTTTAATATACTGAAGCAAAAACTAATCATTTAGTTTTCAAAGAAAATATTTTCCATCGTTCAACGAATGTCCAGAACTGTAAGTATGTGTGATTTTTAATTACGAATGGAAAGTTCCTCAGTTTGGATAAAATTGCATGAAGAAGTCAACATTAGCATAGGGGTGATTTGAAAAAAAGAAGATAGTTTAGTTTTGTGATAGAGAAAGAAGAGAAAAAAAAGCGTGAACGGAACTCTACATATGGCTTAATATGCTGAATGACGTGAATCGCGCGTTAAGACGTTGGTGGTATGACAATGACATTCTGGTGAAGCGTAAATGGAGGCCAATTTGTCAGCGTTTTGTGGGCCTACTTGGGGCGCAGATAGCACCAGCCCACTGGATTCCAGTATACGACAGCCATCTGAGAGCGAAAGTCCTGAAAATTTCACTCTGGAAGATAGAAGGGCCCAAGTCAATTCGATACGAGGTAGATCGATTATTATTGCAAGTGACCTTTATGGCTAAACTTTAAGAATTCATTTCTAGCCGTTTATCTTTGTACACTGACCACCTTTAATGTTTGTGTGGCTGTAATAGATTTTCATTTTTACAATTTAAAGTTTCTGAAAGCTATAATATTAGATATAATTTCTAAGCTGGTAAACAATAAGAGAATAATTATTTACAACCAATAATCATTTTGTCAAGAAATTGCTATTTCACTTTTGTTTCCACGTTTAAACTATAATTTAACGTGATATTTTCTAACGCATATTTAAATGCAATGCATGTACAATGAAAATGATAATTTTATTGAAAAACATACTCTCTAAATTTGAGTCAGCGGAATTTCCATTATTACAATCAGCGATTGAAATTTTGACTACGAATCAGCAAATTTCTTTGCTGAATCAATAAGTATTTCATATTCTATGAGATTTGCGATTACAGAAATGACAACTGTAGTTCTCAATAATCTATGATGACGAAAAAGCATAGCGCACCCGCGGCTTCGGAATTGAATAGACTATAAGAGTCACATTTTTTGGAGTTGAATAGGGATTTTAGGATAGAATTGAAAAGAGATAAAAAAATTATTTTTCACCCTAGATTAACTCATTTTCACTCTGAATAAACAAAATAAATTAATTTGAAATTAGGACTTAAAGTGACATCTATTAGGTTTAATTGCAAACACTTTCGTGAATCGATAATCTTAGATGGTAAATTACCCAAAAGTTTCTGAATTATTTTTGTCACATCCTAATTTTTATTATTCCTTCACCACTAGATGTTTAAAGGATGAATGATTTTGTTATTTACACGCAGAAAAAAGATCAGTAAAATTTACAGGAAGTTCGGTACTTATTTGGACAACATGACTTTTTAGTAAATTTTACAAGAAGTTGAGTTCAATCAACAGATTTTCTGTACAATTCACTTAGCGTACAGTACAATCAACTTAACTCGGTTTTTTCGTATTCAGTAGATTTTACTGGACGCTGAGTGAAACGTACAGAAAATCTGTTAATTGAACTCAACTTCTGGTAAAATTTACTGAAAAGTCATGTTGTCCAAATAAGTACCGAACTTCCTGTAAATTTCACTGATCTTTTCTCTGCGTGTAGGCTCGTGAAATATATCAAAATGGCTAATATTTAGATGGTAAATATTTTAAGGCCGAAAAAAATTTGAAAGCGTGCATCTTGCATGTGCCGGGAGGAATCGAACCTCCGAATAAAGTGAAATATACCGAAAATTGTTTGAAATGCTGTAAGCGGTGTTGGCTTGGCGCGTTTATCACAGTAAGTCCCCGGAAGGTCACTTTATTCGGAGGTTCGATTCCTCCTGGCACATGCAAGATGCACACTTTCAAATTTTTTTCGGCCTCAAAATATTTACCATCTAAATATTAGCCATTTTGATATATTTCACGAACCTAAATAAACAAAATAAACTCCGGAAGCCGAACTCTATGAAATTCCAAGAAAATTACTCAGCATTTTTTTCCCTCGTCCTGTGAATTTGTAGCAATTTTTTCTTTAAAATAACTTTAATTCAATTTCGTACTTGAATATTCATAGCTTTTTCAATAAGTAAGGAACTATTCGCTGACAAAGACTTAGAATTTGCTGATTCAGATTTAGAAAGTAGGTATACCTTTAAAGCTTTCAAATACATGTACTTCACGTTTGAGTGCAGTAACTCAAAGAAGTTTTGTGATAAAAGATAAGACAGTTTGATTACTGTTATCACTTATCAGACTGTGATTTCGTTTTCAGATTAGGATAGAAATAGCCAGTTGCATTGACATTTAACTATGTTTAACTATCAAAAAGTGTGAATCTGATTTTATAATTATAATGACTGGATATTCATGAACATCTCAATTAATTAAAATCATTTAGTTTATTTAAAATTGTTTAATTTTGATTGCAGCCCAGATCGAGATAATACCCTGCAAGGTTTGTGGCGACAAGAGCAGCGGAGTGCATTACGGAGTAATCACTTGCGAAGGATGCAAAGGATTTTTCAGGAGATCCCAGTCGTCCGTTGTCAACTACCAATGTCCAAGGAACAAAAATTGTGTAGTAGATCGTGTCAACAGAAATCGTTGCCAATACTGCCGGCTTCAAAAGTGCCTGCGACTCGGCATGTCCCGAGACGGTAAGTCCTACTTTATTTTTTTTTTCACTTATCAGATAATTTTATCTAACAGAAGTTTGCAACATTTGTCTCGCAACAGAAATCAAATTTTTCATTTATTTTTAGTAAAAAATTTTTAGTCAATAAAAATTATAAATGACATATTTATTTTCCAAAAACTTTTATTGTTACTTTTATTTTGAGGGAATAAATAAATCATTTCAATTCCTGGGGAAAGACGCTGCAAACTTTAGTTGAATAATCATATTTTTCTGGATGTATTCTTAGAAAGTTGATACACTTCAACATTCGGTAATTTTAGTGACTCAGTTCAGAATGCAAGATTCTGGCAGCATTTATGAGCGACTCAGTAATGAATCTTGCATGAATTAAACTCATAAAGCCTGCGACCCCAAAGAGTAAATTGAAGTCAGAGTATGCCTTGCAACAAATCACGCACACCAATGTGCTTTCCCAGAATTTCTATATTTCCTTCAAAGCTGGGAGTATGTTATTTGCATAAATTAAAAAAAAAACTATTGTACGTAAAATTTAATTTACATAGGTACTTGAATAACTTGTGTAAAGCTTAGTCATACAATTTTTAAAGCATAAATTTGATGTTTTTATGGTCACATTTTTTAATTAGGAAAATTCTTTAAATTTGAATTATTGAATTATACTGTTCACTTGTCTAACGTCATTCAATGCAAAATAATCGGAAGCGAAAGAATTAAAACAAAAATTATCCGCGTACAAATTTAAAATAATGCTTCAAAACTTTTAATATTGTCTTTTTCATGAATGCAAAAGTAATAAAAATATTCTTATGATTAAAATCCCAAAGCAAAAATATAGAAGAACATCTTTGCTTGAGAACACATTATGTAAATGATGTCGATTGTATCGAAAATTTAATAAAATATAAATTTCACAACGAGCCGGATTCATCTTCTATGATTCAAACTATATCTCAAAAATATTAAATAATAAAAATGAAAAACGACGTATAGGTATGTGTTAATGAAATTATGATTTCTTTGTATTTTAAGTTAGGAGAAAAGTAAAGAAAAGTTGCCCGTAGGACATGTTATCAACGCTTTAGAAGAATATTACCAGCATTAGCCGTGGCACGCGTGCTAATCGGGGTGCACGACCCCTTATCAGACTCAGTTCCCCACCATTTCTTTTCAAACATTCTTATCAACGAGAGTTATGATCGCTTATGTATGATTACAGTATATTGACATTTAAAAAGTATAAGTACACAGAATGATTCTAAAAAATTATCTGAAGATTAATACACCAGCTACCGCATCTAAGTTTCAAAATCATATATATTTATTTTCGCTGAAAATATATTTGCACAAAGTAAATATAGCATTAAAGTGATGTCAGTGTCATCTAAAAATTTATATATTCTCGTGTGCTGTGCATTTTCGAGTGACAAAGTTAGACGTGCAGAAAACGTGGGAAAAAGAAATGGGTATAAATATACGAGAATTACACATATTTTGAGTAGAGTTGTTTCCAAACAGGGCTTTAAAATCAGCATACTTTCACGTTTTTGATATATCGTACGTCATAGTATATTAGCGGTAAATTTTCGTCCCATTTAGTGATTCACCATGTCTTGCCTAAAACTGCATTTTCATGTAACGGCACTTCTCCATATTCACTCATACCAATGTTTACTATCAGATGACGGGAAAATAACGGTCCTTTCTTTAGACTCATATTAGTATAGATTCTCTTTATAGGCATCAAAAGACACGAGCACGTATATTCGTCATTATCATTAAACAGCATGAGGTACACGAGTAAGCATAACAAAAGGTGAGATGTTGACATTTCATGTATATGATGATCGACACAATAGAGCTCTCCTAGTTTGAGACAATCGCACGTTTCTACATGCCATTCGGCAAAAGGAAAAGGAAACGAAGTGTCCTCAAACACTAAAGACCAAAACGATCTCTTTTGTCTGAAAAATACAAAAACTAGACAAACATTGTCCCATTTGTAAAGATAGTTTGTTCATAGTCAGAGCGCGATGTGAAAAATAACACATAGTATGTTTTTTTATTCACTAAATTCAATCACAATTTGTCGACAAATAAATTTATTAAAAAGTACGCAATAGAAGACTTGATTGCAATTATCGACATAAATATATATATATATATATATATATATATATATAGACTATACATCTATACCGAGAGCTACCGAATACACGGAATGAATTTTAGGCGAAAAAATGCTTAAAATCGGAGGAGAAATTACCATACTCGACGGGAGTGCCAAGACAAAATATATTTACAGTAAATTTTGCCAAAAGTATGGGAAAAATTACGCGAATAAATTACTTCATCGACAATCAAATTTGATGACAGATAAATGAGTTTTACCTTCAATATAATCTGTTTTGCCATTAGAGATATGAGAAATTCCCATACTGGTCGGGAAAGTGCAGTGAACGCTTTAGCAATATCATCATGCTGGCATTTAATTTCTCCCATTCATTTTGAATAAAAAAAAAAAAATTTCTGTCTCATTCATGTTAGCTTTTTTGTTAACATTTTACCTGATAAATTTTTAATTACGGTGATTGCTAGTAAACGATGTATTCAATGAACTTAACATTATAACTTATACAGATACATATGACGGACAAATTTCTTAATCTAACGCATTCAATTATATAAAGTATCACACGCTATACGATCGCTACATGTTCATTTTGGAAGTTATATATAAGCTACCCAGTTCAATTGGTAGCGCTTGTGAGAAAATTTGTAGGACTCTAAATGACTAATTTCCCTTTTTTAAAAGGTCGTCAATTTGCATATGTTTTGCTTTTCCGCGTGGAAATGAACAATCAAATTTTAATATATCACACACACCGTTTCACATGCTCACGCACGCGATTCCCCCCATAAAAGCAAGAATGATGCCGAACGTAAAGCCGTTTTTCCCATACAAGGCGGCAAAGTCCTTCCAAGTCTAACGTTAACTTAAAAACCTTTCACAGTAAATAATACTTATTATTTTTACCAAATTCTTAATGTTAAGTAAAAATAATAAAAGCGACTATGAATTGAGGATACTTTTAACGTTTGTCTTGCGATTCCCGGCAAGTATGGTAATTTTTTCCGTAAATTTGTTTTCATGTAAATATTCTAAAAAAATGTGTAAAAAAAGTGTCATAGTGATTATCAGGAAAGAAGATAGGATGGACCGAGAATGAAATATAGAGACCTGCGGAACCCAAGAGAAAACTTGAAGTAATCTCTCGACATCTTTTCGTCTCACAATTCGCCGGGAGGGATTTGAAGTCATATATATATATGTCGAGACCTGCTGAAATGTTTAGAATCTATACTCAGAAGAAATAATTATTATAAATTTTGTTAAAAATGATATCTCAGTATGGTTATCAAAATAATTTTCCTTCTTTAGAGCTCTAGTCTCTGTAGTATGCACGTGTATTAAAACTTCAAAGAACGCTAGGTCTTGTCCTATTCAAAGTGACATAAGATACCACGTCTGCTTTGTTCGTAGGTGTGTTTGCGCATCTATTCCTTTTCTAATGCCTAGTGCCGCCGCGTCGCTCATGACGATGTCCTCTCTGCAGCAGACGGCAGCGTTGTCGCGATATTTTAGTCGTTAGCGTTATTCTATTTTGGTATTCGGCTCATTCTAAAATCCGAATAGGTAGTTCAACCAGTTGTAGTCTATAAGCTGTACTTTCATTATATACTAAAGCAAACATTCAGTGATAAGACGTCTCGGGCATATAACGCTACTGTGTCGTGCTATATATAGCGCCAGAAAATGCATCGTGCGGCCAACACGCGTGTTCTTCCTTATGGCGTCTCTCTCTTGCCGGTCGATCACCCTTTGCCTCTTGTGCTCTCCTCCGTTCCTATTTCTCACATGCACACACACATGCACAAATCCAAACACTTCTTCCGCTTTTTCTCCCTCATCGGGCGAAGTTTCCCCACTTTTGTCATCCACCCGCCGTCTCTCCCCTCCCTGATTCTCTCAATTCCCCTTCTATAACGAAGAAGTTCAGCTGGCCTGATGTCACGTGGCCATCTCTTCCTTGCCCCGATGCTGGCTTGGAACAGTTGGAACTGCCACGCCACGGATTCGATGTCTTTTATATACATATATACTGAGAGAGCTTTAGCGGTTCGTCGAGGTGTGACGTATTTGCGTCCCCCTATGACGTCATCCAAGAGAGAAGTCAGCCGCTTCCGCGTTCCCCTACTGCGCATGCGTATGGGCTTTAAATGCACTCGCCGTATCAGCAGAACCCCCAATGAAGATCGATCGTCTAACTAAATGATCTGTTTTATACTATTTGTAGAGAAAGCTGCGATTCCTAGAATTTAATATAGAACTAGCTGAACAAAGTTCAACCACTTTAGGTAGTAAAGCACTAAAGCTAAGTAAACATATTTTCTCCTCGCTGTCAGATGATAATAGCTTCTTCTACAAAGTTTCTGCTCAATCAGCTCTGTTTTATATTATGTCAAAGTTGCTTAGAGCAATAAAATATTGCAACACTGCATCTCCAATTGAGTTTAGTTTCACGTAATCATCTTTTACATAGGGTAGACCGGGGCTAAGTTGTCAGGTTAACATTCTTTCCTCTTCATAAAGTTCAAAAAATTTGTTATTAATACGCTCTTTTCTTATTTTTATACAATTATTAATGATAATTTAATTATTCCCAACCTGATGGATGCAGACAAGTTTGCCCCAGTTACTGGGACAAAGTTGTGAGCATTATTTTTGTAGAAACAGGAACATAATAGGATTTAAATTTTCTATTCATTGTCATATTTCTTTTCCGTGACTTTGCCCCAACCCTGAAGACTGGTAGTTGGGCCACGAAAATTAGGCCTCAGGCAAAGATAGATAATTCTGCTTTCAAGAATAGCAAAATTATTTTTGAAGGGACCATTTAAAAGAAAAATTATTTTTCCCATGAAAACAATTTGAAACAGAAAAATAATGCATTTAGCACATTTTATTTTTTTGCACAAACTTTTTTCCGTATCACTTCTTACCAAATTTTGAAAAATTATGCGATTCTGATGAATCACAGATAATTTTTATAAGAACAGGTTCTCTACCATTTGACCGCTTCCAATTTATAAAAATAAATTCTTTAATAGCTGAAACAATTAAAAAACAATTTTCTAAACATAATTTTTATAAACAAATCACTGTATTTGACAGTATTTGATTTATTTTTAGAAATTGGAAATATTCTAGTTGCAGAGATTCTTTCGCCTGAAAAAATAAGCCGTGATTTATTGGAATCGCATCATTTTTTAAAATTTGATAAGAAGCGATAAGAAACAAATCCGGGCAAAAATAAACATTTTTAAATACATTATTTTCTATGTCTTAACATGCTTTCATAGAGAATAATCTTTTCTCTTTTAAATGATCCTCTCAATAATGATGTTATTATTCTTGGAAGTAAAATTATGTATTTTTGCCTGAGGCCTCATTTTTGTGGCCCAACTATCTTAAGATAGTTAGAACTCAAATCAAGCCCAATTTTCATAATTACATGATAAAATAATGTTTCTTCTAACAAAATATCAAGTTTCTATACTGTGAATATATCGACTCATATCACAAACATAATATTCCGATCAGTAAATTTCACATTCTTTCGTCATCAAAACCATTTTTGTCATAAATTTTATTTATAGCGCAAATTTAAAAAATGATTTTAATTTAATTCCTCTTATAAAATTGATTTATTCTATATGAATAAAAAATAGTTAAGAAATAGTAATGTTATTTCCAAAAATAACATTGTCCTGTCGGACAAATTTGCACTGGTCTATCCTAAACACTGAAAAAAAGGTTGGTTTGTGTTACTATTCTGAATAGTAACACCAACCAACTCGTAGTCGTACCAACAATTAAATTGGATGAGACAACCAACCTTTTTTTTCAGTGCATCCACACCGAGTTAAATGAATCCAAAACAATAGATATTTGTATTAACGTTAAGCTTAACGTATTAAGCTTGTAGTTTTACCGTATAATCTATGTAAAGATGTAACCTGACACTAAAATTTAGAAAAAAGAGTGAATAATACTCTCTCTCCATAAAAACTAGTTCACAAACATTTACTACTTTGCCTAGTAGACATTTGATGGTCGCTATTCTTACTTATTATTTTTGACAAAAAAAAACTATATTCTAAAACAGAACGGAAGTCTGAGAGCTAAAAGGAAACTTTTAAACGCAGATAGGATTACATCACAGAAGCGATTCTTCCCTCTTGATGGATTTAAATTTATCATGTTCCTAACTTTGACATATACTCCTACTTCGCTCCTGCAATCTGATTTGCGTCCAAATTGTTGTGAATGAGCATATCAATTGTTGATTCATGAAACGTACGTAACAGTATATGTATCTGCCGTTTTGTGACATGCTTTACTTTTCACCTCAATACTTAACTTTTCCAAATTTGTCACATTTTTCATTTTTATATTTAAGACACTGGATTATGAAAGATATAAGATACGTATTTACTAGGGTTGGGTAGTAACTTCTTAAAAGTAACGAGTTTACTTATAAAGTTACGTTACTTGTAACCTTTCTGTAACTCCGTTACTTCTCGAATAAAGTAACTGCCACGTTACTTAGTTATTACTTTTCCAGTAACTTGTTACTTTTTTTCAGTTACTTTTTCGTTACTTTGTATTTTTTGAATATCTCTCATCTGATTGCTGTTATAACTACGAACAGACTCTAAGAGAATTTTTCAAATATATTATGAATTGTTGAACTTAAACTTAAACAGATATACATATACAGTTTAAATATATATTATCCATTCATCGAAACACATCACGTATTTACCATTTCATCTAAAAAAAACTATTTCAATATTTCTTATAACGAGTTACTTTTTAGAGAGTAACTTACCCAAAACTGGTATCTACTAGAAGTTAAGGGGTTTCATCAAAATGGCGACTGAGTATTGCCGTGTCCAGAAAAAACTTTTTTCGGAGGTCGTCTGCGGCAAGAAATTCTGAAAATTGAGATTTGCACCTGGAACAAAACAACAAATTTGAATGTAACACTCGATTTTCTCCCAAAAAAGCGACCTCAATTTGTTAAACAAATAAACAATTGTCAATCAATCTTAAAATCCTAGGTACTCCACCAGATAATTAAATAATCTATATAAAACAAGATTCTTATCAATCGGTTGAAAATTGTTGAAATGGCGTGTCTTGCCGATTAGAAAAAGTCAGTTTCGAGAAAAACGCGTTTAAAGTTTTAATAACGTAAAAATGTACTATAATTTTGATATACCTTCAATCTGCTGTGCCCCGCCCCCATAAAAAGCCCATTGGGCATCATTTTTAGGAGCCTAAGGAACCTTTTTATGCAATAAAAAAAAATTCTTTTTTGAAAACCCAAAGGTGATGAAACCCCTTAATAGTTTCTTACAATGCAAAAATGAATAATACTATGTAATTGTTTCAGCTGTGAAATTTGGTCGGATGTCGAAGAAACAGAGGGAGAAGGTTGAAGATGAAGTTAGATTCCACAGGGCGCAGATGAGGGCAGCATCAGAAACGGCACCAGACAGCAGCGTATTCGAGCATCAAACACCCAGCAGTTCGGATCAACATCACTCCTACAACGGCGGGTCAGTATTTCAGAAGAATGGCAGGTTCGTTGATCACCAGATAGTTCGTTCTAACATCGTACCACATCTTCATCAGCGAATTCTACCATGATCACTACTAACCATTCTTCATCTAAGGAGCAACCTCACAGATGCTCGGCACGACAAGCCAGTCGTTCCGAAACATCATCATGTTAAGTGCACAGTAGTACAAATGATTGCTACATTTTGCCGCCTCTCTTGCCCACTCTGTCATTAAATTACATCTCTTTCACACCTTCATCCAGGTTGCCTCGCGAAAAGTTTTCAATTTAGAATTTACCCCATAAGATATTAAGCTTTATCATAATTAACCGCATCACTCTTGATATTCTAGAGAGTTCTATTCAACATGATTAAGAGCAACTATTATTTCCTAATGTCATAATCGCATAGGCTATTTTTTCGTTAACTTTACTCAAAAGTGATTCAATGCTTTTTATATACCAGGCGACAAAATTGGAACTTTTTTTCCACAATAGTTTTCTAGTAATTTTCAGTGGATTTCGCAGCGCTTATTTCAAATCTGGAGTCAAAAATATCCTGTCTGGCCAAGTTTCGGAGACAAATGGATTTTATGGATAAAAAATCAGGATTTTGAGAATTTCATGAGATTGTAGAAAAACATTGAGTTTTTTTTTAATTTTCTTAAACATACGTAATTTTTATCCAATCTTAATTCTGTTCGTTGAATTTTATTCGAGAGCATTTGTTTCGAAATTGTGAAATAAAAAATATCTGTAGAGTCTATATGTACTGAATAAATGATTTTCGGAGATACCCAAATTCTTATTTGCAAGTATTTCAATGCACACGACTGACTAACGGTGATACATATAGAAATACATTCAAATTTTCCCTGGTGTTACTATAATGTCATGAAAATGGTGAAAATCGAGATTTTTGGCCCTTGAAACAGCATTTTTTTCAGAAAAATTAACATGACAGGACTCTTTTTTACCCCGGATTCGTAATCAGCGCTACAAAATCCGTCGGAAATGGATATGGACATCCCGTGGAAAATTTGCCGTCGAACAGTGTTATTTATTTTTCAATAGAATTATAAAATAAAATTGCTCACGTGACCTTTACTTAATATTTATGTTATGAAGCGAAATTCTCCTCCGTTGCTCTATAAATAATATTGAATTTTAGGATTCTGCTTCGCAAGCAGAAATCAAATAAACGGAGACTTTCCTTCTGTTTATTCAATCACCAAAGAAAACAAAAATCGTTTTAAATTATGTTTTGTTTCGATCACGATCCTTGCTTTAATTACTTTTAACTAAATAAGACGTGATTGACATTAAATTTTTGCAGACTAGGCATTGAGAAAAGGCTGGAGTAAATTTGCGAAAATTTATTACCAATTATTCTATGTGTACTTGCACGATTCTGTTGAAATAAAATCCCTTACCCAGATAAAGATGGACGATCTGAGTTTAATTAAAAAAGGACACGATTCTTTTGATTTTGTATGCCCTTTCTTTGTTTTCTTTAGTTACACTTATGGTGGGAGCGAATACGCCTCCCCTGGCCCTGGGACTGGAAATTCGGGATACTACAATCACCAGGCGATGACCAACTATGAGCTTAGTGCAGACTATGTCGACAGCACGACGGCCTACGATCCTCGACCGACACCGACTCAAGTTGATGCGGTTGCACCCGATACACCTTCTGTCAATGCGGCTGGAGTGATTCCCAATGTGGTAGCCTCCGGTGAGTACTGGCTTAACTTCATTCTGATTCAAGTACGCAAATATAACGTTATACTAGCTTTTTAATTGCGTTTCCAGCTAGTCTTAAGTCATCCTGCCTATAGACGCTTTTTTCACTTCTCCAAGCTAAGAAGAAATCTGTAGTATCTGATTCTCCACTTTCCGTTCTAAAAATATTCATCACACTTGTTCTAAATCTATTTTTTATCTTGAAATAATCCCAGATACTAGGGTGTTTGATATTGACGTGATATTTCTATGAGAGCTCACCACTAATAACAAACGGTTCTTATTGTTGACAACTTCCATCCTTCAAAATTCTTCTGTCAAGAGCCAAATCCATTCATTAGTAGTTTACCAATTACAGTGTCTGAAAGCAACCAACCTCCGAATATTTTGCAAAGATGAAAGAAAGTGAATTTCGTGTGTTGATTAAACACTATTTTTTGCGTGGAAGAACCTCATCAGAAACCAAGGCCAAGCTCGATAAATATTATTCGGACTCTGCTTCATCGTATGAAATGGTTCAGAAGTGGTTTACCGAATTTCGTTGTGGTCGTGCTCTCTAAATCCAATATAGTGGAAAACCACTTTTTTCTAGTGGTTATCCACTATTTGACAAAATGCGAAGTACGCCACTCTGGAGCATGTACGAAAGCTTTGTGACAAACAGACAAAGCACTAACAAACGCGATTGCAGTGCAGACAAATTCTTAAAATCACTATAGTTTATAAGTGGAGTCCACTATTAAGCAAATGATTCGTCACGGCAGTGAATAAAACAGCGGCTATTCCACTATTTTGGATTTAGAGAGTACGAGCACAGAAATCACACCAAGTCCAGGTCATCCAAATAAGATCACTACACCAGAAATGATCAATAAAATCCATGATATTGTTCTGAATGATTCGAAAGTGAAAGTGCGTGAGATCGTATCCATCTCAACTGATCGTGCGGTCAATATTTTGGTTACACATTTGTGCATGAGAAACCTCTGTGCAAGATATGTGCTGCCGCGATCGCTCACAATTGACCAAAAACGCATTCGTGTGACTACTTCAAAGCGAAATTTGGCCTCTTTTAACCGCAGTCCAGAAGAGTTTTTGCGTTGATTTGTGACGATGGATTAAACATGGATCCACGACTATACTCCGGAATCAGGTGAAGGGTCAAAATAATAGGTTAAACCTGGTGAAAGTGCACCAAAGCTTCCGAAAACGTAACAATCGGCTAGGAAAGTTATGACTAGTATTTTTTGGGATGCGCATGGAGTAATCTTCATCAACTACCTTGAGAAAAGAAGGACGATTACTTGAGCATATTATGTTGCATTATTGGATCGATTGGTTGACGAAATCAAGAAGGAACGGCCACATTTGAAGAAGAAAAAAGTCCTTTTTTATTATAACAATGCACCATCTCACACATCGAAGATTGCCTCAGGCAAAAAAGCCCCCAGCGACTATTATCTGTTCCCAAATCTCAAGAGATGGCTGTGTGGTAGGCGTTTTGAGTCGAACGGAGAAGTTGAATGGGAAACAAAAGAGTATTTTGGAGGGTTTGACAAATCGTACTATTTGGAAGGCATAGAAAATTTGAAAGATCGTTGGACTCGTTGTATCGAGCTAAAAGGAGAGTATATTGAAAAATAAAATCGATTTTTGCCAAAAAAAACAAATTCTTGTTCATTTCAACACGTCAATATCTAACACTCTAGTTTTTAGACTTTTTAGCAACAAGTTTTTAAAAACTATAAGAGGAATAAAAGTCATCCATAGTACTGTTGTGAATTTCGCGATTCTTGACAATATTTTAGTGTCGAGTATTAGTGTCACAATACTTTGACCCTTGCTACACATCTGGAAGTAAATTTAACAAATAATCGAATCTGTTCAAATCAGTTAAAAACCTTGCTGTAATTCAGTGCTACCTTCAAATGCGTAGAAAGGGTTGAAATAAAAACTCAGGAATTTAGAATAAATCTCTAACTAATTATCACTCATGTAACTAAAAAAAGTAAATCCTTTCTAAGGTCAATAAGCTTATGAATATAAACTTATAAAACTGTTTCCAGCTTATACTTACGCTTATATTTACGATATATCGAAATTTCTCGAGTCCTTGCATGATTTGTAACATAAGTTCCTGCATGAAGATTCGTGTCCCATGGAAGATATACACACCATGTAACATTCTGACACGGGCTATAATTCTAATTTCTTATTGAATTAAAATACGTTTTAAGAGAAGTTATAATTTGAGGGCTTATATTTTGTTTACTATGTAAAATTTCAAAATATTCATGCAAGTTCTCACTCGGTCATTTTGAAAGCCCTTTTTTGAGGTGGGACATTTCTTTTATTATATTTTTTCGAAAAAAAATAGGAAAATCGCTGTCTGGGTCGACAACCGGAAGCAGCGCAGGAAGTGGTGCTAGCGGCGGCGCAAATAATGGTGGAGGTGGCGGAAACGGAGGGGGTAATGGTGGTGGGGGTGGAAATAGCATTAGTGGTGCAGGTGGTGGTTCCTTAAGCGGTGGAGGAATCGTGGCTGTCAAACAAGAAACCCCCGTAGAGCTCGCCAGCCTCGGGCATGGTTCCTATACGATGGTCGACTCGACGACCTTTCTCAGCAGTCAACAGCAGAGGGTCAACAATCCTCCTGAGGATGACGAAGTCCCCAGTCAGCCCAGTATGTCCCTAGCGAGATGTGAGGCTATGTCTGTGTCCCTATGCATGAGCATGTCTGTCATAGTTGGCCATTTTCTACTATCTCTCGTCTCTTTGCAGCCGCGAAAACTTAAAGCCTTACTCCTTACTGAAAATCTTCACACATATTATATAAGAAGGTGCTTAATTGCATTTTATACGTGAGAGGTCCATGTAAATTGTAGAAAACTATAATATATTCGTCACTACGTAGGTTCATATATCAGAAGACTTTATATAAAATGTATTTCCAATTAGGCCTACGTGGTAACCTATATATACATTTTCCTGCAAGCTTCCATATTCCAATTATGTAAGGGAATCCTGCGTGGAGATTTTCAGGAGGGTTAATTGTGTTAGACTTGCGCCTCTCAATCTTAACTATCAGGTGTACAAATAAGTTTCCGCCGTTTTTTATCAAAAATTAGGCATTTATTGTGAAAGAACAGAACCTTATATTTTATTCGAAGTATTGTCCATCGTATTGTTCTTCTTGCTACTACTACTCACGCCAACTTCTCCCACTTAAGGCAGCCTCGCCATATGTTTCTACAAGCAAACGATGCGCCTCAGCTGCAGATTTCTTCAAATTGAAGAAGTAAATCAAAAGTTCCTATAAATGGCGCTTATTCGGCTCAAAACTCGACATTTTCGTACACAAAAGAATATATTATACTGATAAAAATTCACTAATATTTCAAGGTTATGTTGTGACAGTGACGTTTTACATTTGTCAACTTCAACCAAAACTTACTGGTAGCGCCAACTTTTGTCAAACGGCGGAAACTTATTTGTACACCTGATATATAAAAACTATAAAGTTTTACAAGAAAGGAACATAGCGCAGTTTAGTTGAATACCCAACTCTCTAATGTTACAAATTTTGTGGGCTTCAGCACGTCGAGAGTCGGTATCACTCGTTTGCATGACAATTTACAAAAGAAAATCATAGCCTTTGAAGTAATTGCTATAAAAAACCTCTCATTTGCATCGCGACTACATACGCTTTAATTTTCTATACTCGTATATACGTGCTTGAATATTTTTTTAGGCGAAAGTTGAGATTTTTTTGATTTTCACAGATCCAGCACAAATCAACGAACTACTCTCCAAGACGATAGCGGATGCGCACCAGAGAACTTGTTTTCACACGATAGAACAAATTCAAGAAGCCTTCCGTAAACCTTACGATCTCAGCAGGTTACTCTACTACAAAAATATGTCCCATGAGGAACTTTGGCTCGAAAGTGCTCAGAAATTAACTGCAGTTATTCAGCAAATCATCGAGTTTGCAAAGATGGTTCCAGGCTTTATGAAACTTTCGCAGGATGACCAGATTGTTCTTCTTAAGGCCGGTGCGTAACTAGAGATTTATTGGTTTTTTTGCATACAGTGGCGTAGCTTCACCTTATGGGCCCCAGATGGAAAATTTCTTTGGGACTCCCCTAACTAAAAAAAAATCTCAATATATATCAATATATATCTACATTCAAAGTTGAAAATGTATAATAAAATCAATGCAATAAAATTAAAAATCGAAAATTTAACTGGAAAGACCAATCTATAGATGGCCTAGGAATTTGGGGGCCCCGGTGATTGCCACCTGCAACACCCCCGGTAACTACGCCACTACTTGCATATTGCAAATCGTTGTATTAACATTTGAAGGGTGGGAATTCTAAAGTGTATAAGAGCCATTTTGTCGAAATCATTTTTTTTTAATCCACAATCGAAGGCCGTCATTTTGCCGTCTAATGCAGTGCAACATTCGAAATAGTTTTTTTCATTAGAATCTTTTAAAAATAGCACTTTGGTAAGTCGTGGCCTATTGGAAATTCAAAAATGTATAGGAGCCAATGGGGCCTTATGGAAGTCCTATGATTAACATAAACTTTCCAGGTTCTTGGGTTTCTAAAATTTTGTTACTACATGTTTTTTATTACAGTGTTTATTTATTCTTCATCAATGTACTCGAATATGAAATTTTATTTTATTACATCATACTGTCAATAATTTATAAAAAAAAATTTCTATCATCAAACATTGTTATTGTCTCAATTTCCGTGAATTTTAATACATGAATTTTATAGTTCCATATGCTCCGAGAGCGACTATGTATCATGATTATTATTGGTCCATATACACTTTTGAATTTCCGGGCCCCCTTGACTTACACGTGGACAAATTTAAATAGGCTCTATCTTCTGTAATTTTCATCGGAAGTGTTTGAAATTTTAATACGTCGTATATTTAATCATAGTCTACTAATAATATTTTACAAAAAAGAATGTATTAAAAAATGTCAAAACGCGAATGTTTTTTCTTCCGCTCTGAAAATTTGGAAAATGGCTCATAACTTTAGAATTTCCACCCTTCATTTTATTCCTTTTCTATCACTACTTTCAATATTAATTCTAATTATGTTCTAATTTGCACAGGTTCATTCGAGTTGGCTGTGCTGCGCATGAGCAGGTATCTCGATTTGCAACAGAATTTCGTTCTTTATGGAGATACATTGCTGCCTCAAGATGCGTTTTACACGAATGATACGGCTGAAATGAAATTAGTTTCCCATATCTTCGAAGTAGCTAGGAGTGTGGCTGAACTGAAACTAACAGACACAGAACTTGCACTCTACAGTGCTGCCGTCTTACTCAGTCCTGGTATGTATTCCTCAATTAAATTCCTTAATAAATTAAAGCAATACAGAATATTTCTATAAACTGAGAGATACCTTTCTTAAAGGTATTTTTGCAAAATTTTCAACATCAAAGTTTATAGAATGTAAACAAATTAATAATTCAATAGTATTATAATTATTGATTTGAATATTTTCAGATCGGTCAGGATTAAAAGGATTGGGAGAAATCACAAGGCTCTCTCAAGCTGTGATCAGAGCGTTAAGGACGGAGTTGGATAGAAATCACTTGTCGCCGATCAAAGGTGACGTCACAGTATGTGACGCGATTCTCGCGAAAATACCCCAACTAAGAGACATCTCGCTCATGCACATGGACGCCTTAACGAAATTTAAACGGTCGCAACCTCAACTTGAGTTTCCGGCCCTCCACAAAGAGCTGTTCAGCGTCGACAGCTGAACAAATGAAACAGCGCAAGGCGACCCGACGCTGACAGAGAACGCTGAACGCGAATGACCCGGGGCCTTGCTCTGTCAAGGTGTGTAATACAGAATAATTTATTACTTTAAAAAAAAAATTTAATTTCCTCATCGAAACGATCCAAAGTCAAAGTAATCTAATTCTTTTCTTTCTTTCTGTTTCAGATTGAACTCTTCGTAATGAACGTATTGGGCCTTAAATAAACATAATATTGTTATATAAAGTATACATAAAAGCAACATAAAGTATATATGAAAGATATATATATATATATATACATAGAATTATAATATAAATATAAGATATATATAGATGAGCTATCGGTTGTTATGATACATACATAAAGATTATATTATTGACTAATATGTTTATAAATCACGCTAAGTCGGTCTCAGAACGATAAAATTAATAGGCTTAATCCAAGAAACCTAATTATTCCGCATCTCATGGTCGAGTGTACAACCCAGTGGAGGTTTAAGGTACAAAAATGGGCGAATGTTGCAGCGGCCAACAGAAAGATAATCATTCGATAGAAAAATTATAATTTTTGAGGAACTGCATTAATTTTTAATGTTAATCAGTGGTTGTACTTTAGTTTGTATTACTCGCAATCACTAGATTCACTCAAAAATTATGTGCAGATATATTATCTTTCTGGGGAAAATTTGTGCTCGAGTCATAGCGGGCTAACCAGGTTTCTGCGACCTTTAAAAAAGGTCAGGCGATAAAAGCGAGAAACGCATTTTGTCCCAAGACCGTTCTGGCCAACATTGGACGCATACACGTAGTTAGTTTTAATTAAAATGGATTAAAGTTTTGGTTAACGCACTCCACTGACGCGTTTCTTAATACGTGAATGTTACTTCCTACGAACCTTATATATTGTGAAAACGCCTCGATTCGTTTTCTGTGCAATACGCCGAGCTTTATTCTCGTTCTTACCGAAATTCCAACTGGTCGATTTTTATTCGATCAAAATCACGATGAATATCTTACCGAACAACACAGCAATTTCTTTTTATTGCAATTGCCAAATGTGCGATTTTAATCGTTCATGTGTTTTATTAAATTAAATCCAAAGGAAAGTATTGTAAGATTAGCCGATTTATAATAATGCGTAATACTCGCGAGAAATATCGACTGAGATCTTATTTTGGAACTTGCGTTTGCGATATGTTACTGCATATATTCTGCACCGCTGTGATATTTAAGATCATGTGTTAGTTACTCCTGGAATTTAAATGATTTTCAAATGGATTTGGCTTTGTTTGATGCCAACTCATAATAGACAGTGCTCGGCTACGAATTTCTCGTCCATAATCAATTCGATAAGAATTAGTGCCGAGCCGAATTTATCGGTCTAGGCCGGAAAACGAGTCGCAAGCAACTATATCCACCAGTCCTCAGTACTATACACATATATCTACATACGTAAATATCCTTGTTCTTATGAAAAAACGGAAAGAAAACAGTTAAAAACATAGACTGGAAGTAATGTTTGCACGTACGTACAAAAGAAAGAAATGTAGCTAGGGATTACGTTATGAAGATACTGCGGTACGCCAACTGATATGTTAACAGAGAAAGGAAGAAACGACGGAATATTATTACCTTATTGATTAACGATTAAATAAATAGAGTTCATTTACCTGTAGAAAGTACACACGCGGTCGCACGTACGCGCGCGATGCAGGATACATAGAATGTATGATAACACACGTTGCGACTAGGAGTTATTATCGCAATTTGCAGTTAAATTTTATAATATATATAATAAAAGAAAGTTGACGGATAATATAAAGTTATAAACGCCGGAGGTGACCGTTTTCGAAATTAATGTAAAATCACTTCATCTTTTTTTATACTTGCTAATGTTTCTGTACACTGTTAAAAATCTTATTAATTTTAATAGACTTTAATATACAAGTGGTAAATTAAAATTAATAGATTTGTATGTTATGAAAAATTAATATGCATTCATATTAAATCTAATAACTTTCCAATCAAAATATATTAAAATTAACAAACATTGAAATATATACACATGTGTATTAAAATTCAAATAAAAGTTTGTATTTTTTAAGATTAAAGTATTTTAAATTTAATATGCGTTACTGAAAAAAACTTCGATCATGTAATGGAAGTTTAATACAGAAATTTCTAACAGTGTAATGAAAAAAATTATCGCCTTTTCTCTATAATGATGAATATTTTTTTAATTCTTTGGTTATCTCGGATCATTCATTCACCGATCACTCAGTGATCAAAGATGGTCATCTCCTGTGCATGATCTTTATACACACACGAGCATGTACGTTGTCTTTACAAAGAAGCGAACATGCACGTGAGTCGAAGTTGATCTAGCTTTAAGATTATGGTACATATTCGTAAAGCGTTAATGATATTGTTTCGGTCTTCGCGATGGTCCCTGGACGTTCACTAAATGCAAAGAGTTAAATTCAAGTTGAAAGGTAATGGATGCAAGAAGGTGCAGGACTTTGAAGGACCTTGATGTAATTGGACCAACGAACGATGCGTTCGACTAAATTTAAGTCAATCTCGTAGCTCAATTGAGAAAATTATGGGAATCGTGAGAAATGTTAGATATGGAATCATTGCGTGAAATGTTATTTCATACTTGAGAAATATGTGGTACGTCAAGACTAATTACAACTTTAAACAAATAAATATAATTTTAATCCCATTTATTTATTCTATATACAAGTTTTATGAACTCTAAACACTTTTCTTTATTCATAATCGAATTATTCAAGATCTCTTTTTTTATCTCTGATAAAATAAATCTTTACGTAAATTCAACTTTTGAAAAAAAAATCAAATTTTAAAATTTGGAAAAATATATGCAAAGATATAATGCAAAAAACGTTATTAGTATATTATAAGAATTTTGAAATTCATGCAGTGATTCCATTGTCGCGAGATTTAAATATAAGAAAGAGAGGAAACAAAAAATAAAAGTCCGGTGAGATATGGAGGTATCAAATGGAGGTTCGTTTTCATACGCGTAACGTATGTCTTATTCATACATGTACATAGACAAGAACTTTAACAGTAAAACTTTTTGTTTCATTAAGTTAAAAAAATGAATTGTTTGTAAATATTTTGTAAAGTCCCTATAGTGTTAATATATCATAATGGATTAGTTCTTTCAATCAACTAATGTTTGTTAACATTGATGTCTCTTGAAAAACTTTTTCATACTTTTTTAAATTGATGCGATTGCAATTTACATCTTTATATCCCTATATCTGAATATTTTAGAATAATTTTTTGGATTTTGGAAAGAGTTACTCCATTCCAGTGGAAATTTGAGAACTGTATGTATTTTAAAGTTTTTTTAAAAATCAGCTTTAAGAATAAAAGCTATAAGACACGTGTGCGTTTTTACTTTGTGATTTTTACAAGTAATGCGTTTACGATTATGAAGCCGAACCTGAAAGGGTGCAAAACAAAAAAAACCAACATTGTGTTCTCTTTTGCCAGCGAAGATCGTAACATTACGCTGTGCAACTGTGATGTGGATCTCATCAATTGCCGAGGGACTCACGCGAAACACACCTGCGTATGCAAGCTCACATGCACAGGTAAATGTACACGTTAACGTACACTTAAAATTACATATAACAGTACCTGTTGTGGTTGTAGGATATTTAAGAAAAGGGAAGTGGGAGAAACGTGAACATGAAAAGTATGCAAATTATATTAAATATATTTATTAGACATATTTCTCGCGCGTAAATCGTTTCTTTTACATCGAATTTAATAAAATTGTCGTTGTGACAGTTGATCTGTCATTAACAGATAAAAATCGATGGAATGAGAAAAGCCCGCGAGAAATGTGAAAGTGCAGGAGATTCAATATGCACAGAATAAAAGAATCCTCTTGCACTTTAATATTAGTAGAATAAACTAATTACTTAATCTAAGTAAGTTAACAATTATATGATAAAGTTAAAGAAGCGAGGTTTTGTGCATGAACGAAAATCTGGGACCATCGTGTATTGGCCGGACAAGAAACCTTAGACTTATCCACTTCATTATTACGTATTTAAAACGGTGAGACGTACGAGCGCAACAGAAGGTAAATGAACACAAGTGCGTACAGTAGCGACTATTATTTAATTCGTCATTTCGAGTATATAATGTAAGGAGCATATAAATATAGTTAACCTTAGGGGGATTCCCTAAAGAAGAGTGTGTACGTATATGCGTGTACGTGTAAAAAGTAGCTTGCGAGGCTCAATCGAATGTGAAGAATGAATGAGAGAAAATATTGTTTGAAGAAATAAAAAACATCGCTAACTACCTACGCTGTAATTTTGGATAAAAGCACATTATAATATAACAGAAGCTCTTAAAAATATAACGCGAAGTAATTTAATATATTTTACAATGGAGTGCCGACTGCCGACTCTTCGAAAAGAGCGTGTATGGCATGAAGACAAGTACACCGACGCTTTTAGATGTTAACAAAACAGTTGGAAGAGGGCAGAGGTTGAGATTAATGCGCAGAGGCAACAACTTTTATATGCCAAAATTAAAATTTGGATTTCTATTTTTCGACTTTGCGACGAAATCAAATGTGTACGCATATGGACTGACTTGGACTTTTGTCCACGCACTGCTCTGCCTGATTGCGCTGCTTTGTACATCCTGCGACCCCCCAAAAGTCTAGTTTTCATTATCCCCGGAAATCGATAATATAGACTACCGTCTGCTTGATCGCATTCCCTGCTTTTTGTACTTGTAAACATTTCTTTTTATTCAATCTTAATAGCATTATATATATAATATTATACATAGCGAATAATAATATGGGGCATTGATAGAGGGTTAACTGCAAGTAAAAATGGGATAAAAATTTATCATTAATTTCTTAACTTGATATTGCTATGTGATGTTTCAAGTTAAGAATAATTTAAGACTGTTAACAAGCGCTTGTCCATTGTTTTTTTGTTTGTGATTTCATTATACATATATATATATATAATATATGTATATCGTATTTTGTTATTTCTATTTTTTACCGCAATTACGTTTGTTATAACGAAAATTGACTTGAAAATTTTTAATGCAATTATGTTTATTGTTTTACCTTTTTAAGAATTTTTGAACATATATGTTCTAATTTATCCCATACATTTAATTATTATTATAATAATATTTAAAAGATTAGGTTTGTTAAGTAATAAAAAATTTATCAAGTTTGTGTTGAAAAGTGGGGAGCGAAATAAAAAATTTAACTTGGCATAATTTCGAGTACCATGTAATTATTAAATTTACAATTTAAAACAGGTTAGTTGAAAGCTGTGAGTGTGATCAAGCAGCTATAAAAACATGTATACTTTTTTACAAATGGTTTTTTAGCTGATTTTTGGACTGACGTAATATTAGAGTAATGTTGTTTATATCGATCTGAAAATGATTTTTCTTGATATTAAAGTGTACGCTTACTGTAGTCACGTTGTGATCTGTATCTATCATTTAGATATTACATTAGAAAGGCAGCTAGAAATTGTAAAAACACTATAATAACGTTCACACTCGAAATTAGTTTTCCTTTGTTTTATTTTTCTTAGATATTCTTATTATTTTCACGTGCATGAATGTTAACGATCTTTGACTAAGGTGACGTCGATGTATCATAGTGTAGTCCCTTTTTAAAGCCCCACTGAAAAATAGGAATCCTCAAGAAAAGATGACAGACTATAATTGTCAACGACGATGAGTTAAATGACAATGAAATGTAAGAATAAAAAATAATTTTAAAAAAATGTAAAATTTTATGAGATTCATTCTAAACTATATTTTTCCTTTTCTACATATGCTCAATTCACTATCAAAAATATTTCTGCCATTTTTTTTCGAGGAATCATCTTCCAAATTCATTCGCTTAAGAAATTAAATTACGCACGTATAGAGTTAATCACTCTCTCTCACACTCGAACCCTTTGATTATTTCATTCAGTAGATTTTTACGCACTTCTAAGTCACGTCTGATCATCAATTTGATCAATTTTATTCGATGTTGCGTAAAAAATTCATTTCGTCGCTGTACGTTAAATATTCAACTTTTAAAGCTTAGAAATTTAGGACGCGGTTGAAAATTCCTAGAGAAACTCGAAATTTCCAAACTAGTTCATAAAGTGAATAAAAGTTTTAAAAAGCAAACTATTTTGATTGACAAAAGACATTAACAGCGAGCTCGAAGACATTTCACCGCGTCCTTTCGTTGATAACACAAGAACTGATGCTACTTCGTGAGACTGCTGTGGGAGCCTTATATTTGAAAAAATGACGTAAAATGAATTTTTAAAAAAACTATCTTGTAGAGTGTTGAAATGGTCGGTTTCAGAGGGGTCTGAATGCTAATGGGGGTCGCGGATATGCGGCCGCTTGTATTTTGAGACTTATTGTGATATTATTAAAAAATATGCTGACTTCACAATCTAAAGTTACAGCCGCTCTAGAATATCTACCCCATAGGTGCATTCATTAATGGATTAATTAATTTGTACGTACTCTATTAAAGAACGATTCTCTTCGCTGTTAGCTAGACCATCACGATCATGTTCACTGTCTTCTACTCCGTTCAAAACGCTTTTGTAACCTTTGTAATTTTAGAAATAAAGTGTACGCTCAGCGGTAAAAAATTACATTGCAGTATAAAACCAAATTAAATTGAATCTAATTATTATGTCAAGCAAAATCTCATTTTCTCATATTTCTATTACTCTTCCGAAAGATACTTAATTTGAAAATAACTTGATACTGGTAATTTTATCGAATTTGTCTTCCTTGAGTGCAACTTATGTTATCTTTTTTAAATGCCTATGTAAAATGTGTTCCAATAAAATAATAAAATTATTTTCGCGACAGTAAGTAATTTAATGAATTTTATTAGACAGTTTTATTAGTGTACTGTATTTTTATCGTTGAGTGTATGTAGAAAGTATTCTTTATTGTGAAAAAATAAATTATTATAAGTGTTACGTTCTAGAAATCAATAACTGTCACTTTTATAGGTTTAAAGTTACACGATAAAGTTTTGTAAGATATTTGAATAAATTGTGTGTTCGCAGAAATGTTTTGCGTTTGACACTAAGCAATGAGCGATATGTAGAATAATCTAATCTTCAAAGCTACAAACAAGAAATTTCAACATCATTTTCTCTATGATCATTATTACGAATTCTCATGCACTATATGATAAGCACTGAGAAAAAAATGTATGCAACAAAACTTTTTTTGTTGTCCTAACAAAACATTTTGTTTTAGCAACCAAAATTTGATTGATATAGCAAAATGTTTTGTTGGCAGAACAAAAGAATTCTGTTGCATAAATACAAACAAAATATTTTTGTTGATTTGACAAAACTGTTTTCTCAGTGAGGGAAAAAGAATGGTACCGTTAGTTAATCCATTAAAAACGACAGATTGCTTGTTTTTCTTTAGAAACTGTCTCGCTTTTAACGTGCACTGCTGAAATCTTGAACATTGGTTATCTTCAACAAACATTCACAGGCATGTAGAAAATACAGAAATGTGACTGTATATAATGTCAAGGAAAAATATTATTTATTTGAGCAGCATTCGTTTGGCATGTAAGTTTAACAGCGCAAAAGCATTCTGTAAATTGGATTTAAGATATTGTAATGAGAATGTTGAACGCTCTCGCATGTACATAGCGACATAAGGGCACTGGGTACTCCTCAATAAAGAATTCCGAAGTAATGCGAACAAATGTTGACCTTCAATTTTCATTTAAACCACATTACCTTTTCATGCTCCAAAATGAATTAAAATTTGAAGTGGGCTAGTATACATATTTTAAACATGACTAGCATTACAAGAACTTGATTAACTATCATTTTGTCAAAATCTATTAACTAAAAAATTATACCTTTTTGTAGAAATAACTAATAATCTCACTCTAATATGATGCCATATGTTGAAGTGAGGCCAACGAGTTTTTTTAGAGTTTACTATTTTTGAAAATGGAAGAATTTGTTTCCCTCTTCAGCATATGGTGTCATAGTCTCTTAAAACAAGATTATTGGATATTTTCACTAAAAGGTAAAGCACTTTTAATAATAAAATAAAAGTCATCCCGAGTGATTTTGATATAATTTAATACAGGGATCTTTAAAATTGGGAAATTGATGCATATGCGGAGCTTTTGAATAGCGTTACTTTAACGTAAAATTATATATTTTACAAATTGAAAGCTTTAACATTATAATTTATTAAAAACTTACATTTTGCTGATCTCGGCTTTTCTCCAGTTTTCTACAATATATCCACAGCTTGGTAAAAACACGAAGACCTCCTTATAAAATGTTTAATTTACACAAATACTTCCATCGAGATTCACTTTTAACTGAAGCGATGTACACATTGTTTAACGAAATAACGAATATAAAACATGGAAGTGAATTTAAATTCTTGGAATTTAGCGAACAAAACTGAGATACCAACCACCTCTACACATATTGCCAACTACTTCTCAACGATTCTCAGAGATGGCAGTACAATCGCAGTGCTGCCCTCTTTAGAACTAGTTAAGAACTATATCAACGATTATCCTCTGAGCATTAATCAGCATTTCAAGGTTTTATATATCGATCAAGTAAAACAAGCCAAATTGAGCCAAATCTAAGTTCTAAGAAAGCTAACCTCAAAACTATCAAGCAACAAACAGAGTCAGAATACACGTGGTCTTCTTATAATATTAACATTATATTGGTATGTAAAAAAGTAATATCTTATGAATAATTGATTCCTTCGTAAGCGTGAAGTTTAATCTTCCCTTAGCAGTTCCATACAAATTTCTTAAAATGTTCTCTACAACTGCGTACATTTTATAAATGTAAAGCAGCATTTTCAGTTTTTATTTTATCACAAATTATAAGTTACTTTCTTTTGTGCAGACTATTTTTAATAACATTTCGTAAAATTTCAATTTGTAAGAACAGTACTTTCATTTATTTTATTCATTTGTTAACATTGTTGTGGTTAGTCGTCCACAGGCTTAGAAATCTTGTTATTTGTTAACAACTATCCCCCGTGAGATTTTCCCGAGAGGAATTCGTGAAGTTTAACCACTCCATTTATCAATTGAGCTTTGTTATAATAATTGTTCAATTCTGTTTATAAATTGTTAAAATTGTATATTATTGTAATCTATAATTGCAGAGATGGCGAAAAAAGAAAATGATGAATCTAGTACCGGCAAAGATCCGACTGAAAATATAAAGATCTTGAAAAAAGAAAAAAAAGCAAAAGCACTGATACAAAAACGTGAAAAAAGGAAGCAGATTAGAAAAGAAAAAGGCCAATATAAGCCAAATATTAAAATGAGTCCTGAAGAAATGAGAATTAAGATCGATGAAATTCAAAGTCGAGAAACCATAACAAAAACGGCAAAGAGGAAGTTACGAATTTTGAAAAAAGTACTGAGCATTGCAGAAGGGACGTCTCCTCCTCTTCCTCTCAAGACTGAAAATATTAAAAAAGAGACAGCAAAATTGAACAAAAATGAAAAGAAAAAGCTGAAGCAAGATAAATTCAAATTGCAAAGTGCAGAAAAGAATCAAAAGAGTACATTAGGTGTATCAAACAAGCAGAAACCTATGAAACAAGAAAAAAGAAAAACTGAGTCAGAATTGGACAATGAAGAACCACAATTGGATAAAAAATCCAATTTGGTAAAACTTAAAAATAAGAAAAATGTACAGAAAACTGGAAATAAAAAGTTTTCAATGAAAAGGAAAGAAGAGGATGACCAAACTGAAAGTGAAGATGAATCTTCAGAAGAAGTAAATACGCAAAATAATCAGCTCAAAAATAAAAAATTACTTGTGAAAAAACTAGTTGAAGGTGAAGAAGATGATAAAGAGGAGGATGACGAAGTAGATGACGAAGAGGATACAGAAATTGAAGATGACGAGGAAGATAAAGATGGTGAAGAATCTGAAGACAATGAAGTAGATGAAGAGAATGAGGAGGATGAGGAAGATGATGAAGAAGATGAAGAAGATGAAGAGGATGAAGATGATGAAGAGGATGAGGAGGAAGAAGACGAGCCTGCCAGCAAAAAATTTAAAAAGAATATCACAGAGAAAAAACTACCAATTCAAAAAATTAAAAACGAAGCAAGAGAAGATGCAACGATGTCTTCCCAGAATATTTCTAATCAAGAAAACGGGGACAAGAAAAAACGATACGTTCTCTTTGTGGGAAATATTCCATATAAGTAAGCATATTTTGAATCATATTTGGTAGTTGTTAGCATAGATAAAAACAATAACTTATAATGTAAATAATATTTTTTATAGAGCAACTGTTGAGGATATAAAAAATCACTTCCTTCAGAAGGTTAGCGAAGTCGTTAGTGTCAGAATCCCAACTGTTAAAGGATCAAAAAAGCCACGTGGATTTGCGTACATCGAAGTTTCTAACAATGTCGATTATGAGGTAAAGATCGTAGCATTGTTTTATATTACCGTAAACACTTGATATACAGACTTGTGTACAGATTACAGAAATTTTATTATCTTTCCAGAAAGCGCTGTCACTCCACCAGTCAACAATCCAGGGCTTCAAAATAAATGTGCAGTATACTCAAACGGGTTCGAAAAATATAAAAAATAAGCAAGAAATTGTGTCAAAGAATAAAAAATTGCATGCTATGCGGAAAGCAGGAAAACTGGCTGGCAGTAAGAAGGAAAGTCAGAAACGTAGCTTTCGTCGAAATTTTAAAAATAAACAGCAAGGTCGCCCAGAATAGATGATATTTCGTAATTTTTACCATTAAAGTGCAATAGTATCTTTATCATGTTTACTGTATATCTGCGATAGATACTCAGTACATTTTTTCCATTAGTTTCCTTATTTGCACTTCAAACAATATCAAATTGTACATTTTTTCACTGTACTATTATTTATAGTACCCATTCTTTTTAATGTGACGAGATGCATTTACACCTTAAAATGTAAAAAATCTAGCGCTTAAGAATATGAAACATTCATAATAAATAGAATTACATGAACTAAGAACATCAACAATATCGAATATTACACATAACATTATTATTATAATGTAATGTTATTACACATAACATATCAGTTTTCATGTCCCATATTATCCTGCCCAACACTTTTCGTAATCTCTTTTATAACAAAAAGAAATACCTAATTTTAAATATATAACTCTGCAATTATTATTTAAGAGCATGTGATACCTAAGAAAAGAAGCAAATTCATGTGAACAGTTCGGTCCAGTTTCTACATGTTTGTGTCCAAAATACATAAAATTTCGTTTCCAAAATTTCGGGAATGTTAGAGAAGATAAAAACGGACATAGATAAACTACTTTTAGTTTCGAAATTGAACAAAAGTTTAATTTTAGCAAAACATATCCGTTTTTAAATTCTCTACAATTTCCCAAATTTTGAAAACAAAATTTTATGTACTTTGGACATAAAGATGTAGAAACTTAAAATTAATAAAATTTGCTAATTTTGGAAATATCACATGCCTTTAACTTGTTATTGCATTAATATTTTAGTCACTTAATCAATATTCATATTTATTCCAGTTTCAAAACTGTTTAAGTTATTTGAATATTATATGTTCATCTATTTTTCATATTACCTTTGTGTTTAAAAAAAAAGTTATTACCCCTGGTGGGACTCGAACCCACAATCCCCGGTTTAGGAGACCGATGCCTTATCCATTAGGCCACAGGGGCTGTTGGTAGACGGCTTTCCTAATGCCCATAATTTCCTAGATCAATTTTTATGAATCTAATAATTGAAAATACTTTAAATAATCTCTTGTAATGAGTTCAAACACTGGGTATTATAAATATATATCTATAATGAGCCCCTAGGATTATTAAAGACAATCTATTCGTGTTTAATTTGCATAAAAAAACGGATTCAATGCATGCAGGGACCAGGGGCGAATTAAGACAATTTGCCGCCCTAGGCAGCTGCAAAATTGCCTCTACTCTCTCACCTCCTTCTACTTACCTAGTTTTTTTAACGTTTCGATTCATATATATATATATATATTGATATAAAAAAAAATAAAGTTCATTTGTAGTGATTTAAGAATATATTAGGCTTGTACGCTTTCACATGAAAAGTTCTATTTTGAATGACCCATGTAGCATTACATCTAGTGTAAACGATCAAAATTTGCCGCCCTAGGCAGCTGCCTATCTTGCCGCCTCGGTAAATCCGCCACTGGCAGGGACGCTGAAAGACAGTTAAGTGCCCAGGTCATATTTTTTACAGTCAAACGTGTTTAATTATTAAATTACATTATTTTGAAATTTTTCACCCATGTGAAAAAAAAACTAGTTAAAAATTGCTTAATTATGGAAAAAATAAATCAAATAATTCAGATATTTAAAATAAATTTACATGCTTTCCAAGATCATCACAATATAAATAAACAAAATTAATCCGAGAAAAGAAATAATTAATATATTAAAATAATAGAAAGAATTTTTCAAATTTGGCTGTCTAAACTAGTAAAGATTCAAGGAGGTCATTTTAACTGACTTGAATGTAGTCTTATCTTCCTTAGCAACGCTGTTAGCTTTAACATAAAATCGTTAATAAAGTTAAGGTTCTAAAAAGTTCTACATATTTCCCAAATATTCAAAATGAACTCAATTGATAAAGCAATTATATTATATAACAATATATTCTGATTTTTTACATTATTTTATCGAAAACAAATGACTTAGTACAAGAAATAATAAGAACAATAAAAGAATGTCCGTTAAAAAAGATGCAAATGCTTCTGTAGAAAATCGGAGGAAATCTTTTGACTTCGAAGATGACGTCACACATGATGAATTTGTCGAAGTAAGAACAAATTTTAATTCACTGTTCTTAATTAGTCTCATTATAGAGCTTCGTTTCTTGATTTTATTTCCTTATTATAAATTTAATGAATATATTTACAACATTAATTCATCATATAATAGAAAAATAAAAGTAATTAGTAAAGTTGAAGAATCCTTTCTCCTTATGTCCTTTACGTCCTTTATGTCCTTTATGTAGGAGGAATATCCAAGTGATATTGTTTTTCCTCAAACGCTGAATCTTTATCTTCGAAGAAAAATTCAAGTACGTTATAGTTATTTCTGTAAACATATTTTTAATTAAAAATGTGTTTTTATCTTTCATATATTCATGAACATTATTAAGCATCAATTTAGATGTAATATAACTATTCTCAGTGAAATTTAGATAATTTTTTATATTTGAATTGCGTGTTAAGAATAAAGAATAAGAAGCAGTCGCACCATTTGCTTTTTATATATTGAATCATGAATCTTCTGAGCTTCTGATAAAAATAACGTTGTTACTAGGAAATTACTTCAGAGAACGGTTGTTTGCAAAAGGCATTAGAGGAGACAGAAGAAAAATTTCAAACTTTAGAAAATACTATTGTTTCTGAAACAACAATTTTGCCTGGAAGCACGAATGAAACAACCGCTAAAAAAATTGTTCTCTTAAGTAAAATGTGTAAAGATCAAGTTCTACAAATCGAAACTCTGACACATAAATGCAAAACATTAGAAGAAAAACTCATAATTGCGGAAACGCAATTAAATTTCGGAAAAAGTAAAATAAATGATGGCAACCAGTCTTTAATTTCTACTCTTCAAAACGGTTTGAAAAATAAAATATGAAATTCACAAGTTTAAATTACATTTCTATAATTATAGAAAAAAAGCATAAAAATAATTTATTTTAATTTAGAAAATTGTAATCTAAAAAATCAATTGTCGGAAAAAGATGAGCAAATTAAAGCACTAAATGAGAAAATAAATCAGGCAAATGCAAAAATTTTCGAAGTGAAGAACACCAATTCATTTTTGAAACAGGAAATCAATAAAGCACAGAAGGTATTGTCTTACCGATGTATTTATCGGTAATTTTAATTATAAAATACTAATATTGATAACTCAGAATACAAAGGAAGTTACTACGCTATGGTACGTGAGTGCAGCTTCTGTGCAGCGAAGTCGGTGAAAATGTTACAATAGCCGGATTGTGCAGTCAACCAATTGGATGGCGAGGACGTGCTGAACAAATTCAAATATTGCAAAAAAAAGTGTTCGAATTGCAAGGAAAACTAAGCGAATATGATGGATCTTACAAAATCTCTTCGGGTAAAATCTCACAGTATAATGTTTAATCAACTCTACTCTCTAAATATGAATCAATCAAAATCTTCTGATTATCAGTGAAATTTGACTGATTCAAATAGCTAAAAAGAGGTTACTGCGAATCAGTCAAATTTCACTAATTACTTCAGTGAAAAGTAACTGATTTAACAGTGGAAAATATTGTTTTCACTAATTAAACAGAGAAAATTAATTGATTTAACAGTGAAAAATATTGTTTGCACTGATGATTCAGTGAAATGGCAAATCACTGATTCAATCAGTGAAAATTTGACTGATTTACATTTAGAGAGTACGAAGACTTTTTTTCTGAAAAACAAACAATTTTAGTATCAATAGATTCAAAAGCGGCTGCAAATATACGAAATTTAGAAAAAGAACGAAGACAGCAAATTGAAAATTCAGCAAGAGAACTGAGACAAGCTGAAGTCGCATTGGAAAACACTAAAAGGAAATTGGAAGCCGCCAAGGCACGAATAAGAGTCTTGGAAAATGAATTGTGTCTTACGAAAAGAAATGTGATTTTACTCAACGAAAATAGAAGTCATGATGATCAATTAATTGAAGCTCTGAATGTAAGCGAGTTTTATCTTTTAAATATATTGCACTTTACTATTTAGTCAACATTTTTAAATTATATTTACCCATTTTCTAGAAAATGTTGACACGTTAAATTTTTATTTACTTTCTTTATTATACTTGGAAAATTATGTTTCGGAAAGCTGCAACTGTGTTTTCCCATGATTTGATTACAATGTTATCTATACGTCGGTTTAGGGATTGCGGGGCACCATTAAAATTTATCTTTTTGGTCGTTTTATCTCAAGGGACAACTAAAGGCTGTTGAACTTCGTTTCCAAGATCGTGAGGTAGAAATTCAAAATCAAAAGGGAAAACTTGAACGAAAATGTGTTGCTTTACAAAACGAATTAGAAGGTTCACAGGTACAAATTAATCAACTTCGAAAAAAACTCGAAGAACGAGAGAAAGAAATTGAAGTTTTAAAGTTAGTTAGATTGAAATCAAATATTCCTACTATTTTATCATGCTTTATCAAAATTCTGGACTTAAAGAGATATTTTAAACAACAACTCTCTTAGTATAATATTTTCGTAACTTATATAAAAAATTTTGTTCTAATTAAAAGATCCGGTGGAACATTAAGTAAGCAGAAAAATCCAACATCAGCTGATATTAAAATCAAACAAGACAGTTCGAAAAACAGTGCTAGAAGTACAAGAGATCCAAACGAATATGTCGTTCTTGGATTAGCTGCTGAAGCTGAGAGAGAAAGACTTCTGGAGCTTGTTACTCTATTAAATCGTCGCTTAGATAAAGAGAGAAATGAAACCGATCGACTATCCGTAAGAGTGTTAATTGATAAACTTGCAAAAAACTATAAGTTATTATTACATTCTCATCATTTGAGAAGGTAATGGTTTTATGTGAAAAATCACTTTCGGAATTTTCATCAAATCTTTACGTTTTGAGACCCCCTGAGTCAGAAAAAAGGGTTTTTACGAATGTGTCTGTCTGTAGGTCGTATACGGAACATTCTTTTACAAATCACCCATTTTGAGTTCAGAATTTAGATTTGCATAAAAAAAATTTTATAGCTTCTTTTTAATAAATTAACCAACACGTGTATAGGGATTTTCGTTAAAAAATTTTTTTTCGAGAAATATATTAACTTGAACTTTTTATAAAATTGGATAAAATTCTCTTGTACTTAAAATTCATTATCTCCGGTTGAAAAAATCAAATCGATTTCGGGTTTGTTTCATTTTTTAGCTTATTACGTTAGATTTTCAGATGAATATTTTTATAATTTTTATTTTGTTATTTAATTACAGATTTTAGTAATCGTCACTTTTATTAAATATGCGCTAGTTATATAGAGACATAGCGGATAAGATAGTTTTTTTTCCAAATTTTTTCACTAAGGGGGCAAACATGCGAAAAATTTTTAAACAATTAAACTACTAACAATTTAAAAATGTTAACAATTTTTATTTTGAAATCCGTACGATATGTATAAGAATGTCCCATACTCGATAACTCTCGATAGAATTATCGGATTGAATTGAGATTTGTCATACTTTATCGGAGCCGAAAAATTAAGGACAAGTTCGTTAACCAGCCACATCCGATCAAAATTGTTAAAATGGGATCATTTTTTGTGTTTTTGAAAAAAACTTTATGAAAAAGTCAAAAATTTCAATACTAGTTTTTGATAGAACTCATAAATCTCTACTAATTATCCTAATAACACTTTCGAATTAAGCTAAAATTAAGAAAGTTACAGTATGTTAAAACTTGAAAAAAGTCAATATCTAAATTACATTTTACAGTTAAATTATACGAAATACGAAAAATAAGTTATTATACAAAATTGTTTACTACATTAAGATATACAAGTTTGAATCACAATATTTTTTCATAAGATGTATATTTTTCTTTTTAATTTAAAAAAATACTATTGAAAATTTGAAATTCAATTTTTCAATAATAATATCTGAAATACGAAAAAAACGTAAGTTTGCAAAATTGTTTGTCTCAATAAGATCTACAAATTTTAATTTTTTAAAAAATCATTAAAATTCAAAAATACCATTATTTAAACAAAATATGTGACATGCGAAAAAAACGTTGAGATGGAAAATGATTTGCCTAAATGAAGTCTATAAATTCTCAGTTGAACATTTTTTGACAGGATGTATATTTTATGTTTTTGTTTTAAAAAAACATTATTGAAAATCAAGAATTCCATTTTTAACCAAAATATCGGAGATACAAAATAAGCGTTAAAATAAAAAATTAGCAAATTTTATTGATTTTGGATTTCTACGTGTTCGTGTCAAAAGTACATAAAATTTTCATTTCAAAGTTTAGGAAAGTAGAGAAGACAAGAACAGGCGTAGATAGACTATTTCAGATTTCGAAAATGAAAAAAAGTTCAATTTTAGCAAAATATATCGGGAATATTTTTTTTTCATTGTCAAAACCAAAAGAAGTCTGTCTACGTCCGTTTCTATCTTCTCTACCATTTCCCAAATTTTGAAAACAAAATTTTATGTATTTTTGTTACAAACATGTAGAAACTAGATCAAATTGTTCACATGGATTTTCTACTTTTCTTAAGTATCACATGCCCTTAAGTAAATTGAATTTCATTTTTCATTTGAAATCAAAAAATTTACTAACTTTGTGAAAATGTCATTCTCATCTACAATATAAAATTGACTTGAGCTTCAATATCAAGTTACAAGAAATAAACTTATATGCATGCGAAGAATATAGGACCGAGCGCGAAGCGCGATGATCGAATCCCGCACCCTAGGCGCGCTCAAACTAACAAGCGAAGCGCGCGATGAGAATGTGCCCGCGAAGCGCACAGATTTTTTTTTTTGAGTTTCACTCGAACTTGAAAAATTTTCTGATAGACATAAAATAGAATAACGAATTATAATTGAATTTCATTTTATAGGAATCATTCTGTCTTGAGCGTAAAAAGATGGCTAAATTAGAAACAAAGATACAAAAGTTAGAGATGGAAAGAGCAGGATTGTCAAGGGTTAATAGTGGCTATAGATCACGATTTGCTAAGACCTCGAAATCAAATGATGAAATTTTGTCTACAGAACAGAGTCAATACAAGTAACATTCGATACTTTATAACTAATTATTAATTAAAGTAATAATTCTTAACAAAAATTGCAACTGATGTTCGAATTGTGCAGGATTGCATTATTGGAAGAAGAATGCCTCGCATTGAAAACAAGATTAGCCACAGTTCAACGAGATAAAGCAGTAGATCTTGAAGTTTATAAACAAATGCTGGACCAAACTAGAAAAATTTTTCATGACGCATTCAAGTAAATTCATAATTTATAATAAGAAATAAATATATGATATAAAAATAATTGGAGTGGGAGTTACACGTGTCGAAAAATTTAATTTTTAGTATTCAATTAAAAATGTGAATCTAATACGTAATATAATTATACTAAATAACGATATAATTTATGATAAGAGATAATAAGGTTACAAATATGATTTCAGAGAAAAGTCAACGAATGGAGGATACCAGACAACGTTACAGTGTAAAGGAAATAATGTATAAATTATTGCGTTGATATAAAACTAATAAACCTTATTTTAATTCCTTTTAGGCGAAGTGGAATTTTTTAAATATAATTATTTCAGTGCCACACTGTTTTAGAATAAACATGGCTGATGAAACAAATTAAGCAACCTTTAGCAAACAATTAAGATACTGAGTAGTTTCAAGCATAAAAAATTTATTTCTGACCTTCGGATATATTTTTGGAGTAGCAACCAGTGCTTTTAAGTGCATGAAACAATTGTCTACCCGAAATTCGTAAAATGATATTTTAAAAAGTTTCAATAATTCAAATACCAAAATGGTATCGTTCAATTGACTAAATGGTCAAAAATTATTTGAAATATATTACAAATTATACATTAAATAACAAGTAATTGACATTACATCATGAAAACTCTACAAATTACCACAAGGATTGAAGATTTTTCTATGTCATTAAATTTATCAACGAGAACTTATGATTGATAAAAAAAAACATTTCTAGTTAAACGATAAAAAAAATTATCAACATTCCTTAGTTGATTTTGAGGAATGTAATTTGAAATCAAAGATTTTTTAATTTGGGACATTTTAGCGTACTCATGGAAACTAGATTCTTTTTAAATTACTTGTCTGATTATTGTTTTTTATTGCTTAATAATTTGTTTAATTGTTGCTACGTATAATATTATCACTAAAGAAACATCATATCCTACGGTGTTTGCTCTGAACATACGATTGCGCTAGAATATCACGTTCTCCTTTAATGGTTATAAATTCATCTGCAGTCTAGAGATTCAAGAAAGTCGTAGTTATGAAATAGCTCTTCATATCTAACGAGTATTACAGTAATCAGAAAATTTGCTTTAAAAAAACAATGCTTCGTGCCCTAAAAAGATTCGTTTTTAAAATCAAGTACGTAAGTTACACGAATCATTTTAGAACACGTCGAATATTATATTTTATTCAAATATTTAAAGAATTTGAAAATCTTTCTGCAGTGACAAAAATTTCAAACTCACCTAATTAATTTGAAATTATATTTTATTATAGAACTTAACGAATTCGTTGCAAGAAGTATAGATTTATCATTAATATTATACATAAATATTTTATAGTTGTATAAAAAGTTTTAAAAATTTTAGTTTGAAGAAATAAATTTAAAGTAAATGAACACAAATTTTTCATGCTGTATTTGTCAAATAAACATGTATATCATTAATTTTGATATTATATAGTAGATAGATATTTTAAATAACTTTGCGATAAATGACTATATATATACATATTTATAAACAATATATGAAAAACGATAATAAGTAATATTTTAGTTGAAATTTAAAATAAACATTTTAAACATCAATTTATTTTGGGCTATATCCACATCACTATTCTAATATTATTAAAGAAATTTTGAAGAGAGGAATCTTATAGTAATGAGCAAAGTTTTGTAACTGGAACTCCCCGTCTGGAGAGTCGAATTCGATGCGTTAGGGATCAGTCGAACTCGATAGCAATATCAATTCATGCAATCGGCAATGAAACAACTCACTAATAAAAATCAAATCTATGCCTCTGAATGGAATTAATCGGTAAATCAAATTGTTGATTTCCTGTATTTTTTAAAATCCCAATGACTGATAATTACAGATTCTTTGGCAAATAATTTACTTTATTAATAGCTTGATGAAGTTCAAACTAGAAGAAGCACAGTAATTTATTTATGGCAACTTATTTCAGACCCGGAATACTTTACGCTTTTATTTTCATTGTTAATACAGTATCAAACAAATGACTATTGCGGTAAGGAAATTTTGAGAGTACGTGATATTCGGGCCATATTATCAACGTGGTCCAGATTTCACTGATGCCTTACGTAAGTAACTTTTGCAATTGCCTAAATTCAAAAACAGTAAATTTACTAAAAGATATACCTTTTTCAAAAACATTTCTTGGCATTTTCCAAAGTTAAGGGCATGTGATACTTAGGAAATTAGCAAATTTTATTGATTTTAGATTTCTACATGTTTGTGTCCAAACTACATGAAATTCAGTTTTCAAAATTTGGAAAACCGACATTTTTTTTTTTATTGTTAAAACGAAAAGTAGTCAATTTACGTCCGTTCTTATCTTCTCTAACATTTCCCAAATTTTGAAAACAAAATTTTATATATTTTGGGCACAGAGATGTAGAAACTGGACAAAATTGTTCACATGAAGTTTCTATTTTTCTTAAGAATCACATGCCCTTAAGCTTTGCACTAAAATAGGAACTGCGAAATTTTCTGTAAATGAAAGAAATTGCACAAAAGATTCTGAACTTTTAGAAATATGCTTCGATCTCTTAAAATTTTTTTAGTTCCCTGCTCGTTTTTAATTTATAATTCCATAAATGTCTTTTTATTTTTCGCTCTGAAAATCTTTTAAAGAAAAGCATATATTTATATTTTATGTTATTAGAAGAGTAAGAATTAAGGTGTGAAATTAAAAGGTTGATGAAAAGAAATAATATAACGAAGAAAAAGTATCGCTTTGAAAAAATTGCAATTGACAAGTGGAAATTTCGGTTTAATATAAAATAAAACTAGAGATTTATGAATTTCACCGGTACCATGTCAAATGGACATAAGTGCCATTTTTCGAAAGTGAGATTTGAATTATTGTGTTAAGTTATCGCTAAGAAAATAAAGAAAGAATTTTCGTGATACAGGAAAAAGCAAACTTCCCCCTTAATTTTCTTAGAAGAAAACTCCTTTCAACATTTATACTTATTTTATCTCAATTTACCCACAAAATTTATCAAAAGCTTTTTATTTTTAAATTAAAAATTAAGTTATTAATCACTATCAAGTCGACAAAGCCATGAAACAACGCTACCCCTTCTTGTTTTCTCGAAACTGGTCTAAATCTATATTAGTCTAATTTCTAATTGGATGAATCCAATACATCCGCATTTATTTATTAATCAGAAATAATTATCTACACCGATAAAAATAGAAATTTCAATATTAAATCAGAATAAATACAATTATTAAATAAAGCAGAAAAAGATGTTAAAAAATGCCTGTGTCATTTTTACAGCATGTGCATGAAATAAATTTATCTCACGAAATGAAATCTCTTAAAAAAAAAAGAACTGAAATCTAAATAGGGTAGAAAATTCATAGTTTTCCATAGGAGTAACTGCAACACGAGTACAGGAAGTCGAGCGGCATTCATCATAGAACATTCACAAATACTCTGACACCTGATGTGGTACCTGCCCTTAGAATGTGTGCCTGCTTGCATAGACTTATTCTGATGTGTGTATTGTGTGATAAGAAATGTACCTGTGACGTCGGGGCGCACAGGTAGGTATATGAGCCAACGCAGAGAGGCATCCACGTCACTTGTTCTTGCGCTCCAAGTTTGTTCGGTTTCACGTCGCAATCTCTTTTGTCCGTTCATCGAACTTACTCCTCTCAGAGACTTGATGACAACCATCGAGAAGAAGATGTCCTAGTAGAAGTGACCGAGGACCCATTCTGTGGCTCTAAGAAAGGGTGAGTAATACTCCATCATATCAGTGCACAACTATAGCTTTCAATCTCTTCGATTCACGTTTCGTCCAAAAAAGTTAGCGATCCAGACATTTTTTATTTTAATAATCTTGATTTTTCATTTTAAATGGTACAAGCGTTTTCATTGTCTCAAAGAAACTTCCTCTTTTGGTAAATAATGATAAAAGTGTAGTTTGCGCGAAATAAGAAATAGGAACCAGTGAAAAGTGATGATTGATATTGAAAATAATAAAAATTATAAGTCAATGCAACGGAAAAGCAATAAAGTGAGAAGTTTAACCGGATGTTCGCGTGTCGACATTTACCAGTGCTTAAAAAGTATTTGTTTCCAGAATGTCTTTTCATGTGTAAATTCATAGAAACGGTTACTTTTCACGTGGTATCACCGTCTCTTCATCGACAATTATGTAATGTCTGCAAGCTAACAACCGCAAGATCGATATTGCTTTATGTTAACATAAGGAAACTCTTATACGTAAATTAAAAAAAATAATAAATATATTATTTAATTCAGTTAATAAAGTTAAGGATTTAGTGTACTTTTTTCGGTAAATTAAATCAGTTTAAAAAACGGTTAATTAGTAAATACTAATGCAGGTTGTTAGATTTTTATGTTCGCTGACTCATACTCGCAAATAATTTTCTTTGGAAGTCTTCCATACGAAGAATATTTCATAATCATTTATTTCCACTGCGTCGTATTTAATCAGCTTATCGGTGTGACAAGAGCGCATTGCTTTAGATTTTTGGTAATGTCTACCTGTCAAGTAACAGTGCTATCAATTTGTTATCATATCTTTACAGATAATAGAATATAGTCGTCCTTTTCAAAGAGCAATAATTCACAAAGCATCTAAAAAATCTAGTAAGCGAGAAAATTCGCTTTGGTTTGATAGTTGGAAAAAAATTTGCCAGTACAAGAATCACTTGTGTCGATAAGAAAAAAGATAATCTCTTGCTAATGATTTCAGTTATTTTTACTGTATTGTAGTTTTTATCTAAGACTAATAATATTCCAGGATATCCAGGCTCATAAGCGTCATATTTAAAAACAATGTGCTTAAAACGGACGTTTTATTTTATTGTAACTATTGAACTTTTGTTTGAAAAATTATTATTTCAAGGAAATTTTACGTATATAAGTTTTTGATAGTGCATATGAGTTTCGGGTATTTGGGCAGTTGCTCTCAATAGGTGAAAGCATCATCTGAATAAATAAAGAACAGACTAAGAGAACATTCAATACCTTCAGTAGCGTATTTGTTCGGAAATTAGGAGGCGATACATATTTGAGTGTATAGCTGAAAAAAAATACACGGGACTCATTCACCTAAAAAAGCGTGTCTTAAAAGTCACTCTTCAAAGATGTAAGAACCAGGTTCTAACGTACTAATTACAGTATTTAATCTTATTCAAAAACTAATAACTAAAATGGATTTTTTGCAAGAGGCAAACATAGAAAAAAGAATGATTTTTTAAAAAAATAATAGCTTCCTGAAAAATATTTTTATAAGTATGTTTTTTACATCGATGCAGTTTTAAATATTTAGTTTACTATTTACATCGAAATTCAACGTTCTTATTAAACGATTTGCGTTTTTATTAGAATCCTCTTATTTAAAAGTACTAATACTTATAACTTTTATTGCAAAAATAAATCTGATAAAATTGGGCAAATTTGAACAATAGAAATGCTGTAAAATTCAAACAATACGTTGTAATTTGAAGCAGAGTGAACTCTTTCTTATGTGTTTGAGGAAACGCATCGCCACGCCGACAGAAGTGTTAACGATTCCGGACACGAGCTAACACGTGTTCCGTAAGTGAGGTTATGTTTGCGGTGCAATCAGGTGGGCGCTAAACAGAAAGGAAGGCTCGCACCACCCTGATAACGAGCGAGGACGCTGAGCTCAGCTTGGACTGGTTTCGTGCACACGGAAAACACCTTACTGATGCGTTTATGGCATTGTCTTTTCTAGAGTAATTATTTTTAAGACATATGCGAGCACCTAGAGACGATCAGTTACACAAATAATTTTCAAAATTAACCGCATGTTCTATGTTTGAAATTTACTTTTGTGCTATTTTAAGGACAGTGGGAAAGAAAATTGAACCGACCATTTCCTCACTTATTTTCAATTATTATTTTCTTTTAAGGAGTTTTTCAGTGAAAATGTGGAAAATGTTATCTCCATCATAATAAGTCATCAAAAGTATAAATCAGATACAAAGAGCTAAAAAAAAGTAAAATTTGCCTATCGATTCGGACTATAAAAATCATTTATTTTTATTCGATTGAAAGTTTTCATGGCTCGTTTTATTTGAGATGTAATTTTTCACACTTCTAATAAAAAAAACTGAGGAAATTCTCACTTTGACTAACATACGACCACTTTATTGACAAAATAATAATTTAAATAAACATTCTGGAGAAGAAAGTAATGTAGAAAAATGTAACGCGTTACTGTTTTCTCCGAAAATTATTTAAAAATTATTATTTTAATTATAAATCAGTTGTATATAATTGGTGACGTCAGAGCTTGCCATATTGGCCTTAAGGGCATGTGAAACTTAGAAAATTAACAAATTTTATCGATTTTAGGTTTCTACATGTTTGTATCCAAAGCGCATGAAATTTTTTTTTCAAAATTTCGGAAATTTTAGAGAAGACAAAAACGGACGTAGATAAACTATTTTTAGTTTCGAAATTGAAAAAAAGTTCAATTTCAGCAAAACATATCCGTTTTTATCTTCCCGACCATTTCTCAAATTTCGGAAACAACATTTCATGTATTTTGGACACAAACTTGTAGGAATTGGACCAAAGTGTTCATATGAACTTGCAACACTTTTCATGAATCACATGTCCTTAAGGGCACGTGATAGTTAGTAAATTAGCAAATTTGATTGATTTTAAGTTTCTACATGCTTGTGTTCAAAATACATAGAATTCTGGTTTTAAAATTTCGGAAATAGTAAATAAGATAAGAACGGACGTGGTTAGACAACTTTTGGTTTAAAAAATAGAAAAAAGTTTAATTTTAGCGAAATCTATGGTCTATGGAGAAATTGTTTTTATTAAAACCAATAGTAGCCTATATACGTCTGTTTTCATCTTCTCCACCATTTCCCAAATTTCGAAAACAAAGTTTAATGTATTTTGGATACAAAAATATAAAAACTGGACCAAGTTCTTCACATAAACTTGCTACTTTTCTCAAGTAACACTTAAGGTAGTTCGTTCACGAAAATTAGACCTCAGGCAAAAATATATAATTTTTGTTTCAAGAATAACAATATTATTATTGAAAGGCTATTTTGGAAGAGAAAAGATTAATTTCCATAAAAAAAATTTGAAACAGAAAAATAATTTTAATAATAAATTTTATTTTTGCCCCAACTTTTTTTTCCCTATCGCTTCATACCAAATTTTAAAAAATTATGCGATTTTAATAAATTACAAATCACTTTTTCAAGAAAAAGATCCCCTACAACTTGACCATTTCCAATTTTCGAAAATGAATAAATTATTATCAAATTCAGCAATTTGTTTATAAAAATTTGGTTTTGGAAAATGTTTTTTTATGGTTTCAGCCATTAAAGAATTTCTTTTTAAAAATCAGAAACGGTGAAGTTGTGGGAAATCTTTTCTCTGAAAAAATGATACCTGATATATTAGAATTGCATAATTTTTTAAAATTTGATAAGAAGCAATAAGAAAAAAAGTTGGGACAAAAATAAAATTTATTAATAAAATTATTTTTCTGTAATTCAAATCTTTTCTCTTACAAAATAGCCCTTCAATAATAATATTGCTATTATTGAAAGCAAAATTATCTTTTTTTGCCTGAGGTCTAATTTTCGTGGATGAAAACTACCTTAAGTTAATCCCCACATATATTTATTGTTTATGATGAAAATGAAAAGTGTACTATTTTATATATTCAACTGTTTTTAGATTGGTTTTTTCATGTTTCTCCAGCATAATAATTAAAAAGTTTCAAAGGCGGGCGCTATGAAGAGAGCTATCCATCGACAGTATGGTAAAAATGAACACTGTCATGGAGTTGCTCTCTTTGTGGACGTCGCTTATATCGACGACTTTACTCGTGAAATACAAGACTTCCTATCACCATCGTAACATTTCTCCACGAATAATGGGTAAGTTGACAATATAATATGAGGCTTTATTCCATTAATAATGATTGTAATCAATTGAGAATTTGTATAAATTTTCAAAATAATTTAATGCGAGAGTTAATGCTTTAAAAATGTTGAATTATTAAACTGAAGAATAAATTAAAAGCACAATTCTGTTTTTGCTGTATGTAAATATGATTATCATTTAATTACATAAATTCTTCAGATAGTAATTTCGAAGGTGTTCCAAAATTTAACTTTATATTTTCAATAATAATTTTACTTTTTTAATTTCATTACGCTTTTATTATTGTTTATTCAATTTATTTATGTTATATATGCTGATTCTTTGTATTTACATGATCCAATATGTGATCTCTAAACCTGAATCAGTGAAAGGCCACTGATTCACGGTGACTATTCACTGATGGCAGCAGCTATAAGTCTTTCACTGTGAATTAGTGAAATTCGACTGATGAATCAGTGAAATAGAGCTCACTTATTGAATCAGTGAAATCTTCAGGTGGGAATAATAAAACCAGCAATATTTTAACGATCGATAAACTCGTTTAGTTTAGGTTAAACAACACTAAAAATAAATTACGTAATTATTATTATGTATTGTAATTAATATTGTGTATATATAATTATATTATGTAACGTGTAGATGAAACTTTTGAATTCGCGAATTCAAAAGTAATGTTCACGTTGCGTGTTCGCTGATTCTTCAGTGAAATCAAAGCAAGACACTGATTCGTCAGTTGATATATTTTCACTGATGTCATTAGTGACTATTTCACTGATTCAGGTTTAGAGAGTATTATCTTGATTGCATTTAAATGCAAATTTTCTATATTGCTGCAAAAGTAAGTGAAAAGCAGAAGGGTAAAAGAATAATGAAGGTGTATATATTTTTCCCCAAATTATTATTAATTTTAAGCTATTCTATACGAGTATATTGCAATAAATTTAAACGTATGTAAAAATTAATTTCAAATTAATTAATATTTGTAAAAATTAATACTTCATATTCCATGTATATTATACTTATGTGCTTATTGAAAACATCCTCGAAAAAATTCTTGTTTATCGATTTGGAACAAGATTTACACGAAGAAATTTTCGATGATTGATTAATCCTTGTCAGTTTTCTCAAGGATTTGTTAAATCATCATTGATTTCCTCAAGAATTTTCACAACGATACACTGAAAAAAAAATTAATTCAAATAATGCTTTTAAATTTGAAAAGAAAATTTATATCAAAGGAATATTTTTTTCTTGACCAAATATATTCGTATTTAATCCTAAAATTTATTTCTACTAAATTAAAGCGTTTTTTACTTTATATATCATTTCTTATACGTTACATTAGTACTTTATTAGTGAACACTTCCGTAACTTTTATTTTCAAAAATCAGGGCATTTTTAAAAATGTTAATACAAAAAATGTTAATACATTATAGAAGAAGCTCCTCGCTGGAAAAAATGTGAACAAGTTGTATAATAACTTTTAAATTTTAGTTTTCTGACAAACATATATTTATCTGTAAAAATATCTATCAATAAAGAAAATAATTTTCATCAAAAGAAAAGAGTAGAAAAAACCATACAATAATAATTTATTTATTTAAAATATAGCTTGATATTCTTTGACTTGAAAAATATACATTTAAATAAACGAGAAAACTTTTCCACAAAGAAGTATAATTAAAGTAAAGCATTTCTTTGAATGGAGGAAATTTATTAGTGTTTTTAAACATAATTTAACGTAATATCTTGGACAATCTTCTCTTTGAGTTTTAAATAATTTTCAGCAGTTTGTTATGTGTAACTTTTCTTGAGATGCATTAAATTTTCTATGAATGTAGACGCTAAACGTGAGGGCAATAACCTTTCGACTGATTAGAACCATGTACTTACTGCGATGCACATTACAAGGTATATGGCAGTGTATGTATTCTTATGGCAGTAAGAGAGCAAAATGCCTACACCATAGCAGACGTTAAACACAATAAACCGCGAAGGTACTAGTCCGATGCATTACTTCTCGGTGCATTCAAAAACAAGTTAAGCCGAGACACGTTCCTTATTGTAAGTATAACCCTTTCTCTAATTTTCCTTTTCTTCTCATTTCAGTGGTAACTCTACTTTTGTCCAATTGTTTTATGTTATTAAGGTATAGTACAATTATTCACTTCTTCCCTCTTCAACAATATTTTTCGAATATATGTTAAAATAAACTTCAAAAGGCCTTTTCATTTAAGAAAATAAAAATGTGCATGTTGAGTAGTTTTCAAAAACATTCAAAACAAATAGAACTTTCATTGAAAAATGAGTTCATAGATGTTTGAAAAAACCACTTGAAATATAGAAAAAAATAATAGTTCATTGAAATTCGGTAAAATGTAAAGAAAAGTAACCAAATGTAGTTTTTCTATATTTCAATATTCAATTAATTTCTATAATCAAAAGACTTAATTAATCATAATGATCAAATAAATTGTAAATATCAGTGTTAGATGCAATAAATTATATGAAGAAAGTTATAAAGTAATAATCTTGATAAGTGAATAACTTATATTATAAAAGATTCGTTGAAAAACAGTGATTTTTCTGTTTATTGTTGCGAAAGAAAATGTTTAATGATGCTTAAAAGAATAAGAGGCGCCTTGACATAAATCATTTCTGGATCCATGAGGCCTTCGTTTGGTCATAATTCTTGATGAAATATTCCAACGAGGGTGGATTAAAATTGGTATAGTTTACTTTGAAATGAAGGCCAGTATAGTTATAATGTATATAATGCTAATTACCTTGTTTGTACAATTGAGATTGAGAAGATGAAACTTTTGTGGGCTTTTACTGGGTTATGTGTGCTGTTGGCACCAGACAGCAAATATCTACCAAGATATTCAACATGATAACGATAGGCTGGTGTTATAAAATGTGAGATGACGTTTATACAAAAATGGTGGTGCGGTAATCATAAATAACACCTTTTAATTATCATGATAAGCCCCACCTTTAAAATAGACGTCATCAAACGGGTTTGTAACTATGATATGAATTTGATGTTCCACATATAGGGAATAAATGTAATGAAATGATAAATGGATAAATAAAAGAATACTATTATAACTTACCAAATTTTTATTTTTTATTTAAAACTTAATTACTCCAAATTCTGTTTACTTCTAATCTACAATATGTATTAAAAGCAAAACTGTGCTTTTGTCTTTGATCTTAAAAAGAATTATGACGACACACGTCCTATTCGCTGCGGAAACAGATGAGACGTGGCAAGTAAATATTTCATAAGACTGTGTTAAGTGAAGTTCAACACAAACATAAATATACTAAAAATATATATCTAAGTATTCATATTCACGTAGGCACATATATTGGCAGTTTTGCTACAAAGGATTCATAGCTTTGTATATCGCATTGTAAGAAAAGTAAAAGTTTTTCATTGCACTGAAAGACTTTTTGTTTCAATAAATGACAAAACTATACTAAAGTTTTGTATTTTACGTTTGAAAGTGCGGGAACCCATGAATTTATTTCGAAAATTCATGTGGTAGATACTAACCTAAGTAGCGAGTTTAATTAAAGGGATTAGGAAGTCAAACTAATCCTATTTTCAAAGTCTAATTAAAAAGTAAATATCAAGATATAAATAATTTTTTTTCATGAGCTATATACACCAATTGAATAAAATACAAAAAATATTTTTTTATTCAAAAATTCCAATATACAATTATATAATTAAATAAACAATTTAACAAAAAAAAACTTTTTGCAGTAATATCTTCTGTTCTAATAATGGGAATTGAATTTTTCAAAGTGCGTTGTATTCGTAATACTTCCCTCTTTGGGCTGAACCTGTTTAAATGAAAAAAAATTAAAATTTTTTCGAAAAATTCATCAAATTTTAAAAAGTGAACATTTTTCACAAAAAATTCATGTTTACGGATTTTTTTCTCAAAATCAGAAATTTTTACAGCTTAATACGGAGGTTCAGCCCGTAAAGGAACATGTTCTGCGAATGAAAAAAAATTTTCAAACCGATCTGAACCTCCGTTTTTTTGCAATCACTGCAAAATGGAACAAAAATAAGATTTTGAGAAAAACGAGTTTAAAGTTTCCTGCGGCCCGTCAATTTTTGCGAAAGGCGCTCAGCCTTTTTGTCTCTCATTTCTTCATTTTTCATCCAAACGATTTAAAACTTTGGCATTTACCTTTTGAATAGTAATTCTATTGAAAAATGCAATAAAAAATCGATTTTTGACTTCCTAGTCCCCTTAATATAATGGTATGTTGTTGGAAAAAATTGACTTTAGGGTCTAAAAATGATTAAGTCGATTTAATCAGGCGTTTCGGCTTAGATCAGAGCCCTCATCAGTGATATTTATTAAAATCTAATAAATACAAAAAAAGTGGCGCTGATTTCACATTTTTAGAAATAACTACAGCATTTAAACATATAATACAAAAAACGAGTACTTGATATTTCTTTTAATAATCGATAAAATGTTCTAATATTTGATAAAAAACGTAATAATAATTGAACGACGTCATATAAAAGTTGAAGAGCGACTTAAAAAGCGACTAATAATTATATATATTATTATTTCCTATGGTAATATTATTTTGTCAAATACTTGTATGGCGATGTCAGATTTAGATATTATGATACGAATAATCGAACTTCTTAGCCTGATTTTCGCATTTTCAAACACAAAATACTAAACTTTAGTATAATTTTGACATTTATTGAAACAAAAAGCCTCTCAGTGTGAAAAATACCGATAATATCGCTTTCACGATCAGTATTAGATACTTTTTCTTCAAAAAAAGAATGAATAGAAGATTTTGAAGTAAGCCCGGATATTTTATGAAATCACAAATATAAATACATACAATGCAGTCAATATTGTAGGCTATTATTCCATTTGGAGCAATTTTCTGATATTCTTATAAGATATATATTTTAATTAGTGGTTGAAGATAAAAAAAATAAAACGAATTATAGTAAAGAAAAAATGAGAAATATATAAACTTCTAGTAATAACTGTAGGGTTTAATAGAAGAGAATAAATAATAATTCAAGGATTGGAACTTGTGTTCAAATTTCAACTATCTGTAAATTTTCAGTTTTTAAATTTCCTGATAAAACAAATAAAATTTACATTCCACAAACGTTCGATTCCTTATGGTCGTAAACTCCTTATGTTGAAAATTTTACAGACTTTTGGATTCAACATTTCTCAGTCGATATATTGCCATTATACGTAAAAAGAGGTCTAAGATACATCAAGTTAATTTGTTATCAAAGAAGGTTGAGTCTCATATAGTGTTCGTTTTAAACAAGCTTGATAGATGTCACTACGAGTCCAAATTTTAAATTAAAGTTGTTATCAAACATGTCACATTATAAAAATATAATTTTATAATTAAATTATAACGTGACATGTTTGAAAACATGTCTGCTATTATATTGACCCAAAATTCACAGATTTTTATTCATTTCTTGTTATTTTGGGATAGGGTCAGTTTCTTTTTATTTTCATCATTTAAAAATTAATGTAAAAACGGCACATGCAACACTTTCTTTATAATTACAATCTTTTTACTGTTAACTTCTGCTACATTTTTCCCTCTTTTCTTGAAGGTTTGTCCGTTAAATTAATCTTCCAACAAAAATTTGTATTTTGTACATTTACGAGCCTTTCTGTAAAATATGTATTTGCCAACAGGTCTATTATATTTAGAAAAAATAAATAATCTTGGTAATTACGAAATTATAAATTATATAAGATAGAAAACTGAAAGATGTATAAATTTAGGTGCCCGAGTCGAAATCTCGAGCAAGTTTTACGTTTTTAGGTACTGTTTACCTCCGGCTTCTTCTCATTTACCACTGTTTTCATACTTTTCAAAATATTTAGAACCTGAATTTTGAAAAAAATCAGGGTTGTTTTTTCTAATAGAAGACACATTTGTAAATTTTTGCAGATTTTTTGATGCATAATTCGTGATGCAAAAAATTGGGAAAATTTTTGCACGCAATTTTTTTCATGTTTTAATTGCGCGACCACTCTTTTGAATTATTCTATTCATTAGTTACCTATCGATGATTGAAACAGAATTTTTGCAGATTTTTGCAAGGTGTGGGCGAGGCTAAAAAAGAATAAAAACCGTCAAAATACGCATTCTTCCAACATCTTACTATTAAAGCACATTTAATAATAACAGTAGACAAATGAAAAATACAATTTTATTTGGTAATCAGTCTCTAACACGGTTTACTGTAGAAATTTTTGCAAAAATTTTGCAAAATATTTTGCGATTTTTTTTTGTTGCGAAAAATTGAAATTTTCTACATGCATTGTGAACAAATGGTTGATTGTCGTTATTCGCAAGTCGAAAGAGTATTGCGAAAACTATCTATTTATACTCTTGAATATGCAAAATAACTGCTAAAAATTTTTTGTTATCCAGAAATCCAAGTTAATTACTTATTTAATTTACGAGCTTTTCTTATTATTTGTGCTCATTAAAATTTCAAAAAGTAAAGTAAATGGAGGACGATTTGAGGGTATTTTCGATGTCATGTATGGTAAAATGAGTATGTTATTTTTAACAAAGAGAAATTAATTTAAACTGTATATTCGAAAATTATTCAAGAATACGAAAAGATATTTTTAGCAGCACTATTTCGACTTGCGAATAACGACAGTCAACCAGTTGTTCACAATGCATGTAAAAATTTCAATTTTTCGCAACAAAAAAAATTCGCAAAATAATAGTAAGATGTTGGAAGAATGCGTATTTTGATGGTTTTTATTTTTTTTTACCCCCGTCCACACCTTGCAAAAATCTGCAAAAATTTTGTTTTTAATCATCGATAGGTAACTAATGAATAGAATAATTCAAAAGAGTGGTCGCGCGATACAAACATGAACAAAATTGCGTGCAAAAATTTTCACAATTTTTTGCATCGCGAATTATGCATTAAAAAATTTACAAATGTGTCTTCTATTGGAAAAAACAACCCTGATTTTTTTCAAAATTTTCTTATGATTAGTTCAGCTAAAAAAAGAAAAAAACGAAAATGGTAAAATCCGCCATTACTCATTTAAAATGGCAGATAATGATCTGAAAATTTGACAAAATAATCTCTTGCCCAACCCCTTCCATATGGTTGATGTGGAATTAGATTTGGTTTTAAGGCCGATTTTACATGGAAACCCGGCTATGCCCTTTTTAAATATTTTTATACGACTATATATTTTGAAGAACACAGAATGGTTTCTAATAGAACTCATAAATCTACTGATTATCCTCATTGCATTTTCTGTTTAAACTAAAATTAGGAAAGTTACAATACGTCAAAACTCGAAAAAAGTCCATATCTAAATTCTATTATATATCTAAATATATTATATCTAAAAAATACTATTGAAAACCCAAAATTCAATTTTTTAACAATAATATGTGAAATACGAAAAAAACGTAAGTTTGAAAAATTGATAACTTCTATAAAACCTACAAATTTTGTTTGACGTAGTTTCTGATAAAACGTATATTTTTCATTTTAATTTAAAAAAATACGATAAAAATTCAAAAATTCCATTTTTTAAACAAAATATGTGGCATACAAAAAAAACGTTTCGATGTAAAATTATTTGCCTAAATCAGGTCTATAAATTCTCAATAGGCCATTTTTTACAAGATGTATATTTTATATTTTGGTTTTTAAAAAACACTATTGAAAATCCAATATTCCATTTTCTTACCAAAATGTGTGAGATACAAAATAAGCGTCATAATAAACAGTCTAGGAATTCTTCCCCTTATTGAGATATTTGGAAGAAGATACATTTTTTTAAATTATGTAAATTATTAGAAAGTTACAGAAATGCTTGCAAAAAATAGAGCGGAAAGCGCGAGTGTCATGATGAGAATGTGGTTGCGTGCAAACCAATAAACTGGATAGCGCCCCAGAGTCCAACAAATTGGATAGAAGAACCAGCCTTTTTTCCAGTTTATATATCAAAATCAGTTATTTTTTAATTGTTTCAAATTAATGGAAACTTTAATATTCACTCCCGAAGTGCTTTTACATTTTTAAGAAAATGTGTTTTCCACGGAATTTATTCCGTTATATACCTCTATATCTTGACTTTCATGGAATACCTTATGCCAGTAACGATAAGAGTTTACCTCTTATCCAGATTACACATGTATTAGTTGGAGTCATCTGGAATTGTTAACAAAAGAGTGCTTATTTATTATTAGAACAGATGACGCGATTTGTTTTCAATGCAATTGTATCACACTGAGTATAATAACGAAAAATTTCGCGCGGAATTTTTCTCATATTAAAAGTTGATTTAAAATAAAACAAAAGAAATTATAAAGATCCTTATAAGGAGCTTCATATATATATATGTTGCTTGAAACAAATTTAACTCATCTCCACTGTGCTATTGTGTCACAATTTTATTATCTCGAATCATTCGATGTATTGATTTTTTTATAAACATGGAAAATTCCTTGTTATTCTCAAGTTTAAGAAATCAAGTATTAAAAAATATTCAGTCTATAAATCCTATATTACTATTCTATTTTATACTCATTTTTGTTTTTTCGTCGTATGATCTCCAAAACAATAAAAAATATGCAGAATAGTGATTTATGACGAAATTATTTTTTATGGTAAACAATTTTTTGTTTTTGTCGAAAATCACTATTCTGCATATTTTGTATCGTTTTGCTGTCTTCTTCGGAAAATTTGTTTTAATCTTGTTAAATCTTATTTTAATCTTATCTTTGTTTACATTTTTTTAATAAAGCGGTCGTATATAATTGGTGATGGCAGACCTCACTACACGGCCTATAGGCAAGTTCCTGATATTTATATTTTCTATGAATATTAATAATTTAAATATTTTAAAGAATTTGAAAATCTTTCTGTGGAAAAAAAGACGCTTTCGACTACGCTAGGATTCGAGCCCAGCTCTTTCGTGGCAGTGACAAAATTTCAAACTCACCTAATTAATTTGAAATTAATAATTTAATTTTTATAAATTTTTTTGAATTTTTGGCGGTGAAGAAGGACTACATATCTGGCCAAAACATTTGCTTTTCAAATTTCTATTTTTAATGAAAGGAAAACAACATTTTTTTCAACAAATAAATGACAAAATTCTGGCTCAAAGCCTATATAAGAAAATTTTTACTGAATAATAATTATATAGGGTCAATGAAACACATTACATTGTTATATAAAAATTATCTTTCATAATGCTTTCCACTTTTTTCTAGAATTTTTTGAATATTTTTGAATATTTCATTACAAAGAATAATAATCATATAAGGTCAATAAAATACTTTACATTTTTATATAAAAACTATCATCTATAATGATTTCCACTTCTTTCTTAAATTTTCATGCTGTGTCAACCAAATTTTTTGAACTCTAAACTTATTATTTTTGTTCAATAAAAAAATTCAATCCAGATAGAACGAGTAAAACGTTTTTGAGGGAGCATTTGAAGCAAGCATTAATTTTATTATCATATCAAAATTTATAATATATTCCGAGAACATGAATTTACATATACCTTTTGTGTTCACATCAAAACAAGCAATTATTCCATTTGCAATGTTACAATTGTATCTAATTCATCAGACGATCTGCGGAGAAAAGTAAACGATAAAAAAAGCGGAAATAGCTGCTTTGAGAGTTCAATGGCAGAGTCAAGGCTATTCCTAAAATAAGCCGTGATATAGAACAGAAAAAAACATTGATAAATTTATTAATAATGCATTTAAGATAATCAATTTACGAAATTGTAATACTATATATGCTGAAAGAAAACGTTTGACAAAATAAAAAATATTCGTAGTTTTGTGACAGGAAAACTGTACCTCAGAATGCGAATTTCATGCAAAAGTGGGAGATTGCATTCGCCAATACTTATATAAGGTTGGAATTTTTTTCCCGCATTCAACATTTGACTTTACGCACGTGAAGTAAACTTCTGATTATTTTGTCATTAGATCATTAAATTTTTAAGAATGTGGATTAATCTCTTAATTTTGTTCTGTATCCAATGGAAATGCTATCTAGCAGATGAATATAGTTATCCTCGATCAAAGTAAGTAAAATTACATTACATACCTTGCAAAAAAAAATTATGTTCAGTTCAAATAAATTCGATGTCTTGAAATGCAGAATTTCAATTAAAATGCACATATACTGCGTCAATTTGAGATACTAAAATTTTTACAATCGAAATTTCAAACAGTAAGAAAAAGAGCAAATTTAGACAAAAAGATTAATAAATAATATAATATCCTAAATAAATTATATATTATAAATTTATTATATAAATTATATTTTTCACAATGAAATAGATATTTTTGAAAATAATCTCAAATAATAACAGTATTTAAAAATATATACACATAAAACGAAAGCCCATGTATGCCTGTTTATTTTTTATTTACATGGAGTTGTAAACATCTTTCAGCAATTTGATTTTGTTTTAGTGCCAACAAAATTGGTGCTGGAGCAATAATAGCAGCTGGAAGTATAATGAAAGGGGATGTTACAATTGGTCCAGGGACTGTGGTGGAAACTGGAGCCAGAATTTTAGCAGAAGCAGGTCCTATTATAATTGGCGGTGGAAACATCATCCAATCAAACGCACTTATAGTTAACAGGTATTATTAACTAATGTCAATTTAGAAACAATTATGCTTACTATTGAACAAGATATTTAAAATTATTCATCCATCATAAAAATATAATACAATACGAATTGCCATATGATTGTATACAATAAGTTAAGTTAATAAGTAAATTAGAGTTTTAAAATATCCAGGGATGAAATATTTCAATTTTTTATATATATATTTTGTTTTTACTCGATTTTTATTTACATTTTTTTGGATTCACATTTCATATAATTAAGGGTATTTTGTAAATTATAACGTCAAGTATGTAGTGAGTAATGAGACTAAGATTCTACACGGAGAAAAAAAAACTGTTGAATCAACAGATGTCATCTGCTGGAATAGGGACAGCAGATTTGTTTTGTAATATTTACAGATTTTTCTGTTGGATTCACAGATTGTTTGTAAACTCAACAGATGAACCTGTAAAATCTACAGAAATGTCTATTAGAATTACGGATTTCTCTTTTTTCTTGAAATCCGCAATTCTAACAGACATTTCTGTAGATTTTACAGGTTCATCTGTTGAGTTTACAAACAATCTATGAATCCAACAGAAAAATCTGTAAATATTACAAAACAAATCTGCTGTCCCTGTTCCAGCAGATGACATCTGTTGATTCAACAGTTTTTTTTCTCCTTGTAGTATCCTCTGAAAAGAACCATCAAATGAAAAGAAAATTTTCCAAACTAAAAGTCATAAATTACAATCTTATCCGTTCCTAAAATAACTAAGTGATGCATTCATTATCTTGAAAAGGAAATCGCCAAATGCATGAAATTAATTATTGTGGTTAAATGTATAGAGATGCAAATTTACAGTTGTCGGCTTAATCATTCAAATAATAAGTGTATTATTCTGAAATTTTGAGGAATAATAAGAAAGACATATGAAGGAAAAACTGATGTTTGGTGTTTTCAGACTTGAATTAAAACTTTTATTTACAGTGCACGAGGAGTTACTATTGAAATTGGTGATCGAAACATTATCAAAGGAACAGCAGTTATATCTAATAGGTAATTCTGACATAATTCGAGAGCATGCCATATGAAAAATTAACAAACTGGGATAATGAACGAAAACATTTTAAATGCATGTATAGGACACCTGTAATTTAATATCCAAACCCCCATTTTGAGCATGCTCTATAGTTTGATTTTATTATCTTTTTACATTTGTAAAAAGTGTAAATAAATTACTATTTAAGGTAGTTCCTTCACGAAAATTAGACCTCAGGCAAAAATAGATAATTTTGCTTTCAAGAATAGCAATATTATTATGAAAGGGCTAATTTGAAACAGAAAATATTATTTTTCATGAAAAAAATTTTAAACACAAAAAAATAATTTTATTAATAAATTTTATTTTTGCCCAAACTTATTTTCTTATCGCTTCGAGCCAAATTTTTAAAAATGATGCGATTCTTATAAATCACGGTTCATTTTTTTAGGAAAAAGATTCTCTACAACTAGACCGTTTCCAATTTTTGAAATTGAATTAATTATTATCAAACACAGCAATTTGTTTATAAAAATTTTGTTTTGAAAAATTGTTTTTTATATATTCAGCTATTAAAAAATTCATTTTCAAAAATGGGAAACGGTCAAGTTGTAGAGAATTTTTTTCCTAAAAAACTGAACCATGATTTATAAGAATCGCATCATTTTTGAAAATTTGGCTCGAAGCGATAAGAAAATACGTTTCGGCAAAAATAAAATTTATTAATAAAATTATTTTTTTGTGTTTAAAATTTTTTTCATGAAAAATAATCTTTTCTTTTTCAAATTATCCCTTCAATAATAATATTGCTATTCTTGAAAGCAAAATGATCTATTTTTGCCTGAGGTCTAATTTTCGTGAAAGAACTACCTTAATTATATAAACTGCAGATCCTGTAAAAATGTATATAGGTAGATAAATCGCATGAACATAACGGATTAATAAAAGATTGAAATATTCTACTTCAGTAATCATTACTAATCTTCTGATTGCAGATTATGGTCAAATCATCAACGAGCGGTTCAAAGAATTGGTGACGGTAACATCTTCGGACCAGGGAGTGTCTGTGAAGCCCGTACAGTTGGCAATGGCAATATTATCCAACCCGGAGGTACACAATTATTGTAAAATTGAAGTAACCCTTGAGAAAAAAAGTATATGCTAGCAATGGATCCAAAATACTCAGAAAAATACTTTTATTCATAAGGGAAACTCATTTTCTTAAAAACATGGTATAAGCATTACATACAATGGTATTTTTTTACAGCTCATGTTCCTCTTGGAGCCGTGATAGGTAATGGCTGTATAATTGAACAAAATTCAGTCTCAGGATCAGGTTGTTATTTCACACCCGACACCTCTAAATGAAAATGCCATTTTTACGGAATAGGAGACAAATAATGTCAACGAAGAGAAATGAATTGCAAAGCAGAAAATTAACTATTAAAAGTATTTTATGTATTCATATTATATAACATAGACGTAAATTACTTGTAAGAATTATAGTCATATGTAAAATTATGAATATATTTAGTAAATATAATGTAACATAATTCATTTTATTTCTAATGTGTTTTTCAGTCTTTTCAATAAAAAAAACAATTGACCATCAGATGGCAGAAAAAGCGTTATTTTTATATGATATTTACTTATCTACACATACTTTATGGTAACATAGTGATTCGAATACTTTTTTAAGTTTAAATATTGTATATAAGAAAAACAAGAAAAAAAATTTGATGGCAAATCCTGCAATCATGTTCGTTTTTATTACTAATCATATAATTAATATTATGATTATAATGTATCTTTAAAGGGCATAGCCAGGTTTCCATTGAAATCGGTCTTAAAACCAAATCAAATTTCGCATCGACCATATGGAAGAGGTTGAGCAAGAGATGATTTTGCCAAATTTTCAGATCATTATCCGCCATTTTCAATGAGTAATGGCGGATTTTACCATTTTTGTTTTTCGCTTTTTTAAGATAAACTAATCATAGGAAAATTTTGAAAAAATCACGGTTGTTTTTTCCAATAGAAGACAAATTTGTGAATTTTTGCAGATTTCTTGATAAATAATTGAGGAGTTATATTCAATAAGGCGACAGGCGCTCGAAAACCTGTAAAAGTATTGTCCGCCTCGTGATGTCATAGTCAAAAATTGAAAATCGAAATTCGAAAAAACCAAAAACATGGTTTTATAGCTCGTAAAAAATGAATGTTAGTTTCCTCTTACAGTTTTTTTATAACGTTGTAAATTTTCGAGTAAATTAATAAAAAGTGTGTTGGTTTTAAAGCATAGAAACCATGTTTTATTTCAATCCACTCGCCTCGAAAAATTCATTAATTGACGGATTGCGAAATTTTTTTTTGCGTTCTACTCGTGAATCTCTGGCGGAGGCGACAGTGCTTGCAAAAAATGTTTTTGTTCATTGTTAAATGGTTTTTTTTAATCCGAAGAAAAAACTATGTTTTTCGAGCTTCGGACCGAAAAAGTGAGCGAGGAAGTTTGAGCTACAGTAAACTTCCCGCGAACAAGTTGATCATTAGTATATGGAGCAACTTTTTGGAAAATATCAACTCAATTGAACAATTACTTTCGAAAATACAACGAATTGAACGCAAATGCGAATTAGGTTTTGACGCTCATTTTCATCGCATGCCACTCTTACTCTCTTTCTCTATCTTCCTTCGCTTCTACTCATCGGCGCGCCTGCATTGCTCGTAACAAAACTGGTAAAATCGCGACAAAACCTAATTCGCATTTGCGTTCAACTCGTTGTATTTTCGAAAGTAATTGTTCAATTGAGTTGATATTTTCCAAAAAGTTGCTCCATATACTAATGATCAACTTGCTCGCGGGAAGTTTACTGTAGCTCAAACTTCCTCGCTCACTTTTTCGGTCCGAAGCTCGAAAAACATAGTTTTTTCTTCGGATTAAAAAAAAACCATTTAACAATGAACAAAAACATTTTTTGCAAGCACTGTCGCCTCCGCCAGAGATTCACGAGTAGAACGCAAAAAAAAATTTCGCAATCCGTTAATTAATGAATTTTTCGATGCGAGTGGATTGAAATAAAACATGGTTTCTATGCTTTAAAACCAACACACTTTTTATTAATTTACTCGAAAATTTGCAACGTTATAAAAAAACTGTAGAAGGAAACTAACATTCATTTTTCACGAGCTATAAAACCATGTTTTTGGTTTTTTCGAATTTCGATTTTCAATTTTTGACTATGACATCACGAGGCGGACAATACTTTTACAAGTTTTCGAGCGCCTGTCGCCTTATTGAATATAACTCCTCAATTATCCATGCAAAAAATTGCGAAAATTTTTGCACGCAATTTTATTCATGTTTGATTTGCGCGACCACTCTTTTGAATTATCCTATTTATTAGTTAACTACCGATAATTAAAACAGAATTTTTGCAGATTTTTGCAAAGTGTAGATGGGGGTAAAAAAAATAAAAACCTTCGAAATACGCATTCTTCCAATATATTACTATTAAAGCACATTTTATAATGATAGTAGACTAATGAAAAAGAAATTTTTATTTGGTAATCAAGCTCTAACTAAGTTTACTGCTGAAATTTTTGCAAAATTTTCAAATTAAAATTGAAAAACAAGGACAAAAGACAATTCGAATTATTATTTTAATTGTTATTATATCATACGATGTTGTTGTTAATGATTGGCTTTTTATCGTTATATTAATAGATAATAACATGAATAATTAGTGCAATTTATTGATTGTGGTAATTCACATGTATACTAAAATATTATGCTAAACGTATCATTAAGTGTTTCTACTAAAGAAAATGCTGGAAAAAAGTGAAAAGCCTGTTAGTCAGGCAAAGAGGACTCGATTTTTTTTTTTTTTGCAAATCACGATTTTACAAGCGCGCATGTATAGAGGGATCGACTCACAGACGCGGCACATTATTTCATCCTATGGATTGTTTTATACGTGTACAAGCATTGAGGTACGTCTCTAAATTTTAATATTCTTATAAATTTGAACAATTTCATTTTTACACATTTTCGAATTATTGGCGCTGAAGAAAGTTCCGAGGAAAGTTCCCACATGTGGCGAAAATGTACGCTTTTCAACTTAATATTTTCATTGAAAGGAATACATTTTTTATCAAAAAATAAATAAAAATTTCTGACCCAAAGGTTAATAAAACACTTTACATTTTTATTTAAAAATTATTTTCTAAAAACTTGTCCACTTTTTTTGTAAATTTTCACGCTGCGTAAAACGACTTTTGAAAAAACATTTGTTATCTCTAAACTTACTATTTTTCACCAATAAAAAAATTAAATCTGGCACAGTTCGATTAAAATGATTTTGAAGGAGTGCAATATGCGTCTGTGCAAGTATTAATTTTTTATTATACCAAAATTTATAATACATTCTAAGAATATATGAAATTACATGTACCATTTTCGTTCACATAAAAACGAGTAATTATTCTATTTGCAATATTAAAATTATTCCTGGTTTATCGGAAGACTCACGGAGTGAAGTCAACAATGGAAAAAATGGGAACAGCTGGTTTGAGAGTTCAATGGCAGAGTCAAGGCTATTCTTAAAATAAGGCGTAGACTAGAACAAAGCAAAACATTGATAAATGTATTAATAGTACATCTAAAATAATCAGTTTACATAATTGCTGTACTATACTTTATGATCAACGCGTATGAAACAATAAAAAATGTTCGCAGTTTTGTGACAGGAAAATTGTACCTCAGAATACGAATTTCATGCAAAGGTAGGAGATTGCATTCACCAATACTTATATAAGGCTGGAATTTTCTTCCCGCATTCAACATTTGACTTTACTCAAGTGAAGTAAGCTTCTGATTATTTCGTCTTTAGATCATTCAATTTTCAAGAATGTGGATAAATTTTTTAATTTTGTTGTGCATCCAGTGGAAAAGCTGTATAGCAGATGAATATAGTAATACTCGATCAAGGTAAGTAAAATTACATTATATACTTTGAATTACTTAAATTTTAATTTAATTAAAATTTCAAATAGTACACTGAGAAAAAAATGCTATTGAATCCATAGCATTGCTGTGGTGATTTAAGGGGGTCTCCCGGTGTGAATCGGAAAAAAATCGATTTTTTTTTAGCTTAAGGTAGTTCGATCACGAAAATTAGACCTCAGGCAAAAATAGATAATTTTGCTTTCAAGAGTAGCAATATTATTATTAAAGGGCTAATTTGAAAGAGAAAAGATTATTTTTGATGAAAAAAATTTGAAACACAAAAAAATAATTTTATTAACAAATAATATTTTTGCTCAAACTTATTTTCTTATCGCTTCGAGCCAAATTTTAAAAAATGATGCGATTCTCATAAATCACGGTTCATTTTTTTAGGAAAAAGATTCTCTACAACATGACCGTTTCCTATTTTTGAAATTGAATTAATTATTATTAAATACAGCAATTTGTTTATAAAAATTTTGTTTCGAAAAATTGTTCTCTTATAATTTCAGCCATTAAAGAATTTATTTTCAAAAATTGGAAACGGTCATGTTATAGAGAATCTTTTTCCCAAAAAAATAAACCGTGATTTATGAGAATCGCATCATTTTTTAAAATTTGGCTCGAAGCGATAAGAAAATGAGTTTGAGCACAAATAAAATTTATTAAGAAAATTATTTTTTTGTGTTTCAAATTTTTTTCATCAAAAATAATCTTTTCTCTTTCAAATTAGCCCTTTAATAATAATATTGCTACTCTTAAAAGCAAAATTATCTATTTTTGCCTGAGGTCTAATTTTCCTGATCGAACTACCTTAAGGTAGTTGTCGTGCCAAAAATCAGTCTCTGGAAAAAGAAGTTTTTCTATGATTTCAAGACTGGAAATTATATCATCAGCCGTGTAATATGTAAGGAAAGACACTCTTTTTAATGAAAAAATTTAAAAATTACGAAAAATAATTTTTTATAATGTTTTTTGTAATAGGATTTTTCCTTACTATCGCTTCTTACCAATTTTTTGAAAATGATTGAAGTTTCTTAAATCATAGCTTATTTTTTCGGGGAAAATATTGTCCACAACTTAACCGTTTCCAATTTTTGAAAATAAATTCTTTAATGGCTGAAATCATTAAAAATCAATTTTCCAAAACAAAATTTTTATAAACAAATTGCTGTATTTGATAATAATTGATTCATTTTCAAAAATTGGAAACGGTTAAGTTGTGGACAATATTTTCCCCGAAAAAATAAGCTATGATTTAAGAAACTTCAATCATTTTCAAAAAATTAGTAAGAAGCGATAGTAAGGAAAAATCCTATTACAATAAACATTATTAAAAGATTATTTTTCGTAATGTTTAAATTTTTTCATTAATAAGAGTGTCTTTCCTTACATATGACACGGCTGATGATATAATTTCCAGTCTTGAAATCATAGAAAAACTTCTTTTTCCAGAGACTGATTTTTGACACAACAACTACCTTAATCTATTACAAAACTCTTTGTAAACATCCCTACAAAATTTTTTCGTAACTTATTTACACGATTGCGTAAAAACTATATTACCTATCGAACTGATTAAACTTTTATTTTGTAGAGTGTTACAAACAGTTCTATATGAACCACAGTTTTGTGTAACTTTAATTGTTTTTCATAATTAAAACAAAAAAATAAAATAAAATTCTGAGTTAAAATTTAATTTTTGAGTTTAAAACGTGAAAAACTGAATTTATTTCCGGTTTTCACTGGATAATAGTGGTTCATATAGAGTGAAAAAGGATATAGATAAACAAAATAAAAATTGTTTCTCTTCCAGCTGAGAATTACAGACGCTATCTTGTACACAATCGGATCAATTCATCAGCGACACGCCCCAGTTCACTTTAGATTACTCCGCCATTTTCGAACTTCATCAAGAATTTTTTTTTAAATATTGTTCAAAAGTTACCTCAAATATACCTTTCAAATAAACTGTCTATGCAATTTTCCTTCCGTAAAAAATATATCCCGAAAAATCACCTTTTTTTCAAGCTTCACACCTGGAGACCCCCTTAATTCAATATTCTATAGGATTTATAGCATATTTATTGATTCTTAAAGCATATTTTTTTAAATCACTAATATACATGGTTTTAGAAAAAATGCGATAGATTCAATAACATTTTTTTCTCAGTGCAATCAAATGAGCAAGTTTCTGTCTAAATCATGTTCAAACGATTTATAAATAATATATTTTATATATAAATTATATTTTTCATAATCAAATAGAATACATAGTAATTAAAATGGTAGATTATATTGAACCTTGATTTAATTTATAAAACTTGGTACGTTTGCATTCTCTCTAAACCTGAATCAGTGAACGGCCACTGATTCGCAGTGACTATTCACTGATGACAGCAGCTATAAGTCTTTCACTGAGAATCAGTGAAATTCGACTGATGAATCAGTGAAATAGATTGAACTCACTTATTGAATCAGTGAAAGCTTCAGGTGGGAGGCTAAACAACACTGAAACGAAATTACGTATTTATTATTATTTTTAAGGGACGATAAATCAGTAAAGTGTTGATGAAAGTTTTGAATTCGCGAATTCAAAAGTTATGTTCACGTGACGCGTTCACTGATTCCTCAGTGAAATCAAAGCAGGGCACTGATTCATCAGTTAGTATATTTTCTCTGATATAATCAGTGACTATTTCACTGATTCAGGTTTAGAGAGTTGGCTTTAGGGTCCATAAATAAAAGAACCTAAAGCCAATGCAAACGTACCAAGTTTTATAAATTTAGAATATATGGTTTTGAAAAAATATCTCTATTTATTATAAGTATTGTTGAAAACAAAATATTATATATATATATATATATGTCCCAGGTAGACGTAATAAAAATAAATACAATAATGAATATTATAAAAAATACTCTTAATAAATTTTAATAAATGTCTCAATAAATAATAGCTGCCTGTTTAATTCTGATTTATATGGATTTGTTAACATCTTACAGCAATTTGATTTTGTTTTAGACCAACTATTGCTGCTGGAACAACAATACATGATGGAAGCATAATAAAAGGAGATGTTACAATTGGTCCAGGGAATGTGGTGCATGCTGGAGCCAGAATTTTAGCAGAAGCAGGTCCAATTGTAATTGGGGATGGAAACGTCATCCACGCAAACTCAGTTATAGCTAACAGGTATTATTAAGTAATCTTAATTTAGTGACAATAATTACGATCACTATTGTATGAGATTATTAGCACAATTTATACATCTGCACCTATAACGCGTTCTGTGAGCACTGGAGTCGAAAACCTGAGACTCGCCTCAATCTCTACTGCCAAGATTGAGGCGAATGTGTGAGAAGAGAATCTAGAAATGTTTAGTATTCATAGTTAAGGGTATTTTGTATATTATGACGTCAAGTATATAGTGAGTTATCAATTCCAGGATTCTAGGATCCTCTGAAAAGAACCATCAAATGAAAAGAAAATTTTTCAAAATAAAAGTTATAAATTACAATTTTATCAGTTCCGGAAATAACTAAGTGATGCATTCATTATCTTTAGAAGGAAGCCGTTAAATTCATGAAATTATTCATTGCGGTTAAATGTATAGTAACGCAAATTTACAGTTGGTGGCTTAATCATTCAAAGAACAAGTGTATTATTCTGAAATTTTAAAGAATAATAAGAAAGACATATGAAGGAATAATTGATGTTAGCTGATGTATAACTTTTATTCTGAAAAATTAGATTATTCTGATAATTTTTAAAAAATAGTTGCATAGAAGCCAGCTCGACTACTCACTAATACCACTGGTCAGCAAAATATAAACTATGGTTTCATCGAATGAAATATATCAATTCTAGAGTAGTTTTCTATGCTAAATCCAAATCTGGTCTCTGTTTTTTTCCAGCACGTCAGGTTTTTGAGATTTTTTTAGTTGGATTTTCTTTTGAAAAATCACAACTTGTATGATAAATAAGAATAAATAAGAATTTTTTTAAACGAAAAGCAATACATGATTTCGATGCGTTTTTTAACGCAGAATGAATTTATTATTTTGTTTTTCGATATCTTATACAGTTCCTGAGATAATTGGAAAAAACTCAACAAAAAAAAACACGAAAAAAATGATTTTACAAAAAACCTTATATTTAACTGAATATTATTTATTTTTTAGTCATTCACAGAGTTTACAGTATTTACAAAGTTTCAAATATACCTTCTTTATTATTGTTTGTAATAAATGATTCGCCTCAAGTATATAGTCATTGGCCATATTATTATACACAATGTGTTTTTGTTAGTCGCATAGAATTTTCTAATATTGGAAATATAGATATTAAAATTCTTCCCTGAAAGTAAAATGAAATTGTTAAAAGTATGTATAAAACAACCACGAGATGAAGTATCCTTGTCAATTTTCGAGAAAAATATTGTGAAAAAAGTCCAAATTACAAACTTTTTTTAAATTTTAAATAATTCCCGAAATAATTGATGTTTTCAGATGTTCCTCGACTGATTTTAAAGATAAATTTACGAAGAATTTAAAAATCGTGATATTAAATTATACTGATTTTCCACACCTAGATTCTGAAAAAGTCTAAACTTAGAACAAAAAAGGCGTAAAAATTTAAAAATTCCGATACTCAAAAAAAGGATTTTGAAAATAGATAAAAGTGATAACCCACGAGAATTAATTAAACTTTCTTAAAAAATTTAATATAATCATTTTTAGTATTTTTTTATAAGTAATTTTTCAAGTTTGAATTTTTACGTCTTTTTTGTTTTAAGTTTTAACTTTTAAGTTTAGACGTTTTCCAGAATCTCGGCGAAACTCAGTATAATTTGATAGCACGTTTTTAAAATTCTTCGTAACTTTACCTTCGAAATCAGTCGAGGAATATCTAAAAACATCAATTATTTCGGGAATTATTAAAAATTTAAGAAAAGTTTGTAATATGGACTTTTTCACAATATTTTTGTCGAAAATTGACAAGGATACTTCATTTTGTGGCCGCTTTATGCATAATTTTAACAATTTCTTTTGACTTTCAGGGAAGAATTTTAATATCTATATTTCCAATATTAGAAAATTCTATGCGACTAACAAAAACACATTGTGTATAATAATCAAAAATATACATTAAAAAAAAGAGAATAACATGCAGTTGACTAAAAAATAAATGATATTCGATTAAATATAATCTTTTTTGTAAAACCACTTTTTTCGTGTTTTTTTTTTAGTTTTTCCAATTATCTCAGGAACTGTATAATATATCGAAAAACAAAACAATAAATGTTTTCTGCGTTAAAAAACGCATCGAAATCATGTATTGCTTTTCGTTTAAACAATTTTTTACACCCTTTTATCATACAATTTGTGATTTTTTAAAAACACTTCTAACTCAAAAAATCTCAAAAACCTGACGTGTTGGTAATAAACAGAGGCCAGATTTGGATTCAGTACAGAAACTACTCTGGAAATAATATATATCATTCAATGAACACATAGGTCACATTTTGTTGACCAGTGTACTTCACGTCCTAATGTACTATATATTTACCCTTAATAAACTATCCATTTAAATTTTATTGCAGATATAATAATAACAATGGCCAGTTTCCAGGAAGAGGTGCTATTATAATTGGCGATGGAAACGTTATCCTTGAACGGGCAATTATAACTAATAGGTAATTCTGACGTGATTCGAGACAATGCCGTATGCAAAATTTAAAATCTGAAATAATTATAGAAAATAGTTCAATTTATTAATCATTCATGTAGGACATCTGTTTAAATGAATTTTCAAACCCCCATTTTGACCGTACTTTATGGTTTGACTTTATAATCTTTTAACTTTTCCGAAAAATGTAAGTAAATTGTTTTTTAAATAAATAAAATGCAGATCTTGTAAACTTATATATAGGTAGACTGGCTCGTGGGGCGGGGGGGAGGGGATTCCCCCCGGGGCCGTAGTTTTTAGGGGGGTCTGGAATGTTGTTTATTTTGAAAATTTTGCGATTAGCGTAGTATATAAGTTATAGGGCCCGATGAATTTTTCCTCCCCAGGCCCGAATTTTCTCTCCACGGTCCTGTAGGTAGATAAATTGCGCGAACACAAAGGATTAATAAAAGATTGAAATATTCTACTTCAATAATCATTCATAATCTTCTAATTCCCATTTTTCTGCATGTAGACATTATTCCATTTTTCAGATTATGGTCAGACCGAAGGGTTCAAAGAATTGGTGACGGTAACGTCTTCGGTCCAGGTAGCATTTGTGAGGCCCGTATAGTTGGCAATGGCAATGTCCTTCTAGCCGGAGGTACAAGTTTGAAATATTATTAGCCCATAAGAAAAAAAAGTATATGCAAGTATTGGATCTAAAATACTCAGATCAAATACTTTCATCTATTAAAGAACCTTCCCGTGTGGAAATTTTGTCATGGCGCTAGCCAGGCCCCAACCAGGAAAAACCGGGCCCCAACTTGGGTATCGAGGCGGGACCAAACCGCAAATGAAACGCCTAACCCGACCAAAGCGTACCTCATGGCCCAGTTTGGTCCCAACTTGGCACCGTTCATTTTGTGAGTCTCAGCCATATTGAATCAGTGTCTCAGCCATATTAAAATTTTTTTTAATGTCTTCATCTAATCCTTCTAAAATAATTTTCGAGATTTAAAATGTAGTCCAAGTCATATATTTTAATATTATTAACAAATATTTTGAACTGAATTTGATTTTGAGATTATACTGAAACCAAGTATGGACTTTTTAAAAAACTTTCAATGGAGTTCACGACAGCCCTTTTATTTATTAAAAATAGAAGTGTCAAACACGCAGTTAAAATAAATCAACAAATTTAACACTTTATTCCAACCTCTAAAATGACAGATTCAAAGTCTAATCTACAAATTTGATTTACTTACTATCGTTTTCATTGCTTACTCTTCTTGCTTTAATTATCGCGCGATGCCTCCGGACTCGTCCAGTGCTCTTTATTTTGGGCATTTTAATTAGCACGCACAGAAATTAAACACATACACTATCGAACATAATCATTAATATCTTTGGCATAATTTAAAGAACCCGAGTTCAAGACTGGAAGCGATCTAAAAACACAAGCACAGCCACAGTAGGTGGCGCTGTAACCGCAACCAGTATTGAACAAGGATCAAGGTTTGCTTTATGCCACATCCAAGACATTCGCCTTGTTGTAGCCAAATAATAATTTTCCAAGTTGGAACCAAAATTGTAATAGGGCAAAAATTTGGCAATTTCCACACGGGTTATTTTACTAGAAAATGATATAAGCATTTAATATAATGATATTCTTTTACAGTTAATATTCCTCGTGGAGCCGAGATAGGTAATGGTTGTGTAATAGGACCTAATTCAGTCTCAGAACCAAGATGTAATGTCAGATCCGACAACTATCGGTGAAAATACGATTTTTAGGGAATAGAAGACAAGGAATGTCGACGAAGAGAAATGAATTGCAAAAACAGAAAATTAGCTATTAAATATATTTTATGTATCCATATTATTTAGTATAGATTTGAAATACTTGTAAGATTTATGCGTGAATATGTAAAATTAAGAATGTACTTAGTAAATATAAAAACATATATAATTAATTTAATTCCCAATGTGTTCTTCTTTCATTCCAATAACCAATACCTCATATAATTTTTAATTAGAACGCACAACTTGCCATCAGATGACAGCAAAAAACTTTTATATTTGTATGATAATATATATTTACTCACATATACTTACTTTATGGTAACATACTGATTCAAATGCTCTTATATTATAATTTTAAATATTGTATAAGTAAAACAAAAAATAATTTTTCATTGATTCATTCATTCATTCATAAACTTTGATCGCTATTATTATCATTATCATTACATTAATCATTTATAATATAATTGATTAGCTCAATTTATTGATTTTAGTAGTTCAAAAGTGTATTAAAATATTATCTTAATCATATCAGAAAGTGTTTCCACTGAAAAAAATGCTGGAAGAAAGTATATAAATATTCTGTAAGTCAGGTCCAGGGGAGGCAAAAGGATTGGGCTGAAGTTTGTGACGCCTTATGTGACGAATTTTTTTTTTCGTCGTATGATCTTCAAAACAATCAAAAGTATGCAGAATAGTAATTTTTGACAAGAAAAACATTTTTTATTGCAAAAAAAAAAATTTTGAAGTTTGACCAAAGCAAGCCGTTTATGAACGAATGTGTGGAAAAGCCGACTGGGGCCAGACTGGGTTCCAATCAGATTGCACATTCACCAGGCTGGCCCCAGCTGGGCTGTCTGACTGGGGCCCATTTTGGGTTGTAACGCTCAGCCCAACCAAAGCCCATCTTTGGGAAAACTGATTGGGCCCAACTTGTGCAATCCGTTCCCTGCCCAGATAATAAATGGGTTTTAAATGGGTAGTTGTTCTTTTGCCCAGTAAAGAAATTGTTAGAACTGAATTCTGCTCGATTTCACCTTCATCTGTGAAATGCTGATGTTCGGAAAAATTTGGAGTTTGTTCTGCAATAAACAACACTCAAAATTATAAACTTCATGTCTTACTTTTAAGTTTAGGAAAACATAACCTCAAAATTCGCACGTCTGCATGTGATTTCTCGTTCCACTAGGTTATAAAAAGAAAAATTTACTTTTATCAACACATCAATTTCTGTCTTATTTATTATTTTAGGTCTCTGATAAACTAAATAGATTTTAATTTTTTTTAAGTTATTTAATTTTTCTTAGTTGAATTTAAAAAATATTTATTCTAACTCACCATCATCAGAACTCGAATTATCTCTAGCTGCCACCTTAATTGCCTGAATTGCTCGATGTTTTTTCACCCAAACACGCAATTGATTATTAGTAAGTCGCTTTTTATCCATTTTTGTATAATTATAAAACAGTGATTTGTATACTTTTTCTAAAACTTTCAACGTTATATGTGCGTTTGTATACTTAATTACTTTGGGTGGATATCAAATAGGGGGCATATTAGTAGACTTCAATTATAGTATACTATACTGTATTATTACTATTGTTTTTTTTGGAACATGGTTATTAATTGGTGTTCCCATTTGGGGCCAATTTGAGATGCCCAACCAAGACCCATACATGGGGCGCCAAGTTGGGCCCAGCTTGGAGCCCAATAATAAATTGGGCTAAGTTAGGAAAATTTCCACACGAGAACTTGTCAAATTATCTCGTAAACTAGAAAAGAGACATATATATGGATTTCTGTTTTTGATTGCAGTCACATAATGCTACATTAAGAAAAATATAAATTAAAAATTGAGTGCTCTTACTAGACTATCGCGTTCCATCACATCCTGATAGGAAAATTACCGGAAAAATGACAGAAAACGCGGGATACCTATATAACAGTCGTTGGCAACCACCGCTGATAACTTATCATGTGTCACTGCAAAAATGTAAAAGCTATGATTGTAAACTTTTAGATTCACTGGGAGAACTAATTGCTTTACCGGTAGAGAAAAAATGATTTGCTACACGGAGAACCTTAGTATAGAAATATATGTTTTTTTTAATAATCATAATTCTAAAAAATATTAGGAATCTAGGGAAAATTGAAGTGCAATGGTAATTATTCCCAGCGGATTGCAAATGTTTTGTAGTCAAAATACTAAAGATTCGAAAAATGATACGAAACTTCATATCTGGTTATAGTAAAGTTTGATACAATCTATAGTACGTAATTTAACAAAAATTGTAAACTTGAGTTTCTCAGTTTACAGTTCTTAATACGTATTAGGGAATTCCCCGTGTGAAAAAATTTCATGGCGCTGGCCAGCGCCAGACCAGACTGTCTGGTTTCCAGTTCTGGCTAACTTCAAGATTTAATATAAACTTAGACTATATTTGAAAAGTTTACGGTAAAGGGTTTCCCAATAGGGGTGATATGATTTTGAATGTCCCTATCGGGCTCATTTGAACTGAAATTTTTGACGTCTGCTGTCAGTTGTCATCAGTAAGGTTTGCCATTTAATCATGAGTAGTTTCACGCTTCCACAACGTTTGGAAATTGTCCAATTATTTTATCAAAATTCGAGAAGTTTTGTCGGTGTTCAAAGAGCATATCTTGCAAAATATGGTCGTCATTCTGCTCCATCCGCGCTCTCAATTCGTCGAATAATTGATAAGTTGGAGAATGAATTTACTCTATTGGATACTAAGCCTAAAAATCGTATGCGTACCGCACGTTCTACACAGAATATAGCCGCCGTACAGGCCAGTATCGAGGAAAACCGTGAATTGTCCGTGCCACGCCGATCTCAGGAATTGGGCCTGTCCAGGATGACTACCTGGCGTATTTTGTGATTGGATCTTGGCCTGCATCCCTATAAGATGATTCTGGCCCAAGAACTGAAGCCTAATGACCATCGTTTGCGTCGGGAGTTCGCGGATTGGGCTCTGGAATCAATTGAAAATGATCCCAATTTTCATCAAAAAATCATCTTTTCTGATGAGGCGCATTTTTGGCTCAAGTCTCGGGGGACATTTGGCCGATATATTGTTTAAATCATAAATGGCATAGAATATCCAATATAATAAAAAAGATTTCGATCAATTCCGAATGAATATTCAGTGTTTTTTTTCAATTTCAAAACATATCACCCTTATTGGGAAACCCTTTAGTTCATCCACGAAAATTAGACCTCAAACAAGGGATCATTTGAAAGAAATGAGATTATTTTCCAAGATTTAACAAATTTTATTTTTACCCAAAATTTTTTTCTTCTTACTTCATACCAAATTTTAAAAAATTATGTGATTCGAATAAATCACGAATCATTTTTTCAGGAAAAAGAATCGTCTCAACTTTACTGTTCCCAATTTATGGAAATAAATTTTTTAATGGCTGAAACCATTAAAAATCAATTTTCCAAACAAAATTCTTATAAACAAATTGCTGAATTTAATAATAATGTATTCATTTTAGGAAATTGGAATCGCTTAAGTCATAGAGAATCTTTTCCTTGAAAAAATAATCTGTGATTTATTAGAATTGCATCATTTTGTAAAATTTGGTATGAAGCAATAAAAAAAAAGTTCGGGTAAAAGTAAAATTTGCTAAATGCATTATTTTTCTGTATTTCAAATTTTTTTCATGGAAAATAATCTTTTCTTTTTCAGATTAGCCCTTCAATAATAATATTACTAGATAGATGATTTTTTTAAATTTGGCTTTAGGGTCCAGAAATAATGTAAACTCAGGGTTTCATTTTTTCCTCAAACGTTTCGACTCAGATTGGAGTCCTCATCAGTGACATTTATTTCTATAAAAATACAAAGGAAGAAAAAAATAAAATATTGCACGTGTGACGGATAAACATACTTTTGACAAACGATATAAATGAAATGCACTTGTGAAACTATGAAATTGGTCTAACTAAATTTACGAATAAAAAATAGAAAATTATACAAAAAATTTGCTATAAAAATACATAGAGAAGAGATTTAAAAAATTTACACATGTGAAGGCTAACATTATGGTAAACGGATATGAATCAATTGCACATGTAAGCCATATAATTGGTCCAACTGACTAAATTCGAAAACAAAATAAAAATAAAAAGTGTGCCGAATTTTTTCATAAAAAAATGCATAGGAAGAAACTTAAATAATTACACCTGTGACGGATAGACATTATGGTACAAATGATATGAGTGAATTGCAACGTTTGAAACTAAAATTGGTCTAAATAACTGAATTTTGCGAAAGAAACTATACAAAAGGTTTTTTTGAATGAAATTATATGGAAGACTTAGAAAATTTGAAGTGTGACTGCCCTGATAGAAAGGAATGGCTGTTACAACGATATTTATGATTAATTTAACCTTACCTTATTGCTGGCATAGATACAGCAATATGAGATTTGTATTTTAACCATCCGATTATAACTGAATAAATATGAACGAATCAACCATATTATTGGTTGCTATGGAAAAATGTATTGTTCGCCTTCCCATATTATATTTCTGATTCGACCAGTTTCACTTACAATATTTTGATTTCTGTATTCAACATCCTGCGTTGTTCAGAGAGACATATTATTTTATAAATACAATTATAAATTCCCAACCTACAACCGAATGGCTAAAACTCCCGAACCATTTCTATCAGTGTGATAAACATTGTGGTAAACGATATAAATCAATTGCACGTGTGAACCTATACAATTGGTCTAAATAAATAAATTCAACAAACATAAGAACTGTAAAGATTTTGAACATTTTTTTCTGTGAAAAAAGGAACGTTTCCACTCCGCTGGGTATCGAGCCCAGGACCTTTCAATGGCCGGTCGAATGCTCTATCATCTGAGCATCATGAGAAACATTATTTCTGGACCCTAAAGCCAAATTTAAAAAAATCATCTATCTATTAATATTTTTAAGAGTCGATATAAGCCAAATATTTATAATAATATTGCTATTCTTAAGAGCAAAATTATCTATTTTTGCCTGAGGTCTAATTTTCGTGGATCAACTACCTTAAACTTACGCACTTATACATTGAGCGGCTTAATTTAAGCCAGAATCGTCTGCTAGACGTAATACATTTAAGACTTTTTTTCTGTGATGTCAACAATGAAAAATGTGGTAACTGCTGGTTTGAAAGTTCACTTGTTAAGTCAAGGCCATTCCTAAAACAAGACGTGGTCTAGAACAATAAGAAGCCTTGATGAATGTATATTAATAGTACATCTAAGATAATCAATTTATGTAATTGCATTACTATATTTGCTGAATAAAGCGTGTAAAAAAATAAAAAATATTTGCAGTTTTTTGACATATTTGTCTTAAACGTACGAAAATTGCACCGCAGAAATCGAATTTGATAGAAAAGTGGGAGATTGCATTCGCCAATACTTATATAAGGCTGACATTTTTTTTTCCTCCATTCAACATTTGACTTCACTGACGTGAAGAAATCTTTTGGTCATATAGACATTAAATCATTTAATTTTTAAAAATGTGGATAAATCTCATAATTTTGGTGTGTATCCAATTGCAAAGCTGTCTATCAGATGAATATGATTATCGTCGATCAAATTAGTAAGTGAAATTACATTATATACCTTACGAAGAAAGTTGTATTCAATTCAAATGAATAAGATATCTTGAAATTCAGAATTACAATTGAAATTCACAGATACTGCGTCACTTAGAAATTACTCAAATTTTAAATTAATCAAAATTGAAAATTTTAAGAAAAAAAGTAAGTTTAGTCTAGATTGTGTCCAAACAATTTATAAATGATATAATATTTCAAATAAACCATTTTTTAAAATGAAACAGAATAGATACTTTTGAAAGATAATCTCTATTAATTATATTGTTTAAAAATATATATGTAGAAATATATATACGGAGAAAAATATTTGTCTAAAATGACCAAACTATTTGGAAACGCATGATAAAGTTTCTAAGGCGAAGTACTTTCTTTTAATAATTCACATTTATTAGGATTTCTATTATAGAATACGCTAAATTGCCGATAAAAATTCTTATCTGGGTGGTTAAATAAATTGAATCATTAGAAAATTTTACCATCTAGATGGAAATTTCTATCGACAATTTAGCGTATTCTATAATAGAAACCCCAATAGATGTAAATTACTACAAAAAAGTACGTTGCTTTATAATTTTATCATGCGTTTTCAAATAATTTGGTAATTTTAGATAAATATTTTTCTCCGTGTATACATATATATAACAAGAAAGCCTCAAGGCCATGTAGTGGATCCTGTGACGCCAGTGATTTTTATAACATCGATCTGTAGGATTATTTAAAACTCCTACCAAAAACATATGCTTTGTATGAGGCAGACGTGATAAAAATACATACAATAATGAATATTACAAAAAATTGAAGAAATATGTTAATGTTGTTAGTTGGCTTTAGGATCCAAGGTTCATAAAAACTCAAAGTTTTACATAATCAAACGTTTTGGCTCTGATCGGAGCCCTCATTAGTGATTTATTCTGGATCTAAAAAATACATAAAACAATTTCGCTATTAAGGGCTTCTTTGATAGAGAATTTTATTATTACGTCTTTTTTTTAATGCATCGATAAAAACTTGGAATTGCTTCGAACTCAAAAACTTTAAAGAAGAAATTGAAAAGTTGACAATTTTTTTACAATGAATTAGAAACTACAGAATTTCTTTGGTATGAGGCCATTGAGAATAACATTGCTTCCGAATAAAATACTTTAAGAAAGAGAATTTTTTGGAATAAACTGATAATTTGCCTTAAACATGTAGGTGTACAATTTTTTGAAACTTTGTGCACAAAACTATAAGTCGAAGTTTCTGTGGTATAAAGTAGAGTTTGGAAAACATTAACATTTTTTTGTGGTATACAGTAATTTTTTCAAACATGCTGAGCCAACTATCAACATCAAGATATATCTTCAATTATTAATTAAGGGTCAATGCAAGTCCAGAATATGAATATTATAAAAAATACTCTTGATAAAATTGAATAACTATTTCAATAAATAATAACTGCCTGTTTAGTTTTGATTTATATAAATTTGTTGACATGTTACAGACACTTCCTGGGTTAAAAAAATTAATTTTCGAGGCCGAATTTTTCACTTCATCGGCCCGACTCGGCGAGTAATCGGCCCGAAAAATCGGCGTGTTAATATATTAAATTGGTGTATTGTAGGACCAACTCGGCTAGTTTTCGGACCAAGTCGGCGTATAAAATAATCTCAAACTATCAAAACCGGCTTGACTCGGTGTACTTTTTACCTAAATTTTTTTGACACGGTTTGATTTTGTTTTAGTCCTAATGTTGCTGTCGGATCAAAAGTACATGATGGATGCACGGTAAGAGGAGATGTTACAATTGGTCGAGGCACTGTGGTACATGCTGGAGCTAGAATTTTAGCAGAAGCAGGTCCTATTATGATTGGCGATGGGAACGTCATCCATGAAAACGCAATTATAGCTAACAGGTATTATTCAGAAATGTTTATTTAGTGAAAATGATTACGATCATTATTCTATGACATTTTTAACACAATTTATATATTTTTATCTATGTGTAATACCTTCTGATCAAATTTTACCCGGACTAGTTAAAAAAACAACATTTTTTTGTATTTTAATACAAATCTTTATTATCGCCTTCAAAATAGGCTCCTTTTAAGCCAATACAAGCATGCCAACGTTTAATATAATTTTCCATACACTTCCTATAGGCCCCGGCCGGTATGGCCTTTAGTTCCTTCAGCGAATTTTTGTTTATGGCCTCAATCAACTCATGGCGCGTTCCCCGGAGCTGATATTTGAGTTTTGGAAACAGGAAAAAGTCACAGGGACCCAAATCTGGCGAATACGGTGGCTGAGCTATGACTTTTGTTTTGTGTTTATCCAAAAATTCATTCACAATCAGGCTGGAATATGACTGCGCATTATCGTTTTTCGGTATGAGTATGGCGGCGACGCGATTCAAACCCAAAAAATGAACCACAATGTGTTGAGTCGATCCATAAGAGATGTTGAGAGCCTCTGCTACCTCTCTGATGCCAAGACGACGATTTTTGAACACAATCTTCTTCACTTTTTCGATGTCATCGTCGTTAACAGAGGTGGATGGACCACTTACATGAGGCAAGTTTTCTACGAGCTCACGACCCTCACTGAACGCTTTATGCCAATCAATTACTTGAGTTCTCGGTAGAGTAGACTCCCCAAAACACTTCTGCAACATTTTCAATGATTCCGTAGCCGTAATTCCATTGGAAACACAAAATTTCAAGCGAACTCGTTGTGCAATTTTTTTTTCCATAGTAAAAATCGCCAGACAAACTTTTCGCGTCGTAAACTAATGGCTTCCAAACACACACTAATGGACGTCTCCCGTTCAAACTTCACACGACTGTCAAAGAAAGTGTTACCAACCTAGAAAACAAACTTCTTACCGTTTCGGTTTACGCGCGCGGTTTAACTAGACCAGTCCGGGTCGAATTTAATCAGATGGTACTACTGTGTTTTGTAAAGATGCACGATGTAAAAATAAAACGCCATAAAAGTTAAACTAAAGTTAACCATAAAATATTGTACTATTACTGATGGGCATTTCTTAATTACAATATCCTGTAGGCGATTAAATATAAATTGTTAAGACTTCTTAAAGAAAAACTTGACGTAAAACTTGGCGTAAAACTCGATGTAAAAAATGACGTTAAAAAGTATCCCAATTTTTGACCTCGTTTTTTACGCCATTTTTGACGTCATTTTTTACGTCGTTTTTTAGGTCATTTTTTACGTCGTTTTTTAGGTCATTTTTTACTTCAAGTTTTTCAATATGGAGGTGCTTTATGCGAACGAACTCGTGCGTCATTCGAAGCCGGCACAGTAATACTCTCAGGAACGGCAAAACGTAGGTCATGTGCACAAGCTTCGAGAAGGAGATATATGGGGAAATATATAAACTGAATTTTGTGTCTGAAAGAAAAAGCTTGTTCACAGGTGGATAAAGTGTATTGAAAACAAGGCAATCATGTAGAGATGTGTTTTTTTTTAAACTGATAACGATCAATTCCACAGACAGGGTGCGGGTAATTGTTGATACACCCTCGCATTCATATAAAGTGTACTATGTCGTCCATTATGCAGCAAATACGTAAAAATAAATGAGATATTGTACGTGATCAACGTAAAACTTTCATGAGTATAGAAACAATTGCTTCAATGAGTCATAGGGTATCAATTGTTCCATACATTGTAGGAGCCAAAGAAGTTTTTATTTTTTTTAACTATGAAGTATCTCTCCGAAAATTTTTGAAAAAATATATATTATCACTTTGAATTTGAGCATGATATAGAAAAAAAAATTGTGCGTGTTCAAAAAGTAATTCACATTAAAAAAATTATTCAAAAATTAAAAAAAAAATGTTTACCCTATTTTTATAAACGGAATGAGTTCTTGAATTTTTTTCAGAACCTCTTTAGTACCCTCTATAACATATATTTTAGTCATCAAGATCGGTTGAGCCGTTTTCGAGAAAATTAGATTTTTTGATTTTTCAAAATTCCTACATAACGTTTGTAAACAAAAATTTTTGGAGTTGATACTTGGGGTGAATTTATCTTGTAATGGGAGCCACTTACTCTCGCAATATGGATCAAATCCGAGCGGGGGCACCCAGATCATGCTTATCCTGCTACGGCCTTTCATTAAAATTATATTAAAATACGAATTGCCGTATGATTGTATACAATTTAAATTTAAAAAATTTGAATTCTTACAATGGTTAATTTTAATTAATTAATGAGGTAATTAGTTAATTAGATATTACATGAGTTTCAAAATATCCCAGGTTGAAATATTTCGATTTCTTATGGATCTTGTGTCCTAACGCTCTATAAATACGAATCAGCTATAAGTATGCAACTGATTAAAATCAGTCCCGTGCAGAAATAGCCCTATTTGTCACTATTTGAACTTGGGCATTGGTCGGGTATGAACTAGAATATCTGGATCAGAACTTGCTGACTCAAAAAATTAGTTAGATCTAGACATGCCCCTATCTGATATTTTACTCAGAGTCGAATAATAATAATGCTTAATAAGACTTTCGTTAATACAATATTATTATTACTATTTAAGATATTGTATTTTCTACTTTAGAAATACTTTTAACTTTTGTGATCTGCGTTTCAATTTTTAATTGAACTTTTTCTACGTGACTATTATTTTCAAACTTTTCATACAATAAAGTTTACGGATGTGATCAAAATTGAGGCCTATTTTTCAGATTTTCTAATTATTTCTGTAAATTTTATATTATATAATTTTTACTGAAAAGTAGGTTGGGTAGAACGAGTTACTATAAAAAAGAAAAATCGCAGATGATGTCAGACAATTATTTCAAACTTTAATTTTATTGTGAAGAAATATATACTTGACAATGTTAATAATTGCTTTTTCACTATTAAATTAGTGGAATCTAGTGAGCATTATCTTAAAAAGGACACCGCCAAATGCAAAATTATTATTATTATTATTATTATTATTTGGTGAAATAATTAAAAAGATATAATAGGGGTGAATTGATGTCAGCTTCGGTATAACTATTATTTTGAAAAATGAGATCATTATGATAATTATTTTAAAAATAGTCGTATAGAACACAGTTTGACTACTCCCTAAATCCGAAACAGTGAAAAACAACTGTTTCGAATGCTATAAGTCTTCCACATAGAATCAGTGGAATTTAACTGATATCACTAGGGTAACTCACTGTTTGACCAGAGAATTTCACTGCTGACTAGTATATTTTACTGATTTGACAGGGAGTTTTCCTGGTGGAATCAGGTAACTTCCACTGATTACTATGTGCAAGACTTATAACATTGAAAACAGTGGTGTTTCACTGTGAATCAATGAGTTTTTACTATTTCGGATTTAGAGAGTACTCACTAAAATTTGACATCTTGATGTGCTTTATTTTTACCCTTAATTAACTATTCATTAAAAATTTCATTGCAGATATGATAATGACAATGGTCAGTTTCCAGGAGGACGTGCTATTGTAATTGGTGAACGAAACGTTATCAATGAAAAGGCAATTATATCTAATAGGTAATTCTGACATAATTTGAGAGAATGCCGTATGCAAAATGAACAGATATTTGAAAAAAAAGGTTCAGATTTTGTTTGAATTGATTTTCAAAACCCTTTTTTGACATTGCTTTATAGTTTGACTTTACACTTTTTTCTTTTTTGTAAAAAATGTAAGTTAATTGTTATTTAATGACATAAAATGAAAATCCTGTAAAAATTTGTGTAGCTAGATAAATTGCGTGAGAACACAAGATTCATTAAAAATTGATATTTTTTATTTCAGCAATTTTTCATAATCATTTCATCTCCATTATTCTGAATGTAGAAATTAATCCACATTGCAGATTATCGTCAAATCATGAATATGATCGTGACTACTATGGTGGACAACCGGTTCAAAGAATTGGTGATGGTAACGTCTTCGGAGCGGGCAGTATTTGTGAGGCTCGTAGAGTTGGCAATGGCAATGATATTCGAGCCGGAGGTACAAACTTAAAACTTAATTAAACCTTTAAAAAATTAATAGGACGTATTGAATCCAACATACTAACAAAAAAACTTTTTTCTACTAGCGGGTCATAAAGTGGATTTTATTGTCCCATACGGGGCGAAAATAGTATATTACATTACAAGGGCAGAAAGTTGAGATTCCTGCACTGCGCGACATAATGCCTGAGGCGAAGCCGAGCGCATCATGGCACGCAGTTCAAGGCTCTCAAATTTCTGCCCATGTAGTGTATACTATTTTTTTTGCTACCCGGTCGAAAGTACGAAAACAATTGCATGTGTGCATTGGAATATATTGATGCCTGCCCCGACATTTGCGGCACGAGCGGAGCGAGTGCTGCTAGTCGAGGGGGCAGGCATCAAATACATCTATAAATTAAGGTTTAGATACACCCTTAGAAAAGGAATAGTGTTTATTTTATAAACATGACTATACATATATTTGTATCACAATTCCAAAAATTATTTTATAATACCTTATGAGCTAAATAGTCGTAGTCCGATGCATTATTTAAAAATTTCATAACCTCATTCCATGTTAAGACGGCAGATTTTTTGGGGTTACGACCTTTGGCATTATTTTTAATTAGGCCTTTTAATTTATGAAATTTGTTAATATCAATATTGTCCCTGGCCCTCAACGTTGATTTTAGCATGGAACAGACACTCCACAGAGTAGATGGACTTAATCTTGCACTTAAACTTTTGAAATATACAATTAGATTACTCTCCTCAGACTGTGATAAAGCATTTCTATTTTCTTGTTTCCATCTTTGGTAATTATCATAGACTAGCATGTATCAGTCAGCGGACTTTTTGGGTAAGGTGTCAGTTTCGATTATTAATTTTGCTTCAGTTTCAAAGTTTTTATTAATTTCTTCTTCATCTGTCGATTCATCAGATGATATGTTATTCATTTTTTATTTTTTATTTTTTTACGCTTCAGTCACTACTAATACTTTCTAAATAATATTCACTAATTGACACTAATAAACATTAGCAGAGAGCGGACAAATTTTGACGCTTAAGGTTATCGACGTTTTTACTCCCGCTATTATAGAGGGCGCGCATATAGCTTGACCAATGCATGAAAGTTAAACTTTCTGCCGTGAAATTGGTGCCGAAACCACGTACTTTCGACTAGGGTAGTAAGAAAAATCCATTTCCTGACCCTCTAGTAGAAAAAAAATCATGTCCAACTATGAAAAAACATTATTTTTTTTTCCCCTAGTTGCACAATATACTATCATATCATTTATAAGAGGAGCATATTTTCCTAAAAATGATATGCATTTCATTTAATGGTATTGTTTCACAGCTTATATCCCTCGTGGAGCCGAGGTAGGTGATGGTTGTGTAATAGGTCATAATCAGTACCAAGAATCAAGATGTTTGTACAGACATAACAACTATTAATGCGAATGATATGCTTATGGAATAAAAGACAAATAATGTTAATGAACTCTCTAAATCTAAAAGAAAGAAATTTTGCTGATTAACCAGCTATAAGAATACCACTGATTACAATCAGCGTATATACGTTTATTGTAATCAATGTTATACTTATCGCTGATTCAGATTTGCAAAGAAAATAAATTAGTTGCAAAAGCAGAAAATTAACTATTATAAATGTTCTATGTAATATCAATATTATATAGTATAGACGTAAATTACATCTAAGAATTATGTGTATATGTAAAATTATTAATGTACTTAGGAAATATAAAATCATATTGTATTAATTTCATTCCCAATATGTTTTCCGGACTTTCCAATATCATGTGAGTATCCCCAAATACCCCATCTCGTGTAAATCTCTTTGGTAAATCTTACAAAACTCTTAGTGGTGCTTATTAAAAATATATCGTTGTGACGTTTTAATCAGTTCAACTATTCAGATTTACAACAACAACAAAATTATTTCTTGACTTTTAAATTGAATGTTTTTGATTAAAATACTTTTATTTTCATTTAATGATCAGATTAACACATATACATTTCATAAATTAAAGTTTTGAAGTTTAAATTGCAAATAACATCTTTCTGTACATCCCGTGCAGAAATTGCCCAACTTGTTCCCAAGTTCCGATCCGAGCCCGTTCGGATTTTCCACATGTGGCCGCAGGGGGGCACATGGTGTGGCCCGGGTCGGAACCACATCAGATTATGATAGACAAGATTATTTTCAAATTTTGTGTTGTGGTCGTGATATTGTAGTGACTATATTGAAATTAAAATGCCAAAAGCAAAAAGTACATGGCGAGTTCGGAAGCACAGAATCGTTCGTGAGATTTCTTATATCCGCATTATAGATCAAGCTAAATTAATTCACTAGATTCATTACATAAATCCTAACATTGTAATGAACTAGATTATTACTTGAAATATTTTTTTATTAACAGTAATTTGAAAAGAAAAGAAAATTATAATTTTAAGTGTAGAACGTTATTGTGTTTCATTATTTTTTATATCGTATATTCAATTTTCCAAAGTGAGTACTTTTAATTATAGTGTTGCATCACTAATCTGAATTTATGAAATCAATTTTTTGAACCAACTATTTATTGTCATTGAACGAAAAGCCTTTAAATTTTACTATTTGTATAAATACAAAATTAGAAGGGGCCATATCTGGGCCAGATCGGGTCCCCATTTTATAGGCCCAGATATGGGTCCAATCGGGTAGGGCGTTTAATTACTGGTCTGGCGCTAGACAGATTACCCTATCAGGGCCACTATTTTCCCGATCGGCGCCCCACCAAAATTTCTGCACGGAATTTGAAGAAATATCCAATCCTGTAGAAAACGGTATCATATACGTAGAACCTAATAGAGTCAAGTTTTTTTTTTAATAAAGATCTTCTCAAATAAGCTTGACTAATTCTGTAAAACAATTGTTGAATTTCCTAATTTTTATTAAAATAAAAATCAATTTTTTATATAGTATCCCAATTATTCGTCGCTAACAACTTTTCGTTGTCAAAATTAAATTAACGATCAAGCGATCATCATGGCGCTAATATTTTGAAAACATTAATAATGTATTGGGAGTACAAATTAATTCGGTCCGTTCTTTTGTTATCAAAAATGCATTCATTTAAAAACAAGAGGAAAGAAGATATTAATCAAAGTATTGTCCACCGCTGATTAGGACTTTTTCCCATTTCTCAGGCAATTTTCGAATCGATCTATTTTTTGACTTCTTCATAAGAGCGGAAATGCTGATGAGCCAAGCCGTGTGCCATCGATCGAAAAAAATGATAGTCAGAAGGAATAACGTCTGGAGAGTACGGCGGGTAGGGTAAGACCTCCAATTTCAGCGTTTCCAAGTAGGTTATCACCAATTTTGCAACATTGGACCGATCGTTGACATGCTGCAAAATCAGCGTTTCTTGACTTCAACTCGTACGGAACCCAATTGCCTTGCTTTTAAATCATTTCCATGGATTCCAATCGTACGAAAACTGTTTGTTGGGTCACTCCCAACGTATCACTGCAAGCTCTTCTTGCGTTTGAGTCGGATCTTCATCCGGAAGTAATGCCTACAATTCTTTGTCTTCGAATTTTTTTGACTGCTCCACAGCGAGGCTTGCTCTTCAACGCTAAAATCACCATTCTTGAAACGTCGAAACACAAAATTCGACAAATATAAAACAGTAAAAAACGAGGCTTTTTTATGAAACTCAAAGCGATATAAATCTGAATGTTATTGACAGATGTTTAACCTCTCTGAATCCACCGAAATCATCTGTCACTATGAAACATTCATAACATTTTTATATCAGCTTCAAAATTTTTTTTTACACCTCCGCGAAGAAGTCAATTGTTTTGTTTTGTGGATGTATAGGGGCACAAAAAGTGATTAATTTTAGGGCGGTAGACAAACCGAAAATAAAAGCAGGGGTAGCGTGAAAAAACCTGAGCTGTCGTATATACTACTGTGGGCAAAAACTAACGTGAATTTTGTTATAAAATGAAAAATCTTTATTTATTTATCCAAATCAATTTCATCCCCTTCAAAGCAATCCCCTCCCGATATAATGCACTTATGCCAAGGTTTTTTCCAATCTTCGAAACACGTGTTAAATTCGATTTCCGGAATTGCCTTCAAAGCCTTCTTCGAATCGGCTTGTATCTCTTGAATCGTCTCAAAATGGTGTCCTCGGAGTGGTCTTTTGAGTTTGGGGAATAGCCAGAAGTCACACGGAGCCAAATCAGGCGAATATGGTGGTCGTGGAACGATATGCGTTGAGTTTTTGGCGAAATGGTCACGAAGAACGAGTGCAGTGTGAGACGGCGCATTATCGTGATGGTAAAACGACGAGTTGTCTGCCCAAAATATCTTTTGAAACGGTGTTGAGTGATCCTCTTGAAATGCCAATAGTGTCAGCAAGGTCTCTAATTGTCAATCGACGATTTTTGTGCACTAATTCTTTGATTTGATTTACGTGTTGCTCGTCAGTTGATGTTGATGGTCATACGGGACGTTCCAAGTCATCAACACGTTCTCTGCCTTCTTTGAAGTCTATGTACCACGTATAAACATTTTTCTGCGTCATGCTCAAATCACCGAAGGCCTTCTGCGACATTCTGAACGTTTCCGCAACTGAAATTACATTCCGCAAACAAAACTTAATGGTACTTCTTTGCTAAACAAATTCAGACATTGTAAAAATCGAAAAAATCACTTTTAGTCGTTTAGAAAACACAAGCGTAACTATGTAACAAATGATGACATTGACATGAAATTTGGCACAGATGTAAGTAACAGTAGGACCAACATAAAAATAAAAGTGTTTTCCCGAATCGGTTAGCCCGCGAAGTTTAAATTAAAAATTCACCTTAGTTTTTGCCCACAGTAGTATAACTTTTATTTCGAAAAATGTGATTGTTCAAGTAATTTTTTTTTAAATAGTCGTATAGAACTTAGTTCGACTATACTTATTGATACTTGAAGTCTCAATGTACTAAATGTATACCCTTAAATATAACAATTTATTAAATATTATATCGCAGATATGAAGATGACATTGGTCAGTTTACAAGAGGATGTGCTATTACAATTGTCGATGGAAACGATATCAATGAAAGGGCAATTATATAAGTAATAAACAATTCTGACCTAAGTCGAGAGAACTCAGCGTGCAAAATGAACAAACTGGAGTTAATCGGAAAAAAACAGTTCAAACCGCGTGAAAACACACGATTCATTAAAAATTGAAATATTCTATTCTAGTAATCGATATAAGCTTCTGATTTCCATTTTTCACCATGTAGAAACTTTTCTATATTACACATTATTGTCAAATCGTCAATACTGGGGTGGATCACCGGTTCGAAAAATTTGTAACAGTAATGTCTTGGGACCGGAAAATAGTTGCGAGGCCCGTAAAGTTGGCAATGGCAATTTCATTTTAGTCGGAGGTACAAGTTTAAAATTGAATTAATCCTTAAGAAAAAAAGCATATGCAAGTATTGGATCTAAAATACTCACATTAATACTTGATTCATGAGGGAAGCTCATTTTATTATTGCTAATATTATTATCATTATACTAATCATTTAGAATATGAATAATTAGTTTAATTTATTGATTTTAGTAATTCCCAAGTATATTGAAATATTATGCACTAAAAGAAATCTACATCGTAATTTTAACTAATACGTCCTAACTAATTGCTTTTAATAAAAGCTACTAAAAATGTGATTACTTTAATCAAGATCATGTCTTTAAAATAACCAATTTGTTATATACTTATATAAATAACCACACCATTTTAGTTACACTAATCAAATTATTAGTAGCTTTTACTAAAAGCAATTAGTTGGGACGTATTAGTTAAAATTACCCTAGATATTTTTCTCAATGTGCTAAACATATTTGAAAGTGTTTCCACTAAAAAAAATGCTGAAAGAATATTAATAGCCTGCTAGTCAGGTCCAGGGGAGGCAAAAGGAATTCGAATTTTTTTTGCAGATCACGATTTTACAAGTATCTGTCTAGGGGGATCGACTCACGGACACGGTTCACTATTTCATTCTATAGATTGCATTGAGGAAAGTTCCTAATTTTTTTAACTCTAAGCTTACTATTTTTCTTCAATAAAAAAATGAAATCCAACATAGTACGATTGAAGCCTTTTTGAAGGAGTACAATATGCGTATGTGCAAGTATTCATTTATTATTATACCAACATTTATAATATATATATATATATTTGCAATATTCAAATTATTTATGGTTTATCGGAAGATATGCGGATTGAAATCAACAATGGAAAAAGTGGAAACATCAGGTTTTGAAAGTTCAATGGTTGAGTCAAGGCTATTCCTAAAATGATACGTTGTCTAGAACAAAAGAACATCTTGTTAAATGTATTAATAGTACATCTATGATAATCAATTTACGTGATTGCTGTACTTATTGATTGATTGTACAAAGCTGAACAAAGCGTATAAAAAATTAAAAAATGACCGTACAATGTGACATATTTGCCCTTAACATGCGAAAATTGTACCTAAGCAATCGAGTTTTATTCAAAAGTGGGAGGTTTCATTCGCCAATACTTATATAAGGCCGACAAATTTTTACCTTCATTCAACATTTGACTCCACTCACGTGAAGAAATCTCTTGATCATTTATCCATTATAAATCATTTAATTTTTAAGAATGTGGATAAATCTCTTAATTTTGGTGTGTATCCAATGGCAATGCTGTCTATCAGATCAATATGATTATCAGCGATCAAATTAGTAAGTGAAGTTACATTATATACCTTAAAAAGAATGTTATATTCAATTCAAATCAATAAGACATCATCAAATGCAGAATTTCAATTAAAAGCACATATACTGCCTCACATTGAATAACTTAATTATAAATTTAATCAAAATTTGAATTAGTAATAAAAAGAGCAGGTTTAGTCTAGATCATGTTCAAACGATTTATAAATAATATAATAATATTCTCTGTACCAGGCAGACGTAAAGGAAATACATACAATAATGATTATTATAAAAAATACTATATCAATAAATTTCAATGGTTATTTTAATAAATAATAGCTGCCTGTTTATTTATGATTAATACAGTGTTGTTAACACGTTACAGCAATTTGATTTTCTTTTAGTCCTTATGCTACTCATGGATCAAGAGTACAAAGTGGAGGTACACTAACAGGAGATGTTACAATTGGTCCAGGGACTGTGGTGCATCCTGGAGCTAGAATTCTAGCAGAAGCAGGTCCTATTATGATTGGCGGTGGAAACGTCATCCACGCAAACGCAGTTATAGCTAACAGGTATTAATCAGTAATGTATATTTAGTGACAATAATTACGATCAATATTGTATGGCATGTTTAAGGCCATGTACCAACCTGGTCACGTGACTAGATTCCTACATTACTGGCTTTTCAGTTTGTGCAACCCCATTTCGATAAAAATTAAGGCAGATAATTGAAAATTTGTAGAATTAAATAAAATACATTATTATAGGTCTGACTGGTCATAAATCTTCATGATTATTAACAAAAAATTGAAATAAATTTAGAAAAAAAATAATTATAAATATTTATGATCAGACAGACTTCTCTTAGTGCATTTTATTTACTCTCCCAAACTTTTAACTAGTTATCTCATTTTTTACAGAAATGGGGTTACACAAAATGAAAATTCTGGTAAGGTAGGAATCTAGCCACGTGATCTGGTTGATCCATGGCCTTAAGACAATTTATGCATTTGCAGATCTTGTGTCTTAACACGATTTCCATATAAATTTTATTTGGATTCACATTTTATATCATTAAGAGTATATTATATATAATATAATTATATATATATATATTATAAATTACAATTTTATCAGTTTCCGAAATTTCAAAGTTATCCATTCATTATCTTAAAGGGGAAACTGCCAAATGCAAAATTATGTATAGCTGTAATGTGTATAGTAATGCAAATTTACAGTTGGTGGCCTAATCAGTCTAATAATTAGTGTATCAGCTTTATATTTTGAGAACTAATAAAAAAGTGATAATAAGGGTGAAATGATTTGAGCTGCCGTATATAACTATTATTTTGAAAAATGAGATCTTTAATGCAGATAATATAATGACAATGGTCAGAATCAAGGAGGAGGTGCTCTTATAATTGGCAATGGAAAAGTTATCAGTGAATGAAAAATGAACAAACTGAGATAATGAAAATAAACAGCTCAAATCGTGTGAAAACACAGGATTTGTTAAAAATTGAAGTTTCGCATTATTTCTAGTAATCATTATAATCTTCTGATTTCCATTTTTTTAAATGTAGAAATTTGTCCATATCGCCTATTTTGACCGCACTCTATAATTTTTGACAATCTATTCATTTTTGTAGAAAATGTAAATAAATTGTTATTTAATTATATAAAATGCTGATCATAAAGGGTGATCCAACAGGAGCTTCTGGAAGTTTTTTAAAAATAAAAAACATTAAAATCAATTAATAATCAAAAATTGTATTTGAGATGTTAGTTCGGTTTATGATATTTAATATGTGAAGATAATTTCGTTTAAATGTGCAACTAACCAATGCAAATCATTCTGAACCAATCCGAAAAACGTTTTGTATCTCGTTTAATGAAAAACGGTAAAAAATTGATCCGACCTAATCCGATTTCAATCAGAATCAATCCGAATGAATTCAAGGTCGGATTGATCGGATTGAAAACTTGGTTTCGGATTGGTTCGGATTCATTCGGATAGTTGCCTTGGATTAAATCGGATTAGATCGCATCGATTTTTTACCGTTTTTCACTAAACGAGATACAAAACGTTTTTCGGTTTGGTTCGGGATGATTCGCATTGGCTCGGATACATATATCGGAATGAATCGGAATAGTTCTGATTGGCTCGGAATGAATTCCTATCCGATACTTTCGCCAGGGCTTCTACGCACTCTAGTCGGTGGATGAAGCTCCAATAATGTAAAACTGGATCGTAGTTTATTGATTGTTTCGCGAATAGTGTTTTCAGTTGGACGATTTTGAATACCATAAAATGGTCGAAGAGCACGAAAAACATTTTTTACTGAGCACTGATTTTGGAAATAAATTTCTACAATTTGTAAACGTTGTTCAGGCGTAAGTCTATTCATGGTGAAATATATGGACACGAAAATTGTCATGCGTGATATGCCCGATAATTCTTGCTCTGTAAACTTGAATTAGTGAAATAGTCACTGATTATATCAGTGAAAATATATCAACTGATGAATCAGTGCCCTGCTTTGATTTCACCGAGGAATCAGTGAATGCGTCACGTGAACATAACTTTTGAATTCGCGAATTCAAAACTTTCATCTACACTTTACTGATTTATCGTCCCTTAAAAATAATAATAATTACGTGATTTCGTTTTAGTGTTGTTTAGCCTGAAACAAACGAGTTCATCAATCGTTAAAATATATTGCTGGTTTTATTACTCCCACCTGAAGCTTTCACTGATTCAATAAGTGAGTTCAATCTATTTCACTGATTCTCAGTGAAAGACTTATAGCTGCTGCCATCAGTGAATAGTCACTGCGAATCAGTGGCCATTCACTGATTCAGATTCAGAGAGTGTGGAAAAAAGAACCTCATATTGGATCACCCTTTATAAAAATGTGAGTAGGTAGATAAATCGCGTAACAACACAGGATTCATTAAAAATTGTAATATTCTGTTTCAGTAATCTTTCATATTCTTCTTATCTACATTTTTATGAATATAGAAACTAATCCATTTTATAGATCACCATCAAGTCGTGGCTACTGGGGTGGACGATCAGTTCAAAGAATTGGTGATGGTAACGTCTTCGGAGCGGGGAGTACCATCGAGGCTAGTAAAGTTGGCAATGGCAATATGATTCTAGCCGGAGGTACAAACTTAAAACAAAAATGCTTTCATTCATAAGAGAAGCTTACTTTCTTAAAAATGATATAAGCATTTTATATAATGGTATCTTTTTACAGCTTATGTTCCTGCTGGAACCGAGATAGCTAGTGGTTGTATAATAGGACCTGGTTCAACCATAGAACCAAGATGTCTGACCAGATCTAACTACTATTAATAAAAATTCCATTTTCACTGAATAGAAGACAAATAATCTCAAAGAAGAGAAATGAATTGCAAAAACAGAAAATTAATTATTAAAAATATTTTATATACTCATAGCATATAATATAGACTCAGAGTTGTAGTAAAAATTCGGTTATATTACTTTGAGAACGTTAACCCTTCATAGGTACACGTGTCCCAAAAGGGACATGACGAAATTTTGAAGTGAAATATTTTCATCGGAATAAATTGTTATAAATAAACAATTGCTGAACAAATTGCTGAAAAACCTATTCGAACATAAAATAGGATCCCCAAAGAGTATTTCAGAATATTGATAGATTTTTTAAAGACCTTTTTCATGAAAAAATAAGTGCCTGGACTTTTTTGGCCACATGTACCCACGGTGCTAGTAAAAGTACGTGCACCTACGAAGGGTTAACGAAAATGAGAGTATTTTTTTTTTCATTACTAAGAATATAACCGGCAGATAAATTCTTTTAAAATTTATGAGAATTTTTTTATTTTGGCTTGTTCAACGTGTTAAACAATCAAAATGAATTACCCAGGAAACAAAAAGCGATAGACTAAAATCGCTGTGAATTGCGTATTTTAAAATTGCAGATTCAAAATATTTTCGTTTAATTGTGTTGTGGGCATTTGAATCGGTCAGCTTTTTCGATCGGCAATTTGATTCCAGACCGATTAAATCATTACTTTGTTGAATAGTTTTTACGCTTTTTCCATTCGTAAAAATTTGTTTTACTGATGTTAATCGTGATTTCACAATTAAGATAAACAGTTCACGAAACGCATCTTGACGATTCAAATTTAATGTACTGTGTCACTTAATCGTAAAACTACGATTCAACGCCATTGAAACAAATTTATACGATTGAAAAGTCCTCAAAGCAAATCAACAATGTTTCGATGCAATCGTTTTCGGATAACAGATATATAACAGAAATTTCAATCACTCGTTTCTTTTTTACTGGGTAATACTGCAATATGTAATTTTGTTTTAATATTTTAATCATATTCTGCGTATATATTAGTATGTGTCTATCTGCAGACTTTAAAATAAAATCTTGACTTAACCTAAAAATGTGCTCTCGAAGCTCAAATATTCAAGTTGGCCGGTTGCTGCTTGTAACATTGTATGTGCATTTTATTTGTGCGGAAGAAAATAAACGAGACCGAAAAGGGTAATTATCCTTTTCCTTATACTGTGCTTTCCCTTTATCTTTAATTACAAGATTTTTAAATAATGCTTGCTTTAATTTAATGAAGATAGAAGTTTCTGAAAATTATAGGTTATGTTCCAGACACTTAGTTTAATGTATTATTGTGTGAATTATTGTATGGAAATCTTACATTTTGAATTTAAATATGTGTTTTTACGTTTTCCTCTCATTTTTGTTTTAGTTATTTTGTTTATTTTGGTTTGGAATTACTTTACATTGATTAGTGAGAGTTAACAATAAATGAATTTATTTGTTAAATTATAATTTGTTGGATACATAAAATACCCTAATTGTTTTAAGTTTTACTTGACTTTTCCTGCTGATTCATAAATTCCGTGACCTGCAGAAACCCCGGAAAATGCAAGAAAGAATAAAAACTGTTTTGTTCTTAAAAAAATTGAATTTTGATGAATAAATATATAATTTAATATAATTTAATATAATTATTATACCTATATTGTATACATTATATCGTATAAAAAGTATTTTCTTTATATTCTTTAATTATTTGATTATAGATACAATATAAATTTAAGATTTTTGGTATCCAGTGTATTAAATTAAAAATGAACTTAACCTCAAATTTCAACAGTATAAAATTTTAATATATTGACAGTCTAACTATGAATGTACTATAAATATTGATAAATAATTATTTAAACTATATATTATTAAAATTTTGAAATATTCTCGTTTATTGTATCTTGACATGTTCCTGCACATGTCCTTTGTTATATTGACCCACAGTGATATATCTGTGATATTTAATTTGGCATGGGGTCAGTTTAGTTACAAATTGTTTATGTCGTAAAAAACATAAACATCAGAAAGGCAAATGTTTCGGCCACAAATGGGGGCCCTTTTCAGTGCCAACAATTTTAATTTCCATTAAAAATAAAAATAAAACTTATACACTAGACAGGCAAAATCCATGCAAACTTAATAATAATTTTTTTTTTTTTTGTGGTGCGTTCTGCATTTCACATCTTACACGAGTCTAACAGGAGAGGATTTCTGAGTGAGGACGGTCTATTCGCATGGTCCAATTCTATTTTTCAAATAAAATTGTTTAAAAAGTAAAAGGAAAGAAAAAAAAAGAAAAAACAAAATAATTATTAAGTTTGCATGGATTTTGCCTGTCTAGTGTACAAGTTTTATTTTTATTTTTAATGCAAATTAAAATTGTTGGCACTGAAGAGGGCCCCTATTTGTGGCCGAAACGTTTGCCTTTCTGATGTTTATGTTTTTTACGACATAAACAATTTGTAACTAAACTGACCCCATGCCAAATTAAATATCACAGATGAATTCTCGGTTATATTACTTGAACTTAAATTCTCGAGAGTTTAAGAACTCTTCCAATACTTCCCAAGAACGCACAATGCACAATTTGGTAATATCACGAATGCGGATCAAGATGTCGGGTCTGTCAGCAATGTTTGCTAGTTCTCGATCAAAGTAAGTAAAATTAAATTGTACAATCATGATAAATTAGGAAACTGAATTTTCCAAAAATTTCCATATTCCAATAAATCTAAAATATCATCGTATGAATTTCATATTTCTTTTTAACTTGAATTTAATCATGATTCTTTTATCAAAGAGGTTATGTTATTAGCTGTCATATATTTTGCTTCATAACATACCATTTTGTCCACATAATGTCATTTCAACGGAACCATCTTATTATATTTATATGAAATAAATATTCTTTGATTAATTTACATATTTTTGAAACAATGCATGTATTAATATATGCTATTGATATTTTTGGAGCACATACAACATTAAACATTCTAAGAATTCTATCGAGTAGATTCATACAGTAATTTCAATAAATAGTATTGACCTGCTTTTTCGTTCTAGATTTAAATAATGTTATTAAAATATTACAGCAATTTTATTTTGACTTATTGTTAGTCTCAATATTGCTGCTGGAGCAGTAGTATCTGATGAAAGCGCACTTAAAGGAGATATTACAATTGGTCCAGGGACTGTGGTGCATGCTGGAGCTAGAATTTTAGCAGAAGCAGGTCCTGTTATAATTGGCAGTGGCAACGTCATTCATGCAAGCGCAGTTATAGCTAACAGGTATTATTAAGTAATCTTAATTTAATGACACCGTATTTTGTAAAAATGCACGATGTAGAAATAAAACCACATAAAAGTAATGTCATTGATTGATAGTACATTGTGCAACTAGGGAAAAAATAATTTATTTTGCGAGTGTGAAGTTTGATGCCCGAGCAAAGCGAGGGTAACAACCACACGAGTAAAATAAATGTTTTTCCCGTGTTGCACACGATTTTTTTTCTACTATAGGGTCAGAAAGTGGATTTGTTTGCCCCGCACGGGGCAATAAAGTCCACTTTATGGCCTGCTAGTAAAAAAATTTATTTAAAGGTCGTTTACATTTTTAATTTTGTTTGGAGTTTCCAATTTCATGCAAATCTCTTTAAAATTTTACTAAAATACGAATTACCATATGATTGTATACAATAACTAATTTTAGATATTTAATGAGTGAATTAGTGGTATATTATGAGATTGAGAATTTTCAACGATGAAATGTTTCAATTTTTTATAAATCTTGTGTCCTAACGCGAATTCCATATACAATTTTCTTGGATTCACATTTTATATAATTAAGGGTATATTGTACATTTTGACATCAAGCATGTGGTGAATATTCAAGACTAGAATTCTTATAACTAAAATTATAAATTACAGTTTAATCAGTTCCTGAAATTACAAAGTGACCACTCGTGACCACTCCGAATGTAGAATAATGCAAATTTAGAGTTGGTGGCTTAATAATTCAAATAATAAGTGTAATAGTCTGTAATTTTGAAAAATAATTTTAAAAATATGGTAAGGGAGAATTGATGTCTGCTACTGCATAACATTTCATTCAAAAAATTAGATTATTCTGACGTTCATTATACGTTTACTCTTAATTAACTATTTATTAAAAATTTTATTGCAGATATGATAATGACAATGGTCATTATCCAGGCGGAGGTGCTATTATAATTGGTGATGGAAATGTTATCAATGGAAGGACAATGATAACTAATAGGTAATTTTTACATATTTTTAGAGAATGCCGTATGCAAAATGAACAACCTGAGATAGTCGAAAAAAACAGATCAAATCGTGTGAGAACACAGGATTCATTAAAAATTGAAGTTTTCTATTCTAGTAATCATCATAATCTTCTAATGTAAATTTTTTACCATGTTGAAATTTTTCTATTTTGCTGATTGTCGTCAAATCTTCAATCCTGGGATGGATCAACGGTTCAAAAAATTGGCAACGGAAACGTCTTCGGATCGGGCAATACTTGCGAGGCCCGTAAGATTGGAAATGGCAATGTCATTTTAGCTGGAGGTACAAACTTAAAACTTAATTAAGCATTAAGATAAAAAAATATATGCAAGTGTAGGATATAAAATACTCACATTAATCCTTTTATTCATGAAGAAAGCTCATTTTCCTAAAAAAAATAATGTAAGTAATTCATATAATGTTATTTTTTTACAGCTCATATTCCTCGAGGAGCCGAGATAGGTAATGGTTGTGTAATTGGACGTAATTAAAACTCATAAGCAAGATGTTTTGTCAGATTCAACAACTATTACTGAAAATGCCATTTTTACAGAATAAAAGACGTATAATGTCAAAGAAGAGAAATGATTTGTAATAACAAAAAATTAATTATTAACATTTTTTCATATATTCATATTATATAATATAAAGGTGAAGTACTTGTAAGAATTATGTGTATGTGTACAATTTTGAAAGTACTTTGAAGGTATAAAATTACTTATAATCAATTTTGCTCCCGATGTGTTCTTCAATCTTCCCAGTAACATATAAGGTCACCCAATACGCACAATGCACAATACGGCACAATTGTCCATCAGATGGCAGCAAGGGAGCAAAGATCTATCAACATGTCAGGTCTGTTAGGCATACCTGCTAGTCCTCGATCAAAGTAAGTAAAATTACATTGAATATTCACATTAAATTAGGTTATTTAATTTTTTGTAAACTTCCGAACTTCAAAAAATCTAAAATATAATCATATAAATTTAATATTTGTTTTTAATCTGAATTTAATCATGTTTATTTTATTGAAGAGGTTATGTTATTAGCTGTCATATATTTTGCTTAATAACATACAATTTTGTCCAGATAATATTATTTCAACGAGACCATCTTATTATATTTATATGAAATAAATATTCTTTGATAGATTTACATATTTTTGTACAATAAATTTATACCGTGATTTCAATGAATAATTTGGAGTTGTTTTTTATTCTAGATTTAAATAATTTTATCAATATATTACAATGATCTAATTATATTTTAGCATTAAGATTGCGGTTGGAGCAGTAGTATGTGATGAAAGCGTACTTAAAGGAGATATTACAATTGGTCCAGGAACTGTGGTGCATCCAAAGGCTATTATTTTAGCAGAAGCAGGTCCTATTATAATTGGTGAAGGAAACATCATCGAGGAAATGGCAGTTATAGCTAATAGGTAATACTGAGTATTTTTCAATCGTTGTTGAAGTTATAAGTTGGCTTTAGGATCGGAAAATAATGAAACACAAAATTACATCCTTTTAAACGTTTTAATCCGAATTAGAGTTCTCAGCAGTGAGCTTCATTTGAGATAGCTGCCTAGTAAAATTGGATTCTAAAATTATACATGAAATATACGTATTAAAAAAGCATAAAAAGAAAAACCAAATGATCTAAAAACTTATTAGTTGTAGAAAATTAATGTAAAATATAATTTCATACGATGTTGTTGTTTATAATTGGCTTTAGGGTCCAGAAATGATAACTCAGGAAGTTACATACTTTCAAACGTTTCGACTCTGATCGTAGTTCTCATCAGTGATCTTTATTTCTAAAATATCAAATCATTGGATAAAATATTGCACATACGAGCCCTCTTTTGGAATAAACTTCGGTAATGTGAAAAATGTAAAAAAAATATAAACAAATATATACTAGTTTTTCAATTTAGGTATCTCAAAATTAAGTGCTAGAATTTTATTATTATTATTAAGGAAGCTTTAGGTATTTTATCGATGTATTCTGTACAATTTTATGTAAATTTTCCCACGTTTTTTTACATTTTTTCACATTACTAAAGTTTACTCCAAAATACGGTTCATATTTACAATATTTTATTTATTGTTTTTGATATTTTAGATATAGAGATCACTGATCAGGGCTCTGATTAGAGTCAAAATGTTTGAAAGTATGCAACCTTCTGAGTTTATTATTTCTGGACCCTAAAGCCAATTATTAACAACAACATCGTATGAAATTATTATTTGAGGGTCGATACAAATTTTATTTTTTGTAAAATATCATCTATTTTGGAAATTGACGATTTACAAATATTGAGTAACCTTAGCCTACAATTAGTGTCTATTAAATTAATCATTGTATAAGACGTATTTAATTTATATGTGCGATATTTTTAAATGAGTAGAGTTTGTTCTATATTACAGGCCACGTGAAAATGGTTCAAAATCCAGTACAATACCAGTTCAAATAATTGGTAATTATAATGTCTTTGAAGTAGACAGTACTTGCGAGGCATATAAAGTTGGCGATAACAATATTCTTGAAACGAAAGGTAAAAAATTAAAACTTGAGTAAACCTCTTTTTCTAAAACACTAGAATTATGGTATATAATGTTATTCTGTTACAGCATTTGTTGGTCGAGAAGTCGAGTTAAGTAATGGTTGTATAATAGGAGCTGCTTGTTCAATCTCAGAATCGGAAACTTTACGTGAGAATACCATTATTTACGGTAGTCAGTGTCAACGAAGAGAAATGAATGACAAACCATATGTAAGCAAAATATTTAAAAAGTTTACAGTTTACAGCTAAAAGTCTTCAGTTAATGATTTAACAAATAAGTTGAACATATTCATTAAATAACCATTCTTTCAGCCTCAAGTTGGACAACTTGATTTTCTGATGAGGGTCCTTCCCAACTATCACCATCTGCGCAAGCCTAACATAAAGTTGAAAATTGAACCATCTATATAGTTACTTTTATTAGGGAGTATATTACAAATAATCATAAAAAATTATTTATTCAATTCTTATTTTTAATCATAAATCATCTTGAAATAAAAAGTTTTTTTTTTCAACATAATTGATTTTTATTCTCCGTATGAGTATTTAACTTACAGTCGGTAAACAAGATATCTCACACACATTCATTGCTTAGTTTATATCCATAGATGGAAGCTCTGTCCTGTTTACCAATTTAAAACTAGGTTCTAAGGTCCTAATTTAAATAACTTGGGTTATTTCAAAATTATTCCTATACATTTCTTTTACATTTTCATTTATACATGTCATAATATGTCTTGCAAACAAATTAATTTTTTATTTCAAACATTTATTTTTGTAGTTACATTATATCATATTTACCATTATTTTCTATATTCTGCGTAATGCAACATTTTATGGCTTCTGTATAAGTCTTATTAGCAAAAGAACAATTCAATACAATTTAAAGCCTTAATTCCGGATCACAAAGGCAATTTCCAACCCAAATTGTTTACTTTAAATTGTAATGTAGGAAGGGAAATTGTCGTTCGTGATATAAGGTTCTTTGCTCATTATCTTTTGGAAGGTATTTTAATACAACAGCACTTTCGTTTTAAGATTCCACTCAAACCATTATGGTGTAGAGACTATGACGGTAGAATTTACATTGAATCAAAATCACTTCTGAATATTATCATAAGTAATTGGTGTGACGAGCGTTGACGGACAGCCCCTGGGGTACCTTTACTCCCTTGGTTGGATCGCAATGTCAAAACGGCAGACACGAGCTTCATCCGAGAGTATCACACAAATGACAAGCATTGCGAATCCGCGATTCGCTTAACGTTTCTATTGTTAACGTAACCCTCGGAATATGTATATGTATATCTTTCTCAACTGACTCGAAAACAGGGGGTGGAAACGACTTGTGTTACTTCACATTCGCAAATCAACTGAAAGTTAATACAATTTATTTTAAAAAATTTTTTAAATCTATATTCATTGAATCTTGAAAATCTAAAAGTTCATTAAAGTCGGTTAATAGCTCTGAATATATTTAATAAGCCTCTTAAAATATCAACAAGTTTTCTAAATATTTTGAAATTTTAGGACATTTTGCAATCTCTTTTGATCTTTTAACATTTCTTAAAGCCTTTGAAGTGTGTGTTTTTATTTTGAAATTTGATGGAAGCTCAAGATTGAAGTGAGCAAACTATAACTATTATTTAAGCATTTCTATATTATCGAGTTCTTATAGTAATTTTTGAAGTGATAGGAGTGTTTTTTTTTTTAAGCCAAATTATGATAAGTTAATAATTGGAAAAAATCAATTTGAATTTGCTCATTCAAACGAACAAACAAATCCAAACTAAAGATATTCGTAAAACTAGAAGTGAAGCAGTCATATATAATTTCCCGCATGAGTTCAATACTTGAAACGCAACAATTTTTATTTTTGGTGACTTCAAAGACTTGATTGCCGACCGGCTTAAAGTTGAAAAAAATAACTGTAGTGAATGCTCTAAAACCGGAAATTAGATAAGTGCAGAACATATGCGTTAACAATTCTAAATATATAAATTGACAATCACAAATACAGATTTTCTGTAAAAAGCTTACTCTCTAAATCTAAATCAGACAAAAAATTACTGATTATTAGTGAAATTTAACTGATTCTAATAGCTAAAAAGAGATTACTGAAAATCAGTCAAATTTCAGTGATTACTCTAGTTTAAAAGTAACTGATTTAACCGTGAAAAATATTTTTCCACTAATGAATCAGCAAATATTAAATGATTTAACAGTAAAGAATATATATTCACTGGTGAATCTGTGAAAAGAAAAATCACTGATTCAAATAATAAAAATCTGGCTGATTCAGCTTTAGCGAGTACACCATATAATTCTCTTATCTTCTTTTTTGTACACTTCTTTTTATACTCAAGTTCAAATTACATTTGAGTGCTAAAACGTTTTTCTAAATAAAAGCATGTTGAATAGCGATATATGAGATGAAAACTTAAAAAAGGAATAATTCAATTGTGTTAATGAATATTTTCGGAAGCTGATCCATGCTCCTGTAAACAAAGGGATTGGTTTCTTCCCCTATACGAATTCAGCAGAGGAAACCACCCGTAAAATCCAAAGGGGAAGGTTTGAGTCCGACAGTGTAGACGACTTTGTGACGTGATTATGCTAATGCAGTTACTCCATTGTAACTCTGTTTACAACGACCCGCGCATTAAGATTTTGTTGGAACAATGGCGCCTCTCGTATGTTAAACGCTGTCGAGTTTCGCTCTATATAAGCAGGTAGGCGAATGAAAATCCTTCAAATGTGTTTTAAATATTCAATAGTAAATTATATTCAATTATGAATAAATAAATCTTGCATTTTAAATGAACATAAGAGAAGAAGGTGAGAAAAGAGATGTAGATATATCCTGTGTGGAAAAATTTCATGGCACTGGCCAGCACCAGACCAGACTGTCTGGTTTCCAGTTCTGGCGCTGACTATAAAGCCTGGTCTGGGACCGGCCAGAACTGTAACGTTTATGTACGATCAGCCGCTAGTCAGAGACTGGCCAACTACAAGTCGTATTAGGTTGCTCAGCCTCAAGCCAGCGACTGGTCAGAAACTAATCAGCGGCTAGCCAGACACAAGCCAGCAGCTGGTCAGCCACTAATTCGAGGCTGGTTAGCCACTAATTGGTGGTCAGTTAATAAAGTTTCGGTTGAAAAACCATTTTAATTGAACATTTATAGATTTCGATTAAAAATCCTAACCTCTCAAAGTAATTCAATCTTTTCTTATATTCTTCTTTATTAGATACACGGGGTTTTGTACTTACCTTTTAATTAAGAAATAGATCGCCGTTTGACAAGGAACATTCCACTTTTCATGCGTCAAAAAATCCAGTCAAGCTCTTGCTCCGAAACTTTTGACAAAAGCCACAACTTAATCTTCGCAACTTTTGGAATAAAAAAGTAAGTAGTAGCAATATTTGCAAAAAGGAGATACTTGTTTCCGGTCGCCCCTTATGAAAAAGAAGTATTGGTAAGTATTGAATCCAATAGAATGGTATGTTGTTGGAAAATTGGCTTTGGGGTTTGATTTTTCCAACAACATACCATTCTATTGATATTAAGGGCCAATACAAGGTACAATACTTTTAATTATTGGATCCAATACTTTTTTAGTGAATAAGTATTAGAAATCCCATACTTTTTCGCGAAAATAGTACTGGATCCAATGCTTACCAATACTTCTTTTTCATAAGGGGCGTAATAAATATTTCTAAAAACTTGTTACTAACCTATGAAATTTTCGAAACTTGTAAAAGAAAATTTTCGTTCGCCATATACAAACTTTCTTGCCATGGAATGCTGACCAGCGCCAGATCTGAGCCAGACCAGAACTTCCAGACAAGCCGGTCTGGACATTTCCAGACCTGGGCCAGATCAGACAACCCTGGAGATAGTATCGGATAGGAATTCATTCAGAGGCAATCTGATTCATTCCGATATCTGTATCCGAACCAATGCGAATAATTCCGAACCAATCCGAAAAACGTTTTATAACTCAATTGATGAAAAACGGTAAAAAATCGATCCGACCCAATCTGATTTAATCTGAGGCAACAATCCGAATGAAACCGAACCAATCCGAAACCAGGTTTTCAAACCGAATTTTCAATTAAAATTAATCCGAATCATTCTCACCTTGGATTCATTCAGATTGATTCTGATTGAAAATTCGTTTTGGATCAATTCGAGCTCGGATTGATTCGGATTGATCTGGATTGAAAACTTGGTTTCGGATTGGTTGGGATTCATTCGGATAGTTGTCTTGGATCAATTCGGATTAGGTCGGATAGATTTTTTACCGTTTTTCATCAAACGAGTTATAAAACGTTTTTCGGATTGGTTCGGAATTATTCGCATTGGTTCGGATACAGATATCGGAATTAATCGGAATAGTTCTGATTGGCTCGGAATGAATTCCTATCCGATACTTTCGCCAGGGAATAGTCTGCCATGAAATTTTTCCACATGCACATAACTTCTTTAATTAATTAAAACATACTTGGTTGTCTTTAATAAGATTTATAATTCCTAGGGTGAATAAATCTTAAAAACTAGAGAATCTCATTATTTCAGATGATAACATAATTAAATATTAATAACATAATTAAATAAATAATTTCTGTACCTGTATGTATTTTTCTCTTTGACGAAAATTTTCGAAATATTTTCCACTTAATGTCTGGATAAATTCCTATTTTCTCCGCTTGATCCCGAATCATAGTGTTTTTGATGTATCGTTGAATGGCCGTAATGCGCTTTTTGTTGTGTTTACTGTGGGCGTTTATTCGCATTAAAAGAATTTCCACAGGACTGAACGACAAGACCTTCACCGGACCATTAGCGCGACCGCAAGAGCGCTTGCTCTTAAAGCAAAAAGAGATCTGTAAGAAAGTAAGATGTCAGCTATTAATACGGAAATTAATCTGCCACGACGTACACAGAAGCGCGGAATGACTCCGTCAGGCAACTCTTCGTCAATTTGACGTCGGTTCCGCCCATCCTTGACGTTCACATCATGTCCTTTCGTTCTTCTCACGCGTATTATTCAAGTTCAAACATCAACCAATGCTCAGAAGGAAACAGAAGGAAAATAAAACGTATGAAAGAATTTTTAAACCGGATATTGAGATTCTTAAAAAAATATCCTCAAGGGGATACGTTTAATTGGTATATTTTCAATTTTTTGACATTTTCCAAAAATTTTATTTTTTTATTCTCTATATTTTTCTGAGTATGTGTGTAAATTTTCAGGGTAATCTGATCTTTTTTTCTTGAGAAAATGAATAAAATTAAAAGTTAATACGATTTACGAATAACGCGTTTTTAGCGAAAATTAGCTTTTTACACTAAATTGTTTATTTATTTATTTATTAATATTACTGAATTATATGAAAAATAGTATACAACATGTATATTGTGAACACATAATTATATATATTGCTCTCTAAATCTGAATCAGTCAAAATCTACTGATTGTCAGTGAAATTTTACTGATTCAAATAGCTAAAAAGAGGTTATTGGGAATCAGACAAATTTCACTGATTACTTCAGTGAGAATTAACTGATTTAACAGTAAAACTTATTTTGCAGCTATTCAATCAGTGAAGATTAACTGATTTAACAGTGAATAAATTTGACTGATTTAAATTTAGAGAGTGCCTTTATTTATATACAATTATACATATATGATAATTTTGTTAGTAAGTATTAAGGCTTCACTACAAGACTTTACTTTAAACTCCGTTTTCCGCAAGTTGTGATTTTCCGTGTTTGTTGCAACATATATGTTTGAATAAAATCTAAAGAATTAGCCACATCCCTTTGAAATTTTTACCACCTATTCTTCGTTACATTATTAATATTTTTGGTTGTGGAAAGCACTCTAGGTAAAAAAATAACTACAAAATTTATTATTCATTTTGGGATATTATTATTATTTTTTTTTATTTTATTTTAACTTTTTTTCAGTCATGTTACTTTGTTTTTCATAGCCAGAAAGTTATTACACATTGTAAGGAACATAATAAAAAATAATCAAGACCATTGGCTAAAAAACAAAAAAGTTATTCAAAGTAAAAAAATGTCAAAAAAATGGCTAAAAAACTCAAATATTTTAGTTTAAAAATACATAAAGATGTTGGGCTTTTTAAAAACCTCCAAAACCTTTCTAAATAAAGGTATTAAACATAAAAAAAATTATATGGAAGGTCTAAACTAAAAAAAAAAAAATATTGAAGGTGACGGATCCCCTTAATTCTGGTAAAATTGCTTTACTGTTTAGTGTAATATTACTGTCATTTTTTATAATGTATGAAATTATGGTAATGAGTTTATGTAGATTTAGGATACATTTTTTAGGATTGCTCTTAGAAGTTATTTTCTGATATACATGTCATGCTGATTCTCAAATGCAACATGGCTTTCGAAACTCGAGTAAATTTCCTGAGCTTTTTCACGCCTGGTTACCCCAAACTACGGGGAGCAACTAAATTCGCATATTTAACTTTCAAATATATTTATAACTCTTACATTTCAGTCCTACTGCTATGTATGGTATACGCTTTACATTTTTGCTAATTCATCCCCTAGCTATACATGAGAAAGTTGTATAAAAATAAAATACATGTGCATTACAGATTATGAGTATATTACAAAAATCACTTTTATATATTTTCGCAAAGTCTCAGGTCTCATCTGAAAAGTATTCATTTAAGATTATAGATATTTATGAAATTCGAATTAAATATAAAAAAGCCAAGTTGACAAGACTAAGTATTTGTAACAGAGATTTATTTAAGAAAATAAAATAATTTTAGTTTAATGCCAAAAAATACTTTTTTAAGAAATTACTAAAATTAAAGTGATTGTTGTGACGTGCAATAATCGTGAACATTTACTCGGTGAATTCAGAAAAAAGTTGATATGAATAAGTATACTGGTGTGCATGATTCGGCACAAATATATACACATAACTCATGCTCGAATGGATTCCGCATTTATGCATCCATCGAAGCGTGACGACGCTTCGACGAAATTATTTGTTTGATCCAACATTAAACTTGACACGACTGTCGATTCCTTTGTCTGATCCGGTTATGTGGCATAGATTTCCGGATTGCTGAAGCAAGATTCAACTTTTTATGTAATGGATGGTATAAGAGAAATGTTAAAAATATTACTACATATACCGTGATTAATTATGCACGCGGAGAAACTTTTTATATGAATTTTTACTAAAGTATTTTACAATTTAGGGACAAATGTATCACTCTGAGAATTTTTTTCAGTAAAAATACTAAACTTTAAAAAAATAATATGAAGTTTAGTATTTTTTCTGAAAAAAATACTCAGAGTGATACGTTTGTCCGAAATTTTAAAATACAAGTAAAGGTTTATATAAAAAGTTCTCACTTATTGAATCAGTGAAATCTTCAGGAGGGAATAATAAAAGCAGCAATATATTTTAATGATCGATGAACACGTTTATTTTAGGTTAAACAACACCAAAAAAAAATTACGTAATTATTATTATATATTGTAATTATTATTGTGTTACTTATAAAGGGTTTCCCAATAAGGGTGATATGTTTTGAAATTGAAAAAAAACACTGAATATTCATTCGGAATTGATCGAAATCTTTTTTATTATATTGGATATTCTATGCCATTTATGATTTAAAGAATATATCGGCCAAATGTCCCCCGAGACTTGAGCCAAAAATGCGCCTCATCAGAAAAGATGATTTTTTGATGAAAATTGGGATAATTTTCAATTGATTCCAGAGCCCAATCCGCGAACTCCCGACGCAAACGATGGTCATTAGGCTTCAGTTCTTGGGCCAAGATCCAATCGCAAAATACGCCAGGTAGTCATCCTGGACAGGCCCAATTCCTGAGATCGGCGTGGCACGGACAATTCACGGTACGGCGGCTATATTCTGTGTAGAACGTGCGGTACGCATACGATTTTTAGGCTTAGTATCCAATAGAGTAAATTCACTCTCCAACTTATCGATTATTCGACGAATTGAGAGCGCGGATGGAGCAGAATGACGACCATATTTTGCACGATATGCTCTTTGAACACCGACAAAACTTCTCGAATTTTGATAAAATAATTGGACAATTTCCAAACGTTGTGGAAGCGTGAAACTACTCATGATTAAATGGCAAACCTTACTGATCACAACTGACAGCAGACGTCAAAAATTTCAGTTCAAATCAGCCCGATAGGGACATTCAAAATCATATCACCCCTATTGGGAAACCCTGTATTATGTGTAATTAAAAATTGAAGATCCATCGTTATACTTTAATCGTTCGCAGGAACTTCGCGAATTTAAAGATTATGTTCACGTGGCGCGTTCACTGATTCTTCAGTGAAATCAAAGCAGGGCACTGATTCATCAGTTGATATATTTTCACTGATATAATCAGTGACTATTTCATTGATTCAGGTTTAGAGAGTGTATGTATGAAAACTCTGAGAACCGGTACCTCATTACAGGGTGAAAAATATTTGTATAAAATTACCAAACTATTTGGAATTGCATGATAAAGTTCTAATACTTTTTTCTAATAATTCACATGTATTGGGATTTCTATTATAGAATACGCTAAATTGCCGATAAAAATTCACATCTAGATGGTAAAATTTTCTAATAATTTAATATATTTTACCGTCTACACTACCGGTCAAAAGTTTAAGTACACCTGTTGTTTAATTAAGGTAGTTGATCGACGAAAATTAGACCTCAGGAAAAAATAGATAATTTTGCTTTCAAGAATAGCAATATTATTATTGAAGCGCTATTTTGGAAGAGAAAAGATTAATTTGCATGAAAAAAATTTGAAATACAGAAAAATAATTTTATTAATAAATTTTATTTTTGCCCCAATTTTTTTTTCTTATCGCTTCTTACCAAATTTGAAAAAATTATGCGATTTTAATAAATTACAAATCACTTTTTCAAAAAAAAGATTCCCTACAACTTAACCATTTCCAATTTTGGAAAATGAATAAATTTATATCAAATTCAGCAATTTGTTTATAAAAATTTCGTTTTGGTAAATGTTTTTTTAATGGTTTCAGCCATTAAAGAATTTACTTTTAAAAATCAGAATCGGTGAAGTTGTGGGAAATCTTTTCTCTGAAAAAATGATTCACGATTTATTAGAATCGCATAATTTTTTAAAATTTGGTAAGAAGCGATATATCGCTTCTTACCAAATTTTAAGAAACTATGGGATTTTAATAAATTACAAATCACATTTTCAAGAAAAAGATTTCCTACAACTTAACCATTTCCAATTTTCGAAAATGAATAAATTTATATCAAATTCAGCAATTTGTTTATAAAAATTTCGTTTTGGTAAATGTTTTTTTAATGGTTTCAGCCATTAAAGAATTTATTTTTAAAAATCAGAAACGGTGAGGTTGTGGGAAATCTTTTCTCTGAGAAAATGATTCACGATTTATTAGAATCGCATAATTTTTTTAAATTTGGCAAGAAGCAATAAGAAAAATTGATAATGGATCAAAAATAAAATTTATTAATAAAATTATTTTTCTGCGTTTCAAATTTTTTTCATGTGAAATAATCTTTTCTCTTCCAAAATAGCCCTTTCAATAATAATATTGATATTCTTGAAAGCAAAATTATCTATTTTTTCCTGAGGTCTAATTTTTGTGGATGAAAACTACCTTAAGCCATTGTCAAAGTGTCTTAATTTTAATAAAAACAAGTTAAAAATTTATTCTCGATAATGGCATGAATGTTAATAAAATTTTCATCTAATGATCCCAAGTTGAAGGCAAAATGTTAATTTTATAAGAATATATTACAAAAAACGTCAAATTTCGATCTTTTTGGAAAATGGTAATTACTCTAAAAATAATTAACAATTTAAAAAGTTTTTGGTCTCGTTTTAAAGCTAAGTTTTCATAGTAATTTTTTAACTGATTAAGATATTTTGAGAACTTTTTTCTAGATTTTACCCTGGGGTCAAACATGATAAAAAATAGTCGTAAAATGTAAAATGTTAGTTTTTTTAGAGTTATTAACTTTTTCCAAAAAGATCGAAATATGACATTTTTTGTAATATATTTTTGTTAAATTTACATTTTGCCTTCAGCTTGGGATTATTAGATGCAAAATTGTATTCAAATTAGGGTTATGATCGAAAAAAAAATGTTAACTTATTTTTATGAAAATTGAGACGCTTCTACAATGTCTCAAACAACAGGTGAACTTAAACTTTTTTTTGAATAAATGTGAATTATTAGAAAAAAGTACTTCCCTTTAGAATTTAATTGGAAAAAAAAGTCACGATTTTTTCAACAGATTTTTTTCTAGATTTTTAAAATAGTCAAAATATTATTTTTGAAATCTGAGACAAGTTTGTATGATACATTTTACTAATAAGAATAGAATGTACCCGTATATATACTTAATTAAAAGAGTCTATAAATAGGGTTCTCTATAAATAATTCTTTTAAAAAGTGCCTAGTGGTGCTAGTTATGAAATAATCTTGAAAAAACCAAATGAACTTCTTTTCAAGCATATGGCTTGGACCAATTTACATGTTTATGGTTGGTTATGGTTTTTTGGTTGCGTGGGCGGATAATTACTTTTTTCTCATTCGTTTAGTGTAGTACTGCATGCGTCGGCATGTTTCAAAGGGATACGGTAGCTTATTCGGATGCAAAGGGCGCACAGCACCCTCCTCGCTGTGTCGGTGACAGATTTTGCTAGATAATCTTGGCATATAACGAACAGACGAAGGAGACGACGATCTTGAGATAGCATTCTTCTAATTTGTCGGCGTGACTTTGTCGGCTAATCAAGTGCGATTGTGATTAGCATAAATTGCATGCGTAGTGTTTACTCAAACAGTCATGTTATTTCATGTTTTTATCTGTATGTGCAAATTTTCAAATTTTTAAGAATAATGTTGTATTTATATTCCAATATTATGTGTACGCAATAATTTTTAGCAGCATTACCATCATAAAAATTTAATAACTAATCTATGATATTCTTACAAGAATAAGTTTGAGATATAATTAAGGCTCGCATCTGTCCTTTCTCTAAATCTGAATCAGTCCAAATCTACTGATTATCAGTGAAATTTGACCGATTCAAATAGGTAAAAATAGGTTGCTGCGAATCAGTCAAATTTATCTGATTACTTCAGTGAAAAGTAACTGATTTAACAGTGGAAAATATTGTTTCCATGGGTGAATCAGTGAAATGGCAAATCAATGATTCAATCAGTGAAAATATAACTGATTCGGATTTAGAGAGCTGTTTTCGCGCGATACTCTTTTTTTCGGTTCAAAAAAGCGGTCCCATGGAAATTTTCCAAATCCCGCTTTATCCTGCGAAATTCCTTTTTTTCTTAAGGTACAAATTTTTTTATTTTGTTAAGAAGTTAATTTGCGATTTCAGAATGAACAACTCAGCGAATATCACTTAAAAATCAAACAGTAACATCGCAGAATTCACAAAAAAACATTCATTATTATAATCGTACTGTTTTGTATAATCAAAAAACTAGAAGTAGTGTAATTATTGTCATCGACGATTAATAAGTCACACACATATTTTTGAATTCATATATGATATACAGAGTGTACCAGAAAGATCGGGACACCTGAATATTTTGGAAACCGCTAAGTTTGACAAAAAATTCTACTAACAAAAGTTGTAGAGTTCTTTGAGAAGTATGTGACGGTGACCTTGATTTTACCATTACAATTTTTCTTAAAATCATTCTATGTCAAATTTAACAGTTTCTAAAATATTCAGGTGTCCCGATCTTTCTGGTACACCCTGTATAATTCACTTTCATTAAAAAACTTGATTGTAAAATCATCCTGTTATTATCCCTTTTTTAAAAAAAACAGTATCCCGCGAAATACCCAATTGTGGACATTTATCCTGTTTTCGACTCGAAAAAAGATGCAAGCGTCAAATATAATGTAACTATGTTGAAAAAAAATTATCATAATTTTAGCGGAATCTCTAATTATTGGTTGGCATGCAAATCGCTTCTCACTTCCGAATCAAGTTTAAATTTCATCTCATCTGGATTACTTCAAACAGGAAGTACAGATACATTATTACCGGAAGTAGAAAATTCTCTACAGTAAGCAATGACTTTTAAAATTTATTATTTTGATGCATGCAGATAAATTTCTGTTGAAATATTATTTATGATTTCCACTTAAGAGATGCTGTATGACCCTTAAGATAATTATTCTCAACAAGAGCTTCGTCTGGGCGAAATTAATCACATGATATGTCTAAACTAATGCTATCTTCGGAGGAAGCACTTTCGGGTCCTCAAAGAGCAATGAGACATGTTGTAAATTGTGCGTGAAATGGAGGCGACGAAGCGTACACCCTAAAAAAATTTTTCTCGCATTGAAACCAACTTGCCAGCGGTTTTTTCTCAAAATTAAGCAATCGAGTAAAATATATAACTTTTTGTTGTTTTTTAATGTATATATTCTTGAAAAAAATGTCATCTTTCAAATATGAGAAAAACGATATGGATATAAACAGAAATAGAGTATTAAAGTAGTTTTCATCCACGAAAATTAGACCTCAGGAAAAAATAGATAATTTTGCTTTCAAGAATAGCAATATTATTATTAAAGGGCTATTTTGAAAGAGAAAAGATTATTTTACATAAAAAAAATTTGAAACACAGAAAAATAATTTTATTAATAAATTTTATTTTTGCCCCGACTTTTTTTCTTATCGCTTCTTGACAAATTTTAAAAAATTATACGATTCTAATAAATCGTGAATCATTTTTTCAGAGAAAAGATTTCCCACAACCTCACCGTTTCTGATTTTTAAAAATAAATTCTTTAATGGCTGAAACCATTAAAAAAACATTTACCAAAACGAAATTTTTATAAACAAATTGCTGAATTTGATAATAATTTATTGATTTTCGAAAATTGGAAATGGTTAAGTTGTAGGGAATCTTTTTCTTGAAAAAGTGATTTGTAATTTATTAAAATCGCATAATTTTTTCAAACTTGGTAAGAAGCGATAAGAAAAAAAATTGGGGCAAAAATAAAATTTATTAATAAAATTATTTTTCTGTATTTCAAATTTTTTTCATGCAAATTAATCTTTTCTCTTCTAAAATAGCGCTTCAATAATAATATTGCTATTCTTGAAAGCAAAATTATCTATTTTTTCCTGAGGTCTAATTTTCGTGGATCAACTACCTTAAATAAATTTGTATCTTCATTTTAGATTTCAAATGTCAGTTCTCTATGAATAAGAAATAGACCTTCAAGTGCCTGAAGAATAAATTCAGTAACTTTTTTCTGCTTCATGAAGCGTATTGTATAACGTATAATATTATTATAACGTATATGTAGAACTTATAGTCTACACTGAAATTGCGATATTCTATATCCATAATTTGTCACAAAATGCGAGCATGATGCTCGTGAAGCGCACGTAAGGGTAAGTAAGTGATAGCAATTTTCACGGGCGTGTAATTTATTCCTGAATAAGAGGAGCAAAATATGATGAGAAATAACATATCCTTTGGTCAATCCGTTACTGGAAGAAACGCATGTCTCTGTGTTTCAAACGCCCACCAATTTGTCAACTATCCATCCATTTCGCTCGCGCTCACGCAAGCGCAAATGTCTATGCGATACATTTATACGTACGCGCCTAATTAAATACATATTAGCGTTAATTATATACCTTTAAACTAATGACAGTATTTTTAAATTTATTTCTAAAAATTTCTTTATTGAAAACCAATAAGTGTTGTTGATATTTATGCTTTATTTATTTATATTTATGATATTATCAGGGCCGGCTCTACCATATAGGCGAAATAGGCAATTTAGGGAGAGGCAAAGTCGGGGTGAAATTTTCATTTTTATAACCACAAATCGATGGAAGAAATATAAAATATCCATCTCTTATTTTAAATTAAGCGCAAAAAATGAAAGTGCTGCCTAGTGACCAATTAATTAAATACTATTCATGTTATACATACATACAGAAGTGTATATGTCAAGAAAAACCTTTTTTCCTTAACAAAAAACTTGTGATTGTATATTTATATTTATATTATAAATTTATAAATGTAGCGACGTTTCGTTGGCTATGGGTTTACCAACCTCATTAGGCTTTATTAAATAAAAAAAAACCAAATAGTAAAATTGTCACAAACAAGAAAAATAAAAAAATTAACTTAATATTAAAGCATACACAAAAAAATTAAATTTTACCTTTATAAAAGAAGGTTAACTCATGATGAGTAATGTCGAAAGTATAAAATTATAATAAAAATCATCATTTCACTTATTAAAATGACGTTATTACATGGAGTCGACGAAACTTTGTCTACTAAATTATTACATTCTAACAGTTAACTTTAAATATTGACAACAGTTATTCTAAACACAGAATTTGAAATGTAAACAGACATCATCTGGAAAACAATCGTGAATTTAATCTATTAAGTAATGAAAAATAAATTCTATTCAAAGTAAATATATCTTCTTTTTTATTTATACTAAATTTATTAAATTTTATATGGATCATCTCTGATTTTAATCTTTTCCGATAATCAGAAACATAAACAACAATCTTAGTATTTTCCCAATCAAATTCTTGGCTGAATCCTAATTGATGTTCACAAACTACGGGTTCACAATTTTTTTAAGTTTTGTGTTCATTAATACGAACTCTTAATGCTCTCTTAGATTCACCAACATAAGTCGCAGGGCAATTTTTACAATTAAATTTGTACACAGTATTAGTTTGTTCCCATTTTTTCGTGAGTCTTTACCTATAATTTTATTATTGATTTCAAAGTTTTGTTAACCACAGGGATAGTTAAAATATTGTATTTTTTAAAAATATTTGACAATTTAGTGAAATTTGTTATGTTGCATGGCAAGCATATACCTTTGGTTGATGCCTGTATAAATCTGAACGGCTTTTTCTATTTAGAGAATTTGGAGAGCTGTATTTAATTTTATTCAAACAGATTTTTATATTTTTATCGATTTGTTTAACGATCTTCAAATTAGCGTTATGAAACGTTTTGTGAGATAAAGATATCGCTCGGTCAACTAAGTTATAAACAATATTTTTTTCTGACAAATTGGATGATTGGAAAAATAATTGACTGATCTATTTGATGAGGTAGGCTTTTGAAACCAATTAGAAATAATTTGATTTTCTTTTATAATTAATGACAAGTCCAGAAAGTTAATTTGGCTATTTTGTTGCACTTCAAAGGTGAATTGTAAGTTATTATCTTGTGAATTAAAAATGTTGAGAACCAAATCAATAAATTGCTTTTGTACATACAGAATGGTGTCATTTACAAATCTGTAATAAAATAAAGGAGAGCAATTATGTTTGTCTATTAAAATTTGTAGGCAATCATTTTCCAAATCATACTTAACAATGCTGCGAATAGAGGTGAAATTGGTGAGCCCATTGGAGTACCAAAAATTTTCAAATAAATATTATTGTTAAAGGTAAAGTATATGTGTTTTTGAAAAGAAATTTAGTACAATTTATAATTTCGTCAAATGGAATTCTACATTTATAAAATAACTGTTGTCAATATTTAAAGTTAACTGTTAAAATGTAATAATTTAGTAGACAAAGTTTCGTCGACTCTATGACATCACGTCATTTAATTAACTAAAATCATGATTTTTATTATAATTTTATACTTCAGACATTACTCATCATGAGTTAACCTTCTTTTATAAAGGAAAAATGTAATTTTTTTGTGTATGTTTTAATATTAAGTTAATTTTTTTATTTTTCTTGTGTGTGACAATTTTACTATTTGGTGTTTTTTTTAATTTAATAAAGCCTGATGAGGTTGGAAAACCCATAGCCAACGAAACGTCGCTACAATTTTGACATTATGAAGAGTTTTCTCCTTTATATTTTACCCACATCGACCGCAAACCAGCATCTTTTATAATATTAATATGGAGGGTGACACTACCATTTCTTGACTTAATTTTATGTCACAATTCTATGAGAGAGATTAAAAAATTGTGTCGATTTAACTGGAAAATCTTGATTTTTATTGATTTCATCGCGAAAATATAACTCCATATTGCTTAATATTGGGATAGATTAAACTATATTCAGATTGAAGGGGTGCAAATATTTATTCTGTCTAGGGCGCCAAATTTTCTTAAGCCGGCCCTGGATATTATTTGTGTTGAATAACATCTTCAACAATGATAAATACTAGCATTTCATTTTCATATAGCAGGGTTCATTTAATACCAAAATCAAAAAACCTTATACCTTGATTACATATTAAAATTGTCTATTCATACAGTACCGGTCAGGATTGTGGGACCACTTGTTTTTCGATATTTGCTTAAATTATCCTAATATTGAATTATGTATGTGAAAAAATTATTTCTTTCAATTAAATTCAAAGCTATCAAAATTCTTTATAAAATGAGCCCAGCATGAATTCGTTTTGTTAAATTTTGAAGAAGTTATTGCAGAAATAATCGAGATTTCAATGCTTTCTTAAATTTCAAATAACATTCAAAATAATCAACATCTTTTAATGTTCTTGGACTATTTTTAAAGCTAGATTTCTACAAAATCGAACCAAATTCTTAGAATTAATGTGTGATTTTTTTCTTACATACTGCTCGAGGATAAAGTTCAAACAAAAAAGTTGGAAAAATTCCAATATTGCTTTTGCTGAGAAAAACATTTTTATGAGATATATAAAACATATAATCATGAATTTTGTATTGAATTTCCTTAAAATATACATTCATATGATCTTTATTATGATTTACCTACAGATGAAGTGTTTTCGAAATTTCCCTAGTTTTTTATTACAATTTCAACTCTTTGCATTATGCAAGAAGAAAATTATAGATTTATAATGACAATTTACTGCGATTCTGTAGAATCTTAGCTTTAAAATGAGCTTATAAGAACATTAAAAAACGTTGATTGTTTCGAAAGTTATTTAAAATTTAAGAAAAAATTGAAATTAGGACTTTTTTAACAATAACTTCTTCAAAATTTAACGAAACGACTTCATTCCAGACTTATTTTAAAGATAATTTTGATGTCTTTTACATTATTTAGAGTACAAGTTTCATCACACACAGAATTTAAATTAAGATAATTTAAGCAATCATCGAGAAACCGGTGGTCCCACAATTCTGACCGGTAGTGTAATTCCTCATTGAATTGGCCTTTAAGGGGGCCTTCTACCTTGTTGGTTCAAAAAAATCGATTTTTTTTGCATTTTTGTGGCCTAGAAGGTGCTAGAAATATAATCTTCAAAGGGTATAACCGAAATCTTATTATTTCGGGGTTTCTAGAGCCGTCAAATATAGCTCCGCTCCACTCCGCGATTCATGCATGAATATCTTTAAATGCGCTTTCCCAAAAGTTGCGTTTTTGCAACTGGTTGACATGATATCTCGAAAAGTAATTGATTGATTAATTGAAGTTATATATCAAAATTTGTGAAAAACATGTGCCTATCGTCTGACAGATGCTTTTTAGATTTATTTTATTTAAACAATTTTTACAGATGTTTTTAACCTCGAAAACATGAAAAAAAAAAATTAATTTTTTTTTAAAGTTGACTGTTCTGCGAAATTTTCAAATTTTGAAAATCCTATCTGTCAAACGATAGCCAAGGTGATAAAAAAACTAAATCATTTTGATTTTTTTGTTTCAGACGATTTTTATTAGCTGAATCGTGTCAACCATTTGTGTATGCATTTTTTGCAAGGGACACTTCAAGGTCAAGTCACGGTCAAATCGAAGACTGCAAATTTTCAGTAAAATTAGTGTTAAATGTATTTAAATAAACAAGTTGAATGCAACAAACCGCATCTCGATTGCGTTTTTGGTTTTCCTTTAACTAATATTCAAAAAACAGTGTCAAAAATGAAGCCACAAGGTAGAAGACCCCCTTAATAATGTCTCTCTACAGTTTTTAGAATCAATAAAATATTGGTATATAAGTAATGACGAGGAACTAGAACGTAAAATGTTACTCTTTTCGGCTCATAAAACAGCCGGCAATTAAAAGAGCTTTCTTGAAAATTAGAGTACAGAAGAAGCAAATGAAAGATGAATATAAAAGAAGTTTGCTTGAGCTTTCAAGCGTTTAAAAGCGTCGAGATGGTTTAATTCACACGTGCGTAACGCTCGCGTTCTAAGCGTGAGTCGAAATGCAACGACGCCTTTGCATCAAAAACAAAGATCTGTTCCTTCCGAGGATCGACTGAGGTCATGACAAGATTTAGAGCCGTCTGAGTATTTGAGTTGTTGTAGCTTGTAAAAGGTCCCACAGGAAGACCAAGTGTAAAGTTTCTCTGTTAGTTAGAACTTCGAAGTGGGCGTTTAACAATTTCTATCGTGAGGACGCGGACGGGGTCGCGACAGAACACGAACTTACAGAACGAAATGACCTGTCTAATTTGTCGAGCTGCCTTTCGGTATCCAAACTGCTAATGACTACAGCATCGTACAATTCTTAATCAAATAAAATATCTATAAATATACCATTTTCTTAAGTGCATGTTTTGGCATTTTCATTACTTTCAATTCAATTTTTATTCTTCAAATTCAAATATAGCAAACCCCAAAATTTCCAGAAACTTTTCATTTTTAACATTCTGTGGAGAAATCAAAATTGGGCCTAGCAGGATACTGGGGAGTTGGATATACTTTTCTGAAATGGCCCTAGTCTAGCAAACTTGCACGGACCAGGAGAGGCGCGTAACAATGTTCCTAACGATTGCCTTACTCAGGGCAAACTTACCAGGGTCTTTACATATTTCCCTAAAAATTCCATAATTTCTAAAATAAATATAATGAAAAATACTACATACACCCAGAAAAAAAGTTCCTTTGATTAAAAAAAAATTTCTTTGAATCAACAAATTTGTGCAAAGTTTCTTTGATTTAAAGAAATTTCTTGACTTTTTTTTTTTGAATTTTAAAGAAATGAATGTATAGGGAGTACTAAAATTATATAAATTATTTCTTAACTTTTTCCAGTAATGTATTTGAATCAAAAAAATATTTTTTTATTTAAAAAAGACTAAAAACGTAATTTATTGAAGTCAAGTAAATTTATATTTGTTCTAAAGGTGTTTTTACTTCGAATTGAATAAATTAAGTTGGATAAACGATTTTTTAAGTTTAAGGCCATGGACCAATTAGATCACGGGACCAAATTCCTGTTAAAGTTCGTGTAAGATAACTTTGTTATTTTACAAAATATATTACTGAAAATTTAGAAACTACTGCCGAACACGATAGAGAACTTTTGTCAAGTGTAAATTTTGCATAAAATTTTACAATTGACTGTAATTTTGAATTTTTTTTCAAAATTTTTACTAAAAAAAAGATAACAGACCTGCTTTATTGTCTTTTGTTACGTCTCCCAATTTTTCAGAAAGATACTTTGTAAATTAAAAAAATTATCTTACATGAACGAACAAGTGTATAATTAGTTCACGTGGTCGAATTGATTCATGACCTTAAAAAAAACTTTTTTCTGGGTGCATATTGCAGAAACTAAAGTTTATCACTTTTTTGTATACTATTAGTTAAAATAAAATAACAGATGATAAAAGATAAAGAAAACTCCTCAATAATACCCGACTTATGGTTTTCTTTAGGGGAACCTCCTCAAAACCCCGTTTTGGATATTTAAATCACCCTTTCTATCCAAATAATTAAAACTTATTTTTTTATTGGAATAACAGAAATAAATGTATAATTTGGTGACAGATAAGTCGATATGAATGTCCAAATATGTCCACATTATGATTTAATTCAGAAAATTAAAAATAGGAAAGCCTTGCTTTGAATGGGGCTAATCAGGGTAATTCTTACACGGGATGTAAACATCGATCGAGTTCTGTCTGAAATTTTTAAATTCATTATTTCTTTAGGTGAAGAATTTTTTTTATGTTTAGTACATTTATTTAGAAAGGTTATGGGTTTTCTTTTAAATTTCAGCACCTTTATGTATTTTTACACTAAAATTGTTGAGCTTTTTGGGCATTTTTTAAACATTTTTTAACTCTGAATAACTTTTTTGTTTTTTAACCAATTATCATGATTCCTTTTTTATTTTGTTCCTTACAGTGTGATGCAACTTTAACTAGCAAAATAACTACAAAATTTAAAAAAAATATATTTTTCGATATTTTTATTTTATTTATTATTTTATTTTTAACTTTTTTTCATTCATGTTACCTTATTTACCATACACGAAAAGTTTCTACACATTACAAGGAACAAAATAAAAAAAAATCATGACAATTGATTAAAAAACAAAAAAGTTATCTAAAGTCAAAAAATGTCAATAAAATGCCCAAAAAGCTCAAAATTTTTAGTTTAAAAATACACAAAGGCGCTGGAAATTCTAAAAACTCCCAAAATCTTTCTAAATAAAGGTACTAAACATAAAAAAAACTTATATGGAAGGTTTAAACTCATAAAATAAAAATATTAAAGGTGGCGGATCCTCTTAATTGATAGAGAAACTTTGGTGGTAACTGGTGAAAAATGAAAAGTGAGATTTGCCTAAATTGAAAATTTGAGGATGTTTTAAATTTAAAAAGGATATTACAATGTATACTGAAAATACACTCTTATACATGAAATTGTACAGAGTCTTTTTAACATATACTTAAGAAACTTTATAATTTGTGAAAAAGGGATTTTCCGGAAAATGCACTCTTATATGAATACTGCTAATGTGTATTGGATATATTCGTTATTATGTATGTAGAGTTTATCTCATACAAAAGACTTATATTGAATACTTCTACCATCGAGGGTTTATTCGACTTCTAGAAACAAGGGAGCACGCACATCGACTAAGCAGGAATTTCGTGTTTTATTACGTATTAAGGCCTTGCGTGCGCCCATATATCACTCTTTACAGTTTAGATCTAAGAAAGGCTCAAGAAAGTCGAAAGTAAATTAGTAATGAAGTCTGGTATATTTAGTAAATACTATTAAATTCACGTCACAATTTGCATAGGTGACAATTATGAAAAGCAATTATCTACACATACGTATACCTATATAGGCCTTAAATGCCACTGAACTTATTCTCAGGAACTATTATTCTATGTTTTCAAGAGAACATTAATGACTTTCTTGGGTATCATTCCTTTCCAAAAATATAACTAAAGTTCTATTTTGAAGAAACGATCTGCAATTACTATAAGAATTCAATTATTATTTTATAAAATGGTATAAAAAGTTGTAATTCATATGAAGAGTTGTATTTTGTATTGAATTATATTGAATAAGAGATTGTATGCTTTTTTTGGTTAAAAAATTTTCCTTTACGTTTTTTCTATGTTAGTAACTTTCTCTCATGAGTTTCGACAGTTTCACAACAAATTAAGGACACAAAGAGCGCTTTTAAAGTGAATATTTATAATTATTTCAAATGAATTCAACTTTTTCTAAATAATATTCAATTAAATTGTATGAGTTTAAAAATTTCGAAATTCGTATGACTAACGTAATTTAAATTCTTTTTTTTCGGCTTTTTTCTTATGAAAACACATTTTACTATATAACTTTGACAAAATCCATTTTTGATACACTTTTTGGAAACAAATGATATCAAATAATAGAACTGTGATATCAATTTTGATCATCGCTATGAAGTATAAGGTGTTACAATTGTTAGTAAAAAATCAGTCAAATTTCAAAAAAGTCAATGTATGAAAAAATCTTTGAAAATTTTGGACTATTGAGAAATTCTATAGCATATTGATCTGAATCAATGGTATGAACGATTTTGGCAGAACTCTGAATAAAAAGCAGAAACTTTGTAGTGGCTCTGGCCGAGCTCAGACCGGGGAGCCCCAGATCGGGGATGAAACACACGGCCTGACCGGAACCAAATCTGTCGGCCCGACTTCCGATCGGGGCCCAGCCAAACGCGGCGTTTCATCGCCGGTCGGGGCCCTGATATGGCGATTTCTACCCGAGTTTAAGCTAAAATCGGCTTTTGGGCGTAATACACCTTTTTTCTGTGAGAAATGCTATAAATTTAATATCATTTTTTTCAGTGTAAGGTAAATGACCGAGTAATCGTCAGTGTAACAGTGACCCGTGTGGAATTGAATGTTGGGTTTTCACCGGGGCCAGGCTGGATTGCCCTATCTCAAGTCGGGCACTGACCGGGGAAAATAGGCAGGACCCGACTAACTGCGTAACGCTTAAAATATTGGGCCCTGGCTGGAGCCGTCAAGTCAAATTCTAGCGAGATCGTCTGGTTACCGCCCAACCAAAAACATAGTCCCCTGCTAAATCCCTCCAGGTACCCAGTTAATGATTTTAAACAGTTTTAATTAATTATTCCCAGTTTATGAGCGGAATTGAGGGCCTATTTTATATTTATAATAATTGTAAATAATAATTTAATTGGAAAGTAACATGCCAGGCAAAGTAAATTATTTTAAAAAACAGTAATAGGGAAATAATTATTAACATTGCCATGTACATTTTTTTCACAATAAAACTAAAGTTTGAAATAATTATCTGACATCATCTGCCATTTTTCTTTTTTATAGTAACTTGTTCTACCCAACATAATTTTCAATAAAATTTATATTGTATAATATAAAATTTACGGAAATAATTAGAAAATCTGACAAATGGGCTTTAACTTCGTTCACATCCGTAAACTTTATTGTATGAAGGTTTTGAAAATATTATAATCTCAGTACAACACGCTTTTAGTTCCGATCGTAGTAGACTACCGGCAACTATAAAACTCTTTTTCTTACATTGCATCGGTATTTCACGTAATTGTCTGTGTAAATGTGTTTAATATCGTTACATTCTTATTATATGACGTTTTCTCACAATGTCTCATTGACATATTTTTGTTTCACAAAAAATGTATGCATTGTTTATAATAAATAATAATTAATATTAATTATATTCTCTTATAATTAAATATATTCAATAAAACTTATTTCTTTCATAATTAATATGATCCAACGTAAATTTAATAAATTTATTAAGTTATTTAAAAATTTAAATACTATAGAGGTTGGTATTCGATTAGTGCCTGACTAAAATATCAGACAGGGGCATGTCTAGATCTAACCAATTTTTCGAGTCAGCAAAAGTCGGACTTGCATATTAGTGCCCGATCAGCGTTTCGTGGGTAGATACTGATGCAGATTCTCTAGTCACGGCCCGGTCAACGCCTGGTTGATTTTTTCTGGTCCAGGTATTCTAGTTAATACCCGGCCAATGCCCAAGTTCAAATAGGGACAAATCGGGCTATTTCTGCACGGGGATCGTCATTTCTTGAAATTTGACAAAGTACTGGAATAGTAAATTGTGCAACTAGGGAAAAAAAAATTTATTTATTATTACATTTATTTATTATCAATGATAATCCAATAAAATATATGATTATTTGTGTGTCGATTACTGAAACTAAGATACCGATTAGTGGGACATTTACCCTAATAATTAATGAAAATGCTTACTAAATAGATTAATGACTCATCTGTTTTCACTTTAATTTTTATTGGCAGTAATTTTTGACTATTTTAAATATGGGGAGCCTTATTGCACCCATTCATCTACGAAGCTTGTTCTGAAGAAGCTTGCAAGAGACATTCTAGTCAGCAATTGTCCAGTGAAGATTCCTGGCGTTGCGCCTTTTGGACCTGACAACATTCATCTAGAATCTAAGTATAGAGAGACCACGTTGAAGCTCAATTAAAGTACCATGATGTTAACGAGGTTTAAAATAGAGACGCCGTTAAGTGAGCTTATTAGACACACGCGGTGTCAATCTTGCATCTAAATTACATGACTACTGATTCGAACGTTGATAACATTATACGCAAAAGCTATCATGTGCGGAAAGACCCTTGTCGAGACTCGCTAGCGCGGTTAAATACGTTCCGCACGTGATACCAACGATTTTTTTTGTCCGCTGTATACCGATAGTTAGCCAAGTTGGTGTCGTTTTGCGTGGGGAAAGTTGATTTTCCCGCACTAGCGCGGTAAAATTTAAATTTTGTTTTAATTTTTCGCACACTTAAAATTTTCCCGCACAATTGCGGGAAAGTTTACTTTCCGCACGCAAAACTAAACACTATACTATACTATACAAAAAAATATTTTTTCTATTAGCTTTGCTCGGGCATCAAACTTCACACTCGCAAAATAAATTTTTTTTTCCCTAGTTGCACAATATACTATTATCTATAATTTAGACTATTTTTAAACTATATTAAAAAGTTTAGGCTAACGTGGAAAAACAGTTGTCTGTAGTGCATATCGATCATTTAGAATAAAATTCATAATCTAATCAATTTTAAATTCATTACAATGTACAGTTAGTATATTTTTCTCAAAAACATAATCAGATTTCATTCATATGCTTCTTTTGTTTAGGTCAGTTTTGTGTAGAAACTTCATTCTTACAAGGAGAAAAATATAGAACTAAAAAACTTTTTTTTGCTGTCCCACCAAAATTTTAGTTCTTAAAAAAAGTGTTGTCAAGCAAAAAACAATAACAAACTCTTTTCTTGATTTAAAAAATATATTTGTTGAGAAAACTAAAAATTTTTTGGGACAGCAAAAAAATTTTGTCAGATCTATTTGAACAATCCGGTTGTCACAACAATTTTTTTCTCCATATGTTGAATATAATCTGATGGACTGGAGTTTTAACTACCTGCATTACATTTTAAAAAAAATTGTTTATATGGGTTTCAATTTTCGCGACATGTTTTGTCCCACGCTCCATTACAATTTTATATATATATCAAGCCACAAAAAAGCATAAAATCTCACTGAATTACAAAATAGTATTGTAATGGATTTCCGGATGGCCCTCATTGCATAAAATTATGTTATTCTTTATGAACGCCTCATTAACTCGAGTCCATGGATGCAGCTCCTTTACATCTTTGGCTTTCATTATGAAAGACGAACGCTAGAATGATAGGTGGGGCTGTGGGTGTAATTATGATGAGCAGTTGACAGACGCCTGTGCGTTAACGAGCCTTTGTTTCTACCTTTTTGCGTATACAAATTGTTGCATGTGCTTTCTATTCGCTGTATTTTTAACGCATAACGAGCAGCTAAAACATGGCTCTTGACGTGAGGCAATGTGTTTCCCATTATCGCACATTGCCATCATTTTTTTAGTATCATACATGTACACAGTGTCTACACAGAGAAACTTTTCATCATGCAATATATGTTTTATTTTATAATGATAATGCTAAAAAATATTAGGAATCTAGGGAAAATCAAGGTGAAATGATAATTATTCCTAGCGGACTGAAATTTTTCGCAGTAAAAATACTAAAGATTCGAAAAATTATATGAAACTTTAGTATAGGTTATAGTAAAGTTTGATACAATATATATAGTAAATTATAATGCAGTTGATCTAAAATTCAGTATTTCGTTGCGAAAAATTCCCACTATTACACGTTTTTCCCTAAATTGAAACGTATTTTAGCAAGAATTGTAAACTTGAGTTTCTCCGTGTACCACATCAAGTCGTTAGAAAAGGACAAACTTACACGGAAAAAAGTAGTTCAATAAAGTTTATAGAACTGTTTAAAAGTTAAGGATACAGGCATTTATGCACGGAGAAACTTTTTATATCAATTTTTATTACAGTATTATTCAATTTAGGGAAAAACGTATCACTTTGAGAATTTTTGTTAGTAAAAATACTATACTTTATAATAATGATATGAAATTTTAGCATAGTTCATAGCAAATTTTACAATAGTTTATACTAAAGTTTCATATCATTATAATATACATATTATATACATTTATATTAAATTTAATAATTTTTTAATCAAAATATATTTAAGTTAACAAACATTATTAAAAGATATGCACATGAGTATTAAAATTCAGAAAAAAGTTTTTATTTTTTAAGATGAAAGTATTTTAAACTCAATATACCTTTTACTGAAAAAAACTTCCATTACATGCAATGGAAGTTTGACATATCTAGTAATTTATAACAGTGATATAATAGTATATTATGCAACTAAGGAAAAAAAATGTACTTTGCAAGTGTGAAGTTTGATGCCCGAGCAAAACGAGGGTAACAACCACACGAGCGAAATAAATGTCTTTCCCGTGTCGCATACGATTTTTTTTCTGCTAGCGGGTCAGAAAAGGGTTTTTTTGTACCCCCCCCCCCCCCACATGGCAATTTAATTCCACTTTATGACCCTCTAGTAGAAAAAATGTATCTCCCGCGTCGCACACGATTTTTTTCAGTAGTCGGCCAGAAAACTTTTTTTTTTGTCCCGCTCGGGGCCATAAAATCCACTTTACGATCCGTTAGTAGAAAATATGTTTCTTCCGCGTCGCACACAATTTTTTTTTACTAGAGGGCCAGAAAATGAATTTGTTTGCCTCGAACCAGGCAATAAGATCCACTTTATGACCCGCTAGTAGAAAAATGTTTCTCTCGCTTCGCACAAGATTTTTTTTTACTAGGGAGTCAGCAAATGAATTTTTTTTGTCCCACGCGAGGCAATAAAATCCACTTTTTACGACCCGCTAGCAGAAAAAGTGTTTCTCACGCGTCGTACACGATTTTTGTTTACTAGGGGGTCAGCAAATGTATTTTTTGCCCCGCGCGGGGCAATAAAATCCACTTTACGACCCGCTAATAGAAAAAAGCTATAAAAATTCTATGTACATCAAATTGTATGCATAATATAAGAAACAATAGTTGTGATACAAGAAAGTAGACTGGAAAAAAAGCAACATGATGAGACTTCCTCGACTTTTTCATTGTGCCTAATTGCGGACGACCGAGCATTGACAATCAGAAGGCTATCTAGCAGTTTTCTGAAGAGCATAAGCAGAAAACCAAGATGGCGGTTTTGCAGCTAGGCTTGTCCCAATGACGTCATTGGTCCGTGAATATCCAGTCAGATTGGCGGGAAAGGAACGAAACTCCGCCCCTAGATTGTAGTACACAAGCGGCTTTACTCGATAGATTTGAAAGCTTCATAAGCTCCGGCAGTTGTCCGTCGACTTCGGCTAGATGTAGATCAGTTTCGTTTTTTACCGGTTTACTCAATTCTATACAATAAGTATGGATACTTGAAGGCTCAAATTTTTAATTTAAAAATGTTAAAACACTTGTTTTTATATTTTTTAAAAACTTAACGTATGAGGTGGTGTGACCATTTTCTGAAATTCATGTCGATATTTTCAGTTGTTCACTCTTCTGGCTGTCATACTTTTCTCTTCTCCAATAATCAATGGCAAAACAAAATGTTAAGTGACTTTCTAAGTTTTAGTCATTTCTTAAAAGGAAGCCTTACATTTTTTTTCGCAAATGCAATGGACTATGTTATGAATAAAAGACACGAATGGTGTTGCTTGTGTAATGTGATTTCCCCTTATTTTTGAAAGTGAACCTTTATATGCCCTTTTTCAGTGTTTTTTAATCTAAGTCACAAAGTGAGGATATATAAGTTTTACAGGTGTTTCTTCTAAAATTGAATTCAAATGAAGTAAAATAGAGTCTAAAAAACTTATATGGAAGATTGATCTTGTTGCTTAAGTGTGTGTTTTAATTTGTGATTCATCGAATGCATAATATGGATTCATCGGTAGAGGAAACCGATCTTGATGTTGGATCCGTAAGCGACGAATTAGAGTCTGTTGACACTAAAATGCGATCTATTCCCAAACCCTTTACAATTGAGAGTTTAATTGGCAATAAAGGGCAAGCGAGGGGGGTAAATAAGGACATTTTTAAAAACAATGAAAGGATTCGTGGAAACAACCATGACACAGATCGAGAGAGAGAATTTTTATACCAACAACATTGTCTTGCGACGGCTACCTCAGCATTGCCAGGTTTGTGAATTAGTTTTTAAAAATTTTGAATTTGCAGATTCGCAGAAACTTATTATTATAATAAAAATTGAGGAACAGAAGTTGTACTTTTTTATCTCATGCACTGTGAAAAATCTTATTAATTTTAATAGACTTTAATATACAAGAGGTAAATTAAAATTAACACTTTTGTATATTATGAAAAATTAATATACATTCATATTAAATTTATTAACTTATCAATAAAAATATATTAAAATTAGCAAACATTATTAAAGTATACACATTTGTATTAAAATTCAAATAAAATTTTGTATTTTTTAAGATTAAAATATTTTAAATTTAATATACGTTACTGAAAAAAACTTCCTTTACATGTATGTAGTAAACAGTATACACTATTAAAAATTTTATTAATTTTAGTGGACTTTAATATGCAAGTGTTAAATTAAAATTAACACTTTTGTATATTATGAAAAATTAATATACATTCATATTGCGTCTTTTTTTCCACAGAAAGATTTCAAATTCTTTAAATTTAAATTTAATAACTTTTCAATCAAAATATATTAAATTTAGTAAACATTATTAAGATATTTATATGTATATTAAAATTCAAAAGAAAGTTTTTAGTTCTTAAGATAAAAGTACACCGAAAGTTAGCCTTGTTGCGGTGTCGTTTTGCGTGCGGAAAGTTGATTTTCCCGCTCTAATGCGGTAAAGTGTGCGGAATATTAAAACAAACTTAAAATTTTACCGCACTATTGTGGGAAAATCAACTTTCCGCATGCAAAACACCGACTCGGCTAACTATCTGTATACAGCGAACAAAATAAATCGTTCGTGTCATGTGCGGAACGTATTTAACCACGCGACTCACTTTTGCGTCAAAATACGCCTTTCCGCACTTGATACGAAATATACTATTAAATTTAATACACGTTACTGAAAAAATTTTCCATTACATGCAATGGAAGTTTAATACAGAAATTTCTAACTGTGTATGATATAGTTTTTTATTACGTGAGTTAAATGATGTTTTTAGGATTAAGGGGATGATTTTATTTCTTATTTAATTAATTGTCTTGAATAATAAGAGTAAAGTGACATTAATTTAAAACTGTTACAGGGTTCGCTGTCCCCCTTAGTTTGTACAACGCATGGCTGCCAATGAGAATGTACGGTGGAAATGCTTCCAATGGTCCCATATTATCCCCTCACTTATCTGCGACTTATCCCTCACAACAAAGTCATCAGAATCAATTATCACAACACTTGAGTCTTAGTCTGAACCATCTTCAAGGTGCTGCTTATCCAGGACATCATGCCAGCCAGGGTGCAAATTTAACAGATAGTGAGGATGATAGGAGTTTATCACCTGCATCGCCAATTCATGATCTTTCAAAATCACAACAGGGTGAGAATTATTTTAATTATAGAACAGTGAGACTTTTTTTATAGCAAGTACTTCCTTAATCTCAATGAATCAATTTTAACCAATTTAGAGCCAAATTTAATAATGACTTAAATTCTCTTGTCGATTAATCAATTCTTCTCTAACTGAGCGTGAATGAGATCTTACTAATTGAAACCTAGAAATTAAATATTATATTGGTTATATAATTTGTTGAGAAAATATTTAAAGTTATAAAAAACTTTGCAAATGAATAAAAAAAATCGTAGACTGTTTTTAAGCAAACGGTTTTTAATTTTAATGCTTATTTTGTATCTCACATATTTTGGTTAAAAAATGGAATTTTTGATTTTCAATATTTAAAATCATAACATAAAATATATATCTTGTCAAAAAATCCCCTACTGAGAATTTGAAACCCTTATTTGGAAGAATAATTTACCATCTCAGCGTTTTTTCCGCATCACATATGTTTTGTTCAAACAATGGAATTTTTAAATTTTAATCGTATTTTTTGAAATTAGAATGATAAATATACATTTTATTAGAAACTATATCAGACAAAATTTGTAGATCTTATTGAAACGAACAATTTTGCAAACACGTTTTTTTCGTATTTCACATATTATTGTTAAAAAATTGAATTTTCGATTGTCAATAGTATTTTTTTAAATTATAAAAAAAAATATACATCTTATATAAAAATGTTGTGATTCAAACTTATAGATCTTTATGTAGTGAACAATTTTGTGTCATAACTTTTTTTCCGTATTTCGTATAATTTAAATGGAATTTAGATAATTACTTTTTACAAGTCTTAACATACTCGAACTTTCCGAATTTTAGTTTAATCGCAAACTGTAATAAGGATAATTAGTAGAGACTTATGAGAACTATCAGAAACCAGTATTGAAATTTTGGATTTTTAAGTAAAGTTTTGTTAAAAAACACAACACGACTTACAAACAGACACTTTCGTAAAAACCGTTTTTTCTGACTAAGGGGGTCTCAAAACGTAAAGATTAGTTGAAAATTTCGAAATTCATGTTTCACATAAAACCAATACTTTCTCATTCGATGAGAATGTAAAAAAATTTCATGGTAATGCAAACCGAGGATTACTGATAAAAATTGTATACCAATCACATATTTCATAACAACATTGAGTTAATTAATGCTATACTTTTAATATTTAATATTGACGAGGGAAGTTTTGTATCATAGAGTATTAATTATATAAATATATTCGACATATATTGTTGATCGATGCAATTATGCAAAGTGGCATTAGTACCAAAATATTATTTTAAAATAATTTATCTATCGCTCTATTATAGTTTATACCACTTTTGGCCAAACATTTGATTAAAACGACTGGATATAAAGCTGAGGGAATTATCCGGACTAATAGATTTGTCAATTACAATTAAAATTCTATTATGACATAGCGCTTAAGTATTCAGGCGAATTATCGCACCGTTATGTTGGTTTCCTTAACCCCTTCGATGCTATTGACCCAATAGTAAGTACTGATTCAGGTTTAGAGAGTTTATTGAATATATCATATTAATATAAAATCAAATTTCAATGCAATAATTATAATTTCTCTCAATTTGTATCAGAATTTTCAATAATTGGGATCAGTGACTGACTTCTTGCTTTTCAATCAATAAAAAATGATTGATGATCAGAAATAACTGATTATAAAGCAAGAAGTCAGTCACTGATTGGAATTAATAAAAATTCTGATTCAGATCAGGAAGATAGTTGATAAGGATTGAATTTCTATAGATGAGACCAGTGTGAAACAATGTTATCTTTTACGCAAGCAAAATAACAATTCATTTATTTTTTGCAATCAAAATGTGTTTCTTTACGAAACAACTCAGATGCATATTTTTCCCAACAAGAAAAGTAAATACTGTGAGACGAATTAGTAATGAATTCGCACATGATAGTGAGACATATCACGCCTGACGGCTTCTCTGATCAGTTCGCAAATTGCTAAATCGCAACTGGTGTGAATTGTGATGGTCACCCTTTCATAATCTGCGTTTTAATTATTTTTTAGAAATATTTTTTCAATGATTTTAACCTGATTGAGAAATTTTTAAATTTCATTTATACATATAGAAGTGTAGCTTTTCGTTACATAAAATGTTTATATGAACTTTTGAATGTGATTAAATTTCAGAAGTCTATTCAAGAACCGTTTGATAATCTCAACTTTAGGAACAATAATTTATGCAAGCCCTGTAGTCGATGACGAATCAGTAGCGGTGCTACTGTATTTTAATTGCTTGGTGACCGGACTTTAGTTTTTATCGTGAGAAACGCCATAAGAATGTCTAAATACCTCGTCAAATTTTTTTGGGTTTCAACTTGATAGAATAAAGCGGATATTCTTAGAATAAAGTTATTGATAAGATTTCTTCGGGTTGATATTAGTTTGTATCCCGGAAGTTTCTTTTACGATTCTTATCAAGCAATTATGTTTAAAACGATTAAAATAAATGTTATAAGCAGTTTTATTTAATTAACAATCTTCAAAATTCTATTATATCAATAAAAAAAAGTCTGGTCCATTATTGTTCCAAAATTTCCCGCAATAAACTTTTTCTTAAATTTAAAAAAAGTGGTTCCAATTTTTTTATTTTTCTGTTAAATGAAACATCTTTTATTTTTTTAAAGACGCTGTTCTATAAAAACGATTGTTCTGGTTTACTCAAGTTTACAATTTCAATTATTTCAATTATTATTATTTTAATTAATTATAATAATTAAAATTATTATTTCAATTTAGGGAAAAAGGTGTCATTGTAAAAATTAATCGCAGTGAAATACTGAATTTTAGATGAGATATTTACTATAGATTGTATCGAACTTTACCATAACCTATACTGAAGTTTCACATCATTTTTCGAATCTTTAATATTTTGACTGTGAAAAATTTCTAGTCCGCTAGGAATAATTACCATTACACCTAGATTTTCCCTAGATTCCTTACATTTTTTAGAATTATTATTATTATTAAAAAAAAAACATATATTGATATACAAAGTTTCTCCGTGTAGATATGTTTGAAAAATTGTCAAAAATACTACGCTGAGAAAAAAGATTTGATTGAATCAAAGAAAATAATTTGTTTGAACGACTTTCTTTGATTTAAAGAAATGATTTGTTTAAATGAAATAAAATTTGTTTGATTCAAACAAAATATCTTTGAACCAAATAAATATTTGTTTGAATCAAATTAATTTTTCTTCAAAACAAAGAAATTAATGCATTGATATAAGGTCAAAGATATAATTTGTTTGATTTAAGGCAGAAATTAATTTGATTCGAACAAATATTTATTTGGTCGAAAGATATTTTGTTTGAATCAAACAAATTTTGTTTCATTTAAACAAATCATTTCTTTAAATCAAAGAAAGTCGATGAAACAAATTATTTTCTTTTATTCAATCAAATCTTTTTTCTCGGTGTATACAGAAAAGCGTAGAAAAATCTAGATTCATTTTTATAGGTTTCTTCTTGGTTATAATTGTCATGGTGAAATATATAAATATAACTTATCTTTTGGCTTGAAATGAATCATCTAATGACTTAATTTTGTTGCGTCTTACTCAAAGTCCATTAATCAAACTGTGAGGTACGAGGTTTTGATATCTGTTTACTGATTTATTGTATCAAGAAAGTGAAAAAATAATAATAAATGGCTTTGATTCACCCCGTTTGACGGCACCTAAAAAATTTGAATAAATACGCAGAAAAGGTAAAGAGATACGAACAATCGAAACCCGTAACTGTGATCACGTATTTGCGCGCAAAGCGACGGAGTGAATGGGCGATCATCATGTACGCGGCCGGTCAGTTTTATTGATGTCTCACCGACCGTATAATTTCGTATGCAGAGCGAAAAACCTTCTGGGAATCTATCACTCATTTATGACATACCTACCTCGCGATCCACTCGCATGGCAGAAACTAACAGAATAAACACGTTTCACAGTGAGTCAAAATATTTTTTAAATCACCCAAAACTCTATTTTATTTAAATCTCATTTTTAGAACATCATATCTTAATATCTTTGCCACAATGCAATCACTGTTTAGTAATGAAAAAACGTTGAAAAGTATACTGTTAAATTTTTTTTAAATAAACCGATAAACGACTCCGGTTTTTAAAGGGGCCAAACTGCGATGTTGATTTTTTTATATTCGGAGTGAAAACGAGAAAAATTGAAGAATTTCTTCTGATCAATTTAAAATATTGTGCAAGCTGAAAAAAACTAAATCTTTCTTCCGAAATTTTCTAAGTTTAAAGAGAGAGAGAAAGAACTAAATTTATTTTTCATGAAAATCTTGTTCACTTTGACTTGAATTTTTTACGGGTAAAAAACCCATAGCTCTTTTTTAAGGGGGCAGCCCACCTTTGAGGCCTCTTTTTTCACCATTTTTTTTTCTTTCAGAAATTTTTATTTTACCATTTCAAGTTTTTTACATTATGTTGTATGGTTATTGAAGTATAAGAGGAAACTTTTTTGGAAAATTTTGGTGACACCTCGCTGAATTATGGCCGGCCGAATGGTCAACAATTTTTTCCTTGTCGGCACGATTTCTCATGTTTGGATGATCTGAAACAGTAAATCCATATTTATTCTTAAAGAGGGCATGGATGGTTATCGTCCCTAGCAAAATTGTGAAAATTCGTTTATAAATAAACAAATAGTGAATTTTTAATGTTTTTTTCCATTTTTCACCCTGTTTTTCAACATAAATGTTGTTAAAAAATTGTTAATAAACAATTGGCATGCATGCCCGTACTAGGGACGATAGCGAGGTGTTTTATAAACATTTAAAAAAAAGTTTAAGCAAATCCGTCCAGTAGTTTTGCCGGAATCATGCCGACAAGTTGAAAAAATAGTGTTTTGAGAAAAACGCGTTTAAAGCTTGAGATGCAGAAAAAACACATAAGTATCGAAAAATTGATCTATCCATTGTTGATTTTTTTACGTTCGGAGTAAAAACGATTTAGTTTGGAAATGTTTATAAATAAGATATCTATCTCTCTCTAGATGACAGATTTTGTCGATATTCAGAATTAAAGAATTTTTTCTGGTCAATTTAAAATATTGTGCAAGTTGAAAAAAACTAAATCTTTCTTCTGAAATTTTCTAAGTTTAAAGAGAGAGAGAACTAAATTTATTTTGGAGGCAAATCTTATTTACTTTGACTTTAATTTTTATATGTAAAAAACCAAACCTCTTTTTTAAATCAAAGTCAAAAGATTGCAATAAAAGACATGAGTCGAAACCATTGTGCCATCAGGCGTAAAAATTGATCTATCCATTCTTGATTTTTTTGTTCGGAGTAAAAACGATTTAATTTAGAGATTTTCATAAATAAGATATCTATCTCTCTCCAGATGACAGATTTTGTCGATATTCAGAATTAAAGAATTTTTTCTGGTCAATTTAAAATATTGTGCAAGCTGAAAAAAACTAAATCTTTCTTCCGAAATTTTCTAAGTTTAAAGAGAGAGAGAACTAAATTTATTTTGGAAGAAAATCTTATTTTATCTTACCATTGTTACCATTATTGGACCATTGTGTATATTAATTTTACTAAAAGTGTAATGAGGTTCTTCGACGGTTGAATGAACTGAGAATAGATTCATGCATTTTTCAAATTGAATATTCATGAATGTAAATCCGTCTTCATTCTAATTATTTAACAAAAATCCTTATTTCAGATATAACTTTGCTATAGAATCTTATAGATAACTCGATCGCAGTATCAAGTATATAGTTATATACGTATACATAGTTTTTTATATATTTCTGAGTTTGAAGACTTGGCGAATATAATAAAAAGACAATTTAATAATATTTATTCTTATTATCTAGAAGAGTTTATAAAATTAACAGTACTCTATATTTTCGTTATTTGTGACTGCATTTTTTTAGATGTAACCCCACTTCTGCAGTTCATCAACAACTGCTTCTGTTATATTCATTGCTAGTAGACCCCAGTTCGTAAGACATGAACTGGGAGGTCCATAATATAGTCCTTAAAGGGACGACTTTGCCGTAAAAAAGTGCCCTTCCCATCTATTCAAGATTCAATCAATAACCATAAATCTTCGCTCTCTATATGTCCAGTTTCTAAAGCTCATTAGTATTTTTTTCGCTCTCCTGTTTCATGATGGCTGTAAAAATAACCATTGTGTTTACGTAATAGAAGCAAAACATGATTTTCCTAAAAACCTTCAACCCTTTTAGTTTCTTTTCCATAACTATTTTTGAATCCAATTATCTTCAACAAATTTTCTCTCTAAATTTGAATCAGTCAAAATCTACTGATTATCAGTGAAATTTGACTGATTCAAATAGCTAAAAAGATATTTTTTCACTGATGAATCAGTGAAAAGGCAAATCACTGATTCAATCAGTGAAAATTTGACTGATTCAGATTTAGAGAGTTAATCTAAATATCAAATGTGAGTTACAACTAATATCATTTTTAGATTGATTTATTAATAGTCTATTTATCTATATACGCAATTACTTTTCTTGTTGGGTTAATGAGTCATTATTATTCAATCATCATATTGGGGTTTTGTAATAAATTAATAAAAGACAGTTCTTAATTATCATTAGCGATTATTTTTGTGTTAGATAATTTTTATATTTCAACATTTTTGGACAACAAATAATCTTATTTTAGTGAAATTGATTGAAAAGCATTGAATGGAATAAAATTGAATGAACACTTTAATGAAATCACTGTTCTGAAAATAGTTAGAGTATTCACTTTACAAGTTTTTAATTAGTTAATGATTCTCTAATCTATTGTTAGTTACGTAAAACACTAGAAAAAATATGGAAGCAAGTTTAAAAGTAATTTTAATTATTCCATAAAATCCTTTTTATAAATTTTTTATGAAGAAATAAGTGAAAAGACAAAGTTAGTAAACTTAAAATTGATTAGTATGTTTGTCATGGTTAGAAAGTAAAACTGTACGTATACTTCGCACTCAATTGTTACAATATCTACACTTGAATCTCGTTTTATAAAGTATCAAATAGAAGTTTCGTAATGGTTTATTTTCATATAGAGACGATCGATTTTGAAAGGTATCAAGTGTAAAGACAGAATAACTAACGTGCAAAGCTGTGAAAGTGTCGTAGAAGGTAGTAAGCAGACGGAAGTTGCTGCCTGTAGAATCGAACATCTTTGAATAAATAATAATGCAAAAGCAAAATCATTCGTTTCTTCGACTGCTACGTTACAAAGGGTTTAGTATAACGCTTAAGGGAGTTCATCTACGAAAATTAGACCTCAGGCAAAAATAGATCATTTCTCTCAAGAATAGCAATATTATTATTGAAGGGGAAATTTTAAAGAGGAAAGATTATTTTCCATGAAAAAAATTTGAAATCCAGAAAATAATGTATTTAACAAATTTTATTTTTGCCGAACTTATTTCCTTATCGCTTTTTATACCAAATTTTACAAAATGATGCGATTCTAATTAATCACAAATCATTTTTTCAGGAAAAAAAATCTTCACAACTTTACCGTTCCCAATTTTCAAAAATTAATTCTTTAATGGCTCAAATCATTAAAAATCAATTTTCCAAAACAAAATTCTTATGAAGAAATTGCTGAATTTGGTAATAATTTATTCATTTTAGAAAATTGGAAGCGGTTAAGTTGTAGAGAATCTTTTTCCTGAAAAAATGATCCGTGATTTATTAGAATCACATAATTTTTTAAAATTTGGTATGAAGCGATACTCTCTAAATCTGAATCAGTCAAATTTTCACTGGTTGAATCAGTGATTTGCCTTTTCACTGATTCATCAGTGAAAAAATATTTTTCACTTTTAAATCAGTTAATTTTCATAGATTCATCAGTGAAAGTTCGCCTGTTGTTTAAGCCATTGTCGAAGTGTCTTAATTTTAAGAAAAACAAGTTAAACATTTTTTTTCGATAATGGCATGAATGTTGATAAAAATGTTTATCTAATGATCCCAAGTTGAAGGCAAAATGTTAATTTTATAAGAATATATTAAAAACAACGTTAAATTTCGATCTTCTTGGAAAATTTTAATAACTCTAAAAATAATTAACATTTTTAAAAATTTTTGGTCTTGTTTTAAAAGTAAGTTTTCATAGTAATTTGTTAACTGTTCAAGATATTCTTAGAATTTTTTCCTGGATTCTACTCTGGGTTCAAACATGGTACGAAAACGTCGTAACATTTAAAATAAAGACTGCACTCTATACAGTATATAAATAAATACAAAATATCAATATTTTCATAAATATTCCCAAATTCTATCAAAATATGATATACATTGAATTATAAAGAATTCTTATAAAAAGCTACACATTCTTTAAATTTTACGACTATTTTCTATCATGTTTGACCCCAGGGTAAAATCTAGGAAAGATTTCTGAAAATATCTTGAACAGTTAAAAAATTACTATGAAAACTAACTTTTAAAAAAAGACCAAAAACTTTTAAAAATGTTAATAATTTTTAGAGTTATTGAAATTTTCCAAAAAGATCAATTTTTTACATTCTCATCATGGATGAGAAGGTATTGGTTTTATGTGAAAAATGACTTTCGAAATTTTCATCAAATCTTTACGTTTTGAGACCCCCTGAGTCAGAAAAAATGGTTTTTACGAAAGTGTCTGTCTGTCTGTCTGTCTGTAGGTCGTGTGCGGCATAACTCTCGATAGAATTATCAGATTGAATTGAGCTTTGGTAAACTTTATCGGAGCCGAAAAAATAAGGACAAGTTCGTTAACCAGCCACATCCAAACAAAATTGAGGGATTGAGCACTACTTTTGTGTTTTTGAAAATAACTTTTTGAAGAAATCAAAAATTTCAATACTGGTTTTTGATAGTGCTCATAAATCTCTAAAAATTATCCTGATAACATTTTTTGATTAAATCAAAATTAGAAATGTTACAGCATATTCAAATTCGAAAAAAGTCAATAACAAAATTCCATTTTCCAGTTAAATTATACGAGATACGAAAAACGTTATGATACAATATTATTTTCTACATAAAGACCTACAAATTTGAATCGTAACATTTTTTCATAAGATGCATATTTTTCTTTTTAATTTAAAAAAACTACACGGGGAAAAATAGATAGTAAACCGCAATATCTTGATATTAGCAAATAATGTATTTGCGATTTAACTATGGGACAGCCATTTAGATATTGAAACAAAGTATCTGTAGATATTAAAAAAAAATATGTTATTTCGCAATATCTAAGATATTAAATTAAAGAACCCAATATGTTAATTTGAAATATCTCAGATGTTAAATTAAAATACATTAGATATCAGGTCATACTATTTGAGATATTAAACTGTAATATATATCTTAGATAATTAAAGTCAATATTTATGTCATTGAATGCAATTGTCTAATAATTATGTAAAAATACTGATTGATAAATTGAAAGAAAAAATGAAATTAAGTAAATATAACATGATGTAAATAATGATGGATCAAGGAATTCAAAATTTTCTTATAATCTCCTTTTTTCTCGAATTCCCTGATCTAAGAGTTTTCGCAAGTCCATATTTTGTTGATTATTTTTCTCAAAGTCAAGGCAACCTGTTAATAAATGGAGATTATAAAAACATTCAACATAATTGTAAAGATTTGGAAACTATTACGAATTCCAGTAAATAAATTCCGATTCGATGTTGAATTTAAAAACGGCTACATAAAGAACGAGTTATTGAGAGGTTAGAAAATTCATTTCAAATATTGAAGGTATAAAAATGATATACTTATATAGATAGATACTTTCTGTATTCAGTACTGGTAATATAAAAAATTTTCAAAAATCACACTTCAAAACTTCATATAGACACAACATTATTATTTCAGTGTCGAAACCAAAAACCATGCGACCGGCAGAACTATGGGCGAGCGCGATAGACAAATTACATGGAATTCAAAGACTCTGATCACGTGACTTTTCCTCAGGCACGTGCACGCTACTGTTTATAAAAACTTAGATATTAAAGTTTAATATCTAATATTGTAAATTTTGAACATAAACTGGTATTGGTGATTAATATCTTGTATATTTAAAAGAATATATTAGATATTATGTAGTATAATCTAGATGATATAAGGTAATATCCAACATTCTAGTATCTCATTTTAAGTATCTATTTTTCTCAGTGTATTGAAAATCCAAAATTCAATTTTTTAACAATAATATTCGAAATACGAAAAAAACGTAAGAATACAAAGTTGTTCGTTTCAAAAAGATCTACAAATTTTGTCTCACACAGTTTCTGATAAAACATATATTTTTCGTTTCAATTCCAAAAAATACGATTAAAATTCAAAAATTCCATTTTTTAGACAAAATATGTGAGATACAAAAAAAACGTTTAGATGGAAAATTGTTTGCCTAAATGAGGTCTAAAAATTCTCATTGAGACATTTCGGGACAGGATGTATATTTTATGTTTTGATTTTTAATATTAAAAAAATACGATTTTTTTCACCTAAAAAAGGTGAGATACGAAATAAGCGTTGTTCCGCAAAATCGTTTCCTTAAATAAAGTTCACGATTGTTTTTTTTTTTGAGAGATTTGAAAGAAAATAAATTATTTTAATCATGTAATTTATTATAAAGTTACTGAAATGTATACAGAAAATCGAGCGCGAAGCGCGAGCGCCATGATGAAAATGTGCCCACGAAGCGGGCAGATTTTTGTAATATATTCTTATAAAATTAGCATTTTTCCTTCAACTTGGGATCATTAGATAAAAGAAATTTATTAACATTCATGCCATTATCGAAAAAAAATGTTTAACTACTTTTTATAAAAATTAAGACACTTCGAAAATGGCTTAAAGAACAGGTGAACTTTTACTTTAGTTTCAATTTATATCCGGATGAAAATAAAGTTCATTAACATAGAGTCCTAGAATCTATAATTAAGTGAATTAATTATGTGGTATTGATTTACAGGGTCAGAAACTGGACGAGTTTCTGCTGAGAGTGAAGACGAAAGTGGAGGAAATGAGGCAGGGAGTATCGGGCAAGGTTCCTCTCTAGCGAGTACCACCGGAAGTACTAACAATAAAGCACGTCGTCGAAGAACAGCTTTTACCTCTGAACAGCTTCTCGAACTCGAACGAGAGTTCCACGCAAAAAAGTATTTGAGTCTCACTGAGCGTTCTCACATCGCTCATACCCTTAAACTTTCTGAAGTCCAGGTGAAAATTTGGTTCCAAAATCGCCGAGCGAAATGGAAAAGGGTGAAAGCAGGTCTCACGAGTGGAGGTGCTGGACCGACCAATCGACACAGTGCAGCGGGACAACATTCAAGTTCCGGTCCCAGGATTGTCGTTCCTATTCCTGTTCATGTAAGTCGTCTCGCGGTCAGAGCACACCATCATCATTTAGAAAAATGCCCTCAGTCACAATCAAGATCGCCCAACGGTAGTCTCACTAGCTCTTCAGGACTTGCTGGAAGTCTTGGAAATGCTTTGTCATCTAGAATGCCAACATCACCAATTTCTACGGGTTCGCCGTTGAATCTCGGTTCGAACACACTAAGAGCTTTTTCTGCTCCTCAGCATACGAGTTCCTCTGGAAGGTAGCCAATTGCATTGGAGTCAAAAATATTATGCTAATTTATACAAGATATTCAACAGAAAATTCTCCTAAATTTTTTATTTATAAACAATTATAGTTATTATTATTCGAATTGTTTAAATTCTCAACGCTTTGATTTCGAATCTTCTCTCTAAACCTGAATCAATGAAATAGTCACTGATTATATCAGTGAAAATATATCAAGTGATGAATCAGTGCCCTGCTTTGATTTCACTGAGGAATCAGTGAACGCGCCACGTGAACATAACCTTTGAATTCGCGAAGTCCCCAGCGAACGCTTAAAGTATAAAGATGGATCTTTAATTTTTAATTATACATAATATAATTGTACACAATTATTACAATATATAATAATAATTAGGGGAGAGTCGGGTAGTACCGGTCACTTAAGCTTTTTTGATAATAACTTGGCTTATAGGGATCAAAATTAAAATTTAGAAGGTTAGTTATAATGTCAATGTTTCTACCAACAACCTGCAAAGGGGAAAATAAGAAATAAACATATTTTGGAAGAAAACAAAGCGATTAAAGTGAGATTTAAAATAGATTACTACAAAATAGTGTCGGGTAGCCCCGGCCATCGAAAAAACCGAGATATTTCACTAAGAAAAAAATGCTATTAAATCAAAAGCATGTACATATACTATTAATTCATAAAAATATACTACAAGAACCAATAAATATGTTACTAATTTTATAGCATATTGATTTGAATCCATGATATACATGCTTTTGATTGAATAGCATTTTCTTCTCAGTGCAGTATTCCTGCGCATCCATAAAGCCCACTTTTCCGAATATGCTTGTTTAAAAGGTTTCATGAATTTCCGATCAAGAGGTTGCAATTATTTGTGACTCATGTGTGGGGGTAAACTTAGAAACTTAGCAGAAAAATGTGGCCAGGGCTACCCGACACCAAATGGCCAGGGCTATCCGACTCTGACAAGTTTCACTAAAACTGCTGTAAATAAAAAAATACGCGAAAATATTAAACAAAAATTAGAGGTCACATAGTTAGAAAGTGAATTTATATATCCCAATCAGAACCAATCTGATATTTCTTTTAGCTTTAGAAATATTTTATAATAAAGATGGTACATATTTCTCAAAATGCACCTGTTTTCTAGAGATGAAATATTTAGACCGGGTTTTCTTTTAAGTTGATGAAAGATACGACTCCATATCATTAAAATTACACTTTGGCACAATTCTGAAAGAAAAAAATGTTAATTTATTTTCGCAGAGAGTACAGTTTATTCAATGTCATGAGTGGCCGGGGCTACCCGATGGCCGGGGCTACCCGACTCTCCCCTACGTAATTTATTTTTAGTGTTGTTTAACCTGAAATAAACTTGTTCATCGATCATTAAAATATATTGCTGCTTTTATTATTCCCACCTGAAAATTTCACTGATTCAATAAGTGAGTTCAATCTATTTCACTGATTCATCAGTCGGATTTCACTGATTCTCAGTGAAAGACTTATAGCTGCTGGTTTCAGTGAATAGTCACTGCGAATCAGTGGCCGTTCACTGATTCAGGTTTAGAGTTCCCATTCCTTGGAATATCTTAAATTAAAATTTCTAAATTATTGCAGATGTGAGATATTTGGAATTAAAAGGAGGGTCAGTACCCTCGCTAATCAATTAAACATTCACGCTTAAGGTAGTTCGTTCACGAAAATTAGACCTCAGGCAAAAATAGATAATTTTGATTTCAAGAATAGCAATATTATTATTGAAGGGCTAATTTCAAAGAGAAAAGATTATTTTTTATGAAAAAAATTTGAAACATGAAAAAATAATTTTATTAATAAATTTTATTTTTGCCCAAACTTATTTTCTTATCGCTTCGAGCCAAATGTTTAATTAATGATGCGATTCTAATAAATTACGGTTCATTTTTTTGGGAAAAAGATTTTCTACAACTTGACCATTTCCAATTTTTGAAAATGAATTCTTTAATGGCTGAAAGTATAAAAAACAATTTTTCAAAACAAAATTTTTATAAACAAATTGCTGAATTTGATAATAATTTATTCATTTTCGAAAATTGGAAATAGTTAAGTTGTACGGAATCTTTTTTTTTGAAAAAGTGATTTGTAATTTATTAAAATCGCATAATTTTTTAAAATTTGGTAAGAAGCGATAAGAAAATAAGTTTGGGCAAAAATAAAATTTATTAATAAAATTATTTTTTTGTGTTTCAAATTTTTTTCATGAAAAATAATCTTTTCTCTTTCAAATTAGGCCTTGAATAATAATATTGCTATTCTTGAAATCAAAATTATCTATTTTTGCCTGAGGTCTAATTTTCGTGAACGAACTACCTTAAGGCTATGGATCAATTGGAGCACGTGACTAAAATATATATTTATTTGTTCATATAAGATAAGTTTTTTAATTTAGAAAGCATCTTTCTGAAAATTTGGGAAACGTAAGAAAATACAATAAAGCACGTCTGTTAACTTATATTCAGTAAAAATTTTATTTTGTAAAATAAAAAAGTTATTATTGTTTTATTGTTATTATTTACTTTTACAGGAATTTGGTCACGTGATTTGGTTGATCCATTGCCTTAAGGCCGTGTGGTAGGGTCTGTTATTACCAATTATATACAACAACTTTATAAATAAAATAAAGATTTAATAGTACATGTCGTATCGAGTGCGGAAAGGCGTTAAAATACCTTCCGCACGTGTTACGAACGATATTTTTTGTTCGCTGTATACCGCAAGTTAGTCGAGTCGGTGTCGTTTTGCCCGCGGAAAGTTTATTTTCCCGTATTAGTGCGGTAAAATCAACTTTCCGCACGCAAAACGACACCGACAAGGCTGTCTTTCCGTGTAAAACGGACAAAAATAAACTTTCCGGAGGAGACAGCCATGCAGAAAAATGCAACGCATTACTGACTTCTCCAAAAACTTGGTTAAAATTATTATTTTATTAAGAAAACGATTGAATGTAATTGGTGACGTCAGACCCTACCATATGGCTTCAAAGCTGTAGCCCAAGCTAGAAACTTGTTAGCCTGAAAAAATATAATTTTACAAGTTCTAGTTGCATTAGAACAATTTTACTGAAAGGCCACTATTAAAAGTATCATTAAAAAGATTCGATAACTAACCTAGAGAGCATTCGGTTTATATATTTCAAAGTGCAATATTTATTTGGAAATTTAATAATAATATTGTGCCAATCCTTAAATCTATTTGAATAATAAAAAAGATTTATTTTACATTATTTTCAATAACGAAAGCTGGATTCGTTCTATTTTTAAAGGAGAAAAGTCAAGTCATTCATCCTTAAGAAAGGATATGATGAAATATTTGAATCTGTAACTATTTATATTTAACTTATTGGAATACATAACGAGTGATTTCTCGAAATCCTTGATCACCTTCAGGAATAACAGTCTCAAAGATTCACCAAAGACGGAAGTGGCTGGAGTAATCGTCGGTGATTATTCTGTACAGCATCAGATAGACGAGTTTAACGAGCGACAGATTAATCGACGAAACATGTACTCCATAGAGATTCGCGTCGACGAACAAAGGGTGAAACGTCGAATACATATTCAGTGAATTTACCGCACCCATGACTTTCGTATCCCTGACATAGTGAAATATCTTGATAATCGAACATAAGCGGATTTAACCAGAAGCAATTTCAGAAAGTTAGATTGATAAGATATGTTGTAAATGATATTGAAAACAATATAAGTGCTTAATGAGAAAATGTGTCAAAGCATCGATTGAAAATGATTATTCGCATAAATGAACTGCTTATTTCAATTGAATGTCTTGTAAATGAAAAGATACAAATGAACTTGTATGCTATTGCAATTATTGCAAGAGTAGTTCTTGTAAATAATACAAAGATTATAGTTATGTAAATAAATAAATTTAGGTACGCCGCGTATTTAAGAACGTTAAGATAGTGAGAAATAATATTCGATCTAATATATTACTACATTATATATTATATAAAATTTAACAAATTAAATAACATTAGTTATGAAAATGTAAATATTCAAACTGAAGAGATTCTCGCAGCATTTACTCCTGATTAAGGAGACAAGATTCATCACTCATATATGTTGCATGCAGACAATAATGTTTAAAATCTTGGTATGGTCATTTCGTAATAGTGTTATACTTAATCATTTTTCGGAAAACACTTTGTATGCTTCAAGACCGACTTAAAGTATTATATAACTTGAACGTTATGTATGAAAAACGCAATAAACTACGTTATTAGAAATACTTTACAGTGTAATTATACTTTGTTCAAAAAAGTCAATCACTAGCTTTCTTTTTTTGAAAATAATTTTTTACAATACTGTACACTGTTAAAAAAACAGATTTGTAGATTATGAAAAATTAATATACATCCATATTAAATTTAATAAATTTTTAATCAAAATATAGTAAAAATAATAAACATTATTAATATATATACACATGTGTATTAAAATTCAAATAAAAGTTTGTATTTTTTTAAGGTACTACGGTCACGAAAATTAGACCTGAGGCAAAAATAAATAATTTTGCTTTCAAGAATAGCAATGTTATTATTGAAGAACTAATTTGAAAGAGAAAAGATTATTTTTTATGAAAAAAATTTCAAACACAAAAAAATAATTTTATTAATAAATTTTATTTTTTCCCAAACTTATTTTCTTATCGCTTCGAGCCAAATTTTTAAAAATGATGCGATTCTAATAAATCACGGTTCATTTTTTTAGAAAAAAGATTCTCTACAACTTGACCGTTTCCTATTTTTGAAATTGAATTAATTATTATCAAATACAGCAATTTGTTTATAAAAATTTTGTTTTGAAAAATTGTTTTTTTATAATTTCAGCCATTAAAGAATTTATTTTCAAAAATCGGAAACGGTCAAGTTGTATAGAATCTTTTTCCTAAACTAATGAACTGTGATTTATTAGAATCGCATCATTTTTTTAAATTTGGCTCGAAGCGATAAGAAAATAAGTTTGGGCAAAAATAAAATTTATTAATAACATTATTTTTTTGTGTTTCAAATTTTTTTCATAATAAATAATCTTTTCTCTTTCAAATTAGCCCTTCAATAATAATATTGCTATTCTTGAAAGCAAAATTATCTATTTTTGCCTGATGTCTAATTTTCGTGATCGTACTACCTTAAGAGAAAGTATTTTAAAATTTTACTGAAAAAAACTTTCATTACATGTAATGGAAGTTTAATACAGACATTTCTAACAGTGTACCTATTCTAATTCAAAAAAATTTTGTATCTGACTATTAATGATAAAAATATTTTTCACGTAAGTGCTTTACCTTTTTCTATTGTAATATTGAAAATGGAATATTTATATCTGTTATATGCTACAAAGAAAAAAAAGGAACAAGCAAGAAAGGAGGAAACTCAAGGGCGTGAGCGCGTGTCCAGTGAAACCGAGCAAATTTCCACTCAACAATGCAGCTATTTTGACAATTTGTCGCTCTATAGAAAAAAAAAGGCAAACGGGCCTCCCTTATAAGCCCGTCCGTCACCTTTGTCGACTTTTGACTTTAGTCATAGGGTGTCCCACAGAAGACTCGGTATACCTTTGGGAAAGGTTATAAGGATCGGCGCCGATTTTCGAACGAGCCGAAAGTATCTGGTTTCAAAAGGACCCCGGAAAACGATATGGGCTGACATAAGGCCATATACCTCGTGGGCGTGACTCCATATGCCAGTTTTACTGTGCGAGCATGTCGGTACTCTGTTGGGCTTTTTGGTGCAACGCTACAACAGCAAAAGACTAATTCATTTATTTCGAGCCTATTTTATAAAAGGGATGTACTGGCACGAAATTTGCCTATATGGTTGGTTGCGTGCATAATATTCAAAACCACGTTTTTTAACCAGGTGCAGACACGGTACCAATTACTTCACTGTTTCCGTAATGCCCTTTATGGAAGAAAGTACTCTGGCAGTCGCTCTTTCATCAGTTTCTTTTTAAATATTTATGATATTAATTCCTCAATCTCACTACTTTTCCGGATAATCACTTTTCAATATAGAATTGAAGTTATACAGTGGGTGGCCAAATTATTATACTCACTTTGTTTATATTAGCCGCATAGACTCTCTTCATATTGACAATTAGACATATTAAAATTTTCCCCTAAAAATAAAATGAAAAATGCCAAAATTATGAATAAAACGACCTCAAGATGAAGTGTTTTTGTCAATATTTGAGAAAGATATTGCGGAAAAAGTTCAAATTTCAAAACTTTTCTTAAATTATAAATAATTTCCGAAATAATTGAAGGCCTCGATGCAATAAGGGCCTTAGCACTCGAAACAGCTCAAACGTGACGTCCCGACAAAGTACAAGAAATTATTTTTAAAAAATACCATCACATTCCTTACAAAAAACAGAAACTTTTTTGTATTTATTGTTTTTACGTACATTGTTTATTTCCAGAGATAAAAAATAAAAACGTGATATTTTTTAATCGCATTTTCAATAATTTTTTCGAATATATATCGCTGTACCGTCGTTTTATCTCGTCGAAACTTTATGAAAATTTTTTTACAGGCGTAAAATATCTTAGCGCTGACGATGAAAGTATCAGAAGTTTATTTTTTCATAATAGCAATTAATTATTTAATTGTAAATCATAGGTGCACGACTTTACGGTTTACGTAACTTCCGAGAAAAAAAGTGTGTGGGGAACTTTAAGCTACGAAAAACTGGCAACGAGACATTTGTTCCTTAATAATTAAAGAAGTTTTTGGGAAAGTTTCAGATAGATTCGATGGAAACTGAATGAGATCCAGCGTTTTAAACAAATCGGTACGTCTCGTTTGAGCTGTTTCGAGCGCTAAGGCCCTTATTGCATCGAGGCCTTCAATTGATGTTTTTAGATGTTTTTCCACTTATTTTAAAGGTAAATTCGTGTGGAATGTAAAAATGTGTCAGAAAAGTTATATTAATTTTCGCCTAGATTAGAAAAAGTCTAAACTTAGAACAAAAAAGGCGTCAAAATAGAAACTTTCAAAATTATACATTAAAAAATAATAAAAATAATTATATTCCATTTTTCAATGAAATTTAATAGATTCTTGTGGGTTATCACTTTTATGTATTTTTAAAATCCTTTTTTTTTAGTATTATAATTTTTTGAATTATTACACCTTTTTTGTGCAAAATTTAGACTTTTTACAAATTTAGGGAAAACTTATTATAACTTTTTTGGCACGCTTTTACATTCTACGTGAATGTACCTTCAAAATGAGTCGAAGAACATTTATCTTATTTATAAAAATGGACAAAAATACTTTGTCTTGAAGTCGTTTTATGCATAATTTTGACGTCTTATGTGTTATTTGTAGGGAAAAATGTTAATATGTGTATTTGTCAATATTAATAGATTTTAGGCGGCTAACAAAAAGAAAGTGAATATAATAATTTGGCCACCCACTGTATTACATTTTCCAGCGAAAAATATTACAGTTTATCTGCGTAAATTCACTGTTAGAAATGTTTGGAAATTTGAAAAAAATTTATGTTACAAAGGTAACGTAAAATTTGATGATATTTATGATGTTTCTGAGTAAAAATACCTTAAAATTGCGAAAATAATGAATTTATTAAAATTTTTCTTAATATCAAGAAACTCAACTGAATTTTTATAAATTTTATCTTAAAACTACCAAACTGTAAGGGAATTTTTATAAAATTCATCATAAAGTTACAAAACTGTAACAGAATTTTCAGTTTCATGTAACTATAACAAAATTTTCAGTTACATGTAACTGCATAAAACTTCAGTCACCCAAAACGTACAATTTTTCCTGTATAAAATTTCAGATACGAGTTTCGGGAAATTACGGTAGAAATTTCGAACAATTTAATTAATTTAGTGGTTTGCCAAATTATTATACTCTCTTTGTTTTTGTTAGTCGCATAAAAACTCCTAATATGGACTATATATTAAAATTTGTCCCTATAAATAAAATAAAAGCTGTTTTTATGATGTTCTTCGACTCATATCAAAGGTAAATTTTCAAAGAGTGTGACGTATTGAAAAATTATACTATTTTTTTCAAGATTCTGAAAAATTCTAAACATAGAACCAAAAAGGCGTAAAAATTGAAAAAAATTTAATACTATAAAAATGATTTTAAAAATACATAAAAGTATTAATTGAATTTCTTTGAAGAATTGAATATAATTATTTCTAGTATTTTTCATAAATAATTTTGAAAATTTGAATTTTTACGTCTTTTTGGTTCTAAGTTTAGAATTTTTCAGAATCTAGAGAAAAAATAGTATAATTTTTTGAGACGTTTTTTACACTCTCTGCAAATTTTCCTTTGATATGAGTCGAAGAACATCATCATCATCAATTTCACACTTTCCTCCTCCAAAATTGACAAAAACGCTTCATCTTGAAGTCGTTTTATGCGTAATTTTGATGTATTTCATGTCATTTTTAGAGGAAAATTGTTTATTGTATATTGTCAATATTAGGAGAGTTTATGCGACTAACAAAAGCAAAGTGAGTATAATAATTTGGCAACCCACAGTACATATGACTATAATTCTTATAACTTGAAATTGTTTTCGGACTGATTTGAACCGAATAAAAATATTATGCGATCGTCTTTTTTAGCCTTACCCCAGATCTGCCATCCATAACAAAAGAACCGTTAACTGCATTTCGATTGATACTAATAAAAAGGCCAAAAACTTTTTTTATCAAAAAAGGGCCATTTTTGTAAAGTATCTCACATCCCGAAATATTCCCCACGAAGGACAGCGTCAATGTCACAAGCGTTTCCAAAATTTGTGTTAATTAATCTTTTTTTTTCTCGAATACGATTTTTATTTCAATTGGTCTTTTCGTCTTTGCATTACTCTGATAAAAAAACTAATGCGTTTATTTCAAAATTTAAAGCCCAGTTAAATGCAGAATTTCTTCAAGATTCCAATCATATTATGGCGCTAGCCAGGCCTCAACCAGAAAAAATCTTTCACTTTGTGAGTCTCAGCCATATTAAATCAGTGCCTCAGTCCTATTAAAATTTTTATAATGTCTTCATCTAATCCTTCTAGAATAATTTTCGAGATTTAAAATGTAGTCCAAGTCATATATTTTAATAATATCAACAAATATTTTGAATTGAATTGGATTTTGAGATTACACAGAAACCAAGTATGAACTTTTAAAAAAACTTTCAATACAGTTCACGGCAGCACTTTTATATATTAAAAATAAAAGTGTTAAACACGCATTCAAAATAAATAAAAAATGTTTAAACTTTATTCCAACCTGTAAAATGACAGATTCAAAGTCTGATCTACAAATTTGATTAACTTCGTATTCGTTGCCATGTTTTAGTCAAATAATAATTTTCCAAGTTGGGGCCAAACTTGTAATAGGGCAAACAATTGACAATTTCCACACGTGTGATAACGAAATAAGTAGAGAAGTATTGTTTAAAACAAGTGCAGCACCTAGTTATTGGTATAAAGTTAATAACTTTTCATAAATTCCGATTTTATATGCTTGTCTTACCTACATTGTAATAATATCTCATTGATCGGTAAGTTTTTGCAACTACAATGTATACAATATGCAGTGAACTAAAGCAAGTGTAAGGTATATGCGAGCTGCTGGAGAGGAAAGGGGGGATTGCAAAATGAGAAATGAAATTATAGTTATATGTATACAGAATGGCGAAGCAGAGTGCATTACGGTTAATACACGAAGGACCGCGGTCGTTTAGCCTGAGATCTCGGCAGTTACCGTTCTGCGATGGAGATAAATCATCTCGTGGTTCTGCCACGCCTACTAAAGGACACTGAACAAATTCCCCTCGTGCGTAACGTACCTACATATATTTGGCTGTTACTCAGTCTAAAAGAATCATAATATAGCGTACCTCGCAGCTATACATACGTGGAGGAATAAGCCAAGGGTGAAGAGCTAAAGTGCAAAGATATAGCCAATATTTGCTAGAACATACCTAGGATCGACTTCTTTTCATATATGATTTTGTTCGTCCCTCGATCAATAAACGAGAATGATCCCATGAAGTGCAATAGCCTTGCATAATTATCAGGAATATTCAAAGAAAGTTGGTATATACGTGTCTTTACGTACATCAACTATTCATTTATAGAGGTAGTTCTTAGATGGAAAGCTATTTAATAATGGCAATCCATTTGATAGAAATAGAAAGACATGCCACTGAGAAAAATAGATACTTAAAATGAGATACTAGAATGTTGGATATTACCTTATATCATCTAGATTATACTACATAATATCTAATATATTCTTTTAAATATACAAGATATTAATCACCAATAACAGTTTATATTTATATTCAAAATTTACAATATTACATATTAAACTTTAATATCTAAGATTTTTATAAACAGTAGCGTGCACGTGCCTGAGGAAAAGTCACGTGATCAGAGTCTTTGAATTCCATGTAATTTGTCTATCGCGCTCGCCCATAGTTTTGCCGGTCGCATGGTTTTTGGTTTCGACACTGAAATAATAATGTTGTGTCTATATGAAGTTTTGAAGTGTGATTTTTGAAAATTTTTTTTATTACCACTACTGAAATCAGTAAGTATCTATCTATATAAGTATATCATTTTTATACCTTCAATATTTGAAATGAATTTTCTAACCTCTCAATAACTCGTTCTTTATGTAGCCGTTTTTAAATTCAACATCGAATCGGAATTTATTTACTGGAATTCGTAATAGTTTCTAAATCTTTACAATTATGTTGAACGTTTTTATAATCTCCATTTATTAACAGGTTGTCTTGACTTTGAGAATAATAATCAACAAAATATGGACTTGCGAAAACTCTTAGATCGGGGAATTCGAGAAAAAGGAGATTATAAGAAAATTTTGAATTCCTTGATCCATCATTATTTACATCATGTTATATTTACTTAATTTCATTTTTTCTTTCAATTTATCAATCAGTATTTTTACATAATTATTAGACAATTGCATTCAATGACATAAATATTGACTTTAATTATCTAAGATATATATTACAGTTTAATATCTCAAATAGTATGACCTGATATCTAATGTATTTTAGTTTAACATCTGAGATATTTCAAATTAACATATTGGGTTCTTTAATTTAATATCTTAGATATTGCGAAATAACATATTTTTTTTTAATATCTACAGATACTTTGTTTCAATATCTAAATGGCTGTCCCATAGTTAAATCGCAAATACATTATCTGCTAATATCAAGATATTGCGGTTTACTATCTATTTTTCTCCGTGTGGGATATTTGGTTGTGAGTTGAAAAAACTTAATAGCATATAAGCCACGTGAAGTCACGTGACTACTTAAAGCTTTGAGTCATCGTTCCTTGTATGATAGTTCGAGTTGGGCAAAATGGGGCGCGTGTCCTTACAAGACTCGGGTGGACCGCAATCGATTAATTGCTTACAAAGGTATAGAGCACGTTCTCTTCTACATGAAAGCCAGAAAATTCTTTTCCGGCCACAAGAAGAAGGCAAAGAAGAAATACTGGCGAACAAATCGATACAATGCCTCTTGGAAAGTTTGAAGGGAATATGTGTCTGCGGGATATATACTATGTCTTTAGACATTCACATTTCTACGGAAAAGGCATATCGAGAATAGAAAAGTTTTCGGAGAGGCCGCGTGGCGATGTACATTATCCGGAAAGTTCAACGGAAAGAAGGTCATTTGTCATTGATGATTTGCTGTATGGGTACCACCCATTAGCTGATTTGTCACAATTTTCTTTGTAATGGTAACCACAATAGCTTTTGTACTATAGACATATGATTTCTTCGATTGTACGATAGAAGGATTTCACTCAAACATGGAAAAGTGTATTTATTCACTTATGATGGTTTTTTTAAATTTTATATATACTTGAAAATGTTTGATTTTTAATTCATGAATAATTAACTCATACGATTAAGGGGGTATACTCTGAAAACAAGTGTGTAGTGAAATGTGTAATTTTTATACACTACACACGTTGTCAGTGTGTAATTGAGCGAAGTGTGTACTTATTACTAAACATTGCCAACTCATTCAAATATCTTCGTGTTGGCATTGGGTCAGTTTTTTTACATTGAATTCATTAATTTATGGACATATTATAAAAAGGAAGCTAAAAGACAAATCATATAGATCAAAAATAGGGCTAAAAAACAATTCGTAAAGGCAAACGTTTCGGCCGCAAATGGGGGTCCTCTTCAGTGCCAACATTTTTTTTTTTAGAGGCCGAAACTTTAAACCCCCCCCCCCCTTTTTCTTATCTTTACGAATTGTTTTTTAGGTTTCTTTTTGATCTATATGATTTGTCTTTCAGCTTCCTTTTTATAATATGTCCATAAATTAATGAATTTAATGTAAAGAAACTGACCCAATGCCAATACAAAGATATTTGAACGAATTCCATTTTGGGTCAAGGTAAAAAACAAAGACATGAGTACAAACATGTCACATAATAATTGCCAACTCAATTTTTCGGGTACAAAACGTTAAAGTGTTTGGAAATTAAACGTTACGTCTGTAATGTGTATTGAAAATACACACTTCAAATGCCTAAAAAATTACTATTGTGATTTACGTGTAGAGGTAACACACTTGTTTTCAGAGTGTAGTCTCATGTGACGACTTTAAAAGGCAAGGGCAGCTTTCAGGTCAGACGAAATCGCTGAAAATGACGCCTATGAAGAAACCGAAGGTTTATTGTATGCGCCAGGCGTAGAAGATTAGTGTAAGTTTTACATTTTTTTACGAAAATCCTGTTTTTAAAACTTTAAACGCGTTTTTCTCAAACAGTCATGGGACTAGCGAAAAATCTACATATCGAACCGATTTAGCTGAAATTTTGACACAATATTCTACACACTAATAGCTCTCGTTGCTACCAGAATCACTTTTTTTTTAAAACAATTTTTAACAAAAAAAAAATCACGATTTTTGAAATTTGTTTTTTTACAGTCAGACATTTTGTTATTTACTAATAAAATTGTTTAAATCTGCTACCTACGAGAGCGAAATACCTGCAAAATTTCTTTTTGAATTTTGTGTTTCAGATAACTCAAACTTCCGAAATCGCCATGTCCAGTCACCTGCCTTTTTTTTAGATATCTACTTTGACAAAAACAGTCACAAAACATTGTAAAATAAACTAGAACAAATTTTTTTATACAATATAAGATGTCAATAAAAACATCTAAAGAATTGGAATGATTGCATTTTATTATCTTGTAAAAAAAATTACAGAAATAAACTTCAAATTTAGGCACACTCTAAAATTTTTTTTTCTAAACTTCCAATAAAGTATTGGAAGTAATTAATCAATATATGTTTTGAAATTTTTATATAAATGCATGTAAGAAATATTCAATGATGCGTGCCGAATATTGCGTGTCTTTAAAAAATTCTAAGACTACACTTGAAAAATTTGAATACTGAAAAAAAATCCAAAAGGGATTCGAATATTTCTTGTAAATTATTGAAATAATTCGATAGAAGACCTATGTATTGGAAAATTACGATTTTTTACAACGCATTTACATGAGACTACCCCCTTAATGTTGACTCCTTGCGCAAAAAAAGATTTCTGAAAATCAGAAGATATCTGATTGAATATGAGCAAGTGATATGCAAAAAAAATTAGAACATTTTTGCTGCTCCCCGTGCAGAAATAGCCCAACTGGTTTCCAAGTTCTGATCCGGGCCCGATCGGATTTTCCACATGTGTCCCGGGTCGGAACCACATCGGATTATGATAGACAAGATTATTTTGAAATTTTGTGTTGTGGTCGTGATATTGTAGTGACTGTATTGAAATTAAAATGCTAAAAGAAAAAAGTAGATGGCGAATTCGGAAGCACAGAATCGTTGGTGAGATTTCTTATACCCACATTATAGATCAAAGTAAGTTAATGCACTAGATTCATTATATAAATCCTAACATTGTAGGTTATCTTTTCTAGACGGTTTATTTTATTTTTAATGTACGTAATTTATCAAAAATATATCCATTTTGTTCTAAGACGTAAATATGGTAAATAATAATGAGAAGCATTGCATTACAATAAACATGAAGTAGCATGAATTGATAATTGTAGTGATAATAATACCGCAAATACCCGTGTGGAAATTTTGTCATGGCGCTAGCCAGGCCCCAACCAGGAAAAACCGGGCCCCAACTTGAGTGTCGAGGCAGGACCAAACCGCAAATGAAACGCCTAACCCGACCAAAGCCTACCTCATGGCCCAGTTTGGTCCCAACTTGGCACCGTTCATTTTTTTTTAAATGTCTTCATCTAATCCTTCTAGAATAATTTTTGAGATTTAAAAATGTAGTCCAAGTCATATATTTTGTATATATGAACTTTTTAAAAAACTCACTGTCAAATCAGTCAATTTTCAATGAAATAATCAGTGAAATTTGACTGATTTACAGTAACCTCTTTTTAGCTATTTGAATCATTCAAATTTCACTGATAATCAGTAGATTTTGACTGATTCAAATTTAGAGAGTGTATTTTGGACATTTTAATTAGCACGCACAGAAATTAAATGCATGCACTACCGAACATAATCATTAATGTCTTTGGCATAATTTAAAGAACCCGAGTTCAAGACTGGAGGCGATCTAAAAACACAAGCACAGCCAAAATAGGTGGCGCTGTAACCGCAACAACTATTAAACAAGGATCAAGGTTGGCTTCATGCCACATCCAAGACATTCTCCATGTTGTAGCCAAATAATAATTTTCCAAGTTGGGGACAAACTTGTAATAAGGCAAAAATTTGGCAATTTCTACACGGGTAGTTGTAGACGCTGAAGACGAAGATGAAGGAAGAGACGTTTCTGCCTTGCAAGCCGCTAATGAAGAGGAAATTCCAGTAGAAATGGATCCCGATGATTTTCAAAAATTTTTGGAGGAAAATGAAAATCCTATTGCTTTTGACGAAACTCCCAGCAACGCAGATTCAGGTATAGTCCAAGCAACAGGGAATTTGTTATGAAGGATTTATGACATTATTTATTTCAGAATACGGACTGCGCCATCAGAAGAAAGGTTGGTGATGGAGTAATTGTGTCATGTTTTGGCCAACGAAATATGATTTATAAATTTTTTATTAACATTTAAGACCAAAAAATCGCACTTTTTTTAGTTTTTTGTTTATATCATTAAAGGTAATTATCCAATCTTAATGACATCAATTAGAAAGTTGTAGATAATTGAATTGCGAACAAAATGAGCTGTCGCTTGATCTGATTGGATGATTAGAAGCGGGGAAAATTTGAAAAAATCGTAAGGTGTCCATTTTTTTATACATTTGAAGAGAATAAAGTCTGCTACTTTACAACCAAACCTCAACTTAAAAAGTTAAAAATTAACTGAGATATTAATTTGTTTAACAAAAGCTAAATTTACCGATTTTTCCAAATTTTCTCCGCTTCTAATTATCCAATCAGATCAAACGACAGCTCATTTTATTCGCAATTCAACTGTCTACAACTTTCCAATTGATGTCATTAAGATTGGATAATTACCTTTAATGTTGTAAACAAAAAACTAAAAAAAGTGCGATTTTTTGGTCTTAAATGTTAATAAAAAATTTATAAATCATATTTCGTTGTCCAAAACATGACACAACTACTCCATGACCAACTTTTCTTCTGATGGCGCAGTCCGTTTTCTGAAATAAATAATGTCATAACAAATTCCCTGTTGCTTGGACTAGTAATGAACTAGATTATTACTTGAAATATTTTTTTATTAATGGTAATTTGAAAAGAAAAGAAAATTATAATTTTTAGTGTAGAAAGTTATTGTGTTTCATTATTTTTTATATCGTATATTCAATTTCCCAAAGTGAATTTTTAGAAAAAAAATTATTAATAATGTAATTTATTTTTAGATTCAGAAGAATAGAATAGTTCTACAGATTGTGAAGATGGGTTTGAAGATTATATTGTTTGCATACTCTTGATTGTACTGTTGCATCACTAAACTGAATTTATGAAACAAATGTTTTGGAACCAACTATTTATTGTTATTAAACGAAAACCTTTTGAATTTTAAAGTGAAATGTTTGATAAAATTTCTGCTATTATATTGACCCAAAATTCATAGAGTTTTTTCATTTCTCATTATTTTGGCATAGGGTCAGATACTTTTTATTTTCTTCGATTAAAATTTTCACTATTAGATATAAAAATACTCAAAAAGAAAGCAAGGCAAACTTATCTCATAGCTTGAAATTCAAAATGGAGTAGTCTAGTATGCAGCATCACGAATTGAAAAAATATTTAGAGTTCACTGTCAATAAAAAACCGGACAACAAATAAACCGGAAAACATAAAAATTTTTGCACACGAACCGACCGCAATTTGAAAAAATTTTATTATTAAAGAACGATGCCAAATTGTTTATAAATGGCAAAACGCGAACAAGGTTTACATTTTTAAAAACTTTTCGTGAAGACTTTGTTACCGGAGTCTCTCACAGAATGATCTGAACTGTTTTCAAAACCGACTCGAGACATGTTACTATTTGTAAAAATACAAAATTAGAAGGGGCCAGATCGGGTAAGGCGTTTCATTACTGGTCTGGCGCTAGACAGATTACCCTATCGGGGCCACATTTTTCCTGATCGGGGCCCCATTGGCGCCCCACCAAAATTTCTGCACGGGTCTTGAGCATTTTCATGCTTAAATAACAGTAAGCCGTTTGGTCTGAATTTCAGTATGCTCCACGCAGAATTTTATGAAGTGATATGCTAAAAGCAAAAACGTATCAGCTAATTTCAAGCATCTTCTTTCACTGATATTTAGTATCTTCATGTTTCTATAAAACAGAATAGAATTTCCTTGTCGACAGCAATAGCCTACTAATTTACGGGATACCGTATACTTATTTTCAACAAATGAAATCTAGCAATGGACTTACTCGACTTTAGCAGAAGACTTTTTTAAATTTAGTACTTATTCGCTGATGTGTAGTAATTTCTGTACCGTTCAGTCGAATTGCTAAAATCTAGAGAGCGCTTTCTGATATTCAGAAATTCCTTTTTTCCGTGCTCTTTCCTTTTGATATAAATATGCAAAAGTTTACTACTGAAGACAAACTTTTATAAATGGAGGGGAATTAGGGTTTGCTAAAAATCTCATCCATGTGCTCTTCAGAAGACTCTTTTCTCAAAAGAAAACCTTTTGCACTGTCGATCCTTTCAATCACAGGCAGGCAGTTGGCTGTCGGGGTCAGAAAAATTCGTTGCGCTCTCGAACTACTGTTTGCGCAATTTCACGGCCACTTCTAAAAGATTGGGCAAATTGCCTCAATTTATTGGGGTGAGTGTGGGAAAGAGTCAGAAGTGATCCGTAAGAAGGGTGACACTTCCCTCATTAATTTTGTCTGAAATCGCACGCTCAATAATAATCTGGGTTAATGTTTTAAATGAATTATTAGAAAATTTAAGTAATCGACTAATGCATGAATGGATGATTCAAGAAATTATTGGTCTATAAATTTGTGCCGGAATAGCTTGTGAATAATTAAGATCTGCGCTGTGATTCAATCGTATATTAATGGCCAAAAATGTAAAAAAAGACTTTTAATGAAATTGAGTTTAAATAAACATGCAGATATAATCGAATGAACCGTCTACATATTTATAAAAATAGTATTATTGATTTGTAACAATCGTATCCCGATATGTAAAAATGAAAAAAGTCTTTTAAGTTATTCATAGCTTCATTAATACAGAAAACAGATATACCAAAAAATATTTAAATTGTCACACTTAATCTGCTAATTTCCATTTATTTTGACATTATATTAGATTGCATAATATAACATGGACATCCTTTTTTGAAATATGCTCCATTTTAGACTCTGCAAACATTGTTACTAGCCAATTAACTAGTACGCTGTTTCTGAAGCGTTCTTTTATTTTTACATAATTTAATTTTCCAGTTTTATGAGAAGAACGCGATATTTTTGTTCATTCAGAAATATATCCTGAACTGCAGTCATTCGAATAATTAATTCAACGCTATTAATCGAAAATTAACGTGGTTCAGTATAGAAATTAAATATCGACAAATCGAATTTACTTGTCTAAAAGTAAAACAATATTTTTGTTTTTTATCACACCGATATAGGTATATTGAAAAAGCAAATATTGATATTCTCTGAGATGCAATATTTTCCTTAAAATGAGTATGTAACCTTGAAATTGCTGTAGGAAAAACAAACTCGTAAAATTGAAATATTTCTTAACTGTTGTCTTTAAAGTGTAAGACAATTATCAGACATTAAACTGAGTTAGTTGAAGTTTGTAATTTTGATAAATTTAGTAATCTTTGAGTTAAATTCATTCTAGGCAATTAATATGTTATCACGTACAACACTGATGTGTTTACGTGATTTCACAAAAAATTAATACACCTAGATATCAATTTGTTGACTTATTACTGGAAAATATTCAATGATACGTATAATTTATGTAAAATTCAGCTTTCACTTTTTTTCAACGAATGTCCACATTTCATGATACCTTGAATCCTAAAATATACAAAATTGTAATACGAATTTAATTTTAAACAATTATTTACGATATATATTTTTTTCTTCTTAATTAAAAAAAAATATTATTGAAAGTTAAAAATACCATTTTATTATTAAAATATGCGAAATACAAAAAAACGTCAGGATACAAAATTGCTTGCTCAAATAAGGTCTGCAAATTTTCATTTACACGTTTTGTGATAAGATGTATATTTTTCGTTGTAATTGGAAAAAGAACTTAATTTTAAAAAATACAATTAGAAATCAAAAGTCCTATATTATTTTTTAAATCACGAGTCCCCGTTCCTTTTTTTACAGGTTGTTATGAATATCGAGTGCAAAGCGCGAGTGTCGTGATAGGAATGTATTCCACAAAGTTGAAGTAACTTTGGGAAAAGTTAAATCACATCAACACTATTATTAAATTAGCTTGAGTTATAGTAATAATTAATAAACAATAAACTTGAGAGCCCGTGAAAGGTACAAAACCGAGTGCGACAACCGAATTGCGCACCTCGATGAAAGCCGGGCAAATTTTGTTTGTTTAAGATTATAGATCAATCGCATCAAGTGACTAAATTATACATTAATTCGATCATGTAACAAATTCATTATTTAATCATTAAATTAATCATTCATTAATTATTCATGTAACTTTTTTAACTCACGAAATATATTTCTGAAAATTTGGGAAACATAACAAAACATTTGTTAACTTCTTTTGAGTACAAATTTTGAATAAATTGGAAAATTTATCTACATTTACACTTAAATGTGAAAATTTTTACAAATTTATCACTCAAACAAATTTAACAGGCGTTCGTAATCGTCTTCCCTTGTATTTTCCAAATTTCCAACAAGATATTTCTCAAAATAAAAAAGTTATCTCACATGGACTTTCACAGGAATTTGGGCACGTGGTCTCTTTGATCCCTGGCTTTAAGGTCCAGAATTCTTAGATACATGTATCGAAATATACAGTAACTTGTAATAAAAGTTTCTCAAATTTATCTTAATTTCACGTAAATGCAACTGTATAAAGTTTCAGTTACATTCTTCGGAAATTTCCAAGAGAAATTTTTTACACACTGAAAAAACACTATAACTGAGAGAACTATATTTTGGTCCTCAGAACTATACGAGTATAGGTGAGACTGCTATACTGGTATTCATAAACGTCATATTGCTCCGTGAAGGATACAAGTTCATTGATATGACAATACGATGTATAGCGATCGTAACCAAAATATTATGCCTGTTATAACAATGCATGCGATAGAGGTGTCGCATGTTCTGTAATCCAGAGCTTTAATTATAAATAATAGGAAATGAAAAAATGATGGTCAAATTATTGTAACTATGTTATAGTACTTACCTTCGAAAGCTTCGATATATTTTCTTCATCCCCAATCAGTCAATTTTTTCTTCACCCACACATCCATCGCTGTTGTGAATTTTCGCCTGTGACAAAACAATACGCGATACGTAAAAATGATCTTTCAAACAAACAAAAAATGCTCCAAACAAATCTACAAACGCTTCGCAAAAACGCCTCGAACAAATGACACTTCTTTCTCATTTCGAGGTTAGAGTCGCGTGCATGCGAAGCAATGTATAGGTCGCGCGGCAAACCAGTATAGTTGTCTCACCTATACCGCATGGGACGAGACACTACACTGAGAGAAATCGGCTTTGGTTCCTGTGCACATAGCACATAAATTTTTTGTACAGTAGTTGCCTTGACCGAAAAAGTTGAGAGAAGCTACTACTTTTATAGTTATCATGACAGTAATTTGGACTTTTTTGGGTATTCGGTTGTTGTGACCAAAGTTGATGATTAGAATGAGCTTTATACGTACCCCAACGGTTAGTACACGTACATTTTATTTATGTGTTATGTGTCTTTATGCAGCCTAAGTTGAATCCTGCCAATTCTCGTTCTCGATTCCTGGACTATATTTCACCGTGCCAAGCATTATCAGGTAAATAATTCTATTATAAATATAGTTTGACAATTCTTTCTAAATGATAAACGATTTTGTTCGGGGACAATGCAATGCGTTCCAATGTTGCTGTCTCGTCGTATTTTGTCAAAACTATAGTCAGTCAAAAAAAGTTTATGGTGATGAAAAAAGTGACAATTTTTTAACTTAATCGACGAAAGTTATCATAAATATCATTATACCGGATTATTTTTCTTAGATCTTTTCGGTGAAACTTTACTTTTTCTAATCAAATTGAATTCGTATTTTGATAACTAAGAGAAACATACCTATAACCTCAAAAATAATTTTGGCTGGGTATTTACTGTCCGTAGACTTAGTCATTTTAACTAAACTCTATGCGCGGCTTTACGATGGACTTTGGTTCCTATAACCGCAGCGCTATGGTATTTCAAGTACCAGAATCGTAGTCCCCTTAACGTTCCTTGCAGTTGGAATAAACACTTTTCCAATGTATGACAGCCACTACCATGATTGTCATGAGAACTTTAAAATTTTTGTAAAGACGATTTTAACAAAAAAACTTTGGTCAGTGAAACCTAAAATTTCTCTCTGTGTATATACCGGTATAGGTCGAACAGCTATACTTCTATAGTTGCACGAACGAAATTATAATGGTACGATGGCAAAATACGCATTTCGGTGCGATACGCATTCAGTTTATAGCTACAATACCAATATCGTATAGTCACGACAGGTATTTTGCTGAACTCAAATTCTGTATAGTTTTCTCAGCTATACTGTTTTTTCCGTGCAATCTCGTACAATAAACTCATAAGAATTTATGGTATATACATTGTAAAAAATATTGGTAAATTTTCTTACTATGTATTACTATTACACTGAGAAAAAAGATTTGATTGAATCAAAAAAAATCTGCCCGCTTAGCGGGCACATTCTCATCGCGCGCATCTCGCTTCGCTCGCAAGTTTGACCGCGCCTAGGGCGCGCGATTTGATCATCGCGCTTTGCGCTCCGTTCTTTCTAGACCTCGCGCTTCGCGCTCGGTCTTGTGCTCTTCGCATACATTTAAGTTTAGTTATTATAATTTGATACTGAAGCTCAAACCAATTTTATAATAATATTACAGATGCACTGAGAGAAAAAATAATGTCACCGCAACAAAATAGTTTTGTTAAACAGATTTTGTTGTCAATACTAAAATTTGGTTGGCATTACAAAAAGAATGGTTAATGTTACCAAAAAATATATTTGGTTTGAACAAATAATTTGATTGAATGCCTTGGTTAAACCACCTAAATAATTTGGTTGTCCCGACAAAATGTATTACCACTCATGTGTATTGTTTTGTTTATATCAGTATTTCGTTCGCGTCGCACGCAACCGGCACATCATCCTATCTTTCCTCTTCATAAAATATGTTATGAGAGTTAAACTAGGGCGTAAGGTGGCGCTAGTATTAATTATGTTCTGCTAGACCACATAATGCATAGAAAAAATACGAAAAAGTGGCAAATTAATCTCTAAACAAACCATGTTACAGAGTAAAAATTATTTTAAACTAGTAGTTAAACTGTTTTCATATTATTGTCTTATTTTCCATGTGTTACGTGCTTTGACAGTGCAAAGTTACTATTAGCGACACCTGAACTCTGGTGACATATTTCATTTCCTCGATACACAGGTCTGGTCACGCGGCTCTTTTGTTTGATTCGATGTAGCAAACTTTACCGAGAAACCACATGTCTTCATTTTCGCCGTTCACCGAAATTTAATTTAATCGAATTCGCGACTTCATATTTATTGATGTCTGACTTAAAAGTGCAGCAACTCTTGGAGGAATGGGGCTTACCAGGCCTGATAAATACCTTCAAAGGTAAATCTAACCCTAATCTAACCCTAATAGTGCATTTAATCAAAAATATTCATTTATCATTTTTCACTTTTATTTTGGGATTAAAATCAATTTGGCAAAGTCTTGCAAAGTGATTGTTAAAAATCTTACCAGAAAGTGTTCAGAAAATTTTAACAATGTAAATAATGATACATGTAGTTGACTTTTTTTCTACTTTTATGATTTCTAGATTCGAATAACCTCGGAAATTCATATTTCTCTTTCCGTGCACAGAAATATGTTTTATCTGTGCAAAAAATATTGCTAATTTAACAAAATTATGGATTTCCTTCAACAAAACGATTTTGTTCTACTAAAAAAAGTATGCTCTCCTAACAAAATAATTTTTTTCTTGGAACAAAATAATTTTGTTGAATCAACAACAAGTTTTGTCATACTAACAAAACACTTTTGTTATCACTACGAAATTATTTGGTTGAGTGAAACTAAAAATTCAACAAAAAAATTTGGTTGGTCCAACAAAACATTTTGTCCGCTGTATATCAAACAAATTATTTTGTTGCGACAACCAAATTTTTGTTGGCACTACCAAACTGTTTTCTCAGTGTGATGTGAATTACACATTTTCTCAAAGTCACTAAATTTCTTTTTGAATTTAAGTGAAACAGGAAATTCAATTTACTTAAGGCTCTATCAGCCTTAAGGAACACATTCTCATCATGGCGCTCGCGCTTCGCGCTCGATTTTCTGTATACACTCGAGATTCCCTGTAACGTAAAGCTCGAGCATCGGAAACCTCTCTGTAACAAACGCCAGAGGGATCCCCTCCATATCCTACTTGTTGCTAAGCGCTGTTATGCGCATTATATAATGCGCGCAGTCTGCCTGTCAGTGAAGCTATGTGAATAATATATTTACATAGTTAAAACGGTATAAAAAAGATTTCTGTGAGTATTGAAGATGGAATTAACTTATTTGACGGTATGTACTCAAAATACTAAAAATATAATAATATAATAATAAAAATATTTATGCTTATATCAGGTGTATTTTTTAATATTTTCAGAAAAAAAAAATTAGACTATCAAGTAATTTTTCAATAATTGACAAATAATTTTCTCATTAATTTGTGATAAAAGCCATCAAACTCATTGATTACTTTTTCAAATTCGAGCGCGCTTCATTCCGTAGTAGTGGGGGAAGAGGGGTCGATCGTCTGCACGTTATAGGTAGGCGTGACGCGCTTGTTACAGAGAGGTTTTGTTACAGGGAATTCCGTTATAGGGAATCTCGAGTGTACATTTCAGTAAGTTTATAATAAATTACATGATTAAATTAATTTTTTTTCTTCCAAATCTCTCAAAAAGAAAAAACAATCGTAAACTTTATTTAAGGACACGATTTTGCAGAACAACGCTTATTTCGTATCTCACATATTTTGGTGAAAAAAATCGAATTTATTTAATATTAAAAATCAAAACAAAATATACATCCCGTCCCGAAATGTCTTAATGAGAATTTGTAGACCTCATTTAGGCAAACAATTTTCCATCTAAACGTTTTTTTTGTATCTCACATATTTTGTCTAAAAAAAGGAATTTTTGACTTTTAATCGTATTTTTTGAAATTGAAACGAAAAATATATGTTTTATCAGAAACTGTGTGAGACAAAATTTGTAGATCTTTTTGAAACGAACAACTTTGTATTCTGGCGTTTTTTTCGTATTTCGAATATTATTGTTAAAAAATTGAATTTTGGATTTTCAATAGTTTTTTTTTAATTAAAAAGAAAAATATGCATCTTATGAAAAAATGTTACAATTCAAACTTGTAGAACTTTATGTAGAAAATAATATTGTATCATAATGTTTTTTCATATCTCGTAGAATTTAACTGGAAAATGGAATTTTGATATTGACTTTTTTCGAATTTGAATATGCTGTAACATTTATAATTTTGATTTAATAAAAAAATGTTATCAGGATAAATTGTAGAGATTTATGAGCACTATCAAAAACCAGTATTGGAATTTTTGATTTTTTCAAAAAGTTATTTTCAAAAACACAAAAGTAGTGCTCAATCCCTCAATTTTGATTGGATGTGGCTGGTTAACGAACTTGTCCTTACTTTTTCGGCTCCGATAAAGTGTACCAAAGCTCAATTCAATCTGATAATTCTATCGAGAGTTATGCCGCACACGACCTACTATAGACAGACAAACAGACAGACACTTTCCTAAAAACCCTTTTTTCTGACTCAGGGGGTCTCAAAACGTAAAGATTTGATGATAATTTCGAGTCATTTTTCACATAAAACCAATACCTTCTCATCCATGATGAGAATGTAAAAATAATTTGTCCGAACGACTTTCTTTGATTTAAAGAAATGATTTGTTTAAATGAAATAAAATTTGTTTCATTCAAACAAAATATCTTTGTATCAAATAAATATTTGTTTGAAACAAATTAATTTTTCTTCAAAACAAAGAAATTAATGCATTGATATATGGTCAAAAATATAATTTGTTTGATTTAAGGCAGAAATTTATTTGATTCGAACAAATATTTAATTGGTCCAAAGATATTTTGTTTGAATCAAAAAAATTTTGTTTCATTTAAACAAATCATTTCTTTAAATCAAAGAAAGTCGTTCAAACAAATCATTTTCTTTGATTCAATCAAATCATTTTTCTCAGTGTAGTGGCATGTGCTAAAATTAGTGAAAAAAGTACAAAAACAATTTTATTTATTTTGCATCATAGGTAGATTATTTTCAATCTCAAACCTCCGATACTGAAATCGAGGCATTTGAATTTTACTAAAAAGTTTGCAACGTCTAGAGTTTCCTTTTTACATTCTCATCATGGATGAGAAGGTATTGGTTTTATGTGAAAAATGACTTTCGAAAATTTCATCAAATCTTTTCGTTTTGAGACCCCCTGAGTCCGAAAAAAGGGTTTTTACGAAAGTGTCTGTCTGTCTGTCTGTCTGTAGGTCGTGTGCGGCATAACTCTCGATAGAATTATCAGATTGAATTGAGCTTTGGTACACTTTATCGGAGCCGAAAAAGTAAGGACAAGTTCGTTAACCAGCCACATCCAATCAAAATTGAGGGATGGAGCACTACTTTTGTGTTTTTGAAAATAATTTTTTGAAAAATTCAAATATTTTAATACTGGTTTTAGATAGTGCTCATAAATCTCTAAAAATTATCTTGATAACGTTTTTTGATTTAATCAAAATTATAAATGTTACAGCATATTCAAATTCGAAAAAAGTCAATATCAAAATTCCATTTTCCAGTTAAATTATACGAGATACGAAAAAACGTTATGATACAATATTATTGAATAAATAAAGACCTACAAATTTAAATTGTAACATTTTTTCATAAGATGCATATTTTTTTTTTAATTCAAAAATAATCTATTGAAAATCTAAAATTCAATTTTTTAACAATAATATGTGAAATACGAAAAAAACGTAAGAATACAAAGTTGTTCGTTTCAAAAAGATCTACAAGTTTTGTCTTACACAGTTTATGAAAAAACATATATTTTTCGTTTCAATTCCAAAAAATACGATTAAAATTCAATAATTCCATTTCTTAGACAAAATATATGAGATACATAAAAAAAAGTTCAAATGAAAAATTATTTCCCTAAATGAGGTCTACAAATTCTTATTAAGAAATTTCTCGACAGGATGTATATTTTATTTTTTGATTTTTAATATTAAAAAAATTCGATTTTTTTCACCAAAATATGTGAGATACGAAATAAGCGTTGTTCTGCAGAATCGTTTCCTTAAGGTAGTACGATCACAAAAATTAGACCTCAGACAAAAATAGATAATTTTGCTTTCAAGAATAGCAACATTATTATTGAAGGGCCAATTTGAATGAGAAAAGATTATTTTTCATGAAAAAAATTTGAAATACTGAAAAATAATGTTATTAATAAATTTTATTTTTGCCCAAACTTATTTTCTTATCGCTTCGAGTCAAATTTTTGAAAATGATGCGATTCTAATAAATTATGGTTCATTTTTTTACAAAAAAGATTCTCTACAACTTGACCGTTTCCTATTTTTGAAATTGAATTAATTATTATCAAATACAGCAATTTGTTTATAAAAATTTTGTTTTGAAAAATTGTTTTTTTATAATTTCAGCCATTAAAGAATTCATTTTCAAAAATCGGAAACAGTCAAGTTGTAGAGAATCTTTTTCCTAAAAAAATGAATCGTGATTTATTATAATCGCATCATTTTTAAAAATTTGGCTCGAAGCGATAAGAAAATAAGTTTGGGCAAAAATGAAATTTATTAATAAAATTATTTTTCTGTATTTCAAATTTTTTTCATGCAAATTAATCTTTTCTCTTCCAAAATAGCGCTTCAATAATAATATTGCTATTCTTGAAAGCGAAATTATCTATTTTTTCCTGAGGTCTAATTTTCGTGATCGTACTACCTTAAATAAACTCTACGATTATTTTTTCTTTTTGAGAGATTTGGAAGAAACTAAATTATTTTAATCATGTAATTTATTAAAAAGTTACTGAAATGTATACAGAAAATCGAGCGCGAAGCGCGAGTGTCATGATGAGAATGTGTTCCTTAAGGCCGATAGAGCCTTAAGTAAATTGAATTTCCTGTTTCACTTAAACTGAAAAAGAAATTTTAGTGAATTTGAGAAAATGAGTAATTCACATCATCTTTAATATTATAAAATTGGTTTGAGCTTCAGTATTAAATTATAAGAAATAAACTTAAATGTATGCGAAGAGCACAAGACCGAGCGCGAAGCGCGAGGTCCAGAAAGATCGGAGCGCGATCTATTATCTTACATATTATATTACACGGAAAAAAATGAAATGTCTGCTACTGCTAACTGCAGTTAGCTGTCGACTAGTTAATTATGATTGATAAAAAGTTTGCTGAGAGAGTTAACAGTTTGCTGGGACATTTAAAAAATGTTAGCTGCAATCGAGGTTGAAAATTTGCATTGGACTCCTTAGCGTATTAAGAGTTGTAGCTAATCATTTGGTTGTTGCTGCTAAAACAGTTTACTCTCCTAGAAAATCTCAAAATTCGTACTTGTAGCTTTTAAAATTTTGCGCTTATATGTAAGAAGTTAGCAGCGGTTGCTAACGGCTGCTTAGACATCCTGCGTTTTCTGTGCTGCTCATGCGCACAAAGCGCGACTAGTCAGATATTGTGCTGTAAATGGTAAGTTGTACACCTGTCGCGTTGTTTTAAATTTAATTTATAAATAATTCGACGATTCGCGTTAATTTATAATGCAAATGACTGATTTGTAACTGATCTCTGAAGATTGTATTGTAGGTTTTGTAATAGGTTCTTTATTGTGCTATTTATTATCTTCTTACTGAGGTTATCTGAATTCTGAGTGTTGTATACTTGTACAATTGAGATGCCGGAGATGCCTCGCGTCTGAAGTATGAGCGACGTTCAGAAGCCTCCCCGTTCTTAAGCGAAGAATTTTTGAAAACATTATATTGGACTGGCAAGTAAGTCGCTACTGTTCCCGGTAATGTTTCTACTTGTAGCTATAAGTTTGGTTATCAAAGCAGCTCACGTTTTATTCTTATTCTTGAAAAATTATGCTGTGATTGAGGTTAGAACTGAATCAGTTCTTTTTCGTTTTTAATTTTGCAGGTTACGATATGTCGCAAGAAATTAGTTGTTTTGATATAACTTGCCAGCAGACTTTTGTGAAAATCAATGATTTTGAGTGCTACCTCTATTTGCAGCAATTGCTAATAAAATTAACTAGTACTTCAAACGCTGTTAGAACAGGAAGATAACACGACCGATAGGCTACTGCTCACAATCGTTGTTACCACCCGGGACGAAAAAGAAGAATCTCTCCTCAGTCTCTCGCATCTCCCCAGTCTCTTTTCGAGTCTCTCTCCGCGCAACCAGGTAGACTCCACAGAGACTGGCGTGTCTTTACTACACGCAGAAAAAAGAAAGGCAAAATTTACTAACCAGGAACAGTAAATGATTTTAAGTAAGTGTAACAGTAAAAACTGTTAACATAGCTGAAAAGAAATGTTGGAATTACTGAGCGTTTCGTAAATCTCATAGTAAAATCAAAATAAATCTAACTCTGTCACTTGTCAGTTAAAAATACCTTTATCATATGTATTAAATACAGGATGATAAGTACCATTCACTGAAACTGAATTACAATACTAGTATAGTACACATTAATGAAAGATCAGTAGGTTTTACCGATCTGGATGTTTTGCTTAACTCGCGCACATCTAACGAAAACATAACCTTCATGTGTAAATCACGTGTGCCGGCAGCGCTGGGTGTAAACAAAGGAATTTCCAACTGCAGTGAGAAAACGGATCATAAAACCTGGATGTTAAAAGTAAGGATAGTATTCAGTAAAATCAAAACATTCATTCTCGGTTTTCATATAATTCGTTTCAGAATGTCGTCCGAGTGCTTCCGACGTTATCCGAATAGCTTCGTAGACTCGAACCCAAGTCTGGCCAACTCAGTAGTGGCTTATAAGCGACATTTATTTCGGAATATGGCAAGCGAGAATAGCCGAGAGGCTTTAGGCGTTAGGAATGCGTTTAGTTAATGTAGATATAGGTAGAGTTAGAGGGTTCGAACCCAAAAGCGATTTTGAAATTTAATTTCAAGCGTATGCGATCATAAATAGTGTAGTATTGTGTACTTAAATATGTGAACATAAATGAGGTATATGATAACAATATTTGTGTATGTGTTCCCACTGAAACCTTCCCCTCTTCTGAGTGCCAAAGCTCTCCCCTCTATCTTTCTTTTGTTTTGCACGCGTTAAATCTGTTATGTTTCAGTTTATAATCCAAGATATTATCCGATACTATCTTTTTTTTAACATCTACAGAATATGGTTTTAATAATTTTATATTTATTATTTATTAACTTTTCTCAGTGTGCAAAGAAAGTAGCCAAAACAAAAGAACTGTGTTATCCGAAACGAATATGCTACTTTCACAAAGAAAAATCGGTAAAGCTACTGTCTTATTAGTAATTCTGACATTCGAAAAACGTAAAGAGCACTAACATTTCGGTAAACTATACCGTTACAGTAAGTTACATTCTCTTACACGCTATGGAAATGTAACAGAATAATAAGCATTTGTAGCATTTAGAAACAGTGTAGGACAGCAATTGGCTCGGTGAAATTTACTGATCCGCAAGTCAGTACCACTTATGTATTCGTATTTGTAACTACCAAATCTGATAACAGTTACTTGTTCAGCCTAGTAACATTCAGTTAACTGGCCAGTTGTCCATATAAGTACTTGGAAATTAAGTAAAATTTACTGGATTTTCAGTATATTATACGGAACTTTTTTCTGCGTGTAGGTCTCTGAAAGCAATACTCAAGTCTCGGGTAGAGAGACTGAGTATCTGTGCGAGAGATTCTTAGGAGACTACCAAGTCTTTCGTAAATCTCGGAATCAGAATCTTTAATCTCTCTATGCTTACACGGCGAAAATTTATTTTAAGAAATAAAATACTTCTTCCAGAATTCACTATCTAAACGATTGTTTACATTCTATACTTACATATAGACGACCAGGATGTCGACTCAGTTTGGGTACAGGGTGATATAAGGTTGAAGGTCTTAAGTATATTAATTCTATACGCTTACATAAACCTAACTAATACAAGTTAATAATAACGCCGCAATGTATAAGATATATCGCTCGCTTCTCGCTGACAAGTAAAATTCGAACTCTCCTTATATACTAACTAGGAGCATGTATCACCACTTGTGAGAGAATATTAGTGCCGGCCTCAAAATTCCCCTGCCCTAAAATCTGCCACTGAAGGATCAAGAAATTTTGAGGGCCCCAAGATAATGAAATAAAAATTTACATGTGAAGTAAGATTTTGTCTAGTATTAACTGAAACAAATAATTGAGTAGCAAAATAGATTTTTTTTAATTATTTATATTTTCAGGATCAACTAATTTATTTTTATTTTATTTCCGTATATCGATTAGTTGAAAAATTTTCATGCATAGTAAAAATATGAATGAAAATCTACTTTCATTTGATCAGTCAAGTTCAATCATCAATAATATAAATAATATAACTTTTCTCAAGCAATATCTAATTTATTTAAAATAATATCAATGAAAGTAACAAATTTTTCTATAATATATGAAAAATTGAAATTTGTTTACAATTTTTCATAATAATTTTTGTTGGGACATTAAGCATTTTATTATTTCATACTAAAGTTACAGTGAAAACTATTATGATTTTCAGGCGTCAATTAAATGTAATATTCATTTTTTATTCACAGTTAAAAAATAATTATTAATTCACGTTTTGTAAATAAATTTACAACATAATAAAAGTTTTTAAATAAATTATATTAGATAAATGAATTAATGTTACGAAAATAAATTTTTGGGAAAGGAATAGACTAAAGAATATGAAAAATTAAAAACACAGTGTATTGCTTTTATTAATTTAAACTTACATCCAATTTTTTTGTATATAATAATGTCCATCGCGCAATTTGTGAGCCGTGGTAAGCGTAGCTTCAGTAATATTTTTAGATTTTCAGATTCTGTGCAAAAATATAAAAATTCATATATTGGAAAATATGAAAAAAAATTCATCTGGGCCAAATTATTATAGTGAATTATTTTTAAGGTTTAGTTTTGAGTAATGAACAACTGTACAAAATTTGTAATTATAAAACTAATTTTTTTGCAAATTACAATTTCTTGGAAATGTTGAAAAAACATGTTTTCAGGATTTTCGTAAAAAAAAATTGATCATATTGTGTTGCCATTCCTTCAGCTTAAGCCAAAGAAGCATGCCTTTATGTTATTTTCATGAAAGAAAATTCAATTCGCGAATCTAAATACCTGAAGATTGCTTAAATGACAAAATTTTCAATGTGATCAACTTTTTTTTTTAAATATTTTTTCAAACAAATTCAAAAAACAGCTGTTTACGACACTTAAATAAACTTGTAACTTGCACAAACATTAGTTTTTTCATTCCTAATTTTCTATTGTCGTTCACTACTCAAAACTGTACTTAATAAAAATTTGCCATAATAATTGGGCCCAGATGAAATTTTTTTCAAATTTTTACACAGAACAAAAGATATCCGATCGAACTAAAACTTTGAGGGCTTACTACTGTATTATTTTCTATTATTGTTTATAAAGAGGAGGAGGCAGTAGGAATGAATTTATTTGATATAATTATCGTTAGTACTTGTAATGATAGAATATGAAACATTTCTTTTCTAAATGCATTATATAATGGATCAAGTTTTTCAATCTTGGAGACTAAAATCTCTGAGACAGAGATTCAAGTCTCCGCGAGACTGAGTTTCAAAAAGAAAGACTGGATCACTTTTTATTGATCTCTGGCCGGTAGATCACCGAGACCATGAAAGACTGTTGGGCTCACGAGAGAGACTGATGGAGACTATCAGAGACTCATATAGAGACTGGGGAGACGCGAGAGACCGAGAAGAAATTCTTCTTTTTCGTCCCGGGCAGTGCTAACGTAAATTAGCTGGCATCGCTAAAGTACTGTAGCGAATAGACGTTAGTAATAGCAGCTAAGACATTCGCTGTCCGTATATCAAGTAACTTTCTTAGCTGTGGTAGCGAATATTTAGCTAATGCAGCTAATTATTTTTTTCCGTATATTATGTATTTCCTAAATCCTTAGGAAGCATAGATTTTCTTACAGAAAATGGAAATATTTCATAGATTTGCGGAAAATTGACCGAATTTTCGAACTTATTTCCAAACTATTAGGAAATATATTAAAAAGGTGAGAACATTTCACAAATCTCCTAAGTTGTAGGAAATTCCTCCCATGAAAAGCGGAAATTATTCCACAAAAACGGAAATTTGTTCACTTTTTTTGGATCTTTTTCCACTTAAATTATGAAATAAATATATATTTCCTAATACACTGGATATTTATTCGACCAAACAGTAGGAACTATTTCCAGTTCAATGTCGGAAATAATTCCGACTATATCTTTGGAAAAATTTACGACCCATTTGTATTTTAAGCTGTCCGACTATTTTCGGAAAAATTTCCGATAAATTTTTTTACAGTGTATATATAGTGCATCAAGTCACATAACTAGTTTTACTCTAAGATTAATCGATTCCCGTCTTTAATCAGATCGGCAAAGAAATCGGCAATGTTCCTCGAGAATCGTCGTATGGTATAATCATTACTGTCTTCCCCATCCTAATTGAGTTGAGGCAAGTAAAGTCGCACTAGTTTGCCATGTTTGAAAGAACCAGGGGTTGGGAATGAGAAGTGAGAAATCGTGAAGGGTAGAACGACTCTAAACGACTAAAAGAGAAAAGAGTAAAGGAAATTAGAAAATAGGGAGAGAAAGAGAGATGTAATTTGAAAAGATACATAGGGATCTGGGCATGTTGTCTCTGAAAAAAAAAGACGGAGTAAAGGAGATGAAAATGAGTGGTCGGAACACAGGGGTGGGATAAAGTGAGTTTTCTTCCACTTTAGTGTGGGTGACCTCGGGGTGTAATTGCTCTGATGGGCGGATCAGAGCAGAGCTTCATGCCAATGGGCGTGGTTCGCTGATTACACCGCGACGATCCTGATATCTTCGCTATATGCAACACTATCGTCTAGAAAGAACGCACACTGATCACATGCAGGATACTATCATCAATATATTTTTTCTAATATCCTAGTATAATGAATGAGCGCAAATATAAAGTTTGCTATATCTTTAAAAAGATGGCAAAATATGTGCTTATACTTATACATATTTTCACTACTGTCACAATATTGGCAACTAAATTTAAATACTGGTGGAACACATGCATAGAGAAAAATGGAAATAAGGATTGATGACTGAAATTTCTCTAAAAAAGTGTTAAGTTTTGTTTTTTTACAACTCATTTCCCAAGAGACTGTAGAGAATGTGATGTCACTTGATTGGGGAATAAGATAGAAAGAACGAAACGTAAATTTTTTTTACAGAAATTTGATTAATTTGTCCCGATTTTCTTATCTCTATTTTTATCCGCGTGACTGCAGATATTATGCCTGATCTGACAAGAGAATTTGAAAAATTCTGCGCTAGTATTGCAAATAGCTTTTAAAACTAAAATTTATTGACTGCAAATATTGAGCCGATTTTGATAAACATATTTGTCAACGGCTTAATAATTATTAAAGTTCCTCAAGAAAAGAACAAAAAATATTTTTTCTCGGGACTAAATATGTGTAAAGTGATATGTAAATTTGGAGATATTCCATGTGCACTTGCAGCATCCAATTTAATTATCTCCAAAATTTACCATTTTTACAGTGTTCAACATGATGCTGCGCAATTTGCAAAGTTTTTCAACTCAGCTTATTTGCAAAAATTACTGTATACCACAAAAAAGTGTTAATGTTTTCCAAACTCTACTTTATACCAAAGAAACTTCTACTTATAATCCGGTAACAGTCCTCAAGACAAAATTCTCAAAATTGATAAGTGCTCGGATCGTTAAGATTTATAAATTTCACATTTTATATAAAAAAAAATTTTTTCTGGCCGGTTCGTTTTATCGGGTTGTTTATATAAAGTGAATTTTTTATATGTTTTCAATACGTGTTGTGCATACCGAACTACTTCATTTTGAATTGCAAGCTATGAGATAAGTTTTTGATTTTTATGCCTTTCCTCATTTTGATAATCTTCTATATTGTGATATTTTAATGAAATTTTCAACTGATTTTATAATTAATGGCACTGAAGAGGGCCCCCATATGTGGCTGAAACGTTTGCCTTACTTTTTACGTTTTTTTTTATATCTGCCTTTGATAACAATGTTAATGTGAAAATAAAAAGAGTCTGACCCTATGCCAAAATAAAAAAATGAATAAAAATTCTATGAATTATGGGTCAATATACTTGTAAAAGCAGACATGTTCTAAAACATGTCACATCATATTTTGTGCATAAAGTTTCAGAAAATAGCTATTTAGCTATAGAATATGTGGTTAACATTTCATAAGGATCGGATCAAAGGTTTCGGAGAAATCACCTACACCGTATGAAAAAACTTTGTTTCGAAAAAAACGCTTTCAAGTTTTTTTATAGTGAAAAATCATGAAAAAACCTTACCTAAAGTTAATCTGTGATGCCTGCACCGTATAAAGTACCACCTCAACGTGAACATATATTCTTATGAGATTTTACCAATAGAAACATTTGCCTTTCTTATGTTTTTTTCTCGAATGTACGCTTTTGATAAAAAAAAATTAAGAAAACAAAAAACTAACCCCAATGCTAAAACAAAAAATTAACTACACTCGAGATTCCCTATAACGAGATTGCCTGTAACAAGGCCTCCCTTTTACGAGCGCGTCACGTTTCCCCATAACGAGCAGACGATCAACCCCCCTTCCCCCACTACTACGGTATGAAGCGCGTTCGAATTTGAAACAGTAATCAATGAGTTTGATGGATTTTATCACAAATTAATGAGAAAATAATTGGCCAATTATTGAGAAATTACTTAATTGTGTAATTTTACAGTATTTGAAATGAAAAATTTAATATTTAATTTTTCCAATCTGGAGTTTTCAATATTTTGGAGTAAAGTCCGTTATCGAACATTAAAATTGCATAAGTTTTTTTGGAAATTTTGATATTTCACCCATTACTGTAGATAAGTAAAATTCGCCCTTTTTAAACAATATGTATGAAAATTTTATATAATTACAATTAATCAGTATGTATAATTTTGCGCAGTTTATTATTGTAATCAATACTACATGTGTAATACTATGTTTCGAAACGCATTTTTTATAAATGAAAACCAACAGCAACAGTTTAACATTTATATTCAAAAATACGCCTGATAAGCATAAATATTTTTATTATTATATTATTATATTTTTAGTATTTTGAGTACATACCGTCAAATAAGTCAATTCCATGTTGAATACTGCACGCATCATATAATGTGCATAACAGCGCATAGCAACAAGTAGGATATGGAGGGGATCCCTCTCGCGCTCGATGCAGAGAGGTCTCCAATGCTCGAGCTTCTCGTTATAGGGAATCTCGAGTGTAATTTTTTATTTTCAGGTCTTGTTTTCAAACAAGTCATGATAAAATGTTATAAATAGCACATACACATACTTTCACTATATATATTGAATTCTCACTCTTCCGAAAATTTTCAGAACTGATGAACTTTATTTTTGAATGTGATGCTTGAGTACGAATATGATGCGTAGTACGTAGTACGAAACTACGAAACTAAAACTCATTTTTTCAAATAATCAATTCACTTATTCTAAACACATTACAATAAAAAAACGTTACTAATAAAAAAGTGTTTTGATTATTTTGATTACCAAATTTATATATTTAGATTTGAGACTTTGAGAAAAAGTATCAATATACAATTATATGGAAAAAAGATGTGCGCTTTCTATAAGTTCAGACCCACCTTTTCGAAGTAACTTTTCCGAAGAGTGAAGATAGAAGCCTGCTTTGCAGTTTTTCAGTTTATTTGACATTTAAATGCTGGCACGCTTTCGCAACGTTTCTTTAACTTCCGTGACAATTTGGGACAATTCGTTCTACTGTCCGCCTCAGGGTATCCTATAGTGCTATTGGTCCACGCCCCGCTGACTGGACTGTTTTTTATTACCAGCAAACTGATCGAACCGAAGAAGAGTTGTCCAACTTGGTTGCTACGGGAACTCTCTGAATAGTCAGGGACAAAAATTTCACCCCCGTTAAAAACAGGGATCAAGTGGGTGGAGATTCGTGGACAGCCGCTTGAGTCAGCTTCCCTTCGGGCTTTCCAAAATTGACCACAGATTTAACTTGGGGTAAATATTTTACCTGATGAGACGCAATTCATGTGCGAGGTAAATATGTATCATCTCATTTTGCTTCTATACACTGTAAAAAAAAGTGGTTGAAAATTACAAGTCAGTTTGTAATCGTTTTACTATGATTAATGGGTTAATTTTACAAGTTTTTGGTAAACTTGTAGCCATTAACTGTGGAATTTAACAATAGTTATATTAATTTTACCCTAAAACTGTAAAATTACTATGATTAATCAGTGGACATAAAGATAACTACACCGAAAAAATTTTATTTCCGAGAGTCAACTATCACCCATAGTTAAAAGTCTAACCTAGTTGAAATAACACGGATTCCTGTTTAAAATAATCACGTATATACAGTTAAATAAACCAATATAAACCTTGTTACAGAGAAATAAAGAATTCTAGTTCTATTAACAATTAAATTCAATTAATATTGCTATGCTGTTATTACAAAACTCCGCTGTAAAAAGAATACCTTCTGTATTTATTACTTTTTCACTGTGTAAACGAAAATTTATTTTTGTCAATAATTCTTTAAAATCCACTTTTATCAATATAAATTTTGCTCTAGTAGATCATAAACGTAAAGTTGTTTTTTGGTTACGTTTAATACATGCGCCTGAAAGGATCTGTCCGTCAAATCAACTTGCTTTCTTTGTTTTTCTTACTAAACTTGAACTTTGTCATTTCAACTAGGATTGCAAAGTTGGCGCCTGTCCTAACTAGGCAAAATAGTATACGGGTACAAGGAATTTTTTTCGGTGTACGATTAGTGTTGTAAATTTCAACCATATATACTGTAACCGATATTATTGAGCACTTTTGCAAGATTTCTTTAAATTCATTGAATGTAATGTAATCCACATTATAAGGAAAGTGTAAAATAGCAGAACGACGGAAATTTGACCACAATTTATTTGTAATTCCAGCGTTAAACGTTTCGTGAATCGTGATGCTGCAATATTCACAAGATATAAAATATATGTTTCTTCTGTGAAATGTGATATGCAAATAAGAAATACGGTAAGTAAAAAACTTCCCTATTAAGTTTGTGTAAAAATAGGATTGTCTCGAGACTGCAGAATCAGAGATTATGCGGCTTGTAAATTTTAAGGTTATGTATGTATTTTCACGATTTGTGGTAATTTCTTAGATTTTTTTTATCCGTCATATAAAATTTGTATGAAATCTTAGATATTTTTGTGAAATTTTCTAAATCTCTTTAAATATTCAAAATGCTTGAAATATTAGTGAAATCTTTTAAATGCGATTTATGAAATTTTTTTGAAATGTTTTGAAATCTTTGTAAAATATTCTTAAATGTTTGAGATTTTTGAAATATTTTAAATCTTTTAAAATCATTTGAAATATTTGAAAACGTTGTGAAAGACTCGAAACATTTGTGAAATCTTTGAACTATTTGTGAAATATTTTTCAATGTTAAAATCCTTGTGATAGCCTAGCGCATGCGCAATGAAATACACCTCTGACATTTTACACTGAGACTTAAATTTTAAATCATGAACGTAAAAGTACACTGTCTGAAAATGATGTTACAGGAATTTTCATCTTCGAAAGTAATTTTCAACTTTCCAAATTACTTGTACACCATTTTGGTAATATTACCCCGATTAATCAGAGTTATCTGTATGTCCAATGATTAATGTGGTAATTTTCAATCATTTTTTTTTACAGTGATATAGTATTGGAACCAATATTTGCTAATACTTTTTCATTCATATTCACATCATAACTCGGCTTATCTCTTGTATCAAACTAATTTATTATTGAATATTAATAGAGCATTAACAGCGACTTGACAAGCGTTCGAATGCTTATCCTTTTACTGGTACCTATAATGATATTATATATTTATTCACAGATGCAATCTTGGCATCGACTGGGCGTTCCATCAATTTGCCAGGTCAGTTGAACTCATTATCTGATTGTGAGATGATCTTCCGTAATGAAACTCAATGACTGGGCAGATATCGGAACCTCTGGACGGAAGATGAATGAATTTAATCAGTTACTTTTACTAGGATTATTTAAAAAGCTTCTGTGTTTGAAAATAAAATAAAAATGCATAATGTTGAATAATTATTACACTGTTAGAAATTTCTCTATTAAACTTCCATTATATGTACACTATAAAAAAATTTATCGGAAATTTTTCCGAAAATAGTCGGACAGCTTAAAATACAAATGCGGGTCGTAAATTTTTCCAAAGATATAGTCGGAATTATTTCCGACGTAGAACTGGAAATGGTTCCGACTATTTGGTCGGAGAAATATCCAGTTTATTAGGAAATATATATTTATTTCATAATTTAAGTGGAAAAAGATCCAAAAAAAGTGAACAAATTTCCGTTTTTGTGGAATAATTTCCGCTTTTCATGGGAGGAATTTCCTACAACTTAGGGGATTTGTGAAATGTTCTCACCTTTTTGATATATTTCCTATAATAGTTTGGAAATAAGTCCGAAAATTCGGTCAATTTTCCACAAATCTATGAAATATTTCCACTTTCTGTAAGAAAATCTATGCTTCCTAAGGATTTAGGAAAAGTTTCCTAATACATAGTAGGAAAATTTACCGATATTTTTTACAGTGTAATGAAAGCTTTTTTCAGCAACGCATATTAAATTTAAAATACTTACATATTAAAATGTAGAAACTTTTATTTGAATTTTAATACAGATGTGCATATATTTTAATAATGTTTGTTAAGGCCATGGATCAACCAGATCACGTGACCAAATTCTTGTAAAAGTTCGTGTAAGATAACTTTTTTCTTTTACAAAATATCTTCCTGAAAATTTGGAAAATACTACAGAACACGATAGAGAACGTCTGTCAACTTTGTATGAGTGAAAATTTTGCAAAAAATTTTACAGTTAACTGTAATTGCCGATAAGTTTTCGAATTTTTTTCAAAATTTTTACTAAAAAGAGGTTAACAGACGTGCTTTATTATCTTTTGTTACGTTTCCCAAATTATCAGAAAGATACATTGTAAATTTAAAAAGTTATCTTACATGAACGAATAAATGTATAATTTAGTCACGTGGTCCGATTGATCCATGGCCTTAAGGGTTAATTTTAATATATTTTGATTAAAAAGTTATTAAATTTCATATGAATGTATATTAATTTTTCATAATATACAAATCTATTAATTTAGATTTAACCCTTGTATATTAAAGTATATTAAAGTCAATAAGATTTTTAACAGTGTATGATATTAGATTTATAGACACTGGAAACATGGCACTTGAATCAAGTAAATTTTACTTGGCTGAAGTAAATTGTGGAATTGAATATGGGCAAGCCAATTATGGTATTGGTTCAAGAAAATATTTACTTGGTCTCGAATAGTTGAAATTATATTCTTGATCTTCGAAAATAAAAGTTCAGATTAAATATTTCTCTTACTTAGTTTGAAATTGATAGCATAAAACACTTGTTTCGAATAGATATGTTATTGTACACGGAGAAAAATATTTGTCTAATGTTACGAAATTATATTTAGAAACGCATGATAAATTCTAAAGCGAAATACTTTTTTCTAATAATTCGACATTCATTAGAATTTCTACTGTGAAATACGCTAAATTACCGATAAAAATCCCCATCTAAGTGGTGAAATAAATTGAATTATTAGAAAATTTAACCATCAAGGTGGGAATTATTATAGGTAATTTAGCGTATTCTATAAAATAGAAATCCTAATAAATGTGAGTTATTCAAAAAAAGTACGACGCTTTAGAATTTATCATGCGTTTCCAAATAGTTTGGTAATTCTTGACAAATATTTTTCTCTGTGTCTATTATAGTATATTGTGCGACTAAGGAAAGAAAAATTTATTTTGTGAGTGTGAAGTTTGACACCTGAGCAAAGTGAGGGTAACAACCACACAAATAAAATAAATGTTTTTTTGTCCGCCGTACACCGAAAATTACCCTTATCGGTGTTTTTTTGCGTGCGGAAAGTTGATTTTCCCTCACAAGTGCGATACAATTTTAAGTGCGCGGAAAATTAAAATAAACTTTTAACATTTTACGGCACTAGTGCGGGAAAATCAACTTTCCGCACGCAAAACGACACCGATAAGGGGAACTTTCGCTGTTTGGCGGACAAAAAATATCGTTCGTATCAAGTGCGGAATGTACACGGAAAAAAATAGTTCAATAAAGTTTATAGAACTGTTTAAGAGTTGGGGATACAGACATTTACGGAACAGAGTTCTAGAAAATTTAAAGAACTTTTCAGAATAAAATGCAGAACTTTCAATGATTTTTCTTGAATGTTACGCATTTTATCCTGAAAAGTTCTGTAAATTTTCCAGAACTCTGTTCCGTAAATGTCTGTATCCCCAACTCTTAAACAGTTTTATAAACTTTACTAAACTAGCTTTTTTCGTGTATTGTAACGCGCGAGCGAGTTGCAACTCACTCTTGCGTTAAAATACGCCTTTCCGCACTTGATACAAAATATACTATTTTATAACACGTCTAGTGAAAATTGTACTATCACAGTCTGTTTTGAGACGGGAAAATGTCTGATTTCACAACTGCAGCTATTTTTCCCACTCGTGGTGGAAATAGACATTTTCCCACCTCAAAACAGATGGTGAAAGTACAATTGTTACTAGACATGTTTCGAAATTTGACGATATTTATGGTTCTTGAGTAAAATCATCTTAAAATTGCGAAAAATGCACTGAATATTCTGAAATTTTTCGTAAAATTATGAAACTCAACTGAATTTTCATGTAATGTATCTTAAAATTACCAAACTCTAACAACATTTTTATGAAATTTGTCATAAAATTACGAATATGTAACAAAATTTTCAGTTACATGTAACTGCATAAAATTTCAGTTACCCAAAGCGTAAAATTATTCCTGTTACAAGTTTCAGAATTTCGAGATACAAGTATCAGAATATTCAACACTTTCTAACTGAAAATTAATAAATTGTTTCTTAAATTTACTAAAAAGTAACTGAACTCTCTAAATCTGAATCGGTCAAATTTTCACAGATTGAATCAGTGATTTGTCTTTTCACTAATTCACCAGTGAGAAAATATATTTCATTGTTGAAGCAGTTGATTATCACTGGGTTAATCAGTGGAAAAAATGTTTTCACAGTTAAATCAGTTAATTTTCACTGAAGCAATTAGTGGAATTTGACTGATTTACAGTAACCTCTTTTTAGCTATTTGAATCAATCAAATTTCACAGATAATCAGTAGATTTTGACTGATTCATATTTAGAGAGAATAAAACTCCAGTCAAGTGTTTCAGGAAATTACGGCAAAAATTTCTAACTAATTAGTTGAGTTTGAACCGGCAATCGAAAGACCTGGGCTCGAATGCCAGCGCAATGAAAAGCGTCTTTTTTCCACAGAAAGATTTCAAATTCTTTGAAAAGTAGACATTTCTAACACTCTCTGAATCTGAATCAGTCAAATTTTCAATGATTGAATCAGTGATTTGCCTTTTCACTGATTCATCAGTGAAAAATATTTTTCACTGTTAAATCAGTTAATTTTCACTGATTCATCAGTGTAAAAAATATTTTTCACTGTCAAATCAGTCAATTTTCACTGAAATAATCAGTGAAATTTGACTGATTTACAGTAACCTCTTTTTAGCTATTTCAATCAGTCAAATTTCACTAATAATCAGTAGATTTTGACTGATTCAAATTTAGAGAGCAGTGTATATTTAAAGGTCTCATTCCTATGGAATAATTTCATTTCAAGAAGATTATCTACTATGGAAATGATATGGTTTATAATCCATTTAATAATTGTAGCCCAAATTATGTAGATTTAATTTTCAAGAAAGTAGTTGGCTGCTCAAATAATTGAAGACTTACGAAAAGCACAATACATATTTATAAATTTACTAAGATAGGATTTGACCAGTGCTTTAAATTATAAGGCAAATCGAAGTTTAGAGGCCGGTGTATTCTATATTATATTTTATAAACGGGCCCCCTATAAACTCGGGGACAATAATTCAAGCTATTAATGTGGTACATGAAAATAGGGTGCCTAATGGTACATACAACGGTTTTATACTAGGGCGAGATAGTAGAAGGGGATTCATTTCTCTTTCTATGTTACATTGCTACTTCATTTATAATTCACGTGTGAGTCAAGCGCGCGCTTTCGCACTCGATGCGCATCACTAACTAATAATTTTCCTATGAAAAATTTAATTTCTGCTCGCACGCGCTCCAGAGAGTGGGTGTAACCATAATCCTATATTCAAGATACTCGTGCGTTTTTCTTTACTGGCTTTGATATATGTATATATTTTTGAAATTACTTTCTTTACAATAAAATAAAAATCATTAAATTTACTTTGAGTTACTTTTAATAATTAAATGCAAAATATTCTTTATAGTTACTCACTAAATCTGAATAAGTCAAATTTTCACTGATTGAATCAAAACGTTACCTTTTCATTGATTTATCAGTGCAGAAATATTTTTCACTGACAAATCAGTTAATTTTGACTGATTAAATCAATGAAAAAAATATTTTTTACTGTTAAATCAGTTGATTTCCACTGAAGTAATCAGTGAAATTTGACTGATTTACAGCAACCTCGTTTTAACTATTTGAATCAGTAAAATTTCACTGATAATCAGTAGATTTTGACTGATTCAGATTTATAGAGTAGGGTGACCATAACTGATTTTCGAAAAGTAGGACAAAAAGGTTTGAAAAATGAGAACAAAGTAGGAGAAACAATTAATTAAAAAGGAGGACGAATTAGGACAGAAAAGTTTGAAAAAGAGGACAAAGTAGGATAAAAAAGTTTAAAAAGAGGACAAGAAAGGACAGAAAAGTGACTATTTTATTAAATGTAATCAACGCTTAACATCTTATATTTTTATTTTTGAACCCTGATGCATTTTAATTAATAAAACCCGGACAAAGTCAAAAATCCTTTAGGACAACTTACACAAGCCCTAAAATGAGGACATGTCCGGGGAATTCCGGACGGATCGTCACCCTATTTATAGTCAAATATTATAATTAAAAAGTGGTGTAATAGGTATGCCTGAATGACCCGACCAAGATAGAGATGATATTGATTGTTTATTTAAAAAATTGAATCTTTTAGAATTAGTGGGATATCTTTAAGTCGGCATCACTCAATCCAATATGTATGATAATTCTTACGAGCCCACACCTCATAATACAACTCGCTCACGTGCATTCCACACCACCAGCTTAGCTTCATTCTTCATTTATCTAGTCATCTGCTTATTCCACTTTTTTCATGCAACTACTCGGACCTAAATGTAAATCACGATAATTCAATAGAGAGGTTCTCATTCGTAGCGTTGATGAAAGATATGGAAATGTATATTTGACCTAGAAATTCATACAAGAACCAGATCATGATTTTAGAAGACCTCATGCTACGAATACACTGAAAGTTCCAGATTTATATTTTAATTGCAGTATTTTATTTACTAAATACTGTAGTTTTATTTATGAAGAACTAAAGTCATAAAATTGAAAAGTCCATGAAGTAACTTAATTAATATATTTATATAATAATTCATTACAATATATAGATCGTATGTTTTTTCTTTTTTATTATAGTGATATTTTCAATTATTACTTAAAGTATTTATTTTTTCATGACTCAAATTTCTTTAAAATATATATGCATATTTGCAGTTAGTCGTTAGAATAAATATGAAGAATGACTGTTAGCACTGACAATGAATGTCGGATAGAGCACACTGATAGAAAGGAATGTGTATTTTGACCACCCGATTATAACTGAATAAATATAAAAGAATCAACGACATTATTGGTTGCTATAGCAATATTTATTATTCGCCTTCCCTAATTATATTTCTGATTCGACCAGTTTCGCTGACAATATTTCGATTGCTGTCTTCAACATGCTGCATTGTTCAGAGAGACATATTATATTATAAATACAATCATAAATTCATAATCTACAACTGAATGGCTAAAACTCTCAAACCATTTCTATCAGTGAACTCTGACATATATTATACAAATGAACTGTGAAACGCAATATCTTTTTAATGTACAATTGAACATATTATCGTATCAATCAATGGCCTGTGGTTTCAATACGCAAAACTGTGCTAGATACGTTATCAAAATACCTAGGATTATTATTTTTACCAACAATCACAGATACATCTGAATATATCAAAATTTAAATTTGTGATATAGCTAATAACACATGTTAAGGTCTAATAATTTAATTTAATAATTAATGAAGCATATTAGTAAAGCGTAATAATTGCACAACAATTATCTTAATTAAGGTAATAATGATATAAATAGTTCCTGGCACAGTAATCTTTAACCACATGGAAAGTAAATTAAGAGGAATGAGTTTAGCGTGATGTGATGCACATGACAAGTTACACTAGTTTCATGTGAACTTTTACTTCACGTTAGATTTTTGCTTAATACTATCTTCGGATTTTCTTAGGGACATGTATTAGCGTAATCGATAATAATACAAATAAAATTACATTAATTACAATATATTAACAGAATTTCTATCTTACAAAACGTATTGAATGGTAAACACAATTTTTATCAATTAAGGTCAATAAAATCATACTTTCTTCCTTATTGTCGACGCGTGTATTTCCTTAGTTTAATAAATTAAAGAAAAATAAATATTATGTTCTTGAAATATTACAAAAATCCTCATGTGAACTTCCTGAAGGAAACTAATCTTATTGATATTATGGTAATTATCTGTTGTGAAAAGTTCGTAATAACTAATTAGTAGTTGCCACTCTATTTATTGTCAACAGTAGAAGAAATTATTGGCCACATTGGACAATCGTTATAACTTAATTAAAATGAAAATTCTAATATTCGCAAAATATTTGATAGGAATGATCTAACGAGTCAATCACCAGAATTTTCACAGTTAGCAATATTAGTTAGTCAGTACGAACTTAGCGCACATTTATATTTGTTTTGTGATATTCTTTACAACTACAAAACATAACTATAGAAAATAAGTGGAAGGTAATATTACTTATTGTAAGTAATCATCGGTAAAATGATTTCTAAGAATCATGAAAGGTTATGTATGATCATTTTAAATTTTATCTGGTTTTGACTATTTTTTCTCATGAGAATCAGGTTTGATATTTTCTTTTAAATTTTGGAAGTATATACATAAAAATTGTACACCAATATTTGACATAAATACTTCCTCTGAGAGAAAGCAATTACATTAAAGCCATAAAATAAACACGTGCAGAAAATTTCATAAAGCGTCATCAGCGCACTTTTGTACTTTAAAATTACTTTACTAAATCCTGCGTCTTATGAATAGTGACAGCATTCTTTGGAAATGTATGACATTTACCTAAATCTGAAATCCGCTTTGAAATTCTTTATAGCAGAAATAAAATCATGGCAGTCACTTCATCTTGAATAGACCTGGATGATTTCAAAAGGTGACAGATGTAAGAAAAATGTTTGATTTAAACATTAAAGCGAGTTTCCGAACCGTCAGCCAACATTAATGTTACTGTACGATTATTGATCCAAATAAGACGAGCCAATCGCATGGGATTTAATCTTGTTACGTCATTAATCGTTGCAGTGCTGTACGATTTCACGCAACGTGTTTGAGAGTTGCCTAGACCAAACATACCACTGCTTGTTTGCTGAAAATTAAATTTGTATTGTATTATTAAATTCTGACATATTATTAGTCCTATATTGTAAATATTTAGTAGCACATCACCTGCCAGAAGCTCAGCTTATTTTCAGAACACGAGTAACTAACAAGAAACTTTCCTTCTGGAGAAAACGCTAAAGCAGTAACTGGTGCTTGATGAGCTGACACTGTTTGACATTTAACATTTCCTCGTAATTCATAAAGAGCCAATTGACCTCCTCGTCCACCTACTGCAATTCTTCGAGTTGATGGGCAGTGGCTTACCTTTAATAAAGAATTAAAGTTTTCAAAATAAAAATCTTAATACATAAAAATTGGATATTTTACATATTTATTAACAGAAAATATTAGAAGCAAAGGTAATTTACTTGGTTAAATCTACATATTGCCGGGAAAACCTCATTCAATGGTTTTGCTTTCAAATGACCGGGATCAAGACAATGGAGAACGATATCCATGACCTGCAAAATTCAAACAGTACTTATTAATGATAATGGGAAATTTGTGTTTTACTTCTAATGCCAAGTCTTGTGACCATACTTCGACTAATAGATCACTCATTTCACTTTGCATTTTTTCTATAAGTTCCTCTACTAATTTTAATATCTCAGGTTTCGCTCGAGCTAGAACACTAGCGCCCAGATTAACATTAAGCGTTTGAGCGTTCTGTTGCATTGTATTAAACCTGGCAACTTCCCTTGCCATAGTTGTGATAAAAGCTGCCGGCCTAGCTGTTGCGATTAAAACTAGAGCTCTGCGAGCTGTTCGACAAGAATCAGCTTGAGGTGTCAGGGGCAAACCGTACGTCATATTAGGCACTAATTTATCAGCATCGCAACACATTTCGAGAAGGCCTAAGAGCACCTATCAAATGAAAATGTAAAAATAATTAACGCGAATATATAAAATGAAATTTGGGATAATTGAAGTATTTTTCCAATGTTCATACTTTGGAAACATCGAGGTAAGGCTCCCAAACGGTGAATCCTCGTCCTATGAGATCAATAGCTGCTCTTCGTAAGGAAGTGTGCATTGGTAACTTTTGCGAATGTGGTGCAAGTAATAAGTGGGTGAGTGCCAGGCTGGTATGTCTCGCGAGATTGTTGTTTCCAATTCCAAAACCTTCGACTACAGAACTTCTTCGCCTTTGGTCATTAGTTTTTCTTTGGTTTGTTGTCGCTACATCTTGTCCAAATTCAGCACCAATTACACCCAAGAGAACAACTGCTGTTGTTTGTTTTCGCTTTAATTCAGCAACACTGGATGGTTTTCTCGCTATACTGTTTTCTGTAATAAGTAAAAAGTAATGTGTGATGATGAAATTCTATATAGAAAGTTAAATAGTGAATTACTGATTAATTATTAAAATAATAAAATACCTTCTGCCAGTTCTTCTTCCTCATCTTCTTCTTCGGGTAGTATGTCACTAGATGGAACGGGGCTTCCAGGTGGTGGACTTTGATTTTGAGATTGTGGTGCGATTGGCTCTTGCGTGCTGTACATTGGTAAGTATTGCGACCAATTATCTACTAATGCTTTTCTACCTTTTGGACCCATTCTTCCTAATTCTGCTAGTAGAAGAGCTTGAGCGGCATGTCTAATCTATCGTGATAAATTTGCGCATAATATTGTTAATTTACAAAACTCAATTATTAATCCAGTCATGTAAATTTAATTATTGGTACACTTTTCTTAATATAATTGTTATACCTCTATACATTGATGTTGCCACCTTCGAGCCATCATTTCAACTTGAGGTCGTTTAAAGGTTTTCGCTCCTCCTTGAAGAGCTACTTTATCCGGAAGTAGTACACAATGTAACGTTGCCAATAGAGACCATCCTTGTTTAATCTGCGCTTGGGTATTTGTATACAAATCTTCATTTTCTTCTTCCGCTTTGTTCCAATTAACAGTAATTCTATTTCCTGCCCTATATTTAGGTCAATATACGTATTAAGTAACGTATCTTTAGATCTCAGCAGTCATAAAATGTAAAAAAAAAAAAATCCGAATATTATTTTTCGGATACAATACCTGTGCATTTTTCGTTTTTGTTCCTGTTCTGGCACAAATGTTGCATTATTCATAGACATAAGAGTATAGGCCAAAGCAACAACTGCCAGCAAATGGTTGCTAGTAAGTATGGTCGACAATTCCCAATGAGCTCTTGAAGTAAATGCTCTAGTTAGTCTTTCTTGCCTGACTACTTCTGGTGGTAATCTTTGCTCAATTTGAGTTGCGGGCTCTTGAGTCAGTTCAAGATGAGTTTGCCAAGTGGGAAGTAGGAACGACATGTACCCTGGAAAGAAAGAGGTTCTCGGTTTGAATCAATTCAAATTGAAAAAAACCAAATATGAAAAATACAAATAATTTGTACGCCTTACCTCCTTTCGACAAAACACCAAATGATACTGGAACTTTAGGCATCAATAAACCTAATTTTCCTTCACATACACGATCGAGGTCTGGGTCCATGCCCCAAGCATGAAGGAGGCTCAAAAGTAATTGAGCAATTTCCATTGTTGCATTGGGTTCGCCAAATGCACCATTTCTTTTTAAGGAGTTTTTAGGAGTATCATGATTCCAACCATCACCTAAAAAATTACAATCAAGATAAGAAACAATATTCTTAAAACTAACTCAATCACAAAGAAACAAAATATGCGATTGTGGTATTACGGCTTGCTACAAACAAAAAAAGAAATTCTTATGCCAATTAAAAAATAACATTTATAAATATTTAAGATAAAAGTATTGTCGAATTGGTAAGTAAATTTGATATCTTATTAAAATATAAAAGATAAACATTACTCAAATTAGATGCTTGAGTTTGAAATCTGTCACTGTCTACATAGAATTTTCTCGAATGAAACACAACTAAGTAAACAATAACTTTCTGTGATTTTTTCTATAAAGTAAAGTAAAATAAATATTGAAATTCAATATAAAAATATCTAAGTCTAAACTAACAATAAGCGTTAAAGCTATTCGATGAAAAGTATTGTATTAATCATCTATAATCATGCCCTATTTAGAAATAACAGAAATATCTAAAGAAATAGTAGCTGTAAAGAAAGCATACAAAATAAAATAATTATTATAAATATTTATTAAAAATGTCTTTAAATCGTAAATTTAAACAGAATTAAAGAGAAACTAGACAAATGAAGCCTCGCGTTTCTTTCTCATAAATTCACTGCTTAAAAACATTTTATTTTACTTTCAATCCCTGCTTAAATGAAAGAAGCGCTATAAATGTAATTAATATACTGCATTTTTCTACTAAAAATGAGCAATGATTGACGTTTAATAAAGAAAATACAAATACGTTGACGACCTTCATGTGGGTTAAAAATTAGAAAATAATGTTGAGTTATGAAAATGAATATGCGCAACGAAAAGAAGCGACACATAATATTTCAAGAAATGAAAACTCATGCACTGGATCTGAAAAAAAATGGAAAATTTCATTTGCAACATAGTCTACCTTTGCCGTCAAGAGTCGACGGCTTGATGCCAACACTTTCTGCTTTAGCCTGCAATTTTATATGCATATTTTCAGCACCTTCCTTCATCTTTGCAAAAATACCTAAAGAAGAAGATTCCCTTTGAATTTAAATGGTTGACTTTGTCGAGAAACAAAACCAGCTTACTGAACAATGCCTAACTATCTGTATAAGAAGCCAGAGAAGCGAAATAAAAGTTTTTTCAACAGAAACTGCTGATAATCCGAGAATCATGCATTTGAAATAAACTACACAAACATGTATGTTTTCCCACTGGAAATTGTGGAGCATTATGCTATAATACATTTATATTAAATTAAGTTCACAAGACTCTATTTTTGGTGTAAAATTTAAAATGAACAGGTAAAGTTTTCCAATATTTAATCAGTGTAAATTACTTGAAAGATTATGTATAAATAATTGAATCGAAAGAAAAGGACATTTTGCAACAAAAATGAACGCCTTTGTAAATAACCAAAAATGACATAATGAATGATAATACCATGGCGATCCTTTTCCTTGAGGATTCGTTCAACGTCACCAGCTTTATCCTTCACGCGACCGAAAAAGTCTATAAATTAAGATTAGTGTTTTTGTCACTGAAACCCATCATGCTTACATGAAAGGAAGATGAATGTTTGGACATCAAGAGTACGTAACAGTCGGAGTGTGTTTTGATCTCACCTGCAATTTTTTTATGCGCGTCAGGACTTGCTGAGCGAGTTAATGCAGTTACTTTTAGATACTCCGAAGCTGAAATTAAACCTTGTGCTTCCAGAGATCCAGGTGACATGGCGCCATACTCATCGCTCAATAATTGTACTGCATGGACATTTAAGCATAGAAGATAAACCAATTTATAATTTATCTTAGTCAGTCGCTAAACCACGAAAATGGTCAATACACGAAATCTTCCGTAATGTCATTGAAGAGGATTCCTGTAAATGTGAAAAAAGTATAAGGAATTTTAATTCTTACCTATAAGACCTTCGATATCGAAGAATAGTATATGACTCTCTGGATCCTTTGGGTTGCTTCTGAATCCCTGAATCATCAATGGAGCGCCCTTGGCTTTAATTTGATTCCCATGATCATTTCCATGGCCTCCATGAAGTTGTTGTAGCTGGTGTAATCCTCTTTGAGTCGCATGTCGAATGGCAGATAGATTTCTATGCCTTAAGCCTCTAAAGAAGTGAACTGCTGGATTTGCTAAACCTAAGTCTCCTCCAGACGCTGAACTTCCAGAAATTGCTATTGTATTTTCATCGCATGCATACATAACTTCTTCCGCAATGATTCCTGAAAAAATATTAAGATTATCAATATACCAATATACAGTAGTGTAGTGATTCTTTCTTGAAACATAAACGATAATACCATGAAGTACACGATCTAAGTGTCCAGTTTCCATTTGCCATACATAGACTGCTCCGTCAGAGCATCCGACTATCATAAAATCATCCAGTGGCCTCCATTTTATAGTGACAACAGGAAATAAATGTCGAGAGGCAAGAACTACACATTTCCTTTCAGCTAATGACAATAAAGTAACGCTGTGATCTGAAGCCACGCTACAAACGCACTTTTGTATTCTAGGCTGCAAATGATAAAAGTAATTGTTAATATTTAAGAATAATGACGATTTCACAAGAATTTAAGATGCATACATACACTGCAGTTGTCTGGTGGTACCATTAATTGTGTGATTTCTCCAGCATGGACACAAAAACGGTGAATTAAAGTTCCCGAATACAAATCCCACAAGCACACAGCAAAGTCAACAGAACCAGAGACTAAATGAGCACGATCATAACGACTAGCTGCTCCATGAGGATATAAAAGACAATTTACCCTTCCTGAATGGCCCAACAGAACCTGGTGCGGCGGCCAATCTTTAAATAAAAATAGAATAGTTCAATTTTGAAGTTATTTTAGAAACAGGTTATTGAAAATAATTAAACTTGTAATCCTATAAATTGCTTTAGAAAAGTAATTATCAATACCTTCATATTGTTGATGATTGCCATGAAGCAATTGTAACATGACAGTTTGAGTTGCTGGTACAATTATAATACTACCATCTTCTCGGCCAGCTACCAAGCGACTTTGTTGTGGTAAGTATATGCTAGCAGTCAACTTGATTCCATGCCCGTCGTTCATATCTAACTGATCTAATATTCCTACAGGTGGTGGTTTCATCGCCTCCCATGCTGCTGCAAGACTCGTTTTAACAGTTGGAGATAAGACTGGAGTTGAGGTTCCATCATTTTGATTTACGTGAGATACTTGCTGTGGTAAAGTATCAGGTACCGTCCAAAGTACAACAACACCTTCGCTATCTCCTCGTAGTAAGTACTTGGAACTTTTATTTTGGCGCTGTACACTTACCAACCGCATTGCAGGTGGACACGAAAGAGGCTTTAAAAATGTAAATTAATGATTAGTACCATAAATAGAATTTAAAGTATTCTTTGGTGAATTCACAAATAGATATGTACCTTGTCGCCTGGTTGTGTCAAAGTGCAATACAAGTAAGGCTGGTCGGATTCTGCCGATGCTGCATGGAAGTTCTGATTGTCCGCTACACTGCTGTTATTAGAAAGAAAATTTGATATAGCATTTTATCTACTTACATTGTATGAATCTTATAAAATTACACATCTGTACACTTTATATAAGAGATTGTAATTTGAAAATAAAACGTACAGGTTTATGTGGATAAACCCAATTTTCTAGGATTTTTAAATGGTCAAAGAGATTGATGACACAATCCTGTACATAAATTAATTATTTATAAAAAAATTATAAAAATTCTATTTCAATATCAACCTCGTGAACCTAAATTTATTATATTTTATCTACACTTGTAACAATTTTTTTTTGCTCTAATGTACAAGAAAGTGATACCATCAGAAATTAAAAAAGCACACCTTTAGTTAGTACGATTGAGAAGCCAGTATCTATTAAAATAATTGCAAAGTAAGGGATACTTATTGTCACTCTTCATACGCAAGTTATGCATTATAAATGTATTAACATACATAAAAATCAGGCACATAAGTACACTCGTGACAATCACATTGTACTACAAAAATTAATGAATAAGCATTATATGTCAAAAAATGAAAACGTTACGCATTAAGCAAATAAAAAAAGAAATCTGTTAAAAAATTATAAAAGTATATTTGATAAATGAAAATTACGTTTTGCGATACATGGAAGCTTTCAATATTGTTGACAAAATATATGAAAGTATATGTACAAACATAAAAGGTCAGAGGTTTGTACATACTTTTAATGAGAGCGTGCAAAGCAAATCAAGCAACGAAATTACAGAACAGAAGAAGATGGCGTGCTCTGATGTGATAATGTCTTCAAAAAATGCTAACTATGTAAGTACTGAATTACGAAATAAAGATTTAATTGTGAATGAAAAGTGTGAAATTCAGAAATACTTAGTTCAACTTTATAATTTCAATCATTTTGATCAATAAAAGATTGACCGAAATAAGAAATTTATTTTTATTTATTCATTTTATGTATTAATACGTATTTGAAAACTTTTTCTAAAAAACTAATACTCAATACTTATAATAAAAACTATTTTCACAGAATGATTAAAGATAGAAAACGAAAGGTTTGACAGAAAAGTGGAAGAAAAGAACCAATATTATATTATTTTAGAGATAATTAGGGGGTTACCTGCTGAGAGCCTTGCCCTTCAGCTTGCTAGAACAGACCAGGGCCGCCGTACAGTATGGAAGTTATGTTATGTGGGAAACACATCACCGTGAAAACAAATCACCAATGCGTTAATCGAAACTTGCATGTTTCTATGATATTCAACAATAAAAGGAAATTTGTGCTAAGATTTTATGAGCGTTGATCTGAGAATGACCTTGAAATAAGAGTTAATTATTTATTATACTTTTAGTAAAATGATATAAGGAAAGTAGCTGATGCTTAAAATTTACAATATTTTCAATTTTTATATAAAACTAATTGATATTAAAATCTTCTTTGTCAAAATTTGTTTAAAATAGAACAAGAACGATTCCACTTTCGGTCAATGTACTTCTTCCTAAACGTTTCAATGTCAAATCTGCAACGAATTCACTTTATTAGTTTTCTTATTAGTAAGGAATGTAGCTGACTCTTAAGGTGGATCAATTTTATATTTTCTGAGCTAAAATTCACTTGAATTGTAAAATAAAATATGAACAATTTCAAACTTTATAATGTTAATTTAAAGTTTTGAAAGAAAAATGATCACTAGAAAATGATCAAAAATTGAATGAATATGCTGTAATATGACAAAATTAAACAGAAATTAGACAAAAGAAATGTGCGCATTGCTAGCATGTGCTCGCATTAAACAGCAGTCTGGAGATGATCCATTCAAACAGAGACAAAATTTTACGACGTACCACCTCTCGATGACAAATAAAAACGTTGATTTCGAACAAATATTTCAAGTAGTAATACCAATATAATGTTTTTAATCTAGCAATTGAACATGATGGGCAGCTGACATTATGAAATATCAAGTTCAATATGTAAGAAAAAAACACGAGTAATTACAAATGAATATTTTGTGAGTCTATATGTGAATAATATGATGTAAATTGTGATATTAAAAAATAGGTCTAATTTCAGCCTCATCTAACATACTGTCTTCAATTGATGAAACAATTATCTAAAACCTATTGATTCAAAGCGATTCTTGCTGTTAGTCCAAATCTCAATAGCCAGTAAAAAAACTTAAAAACCAAACAGTAAACTAAATATTAAGAACGAGAAATAATTTGTAAAAGTACCTTTCTTGATGAATAAGGGCCCTAAAAATATTTAAAAAACGAAAAACATAAAATTTATTGTTATATAATCTATTCTTTGACGGAATGAATAAAAGTAATAACTTTATTTAAATTATAACGTGACATGTTTGGAAACATGTCTGCTATTATATTGACCCAAAATTACATATTTTTTATTGAATTTTTTTGTTTTGGCATTGGATAAGTTTCTTCTTATTTTTTTTATAACTACCATTGACATTTTTTAAATAAGGAAAATAAGTAGAAACTGACCCAATGTCAAAACAAAAAAAATCCAATAAAAATTTATTTATTTAACTTTACATTTGAGAAACAACGATATAGACTTCAAGAATAAAATAAGTATGAATATAGAGTATCTTGATTACTATATAATACTATGAACTTACTTGGCGGGTAACTTGTAGAGATATCCATGACCTTCATCACTCCAAAGGATCACTCTGTCCGCAGCAAGGAAGTCACCAGCCATCCATCGCTCTCCACAGGGTGCAGTAACAGAGCACAAAACCGAGAAATCTCCAGCGTCAAAAATCTAAAAAATTAAAACATGACGTAATAAATTATTGTAAATTATATGCAGTTTTATACTATACAATTTTTAAACTAACCTGCCAATATTTTGAACATACGATAAGCACTGTTCGTTGATTATATGGACAACACGTCATAGCGAGAGCATTTAAACATCGAATTTGTTTACTTTCGTGTTCGTATAAAGGCTCGCTATTTCGATTTTCATGACCTAATAGTGTCCATACTTTAACTGTTCCGGTAGTTGTGAGGGCCAGTACAACGTCATCTTTAAGAGATTTTAACAAATTGGTACAGCTGTATAAGATTGATTACAACACAAATATACATCTACATGAGTTTAACAGAAAAGCTTGAAGCAATTGATTTTAATTTACGTTTGGAAGTGCAGAAGAAACAGAACTGCACCAATATTTTATTTAAGATGCTTGTTCATATGTGAATAAAAATCATCAATTTCCGTGATGCAGACGTCACGAATAACTCTCCAACAATAAAACAAAATGGTGCTAATTATACACAATGTTTTTATACATAAATAATTTTGTGAATTTTTATAAACTTCTAACGAGATTATTTCATGCAGAAATATTCTTAAAATATAATATTAAAGGCAAAACAATGACAATCTACAGTATACCTTCTGTGTTTTATTTCACATAAAATAAAAATACTCATGTGATACTTATGCAAAATAGATAGTTAAGTCTTAAAATGTTATATTTTAAAATTTATTCTTAAAATTATAGCAGTTCTATTTGTAGGTACATATAAAGCATTTTCAAAATTTACTGTTACCTGACATTTCTATTAAGGAGAAATAGTATTAAATAAGATTTCAGAAATAATAAAAATTTCATCTGAATAAAACATATGCTCTTTATCATTATATAAAAGAATAATGAGACAAACAAACCAGAAACTAAAAGCAGTAATATTAAATTGGCAAAGCAAGCTTTATTAAACTAGTGCAGAATATCAACGACACAATCGTAATTTCATTCAGTGCTTAGTTTTATTCATGCTTAATATCCATATTTAAAACCATATTTGATTTGAAATATATAAATATTGAATGTAGTGTATATCTCATGTGTATACTTACGAAGTGTAGTGTATTATTGTGTGTTTTGTTAATAGGATTGTAGTGAATTGGCAGGAAAAGTAGATATTATGTGATAGGAAGGTCATCAGGCGGGTCAACTAACAGATGCATAAAAATTAGATGAATTTTATGAGTCATAATGTTAATTTAGATTTTGTGATAAAAGCAAATAAATAAATGATTGAACAAATGAAAATGAATTCGATTCCGAGTAACCAGATATTAAAAATAATTAAGAGGTCACATCTCAACTTTCAGCATTTAAGTACCAGTCTGTGTCCAGTTTGATATACATGCTGTAACATTGTAATGATAATTAAGTGTAGAATAATAAATTATCAATGTTATAAAATATCAAAAAATATTATTAGGTCATATTCTACTTCTTTAAAAAATATATCAATCTCATGGAAATCGTAAAATATTTTGAAATTAGCATGTTTTAAAAAACGGTTTCAATGAATACCAAAACACGAGTGACGCTCTTATAAAGTAGTAAAACAAATAAATAATTAGAATATATAGACGTAGACAATTAAGAAACTTATGCAAATAATAAAAATTATAAGAAAATAGAAATTTATATAAAAGAAAGGAAAGGAAATCACCAAAAGATTGTTATCAGTCGCAGAAAATTAAAATTATTAGAAATTCCAGAAATAAAGAAAACATGATAGCATAATTTAAGTATCATTCGATGGAAGTAGTCAAGAAAAGGCCCCTATTATAGACCATATAGAATAAATAGGACACAATAGATTATTCAACTAGTTCATCAAATAATTTGACATCAAATTCGAATAGATAGCTTATCATTTTATCAAGCTAATTAGTTATCTCGAATAGATTTACAGTTTTATGATAAAGGTTTGAATAAATAAAACACACTTTAGAAAACCTATACTTAACAGTAATAGCAATAAGCAATCATATTCTTATACTACGTTTAGTTAAAATAGCATAATTGAAAACGAAATCAGAACTAGTTAAAATTTAAGCAATGCTACTGTATTTTTCAAAACGTGTTAAATAATTAAATCTGGGCGAGAAAATCCTAAAACTACTTAAACAAATTTATGAAATAATAAATGCGACTAATACTATGTTTATTTAAATGACTGAACAATAATATGGTCTTGAGTCATTTAAAAATCATTTAATATAAAAAAGGGCATTTGATAAATAAATACTAATTTTTACTTATGGTATTAACCAGTAAAAAGTATATCATAAAGAAAAAACTCCAAAAATCAGTATAATAATATTTTAAAGGCAATGATAGGAATAATGTAACGATTAAAGGTATAAAGCATAGGATGTGATGGAGTGTAACTAACTTGTGTCTTCTGTGACAACGTAGAACCGACCTTTCCGTTTGGCCGGCCGCAGAACATGTAACGCACTGATCCAATCTGGGTTGACTCTTGAACTTAACGTAAACAATACTTCCAGGCTGAATGGGTCCATCACTAAGACTTCCGGATAGTACCTGACATCATAAAATTAAAATATGCAATTTCAACATACATAAATATATATTATTAGTTACATAATAACTAAAAATAAAGTAATAGTCAGTAAATTAGACTTAAATCTATGAAGGTAATAAAATATACCCTGAACAAAAAAGTTTGACGTCTTCACCACCAGCAGAAACGTATGGTAACATTTGAGTATGAATGTTGTTGAGCTTCACGGCTTCACGACATTTTCCATCGACCAAATCCCAAGTGCACATCTCTCCGCTTTCGCTACTACTGACAATGTAATTCTCTTCCATAATAACACTCGCTCGACTGAGACACAATATAGGTGCTGTATGACCGACAAGAAGACATCTTGGAGTCATCTGAAAAGATTGAAAAATGTATGTAATTGATTTAATTTACAATTAATTGAATAGGGTTGATAGCTCACCTTTAATGTTTCAGGTTCCACTTGCCATAAACATATTTGCCCATCGTAGCATCCAGTCACAAGTGTTTTTTGATCTCGTGAAAGGTAAATGCAGGATATGCAGTGGGTAGGAGCTACTCGACCCCATAGCACTATAGGCACCACCAAACTAGTGCCAGCAGGCATTTTTCATTCACCTCTACACAACAACATTTTTATGTGAATATTTCAGTTTTCAGAATAAATCAATTTTTCAATTGTTAAATTTTAGTCAAATTAAAAAAAATATATATTTTAGAATTATATCAATACGATAAAAAACTGGGAAATTTAAAAGACTAAAACAAGCAGTAATCAATAAAACACGTATCTATAAAATTTTCAACTATTAAAATAAAGTATGATAAACAAATTTTTCAGACATATTTATTCTGTTATATTAATCAAATAGATTCTATTTTCCACATTAAATTCTTTAAAATATCGAAATATAAGCTACCAAAAACAATATTTACCCAAAATTTAATTAATTTATGATCGTAAAACCAAAATATAAATAGTTCCAATAAAAATACATGCAATTTATATGTATGTAAGATACAATTTAAATACGAAAAAATTGATTAATGACAAATATATATTTGTACGCGCTAATAAAATACTCCTCTGAGTCCTACGAAGTTAAAACTCGTGACGGTAGTGACTATTTTTGCAGATTAACAAAAACTCATTAAACCTATTTAGTACAAAAGTGGTATAAAAGCGTCTGCTACGTCAAACTCTGGAGATGTCACGACACTAAACTCTACAGCTGCAGTTCTTGTTAACGTATTTTTCTTCAGAACTATTTATAGAAATATGAAGGATTTTTAAATTAGGAATCAATACTTACTAAATATACAGAGAAGTAATAGTGAATGCTACGCCCCTTGAAACTGGCCAAAATATGCCAAAAATGGTCGAGCTCTTAATATATTTTTTCACTAGTAGCCATCTTGAACGAAACTGAACGAAACTGACGAAATCGAACAAAATCGAAACTGATGGAAACTAACTAGCAAAATCAGCTGTCAAGTTATGCTTTGACACATTGTTGATAGATGTCACACGCAGCATGCGACCTTTGCTACTCCAAGGCGTGCCCATAGCTGCTTCAAATAAAGACGTATTTTTGTCGCCTTTACACCTAGTAAATTGAAATCGTTAAATAAAAAAACTGCTGAATTAATATTCCGGAATTTTCGAATTTACGTTAAGTTCCCCTTGGGTTGACCAATCACTTGTTCTATTATTTAAATAAAACTCAATTTGTTTTAAAATTGCAACTTGAATCTCAATTTAAAAATTGGCGCCTATTAGTTAGGCCGAGAGGTGCTGCCACTAATGTGTTTCATGACAAAATTGACAACTATTTTTCATCACTCACAAGTTTGTGATACTGGTTAACAATAAACGAACACGTTTGTAATATATTTAGTTATAATATATTTTATAGATAATAGTATTGTAATATTTGGATATTACTATATTTATGTTCACGTCTTTCCCTGTCCTTGACGTGTATTCCGTGTTATAATATTTCAAATAGACTGAACGCATTCTGACGCGTTCCTACAAACAAAAATTATTGATTACGCGGTGCGATTCGTGCCTAACCTAAAAGAGCGAGCGGCTGAATCCTGGGTAAACTGTCGTTCTTTTGCGACAGATTGCTTTACTGCTGTGTATCTGATGAACATCTTCGCCTGAATGTATCCTTCAATTACAATTATATAATGTTTCATGAAAGCATTTCCAAGTTATAAAACTTTAAAAAACAAGACGTCGAGAGGTTACCCAGTGTATTTTTCGGAGCAAAAATGTTTTTCCAATTGATTTACAATATGAACGATTTTTTATTATATTTTGTGTTATATTGAAACCATTAGTTCACTTGTATTGATAGAATTTATTTTATATAAAAAAAGTATTCCTCAACAAAAAAATTAGTACCTGCAGTGAACTGCTGTAACATACAATGAAATGTCACTACGAGGTGCTCGGAGTTACGAGAAATGCAACGGAAGATGAACTGAAGAAAGCTTACAGAAAACTTGCTCTCAAATGTCATCCAGATAAAAATCTTGATTCCCCTGACGAAGCAAAGGAACAGTTCCAGCTGGTGCAGCAGGCGTGGGAAGTGTTGAGTGATCCACATGAGCGCGCATGGTATGACAATCACAGAGAAGCAATTTTAAAAGGTGGAATAGGCGAGAATTATAAAGACGATTCCATTGATCTTTTCCAATATTTTTCAACTGGCTGTTTTAAGGGATATGGTAACGACGAAAATGGTTTTTACGCTGTTTACCGTAATGTTTTTGAGAAATTAGCTGCAGAGGACGCTGAATTTGCAAAGGAAGGTGATTCGGATGTTGAAGTGCCAGGTTTCGGTGATTCTACAAGTTGTTATGAAGATGTTCACAGTTTTTACGCATATTGGCAAAGTTACAGTACAAAGCGATCGTTTGCGTGGCTTGATCCCTACAACATTCGCGACACTCCCAATCGGAAGGTTCTTCGAATTGTTGAAAAAGAAAATAAGAAGATTCGTGATAAAGCGAAACGAGAGAGAAATGAACAGGTGAGAAATTTGGTTGCTTTCGTTCGAAAACGCGATAAACGAGTACAAGCTCACGCACAAAAACTCGCTGAGCGAGCCAAGGAAAATGCAAAAAAAGTTCATGAGCGTAAACGACAGCAATTACTAGAAAGACAAAAAGAATTAAGAGAGCATACTGTTTCCGAATGGTCAAAATTTTCCAATATGGAGTCGGAATTAAAAAATATTGAAGCTAATCTCGCGGCAGAGTTTGGCGAAGAGTTGTCTTCGGATGGAGATTCAGAAAAAGAAGATATGGTGCGTGATAGTAATGCCTTGTATTGCGTAGCCTGCAATAAGATATTCAAAACGCAAAAGGCATTCATCAATCATGAGAATTCCAGGAAGCATAAAGATAACTTGTTAACTATGAAAGCAGCAATGCTAGATGAGGCTGAAGAATTTCAAAATAGTTCGGAAGAAAGCGATTTAGAAGAAGAGGATACATCAAAAAAGACACCAGCGAAAGAAAGTCCAGGAAAAATAAAACTTGCAACTGGGCCTGAAATGCCAGAGTTTTTAGTAACGCCGGCTGAGGGCAAAATGCAGAAAGATGAAGATCGGCGGGGCTCAGAAGAGGAAATGGAATCTGATCCTGAATCTGTCTCTGAGTCGAATAAAAAAACTAGTAAAGGGAAAAGTAGTAAATTTGTTAATGTTGCTGTGGATTCTCAGATGGGCGAGGCTATAGATTTATCGTCTCCTAAATCAGATACGGGTAACGATAACAATAGCAGGACATCCGAGGATGAATTAATTTCAGACCAAGAGGACGAAGGTGAGCAAGAGAAGGAAGTCGTAGTAAAATGTAAAAAGCAAAAAAAGAAAAGGGGGAAAATCATTCAAAAAGGTTTAATAGAACATAATAGTGATGATGAATCAGATTTTGGTGTTTGTATGGGATTATCGAAAAAGCAACGTAAAAAGCAGCAAAGTAAGATAGTTCTAGAGAAAATGTCGCAAAGTAAATTAGAATCTGGAAACAGATTAGAAGTGGATGACCCAAGCAATCGAAAGGAACGCGGAGAAATGGAAGTTAATGAGGATCCTCTCCAGGGAAATCAAAGTAAAGGCGAAGACGGTGATGACGAGTCTTTTCAGGAGACAAATATAAGTTCGGTTCTGGGAAAACGAAAGGGAAAGAAGGCAAAAGAAATGAGGAGAGCTCAGAAACAACTCTCAGTAGAAGATAAAGGGAAAGGTGCCAAATCCAAGAAAGACTCACGTTCAGCCGATATGGTTGAAGATACAGCTCATTGTTGTGTAACGTGTAAATCTGAATTTTCTAGTAAAAATAAGTTATTTGAACATTTAAAAAAGACTGGACATTCTGTATATTTACCAACTGTAGGAAAGGTTAAAAAAGGTTCTGAAACAATGAGTAAAGGAAGAGGGAAATCAAGTAAAAATAGTGATTGAACATTTTCCGGAGAAAAATGTTATCCGCGTTTAGTCTCATTACGCATGAGTGTGTAACTCGTCTTTCTTGTATTTAATAATAAATGAAATTTCATTCAAGTGCTGATGATATTGTCTTTTCGGGGGGTTTATAGCTATGAGTTTCGCGTGTCTCCCCGTAGTCACGATATGTTATTATGCCTTCAATATTTTATGATACCCATATACACTTCTGAGTATCAAAGTTGAAAGAATATCCTGCATTATATTTTCATTTTTTCAGAAGTCATAATTTTGTTAGATATAGCAAAGTAATTGAATGAAAACAAAATAAAGCTTTTCATCTTTAGCGAAAAGTGAGTAAACTATCATTAATGAATGTTATTTCAAATTACTAAAAGAATATTTATTCAATATTCATCAATCAGTAATAATTTAACTTTCAAATCTGGAGTTTTTTATTAACATTATATATCATTGTCCTTAGGATGTGGAATTCAAAAAGAAAGTTGATTATCAAGGTTGCTAAAAAAAATAGAGCCAATAATGTCCGTTTTTGGTTAATATATAACGCCAGATCCACAGAAAGTTTTTTTTGAAATTTCGACTGGTTCAGGATTACATGTTCACTTTGCTACTAACTTTCCTCAAGTAAGTAAAATCATGAAAGCTACTGTGTAAAAATGTTACTGAACCGTATTTTATTTTTTTATTTATTTATTAATTAATTTATTAAAAGGTGGACTTACACTATTTATTTATTTCTAAATCTTAACCTTAAAAATACATTGTTTTATATATATACTATTGGTACTATTATATAATAATATGTAGAAGATAACTACACAAGTTTTTATAAATATTTATATTATTAAAATGGAGTTAGAAATATAAATAAGTTTTTAGTTATCTTCATTTGTTATATGACTCAAAGATCACACAAATTATTTCCACGTTACAACAAGGTGTTCAAATATAATTGTAAGATTTGTACTGTATCAAAAAGTAATTTTTATCTTACTTTAAAGTATTAAATAATATGAGATCATGGAAATGATTGTCATTATTGCCAATGATGAAATATTGTTGGCTTTACTTAAATACCAGTGGGCGAAGAGAGCTGAAACAGAAGTAGAAATATCTACGATTATTAATCGTAGAAATAACAAAATTCTGTTTTAAATTTATGAATATTTTCCTTTCAAATGTTTTATTACAAACCTGTATCTTCTTGACTGGTGATCCATCCTATTATTGGTTCCATTTGATTTTTTCGTTTCAACCATTGGTTCAATGGTTCAAAATATCTTAATATGGCACCAGCATCTAATCTGTTCGTTCTACCTCTTGTCATTTGACGTACTATATCTTGCCAGCTTCTTGAAGCACCAGCTGATAATAAATCTCTATATTTAATTTAGAAAATTAAGCAACTAATCAATATATCATCCAAAATTAAATTTAAAAATACTATACAATTGAATGGCATATATACTTACGAAAGAAGACGTCCTGCTTCTCTAGATCTGTATAAATCGCATGTGTGCAAGTCTCCTTTATGTCCTGAAATATCACATAGGGATTCAAACAGCTGAAATTCTAAAACCACTCCTACAAAGTACCTGTAAACAATTATTCTTGTTAATTGTTTTGTTCTTACTTTACAGAATACATATATGAATATTTAATTTTTGGTCTACTTTGCGTAAGGGATATCAGCAGGCACGTGATACTTTGATGCTGGGTCGAAATCTCTTTCTGCTCTCGTAGATGGTGGTACAATTCCTTGATACTGTAATCGCAGTTCCCACCATTGGGTAGTCATATCTGCAACACCATCGCTGAAAACTCGCCATCTCCACTAAGAGAATTAAAACCATTTTGCGAATATTCAATATTTGAATAAAAATTGTAGTATCTTTTTATCAAAATAATTACTTAATAATGTACGGTAATCGATTATATTTGAACATTTACCTGGTCCACTATGTAAGCAAAGGGTAGGTAAGCTACCTTTCGAAGAGCCATCAGCATGAGAAAATTAATATTACTCTCATAATCTTCGGTAGAGTTGTAAAGTCCAATTCTATGTAAATGTTGTGGAGTGAAAATCGTAAGTCCAATAGCATTACTTACAGCTTCATGGAAACCTTTAAATAATTTTTCACTAATAAACATTTCTGTTCAAAAATATATATATAAAGAAGCCTGTAATAAACAATTTTATATAATTTAATATACCTGGAACTGCCTCATTTCGAAAAAGAAATGGCTGATCCTTGTATTGCAAATAATATTGTATGTGTGACATCTCATGATGAGTTGAAAGTAAATCTTCCATTGTTACTTTTGTGCATTGTTTTATCCTAAAGAGTTATTTAATTTTTCATTGTAAGAGTAAGCTTTTCAAAAGTACAATTCAATTGATGTACTTCTTTATTATCAAATAAAATTGTATTAAAATCTGTTGAATCGATATTTACCTGTAATCTATTCTGTTACAAAAATCCCAGGCACTTGGCGTACACTTTACTTCTCTGTCAATAGGTTTTTCAAACATTGATGATTTCCAGAATTCTGGAGGCATCGGTTTCATCCCTAGTGACGTAAAAAATTCCTCCGCAATCTGGAACATTCTAAAAATATTTATTTTTTAATTTGTATTCAGAAATTGATTCTGTATTTAAGATTAAAGATTACCTTAGAGAAGTAAATCCTTGAATCATCATGTCTAAAGTTACATCGAGTTTCCTTGCAGCTGGAAATGGCTGAACAATATTGAAGATTCCTTCCCAGTTTTGTGCCCACATATTTCCCAGAATATGAGCTGGCAGAGGACCATCCCTTCGAATTCGATCACCATATCTCTCAATTAATCTTGATCTCACGTATGTGAACAGATTTTTGTAAAGTGGTGTTACTGCTGAAATAACTTCAGCTATATTTTGCTGAAAATAATCATCTTCGAAAGCTTCTCGCATTTGATCTCCGGCATCAGCAAAACCTAAGTAATGTTATTTTAAGAAAGGTATATTATTTTTCGTAATTTTCTCTGTAGACATTACATTTTTTGTCTCAAGAAAGAAAAAAAGAAAGAACGTGATACATTTTTGTGGGTAACACTTGCCATTGAGTCTGGAAGCTTGATTTGCCAACTGAGTATACCTCATATACTTATTTTTCAAGGGTGGACCAACAGCTTCGTGCCAAGCCTGCCAATAGTGCAGTAATTCATCGTAATCTCTGGATTGTGCCATTATTCTAACGATGTCTATAACAGTTTAATATTGATTGAACATTAATTTCCAATATAAAATCATCCAAATTATCTCTTAAAATTTGAATTTTAGAGTACATACCATGTTCCATACTCAAATCACAAACAGTACCCATCATCTTATAAGGACATAATCTCGTCCTGGAGTATAGTTCTTTCATCTCCACTATAAGATGATGTATCTGAAAAGGAAATTTGAATAATTATATTCCATATTCATGGTAAAATATAAAATTTACTCGTATACATTTATAGAATTGACATGAAATTAAATCACATTATTATTCTTATGGAAGTAAGATTATTTGAGATTATTTTCGTTGCATTAAAATGTACCTCATTAAATTTGTCATCTGAGAGGGAATGTCTGCCTTTGATAACTATCATTTTTAATTGTCTTCTCGCCAAGGGATCGGCTATTCTACTCCAAGCAAAACTTACCGCTTTTTTCCACGATGCTCTATCAAATTTTAGTTTTAATGTTTGATCTTCTAACTATAAATTAATTAACTAATTATTCGCATATATTATTTGTAATCTATATTGTTTGGAAAATGATTGAGTATTGTTTTACCATTTTGCGACGATTAATGTCTGTAATATTTGTAGCAAAATTCCATTGAGAAGTCATTACTTTGCTACACATTGCAGATCCTTCGCGATCGTATTCTCTTAGAAACTGAAGAGCCTCACCGAGATTGAGATTCAGACCCTGAAAAAAAGGAATCGGTTTCTAATATTCAGTGTAATTTCAATAAAATATATAATATAATATATAAGTAGTGAACGGAATAGGAGTGGAGCTTTTAAAATAAAAAATATCATAAATTTTTTATGTTTTTGGAAATATTGAATTTTGTCCAATAATGTGGAAAATGATGTTTAATTATTATTTTCTTTTGAATAAAGTTAATCACAGATGAAAATTCATCACGCGATTGCGATGTAACAAAGGTTGTTACATGCTTTTAAAGTATAATAATAATTTCGTAAATAAAAAGGCAAAATGTTGTTTCATGTCATCAAACTTGGTTACCTCCATGTATCGAGCGATACTTCCTCTTGTAACGAGACATATTATCCATATGATTTTTATTAATCTTCTTTGAATTGTCATCATCTCCTGAAATACTTTGGCAGCAGAATATTATCCCTGAGTAACTTCGTGCACTACTCAAATACTATCCAATTGTATTTTTTTGTTTTTAATGTAAGGTGCTTTTTAATTTAAATGAATATGATTTTTGTGTAGTCATTTTTTGCACTTTCGTTTGAAGTAAGTATACATAATATTAAATTGTGTTCTTGCACAGCACAATAATAAATGAGCACTTTTATTGAATAATTGACACGTTACCTGGAAACAATTTATGTTTCTATGGTGTGGGTTCTGACTCACATTCGCATTAATTTCTTATTTTACTACTGTTAGACTTATTATTCAAATATTAGTGTCAATTTTGAAGAATGCATTGAACACACAATTATTCACCATTTTTATCATTTTACTGATCTACTTTTATTGAATATCTGAAATGCTGGCTACCAAGAATCCCTTCAAATCAGAGCAGTCATCTGTCAAAAATAAATTTTATAATAGAAAAATCAGTTTGATTATAAAAAATTATTCATTTGAATAAAAATGTTAAGTTTGTTCAAATTTTGTATGAAGTTATTATGGTGAATATTGAATGTTTATGTACAGATATCTAACACTTCTTTTTTATACCTACAGAACTTTTTATACTTTAATAGCTACAGATCAATAATTACATTTACTAAACTTGCACTAAAAAGTAGTTGTTTCGCGAAGGTTTGTCATAGTAAAACTGAATCGTGGAACCGTGCAGGAGTTACAATTTTCCAGAACGAATATCGCCTGTTGTAAAAGGAAGGGACAGGCATCGTCGATGCGTGAAGCGTAACCATCTAACGCACCGTGGCACACGCCAAAATCGTCTTTGTGTTAAGTTTTGTACACGCTGGTACATCATTTTTGAAAAATATTTCTTCAAATTACCGGAATTTAACTATTATTATTCGATTATAATAATCATATTTCCAGTACGTTCTTTGTAAGTTTACGCTTCTACTTAAAAAATATCATTATATACCATTTAGCTTCAATCGAAAATCGCTATATACCATTTAAGTCAAATACTTTCATACTTTAAAGAGCGATTCTAGTAGATTTTGCAAAGTATGTAACTTGAATATCGATGCTAGATAATCCACATTTTTTTATCCTCAATTATGCTTAGATTCTAATAGAGTTGTTGATTTTCTCAAATCACGTCTGGAGTATATTTAAAAAAATGTTAATAAAGAGTTTTGTAGTTTAATTCTGTATAAAATTTGGATATTAAATCAATCTATCATAAAATAATATCATAAATATAATTGAAAAAAAAAATTTATGGTGTATTCCATGACAAATCGGACGGGTTCAGGACTCCATGTTTCCGATTTATTTGAAATTTTAAGGATTGATAGACTAACATAAATAATGAAGAAACTCAAAATTTGAGATATTTTCATGCATTATTTAAAAATGTATGGGGTAACCAAAAAAAAAAATATGTTTTTGTTCTTTTTCAATTATTTAAAAACTGAAACTAGGAAAAATTCTGAAAAAAATTATTAAATTATAATAACAAAAATTATTTTTTTGATAATTTACATATAATCATAAAACTCATTACAGTATTCATATGTTATGAGAATAAAGCGATCATAAAACAATAAATAATCACTTCTCATCACTTTTTGATATGTGTAAAATTGGGGCTATCACTATACATTTTTTCAGATTTTTCAAAAATAGCGTTTTTCCGAAAATCAATCTGTTTAAAAAAAAAAATTCTTTTGTTATTAAGTTTGGAGTAAAAATGTTTCCGAAAAATGTTACTACATCGACTATCTAATGATACGTTTGTGATGTACTTTTTTCAGAATTTTTCCTAGTTTCAGTTTTTAAATAATTGAAAAAGAACAAAAACACATTTTTGTTTTGTTTATCCCATAACTTTTTAAATAATGCATGAAAAAATGTCAAATTTTGGGTTTCTTAATTATTTATGTTAGTCTATCAATCCTTAAAATTTCAAGTAAATCGGAACCATGGAGTCCTGAACCCGTCCGATTTGCCATGGAACACACCGTAAACATTATGGATTATCAATTTACAAAATTTAAGTTAAATGATATAATTTTCAAGATGGTCATAAAATGAAGTTACTTCATTAAAACATGTTTTTTTATCTTAAAATATGCTTAAAAAAATTACGAACTCTTAATATCGATGTATGAAAAATTTACTTTACTTTCTCCTTTGATTTCTAGTATGAAAACTATTTTCTATGACTAACCAGCAGTATGATGTGGAGCATTTCAACTCATTATTTCTAAGATCAAAGTTTCAAGTAGAACAGGGGTTTGGTCGTAAAACAATGATTGCATCTAACAATAATATTGTCCACTACACAGGATAATAGAACAGCGCTATGTTCGTGCCCATTGTAATTATTTCTTCTTTTCCGAGTACCCTAATCTGAGTAGCAGCAAGACTTCAATTTTTCCATGGCGCAATCTTTGATAGTTCTTGCAGCTCTTTAAATACCAGTAACACCAGACAAGGCAGTTTTTAGCACAGTGACCACTGTTTATGTCCACATTTAAAAGTAAAACAAAGCTATTGTGATAAATCACAATTGACGCGTCGATATGTACCTCGTCGACAGTAGGACTTTATCAAAAGAATTTGTTTCTATGTTTTTTGAAAATTATATTTTATTTTATACTACAGATTGTAAAATTAACCGATTAGGCATACAAACAGGGTGTTCAAGTTTTTGTAGTATTTTTATTCTTCAATATAACTTCCTCTTTGGAAGTACTTCAATCGAAACAGAAACAATGAAAACACATAATGTAGACGCGTTGCCACAGACCAGAAATATAATTTTTTTGGTAACATCGTTATTACACCTTTCCTTTTTGTAATGTTTTAGAAATATCATTGCGTGAATAATAGTATCCTATTGACCTTTTTTTACTACAATCATGGTAAGAGATGCTTGTTTCAAAATTATTTTTTTCAGATTTTTCAACCCATGCTCTGAATCTTTTGATATTGTTTTTCCAAGCGCTTATGCGCTATTTTTGCATCTCGAAGTTCTGCTTGTATTTTTATGAGATCTAACACGTCTGGAATCTGAAAGTTTTTCTTAATAAATATTTCAATCATACATTTCTTCTTCTCCATAACGAGATTTTAATTTACCACGTATTCATCCATGAATTGTTCAATTTTCTTGTTCTGCTGTTCTGCCTTTTCAACTGCCATTTCTCTTGTTTTTTTTTCAACTCTCAGGGTTAATATTTTCTTTTTCTGTTTTTCAATATCATGTTTTATCAACTGTAAATTGACTTCTTTCTCGCCCAAGTCTTGTTTGTAATTTGTCACCATAGAGTTAAAACGTCCTATCAAAATAAAATAAATAAATATGTATATGTTTATGATTTCTTATTTAATCACGAAAATTCAATAAATTGTGTTTTACCGAATACTATTTTCATTTCGAGAAAATGCTTTTGTCTCTCTTCAATATCGCGTTCGTGAATGTCGTTTTCAATTTTTAATCTATCGAATTCAACAGGTCGTAGTGTCTCGCTTAATTCGCGACGTAAATTGAGTTGTTGTTTTACCTTTTTTATTTGTATTTTAAGATTGGAGGTTTTTAATCTTAATTTTTCAATCATATTATCCGTGGTTTTCAAACGATTTTCTATAAATCTTAAATGCATACATATTTAAATTACATCATAATTAAATGGACTATAATGATTTGGGTTTAAGGCAATCGAAAGACCTGGGCTCGAATCCCAGCGCAGTCGAAACCCTGCTAGAAGTAAAAAGATAGAAATCTTATCGTTTTTAATCATTTTGAATCTTTATTATAGAAAAAGATATAGATAATTTATCCAATTCTATCTCTTTTTTATTCTAAATTCATGTCTATCTTTTCTAATAACTACTTTTCTATCCATTCCAATCCTTTATCTATCATCCATAATCTTTTTCTATCTCCTAGTCAATCGCAATACGCGTCTATCTTTTTCAATCTCCCCTTTTCTATCTCATTCTGTCCTTCATCTATCAACGTCAATCTTTTTCTATCTCTTTGTTAATCTAGTCGATGCCTATCTCTTCCTATTAAAAATTTTAAACTCTCTTTCTATCTCTCATTATCTCTCCTTACAACAAAAGAAGATCAGTAATGAGGGATATAGAGAGAGATTAAAATTTGCACTGTGGGGAGATAAATGAGGGATAGAAAAAGATACAAGTGGTCGATCACGAAGTATAGAGAAAAAGATAGATACTACTTCAGTCGGCAGATAGACTAAGGGATAGGAAAAGATAGATATTACCAGACATAGGGATAGAAAAAGATAGTCTGGATAAATGTGGAGATAGAAAAAGATAGAGTTTTAGGGATGCAAAGTGATGAGTTGGGGAGAGATAGAAATGTTCTATCTTTTCTAATCCCCCAGTTCCTATCTTTTTCAATCTTTTTACTTCCAGCAGTGAAGCGTCTTTTTTTCCACAGAAAGATTTCATATTCTTTAAAAATGTAAATAAACAATACCTAACGTATTTTTCAGCTGGTATTTTCCCTGTTATGAAATCCACACCTTGCTCAAGAATTTTTTCTTTGAATTCCCTCTTCATCTCTTTAGTTTCCCAAATTCGCAGTTCAGCGTCTTCTAACCGAGCTGTTAAGTTTGCTCGCCTTTTTGTACATCTTTGTTCCATTTGTTTAAGGTTTTTTTTCATTTCTTGAATTTCCTTTTCCGCCATTTCCATACGATGAGTCATGTTGATTCTGCGCGTTTACACCTTTAAATTGTAGATTTAAACTCCAAAAACCACAAAGGGAAACTAATGATACCTATATTAAGGTGACAAAATAAAGTGATACCTGTATCCTTTTGGTGCGTGAAACAAACTCATAGCGACAAGACGACTTCCGCCCTGTAAACTGTTAAGACTTCCTGACTCTGCTTTTTCTGGGGTTATGCTCGTCGCGGCATTACTACTTTCGTTAAAACTGTGTACAGAAGATATTGGGCCAAGTAGTGAAGTTACTTTTTGTTTTCGCTTCGTCGATTCTGAGACCTGTGCCATCGCTTGGTGGAATTTTTAAAAAGCGTAACAAGCTTATTTCAAGGCAAAGTTACAAAAAATATAACAATATAAATCGCATCTTTTCTATTGATATGCTTATTAGATTATGATCGATAAAATAATGATAATTGAATCACTTAAATTTTTTAATGAGGTAATAAAATTATAATATTGACTTGTCCGAAGGTTCACTTGAACTTTTAAAGTAAGACTCTTACTTTGCAAGCATTGTGGATTTCGACGCATCAAGTATCGTTCAAAAATGTCGTTTTCTAAAGTTAATATTTTATTGTTACAAATTACTTCTTCTAGTAGTTGCTTTAACTGTTCATCGGACATTTCTGAAATAACGTAATGAATGAATTTTCACTAATATCAGCCTATGCTATTTAATTTTATAACCTACCACTATAACGTGGTTCTTCTTCTGGAACAGTCATACGGGATCCAAAGCTGAACAAACTGCCATGTGCAAAAGATATTCTTGACATGATGTACTTGATTAATATAATTTGATGTCTTAAGTGAAATTGGAATGCTCTCCACAAATAGATTTTTCAAACGCGTTCGACTTAAAATAATTTTTTTAATCGAAGCTGCTGTCTTTAAGAAAACGCGTGATGTGCACTTGTTAAAGGTTAAAAAGTACTTCTGATAGACACAGTTGTATATCACAATGTTTATTTAATTTATAATATATATATATATATTTGTACGAATATTTACTACCTAATTTATCCTCTGAAAAATTATTACAGAAATTTTACGTGTGCAAATTTTAAAATTCGAAGGTGTCACAACAAAAATCTGGTTATAATTGCACAACTAAATGTAATTAATGTATGTTAATGTTATTTATTCTATAAAATCCTGGTCTGCGATTTCTAAATCATCAACATAAAGAATATATCGTATTTCTTTTTCTCCAGCACTGTTAGATCTGATTACTGCTGGGAAACCACCAACTGCAAAGAGGATTTCTGCACCACCATCAATAAACTCGTTCTAAATATTTTTTCAATACAATTACAATTCAATTTAATTTGATACAATATAATTAACGTACGTATGTCTGCTCAAAAAATATGTTACGTTAGAAAGAATATATTCACCTCAACATCAACCTGATGACCATTCACCCATACTGTTTGAGTATTTTTATCTGAAATGAAAAAGAAGTTTTAATTTAAATATTAAGTTTTTTTACAAAAATATATTAAGTAAATTAAATTATGAAAATCTTTACTTACCCAGAACTATTCTGTATTGAGTACCTCCAATTTCAGTGGACCAATTCTTTAAAATTTTTGATTGTGACTGAATGAAGCTTGAGAAACTTTTCCCATCAACCCACAAAGTATAAGAATATCTCAATCCTGTAAATTAATATGTTTTGCTCGATAAAAGAAAGACAAATTTTATTACTAAGAATGTAGAAGTTTCATGAAAGACATCCGATACTTTTTTATTAGCAGCACTCAAAATAATCATCAAAAACTATTTTATATAAAATATTAATTATGAATTGAGTAATAATATAATAATAATTCTTTTAGTGTGATTTTATTTATGTCGGTTTGAAATTTAAAAACTCTTGGACCGCAAAAATATGAATATCATATATAAATTTACAATTTATATTTTTTAATCACTCCCTAATTAATGTAGAAAATAAAATAATAAGCTTACCTGGTATGGGATCTACTCTAATTACAATTTTATTTTTTCCAAGGCGTATAACTTCATCTCCAACAAGTCGAAACATCCATTCTCTGTGGACCAAAGTTTTACCATCCACCCTCACCACCCGTTTACCGGTGGCAGTTCCGTGTTCAAATTCAATCACATGGCTACCGTCACTCAGAGGAATTTCCCACCTGGCGGTAGGTTCATTTCCTGACATTTCAAGTGCTTGCAAACTTCTTAAATAAAAAAAGATGTTCATACACAATAACAAATATTGATTATTAAATGAGAAATTGCATCTAACGGACGTGTTGTTTATTCATAATTTATGAGAACAAATCTAACAGATGGAACATGCTAATTGTTAAGTACTCACCCTATATTAAAATATTGTACTGAATGATACAATGACAATTACAATGTTGTACTTGATATGATTTCTTTCACTGCATATTTTATTTAAGTCATGCCGCTAAGCTTGTTTGTAGTGATTAAAACAATATAGCTTTGTGTTATTTTTACTTTTGTTTTACTTACCGAAGCAGGGCATTTGCCATGGTTCTCTGTGTTCGATCAGGTTACTACTGCACTGTTCTGATTATTGATCGCACCTACCTGGTGACTTTCAGTCAATATTTCACTGTACATTGGCATTAGGAAATTGAATATTTGATTAACACTTAGATACTTGGTGAACTATACTTAGTGTATCGCAGTAATTTTATTCAGTTTTAAACACCCCTGGAAATTCTATAAATAAAAATAGTTTATCAATCAGAGTCATGAAATTTTTATAAGATTTTATCAAATCTTTTCTCCATTTATTTCATTCACTTAGAAGTCCTCATATTTATATTAGTAAACAAATATTATGATAAAACGGTATATATATTTTCTTAAATTTACAAATAACAACTTTAGAAAACGTATGCTTGATGCTCAATCAGACTTTGCAGGTAGTATTTTTCCTTGACATAAACCGAAACCAATGCGGAATCCATCGCCAACACAAAACCCTAATTTTAAAAGAAGTTATTAGTTGTGCAAAAAGGAAACTGAAATGATGAATTTGACATTGCTTATTTTTTTACCATGAATGAGAACTTCATCGCCGTCTTGGAGGAACTTTCTTGTCGTTCCATCCTGCATCTTTATAGGCTTAGTTCCTTTCCAACTCAATTCGAGCATACTTCCGTAAGAATCCGGAGTCTGAAATAGAAACGATTAAAATTGTGGGCATTTATTATAAAGAACGATTTATTGAATAAATGAATTTTAGTTTCTTTTTAACATGATTAATAATATATTTCATATGAATACTGAGAGTATTGTTAAATAAAAAATCAAATCTGAAAGACATAAGTTTATTCATTTTTTATCATCTAAATTAAGATGGTACTTACATCTCCGCTTATAGTTCCAGAAGCCATTAAATCACCTGGATTTAGATTGCATCCGGTCACAGTGTGATGAGCCAACTGCTGAACTGGAGTCCAGTACATAAACTTATAATTGCTTCTTGAAACAGTGGTTACAGGACCGTTTTCTGCTGTAATTTTTAAATTGCATAACAATCACCTGATATTTACAAACATAATCTTTATATTATAAATAATCAACATCATATTAGTGAACTATTGTGATTTTAATATAACTTTACTAATAACCATTAGAAATAACTTACGTTTAATGTGAACTTCAAGTTTGATATCAAAATTACAAAAATCTTCGTGCAAAAGATAAGGAAATGGTTTTGGATCCTGTACCGCATTTGGGACTTTAAATGCCTCTAAAGCTTCCATTGTTATAATCCAAGGAGAAATTGTAGTACCGAAATTTTTAGCTCCGAATGGACCTAGCGGAACATATTCCCATTTCTGAATGTCACGTGCTGTAACAAAAGTAATTAAATTCATAGCGAAATTCTATGGAATAAAAAACACCTTAAATAAATATTAATAAGTAAAAATGGAATCTATATATTAAAACAGTAAAGTTACCGCTCCAATCATTCATAACGACCATCCCAAAAATATGATCGTATGCTTTAGATGCGGGAATGGCTTGACCCAATTTGGTAGGTGGACCTCCGACGAAGAAAGCTACTTCTAGTTCAAAGTCTAGTGTTCTCGAAGGTCCATAAACTGGAGCTGCTCCTTCAACTGGAACTGTCTGCCCTCGTGGACGATGTATAGGAGTTCCAGAAATTACTACTGAACTTGCTCTACCATGATAACCAACCGGAAGATATTTCCTGGAGTAATATAGTACATTAGATTTTATTTAAATATGATTATGAGATAAAAAATCCGGATTGAAAAAAAATGGAGAAATATAGTCTAAAAATTTAGAAACTTTGGAGCATCAAAAAATTTAACGTTTAGAAGTTGACAAATATGTAAAGTAAGAATAAAATATTTCAAAAAATAATTTTAATATTTTTCAACAAGAAGTTAGGGGCCGTTCACATAATACGTCGCACAGTTTATGGGGGGGGGGGGGGGTCTGCAAATTGTGACGTGGTAAATGTGTACCCAAGAAATCTAGGAAAATATGTGAACATTTGTGAATTTAAAAACATGAATATGAAAGAGGCTTACAATGAAAATCTGTTAGTTTCTGGCCAACATATAAAAAACTAGCGTTATAATTCTGATCTTTCCCAAGAATATATCATTTTTATTCATTAATCAATTTCCCGAGCAAGTAGTCACCCTGAATGAAGACGTGTTCATATAATCTAGATCTAAATTACTAATTTTGTTTACCAGTTCGGCATAAGGGCATCATCTTTTCCTCGAAACATAATACCGACGTTCGTGGCGTGATGAATCGATGAGTAGAAATCTGTATAATCACCTATCGTGACAGGCATGTGCATTGTAGCTTTTGATTGAGGAACAAAGGATCTAAAAAAATATTAATATATTTCATCACCTTATTCTGAATATCGTAAGATCCTTTAAAACAATTTCTATTTAAATATTTACTTTGCACGAATATGTGGATCCTGTAAAGTTGTGTTTTCGGGTGACAATAGGCGCTGCAAAGTCTTCCTTGCTTCAATCCAGGCTGGTCTTCCCAGAGCCATAAATTCATTGAGGGTTTTCTCGCGGAACACATTTTGTTTTTTCTCCAGATGTGGCCCAGTAAAGTAATTAGCGATTGCATATAAATCCAAGATTTGATCCCCAATAGCAACTCCTATCCGTTTTTGAGGCTGAAAATTGTAATTTATAGTTTTTATTGAAATAGGGTCATCCACTAAAAAATTTGTATGCTTGAATATGAAACTACAGGCTTTGCAGTTACTCATAATACAAATATAATGTAAAAAAAAACATTTTTTTCAATTTATTAGTTAAAAAAGAAAAATTTATATTCGGTATATTAATTTCAAACTCTTGTTTCTGTCGCGCCTTTCTTACATCTTGCTGTGACGTCATCTGCTTTGAAAAGTTTAAAAACAAGCTGTATAATTAATGTTTTTCTCAAAAAATGGAAAGAAATAAATGTTACCGGTGGAGTTTTTTCCCCAAATGTAAAAGTACTAGTGTTAAGAATCGAGAAAAAATATTTCTTTGTGTACTGAAAGGCAAACTACAGAAGAAGTGGTATGAAACTGTCCGGCGTGACATGTGTCCTACAAAATCGTTAACATCAACAATAGTTTGTTGTGAAGACCATTTTAACGTAAATATATATTTTAATTTTGAATGTAGAATTATGAAATATGCACAATATTGTACGTACAGTAATTTATTAATTAAGGAGGGTTGACCCCTTGACATAACCTCGAATTAAAAAACTGTTTACAGAAGCAGGGAGAATAGAACCAGAATTAATTCCATTGTATTTTCGAAGAGAAGATAATACATTTCTTAAACAAAATTACTGTGAGTCAAAATTATTTGTTTATTAATACTAGTTATTTAACCTTTCATGTATTTCTTAACCTCTCAGTAACTATTTCCTAGTTCTAATTTTGATCCAATTTTAATCAACAATATAGCTCAACTAGTTCATTAGAACATTCATTTCAATTTTATTCGTTGTATTTTTTTGAAATTAATTTGTTGCAAAATGATTATACCATTAAAAATTTGTTTATATAAAAAAACCTCAACAAATTATTTTAAATATTTCCAAATATCGACATTTGCAGTTCATACTTTATCATTTTTTAATGACATATTATAAATAATTGAATATACAAAATACAGTTTCAATTTCACATTTACATTCTTTGGCAATCAAAGTTTATAAAAAAATTAACTTTGAATAAAAACAAATTTGTGGATGACCCTATTGCAAGAACAGTAGAATGAAATTTGTTTTTGTTTGTTATAACGTGTTATTCAATTTAAGCCACCTTACTTGACCACCTGTTTAGCACTGTTTAGCTAACTTCATGTTTGTATACCGTCTGATGGTACACACTGCTGTATCGATTAACGGTACCATGTGTGCTATGTGCTACTCGTTTTACTGCTGAGCCAACAGTTTCTTACGATAGGTGGAGTTTGAAGAAAAAAATTTTATTCTCATGGTTGCTGAATATTTTTGCAATAATCGGTTACTTTGTCAAAAATAATCTATTGTAGATACACTTATAAGAGCTACTGTTTTCACTTTTCATATTTTCAAAATTAAACAAAGATCTCTTTAAATTTATCTTTTCTAATCAATTTTATTTTCAAGATTTCATACATAATTTTTCACCGATAAGAACCATAACCTAGCATATTAAACATAAAATATATAGCAAAAATATTTGCAATCCTATTAGTAACTTAATACTCACGCAATCTTCGGTTGAAAAAACACCATAAGGAAGATTCTCGATAGGATATTCACATTCAACTGGATATTCAATAAAAGACTTCATGATCACAAGCAGCACTCTAAGATCACCGGTTCAACGATGTGCTACTACCCAAAACACAGTGACTTATTCTGCTATAGCGAAGGATCGTCGAGGTCGGCAACACCGGCTTCACGATAATTTATGATCTGTTTACAGATTTATGCGGAAACGAGTCGGACAACTCAATGAGAATGTCCTTGAATAAATTTTCTCTATTTCAACTTACTGGACAACCAGCAACAAGTGGATAATCAAAAAGTATACTTGATCTAACAATATTCTTAAATCCCAAACAATAACAAATGTTAATGTTAATGTCAATGTTTCCTTAGTCTCACTTCAGATCAATATTAAAAATGAATAAAATTTCAAAACTCTACTGGCAGTGTTCGCAGAACGTGGACGTAAACGGCCCTCACCATAGATGCTTCGAGCTCATTGTGTCTTCCTCATTCAACAAACCTATGGCAGTGGAGCGAGGAAGAAGCCATGAGCTGGTAGGGTCCATGGTGGGGGCCGTTTACGTCCACGTTCTGCGAACACTGTCTACTGGTTCCTCTATCGAGAATTATATATAAAACTGGCAGATTAATTAAATGTTAACCGGTATAATCAAATTATAAAAAGAATTCCTGGCTCGATGGAGCTATGAATATATATAATATGAGATGAGCAAATTTCGATTGTATCTTGAAAGTTTTTTATCATTCGAAACATGTGTGTATATTTGAATTATTCAGAATACATATATATTTCTAATTTTTGGAGCAGTGTATTCCTGTCTTGTATGTTTCAAGAAGCATCTGAACAGACGTTTGCAAAAGAGCAAGTGAGGTTTGTTTTATGTAGAAAATTTGTTCTCAAGTTACTAGTTTTTGAATAACCTTTTAAATTTTGATGTTAATAAAAAAATTTACCTCTGTCTTTAAATAGACGATACACATCCTAATCGCCTATAGAGGAAATTGGAAATTTCATATTTTGAAAACCTCTTACACGGAGAAACTGAAGTTTACAATTTTTGCAAAATTACGTTTCCATTTTTGTTAAAAATGTGTCATAGTGAGAATTTTTCGCAGCGAAATACTAAACTTTAGATATACTATATGATGATTTACTATAAGTTGTATCAAGCTTCACTATAACCTATAATAAAGTCCCTGATGAAAGTAAAGGAATTGAAATTCATTTCGAGTCAATCAGAACTATTCCCATTCATTTCGATATCTGTATCCGAGCCAATGCGAATCATTCCGAACCAATCCGAAAAACGTCTTGTATCTTGTTTGATGAAAAACGGTCAAAAATCAATCCGACCTAATCCGATTAATTCCTAGACATCAATCCCAATGAATCCGAACCAATCCGAAACCAAGTTTGCAATCCAGATTAATCCGAATCAATCCGGTCTCGTATTGATCCAAACCGAATTTTCAATCAGAATCAATCCGAATCATTCCGACCTTGGATTCATTCGGATTGATTCTGATTTAAAATTCGGTTTGAATCAATCCTAGCTCGCATTGGCTCGGATACAGATATCGGAATGAATTGAAATAGTTCTGATTGATTCGGAATAAATTTCAATCCGATACCTTCGCTAGGGGTTTCATATAATTTTTTGATTCTTTAGTATTTTGACTGCGAAAAATTTTTAGTCCGCTTGGAATAATTATTATTGCACCTCGATTTCCCTTTAATTCCTAACATTTCTTAGAATTATTATTATAAAATAAAACATATATTACAATGAAAAGTTTTTCCGTGTATTTCCAAACTAAGAGGTCAAAAATTCTGTAATTTGTTGACAATTTTCCTTAAAGCCATGGATCGCAAGGATCACGTGACAAAATTATACATTAATTCGTTTACGTAAGATAACTTTTTAATTTAAAAGATATCTTTTTGAAAATTTGGGAAACATAACAAAAGACAGAAAAGCACGTCTATTAGTTTCTTTTTAGTAAAAATTTTGAAAAAAATTGGAAAACTTATCTACAATTACAGGCAACTGTAAAATTTTATACAAAATTCACATAAACTTTCTACTTTTCTTAAATATGACATACCCTTAATCAGCCTTTTAACATATATTAGTTTTTTAAGAAATGGTAAGAAGCCCTTTTTTTGTAACCTTGTGATTGGCCTCAACATTTTAAGAAGTTTATAAAAACCTATTATTTAATCATATAAATGAATACATGTTTGAAAAACTATAGGAGTCAACAAATTTGAGAAATGAATTTTAACAACGAAAGCATAGACAAAAAATAAAATTTTTGTAGGTCGTTCAGTCACGAAAAATTAGGCTTCGGGCAAAAATACATAATTTTGATGCTTTCAAGAATAGCAATATTATTATTACACAGAAAAATAATGCATTTAACAAAATTTTATTTTCAATTGCACTTTTTTCATATCGCTTTTTACCAATTTTTTAAAAATGGTGCGATTCTAGTAAATCGTGGATCATTGTTTCAGTGAAAAGATTCTCTACAACTTAACAGTTTCCAATTTTTGAAAATAAATTCATTAATGGCTGAAACTATTAAATAACAATTTTTCAAAATAAAATTTGTATAAACAAGTTGTTTTTGATAATAATTGATTCATTTTCAAAAATTGGAAACAGTCAAGTTGTAGAGAATCTGTTTCCTAAAAATATAATTCATGATTTATGAGAATAGCACCATTTTTAAAAATGTTGTAAGAGGGATATGGAAAAAATGGAATTGAAAATAAAATTTGTTAAATACATTATTTTTACTCTCTAAATTTGAATCAGCCAAAATCTACTGATTATCAGTGAAATTTGACTGATTCAAATAGCTAAAAAGAGGTTATTGTAAATCAGTCATATTTCACTGATTACTTCAGTGAAATGCGACTGAATCAAATAGCTAAAACGAGGTTACTGTAAATCAGTCATATTTCACTGACCACTTCAGTGAAAATAAACTGATTTAACAGTGAAAAATATTTTTCATTGATTCAATCAGTAAACATTAAATGGTTTGACAGTGATAAATATTTTTGCATTGATGAATCAGTGAAAAGACAAATTACTGGTTCAATCAGTGAAAATTTGACTGATTCAGATTTGAATAGTATATGTTTCAAATTTTTTTTATGGAAAATAATCTTTTCACTTTTTGATAATCCCTTCAATAACAATATTGCTATTCTTGAAAGCAAAATTATGTATTTCTGCTTGAGGCTTAATTTTTCGTGTCTGAACTACCTTAAATACAACAAAAGTCACCTGTAATAAAATATTTTGGCATTACTCGTAAATTAAAAATAATAGACGACAAATATTTACTTTCAAGTAAGTTAACAGCAGTTTATTAGACATTGATATACAGTTGGTATTTATGGTAATTAACATGGTATGTAATAATTTTTATGGCACAACATGATCACGACACAACAGAAGCATCTTCAATTTGTCTTAATCTTTGTAGATGTTTGTCTTTATCAACTTTAATATTTTATACTTTACCAGGCCAAATTGTCAAAACTTCAACGAGCATACAGTATCTGTGTATGTGTATACATGTACATAGTACAGAACATGTCTATTATTACACATTATGTAGTACGTTGTAAATAAGCGGGACTAACGATAATGAGTAACCTTATTGACTGGAAGACATAAGATTTTGTTGTTACTCATTTTACTTCGATTTCTCACCTTACAATTAATTCTCTCACTTTCTCAATTTATCGCATCTAACATTGATGCCGATTTCCTCAAAGTCTATCACTTAAATAATAATAGATTAAGAACAAAAATATATCCACAGAAATCTTAACAAATTCATACATCCAATAACATTGACATAAAAACGAAGAAACATAATCAAAGTCTGAATAAAAATTAATTATTTTCAAGTTAACTCACGGGCAACGATTTACTTCTTATTGTCAGCACAGACAGTGTAAACTTTTTATTTATTTACAGATATAATATTTGTAAAAGAAGTATGCAACCAAACAAGTAGATTTGACGAAAAAGAGATTGAACAATATCAAGAAACTGTCTTGATAAATAATTTATATACATTTACTTTGCTATTAATTAAAAAACAACCTTGGTAAAAAATATTTTTAACTGATTTAATTTTTTTCACGCAAGTTAAATTGAGAACTTTGATTAACGGAGGAATCCCCTGTAGTGAATCCAAAAAATCGATTTTTTTTTGGCTTAAATGTATGCTCCTGGAATGACTGAGTAACGATTGAAACTCGTAAGACATCAAGAACTTACTTTTTTCCAACAATTTTCATTGTGTAAATCTTTAAACGCGTTTTTCTCGGTTTCATATTTTTCAAAATTGCCCGATTCACAGCTCAAAAAGTATTTGCCTGATCGACTTGAACTCGCGTATACAGATTCCTGAAATGTATCATTTATCGGTGAACTCCAAATTGAGAAAAAATTGTTGAAAAAATTTTTTTTAAAACAAATTCAGGCAAATTTTTGGGTGAAAATCGGATTTTGTTTTCAAATGACCGCCATTTTGTGAAATGTCTGACTAACTAAGGATCTAAACTTTAAAAACTTTTGATTTTTTTATTTCAGACGCCTGTGTGCTCTCTAAACCTGAATCAGTGAACGGCCATTGATTCGCAGTGACTATTCACTGATGGCAGCAGCTATAAGTCTTTCACTGAGAACCAGTGAAATTCGACTGATGAATCAGTGAAATAGATGGAACTCACTTATTGAATCAGTGAAAGCTTCAGGTGGGAGTAATAAAACCAGCAATATATTTTAAAGATCGATGAATACGTTTATTTAAGGTTAAACAATACTAAAACGAAATTACGTAATTATTATTATTTTTAAGGGACGATAAATCAGTAAAGTGTAGATGAAAGTTTTGAATTCGCGAATTCAAAATTATGTTCACGTCACGCGTTCACTGATTCCTCAGTGAAATCAAAGCATGGCACTGATTCATCACTTGATATATTTTCACTGATGTAATCAGTGACTATTTCACTAATTGATTGATTGATGTAACAGGCTGAAATAAATTTGTTTTATACTCCAAGAGTACCTTAATAAACCACAAAAGTTCTGGAAAGATTCCTTATTTTTTTATCCTAAAAATAATCCCCGAAAATGCCCTAATTTTCGGGCTGTTAAATGGGATTCCCCCCTTAACTGCTTATATTTTATAACTTTCGAAGAAGTACATTAATATACTGATGTATTCAGCGTTTCGTTTTCACAGCCAGCCAAGTTCTTATCTCGTTAAAACTACATGCTAATATTTATGAAACCCTTCAGTCCAATGATATTGCATTCAGAACACTAACTTAATCATATACATAATATGGTATAAATAAATAATCTACTCTCTAAATCCAAATCAGTCAAATTTTCACTGATTGAATCAGTGATTTGCCTTTACACTGATTCATCAGTGAAAAAAAAATTTCACTCTCAAATCAGTCAATTTTCACTGAAATAATCAGTGAAATTTGACTGATTCACAGTAACCTCTTTTTAGCTATTTGAATCAGTCAAATTTCACTGATAATCAGTAGATTTTGACTTATTCAAATTTAGAGAGTATACCTATGTATCTTGTGGAAGTTTGTTTTATAAATAGAGGAAATCGGTACAATGGTACACTCCATTATGCATCAACTATTCTTTATTTGCAAAATATATATTTTTAATTAGAATAGCCAACGAAAATTATGTTATTTCAATGAAAATACATTAATTTTCCTAAAAAAGTGGTTTATAGTATTAAATGACAATATTGTAATCAAATTAACAAGTAAGTGGCTGATCTTTGTTATAAATCGGCAAAATTAACGATCTCAATCTCAATAAAACTAATTTTAACGATGATTTACATGTTCAAAATATGCATATAATTCACAAAAGTAATCATGCCGTTTGCAGGTATTGGATTCGTGGTCAAATGTATTTTCAAAAATACACTATAGCCATTCCTATTTAGCGGGTACCGTTAATTACTATTTATATATGTTTGTGTTTTTTTTTAATAATATACAGTAACTGCGTTGTGGCATATTGTCTGATTTTCTTTACTTTTGGACTTACATTGTTTCGGTCTTTTAAAAACTGCCTAAGGCGACTTATGCACCTTCACGGCGTATATACAATACATATATTATCATAAATTTCAATAATGTACATATATAGGTACGTTAATAATTATATTCATCTACAAGTGACAGGCGGAATAAATTATTCATCCATTAGTGTATAAATTGATATTTAACTACATCAAGGATTTTTTAATACAATAAAGCGTAATTAGAGTCTATTTCAATACAAGCCGATTTTCCTGTATTGTGCGACTTTAATTAAGCTCTAGTGAATTTTCAACTAATGCTGGAAGTGATTAATACTAACGATTATTTTACAGAAAATACTATTCGTTAACTTCAAAACTCATAATCCGTAATGATATGTGTTCTAAATATTTGATCGTCTGATTATAATTTCCCTGTCACTCTTTATTCTACATAACGTTTCAAACCCCCATTTTACCCACATTTTGGTAAATTAATTCCTAAATGCAACATAATAATCGTAACGTATACACTAAAGAAAGGCGCGATAGTCGTAAATGTACAGGAATACATTCATATGTATATACTTCTTCACAGAATAGGATCTATATTTCCATCTATTTATTTATAATTTATTTAAATACTTAATTTTGGCGAATAATGAGAAACCTATATTATTGTCTGATTTTTTATGTATATAAGCAAGCGAATCAATTATAAAATGATTCTCTTTTGTTTTACGTTGTACTTAAATAAATTCTTTTCGTATTTTGCAGGCTCGGTTTGACAGCGAAAGTTAAAGTGTTTCAACAAGTAATTAAACTTTCCAGCAAACATATACGTTTTTATATAGCTAGTTTCTAACTATTTCGTTATATACTTAAAATAATGTCTAGTATTTTTTTTATTGATGTGAAGTCAGTTAATTAAGTAAAAGAAACCGAAATTAGTATAATTTTCAGATAAAGCATATACTTTCATGGGTTTGTGTTTATTTATGTCAAAATTCCAACACTCAATATATAATATACTTTTTATTTATACTATGTATTTTTAGGTACGTTAAATATTTCATTCCTCACGATAAAGCTGCTCAACAGCAAATTAATATATTTTTATTAATCTATTTCCAGCACAGATTTGAGTTTATAGCGTAAACAATATACTTTGCATAAAAAACATTTTCTAATAACTAACTTAACTGTACAAATTAATAGATAAACCAAATTTTAAACCTGTGAAGTTATTCAGGTTTTGATTGAATAATGTCTTTTAATGAAAAATAGCTATTTACGTATTTACAGTTAAAAAAAATTTTCTATGAATAATATTGTGTTTCTAAATACCTTCAAGGCAGAAAATTAAATTTTTACTTTGTCAGTGTAACGAAGAATATTACACTCGCCATTCACTTTACAGTAACATTTCAGAGACAGTAAAATAAACAATTTTTTGCTAAGGCTCAAATTTTGAGAAAGTTGTTTCAAGTATAGGAATTACAATTTTTTAGTAAACAAGTAAATACAATATTTTTCTACAAGTTGACTTTAAAAGTTTAATTCAGGCCAAAAGTTTTTATAGAAGTTTCCTATAGATTCATAATTCTTGATTAAACTTATTATAATTATTTTTCTATTTAAAAAAGTAGTGGAGTTTATCTGTAACACGAGTTCAAACATTTTTTATTATTTATTTGCTCTTCATTTTCATTTATTGTTTTTTAAGAAACAACTTGAATGGTCTTGAATAAAAGTTATAATAAGTTATTGCTAATAAAGCCACAAGTAAAATTGTTTAAAACAAATAACTGTTTAACAATCTTAATTATACGTTTCTCGGATATGCTGGATATTTTATTTAAGCCTAAAATACTGGCGCCTATAATGATCGAAAATCGCACGAATATTGTTAACTATTAATAATCCACTTTTTAGAACCTACTCGGGCAAAGCGCACAATTTCCTTGTATCTATCCTCGCTTCTTACTTTCGTTAATTGGCTCTAAAGGACAAATTATGTCCTCGTCATAAAGATGTCAACGCTTATCTATCATCGATATTCTATAATACTCTCTCAATAAAGTATCATAACAAGTTTAAATCTCAATTTATTGTACTTTATGTATCACCTTAGTTATTATTTCCAAAGAAATATATCGATCAACCTAATCAAAGAACGTCAAATGAAATAATACTATATCTGAATTTTAATATTCTAAGGGAATGGAAAGTTTTTATTCGCATTCTCTTGATTTTAATTCGATTTTTAAACTTTTCATGATACTTTATGAATAAAACCAACAGTTAATCTTTAAGCGGATGCTCAGAGTTCTCGAAATATCAGTAATTTAAATTTCTTAATGTAGTTCATCAACGAAAATTAGACCTCAGGAAAAATAGATAATTTTATTTTCAAGAATAGCGATATTATTATTGAAAGGCTAAGTTGAAAGTAAAAAGATTATTTTGCAAGAAAACAATTTGAAACATAGAAAAATAATTTTATTAATGAATTCTATTTTTGACCCAATTTTTTTTCTTATCGCGTCTTACCAAATTTTGAAGAATTATGCGATTCTAATAAATCATGAATCATTTTTTCAGAGAAAAGATTTCCCACAACTTCACTGTTTCTGATTTTTCAAAATAAATTCTTTAATGGCTGAAACCATTAAAAAATCATTTTCCAAAACAAAATTTTTATAAACAAATTGCTGAATTTGATAATAATTTATTCATTTTCGAAAATTGAAAATGGTTCAGTTGAAGGGAATCTTTTTTTTTGAAAAATTGATTTGTAATTTATTAACCCTCCGTTACCAAACATATGAGGGATTCCCTCACTGGGGTCAGTTTTTTCGAAATAACTTCTAATTTACGCTTCACACAGTCTGATCCGTTTGAATATCTTTCCACGAATTATTCCTGAAGTTTTTTGTAGCAATAAAAAATGTTCAAATAGAATACTCATTCAATAATCACTTTTCAAAACCAAAGGTGACCGTGTAACAATTCTTAAGTTTGGTAATGGAGGGTTAAAATCGCATAATTTTTTAGAATTTGGTAAGAAGCAATAAGAAAAAAAGTTGGGGCAAAAATAAAATTTATTAATAAAATTATTTTTGAAATTAATTAGTTGAGTTTGAAATTTCTGCCACTACCTCTCTCGACTGGCAATCGAAAGACCTGGGCTCGAATCCCAGCGTAGTCGAAAGCTTTTTTTTTTCCACAGAAAGATTTTCACGGATAATTTTTTCGGGAAAAAGATTCTCTACAACTTAACCGTTTCCAATTTTCTAAAATGAATAATTTATTACCAAATTCAGCAATTTTTTTATAAGAATTTTGTTTTAGAAAATTTTTCAAAGCAAAATTATCTATTTTTGCTTGAGGTCTAATTTTCATGGATGAACTACCTTAATACGAATTCTACCTAATTTCTAGAATATGCAGTTTTCATTCGATGCTCAAAAATCTCAACATTGATAAAAAATGCTATTGAATACAAATAGATACTCTTGATAGGTAATAGGTGAATTATGATTTCGAGAGAATCGACGCACCCGCAGTTAATGTTTTCATATGTTTTATATTAATATTCATGGTTGGAGATAATTGGCATCAGGGCGTTTGTACACTGTGGTACGAGGTGTTCTTCTTATACTTATTTTTCGTCTTCATATTATTCCTTTTTACTTTTAGTATCTCAATAAAAAATATAGCTGAAGAAAAACACCGCGACCTTTAGTCACCTGAAAAACTTATGTGGCAAAGTTTTACAGATCATGACCTAATCGATCCATTTCGGCTAACAAGAAATCAACATCAGCTTCCGTTACTGCAGCACTCGATATGATATTCCTAAAGAAATTGGGTCTTCTATCATCTGGCTGATAACCCACCATCAAAGTTCCAGCTTCCATCATTCGACCCTTTAGTACAGGGCAAATCTGAAAGATTTATTGAAATTTTTTAATTTGAGAGTTTGAAATGAATTTCAGCAGAGTATAATATTATTATAATTTATATAATTATGGAGCTTCACCTCTCCTAAAATCTTTTCCCTCTCTGGACCATGAGGCATATTACGAACACGAGTTGGTAGATACCAGAAACAGACATTCACTAATTCTGGTTCAAGAATAAGATAGAACTTGTTAGGCATTTGCTTGATTCGTCGAACCATGTATTCTGTAAGTTCCATTAGGCGATCCATGTGTTTTTCGAAACCTTCCGAACCCTGTCAATGCACCAGGAAAATAGTTAGTCGAAAAGACACTTTCTATATTTTTACGTACTAAGTTTAATGAATCTTAGGTCACGAATTTTTAAATATTACCTTAGCACGCCATTGGAGCCAAAGCTTAAAAATATCATTGTGTCTTCCACATTGGATGACTTTGTCACCAGTGTCATATTTCACATCATATAATTTATCAGTCATGAACAAATACTCGGCTGACATTTGGTTGCAACTAATCAAAAGACCCTAGAATACAAATACCAAAGGGAATTACAAAAATTATGTTACACATTATCAACTTTATCAACTTTAAAAAATTAGTATTTTTTTCCGGTTTTCGATAGTATATATGAGATGTTTGAGAAAACAGAAGGCATTTTGTATGGTGCATCGAATATTAGTTGTAGGTAGGATTTTTTTCAAGATATATCTTAAAAAAAACTTTGAACACATTTTTCTTGAAACTACGTTTTTACTCGCGGTGTTGAGCGATTTTTGAACAGCATTGAACCGATTCTCACAAAATTTTTATCACATATTTTTCACATCTATACCTCGACCCTGTAGTAAATTGAAGTAAAAATAATCATTTTTATTATATTTTTAACCTAAAAAACCACTCAAAAAACCCCTATTTTTCGATTCCTAATTTTGAAATATCTGCCATTTTGTTATTTTTGTATAAAAATTAACAATTTCACTACTGGACATAGTCACACTCTTCCTGGATTTAAGGGGATCCGTCACCTTTAATTACTATATTTTTGATTATCTTGACATTTTCCGAAAATTTTATTTTTTATTCTCTATACTTTTCTGAGTATGTGTGTAAATTCCCAGGGCAATCTGATTTTTTTTCTTGGAGAGATAAATAAAATTAAAAGTTAATACGATTTATAAATAACGCATTTTTAGCAAAAATTAGCTTTTTATACAAAAACTACAAGACTTTACTTTAAACTTCTTTTTCCGCAAGTTGTAATTTTCCGTTTTTGTTGCAACAAATGTTAGAATAAAATCTAAAGTATTAGACACAGGCGTTTGAAATTTTTACCACTTATTCTTTGTCATATTGTCAATATTTTTGGATGTGGAAAGCGCTCTAGCTAAAAAAAAACTGCAAATTTTTTTTATATTTTGGAATATTTTTATTTATTAATTTATTTTATTTGCAAATTTTTTTTCAGTCATGATAGCTTATTTTCCATAGCCAGAAACGAAACGTAATAAAAAAAGAATCATGATAATTGCTCAAGGTAGTTCGTTCACGAAAATTAGACCTCAGGCAAAAATAGATAATTTTGCTTTCAAGAATAGCAATATTATTATTGAAGGTCTAATTTGAAAGAGACAAGATTATTTTTCATGAAAAAAATTTGAAACACAAAAAAATAATTTTATTAATAAATTTTATTTTTGCCCAAACTTATTTTCTTATCGTTTTTACCAAATTTTAAAAAATGATGCGATTTTGATAAATTACAAATCACTTTTTAAAGAAAAAGATTCCCTACAACTTAACCATTTCCAATTTTCGAAAATGAATAAATTATTATCAAATTCAGCAATTTGTTTATAAAATTTTCGTTTTGGAAAATGTTTTTTAATGTTTTCAGCCATTAAAGAATTCATTTTCAAAAATTGGAAACGGTCAAGTTTTAGAGAATCTTTTTCCTAAAAAAATGAACCGTGATTTATTAGAATCGCATCATTTTTAGAAATTTGGCTCGAAGCGATAAGAAAATAAGTTTGAGCAAAAATAAAATTTATTAATCAAATTATTTTTTTGGGTTTCAAATTTTTTTCATGAAAAATAATCTTTTCTCTTCCAAATTAGCCCTTCAATAATAATATTGCTATTTTGTCTTGACCCAAAATTGAATTCGTAGATTTTAACGTAAAGAAACTGACCCAATGACAATGCAAAAATATTGCTATTCTTGAAAGCAAAATTATCTATTTCTTCCTGAGGTCTAATTTTCATTATCGAACTACCTTAAAAAACAAAAAAGTTATTCATAGTAAAATAATGTCAAAAAAGTCCCCAAAAAACTCAAAAATTTCAGTTTAAAAATACATAAAGATGGAATCTTTAAAAACTCCCAAAACCTTTCTACAGAAAGGTACTAAAAATAAAAAATTATATGGAAGGTCTAGACTAGAAAAATACAGATATTAAAGGAGGCGAATCCCCTTAAATTTCTTTGGTTTTTGTGTTTCAGATAATCCATACAAAAGTCATCAACACCAGGCGTACGCCTAATTTTTGAGGCACTATGTACCATATACCTGCCTTTTTGGTATAAAAAAAATGTTTTCATACATTTTAAGAGTGTATTTATTGAGCCTAAAAAGAATGATCTAAAGAATGACCTAAAGAAAGAATGATCTATAATAGAAATTACATAAATAATTCGCAAAAATAGCCCTTTTTCGGGAGTATAAAATGGACTGATCCCTTAAAATAATATAGAGAATTTTGTTAGTATTCTGTTGAAGTTGGTAAAGCAAAAACAAGAAGTTTGCTTTAAATAATTAACATCCTCCAATATAGAAACTGTAAGATGACGTTTCTGCAAGTTTTGTTTTGCAAGTTTGGATAAGAATATTGAAATATGAGTGGCTTTTAAAGTTTTGTTGTATGCAAGTAAATATATTATAGAATTATAAAGCTAAAAGCAGCGTTTGCCCCGGTCAATAAGATGATTCAACACATGCGCAGTTGATATTTAGCACAGCAATATTGGAAATCTAAAATGGCTGCCATAGAACAGGTAAGCTATTTCCACCGTAATCAATTTGTATAAAAAATAATGGGTTTTCAAAATATACTGTGTGATAAAGTAGGCGTTTTCAACCTAAGATTGAATGGGAATTTCTCTGCATTTTTTCTGGATTCTGACTTTTCAGATATATTTTTTTAATTTAGACTTTGCTTTAGCTTTAATTTGAATGAAACTAAAAATGTTGATAGAGTAAGGTTTTGAAAAAAAACCGACATTCTTCAGACAAAGAGATGAAAAATATTTGTATATTTCGACGTTTCGAAATCTTGTATGGTTTCCTCATCAGGAACAAATTGGCAAATATTTAATTTATGTATAAATAAGAGGAATAGGTACACTCAGAAAAAAATTTTGATTGAATCAAAAAAATTATTTGTTTGAAACACTTTCTTTGATGTAAAGAATTGTTTTGTTTTAATGAAACAAAATCTGTTTGATTCAAACAAAATATCTTTGGACCAAATAAATATTTGTTCATATCAAATAAATTTCTGCCTTAAATCGAACAAATTTTAACTTTGAACATATACAAGTATCAATGCATTAATTTTTTTGTTTTGAAGAAAAATTAATTTGATTCAAACAAATATTTATTTGGTTCAAAGATATTTTATTTGAATTAAACAAATTTTATTTCATTTAAACAAATCATTTCTTTAAATCAAGAAAGTCGTTCTAACAAATCATTTTCTTTGATTCAATCAAATTTTTTTTCTGAGTGTATTGTCCACCGTTATGAATATTTAGTCAAGAGCAAAATAGACATAAAGGTCATCACCAAAAATTTCCCTTTTCTACACTCTGTATGAAATAGATGAAAATTATTTGTTAATATCTAATTAACAACAAGTCAATAAAATTATTTAAGACGTTAACAAAGATTGTATTAAGAAAATAATATTTAAAAAATTTTTTACAGTTGGAAAAATTTACCTGTATTAAGACTGATAATTTATTTGATAAAAAGAATAGTCCTTTAATAACATGTTCAAAGAAACAGTGAAGTATTGTTTAAATATAAATAAAATTAATGTTAAATGTTTAAAAAAAAGTTTAATATTAATGTTTCTTAACCAGAAAACCATATTAGGTTTCGAAACGTTGAAATATACAAATACTTTTCATCCCTTTATCTGAAAAATGTCATTTTTATTTAAAACCTTACTCTATCAAAATTTTCAATTTGGATGCTCATGCGATTTTAACACCTTTACACTCTCTAAATTTGAATCAGTCAATTTTCACTGAAATAATCAGTGCAATTTGACTGATTCAAATAGCTAAAAAGAGGTTACTGTAAATCAGTCAAATTTCACTGATTATTTCAGTGAAAATTGACTGATTTGACAGTGAAAAATATTTTTTTCACTGATGAAGCAGTGAAAATGAACTGATTTAACAGTGAAAAATATTTTTCCACTGATGAATCAGTGAAAATTTGACTGATTCAGATTTAGAGAGCAGAAACTTCATGAATAAAACTAATTATTTATCTTTCTTAGTAAGTAGTGATGGTTATATTACGCATTTTTAAAATGCGGACCATCATATGCGAAAATTAGTGAAAAAAGTACAAAAACAAATTTATTTATTTTGCATCATAGGTAGATTATTTTCAATCTCAAAACTCTGATACTGAAATCGAGGCATTTGAATTTTACTAAAAAGTTTGCAACGTCTAGAGTTTCCTTTTTTTAAAATAAGAAAGAAAACACTTGCGAAAAATTCCCCCAAAACATTCTGAGCCCGAGTAGCAGCCGGTGTACGGAATTTTAATATCCAAAGGGGAAGGGCCAAGTTAGCAATAACTGAGCGTCGAAGGGGATGCACCCTACAGTCCCCACTACTGGGACAGCAACATATGTTATCTCTTAGCTTAATTAAATTCCTGCAGTGTCTCGCGCGCAAACCTGCGTCTACTGTTTTGGAATGCGACTACTGCTACGTCATTGCCCCCGAGCAATGGATTTTCTTATAGACTGTAATTTTTCTTCTTTCACCCGCGATTCTCCGATAATCGAATATTTTACATAGTCGATTTGCAATAGATTTGAAAATTTGTGGCCAGGAAAATTCGCATTGGTAAGAATAGAAGAGAGGTAAAATGTTAGAAGAAAAAATACCAATAAAATAGACAATACTTACGTCTTCTTTGAAGTGAATAGAAGAACACTGTAACAAGGCCCCCATAAGTTTATGAGGATTCCAGGTTATCGAATCAGCACTAGAAAAAAAAAACCAATTAAATGAATTAGTTGGTACACTGAGAGAAATCCTATTAGTTGTGCTAACTAAAAGATCACAACTATTTATTTTTAGTAAGCAGTACCAAAAATTTTGTAAATGTTACTATAATTTTTTTTGTAAAGTTGATCAAGTTCATTTATTTTGAGAAATGTAAATATTTTATTTCCATATGCAATATTTCGTGTGTAAACATGACTTGCAATTCTTTGGTAATAGTAAACTTCAAGAAATAATTGTACAGAAGAATTAGATTCTAACCTGCTTATCAACTGTTTTGAATCTTTTGAAATCGTTACATACATTGATTTCTTAAAATTTGGCTTTTGTTCTTCATCAAAATGAGAAGAATTAAATCATGGTAATTTTAAAGTATAATTGTAAACTGTTGTGCAGTTTCTGATGAAAAACCTCTCAAAAATTATCATCCTTTGTTACATTTTGAAAAACAATAATTAAAAAAGTTTTTCTCCTAAACAATTCTAACCTATCAAAGTTCCCATCGACATTAACAAAAATAAAATAGATAGAATGATAAATTTAACATTTTTTTCAATGTTGGAATTACTATTTTAATCATGTACGGATGAAAAAATTAATTAGTTTCTAATTATAAAATATTGAAATAGTTTTTAATACAACTTTTCTCCGTTATGTCGAAAAAATATATATTTTTGTAATAACTAAATTGGACAAATAGTAAAAGCAATTAACGCAATTAGTAAGTTTTACAAAAACGTATTGGTAACATCTATTATAAGCTGCATACAATGTGGGAATGCATGAAAATAGTTGCGGCTACAAAACGGACCGACTAATCGGATTTGGTAAGTTTTACTAAAAATTTTAATCATTGCTACTCATTTAATATTCCTGTAAGAATTAAGGTGCTTAGATGATACAGAGTAAAAAACATACTTGTGACCCTTTTTTACAAAAAAAAATAGGTAACCACGACTAATACTTTCTCTCAGTGTACGCTGAGAAACTCAAGTTTACATTTTTTCCTAAACTACGTTTTAATTTAGGAAAAACGGTGTTATTGTGAGAATTTCTCGATACTGAATTTTAGAAGAATTATATTATAATTATATTATTGCTATAGATTGTATCGAACTTCACTATAACGATACTAAAGTTTCATATAATTTTTCGAATCTTTAATTTTTTGACTGGAAAAAATGTCTAGTCCGTTAGAAATAATTACCATTGCACCTCGATTTTCTTTAGATTCCTAATATTTTTTAGAATTATCATTAATTAAAAAAAAAACATATATTGCTATACAAAGTTTCTCCGTGTAAGATTTTTACTTTTTTTAATCATTATATCATAATATAACTAAAAAAAATTTTTTAAATATAACTATCGTAACTTAATAAATTTCCAACCAAAAAGCAAATCAAGTTCATATTACAGTAAACAAAAGTAGTTGAATTTTGAAAAATTGTTAACAGTGTGAGTAAAAGTTTAGAGATTGTTTGAAACATTTAAATCTAGTTGCGCCAAAAAGTTGTCGAGTACTATTATAATGGAATATTATTAGAGATTTGAAATTTGATGATAAAACAGTTCAAAATTATTAAAAATCAGTTAATTCAATGACCGAGATGATATTTCAGAAATGATAAATTAAAGAGTCAATTAAATTAAGTCCAAATACAAAAATCGAATATTAATAAAAAAAATAAAAAATATTAAAGGGTGTAGCACCAAAGATAGTAAAATTTAATTGAAATATCATTTTCTTACGAAAAAGCAATCAGGTAAAAAAACCAAATCTGGTTCGAAGTTCTAAATACGGATCAGTGATTTTATTTTATAAATATCGAAATTATTCAACATTTTAAATGGTAAATGTTCAGTGAAATATATGATGGACCGCACACAAAAAAAAGTCCAGTTAAAACAACCGGAATTCCAGTTAGGCCATATTTAACATTATTTTCTGGTTATTTCAAACAGATTTCTAGTAATTCTTATAAAATCTGTTCAAAAAACTTGAATTTCTAGTTATTTTAACCAGACAATAATGTTAAATATGGCCTAACCGGAATTCCGGTTGTTTTAACTGGACTTTTTTTTCAGTGCAATTAGCAATGAAAATATAAAAAATAATTTTGATATTTGTACAAGAAAAAACATTAATACTCATTTGGTTCCTTTACCTTAAGAATTATACATAATTTAAATAATCTGTAAAGTTGTTATATAGAATAAGAATAAATGAAGTTATAATAATCCAGGCGTGTAGATTTGACAAAATCTTATGGAATAACTGAAGAGGGTGGAAAGAAAGTGAAGTAAAAGGTGACTGAAAAAGACGATCGGTCTCAGCTGGTCGTCAAACCCTTATCCACTCCCACGGGAGGTAATAGGGGATAAAATATGAGCTATCTTTGCCCTGTACCAGGAGGGTCTATCAATTCGAGAGAAGCTATTAATATAGCTGTGGGATCGGATTTATATCCTGCTGCGTTTAGAGACACACCCTTGTGGTCAATTCTTTAACCCTTCAATGTCACTGTATCTGTATTTTCACACGTCACACTAATTCCAATCACTCTAAATTTGTTAAATCCCACTTACTTTTACACATTAATTATGAATCTCCAGCCTCGACATAACCATAAAATGTTTCCAAAATATTTTATAGTACCTCGGCCTAACGTGGCGGCAATTTTTTAATTACTCTCTAAATCTGAATCAGTAAAATTTTCACTGATTCGTCAGTGAAAAATATTTTTTACTATTAAATAAGTTAGTTTTTACTGAAGTAATCACTGAAATTTGACTGATTCACTGTAAACTCTTTTTAGCTATTTGAATCAGTCAAATTTTCACTGATTCGTCAGTGAAAAATATTTTTTACTATTAAATAAGTTAGTTTTTACTGAAGTAATCACTGAAATTTGACTGATTCACTGTAAAATCTTTTTAGCTATTTGAATCAGTCAAATTTTACTGATAATCAGTAGATTTTGACTGATTCAGATTTAGAGAGTACTTTTCTTCATAGAAATAAGAGATTAGAGTTGCTTTAGATTTTGAGGAGTATTTTACAAAGCGATATTTTATTTTTCACGAGTTTTATACAAGGATCTGTAGCATAAAAGCTAAAGGACAACATTTCTAACGTGTCATATGATGAATGTTATAGATACATGGCAGCTGACGTAAACGCGAATTTCGACCCTTCTGCCTGTTGACATTACAGCTGCAGCGAGGGTCCTGATTTCTAGTATCACGAAAGTGATTCGTGTCACTAACAGGCGTCTGCTATTAATCGTTACACTCAACACTTCTCAATTAATAACAAAGCAACGTATACACATTACGTATGTCGTAAACAGTGTCCACTTCAGTACCAAATATCTTTTCGATTTTCTGAATCTTATAGCCAGTATGTTCTTAACCACATGGACGAAAATAGATAATCACCGAGAGTATCTAGACTGAAAAAAATTCTTGGTAGATTTAATTACTTTTCAACTACTTTTAGTAGTTCGTAAAAGCCCCAAAGCCACTTTTCTAGTCGAATTAAGGTAGTTCATCGACGAAAATTAGACCGCAGGCAAAATAGATAATTTTTCTTTCAAGAATAGCAATATTTGAAGGATAAAAGATTATTATCCAAGAAAAAATTTGAAACATACAAAAATAATGCATTTAACAAATTTTATTTTAACCCGAAATTTGTTTCTTATCGCTTCATACCAAATTTTAAAAAATGGTGTGATTTTATTGAAACACGGATCATTTTTTCAGGAAAAAGATTCTCTGCAACTTAACCGTTTCCAATTTTCCAAAATGGATAAGTTATTACCAAATTTAGGAATTTGTCTATAAGAATTTTGTTTCGGAAAATTGATTTTTAATGGTTTCAGCCATTAAAGAATTTATTTCCAAAAATTGGGAACGGTAAAGCTGTGAAGAATAATTTTTCTGAAAAAATGATCCGTGATTTGTTAGAATCACGTCATTTTTTAAAATTTGGTATGAAGCGATAAGAAAAAAGTTCGCCTAAAAATAAAATTTGTTAAAAGCATTATTTTTCTGCATTTCAATTTTTTTTTCATGGAAAATAACCTTTTCTCATTCAAATTAGTCCTTCAAGCAGAATTATCTATTTTTGCCTGAGGTCTAATTTTCGTGGATGAACTACCTTAATCGAAGAACATGCAATACAACTAACTAAGAAAAGCTGTTGCTTTGACTAAGTCTTTACGTTGATTTGATTCAAGTAAATAATAGTTATAACAGATAGAATGTAGGTAATTGTTTCAACTAAAAAAATAATTAATCATAGCTAATGAATTACCATTAAAAAAATTGTACACTTTACTAATCATCAGTTTTTTTTCTAACTAATCTTATGTACTATCAAGGCTGGAATTCATTTCAGTATTCACGCCATGTTAATTAAACTACATATATTGTTATTGTTACTACGCCGAAACAATTAGATATACTACTAAACTGCTGTTATCGATTCAACTACGTACAACAGTAATTTTAATTACTCATTTTTAACTATTAAATATGGAATCATTTACTAAGAAATGTTTGATTCAGAGAGTAGTCAAATTTACTACTTTTCACTTTACTATCGGTCTTTATTTGAATTTTTTGCAAACTATTTTTTCAATGTAGATATCACAATTGAATGTATCTGACAATGAACTATATGACAATCATCTCAGATATTCAGATATATTATAGTATCTGAAGATATTGAAAAGGTGCTCTCTAAATTTGAATCAGTCAAAATCTACTGATTGTCTATGAACTTTCACTGATTCAAATAGCTAAAAAGCGGTTACTGTAAATCAGTCAAGTTTCACTGATTATTTCAGTGAAAATTGACTGATTTGACAGTGAAAAATATTTTTTTCACCGATGAATCAGTGAAAAGGCAAATCACTGATTCAATCAGTGAAAATTTGACTGATTCAGATTTAGGGAGTGATATTAACTGCACGGAGAAACTTTTCATTGTAAAATCTAGTATTATTATATTTATTTTTACTAAATGTCAATAGGAAGCGAGGATATAGTAACAAAACTAGTTTTATTTACCATAGCGGTAGGAGGAAATACATTTTCTGAACCAATTGTAAATATAGTGCAACTTTATAAATTACCATTGAGAGTTGCAAAGATTAATATCTTTGATGGCAAATTGAAACTAGAAATAAGTGATACCTATATAAATAAAAAGTAAAACTATCTATGCAAGAATTGGTCTTTTGAATAATATAAATTGCAAAATAGTTTAGAGAAATTACCATTGTCAATAGTAATGAACAATGAAGAGAGAAAGACTTGAATATTTTGCAATCGAATACATCATATATTGGAATAGTACTTTGTCAAAATTCCCATTGGAAATATTAAATATACTGCCGAGTGACGTCAGATACGCGGAACGGTTCTGATATTACCCGAGAATCGCTCCATGTGCTCGTTATGATTATTTGTCGGTAGCCGATATAGTAATATATTTTTTTACATTTGAATATGGCGCCTTTCTAACTTACGATTTTTTCTAGCAGAGGGACTACCGAGCTTTTCCTCACAAATCGTAAAAGTTTCCACATTTCAGTATATTGAGTACATTGTAATTGACAATATTGACATATCACTGCGATGCGTTTATGAATGTCTGCGTTGTGCAGTTAGGTTAAGTTGCGTTCAATTAGTATTTGAGCGTGCATTGGTATGTTTATTATTTATATTGATATATATATACGTGTATGTGTATGTAAATATGTAACTATGTTTATAAATACTCTCTCTATGTAGCTCACAAAATCTAATAAGAACTATGGTAAAATTTACGAATGACTGATTTTTTTATATCATGGAGGTGCAATTATTTCCTATTTTCGATAGGAAAAGTTATAAATATGGTTCTACTATCTCCAAAAGACTATGGTAATTCGGTTAGACAGAAGATGTGACTTTACTATTGTCTTTTGTAAACTTAACATTCTTTTTTAGCAATTAATGAAACATTTATTGGGTTTAAGTACTTCAATATAATTCGTTCGATGTCTCGATTACGATTTTACTATTTCACGTAATAAAATTTGCTTTTGTTTTTAGGCATAAGTACAATTATATCACCATTTTCTCCAATATTATTAGTAACTCCATAGTTTAATATTCAAAATAGTAATTTCTAAAAAAGTGACGTTATATCCTCGTTTCCTATTGACTTTTAGTAAAAATAAATATAGTAATACTAAATTTTGCAATGAAGATTTTCTCCGTGTGGTATAATAATATCTAAGGTATAACATTCAATAACATTTGAGTAACAAAAATCTAATATTCGTCCACTAATACATGAAGTGAATAACGACTTTATTGATTATACAAACAACATTAGAATTTTAAATGTTTTATATTGAAAATAATAAGATATTAAAAATAAATAAATTTTTAAAATGTTGAAGTACCCTACAGCGACTTGTTAATTATACCTGAACTATTAATGGAAAAAAATTGTCCTGAAGTTAGCTATTTATAGAAATGAAAATGCCTAATATTGCAGTTGAATATTTAAGGTAGTTCGAGCGGACACTGTCACTCTGAAGTTAATCTCGAGTGAAATGTCATCTGCAACAGAAAGTAGAGAACTTCATAAGGTTTCTACAACTTTTGATCGGCAACACCGCGCGTGCGTTTATTATTATTTGTTTTACGGCAAATTTGAATTATCCAGGTTCCCGCCACTTGCAGCCACTTCATCATCTTTAGTGCTCTGCAACGTTGCCATATATTTCAATTGAAAATGTCAAACGTGTAAGCTCGCGTGAAAGTAACAATTGTAATAAAACGGTGCTGTAAAAGTTCACAAAGTATAAAAAAAGTAGTTTATTAATGATTACTTCATTATATGTGTCAATTTTTTTTTATATCTTGTACTGCGTTTTCAAGTTATACGACAAATAGCGGCAAATAAGGATACTTCCCATAAGAGCCCAGCTAATTTCATTATTTAATTTCTCAAAAACAACGATTCATTTTTTGCATAGACAGCGGTTATTTTGCCTAAATTCAGTATACAAAATTACAGTACAATCTTGTGCTAACTGGGTTTCCGCTCGAACTACCTTAAGATCATAGGAAGGGAATATTGAATGTTATAATCCGGTAATATTTTTTATGTGCCTCCGGCGCGAAAACTCGTTTTTCCGCTACAGTTGAGAGTAGCGTAATGTTGTGTATTACGCTACAGAGTAATGTAATGTAAAAATTGAACTGAGCATGTGCCTATAACCATACAGTGGAGCGTAATCTTCTTATTCTTCTTCTTCGTACAGCGTTGGCACCGCACTGATAAAGCCTTGTACATTTGAACTGCGCATGCTCTATTACAACACGCTACTACTACACAAGATCGATAAAATCAAAATGACCGGGACTAGTCGTGACATATCAAGTATATATTGTGCAACACGGGAAAAACATTAATTTTACTCGTGTAAAGTGGATTTTATTTCACGCTGCGGGGCAAAAAAATTCATTCTTTGACTCCTTAGTAAAAAAAAAATCGTATCCTTCACAGAAAAAATATTCATTTTCCCTAGTTGCACGATATACTATTATGTTGAAATTTTCTTAGATATTATGTGGCAATATCTATAGATATTATAAATGACTATTCACATTTTGAGTATCTGATTTTTAATATTTAGTTTTTTCCCTGCAGTTTATCCAATTCCTTTTGTAGACAATAATATTCGTTAATTTCTACATATTAGCAACAAACGTATTGATTCGTGCCTTATCCATGAATTTTCCAAAAAAATTTAGTTTCTTTTTAGCAAGAAATTCCTGGATAAAATTATTCAAGTATAAGTTTCGAATGATTAATGAGATGCACAGCTGGGAATAGCAGGCGTTGTGTTCTTCTAGCCCGAACTGAAGCTGAGGGTGCGAAATGCAAACTTCATGGGCTAATATATATATATATGTTCAATGTGAGGGATGCTAATTACTTTTGCCCAATAGCACGTGCATTCTTTGTAGAAAATTAAAATGGAACAAGAATGTTTCAGGCACGTGCTAAATTTGGCTAATTGTTTTTCATACAGCTCTACTCTCGCTTTTCTTAAGGTTTTCAACTCTCCTAGTTTTTTTATTTAATGAGTAAAAGATTTGTAGACTAAAATCTCTCTTTATTTCAATAAGCATTATTAACAATGAGACCTTTAAAATCCACAGTGACTGATTTATGGCGATCATGATATCTTTGAAGAAATCAAGCAGACTTTGTCCTGAAGTAAAAAATTCTTTTTCAGTATTTCTGCATAGAGAGAAGGAAAACAAGAGGAAGATAGGAAGATACCCTTTGTACGGGTTTAATCCAGCATTGTCGGGGCATGGGCTTTATTTAAAACTTGTGAGCAGTACTGCGATGCTGCGACGCGTCAATAAGAGGAGAGTTCTGTTCTGTAAATGCGCTCCAGGGAACAGATCCAGCTGTTGCTTTGGCGTTCAACTCCTGTCTTGTGCTCTTTGCTGGCCATTTTAATCAAGACCTCCAGGAAGGAAGTCGTCTACGCAGTACAGTCCGATAGAAAATGATTCTCTTATTCTCAATTGTTTTCATAGTGCATTCAAACAATCACTACTACTTTCCATAAAATTCGACGTTTTCTCATCGCTTCGAAATAGAAGAGAGCATTATTATATCGTTTTTAAGACACTTTTTCTATCAAAGTCTACTTTTTCGTATTTTATGCAATCCTATTTTGTCTTTTGAAAAATTAGATGATTCCATTAAGGGTAGCGATCCATGTCTTGGGTTGAAAAAATCGATTTTTACATTCTCATCATGGATGAAAAGGTATTGGTTTTATGTGAAAAATGAATTTCGAAAATTTCATCAAATCTTTACGTTTTGAGACCCCCTGAGTCCGAAAAAAGGGTTTTTACGAAAGTGTCTGTCTGTCTGTCTGTAGGTCGTGTGCGGCATAACTCTCGATAGAATTATCAGATTGAATTGAGCTTTGGTACACTTTATCGAAGCCGAAAAAGTAAGGACAAGTTCGTTAACCAGCCACATCCAATCAAAATTGAGGGATTGAGCACTACTTTTGTGTTTTTGAAAATAATTTTTTGAAAAAATAAAAAATTTCAATACTGGTTTTTGATAGTGCTCATAAATCTCTGAAAATTATCCTGATAACATTTTTTGATTAAATCAAAATTAGAAATGTTACATCATATTCAAATTCGAAAAAAGTCAATATCATAATTCCATTTTCCAGTTAAATTATACGAGATACGAAAAAACATTATGATACAATATTATTTTCTACATGAAAACCTACAAATTTGAATTGTAACATTTTTTCATAAGATGCATATTTTTTTTTTTAATTCAAAAATAATCTATTGAAAATTGAAAATTCAATTTTTTAACAATAATATGTGGAATAAGAAAAAACGTAAGAATACAAAGTTGTTCGTTTCAAAAAGATCTACAAGTTTTGTCTTACACAGTTTATGAAAAAACATATATTTTTCGTTTCAATTCCAAAAAATACGATTAAAATTCAATAATTCCATTTTTTAGACAAAATATATGAGATACATAAAAAAAGTTTAGATGAAAATTTATTTGCCTAAATGAGGTCTACACATTCTTATTAAAAAATTTCTCGACAGGATGTATATTTTATGTTTTGATTTTTAATATTTAAAAAATTCGATTTTTTTCACCAAAATATGTGAGATACGAAATAAGCGTTGTTCTGCAAAATCGTTTCCTTAAGGTAGTACGATCACGAAAATTAGACCTCAGACCAAAATAGATAATTTTGCTTTCAAGAATAGCAACATTATTATTGAAGGGCCAATTTGAATGAGAAAAGATTATTTTTCATGAAAAAAATTTGAAACACAAAAAAATAATGTTATTAATAAATTAATTAGTTGAGTTTGAAATTTTTGTCACTGCCTACATTATCGGAGGATCACTAGTCGCGTGTCAGATAGGATACGTTGTCGACAGGTGTCCTCGTAGACAATTTCAAACTCTTATATCGCAAATAATGCAAATAAATTTAATATTTTAAAGAATTTGAAAATCTTTCTGTGGAAAAAATGACGCTTTCGACTGCGCTGGGATTCGAGCCCAGGTCTTTCGATTGCCGGTCGACTGCTCTGACCACTGAGCTACACAGGCGTCCGACATCTTTTCCACAGAAAGATTTTCAAATTCTTTAAGTTATTAATAAATTTTATTTTTGCCCAAACTTATTTTCTTATCGCTTCGAGTCAAATTTTTGAAAATGATGCGATTCTAATAAATTATGGTTCATTTTTTTAGAAAAAAGATTCTCTACAACTCGACCGTTTCCTGTTTTTGAATTTTTTCTTGAAAGCAAAATTATCTATTTTAGCCTGAGGTCTAATTTTCGTGATCGTACTACCTTAAATAAAGTCTACGATTATTTTTCCTTTTTGAGAGATTTGGAAGAAAATAAATTATTTTAATCATGTAATTTATTAAAAAGTTACTGAAATGTATACAGAAAATCGAGCGCGAAGCGCGAGTGTCATGATGAGAATGTGTTCCTTAAGGCCGATAGAGCCTTAAGTAAATTGAACTTCCTGTTTCACTTAAACTGAAAAAGAAATTTAGTGAATTTGAGAAAATGAGTAATTCACATCATCTTTAATATTATAAAATTGGTTTGAGCTTCAGTATTAAATTATAAAAAATAAACTTAAATGTATGCGAAGAGCACAAGACCGAGCGCGAAGCGAGCTGCGCGCGAAGCGCGCGATGAGAATGTGCCCGCGAAGCGGACAGATTTTTTTTCATAAATTCATTCTACACATATTCAAAAATGTGTCTGTGAATTTTTAGGTCAATATTCCGAAAATTGACAAATATTTAAGTTGTTAAAAACACTACTTTTTTTATGCTTCTCTGTCTGCAAAAACTTTAATCGCGTTTTCCCAAAATCCGGTTTTTCAAAACGGTGTGGCGGATTGCGTGAGAACGACTTGACCGATTTTGATGACTTCAAGAAAACATAATTCCGCTGGAATTAAATGTACGCTTTTGACAAAAAAATGTTTTAAATATTTTTTTATAAAAAACAATTACAAAAAATCGAACTTTTAACATATACTGATATAATATCTAAAAAAATCCAAATATAAATTCAATCCCAAGTAAACGTAATAGTTTAACTTTTTTGTTATACATACCTCTGAATCGGCTCTACTTGTCACACCATTTACCATGGCGCGAATACTTTTTTTCAATCCACGCGCAAAGTTTAGTTACGATTTTGTCCCGAGACATAGTTCGCTGCCCTTAAAAATTAGGAATAAAAAGGAATCTACAGAATCTGAAGAAAGAGGAATGTTGCGTTAGGGAAAATCATTGAAAATTGTCCTCCAGAGACTCTGTACACCACTTTTGGGTCAGGGATTGTCTACACCCGAGTTCCGAATGAGGGGAGCAGATGCGTCCGGATGCAAATCGTGGATTAATCTCGCCAACCCCATAGAAATCTCGTCCCTATTTCAGCTTTAGCTCCTGCCCCCGTACACCAAGTCGGAAGGGTATGGGAAACGTAAATGTGAAAGTTGGCATGTGCCGTGGACAGGAGTCACTCTTTTCAATCCCCTCTGTGTCGTAGATTACAACACATTTCCTACATAGCACAAGGGAATTCTTTGAAGGTGTATCTCAATGACGTTATCATCAGAAATACTTGAAGTACATATTGCAATTCTTATTATTATCTCTATTTTTAGTTAAAACCCCTTTAAAATCTTTTTTATAAAATTCCGAGAAAATTATTTTAACTAAAACTATAGCTCTTTAGCCAACAAACTTTCAAGATCTTAACATGGATAGTCATTCGGAGAAGTTGACTCTTAGTTCTATTAAATTTCGAAAACAGAGATAGATACAAAGGCAGCTTTCGCACTTTCTTTAATTGTGATTTATGTCAGCGATCTATTATGAGTTGACTAACTTCATTTTGCCCCAGATTTCCCCAACACGCTCACTCATTCCTATGTAAAGCTATTTTCTTGCGAGTCGATCAAGCCGATCCACCTTGCGCGAACATTTACAATCCACCCGTATTGATTTTACTCTCCAAACCCCATTGTACTCTCGCGCTGTATTTTTCAATGGGCTCCATCAAACTAAGCCCCAATAAACTATAAAACATAGGGATTAGTCGGCACTCCCATGTCCCCTTTTTTATAGGCTTCGAGATATTCCAAATAATTATCCTTAGATAATCGTAAAAATTAATCGAAAATTGAATGATTGGGGGTGACATTGGGTTGTCCCAGAAGTAATTGCCGATTTTTCCATCCAAATTAAACACATTTTTTTTAAATACACACTGAGAGAAAGTATTAGTCGTGGTTACCTATTTTTTTTGTAAAAAAGGGTCACAAGTATGTTTTTTACTCTGTATCATCTAAGCACCTTAGTTCTTACAGCAATATTAACTGAGTAGCAATGATTAACATTTTTAGTAAAACTTACCAAATCCGATTAGTCGGTCCATTTTGTAGCCGCAACTATTTTTATGCATTCCCACATTGTATCGAGCTTATAATAGATGTTACCAATACGTTTTTGTAAAACTTACTAATTGCGTTAATTGCTTTTACTATTTGTCCAATTTAGTTATTACAAAAATATATATTTTTTCGACATAACGGAGAAAAGTTGTATTAAAAACTATTTCAATATTTTATAATTAGAAACTAATTAATTTTTTCATCCGTACATGATTAAAATAGTAATTCCAACATTGAAAAAAATGTTAAATTTATCATTCTATCTATTTTATTTTTGTTAATGTCGATGGGAACTTTCTTAGGTTAGAATTGTTTAGGAGAAAAACTTTTTTAATTATTGTTTTTCAAAATGTAACAAAGGATGATAATTTTTGAGAGGTTTTTCATCAAAAACTGCACAACAGTTTACAATTATACTTTAAAATTACCATGATTTAATTCTTCTCATTTTGATGAAGAACAAAAGCCAAATTTTAAGAAATCAATGTATGTAACGATTTCAAAAGATTCAAAACAGTTGATAAGCAGGTTAGAATCTAATTCTTCTGTACAATTATTTCTTGAAGTTTACTATTACCAAAGAATTGCAAGTCATGTTTACACACCAAATATTGCATATGGAAATAAAATATTTACATTTCTCAAAATAAATGAATTTGATCAATTTTACAAAAAAAATTAGTAGCATTTACAAAAATTTTGGTACTGCTTACTAAAAATATATAGTTGTGACCTTTTAGTCAGCATAACTAATTGGATTTCTCTCAGTGCAAGGAATGAACTTTAATCAATGATATATTTCCCATTTTATTCAATGACCGAAAAGATCGAAATAAATAGTAATCTGATGGTGCAAAGCCAAGGCTATATGGTGGCTGTAACATTACTTCCCAATCAAGTCATAATAATTTTTAGCGAGTGGCTAAAGATGTGTGTAGTGTAGCGTTGCCATGGTGAAAAATTACACCCTTACGATTGACCAATTCTGGTCATTTTTCTTTGACCGCTGCGTTCAATTTGTTCATCTGACGACAGTAGACATCCAAATTAATCGTTTGGTTCCTTGTAAGCAGCTCAAAAATACTACACCTTTCCAATCCCACCAAACAGACAGAATAATCTTTTTTTTATGCAATTCAGTTTTCGATGTTGTTTGTGGTGATTCATCACGCTTGGACTATGATCGTTTTCGAACGACGTTATTCTAAACAATCCATTTTGTTAAATGAATTTCTTTCAATTCATGTGGAATCCAAATATCAAGTTTTCTAACGAGTCCAAGACGTTGTATATGACGGTCGATTGTTGATTTTGGTACTTTTAATATTTCTTGAATCTCTCGCATAGTTATATGACGATTCGATTCGATTATGGCTTTGATTTAGTCATCATCAACTTCATTTGGCCGACCTGAACGTTCCTCATCTTTGAGTGAAAAATCCCCAGAACGGAATTTATCAAATCAATTTCGACACTGCCTGTCTTTTAAGGCTTCTTCGCCATACACATCACGTAACTATTTAGCAGCCTGTGCTATGTTCTTTACTTTACGGAAATAAAAAAGCAAAATATGACGAAAATGTTCGTTTTTACACTCCATCTTAAAGTTGATGCCAAACTAACAACTGTGAACGAAATTACGCGCAATTTGTTTTTAAAGCAAGCTAAGAGTGACAGCTAAAAAATGCTAGAAGCAAGAAATCATGAGATTGACAGGAGTCATTCAAAAAAATGGTCAAAGACATCTATAGGTGAAATCGGCAATTACTTCTGGGACAACCCAATAGTTTTTAAAAATGATGATACAGGGTTTCTCAATTAGAGGTTTCATTTTGATTTATAAGAAAAACGCATGTTTTTTGTGAAAAATCATTTGATTTTGATTTCATTCATTAGCAGAAGGTTTGGCATTAATTAAGGGGGTCCACCTGTGTAAAATTTTCGAAAAATCGATTTTTTTTTTTGACATTTTTTGCATCTTTAAGATATGACTAATGATGTCTTTAAGCAATTTTCATTAATCCAACCTAATTGCAGATTAAATGTGAGTCTACAATACAAAGTTCTGTTGTGTTTTCAAACTTTAAACGCGTTTTTCTAGAAACCATGTTTTTTAAATTTGTGGGCAGGATTGAAAAAAATCTACTTAACAGATTGACTTGAAATTTTAACTGACTCATTTATAGAGATAACTGAAGGTACCCACGTAGCGGTTTTTTGAAATCTTTTTACATTCTCATCATGGATGAGAAGGTATTGGTTTTATGTGAAAAATGACTTTCGAAATTTTCATCAAATCTTTACGTTTTGAGACCCCCTGAGTCAGAAAAAATGGTTTTTACGAAAGAGTCTGTCTGTCTGTCTGTAGGTCGTGTGCGGCATAACTCTCGATAGAATTATCAGATTGAATTGAGCTTTGGTACACTTTATGGGAGCCAAAAAAGTAAGGACAAGTTCGTTAACCAGCCACATCCAATCAAAATTGAGGGATGGAGCACTACTTTTGTGTTTTTGAAAATAATTTTTTGAAAAAATCAAAAATTTCAATACTGGTTTTAGATAGTGCTCATAAATCTCTACAAATTATCCTGATAACATTTTTTGATTAAATCAAAATTATAAATGTTACAGCATATTCAAATTCGAAAAAAGTCAATATCAAAATTCCATTTTCCAGTTAAATTATACGAGATACGAAAAAACGTTATGATACAATATTATTTTCTACATAAAGACCTACAAATTTGAATTGTAACATTTTTTCATAAGATGCATATTTTTTTTTTTTTAATTAAAAAATAATCTATTGAAAATCCAAAATTCAATTTTTTAACAATAATATGTAAAATACGAAAAAAACGTAAGAATACAAAGTTGTTAGTTTCAAAAAGATCTACAAATTTTGTCTGACGCAGTTTCTGATAAAACATATATTTTTCGTTTCAATTCCAAAAAATACGTTTAAAATTCAAAAATTCCATTTTTTAGACAAAATATGTGAGATACAAAAAAAACGTTTATATGGAAAATTGTTTGCCTAAATGAGGTTTACAAATTCTCATTAAGACATTTCGGGACAGGATATATATTTTATGTTTTGATTTTTAATATTTAAAAAATTCGATTTTTTCACTAAAATATGTCAGATACGAAATAAGCGTTGTTCTGCAAAATCGTTTCCTTAAATAAAGTCTACGATTGTTTTTTCTTTTTGAGAGATTTGGAAGAAAATAAATTAATTTAATCATGTAATTTATTAAAAAGTTACTGAAATGTATACAGAAAATCGAGCGCGAAGCGCGAGCGTCATGATGAGAATGTGTTCCTTAAGGCTGATAGAGCCTTAAGTAAATTGAATCTCCTGTTTCACTTAAATTCAAAAAGAAATAGAGTGACTTTGAGAAAATGTATAATTCACATCATCTGTAATATTATTATAAAAAAATGTTACAGCATATATTGTATCGAAAAAAGCTCGAAAATGATTAATTTTTATGAAAAGTACTGCCATTTCTTCAATTTTTAAAATTTCGTCAAACTGCTATGTCAGTACCTCGACAACATAAACAGAAATAATATTTTTTTTGCTTTTTGTGTTTTAGATAACTGGTTCGAGCGGAATCTTGCCCACAATTTCGGTATTCCATTTTGAAGGGGTCACTTTCAATGCCCTTAATGAATACAAGCCTTCGGATTACACTATTGGAAAAATTTACTATTATAATAAAACCACAAACCTTCAAAATAATGTTAAACTTATTCTCATTTTCGAATTAGTTCTGCTAACAAACATTCCCGAAAAAGCGTTCGAAATACCGCCCTCACACAGGTGGACCCCCTTAATAATGAAAAACAATATCATTGATATGGCCTTGACGGCTACGTTTGCAGGACAATGCTCTTTTCATGAAATTTTCCATTACATTTTCGCACATTTGAGGCTTCATTTCGTCAATAACGGTACGAATCTTATCTTTGAGTTCTTGAATTGACTGAGGAGCATCAGCATAAACCTTATCTTTCACGTAACCCCAAAGAAAAAAATCAAGAGGTGTTAAATCGCATGATCTCGGCGACCAATTGTAATCGCCGTTTCGAGAAATCACTCGGCCTGGAAACTTTTCACGCAAAAGGCCGATGATTTCGCCACTTGTGTGGCACGTAGCGCCGTCTTGTTGCAAATAAACATCGTCCACATCCATATCTTCCAATTCTGACCATAAAAATTTATTAATCATGCTTTGATAGCGCAATCCATTCACCGAAACGACCGCTCCAGTTTAATTTTCAAAAAAATAAGGCACAATGATCCCTCCTTCCCAAAAACCGCACCAAACAGTTACACGTTGCGGATAGGGAGGCTTTTCAATAATAATTTATGGGTTTTCCGAGCCCCAAATGCGACAATTCTGCTTATTAACTTAGCGTCCAAGGTGAAAATGAGCCTCATCGCTCATAATGATTTTTCGGTGAAATTTAGGTTTCATTTACATGACTTTTGTTGTGGATTTTAACAATTTCAATGCGTTGTCGAAGCGTGTATCATTGCATTTTTGTTAATGGCATAGTTTTTAGTTGTCATCTGTCAAAAAATGACACACATTATTATGACAGCTGCCAAAATAGCGGGCTATTCAAAATGAAACCCCTAATTGGTAAACCCTGTAGTATGTATTGAGGTAGTTGATCGACGAAAATTAGAGCTCAGGCAAAAATAAATAATTTTGCTTTCAAGAATAGTAATAATATTATTGAAGGGCTATTTTGGAAGAGAAAAGATTAATTTCCATGAAAAAAATTTGAAATACAGAAAAATAATTTTATTAATAAATTTTATTTTTGCCCCAACTTTTTATCTTATCGCTTCTTATCAAATTTTTAAAAATGATGCGATTTTAATAAATTACAAGTCAATTTTTTAAGAAAAAGATTCCCTACAACTTAACCATTTCCAATTTTCGAAAATGAATAAATTATTATCAAATTCAGCAATTTGTTTATAAAAATTTCGTTTTGGAAAATGTTTTTTTAATAGTTTCAGCCATTAAAGAATTTATTTTTAAAAATCAGAAACGGTGAAGCTGTGGGAAATCTTTTCTCTGAAAAAATAATTCATGATTTATTAAAATCGCATAATTTTTTAAAATTTGGTAAGAAGCAATAAGAAAAAAAGTTCAGTTAAAAATAAAATTTATTAATAAAATTATTTTTCTGTGTTTCAAATTTTTTTTCATGTGAAATAATCTTTTTTCTTTCAAAATAACCCTTTAATAATAATATTGATATTCTTGAAAGCAAAATTATCTATTTTTGCCTGAGGTCTAATTTTCGTAGATGAAAACTACCTTAAATAATTTTCGAGTCTTTACTTACCGCTCGACGCCTGTTAATCGGGGATGTCGGTATTTTCTAGATAGAAGCAGTCCACCACCCCAAGCCGCCTGAAATCATAAGAATCATAATGCAAAAAGTTATTTTCAATTTAATTATCAAATCTAAGCTTTATCTGTCCTTTCTAATCTTTTTCCATTCAAATAATTTCGTAGTTATCAATGAACTGTAAAAATCTTTCATATATTATATGATTTAACCCATTGGCCTATTTTGAAGTGTAGCTCGCCTCTTCAAAAATTTAGTTTTTTGTAAAAGTTGTGAAATGATTTTTGTACTTCTAAATTTAAAAAAAGTCAATAAATTCTATGACATTCTGTTGCATTCATTGAGGTTTTTGTTCACCTTCATGAATTTCATGTTAAAGTGAAAATTAAATCATATTTCTAGACAAATTTTTCCACAGAAAAATTATAGGCCAATGGGTTAAGACAAATTTATATATATGTATATTATTTTTCTATTAAATAAATCGCCTTAACACTGACTTTCGCACTTTAAATTTTCCAAATTTCCCTTCAAATTGTCAGGGGGTTTAGGACAAAGCCTGTTGCTTCTCACGTTTATTATTTACGCTAAGACTCTTGCTCGTTTGGCCTTAACGTGCCAAAGTTTAACCGGTGCATAAATATTAGATTTAAATGACATTACTTTGTACTTCGTCTTTAATACGTTAGCTTGTCAATCTCTTGAATAAAATATGCATAAGCATTTGATAGAAATATTATTCCTCTAATGAAAGTAAGTTAAGGCCATGGATAAACCAGATCACGTGACCAAATTCCTATAAAAGTTCGTGTAAGATAACTTTTTTATTTTACGAAATGTCTTTCTGAAAATTTGGAAAATACAACAGATAACGATAAAGAACGTCTGTCATCTCCGTTTGAGTGATAATTTTGCAAAAAAATTTACAGTTAACTGTAATTGTCGATAAGTTTTTGAATTTTTTTCAAAATTTTTACTATAAAAAGAATTTAACAGACGTGCTTTATTGTTTTTTGTTACATTTCCCAAATTTTCAGAAAGATACTTTGTAAATTGAAAAAGTGATTTTATATGAAGGAATAGATTTAAAATTTAGTCACGTGGTCCGATTGGACCATGGCCTTAATTGTAGTAAGATTGATAGGATGTAACTTACGTCGATATGTAGCCACAGTTTGTACTTCTGACAGATATCAGCTATTTCTGGTATGGGATCAAATGCACCAATCACAGTAGTTCCAGCAGTCGCGCTCACGAAAAAGGGAATATGACCTCTAGCTTTGCGTTCTAGAATCAATTCTTCAAGTTTTGAGGGAATTAAACGACCACGTTCATCGCTGGGTACCATGACGCAGTTGTCTGTGCCTAACCCACAAACTGCAGCACAGGATTTCACGGAATAATGACACTGTTAACACACAAAAATCACAAAACTTTCAATCCATGCAATTAATTCAAAAAAATATCTATCTCGCTTTATCAATTTCGAATTGATAATGTGTTTCGGTAAACTAAATATCTATTTTTCCATTAATATTTACACTGTTAGAAATTCTACCGTAATTTCCCGAAACAAGTAACTGGAGTTTTATTCAGTTACAGTTTTGTAAATTTAAGATAACATTTAAGAAAATTAAGTTAAGTTTTAGTAAATTTAAGAAACAATCGTTTAATTTATAGATAGAAATTGATGAATATTCCGATAGTTGTATCTGGAAATTCTGAAACTTGCAACAGGAAAAGTTTTACGTTTTGGGCAACTGAAGTTTTATTCAGTGACTTGTACACCCAGAAAATAGTTTCTTTAAATCAAAGAAACATTCCTATGATATACGGTCAAAGAAAAAATGTCTTTGAATTGAAGAAAGTTTTGTTGATTCAAAAAAATATTTTTTGATGTAAAGAAATCTATTTCTTTCGATCAAAGAAAATTTTTTTGAATTAACAAAACTTTCTTTAATTTAAAGAAATGTTTTCTTTGACCGTATATCAAAGAAACTGTTTTCCCAGTGTAACTGAAAATTTGGTTACAGTTTCATATTTTTCTAATAATAAATTCTATAAAAATTCTGTTATAGTTTGGTAGTTTTAAGATAGATTTGATGAAAATTCAGTTAAGTTCCATAAATTTAAGAAAAATTTAAGAAAATTCAGTACATTTTTCGCTCAAAAACATCATAAATATCATCAAATTTTAGGTGCATATTTTACGTGCGCTTAAGAAAGGGGGTTTTCTCGAAAAAAAATCAGTTTCCAGGTTTTGACGTCTTTTCATAGTTTTGAGTTGTTCATTCCATTGAAACGATGAAAAAAATGTTTTCGAACATCATTATTGTAAATAATTAGCTTGCGGCCTTCCCTTTCTCCCGAAACTCTCGTTCGCCGATTTCGACCGCTCCTCCTGTAAAATCTTCCTTTTCCGAGGAAGTCCCCTTTCTTCGGGGCACGTCACATATAGTGAAAGAGTTATCTCGATGCATAATAAATATAAATTTTATAATTACTTGATCCGATGTAAACATGACAAGCTGACCGCCGACAGCCGCAAGTCCTCGTTCCTTATACTGAGGAAACATTTTGTGCCTGGCTGCAAGGAAGGCATAGAGGTTGCTGATGGATCCTCCAGGTGCAAGAATCGAGTCACCACTATTCCAGCCAATAAGTTCGCGCATTTTTTGTAACACGATGTGTTCCATAAGAATGAAAACGGGAGCAATTTCATACGTGAACATGTTTGTATTTGCAGTTGCAGTAAGCCATTCACCAGCCATAGATATGAGGTCTAGACCACAAGAGAGTTGGTTGAAGAAATGTGGATGTCCTAAAAGCAAAAACAGGGCACTATGCTAAATTTCTTGTGATCAGTTATTAGTACAATCAGTGCTTTTCAATATTATTATCATTTCTCATGGTTCAAGTATAAATTATCAACTTTATCGTCTGCCTCATTTTCAAATTCACTTTTATCAGTGGAAAAACCAGTGTTAATTAGAACCAATTTTTGGGGTTTAATGAAGCTGCAGTAAAAATAAATCTCTGTGATGAGGCAAAATTCGTCAAGTGTACCTGCCTAAAAACTTTTTGTCTCCGATTTCCTTGAAAGTCCGCGAAATTATTCTCCTAGTGAACTTTATGGAGGTCTTGGAAACATTTTTTCATCAGCTTTACGCTGAAAGCAATGGTTTTAGATAAAAAAAATTATTTGAACTTCATTTTTTAATTTTAAACATATTTTTGAGTTTTTCTCTAAGTTTAAAAAAGCTTGACTTTTTCCCTTTAAAATGGGCCATGGTCGAAAGTGGGGCGAAAGAAATTGGTGGAGACATATACATTCAGCCCCTTGCGAAAAAGCATTAAAAGAAACCAGAATTATTTTTTAAAGCTAAATTTTATATATATGTAATCATCAGTAGATTGAAAATTCTTATTTTCAATTGGCTAATTGAAAAATTTGAAAACAATTTATTGAAAAGTTGTTAATCTCGTCAGTTGACTATTCAATAAAGGGCCCTTGTTGAGTTGGTCCAAGTCTCTTGAAAACTCAGGTAATTTAGGGCCTGGCATGAGTTTTCCAATAACTTTCCTGAAAGAAGCATTTTTTATATAAAAAGTTCTAAAGTAACTTGAGATGTAAGCGAAAATAAAATTTGAGGTGCGACAAAATAGAACCTTTGGTTTTTTCTGTGATCAATAATACAATTTGATTTGAAATTTGTAGTGAAAAAAGTAAACTGGTTTTAATAAATCTTTGGTTAATGAAGACTTTAATAAGCTTTCAGGTAATTTCAACAAAATGTATCTTTAGAGATTCGAAAGTATTTAGAAGGCCCTTTGAAAACTTAATTAATTGCCACTTTAAAAAATCTGAATGCAGTTATTTAATACGTAATATTAGAGAAAAGTGTTCGCTTTACAAAAAAAAATTTTAAAGTTTAAAAAATGTCTTTTTTTACTGAAAATTACTGTAGCTTAAAGTTCAATATACTTTTTTTCTATTTCACTCTTTAAAAACGATCGGCTTTTAAGGAGTGATTACTCATTTTTTTCTCTAAATCAATTTTAAAAGACCCCACTCCCTTGAATTTTAAAATAAATGTCTCATTTTCTAACTACAGCCATTTTTTTATGAAACTAGTTCTATTTTTCAATATTCCTGATTAGCAGTTAAAAAATCCAATCATTTTTAAAGAATGGACTTGGGGAAAACTGCATTGAACTTTGACCTCCAGTAATTGTTCCTAAAAAAGACATTTTTTATATTTTTCCCAACGAAATGGACACTTTTCTCTTAGAATACGTATTAAATAAGAGCTCGAATAGTTTTAAAGGTGGTAATTAATGAAGCTTTCTAGCGATGGTCGAACCTCCTTAAAGAAACTTTTTGCTTGAATCAAGAATATGCGCTGGGAACTTCTGAGTTTGCGTTATTGCTGAAAAATGAGCTGGTTTCATTATTGCTACCTATTTAGATCATGAATCACAGAATTAAGGCTCCATTATGAGACGTCAGCCTGAACGTGGAATAAATTTAATAATTAATAGTGTATGTATAGAAAGTACACGCGCCTAAAAGTAGTGAGAGTGAATTCAGTCTTCGCTTAAAAGGTTGCTTCCAGCCAAAGGTTAAAGGAATGAGTGGAAAGAGAGCTTTAAGCTTTGCGCTGAGTACGTTGTCATTCGCTCGACTGAACATCGCGCACGGATCAAGCCTAATGCTTCTGTTTGATGGGACCTGGCCCTTCATGGAACTAGGGGAACAAGGCTTACGCCTTCTTCTTTCATATACCGGGTGTCCTGGATTACGCAATACGTTCCAGCAACTTTGGCCAGTAATCCATTAAAATAGCAAGGGATGTCCATCCTGGAAGTATTAGTAAGCTTTGTTTAACAATCTGGAGGCATCTCAATCTGATATTTTTAAAAGATTATCCACACTAAGATGTCTCGGAAATCGATTTTATAATAAAATTTAGCACGAATAAGGAAAATCAGATCAGGCAAAAATGACTTTCATAATGAATTAAGGTAGTTGATCCACGAAAATTAGACCTCAGGCAAAAAAAAGAAAATTTTTATTTCAAGAATAGCAATATTATTATTGAAGGGCTATTTTCGGAAAGAAAAAACTAATTCCAATGAAAAAATTTGAAATACAGAAAAATAATTTTATTAATAAATTTTATTTTTGACCCAACTTTTTTTCTTATCGCTTCTTACCAAATTTTAAAAAATGATGCGATTTTGATAAATTACAAATCACTTTGTCAAGAAAAAGATTCCCTACAACTTAACCATTTCCAATTTTCGAAAATGAATAAATTATTATCAAATTCAGCAATTTGTTTATAAAAATTTCGTTGTTGTGGGAAATATTTTCTCTGAAAAAATGATTCATGATGTATTAAATTCGCATAATTTTTTAAAATTTAGTAAGAAGCGATAAGAAAAAAAGTTGGGTCAAAAATAAAATTTATTAATAAAATTATATTTCTGTATTTCAAATTTTTTCATGGAAATTAGTATTTTCTTTTCGAAAATAGCCCTTTAATAATAATATTGCTATTCTTGAAATAAAAATTTCCTATTTTTGCCTGAGGTCTAATTTTCGTGGATGAAAACTACCTTAAGGGGTTAGTCGCAGTCAGAATTTTCAATGAATCGATTTTTGGGGTTTTGCATATTCTTATGGTGTAACACCTTGAAAATATGCTCTCCAAATTTGAAGTAAATCGAAATTACTTTTTCTTTAAATAGCAAAAAACGGGTGATGTTTTTGGCGAACATCAGACCTCCGAGTTTGACCGGTTACCATTTTGTCGAAAAATATTTTTTTTTCTGACAAAGTACGATCAAGCACCACAGAAACTAATAATTTAAAGAAATAATTTGAGATTTTTAATTTCGAATAACCCATTGAGGAACTGAAATGGTCACCGCAGAATGTTTTTCGCAAAACATTCTCTGGCAAACTACGTGTTTTTCTTCCATTTTAAATTATTTTTCAAATAAATTTTGACAAAGCATCAATAGAATTATAATATAGAGGATAAATAAGTGGCCTTTCCGGTTTACCTACTACATTAAAATTACCGGCAATATCTCTTTTCAATAAAATTATATACTCTCGGATGCTAAGCTGATTGAAAAAATATATGCATAGAGCAAAGAGAAAATAATTCTTAAAAAATATGCTTTTCGTCGTCCTCCGACTGCGACTATCCTCTTAAAGTGATGTTAATTTGGCAGTAATTTTCATTAATCTTGGTTAGATTTACGTCATTGAAGATGAAACATTACTCAAACTGACATTTCTTTAGCTTTCTGGGAAAGAGGACTTAAAATTTTATTTTTCTTAAGGCCATGGGCTATACAGGTCACGTGATCAATTCAGTCCCTGGCTATTAATTTTTTTCTATAAATAAAATTTTAAATCTAAATAATACGCTAAAAATTTAGGAATTGATAAATAATAGCATATGGAAGGAATACGGGAAAGCATAGCATATTAAAATGAAAATATTTTTTAAAGTTTATTAATACCACCAAGTGTCTTCAGTTCTGCTGCACTTATTTAAGGTAGTACGATCACGAAAATTAGACCTCAGACAAAAATAGATAATTTTGCTTTCAATAACAGTAATATTATTATTGAAGGGCTAATTTGAAAGAGAAAAGATTATTTTCCATGAAAAAAATTTGAAACACAAAAAAATAATGTTATTAATAAATTTTATTTTTACCCAAACTCAGTTTCTTATCGCTTCGAGCCAAATTTTTAAAAATGATGCGATTCTAATAAATCACGGTTCATTTTTTTAGGAAAAAGATTCTCTACAACTTGACCGTTTTCGATTTTTGAAAATAAATTCTTTAATGGCTGAAATTATAAAAAAACAATTTTTCAAAACAAAATTTTTATAACCAAATTGCAGTATTTGATAATAATTAATTCAATTTCAAAAATAGGAAACGGTCAAGTTGAAGAGAATCTTTTTTCTAAAAAAATGAATTGTGATTCATTGGAATCGCATTATTTTTAAAAATTTGGCTCAAAGCGATAAGAAAATAAGTTTGGGCAAAAATAAAATTTATTAATAACATTATTTTTTTGTGTTTCAAATTTTTTTTATGGAAAATAATCTTTTCTCTTTCAAATTAGCCCTTCAATAATAATATTGCTATTCCTGAAAGCAAAATTATCTATTTTTGCCTGAGGTCTAATTTTCGTGATCGTACTACCTTAATATTGTCGGTAAATTTGCCAAAATTACTTATTTTTATCAAACATTTTTTATATCATTATGAATGTTAAAGGCATAAGAGACTTTGTTCAATAAATTTTGATTAATTTGCCAAAATTTCAAGATGATATTTTATTCTCCGTGGAAATATATTTACAGAGTTGTAAATGTCGATAACACTTTGATTTTATATTTTAGAATAAAAAAAAGTGCAGAATTTTTACTAAAATGAAGTTAACAGACACGTTACTTATTATCTTCTAAAACATTTACCAAATTTTGAGCGAGATATTTTATAAACAAAAAAAGTTATCTTACATCGTCGGATTGACACATAATTTTTGTCCCGTGATCTGCTTGGCCTATGGCCTTAAGTACTGGTACCAACTTAATAGAATAAGGTAAAGGAAAAGAGCAAAAATTAACAATTATAGACGTTTTTTTTAAATTAAGCTTTATGGAACTTGAAGGGATTTAGAAATCAACTATCAAGAAACATTTTCTGGCTACGACGAAGGAAAATATCGAGTTTCCCGAATAATAGAGCAGTTTAATCTTCTGGAATTACGTTCTGATTGACGTATAACGTTGGTATTTAGGGTCTGCTACTTTCCCCTCGTAGATAGGAAAAGCACCGGCTTTGGTATCCAGAATGCAACAAGCAGAGACCAAGGATTCAAAGACACATAGGACTTTTGATTCGATATATATGTAGAGAGCAGCAGAAATAAAACATCTAAATTTTTTAAAATTCAACCCGAAATTCTTTCTTTTGAATTTTTAGGGAAAGAGTGCAAATTGAAAAATTGATTCGAATTATTACAAGTTATACTAACGAGTTACTTCGGTCAGATGAAAGTCAATTTATTCAAAAGCCAACGTTTCGCCTTTTCTCCAGAGGCATCATCAGGGAATACAAAAGTGATTGGTGAAATATATATTATTTTTATTAAAATTCTAGATAGGTTTTAATGTTTTTTCTGTCACTCGTGACGGTAAAAAAATAAAAATCTAAAAATAATATTTAATTTAAAAAAATTTAGTTTTATGTTTTTTTACTTTTTTTTATTATATAAAATATATTTATTACCTGTAATTAGTGTTAATAGTCAATCACATTTTTTGTAAAAAAAAAAATCGATCTCCATTTTGAATTAGATCATTTTATATTCAATTAATAATTTCACCTTTACAATTTTAAAAGGAATTTTTTAGAAAAAGTTAAAAGAAATTTTCATTCCTTATAATAGTAAGTATTTTAAACTTGAACAATCTAAAATAATATTTTAATAATATTTGCAAGAAATTTTATATACCACATTACTTTTTTCCGAATTTCATAAGGATTTTCACCCAACCTGATGAATATCTAATCTGGAATCTATTGTAGAAAAAAATTTAACATCCTTGTTTTCAAATAATCGTTTTACAATTTCCGAAATATTACAATAACAAGAAATTGATATGATGGCATTTTTTGTGTTATTTAAATTATCAAGCAAATTTCCCAACTTATTATTATTGTTATTTTTGTTGATTCCACATATAATTCCTTTTAGTTTTATTTTTCAAATATATTGATTAATGAATTGAGTAGGATAATTATTAAGAACTAAATAATTGAAAACTATTATTAAATTACCGTTCTGCATTTTTTTATCAGAAAGTAAAATAGCTAAGTCTGACGCATTTTTTTTTATTCAAATTTTTTAATATAAAAGATATAGAGAATAGTAGTTAAGAAATTTGACAGAAAAAGTTCTTTTGCGATACCAAATACTTAAAATGCTATTATCAATCATTTTTAAAACAAATATATTTCAAAAGTCTAAGAAATTACCATTTTCTATTTTACAAGTAAACTATAATTTCTTATGGTATGAATTAAAGATAATTAATATATCTTGGCCTATTTCTTTTAGAATCAACAAAAAGTTATCGTCTACATATCCAAAGTACATAGGAGGATTAAAATCTATTCTCTCGAATATATTTAATTCCAAATCCAAATATTTTGTATTATTCAGTCACATGAATGTATAAAACCAGTCCTAAAACTGCTGAATATATTGGGAGTACAAATTAATTCGGTCCGTTTTTTGTTATCAAAAATGCATTTATTTCAAAACAAAATAAAAGAACTGATTAATCAAAGTATTGTCCATCGCTGGTTACGACTTTTTCCCATCTCTCAGGCAATTTTCGAATCCCATCTCGAAAAAATTTCTCGTCTTTTGAGGCAATTCAAGTTTTTAAAACGGTCCGAACTAATTTGTACTCCTAATAACAACAACAACAACAACATGAATATATAAAATAATAATAATCTTTGGTAGTTCATAATAGTCGTTTGAAAACAATAAGAAGTAAGTAAAATGTTGGTGCCTCTGGTAGCTAAAAAATATATATTTGAAACAATTCTCACAAACGATAAGAGTTTTAGTTTTCCCAGGTAGAAATGTCTTAATTTTCACTTGTCAGTTGATTAGTAAATAGTAAATATAAATATATTAAACAATTTTTGTTTAATCTACAAAGTCCTTTGATTACTTTCTTACTTAATCTATAATTTCTGGGGATCCCGCATAAGTATTCGTTGCCTGGTTTTCAAAAACCTTTTTGTATTCTCATTTTTGGTATTAGGTTCTTATATAACGGTTTTTATGGCAGATGGATCAACGGATGCGGGAGAATTTTTTGGAATCGACGTTCAAGGCCCATCAACATCAAATTTTATTACTCGAAATCTTAACTCAGATTAAAGTACATAGGTCAGATTTCAATTCCTAACAAAGAACTGTCTATTTCCTCAAAAATAACTAGAGAGTGCCTCAACAATATTTCAAAAGTTTAGACTCACTAATAACTTAAGGTAGTTCGTTCACGAAAATTAGACCTAAAAAAAAATAGATAATTTTGCTTTCAAGAATAGCAATATTATTTTTGAAGGGCTATTTTGAATGAGAAAAGATTATTTTTCATGAACAAAATTTGAAACACAAAAAAATAATTTTATTAATAAATTTTATTTTTGCCCAAACTTATTTTCTTATCGCTTCGAGCCAAATTTTCAAAAATGATGCGATTCTAATAAATCATGGTTCATTTTCTTAGAAAAAAGAATATCTATTTTTGCCTGAGGTCTAATTTTCGTGATTGTACTACCTTAAGGTAGTTTTCATCCACGAAAATTAGACCTCAGGCAAAAATAGATAATTTTTCTTTCAAGAATAGCAATATTATTTTTGAAGGGCTATTTTGAATGAGAAAAGATTATTTTTCATGAACAAAATTTGAAACACAAAAAAATAATTTTATTAATAAATTTTATTTTTGCCCAAACTTATTTTCTTATCGCTTCGAGCCAAATTTTCAAAAATGATGCGATTCTAATAAATCATTGTTCATTTTCTTAGAAAAAAGAATATCTATTTTTGCCTGAGGTTTAATTTTCGTGATTGTACTACCTTAAGGTAGTTTTCATCCACGAAAATTAGACCTCAGGCAAAAATAGATAATTTTTCTTTCAAGAATAGCAATATTATTTTTGAAGGGCTATTTTGAATGAGAAAAGATTATTTTTCATGAACAAAATTTGAAACACAAAAAAATAATTTTATTAATAAATTTTATTTTTGCCCAAACTTATTTTCTTATTGCTTCGAGCCAAATTTTCAAAAATGATGCGATTCTAATAAATCATGGTTCATTTTCTTAGAAAAAAGATTTTCTAAAACATGACCGTTTCCTATTTTTGAAATTGAATTAATTATTATCAAATACAGCAATTTGTTTATAAAAATTTTGTTTTGAAAAATTGTTTTTTTATAATTTCAGCCATTAAAGAATTCATTTTCGAAAATAGGAAACTGCCAAATAGTAGAGAATATTTTTCCTAAAAAAATGAACCGTGATTTATTAGAATCGCATCATTTTTAAAAATTTGGCCCGAAGCGATAAGAAAATAAGTAATTAAAATGCGCATATAGTGAACCTTTAGTTTTCATGATACAGTATTTATTTTCATTATAAATAACGCATTTTAAACAAAAAAAAACGGTGAAAAATTTGATTTTTCTGGAAAGTAACTTAAAAGATCGATAAAAAATTTTTTTTTTACAATTTTTTAGGTTCACTATAAGCGGAAGACCCTTCTGAATAAAAAAAAACAAATATATATGTGTTTCAGATAAAAACTTTGGACAATATCATGCACGCAAAATTAATTGTCCGTGGTGAGACGCTGCGCGGGATCTTCGATAAGTCCGAGATTTTTTCTTGTTTTCAAATGAAAATTTTTTTTTAACAAGTTTAAATATGTACCTAAATATACGCGAAAAATCTTTGACCAGTGTTTTTATTTTCTACTTCAAAGAAAATTGGGAAAAAGTGCCTTTTTTGAAGGTTCTGGATAAGGAGACCCCCTTAAATGGCGCAGCATTATATTTCTTTTGAATCACTTACAAGTTTTCCTCAAGAGGGCCTCACTAGTTGAAAAGGAAAACTTACGAGTATCTCAAATAAAACTTTTGAAAATTTCTACTTGGGTTGTGAGATAGCAAGCAACAACCGTATTTCCGTTATCGGTCAGATTCCTGAGAGGTATAGCTTGTAAGGATGTTGTTCATAGAGGGGGTTCATCGAGGCGACATAAATCCCCCTAAGATATCGACTATAGCGGTATTCGAGCCGTTTGTCGCACTGTTATTCGCAATTATCTTGGTCGGCGAATCGAGGCACGCGTCCGGTGGGGCGAATCATACCAGAAGGGCGAACCTAGACAGTCCTTTTTTCTAGATCTAGTGGGGGTGGTGCGCTTCGAAGGGTCGAGGGTCGATGGTCCGGAGCGCCCGCATTTTGCGCGTCACACGCGTCGCTGCGTGACTAGATTGTTTCCAGAGGCTCTCAAACTCCAAAAAGAGACCTTTATAGTTTAAAAAACAAACAAGAAAAAGCTTGCATCTTCTCGTTAAACGATATAAGAAATCGAATGCATATCCTTTCATCTAGACAATATCAAGTGAACATTATTACTTCAATCCAACTTGCAATTTAATTTCAATTAAAAAACAAATGATTATTTCAAATTTATTTTGTCTCTAATCCACTGATGGTTACTATATTTAATAACTGTGACCTGATTTTGTGTGTGCTGAGTCAAGAAGACCTTCAGTAATTCTTATCCCATGTTTGCATTATTGTACACACGTTTTTGGTTATGCCTGTACGTGATTTAATGTTCGAAACTTTGAAATTACATAAGCATATTAAACAGAGTTTGTGGTTCTTGTAAGTAGGTTAAAGGTGGCACGAGAGTGCTCTGATAAAGTGTAGAGGATCTGAATATGGAATTTGCTATTTATGGCAACACCCAAGTAGAAATTTTCAAAAGTTTTATTTGAGATACTCGTAAGTTTTCCTTTTCAACTAGTGAGGCCCTCTTGAGGAAAAATTGTAAGTTATTCAAAAGAAATGTAATGCTACGCCATTTATGTTATTAGTGAGTCTAAACTTTTCAAGTATTGTTGAGGCACTCTCTAGTTATTTTTGATGAAATAGACAGTTGTTAGGAATTGAAATCTGACATATGTACTTTAATCTGAGTGAAGATTTCGAGTAATAAAATTTGATGTTGATGGGCCTTGAACGTCGATTCCAAAAAATTCTGCCGCATCAGTTGATCCATCTGCCATAAAAAACGTTATATAAGAACCTAACACCAAAAATGAGAATAAAAAAAGGTTTTTGAAAACCAGGCAACGAAAACTTATGCGGGATCCCGAGGAATTATAGATTAAGTAAGAAAGTAATCAAAGGACTTTGTAGATTAAACAAAAATTGTACATGATATGATTGTGCAACATTTTGGCCAAGAAACAAAACAAGGAAATTGAGAATTTTATTGAAAAACTAATGTTATAACCTATAGAATATAGACCTATTGCGATGAATACTTACCGGACTCATACTGATACTTTTGGTTAATTTTTCTCCTTTTACGAAACCTCTTCACTCGGCTTCTGTTTCCTTCCCTTTTTCGGTCCATTCTTCCATATGCAAATTTTTTTTTCCAACTCCTCACTAACGGACTAAATTTTATGTTGACATTTAACTTGTATTTTTAGTATGCACACATTAAATGAAATGATTCTAAGTTTTCGCTTACAAATGCCTCAACAATTACTTACAAGAAATATTCAAAAGTTAATCACGGGGTAAACTGGACAAGTTTTACTTCAATTTAGCTTGTAATAGTTAAACTTACAAATAACTAGTAAGTCCCTTACGAATATTTTTTTACTAGTTTTGACTTACTATTTACTAATCAACTGATAAGTGAAACTTAAGACATTTCTACCTGGGCATACTCTACTTCCTTATGATTAAAATGATCATTTTTTTTTTGCTGAGAGTGAAAAGCAGAGAAAGGAACGTCGAACAGAAAGACCTGCTCCAAACAGACCCCCCTCAGTGATAAATTAGGGGTTTAGGATTTGTATGAAGAGAAGTGTGTAACCCTAGCTCAACTTTAATACCTCCCAATCAATCATGAAATCCGTAAGATAGAAAAAACAAAGTGTAGTTTAGATACTTTATGAGTAGTATTTTGACAGGTCAAAGTAAAAATCATGTTTTTGGAAGGGAAGATTGTCCCGTGGTATTATGTCTATAATATCTTGAATACTACTCAGTGATAAAGATAAATTGTTTAAAAAGCAAGAATGCATATAATGATTAAAATTACTCAGAATTATCTTAGAAACTAAAGTACAAAATTACATTCCGTTTTCAGAATAAGCAGGGGTTGATTTTTCTTGATTTTATATGCATAGAATTGATTGTAATTGTGTGTAGTGTAGTTTTGAGCTGTGCATATTTGATTTTTTAATCTAGTTTCCCTTAAGGTAGTTTTCACCCACTAAAGTTAGACCTCAGGCAAAAATAGATAATTTTTAAATAAATAATTTTATTAATAAATTTTATTTTTGACCCAACCTTTTTTCATATCGCTTCTTACCAAATTTTAAAAAATTATCCGATTCTAATACATCATGAATCATTTTTTCAAAGAAAAGATTTCCCACAACCTTACCGTTTTTGATTTTTAAAAATAAATTCTTTAATGGCTGAAACCATTAAAAAAACATTTTCTAAAACGAAATTTTTATAAACAAATTGCTGAATTTTATAATAATTTATTCATTTTCGAAAATTGGAAATGGTTAAGTTGTAGGGAATCTTTTTCTTGAAAAAGTGATTTGTAATTTATTGAAATCGCATGATTTTTTAAAATTTGGTAAGAAGCGATAAGAAAAAAAGTTGGGTCAAAAATAAAATTTATTAATAAAATTATTTTTATGTGTTTCAAATTTTTATCTTGTAAAATAATCGTTTCTCTTCCAAAATAGCCATTTAATAATAATATTGCTATTCTTGAAAGCAAAATTATCTATTTTTGGCTGAGGTCTAATTTTCGTGGATCAACTACCTTAAGAAGTCACTAGTGTTGAAAAAATTCTATGACGAACTTTGTTATCAATTTAAATTTCTTCAGGAAGACTAAGTTTTAAGACTTTAGACGCACATCGCGTACCCGGTGGTTCCTCTGATACTCACCCCTATTTACTGTTTCATTCGACCCCACAAAAGGGAAAATCGTGTAGAAATGGCTCTTAATTACACCGATCCCATTGAATTTGCCACCCTATTCTACTGTGCCACGTGCGCCAATGCCACAGAAGTGTTTTTCGACTTCCCCCTGGATCACGGCAAGTATCCACTTTGGAATTTTCAGACCGTTTCTACGTGTACAAAAGCTAATTGCTTCTAAATCGTAATCCACTTGATCAGATTAGGTACACTTCCGTGTACGACTGTTTAGATGCCTTTCAAATGTTTGACCATTTAGGTATTTAGAAGACTTTCAACAAACATTTCGATGGTCCCGAGCGACTTTGACTTAACTCGCAAACAAGTGAACAAACTGTCCTAACTGAAAATTTCCGTTCCATTTTGACTTAACTGAAAATGTCAATTCCATTTTGACTCAACTGAAATGACTTGTGATATTTTGTTGTAAATGTTTTCTGTGGTTTTTTGAAATTTATGATTAAAATGATAATTAGGCAAAGATCTATCCTACACCCAGAAAACAGTTTCTTTGAATCAAAAAAACATTTTTTTGATATACGGTCAAAAAAAAATTTCTTTGGATTGAAGAAAGTTTTGTTGTTTCAAAAAAATTTTCTCTAATGTAAACAAATTTATTTCGTTAGATCAAAGAACATTTTTTTGAATTAACAAAACTTTCTTTAATTCTTTGATGTAAACAAATCTATTTGTTTGGGTCAAAGAACATTTTTGTGAATTAACAAAACTTTCTTTAATTCAAAGAAATTTTTTCTTCGACCGTATATCAAAGAAACTGTGTTCTCAGTGTACATCAGAGTGTAAAAAGCAAATTTCGATTTTTCATTCAGAAAAGGACATGTTCCCTTTTATTGTAACTGTAAATTATCATATTTGTTCCATTCTACTTTGTCTCAACTCGATCGACGTAGAATGTTTTTCGTCTTGTTTACGAAAATAAAGACAATTACTGGATTTTGATAGATATTTGTTTCAAGCTTCGAAATGGAGGTAATCAATGAAAGTGATTTTAATCAAAATATTTCCAAAGGTACTAATAAATTCGTACTGTCAACAAAAACTTATCTGAAATATCCTTACAATTCCTTTTTGAACAAATTTTAAAATCTATACAGAAATTTACATAAATTATAATTTTTAAAAATGTTTCATTGTAATGTTACATCACAAAGTAACTTTTTGGTATTTGTTTTTGATTTTTTTCTGCACTCAAATACACATATATATTCTAGTTTGACATGATAATCTATTTATCTTTAGTAATGATTACAACAAGAAAAAATATAAAATAATTTTGGTTAAGTAACGAAAAAAAAATTCAATTTTCACGACTTCTTGTTTTAAATGTAAATGACAGATTTGCAAACGATTTTTAATATTTGATTTTTATCTCTTCACTTCTGTGTATTAAAGTTATTTTTGTCTTTTCACAATCTGTGATGTATCGTTTTTTTCATAATTATACTAAAATAAGGAAAATTTATAAGGGTAATATTTTTAAAATGACTCGCAAACTTGATAGAGCTTGTTCTCTAAAACTGTAAAATAAGAGTTACAACAAAATGTCACAACCGATTTCACTTAAGTCAAAAGCGAACTGACATTTTCAGTTGAGTCAAAATGGAATGGAGATTTTTAGTTAGGACAGTTTGTTCATTTGTTTGCGAGTTAAGGTAGTTTTCATCCACGAAAATTAGACCTCAGGCAAAAATAGATAATTTTGCTTTCAAGAATAGCAATATTATTATTGAAGGGCTAATTTGAAAGAGAAAAGATTATTTTTCATGAAAAAAATTTTAAATACAAAAAAATAATGTTATTAATAAATTTTATTTTTGCCCAAACTTATTTTCTTATCGCTTCTTACCAAATTTTAAAAATTATGCGATTCTAATAAATCACGATCATTTTTTCAGAGAAAAAATTTCCCACAACTTCAACGTTTCTGATTTTTAAAAGTAAATTCTTTAATGGCTGAAACCATAAAGAAAACATTTTCCAAAACCAAATTTTTATAAACAAATCGCTGAATTTGATAATAATTTATTCATTTTCGAAAATTGGAAATGGTTCAGTTTTAGGGAATCTTTTTCTTGAAAAAATGATTTGTAATTTATTGAAATCGCATGATTTTTTAAATATGGTAAAAAGCGATAAGAAAAAAAGTTGGGTCAAAAATAAAATTTATTAATAAAATTATTTTTCTGTATTTCAAATTTTTTTATTGGAATTAGTTTTTTCTTCCCGAAAATAGCCCTTCAATAATAATATTGCTATTCTTGAAAGCAAAATTATCTATTTTTGCCTGAGGTCTAATTTTTGTGGATTAACTACCTTAAGTCAAAGTCGCTCGGGACTATCGATTTGAGTCTTTCTGAATCTAAGAAACACCCGTGCAAAAAATTCTCTATCTTGCCATATTTAAAATAGACTATTGACAAGGCCCTTGTCGAGATTCCTTGTTTATTAATTTCAATATATGTGTAATTTGGCAACGATAGGGATATTTAATAAGAATCGACAACTTGAATCCATGCATTGTTTGCTGTTGATCCAGTTTAAAATAACTCAGAAACTACTGAGATGAAACCACAATCATTTTTTCGTACAATAGGATTTTGCACCAGGCTTTTATATCAAAACCCGGAATTGGGTAACAAAATTTGTATTTACACTATTAGACAAAGCTTGATCAAACTTTTAATGCGAAATAAAATGTTATTTTTGCATGTACATTTTGAGTGGCTGAATTTAAGCGGAAATCTTCTATTAGGTATTGCTAATTTTTGAATTTTGTTTTCTGTGTGCGTTCAGCTTAATGCAAAATATTATTTTATTTAATATAAGAATAATATAACACCCTTTTTCCTTATTTAGGGTCTTTCTTAAAGCGTAACGAGCCTGGTAGAGTTTGGACTATTTTCCTAGTCTTTACCAGACTAGAACTAAGGAAAACTAGCGAAAGCCCTAGAAGGCCCCTAGATATGTTTCTACGCGGGTATTGTTCTTTAACCCTTACACAGATACCGTAAATGAATGTTTTTTTTAAAGTGAAAGTTCTAGAAGATGCAATTTTTATGAGTCCAATGTGTAAATATATATGAAGAAAATTAAATTTATCTTGTAATGGAATAAATATGAACCATTAAGTAACAGATATTTCGGAACGAGGTGTGACACTTATGAACACTTATACTAACATTATATAGTTTATATATATTATATGCTCATATGTATATACTTAGATGACAAATTTTTAGAGAAAGTGTTATCAAATTCTTATTCTAGAATTCATGATTAACATAATGTACGCATTCTTTAAATTGTAAAATTACAAAGACGTTTTTTACTTTTTACTGCTCTTTAAAAGTTAAATTTACATATTTATGAACTGCTTTTATTTTTGAAATTTTACTGCATATTCACTCTCTAAACCTGAATCAGTGAAATAGTCACTGATTATATCAGTGAAAATGTATAAACTGATGAATCAGTGCCCTGCTTTGATTTCACTGAGGAATCAGTGAATGCGTCACGTGAACATAACTTTTGAATTCGCGAATTCAAAACTTTCATCTACACTTTACTGATTTATCGTCCCTTAAAAATAATAATAATTACGTGATTTCGATTTAGTGTTGTTTAGCCTAAAACAAACGAGTTCATCAATCGTTAAAATATATTGCTGGTTTTATTACTCCCACCTGAAGCTTTCACTGATTCAATAAGTGAGTTCAATCTATTTCACTGATTCATCAGTCGAATTTCACTGATTCTCAGTGAAAGGCTTATAGCTGCTGCCATCAGTGAATAGTCACTGCGAATCAGTGGCCGTTCACTGATTCAGATTTAGAGAGCAGACACTTATTCTGAAAAAATTCTAATTCTTATTTTATTATAGAAATATATCCCAAAAACTCTAGAAGTGACGACTGACATAACTTTGGAAGAGACACAAGTTCTGTGATATAACTCCTGATATAATGAATTAACATAATTGTAATATATCATAAATTTCCTTGTGATTCTAGATAATTTCTGTAAAAGTCCTACACTAAGGAAAAATATTTGATCGAATCAAAGAAAATAATTTGTTTGAAAGGCTTTCTTTAATTCAAACAAAATATTTATTTGAAGTAAATAACATTTGTTTAATTCAAACAAAATATCTTTGCGCCAAATAAATATTTGTTCGAATAAAATAAATTTTTCTTCAAAACGAACAAATTTTTGCATTCGTATATAGTCAAAAATATAATTTGTTTAATTCAAAGCAGAAATTTATTTGATTTAAACAAATTCTTATTCGGTTCAAGGATACTAAGAAAATTATTTGTTTGAAAGACTTTTTTTGATTTAAGGAAATGATTTATTTGAATTAAATAAAATTTGCTTGATTCAAACAAAGTCTTTCAAACAAATAATTTTCTTTGATTCAATCAAATCTTTTTTCTGAGTGCTGATATGTTTTCCAATTTTTTTCCAACTTGCTTATAAAACAGAATGCAATCATAACTCATTAATCAATGATATGTTATTTATTTTTAAAAAAGTAGCCTGAAATAATGTATAGACAAAAAGACAAGGTGAGTTTTTTATCTTGAGGTATTGAAATATCTCAAAAAATACACATCATGCGAAAAAAATCCCCGCAATGAAAACTTTTTATTTTCAAGTAGGTGGGGTAAATTTTTTTCATACAATGCGTATATTTTGAGTTATTTCGACCTCTCATGATAAAAATTTCCTCTTTATATATGATGCACATTCAAAAGTTGCAATCTCTTATTAACATTAAAAACCTATAAGTTATATGGAAATCACGCGATATCGATCAATTATCTTTTGTTGAATGAAAAAAGGAAGAAGCGCAATGTGATATTAAAAAATCTGCCCGCTTTGCGGGCACATTCTCATCGCGCGCTTTGCGCGCAGCTCGCAAGTTTGAGCGCGCCTAGGGCGCGCGATTCGATCATCGCGCTTCGCGCTCCGGAATTTTTGAACGCCGCGCTTCGCGCTCCGTTCTTTCTGGACCTCGCGCTCGATCTTGTGCTCTCCGCATACATTTAAGTTTATTTCTTATAATTTGATACTGAAGCTCAAACTAATTTTATAATTATATTACAGATGATGTGAATTACACATTTTCTCAAAGTCACTCTATTTCTTTTTGAATTTAAGTGAAACAGGAAATTCAATTTACTTAAGGCTCTATCAGCCTTAAGGAACACATTCTCATCATGACGCTCGCGCTTCGCGCTCGATTTTCTGTATACATTTCAGTCACTTTTTAGTAAATTACATGATTAAAATAATTTATTTTCTTCCAAATCTCTCAAAAAGAAAAAACAATCGTAGAACTTATTTAAGGAAACGATTTTACAGAACAACGCTTATTTCGTATCTCACATATTTTGGTGAAAAAAATCGAATTTTTTTAATATTAAAAATCAAAACATAAAATATACATCCTGTCCCGAAATGTCTTAATGAGAATTTGTAAACCTCATTTAGGCAAACAATTTTCCAGATAAACGTTTTTTTTGTATCTCACATATTTTGTCTAAAAAATGGAATTTTTGAATTTTAAACGTATTTTTTGGAATTAAAACGAAAAATATATGTTTTACCAGAAACTGAGTCAGACAAAATTTGTAGATCTTTTTGAAACGAACAACTTTGTATTCTTACGTTTTTTTCGTATTTTACATATTATTGTTAAAAAATTGAATTTTGGATTTTCAATAGTTTTTTTTTTAATTAAAAAGAAAAATATGCATCTTGTGAAAAAATGTTACAATTAAAATTTGTAGGTCTTTATGTATTCAATAATATTGTATCATAACGTTTTTTCGTATCTCGTATAATTTAACTGGAAAATGGAATTTTGATATTGACTTTTTTCGAATTTCAATATGCTGTAAAATTTCTAATTTTGATTTAATCAAAAAATGTTATCAGGATAATTTGTAGAGATTTATGAGCACTATCTAAAACCAGTATTAAAATTTTTGATTTAAAAAAAAAATTATTTTCAAAAACACAAAAGTAGTGCTCAATCCCTCAATTTTGATTGGATGTGGCTGGTTAAAGAACTTGTACTTACTTTTTCGGCTCCGATAAAGTGTGCCAAAGCACAATTCAGTCTGATAATTCTATCGAGAGTTATGCCGCACACGACCTACAGACAGACAGACAGACAGACAGACAGACAAGACAGACTAACACTTTCGTAAAAACCCTTTTTTGGACTCAGGGGGTCTCAAAACGTAAAGATTTGATGAAATTTTCGAAAGTCATTTTTCACATAAAACCAATACCTTCTCATCCATGATGAGAATGTAAAAATGCATAAAACGCAGATAGAGGGAGAAGAAAGAGACTGTTGACTATGTGTAGAAGAATAAAAAGGATGAAGAGATCTATAAAGGCATGAGAGAGATCGATACATGGGGTACATAATCTAATAACGAGTTTTTGTTGGTTTGGGCACGTATCGGGCACACGTCCTTCAATAGTAGTGAGGGTGGCACCCTTGAGGACGGACGATTCAGTTTGGTTAGATTTCTAACCTAAGTTTGGTTAGCTTTGGTGCTCGAGCGTTCGCAGCTATTGTGCATTAGCATCCATTCAAGCCGGTAATCGAATCTTACCGAGATAGCGAACTTTCGCGGGTACCGACGGGGTGGATTTGTGGTTGACTTCCGTAATTCTAGGCGACTCTGATAAGCTTATTTGTTGTGCAATCTGCATTTTACTACTCTGCAAATCTGATAACTCAGTTAGAACAATGAATTGTACTTTTCTTAAATACATTACCGGTAAAAAATACCGGAACACCAACTTTTTCAATAAACTCTCTAAATCTGAAACAGTAAAAATCTACTGATTATCAGTGAAATTTGACTGATTCAAATAGCTAAAAAAAGGATAAGGTGAATCAGTCAAATTTCACTGATTACTTTAGTAAAAATTAACGAATAAAACAGTGAAAAATATTTTTCAGTGATGAATCAGTTTAAATTAACTGATTTAATAGTGGAAAATATTCTTTTCGCTGGCGAATCAATGAAAAGGCAAATAAATGATTCAATCAGTGAAAGTTTGACTGATTTAGATTTAGAGAGTATAATAATAAATAAACCATTTATCGCATTAAAATAATTGTATCAAACTGACTAGGAAGCAAATGGACCTAAAATCTTATGAAAACACTCGCAAGGGTATAAAAAGAAAATTATTTATCAGTTTGGAAGTAATTCAGAGTTAAATATTTTTGCAAAATTTCACATTATATACAAGATGCAAGACTAGATTATTTTAGGATTCTCGCCCTCGGCTATTTATCACGATCATAACATTCGCGTATATTTTTGAGGGTGTTATCGATCGTGGGAGAGAATGAAAGTATCTCTAGCTACCTTATCTTTACCCCTGAGCCGGTATGCTAAATTGAATATGAAATTATGCGACTTATCACCCTTCAAGAGTCGGTAGTTAGATGGGTATTATACCGAATAAACTTTACTCGCCTTTACAATCAATATAAGTCTAGATGTATATCAAAAACTACGAGCACAAGAATAAGGTATATTGTGCAATTAGGGAAAAAAAAATTATTTTGTGAGTGTGAAGTTTGGCACGCGAGCAAAGCGAGGGTAACAACCATACGAGTGAAATAAATGTTTTTTTGTCCGCCGTACACCGAAAGTTAGCCTTGTCGGTGTTGTTTTGCGTGAGGAAAGCTGATTTTCCCGCACTAGTGCGGTAAAATTTTAAGTGCGCGGAATTTAAAACAAACCTAAAATTTTACCGCACTGTTGCGGGAAAATCAACTTTTTGCACGCAAAACGACACCGACTTGGCTAACTTTCGGTATACAGCGAATAAACAATATCGTTCGTATCACGTGCGGAAAGGCGTATTTTAACGCGCAAGCGAGTCACGACGCAAGTCGCTCTTGCGTTAAAATACGCCTTTCCGCACTTGATACGAAATATACTATTTCCGTGTCGCACATGATTTTTTTTTCTACTAGGGGGCCATAAAGTGGATTTGTTTTTTCCACGCAGGGCAATAAAATCCACTTTATGACCCTCTTGTAGAAAAATAGATATTTATATCACTTTTACTTGTATATCAACGAATATGTAAAATAACTAGCATTTGGTGAAAGAGAAATATTTACATATCTAAACTTACCTGTTTTGACTTGGTACTTTAAAGTAGTTGAGCAGTCGATAAGAAGCTGCTGAAGTGTTACTCCACTATCAGGAATTTCCAAATCGAGTAGTTGCATCATTTCGGAAGGGTGATGAAAGTCTAAGACCTTCGAATTCCGATCATTTGTTGATTTAACGAAATCTAACAGGATGTCGACTACTTTCATCAGAAATTCTCTCGTCGCTGGGTATCCTTCCACATTTTGTGGCAGAATATCTGATGGCAAATTAACAAAAAATATATACGTTAATAATTTTTAGAAATACAAGAAGTGGTGATTTATATTTTGAGATAAATTATTTACAAATGAATAGTAATTATAGTTATTTTTATGTGAAGAAGCAGCATTAAGGTAGTACGATCACGAAAATTAGACCTCAGGCAAAAATAGATAATTTTGCTTTCAAGAATAGCAATATTATTATTAAAGGGCTAATTTTAAATAGAAAAGATTATTTTTTATGACAAAAATTTGAAACACAAAGAAATAATGTTATTAATAAATTTTATTTTTGCCCAAACTTATTTTCTTATCGCTTCGAGTCAAATTTTTGAAAATGATGCGATTCTAATAAATTATGGTTCATTTTTTTAGAAAAAAGATTCTCTACAACTTGACCGTTTCCTATTTTTGAAATTGAATTAATTATTATCAAATACAGCAATTTGTTTATAAAAATTTTGTTTTGAAAAATTGTTTTTTTTATAATTTCAGCCATTAAAGAATTCATTTTCAAAAATCGGAAACGGTCAAGTTGTAGAGAATCTTTTTCCTAAAGAAATGAACCGTGATTTATTATAATCGCATCATTTTTAAAAATTTGTCTCGAAGCGATAAGAAAATAAGTTTGGGCAAAAAATAAAATTTATTAATAACATTATTTTTTTGTGTTTCAAATTTTTTTCATGAAAAATAATCTTTTCTCTTTCAAATTAGCCCTTCAATAATAATATTGCTATTCTTGAAAGCAAAATTATCTATTTTAGCCTGAGGTCTAATTTTCGTGATCGTACTACCTTAAACCAAGTACGAGTAGATTTAAGCAGAAGAGCAAGAATATCCAGAAATCCTTATCTCCAGCACTTATCTTGTCGATTGATCTGGTAGACATCAGAATGATTACACCTCATCAAACAATTGAAAGTATAGACCTATAATGACACACTCTCACTTGTTTGGTGGGATGATACCATCTAATTCTTCATTCTTCATTCCTTGTTATCCTGTCCTGTTATTTTACCAAGAAACCTGTTTGAATAATATATTTAGTGCTCCTATAAAATATTAAACATGCGGTAAAATATTGCTGACAAATCCAATCATTTATTCATTTGTCAAAAATGAAATTTAAAAAAAAATCATGAAGCATTAAGTTAGTTGTCGTACAATTTAAGTCTTTTTAATAACATTTCTTCAAGATTTAAGTGAATATATAGAACAGATTATTACACGGCCCCACGAAAAAAAGTGGTCTGAACTTTACATGTGACATGTGTTTACATGTAATTTTGAGCCACTGAATCCGAATCCACTCTCAGAATTTCCCCTAAACCCCAAAATTTTCCCCTAGCCCAGGGAAAAAGTGTGAAATCTTGGAAGTTTCAGACTCCGTTAAAGTAATATTTATCCACGGGAAAGGTAATAGAACAATGTGGTTTCTACGTAATTCGAGTTGCTAAGTTCGAATTCGACATTAGGATTTTTCTACAGTAACCCGAGATTCCCCTAGCCCAGGGGAAAAAAGTAAAAACTGAGAAAAACTGAAGATTTCACGGAGGTTTTATTTTTGCACTGGAATGTATTTCAAGGCACAGAATTCAAATTTCTTATCGAATTTACTGCACTGTGCCTTACTTATTTTTTCTAGTATAGAAAGAAAGGTAGAAAACTGAGGAAAACTTCAGTTTCTATGTGGGTCGAACTTATGCATTTAAGAATTGATGGCACGATGAAACAACTTAATTATATTTCGTGTGGTTGGATTTGGCCACGAAATTACCTTGACTGTGTCAGTTTTCCCTTAGCCTGAGGGAATTCTGAGGTACTGTAGAAAAATTCTTATGTCAGATATGAATTCAGCAACTCAAAATACGGAAATATATCAATTTTTGGTGCAAAAATAAAACCTCCGTGAAACCTTAAGTTTCGCTATGTTAATAAATAAGTAAATATTATATTATATAATAAATAATAAATATTACTTTAACGGAGCCTGAAACTTCCAAAATTTTACACTTTTTTCCTAGGCTAGGGGAAATTCTGAGAGCGGATTCGGATTCAGCGGCTCAAAATCTATTAGGGTAGCCTAGTCACATGTAAAGTTTAGGCCACTTTTTTTGTGGGCTTGTGTTATCTAATGATATGTACCATTTTTAACTTAATTTTCTCTTCTTGAAGGCAATCATTGTTTTATTACGATTACTATATCGTAAAGTATCGTTCGAAGATTCACTCGTTTTCTATAAAGATACATGCAAAAAGCACTGTTTCCATATAAAAATATTTACTGTCTCAGACTCGACATCAAGTTCAAAATTGCAACAATGTCCTTTATGTGTTGTGAAAATTTCATAAAATTCCTAAGAAAAGTGTAATTTCACGACAACTACCTTTGTATTTCTTTCATGACTCTATGAAATCAAAAAAAGATCCTAATTATGATAAATATGTCAAGAAAAGACAAACGAATGGGAATTGAATAAATGGAGATAGTCTGTAATTCAATTTTTTACAGTGATAAGCTCTGCCGGATTTAACTCTCTTTTTGTGGGGTCACCATAAAGTAACCTGGAAATAAACTGGTAACCTTTCTACTTTCCTTATGGAGAAAATGGAGATGAATAAATTGACTTGATTACTGAAATTTCTGTAAAAAATTGTACGTTTTATTTTTTTAACTGATTCTCTAATAAACAAAAGTGTGTCTACTGTCGCTTTATTGAGAAATCAGTTGGAAAGAACCAAACTTACAATTTTTTTACAGAAATTCCAGTATTCAATCCCGATTTCCATTTTTTTCTTTAAATTATGTCTTAAAGCAACATTTCCTTGACCGCGTTATAAATTAATGTTCCATCTAAATTATCCTACTTTAAAGTAAATATTAAAAAGAGGAAAAATAGTAAACTCTGATTTAAAATGAAGAAGGTATTTTTTCAATAACCAAGAGGATGTAGAATGGAAAAGCATAGTCACAAGGGAAAAAAATTGGCACCGTATGTTGGATCGCCTTGAGCCGTCGGTTATACAAGGGAAATCCCAGGCTTCTTTCGAGTGGGATTGGGCTAATCTCGCCCCATCGATCTACCGTCCTCAAGCCCGATATTCTCTCCTGTTTATAGTTTTTTCGTGGTGGAGATAAGTCGAGAGCACTGAGGAACCCTCCTGTCGGTTTTGGCCCGAAAATGAGGATAACATTTACTTGGTAACAAGTTAATGCATCTTAATACATTTAACGAAAAAGTATACAAGTTATTATATATATATATATATCATTATGAAACAAATTAAATTTGATTGAATAGTTAAATTCATTTGAAATTAGGAACATGCAGAGGCGGATTAAGACAATTTGCCGCCCTAGGCAGCAGCAAAATTCCCGCCCCTCCTCCACCTCCTTCTACTTACCTAGTTTTCTTAACGTTTCGATATATATATTGATATAAAATAAATAAAGTTCATTTCTAGTGATTTAAGAATGTATTAGGCTTGTACGCTTTCACATGAAAAGTTCTATTTTGAATATAGTATAAACAATCAAAATTCGCCGCCCCTAAAAATTTCAAACTTTACGAATTTGCCGCCTATGTTTCGAAAATATGATTAAGGAATTGAGGCTTGTGTCCTTTCTTCTACAAGACTGAAAATTTGTGAAATGAAGTCAGAATACAATGGAAACTATTGAATCGCGAAATATCATGAGGCTAGTAAAAAACTCTTTGTAACGTTAGTGGCGAGAATAAATTTAATAAGAGGCCTTCACAAGTTAGACGTCCGTCGTATTAAATCATCACTATTAGTATGGCAGTTTGGCGCCAGCTGTGTTCAAGACCCTCGGTATGCTTTTAATCAAAGCTCCTTCGGAGGGGTTCTTGGATGCGAATTAGTTCCTCCGATTTACAGGCGGTATTATAAGGGTAATTTATAAGGACCAAATGAATTCTGGTCAAGTAAAATTTTTTGAAGAGATTGTTTATTGCTTTTGAAAAAAATTTTATCTTGAATTGATAATTACCATATACATATATACAATATATATGCACTAATTTTATGTTATCTGTAGTTTTAAATTTAAGTGCACTGGAAATATGTGAGTGCTCAAAATTTAATTAAAAGGAATGATTTTTGTATAAAAAAAAATATCGGTTTAAAATATAAGAAAAAAAGAACTGCGTGAGAAGTAGTTAAAAATTTTGAGAAAAGTCATGAGTGCTTTAATTATAAAAAACAAATTATCATTTTTTATAAAACTGAGAAATTAATAATGGTTAAAAATATATTCTTGTGTAAAAGTGTTAATTATTTATTTTTTATAATGAAATGTGAAGTGATTGATAAGAAAACGAGGGATTTCCGACGCAATGTCCCACACCGAAGTTATGTTTATTTTTAGCTGTTTTAAATATGAAATTAGTCCGTCGGCACGAACCAGCCCTTATCATGCTGTAACATATGCCAGAATGCAAACACAGGAGACCAAAGACGAACCCTTCCGTCCCTGGTGGTATGTAATCTGCCCTCAACCAGTCGTCAACTAAGAATTCTTTAGTCTAATTCTAAATCCTATATTATTATGCACCCTTCTACTCTCTTGTCAAAATACACTCCCACGAAATATAAAGAGCGTTGAACTCCTAAGTGAAAACATTTTTCAACGTTTCCACCAAGTACTCACATTTGTTTGAAAGTTCATAAATGAAGAAGAATCTAAAATTTAATTAGTTTCTGTAAATTAGGCATAATGAGCTTTTTTTATTTTAACAATCTAATTATGCAGTTCTTGTATAGGAAATGTTTTGAGAGGAAAATTGTGCAAGTAGAGCACGCCACGTCTAGTCAGACATACAGTAGAAAGATCCATCTTGACTAGAATGTCCTAACTATACAATTATTTTATAACGTGACATGTTTGATAACATGTCTGCTATTAAATTGACCCGAAATTCACAGAATTTTTAGATTTGCAAACGAACCGACCGGGAAATTTTTTTTAAAAGATGTGAAATTGATTAATCATGACAAACCCGAACAATTATCAATTTTGAAAACTTTTCTTGAAGACTTTATTACCGGAGTCTCTCAACGATCGAGTTGAATTTTTTTTTATGATATATATATATATATATATATATATCATAAAAAAAAAATTGTCGGTCAGCAAAGCCACATGTCCCGAGTCGGTTTTTAAAACAGTTTAACTCGATCGTTGAGAGACTCCGGTAATAAAGTCTTCAAGAAAAGTTTTCAAAATTGATAATTGTTCGGGTTTGTCATGATTAATCAATTTCACAATTGTTAAAAAAAAAGTTTCCGGTCAGTTCGTTTGCAAATATAAAAATTCTGTGAATTTTGGGTCAATATAATAGCAGACATGTTATCAAACATGTCACGTTATAAAATAATTGTATAGTTAGGACATTCTAATCAAGATGGATTTTTCTACTGCATGTCTGACAATACGTGGCGTGCTCTACTTACACAATTTTCCTCTCAAAACCTCTCATATATATATATTAATTTACTCAATATTATTTGAGTATATTTAGTAATGAAAAAAAAAGAAGGTTGTTTATTTATGAATTTTAGTTATATTCTGAGATGTTTTGAAAAAAAAAAAAAACTTATCTTTGAAAAAAAAATTTCTTTTTGATATTCGTGACATTGAGTATCATCACATTTAGAAGTATTAATAAATTTCATTAGTTCTAAAAATAGTCAGAACTATGCGAAAATCCAATTGTTGCTTTGAAATGTATACATTTAGAATCCTTAAATTATTGATGAGATAATGTTAGAGACATTAAAGATGCGTGTAAAAATAATAATAAATTTATTGGTACATGCTTATAAGCGTAGGTAATGAAATAACTCACCAGAATATTTGAGATTGCAATGCTCCTTGGAAAGGGAGTATGTGTTTTCGGAACTCATGAGTCTGCTTGGTGAATGTGTTCTGGCGAAGTTCTGTAATACCAAAAAGAACATATCTTTCCTGTGAATTATTAAAACAATGGTGTGCTGCTTATATTATCTAATATCAAGCGAAGTGAAAGAGAGGTTTTTCATAGAGATCGAGTAAACATGATAAGTGATAAGAAGTATGAAATGAGATGGATAATGGTCTTACATATAAGTATTCCTTGATAGCTGTGATTTTAGTGCCGATCATTTGCACATTGTCCATGTCTCTGCAGTGCCTCTCACTTCAGTTCCTACAACAGTCAACAACAAGAGTTCCGTGTCAGACATGTTGTTGAACGCTTTAAATAAGCGTAAATTTTCTGTGAACCAATTAGAAAAATCGACGATGTGCGGCAGATAGAGCAACTAAAGAAACATGGACAGCGTTTAAGAATACTTTGCTTTTTAGATTTGTTTTAAAAGGAGAATATCAGTGATCGGACTTTTTATTCAATACAGAAATTTTAAAAAATATTGTAGATAAATTAAATATTGGCTTATAGTCTTGGGAAATTGTTTAATCCTTGATAAATATTTTTATTGAAAATTAGTAGTGATATTGACTGCAATATGCTCCTAAGTATTAATTTAGAAGCGAATTTCGATGAGAAGGTTCAGGCGCAATAAAAGAAAGTGTTGCTAGACTGTAAAAAAATTTTCGGAAATATATCAGAAATTTTGGGGGTGTAATAAACAAATAAATACCGATAATGGAACAAATCTTCGGTTAATTTTTCTAATGTTTTCGATAAATTTTCATGCTTTTTTTTAGAAAAAAATTTAATTTCATTCACTTTAAAAATCTTCCCTTTAAAGAAACAATTTTTTTAAATAACAGAACATTTTTTGGGTAATCTTCGCACAGGTAATGAAAAGTAATAAGGGAAGGTTGAATTCGTCTTCAACTACATTCCTCAGGTGAAGGGGACCAGAAATTTCATTCTTTCATTAATTTTAATCAATAGAAATTTTCATTTCCTGCTTAATTGAACTGAAGACGTAGTTGAAGACAATTGAGCCTCTGGATGATATAAGGGCATATATAATTATTTGACTATTCTTGGGCGGCCCATAAACGTGACAATTTTTAGAATTTTAATTTCCAAAACATACATTCTTATAGGAAATTCAAGAGAGCAATTTTTTCCTTCATAAAAAAATTATATCTGATGTTTTTTTGAAACAAGTGCTATACAAAATTGTTTAAATAATTTTATATGCCCTAATACTATCCAGGGGCTCAATTTTAACTACGTAAATTGATCTCAGTGTATATAGCCGAAAATATCATGAAAAATATGCAATTTCCTGTGATGCAATCAAGATACGAACAATTGTATTGTTTTTTTATTTAACTTCTCTTTTGCTAAATTGATAATATTATTTAAATTATTTATTTTTTCTAGAATTACTTCTAATGATAATTATATACATCCAATTATGATGTTAAAAAAACTTACTTTTACTGAAACTTCATAGAGCATGAATTACAATACTCTCTAAATCTGAATCAGTAAAAACTCACTGATTCACAGTGAAAAACCACTGTTACGAATGTTATAAGTTTTCCACATAGAAATCAGCGGAATTTACCTCATTCCACCAGGGAAACTCACTAGTTAATCAGTGAAATATACTGGTCAATAATGAAATTCGCTGGTCAACCAGTGACTTTCACTAGTGATATCAGTTAAATTTCACTGATTCTATGTGGGAGTCTTAAAACATTCGAAACAGTGGTTTTTCACAGTTTTGGATATCGGGAGTAGCTTATTTATTATTTAATTACCTGGTGCATTTAGATAGCATTTTATTTATCCCTCGCCTTACCTCTTGGCTTTATCTATTCACTTTTTATATTCCACAGTACATCTTAATATCACTAAAAGTTTCTCTATTTTCACTCGGCATTTATTCCTGTCTGAAGTGGTGTCTCAAACTTATTGCTTCTGTCATGCTTATCAAGTGGCCATTATGTAGTTTTTCCACAAATCACTTTTAAAATTCAATTTTTCAAATACACGCCATTCGATACCGTTAAATATGTAAGTCACCTATTCATCATAAATTATAAGAGATTACCCTACGTTGAGATATAGAATAGAAAAAAAAGCCTGAAGAACAAATTTATTAAAATAAATTAGTAGAAAAACTAATAATACTTTTCACTCTAATTAAATGAATAAAATAAAATAAAAATTGCCTTCCATTGAAATATAATTATATTTGTTTCGTATACAAGGAATTTTATTATACTTATTCCAGATATCTGTCACGTGTTTCAATTTTATAATACATTTTTTAATAGACATTTATTTAAGTTTTCGATTTTTTTCTGAATTTATATATTTTATTAGGTATACACTGTTAGAAATTTCTCGAAACACGTGACTGGAGTTTTATTCAGTTTTCTTACTTTTCAGCTACAAAGTGTTGAATATTCTGATAGATATATTTGGAAATTCTGAAAATTGTAACAGGAATAATTTAACGTTTTTTTGTTTTGGTAATTGAAGTTTTATGCTGTCATACCTTATTGAAAATTTTGTCACAGTTTCGTAATTTTATGTAAAATTTAATGAAAATTCAGTTGAGTTTCATAATATTAAAGAACATCTAAATGCAAATTTTTTTACAGTTTCGTAATTTTATGATACATTTTATGAAAAATTTGTTACAGTTTGGTATTCTTAAGATACATTTTATGAAAATTCACTTCAGTTTCATAATATTAAGAAAAGTTTCAGAAAATTTACTAAATTTTTTCCAATTTCAAGATACCTTTACTCAAAAACATCATAAATTTCTTCCAATTTTACGTTACCATTCTAACATACAAATTTTTTAAACTTCCGAATATTTCTAACAGTCTACGTTTAGATTACTTTTCCCGATTTTTGACTAATGCAATTAAGAATCAAACTCGAAAGAGTTTAAGGTAGTAGATCCACGAAAATTAGACCTCAGGCAAAACTAGATAATTTTGCTTTCAAGAATAGCAATATTATTATTGGAGGGCTATTCTGGCAGAAAAAACATTAATTTCCATGAAAAAAATTTGAAACACAGAAAAATAATTTTTATTTTTGCCCCAACTTTTTTTCTTATTGCTTCTTACCAAATTTTAAAAAATTATGCGATTTTAATAAATTACAAATCACTTTTTCAAGAAAAAGATTCCCTACAACTTAACCATTTCCAATTTTCGAAAATGAATAAATTATTATAAAATTCAGCAATTTGTTTATAAAAATTTGGTTTTGAAAAATGTTTTTTAATGGTTTCAGCCATTAAAGAATCTATTTTAAAAAATCAGAAACGCTGAAGTTGTGGGAAATCTTTTCTCTGAAAAAATAATTCATGATTTATTAGAATCGCATAATTTTTTAAAATTTGGTAAGAAGCGATAAGAAAAAAAGTTGGATCAAAAATAAAATTTATTAATAAAATTATTCTTTTGTGTTTCAAATTTTGTTCATGAAAAATAATCTTTTCTCATTCAAAATAGCCCTTCAATAATAATATTGCTATTCTTGAAAGAAAAATTATCTATTTTTGCCTGAGGTCTAATTTTCGTGGATGAAAACTACATTAAGGTAGTACAATCGAGAAAATTAGACCTCAGGCAAAAATAGATAATTTTGCTTTCAAGAATAGCAATATTATTATTGAAGGGCTAATTTGAAAGAGAAAAGATTATTTTTCATGAAAAAAATTTGAAACACAAAAAAATAATGTTATTAATAAATTTTATTTTTGCCCAAACTTATTTTTTTATCGCTTCGAGCCAAATTTTTAAAAATGATGCGATTCTAATAAATCATGGTTCATTTTCTTAGAAAAAAGATTTTCTAAAACATGACCGTTTCCTATTTTTGAAATTGAATTAATTATTATCAAATACAGCAATTTGTTTATAAAAATTTTGTTTTGAAAAATTGTTTTTTTATAATTTCAGCCATTAAAGAATTCATTTTCGAAAATAGGAAACTGCCATATTGTAGAGAATCTTTTTCCTAAAAAAATGAACCGTGATTTATTAGAATCGCATCATTTTTAAAAATTTGGCTCGAAGCGACAAGAAAATAAGTTTGGGCAAAAATAAAATTTATTAATAAAATTATTTTTTTGTGTTTCAAATTTTTTTCATGAAAAATAATCTTTTCTCTTTGAAGTTAGCCCTTCAATAATAATATTGCTTTTCTTAAAAGCAAAATTATCTATTTTTGTCTGAGGTCTAATTTTCGTGGATGAAAACTACCTTAAGGAAAGAGCGATCGTAGAAATGGTGATATTCGACACAACTTACTCACCTGTATGTTTTTCACTTTTTAGTGAAAAATTGAGCTCGGCTGGATGGAGCAAGGTTGGGTTTATCGGTGCGTCAAGGGTGATGATGACGCTGACGCTGGCGACGACGACGACGAGGACGAGGACGAGCGAGGTTTCGACGACAGGCTTTGGGGTGGTTTCCGCGGGACTGCGACTGGCAACGCCTGGCCGTCTGCTGTTTCTCGGTCTGGAGTCTGGCTGACCCAGTTTCTCCTGGTTACGGGGGATGATTGTTGGGAGGCGTGGTTCTTGAAGCAAGGGTGGAAAAGCACGTGGGCGTCGAGCAGGCGGGCCACCCGTTAGCCAATAGTTTGCTGCCTTCGTGTGACGTCAGAGGGGTGTTTTTACTAGGTTGAGCGACAGCCGCGATACTATTACAATAACACGAATTTCTATAGGAATTCTGAGTAACGCGCGTATCCGACATTATAGTATGTTTTTCGCTTTGCTTGATGCTTCCTCAAATATTTATCGATCCTATTTGTTCATCAGCAGGAAAGACTGGGAGATTATAGTATTCGAATGAGAGGGAGAAGGATACCATTCGAGGAGGATCACTACCCTGGAAAACAATAGGCTATACATATCCAGCGAATAAGGTGTTTTTCAAAAACTCACTGAGAAAGTTTGACACGATCTACTCTCTAAATATGAATCAGTTAAATTTTCACTGATTAAATCAGTGATTTGCCTTTTCACTGATTTACCAGTGAAAAAATATTTTTCACTATTAAATAAGTTATTTTTTAGTAATCGAATCAGTTATAAAAATATATTTCACTCTTAAATCAGTTAAATTTCACTGAATTAATCAGTTAAATTTCACTGAATTAATCAGTTAAATTTGACTGATTAACAGTAACCTCTTTTTAGCTATTTGAATCAGTTAAATTTCACTGATAATCAGTAGATTTTTACTGATTCAGGTTTAGAGAGTAGAAAGCAAGGATTGGATATTTCTAAAGAATTTGTGATTATTTTAGACAACTGCGTATAACTTTCTGTGTGGAATAAATCTCTTTTGGATTTAGCGATTTGAAGATGGTTTCAGTAAACTTTCTTTATGAAAAGGAACTAATTGGAAGCAATTTTGCCTGGATCGAACAAACATTTTAGTTGAACTACACTGTAAAAAAATTTTTGGAAATTTTTCCGAAAATAGTGGGACAGCTTAAAATACAAATGGGTCGTAAATTTTTCAAAGATATAGTCGGAAATATTTCTGACATGGAACTGGAAATAGTCCCTCTACTGTTTGGGTGGAGAAATATCCAGTTTATTCGGAAATATATATTTATTTCATAATTTAAGTGGAAAAGATCCAAAAATAGTGATCTAAATTTCTGTTTTTGTGGAACAATTTCCGCTTTTTTAATAGTTCGGAAATAAGTCAAAAAATTCGGTCAATTTTCCTCAAATCTATGTAATATTTCTACTTTTTTGAGAAAAATCTATGCTTCCTAAGGATGTGAACTAACGCATGGGGGTCTAATGTTTAAAATGAATTTTAATTTATGCACAAAGGTGATTTTACGATTATTCTGTGACGTTGAGAACAACAAGTGAATAATAAAAATGTATATTAATCGAATACAAACGATTTCGAATAGGATTTTCATTGTATAGAGAAAAAACACGTTTTCTGTTAAAACTGTTTTACTAGAAATAAAAAAAAATTATTCCACTGTATTATACAGTTTTAAGAGGAAACATGTTTTTCGGCTGTATACACTGAAAAAAAAAATTCGACGATACAGACATAATTGTGGTTCCTTGACCTATATTATATTAGAGATTTACCGAAAACCAAGGTTTGCTTGTATTCGTTCAGCCTGTATGTGTATTCCAACCATATGAATTACTATTGCAGCAATAGTTTTGGTTAACTGTCAAATATATTTTGTTGAATTACTTAAAAACATTCAAGCATTTCTTTCAGTGTATGATAAACATTCTATATGAAACACATTTTTCCATAAATATTAATTTTTATTATTTATTCATTGTTCCGAACTTTAGAGAACAATCATGAAATCATTTTTCTGTAGAATTTTTATTGTTTTAGAATCATTAAGGGTATTTGCCACCTTTAATATTTTAATTTTTTGAGTTTAGGCCTTCCATATAATTTTTTTATTTTTAGTACCTTTATTTAGAAAGGTTTTGGTTTTTTTTTAAATATTCCAGCACCTTTATGTATTTTCAAACTAAAAATTTTTAGTTTTTTGGGCATTTTTTGGACATTCTTTGACTTTGAATAACTTTTTTGTTTTTTAACCAATTGTCATGATTATTTTTTTATTTTGTTCCTTACAATGTGTAGCAACTTTTTAGATATGAAAAATAAAATAATATTAGTAAAAAGTTACAAATAAAATAAAAAATCATTTAAAGTTTTTTGTAACAGTGAAGTTAGTTAAAATGGATTCGTTTTGCAAGTCCGTGTAAGTTATTAATATACTGTGAAAATAATATTTAAGTTCAACTTATTTATTTATCGTTTGGATTGACCATATTTTTTCGACAAATAATTTTCACGATAAAATTTGGTAATTTCGTAATAAATTTCTTAAATTGAGGATTTCCTTTAATTAAGTTTGGAAGAAATGTTCAAATCTATACATCCTATTATCTCAAATATTTCGGGGATTTTATTTAAGTTAAATTGTAGGGAAATTTTATAAATTTATAGAAAATACTCAACCCCTTGAGTTTTGCAAAATTTGAACTAGTCGTAGTTTTGTCGACATATGCGCTAGTGACACTTAAGGGGTTAATAACTCTTTCTAAACTGTTAAAAATTTGTCGAGTAAATGACTGAGACTTTTATGGAGTTTAGTCCCCGGACTTGTTTTCTGTTTAGTTCAAGATAAATAAAATATTGTAGAGTAACAAATCATTTTTATATTTAAACGAAGCTCTTTTGACTCCATATCGAAACTCCTATTAAACTCTAAAAAGTGAAACTTTTATAGAGTCTTTTTCGATTAACATTTACTCCACTCTCTAAATTTGAATCAGTCAAAATCTACTGATTATCAGTAAAATTTGACTGATTCAAATAGCTAAAAAGAGGTTACTGTAAATCAGTCAAATTCCACTGATTGTTTCAGTGAAAACTGACTGATTTGACAATGAAAAAGATTTTTTTCACTGATTAATCAGTGAAAATTAACTGATATAACAGTGAACAATATTTTTCACTGATGAATCAGTGAAAAGGCAAATCACTGATTCAATCAGTGAAAATTTGACTGATTCAGATTTAGAGAGCACTTTTTCACCAATGTGAAATTTGTTTTTTCCATTTGTAAACAATATTGTGGAGAGGTTTTTCCAACATTGTACCCAGAAAAAAGTTTCTCTGATTCAAAACAAATTTGTGTATTGCTTTGCGGCCAAAGAAAAGTTTTTTCTGGTTTAAAGGAATTTCTTGATTGTTTTTTTTCTTTTAATTAAAGAAATGAATGTCTGTACAGTCGCATATAGTACAAAGGATTATTTATGAAAAATAGATAAGAATTGCTAATACGAATTCTGGTTTTCAAATATTTTTTTTAATAATAAAAAAACTCTGATAAAAACACATTAAATAAATTATTTCTTAAATTTCTGCCAGGACTGTGTTTGAATCGAAAAAATATATTTTAAATCAAATAGATAATGTTAAAAAAATAATTTCATTCATTTGAAAAAGGCTAAAAACGTAACTTCTTAAAATTAAATAAATTTATATCTGTCCTAACGGGTGATATTTTGTTTCTGCACGGAAAAAAATAGTTTAGTAAAGTTTACAGAACTGTTTAAAATTTTGGGATACAGGCATTTACTGAACAGAGTTCTGGAAGATTTACAGAACTTTTGAGAATAAATCGCGTAAAATTGAGGAAAAATAATTGAAAGTTCTGTATTTTATTCTGAAAAGTTCTTTAAATCTTTGTACTATATTTATTGACATTAGATTTGAATTTTGACTGATCAGTGAGCAAAGCTATGCCCAAGTGATTTGAAGCATAGAAATAAAAAAAGAATATTCGTGCTCAGCGGGAAAATGTCTCTTTACAAGGGCTGAATGTCCGATGATACGTGTAACGAGTAAAAGTGCGTTACCGTCGACAGAAATTCAATTGCCAGGAGAATAACATAGCTGGAAAATGTGATGACGCTTACGCCTGCGCGAAGAGTTCTCAAAGCCGCTTGAGGGATGAGGGTAATGTGGCGGATGTCGAGAAATCTGGTAGAAGGGAGTTTGGAGGACAAAATGGACGACGGCCAATGGGGTTTCGGGACAATATGGCCGCAGGAGGATTTAATCAATACCTCCTCCGACCTCAGAAGGGATGAGAATAGATAGGAAGAGGCCTTCGTAGTTCAGGAACGCAAATATAGTTTTCCCCTTTATATATTACAATGGATGCACAAGTACCATGCATACTTTCATAGTAGGCAAAGCTGGACTTGGCGGACGCGATCATAACTCATTTGAAACTCGTTAAAGTGATGAAAAGAGGAGCATTATTGATTCCATTCACTTGAACTACAATTCAGCTCTATTAAAATTCAAAGAGCTCATTATGCATTGACAAACTTTCATTCATGCAAAATAAGAGGCAGTAGTTTATTATATAGTTTCTTGGACAGCGAGAATTATCTCTATACTTTATATAATAGGTAATATATGTAATAGTCTTAGAATATATTTCAAAAAACGTATTGAAATTCAATTTCTATGATTCCGCGACAGACACGAATGAGATATTGTTCATTACATTTTTAAAATTCGATGAAAAATTGCCAATTGATAAAACTGATTTTTAAGTAGAAAAAGAACTTGATGGAGAGACCGATAAAGAGTTCACCAATACGTCGTGTTTAATTATTGGTTTGTGTGCAACTAAAATTAAATATATTAGTTTTTTATTCTAAATAAGTATTGGTAATGAAAAATATACGTAGCTATACGTAGAAAACGTAAATTTTTTCGCAAATTAGTTTACAATACATGTATTGTAACGCTACATTACGATTCGGAAATTTACTTCCAATATATTTATTGTAAAGTTAATGTTCTTAAGTTAATTTGTTTTACTCTTCAAAATAGTTAGACCTACTATTTCAACTCGTAAAATATGCCACTGGTACTTTTTTAATTAGCACAACTCTTTTCTAGTTGATGTTTCTAGCCAAGTTCTTAAAATATAACAAAGCAAATAGTATAACATACACTGTACAACATTGTTCGGAAATTTTTCCGAAATTAGTAGGACAGCTTAAAATACAAATGGGTCGGAAATTTTTCCAAAGATATAGTCGGAAATATTTCCGACATAGAACTGGAAATAGTTCCTACTGTTTGGTCGGAGAAATATCCAGTTTATTAGGAAAAATTAATGTATTTCATAATTTAAGTGGAAAAAGATTCAGAAAACTAATTAAAATGCAATTTCTATGATTCCGCGACAGACATGAATGAGATATTGTTCATTACATTTTTAAAATTCGATGAAAAATTGCCAGTTGATAAAACTGATTTTTTAAGTAGAAAAAGGACTTAATGGAGAGACCACTAAACAGTTTAAAAGCTCTAATAATTATTTCTCGAAATTTAAATATTCCTCTTATCTAGATTAATTTATGAAGACTTGAAAATTAATATAAATTAGGATTTGGAAATACTGCGTAAGTCGTAATTGTATGGTGATATGATAAACTAATAATAGAAGTATTCGAAACTTTTTGCACCAGCGAAAAGTGATGTATTTCAATAAATAAAATATAAGAAAAATGAGGTATTATTTTCACCTCGATTCTGTTGAAAAACGAAATTATTTTACACTGGAAAAATACAGTAATTTGTTTTATCTATAATACATCATTTTTTAAAGTATATTTAAGTAACTGATTGCTATTGATCTAATTACTGTCTGTCTTAGGCCTAAATATAACTGCAGTAATTAAAGAATACTGAATAAATAAAGAAAGAAATATAATGATCGGTACTGAATTCAAATCTGAAAAGAAAATTTATTATTTCTCGAAATATATTTCATCAGTAAAAAATTTGAATGAAACTTTCAAAGAATGTCGAATGATATTTAAAATAAAACAACTTGCTATATTTTTCTAATATTATCCACAAAATTATCACTATCTCAGCGGAGAATAGTTTCAAAGGAGGTCACAACTCCTTTCCACTTCGGTGGTGTTTCATTTTTAAGGTAAAGTTTCAATTGAAAACTTCTTGAGTGAAATAGCCCTGCAGAATTGAAAAATGTTTCTTTTAGAATAAAAAAAATTCTGAATTTACACGATTTAGCTTTAATATAATTAATTATAATTAAAATTAATTAAGCCGGCCTTGGATTGCTTTTTAATTATCTAACCCACAGTCTAACACTAATTTCATCTTTTATTTCACCCTTACCTGAGTAATGAAAATCGTGATTTAAAATTTTTTAAATCAATATGAAGTTTCAATCATAAAGATCTCTCATAAATATCTCGTTATAAATGCATTTATTGTTCTGTATATATCAGAAGATATCCTGGTATTTACAAATAGAAAATATGTCAAGGATTCCTCGGAAAAAGACATTTAGGAGAAAAATGATATTCAAGTTCCTGAATGGCTGGTCGTTTAACCTTCGTACTTAGGAATTTGGAGCACTTATCCTAATTTAAATAATCACACTCCAGTCAGACATTCAGAGCTTTTAAACGGAGAATCGTATAACAACTAACTTCTCATTATCAATCTCTATTTTCGATCAAATAAAAATATCATTTTTGCAATTTTTATTAGGAAATATTACTAGTACCTTTCTGATTAAGGGGTTAGTCGCAGACGGAATTTTCAAAAAATCTTTTTTTGTTTAATTGTATATTCTTATAGTATAACATCTTGGAAATATGCTCTCTAAATTTGAAGACGATCCAAGCAAACTTGACTGAGCCTTGTTAGTAGACAAATAAAAATTTCATTCACATGTAAGCTATACTTAAAACTTTAAATGCATTTTTCTCAAAACCACATTTTTTAAATCGGTGACCACGATTACTCGAAAACCGATTAAACGATTTACTTCAAACTTGACAGGCTTCTTTGATATATAAAATTACGGTGCTTGATCATAGATTTTTTTTCATTCAAAATTCAAATTTTTTCTTAAATTAACAAAAAATGGGTGATTTTTTTGGCCAAAATCGGACGTCCACGTTCAACTGGTCACCATAATTTCAAAAAAAAAATTTTTTTAAGAAACTACGATCAAGCACTATAGAAACTAATAAATTAAAGGGATAATTTGGGACTTTTATTTTCGAATAACCCATTGAGAAATTGGAATGGTCACCGCAGAACGTCTTTCGCAAAACATTCTCTGACAAACTACGTGTTTTTCTACCATTTTTAATTATCTTCCAAAAAAAATTTTGATGAAGCATCAATAAAATTATATACTTTTGGATGCTAAAATGATTAAAAAAATATATGCATATAGCAAAGAGAAAAAAATTCTCAAAAGATATGCTTTTCTTCCTGCTCTGAGTGCGACTAACCCCTTAAGTCATTCATTGTAGTATTGCGTTGGCGAAACGTGAGATTTCAAATTCTTTAAATTTAATATTTAATACTTTATTCAAGTAGTCCCAATAAGATGATGTTTTCGACAGATAAAAAGTTATATGATAACTATATGTCACGTTTAAAAATCACTGTAGAATAATTTATATCGAAAAGCAGAGTAAAATGGGAGAATTTAGAGAAAACAAGGTTGAAAAAATTTACAAAAAGAAGAAGAAGATACATGAATATATAAATGTATGTTTTTATTTTTCGCCACTAGAATAAAATAGAATGAACCAAAATGTTGATTCATTTGACAAAATAATTTGGTTGGATCAAATATTAATTTTTTTAGTTTAGTGAAAATAGAAAATCTTGTTAAGACGAATATTAATAGCTCAATACTAAGATTTGATATTTTCTGAGTTATTTAATACAAGTTTGAATTCTGAGGTCGTTAAAAATGTTTGGGATTTTAACACATTTTTATAATAAGAGCACGATGCGAAATTGCATTTACGGTAATGTAAAGCGAAATTACAATACATTTATTATAATTGACAATAAATGTATTGCGATTCTTAAAAAAATTGTCATTCAAATATAATTTATAAACTTTATAAAATAATGCCAAACAATGATGATAAAACTATAAAAGACTATTTTCTTAATATCTCCATTGTAACAAGAATCATTATCAATTTAGGAGTCATTAATAAAACAAAGATTCGCAAACTTAAATTAAAATTAGTGCCCCATTTAAAATTTTCGCCGATAGAAAACGCTTTTTGGGGTTCACCAATATGGCGTGTTTAATTATTGGTTTGTGTGCAACTAAAATTAAATTTATTAGTTTTTTATTCTAAATAAGTATTGATGATGAAAAATATACGTAGAAAACGTAAATTAGTTTACAATATATGTATTGTAACGCTACATTACGATTCGGAAATTTACTTCCAATATATTTATTGTAAAGTTAATGTTCTTAAGTTAATTTGTTTTACTCTTCAAAATAGTTAGACCTACTATTTCAACTCGTAAAATATGCCACTGGTACTTTATTAATTAGCACAACTACTTTTCTAGTTGATGTTTCTAACCAAGTTCTTAAAATATAACAAAGCAAATAGTATAACATACATTATAAGAAATTTTTCGGAAATTTTTCCGAAATTAGTAGGACAGCTTAAAATACAAATGGGTCGGAAATTTTTCCAAAGATATAGTCGGAAATATTTCCGAAATAGAACTGGAAATAGTTCCTACTCTTTGGTCGGAGAAATATCCAGTTTATTAGGAAAAATTAATATATTTAATAATTTAAGTGGAAAAAGATCCAAAAAACGTAAACAAATTTCCGTTTTTGTGGAATAATTTCCGCTTTTCATGGGAAAAATTTCCTACAACTTAGGAGATTTGTCAAATGTTCTGACCATTTTAATATATTTTCTAATAGTTCAGAAATAAGTCCGAAAATTTGTTCAATTTTCCTCAAATCTATGAAATATTTCCACTTTCTATAGAAAAATCTATGCTCCCTAAGGATTTAGGACAAATGTACCGATATCTTTTACAGTGTAAGCAAAAAAAGTAGCTGTGCAGCCAATGAAGTAACAGTTGCATATTTTATAAACCAAAGTAGTTGTATCAACCAACAATTTTTTTATTGTTTAAATCAATGAATTATTGAATTTCTATCATACTCTCTAAATCTTAATCTGTCAAATTTTCACTGATTGAATCAGTGATTAGCCTTTTCACTGAAATAATCAGTGAAATTTGACTGATTTACAGTAACCTCTTTTTAGCTATTTGAATCAGTCAAATTTCACTGATAATCAGTAGATTTTGACTGATTTAAATTTAGAGAGTATAATGATCAACAATGTTCCATTGATTGTTCAGCTATAATTTTTGTTGGCCACATGTTGGCCAAGGAGACCATCCGAGGATGAGATTAATCCCACCCTACATTGGCCAAAGTCTGGATGGTGGTTCATGGTGTTGTATTGATTAACCATCACTTTCAGATGACGCCAGGAAAGCGATGGGTGTTGCTTCTGGGGCTATTGGGCCGTACACAGTGGAAATAGAGAACGAGGCATGCGTGGAACTTTATAAGAGAGGACAAGATCAGTTTGGCGTGTTTAAGTCTAGAATCAGGATAAATGCGCCTTTCAGTCGAAGAAGAGCCTCGCCAGGGCTCGGAGCCCCTATGGGCTCCAGCAGATCCTTCTGAATAAGGAGCTTTTACATAACCAAAGTTTTTTTAATTTTACTTGATTCCATTAATATACATGTCAGTAACTGTCACAATAAGTACAATTTTTACATTTTCACCTGCGATTATATGATTTACCTTATTCCACAATATAAATAAGGTATGTGAGTGATTCTACGATAAAAATATAATGAAATGTCATTAGTCCCGTTAAGAAATCAATTTTAGCGTAAATTTTTGAGAAGTTCTTTAGAAATTGATGAAATTTAATTTAAAAGTAAAATATCTAACGTGGCTAATGACGCATATTTATTTATAATAATATATGCCCATACGTTTTGATTTATGCAGTGTTCAATCGCGTGGTTGGTGAAAATTTCACATTATCTACTTGAAGAACTCAAAGTTTGGAACTTTCTTGAGTTTCCATGGATTTTAAACACAAGACTCCTGTATAAAATATGGATGTAGCAAAGGTGGCGGTATGAAGCACGTGTGGAGATGTCGAAGATTGCGATGTGAGAAATGTGCTTTAAACGTAGCAAAAGCAGTGATTTGTCTCGAGAAAAACATGGGAGAACGTGAATTTACATATCGCTTGACGTAGGTTTATGGTTACATTATCTTCTTCTGTCTCTTTTATCTGTATTACATTTTACATAAGAGAATGACGTATTCAAGTCTTCTTAAATATTTAGAATTCAAGAGTTTTGTTAAATGTGTTTCTGTCTCATGTACTATTTACATATTACTGATGTGAGTTGCCTCAGAATAAAAAATTTGCGGTTGCATAATTTCCAAAGTTCGACTTTATATGTTAAATAAATTTACTATTTTTTTAAAAAAAGTGCTGAACGGATTTTTGATAATTATAAGATTATTAAAAAATAGTTACTACAGAATCTTACTAGGAGGTTTGATGTGTATTTTTATGTAACTAATACAATTTATACGTTTGGTATGAACAGTAGACATAAGTATCATTTTAGATCTTAAAAGTTGTCACTCTGTTGTATCCTAATTCTGAAGTTCAAATCTGCTTTTGAGATTAAAAATAAATTCAACATAAACAAACAATTATATATTAGGTATGTGAAGAAATTTGGTTAATTTTGAGAAATCGTAAGAAGTCATAAAATAATATAAATTTAAGCTTCAGGTTTTGTATAAGTAAAAACAAATTTTCTGTTTCGTTTCTGTAAGCAGTGAAACAAAATCCATGTCTTCCAATTCGTAGAGACGAAAATACGCCGCAGCATGGTAGAGTATAAGAATATAAATAGTATGTAATTATAATATAGATTAATAATTATGTATAATGTGAAATTAATGAACGCAACATTTTTTCGTTTATGGAGAAGGGATCAGTACTATCGATTTCTGAAACAATAAAAAGCCAATACAGTATTCAATGACTATCAAAACAGATCAGTGATTTCTAATAAACTAGTTCTAAAGTTGAGTTGAAATTTTAAAATACATAAAATTGAGAAGTGATTTGCTGGTTCTTTCCCATCTACAAAAAAGCACTGGCATCATAATTTAATTTATAGCATGCCACATTAAAAGTTGTGACGCGACAATAAAACGTAGTCTTAGAAGGCCGGCGAAAAGTAGTTTCACCCATTATAATGGGTTATATGTCATTCACTGTTTATAATAATAAACAAATTATAAATATATACGTAATCAAACAGTGAAGGCAGGAAATGCTTTACACATGGATGGCAAATAATTTTAAGTAGAATTATCGATACGTGAAACTATTCATACTTATTCTTAAAAACTATTATTATAAATGTAAATTATGTACATACCTCTTAGCTGTTAATATGTTAATACCTAATTTATTTAAAATTTATTCAGTAGGACTATGTATGGTTATAATTTTTAGAGAGATATTTAATTATTTATTGTGTTTTTGAGTCATTTTTTTAGAATGTGCAATAAAAAAAGATTATGTTGAATCAATTTTGTTTTATTGTACAAAATATTGTATGCGGGTTCCTAGAATATTATATCAAATATTTAGAAAAAAAGTTTATTGTCTTTTGTGGACTTATAATCTTTCGATTGTTAAAGAATATGATTACTCTGATTCTGAAAAAGTCCAACTGCACTGTTAGAAATTTCTACCGTAATTTTTCGAAACACGTGACTGAAGTTTTATTCAGTTACAGTTTCGTAAAATTAAAATAGAATTTCAGAAAATTCAGTTACAAAGCTTCAGTACCCAGGCGGAAAAGTCGGACTTATGCCGGATCTTAAGAACGGCATAGTATCGCGCCAGTTGTAAATGAGGAGTAATGCCAGTACTGATCATTAGTACCGCGCCGAGCGTTGGCGCGGTACTGGTTTAGTACTGCCCCAGTATGCAGTCCAAGAGCTGGCTGGAAGCCGACTTGAGAGTCGTACCGGGCGTTGGCGCAGTACTGGTTTAGTACTGACCCAGTATGGAGTCCAAGTGTATGTTTATTTGGTTGCAAAATGAATTTTTTACAATACTGTAAACTAAAATCGTTTTCTTACACGGAGAAAAAAGTTGAAGTAATTTTACTGAACTTCGATCAAATTTGGGATATACACTCAGAAAAAATATTTGATTGAATCAAAAAAATTATTTGTTTAAAACACTTTCTTTGATGTAAAGAAATGTTTTGTTTTAATGAAACAAAATTTTTTTGTTTCAAACAAAATATCTTTGGATCAAATAAATATTGGTTCGAATCAAATAAATTTCTGCCTTAAATCAAACAAATTATATCTTTGACCGTATATCAATGCATGTATTTCTTTGTTTTGAAGAAACATTAATTTGATTCAAACAAATATTTATTTGGTTCAAAGATATTTTGTTTGAATCAAACAAATTTTATTTCATTTAAAAAAATCATTTCTTTAAATCAAAGAAAGTTGTTATAACTAATCATTATATTTGATTCAATCAAATCTTTTTTCTGAGTGTATGGACAAGTTAGAAGTTATTAAGTATCACTGTAATTATTTGTGATATATTAAATGTTCAAGAATGAATCAAAGTTAAGTTTCATATAATCTAGTTATATAGATTCTGTAAGTTTAATAAATTCTTGATTCGTAATTTTTTCTTAATTCATTTATAATTTTTAATTAATTCATAAATTATTTAGATTTCACATAAATTTCTTAGGCACAATAATAATTTGGAATTCGCAATTGTAAAATCCATATTTTGAAAATATACAACACAGGAAATAAAAGAACTTTGTTTTAAATGCTTTTACACAAAATATTTTTTGATAATAATGTAATTTTTTAATATACATTTAAAAATTTAGTTTCATTAAACTTCATACGTAGTTATAATCAAAATGTATACTAAATATAATTTAATAATTATATTATATATATCAATAATCGTAGTTATAATAATTGATTAATTATATTAATTTTTAAAAATATTTTATGGATAATTTATGAAAAAAGTTGATTTATTTTGACTTGTGTGCGGCTCAAGAACTCTAGTCACGACACTGGTCCACAAGCTCTGAATAACTCTTGCAGTCACTATATAACAAAGTTCCAAATTTCATGTCTCAGGATTGTAAGCGAGCGTGTGCGTGATTCGACGAAAGCGTATTGTCCTATATACAAGTTTTGGTTTATTAGGTTTATATTTGTGAAGTTGTATATTTAAGTGTATTTGTGGTAGAAAATATGATTGGCTGCGACTGAATGGTATGTGAATGCATTTGTATGCTGTTTATGTATGTATGTGTGCATCGGATGACTAATGGCAGGCTCGAGGTGAGAATTTTTTTGTTATTTAAGAGAACCACCACAACGTTTCACTCAACTCCTTACTATTTCCTATGTAACGCTTATTGTTATTCAATGTGAGTGAATTAGGTACTTATCAAATTGATTTTAGTCAACTAGGACTTAATAGATGTTCAAATGTCCTTATGTCCCAAGTTTAATCAACAGAGTTAAGTAAAATTACTTCAACTATTTTTCTTCGTGTAGTATAAGCAAGTTACCTTTGGTACCAAATCCAGTACTCACTGAGAAAACAGTTTTGTCAAATCAACAAAAATATTTGGTTAGTATTTAGCTAACAAAAATCTTTTGTTGTGCCAACAAAACATTTTGCTATATCAAACAAATTTTGTTGGTTAAACAAAATGTTTTGTTGGGACAACAAAATATTTTGTCAGGATAACAAAAAAAGTTTTGTTGGCTAAATTTTTTTTCTCAGTACTGCGCCAGTACAAACTTTCGGTATAGGCACACGGAGAAAAAAAAACTGTTGAATCAACAGATGTCATCTGCTGGAATAGGGACAGCAGATTTTTTTGTAATATTTACAGATTTTTCTGTTGGATTCACAGATTGTTTGTAAACTCAACAGATGAACCTGTAAAATCTACAGAAATGTCTGTTAGAATTACGGATTTCTCTTTTTTCTTGAAATCCGCAATTCTAACAGACATGTCTGTAGATTTTACAGGTTCATCTGTTGAGTTTACAAACAATCTGTGAATCCAACAGAAAAATCTGTAAATATTACAAAAAAAAATCTGCTGTCCCTATTCCAGCAGATGACATCTGTTGATTCAACAGTTTTTTTTTCTCCGTGCACAATACCATTTACAGTAACGCCTCTGTACTGACAGACAACTCCCAGCCGAGTGAAATTTTGTATTAATGCCAGTACCGCCCCAGTACCGCGCCAGTACAGACCTTCGGTACAGGCATACTACTGTTTACAGTTCAACGCCAGTACAGATTTTCGGTACAGGCGGAGTACCATTTTTAGTACCACTCCAGTACCGCAAACAACTCCCAGCCGAGTGACATTTCGGACGAATACCAGTACCCAGCTGTTTTCCAACCGGTATTATGCCAGTATAACGCTAGTACCGACATCCGCCCGGCGGTATTGGCGCGGTATCAAGCCAGTTGTAAATTTCCACCTGGGCCTAAGTTTTTTCAACTTCATATGAATTTTTAGCATCATTTAACTAATTAAGAAATGAATTTAAGTAATTCATGGTAAAATTTTACTAATTCAGAGTAAAATTTGAAATAATTGTTAGCGGAATTCTTCTACTAATTGAGAATGAACGAATACATTAGTAAATCTTACTCTGTTTTATTTAATATTGACCAATTCAGATTTAGAGAATATAAATGTATAAATAAATCAACAATTCTAATAAATAAACTATATTTTAGGAATTTAACGACAACTGTGCCCGAATTGATAAACGTTAATCGAGAAATGTTAACTTATCGACAAAAGTTAATCAAAATTGTAATGACCGGAAGTACAGGTCATTACCGTTTGCTGATATTATAGAACTCTGTCGTTCTCCAGGTAATATACTCAGAGTTGTTCTCATTCTCACTATATCTGTCCCCTTTTTTCCTACTGAAGTAAATGAAGAAATAAATTTTTTTTTAAGTTGTTGAACATCTAATAAAAATATTCCATTTTTAACAAAATTCCAATAGAGTTTTATTATTAATTTTAAAAAAACATAAGAGTAATTTTCATTTTTTGAATTCACATAGCATTCTGAGTTTATTCTAAGTAAAGTAGGTGGTAGGAATCAATACAAGGCTGACAAGCCCACACAAATCGATACCTTATATACTTTTCCATGATCCCATGCATTGGTCTGCAGTTTAAGTTTATATGGGTCTTGCACTTCAAAATAAACTTTTATGATATTAATGATTCTAAGGTTTTTATCGATAAGCTTACTTCACTGAGAGAATTCAACATAGTAATTGTAACTAATACATGCTAACTAATTGCTTTTAGTAAAATCTACTAAATATTTGATTATTTTTACTAAGATAGTGTAGTTAAAATAGCCAATTTGCTACATATATATTTAAATTAACCACCCAAGTGCGAATTGCCGAAGGTGATAATACGGCACAATATTGGCCCAATCTCGGTAGCCAAGAGTCGGCCATTGTTATTGGGCCAGTGTCACTGTTTGCATCGGTCAAGTGCTGGGCCAACGACGGCGGCCTTTTTCGACTGTTTAAATTTACCGACCTTCAGCCGAAACTTGGCCCAGTATCGGCCCTATACCAAGCCGATTGTCATTTTTACTATGGCATCCAGTTCTGAAATTAGAAGAGCCAGAGTCGGGCTCATGGACGGCACATTACTGGGCCATGTGTCACTTTTACCACGGCAAACCATCCTGGAAGTGAAAAAACCAGAGTTCGGCACAGCATTGGCCCGTTGCTGTGCCGAAAACAAGTGCTGGCGGCCAGAGTTTGGGCCAGCATTGGCCGCCAAGTGCATACCGGAGTTATCATTCCAGCAACGGCACGATATTGGCAGCCGATCTTCGGCAAATTTTTGGCGATGCTGGGCCAGTGTTGAGCCGTATCTAATTTCGCACTTGGGAACACCTGTCTAGTTAAACTATTCAAATTTATAGTAGTTTTCACTAAAAGCAATTACTTGGGACGTATTAGTTAAAATTACCCTAGAAATTCCTCTCAGTGTGCCTTTATAGAATGTTGTAGGTAAAAAGTTGAAATTATAAACAAAAAATGATTTTTTCCATTAAGGGCATGTCATGGACGTGACTTTATCCAATACTTTGCATGCTTCCCATTCTTGAATTAATAACTCAAATGGATTTTCCATAGCATGTTAACGTATCTTGATCTTTCATTTACGTTTATGTGCTATGGAAAATCCATTTGAGTTATTGATTCCAGAGTGGGAAGCACGAAAAGTATTGAATAAGTCACGTCAATAACTTGCCCTTAATTATGAAATACAAGATTGTTGCGTCAGTTTTTTCTTGCGGAATTAAAAATTTCTCAAATTTAAAATCCATTTTTATTCATATTTTATATTTATTAACAAAAGTAACATTACTTGTCTTTGAACCAACAAAGTTTAGAACCTTCTTTCACTTTAATTGATTTATTTCCCAAGAGTCTGTGAGACAATCAAAAACAAAGAAAATGAACTTACGGTTCTAATAGCTTACTCCTATCATCTGAAGGAATTTATAAGATATAGCTCACTCATTACTGCTTTGGTATATCCTCGGACAGTATAAAAAAGCTTCTTCAGCAGCTCTAGGAGGTCAGTTTTTCTTCATCACTTGCTCGAATACGTAGTAACAACACAAGGTAAGCGAAAAAAAGATTGAATTTATATTTTCATATCCGAAAAATACAAATGTTATTGTTTGACGTACTCTCTAAATATGAATCAGTCAAATTTTCACTGATTAATTATCACTAAAGTAATCAGTGAATTTTGACTGATTTACAGTAACCTCTTTTTAGCTATATGAATCAGTCAAATTTCACTGATAATCAGTAGATTTTGACTGATTCAGATTTAGAGAGTATAAAGAATAAGACTATTATACCATTACTTTTTTAAAGCAAGATTCGAAAGCATCTATCAAGTGAGTCATGTGATCACAAAAAGTATTTCAGTTCTTTGCACGGAGAAAAATGGATATTGACCTCTATAATATCTAGATATTGGGGCACAATGTCAGTAACATTCAGCTATGTGAGAAACATCTAGATATTCTACTTTGATAACTGCAGAAATTAAAAAACCGATATTACCCATTAGTATTTGAGATATTGAGCTTGATTTTCTGAGATATTAGAAATAAGTAGTCAAGATACTAAACTCCTGAATATCCTTGTCAGTAAAGTTGAATTTCTGAGATACTAAAGTTGAATATCCCAGATATTCAAATTCAACATCAGGGATACTCAAAAGGAAATTTATGGTCAATTTTAAAGGTTATAAAATAAAAACATATTCAGTTTTTAGGAAAAAGTCAAATTATATTTTACGATGCACATATAAGTATTAAGTAGATCTATACAAAACATCCACAGGGAAAAATGGATGTTTAGAATTAACATCTAGATGCACGGAGAAAAATGGATATTCAACTATGTGACAAGCATCTTATATATTCAGTTTTAATATCTAGATATTGAACTGTAATATCTGAATATTCAGCTTCACTATTTTAAATATTGAAATAGGTTAATATGAATATGCCTCGTATTACAGCTGAATAGTTGTAATATCTAGATATTCAGCTGTAATATCTCAGATGTTAAATTATGCAGAGATTAATATCTTGGATATTACAGTTGAACATCTAGATATTACAACTGAACATATAAGATGGCTGTCCCATAGTTGAACATCCATTTTTCTCTGTGTCGTTTCCTTTATTACATGTTATTACATAAGTACTGGACGGTAATTGAATAACACTAGTGTTAGATTTAATTTGCGGCTATAAACGAGACTTAGTAAAAAATATAATATATATTTGTCTCAATACACGGAGAAAAATGGATGTTTAACTATGGGACAGCCATCTTATATGTTCAATTGTATTATCTAAATAATGTTCAACTGTAATATCCAAGATATTAATCTCTGCATATTTTAACATCTTAGATATTACAGCTGAATATTTATATATTACAACTAAATATATAAGATGGCTGTCCCATACTTAAACATCTAGATGTTAATTCTAAACATCCACTTTTCTCTGTGTATCTAAATGTTATGGATGAATATCGTCTGTTTGAATATTTACTTTCAATATCTATTTTTCTCTCTGTGCGTCCAAAGCTACACGGAGAAAAATTGATGTTTAACTATGGGACAGCCATATTATATGTTCTCTGCATAATTTAACATCTTAGATATTACAGCTGAATATCTAGATATTACAACTAAACATATAAGATGGCTGTCCCATAGTTAAACATCTAGATATTAGTTCTAAACATCCACTTTTCTCTGTGTAAATGCCAGATCACTTCTATTGCATATATAAGATCTTATTAGAATTTAAGGAAACTTTAAATAAAATTTTTAAATAAATCTTTTTGGCATGCATTATATATATGTGTTCGCACTTTATGCTTCAATATCTCAAATATTGAACTTGAATATTAAATGTTACTTCTTGGCAGAATCTTATATATTGAAAAACAATTTTTAAATACTGTGTCTCAATATCTAGATATTATGGATGAATATCTACTTTGCAATATCCATTTTTCTCCGTCTGGGTTCTCACAAGACTCTTCTAGAAAATTGGATATTTTTGGTTGAAGTTTTGGTGGGACATGATAAATAAAATATTAGCGGATGTCTGTAGACTCTAATATTATCAAAGCTTAAATAAAAAATATTTTTATTGCATAAAAATATTGAGAGAAGCTAAAATACTGTTTTTGGTCACGTGACTGGCTTGATACATCCCCTTGGACAAAAACAAAAATTTTCGTTTGTAATAGATTTACGTTGGTTCAAGATCTTTTAACTAATTTTCTGATCATTTTGTCATATACATAGAATCAATTTTTTGTTTCACGAGTTTCTTATTTTTCTCCATAATATCTGAGTCATGTGGTTTGCTTGCATTTGACGGGTACGTTAATCTTATATATTTGCTAAGTATAAAAGCTCTTGAAGCGAAAAGGTAAAGCAACAACCGGTTACTTGCGTCTGAAGAAGCAACATCACTTTGATTTCTCCTTTTTTTTAAATCCAGGTAAATTTGTTGACAGTAACAAAGTGTTTTATCTTTAAAAAATAATTTTAATTCATTTCTAACATATTTTCTATATTTTCAAGTCTATAAATTTAGTTGATTATAGATTCTTTTGGCTGTTGAAAAATGAAATCTTGGAAAAAATTTAATAATAAAAACGGTGGCCGTACAGTCATTCATGGCAAGAATTTTTATTAATAACGAAATAGATATTCAAATGGATTAGTCCAAAAAATATTAATAGTTGCGTCTGACTAAAGTTTCTGTTTCCCCTTGCATGTGATTATAGATATTTATACTTAAAACTGAGATTTACACTAAGTAATCATTATGTCTGACTAAAACTTACATTTCTACTGGTTTTCTCTGAGTTTTAATTAAAACTGTTGGTTGAGAAAAACACTTCATCTAATTACTTTCTTATTATTAGTTATGATGACTAACTCCTTGGCAGTGATAATTATCATTATAAAGAAAAGGTTTCAGCATTACAAAAAATTAAACAAATTCGTTTAAAATTATTTTCTTTGTTAAAATTTTTTTCTTAGCCGTTTAAATTCATTTTGAAAAATATTGAAAACAATTTTTGCGGTCACATTGAGAGTATTAAGGTAGTACGATCACGAAAATTAGACCTCAGGCAAAAATAGATAATTTTGTTTTCAAGAATAAAAATATTATTATTGAAGGGCTAATTTTAAAGAGAAAAGATTATTTTTCACGAAAAAAATTTGAAACACAAAAAAATAATCTTATTAATAAATTTTATTTTTGCCCAAATTTATTTTCTTATCGCTTCGAGCCAAATTTTTAAAAATCATGCGATTCTAATAAATCACGGTTTATTTTTTTAGAAAAACGATTCTCTACAACTTGACCGTTTCTTATTTTTGAAATTGAATTAATTATTATCAAATACAGCAATTTGTTCATAAAAATTTTGTTTTGAAAAATAGTTTTTTTATAATTTCAGCCATTAAAGAATTCATTTTCAAAAATCGGAAACGGTTAAGTTGTAGAGAATCTTTTTCCTAAAAAAATGAACCGTGATTTATTAGAATCGCATGATTTTTAAAAATTTGGCTCGAAGCGATAAGAAAATAAATTTGGGCAAAAATAAAATTTATTAATAAGATTATTTTTTTGTGTTTCAAATTTTTTTCGTGAAAAATAATCTTTTCTCTTTAAAATTAGCCCTTCAATAATAATATTTTTATTCTTGAAAACAAAATTATCTATTTTTGCCTGAGGTCTAATTTTCGTGATCGTACTACCTTAAGTTTTTAACAGCAGAAATGAAAGAGTATAAAGAGTATTTGATATAGTCTCATTTAATTATTTGAATAAATATTATGTTGCAGTTAACCAAACTATATCTGCAACAACATGTTGACTTTCCGTGCTGTAATTGTTCTGCTTGTCATTCTGGTCGTTGCTGTTTTAAACGCAGAATCAGGCTATCGGAAACCTCCCTTTAATGGGAGTATCTTTGGAAAAAGATCTGCTGGCATAACGGGTATGTAAATTAATAGTTTCTCAAATTTTACAAAAAAAGTTTAATGCAGAGATATTAATCTCTTTTGATGATTGTTATAGATTACGATGTAACTAACCGAGCTTTGGCAGCTATGTGTGAAGTGGCCAGCGAAACTTGCAGTGTTTGGTTTAACCATCAGGATACGAATTGAAATTCTATGGCGATTGAGAATCATCATACAACATTTTTACATCACTTGAATAAATTATTATAAAAAGTGTGGAAAATGGAAAAAATTTGCAACGCCTATCGATCCTACAATTCATAACATGTTTTCCTGCCTCTTTTCTAGTTTCATTAGAACCAAAAATTTTATGTATTATGGTGAATAATAAACTTATATAAACAAGAATTCATTGTCTAAATACCTATTTAAAATCCACACTAACGAATCTGCATAAAGTTACGAAAAGTTAAGAATTATTGTCTTAGAAAACAAGAATATAAAATGTTCTTTATATTGGAGTCTTATTTTCTATTCATCTTAATTTATTTTATAACTAGTTATTATTTAATAATTTTATTTATTTATTATTAAAAGGGATATTTTTTGTTAGATTTAGAAAATTTACTACAAACAGTACTTCAAATGTCAAGTTAATAGTTTATAATACCTAAATGCGTGTACTATTAAACTGAGAAAAATGGATAGTATCGTTTAATATCTTGGAAATGTCACTATGGGATTGCCATTTTGAGATATTAAAGTTGAATATCTTAACTTCTTCATATAAATTCTTAACTTCTTAACTTAATCTTAATAAACATATTAACTTTTAGTATTTTATATAATCAAACTTATCATCTTAGATTGTACTACTTAAAATCTATAAATGGCCATTCCAAATCCAGCATTCCATTTTTCTCACTATAGTGATGTTTGCTGACAGTTGATTATAATTAGAACATTTTTTTATGTGCCTTTCCTTACTTGATGCAAATGTCCTCAAAATCTGATATGTAAATAAAATTACCGAGTATGTTAAGCACGTATTTTTCACCTGCAGTGATAAGGGCTGTGACCTCTTTTACACTCAAACTAATGAGAATTAAATGTGTAATCGATGCAAAATTATTGACATACCATTCGTATCCAATTCGATATTTTCAAGTAATTTCGTGTTTCAAGTATTATGACCACATCAATTTGGTAAAGTTCATTAGCTTAGAAAAACATTTAATATACCTATTTGTTAATTTAACTATTTTACAGTTGATTACTTTGTTTTTAGTATCTTTATCGGTTATTTGACACTTTACACATCTGATTGAGCCAATACTTTTTCGTTTACATGCGTTGTAATATTTTATGTTAGAGTTACGGGTGAGCCAGAGCTCTTGTTCCAGTTTACAGGAGAGACATGACAAAAATATTTAACGTAAAAGTATAAAGGTATAAAAGAGATCATCAGAATCAAATTCAACTCATTGTTCACTGAGAACTAATTCAATGGTGAGTGGAACTAATGTCGTAACATTTGGCATTTATTTTTGCTAATTTTTTTATTTTAAACTTCACACTGTTAGAAATTTTCGGAAATTTGCAGAATTTTTATGTTGCAAAGGTAACGTAAAATTTAACGATATTTATAATGTTTTTGTGTAAAAGTATCTTAAAATTTCGAATAATGTAGTGAATTTTCATAAAATGTATCTTAAAACTACCAAACTGTAACAACATTTTTATGAAATCCATCATAAAATTACGAAAACTTCAGTTACCCAAAACTTAAAATTATTCCTGTTACAAGTCTCAGAATTTCCAGATACAAATATCAGAATATTTAACACTTTCTAACTGAAAATTAAGAAATTGTTTCTTAAATTTACTAGAAAGTAACTGAATTTTCGGAAATTTCGGAAAATTACGGTAGAAATTTCTAACAGTATATAATAAGTCACCTATCTTAAAGAAATTTTATTATTACTGAAAAAATATGTTATGGTGTTTTTTGTTAATGACATGTAAGTCTCCAAATCTGAATTAATTAAAATCCTTAATGATTTTAACCAGTGTTCAACTCCTTGCTTTACAATCAGTCGTTTCTTACTGATGACCAATCATTCTTAACTGCAAATCAATCGCTTTCGACAGATTAAAAAGCAAGAAGTCAGTCACTGATTGAAATTATTGAAAATTCTAACTGATTCAGAATTAGAGAAGATAATTAGGAAATTAGGTAATTGGCTTATTTGATTTCACCTTTGTACATGCTTGTGCCAAATTTTGATTTGATTATTTAAATTATTTTCGACATAAAGATATTGAATCATATAAAACTTTTTTTGTCTCAAGGCCATGGATCAACCAGTACAGCTGACTAAATCAATAAAATCAGTTTCCCTCAAGATTTTCCCATAATAATGAATTTTTTAAGCTAAAAATTTAAGACATAATAAAGGGCATATTAGTGGATGTCTGTAGACATGGATTAAATCTAAACAATAAAAATTAATATTTCTTGTTTTACCGACATTAAAGAATTTTTTCAAATTAATTAAAGTCTACAGCCATCTGCTAATATGTTCTTTGTTGTGTCCTAAAGTTTCAGCTAAAAAAATTCCTTATTGTGGAAAACTCTTGGGGGGAAACTGATTTTATTGATTTAGTCAGTTGTACTGGTTGATCTATGGCCTTAAATGCATTTTTATTTTTATTTTAAGACCAATTTTTATGTTTGACCCATTATGTTTGTATCACGCGTGAGATATCGCATACGACACAGTCCGATTTGCGAAAACAAACACTTGTCGTTGTATTGCCCAAGCTTCTAAAAGGTAATGGTTACCAAGAATAATTCAGTTTTCTCTAAACCCTCATGTATAACGCATTTCAGTCATGATATATATAATATAAATTCTGTTGAAGTTAAGGAGAGAAAAGGAAATTTTATATTGAATTTCGTGAAAAAGGTTTGACTTAATTCAACATATTTTTGTTTTTCCATAAAAATTCGTGGAACAGTGTTAAATATTAATATCAAGGAGTTTGAAAAAAGTCAAGAATAATTTTCGGGCAATTTGAAAAAAAACGAATAATCATACTAAAAACCTTAAATTAAAACCACTCAAAAATGAGATATCATGGGAATTTATCTTTAAATAATTACAGTAAAATAGTTTAAAAACATATTTAAAAATAAAGGAAGGCATGGAATTCTTTCAAAATGTTATTTTTGTATTTTACAGTACATTTTCAGATACCTAACATTTTTCCTTAAGTTAGAAAACTAGCAGAAAAAAAAATGAAAAGCAAATCAAATTCACAGTGCAATGTATCCAATATTCTTTATTGTGGTGAGTTTGAGAAATCAAGAATTGTGTCAGAATTGTGGGACCACCTGTTTTTCGATGATTACTTAAATTATTTGTACTCTTAATAATGTGAAAGCCATCAAAATTATCTTTAAAATTAGTCCAAAATGAAGTCGTTTTGTAACATTTTGAAGAAGTTATTGCAAAAAAAGTCCAAATTTCAATGTTTTCTTAAATTTTAAATAACTTTCGAAATAATCAACATTCTTTAATGTTCTTGGGCTCATTTTAAAGATAAGATTCTACAGAATCACAGTAAATTATAATTATGAATGTATAATTTTGTTCTTGCATAATGCAAAGAGTTTAAATTGTAACAAAAATGTAGGGAAATTTCGAAAACATTTCATCTGTAGGTAAATCATAATAAAGATTATATGAATATATATTTTAAAGGGATTCTATAGAAAATTCATGCTTATATGTATTACATATCTTATAAAAATGTTTTTCTCAGCAAAACCAAAATTGGAATTTTTCCAACTTTTTTATTTGAACTTTAACCTCGTGCACTATGTAAGAAAAAATTACACATTAATGCTAATAATTTGGTTCGATTTTGTAAGAATTTAGCTTTAAAATGAGTCCGAAAATATTGTAAAATGTTGATTATTTCGAAAGTTATTTAAAATTTAAAAAAGCATTGAAATCTTGACTATTTCTGCAATAACTTCTTCAAAATTTAACAAAACGAATTTATGCTGGGCTCATTTTATAAAGAATTTTTATAGTTTTGAATTTAATTAAGAGAACACATTTTTTCACTCGCATAATTCAAATTAGAATAATTTAAGCAATTATCAAAAAACAAGTGGTCCCGCAATTCTTACCGGTAGTGTATTTACTAAATTTAAAAAAATAAAATTCTATAAACATTACAGCCTCCTTCATTACATTCACAATACTCTTGGATGGAATTATGGAAGTAAATGCTGACGATAGTGCACCTGCTTTCTTCCTGAAGATTGCTAAAAACATTCCTCGAGTCGGTCGAAGTTCAGCAGCAGAGGATTTCTTCTTAAAAGCGTCTAAAAATATCCCAAGAATAGGAAAACGTGAAGAGATGGTGAGTCGAAAAAATTATACTATTTATTGAAATGTTTAAAATGTTTATCTACATTTTTATTTTATTCCTCGCAAACAATTATAGCCAATCCTTGAAAATGACTACACATTATCTCCTGCTGGAAAAGATGGCCAATTTTTAAAAGCAACAAAGCGCAGAATAGGTTTTTTACCTGCTACAGGTTTGTTTTTCTAATTGAAAAAAAATGAATCATTTAATTAGTAAGGACTATGATTTCAAGTGGTTACAAAAAATTACAAAGTCATAAATTTGTTTCCACAACGATAATCTTTAGTAAGATTTAAAAATCAAATTATTTTTGAAGTTCAAAGGTTTAGATCATTGATATACTCTTGCCTCAATAAATATATTTTTAAAGGTGGTGACACCTGGACTTGGGAGCATTTTCCTCTAGCAATCGAGGGTCCCCCTGAACTTTGGAGGGCACTCGCAGGATACAGTAATGAGAAAGCTTTTGAGTCATCTGATGAGTAAGTTTCATACATGCATTAACTAAAATACACAATTATCAAATTTTCTATTTTTTACGATTTAAATAAAGAAATATACTTTCTAACGAATTATAATTATATTGACTTAAGGCCATTTTCTAGGTGGGCCACTAAACAAGCAATCAATTTTTTTTTCCGCTCATATAACTTTTTTTGTGATGAAAATACCATTCTAAAACTTTGGGAAATGGTAAAAAAAATAATAAACTACGTTTATCTGATTTATTTGGGTAAAAATTCCAAAAAAAATGTTTACCGATGAAATTAAATATGGATAATTTCTGTCACTTGTCGCATTGTCACACGAAATGAAATATCGGTTTGAAACTTGGGGAAATGGAATAAAAGACAATAAAGAAGGTTTATCTGGTCTTAAATATTTATAAATGTAAAAAAAGAAATTTAATAAATAAACATAGTTGTGCAAACACTGACCGTCTTTATAAAACTGTATGTGGATGATCTGTCATTTTAAATGGGGACCAAAAAAATGTCGATCCGAAGACTGGCTTGGTCACATGGCCCACCTAGGACATGGCTTTAATTAAATATCTTAAATGGCATAATATTCACTGCATCAATAAAATCTACATTTCATATTGTTCTTTCATTTTTGTTTTCCTTTTACCTAAAAAATATTTACCATATTATATTTTTTCAGTATCGACAATGAAATTCACCATCGGGACAAGAGGGCAGAAGAGCATGGAAATAAATAACCAGATAAGAATTCAATTTACTAAAAAAAAAAATTAAATAAAAATTTAGAATCGTCTGGCAGCGAACAAAATTGTTGATTTTAATTCTATAGGGTGTTGGAGACTTGTAGAAAGTAGTAATAAATAAAGGCTAAGTGAATAATAAACAGAGCAAAAATCCACTTGTATAATTAATAGTAAATAGTAGTCACAAACTATTTCTTATTATTGTAATGTAAGTACTGAAAGTAACTTTCCACAATATCAGTTAAAGATCCATAATTGGCGGAAAGGAATCAAAAATGAATAATTAATAAGTCAGCTGTAATTAAAAAATTAATTCTTATATATGTATATTCTGTTTCATTGTATATACTTTGCCATAAAGTTTTATGTGTGTTTGCATTACACGTTTCCTATTCTTTTGTCTATTTAGATCGTTTTTATTAGTCTCTATACCATTACTTAAAGCTTTGATTTTATTTTTACTGAAAATTCAGAACACCAAAGTGTCATCAAATATACATTTTACCTTCATACACTGAGGAAAGTGTTAACGGTCCTGACATTTTTTAATAACTCTTTTATTTTTCATTTTAATTATAAAAAATTTAATTATTCTCATGACATTTTTTTATTAGAGCAAAATTTAAAAAGTTACAATCTTTTAAAACGATGTATTTTTTTAATCAGACGTATAGTTTTTATTTTAATTATGTAAAATGCTATTTATCAATTTAAAAAATGAAAATTGACATTTATTCGGAAACAACAAAAGATAATGGGAAGTTCCTAATATACAAATACATTTATAGAATAACCATGACAAAATCTATATTATCCACAGAAAGAGATCAATTGAAGTTTAAAATTGATTTAAAAAGTAATTAGAGGCCATGTTTCTCAATTTTGGCAAAAAAAATAAATTATAAACCAATTTTGCACATGAATTCACCTTCCACTCTGAATTAATGTGAATTTTGGATCGGATTTCAAGAAGAAACCATAATTTATGCATTTTGTCAGACACTCTTATAAAAATGGGTTTAGCATCAAAACTCTGAACTCTATAAATCTGAATCAGTGAGGTTTTCACTGATTGAGATTTGAGTCTACCCTTTCTGTATAAAAAACAGAAGAAATAGAAGAAAACATTAGAATTTTAATCTCACTCACTTCCTCATCATGCACAATGAATTTCCCATAATTTTTCATACTAATTTCAAAAAATACGATTAAAATTGAAAAATTCCATTATTTAAACAAAAAATGTGACATACCAAAAAAAACGTTCAAATGAAAAATTATTTGTCTAGATGAGGTCTACAAATTCTCAGTAGGAGATTTTTTGACAAGATGTATATTTTATGTTTTAGTTTTAAATAAACACTATTGAAAATAAAAAATTCCATTTTTAACCAAAATATATGAGATACAAAATAAGCGTTGAAATAAAAAATTGTTTGCTTAAAAATAGTCTGTGAATATTGTTCCCTTTTTGAGATATTTGAAAGAAGATAAATTTATTTTAATTGTGTAAATTGTTAGAAAGTTACAGAAATGTATACAGAAAAGTGAGCGCGAGGCGCGAGTATCATGATAAGAATGTGTTCCTTACTCTCTAAATCTGAATCAGTCAAAATCTATACTGATTATCAGTGAAATTTGACTGATTCAAATAGCTAAAAAGAGGTTACTGTAAATCAGTCAAATTTCACTGATTACTTTAGTGATAATCAACTAATTTACCAGTAAAAAATATGTTTTCTACTGATTCAATCAGTGAAAATTAACTAATTTGACAGTTAAAAATATTTTTTTCACTGATGAATCAGTGAAAATGCAAATTACTGGTTCAATCAGTGAAAATTTGACTGATTCAGATTTAGAGAGTAAGGCTGATCGATACAATATTAAAAATTGACTTGTTTTTTATTTATTCATAATTAAAAGATTCATATTAAATTTTAAAAAAATGTTTAAATATTGATAGTTTAACAAATCAACACTGCTCAAATTGTTATTAAATGCTTATAAACATGGAGTACACTTGGTATGTGAGTATTATCAAAGAATTAAGGTTGAACTGGACCGGCAAAACAGACTTTTTGTAAACATTTTTCTGCCAATTTGTAGTTTACCCAGATGTTTAAAAAAAAACCAATCAGTAGACGATATCTCGCATTGCAAATGAAAAACTTGACGAAGAAAATGTATAAACAAATGAGCGTATAATATAAAAAAAAATCTGACGACATAATTTGTTGCAAATTCCATAACGGGGAATTTGAATTTTTAAAAAGCATAATCGGTTGAGAAATTGGTCTTTCATACGATGTTGTTGTTAATAATTGGTCTTTCTTAAAACATCTGTGTAAACTACAAATTGGCAAAAGAAATTTTTACAAAAAGTCTGTTTTGCCAGTCCAGTTCAACCTTAAATACAGATACAAAAAGTAACACAAACCTTACATATATATACCTATATATATATATTTCATTTATAACATACACGGAGAAAAAAAACTGTTGAATCAACAGATGTCATCTGCTGGAATAGGGACAGCAGATTTTTTTTTAATATTTACAGATTTTTCTGTTGGATTCACAGATTGTTTGTAAACTCAACAGATGAACCTGTAAAATCTACAGACATGTCTGTTAGAATTGCAGATTTCTCTTTTTTCTTGAAATCCATTTCCAATTCTTGAAATTTCTTGAAAGACATGTCTGTAGATTTTACAGGTTCATCTGTTGAGTTTACAAACAATCTGTGAATCCAACAGAAAATTCTGTAAATATTACGAAAAAAATCTGCTGTCCCTATTCCAGCAGATGACATCTGTTGATTCAACAGTTTTTTTTTTCTCCGTGTACGGAAAATAAATTTTATAAAATAATTTATAAATCATTGACTCTGGAATTGTTTGCTATTTAGCCTTTATTATTTAATAACCGTTACTATTGTAATTATTTTTATCATTATTTGACCCTCATCAGTTAATTTTAATTCATTTTTTATTTTACTCTTTAAATTTGAATTGCGGGACTATAGTATACTTTTAAATCAGACACGACTTATCGGCACACAGTATTATCGACAAAAAGTATGAAGTGCTTTTATCAGCACAGAACATTCTATTTGAAATTTGATTCAAGGGAAACCAGATAGCGCCACTCAGACGTTATGGGCTTTTTAGTCCAGGAAGTTGCTACAAGATGGGGACACTTTTGAAATAATTTATCCCCAGCTGCTGCTCCCTGAAACAATAAATTGTTGTAATTACAATAATTCTGGTGTTTAAACCATTGCTTTGTGTTTACGCCGTCGCCACAACGCCGACCGGCAATTTTAATTCATTTATGCGATAATGTTAAAGTGATTCACTCTCCTGACTCAGTGACCTAAATACCTTCAAATAATCAGCGTTTTTTATCTGTTTGTACAGGATTTTTGAAGGAATTTTCTTAAATCACTTTCATTTGTTTCTCTAGAGGAAATTGCTGCTGATATAAGCTTTTTAATCAAATGAATTCCTAATAATTGAAGTAGGAATTATATGCGAATATAAAACAATTAGCACAAATAAAAAATGCTAAGTTTTTTATTATTTGTATAATTTATTTATTAGAAACAATGTCTCAAAAATGCTTAGTACAATAAAAATTGGGTTAATAGAATCAATCCAAGTTTACATATATGCTTTCGTTTTCATTCATTAAAATCAATGAATTACTTATTCACTGATTTAATCGCTTGGCGGCGTCGTTCTAACAAGAATTTTTGAATGGGTCATAATGTCGTATAATATACTGCCTCGTTTACCATAAAATTAGTTTCGGTATTCATTATTCATTGATTTGCGGAAAAAATCCGCAGATAAATTTAAAATCACGTAAATCAAGATTCACAATCACAACAAATTAATGAACTTAATAAATAGCTTCTGTGGCATCACGAAACCAATACATTATAACTATATGAAAGATAGTTATTAATTAGAATTAAACGTAAGTGAATTGTTTTCTTGGTTGCTTATTTAATTCATTATATTTTTTATTTTTAGCAATATATTTTTCAAATATACTCCTGCTCATTAAAAAAATACATCAAGCAACTTTGTTCAAAACAACAATATTTATATCAGTATAAAGTTTAATTTTTAAAGTGACATGTTTGATAACATGTCTGCTATTATATTGACCCAAAATTCATAGAATTTTTTTTCATTTCTCATTATTTTGGCATAGGGTCAGATTCTTTTTATTTTCTTCGATTAAAATTTTCACTATTAAATATAAAAATACTCTAAAAGAAAGCAAGGCAAACGTTTCGGCCACATATGGGGGCCCTCTTCAGTGCCATAAATTCAAAGATTAATTCAAAATTTCTGTAAAACGGAGATAATTAAAATAAGGATTGAGAGACTCCGGTAACAAAGTCTTCACGAAAAGTTTTTAAAAATGTAAACCTTGTTCGCGTTTTGCCATTGATAACCAATTTGACATCGTTCTTTAATAATAAAATTTTTTCAAATTGCGGTCGGTTCGTGTGCAAAAAAATTTTTATGTTTTCCGGTTTATTTGTTATCCGGTTCTTTATTCACATCAGTGAACTCTAAATATTTTTTCAATTCGTGATGCTGTATACTGGACTACTTCATTTTGAATTGCAAGCTATGAGATAAGTTTTTCAATTTTATGATAATCCTTATTTTAATTATCTCCGTTTTACAGAAATTTTGATTTAATCTTTGAATTTATGGCACAGAAGAGGGCCCTCATATGTGGCCGAAACGTTTGCCTTGCTGTCATTTTGAGTATTTTTATATTTAATAGTGAAAATTTTAATCGAAGAAAATAAAAAGAATCTGACCCTATATGCCAAAATAATGAGAAATGAAAAAAATAAAGTTTAATCTTTTGGAACGTACTTTTTTGTTATTCAGAAAATTGTAACATTCAAATTCCAAGGATTTATATCAAGTTTAATAATAGAAAATAAGTGATTTTTGAAACCATGAAATAAGCCTTGAGTATGGTTCAGAAATTCCTGAATATACAGCTCTGTGAACAATTTTATTGTTCTGAGTAATCGGACGTTAGTTTTATTTTTCCTTGAGGCCGATTTTTATTCAAATTATTCATTGATGTCTTCCGCATCATGAAAATATGTGACAGTTACAATTTAAACCACTGTCAAATATTTTACGTTTCGATAACATATTTTATATCTGGAAAATCCGGTTTGTGAACCGAAACCAAGAAATGAATCAAAAATTAGGACTGAACAACATTATAAATTAAAACCTTTGTCATTTTCAACTATTCTTAAATATTTCAACTGTTCCTAACTCTATGTGATGTAATAATTATATTAAAAAGGTGTGATAAAAGATATAATATAAAGATGGTAAAATTTAAATTTTATATTGACAAAAATGTGACAAAATTTGCAAATAATTAGTTCTGATGTTTTGTGCAAGTCTAGAAGGATTTTATAACTAGAGAGTAAATACTGAAACAAATCTTTTTTTCACCTGAAGAGGATGACATAATGTCATCGAAAAAGAAATAGTGAAAAATGACTAATGATTAGTAGAAATTTTCACTAAAGCAAATTAATGACCGATTTCTCATTAATTCAGATTTAGAGAGTAATAATTTTTTATTGCAATTAGCAGGTCTGAGAGTTGGAACTAAAAATGCAAAAAACAGAATTTTTAAAAACATTGCATGAGGTTGAAACTGAAAAATATTACTTCTTGAAGTGAAACAGAAATGGAAATTTTTCTTGACTTCGGATCATAAGAATATCAAATGTTTGATCATTTAATCCTAAAATTTGGAACAGAAACATAAATTAATTATTTTCCAACGATGTGTATAACTATTATTATTATTTTTAAAATATTTCTATCTTTCCGTGAGTTGGTAACTGTTTACGTAAGTAATATTTTGGAATTTCCTTTAAAAGTATAAGATAAAAGTGTTATTTCGAGAACTCGTGAAATAGCCTGAATAACGTTGAGTGTGAGCAGTGAGCACTTTACAAACCTCAACAGAGATAGATAGTACATAGCAATTTACAGAAACCGCAGATAACACGTTCCCCAAGAACTGAAGAGACGCTTGTCCATATATAATGTTATGTAACGGATCAATGCAGATTATATTTGACGGCTGATATGTAACTGTATTTTCTTTTCAATATAGAGTTCTGTCCTGCTAATGCGATTCTCAACTCAATCTTCTTAAAAACATTTCCTGGATCTCGAAGTGCTGATGATTGCACTTCGATTGATCTGAGTCTTGTATGCACCCCTGATACATTGAATTTAAAATTTTACCAATAACTAAAAACTTGATATATGATAACGAAAATTCATAAATTATTTTCAGTTTTTATCTTTATTAAGGGGGCAGCCCACCTTTGAGGCCTCTTTTTTCACCATTTTTTTTCATTCAGAAATTTTTACTTTACCATTTCAAGTTTTTTATATTATGTTGTATATAGTTATTGAAGTATAAGAGAAATTTTTTTTGGAAAATTTTGGTGACACCCCGCTGAGTTATGGCCGGCCGAATGGTCAACAATTTTTTCCTTGTCGGCACACGGAGAAACTTTTTATATCAATTTTTACTATAGTATTTTTCAATTTAGGGAAAAACGTATCACTTTGAGAATTTTTGTTAGTAAAAATACTAAACTTTATAATAATATGAAACTTCAGCATAGTTCATAGCAAATTTTACTATAGTTTATACTAAAGTTTCATGTCATTATTATAAAGTTTAGTATTTTTACTAACAAAAATTCTGAAAGTGATACGTTTTTCCCTAAATTTAAAAATACTATAGTAAAAATTGATATAAAAAGTTTCTCCGTGCACGATTTCTCATGTTTGGATGATCTCAAACAGTAAATCCATATTTATTCTTAAAGAGGGCATGAATGGTTATCTTCCCTAGCAAAATTGTGAAAATTCGTTTAAAAATAAACAAACAGTGGATTTTTTATGTTTTTTTCCATTTTTCACCCTGTTTTTCAACATAGTTGCTACAATATTGTTAATGAACAATTGGCATGCATGTTCATACTAGGGACAATAGCGAGGTGTTTTATAAACATTTAAAAGAAAAGTTTAAGCAAATCCGTCCAGTAGTTTTGCCGGAATCATGCCGACAAGTTGAAAAAATAGTGTTTTGAGAAAAACGCGTTTAAAGTTTGAGATGCAGAAAAAACACATAAGTATCGATATGAATGTAATACATTCGACCATCTTTTGATGGAAAAGAAGGTTTCTACATGAATTCCAAGGCTTTAAACTAAGTAAAAATGAGAAAAAAAAATCGAATTTTTGAAAATTGAAAGGTAGGCTGCCCCCTTAATATAAAAGTAAATATGCTTATACCTAAAACTGCTAATAGCTAAAAGTGCCATTTTGAAGGGTCAGTTTGCACTCTGAAAGGCAAAATAGTAAGTAATAAAATTTATTTTTGCAAGTGTTACAACTTAAATTGCACTATTTACCATTTTTAGAATATTTTTCGATAGTTGAATGGTAAAATTTGCAAAAATGGAATCTATTATTTACTATTTTACTTTACAGAACGCAAACTGGCCCTTCAAAATGGCACTTTTAGTTATTTTTTTGAGTGCCACTCTCTCTATGTATATATTCTATTATTTATATAATATATCGCATTATCCATTAGTTTCGATCGCTTACACAGTATTCAGAATGCTATTTTTGTTATATCCACTCGTGCGTTTATTTAGCATAAGTAATTATTTTTAATAATTTATAAGAGCGCGCATTACAATGTGATTAATTATTAACAATAATATGCATAAGATCACTGGCTTAACATCTGACGTTATATACTATTTACCCTTTTGAATATTTCATTTCCCCTCTATTATTATTCTTCAAATAGAATTCTTCTCCTCAATAAATGATGCGGCACCATTCAATAAATATACTCAAAGGAGACATGCTATCTTATAAAAATATCTATATGAGAATCAATATGTATTAGGATTATTTTCACTGATGAGAAAATATTAATTTGGCATTCATTTAATCTTTTGAAGTTATTACTTATGTCGAGATTTTATTTATCGATAGCTAAAAATCATCTTAGAATATATTTTCACTCAGAGACAGGTTCTTCCATAGCATTTAAAATTGATTTATAAAACAAGAAGCACAAATTTAATCTCGTGTTAGAGCAGAAAGAGACATACAAGAAAAATACGAGTAATAAAGATTGAAGAAGTGAGAGCATGCAAAAGAAGAAGCAAGAATGATTTTCAAAACGGAAGTTTCATTGGCAACACGAACAATATGTGTATATCCTGTCAGTGGTCGTTTAATAACCCTGATTTGCCGTTTATACAGCAGGAGGAGGACGAAGCGGACGATGGGATGGGGGGTGAGCAATAGAATCGCGCGCAACAACCGTACATAATCACGTAATGCGGTTATCATGCCAATTGCGTAAATATTTGAACCAATTTGTGGCATGCAACGGACTTGCTCCCCGACCCGTCAACGAGCTCCCGATCAGCGACCTATTACAGCCAACTTGTTGGTGTTTGCCAGCGTATAGTGTTTTCATAATACGCGAACACTCCTGTATCCTTAAATTACTCAATGTTATCATAAACTTGATATAAATGTCATAGGGAAGACAAAAATTCATACAAAATATGTTTTTAGCTTTTCGAAACTGGGCACTCATAGAGAAATGCTATAGGTTTATGCTTTCATTTATTTATATCACTTACAAATACATTTTTTGGATACTTAAGGTAGTTTTCATCCATGAAAATTAGACCTCAGGCAAAAATAGATAATTTTGCTTTCAAGAATAGCAATATTATTATTGAAGGGCTATTTTTAAAGAGAAAAGATTATTTTACATGAAAAAAATTTGAAACACAGAAAAATAATTTTATTTTTGACCCAACTTTTTTTCTTACCGTTTTTTACCAAAATTTAAAAAATTATGCGATTCTAATAAATCATGAATCAGTTTTTTAGAGAAAAGATTTCCCACAACTTGACCGTTTCTGATTTTTAAAAATGAATTCTTTAATGGCTGAAACCATTAAAAAACATTTTCCAAAACCAAATTTTTATAAACAAATTGCTGAATTTGATAATAATTTATTCATTTTTGAAAATTGGAAATAGTCAAGTTGTAGGGAATCTTTTTCTTGAAAAATTGATTTGTAATTTATTAAAATCGCATAATTTTTTAAAATTTGGTAAGAAGTGATAAGAAAGAAAGTTTGGGCAAAAATAAAATTTATTAATAAAATTATTTTTCTGTATTTCAATTTTTTTCATGGAAATTAATCTTTTCTCTTTCAAAATAGCCCTTCAATAATAATATTGCTGTTCTTGAAAGCAAAGTTATCTATTTTTGCCTGAGATCTAATTTTCGTGGATCAACTACCTTAAGATAGTACACGCGCAAAAATTAGATCTCAGACAAAAATAGATCATTTTGTTTTCAAGAATATCAATATTATTATTGTAGGTATCAGTTAAAAATGAAAAATTATTTTTCAAGAAATAAATTTAAAAGACGGAAAAATTATTTTATTAACCAATTTTATTGCTGCCCGAACTTTTTTTCGTGTCGCTTTGAGCCAAATTTTTAAAATTGATGAGATTCTAATAAATCATGGATCATTCTTTCAGGGAAGATTCTCTGCAACTTGATCGTTTCCAATTTTTGAAAATACATTTTTCATGGCTGAAACCATTAAAAACAATTTTCCAAAAAGAAATTTCTATAAACAAATTGTTAAATTTGATGATAATTGATTCATTTTCATAAATTGAAAACGGTCAAGTTGTAGAGAACCTTTTCCCTGAAAAAATGATCCGTGATTTATTAGAATCGTTTCATTTTTAAAAATTTTGCTCGAAGCAATAAGAAAAATTTAGCCCCAGATTCGGGATAGTTTAGGAGGTCGACCAGTGTGAAGATTTCGAAAAATCAATTTTTTTTTGCATAATTCTACGATCAGGAAGGCGAACTCTACGGTTCTGGTACTGCAAATTAAATGTGAGTTCATGAGAACCAAGTTTTATCGCGTTCTAAAACTTTGAGCGCGTCTTTCTCGAAACCATGTTTCCCAAGTCGGTTGCCAGGATTGAGCAAAGTGGATTGAACGAATTGGGTTTTCATTTTTTTTAATGGTCCACAAACATAACTCGAGGCCCTTACCAAGCGGATTTTCAAAATATTGTTTTATTCAATTTTCACATATTATAATATAAGGAAAAAAATGACTTTTTGAAATCGTACCCGGTATATTGGTAATTTTTAGAATTTAAAAATAACAATCGTGACAACCATTTAACACAGCCATTTTGAGGAAACCCAGTACAAATGCCCTCTAGGATTACCCGCAATTAATAACATTAAATATAAAATTACTCTTCAATATTGACGAATGAACTAACAAAATAACATTTAATTTGTTGGGATATCTTCAGTAGTTTTCTCAAAAATAAATTACTAAAAAATCGTTCACAAATTGACCGCCTTAACGTATTTTTAACTGTCTAAAGTTATAATCAATATATTCAACTTTTTAATCCAGTTTTAATGAAAAATAGTCAAGTATTACAAATTTTTCACTTTATCTTTAGTCCACCATGTCAAACAATAAAAATTTCCGGAGTAAATGGATTGTTCTCTCATAAATCTCGGCTTCCGGAGTTTATTTTTGTCAATTGAAAGTAAAATAGATTCAATCCAGAGTGAAAAATAATTTTTTTTCGATACAATTTGAAAACCCATATTTAACTTCAAAAAGTGAGATTTGTATAGCGTTCATTCGAAGTAACCTCAAGTCCACTTTCTAAACATTGAACAGAATTTTGATCTTCATATAAGAATAAGAATTATTTTAATTGTACCCTATATAATATTCTTCCCTCCTTGCAAAAGAAAAAATACGATACCCCAGACAATTTTCTCCTCATCAGCAGTAAATTGTAATAATAAGTTTGAATATTTGTCTCGTTAAAAAATAAAAAATTAATCCTGAAAAAACATAAATTACAGAATTAACTTTATTCAATTAAATAATTCACCCAAGAAACATTACGTGATTTTTGAATGACTTCCGTGATTTAATATATAACACATCACTCAATAAGTTTCCGATCTGATATATAGATGGCACCACTGTTGTCAAATCCATATGATTTCTGGATAGTACTAACCTTCGAAAGTTAAGTGTCAAAATTTCATGACAATCTGACTTTTAGTTCAGAACTAACAGAGGTTTTGGTGAAGCAATTTTTGTCATTTACAAAACAATGGATAAAAAAGAGAGTTTCGAGTGTTAATCAAACATTGATGTTTAATGGAAAAAAATACTGTTAAAGCAAAGCAGTGGCTTGATAAGCGTTATGGGGACTCTGCACCAGGGAAATCAACAATCATCGACTGGTATACCGAATATAAATGTGGTCGTACAAACACCAATGATGCTGAACGCTCTGGTTGCCCAAAATCAGCAGTTGTTCCGGAAAGCATAAGTGTTTAGAATTTTGCACGAATCTTTGGGGATGCGTAAGTTGTTTTCGAAGTGGGTACCGCGTTTGCTCGCACCCGACCAAAAACAACAACGCGTCGAGGATTCAGAGCGCTCTTTGAAGCTGTTCAAACGAGGTAGATAGGATTTTCTGCGTCGGTATATGGCAATGGATGAAACATGGATCCACCACTACACACCTGAAACAAAAAAATCCTCAGCTGAGTGAACAGCAGCTGGTGAAAGCCGTCCAAAGCGACCAAAAACTCATCAGTGGGCTGGCAAGGTTATGGCATCCGTATTTTGGGACGCGCATGGTATTTTCTTTATCGACTATCTTGAGAAAGGTAAAACTATTAACGGCGACTATTACATGGCATTACTGAATTGATTGAGCGCAGAAATCAAGAAAAAACGGCCTCACATGCAATAGAAAAAAGTGCTGTTCCACCAATACAATGCACCGTGCCCCCTGCGACTACTGGTTCTTTGATTACCTGAAAAAAATGCTCCAGGAAAAGTGATTTGTGATGAATAAAGTCGAATTTCTCAAAAAAACTGTTTTTCTTAGTTAGACCGGAAATTAATTTGAATAAATTCAGGAAACATAACGTATTTGGTGTAAGTTAGGAACATATATACACTATATTGCAAAAAACGTCAAATTTCGATCTTTTTGAAAAATATTAATAACACTGAAATTAATTAAGATTTTCAAACGTTTTTGGTCTCATTTTGAAGGTTACTCTTCATAGTATTTTGTTAACTTATCAAGATATTTTTAGAATTTTTCGATTGGATTTTACCCTGGGTTCAAACATGGTACAAAGAAGTCGTATAATTTCAAATAAAGACAGTAATCTATAAATCAATTTAAAAAATCCAAATTATTACCATTTTCATAAATATTCTTAAATTTTATTAAAATATGATACACATTGGTTTTTAAAAATTTCTTGTAAGTAGCTACACATTTTTTAAATGTTACGACCTTTTTGTATCATGTTTGACCCCGGGCAGAATCCAGGAAAAAAAATCTGAAAATATCTTGATTAGTTAGGAAAATACTTTGAAAACCTACACGGAGAAACTTTTTATATCAATTTTTACTATAGTATTTTTCAATTTAGGGAAAAATATATCACTTTGAGAATTTTTTACGGCAAAATAATGTGCGTAAATTTACACACTTTAAGTGTGTAAATCGCTTGTCACAGATTTAAAACGTTTCCCGGTGTGTTCATTTTAAAACGGATAAAGTGTATAAATTTACGCACATGATTTTGCCATGTTTGGCAGTACAAAATACTAAACTTTATAATAATGATATGAAACTTCAGCATAGTTCTTAGCAAATTTTACTATAGTTTATACTAAAGTTTCATATCATTATTATAAAGTTTAATATTTTTACTGACTAAAATTCTCAAAGTGATACGTTTTTCCCTAAATTTAAAAATACTATAGTAAAAATTGATATAAAAAGTTTCTCCGTGCACGATTTAAATGAGACCAAAAACTTTTAGAAATATATATATGTGTGTGTGCACGGAAAAAATTTGTCGCTTAAAATTTAACAGACTATTCGAAGAGTCGTGGACAGAAAGTAAAATCGGAGAAAGTCTTGTAAGGTTTCAATGACTTTTAGGAAATAGTAGAAAAAAGTCGACTAACTTTTAGAAAACTAAGTCGAAGAAAAAAAGTCGCGTATTTACTATTATAAAAGTATTTTAAACACTAACTGATCTTTTCTAAGAAGTAATGAAAAGTTTCATAATCTTTGGATTCATTTGTCATAGATTTTAAAAGACTATCGAATAATTTGAAATGAAAGTAATTCAAACAAATAGTTTTGTAAATTGTATTCTAAAGTCCATCAGATTTTATATGCCGTCTTCTAAAATCTCTTCGACAGTCGCAAAAAGCGATGCGCAGAAACGTAATTCGTAGCATCGCACAGCAGACAATGCAGCTCAGCTTTATGTTTTTGTAATAATTTTGGTTAGATTTGGAGATTACGTGTCGTTTGGTTTCGTTTGAATCTGGATTGAAGCGTACATTGAAGAATTAGTTCCGAGTAAGTATATGTTTACCTTGATAAAGTGTATTACGTCAAATTTGAAATTTATCTATTATTTTAGATTTGCCTTCAAACTCTGAATGTGATCCAAATATAAAATATATAGGTTAGGATGCCGTGCGTGCGTGCGAGCGTTCGATTCTCGGTGCTGCGAAGTGTTTATAAAAAATTGCGTTTCTGTAATGTGCGTATACTACAATATAATGGTAAGTTCATATTAGGATTATATAGGTAATGTAAAAGTGAAAAATAATTAACTATATAAGTGCAGGATCATGTCACAGAAAATAATATTTTCCTTTTTACACTGTTCAAAATTTTCTTCGACTGTCACTTAGACTTTCGATGCCTGGTTTAGAGACAATGGAACCCAACCCACGGTGTTTTAAATTTTCCGCGACTGTCACTTAAACTTTCGAATTTACGTTTTACATTTTCAGCGACTATCTATCATATTCTTCAATAAGGAGGCTCATAATGTTTAGTCGACTTTCTAACCTATCCACGAGTATTATACAAAGTCGATGACTTTTTAAGCGACAAATTTTTTCCGTGTGTGTATTAAACATTAATCTGATTCTGACTTTATGCGCTGAATTTCGAATAAATTCAGAAAAGATAATGTATTTCGAGTAAGTTAGTAAGGATTAAAAAATAATGTACTTTGAATCAGAAATGATGTTCGTAAAAGATAATGGCTGACGTTCTATTTGATGGGGTTTCGAGATAGACGAGTGTAGTAAAAAATCATCGCATTGACCCCCCTTTCCCTTCTTATCCGGATTCAAGTCCGTACAGGAGCGTGTGAAAAAGAGATGCAAGAAAGTGAGTAGAAAAAGTACGAGTAGAATAAAAGACATAGCAGAAGGAATAGATCGCTTTGTCATGCCGGATAATGATGGCGGGCGGCGCGACTCCCTCTTAGAGTCGAAAAAACCTTTTTCCTTTATCTGCGAAGCAATAGAATGAGTACCAAGCCAAGAGATCCGCTACCGTGACTCTTGTTCCTTTTGATTTTACGTTCGCCATTAGAGTGACGGTCGACAAGGTGCCAAGGTGCTACTGTGATTTGATATTATCAAGTGCTGTTAATTAATCGTCCGGTGAAAACATGAATGAGGTCGGGTACAAGTTGAAGAACGAAGCGCATGCTGTGAGAGTCAGTCAATTATTCCTGACATCCTGTCGTAATATCATATTCTCTATAAAAAACTTACAACATGCTTAGAAATTGTATACAAAGTATCTTTCTGAAAATTTTGGAAACGCAACGAAAGACAATAAAGCACGTCTGCCGTCCAAAGTAAAAGAATCGTTAAATAAAATTTTTGACGAAAATGAGTTTTTTATATCATTAAAATCTTGAAGAAAATCTGCATTTAACTGCGCTTGAAATTTTGAAAAAAACGCATTACTTTTTCTATTATAGCAATGCAAAGAACGAAAAGACTAACTGAATTAAAAATCGTATTCGAGAAAAAAAAGTTAATTAACACAAATTTTGGAAACGCTTGTGAATACGTCACGATTAAAGATAATAAATATTTAAAATAAAATATTTCGGGACGTGAGCTACTTTACAAAAATGGACGTTTTTTGATAAAAAAAATTTTCTCAGTTTCAATCAAAATGCAGATAAGGATTTTTTCGTCTTGGACTACAGACGTCTGTTTACTTCTTTTCTTTTCAGTAAAAATTTTGAAAAAAAATCTGAAAATTTATCGACAATTACAGTTAACTGTAAATATTTTTGCAAAATTTACACTCAAACGAAATTGGCAGACGTTCTTTATCGTTTTCTGTTGTATTTTTCAAATTTCCGGGAAAAGTATGCTTCTTGAGGCCACGGATCAACCAGATCACGTGACCAAATTCCTGTAAAAGTTCGTGTAAGATAACTTTTTTATTTTACGGAATATCTTCCTGGAAATTTGAAAAATACAACAGAAAACGATAAAGAACGTCTGTCCACTTCGTTTGAGTGAAAATTTTACAAAATATTTTACAGTTAATTGTAATTGTCGATAAGTTTTCCAATTTTTTTCAAAATTTTTACAAAACAGTGACGCAAAAGGAAAGGGATAAAAACCAAAAATAAATTAATCAAAATTCAACAAATTTCAATTGTTAAGAATGTTTGTAATTTTACAATTACCAAAATGTAATGTAAAATTAGAGTCGGTTTGTATTATAAAGTGAAATCACAGTACTTGTAATTTTTCCGAATTACAATACAAGTTTTGTAAATTTGTTGTGAAGTGGCGCCATCATCAGTTGTGGAATTGAAATACATCACCTATATTGTACGCTTTAATAATAAAGATCCATTTACGGTATTGTGGAATAACAACAGAAATCTTTAACAATCTACCTAGTTGAATATCAAAAAAGTATTAAATCAAATTTCATTTATTCATATACCATATTCCCTATAAAAAACTTGCAACATGCTTGGGAATTTTAAACTATAATAGAATCGTTTTAAATAAATTGAAATATATTTGCTTGTCAATTTTTAAAATTAACAAAGTCTTCTTTAAATCATTATTTTTTGTTTCTTTGGCACTTTATAGACATTATCAAATATAAATTACTCTAATACTGATCCTTTAGTTTATTTTGACTGATAATTAATTCAAGTTTACTACTCTCTTAAGTAAATTCAAATTTATGGAGCATTATTTTTTAAAAGTTTCATTAATAACTATTTTAATACTTTGATCTTCCCCTTTCTAAAACCTCGTAAAAGTAATCATCACATCTTCGAATTTACGTCGAACCCTAGTCGATAATATCGGACACTAACGATGCCATCGAATTGCTTCTAAATCTGTGAAGATGAAAGAAACGATCTGTTGATATTGCCTTTTTTGGCCCAAAGTGTTTCTAACTTCCTTGAAGATACCGCCCAGAAAAAATAAAACATCATATATTTTTATCAAATAGCATTCATTGGGCTTGGAGACGTGTAGTATATTTAAATGTTTTATGGTTACTGCGTACGAAACGTTGTAATCAAGGGCGAGAAAAGGGGTGTTCTTTGGCACAGGTTTAAAGATACTTTACAAACAACCCCCCGTAGTGAATGCTCGAGCACGAGAGACAGAGCGAGACAAGGCGTTAAATGAAATTAGCGCGGCGTTTAGCTTAGTTAGTCAAGCCGTTTAGGCTGATCCTTCGGGTTATAAATTATTCTAGAATGACTTGCAATATTCGAGGAGGGCAGGCTTAACAGGTGATGAGAAAGTTGTAGAACAGGAAAATTTTCGAAAGTTACCTTTGACTTATATCCATTATTTTACCATTTTTATTCAATAAAGATATTTTTAACATATTAAGTTAAATTAAAAGAAGAATCATGGTGTAATAAACTAAAAAGTTTTATTTTATTCCAGACATTTATTAGAGTTGTGTATATGCTATGTGACATAACAATATGAGGGCCGGCTTAAGAAAATTTGGCGCCCTAAGCAGAATAAATATTTGCGCCCCTTCAATCTGAAGATAGATTTATCTATCTCTATATTTAGCAATCTGGACTTATATTTTTTAACTTTCATTTTTTGCGGTAAAATTCAAACAAGAGATGGATATTTCATATTTTTTCTATCGATTTCCTATATGGTAGATCCGACCCTGAACAATATTGTTGTAAATTATTCAGTGGTTAAAAACTTTTCCATTTAACTCTATAGAAGCAATTTGATAGGATTGTCTTTGAGCACTAATTTTGTATCTTTGTTCCACTTGACCATTGAATAAACCCTGGGTCGTAAGATTGAGAGGCGTGAAGATACGGCGCGGCGCCTGGCGCCAATAAATGGAGAAAGGGGTTAGAAATTTTGAGAAGGGATCGGTTCCTTTTAGATGGCCGTGAAAACGAGATGACCCTGTATCTGCTCACTATAGCCACAGGAAACTCGTAAAATCTGTCGACCGAGGTATTTCTCGTTTATCTTGAAAATTTCAGAGGGTCGTACCAATGTCCTCGAAGATGCTAGAGGAAATTCCAAAGTTTTAATTTTAACAGTTCTGTCCCAAGTTTGAAAATAAATCATCTCACCCCTTTCTAAATTATCATGCAAATGCCAGAAAATTTAACCTTTCAAGAAAAATTTGAAAAGTAACGGATTTTTTGTATAAGCAAATGAACAATGTTATTTCGCCCCAAAACTTTTTCCACAAAATGGTATTATGATGTAATTTCATTTTTTAGCATAGGTATAATATTTTACATTTTTTACTCCACAGTGTTGGTTGATTAGTATTCGATCAGTTGATATATTTGAATTTGATTAAATATTTAGCTATGATTATGAATGAAGACCGATTAGGCTTGTGGCATAAATAAAAATAGTAAAATGGCACATGGAACTTTTCCAGCAGACCCACCACGTAGAACCATTGATTACATTTATTTCTAGTTTGAATCCATATAATTCAGGAACTATATTAATCGAATATATATACATATACTGGAATCCAATTCAATATCCCTTTGAATCAGCTCTTGATCCTCTTTGACGATTTATCTTTGCCGAGGAACAAGCGGAACGAAGAGTCGAATGAAAGGTCGATAGAGGCCGAAGTCGTATGTATCCTCGGTCGGAAGCAATTATAACTGACTCCCTAAATACTCACGCGAAAGCCACGACCGGTCTTTGTCTTGGATGTAACTGTCGGCTTGTTTCTCAAACGAGGCTAGGTCTGGACTACAAAGGTCGACCGCCCCAAGTCCACGTTGGCTCTGCCTGGACCACCGATTCGAAAGATACTTTCCAACACTCCAGGATTAGTTCTGGAGGGTCCGGCACGGCTCATTTTTTGCATCAAATATTTACACATTTTTATTGGGTGCTAAACCCATTCAAGACATTGAAAGCGCCATTCTATCTGTGAGATCGGTTACCCACTCGTTAGCTTGACTTGCATGGTTCTTGGGATTGGTTTATTGCATTGTATTTCTTTCACTGCATTTCACGGTACTTCAAGGGGATTCCTTCTTTACCAGAAACTGCCACGCGACAAGAGGCCACTTCACATGTCAATTATGTGAATTTTTATTGTTCGGGATTTTTCTTTTTATGAGATGGACACCGTGCGTTTTGTTTCATCTTGCTTTTACTTGCAAACGATTTCTCTGAAAAGAAATTAACCGAATGGCAATAAATTCCCTTAGGGTTGATTTATCCATTTTTTAATAAATTTTAGTTTAATTTATCCAATTAGATTTAACGTGCGATAAATTGATCTGGAATTTATGAGAAGGTGGATCAATCGGCCATTAATCTATCGAGCTTTGGTACTCAATTAGATTCCACCAGAAGTAGTAGTCGACTCTTGTTAATCATCGATCAGTAAGGATTTTCATTTGCAAGAATAATTAGCTGTTTAATGCAACTTGAATTTCTTCATATCATCACTATTATTATTCACAATTTTCATAATTGTGTACCCATATATGCTTAGAACCTTTAATTAATATTTTTATCAACACAATCATGGAATATGTGGCAAGAATTTAATATTCAAAATCAAAACTTAGGTCCATGGATTAATCGGACCACGTGACTAAATTATTTATTCGTTCATGTAAGATAACTTTTTTAATTTACAAAGAATCTTTCTGAAAATTAGGGAAACGTAACAAAAGAGAATAAAGTACGTCTGCCGTACAAAGTAAAAGAACCGTTAACTAACATTTTTGACGAAAATGAGTTTTTTATACCATTAGAATCTTGAAGACATTCTGCATTTAACTGCGCTTGAAATTTTGAAAAAAACGCATTACTTTTTCTATTATAGCAATGCAAAGAACGAAAAGAAACTGAATTAAAAATCGTATTTGAGAAAAAAAAGTTAATTAACACAAATTTTGGAAACGCTTGTGAATACGTCACGATTAAAGAGCGTCAATCGACATTGACGCTCTCTTTCGTGGGAAATATTTCGGGACATGATATACTTTACAAAAATGGACGTTTTTTGATAAATAAAGTTTTTCTCAGTTTCAATAAAAATGCAGTTAACGGTTCTTTTGTCTTGGACTACAGACGTCTGTTAACTTCTTTTCAGTAAAAATTTTGAAAAAAAATCTGAAAATTTATCGACAATTACAGTTAACTGTAAATATTTTTGCAAAATTTACACTCAAACGAAATTGGCAGACATTCTTTATCGTTTTCTGCTGTATTTTCCAAATTTCAAGAAAGACATTTTGCAAAATCAAAAAATTATCTTACACGAACTTTTACAGGTATTTGGTGACGTGATCTGGTTGATCCATGGCCGCAAGAAGCAGACTTTTTCTCAGTTTTATAATATATAGTAAAAATAAATCCTAAAATTGGCAATATCTAACATAATATAATATTTTGTCTTGAAGTTAGCTACCCCACACCCAGAAAAAAATGTTATTTGAATTTAAGAAATCGTATCTTTAAAATTATTTCTTCAATTCGAAGTAAAAACACCTTTAGAACAAATATAAATTTATTCGATTTTAAGAAATCACGTTTTTAGTCTTTTTTAAATGAAAGACATTTATATATAATAATATAATATATAATTTTTTTCAATATTTAAAGAATTTGAAAATCTTTCTGTGGAAAAAATGACGCTTTCGACTGCGCTGGGATTCGAGCCCAGGTCTTTCGATTGCCGGAATTTTTTTCTTTATTCAAATACAGTACTGGTAAAATATTTAAAAGTAATTTATTTAATTTTACTACCTTAAACGAAGAAAATTTTTTTTCAATTCAAAAAATTATTTCTATGAATCGCATTACGTATGTACTATGGGACTGCGCATACATTCATTTCTTTAATTCAATGAAAAAAATATCAAGAGATTTCTATACATTAAAGATACTTTTCTTTGACCGTATAGCAACGCACAAATTTGTTTGATTCAAAGACATTTGTTTTTAATTAAAGAAACTTTTTTCTGGATACATGTACATTTAAATTAGGATACTCAGTATATTCAATAGATAATTATATACATTACATTAAATTATAACATTTCAGAATTTTCACTTAAACGTATGTGTAAGTACACTATCAAGAAAGTTTGTGATTTTACAATTACCAAAATGTAATGTAAAATTAGAATCGAGGTGTATTGTGAAGTAAAATCACAGTACTTGTAATTTTTTCAAATTACAATACAAGTTGTACAATACAATTATTGTACATTTTAGTAATAAAAATCCATTCCCAGATGGAAAAGTCGGATTCATGCCAATATTTACAAACGGCACAGTACCGCGCCAGTTGTAAACAAGGTGCAATGCCTGTACTGGGCAATTGGTACCGATTCGAGGGTTGGCGCGATACTGGCATAGTACAGCCCCAGTCCTGAGACCAAGTGTCGGTTAACAATCGACTTCGGAGTAATGCCAGTACTGAACCAGTACCGATTTCAGTGCTGGAATGGTACCGATGTCCAGTACCGCGGCAGCACCGATGGACAACTTCCAGCCAAGTTATCTTTTGGAGTCGCGCCAGTGGTAAGCCGTGCTTAAGCCAGCACAATGCCAGTGCCGTGCCAGTACTGCAAATCCTTTTGCGGTTCTGGCGCGGTACCAAGCTGGTTGTAAATTTCCACCTGGGTTTATGATATTGTGGAATAAAATCAGAAATCTTTAACAATGTGCTTGGTTAGATATCAAACAGGTATTAAATAAAATTTCATTTATTCATATATCTCTGCTTAGTCTTTGGTAAATTGTTCTTGAACTGCAAGTTTTAAAATTTGTACGCTTTCAATGTTTATATTTTGTCGAATAACATATACTAAAATTTAAATATCTTGAGAACTGAGAACTTCAAAGACACTAAGCTTTATTCCTTCTAAAGCTGTGCTAACGACGTCCACTAAACCCAAACCCACATCGCGTGCTTCTTTCAACCGATGCCAAAGAGGATCGTACATATAGTCAAGTGTTTCCGTGCTGGTCCCAACCCACGGTCGGTAATTCGCGTGATTCTCGATGGATCCTAACGCAGCTAGATCCTTTTCTAGAAGGTGTGTTTCGAGGAGAGCGAAGATAAGGCGCCCGCGGTGGTAAGAAGGCCAATCCTGAAATCCGGGACACGCGAGCCTTGCGGGAAATTCCTGGCTACCCTGGCAACTCCTTGTTTCTTGGTACCGGGGCACGTAGCCTAGGGCTAAAGGGGGATTCTCTTATTTTCGTTTCTTTATGTTTTTCGTCTTCCATATACATATTGTATTGAAATTCACCGACAGCAGAAAAGGTACACATGAAAAATATATCACCTGTCAAAAATACACGGAGAAAAATGGATATTCAGGATCAATATCTATATATTCATGTATGTGATAAGTATCTTACATATTCGGTTTTAATATCTAAATATTCAGCTATAATATCTAAGATATTCATATTTACCTATTTCGATATTTTAGATAGTAAAGCTGAATGTTTAGATATTAGAACTGAATATATAAAATGTTTGTCACATAGTTAAATATCCATTTTTCCCCGTTTATAAATGATTTTTATATTTTTTTTATATTTTGAGGGTTCGAACAGTTTCGAATTCTTGAAATTTTGAATTATACTAAATTATACACGGAGAAAAATGGATATTCAACTATGTGATATCTTCGATATTATAGCTGAATATTTAGATATTAAAACCGAATATGTAAGATGCTTATCACATACATGAATATCTAGATATTGATCCTGAATATCCATTTTTCTCCGTTTATTTTTGACATTTGATATATTTTTCATGTGTATCTTTTCTATAACTTTTTTAAATAAACGATTATTTCAAATTATTCAGTTGAGTTCGAAATTTTTGCCACTGCCTGTTAGAGCAGTCGACTGGCAATCCAAAGACCTGGGCTCGAATCCCAGCGCAGTCGAAAGCGTCTTTTTTTCCACAGAAAGATTTTCAAATTCTTAAAAATTCAATTATTCTTTTTTCTTTCCTCCTTTTTTGTTGCTCCAAATTTGGTCGTACTTTTATATTATGAGGGTTCGAACACTTTCGAATTCTTAAAATTTTGAATCATACTGAAAGGTATTTCGAAATCGATTTTCTATAATAAGAGACTAAAATCAAAAAGAAAAAAACATACAACACATTTTTGGTCATAAATGACCCGCAAAGAAATGTCGTTGCCCAGACATGGAATTCCTTCTTCGAAATGAAACGCTGCGCCTGATCCTCTTAAACCGGGCCCAGGTCAGGTACGACGTTTCATTTCTAACTAGGGCCAGATTAGGGGATTTCTGCATGGGAATATCTTGTACTTCTCAAATTCGCTATTGCTGTCCTTCTAAAAAGAAACCAATTCTCAAAAGGTGCAAAAAAAGGAAATATAAAAGAATGAATAATCAAACGTTGTAGAAGAGAGGTTTACTGTTCCTCGATTCGTCTCGTCACGAATAGAAGCGTCTACTAGGTGCCATGGAGAAGCCAACAACTTCTCTAGAGATCTCGCGTGGAAGCAAAGGTAAAAGAAGAACGCACAGGTTAGACACTGGCGCCGCGTGCGGCAGTCTTCAAAGAGATCCTCCACACGCCCATCTGTCTCCGCTCCGCCCCCATACCCGCACACCATATACATCATGTATACGAGGATGGTCCTGTACCCATCGACCACCAGGACCAAGTCTGACATCACGTCAGACCATGTCACATCACACCACCCAGCGTATCTGAGGGTGCAAGTCCACGTGACATGGATGACAAGTGCCAACTGCTTTTGACAATCTTCTCTTCGAATGAACTCAAGCAGGTGTAAAAAAAGTACCTTTTAGGAGAGAAATATTTTAATACCCAAGAGAGGAATGCAAAATACCTTGAGTTCGAGTCGAACCAAGCCCTCGAGCACTTGAACACCTTTTAGAACAACAATTTTTTCATGTATATGCATTTTGTGTATTCTTATGCAGAAAATTGTCGCTATTTTGAAATAACATTTTGAAAGTTATTTTTTAACGGGGAGACTATTTTATAAATTTTTTTATTGTGATTTTGAAATACTTATTCTATTGGAATAATTAATTTTATCTAGAAAGATATTAAAATTGTATACGGAATTTTGGATTTTTAGAGATATTTGAAAGTTTTTCAGTTTTTGGGAAAGCTAGTATGAGTTTAGTAATGTGATATTTATTTTTTTCGCTGATGATTAAAATTAAAAAATTGGAATATTTTTTCTAGATTTCAAGGCGAAATTATAAAAAGCGTAAGTTCAAAGCAAACTATACCCGTGTAGAAATTGAAATCAGGGCAATAGCAGGCCCTCACTGAGAAAACAGTTTTGTCAAATCAACAAAAATATTTTGTTAGTATTTAGCTAACGAAATTCTTTTGTTGTGCCAACAAAAAATTTTGCTATATCAATCAAATTTTGTTACTCAAACAAAATGTTTTGTTGTGACAACAAAATATTTTGTCAGGACAACAAAAAAAGTTTTGTTGGATAAATTTTTTTCTCAGTGCTGATAATTGCCTTATATTATTTACGGCCCGGATAAGGAAATCCTATCAGGCCCTGATGGTGTTTCGTCACGCTCAGCATGAAAAGGGCCGTATGTGACCAACCTTATTAGATGGTCCGTATCATGTAATCTTTCCTGTGCCTTAGAAATAAATATGGTTTTCAAGCGGCAAAGTTAATATTTTCGTTTGAATAAATGGAATAAAACAAAATAAAGAAAAAGGGGTAGGGGTTTGTTGCTGTAAAGAGGGGAGAGGTTTCAGTAGAAACATGGACACAAATATTATTACATAATAATACGTTGTTTATGTTCAGATATTTAAGTACACAATGATACATTATTTGTAATCGCACGTTTGACTTAAAAATTTCATATTCGCTTTTGGGATTCGAACCCTCTAACCTACCTATATTATCTACATAACTTAATGCATTCCTAGCGCCTAAAGCCTCGGTTATTCTCGCTTACCATATTCCGAAAAAAATCCCACAAAATCAGTATAATTAGCTATTTTAAAAGCATATTTAGAAAAATCTTGTTATTTTTACGAATCTAGGTAGGTTTGAAAAGGTTATGACAGAGTCAAACAGAAGCGAAAATCAAAACAAACGACAGCAGCAAACAGTAGATCCTGATCACCAACAGAGTCGACATTATCCGTATCCTGTCAGGGCCGTACGGATACCGTAAATACGGTATACTTTTTTTTTGATCAGGCAGCCTGCCCCGGACCTGGTCCGAGCCTTTTTTTAAATAAGACAAAATAAAGCAATTTTCACATGAGTAGAATATGTTACCCAGGTGGAAATTTACTACTGGCGCGGTACCACTATAGTACTGTCTTCGGATTCCCGGTATTGGCAGGGTACTGGTGCAATATTGGCATAATAATTGGCTAGACCCATGATAATAACTGAGCTGGGAGTTGGCAGCCAGTACTGGTCTGGTACTTTAAAGCAATACGGGTCCAATGCTATCAGTCGGTACTGGCTAGTTCCCTAATTATAACTTGACTGGGAGTTGGCAGTCGGTACTGGGCTGGTACTTTAAAGTAGTACTGGTCAAGTACTAGCAGCCGATACTGACTGTATTTTATCTGGTGACATTTTGTAATTGCAAAAGTATTCTAGCTTCTAGTATAACTATATTAGAAGCCAGATTGGTCGTTAAGTTTTACAATACTATTTAAAAGTAAATTTATACAAATTAAATCAAAAACATTTCATTGAAATTTTATATTTTGTACTGAAAAATATAGTTTTTTTTGCATTACAACTGAGAAATGTATGGAACACTCAACGAAAAATAATTATGAATGTATTTATAAAAATAGCTTTTGAATCGATATGTTAAAAATAGATAGGTAAAAGGTTGTGAAAATATTACGTCCACAATTTGCCAGTAATGATAATTAGTACTGCGGCATTTGTAAACCTATTGAATGCCAACTGTTGACGAGACTTCTAAGTCGGTTGATATCCCGTATTTGGATGCTGTATACAGCTGGCACTCAACCAGTACTGTGCCCAAGGTTAACATACCTACTTTGTCGATATTGTGCCAGTAATAGTAATCAGTACTGCGCCCGTAGTAAACCAGTAGAGTGCCAACTGTCAATGATATCCCTACTTTGGAGTTTCTCTAGTACCGCGCCAGTAATATTCTAATGTTTGGCATAGTATTGACAGACAGCACTGTCATTACTCCTCGGGTACAACTGGCACAATACTGCGCCGGTTGTAAAAACTGTCTGGCCTCCGACTTTTCCACCCGGGTGATGGGCTTCAACTTTAGGTGAATCCCCTTCATTTAAAACTTGTACTTTATTTAGTCCAAAGAGTTTGAAATTATAAACCTTCTGAAGGGAAAAAAATAGATGTTTAGTTATAGCCAGTTTTTCACACTACAAGAAATATATGAGAGTTTTCTGAAAATTTATTTCAAGATTATTTATCACGTAACCAGTACTAAATTATAGATAAGCTCTAAATACTAACCAATAATTGTCAACATTAAAAAAAAAATGACGAAATCAAGTAGTCCTCATTCGCTTTTACTTGACGCTATACACTTTTTACTCCTGGTAAAGTTTTATTATTATTCGAATTAAAATGAAGCCTCGTTCAATAGACTTTGGCAAAAACTCTGTGGATGGGAATCTTGACTGGGGAATAATTAATTGTTTTTTAAGTGGCTAATTACCGTGGTAGATCGCAATTTGAGAGTGGCGTGATTCTCAACGCCTGGGTGAATGAAAAAGAGGAAAGAAAATTTTGCAAGATCATCGTAGCTACCGCGTGACCCATCAACCTATCGCGTCATCCTGTGAAGATGAGTATTTTGGAAAGAACGTGCTGCAGGTTGGAGAGTTACAGTTTGCCAGGCTTGCTCCTTAACGCTTACAGCTCACTTAACGAAGCGAGGTTACCGGTGTTTAGTCAGTTGACTAATGAAGCCGCGCGTCCGGGCTCGGTAGATTAGTCGAGTTCCATTTAAACTGCCGAGAGGATGGGGTCAAACAGTTAGAACCGCGTAAGATGAATGCCGAAGAGAACGGTATACTTCGAAAGAGTGGATGGCGCCAGAGCAGTTTCCTCCTTCGTTTCTTTCATCCTTTAAATTAATGATCTCTGAATCTAGCAAGTCCACGTTTTGTATTTCGACACGTTCGATAAATTATTATCCATGACGCCTCTCGTACGGATGCGACGATTATTACACTCTACGAGACTTCAATTTTATTACGTAACTTTAAAAATTAATTTTCTTTCTACTTATTTCAAAAGAAAATATTCGAAATGCTGGTGTGATAATTATTAGGGCTGGATATACCATATAGGCGAAATAGGCAATCGCCTAGGACGGCAAAGTCGGGGTGAAATTTTCATTTTTATAATGAGAAACCAATAGAAAAAATATAAAATATCCATCTCTTATTTTAAATTTACAGTAAAAAATCAAAGCGCTGCATATCCTAAGTGAAAATTTACTACTGGCGCGGTACCATGCCAGTACCGCCGTTGGATTTCTAGTACTGGCCCAGTACTGGCTAGACCCCTAATGATAACTCGGCTGGGAGTTGGCAGTCAGTACAGGGCTGGTACTTAAAAGCAGTACTGGTCCAATACTATCAGCCGGTACTGGTAATAGTAACCAGTACTGCGCCAGTAGAGTGCAAACTGTCAATGATAACCCTACTTCAGAGTTTCACCAGTACTGCCAAATTAGTAGGATGCCAGTACTATACCAATGTTTGGCACAGTATTGACAGGCAGAACTGGCGTTACTCCTCGGTTGCAACTGGCATAGTACTGCTCCAGTTGTAAATACTGTCTGGCCTCCGACTTTTCCACCTGGGATAGTGACCAATTAAGGTAGTTCGGTAGTGGGAAGGGGGGTTGTTAAGTGCCCTTTTTTATTTCATATATCGATAGATTAGACTCCTCCAGATCGAAAAATCCTCTGCTATTTTGGGCCTTACCGTATTAAATTTTGAATTATCGCGTCTCGAAATATAGAATTTGCAAAAAATTTTCTGGTGGCGGCGTTGCGGAATACTATGGACCTGTTGGGAAATTTCTTAAAAATATTAATTTTTCTTTGAAAATCGTATGTCTTACCGTATACCTCGGAAAGTTATTTCGAAATAAACACCAGAAAACAAGAATAAAAAGGAAGTTGAATCCATGTTTCCGCTCAGTTGACGATAACACTATAGTTGTCATCTCGTCGGGTGAGTCCGCAATTGGATCCCGAGTAATTGGCGCAGCGCGATGATTGCCGAAGTTCACCGAAAGAAATACTCCGAGAGTCAAATAAAGATTGTAAATTAGTGGAAAACATTTTTTTTTCAATCGTTATAGTTATTAATAGTAAATTATAGCGGAAAAAAATTTTCCGCACAATGTTCAGAATTTTGCAACGCGCATGAAATATTTTCGTAAAATTGTTATAGTTGCTCATTTGATCGCTACCGGGCTACTTTAAGGGGTTATACTACCCAGGCATACTGATAAATGAACCTATTTTTTGGGAATTTTTTGTCTTGAAAACTGGTCAATGAATTAAAATGATATTTTGAGACTTTATTAAACATGTATTAAGGTATACAAAAAAAATTTTTATTCCAATTTACGATACAAAATGGCGTCGTGGTACTTGGTAACTTGAACATGTGTTTTTGCCGAAAAGGAAACACAGCAATCTCAGAACACCACCTATAGCAAAAAAAATATTTTAACATTATTCTGCATTAGTTATTTTAGAAAAGTATCCACGATTATAAATTTTTTCTTTAAATTCGCAAATTGGGACCAGTTAAAATTTTTTTTCATTTTTTGGCTAAAAATCGACTTTGAATTGTTTATAAAAAATGTAATTATGTAAATATCTTAAAAATCTTGTGTATTTCCCTAGATAATCTATCTAAGAAGTTACAGATAAAATTTCAAGTGAATCCGACAAAAATTGTGCGAGTTACGATGTACGCCAATTTGAAAAACATTGTTTCGAGAAAAACCCGTTTAAAATTTCAAAACGCATTTACTATATGAAATATTCAAAATTTCGACTTGCTAATTTTTTTATCTTTACTCTGCTATCCCAGCACCATATAACTGCCCTTTCAAGCATGAGTTTTGCTCTTTTGCTTTTTTTCTAAGCTACGTAAGGTCTTTCCAAGCGCTTTTTCGATGTTTCGATGCTGAGTGGTTTGCGGCTTTAACTCGACGTTGAGTGACTTTCGAATGGAAAAATTGTTTAATTCTGAATTGATCTTCATTTGAACTATGCTCATGACATCTAAAAGTCCTTGAAAACCGTCATTGTATGTAATAACATCGATGTTAGTTGCAATATCAACCACGCTTTTGTATTTAAGCCAATAAAAAAATGAAAAAAAAGGTAATAAGACAATTCTATGAGAATAGAAAATTGTGTTCATTTAACTGGAAACATTGATTTTTATTGATTTCATCGCGAAAATATAACTCCAGATTGCTTAATATAGAGATAGATTAATCTATCTTCAGATTAAAGGGGCGCAAATATTTATTCTTCCTAGGGCGCCAAATTTTCTTAAGCCGGCCTGATGATTATAATACTCTGACTGTAATCCCACATATTTAACTTTGCACTATTTGCTCCAAAAAAATGTTCTCATGCTGTGAAATAATTAAAACGTATAAACATTGTTAGGTAAAAAAAATTCTCTAAATCTGAATCAGATATAAGTATTGCACTATTTTAATAAATGTATATACGCTGATGAATCAGTAAAATTTCACATTTCTAGATGAATGAGATTTTTTATGAAAGTTCTAGAATAAGAACAATACTCAGGTCCAGATGATCCTGTTGACCTTGGTGATATTAGGGATTATACCTGCTCCTTTTTGCCGAGGATATCCGGTTCTCCTCTTCTCGCTATTCAATGATTAGACAGCAACTAATGAATCATCTCGGGGCGCTAATTACTAAGAGCAGCAATATTAGCTGCCAAAATCAGATAAAACACACATAGATGACCTGTGACTCTTAATGATCAAAAGACAACCTGTGCCGCTTCCTGGCCGCGACCTTCCAGTCGACCTTCTCAACACTCCCCCGCTCATTTGGCTTCTTTTTGGTCGTGTCCTTTCTTTTCCTTCCTCTTCGAATAATCGCCTTTTGTTCTCTCCAGTTGTCCTTCTTATTTCTCTTCAGAGTTTGGACTCCCTTGAAGTAATTTTCATTCTTTGAAGTAGATTTCGAATAAGCATTCTGATCGTTAAGACTGGCATTCAATCCGTAAAATTTCGAATTATCTTAAGGGGGTCTCCTTATCCAGAACCTTCAAAAAAGGCACTTTTTCCTAATTTTCTTTGAAGCAGAAAATAAAAATACTGGTAAAAGATTTTTCCCATATATTTAGGTACATATTTGAACTTGTTAGAAAAAATTTTCATTTGAAAACAAAAAAAAATCTCAGACTTATCGAAGATCCCGCGCAGCGTCTCACCACGGACAATTAATTTTGTGTGCATGATATTATCCAAAGTTTTCATCTGAAACACATATATATTTGTTTTTTTTTTTATTCAAAAGGGTCTTCCGTTTATAGTGAACCTAAAAAATTGTAAACAAATTTTTTTTATCGATCTTTTGAGTTACTTTCCAGAAAAATCAAAATTTTCACCGTTTTTTTTTTGTTTCAAATGCGTTATTTATAATGAAAATAAATACTGTATCATGAAAACTAAAGGTTCACAATATGCGCATTTTAATTACCTACAAATAAAAAAAAAGTTTATAAGAATAGCTCCAATGGTTCTTTTTTAATCGCGCACGCAATTTTGAAAAATGTGGTTTCGAGAAAACGCGCTATAAAATTTTCAGACCTATACCTTTCCATCGCTCCGCGCAAGCCACTGCTCGGAACTCTACCATCAAAACTATTCCGAAATGAACTGTAGAATTTTGTGACAATATTATCTGATAATAGTACTATCGATTAAAACAAAAACAAAAAATCGATTTTTTGAAGGTTCTGGATAAGGAGACCCCCTTAAATAATTTTCTAGGCATTGATCATATAAAGGTTAATTAGGATCTGCGAATAGAGATAAACGTATATGTGTGGAATAAAATGAGGGAATTAGAAACTGTTTTATTATAGTATAATATTCCACGGAGACAAGATCGAATTTCATCTCACGGGAAAAAAGAAACTGCCAAAACGAAGGGTGTATGGCAAGAGAAGAGCTGAAAAAGGGAAGAGAGGGTTAATCTCACTTTCTCGAACTATGACCAGGAGGGTCCTCATCCCCTCGTTGCAGCATAATTGGCCCCTACGTGGTTTCTAGTTTGGTGCCAGAGGGATGTCTAGGACTCGGCAGACGGACAAATCCAGTTTTGGACGGCATTTATGCTGGCAAAAACCCCGAGGCATCGTTTACTGCTGATCTAATAAAAGTCTGTTGTTTCTCGGACGTTGTAAACATGCACGAGATCTGAGCCTTTTTTTGTTTAAAACAAAACGCAAACAGAACTCCTTTCTACCTTAATGCAACTCTTCACCACTGTAGATTATAAAAATGTTTAGAAACTTTTATGTATAGTGTTCTTTATGTTATAGTGTATAGAATAAATAAAAAAGTTTGTGCTAATCAAAGTATTCCCTTGCTTTATATAATTTTGTGCACATATTTAATATATATACACTCAGAAAAAAGATTTGATTGAATCAAAGAAAATGATTTTTTTGAACGACTTTCTTTGATTTAAAGAAATGATTTGTTTAAGGGGGTCTTCTACCTTGTTGGTTCAAAAAAATCGATTTTTTTTTTGCATTTTTGTGGCCTAGAAGGTGCTAGAAATATAATCCTAAAAGGGTATAACCGAAATCTTATTATTTCGGGGTTTCCAGAGCCGTCAAATATAGCTCCGCTCCACTACGCGATTCATGCATGAATATCTTTAAATGCGATTTCCCAAAAGTTGCGTTTTTGCAACTGGTTGACATGATATCTCGAAAAGTAATTGATTGATTAATTGAAGTTATGTATCAAAATTTGTGAAAAACATGTGCATATCGTCTGGCAGATGCTTTTTAGATTTCTTTTATTTAAACAATTTTTACAGATGTTTTTAACCTTGAAAACATGAAAAAAAAATTTATTTTTTTTAAAGTTCTGCGAAATTTTCAAATTTTGAAAATCCCATTTGTCAAACGATAGCCAAGGTGATAAAAAAACTAAATCATTTTAATTTTTTTGTTTCAGACGATTTTTATGAGCTGAATCGTGTCAACCATTTGTGTATGCATTTTTTGCAAGGGACACTTCAAGGTCAAGTCACGGTCAAATCGAAGACGGCAAATTTTCAGTAAAATTAGTGTTAAATGTATTTAAATGAACAAGTTGAATGCAACAAACCGCATCTCGATTGCGTTTTTAGTTTTCCTTTAACTAATATAAAAAAACAGTGTCAAAAATGAAGCCACAAGGTAGAAGACCCCCTTAAATGAAATAAAATTTGTTTGATTCAAACAAAATGTCTTTGAACCAAATAAATATTTGTTTGAATCAAATTAATTTTTCTTCAAAACAAAGAAATTAATGCATTGATATATGGTCAAAGATATAATTTGTTTGATTTAAGGCAGAAATTTATTTGATTTGAACAAATATTTATTTGGTCCAAAGATATTTTGTTTGAATCAGACAAATTTTGTTTTCAAATATTTTTTCTGAGTGTATCAAGTTCTTACTAATATTCATTAAATAGTATTTTATTTTCGGTTTTATAAATTAAAGTAATCAATCATGAATGCTAGTTAATATGTTGAGTTTTTTATTGCAGCGTTTTCATTATTTTCTTGACAATTGTTCATTCGGCCATTCACAAATTACAGAAGATGAAGTTTTGAGCCCACATATCCTCCTTGCTCCTCCCATTAAAAAAAAAGCGTGAGGAATTTAAAGAAACGGTATTTGAAAAATTAATAATTTTTACTATCTCTAAACATTTACATTCTAGACTCTACAAAATTTGTATTTTATATATCTTCACAAATATTTCTAATTTTTTAGGACGTTATTTTTAAAATTTTGTCATCTCTTATTTCACTTTACAAATTTTTTTAATCAGTCTTATTTTTAATTTCATTAGACGTCATTCAAAAGGTTTAAATACCACTTTTGTGTCCAAAAGATAAATTATTAAAAATCTTGGTAGATAAGATATAAAACATGGTAAAAGTCTTTATTTTAGTGCCTCGTAATGTATTTCGAAGTAAAAATTAGATTTTTTGATCTCAAGTCAGAAGAAAATAACATTGAATACCCGAAAAATGGCTTTAAAGCATGTCCATATATACTGAATGCATATTTTAGAGTATAAAGCTATAGGATCAATTTTTGTATTGTTTTCCATCGACGTAACATCAATCGACGTAACTAAACTTCCTGGCTTGTCAGAAAACAAAAACAAAAAATAGCACCCTCTCGAAAAAGTTATGTCACAAAGTAATTCAAGGATAGAGTTTTGGATCAATAATTTTGTTTTTTTTTAGTTCAGAATATATTGAGACCGGCAATCGAATGACCTGGGCTCGAATCCCAGCGCAGTAAAAAGCGTCATTTTTTCCACAGAAAGATTTTCAAATTCTTTAAATAAATATTATAATTTTAGTAACAATAAATGCAAAAAAATAATTTATTCATTAAAATTTTATTCCATTCTCTTCACCTTTTTAGGATTAAATTTGAATTGCAGGAAATTGAATAATGCGTGAAGTTAAAAAGTTACACATAAGCCCTCTGTTAAGAATCAATGTATGGCATATGTATGATTATATCCATTTATATAAATTTATGTTCTGAAAAATATTTTATGTTTTCAAATATCTATATGAATCTTACTTTGTATGTTATAACATAGCTGGTGGTCTGTTTATCATTTGTTTATGTGAGTCTCTCGAATTATATTTATAATCTCGCTTCTAATGTTTCAGACTAACTGATTAGTTATAGTAAATATATACTTTTAATGTCTCCTGTTCGCGGTAGTACCGCACAAAGGAGTGCCGAAAGAAATATCAAAGTTTTGTTTCATCCATCCCCACTTGATTTAGCTTTAGTAATCTCAATCTTGTAACCAGTTGACCACGATTCGTCGTCGAGAAACATTGTTCTTATATTCAATAAATTTATAATAATTCATGTTACTGGATTTATTTATGCGAAATAGTGACCCCAACGTTTAAAAAAGAAAGGGTAGTACCAAGATATTGGTACGCAAAAAACACCCTCCAAATAAGTTTGTAGTGTAAACACTTGAAAAAGTTATATTTTTGAAGGTAATGAACCTTATTTTCAACCATTCACATAATAGCTTCTAATTCACAAAATACCTGACAATGAATATTTTTCTTGGAATGACACGAAATGTATCAAAATTTTGTATCAAATGACCCCAAGATGAAGTGTTTTAGTCAATTATTAACACTAGAACTACCAGCATTTTTTTATATCTATTTAATTTATTTTATTTTCATTATCTATTTCATTTTATTTCATTGTATTATATTTCTCTATTTATTCATTCATATTCTGCTCTAAAAACCATACAACATTTTAATATAAAAACATTGTTTTAAATTTTTAATGAAATATACTGGTCTGGTAAATCTAGTGTTAACGAAGATATTGCGAAAAAAGTCAAGATTTCAAAGTTTTTGTGAATTTTAAACATCTCATGAAATAATAAAAATTTTCGAAAAATTATAAAAATTGATTATATGAAAAAAATACAAAACATCATTAAAAAAATAAAACAAAATTATTTTGAAAATTTATTTCACAAATCATTCCACAAATTTGAAGTTTTACAACTTTTTCATTCTGAGCTCAGATTTTGGCTGCTTACAAGAAAAAATAATTACAATTTACAATTTATTTTAAGAGTTCGTCAAAATTTAAAAAAGCTTTAAATTTTTGTTTTTTTGATAATATCTTCGTTAACAATAGACTAAAAATTTCACTTTGGGGTCATTAAATCCAGAATTTTGTTACCTTCCATGTTATTCTCAGAAAAAACTGCATTGTTAGGTATTTTATAAATTAGAAACTTTTATGTGGATGGTTAAAAACAAATGCCCGGTGACTTTTGCACAACAGTGTATTTCGAACTTTTGTTTTAATTATTAACTTTTTTAAAAGTTCCCAGTTTATCTTTTGTTTCATCAAGAATGAAAAACATCAACAAATATAAAAAGTAGAATTTGCGCAATTTATACGTAAACATCTTGAAAATGTTCATAAAAATGTACGAAGAAGCAGCCACAGTGAAGACAGTCTCAATCTCAGACTCAATTTGAATAATGTATATGGTAGAATACGAGAATTTCCTACTAAACATAGGTGATTGATATGAAGCGCACACCCAACGATTGCCTATCAAAGTGCAAATTATAAAAATCTATAATGTATACTTGGCATAGTGGCGTGACAACCGAAGGCTACCAGGCAGATGCACAGTAACAGGTTGACATCCTCGCTGCAGGCTATCATGTGAAACTCTGGGAAACACGCACGAGAAGCAATGTCGTGGTTGGATAGAGGACAGAAATGCATACATCATACGACAATGGTTCTTCATTGTTTCGTAGCTTGTCTACTTCGTGGAAGTGAACGAATAGGCCCTCGCCTGCTATATAGGTAAAATAGTAATAAATGGCACAGATACGAGGCGTTTCATCCTCGTAAGGGAGCCGACGACGAAGACGATGTCGTCGACGACAGTGATGACGACGTGGCGTGGTCACGCGAGAATCAGTATAGCTGACGGTTACTTTCTTTTATTATATTGGTTATGAAGCTCTACTTCTTTCTTTATGTTGAAAAAAATAAATCATATACTATATACATACATTTGAGTTTAAACGGATTTTTCTCAAAACAACGTTTTTTGATGCCTTGTTGATAAAATCTCCGAAACTAATGAATCGATCCTTATGAATTTTTTTTTTGCAATAGACGGTGAAAAGACGTAACGTATGATATGCGCTATAGCCATTAAGATGTTCAATCTAAAAGTGTTTGATTTTTTTTTTCAGACAATCCATCTCCGAGATTTCATGAACAGTGCACACCTATCTACTTTTTGAGGACCTATGATTCACCACCATTTTCATCTATAAAAAGTGTCTAAAATAAATTTTAAAAAATGTATTTATGCTTTCTAAGAGTGTATTTACTCAGCCTCAGAAGTTTCATATCAATATCTATAATATGAACCCCTAAAAGAAAATTCATGAAAACAGCCTTATTTTAGCGTCTAATGTGGGTAGACTCCTAAAATTATTTAATTGAGTTCGAAACGTCGATCGCCAATCAAAAGACCTGGGTTCGAATCCGAGCGCAGTCGAAAGTGTCTTTTTTCCACAGAAAGATTTCAAATTCTTCAAAACTTATATTAAATTTGAAATACTTTCATCTTTAAAATACAAACTTTTATTTCAGTTTTAATACACATGTGTATATATTTTAATATATTTTGATTGAAAAGTTATTAAATTTAATATGAAAGTATATTAATTTTTCATAATATATAAATAGTATATTATGTGCCTAGGCACACAATGAGGGTGATTGCGTGACGAGCGACAATGTTCGCAGGAGATCGAAGCCAAGGCGTAGTCGAGGCGTAGGTGAGGCATAGTCGAGGCGTAGCCAAGACGTAGCTGAGGCAAAGCCGAGACAAAGCCGAGACGAATCCGAGGCGCGATCAGTCCTGCGAGCATTGTCGCGAGTCTCGCAATGTCCCGAATTGTGTGCATTGGCACATATTCTATTTTATGTGACTGTGGTGCGGATACGAGTTTTTATGCATACATTGGAATTTAATCTAGTACTTATTGTAGTTGTTTGCTGCGCTAGTTGTACGAAGCGGGCGCAAATTGGCGACTAGTCCCGGCCATTTTGATTTTATCGGTCTTGTGTAGTAGTCAGTGCTAACGCTGTACGAAGAAGAAGTGAGAAGAAGAAGAATAAGAAACAGGTTGCGTTCCGCTGTACGAAGAAGAAGTGAGCAGAAGAAGAATAATAGATTGCGTTCCGCTGTAAGACTATAATGCACATGCGCAGTTCAATTTCTACATTGTATTCCTCTGTAACGGAATATACAACATTGCTTTACTCTCAGCTGTAACGGAAAAACGAGTTTCCGCGGCTGAGGCACATAAAATCTATTAATTTTAAGCTAGTTGATCCACAAAAATTAGACCTCAGGCAAAAATAGATAATTTTGCTTTCAAGAATAGCAATATTATTATTGAATGGCTATTTTGGAAGAGAAAAGATTAATTTCCATGAAAAAAATTTGAAATACAGAAAAATAATTTTATTAATAAATTTTATTTCGCCCCAACTTTTTTTCTTATTGCTTCTTACCAAATTTTAAAAAATTATACGATTTTAATAAATTTCAAATCACTTTTTCAAGAAAAAGATCCCCTACTCTCTAAATATGAATCAGTCAAAATCTACTGATTATCAGTAAAAAATTAACTGATTTAACAGTGAAAATATTTTTTCCACTGATTTAATTAGTGATAATCAACTGATTTAACGGCGAAATATATTTTTTAACTGGTGAATCAGTGAAAAGGCAAAACACTGATTCAATCAGTAAAAATTTGACTGATTCAGATTTAGAGAGTACAACTTAACCACTTCCAATTTTCGCAAATGAATAAATTATTATCAAATGCAGCAATTTGTTTATAAAAATTTCGTTTAGGAAAATGTTTTTTTAATGGTTTCAGCCATTAAAGAATTTATTTTTAAAAATCAGAAACGGTGAAGTTGTAGGAAATCTTATAAAAGATGCTGGTTTGCGATAAATGAGGGTCAAATATAAAGAAGAAAACTCTTCATAATGTCAAAATTGTTGCGACGTTTCGTTGGCTATGAGTTTGCCAACCTCATCAGGCTTTATTGAATTAAAAAAACACCAAATAGTAAAATTGTCACACACAAGAAAAATTAAATTAACTTAATATCAAAAACATACACAAAATTATTAAATTTTACCTTTATAAAAGAAGGTTAACTCATGATGAGTAATGTCGAGAATATAAAATTATAATAAAAGTCATGATTTTACTAATAAAATGACGTGATGTCATGGAGTCGACGACACTTTGTCAATTAAATTATTAGATTCAAACAGTTAACTTTAAATATTGAATTTATATTTATATTTGAAATGTAAATAGACATCAGCTGGAAAGCTATCATGAATTTAATCTATTAAGTAATGAAAAATAAATTCTATACAAAGTAAATATGTCTTCTTTTTTATTTATACTAAATTTATTTAATTTTATATGGATCATCTCTGATGTTAATCTTTTCCGATAGTCAGAGACATAATCAACAATCCTGGTATTTTCCCAGTCAAATTCATGGTTGAATTCCAATTGATGTTCACAGACTACACGCAGAAAAAAGATCAGTAAAATTTACAGGAAGTTCGGTACTTATTTGGACAACATGACTTTTTAGTAAATTTTACAAGAAGTTGAGTTCAATCAACAGATTTTCTGTACAATTCACTTAGCGTACAGTACAATCAACTTAACTCGGATTTTTTCGTATTCAGTAGATTTTACTAGACGCTGAGTGAAACGTACAGAAAATCTGTTAATTAAACTCAACTTCTGGTAAAACTTACTGAAAAGTCATGTTGTCCAAATAAGTACCGAACTTCCTGTAAATTTTACTGATCTTTTCTCTGCGTGTACGGATTCAATATTTTTTTTATTTTTGTGTTCATTAATACGAACTCTTAATGCTCTCTTAGATTCACCAATATAAGTCGCAGGGCAATTTTTACAATTAAATTTGTACACAATATTAGTTTGTTCCCATTTGTTTGTGGAGTCTTTACCTAATTTTATTATTGATTTCAAAGTTTTGTTAACGACTGGGATAGTCATTTTATCAGTAAAATCATGACTTTTATTATAATTTTATATTCTCGACATTACTCATCATGAGTTAACCTTCTTCTATAAAGGTAAAATATAATAATTTTGTGTATGTTTTTGATATTAAGTTAATTTAATTTTTATTTTTCTTGTGTGTGACAATTTTACTATTTGGTGTTTTTTTAATTTAATAAAGCCTGATGAGGTTGGCAAACCCATAGCCAACGAAACGTCGCAACAATTTTGACATTATGAAGAGTTTTCTTCTTTATATTTGACCCTTATTGATCTCAAACCAGCATCTTTTATAACATTAATATGAAGGGTGACACTACCATTTCTTCACTTGTAGGAAATCTTTTCTTTGAAAAAATGATTCATGATTTATTAGAATCGGATAATTTTTTAAAATTTGGTAAGAAGCGATAAGAAAAAAAGTTGGGACAAAAATAAAATTTATTAATAAAATTATTTTTCTGTATTTTAAATTTTTTTCATGGAAATTAATCTTTTCTCTTTCAGAATAGCCCTTCAATAATAATATTGCTATTCTTGAAAGCAAAATTATCGATTTTTGCCTGAGGTCTAATTTTCATGAATGAAAACTACCTTAAGTCACCTTAAATTATTTAATTGTGTTGGAAACGTCGACCGGCAATCGAAAGACCTGGGCTCGAATCCCAGCGCATTTGAAAGCGTCTTTTTTTCCACAGAAAGATTTTCAAATTCTTTAAATATCTATCAAAATTGATAATATTTTTAACAGTGAAGGTTTTTTGAGTTTATTATTATTAAAAATCAGTAATGTGTGATCAAATATAAAATTTAAATTGTATCTCTTCAAATAAAAACGATTTACCTTATCAATTAGAAGAAAAATAATAATTTTGTGTTCTACCATACATGAAGAAAATGACAGTAAATTCTGAAGTGTCTCCGAGCATAAAAATGTTTGATGCTCTGAAGATTAAAACGAGTAGTCACCTACAGGAAGTTAATGTCAAAAAGTAATGGATGAAGAAGATAGTTTTGTTTTAGGGTCAGCGCTAGGGAAAATGTAATTACATCCATTACATACCCTAGTTCTGAGTCGAATCGAGGAAATCGAAAACGACCAAGTGTCACTCGTTGGATTGGGTCAGCTTTGTCCCCTATAATTACACGTTCGCTCTCACTCCCTCATTCTCCAGATCTCTTACCTTCTACGGTGGTTCGCCCTGTTTGGTGAAATTCAGAAAAAAGGAAAACTCACGTTGTAAGTGCTCACTGCGGATGGCAAAAACAAAAGAAAGATACCGTGGCGGTACTCGTCAAAAGTGACATCTTGGGGGCGGAAGGATGCGACTTGAGGGTGTGGCATGTCACCCCTTGAGAGGTCCTTCTTCGGATGAAAGACAGCAAACACCGGCGGATGTTGACGCTCTGCATGATTGGATAGCTTCTAATATGGAAAACCTGTTATAATTTTCCCTTTCTTACATTGTTCTCGTCAAAGTTCCTTTCTCTAGAGCATTCACTTGTGAGTGGCTAATTGAACTTTAAATAATTATACAAAAAACATTGCTCTTTTAGCTACGCTCGAACTCCTGATGGAGAGTGGGGAAATTAAGATGGTCAGACAATGTGGTAACAATAGGAGAACGGAAGCACTTAATGATGTAAAAGAGAGATGCTCAAATACCGCGAATGTAATGAAAGAATAGGTAGCCGCAGGGAGCGTGATCTATGCAGGAGCGTAATCATTCCTTTTTTGATTCTGTAAATCAATCATCAGATTGCTACCTATCGTATTCATGTCAATTCTGTATCTCATTTTCACTCTTTTCTTCAGTTCTCAAAGGAACTCTTGCGTTTGTCTCTTTATCATTAATCAGTCTTCAATTTTACACGCAGTGCAGTAGTAAATTAAAAGACTCACATAATACAATCTTGCTTTATTGATGTTATGCCGACAAAATTATTATGACTGAGGGATCGGTAATATATTGCATCTATTTTTTGTATAATATCTCAACAATAGCTTCTTTCTTCTCAGAGAGAGCGATACAAATAAATGAGTGATCGAAATTTATTTGCTTAAAAATAGTTCAATATTCATATAATTTAACATTAATTCTTAGTTGATTATATTTTGTGGTATAATTTCTTTTTAATAATATCTAAACTTTAAAAGAACTTCAATTGGTTTAGTTTAAATTTTATACAACTACCGTGGCTGAATGAATCGTCAACCAAGAGAAAATTAATTTTCAATTAAAATAATGAATTTACAACAAAAATAAACGAATTGTCTATCCTTTTAGTGTGAAAGTAGTTTCCCGATTTTTATAATATCTTAGGAGGAGAACAATCCTCTCAAATGAAGAGAAATACTTTACCCACAATATTGTAGAGGAAAAATAATAAATAATATTCGATATATGTATAAATTGGCTTTAGGGTCCAGAAATAATGAAAACTCAGTTCTTACATTGTTTCAAACGTTTTGACTCAGGTTGGAGTCCTCATCAGTGAGAATTTATTTCTATAAAAAATACAAAGGAGGAATCTTAAAAATTGCTTGTGTGACGGATAAACATTGTGGTAAAAAAGTGTCATAAAAAAATTGCAGGTGTGAAAATATAAAATTGGACTAAATAACTAAATTTGTGATACAGTAAAACTGTAAAAAAACTGTACAAAAATTTTTTTCTGTAAAATTGCTAAAGAGAACATTAAAGAAACATTGTAATAAAATGATGTAAATGAATTATACATGTGAACCTATAAAATTGGTCTAAACTGAATGTAAATGAACTGTACAGAAAAAAAATTTTCTATAAAAATACAAAGGAAGAAACTTAAACAATTTTGAACGTGTGACCGATGAACATTATGTTAAAAATGATGTAAAAGAATTGCAAGTTTGAAATTATAAAATTGGTCTAAATAACTAAATTTGCTAAAAAGTAAAACTGTAAAAAGTTATTTTGAAAAAAAATACCAACAAGAGAGACTTAAAAGTAGCACGTGTGACAGATAACAACTTTGGTTAACCGATATAAATGAATTGTACAAGTGAAACTATAAAAATGGTGTAAACTAAATGTAAAAATTGTAAAAAAAATGTAAAATAACGTAAAAAAACCTGTACAGAAAAAAATTTCCTATAAAAAGACAAAAGAAGAAAATTGAACAATTTTGAACGTGTGACCGATGGACATTCTGTTAAAAAATGATGTAAAAGAATTGCAAGTTTGAAATTATAAAATTGGTCTAAATAACTAAATTAGCTAAAAAGTAAAACTGTAAAACCTTAATCTGAAAAAATTACCAATAAGAAAAAATTTTTTGTACAGTTTTGTTACAGTTTTACTGTATCGCAAATTTAGTTATTTAGTCCAATTTTATATTTTCACACCTGCAATTTTTTTATATCACTTTTTTACTACAATGTTTATCCGTCACACGAGCAATTTTTAAGATTCCTCCTTTGTATTTTTTATAGAAATAAATTCTCACTGATGAGGACTCCAACCTGAGTCAAAACGTTTTAAAGGATGTAAGAACTGAGATTTCATTATTTCTGGACCCAAAACCCAATTTATACATATATCGAATATTCATCAAAGGGTCGATACAAGTCCTATCTATAATTAATAATAAATAATAATGTAAGATAACTTTTTTTGTTTAGAAAGTATTTTTCTCAAAATTTAGAAAACGTAACAAAAGAAAGTAAAGCACGTCTCTTAATTTCTTTTTAGTAAAAATTTTGAAAAAAATTCAAAAATTTATCGACAATTAGAGTTAACTGTAAAATTTTCAATTAAGCGAAGTTGACAGACGTTCTCTATCATGTTATGCAGTATTTTACAAATTTTCAGCAAGATATTTTGTTAAATAAAAAAGTTATCTTACACGAACTTTTACAGGAATTTGGTCACGTGATCTCGTTGATCCATGGCCTTAAATCAACAATATCTTTGTTCTCAATGTAATTCTTTAACGAAATATTGATTTTTTGAACGAAAGAATACATTTTGGGATACTTAGGAAGAATTGAAGTGATTAGTTTTTTACTTTAATAGAAAATAGTGTATGATAACTTTATGTTGACCTAGAAGGGTGGCTACTAAAGTGGTGATTCTGCTAAATATAGGAAAAAAGGTTTTGGACGAGAACACGATAATGCGGTGTAGAACGCGGTCAAATACAATGTTTGCTGGCGACGCCCACCCATATTCGCCCTGGCTTTTACTGCCGGGCAGTAAAGTACGAAAATTATGATCGGAGCTTGTCACTGCTCGGGGCACTGCGAAACTCACCAAGCCCGGCCACCCGCCCTCCGTTAACCACTTACCAACATTTTACAATAAGAGAGGTGACCGTTGCTTCGAAGTAAAAAGAATATAAAAGTTAAAACGTAAAGAAAAAGGCAGAGGGGTGGCAGTTGAGAAAAGAGAAGAATCATGTGTTTAGACGGAATTCGAATGAAGAGAAAGTTTCAGCGCAAAACTAAACGTTACGTAATTACTTGCATGCGAAAAGCAATAAACTTTGTATTGCCTTATTCTGCAAAAAGTAGATGGACAAAATTATAGAAGTCAATGTTATTAAACTATAGCATTCTCGTTGCTTTCGACTAATAATATTTCGTTAAATTTATTTTAAAATTTTCCTAACATTTGCTACTATAAAATCGGCACCAGTAGTAAAAGTGTTACGCATTCGTAGTTGGACTGACTATTTATTTCAAATATATGCACAGAGCTATGGATCGATTTTTAAAACGCTTATGTTTATTATTTTCCAGGAATTTATAAAGATTTCCATGCTGTATATACATGGCTAGATGGCTCAGAGACTCATAACATGTTTTTATGATAAATGCTGTTTTGCTTAAAAATTAATTTACTGTCATTTAAAATTGAAATTATTTTTTATTTTTAAACTCAATGAAGAATATATTAGTATGATGTAATTTTTATGAAAATCTAAAAAGTACAAAAAAAGGAAGTTTCTAGGTTGACATATTTAAATATAAATGTAAATAAACAAGGTTTAAGTATTTCTTCTTTGTTGTATGATTTCCAAAATGATATGAAATATGCAGAATAGTGATTATCGACAAAAACAACATTTTTATAGTAAAAAAGTTTTTTTTAAGTTTGACAAAAACAAACTATTTATGGACTAACACGTTAAATTATTTCGCAAACTAAAAAAGAGACATATATATGGACTCTGGTTTTTGATTACAGTCACATAGTGATACAATAAAAAAAATATAATTTAAAAACTGAAATTTCGAAGCGAAAAAAATTAGTAAAGTTTGATTTTGCTCACTTGCAACTTTGCTCATTTTGGTTTCACTCCGCAAACTCAAATATTAATTTACTTTTATTATTGTAACTCTATGTGACTTCAATCAAAAATCTAAGTCTAATATATATATCTCTGTTTTAGTTAGCGAAATAATTTAACGAGTTCGGCTGGAAATGGCTTGCTTTGCTGAAACTTTGCTAATTTTGGTTTCGCTCCGCAATTTCATTTTTTAAATTATATTTTTTTTATTGTGGCACTATGTGACTGCATTCGAAAACCAAAGTCCATATGTATGTCTGTTTTTTAGTTTGCGAGATAATTTAACGTGTTAGTCTATAAATAGTTCGTTTTAGTCAAACTTAAAATTTTTTTTACCATAAAAAATGTTTTTGTCAAAAATCACTATTCTGCATATTTTTTATTGTTTTGGAGATCATACGACGAAAAAACAAAATTCGTCAGATGAGACCTCATAAACTTCAGCCTAATACATTTTTATACGAGATCTGAGTATAACTGTAAACAAAGATTGAGGGTCAATACAATTTGCCATATTTTCATTTTGTATATGATTCTCATATTTTTTGTATTAAAAATAATATACATGTATATTAAATTTAAAGAAAATTTCCCCAAATCGCATGTGGGTTGTTTTTTCGATTTATTAAGTAGATGCGGAAAAAACACTGGTATCTTTAGTTATTTTTGACAATACTGAGTTCATTGTGGTTCAGTAGCTGCCGATGTTTTGCAGATGAATAAAACTGTCATCCGAAGTTGATCTGAAAAAAAGTTTCTCGATACTCGATTTATGTGTGTGTAGTACAATATTCAAGACCAATATTCTTTTCACTGTAGCAAAAATATTTTATTCCACTCTATATCAATATATGTATATACATATCATTCAAAATACCACTGACTTAACATAAGATTTAACTCAATTTCTTATAATTTTATTCAAAAAAATGTTTCATGAATTTGTGAAAAGCTTCAGCAACTAAAATTTGTTTTGAATTAAAATCACTTTAGAGTCTTGATCTCACATTGAATTTAATTTTATAATTTAATTGAAAAACAGTCATTCTATTATACTTTTTTAGTACCGAAATAGTTCCAAACATGGTTTCAGCTCCAAGAATACGAAAAGAATTAAATTGTGAAAAATAAAGTGTTTGAAATTATTGGCCTTGGGAGGTCTCATTTACTCTAAGATCATGGTTATAATATACTTGCAGATAATAATCTGCAGTAATGTCCTTCCCTCGTTCCCCATTCTAATTGAATAGCATTTTATTTAGCACAGTTCCCTACACTCTAGATAGCCGCCATTTACCTCAATTACGTAATTCACAGTACACAACCAACCACGTATCTGCACACCATGGGTATTACATGGTGCCAGAAATAGTAGTGGTAGTGGTCAACTGATGACACGTGTTTGTGCTACCGCAATTAGACCTCGTCGTTACTTCGCGCAAAGATAAATCCTTTCGAGGTTTTTTTTACTGTTCTTATTCTCTCAAACAATAAATTGAAATTTACATCATATTTTCATTTCATAGGCATGCTGAATTTTGCATCTAGGTGCTTATTTATTTTTTAATTCGAACTCTCTACACCTGAATCAGTGAAAATATATCAACTGATGAATCAGTGCCCTGCTTTGATTTCACTGAGGAATCAGTGAACGCGCCACGTGAACATAACTTTTGAATTCGATTAAAACGATTAAAGTATAACGGTGGATTTTTAATTTTTACTTATACATAATATAATTATTCTTTTTTCACAGAAAAAATTCTTTTTAGTGTTGCTTAACCTAAAATAAACGAGTTTATTCATCGTTAAAATATATTTCTGGTTTTATTATTCCCACCTGAAGATTTCACTGATTCAATAAGTGAGTTCAATCTACTTCACTGATTCATCAGTCGAATTTCACTGATTCTCAGTGAAAGACTTATAGCTGCTGCCATCAGTGAATAGTCACTGCGAATTAGTGGCCGTTCACTGATTCAGGTTTAGAGAAAACCTTTATCAATATGTTCTTACATCATTGAAAACAATTTGCCCATATCTGTTTTGCTTCACAAAATAATGAATGTCTTGATTTAATTACGTTCATTAATTTTCCATGACATTTATTATCCACTAGTAAATTCTTTAAATGAGTTCATAAATGAAACTTCAGAGATGGTTAAAACTGGAAAAATGTTAAAGATGTTTTGTATTTTTTATTAACATTGTTAAAAACAATTTCAAATAATTTAGATGAAGGTTTATAAAATTATTGAAAATGAATGAACCATAAACCAAAAACAAATGAATTTTCAACTACAGTAAATGAAAAATGGTTGAATTTTAAGAAATTTCTAAGAGTGCCTTTTAATAGTAACTTTACCTGCCACTGAAAAATATTTTTAACATGAGAAAAAAATAGAATTGTTAATGATATCAGTTGCATCTCATACACTGATAGAAATGATTCGGGAGTTTTTGCCATTCGGTTGTAGGTCAGGAATTTATAATTGTACACGGAAAAAAATTCGACTAAGGGACCGAGAAAATCAAGAATTTAATAAACTTAATTAAAGAATCTATATGACTAGATTATTTAAAATTTTTAGTTACATTGTAATTTATAAATAAGAAAAATTACAATACGTTTGACGCTTGATTGAGTATAGTTTTTATACTTTAAAATTAATGAATTAAGATTCAAATGGAATGGGAATAAAAATTCTTATTGCAGTGACTTGTTCGTCTTGTATTATGAAAGTGAATATCGATCGCTGCTCTAGGTAAATCAAATTTACACTGAGAAACTCAAATTTACAATTTTTGCTAAACTACGTTTCAATTTAGGGAAAAACGTGTCATTGTGAGAATTTTTGGCAATGAAATACTAAATTTTAGATGAACCATAATATAATTTATCATATATAGTTTCGAATTTTACTATAACCTATACTTAAGTTTCATATCATTTTTTGAATATTTAGTATTTTGACTGCGAACAATTTCTAGTCCGCTAGGAATAATTACCATAGCACCTCGATTTTCCCTAGATTCCCAATATTTTTTAGAATTATCATTATTAAAAAAAACATATTGCTATACAAAGTTTCTCCGTGTAGAAGCCAGATTTGTTGTTTATTTACTATTTCTCATTATTTGAACTAAGAAATATTTTTGGACGAACTATTTTCAATTTATTGTTAGACAAAGACAGTATTACATTGAATATTAACGCATCAACGCGCATATTATTTAGTACAATACTTTTAAAGTGTTTAAAAGTCTAAATCAACCTCAAACTGCCATTTGACGTCCCTTTTGCCATTTTCGCTATCAGGTAGCAGTTATTTCATATACCTCTGTTCCAGCTATACTATAAAATGTCTGGATCGAAAAATGATATCGCTGAAACTATTAAATTGGTCAAAGATATTTACTTTAGCTGGTTCAAAGATCTTTTCACATTCATTTGTTCTTTTCTACATGGAAAGAAATTTGGTGGATTATACTCTCTAAATCTGAATCAGTCAAATTTTCACTGATTGAATTAGTGATTCGCCTTTTCACTGATTCATCAGTGAAAAAATATTTTTAACTGTTAAATCAGTTAATTTTCACTGATTCATCAGTGAAAAAAATATTTTTCACTGTCAAATCAGTCAGTTTTTACTGAAATAATCAGTGACATTTGACTGATTTACAGTAACCTCTTTTTAGCTATTTGAATCAGTCAAATTTCACTGATAATCAGTAGATTTTGACTGATTCAAATTTAGAGAGTACGTTTCGTGAGAAGAACTACCATTTTAGAGAGTAAACCAGAACTATTGGAAAAAGTTGTGAAAAAGTCCCATCTCATAATGGTAAAGTTTATTGTAAATCATTACTTGTTGTCTCTTTAAAATTTTAGTCTAAATGATAATACATAATAGCAGCATTTACATAATTTTACCGAATCTTCTAATGTAAATATATACGTCATCGTATAGAGCAGAGTTTTGGAATCAGCGCGTGTTCAAAAATAGAAACATGGAGGTAAATTTTTAGCATCTATGAAGGGTACGTTTTTTTTTTAACCATTTCCAATTTTCGCAAATGAATAAATTATCATCAAATGCATCAATTTGTTTATAAAATTTTCGTTTAGGAAAATGTTTTTTAATGGTTTCAGCCATTAAAGAATTTATTTTTAAAAATCAGAAACGATGAAGTTGTAGGAAATCTTATAAAAGATGCTGGTTTGCGATCAATGAGGGTCAAATATAAAGAAGAAAACTCTTCATAATGTCAAAATTATTGCGACGTTTCGTTGGCTATGGGTTTGCCAACCTCATCAGGCTTTATTAAATTAAAAAAACACCAAATAGTAAAATTGTCACACACAAGAAAAATTAAATTAACTTAATATCAAAAACATACACAAAATTATTAAATTTTACCTTTATAAAAGAAGGTTAACTCATGATGAGTAATGTCGAGAATTAATAATTAATATGAAGGGTGACACTACCATTTCTTCACTTGTAGGAAATCCTTTCTTTGAAAAAATGATTCATGATTTATTAGAATCGGATAACTTTTTAAAATTTGGTAAGAAGCGATAAGAAAAAAAATTGGGACAAAAATAAAATTTATTAATAAAATTATTTTTCTGTATTTTAAATTTTTTTCATGGAAATTAATCTTTTCTCTTCCAAAATAGCCCTTCAATAATAATATTGCTATTCTTGAAAGCAAAATTATCGATTTTTGCCTGAGGTCTAATTTTCATGGATGAAAACTACCTTAAGTCACCTTAAATTATTTAATTGAGGGCACGTTTTACTTTCGAGCATTCTCAAATTTCGACTACAGTAGAGGGCTTAGAAATTCAAATCAATAAAAATGGATTGTACCATCTCCAATGCTAATAATTTCAAATCAAAGAAAATTTTTTTTTTTCATTGCATCATTTCGTAATGCCACTGTCGATCTTCATTGCTCCTTTTCGATTCCCTTAATTTATGTGTCAAGTGGCAACCATTTTAGCCGAAAAATCCTAATTTTTTTTCTGTGTATTTATAATATAATATGCATTTCTGAACAATGCAGCATGTTAAAGACAGCAATCGAAATATTGTAAGTGAAACTGGTCGAATCGGAAATATAATATGTGAAGGCGAACAATAAACATTGCGCTATAGTATAACCAATAATATGGTTGATTCTTTCATATTTATTCAGTTATGGCCGGATGGTCAAAATACACATTTCATGTTGCTGTATATCTATGCCAGCTATAAGGTAAGGTTAAATTAATCATAAATATGGTTCTAATGGCCATTCATTTCTATAAGTGTAATTTTAAATTTGCCATGAATATATTAATACCAAGGTGGGAAAGTCGGATTCATACTACTATTTACAAACTGCACGGTACCGCACCAGTTGTAAACAAGGAGCAATGCCTGTACTGGACAGTTAGTACCAGGCCGAGGGTTGGTTCAGTACTGGCATATAGTACAGACCCAGTCCTGAGACCAAGTGTCGGCTAAAAACCGACTTTGGAGTAATGCCAGTACTGAAACAGTACAGATTTTAGTGCTGGCATGGTACCGATGTTCAGTACCGCGCCAGTACCGATGGACAACTTCCAGCCAAGTTACCTTTCGGAGCCGCGCCGGCGGTAGGCCGTGCTTATGCCAGCACTATGCCAATACCGCGCCAGTACTGCAAATCCTTCTGCGGTACTGGCGCGGTACCAAGCCGGTTGTAAATTTCCACCTAGGTACTGCCAGCTTTGATTACATATTGCAAATTTTCCCATTTCAGGTTGTTTCAGATCCCATATCCGCCTCAAAAATATGTGCAATAATTGAATAATAATACTATTGAGTGCTTTGTCATAGTGTTTCAAGTTCGCGGGCGCGAGTACCGCGTGCAAATAATGCTTCGTGTTCAAGACAGATTTAGTCTCTACTTCCGGTTCTCACGAAGAGAAACCTAAGAACAAGGAATAGACGAGTGTGTTCAGTGTGCTATATAGTAGTTACCCGAGAAAGAGGAAGAAGAATGTAGAAGGACAAGGTGGTGTGAATTGTTCGGTCGGTTGGTTGAGAGACATCAGATAAGAATTACAAAGTCAACAAGTTGTCCTTTCCCAATTACCTGTCGACTTTGGCTTCTAATAAGACACCTTTTCTAGTCTACCTTAAATGTGAAATTCGGCCCCGTGCCGTGCCAACTCCACAAAGTGGGTGACTCAAATCGATGACAAGTTGGTAAATAGAACACGCAAAGTACCAGAAAATACTAAGAACAAGCTGAAATTTTACTGCAAGTCCATTTTCCGATACTATAGTATGAAAAAGAACCAATTCTGGGAAACACTATATAAATGGATTATTCAAAGATATGGATTATTCATTGGAGATTTATAATTTTTTTCTCTCGGTCGCTTTTGTAATAAAAAAATCTATACGAGTAATAGTATGTTTACAATAATCTAGGGTTTAATTTATATGGAGCAATTCACATCGAATGTTCTTACATGATTATTGGTACAGAGTAATAATACGTTTCATTACTTTGTTCAGAACTAGATGTAAATTATAACACTATACTCACGCATTTGCGCATGCAAATGATGGAATATGGAGAAATAAGGTGTGTTCATAGAATAAAAGTATATTTGAAGCATTGAAGTTCAAAAGTTGATAAGCCCCAATTTTGAAATTTCACAGGAGCGTAGAAAAACGTTCGCATTTCGTTTTTTATCATTATAAATTTCAATCAATGCGTAGAATAAGTAGTAATTGATTATGTTCGTGCTGTCCTAAAGTTTGAGACATACACCGAAAAATTTTTTTTTCCGAGAGTCAACTATCACCCATAGTTAAGTCTAACCTAGTTGAAATAACACGGATTCCTGATTAAGAGAATCACGTACATACAGTTGAACAAACCAATATAAACCTTGTTACAGAGAAATAAAGAATTATAGCTCTATTAACAATTAAATTCAATTAATATTGCTATGCTGTTATTACAAAACTCCGTTGTAAAAAGAATATCTTCTGTATTTATTACTTTTTCACTGTGTATTATCCCGTGTTGGCGTTTAATAGTAGATCACAAACGTGAAAAAAATAGATTTTGAAAAAAATGTCGCTTATCAACTTTTGAACTTCTATGCTTCATTTGCAAGCACAATATAATCATGTACTGATCAATAAAAAAAGAAAGTTCAGAACATATTTTGAAGAAAAAAAAATTTTTTTTGGCTTTTAAACAAAACAAGTAATGAAATCGAATGTCACTGCATTAATTAGAATTTCTTGAACATTTAATCAGTTTCCAATCGCAGGAAGTGAATGATAAAGTTTCAATTTATAGTACATGCATTTTTTACAAGTATAACTGAAATAATTTAAAATTGATCTACTGTTTATGTTTTTGCAACAAAGTTCACAAATAAAATTTTAGAAATATATATATATATATACGAAATACTATTACTCTATGCAAATAACTTTTATGTACTACAAAATTACGACATATTTCAATAATGTGTATTTTCAATTCTGTTTTTTATCAAATTCAAGTGATTTGTTCTTTAGATCTTTTAGAGTTTTAAGAAAAATAAGGAAAACTTTCACTTGAATCTCAATTATAAATTCCTTATCAATTTTTGATATTCTGCAGTAGAATATTGTACTGAAATTTCTGAAATTTTTCCTAATATTATGAAAGTCGACTGCATTTTCATGATATGCATCATAAAAATATCAAAATGTAACTTCAAAACTTTGTAACCAAAAATCAAGAAATTGTTTTTTAAATTTACTAAAAAGTAATTGAATTTTCTAAAATTCTATCTTAATTTTACGAAACTGGAACTGAATAAAACTGCAGTTACGTGTTTCGGAAAATTACGGTATAAATTTCTATAACAGTGTGAATAAGAAACATTTACTTCAATCGATCTTTTTTTATTTTAGGATAATAAACTCTTTGTTCAGTGGTGTGGTTAAGTCAAATTGATAAAAAAAACATTGAAAATCGTTGATCCTCAAAATATCAAACATTTATGATTACTATAAAAATATGTGATCAGAAGTGATTTATATTCTATGATTTTCGACTTGTTCTATTTGTATTAAAAAAGGCAGCAAAATTATTAATATTTTGTAAAAATGATGGCCATAATTTGTTAACTTTTAAAAAATTCAATAATATACTGTTTTCAGATTTCAATTGAATCGTCATGATTGCCAAAATTAACCTGTACATATATATAAACTAATTTATTGAATTGACTTTCATCTTTTGACTTTTAACACTCGAACGTCAAACAATACACTGTTAAAAATTTCTGTATTATAAGTTTTCATTAATACATGTGTAATGGAAGTTTTTAAGCAACCAATATTAAATTCAAAATACTTTCACCTTAAAAAATACAAACTTTTATTTGTATTTTAATACAAATGTTTATTCATTTTACTAATGATTATTAATTTAAATATATTTTTATTGTAGAGTTATCAAATTAAATATGAATGCATATTCATTTCAAATGATTTACGAAAATACTGATATCGATTTACCACTTTTGCATATCAAAATAATGTATCGATTATCGATATCACTTATATTCTACCTTTTTTTCATCAACTTGACCAAAATGTTTTCGGTGCAATAAACACATGATTGTTGGTCATTTTTCCCCAACAATATAAAAATGTCCAGTCATTCACTGTTAAAAATTACTGTATTTAACTGCCATTACATGTAATGGAAGTTTTTTTCAGTAAGGTCTTTCATCTTAAAAAATAAAAACTTTTATCTTAATTTTAATATGCATGTGTATATATTTTAATAATGTTTGTTAATTTTAATATATTTTGATTGAAAAGTTATTTAATTTAATATAAATGTGTATTAATTTTTCATGATTTACAAATCTATCAATTTTAATTTATCACTTGTATATTTAAAATCTATTAAAATTAATAAGATTTTTAACAGTATATTTGAAAATAAAACCCCTCACCGAAAATAGGGAATTTACCTACATAATTGTTAGGAAAATATCGAATAGATTTTATAATTGTCCCAAAAATGTAAAACTAGGTATCATAAAACCTCTATTACACTGTTAAAAATCTTAGCATTTTTAATAGACTTTTATATACAAGTGGTAAATTAAAATTAATAGATTTGTATATATTATGAAAAATGAATATATATATATCCATATGGAATTCAACAACTTTTCAATCAAAATATATTAAAATTAACAAACATTATTAAAATATATACACATGTATATTAAAATTCAGATAAAAGTTTTTACTTTTTAAGATAAAAGTGTTTTAAATTTAATATCCCTTTTACAGAAAAAAAATTCCATTACATGTAATGGAAGTTAAATACAGTAATTTCTAACAGTGTATGGCTAGAAATTTAGATATTATTGGGGAAAAATTACCAACAATCATGTGTTTATTGCACCACAAACATTTTGGCCAAGTTGATGAAAAAAAGTAGAATGTAAGTGATATGGATGATCGATAAATCACAGATATAATACTCGGTTTAATATATATATATATATATATATATCGTAGGTACTTTATAAAATGTTATTAATTATAAAGAACTTTAATACGCAAGTGGTAAATCAATATCAGTATTTTCGTAAATTATTTAAAATGAACATTCATTATTATTAAAATATATACACATGTGTATAAAAATTCAAATAAAAGTTTTGTACTTATAAAGATGAAAGTATACCCGCAGAAGACAATTTCTTTGAATCAAAGAAACATTTCTTTGATATACGTGCAAAGAAAAAGTTTCTTTGAATTGAAGAAAGTCTTGTCGATTCAAAAAATTTTTCTTTAATGTAAACAAATCTATTTCTTTAAGTCAAATAAAACTTTTTTGAATTAACAAAACTTTCTTTAATCCAAAGAAATTGCTTCTTTGACCGTATATCAAAGAAACTGTTTTTTCAGCGTATTTTAAATTTTAGTATACGTTACTGAAAAAACTTCCATTCATGCAATGGAAGTTTAATACAGTAATTTCTAACAGTATATATTCTTATGGTAAGATATAAAATATTAAATTTTTCGTAAACAGATCCAAAAGAAATATGATGAAGCGTCTAGTCCAAGAAATTAGAAAAAGTCGTAAATAGAACCCATATACATGTAGAAATGAAGTTCTAGCTCGAAGCATTCTCTCAGAGAAAGTTAGATTTCTCGAGAAATTGTTCCAAGAACAATTTTTCCGTTTCGTACAACGGCTCGTAAGTGTCGAATATAGGTAAATCGAATTAGGGGTTTCAAAGTCTGATCTGACACAATGGCAAATACAGGTTCGTCGCAGCTTCCGGAATCAAGTGCGCGGCAAGCGAGGAACAGTAGAAAGGAAGGCACTTGACCGGTCTGCGGGTGACGGGCAATGATTGAGTACAAGGTGGGGGGGATAGGGGTCCAAATAGTAAAATTTGAGTGAGTATGCCGCAGAGCATGGATCCTAGATACCGCTCGTAGTACGTGTCGGCGTGTATGACGGTCATAATCCAGGTAGAAAAGCGAGAACACCTCTCAGGGTGCCAGGGGGCTTCTTCTGGGCTCGGCCAAGTCTTGGTACGCCTCGCGGACACCATAATGGTCTCTGGTGCACCAATCCGCTAGCTGAACGTCACGCGAAGTCGGTAGGAAACGGAGTAATCGACCAATCGTTGTCTCTTCCAGGTCTACTGTAGGCGGAGGCGAGAGTAGCGCCGCAGCGGGAGTTTCAAGAACCGTATTCTCGGGTTCGGGGAGAGGCTCAGGCTTCATTATGTATCATTATACTGATCCGCGCCGCGCGGTGTGCACTGCAGTTACTGGGTAAGGCGCGCGTGTGTCATTTCTTGCCTACTTCCTCGCACTAAATTCGTATTATCCGTGTCCAGTGGATTTCACGATGATAGTACGCGCCAAAAAAACTTACCAATTTGCGATTTTCAAGTAAATAAGATAATAGTAAATTAGCATCGAGCGTGCTGATTGTTCTTAACCTTTAGTTGGATTACGAGATAGCAACAACGTGCAAGTGTTCTCTCCCAAGTTGAGTTACTGTGTTGGATTATATGTCCAGGAGGCGGTGATAGGTTCTTCTCCGTCGGATAATAGTGCTTTTAGATTAATCACTGAGTCGAATTAATTGAGCGGTATTTTTTATAAAGGCGTGTGCTTTTAAGCTCTTTAGAATCAACTAGGATTATATACTGTTTTCTGGCAACAATATAGAAGGAATTAAAAGTTTGTGGTTATGTATCGTCGATAAGAGCATGCTAAAAAACCGGTCCTCCGATTCAGATACTTTATCGGTAAGAACGCGTTTTGCAAGTAGCTGACACTGATCAGAACCTGGTGGATATAGTTCGTTGATCGAGGATTGGAAGTGGTGGCAGGCACTCTAGTGTTAAAACGACTATCGGTGTTTCGCGTCCGACGCGTGTGAAGTGGACGGTGTTTACAGTGAGCTAACCATCTGGTAGACCTGAAGGTTCTCTGAGCATTAAAACTCGAGCTGTTGCGATTAGTGTTTAGTGGTTTGATAGACGGATGATAAACACGTTTATAATTTTGAGGTTAATGAAACGATAATCCTGAGAACGGACAACCACTACTGGCAAGTGTTTCCAAAGAGGAAAAGAAGTGTCTAGAATTGAAGCTGCTGACAGTTTGGGAAGAAGGCCATATGTTGTGATCAGAAATCAATAGCCCGCTAGTCAGAGCGGATACTGGCCCCAAGATTCGGGCCCCGTGGCGCGTGGAGGAGATTGGTGGAGAGGCGCGGGCGGCTGGGTGCGACTTTGTCGCGTCTAAGGTGGAGCGTCCGGGCAGCACGACGACGCTCAACTTCACGGACCTGGGGAGCCCATTCGGGGCGGGCGACCCCTGTCCGTCGAGTACCCCGACCCCGAATAGTATGTCGGGTGGTGGTCCGTCGGGTGGTGGAGGTGGCGGAAATAGTGCCGGTGGTGGTGGAGGCGGCGGGGGCGGCGGATCTGACATGGAGCAACACCTTCATCATAGCGGGCTGGGTTCGGTGACACCTGGTCCACCCGGCGGTAACGGAGGTGATAGTGCTTCCAGCACCCCTGTTTCCCAAAGCGGAAAATCCGCCTTTATTGAACTTCAGCACAATAACCTCTACAATCCTGCCAGCCTTCGTGGCGGATATCCCGGCAGTCACAATGTTCCGAGCGCGCATCAGTTCTCTCACCAAGTGAGTTCTCTTGGACATCAAGGATCGGGACCCGGTAGCGGGAATCAGCAACACGCTGATGCCGGATTCCCTAGTCCGAGGTCGGCTTTAGCCGGATATCCGTTCGCACCCATGCATCAGCACAACGCCTATGGATATCACCTGGGATCGTACGCACCCCAATGTCCCTCACCGCCCAAGGACGGTGAGTACCCCAACTGTATGTATTCAAAGCTTTTTTATTCTTATTCCTTGGTTAGTTCTTAATCAAAGTTCTACGACATGTGATCTAGTCCACCCTGACAAGGGAAAAATATTTCTTCAGTCTTCTTTAGCTATTAACTTCACACACGATTCTATCCGTCTATCTTGTGCTGCAGGGAAAAAAGTGTGTAACTGTCGCAAGGATTTTTTAGGTTATATCAGCCATATTTGTGGTTAGGATAGTTAATAATATAGCTAGAAGAGCGATATGTTTCTTTGTACCAGCTACACATTTTTTGCTCGTGGTGTTATTCATGTCCATCATTGCTTTTCATATGCGACTGTAAAATGAAGGCGCCTTCTTATTAAATACAGGAATTAAAAGTATATTAACAATTAGAGGGAGAAAGCTGAGTTTACAATTTTTCTTAAACTACGCTTCAAATTAGGGAAAAACGTGTCATATTGAGAATCTTTCGCAGCGAAATACTGAACTTTTGATGAAATATATGAGTAACTATGGATTGTATCAAACTTTACAATAACAGGGTGGCCGCTGGACCGGGAAACCGGGAATTTTCTGTGATCTGGAGAAACCGGGGATTTTTTAAAAATTTTAATAAAAAACGATTTTAATTTGTTTTCAATGTGTTACATAAAGTGATTTACTTATATATTATATTATGCATTTCGAAGTTCCCGCCTTGTTTTAACAATTACTTTAACAATTGTCCATTTCGTGTGATTTCGATATACCAGGAGAAATTTTATTTCAGAATATTGAATAAAAAATATTTTAAAACTCTAAAAACCCATTGCATTAACTGTTATTCATTGGAAACTATTTTTTTAATGGCCGGGAAATGACTGAGAATTATTTTTGTCGATGAAAACGATCACTCTGCATAAACTGTACTAAAATTTCATATCATTTTTCGAATCTTTAGAATTTTGACTGCGAAAAATGTCCAGCCCGCCTGGGATAACTACCATTGCACCTCGATTTTTCCTAGATTCATAATATTTTTTAGAATCATCATTATAAAATAAAACATATATTGCTATAAAAAGTTTCTCCGTCTACTGGAAATAGGAATAATTACTCGGTGGCAAAAGAAATGAGTTTTATGCTTTAAAATACTCTCTTCTCTTTTTTAGTGATCATTCCTGATTTCTGGTAATTGTTCATATTCCTCTAATCTCCATTTTTCTTCCTATGAAACATTTTCATTTCAATCGTTCTTATGAATCAAAAATTCTAACTGGTAAAGAGATGAAAAAAGGAAAATAAGATTTTTTTGCAGATAAAATTCAAGTTTCAATGCATTATTATTTATGTCTCTATAATATTTATTGAATCACAGGTGTCGGGCATGAGTTCACATGTCGTCGAGTGCAAAAGAAGCGAAAAAACAAAAAGTATCATTAAAATGTTCTTATAACTGCCAAATAGTAACAAAGTATTTTATTTATTCGCAGATATTTTTCATGACGAACTGTTTTTTCGGGTCTTTAAGCTCGCATTGTTAAATTACTTTAGAAATTAGAATATCATAAGAATATTTGGCGATACTCGTTTTATGCAATTGACTCTTTAAGTTTTTGATGGATACCGTCGCTCTGACTATAAAATTTATAAATATATGGTGAGGAGATAATTTAATATTTACCTTAATGGTTTAACGACGTGAAACCATTAAAGTAAGTATACGTGTATAGATCTATAAGAGTTGTCACTCGTGACTTATTAGACGATGCATGTACATCAAATATACATTTCATGGTATACTTAGTAGTTTAAAACTTCTTTGTTGACCACTGCAAAATTAATAATAAGGATGATACACATGTTAATGACCTATATATAAATCGCGTAATAATATTTTTTCAAATCTCTCGATATATAAATATATTATTTGATTTGGCAATACACTTTGCACGCAGAAAGAGTCATTTATTAGATTTTACCAAATTTACCCGTTAACTAAGTTCTCAAGTGGATTTTTTAATTCGGTATACTTTTATTAATGTTTATAATTCGAAGAGAAACCTGTATATCCAAAAAGGAAAGAGTTTTAAAGAAAGCTCTCACGTCGTGCGGTGACAGCGTGTCTGAAGGTACCAAGACTTTTGGTCTGTTTATACGGCTAAAGATCGATAAACTGCTGCTATAAGCAGAGTCCGTGCTTTATAAGAAATCCTGAATATATTCTTGATTCAACTTCGTGTTCTAGCTTGCAAAAATCATAATTCTGTATTTAAATCAAGTAGAGCTCGTAAAAGTCATGAATAAAAAATCAATTGATTTTCACTGAAGAAAATTCCTATGACATTTTTTACAATCGTTATGTGTTAAGGGGGTATATACGTAAAATTTTCGATTTTTAAAAAATTTTATTTTCTAATATCTGCGTATTTCAAGAATATTTTCGTCCATATTATATGAAAAAATCTTAAAAATTGTAGAAGATACAGCCTCAAACGTTGGAGAACACATGTGTTATGCTTATCAAAGAGCTAAACTTCAAATGCGTTTTTCTCGAAATTACGAATTTAAAACGGTTGGAACTCAAGAACGGATGGTCCGGATGACTTCAAATTTGGAGACAATCGGTAAAAATACTTTTGTATACGGTGAAGCAGAATATATTGAAAAAATTAATAATTGACAAAATAGCGCAAGAAATATTTTAAAAACTTCGTTTTTTAGGTTTTATTCATTTTTTGCTCGCCATTTTGACAAATTACTTTTTTTTTAATATCCTAGTTCACCGGAGAACTGGTAAGGTATACGATCTTTAAGGCTTGGGGGATGGCGACCGTTTACCTTTTGTGAAAAAAGGTACCCTCGTTGTTTAAATTCTAACTCCTCCATTTTGTTACATTTTTGAGTTTTTTTATTCTTGAATACTCATTATAAGATTTGCAACTAAACGAACAATTTTCATCAGGATTTGTTAATTAGTTTTCTCACAAGCCTTTCATACACTAAAAATTTTTTTTTGGAAACTTCCAATAAAGTATTGGAAGTAATTAACCAATATATGTTCTGAAATTGTTATAAATAAAAAATTTTGAAATTTTTATATAAAATCATGTTTGAAATATTCAATGACGTGCCGAACATGGCGAGTCTGACTTTGAAAAATTCTAAGACTACACTTCAAAAATGTCAATATACTGTAAAAAAAATCCAATAGAGATTCGAATATTTCTTGTAAATTATTAAAATAATTCGATAGAAGATTAATTTTTCAATTATTATTGAAAAATTTCATCACCCGTGTATTGGAAAATTACAATTTTTGTTTACAGTGTAAAAAAAGGTAAATTTTCAAATAATTTTACGTATATACCCCCTTAAGACAAGAAGTGAAAATTTATCAAAAATGAGGTTAAAAATCAATTTTTTAGATTTAAAAGGACTTACTGTCAAAGGTAATAATTTCACTAGCGTGGGACCTGTATTTAACTGTGTGAGTCTTGAGCCTAAGCAATAAATTTGTTTCGCTTCCTCTATGCTAATTTGAAGGTGACAGCTCTAGAAGCCTGAAGAGAGTAATGAAAATAGAAAACGGAATCTGGAGTAGCAGGTAGTAGCCAGTGCCGGTCTCTGGTCTGATGGTACTCTAGTCCACAATGTAAAAGACTTCGATGAACATAAGATATACGAGGCTCAGTTTAGATTCTCGTAAAAGTCTCTGAATACTATGAATGGAGAAATTAGATTCGGAATTGGGGAGCCACAAATTTTTTTGACACCCAACTGTTTGACACCTTAAGAATAAAAAGAAAGCAAGTTGAACTGGTTTTAAAGGTTTTAATAGTCGAACTATTTATTTATTAGTGATATCAATTTCATAAACCCGTAATTATAGATTCTTGCTGTCATGAGTACTAATTTGAGAAATATTTTCCTGGCATTTAAGTAAAGTGCATTGTTTAGAAAATAATTACCTACTTTTTTCCACAAAAAAGCATTAGGATATATAATTAATTGATAAAATTGTTATTAACAGAAAGTATGTCAAAAACAAATTGATTAATTATTCACACGAATAGATATATAATTCATGGATAGAAGGTCTTACTTTCAAAACTTAAACATTTTTCAATAAATAAAATCTTTTAAGATATGTAAATTGTTTGGTAAACTCAAAAAGTGAGTATTATTTATGCCAGAAAAGTTCAAAAAGTAGTTGCTTCAACGATTTAGGAACAAGGAACTAAAATTGTTCACTTTTATGGCAATTGAGAACTTTAAAAATAAGTGCGTTGCGTAAACTTTTGCATAAACTAATATCCCTTACATTAGACGATTTTGAATTTATAACTATACATGTGACTAATGTTTTTTATTGGTGAAATTATTGCCTTTGGATTTATTGAAGAAAACTTGTGATAGGGTATCTTTATCTGGATACGCAAAAGCAATTTTGTCCAATGAAGAAAAGTTGTTGGTTTATCAATTTTTTATGGAGTTTGAAAAGGGTTCTTCAATAAAGCAATTGTCTGTCATTTCTCTTCGTAACTACTTCTGAGATTATCTGAAAAAAATAAGTTTTTACGTGGCTGTTCTGCAATTTGATTTGAAAATTTCCATTGTCAAAATTGAAGATTAATCGACTCGCGTACATTTTAAGGTTATTTTGAGTTGATTTCTTTGCTCGATTGGTCAGTATTTGAAAATTTTTCAAATGTAACCTAATTATTGGTCTCATAGTAGAATCATTAGTGGTTTAATTCAGTGACTTATTTCTCACTGATTTAGATTTATAGGGAGTATATATAGGAATATGCATATAAATTATAGAAAGAACGACAATTAGAACAATTTGTCATTGTGATAGTTTATATGTAATGAAGTAATCACTAATGTACAGAATCATGAAAAAAATGATTGTACGTTGAAAAATTGGTGTGGAATAGAGACTAAAATCGATTGCTATAAATACAATGCATTTGGTTATTCTCTAGAGATAATGAAGTCATCAGCACCTATGTATTCGGTTGTTAATTAATTAAATAATAAATATCGCGTTATGATCGTAATTCGCTTAATTGCTACCAAACACGCCATTGTTTGCGTATCCTTTCTGTTATACATATGTCCGTGCTTGCTCGTCATTATTTCTGTGCCACAAGTACCTCTCGTAAATGTTTGTACAGGAAAAGTGATATGATTTTTACTATAAAACGTATCCTTGTTACTTTACACTTTAGTCTAATTCAATGAAATATTTTGACAGCGAATTTTACTCTTGTGTAGTGGATTTTATTATTTGTTTAATGTATTTGCAGTGTAGGGTAGATTAGAGCAAGCAAAACATAATTTAATGATCGGAATTGAAAAATAGGATTTCCTAAGGAGTTGGTTGTGCTTGAAATCGATTAAATATATATGCTTTTTATAACGTATAGCTTGGGCAATTGGATTCTTCGAATAAATTATGTTCTGGTAACAATGTAGAAGCAATTCTACTAGCAATCCTTAATATGTAGCGGTGTAACTTCCCTGATGACAACGTAAACATTCTTAAAGAGGTACGCCCGGTAAGATCGGATAAATGTAATTAAGTTTACTCAAAACTGACTAAAAAATTATTTTTTAGCGTTTGATATTATTAATGAAGAATTGAAAATTATTAAAATAATTAATTTGAAGTATGGAATTACTTATTATTTGTTTATTGTATTTCTTTGTGTACATTTTTATTAAAGGAACTTTAAAACACCCATAATCTTTATTTCTTATTTTCAATTTTAATTCTATTTTCTTAATTCTTTTTATCTATGTTTTTGTTTTTATATTGAAGTTATGAATCTCTTATGTTTGATATGTCACGAATTAATGAACATGGAATATTTTATGAAGACTTATTTTCCAACATGTTTTCCACGATTTTGTAAAATAACTGAAAATTAATTGTACGCGTATATTTTTAATGTATTTGATACAAAAATATCACGAGTCGATTTCAGCAGACTAGGATCCGGTATTACATTTATCCAAGTTCTAAGTTATAAATAAAAATTCTTCTTTCATGAACATGTTATAAATGATACAAATATTTTTTATTCCAAATTAAAAGTAAATGAAGTTCGCAACGTTTCTGTGGCAACGAAAAAGTAAAATTCCAATTTTAGGAAAAAAAAGGTTCTAGTCGTTCAAATCTATTTCAATCAAGTCTAAATAGCAATATAGTACAAAAACAACCCATACGCATGCATTTCATCCCTTGAATACCGAAAAACGTAAAAAAAAACCAAAAAACCGAACTAAGCTCGATACCTAAAAGTTTAGGACTGGATATCGTAACATTTAGTGCCAATTAATTAGGAAAGAATTTTCATCCCCAAACCTAGTGGGGATGTTTGTCGTTTTCAACCCCAAATGCCCAAAAATATGAATAAAAAATTTGGAAAATCAAACTATGCTCGATACCTAAAATTTTAAGACTGGATATTGTAGCATTTAGTGTCAATTAATTAGGAAAAAAAATTCATCCCCAAACCCAGCGGGGATGTCTGTCGTCTTTAACCTCAAATACTCAAAAATTACTTTTTCGTTGCTACAGCAACGTTGCGAACTTCATTTACCTCAAATTAAGACATTTTTTATCATAAAAGCGAATGAAATATTAAATCCCATTCTTCATTATTCCTTACATATTTTCTTATTTCTTCTCTCCCTTGGTCCAAGTTCTGACGTGGAGCTATTTTTAACAATTTTCAAATATTTCTCTCACATTATAAAAGTTCTTCTAATTAATTGTAGATTTTTTACAAACTTTTTAAAAACATCATTAAGATCTGCCCTTGTTTAACAATACATTTAACAATATAATTATAAATTCAGAGTGGATGATATTATTAAACAGTATAATGTACACAATGCCCCAAAAAGTGAAATAATAAAAAAATGATTTGAGATCTGTGATTAAAGACTTGGGGAACTTTACATTCTAATCAGTATGATTCAGTACAGAGAGACTGAAACTTGTGTTTTAAATATTCTTGGCACAAGAAAGTTAATTTGGTATCAAAGCGAAATGTCTGGCGATGATTTGCTGGAAATGTCGTTGAAACACGAAAGGTGCGCTCGTCTTTATAGTGAGATTTATTAATGGTGGAAGAAATATAGAGGCCCATCTATCCATGGCGTGTTCTTTTCGTGTTGATGGGTCATTAGATTCGTCCTCTCATTCTTTCTCAAAGATCGTCAAATCCAGTAGCACCGTAGGTGGTATATCGGTGACCAATCTTATCATCGCGACAAACCAACGAGGGTGGTTATTATTGGCACGTTCTTGCTCCTCGACATCTCGAAACGATTCAAATCAGAGTCGCGGAACGGAATCCAATTAGCAGGTACCTCAGGTCCCGGTTAGAAATAGCAGGACATTAGTCACTTTGTTGCCGGATGACTGCCGGTGTGAACCAGGCAAAGACAGTGTTACCCCAGTCCTTTTATATCCCGCTGTGATGGATTACGAATTAAACGCTTGTTTTCACAAGGATTAGCTTCTCTGCTGCGCTTAAATCTTTAAGTGCTCCCCCCGTCTCAAAAATCTTGATGGGATCTTAAGTCGGATGAAATCTACGTATACGAGGATTTCTACGGAAGTCGTGTTTCTTTCCAGATAGGATTCTCGATAAAATTTTCAGTTTTCTAACGAACTCAGGTATACATTTTGTCATTTGCAGGAAAGAACTTTTCCCAAGTACTAGTTAATATTTTGAGATTTAATGAAAAAACAAAATTGGTTTTAAATTGTAAAAAAACGATGAAAAATCTTCACACTTTTCAAATTTAATTAAATTATAGTAATTGCAATTATTGAAACTGCAGCGGTCCTGATCTGAGAATGAACGAGGAACAAAATTCATTGCATTAGGTAATAATCGTGTAATAATCTACACCCTGCCTAACTCTTGACTTTAGACAATAATTTCATACATTTAGGAGTAAGTGTAATGATGGTGGCTCTAATGACACAGTATAATATTTATAGTGACTGCCCGCGTGATGGTAAGTTATTATGTTTTCCGGTCAGATGTATACTGTCGTTCTTGCTTCAAGCTCAATTCGCGTAATAGTAATAATTAAGTATATCGTTTACAAAGATTAGCTTCAGGTAGAGTGAAAAGACAAATTTCGATCGATTCTTCAAATGCTTGTTTATTGCTCAAACAAGTTTACTTCACCGATGGAAGTTAAATGACTCAACGTTATAATTTTAGTAATTGCTCCAGCTAATGTCACGATGAGCGGTGATTAATTAGTTAGTCAATTAAATCACGTAGAGCCTCTGATGTATGTAACCTGAAGTGTGAAAGTATGTAGTAAATGTTAAAGCTGAGGATTTAAGTGCACGTAACTCAAACCTGTGCATGAAAAAAGGCACGTAAGAAATTTTATAGAGCATTCATAAATATGTACAGAAAGGTAAAAAAAAAGATGAATGAACTTTAGTTATTAATAGGAATCGAAAATTAAGAGAAAGTGTAAAAAAATTCAATGAGTCTAATGTTGACTCGTGTTTTACTAGATTTGATCTCAAAATATTAGCAATAAATCAAAATATATCGTCCTCCTGAACGTTTATACACGTTATTTTGATGATTAATTTAACTAATAGGCAATCAGAGGAATTAGTTTATTATTTTTACTTCACCGAATGTCAAATATTGCGTGATTTAATATTTTCTCAGTAATATTGATGAAAGTAATGCTAATTAGTGTTTAATTGGCCTCTAAACAGTCGATAAAGATTTCATGCCATGAACCCGACTTGGAAAGTTCACAATACGTTTAAAAATAATAGTGCAGGCTATGCTTATCCGCTTGGTGCCTATAATTAATTAATATATACGCGACATTTTTATAGAATGCACTTTAATGTTCAAAGGTTGTACGAATTACATATTTACCTAAGGATTTTTAATTCCCATTCTATAAAACATTATTTTATCACATTGCCATTAAGGTAGTTCATCTACAAAAGTTAGACCTCACACGCAAAAAAAAGTCCAGTGAAAACAACCGGAATTTCGATAAGGCCTTATTTAACATTATTTTCTGGTTAAAATAACTAGAAATTCAGTTTATTTTTACCAGATTTTTTAGGAATGACTAGAAAATCTGTTTGAAATAACCAGAATTTTGGTTGAAATAATCAGGAAATAATATTAAATATGGTCTGACCGGAATTCCGGTTGTTTTAATTGCACTTTTTTTTTGTGTGCAGGTAAAAATAGATAATTTTGCTTTCAAAAGTAGCAATATTATTATTAAAAGGCTAATATGAAAGAGAAAAGATTATTTCCCATGAAAAAAATTTAAAATGCAAAAAAATCATGTATTTAACAAATTTTTATTATTGCCGGACTTTTTTCCTTATCACTTCATACCAAATTTTACAAAATAATGCGAGTCTAATGAATCACGAATTATTTTTTCAGGAAAAAGAATCTTCACAACTTACCGTTCCCAATTTTTGGAAATAAATTCTTTAATGGCTGAAACCATTAAAAATTAATTTTCCAAAACGAAATTCTTATGAACAAATTGCTGAATTTGATAATAATTTATCCATTTTAGAAAATTGGAAATGGTTAAGTTGTAGAAAATTTTTTTCCTGAAAAAAAGGTCCGTGATTTATTAGAATCACATAATTTTTTAAAATTTGGTATGAAGTGACAAGAAAAAAAGTTCGGATGAAAATAAAATTTGTTAAATCCATTGTTTTTCTGCATTTCAAATTTTTTTAATGAAAAATAATCTTTTCTCTTTCAAATTAGCCCTTCAATAATAATATTGTCATTTTTGAAAGCAAAATTATTTATTTTTGCCTGAGTGTAATTTTCGTGGATGAACCCACCAAAAAAAAGTCCAGTTAAAACAACCAGAATTCCGGTTATGCCATATTTAACACTATTTTCTAGTTATTTAAGGGGAGGTTCTACACTTCAGCCGGAAAATCGGGCCTATTTTTCGGAAATGAATTGCAAAGGATCTATTAAAGATATCAAAACAAATTTTTTTTTATTTAAAGATACATCCTTTCACTTTAAATCTGTATTTTTGCAAATTTTCAAACATGAATTCCGCGACCTTGGAACGTCTTTGAACTTGTCGCAACTAAAAACAACATGGGTGTCATTGTTGTATCACATCGACCAGTTGGGTTATCTGAAATCAAAAAAATGAAATATTTTTTTATTGAGGCCGGTATTGGCTATGATCGGTCGAGCACGATTTTCAAAATTTTAATTTTTAAAATTTTTATAGCCACCAATAGGTCAAAACATTAGGTGAAATTTCAAACTTTTAATCTAATATTGTATTATTTGAACAAATTTGATGTAGCGAAAAATTCGCTTCGGTCGATCATAGCCAATCCCCTTAAACCAAAATTCTGATTATTTCAAACAGATTTTCTAGTAATTCCTAAACAAACCTGGTAAAAATAACCTGAATTTATAGTTATTTTAGCCAGAAAATAATGTTAAACATGGCCTAACCAGAATTCCAGTTGTTTTAACTGAACTTTTTTTGAGTGAACCACCTTAAGTAATATAGATTAATAAAGTAGATTTATTTAAGACCATTAAGTTCCTGAAATTAGGTTTTAGTTATTTTTTCTTTTGTTTTTACATTCTCGGCCAAGAGGATTCTGAAAGTTGATGTTAGGGTGGTGTATGTTCACAGACCTCTCACCACTCGGTGATAAAGGCGGTAGTCTCGTCGACGAACTAGGCGGCGGTGGTGGAGGTTCCCTTAGGAACGGTAAAGGGAAGAAAATGAGGAAGCCCAGGACAATCTACAGCAGCCTTCAGCTTCAACAACTAAATAGGCGGTTCCAAAGAACACAATATTTGGCGTTACCTGAACGGGCTGAACTCGCAGCTAGCTTAGGATTGACGCAAACACAGGTGAGTTTCAATTATTCATTATTCACTATTACGGATCTCCTGCAAATCGAGAGGCTGTACAATCATTATTTTCTATTCCTCTCCTACTATTAACAGAAGCTCGATTACATAACTTTTTCACTTCTAGTAGATCGCTTTATATTTTCCATAATCTGAGTTGTTATTCGACTATAGCAATCGAATACATTTTCGATTTTGTATTTCGATAACAATCAGGTTAATTGTATCTGGCGATGGGGATTTTTTTTTCTCTTTGCATCATATTAAATTATTATATGGAACTCGAAAAACAATGCATCATTGGGGACATCTAGTTGATAGAAACGCGAGTCCAAAGGTGATCCGATTACGTATGAACACGGTGGCGTTCGGTTGGACCACGGTAACTGGATCTCCGATGGACGGCATCTGTCAGCTTTATCGGCACAAATGACTTTACTAAATCACCGATCTGCCACGCCCTGGACATTGGGGATAGGGTTGCCGAAGTGTCCAGTGCATCGATAGTGCAGAACGTGAGTTAACGAGACGCTCATAAATTTTACTCCAAGAGTCTCTCGTTTGATACTAGACTTTCAGACCGTTTAATACTTCAGAAACCACTATACTATAAACTTCAACTTTCGGAATCGTCACCCTCACTTGACGCGGTTTCCGGTTCACAATTTATAGAACCAAGTCACTCTGCAATTATCGCGACGACCGCTAATTGGAGGGATCCCGCGCATTCCGAGCTGAAGTCTAAATTGCCGAGATCTCGGAAAAGTCGATCCTTTTGTGGACTTTTTGTCTGGTCTTAAGGTAGTTTTCATCCACGAAAATTAGATCTCAGGCAAAAATAGATAATTCAAAAAAATTTGAAACACAGAAAAATAATTTTATTAATAAATTTTATTTTTTACCCAACTTTTTTTCTTATCGCTTCTTACCAAATTTTAAAAAATTATGCGATTCTAATAAATCATGAATCATTTTTCAGAGAAAAGATTTTCCACAACTTCACCGTTTCTGATTTTTAAAAATAAATTCTTTAATTGCTGAAACTATTAAAAAAGCATTTTCCAAAATGAAATTTTTGTAAGCAAATTGCTGAATTTGATAATAATTTATTCATTTTCGAAAATTGCACTAAAAAAACAAGTATGTAGTGAAATGTGTAATTTTTACACACTACACACGTTGTCAAGTCTGTAATTGAGCGAAGTGTGTACTTACTAAACATTGCCAACTCAATTTTTCGGGTACAAAACGTTAAAGTGTTTGAAAATTAAACGTTACGTTTGTAATGTGTATTGAAAATACACACTTCAAATGCCTAAAAAGTTACTATCGTGATTTACGTGTAGAAGTAACACACTTGTTTTTAGAGTGTGGAAATGGTTAAGTTGTAGGGAATCTTTTTCTTGAAAAAGTCATTTGTAATTTATTAAACTCGCATAATTTTTTAAAATTTGGTAAGAAGCGATAAGAAAAAAAGTTGGAGCAAAAATAAAATTATTTTTCTGTGTTTCAAATTGTTTTCATATAAAATAATCTTTTCTCTTTCGAAATAGCCTTTCAATAATAATATTGCTATTCTTGAAAGCCAAATGATCTATTTTTGCCTGAGGTCTAATTTTCGTGGATCAACCACCTTAACCTGAAAGAAAATTATGCTCATAAAATAATCGCGTATCCAAGAAAAAACAATTATTTAATGAGAAAAATACTAAGTGTCTGCTACGTTTAGAAGATAGAAACTTGGAAAGTGCACATTTTTCACCTAAATTTAAGTCGCGTGTAAAATGTATAAACTTAGGAAGAAATATAAACTTCAGTTAAAGGAATTCGCAAACTATAATATTTTCATTTTTTGAGTTTAGGTGTTTGATATAATTTTTTTAACGTTTAGCACCTTTAAAAGTTACAAATATAATATAAAAATAAATAAAAATATCCCAAAACATAAAAAAAAATGTATTGTTATTTTTTTAGCTGGAGTGCTTTCTATACCCAAAATATTGATAATAAAACAAAAAATAAGTGATAAAGATTTCAAAGGCCTGTGTTTAATACTTTAGATTTTATTCAAACATATGATGCAACAAACGCGGAAAAACATTGAACATTGTGTTACTAAATCATATATGTATGTAATAAAGGCAATACATATATTGTGTTTTTATAGGGATACCTGTCATATATAATATAGTATATTATTTTCTATATATTTCAGAAATATCAGTAAATAAAAAAACAAACTATTTTGTGTAAAAAGCTAATTTTCTTTTAATTTTATTTGTTTTTCCAAGAAAAGAAATAAGATTGTCCTGAAAATTTACACACATATTCAGAAAAGTATAGAGAATAAAAAAATACCATTTTTAAAAAATTTTTAAAGAATCAAAAATATACCAATTAAAGGTGGCGGTTCTCTTTAAGCTAAATATGTTTTGTTTGTCGTTCCAACAATAGCTGGAATTTTTCTATTCTTGACATGAAATTAAATATAAATGACTTACGCGACACGATAACTACGGGACATAAATGGCTGGATATTTGATAGTCAGCGATTATTATTGATAGCGCATGGGGTTCCAGACCGGATAATTTCATTAATTCGAGGACCGCAGGGAGACACTCTGAGGGCGAAACTGCATTATAGCATATAAAGTCGTGTCAACAGTTCCATGAAGATTTATGCTCAAAACTCTTTTACTGTAAAAGCTTAAATTAAATTTCAAGCAACGTGAAATAACCTTTCCGCTGGCTTTTACAACAGAAGATTCTACAATTTTTAACTGGAAAATTCGCTTGGCTTTTAAAATCTCTGCCGCCGCAAATTGTAACATGGTCATATTTTATCCGTTATACATAAAACGCTGTTGTCTCTTTCCCACAAGAAACACCTTACGTTACTATTTCTTGCGGTATAAAACTGGCGTCATCTGACGGATGGCAGTTGAAAGTTAACTGCTTGTAATATCTCTTCCGCAATGTTGTCCATTTTACCATAAATTTATACACATGTATGATAAAATAATCCTACACTGAGATATTTTTTGGAGAAACTCCTATAGATTATAGAAATTTTGGGTTATCAAGCAAATCGTGATAAGTTTTCACATAGCCATAGGAAACATTTCTAGAACAGTTGCAGAATTAATGGGATCCTATTCTTACATTTAATTATGCAATTGTTCTATAAATCTTTCCTATGGCTATGTGAAAACTTATCACGATTTGCTTGATAACCCAAAATTTCTATAATTTATAGGAGTTTCTCAAAAAAAAAATGTCTCAGTGTACAATAAAGAAAGGGGAAATTTTGTGCGATTAGTCTTATCATATAATAATAACATTTGTCCTATATCCCTCTATAAAAATAGGAACAACACGTTCCTTGAACTTTTCCTTTTGGATGTATCTACATCCCTTGTATCTTATTTTTGTTCGAAGTCGCAGGCTGTAGCAATCCGCTAGGTGTAGTTCACGACCAGGAGGTACCGTGCATAATCTGTAATCGCCCAATCAAGGCGGTCGACCATGCACCTCGGTACACTCCAGCCTGCTACCGTCTCGAGTTTCTTGTCATCGCCACCAACATGGCGCATGGTGCCAGGCTCTTCCATCTTCTCTTCTTCCTTCTGCTCTGCTGCAATGTTCTCCCTGCTCACCTTCTATCGTTCGTGTCTTTCACTTCCTTTTCGTCGTTACCTTGCGGTTGCTGTGAGAAGAAAGAAAAAGGAGGAAACGAGAAAGAAAGATAGTGAACGGGAAGAAGAGTGAGACAACGCATCTCTTTTTCCTCGAGGCTCCAATTCCTGTGGATGAGGTAGCGGTCTTGCTGGCAGAAAATACATAGCGAGAGGGTATATCTCATACTTACATGCACGCGATGTATCTTATGTTCCTTCTTACCCTCTACCTTGGGCGTGGTGCTTTTCTTTTCTTTATCTTTTGTCAATGTACATATCTTTTTATATTCTTATCAATGCCTTAAAATGCTAATTTCTTGAAAATATTTCCTCCACGGCTCATACACAATCTAGTGTGAAGCCATTTTGTTACTGCACGATGTGACAAAATTAAAAATACCCGTCGGTGTTAACTGAAAAAGGATAGAAAATATTTTCTTCCCTTTTTTGAGAACTTTATGTTCCAAGGACCCTCTTGTGAAATTTTTGTCCCCTTTTCATCCACCATAGTAGGTAATTACATTCGAGTTCCCGAAGGACTGCTCTTCTTCACTCGTCGTACACGCAATGCCTCTGTTTCGTGGAAGAAGCGGTGTAGGTAAGTTTGCCTCTTCCCTGCAAATGTGGCAAAGGGTCGCACTGGTCTAGATGGGCAGATGGATAAGTATAACTCGTGCATGAATGCACTTACGAGGGTGCTTCTGTGCGAGACACGGATGCGTGTGCCATCATGTGCTATGTCCTCGTCTTGAAATATTCACGTGAGAACAAACGTAACGTGTTTCAAAACTGTACTATTACTAGATTGCCAGCAATTGATCGAAAGAGAGAGAGGAGGTTGAATCGGATCATATGATCCAATGGCCATTTAAATCTGGTTCTGTGATCAGTAATTCTGTGATCTTACAAGTATGGACAGGATACAAATCTAGGCTGTCTCATTTCCAGCTACCAGCTATTTATACCCGATTGGCACTAAGTCATTAATTGTGTAGAACTCCCATAGGGTAAATACCGATTTGGAGATAATTCCAGTCTCTCTTGCACACTGAACCCACTTACCTTTCTGGTATTGTTACTTCCTGTCTTGTTATCGTCTCTGGTTAATTCAAATCAGATAGTAAATCATGCTCCAGATGCAAACTCTATCTTTAAGTGTTAAGCTACAAAGAGAGCGAACGTTAATTGCGGAATACCTTCAATGGTCGTAAAAACGTCCGAGTAAGAACTGTATACAATGAAATATAATATCAACTTTTAAAAATATGTATTACGTATTGTCTTTCCATTATACGTAACATATACATATTTACTTTTTATCTTGGTTTTTACAAAGAATTAGGAATCGAAAAGAATACTACTTGCTTAAGTAACTCGAAAAGTGACTATGTGACAGAATAACTTAAAACATGTCGAACCAGTGATTAGTCGGCTAGTTTTTCCAGACAACTAACCGGCATTGAACCAACTTATCGGTCTATTATCTCATTGGCGTTGCTCAGTTGGTGCGTGTCCAGAGATAGGGATGTCTGTCTATAGTTGATTCCGTAGCATCATTCGTTTGCAAATAACGTGAGGGGCTTCTACCATTATCGGTGAACAATAAAAATAATAGAACTTCGAGCAACGTGTCCCTATCGGCTTGTATCTCACAACTGACATTTACCAGCAACAAATAGGAAAATTTTACGTATCAGCACGCGATCCAATGTCGGACAGCACAGAAATGCGTTTATCCGAACTTATTCTTTTCATAAATAAGTTTTATAACTTTCTTTACATCTTTATATCTTTCTTTCTAATAAACCTCATATCTTACTACAATATTTTTAACACTTTTTGCGTAAATTTTCCTTATTGTTTAAAATTGCCTATAGCTCTTACTCCCATTGACCCTTTTTAGATATACAGTTGTAGAGAGAAACTTTACGCCTACTGTTACGCATATGCCGTTCATGTTCGACTTATCGTTCCTGGATAATTATGGAACTACGACCAAAGGTTTCTAGCACGAAACTTGCGGGCAACTAATAAACATAGTTAATGTGAAATGTGAGTGCAGAAATATAGTTTATGACGAGTAGGCGTACTGATTTCAAACAATTGCTGAGGCGTGATATGTTTTACTATCAAGCCGTATTATTGTCACAATGAAGTTCAGGCTGAAGTTATTTGCGTGATATAAATTATTGAAAAACTTCAGAAACTTACTTCATCGAATAGTGTACGGAGAAACCCAAGTTAACAATTTTTGCTAAACTACCTTTCAATTTTGGGAAAAACATGCCATAATGAGAATTTTTGTAGGGAAATACTAAATTTTGGATTAACTATATGATAGTTTACTGTATATTTATCAAACTGTACTATAACCTATACTAATGTTTCGTATACACCGAAAAAAATAGTTAAATAAAGTTTGTAGAACCGTTTAAGAGTTAAGGATACTAATTTTTTCTGTGTAATTTGTCAAATTTTTAGTATTTTGACTGCGAAAAATCGTCAGTCCGCTGGGAATAATTACCATTGCAGCTCGATTTCCCCTAGATTCCTAATACAGGGTTTTCTAATTAGAGGTTTCATTTTGATTTATAAGAAAAACGCCTGTTTTTTGTAAAAAATTATTTGGTTTTTATTTCATTCAATTGCGGAAGGTTTGCGATTAATAATGAAAAGCGATATCATTGATATATTGATATTCTGGCCATAAAAATGCATTAATCATGGTTCGATAGCGCAATCCATTCACCGAATCAGCCGCTCCAGTTTCATCTTCAAAAAAATAAGGCCCAATGATCCTTTCTGACAAAAAACTGTACCAAACAGATACACCCTTGCGGATCGAGAGGCTTTTCAGTAATCATTTTTGGGTTTTTCAAGCCCCAAATGCGACAATTCTGCTTATTAACGTAGCCTCCAAGGTGAAAATGAGCCTCATCGCTCATAATGATTTTTTGTAGCGAATTTGAACAATTTCAATGCGTTGTTGAAGCATGTATCGTTCCATTTTTATTAATGGCATAGTTTTTAGTTATCATCTGTCAAAAAATGACACCTCTTATTATGACAGCTGCCATAATAGCGGGCTATTCAAAATTAAACCTCTAATTGGAAAACCCTGCACATTACTGCATACAATATTCAATGTTTGATAACTCTGGTCCCCTCCCTCTTGTCTTCAACAGAAAAAGGATTCTCAAACCTCAATCAAAACGATTAGGCTGTTTCCCCTATAGAAGAATGGAAAAGAGACCGATCGAACTAACAGTCGGGAACTTTTTTCGCTGCCTTTCGTCCCCTTCACCTTCCAACTATTGCATACATGAGCACCGAAGGGAGGCAGATAATTATTTTCACGCACCGTGTTGTATAGTGTATACCACCTTGCGGTATCCTGGGACCTCCCACTCTGTATTGAATGCTGATAATAGGAATTTCATATTTATTTGCAAAACTGCACTTTTATCAGGAAAGAAACAACTCGTTGCACTTGCGAATCAACTTATTTCTCTTTTGCAATGAGTATGTATATTGCTTAATATCAGCTTTTTGCATCGTTCACCTTCTTTTAAGTAGTTTCGGTAATTTTTTCTGTTCATATCAAGTAAGAGAAATTGTTTTTCTAGATCGGAAAAGCCATGATGAGCCTCTGAAGATCTTCTTCTCAAGCTACTGGTTACTAAATCACCGCTACTATATCTTTCATTGTAATTGGGTGTATTCGCTTCAAATAATATAGTTTACTCGATAATAAGCAGGTGCAGTTCTAGTATCACGAGTTTGCGTGCTTTTCAATCGTTTTTGTTTCCACTATAACGAGAAAAGACTGCAGAATATACGGGCAGTATTGCAATCTGCTTTGGTACAAAGGAAAAGTGCGAAAGTAAATGTAGGTATCTGTGTGCGGGGAAAATCTAGCTGAGACAAAAATGCAAGTACAAATTTTACGATGGAGTTGAAAATTTTTTGAATCGTTTATTTAGTTCTTTTTTTGTATAACCAAGTGTTACGTGCTCTTAGAATTACGTACTGTATGTTTAAAAGAGTTTTGGCAATAGAGATAATTCTGGTTTTCAGACTTGTATAGAGGGGTGTGTAAAAGAAGATAGAGTAAATGGAAGAAAGGAAGAAAGAGGAGTAGATATGCTGTGGTAGGAATGGGTTAGCAAGCGAGCGAGTCAGGTTGGGGTACACACATTATTTCAATGTTGGCAGTAATGCCTGTTATTAAGCGATGATAATGATTGGTATTATCGCGGGTAGGGAGCACGACTGGTAGCAGCGGATATAAATCATCCTTACTTCCTTCTTGCTTGGCAGAGCTCGGCCTGGAGAGATCTCCTCCATGCCAAGAAGCTGTAAATAACGGCCAAGTTGCACTACTGTGGCTTCTTGGATGCTAAGCGATAGAAAGGAAGGTTGACTGGTTGCTTTGAACGATAGGAAAGGTTCATACGAGGTATAAGGTTATAGCCATGCAATCTACGAGCTTTCTATCATCGTCAGAGTTCTTGAGACTAGACATTTTACTAGAAGAGCACATTACGCATCTTCTTGACGCATTAAACATCTTGTTAACGCTTAACGCGCGGTGTTAACGAGTCTCTTCCTATGATTCGCATGTTTATGGAATCGTGAGCAAAGTTTAGCATTAAAGTTTCATGCGAAGTGAGAAGGTACATAGAATTCTCACAAGGCATGTAAGAGGATAACAGTGTTTCGATTAAATATCCTCTGGACGTAAACTTTTTTCTCTCTCTCTCTCTCTCTATATCATCGCACTTTTATCCGGCCGTCCTCATAGCCCATTTATCACAAGTTCGACGATGATCGAATTCACGATACGTCCGTCGATTCCTAGAACGACCGTGCAGTTCACAGGAATCCTAAAGTGCTCGATCGAAGCAGAGCATGCGCCTTTACGTGTCTAAGTATGTGCCATCTTCGACTAGGTTAGTCAGGAGTCAGGCTAATCTTCGGCAGAAGGAATAGGCATATAGATTTATCCAGGATGGTAAGGCTGAGGGGTATATCAGACTAAGGGTTGGATGAAACGCCCACACGTATCTCGATCTAATAAATTCAACATTTCGCTGGTAAATCCCTGGACTCCTCGAGGTCAGTCGCGATCGCAGACGAGAGAAAACTGATCCTTTATGGCCGACTGTTCGCCCTCTTCCTGTGCACCTTTCAAACGTTTCACTCATCATCATTCCTTTTTATCACACAATCTTTCAGTAAATTAAGTAATAAGCATACTAATATATGATAAGAATTTACATTTTTCATATAAAGAACTTAGAGGAACGAGGAGAGACAAGAATAAATGACGTCTTGTCATGGCCTTCAAGTTGCATGTTTCTCATCTCATTGATGAGTGTGTCAAAATCAAAAAACCTAGCTAGGTCTTTTAATGAGCGGATAGGTTAGCATCTATTCGCACATCGTCGATAGAGAGCTGTTCTCGTGACGTGAAAACTATAATTTAGCTAGATTTTTTCGTGGCCTGACCTACGTGCTAGTATTCCCATACCATCGATTAAGGCATCTATCACGTTCAATGGATTCTGTGAATCCTTCGTGGGACTAAAGGATTCATGCAATGCCGTATTCCGATAAATAGGAGACCCAATTCACAAGGTCTTGTGATTAAGAGGCGCAAACTTATACACAAACAGTTGCACTTGACTTCTTTTTACATAATCTCTTCTCGGAAGTTTACTAACAATGGATGAAATCATCATAGTAAATTATATAGAGACTATGAGAAGCAAATAGCACGCACCGCCTTCAATTCAAGAATCATCGTTATTGTTTTCTATCAGCTGGGCAAAATTAATAAAAATCACAATAAAAAAACCCCATCTAGGAAAAATAAGAAAGATCTGTCTTATTATGCAACAGGAAGTTTATTCAATCAGCTAAAAACGTTGATTAATTTGGCGCTAATTAGGCCCTACAGCGACAAAATTTAGGAGAAGAGAGATTGAACTAAGGAATTTGGTGATTAGTGGTCCGATATAGGAATGGTGGTGCCACAGAGGTTCGGATACATTCGGAACTCAGAGAAATACATGGGAGGTTGGTGAACCCCGAGTCGGTGACAAATACGCGAGAATTCGAAAAAATGAACAATTATAGGAATCCGGACCCGGTAGACATGATCTGCGAGCGCCTGATTCTCCTCTGCTCTGTTTCTTGATCACCCGACAACCCTCTTCTGGAGAGGGTGAGGGCGCATGCACTTGCCGTTTGAAGTAGCCGAGTCTGAACTTTGCTTTCTTACGATCTTCTTCTTCTTCTTCTTCTTCCTTCCTTCCTTGATTCCTTACTTTTGCTTCATGCTACCTCCTACGGCAGTCTTTCCTTGGCTGACCATCCCTTTTGGTATTCGTTTGTTTCACGGCGGCTTCCTCGAGCCTCTCGCCAGATCAAGCAACCAACCTCTCACTCTTTCATCGTCTTTTCTTCCCTTCCCGCGTCGAGAACCCTATGTTACGTACCGCATACTTGCAGCATTGCTTCGGGCTGCGATTCATTTTACAACGTTGTCAGACTCGCGAAGCACAACCATAAGACCCTGGTAAAATTGTTAATTGTACAATTTACTTCTTTTTCATGCACACGTCTTTTCCGACAAATGTATTATCCTCGTAATTTCTCGGCAATTCTTTCTAGGAATCTAATAATTTCTGCATATTTTCTGTGATTTTATCAAAGCTTTGTTTCTACATAGATTACTCGCTAAAAATGAATATAAAAACCTCACTAAGAACCAGTGACTATTCGCTCATTCACGGAAAAAAAAAGTTTCTGCAAAATTTACAGAACTTTTAAAATTATAATGTGGAACTTTCAATAATTTTTCCTGAATGTTCCACGTTTTAATCTGAAAAGTTTTGTAAATTTTCCAAAACTCTGTTACTTAAATACCTGTATCTCCAACTCTTGCACAATTTATTCTATAAACTTCATTGAACTATTTTTTTCCATGATGGAGCTATAAGTATGCCGCTAAATATTTTTCCGAAATCTCATTTTGCTGAGAAAATCACTATATACAGTGACTTTTTAGGCAAAATGAGATTTTGGAGAAATTAATATACTGATAGAAATATTATTAACTTTCACGTGCAAATGTATATGAAATCTAATATCTCCGTATATTATTTGTGAAACTGTACACTGGGGTATTAGATTTAATATACTAGGGTTTTTAATTTAATTTCAAGAAATTGAAATCTTTCTCTGAGATGAGAAACATTTTCGGCTGTGCCGGAATTCATGCCCGGGTGTTTTGATTGTCAGTTCACTGCTGATGTAACTAACTGAGCTACACAGTGTCCTGATGGAATAGACAGTGACAAAATTTCAAACTAAACCATCCAATTTGAGAATATTAAATTTAATATGCCAAAATTACGAACTCACGTAAATTGATTTTACTCAATTATAAAGTTGTTTTTGCAGTGAATCTAGGATGTAAATAATAAAGTAAATTATTTTCTTTAATATAGATAATAACTCATTTTAAAATTACCTAAGATATTCAAAAAACCAGTTTTAATGATTTACGAGTTACCAAAGAATCTAGAGAATATTCTCTTTTATTAACACTTTCATGCATATTAAAATTCATAATTGCGTTTATTAAATTCCATATACTGTATATGCAAATATGCAATTTTACTCGTGTGGTTTACACTCGCAAAATAAATTTTTTTTCCTTAGTTGCACAATATACTATTTTTAATTTTATTATGAAACCTTTTTTGAGGATGTAAACTTTTTATAATACAAGCAGTTGTTAGTAAAAGTACCAAACAGCGATTTTTTGTATAATTTCATGAAAAGTACTACTTTGAAATGAAAAAGTTTAAAATCAAAGGTAAAAATGTAATTTGAAATTTTTTGTTGAATGTTTGAAAAAGTGCATATACCGCTATTCGTTTCACCTCAAGTCGGTACTCGTGCAAGGTACCCGCATCGGAAATTACAGAGTATCTTGTAGGCGCGACCTGGATCAACGTCGCGACGATGAAGAATTATCTATTTAATTTATCGAGACTGGCGATCCTTCGCTCAAGTCTCTGCTTGACGACTAGGGAAAATCAAACTAGGAACCTCATTATGGACATTCTCTCTCGAGCAACGCCCGTTGGCTGAAACTGTATCTCTGACTTCTGTCGACCTCTTTCTTCCGGAAGGGACAACTGCGAAGTGCAAAAAGGGTTGACAAATGAAAAATAAAAGAATAAAAAGAGAAAGACCGAGCCTACGGGCCGATTAACAATTCCCCTCTCTTTCTCTTTTGCCACATTTTTCGCGTTCTCCAGTGAAGCGACGGGTCAAGAAGAACGCGCGCCGACCCGGTATTCACAAGACTTCGAATCGAAACGTAAGGCAGGACTTATTTACACATAAGCAATCTTTTGTTTCGTTCCTTCCACTACATTAACGGTGATAAAAAATTAGCCCTTAGTCGTAATTAGGTGAAGGTGACTGAGTCTGAAGACCTTGGTTTTCTCTCCTGGCAGAACAGAGATAATTATTCTCTAGATACTTTCAATCCGATTCCACTAAAGGATCAAATTAGATTCTACTTTTCTTTTCCCTCAATTCATTCACATTTCAAGAACTTTTTTTATAAGGAAGGAGATGTTCCTGTACAAAAATGTGTCTGAATAAGCTAAGTGAGTAAAAGCATCAAAATTGATTTCATCCAATCAGAATCTAGATAGTTCACGATTCATATTGAGACGATCGCCTGAAGCGATCGGATTGGAGTCGGAGCCAGAACGAGAGATGCGAGTTGGGTTAGATGCTTCTGCAGAAGGAGCCGATGGAGTCCAGTTCATTGCGTATTCAGGCTGCGCATGCGCCAGTTGTCACCGCTGACACATCGTATGTCAATCGTTTCTACACACAAAGCTATATGTAAGAGAAAAAGAACGATCGGCAGGTAGGATCACCAAGAAGGACGTCTCAATCGGTATTGAGAGTCAATACAAACGGCTTCCTCTCTTTTGATCTCAGATGTTGGAATAATTTTCTGTGAAAATGTAGAGAATCGAAAAGATCACACACAGTAATAATTAGGTACATACCTTATCTTCTCGAGTTTATCTAGAAGATACTTCTTTATCTTTACTATCTTTCTAAGTAGTTTCGATAAAGAACCTTTTCCATCTCATTAGCGTGATGACTTTGTATTTTGTTTTCTAAGAGATTAGGATTAGTATTTTTAAAACAGCAACGCATATCGTTGTTGGTCTGACCATCCCGCGTACGAGTCTTCCTTTCATTTCTAATTCTCATTTACTATTTCATAAAAGATGTAACGCGTTGATGCGCCTCTACTATCTCTAAGAAGGTGGAGGTCGGAGTGGATCGCCTTGGAGCCCGAAAGGCGCCCGCCCCGCCCACCGTCTCGTCTTTGCTCCGAGCCCTTTGAGTTTTGTACTCTTCCTCCAAAACCCAAGGAATAGTAGAGTCCTCAGTTAAGCCAGTTTTACACAGCTGTGAATGAGCCTTAAAAACCTTGTATGTAACCATCGTCTTCTTGCCAAAAATGCAAATTTAAAATAAAATAAGTTTGAAAATGCAACAATCTAGTTCTTTATTGTTGTTAGACACCTTTAAGACCCTATAGCAGAGTTTGACGTCATTTTTTCGAAGCGTTTGTCGATTTGTTTGGAGCATTTTTTCTTTCTTTGAAAGATCATTTTTGCGTATCGCGTATTGTTTTATAACACGCGAAAATTCACAAGAGCGATAACGATGGCATAATATTTTGTTTACGATCGCTATACATGGTATTGTCATATCAACGAACTTGTATAGCTCTCTCACCTATACTCGTATAGTTCTGAGGACCATACCGTAGCATTGGTCTGATAGTAATATTTTCTGGTTCTGAGGACCAAACAATTTACCTTCTTCTACGAAAAGATTGTTGAAATTGTTAATTTTTCAATAAACCCGTCAATTGCAATTGGAAATTCTAACACACAGGCTTAATATTTTGAATAGAACAAATATTTTTCAGTATTTCTTGATTTTTCTTGAATTTCGGAAACTTAGAACGTGAAGTTCTGAATGTAAATTTATGGTTTTCTAAAGACTTGCTAAAATTCGGTAAGATACTCACTAACACTTAAAGAAGAAGTCCTAAATGCAAGAAAATGGAAACAATTATTTATTGCAGATTAAAACTCTCTTTTTAGAATGTACATGTGTAAATGTAGAAGAAATATATATATATATATAAGTAAATAAGGAGAAAGTAATAAAGGGTTGGAACATTTTCATTTCGATTTCTGTAATCATACAAGAACTGTAGTTATTTATTATTGAGACATTTTATGGATGTTAAATCTCATTCTAATTTCTAAAAGGCCATTTTTCACTGTCTTATAATGTTTTAATCCAGAACGAAATTCAATTCTTTTCGCCCAAAGCCTAGTGTGAATCTGTCTTAAGGATTTGCGGCCATACATCGTTATATCATACAGTTCGCGTTTTGGAGCGCGTGTAAACCATACTGTGAACCAACCACGCTCCATTCAGCATAAGATCCTGCGGTGGAGCCTATCAGATACCCTTTGTCGATCTTCTTTGTAAATTGGATCGCGCAGGGCTATCGTGTTACCTTTCAAGTTCTTTCCGAACGTTCCAAGTATAACCCCAATTTGCGTGCTTAAGTGCGACTCGCGTCCAAATATTAAATTAAACTATTACATAAGTGCATGTGATACCTCATTTATTCCAAAAGGTCAATAATACAGTTACATGTATATTTTTTCTGTTTCAATGAGAATTAGTAATGATAACGGAAAGCAGACTTTATAATCGATTGAACTCTTTACAGTTAATAAACTATAAGCATTATTATTTTTAAAGACGAGGTAAAAGTTATTTTAACATTATAGCCTTATTATCATCAAATATTATTTTTCATCCATTTTTAGAAGAATTCGGTGTTTTTCATCCCACTTGACCAAAATTTTATTAATTGTCTTCATTAATAGTTATTCTGTGAAAGAATATAGAATTAAAAACTATTGTATTTTACGAGTGCTCCATATTTTTTATAACTTTGAACATGTCTTTCAAAAAAAATTTCATTATTTTTATTTTATTTAAACAGAATTTATTGTGTTACCAAATAATAAAAAGTGAAAGGGTAATATTTAGAAAAAATATTTTCATTAATCACCCCAAGTGTTATATATTCTAGTTACCCTGTTATCACAGCAACTTTCGAAACAAAACAATGGTTTTAAATTTTATAATCTTTGGTACTAAACAGAGGGTATTATTATGTTTAACTGTTTTCTTGGAGTGGTTGATCATTACCTTAAGTATGAACTATTATTTTATGAGAAGGTGCCAGATTATGGGAGATAGATTTAGGTAATCATTTTTTTTTCTTACAATACATAATACAATCGGAGCTAATTTCAAATTATAATTCTGTATTCATAATTATGGAAGGCAGTCCTTTTTAAAATATCGATTTCATGGGCCGTTAATTTTTTATTGTGAAAGTGAGAAAGAAAAACCAAACTTAATAAAAACTATCGCGTTAAAAAATAATTTATGTCGAGAATTTTTAGTGGTTACACTTTCGCGCGATATATAAATGCAGAGCAAGAAATATATGCGATAAATCGACAAATTGCTCCTCGTTACCATGCAAACGTTTTGATAATATCACTCGTAAGAAATACCAAGGGGGAAATCCAAATTAAAAACAGCATGGAAAATTGTGGCAATAATAGGCAGCTCAAATGTGTGTATTGGATATTTCCAAATGTGAAATACACATCTATACATGCGTGTATACGTTCAATCTGATTATGCAAACAAATAATTGCTTCATATAACTCTACTGCGGTAGTAAAATAATAGAATAGGAAAGGGTTTTCCTAACCCTCCCAGTGGTATATATGCTTTGCATTTTCTATAACTATCATTTTCTATCCATGATTAAGTGCCTACTTATACACTTATCTTTATGCTATTCTGCTGTCTATGGTTTTCTATCCATAACGCGTTTATATTTTAAAATTCGTTCCAAAAAATTTTAGGAAATTTAATAAGAGAAAAAAAGATAGAAAAAAATTAACATGAATATCTGAAGTCGGTTGTGCTTTCAGAGAAAATGAATAAAATTATATAAATGTGTAAAAGTTCTATCTCTTCATTTTTAAAAGGATATCTGTATTGATATAAAAATATTATTCAGCTCGTTGCATATTCTAGGACTATTATTCCCCTTATTTATAAAGTTCAGCAGTCTATGAATTTTTTTTATCATTTGCATTTTCACACTACACACTTTACACTAAACATCTATATCTATAATATTCACTTTCTGGAAGCTATATTTATCGGAAGCTCACTATTCTTGAATAGTTTACTTCTTCAAGCACAGTGACAATGCCAACGATCGATATATAGTATTGCGACAGACGGTCGTCAGAACTTTCTATAGCTGCTATACTACCCTTCTTTACTAGACTAATAATAACCAAAGAGTGTTCTGGATTCCTTATCATTAACACACTCAAAAAATAACAATTTGACAATTCTTAATCCTTAATTCTTCTTTTACCACCAAGTTATATATTCTCGACCCAAATTACAATTTTTTTCCAAATGGCATTTTTCAATACAATTTCTGTCTAAAGTTTAAAGATAATTTGCTAATCATTTAAAAGATATGCGATAAGCAAACTTTCCGGCTTCCATTTATTAGTTACCGTGATAGAGATATTAAATCAAAAGTGCTGGAAAACCCTTTAAGAAAAAGAGAAAAAACCAACAATCTCCAAAGTGACCAATTTGATAAATATTTCTCCAACTACTTGAAATATTTATATAAATATCACTAATGAGGGCTCCGACCTGAGCCGAAACGTCTGATTCAATCGATTTAATCATTTTTGGACCCTAAGACCACTTTTTTCCAATAACGTGCCATTTTATTAAAATTGAGCTTCAATACAACTTATACTACTTTTAATTATATAAAAAATTTTGCTGAAAGCAATAATCCGAGATTAACAGAGATTGAATTTTTCCTCCGTTAATATGCACTTAGGTATGGCTGAAGACAAACTAAATTCATAGCGAATCGTATATTCATTAGAGGCGTTGAGCAACCCACGTATCTATCGATAGAGTGACTCAACCACGAGGGACCGTCGTGTACTTGCTTTCCCAACGTTCTTTACACCCACCAACCTAATGGCTACCGTCGCTTTGCTTCACTCAATCGTTACCGACTGGTATCTGAGTGTACCATTGCCCATTGCTTGGCTAAGTCACCACAATGCAACAAGATTATCACGATGGGAAATTGGGGGCAAGAGATGGAAGAAGCGCAGAACGAAAGGAAAAAAGAAGGGGGGAGGGGGTGCTTACAAAGGCAAGATGCTGCTGCTTCGTGGCATGCCGACCTCAAATCTGCGAACCCCGGCCACCTAGCCTTACTTTCATGTTTGGCCTCACCTCAACTCTTTTTATCGACTCTTACTGATATGTGTATGTCCACTAGGTTGCTTCCCCAGGTGGAAATTTACTACTAGCGCGGTACCATGCCAGTACCGCCGTCGGATTTTTGGTACTGGCGCAGTACTGGATAGACCCTTAATGATAACTCGGCTGGGAGTTGGCGATCAATACTGGGCTGGCACTTAATAGCAGTACTGGTCCAGTACTATCAGCCGATACTGGTAATAGTAATCGCTACTGCGCCCGTAGTAAACCAGTAGAGTGCAAACTGTCAATGATACCCCTACTTCAGACTTTCACCAGTATTTCCAAATAATACAGCGCCAGTATGAAGCCAGTAGTAAGCCAGTACTATACCAATGTTTGGCACAGTATTGAAAGGCAGTACTGGCATTACTCCTCGGTTACAACTGGCACAGTACTGCGCCAGTTGTAAATACTGTCTGGCCTCTGAATTTTCCACCTGGATCCCTACAAATCCTCCCTTCGCTGTTAGCATCAAAACAAATGTAATTAGGTACAATGAAATAGACATCAATTTGCACTGAGAAAACTGGAGTGTCAACCTAAACATTTGGAGGGTGAAGCAGACTATATTTGAGGTTAAACTATAGGACAGCCTTCTAGATAGTGTAACTTATTACCTGTGAATTGTGAAATTAAGATGGTCAACTTGAATACTTTAGAGGGAAAAGTTGATCATTGCAGAGAGAAAAATAGATTATCGAAGAGGGAAAAATATACTATAATCTACCTCTATGGCTAACCTCAAAACTATTACATTTAAGCTTTCACAATTATTATGTTATTATAGCAAGTGAAATAGGTACTCGCCAATTAGTTGGTAAAAATAACCCTCGTGACACTTTAACACGTAAAGGACGCGAAACCGGCAATGAGGTTAGAGTCCACGCTGGTGATATTGGAGGAAAAATAGGCGAACCCACGTGACTTTACAATTTTGGCGCGTATTTCGCCAATCGACACTCTTTATAGTGATTCTGACACTCTGGTAACAGTTAAGCAGAATATCAAATGAGTGTCTCCCTGACCAAAAAGAAAAAATTTCGGAAAGAGTGTTGTACTATCTAGAAGTTCAGACTAACTATCTACATTTTGACACTCAAAGTTTGACACTCCAGTTTTCTCAGTGTGGTCGGAAGCTTTTCAATCTTTCGTTGAGGGCATGTGGTTCATAGAAAATTAGCGAATATTATTAATTTTAGGTTTCTACATGTCTGTGTCAAAAATTCATAAGATTTTGTTTTCAAAATTTGAGAAATGGTACAGAAGATAAAAGCGAGGGTAGATAGGTTTTGGTTTGAAAAATGACAAAATTATAATTTTAGCAATCGTTATTGACATTTTCTTTTCATTGTGACAGAAAAAGTAGTCTATTTACGTCCAAGTTTACCTACGCTATCATTTCTAAAATTTTATATATTTTTACCCCGGTGTTTTAAGAAAGACCAATCAATGGACAGTATCTCAAATTTCAAGTGAATACCTCGACGAAGAAAATGTATAAACAAATGAGCGTAAAATGAAAGTTTAAATTTCATATGGTTTTTGTGGAGAATTTTTTTCATTTCTGAACCGATTTTGCTTTTTAAAAGTTCAAGTTGTCCGTTGTGGAATTTACAATAAATTATCTCGACAGATTTCTTTTATACTCATATGTACTTACAGTTTTGAACGTTCATTGAACGATGACAAAAAAATTTTGTCCAAAACAAAATTAATTATTATATCTATATTCAGAGCCTTTTAAGTATACAATCGTTTATTTAATATACGCTACTTTTTAATTTAACAGGGAATAAACTAATCAGTTAGTTTGCAAAGAAAATGTTTTCCACCATTCAATGAACGTTCAAAACTGTAAGTATATTATACTCATTCGTTCGAGAGTAATATCAATTTGCTTATTGTATTCATGTAAACAAATTGATATGACTCGAATGATGCACCGGGTCAGTTGCCCAGGTGGAATATTCAGAGGTCAGACAGTATTTTCAACTGGCGCAGTACTGTGCCAGTTGTAACCGAGGAGTAATGCCAGTACTGCCTGTCAATACTGTGCCAAACATTGGCTTGCTACTGGAGCCGTACTGGCGCGGTATTCTTTGACAGTACTGTTGAAACTCTGAAGTAGGGGTATCATTGACAGTTGGCACTCTACTGGTTTACTACGGGTGCAGTAGCGATTACTATCACCAGTATCGGCTGATACTACTGGACCAGTACTGCTTTTAAGTGCCAGTCCAGTACTGATCGCCAACTCTAAGCCGAGTTATCATTAGGGGTCTAGCCAGTACTGTGCCAGTACCAAAAATCCGACGGCGGTACTGGCATAGTACCGCGCCAGTAGTAAATTTCCACCTGGGTGGACCCTCGAGGTCAACATTATTCTGCTTTTTGAAAGTTAAAATTTTCCGTTGTGGAATTTGCAAGAAATTATCTCGACAGATTTTTTTTATGCTCATTCGTTCGAGAGTAATATCAATTTGTTTATTGTGTTCGTGTAAACAAATTGATATGGCTCTCAAACGAATGAATGAGTATAAACACCATGTAAAGTTAAAACTTACATTATACGCTCATTTGTTTACAAATTGGCAAAAAAATTCTTTACAAAATGTCTGTTTTTTCTGTCCAGTTCAACCTTAAGGGTATTATTGAATTTAGGTTCCTACATGTAATAATAAAATTGGACATGGATAGACTACTTTTGGTTTGAAAAATGAAAAAAAAAATTAATTTGAGCAAACTCTATCTAAATACATGCCATTAAGAACTGATTTTTCTCATTGGGACTCATTTTTAGCCCAAAAATGCTATAAAGTTTCTTTTTTTTTCTTGGTAAGAGACAATTTTTTCCGAGTCTAAAGTCAGCGTAGTTAACGCCAAGTAATTTCTCTGTTTTGCCAAGGAGAACGCGCAATGGCACTGCTGCGCGACAGATTGTACGCGGCGCTTTCAATTCCTCAGTTGTTTGGGGTTACAAGTTATGAGAACCTAGCCTACCGGAACCGTCCAAACATACGGTCTCTTCAAAGAATAATGACAGGGTAGCCTCATTGCCTGTCCGTCTGTACGTCCACTTGTCTGGAAGAACTGACAACTCACCGTCGATCCGGAAATGGTAACGAAATTTTTTCATCATCAAATCCCACCTCTAGTTCATGCTTCTTCCTGTCTCGAAAAAACAGAAGAATTCCAGTCTGGAGTCACACAAAATGTCTGTGAATAAGTTTCTTTCCTGCTAAATTACCAGTGGGTCACAATAGAGTATGACATTTTTCTACTTCATGGTTACCAATAACGTTTTTTTTAACTTGATAAAACTAACGAACATTTTTAAATAACATGTAAGACACAATAGACTTGGTTAATGATACGCTCCTGAGAGAAAGTCTAAGAACCCTCTGGGTCTTCGAAAATCACCTGCGAAAAGCTGACATACCTGTAAAATTCGACCTGGAAGCTCGATGAAAGGATGGTTTACATCGTTCCACTCATCAGCTCGCTGTGAAGTTTGGCAATGCGTGCTAGGTATTGGATTAAGAACTGCATAAATATTCATGAGGTACCGACTCTGAGGTGTAGGTGAGCCGCGAAGGCGAACAAGTTAGAAAGAGAAAAGAGCCACGAGAGATGTTGAGACAAGCAATATTAACGGGAAGTTTAATCGTCGAGTGGCCTGGGCTGTCAGCTCGGGCGCGCGCCGGGTCAGTTGGGCCCTCGAGGTCAATTAGTGTTGTTCAACACTCTCTATAGTGTGGTGTCGACCTCCGAAACTCAAAAGTTCCTCGCTTCCTTCTAAACTTAAGAGCATTGATCTCTTGTTCGCGAAAATCAAACTCATGCAGTTTCTTTACGACAGATTCATTAACTCAGATGTACATTTGTTCAAACGCGGACAACGTAACCAAAATCCTGCAAAATAACTTTTTAGTTTACAAAGTGTCTTTCTCAATGATTATAAAATAGAAGAGAAAGCGAGTCAAGCTCTTTTTAGTAAAAATTTTGTATATTGGAACTCTTCCAAATTTTCGTTTCTTTAAAAAATTTATTATGTTTCCCAAATTTTAAGAAAGGTATTTTGTAAATTCAAAAAGTCATCTCACAGGATTAAATATATTTGTGAGGTATTGGATATACTGAAGTAGAAGAAAAAAATCGTAGTCGAAAGTATCTTACTGGGAATCATTGAATTGGAATACCGTCGTACATGAAGTAATTATACCTCAGCGGCATAGCGCACATCAAAGATTTCTATTAGCTTTCTTGGTCACTCTAATTTAATAGAGACAATTATTCTTGTAGCTCATGTTATTTTTCCTTTCCATTTTAACCTAATAACTCTTAAAAGGTAAAATAAATCCTATGAAAGTCTTTGCTACGTTGATAAACGTATTTTGTAATTTGAAAAAGGCATTTCTGTCCACTGTTTTAACTCATACTCATCTTCCACGCTCTAGAATTTTTTTTTTTAAATTCAATAAAGTATTGAAAGTAATTAACCAATATATGTTTTAAAATTTTTATACACTGAAAAAACAGTATAGCTAAAAGAACTATATTTTGGTCCTCAGAACCAGAAAATATTGCTATCAGACCAATGCTACGGTATGGTCCTCAGAACTATACGAGTATAGGTGAGACAGCTATACAAGTTCGTTGATATGACAATACCATGTATAGCGAGTGTAAACAAAATATTATGCCATCGTTATCGCTCTTGTGAATTTTCGCGTTTGATAAAATAATATGCGATACGCAAAAATGATCTTTCTAAGAAAGAAAAAATGCTCCAAACAAATCGACAAACGCTTCGAAAAAACGCCTCGAAAAAATGACACTTGTTTCTCATTTAGAGGTTAGAGTCGCGTGCATGCGAAGCAATGTGTAGGTCCCGCGGCAAACCAGTATAGTTGTTTCACCTATACCGCATAGGTCGAGACACTATATACCGGTATAGGTCGAACAGCTATACTGTTTTTTCCGTGTATAAATCATGTAGGAAATATTCAATGACGTGCCGAATATTGCGTGTCTGACTTTGAAAAATTCTAAGACTACACTTAAAAAATTTCAATACTGAAAAAAAAATCCAATAGGGATTCGAATATTTCTTGTAAATTATTGAAATAATTCGATAGAATATTATTTTTTCAATTTATCATTGAAAAATTTCATTACCTATGTATTGGAAAATTACGATTTTTTTTACAGTGCACCATATCAATTTACAACAATTTTTCATTCACAAAGTAGAACAATATTATTTCCAATACAATATTTTAATTACTATATAAATCTTTCACAGACATGTCGTAGTGGATTCTATGTCTGAAGGTAGATAACAGCTTGTTCAGCAAAAAATATCATTCGTATATTGTATATGGATTATTATCCAAACTTAAAACAAAAGTATTGTGTGGAAATTTTTTTATAGTAAAAAGTGAAAAGTATTATAATTATTGTATAGACTACTATATCTTTCCATACCATAAATTTCTTAGAATACGTTTTTCTCGGTATAACTATGTGAGAAAGTTATTCCAGAAAGTGTATCAGAACACAATTTTAGAAAATCTCTTCTCAGAAATGCAAGTGGTCCATATAATTTGTAATATACAAAAGAGAGAACGCTCGCTTATTCTCACGTTGAACACAAGAAGCAAAGTAAGCGAGTCCCATTAGCATATATTAATTGCTTCTCTCACCACGCGTTTCCCTATCATTCACCCTATGGTGTTCCCTCAACCCTATCACTTGTTTATGCGACAGCTATACTTAATCCCGACAAGTATACATCAGGAAAAGCATACAATATAAATATGTAGATACAATTGTCTCTCACTTAGTTTTTAAGTTTTAAATGATAGTGATGAAAAGATGTGAAATAAATTATTGAGTTACTTTTGTGATTGTTTTAGTTTTCCATCACTAGAATCAGATTGAATGACCACATGGTAAATCAAATTTGCAAATGTAATTGCAAACATACAACGAAAACTTTATGATAGCATCCGTGTAGTTTCATTATTACTTTACATCTAGCGCCGCTTACGTCATTTATGATAGATTCTCTAATCGGTCTAACAGCATCTGATGATGATCTATCTTAGACAGAATGGAAGTGTAAATTAAATATAAGAGTAGATGAGGCACGTAAGTTCTCAAGCATCTACAAAAAAACTTAACGAATTCCGCACTCATGTATAAAATTTATCCCACTGGAATTTTTATATAAACTTGATAATCCAAATCATATAAGAAACATGCTTATAGAATTATGTAATCATTTATTCAATGTTCCAACATATAGATCAATCTTGTTAGAAATAATTTCGAGACATGTTTGTAGTAATGTCTTTAGTTTTTATCTTGACCCAAAAATAAATTAAATGTAGTTTATTTATATTGGCATTGGGTCACTAAATTTCCATTAAAAATCAATCATTAAGGAAACATATCAAAGATTTTGAAAGACAGGAAATATATTATTGGGATAAAAAGGCAAACGTTTCGGCCACAAATGGGGGCCATCTTCAGTGCCAAAATTTAATGTACTTAGTGTCTAAGCTGTAAACGTGCAAAATGAATTATTAGCAGTACCATTAGATTTTTTTGTTTATTTTTGTTTTTAAATGATATTTTATAAAACATGCAAAAACTTACACGGAGAAACTTTTTATATCAATTTTTACTATAGTATTTTTCAATTTAGGGAAAAACGTATCACTTTGAGAATTTTTGTTAGTAAAAATACTAAACTTAATAATAATGATATTAAACTTTAGTATAATCTATAGTAAAATTTACTATGAACTATGCTGAAGTTTCATATCATTATCATAAAGTTTAGTATTTTTACTAACAAAAATTCTCAAAGTGATACGTTTTTCCCTAAATTGAAAAATACTATAGTAAAAATTGATATAAAAAGTTTCTCCGTGTATGTGAGAAGGCAAGCTGGCAAGCTCCAAGGCGTCTAGGAACAAGACCTCTCCAAAACACAGCCCTCAAAAACGTGTAAAAACTTCTATCCGGCAAATTTTCAAAGAGTGAATCCGTAAAACCGCTCCTCCTCAAAGGTACATTCATTGTCATATTTAAGTTGTTGTTCTCTATGCCCTCTATTTTGTAAAATGACCTTTTAGTCTTGGTTCTTTCCGCACGTTTTCAGGAGTAGAACATGTAAAAATGTCCGATTAACGGTGCAGAATATTTTTTGCTTGCAGTCTTGCACCAATGCTCCGTTAAGTTACTATTTTTTTCCTCGTGGATTTTATTTTATCCCTATGGTATTTGAAGAAATCACATGAATCGATTCTTCAGAGTGGCTACATGCACATTTACGTAAATACTGCAATATCGCGTTGCAGCACCTTCGTGGCCTTCGGGCGTCATTCACTCGGATCCGTGGAGCCGTGCCGGTCGCTATCCACTTTCATTATGTGTGCGCGCGCGCCTTTAATTACATTTTTACATCGCGACTGCCGCGAGATAGATACTGTGGCTTCCAACGTTACGAGAAATCACTATGCGGTTTTCCGTACCGACAATTTAAAACGGAAACGTTGGTCCAATTCCGAATTACGGTTTTTGGTTAGATTAGTCTTTTAGATCTCCTATCTGTAAAAATTGCCACCATCAATTCATTAATTTATTAATTTCAAACGAAAGAAGCAATTGTTTAATTAAAACAAGACTAGGTTTTCCTTTTCATCTCGCGCACATCACTTTTTTAATTTCACTAAAAATTGTAATTAGTGCTGCATTCGTAAATAATGCATTTATTGCAAGTCATATATCTCGTATGAGGATATTAAAGCAGTTTTTAATCATTTACTCTTTATGTATAGACTTACGAGTCCAAGTGTGTAAAGAGGGACAAAAAAGTACAAGGAATACGCATCGTGTGCCATTTGCAAGACAGACAGTTCCTAATTGCTACTGAGATTGCCATAAATAATTTAATAATACATATCATATACAAGGCGTTTTGTGTTGAAGGGGCTACTGATGTATTTTTCATTGATGCTCAGCTTTATTTTGCGCTAATTTCTGGGCCGTGGACGAGTGTCAGCCGAGTGGAGACCTATAAGCGAACAACTGGCCTAGCGATTGTGACTGCTCCATTGATCGCTGTTTACATACGACCATAAACAAGCTATTATGTAATCGCTCGTGAGTACACTCTCATACATAATGTACTAGTTGCCCTCGAAGAGTACAATACGATACGCCGTTTCGATAATTCTTCAGAAACATACCTCGCGCGACCTGTACCTGATATGTATACCTGTACACTCCTAATGCCACTGTCACATTAATGAAATCGTTTTAACATCGGAGTTCTGTTTACACTTTGTGCCTTTGTATGTTTTTTTTTGTGCAACGTGTATGTGGTTACATTTTAGGCGTGTCCCAATTGTTCAGCAACATAATCTAATACGAGTAAGGGGGAATTCATTCTTGAAAAATGTAATTTCTAAGTATTCTAATATTATTAGGCATTGATCAAGGCCATGGGCCAAGCAGATCACGTGACAGAAATTATATATAATTCCAACGATGTAAGATAATTTTTCATATTCAACATATCTTGCTCAAAATTTGGCAAATGTTTCAAAAAATAATAAGGAACGTCTGTAAACTTCGTTTTAGTAAAAATTCTGCATTTTTAAAACATTTTTAATATAAAACTGAAGTTAAAAATTTCAAGGATTCGAAATCAATCGAATCCTCAAAACACAACCAAATTTGGACCAAAATCACCACACCTCAACAGAACACCTGAAAACAAATCGTGAGAAGAACAAACAAAAAAGGAGGAAAGAAAAAAGAAAACGTCGGCGAAAATTTGAATTTTATTTGTGTGGATGGTGGTGGGTAATAAAAACAAAAGAGGACGAAAGAAAGAAAAAGAAGGAAGGGGTTTTGGAAGGTTGCCTTCTTTTTTCTTTCCTCCTTTTTTGTTTGTTTTTCTCACGGTTTGTATTCTGGTGTTCTGTTGAGGTGTTGTGATTTTGGTCCAAATTTGGTTGTGTTTTTTGTGTTTTGGGATTCGATTGATTTCGAATCCTTGAAATTTTTAATTGTGCTTTTGTTTGGACGTTGAGAGGAATCCGGGTCAGTGGTGATACGGGTTGAAGTTTAAAACTGAAGTGTTTTTGAAAATAACAGCTCTGTAACTACATTTCCACGGTGATTGAAATATTGTCTTGAAATTTTGGGAAATTAATCAAAAATATTTAAAAGTTTTCATAAAAATAAGTAATTTTAGAACATTTTCAGAGTATATTACCGACAGTGTTAGACCAGTGCAGAAGAACTCAAGACACTTAATTGGTATTATTAATAAAATTTGAAAAAAATTTCATTTTATTACACTATTCCTTCCGATATTGCTTCCATATGCTATTATTTATCGTTTCCTAAATTTTGACAGATTTATTTTGATTAAAAATTGTATATATGGTGAAAAAAATCGATAAGCATCAGGGACTAAATTGTTCAATTCACCGACATGACCTTAAGGCCATGTCCTAGGTGGGCTATGTGACCAAGTCAGTCCTCAGATTGATATTTTTTTTTCTCCACATTTAAATTTAATAATTAAAAGAAAACGGCAAAAAGTTGGGAAAATGTTAATAAAGTAATATATAAAAAGTTTGTTATAAAATAATCACAATGTTTATTTATTGAATTTTTTTTACATTTATAAATATTTAGGACCAAATAAACCTTTTTCATTATCTTATATTCAATTACCCCAAGTTTCAAATCGATATCTCATTTTGTGTGGAAATGCAACAGGCGACAAAAATGATCCATATTCAATTTCTTCGGGAAAATTTTTTTTCGGAATTTTGCCTAAACGAAGCAGATAAACGTAGTTGATTAGTCATTCTACCATTTCAAAAAAATTTTAAATGGTATTTTCATTGGAAAAAAATTTATATGGGCGAAAACAAAATTAATTACTTGGTCACGTGGTCTACCTAGGACATGGCCTTAAATCTGTATCATCATTGTTACAGATCTTGATAAAAATTAATTAAACTTTGATGGTTTTAATTCTTATCTGCTCAATCAGAAAAAAATGTTCTATTACTGCAAAAGCGAAATAATTAAGAGTTTTATGGTAATCCCTACAAGACAGCTGAATATCCCATAAAATTTGTATTATTAGCTTATCAGCACTGGCAATTTTTCCATTAAAAATCGCATCCACGACGGTCTCTAACACGAGCTTATAATACGTAAATCGTGAATCACAGTGAATCACTCACTAAAGGACAAGGTAGTCCTGCATTCTCAAGCGAGTCTAATTCGAATATTAAAATATTTATACGAATAATAACAATAGTAACTCGGCCAGTGTTTTCTCCTTGTCAAAGTGTTCCATACTGTTGGTATCCACCGATGCATGGAATATTGTAGAACGAGGATGCCACGACACACAATAGGGTCACAGTATTTTCCAACGCCTGTGTAAGTAGTGAAAGGACAGTGCGTGAGTACGATACTGTGCGAGGAGATTCATGCATAAAAATAGTTTATTTGTCCACTGTTCTGACATCCGCTGAAAAACAGTCGAAAGAACTCAGGGTATGGGAGGAGGATAGAGCCGAGAGCCTCGATCGTCAACGGATTTCACGAAAAGCATGAGGGGCTCCAACACGCGGCCCTGAAGTACTGCCCACCTGACGTCACGCACCTGTTCTCCATCCAAGTCCTGAGAACCCACTCTGCCGACCCATTATCCATTATAAGCCCATAGGTTTCCACGCCGATTTCATGCCGCGAAATTCGCGCCTCGTAAGGCCAAGCTTCTTTTATTTATTTCTTTATTACGTGAGTCTTGCGTGAAGATACGTTTTTCCCTCAGGCCATGCTCTTGTGTGCGTTAGGCGTAAAGCGAAATATACGCGAATTTTGATTGACACTCTAGTAGGAGAGTGGCATCCTCTCTTAAAATATCATTTTTTATTCAAGAACCTAACATGCTTTGTGACATCTTAATTCTTAATTAAGAATTTTGATATGAATCACTCTTTACCTCGCTAAAATAGTAGTTTGGAGTGTGGAGAACTTTATTTCTTTTAGTATGCTTAAAGTACACGGCTATATTTGAAAAATTTAATTGAGAAAATGATAAAAAGATTGTTACTACAAGGGTTATGAGATTTTATTTAGGGGTAAAGCAAAGTGGGAAGAGATTTTTGTATATATTCAGTTTATTTTTTTAAATTGTTAACTTTAATTCTCAAAATTTTTCACTGTCAAAACTCTGAAAGTTTGGTAGAAAAATACTTTTCAAGTTATCATAAATGATTTTTTTAACTTGGAAAAAAGTGGTACCAAGTGCCAAGGAGACTTCCGACTTTCAATCTTTGGCGCCATAGCATCATATGCCTAAAAAAGTTTTTGTATCATTCAAAATCACAATGAAGCTTCATAACTCTAGTTCCTTCATTAAAATATTTTTGTCATTAAATCTCTGAAGATGCATTATAACAATTAAGGTTAACCAGTTCTTTTCTGTTGCAGTTCTACTGGACCCCAAAAATCGGTTCAAATCAACACTTGTTTTTTCAATGTTTACTTACACAATATGCGTAAAAATAAAATGTACACACTGAAAACGATGCACAAAGATTTACTTTATGCATGCTATGAAAACAAAGTTCCAAGTTGCATTGCTCATGATTTTTTTTATGAAATATTCAGATCAGAATTTTCCAAAAATTCCTAACACTTTTAGAAATAAAAAAAAATTTAACCTGAGAGAATAAGGGAATATGACTTTTAGGTATTCTATTCTATTATATATTTTTTACTTGCGTAATCGCATTGTTTTATGACAATGAAATTGTATTTCGTAGCAAGCATAGAAAAAAAAAGGAAGCAATAAAAATCGTTGAATGGGCAAATTGCGTAAGAGTTGGGATGTAACACTTCAAAAGATTTCTCAAAGCCATGTTGTTTTTACAAAGCGCATGATTTTTGCGCTTGTCGATGATATTCTGCCACCCACGACTTGACTGTGAAAATATTTTCCTCTTTGTCGTTGTCTCTTAGTCGGTATCCGATCGTAAGTATAGTCAGTCACGCCTGCCTTCGTGTTCTTCAGTTTCTCCGCCCTTCGCTTCTTCATCCGCTTCTTCTTCTTCTTCTTCAACCAAGAATCAAGAGCCGTGGATGCCCAGTCCTTCCAACTACGTGAAAAATGCAGTTTTACAACGATACCAACGGTATCCAAACGATCCATCCAGCGGTCACCACGCTATACTCATTACGCTCACCTATCTTCGTTCCACACGCGACGTGCGGATGCGTTCGTTACTCATCCTTCTATCGGATGATCATCAGCTTTCAGATCAATGCGCATTCCTCACTTTCTGTAGAAAAACATTTTTCTGCTAGGATATTATAGTAACCCAGTTAATATAGAATAAACAGATCTTCCTCATCTGCGCAAATATGAATAGTGGATTTGTTGTTATTTGGCCGAAATAAATTTTTTTAGACGAGCTCGTACATTTTAAAAGTCTATTTTTTCACTTTGAAAATATGAGTGAAACAAAAATTTTGATTCGAATTTCTTAGATCCACCTGTAGCTTGCGATGGTTGTGGCGACTGCAAAAATATATTTTGTAACGTATCACGCAAAAATGTTTATGTGAATAAGTATTCATATTCCAAAACACATAAAGCAATCAAGCATTGCGTGTGGGGCTTTCCGTGACATGCGTTAATACTCCAATTGCTTGAATTGAATTATCGCTGTCAACCACATTCATTAAATGTTTTTAGAACCTCGCAATCAATTTTTATTAAGTATTTTATAGTGCAAGCGTTAAATGCTTTATTTTTATTGGCATACTTCAGATACAATTTTAATTTACACTGTTAGAAATGTTTGGAAATTTACAACATTTTTATGTTACAAAGGTAACGTAAAATTTGATGATTTTTATGATGTTTTGGAGTAAAGATATCCTACAATTGCGAAAATTGCACTGAATTTTATTAAAAATTTCGTAATATTATGAAAATTAATTAGATTTTTATAGAATTTATCTTACAAATACCAAACTGTGATAAACATTCTATAAAATTCATCATAAAATTACGAAACTGTTACAAAATTGTCAGTTACCGGAATATTCAAGACTTTCTACCTAAAAATTATGAAATTGTTTTTTAAATTTACTAAAGACTAACTGAATTTTCTGAAATTCTATTTTAATTTCACGAAGCAACTGAATAAAATTATTCAATTTTTATCAGGTTTTATTGTAATCGTATAAATTAAAACCTCACGATTGGCAAACTAGAATTAATAAAGTTGATGAACACTTTTTGTTGTGTAATAAGCTTCGACGTCAAAATCAATCTGAATATCATGAGGAAACCGGTATATAAACATATATTGGCTTACTGAAAATGAGCATTTCTGAAATTAAGTTTTTTAACAAATACTGTAATTATTTAGCGTTGCTTTTTTATTTGTTACGAAAAAAAACTGAAAATGAGTTTCATCAAAACTACAGGAATTCCAACGATTTTCACAAGGAAAAATGGAATTCAAGCTGACTGCATATATAAAAAAAATTCCTAATCCTTATAAAAATTGTCAATGCTTGTTCAATAGTTTTTTCCCATTTAAGAAGGCAGCTTTGGTCATTAGGATGGAAAAATTTATATTAATTGTCGCTCCAATTAATACTATTGGTATGTAAACTGCAATATATAGTTTGTTGGTCACACACATTATTAGAAAAATTATTAAATCTTTTGTATAGATACAAATTTATTTTTAAATTATTTAAGATATCTAAGTTTAAATTAGTTTGCTTAATCTACACGGAGAGAAATTTTTTAGCAAGTAGTACCATCTTTAAGAGTAAACTAGAATTATTGGGAAACGTTCCAAGAAAGATGGTAAAAATGGAGAATCCGTTTGCCAAACTATATCATCATTTCGGGACTTCCTGATAAGTTTTCCTAATAATTCTGATTTACATTTTCATATAGAACTACTTGATATCGAATTTCTTTCCATATATAAGCATAAACACGTTATGAATTTTCTTATTTATAGTCATTTTTATCTTAAGTCTTACCCGTGTACAATAGATTTCTGTCATAATTAACAAAAAATTAAGTAATACTGATGAATAAATAGATTCGAAATATTATTAACCAGTTTTAATGATTTACTATGAAATATTCCGTTTTATCGACACTTTGATAAATATTTAAATTCATAATTGCGTATATTAAATTTAATAAAAAAATTTTAAGAGTGTAGAAATTGAATCAATTAATAACGCGAATGAATAAAGCAAACAAATAAGATAATCGAAGGTAGAAGAAAATCTGAAACTAGTGAATATATCGTTGCATGATCTCGAGTTCTCAGGAATTAATCTTTTCGCAATGGTTCGATCGTCGCTTTAAAGATACGTCGATAATGCCGCCAAGAATGCATGTGTGCATTTGTTGCATATGGATAGTAGGTGTTCGTACGTGAGACGTCATCGATCCTCGAGAGCCACAATTCGCACATCCAAGTCCATATGTTACAATGAAACAAACGTGTCTTTACCAATGCCCGAGTTGGTTTTTACGTAATACCTTCGCAGTTCCTTCCTTTCAATCTTATTATATAGTACAATAGATAATTAGTGCACGTATGATGTTCGTAAATACGAGGTCAGACGATCTTTTTAAAGTGGACATACATTGACAAATGTCTCAATCGATGTTGTAAAAATGTTTCAGTCTTTGAAAAATTGAATCTATGTGATGTTATTTATATATTCGAGTAGTAAAACATATGACCGAATTTGCTGAAATATCCCCTATTGTGGTTTAAGAAATTCGACTCTTTGATGCTCATCAAGAAAGCATTTAATTAGTTTCAGAAACTCATAATAAAAACCTTTTATATTGATTTATTTTAAAAGAAAGTTTTTTAAATAATTTATTTCAATTGATTTGAATTTATTTTTACATATTTCAATAAGTCCATAAAAAATGTTTCGAAAAAACCTTTGACGGTATGCGCACAAATAGACTTCAATCTGGAATCGAGATTCTTGTGATGGAGGGACTGGTTTCAGGCATCTATAAAACCGACCTCATTTATAAGTATCTTTGCTTGCTTTCAATCATTCTTATCTAACAAAAAATGGAAAAAGAGCTGAGAAATCTATATATTTTTAAAGAGAATTAATTAATAAGGCTTGCATATTATTATTCCAGATTTCAAGTTTGTATTTTTGTATTCTTAACATCACTATCGTATCATCCTATACAAATTAATAAATAACGTGCTCTGGAGAAGATTCGAATTTGTTGGCGCGAGTTCTCTGTGTAAATCTTGTAGAGATAATTAAACCATTGGTTATCGTAGTGATTAATCTATCGACGTTTCCTAGCTACTCCTTTAGTTTTTGCCGTTTTCTTTTGATGATAGTAAAACTAAATAGGATCGTTAAAATTAACGAAAATGGGATTAAGTGAGAAGATGAAGACAAGAATAAACTCTTGGATGACTTCTACTGGGTAAACTAATTATAAATTTATGATAAAAGTATACGGCGTTATTTCCCATCAAAAAACATAATTATTTAAAAAAGACGTGGAATGAAAAAAAAGTTGATTTTTCCTTTTTGAGGCAATTTTCTGTACAAAATTGGCGTTGAAGAAAGTTGTAAAACCTGCTGGACACGATGTGGAATGATCGAATATATATCGAAGAGCAAGGAGAGACACGATAAGAGGCGCGATTCCCTCGTGCGCCGTCTCTGTGTCGCGAGACGGATACATGTGTACCGGCTTGTCGTTTGAATATTTATGCGCGACCTCTGCGCGACGAGAAACCGCCGCATTCTGAAAAGACTACGTTCTGATTTATGCGATCGAATCTGCAATAGCACACATAACCAGCAGCCAGTTTTTTTGTCTTTTTTTTGAACTCTTTCTAGTTCTTTTTCTAATGCATGTCAACAGGAGGGGTAAATTATTGATTAATATCTTCGATGGCCATTTACCCATTTTGCCAATCATTACTTGATGGCGTACGCATCTTCGACAGATCCTATCAGATATTTACTCCTTCTTTTACGGGTAGTTGCTTTATCGGGGCACTTGCTTATACTTTTTCTTTTTTTTATATTTATTTTTCATCCCGTCGAGAAACTGGTTATTCTACTTGATTACGTGGAAACTACAAGTTCTTTGTTTCGTAACTACAAAACTTATACATTTGGACTTCACTGGGTATTTTTTAAACATTTTGTTCAATCAAGACACCATTTTTGAAACTGTAAGATGTAGACTTGCGATCGAATTCCGGAGATTCCTGTGTTCGATTTTCTGTAGATTCTTTTATACTTGTTTCACTTCCACTTTATGCACTTATGAACGAGCTTGGTACGGAATTTCGAGTTAAATCGCAGCAACGGAATTCCCTCACATTCTCCTATTATCTGATACGTCGAAAATTCAATTATTACTCGAAAGAGATAAAGTATGTAGAAAAGAACATATGATGCAAATTCTCTATATAATAACCCTTCTGCTGCTAGTTTCTAAAACCAACAATATTTATATCGTATTCTCTGGGCAATCAAATCATGATGAATTGAAGTGAACTACCACTGCTTGTTTGAATACTTCAAAAGCGGAGCTAATAGCATAATTAATGTGTAAGATACTTGTTGACAGACTTGAATAACTGCATTCATTATTGATGCGTATTTCAGAAGTTTGCTACCAATTAAAGGATAATGAACTCAACACATTTAATAATTCTTCAGTATGGATTTATATCTATATTTACAATTATTCAATAAGATTTTAATGAAATTTAATCATATCAACATTTAATTTGAGCGCGAATAAATATTTATTAACTTTATTTTTATTCCTTTCTTACAGGTGAGTTCATCTAACCCTTCTGATCATTGAGTGCTTGTGAGTATAAATATATATTCCATAGTAGTTATTTAGATGTATTAAATAACTTCAATCAATTTTCATCTTCAATCATTCAAGGAATTTTGGAATACCGTGAAATTTCACGACTTTTGCGTAAAGTTGTTTTTAATTCAGGACAAAGAGAATAATGATTCTTTAAGTACATACACTTGCCCAATTAGGTACTTACGTACACTAATTTGCCATATATTAGTTCAAAATATTGTTTAAGATAGCTAAATGCTCAAGATTTATTTGCGATAGTTAATAGTATGTTTTCAACAAAAGCAGTCATTTTTAAAGTACACATTAAGGCTAATTACATATAAGGTATGAGTAATTATTTCTCTAAAGAAATAAGATACAAGCATGTCGAACACATGTATCGCAAAAATCAATGGTGAAATTTATTTTCATGTAACTTCATCGCAAATACTAAAACAATTAGAAAATTTTCATCTAATTTTCCACTCGTCTTAACTTTGATGTTCATTGACTATAGTGGTTGTATTTTTCCAGTATGAGAATAGACTAAACTTTTTTAGCAGAATACAATCTAAATCTTTTAAAATCTTGTATTATTTTAATAGCGTATAACCACTGACTTAAAAACAGTATATTTGCGAGTAAGAATCACTTTGTTGGTGAGAACGTTATGTGAAAGTGGATGGTAACAACAATCTGCATTTGAATGCATGTAGATGTGTGTTGTTTTCTCATGCTTTGCGTATCTAAACTGAAATATATATATATATATATATATATATATATATATGCATGTATACAAGCTTAACTATAAATTGAAAATGCATTACTGTAGAGAAACAACAGATTATAAGCTGCATTTTAACGAGCTATTAAATTTTAAAGGTTAATGACAAACCTGAAGACCAGCAACACTTTAACTCAATAAAAACCAATAGTTGCTTTTTGCTTGCTTTCAACATAAGCTTAACATTACAATTTTTCCAAATATTGAACGTTTCCCATGGAGTGTAAAAAAAACTTTAATGTAGCTCTCAGATACTTTCTTTAGAAAGGTGAAAATTTTACATATTTTCAAAAAAATGCTTCGAATGCAATTTTTCAAAAATACTTATACATATTTGATTAAGTAAAAAACAATTTGAAAATGTCAAACTTTTATAAATACCAATCTGTTAAAAAGTCTTATTAATTTCAATAGAATTTAATATAAAAGTGGTAAATTAAAATTAATAGATATGTATAGTATGAAAAATTAATATACACTCATATTACATTTAATAATAAAGAATTTGAAAATCTTTCTGTGGAAAAAAAGACGCTTTCGACTGCGCTGGGATTCGAGCCCAGGTCTTTCGATTGCTACATTTAATAACTTTTCAATTAAAATATATTAAAATTAACAAACATTATTAAAATATATACACATGTGTATTAACATTTAAATAAAATGTTGTATTTTTAAGATAAAAGTATTTTAAATTTATTTAGACCAATTTTATAGTTTCACATGTATTTATACCGTTTTTATCACAATGTTTATCCGTCACACGCGCAATTTCTTAGGTTTCTCTTCTTAGTATTTCTACAAAAAAATTTTTGTACAGTTTTCATTTTTTTTGCAAATTTATTTATTTAAACCAACTTTATCTTTTATATCTTTTTTTACCACAATGTTCATCGGTCACACGTGCAAAATTTTAAGTTTTTTCCCTTTGTATTTTTATAGAAAAAATTTTTTGTACAGTTTTCAATTTTTTTTGCAAATTCAGTTATTTAGACCAATTTTATAGTTTCACATGTATAATTGATTTATATCGTTTTTTACCACAATTTTTATCCGTCACGCGGGCAATTCTTTAATGTTCTCCCCCGCACAGTATTTTTACAGAAATATTTGGTTTGTTACAGTTTCATTTTTTTTGCAAATTTTTAGTTATTTAGACTAATTTTATAGTTCCACACTCGCAATTCTGTTACATTTTTTTACAACAATGTTTATCGGTCACACGTGCAAAGTTTTTAAGTTTCTTCCTTTGTATTTTTTATAGAAATAAATTCTCACTGATTTGGACTCCAATCTGAGTCGAAATGTTTGAAAATATGAAACTTTGAGTTACATTTTTCTGGACCCTAAAGCCAACTAAGAACATCAACAATATTTGAATATTAATATACGTTTCTTAAAAAAACTTCCATTACATGTAATGGATTTTTAATAAAATTTTTGAAACGTGGATTGTAAAATGATGTTAATAGATCAAAATGGAGTAACACTTTCTGTATTTTATAGCCTAATAGAAAATTAGTATCGACTTACTATGTATTGCCTTAATGTCTCGTGGGTTTCGATTTCGGTGGTCACGAGACTGCGCCTAAACACGAAAAGCGAATAACAATATATAATCTGTATAGGTATATGGGATGTGCCAAGGTCCGCCCACAGTGGTCCTTTCAGTGTTTCTCAAACGAAACGCATTTCAACAAACTATGTACGTTATTCGCATAATCCTTAGTTTGCATTAATTTCTTCTTAATAAGTTAATTCATGAAATTCAAGTCCTCTATAATAATACAACATATTTCATAAAAACTGAAGAAGCAGACTTTATTCAAAAGAAAATTTATAGCAGAGTGATTGAAAAGGGAACATTTTTTTATCCACATGTCATTCTTGGGAAGAAGTAGAGTTTTGTAAGTCACGATAAAACCCATGAATAAATTCTGCACGCTAACTTTCTGTAACCATTTCTTCATATTGTGTTTTCAATACGTGTCTCAACTAAGTTGAAAGTACCACTGTGCTACAGATATACGCAGAGAATCTTGATGCACAGCCTGATTTTTGGCAAGAAGCACCTCCCACTTCGTCATCGGTATGAGTTTTAATGTGTTTTACGGTCCCGACTAAAAACCCATTAAAATCTCGACGCCATGGGCAGAAGAACAAATGGGGATCTCCTCCTGGAAAAAACGTTTCTTTCCTTAACAAGCTTATTTCTTTCTTAAAGAAAAAAACCCATTTTTCAAAACCGTGAAATTTCTAAGGCATCTAGAGAAGATAAATAGCCGTATTTCACTTTGACCCATTTCTAAATTATAATCGCGTGACAAATTTCCAACTGTTTTATATCTTTTTCCCATTGATCTGATATTTTACAAAATCAAAAAGTACATAAAGAAATTTGGGTTTGGGACCGCGGTTTTTTTCTCGATGAATCAGTTACACATTTTATCTGCAATTATTTATCCTTTTGAAACTTCATTGCCGTTCTTGTTAGCGGACTGATGCATCACATTTAAATGACCTCGAAAATGGATCGTATGTAAGGAGTTTAAGTGATAGGATAAAAGAAAGAGAGAAAAGAAGTAGCTAGAAGAGAGGTTCGCACGACTGAGGAAGAAGATTATTACCCGCAGTGGCGGTCGTACTTGCAAACGCCCCGTGTGTGTCGCAAAGTTGACACGCAACCAACTTTTTCACTGAAAGCAGCAACTATATGAAAGCTGCGGGCACCAGCCGGCACCGAGGCAAACGGGACGTTGCTGTTCTTTACTTCAAACTCCAGCTTATGGCTGTTTGTTGCCTGACAACATGTCGCGCAATGAGAGCAAAACAGCCTATGGAATGATGTGAGAGTTCTACATATTTTCCATCTCTGTTCTCTGCGTTTCATTTTGGGTGCATAGAAATTATTCAAGGCATTCGAATATCCTGCTAAGTTTCTTTAATTAATAGGTTCTAATTGAAAGATGAACCCACAGGTGAATCAGCCCCAACTTACACTGTTACAAATTTCTACCGTAATTGACTGGAGTTATGTTCAGTTACAGTTTCGTGAAATTAAAATAGAATTTCATAAAATTCAATTACTTTTTAGTAAATTTAAGACAATTTGTTGTTTTTTCACTTAGAAAGTATTGAATAATCCGATACTTGTATCTGGAAATTCTGAAACTTGCAACAGGAATAATTCTACGTTTTGGGTAACTGGAGTTTTATGCAGTTACATGTAACTGAAAATATTGTTACAGTTTCGTAATTTTATAAAAATTCTGTTACAGTTTGGTATTATGAAAATTCAGTTGAGTTTCATAATATTAAGAAAAATTTCAGAAATTTCAGTACATTTTTTTGCAATTTTAAGATACCGTTACTAAAAAATATCATAAATATCATCAAATTTTACGTTACCTGTGTAACATAAAAATTTTGTAAATTTCCGAACATTTCTAACAGTTTAGTTATCCAAAAACCGAATACTTTTTCCAAGATTAAACTGGAGAAATTACAAATTAGTCCTACGTTAAAAAAGAATGCTTAGTTTTTGCTTTGTAGTTGATTGAACATAAGATTTAAAAGTTTTGATAATGCAGACGTTACGTCTGGAAATAATTAGAAGGATGGAGATGGGTTAAATAGCTGGAATATGGTAATTTTGATTAACGTACAGAGAAACTGTATCTTCAGTCGCGTAGGAAGACGTATACATTTGTATAGAAAGCGCACTTCATATTCACGTTAATTTAAATTTCACTTGATGAGAAATCGAATGCATCAAAAATAGTCTTAAAAGATATAATAGCTGTTTAGTAATGATTATATCAAATATATTCTCTATTTGTAAAAATTATCGTAGATTTGTAAATTTCAGTAAAGTTTTGTGTGCAATAAAGATTTATACTGCCTATGAAAATAAAAAAAACTTTCTCACGGGGATATTTCCTCGCAACAGAGTTTCCTGCTTCATTCTTCACTGAACTGATAATAATATTTGAACAAAATTATCGTTTTTCCGCTCTCTGAACTGTTACTTCTGGTCTTTAAAAGATTCGAGGTTGGCGCCCATTACGGCTGCGTGCGCCACTTGCCGAATTATAATTATAATTGGCACTCTCTGTCATCCAGAAACACGCGCCTTTTTTACGAGCAAGTAAATTATGCTAATTGCCTTCGTTAGCACTGACTCGGAACGTGTGTTTAGGACTGCCCTAAATATCAAGCGGTGTCGTTATGAAGCGGTACATCGTATACATACTTCTATAAATGATATGACGCTTGCTGATAGGAAAACCAGAACGGCAAGGTGTCAGCTTTTCCGACAACGGACAAAAACAATTTCAAAGAATATAGAAACTCATTCTACACTGAACCTCTATTTAAAAATATGTTTGTCTTTTTATCTCTTCACAAAGTACACTGTTAGAAATTTCTACCGTAATTTCTTGAAACATATGACTGAAGTTTTATTCAGTTACAATTACGTGAAATTAAAATAGAATTTCAGAAAATTCAGTTCCTTTTTAGTAAATTTAATAAACAATTTTTTAATATCCAGTTAGAAAGTGTTAAATATTTTGATACTTGTATCTAGAAATTGTGAAACTTGTAACAGGAATAATATAATGTTTTGAATAACTAGAGTTTTATGCAGTTACTCTCCAAATCTGAATCAGTCAAATTTTCACTGATGAAATCAGTGATTTGCCTTTTCACTGATTCACCGTGAAAAATAATATTTCTGACTGATTCACAGTAACCTCTTTTTAGCTATTTGAATCAGCCAAAATGCACTGATGATCAGTAGATTTCAACTGATTCAGGTTTAGAGTACATGTATCTAAAAATTTTGTTACTGTTTCGTAATTTTATGATTAATTTCATAAAAGTTCTGTTACACTTGAGTACTTTTAAGATACATTTGTGACCGGGACAGTTAAAAGGGACCTATTATTCGAAAATAAGTTTTCGAGAAAACGGCTGTTAAGGTTAACAAGTCGATATTGATGCTTTCGGGATTTGCTACGGCTTAAAACTCGTTATTGGAGGGTTTTCGGGGTCGCTGATTACGAATCTGGTATCAGATTTTCAAATTTCAAAATGGTGTAAGAAGAAAAATTGATTAAAAAAAAAAAACAAAGATTTTTAACTCTTTGCATCTACTGATGTTTGTTTTACGTCTTTTAAGTTAAAGTGTTCTTCTTTGAAGTGCATTTGTAAAATAAATAATGCAGTTTGTTTCATTAAAAAGAGCGTACTTTTTTCTATCAGAATCGACAAAAAAATAAAAAACGATTTTCTCGAACCATAGGTCCCTTTTAACTGTCCCAGTCACATTTTATGAAAATCCACTTGGGTTTCATAATATTAAGAAAAATTTCAGAAAATTAAATATATTTTTTAGCAATTTTAAGATACTTTTACTCAAAAACATCATAAATATTGTCAAATTTAACGTTACATTTGTAACATAAAATTTTTTAAAATTTACGAACATTTTTAGCAGAGTTTCATTATATACTACCGTGAAATAAATTTCTTCATTGCTTAATTCCTTTATTTATTAGTTTAAAACTCGAGTATGTTAAAACATACCCAAGTGAACTGTGAACAAGTTTTATCCATCCCCTGGTAAAATAAATAAATGATGTTCGTGATGCAGTGCTTCTAGTCGCCTTCTTCCCGTCGGTTCGCATACCGGGTGTTCACATCCGTGAAAACAGGCCCCGTAAATATGCATGTTTTATACATACATCAATATACAGCAACGCTCGCACCATTTCTTCCATAACGATCGAAAGGACATGATGGACCAGGCTTAGTATAATAATATGAAATAATTATATAATAATAATAATAATCAGTTCCAGTATATTATCATGATGAATGTGTTGTATACATTTTACTCGATATATTATTAAATTAATCATAACATTTAAACAGGATTAGTAGTTGCAAGAGTTTTAAATGCTTCTTTTTTCAACTGAACCTCTGATTTCTTTCATTAACTGACTGGTGTGACTGCTGCTATTTTTCAATGAGCTAAATACTCGTACAGGTTTTCTTCCTATCAAATCATGCTTTTGCATTTAGTATTTTATTTTCCTGTTACATTTTCATCGTATTTTTACTCACTCACTAATCTCCACCTGCCGAACATCTAATCTAGGTAACACGAGCCAAGTTCAATATTTTGCTTTTCTCTCAGAAGATGATTTGAGTGTAAGTAGATGATTGATATAGAAAGTTTGTTCTTCAGAACTGATTTCTTCACCTGCGGTTAGATTTTATATTCTACTCAGACCTCTAAGCTGTGGATCATGTTTTTTGATTTGCGGTTCAGTTATATAGTATAAAAGGATTTTATGTTTTGATAAACACATTTCTGTAATATGTCGTCCTTTCCATCTTTAACTCTTCATAATTACACTTTTTTCAGTGTGTCAAATGAATATTGTTTTGCTAGATGAAGTTATTTTCTAAAAAGTTCATCCGGATTATTATCCTCCAGTGTTTATCTCATTTAAATTTCTTTTTATATCCAAAAATATAATTCAGTCGACCGGCAATCGAAAGACCTGGACTCGAATCCCAGCGCAGTCAAAAGCGTCTTTTTTTCCTCAGAAAGATTTTCAAAGTTCTTTAATATTTGAATTCATTGGCATTATTTGCGATATAAGAGTTTGAAATTGTCTACGAGGACACCTGTCGGCAACGTATCCTATCTGATACGCGACTAGTGATTCTCCGATAATGTAGGCAGTGGCAGAAATTTCAAACTCAACTAATTAATTTGAAATAATTATCGACACCCAGAAAACAGTTCTTTTGATATAAGGTCAAAGAAAAATTTATTTGAATTGAAGAAAGTTTTGTCGATTCAAAAAAATGTTCTTTAATCTAAACAAATCTATTTCTTTAGATCAAAGAACATTTTTTTGAACTAACAAAACTTTCTTTAATTCAAAGAAATTTTTTCTTTGACCATATATCAAAGAAACTGTTTTCTTAGTGCAGTTATAAAGCAAAAAATAATGGCATAAAATTGAATAGATTAAAAATCATTTGAATATTTATTGGCAAGAATTTAGAACAAATTACTCGATAAAGTAAAATGTGGAAAGTGATGATTAAAAATTGATATGTGAAATGTAAAGTTACACAACTTTGCTCAAGTTAGGTTGTTTTGAATAGCCTTAACGAAAGCAAGTAGAACGTTCCTAAAGTAAGTGAAGAATTTGTAAGTAAGGGCGTATCACTACAGTAAATCACCTTAGTTGTCTACTTGGTCAAAATAATCGGGCCAAGCAATACAAATGTCTGTTTCTGTAACTAGTCAGAGTAGGCTAATTATCGAGACTTAAGTAGCAGTGGATTAATGAGACCGGCTTTGCTCGAATCTATAATACACAGTTGCCCGTATACGTCGTATGCAATCCAAGTATGATTCGGCCAGTCATGAAATTGTAACGCATCGCATCGGTTTATTCTCACTGACGAGTCAAGGGTTTGAAAAACATGAAGAGCAGGCGCTAGACTTTAGAGTAAGAAAAAAAGTAGAAAAAGATAAGCAAAGTCTGAAAAGAAAAGGGGTGGGAAAGAAGGGAAAAAGGAAAGATCGGTCATCACGGCTCAGTGGATAGTCCGTTTTACGGCCGACGTGCACTTCGCGTTTTACGTTCTAACCCGAACGCAGCTATGCTTGTTTTCAACTGTTGCATGGAAATCCACGCCGCTTTATTACCGACTGCCTTCTAAGTTATGGGAAAACTTTATGGACACTCTGTGCCTATGGACTCTGCATTGCTTCTCTTTGCTTCGTCTATATGACGATACCGAGGCTTCTGAGTTAGATTGCAAAAAGATATATATAGCTACTCAAGGGACAAAGAAAATTTTTAAATCTCAAAATTCAATTGATTCAATATTACAGAAGGCAACTTTATCTCTCTCAAAAATTTAAATTATACGAAAATACAAATATATATTTTGCAATATATGTTTTTACTCTTTCATGTATTTATTTTCATGAGTTTAAGGCCATGGATTAACCAGATCACGTGACTAAATTCCTGTAAAAGTTCGTGTAAGATAGCTTTTTTAATTAACAAAATATCTTATTGAAAATTTGGAAAATAATACAGAACACGAATTTTTTCAAAATTTTTACTAAAAAGAAATTAACAGACGTGCTTTATTGTCTTTTGTTATGTTTCCCGAATTTTCAGAAAAATAGGTACTTTGTAAATTAAAAAAGTTGTCTTACATGAATGTATAAATGTATACATGCAGAAAACAGTTTCTTAGAATCAAAGAAACATTTTTTTGGTATACGGTCAAAGAAAAAATTTCTTTGAATTGAACAAAGTTTTGTTAATTCAAAAAATATTTTTTTAATGCAAACAAATCTATTGCTTTGGATCGAAGACAATTTTTTTGAGTTAACAAAACTTTCTTTAATGCAAAGAAATTTTTTCTTTGACCGCATATCAAAGAAACTTTTTCTCAGTGTAATTTAGTCACGTAGTCCGATTGATCCAAGGCCTTAATGTGATTTTATATCTATTTAAATATCATATTAATTTCATAATTTATAAATTATTGCTGTTTATACTACAATAAAATACCATTTCTATAATTGATATTCATGTTTTTGTTGTATACAGAATTCCTGTACCAGAAAAATTCAAAAGCTAATTTGTCCTCTGCATTATTGCGGTCATTGTTCTTCTATTTCTATTGGTTGAATTGTTGAAAACCGCATCAGGGCCGACCTATCGTGTCTTGATTAATAGGCACCTCTTGATTTAGTGGTCGTGCCTTTTTTTATGTCGCATCATTGCCCATTGCTGTGATTGGTCGAAGTGCGACACGCTGTGTGTCACGGAGAAATCAAGCGTGAGCAATGAACTCATGGCTTCACTTTTCATTAACCTTCGCCCAATCTGACGACGATACCCAATCAATGACTAGTGAATGGTTCAATGTTGCGAAAAATATGGCGGAATGAACAGCCGTAGTTAAATTGATACATCATATGTGAAAGAATTCATAAAAAATTTGTTATGACTCTTCACGTGCAAAAGTATTGTTCACTTTTATATCTATCCATTTCGTTCTGGTTATTTGACAAAAAAGCATTAACTCACCATTTGCTATTTTTAGGTGGAAAGTTATAAAAACTAGTCCACATATTCGGAACTTGATTATAGAGACCTAGCCTTCCGCACAACAGACGATGAGCGAACCGTGGAAGGGCATTGATGCATGGACAAAACGCGCGCGCATGTCTGCTACAGCTTAGCAGTCAAGCATTGGGGAAATATTCAAATGTACCAACGCCGGTATATTGTTATTCTACCGTGAAAACGGCTCCAGTTGTTACCGTTCATTAGCGTAATTTGTTCTATTAACCATTTCCCAACGCCAGAAGCATTAACGGACTTTCCACATGGCAGTAACGAAACTGAAGAGAACACAGTATAAGATGTAATGATTCGAATTCATCAAGAGCCTGTGGAAAATTTTGCTTAAAAATATCCAAATAAATTCATGGATTCGAGTATCCATTTGATAATGGAATATAAAATGTGTGCAACTTGAGGATAATTCAGGTTTTGCAAATTCGCTTTTGTGTCGTAAAGAAATATTATCTTGCAGTCACTCTAAACGTTGTTGAGTCAATAAATCTCGATCACGTAATTGAAAACCAATCGTTTTGTATTAACTGGAATGATTGCAGGTAATTGATAAGTACATCAGAGTTTTACGTTTGGACTGAATTTTCATTAGACTTGGGCAACTAAGTGCATTTCTCATTATGCGAAGATTGCTCAGTTGATCGATGTATAAGTACTTAGAAATCTACGTGATCCTCGTATCGTTAAAATCGTATTCCACAGCTGACTCACCGATTAAGATTAATGTACACGCATGTTAAGTCACTAGAAGAACGACTCTTTGCATTCTTAAGGTGATATTACGTCAATTTACGCTGAATTAAGAAAATATTGCAAAGTTGTTCAATGAGCTGATAGCGCTTTATTAGATTCGTATTCAGCTACTTGACAATGTATTTTATAATTTCTGTCATAGATTTCTGCCAAAACTTAACATTCCTGCTTGAAATTATCTTTCATAAATACATGTATATTATCTATAAGCATTGTTATATAGGTGGCTTTTAATATTTGGATGATGAGCTAAATGAAAAGTATAAAGGAACAACGAAAATGTTCAATTTAATAAAAAATATTAAATATTCTTCACTCAGAAAACAGTTTCTTTGATATAGAGTCATAGAACAAATTTATTTGAATTGAAGAAAGTTTTGTTGATTCAAAAAAAATTTTCTTTGATGTAAAAAAATCTATTTCTTTGGATCAAAACATTTTTTTTAATTAACAAAACTTTCTTTAATTCAAAGAAATTTTTTCATTGACCGTATATCAAAGAAACTGTTTTCTCAGTGTTGGTGTTCTTGGGTCAGTTTTTGTTTGGTAATATTTTATTGTGATGAGATCGCAGTTTTTAGACCTTTTTATTCTGTAATAATTCTTAACTTCTATAATTTTATTGTATATATATTCTTTCTTATGGTAGATTAAAATTTTTTGTACAGTTTTTATTTTGTAAATTTAGTTATTTAGGACAATTTTATAGTTTCACACATGCAATTCATTTATATCATTTGTTACCACAATGTTTTATCCGTCACATGTGCAATATTTTAAGCTTCTTCCTTTTGTATTTTTACAGAAAAAAATTTGTTGTACAGTTTTTATTTTTTGAATTTAGTTATTTAGACCAATTTTATAGCTTATACGTGCAATTCATTTTTATCGTTTGTGACCACAATGTTTATCGGTCACACGTGCAAATTTTTTAGGTTTTTTCCTTTTGTATTTTTATAGAAATAAATTCTCACTGATGAGGACTCCAATCTGAGACGAAACGTTTGAAAATATGAAACTTTGAGTTGCATTTTTTTCAAGACCCTAAAGAAGTCGACCTGCATTCGAAAGACCTGGGTTCGAATCCCAGCGCAGTCGAAAGCGCCTTTTTTCCACAGAAAGATTTCCATTTCTTTAAAATCCAACTAAAAACACCAACAATATTTAATATTAACACTAAGGCTCCATATACACAGTGTGTCCCAAAAATAACCGAACTTTATATTTAAATCATACAACATTCAGCGCCATCTATTAAAATTTACAGCATTAAAAAGATACATTCATCCTCTTTCAAACGCACTTAAATTCATGTAAATCGGATGACAGATGTGAAAGTTACAGCCATTTCAATAAAAGAAAAAGTGTGCTAATCTTACAAAACAAAAATGGAACAAAGAGAAAATATAAAATTTTGTGTTAAACTTGAAAAAAAATTCGCTGAGGCATACGAATTGATGAAAAAAGTTTATGGTGATGATTATATGAGTTGTACTCAAGTTTATACGTGGTTTACACGATTTAAAAATGGCCGTGACGATTTAAATGATGATCCAAGACCTGGACGTCCAGAAGCATCAAATCGTGCTGAGTTAGTGGAAAAAGTACGTGAAATAATCACTATTGATGCAAATTTCACTGTAAGAATGCTGACAGAAAAATTAAATTTATCTTACCGTACAATCTACACAATATTAACTGAAGATTTGGGTAAAAGAAAGGTCTTTGCACGTTTTGTTCCACATCAGTTAAATCCATTACCTCACAAGACCGAAAAGTGAACGAATTTTTTATGGAAAAACGAATTTCTCTCATCAACCACCCTCCGTATTCGCCTGATCTATCACCATGTGACTATTTTCTATTTCCAAAACTGAAAACCAAGATGAAAGGAGCTTTTTACGACGACGTTTCAACTATGCAATCAGCTGTGACACAGGTGCTAAAAAACATCCCAAAAATCGAGTTTAAAAAGTCTATGGATAAATTGTTTGATCGTTCCAAACGTATTGAGTCTAATGGAACCTATTTTGAATAAATAATAACTTTCAAAGATAATATAATGTGTATCTTATTCTATATCCAAAAAGTTCGGTTATTTTTGGGACACACTGTGTAAGACTTGTTCATTATTAATAAAGAATCTTAAAGTAATATTCTCATATTCGTATTATCTAAAAGGATATGCCAGCCTTGTAAAAACTCTCCGACAATAATAAATATTGCAGAAACAATACTATGAATAAAATCTAAGATTACGGCAGAAATTATTCTATACAAAGTGCTTGAAGACAAGTCGATTCCATCGCAGACGGATGTGTATGCGAGTATAAAACATGAAGTACGTCACTGACATGACCTATTTCTCACAGTGTTGGATATGCAGAAAGGGTGTTCTTGAAAATTCTTATCTAATGGAAACTTCTTGATTCTGTAACACTCGCTAGCAAGTCATGGTGAGAAGCCAAGTCCTTGAAATTTGTATGTTCGACCTTGCGCCCCTCCGTGTCGTTCGCCTTCTGTCCTGAAGATTTACGAGTGGCGTTTTCTATGGGACATTAATAAGTGAAGACGCCAGCCGGTAGGTAGCTGCATAGTCGTAGGCATTCATAGCTGCATACGAATTGTCTATGCCTTGTAGCAAGGTGAGGTAAGAAATGGCAAGGCACGTAAGCACATACATAGCGCATCATAGTTAGGCACAGTGATTGTACCGAGAGAGAGATACAATCTACCTTCTTTGCGTTACATAACCTCACCTTGCCGCTAAACATAAAACAATGGTCTCACGTGAGACAGCGTGAGGTATCATAGATACGCGATCTTGCCGGTAGGTAACTCTGGAAGCACCGCACCGAATACTGGGTTTCTCGCGAGTTTTTTTTTTTTATTACTGCACTTTGCTGGCGCTTGACGTACAGTTCGCAGGGATCCGCTCTCTGCGTAAACAAATGTTAATCCATCCTTTTGTATTAAGTTGTACGAGAATAATGTTCAGGCACCGTTTAGCAAGTGAATTCTCTTATTTTTATCCATATGTATACATTTATGGATATGTAAAGATAATAAGCAGGTACAAGAATGTATCTCGTTTAGAGAAGATTCTCATAAATTAAAAATATGTTGAGTTGTTAATAAGATATATACTTTTGAGAAATTATCTTTTACTCAATCTTGTAGGTACACTGTTAGAAATTTATACGCTAATTTCCCGAAAGATGTGACTGAAGTTTTATTCAGTTACTCTCTAAATCCAGAACAGTAAAAACTCACTGATTTAGAGTGAAAAACCACTGTTTCGAATGTTATGAGTGTTCCACATAGAAATCAGTGGAATTTACCGGATTTCACCAGGAACATTCACTGGTAAATCAGTGAAATATACTGGTCAAGTGTGAAATTCGCTGGACAAAGAGTGAGTTTACCTAGTGATATCAGTTAAATTTCACTGATTCTATGTAGAAGAATTATAACATTCGAAACAGTGGTTTTTCACTCTTTCGCATTTAGGGAGTAGAGTTTCGTAAAATTAAGATAGAATTTCAAGAAACTCATTACTTTTCAGTTACAAAGTGTTGAATATTCTGATACTACACGGAGAAAACAGTAAAGCTGTTCGACCTATACCGGTATATACGAGTAGTGTCTCGACCCATGCGGTATAGGTGAGACAACTATACTGGTTTGCCGCGCGACCTATACATGGCTTCGCATGCACGCGACTCTAACCTCGAAATGAGAAAGAAGTGTCATTTTTTCGAGGCGTTTGTCGATTAGTAATGGGAAAAGTATCGATAAATATCGATACATATCGATTATCCATCATATCAACGATAATCGATACATTTTTCTCTTAACGATATATATCGATATTTTGTTGCATTTGGTGGTAGGGTGTACTTTGGACCGTATATCGATCCTCCAAAGCATTAATTCTCCCAGGCGCAGTGAACTTCACATTGGAAATCCTAAGAATTTTTAGGCGCGCATTATAATTCACAAGAATGGCGCCTAAAAATTCTTAGGATTTCAACGGCAGGAAATACTATCACCGATAAAAGGTCGCGTTTGTCGCCAAACCTAGCCGAACAACTGGTTTTCCTGAGGCAAAATTTTGAATTTCTCAAAATGCAAATCCCTGGTCAACACAGTTGAGTAAAAGGGGCACGAATTAGGAGCACTGGGTCAGGTTAGGATGGCGAAGAAAGGGGGAAGTTATCGATAAATATCGATATTATCGATACTTTTTCCAAAAATATCGATATTAATCGATACGCGATTTGGTCGATATTTCCCATCACTATTGTCGATTTGTTTGTAGCATTTTTTCTTTCTTTGAAAGATCATTTTTGCGTATTGCGTATTGTTTTATCACACGCGAAAATTGACAAGAGCGATAACGATGGCATAATATTTTGTTTACGATCGCTATACATGATATTGTCATATCAACGAACTTGTACAGCTGTCTTACCTATACTCGTATAGTTCTGAGGACCATACCGTAGCATTGGTCTGATAGCAATATTTTCTGGTTCCGAGGACCAAAATATAGTTCTCTTAGCTATACCGTTTTTTCAGTGTAGTATCTGGAAATTCTAAAACTTGTTTCATAATATTATGAAAAATTTCGGAAAATTCACTACATTTTTAACAATTTTAAGATACTTTAACTAAAAAACAGTATGAATATCGTCAAATTTTACGTTTCCTTTGTACCATAAAAATTATGTTAATTTACATACATTTCTAACACTCTAATTCGGTATGATTTCATATACTTGTTAAGCTTTGTCTTCTCAAACGTTAAACAAATTCTAAATTCATATTGTGAAACGACTGTTTCCATAACGTTATTTTTTCTCGTCAATTTTCCTGATTAACATCCAAAAAATGATTTGTGTTCTACTAAGTACGATTTGGTAAATTAAATATAACCTCGAAATTAGGAAGCGACTCTGACTTGACGAAACACGATAGTTTCAGTAGTTTAGGATTCTAGAATTCTAGAATGAGTGCCTTATCGATTGTCATTTATGCGTGGAAGGAACTTTTGTACATTATGAATAATTAAGATGAAGCAGTGGTCGCTCACACACTAAGCAGTTTTCTCGAGTCGTAGCCCCGTCGACATTGTCTTGTACGCGTGTTCGTAGACGAGAAAAGATTGGCAACGCGATAAATCTGTATAGGGGAGTCATGTTCCGTAACTATCTACTCTTGCGGTCTCTTTTTCGTGTATGCACCCACTACAATCTTTTTACCCTTTAAAACCAAGGCGTATGCATACACTGTATCTACTGTACATATACTTACGGAGTTACATACCATACAATACGACGACATTTTCCAGCAGAACGAGCGACGCACGAACCTAACCGAGTAAAAGCGTGAAATTACTGGCAACCGGGGTAAGATTACCAACTCTTCCTCTCTTTTCCTCTAGCGCTAATCCCTCGTAAGTAGTCGTTCGAAAATTGCACGTGCCCGTTGCGCCGAAGAGTACTTCAGATAATGCGAACATCCTTACGGTTCTGAACGAGTACCTATATCTGCCATAATGAGTGCTCTTCGAGCACTTTGTAGCAAGCACTTTTCTTCACCTCGACGATCGCGAATCATTCGACACCCCGCTGTCACTTCCCACGTGTTACTCAGTTAACTCGAGAGTATAACTGTGAATACACGGAAAAAAATTTGACTAGGCGACCGAACGAATCAAGAATTTAATGAACTTAGAGAATCTGTATAACTAGATTATGTGACAATTTTAGTTACATTGTATGAAATGTTAGACTGAAAGAGGATTTGTCACAAAATTTGAAAATAAGAAAAATTACTTTTTCGCTAAATTGAGTGTAGTTTTTATACCTTAAATTTAACGAGAGATTCAGATGGAATGGGAATAAAAAATTTTGTTGCAGTGACTTGTTCGTTTGGTATCATGAAAGTGAATATCGCTGTTGTAACTAAATTCAATTTAGAAGCCAGATTTGTTGCCTATCTATTATTTCTCATTATTTGAACAAAGATATATTTTTGAAGAGACTATTTTCAATTTATTGTTAGATAAACAGTGTTACATTGAATTTTGACATCAATCCAGGTGCGGAGTTAGATACGGCCCAACACTGACCCAGCATTGGCAAAAATGTTGCCGAAGATCGGTTGACAATATCATGCCGTTACTGGAATGATAAATCGGTATGCACTTGGCGGCTAATCCTGGCCCAAACTCTGATCGCCAACTCTTGTTTTCGGCACAGCAAGGGGCAACTCTGGTTTTCTCACTTCCAGAATGGTGTGCCGTGGTAAAAGTGACACATGGCCCAGTAATGTGCCGTCCATGGGCCGACCTCTGGCTCTTCTACTTTCGCAACTGAATGCTATAGTAAAAGTGACAATCGGCTTGGTATAGGGCCGATACTGAGCCAAGTTTAGGCTGAAGGTCGGTATATTAAAAAAGTCGACAAAAGTCGCTGTCGTTGGCCCAGCACTTGACCGATGCAAACAGCATATTATTTAGTACAATACTTTCAAAGTGTTTAAAAGACTAAATCAACCTCAAACTGTATTTGACGTGACTTTAGCCATATTTGTTATCAGGTAGCATTTATTTCTTATATCTCTGTTCGAGCTATACTAAAGGGTTATCCAATAGGGACATAACAATTTTATCTATGAATAAAACACAGAAATATTTGAGATATTGAGTTCAAATTTATTGTGGGTGTAGTGCAAGCATTACATTTTATGAATGAAATTCGATATCGATCATATGACCACCACGAGTCCGTTTACAGCGGTCGATTCTTTGGACCCAATTTCCCACCACTCTGGCACACATTTCGACCGGATCGTTGGCAATTTCGCATTGGATGTTGTCTTTGAGGTCGTCTAAAGTTGCTGGCTTGTTGGCATAGAGCAGTGACTTGATATGGCCCCGTAAAAAGAAATCCAATGGCGTTAGATCGCATGAACGAGGCAGCCATTCGACCGGACCATTTCTCGAGATAGCACTTTCACCGAATTTGCCTTTCAATAAATCGATTATTCTGCGTTTCAAATGATCAAGTGGCTTTAGTTCTTGAGTGAATTTAATCTTAAAAGCATGTAGGCCAAGATCTTTTCGCATAATACGCCACAGTTTCGTTTGAGCGATGCCCAGTTCTTGAGAACGACGTGGAATCGGCTGATTTGGCTCATTTTGAATCGATGCACTTACGGCTGCGATTATTTCATCGCTTCGAGCAATACAACGTTTTTTTGGCACCGGAACGTCCAATAGTGTAAATTTGGTTTCGAATTTATCCACTATAGCACGCACAGCCTGTCGGGTGGGACGATTATTACGGCTGAAAATTGGAGTAAGCGCTCTTAAAATTGCGACCACCGACTCAGAATTTCGGTAGTAATTTTTAATAATTTTCTAACGTTGCTTGATCGTGAACTTTACCATGATGAAAATATTGACTTTAACTAACGTTTTGACATCGACAGTTCATTAAAAAAGTTTAAGGGTGTGTTCATATAAAGATATGAAATTGTTATGTCCCTATTGGAAAACCCTTTATAATATCTGGATAGAACAAATGATATCGCTGAAACCCTCAAATTGGTCAAGGATATTTACTTTAGCTGTTTCAAAGATCTTCTTAAATTCACTTGTTCGTTTTCAGCTAAATATTTAGCTTTACTCAGACAACATTTTCTTTGATATGCGATCAAAGAAAAAAATTATTTGAATTAAAGAAAGTTTTGTTGATTCAAAAAAATTTTGAAATTAATTAGTTGAATTTGAAATTTTTGTCACTGCCTACAGTATTGGAGGATCACTAGTCCCGTATCAGATAGGATACGTTGTCGACAGGTTTCCTCGTTGACAATTTTAAACTCTTATATCGCAAATAAATGCAAATATGAATTCAATATTTAAAGAATTTGAAAATATTTCTGTAGAAAAAAAGACACTTTCGACTGCGCTGAGATTCGAGCCCTGGTCTTTCGATTGCCGGTCGTTTCTTTAACCTAAACAAATCTATTTTTTCGGATAAAAGAATTCTTTTTTCAATTAGCAAAACTTTCTTCAATTCAAAGAAACTGTTTTCTCCGTGAAGGATTAACGTCCCTCTCACAGCTGCACTTTTTTTCCGTCTAGACTACATATTGAAAAGATATTTTGTTGGCTGCATTCTTCTCAGCTTTACATTTCTAGATTCGTTTGTTATGAAAATTTTTAAGAAAAATACATTGATTTACTTCTTGACCAATCCGAAACAATACGCACAAGGTGAGACAGCAATTAATTTATTATCGATCAAGTCAAGTGACAAGGTACTTGATTGTAAGTGGCACGCTGCTAAATAATTCAGCTCGCTGAGGATAAAGGAGGGGAAGGTAGATTGGCAAGGTTCTCTCTATCGTCGTTAGTAGCTGTAAATGGTGCGAAGCTCCCAGGTCCTCGATTCCCGTAAAAGTCCAGAAATGCTCTTGTCCGCTGGGTTCTCTGCAAAAGGTCTTTACCGCTTCCACGAACGAAAGAGAAAGACCGATCTATGCGAGTCTCGCGATCGTTGTTACATCTTAATCTGGAATACCTGTAACGTCTAGTTACGTACTTCGCGCGCGATTAGAAATACCTTAACCACCTTTATATAGGATATCGCACAAACGTATTCCGACATCGCTTCACACGTCTGTTGCATTGCCAGCTGCAATTCGAACGCGATGGCTCGCTCGAGCGAAACCTCTGCTCAATAATGACTGCAGTCGATACTCAGCGCCGACTTTTCCATGGGAACCATGCCCCGCGACTCTAATAAATAGAACGGACATTTTAAAACGGTAGTCCAAACCTAACTAGTGATTTGCGGTTCGAACTGCTCAGCACTTCCGAGTTGTGTCGCTATAATTGCAGGAAGTTGGAATTCTTTCACTTAAACGCATTTTGTAAACGTATTTAGTGTTTTCTGTTATCCACAGTTTTAAAGTCATCCTTTCTGTGACCTTGTACTCAATCCTTATATCATCTACACTTACTTCAAAAAGGACATTCTCAAACAGATTATGAAAGTTAAAGCAATTTTTTTTACATCTCAAAATAATATGGTCAATATTTCTAGATTGCAGGGAAAAGTTATAGATTTCTTTGAAAAATAGAAGGCAATTTGATTATTCGCATTAAGTCAAGAAAATTTTACTATATGGTGTTTTTCTGTGCATCTTGATTATAAGTAATTATATTCCTCAAACAGAAACTTCAAAAAATGTGTAAATATCACGGCTTTTAGAATTTTGAGAGTTATGGTATCAAAATAGACATATTCAAAGAATTCTTGTATTTTTACGATTCTCGGTAAGCAAGAAACTCACTTGTAATTTATTGTGCAGGAAAAAAGCAATAAAAACGGAAATGTGAATTTGCACTGTTTAAGGGACTTGATTTTATATATAGCATGATGACCTGATGGTAAACAATAATTGATCAAATTAATGATTATACACAGAGAAAAATGGATGTTTAAAATTAATATCTAGATGTTTAACTATGGGACGGCCATCTTATATGTTTAGTCGTAATATCTAGATGTACAGCTGTAATATCTAAGATGTTAAAATATGCAGAGATTAATATCTTGGATATTACAGTTGAACATCTAGATATTACAATTGAACATATAAGATGGCTGTCCCATAGCTGAACATCCATTTTTCTCTGTGTAAGATTCTATAAAAAAGGCTGAAATTACTTCTTCTCCTGAACATATAAAGAAAATAGTTACACTCGGAAAAATGTTTCGTAAATCTAACCAAAATTTAGTTACAACCAAAGAATTTGCCTATTATGCGGTTGAACAAATTTTAGCTTGATTCAACCAAAGAATATGTTTCATGTTATCAAAGATGATATCTTTTGATATAAATATTTTAGTTGATTCAACCAAATTTTGTTTGACTTAACCAAAGATCTTGGATCACTTAACAAAATCTGCATTTTTCCTAAATGCTGAAACTTCAACAAAGTTGATTTTGTTACGCAGATACATCTCTTTATATACATAAACGAAATTAAACATTTGAAATCAAAATCCATATAAAAGAATATATTAGCATATCAGCAGTAATTTTGAATTAGAAATGCAATACACGAGGGGTGGAATGCCTACAACATAAGAGGGAATAATGATGAGTGACAGCTTATGAATTGTGACAGGACCTCATCAAATCGTTCCTCTGGATAATTTTTGTAGCGTTTTCCACGCCTGATGAGAATTTGGTGGAGGATAGCGTCGACGTAAACGTGACCGTGGTTTAGTGGGACGCTGACCACGGTGTAGGAACGACCCAGGGGACGAGGATCTACACCTCGATGAGCACAGCACGACATTCTCCATGCCCCTTGCCGTCCCACATCCCCTCGCACTCTTCCTCTGCTCTGTCCTTTACCAAGAAGAAGACTCCTCTCTCGCTCAAGACTCACTTCTTCTCTCTGTCGTGTCTCCGCTCAACGTCCTCGAGCGCGTCCACCACGATTGTCCGGTAAACCGTGGTGCAAACCGCTCACCGTGACGAAGGTATCCACCTACGACGAGGACTGACTACTCCGAGCTATGCGTGGAAACTTGCTCTGCCGACATGGGAATCGGCCAGGCCCACGGGTCCTCGATGTCATTAATTACAGGTCAGGAAAGAACGTGCCTTTCCTTCTAAGTGTACGTCCACGCGACGAGGGCACCTAAACTTAAAACGTAACCAGGCTAGATTCAAAAGATAAAAGTTCAAAATATTGAAAATTGGAAACGAGGTCTTTATTTCATTTTATCAAGGACTCTCTAATTATAATCTTGATCCATGCAAGTCTTTTTTTTGCCAACCCATTCTGCGCGCAGAATAAAGATTTGTAGATTTTACAAGAAGTTCTGCTCAATAAACAGATTTTCTGTAGGTTCTACCTATCTTTCAGTAACATCTATTAAACTTGAATTTTTTCGGATTTTGAAGATTTCACTGGATGCTAAGAGAAACGTAGAGAAAATCTGTTCATTGAAGAGAACTTTTTTGTACACTGAGAAAAAATATTTTATTGAATAATAAAAAAATGATTTGTTTGAAAGACTTTCTTTGATTTAAAAAATGATTTATTAGAATTAATTTATATTTGTTTGATTCAAAGACAGTATCTTTGAACCAAATAAACGTTTTTTCAAATCAAATAAATTTCTGCTTTGAATCAAATAAGTTATATCTTTGGCCATATACGAATACAATAAATTGTTTGTTTTGAAGAAAAATTTATTTGATTTAAACAAATAATTATTTGGCCGAAAGATATTTTGTTTGAGTTAAACAAATGTTCTTTAATTCAAATAAATCATTTGTTTGAATCATTTTTTTTCTGAGTGTAAGATCTACTGAAAAGTCAAGTTGTAAAACCAAGTACCGAACTTCTTGTAAATTTTACGAATCTTTATTTGCAAGCAAGAGATAAAGGATAACATTTCTTTAAGATTAAGAATTTTTGACGGAAAAATCCATTTATCAATATTTTGATTGAAAATATAGCAATGGATACAATACGGATATTTTAAACCATATCACTTTTACGGCAGCCCATAGAACATACTCTTCTTCTTTTATGGTATTTGGTACAATATTTTCCCAAATCAAATAAAATTTATTTTATTCAAACAAAGTATCTGAACCAAATAAAAATTTGTTCAAATCAAATAAATTTCTGCCTTAAATCAAACAAATTATATGTTTGAATCAAGCAAATATTTATGTGCCCTAAAGATATTTTGTTTAATTCAAACAAATGTTATTTAATTCAAACGAATCTATTGTTTGAATAAAAAAGCCTTTCAAACAAATTATTTTCTTTTATTCAATTAAATCTTTTTTCTGAGGGTACTTTTAATTAAAAAAATAAAAAACATTCATATGCATTATTTGTTGGAAAGAAATAACTGAAAAGTGCATTAATTAATACTGGAATTTTCAGAACAAATTTAAAGAGTTATTTAGTACGCCAGATACCAAAAGGCTAAAACTTTAACGGACTTCCGTCAAACTAATTAAAATACAACTCATGACGGATAAAAAAATTCGGTTATGTAAATTCTTCGAATAGGAAGTTTAAAGGATATGTATCCTCGCACCCTAAGTTTGCTTCCTTTAGATTCCAAAGGAAATTGGAAACACTAATACTTCTTTATTTAAAAATAAAAACAAACCTGCACGGAGAAAAATGGAGATCTGAAGAATATGGGTGATTACTCGAAAATAGGAACAATTACTAGATGACAGAAGAGAGTGTCACGCAGTTTGGGAATCAGTCTTGTGATCTTAAATACTCTCTTCTCCTTTTTACTAATCATTCCTAATTTCTAGTAATCGTTCACTCTTCTGATCTCCATTTCTCTCCATGAGCATTGTTACACGAAAAGTGTATGAGAAATTAGTGAAAACTACAGCTATTAGTTTAAAACGCCGTCTCATTTGGACGAACTAAAATATTTTAAGTGCCACAGCCACACCTGTAGTTGATTTCTCGGAAGCTACAAGCAGAATATTTTATGAACTTGGCATAAGCAGCTATTGAATACTGTTTACACTCTAAAAACAAGTGTGTTACTTCTACACGTGAAATACGATAGTAACTTTTTAGGCATTTGAAGTGTGTATTTTTAATACACATTACAAACGTAACGTTTAATTTTCAAACACTTTAACGTTTTGTACCCAAAATGTGTGTTAAAAATACACACTTCAAATGCCTAAAAAGTTACTATCGTGTTTCACGTGTAAAAGTAACACACTTGTTTTTAGAGTGTATGTATTGCACTTTCCTACATGTATATTTATCGACGCAATATTTATTATTCACTAAGGGACTAAAATAATATTTCAAGTTAAAGCTGATTAGAATTGATGCAATAGAAAGTTATGGAATGGCAACCACTGCTTGGTATTTCTAGTAATGCACGAAAAACAAAAAGGTGAGAAAGAAAGAAGCCTGAGAAATAATGGACGGTTACGTGATGATGTAACGAAACGTTATGAATATGTACAAAATAACAATTGCTGGCAATGGTACAAAAGAACGGAGTCGGGATGTGCCTCGCGTTGTTCCCCTCGTCACGGTATCATCGTTATGCGTATCCTACGTGTTAAAAATTCTAAATATTGTGCTTCAGTTTCAGCAAGCTTTATCATTTCTGTGGTTCAAGTCATATTGAAGCGTAAAAAAGTCTAGTTACTTTGATTGATTAGTGAACTCGAGTAGATCACTTAGATCAGCAATCACTTGATGAATTGAAAGAACAAAAATTTTCTCAAGAGCACTTGATCATCTTGTTTTATTAGATTTTCAATACAAAGCAGACATATACCTGCGGTATTTAAAGATACTCAAGGTTAGATGATAAATGTCAATTTTGGAGTGTTTTTTCGTTTTCTGAATCTCGAGTCGACTTCCGATGAACGCGAGATTCTCATTAATCGCGAGCTTTTTGCACCTTTGACATGGAAGCGCGCTTCGTTGGGCCACTGGCTCTCCCTATCTTTATCACCCTCTTTCTCTGTCTCTTTCCAGCTCTCTCCCTTCTTTTGAACGAACCGACAGTCCGAGCTGCTGGTAGGAAAACAAAAAAGTAGCAATAAATAACGAAGCGAGAGCGGCGACTATACAAGGGCGGCAGGCAGCATTGCTGGGGAATTTCGTTGTTGTTAAGGTGGCACTGCGCATCACCGATGCCAGGCAGGAAGTGGGAACCGACCAAGCAACAACAACAGGGGAGAGGCAGGAGGGTGCAAACGAAGGTGATAGCGACAGGGAAGCGGGAAGGACGAGGGCAGCGCCAGTGTTGCATTGTGGGAGTGAGCGCGCGACTAAAAAAAGGCATTAAAGCATTATGCGAACGATTGGGGCCTTAGTGACGCATTTACACGGCTGTTGTTATTTGCCGTGTGTCAGCCTCAGCCAAGTTGCACCCACAGCTAGTTTATCTATCTTACACGCGTCCACTCAATATGCGACATATGTCGCTGTCAAGCGCCACCAAAACTTCCTTCATTTTAGCCCAAACTCATTTATTCTCATGACATCTACCTTCTTAGTCTATTTTCATTTTAACTGCTAATCAGTTACAAATCATTAAGGATTTTAATTAAAATGAATCGTGTACATTCTTAAAAATATTTCTCATTTTACACTCTCTATATCGAAATCAGTAAAAACTCACTGATTCACAGTGAAAAACCACTGTCTGGAATGTTATAAGTCTTCCAGATAGAAATCAGTGAAATTTACTTGATTCCACCAGGGAAACTCACTAGTTAATCAGTGAAATATACTGGTTAAGAATGAATTTCGCTGGTCAAACAGTGAGTTTATCTAGTGATATCAGTTAAATTTCACTGATTCTATATGGAAGACTTATAACATTCGGTGGTTTTTCACTCTTTCGGATTTAGGGAGCAATACTTTTATGCAATTTTATCATCAAAATCTAATGTAAAATTACAGTCGACACGGAGAAAAATAGATATTCAGGATCAATATCTAGATATTCAATTATGTGACAAACATCTTATATAGTCAATTGAAATATCTAAATATTCAGCTGTAATATCAGAGATATTCATATTAACCTGCTTCAATATTTCAGATAGTGAAGCCGAATATTCAGATATTAGTGTTCAGAATCTAGATATTAGAACTGAATATATAAGATGCTTGTCACACAGTCGAATATCTATTTTTCTCCGTGGAGGTATTGTAAAGTAATTTTTTGACATTACATTGCAAGTGTTTTGAATTCGCTGTGAGGTGGCGCCACCGTCAGTTGTACAATTGCAGTACACTATGTGTTGTAAAATTACATTACGTTTTGGTAATAAACTCCCATTACAGTACTGTAAAATTACAACAGAAATTCGTCACAATGTACTTTTACACATTTTCAATTTTTCGCATACGAAAACTATTCTAAACTAGTAATTTTTCAAAATCGCTTATAAATTGTTGAACTTACAGTGTTGAGAAGATAAAGGAATATAAGATCTTTAGTGTCAACTGTAAAAAATATCTGTTGTAATTTCATAATACTGTAATAGAAGTTTATTACCAAAATCTAATTTGACAACTAATGGTGGCACCGCTTCGCAACATATTTACAACACTTGTATTTTTATGCTGAAAAATTACTTTACAAGTACTGCGATTTTACTTTACAATACCTTGACTCTAATTTCACATTATATTTTGGAAATAAAACTTCATTAACTGTTTGAGTCCCAAGCAGCGCGATCGCGCTTTTCAGATTTTGTGTCGATCTTCTTCGCAATTGATAAAGACAAGCGCTATCGCGCTGTTTGGCGTTTTTCGACCATTTTTTGTCAAATGACCCCTGGGACTCAAACGGTTAAGAAATACAAAATAACGGCTGAGTTTTGCCGTCTTCAAAAAAAAAAATTTTCCGGAGGTCGTACACGGCAAAAAATTGCAAAAATTGAGATTTGCACCTGGAACAAAAAAAAAATTGTTTATAATGTTTATAAGGTTGCCCAGTAAAGTAGCCAAAATTATAAAAAAATACTAATTTTTGCAAAAATGGTGAGCATTTGAATGCAACACTCGATTTTTGCCCAAAAAAGCCACCTTATTTTGTTAAACAAATAAACAATTGTCAATCAATCTTAAAAATCGTAGGTACTCCACTAGATAATTAAATAATCTTTTGTTTAAAACAAGATCCGTGTCAATTGGTTGAAAATTGTTGAAATGTCGTGTCTTGCCGATTAGAAAAATTAAAAAAGTCACCTACCTATTAGGTATCATTCTTAGGATTCCAAAGGACCTTTTTATGTAATAAAAAAAAAAATATATCTTTTGAAAATGCAAAGATGTTGAAACTCCTGAAAGTATTTTAAATCACAAAAATTTTAAACACTGTTTAATAAACCTTTGTTAGGAATCAATTTTAAGAATATCTCTAGGCTCTACACGCAGAAAAAAGATCAGTAAAATTTACAGGAAGTTCGGTACTTATTTGGACAACATGACTTTTTAGTAAATTTTACAAGAAGTTGAGTTCAATCAACAGATTTTCTGTACAATTCACTTAGCGTACAGTACAATCAACTTAACTCGGATTTTTTCGTATTCAGTAGATTTTACTGGACGCTGAGTGAAACGTACAGAAAATCTGTTAATTAAACTCAACTTCTGGTTAAATTTACTAAATAGTCATGTTGTCCAAATAAGTACCGAACTTCCTGTAAGTTTTACTGATCTTTTCTCTGCGTGTATTACTGTAAGAAAGATTTATCGGAAGCTGATATCAGTAGAAATTATTATAAGTATATGTATAATTGTGGTAGAATAGCTGATCATTTTGGACGGCACTAGGTGGGTAGACCCCACGCGAAGGAGCGTCAAGGAAGGCGCCGGCTAATTCGATTTGCTCGGCTATCGCGGCCCTTTTAACCCATAAGCCAGTTTGCCTGCTTCGCTAGCCCTAAAACGTCAACACAACCAGCGGGAGGGCGTTCTGTTGCTGATTGCTGCTCGCGAACGGAACCCCCGCGAACTTCGTATTGAACCGATGACGGATTAGTTTGTTACAGCTTTCGGCACGAGATACCACCTGCAGGTATAGGCAGCCTCCGATACGAGTGATTATTCATTGTGTGGACAGATTAGATCATTGAATGGTCCACAATAGTCCCTTGCAGAAATTGACCCATGTATAATACATACCCTTTGATACCTATCAAGTTCTTCGGTTTCAATTTACTTCTTTGGATCCAGAAAACCTGGATTAATCGAATATTTACTTACAGTTACACTCTTAGAAATTTCGAGCGTAATTTCCCGAAAAACGTGACTGGAATTTCATTCAGTTACCGTTTCTAAAAATTAAGATAAAATTTTAAAAAATTCAGTTACTTTTTAGTCAATGTAAGAAACAATTTCTTAATTTTCAGTTAGAAAGTGTTGAATATTCTGATATTTGTATCTGCAAATTCTAAAATTTGTAACAGGAATAATTTTAGGTTTCGGGGAACTGAAATTTTATGCAGTTACATGTACTTTCTAAATCTGAATCAGTCAAAATCTACTGATTATCAACAAAATTTGACTGATTCAAATAGCCAAAAAGAAGTTATTGTGAATCAGTCAAATTTCACTGAATAATTCAGTGAAAATTAACTGATTCAACAGTGAAACATAATTTTTTACTTATCCAATCAATGAAACTTAACTGATTTAGCAGTGAAAAATATTTTGTTTACTCATCAGTGAAAAGACAAATCACTGATTCAATCAGTGAAAATTTGACTGATTCAGATTCAGAGAGTAGCTGAAAATTTTGTTGCAGTTTCGTAATTTTATGAAAATCCTATTACACTTTAATAGTTTTAAGATACATTTTATGAAAATTCAGTCAAGTTTTATAATATTAAGACAAAATTTCAGAAAATTCAATACATTTTTCGCAAATTTAAGATACATTTACTCAAGAACTTCATAAGAATCGTCAAATTTTACGCTATCTTTGTAACATAAAAATTTTGTAAATTTCCGAACTTTTCTAAGAGTGTATTTCAGACTTGCAATATCAAGACTTATATCACTAACATAACACTTAGCAATAATTTTATTTCGCATGAGTAAAAAAATAATAAGACATATATACAGGAAAAAAGTGATAAATTTTATTATCTTTGGCTTTGAGGACAATAAGTAAATCTATTACCGAAAACTTATTTAAACTTCTGATTTGTCTATTGGGTTATAAAATAGGCTTGAGTAGGTGACTAATACGCGGTTAAAGATACCCTTAAGTAGCGAACGCAGTAATTAGCTCTTTCTTAATCATTGCATTGATAATTACCACTCAATACTTGACGTCCATCACCTATAATGCCTCTATTGAGCCCTACTTCGTTCATATTGTGTAAAAAGTATTCAGTTATCAGTAAAGACAAGAAAATTAATTAGTATGTCCAACTTAAAATTAAATTCCTTTTATTCTCAGACATTTAGAAAATGTTGAAAAATCATACGTTCTCATTAGGATCTTAATCATTGCCGTGGGATCCGGGAAGAATTATTTGTTCAATTACTTTTGAATCAACAGCAAATATCACTGTTAGAAGTTCTTTTATTAACCCTTTCACTGTAACGTGGTGTCGATTCAACCCACCCCGAAATTTCAAAGTTCCCATATTTTCCATGAGTTTATTTGTTTATTGTTAATTATCTTATAAAAAATGACGAAAACTTCATATATCAAATTTTTATCGTAAAGTAGAAATCCCGAGCTACATGTATGAATTTTTTCAGATTTTTTGGATGCTTTTTTCTATTTTTTTAAACCCCTGGGTCGATTCGACACCACGTTACAGTTAAAGGGAGCAAAAAAAGCGTTACAGTAAAAGGGTTAAATTTGATATAAAAATATATAAAGTTATTTAGATTTACAAAATATGAAATTCAATATTCGTGAACAAGTGTCGATAAAGCAAGATTAGTTTTACAAATATTTGGATAATATGAATAATTTAAAAAATGAATTTGTATTTATCAGAAAACAATAACACACTTTTTTATTCATAGCGTAAATTCACTACAGAAATTAGTTCAAAATTGCGCATAATTAAATTACGTGAATTGTTAATTTTGTTATATTAAATCTAATATAAAATTTAAATCACTAATGTATTATGCCACAAATAATATACACGAGATATTAAATTTTGCTATACAGTTGTATGTGATTCATATTGTACAGAGCCTAAGCAATATCTTGAGCTTATCACAATCACATAGAGTAATTTATGGCTCACTTGATTTTGAAAGTAAACTCACGTAGAACTGCATGTAATAGTCGAGCACGGATCTTAATTGACAGAAAAACAATCGCTCAGAGCCAATCGATAACTAATAATAAATAGCGTTCTCACACTGCCATATCAGCGTCTCAATAATTCAACTGCTATTTTCAGTGGACAATAGCAATTTTAAAAAAGAGTCTAAAAATTGACTAAATCCCGTGTGGAAAAATTTCATGGCGCTGGCCAGCGTCAGACCAGACTGTCTGGTTTCCAGTTCTGGCGCTAACTATAAAGCCTGGTCTGGGGCTGGCCAGCCACAAGCCATAGGTTGCTCAGCCCCAAGCCAGCGGCCGGTCAGACACTAGTCAGCCACAAACCAGCGGCTAGTCAGCCACTAAAATGCGGCTGGTTAGTCAATAATTAGTGGTCAGTTAATAAAGTTTTGGTTGAAAAACCATTTTCCGGTCGCGTAATAAATCTTTCTAAAAACTTGTAAAACAAAATTTCGTTTGCCAGCTACAAACTTTTTTGTCATGGAATGCTGACCAGCGCCAGATCTGAGCCAGACCAGAACTTCCAGACTAGCCAGTCTGGACATTGCGAGACCTGGGCCAGATCAGACAATAGACTGCCATGAAATTATTCCACATGTGATTCAGGGTGGGGGAATTTTCAAATTTTTAGATCACTTACCTAGAATGCCAATTTTTCTTAAAAATAGGCTAAAGAGAGGAAATTATTATACCTTCTCCTGTCGATTTCTCATGAATATTAAAACGCTTTTTAATTCAAAAAACCCAATGTAGCGTATTATATTTTCGTGTAATGCCAAGCCACCCCTTAAGGCGATCTGCTCATTGAGTATGCATCAGCAGCGATCGACAGTGGCCTGTTATATTAAATTTGCCTGAAGCATAAACTGCCTCAGAAGTCAATATTGCAGTGATGTTGCTGGGCAAAGTATGTATATCAGAGTTTTTGCAAAAGATTAGCCTCTAGACTTTTTTTTCCGAACGGTTTACACTTACAAAAAATGGACGCGTGCGTATATAGATATGTGTATATTGAAATAATGCAAAAATAACGGTGCGATACACACAAGCAAGCAGTCCCGCTGAAGAACGACAGCTTGCCGTCGCGAATAACCAACTTGCTGGATGGACGTCCTCGTCTTAGTCGCTGCACATTGCTTCTTTATATTTATGTATTCTATCTCAAGACGGCACACTAACTTTTCATCGACATTAGCATACATTTTGGAGGTGTTTTTTGCTCCCTCATCCTTTTCTTTTTCTTCTTTATTCTTGGACTCGCCAAAATAGACAATGGCACTCGAATCTCGCCCGACAGGTGATGAAACGCTTGAATCAAGAGTGACTTGAAAGCGAAGAAGCGACTTTTATCAAAAGTATACTCATCTTGACAAATTGATTGCTTCTTTTGCTTCTGAATCTGTAATGCAATAATCATTTCGAAAGATACGCATATTGTGTCTATATAAATTAATAGGATTGTAGATTGTTATCTACAATTCTATAATGTTTATTTATTTTTCTCTTTATCATGGATCTCAAAATCATATACTCTTTAGATACAATCGTATAAGCTTTCAATTTATTCACTTTCCTATAATGTATTTTGCACTTGGGTTATCGTTTTTAACGACTCAAGCATAGCGTAGAATAAAAATTACTTCAGTGGTAAAAAAAAAAATTTCTGTTCCAACAAAATTTTAGTTCTTCTTGTATAAAGTTTTATCAAGCAAAAAACAAAAAAAAGTCTTTTGTTTGTTTAACAAATAGGTTTTTTGAGAAAAATATAAATTTTCTGGGAGAGCAAAAGATGTTGCCAGTTCAATATCAACAATCTGGTTAGCTAATACAATTTTTTTTCTCTGTGTTTTATACTTTTTATTCTATATTTAATGTGACTTTTTGAGGATTATTTTGAATTAGGTGGTTGAGTTCGAAATTTTTGCAACTGCCTATATTATCGGAAACTGTAATTTATGATTAAAAATGACTTTATTGTTTTTCAAAGTATTCTCCTTTATGATCTATACACTTTTGCATGCGTTCGAACGTCGTAGCATTTTTTCACTGAGAAAACAGTTTCTTTGATTAAAGAAAATTTTGTTAATACAAACGAATTTTCTTTGATCCAAAGAAATAGATTTGTTTACATTAAAGAAAATTTATTTTAATCAACAAAACTTCCTTCAATTCAAAGACATCTTTTCTTTGAGCGTATTTCAAAGAAATGTTTCTTTGATTCAAAGAAACTGTTTTCTGGGTATTCCATTCTGCTTGAGACATCTCCAAAACATGGTTTTGTCAAATTATTTGGGATCCAACGGGAAACAAATCTTTTTCAATATTTTGTATATTCTGGTAAAAAAAGACGCTTTCGACTGTGCCAGGATTCGAGCCCGGGACTTTCGATACATATGAAGGGGTAACGATCAAAAGGGGACAAAGATGATTTTTAAAACTTTTTAAGAGAGCAAAAAAACGTTCGGATTTTTCAAATTTCGATGTCTTCTCAGCCAATTTCAACAATTTTTTTTTAACTATATCGAATTTCACACCTTTTTTTACAACTAAATTTATAGATTAGGTAGAGGAATTCAAAAATACAAAAAACACATTTCAAAAATTTTGCGCTTTATTCCCTTTTGACAGGTAGGCCTTCATATGAGAGAATAGAAACATTTGTAGGGATAAACGTGAAACAATGTTTGTTGTGAGTTGAGCCAAGTGGTACGCTTCTTTTGAGGTTACACGAACCCGCAGTGCGGTTTTATAATGAACTCGTTTTGATGTGACGCTTCCCTTGTTTTACCTCTTTTCACGTACTTTTTTCTCTATCCTTTCGCATACTATTTCTCCGACGTTTTCTCACCCACAGTCTATCCGCTTGCGAGACTTGAGTTAGTTAAAATTAAACTAACCATAAGGATTTTGATTGACGGTTCTTGGTAAAAAAGTGTTCAAGCTTCAAAGGCTCTAGGTGATATTGCACAACGGCCGTTCTTTCTCGTTTAAAACTACAGTCCCAAAGACTTTCCAATCCTTGCGCATTTATTGATTTAGAATCTGTTCTTTTTTGTGATGTTATTAACAAATTAAATAAAAATTTTCTTTTTTCTTTTAAAATTCAATTATATTTAACAATAAGCATGAATCTTTTTCAAAGATAACCCGGAATTATTGATTGACCTTCTTTATAGTGTTTAACTATTCAAACACAAAAAAGTTTTAATTTACACATAAATCAAATTATCGATTTCCTTTAGCAGATTTTCATAATCTGTGTATAATTGAGTACTGAATTCTCTTCAGAAACACTATCCTCCTTGTAATCAGCATTTTCAGAGCGACGTTAATTGACTGAACATAATTTTTTTTCCAACAAAGGCGCATACTTTTGTGTCGTATGTACATATATATTTTTTCTTACTAATACCTTCGTCGATAATGTTATATAAGACTCCAGAGTACGTCACGTGTAAAACAAGCATGAATACGCTCAGAGGAAAAAATACCGTCTCTGCAATCCCGGTTTCTATTCGTGTGTGCAGAGTCACAATCGATGTATATATATATATATAAACAATGAGCTAGGATTGAGTATTCAATATACTGCAAAAAAGCAAGAAATTAAGTTATTTTCTGCGCATTCTTTCGCGTTGACTCTTACTATATGATGAAGATTTATGAAGACTGTTATGAGTAATCGAGCAATATTAATGTGTGTTGTAGGTGAAAATCTGGTTTCAAAATAGAAGAAGTAAATACAAGAAGATGATGAAGGCGGCGCAGCAAGGTGGCGGTGGTGGCGGCGGTCAGCATGGAAATCTTCTGGCTGGTGGCACCGCTCTACCTGGAGGACCTTCTCCTCAACCTGGACAACCAGGAGGCCTCATGCAAGGAGGTTAGTTCCGAAAATTTCATCTTCGATATCTTAGTTTATCTATACTCTTCAAGAATTTTATACAAATGTGTATCCGTGTCTCCTCATTTCATTAAACATTTAAGGCCATGAATCAATCGGATTTGTGAGAAAATCCCAAGATAATGGCATAGTTTAGCGATTGGTTTTCGATTTTTACCATCTTTCTTGGTAATTCATTGGTAACGTTTCCTAATAATTCTGGTTTAGTCTTAAAGATGATACTACTTGCTATCGAATTTTTCGTTGTGTAAGATAAGTTTTTTTATTCACAAAGTATCTTTCAGAAAATTTGGAAAACGTAACAAAAAACAATAAAGCACATTTGTTAGCTTCTTTTTAGTGAGAAATTTGAAAAAAATTCGTAAACTTATCGACATTTATAGTTAACTGTAAAATTTTTTGCAAAATTTTCACTCAAATGAAGTTGACAGATGTTATTTACCATTTTTTGTTGTATTTTCCAAATTTTCAACAAGATATTTTGTAAAATGAAAAAGTTATTTTACATGAACTTTTACCGGAATTTGGTCACGTGAACTGATTAACCCATGGCCTTAAGGGTTTACACCACTTTGCCCCACCAAAATATTATGCTTTTTCAAGAATATTTATTGAAGTAATAAAACCTTTTTATCTAAATTAAATTACATTAATATATTATACTACTATTAAACTAGAAAATAATTTTATATTTTTTTTGCAAAAATGGCGGATTGACAGGCGATGTACTGGAGCGCTGTAAAAATAGATGGTCGTACGGCGGGCACGATAACTCGGGTCAGGTTCAAACTAAAAGAGTGAAACAGGAAAAATTAGTTTCTTTAGTCCAAAAACTAGCCAAACATGTAGCCGTTTTTAAAAATATATATTTTTAATAAAATGGCATCGATATAAAGTAAAAGATACGTATTTAGCCCTAAATTTCGTTACTTAAAGTTGCATAAAAAATGCAAATATCAATTAAAAAAAAAATCCAATGTATTTCACTAGAAAAACATCCAATGATTCCATTAAAAACAGATTTAAATTGATTGATTAAAAATTGGCAAAACTAGAGTGCCCACCGACTTTGAAAATGCAGTTTCGAGAAAAACGCGTTTAAAATTTTCGTTATGGTTTAGTCGTGATTAAAAATTATTAAAATAAAAATTATCTCTAACGGCATATCAATTTCGTATACACTATACCGTTCAAAATTGTGGAACCACTTCTTTTTCGATGATTGCTCAAATTATCTTATTTTTAATTCTGCACTCTAAAAACAAGTGTGTTACTTTTACACGTGAATCACGATAGTAACTTTTTAGGCATTTGAAGTGTGTATTTTTAACACACATTTTGGGTACAAAACGTTAAAGTGTTTGAAAATTAAACGTTACGTTTGTAATGTATATTAAAAATACACACTTCAAATGCCTTAAAAAGTTACTATCGTATTCCACGTGTAGAACTAACACATTTGTTTTTAGAGTGTGTGAATGATAAAATTTGTTCTCTTAATGAATTGAATGCCATCAAAATTCTCTATGAAATTAGTCCAGAATGAAGTCGTTTTCGTTGAATTTTGAAGAAAGTAATGCAGAAAAAGTCGAAATTTCAATGTTTTCTTAAATTTTAAATAACTTCCGAAATTGGATTCATTTTAAAGCTAAATTTCTACAGAATCTCAGTAAATTGTCATCATAAATGTATAATTTTTTTCCACCACTTAATATTGGAAAAATTCCAATATTGCATTTGCTGAGAAAAACATTTTTATAAGATATATAATCATGAATTTTCTATTTAATTCCATTAAAATATATATTTATATGATTTTTATTATGATTTTCCTACAGATCAAATGTTTTTGAATTTTACCTTCTTTTTTGTTACAATTTTAACTTTTTGCACTATGCAAGAAAAAAATTATACATTTATGATGACAATTTACTGCGATTTTGAAAAATCTTAGCTTTAAAACAAGCCCTAGAACATTAAAATATGTTGATTATTTCGGAAGTTAATTGAAATTTAAGAAAAAATTGAAATTTTGACTTTTTTTGCATTATTTTTAAAATATAATGAAACGACTTCATTCTAGACTCATTTTATAGAGAATTTTGATGGCATTCAATTCATTAAGGAAACAAATTTTATCATTCACAGAATTATAATTAAGATAATTTAAACAATCATCGAAAAACAGGTGGTCCCAGAATTCTGACCGGTAGTATATATAGAGTACTTCAAAAAAAAAAAATTTTAATTCTTGAAGCGACCAAAGTGGTGTAACCCCTTAAAGTATAAAAAATATCAAAATAAGTAAATTTGAGGAATAAAGATACTTGAAGGTTCTATTCTTTTCTAATTACTCTAATAAATAGACACGCAGAAAAAAAACTGTAGAATCAACAGATGTCATCTGCTGGAATAGGGACAGAAGATTTTTTTTGTAATATTTACAGATTTTTATGTTGGATTCACAGATTGTTTGTAAACTCAACAGATGAACCTGTAAAATGTACAGACATGTCTGTTAGAATTGCGGATTTCAAGAAAAAAGAGAAATCCGTAATTCTAACAGACATTTCTGTAGATTTTACAGGTTCATCTGTTGAGTTTACAAACAATCTGTGAATCCAACAGAAAAATCTGTTAATATTACAAAAAAAATCTGCTGTCCCTATTCCAGCATATGACATCTGTTGATTCTACAGTTTTTTTTCTGCGTGTACCCATAATGCAAGTATCATGTTTTGAATGCATCAAAGAATCTACAATAGTAACTTGACAGCTCGACGAAATTTCATATCTTATCTATATTGAAGACAACATAAGACTCAACACCATTGAAATAAAACTTGGATTTCTATATTATAGTGTCTAAATTTGGTTTTATTCACCCCAAATGAAAAGATAGAATTGAGGAACGTTATACTTGCATTGTCTATAGAATTAATGGATAAAAACCGCATATATACCACTACATTGAGATCTACTTTGATATACACATTCGCTTATCTCGTTGATGTAGAGATATGTAGGTGGTTGAGACTAACCCCATCACTAACTCTCGGGTACGTGCTTCATGTTTCAGGAGGCGGTAGTTCTGTATCAGGAAGCCCGACGACGGGGTACCTTGGTGGAATGGGTGGCGGCGGCGGGGGTCACACCCCCGGAAGTTCGAGTCCCGGAAGCGAGATGTCGCCTCAGCACAATGAGAGTCCTCCTGCACCCTCCTGGCCGGGAGAGATGAAGCACCATCCACACCCCCATGCACCGCCTCACACCCACCATCATCCTCATACGCCTGGGCATCATCCGCCGCCTCCACCTCCACCTCCTCACCACGCGGGTTACATGCCACAGTACTCTTGGTACCAGGCGGATCCTAATCCAGGATTACTCACGTAAGTGCTTGCGGTCATTTAACGAACACTCAACTTATTCTAATTTCCAGTAATTATTCACATCTCGGTGAAAACAAAGTTATTCCTGATAATGCATAAGTGCTCGCAAATTTAGTACTCACATAGAAAAAAGTAGGACAGGGGAAACTGATTTAATTAGTTCTCTAATGATTGATTGAATTAGAAAGTATTTATTTATTATTAGATAAATAAATATTTACTTTTGTTTATCGAAGTTGCCCGTGCAGAAATTGCCCAACTTGTTCCCAAGTTCCGATCCGGACCCGATCGGATTTTCCACATGTGGCCCGGGTCGAAACCACATCGGATTATGATAGACAAGATTATTTTCAAATTTTGTATTGTGGTCGTGATATTGTAGTGACTATATTGAAATTAAAATGCCAAAAGCAAAAAGTACACGGAGAAACTTTTCATTGTAAAATCTAGTATTATTATATTTATTTTTACTAAAAGTCAATAGGAAGCGAGGATATAGTAACAAAACTAGTTTTATTTACCATAGCGGTAGGAGGAAATACATTTTCTGAACCAATTGTAAATATAGTGCAACATTATAAATTACCATTGAGAGTTGCAAAGATTAATATCTTTGATGGCAAATTGAAACTAGAAATAAGTGATACCTATATAAATAAACGGTAAAACTATCTATGCAAGAATTGGTCTTTTGAATAATATAAATTGCAAAATAGTTTAGAGAAATTACCATTGTCAATAGTAATGAACAATGAAGAGAGAAAGACTTGAATATTTTGCAATCGAATACATCATATATTGGAATAGTATGTTGTCAAAATTCCCATTGGAAATATTAAATGTATTGCCGAGTGACGTCAGATACGCCGAACGTTTCTGATATTACCCGAGAATCGCTCCATGTGCTCGTTATGATTATTTGTCGGTAGCCGATATAGTAATATATTTTTTTACGTTTGAATATGGCGCCTTTCTAACTTACGATTTTTTCTAGCAGAGGGACTACCGAGCTTTTCCTCACAAATCGTAAAAGTTTCCACAGTTCAGTATATAATGAAGTTGCTACATTGTAATTGACAATATTGACATATCACTGCGATGCATTTATGAATGTGTGCGTTGTGCAGTTACGTTAAGTTACGTTAGATTAGTATTTAAGCGTGTATTGGTATGTTTACTATTTATATTGATATGTTTATACGTGCATGTATATGTAAGTGTGTAGCTGTGTTTATAAATACTCTCTCTATGTAGCTCACAAAATCTAATAAGAACAATGGTAAAATTTACGAATGACTGATTTTTTTATATCATGGAGGTGCAATTATTTCCTATTTTCGATAGGAAAAGTTATAAATATGGTTCCACTATCTCCAAAAGACTATGGTAATTCGGTTAGACAGAAGATGTGACTTTACTATTGTCTTTTGTAAACTTAACATTCTTTTTTAGCAATTAATGAAACATTTATTGGGTTTACTTCAATATAATTCGTTCGATGTGTCGATTACGATTTTACTATTTCAAGTAATAAAATTTGCTTTTGTTTTTAGGCATAAATACAATTATATCACCATTTTCTCCAATATTATTAGTAACTCCATAATTTAATATTCAAAATAGTAATTTCTAAAAAAAGTGACGTTATATCCTCGTTTCCTATTGACTTTTAGTAAAAATAAATATAATAATACTAAATTTTGCAATGAAGAGTTTCTCCGTGTACGTGGCGTGTTTGGAAGCACAGAATCGTTGGTGAAATTTCTTATATCCGCATTATAGATCAAGCTAAGTTAATTCACTAGATTCATTACATGTTTCATTATTTTTTATTTCGTATATTCAATTTTGTAAAGTGAAGTTTGTATCAAATTCTTTAAATATAAAATTATTAAGAATGTAATTTATTTTTAGATTAAGAAGAATCGAATAGTTATACAGAATACGAAGATGGGTTTGAAGATTATACTCTTTGTATACTTTTGATTATACTGTTGCGAAAACCTTTTAAATTTTACTATTTGTAGAATTACAAAATTAGAAGGGGACATATCTGGGCCAGATCGGGCCCCCATTTTACAGGCCCAGTTCTGGGCCCGGTCGGGTAGGGCGTTTCATTACTGGTCTGGCGTTAGACAGATTACCCTATCGGGGCCACATTTTTCCCGATTGGGGTCCGATCGGCGCCACGCCAAAATTTCTGCACGGATGCTTGATCCCGTTGAGAAATTTTAGTATGGCGCCCTTCTGGCCCCAATGGGGTGAAATGAGACCCTGATGAGGCGATCCTGCTAGCGCCCGATGAGAAATGAAACGCCTGTCCTGATGAGAGACGCTAACTTTAGCCCTAATGTGGACTATATAAGGCCCTGTTTCATTTTTATGTCTATTATATTCATATATTTCTTCAAACATATTTTTGTTTCACATGAATAATACAATAAAAAATGCACAATTTGGTGAAAAATATTTATTAAAAGATAAATAGTATATATGTAGCTTATGTAAATGTACCTTTGAACTTTACTGCATAAATAAGGAATGGTAACAATGTAACTGTATTTTCGAACACCTAAAGTATTCTAAGCTTTTGGCATTTCTTAATAAATATGTTTAACTTTTATTGTACTTCACTTTACCAAACCCCCAATTTGAAATAAAATAATAAATTTAAATAATAAAATTTGTCACACTACGGCCTGAAGTGGCCAGCCTCATCGGGCCTCATCGCAAATCAGTACCAAATTAGGTAATTTCTGCACGGGACGTTTGCTTCAATATAACAAAATGTTGGTTTAAAGAATTACTCCGGAATGTAACGATAAACCATTTGGTTCAATCAAACACATTTTTGATGCCTTGGAAAATATTTAGTTTTTTATTTTCTGAAAATTGAATTTATGGCGGAAAACTAGTAAAGAATTAAGTTTGTCAGTTTCACTTGGGCAATGCATCGAAGAGTTCAAAATTGAGAGTAACCTCCTCTTCATAAACTTCTTTCATGTTGCAATAGTATCCAATTGAGTAATTATTCATTATGAAATTTCTCGGGCATCTGAAAGGGAAACCTTGACAATTTTATAATTTCATAAACCTCAAACTTTCCCAAAAATTTTCGTACGGATCAGCGAGTAGAGTGAAATCAGTTAATCATCAACTTCCGACCTTTAAAGCTCATGTAAATTTGTTGCTAGATAATAACGTAATTTCATTGCGACCTATTATTTTCTGGATTGATAACCTGTTTATTACACTGTAAAAAATATCGGTAAATTTTCCTATAAAAAGTGTAAATATTTCATAGATTTGAGGAAAATTTACCGGATTTTCGGACTTATTTCCGAACTATAAGGAAATATATCAAAAAGGTGAGAACATTGCATAAATCTCCTAAGTTTTAGGAAATTTTTCCCATGAAAAGTGGAAATTATTCCACAAAAACGGAAATTTGTTCACTTTTTCTGGATCCTTTTCAACTTAAATTATGAAATATATCAATTTTCCCTTATAAACTGGATATTTCTCCGACCAAACAGTAGGAACTATTTCCAGTTTTATGTCGGAAATAATTCCGACTATACAGTGAAAAAACAGTATAGCTAAGAGAACTATATTTTGGTCCTCAGAACCAGAAAATATTGCTATTAGACCAATGCTACGGTATGGTCCTCAGAACTATACGAGTATAGGTGAGACAGCTGTACAAGTTCGTTGATATAACAATATTACGTATAGCGATCGTAAACAAAATATTATGCTATCGTTATCGCTCTTGTCAATTTTCGCGTGTGATAAAATAATACGCAATACGCAAAAATGATCTTTCAAAGAAAGAAAAAATGCTCCAAAAAAATCGACAAACGCCTCGAAAAAATGACACTTCTTTCTCATTTCGAGGTTAGAGTCGCGTGCATGCGAAGCAATGTATGGGTCACGCGACAAACCAGTATAGTTGTCTCACCTATACCGCATGGGTCGAGACACTATATACCGGTGTAGGTCGAACAGCTATACTGTTTTTTCCGTGTATATTTAGAAAAATTTACGACCCATTTGTATTTTAAGCTGTCCGACTATTTTTGGATAAAATTTTTGCAGTGTAGGTACTTATGGAGCAGGATTTAATAATTTATTTTTTATTTTTACAGAGTATGGCCAGCAGTTTAACGAAGACGAATAAGCTATTGAATTTACGTTCAAGAAGAAAGTTTTCGTAATCTAAAGGACACCCAGTGCCCAAAGTGCGAATACATAGCCTCGAGAGATCGAGAAGAATGTTAAAATTGTCTTATTGTATGCGAAAATCGTAACGTTGCTTTTGCGCACGAGCGAATCGTCAAAGTGAAGTGTGCCGTTGTGATTTGGTTTATAGGTGAAATTACCTGAAATCTCGACTACAGCTCGGTTTAAATAACGCTGTGTAATATGAGTGCACGTATTTGAACTGACGCTAGACTCAGCTTTTCCGATGGAAACGCTCTTGAAGGACCGAAAAGTCGCAGACGATCTTTGTATCAAGTGACCAGTGCCCAGTGACGTCTGTCGAGTGATAATGTACAAAGAATCAAGAGATAAAGATCTCAATAAATGAACGCATCCTCTTCGTCTAATCGTGAATGCAATTTGTTAGAGGTTTTATAAATCCAAGGCAAGTTTGAGTCAAAGAATCTTATTGATCATCTGTTCAAGATTATGCATCAACTCAATTTCTAAAGTTAGTTTAAAAATGATTTTCACAGAAAATTTGAGACAAACTAAAAGTAAATTCATTTTTTAAGAAGCCAAACTAACATATTATTTAATTGAGAATTATAATGTGATTTTATGCTTTTTCTTCGCCTGTGGATACTTTACAAACGTGTTAGTCGACCGAAATCATAGAAAATTTATTGTTAGAACGTTTGGCGGAACTCATTTGTGTTTTTAAATTGAATCCAATATTCTTTTGGAGTCTACAATTCAATCGAGTTTCATTCTGATATCGCATAAGATCCAGCCAGGGTAGATTGCTCGATTGTAGCTTCGATCGATGATAACGGTCATTCTTCTTTTATTGAACGTGACAGTTGAATTATTCCGCGAACTAAGCGACCTACTTCACGGCTGAATCTCGCGAAAGAGGAGTGAAGAAAGAGAGATGAAAGGTACGCGTTACACAAACGCAAAGAGTATTCTTTCCTTACGGCGGTTAGTTGTAATGAAATCCTAATGACATTTTCGTGAGTCAGACGAGGCAATCTCAGTGGCGGGATAATGATGACCCTCTTCCTTTTCGAATGTTGCAACATTCCCGAGGTCTCCTACGAAAAGGAAGAGGTTGACAGAGCAGCAGATTAGAAAGAGAGAGAACAATAATGTAAGAGACATTTTAATGCCGGACGCGCTAAACTACTGTCGTATGACTTCATTAGGGTCACAAAATTAGAAATCTTCCTTGAGAAAAAATTTTTGGTAGCTTTTAAAGTCTCTTTCACACGTATGAGTGTCACGTTATGATAACTTCATTAATTGTTATCAGGGCCTAATTTTTATTTACGAAAAAATGAACATGGTTTATGAATTTTTAAAGTTTTTTAAATTTCAAACAGTATTGGGCTGTTTTGCAATGATTTTTCTATGCGTTAAAGCCATTTCATGCATCTTTCGTTATGCAATTTTGATTTCAAAGAAACTCAATACGAGGTAAAACCACAAAAAAGGATTGTGGTAGAGTCACATGAAAGACGAAGGACCAGTGGTCCCGCCAATGACCCAAATCCGCGACACGACAATAGTATTCTCATGAGAACGCGGTCTGACGGATCCTTTCTTTTCAATCTCACTCTTTCACTACTTACATTTCTTTCTATAAAAGGGGAAAAGCAGGAAGGTTCATCAGTCCTGTTCCCAATGATCGTATACATTAAATTCGTTCTTTAGCTTCACATATGTTTGAATAAAGTAATTTTAAGTGATATCTTGCAATTTGAAAATCAACGTAACTGATTCTGAAAATGTATTATAATAAGAACTTGAACTCACGCAATATCAATGGAAAATGTTTTAATCAGGGAAAATTGTACACTCTACACCTTTCTGCTTTTCCTTTAAGGTAGTTTTCATCCACAAAAATTAGACCTCAGGCAAAAATAGATAATTTTGCTTTCAAGAAAAGCAATATTATTATTGAAGGGCTATTTTGAAAGAGAAAAGATTATTGTACATGAAAAAAATTTGTAACGCAGAAAAATTAATTTATTAATACATTTCTTTTTGACCCAATTTTTTTTCTTATCGCTTCTTACCAAACCGTTTCTGATTTTCAAAAATAAATTCTTTAATGGCTGAAACCATTAAAAAAAAATTTTCCAAAACGAAATTTTCATAAACAAATTGCTGAATTTGATAATAATTTATTCATTTTCGAAAATTGGAAATGGTTAAGTTGTAGGGGATCTTTTTCTTGAAAAAGTGATTTGTAATTTATTAAAATCGCATAATTTTTTAAAATTTGGTAAGAAGCGATAAGGAAAAAAATTAGGGAAAAAATAAATTTTGTTAATAAAGTTATGTTTCTATATTTCAAATTTTTTTCATGGAAATTAATCTTTTCTCTTCCAAAATAGCTCTTCAATAATAATAAGCAGTCGACCGGCAATCGAAAGACCTGGGCTCGAATCCCAGCGCAGTCGAAAGCGTCTTTTTTTCCACAGAAAGATTTTCAAAAATTCTTTAATATTTGAATATTACTATTCTTGAAAGCAAAATTATCTATTTTTTCCTGAGGTCTAATTTTCGTGGATCAAGTACCTTAAGCTTAAAGGTATTAATAAATCTGCCAAGGAGGATCAACGAAGTGTCATTACGAAACATTGACAATGTAAAATGATGTATGAAATGCCAGATAGGAAAGTAGCAAAGTTGTATTTTTTCGGTGCAATATTATTGAAAGAAACAAATTGACAATTTAGAACAAAAGCTCCTCAGTTCCTAAATTAAAAAGGAGGCGCATGAACAGTATATGTAATTATTTCACGAAAACTGAAAATTACATTGTTCCTTAGTGTTTAATTCGACAAAATTTATATTGGCAAGTGATTAGATTATTTTATCTCAGAAAAAAATGATAAACGTTTCGGATAAAAATGAGCGCCTTCTTCAGTGCCAACTTAAAAAAAAAAAACTTAAAAATTAGAATAATTTCATATTTTTCTCCAATATGTATTTACAGATAATTAATTAATAAGGCTCTCGTGAAATTATTCCACCTTTTGAGTTTTTAAAATTGGCACTGAGAAAGGAACCAATACAATACCAAAACGTTTTCCCTTATTTTTTTTCGGATAAAATAAACTGAGCCTACGACATTATAAAATTTAATGAATTAATTATAGAAAATATTTGAATAAAAACGATTGGATGAAAGATAGGTTTTCAATTTACGCAAACTCTCATTGGTTATAAGGAGATGCTTAGAGAGAAAAGGACGATAATAATTGCTGAAAAATGCCGCGAGTCCATAGAAATCAATAGCGTTACTAGTTCCGGTGCGAGAGTCGAAATTCAATTGTGCGCAAACGGGTCGCATAGCGAATCGATTTCAATTGTGTGTATATACTGCGCCGGGGCCCCTTAGCTTGTAAAATGTAAGTGGATTTGTGTAAAATATGATGTTGTGATAAGAGTGTAAAAATGGAGAAAATTGTTTATTTAGGGCATCCAAACAGACCCTCCCCAACTATCGATTTTACTGACTACCCTTGTACGAAAATAGATATTATGGAAAAACTAAAATACCTTAATTATGATTACTGTTGTATAAAGAATGAATAATAACTAATTAATTCAATTTAATATGTAGTTCTTACTATTTTCCTTTAATCAATCCCTCCTCGTCCTTTTATTTATCTGCGGGATTTTTCTATTATCGCAGAAATAACCACTTAATTAATCAAATTAGTGCAAAATATTTGAACTAATTATCGAATCAAATTAAAATAACCAATTTTAGATAAATCAATAAACAGCCGGATTTATGGAAATCCTAACAAAAGTAAGTAGATATTTATTTAATTCATACACATACAATACTTCCGTATTATTAGAATAAATTATTGATCTACTCTCTAAGTCTGAATCAGTCAAATTTTCACTGATTGAATCAGTGATTTACCTTTTCACTGAATCATCAGTGGAAACAATATTTTTCACTGTTAAATCAGTTAATTTTCACTGTTTTTCTTCTCTTTTTAGCTATTTGAATCAGTGAAATTTCACTGATAATCAGTAGATTTTGACTGATTCAGATTTAGAAAGTATTTAAGTTTAATGAGTTTAATGTTGAGAGTAATTTTTAAAAATAATTTCTAAACTCGCACTCTTCACGATATTAATATTTAAATGTGGAGGTATTTAAATCGGACGTTGTTCACTCCTGAAATGTGGTTTTCATTCGAATTATTCCCTTTTTCCGTGTTCTTTTCGTTGAAAAGTGGCGGACGCCACCTGCTACTCTACACCGTACGCGTGCTCTACTTTTATGGATAACTGTATTCCTATCTCACTTGAGCGAATGCAAGTATCCCACGTTGTCTTAGCATCTACTCGGTGTCTCGTAAAAGACAATTTTCCTGGCATCAAGCGAGAAATCGCAAATGACGACCGTAAAACGTCTCGGAGGCCGCTGCTGTAAAGAGTATTCCGGATACTTTGAACGCATTACCATTTTTTCGTTTTTGCCAGGAGCGTTCGAGGGATCCGTACATTCTCTTGAGTCTTCCCTAGGAGCAAGCATCCACAAACATTCATCAGCAGGAAAAGGTATATCCCACTTTCCTGTAAACGATAGACGCGCGCTTCGATGTGGTTTTCAACCGTAAACTTATACTCAACGGGAAAAGAAAAACGTCCGTATGCCGACCGCCCGGGTTTACGACAATGCAGCATAAAAGTCTTACAAGACACGCGAGGCACAAAGACGCACATAATAGACACAATGGCCGAGAGATCTTACTGGAAGCTTTCGACTGGAAGGCGCCAGTATTCATCCTCGAGGTAAACCCTTGAAAAGATTACGTCGAGTGCTTGTTTATTTGCTTCTTCTTTTGCTCTCGACCATTAGAAACCTGCAAAACAAGTGGACAATGTGTCGGATGTGCAGGTATTTATCGTACTATGCAATTCGACACTCTTCATCGATCAACGATTTTAAGCTCTTTTTTCAAGCAAAAGAAATCGGATCACTTTTTTAGCCTTTCAAAACTATATCTTCAATACAATTACTTTTTTTACTTTAATCTACATACTTTTTATTATATCAATGCAACTATCAGTTTCAAAATCTGACTTAAATACTGTAATCGCTTGTAAGTATTAATCAATAGAACTTTAAATCTGAAATCTTAAGGGGTAAGACAATCACTGTGAAAATCTAAAATAAAACTTTTTTTTGGATGGAAGGAAAAATAAGGGGGTAATAATTTTGACTTTTTCATTAAAATAACATTCTGAAGAGGAGTACATATGGAATTTTCAATGACTTGATTTTAATATTATTTATTGACAAACGATTGCCCCTTTTTTTGTTAAAAATTGAACTTTTTATTTAAAATACTTGCCAATAACATAAAAATTAAGGTTTTCAAAATCCCCTCCGTATTTCTCCAGCTGCAATCGTTTAGATTGAGAGACAAATTAATGTTTTCTTCCAGATTCAAATTTGCGTCAGTTACACTGCGTGTCGCAAAGCGCCTCAAATTCAACATGCTTCTGAAAATGGCTCCAGCGTCGCCATTTTGTACTATTTATGAATGACTTTTTTTTTAAACAATGGAACATATGATTAATAACACCCACAAATATTATCATTCTCTTACTTTTTCTTCTATCAAAAAAAAAAAAATCTCAAAAAAACGCTTCATTTTAGATTTCTACAGTGGTATTACCCTTTAAGGTCATGGATCAACCAGGACGTGTGACTAAATTTCGGTAAAAGTTCACGTAAGATATCTCTTTTACAGGTAACTGTAATTTTCGATAAGTTTTGGAATTTTTTTCAAAATTTTTACTTAAAAGAAGTTAACAGATATGCCACTGAGAAAAAAGATTTGATTGAATCAAAGAAAATAATTTGTTTGAATGAAATAAAATTTGTTTGATTCAAAAAAAATATCTTTGAACTAAATAAATATTTGTTTGAATCAAATTAATTTTTCTTCAAAACAAAGAAATTAATGCATTGATATATGGTCAAAGATATAATTTGTTTGATTTAAGGCAGAAATTTATTTGATTCGAACAAATATTTATTTGGTCCAAAGATATTTTGTTTAAATCAAACAAATTTTGTTTCATTTAAACAAATCATTTCTTTAAATTAAAGAAAGTCGTTCAAACAAATTATTTTCTTTGATTCAATCAAATCTTTTTTCTCAGTGTGCTTTATTGTCTTTCATTAGGTTTCCAAAATTTTAAGAAAGATACTTTGTAAATTAAAAAAGTAATCTTGAATGAACGAATGAATGTATAATTTAGTCACGTCGTCCGATTGATCCATGACCTTAACTGTAATTGTCGATAAGTTTTCTAATTTTTTTCCACATTTTTACTATAAAGAAATTAATAGACGTGCTTTATTGTCTTTTATGACGTTTCCCAAATCTGCAGAAGGATACTTTGTACATTAAAAAAGTTATCTTACATGAACGAATCAATGTATAATTTGGTCACGTGGTCCGATTGATCCATGGCCTTAAAACTGTTAATATTCTAGATCCCAGATATTAACAATAAAGATTCAAGATCCTCAAATCACAGTCATTAGCGCTTCCTATGATTGAACAAAATTTCCATGCCCTTTATCAAGAAAATAATTTTAAAAAATTAAAAATTTCTTATTTTTTTACAATATTATAACGTACCACGTGAACCTTATCTCCGCAAAGCTAAAAAATTGTCCAACGCAAGCAATTAGTATCTAACTCACATTAGATTTATTAGCCCTCTGCATCCGTGAGACAATTCCGGTTGATGATTTAAGCATCTAAGACGGACCTTCCAGGGTTAGAAGGTCGATCGAGTTGTAAGACGTTACATGCAGTTAAATAAACAAATGGCTGGGAATCCAAGGAAGTAACTATCACACATTGCTAGAGTGATAAAACTTAATTTACCAAATTAAGCTTCTACATAAATGGCCCTATTATCACGTTACTCTATTTAAAGTTCCTGTTTGCACGTGTAAGATTGTTTACTGTGTCTTTGTATAGCTTGAAGAAGAAATTTTTATGGTTTCGAATACACTTGCAAGGTGATGAATAATATTTTCGAAAAATGTCTTGCAAAAAGAGAAACAATAATCTAGTAATTTAAAACAATGTATTAACATAATAAAATCTTCATTTGTTTCAAATTCAAATTATGTAAAGGCAATTATTTTCATCATCTCTTTTTTATGCAATAGTTTTATTACTTTGCATAGTTTAAAAGTATTTTTCCTATAATTAAAAAAAATATCAGTTATTCTGCAGACGATAACTAAGTGAAAAATCAAATTTTGTATGTAAGATAAATATACGAGGATGGAGCCACTTTTATGGCAATAAGTAGAGCATTGTGGTAAAAATATTATATCAATTTGAAATATTTTTTGGATCTTTACCAAAAAATAGTTATTCTTCTTTGCTGCTCAAGGGAAAGTGATGTTCAAGAAAAGTAAAAAGTTTATTTGAACAACTTGGTCTAGCTTCTACATATTTACGTCAAAATAAATAGAATTTTGTTTTTAAAATTTGAGAAATGATAGAGAATATAAAAACAGACGAAGATAGACTACTTTAGGTTTTGATATTTGACAAATTTTTCCGATCGATTTTGTTAAAATTGAACTTTTCTTCATCTGCCAATCCAAAAGTAGTCTATTTAGATCCGAATTTATCTTCTCTACCCTTTTCCAAATTTTGAAAATGAAGATTTATATATTTCGGATTTACACATGTTGACACCTAAAATCAATCAAATTAGCTCATTTTTTAACAATCACATGCCCTTAATTGATTAGGAGAAAGAACCATATGCTTTCTTTATAAATTATCTTAGAGCAATATGCATTAAACAAAAGTGTGATAAATATGATTTCTCAAAATGTAAAAAACTTATACTCTCTAAGTATGAATCAGTGAGATTTTCACTGAGTTGAAATCAGTAACCCACTTTTGACTAGACAATCAGTTATTTTTCACTAAAAATCGGTGGAAAATCAGTGGCATCATAGCAATCAGTGATTTTCCACTGATTTTTAGTGAAAAATAACTAATTGTCCATCAGTCAAAAGTGGGTTACTGCTCTCTAAATTTAAATGTCAAAATCTACTGATTATTGGTGAAATTTGACTGATTCAAATAGCTAAAAAGAGGTTACTGTAAATCAGTCAAATTTCACTAATTATTTCAGTGAAAATTGACTGATTTGGCAGTGAAAAATATTTTTTCACTGATTCAATCAGTGAAAATTTGACAGATTCAGATTTAGAGAGTGATTTGAATTCAGTGAAAACTCACTGATATAGATTTAGAGAGGAAATACTGTGGATTTATAATGTATAGAAACGCGAAAATGATATAATGCAGTATAGAGTAGAGATAAAACGGATCAAGGGAAGCAAGGAAGTTAGAAGGACCAAAGGTGGTCACGTTAGTCGCCAATTTACGATTCCTCGGAGCACGAAGGGCGTGGCGGACGCACGCACAGGGTAGCTCGCTCGTTTGCGCGACATTGTCGACAACCCTAACTCACCCTTTAGCCCACCTACGCCCACCCGCCATTCAACTAATCTCGTAATTTTGTTATGTAGAAAAAACCCAATCTTTTATAAAAGAAAGTAGCATGTAAAAATTATATGTATTGATCACTATCTAACATTTAATTTTGACAGTAGTTTGCAAGCTACATAATATTTAAATATACTGTATAACCGTTTTTTTAATTTCTGAAAAATAAAAAGTACCCGCACACGGAGAAACTTTGTATAACAATATATGTTTTATTTTATAATGGCAATTTCAAGAAAAATTATGAGTCTAGGGAAAATCGAAATGTAATGGTAATTATTCTTAGCAGACTGGTTTTTCGCAATCAAAATGCTACAGTGAGAAAATTTTTTTGCAAAAACTCTTATAGGTTATAGAAATTTTGGGTTATCAAGCAAATCGTGTTAAGTTTTCACATAGCCATTGGAAAGATTTATAGAACAATTGCGACGAAAGTAAAAAAAGTATATTCTATAGAAAATATGTTGTAAAACAAATTACCGTCATCATCTTTCTTGAATGACGTTTTTTGAGAAATAATTATGTCTTAGTCTTATTCCAAAAATTATATTACAATATTTAATTCTGCAATTGTTATATAAATCTTTCCTATGGCTATGTGAAAACTCATCACGATTTGCTTGATAACCCAAAATTTCTATAATCTATAGGAGTTATTGCAAAACAAATTTCTCAGTGTAGCATTTTAACTGCGAAAAACGAGTCTGCTAGGAATAATTACCATTACATTTCGATTTTCCCTAGATTCCTAATTTTTTTTCAAATTGTCATTATAAAATAAAACAGGATATCTTCCTACTCTTACATTTAATTCTGCAATTTATTGTTCTATAAATCTTTCCTATGACTATGTGAAAACTTATCACGGTTTGCTTGATAACCCAAAATTTGACGAGTTTCTGCAAATAAAATTTCTCAGTATAAAGATTCGAAAAATTATACGAAACATTAGTATTGGTTATAGTAAAGTTTGGTACAAACTATAGTTAATTATAATATAGTTAATCTGAAGTTAAGTATTTCGCTGCAAAAAGTTCCAACTATGACACTTTTTTCCCTAAATTGAAACGTAGTTTAGCAAAAATTGTTAATTTGGGTTTCTCCGTGTTGAAGTAAATAAATGTGTCGTTGACTTGGAGGTTACTTGAATTTATTTACAAAAAGTGACTCAAAACAACAAAAATGTTTCTCTGTATATGAACTGCTCTCTAAATCTGAATCAGTCAAATTTTCACTGATTGAATCAGTGATTTGCCTGTTCACTGATTCATCAGTGAAAACAATATTTTTCACTGTTAAATCAGTTACTGTTCACTGAAGTAATCAGTGAAATTTGACTGATTCGCAGAAACCTCGTTTTAGCTATTTGAATCAGTCAAATTTCACTGATAATCAGTAGATTTTGACTGATTCAGATTTAGAGAGTGTATCGTATGTTAATTGAAAGAATGGAAAAAGATCGATAACTCTGTCGTTGACACTGTGAAAAGACATCGATTGACTTAAGGTGTGTACAACAAACGAAAGGATACTTATTTCTTCCCTTTGTGAGAACTTTTCTATCATTGTGTATATTCGGTACGCGTGTCAGGTAACGAAAAACGTACGTGAAATTGATTAATGTAATCAAGAGTAATTCCCATTCCAGAGTCAACATAATATTTATAATATTTACAATGCATAGTAAATATTGCTCTCTGTTAACTTCCGATTCTTACAAAGCTAGGTCACGTGAAAAATAAAAAGTACCTCATTATAATAATTTTTCTGATCATCATAAAAATAACAAAATGTGGAAAGTAAGATCTATCAGTTATATTAAGATAGTTCATCCACGAAAATTAGACCCCAGGCAAAAATAGATAGTTTTGCTTTCAAGAATAGCACTATTATTATTAAAGGGATAATTTGAAAGAGAAAAGATTGTTGTCCATTCAAAAAATTTGAAATGCAGAAAAATAGTCTATTTAACAAATTTTTATTTTTGCCGAATTTTTTTCCTTATCGCTTCATATCAAATTTTACAAAATGATGCGATTCTAATAAATCACGAATCATTTTTTCAGGAAATAAAATCTTCACAACTTTACCGTTCCCAATTTTTGGGAAATGTATTTTGTAATAGCTAAAACCATTAAAAATCAATTTTGCAAAATAAAAATCTTCTAGACAGATAGCTGAACTTGGTAATTATTCATTCATATTAGAAAATTGGAAACGGTTAAGTAATAGAAAATCTTTTTCCTTAAAAAATGATTCATAATTTATTAGAATCACATAATTTTCTTAAATTTTGTTTGAAGCGATAAGAATAAAAGTTCGGGTGAAAATAAAATTTGTTAAATCCATTACTTTTCTGCAATTCGAATTTTTTAAATCCAAAATAATCTTTTCTCTTTCAAAATAGCCCTTCAATAATAATATTGCTATTCTTGAAAGGAAAATTATCTATTTTTGCCTGGGGTCTAATCTTCGTGGATCAACTACCTTAATTGGCGGTAATCTACATAGAACATTTGTTCTAAAAAAAACTGCATACACTCAGACGTTTTATACTATTGCCGTTAGAGTTTTCGTTATACGATATAACGAAAAATTGTTGGTCGCCTGCTGGATTTCCAGGTGCTGGACTAGAGGTTCAGGGACAAAGGTCGCGAAAGAACGAAAGAACCTAAGGGCCCCGCCCAACGGATCACATACCCCGTAAGGGTTGGAGCCACGTGGCATAGTGACACGGACGCGCATACGTCACGTGTAAATGTATTTGATATTACATTGTACATACATTGTAGAAGCACGTTAATTCAATTTCTGCAAGAGTGTGCAGATTATATTAACGCCAAAGTTCAAACAGCTTAGTATTAACGGCCCTTATAAAGTATACGTATATGTAAAATTAAATATCATTCATTTTAGACAAAAGTAGCTCCTAGAAACTTTTTTTACTTTTCTTCAAAGGTGAAACGTTTTCCAGTTTAAATATGGCGGCAAAATGTAATCTTAATGCTCTACTTTAATATACAAAGAAGAACAAAGCCGGCTTCTCTTGTCCTCAACATTTCTGCCTTAAGGTAGTACGATCACGAAAATTAGACCTCAGGCAAAAATAGATAATTTTTCTTTCAAGAATAGCAATATTATTATTGAAGGGCTAATTTGAATGAGAAAAGATTATTTTTCATGAAAAAAAATTGAAAAACAGAAAAATAAAATTATTAATAAATTTTATTTTTGCCCAAACTATTTTCTTATCGCTTTGAGCCAAATTTTTAAAAATGATGCGATTTTATTAAATCACGGTTCATTTTTTTAGGAAAAAAATTCTCTACAACTTGACGGTTTCCGATTTTTGAAAATGAATTCTTTAATGGCTGAAATTATAAAAGAACAATTTTTCAAAACAAAATTTTTATAAACAAATTGCTGTATTTGATAATAATTAATTCAATTTCAAAAATAGGAAACGGACAAGTTGTAGAGAATCTTTTTCCTAAAAAAATGAACCTTGATATATTAGAATCGCATCATTTTTAAAAATTGGCTCGAAGCAATAAGAAAATAAGATTGGGCAAAAATAAAATTTATTAATAAAATTATTTTTTCATGTTTCAAATTTTTTTCATAAAAAATAATCTTTTCTCTTTCAAATTAGCCCTTCAATAATAATATTATAAAAATATTATAAAATATTATAAAAAAATAAAGAAAAATTATCTATTTTTGCCTGAAGGTCTAATTTTCGTAATCGTACTACCTTAAGGTAGTTTTTATCCACAAAAATTAGACCTCAGGCAAAAATAGATAATTTTGCTTTCGAGAATAGCAATATTATTATTGAAGGGCTATTTTGAAAGAGAAAAGACTATTTTACATGAAAAAAATTTGAAACACAGAAAAATAATTTTATTAATAAATTTAATTTTTGACCCAACTTTTTATCTTATCGCTTCTTACCTAATTTTGAAAAATTATGCGATTCTAATAAATCATGAAACATTTTTTCAGAGAAAAGATTTCGCACAACTTCACCGTTACTGATTTTTAAAAATAAATTCTTTAATGGCTGAAACAATTAAAAAAAAAATTTCAAAACGAAATTTTTATAAACAAATTGCTGAATTTGATAATAATTTATTCATTTTCGAAAATTGGAAATAGTTATGTTATGGGGTATCTTTCTCTTGAAAAAGTGATTTGTAATTTATTAAAATCGTATAATTTTTTAAAATTTGGTAAGACGCGATAAGAAAAAAAGTTGGGGCAAAAACAAAATTTATTAAGGGGCACAACTAGTTTGACCGCCTGAAAAACAGGTGATTTTTATGAATTTAAAAGAAAAAAATGATTGCATCGAATGTTTTAAAGTTTTGCAGATATGTTTCTGCATAAATAATGAATAGACAGTAATGTTTTTAAATGAAAATATTCGATTTTCAGCAACTTATCCACCATCTCCTGAGTCTTCAAAAAAATAAAAGTTCCGCTACTGCTGCAGTGATTGTTGCCTTCACAGTGCCTGAAATAAAAAAAAGCGAAAATTTAATTAAACTGGAATATATTTCCTATACATGACCCTCGATTGTAAAAAAAAATTAAAATTTTGGCGTGGCAAAATTATATTTTTCATCCAATCATAAAACTGGAGGGTCATTGTATGGAAAAACAAATAAACAATAAGCTAAAAAAAGACGCAAGCTGATCGGATGATTTGTTATCGAGCTACAGCTGCAGCAAATTTGAAAAATGTAGTTTTGAGAAAAACGCGTTTAAAGATAAAAGTACTCATTTCATTGTTATAAATCGCATAATTTTTTAAAATTTGGTAAAAAGCGATAAGGATAAAAGTTGGGGCAAAAATAAAATTTATTAATAAAATTATTTTTCTGTATTTCAAATTTTTTTATCTTTTCTCTTCCAAAATAGCCCTTCAATAATAATATTGCTATTCTTGAAAGCAAAATTATCTATTTTTGCCTGAGGTCTAATTTTTGTGGATGAACTACCTTAAGTACCATGAATTTCTTTTAGTAGCTGCAATACTACCTGACTCTTACTCTTACAAAATAAACAGATTAACAAAAGAGCTTTTGAAAATTGGACAGTAACTGTAGGAAGATGCGTATGCACTACCGAACTGAGGATTCATGGTCCTTTGGGACAGTGGGCGCTCTTTCCTCTCCGTGACCTACTCAAGTGGGTTCACTTTGTAATGGGCTGGTGACATTAATCTGACGTTAAGTTGTCCCTAGCTAAGATATTATCTATCGACATGCCACCCGTGAAGAGCTGGTCAGATTAGAATCTATCTGATCGTCAGTTTCCGCAAAAAGGACATTTTTTCAAATTATTCATTATTCCTGTGCATTCTCCATTGTCGCACATAAAATATAATTTTGTTTTTTTTTAACTTTCAAACATTATGAGATTTGGGTAGAATTGTAATATATTAAATATGATGTAAATAAAATTGAGCCTTCTAACGGTAATTTTGTGTCACACTTTGCAAATATGAGAAATGCCTGAAGGCAAAGGCACCGTCGCACTGCAGTTCACGCCCCGGTGTCTCGGGTACAATCGACGTCAAGGTATTAAAGAAAGGAAAAATGAAAGATAAAAAGCACTACCGTTGATGCGGGGTGGAGTGCGGCAGTTCACAATGTGGGAGGAATTTAGTACAAGCCACCGAAAGATTTTTTTAACTCTGCACCACGCGTGCACCAGGCGAGCGCGTGCGCTTTGTCGAGTACTTCCGGTGTAACCGGATATCACCAGTCGCGAGTCGCATTGACGTTAATTTATAAAATATTCGCAGTGACAGTCCCCTTCCTCTTATCGCACACGCCCCAAAGACGCGATGACAGATTCGTTGCCTTTTCAACTTCATCCAGCGAAACTTTAACTTGTATTTCCAAAAACTCTTTTCATATGTGAATTCATAAGACATGTGTTTTATGTAAAAATTTTAATCTTCCTAAAAAATTATTCGTTTTTATATCTTTACAAAAATTATAAGTATACAATTTTTGAACATTCAGACATTTTTAAAGGCATGGCATTCAGATTATAAATTTAGGAAATTGAAATGAATAAATTGAAATTTTTAATATTTTAACTTAAGGTTATTTAAATTTTAAAGAGTACTCAAATTTTTTTAAATTATACGATATGTGATGAAAATTTCTAAATTTTACAATCAAAATTTCAGCAGCACTGTATAAACTATCTGAAATTTTCTAAATAAAATTCCCTATTCTAGGTGATGAATGTTGAAAAAATTTAATCAAGTCCTTTACAGAAAAATTACCGAGGTTTATATATTCATAACGACGCGAAAATTTTAGGAAAATAGTCAAAAAAATATTTGCAGTGAAGAACATCACTAATAGCGTTAAATATGTATATATACGATATACTCGTATATAATTGTAATGTGTTTACTTGGTAATCAAATTTTCGAACTATATAGTTTGCCATCTCATATTATAATGAAGTTCTTACGCAATTAAACTAGTATGAAAATAATGTTTATTTTTAAATAAAGTGGAATACTTGAGATGCAGTAGAATATATTCACGATAAGGGTTCGCGAAGCGTTTGCACACCTTGCAATACAAAAGCGACTCAAATTTAATTGACGCGTGGTTCCGTTCACAGAAAATACGACCAAAGCCTGGGTCGGACGTTAATTCCGTAATACTCCTAATGAGGCATCATTAATTACGTTAATGAATCTTGAATCCTATCGACTTACCTGCTCTTTGTCGGTCGCTCCTGCTGCTTCACTGATTTAACTTGACGTGCTGCACACGATCTGTTACTCTACAGTATCTTAAGTTTATCCTTTAGTGACCACGACTATTATTTAAATAGTGTTCACTTTTCTTGCACGCTTTAAACCTTTTTTCATACAATAACACGCTTGCGGAAACATGTTAATGTGGTCCTTTCGAAAATTCTTTTGTTCGAAATTAGATATGATTCTTCTGTCCATTGCATTAGTTTTTCCCATCTTTATAAGACAGAAAAAATAACAAATAATTTAATTCATTTTAAAATATCCCAAATTAATATGATTTTACAATTAATTCAATTTTCCATAATTCAAAAAACTTTAATAACATTATCTTATGGTATACTTTTCTCAAGATCAAAAAAAGACTGATTAAACAAGGAAGTAATATTGTCACGAAAAATGCTTCGAAATGATTTTAAAATTTTAAACTTTTATCTTTTTAGTAAACCTTTTAATTTTCGCTTAAGGGGGTCTTCTACCTTGTGGCCTCGTTTTTATACTGTTTTTTGAGAATTAATTGTAGGGAAACCAATAATGTAATCGAGGTGCGGTTTTTTGCATTTAACTTATTTATTTATATACTTTCAACAAAAATTTTACTGAAATTTTACTGCCTCCAATTTGACCGTGATTTGGCCTTAAAATATCCCTTACGAAAAATGTATACCAAAACGGTTGACACGATTTAGCTCATGAAAGTCGTCTGAAACAAAAAAACCAAAATGATTCAGTTTTTTTATGCCTTTGGCTATCCTTTGAGACAAGGAACTTGCAAAATTTGAAAATTTCCGGAAATAGTGAACAAACAAGAAAAAAAAAAATTTCTATGTTTTCAAGGTCAAGAACAGCTGTAAAAATTCTTGAAATGGAAAAAATCCAAAAAGCTCATGTCAGACGATAGCAACATGTTTTTCACAACTTGTGGGAAATCGCATTTAAAGATATTCATGCATGCGATAACAGCACGCGGAGCTATATTGGACGTCTCTGGAAACCCCGAAATAATAAGATTTCGGTTATACCCTTTTAAGATTATATTTCTAGCTCCTTCTAGGCCACAAAAATGCAAAAAAAAAATTGGATTTTTTTGAACCAACAAGGTAGAAGACCCCCTTGAGACCATGGATCAACCAGATCACGTGACCAAATTTCTGTAAAAGTTCATCTAAGATAACTTTATTATTTTAAAAAAAGGTCTTGCTGAAAATTTGGAAAATACAACAGAAAACGTTACAGAACGTCTGTCAACTTCGTTTCAGTGAAAATTTTTAACAGTTAACTGTAATTGTCGATATGTTTTGGAATTTTTTTCAAAATTTTTACTAAAAAGAAGTTAAGTCTTTTATTAGGTTTCCAAAATTTTAAAAAAGATACTTTGTAAATTAAAAAAGTAATCTTGAATGAACAAATAAATGTATAATTTAGTCACGTCGTCCGATTGATCCATGACCTTAACTGTAATTGTCGATAAGTTTTCTAATTTTTTATCCACATTTCTTCTAAAAAGAAGTTAATAGACGTGCTTTATTGTCTTTTATGACGTTTCCCAAATTTTCAGAAAGATACTTTGTGCATTAAAAAAGTTATCTTACATGAACGAATCAATGTATAATTTGGTCACGTGGTCCGATTGATCGATGACTTTGAAGTTATATTTGCAATTGGACAAATTTTGAATCTTTATAATTCTGCACACAAATTCTGAATTACGAAATTTCATGCCTAGCATTCTTTAAATTGTTTTATATATATATCTTTCAATAAAAAGTGCGAAGTTAAGGTAGTTGATCCACGAAAATTAGGCCTCAGGCAAAAATAGATAATTTTGGTTTCAAGAATAACAATAGTATTATTGGAGGGATATTTTGGAAGAGAAAAGATTAATTTCCATTAAAAAAATTTGAAATACAGATAAATAATTTTATTAATAAATTTTATTTTTGCCCCAACTTTTTTTCTTATCGCTTCTTACCAAATTTCAAAAAATTATGCGATTTTAATAAGTTACAAATCACTTTTTCAAGAAAAAGATACCCTACAACTTAAATATTTCCAATTTTCAAAACTGAATCAATTATTATCAAATTCAGCAATTTGTTTATAAAAATTTCGTTTTGGAGAATGTTTTTTCAATGGTTTCAGCCACTAATGAATTTATTTTTAAAAATCAGAAAAAGTGAAGTTGTAGGAAATCTTTTCTCTGAAAAAATGATTCATGATTTATTAGAATCGCATAATTTTTTAAAATTTGGTAAGAAGCGATAAGAAATAAAGTTGGGTCAAAAATAAAATTTATGAATAAAATTATTTTTCTCTGTTTCTAATTTTTGTCATGTAAAATAATCTTTTCTCTTTCAAAATAGCCCTTCAATAATAATATTGCTATTCTTTGAAGCAAAATTATCTATTTTTGCCTGAGGTCTAATTTTCCTGGATGAAAATTACCTTAAGAAAACGTTTTGATATTTTTAATGATATTTTGTATAGTCTTATTCGTGAAACAACTGAACATAAATGTAAAGAACAATTAGTTATTAACGGGTATCATTTTAAGCATCAATCGCATAGTAATGACGCATATTCATAATCCGTCGATCACCCTGTATTATCGTATGGTGTGACCGCCAATTGCGTGGGCAAGCATCTCTACAGGCTGCTTCCGACCTTCATAACAATTAATTGCAATTAAAGTCGTCGCGGCAAAGGCCGAAGGCTTGTTGCCTTAATTTCTGCACGACCCTTCCTCGCACTCTCATGAAACGGAACCAACTCTTCCCCACGATCTAGTCCTAATTTCATCATCTAAACATTCCAAATTCAAGATTTACTTGAAAATTACGCTTCGTTTCCCTAGCATTTTAATTTCAACTAAAAATCTCAAAAAAGACGATAATTTGACAAATGTTTAAATATTAAGTGAAAATATGGGTTAAATATTGATTTGAAATTTACTGAAATTTAACCCTCCCAGGACCCTATAATTTTCGCACCATGGGGATGGTGCAAATTCTTTTCCATATAAATCAAAATTTTAGTATCTATACCCATGAAGTAATCCTGTTAATGGATTCGTAAACAACAGCCATTGAAGAAGACCGCTTTGAAAAGTCCCCAGGTGCGTTTAACGCGATCATTATGAAAATCGGATTTGACCTATTGTGTCTGAAAAGGGATGACACCGAGAGATGTACTCTGCCCTTTAAGCTATTTTCCTAGCAATGCATACCTTTACAGCATGAATGGAATCTGTAGAGGCACGTCACTTCAACGTATACCAGATAAATTTAGGGTTCTTTACACACTGTTAAATATGATAAAACAATTTTAAGATACAGAAAAGAATGTTTTACGTGACAGCTACTTATGATGAGCTTTGTTAAATTTTGCATCGTTTCTGAAAATCTATATTCTCTAGTTGAATAACAAATCGAAAAATTCTATCTATTTAAAATTAAGGGCAATTCATTCTTTATTTCAATTTGCAAAAAATTAACAAATATATTTGACATAATTTTATTGATTTGACGAATTTTTTTTAATATGAGGTAAATTCGTAATACGAACATTTTTTCTGAAAAATTGGTTCAGTAAGTGAGTTTCCAAAATAGAATTTCATGTATGACTATATCTGAATGAAGATTAAAGACTTGAGATCACCTAATTCCATTTACTACTTTTTATAGCCGTAAATCCTTCGTTTCATTTTTCACTAAAAAGACGCGCAAAGGATGTCTCTGGAGCTGTCTATTTTTGCGAACATTTGTGAAAAAAGGAAAAGGGAATCGTGACGGGGTGAGACAGAGCATAGCCATTTTGTCTGCTTACTTCCACATGGAGACACTCGATGTATAGAAGCCTCGATGCATGTAATCGCTAATGCCCAAACCTCCTTGTTACCTTGAGGGTGGTTCCGCATCCAATCTCGTACCTCTCACTCTTTCAACGATATTGTGAATGAACATCGTGAGATCTTCTTCTGAATATCCTAGAAAACAGGATTTATCCGCAAAATAAAAAGAATTTTTTGCATTTTTACCATTTTCAATTGGCACAATTATAAGAACGTATGGAGTTCATCTGTGTAGACGGAGAAAAATGGATATTTAGATTCTCGAATATTTTTCAAATCAGGTATTAGGTATATAATCTCGAGTTGAAAAAATCGATTTTTTTTTTTCTTCAATAAATTTATTCTACACATATTCAAACATGTGTCTGTAAAGTTTTAGGTCAATATTCCGAAAATTGATAAATATGTAAGTTATTAAAAACACTGCTTTTTTAATACTTTTCGGTCTACAATAACTTTAAACGCGTTTTTCCAAAATCGAGTTTTTCAAAACGGTGTAACGGATTGCGCAAGAACGACTTGAGCGATTTTGATGAAATTTTGATGATTTCAAGAAAACATAATCACGCCGGGATTGAATGTACGCGTTTGGCAAACAAAATTTTCGTATAAGAAACAATTGAAAAAAATCGAACTTTTTACATATACTGATGTAATAACTAACAAAAAAATCCAAACATGAATTCAATCTCAAGTGAACGTGATAATTCAACTTTTTTTATTAACACTTTTTTGTTATAGATAGGGGAGAGTCGGGTAGTACCGGCCACTTAAGCTTTTTTGATAATAACTTGGCTTATAGGGATCAAAATTAAAATTTAGAAGGTTAGTTATAATGTCAATGTTTCTACCAACAACCTGCAAAGAGGAAACTAAGAAATAAACATATTTTGGAAGAAAACAAAGCGATTAAAGTGAGATTTAAAATAGATTACTACAAAATAGTGTCGGGTAGCCCCGGCCATCGAAAAAACCGAGATATTTCACTAAGAAAAAAATGCTATTAAATCAAAAGCATGTACATATACTATTAATTCATAAAAATATACTACAAGAACCAATAAATATGTTACTAATTTTATAGCATATTGATTTGAATCCATGATATACATGCTTTTGATTGAATAGCATTTTCTTCTCAGTGCAGTATTCCTGCGCATCCATAAAGCCCACTTTTCCGAATATGCTTGTTTAAAAGGTTTCATGAATTTCCGATCAAGAGGTTGCAATTATTTGTGACTCATGTGTGGGGGTAAACTTAGAAACTTAGCAGAAAAATGTGGCCAGGGCTACCCGACACCAAATGGCCAGGGCTATCCGACTCTGACAAGTTTCACTAAAACTGCTGTAAATAAAAAAATACGCGAAAATATTAAACAAAAATTAGAGGTCACATAGTTAGAAAGTGAATTTATATATCCCAATCAGAACCAATCTGATATTTCTTTTAGCTTTAGAAATATTTTATAATAAAGATGGTACATATTTCTCAAAATGCACCTGTTTTCTAGAGATGAAATATTTAGACCGGATTTTCTTTTAAGTTGATGAAAGATACGACTCCATATCATTAAAATTACACTTTGGCACAATTCTGAAAGAAAAAAATGTTAATTTATTTTCGCAGAGAGTACAGTTTATTCAATGTCATGAGTGGCCGGGGCTACCCGATGGCCGGGGCTACCCGACTCTCCCCTACCTTTAAATCAGTTCTACATGTCACACCGTTTATCATTGCGCGCAACGCAGTCAACTTCAGGCGCATGAATTTTGCAAACCAAGCACGAATTTTGCGAATTAGAATTTTTTAAAATAATTTTTAAATAAAGAATTATATGTGTCCAAAGTTTGGAGTACCTAACGTAAATATTTTTCTTCCAATCCACGCGCAAAGTTTAGTTACGATTTTGGCCCGAGACATAGATTGCTCCCCTTAAGATAGTTTTCATCCACGAGAATTAGACCTCAGGCAAAAATAGATAATTTTACTTTCAAGAATAGCAATATATGTTTGATAACATGTCTGCTATTATATTGACCCAAAATTCATAGAATTTTTTTCATTTCTCATTATTTTGGCATAGGGTCAGATTCTTTTTATTTTCTTCGATTAAAATTTTCACTATTAAATATAAAAATACTCAAAAAGAAAGCAAGGCATACGTTTCGGCCACATATGGGGGCCCTCTTCAGTGCCATAAATTCAAAGATTAATTCAAAATTTCTGTAAAACGGAGATAATTAAAATAAGGATTATCATAAAATTGAAAAACTTATCTCATAGCTCGCAATTCAAAATGAAGTAGTCCAGTATGCAGCATCACGAATTGAAAAAATATTTAGAGTTCACTGTGAATAAAGAACCGGATAACAAATAAACCGGAAAACATAAAAATTTTTTTGCACACGAACCGACCGCAATTTGAAAAAATTTTATTATTAAAGAACGATACCGAATTGGTTATCAATGGCAAAACGCGAACAAGGTTTACATTTTTAAAAACTTTTCGTGAAGACTTTGTTATCGGAGTCTCTCACAGAATGATCTTAACTGTTTTAAAAACCGACTCGAGACATGTGGTTTTGCTGAACGAAAATTTTTTTATATAAGCAATCCTGAGAGGTTCTTTTCCTCCTTGAAGAAGACTATTGTCCTATACCTAGTTAAGAAATTCGAGACGTTTATGTTGATTTTCACGAGTGGACGAAGGCGTGTATTTTTCAAGAAACGATTTTTTTATATCAGCTTTACGGACAATCCATTTAATATTGAATTTGCAAGCAAGGTATTACAGAAACATAGATTATTATAATATCTATACATGTAGTTTTACTCAATATTATTTGAGTATGTTAAGAAATAAAAAAAAAAATTAAAAGTTGTTTATTACTGCATTCAGATTTATTCTGAGATGCTTGGAAAAATAATACATTTATCTTTGAAAAATAACAAAAATGCAATTTTAGTATTCGTGATATTAAGTATCACATTTTAAAAAGTATTATTAAATTTAATTTGTTCTGAAAATGGTCAGAACTATGATATATTCAACCTTTATACTAAATGTGCCATTTTTAAATTTTAAAGTGACATGTTTGATAACATGTCTGCTATTATATTGACCCAAAATTCATAGAATTTTTTTCATTTCTCATTATTTCGGCATTGATTATTGAAGGGCTATTTTGGAAGAGAAAAGATTATTTTACATGAAAAAGATTTGAAACACAGAAGAATAATTTTATTAATAAATTTTATTTTTGACCCAACTTTTTTTCTTATCGCTTCTTACCAAATTTTAAAAAATTATGCGATTCTAATAAATCATGAATCATTTTCTCTTGAAAAAGTTATTTGTAATTTATTAAAATCGCATAATTTTTAAAAATTTGGTAAGACGCGATAAGAAAAAAAGTTGGGGCAAAAATAAAATTTATTAATAAAATTATTTTTCTGTATTTCAAATTTTTTCATGGAAATTATTCGTTTCTTTTCGAAAATAGCCCTTCAATAATAATATTGCTATTCTTGAAAGTAAAATTATCTATGTCTTTTTTAGATAACAAATAATAAAAATTATTTATAGAGAAATTCGCTGCGGGATAATTGACAGTTTTTGAAAATATGGAACTATTTAAATTATTATTATTATTATTAACTACTGTTGATGTTCTTAGTTGGCTTTAGGGTCCAGAAAAAATGTAACTTAATGATTCATATTTTCAAACGTTTCGACTCAGATTGGAGTCCTCATCAGTGAGAATTTATTTATATAAATAATTCAAAAGGAAGAAACTTAAATTAACTTTTATATTTAAGTCCAAGTTTTTCATGAATTTGTATTTTCGTCTTTTATTTAAAAGAGGTTCATTTCACTCCCATGTGAGAGTGGATCGGATCATTTTGCGTCTTTTATGGGAATTATTCGGCACTCTATGATAATCCACTTGGTCCATGTCACCGGTTTTACGCCTCATCGCTCCACAAGTTTCAATATCGTATGGACGTAAGTTTGAACAGAATAGACGAGATTGGTCTTTTCCATTTTTGTGTATAGCTCTTTTGCTCCAGGAGAATGGCGACTTGCATCTGTTTCGGTTTACCAAAATAAAAGCTTTCAAAACCTCAAGTGAGCATCTGCAAAAGTAGTTGATACGCGCCCTTTGACAGAAAAAATTGGCTGAAAAGGGTCGCCTTCAAAAATTGTTGAATCGTGTTTTACGTTATATTGTAAAATCTACTTTCAATATGTCAGATAAACTTCTTATTTTTATAGTACTATATATTATAATATGTTCTCTATTTTTGAGATAAAGACTAAAAACCACATTTTTATCTAAGAAACATTCGGGAAAACGATTCAACTTTTGTTTTGCCTTGTTTCAACAAACTTTTAGCAATTTTCCACAAAAATTTTGACAAAATTCACAACTTTCAATAAAATCATTCCTCTTATTACTTTATGTCCTTCTTAAAACCAGAATTGAGAGACAGCATAAATTAAATTCTGCTTCCAATTTTATTCTTTCGAATCTATAAAAAAATTTTGTTCTAGCTCCTACCTTTATTTTTGAACTTAACGTAAAAATATAAAAAACTTTACGTAATTAATTAATTAATCAATAAATTAAATTTCTTCAGAACCTATTGTGAGAAATGGACATTAAATCTAAAAGAGAATGTATATACGTACATTTTATTCAAGATAAACTAAATAATTGTATAAACATTGAGTCTTTTTAAATCGTATAAACTTATTTACCAAAAAAGCTAAAAAAATAACATGTATTAAAATCTTTAATTAAAAAGCGATTATAATTGCTAAAAAATCTTAAAATAACATCTTGCACTCGTTCAATTTTTTATTCAAATATCGAGTAAAACTATTATTTACTGTTTACATAAGTCACGTTTGCTTTAAAAACAGTATAAATAAAGCATAAGAATTACGAAATTGGATGTTATATATAATAGGGGTCATATAGCTCAAAAGTTCAAGTAGGTTTGTGAATGTAACTAGAGACGGATTTATTTTATAGGTCGAAAAGTCCCGAAAGCCGAGTCTCTGGGTTGATTGGTTTAGCGAGACGAGAGAAGTAGTAGGTACTCGTCTCTGGTCGCCGTCGGCCTCTGATTGTCCTTTATTGGGTTAAATTGAACTTCCTTCTCGTGATATGCGGCTCGCATCAACTCACTCGCTCTGAGTAGTTGCTTAGCTCTTAAACATCTGTATAGGTATGGGGTGTTCCCAAAGTATCACGGCCACCATCAACAAGGAACTAACAACGATTTATTCTCATGGTTCACCCATGGGATGGAATTTCCTCACTTAATGACCTACGGAAAGAAGAATTAGAATTAAATTGCCCACTGAAAAGATCAATTTGATAATCTCATAATAGAACTTAATCATAATCATTTATTTTCTACATTACATTTAAAACTAAAGATCTTCCTCACAATGCATTTCTAACGATTAAATCACATAATTATCAACTCTAAAGAGAAATAAGCAAATCACATTTCATTTGACATTTGATCTGGTGTCAAATATATACATACACATTTCAAGTTAAACATTCAATAAAAATCTATTAATTATTTAGAATTAAATTCAAACCCGTATCATTACAAACTCAAATTCATCTTAAGGTAGTTGATCCAAGAAAATTAGACCTCAGGCAAAAATAGATAATTTTGCTTTCAAGAATAGCAATATTATTATTGAAGGGCTATTTTGGAAGAGAAAAGATTAATTTCCATTACAAAAATTTGAAATATAGGAAAATAATTTTATTAGTAAATTTTATTTTTGATCCAACTTTTTTTCTTATCGCTTCTTACCAAATTTTAAAAAATTATGCGATTTTAATAAATTACAAATCACTTTTTCAAGAAAAAGATTCCCTGCAACTTCACCATTTCAATTTTCGGAAATGAATAAATTATTATCAAATTCAGAAATTTGTTTATAAAAATTTAGTTTTGGAAAATGTTTTTTTAATGGTTTCAGCCATTAAAGAATTTATTTTTAAGAATCAGAAACGGTGAAGTTGTGGGAAATATTTTCTCTGAAGAAAAGATTCATGATTTATTAGAATCGCATAATTTTTTAAAATTTGACAAGAAGCGATAAGAAAAAAAGTTGGGGCAAAAATAAAATTTATTAATAAAATTATATTTCTTTATTTCAAATTTTTTTCATGGAAATTAATCTTTTCTCTTCCAAAATAGCCCTTCAATAATAATATTGCTATTCTTGAAAGCAAAATTATCTGTTTTTGCCTGAGGTCTAATTTTCCTGGATGAATAATACCTTAAGGTCCAAAAAAATGTATAACTAAAAATCTCAAAAATCCGAAACCGTTCGAACTCTTAGAACACAAAAAAAAAAAAACCACATTTGGACTAAAAAAATTTCTTAGGATCTTAGGCGTGTTATTTTTTTCCGTAAAAAGAGGAAAAAAAGGACGAAAGAAAGAAAATGAAGGAATGGATTTTGGAAGGTTGCCTTCTTTTTTCTTTCCTCCTTGTTTGTAGGTTTCTCATAGTCGTTGATCCTAAAAAATTTGTTTGGTCCAAATTGTGTCGTTTTTTTGTATTTTAAGACTTCAAATGGTTTTGAATTCTTTGAATTCTTAACCATCAATTGTTGAAAATAAAGAAGTTTTAAATAATAAGTTGCTTTGATTTTAGACTCCTCTTTAAATGGCATTGCACGTGAAAGAAATGTATTCTTCGTTAGGAACTTTTTCGTCACCCTATGCATTGCGGAGGAGACGAATCATGCGAGCTTAAGAGTTAAGAGTTTAGGTTTGTGCTGCGCAACAATTCGCGAGGGGGCGAACTGACTCAAGAATTCAGAACGGGTAAATATGGTGGGCGTCTTGAAGTTTAGAGAACGCGATCCACACGACCTATGAACCGTTTCTAAGATCGCGTCAGTATGTCAGAGTTCAGACATCCTCCTTGCAATACAGCTAAGCTCAATGTTGCAACCGCCAATTCGTTAATTCTGAAAAATTAAGTAATCATTGGAACGCTTTTTTTCCTGCTGATAAAAAACCCAAACTCTGAAAACTAATTTTTTGATTGAAAATTTTATCAGTCCGAGATTACTTCTCTGTGATAAATTTCGAAATTTCAGTTGAGGATCCCTGCCTGAGGGAATCGCACTGTTAAGAATGAATTATGCAGATGAATGCTACGGCGATGTCGCCGATGTATCAAACTGCCTCAACTAGCTCATTCTCCTTCGTTATCTATTCATTGACAAGCCTGACATGTGCGACGTGATAGCAGACTTTAAATCCGGACTGTTCCCATGTTCAACTAGTCCATGCAATCCGCTGACTTTTCAGTTCTTCAGACTTAACAGAATTGCATAATAATTTTAATTCTTAAGGAATCTTACACTTTAATATTTACAAGCGTTGATGAAACAGAAACCACTTAAGGGGAACCTTTAAGGTAGTTTTCATCCACGAAAATTAGATCAAGCAAAAATATATAATTTTGCTTTCAAGAATAGCAACATTATTATTGAAGGGCTATTTTGGAAGAGAAAAGATTATTCTACATAAAAAAAATTTGAAACACAGAGACCGCCTGAAAAACAGGTGATTTTTATGAATTTAATAAAAAAAGTATTGCAACGAATGTTTTAAAGTTTTGCAGATATGTTTGTGCATAAATAATGAATACACAGTAATGTTTTCAAATGAAAATATTCGATTTTCAGCAAGTTATCCAACATCTGAGTCTTCAAAAAAAAAGTTCCGCCACTGCTGCAGTGATTAATGCCTTCACAGTGCCTGAAATCCAAAAAACTAAAAATTTAATTAATCTGGAATATATTTCATATACAATAACCCACGATTGTAAAAAGAAATTAAAATGCTACAAAATGGCGAAGTTTTGGAAAAAAAATTAAAATTTAGCTTCTCACCAAATTTTAAAAAATTACGCGATTCTAATAAATCACGAATCATTTTTTCACAGATAAGATTTCCCACAACTTCACCGTTTATGATTTTTAAAAATAAATTCCTTAATGGCTGAAACCATTACAAAAACATTTTCCAAAACTAAATTTTTATAAAAAAATTGCTGAATTTGATAATAATTTATTCATTTTCGAAAATTGGAAATGATGAAGTTGTAGGGAATCATTTTCTTGAAAAAGTGATTTGTAATTTATTAAAATTGCATAATTTTTTAAAATTTGTTATAAGCGATAAGAAAAAAAGTTGGGGCAAAAATAAAATTTATTAATAAAATTATTTTTCTGTGTTTCAAATTTTTTCATGGAAATTAATCTTTTCTCTTGCAAAATAACTCTTCAATAATAATATTGCTATTCTTGAAACCAAAATTATCTATTTTTGTCTGAGGTCTAATTTTTGTGGATCAACTACCTTAATTGGTATATTTTTGATTTTTTTTACATTTTCCAAAAATGTTATTATTTTATTTTCTGTACTTTTCTGAGTATGTGTGTACATTTTCAGGGCATTTTGATTTTTTTTTCTTGGAAGAATAAATAAAATTAAAAGTTGCTACGATTTACGAATAACGCGTTTTGAACGAAAATTAGCTTTTTACACAGAATAGTTTGTTTATTTATTTACTTATATTTCTGAATTATATGGAAAAGAGTAAAATCTGCCCAGCTTGCAGAGAAAGAGAACTAAATTGCTGGAAAAGGAACCATGTTTGGAGCAGGGGAGTTTGGTAGTAAGTATTAAGACTTCACTACAAGACTTTATTTTCAAAATTTCAAGAATTCGAAACCGTTCCAACCCTTAAAATACAAAAAAGAAATTTGTTGAAATTTGGTCGTGTTTTTTGTATTTTAAGGTTTCGAACGGTTTCGAATTCTTAAAATTTTGAATTATATTTTTGTGTGGACGTTAAGGGAAATTTGAGTTCTTAGTGATACGGGTTCGAATTCATTTTAGACTTTGCTTTAAATTCCGTTTTCCGCAAGTTGTGATTTTTCGTGTTTGTTGCAACATATGTTTGAATAAAATCTACAGTATTAGACACAAGCTTTTGAAATTTTTACCGCTCATTATTTATTATATTATCAATATTTTTGGGTATGAACAGCACTCTAGCTCAAAAAATAACTACAATTTTTTTTTTTATTTCGGGGTATTTTTATTTGTAATTTTTTTTTCCAGTCATGTTACCTAATTTTTTTAACCAAAAAGTTGCTACAACAAAATAATAAAAGAATCATGACAATTGGTTAAAAAACAAAAAAGTTATTCAAAGTCAAAAAACGTCTAAAAAATTCAAAATTTTTAGTTTAAAAATACATAAAGGTGCTGGAATTACAAAAAAACCTAAAAATTTTCTAAATAAAGGTAAGGTAAATGTACCAGTCGTTGCGCGGTTAAGGAAAGCCTTCGAAGATTATTGAATTTAATTATAGAAAAATAAAATTTTTCGTCATATTAATCGAATCACATTTTAAAAGACACTTTTGATTTGTATTGCAAAGCTTATTATTCTGAAAATTTTCAACATTTATTAACAAATAGTCGAAAATATGAAAAAATGCGTTTGGCCCAGTCTTTGCGCAAGAAATTTATTATTGTATTATTTATTGTTATATAAGGGTTATCACAAATATAAATCAAAAACTTTCAAAATTGATGTCAAATAAATTGATATAAATACTTAAATGCGAGAAGAGTTCCATTTGCATAAAAAATAAGCACATAGTCATTTTATGAACTACGATTTGAACATTCCGGAATATTTTATTTTTTAGCATTTTTTAGTAAGCATTTACATTAAAAATTTGTTATGAGAGATGAATAAAAACCTTATGTTCAACGATATCTTCAACTTGGACACAAAAATATAAAGTAATTTTCTTAATTTTACGTAAAATATGCTCGACAGCGCAACGACTGGTACAAGCGCAACGACTGGTACATTTACCTTACTAAACATAAAAAAAATAATATGGAAAGTCTAAACTCAAAAAATAAAAATATTAAAAGTGGCGAATCCCCTTAAATATTGCTTTCATACTCACATTAATTTTCACTGTTAGAAATATTCGAAAATTCTATGTTACAAAGGCAACGTCAAATTTGACGACATTTATGATGTTTTTGAGTAAAGGTTTCTTAAAATTGCGAAAAATCTTGCAAAATTTTCTTTCAATCGTTTCTTGAATTGACTTAAAAGTAACTGAATTTTCTAAAATTCTGCCTTAATTTTACGCAACTCTAACTAAATAAAACTCCAGTCACGTGTTTCGGGAAATTACTTTAGAAATTTCTAACAGTGCCTCTTTCATTTTTTCCAGTAGATCTAATTATTAAAAACTAGGAAGCGACTAAATTAAAAACCAAGTGAATTCCTCTACTGATGAATTAATCTAATGAGTAGAACACAAGCTGAATGACAGATTACCATCAAGCCATAGAAAACACTCTAAGAAGGCTTAGATCATTATTTCTCAAAATAAATCTATTTTCAGAGTACCTTAAGTAAGATTTTTTCTGATTGTGAGATATAGAAGTATCGTACTGCTTCCAGTAAAATTGATGCAACTTGCCTAAGGCCATTCATTAATCATCAAGTTAGTCAGAGCCGGCCTGTTTGAAAGTTTTCATCTTTGCGAACGCGACGGCTTTAAAAGTTTTGTCAGGATCAGGAGGAAGAACTTGGTAATTTATCTTTCAACGATCGATCTCGTGACCCGTGACTTCCGCCCCTTTCCCGAATGATCCTTGAGAGTGTATTTCTTGCGCCATCAACTAGTCGAGTAGTATCCTCAATTCATTCGAATGCTAGACCGGTGTTACCTTCGAAAACAAGCTTTGCGTCAATTTCAACAAAGTCAGCCGCTCGTTCATCGACATAAGAAGCCAAATAGAAATCGCACTGAATGCGAATACATAACTCATTTTATCGCAAAGGGATAGTCGGTTTCTCGAGGTGCTGATAGATCATTAGGCAGTTAACTCGCTTTAAGAAACTTTCTGTAATTATCACCGCCGAGTTAATAACCTTTCAGGGATGTGATGAAAAAGATCCATGTATAGTAAAGAAGTCCAGTTCGATATATTTGATCTGTCTGCAAGACAAGAAACTCTAAGATGCTCAAGACGAGAAGAAGAAGGAACAGAAGGTGGTGGAGGCTTAATGACGCCGCATCCGGGAGTCGCCAGGACATTGTACCTTGCAAAAAAAAGTTCTTATAACGCGTTCACAGCTGGACCCGCATTCTACGTTCCTTCGTTTCGAATGGAAGTCCGCTCAATCCACTCGATTACAGCAATAATTTGCACACTTTCTTCTTTTGTATAGAGCCTCTCTAAACATTTAAGATATAGAGACTTTTCCAATTAGAGGTTTCATTTTGATTTATGAGAAAATCGCGTCTTTTTTGTGAAAAATCATTTGATTTTTATTTCATAGAATAGCGGAAGGTTTGCGATTAATAACACACGCCGACAAATTTCTGAACAAGAAACAAGACCTTACGTGCCTGGAGGATTTTGATGCGCTGAATCCGAATCCGGGCTCATAATTTACCCTATACGTCAGGTTACCGATATATCCTAACCTAAAAGTGCGAAAAACACGATTATTTGCCCTATTCGAGGTTATGTGACATTACGAATTAATTTTTTTTTGGAACACGGGTCTAACCGTTTGAAAGTACCAGTCTTGACCTTCAGAAACTTTTATTTATTTTTCAGATATCAATTCTTTGCACGGAGATATCGTTCAATGAAGTTTACTGCTTTAGAGCGCTGATTACAGCATGACCAAAATAAAAAAAATTCTTTAAAAAACAAACGTGATTTAGTTCTATGTTTTTTGTGTCGCTAAATCCGAATCTATACTCTATATTATTCCACTACCTAAACTATTCGAGATATCCTAACCTAAAAGCCGAAAATACACTTTTTCAGCAACATTAAGGCAATTAACCTATCTACGCTCAAATCAGCTAACGCTGGAACCAGGATGGAACTTCTCCTTTTACCCTTGAGACCTGTAACCACCGACGCTATATTCCAAAAAACATAGAAGTAGATTACGTTTGTTTTTTAAAGAATTTTTTTATTTTGGTCATGCTGTAATCATCGCTCTAATGTAGTAAAATTCATTGAACGATATCTCCGTGAAAAAAAATGATATCTGAAAAATAAAAAAACGTTCCTGAAGGGCAAGACTGGTAATTTCAAACGGTTTGATCCGTTTTCCGAAAAAAAAATTAATTCGTAATGTCACATAACCTCGAATAGGGCAAATAATCGTGTTTTTCGCACTTTTAGGTTAGAATATCTCAGTAACCTGACGTATAGGGTAAATTTCGAGCCCGGATTCGAATTCAGCGCATCAAAATCCTTCGGCAAGGTAAGGTCTCGTTTTTGGTTCAAAAACTTTGTCGAATTTTGTCGTCTTGTGTAATGAAAAACGGCTACGTTCGCTGGACTTTTTATCAAATTTTCCATTACATTTTCGCACATTTGGGGCTCTATTTCGTCAATAACGACACGAATCTCCACTTTTAATTCTTTAATTGACTGAGGAGCATCAGCATAAACCTTATCTTTCACGTAACCCCAAAGAAAAAAGTCAAACGGTGTTAAATCGCATGATCTCGGCGACCAATTTCTGTTCCACATCCATATCTTCCAATTCTGGCCATAAAAATTCGTTAATCATGGTTCGATAGCGCAATCCATTCACCGAAACAGCTGCTCCAGCTTCATTTTCAAAAAAATAAGGTGCAATGATCCTTCCTGCCCAAAAACCGCACCAAACAGTTACACGTTGCGGATAGAAACGTTTTTCAATTATCATTTTTGGGCTTTTTCGAGCCCCAAATGCGACAATTCTGCTTATTAACGTAGCCTCCAAGGTGAAAATGAGACTCATCGCTCATCATGGAGTAGTATAACGAAATATATTAAAGCAATTGGCCACGTCGGAGTTTCCTGGAATAATTCGTGGAATCGCAAAATAAAAAAATTCGTCTGGATCGAACTTCAGCGCCACTGCGGCTGCACTGCGCATTAATAGTAAACGCTCGCGTGGCAGTGAGGTTAGGAATCTCTTGTATTACTGCATAGAATGAAATAAAAAGGATAACAATTAAATAAGAAAGAGAAGAAATAAATAGTGAAAATGTAAAAAGTCAAAAAATAAAGTAAGGAACTACCTTTAAAAATTATACATGTTTGGCTATAAATGCACTTCATTTTCCACTACTTTTCAAATAGAACGTACCGATAAACATTAAAATTGGTGGTTATGTGTGAAAAAGCCGGAAAACAGGCCAGATTCTGTCTAGCTGAGGCGTTGAAGTTCGATTCAGTCGAATTATTCTTTTTCTCGACTCAACGAATTATTCCGAAAAACTACGATCAATCCAAGTCGGGTTCCCCAGCCTAAGATACGTCTCCTTATAACACGTGGACCAATAAGTCCCGGAACTAACTAGGAAAAACACATTTTTTGGCAAAGCTCGACTTTATTCATCAACATAGTCTCCTTCAAAAGCAACACAATTAGTCCAGCGCTTCTTTAACATTTCAATACCTTTCTTGTAGAACGATTTATCTTTGGCCTCGAAATAAGCGTTCGTTTTGGTGATGACTTCCTCGTTGGAGTAGAATCTCTTTCCTTGGAGCATTTTTTTGAGGTCTGCAAACAGGTAGTAGTCGCTGGGGGCCAGATCCGGTGAATATGGTGGGTGCGGAAGAAATTCGAAGCTCAATTCATTCAATTTCGCCATGGTAGCGAGCGACTTGTGACACGGCGCATTGTCTTGGTGAAAGAGCACTTTTATCTTCTTCATTTGGAGCCGTTTCTCACCGATTTCGTTCTTCAGACGCATCAATTGGCCAATGTAACGTTCGCTATTGATCGTCTTACCTTTTTCAAGGTAGTCGATGAACAAAACTCCATGAGCATCCCAAAATACTGAGGCCATAACCTTACCGGCCCACATTTGCGTTTTTGGCCGCTTTGGACGCTTCTCACCGACTGCAGTCCACTCGGCTGACAACCGCTTTGACTTCGGAGTATAGTGCGGGATCCAGGTTTCGTCCATTGTCACATACCGACGCAAAAAATTCGGTTTATTTCGGCAAAACAACTCCAAACAGCTCTCGGAATCAACGACATATTGTCGTTTTTCGTGAGCAAACGCGGCACCCACTTTGACAAAAGCTTCCTCATAGACAAATGTTCATGCAAAATAGCGTACACACTGCCGTATGATATCTATAAGGTGTCAGCTATCTCACGCAATTTTAATTTACGGTTTTCGAAAACGATTTGGTGGACTTTTTTTATGGTTTCCGGTTTAACTACCTCATTTGGCCGGCCGGAGCGTTTAGCATCTTCAGTGTCTGTACGACCACGTTCAAACTCAGCATACCACCGACAAATGGTTGTTTTTGATCGAGCAGAGTCCCCCTAGCATTTTTCAAGCCATTGCTGAGTCACTTAAATCACTGTAACTCGTGGACCAAACATCAAAATGTTATGAAATTTTGACAGGTATCTTTTGAAGGTTGGTACTCATGAAAAATCAAACAGAACTTTTGTTGGCAACGCCATCTATGTGTGAGTCCCGGGACTTATTGATCCACGTGTTACTACTACGTCTCGCTCATAATGATTTTTCGGTTAAATTCAGGTTCATTTTCATACATTTTTGTAGTCAATTTGAACAATTTCAATGCATTCTTGAAGCCTGTATTGTTCCATTTTTATTAATGGCATAGTTTTTAGTTTTAACCTCTCAAAAAATGACACCTCTTATTATGATAGCTGCCAAAATAGCGAGCTATTTAAAATGGAACCTCTAATTGGAAAATCCTCTAGTATTAAAAAAATGAAACGAGAATAATTTATAGTGATTTGTAGATTAATGTGAATTTCAAGAAGTCTTTGTCAAGTATTCACGATGTTGGGTTCGAGGGGCATGATGAATAAAGTTCGATTTTTAAATAATAGCACCCCTGGGTTGAACATTGTTTGTGGTTAATTTGTTGGAGAGCCTGTTGAGTTGTCTTCCGTTGATCTCAAATGGGAAGAAGAACAAGAGAATAGAGTGTACAATCAGGATGAGCGGCAACCCTGAGTGAGGTGCAAGCTGCGAGTGGAAAGGCTCCCGGGCTGCCAACCTAATAAAGCAATTTGTCACAGTTGTCGTCCGAATGCCAGCCATACATTAACACACAATCTTACAATAAAGAGAGAGTTGGCTTTCGGCGTCTTCTTCTTTCTTCTGGAGCATCTCTCTCCTCAATCACCTTCTCTTCCTTCCTACATGTATGCTCTCTTTCTTTCTCCTTTTATCTCACCCACGAAAAATGAACGACATTCGTCATGGGGGAGTTTGATTTATATCATCTTTAATTTCCACATTTTAAAATGATTTAATTTCGCCACGAAGTTATTATTTTTTTCATTCAAGTATTTTGTTCGGTGAAGACTTTTCTTGGTTTCTCAAACTAAGTTACAATTTTCGTTATATTTTTTCTCATTATAAATCATTTTAGTTTCCTAAAAATTTTAACTTTTCTTCGGAATATAATTTTGAAATTGTAGTTTTTTAATACAGTCGTACTGCGGCGTAAGACTGTGTTTTTTCATTGTCCACACAAGCACAACGCCCCGGGACTATTATAAACTTTTTACTTGACCCTGATGACGAAGAGAGAAAGAGAGAAAAGTAAAAGAGGTTCGAACTTCCTCTGTGACGCCGCTTGTGAAACGACGTGGTTCTACAGGTTCTTGCTACCGGTGAACCAGCACTCTAGACTCTTGAGGTGCGGGACGTCTGTGATTGATGGATCCTCACTCCGAATGGTCCATGGAACCAAATGGGACTCTCCCTTCTTATCTCTCTTGATTTTCCCACCTTCTTCCGTATATACTTTAGCATGCAATGGAGCAAACTATCTTTATAGTTTGCAATAAAACAGGTTTTCTATATTTGACAATTACATGTACATTCTCCATTGCTGGAAGAACTTAAGGAGATTCGCCACCTTTAATATTTTTATTTTATATTTTGAGTTTAAACCTTCAATATAATTTTTTTAATGTTTAGTACCTTTATTTAGAAAGGTTTTGAGGGTTTTTAAAAATTCAAGTACCTTTATGTATTTATGTTTTTTAACCCATTGTCATGATTCTTTCTTTATTTTGTTCCTTACAATGTGTTTTATATCTTGGGATATTTTTATTTATTATTTTATTTAATTTGCAACTTTTTTTCAGACATGCTACCTTATTTTACATAACCAAAAAATTGCTATACTTTGTAAGGATCAAAATAAAAAATGAACCATGACAATTGATTAAATAACAGAAAAATTGTTTAAAGTTAAAAATTTCCCAAAGAAACTCAAAATTTTTAGTTTAAAAATACATAAAAGTGCTGGAATTTTAAAAAACCCCAAAACCTTTCTAAATAAAGGTGTTAAACATAACAAAAATTATATGGATGGTTTAAACTCAAAAAAGAAATATATTAAAGGTGACCGGGAAGGGGGGGGGGGAGGTTAATTCGGTGAAAAAAGGCATGTTTTTAAGGATGTTTTTTGGCGATACAGATAGTGTTAGTTTATTCAGTCAATTTGCATATAATAATGCAACATTTGAACAATATTTGCCTACATTTTCATTGCAAAATATTGAAAATTGAGCGAGTGACAGTAAATCTCCGGAGGCGCCTCGAAAAAAAGTTGTTTTGCGATATATATCATAACTCGCAACAGAAACATTTGAAATAAATTAATCAAAGTGCATTTGTTAAACGAGATGTTTTTCGAGGTGACCCTGGGAGGATTTTTTTTTTCGATTTTTCAATTTTTTGTGGCACTTGGAGGCCAAAAAACTGATTTACGCTAAAAAAAACGGCTAATTTGTTACTGTAAAATTAATAATTATTAAAATAAACAAAAAAGCTCCCAGGGATACTTGGTGAATTATGTATGAGTTATGAATTATGTAAAAGTTTAAATACCCCCCCCCCCCCCCCAGGCCAAGAATCAACCAGATTACGTGACCAAATCCCTGTAAAACTTCATGTAAGATCATTTTTTTATTTTTCAAAATGTTTTCCTGGAAATTTATAAAATACGCCTGTAAACTTCGTTTGAGTGAAAATTTTGCAAAAAATTTTACAGTGAACTGTAAGTGTCGATAAGTTTTGGAATTTTTTTCAAAATTTTTACTAAAAAGAAGTCAAGAGATGTGCTTTATTGTCTTTTATTACCTTTTCTAAATTTTCAGAAAGATACTTTGTAAATTAAAAAAGTTATCTCACATGAACAAATAAATGTATAATTTAGTCACGTGGTCAGATTGATCCATGGCTTTAACAAATCAGTCCGATCGACCAGTAAAAAGGTTTGAACATTACAATTCTAGTGAAACTTACTATAAATATCAAAACTTTTTCAAGATTAAATTAAATTATTGCAGGAACTTTTGACGTAAAGTTTTTCTTGCACTCGCGTAAACGTGAGTGGTAAAAATCCACGAGTGATAAAAACAAAAACTGACCAAAAGCTAGTCAACGTAAATAATTGTACGATCGTGAGAAATGCAGAAAGTGACTTCCAAGAAATACCATAATCTTAATACATTAGTCAAGATACATAACGCGCTGCTTTGTGTAAGTAAAAAAATTCTTGCATATTATGATAACAATAAAACTTTAAGGTAATTGTAGAGTAGCACTTGTCTGCTCAATTTCTCGGTAACTGGTTCTAAGCTCTTTCTCTAGAGTGAAATATTTTGCAATTTGTGCCACTTTTATCAGATTAACGTTTAGCTCATTTGTCACGGCCCTTTAGTGTTAACTAGAATTTTATTTCTTATTAATTTACTCGTTTATTAATTTGTCTAATTTTTTTAAAAGTTCTATACAATGTTGGAAATATTTGCACACTGAGAAAACAGTTTCTTTGATATACGGTCAAAGAAAAAATTTCTTTGAATTAAAGAAAGTTTTGTTAATTCAACAAAAAAATTTTTGACCCAAAGAAATAAATTCGTTTACATTGAAGAAACTTTTTTTGAATCAACAAAACTTTCTTCAATTCAAAGAAATTTTTTCTTTGACCGTATATTAAAGAAATGTTTCTTTGATTCGAAGAAACTGTTTTCTAGGTGCAATTTCAATTATATTATATATAAATTGTTAGAGTATAGCACTATAATAATTACACCGTTGAATAATAACTTGCATCTTAAATCTTAAAAATTGATGGGCTCCACACTGAGAAAAAAATGCTATTGAATCAAAAGCATTTCTTTCCAAAAGCATGTATACTATTAATTCATAAAAATATACTACAAGAACCAATAAATACGTTACTAATTCTATAGCATATTGATTCGAATCCATGATATACATGCTTTTGGAAAGAAATGCTTTTGATTCAATAGCATTTTTTTCTCAGTGCACTTTTTAGCGGAATTTTTATTTATTGAAATCTTAGATATTTAAGGATGTGTTAAATATGAAAAAAACGATTTTGTATGGCCCTAGTATGGCCGATTGATCGTAAATGTTGGATTTCTCGAAAAATATTTAGGTAGAACTTTAAACACGTTTTTCTCGAAATTACACTGAGAAAAAAATGCTATTGAATCAAAAGCATTTCTTTCCAAAAGTATGTATACCATGGATTCAAATCAATATGCTAGAGAATTAGTAACATATTTATTGTTTCTTGTAGTATATTTTTATAATTAATAGTATACATGCTTTTGGAAAGAAATGCTATTGATTCAATAGCAATTTTTTCTCAGTGTACGTTTTTCAAAACGATGACCACGTTTTCTCACAACTGGTCGAACGAAATTAGCTCAAATTTCGCTCAAATCTGTGTAATTGCAGTTGCTATCGGAAAAACTTGAATTGTGACCCTATTGTATATAGAAAATTTTCAATACTTTTCTTAAAGTGTTAAATAATGTAAAAAAAAAACCGGACATTATTTTTGGGTGAAAGGAAAAGTAAGAGGGTAATGATATTCAATGATGTTACTGACCATGTTATTGGTAAGCATTTGAAATAAAAAGTTCAATTTTTGACAAAAAAAGGGCAATCATTTGTCAATAAATAAGGTTAAAATTAACTTACACGAAAAAAAATAGTTCAAGAAACTTTACTCAACTTTCAGCAAAATTGGGACATATAAACGAGTTGGAGATTATTTAATATTATTACAATAATTTTTGGCCTACATTTTGAAACTATACTGTACATTATTAAAGTTTACCGAACTGTGATGCATTCTTTAATATTTCGTACGTTACAAATTAGCAAAATAATATTAAATAATCTCTAACTTGTCCATATGAAACGGCTTTCCTAAAAGTTGAGTAAAGTTTCTTGAACTATTTTTCTCCGTGTATCGAAAATCCTATACGTTTGATGATACGTTTTGAATTGATATACTGAATTTAGATGACGTATATGCGTCCATACTTCTTATACTTGTATACTAAATTTGCTATAGAAATTTCCAGCACTGCAAATAAAATGTTGAAATAACTCAATTGTCTACTCTCTAAATTTGAATCAGTCAAAATCTACTGATTATCAGTGAAATTTGACTGATTCAAATAGCTAAAAAGAGGTTACTGTAAATCAGTCAAATTTCACTGATTATTTCAGGGAAAACTGACTGATTTAACAGTTAGAAATATTTTTTCACTGATGAATCAGTGAAAAGGCGAATCACTAATTCAATCAGTGAAAATTTGACTGATTCAGATTTAGAGAGTAGGAAGTTATTTCCCGTGAATAGTTTTCTATGAAAAGGCATAATTTCTAGGATTTTAAGAAAGTAATTTTTGAGATCAAGGTCATAAAGGTTAGGGGGGTCGCATGTCCAAGTATGGAGACGATGTATCGGCGTTCGGTGGTAGACCACATGGTGAATTAAGGGTCAGTCGATTACCAATTTGACCTCGACTGACCCGGCTGTGTACACAGAGCTGGTTGCGTGCTGCTTGATTCAATTAACCCCACGACATACACACGTCAGAACTCGCGTACATTTCCTCGCATGTGAGTTAGAGGTATATTCGTGTGAGTTTGACTTAAGACTCGCGTGGTCGAAAGAATGACCAAGACGACGAATTGCTGAGGTTGTTTCTCTTCTTATTCTGAGAAGAAAATGCGTAGGTAGGTCCGATGTCATGAGGACACTAAAACATAAGTGGATAAGCTTGGGCTGATCATTGCTATAACGCAGTAACATCTGCAGGTTTCAGAAGTGATTATGTGGTAGCCTAATTAAGGGAAGTCTATCATCAGATTAGTGCTTACGTAGTCCACAAGATATTTCCTGCGAAAAAACTCTCTTCTTTGTAGACATTCAAAAAGGTTCCTAATTCCAATGAAAATTTATTTGACTGTCTTTCAGACTAAAAAATCCCTTTAAAACCGGAATTTGTAGCTAAATACCGTAATTAAGGGGTAACTGGTTCAAAAAATCAATTTTTTTTTGCATAAATTGCATCCAAATATAGACTTTTTTGAGGAAGCTGGAGGTTTACTCTATGGACCAGGGATAGCAGATTGACAAATTTTATTTGTGGTAATCGTATTTGAACCTTTAAACGCGTTTTACTCAAAACTGTATTTTTCAAACTGGTGACCACGGTACCTCGAAATCTATCTAACAAATTCCTTTGAAATTTTAATGGCCTATTCAGTACTTATGTAGACACAAGCTGAACTAGGATAATTCTGATTCATTGAGTCCTTTTGTTTCATATTGGAGAAGTCGTAAAAAAAGACTAAAATTCACAAAAAATATTCAATAACATGCCGAAAAATTAATTTTCAACATTTTTTAATGATCCTAGTTCAAATACTAGTTCTTATTTCACAAATTAAAATCCCGTTTGATTTTTTTGTTTTAGATAAGCAAAACGCTGGCAATCTTGGTCACCGCAAAAAACTTTTTTTAGAGATGAGTGGCTAAGTTGCCGTATAGTTCGATTGAGACTGCGATTTGAGACTGAAAAAATTTTAAAGTGTGCTTCGAATATGAATGAATATGTACTAAAAAGTTCGCAGTTATATGTTCATTTAGTTCGCCAAAAGAAATTTCCAAAAAAAGCGAAAAAGAATTGCCATCTCATGGTATGCCCCCCTTAAGGCCGTATAGTAGACTCTGACGTCACCAATTTTATGCGACAACTTTATAATTAAAATAATAATTTTTACAAATTTTCGGGAGAAGAGAGTAATGCGTTACATTTCTCTACATTGCTGTCTTCTTCGGAAAATGTTTTTAAATTATTATTTTATTAATAAAGCGGTCGTAAATAATTGGTAATTCATAATTAATTGTAGTAAGTACATAAGTAATTGGTATTCATAACCTCAATAGAAAAAAACCTGCACCCATAAAACAGTTTCTTTGATATACGGTGAAAGAAAAAATTTCTTTGAATTTGAAGTTGATTAAAAAAAATGCGCTTTAAGGGGGTGTTCTCATGGATTGGCCGTATTTCGAAGCGTTTTTTGGAATTTTACTGTGAGAAAACTATAATTGATTTTTTAATGCGGTTCCTTTTAAAAGTTTTATTAACCCTTAGACTACAAAATTCAGAAAACTTGTATGAAAAAATTTGCACGGTTTGGCCACTGCACCCTCGCGAACATAGGCCTTCCAAAAAAAGTGTGTTGATGGTTCCCACCAAATCTCAAAAATGGCTGGTCTGAAACACAAGAGTAAATGTTTTTCTTAATCTATGGTAGTGTAGTTACCGTCTGACGAAGGCGTTTTTTTTTATCACAACAATTTTCAAAATAGCGGACTATAGAAAAAAAAATCGTTTTTTTCACCTTTTTTTCATCTTTCAAAATTCATTAAACATTTGTTATAAACAATGGGGGAAAAACGTCCTTCAGGCGATAGCGAGTACATTTCCACACATTTAAAAAAAAAGTTTATCAAAATCCGTCTACTAGTTTCTTAGAAATCGTGGGAACCAGTTTGGAAAAAGTAGTTTTGAGAAAAACGCGTTTAAAGTTTCCAATGAAAAAAAGCGACAAATTGAGTTTAACTTTCTTGACATAATTGCCATAGTAAAACAAGTCGTACATCTTTGAATCGTTCTTAAATCCCTAATCTTTGAAAAAATGAAAAAAAAATCGATTTTCTGAAACCGTTCGATGAGAACACCCCCTTAATGTAATCAAATCTATTTCTTTGAGGGAAAGAAATTTTTTTTGAATTAACAAAACTTTCTTTAATTCAAAGAAATTTTTGCTTTAACCGTATATCAAAGAAATGTTTCTTTGATTTAAAGAAACTGATTTCTCAGTGTCAAAGAAGCACATGTATTGAACCTGTTTTTGTATTTTTCTTGTTGACAAAACTTTCTTCCCGATGGATTGATTCATTCTTTATGAGAATCATAAAAGGTATAAGTTGTGGCGCACTTAGAAAGTCACCGTTGCCAGAAAGCTCTTTGTAATTGCTCAGTGATGTGATTCACCACCGAATTAAATTAATTGAAGGAGAAAGAATCGTTGGTACAATAAGGGGCGAATTATATGTATATTGCGTAATGCAGAGATTTGTCGAGTTCTGGGCCCCTTCGCGCGTTAACGCATAACAAATTAACCTCTCGACTTTTATTGCATCAACGCATTTGATAAGAGCGAGGTCACCCGGTGACCAGTCAACAGATGCAGTCAATTGGGCGGTCTAATGCTATTCCGTCCTCAGAGAACAACCAGAAGGGACAGAAAGAAAAAAAAAGAGAGAGAAAAAGTGTAGGATAGCGTTTAGCACACGACAGTAATATCGTGATTTAACTATATATATAGCCTTAAGTATATTTCATGTAATGTTCCCTAATACTATATTGGTAAAGGGGTATTTCTCATCTTTGTCAGACTTGTACTCAGCAGAGACAACTTGTCCTTCTTCGCTCTGCACATTATGACTTTGCTCTGCTCTGCTTTCGTGACACCCTTCAACTCCCCTAGAGCTCTGATTGAATCTACTCTCCACGGCTTTTATTTCATGTGATAGAAACTTGAGTTAATTTTGCAAGCCATCTACGTCTTGCCTCCACCAGAAAGATGCGGAGAATACTATTTGCATTTTATATAGTGAAGTTTAGATAAGAAGGTTTCAATCGGCTTTTGAAGCTTTATGTTTATTGACCAATCACTATATAATTATAAGAGGACTAATTTACATTTTAATATAATTTATTTTATTGTGGTATAATAGTTCGTTCACGAAAATTAGACCGCAGGCAAAAATAGATAATTTTGCTTTCCAGAATTTGCTTATAAAAATTTTGTTTTGAAAAATTGTTTTTTTATAATTTCAGCCATTAAGGTAGTTGTCGTGCCAAAAATCAGTCTCTGGAAAAAGAAGTTTTTCTATGATTTCAAGACTGCGGTAATTATATCATCAGCAGTGTCATATGTAAGGAAAGACACTCTTTTTAATAAAAAAAATTTTTAAATTACGAAAAATAATATTTTAATAATGTTTTTTGTAATAGGATATTTCCTTATTATCGCTTCTTACCAATTTTTTGAAAATGATTGAAGTTTCTTAAATCATAGCTTATTTTTTCGATGAAAATATTCTCTACAACTTAACCATTCCCAATTTTTAAAAATAAATTCATGAAATTTAAAAATTGAAATCATTAAAAATCAATTTTCCAAAACAAAATTTTTATAAACAAATTGCTGAATTTGATAATAATTGATTTATTTTCAAAAATTGGAAACGGTTAAGTTGTAGAGAATATTTTCATCGAAAAAATAAGCTATGATTTAATAAACTTCAATCATTTTCAAAAAATTGGTAAGAAGCGATAGTAAGGAAATATCCTATTACAAAAAACATTATTAAAATATTATTTTTCATAATTTTTAAATTTTTTTTATTAAAAAGAGTGTCTTTCCTTACATATGACACGGCTGATGATATAATTACCAGTCTTGAAATCATAGAAAAACTTCTTTTTCCAGAGAATGATTTTTGGCACGACAACTACCTTAAAGAATTCATTTTCAAAAATTGGAAAAGGTCAAGTTGTAGAGAATCCTTTTCCTAAAAAAATAAACCGTGATATATTAGAATCGTATCATTTTTAAAAAATTGACTCGGAGCCTTAAGGAAATAAGTTTGGGCAAAAATAAAATTTATTAATAAAATTATTTTTTTGTTTTTCAAATTTTTTTTATGGAAATTAATCTTTTCTCTTTCAAAATAGCCCTTCAATAATAATATTGCTATTCTTGAAAAAAAAATTATCTATTTTTGCCTGAGGTCTCATTTTCATGAACAAACTACCTTAATGAGTGGAATTAATTCAATGAAATATTATAGAATATTTTAAATAAATGTCAAAGTTTCTTAAAAACAGGCAATTAATTCATGAGGTGTTATCCTTAGTCCTCGTGACAAAAGTTTCACTACGAAATTGAGAATAATTATTGTTGCGCAATGAGGAATGAGTACTGCTGCACAATCTTGCCCTGTTGTTGCATAAGTTTACTTCTCTCTGTAATATCTAATACTAGATTTCTACTTGAACGCATTACCGCAGCTAGGACTTGTAATTATATTTTGAGTCGTATAGCTCAAGCCTAAATGTGAAACGAAGCAAATCGTGGTTTTACAGAGGGAGCCTTTCTGCGGAATTCGTGTATCAAATATAGCTGGCATTCTGAAAATGCAAATGAGTTGCAAAATATTACGTGGAAACTTTGTATAGCAATATATGTTTTATTTTACACTACCGGCCAAAAGTTTAAGTTCACCTGTTGTTTGAGCCATTATCGAAGTGTCATAATTTTCATAAAAATAAGTTAGATTTTTTTTTCGATAATATCAAGAATGTTTAATACAATTTTTTATCTAATAATCCGAAGTTGAAGGTAAAATGTCAATTTTATGAGAATATATTCCAAAAAACGTCAAATTTTGATATTTTTGAAAAATTTGAATAACTCTGAAAATAATTAAGATTTTTCAAAGTTCTCGGTCTCGTTTTAAAGGTGAGTCTTCAAAGTAATTTACCAAATTATCAAGATAATTTTAGAATTGTATCCTCAACTCTACCATGCTCTCTAAATTTGAATCAGTCAAAATCTACTGATTATCAGTGAAATTTGACTGATTTAAATAGCTAAAAAGAGGTTACTGTAAATCAGTCAAATGTATATCATATTTTAATAAGATTTAGGAATATTTATAAAAATATTGATATTTTATATTTATTTATTCAATGCATAGAGTATAGTTTTTTTTGAAAATTTACAACTATTTTCCATCATATTTGACTCCATGGTAGAATCTAGGAAAAAATTCTAAAAATATCTTAATCAGTTGGCAAATTACTCTGAAACTTACCTTTGAAACGAGATCAAAAACTTTTAAAAATGTTAATTATTTTTAGAGTTGATAATATTTTCCAAAAAGATCAAAATTTGACGCTTTTTGTAATATATTTTTATAAAATTAACATTTTTCCTTCAACTTGGGATTATTAGATAAAAATGTTTATTAACATTTATGCCATTATCGAAAAAAATGTTTAACTTGTTTTTATTAAAATTAGGACACTTCAACAATAGGTTAAACAGGTGAACTAAAACTTTTGACCGGTAGCGTATAATGATAATTCTAAAAAATATTTGGAATCTAGGGAAAATCGAGGTGCAATAGTAATTATTCCTAGCCAACTACAAATTTCCCACAGTCAAAATACTAAAGATTCGAAAAATTGTATGAAACTTTAGTATAAGTTATAGCAAAGTTTGATACAATCTTTAGTAAATTAGTAAATCTGAAGTTTGGTATTTCGCTGCAGAGAATTCTCACTTTTACACGTTTTTCTCTAAATTTAAACGTAGTTTAGCAAAAATTGTAAACATGGGCTTCTCCGTGTAGAAAAAAAATCCTGCATTATGGCGTATTACTTCCATACCAGTAAAATATTATAATCTTGAAAATTCAACCGTGAAAGAAATTCTGTCATCGAAGATCAGACACTAGTTGATTATATTCTGGATTAATGAAATTTTAATCTTGAGAGTAAAAATGAGATGAAGGGTGATTTAATGATGCACCACTTTATGCGGCTTTATCCTTTTGATACTTTGAAGAATTCGGGATAAGACCATGAAAAGGAGTCACCTATTCAAAGGACAATTAAATGCTCAATGAATAACGTGCGAAGTCATCCTAAATCCCTTCCCATCTAATGTAACACCTTAATTTTCACGCGCGTGTGATCGTAGTTCTGTCCTTTTGTAGTGAACATCTCCACTCTGATACGATCAACAGGACGCATTAAATTACCCCTACGCTATCCGATGTTCAACTCCAAACAAATTTCCAGTCGTACGCCTCGAGCTTTCAGACCTAATTAAATCAACGATTCCTCAAAATTACATGAATCACTTTTGTTAAAATTTCATCTGAATCAGGGTCTAGAACGTTTTGAGACGATTCTACAGTCCAAAAAGAGAATTGCACTGAGAAAAAAATTTATCCAACAAAACTGTTTTTGTTGTCCTGAAAAAATATTTTGTTGTCCCAACAAAACATTTTGTTTAAGTAACAAAATTTGTTTGATATAGCAAAATGTTTTGTTGGCACAACAAAAGAATTTTGTTAGCTAAATACTAACAAAATATTTTTGTTGATTTGACAAAACTGTTTTCTCAGTGTGGGTCATAAGATGCAAAAAAATTCAAGTCCTTTCCTTCACAAAATTCGTATTCTTCAACATTCTTCTATGATTTTTTAATTTTATTCTAGCAAAAGGGTACTGTTGGATTGTAATTAAAAATTTTTCAACTTTTAATATTAAGAGAAAAAATTGCATAAAATTTAATTTTTATTAAACTGTTTCAATACGTTACCTTTTTTATCATTTTTATGCCTTTTAACAATATCCATGCTCCCAGTTTAAAAAAAAACAATTGAGTAATCATACTATTTACAAAATGGCGGCTGAGTAATGCCGTGTCCAAATGAAAAATTTTTCGGTCATCCGCAGTAAGAAATTTTTTGAATTGCTATTTGCACCTGGAACAAAAAAACAAATTTTTTCCTAATATTTATATAATTGCCCAGTGAAGTACCCAAAGTTATAAAAAAATATTCATTTTTGCAAAAATGGTGAGCATTTGAATGTAACACTTGATTTTCTCCCAAAAAGCGACCTTAATTTGTTATACAAATAAACAATTGTCAACCAATCTTAAAAATCGTATGTACTCCACCAGAAAATGTAACACTCGATTTTCTCTCAAAAAGCGACCTTAATTTCATAAACAAACAAAAAATTGTCAACCAATCTTAAAAATCGTATGTATTCCACCAGAAAATGTAACACTCGATTTTCTCCCAAAAAGCGACCTTATTTTGTTAAACAAATAAACAATTTTCAACCAATCTTAAAAATCGTATGTACTCCACACGCAGAGAAAAGATCAGTGAAATTTACAGAAAGTTCGGTACTTATTTGGACAACATAACTTTTCAGTAAATTTTACCAGAAGTTGAGTTCAATTAACAGATTTTCTGTACGTTTCACTCAGCGTCCAGTAAAATCTACTGAATACGAAAAAAAGTCTTCTTTGATGCTGAAAAATAATGAAAGAGAAATAGATTACAAACGAGTAGTTTCTATTCCTTATTATGGAGACTTATCTTGTAAGATTAAAAGACAGCTAAAAGATTATAACATAACCACAGTTTTCAGAAACACTTCAAAATTAGATAAATATATAAAATTAGGAAAAGACCCATTGGAAAAATTTGAAATTTCAAATGTTGTTTATAAGATTCCATGCTTGGATTGTTCAAAAACGTATGTAGGCCAAACGGGAAGAATGCTTTTTGTCAGATGTGATGAACATAAAAAAAACATTAATTTAAATGAAAAATACCATAATGTTGTTACAAAATATAGAATAAATAATAAAAATGATACAGGTTCTCAACACAATTTTGATTGGGATAACATTAAAATTTTACACAAAGAAACAAATTATTTTAAAAGAATAATTGCAGAAATGTTTTACATAAAAAAAAAGGAAAAAATAGTATTAATGTGATGTCTGACTTTAAAGATTATAACACTTCTTATGACATTATTTTAGATCAGCTCACATAGAATTTAATTTTACATCAATTTAATTACAAACTTATAATTTTGATTCTATATTCCTAAAAATTAAAAATTAAAATAGGTTTAATTTATTATTATAAAGTGGTTTTCCATTACTGGCACTGTCAAATTTGTCACATATAGATTTCAGTTTAGTATTTCTCAGTATACTGATATTAGCTTCTGTGAAGCCACACTCTGATTACATAAGTTCTAAATTAAGAAAAATGAATTTAAGGTTCATCTATCGTAACAATAATTTTGTAATACAGTTCCTTTATGACTAAAAGTGAAAAAATATGTATTCAATAATTTGACCTCTTTGGATTGTAAAAAAGATTTCGACGACTGTTCTCGTTATGATTTTGACAAAATTTTTAAAACTAATTGTGACTACAGTATTTCAAATAACAATCGGAGATGTACTTTGAAGTTGTAAGATAAGTTGACAAAAAATTACAGGTATTTAGATTTACTTTTATACTTATTCTTATAGAATTTTAGGTTGGTTATTCTTATAATTTTCATTTTTTTAAAAATATTATAGAATTCTACAACAAAAATATAATCTGTAAATCTGAAGAGGATGACATATGGTTCATCGAAACGTAATTAAAGAATTTCAAACATCTGATTGTCCGAGGTTGGTCATTGTTCCTGCTTTTAAAATGAAGAAAATTAGTCGGACGTAAAATATCATATAAGTTAAGAAATCTATACTATATCTTTTACTTCGTTGATATCAAACAAATTCATCAGACTCTAATTATTGGAATACAATTTGCATTATAGAAAACTGTCACAAAAAAGTCGTCAATGTCGGTATAATAAGATTACAAGTCCCGACAACTGATATCATGAGAGAAAATAGGGATGAAGTAATAAAATTTGCTTTTTTCAGATTTGCGGTTTGATTATTGTCGATAAAATCTGAATGAAGCATCATTGTATTAGGCTAATATAGCCAAGTCCGAAAATGGTTAAGCAGAGGGTAAGGTTTGATTGGTCCATTGAAGACACGTGCAGGCCACCCCGGTGTTGGCCAGCCCTCTGGCTGTGCATCTCGTTACGAACTCATTCAGGAACTCCAACGTCGCCAATGTCGGAATCAAGTGGGATTGTTAACGGAGTATCGTAGGTGAAGAGACACTGAGAAAGAACAAGAGGGGAGATGTAATGTTGGTAAGCACAGATAATCGGCATAATACAACACATCGAGGGTTTAAGTTACTTCTGATGAAGAAGATAACATCCCAGACTCGTGTAAGTAATCAATATGCCAAGGACGACCTTTTGTTACAGAAAGTCCACGTGTTAAATCTGCATCAAATTAGGGCTCTTGAAATATTACACGTGAAATATTTTGATTTAGATTAACTGTCTTGACATAAGTAGAAACTTATGGTATGAATATAATTATAAACAAACTTACATAAAGAGTCAACATATTTTATGTTATTTGTACTGTGTATAAACAATTTTTTATCATGGAACTAACTTTTTTCCAGGCTCTGTAGTCGTAAAATGTTAAATAATTTGATGAAAATATGTCCGAAAATTGTGCGTGTCAGTGAAAAATCACATTTTGAAAATCTGTTTCAAACGTTTTTAAATGAGTATGTAACTTTATTCACATATAGTATTTTTGTATTGATATTAGGTCAGCTCCTTTCCATTAGAAATCAGTGATTAAGGAGGTCGTCGACCTTCGCGCTTTTGAAAAATCAATTTTTTTGTTGGTGCATATTTCGAATTTAGATGTTATCAAGAATAGGCTATATGAAGAATTTTGTGAAATAAACTTTCCTTCGTAGGTATTGTCGATTAAATCGTAAGTTTCTCCAATCACGTTTTACACTGGCATTTATCTTTAAATGCGATTTCCCAAAAGTTGCCTTTTTTAAACTCTGTGGTTTGACTTCTACTAGAAATATATATAGAGTTTATTCAATTTTTTTCAGTTATTCAGTAAACATCTCGCTATGTTTTTCCGAGTACGATTTTCAAATTTTTGTTTTGTTCCATTTTTACAGCTTCTGATAGATCAAAAAAATAGGTCCAAATTCGAATTTTTTATAAACAATTGCGTAATTTTAACAAATTTCAAAATAAAGAAAATCCCCTTCGGGAAAACATAGCCAACGTAACAAAAATTAAAGACATATTTAATTTTTTTGATTTCAGAGAACACAGATGGCCGAAGTCTTACCACAAAGTTGCCTATGATATTTCTGCAGCGATGAGATCAAGGACGTCCCAAGGTCGCGAGTGCGATTATTAGTTTTCAAAAATACATTTTAAAAGACGAAGCTTAAAATAAATAAAAACTTTCTTAATTATCTTCAGTAGTTCCTTTGCAATTAATTCACGAAAATAGGCTTGAATTTTCGGCTCGAAGGTGGACGACCCCCTTAAGGAAACATATTACAGACATAAAAAAAAGGCAGGAAATATATTAAAGAGATAAAAAAGCAAACTTTTCGGCCACAAATAGGGGCCCTCTTTAATGCCAGCTAATTTAATGGACTTAATTAATAAGCAGAAAATGTACAAAGAATTATAAGTTGTTAATAGTGATACTAGCACTTTTGTTTTTGTTTTCTTAAAAATAATATTTAATTAGAGCATGCAAGGAACTTTTGCAAGGGAGTAAGTTCCGAGGCATCCAGGAACCAAACTACGAATCTGCCAAATAGGCCATTTTTCCCCTTTTGTGGCCGAAACCTTTGCTTTTTTATCTCTTTAAAATGTTTCCTACCTTTTTTTAATATCTATAATATGTTTCCCTAATCATTAAGGGAGTATTCTACCCGAGATGGTCCGAAAAATCGAATTTTTTTTTTAAATATTTATGGCGTAGACAATGAGTTTTACGAGAAAGAAGAGGGGGCAATGTATGGTCCTGGAATCGCTGATTGACCGTGAGTTATATCATTTGTATGTACCGTGATTTTAAATCTTTAAACTAGTTTTTCTCGAAACCATTTTTTTCGAAGCTGCGGACACGATAACTCAAAAACTATTGATCCAATTGACTTGGGATTTTTTGAGCTTACTTAGCAAATGTATAGTTTTGGCCAAAACTAGGATTATGCCTAAAGAATTTGTTTAAATATTGTTTTTAATGCAAAATACAAACAAAAACAGGGCAAAAAATCATCATATTTCTTTAAAAGTGGAAAAAAAATTGAAAATATTTTTAATTTTATTATTCCCTAGTTCAGGCGATAGCGGGAAGTGTAATTGCTATAAAATCGGTTAAAATTTGTGTTTCAGAATCTTTGAACGGAAGATATCGTGTCCGCAAGGAAGCGACTTTTTTCGGCAGGCTCAAGTTCAAGGCGTCGAAAAAACTATATTTTTAAAGATTTTTTCAAAAGTAAAAATAAATTTCATTGTCCATATCCTGTAGAATAACTTACGGAAAATTGCAAATAAAAATATTGAAAAGTTTTTTTTTCACGATTTAAAAACATCGATATTTTGGACCGACTCGGGTAGAATACCCCCTTAATTTCTAATGGAAAGGAGCTGGCCCAATACCAATACAAAAATACTATAACGATTTTAATTTTGTGTCAAGATAAAAGCTAAAGACAAGAATACAAACATGTCACGAAATTATTTATTCACATGCATTAGTATTGAATCGGATGGATCCCTTTTAAATGCATACCACTTTGGATTATATTATCTAAATCTCACACAAATATTTGCATTCGTCGAAAAAAACTTTATTAACTTCCTGACTGGCAAAAGATGGTTGATTTTTGCAAGAAATTCTTTTGAGTGTGTAATTAAAATTGAAGGACTATGGGTGCTTTCTCATGATGTATTCCTGAGAAGTCGATCAGTCTGGTTTGTTCGAACGAGCATGTGGGCCAACAATGCCCACTTTCAGCAACCGCGACGCACTTCACTTTGCCCATTATTCCATACACGTTTTCATGTGTTTGCAACTCGTATATACCTCGTCCTGCAACGCCAACAACACCGACTACCACGTATACTCCGAAAGGGTTCTTCAAACCGGCCACTGTATAAAACTTACAAGAGCTCTTGGCGAAATTCGTTCTGGCACAAAATAAAGCGAACTCGGTCGACACTACCTGCCTCTATAACTTTCTCAAGTTGGTAGTATCAAAGGTTCCTTCAGCTATGCTAATAATAATTATGTCTCTACATTCTTACACTCTTGCATTCCATCGTGTTCTGTTGCAGTAATTCGGTCAATGTATTTATTTGAGATATTATTTCGGGAACTTGAAGTATTTCCCATTCCTTTGTAATGTAGCTTTTAAAAACAACAATTACTTTAGTACTTTTATATCCTAGAATCAATAAGAATATTTAAAAACGAAATTGCAAAGTGTAAGAGATGAAATCGGTTCACGAAGAAAGACGAATTTACAATTTTTGCTAAATTGTGTTTCAATTTAGAGAAAAAGGTGCCATAGTGAGAATTTTTCGCACGGAAATACTGAATTTTAAATGAACTATAGTTTTTTACTATAGATTATATCAAAGTTTACTATTACTCATACTAAAATTTCATATAATTTTTCGGATCTTTACTCTCTGAATCTGAAACAGCGAACGGCCACTGATTCGCAGTGACTATTCACTGATGGCAGCAGCTATAAGTCTTTCACTGAGAATCAGTGAAATTTGACTGATGAATCAGTCAAATAGATTGAACTCACTTATTGAATCAGTGAAAGCTTCAGGTGGGAGTAATAAAACCAGCAATTTATTTTAACGATCGATTAACTCGTTTATTTTAGGCTAAACATAATACTAAAACGAAATTACGTAATTATTATTATTTTTAAGGGACGATAAATCAGTAAAGCGTACACGGAGAAACTTTTTATATCAATTTTTACTATAGTATTTTTCAATTTAGGGAAAAACATATCACTTTGAGAATTTTTGTTAGTAAAAATACTAAACTCTATAATAATTATATGAAACTTTAGTATGAACTATAGTAAAATTTGATATGAACTAAGCTGAAGTTTGATATCATTATTATAAAATTTAGTATTTTTACCAACAAAAATTCTCAAAGTGATACGTTTTTCCCTAAATTGAAAAATACTATAGTAAAAATTGATATAAAAAGTTTCTCTGTGTAGATGAAAGTTTTGAATTCGCGAATTCAAAAGTTATCTTCATGTGACGCGTTCACTGATTCCTCAGTGAAATCAAAGCAGGGCACTGATTCATCAGTTGATACATTTTCACTGATATAATCAGTGACTATTTCACTGATTCAGGTTTAGAGAGATAGAATTTTGATTGCGAAAAATTTCCAGTCCGTTAGGAATAATTACCATTAACCCTTAATTTTCCCTAGATTCCTAATATTTTTTAAAATCATCAATATAAAATAAAACATATATTGCTATAAAAATTTTCTTCGAGTAGGAATACCAACTTTATACATTTGAGAATGGTGATTTATGCGATTATAAAAAAGTTTTAGGGTTAAAATGTTTGATTGTTAATAATCTGGCTGGGTTCCCTATCGAATAAGTTACAGCACAAAAAAGTCAGAGAAGTTTATATTTGATACAACAGGGAAGACAATAAATCGTAGTAATATTTAGTATTTTTGCAAAGATCAAATCACGATCGCAATAAAAGCGAAAAGGAGAGAATTTTGAATTTTAATCGTAGAAACATTAATTTATTAAGGGCATGTGATACTTGAGAAGAGAAGCAAGTTAATGTGAAAAATTCGGTCCAGTTTTTATATGTTTGTGTCCAAAATACATAAAATTTTATTTTTTAAATTTGGGAAATGGTAGAGAAGATAAAAACGGATGTAGATAGACTTCTTTTGATTTTGATACTGAAAAAAAATTTCCGATATATTTTGCTAAAATTGAACTTTTTTTCACTTTCGAAACCAAAAGTAGTCTATCTACGTCCATTTTTATCTTCACTACCATCTCCCAAATTTTGGAAAGTAAATTTTATGTACTTCAGACACAAACATGTAAAAACCTAAAATAAATAAAAGTATCAGAAGATAATAAGGACCGTCTCTTAACTCGGTTTTAGTAAAAATTCTGCAGTTTTGTTTATTTCAAAATATAAAAGTGAAGTGTTATCGACAATTACAGTTCTGTAACTACATTTCCACGGAGATTGAAATATCGTTCTAAAATTTTGGGATATGAATCAAAATTCACTAAGACAAGTCTCTTATGTCTTGAATATTCATAAAAATATTTAAAAATTTTGATAAAAACAAGTAATTTCAAATTAATCTCAAATTAATCGCAAATAATGCAAATGAATTCAATATTTTAAAGAATTTGAAAATCTTTCTGTGGAAAAAAGACGCTTTCGACACGCCTGTGTAGCTCAGTGCTTAGAGCAGTCGACCTGCAATCGAAAGACCTGGGTTCGTATCCCAACGCAGTCGAAAGCGTTTTTTTTTCCAGAGAAAGATTTTCAAATTCTTTAAAATATTGAAAACAAGTAATTTTACCAAATTTGCAGAGTATATTATCGACTGAGTATTAAATATTTTATTTTTATTTTAATACACTATGCCTTCCCCTGTTCTTTCCATGTGCTATTATTTACTACTGATTATCAGTGAAATTTGACTGATTCAAACAGCTAAAAAGAGGTTACTGCGAATCAGTCAAATTTCACTGATTACTTCAATGATAAGTAACTGATTTAACTGTGGAAAATATTGTTTTCACTAATTAAACAGTGAAAATTAACTGATTTAACGGTGAAAAATATTGTTTCTACTGATGATTCAGTAAAAAGGCAAATCACTGATTCAATCAGTGAAAATTTGACTGATTCAGATTTAGAGAGCACGTTACCTCCATGGCCCATGGCCTCAAGTTGACTATTTTTCCCGCGGAACTTCCAAAATAGTCGATTTAAGACCCATAAATGAGAAAAATTCCCGCGGATCTACAGAAATAGATGATTTCTGCGGCATAAAAGCCTAAACCGTATTATGCTGCAACTGGACCCAGATTATGCGATATTAACCAGCTCCAAAATTATATGGAATGGTCCTAAAACATTTTAAAATCATCACTTTTACCTTTTTTGACAATTATGCAATTGTACACTTGCATGAAGTTGATATCCCTAAAAATCAGTGAGTAAAAGCATTATGTAGTCGTGAGTCGAACTCGGCAATAGTGGCAACTATTTATTCGATAATCCGATAGGCTCTTGAGTTCCTCTTGGTATATGAGGTGCGGGTATGGATATGAAAGGGAAACGTACATGTACATTCGTCGTTACCCGCTCTCGTTCGAAGGGTGAAACAATAAGCGACGAACGACAATGAGGATTTAAGTGGCGACCTCAATGATATCAACTGCACACTGGAATAGAATTCAATTGAATTGAAGGAATAGCGAGGGGAACTCTTTTCTCTTACCGAATGATGTTTTCTAGCGATGTTATCGTTGACGACGTTGATCTCATTCAAAGAAATTTTACTTCTTATGTATTTACATTTGAAACTATCGAGTGTACTGTTGAACAAATACTTGAAAATGGATCTTTTTTGGTATTACGAGTGTAAATGAAAATTCACTTATATTAATGATTGATTTCAGATACACATCAAATAATTTTCATACATCTGTGAATTAAAAACTATTCAAAAACATCTGTTTCATACTTTTTTAAAGTTATAATTTGTTATATTTAATTTGTTAAATTTGTTATTTTGTATATTTTGTTCTCATCAAAATATTGTTTTAAACGAGAATTAAAACTTTTGTGAATTGAAACATTGAAAATACATGGAGATTTTTATAACAGTGTATACTTTTTACATCTGAATTAGTGAAAAGTGAGCCACTCATTAAAAGTTAAAATTTCTACTGTTAGTCATTTTTGACTAATTATTCATTATTTTTCTACCAATTACTTTTCAAAAACCTTATAACTACTAATGAAAATAGTAGAAAATCACGAATGTTTAGTCAGAATTGCAGAAGTGGCGCGGTACTGGCATAGTGCTGGCACAAGCACTGCCTGCACCGGCGTGGCTCCTAAAGGTAACTTGGCTGGAAGTTGTCCATCGGTACTGGCGCGTTACTGGACATCGGTACCATGCCAGCATTGATATCTGTACTGGTTCAGTACTGGCAATACTCCGAAGTCGGTTGTTAGCCGACACTTCGACTCAGGTTTGGGGCTGTACTATGCCAGTACCGCGCCAACCCTCGGCCCGATGCCAACTGTTCAGTATATTCATGTTTACAACTGGCGCGGTACTGCGCCGTTTTTAAATACTGGCATGAATCCGACTTTCCCAAGTGCGACGTTAGATACAGCCCAACACTGGCCCAGCATCGCCAAAAATTTGCCGAAGATTGGCTGCCAATATCGTGCCGCTGCTGGAATGATAACTCCGGTATGCACTTGGTGGCCAATTCTGGCCCAAACTATAATCGCCAACACTTGTTTTTGGCACAGCAATGGGCCAGTGCTATGCCGAACTCTGGTTTTCTCACTTCCAGAATGGTGTGCCGCGGTAAAAGTGACACATGGCCCAGTAATGTGCCGTCCATGGGCCGAACTCTGGCTCCTCTACTCTCGCAACTGGATGCTATAGTAAAAGTGACAATCGGCTTCGTATAGGGCCGATACTGGGCCAAGTTTCGGCTGAAGATTGGCAAATTTAAACAGTCGAAAAAGGCCGCCGTCGTCGGCCCAACACTTGACGGATGCAAACAGTGACACTGGCTTAATAACAATAGCCGACTCTTGGCTGCCGAGATTGGGCCAATATTGTGCCGTATTATTACCTTCGGCAATTCGCACTTGGGTTTCCACCTGGGCAGATGCTCACTTTTCGCTAATTTAGATTTAGAGAGTACTGTTAAAATTTTGAGAAGTAATAATATCGGATAATTTTGTATAATTTTTCAAGATTGGTGATGATTTTGAGTAACTCGAATATTCGAGTAAATAACAAATAATTGTATCGACTTTGATATACTTGAGTAGATCGGAATGCAAAGAGTGGGACACGCGTTGACTCTCTATAAGATTTGAGCGGACTCGCGTCGAATCTCTAAGACTCGTGTGGACTCGCGTAAATTTGACTACACGGAAAGCTTTAAAGATTCTTGGAAAGAATTGCGTAACTAGTAATATATTCGAGTAACTTAAAAATCATTTAGATGATAGTGAACTGCTCCTCGTTATTTAATGTAGAAGTGAGTTGATGCTGCTAGAACTCAATTGTTATTTTTAAGAACTTTAATGTGTTTATGTAAGGTTTTGGTATAATTTTATGCAAATGTGTTTCATTTTTTTTCGTCATTGTAAATTATACATGCTGACAAAATTTTATGAAACTTCAGACCCTGAGACCAGACTATACTTTTCTGAAGATTTTTGGTGCGCTAACTCCGAATCCGCCCTCAGAATTTCTCTAGCACCTCAGGTTATTGAGATATCCTAACCTAAAACCCTTTTTGAATTTTTCAGATATCTTTTTTTTTCTTGGAGATATCGTTCAATGAAGTTGAGTTCTTTGCCATTTCCGTGAATAGAACCTTACCGAAAAAAAGTTCGTCCGGAAAGCAGAAGAAATAATGCTATTTATGATTTATAAATCTAAACTGAGTTTTTTCGACCTTGTGTGAAAAACCCTAGTTATCTCCAAATACTCTAACTTTTGTAGTTACTATTCCGAGTAACGTTAATTGGATTTTTTAAACAGTATATCACAGTGAGAAATATCTTAATACATAAAGGAAAAATAAAAATAAACTCTTATGGTGTGAATCATAATTAAAAGATGTAGTAAACTTGACTTTGAACGGTACATGGCAGCAGAAGGAAGTCTTATATAATTAATAAACTTGTTGATACATGGTTACTGTAACTACAAATGGGGATAGCATGTAGCTAATTTGTGGTAGCAATCACGCTCTCGATTATGGATTCATTACATATTGTTACACATGCTTTGTCGCACTTAATGAACATTATCTTCCTCGCGTAATATTTATGATTGGTTGATTGCGAGGTATCAAATTCGTCTATTGACTGGATTCAGTTTTCGTGATGCAAAATACATGATTCCTACCTTCCCGCTTTCGCGCCGTATGCTTCGCAAAGCAGAATATACAGCTTGAAAACAAACGGAGTACCTGGCGCCATCTCTTTGAAAAAGTATGAACCGTACTTCTGTAAATATTTGGATTTAATTTGTAAAGTGACATGTTTGATAACATGTCTGCTATTATATTGACTCAAAATTCACAGAATTTTTGTTAATTTCTCATTTTTTTGGCATTGGGTCAGTTTCTTTTTATTTTCTACTATTAAAATTAGCAATGTTATTTATAATAAAAAATGCAAAAAAGATGAGGCAACCGTTTCGGCCACATATGGGGGCCCTCTTCAGTGCCATAAATTAAAAGATTAATTCAAAATTTTCGTAAAGGATAAAAATGTAGAAGATAGTTAAATAATGAAACTCAAAAACTTATCTCATCGCTTGCAATTAAAAGTGAAGAAGTCCAGTAAGCAACAACACGAATTGGAAAAAATATGTAGAATTCACTGTATGGTCAAAATTTCGGGAACGAGGAACGCTCAAAAAAAATTTTATATCAAAATTTCGTTCATAATCATTTATATCAAAGTCGGAAGATTCGTTTAATGCTGTAAATAAATAATAAATATTTGATTTTGAACTTTTTTATTATCCACATCGATTTTTCCACCCGATATTCACAAATTGTTGGGAATCAAATAGGAATGTAACGATATTGCGTGTAACGTTAAAGACCGCACATTTTGAGTTACGGAATGAAGGCTACAAACGTTTTCATGACTGTAAAGTCATTTTTCGTGTGTCTGGACCTTGTTCTTAAAGAAAATACTTTGTTTCGAATTTTCGTTTTGAAAGAATCTCTGATTCTTGACCGAAAGTTGCACTACCTCCAAAGTCACTTGCAAAAAATGTAACGTTAAAGACCACTGAAAACTTGATGTATCTTCAAAACAGCTGATGATAGAAAAAAGTATGTAAACATAAAATGAAGTTCTTGTTGCCTACTTTCATGTACAATTCGAACTATTAATTTTTTTGTAATGTATAGGACATATGAACCAAAATATGCGAGCGGCTGTAACGTTAAAGACAATAATTTTGGCCGTATATAGAAAACCGGATAAAATGATCAAAAACTTAGAAATTTGTAAATAAACAAGCCGGAAATTTTTGTTTGTTTTTTCTTTTCTTTTTTTTTTTTTATAAAGAAGGATGCCCAATTGGTTATTAATAATAAAACGCGAACAGTTTTCAATTTTGAAAACTTTTCTTGAGGACTTTGTTACCGGAATCTCTCAACGGTCGATTTAAACTGTTTTAAAAACCAACTCGGGACATGTGGCTTTGCTGACTGACAATTATTTTAAAAGCTATCCTGAGAGGTTATTTTCCTCCTTGAAGAAGACTATTGTCCTAAACCCAGTTAGGAAATTCGAGAAGGTTATGGTGATTTTTACAAGCGGACGAAAGTGTCCATTTTAGAAGAAACAGATTTTGTAAATCAGTATTTCAGACAATTCATTTTATATTGAATTTGCAAGCAAGGCTTTACAGAATTATAAATTATTATAATATCTATATATGTCATTTTACTCAATATTATTTGAGTATGTTCAGAAATGAAGAAAAAATGGGAAGTTGTTTATTTCTGAATTTAGTTTTATTCTGAGATGTTTTGAAAAAATAATAATAAACTTATCTTTAAAAAAATTTGTTTAAATTTTAGTATTCGTGACATTAATTATCACATCTATAAGTATTCTTGAATTTAATTTGTTCTAAATATAGTCAGAACTATGAGATATTCCACCTTTGTACTGAATGTGCCATTTTTAAAATTGTTTTCATTTTTTTGGGTCTCTAAACGTTTTTTTAAATTTATTGTAACTAAAACTTTGCACCAATTAAATATTTCTGTCGAATAATCCGGTTTGTCCTTTATGGAAAGAATAGTAACAATCTTTTTTCTTCAAAAATAATTCCTTATATATTAATGAATAATCTTTTTAATTGCCTGTGAGGGTTTTAATACATTTTATTCAGAGTTGAACTGATGCAAGTAATTGAAGTTGATTTAGTAATTCTTTGAATCTATTTTACTAAGTATGCATCACTTTGCGTTCCAAAGATGCCGAAAAGTTATATAAACTGAGGGCTTTGTAACAAGATGTTGGATTTTCGACTATTCTAAGATTGTCATAGGATCATTATTGGCGCACACATGATGTCTCATAAATCAAGTATTGCACGAGATCGCGTGCCAAACGAATTATTACACTCCAATTCCATTTATCTCGCCGACTAATCGACCGCTCGAGTTTATCGACGTCGTATACATTGTGCAGACATATAATTGCCGCAATACTTTGATTGATTATTGTTCTCGTTAGCCTATTGAGCTATGGTTCAAAGTAACTACTGTTAGTATTAATTATGCACACTAAATACTTTCAGTAGCTGTACATCATTCGTAATTAGCAAAATGAAATAGACGATAATTTAAGGCAGCTCACGCTGAACAATGAGCATTACGCGTATTTATGTATATTTGAAACTAAGTAAGAATACATAAATGAAGTAAAAAAAAATTCTAAACGTGAGAAATTCTTTCAATTTTCTCACTATTTTCTTCTTTACAAGTGAATATATTTCCCTTTCTTATCCCATGTTTCACCTGAAACATTTCAATAGCGTAATAAGTTCAAATGACTCTTAATAAAAGTTTCTTTAAAATTCCAAATTGAAAATTTTAACATCTGCAGTTATTTACAACCATTTATGTCAAACTCAATCTACAAAAAGAAATATTTCATGGTCCCTTTCATCGATGGTACAGATATCACGCCAAGCTTTAAAGAAAAAAGTTGATCTCGATTGTCACATAAATAGAAGATAAGAAGATGGGGAATTCGACAGCCGATCTTCGACGAAGTCGTCCTTGTCCTCGCAAGAGGGAAGAATTTATGAGATCACAAGGCGTGGTTACTCTCTCACCAAACGAAGAGAATCCGACGAGGATGCTGGTGAACATTCACAAGACTAAAGAACTTGTGTAAGAGAGCCCTAGGTATCCCGAAGAATGTCAACTCCCTCTAGTAGTCGTTCCTCAGTTTGCCATTGTGTGTGGACTGAGAGCCGAGGTTTCAACTGCGAAAGCTTTCTGAGTCCTTCTACCTCAAAGTCCTCTCGGAAAAGACCAATAGCTGTCCAGGATACAAAGGAACGAGCCAATTACACTCTTGGCACGTTCGGCATCTCAGAAACAAAGCAAAAACTATCAAACGACGCCGACAGCAATAGCAACGGCCACGTTCACGGAAACTGACGATTCCATGCAGCATCGACTGTATGAGACAACTTCAACTTTGACATCGACTTTTTTCACGGCACAGGAAAGCAAATTAGATAAAAAGTGCGCAATCTTCTTTTAAAGGAGAACCTCGTGTGACATTGCCTCCCATAGTTGATTCGCAGTATGCTTACCGGCTTGCAAAAACTCAATTTATAAGACTAGATTGCATTCGCTGCGTGGCATTCCAAAACAAAGAAACAAGATGTTTTATTTTAGTTTCGTTATATTAAGGGGTCTACCCAGATTAGACGCTGAGAAAAGGTTATTTTCATCAATTTTTTTTGGAGGTTTATATTATAGATATATTGATATGAAAATTGTGAGGCTAAGTAAATACATTCTTACGATACATAAACAAATTTTTACATTCTCATCATGGATGAGAAGGTATTGGTTTTATGTGAAAAATGACTTTCGAAATTTTCATCAAATCTTTACGTTTTGAGACCCCCTGAGTCAGAAAAAATGGTTTTTACGAAAGTGTCTGTCTGTCTGTCTGTCTGTCTGTCGGTCTGTCTGTCTGTCTGTCTGTAGGTCGTGTGCGGCATAACTCTCGATAGAATTATCAGATTGAATTGAGCTTTGGTACACTTTATCGGAGCCGAAAAAGTAAGGACAAGTTCGTTAACCAGCCACATCCAATCAAAATTGAGGGATTGAGCACTACTTTTGTGTTTTTGAAAATAATTTTTTGAAAAAATCAAAAATTTCAATACTGGTTTTTGATAGTGCTCATAAATCTCTAAAAATTATCCTGATAACATTTTTTGATTATACGAGATACGAAAAAACGTTATGATACAATATTATTTTCTACATTAAATTCTACAAATTTGAATTGTAACATTTTTTCATAAGATGCATATTTTTCTTTTTAATTAAAAAAAAAACTATTGAAAATCCAAAATTCAATTTTTTCACAATAATATTCGAAATACGAAAAAAACGTAAGAATACAAAGTTGTTTGTTTTAAAAATATCTACAATGTTTGTCTGACACAGTTTCTGATAAAACATATATTTTTCGTTTCAATTCCAAAAAATACGATTAAAATTCAAAAATTCCATTTTTTAGACAAAATATGTGAGATACAAAAAAAACGTTTAGATGGAAAATTGTTTGCCTAGATGAGGTCTACAAATTCTGGTTAAGACATTTCGGGACAGGATTTATATTTTATGTTTCGATTTTTAATATTGAAAAAATTCGATTTTTTTCACCAAAATATGTGAGATACGAAATAAGCGTTGTTCTGCAAAATCGTTTTCTTAAATAAAGTCCACGATTGTTTTTTCTTTTTGAGAGATTTGGAAGAAAATAAATTATTTTAATCATGTAATTTATTAAAAAGTTACTGAAATGTAGAAAATCGAGCGCGAAGCGCGAGCGTCATGATGAGAATGTGTTCCTTAAGGCTCATAGAGCCTTAAGTAAATTGAATCTCCTGTTTCACTTAAATTCAAAAAGAAGTAGAGGGACTTTCAGAAAATGTGTAACTCACATCATCTGCAATATTATTATAAAATTGGTTTGAGCTTTAGTATCAAATTATAAGAAATAAATTTAAATGTATGCGAAGAGCACAAGACCGAGCGCGAAGCGCGAGGTCCAGAAAGAACGGAGCGCGAAGGGCGACGATCGAATCGCGCGCCCTAGGCGCGCTCAAACTTGCGAGCGAAGCGAGCTGCGCGCCAAGCGCGCGATGAGAATGTGCCCGCGAAGCGGGCAGATTTTTTTTAAATTTATTTTAGACACTTTTTATAGATGAAAATGGTAGTGAATCATAGGTCCTCAAAAAGTAGATTTAGATTCAGTATGTTAATGGCTATGGCGCATATAATACGATTTTTTATTTTTGCAAAAATAACAAAATGCGGACATTTATCGAAAAGAGGAAAAATAAACGTGTTTTTTCATCTTTTTTTGCAAAAAAACTGTTAAAATAAAAATTATAAAAAGTCCTTGATGTGCTCTATAGCTTTAGTTGTAAAGAATATGTGGGAAAAATTTCATGACGATCGGTTCATTAGTTTCGGAGATTTTATCAACAAAGCGTCGAAAAACGTTGTTTTGAAAAAATCGCGTTTAAAATTTTTTTAACTGAAAAATCGTGTAAAAACTTACCTGCGCTTAATCAGCGATGCTCATTTTCATCCAAAATAGCCTGTCTCTGTTGAGTTCTGGCTTCTTTGGAATTGGTAATGTGGATAGACCCCTTAATTATCAATACTTGTTTTTACCTTCACTCACGGAGAAACTCTTCATTGTAAAATTTAGTATTATTATATTTATTTTTAATAAAAATTAATAGGAAACGAGGATATAACGTCAGTTTTTAGAAATTACTATTTTGAATATTAAACTATGGAGTTACTAATAATATTGAAGAAAATGGTGAAATAATTGTACTTATGCCTAAAAACAAAAACAAGTTTTATTTCCTGAAATAGTAAAATCGTGACCGACACATCGAACGAATTATATTGAAGTAAACCCAATAAATGTTTCATTAACTTCTAAAACAGAATGTTAAGTTTACAAAAGACAATAGTAAAGTCACATCTTCTATCTAACCGAATTACCATAGTTTTTTGGAGATAATGGAACCATATTTATAACTTTTCCTACCGGAAATAGGGAATAATTATACCTCCATAATAAAAAAAAATCTGCCCGCTTCGCGGTCACATTCTCATTGAGCGCTTCGCTCGCAAGTTTGAGCGCGCCTAGGGCGCGCGATTCGATCGTCGCGCTTCGCGCTCCGTTCTTTCTGGACCTCGCGGTTCGCGCTCGGTCTTGTGCTCTTCGCATACGTTTAAGTTTATTTCTTATAATTTGATACTGAAGCTCAAACCAATTTAATGATATTAAAGATGATGTAAATTAGTCTTTTTCTCAAATTCACTAAGTTTCTTTTTCAGTTTAAGTGAAACAGGAAATTCAATTTACTTAAGGCTCTATCGGCCTTAAGGAACACATTCTCATCATGACACTCGCGCTTCGCGCTCGATTTTCTGTATGCATTTTTGTAACTTTTTAATAAATTACATGATTATTGATAAATTTATTTTCTTCCAAATATCTCAAAAAGAAAAAACAATCGTGGACTTTATTTAAGAAAACGATTTTGCAGAACAACGCTTATTTCGTATCTCACATATTTTGGTGAAAAAAATTGAATTTTTTCAATATTAAAAATCGAAACATAAAATATAAATCCTGTCCCGAAATGTCTTAACCAGAATTTGTAGACCTCATCTAGGCAAACAATATTATTTTACATATTATTGTTAAAAAATTGAATTTTGGATTTTCAATAGTTTTTTTTTTAATTAAAAAGAAAAATATGCATTTTATGAAAAAATGTTACAATTCAAATTTGTAGGTCTTTATTTATTCAATAATATTGTATCATAACGTTTTTTCGTATCTCGTATAATTTAACTTGAAAATGGAATTTTGATATTGACTTTTTTCGAATTTGAATATGCTGTAACATTTCTAATTTTGATTTAATCAAAAAATGTTATCAGGATAATTTTTAGAGATTTATGAGCACTATCTAAAACCAGTATTGAAATTTTTGATTTTTTCAAAAAATTATTTTCAAAAACACAAAAGTAGTGCTCAATCCCTCAATTTTGATTGGATGTGGCTGGTTAACGAACTTGTCCTTACTTTTTCGGCTCCGATAAAGTGTACCAAAGCTCAATTCAATCTGATTATTCTATCGAGAGTTATGCCGCACACGACCTACAGACAGACAGACAGACAGACATTTTCGTTACATACTTACATACACATGTACGTATAAACGCATCAATATAAATAGTAGACATACCAATACACTTTCAAATACTAATTTAACGCAACCTAACCTAACCGCACAACGCACACATTCATAAACGCACTGCAGTGTAATGAAAATTACAATGCAGCAACTTCATTATATACTGAGCTGTAAAAACTTTTACGATTTGTGAGAAGAAGCTCGGTAGTCCCTCTGATAACAAAAATCTTAAATTAGAAAGCCGCCACATTCAAATGTAAAAACATATATTACTATATCGGGTATCGACAAATAATCATAACAACATAACTTTGAAATATTAGTGAATTTTTATCAGCATAATATATTCTTTTATGTGCCACCGGTGCGCAAACTCGTTTTTTCGCTACAGTTAACAGTAGCGCAATATAGTATATTGCACTACAGAGGAATGAAATGTAAAAATTGAACTGCGCATGTACCTATAGCCATGCAACGGAGCACAATCTTCTTCTTATTCTTTTTCTTGTTCGTACAGCGTTAGCACCGTACTGACAAAGCCTTGTACATTTGAACTGCGCATGCGTCTACTAAAATCCATTACTACTACACAAGATCGATAAAATCAAAATGACCGGGACTAGTCGCGAAATATCAAGTGTAATGAATAACTATATCGTGACATGTTTCCGTACATGTTCATTGTTTTATTGACCCACAATAATAATTTTGTAATAGTTAATTTGGCATGGGGTCAGTTTTGTTGCGGATTTTTTTAAGTGACCTTTTGTATTTTTTATGTGTTTTATCACTTAAAAAAATCCGCAACAAAACTGACCCCATGCCAAATTAACTATTACAAAAGTAATGAATAACGCCGGAAACAACTACAATACTAGATTAGATTCGAGTGTACGCATAAAAACTCGTATACGTAATACGCAATAACCCTCATTGTGCGCCTAGACACGTAATATACTATTGTGTGCGAAAATGTCAAGTTTTGAGACGAATAAGCGTCATTTGCGGGAACTTTTGATTTATTTCTTCTATTTGAAGAAATCTGCAGCTGAGGCGCATCGATTACGTGTAGAAACATATGGTGAGGCTGCCTTAAGTGGGAGAAATTGTCGTGAGTAGTTTTAAAAGTTTAAGAACGGTGAATTTGACATCGAAGACAAGGAGCGTAGCGAAAAGCCGAAAGTGTACGAAGACACGGAATTGGAAGCTTTATTGGATCAAGATTCGTGCCAAACGCAACAAGAGCGATACGATGTACAATATTTCGAATAAAACATAAGGTTTCGTTCTTTCGCAATAAATGCCCAATTTTTGATAAAAACGTCGGAAACTTATTTGTACACCTTATCGGTACACAAATAATCTTACATTTAATTGGATTATCACTGATTTTGACAATTTTTTATAACCCATATTACTAAGTCGTACTATCAGTTGTTGTAAAATACTTCAATGAAAATTGTTTTTCAGTACTTTGTCAAATTTCAAGAGTAAAATGACAATGACTAGTACACTGACGATTACTCGGCCATCTACCTAATAATATATAAAAAGCAAAAAAATGGATATTATTTGTAATACGTGAAGCTCCTGACCTAACAGCTTGTTTAAAATTGTCTTGCTTATCGAAGATATTACCGTTGTTCCGTATTGATCGTAAAATCTTTGATCCACGCTGGTCTATCGTATTGCATGAGCTTGGACTGTTATTACGGGAAAACAAGTCCAGCCTTAATGTTAGGGTCGATCGAAGGATACCTTTCCAAAATTCACGGTTTCGACATCAAGGACAGATGCTAGTCGGCGCGAATAGAAACTTATAAGTACAGGTGAAGCACAGCTTACGTCGCACCTTTCCTAAATTACGTATCATTTGTAAAGCTGAACCCTAAAATAATAGCTAAACCTTAAAAACTTAGAATAAACTCTCCCTGAAACAGTAAACAAAAGGTCGATAGCCCATTTCACTAGTATTCCGATTCATTAAGCGAAAGCATACATTATCCTTAAATACTTCTTACATTGTTAAAAGACCTATAATATAATGGAATCACTTTTACTCTGACGTGACAAAAATTAACTCTAGATTCCCTATGAGACTTCAAGTCATTTACTCAGCAAGATTTTCCATATATTGTAATAGCAAAAAGATTTCAGAAACTATCAATTTCAACTGTCATAAAAATTGTGTTGATATCGAACTGCGGTCAGACGCGTTAATTGCAGGCAAAAAATATCCGAGCTGCGGTGGCAATTAAAAACGCGTTAATATTTTCATCCGAGCTTCGTTCACGTAGAAATCATGGTCGTGTGTACATTTTTATCCAATTCTGACTATCCAAAAACGAGAACACGATGGGGATGCAGAAATTCGAATGTAGAATTTGATGCTTTATGGATAGAATAAAAGTAGAAAGAATGAATTTGTCGTGTGTACATTTTTGTCGAATTCTGACTTTCAAAAAACGAGATAATTGAGTTCGAAATTGAGCCTTTTTTGGGCTTGTAATATTTTGTAAATTATGAAAATTACCGCAGCTCGGATATGAGTCAATGACTAAGATTTCTACGTACCGAAAATTGGAATTAATAAAAGTTATTTTTAAAATCACTGTAAATTGCAATAAAGAACCTACGCTATCAGGTGAAATAATTGGCGCAAGTGTAAAATAATTCATAAAATTTCATAAGTTGAAAGAATGTATACATTGTTTGGTTACGTCTGATGACTTTGGCACAATGCTTGCAATATATGCTCAACGATGTTATATAAAAGTAGATAGTAGTGCAATTAAGATAAGCCTTAAGCAGTAATTGGTATTATAACTCATTGCACGTGGCTACGGTGTCAATGATTTGAAAATTAGAGCATTTATAAATACTCAAGTAATGAGCTCTTGTATGTAATTGCTAAAGATCTGAAGATTTACAGTATAATTTATATATTTATGTGTCATTATATTCTTAAAAACTTGCTTATCATCAATTAAAAAGACATTATTCGTTCTTGTTGAACTTTTCATTAAATGAATCGCAATAAATAACTTCTGAAAAAATGTATGTATTCCAAATCTTTAAAAATGTTGATTCCATAAATTCCATAAATACACTGTCAACAATATCCCGAGACACGCGAATGGAGTTTTATTCAGTCACAGTTTCGTAAAATTAAGATATAATTTCAGAAAATGCAGTTACTTTTTAGTAAATTTAAGAAACAATTTCTTAATATTCAGTTACAAATTCTTGAATATTCTGATACTTGTATCTAGAAATTCTGAAACTTGTAACAGGAATAATTTAACGTTTTGGGTAACTGGAGTTTTATACATTTACATCTATCTTAAAATGTTGTTACAGTTTCGTAGTTTTAAATTACATTTTATGAAAATTCAGTTGAGTTTAATAGTATTAAGAAAAATTTCAGAAAATTCAGTACATTTTTCGCAATTATAAGATACATTACTCAAAAAAATCATAAATATCGTCAAATTTTGTTACCTTTGTAACATAAAAATTATGTAAATTTCCGAACATTTCTAACAGTGTAATGCAACATAACTGTAATTTTCCATTTCAATTTGAAAGCGGAGAAGAAAACCTATTACAGCTTTTTCTGTATTTTAATAAAAGACTCTCTTATGAAATTCTCAGCTTTATACCTCAGTGTAGGATAATATGTACTCCGCAGCAGGATGTGTTACACTGTACATTGGAATAAATCTGAAACATAGCTTCTGGATAATAAGTAGATATGCTTAATCAGCATAGTCGTCCATATAACTGAGTTAGGGTTCTTGCAGTTATCATGAATCTTGTTCTAGCATCGTGCCATAGGCTCTCTTGGAATCATTAGGCATCTTCCGGTTCCGCGGCATCAGTTTGTTGGTCACGAGCTCGGCAAAACGTCATAAACAATATTAAGCAGAACCATAAAAGTTTCCTTTGAACGTTGATTTCAAATCCCAGGAAGGCTCTTGGGTTCTCCTTGATTCCGACGGCGTGTTGTATATATTTATTGTACCAATAAACCGCAATTATGCTCACTATAACCGACTAACTAACCGCTTCACCGCGACAAGAGAAGTTTTTTAATCGGTTTTCTTCTTTGGTGCCTCAATGATCTATTAGCAAAAGAAAAATTTCGATGAGAAGCAAGGAAAAGGTCCACAAGAAAATTAATAAGAGGAAGCTTTAAAGGGAAAGAAAGCGTAAGAAAAAGAAAAAACAGAAGGAAACTTCGGTTGCTAATTAAGAATAAAACATTTTTATAAGAAAATAATATACTTTTTAAACGTAACAATAATACAAATATAATCTTCATTCGCAGAAAGGATAAGAAGAGTAAAAAATTTAATTCTTAAATCAATCAAATTATATGTTCTTTTTTAAAACAAATGCTCTTTAACTCGCGAAAATTAGGCCTCAGGCAGAAATAGATGATTTTGCTTTCAAGAATAGCAATATTATTATTGAAGGTATGATTCAAAAGAGGACAAATTAAAATTTGAAACACAGAAGAATAATTTTATCAATAAATTTTATTTTTTACTCAACTGTTTTTCTTATCGCTTCTTACCAAATTTTAAAAAATTATGCGATTCTAATAAATCACGAATCATTTTTTCAGAGAAAATATTCTTTACAACTCTATCGTTTCCAATTTTTGAAAATAAATTCTTTAATGGCTGACACTATTAAAAAGCAATTTTTCAAACTAAAATTTATATAAACAAATTGCTGAATTTGATAATAATTTATTCATTTTCAAAAATTAAAAAAGATCAAGTTATAGAGAATCTTTGCCCTGAAAAAATGATCTGTTATTTATTAGAATCGCATAATTTTTTTAAATTTCGCTCGAAACGATAAAAAAGAAGGTTTGGGCCAAAATAAAATTTAATAATAAAATTATTTTTCTATGTTTCAATTTTTTTTCTTCAAAAATTATTTTCCCTCTTTCCCGTGCAGAAATTGCCAAACTTATTCCCAAGTGACTATATTGAAATTAAAATGCCAAAAGCAAAAAGTACATCGGGCCCGGATCAGAACTTGGGAACAAGTTTGGCAATTTCTGCACGGGTAATAAACCAAAACCTTTTAAATTTTACTATTTGTAGAAATACAAAATTAGAAGGGGCCATATCTGGGCCAGACCGGGCCCCCATTTTATAGGCCCAGATCTGGTCCTGATCGGGTAGAGCGTTTCATTACTGGTCTGGCGCTAGACAGATTACCCTATCGGGGCCCGATCGGCGTCCCACCAAAATTTCTGCACGGGTTTGAATGATACCTTCAATAATAATAATGCTATTTTTGAAAGCAAAATTATCTATTTTTGCCTGAGGCCTAATTTTCGTGAGTGTATAATTGATTGGTCTTAAAATCAAAGGAATACTATTCGTTTTAATCAAGATTTTATTCAATGAAATAATTTTTATATAATTCATGTAGGAAATATTCAATGACATGCCGAATATTGCGTGTCTGTCTTTCAAAAATTCTAAGACTACACTTGAAAAATTTCAATATTAAAACAAAAAATCCAATAAGAATTCGAATATTTCTTGTAAATTATTGAAATAATTCGATAGAAGATTATTTTTTCAATTCAATATTGAAAAATTTCATCACCTATGTATTGGAAAATTACGATTTATTTTACAGTGTAGTTATCTCTAAATACTGGAACTTTTATAACTTTATTCCGAGTGACTATAATTGTATTTTTTAACAGTATATCATAATATGAAATATCTTATTACATAAAGGATAAATTGAAATAAAAATAAACTCATGGTGTGAATCAAGATTAAAGAATATGGTGAACTTGACTTTCAACGGTATATGGCAGAAAAAGGAAGTATTATATAATTAATAAACTCGTTGATTGATCTTGAAATCGAACGAATACTATTCGTTTTGATCCGTTTAACCAAGATTTGGTTACATTAAATGAAATTTTCTTCTGAATTGAATGAATCACTCCTCAACCCTGAGAGTATTATTTATTTAAACTAATGTATCGAATAATATAATAGCGTTCCAGGTTAAAGAAATGATTTTAAGTAGAAGCTACAAATCATTGCAAAATAGTAAGATAATAATTCATATTCGAAATCGAGACAACAAATTTCGAGAATCACTTGCAGATATATACTTTTATTTGTAACAGTTATAGTTTAGTAACCAGATTTGCAGCATTACTGTCATTATCATTCATAAAATTTTAACGACTAGAGAAAAAAGTAACTTTGGGTGTAATAATATCCTAAGAATATAGTAATAATAATCACTCTCTCTTTTGTATGGTGCGTCGATTTGATTTGCCAATAACGTTAATATGTTTCCTGTTACTGGCTAACGGTATGAAGCAAAGACCATATTATACAGAGAAACTGAGGAATCGATTCTAATTTAACGAGGATCCCAAAAGGCCCTAGTTCACCATACAATTCCTTTACGTTTCCGCTAACAAGTTTATATTGATCATTGCCACGCCAGTGATTGCTCTATAAAATGCCATATTACCGTAGCTAGATCTCCTGTTCTATAGAACATTAGTACTTTCGTAAAACGTACATACATATATATCCTTTAAGAATAATTGCACCAGACTTGCCTTTGTTTCCGGTTACACTACAATTCGAAGAATTAATGGACAAAACTTAAGTCCCCGAGACCGCATGTACTAAACTGAGTGAAGGTAACATTCAACTGCTCCTGTGTGTATTACTTTTCTTGCTTTCGCTCCATTCGAGTAGAAAAAGTTTTTTATCTCTGTAGTAAACTGCCTTGCCAACTTGAAATGTAAAAAATGTTGAACCATAACAATCTTAATTCAAATTTTATGAACCAATATAAAATCATTCACAACTCAGTGGCCTTCTTCATACGTAAGATAACATGATATGAGAAAAAAAAAGATGTACATTGTTAGAAATTTTTGTAATATTAATATGTTAAAGTGAATACACTGAAAAAACAGTTTTGTCAAATCAACAAAATTATTTTGTTGGTATTTATCCAACGAAATTCTTTTGTTGTGCCAACAAAATATTTTTCTATATCAATCAAATTTTGGTTACTTAAACAACATTTTTTGTCAGGACAACAAAAAAAGTTTTGTTGCATACATTTTTTTCTCAGTGTAGAGTTGAATTATTTGATATACGAAATAGAACTTATATCGACCCTTAGTATTAATATTCAAATTATAAAGAAGAAAACGGGTACAATTCGGACATTTATTTTCAGATGTTTAAAAATTTTTGCCAACGTTTTGATAATATCTCTTATCGACTAGACAATATGTCTTTTCCTCTTGTAAATTTAAATTCCAAGTAAATGTGGAAAATTGACATTACTAAAGTTTTTACTTAATTATGACGTTTTTATTATTTTAATGATTTTTACCATTGACTGTCATGTTCTGACTTAAACATTATATTCCAAAAATTCCATGTAAAGTAATTTATGGCTGAATTTTGTATGCCCTGATGATGCTTCTGGAGTGGAAGCGAAACGTTGGCAAAAATGTTTAAACATCTGAAAATAAATGCCCGAATTGTACCCGTTTTCTTCTTCATAATTATCAACACTTGGACGTTAAACATACCTAAATTAATATTCAAATATTGTTGATGTTCACCAGCCAACTAAGAACATCAACAATATTTGAATACGAAATAGAACCCTTCATACGAATTATATAAATTTCAAGAGTTTCGTACTAAAATAAATATACTCCCACACGGAGAAACCCAAGTTCACAATTTTTGCTAAACTATGTTTCAATTTAGGGATAAAGGTGTCTTAGTGGGAATTTTTTGCATGGAAATACTAAATTTTAGATGAACTATATTATAATTTATTATAGATTGTATTGAATTTTACTGTAATCTATACTGAGGTTTCATATCATTTTTTGGATCTTTAGTATTTTGCGAAAGAATTTCTAGTTTGCTAGGAATTATTACCATTGCACCTCGATTTTCCCTAGATTCCTAATATTTTTTAGAATTATCATTATTAAATAAAACATATATTGCTATACAAAGTTTCTGCATAGAGTAAAATAAGTCTCATCTAAAATTATTGAATTTTTAATTCGAAATTGTCACAAAGCAGATTTTACAACATCAACTCCTGAATAAAATGCAATACTTTTCAACGCGGAAAAAATGGAGATGAGGATATCGGGATTGATTACTAGAATTTCTGTGAAAAAAATTTATGTTTGGTTCTTTCCAAACGGGTTCTCCGATTCAGTAATCATTGACAATCGACATTATACTCTCTTCTGTTTATTAGAGAATCCGTTTTAAAGAACCCGTTTTAAAGAACCTAACGTAAGATTTTTTCACAGAAATTTCAATAATCAATGCCGATTTCTCATTTCCATTTTTCTCCGTGAATGAGAAATATTCCGCTTCGCATTGAAAATCATTCAAATGAATTCGAATTTTTACTTTATAATTGACTCGAATTGAATAAAATTTTAATGGATGTAAAATCTTATATTAAAGATAATTTGAAATACATTTAAATTTTCTCATATTAAATCGAATTGAATTTCATTGAAAGGAATTTGTACTTTCACATTGAAAAAAATTAACTCCGTACTGCAATTTCTATTTTCTGTAAAGTAGATTAGCAGAAAACCTTCCATTGATGAAATCGAAACTTTTTTAATAAGATCATGTACCAAGTGAAGTCTCTAAAAGTGACGTTACATAAATATTTTTTTAATCTCAATGAACTAATGTAACATCTAATTATTCAAAAAATTGGTGGATTTCCGGTTTTGCGGAAATTTATTTTGTATCAGGGACGTTAACACATTTAACATAAGTAAATACTAAACTTGCTGCAGAAATTACCAGCAATGTTTGACAGAAATAGTATAACATTACTAGGGTTACCAGCTGATTTATCAGGAAAACTCCTGATTTTTCCCAAAAATGCCGACTTTCCTCTTTTTCTACCTTTTTGCGAAATTTTTCTCTACTTTTCTATTCTAATAGCTGAGAATACATTTTTTTAATTGCTTTAATTTTTTCCCAATCTTATTTACTATTAAATCTAATGAGGGAAAGGAGGGGGCGAAATTAATGATCTTTTTTTAGATGTTCTGATTCAAAATTTCCGAGTTTCCTGATTTCTATCCCGACCCATCATTACTAATAGTTATTGATAATATTTACTGAGAATGTACTCTACACTTTCATGATTCTATGAGAAAAACTTGAAAACCGATAAATTTGATTAACTTTGAAAATAATTGCACGCTCAACCTGTACGGTAGAGCGGTTTGCGTGTAAAGTTTAAACGAAGGTATTCAATTAATGCAGGACAAATGTTGTCAGTGAGCGATAGTGTACGCGAGTTGCTATTCAAGCTCAAAAGATAGTCAAATACAGGAGTTAATTAATAAAAAAAAGACGAGGCTCTTTGAATTAACGTTAGTTTGTCACAACATCGTTTCGTGGAAAAAATGATATTGGAATTGCAGTCCCTTAATGAGAAAGCTTTATACATTTGGAAAAACTCTATATGAATGCATTATGATATTCTGATAATAACTTTTCTATTTATAAATTTTAAAATTGCTCAAGGAGTCTCTATAATAGGTTTCAGGTATACTTTAGAAAAAAGTGGATGTACGATAGGTTCGGAATTCTTTCTATAAAACAAGAAACCAAAGTCTTGGGAAGTTGAACCATCTAATTAGAGGTGAACTATTAAAACTGAGGAATTTAGAAATAGGTTTACTAGTACAAGAAAAAAGTAATTGATTATTAGTATATATACCCAGAATATTTCAACAGCACGTGATGTTTCAGCTGCGTGTTGAAATGGTTCTACGAATTTTACACTCCCTAAAACACAATCGTTTCACACAACTGACTCAGTTGGATTGAGTTTGCTTGAAAAAAGTGTGCAGAAATATTTTAGTTCTCGATCTTATATGAGTTTTATGTAAGGAAACATAATCTTTACTGATGCATTTTCTTCTTACAGGAACAAATAATTAATTATTATTGGATTCAAAATCACTTTAATATAATTACATACGAGTATGATGCGAATTTTTACAAGTAATGAAGAGTGTTTTATACAGCTTATGGAAAATTTTGGTGACTAGATCTGCCGACCAAAATAAAACAATCCTTAAGGCCATGTGGTAGAGTCTGACGTCACCAATTATATACGACCACTTTATTAATAAAATAATAATTTGAATAAACTTTCCGGAGAAGACACCAATGCAGAAAAATGTAACGCATTACTGTCTTCTCCGGAAAATTTGTTAAAATTATTATTTTAATTATAACGCGGTTGTATATAATTGGTGACGTCAGAATCTACCATACGGCCTTAAGGTAGTTTTCATCCACGAAAATTAGACCTCAGGCAAAAATAGATAATTTTGCTTTCAAGAATAGCAATATTATTATTGAAGGGCTATTTTGAAAGAGAAAAGATTATTTTTCAAGAAAAAAAAAATTGAAACACAGAAAAATAATTTTATTTTTGACCCAACTTTTTTTCTTATCGCTTCTTACCAAATTTTAAAAAATTATGTGATTATAAACAAATTACTGAATTTGATAATAATTTATTCATTTTCGAAAATTGGAAATGGTTAAGTTGTAGGGAATCTTTTTCTTGAAAAAGTGATTTGTAATTTATTAAAATCGCATAATTTTTTAAAATTTGGTAAGAAGCGGTATGAAAAAAAGATGGGGCAAAAATAAAATGTATTAATAAAATTATTCTTCTGTATTTCAAAATTTTTTCATAAAAATTAATCTTTTCTCTTCCAAAATAGCCCTTCAATAATAATATTGCTATTCTTGAAAGGAAAATTATCTATTTTTGCCTGAGGCCTAATTTTCGTGGATCAACTACCTTAATTGCATTTCGATTGAAGTTGAGAAAAAGGCCAAAATTTTTTTTTTATCAAAAAACGTCAATTTTTGTAAAGTAGCTCACGTTCCGAAATATTTCCCACGAATGAGCGATACAATTTTTAATTCAGTTGGTATTTTCGTTCTTTGCATTGCTGTAATAAAAAAACTAATGCGTTTTTTTTCAAAATTTCAAACGCAGTTAAATGCAGAATTTCTTCAAGATTCTAATGATATAAAAACTCATTTTCGTCAAAAATCTCAGTTAAGGTAGTTTTCATCCACAAAAATTAGACCTCAGGCAAAAATAGATAATTTTGCTTTCAAGAATAGCAATATTATTATTGAAGGGCTATTTCGAAGAGAAAAGATTAATTTCCATGAAACAAATTTCAAATACAGAAAAATAATGTTATTAATAAATTTTATTTTTGCCCCAACTTTTTTTCTTATCGCTTCTTACGAAATTTTATAACATTATGCGATTTTAATAAATTCCAAATCACTTTTCCAAGAAAAAGATCCCCTGCAACTTAACCATTTCTAATTTTCGAAAATGAATAAAAACTAATGCGTTTTTTTTCAAAATTTCAAACGCAGTTAAATGCAGAATTTCTTCAAGATTCTAATGATATAAAAACTCATTTTCGTCAAAAATCTCAGTTAAGGTAGTTTTCATCCACAAAAATTAGACCTCAGGCAAAAATAGATAATTTTGCTTTCAAGAATAGCAATATTATTATTGAAGGGCTATTTCGAAGAGAAAAGATTAATTTCCATGAAACAAATTTCAAATACAGAAAAATAATGTTATTAATAAATTTTATTTTTGCCCCAACTTTTTTTCTTATCGCTTCTTACGAAATTTTATAACATTATGCGATTTTAATAAATTCCAAATCACTTTTCCAAGAAAAAGATCCCCTGCAACTTAACCATTTCTAATTTTCGAAAATGAATAAAAACTAATGCGTTTTTTTTCAAAATTTCAAACGCAGTTAAATGCAGAATTTCTTCAAGATTCTAATGATATAAAAACTCATTTTCGTCAAAAATCTCAGTTAAGGTAGTTTTCATCCACAAAAATTAGACCTCAGGCAAAAATAGATAATTTTGCTTTCAAGAATAGCAATATTATTATTGAAGGGCTATTTCGAAGAGAAAAGATTAATTTCCATGAAACAAATTTCAAATACAGAAAAATAATGTTATTAATAAATTTTATTTTTGCCCCAACTTTTTTTCTTATCGCTTCTTACGAAATTTTATAACATTATGCGATTTTAATAAATTCCAAATCACTTTTCCAAGAAAAAGATCCCCTGCAACTTAACCATTTCTAATTTTCGAAAATGAATAAAAACTAATGCGTTTTTTTCAAAATTTCAAGCGCAGTTAAATGCAGAATTTCTTCAAGATTCTAATGATATAAAAACTCATTTTCGTCAAAAATCTCAGTTAAGGTAGTTTTCATCCACAAAAATTAGACCTCAGGCAAAAATAGATAATTTTGCTTTCAAGAATAGCAATATTATTATTGAAGGGCTATTTCGAAGAGAAAAGATTAATTTTTATGAAAAAAATTTGAAATACAGAAGAATAATTTTATTAATAAATTTTATTTTTAAATTTTATAACATTATGCGATTTTAATAAATTCCAAATCACTTTTCCAAGAAAAAGATCCCCTGCAACTTAACCATTTCTAATTTTCGAAAATGAATAAATTATTATCAAATTCAGCAATTTGTTTATAAAAATTTCGTTTTGGTAAATGTTTTTTCAATGGTTTCAGCCATTAAAGAATTTATTTTTAAAAATCAGAAACAGTGAAGTTGTAGGGGATCTTTTTCATGTAAAGGCGATTTGTAATTTATTAAAATCGCATAATTTTTTAAAATTTGGTAAGAAGCGATAAGAAAAAAAGTTGGGTCAAAAATAAAATTTATTAATAAAATTATTTTTCTGTGTTTCAAATTTGTTTCTTGTAAAATAATCTTTTCTCTTTCAAAATAGCCCTTCAATAATAATATTGCTATCCTTGAAAGGAAAATGATCTATTTTTGCCTGAGGTCTAATTTTCGTGAATGAAAACTACCTTAAGGGTTCTTTTACTTCGGACGGCAGAGATGATGCCCTGTAAAATTTCATAATCAATAAAAATAGCAGAATAAAAATAAATAAATATCTCGATCCATCTGTTCGATCTCTGTGGAGAAAAAGTGTTCAAATTTAATATTTTTGCCTGAAATAAGAACGAAAGTCTAGGAGTACTTCTGGCCGGAAATAGGTTTTTCAACAAGATCACAATCGCTGCTTCGTGTAGCGAATCCAGGCAATGGATCGGATTATAAGCCTTGATGTAATTGGACGCAATTAGATATCGATCTTCTAGCTGACTGGTCGAGTAACAATATATAGGAGACGTAATTTCTCCGCGCCTCTGATCGTTGATGTTGCCTGCGGTACAATGTGTAGTCCCGACTCGTGTCCTGTACAAGACTAATCACTGGATGACTCAATTAAAGATGAATGTCTAACGGAACTCATGTTAAGCGCCCTCTGATCGTTATTGATATGCAAAAATACAAAGACGTGATATTTCGAGCAATATGATTATTCAAATAGCGCTGATCGTTATTCGTGTGGGTTTTAGTAGTTACCACTCAGATTTTACAAGAGCACTTGTGTGAGTGAATCAAATATACGAATACATTAGACACAACTTACTTCGCAGATCATATCTCCCATCAAGCCAAGTAACATGACGATGATTAGCGGTATTAAGACTCTAACCAAATCGGTGAGACGTGACCATTAAGTCCCTTTTATTTACATAAACTTCTTTGTTTTCATCTTATATACCTTTTAACACAGTGGCAAAACCAATATCTCATTTCAGCAAAATTATTCTTTTATGCCTAAACTATAATGTCTAAATAAAAAAAAAATAAATACATTTTTTTAATATAGAGAAGAATCAGTAAATATATACATAAAAATTGAAAGATGATGCTAGACATGATTAAAAAAAGTTTACATATCGTACGTAATGTATCTTTGTCTTGTTATTATATGATTTGAAATTTTCCGACATTTGTCTTTTTGACATAAAGGTATCTTGTAATTTAAAAAACTGGAATTATATTGATCCTTAATAACAATATTTACAATGTTGGCTCATCGGCTTTAGGGTTCATAAATGAAAAAAACAGTAGTTTTAATCAAAAGTTTTGACTCTGCTTGGAGTCCTCATCAGTGATCTTTATTTCTAAAATATAAAAACAATAAATAAAATATTGCACATGAGTCCTATTTTTGAGTAGAACTTTGGTATTGTGAAAAAAAACATGAGAAAATTTACATGAAATTATACAGAAATTTGTTATTGAGAACACATGAAAATTTTTAAGGATTAATATTGAATACTAGCACATAAACTTTAAAAACACCTGAGCTACATCGAGAAAATAGTTTCTTTGAATCAAAGGAACATTTCTTTGACATACGGTGAAAGAAAAAATTTTTTTGAATTGAAGAAAGTTTTGTTGATTCAAACAAATTTTCTTTAATCTAAACAAATCTATTTCTTTGGATTAAAGAAAAATTTTTGAATCAACGAAACTTTCTTCAATTCAAAGAAATTTTTTCTTTGACCGTATATCAAAGAAATGTTTCTTTGATTCAAAGAAACTGTTTTCTGGGTGTAAGAAAACTAGACCACGTTTATGTATAAGTGTAACTGAAAATGTAGATGCGAGTACATAAATATCAAAAATCAGGTGGGGGAATATAGAAAACATAAAACATATTAAAATGGTAGTATTAACTAACGCGAGAAAAAATTATAACTTAATGTAAATTTTCTCATATTTTTTTTCACAACACCAAAGTTGTACTCAAAAATAGGACTCATATATGCAATATTTACTAGTTACTTTTTTTCATATTTTAGAGATAAAGATCACTGATGAGGACTCCAATCAGAGTCAAAACGTTTGATTAAAACTACTGTTTTTTCATTTATGGACCCTAAAGCCAATCAACCAACATTGCAAATAAAATCTTATAATGTTTAAGTGAGGAGATATAACTTATTGAAACAAACCTCAACCGCAATTGCTTATTTTAGAAATAGTTGCACAAACCTTAACTCTCTAAGAACTTGCACAACTTTAAATTGTGGTTAAATTAATAAATATTAAAACTCTGAAATTAGCCTAAGACGTGCAAACGAATTAATTTTTGTTTTGAGAATTTATTCATGAACATATTTTTAATACAATAGAATAAATTTGAAAAATATTTAGTATGTACATATATCAATATATAAAGAATGTTATTTCAAAAACTACGGTATGTTCACTGTTTAAAATTTTATATTGTAGTCGATAACGTCTGATGCAAAAGGTGATTTGATTTTCATGGTGCTAATTAGTAATGTTAGGGTGGAACAGAAAAATTTTCTATTTACAATGGTAAAATGCGTTTTCCATCGAGTATACTCTGTGGACAAGTCTAATCATCCTAAAGTTCCACTTGCAGAAGTGCCAATTATGGAAATGAATTCTTGTCGTAAAGTATATTCAGTGTAACAGAACGAGGCTTATAAACGCCATGGATTTAGATTCAGGAGAAAGAATGATGTTTATGGTATTTGGATAGTTTTAGGCGGAGTTAAGTGTTTCTGGTTTACATTATAAGGGTTGGTTAAAGAAATCGAACTTTCCATTTTTGAAATCAGCACACAACACTTGAAGAGAGACGAAACTTCCTGTTCGCATATCTCCGCGGAATTATTGACTCACACGTCCAACAAATGGCAGTAATGTATTTGCTGCTGGTTGAAGAAACGCGAAATCCTCTATTTCTGGTCTGCAGATCGATCGTCCAACGGATTTACAAGTCGATAATTTCGTGGCTCGTGTACTCTTCTGGGAAAACCACTGAGACCGCTTTCTCTTCTCTCCGTTTATAAGATTGGTTCAAGGTTCTCTTTTTCCAAGCGGCGAATGCTGCTGCAACATAAAGAACACGGAAACGTGACTACAGTGTGAGGCGTGAGCAGTACCTGTTTCGAAAGAAAATAAAAAATAGTCACGTTATGAGCTCTGCGCTGTCATTAATTCTAGTGGTATTACTTGAACATCTGATGGTATTGGAAAACCAAGAGAAGAGAAACTCAACACATCGCATACACAAATGCGATAAATAAATAATACGTACACTGTAAAAAATATCGGTAAATATTCCTACTATGTACTAGGAAATTTTTCCTGAATCCTTAGGAAGTATAGATTTTCCTACAGAAAGTGGAAATATTTCATAGATTTGAAGAAAATTGACCGAATTTCCAGACTTATTTTCGAACTATTAGAAAATATATTAAAAAGGTGAGAACATTTCACGAATCTCCTAAGTTATAGGAAATTATTCCACAAAAACGGAAATTTGTTCACTTTTTACATTCTCATCATGGATGAGAAGGTATTGGTTTTATGTGAAAAATGACTTTCGAAATTTTCATCAAATCTTTACGTTTTGAGACCCCCTGAGTCAGAAAAAATGGTTTTTACGAAAGTGTCTGTCTGTCTGTCTGTCTGTAGGTCGTGTGCGGCATAACTCTCGATAGAATTATCAGATTGAATTGAGCTTTGGTACACTTTATCGGAGCCGAAAAAGTAAGAACAAGTTGGTTAACCAGCCACATCCAATCAAAATTGAGGGATGGAGCACTACTTTTGTGTTTTTGAAAATAATTTTTTGAAAAAATCAAAAATTCCAATCCTGGTTTTTGATAGTGCTCATAAATCTCTACAAATTATCCTGATAACATTTTTTTATTAAATCAAAATTAGAAATGTTACAGCATATTCAAATTCGAAAAAAGTCAATATCAAAATTCCATTTTCCAGTTAAATTATACGAGATACGAAAAAACGTTATGATACAATATTATTGAATACATAAAGACCTACAAATTTGAATTATAACATTTTTTCATAAGATGCATATTTTTCTTTTTAATTAAAAAAAAACTATTGAAAATCCAAAATTCAATTTTTTAACAATAATATGTAAAATAAGAAAAAAACGTAAGAATACAAAGTTGTTCGTTTCAAAAAGATCTACAAATTTTGTCTGACACAGTTTCTGATAAAAGATATATTTTTCGTTTCAATTCCAAAAAATACGATAAAAATGAAAAAATTCCATTTTATAGACAAAATATGTGAGATACAAAAAAAACATTTAGATGGAAAATTGTTTGCCTAAATGAGGTCTACAAATTATGATAAAGAAATTTCGGGACAGGATGTATATTTTATGTTTTGATTTTTAATATTAAAAAAATTCGATTTTTTTCACCAAAATATGTGAGATACGAAATAAGCGTTGTTCTGCAAAATCGTTTCCTTAAATAAAGTCTACGATTGTTTTTCCTTTTTAGATATGTGGAAGAAAGTAAATTCTTTTAATCATGTAATTTATTAAAAAGTTATACTGAAATGTATACAGAAAATCGAGCGCGAAGCGCGAGTGTCATGATGAGAATGTGTTCCTTAAGGCCGATAGAGCCTTAAGTAAACTGAATTTCCTGTTTCACTTAAATTCAAAAAGAAATTCAGTGACTTTGAGAAAATGTGTAATTCACATCATCTGTAATATTATTATAAAATTGGTTTGAGCTTCAGTATCAAAATATAAGAAATAAACTTAAATGTATGCGAAGAGCACAAGACCGAGCGCGAAGCGCGAGGTCCAGAAAGAACGGAGCGCGAAGCGCGACGATCGAATCGCGCGCCCTAGGCGCGCTCAAACTTGCGAGCGAAGCGAGCTGCGCGCGATGAGAATGTGCCAGCGAAGCGGGAATATTTTTTTGGATCTTTTTCCACTTGAATTATGAAATACATCCATTTTTCCTAATAAACTGGATATTTCTCTGACCAAACAGAAGAAACTATTTCCAGTTCTATGTCGGAAATACTTCCGACTATATATCTTTGGAAAAATTTACGACCCATTTGTATTTTAAGCTGTCCGCACGGAGAAAAATGGATGTTCAAATATGGGACAGCCATCTTATATGTTCAATTGTAGTATCTACACTGAGAAAACTGGAGTGTCAAACTTTAAGTGTCAAAATGTAGATAGTCAGTTTGAACTTCTAGATAGTACAACACTTTCTCCGAAATTTTTTCTCTTTGGTCAGGGAGACACTCATTTGATATTCTGCTTAACTGTTACCAGAGGGTTAGAATCACTATAAAGAGTGACGATTGGTGAAATACGCGCCAAAATTGTAAAGTCACGTGGGTTCGCCTATTTTTCCTCCAATATCACCAGCGTGGACTCTAACCTCATTGCCGGTTTCGCGTCCTTTACGTGTTAAAGTGTCACGAGGGTTATTTTTGCCAACTAATTGTTGAGTACCTATTTCACTTGCTATAATAACATAATAATTGTGAAAGCTTAAATGTAATAGTTTTGAGGTTAGCCATAGAGGTAGATTATAGTCTGTTTTTCCCTCTTCGATAATCTATTTTTCTCTCTGCGATGATCAACTCTTCCCTCTAAAGTATTCAAGTTGACCATCTTATTTTCACAATTCACAGGTAATAAGTTACACTATCTAGAAGGCTGTCCTATAGTTTAACCTCAAATATAGTCTGCTTCACCCTCCAAATGTTTAGGTTGACACTCTAGTTTTCTTAGTGTAGATGTTTAACTGTAATATCCAAGATATTAATCTCTGCATATTTTGACATCTTAGATATTACATCTGAATATCTAGATATTACAACTAAACATATAAGATGGCTGTCCCATAGATAAACATCTAGATATTAATTCTAAACATCCATTTTTCTCTGTGCGATTATTTTCGGAAAAATTTCCGAAATATTTTTTATTTTATTTTATTTTATAAAAAATAACTATTTGAGTAATAATTTTATGAAACAAACCCATGTCGAATTGGTTACTTTTTATTGAAAGAATGAGACCACACGGAGAGAAATAGATATTCAGGATCAATATCTACATATACAACTATGTGAGAAGCATCTCATATATTCAATTGAAATGTCTGAATATTCAGCTTTAATAACAGAAATATTCATAATAACCTATTTCAATATTTCAGATATAAATATAAATATGATATAATATAAATATGTAAGATTCTTGTCACATAAACTGTAAAAAATATCGGTAAATTTTCCTACTATGTATTAAGAAATTTTTCCTAAATCCGTAGAAAGCATAGATTTTCCTACAGAAAGTGGAAATATTTCATAGTTTTGAGAAAAATTGACCGAATTTCCAGACTTATTTTCGAACTATTAGAAAATATATTAAAAAGGTGAGAACATTTCACGAATCTCCTAAGTTATAGGAAATTATTCCACAAAAACGGAAATTTGTTCACTTTTTTTGGATCTTTTTCCACTTAAATTATGAAATACATCAATTTTTCCTAATAAACTGGATATTTCTCCGACCAAACAATAGGAACTACTTCCAGTTCTATGTCGGAAATATTTCCGACTATATCTTTGGAAAAATTTACAACCCATTTGTATTTTAAGCTGTCCGACTATTTTCGGAAAAATTTCTGAAAAATGTTTAAAGTGTAGTTTAATATCCATTTTTTTCCGTGCAAAGTTTCTATTATGTATGTTTGAAGAAATATTTACTCAAAGGCAAAAACATAGTACAGGTTACGATAGAGATTGTTATTCCTATTCCAAGAATGAATTATTGTACGTGTTATCATCTGTATTGAAGTAAATGCAATAGAGATAGTAACCCACACGCAAATATTACAAAGTCTACCATCTGTATAGTCCTCACTACAATACAGGCGGTCCCTCGCACAATAATTTTTTCTTGGAATAGGAATAACAATCCTAATAGTAACTGGTACTATATTTTTCTCTCGTTTAGGGGTTGCAAAATGTAAATTTCCCAAAAAATTATCAATTTTCAGTAGATACACTGTAAAAAATTTTTCGGAAATTTTTCCGAAAATAGTCGGACAGCTTAAAATACAAATGGGTCGTAAATTTTCCCAAAGATATATAGTCGGAAATATTTCCGACATAGAACTAAAAATAGTTTCTACTGTTTGGTTCGAGAAATATCCAGTTTATCAAGAAAGAAGGTATATTTCATAATTTAAGTGGAAAAAGACCCAAAATAAGTGAACAAATTTCCGTTTTTGTGGAATAATTTCCGCATTTCATGGGAAAAATTTCCTATAACTTAGGAGATTTGTGAAATGTTCTCACCTTTTTAATATATTTTCTAATGGCTCGAAAATAAGTCTCGAAATTCGTTCAATTTTCCTCAAATATATGAAATATTTCCATTTTCTAGAGGAAAATCTATGCTTCCTATGGATTTAGGAAAAATTTCTTAATACATAGTAGGAAAATTTACCGATATTTTTTACAGTGTACTGTTCATTGGTTTTATTTAGTTATTACAAATAAGAAATTTTCACCGGTATAATGGTAATTGCAGTAAGGTTATTCAAAAATGAATAACTCAATTGCGTTTTCCGTATGAAATAGATGTAAAGAAAGTAGAAAAGAAAGGTCTCTCAGGTATGAAAATTCCAGCTTTGCTATTAATTTTTCTATAACCTCACATACTATAACAGCAATTACTGCCGTCACATGGTCCAGTTGATTCATGGACTTCAAAAAATTAATTTTCCAATACTAAGTATCTTCATAAAAATTGCAAATTGTTATTAATTACCAATAAAAAAGAGCGTTAAAAAGACATTGAAAATATGTTATAAACACACGCGTGAGAAACCTTATTATCTTTTTAGTTTTTTTCTCGCTAAGTCTGTTCTGACTATAAAAGTCCATTAACTCGATTTTCTTAACAGCGTGAAAATGATTAATAGCCCATTAAGATGAAACTATAGAGTCGGACCCTACTTAGTTTCCACTATAATCACAAACACCTTTTTATGTTCATACTTATTTGAGGATTTGTAATAATGTCCTACAATTAATTATATCTCTCCTGAATAACAATGTTCCCTTTCCCAAAAAAATAATGATTTCTCTTTTCCTGAAGAGGAGTAATATTACTTGGTAGATATAAGTATAAGGGTTGCTTTCTTGAGCCACCTAATACACATGGGGAGGAAAAGGAAGGGTGGTATCTTGCACCCATCGAAGAAATAGAAGGTAAAGACGAATGAAACAAAAAGCAACAAAAAAAAAATAGCAAAAAGGGAGAGAAAAAGGAGAAGAAAAGGTATGTAGGTAGATGAGGTCGATCGAAGAGAAGGAAGGAGCCCCACCTCTGGTAGAGCAAGGCCGTACCGGGACAGGCCCGTCGAATGTTAACGAGGCGCGGGGAGCAAGCATAACCTCGCCTAACCTAACCTAACCTCCACTCTCTGGAGCCACGAGGCCGGCGATCCCGTGTATGATTTCCAGCGAGAATCCCATTGGTTGGTACGCTCACCGGTGGTTACCGCCTTCGCTCGTAAACAAAACGAACCGTGAGAGAGTTCAAAATTAATAATTGCTTACGTTTACAGCTCTCTGTAAGCGAACACCATACGCTGATTTTTTCAAAATATTTATTGGGATGTAAAGCTTTCTGTTAACATGAATCTTGAAAGATTTCAAAAAAATACTTAATGTGCAGTGGTATTAAAGCAACATCATCATTTTTTTATATATTCTCGTGTAAAGTTCTTACGATACCAAAAGTGATTAACACGTTGAATGCCAAGGGGGTCACCGGTGACCGGCACTCAACTTGGCAGTGACGCCATGGAGGCCACCAGTGACCGGCATCGCATAATAGAAAATTAATCGTGGCGCCACGGACAATCCCTGTAAAATTGGTGTGGCATTCAACGTGTTAAGAAAAAAATGGGGGTTGAATTGATTTTTATACAAATGGAATTTCGAGGAAATTTGAATAAATTATTGGTCTTAAAAGTATTAGAAGCACGTGACCGCCATTATGTCGCTTTTGTATACAAACTAATATTCAGGTTTAAAATAGTAAGAAACTACACTGTTAAAAATGTTATTAATTTTAGACTTTAATATACAAGTGGAAAATTAAAATTAATAGATTTGTATATGATGAAAAATTAATTTTTAATCAAAATATATTAAAATTAACAAAGATTATCAAAATATATACACATGTGTATTAAAATTCAAATAAAAGTGTATTTTTAAAGACAGTGAATTTGCTGAGAAAATTAAATGCTTTCAGAAAATATATTATAGGAAAAAGAAAACAAGGAATAAAAATGCCACCTTCAACCAAGGTTTTTTATTAAAGAAAGAGAAATCCTTCCTGTTTACATAGAAGATTTTAATAAATATCACTGATGAGGGCTCCAATCTGAGCCAAAATATCTGATCAAATAGACACCTTCGTTTATGGATCCTAAAGCCAATGCAAACTAACCAAGCATTACTAATTAAATCAAGGGTCAATATTATTTACACTGAAAAAATGTTCGGTCGAGAGAACTGTAACTATAAACTATAAGTTGCAGTTAAAAATAAATAAATAAATGAATATCTGGACGAAATATTAAAATTTAACCAATATTGAAAATGCAATTAAATTACATTTTAAAACAAACAAAACCTCAAAAGCAGTATCTCATTGTGTTATCGAATGCTTATGACCATGTGTAAAAAATGTATATCATAACGCAATATGAGATTTATTTTGAATTACAAGTTTTTTTTTTGTTTTGGTACTGGCGCAGTACTGGTTTGACCCCTGATGATAACTCGGCTGGGAGTTGGCAGTCAGTACTGGGCTGGTACTTGAAAGCAGTACTGGTCCAGTACTATCAGCCGGTACTGGTAATAGTAATCAGTACTGCGCCCGTAGTAAACCAGTAGAGTACCAACTGTCAATGATACGCCCACTTCAGAGTTTCACCAGCACTGCCAAAGAATACCGCGCCAGTACGGCGCTAGTAGTAAGCCAGTACTATACCAATGTCTGGTACAGTATTGACAGGCAGTACTGGCATTACTCCTCGGTTACAACTGGCTCAGTACTGCGCCAGTTGTAAATACTGTCTGGTCTCCGAATTTTCCACCTGGGACGATGCAAGTCCGAAATTATCAAAAGTGTTTTGTACAAAATCATCCGCCATTGTTAGTTTCCACGATTGTTAGTTAAAAACAACCTCAACGACAGTTGTCGTAACTGCGTAACTTTGAATTGGGGCAAATGTATTTTATAGTAGCGAGGATTAGTTGGCGCCAAAACGAACTGTAAAATACAGTTGGAGGTACGGAACTGCAAATGCCGTTACAGTAACTATTAAATAGTTGGACCAACTGAAAAATACAGTACATATAACTGTAAACAAAACAACTTTGTAAATATAGTTGCCACAACTACAGCCGATTTTTTTCAGTGTATCATTTTAATCATTAATATACATTACTGAAAAAAACTTCCATTATATGCAATGGAAGTTTAATACAGAAATTTCTAACAATGTTGCAACAAATATAATTCCCCTTAATCGAATGATTTCTTCCAAGAAGTTGCAAAGAATCAGAGCAACACTTAAATTTCTCGCCTTTCTTAATACAATCGACATAGGATTTCGGTGAAAAATTGTTTACGAAGAAATCATAAATTTTTAGCAAATAATATTTTCCTAGATTTAATAGAAAGTATCTTATATTGGAAATTCAAATGGTAATTTCATCGAGAGATCACCCTGCGCTTTTAATGTATTCTATTTTATCTTCTATTTTCATAATTGTGATTGTCATCCTTATCTAATAGTAATTAGGCACTTTCTCGTGCAAATGAGAAAAAATAAAATTGAGTAAAATAATTACACTTTCTATCTTCCTCGGCGTACCCTATACCGCTATCCTCAAGACCAATAATGTCTTAAAGTTCTTAAGCAATTAAGTAACGCTTTAATTTCACCGTAACCTCGTAGAAGTCAATTGGTTGAGAAATAACAAAAGCGTCACGACACTCATCTTCTTGCTGGGCATTCGATATCTTATAGTCAGCTGGCCGACAGCAAAGCTTGCTGCAATTTTCTTTCCAACAGATTCGCGAATCTGCGTCGCGAACGTGAACTATCTTGTCGATCAGTTTATCATATACATATATAGTGGCGGCATACGGCACCGGAGACTCTAAGATCAGAAGGGAAGAGGGTAACTACCTCCCCCGCTCATCTAATAATTGATGTTATTATAGGTTCGTTACATGGGTTTATTATCATTTTTTGTTCCTGACATGCTTATATTGTGTACGAATAATGTACCAAGACTTGCATCTGTCTTCTTCTATTTCATAGCTCATCCTATTGCAAAGAGAATGACGCCGACTTAGATGGAAGGGAGAAAAACTTGAACTGCATTAACCCCTAATTGAACTTGAAGCGCGAACAACCAAGTAAGAAGGGACTGAATTGCGTAAATAGCTCCAACATTGAATTATCTTGGCGCCGTCATTTCAAACCTCCGATAATTTTTGTCCAGGGATTTATTTACACTGTAAAAAAATTATCGGAAATATTTACGAAAATACCGAGGTGGAAATTTACTACTGGCGCGGTACCATGACAGTACCGCCGAAGGATTTCCGGTACTGGCGCAGTACTGGCTAGACCCCTAATGATAACTCGGCTGGGAGTTGGCGATCAGTACTGGTCCAGTACTATCAGCCGGTACTGGTAATAGTAATGAGTACTGCGCCCATAGTAAACCAGTAGAGTTCCAACTGTCAATGATACCCCTACTTCAGAGTTTCACCAGTACTGCCAAAGAATACAACACCACTACGGCGCCAGTAGTAAGCCAGTACTATACCAATATTTGGCACAGTATTTACAGACAGTATTGGCAGTACTCCTCGGTTAAAACTGGCACAGTACTGCGCCAGTTGTAAATACTGTCTGGCCTCTGAATTTTCCACCTGGGTAGTCGGACAACTTAAAATACAAATGGGTCGTAAATTTTTCCAAAGATATAGTCAGAAATATTTCTGACATAGAACTTAAAATAGTTCCTACTGTTTGGTCGGAAATATATCCAGTTTATTAGAAAAAATTGATATATTTCCACTTTCTGTAGGAAAATCTATGCTACCTAAAGAGTTAGGAAAAATTTCCTAATAAAGGAATTTCCAATAGGGACATAACAATTTTATCTATGAATAAAACACAGAAATATTTAAGATATTGAGTTCAAATTTATTGTGGGTGTAGTGCATATGACCATATCGGGCATATGACCACCACGAGCCCGTTTACAGCGGTCGATTCTTTGGACCCAATTTTCCACCACTCTGACACACATTGCGACCGGAACGTTGACAATTTCGCGTTGGATGTTGTCTTTGAGTTCGTCTAAAGTTGCTGGCTTGTTGGCATAGACCAGTGAATTGATATGGCCCCATAAAAAGAAATCCAATGGCGTTAGATCGCATGAACGAGGCGGCCATTTGACCGGACCATTTCTCGAGATAACACGTTCACCGTATATGCCTTTCAATAAATCGATTGTTCGGCGTTTCAAATGATCAAGTGGCTTTAGTTCTTGAGTGAATTTAATCTTGAAAGCATGTAGGCCAAGATCTTTTCGCATAATACGCCACAGTGTCGTTTGAGCGATGCCCAATTCTTGAGAACGACGTGGAATCGACTGATTTGGCTCATTTTGAATCGATGCACTTACGGCTGCGATTATTTCATCGCTTCAAGCAATATGACGTCTTTTTGGCACCGGAACGTCCAATAGTGTAAATTTGGTCTCGAATTTATCCACTATAGCACGCACAGCCTATCGGGTGGGACGATTATTACGGCCGAAAATTGAAGTAAGCGCTCTTAAAGTTGCGACCACCGACTCACAATTTCGGTAGTAATTTTTAATAATTTCCAAACGTTGCTGGTTCGTGAACTTTACCATGATGAAGATGTTGACTTTAACTAACGTTTTGACATTGACAGTTCATTAAAAAAGTTTAAGGGTGCGTTCATATAAAGATACGAAATTGTTATGTCCTTATTGGAAAACCCTTTACATAGAAGAGAAATTTACCGATATTTTTTACAGTATACGCTTGATTTATCGCGGGTTTTGTACTTTTTTAGAATAGTTTTATTAATATACACGCTATGACATAAATGATTATTATATCACATGGTTTTTAGCGACATTGTGTCATTTACTCATAATTGGTGCGAACAAATTTGGAAGTTCGATTCCAGACAAGCTTTACACTGAAAAATTTACTGGGGAATTATACCTGTAATTTTTGGGACGTAAATCTACAAATTTCCCTAAATGTTCTTTAGAATTTGATAGGAAAATTCACATAACATTCTTCTGGAGTATTTTTGCAAACATTTTGGATTTTTCACAAGTTTTGCTGGAGGGAATTCCCTAATGTCACAAAAATTTAGAGGTTATTCCCAAACATTTCCAATAAGTTACCAAAAATTTTAGAAATATTATCAAAAGCCTGGAAAACTGTACTGGGTCAAAGACATATTGCAAAGGTAATGCATTTTTGAAATTACTAATTTTTTTAAACCTTGAAACTCTATTGAAATTTCAAAATAAGTTGAAAAATGTTTTCTTCACGCTTTAGTAATTTCTATGCGTAAATTAGGTGTAGAAAATCTTGAATTTGAAGCTGACTTATTTTTTATTAAAGGCTGCAAGTTTTTCATCGAAAGATACACATTCAGAATAATAATGAACATGTTCATAATCAAAGAAAATTTGAATCACTGAAAGTTAAAATTTCTATCAGCAGTCGAATGAGCAAAATTCAACTACACTGTCAAACATTTTTCGGAAATATTTCCGAAAATAATGTGCCCTAACTTTTCTAAATCTTTCCTAGTTATTGTCGTATATATTTGATAGATATATTGGAAAATTTTGAGAACCACTAAAATATATTTCCTAACATTTTAAAAATAATTCAACATTATCAGCAAATTTGACAGAATTCTAGGAAAAATGGTCGATTTTATCGTGAAAATATTTTACCTCCCTTCTTACGAGATATTTCCCATTATAGTCGGAAATATCTTAATTATTTTAATAAACTTTTATATAGAAGTGGTAATTTTAAATGAATAGATTTGTATATTATGAAAAATTAATATACTTTCATATTAAATTTTATAACTTTTTAATCAAAATATATTAAAATTAACAAACATTATTAAAATACATACAAATGTGTATTGAAATTCAAATAAATGTTTGTATTTTTTAAGATGAAAGTATTTTAAATTTAATATACATTACTGAAAAAAACTTCCATTACATACAGAAATTTCTAACAGTGTACAGAGTGGGCAAAATTTCGCAAATTTTTTACAGTGTTTCAAAGTAAAGCAAATATTTAATTGCATCAAAATATTATTATGTTATTACTTGTCACATTCAACACTTGATTTTAATAAAATTTAACTGATTTATACAATTTCCATCTTTTGTGCTGCAAAAGAAGTGACGTGTCAAGGCAGTAGGTAAAGTAAATACGAGTCGGGCATTCTACTGAGCTCAAGTCATAGAAAACTCTTTAAGGTTTTTGACCTTTTCTTCACTATCTTATTCCCTAAAAAATACATTTGATCATTAAATAGGATTTGAAACTGAGTATTTCGTTATAAACTAAGTCTCTAAACATAAAACATCAAATAAATAATAAGAATTATTATTGCCATGTACACTGAGTAAAATGCAAAAATAAAGAAATCGAGATCGATTTTTGAGATTTCTGTAAAAAAATTTTACGTCTGGTTTCTTCGAACTGATCCTCCAATAAACAGAAGAGAGTGTAATCGTTGCCAATTTGCGTCACACTCTTCTATTTATGGGAAAATCAGTTGAAAAGAATCAAACGTAAAATTTTCTTACAGGAATTTCAGTAATCAACCCCAGTTTCCTGATCTCCGTTTTTCTTCATCTATAATTTGAAGTGCACTTATAAACTCTTCAGAAAAATGGAATAACCTATCATTTTCTTTGGGTCACCAATGCAAAAACAAACCCTAAATTATTCTATATTTTACAATTTTAAATGTAATAAAAATACCAATATTGATTAACATTAACTAAAATATAATTTCAATAATACTCACGATTGTTTTATTTATTTCCGACTTGAAACTATATATATTTTTTAAAAGGATTGTTTTAATTAATCTGTAAATAACTGCGCAGTAAAACATGATTTCATCACTTTTAAGTTTTCTGAAATATGCATAAACATAGGAATAATCATTGTCATTATTATTTTACTTTTGCAGGAGAAGTTTCTTACAAGAAGTTCTTTTAGCCGCCATTTTGTAATGCGGCCGAAGAAATAATATCCAGCGCGTAGGCGCTTCATTTTACGATTCGCCTGTGCCCTCGCCTCTTTTATCGGGCGGCCTGCACGACGGAATGGACCGTTTCGTTGCTCTAATCATTGTTATTACGTTGGTCGCCCTGTTCGCACACGCGCGTTCCTCTTCTTCAACCCTCAGCCCCATTAGACTGTTCGCGGCCCTGTCGCATCCCTATGCCCTGCGTGCTTTATCTTTCTTCCCCCCATCATATCAGCCGCTTGATAGATTTTGTTCGGCCAATTATATTTTTTCCTTAGCCGTATAAAAATAAAATTATTATTTTTTCATCAATCGCTTCCCAACTGCCGCTTCCTTGAATATTGTCTATTAAAGAGCGGTAACTTCTCTAAAAATACTAAGATAATTTGGTATAACAACGACTTAAAAAGCATAATGACAATAATCATTGTGTCAAGATTGGCAGTAATTGGCAGAATTTCAATGCACCTTTTGCAGTTTACATTATTTGATTTCATTTGATTTATCTATCTATGTATAAAGCTTTTATCACGTGGAATATCTAAAATATACATACACATTTACTGAAAAACTAGATAGAAAAATATTTTTAAAGAAAAAACTGAGGAAATAGTTATTTTAACTAATTTTTTTTTCGATTATCTATCCAATTTTTCCTTAAGATTTTTGCAGAACTTTAACGCAGATTGACAATGATTAATGAATTCCAGTAATCGTTGCCAAGCGACATTACATTAACGTTTGTTTATTGGGGAATTAGTTCACGGAGGAAAATGGAGATCAGAAGAATATTAATGATTACTAAAAACTGAACGTATAATTTTGTTTACAGAAATTCCAGTAATCAATCCCGATTTCATTATTTCCATTTTTCTCCGTGTGGTTTTTTATTTGGGAAACTACAAGTTTTGTATTCCATTAATCATTTTTTTCAAATAAGAAATTCTATAGAGATATCTATTTATGTACATCCAATTTTGTGGCATTGGTGGCCACCACAGTTTTGATATATTTTCGAAAAAACATTGTCTTTACTTTCTATTCAACTTAATATCTCTTTAAAGAGGTAATACAGAAATTCCATGCAAAATAATACTTATTAAAATGTAAAAATGTATATAAACGTTTTTGAAGCGTTGGTAAACGTATTTATTCATACCAGAAATATATTTGAGAACTAAATCCCTTTTTTGGGTAAATCGCTTTCATTTTATAAACAAATTTGGACATAAGCTTCTTCGAACAGTCTATAGAAAATAATTTGTTATATTTAATCAAAACTGTTGTTTCGAATATTTTGTCACTTGAAAAAGTGTTTAGTCGTTCCGAAGACATATTCGGCTGATTTAGCAAACTATGTGTGAGTAAATCAAACATAAAAGATGGTGCATTCAAAAAAATTTCATCTCACCAAAAAACAAGCGAACATTCAATAGAATATGTATACAATAATTTTGGCATTTTAGAGATAATAATTTAAAATATGCGTGATGCAATTGCAACTTTTTTTAATTCAAAAATAGGCATCAACAAATTGCATCACAATCATTATTAATATATTAATAATGATAATTTTGAATTAAACAAGGTTTTGTTGGAATCTATTATTATTTCCTCGACCTTGATTCATATAAACTGCGTGAAAAAACTATTAAATTCATATTGAATAAAGTATTCAATCGTCCACTTTTAAAATTTGAGACAATATTCTACATACTATAATAACAAATTACAGAAAATATTATTCAAATCGGAGAGGGCTTTTTTGAAATATTTCAAATTTTTTTAAAATTGCTTTATAAAAATGACTCAACAAATAAATTTTTGACGGTTGAAACGTGCACTTTAAAGTGGACCCTGTTGCACATTTCGCCCTAAAATTCCAAACCGTTGTACGCAAAATGGGCGATTTTCGAAGCATTTAAAGAAAAACTGTTTTTTTTTGGGACCGAAAAATTCAAAAATCGATATCTCGAAAAATATAAATATCATATTGAAAAAAAATACGTGTCCTTTTTTATCGTCTATAGAACGAGGAAAAAAAATTTCAGCACAATCAAAAATTTGGTTATAAATTTGACGTGGAATCACCCATATACATGTTTCAATCCGAAGGCATAACATTATTCTTTAGACAGTTTAAAGATGTTCAAACATTTTTTAGGTATTACAAAGGAAACTGAGGACAGTTCTTTGAGCGTTTAATAGTTTTGGAATTTCAGAATTCTCGATTGTGTTATTAAAATAACTATAAAAGATGACATAACTGTAGGGACATTTTCCATTTCCGCATAATATCTTTTGCGTATGCAAAATGGAATGCATGCCCGCGGTTTTTATGCTCGATTCAACAATCATTAAGTACGAAACCGCAGTCTGTGTACATTTCCAAGAAGCGAAATGGTTCATGCCACCGCAGGGGGAAAGAAAGAGCATTTATGTCACTATTAAAAACGCATTAATTCTAAATTTACCAGAGATGCGAACTTAAGATGGCAGCTTGAAAGCGGTTTTCTCCTGGAATAGAAAACTCTTACTATGTGCCGCTGTTCTTTCTAACTACTTCAAAAGAAACTGTAATAATATATATGTGTGTACCGTAAAGTAATTTTACATTGTCTTAAATTTTTTATCTACAATAATCCGGTCCTGACATTGAGATAATAGATACATTGTCTAAAATTTATAGAACAAATGGCTTAATCTTTTATCGGGCTTGGATTGCGTATGAGTTGGTTTTTTTAGTTTTAGTTTATTTAAAGCAAAAAGCTTTTCAAGATCTAAAGTGAGTTTCCCCCGACTCCACTTCACTTTCTAAAAAATGTAGAAAAAACTTTTCTTCAACAATAACAAAATTATAAACATAGATATTAATTCAGTGAAACTTGATTCTATACATTTTACTCAATCAAACTCCTTCACTTTGATTAAAAAAAATTTGTTTGAATCACAACATTTTATTCAATTTTAAATAATATATTCATTTTAATTAACTAAATTTATCGTCAATTCAGAAACAGATATTTATTTGTTCCAGACAAGTTGTCAGACTTGTTTAATTACATTTCCATCAAACCTAAAAAAACTTTGATAAACAATTTTCTACATTAAATTAAATACCTCGCATAAATAAATTAGTAATTTGAAATTAGCAACAAAAGAGTTTAAAAATCTCAACACAGACAGAAGAGCACCCAAGTGCAGCCATGTTTACTCCACTCGAAACTAAGCGATGTTGGAAGCTTCTAAGGTACTCGGTACCGGCGCTAATGGCACTTCTCTGCAAGCGAGGGGAAATTTAAAGCACGTTTAGCATAAAAACTGTTGATTTTTCCTCGTAAGAGAAATAAAATTCCTTTTTTTCCACTCAAGCGCTAGTCTAATGATTCCTCTTAATTCGTAAACGATTTGTTCATTATAAAATGCCTTGCGCAGTGTGGCGCCCGACGCACTCGCGTATTCAACTTTTCTAAGAATTATGTCTCTTTCGGTAAGAAATAAATTATAAGGTGGATTTTAAGGAAAAGAGACGAAAAAACTTTCTGCTGTCTCCTACAGTCACCTTTCTCGCTGCCCCTTCTGCATTGTAATTTACCTGAGCAGAGTTTTCAAGATTCCGCTACTAAAGTCACCCTGACTCCTAATTCGATCGAAACCTCATTATGATCTTAGAGCTCATCTCGCCAAACCTAGCATTAATATAAACACGGATCGAGAGTACCATTATCTGGGCCATGGTAGCCTCGTTTTGAATACGAAAGAAGCAGCAGAGATATTATGTTAATAGCTCGCCCATATCACGCTGTGTCGACTATCTTCCTCATCGTCCGATCTGATAGAATTTTCATACATGTCTAGACGACTTTTTATGCTTATGTACATCCGCTAAAGTGATAGCATTATAAATTAGTTAATTAAACGACCTGTAGGGTCTTTAGATCTCAGCGCTACGTACATTTTATTATCAGGGTGTCCAGCAGTCAGGGAAGTCAGGAAAAATTTTTTTATTCGAAAGAATCAATGGCATTAGAGTAAAATGAAGAGATTTTCCCGCAGCTAATTTTGGGAGCTATCATTTTTACATTTTTGTGACTAATTCAAAATAGTTTTTGCTGAACAATTTTTTTTTTTCAAAAATCTCGAAATCGGTGAAAGATACACGGAAAAAATGGTTCAATAAAGTAAGTAAGTAAGAGTTCAGGATAGAGGCATTTACGGAAAAGTGTTTTGACAAATTTAGCAAACTTTTCAAAATAAAATGCGGAACATTTAGGAAAAATTATTGAAAGTTACACATTTTATTCTGAAAAGTTCTGTAAATTTTCTAAAACTCTATTTCGTAACTTTATTGAACTATTTTTTCCGTGTGTGCAAAAGCTAACAAAATTTGGCCGATTTTTTCAAGAAAAAAGTTTTTGAGATACCCTTAGTCAATAGAATTTTCAAAATTCAAAGTTTTTGTCAAAAATTATAAATATCTTGAAAACAGCGAAAGATAAGGAATTATAATTATTAAATAAATTAATTAAGGATTATTTTATAATTAATGTAATACCTTAATCATAAATGTAATAATTCTCGCTTTATTATATTTTTGTTTCTTAAAATGAAAATCTATCACAACAAAATTATTTTAGCTTAATTAATGCTATATTTTTCATTACACGAAAATGCAATATCTTTTCAAAAAAGTCAGAAAAAACAAAGAAGAATCAGGAAAAAAGTCAGGGAATTTGAAATCTCGACTTGGCTAGATACTCTGATTATTATAAAGTGAAAACTACTAAAGATACTTGTGAATAACTTGATAGATCGAAGTTTAAAGCTGTATATGAAATTTGAATTATTTATAGTGCCTCTTTTTCAAATCTCTTTATTCAAACAATGATTTTTTATGATTTTAGGCATGAAAAAATTTATTTTCCAAAATAGTATGCAGCAAGTCAATTCATCATTTTTTTCTGTTATAGAAATTTGTTGTTTATTTGCACGATGGCCTGTATTTTTAAAAGCGTTCATTTATTCATTTCCTAATTTTCAAATTTCCTTTATCTTAAGAGCCACATTTCAAAAATGATTTTGTGCAATTCATCATGAACAATTGTGGTTGAGACTACTCTGTTTGTTTTCATTAGAATTTTAATCTTTGTTACATTTTGCGGAAGATAAATAAAAATCAAAGTTTTTCACTCTGAGAAATTTTTGAACAGTTTTTTTGGAAAAAGAAAGCATATAATGCTAGTTTATTTTTTTTTATCAAGATGATTGCAATGATTGGTTCAAGTTTTTCAATCTTGAAGAAAAATTTCCTGTCAGCTAGAAATAATTACCATTGCACCTCGATTTTCCCTAGATTCTTAATATTATTATAAATAACTGGCTTATATCGACCCTCAATAATATTAATAGATAGATGATTTTTTAATTTGCCTTTAAGGTCCAGAAATAATGTAAACTCAGGGTTTCATTTTTTCCTCAAACGTTTCGACTCAGATTGGAGTCCTTATCAGTGAGATTTATTTCTATAAAAATACAAAGGAAGAAAAAAATAAAAAATTGCACGTGTGACGGATAACACAAACGATATAAATGAATTGCACTTGTGAAACGATAAAATGGGTCTAATTAAATTTACGAATAAGAAATTGAAAATTGTACAAAAATTTGCTATAAAAATACATAGGGAAGAAAATTACACGTATGACGGATAACATTATGGTAAACCGATATAAATCAATTGCACATGTAAACCATATAAAATTTGTCCAAGTAACTAAATTCGAAAAAATAAAAGTGGTAAACGATATAAGTCAATTGCAAATGTGAAACCATAAAATTAGTCTGAATAAAAATATAAAAATTGAAAATGTGCAAAATTTTCCCCTATAAGAATGCAAAAAAAGAACCTTAAAAAATGACACTTGTAACGGAAAAACTTTGTGGTACAAATGATATAAAAGAATTGCATATATGACACTATCAAATTGACCTAAGTAACTACTCTCTAAACCTGAATCAGTGAACGGCCACTAATTCGCAGTGACTATTCACTGAAAGCAGCAGCTATAAGTCTTTCACTGAGAATCAGTGAAATTCGACTGACGAATCAGTGAAATAGAATGAACTCACTTATTAAATCAGTGAAATCTTTAGGTGGGAATAATTAAAGCAGCAATATATTTTAATGATCGATGAACACGTTTATTTTAGGTTAAACAACACCAAAAATAAATTACGTAATTATTATTATATATTGTAATTATTATTATGTATAAGAATACATAGTGAAGAGACTTAAAAAAATTGAAGTGTGATGGATGAACATTGTAGTAACACGATATAAATCCATTAAGCCAAATTAAAAAGTTCAAATTCTTAATATTTTTAAGAATTATCATCATAAAATAAAAAATACTTTTCTATGAAAAGTTTCTCTCTGCAGTGTAAAATATTTACAAAGCGAGGTTGAAACAAATGGAAAAAAGTGCTTCGAAGCCTAATTTGTTTTTTAAAATGTATTCAAAGGTAACTTAAACTTTGTACAGGAAATTAAAGATATACTATATGCAACTATAAAATCGGTATCACGTTCATATAGAAACGAGGATCCACTCGCGAAAATTGCGTAGTGGCTGTCTTCGAGAACGAGCTGATTACAGTGGTGGTAGAGTTGAATGAAGGGTGTAGGAGGGTTCGGCTACTGAGGGATCGTTGTTGCCATAGTTACATCAACCCCGTCCTCCGACCGTTTATTCTCCACCCTCGCTTTTCGAAACCCTGGGCGCGATCCATATCTGCTAACGGCAAGCACGTTCCAATAGCCATTTTGTGTGATAAATCGAAGAAACGACAGATTCATACATCTAATAAGATCTCTATGAACTCTAAACAAAAGGGACTTGACTATTACAACAAAAAAGGTTCCTTACAAATTAATCCAAGTAATGCTTGTAAAAACAGTCTTTCGGAATTCGTATCTAAAATTAACATATGTGACTCTTCTTATAACAAAAGATATTCCATGAGTCTTCCCGGAAAATTCCAATAGAAGGTTCGAAACTTTGGAGTGAAAATGGCCTAGATGATTCTTGGTATTAGGTGAAGATTGGCGGTTCTGAAGTATTACGAAAAAAGTATTTAGAGAAGATTCCTTGATGATATTCCTGGAAAAGGTGTAAAAATACAGATAGAACGATTTCTGGCCATGTTTCTGCTAGTCGTGGCAAAAATATACAGAAAACTTATCTTCGAATGTTTCTTGGAGATTGTGTGGAAAATTTTCAAAGAGAGTTTCTGAGGATCATTCCTGCTGCTCTTTAACAGAATGTTACTTAAGAGTTGTAAAAAATGTCGTGTTATCTGAGTGGCTAAACTGAGAAAAAATGCTATTGAATCTATAGAATTTCTGTTAGGAACATTATACTACAAGAAACAATGAATATGTTACCAATTCTATATCATATTGGTTTGAATCAATGATATGCATACTTTTGGCAGAGACGCTATTGATCCAATAGAATTTTTCAACAGTGTATTCTGCTTAGATAATAGGAGACAATAGATGGCATTTGAGAATACTGAGTACTAATTCTCTAAATGCAACCATCATATTGACTGTTTAAAGAATATACTACAAGAACCAATAAATACTTTTGGCAGGAATGCTATTTATTCAATAGCATTTTTGCTCAGTGTAGTTTGCTTAGATAATTCCAGACAATAGATGGCATTTGAGAATACTACAATAAGTACTTATTCTTCAAATACAACCATCATATTAACTGTTTCTATTAGTCAATAGTATAAAACGGAAATAAAATAATTCTTAATTCAGAGAGATAGGTACTTTCAATACCCCTACGAAGAAGAAAAGTTTAATCATAATGAGAGAGTATTCTCAAAATAAAAAGAATATTTTAAAAATCATAATATGCTTATAATTTTCAGAATTCATTAAGAAAATAATGGTGTTGAATCTACAGCATTTCTGTAAGAGGTATTAATATAATTAATTCATAAAAATATACTACAAGAACCAATAAATTTGTTATTAATTCTATATCATATCGATTTGAATTCATGATATGCATACTTTTGACAGAAATGCTATTGGTTCAATAGCATTTTTTTCTCAGTGTAGTTTGCTTAGGTAATACCATACGATAGATGGCATTTGAGAATACTAAGTACTTATTCTCATCATATTGACTGTTTCTATCAGTCAATGATATACACCGGAAAGAAAATGATCTTTAATTCAGAGGAATAGGTACTTTCAATACTCCATCGAAGAAAAAAAGTTGTATCATAATAAGAGGGTATTCTCAAAATAAAAAGAATATTCTAAAAATCATAATATGCTTATAATTTTCAGAATTCATTAAGAAAATAATGCTATTGAATCTACAGCATTTCTGTTAGAAGTATTAATATAATTAATTCATAAAAATATACTACAAGAACCAATAAATATGTTATTAATTCTACATCATATTGATTTGAATTCATGATATGCATACTTTTTTTGCATTTTTTTTCAGTGTAGTTTGCTTAGATAATACCAGACAATAGATGGGATTTGAGAATACTGAGTACTAATTCTCTAAATGTAACCATCATATTAACTGTTTCTATCAGTCAATGGTATACACCAGAAAGAAAATGATCTTTAATTCAGAGGGATAGGTACATTCAATACTCCTGCGAAGAAGAAAAGTTGTATCATAATGAGAGGGTATTCTCAAAATAAAACGAATATTCTAAAAATCATAATATGCTTATAATTTTCAGAATTCATTAAGAAAATAATGCTATTGAATACACAGCATTTCTGTAAGAGGTATTAATATAATTAATTCATAAAAATATACTACAAGAACCAATAAATTTGTTATTAATTCTATATCATATCGATTTGAGTTCATGATATGCATACTTTTGACAGAAATGCTATTGGTTCAATAGCATTTTTTTCTCAGTGTAGTTTGCTTAGATAATACCAGACGATAAATGGCATTTGAGAATACTGAGTACTAATTCTCTAAATGCAACCATCATATTGACTGTTTGTAGAATATACTACAAGAACCAATAAATACTTTTGGCAGGAATGCTATTTATTCAATAGCATTTTTGCTCAGTGTAGTTTGCTTAGATAATTCCAGACAATAGATGGCATTTGAGAATACTACAATAAGTACTTATTCTCCAAATGCAACCATCATATTAACTTTTTCTATTAGTCAATAGTATAAAACGGAAATAAAATAATTCTTAATTCAGAGAGATAGGTACTTTCAATACCCATACGAAGAAGAAAAGTTGTATCATAATGAGAGAGTATTTTTAAAATAAAAAGAATATTCTCATAATTAGAATATGCTTATAATTTTCAGAATACACTAAGGAAAAATGCTATTGAATCTACAGCATTTTTGCAAAAAGCGTATATATTATTGATTCAAAATAATATACTATAAAAAGTAATAAATACGCTACTAACGCTATAGCATATTGATTTGAACTAATGGTATACATGCTTTTGGCAGAAATGCTATTGGTTCAATACATTTTTTTTCTCAGTGTATCCTGACATTTTGATACAACTTTTTCCTTCTACACAAGGGTATCAAAAGTACTGATTCCTATCAATTGAGGGCTTTTTTTCGCTTTAAATGTAGCTTGTAATTTGCATTATTATGGCCTTGTTTTTGTCTTCTTAAGTATCTTTCGGCTCTCTCACACAGATTTTAAAAGCCAATGCGAGCGCAAATATCATGACAGTGTACCCCTATATCTCAAAATCTCAAGTGAGAGCAGGGTTGCACTTGGGTTAGATTCAAGGGTCCTCTAGAAATCATTGAAAGTGCACTCCACGTGAAATTTAAGGCTGAACTTTTAATGCGCTGGAAACAATTGCTTTTTGTGACTCGAACGCCAAATTTAAACTGTTCTTATTCGGACAAACACATGGAATTGTCTATAACATGGAAAATTATATTGGAGCATCAAAGTTAATATGAATTAAGAAAGATTAATTTTCTAAAATTGCGGCCTAAACATGTTTTACTTATCGGATAATAATGATTCGTCAGAAATTAAGGGTTTTAATTTTTGTAATAAATACGTAGAAGATTTGTTTAACGTCCGAGCATTGATAAGATAAATGTAACAGTAATAATCAACGAGTACATTTCAGACATCAATATAATAAAATTTTTATTTTGCAAACGTTTCGCCTCTTCTTCAGAGGCATCATCAGGGCATACAAAAATAATAAGAATATTAAAACTTTTTTAATTAAAAAACAAAAAACATTACATAAACTAAAATTTATATTGATATGCACTTAAGAAACGTATTATGAAATGACCTCACAATACTACAAGCCCATTTGAACCTAATAATATTATATGTTCCCTCAGTACATATCAATATTTTCCGGTGACAAGACCTCATGTATCTTTTCTTTCGAAAATTGAAATTCAAAGTTAGCGTTTGCCTCAATTTTTTTAGTGGAAATTTAATTTGACATTTTACATTTTATGGTGAATATTTATATCACAATTAATTTAAATTTATGTAATGTTTTTTTATTTAAAAAATTTTAATATTCTTATTATCTTTAGATTTTATCAATTTGACTTCCATGGTTTGAACTCGTATTACATTGAAATTCTTCTTGTAATGTACGTATACTGGCAAATTTTTTGTATGCCCTGATGATGCCTCTGGAGAGGAGGCGAAATGTTAACAAAATCAAAATTTTATTATACTGATGTCTCAAATGTACCCGCTGATTACTATTACATTTATGATTAATATGCTTAATTCCGAGGGGATGAAAACTTGACCGATCAAGTGTACACCTACTTTTGACTACAAGATATTTTAGGACATTTCATATACTTCAAGATATTTCTCATACTCTAAGATATTTCAAGGTACTATAGGATATTTTAAGGTACTTTAGGGCATTTCACATTCTTCAATATATTTCATCTCAAGAGCACACCTTACTTCTCGAGTTGTCAACCCGTCGGTGTTTATGTAATTTATAGAAAAAAGGTTTCAAACATATTTTTTTTTGTCGCGATAGTCTGAAAAACTGGAACCAATCATTTGCACAAAACAATTAAAAAAATTTTTATGAACGCTTTTAAAAATACAGGGAATCGTGGAAATAAACTACAAATTGCTATAACTGTAAGTTACACAGAGAAACTTTTTATAGCAATATATGTTATATTTTACATTGATAATTCTAAAAAATATTAGGAATCTAGGAAAAATTAAGGTTTCATGGTAATTATTCCTAGCGGACTGGAAATTTTTCGCAGTCAAAATACTAAAAATTCCAAAAATTATATGAAACTTTAGTATGGCTTATAGTAAAGTTTTATAGAATCTATAGTAAATGATCATATAGTTCATCTAAAGTTCAGTATTTCGCTGTTAAAAATTCTTATTATGACATGTTATTCTTTAAATTGAAAGATAGTTCAGCAAAAATTGTGAACTTGGGTTTCTCCGCAATTTTTTTCTAATTTGATAAAACAAATTTTGGTTGAATCAACAGAGATATTTGTTTCATCTAACCAAATATAAATCAAATCAACCATCTTTGATTGAAACAATCCCTAAAATTTAAAATTTTGATTGAAGCCTACAATTTACAAGGAATTTATCTGAAATTTTCCGTCATTTATTGAAAATATTTGGGAATTTCCTTTAAAACTCGAAGATTCTAGGAAAGTTTGTCCAACAAGGCTTAAGATAAATTTCATACGATGTTGTTAATAATTGGCTTCAGGGTCCAGAAATAATAAACTCAGAAGGTTACATACTTTAAAATATTTCGACTCTAATCAGAGTCCTGATCAGTGATCTCTATATTTAAAATGTCAAAAACAATAAATAAAATATTGTACATATGAGCCCTATTTTGGAGTAAACTTTGGTAATGTGAAAAAATGTAAAAAACCGTGAGAAAATTTACATAAAATTGTACAGAAAACGTCGATAAAATACCTAAAGCTTCCTTAGGAATAATAATAAAATTCTAGCACTTAATTTTGAGATACCTAAACTAAAAAACTAGTATATATTTTTGTCTGAATCTTTCTGAAGATATAGATACAAGTACGTACATAGTATAAAATTACAAAGAATTATTTATGAAAAAATAACTACAAATTGCTAATAAAAATTCTAGTGTCCAAATATTTGTCTTTATTAATAATAAAAAACTTCTGATAAAAACACATAAAAAATCATTAAGAGCAAAAAATTGAAATGTAGCGCATAAATTTGAAGTATAAATGAGTTTCTCATAAGAACGCCAGTCTTCAAATATAATTTCTATGGAAAAAACATGTGTTCTGACAACGGGATATATAAAATTTTCCAATCTCATCAAAATTTGTAATTTTAAAAATGAACTAACCTTATTTAATGCAGAATGATGTAGGTAAAAAACTGAGAGATTGTCATTCCCTCACACAATATCTGAAATTTTTTCCTTTTTCGTTTCCTGGCAACCCAAATATTTTAACATAGCACACTGGTCACTACGAAGTTATCTATCCAACTAAAGTTTTGTTATGGCTTAATAACGAAAGTAAATTCACTCCAAAATAGGGCTCATATATCTAATATTTTATTTATCGTTTTGACATTATCAAAATAAAGATAACTGATAAGAATTCCGATTAGATTCGAAACGTTTGAAAGTGTGTAACCTTCTGATTTATTATTTCTGGACCCTAAAGCCAATTACATCAACATCATATGAAATATATTTTTTAAGTGTCGATACAAGTCCTATTTTATGAATAAATATAATCCATAATTCTATAAATTTCGAATGCTGGTCGAACGCCATTGAGAATCGGGTCAACATCAGAGACACTGAACTCGAACTCTACTCTATCCTAACTCCTAACTGTACAAACTCACGTGTAATTTGAGGCTCGATAAATTTAGCAGCATTCGATCGAGCAAATTAATGAACTTTCCCTTGATCGTTTTCATAAGGAAGGAATAAGGGCGCACCATGAAGCGATAGAGTCAAGGCTGCGTGGCCAAGTGCCATTTGCGATACAGGTAATTCTACACCCTATATGCCAAGCAAGGTATCTTCTACCTTTGCCGGGTTGCTTCCTGAGCGTGTCTGGATTCATGCGGGGGCTTGTATGCAAACACTTATACACTCATATCACGGAGCAACCTATCTGCCATGCACGATCGCTCCATTGCGTACAGGACGAGAAGCACACCACGTCATTATACGTCCAGAAAGCAAAAAGAAGATTCGCTCACGAACAGCCAATCGGCAGTTTCACCTTAATGAATCCAAACCAGCTCAACCAATGGGGTGATACGTTAACCCAACGTAACCTGATCTAACACTCACTCAAGATTGGTCCGTAAGGTACGAGGGTGCGGTACCTTGATCGAAAATATTTCTTCTTCTCCGTTTTTTAATTCAGCAGACAGGGTGGAAACGGATCTCAAATAATTAAGTACCTCAAACCTTAAAGGAGAACTAATTGCTCTCAATATCAGACATTTTTCAAAACTATTTACAACACAACTTTTTAAACAAGTTTATATCTCATGGGGAGGAAATCTGATGGATATACTTTTATTTAATGTATTAAAATGTCTGTTATATTCAAAGAGCTTTTTGATAATGATAGTTCAATTATGATTTTTGAATCCCTAACTCCAAAATACTTATTCTCTATAGTTTCATCTACACTGAGAAAACTGGAGTGTCAAACTTTGAGTGTCAAAATTTAGATAGTCAGTCTGAACTTCTAGATAGTACAACTCTCTTTCCGAAATTTTTTCTTTTTGGTCAGGGAGACACTCATTTGATATTCTGCTTAACTGTTACCAGAGTGTCAGAATCACTATAAAGAGTGTCGATTGGTGAAATACGCGCCAAAATTGTGAAGTCACGTGGGTTCGCCTATTTTTCCTCCAATATCACCAGCGTGGACTCTAACCTCATTGCCGGTTTCGCGTCCTTTACGTGTCAAAGTGTCACGAGGGTTATTTTTGCCAACTAATTGGTGAGTACCTATTTCACTTGCTATAATAACATATTAATTGTGAAAGCTTAAAGGTAATAGTTTTGAGGTTAGCCATAGAGGTAGATTATAGTCTATTTTTCCCTCTTCGATAATCTATTTTTCTCTCTGCGATGATCAACTTTTCCCTCTAAAGTATTCAAGTTGACCATCTTATTTTCACAATCCACAGGTAATAAGTTACACTATCTAGAAGGCTGTCCTATAGTTTAACCTCAAATATAGTCTGCTTCACCCTCCAAATGTTTAGGTTGACACTCCAGTTTTCTCAGTGTACTTTTTTTAAAAATCTGAGTCTTCGTTGTGTTTTTTTATAAATAATTTTAGACGGAGAAACTTTTATATTTGATTTATTTTATAATTATAATTCTAAAAAGTACTAGGAATCTAGGGAAAATTGAGCTTCACTGGTAATTATACCTAACAGGATGGGGATCCTTCGCAGTCAAAATACTAGAGATTCGAAAAATTATATGAAACTAATATTATATGCTAGAAACTAGCACAATTTTTTTATTTCTTTGAAGATTTATTTTCATCTAATATCACTATGCAGAAATTCTACTCTGTGGCATCTTTTTGCAGAAAAATGCTCAAAATTTACATTCAACATAAATATTTTAAAATCTTTGCTGTCCATTTTTATGTACAAATTCTGCATCGTGCAGAATTTCCGTGCCTTTTTTTGCTCGGACAGGTTATAGTAAAGTTTGATACAACCTATAGTAAATTAGCATATCTCGCTGCGAGAAATTCTCACTATGACATCTTTTGTCCTAAACTGAAACGTAATTTTGCGAAAATTCTAAACTTGAGTTTCTCCGTCTAGAGCTCTAAGGATCTAGATCTCTACAATAGAATCGCTGATGGTGGGCCGAGCACATCACACATGCACTTCCCGTGCAGAAATAGCCCGATTTGTCCCTATTTGAACTTGGGCATTGGCCGGGTATTAACTAGAATACCTGGACCAGAAAAAATCAACCAGGCGTTGACCGGGCCGTGACTAGAGAACCTGCATCAGTATCTACCCACGAAATGCTGACCGGGCACTAATATGCAAGTCCCACATTTGCTGACTCGAAAAATTGGTTAGATCTAGACATGCCCCTGTCTGATATTTTAGTCATGTACTAATCGAATACTAACCTCTATAGTATTTAAATTTTTAAATAACTTAATAAATTTATTAAATTTACGTTGGATCATATTAATTATGAAAGAAATAAGTTTTATTGAATATATTTAATTATAAGATAATATAATTAATATTAATGATTACTTATTATAAACAATGCATACATTTTTTGTAAAACAAAAAAATGTCAATGAGGCATTGTGAGAAAACGTCATATAATAAGAATGTAACGATATTAAACACATTTACACAGACAATTACGTGAAATACCGAGGCAATGTAAGAAAAAGAGTTTTATAGTTGCCGGTAGTCTACTACGATCGGAACTAAAAGCGTGTTGTGCTGAGATTATAAAATGTTCAAAATCTTCATACAATAAAGTTTACGGATGTGAACGAAGTTAAAGCCCATTTGTCAGATTTTCTAATTATTTCTGTAAATTTTATATTATGCAATATAAATTTTATTGAAAAGTATGTTGGGTAGAACAAGTTACTATAAAAAAGAAAAATGGCAGATGATGTCAGATAATTATATCAAACTTTAGTTTTATTGTGAAAAAAATGTACATGACAATGTTAATAATTATTTTAAAGTGACATGTTTGATAACATGTCTGCTATTATATTGACCCATAATTCATAGAATTTTTTGTTCATTTCTCGTTATTTTGGCATAGGGTCAGATTCTTTTTATTTCCTTCGAATAAAATTTTCACTATTACATATAAAAATACTCAAAAAGAAAGCAAGGCAAACGTTTCGGCCACATATGGGGGCCCTCTTCAGTGCCATAAATTCAAAGATTAATTCAAAATTTCTGAAAAACATTAGAATATAGGAGATAATGAAATTAAGGATTATCATAGAATTCAAAAACTTATCTCAAAGCTTGCAATTCAAAATGAAGTAGTCCAGTATGCAGCATCACGATTCGAAAAAATATTTAGAGTTCACTGTGAATAAAAAACCGGATAACAAATAAACCGGGAAACATAAAAAATATTCCACACGAACCGACCGCAATTTAAAAAATTTTCTTATTAAACAAGGATGCCAATTGCTTATCAATGGCAGAACGCGAACAAAACCGGATAAAAAATAAACCGGGAAACATAAAAAAAAAATTTTCACACGAACCGACCGCAATTTAAAAAAATTTTTATTAAAAAAGGATGCCAAATTGCTCATCAATGGCAGAACGCGAACAAGGTTTACATTTTTAAACTTTTCGTGAAGACTTTGTTACCGGAGTCTCTCACAGAATGATCTGAACTGTTTTAAAAACCGACTCAAGACATGTGGCTTTGCTGACCGAAAATTTTTTTATATAAGAAATCCTGAGAGGTTCTTTTGCTCCTTGAAGAAGACTATTGTCCTATACCTAGTAAAGAAATTCGAAACGTTTATGGTGATTTTCACGAGTGGACGAAGGCATGTATTTTTCAAGAAACGATTTTTTTATATCAGCTTCACGGACAATCCATTTAACATTGAATTTGCAAGCAAGGCATTACAGAAACATTATTTGAGTATGTTAACTGACCCTATGCCAAAATAACGAGAAATGAACAAAAAGTTAATAATTATGTCTATTTCACTGAAAAATTAAAATGTGAAATAATTATTTATTTATTATTACTCATTATCATCATTTCCCTATTACTGTTTTTTAAAATAATTTATTTTGCCTGGCATGTTACTTTCCAGTCAAATTATTATTTACAATTATTAGAAATATAAAATAGGCCCTCAATTTCGCTCATAAACTGGGAATAATTAATTAAAACTGTTTAAAATCATTAACTGGGTACCTGGAGGGATCTAGCAGGGGCCTATGTTTTTGGTTGGGCGATAACCAGATGATCTCGCTAGAATTTGACTTGATGGCTCCAGCCAGGGCCCAATATTTTAAGCGTTACGCAGTTAGTCGGTTCCTGCCTATTTTCCCCGGTCAGTGCCCGACTTGATAGGGCAATCCAGCCTGGCCCCGGTGAAAACCCAACATTCAATTCCACACGGGTTGATATATTTTTAATTTTTTAAGGTAAAAGAAAATAATACATATGTGTTAGGAATGTAGCTACATACATCTTGGTACTGTTTGCTACATAAAGATGCATTGGTAAAAATGCAGAGTAGCATATGAGGGCGAGGTTTATAAACCTGATGGTATGTGTTGGTGCCAAGACTTGACTGCATTTTACACATACAACATACACGCACATATACATACTAATGTACTTTTATGTTTGGTTCTATACACCAGTCGAAGTCAGAGGCGTTCAGGGCTATCATTATGGCGGCAGTAGACACTCCCTCCTTATCGCTGGTTTCCAACGCGAGTCCTGGTCAAACGCGTTCGCCATCATTATATTTTCCGAGGCATAAGAAGTCTAGTATGTATCCTTTGAGACTTCTCGTGAAACCGTGACTCGAAATATATTATTGCTTGACGTGGAACTCGATGTTATAAGTTTTCTAGGAAACCTCGCCGTTTGACTCTGGAAATAGAGCATGCTCGTCTAAACTCAACGCTCATCCGTAAACATTGCTCGCTTTTTGTTGTTCCACCTTTTAACTCTCCTGAGAAAGACTATTTCTTTGGTATTTCACAGGTTCCTTCTTCAAATGCGACTGATGTTTCTTGTACACATAATGTTCTAAGCTATTCTCATTTCTCCTGAGGAATAAGCATAGTGAACGAGTTCCACGTGATGAATTTTAACTCAAAAACACGAGTTAGAAAAAGAGTTTCAAACGATTTATGGCAATAAATAACTTTTACACCTGCCATGTTTTTATCGATCATTTTTATATTTGTATGGTTCATTTTTAAGTTGTTTCTAACAAAGATGGATAAGTGGAATAAAGTTTTGAAAAAATATACCACTTGTGGAAAAACCTATGGAATTTCTTTTGCCTTGATACATGAAAATAAACTTTTTATTTTATTTTACTTCGGGGGAATAAACTCTATGGTTTTGAATTTAATTATAGATTAAACGATGATAAGCTCTTAATTTTTTCTTATATTTCTTATAATAAATGTTATCCAAGTACTATGGTACCAAAAAACTTTGATAAAGTCATAGAATTTTTTTTATTAAGGCTATGGATCAATCGGGACACGTGATTAAATTATACATTAAATCGTTCATGTAAAATAACTTTTTTAATTTACATAATATCTTTTTGAATATTTGGGAAACGTAACGAAAATTCTTTAGTAAGAATTTTGAAAAAAATTGGGAAATTTATCGATAATTACAGTAAACAGTAAAAAAATTTTCATTTTAACGGGATTGACAGAATTTCTGTATCGTCTTCTATTGTATTTTCCAAATTTTCAGGAAGATATTTTGTAAAATTAAAAATTATCTTAAGCAAAATTTTACAGGAATTTGGTCACGTGGTCTGGTTGATCCATGGCCTTAAATTAAATATAAAAGTATATGAAATTCGACATAAATCGAAATGTCGATGAAAAACTTTTTTTTTGCTCTGAATATGAAAACTTATGGAGTGTAAAAGTAATACCCAAGTAAAAAAAAGTAGAGAAATTTTTCAGAATCTCTGCACGATGCGAAATTTGTACAGAAAAATGGACAGCAAAATTTTTGAAATAATTATGTTTAAGTAAATCTCCCGCAATTTTTCTGTAAAAAGATGGTACATACACTGTAAAAAAATGTATCGGAAATTTTTCCGAAAATAGCCGGACAGCTTAAAATACAAATGGGTCGTAAATTTTTCCAAAGATATAGCCGGAAATAATTCCGACATAGAACTAGAAATACTTTCTACCGTTTGGTCGAAGAAATATCCAGTTTATTAGGAAAAATTGATATATTTCATAATTTAAGTGGAAAAAGATCCAAAAAAAGTGAACAAATTTTCGTTTTTGTGGAATAATTTTCGCTTTTCATGGGAAAAATTGCCTACATCTCAGGAGATTTGCGAAATGTTCTCACCTTTTTGATATATTTCCTAATAGTTTGGAAATAAGTCCGAAAATTCGGTCAATTTTCCTCAAATCTATGAAACATTTCCACTTTTTGTAGGAAAATATATAATAGGAAAATTTACCGATATTTTTTTTACAGTATAGTCAAATTTGTGCATAGTGAAGTCAGGTGACAATAAATCTGCAAAAAAAGAAATGAAATTTTTTTTCAGAAATTCTAAATTTGTTTTTTATTTGGGCTTGTAGGTTAACGCGACTATTTCTCTAAATCCTTGGATATCATAAATAATTTAAAACTAAATGTGTACCTATATGAAAAAAATAATCTACTTCATCATTTAAAACCCAAATTCACTTCAAAAATAAGTATATGATTGCATATAATCAAATTACGTGAATTATTAATTTTTGTGTAATAAATTGATTATGTTAATTTATGGCTTCAAAAAATATAAATAAACAGGAATAGTAAATTTAATATACAAATGTGTATGAAATATAATAATATTATAAACTGTGTAATCTAGTAAAATATTTTTTTAATTTTATATTCATCTTGGTACCAACTGGTCTTTCTTGTTATTCCGCACTACTATTGGAATTGCTCACTTTCCACAGATTTATATTTTAAGAATAGTTTGAAGTGACTTGTTTCATTCAGTCTATTTAAGGGGCTCAATTTTATAATCATTAAGTTCTTATATAATTAACGAAATTACTATTTGTTACATTTGTTTGGGATTCTTTTCTGCTCTCACGTGCCTAATTATAATAATAAAACTGAAAGAATAAAAACAAGCGTGCCAATTAAATTAATGACATCAAGACAAGATATTTGTTACGCTTAGCCATACCGATACTAAAGGCGATTTAATGACTCACATATCCAATATCAATGAGAACCTAACTGTATATTTATGTAAAAGACAACATTTTCTAGTTAATGAAGAAGTAAAAAGTAGACTACAAACTGTAATTTATAGTTATTATAAAAGAAAAGCTTTATTTCTCATGACATGAAAAGTAAGAGGGCTATTAAAAGTAGTAGATAGGAAAAGCGCTATCGTCATATCAAGCACGTTCATAATGCTTAATTGCGCAAAGAATTCAATGAAATTGCCTTAATCAGCAGCTCCGTCAGTAAGCGTTTCATCCAGGACCAAAGTGCTAAAGCTAATTAATTACTCGTCACGCCTGTAAACATTTCTCCCTGAAAATTAAACGAGCGAATCGTCCCTGGTTATCATTAAGAATAATCTCTCTTTCACTAGATTTTCATCAACAGTTTGCACAAATTTTGGTTAACATCACCTTATTCATATATATATATTTATATTCTGTTAGTGGTTTACTTCAAATATACACTGTAAAAAATTTTTCGGAACTGGAAATAGTTCCTAATGTTTGGTCAGAGAAATATCCAGTTCATTAGAAAAAATTGATCAATTTCATAATTTAAGTGGAAAAAGATCCAAAAAAAGTGAACAAATTTCCGCTTTTTATGGGAAAAATTTGTGAAATGTTCTCACTTTTTAATATATTTCCTAATATTTAGGAAATAAGTCCGAAAATTCGGTCAATTTTCCTCAAATCTATGAAATATTTCCACTTTCTGTAGGAAAATCTATGCTTCCTAAGGATTTAGGAAAAGTTTCCTAATACATAGTAGGAAAATTTACCGATATTTTTTACAGTGTATGACATTATTTACAAATTGTAAATGAACAATCTATTTTCATTATATTGACCATTTTATGTACATATACAAACAAAATCCACATCTATGATGCATGTATTATTATTATTATATTATTATTATTATAATGCATGATATTCATATATGCCTTCCATTTTGTCACTAGACTCGCAGTGAAAAATGCCCTAATGAAAAAAACTATTGGTAAGTATTGGATCCAATATTTTTTTCGCGGTTCAGTATTGAAAATCAAATATTTTTTCACAAAAAAAATATTGGATCTAATACTTGCCAATATTTTGTTTCATAAGGGTGCATTGTGGGTATAGTGATAAAAGGGAAGGCATGTATAAATATCATAACACATACATATGCATGTCACATCATAGCAAATAATTCCAGTTACCGGCGGATAAACGCAAACAGGAGAATTTGAGCGACGCTGTGTATTCTTTAAGGTTGTTTATAAAATTGCATCTGTGCGGTTAAAAGTGAAGAGTGATAGGTAATAATTACTGATACGGTATAATCAACACTTTCTATCATTTCACACAGAAAATTATTTCTTCAATCTATTCACTGGTGTCATTTTTCCAGAACTTACAACACATGACGATTATGTGAAATATTATTATTTTATGTAATTATCAACACATTTCATTCTTTATAAGTATATATTTTGTCAACAGTTTGTTGACATCCAGTAAAAGGAATTTTCTTTTGCTATACACAGTCTTAATTACAATTGACTACAACCTCAAAAAAAAACAAGAAAAAATACTTCTTTTGTACCTGAATTTTAGTTTGTTTACTAGTACCCTAAATCTTACACTCGTGATAAACTATCTATTTTTCTTGCAATTTGTAATTCTATCACTGTAAACATTGAAACTCGAGAAAATTCACACAATCTTGCCATTAGGTTACATATGTTTGTGTCAAGGGCTGCTCGCTTCAAGAGGATGGCTCACAAGGACGATTTTACTGATTCAAAAGTGTATTTATGTATTATTATGTATGGAACTATTACTATTACGTAAGGAAAAGAATAAGGATTTTATGCATGATACTTACTTGCAATCAAGTTGCCTTTTATAATAAGATTGTAAGATTGTCCTTGACGTATTCTACACGTGGCTTGTAATGAAGAATGGCGGCAACAACACCGGTACAGGATCGAATGTTGAAGCACCCTTCGCGTTACATCACTTCCATATTAACATGTTTACCATTTGAGTAATATTGCCTGATTCGAAATTAACCGAAACAGAACAAACAACCAGGAAACACGACGCACTGACAGTATGTGACAATCCGTTCTCATCGAGGACCGAAGAGACTATAAGGTGGTTTCCATCCCCCAATGGCAGACCGGCGCTGGCGGACCCGCCGCTGCAATCATTCCCGTAATGATTGTCATTACCGAGACCGACAGGGCAAGAGCAAGAGAGAGATAGATAGCAAGAGAGAGAAAGCACGAAAGAGAATCACAGAGAAGAGAAAAGAGATAGAGAGAGATAGCGGGTGGACGACGAGAGAGCAGGATTGGCTTGCATCTGCAATTGCATTTCTGTCTGATTCCATTGGTCAACAAAACACGACAACGGATGAGTTTACGTCTGAAGCTCATGCTCTGACCTTCACATCATCAAAACTCAAAACTATTATATGTTCAGGCACATCACGACCACTGAGTTCCTTTTCATCCTTGCAAGAAACCTAGACCAGACTTTGGTAATAATCCAAACAGGTGATTAACTTCCCCAAATTCAGAGACTAGTTCTGTACCATAGAACAGCTAATTGCCGAGCCTCTAGAAATAACTATTGGCTAGAGTTCCAATCATTGAGGACCGACAACTCAAATTCTTTGGAAAGAGTTGTACTACCATATAAATATATTTTCCCACGCAAGTCATGCTAGAATTTCATTCAAGTTGATCAGTGAACATAATCTGTAGATTGTATCATATAAAATTGTTATCCTAAATCAGTTAATGTTACCCTGAATCAAAATTAATTCAAATTGAACGACACTGTTAGAAATTTCTGTATTAAACTTCCATTACATATAATGGGAATTTTTTCAGTAATTTATGTTGAATTTAAAATACTTTCATTTTAAGGGGGTCGTCGACCTTCGCGGTTTTGAAAAATCAATTTTTTTATTATTGTGTATTTCGAACCTAGATATTATCAGGAATAGGCCATATAAAGGATTTTGTGAAATACATTTTCCTTTGTAGGTATTGCCGATTAAATCGTAAGTTTCTCCAATCAGGTTTTACACCGTCATTTATCTTTAAACGCGATTTCGCAAAAGTTGCCTTTTTTAAACTCTGTGGTATGACTTCTACTAGAAATATATATAGAGTTTGTTCAATTTTTTTCAGTTATTCAGTAAACATCTCGCTATGTTTTACCGAGTACGATTTTCATATTTTTGTTTTGTTCGAGTTTTACAGCCTCTGATAGGTCAAAAAAATAGGTCCAAATTCGAATTTTTTATAAACGATTGCGTAATTTTAACAAATTTGAAAATAAAAAAATCCCCTTCGAGAGAACATAGCCAACGTAACACAAATTAAAAACATATTTCATTTTTTTGATTTCAGACAACTCACACTGAGAAAACTGGAGTGTCAAACTTTGAGTGTCAAAATGTAGATAGTCAGTCTGAACTTCTAGAAAGTACAACACTCTTTCCGAAATTTTTTCTTTTTGGTCAGGGAGACACTCATTTGATATTCTGCTTAACTGTTACCAGAGGGTCAGAATCACTATAAAGAGTGTCGATTGGTGAAATACGCGCCAAAATTGTAAAGTCACGTGGGTTCGCCTATTTTTCCTCCAATATCACCAGCGTGGACTCTAACCTCATTGCCGGTTTCGCGTCCTTTACGTGTTAAAGTGTCACGAGGGTTATTTTTTCCAACTAATTGTTGAGTACCTATTTCACTTGCTATAATAACATAATAATTGTGAAAGCTTAAATGTAATAGTTTTGAGGTTAGCCATAGAGGTAGATTATAGTCTGTTTTTCCCTCTTCGATAATCTATTTTTCTCTCTGCGATGATCAACTTTTCCCTCTAAAGTATTCAAGTTGACCATCTTATTTTCACAATTCACAGGTAATAAGTTACACTATCTAGAAGGCTGTCCTATAGTTTAACCTCAAATATAGTCTGCTTCACCCTCCAAATGTTTAGGTTGATACTCCAGTTTTCTCAGTGCAGATGGCCAAAGTCTTGTTGCCTATGATATTTCTGCAACGATAAGGTCAAGGCCGTTCCAAGGTCGCGAGTGCGATTATTATTTATTTTCAAAAATACATTTTAAAAGAAGGAGCGTATACCAATAAAAGAAAACTTTCTCAATTATCTTCGGTAGTTCCTTTGCAATTAATTCTCGTAAATAGGCTTGAATTTTCGGCTCGAAGGTGGACGACCCCCTTTAAAAAATACAAAGTTTTATTTTAATTTTGATATTTAATTCAAACATCAATTGTCAAAACTTTTTTTGGTTTGAAATTTAAAATATCAAAGAAAAATCCTTTCTCATAGGAGGCATTGGCAAAAGCCCGTTTATTAAGACCGTCTGCCGTATTCATGTGTGGCCATTGACTGGAATGCAAGTAGCGAATTAACCTGGGACGCCCGACTGATTTTTCTGAATGGAAGATTACCGGGTCTCCAAGTAGAAAGAGACCGTCGTTATCCTAATACTCACTATGTGTGAGAAATTCATGAACAAGCGTCCGCGAGAACTAATGGACGATTTCCTCGTAAGCTGATTTGCTAAGCACGTGCCTATTTTTTTATTTCCGCTTAGAATCATTTTGACTTTAGACAAATGTTTCGTTAAAAATCTCCTCAATAACAATCAACGTGTTACAATCATAATCTCAGCGAAATGAATTATTAAATATCCTCCATCGCCTTTTGTTATCATTAGTATAAATGCAATTTATTTGGCTTATTTAAATCCATTACTCACAGACAATTAATTACCATTGACATTATGATAAAATTTTTTTGTAAATTATGAGAATACACGGAGGAATCAAAGTTTACAATTTTTGCTAAATTACGTTTCAATTTTAGGAAAAACGTGTCATACAGTGAAAAAAATGGTTAGTGAAACCAACTACTTCGGTTTGTAAAATATGCCTCAGCTATTTTATTTGTTAGCACAAAAAATTTTGTTGTTTCAATTATTATCACAAGAACGTGGGTAGTAACAACAACAAAAAAAATTGTTGTGCTAACTAATAAGTAGCTGAGGCATATTCTAAAAACCAAATTAGTTGGTTTTACTAACCATTTTTTTCAGTGTAGTGAGAATTCTTCGCAGCGAAATACTAAACTTTAGATAAACTATATGATAATTTATTATAGATTGTATCAAACTTTATTATAACCTATACTAAAGTTTCATATAATTTATTGAATATTTAGTATTTTGACTGCGAAAAATTTCTAGTCCGCTACACTGAAAAAAATGGTTAGTAAAACCAACTACTTCGGTTTGTAAAATATGCCTTAGCTATTTTATTTGTTAGCACAACAATTTTTTTTGTTCGTTTTACAATCTCAATTGTTATCACAAGAACTTGGGTAGTAACAACAACAAAAAAAATTGTTGTGCTAACTAATAAGTAGCTGAGGCATATTCTAAAAACCAAATTAGTTGGTTTTACTAACCATTTTTTTCAGTGTAGTGAGAATTCTTCGCAGCGAAATACTAAACTTTAGATAAACTATATGATAATTTATTATAGATTGTATCAAACTTTATTATAACCTATACTAAAGTTTCATATAATTTATTGAATATTTAGTATTTTGACTGCGAAAAATTTCTAGTCCGCTACACTGAAAAAAATGGTTAGTAAAACCAACTACTTCGGTTTGTAAAATATGCCTTAGCTATTTTATTTGTTAGCACAACAATTTTTTTTGTTCGTTTTACAATCTCAATTGTTATCACAAGAACTTGGGTAGTAACACCAACAAAAAAAATTGTTGTGCTAACTAATAAGTAGCTGAGGCATATTTTACAAACCGAAGTAGTTGGTTTCACTAACCATTTTTTTTCAGTGTAGGAATAAGGACCATTGCACCTCGATTTTCCCTTGATTTCTAATATTTTTTAGAATTATTAGTACAAAATAAAACATATATTGCTATAAAAAGTTGCTCTGTGTAGATACTTCACAAAACTCATTGAATTTGTTTTTGATGTAGTAATTGCAGACAAAAAGAAACACGATATGAATTGCGTGAAGAATCACACTTTCTACTTAATAACATATTCGTTTACGGTTATTTTAATGTAATGAGAAAAATTTCAATTAGATTCCCAGACATTAGAAATATGAATTGGCTTTATAGCTTGTCACAGAAAATTACTAACCCATGAATTATTTTAATTTATCTATTACCGATCAAAATTCATTTATCAAGAATTGATCGTGTGAATCATAAAAATATGTAACGTGTATAATTTTGTGATAATAACGTATCATTAGCGTCTCAAATCACTCTAATAATATCTTTATCAATAGTTTAAACATTAAAACACACTTTCTTTGCTTGTTACAACTTTAGATCAATTATTATATTACCTACTTTATGTCTTTTTTTTAGAAATTGTGACACTATAATTATTTATTAACCCTCTTAAAGATTTATCTTTCATCTTATTAAATTTATTTCTAGAAATTATTTCATAAAATAGTTTAAAATCACGTATGACAATGTTTTGTCAACAAATTATAAACTTTCTCAAAGAAAATGAATTCAAATTTCCCTCTTGAGCGTATATGTTGTCGTTGGGTTGCATGAAGCCAATAGGGTTGATGTTTGCGTGTCACAGAGAAAGAATAGAATTCATGTAAAGAGGAGACAACATCAAAGCTCCAGATATCACAGTGAAGCCTTTCATGGCTGTCATTATCGGGTTTCTTCCACGTGGTCGGATGTCATTTGCCTCACACCCTCTCAATGATTTGAAGGTAGGTCTACAATAGGACTTTATTCGAAACGATGTTGATGCGATTTGCACGCTCTGATCGTCAGAGTTGGTCAACGTGTCCTATTGTAGACCTACCTTCAGGGCAATCGAGCATTTACAATTATCTGACAAGGTTGTTGAGTCCATAATGCTACTGCAGAATCAAACATTTACACCACAACAATTAGAATACCTGCGAACATACTCATAACTTAATTGTATACAACTCTTAACATACAACAATTTTCAATCGTTGTTGATGTTATAAATTGGCTTTAGGGTCCAGAAATACACTGAAAAAAATGTTTAGTTGAGCCAACTATTTCGGTTTGTAAAATATACTACAACTATTTTATTAGTTAGCACAACAATTTTTTTGGTTGGTGTTACTACCCAAGTTCTTGTGATAACAATTGAGGTAGTAAACCAACAAAAAAATTGCTGTGCTAACTAATAAAATAGTTGAGGCATATTTTACAAACCGAAGTAGTTGGTTTTACTAACCATTTTTTTCAGTGTAATAAAACACAAAGTTATATCCTTTCAAGTTTCGACTCTGAACTAAATTCTTATTAGTAAACTTTAATTTCTTGAAATACACACTGAAAAAAATGTTTAGTTGAGCCAACTATTTCGGTTTGTAAAATATGCTACAACTATTTTATTAGTTAGCACAACAATTTTTTTGGTTGGTGTTACTACCCAAGTTCTTGTGATAACAATTGAGGTAGTAAACCAACAAAAAAATTGCTGTGCTAACTAATAAAATAGTTGAGGCATATTTTACAAACCGAAGTAGTTGGTTTTACTAACCATTTTTTTCAGTGTAATAAAACACAAAGTTATATCCTTTCAAGTTTCGACTCTGAACTAAATTCTTATTAGTAAACTTTAATTTCTTGAAATACACACTGAAAAAAATGTTTAGTTGTGCCAACTATTTCGGTTTGTAAAATATGCTACAACTATTTTATTAGTTAGCACAACAACGTTTTTAGTTGGTGTTACTACCCAAGTTCTTGTGATAACAATTAAGTTAGTAACACCAACAAAAAAAGTTGTTGTGTTAACTAATAAAATAGCTGTGGCATATTTTACAAACCGAAGTAGTTGGTTTTACTAAATATTTGTTCCAGTGCAATAAACAAAACTGTAAACACTGTGAAGAAAGGTTTGATTGAGTGAAAGGAAATAATTTGTTTGAAATGCTTTTTTGATTCAAACGAAAGATTTATTTGAATTAAATACGATTTGTTTAATTCAAACAAAATATCTTTGGGTCAAATAAATATTTGTTTGAATCAAATAAATTTTCTATTTAAAAGAGAGAAATTAATGCATTGATATATGGTCGAAATTTGTTTGATTTGTGGCAGAAATTTGTTTGATTTGAACAAATTTTTTATTTGTCCCAAAGATATTTTGTTTGAATGAAACAAATCTTATTTATTTCGAATAAATCATTTCTTTAAATCAAAGAAAGACTTTTAAACAAATAATTTTCTTTAATTCAAACATATCTTTTTTCTATGAGAATTACTGCGTGTGTAAACAATTCTTTTGAAGTGGAAAAGGAATTTCTTTAAAAAGGCAAAACTAAAAATGTATGATACTAAGGTGAAGAAATGTTTATGAGTTCCAATTGAATTACAAAAATCATAAATAACCTATAGAAATTATTTGAAATCTAAAAGTAAGATTGCATATGAGATTCTTTGGAAGAAAAAAATTGAAATTACATATGAGAACAATTTTTCTTTGGGGAACTACCTGGAATTGTACTTGATAACTTTTTCTGTCAAATTGTAATACTAAATTACCTAAAAATAATTTTAAAATCTATATACTATTTAAAATTGTACACAACTCCTAATGTATTTTTACCGAGAAAAGGTAATTTATTATCAATAGGGGTGTAACTATTGGTTTAAAGTTTTTTCATTAGTTAGTGACTTCTGACCGAATTTCGGTCGGAAAATTCACTATTTGCAAATTCGACACTTTTTACTTATTTATCACGCTTTGAAATTCCTGTAAGATTTTTTAAAAGTAACTAAAATTTTATGATGCATTCGCTGCTGTTATGACAGTCCGAATGAAATTTTAGTCAATTTTTAATGAACTTAAGATCTAATAGGGAAAAATGTATATTCGCGCTCGGTTTTGTGCTCTCCACATACATTTCAGTTTATTTCTTATAATTTGATACTGAAGCTCAAACTAATTTTATAATTATATTACAGATGATGTGAATTACACATTTTCTCCAAGTCACTCTATTTCTTTTTGAATTTAAGTTAAACAGGAAATTCAATTTACTTAAGGCTCTATCAGCCTTAAGGAACACATTCTCATCATGACGCTCGCGCTTCGCGCTCGATTTTCTGTATACGTTTCAGTCACTTTTTAATAAATTACATGATTAAAATAATTTATTTTCTTCGAAATCTCTAAAAAATAAAAAACAATCGTAGAACTTATTTAAGGAAACGATTTTACAGAACAACGCTTATTTCGTATCTCACATATTTTGGTGAAAAAAATCGAATTTTTTTAATATTAAAAATCAAAACATAAAATATACATCCTGTCCCGAAATGTCTTAATGAGAATTTGTAAACCTCATTATTATTGTTAAAAAATTGAATTTTGGATTTTCAATAGTTTTTTTTTTAATTAAAAAGAAAAATATGCATCTTATGAAAAAATGTTACAATTCAAATTTGTAGGTCTTTATTTATTCAATAATATTGTATCATAATGTTTTTTCTTATCTCGTATAATTTAACTGGAAAATGGAATTTTGATATTGACTTTTTTCGAATTTGAATATGCTGTAACATTTCTAATTTTGATTTAATCAAAAAATGTTATCAGGATAATTTTTAGAGATTTATGAGCACTATCTAAAACCATATTGAAATTTTTGATTTTTTCAAAAAATTATTTTCAAAAACACAAAAGCAGTGCTCAATCCCTCAATTTTGATTGAATGTGGCTGGTTAACGAACTTGTCCTTACTTTTTCGGCTCCGATAAAGTGTACCAAAGCTCAATTCAATATGATGATTCTATCGAGAGTTATGCCGCACACGACCTACAGACAGACAGACAGACACTTTCGTAAAAACCATTTTTTCTGACTCAGGGGGTCTCAAAACGTAAAGATTTGATGAAAATTTCGAAAGTCATTTTTCACATAAAACCAATACCTTCTCATCCATGATGAGAATGTAAAAAATTAAAATGCAAATTCAATTATTTTAGTATTTTTCATTTAAAGTCGAAAAAAGTTGTCGTTTTTTTATAGTTTATTGAATATTCATTGTCTAAACGCTATAAAATATATAGTCCTCACATTTTTCATTCTTGCATCATTGAGTCGTTCTCTACCGGAAGTACCGAATAAATGGAAGAAGGAACGGTGAAAGCGACGTATACGCCCGCGTGAATCCGAACATCTTTAGAGTCGATTGTCATGGAATTATGGAACCATTAGGACTGCAGTTACCGATGACGATTTCACGTCGCCTCTGACGTCACGAAATCGCGAATTCTAATGTGTACGGGCAGCGTGAAATGGCTCTTCTCCCTCTTGTTAAGAGTATATTTTCTCTTTCTCCTCGCCTCTTGCATTAAGCACTTCGCAACGACAATTTGCGATACATTTGCAAGAGGCGCGACACGAGACTCAACTTTATCCTCTTCGCTGGAAATTCTGGATAAAGAGCTGCTACCAGGATTTCCCTACTTTAGGAGAATAGCAAGGAGGAGAGATGCGCCTTAAATGGAATGCATACTTAGACAAGAACTAGAAAAGTTCACCGACAATTTCAACAATATTATCATTTGATTACAGGTGGAACTGAAAGACATTGTGTGGAACTTAAGATGATTAAAATGTATATATGTATGTGTTATTTAAAATCTATGATTAAAGTTCAAATTTAAAAAAACAAAGTTGTGAGAATACAAACGATTCTCATTCTAGAAAAATGGATTTTAAGAATTATAAAAATTGATAATATGAAAAAAATACAAAATAAACATTATGTGTGCGTGTGATACTCAGGAAATAAGCAAATTTGATTGATTTTAGGTTTCTACATGTAAGGTCCAAAATACATTAAATTTTGGGTATAAAATATTGTTGGTGTTCTTAGTTGGCTTTAGGGTCCAGAAAAATGTAACTCAAAGTTTCATATTTTCAAACGTTTCGACTCAGATTGGAGTCCTCATCAGTGAGAATTTATTCCTATAAAAATATAAAAGGCAGAAACTTGAAAAATTGCACAAAGCCAACTAATAACACTAACAATATTGTATATTAATACCAAGGGTCGATATAAGTCCTCTTCATTATTATAAAATTTTGTTTTGAAAATTTGGGAAATAGTAAAGAAGATAGAAGCAGACGTAAATAGACTACTTTTGATTTTAAAAATGGAAAAAAGTTCAACTTCCGTTTTCATTTTCTATATCATTTTTCTAATTTACAAAAAAAATTTTTATGTTTTTTGGACGTAAACATGTAGGAACTGAACAAAGTTTTTTACACCAACTTACTTTTTTTCTTTAAAAATACAATAAAATTAATTTCAAAATTTCTTTCATAAATAACTTCACAAATTTGAAGTTTTACAACTTTTTCGTTTTGAGTTCAGATTGTGGCTGCATTCAAGAAAAAATTATCATAATTTACTTGGGGGCCATCCATATACCACTTGGACAGTTGGTGGCGTTGGGGGGGGTAAAAAAGTGGTGAAAAATTTTCCGCGTGGTATATGGATGGCCCCTTCTTAGATTACTGACATTCCACGTAAATCTCATTTTGAAATGAGTCAAGAAAAGTTAAAAGTTATTAAGTATTTCAAGAGTTATTAAAAATTGAAAAAAGTTTTAAATTTTTGCTTCTTTTGGCAATATCTTCGTTAATAATAGTCTCAAAAATTTCGTTTTTAGGTCATTAAATGCAGAATTTTGTTACCTTCTATCAGTAATCAAATGATAATATTCTTGAAATTGTCGTTGAACTTATCTAGTTCTTGTATAGGTACACATTCCATTTATTTGAGAAAAAATTGCATTGTTAGGTATTTTATAAATTAGAAACTTTTTTTTTATCAACAATAAATAGACACGTATTTTTTTTTTTGGGCCAAAAACAATTTTTTACAAGTGTACGATTTTTCGAATTTTCTAAGAAATGATATTTTCGACATAGCAAGCGTACTTTCAAGCCTGTTTATCTTGAAAACAATTGTTCGCACGAAAAATTTTCCAAATTACGAAAATTAGGGTTTTGACTCTTCTTTACAGAGGTTGTTGCGAAAAAATTGTTCAAATATTTTTTAACATACAAAAGTAAAGAAATAAACGCAAAATTGTTTTTTTCCAAATTTGGCCCCTTTCGAATTTTTTTTTTTCGTGAAGTGATTCGTGATTCGGAAGTTATGGAATTTTGAAGTGCCTCGCGCGGCCTCACGCGCAATCCGGGCGCTTCCACACGCGGCGAGCGTTTACCTTTACTTTTAGCGCTAATAACTTACGCCCGGTAAAATGCTCGCCGCGTGTGGAAGCGCCCAGATTGCGCGTGAGGCCGCGCGAGGCTCTTCAAAATTTTCGTAATTTGGAAAAAGTCGAAAATATCATTTCTTAGAAAATTCGAAAAATCGTATACTTGTAAAAAAAATTTTTTTGGCCAAACAAAAAAATACGTTTCTATTTATTGTTGATAAAGAACCGAAAAAAAATTATCTCGTTCAAATCTGTGACATCGACTGTCAATCTAATATGGAATGACCCATACACTTCCATAAGGGGTAGTGACTTTACACGTTTCATATTTTCGTTGTCAAGAAAATTAAGCAAATAAAAAATAATTCGTACAATATTTTTAAAAATTGAATCAAATTTAGTTTTTGTAATTCTAAATAGCATTTTATTAATCCTCTTTTTGAAATGCCTCTAGTGGTTTCACCAGGGAGGCTAACGGTTGTCATGGGAATGCGACCCGCCCTTTGTGCACCCTATACAAACCGCGCATGGATTTTCAATCTTTTTTTGTTATGTCTTGAAAATTTTTTTAAACTCAACGGTTAAACATTTACTCTGGTTGATAACTCATGTGACTTTTGGTTGAAAATTCATTTATTTTTTGACTGCAAATTCATTCAGCCATGATAGTTGTATGAAACTTCAACTAAATTAGTTCAAGTTCTTCTAACAGCGGTATAAATCGTGAAACATCACCTGAAAGTCATTAACTGGTATATTTTTTGATTATCAGTGAAATATTTATTGCTCAATTTATATATGTGTAGAATTAGCGCATATATGTTTTAAATATAATAATTACAGAAGAAATAAATTTGATTTTTCCACTACCATCATAACTCTTCTAAAAATAAAATGATTTTTTGAAACGCATTAGTTAACCGGAAATTTCCTCATCTTCTCGAGAATTTGAATGGAGGATGATGAAAAATCCTTCGTCATTGGGAAGGCGACGATTGACTTGTCTTCGAGAAGGAACAGTCCTAAAAGCATCCTCGGTACGTTTTAACGGTTCGTAATGATCTTCTACGAGACTCAGCATTACGAATGGTCCTGGGCGTGCCTTATCTTACTCCTATATCTTGTTCACACGAAGATTTCTCGAGATAAAGATCTAAGTCGATTGGTCTTAGAAACACCTCATACCTTAAATCAACAAATCGCTAATGCTTTAAATGACCGCGAATCCTTTTGCACAAGAATTGCATTTTTAACCTGACTTGAATTCTCCAAAATACTTTGATGTGAAATTCGAACCGATTAATAATTTGAGATGAGGATTTAAACCAGAGGTTACTCCTCATTTAAATGTCGGGAATCATTTAGTGTCAGCCGCACCTGCGTGAGACTATCAGACATTTGTAGTTGCTAAACCTTCCAAAACAAATGAACGTTTACAATAAACTTTGAAATGAATTGCTTCCTGCAAAGACTATGGGGCCTGTACATCTTTTGTATTTAATTTTGTATGTCCTTAGAAAAGTGAGCCTCGCCTACTTCGTCCGCCTCATCTTCTACGCTTATATCTTTTTCTCCTCGTTCTATTCTCTGGACGCGATTCTCCCACGATCAGTACGCCTCGTGCACCACGAAAGGGAAGAAGGACGGACACTCCTACCTAATCGTTACATCGAACGATATTTTCAAGCCTGGTTGCTTCAGAGTTCATTTTTATTTCATTTCTTTTATTGTTTTCGATACTCAAACAATATTCATCTTATTTTAGTTAATTCAACATCAAGGTACTTTTCTTTTCTTCAACACAATGTCCATGTTTTTTTTTTAAGCAGATTAATACAATTTGTACAGCAAACAAACGACAAACACTGTATGTTACTATTAAGGGGGGAGATACCTCTAGAACTTTCAAAAAATCAAAAATTTTTTTTTTGCTCAAATCGATTGAAAAACTATTCAAAAATATAAATATCCACCAACATTCATGACCCGTAAGTTGAATGGACCATATTCTTTCATGTACAAAAACTTTGAGGCTCGTTTTCTCGAAACTAACTTTTTTTATCCGGCCGTCAAGATTGCGAGCAAACTATTCTACCGATTTACTTGAATAAAACGGTATTTTATAGATAATTCTGTATTCAAGTGCGTGGTAGGACGCTTTTTCGAGAAAAATAGTATTTCTACAGTTGTTTAACTATTTTCATGTCAAAAAACACGGGTAAAAATGGCACTTTTTCACGAAACGCATGAAAATATACCCAATTTTTCGAAATTCTCAAAACCCCCCTGCTATGCACTCGATAAAAGCTTCCCGATTTATAAAAAAATTTCTTTTATCGTTTCAGATGAAAAACCTAGCCAGGAAGTTGACGGCCGCAAAAAATGTTAGCAGCGACGCTATCGACGGGATCCGCCATATTTCCGCCATTTTGTATTTTTCTATCATGAAAAAATTGTTTTTTTTTTAAGTTAAATAATGCCTTCTAATATATGCAAAAAATCCGGACTTGCTTCGTTTTCATTCTCCCAGAATAAAATTGAAAAAAACTGCTTTTTTTAAGGGTTCTAGAGGTATCTCCACCCTTAAACTGTTTAAAAAATGGAGATTAGGCATTCTTGCATTTAGAAAAGAGATAAAATAAGTTTATAATTCCATTTCGAAATTATATACCCGTACAGAAATTGCCCAACTTGTTCCCAAGTTCCGATCCGGGCCCGATCGGATTTTCCACATGTGGCCCGGGTCGGAACCACATCGGATTATGATAGAAAAGATTATTTCCAAATTTTGTGTTGTGGTTGTGATATTGTAGTGACTGTATTGAAATTAAAATGCCAAAAGCAAAAAGTAGATGGCGAGTTCGGAAGCACAGAATCGTTGGTGATATTTCTTCTATCCGCTTTATAGATCAACACTGAGAAAACAGTTTTGTCAAATCAACAAAAATATTTGGTTAGTATTTAGCTAACAAAAATCTTTTGTTGTGCCAACAAAACATTTTGCTATATCAAACAAATTTTGTTGGTTAAACAAAATGTTTTGTTGGGACAACAAAATATTTTGTCAGGATAACAAAAAAAGTTTTGTTGGATAAATTTTTTTCTCAGTGAAGCTAAGTTAATTCGCTAGATTCATCATTTACATAAATCCTAACATTGTAGGTTATTTTTGTTAATTTCTTGTTATTTTGGCATAGGGTCAGTTTCATCTTATTTTATTTGAGTAAAAATGTCACTATTAGATGTAAAAATGCGCAAAAAGAAAGAAAGGCAAACGTTTCGGCCACATATGGGGGCCCTCTTCAGTGCCATAAATTCAAAGATTAATTCAAAATTTCTGTAGAACATTAGAATATATGAAATAATTAAATTAAGAATTATCATAGAATTCAAAAACTTATCTCATAGCTTGCAATTCAAAATGAAGTAGTCCAGTCAGCATCATGAATTGAAAAAATATTTAGAGTTCACTGTGAATAAAAAACCGGATAAATGGAAAAACATACAAAATTTCGCACACCAACCGACCGGAATTTTTTTCAAAAAAATATTTATTATTAAAGAAAGATGCCAAATTGGTTATCAATGGCAAAGCGCGAACATAGTTTACATTTTTGAAAACTTTGCGGTGAAGACTTTGTTACCGGAGTCTCTCATAGAATAATCTGAACTGTTTTAAAAACCGACTCGAGACATATGGCTTTGCTGACCGAAAATTTTTTTAATACAAGCAATCTTGAGAGGTTCTTTTCCTCCTTGAAGAAGACTATTGTCCTATACCTAGTAAAGAATTTCGAGACGTTTATGATGATTTTCACGAATGGACGCAGGCGTGTATTTTTCAAGAAAAATATTTTATATATCAGTTTCACGGACAATCCATTTAACACTGAATTTGCAAGCTTATTATAATATCTATATTATATAAAATTTTACTCAATATTGTTTGAGTATGTACCGAATAAAAAAATTGAACGTTGTTTATTTTCGCATTTAGATTTATTCTGAGATGTTTTAAAAAATCGTAATAAATTTATCTTTAAAAATTAATTAAAAAAAATGCAATTTACATATTCGTGATATTATGTATCACATCTGAAAGTTTTATTAAATTTAACTAGTTCTGAAAATGGTCAGAACTGTGATATATTCTAGCTTTATAGTGAATTTGCCATTTTTAAATTTCAAAGTGACATGCTTGATAACATGTTTAGTATTATATTGAAATTGTAGGTTATCTTTTCTAGACGGATTATTTTATTTTTAATATACGCAATTGATCAAATATATATATTTCTCCCAGCAACTCAGATTCAGGTAATGAACTAGATTATTACTTGAAATATTTTTTTATTAACGGTAATTTGTAAAGAAAAGAAAATTATAATTTTGAGTGTAGAACGTTATTGTGTTTCATTATTTTTTATATCGTATATTCAATTGTCAAAAGTCTATCTATTTTTTTTTAGAAAGAAAATTATTAATAATGCAATTTATTTTTAGATTCAGAAGAATCGAATAGTTCTACAGACTACGAAGATAGGTTTGAATATTATACTATTTATTGTTATTAAACGAAAACCTTTTAAATATTACTATTTGTAGAAATACAAAATTAGAAGGGGTCATATCTGGGTCAGATCGGGCTCCCATTTTACAGGCCCAGATCTGGGCCCGATCGGGTAGGGCGTTTCATTACTGGTCTGGCGCTAGACAGATTACCCTATCAGGGCCACATTTTTCCCAATCGAGGCCCCATCGGCACCCTACCAAAATTTCTTCATGGCTAAAAGTCCATAAAATCTACATTTTGAACAATTTTCTAAACTATAAACTAATCTATTAACTTTAATCTTCACTTGAAATGATTATTGTAAAAAGTTCGTCAGTGATTTCAATTCAATGAAGTTTTGATTGTTTCAAAGTAAGAGACTCAGAAAATAACATTTAGTGTAATTAAACCATTTTTTGTGATTTGATGAAACAAATTTTGGTTCAATCAACAGAGATATTTGTTTCATCTAACCAAATCATAGTCAAATTAACCAACTTTGATTGAATGATGCGAATTTATTGGTCGAATTAACTAAAAATTTGATCAAGCATACGATCCCTAAAATTTAGAATTTCTATTAAAACCTACAATTTTTACGGAATTTATCTTAAATTTTCCGTTATTTATTGAAAATATTTGGGTATTTTCTAAAAAATTCAAAGATTCTAGGAAACTGTTCAATAAGCCTTGAGATAAAATCAATATACACTACCGGTCAGAATTGTTTAAATTATCTTAATTTAAATTCTGTTATCTTTAAAATTAGTCTGGAATGAAGTCGTTTCGTTAAATTTTGAAGAAGTTATTGCAAAAAAAGTCCAAATTTCAATGTTTTTTTAAATTTTAAGTAACTTTTGAAACAATCAACATTTTTCAATGTTCTTGGGCTCATTTTAAAGCTAAGTTTCTACAGAATCGCAGTAAATTGTCATTATAAATCTATAATTTGTTTCTTGCATAATGCAAAGAGTTGAAATTGTAACAAACAAGTAGGAAAATTTCGAAAACATTTCATCTGTAGGTAAATCATAATAAAGATCATATAAATATATATTTTAAGGGAATTCAATACAAAATTCATGATCATATATTTCATATATCTTATAAAAATGTTTTTCTCAGCAAAAGCAATATTGGAATTTTTCCAACATTTTTATTTGAACTTTAACCTCGTGTAGTATGTAAGAAAACAACTAGACATCAATTCCAAGAATTTTGTTCGATTTTGTAGAAATTTAGCTTTAAAATTAGTCCAAGAACATTAAAAAATGTTGATTATTTCGAAAGTTATTTACAATTTAAGAAAGCATTGAAATATTGACTTTTTCTACAATAACTTCTTCGAAAATTAACAAAACGAATTCATGATGGGCTCATTTTATGAAGAATTTCGATAGCTTTGAATTTAATTAAGAGAACAAATTTTTTCACCCACATAATTCAAATTAGGATAATTTAAGCAATTATCGAAAAACAGGTGGTCTCACAATTCTGACCGGTACTGTACTTTGGTAAATACTCTACAAGAGTATTTAGGGAGTTTTTCTGACTAAATTTTAGAAAATAAAAATAGGAAGATTTGTAAAATGTGTAAAAATATTCGTTTTGCGCTTCTATTTTTCCCTTAATTCGTGTGTAGGACAGGATACCAGGGACTTAAAAAATATGTCAATTTCCAAACGAACCACCTATGAAACTATCAAAGACAATTATGCTTAGTAAATTTAAAATTACTCATCTGCGTTCTTAGGAAAAACCATTTGAAAATCAAGATTTTAGCGATATTAATACAGCAGTGTTTTTTTGATAAATGGACCAAATCGCATCGAAAAAAACCATCTTAGGTTTCATGAAACAAATCCTGTGGTTAAATCAACCAAGAATTTGGTCAACCGTGTAATCAGCAAATTCTTTGGTTGCTCTAACTAAATCTTGGTTGAATTGATCGAATATTTTTCAGAGTCTAGCAAAAATCTTGTATCTTTGAATTATAATAAATTGGTATGATACAGAGGGAATCATTTCTTCTAAAAAAAATGCACAATCCATTTAAGATGCTCATTCTTATCAGAGTTATAGTCTTTAAAATTACTAGAAATTCGCGTAGTGCGATACCAGGAATGTAAATAAAATGTCGATTTCCAAACGAACCACCCATGAATTTGTCGAAAACAATTAAGCTTAGTAAATTTCAAATTACTTATCTACTTTTTTAAGAAAAACCATTTGGAATCCAAGACTTTAGCGATATTAATACAATAGTTTGCGAAGCATTTCCAAAATACTTGGCCCGTTTGCCGTGTGAATATCGATTCTTTTTGTCGGTTCGATCGTTCAATCACAGTTCATGGAGCCAAAGCGAGAGAGACCCCCGCAGAGCGTTCTCTGCTACTTGGCTACCTGCGACTATGAGAAATATAATATCCTTCAGTCCGACTCATTAATCATGTTGGGCCACCTAGGTCATTAAGGTCACAGAAAATGCTCAAACTAAGGCATTTATTTACACGAAAAAACCGTAAAATCGGCCTGATACTTTACTTTCTAAATCTGAATCAGCGATAAGTATACCGCAGATTAAAATCAGCGCGTGTACGTTGATAAATCAGTTAAATTTCACTAATTCATCAGCGTATAGGTGCTGATTTTATTCAGTGGTATACTTATAGCTGATAATCACTAGTTTACAAAATTTAAAAAAATTTATACACCATATCTTGATATAATTTTTTCATGTATTTTGACCCACTAAACACGGAAGTCAGACTAAACAATTTTTTTATGGAAGTGTTTTCTAAATATCAATGTTCTAAAATTTTTTTAATTTTCAGAGTTTTTTCGACGTTTTTGAGTATATGTCGAGTTCTAATTGACCGATTTGCTTAATCAAGCACTCAAATTGAAGGCAATTGAATTCTCTACAACTCTTTACCTGAAAGCTTTCAGATCGGCCCCGTAGTTCAGATGCTAGCGATTTTAATAAGATGGAAATATTTGCAATTTCTATTCTTCCCAGGAATATATGTGAATTTTCGACCCCGATTTTTGCCAAAAAATCCAACTTTTCCAACTTATTAAAATCGCTAGCATCTGAACTACTGGGCCAATCTGAAAACTTTCAGGTGAAAAATTGTAGAGAATTAAGTTGCCTCCAATTTGAATGGTTGCTGAGGCAAATCGGTCAATTAGAACTCGAAATATACCAAAAAACGTCGGAACAACTATGAAAATAGAAAAAAAATTTCGAACATTGATGTCTAAAACACGCTTCAATAAAAAAAATTTCAGTGTAACTTTCGTGTTTAGTGGACCAAAATTATATTGGGTAAGGCTTTCCCAAGTGGGCCCCGATTTTGCGAAGGAACGTATTTTTCGTTGATATTTAGCTTAAACCGAGTTTCAAGTGTACAAAGTACATCCTGTTAATTTTGTTGTAAAATTCCCTATTGTTTATTTTTCATAAACAATCAATGTTTTTTGTAGCGTTTTGAGAATTAATTTTTTTCTCAGCAAGTAAGTACCCTGAATTAAATTATTTTTCAATTGCAGGTCAATAAGGCATGACACTACAATACAGTATTTTTTCCATTATAAAAATCTCAATTTCAATGTTTATTGAAACAATTGTTTATAAACAAATAGAAATAAAATCTATTTCTGCGCCTCTAGGATCTACATTAACGACAACAACTCATGTAATAAACTTTTGTGCATTTATTCCTGAAAAAAAACGTGTAGATCGAAGTGGTTTAGTCACAACAATAAGATTTTTGTGTGCGCGCGTGCAACGTTTACCGCCTAAGTTCCGCATTTTAACGCGGTTTTTATTCTAAGGCCGTCAATATTGTTCTTTGAATGAAAAAATAATGATACATGGGAGAGTGACTTTATTTTTTTCCTTGATAAATATATAGTTACTTGATTATATTATATTCTTATATTATAATATTAGCATCATACAGATCTTCAGTTATTAAATATTTTTAATTGCTTTCGCAAAGAGTAACAATACAACTTTTTTTGTGCAAAAAGAATATGAAATCATATACCTCGATACATTAATATATGATTAGATAAATACTTCCTTTTGAACATAAGTTTTTGGAATATTTTACATTACAGAAATGATTTTAGATTTGTCATGAGCCGAAAATATTCTGCATTCAATCGCATTTTTATTTTTTGGAACAAAACAGTGGTATTTTCGCGTGTTTTTTATGGTTGTTCTTTTGAATAACGCTTTTTTTAATTTTCAGAATGGGTTTTATGTTGGTTTTTGTCATAATAACCAAAATCAATTGATTTAAAATTAACGTTAGCCGAATCATGCAGACTTTTGTGGTCATGTAATTTTTATTTTTATTGATTGATTATTTTTATTTTTTAAACTTTAAAAAAAATAAAAATCAGACAAAAGTTAAAAGACCCAAAAATCCGTATGATTGGGCTAAAGTTAATTTTCAATCAATTCATGACAAATCTAAAGTCATTCCTGTAATGTAAAATATTACAAAAACTCACACGGAGAAAAAAAAACTGTTGAATCAACAGATGTCATCTGCTGGAATAGGGACAGCAGATTTTTTTGTAATATTTACAGATTTTTCTGTTGGATTCACGGATTGATTGTAAACTCAACAGATGAACCTGTAAAATCTACAGAAATGTCTGTTAGAATTACGGATTTCTCTTTTTTCTTGAAATCCGTAATTCTAACAGACATTTCTGTAGATTTTACAGTTTCATCTGTTGAGTTTACAAACAATCCGTGAATCCAACAGAAAAATCTGTAAATATTACAAAAAAAATCTGCTGTCCTTATTCCAGCAGATGACATCTGTTGATTCAACAGTTTTTTTTTCTCCGTGCATGTTCAAGAAGTAAAGAGAGCAGTCGACCGGCAATCGAAAGACCTGGGCTCGAATCCCAGCGCAGTCGAAAGCGTCATTTTTTCCACAGAAAGATTTTCAAATTCTTTAAATATTATGTATAACGTTGTATAAATGCTTTTTATGACAGAAATTATTTATCCAATCATATATTAATGTATAGAGGTATATGACTTCTTATTCTTCTTGCACAACAAAAATCTGTGATTGTTACTCTTTGTGAAAGTAATCAAAAATATTTAATAACTAAAGATCCATATGATGCTAATATTATAATATAATATAACAATATAATATAATCAAGTATTTATACATATATTAAGGAATAAAATAAAGTTACTCGCCTATGTAGCATTATTCTTTAATTCAAAAAACAATATGGACGTCTTTGAAATAAAAAGCACGTTAAAGTGCGGAACTTACGCGGTATACGTTGCGCGCGCGCACACAAAAATGTTATTGTTGTGATTAAACCACTTCAATCTACACGTTTTTTTTCAGGAATAAATGCACAAATGTTTATTACATAACTTGTTGTCGTTAATGTAGATCCTAGAGGCGCAGAAATAGATTTTATTTTTATTTGTTTATAAACAATTGTTTCAACAAACATTGAAATTGAGATTTTTGTAATGGAAAAAATACTGTTTTGTAGTGTCATGTCTTATTGACCTGCAATTGAAAAATAATTTAATTCAGGGTACTTACTTGCTGAGAAAAAAATTAATTCCCAAAATACTACAAAAAACATTGATTGTTTATAAAAAATAAACAATAGGAAATTTTACAAACAAAATTAAAAGGATGTACTTTGTACACTTGAAACTCGGTTTAAGCTAAATATCAACGAAAAATACGAACCTTCGCAAAACCGGGGCCCACTTGGGAAAGCCTAACCCTTTAAGATGTGGTGGGCAGAAAAAATTTTTAATTTTGTAAACTAGTGTAATCAGCAGAATTTCTTTTTGACATGTGATGTAAAAAATCAAGTTTTATTTCAAAGTATTTTCAATATGTTCACGGTACTTAAATTACAAATCGACATGCAATATTGTGCTAATTACAGAATTTCCGCTAACACGAGAGTGCAAAATATTTGATGCCGTCTTTATGAAAAATAATTCAAGTATGATATACTTTACAAGACATATTAAAAATTTAATATATTACGTGGGAACAACTTTAGACTTGGTGTTTTAATGATGGTACACATACAAGAGAATTAATACTACTTGAAAATTTTCAGTGTCGTCCCCATCTCCTGTCAGTTCCCGAGGACTAAGAGCTCTGTAATTACAAACGCTCGATCGCATCGACCTCGATGAAAACTCGGGGAACGATAGACGTTATGTTACTTTTTTTCACTGCATGCCAGAGGGATAATGAAAGATTAATACATGCACTGGGCTTAACAGATTTGCGGTAGAAACTCGCTCTCTAAGTCGACAGAAACATCCTTATCATGCGCGCAGTGATTTTTATTCTAGGAAATCTTTTTTTTTATTTTTTCAATCGTTGATTGATTCTTAGAACTTGAAAGAAACTATCATTATCTAGCATTCATGAGAAAAATCACAAACTGGTACCCGACATTGTAAACAAAGACAGATTTGTTATTTGAATGCTAAAATTCTTCTCTTCTGCAAGTCTTGCATGAATAACCTCAAGAGGCTGAATTCTTATCTCAAATTTCTTTTCGAAGAATTATTTTTTTGTATTAACTTTTATTGCAATATAACATATAAACAGATGCTGTATATTTGCAATTTTACCTCATAATGAAAGGTAAATACGAATAGCAAGTCTTTTTTTCTCTTTTTAAAATCAAGTTGACAGTTCCTTTATTGGAAAACCCGAAACTTCTGATCTGGACCGCCGTTGATTCGATCTCAGTCAATTTTAAGTATATCACATTTCCCTTACCTCTTGCATCAGACGACTTCATTGCTATTGATTACCTGAATCCTTGAAACAAGTGCGAGTTTCATCGGCAAGGTCGCATAATAAATGTAATTACAAATTTAACGCCTTCTCTCGAAGACACGGAACAAATCGATACATAATGTGATATCAGTATACATTCATTATATATTGCGCAAAAATTCTTCGTACGCTAGTAAACCGAGATAAATGCCAAAAAGGTCAAACCTTTTTAAAGCGAAAAAGATATTTGAGTGGAAAAAGAAGATAGGAGGTCTTAATCCGATAACAAAAGGACGCAAATTCGTCTTAGTTCCGCATGGCATTTGACCACCACGTGGCATGGAAGTCCCTTCTTTCTTTTCGTTCCTGCTTATTTTTCGATCTCTTTTAACCGCACATCCCCCCTTATCCATCTTCTTTTTCGTCTTGATTCATTTTCAAGTTCCATCCAGGGACCATTTCCATTGCGAGCTACACATCAAGACTGGTTGATGAATACGATGATTAATCGATTCTTCTTTGTCTCCTGGTAATGAGATTTTCGTTTGCTCAACGCTTGCACCTGTATTCTTCATTGAGAAGTGTACAAAAGAACCATTCGCGAAATATTTTATATTGCCATTTTTTCAGAGAGGCTCATATCAATACCAAATACTCGCAATGAAACTCAATGATTTTTCGTGTTTTTTTCTTCGTAAATTGTCAAATTATTTATATCCAGGAATATATTTTTTAATTTCGGATATACGGGAAATAATAGATGAGATAGTATCTAGATATTCAAATTAAATGTATTATTAGTCCAGTTATACATAAACTAATTAACGAATATATTGATTTTGCAAATAACATTAGAACTTCAATTGTTATCTATTGAAAAGAAAATAAAAGGTTGAAAAGAAATTAATTTTAAAAATATTGAAGTATCCTAAGCCGAGCTTATAATTACACCTAATTATATACGATCGCTTTATAATTAAAATAATAATTTAAACAAATTTTCCGGAGAAGAGACTATATAATGCATTACATTTCCTTGCATTGCTGTCTTCTTCGAAAATTTTTTAAAAATTATTATTTTATTAATAATGCGGTCGTATATAATTGGTAATGACAGACCTTATCACACGACCTTAACGGAAATAAACTATTTTTATTCCAAAAAATTATCTCTTTCTATATTAAGTCAACGTTTCCATCAAAGCTTCGGTCCTTATCAAGACTATAAACATAAACGGAAATATATAATGTGAGTAATAGGTATAGTACACAAATCATCAGTTATAAAAATATGTAAATTATAGCTACCTTTAAAAATTGCTCATTCAGCAAGACATGAAGGATGATTTCTCAACATATGTCTTACCGAATGAGCAATTTTTAAAGGTAGCTATAATTTACATATTTTTATAACTGATGATTTGTGTACTATTCCTATCACTCACATTATATATTTCCGTTTGTTATGTTTATAGTCTTGATAAGGACCGAAGCTTTGATGGAAACGTTGACTTAAGGGGGTCATCCCGTGTAACTGGTCCAACAAATCGAATTTTGCATTTTGTTTCAAATAAGCAGAACGCTTGCAATCTTGGTCGCCGCACTTTTCTTTAGAGATAAGTGGCTAAGTTGCCGTATAGTTCAACAATGAGGGACGATCTCGGACTAAAAATTTTTAAAGTCTGCTCAAAATATGAACAAATATGAGCTGGAAAGTTCGCAGTTGTATGTTCATTTAGTTCGCCAAAATAAATTTCCAAAAAAAAGCGAAAAAGATTGCCATCACACGGGATGACCCCCTTAATATAGAAAGAAATAATTTTTTTGAATAAAAATTTTGTATCTTCCTTAAATACCATTTTTAAAAAAAAATACCAGAAAGGCCAATCCTTTGAATACTATTACTAGTAATACCTCATATTTTATACATTAAGTGTTACTGTCCGGTAATATCTTTCTTATTGATATATATTCAGACCAATTTGATATTTTTTATTTTTAGACTAATTTTATGGTTGCACATGTGCAATTAAGTTATATCGCTTACCACAATGTGTATCAGTCACAATTCAAATTTTCTAAGTCTTCCCTATGTAATTTCACACAAAAAAACTTTTTGTATAGTTTCTTTCGCAAACTCAGTTATTCAGACCAATTTTATAGTTTCAAACGTGCAATTCTTTCATATCATTTTTACCATAATGTCTATCCGTCACATGTTTAATTTTTAAGGTTCTTCCTTTGCATTTTTTATAGAAAAATTCTGCACACTTTTTATTTATTTTTGTACGAATTTAGTTAGTATGGACCAATTATATGGTTTACATGTGCAATTTTATCATAATGTTATCCGTCACACGTGTAAATTTTTTAAGTCCCTTCCCTATGTATTTTTATAGCAAATTTTGTACAATTTTCAATTTTCATTCGTAAATTTAGTTAGACCTATTCTATAGTTTCACAAGTGCAATTCATTTATATCGTTTGTCAATACAATGTTTATCCGTCACACGTGCAATTTTTTATTCTTTTCTTCCTTTGTATTTTTATAGAAATAAATTCCACTGATGAGGACTCCAATTTGAGTCGAAACGTTTGAGGAAAAAATGAAACCCTGAGTTTACATTATTTCTGGACCCTAAAGCCAAAGTAAAAAATCATCTATCTATTAATATTATTGAGGGTCGATATAAGCCAGTTATTTATAATTATGTGGTAAATATACTATCGATGATTAATCACATTTTCAGTATTTTTTTTCAATATTAAGTTTTTTCCGTGTAGGTACCTTCAGCATCAAATATTTTGTTATGACTGATACATCTTTCTCAAATAAAATAATCTTTCTCATACTAAGTAGTATTTTGAAGAGTGTAACAGTACTGTTGTCAAGGGACTCAGAGTCCCTTCCTAGATTCATAAAGAGCGAAGAGAAGAGTTTTTGACTTTTCCTGTGTTCAGACATGAAACATCCGTCCTCTGTTTTTGGTCATATGAATAGCAACTCTCATCATACGTCTCTTAAACACGATGTATGTGCTACGATGCACAAAAGGATTTACTGTTAGGAAAACAACTATACAGGCATGTATGGCCGTAACATAGACAAAGATGCAGGGAACCGTGGAACATTTGACTACGGCCTGTCAGAGTGTCAGCCAAGCCCATCCTCTTTCACGACGTAAGAAATATTATAATTACCTTTGGAGTTTCCTCCGTAATACATTCACGATGCACCTGGACGTTATATATTTCGATTCCCTATTATATGAGATAGAATTATTTCGGTTTCAAAATCAAACTCCCATGTGTCGGATTGTACTATATTTGTGCATACCTTATTAAAAATTTTCCTCTTCAATCAGAATCTTCTATTTTTGTTAGATATAGTCTCATTGAATAAATACACTGCAGTGCAAAAGACACCGGGCACTTTTTTTTAACTGTTCACATACAAGATTCTAATTTATAAAATAACTAAGAATGAATTTTTTCCTTAGAATAACATTGAAGATAACAAAATTCGGCATTTTATGACCCCAAATTTTAAACAACTCTTAACAATTTACATTTTTGAACTTTTCTGAGCTCATTATAAAGGTAAATTTACATTTACTATTAGCAACGTATCGAAATATTTTGATAAATTTTTTCTTGATACTATTAAAGTTAAAATTTTTAAAAACAAAGTTGTGAGAATACGAACGATTTTCATACTTGAGAAATGGATTTTGAAAATTATTAAAATTGATAATATGAAAATAATACAAAATATTAATAAATATTTTCAGAATTTCTTTCATAAATAATTTCTTAAATTTGAAGTTTTACAACTTTTTCATTCTGAGCTCTGGCTGCATTCAAGAAAATTCGATTACAATTTACTTGTTAGATTACTGACATTCTACGTAAATCTCATTTTGAAATGAGTTAAGAAAAGTTAACACTGATAGAAAGGAATGGCTGTTACAGCGATATTTATGATTAATTTAACCTTACCTTATTGCTGGCATAGATACAGCAATATGAGATTTGTATTTTAAGCATCCGATTATAACTGAATAAATATGAACGAATCAACCATATTATTATTGGTTGCTATGGAAAAATGTATTGTTCGCCTTCCCATATTATATTTCTGATTCCACCAGTTTCACTTACAATATTTTGATTTCTGTATTCAACATCCTGCGTTGTTCAAAGAGACATATTATTTTATAAATACAATTATAAATTCCCAACCTACAACCGAATGGCTAAAACTCCCGAACCATTTCTATCAGTGAAGTTCCAAATTAAAAAAGCTTTGAATTTTTCCTTTTTTGGCAATATCTTCTTTAATAATTCACTAATTGTTTTAGGGTGATTAAATGCAGAATTTTGTTATCTTCAATGTTATTCTAAGGAAAAAATTCATTCTTAGGTATTTTATAAATTAGAATCTTGTATGTGAACAGCTAAAAACAAGTGCCGGGTGACTTTTGCACAGCAGTGTAATACCATTTTTTAAAGAAATTAGTCAACTTTCATTTATAAAATTAATAGAAGCAGCTACTAATCCTAATATATGTAACTCAATAATTTTTTAATAAGTTTGAAAATGTTTTTAAAAAACTTCTTCAACGTCAATTAAAAATTTATTCTAATATTGGTAAGTTAACTTAATCAGGTTTAGAGATAATAAAAGTGTAAGTAAATACGTTGTCAGTCATATTGGTTACAATATAATCACGAATTGAATGACGAAAATCTTACTAATCTAGCTGGTAACGTGTTTCCACCGAAAACACTAAAAACTTTGAATAGAAGCACCTGAAAAGTAATTAAGTAGCTGGAGAAGAAACGGACTTGTGAACAGATTCGTGAATCGAAAGGAGAGTAAGAGGAAGAAAATAAAAGTATGTAAAAAGTAAAGAAACGAAGGAACACGAGATACGACGACGTGACAAACACAAAATCGGCTTGTAGGTATGTGGCAGCTCCGATTGTTCCTTCTGTCCTTTCCTTCGTGAGCTAGAAAAATTTGCCGGCGTGCCAGACACGAGCAATACGATTCCTTTCCGCGACAATCGATTGTTCGATAATATCGGTCTCATTTGTCAACTGGCGGACCGTTTAAATGCAAATGGCCCAAGTAGCGGCGGTCGCCGATTCACGTCCAGCCAGGTAAACGGAAGCAGCATATCCCAAAGACGAACTGGTTTCTGGAATCGTTAATGACATTTGATTACTTTATTCAAGCCAACTGTGATCTGAAAAACTTATAAGTAAATGGTAATTAGAAAGCATTTCCAAAAAAATTAGTAGTCGTCAAATCATCACTTTTTGGACAAATTTGAACGTATAAAACTAGTAATAAAGTATCGATTCTTATTCTACCAATCAAACATCCCCTTCTTTAATTTTTTCCTTTTTTTTCTTAAAATATTTCCAGACTGAGGAAAAATTCTATCGAATTTAAGGCGCATTCACAATCTTACAAAAGCAGATGCTATTGATTTAAATAAATATGCTACAATTTAATAGAAGCTTTGGTCCAAATATGGCACTTTAAATTTTATAGCATATTCATTTGAAACAATAGCATCTACTTTTTATCGATCTTTACGAATATTACTAAAGGTCATTTTGATTTAAGAACACATTACACATAGAAAAAAATGTACTTAATCTAACCAGACCATTTTGATAAATGGACCAAATCGCATCGAAACAAACCATCTTAGGTTTCATGAAACCAACCCTGTGGTTAAATCAATTGAGAATTTGGTCAACCGTATAATCAGCAAATTCTTTGGTTGATCCAACCAAATTTTGGTTGAATTGATCAAATATTTTTCAGAGTCTAGCAAAAATCTTGTATCTTTGAATTATAACAAATTAGTATGATACAGGGGGAATCATTTCTACTCTGAAAAATTCACAATCCATTTTAAATGCTCATTCTTGTCAAGGTTATAGTCTTTAGCATCACTAGAAATATTTTTTCATCTGGAACATGCAAATCAGTCATTGATAATCCCAGTTTGGGTAGAGCGAAAGTCGAAAGTAAGATCCCTGATCCCACCTGCCACAATGCTTCTGTCTCCAGCTTGTCCTTTGGTCCTATTGTTTTCAAGGATTTGACTCGAAAATCCAAGAATAGATCGGCATGTAGATTTCTACCTGCGACCACTGCTAATTTTAGTTACCGATTTTACTGTTGTCTTTTCCTGACTAGTTCTTTTGCATTTTTCACTTCGAGAGGATAATATCTTTGGATTTTTGTCTACAATTTTGCAAAAGAGCGAAAAGCTGATTTTTCAATCCTACTATGAATATTCGGTGGTGAAAAAATAGATACAGGTGCGATTAACTATTAGGCTCTATATTTTTCTTAGAACTGAAATGATTTAGAAAGGATATGACCAAAATTATTGTCTTTAACGTTACAGCCGCTCGCATATTTTGGTTCATATGTCCTATACATTACAAAAAAATTAATAGTTCGAATTGTACATGAAAGTAGGCAACAACTACTTTATTTTGTGTATATACACTTTTTTCTATCATCAGCTGTTTTGAAGATATATCAAGTTTTCAGTGGTCTTTAACGTTACATTTTTTGCAAGTGACTTTGGAGGTAGTGCAACTCTCGGTCAAGAATCAGCGATTCTTTCAAAACGAAAATTCGAAGCCAAGTATTTTCTTTAAGAACAAGGTCCAGACACACGAAAAATGACTTCATTCCGTAACTCAAAATGTGCGGTCTTTAACGTTACACAGAATAGTCTTTAACGTTACATTCCTATTTGATTCCCAACAATTTGTAAATATCGGGTGAAAAAATCGATGTGGATAATAAAAAACGTTCAAAATCAAATATTTATTATTTATTTACAGCATTAAACGAATCTTCTGACTTTGATAAACAGTAATCTTAATATAACGCATCAATAAACATCACGTACATATTTTCCTCGTTCCCGAAATGTTGACCATATAACAAAGTATGACTTAATGAACTATACAAAACATTATATGGTTTAAGATAACGGTATAGAGTACAAGATAAAAAAAATGTTCTCTGGTGAACCCAGTCGTGATATTTTTGAAAAAGTGAAAATTTGTCTTTAGCTTGTAAACAGGTTTTGAGCAAGGCCATAGTTTTTTGTAAGATTGCGAGAACGAGACTTACGTAACCGATTTACACAGCACAGCATACAGGCTCTTCACGTTAAGTGTAAAGTGCAAGGAGCTAAAAAGTTGAACGCTAACGATTCACCCGTCGGATCTCTGTGCAACATGACACATGGCAAGTGTTTGTCACGTTCTTGTAATAATATAAATAATAATAAATCGTAATGGCATTCCACGATTCAGAGAACGAAATAGCTAACAAGAAAGGACATTAAAAGTAGAGGTATAACGAGAACGTAACTTGTGTACAGGATGGTAAAAGCAACTTATTTATAGCACAATTGCTCGAGAGTAAAGCAAATTACACCATCAGACCCTAAAACCTAGTGTCAATTATTGTCCATGCAAGGAAACACAAAACTCTTAATTGCTGGTAATTTCTCACCAGATTTAGATTTTAGAACTTCTGCTTTTTATGTTGTGCAAGAATTGTAACGGAAATCCTACTTTATTGGATCCTGTAATGTTTCATACAGTATCATAAAAGAAATGTTGCGTATGCAAAGTTTTATTATCTCAAATTCATGAATTATAGTTATTACAAAGTATATGAGCTAGCAGATAATTCAAATTACGTGCTGAATTGATCTTTTGAAATATAATAACGAAGGATTTCATAATAATTGTAATCTTACATAATATGGAACTTAGGCATCGGAATTTTTTATTTAAATGTGTGATGCAACTTTACTTTGTCAGTATATGTCTAAAAAATGCCAGTAAAAAAGAATAACATTCAGACATAAGAGGATTTCGGTTATTTTATAAAATAAAAACTCCTATAATATTGGTCCATATAACGACAATTTTTCTGGAAAGTTAAGGGGGTGTTATAGTGTAATGGACACTTTTTTATAACTTTTTTTGGGAATTATTATAAGAGTGTAGACAAATAATATCGTTTTAAAATCTTTTTTTCTATATTATTTTCTATTAATATTTACAAAAAAACATATAAAAAAAACATTGAAATAATTATTTTTACAAAAGTTATAGCCTGAAAACGGAAGGAAAAAATCGTAAAAATCGATGTTTCATTTTCAAATGTTCACCATTTTGAAAATTTTTATATATTTTTTTTTCACATTATGTGGAAAGCCGGAATTGTGTCTACCATACGGCATCTTTTTTTGAGGCCTTGATTTTGACGCTTAACATCATTTATTTTACATATTTTTTATGGTAAATTTTTTTTGTAAATATAAATACTAAATAATATAAAGAGAATTTTTGTAATAACTATATACACAGCAAATATAGTTCAGTAAAGTTTATAGAACTGTTAAAGAGTTGGAGATTCAAGCATTTACGGAACAGAGTTCTGGAGTTCTGAAAAGTCCTATAAATTTTTCAGAACTCTATTCCGTAAATGCCTGAATCCCCAACTCTTGAACAGATCTCTAAACTTTACTGAACTATTTTTTTCCATGTATTTTTTATCAACTTTCTTGAATAAATTCCCGAAAAGATTATGAAAAAGTACTCATTACACTAGAATACTCAACTGTAAAGAAAAGTTTTAATTCAAGTCTAAAAATCGGCTAACTTCAAGATATAACATAAACTAGACTTTATTTGATTTAAAGAAATGATTTATTCGAAATAAATAAGATTTGTTTCATTCAAACAAAATATCATTGGCACAAATAAAAATTTGTTCAAAGTAAATAAATTCCTGCGTTAAATCAAACAAATTATATCCCTGACCATATATCAATGCATTAATTTTTTTGTTTTAAAGAAAAATTTATTTGATTTAAACAAATATTTATTTGGCCCAATAATATTTTGTTTGAATTAAACAAATCTTATTTAATCCAATTAAATCATTTCTTTAAATCAAAAAAAGTCTTTCGAACAAATAATTTTCTTTGATTCATACAAATCTTCTTTCTGAGTGTGCGCTTATGCACTGAGAAAACAGTTTTGTAAAATCAACAAATATATTTTGTTAGCATTGAGCTAACAAAATTCTTTTGTTGTGCCAACAAAACATTTTGCTATATCAATCAAATTTTGTTACTCAAACAAAATGTTTTGTTGTGACAACAAAATATTTTGTCAGGACAACAAAAAAAGTTTTGTTGGATAAATTTTTTTCTCAGTGTGCACAGGTTGGAAAAATTTGAGTCAAAATCGTCTGTTAGACGTAATAAAGGGTTTCCCAATAAGGGTGATATGTTTTGAAATTGAAAAAAAACACTGAATATTCATTCGGAATTGATCGAAATCTTTTTTATTATATTGGATATTCTATGCCATTTATGATTTAAAGAATATATCGGCCAAATGTCCCCCGAGACTTGAGCCAAAAATGCGCCTCATCAGAAAAGATGATTTTTTGATGAAAATTGGGATGATTTTCAATTGATTCCAGAGCCCAATCCGCGAACTCCCGACGCAAACGATGGTCATTAGGCTTCAGTTCTTGGGCCAGAATCATCTTATAGGGATGCAGGCCAAGATCCAATCGCAAAATACGCCAGGTAGTCATCCTGGACAGGCCCAATTCCTGAGATCGGCGTGGCACGGACAATTCACGGTACGGCGGCTATATTCTGTGTAGAACGTGCGGTACGCATACGATTTTTAGGCTTAGTATCCAATAGAGTAAATTCACTCTCCAACTTATCGATTATTCGACGAATTGAGAGCGCGGATGGAGCAGAATGACCACCATATTTTGCACGATATGCTCTTTGAACACCGACAAAACTTCTCGAATTTTGATAAAATAATTGGACAATTTCCAAACGTTGTGGAAGCGTGAAACTACTCATGATTAAATGGCAAACCTTACTGATCACAACTGACAGCAGACGTCAAAAATTTCAGTTCAAATGAGCCCGATAGGGACATTCAAAATCATATCACCCCTATTGGGAAACCCTTTACATTTAAAACTTTTTCTTCCTGTGCACTGAGAGAAATCAAAATAATAATTGTAACTAATACGTCCAACGAATAGTTTTTAGTGCACTGAGAAAAAAGATTTGATTGAATCAAAGAAAATAATTTGTTTGAACGACTTTCTTTGATTTAAAGAAATGATTTGTTTAAATGAAATAAAATTTGTTTCATTTAAACAAAATATCTTTGAACCAAATAAATATTTTTTAATATAAATTGAAGAAGTTTTCTGTGAAAAAAGGAACGCTTCCACTCCGCTGGGTATCGAGCCAATCGAGGTATCGATTTGTTTGAATCAAATTAATTTTTCATCAAAACAAAGAAATTAATGCATTGATATATGGTCAAAGATATAATTTGTTTGATTTAAGGCAGAAATTTATTTGATTCGAACAAATATTTACTTGGTCCAAAGATATTTTGTTTGAATCAAACAAATTTTGTTTCATTTAAACAAATCATTTCTTTAAATCAAAGAAAGTCGTTCAAACAAATTATTTTCTTTGATTCAATCAAATCTTTTTTCTCCGTGTCAAAGAAAATGATTTGTTTGAAAGAAATTAATGATTAATGCATTAATATATGTTCAAAGAGATAATTTGTTTGATTTAAGGCAGAAATTTATTTGATTCGAACAAATATTTATTTGCTCCAAAGATATTTTGTTTGAACCAAACAAATTTTGTTTCATTTAAACAAAACATTTCTTTAAATCAAAGAAAGTCTTTCGAACAAATATTTTTTCTGAGTGTAAAATTCACAGTACTTTTTACTAATAGTAATTAGTTGGGACAAGTTAGTTGAAATTACCCTAGAAATTGCTCTCAGTGTGCCCCTTAACTTTGTCAATGATTTGCGTCGCAGATAAATATTTTGAAAAAACTGTCGACGAAAGCCCATGAATGTGAAAAAAAAAAGAAAAAAGTAGATGGGATAAAAGGGGGTTACTGCAAGTAAAAGAAGGGAAAGAAAAGAGAAAGCAAGATAGAAGGGATGCAGCTAGTGCAACGGTGGCGGCACGATTGATTGCACTACAAGAACCCAGGCCTTGCCTTTCCACCGAAGGTATGGATGGACAGATGGACGCATGGTTATGCGCTATACTCTACAGGTGCTGCTCGGTCCTCTTCCCTGATCCGGTAGGAACGTACTTGAGGTCCAGCAGAACGAAGGGACCGCGCGGTTTTTCTGCGTCCCACATTCCGAGCTCGTCGAGCATCGACGAAGATTTTGCTTTCCGTCACTCCACCAGTCCTTTGATCGACGTGTCGATACCTACCCCTCAAACTACTCGAGAGCCTTCCCTTTACGGGAAAACCCCTGTCGAGGAAATCCGTCTTAGTCGAAACTGCCCGTGAGGTCGTTTCCTACTGGGAACGAGGCGAAACCTGCTTTTAACTAATCACTCTAATTTTTAAATTCTACATTTAACCTTGATTTTCTCTATATTTCTTCTTATATTTATGAGGGCTTGTCAAAACAATCATATTATTCGAATTGAATTCGAACCTAGAGAAACTTTTTGTGAGAATGTGTTATATTTTGTAATGATAATTTAAAAAAATATTTAAAATTTAGAGAATTTCAAGGTTCAATGATAATAACTCTTAGTGGAATGAATATTTTTAGATGTAGACTGTTAAAAATCTTATTAATTACAATAGACTTTAACATACAAATGGTTAATTAAAATTAATAGATTTGTATGTTATGCAAAAGAATTAACATGGATTCATATTAAATTTAATAACGTCTCATTAAAATTTATTAAAATTAACAAACATTATTAAAATATATAGATATAGTATTGAAATTCAAATAAAAGTTTGTATTTTTTAGATGAAAGTATTTTAAATTTAATATACGTTATTAAAAAAAGCTTCCATTAAATTTAATGCAAGTTTAATACAAAAATTTTTTAACAGTGTAGAATACTGAAACTGATACGCGAAAGGATAATGTAGGCAGTGGCAGAAATTTCAAACTCAACTAATTAATTTAAAAATAATTATGACTATGATATGTTTTTTCCTAAATAGAAGTGTAGTTCAGTACAAATTTCAAACTTTGGTTTTTGAAATGGAAATTATATATTGTATGTTATACATAAGGGAATTTTTCTCTTCTTACAAATTATCTTGTTGCACTGAGAAAACAGTTTCTTTGATATACAATCAAGAAAAAAAATCATTTGAATTAAAGAAAATTTCATAAATTCAAAAAAAATTTCTTTGATCCAAAAAAAGATTTGTTTACATTAAAGACATTTTTTTTAAATCAACAAAAGTTTCTTTAATTCAAAGAAAAAATTTTCTTGACCACTTATCAAAGAAATGCTTCTTTGAATTAAAGAAAATATTTTTTGGATGTGGAAGAAGAGGGATATTCCGAACATGTTGAAAATTTATTTTTATTTTTCAAATCAAGGTTGCTGTCAATGTTTGTATGTGAACCTTTTCTTCAAGTGGCCAAAACTATATCACCGTTACCTATGCAGACAATAAAGATATATAATTTAGGTTACAGTTACATAACTGTTAGTTTATCTCTTAGGTTAGATTTATTTCCATACACAAAAATACAGTCAGTAAAGAGATGGTTTTACTTAAATTACTTGGCATTTGACAAATTCAGCCTTGCGAAAAATAATTTCTCCTTTCAAATAATATAGCGGACATCACCATTTTTATTATTTTAATCCAATTAATATTTCACTCATCAAAACCTCGGCAGAAAAAATTAGCCTTGCATTTTATGCGATTTCACATTTACCAATCTATTCGGAAGTCGTAATTATATTCTTAAAATAAATTAATAATGTCAAATAAGATATTGAGTTTACGATCAGACACTCATCGCAAAATGGATACCCATAAAAAGCGGAAAAAAGTGAAATTTTGAAACTTACACTATTAAAAATCTTATTAACTTTCATAGACTTTAATATACAAGTGGTAAATTAAAATCAATAGATTTGTATATTACGAAGAATGAATATAGATTCATATTAAATTTAATAACTTTTCAATCGAAATGTATTAAAATTAACAAACATTATTAAAATATATACACATTTTCATTTAAATTCAAATAAAATTTTGTATTTTTCAAGATGTAAGTATTTTAAATTGAATATACCTCTCTGAAAAACTTCCATTACACGTGATGGAAGTTTAATACAGAAATTTCTAACAGTCTACATTCTTAAAAAATCGTTTCAATCTTGAAATTTCAAGTACGTTATCAGAGCCTAACTGCAATATTCCTAATCCCCAGAGAAAAGATTGTGATTGAACCTTTTGTGGTTTTGGGGTCGAAATAGAAATGTCAATTCCTTTGGAATTAAAAGGCATGTGCAACCCTGTTTAGGGGTATTGCAAGAGAAGGAGGAAATGCACCCCGATCAAGGAGGAACATGACGAGATAAATTGCGGAATGAAGTCGGCCGTGCAGAAGGAGCGAGCGCGAAGTGAAGGTATTCAGGGTGGCGAAGGGAACGGCAGTCCGCAGCGGCCACATCAAAGAAGCCACCGCCGACTGCTGGGCTTTGTCATCGGCTTTCTTTCTCGTGCGTGCGCTCTTTCTACGTGTGCGTGAATAATCCAAACAGGCACGCACGCACGTGAGACCGTCCATCGATACGATTCCGGTCGAACCGGTGTTCTTTCTCTATATGTGTATTCTTGTATCTTGGAACATGTATGTGTATGAACGTTTCTTCGTTCGTCACGACGTCTCCAGTACACAGAAGAGATAATGTCACAGCATCCTCCTAACACCGCAACATGATCATGTCCACCCATCAGACAGGACCAATTCCATCTCGCAATAATCATCTTTTCGCCACACAATTCTTTTCCCATCAATATACTAACCTATATGGTGCTTCTTCGAAAATCAATTAATTCTTGGTATTCTGTTTTAGCAATACATTTGAAATTAAAAATACGATTTTATTTTGGGATAAAACGGGCAAAGTGAAAAAAGGGCTTATTAAATGCACTGTTAGAAATTTCTACAGTAATTTTCCGAAATACGTGATAGAATTTCAGAAAATTCTGATACTTTTTAGTAAATTTAAGAAATAATTTTTTAATTTTCAGTTACAGTGTTGAATATTCTGATAGATGTTTTTTGTGGAAATTCTGAAACGTGTAAGAGAAAAAATTTTAGGTTTTGGGTAACTGAAGTTTTATGCAGTTACATGTAACTGGAAATTTTGTTACAGTTTTATAATTTTATGATAAATTGTATAAAATTTCTGTTACACTTTCGTAATTTTAAGATACATTCTTTGAAAATTCAGTTGTTTCATAATATTAAAAAAATATTCAGAATATTCAGTGCATTTTTTAAAATTATAAGAGCTGCTTTCATTTATACACTAAATTTTTTCTACAGAAAGTGTTTTTCACACTAAATATAAAAATCTGTTTTAATTAGAATTCAAAATCGAAAAATATCTTCCGAATTTTGGTTCCTGATTGAACTAAATCTGCGTATTTTCTGTAAAAAACACTTTCTGTGGAAAAAATTTAGTGTATAAATGAAACCGACTCAATTTTAAGATACCCTTACTCAAAAAATTATAAATTTGGTAAATTTCTAACAGTGTAACTGCATAAAACTTCATTTATCGAAAACATAAAATTATTCCTGTTACAAGTTTCAGAATTTTCAGATACAAGTATCGAAATATTCAAGACTTTGTAACTGTAAATTGAGAAATTATTTCTTAAATTTACTGAAAAATAACTGAATTTTTTGAAATTCTACCGTCATTTACCGAAACACATGACTGGAGTTTTATTCAGTTACAGTTTCGTAAAATTCAGTTACTTTTCAGTAAATTTAAGAAACAATTTCTTAACTTTCAGTTAAAAAGTATTGAATATTCTGATAGTTGTATCTGGAAATTCAGAAACTTGTAACAGAAATAATTTTACGTTTTGGGTAACTAAAGTTTTATGCAGTTACATATAACTGGAAATTTTGTTCCATTTTCATAATTTTATGATAAATTTTATAAAAATTCTGTTACAGTTTGGTAGTTTTAAGATACATTTTATGAAAAATTAGTTGGCTTTCATAATATTAAGAAAAATTTTAGGGAATTCTGTACATTTTTCGCAATTTTAAGATATGTACTTTTACACAAAAAGATCATAAATATCGTCAAATTTTACGTTACCTCTGTAAGATAAAAATTTTGTGAATTTCCGAACAATTCTAACAGTATGGATATTAAGGATTTGTGTCTAGATATTCAATTATGAGATGTATGTGATATGATAAGACATCCAACAGTAGTATCTAGATGTTCAACTGTAATATCTGAGATAATAAATTGTGGACATCTACTGTGTCTGCAGCAAATCCGCACGGAGAAAAATGGATATTGAAAAGCAGATATTCAAATAGGAGATATTCATCCATAATATCTAGATATTGACACGCAATATTAAAATATTTTTTTTTCAATATATAAGATTTTGCCGAGAAGTAACATTTGATATTCAGATTCAATAGTTTGGATATTGAAGCATGAAATGCGCGCGCATATATATGAAGGTCATGTGATCACTTTTTGGCTCTCATCGAAATCTAAGTGAATCTAAGATTGACATGCTTGCAGCGTTCCGGAAAGATAAATTTTGAAAGTTTATTAAAGTTTCCTTAAATTTTAATAAGTGTTTCTAATGGAATAAAGTGATCGGGTCTTTAACTTGAGAAGAATTTTTCTCTATATGTGGTTCATAGCCGAGAATGAAATCTAACCATAGTGTTAAGGTTAAGTTTCTAACATGAACATTAAATTAATTTTAGACATGGCAGAGAATGAAAATTTGATTCAAACATCTACATTACTTTTACAGAAAAGAACATAATAAAATATAATTTGAATTTTTTCTAAAAACTGAATAGGTAGTTATTTTATAACCTTTAAAATAATTTTTTGAGTATCTTAGACATTGAGCTGTAACATCTATAACTTACCTTTTCAGTATACCTGATATTGATGTTAAATATCTGAGATATTCAACTCTAGTACCTCAGACATTCAAGTTTACTAACGAGGATATTGAGAAGTATAGTATCTTGAGTATTCATTCTTAATATCTGAGATAATCAAGCTCAATATCTGAGATACTGGTGGTTAATATTTTTTTTTCAGTATCTGCAGGCATTGAAGTAGAATATCTAAATGTTTGTCACATAGTTGAATGCTACTGACATTGTGCCTCAATATCTAGATATTATGGGTCAATATCCATTTTTCTCCGTGCGAAATTCTCAACTTTTAAACAACTAGCTTTAATTAAATTTCAAATTATAAATAAATTAATTTTAAGATTTTAGATTTTTAAGAATTAGTGATTTCGAATAAATCAACTTTGCCAAAAATATTTTCAGTTTTCTTGATTTTTAGCTTCTCTGGGAACTTTTGCGATAGATCTTATTTAGTTATTTTTATTTTTAAAATTGTAATATGAAAATATTTTTATTTTTTTAAATCATATCCATGTGACTCTGATACAAAATTTGCAAGTACTGGAACTTTCAAATTCAAATTTCCAATTAAAAAAATATGTTAATTTTCTAGAAAAAATTGCATTGGATCATTTCAGAACCATTGGATGTCGTAATAACGATGAACAACACCATTTCTGATTTTATTACATCAATCCTGTTGGTTTGACAGACGAAGTTGCTTAATTTCAAAAAAAGCCTCAAAGATAACTTTAACTCAGTTTAATAGACTTTTTCAAGCTAATGACTAATAAACTTCAACTAATGACGTATAAATATAAGCGGAAGGCTAACCTTTAATTATGGTGTGCATCAGAAAGTTCGAAAATGATCTTAAAAAATTTCAGAAGGTTCAAGAAAAAAGCAACGAGAGGATTTTGTGTGCCGCGTCCTCTATTAAACAAAAAAATTATGAAAGCAAACACAGAAATCAATGCAATTTAGAAAAAGCAAATAATAAAGTATATAGTTTTAAATAATATCATAAATTCATTTTAATATTTCACAATAGTTTTTTACTAGTCCCAATCAGTTTCTAATTTGTTTTCCCATTGAATTTGACTTTACAAAAATATTTTAAATATTTGCGGGACAGACATTTTTATTTTCATAACACTGGAGTTAATTTTTGCTCTTCAAAGTAAAAATGAATGAATTCAAGTTGAAAAGCAATTTACAGATCTAGACTGAGAGAAATTTCCAGGCTATTTAACTAATACGTCCCAACTAATATCGCTTTTAGTAAAAGCTACTAAAAATTTGGTTAACCTAAGATGGTGTGGTTAATTTATATGAATACATAACAAATTAGCTATTTTAAACACACGATCTTCGTTAAACTAATCAAATTTTTAGATGCTTTTACTAAGAGCAGTGACGTAGCTTCACCTTGCGGGCCCAGGTGGAATTTTTTTTCACATGACTAAACATAACTTACACGACTAAAAAAAATCTCAATATATATAACAATATATGATCATACAATAAAATAAAAAGTTCAAAAATTTATTGAATAATTAGTTGGAACTTATTTGTTGAAATTGCTACATATATGGAAAGTTATATACAACTCTAGAGTATGAGATTTTTATTCCGAAGAATTTTCACTGATTCTTTTCTACCATTGGGGGCCTGATCAGGGCTCAATATTTTTCTACATAGAAACCAGCCCTATGCCATCATGAGCAAATAATCCGAATACAGTGACTGAATAAGCTGGAGTCTGTTTATTCACAATGCAATCACATTCGATGACCTAGATAACGTAACCTTTGTGGGACCACGTGACGTCACGTCCTGCAATGAGTTACCGCACGAACTGTCCCGGCATTTCCTGTCGATAAATAACAACAGTCAGTAGACTTAGCAACTATGGTTGGAACCACGTGCGAATGCTACAAGACTGAGAAGAAGGAAAATTCTGACCACTACGGTGGGTTACTTTCGATCGTAAAGTAACGAAGGCGCGGAAACTCGACGAAACGTGCAATTGAAGCGTCGAGCGAACGTGATTGCCATCATCAGCCAAGTTCAAATACCGGTTTAAACGCTTCTCACTTTCGAGTCGCTTGGATACGCAACTGTGTTAGGTACCCAACTGATCATGAGAGAACTTCAACTGAGTCTCCATATCCAAATTTTCTCTTAGAGCTCGAAACCCATTTCTCAAATAATCTTAAATAATTAGAAATTTCTACCGTCATTTCTCGACATATGTGACTGAAGTTTTATTCAGTTGGAGTTTCGTAAAATTAAGATAGAATTTCAGAAAATTCAGTTACTTTTTAGTGAATTTAGGTAAAACTTTCTTAATTTTCAGTTAGAAAGTGTTGAATATTCTGATACTTGTATCTGGAAATTCTGAAACTTGTAACGGGAATAATTTTCCGTTTTAGGTAACTGAAGTTTTATCCAGTTACATGTAACTGAAAATTCTGTTACAGTTTCGTAATGTTATAAAAATTTGGTTACAGTTTGGTAGTTTTGAGATACATTTTATAAAAATTCAGTTGAGTTTCATAAGATTAAGAAAAATTTCAGAAAACTCAGTACATTTTTGATAATTTTAAGATACCTTTAATCAAAAATATCATAAATATCGCCAAATTTTACGTTACCTTTATGACATAACAATTTTGTAAATTTCCGAACATTTCTAACAGTATAGAGCTTAAATATTTAAGAATATGAAAAACTTAAGAAAAATTTCAGAAAATTCAGTACATTTTTCGCAATTTTAAAATGCCTTCACTCAAAAACATCATAACTATCGTTGAATTTTACGTTATCTTTGTAACATAAAAATTTTGTAAATTTCCGAACATTTCTAAGAGTATAGCGCTTAAATACTTAAGAATATGAAAAACTGTCAAATATCCTCTTACAGTTTTGTAGTTGTAAGATACATTTTATGAAAATTTAGTTGAGTTTCATAAGATTAAGAAAAATTTCATAAAATTCAGTACATTTTTTGCAATTTTAAGATACCGTTACTCAAAAATATCGCCAAATATTACGTTACCATTGTAACGTAACAAGTCTGTACATTTCTAAGGTTGTAGGGTTTAAGGTAGTTGATCCACGAAAATTAGACCTCAGGCAAAAATAGATAATTTTGCTTTCAAGAATAGCAATATTATTATAGAAGGACTATTTTGGAAGATAAAATATTAATTTCCATGAAAACAATTTTAAATACAGAAAAATAATTAATTAATAAATTTTATTTTTGCCCCAACTTTTTTTCGTATCGCTTCTTACCAAATTTTACAAAATTATACAATTTTAATAAATTACAAATCACTTTTTCAAGAAAAAGATTTCCTACAACTTAACCATTCCTAATTTTCGAAAATGAATAAATTATTATCAAATTCAGCAATTTGTTTATAAAAATTTCGTTTCGGAAAATGTTTTCTTAATGTTTTCAGCCATTAAAGAATTTATTTTTGAAAATCAGAAAAGGTGAAGTTGTGGGAAATCTTTTCTCTGAAAAAATGATTCATGATTTATTAGAATCGCATAATTTTTTTAAATTTGGTAAGAAGCGATAAGAAAAAGAGTTTATTTTATTTATTAATAAAATTATTTTTCTGTGTTTCAAATTTTTGTCATGTAAAATAATCTTTTCTCTTTCAAAATAGCCCTTCAATAATAATATTGCTATTCTTGAAAGCAAAATTATCTATTTTTGCCTGAGGTCTAATTTTCGTGGATGAAAACTACCTTAAATATTTAAAAATATGAAAATCTGTCAAACATTTGAATACCGAAGGAATAAAGAACATAAGAAAATGAGCCGCTTCAATTTTGACGTTTAAGAGGACTTGAGTGAAATAAATCTTTGTTGATATTATACTCAGAAAAGAGTAGTATACATATAATACATGTTTCCTTAAAACACTGCAATTATTGGCATAAAGATGAAGATTTTGATATTAGTACACATTACATGCTTTTTTAGTGAATTTTAACATCTCCTTCACATAAGATACATGCATATAAGGTTTCACTGAAATATATACAATGAAAGGTTTAGTGCTTATGACTGTGAATGATGATCGTGGGATGAAGTGGATGGAAGACATACTTATGAGAATAATGATGTTCTTCTGAGAGATACATAACGAAGAATGGATGAAGCTATTAGGCACAGACTATACCCCAATTCATTCATAAGTATACATATTACCACTTAATCTTAAAGGTAAAGCAGAAGGCGAGATCTCTAGTGTTTTAAAGTGTGATTTTCTCTTCATGAATTTTATCTCATGAGTATATATTTATTAATCATTGTGATGAAATTTTAATTAAGTTAAGATACTCCCAAATGTGATACAAAGTAGGTATTAATTTTCTGAATAAGTTCAAAAGCATACTATTTTTTATAAGTACATGTTACATGACTACAATTTTATTCAATTTACACTTCTTAAGAAACGTGCATTGATCGTAAAGCTGTAAATAATAAGAAATGCAGATAAAAATTTTTTTAAATCAACCATATACAATTTTCATTTCAGAAATATTAAAAAAAATCTGCCCGCTTCGCGGGCACATTCTCATTGCGCGCTTCGCGCGCAGCTCGCTTTGCTCGCAAGTTTGAGCGCGCCTAGGGCGCGCGATTCGATCGTCGCGCTTCGTGCTCGGTCTTGTGCTCTTGGCATACGTTTAAGTTTATTTCTTATAATTTAATACTGAAGCTCAAACCAATTTAATGATATTAAAGATGATGTAAATTAGTCATTTTCTCGAAGTCACTCTATTTCTTTTTGAATTTAAGTGAAACAGGAAATTCAATTTACTTAAGGCTCTATCGGCCTTAAGGAACACATTCTCATCATGGCGCTCGCGCTTCGCGCTCGATTTTCTGTATGCATTTTTGTAACTTTTTAATAAATTACATGATTATTGATAAATTTATTTTCTTCCAAATATCTCAAAAAGGAAAAACAATCGTAGACTTTATTTAAGGAAACGATTTTGCAGAACAACGCTTATTTCGTATCTCACATATTTTGGTGAAACAAATCGAATTTTTTCAATATTAAAAATCAAAAAATTAAAATATACATCCTGTCAAGAAATTTCTCAATAAGAATGTGTAGACCTTATTTAGCCAAACAATTTTTCATCTCAAAGTTTTTTTTGTATCTCACATATTTTGTCTAAAAAGTGGAATTTTCGAATTTTAATCGTATTTTTTGGAATTGAAACGAAAAATATATCTTTTATCAGAAACTGTGTGAGACAAAACTTGTAGATCTTTTTGAAACTAACAACATTGTATTCTTACGTTTTTTTCTTATTTTACATATTATTGTTAAAAAATTGAATTTTGGATTTTCAATAGTTTTTTTTTTAATTAAAAAGAAAAATATGCATCTTATGAAAAAATGTTACAATTCAAATTTGTAGGTCTTTATTTATTCAATAATATTGTATCATAACGTTTTTTCGTATCTCGTATAATTTAACTGGAAAATGGAATTTTGATATTAACTTTTTTCGAATTTGAATATGCTGTAACATTTCTAATTTTGATTTAATCAAAAAATGTTATCAGGATAATTTTTAGAGATTTATGAGCACTATCAAAAACCAGTATTGAAATTTTTGATTTTTTCAAAAAATTATTTTCAAAAACACAAAAGTAGTGCTCAACCCCTCAATTTTGATTGGATGTGGCTGGTTAACGAACTTGTCCTTACTTTTTCGGCTCCGATAAAGTGTACCAAAGCTCAATTCAATCTGATAATTCTATCGAGAGTTATGCCGCACACGACCTACATTAATGAATCACATCTGTGAAGGAAGATATTATATAACTTAATTAAAAATTTCAAGTATCTAAATATAACACTAATTAAATAGAAATTATTTTGACGAAGGGTTGAGCTTATGTTAGAAATTTTTGTATTAAACTTGCATTACATATAATGGAAGTTTCTTCCAGTAACGTATATATTAGATTCAAAATTCTTTCATCTTAAAAAATACAAACGTTATTTGAATTTTAATATAGATGCGTATATGCTTTAATAATGTTTGTTGATTTTTATATATTTTGATTAAAGAGTTGTTAAATTTAATATGAATGGATATTAATTTTTTATAATATACAAATCTATTCATTTTAATTTACCACTTGTACACTGAGAAAAAAATGTTATTGAATCCATAGCATTTCTGCCAAAAGCATGAATATTATTGATTTAACAAAATATGCCAATAAAACTGATACATATGCTACCAATTCAATAACATATTGATTTGAATCAATGATATACATGTTTTTAGCAGAAATGCTATAAATTCAATAGCATTTTTTTCTCCATTTATATTAAAGTTTATTAAAATTAATAAGATTTTTAACAGACGTTACAATTATAAATACCTGAAGAATGTATATTTGTGAACAAATCCAACCAAAAAACTGTTTAAAATGCCTGAAATTTCCTTTAGTGTGCTCAAAAAATTGAACAAACCGTTTCGACATCATATATGATGTTTGCGAAATTCGCAAATTCATATAGCTAATTCAAAGATTTTGTGAATCCCTGAATCAGGAATACATTTTGGGTATTTCGCAAACTAATATTACTCTATTGCCAAAATTTCTGTATTTAATTTCTATTACATGTCATGGGAGTTTTTTTCAGTAATGTATATCAAATTTAAAATACATTAATCTTAAAAAATACAAACTTTAATTTGAATTTTAATACGCATGTGTATATATTTTAATAATGTTTGTTAATTTTAAATAACCAAAAGTAGTTGGACCCTAAAACCAATTTTTTCCAACAACGTACCATTTTATTTTGTTAAGTTTAATATATTTTGTTTAAAGAGTTATTAAATTTAATATGAATGTATATTAATTGTTCATAATATACAAAGCTATTAATTCCAATTTACCACTTGTATGTTAAAGTCTATTAAAATTAATAAATCTAAACGGATGTTTAAATTTTAATAGCACATGAACGGGAATACTTTGAAATATTATATATTTAGTATTATGATTAAAGGACAAGAAATTGAGGGTTTAAGGAATATGATGGATCGTCTTTAACAAAGTATAGTATTTACATTTTCTTTGCTCTTTAGCGTGAAATCAGATTAAAACTTGTTTGAAAGATGAAACAGCTAGTGCCATCCGTAGGAAATGTAGCGTGTTATGTTCAGATACCAAGTGCACTTTGTGGCGCCATCTATGAGTTCTTTCAAGCAGTAACTGTGAAGGGTACCTGGAAAATAATTGACTAAGATGCCTGTTAATTTAAAAAAATTATATTCATAAAAAAAATTACATACATTTGTCAATATCAGTCACTAAGAATTGCCCTGATGCTCGGTGTAAAAAATAACTTTTTTTCATGTAAACAGCATTTTGGAAATTTCCAATTAAATATAATAATTTATTCTGAAGTTATTAACAGTTAATTTCAATTTAATTCCTTTTTATTAGGCATATAACAATAAAAAAATAGAATAAAGACGTAAAAATGGATCTTAATTCTTACTTTGCATCGACGAAATAGATTCGACGTGGAAAATGAGATCTTGTTATATGAATAGTAGATTATTGTTGATTTTTTTCTCTACTCTCTTAAACAGTTAGATAATGATTGTAATTTATGTTTGCAACCAAAGTTCTGAAAAATATTTCTAAAATAAATTTAATCAATGTGCGAAAGAAAGATTTTCGATCAATTAACTTTGTATGCTATGTTATATGATCTCTGTTTATAAACTTAGTAAACTTTGTGAACTTTTCATTACATTGAATTAATGTGATATTAATTATGTCATGAAGGCCTTAGAAGTTAACGTGAACAAATAAGTCGAATGTTTTGCTTTATTTTTGTATCAAGTTCATATATTTTGCTAACATTTTCACCAAGTCAATCTACTACTGTGGGCAAAAACTAAGGTGAATTTTTAATTTAAACTTCGCGGGCTAACCGATTCAGGCAAACTCTTTTATTTTTATGTTGGTCCTACTGTTACTGACATCTATGCCACATTTCATGTCAATGTCATCATTTGTTACATAGTTACGCTTGTGTTTTCTAAACGACTAAAAGTGATTTTTTCGATTTTTACAATGTCTGAATTTGTTGAGCAAAGAAGTGCCATTAAATTGTGTTTGCGGAATGAAATTTCAGTTGCAGAAACGTTCAGAATGTTGCAGAAGGCCTTCGGTGATTTGACCATGTCGCAGAAAAATGTTTATAAGTGGTACAAAGACTTCAAAGAAGGCAGAGAACGTGTTGATGACTTGGAACGCCCCGGACGACCATCAACATCAACTGACGAGCAACACGTCAATCAAATCAAAAAATTAGTGCACAAAAATCGTCGATTGACAATTAGAGACCTTGCTGACACTATTGACATTTCAAGAGGATCACTCAACACCGTTTCAAAAGATATTTTGGGCAGACAACTCGTCGTTTTTGCATCACGATAATGCGCCGTCTCACACTGTACTCGTTCTTAGTGACCATTTCGCCAAAAAATCAACGCATATCGTTCCACAACTACCATATTCGCCTGATTTGGCTCCGTGTGACTTCTGGCTATTACCCAAACTCAAAAGACCACTCCTAGGATATCGTTTTGACACGATTGAAGAGATACAAGCCGAATAGAAGAAGGCTTTAAAGGCAATTCCGGAAATCGAATTTAACAAGTGTTTCGACGATTGGAAAAAACGTTGGCATAAGTGCATTATATCGGGAGGGGATTACTTTGAAGAGGATGAAATTGATTTGGATAAATAATTATAAAGATTTTTCATTTTATAAAAAAATTCACCTTAGCTTTTGCCCACAGTAGTATAACTATACACGTTTGCTTTAATTTAAGATAATGAAATTTAACCAAACTATATTTAAATTTAAGACACTTCAAATGACTGATACTATTTTTATTTACCCTCTTTCTTTAATGCACGATTCACACGGATCAAGCAATTAACGTCTGTAAGCTGTTTAATAACATAACGGTCAATTTGCCACGATTAGCCGCTTTATAATGATAGCTCCACAAGATAATTTATTGTTAATTATTCCCTCGCGCCCTCGTATACCAACTTAATGTCCATCAGGCGCCGACAACTAAATTGACAACTAATTGAATTATTACTCGTGCCCGTAATCAGAGGAAAAATTATGTCGCTTTAACTTAAGGAGTGCGCGCAATTTACTTATATGAACTGAATGACTTATTCGTTTTCACGATCTCTATTGAACTTACCAATTAATGTAATGACTGTCTTTACCGCCATGTATATTGCCATAGGAAAAAAAGATAAATTCCTCTAGGTTATCTGGTTTTGAAAATATTTTTTGACAATTAGTTTATATTTTCCTCCATATTTTACAATATAGATTTTTCAAGAAACCTATCAAACTTTAATTATTTACAAAAAGAACAATTTCTTTCATCCATCTGAGAAAAAAGATTTGATTGAATCAAAGAAAATAATTTGTTTGAACGACTTTCTTTGATTTAATGAAATGATTTGTTTAAATGAAATAAAATTTGTTTGATTCAAACAAAATATCTTTGAACCAAATATATATTTGTTTGAATCAAATTAATTTTTCTTCAAAACAAGGAAATTAATGCATTGATATATGGTCAAAAATATAATTTGTTTGATTTAAGGCAGAAATTTATTTGATTCGAACAAATATTTATTTGGTCCAAAGATATTTTGTTTGAATCAAACAAATTTTGTTTCATTTAAACAAATCATTTCTTTAAATCAAAGAAAGTCGTTCAAACAAATTATTTTCTTTGATTCAATCAAATCTTTTTTCTCAGTGTATAGAGGAATAATCTGTTTAAGTAGGTTTTGTTTAATTAGAAGAAATATTTTCTGTTTAAACCAATTTTTGAAATGTAATGCATACACAAAAATATTATGTCATAAATATGGGACAATCTTTTGCAAATCGAACGGATTTAAAAAAAAAAAATTGTTCACATTTTCAAAAGTCTTAAATTTTTTTCTGTGGCATCTTTTTATTAATTTAATCGACACTTATATCGGGACTTTCGAAAAAAAAATTTTTTTTGAGAGATATATTAATTTAAACTTTTGATAAAATTGGACAAAATGCTAAATTCTCTTGTGCTTAAAATTCTTTATCTCCGGTCGAAATAATCAAATCGATTTCGGATCTGTTTCATTTTTTAGCTTATTACGTTAGGTTTTCAGATAGATATTTTCATAATTTTTATTTTGCTAATTAACTACAGATATAAGCAATTTAATTATTTAAACAATTTTTGCATGTTTGCCCCCTCAGTAGAAAAATTTGGAAATAATAGTATCATATGCGCTATGTCTCAATATAACTTTTATTAAACATGCGCTAGTTATATTGAGACATAGCGCATATGGTAATATTTTTTCCAAATTTTTCTACTGAGGGGGCAAACATGCAAAAATTGTTTAAATAATTAAATTGCTTATATCTGTAGTTAATTAGCAAAATAAAAATTATAAAAATATTTATCTGACGACCTAACGTAATAAGCTAGAAAATGAAACAAACCCGAAATCGATTTGATTATTTCAAACGGAGATAATGAATTTTAACTACAAGAGCTAGAATTTAGCATTTTATCCAATTTTATCAAACATTTAAATTAATATATCTCTCAAAAAAAAGCTTTTTTTCGAAAATCCCGATATACTTAAGTCCTGAAATTCTTAAAAATCATTAAAATTTATCGCTTGACTAATTTAAGAAAGAATCTAAAGGAAACTTGCCAGATTTTAACTTTTGGCCTTCAGGTCCGGAATTTTATAAAAAATTGCGAAAATAATTTTTAAAAGGTAAACAAAATTGTTTTAGTATACATTTTCACAGATCAGAAGAGTTCCATGAGTACATTTTCATATTAAGTAATAAACTCAACTTAGACTATAATTCTATATGTACTATGCAGAATGCCATTGTAAATCATTTCAATGTTTACAAACTAAAATGTTTGTGATAAAGATATCAAAGTATTACAATGGAACCGCTAAGCATAGATATTACCTAATAATTGAACATAAACATATATTGAACACGCCTATCGTAAATGGCTACATTTATGAATTAACTCTTGTTACTAAACAGGTTCTGTAATTCGGGGATTAATACTTTTATTAGAAATATTTACGCAAGATATAACTCACCTCGCGACTGATAACCTATACTTATTGCGACGGACACATAATTCAACTTCAAAAAATCTTTACAATAATCTGTACATGGTAAAGCGGACAAGTATGTAAATTTATGATTATTTGTCATCCAATAATAATTGGAACTGAACTAGCGATAAAATCAAATTTATATACAGGTGTCTATAGCTACTGGAATTAGCTACCTTCAAAATTCAACCTAGAAATCTTGATAAATAATTACCGTTAATTTCAATCAGGCGTTTTTTTTATTAATTTCAATCAGTGACTAATTTTTAACAATGCAATTATTGGATTTAAAGTAATTTTCTAGTTAATTCGACTCAGAATAACTGATTATATAACTAAACTTCAGTCACTGTTTGAAATTAGTAAAAATACTACTGATTCAAATTGAGAAAGATACAAACCTCGATAAATTCAAAAATAAACAAATCAATTAAGGGGATCCGTCACATTTAATTAGTATATTTCTGAGTATGTGTGTAAATTTTCAGGGCAATCTGATTTTTTCTCAAATAAAATTGAAAGTTACTACGATTTACGAATAACGCCTTTTTAACGAAAATTAGCTTTTTACACAAAATAGTTTGTTTATTTATTTACTAATATTTCTGAATTGTATGGAAAATAGTAAATAACAGGTATCCCTATAAAAAAACAATATATATATATATATTGCCTTTATGATAGTGAGTATTAAGGCTTCACTAAAAGACTTTACTTTAAACTCCGTTTTCCGCAAGTTGTGATTTTCCGTGTTTATTGCAAGATATGTTTGAATAAAATCTAAAGTATTAGACACAGGCCTTTGAAATTCTTACCACTTATTCATTGTTATATTATCAATATTTTTGGGCATCGAAAAAGCACTCTAGCTAAAAAAGTAACTACAAATTTTTTTTTATATTTTGGGATAATTTTATTAATTTGTTTATTTCATTATATTTGTAACTTTTTTTCAGAAATTTTACCTTATTTTCCATACCTAGAAAGTTCCTACACATTGTAAGGAACAAAATAAAAAAAAAATTATGTTTATTACCTTTATAAATAAAGATAATAAACATAAAAAAATTATATGGATGGTTTATACGAAAAAATTTTATACTTTTGCCAACCTGTGACTGATTTATAGTTATACAATTAGTCGGCATAGCTAGAATTCAGTCAAATTAGTTAATTAGCTCTCTAGAAATTATTTATTGAAATTAGGTGAGTGCAATCTCTTACGTTAGAAAAATGTTAGCTAAACGTTAAAACCTTATAAAAACTAATTCAAGAATGAATAAAAATTATTATTACGTATAGAAACTATGTACTTTATTTTATACTATTTAATCTGCAGTCTTCAATATGTACCTAAAAAAATAATAACCGTTTCATGGGGTCTCCGAGCCATACTCCATGTGGTATAACTCATATTGGTGAGGTCGACTCGACCAATGAGATTAAAACGTGGGTGGTTGGAATGAACGGCCTAAGTTTTCTCTACAACTCTACCATCGTGTGGGTGTTGACTCTACGTTCTGCACGATGCACCATCTTTCAAGATGGAGGCCATAACATGCAGAATACTCATAGCTATTCGCAATTCGCCAAGGATCTTATTTCAGTGCCTTTCCTCTTTAATATACATCATTACACGCATATAATTCTTTTATTAAATTACAAGAAATTTGAATACATGAAGAAACTTTTCATAGCAATATATGTTTTATTTTATAATGACAATTCTAAAAAATATTAGGAATCTAGGAAAAATTAAGGTTTCATGGTAATTATTCCTAGCGGAATGGAAATTTTTCGCAGTTAAAATACTAAAGATTCGATCATTTTCGCTGCGAAAAATTCTCACTATTACACGTTTTTCCTTAAATTGAAACGTAGTTTAGAAAAAATGGTAAATTCGGGTTTCCTCGCGTGCGTTATTATCATAATATCTATTTTTACCATTTTTTTAAAAATTAATATTTTTACAGTTACAGTTTACAGTTTTTAAAAGAAAGCTACGATTTTATTTGCTTTCTTAAAAAAATTTACACGAATATTCTATGCGGTAAACATTTGATATACGGAGAAAAATATAGAACTGACAAACTTTTTTTTGCCGTCTTAACAAATCTTTAGTTCTCCTTACAAAGCAATAACAAACTCTTTTGTTGGTTCAAGAAATAGGTTTGTTGGAAAAACTGAAAATTTGTTGGGAAAGTAAAAAAGGTTTTTCAGTTCTATATCAACAATCTGGTTGGTTAATACAACAATTTTTTTTCTCTGTGTAGGATTTTTGCGATATATTAACATGATTTGATAGAAAACAACGACTATAAAAAACATTTAAGGTAGTTGATTCACGAAAATTAGACCTCAGGCAGAAATAGATAATTTTGCTTTCAAGAATAGCAATATTATTATTAAAGGGCTATTTTGGAAGAGAAAAGATTATTTTACATAAAAAAAATTTGAAACACAGAAAAATAATTTTATTAATAAATTTTATTTTTGCTCCAACTTTTTTTCTTATCGCTTTTCACCAAATTTTAAAAAATTATGCGATTTCAATAAATTACAAATCACTTTTTCAAAAAAAAGATTCCCTACAACTTAACCATTTCCAATTTTCGAAAATGAATAAATTATTATCAAATTCAGCAATTTGTTTATAAAAATTTCATTTTGGAAAATGTTTTTTCAATGGTTTTAGCCATTAAAGAATTTATTTTCAAAAATCAGAAACGGTGAAGTTGTGGGAAATCTTTCCTCTGAAAAAATGATTCATGATTTATTAGAATCGCATAATTTTTTAAAATTTGGTAAGAAGCAATAAGAAAAAAAGTTGGATCAAAAAAAAAATTATTAATAAAATTATTTTTCTGTGTTTCAAATTTTTTTCATGTAAAATAATCTTTTCTCTTTCAAAATAGCCCTTCAATAATAATATTGCTATTCTTGAAAGTAAAATTATCTATTTTTGCCTGAGGTCTAATTTTTGTGGATGAAAACTACCTTAATGTAGAATCAGCTGATTTTACAATCATCCCATGGCAAAATCTTGCCTTGGCTTGAAACAGGTTTCCAAGAATTTTTTTTTAAGTTTGATCACTTCTTACGTATCGCAGTTTGGCTATAATATAAAGGTAGGTTTCTTGCAGATCGACTAGCAATCTAGTGTGCGATCGTGATGCAATACCTGAACTGCAATGGGCGTGTCATGATTAATAAGATTGACGCCATTCCGAGTTCTTGGTCTAAAATTTTTCCAATTTCTACTGTATTTTGCAACTTCTTGGATTCGTCACAGATTTGCTGTCAGGTTAGAGATAGAATGGACATTCGAGGTAAAAACATGCAACTACATACATACGGTAACCACTTAATGCGTGCAGTAAACTTCAGCAACAGTATTTTAAAGATCACGTCGTTATGACCTTCGTTAAGGAGGCAACACTTAAGAGTAAAAGTAAATGCATAAAACAAAAAATTATTATTAATTCTGTTTTCAGGATTCAAACTTTCAAACAGATTCACTAAACTCGTAATATCAAAATAAAACATTTGAGTAAATTATTTTTTCTACTAGCGGGTCAAAAAGTGCACAAATCCATTTTTTGACCCTCTAGTGGAAAAAAAGTCGTATGCAACTAGGGAGAAAAAAGTTTATTTTAATCGCGTGATTGTTGCCCTCGCTTTACTCGGAAATCAAACTTCGCACTCGCAAAATAAACTTTTTTCTCCTTAGTTGCATAATATACTATTAGATTCCCTTTAGATTAAGTTGAGAATTTTATTTGCATCATCTGCATATTAAAATAAACTTTTAAATATATAAAATTCATCAATTTTATGATTTGTTGTATGTCAATAACCTGAGAATGTAAAATTACAATTTTCTTTCCAATTTTAAGTTGTTGAGTAATGTAGGGTTGTTAAATGTAATCATCTAAAGCAAAAGATTTTAACAAGTCATGATTTTATGTATGCATATATATGTATATACACTGTTAAAAATTTTATAAATTTTAATATGCTTTATTATACAAATGGTGATTTAAAATGAATAGATTAGTATATTATAAAAAATTAATATATATTTATATGAAATTAAATAACTTTTCAATGAAAATATATTAAAATTAATAAAAATTATTCAAATATATACACATGTGTATTGAAATTCAAATAAAAGTTTGTATTTTTTAAGATAAAAGTATTTTTAATTTAATGTACGTTACTGAAAAAAAACTTCTATTAGATGTAATGGAAGTTTAATACAGAAATTTCTAACAGTGTATTGCACAAAAAGTATAAATCTAACTTTCTCAATATATTATACTCACAAACTTTTGAATTAAATTAAATTTATTGAAAACAGCAAACTATGGAGATATTAAGTGTTGGAAAACATAAGATCGATGTTTTATTTGAGAATCAGCTCTGCATGTAGGCAATCAATTACAGAATACTGTCGTTACTACAACATGCTGCTGTTAATAATTTGTTATTTTCATGCTAAGTCTGTAGCATTGCGATTCTTGGGAAACAATTATGCTACAGGATACAACTAATCTTTCTTATACAGCTAAGATGTTGCATCTGCAATATAAATGCGGCCAGTGCATTAATCAACAAAACGAAGCTTGGTTATTGCGTCAAGTATGAATACCGAAGACCGACAGCCTCGTAAATCTATTGGTACTGTGTCTTTATTTTTTTCCAAGCACCTAATCTCCGGTTTTTATTCTCTATACGATTTATGGTCTAACGCCCAAAGACGCGACGCTAAAATAGGATAAAGATTCAGCCCGATGAGTACTGCAACAAAACCTCGTTAAAAAAAATAATTTCCCTCTGTGCAAAGGCAGGTGACTATAAAAAATCTATTTTTGAACCTAGAATTATGTGTTTCTCATTAACAATCAGAAGGGAAATTTAAATAGCAAGGGAGTTGGTTTCTTACTCTAATAGCACAAGAAAATGTCATTTCTACTGAAGATGTTCTAATTTGAATATGGATTTTTATATCAATCGATTAGCAATGAACATTAAAATGGCATTTTCTTCGTGTCTTGTGATATTTATTATTTATACTTAGTACAAAATAAAACATCAGGTTATTGTTAGATACGTTGTAATCATTAATGCTAGCGATAGAATGAATTTGGTTTGCAGTCAGAACTTCGGTTTCATTTTGTTAGATTTTGGAAGAGAATTTCTTGACTTCAAATGAATTTATGTTAGAAATATTAATATGTTGAATTTTAATCTATTTTCCACCTAAAAAGATGATTTGTTCTATCCAAAAATAAAGAGTCACTCTGAGAAAAAAGTTTCTTTGAATCAAAGAAATGCTTCTTTGATTCATAGAAACTGTTTTCTGGGTGCAAATGCAACATTCTGTTTAAATAAATAACGGAACATTTTTTTTAATGGCGATTTAAAAGCACAAATTATAAATAAATAAAACATGTGTTTTTGTTGCGAAATGAACTCAATTTGTAAAACGTTAAAGAACTTCTTTCTAGCCTAGAAAATACACTGTTCAAATTTTTATTAATTTTAATAGACTTCAAATTAGTTCATCAACGAAAATTTGACCTCAAGGAAAAGTAGATCATTTTTCTTTCGAGAATAACAATATTATTATTGATGGGCTATTTTCGAAGAGAAAAGATTAATTTCCATGAAAAAAATTTGAAATACAGAAAAATAATTTTAATAATAAATTTTATTTTCACCCAACTTTTTTCCTTATCGCTTCATACCAAATTTTACAAAATTATGCGATTCTAATAAATCACAAATCATTTTTTCAGGAAAAAGAATTTTTACAACTTTACCGTTCCCAATTATTTGAAATAAATTTTTTAATGGTTTAAACCATTAAAAATCAATTTTTCAAAACAAAATTCTTATAAACAAATTGCTGAATTTGGTAATAATCACATCCTTTTTTGAAATTTTGTATGAAGCGATAAGAATAAAAGTACGGGTAAAAATGAAATTTGTTAAATACATTATTTCTCTGCATTTAAAATTGTTTTCATGAAAATAGCTATTTGTTCTCCACGAGTAAAACACGTTAGTTTTCCCAACAAGTTTAGTGGCAATTGTACTTTCACCGTTTGTTTTGAGACGGGAAAACGGCTATTTTTACCACATATATGGGGAAAATAGCAACTGTTGTGAAATCAGACATTTTCCCATCTCAAAACAAACAGTAAAAGTACAATTTTCACTAGACGTGTTTGGAAAATAATCTTTTCTCTTTCAAATTAGTCCTTCAATAATAATATTGTCATTCTTGGAAATAAAATTATTTATTTTTTCCTAAGGTCTAATTGTTGTGGATGAAATACCTTAATATACAAGTAGTGAATTAAAATTAATAGATTTGCATATTATGAAAAATGAATACACATTCATATTAAAATTAACTTTTCAATCAAAATATATTAAATTCAAATAAAAGTTAGTATTCTTTAAGATGAAAGTATTTTAACTTAAATATACGTTACTGAAAAAAATGTCCATTACATCTAATGGAAGCTTAATACAGAAATTCCTAACAGTGTTAAAAATAATAAACGTTAATAATAAATAAATTAATAAATAAAATACACTTCAAGAAATTTTACTCTAATTAAATAAAACATAGTCTTTTCAACAAACTCCATTCAGTCAAAGTGTTTTCTCAGTGTTATTTTATGATGAAAAGATAAGAGAGTACAATTGTTTGTTGTCATACATAATAGTAATTAATAATTCCAGGGTAAATAATTGTAATCTTTAGCTACATAAAAGATAAATTATATCGCAGAGTACCACTTCTAGTAAAATGCACAGCCGTTAATAATTTCTCGTTCGTGTAAATGGTTAACACATATACCATAAAGCACAATGATTTGTGTAAAATGAAGGACAGTGAAGAAAAGTGTAAGTTTCAAGGCAACAAAACCTTTCTTCTTTTCAATATTAAAGTTCGCGCCTCATTCTTGTACTTCCGAGGAGCCACGATGAACAAAGATGGAGCGCCATACTTGTGGAGAAGGCGAAGATGAGTGGTACCCACGATGCCGACGAAGAGGTCCATACACCACGCGCGCTGACTTTTCTTGCACGGGATCGGTAATAACCCAATAAATCAAAATACCCCGCCGGTGCAATTACCATCGTGGCTGAAACTCGAAGACCCAACCCTTCTCGTAAATATTGCCCTGTGCACCATCGCTTTTTTGTCTTTCTCTTCTTCTGGTCTCACGACCCTAGTACCTTCTGCTATCTGTACCCTGTGTGCTTGGGGTTGTCCGTGATTTTTCTCTCTCTCTCTCTCTCTCACTCATTCTCTTTCTCGTAACTTCTCCTCTTCAGTCCAGTTTTCGTTTTTGTCTTTTTACTCTACTCAAGAGTCTGGCTCTAGTCCCATGGGAACAGTCTTCGACTCATTCCAACTTTGGGGGGTTTAATTGCCACCAAGCGATCTGTTAATTCGTAAGTGTCAGCCTGAGAAAGTGAGTGGAGAAAAAAGTACAGCTTGTGATGTTTCGTTGGGATCCGCTCGACATGCTTTCAAGATTTCGCTTTTAATTAGTAATGTTTTTAATGATTAGCTGCATTACATTTACTTGAAATCATCTTCATAACGGATCAAATTTATAGTTAACAATTCATGAAAGTATAAATACTCTCTAAACCTGAATCAGTGAAATAGTCACTGATTATATCAGTGGAAATATATGAACTGATGAATCAGTGCCCTGCTTTGGTTTCACCAAGGAATCAGTGAATGCGTCACGTGAACATAACTTTTGAATTCGCGAATTCAAAAATTTAATCTACACTTTACTGATTTATCGTCCCTTAAAAATAATAATAATTATGTAATTTCGTTTTAGTGTTGTTTAGCCTAAAATAAACGAGTTCATAGATCGTTAAAATATATTGCTGCTTTTATTACTTCCACCTGAAGCTTTTACTGATTCAATAAGGGAGTTCAATCTATTTCACTAATTCGTCAGTCGAATTTCACTAATTCTCAGTGAAAGACTTATAGCTACTGCCATCAGTGAATAGTCACTGCGAATCAGTGACCGTTTACTGATTCAGGTTTAGAGAGTATGCCCAATATGTGAAGTCTTTTGATTTATGAGGAAGTTTTTTATCTCAAAGACGTCTTTGAGCCGCAAACTATATGGAAAATTGGGGGAAAACTTGAGGTCCAAGTTTGCTTTGCGGGGAAAATATGTAGCATGAAGTGCCATTTTAGATTGCCAACTTGATCTCTGGAAGACTAAATGATAGACATTACAATTTATTGAATAATTTTAGTTGTTACCAGTATATTACTAATGATATTGAATAAAATGGCCTTTCTGATATTTTTATAAAAGATCTATTTAGAACTAACAATTTGTTTATTTCCAATTAGTCAACGTTTCGACTGAAGCTTCTGTTCTTATCAAGACTACAAAATACAATGAAATAAATTATACAATATGAATGAAACAATAGAGTCCAAAAATGAAGATGAAATCTGTAAAAGATTGTTACCTTTAAAAATCGTTGAATCGATAGATTGAAAGTGGAGACATCATGTTTTACATATTTCTTTTTCATTTTTGTACTCTATTGTTTAATTTCCATTGTATAATTCATTTCATTGTATTTTTTAGTCTTGATAAGGCCTGAAACTTCAGTCGAAACGTTGACTTATTGGAAATAAAAAAATTTTTAATTCTAAATAGATCTTTTAAAAAAATACCAGAATTTACAAAAATTTAATTTTATTTCTGCAAATTTCGACACTCGTTTATGAAAAAAAACAGAGTTGTAGATAGTGCATTGCGAAAGGTAACACTGAAAGAAATAAAATGTACAAGGCCGACTTAAGAAAATTTCGCGCCCCTTCAATCTGAAAATAAATTAATCTATCTATATTAAGCAATCTGGAGGTATATTTTCGCGATGAAATCAATAAAAATCAAGATTTTCCAGTTAAATCAACACAATTTTTTAATCTCTCTCATATAATTGCAATATAAAATTAAGTAATTGCACATTAGGAAAAATATAATCAATTAGACACTCTTTTGTAGTAACGAAGTTCTCGTTATAAAAATGAAAATTTCACCCCGACTTTGCCACCCCCTAAATTTTGCCGCCCTAGACGGTAGCCTATTTCGCCTATATGGTAAAGCCTGCCCTGAAAATGTAACACATATCATTTAATTTTTCAGAGATCCAGCTGGCCATTCTGAATAGCACTTTGTGCCATTTTCTTTTTGCGTGTTATTGAAAATCAAAATAATGATTTTTTACTAATATTTAATAAGTTTTTTATGAGATTAAGTAAAAACTATCACTAATGATAGGTAGAGAACTTTCTGGTATTTCATTAGTCAAATTATTGGTTAAAATGTGAATCAAAAAATCCGTAAACATACACTGAGAAAACAGTTTTGTCAAATCAACAAAAATATTTGGTTAGTATTTAGCTAACAAAAATCTTTTGTTGTGCCAACAAAACATTTTGCTATATCAAACAAATTTTGTTGGTTAAACAAAATGTTTTGTTGGGACAACAAAATATTTTGTCAGGATAACAAAAAAAGTTTTGTTGGCTAAATTTTTTTCTCAGTGTATACGTGTATCAAGAGGAAAAATTGAATTTGGTTTAAATAAACACATGTTCACATTAGGGACCATTAACTTAAATTTTCCTCGTTCATTATATTCTGTTCTGGAAAAGACTAATTTTACATACATATAATCATATCACATCAGTCGTGTCATTTTCTTGTCATAGAACCAGGTGTGGACTATTTGGAACAAACTAATGTATACGCACACATGCTTGACAAAAATTTGTCACCCGTTGTGCACCATTAATAAAACAAATTGCCTTTCCGAAGGAACAATTTAGAAAAATATTCTATAGAAATATAAAATAGTTTAGAGTTTACAAATTTTAACGTTCTTTAAAAAGGGGCTCTGTTATTAGAGCATTGTAACATTATTTTCATTTGCATGAGAATAAAACTATATGTTCCGATACCTTTTCTTCATTTTTTTTATCAAAGTTACTAAACAAAAAATTTGGTGAACCCATCAAAAATTTGATCTGATCAATCAAAGTATTTGATTACCCAAGTGCGAATTGCCGAAGGTGATAATACGGCACAATATTGGCCCAATCTCGGCAGCCAAGAGTCGGCCATTGTTATTGCGCCAGTGTCACTGTTTGCATCGGTCAAGTGCTGGGCCGACGACGGTGGCCTTTTTCAACTGTTTAAATTGACAGACCTTCAGCCGAAACTTGGCCCAGTATCGGCCCTATAAAAAGCCGATTGTCATTTTTACTATGACATCCAGTTCTGAAATTAGAAGAGCCAGAGTCGGGCTCATGGACGGCACATTACTGGGCCATGTGTCACTTTTACCACGGCAAACCATCCTGGAAGTGAGAAAACCAGAGTTCGGCACAGCATTGGCCCGTTGCTGTGCTGAAAACAAGAATTGGCGGCCGGAGTTTAGGTCAGAATTGGCCGCCAAGTGCATACCGGAGTTATCATTCCAGCAACGGCACGATATTGGTAGCCGATCTTCGGAAAATTTTTGGCGATGCTGGGCCAGTGTTGGGCCGTATCTAATTTCGCATTTGGGTAATATAAACTTGACCAAATATTTAATTACATCAAGCAAGTAATTTTCTCATTTACCAAAATATCGCTCGTGTAGATGAATTTTGTTCATTTTAATAAAAATCTAATATAATAATCACTCTAATACATTTTTTCCGGGTGTAATAAATGTTTCAGAGCGATTCAAATAGATTTTTTGAAAACTCGCTATCATTAACTCACATCTGTCCCAGATGTTTATAGAGCCCAAATTATTAACTCTTTCCTTTTGAATTTAAAAATCATTGTGCAATGTAACAAATTACTCCGATTCCTCAACAAATCTCATTCCACATTGTGGCCCTTTTTTAAACGTGAGAGTAATGAGTACCTGAATGAATAACGAGTCAGCAGCACACGCGCCCCTGGTATGATGTTACCTTCAAACCAGAACGCAAGTTTTTGTTTTATGCGTTTACACAAAATGAAAGTCAGTCGACACAAAATTATACGTATAGATGGCATTGATATATGGTCGAGTAGATTTTGATAGACCCAACTGCCCTTGTGGGTAGCGGCATCATAATCTCTGAACGCGCTGATTCTCTGCGGGGATCAGCAAATCTTCCATCTTGTCCTCTCGTGACCTTCAATTCTTGCATCTGTATATTTCTTCTATACATTCTACGTATAATTTGAGGTTTCTGATATCGTCTAAAAAAGTTACTCAACCGAACAAAATTCATCGACTTGCTTAGCATATAACGCAAAGAATAAATTTTATCGCAAACTCTCTAAACCTGGATCAGTGAACGGCCACTGATTCGCAGTGACTGTTCACTGATGGCAGCAGTTATATAAGTCTTTCACTGAGAATCAGTAAAATTCGACTAATGAACCAGTGAAATAGATTGAATTCACTTATTGAATCGGTGAAATCTTCAGGTGGGAATAATAAAACCAGCAATATATTTTAACGATCGATAAACTCGTTTATTTTAGGTTAAACAACCTAAAAAGAAATTACGTAATTATTATTATATATTGTAATTATTATTATGTATAATTATATTATGTAACGTGTAGATTAAACTTTTGAATTCGCCAATTCAAAAGTTATGTTCACGTGGCGTGTTCACTGATTCCTCAGTGAAATCTAACCAGGGCACTGATTCATCAGTTAATATATTTTCACTGATATAATCAGTGACTATTTCACTGATTCACGTTGAGAGAACATTAATGAAATGCAAAAAGTTTTTTCTATAAGTAATGTTTTGTTCTAGTTAATTCACTTTGTGAATTATTGTGCTGCTAATTTGTTATTTGCCACAATCATTTTTTTTAGATGAGTTCAGTATCCAATTTGTAAAAGTAACAATGCGCGGATGCAATTTTAAAAATTGGTTCTGCCAACTACTAAATTAGCAGTATCTCATTTCACAAATTAAATTAGTTGCACCAACTAAATATATTTTTTACCACTCGATGCAATTTAAAATTTTTATTCTGATCACTCGATAGTTTTTAAAATTTTAAGAGTTTGGATCCTATATTATAAAATTACTTATACAATTTAATTTTTATTGCAAAGAATTTCCATGCTTTTCTTTTATCCAGGTTTTTCTGTTTATTTTTAAGTTAGTTTTCACATTTATTTCACATTACCAAAGGCTATTTCTAATCATATTTTATTTCCTGCTATATTCTTGCTACTTTCTTTCCATATTTTATAAATATTGGACAATCAGAAGATTTCTTTTATGACACTTATACTTTCAAGTTTTATGTTTGTTATATTCACCCTACCTCCTTTTTGATATTTATGTAGGAGGTCTAGTTTTTTTGGCTTAAGTGTTTTAAAAGTTTGTTTATTAATAAAACATTATTTTTAGTTTATTTTAATTATTTATTAGTTTATTTATTAATAAAAAGTTTATTAATCCTGAAGAATTTTCATGTGTTCTCAAAACAACATTTTATGTAAATTTTCTCATGTTTTTAGTTTTTACAATACCAAAGTGATACTCAAAAATAGGAATCATGTGTGCGATATTTACTAGTTACTTTTTTTCAAATTTTAGAAATAAAGATCACTGATGAGGGCTACAATCAGAGTCGAAACGTTTGATTAATACTACTGTTTTTTTTTTCATTTATGGACCCTAAACCCAATCAGCCAACGTTGCAAATATTATTTTAAAGTTTCGTTCTTAAGGTAGTATTCATCCACGAAAATTAGACCTCAGACAAAAATAGATAATTTTGCTTTGAAAAAAAGATTAATTTCCATGAAAAAAATTTGAAACACAGAAAAATAATTTTATTAATAAATTTTATTTTTGACCCAACTTTTTTTCTTATCACTTCTCACCACATTTAAAAAAATTATGCGATTCTAATAGATCATAAATCATTTTTTCAGAGAAAAGATTTCCCACAGCTTCACCATTTCTGATTTTTAATTATAAATTCTTTAATGGCTGAAACGATTAAAAAAACATTTTCCGAAACGAAATTTTTATAAACAAATTGCTGAATTTGATAATAATTTATCCATTTTCGAAAATTGGAAATGGTCTGATAATAATTTATCCATTTTCGAAAATTGGATATGGTCAAGTTGTAAGGAATCTTTTTCTTGAAAAAGTGATTTGTAATTTATTAGAATCGCATAATTTTTTAAAATTTGGTAAGACGCGATAAGAAAAAAAGTTGGGGCAAAAATAAAATTTATTATTAAAATTATTTTTCTGTATTTCAAATTTTTTTCATGGAAATTAATCTTTTCTCTTCGAAAATAGCCCTTCAATAATAATATTGCTATTCTTGAAAGCAAAATTATCTATTTTTGCCTGAGGTCTAATTTTCGTAGACCAACTACCTTAATAGACTGACTTTATCTGAAAATTTTCCTTTTCTCTTTCTACTTTCGCTAAGTTTTGAACGATTGCATGCATGTTTATGATCATTTTTCTGAACTTAGGTAACATGGTAACTGGTACCACTCCAGCAAAGAAACTCAGAGGCTTTGAAATATAAATCTTCAAGCCGACAGATGCGCCGCCTCCAATGCGCTCTTTCAACCAACCAACCGACCAGAATTTCAGGGCGACGCCCTTAAAACAGACTTGGTTTGACACCGGTTTGCATTTGCATGTCATTCCGAATTTGATTATATATATCCTTCATGTAGAAAGCTTTGTCAAATGCCAGAATCTCAATCTTAAGTCGCCTTCGGCTTTTTATTTCACAAAGAATCAGAATTTTACGAAATGAGCATTTCTGAATTATTTTCGAGCTCAACAATTGCCTTATTTTATTTTTAGTTTGAAAACCCACCTCTATTTCTTGCTAAAACGTATAAGTATCTTGAACAAAAGAAAAAATGTTGTTCACATTTAAAAAAAAGAGTGAAGTCGTTATAATTTAGTTCGCTATACATAAGGCATTTTGCAATCTTCAAATCGCATGTCCCACTCACATCTACTTGCACGAGAGGGAAGAAATTCATGCTATGGCAAAAGCACATTAGTATATCCACTTACTCACACATATGCAAGTGCACGCATGTTCACGCATTCGGCGAAGCTGCAAAGTCATAGTCACGAATGCAAGCAACCTAAGTAGAATCGACCACAGGAAATTTTTGTATCACGCGACGTTTTGGTTTGAGGTTAACCTCCATCGCACCTATACGCTAATTCTATTAATCCTTTAGATCACTTATTTCTGAGAAACCTACCAATCGAAATTATGTTCTTGCTTTTCGGCATCTAGAAAATTACGTTCTTGAATGAAAACAAAAATTATATAAATATATTTTGTGGTCAATACCTGCGTGAGTTATTTAAAAAATGAAAGATTGAATGAATTATATTAATATACAAATTTAATGAAACGCGTATTTAGATCTTAGAATTAGTTTGTGTATGAAATACCCTTCGTATGAGAATTATATTTACGTTCTTTTTCGTAGAACAGCTTAGCAGTAATTTGACTCTGAACTGTGTCTGACCGAAAATACTTGCTCTACTTGATATAATTTACACTTCTCAGTTGGATAGGTACAAATTTTAAAAAATTTAAAAAGATTTTAGAGTAATATAAGATAAAATTATTAGGGATTTAATCTTCTCTTATGATATAAAACAAAGAATTAGTAAAATAATTTTTTTCTCATAAAAGTATAAATCAAACAAATTTTTTGCCATTGAAATAATGTAAAGAGTTATAATTAATACATTTTGATGACCTCATAAAAAAGAATTATATTTTTTACTTAAATCAATATTATATGAATGTCAGTGTGAAATTGCAAATCAAAATTATACCCTTGAATTAACGCAGATGAAATTTCAAAATTAAAAGTTGTAAAAAAGTAATGAAAAATGTTTTTCAAATAACTTCTCGATTTATTTTTTAACGCATATATATATATATATATATATGAGCGATTGAGTTACGGGTATAAAATGTGTATGTAGATTCCTTTCTTCATATACTATACATCAATAGAGATTTTAATGAATATTCAAGAAGCCCGTGTTCAGTCTTTCTGGAACGATCTGCGTTATGCATACGATCAAAATGTTCATTAAATCGCTATTTCACCTGCTGATGCCTTCATCGATCAGTAAAAAGACGTTTTGAATCTCAGCAAATTACATCTGCATCTTTAAGTCAAACTAATTATTTTATTAAAAAGAAGAAGAATCACAAATTTACTAGTCGAGATTCCTCTCTAAATAATTCTAAAAAATATTAGGAATCTAGGAAAAATTTAGGTTTAATGGTAATTATTCCTAACGGACTGGGAATTGTTCGCAGTAAAAATACTAAAGATTCGAAAAATGATATGAAACTTGAGTATAGGTTATATAGTAAAGTTCGATACAAATCTGTAGTAAATTATCATATAGTTCATCTAAAATTCATAGTATTTCGTTCTTAAAAATTCTCATTATGACACGTTTTTCCCTAAATTTATAAAACACGATTAAACTATAGAAAGTAAAGATATCTTGAATGTTTGTAAGAACTCTACACTGAATAAAAAGTTTCTTTGAATCAAAGAAACATTTCTATGATGTACTGACAAACAAAAAATTTCTTCGAATTAAATAAAGTTTTGTTAATTTAAAAAAATTTTCTTGTATTCAAAGAAATAGATTTGTTCATATTAAAAAGAATTTGTTTGAATCAACAAAACTTTCTTCAATTCAAAGAAACTTTTTCTTTGACCGTGTATCAAAGAAATGTTTCTTTGATTCAAATAAACTCTTTTCTCGGTGAGAGAAATTGATCTGTAGGATTTGTTCAAAAAATTTTATGAAAAACTTTACATAAACTCTATAAAAATTTTCCAGCCGGGACTCAGTCGTAAATTTCCATGATTCTTTATTTCATTTTACCGAAAACAAGATAACTTTTTATGTTGTAATAAGTTAGTAAACTAACTGAAGGGAACTTTTATTATTTTTCGATGGTTCAGGCCTTGGGAAATTTTGCTAAGGCGACTCCTTCGTCTATAAAGGGCTTAAGGTCCTCTACCGGACGGGAGGTCGTGCATCACATGAGCCTGGCAGGATAATAGCCTACCTTAAGAGTCTTACTGCCGGACCATGCACCAAGTGATTGATAGACACCAAACTACGGTATGGAGTACTGAGAGATACTTCAAGATGCCCGTATTGCTTACAACAAGTCTTCCAATATGACTGTGATTCCACAACAAGTGAATTTAATAATGGAACATATTTATGAAATTCCCATAAACACTCTATTTCAAAGTGTTCAGTGTATTTATATTTTTGTACGCAAAAGGTTAATAAAAATAATTTAACTTTTAATCCATTGCATAATTATTTATTAAGACCATGGATAAACCAGACCACGTGACAAGATTTCTGTACCCAAGTAAAAAAGGAATGCAGAATTTCCGCAGTGTGCACTTTGCACAATTTTTCTACCTCTTTTTTTGCAGATTTATTGTCTCCTGACTTTACTATGTACAAACCCTACTATGTACCGTCTTTTTACAGAAAAATCCCACAAAATTTACTTTCAACATAATTATTTCAACAATTTTGTTGTCCATTTTTTTATTCAAATTCTACAGAATTTCTGTACTTTTTTTACTTGAGTAAAAGCTCCTGCATGATAACTTTATAGGTTTAAAAAATATTTTTCTGAAAATTCATAAAATAGAATAGAAATCAATAAGGAACGTTTGTCAACTTTGTTTTAATGAAAAGTGTGCAACAAATTTCATAGTTAACTGTTAATGTCGATAATTTATTGTTTTTTATTGCGATAACTTTATTGTAACTTTTTTTTCTTTATGTGTATACAAATATGATGTATTTATTATTTATATTAATAACTTCGGATTATATAAGTATATCACTACATGTTTACAACTTCAGACAGGTTATATATTCTAAAATTAGATACGTGATAAAGAATGTATACTCTTTAATAATAAAATAGAATAACGAGCTCTACATATACTATTCACCCAACACGTGCGTATTAATGGCTTAAAAAAAATTGAATTTTACCATCCGCACGTTTTACAGCTATTATGATAATAAAAATGCTTTTGAAAAATCTCAAAAACAGTTTTAATATGTGTTCGTATCTGAAAAATCTCACTTTACTGTGTCACCTATTTTATTCATTTTTAAATGTATTCTTGTATTTCCAGATAAACACATTATTGTTTTTCACAAGTTAGTATGGTGCCATTAGTTATCAGAAACATGAAACTTTATTCATATCTCAAGAATAAAATATTATATAGGTGATTTAAATTTAATGTATATAAATTTCTAAGCCAAACCAGTAAATAACAGTTATTTACTGTCACCTATAGTATTTTCAATAAAATCAATATCAGTAGCACAATAATAGTTATTCGGATGAAGAACTGAGGAAAGTCTGGCAATATTATGAGTATATAAATATTGAAACTTTACACTTAAGGGGATCCGAGACCTTTAATTGGTATACTTTTAATTTTTTTGACATTTTCCAAAAATGTTATTTTTTTATTCTCTATACTTTTCTGAGTATGTGTAAATTTTCAGGGCAATCTGATTTTTTGTCTTGGAAAAATGATTTCAAATTCTTAAGAATAAATAAAATCACAGTGGGTGGGCAAATTATTAAACTCACTGTGTTTTTGTTGATCGCAAAAAATCTCATATTATTGACAATACACATATTAAAACTTTTTCATAAGAATAACATGAAAGATTTCAAAATTATTACGAAAAATGTCCAAATTTCAAACTTTTCTTAAATTATACATAACTTTTGGAATAACTGATGTTTTTCAATGTTCTTCAAATTATTTTAAAGGTAAATTTACCTGAAATGTAAAAAAAACGTACCAAAAAATTATACTAATTTTTCCCTAGATTCTGAAATGGTCTAAACTTAAAACAAAAAATGCGTAAAAATTAGTATAATTTTTTGTCGCGTTTATTTACATTTCACGCATGAGCGTACGCAGGGGGGTGCAGTAGCCTCCCTCCCCCTAAATGATTCTTTTTAGAAGAAATTTATATATTTACCACTAATTATCGGAATTTGGTTTTGATAAATTAATGTATCATCCGGGAAAATATTTATACCACCATCTTATCGGTTGTTAAACATCAGTAACTGAATTATATCCAACTGTATTGGTAAACTTTGCACACCCCCCCCCCCCCCCCCACCCACCCACCCATGGAAATCCTGCGTACGCCATTGATTTCACGTAAATTTACCTTTAAAATGAGTCGAAGAACCTCGAAAAACAACAATTTGTAACTTTTTTTATAGTCATGTTACCTTATTTTCCATATCAAAAAAGTTATTACACATTGTATGAACAAAAAAGTTATTCAAAGTTAAAAAATGTCAAAAAAATGCCCAAAAAATTCAAAATTTTTAGTTTAAAAATACATAAATGTGATGGAATTTAAAACAAAACCCAAAACCTTTCTCAATAAAGGTAGTAAATATAAAAAAAATTATATGGAAGGTCTAAACTCAACAAATAAAAATAAAAATATTAAAGGTGGTGGATCCCCTTCATGAAAAAACCTTTCTTATGAAATTTTACCAAGAAAAAATAAAAGTCTATTTTCAAACAACAGATTTGTTAAAGTGCAAAATATTGTTAAGAATGGAAATACAAGATGTTTCTGAAGGAGACAGCGAACGGCTTCCTTTTGTTGCGCGTTAGATCGGCTGCCAGGTGGAGGCACGCAGCAGACCATGGTTGAAGCACAGCTCGCATATCATTATGAAAATTGTATTCAAAAGGTGTAGCTGGTGAATATACACGTTTCAGGATAAAACCCATTTTGGCAGGATGGAATGTTTCGTGATTGAAAGATGGATCATTTCAAACTATCGGTTTCCTAAAATTTCATATCCTCCCTTCTGAATTAACTTTTAATACCACTTCTTGTACTAAAGGAATAAATATTTTTAAGAACACCTAAATAATTTGAATAATTTTCATTTTGCAGACAACTCATCAAGAATGCAGCGCATGGAATCAGCATAATTTCACGTTCACATTTAATATTCATTACGTTTAATAATTTAAAAGCCATATAATTATAAATTTAAAACCTTGCAAAATTTGTATTCATACATTTTTTAAGTAAAAAAATGTCCGTTACTGAACAATGGATTATGTCCTAACCGGGAGTTAACTTGTAACATGGTTATGGTGTCTACTCGGAATGCAACCTTAGTTTGTGTATGCAAATATATAATTTTACAAGTGAAATCGTTTCCCAGGAAATCGGATTTAATCTTTCTTTTTACGATCGTAGAGTGCGAGAAGGATGTAAGTGCACAATGTAGATTTCACGTCAATAGAAATGTACTTTTGTCGCAAATATCATGGACGTTCGATCGTGGAAGACAGACACGAAAATTTGCTGTGAATGTGCAGATGACACGACATCGAGCCGTAAAAGGTGAGTTTGTATTAATGCAGAAGAGAGTTAGTGCGAGGACGTTAGTTTTCCAGATGGTGGCACGCGTATCGACCTGCTCGAGGTAGAAACACGCTTTATGGCTATGAACTACCACCATCAGAAAGCATTCTTCCACCCACCGCCCCCTTGGTACCTTTTCCGGCGTAGCAGAACGGCAAAGGTAAATCTTCCTTGTCACGCCAACCTCAACTAGAGACCTCTTAATGGGCCATTTTAATCGCTGGTCATATACATCTAGGTATACAAGAGTCTTAGACTGGGTCCCTTCGCGGTCTACTTAATCCACCTTTTGAATCGATACCCGCGTGGAAAACTTCCCAACTTAGCCCAGTTTTTGGTTGGGCGCCACGTTGGACCCAACTAGGATTTCCATTTTGAAAACAATTGGAAAATTACCGAAAAATTATGCAATTATAATTAAGTTGAAGGTTATAAATTTTGACTAAAAAAGAGCAACACAATTTTAACACGTTTAGCTCAGCTTACACTTAAGGTAGTTTCGTCCACGAAAATTAGACCTCAGGCAAAAATAGATAATTTTGCTTTCAAGAATAAGGTAAAAGCACCAATAGCCGGACAGAGTCATGCATTTTTCTCAAAATTAGAGATTTATGAATCACTGATCGCTATTTTGGTGTACCGTATACAAACCTCGAAACGTACGCTTTAAAAAAGTGAAACATTTGTTGAATTAGAAATTAAAACTTCGCTAAGAAAAAAAAACTTCTCTACTGAAGCACAATGAAAATATGGATTTCAGAGTGAAATTTCCCCACTTTTTGATCTTTTTGAATGATAATTTTCAATAATAATGATAAAATATAATTAATAATGAATAATTTTTTAAAGAAATAATGTTTGAACTATGGATTTGCTGAAAATCTGATATTTTGAGAAAGTATTTTCATTTAAATATATGTATTTTCTGGGTTTTATGTATTTGGTGTCTTTACTATAGATCATGGAAAAAGTATCAGAAAAAAGATTAAAAAGCTTTATACCAAAACGGATATTATTAATGCGATTAATGATATATGGCAAAAACGATTGACAATTAGTGCTGCAAGCTCTAAATATAATATATTCTATTTGTAAAATCTTTTCAATATTTTTATTTATAAGTGTAGACCTAAAAAATGTTTCCGTAAATATTTCCCAGTGTTTATTATGCTTAAAAAATATCAAATCCATATCAATTAAATTATAATATACGCTTGTCTAAGTATTGGTGCAGCGCTGTCCGGCTATTGGATCAATTCACTTTTCCCGTCCGGCAATTGGCTCCAGAGCATTATTCAATGAAGAGAATTATTAAAATGGATTATTCAGATTTAACACAACTCTGGATTTTTTTTATTGTAGGGAGGACACATACATCAAAATAATCGCGGCAATTCTTGATTCCGCATCATATTTAGAACGATTATTACAAAAAATTGAATGACATTTCCTTAGACGTCCGGATATTGGTGCTTTTACCTTAGCAATATTATTATTGAATAGCTATTTTGAAAGTAAAAAGATTATTTTAAATGAAAAAAATTTGAAACACAGAAAAATAATTTTATTAATAAATTTTATTTTTAACCCAACTTTTTTTCTTATCGCTTCTTACCAAATTTTAAAAATTTATGCGATTCTAATAAATCATGAATCATTTTTTCAGAGAAAAGATTTTCCACAACTTCACCGTTTCTGATTTTTAAAAATAAATTCTTCAATGGCTGAAACCGTTAAAAAAACATTTTCCAAAATGAAATTTTTATAAAGACATTGCTGAATTTGATAATAATTTATTCATTTTCTAAAATTGGAAATGGTTAAGTTAAAGGAAATCTTTTTCTTGAAAAGGTGATTTGTACTTTATTAAAATCGCATAATTTTTTAAAATCAGGTAAGAAGCGATAAGAAAAAAAGTTGGGGCAAAAATGAAATTTATTAATAAAATTATTTTTTGTATTTCAAATTTTTTTCATGGAAATTAATCTTTTTTCTTCCAAAACAACCCTTCAATAATAATATTGCTATTCTTGAAAGCAAAATTATCTATTTTTGCATGAGGTCTAATTTTCGTGGATCAACTACCTTAAGTAAAATATATTGAAAATATACTGTAAAAGTTTCAGACCGAAATTCAAAGTATTAACGAAGTTATAGAATACTCTCTAAATCTGAATCAGTCAAATTTTCACTGATTGAATCAGTAATTTGCCTTTTCACTGATTCATCAGTGCAAAAACACTTTCCACTGTCACATCAGTTAATTTTCACTGATTAAATTAATTTAAAAAATATTTTTTACTGTTAAATCAGTTGATTTCGACTAAAGTAATCAGTGAAATTTGACTGATTCTTAATAAGCTCTTTTAAGCAATTTGAACCTCTGTATTATTGTTAAAAATCGCTGAAAATTAAGCCTACGAAGAAACCGAAGGTTTATTGTGTGCACCAGGCGTAGCAAATTAGTGTAAGTATGAATTTTTTTACGAAAATTCTGTTTTTACAACTTTAAACGCGTTTTTCTCAAAACATAATTTTCTCAACGGTTATGCGGCTAGCGAAAAATCTATCCAATCAATTAGGCTGAAATTTTGACACAATATTCTACACACTAATATCTCTCGTTGTTACCAGAATCACTTATTTTTAATAATAATTCCTTATTTTCTTAAAACAATTTTTAACCAAAAAAAATCAGGATTTTTGAAATTTTTTTTACAGTCGGACTTTTTGTTATTTGCTAATAAAATTGTTTAAATTTGCTACCTACGAGAGCAACGTACCTGCAAAAGAATAATCTCTTTGCATTTTGTGTTCCATATAATTTTCGAAATCCTATCATTTACTACTGCAGATGTTATTAAATAAATAAAATGGACAAATGACACATTACGTTCACGGGTACGAAGGCATTGTGTGATTCCGAAGTTTAAAGTGAATTCAATAGAAAACCATTATAACTCTAAAATTGGTGTTAAGGTAAAGAAAGTTTAATTATATTTATTACAAAATATAATTTTTAGAAATAAGTCACTATTTATTTCAGAATCTGTAAAGCAGATTGCAGAAGAACAGAATATTGACGTAGATAAATTAGACCATTTGTTAAATTTTGAAACAGGTACATATATATACCATACATTCTACATAATAAAATCATTCATTAAATACTTTTAAATACGTCATTCATAAGAACTGTATAAATAAGTGAAAATACATGTTTCATTCGTGAATCTCTACTTAATTTGTGTTCCTAATATTTTTTGAGTGACGAAATATATAAGTACTCAAAAGTTAATTGTATACATAGTAAGTTTCTGTACTTGAAAATTTCAACATTCAAAAAAAGTCAAAAAAAGCTTGGAAATTTGTATGGACCACATCAGTAAAAAAGTTTAAATGGGCATGAAGCAGGTTAGCCTAATTAGGGCCCAACTGGATTTCCCTGCTGGGCTAGATCTGGGTTGAGCATTACAAACCAAGAAAACTTCCACCTGTGGCAACCCGACTGTGACCCACGTGAAGCTTGGGAAATCTAGTTGGGGCCCACCTAGGCCCCATCCGATTTTTTCACACAGGATAGGAGCTATTTCTGATAAAATGAAATAGGCAAATTTATGAGCGCCATTATTTCGCAAGGTTGCTACTGAAGTCTTTCGGCAAAACGACCTTCGTCCTCTAAAAATGGACCTTCCTAATTTTAAAGCAGACATTTCTCTAGTTCGGAGGGCCTGCGGGCCCTTCACTTCCTTCTGGTCCAGCAGGCATTAGAAGTCGATCGGCGGGAAAATAATTGGTTAGGTATCGGCGTTTCCCCTATTGATCAATGGTCGCATGCCTCGCGGCCGAGTTGTTCTTTTGAAAAAACGAAGCCCCCTAACGACTTTCGAGGTCTATCCGTTTGCGTTGAATTCTGGTCTTGACGCCAGACGCCACATAATGGGCCATCTATCCGAGTCCAAAATTCTTCTCCTTTACCCCGTGGATGTTGGGCCGCGCGGCCTGCCGATCTCTGCCCGCGGCTTGGTACCTTTCGCGCTTCGAGACCTACAGGCCTGAAGACCTAACCCCAAACGTACACGGATAATTGAGGATAATGTCGGGGTTGCCGGTTCGTTGGGGCCCCCGTAATTGCACGAGACCGGGCCCTTTTCGGTGCCTCTTTTCGCGAGGGCCCTGCGCTAGCTGCCTGTCCGATCGTACGTCCGTCTGTCGACCGCTTTCGCAGAACCCGCGGCTACACCACCGATAGCGCCTAATTCCTCGGTTTGTTTCGAGTGCTGCTGTGTTATTACGTATCTCGGACCTCGTCCCTACGTGTTTTTGGGACATCTCAAACCAATACTCCGGCTGCACGAATGATCTCACTTTCAAAAACATATTTTATTTCTTCTTCTCCTTTCCTCAAAGAAAGGATCTGCTTTCATCTCAGCAAGAAAAGGAGTATAATTTGTTTTTATATTCATACCTGAAATTGGAATCATTTTAATAGAGTTGTATTTAACGTCGGGACAGATAAAAGTATGAAAACTGTTATGATATTTCATATAATTTATTTTAACGTGATAGCGTGACGAGCAGATTATCGCGGACTTTGTGGATGTCATCAAAGTCTGATATGTAATTTTGAAATAAAAACGAAGTTTAATGAAATTAAAACCATATTACTTACTCCGGGATTAACATTATTATTGCGAAAATACCATAATAGTGTGTTATTATGTTGAAGTAATATTTGGGTGTAAAAATTTTATAGAATTTATGTGAACTCTATTCTATAAAATTGGCACCAAAATTATACCCGATTTTTCTATAATCTAGACAATGACGAAAAAATTGCCAATTTTATTTGAATTTTAGAAAGTTATTGATAGAATTTATATACTGTTAAAAGCACACAGAGAAACTTTGTTTAGCAATATATGTCTTTTTAAATAATAATAATTGTAAAATATATTAGAACTCTAGGGAAAATTGAGGTCCACTGGTAATTATTCCTGGCGGACTGGGAATTTTTTGCAGTAAAAATAATAAAGATTCGAAAAATTCTCACTATGATACCTTTTTCTCTAAAATGAAACGTAATTTTGCGAAAATTCTAAACTTGGGTTTCTCCGTGTAAACGGAGAAACTTTGTATAGCAATATATGTTTTTTTAAATAATGATAATTCTAAAAAATATTAGGACTCTAGGGAAAATCGAGGTGCAACGGTAATTATTCCTAGCAGGCTGGAAATTTTTCACACTCAAAATCTAAAGATCTGAAAAATGATATGAAACTTCAGTATAAGTTATAGTAAACTTCGATACAATCTATAATAAATTATGATATTGTTCATCTAAAATTCACTATTTCACTGCGAAAATATCCGATAATGACACGTTTTTCCCTAAAATGAAACTTTGTTAGTTTTTCTTTAATTTAGTAAAAATAGTTTGTTTATTCCCTAATTTATTCAATGTTTTAAGAAATTTATAGGAGATTCTCAAATTCCACGCATGTGAAATTGAAAATATTATTTTTTGCAAGCCTTGAATATATTTTTTATGATAACTACTCAGTTATTGTTTTATGTTTTGCTGGTTTATGTACTGACAATATGTTTAACGAGTCTGTTTTTCCTTTCAAATATTCTCCTCAATTTCACTTTCTGTAGCACTCAAATGTTACAAGGCAAGGTAGCAAAATTAGTTTCCTTATTGCACAGGAACATTTTTTCAGCAGAGAATGAAGAGTACCTGAATTTTTTCAATAATAATTACCGTTTCTTTTGGTGTAAATAAATTTAATGAAGCACGAATACTTCAACCCGGGTGGGCTCCATTTACTTGAAGCAACTTCAGATATTTATCCTTCATAGCCGCGATAATCAGGATTCTTAACTTTATGGCTGCTCTATCTACTGGAAAAGATGGGTTTTAAGCTTGCGAAACTAATTGGTACATTGTATTTTCTAACAATTTATGAAAATCTATTTATTTTGAACCATTATATCACTCTAATTATAAATTTATATTAATATTTCTATTATCAAACGTATAGTATAAAGATTCCTTAAGTTTGGATACATTTAATAATTTCAAATAACATTTTAATTATTTGTGCATTTCAATTGTTTATTGAGGATATAGCTGCTAATAATATTTGCAAAAGCCTAATATGGTCCAGGGCCGACTTAAGAAAATTTGGCGCCTTAGGTGGAATAAAATTCAAGAAAGATGATGAAAATTTCTTTTGCCACAGATTTTATATTTTTGCATCGATTTCTCGTTATAAAAATTAAAATTTCACCCTGACTTTGCCTATTTCGCATATATGGTCATAAATTACGTTTTACTACGCATTTATTTAAAAAGACTGGGTAAAGTTCCTGATTATTAAAATCAGCATAAAAGAATTTACGAAAGCTTTAGATTTATAACTTACATAAAACATTTGAATTTCGAATATTGAAAGAATGTTTTAATTACGAAAATCATTTGGACATTAATCTCATGAAAGAGAACATTAAATATTTATTGAAATTCCTGAGTGAAAATGAAATTTTGGATTCTCTATAGTAAAAAGGATGTAGGAGGAAGAGAACATACCTTCAAAGGTGAACCGAGACATCTAAGCAGGTAATGTTACAAATTAGCAGATAATCAATTAGCTCTAACTTCCGGCGTGCTTAAACAAACAAATGACAGAACCGATGCGCGGCTCGTAAAATTTTGGGTAATTAGAGACCGCTGGTGGTGCGGGGCGGATCCAGGACGAGACGAATCTCTCTTCATGGTATCCAGGAACGAATAGCACTGAATGTCCTTGTAAAAAGCGCGCTAAGTTTAATTTCAACTCGTTCAAAAAACACACTTGGCATCTGCATATAGATGGACCCGCCGAAGAATAGAGATGTAGGAATAAGATTTATGGAATTCCAGACTGCTTTTTGTTACCGGAAATGTGGGGGACAGTGCTGCCAGATTTGCAGCGCTGTATATCAGTAGATTCGAGAGAATGTGGTGGGGGGAATGGAGTAAAATTCAGTAGATTTCAGTAGTGCTAATATATTACTGTTACCAAACCTAATAGCGGGAAACCCACTAATCTAATTTCAGGGTGACCGTTTTCATCGACGAAAATAATTCCCGGTCATCGAAAATTTTTTCCCGGTCATTAAAAAAATAGTTCCCAATGAATAACAATTAATGCAATGGATTTTTAGAATTTTAAAATATTTTTTATTCAATATTCTGAAATTAAATTTCTCCTGGTATATCGAAATCACGAAATCATACGAAATGGACAATTTTTAAAGTAATTGTTAAATTAAAAATTTCAAGGATTCGAAACCAGTCGAATTTCTTTCGTCCTCTTTTGTTTTTATTTCCCACCACCATTTATATAAATAAAATTTAAATTTTCGCCGACGTTTCGATGCTCTTTCAGCACCCTCTTCAGAGCTGTAACACTACAAGTAATTGTTAAGTAATTGTTAAAATAAGGCGGGAATTTCGAAATGCATAATATAATATATAAGTAACTCACTTTATGTAACAAATTTAAAACAAATTGAAATCGTTTTTTATTAAAAATTTAAAAAAATTACCGCTCAACAAAAAAATTCCCGGTCATTTCCCGGTTTTCCGGTCAAGCGGCCACCCTGTAATTTAAGTAAACTGGACAAATTTGAACTTCTACCAATCTGACAGCAAGAAATTCTAATATAATGGAACCAAGATGGCCAAATATTTACTTTGGCAACTTTATATGTTGAAAATTTGGACAGGAGTTGGCGAAGGTACAGATTCTACACTGAACATCTTGAATTATGCATTGGTTCTTCTCAAAAATGCGATATCTTTTTATCTCATTGTAGTCCACAAGGTATTTTTACAGTATGCGTATTGCTATTAAAAAATAATTATTATATTGAGATGTGCAGAGTAAGATTCATAAACACTTGTGCAAATTGATTCTCATCTGGATTGGGGGGTATTTAGGGATTTTCCCATAATTTTGTTAGTACACTCGTGCGAATTGATTTTCACCTCAATTTGGGGATTTTCTGCTTATTTTGTTAGTACTTGATATACTTGTTGGCATATTGGCTGGTATTGGCTAATTTAAAATTTTCACGCCTAGACATTAAAAAAAGACTATTGATAGTGAAATTACGTTCCTTTCAGAATTCATCCATTGAAATTAAACAGATTTCTTTTCTCTATCGACAGAATAGGTTCAATGTTAAAAAATTCATCTGTAAAATGTCAAACTAAAATAGTTTTACCAATAAACGATTTGTTTTGATTCTGGGCGGACCATAAAAGGGTTATCAGTCGTCCTTTTTTTATTGATTTTGTAAAAAATCCTTGAATTTCATTGAATATTGTGGTTTTTATCAAAAATCTAGATAGACTTAAAAATCTCACTTTATTAAAATGTACATTTAATGAAATCCGAAAGTTTTTCTCTGTTGCAAAAAAAAGGACCTGAATAATAATTGTTCATGTCCAGAATATGATAAAATAGAATTGTGATGAAAAACAAGAAAATCTAAAAATTTTCAATGAAATTGAAAAAAATCGTAGCGATATCTTTAAATATGAATAGTTTTTTATTTTATTTTTTGAAGTACAATAGTGTTTTCATAATTTATTGAAATTGTTGACATCACAACTGTTTAAATGCCCGAATTTGATCAAAGTTTAATTCTAATTACATAATTTTCAAAAATATAAACGAAATTAATTTTTTGAAGAGGAAAATTAATTTTGTCAAAAAAATTTAATAATTCCAAATCGAATCGTATTCCAATTCACATTTATAATTCAACACTTATTACTTTTCGTAAAATTCAAATTTATAATTAAACAATGATACAAATTTAAAATAAGATCTGTACTACAAATTTCAATTCATGATTAAGAATAATTTCAAAATAGTAATGAAAAAAAAATATCGATATTTAAACTTTATAATAAACTTAAACTTAAACTTTATAAAATTGAATAAAAACATTTTTGAAATGATTTTTGAAAACGCTTACTTAACATTAAATTATACAAACCAAGATGTTCATATTTTTTGCATATTTTTGTATATAATATCATTATAAGTAAATACGAGTATTGTAGTTATATTTATATTCGCTCGCAAGTTTGAGCGCGCCTAGGGCGCGCGATTTGATCGTCGCGCTTCGCGCTCCGTTCTTCCTGGACCTCGCGCTTCGCGCTCGGTCTTGTGCTCTTCGCATACGTTTAAGTTTATTTCTTATAATTTAATACTGAAGCTTAAACCAATTTAATGATATTAAAGATGATGTATATTAGTCATTTTCTCAAATTCACTAAGTTTCTTTTTCAGTTTAAGTGAAACAGGAAATTCAATTTACTTAAGGCTCTATCGGCCTTAAGGAACACATTCTCATCATGACATTCGCGCTTCGCGCTCGATTTTCTGTATGCATTTTTGTAACTTTTTAATAAATTACATGATTATTGATAAATTTATTTTCTTCCAAATATCTCAAAAAGGAAAAACAATCGTAGACTTTATTTAAGGAAACGATTTTGCAGAACAACGCTTATTTCGTATCTTACATATTTTGGTGAAAAAAAATCGAATTTTTTCAATATTAAAAATCAAAAAATTAAAATATACATCCTGTCGAGAAATTTCTCGATAAGAATTTGTAGACCTTATTTAGCCAAAGAATTTTTCATCCAAAAGCTTTTTTTGTATCTCACATATTTTGTCTAAAAAATGGAATTTTTGAATTTTAGTCGTATTTTTTGGAATTGATACGAAAAATATATCTTTTATCAGAAACTGTATGAGACAAAATTTGTAGATATTTTTGAAACGAACAACTTTGTATTCTTACGTTTTTTTCGTATTTCACATATTATTGTTAAAAAATTGAATTTTGGATTTTCAATAGTTTTTTTTTAATTAAAAAGAAAAATATGCATCTTATGAAAAAATGTTACAATTCAAATTTGTAGGTCTTTATTTATTCAATAATATTGTATCATAACGTTTTTTCGTATCTCGTATAATTTAACTGGAAAATGGAATTTTGATATTGACTTTTTTCGAATTTGAATATGCTGTAACATTTCTAATTTTGATTTAATCAAAAAATGTTATCAGGATAATTTTTAGAGATTTATGAGCACTATCTAAAACCAGTATTGAAATTTTTGATTTTTTCAAAAAATTATTTTCAAAAACACAAAAGTAGTGCTCAACCCCTCAATTTTGATTGGATGTGGCTGGTTAACGAACTTGTCCTTACTTTTTCGGCTCCGATAAAGTGTACCAAAGCTCAATTCAATCTGATAATTCTATCGAGAGTTATTCCGCACACGACCTACAGACAGACAGACAGACACTTTCGTAAAAACCCTTTTTTCTGACTCAGGGGATCTCAAAACGTAAAGATTTGATGAACATTTCGAAAGTCATTTTTCACAATACAAAATATTATGCCATCGTTATCGCTCTTGTGAATTTTCGCTTGTGATAAAACAATACGCGATACGCAAAAATGATCTTTCAAAGAAAGAAAAAATGCTCCAAACAAATCGACAAACGCTTCGAAAAAACGCCACGAAAAAATGACACTTCTTTCTCATTTCGAGGTTAGAGTCGCGTGCATGCGAAGCAATGTATAGGTCGCGCGGCAAACCAGTATAGTTGTCTCACCTATACCGCATGGGTCGAGACACTATATAACGGTATAGTTTGAACAGCTATATTGTTTTTTCCGTGTATAGAATTCATTGTGAAATTTAAAACGCAACAAAGTTTAAAAATTATTTTGATAACATTTTTTCAACATTATATTTTATAGACTATGGACTTTCAATTTAGTAGAATTGGCAAATTCAGTAGCGAAATCAGTAGCTCTACTGAAAAGCTCATAAATTCAGTAGAATACTGAAAATTCAGTATATCTGGCAGCACTGGTGGGGGATCCGAATTTCATTGCGAAGAGGCGGATTTCGTTTCCAATTTAGGAAAAAATCTTGGAAGGTGTCCCTCATCACGGTTGGGATGATAGATTTTTGAACCCTTTTTTATTCAGGAAGTGGAAGTTCAGATCTATTGACTTTCCGATTCGAAGAAATTATACGTGCCTCTATAAAACGTGATTAGTATTGACGGCCAAAATCCCGGATTCGTGGCGCCAGGATTTAGAACCGCTGCGTCCTTTTACACAGGACACATAGCGCATTAGGACTATCATTATCCACATCTGCCGCTCCCTGCGAGGTAGTAATTACCACAACCCTAAACGGCCTATTCCGTCATTTTTATGTCTCACAATCAGTCTTTTGTTTCCGTACCCTGAGGTCATCGTATCGTCGTTAAGGCCCGTGTCGACGATACATGGTCACTTATTCGTATTGACTTTGAAGAGTTTGCTTTTGCCCAGTTATATACAAACACTTGATCTGAAGGATCATTAGCGAAGTCATTTTTGACAATTTTGTAATCCGATAAAGTAAAACAATATTTTGTAGAAAATTTGTGGTAAAACAAATTTCCATCATTAACTTTCTTGAATGTCATTTTTTGAGAAATAATTATGTGTTAGTCTTATTCCAAAAATTATATTACAACGGACATTTGAAATACACTGAGAAATTTTTTTTGCAAAAACTACTATAGATTATAGAAATGTTGAGTTATGAAGCAAATCGTGATTAGTTTTCACAAATTCATAGGAAAGATTTATAGAACAATTGCAGAACTAAATGTAAGAATTTAATTTAATATTTAATTTAATTCATTTAATTATGCAATTGTTCTATAAATATTTCCTATGAATTTGTGAAAACTAATCACGATTTGCTTCATAACTCAAAATTTCTATAATCTATACACGGAGAAAAAAAATTGTTGAATCAACAGATGTCATCTGCTGGAATAGGGACAGCAGATTTTTTTGGTAATATTTACAGATTTTTCTGTTGGATTCACAGATTGTTTGTAAACTCAACAGATGAACCTGTAAAATCTACAGAAATGTTTGTTAGAATTGCGGATTTCAAGAAAAAAGAGAAATCCGTAATTCTAACAGACATTTCTGTAGATTTTACAGGTTCATCTGTTGAGTTTACAAACAATCTGTGAATCCAACAGAAAAATCTGTAAATATTACAAAAAATCTGCTGTCCCTATTCCAGCAGATGACATCTGTTGATTCAACAGTTTTTTTCTCCGTGTAGTAGTTTTTGCAAAAAAAATTTCTCAGTGTATTTTAAATTTCCGTTGTAATATAATTTTTAGAATAAGACTAACACATAATTATTTCTCAAAAACCGACGTTCAAGAAAGATGATGATGGAAATTTTTTTTCACAGATTTTGCACAGAATATTGTTTTACTTTTGTTGTAATTGTTCTATAAATCTTTCCTATGGCTATGTGAAAACTTATCACGGTTTGTTTCATAACTCAAAATTTCTATAATCTATAGTTTCTCCAAAAAGATTTTCTCAGTCTATATTTCTTTTTTTTCTGATAGTTTTTAAGGCTTTTTTCTGAAAGAAATGTACTATTCGTGCAAGTCTTACAGTTCCGGCGGTCGTGAACACAAAGCAACAAGTTTACCGTCGCATACTGCAGCATTATTTCTACTACAAGGATTGAATTTTTGACGATATAGATTCTTCGAACCAAATAAGATAATGAAGAAACTTTTATAAGAATATTAAAACCTTAAATAATTTTTTTGTGTGATTTACTAATATAATTTTATCATTCTTTCAGATTTTTTCATGAATATATTCCTCTCAAGTACAGCAATACTGTTTAGGGATAATTCTCATGGACTCACAAAAAATGTGTACTTAAGCAAGAATCTAATCATATATAATTCGGTTAATTAACAGAAACATTTTTTAATTATGATAGATATATAACTTCACACCATAAATAATCAACTCTGTACTATGTTTCAAAAATAAAATTTCATTAACCAGAAACAGTTAAAATTTGAGTATAATTAAGAAAAACTACTAAATAACTATTTAAAGCTATCATGGAAATTAGACAATTTCAACTATTCTGCAAGTTTTTCTTTAACGACGGTATAACAATCAGTAAAAAGTTCTAGTAAAGTGAAAATTTAACCAAATTTTCGAGAACACTCAATTGTTTATTAACTCTTTGACTCCCGTTGACACAAATATGAGTCAGGGCCCATAATTTTTGAAGCAGCCAACCATTTCCATTAAAACCTACACGCAGAGAAAAGATCAGTAAAATTTACAGGAAGTTCGATACTTATTTGGACAACATGACTTATCAGTAAATTTTATCAGAAGTTGAGTTCAATTAACAGATTTTCTGTACGTTTCACTCAGTGTCCAGTAAAATCTACTGAATACGAAAAAATCCGAGTTAAGTTGATTGTACTGTACGCTAAGTGAATTGTACAGAAAATCTGTTGACTGAACTCAACTTCTTGTAAAATTTACTAAAAAGTCGTGTTGTCCAAATAAGTACCGAACTTCCTGTAAATTTTACTGACCTTTTTTCTGCGTGTACTTTGAAATATGTGTATTTTCAAGATTTATTGAGTGATTTGTGATACAATTCTTTACTGTTAGAAATTTCTACCGTAATTTCCGAAACACGTGACTGGAGTATTACTCAGTCACAGTTTCGTAAAATTAAGATAAAATAACTGAATTTTTTGAAATTCTACCGAAATTCTTTACCGAAACACGTGACTGGAGTTTTATTCAGTTACAGTTTCGTAAAATTCAGCTACTTTTTAGTAAATTTAAGAAACAACTTCTTAATTTTCAGTTACAAAGTGTTGAATATTCTGAAACTTGTAACAGGAATAATTTAACGTTTTGGGTAACTTTGTTACAGTTATATGATTTTATAATAAATTGTGTTACAGTTTGGTAGTTTTAAGATACATTTTATGAAAATTCAGTACTTTTTTCGCAATTTAAAGATACCTTTACTCAAAAACATGATAAATATCGTCAAATTTTACGTTAAATTCGTAACATACAAATTTTGTAAATTTCCGAACATTTCTAATAATGTTTGTATGTCATCACCGAGAAATTTTCAAAAAACTGCTGGAAAATGATTATTTTTAGGGCTCAGTATAAAGAAGATACCGTTCAGATTGAGATTCTCGTAAAAATATGATATTGTTGTACAAACCTTCTACTATCAGAAATGCTGGCCCATTCAGATCTAATTTAGATTATTATTTTTTTTATTGTTAATTATTCGAAACAGTCTAAGAAATTAACTATTTTTTTGACATTTTTTCGATACTATTTTTGTAATCCTCGCCAAGAATACGCACAGAGCTTATATTTTGGTTAAAAAAAATGATTGGGCGGGAGTGAAAGGGTTAAATAAGCGAATAATTTTCAGGTTTATTGAAATAATATAGGATAAACTTTTGGCAACTAATTAGAGCGAGGTAAGGTAAACTCAGTAAAAATATGATTTAGACGGTATATGAGGGACGCAGACGTGGTTTATTATCAAGGTGTATGTTCCGATTAAGAACGGGAGTCCATTCGATAACTAGAAGGATCTTATCTCTTTGGCTTCCAGTTTCGACGGTCCTTAGATCTCGTGCTCTTAGCTGTACCCTCCAGGTAAAGTCGTTCTTTGAGTCCGCCGCTACGCGCTAACCACGCCCCCTCCACCGTTATTTACCTCCATCCTTTTCGCCCTTGCGGTTTTACTACGTTTTGCTCCCTTTTCCTCATGGCTCTCGAAGCCCGGGAGCGATGAAACCTCCCGGCACCAATAACTACGGGGCTTTGATTTGCAAGCCGCGTGATCTCCCGATTTCAACATTTTTATAGCTCTGCAAACCGTCAGCGTACTGCAGGATGCTGGAGGATATAACTGATCTTTATAAACTCGAGAAATTCTACTGAAATATGCGCGATATCCAACGAATAATAGATAACGGAATCTTTTAATAAAATCTCAACTGCACCGTTTATTTGCAATTACATATAAAAACAGTTACCATAATCTTTCACAAGCTCATGCCATAAAAAACTTGAGAATTTTCATAAAGTTACGGTAATAAATCAACTTTGATTTTCGTTGCTTTCAAGTATCTTTGTAAATTATACGAATAAAAGATTATTCTTCTGTGGAGCTCTCTTAGATTGAGATCAATAAAAATTGTATTCTTTTCTTTTATCTTACTAATTTCGGTTTTCTACACGGAAAAAAATACACTCAGAAAAAATATTTGATTGAATCAATAAAATTATTTTTTTGAAACACTTTCTTTGATGTAAAGAAATGTTTTGTTTACATGAAACAAAATTTGTTTGATTCAAACAAAATATCTTTGGATCAAATAAATATTTGTTTGAATCAAATAAATTTCTGCTTTAAATCAAACAAATTCTATCTTTGAGCACATATTAATGCATTAATTTCTTTCACTGAGAAAAAAGATTTGATTGAATCAAAGAAAATAATTTGTTTGAACGACTTTCTTTGATTTAAAGAGATGATTTGTTCAAATGAAACAAAATTTGTTTGATTCAAACAAAATATCTTTGTACCAAATAAATATTTGTTCGAATCAAATAAATTTCTGCCTTAAATCAAACAAATTATATCTTTGACCATATATCAATGCATTCATTTCTTTCTTTTGAAGAAAAATTAATTTGATTCAAACATATATTTATTTGGTTCAAATATATTTTGTTTGAATCAAACAAATTTTATTTCATTTAAACAAATCATTTCTTTAAATCAAAGAAAGTTGTTCAAACAAGTTATTTTCTTTGATTCAATCAAATATTTTTTCTCAGTGTTGTTTTGAAAAAATATTAATTTCATTGAAACAAATATTCATTTGGTTCAAAGATATTTTGTTTGAATGAAACAAATTTTATTTCATTTAAACAAATCATTTCTTTAAATCAAAGAAAGTCGTTCAAACAAATCATTTTCTTTCATTCAATCAAATCTTTTTTCTCAGTGTAGTTTAGTTAAGTTTATAGAACTGTTTAAGAGTTGAGGATACAGGTATGCCTGTAAAAAATTTGTGGAATTATTGGGGGGAATTTCACATTTTAGGGTAAACATACTTTCCCCCCAAAAAATGGATACATTCCAGAAATAACAGGGAACATTCTCCAAAATTTTAGAGAAAAAGTGAATCACATATTTTTTGTGGAATTTTCCCCACCCATTATTGGAGAAAATTCCACATATTAGGATAACCATATTTTTCCCCAGGGAATTGGGAGATTTTCCCCAAAAAATGGATAAATTCCCGAAAGAGCAGGGAATATTCCCTAAAATTTTAGAGAATAAGTAAATCACATATTCCACATTTTAGAATAAACATTATCTTTCCCAAGGAATAGGTGCAATTTCCCCAAAAAAATGGATAAATTCCACAAAGAAATCTTTAAATTTTCTAAAACTCGATTCCATGAATGCCCGTATTCCAAACTTTTAAAAAGTTCCATAAACTTTATTCAACTACTTTTTTTCCTTTACTCTCGTTCGATGCTTTTCCTACTCACGAAAATGCAAGACACGGATTTTATTAGAGAAATTATCGGTTTCAATTCCATCTGATGTACTGATAAACCTAAAATTAATAGTTATTAGTGCCCACATAAATGAATTCAGTCTGACGTCTGAGAACTGAAAAAATATTTGACTCCTTCAGCATTACATTATTCTTTTCATCGCTTTTAAAAACGCCCACTGGTGGTTACTTAGGGCGCGTTTTGCATTCGGTAGGTGTAGTCACATGATCCAAAGCGCAAAAATGAAAAAGACTCTGACTATGCGAAGTGGACGGCATAGTTCAACCCCCCCCCCCCCCCCCACCACTGTAAGAATGAACAAGACTTGCAAAGAGCATAATAAATCTCCCAAGACAGTGATGCCCGTGCAGTTTGCCGGCAGGCACTCTAGGCAGAAAAGAGCGCGATGGTGAAGGCTGCCGAGACGCTGAAAGAGGCGGAGGATTACATCCATGCTGAGATCAGCAAAGAGGGAGAAAAAATCTTGCATACTTTTCACCACACGGCAGCCGTCAATTAAATCAAGTTCTATGGTGCCTTTGCAGGCACTACTGTAATTCCGAAGGTTCTTAATTCAGCCTCAAGCGACTCTTCAACTTTGCGAATGACGAATCGACAAACTTCCCATATCCTTCTTTAATATTCTCGCGATTATTCTCAAAACTTATATCATACTCTTGATAGAAGAAAGTACCGAAACAAATTCTTTCTTAAAGATTATCCCGGGATGTTATATCAGGGAGAAAGGCAAGTTTAGAATTTTTGCTAAACTACGTTTCAATTTAGGGAAAAATAATGGTGAGAATTTTTCGCAGCGAAATACTGAAATTTTGATGATCTATATGATAATTTACTGATTGTATCAAACTTTACTATAACCTATTAAAGTTTAATATCATTTTTCGTATCTTTAGTAAGTTGGCTGCATGGAGAAAAATAGTTCGAGAAACTTTACTCAACTTTTGAGCAAAGTTAGGACATATGGAGAAGTTGAAGATTATTTTATATCATTGTAATAAGTTGCGAGATTGAAACTTTACTCTACATTTTTTAATTTTACCGAACTGTGATGCATTCTTTAACATTTGGTCAGTGACGGCTTTACATATTGGATCATATGTTTGCACATCGCGAATGTGGTTCATATTAGCCATGCAGCTCTAATTTCAAAACAAAAGACAAGTTGAGTCTCAAAAAATTAAAAAAATTTGAAAATAATTATTGTGTAATTTGTAATTTTAAATCCCTAACAAGGAGGCCCCCCACACTATTAGTGTCCAGGGGCCCGCTAAAGTTAAATACGGAACTGGATTTGGTACGTCTTAAATGATTACAATAATATTACATAATCTCCAGCTTGTGCATGTGTCCCAACTTTGCTAAAAGTTGAATAAAGTTCCTCAAGCTATTCTTCTCCCTGAGTGAAAATTTCCAGTCCGTTAGGAATAATTACCATTGCACCTCGATATTCCCTAGATTCTTAACATTTTTAAGAATTATAAAATAAAACATATTTTGCTACGAAAAGTTTCTCTGTCTAAAATAGATGATAATAAGGAACCTGTTGATGAAAATTCAAGCGACGAAACTTTATCCTTTTCAATGAGAATTATTTTATTTTAATCTCTTAATACTATACACGTCACTAATTATCTCATTAGCAATAATTTTAAATTAAAAAATTCACTCTTGCCACAACTTTCGTAACACACATGCCCCTAAGTTTTGTCTATTTCATAGAACCATAAATCTTCTCCTTACAAGTACCAATATGGCGGACATAGAATAGAACGCATTTTTGTTTTAAAAGTCCCACATACTCTCACAATAATAATCAGTAGCTTTATTCATTTCTCTCTATTGATGTGAAGACACGATTTCGGGTATCACAATTTTCACATTTTCTTACTTTTTTCTATTTTTTAATCAGGTCAACATCCACGTGGTTCTTGTAAATATTGAACCTCTAGTGAAGGTCACCAAAATGGCGTCTATCATCCGAACTCGCGGAAAGGACAGTACACAAGGCACGTAAACTCGGGCGAAGGAGTTACCGAAAATATCCTGGGGGCCAGGAAGACGATGGGCCGAGGCACTAGGATGTGATGCATCAAACATGGTTCAGAGAGAACGATGCGAGCAGGTGTAACGCGTAGCAGCAGTAGGCAACAACTGATCTCACATAACAACGGCCGATAAAATTGTTGCGTTTCCACCAAAAATTATCCTCTTTTCTCAGGGTAAAAAGTACAAAATTGTGGTAATTTAGCCCCCACCGCCGACACAGAGCTGAGTGGTGGCATCGAACGTCTGAGAGAGCAGTGAGGGGAAAGGAGTAGGGCCTTTTACTCGTGAATGCGCCGCACTAACAACGAGGGACAATTATGGTTCAATATAGCTGAGGTTAATAGCAATAGCTGAGGTGGCTTCACAAGATCAACGCTCACTTCTTCATTTATACGTAACTTTTCTTCTTTAATAATTTACAATAGAAATCCTTCTCAGTGGGTATAACAATTTGAGGACTTCTTTAGGACATTATTAGGACGTCTAGAATATATATATGTCCGTGTTTTGAAAATGTCAAGACGATATCACAAATTTAGGTTAAAAAGCGGGAGATTGATATTATCATGATGTGCTCAAATTATTTTACCTACCGGGTTTCTTCGATTTCTAATTAATCCCCATTTTAAAATGGATGCGTTCCACTTTCACAAGTTCTAATATATACAAACTTTGAGATAAAATATTTTTTCCGTGAAATGAAAAACAATGGTGTGTGTATTTTTGAAGATAAAATAATATTATGAAGTATAAAATTAAAAAATATTTTGAGATTGTTTTTGCATCCGATATCGCGTCTGAAGTATCCAGAGAGCGGCTTCACTGTACTGCTCTTGTGAACTCACCTCGTGGTTAAGCGTCCGAGAGGGGCATACTATGAAATTAGTATAATCACGATCAAAATTACTCGCACCACGCGGCGCGGAACCACCAACCGCTGCTCAAATAGCCCGCCCCGCGGTCGCCAATCGTAGTTCAGGATGAGGCGGCCATCTTGCGCAGAGATTGATGCGCATTGGTAGCTACAAATTACCGCAAAAGTGGATAATTTTCTGGAGATGCACGATCCACTCGCTTGCAGAACTCAAACAGTTGAACTTCAATGAAGAACGAATGAATCTAACTAGTTCAAATAATTCGTTAGCGGTAACAAAATCTTGAATTTGAAAGTAATCTATTTATTTAAGGATGGAAACTATGAGAAGTAATTTTCATATGCAACTTATTACATCTAATATTTGTATAAATGTAATGAAAAACACCTTCAATGACAAGATTATTCTATAAACATCACCCAGTTAAAAAATACTACGTCTGGAAAAGTGTACTTTTTTACGTTACTCTCTAAATTTGAATCAGTCAAAATCTACTGATTATCAGTGCAATTTGAGTGATTCAACTAGCTAAGAAGAGGTTACTGTAAATCAGTCAAATTCCACCGATTATTTCAGTGAAAATTGACTGGATTTGACAGTGAAAAATATTTTATCACTTATGAATCAGTGAAAATTAACTGATTTAACAGTGAAGAAGCAAATCACTGATTCAATCAGTGAAAATTTAACTGATTCAGATTTAGAGAGTAAAAAGGGCGTAAAAAAATACGCGATAAAGGTCGTGCTTTTTCAGGTTAAAAAAGACGTCCAAAATTGGGATACTCAAGGATGCCCTTTTGTAAGTCCTTTCTGACGTATTTAAAAAAAAAATGATTAGCGTACCAAAGGACGTACTTCTTCACTTCAAAAAGGACGTACACTCAGAAAACAGTTTCTTTTATATACGGCCAATGAAAAAATTTCTTTGAATTGAAGAAAATTTTGTTAATTCAAAAAAATTTTCTTTAATGTAAACAAATCTATTTCTTTGGGTCAAAGAAATTTTTTTTGAATCAACAAAACTTTCTTTAATTCAAAGAAATTTTTTCTTTGACTGTATATCAAAGAAATGTTTCTTTGATTCAAAGAAACTGTTTTCTCAGTGTATAAAAAGGAGTCCTTTAGTATCGCAATTTCGGACGTACTTTTTAACGTGAAAAAGCACGATCTTTACGACGTATTTTTTTACACCCTTTTGGACGTAAAAAAATACGTCTGTCTAGACGTAACATTTTTTTTTTTTTTTAGGAAAAATGTCAGCGCACTGGGAAAACAGTTTCTTTGAATCAAAGAAACATTTCTTCGAAGTGAAGAACCTTTTGTTAATTAAAAAAAAAAAATTTGACCTAAAGAAATAGATTTGTTTACATTAAAAAAAAATTTTTTAAATTAACTTTCATCAATTCGCAGAAATTTTTTCTTTGACCGTATATCAAAAAAACTATTTTCTGGGCGTGTCTAATGAAGCGGAAAAATGAATAATCAGTGTATAATTTCTATGAATAATATGTGTTCAAAATAAATCGTAAAATCATGACAGAATAGTAGACTTTCGTGTCGAAGCGAGCGGCACAAGGTCGTCGGCTTCTATTGCAGTTCAACTACTCTATAATTATATACGTACCAACAAAATGTTTTATATTCTCTTGCGCCCATTACAGTAATCTATCCAAATACATTTATACACTTTCGCAGTAGTACTATAAATACATGTATATCAATACAAGTAAGCACATATATATGTATATATATATATATATATGAGTAGAACCCTAAACGTATCCGCCTTCGCCGCGCGGGGGGGGGGGGGGGGGGTCCTGAGCGTCATTTAACATTACGTCATGTTACGTTACGAAGAGTAGCCGCTGATTATAGATATTTAATTATCAGTGGTTGCAGCTAAGCGACAAAATTAGAGGATCTGGATTTCGTTACTCTTGCTCCTCGCATAACCTGATAAATTCAGTTATTAATGATATATGGTTATGGGACTGTAAATAAGTTATGTAACAAAATCACAGAAGTGTTATAGAACTAGAATGTTCACATATTCTATAATGTTTATGATAGATTATTTGAAGAGCTCTTCTATCATTGGTGGTATATATGTGCACTGCAAAAAGAAGTGTCTTAATATAAGATACTTGTGTAGTTATTTCTAAGATGTTTCGGTAGTCACATTCAAGTTGCCTAAAGCATATTAATTGGAGACACGTAAAATATCTTGAGTTGAACCATCGGTAACACAGGTTACTTAAGTTACCGACAGTTCATGTTCCTTATAACCTCTACACTTTGAGAAAAAGCTTACGGCACACCGGTATCTGTTACACATGTGGTGGTTTACATGGCTGTATGTACTTCTTAAAAAAATTAATTCAAGAAAATGCTCTATTGGGAAAGGAGATCAGCGACTTAGCAAACGTATCCACTACGTTAAATCAGAAGGTATACCTGATATCGAGTTACGTGTTGCTGATACGATTCCCAATTTTTATATGTAGCTCCACATCCATCATATCTAAAGTTTAAATAAAGGATCGTGTCGATGAAAATGAACAATATATTCCTCTAAATGTGTTTATATTACACCACAGAAGAAAAACATGCAACACTCAAAACGCTCCATTTTTTGAGGTTATGAACTGTAACTATAACCCTTTGAGAGATTCTATCTTTCGACCACTACTTCTTTGACACTTTACGCGTCTTAGTTTTTGCTAACTTATTGACCTGCTATATCTTACAATTCAGAAACATCTTATGCCAGAACCATCTTATGACACCCTAAACATCTTAATCTAAGATACATTATCTAACTCAACCAAGTATCTTATTTTGTAAGACGGAAATTACATCTTCATTCGTACCAAGATACGTAAGTCGTTTTAATTTTGAATAAGACACTTCGTGAGACATCTTATTTTAAGACAGAAGATAGCAAATTCCCATCTCATATCTTACAGTAAGATACCAGGTAAGACACTTCTTTTTGCAGTGTGTTCTATAAGAGTCTCATAAACAGTATGATGTACATGATCCACAATAAATGAACTAATAAATAAGCATAACGGCTCCATAACTCAGGTTCTTGTGACATCTGCGATGACAAAAGTCGTTAGAAATAGTTATATGATTATCACACAAGAGCTTCTGCTGGGTATAAGAAATTTTATAATACTGTTCATTATACATTATTATAACTTCAGAATTCTACAAAAAAAAATTTTTGGGGTTCGACATTGAGAACACTTGATAGTCCGAATGATTATCTAGATATTTAACTATAGGACAGCCATCTTATATATTCAACTGTATACTATCTAGATATTTAGCTCTAGATATTTAGCTGTAAAATCTAAGATTTTGAAGCATATTACGGCTAAATATCTAAATAGTAAACTGAATATCTATACTATTAGAAATTTTCGAAAATTTACGAAATTTTTATGTTACATTTATATTTATGTACCCAGAAAACAGTTTCATTGAATCAAAGAAACATTTCTTTGATATAGGGTCAATGAAAAAATTTCTTTGAATTGAAGAAAATTTTATTGATTCAAAAAATTTTTCTTTAATGTAAACAAATCTATTTCTTTGAGTCAAAAAATTTTTTTTATGATACTATTAATATTGATTAAATATTTAGCTCCGTGGAGAGCTTAAAGAAACATAAAAGAAATTCCACTTCAAGTTTCGAGTGGATAATATTTGAGGTGATTTGGAAAAAGAAAGGAAACAAAGGCTGCCAATCCTTTCCTATGGCGTTTTCGATACATCCTCATATAACTAGAGCACGAATACGAATTAGTGGATTGCCACCTAGGCCGGTCTTGGCCCTTTTGACAGGTCCGAAGGTTTGAAGGCCGATTGCCGGCAAAATGAAGCAAAAGCTGGTCGAACTCTCAAGATGCAAAAATTTGTCTTTTTTTTATAATCGAACATTTACATTCTCAACTACATATATGTGATATCGATATGATATTCGATGTCTCAAAATAAAAAACTCACTTTGTATAAAAATTCAATCTGGTTTCATTGTGATGGAGATTTTAGATGGCTCTAAAATGAAAAAATTTACGAATAAGTTTCATACAGAGAAATCTATAAATGGCGCTAATATATATTCGCAATATAAAAATAACACCCCCCCCCCCGGTCACCCTCGTAGACATGAGTGGAATTTTGACATGCCTCCCCTCGCCCATAATCCATCCATGTGGTATATGGATGGCCCCCTATCTGTACGTATTACAAAATAATATTCACTCTAAGAGTGATACGAGCTGATGATTCTTTTACTTTCTGTTTCACCTTGTTTCAATTTTATTGCAAACATATTTTTTCAAAAGTATGGTTTTATTAGAAAGATCGAACCTTTCTATTTAAGAATGAAACACAACATCATTCAAATGACTTCCACGGCTGGCCTTACATTTTCGATTGTTTGGGCTTCAATCCCATGAATGGCAATTTCGATTTCGGGTTTTTCAAGGCCTCAATCGTCTCTGGATGGTTAGCATAACACTTATCCTTAACAGCTCCCCACAAAAAATAGTCCAACAGGATCAAATCACAGCTCCGATACGGCCAATTGACATCAGAATTTCGGATGATTATTCGATTTTCGAAAATGGTGCGCAAAAGATCGATTGTTACGTTGACTGTGTGGCAAGTGGCCCCGTCTTCTTGAAACCAAATGTCGTCCATGTCACCCTCTTCAATTTTTGGAAACAAAAATTCGTTGAGCATGGTACCATAACGCTCGCCGTTGACCATAACTGCGGCTCCTTGCTCATTTTCAAAGAAAAATGGTCCAATGATACCACCGTACCAAAATCCCCCGAAACAGTCACTCTTTGTGGATGCATCGGCTTCTCAATGATGACGTTTGGATTTTCTGATCCCCAAATGTGACAATTTTGCTTATTATTGACCTTTTGCCCAAACAATCGAAAATGTACTGAAAAATTGGTTTGATCGAATCGGGTACTGTAAGGCCAGCCGTAACAGTCATTTGAATAATCTTATGTTTCATTCTTAAATCGAAAGCTTCAATTTTTCTAATAAAACCATACTTCTGAAAAAACATCCATAAGTTTTCTTTTTATAGCCGATTCAAATTCCAAATGTTAGATGGCCCACCCTGCAGTTTCCTTTTTTCGATTTCTCTTGCTATTCCATTTAGTAAATTTGTAAATTTTGGTAAAGTTCTCAAGTCGGTCGAAATCCGCAAAAGAAGTGGCAACCCTACGAATTAGGAGCATGTAGCCGCAACCAACAAGGAAGACCCGCCACGCCGATTTGAAGTGCGCTGGCGCCTTGGGCAAAGTTTGCTGCAGCAGGTCTAGCCACTGCTCTGCCCTCTGTAATTATAGCGTATATACAACCCTCTCCTCTCTTTCTCTAGCACACTTTCTTGCTTCATCCTTCGCTCATAATCCGTCGAACCTTAACTTATACCAACTGTTTCTTTCTATACCGCAAAAGAAAAAGTTCCTTTTGCTCTACTACATATGGATATCCTCATGTTCTCGCCGAAGGCAAACAGCCGCCTTTCAGAGTTGGAGAGGCCCTACCTTCAGAGTCTTCCTTTACCTTCGACTCGACTCCACCACGTATACCTCCTTTTCCCTAGAAGCCCTTCAACCATCTTCTCTTCCTCCTGCTTAAATGACTAACTCTCTTCGTTCTCTACTCGATTTTATCTTTCATGAGACTTTTTTCATCCTCGACCATTTTTTACAAAAGATATTTTGCCTTGTACTATCTAAAGTTTGCCTCAAGCCTAAGTTTGGTCACGTTCAGTCCTCCGCAATCCAGTAAATCAAATCCGTGATACGCTTTCCTTTCACACCCGGGAGCAAAATCAGTATCGCCTGCTACTTACAGTATCGAGAGGTTCTTTATATAACGGAACATCTATTTGCTCCTGATCGTAAATCGAAAGAGTTAATTCAATATTCGACAGATCCGTTCAAGACCCGATTTCACTTCTAGGTTCTTAGTAGATATTTATTAACAGGAGCATCTTCACGTTTTGTCTAATAGTAGCATCGTATTTATCATGTCGAATCTTTAAATTGCTGGGACTTACAGTACGAGACATGATCGCGGCAATTGTATAGTATCGCGATCACGAGTGCAACGAGTATACATCTACGTATATTTATAGATATATTTGTAATATATATATATATTATAAACGTTCTTATCTTCTTCACGCTCCTTGGTTCTAAGATTTACATTTTTTCATTCTGATTATACAATGCCATGGCGTGCAGTTTTGTATTTGAAACGTAATTCTTTTATAGACTAGGCATAAGCAAACATCATTTATCATAATGATTAGGATAACGCGGATAGCAAAGAATTTTTATAATACATGATATAGGAAAAACGATTTTTCAATCGTTTAAAAACATGAAGTATAAGGAAAGAATAAGATTTAAACTTAGAAATATTTTAAAATTAGAAAAAAATATTCATGTCTTTGTGAAATTTTCGAATTTTGTAATATATATATATATTAAACGTTCTTATCTTCTTCACGCTCCTTGGTTCTAAGATTTATATTTTTTCACTCTGATTATGCAATGCCATGGCGTGCAGTTTTGTATTTGAAATGTATTTCTTTTATAGACTAGGAATAAGCACACATCATTTATCATGATGAATAGGATAACGGATAGCAAAGAATTTTTATAGTATACGGAGAAAAATGGATATTGAAAAGTAGATATTCAAATAGGCGATATTCACCCGTAATATCTAGATATTGACACGCAATATTAAAATTTTTTTTTCAATATGTAAGATGTTTCCGAGAAGTAACATTTGATATTCAGATTCAATAGTTTAGATATTGAAGCATGAAGTGCGCGCGCATATATATAAAGGTCATGTGATCACTTTTTCGCTCTCATCGAAATCTAAGTGAATCTAAGATTGACATGCTTGCACAGCTTGCAGCGTTCCGGAAAGATAAATTTTGAAAGTTTATTAAAGTTTCCTTAAATTCTAATAAGTGTTTCTAATGGAATAAAAGTGATCGGGTCTTTAACTTGAGATGCAGTAAGTAAAACATATAAGTTATATATTTTTTCTATATTTGGTTTATAGCCGAGAATGAAATCTAACCTTAGTGTTAAGGTTAATTTTCTAACAAGAACATTAAATTAATTTTAGGCATGTCAAATAATGAAAATGAGAGCGATGTATAAATCTGCTATATACTTATGTACATAATAAAATATAATTTGACTTTTTTCTAAAAACTGAATATGTAGTTATTTTATAACCTTTAAAATCATTTTTTGAGTATCTTAGACACTGAGCTGTAACATCTATAAGTTACCTTTTCAGTATACCTGATATTGATGTTAAATATCTAAGATATTCAAGTTTACTAACGAGGATATTCAGAAGTTTAGTATCTTAAATATTCATTTTTAATATCTGAGATAGTGGTGGTTAATATCTTTTTTTTCAATATCTGCAGGCATTGAAGTAGAATATCTAAATGTTTGTCACATAGTTGAATGCTACTGACATTGTGCCTCAATATCTAGATATTATGGGTCAATATCCATTTTTCTCCGTGATATACTTGATATTGGAAAAACGACTTTTCATTCGTTTAAAAACATGAAGTATAAGAAAAGAATAAGATTTAAGCTCAGAAATATTTTAAAATTATAAAAAAATATTCATGTGTTTATGAATTTTTTGAGCGAAATTGTATGTACGCTGTTAGAAATTTCTGTATTAAACTTCCATTAGATGTAATGGGAGTTTTTTTCAGTTTTAATAATGTTTGTTAGTTTTATTGTTTTTTGATTGAAAAGCTATTGAATTTAATATGAATGTATATTTATTTTTCATAATATACAAATCTATTAATTTTAATTTACCATTTGTGTATTAAAGTCTATTAAATATAATAATATTTTTAAGAGTGTACTACAATAATAATATTGTTATTGTCACGATGCCGTAATTTACTAATTTGAAATAATATTTTTAAAAAGATGAACACTTGCTTTTGACAATGGCTATGAATGACTCATAATCAGGTGAAAACATTTTAAGAAGTGATTCAGTCTAGATGAGTTCATCTGATGCTTGACAACAAATTTTTATGTGGCTTTTGTATAAGTAAGAGACAAAAATATAGTTAGGGAGAATTTTTCCAAAGACGTAAATTACAAAAAATTTTTACAGAAATTTTTTTAACTTGCCTTAATCATTTAAAGTAACGATTCAATTAATTACAATGAAAATTTAATTAATTGAATGGTTGAGGAAATTTCAAACTTTTCCAATTCATTAAATTATAATATTAAACAAAATACTTTTTAAGTGTACTTAGCGCAATATAATCGATATTCTACTTATCCAGTATTTTATCATCGAAAAAATATATAACAAATATAGAAACTGATACTAAATACGTTCATAATTGTAGCCTGAATAATACATTCCAGTTACAAATTACTTGCATCAGAATAAATGTGACTGAAAGTTATGTAACAGTTTTGTAGATTTAAGATGAATTTAGGAAAATTTAGCTATGTATCATAATTTTGAAATGAATTGCAGACATTTCAGTAAATTTTTCTTAAGTTTAAGATACGTTTACTTAAAAGTATCTTAAATTTCAGAATTTTTTTTCAGAATTCTTTTTTCTCGAATGTACGATCTAAGTAATTTCTGTTGTAATTTCACAATACTGTAATGGAAATTTATTACCAAAACCTAATGTTATTTTACAACACATGATGTATTGAAATTTCACAACGGTGGCACCGCTTCACAGTAAATTCACAATACTTGCATTATGATTCAAAAAAATTACTTTACAAATATTGTAATTTTACTTCACAATATCTCGACTGTAATTTTACATTACATTTTGGTAATAAAGTACCAGTAAAGTATGGTAAATCACAAAAAATGTTAACAGTGTAAATTATTTTCAGAACTATGTTCTCTGAATCTGCAACTCAAAATGAAATATTTACCTCGAAAATTCAACATTGTAGGAAGGAAACAAATATGATACATTACCATTGTAACTAGAATGTAGTGACGCATTCATAAATTTGCGATAAATCTGCAGACTTATATATTCACGCCAAATAACACTTATACGTAGACGAATGCACATGCACATAGGTTCCTGAAAAGAGAAAACGTAACGTGAGAGGGTGCAGCACGCAACGTTGAGGGCGTCGGCAACCGCAATATTAGATTAATGGTCGACGTACTTCATTTTAGCGGATCAGACGAAATTTCAAGGCACATTAACTCTACGAGTGGAGTCACAACGATCTATCATAAATTTTATTGTAACCAAGAAAATCCAGTCTGTAATTAGATTCAAAAGCCAAAAAATTTGAATAAACATTTTTTCTACTTATGTAAAAATCTTATCCTACGTACAGTTTGTGATGAAAAATGCAAAATTTTAAGAATTAATTACGTTTCTTGAAACATGTGAATTTTTTGTTGAGAAACATTTAAGGCCATGGATCAACCAGCAAACGTAACCAAATTCCTGCAAAAGTTCATATGAGATCACTTTTTTATATTACAAAATATCTTCCTAAAAATTTGCAAAATACACAAGACGATAAAAAATGTCAACTTTGTTTGAGTAAAAATTTTGCAAAGATTCTTACAGTTAACTATATCGTTATCGATAAGTGTTTCAATTTTTTCAAAATTTGTACGAAAAAGAAGTTATCAGATGTGCTTCATTATCTTTTCTTGCACATTGTTACACATTGTAAGAAACAAAATAAAAAAAGAATCATGACAATTGGTTAAAAAACAAAAAAGTTATTCAATGCTAAAAAAACCCAAAAAAATCAAAATTTTTAGTTTAAAAATACATGAAGGTGCTGGAATTTTTGAAAAGTCTCAAAACCTTTCTAAATAAAGGTACTAAACATGAAAAAAATTATATCGAAGGTCTAAACTGAAAAAATATTAAAGATGGCGGATCCCCTTAAGGTAGTTCATCCACAAAAATTTGAATTGTGTTTTTTGCGTACCAATATCTTGGTACTACCCTTTCGTTTTTATACGTTGGGGTCACTATTTCGCATAAATAAATCCAGTAACATGAATTATTATAAATTTATTGAATATAAGAACAATGTTTCTCGACGACGAATCGTGGTCAACTGGTTACAAGATTGAGATTACTAAAGCTAAATCAAGTGGGGATGGATGAAACAAAACTTTGATATTTCTTTCGGCACTCCTTTGTGCGGTACTACCGCGAACAGGAGACATTAAAAGTATACATTTACTATAACTAATCAGTTAGTCTGAAACATTAGAAGCGAGATTATAAATATAATTCGAGAGACTCACATAAACAAATGATAAACAGACCACCAGCTATGTTATAACATACAAAGTAAGATTCATATAGATATTTGAAAACATAAAATATTTTTCAGAACATAAATTTACATAAATGGATATAATCATACATATGCCATACATTGATTCTTAACAAATTGAATTCTTCCAAAATAGCCCTTCAATAATAATATTGCTATTCTTGAAAGCGAAATTATCTATTTTCACCTGAGGTCTAATTTTCGTGGATGAACTGCCTTAAGGTAGTTTTCATCATCGAAAATTAGACCTCGGGCAAAACTAGATAATTTTTCTTTCAAGAATAGCAATATTATCATTAAAGGGATATTTTGGAAGATAAAAAATTATTTTCCAAGAAACAAATTTGAAACACAGAAAAATAATTTTATTAATAAATTTTATTTTTGACCTAACTTTTTTTCTTATTGCTTCTTACCAAATTTTAAAAAATTATGCGATTCTAAAAAATCATGAATCATTTTTTCAGAGAAAAGATTTCACACAACTTCACCGTTTCTGATTTTTAAAAATAAATTCTTTAATGGCTGAAACCATTAAAAAACATTTTACAAAACGAAATTTTTATAAACAAATTGCTGAATGTGATAATAATTTATTCATTTTCAAAAATTGGAAATGGCTAAGTTGTAGGGAATTTTTTTCTTGAAAAAGTGATTTGTAATTTATTAAAATCGCATAATTTTTTAAAATTTCATAAGAGGCGATAAGAAAAAAAGTTGGGGCAGAAATAAAATCTATTAATAAAGTTATTTTTTTGTGTTTCAAATTTTTTTCATGGAAAATGATCTTTTCTCTTCCAAAATAGCCCTTTAATAATAATATTGCGATTCTTGAAAGCGAAATTATCTATTTTCACCTGAGGTCTAATTTTCGTGGATGAACTGCCTTAAGGTAGTTTTCATCATCGAAAATTAGACCTCAGGAAAAACTAGATAATTTTTCTTTCAAGAATAGCAATATTATCATTAAAGGGCTATTTTGGAAGAGAAAAGATCATTTTCCATGAAAAAAATTTGAAACACAAAAAAATAACTTTATTAATAGATTTTATTTTTGACCTAACTTTTTTTCTTATTGCTTCTTACCAAATTTTAAAAAATTATGCGATTCTAAAAAATCATGAATCATTTTTTCAGAGAAAAGATTTCCCACAACTTTACCATTTCCAATTTTTGAAAATGAATTCTTTAATGGCTGAAACCATTGAAAAAACATTTTCCAAAATGAAATTTTTATAAACAAATTGCTAAATTTGATAATAATTTATTCATTTTCGAAAATTGGAAATGGTTAAGTTTTAGGGAATCTTTTTCTTGAAAAAATGATTTGTAGTTTATTAAAATCGCATAATTTTTTAGAATTTGGTAAGAAGCGATAAGAAAAAAAGTTGGGTCAAAAATAAAAATTATTAATAAAATTATTTTTCTGTGTTTCAAATTTTTTCATGGAAATTATTCTTTTCTTTTCGAAAATAGCCCTTCAATAATAATATTGCGATTTTTGAAAGCGAAATTATCTATTTTCACCTGAGGTCTAATTTTCGTGGATGAGCTACCTTAAGTTCAAAAATAAATTGAAAAGAAAGACAATCGAAAAAATGTAAATTTTTACCTAGAGCAATATTACTTTTCGTTAAGAGATGAAAACAATAAGCGTACATAGAGTTTAAAAATTCGTTCCCTTGTTTGTACAGTTCTGCAATCTGTGATAGATCGCTTGGAGAATTACATGAGCGTAAATTTGAACTTAAACGATCAAGCAAGAGATCGTACTCGATCTTAACTGTTGTACACAGTGAATCATGATCTACAAGGGATCGCGTTGAAATTAGGGGTCTGATTTTCGTGACGAAGAGGACAACGAGAAGATATGGTTCCTGGGATACCTAAGTAAAAATCGCGGAGAGTTATGGCCACCTGGGTGACAGGCCGACGTCTTTGCTTGAACAAGGGCGGCAGTCTGTGTATGTCCCTCAGGGTAAAATGTTGCGGGAGAGGAGGGATCCGCGTCCGATCGTGATAAGATGCAGCGGCGTCGATTGTCGGGTGACAAAGGGCTAAAGAAACGCCCCTTTAGATCGGAGCAGCGAAACCGCTTGCGGGGGCGTCCATATTAAAATGGTCCTCCTTCCACACTCCAGCTTTTGTTTATTACTATTGCGTGTATTGCATAGTTTACCGAAAACACTTAGTATAGATTTCGATTTTTGCCGGTATGTGTGCTTTACCGATATAAATGGAAATTATGTAGGAATACAATTTCAATAGTCACGTAAAAATTTGAATGAACAAATTGAATTCTTACAAATATTAGAAGAAAATTTATTAAAATTGATAAAGTTTTTGTTGGTTTAACCATAGTATTTTGTTGTTGCAATGACAACAAAATGTTTGTCTGTTCCAAGAAAACTAATTCGTTGACTCCACAAAATTCTTTTGTCAGTAAAATTTGGTTGGTCTAAACAAATATTTTAGTCACTTTTGATAAATTTCAAGCACTGGTTTTTTTTGGGTGTTCAAAAACTTATTGAGGTTTCGTTCAAGGGATTAAACCACATATGGGCAAACATCTGGAACTATCAACTTTGGGTTTTGGAATTTAAAAAAAATGTATAGCATGTCACTGGAAACTTAATTAGCAACAAGAAAGAGATTTAGTTACAAAAATCTAATTCGGAGCTTACTACCATTTTTATATGTATCATATATTTATATTATTATATATTTACCTGCGTATGATTATTTATTTCGATATGAAAGTTTTGTTACATTTTTATTGTGCACAAAGAAAAAAAATCTATTAGCCAACCGGATTGTTGATATAGAACTGACAAAATTTTTTGCTGTCCCAACAAATTTTTAGCTTTCCCAACAAACAAGAAAGTTTGTCAGTTCTATATTTTTCTCTGTGCGTGGTGCCCATTTGTAATATTACACGGAGAAGAAAAAAACTTCTTTCGCTATAAATTTCGATACAAATTAAGACAAATCAGATAACTACATATGTTTTTAAAATTTTAATAGTTTTTTATTATTTTCTTCAGGGTAGGACTCAAAGCAAAAACAATGGGTAGTGCTCATATTGCTCATATGCATAAAAATATTTAGGCACCATTATTTTCTTTAAGAAATAATTGCCACTAGTGCACAATTTGACGATTAAATATTTAATTTAATTAAACTTATGGATTGCGTTGCAATCTTAGGTTTCAATACTTTTCCCGCTTAGCAAATTGAAATTCCTGCATTACCGACTTATCGCAGAAGTCCTGCACTCTATCGTAATTAAAGTGTAGATTGGTGTAGATTATCATTAGACACATTATTTCCCTGCCTTATCTCTTGTAGATGGCGCAACTGGCATTAAGATGTCGACAAGAATAGTCAGATGATTTTTATAAAATCAACAAACGTTTCAAACTTATTAGTTACTATAATTATATTTATTAATTTATTCTAATTCGCTTAAGATGTTTCCCTTCAGTACACAAAAACAATGTTGGATGTTTACTGATGAAAATGATCTCATTGCGCTAAGACAGAAAACAAATTCTGACTTTATAGAAAAGCATGGCACCGGAATGACAGTAAGTAATTTTTGCCTTTTTGTACTCAAATTTAAAAGAAAATGAAGTTTTATTAATTTTAACGTATTATTATTTCTTATATCACAGTTGGATTATCTTACTTAATACTTCTGTAAATTGCCTATAAAAAGTAGCATATTAACGTCATAGGTTATGTCATAGGTTATGTTCTCTTCGTTTTGTATCTTTTGTATCACACTGTAAAAAAAAAGTTTGGTAGAATTAAAAAAGCAGTTGTAAATGTATAAAGCGATTGTAAAAGTACTACGTTGCACGGTATAAAATTATTTATATTCTATGAAATTACAATTGAATAGTAATTATGCTACGTGACACGTTGTTTTTTTATAAGGCGAAATGTAATAATACAACGTTTCTCGATGTAGAATTAATTGTTTTTGGCAGAATTACAATAGGATATAAAATTACTACGTATCACGTTGGAAATAAATCGTCTCACGTGATACGTAGTAATTTTATGGTTTTTTGTAATTCTACGAGTAACGTTGCATTATTACATTCCGCCTTGAATTTAAACGTGTCACGTAACATAATTACAATTTGATTGTAATTTCACAGAACATAAATAAATTTACAATTGATTTTGTAGTTCTACAAAATATTTTTTTCCAGTATACATAACATATGGGATCAAGTTATCAATTTTACTTTCGATTAAAATATAAATTTTCGTAAAACAAAACTTTGTCACGATTCAAAAATATTTTTATTGATTTTTTATTAAATTTCTTACATAAACATTCCAAATGTATAATGGTATTTAATTTTTTTTAAAATTTTTATTGTGTCTAGCCGGATCAAAAAGCAAAGTATTTTCTCTCAGATTCAGAGGAAAGAACTCTAGTTAGATATTATGAACAACAATTAAGAGAATTAGGAAAAAGATTTAATCCAACAATGCCTCGAGCAACAGTAGCCACAGCTTTGCATTATTTCAAAAGGTTCTACCTCCGAAACAGTGTGATGGATTACCACCCAAAAGAAATATTAGTTACTTGTGTTTATTTGGCTTGCAAGGTAAAAAATTATGAATATATCAACTTTTGAATAAAGCAGAAAAATATGATTGTTTTCCTATCTATTTAATTTTATTTTACATTAATTTTCAGGTGGAGGAATTTAATGTCTCTATATCTCAATTTGTGGCAAACATTAAAGGAGACAGGGATAAAGCATCCGATATCATACTCAACAATGAATTGCTTCTCATGCAACAATTAAATTACAACCTCACTGTTCACAACCCTTATAGACCAGTAGAGGGTTTAATAATTGATATAAAGGTAATTTTCATTAAATATATTAATATCTGGCAGGTATATTGAAACGTTTTCAAAATGAATAATCCAAGCCATATGATATTTATGATATTACTTTTCATCAATTAGATTACAATTTTTCAGACACGTTATCCAGCATTAGAAAATCCAGAGAGCTTGCGATCGCACATCGACGAATTTTTAGAGGATGTTTTCTCTACTGATAGTATTTTACTATATTCGCCAAGTCAAATAGCACTTTCTGCTACTCTACATGCAGCATCCAAGATTTCATCTAGTTTAGATAGTTACGCTACCGATATTTTATTGTCTAGAGACAAGTTAGGAACAATAATCGAAGCTGTGAGAAGTAAGATTTTAAAAGTATTATATAATATTGCATTGTTCAATTAAACTTTAATGTTATTAATTTCAGAAATAAGAACAATGGCGAAATTCATTGAAACTCCTACGAGAGAATGTGTAAGGATTTTGGAAAAAAAATTAGAAAGATGTAGGAACCAAGAAAATAATCCTGATAGTGAAATGTAAGTTCAATTTTATTTAAATTTATCATTTCATTATCTTATTTTATTTGAAAAAAAAATTATTAACAATGTTATCGTCAATGTATTTCTAATTTATAGATACAAGCGAAGAATGCAAGAGATGTTGGATGAAGAAGATTTACAAGATAATGAAAAATATGCTAAAATTATTCAAGATCAAGCAGCAAATGACGAAAAGACTCTAGGAGTAAGCAAAGTTTCCTCTCCGTCTGATTAAAGATACTATCTGAAGTACTTATTTTACCAGGTAATTGGTGAAGATAACGATCGACGTATACATATTTTCTAAGAATACTCATATTGCTTTATTTTTATTTATTTACTTTTTAAATTAAAAAATCGTATCATAAATGCAAATGCAAAATATAATTAAAGTTCTACAAATTGACTTCTTTCAATTTAATTTAATTTCATTTCATTAAATCATCATCAACATCATTTCGTAAATTTCCTATGTACAAATATTATTTGAATAATATTTCACGATTCATGATGCCTAAAATCTAACCTCTGCGTAATATAACTGGGGTGATTGGAAGATAAGCTGTGAAAAATTGAATTGTGTTGTCCAGGTGACAAGTTACTTGGCAATGGTTGAACAATTGGCAAAGCTGGCGGTAAAGGGATTGGGGATAAATGCGTTTGAAGAAGCGATGACCCAGGTTGGGGTTGGCCAGGATAATTGAAAAACCTAAAAAATATAATTAATGAATTTTAATATTAATTATAACTAGAAAATGAATAATGGCACATTCAAAAAGTACCACAATCTATCTCCAACGAAAATTGGTCGTGGAGCAGGAATTCCCAGACTTGAATAGTATTGTTGTGCTAAAAGTTCCACATCGTTTGTATACTTCCTTTTCCATTTGGTACGTCTGTTTTGAAACCAAATTTTTATCTGTAATAAAAAGAAAATAGCATTGTATTGATCAGACGTTAAGAAAGTAATATTTCATAACCTTTATATCTATTCTTTATGAAAACTATGTTGTTTAATAGAAAAGAAATATAGCATGATTGTCCCGATTTATTACATTTATGATTGGGATTTCTATTTCAAATCTCTGACACAATTTATATACACATCTGAAACAGTTGAAACGTGTTAATAATTTTCGTGGCTTGAGGGACTTGAATAAAGTGAATTCATATGACTTGGGCATGGAGTCACTGACTAGAAGTTACAGCACGTTTCCCTCTCCTACTACTACTTAGAAGTATGCAGTAGTGTGTGCAGTTCAAATGAACTGTGAGTAATATATCCTAATTAAAAAATCGACGCCTCTCTGGTCCGTCACCAAAACGTTGCACATCATGCGCAACTGGAACAGTAAAACACACTGGAAGGAACGAACCAGGAGAATAGAGGGGCCTAGCTACCGCGGCTCGTTAAGTTTGAGAAATATTGTGACATTTATGTCTGCAGCACGACGTGTCTTCTTCTCTCTGATCTGTCTCTTTTCGTCCGTATATATGGTCCATGTTACTCCCCTTTACCGAAACTACTGAGGTAATTATTTAACTCAATATAGAAAAGGAATACCTACATATCTAATGACATCTGCTACCTAATACATATATTTCATTATTCCGTTTATAAAAAATAAAATATAATATGTTATAATAAATTTTATTCAATAGAAAGCTTCAATCATTAAAAAGATTATCATTAGTTATTGAAAATTAATTTTACTTGGAAAGATGCTATTAAAAGTTTTGTTGAAAGATGTCATTTTATGTGATTCTAGATCCGCTTGATGGGCTCATCTAATACTATAAACAGTTTTCAATATACACATGTGCAAACAGAGGGTGGTTAGGTGCTAATTGGCCATACATGATGTGATCCTCCTCCATGGCGCCATGGTTTGGCGCCTGCACATATGGTGCTCTATGATTCTCGCGGAAGCCCTCATAATTTAAAGCTCATTGATCTCGGGATTTCGGGAACCTCAGGATACAAGGATTTAAACTACATCAGGTGCCGAACTTGTAAAAGTATGCGACGTTATCGGAATTTATTAAAAACATACATCCGTTCAGAAAATTCACGGGTATGAATTCCGACCACTTCTCAAAGTGATTTTTAAAAAGTTGTTTCAAAATAGAAGTAGTGTAATTACAATAGGTTTATATATTAAGGAGGCAGGATGTACAGCTGACACACAAATACCTTCAAATATTGATACAAGAACGCTTATTCCTACAACATATTATACAAAATATATTTTAAAAACTTAGATATGTTATCTACAATAAAATCACTTGAAAATAATGAACGTCTTTTGAAACTTAAACTTAAGATTGGACATTTTTTAAAATTAAAATCTATTTAAAATTTTGAATATTTGAAATTCCAAACCTATGCACCTTAAAATAGCGACAACGGCTAGGAAAATGCCTAACAAGATTGGCAAAAAAAATCTTTTTTCAAAATGACAGAAAAAAAAGTAAAATAAAATCCCCTTTTATATCTTCTGCCTTATATTTTCGTTACCTTTTTTTGATTCACTAGAATAAAATATAAAAATTTCGTGGTGAGAAATTGAAAACAAAATTTCAACGTTTTTACATCAATGTTATAAGAACATTTTAAATTGTTAATGAACTATTAATAAGAAAAGTTAAATAAAAATAATTCATCGATAATATTAAAAGTTGTTCGAATTTATACCATTAATTTTTATAACAACTAAATAATTTTATTCAGAATATCTAAGACCCTAAGCCTATCTCAATAACGAGGGTATCCAAACAGTAATCAAAAGGTGTCAAGCTCACTCCCCGACGTAGTCAAAAGCTCTTCTTTTTCACAGATTTAAAAAAAATGCTACAGAGCATTTTTGCCACTTCTTTGGGAAGGACTGGTAATTTATTGTGGCATGGCATAAAAACATTTTACGGTGGTGTCTCAGCTTTTAAAATAGTGTATTATCAGTAAAATAAAAATAAAGAGGGTACGTTTAAAATAAATACTACAGATGACACATCCAGGCTAGATTTTTTCAACTTTTACCGTTTAAACCAATAATACATGTGGGTAATTAAAATGATCTAAAAATCAAAATATACCGTTACTCGTAAAAGAAACTAAAAGTTAAATATAGATATGAAATAGACAATGTCAGACCACTTGTTAGGTATTTTCAGTTCAAAATTATTCATGAAAACAATAAGTTTTATTATTATAATATTTAACGAGAGTATTATGTTCTAAATTATTCATAAATAACTACCTGTGTTTCAGTAAGCTTTAAACTTTTGCTCAGCTGTAATCTTTTAGCAACACTGAGATATTTGTTCCTCTCAAATTCAGCCTCCAAAGATTTGATTTGCGCTGCCGTAAACGCAGTTCGGGGTCTCTTTTTTCTTTCCTCATCACTGGCTGCACTCGAACTTCTTTCCTGAGAATCTCTTTCTCCTATATCCATTCCCGATATTGAATTGGCACCGCTACTGCTCGTGCAGGCTTCTAGAATAAATTCATCTCTCTGAGTTAATCATACCACACAGCATTGATATAATCGGATGATTCTACTTCATCACTTTTCATGATTCATAAAATAATTTATCTTACCTGTAATTTTCTATAGTCAGTAAATATCGAAACTAAAATTATTTTTAAAGAATATAAAAATTTATCCAATTTTTAAAATTTGGAAATATATTCTGTAGAGTAGTTTAAATGGAAATGATTGGAAAAATATAATCTAATTTTAATTTTGTTTTTATTTTTCAGATTTCTGGAGAAAAATACCAATTTATGGAAATGATGAATTAAGTTTTCACAACTGTGGAAAGCTCTACAGTGACATGAATATATTCAACAACAATTAAAAGCTTATATTTTATTTTTCAAAGAGACGTGCCAAACCCATTAAGAAGTATATGGGATGTACCCCGTTGAAACTTCGCCGTACGCAGTAGCTCAATTACCCAGAAGAATTCTCTTCCTCATCAATCTCAACTTTTTTTGTAAGCCGATGTTGTTTATATTTATATTTATCCCCCGTAACACGGCGGCAGTACAAGACAACTCGCCTCGCTCATGAGGAATGTCTTCAGTATCTCTTTTAGTTCGTCGGAAGTTAGAAGCTAAGCTTTTAAGACGGCGGGTATCATCTTCTAATTATCTGCCCATTCGTCATCTGACGAGTATCACGCAACTCATCCTACTAACGAACATGTTCCGATGATGTTTCGTAAAAAATAGAGTAATCAGGGATACAAAAAGAACAGACAAGGCTCGATACAGTATTATCTATACGAAATGATTTGTTGTTAAAGATTTTAAAATCATATACTAAAATTATATTTATGTAAGCAAATGCAGTAGGAATGAAAATTGACTCCTTTCATAATATAATATATAAAAGAATTTATTATTCATACTCTCTACTAAATAACATACATTCGTAAAGATCAGTTATTAGACATAACTTGAGTAGACTCAAGTTAAATGAATAGTGATCAGACAAACCCGTGAAAACAAGGCTCAGGTGGCTCGCTGCTGCTAAGCAATAAATATCTCGAAAAACTATTCGTGGCGGGGTCTTCCGAGCCACGGAGAAACGTTTACCGGCTACTAATTGTCAGATGGCGACGTAATTGTCGCGTTTCTCGCGTTTTTTGTAGCCTCTCTCGACTCGAGCTTGAAGCTCAGCTAAAACGGTACCATCTTCTACTCACTCTCATGATATCGCGCATACGAACGCGCCAACGCTTGCGCGAACAAACGAAATAACAGCTACCGTAAACCATACTTGACTCGGGAACAATAACTACTCCAAATGAATGGTCTAAGAAAGAGGGCCGCACTTCAAAACACAGTCTAATAATAACATAAGAATGACAATAGGATGACATACCTTTATTGAGATACATATTATTCTTAAGTAAGATTTATCATCACATTCTATTTCAACTTTCTCAAAAATGACAACATTACCTTCGAATACAAAGCAGTTGAAAAAAAAGAAATAAAAAAGAAGAAGAGGAAGAAAAGTTGACTTGTGGGCTCTTAATTGACTATGAAGCCCCTTTGCTAACCGGAAGTAGGAGCACGAAAAAAAGAAAAAAAACTAGAAATTTTTCTGGCTGTGTTCATTTGTCGTCGAGTTTCTGTTTCGATTGCATTGAGGAACGAGCTCTGAGGAGAAAAGAAAGAAAGGGTTCGTCAAGAAGAGGAATAAGAGCGCAAAAAGAGAGCAGAGCAATCTCTCCTCACGATGTAGAGAGTCGGTGGAGAAGAAAAAGAAACAGAGAACACTGCAGGAATAGAACACCACGCCTTCTCGTTTACCTAATTGCCACGAGCTACGCTGAACTTGTCTCCTAATTATTCGTTGATGAATGAAGAGTCATGGCGAGAGAGCACAAGGAAACGGTGCGATAAAATGACGCTAATATTCGATTATTTTGCGTGAAGTTGGTCTATTCTATTTGCAGTGATTCTAATAAAATCTAAAATTATGGAAGAAGATGGTTTCTTCAATTGCGATAGAGAGAATAAAAAATATACTCAATCACTGATATTGCATTCGTTAATGATCAGAAAAGCGATCGGTTTGGACAGATGAGAAAACCAAGAGTGAGAAAACTTTTGGCTGGATGCTTCGGTTAAGGAGTTTGGGTCCCGTTTTCAAGATTTACGCGTTGCGTTGACGGCTTTGTAGTTCAACGCGACGTCCCACATATCTCAAAGCCACCGTGTCTCGAACGCGAATCGTACTTTTACTTAGATCTGAAATTTATAGCGGCGAGTATTACGCCCTGTAAATCACGAAAGTCGGTGGTGTCTCTAAGAAAATTATTCGGCAGTTCTCGTAGATTAAGAAGTCGGAGAAATTCACAAGTTAATTATGAAGAAATCACTTTCATTTCTAACCAGAGATGTTAGAATATCAAATCTCGAGAGCATAATCGATCATTTTCATAAGAGATCGCTATTAGTACCAATTTGGAAAGATTCGATCAACCAATATGACAAAAGGTATCACGTTTTGAGATGGTTTTCTTGCTCTGTAAAGATTTTTTAATTCATTTTTTAATGAACTGGCATAATGTACCGTTTTGCCGCATTTCCATGGCAGAATTAGCAGGAGACAGATAAATAGTGGACGGAGAGTAGAAACACTGAGTGGGCGTGGAACTCGCAGGAAGTAATGGATCAAACTCGTGGCCTCAGCTGGTTCACGTGAAACTTAGTAGCTTATTGGTACCGAGAATCTATACGTATAGATTGATAGTGATTCGTTCATGCAAATAGTCACATTAGATTTACCTATAAAATAAGGAATAGCTCAATTATGGAATTGTCTAAGAACGTAAAGAAAATTGAAATGTTAATTCACTTATTTGAAGTAAGCTCCCATTTCAATATCATAAGAAGGATGAAGGAAAAATTTCTCATATACGAATATGAATCTGATGAAGATCAAAACATCTCGTATTTGGGAAACGTTGAGATCTTACATGAGAGGTTTTTTTGATTATTTTCGTTACTGATCATTATTTGTTGATTTTAATCATTTCCACTTTTCATATTTTTTAATAACAAGAAGTTGATAAATTATGGGATTATATTGATTTCAGAATATTTCAAGTGATTGCAGAGGGATTTCATGATCAGTCAATTATAGATTTACCTTATCATCAAATTAAATACACCGCTCCGAAATTATTAGTATTATAAAATGTTTAAAAAGAATACCTAGATCAGTGTGAATTTAGTAATATATTTAATACATTTGGTAAACAATATATGGGATTTCACCAAATTACAAAAAAATACGCAGGGATTGCAAGAGACTGCAAGATCTTTCAATGGTTTACATAGATTACAAAGGGATTGCAAAAAATTTCAAGAGATTATATGATATCACAGGGAATTGTAAAAGATTACAAGAGACTTCAAAAAGTTAGATGGGATTACATAGGATTTTACAAAATTGCAAGGAAGAGTCAAAATTAAATTGAATGAGTGGTTGAACCATCATTAAAATAATTGGATTATAATAACCCTAGATAAAATTCTGAATAACTTGTAAATGTTCGTTAAAAAATATGATGAACATAATTTACTATTTTCGTCTCATTTACTCAAAAGTACATTTAAAATCTCCAGCTTTTTGAAGAATTCATTGTATGTAACACTTTTAAATTTGACTTTATATCATAGAATTATGATTTAAACAATGTTTCTGAAATTTAATGAGAACTCACCGTAACTAATGTCTGGCTCTGGTGATGTGGAACATAGAAGGTCGGCATCATCCAGGTAATTTTCTTCCGAAACAGACATTGAAGAATCAGGTGCTACATTCAAACTTTTATTTTCTTCCTGAAAAGCTGTAAACAGTTAAAAAGGACTTTATTTAATGTTTCCATACAAATTTTAATAATTATATAATTATTTATTGCCCGAAATGTTTGATAGAAAAATAATAAATGGAAAATGACAATTTGTTCAAATTAATATCAGTATTAGATGATTGAAATAAAATTTATTCGAATTAAAAACATCTGAAAATTGATACATTAAATTTATTTCGGTGATTAGCTGCCGGTAAAAAGATAATTGTTTTTTAAAAACAATTTTTCTTAAATAATTTATCCAGACTTAAATCACAAATAACTCTTGGTTTTTAATAATATCAACCAATTTTAATTGTATCAGTTTTATCGTATTTGAATATTCGTTTGTAGAGAAAATATTAAATTTAAGAAATAATTTCATCCAATCATCACTCTTCGAAGTGGAATATTTTAGAGGTTTTTTACGTAAATTTAAAAGAAAGTTTTAATTTTAACAATGTAAAAATATAATAAATATTATTTACGGTGTTTAGTAGATTGTACTAAGTCTGTATAGTTTTGTAACAAGTGATCACTGGGTTGAATGACAGATTTCCCATCATCAAATCTTCTTTCACAGGGTGCTAATAATCTTTCAATGCTGAAAGCTGATCCTTTCGGACTATCGGTTCCTTGACTCCCCGCCTTCAAAGATTCATCTAATGCCAACACTTTTTCATCTGACATGTCTTATAAATTTTTTTTTCACCGAAGGAATAAAAGAAATTAATGGTGCGTATTCTATCGATTTAGATTAGAAATCATCACTGTTTTTTTCTACGTCAGCACTGTATTTTTAACACTTTTTTATACCACTACTTTTAACAAGTAATTTGCTTATTCATAAATTGCAGGTTTACTTAACTTTATTTTGCCGTATTAGATATTTATAAATTTATTCGTCCCACATTTTGTTCATTGCGATATTAACATTTTCATTGCACTTAGATAAATTAATTTTATAAATATTCACTTATATTTGAACAAATAGAATGTCTTTCAAAGTAATGAGCAATTAAGACTAATTTTTTTAATACAAAATTTTATTTAAGGGCTGTCATGCTTGCTCTGGAAAGAAATAATCCTCGTAAATGATTTTGAAACGAACTGACTGATATATTAGCAACCCCTTGTTCACAGGATTAGTGTTTCAGAAGATACTGTCTCAGGGTAGTGAATAGTATTAAACACTTTTTTGGCACTGGTCTTAAATTCTTTGAGACGAGGCGGGTCTAAAAACCCACGTGCTCTTAACGTCACGAAGAGATGGACCAATCATTCTAAAATCTGGGCGGTTCTTGGCAAGCACTTATGTTTTGGGAAGGAGCTTTTAATGATCTCGTTGCATGATACTTCAACCACTAAACGGTGGTAACAAGGGCCTCATAAATTCATGTCACTCATAGAGAACGCCAATTAATTATTATTATCCCGATGAGAAGTAATCTCGATACAGACTTTCAAATATTAATTTATTTTTTATGTAACTTTACAAATAAAAGTACATGAATTAATATATTATTTTACTTGAATTTCTATTGAAAAATATTTTTAAATGTGTAAATATTTTCGATACAGAAATGAAATAAAAATGTTAAAGGTGCTTTACTTGTATCATTCTTTTATTTTAAAAACAATGAATACAATAATCATAGTTCATGAATGTATATGAAGTAACATTTTGAAGTCCTTTTGACAAGATATATTTTTAATTTTTGTTTCTCGATACTGTTTTTTTTGTAATTTACATTGCCTCATTTGCTCCATTTTCCCGTGTTACAGTTTTTTTAAAGCCTTTCTTTAATTTATATAGGCTTACATTTATTTTTCGTTATTTTATGAATTACATTATAAATTTTTGATATCCAATTAAATAATGAATATTGCATACTCATAACACAGTCTTAAATCAATAACACAGGATAATATTTTAAAAATTACCAAAGTTTTAAAATCAGAAGCAGCAAGCCATGGAAATAAAAAAATTGTGTGCATTTTTTCAAAATCTTTTAAATTTTAACGTGCTCAATCGTGTTATTGATTTTCCTATTATTTCTTCGATAACTTTCTTACTGTATACATACATATTTATATGTTATATATTATAATTTTTCTCACAGTATGTCATAAAATCAGGTTTATACAAGAATTGTATCTATCATTCGTTTCACGCATCTTGAAACAATAGTAACAGAAAGTTTTTATGATTTTATATGCTTTAATAGTTTCCTTATAACCTGATAACTTTTCTATGAAGTTCACTTCGGTATTTCATATTACATTTGTTGTGTAGAATTTCCGTTCCAAGTATTATTTTCATCGTTGTCGTCTCTAGATGAATGAAGTCTGTGTATATTACCTTGAGTCCTAATTACTTTGGTTTCTTCAGTACTCACATTTCTTCTATGAAGTCTATGAAAAGAAAAATTTGTTGTGAAAAATAATCTTAAATTAAGTATTTTTGATATATAAAACTCAAGTTTCCTAAGAAAATCATATTTTTCAAAACAATTTCTAAATAAATAGTTTATTATTGAAATGCTAACCCTGAGGATTGTTGGGTATATGGAACGTTTTGAGGAATGTTTTGGTCAGGGGTGTTTGTAGATTCACCAGTACCAGCTGTATCATCCTGTTGCATATTTGGTCTTCCAGTTATGCCGAAAAAATATTGCATTACGTAAGTGTATACTCCAATAATTGGCGTAAAAACAGTCCATATGGCGCGAGAAAAGAAACCCATATTTCCTGAAGACGTTACTACTGATTTAGCGTTTGACTGTGAGGAAATCGTGATAAAATATTAAAAAGTGATCCATAAGATAATTTAACTGTCTTTAAACTATATTAAGAATAATTATGCATTACTCACATTTGTTAATGGTAAAATTAAGATTACAGACGTTGGGACCAGTCCTAGATCCATCAGAGTTTTATTATCATCCTCAGAAAGCAAATTTCTTCTTGGAAAGGAAGTAGACATTGCAAACTGTCGGAAGGGTAGTTCAATATTCCTAACTACGTAGTCTCTTAATGCCCCAAGTGTGCTCAATGGTTCAAATTGCCCCATATGCGTGCTACCTGAGGGTAATCTGAACTGAATCCTAGCTACAGATACGTCTTTGCTTGATTGCGATGATTTTATTACTTGTTTCTCAGGTTGTTGTTGTGAGGTATTTTTCTGTTTTATCGAAATATTAAAGGTTATGAATTTTCCATGATGAGGACATAAAATACTTACAAATGAAATAAAAGTAATTAACATACCTGAAGAGCCTGTTCTCTTTCTTTTCGCATTAACCTATCCTGCGCAATTTGTTGCCTAACTCTTTCTCTAGCAGCAGCTTCTTCAGCTTTTTCCTTCAATCTTTCCTCTTGAGACTGTTTTATCTGCAAGTCACGTTGCTTTGCACGCAGTTCTTGTAATTCACGCTCCGTTTTTCTACGTTCAATCTCTCTTTCCTTTTCTTTTTTTATTTCTTCCTCCGCACGCTGCTTTTTTTGTAACTCCATAAGCTGCTGAGCTCTTTTCACCTTCTCCTATTGAAAGTAAAAAATAAATTAGAGAAAACATTAGTATTAATAATTTTATTTTGTTGGGGTACTAGCATCATTTTGATTACCTCATGAGATATTTCAGCAGCTTTATTTTCTTCATTTATATTGGATGATTCTCCTTGCATAACGGATGTACTATCTGTTTTTGTAACCGTAAAACTACCAGATGCATTTTCAGCTGCTTTTTGTTCCGATTGTATAAAATTAATTGATGATCCCGAAGGACTCTTTCCTGATTTCCCCAAAACTGCATCTATCTTCAATGCCAGCTCTGGAACCGTGACATTGCCCGCAACAATTTCCAAAGGAACACCAGTTTCGCCAATGAAGAACACAGATGGCACAGGGACCAATTGATCTGAATATAAAAGTCAAGAAAAATAAAAATATTCATAAATGAAATTGAAAAGTCCCTAAAGTATTTTTGAAAAGGATACATATTTGTGCGAAGTTTCTGTAAGTTTCAGAACCACTTTCTACTCTGACTGCTACAAAGTCATCCTGTTCTAAGAGTGATGATATTTCTGGAGATTCAATTGTTTGAGAAATTTCAAGTGAGGCATCATCCTTTCCTGCAAATTTCAAAATTAAAAATTGAACCTAGTTTTATTATAAAAGGAATAAATGGGTTATTTAAAGAATGAATCATAATTATATTAATGTTAACTTTAAAGTAAAGTAGTTTTTATTTTTAATATTTTAACACATATTATAAGTAGGTGCACTTAATTACATTAAAAATATGAGTAATGAAATAATTTATGTTTAAAACTTGAAAGAATTGTTGAAAAGTTACTACTCAGCTAATATTGCAATTAATGTACAGTATATATCCTTCCTGAAATAGAATGGAAATTAAAAACTGTTTCTTACAGTAACATGCAATTTTAGTTGAAGTAAGAAGCAAACTATCAAACATATATTATGATGAGAAATAAAAAAGAGCTAAAATGTATGACTAAAACGCGTTTCATCATAACCTAAAAGGAAGGTTATATATACGTACCACCAACAAACACAACGAAAATGGCTTTTTTAGCTTTGGATGTATCAACAGCTTCCTTGATGCTTCCTTCGAACCACTTCATCTTGTAAAATTAGCTTTTCAACTATTTTTGATCGAAATTATAAAAGAATGAGCCAGGATGACGTAATGTAAGGAAAATAACGTAAAATTTTCAATGCAAAGTTGACATGGTTGACGTTGACGTTTCAAGTTTACTACCTTCTGGGTTGTAGAGATGAGGTGAGGGGGTAAAAGGGAAAACAAACTCTATATGTGTACTGTGTATTGTATAAGGTCACAAAACAAAATGTTGTTCAGAGGAATATGAACATTAGAGGTTTTTGATACCGAAGCTTAATACCTATTTACTTTTTTTTTAAGTTTTTTAATACTCATATTTAATTATTTTTGGTGAAACATAGTAGCAGAAGCAAAATAGAAGGAATCTCAGTACCGTATCAATTCAAGTAAACAAGTGCCCCTTTGATTTCAAAATATTTCATAATCGGCTCTAATACGCATACATATGTAATATATTTGCTTTCATGTGTCATTTGACACGTCTTAATTGCTTTGGTGATGCAAAGTGAAGACATTTTAGCAAATATATGACAAAGATTGGTAGAACCTTCAAAATGTCAAGTACATTTTTATATTTTTCTTACGGTAGTAATATGTTAAATAAAAGAATTCATATAAATAATCCAACAGCAGTAAAAAGAACAATTGCTAAATTAAAGGTAATTTAATAAATAATTTAATTTATTTTGATCAATATTAAGCATAATTTAATAAATAAAACTTTATATTATCAACAATTATGTCAGAATTACAGATTAGACTTTAATACGTTTTCGAAAAATTGGAATGGGAGTTCTGCAACTATAGTTCCTACGGAAAATGTATCTGTTTGGGGTGTAGTATGGGAAATAGATAACAGCAATATGTCTAATTTGGATAAACAAGAAGGTGTTGCCGATAAAGTATATTTTCCTCTAACAGTAAAGGTGGAAAATTCCAATGGTGAAGTATTGGAATGTAGGACTTATCAACAATGTAATAATCCTGAAGAACATGTAAAATTAAAGTTATTGCCCACAGAAAGAAGACCATCGCCAAAATATCTGTAAGTACTTGAATTTAATTAACCAAAATTCAAAATTAATTTTCTTTCATGTTTATAGAAATGTCATTTTGAATGGAGCACGAGAGCATGATTTGCCAAAAGATTATATTACATTTCTCGAAACCATACCCCACAACGATTATACAGGAGAATTTGATGGACCGTAAGTTAAAAAAAATGTTACTGTTATTAATTAAAAAGAAAAGCTTGATTTACTTAACATTTTTATAAAACTTGGAAATAGCATTTCCACATTTACGTATTTACAACTTACAAATTAATATGCTTAAAAAGAAACAAATTAGAATCTTAACCAATAATTCTGTACATGTAGCATGTATAACTTAACAAGAGATATAGCGGATATAGCTAATAAAAAATAAAAGTGTTCAACTTTTACATTGCATCAAGTTTTGAATAATATTAATCATGATTAACTCATTTACATTGCACTTTCCTGTGATATTTCCTTATTATCTTTTTGTGTAAAAATATGTATTCTTCCATCGCAGCCTGGCTGAACTTGGAATTTGACGTCCACGACTTTCCAGCTACCAATAAAGTTTTTAACTTTTGAGTCTTCCATTGACAATTCAAATGCCTGATCAACAGAAATGCTTTCCAATTCTTGTCGTGGAACTCTCAGGAAGGAGATATCATTATTATTAACCTATCATTGTTGAAGATGATGTATGGTTAACTTATTAGGTAAATAACTAGATAATTACTAGATGTTTTCAGGATATGCAACATTTTTTAAGTAAAAAATTAGATGCTAAAGAGAGAAATAAATTTACTTACGAAAACTTGTAACCGCATTTTGTAGTTCATGTCAATCTCTGGCCAGTTTTGTTCCAACACATCTTTGTCCCATTGTATTCCTCCATCGTTTGTTAATCGATGCGGAGCTGAGCAGAATCCTGCCCATAACTCTGAAGCAAAATGTGGAGCTAATGGTGCTAGCATAATCATTTGAACTGCCAATGCTCGCTCAAATTGAGGACTTTTTGTTAAGCATGTCTTTGACATCTTACGTAAACTGAAAAATAATAGATGAAACGTATATGTTTTAAATTTTTCAATTTATTTATATCTAAGTTTAGACTGAATTAAACAAACCTATTCGTAAGTCCTTGCATTTTGGATATAGCAACACTCAATTGTTGGGTTCCAACAATATTGTGAGTAACACCCTTTACATAATAATTTCTACTATCAAACATGTAATCATCTTCTTTCTCAAATTTTTTGTCCTCGTGTTTCAAATTTAGCTCTTCTTCAGTAACCTTATTTCTGTTTGCAATAAATTCTTGTATTAGCAACCATAGTCTATGTTGCCAGTTTAAAATACCAGGAAATGCTAAAAGCATGACAATTTCTTCAATTGAAATCAAGTTTACATAAAATTAAATAAATTGAAAAAGTAATTGACTTACTTTCTTCTGACCACTTTCTGTCAGATGTCGGCGCCACGTCGCCTAATATTAATAATCTTATAGTGTCAGCACTATGTTCTGAAATCATTTCAGAAGGATCAACACCATTGTATTTGGATTTAGACATTTTTTCCCACTTAGTTTTAACTGGTAGTTTTGTTTCTTTTTCGATGTAGTTTTTACCGTCTTTAGCTACTTCATTTATTCTCAGATATTTGCCAGTTGTTGATCGAAAAGACATTCCTTTTACCATTCCTTGAACCAACAGTTGCTTGAACGGTTCTCGATTTGGTACAAGGCCCTCAGAATGAAGAAAATGATTCACGAAACGAGCGTAGTACAAATGCAAGGCGGCTAAAAAATTACGTTCACAATGAAATTTGTTTTTGAAATTTTTAAATATTGCAATTTGTTTTAGAAAACAAATTAATTTGAATGAGAAAATTTCTACAGATGTAAATTAAATTACCGTGTTCTTTTCCACCAACATAAAGGTCAACCGGTAAATATTTCTTCGCCTTTTCCTTAGAAAACATTTCCTCTTTATTTTTCGGATCTATGAACCTCATGAAATACCAGGAACTATCAACGAATGTATCCATCGTATCTGCTTCTCTTATTGCCTCTTTTCCACATTGCGGACAAGAAGTTTTTAGCCATTCAGTGGCTTCGAGTAATGAAGCTTTCTTCTCTGTGCAAGAGTGATTCAATTTAGGTAACACGACAGGGAGCTCTTCTTTGGGAATACAACACGGACCACAAGAATCGCAATGTACAATTGGAATAGGTGTTCCCCAATATCGCTGTCTAGAAATTAACCAGTCTTTAATTCTCAAGCTCACAGGATATCCTCCAATGTTTAACTTTCTTGCCTCATTCAGTATTTTCAATTGCTTACATTTTTTTTCCTCAATAGAAAGTGCTTTCCCAGGTTCATATTGAATTCCAACGATTTTGCAGAATTCTGCGTCACTTTCGGATACAGAAGGGATTCCTAAATAATCGGCTCGAAAGGGTGAAAATTCTATGAGATTCGTAACAAATACCGGTAATTCATCCCCTGTGAAAGGATTCACAACTTTAGCGTTTAAGATTTGAAAACCATTGACTGACTCGAATCCTGCAGTTTTGCTTAGAAGGTTTTGATTGGAAATAGCAAGGAATTTTGCATCTTCGATGTGTTCGGGCTTGTCAGTCCAGAGGGTCAAAATTTTTGGATAGTTTTTATCATTCGAGATCAGTTTGAAATCAAAATTTACACCATTGCAATCACCAATCCAGTGCTGTTGGATTTTGATAATGTCTTTCCATTCTTTTAAATTAGGGTCGTTTAATCCGTCCAATAACTGCCTGGAAATAAAAGTTTTGGAAAAGTGTATTGCGTTTATCAATAAATATCTCAAGATTTTATTTTAATTTTTAGAACATACTTGGCTAATGCGGTTGTTTTAATGAACCACTGCTTCAGTAATTTCTTCTCCACCTTAGCCCCAGATCTCCAAGAACGATTGTATTCGTCAACTTGCTCATCAGCTAACACAGTTTGATCTACAGGATCCCAATTGACGTATGATTCTCTCTGATAAATAAGCCCTTTTTCAAATAATTTTGTGAAAAGTTCTTGCGTCCATTTGTAATATTCTGGATCACAGGTAGCAAATTCTCTGTCCCAGTCGAACAAACAGCCCATTTTGTTTAACTGTTCTCGCATGGTTTGAATATTTTGAGATGTCCATTCTTCTGGATCGATGTGCCTTTCCAATGCTGCATTTTCCGCTGGTAAACCAAATGCATCCCAGCCCATTGGATGAATAACATGCTTTCCTTCAAAATTATGAACTTGGTATAGTATTTGGTATTTATAAAGAATTTCAAATAAATAAAATACAGAATCATTCGCCTTACCTTTCATTCTATAAAAACGAGCGACAGAATCACTAATCGCATAAACACGAACATGACCCATGTGAAGGGAACCAGAAGGATATGGAAACATCGACAGTACATAAAATTTTTCTTTCTCATCAGGATTTTTATTTACAGTTCTTACTTTATCTTTCCAATAATCTTCTATTTTATGTTTAATTTCCGTATCGATTGGTTTATTCTAAAAATAAATGTATGAAAATTAAAAAACTTGTTACTGTCACGTAATTTGTTATCATTTTTGAAAATAAGTTGCATGTTTGCATGCAAGTCATAAATTGTATATATTTGAAGATACAAGTAGGAATTATGTCAAAATTATTATTCTATATTTTTGTCAAGCATCAGTCAACATAAAAATAATATAACCTACAAATAGTAACATACCCATTGTCCTAAGCCAGTAGAAGCATATGTTCGAAAAATTTGCCTGCAGAAAAAATTGATAATTAAATTTGAAGATCGCATTCTCAAATATATGTTATACTTCATTTCTGACTACTTTTTCTCTGATTTTAAGTCAACTTTTCTGATTGTATCCGGTGCATGTATTTAAAATTCTATGGCATAGCAGACCCGAGCAGACGATTTTTTAGGATTAGGCGATAGGCGTTTCATTTCTACCCGTACCGTACCGAAAACATCGATCACTGAGTAAAAAACAAATCCACGTGACTAATGCTTTTCATATATGCACGGAGTAGATATATGGGATTTAAAATGTCAACAGTTTTAAATTATAATTATGGTGTGCTCGTGCTTTCTTATGTGTTTTTATACTATCTGTTACTATTCTTTTAAAGAGGACGCATTGTTTTTCATGAATCCGGTAGTAATAAGCGGACAAAAATGGAATACAAAATATACAAAATGCAAAAAGGCGATAAAATGCATGGATAAATTCAATAAAGCATGATTAAAGTACATTTTCAAGAGATTTGTTACAAATTAAAGTGCATGAATTAATATTTTATGTTATAAAGTATTTATTATTAATCATATGGGTTTATTCTTCCCCCAGTGACCGACAGTGATCGAGTTGATTTTGACATGCGGGTAGTAAAACAACCACTCTAGTCATTTAGTCAACCGGAGAAAAGTCAAAATTTGTTAAAGATAAACATACATTTTTAAATAATATTCTTGCTTTATTTATAAATTTCATAACTCATACGTAGAATTCATTATTATCATTATTATTTACGAATATTATATTTAAATGACTTCTAGAAGTAATTTATAAATGTCATAGAACGGAAATCGTGTAATGTCACTATTCCCACTTCCGCTTACCATAACCTCTCTTTTTCCTTGTGCAACGTTATAAACAACTTGGTGAGTGCATATTATTGGGTTTTAATCTGAAAATATCAAGACAATCATTGTTTATATTTGAGTGAAATGAGACTTAAGAGTATTATTCATGACCTTTTTCATTTTTAATGTTATATTTTCGGAATAGTATAAAAAATAGTTCGTCTAAAAGACATTAGTGATATGTGAAATAGGTTATGAGAGAGATTTTTTATAGGGACAGCAAAAGTAAATTTTCTATATTTTATCATAATAATTAGGTATTGAAATGCCTTTTCAGTTTTTTTCAACTAAATGCTAATAAAATATTTTTAAAAGTTTTTAAAGTTAAATGACGGGTGTGTAACCTAACCCATTTAGTGATCCAGTGCAATTTAGTAATAAATACTGTTTTAAAGACTTATCTTGTAAAACTTTCGATTATATAGTATATTTAACTTTGAATTTATGTAATAATATAACCTTAATTTTTGTTTTGTTTATAGTGCAAAAATGGGTAAGCGGAATAATATGATCCCAAATGCCCATTTCCATAAGGATTGGCAGAGGTTTGTCAAAACGTGGTTTAACCAGCCAGCTCGTAAATACCGCAGAAAACAAAACCGTGTCAAGAAAGCCCGCGCTGTTGCACCAAGGTATATATTTTTATTACTTAAATTATCACATTAATTTGGAAGCATACAAGTTTTGAAAAAATCATTTTTCAATGCAATATTAATCAATAATAACATCTTAAAAACGTGTTTCAATATAAAATTATCTCTTCAAATTTAAGCCGTTTCATAGAATTTTGCATTTTAATTTGATTTCTATTTTTTAGACCGGTAGAACTACTCAGACCAGTTGTACACTGTCCAACTGTTCGTTATCATTCTAAAGTACGCGCTGGCAAGGGCTTTACTCTCGAAGAGTTGAAAGCCAGTGGCCTACACAAGAAGTTCGCACGCACAATAGGAATTTCAGTTGACCCACGAAGAAGAAACAAATCTGTTGAGTCTTTACAAACAAATGCACAACGTCTCAAGGAATACCGGGCTAAATTGATTCTCTTCCCCCTTAATGAAAAGAAGGTAAATAAAGAAATATATATACATATCATTTTTCAATTTTAACTTGAATTCCTAAAAATATACACTTATTTTAAACATCTTGACATAGTAATTACTGATTTGTTAATTGGTAATCGGTAATTTATTTTATGAATTCACATATTCCATGATTATGTTTTCTTTCAGCCCAAGAAGGGTGAAGCTACCGAAGAGGAGCGTAAGGTAGCTACACAATTGAAGGGTGAAGTTATGCCTATTCGTCACCAGGCACCTGTTAAGTCAAGGGCTAGTGTCATCTCTGACGAAGAAAAGAAATTCTCTGCTTACATTACCCTTCGTAAAGCTAGAGCCGATGCGCGATTAGTCGGAATTAGGGCTAAGCGAGTCAAGGATGCCGCTGAAAACCCTGATGACGTGACCAAAGTTGCCGCAAAGGAAAAGAAGGCAAAGAAGTAAAAAAGATTTACATTTTATTATGTATAAAATAAACTGGACTTTCGCTCCGAAAATCCTCAGTTTTTTACACCCATCATAATTCCCCAATCCACCTTGATTTTACAACCCATTTAACAATTTAAATGTTTTTATTTTTTTGTCTGAGTTCAAAAGTATTTTTATTGGGAAACCAGGAATTGAAGGGGGAAAAGGATATTAAAAAATACATCTTTTTATAAATAAGCTCATAATTTTATTAAGTTAGACATTGAAAACAAATAAAAAAGATTTTCATATGCCAGAGAAACTTTTTTTAAGAAGGTATTTGTAAGAATAGTATTGCAGACTTAATTTCAAGAGTTATACAAATTTATTTTTTAGAAATTTCAGGCTCTGCTTAGCATACGAACTCGTGTAAATTCATTCTATAGATGTTTCAAGAAATGTGAAACAATACCTTAATAAAATGATAAGCGATTTTACACTATTTTTATCATTACAAAATGAGTAAGAAAATTTTTAATTGACTGCCTGCAGCCTCAGGAAGTTGATTTTAGCAAGCATTACTGTGTATACCAAACGTTGGCAGGCAAAAATTGACAAGTCTTCTACCGTCGATGTAAACGACTTGCAATTCTCCCCTTAAGTAAATTAATTTTAAAATATTTGAAGTCGGCAATGCCTCATTCTAATTAATTTAAGCATATAATATCAGCCTTTGTAAATTAGTATGTTAAATGGATAAATTCAATGTTTGAACATTGTATGGATACCATTTAGCGTTTTGAAGTTTAAATTAACTATGTGATATCTCATAGTCTTGATCTGCGAAGCTGATTATCAAGTTGCGCTAACTGATGAAGGAAACCTTCGTTTGGATGGATGTCTCGATTCTGACGAACGGTTTTTATTGCATCCGCGGCTAACATATTCTTTTTAATCATCAGATACGCAAGGACACAGGTTGCACTGCGAGACACTCCTACCATACAGTGCACGAATGCTTTTCCTGAAATTGCAAAACAAATTAATACAAATTTAGAATACTATACTTTGTCTTTTAATCGAAATTTACCTCCAGAATTTATAGCTTCTTCAATGAAATTTGCAGCGGCAAAAAAATATTGGCTGATGTTAGTGCTGGGTACGTCTAAAATGGGTAAGCCCATATATTTTATCGGAGTGTCCTTGTAGAAGTTTTTATCCGTTTTACAAAAACCAAACTTGTTTCCCTCAGCACAGTTTAACAAATGCGTAATTCCCAACCTTTCTACGAGATATTGTTTGTTTTTCGCAGTCGCACTAAAAAATAAATTAATATTGGTAGATAATTGCCAGTTATTGAGCTGAAGTTTGTGACGTCTCGTGTGACGAATTTTTTTCTTTTTTCGTCGTATGACCAACAAGACAGTCAAAAATTTGCAGAATTGTGATTTTTGACCAAAAAACATGTTTTACTGCGAAAAATAAATTTTTGGAGTTTGACAAAAGCAAGCCATTTGTTGACAAACTCTTTGAATTATCTTGAAAACTAAGAACGTGGCATAAAAAAAGACTTTGGTTTTTGCCACTTTTCTAAGTTTACAAACCGAAAGCGACTTAATCTCAATTAAATTCAATTAGATTCTAAACTTTTTCAACAATTATTATTGTAGGCATCAAGATCAACTAGACAATACGATCGAAATGGTAATTTTTTTGTCTGTAAACTTTTGTTCACGCAAAACTCAGATTTTTTAAATTGCTCTTAGTGCTTTTTCTTTGATTTTACAAATTTTTGACATATCTCATTCTGCATGGACAGGAGTTTACAGACAAAAAATGTCGGTAAATTAGGAATCCGATCATATAGTCCGGTTGGTGCATGGCCTTAAGAAATATTTAAGGTTTTAATAATTATGATTAAAATTAAATACTAACGCATCTCCGATGAAAATGTTAGGATATACTTCGTCACAATCGATATCTTGTTGCAGACGATTGTATTCCTCCTCATCCATGTCGGGATCGAAACCTGGTAAAGGTTTATATTGTCGTCTCGGTGACATATAAAGTACTTCCATTAACATAAGACCCGTTGTTTCCCCAGTAACCAATAATTTTTGAAAATCCTAAGAAAATAAATATTAAATTAGGTTACAGGTGTATTGCTGGAAATTGTTAATATCTATATAATTGCTAGACACCTTTAATCCAAATCAATAACAAAATACCATCACATAATCGTCAACTTTATCATTTTCAATGTTTCCTTTCCGTTAATCTTATGATAATAGAATAAAAATATCATTATATTATAAAGGTTACAGAGCGGTTTGGTATATATTTATATCTTACCCGATCTCTATCTCTCCACGTGCTTTGCATTTTGAATCTTCAGTTTTGTTGCACAAAATGTAATAAGACCTCACGCAGCCTTCAAGTCGTTATAAATATTTATTTTTAAATATCCTTGACACTTTAGCTAAGAATCCCTCTGACTATTCTGAGATTAGTAAACGGTATTAGTACTTTGAATCACAATTTCAATTCTTTTAGTCAAAACAATTGTGTTGATATGCGAACAGTAATATAACCGACTATAGTAAAATACATAAACCTAGATAAAGATCACTTAGGTTTATAACGTCCTTGACAGGGTTAGTTTGAATTATTTATCTGATATGTAATTAAAATGAATCACACTGACATCGACTCATTGATAACAAACACAAACCATGCGGATTCATCGATTGTGGGGTAGAAGCCACTGGGGGGGAAGACCCAGGAAGACCGCCATCTTACCATGTACAAGATGTCATTTGAGTGTGAAAAACAAACTGCACTGTTTACCTATTTTATTCACTCATATGCATTGGCATGGTAATATGTTTGATCTCCCTCCCCACAAAGGTTTCAATCCCCGCGTCAGAGTAGGGACACATGCCTATTATTCCTATGCTTATTATCCCTATGCCTATGTGTGGAATGGATGACATAAGTATGACTAGAGTGGTAATTGTGATGTAACTAATTGCGCGCGAGAATTAAATATCTTGAATTCCTCCAATATGACTAACTTTAGATTCAATAAGAAAATTATTTATGTCATCGAGGACATAAACATTAGGAAGGCAAACGTTTCGGCCACAGATGGGGGCCCTCTTCAGTGCCAATTAGCTTAATTGTAACCTTTAAATATTTATTAACTAATACATGCAATTAAGAAATATATGGTATTTTTTGTTTTTTTGTTTTTTTCTTTTTGCTTATTAATTAAAAATAGAGTAAACATGCAGAAAAACTTATGAGTAAGTGAGTTTCTAGGTGTGAAGAACCAGGCCGTTCCAAAAACTGCTCCAACAAGTAATCCTCTCCCACAGGAACCGTGAAAAATGCGGCCGCGGAACGCACTCCCTCAAGGGCACATATATAAACACAATTATTTCAAACCAGAAAGAAACAACACACGGGAGAATATAACGTGGGTCCTTGGTAAAGCACGCACAGCAAACCACACATATGCACGAGCACCAGAAGTAAAGGACACTGAAGTTAAAACAATCAGAACATTACAATTGGTACAGAAAAATTTATTTATTTTCTCAAAAACCACAGAGATGACAGACGGATGTAAGTCCACCACTCTGCCACATGGCTAGAAGAAAACTGATTTGGGAATAACTCGTGTTTAGGAAGACAAGTGTTCAGAGTTTGACGTATATGGAGAGCATTCTCCATGATAGGTCAGGTTCCAACACCAAGGGTTATACACAGTCAAAATTTACTTTAATGTCCCCGGCACTTGAGATTTCTATGTGCTCAAGCGTCCAAGGAAAGCAAACCCCTACCACGTGTTCGAAGAATTCTGTAAGGAAAGGCACTCAATACGGTCCCGGCGTCGTAAAAATTAAACACATTTTTGTGGATATAGAAAGTAAAATGCAGCTAAGGTGGAAATTCACGAAAAATTAATTTCCTGGTTTTTCGAAACCTCTGATTCTTAATAACTGGAACCCGGAAAAATACAATATTAAGTTTATAAGTATGATGTCCGAGTTTTTCGGATTATAAGACTGCTGTAAAGTGGTAAAATATTACGCGAGCTATTCAAACTTATATTCTCCCGTGTGTTGTTTCTTTCTGGTTTGAAATAATTGTGTTTATATATGTGCCCTTGAGGGAGTGCGTTCCGCGGCCGCATTTTTCACGGTTCCTGTGGGAGAGGATTACTTGTTGGAGCAGTTTTTGGAACGGCCTGGTTCTTCACACCTAGAAACTCACTTACTCATAAGTTTTTCTGCATGTTTACTCTATTTTTAATTAATAAGCAAAAAGAAAAAAACAAAAAAACAAAAAATACCATATATTTCTTAATTGCATGTATTAGTTAATAAATATTTAAAGGTTACAATTAAGCTAATTGGCACTGAAGAGGGCCCCCATCTGTGGCCGAAACGTTTGCCTTCCTAATGTTTATGTCCTCGATGACATAAATAATTAGAAACTAAGCTGACCCCAAGCCAAAATAAATATTACAGAATTATAACTGTGGGTCAATGTAACAAGGAACATGTACGGAAACATGTCACGATAGAAAATTATTTATATAACATATTGATACAATAAATATTCAAAAATTTCCAATGCAAAACATAATATTTATTTTAAATTACTTATATAATACTTCTGAACCTCTACTTAGTAAAAAAAAACTCACGTAATATTCCGAACTAGCTTGATCAACTTTCAAAGTAGTACTGAATAAAATGACTTGAGTACAATTTCGATTACCATAGGCAGCATCATAATTATTCCTCCCACAAAATACGATAATTTCGAACCGGAAATTTTGTTTTCATTAATTTGTACTTCTTAACGTCCTCTTTTAAGTTGAATGTAAAAATTTAATTTTAAATTACTTTTATTTTTGGTAGAGAATAATTTTTTTACAGGAACCTCGAAAAATGTTTTAATTGGTGTAAATTAATTTTATTCCGTAATGACGCATTATTCTTGTTTCAATATTTGTTATAATAAAAATTTACATGATTCTTAAAAGGATAGGATGAAGGTGAACTACATGATGCGTATATACTATTGCAGTTAATTCAGAGCTTCAATAATTTATTGAAAAATTTATTAATTGCCATTTTAAGAAAAAGTATATTTACTCCATATGGATCAGAACAATTAGAAAATAAAATCGATATTAAGTCTCATAAAAAATTATAATTTTGACATAAATTAATAAAAAACTAAATTTACCCATCATGCGTTTTATGAAATTTTCGATAAATAAAACAATCTATAATCTTAATGAGTTGACGTAATGCCGTCTAGGAATCATTTAAAATTCTATCAGTGGATTACACAATTATTCGCTCACGTGAATGATTTGTGGTAGAGAACTTGAACTTGAAATGCTGTACAGATTGTTTAAATAATAATTTCATATAAAAGGTATTATACCTCTAATGCATAAGAGATATTTACTTATGTTTACATACATATTTACTTAAATATTTTTAGTTGCCTTTTTAGGCTATTGAAAATTATAATTTTAATAATCTCAAATAGATCTATCTACTGATAAAACTATTTTATTATTACTTTATACAAAATGTAATTGACAGTATTAATATGATTCACTTGATTAATTAAATTACAAAAACTAAATTTATAAATGCCACTTCAGTTATCAAAATTATGCGTTTTTTATTAAATATATACTATGACTAGGAATGATAATGATATCGAAATCAGTCAACTTAATTAAACATCGACATCAACCTCGATTTCATATTCTTCTTGCGTTTTTATACCCGTATCCACAAAATCCTTAACAACACTTTTTGTCGACTTTTTTTTGTAACTTTTATTTTGTATCGATTCGACTTTTGTTGTAGATATATTTTCACATTCCTTTGTATGACGCCATTTCATTCGTCTGTTCTGGAACCAAACCTTCACCTATAAAAATCACATCACCTTATTATTAATTATAACAAGAATAGTAATTTTATTCTATTTTCTATTTTTTTTAATTGCATGAAATTTACTTGAGCATCAGTAAGGCCCAAAGTAGCAGCTAGTTGTCGCCTATCTGGTTTTGTAATATATTTTTGCAGAGAAAATCTTCGTTCCAATCCTTTCCTTTGCAAGGAACTAAATACCGCTCTGGACCAAGACCTTTTTCTCCGAGTTCCAACATCTTTCACATTGGATACAGTCGTGGTGTTTACCACTTGAACTGTCAAATAATTAAAATAAAATAATCACAAAATATGTATAAATATATAATAAATAAATAATTATACAAACTATTATAAAATGCATGATAAATATTAATTGTGGACAAACTTGAGTAAAATAAAATAAATTCTATTAGAAACTTATGAGTGCAAAGTATAAGGAAAATCGGAGTACTTTTTAATGTACCAAAAAGTCCCACCTCAAAAATAAGAAAAAACGTTTTCTATGAAATTTGTAATCCGAGAGAAAGGAAAAAGTAATAAAATGCGTGAATAAATGTGTGTAATACTGTGAATTAAAAAGAATCTCATGAAAAGTTGTATGAAACTGATATATCAACACTTAGGTTTATTTTTTTGAGAGAAAGAGGTCTTTAGAGATTTTTGGAAACGGTCTTAAAAAGCGCAGCGGGACTATAACTAAGCATTAAATCAAGTGAAGCGACCACTGTTTATAACGGATATAAACGTACAGTGGCACTTGAGATGTCGTTTAAACACAGACAGGAAACACGGGAATACACTCGTAAGTAAATATTTCTCCCTACTTGCCTCTGGGAGTATAAAGAGACAAATAGTCACCCATATGGTAGCATTTGTTAATGACGCAAGTGTAATCAAAAAGTGTTACCAAAATTCGTTCATTACAAGCGATATAGAAATAGAAACCAAATGTTACCAGGAATTGTAGATCGACCAGATCCAGTGACCAAATTCCTGTAAAAGTCCGTGTAATATAACATTTTTATTTTACAAAATATCTTCCTGAAAATTCGGAAAATACTACAGAACACCCCTAATGAAAGTATCGGATTGAAATTCATTCCGAGTCAATCAGAACTATTCCGATATCTATATCCGAGCCAATGCGAATCATTCCGAACCAATCCGAAAAACGTTTTGTATCTCGTTTGATGAAAAACGATTAAAAATCAATCCGACTTAATCTGATTAATTCCGAGAAACCAATCCGAATGAATCCGAACTAATCCGAATGAATACGAACCAATCCGAAACCAAGTTTTCAATCCAGCTCGAATTGATTCGGATTGATCTGGATTGCAAACTTGGTTTCGGATTGGTTCGGATTCATTCGGATTGATGTCTTGAAATTAATCGGATCAAGTCGGATTGATTTTTGATCGTTTTTCATCAAACGAGAAACAAAACTTTTTTCAGATTGATTCAGAACGAATCGGAATAGTTCTGATTGACTCGGAATGAATTTCAATCCGATATTTTCGCTAGAAACGATAAAGAACGTCAACTTCGTTTGAATGAAAATTTTACAGAACATTTTACAGTCAACTGTAATTTTCGATAATTTTTTGAATTTCTGCTAAAAAGAAGTTAAGAGACGTTCTTTATTCTCTTTTCTTGTTCCCAAAATTTTCAGAAAAATACTTTGTAAATTAAAAAATTTATCTTACATGAACGAATAAATGTATAATTTAGTCACGTGGTTCGAATGATCCATAACCTTAAATATTTAAACATAGGCTCCAATTTTCCTCAGACATAAATAATGTAAATTTCTTCCTACATTTTTAGCTAATTATTTACACGTGATCAGAATCTTTTATACATCATAAGCTTTCGGAAACAATCTGTGCAAGTATTAGAAATTAAAATTATACTTCAAATAATGAAACTAATTTATATAGTATAATAGGTAAAGTATATTTTTTAAAATCATAGATTGTCACGTACGTCTTGGTATTGGTCGAACTGGAGCAGGTCTATAGATACCAGCATAGCCTTCCATTACATTGTGGAAATTATTAGAATTTGTAAGAGTAATTGTGTTTTGCATTGAGCCTTGAGAGTACGGATGTGGTACACAGCTGCGGAGTACATCGCACTTCGAACAACTTCCGGTACACGATTGTGGTACAGGTGAATAAAAATGAACTGCTATTGGCCTCAGAAAATCTAATATGCAAAATAAAATCATCAAATTGAATAATTTTGAACCAGTGAATTTTGTTAATTTAAATAAGTAAAGTAGATAAGGTTAACACTAAATTTTGATACTACCTCATCTAAAGATTTTTTTAACTTTAAAATTTAGTGGCGTAAGGGAGTAAAAAAAAAAATTATAGTTTTTGTAATTGAAAAAAGCAATGTTTTGTAATGAAATCACACTGCGAGTGTAATATAAATCATATCTTGTGATAAAATTGTAAATATGTATGAACTATTCTCAATGTCAGTTCAATTTTATAATTTTTTGATAAAAATCTTACAGTATCAATAAATAATTAAAATAATGATAAATTATACCTGCTTTTTTTGAGTAAATTTCATTCGACAATATCCTATCCACTCCAAAAGTTAATTGTTTCGAGTTGTTTCCAATCACAGAATTAAATTTGGTGACTATGTCACTCATTATTTACACTTTTTAGAACACTAATTTCTAATCACAACTTATGTTTTCATCAAATTTCAATGTGAATCACTTCAATGAAATACTATTAATATATCACCTGTTTGAACAATCAACGGATAATCACTTTCAAACAGTATTACAACTACTTAATTCATCACCCAAATAAAACTGATAGAAATCTCTTGAAAATACCTTCTTTTATGTGAATAATAATTTCTACATACTTTACTTAAATAATACAACTCACTACGCAATTAGCATGATCAAGGAAGTTTCCAAATAAGTGTGACGAGGTAAATGAGTACGAGTGAAGCTTTTGAGATTTCTCAAAGATTTCCCGCCCGAAAAACAGCATTTTAACTTGTAATGACATAAGCAATGTGATTGGCGTTTGGAAATGAAGTGGGCGTAACTTTAAGATGACTCGAGTAACGAGGGTGATCTTCTCTCGGATGCTGTGAAAATAAATACTGGGCAGCATATTGTTTCGGGGAAACCGCTGGTTTCATTCCAAGATATTTATTTACTTGACTTTTTAGGTTTAACCGATAGATTCATTTTTACAAAATTCTTCAATACAAAAATTGCTTGGAAATCTCGAGTGTACTTATCACAGGTGATCAATTAGACTCAATAAGTGGTGTAAATAAGTAACTGGCTTCTTGCTCTTTAATTAGTCGATCTCTACTTATTCAGAATCAAAGAGTTTCTCAATTTATTGAGAATAGTATAGAAAAAGGGAAACACTTGTTTTCCTTTATTTTCTATCCTGAATCCTAAATAACCTGAGTAATAATAATAATAATATTATATTAATATAAATTTAATTATGATAAAAAAAATAATAATAAATAATATGAATATGATTAATCAAATTAATCAAAGAACAAATTGTTAAAAAATACTCAATATTTGGTAAACTGCAATGATAAAAATATTGATTAAGGTAGTTTTCATCCACAAAAATTAGACCTCAGGCAAAAATAGATAATTTTGCTTTCAAGAATAGCAATATTATTATTGAAGCGCTATTTTGAAAGAGAAAAGATTATATTATGTGAAAAAAATTTGAAAAACAGAAAAATAATTTTATTAATAAATTTTATTTTTGACCCAACTTTTTTTCTTATCACTTCTTACCAAATTTTAAAAAATTATACGATTCTAATAAATCATGAATCATTTTTTCAGAGAAAAGATTTCCCACAACTTTACCGTTTCTGATTTTTGAAAATAAATTCTTTAATGGCTGAAACCATTAAAAAAACATTTTCCAAAACGAAATTTTTATAAACAAATTGCTGAATTTGATAATAATTTATTAATTTTCGAAAATTGGAAATGGTTAAGTTATAGGGGATCTTTTCCTTGAAAAAGTGATTTGTAATTTATTAAAATCGCATAATTTTTTAAAATTTGGTAAGAAGCGATAAGAAAAAAAGTTGGGGCAAAAATAACATTTATTAATAAAATTATTTTTCTGTAATTCAAATTTTTTTCATGGAAATTAATCTTTTCTCTTCCAAAATAGCCCTTCAATAATAATATTGCTATTCTTGAAAGCAAAATTATCTATTTTTGCCTGAGGTCTAATTTTTGTGGATCAACTACCTTAAGAAGAATGAAATATAGAGTAATAAGTAATACTTTATTTTATCATTTTCACTTAAAAGCTAGACTGTAAGTAAAATCAGCTATCTTTTTTATACGAATTTAAACTTTAAAGTTGTTGAGCATGTTAAATATATTGTACGTAAGAAAACATTACTAATAAAGTGAATAATAATATATTATCTAAGATGATAAGAAGTTAGAGGAAAGAAGGAAATTGCATTACCGACTGTATTCGTTAAAGCCATATGGTTATCTTTATATACAAGGCTTTCATGTATACAGTCACTTAGTTGTTTATTTGAAGAGCCATGTTTAAAGTAGCCTCTACCCACACGCCAAGAATCTTCTTTGGAATATGTACACACCTTGATCTTCTATTCGATTTTATTAGGTTTTAGGATTTTTCATAGTTTAATCATCTAAGACATATGGATTTGAAGTTGGAAATAATGTATTCTATTACAAATTTATATTCAATAATTTTTACTTTTCGATCTTTTATATAATCAATATTTATATAATAGATTAAATTACGTTTTTTAATTATAACTATAAATTTTCTTCAACTTTAGGATATAAAAAAAATTATAAAGAAATACTAATTTCTGATTTTGTATCACTGCAATGGTGTTTTCTATACTAAATATTTTGTTGTATTTACATGGTTCTAAAGTACTTTAAAATTATTCATTATAAAGTGCATAACTCCTTGATAACATTATCATGCCTCTGTAGATTCTGTCGGTATCAAAATCATTCTCCATTGGATCCAAAACGAAAATATTTCTCTTCGGCCTCTTAATTTTTTGCAAATTTTTGACATTCTGAAAAATGCAAAAATTACTATTCTAATTTCATTACTAATTTTAGTATTGTTCAATTTATAAACTATTTGATGCAACTAATTAGATTAATTATAGTGTATATTTTACCGAAAGGAGAATAACACTGGAAGTCGTTGGTGCAGCAGTAGTGCGTCGAATTGCCATGATGACCATAGTTAAAAGATATCCACCGAAAGCCAAGAAAGAAAGTGTCGTTATGGAAAGTTGTAAAATTTTAGAAATTTTAGAATCTTTTTCTTTATTGTCCCATTCTCCATGCCTTCTTATAGGTTTTTGATTACTTCGTCTGAGAGGAAGAGCAGGAGGAAGCGAAATAGATGACGTCCTGCTACTAACTGTCAAATTTCCATCTTCGTCTTCTATTTCAATTTTGGAGCAAAAAATGTAAATATTCTTTATCAAATTTAAAAAGTGTCCTTCAATAAAATTGATTAGCATAATGTTATTTGATGTATTTACCTCTTTCATCAGCAAATGTAGATTTTATTTTAATTAACTTGTCCAAAGGTAATTCACTCAAACTTTCCAGCTCTTGTAGGTAAAATTCTAAATCACTATCCTTGGCAGATGTAAACTGAAAGAAATTATTTAAAGATAAACTGACAATAAAAATATACCAAAGGATCAGCATAATTTAAGCTTCCTAAAAATACAGTAAGAATTATTTGTTTGGAAGCTATTTCCAATCAAAATCTTTTTTCATACTGATTCGAATGCAAACTGTCTCGGTATACAACCTTTTGGGATCATGAAGTCTTCCTTCTTGCTTGGCTGAGAAACCGTGAAGAGCACCAATCAGAAACATGGGATGTCACCTGTTATAAGTAGAGAAAAAAACACAGTAGGCGTATTAAAGATAATCAAAATGTCATTGTTTCCTCTTTCCTGGCACCGATTATATTCTAAACTAAACAGCTCATCAGTAACTTAGGACAAAGCTCATCTTTTATTCGAAAAAAAGTGAATTCTCTAAAGAATTCATTGATAGAGAATTCTAATTACATTGCTTAGCGATATTAGTTTTTTGGTGAATAAAAATGTATATCCTTTATCATTGCATTAAAAAAAGTTATTGAAATATAAATATTTAGAGATCTTAATGGTAGAAAAAACAAAACAGCCGTTTTGATTCTTTATAATAAATATTGTTTACCAAATTTGAAATTGAATAATACGATTTTACACATTTTATTTTCAAAGATTACAAATTATCCCTGTTTCTCGACTAAGAAAGCGTGAAGAGCACCAATTAGAAAAACGGTTTGTCACCTATATAAGATGTACTAACGTGATAAAAATAACGTAATTACTTTTTTCCTGTTCCGGGTTATGTTTTAGAAGAAAATAAATGATTGCTCAGTACAACTGAAGACACCTTTCTGAAAGGATGTCTACTGTTAGTTTATGCTTACTACTCCTGATTTCAACGTCACCTGTACTTTGTGATAATGGAGGTATTTAGAATAAATATTATTTTACTTTCAATTTAGAAAAATATTTTATATGAAGTCAAATCTGCTTAAATTAACTTTTGAACTCTTTGAAATTCCCTGAAAAAGTTTTTTGTAATCTCCTGTAATTAATTTTTTATTCGCTGTGCGATGATTAAGATTTCAAATATTCTTTTTAATTTAACTTTAGAGAAATAACAATTTTTGTTTTTTAATTTTAGGCGTATTTGATAAGATAAAAGCAGGACTACAATACGCACATAATTATATTAAAACTGCCAAGGATATTGCTGACTTAGTATCAAAAAGTTTACATCGTAAGGGATCTCAAAGACGAGGTGACGATGCTGGTGAAGAGCATAAACCAAAACGAGCTTTTGGTGCATTTACTTTTGTATCAACATTTTTTCGTCTTTTTGGATTGGATTCACAAAAAGTAACAGCAATCGCCGTTAATAGTGTTATTTTCCTTGCTCAAATGGTAATGTACCTTTTAAAAATATTTTAATAAATAAAAAGATTTTGATAGATCAAAATATACTAATTATTGTCATATTTTTTCTAGATAGCATCATTATTTGACCTCAATCCACGAGTTGATCAAGCAAGATCAAAAGATAATGATGATGAGTTACCAGATCCATATAAATTTATCTTAGAAAATAAAAGTGAAAAGGTGAATATATAAATTAATAAATAATACATTTTTTTATTAATTGAGTGAATACAATTTATTTATAGATTTATAGAGTATTTATAGATTTAAAATTTAAAATTTGGTAAATTTATTTTTAAATTATTCAATGACATATTTATTTTTAGATCCAAAAATTGATAACCCAAGCCCAGGATGAAACTCTTCCAGAACAACTGATTGAAAGACTCGATGGTTTAGACATGTCTTGTATCAGACTCTTAGTTTGCAAAACGAGTCCAGTAATTCATGCAGCTCAAAAATCTATAAAAAATAAAAATGGAGTAGCATTTCACCAAATTACTTCCTGGCTACCCACGAGAGAAGAATTTGAGAATAATTCCGAAAATTGTGAACAAAACCACACCGACTGTTTGGTATTTTAAACACAATCATAATTTATTCTTATCTAATTTATTTCAAAATGGATACTTCTAAAGGATACAAAAATCAAAATGTTAAAAATATTAGTGAAAATCAGGAAATACTTATCAATAAATCAATCTACTTTATGTTATTAATTACAATTAAATATCTTAAAATTAAGGCAAATTCAAACTCTTCTTAAATACTAATACAAGTTGTTTTAATAGATTATATCATACACATATATAGATTATAACAAAACGAAACGATCTCTATACATTTGTAAACATTTATTTATTTTAATAAACAATCTTGTTTTAAATAAAATCTATGTAGTATCTATTTTATATACCTTTTTTTTAGGCATATTTGAATATCTTTATTTTCCTATGGAAGACAACTTAAGATCTACACATATTTTTTGTTGATTTAACTTAATAATATATAAATTATTTATTTATGGAGATTGTTTCAAGGGGTGCAAAAATTCAATGAGTGCAAAGGTCATTGTTCTATATGTATTAATATCTTATATAATAAAAATCTTCATTAAATTTATTTTTTACTTCTAAAAGGGAATAATTTTGCAGAAAATCTCACTTGTTTTAAAATTAACTAATTCAGTTTTAATTCAATATTGAAATCTGTATTACGTTAAATATATTTTTAAAGTTTTCATTTAAAATAAAAAGTACAAAAAATGTTGGAATTTCTCGAGATATTTTTTATTTTAGTCCGAGCAGATCAATATTTCCTGAAAATCGTTCAATCTATTTGTTGATGCAGTACCAGTACATGAGAGTTTCTACTTAGGGTATGGTAAAACATAGAGTCTAAATAATTGATTTGAATTATGATTAATACAATTATATGAAACAAATTCTTCTAAGCAAATAAGAAAATACTATAAATGTAAAGCTAATTGTAAATTAAGGACGGTTGTTCTACTACGAATTCTGTACTTTTTGGAACTTTAGGAAATCTAAAACTCTATAAAACTGAGCAAATATTTATAAAGGATGAATTACATTTTCCACTTATCTAAGAGATGTTCTTTTAATTACATAATTAAGTGCGTGCGATGATAAATTACTAATTAATTATGATTAAATAAAGTAAACATCTTCTGCATTATAACTTCTTCTGTAGAATAAAGTTTTACAATCATATGTAATTCATAGCATAATAACTTATCCTCAAGTTCCAGAAAACAGATTCAGAAAGTCAAAGATCAAATATAATCTAAATACTACTACTTATATTGATTTATATATTGAAGTAATCCAGCTGAACTTTTTATCTTAGATCGAGCACGTAAAGTATAATAATTTAGTTCTAAGATGAATCTGTATTGAGGTATCAATTGTTTCTTACACAGTTTAGTATACGTCGTTTGGCATGTAACAGGGATTTCCTGGTTCAGAGATTATTATATCTATCTCATGATAACCTAATCAGAATTTGGCGTTAGATTTTAATCAACTCGATTAGTTACTACAAGTTAATAATTAAACAGAAGTGATAAAAAAACAAAACCACATACATTTTCTGGCATACATGACGACTTGACTAAAAAATATAAAGAATCTTCCAATTCTGTGACTAGATTCGCTTTCTATTTCATATTCGTTTCTTCATCATTAGTACCTATCATATTCTGGGACAAATCAAAATTATACGTGATTGCAATATCCCACAGTAACATCATCGTATCTATAAATAATATTTAATATAGAAATATGTATTTGTATATAATATAGGCAGTATTATACAACGCTAATATTCTTTACAAATGAAATACAATGTCAAAAATATACAGAGGACCGATAAATTTCATAAAATACAACGAACCATGACTCTATTTTACAATCATATTACAATATATTTACAAGAAAAAATGTACAAGATTAATTATATTCATGATTTAAAATATGAATCACTCTTCATAATTTACATCGAGAATCTCATAGAGCCAGAATAATTATATTATTACATAATAAATTTGTAGAATCACACATTTTTTTTGTACAAATATTTATCTCTCAATGAACAATTATTCGAAATCTAACTTAAACTTAAATTATCAAAGTGAATTCAATTCAGAATCCAAATTAAAAATAATATCTTTAAAAGTACAAATGGAAAATTCTGGCCTTATTTGATAATCCCGACTTTTATTGCAAAAATAAATGCATAATATCATAATAGAAGATTTGCTCGAACTCAATTCGAAAAAGTGTTTAAAAAATATTTTTAAGACAGCTTGCAAATCCAAAATTTTATTTCGTTATTTTTTTCAACTATGAATTGGCATACGTTCATTAGAAATGTAAAAAGCTTGGCATTCCGATTTAGGGTTAGTTCAAGAATTTCGATATGGTGAAATTTACTTTGTATTCAAAATTGGAAAGATGAATGTAAAGCAGTTCTATACTAGAAACTAATGATCATCATGGAAAATTTGTCAAATCCCAAGAGAAATATTTTGTCAAATTGAAAAAATCCGTCTGTGATTTGAAACTCGAATAACCTTAAGAAAAAAACGTACAGTAAAAAAATAGATCTTTTAAAGAAACATCATCACAGACGGTTAGTTCCAATATATTTTATAAAGTGGCTTGCCCTGGACTAACCAAATCCGAGCTTTCGACTCGCGCTTGTCGAAGCCAATCCCTGAGGTTCCTTGTTCTTTCCATGAGATTAGAAGTTGCTCGTTCCACGGTTCCAACACTAGTTGAAAAGCCACTGTTAGGTCCATATTGGGCGATGATGTTTTGCGTTGTTGTTGTTGTTGGTGGATGAGCTGCTGTCAATTGTGAGAGGATGTTTGATTGGATGTTTGGAGTACCAAAGGCTGCTGAATATTAATTAACGAAACGATTTATGAATTAGAAGAAATTTCGTTTCTATATGCAATTTCAAAAAAGCAAACAGGAAAATAAAATCGTTCTCTCGATGTATGAACAGAAAATAAAGTAAATTAATTAATATATATGAAACGCATTAGAAAAGATTCAGACTTTACATTAAATTAACAACATCTACATTCAAAATCTAAATGATTTTATCTCCTCAACTTTCATTTATGTTTTCGGCAAGTTAGATGTCTTTAGAATATAAGTTATTCATAAATTTCTTTATTTATCAATGAGAATCAATTTTGGAGTGATTAATTGTAAACATTTTCTTTTGCGTAATATTTTCTTCCACTTCTTTTTTATCAGAATGGAGTCTGCTAAGAAAATGAAAAGTATATTTGTGCTGAGATGAACAAAACTATAGAAAGAGTGATTTCTTTATTAATAAAATAACAAGAATTAATGTAAAATAAACAATGTGCTACATTGGAGACAACGCCAACTGGGCTACATAAAGCATACAAAAATCGTAACATATCTTTTAACTCATAGACTGTATTAAATCTATGTTGAATTAAAGTTATAAAAGAATTATAGATTGACCTTGTACATTGCTGGGTTGTGACGTTAAGTGTTGATATGGCAGCCACCCAAGATCAGAGTATAACAGAGTAGGTGGTGGTGGGACATTGTTGTCTTGACGTTTATTCAAAACACCCCAGATTTCACGAATTTCTGAATTCAAGTTTTCCAAGCTTGCGATTATTTCCGTTGATTCTTGATAATGATCTAGCTTGTCTAAAGTATTGAGGAATTAGAGAACTTTTAATTTCAATCGAGTAATAAATTAAAATATAAACTAGTTAATCCAATTGATATTAACTTTGAGCCAAAATTCCTGAACTCAGACCCCTGAAACCCAAAGTCCGTGGATTTTGACTATTAAACACTTTTTGGATTGCTATGATGAACCTAAAAGCTGTAGTAAAATTTCACAGCGATAAAATAAATTTTCCATTATTTATTACAATATGCATTTTCAGGCCATTAAAAAAAAAACCATATCTCCCTCTAGATTCATGGTGATGATGCCGTTTTTCTTTTAAAATATGAATTAAGAATGTCTTCATACAATAAGAACATCGGTATTATGAAAAAACGCAATTTGTTTATGTAAAAACCCATTGTTTATAAACAAATTGATTTTTTTTTCAACTTCTGCGCCTCGGAAACAAGTTTTTCAAATTAAATTTATTCGAAAGCAATATATATTTATTCATAGAATATTATTCACAAAACGTTTTTGTAGTTGGGCGTAGATTTTTGTTTTAAACAAATAATTTTTGGCACACAATTGCAACCTGTGTCTTCTGACAAGATTTTGCACACGAGTTTTTCATCAGTTCCCGGCAAAAAGCTGTGAAATTGACGTGTTTTTGGCATCTGTTTTGCAGTCAAGTATCGCGATTCAAGTAATTTTTTTTGCGCGACGTGTTCTTGTTCGGTACAAAAACTCAATCCATGCATCCAGCGCGTGCGCCACACGCTTCGAACTCGAATAATTTGAAAAGTAAAAGGAAATACCAATTTTTTTTTGCATTACAGGAATCGGCTGAAAGTAAGGATCGTATTTTAATTTAAAAAACTTCTCTCAGAGTCGCAGAAGTTGATAAAAATCAATTTGTTTATAAACAATAGGTTTTTACATAAACAAATTGCGTTTTTTCATAATAACGATTTTCTTATTGTTTGAAGACATTCTTAATACATATTTTAAAAGAAAAACGGCATCATCACCATGAATCTAGAGGGAGATATGGTTTTTTTTTTAATGGCCTCAAAATGCATATTGTAATAAATAATGGAAAATTTATTTTATCGCTGTGAAATTTTACTACAGCTTTTAGGTTTGTCATAGCTATCTAAAAAGTGTTTAATAATCAAAATCCACGGACTTTGGATTTTAGGGGTCTGAGTTCAGGAATTTTGGCTCTTTGTGAGTTTGATTTTGATTTAAAAAAGTAAAAACTGACCTATAAATGTGTCTGTACCAAGATCTGTTGAACTAAAACCGCTACTAGCACTTGACATGTCACTCAACGTTAGCTCGTCGTTTTTCCCAACTGTGGTATCATTTTCATTTTTCTTTGCATTAGCCACTCGTTCCAGGGACTGTTCTAAATGCCTTAGGTGTATAACTTTCTCACCAAGAAGGCTACGTGTACGATGCAAACTCACTTCCATATCGGAAAGTTCTCGTTCTTCCTATAAACAAAAAAGGCTCATTTTTATAAGAACATTATTTGTAAGTCTAAATAAAATAAGCAACGTGATTTAAAACGGAATCTATGAATGAATTGAAAAATCCAAGTGACAAAACTAATGAAAGCAATTAAGCGATATAATAATAAAAATCCACAACTTTGAAAGCTTAAAGCAGAATATTTCTGTACATTTCTCCTGAGGATTAAAACAGCTGCATTGATTTAAAGAAGGGGGAATTATGAGAAAACATTTGTAAAATTTGGGTCAAGGGTTAGGATAATTAGATCCACACCTTTACTAGCTGCTCCAAAGTGGCCCTTGCGCTTCGCTGCTTCCAAGCTTTCTGTCTTCCTTGAAAAGCACTTTTTTGTAGTCTCAGTGCCTCTCGAGCTCTTCTTACTGAATCTCGTTCTACATGAATTCGGTGTCTAAAGAATTCCAGCTCAGATGATGCTGTTACTGGAGCTAAAGTAAATCATCAATGTCAAAATCTCATATGGTTCCCACTGTAGGTGATATTTTTTAATCAAGCTATAAAGTTAACACCCACTTCAGAAGAACTGTTCAGCTCTAGTTGGAAATACATTTTCTAGCTACTACTGATCAGTGGCGTAGTTACCGGGGGCTTTGCAGGTGGCAATCAGCAGGGCCCCCAAATTCCTAGGCCATCTATAAATTAGTTATAAATATATGGAGATTTTTTTAGTTTGGAGGGCCCCAAAGAAATTTTCCACCTGGGCCCCGTAAGGTGAAGCTACGCCACTGCTACAGTAAAACCCCGTTTATCGCAACACCTTCCAATCGAATGCCTCCCGTTTATCGCAAATACGGAGGGGCTCCCACTCCTCCACCACCAGTCTGACCAACTGGTTGTCAGCGCATGCGCCTGAACGAGTAGTTTCGCGCGCGTTCGCCGTTTATCACAAATTTAAAAGTGAGGGGTATTCCCGCCTATCCTTTAGAATCACGTAATCTCTCCTTCTACTAACAGGAGGGGGAAAAAATAGTAGAGTTTATTGCGGTAAACGGGAGAGACAAGTTGCAATAAACTGGAGTTGCGATAAACGGGGTTTTATTGTACTGATTTTATAAATGTTTGAATGTTTGAGAAAATTTCGAAAATTACATTGAACCGTGTATTTTTTCTAATCAAGGAAAATACTTTTCAAATCAAAATCTACAAAAAGAAACAGGATATCAGATATCTAAAAGCAAACTCTACATGGTATTCTGTTTTCATTGGAAGAATGAAATGAAACTTTACAATTCTACATAATTTAACTAGAAAGTAGATCTTCATAGAGAAATATTGCCACTCAAATACTCGAATATATCATGTTTCTCAACTAACTTAATTTTGCAGTATCGTCCCTGGAAGACTCACATTTATCCTGAAAAGGATAACGCAAGGTGTAAGCAGTTTCATTGCTAGGCAACTGGTCTCCAAGATCCTCCAGTTTCTCCAGCTGCTTCCTGATGTTCTCCACTGGATTCTCACTGCTGTTATTGTTGTTGTTCATTTTGCTGGTACTTGCAGCTTTCCTGGTAAAGCTCTTTTTCTTCTTCGACAAGAATATCGATATGGTCTCACTGGCCGTCGTGGTATCATCAGATTCAAATTTCATTATGTTCTTCGCTCCTGCACTGGCTGGTCCTGGAAACTCCACAGCCAATTTCCGGTCATCCGAGTCTTCTGCTGGATTTTGACCTTGACTAGGATTCTCTTGAGATTTCGAGGTGGTTAAGGAGTTCGAGCGCGTCTTCATTAGAGGTGATCTAGAGGGTCAAGTTAAGGCCTATAGCCAGATATTAGGGTGAATTGTATGGATGTGAGGATGCACCCACACGGTTCCCAGTGGAAAAAGATGTACAATTTCTCAAAAATGTAATAGGCATAGTTGAGATAAAGCATTAAGATTCACTTTGACCGTGAAAGTACACTAGATATACGAAAATGGCGGTGCAAGACAAAAAGAAGTGCTGCACTAGATATGCTAATTTTTTGAAAGTGTATTGGTGATTAGTTTATAAAAATAGGAATTTATGACAAAAGTCAAGAAGCTAGGATTCGTGCTGCTGACTCGAAGATAACTATGAATAATCAAAATAGGATTAGAATAATAAAATTGAAGTCTTACTTCTGATCAGATAATTCCGGTTTTCCGTTATCAGTTCTTGTTCTACCAGATGTTGACTTCTCGGTTTCAGATGCTGTTGTATTTCCTTCCTTGCGTTTGTTTCTTCTCTCAATTGCTAAGCGAAGCTCTCTTTTCAGTTTCAGATACTTTTCTTTCAAGGTATTGTATTTATCTTCAATCAGTCTTTTTTCGCAGCGGAGATTTTCAAAATCAACGCTTTCTTCTGGCGCTGAGTTTCGATCACTTTGCTTCTTTACCTCATCCTCTAAGTCTCTCGAAAAATCCGCACGAATTTCCTCCAACCTCTGCTTATACAGTTTCCGCGCGAGTCCTTCCTAAACAAAAAACAAAGTATTTTCTTTCCGTACACCAAGTAGCTTCTCAAAGCAATACTGAAAATTAAATATACACAGTGTGTCCCAAAAATAACCGAACTTTATATTTAAATCATACCAAATGCAGCGCCATCTATTGAAGATGTGCAGCTTTAAAAAGATACATTCATCCTCTTTCAAACGCACCTAAATTCATGTAAATCGGATGACAAATGTGAAAGTTACAGCCATTTCAATAAAAGGAAAAGTGTGCTAATGTTACAAAACAAAAATGGAACAAAGAGCAAATATCAAATTTTGTGTTAAACTTGAAAAAAAAATTCGCTGAGACATACGAATTGATGAAAAAAGTTTATGCTGATGATTTTATGAGTCGTACTCAAGTTTATACGTGGTTTACACGATTTAAAAATTGTCGTGAGGATTTAAATGACGACCTAAGGCCAGGTCGTCCAGAAGTTAGTAATTGTGCTGAATTGGTGGAAAAAGTCCGTGAAATCATTGGTATCGATGCAAATTTTACTACGAGAATGTTGGTTGAGGAATTAAATACGAGTAAAAACACTATTTGGAGAATTTTAACTGAAAATTTGGGTAAAAGAAAGGTCTGTGCACGTTTTGTTCCACATCAGTTAAATGCGCCACCTCACAAGACCAAAAAAGTGAACGAATTTTTGATGAAAACACGGATTTCTCTCCTCAACCACCCTCCGTATTCGCCTGATCTATCACCATGTGACTATTTTCTATTTCCAAAACTGAAAACCAAGACGAAAGGAGCATTTTATGATGATATCCCAGCCATTGAAACAGCCGTAACCGAGGTGCTGAAGAACATTCCTATAAATGTCATAAAAAAATCTATGCATGCGCTGGTTGATCGTTCCAAACATTGTATTGAGTCTAATGGAACCTATTTTGAATAAATAATAACTTTCAAAGATAAAATAATGTGTATCTTATTCTATATCCAAAAAGTTCGGTTATTTTTGGGACACAATGTGTAAATGGTAGATTGTATTGAAACGTAATTTAATTTATAAAACTTGGTACGTTTGCATTGGCTTTAGGGTCCATGAATGAAGAAGTCTATTTAATCAGACGCCTCGGCTCTGATCGGAGCCCTCATCAGTGATATTTATTAAAATCTAGAAAATACAAAAAAGATGGTATCACTAATTTCACATATTTTTCGGAATAACTAAAGTATTTGACATATGATACAAAAAAGAGTACTTGATATGTTAATTTAAATAAAAATATCTTCAATGGTCTAAATCAAGCTATTCACATTCAGCTTCGCACTATAGTATATTACATTACAAGGGGCGAAACAGAGCGATTGCATGAGTGTGAAGTTTGCTCTGCCCGAGTGAAACGAGGGCTGCAATCACACGAAATGCTTTCGCTGTGTTTTGTTTCGAGTAATGTATACTATTTTTCATAGCAACTCTTATGAGAATCTGATTGGCTGTAACTGTGGAGCGGGTTGAAACAGCGACTTTCAACCCTAGGGTTGAAAATCGTAGTTTCAACCCGCTCTACAGGTACCGAAAATCGGATTTTCAAAGGAGGCGCTATGAAAAATAATTTATTTGGGTTCAAACTCAAGTATAAATTTGATGGTTTTTCAAGGAATGCTTGCAAGCTGTTATAAGAAACGAATCACATCTATGTAAAGTGTTTTATATAATAAGGAATATCAAAGTTAACAACTCTTTTCTTGATCGTACAAGATGCGCCATTTAGACCTTCGGTATTTCAACATTGAATAACTATGACATTTTTCAGCCGATTTTGGCAAATGAGCAAGATTTGTTTAGGATATACTTTACCATTTATTTCAAATCAGTTTTAGAACACAACGTCGATTAAATGATCACCTCCATTCGATACACAAAAAGCAGCTCTTTTTCGCGCATTCTGCATAACATTGGCCAGAATTTCGGGCGTTATAGCAGCTATTTCGGCTCGTATGTTACATATAAGTTCGTCAATTTTCTTTGGCTTGCTGGCATAAACTTTGCTTTTTAAATAACTCCAAAGAAAAAAGTCAGGTATAGTTAAATCCGGAGAACGAGGAGGCCACTCCAAATCGCCATTTTTCGACACGTGTTATCACAATTGAACGATTATTTTCAATGTAAAACGCTACGATTTCAGTGCATTCTTTCGGTGTGTATTGACTCATGGTTAAAATGGTACTAAATGACGTTTCAGAATCGTGCTCATTTGTCAAAATCGGCTGAAAAACAACAGAGTTATTCAATGTTGAAATACCGAAGGTCTAGATGGCGCACCCTGTATATCCAAACTTTCAATTTTCAATTAAAAATTTTAATTAACACATCAAGTACTCTTTTTTGTATCATATGTCAAGTACTTTAGTTATTCCGAATAATATGTGAAATTAGTGACACAATCTTTTTTGTATTTTCTAGACTTTAAAAAATATCACTGATGAGGGCTCTGATCAGAGTCGAAACGTCTGATTAAATAGACTACTTCATTTATGGACCCTAAAGCCAATGTAAACGTACCAAGTTTTATAAATTAAATATAAAATTAAATTGAAAATTCAACTTGGAAATTAAAATAAAGACTCACATCCGTTCGAAAATCCCGTAAAATCTCAGCAAGGCACTTCTCATGTTCTTCAGTGATTTTGTTAATTTTATCCCTTTGCTGCAGTCTAAGCTCATTCTTCAGGTCTTCGAATTCTTTATCCAGCTGATTCTTTAATTCCTCCAGCCTCTCGCTATGTTGCTTCGTAATTTCTTGTTCCTTAAGTTTGGCAGTCTTCTCATCATCTAAACTTTTTTCATGTTCATTTTCGAGTTTTTCCATTTCTTGATTTCTAAGTTCCAATAACTCGCGCTTTCTTTGATCAAGCTCAGTCTTTAAATTAGCCAAAATTTCTTGTCTCTCTTTCTCGTAACACACTTCCAATTCACTTTTAACTTTCTTCAGATTTTCTCTCCTCATCTCGTCCATCTCACTAACTAGCTTTTGAATTTCTTGCTCTTCTCTGTTAGCCATTTCTTGCTTAAGCTTTTCTAATCTCTCCTGCAGATCCTTCTCTAGTGCTAGCTTCTGCTTTTGAAAATTGTCTTCTAGTTCTTTTCTATTTTCTTCTAATTTCAATTCAAATTCGGTTTTAAGAGATTGGATACTTTCTTCGTGGTCTTTATATGAAACAAATTTTGATAAGTTCTTTGATTCTTCTGCTGAAGATGTAGAATAACTTTCTCGATCTCGTTTTACTGTTTCAAGGTCGTGCTTGAGCTTCATTAGATTATAGACTTCATCTTTTTCTCGTTGCTTGCTAACCTTCATTTTTTGATCAGAGAGTTTCATGCTTTGGAGCATAATTTCTTTACTTTTTCGAATTTCATCAAGAAGACTCGACCTGGATGCAATGCTAGAATCGGTTTCACTTTTGGAGATCAAGTCGATATTTTTTACGTTAATAAACCTTCGGGGAGAAAAGTCATCGTCGGTATCGTGATAAGTTTCTTTTGCAATTTGATTGAGGTGTTCATTTTCAGAGACGTTTTCTACAACGAATCTTTTACCAACAATTTTTGATTTCTTAAGAAACTTGTCCATTCGTTCTAAAGGATTTAATTTAGGAAGCGTTGGTTTATAAAATAGGTCTTTAGTGGCTTGATTGTCTTCTGAGTCATCTGGAAGACCCGAGTCTTGGGATTGAAAGGAAAATATGGAGGCAACTTTCTTTATGTTCGCGATCGCTGAGATTCTTACATTTTGTTGTTCCGATTCCGACTCCCAATCTTCATCAGAGCCGGAATATGTAAATTTTATGTCTGGTTCTTTCTCTAAATCAAAGCGGACGCTTTTTCGTTCCTCTTCTGTTGGTTTCTCCTCTGAAAAAAATAAAATTTTGTTAATTTGCTTGTTTGATAACAAATATTTAATTAATGATAAATACAATATAATTTTTGAAATAGACAATTACTAAATCCATATAAAATGAATAAAACTAAAAAAAAGTTGAATCTTTACTAAAAATACAAAAAATATCTCACCATCTTCGTAAGCTTTTTCTCTGAGAATGGATTTAAGTTTGTCACCAGATGAGCTGTTCATCGCTTGTTCTCCAGACAGCATCTGAAAATCCTCCAATCTCCCACCGTCCTGACTTGGGGTAGTATCTCTGCTTCTGTTACTCTTTAAAAAGATGGAGCCACCACCGGTGAGCGTAAGCTCCTTTTGTTGGACTGAATGCCTTGAACGATTCTCCTTATCCAAAAATTCTACTGACTTATCCGACTTTGCTAGAGAACTTGCACTCAGCCTATCAATATCAATGATATTCTCTTCCGAACTAAACTTGCTAGTAAGTTGCTCCCACTCTTTCTCGTACCTTGGACTGAGTGATTCAGATCTTTTAAGAACTTCTTTCAAATCTAATTCTGCTTTCGATGAATCTAACAATTTAGGACTTTCATAAAACCTAGGGTCTTGAAATCTGAGGTTTGTATAGTCCCTGGAAGTTCGATCTATCACACGTGAAGTATGATGAAATTCATTTAGATCTTCTAAGTCAATATCCTTGGAACCATGGATTCTATCGGAAGAGAGGTCCTTTTTTTTTGTTCCGGTTCTATCACCCTTGAGCCTTTTCAAAGGCGCCAGCTTCATGGGGATCTTGGTCTGCGGTGGAACTGACTTGCTAGAGATGCTATCCTTGGGTAAGGTCGCTTCTTCATGAGATTCAAGGTCCTTGGCTGTCGTCTTAGAGTCTTCGTCTGCGAAAAAGGCTTTCTTACGAACAATCTACCATTCTTTGTCGGTTCCTTAAAGCCAAAGGGAAAAGTGGATGGTCGCTCGTGCGCGAAGGGGGATTCCACGTGTCAATGGCGACAGGTGTTTTGATTCTCAATGCCACGTCGATATAACTATCTATGACACTAACTATCTATGAGACACTCGTCAACCAGACCGTGAAAAGTTCTAGGAATGCGATTGATTTGATGTGACACTGAATATCAGACTTGTAATCAACAAGTATCATGCAATTTATGGAAATATTCTTTGATAACACAGAGTATAGAATCTTTACAACCATGTGTGCAATCTTAATAGAATAATCTATAGGATAATATTCACTTATAGAATTTGAGATGATTAAATAACTACTTATAAAATGTTCAATACTAGAATAACCACTCATAAAATTTTTAATAGAATAACATTGATATTCTCTGATTGAGGGAAATCCAAAAGTCTCTCATAATGTTAATGACACAACGCGTACAATATTTTCAGTAAGAAATCTCGAACTTGCAGAATATCCGACGGAAGATAATTAGACGCTTTCGTAGTAATTATATACACGTCGATAAATTAATGCCTCGCAGAAGACAAAGATTGATTCGTTTCGAAGAATCATAAAATACTCTCAACTAGAGAAAATATCAATTTTAATAATGAGAATTTGTTTTAAATTTGAATTTCGTTGAAAATGGGAAGTTTTCCGCTACGAAGCCTTTTTTCAAATTCACGAGTCAGTTTCTTCCTTTGTTTTATTCTTCATTATAAGTTTAGTGAAATACGAAGAATTTCAAGGAGTTGATAATATTAAATTGTCAAGAACATTGAAGTGAGTTCTTAATTGAATGAAAGTACTAGTAATTTAAAATTCATTCAAAGAGAATGTAAAAGTAGGGAAGAAGTAATTAGCAGATGGTGATTAGTTTTAAAAAAAATAAGAAAGGAAATTAAGCAATCGTACCGACGCTCATCTGTCGGTTACCGGCCCTCGCTTGAGCCACGAGTTCCTTGTAAACCGCGTCCAAGGGATGTTCCCAGGTGGTGGTCCCCGTGGACGCTTGGTAGTAGTAATAGGCATCGGAAGCTTCATGATAACAAGGTGACCAACCCTTTGGTAGCGGGGCCATGAGCCCCTCTCGAGCCAAATCCAAGAGGTGTGCTTCTGCATCCGGGTCGATTCCCAGACGCTTTGCGTAATCAATTACTTCTGCAACACCAAAATGTTATTATTATAAATTAGTACTTGATTATTCAATTAAATAGGCTAATTAATTTACATGTTATAAAATAAAATAAATTAGTTGAGTTTGAGGCAATCAAAAGACCTGGGCTCGAATCTCAGCGCAGTCGAAAGCGTCTTTTTTTCCACAGAAAGATTTCAAATTCTTAAAAAATAAAATATTTGTAACTTCTATTGTAATGAATGAAAAGCCTGTATTTAAAAATAATTATAAAATTTCACTTTCTGTTATTATTATATTGTTTCTGTAATATAATTTTATTTCAGTCAAGCTTTTAATTTTAAATAGAGTGCAGATTATAATTATTCGACTACTTGTTTTTTTATTACGTATATAAGTGCTTCTAATTACCATAACATTAACAAATATTTCAATATCAAGGGTTATTTAAAATATTAAGAAACCTTGAAATGTTTACGATGTTTACTATACGCCCTTGCAGAATTGACATAATGGCTTTATCTAGAGCTTCTTTTTCAACAGAATTAAAACAACTTATGCAACTAAAGAAAACTGAATGGTCTCGCACTACGAAAAATCGGGAATCTATATTGGTAAATTGCAAAGAAAGACACAGGATTCAATTAAACTATTTTTAGATCTTCGCATACATTATATTTATTTATATCTTATGAACCTATTACGAGTTCAATGTCATAATGCTTTAAAATGTAGTTTTTGATATATTTTTACTGGTCGAAAAATAGTGAAATCTATCCCTGATCAAATCAAACATAATTTTGAGCACTTAATGAACTTTTAAGTATTTTTTCAGATATATAGCTTTGTTGTACATGGAAGTTGTAAGCACAGTCGATAAGTAACCGTTATCTAATCTTGATTATCGTGTGTACTGTAAAGATTAGAACAAATTTCTTGAACTAATTTAATGGTACATACTTTTTCAAATGTTTTTCTCGACCTATATTAAATTGAATTAAACTATGTATTATATTATAAAAACAGTAAATTTCCATCGAGATATTAAGAAAACTTATTAACTAAATGAAAATTTTTAGAGTGAATAATTTTTAAAAATTACCTTGTTAAATTCGCAGGTGGGAGAATAGAATTTTAATGTTTTTATAACTCTGCTTATTATTTTTGGTCAGACCACAAAAGTCTGACGGTATTAATACTCAAGATCACGGGACCAACTGCTAACGTTTTTTATGTCGATAGTAATGTAGATTTAGAGAAAACTAACTACGAAAATATATTCAAGACAGGGGCGTGACTGCAATTCACAATTTCGTAGTACATTTTTATTCTATCTATGACTAGGTCAATATTATCATTATCAGACCTATTCTACATTTGATAAACATTCCAACTTTATTTACAATTTAAATTGAAAGAAATCACTGCTTTTTTATATTTTCTAGCTGTTTTCAAATGGTTTTATATGATTAAAATTGAAATAAATATTTTAAAGTTTTTATATATAAAATGGTACGTTGTTGGAAAAATTGGCTTTGGGGTCCAAAAATGATTCAGTCGATTTAATCAGACGTTTCGGCTCAGATCGGAGCCCTTATCAGTGATATTTATTAAAATTTAGAAAATACAATTTCTTAATAATAACAGGGTGACCGTTTTCATCGACAAAAATAATTCCCGGTCATCGAAAATTTTTTCCCGGCCATTAAAAAAATAGTTTCTAATGAATAACAGTTAATGCAATAAGTTTTTAGAATTTTAAAATATTTTTTATTCAATATTCTGAAATGAAATTTCTCCTGGTATACCGAAATCACAAAATCATACGAAATGGAGAATTGTTAAAGTAATCGTTGAAATAAGGCGGGAATTTCGAAATGCATGTAATAATATATGAGTAAATCACTTTATGTAAAACATTTAAAACAAATTAAAATCGTTTTTTATTAAAAATTTTTAAAAATTTTTAAAAATTCCCGGTCATTTCCTAGTCTAGCGGCCACCCTGAATAAACACAATTCAAAGTTCTTTTAAATTTTTCAAGCAGGAGAAGGGGATCTGTTAGATCACGTGGCCAATGAAAAATATTATCTTTTCATGTACTTTATTTTTAAAATAATAAATGTTTTGTTGAAAGTTTAAGGCATGATAGAGAATATGAGAACGGAAATAGGTGGTTCGTTGATTAAATGGTGTAATTAAACAAATTAATTACTCTTATACCGACTAGCCGAGTTAATTTAATTAGTTTTCTAATTATTCAAACTCAAAAAGGCTAACTAATTCCGTCTTTATGTAGCCTCATGTTTGAAGTATTTTAAAGGAAAAATATAATAATTTTACACAAATTCTGTAAAATACTTCTCAATGATCACGTTAATAAATACCTGATTAATTTTATTTCGAACAGATCAGAAAAAACTGTCCTTTGGTAGAAACTACCCTCGTCTATACATCACAAAGGAAACAAATTTAGAGAGATCGATATACCACGTGTATAAATTCGAAGGTTTTACCCAATTCTTTTGTAGAGCTACCTACTCTTACCAAAGATTTTATTACCCAGCATCTGAAGGGAAATAATGAGACCTGACTTCCCTTGTGACTGCCCCAAAAATGAGATCGATTCCACAAAAATGAAAATTATTTTCTGTTGGATGTCGTCAAAGAGTTTTTAGCATATTTAAATTAAAAATAAAATCCTGAAAAATGTTATACTTCATATTTAAAATAATTTGTGATTTCAATAATTGATAATTACCGTTCAAGTTTTTGAACTTAAAGAATAATTTTGTCCAAATTGATCAATTTGAGTTGGAAAGATAGGGCATATTTGTAGATCCATTAAAGAGAGACAGACTGGTACATAAAGAAAGTAAACAAAAAACATCGATTTCTCAAAGCGCCCTAATGCTCATATCTTCATTGGCCTTTGGAACGCATATTCAGCAAACTATTCCTTTAAAAACAAAGACTGGCTTGCGCTAGTTCTTATTGAGAACTCAAGTATTTTTCTTAAATAAAAACAAACGACTTTTCATTTTAAAAACTTCGCCCCTGGCTCTCGTCTTGGCTTTAGGTCATGACACGAAAAAAGTCCTGCAGATGGACGTTTTTCTTCTTCCTTTCGCGTATCTGCGAAATAATTCAGTATACTTTACAAGATGGCGATTGAGGCATGTAAAACGTAGATTAAAAATTCCATCAAGGCAACTTGACAGGTGGGTTGGTACCTGGGGGTGAGCCGGGACACCAGCTGTCCCTGACGGAAAAAGTTTGTACCAATTGCCATGGCAATCGAAGTCCGTTAGGCGAAACCCTTACGCTCTAGTGAACACAACATTAAAAAATCAATGACCTATCTGCATTTTTGAAAGAAATTGTACATTTTATTGAAAACTTATAACTTGAAAGTTTTTGGAAAAAAGGCTCTCTAGGTTGGCAAAGACGACAAAATTTTAGCCGCAGTGCGGTCTCTATTGATTTTCCCTGGCTGTGTATAACACTCTACGTTCGTTTGGCGTGGGAAGAGCGCAGAACTCGCAGCAAAGATGATGTAAATAAACAAGACACCTCATCCACGCATAATTTGGCTGTGTTTAATGACCGATTACCTCATTTTCTTCACTAGATATCTTTGCCAATTGGATCATTGCGCTAATTACTATAAATTCCGATACGAAAGAGAGATATAGAAATATACATATTTGCAGTGTATTCAATATTCACATAATTGCTACAATGTAACGATTTATCCGCTGAATTAAAAAATAAGTGATAAATCAATCAATTCTGCTATTGTAAAAAACTTCGAACGCTCAGACTTTTATGTTACTCAAGATTGGAATTAATTAATAAAGAATAAGTACAATCTAACATTTTATGCAATACATTCAAAGATTGATAAATACTTTTAGAATAATGTTTCTGAAAAGAGTATTTTTTTATTTTTACTAAATTATTAAAAACATAATGCGTTATTGTCAGCAATAAAGAAATAAAATTTAGTTGGCCGCTTTGTAAAGCTTCCTGCTTAATTCGTTTGTAAATATAACTTTCTTTTTATGATAACGACTGTTTTGTAATCCAAGCCAAAAGTTGTATTGCGAAAGAGAGCTGAATAATAAAAGCTCAGCTCTAAAAATGTCAATGTCTAATCATAGTTAGTATTCTCGAGAGTAAAGTATTAAACTAAAGTCGATCTTTAAAATAAAAAAAAATTATTATTACGACGAAATTCTAACTTTTCAAATGTAATATTATAATCTAGTGTTTTTCAAACTGTGAAACATTCTTGAAATCCAATTGAAAATTTCAAATTGTATAAAAAGATATATTACGATAAAAATAAGTACCGATTTCTGAGTCAATAACCGATATAACTGACTTCCGCATTAAAAAATAGGTCGGCGTCTTATGAACGCCATTCTTCATTGAGAAATTTGTAGTTTTCACTACTTAAACGCTTATATTCTTGAATATAATTAAATAAAAGAAATAAAATGATGAATTAAAGTCGACGGGCTTATCAGTTATTTGTCGATCTGAATAAAAAAGCCTATAATTAGCGATTTGCTCATTAGCCATTGGTATAAAGCAAGTGCAAAATCTTCTAAACGTAAATTATAATAGTAACGAACATAGTCATTTAGAAGGGAGATAAGAATGATACGAATTTAAAAACTATGATATGTATTAACAAGTGACGAAAACAAAATCGCTTTTTACAAATATTATGTTAATTAACGCAAATCGCGATAATTCGCTACTATATGATCTCGGGGTTCGAACTTGTGACCACATCAGACCCAGCTTATACTCAAGGACGTGACCTTTTCATCACCATTTTATGGTACCGTGCCTAACTCTAATTAATTATACGACAAAAGAATCCACGTCCTGAGGAAATTCTGATACACATTTTCTATAAATGTTTGAATAATCATAACGTGGAACATATTTTTAAACAGACATGAGCTTTTAAATGGTAAATATATTGGAAAGGATAAAAGGAATATGAGCGGGAATTTGAAGAGATTCAAACAGCGTGAAAATTAATTTCCTAAACTTTTTCAATTTATCTAATTAATTTAAATTACTTAAAGTAAATTTAAATACACTTAATAAATATTGCTAAGCCTGTATGTCAGACAAAAAATTGGGAGATGGTGTATTTAACAGAATGAGATTAGATTTTTATTGATGTGCCAAAAAAATATACAATCAAGATATAATATTTGAAAAATTAATTACAATTTGTGTCAATTTATTTACATAAGTAAAGTTATAATGGAATAAAAATGGAATGTTAAATTACGCACCTTCTTTTGACGTATGCGAGGTCTCATCGAAGACCTCCCTGCACACAATAGTGGCAGCGCTATCCTGGGAAATGCTCATTTTATCGACTCGCCCGAAAGTTTATTTAGTGTGGAAAACATTTACATCTTGTATTTTAAGTGACCGGTTGACTCGCGGTGATTTCGCGATAAATGTATGAGAATTTGACGGGAGCCTGTCATGTTGACGTTTGCGCGAACCCGAACCGAGCGACGGTCAATGTTGAATTCACGTTAAATGTAAGGGTAGAAGGAAAGTCGAGCGATCGCAGCGACACTACGTTTCAAATAAAAATGAGGTGAAATAAGAACGGAAATTCTGAGGGGATAAATCATTTCCCATTTATTCACAGCTCAAGTTACCTTCCGTTGATAAGTTTCTGTTTTATCGACTATTTTACAAAAAAACTGATTAGTTTAGTTAATTAGAGATTTTTTATTTTAATATTCACATTTGTTAACAAAATTTTGGCTATAATTATTTAAATGGATATAGTTTTATAAAACGATTTCTATATGGTTGACATATGGTAATTAAACAGAAATGTAATAGAATATCTGGTCCGACAGAGTCGTCAAGCTTCGGGTGATGTTTCACGTCTTAGCGTGTCGTTGCGTGATAAATAAGTAATTGCATGTGTACACTAATAGTATATTATTCAACTAGGGGAAAATAGTATATTGTGCAACTAGGGAAAAAAATTTATTTTGCGAGCGTGAAGTTTGATGCCCGAGCAAAGCGAGGGTAACAACCACACGAGTAAAATAAATGTTTTTCCCGTGTTGGATACGATTTTTTTTCTACTAGGGGGTCAAAAAATGGATTTATTTGCCCCGCACAGGACAATAAAATCCACTTTATGACTCGCTAGTAGAAGAAGAAATTTATTTTCCAAGTGTGAAGTTTGATGTCCGAGCAAAGGCGAGGGCAGCAATCACACAAGTAAAATAAATGTTTTTCCCATCTTGTATACGATTTTTTTCTATCTGGAGGAAATAAAATGCACTTTATGACCCGCTAGTAGAGAGAATACGTTTTTGTAAATGAGCTGCTGAATCAAGTAAGGGCACATAAAATTATTTGACTATTTTTGGACGGCTCGTGAGAGTTTGCTAGTTTTTAGAATTTTAGTCTCCACAAACTACATTCTTACAGAAAATTCATAAGTGCAACTTTTTTCACCTATAAAAATAATTTATATTTGATTTTATTCCCTAGCGAAAATTTCGGAATGGAATTCAATCCGAGCGAGTATGAGTAATTTTAAAATCTTTTTTCGAATCATTTCGAACCAATCCGAAAAACGTTTTGGAACTTGTTCGATGCAAATGGGTTAAAAATCAATCCGACTCAATACGGTCTATTCCAGTTTAATGCGAGGCACCAATCCGAACTAATCCAAAATAAGACTGATCTAATCCGAACAATTGCAACCCCGAATTAATTCGGAGTTGAAATCCGGTTTGGATCAATCCGAGCTCGGATTCATTTAAATTTAAAACTTGGTTCAGACTCATTCGGATTGATTCGAAGTTAAAATTCGGTTTGGATCAATCCGAGCTCGGATTCATTTAAATTAAAAACTTGGTTCACATTCATTCGGATTAATGCCTCGGATTGAACCAAAATGAATCTCATTGATTTTTACCCGATTTGCGCATCGAAGGAGATTCAAAATAGATTTGGAATGTTATAAATAATTCTATATACCCTTATGTGATTCAGCAGTTCAAATTATTTTGTTTTTCTGTGACTTTACATATTTATTTAAGACCTCGATGGCAGTTATAGTAAATTTACCAAATAGAAAAAAGTTAATAATCATCTTCGTATTTTTATTAATCGCTAAAAAATAAGTAAAAATATACCGAATAAAAACATAAAATTGAGTCACTGATTCAAATAAATAAAAAAACTATACTAATTTGTATGAGAGAGAAAACAAAATGGAGTAAAGTACAGTGTAAAAAGGCAGTTTGCGTGGATGCCCAATCTAGAATATTATGAAGATTTTGAGATTTTTGTTTCCATGACATCAGATTCATATTTTGGGCGATTTTAATTATTTTATGCAAATTTTTCTCAATGCTGTGTGAAAGTTTATCACCGATAATAATATTTTATCTCTAAATCTAAACCAATTAGAATTTTCAATAATTTCAGTCAATGTTTGATGTTTTGCTTTTAAATCAGTCAAAAGTGATTGATTTTCAGTTAAAAATGATTGCTTACCAGTCAGAAATTACTGATTGTAGAGCAAAAAGTCAGTCAATGATTGAAATAATTAAGAATATTGATTGAGATTTATAGACTAAATTTTTGTTTCTATTATGCCTATCTGAAAAAAATGTTTTAAGTGGGATTTTTAAATTAAAAAAGAAGAATTACTTGAGCTGTTAACTAATACTAATAATCCTGACACTAGACGATGCTTTTAAGAGATAAAATAAGGTCCTTTCAGTGCTGCCACTCACAAATACACAAACTATTGTATAAATTATAAATTACTTTTAAGTACGTCAATCTATGACGATACTAAAATTTTTGTTGCATTTTAGCCACATTTAAGATTTGTACATAAATAAAAATTTTTTAATACAAAATGAGAAGTATATTGACCCTTAATAAACATTAATATTTTTATGGACCTTAAAACCTATAATCAACTTTTATATTTACTAGTTTTTATACAGAAAAGAGAAAAAAAATTAAATGACAATGTGTTATATGCTTAAACAGATTAGAGATATTACTCATAACTGATGCATGATTATAATAATTACAATACTTACATTATAAATAAAATTTTTAATGCCAGAGGGAGGGGTTCGAACCCAATCCTATCTACTTAGTCTTACGCACCGCAATCGTTTACACTAAACTCTCGCCTAATACGCAATTGAAATTCTAAAGAAAAAATCATCGTTGAGATAGATGTCGTTCCAAAATTCATGTCTCTGGCAAAAACCAATTATGAAAAATAATACTTTTAATAATGTTTTTTGTAACAGAGTTTTTTCTGAATATCGATCATATCAATTTTAAAAATAATTGGATTTTCATTAACGAAGACTTATTTTTTCGGGGAAAATATTCTCTACAACTATATTGTATCCTATTTTGAAAATAATGAATAAAATCTTCAAATATAGTTATTGTTAAATGTTTCTTTTTAAAAAATTCTTTTAAGGAGTGAAAACCTAAAACCCACCGAAAACTTTACTTTTAAAATTGGAGTTTTAGAGAATATTTCCCGCGAAAAAATAACCCATGATTTATGAAAATGGAATAATTTTTAAAAAATTGTTACGAATCGATAGCAAGGAAAAGTTCTATTAGAAAAAATATTATTAAAGGTTTTTTTTGTAAGTTATAATTTTTTTTATAAAAAATGATATTTTTTCTTACTTATACGGTAAAAAATATTTATCTAAATTTACCAAATTATTAGATATTTGGTCCAATATATAATATAATCCAAATTATTTGGAAACGCATGATAAAATTCTAAAGCGATGTACTTTTTTTTTAATAATTCACATTTATTAGGATTTCTATTATAAAATACGCTAAATAACCGATAAACTTTCCCATCCAGATGATTAAATAAATCGAATTATTAGAAAATTTTACCATTTAAATGGGGATTTTTATCATTAATTTAGCGTATTCTATAATAGAAATCCTAATAAATGTGAATTGACATCATCATCCGAGACCAAATATCATAATATTTCATATTTTACGTAATACTATATATAATACTCTAACTATTCAATATAATAAACTAATTTCCAACTAATTCTCTAATGAACAGAAGGGAGTATGACGCAAATTGGAAATGATTACTGAACGGCTGTAATCATTGCCAAGTAACATTACACTGTAAAAAATTTTTCCGAAAATTGTTGGACAGCTTAAAATACAAATGGGTTGTAAATATTTCCAAAGATATAGTCGGAAATATTTCCGAAATAAAAGTGGAAATAGTTCCTACTGTTTGGTCGGAGAAATATCCAGTTTATTAGGAAAAATTTATATATTTCATAATTAAAGTGGAAAAAGATCCAAAAAGTGAACCAATTTCCGTTTTTGTAGAATAATTTCCGCTTTTCATAGAACAAATTTCCTACAACTTAGGAGATTTGTGAAATGTTCTCACCTTTTTGATATATTTCCTAAAAGTTCGGAAATAAGTTCGAAAATTCGGTCAATTTTCTTCAAATCTATGAAATGTTTCCACTTTCTGTAGGAAAATCTATGCTTCCTAAGGATTTAGGAAAAATTTCCTAATACATAGTAGGAAAATTTACCGATATTTTTTACAGTGTACACTCTCTTCTGTTTATAAGAAAATCAGTTGGAAAAAAGCAAACAGTGATTAATTCCAATTTCCTTATCTCCAGTTTTCTCCGTGAAGTTGATATATTTTCTAAGTGAATGATAAAATTGTTAATTTCAATTGTGATTATTATCTTTAGCACATGAAATATTCTCAAATGATTATGGAATAGTTATTAATTTGAGACATTATTAAAATGTTTACGATACATTGGTAAATTAGTGTTATCTTTCACAAAAGAATACTTATGTGTGAGGAATTTACAGAATCTTTAAAAAACGCCGAATTTCATTTTTCTCCGTGTGTTCAGTCATCTTATTTCTTAAATTATAATGTTCCTTACGCTAAGAAAATCTTCGGCATAATAAAAAAAAGGTTATATCAACCAAAATTTTGATAAATCTGTATGTTTGTGAATCTGAACTCTCTAAACCTGAATCAGTGAACGGCCACTGATTCTCAGTGACTATTCACTGATGGCAGCAGCTATAAGTCTTTCACTGAGAATCAGTGAAATTCGACTGATGAATCAGTGAAATTCGACTGATGAATCAGTGAAATAGATTGAACTCACTTATTGAATCAGTGAAAGCTTCAGGCGGGAGTAATAAAACCAGCAATATATTTTAACGATCGATGAATTCGTTTATTTTAGGCTAAACAACACTAAAACGAAATTACGTAATTATTATTATTTTTAAGGGACGATAAATCAGTAAAGTGTAGATGAAAGTTTTGAATTCGCGAATTCAAAAGTTATGTTCACGTGACGCGTTCACTGATTCCTCAGTGAAATCAAAGCAGGGCACTGATTCATCAGTTGATATATTTTCACTGATATAATCAATGACTATTTCACTGATTCAGGTTTAGAGAGTATGCAAAAAGAGAATGTCATTGCTTTTCTGAATTGACAAATGTACTCCAGAATAATGAAATAATAAAGAGTGCACTATATTTTTGCAACTTTTACCAATTGCATTGCAAACTTTACTATTTGCATTATGCAAGTTCCACCATTTCCATTACAATATTTACCATTTTATTTCTTTTATTAATAGATAATAAGTAGGTTACCTAATGCCAATGGTAAAACCTGCAATGCAAATAAATGCAATAATAATAATAAATGCAATGCAAATATGATCCTTTAAGTAGTTCTGTCTTTACTTTATACAAATATTGTTTTTGCGCGAGAAATATAAAAAACTATTCGAATTGTAACCGATATGCAAAGAAACACGCGAAAAAAATTAGTTTTAATTTGATTTGATTGTATGTTTAGTTAAAATATATCGTATTGAATCACATATACATGGACAATCGCATAATAAACAAATTCTTTGCTTGACCCAACTGACATTTGATTGGATTAACCAAATATCTTCTGAGTGCATGGCAGCTAATTTTTCCGTAAAATATGGTCAAAGCTTTTAACATTTTTAAAAAGCAATTTTTGTAACATTGTCTCTTCAGTGGACAGTTTTTCCTTCTGCACTCTGAAAAATATTTGGTTGATGTAACAAATATTTGGTAGAATCAATCAAATGAATGTATTTATAATCAGTAAACCAAACTATTGTTTAATTCAACTAAATCATTAATGGATTGAAGCAAACTTTTTGTTTTGATAAAATTGTTCCATAAATTAAATTATTTGGTAGATTTAACTAAAAAATTTCTTCAAATCAACTAACATTCTATTGAGTCAACCAAAATTTCACTAAATCAAATTTTTTTTCTCAGTGTGAAAGCTAAGTTAAGTTCTCAAGTAGAACAGCACAAAATTGGGAAAAACGTGTTGCTGTCGACAAAATGGATCATCAATCGATTTCCTCGAAATCTTTCTTGCTTGAATTTATAAATAATAACAATTACTTATACACGGAGAATAATATTTGTTAGAAATAATCAAACTATTTGGAAACGCATGATAAATTCCGAAGCTACGTTCTTTATTCTTATAATTCAATTTATTTGATCATCTAGATGGGAATTTTTATCGGTAATTTAGCATATTCTATAATAGAAATCGTAATAAATGTCGAATTATTAGAAAAAGTACTTAGCTTTAGAATTTATAATGCGTTTCCAAATAGTTTGGTAATTTTAGAGAAATATTTTTCCCCGTGTATGATCTTATTTTTAGTAAAATTGAATACAGACAATTATTCGCGGTGTTTAACTAATGTTTTGGTTAGAACGATAACGATCAACGCTGCGACATAATGATTGGTATACATATATGCATAATAAAATTCGGCCTGAATGGAAAGGAAATATAGCGGAACGCTTCGTTATAATATGAGAGTTCGACATAACGACATCATATATTCCAAGTAAAGTGAGAAAATTGATCGATAATGATATTCGGAATTCTTCCTAAAAAAATGTCCTCATTAATCATTTATTTTCGATGAATTGTACAACGCGTTACAAAACAATTTAATGAATATAAAAAAAAACATTAAACCTTAAATATCTATGTTTTACATAATTTTTCATAACATGAAATCATAGCTTATAGCATCGTATATTTGTACACCAAAAATTTGGTTTTAGGTTAAAACAATAGATTCTCGGTTGTTCTATCGTAGAAATTTACTCACTAAAATAAACAAGTTATTTAAACATTATTCTGCTCTTTTTTTCTATGCTAATAATATATTACAGAAATTAGAAAGGATCTTGTGAGTATTTATGAATATTATTTATAAATAAAAAACTGTTATAATGTAATTATTGTATTTTAAAGAAAACTTTTGCAACTTTTTCATCCCTTAAATAAACTAAATATTATTTTTTTCTAATAATTAGGTTGGTTGAGTTTTGAAATTTTTGTCACCGTCTACTTTTTAGGAAACAATTTAAAGCGCCTCTTTTCCCACAGAAAGATTTCAAATTATTAAAAATTATTTTTTCTATCGTAAAAAAAATTTATGAAAGTTTTTGTTTAAAATACGAATAGAACACTGATTAACATTTTAAAAAATCAGGTATAATTTCCTTCACCGCATGCATAATAGAATACTATTCGATTGTGTGAACATGAACGATTACCTCCATACTTTTTATTCTACTCCAAAACGCCCTTTAGTGATGATGGAGGCATTCAATGGATAAAATCCGTTACGTGACGACTACAGTGACAAAGATGAAAAACATTATCACAGTGTGGGATATTTCTATTGGTAGTTAAGCTCTTGGCATTCACGCTAGTAGATCCCCTAATCTACTATAACAACGTAACCTTGTTAAATAAATGTCACGAGACAACCAGAGGGGTTGGCAACGGTCAAACCCTGTCTACAAGCGCCAACCCCTAAAACAGGGCTAATGTTGACAAGAAATCAAAATGGTGGCTGAAAACTATCAGAATAGAGCTAAAAAAGGTCTCAGACTTTATAAACTTTCATGAAACTTTTAACTTTTAGAGGCGAATTTTAGATTGGCTAATAAAACACTTTTTATGTCGAAATTTTATACCTAATATCGCTTTATATTTAATTTTAAAAGTTCAATAACTTATGTGTATCATGCCCAAATTTATTCAAATTATTGTAAAGTTAAATTTTTGGAAGTTGAAGGTTGAATTTAAATTCAAATCAGAATGGCTTTAAAATATATTTTAGGAGAAAAGAATGTATCATCAAATTGTAAACTTATTCAGACAATTTAAAAAATTTGTAAGTCACAAAATTGACGGAAATTTATATTAAATTTAAGATACTGTTTAGTTTAGTTTATTTACGGTTTACACCTTTTGTACATTGAATTTTATAGTGTTAATATGTATCAGGATTGGAGATTATATTTTATATTATTTATTTGATATTTTATAAAGCTTTATAGTTGCCAGGAACGTAGAACTTTTTCTGATGCAAGTTTCAGAATATCCAGGACAAGTATCGGAATATTCAGTAACTTGTAATTATGAATTAAAGAATAGTATTTTAAATTTACTAAGAAGTAACTAAAATTTTTCAAATTTGTCCTATTTTTACAAAATTGTAACTTTATTTTAAAGTTATTAAAAAAATTATATCTTGAAATTATCCGATTTTAAGACTTGAATCATAATTTTGTTTACAGTGAACTGGATCGTTTTCGCTTAAAACTAATTCAAGAACAAAAATATAAATATTTTCTATGATGATATCGAAAAAATATACTGAAATTTCGGACATTTTTCTTAATATTATGAAACTCAAATGGGATTTCATAAAATGTATCTTAAAACTACCAAAAGTGTAACAGAATGTTTATAAACTTCATCAGAAATTTCGGAGACTGTAACAAAATTGTCAGTTAGATGTAACTGCATAGAACTTCAGTTACCTAAAACGTAAAATTTTTCCTATTCCAAGTTTACGAATTTCCAGATACAAGTATCGGAATATTCAATACTTTCTAACTAAAAATTAAGATATTGTTTCTTAAATTTATTAAAAAGTAACTGAATTTTCTGAAATCCTATCTTAATTTTACGAAACTGTAACTGAATAACACTTCAGTCACATGTTTTTGAAAATTAAGATAGAAATTTCTAACAGTGATATGAATTCTCTACTCTCTAAATCTGAATCAGTCAAATTTTTACTGATTGAATCAGTGATTTGCCTTTTCACTGATTCACCAGTTAAAAAATATATTTCACTGTTAAAATAGTTGATTATCACTGATTGAATCAGTGGAAAAAATATTTTCACTGTTAAATCAGTTAATTTTTACTGAAGCAATCAGTGGAATTTGACTGAATTACAGTAACCTTTTTTTAGCTATTTGAATCAGTCAAATTCCACTGATAATCAGTAGACTTTGACTGATTCATATTTAGAGAGTAAATATATAAAATAATCATTTGTTTTACAAAAAAATATATTATTTAGTGTCTCCAATTACACAGGTCTGCATCGTTTTGTTCTGGAATAGCTGAAGATCATTTCCGAAGTAATGTTTCGCGCAGAAACCGGAATCGGGGTCAGCATTTCTCCATCACGTCAGGTTTTTGAGCAATCCTAACCTAAAAGTGCAAAAAACACGGTTTTTCGCTTTATTTGAGCACCCATAACTTCGCGAATTTTTATTATTTTTAAAATCTGAAAAAACCACCAAAAAGAGCCACTTTTCATCTTTCCATTTCACTAATTATATGTATGACTTGAACTTTCATAACCAGATATATCGCCAATTGAAAAAAAAAATTGCAGGTTTACACGGAAAAAAATAGTTGAAGTAATTTTACTCAATTCTGTCGACTAAACTTGGGACATAAGGACATTTGAACATCTATTAAATCCTAGTCGGGTAAAATCAATTTAATATATACCTAATTCACTCAAAGTGAATAACAATAAGCGTTACATAGGGAATAGTAAGGAGTTGAGTAAAACGTTATCGACGACAGGGCACCAACATGCGTCAGTGGGTTAACATGAAATGTATAAGTATATCACCGACGCTTGAGGTGCTTCAAACCGTAGTTGGGTAAAATGAGCATCGGACGTATTATTTGAACTGGCAATGGTGTGGTTCTCTCAAATAAAAAAAATTCTTACCTCGAGCCTGCCAATAGTCATCCGGTACATACATAAACAACTTACAAATACATTCACACCATTGAGACGTAGCCAATCACAATTCAAATTACAAATACACTTAAACATATAATCTTACATATATAAACCTAATAACTACGCTTATATATAGTACGATACACGCTTTCGTCGAATCACGTACACGCTCGCTTACAAAGCTGAGATATAAAATTTGGAACTTTCTTATATAGTGACTGCATGAGTTATTCAGAGATTGTGAGAGTAAGTGCCGTCAATAAAATTTTTTAGCCTTACTCAAGTAAAAATAAATCAACTTTTTTCATAAATGATTGATAAAATATTTTTAAAAATTAATATAATTAATCACTTATTATAACTATGATTATTGATATATATATAATATAATTATTAAATTACATTTAGTATACATTTTTATTATAACGACGTATGAAGTTTAGTGAAACTAGAATTTCAAATGTACATTCAAAAATTGCATTATTATTAAGAAGTACCTTGTATAAAAACATTTAAAAAGAGGTTCTTTTATTTTCTGTGTTTTATATTTTCAAAATATGGATTTTACATTTGCGAATTCCAAATTATTATTCTGCCTGATTAATTTATGTGACATTTCATATTTTATGCAATACACTTATCGACTTTTTTTTGTTTAAATTTTCATAATATCAATTTAATTTTAAGAATTTAAGTTTTTGAAATTAAAAATTTTTTATATGTGCCCAAGGCGCAGATTACTTTCATTCGTTCCTGGGTGAATAGATGTAGCTGTTGGAATAAATCTTGCGATTCACGGTTTACTCAACTCTCGATTGAAGCGTAGAGTAGAATGAACGGAAAGCTCTACTATTTTTGTGATTTAATAAAAGATTGGTTTTTTATAGTTATACTACGAGTAATAATATATATATTTAAAAATTTTTAGTGCACGCTTTCATACTTCACCCTACACTTCTGAATTTTACTCAACTTTGATTCATTTTCGAACATTTAATATATCACAAATAAATACAGTGATACTAAATAACTTCTAACTTGTCCTTATGTCCCAAATTTGATCGGAAGTTGAGTAAAATTACTTCAACTATTTTTCTCCGTGTAGCAATGAGCGATATATGAAGGGACAAACTTATAGGACGTCGAATTTGTTTTTTTATACCTCTTTCAGTAGAAACAAGATTAAAAAACAAATTTGACGTCCTATAAGTTTGTCCCTTCATATGTCGCTCATTGCTAAACCTGCAATTTTTTTATTTCAATTGGCGATATCTCTGGTTATGAAAGTTCAAATCATACATATAATTAGTAAGATGGAAAGCTGACAAGTGGCTCTTTTTGGTGGTTTTTTCAGATTTAAAAAGAAATAATAAAAATTCGCGAAGTTATGGGTGCTCAAATGAAGCGAAAAACCGTGCTTTCCGCACTTTTAGGTTAGGATTACTAAAAACCTGACGTGCTGGAGCAATTCTAAGGCCGGATTTGGATTCTACGAGAAAAACTACTTTGGAAATGATTCCTATCTTTTCTAGAACAAATTCAACATTTTTTTTTGCAGACCTGTGTTATTAAACGTGTATTACCTTAATAAGCAACATATATATTTAAGATTATATTAATATGTTATACTTTTTTGATACGAATTTAATTTTGAATTCAGTAATTTTTTAAAAATAAGTATTGAAGGAAATGTAGATCTCATTTAGAGACATAATAGACTCACTACTTCTGATGGTACCGTTTTACAATTCTTAATTTATCTTCTAATATGATCGACAAAGTGACGGCGTCACTATGACATCGACGGCAAGTCTTTCTTTTTATAGAAGATGTTTATCCGGATACCAGTATAGATGCAAAACCTGATGAAGCAGATGTAAGGTTCTCACTAAAACGGCTAAAACGACTGAAACAAGATCTTAATCTACAACCCTTGTTTGGTTTACGGTCTGATCTGATCTCAACAAGGTGGTTAGATTGTGAAAGAAAATTTGTAAATTGGACACAACTTAATGTGTTATTTAATTAAGGGTTCAAGCTTCTTTCTAAAATTAGTCTATTTGTACACCTGTTTTCGAATAAAATTATTGTTTTGAAAATAATGTTACAAACCTGTTAAATATGATTTAATATAACTATACTTTATATAGTGACGTTTCAGTAATTTCACTGAAGTTGTTCATATCATTACTTATTACCTAAATTACATGTTTTTACAATTATTATAATAATTTTGTGATTTTAGTTGTAGAGTTTATATTAATATTCAAATTTAAAGAATTTGAAATCTTTCTGTGGAAAAAAAAGACGCTTTCGACTGCGCTGGGATTCGAGCCCAGGTCTTTCGATTGCCGGTCGACTGCTCTAACAGAAATTTCAGACTCAACTAATTAATTTATATTAATATTATTAAAATAAAACAATTCACTGTTAATTCGTTTAGACAGAGTAGAATTGTTAACTATTGTATTGCACTTCATATGCGACTTTTCTTTTGAATTATTTTTATTATTTTACCAAAATAACTGACGCTTAAAGAAATAACAATTGGTCCAATTTGATATTTTAAAATCTTTAAATAAAATAAAATAATATATTTCAAAAAGTCTTAGTAGAACATATCATTTTATAATTTATAATCAATGAATTTATGAATTTTCTGATAGTTATAATGTGAACTGACTTTGGCTTATATAATAACTGAAAGTGAAATAATAATTCCTTACACAGCCACTTGCTCTTTTATCACAGTAATTTGAAAAAATGTTTGCTAAAATTTTTCACAAAACCAAAAGTTCAACACGTTTCAACATTTTAAAAGTTCCCTCGCATGAAAATATATAAACTTCACTTTGCTGTATTTAGTTTTCTTTCTTTTACTAAATTATTATAAATTTCTTATAAGAAAAGACTGTTAAAAAATTTTATAATTAAAAATAGTTTTTCGATATCGTTGCGCCGTCTAATGTCTGGTGGGTTGCATTAGATCATTAGGAGAGTAACTAGAAACGAGAAACGAGAAATGAAAAATGAAAAAGGAACTTGAATCCAACCTCAAAATGAGCAAAGAAGTGTGGTATTATGATGCAAAAGAAAAGCAAAGTTGGAAAGAAAAGGATGAAAAAGAAAAAATGAAGAAAGAAAGAGAGAAAAAAGGAATTCAGAAAGCAACAATCCAAAAGGAAAGGGGAAATAATTACAAGTTCCGTGAGCGGAGAGCTTCGAGCGTTTTACTTCCATGTGTTAGAAAATGAGAGGATAGGGGTGGATAGAGTGAGAAATGTAGAGCCACGTGTGTGAAAGTGTGAGAGAAAGAAAAGACATTCAGAATGCACTGGACGTACGAAACTTGGCAAGAAAAAAAGGGTGAGATCCAATTAAAAATATTACACATTACCCACCACATCGCTAAAATATATTTACTGTTCTAAAGTGAGAGACAAAGGAAATTCACTCTTTGCCCTTCTCACTTTTATCAAATTTATATATATGAAATACATCTATGCATATATGTATAGATATATGATAGAGTATAAGTTTCCTTTATTTTAATTGATATGAATGCACTTACCTGAGAAATTGTATTTTAATCCATCACACATGGAAAATAAGAGGAAAAATCAATGACTATAACGTCGTTAATAAAACTATATTGAATTACATGTTAAAAGGGTAAACCGCTCTGAGAAATTTAAGTACATATTATATATAACGTACTTTAATTTATTAAAATATTTATTAATAGTACAAAATAATGATTTATTGCTTTTAAATCTGAATTAGTGAAAAGTGAGTTAGTGGTAATTTCTACTAGTTATTAGACATTTTTAACCAATTACTTTTCAAGAAGTTCATAACTACTGATGGAATTAGTATAAAAAGACTAATGAGTAGTAGAAATTTCCACTGAGGTGAATTAGTCGCTAATTTTTCATCTGTTCATATTCAGAGAGTATTTGATTTAGAGTAAATGAGATTTTCAAGCAATTTTACATGTAATTTAATTTTATAATAACAAGATTTCAAAAAGATATAGCAAAAGTTACAAGAATTTCATGTAGTATAACTACTTTGTACAAATAATTATTCCTATAATTAAAAAACAAATTAAAATACCTTATATATGTACATTTTCATTTTATATTTTATCAAATTCAAGTATGTTAAATTTAATTGTATTGGGGCATAATGCCGTGAATGAAATCAATATCTACGGGTTATTTTATACATTCCATTCTTACACGTCTAAAAAATTGTAACATTTGAAAACTTTCTGCATTTTTAACAAAACATGTTGTCTGATTTAGTAATATATATTATTTTTAAAAAGCGGAAGTAACGTTACTACACACATTACAACAATTGCACGCTTCAGAGTCGAACAGGATTTTTCATACACAGAGAAACTTTTTATATCAATTTTTACTATAGTATTTTTCAATTTTGGGGAAAAACGTATCACTTTGAGAATTTTTGTCAGTAAAAATACTAAACTTTACAATAATGATATGAAACTTCAATATAGTTCATAGCAAATTTTACTTTAGTTTATACTAAAGTCTCATATCATTCTTCTAAAATTTAGTATTTTTACTGACAAAAATTCTCAAAGTGATACGTTTTTCCCTAAATTGAAAAATACTATAGTAAAAATTGATATAAAAAGTTTCTCCGTGTACAGAGTTAGGAAAAAATAATTGTCATCAACAATCCGAAGTACGATCCATACAAATTGATTTAATCTAACATTATGGAAACCAGTGTCCGCTATATTAATACATTCACCGAAAAATAAAATTAGTAAAAGTAGAAATTTCAACCGTAATTTCCAAAAACATGTGACTGGAGTGTTATTCAGTTACAGTTTCCTAAAATTATGATAGGATTTTAGAAAATTTAAAAAATATTATAAAATATTCTAATACTTATATCTGGAAATTCTGAAACTTGTATCAGGAATAATTTAACGTTTTGGGTAACTGAAGTTTTATGCAGTTATACATTTAACTGAAAATTTTATTACAGTTTCGTAATTTTATGATAAATTTAATAAAAATTCAGTTGAGTTTACAATTTTGTAAATTTCAGAACATTTCGAAAAGTGTGGTTTTGCATGGTTTACTTAACGATAGTAGATTACACTATATTCTTAGAAGATTCGCCAAAATGCAGAAAGTCAGACAGTCTTTCCATAATTTTTTCAACGTAGCCACAAAAGTCTCATTTTATGTTCAGCTTGACTATCCGCAAGGGTCAGACTCATTATATAGTCCAGGCGATATAGTCTAAAAAACAGCCTTTCGTGATGTTTGCTCGGAGCAGGCTGAAACTTTGAGTTTAGGCGTCAAAAAATAAATAGAACAACATATCTTTTCCCGTGGAGTCAAATCGATGCACGTCATTGTTTAAATTACGGTTATTTATAAATTTTTAACGAAATTTCACGTTTTTTGCATATATCTTTGATTCTTTTCAACATCAGAAAATAGTGTGATAACTTTTTTTTCCTCATAAAAAACCCTACAAAACTAAATGACGTCCATAAAAAAATATTAACGATAATATTTATGACTTTTAAATAAACAATCATTCAAAGGCTTTTTTATTCATATCGCGCCGTTCAACAACGTCCAAATACTTCTTATTACAGTAAAACCTCGTTTATCGCAACACCCGTTTATCGCAACTCCCGTTTATTGCAACTTGTCTCTCCCGTTTATCGCAATAAACTTTACCATTTTTTTCCCCCTCTTATTAGTAGAAGGAGTGGTCACATGATTCTTAAGGATAGGCGGGAATACCCCTCACTTTTAAATTTGTGATGCATATATTTATATGAATTTTCGTATATTAGGAAGATATCAAATTATTTGTAGCCATTAATTTATTAAAAGGATTTCATTACATTTTCTAAAGCGTCTTTGGAATCCGTACTTATTTTGAGAGGTTGAGTTTTTGAAATTCTTCATTTAGCAGTTCTTTCCAAACTATCGTTTATGTATATATTGCTACATATTTGTGTTTTATATGTAACAGAAAAATATATAAATTTTTCACATTTCAATGTATATTATTATGAAAAATTATAGCATGAATTGTGCCTAGTACAGCAATCACTTTACCAATTGCGAATCAATTGTTTTACAAAATGCGGGAATATTTCTATTGAAAAAAATTCAATCATGCATTCGAAAATTATGAGAGAAATATGTAAGCTTTAAAGTAATTAAAATGTATTGTTTGTACTAGTCGTTTACGTACCATCGTTCGGTTCCACGTTTTCACTCATTTATAATTGCACATATAATGACAATAAAAAAACGCATTCGAGGTTATTGGAACACGACTGTAAACAATGATAAACAGCGAAAGCGCGTGAAACTATTCGTTTAGGCGCATGTGCTGATAATAAGTTGTTCAAGCTGGTGGCGAAGAAGTGGGAACCCCTCCGTTTTTGCGATAAACGGGAGGCATTTGATTGAAAGGTGTTGCGATAAACGGGGTTTTACTGTATTGACAAATCATGTGTGCAAAACCTGGAATCGGGAAGTTTGTTAGTCTATGACTTATGGCATGGCTTTATAAACAAATTGATAAAAAATTAACCTGTGCGAACCTAAGCAGTAGATATCGTGATGCTGATTTTTTTATTGATAGATTTTACTATTTTATATTGAAAATCGTCATTTTTTCATGAAAAAATTCAATTTTGTAACTAAGGGAATTTTATTTATAAATTGCTTAGTTGCAAAATATATTTTTCCAAGTGTTCCTCTTAATTTTCATAACTTTTTGTTGCGTACATTGAAAGTGTATAAAAAGAGCTTTCATTTGAAAAAAAAGTTCTCCACACAGAAAAAAAAGTCTTGAATTTGTTACGTCTAACAGACGATTTTGGCTTAAATTTAGCCACCCCGCGTATAAACGCATAAGTTTTACAGTGCGAAAAAGATTATCCTCCCTTTGGTTTAGCCATAATTTGGTAAAAAAGTAAAGCCGCATAGAGATTACTTCCCAAGTGCGAAATTAGATACGGCCCAACACTGGCCCAGCATCGCCAAAAATTTGCCGAAGATCGGCTGCCAATATCGTGCCGTTGCTGGAATGATAACTCCGGTATGCACTTGGCGGCCAATGCTGGCCCAAACTCTGGCCGCCAGCACTTGTTTTCAGCACAGCAGCGGGCCAATGCTGTGCCGAACTCTGATTTTTTCACTTCCAAAATGGTTTGCCGTCGTAAACGTGACACATAGCCACACAGAGAGAAATTTTAGGTTTCACTGACCAAAGTTTTTTTGTTAAAATCGTCTTTACAAAAATGTTAAAGTTCTCATGACAATCATGGTAGTGGCTGTCATACATGGGAAAAGTGTTTACTTCAACGACAAGGAACGTTACTGAGACCACGATTCTGGTACTTGAAATACCATAGCGCTGCGGTTATAGGAACCAAAGTCCATCGTAAAGCCGCGCATAGAGTTTAGTTAAAATGACTAAGTCTACGGACAGTAAATACCCAGCCAAAATTATTTTTGAGGTTATAGGTATGGTTCTCTTAGTTATCAAAATACGAATTCAATTTGATTAGAAAAAATAGAGTTTCACCGAAAAGATCTAAGAAAAATAATCCGGTATAATGATATTTATGATAACTTTCGTCGATTAAGTTAAAAAATTGTCACTTTTTTCATCACCATAAACTTTTTTTGAATGACTATAGTTTTGACAAAATACGACGAGACAGCAAAATTGGAACGCATTGCATTGTCCCCGAACAAAATCGTTTATCATTTAGAAAGAATTGCCAAACTATATTTATAATAGAATTATTTACCTGATAATGCTTGGCACGGTGAAATATAGTCCAGGAATCGAGAACGAGAATTGGCAGGATTCAACTTAGGCTGCATATCTTTTTGGAAGTAACTACTTATCTCCAGTGCAGTGCAAGTTAAATTGTGTGACTATTACAAGATTTAATAGTTGTCACGACAGGCTTACCTCGTTGTACAAAATGAAAGTTATACTTGATTTGTCTAGCGCAACAGCGAACGCTGCAGTTGTAGTAACCAAAGGAGCTTGGCAGTACACATCAAGAAAATGTACGTGTACTAACCGTTGGGGTACGTATAAAGCTCATTCTAATCATCAACTTTGGTCACAACAACCGAATACACAAAAAAGTCCAAATTATTGTCATGATAACTATAAAAGTAGTAGCTTCTCTCAACTTTTTTGGTCAAGGCAACTACTGTACAACAAATTTATGTGCTATGTGCACAGGAACCAAAGCCGATTTCTCTCAGTGCAAGTGACACTGGGCCAAGTTTCGGCTGAAGGTCGGTAAATTTAAACACTCGACAAAGGTCGCCGTCATCGGCCCAGTACTTGACCGATGCAAACAGTGACACTGGCCCAATAACAATGGTCGACTCTTGGCTGCCGATATTGGGCCAATATTGTGCCGTATTATCACATTCGGCAATTCGCACTTGGGTTGCTCAAAATATCGTATATAAATTAAAAAAAATAGTTAAAAATTACTAATTTCATTTAGCATAAAGGGTTCTAGAAACCAAACTATAGACTTATCTAAAGAAAGTGACGTATGTAGTGACATAACATTTTCCAAAATCCTAATTAAAAATATTATTTTCCTATAAAATATAATTGAGCAGAAGTGGCACCTGAAAATATATGATTTTGCTTTGTCACCCTAATGTATACAGTAAATATTTCATGCGTGCCATTGGTTTAGGTTTTCATTAAAGAATATTCTTTAAGAATTGAAGGTATTTTCTTTAATTATTGTACTCTACACGGAGAAAAATGGAGATATGGAAATCGAGATTGATTACTGAAATTTCTGTAAAAAATTTTGTATATTTTGTTTTTTTCAACTGATTCTCCAATAGGCAGAAGAGAGTGTGACGCAGATTGGCAATGATTTGAGAATTAATAGAAATAGAAAATAATACGTGCAAGAAAGAAAATAACACAAAGTGTTATTTTAAATGGCCGGCTGGATCCCTGAAAAATAAAATAATGGATGTTACATTTTATTTCTGCAAGTTTTTTCTTACGAAATGCACCATTTACTATTTTTTGTCACTTTTCGATAGATGATCGGTAAAATCTGCAGAAATAAAACGTAATGTTTATCATTTTGTCTTACAAAGATGCAGTTAGCTATTTAGAATGGCACTCAATGCTATTTTTTTTTTGTTCTTATTGATCATCATTTTTTAAGATAATTTTTGGTTGTCTATTATTTATAATTTTCCAGTTTCCTACCAAAGTCTGATGTTTCAAATTTTGCTTCTCATCTTCATTTTGTGAGCAGTAAAAAGTAAGAAAAGTAGGTAAGGGGATTTTTGGAAATGAAAATATATTCAATTTACAAGTTAATATTAAATTATCTGCCGAAGCAAATATAAGTAATAAAAAGAAGTATCTCGAATATTAATTTTTGTGGACATTTGTATAAAAGGTATTGCAAGCAAAGTTTGTAAAAATGTCTGTAAAAATAATACCGGCATGCATTGATGCACAGATGAAGCCCTTGTTTAGGAGATGCGCGTTTACCGATAGTTGTTCGTTCGTCGATTGTTGTTTTCATTCAAACAATTTAAACATCATCATAATCGTGAAACAGTTTGTTATTATTTTTGATTACAGAATCTATAATCTCTATACTAATTACAGAAAAAAGAAATGTGTCACTCCCCAATACCCAGTATAAAAAAAAAAGTTAACATTTTCGATTTACCCTTCACTTTAAAGTAGGTAAAGAAACAAACATTAATTTTTGACACAGGTATATTTTAAAATTTTCCGTTGATCTGTTCATATAATTGAAATTTGAAAAATATAATTAGTAATCGGTTTTTTACGTAATCTGTGGAATATTTTTAAAAAAGTAGCGTCAGAACTTTCCTAAAGCCTATAAGAATTTTCAATTTATATTTTTGATAACACTCAGTATACTTTGATTTTACAGAAGTATGAATCCAATCGAATGATACAATTTGCATTAATTAAAAGCTAAAAATTTGAATAAACTAATACTAATTTTAAAATAAATTTCAATCTTCTCCCTGATGAGGGTACTAACGTTGTTAGCAAAATCTCGGAATCCATACATATAATTTAATAGAAATCTATATATTTTTAAACCATATATCAAAATTTTCTCATTGCTATGAATTTCATAATCCTAGCTTTGATGATAAATAGCAATTTAGTAATAAGGTGATTTAATATTAAAATACCGTCTTTAAGGGCAATACCTATTTAACAGACAGTCAGGTAAAAATTATGAAACATAAAAATCCATTAAAATTTTGATATCAACACTGTCAGAAATGTTCGAAAATTTACAAAATTTTTATGTTTTAAAGAGAATGTAAAATTTGACGATATTCATGATGTTTTTGAGTGAAGGTATCTTAAAATTGCAAAAAATATTCTGTAATTTCGGACATTTTTCTTAATATTATGAAACTCAAATGGGATTTCATAAAATGTATCTTAAAACTACCAAAATGTAACAGAATTTTCATTAAACTTATCATAAAATTACGAAACTATAACAAAAATTTTAGTTATATGTAACTGCATAAAACTTCAGGTACCCAAAACGTAAAATTTGTCCTATTTCAACTTTCAGAATTTTCAGATTCAAGTATCAAAATATTCAACTCTTTGTAACTGGAAATTAAGCAATTGTTTCTTAAATTTACTAAAAAGCAATATTTCCTAATGTTATTCCTTAGTATAAATAATGATGAGAACATAAAAATTGCAAATGTCACTTTCTCAAAATTAGAATTAAAATTTCTAAGACCATATTGTCGTGACGTAATTTTAATTACAATTTTTTTATACGTCTGACTTTCACAGAAATTATATTTTCATAATTAGTTTACCGAAAAAACTTAAAAATTGTAATCGCAATTACCAAGGTCACGTGATTTACTTAATACTAGGTCCTAAAACAGTTATCTTGGTTTTAAGTTAACTTTCATTAAAATTCAGAATTTTAAATCACAAAGAAGAACGAAAGAAATAAGGTAATTGCAATCCAGATCGTTTTGATTCGTATTTTTCTACAATATAACCAGAAATTGTTCTGCTTTTAATATTTATAGAAGTAAAATCTAATCCCTTAATGTCTAGTGCATTTAAAATTCAAGTTCTTACATTTCATTTCCGCTTTTTATGTTGGAAACCACAATATATTTTTACAGCCGACCTAACACGTTGAACCTGAGTCGATGTCCAAAAGTCGTGAGTTTTTTTCACGACAGTTTTGACACAGGACTCAATTCACGATCAGGAGGATTGCCAAAAGACAAAGGCTCGTAAAACACGAGATTTTTAAAGAAAAATAGACACGCGACATTCGACAATACGAACGGAGATTTCGGAAATAGAATACCACAGAATGATAATCTAGAAAGAAGGAGATATCCGGCGGCAGATCGATGCGCGACACTGATATTGAATGTGACATGTTTTGAAACACACCCCTTTTATTCCCATTTTCGATTTCTATGAGTGTATTTACGTCGCCGTTTCTTCTCACGTGCTGCCAAGAAGGGATGAGTGTCAAATTACAAGCCTTCTTTTCCTTCAGCAACTGGCTTGGATCGGAAGAAATTTTGACCAAAGAAACCTGAGACTCTTTACTATATTTCAGAATCGCAATAACATCCAAAAACCTATAAAGATTTGTTTCTCTAATCATAATTCTAGATTTAATTTTCCATGATAAGTTTTCTTCTTCAAAATAGATTTCTTGAATTGATACTCGACAAATTAATTAATTAGATAATTACCATTTTATGAGTTAAGAATCACTCGTCCGTCAGCTTTAAATAATTACAAATTATTTTCCTATAAAATTTGAAACAATCGAAAAAATCTCTCTACTGGCAGTTGAATATGATGAAAGATGATATATTGATTGCATAAAATACTATCAATCTGAGTTAAATATGATAATCCCTTTTAGGAGGAGAGTATAGATTACGGATTCGGGGTATCATGATAGAGGATCCCCATTGACGTATTTCCGGGCCAGAAGCGATCGCAGGACGAAAGAAGATCCCCCTTTAGTTGTAAAGTGGACCATTTAAATGTCCGTTTTTAGCCTGGAGGTGACATTACTTATACTGCTGGGTATCGGCTGAATAAGTTAATTAGAACAGGTAGGGCTTTCAGCTTTACTCAAAACAATGAGGCTGACTGACAAACTGAGCCAAAATAAAAACTTGACAATAGCCAGCAACCTCGTATCGCCTACACTTTATATTAATTCCTAACAGAACCTCTTATGTCTTTTTTAAATCTGAGAAGATTTCAATTCAATCATTCAATCTTGACAGTCTATCGTTTGCGCATTCAGCATCTGTTTTTAGGAGTTCTTCACATTTAACCAAATGTTTATATTGAATCAAATATTATGATGAATCAATAAATTTATGTATTCTGATAGAATTTTTAGTTATCGATCTAAGTTCAATATAATTCGATAAACTATTTGTCCTTTTTAAAATGATGATATAATTTGTTATTTCTTAAATCTAAATTTTAAAAAAATTGCCAGCTGTATTCAATTTTTATCATTTTTTTACCTTAATTTTAGGCTAAAATAGATTTCTCCTTTTTGAAAAGTTTTTACCAAAAAATTTAATTCAGTTACTTTCAAAAATTTATCGATTAGGAATAATAACTGAAGTAAATTCGTAACTAACGATTTGCATTTTTATTAGTTTATTTATTTTTACATTCTCATCATGGATGAGAAGGTATTGGTTTTATGTGAAAAATGACTTTCGAAATTTTCATCAAAAGTTTACGTTTTGAGACCCCCTGTGTCAGAAAAAACGGTTTTTACGAAAGTGTCTGTCTGTCTGTCTGTCTGTCTGAAGAAGGTCGTATGCGGCATAACTCTCGATAGAATCATCAGATTGAATTGAGCTTTGGTACACTTTATCGGAACCGAAAAAGTAAGGACAAGTTCGTTAACCAGCCACATCCAATCAAAATTGAGGGATTGAGCACTACTTTTGTGTTTTTGAAAATAATTTTTTGAAAAAATCAAAAATTTTAATACTGGTTTTAGATAGTGCTCATAAATCTATAAAAATTATCCTGATAACATTTTTTGATTAAATCAAAATTAGAAATGTTACAGCATATTCAAATTCGAAAAAAGTCAATATAAAAATTCCATTTTCCAGTTAAATTATACGAGATACGAAAAAACGTTATGATACAATATTATTAAATAAATAAAGACCTACAAATTTGAATTGTAACATTTTTTCATAAGATGCATATTTTTCTTTTTAATTAAAAAAAAAACTATTGAAAATCCAAAATTCAATTTTTTAACAATAATATGTAAAATACGAAAAAAACGTGATAATACAAAGTTGTTCGTTTCAAAAAGATCTACAAATTTTTTCTGACGCAGTTTCTGGTAAAACATATATTTTTCGTTTCAATTCCAAAAAATACGTTTAAAATTCAAAAATTCCATTTTTTAGACAAAATATGTGAGATACAAAAAAAACGTTTATATGGAAAATTGTTTGCCTAAATGAGGTTTACAAATTATCATTAAGACATTTCGGGACAGGATGTATATTTTATGTTTTGATTTTTAATATTAAAAAAATTCGATTTTTTCCACCAAAATATGTGAGATACGAAATAAGCATTGTTCTGCAAAATCGTTTCCTTAAATAAAGTCTACGATTGTTTTTTCTTTTTGAGAGATTTGGAAGAAAATAAATTATTTTGATCATGTAATTTATTAAAAAGTTACTGAAATGTATACAGAAAATCGAGCGCGAAGCGCGAGCGCCATGATGAGAATGTGTTCCTTAAGGCTGATAGAGCCTTAAGTAAATTGAAACTCCTGTTACACTTAAATTCAAAAAGAAATAGAGTGACTGAGAAAATGTATAATTCACATCACCTGTAATATTATTATAAAATTGGTTTGAGCTTCAGTATCAAATTATAAGAAATAAACTTAAATGTATGCGAAGAGCACAAGACCGAGTGCGAAGCGCGACGATCGAATCGCGCGCCCTAGGCGCACTCAAACTTGCGAGCGAAGCGAACTGCGCGCGATGAGAATGTGCCCGCAAAGCGGGCAGATTTTTTAATATGTATTAGTTTCAACAGGTTGTTTTGTAATGTTAAATTTATTACACAAATATACTGATTTTCAATTGATCAACACAAGATAATATAATTAAATATACATTTGCGTAAAAAATTTAAAAACATTTATAGTTATGTAACAAAGTTTTATCTTTTGAAATTTGAAATGTTAATACATGCAACAAACTCAATCTATTCGAAGTTATTTTAAAAATTCAAGACAGAAACCACATGAGGAAAGTAGCACTTTTTGGTCCAATTCAACTGAATGACTGTATAAATATGCAAGGAGAACAAAATTTATATAGCCAGGACCCAAAATCTGATTTTATTGAAACCCCGTATTTGATTTTTAAATTGGCGGAAACTTTTTTACCTGTATTTAATAAGAATCAAAACTTAATTTTAATTTACAGTTATGAATACAATACTTTAATTTTCACTAATTATATGATTTGAAATTAACTAAAGGATTTACTGTAAACACAATTACCATTCTTCATTTTTGAGTAAACGAGTAATTATTAACTACATTTTAATAAGAAATGAAATAAAATAACATAATTCAATAAAAAGAAAAAAATTGAGAGTAAATAGAAACTTTATTCTTTTCAATCTTAGTGGATGAAGATATAAGTAAGTGAGAATAACTGCTTGAGGTAAGCTTAAGTCATTTCCTCCGCGCTTCATTACATCATCTTCCTTCAAGCGGCCATTGTTGTCTACGTTTAATATTATACTTGAGATGAAGGATTTTAGTCTTCGAGTATAAAATACTGAGTTTTGACTACCTTGGACGAAGAAAATGAGTCTTTACTCTTTCCTCTTAAAATTGTTGTGAGGAAGAAAGAAATTAATATAAGAAAACGGAAGATAATTTCAAAAGAACGTTACATTTTAGCTGATTTAGATTATTATTAATTAGTTTATTATTATTATTACAGTGAGTTATTATTTGTTAATAAAACTGGACGGCTGTGTATACCAATTAGTTTTTAAACTATGGTATCATCTCATTAGTTTGGAAAATCATTTCATTATAGTTTACTAACTTTTGTCCAACCAATTTAAAGAAATAGAAATGAGAATTTTAACATAATATAATACACAATTTATGTCGTAATAAAGCATTTATTTATTTAGACGTGCCAAATTTATTCTTAAACACAGACTGAAGTGATAAATATTAAACGAAGTTATATGTTTTTAAACTTTCCAACACGTATTAAATATTTCTTAACTATGCAGTCTAAATCACAAATAGTTGCTTAAATGCTATTAAAATATGAAAAATTAAAAACTGAAATGTAAGTATAATGTACTTATATGCGAATATATAATCAAAGATTAATTAGTAATTTATGTCACGCTCCGACGTCCTTTGAGAGCATTGATTTTGACTTGTAATAGATCTGCCTTCTCCGCAGCTTCTTTCAAAATTTTTCTTTTCCTATTTTCAACTTCTTTGGTTTTTTCTGATTTTTTCGTCTTTGCTTGTTTCTCCTGTAATTCCTTTTTAGTTGCAGCTAGTTTAGCGTTTTTTGAATCAATATAAACGGAATGTGCATTACGGGCGAATTTAAGTAAATTATTTGTTCTGGGAAGCCAAAAGGCGTAAATGAAAGTTAAAGTAGAAAAAAATTAGATTTTGCAATAAAATAAAAAATTCCCGAGTTTTCCCGGTCCGGTCGACACCCTCTGCTAAATACCAGTGAAATTTCCATTCAAATCAGCCCAGTAATTTTTGCATAATAAGGAAACGAACTCACAGTCGGAGAAAAATTAAAAATTGTTTGAAATTTCCGGATTTTTCTATAATATTCTATAATTTTCTATAACACGTCGGAATACTTTATTTAATTATTTTTGAATTATTATACAGAATATTCTAGTGTTATATAGAAAATCCTAGAAAATTACGGAATGTTCAAGAAGGTAATAGAATATCAAGGAATGTTGTTAATTTTCTTTAGGAACCTTTAAAATGGATTAAATTATCTACACTGAGAAAAAAATTTAGCCAACAAAACTTTTTTTGTTATCCTGACAAAATATTTTGTTGTCCCAACAAAACATTTTGTTTAACCAACAAAATTTGTTTGATATAGCAAAATGTTTTGTTGGCACAACAAAAGATTTTTGTTAGCTAAATACTAACCAAATATTTTTGTTGATTTGACAAAACTGTTTTCTCAGTGTACAAATTCTTAACTGCTTTTGACGTTTCACGAAAATTTGAGCACATTTTACAATTTTCTTCAGTATTCCGGAATAAATCTTCGTAATTAATAATATCAATTCAATTTCAATTTATCGTGTTCTGAAACATTCTGGAATGATGGGGAATCTTCTGAATTTTCTTCAATAGGCTTTTAATTATTTTAAACACTTTGATAATTCTGAATTGTTCTTGACATTTCTGGAATGCAATAGAAGTTTCTGGAATATTTTAAAACTCCATATTTAATTATTCTCCAATCGGTATTAAAATGCATTAGTCAAGTTTTTTGGATTTTCTTCTGGAAATTCTATAAATCTACTGCAGAATTTTAAAGATTAGTCTGAATTTTTGCTAAACTTTGTTGAATATTCTGGAATACACTTAAATTCCAGTTCAAAAATCGGTTTGTGTGTGCGTGTGTTTATTATATACACTAATTAAGATAAAGAGAAACCTGTTAAAATTCGTTCAGCGGTTTTCGCGGGAAACTCGAACACACAGACATACATCTGTTAAATTTTATAATATATAGAGATGTAACCTTCCATTCCTTTGAAGCACTAAATCTTATAGTTATATCTGTAAATAAAATGAATGTCCTGAATGATAAAATGGTATAATTGTATTTCGATTTTTTAGTGTTGTTTCTTAAAGTCTCTCCATTGGATATTTGGAACAATTTCATTAGTTTCGGATAAACATACACCGTCGCAGAATTTCTATTCCATTATACATCGAAACAAGTTTTTTAATTTCCATTGAAAATGTATGGAAAGGGATCATATTTTCAAATTTCTAAAAAAAAAAGCATTTTTCGAAGAAATTTTATTCGTGAAGATATGTTTTATTATGCAAGAGGAATCAAACTAAATAATGAAATAACAAATTGGTCAAAATTAGTCAAATTTATTGTTTAATTTAATTTCTTTTGTATAATAAAACATATCTTCAGGGATGAAATTTTTTCGAAAAATGCTTCTTTACTGCAGAAATTTAAAAATAAGATCCCTTCCCATACATTTCCACACTGTAAAAAAGTTTTTGGGAAAATTTTTCGAAACTCCCTAAATTTTAAGAAATTTTGCCAATTTTTTAAAAGTAATTTTCCAGACGTTTTAGAGAAATAATCACTAACAAATTATAGGAAAATTTTCCGACATTTTTTACAGTGCATTGAAAACATTTTCCTCAGTGTTCGATAGAGTGAAATTAGCAGTTTATGAACATGGATATGCCTAATTACTTTATTATGACTATCTTTGAAACACTCTAAACGCGAAATCTTACAGTTGCAGCATTTTTTATTCATCTGTCTTTATTAATAATATATAACATTCTACCAGAATTCTGAAAAAATGTATCAAATAGAACAGACAATTTGTTAGTTTGTATAACTATAGACGATATAAATTAAATTTTCAATTAATTTCTTGAAAATTTCAAGTAAAATGATTTAGCCTTCGCAACTGAAAAATATAAGAATGCATTTCTTTTAAACGAATAATTTGATCTCCCAGAAATTAAAATCTTTTCTTCTTCTTTTTGTAAACAGAATGATGAGATCTTATTTTATTTTGTGGTAATATAAACATTTATCACAAAAGAAAGAAATGGACAACCCGTAATATAATTTATTAATGAATTTCATACGATGTTTGTTAATAATTGGTTTTAGGGTCTAGAAATAATAATTCAGAAGGTTACACGCTTTGAAACGTTTCTACTCTGATCGGAGTCCTCATCAGTGATCTTTATTTCTAAAATATCAAAACAATAAATAAAATATTGCACATATGAACCCTATTTTGGAGTAATCTTTGGTAATGTGAAAAAATGTAAAAATCGTGAGAAAATTCACATCAAATTGTACAGAAAACATTGATAAAATAAAATTATTTATGAAAAATAGCTAAGAATTGCTAATACGAATTCAACAATGTGTTAGAAATTGCTACCGTAATTTCCCGAAACGTGTAACTGGAGTTTTATTGAGATACAGTCTCGCAAAATTAAGATAGAATTTCAGAAAATCCAGTTACTTTTTAGTAAATTTACGAAAAACTTTCTTAATTTTCAATTAAAAGCTGTTGAATATTCTGATACTTGTCTCTGGAAATTCTGAAACTTCGGTTCTTGGTAACAGAAGTTTAATGCAGTTACATCTAACTAAAAATTTTATAACAAAAAGCTAATTATCATCAACAACATTGTATGCAATTTATAACTTATTAAGTAAACTATACTACAGCTATTTAATTATGTTTTCAAATCATTCTACCATTAGATATAGCCACCAAATAAAATACTATCTAAATTTTGATGGATTTGATTTTCGATGGATCAACCAAGACCTAGAATTTTTTGAAACTTGAACTTGAGTCCTAGATGTAAAAAAATCAAGTAAGATGTATTGAAGATCTCTGAACACATATACAGTGAACAGGGCGAATATATCAGAAAGCAGTGATAATGAGTTTGCTTTCTCGCGATTGCAATAAGGTTGGGTGGGTGTGAGTGATGCAGGAGTGGTAAAGGCTGCAAAGAAGGGACATTTCACGCTTCCACGTATACCTTTCCGTGTATTTTGACGTGTCGCTGCATACATTATCTGCTCCGCGGGCGACGAGTGCGATAGAGATCGGGAGAGATAGAGAAATTTGAAAAGAGACAGACCGAGGGAGAGGATCTCTAGGTGAGACAGAGAAAAATCCGCGCGAGATATAAAAGGAAAATTTTTCTTTGCCCTCTGATTGGCGGTTGCCGTGGCAACACCCGGGTCTCGGCCTCTAATTATTTCCAGACACTGAGAATCGAACGAGCTCCAACCTAGGAACGCCGGAATACCCCAGCACATGCACCTTTTTCGCTCTCAATGTATGTATCGTTAGACCTAAAAAGTATATGTACGTGTGATGCATAAAACGTCAGAGCGAGCGCATCAAGCTCTTTCCTGTTTTTTTTTCCCCTTTTTTTCGACGGTCGTCTTTCGAAAAGGTTTGTTCTTCATTGTGATAGTCAGACGTTCGATCGACGCGAAGAGAACTTCCCGAACGTGCTGGGACTCTTACTTTTCTTTTCTGCAGCCAGGCACGAGCCAGAGAGAGCGGTATTATGCAGAGTAGTTATCTAAATGACGAAGCCATCCGTCCACTAATCAAATATCTTGAGTAAGAGTAAACCGGAGAGGAAGATCCCTCGAGGGCCAGAAAGGATTTCACCAAGGATTATAGAGAAAGATCTCACGGATTCGCTTTGTATCCAGGTTTAATCGAACGATCGTAAAAAGAAGAAAAATGTCTTCTATTGAGAGGAAAGATTACAGAGAATCCTTTCAAACAAATAGCTATTGATTCCAACACGATGGAATCACTGGCTCTCCTCATTTTATTATATTAAATTTTCAGATTGACATCTTTTTAAACTTGGAGGAAAAATTATTTAGAGAAATATTTCGTTGAGTCATTTAAGCTTTGGTTAAATTATCTAAAACTTTTGCAGCATTAAAAAATGTTAATTCATAAAATAAAAAAGTAAGTCTGAACAAAGAAATATTTGGTAGAAGGAAAGACCTCCATTTGCAATTTCTACTGAACTACGTTTCAATTTATGAAAACATCTTTCAGTGAGAATTTTTCACGGTGAAATAATTTTAGAAAGATAATTTCAAAATTTAGCATAGTTTATAGTAAAGATTGATGTAATCCTTGATAGAGTTTCAAATGGTTTTCTAAACTTTAATACTTTCATTTACAAAAATTCTTAGACACATTTTTCCTGAAACTGAAATGTAGTTTGGGAACACATGCATTTTTATGAATTCCACATCTGATTATATATTTCACATATTTTTCTTATGTTACTCCGAAAATAAGCATCTAATCATGAAAAAATACTGGGAAGGTTGGTGAAGTTTGAACAATTGACTCTCCCTCTTTATTTCTCTCTGTTTGAAAAGGCTTGTTTTGAGAAAAGTAGGCTGATTTCTTCCAGATTTTAGACATTTTGTGCTTAGTGTGAATATATTCAAGGCTCATACTTCTGTTTTCAGAGAAAGCTACGAATGGATTCATGTAGTCCCACGAATGCTTAACTGGAAAGTGACAATAGTTATGTGCAGAATAATGGCTATTTTTGTTGTCCAAGGAAGCAAGTGGATCTTTTGTACATTAGAGCAGAAAGAATACCACTTTGTAGAAATCTTTCAACATGGGCATAAAAAAAATACTAGGTAATATTCTACCGTAAACTTAAACAGTTTGTACAGGTAAAAATCGCAATTTTGCCACTTCGTTGCATAAGAGAAAGTTTGAGGTAACATCAGATAATTTTCCGTAACATCAAAAATTTATGGGAAATTAGTTTCCTCATTAGAAACGTGAGGAGTGATGGAATTCTAGTATGTGTTAAGATTTACACTGAAAAAAATGGTTAGTAAAATCAAATACTTCGGTTTGTAAAATATGCCTCAGCTATTTTATTAGTTGGCACATTTTTTTTTGTTGGTGTTACTATCTTAAATGTTATCACAAGAACTTGGGTAGTAACACCAACAAAAAAAATTGTTGTACTAACTAATAAAATAGCTGGGGCATATTTTACAAACCGAAGAAGTTGGTTTTACTAACCATTTTTTCAGTGTATAACACACTCTCTTGGAATTATTATAAAATTGTATATTGCAATAATATTGAAAAAAATATGTCAAAGCTTAAAACTTCAATAAATTTCAACTCAATTGTTATCACAAGAACTTGGGTGGTAACACCAACAAAAAAAATTGTTGTACTAACTAATAAAATAGCTGGGGCATATTTTACAAACCGAAGAAGTTGGTTTTACTAACCATTTTTTCAGTGTATAACACACTCTCTTGGAATTATTATAAAATTGTATATTGCAATAATATTGAAAAAATATGTCAAAGCTTAAAATTTCAATAAATTTCAACTCAATTGTTATCACTAGAACTTGGGTAGTAACACCAACAAAAAAAATTGTTGTACTAACTAATAAAATAGCTGGGGCATATTTTACAAACCGAAGAAGTTGGTTTTACTAACCATTTTTTCAGTGTATAACACACTCTCTTGGAATTATTATAAAATTGTATATTGCAATAATATTGAAAAAAATATGTCAAAGCTTAAAACTTCAATAAATTTCAACTCAATTGTTATCACAAGAACTTGGGTGGTAACACCAACAAAAAAAATTGTTGTACTAACTAATAAAATAGCTGGGGCATATTTTACAAACCGAAGAAGTTGGTTTTACTAACCATTTTTTCAGTGTATAACACACTCTCTTGGAATTATTATAAAATTGTATATTGCAATAATATTGAAAAAATATGTCAAAGCTTAAAATTTCAATAAATTTCAACTCAATTGTTATCACTAGAACTTGGGTAGTAACACCAACAAAAAAAATTGTTGTGCTAACTAATAAAATAGCTGGGGCATATTTTACAAACCGAAGAAGTTGGTTTTACTAACCATTTTTTCGAGTGTGTAACAGACTCTCTTGGAATTATTATAAAATTGTATATTGTAATAATATTGAAAAAATATGTCAAAGCTTAAAACTCCAATAAATTTCTTATTAGATGAAAAAAAAGTTTATTTGAGTCATCAAAGTTACATTGAAAAAAATGGTTAGTTAAACCAACTACTTCGGTTTGTAAAATATGCTTCAGCTATTTTATTAGTTAGCACAACAATTTTTTTTGTTGGTATTACTACCGAAGTTCTTGTGATAACAATTCAGATAGTAACACCAACAAAAAAAATTGTTGTGCTAACTAATAAAATAGCTGAGGCATATTTTACAAACTGAAGTAGTTGGTTTTACTAACCATTTTTTTCATTGTACACGCATTAATTGGATTACGCCAGGACCACAAGATTTACTTCTTATACAAAAATAAAAGATCCAAAAAAAATTTATTAATTCAAAATAGTAACGTGTTTGTAACCAATTAAATCCAAAAAATTGTAGCTTAAAATACTTTTCTTGAATTGGGAGTTTATTGTGGCATCATATTAAACAAAAAAGAGGTCGAGAAGATGAATCATTCGCGGAGAAAAATGGAGATAAGAAAATCGGGATCGATTAGTGAAATTTCTGTGAAAAATTTCATGTTTGACTCTTTCCAACTGATTTTTCAATAAACAGAAGAGTGTAATGTCGCTTGGCTATTTTCGTTTTCCCAAATTTCACCATGTCATTATAAAATATTTTAATAGTACACAATAAGAAAATAAGACTTGGAAATATTATAGCTGTCCTCGGAATTTAGGAACTTTTATAAAGTATTCATTCTATAAATTAGTTCTCATCTAAAATTAATTTTTCTATATTTAATATTTTAATTTAGAATGTCTTGATTAAAAAATGAATTCTTAAACAAATTTCTCTTGAAAATAAACCGAGGCGTTTGCAATAAATTTTCCCGAGTATTCTGGGTATTTTCTGAGTCAGAATCATCTTAAATAAGTATTTAATCAATACGATTAATTATACAAACGAAGCAGCAGAGAAGTCGGTTTGATTTATTTTTGGATGGTTTGAAGGACTGGATGGATTAATAATGAGTTGTTAATGAAAGTAGTAAACCCATTTAGTGTTTTGATCTCTCGGGTTCCATAATTCTCAAGTACTTAAGAAAGAAAAAGATATTGCCCGATAATTAAAATAGGCTCATTTACACAGTATACATTATTTATCACTATCTCCTAAACAAAAAAATAATGTTCATTAGAAGTATATGATATTAGGCGGGCCATTTTTCGCTTCAACAACCTATTACTTAATTTCCTTTCATCCCAAATATATCGAAAATCTAAGATCATAAATCGGCTATTATGAAATGTGTTCACGAAAAAGATTTATCGATAAATTCGAGCCATTTACAAACATGTGTCAAAACTTTTTTCATTGAGAATGTCCATCTTTTCTTCAATCGCACTACAAAAAGAAATCTCGTTAAAAAGGTATTATCCACAAAAGCAATGCATTATACCGGACTGTTAAGACTTTATTCATCGGTGCTTGAGTACCACGTGAAAAAACATGTTACCTTCGACGACCACGAAAAGAAGGGTCATCGAATAAGCGTTCGAATTTCAGAATATCACACAAACTCTCTGGTTTGGATACCCGAAGAGAATTGAAAGGCGCGAGAACGGGACGTGAAAAGGCACCATGACGAGTCGCAGCAGTTTTTGTACCCGAGCAACAACGTCCGCTCAAATTTCAAAACTCGATTCTACCTCTAAATTAGCTTCGACATTAGAAAGCCTCACTGAGGTTATACACTTGGTGACAGGTAAAATGAGGGGGTGTGTTCACGGGGGGAGGAAGGTTTATTTGATTATTTTTGCAGGAAGTTTTCGTATTTCGATGCCCTGTCTGGTATCGCTTCAAACTCACACAAATAATCATCTTCCAACAATGAATTGAAGTGAAACCATGAAATTTGAGGATTAAGTCGAAGGCCTGGAGTTTTTTTTATAAGTCTATAATCGTTATTCAAAATTTGGTTTTATATTACACTCGTTCTAGGTGAAGAATATTTCTCACGTATTACCTCAGACCAGGTATTTAGGCTTGAAATATTTTCAAAGAGTTTTCAGCAATTTGTATTCTACATTAGACAATTTATTTGATTTATCTTTCTTTGCTTTTCGACTTATTCTGGGTGAAGTTTTGAAGTATATGTTGTTTTAAATTTCAAAAATTCATGTTAAAAATTGCATTGCTGAAAAATATATTTAACTAGAAAGTTATGCGATTTATAAAAATGTAAATCGAGGAAGTAGAAGAGAAGTAAATTTCACGTACGTCATGTGCAGATGCGACGAGTTGCGAAAACGTGAGCTTCAAATTTCATTTTGAGTAGGTACCTAACTATTTCAATATTGAATTTCAGAGGTGTCTGAAGAAAGCGCGATGAAAATTCAGACTAAGGCGATACGTCGACGTACTCTCGTGAAGCTTGAAGGGAAAATTGAAAAATTGAATTTCGCCTGTGACACTATCAAATGTATCTAAGCTATTTTAAAATTTGATAAAAGATATTCATTTCATTTTTCAAGAATATTAGGTTCATTTCAGGAAATATAGTTTCCCTTCAGCCGTTTTTCTTAAGTAATAAAACTGAGCTGTTAAAATTTCACATATTGTCAATATTTTAAATCAATCAATTTTTTGTCAGTAATATCGCTTAAAATTAGGGGATTTTATGTTCAATTTTCTGTTTTAGTATATGGAAAGAATACAATTTTGGTTTGTAAAATATGTCATTCATATTTTTAAAATTTGCGAAGAGTTTGGAATCTTTGAGAAATATTTTTAGTGCTTGATTCATGTTTTTCTATTTAGGAAGGAAATATTTATGTCTTTTTTTCAATTATTAATATCATTATTAAGTCAGTGTAGATAATTACCAAATATTTAATCTTGATCTCTTTTTTTGGATTGGGAATTGCTTTAATTTTAGTAAAGTTTTCTGAGCTTCCGCTTATTTTGGGGAGTCTGTTTGTTTAGAGTATAGTTTTACATCTTGAATTTATTCATCCGAAACTGGTTTTGGATGTAGAGGCTTGTATGCCGACGGAAGGTGTGAAAGTCGTTCCGTCGCACGGCAATCGTACATTTGAGATATAATTAAAACTCATTATTAATTAATGTTTTGGTCATCCATCAAAATAAATAATGAAAGCTCAAACATAAATTATGGAAACAAATTTCCTAAACCACGACTGCTTATTAAATAGAAATTCAGGTAAGATTTTCAGTTGTAAAAAACAAAAAATAAAATTGATGATTTCACCAAAAGTATTATTGATTTCACATTTTTAAATAAATATTAAAATTCATTTTATTTCCGTGAAATTCTTTTGATAAATTTAGTAGATTCGACTTGTGTGAAAATTTCAATGTGATTTACGATACCAACCGTCTTTTCATCTCACTATTATTCAAAGCCTTTTTACTCGTAATCTCATTTTCCATATTTAATTGGAAGAAGAAAAGTTTCCACATTTTTGAAACTGTACAAAGCTGTACAGATCTTTATATGCATTAAATTACAATTAAAAGAAGTGAAGATATTTCTTTGAATCAATGTCTTTTAATTAAAATTTTTATTACACCATTGATTCTATTCAGAAACTATATAGAAATTTTCAGTCATCGAGACTTGAAGATAGGAAGGAAAAAAAACGAGTTTTTCCTCCGTCTTTTCCAGATTCCGTTTTTAAGCCTCTTTGCTTCGAACATCTTATATATGTCGTTCTTTCGTATTTACAATATTTTCTTTTGTGCTCTGAAGAGCCCGAGTGACATCCGCATTCAAATCTCAGTGGACAAAAGTTTTCTTCGTCGTGTCCAAACATTGTCGAGTGCAGATGCCCTTCTTTTTTATACAAGAATCTGGAGAAGCCCGGGTTATACATACACATCTATGTATATTTCTCACTTTTGAGTAAAAACTTTTCCAAAATGCACCGAGGATATTGAATTCTCTGAACATAATAAGAATGGTCTCAAATTATTTAAACTTCAAAATATTGAAGTTATTAAACAAATAAATACGCTTAAGAGCAAGTACTATTATAACATTAATAATTTACCAAATGAAGAATATGACCTAATGAACCATCAGCAGATCATTACCGAATCTTCCAATCGAATACGAGAGAACTAGTACATGGATAAAAGTGTCATTGTTTCAATCGATAAAACGAACTAGCTGAATTAATAATAACTTATATAAAATTACATATATTATTGCTTGGTAGAATGCCAAGGTTACGCCAGTTTTGTTTTGGCACTTTCATGAGGGTATATTTGGTTTTATTATTGATTGAGAAAAGAACTAGTCACGGCCATTGTTCAGGCTTGAGCTGGCATTACTACCAGAAAAAGTAAATGCAAAGACATCTCTCGAATGTTTAATCCTGAGCCTCTATCTGGGCTCAAGCCTGGTTTGGCATTTTATGCGAATTTTAAGCCAGGCTTGACAATTTCTGTTCGGGTGGCGTTTTTAAATTGCGCTAAAACAATGTATTTCTAGCCAGGAAATTGTCGCAATATCGCTTGATGGTGGCATTTGACCAAGATGGTGCCATAATTAGACCAATATTGGTTTGGTATCAATCAGTTGTACTTAACATTCATTATTATTCAGAATCACGCAGTATAAAAAGCGCAAATAGGCGAATAGTAGCTTCCGATCAATCAAGATTTTTTAGTCTATCAAAAAAATTATATTTCTTATGTATCAAAAATATTTTCAGATCACATCACTAATAAAATGTGTATATTATACCATTTTCATTTGGCCTAGTTATGAATTCATAAGCACCAGTTCTAAAATTATTCAAAATACTTTTATCTGATTTCTGAAGTTAACGATTCAATTTTTCAGGTATTATATTATATTTGTGAAAATATAAACAAAAACTTGATAGTAAATAAAAATATATACTTCGGAAGGTATATATTTTCACTCAGAAAATATATTCCTTCATTTAGAAAATCATTGTGAGAATCTAATACAAAGTTTTAAAGCCATATTATCGAAAGTGTCTTTGAGTAACAAATCATTAAAAAATTTTAAATTACATGTTAGCAGGATTGACTGAAAATACCTGAAAATATATTAACCTTGAGTTTATTTACATCAATTATTTCTTTGTTTTATTTTATATTTTGTAAAGTTAAAAAAGTTCTCACACAATGAGCAGTAATTTTTACTTTGTTTGCTTTTTTTGTAATGAATATAAATACATAAACCCAATGTATTCGTTCTCAGTAAAAATATAATTAGAATAGTGTGTAGTGACAAAATTAATTTACATTCTCCATGAGAATTTTACTATTTCCAGTTATTCTATTAAATAAATCTAATTCTGAGCCTGGTGTACCCCTGACTATTACTTCCTCTGTTTTCATTAATTCCCGCAATTTTACCCAACGCTTAACTTCAATACAAGAGTCGAGCGTGTAAGGTAAAGACCCCGGAATGTGGATAGGCGCTAACGATGTTTTAATTAGAGACTCGTCGAGCTTAAAATGCACTTACATTACTTGCACCTCGAAAATTACAGAATCGTTTCGTAATTTCGAAGAATCTTCACTCATCAACAATAAAAAAACGCCATTTCATTCAATGTAACACTCTAATACTTACATTTCCTTCACCATTCCCTTTACTAACAAAGAATTCATCAAATAAAAAAAAGAGTAAAATTTTTATTTTCCAGATATACCTCCAAATGCAACTTAAAAATTTTGTTACATAAGTGAAAATTGTGATATATAAAAGCATGTAAAGAGAGGAAACTGAGATCTTGAGCAAAATGTAAAATAAAGTAAATGCACCGTCAAAAATCTTATTAATTTTAACAGACTTTAAAATACAAGTGATAAATTTGAATTAATAGATTTGTATATTATAAAAATTAATATACATTCATATTAAATTTAATAACATTTCAATCAAAATATATTAAAATTAACAAATATTGAAATATATACATGTGTATTAAAATTCAAATAAAAGTTTGTATTTTTTAAGATTAGAGTGTTTTTAATCTAATATACGTTACTGAAAAAAACTTCCATTACATGCAATGAAAGTTTAATACAGAAATTTCTAACAGTGTAGACTGTTAAAAATCTAATTAATTTTAATAGACTTTGATATTCAAGTGGTAAATTTAAATTAATAGATTTGTATATTATGAAAAATTAATATACATTCATACACGGAGAAAAATAGTTTGAGAAACTTTACTCAACTTTTAGCGAAACTAAAACATATGGACAAGTTGGAGATTATTTAATATTATTGTAATAATTTCTGATTTAGCAAATATTAAAGAATGCATCACAGTTCGGTAAACTTTAATAATTTACAGTATAGCTTCAAAATGTACGTTACAAATTATTATAATAATATTAAATAATATTTAATGAATTTAAAAATCTTTCTGTCTCCAACTTATCGATGTGTCCCAACTTTGATTTAAAAATGAGTCAAGTTCCCTGAACTATTTTTTTCCGTGTATTAAATTTAATAACATTTCAATGAAAATATATTAAAATTAACCAACATTATTAAAATATATACACATGTGTATTCAAATTCTAATGAAAGTATGTATTTTTTAAGATGAAAGTATTCTAAATTTAATTTACGATACTGAAAAAACTCCCATTACATGTAATGGAAGTTTGATACAAAAATTTCTAACAGTATACACTGTTAAAAATCATATCAATTTTAATATACTTTAATATACAAGTGGTAAATTTAAATTAAAAAAAAAAATTAATATACATTCATATTAAATTAAATAAAAATTCAATCAAAATATATTAAAATTAACAAACATTGAAATATATACACATGTGTATTAAAATTCAAATAAAAGTTTGTACTTTTTAAGATTAAAGTGTTTTTAATTTAATATACGTTACTGAAAAAAACTTCCATTACATGTAATGGAACTTTAAGATAGAAATTTCTAACAGTGTAGAGAAAAAAACTGTAACAAACGTACCAAAAAAACTTGACTCTCTGCAATAGAACAAGAAGTATAAATGTTCAAATAGGTGAAAAAAATGGACTGCTTGTACTAGATGATAACTTGACGCTACTGAGACTCGTAAACTAATGTGCGAGCCGAGAAAAAAAGGGTTCTAAATTAAGATGGTTCGTGGCGTGGCTGTATCAGGCGATCGCGAACTATTTTGAAAACGATGGCTAGCCACAGGCAAATGCGAATTGGGGTTTGCCTTCTTGTGCATGCCCCTCACGATGATTACCGCCTATACCTGCGGAATTACACATCTGAGAGGTTCCCGTAAAGTAACTGCACTCATACTTTCACCGTTTTCACTCTTTGCTAATGTGTTCTCTGTGTATAGGCGGAGGTTAGTACGCGGCTCTATGTACATTTATCTCTCTTTCTCCCTCATCTAGCCTACGATCTCGCAGTCTCTCTGGTTCTTTGCAAAGGAGAAATCATTAAAAAAAAATCCGAAAACAAAGGACGAGGGGCGTGCCGCGAGCCAAGATGGCCGTACCATCAGTGGCCCGGAGGCTGGAGCTTTTAATTAATGCAGAAAATGTACCTGCAGAAAGAGACGACGTGCCGCCTACTGTTTCCCATTTTTTCAGAACAATAGTGACTTTTTCGGAAAATGAGCCGACTTTTCACCCTCTTGGAGCTACGTTTCGAGCTTGCAGATTGCTGGTTTGATAGGACGCAATTTTGACTCGAAATATGCCTGAGGAAAAGACATTGACTTTTAGGGGTGCCTGTACCGTAATGGGGTAGATGTGTGCTTTGTGTGTAGCAGCCCTTTAGGGGTGTTTTAAGGGATGGGAATATCAAAACCGGAGGTGGGGACAATCGTAATAACTGTGACTAGAGTCTCTATGGAGGAAAAGACTTCTGGGGATATTGAAAAAAATGCAGAAGAGAGAGAGGGATTAATAGGTTATAGAGATTTTTTAAAAATTTTCATGCATTTTGGTAGAGTAGTTTTTATTTTAAGGGTTAAGTTTTTTAATTTCTTTTGCGAATGTAAATCAAATCTCTTCATATCTAGGGAGTATAGGCCGGTCGCGTAAAAATCAACATGGCAGCGTCGTAGAGATGGCCGCGACTCCGTATCTGGGAAAATGGGATTATCAGATTTAAATATCAAATCACACTCCATTTCTGCGGATGTAACCTTTTAGTCTGAAGTACGAGAACCACGAATATCGCCTAAATAACAAAGTAACGAGCCGAATTAAGCGATTTCCAAGAAACTTTCTGAGAGTTATTTGCATAGGATATCCTTACTGCGCATTATATGGTACTTCGAGATTTCCTCAGAGATTTGGTCTGGGTTTAAATAAAAGTAAACTATCAGATTAAAAGCGCAATTATTTGTTCTTAAAATTGTGGTGGAGAGAAACATTGAAAGGATAATTATATTTTTAGTTGTATGCTTACTTTCATTAGACTTTTTGTTCGAAAAAGAAAGAGAATATACGAAAAATAATTTTTTGTTAAAAAATTTGATAAATCCAAATACACATCCTAAAACATATATTTTTTTTATTTCAAATTTTTTCAAATTTCCTGCTAAAAAGTAAAGCAAGAATTTTATAATCGACCGGCAATCGAAAGACCTGGGCTCGAATCCCGGCATAGTCGAAAGCGTCTTTTTTTGCACAGAAAGACATTTAAATTCTCTCATAAAGCAAGAATGTTTGTGAGCCGGCGTAAAATAAAAATTTTCTCATTTTCTATAAATAAAATAGCTTTACTAATAAAATATTTCCTACTTTACTTCATCAATAAATTACTTCAAAAGTTTCCTTTTACATTCTCATTTTGAAATTAAAAATCTAATTCTTAATAATGATGATAAAAATCGACAAAACTATGAAATTACGCTATGTCCTTCATTTTTTTGGATTTGGATGACGCCTTTTAGGAGGATCCGCCACCTTTAATTGGTATATTTTTGATTTTTTCGCCATTTTCCAAAAAATTATTTTTTATTCTTTATACTTTTCTGAGTATGTACTTATGTAAATTTTCAGGGAAATCTGATTTTTTTCTTGGAAAAATAAATAAAATTAAAAGTTACTACGATTTACCAATAACGCGTTTGTAGCGAAAGTTAGCTTTTTACACAAAATAGTTTGTTTATTTATTTACTAATATTTCTGAATTATATGGAAAATAGTATATAACAGGTATCCCTATAAAAACACAAGATATATATGTCAAAAAAACTCAAAAGTTTTAGTTTAAAAATACATAAAGGTGCTGGAATTTAAATAAAACCAAAACCTTTCTAAATAAAGGTACTAAACATAATAAAATTATAGGGAAGGTCTAAACTCAAAAAATAAGAATATTAATGGTGGGAGATCCCCTCAATTAAGGGGGTCGTCTACCTTCGAGCCGAGAATTTTAGCCTATGTTTGGGAATGAATTGCAAAAACACTACTAAAGATATTCACGCCAGTTAAAATTTTTTTTATTATTACATGTTTTTTCTTCTAAAAAATCTATTTTTCACTTGATAATAAATGCATCCGCGACCTTGGAACGTCCTTGACCTCAACGCTGCAGAAATGTCATTAAGAACTTTGTGGTACGACTTTGGCCATTTAAATTGTCTGAAACTAATAAAATGAAATATGTCTGTAATCTGTGTTACATTGGCTATGTTTTCCCACAGCCGATTTTTTCTATTGTAAAATGTGTTTATATTACGCAATTTTTCTTGAAAAAATTCGATTTTTGACCTGTTTCTTGACCTATTAGAGCCTGTTAAAATTCAACAAAGTAAAACATGATTTGAGAAGCTTACGATTTAATGCATATACCTACGTAAGAAAGCGTATTTCAAAAAATCCCTCATATGGTGTGTTCCTTATAACATCTACATTCAAAATATGCAAAAAAAAACGATTTTTCCAAACCGCGAAGGTAGACGACTCCCTTAAGGGTTTTAAAATATATTAAATTAAAAATTGACTAGATAATTTTTGTTTGGAAAATTTGTCTTTAATTTTAAATACTTTTTCTATTTAATTGTAAAGTTAAACTTCGTCCTAAAATAACTACTCTTTTATGGAGGTTCGACCGTTGCTGGGAAGCTCTTGGAAAACTTAATTAATTACCACTTTAAAAAATATTGGTGATCTTATTTAATTCTAAATATTAGAGAAAAGTGTTCACTTTACCGGTAAAAAATTTAAAAATATTAAAAATGTCACTTTAAGTAACAATTACTGTAGGTAATAAAAAATGATTGGATTTTAAGGAATCATGGCTCAATTTCTTCTTAAAACAATTCCGAAAAAACTCCATCATCTTAACTTTTTAGATTAATCTCTCATTTTATAACTACAACTATTTTATTATGAAACTTATTTAATTTTCCAGCATTTCTGATTAGCAGCTAGAAAATAAGGGATCAATTAAAAAGCTCAAACAGTTTTTAAAAGTGGTAATTAATTAAGTTTTCCAAGGTCGAACTTCCTTGAAGTTTTATAATATATTAATACTAGAAAATTGTTTGCTTATTTATTTATGTACACTGTTAGAAATTTCTATATTAAATTTTCATTACATGTAATGGAAGTTTTTTTCAGTAACGTATATTAAATTTAAAATTCTTTAATCTTAAAAAATACAAACTTTTATTTGAATTTTAATACGCATGTGTATATTTTTAAATAATGTTTGTTAATTTTAATATATTTTGATTAAAAAGTTATTGAATTTAATATGAATTTATATTAATTTTTCATAATACACAAATCTACTAATTTAAATTACTAGTTGTATATTAAAGTCTATTAAAATTAATAAGATTTTTAACAGTGTAGCTGAGAATAAACAACTTTTCACTTAGTGACTTTAGAAAAATACTCTAACTTGGAACATCGCTGTCCTCAAGGTAGCAAGAATCATAGGACCAATTCGCATTTTTCTAGTCTTGACGTAAACTTTTCTCGAGCATACATTTTTGAAATTGCTTCAGCTCTTAGGGTACCAGATGATTGCACAGAAGAAATTATTTCTGAGGGGATTTAGAGACACTAAGGGAGTTGAGAAAGAATCTACTATATACATGGACTAGAAGCAGATTCGAGGGTTCGCCAAAGGCCCGGGAGCCATTAGTAGAAAAATGTTTTTCAAAGGGTTCTTTCAAGTGCTACCAGCATAAACCCTTATAGGGCTTTTGATTTTAGTGGGGCTTTAAATAACTTACAGTTCTGTATTGAAATCTTAATTATAAAATATCAACACTGGAAAAAAGAAGGAGAACCTCGACCAGATGCCTCAGGTTATTTGTATATGATACCGGATTCTTGGAGAACCATTTTTTCTTATAAATTTGCCCATTTTCAATTTTTCAAAGAAAGAAGTATTTCCTTAGTCTTGTTATCTTTCACCCGCAAGCTTCTCTACTGTTTCTAATTACACGATAATAATAATATCTATGTTGCAAAAACAAAACAATGTGTAATAATTCCCTATGTCCTTTATTAGAGAATGGAGAATGACCAACCTCAAACCAAATGGATGTTTATCAAATTTATTTTCTTTTAAGATGGCAACGTTTCGATGACATTATGTCTTCTCTTCAGATAAAAAAACATTTGTTTTAGTAATTTGAAAAACCTTTTTAAATAACCATTCCAACTAGAATATATTGACTAAATTATGAAAAAATTGGATTTTTATATGACAAAAATTTATAAATAAGTAGTTGTGATCTTTTGTGAAAATGCTGAAGGATATTATAAGTATATGTGTTTATATTAGTGATAATTTTACCATAATCTTAATAATTATTATAGAGTAATTACTGATACAAACTTTATTTGATCTGAAGAGGATGACATGTCATCGAAACGTCGTCAATTTAAAAGAAGATAAATTCGGTGAACATCCATTTGGTCTGAGGTTGGTCATTCTCCATTCTCTAATGAAGAAAGTTAGTCGAAGGTGAAATCATCTTTATAATATACAATATATATATTTCAATATAGTAATTGATTATATTTTTATAACTTAGGATATTTATTAAGGAAGAAAAAGTTAGTCGAACCGACCATTTCTTTAGTTTTTTTAGTGAGTGTGGAAAATTTCATCTCGAATAAAATAAGACGTCAAAAGTTTGAATAAAATAAGAATTATAGGTATTTTATTGGTCGAATCACATTATCGAAAAACAACTAAAATTTCTCTATCGATTTTGACTATGAAAATCTATCATTTTTATCCAATTGAAACTTTTCATGGATTTTATTCGAGATAACATTTTCTATGCTTTCACTAAAAATCTCGATACACCAAGACTTTCAATGAAAAAACTACGGATATATAGTCCTTGAACATAAATGTCTATTTAAAACTGTAAATACTACAAAAATTATTAAAACTACTAAAGCTGCAATTAATGTAAAATTGGCATAATTTTGAATAAAAAATGAATCTATTATAGGTTTGAATTTTTAATGTATATAAAACAAATTTTGAATTATTTTATTATTGTTTGAAAATTTCTCCTGAAAAAAGCATTAAATGGGCAAACTTGCGGAAGGCGGGATAGTTTATTTGACTTGAATAGAACTTGTTGACAAAAGGGCTTTTAATACAACACTCATGTAAGAGCGAATCTACGCCTTCCATTATTTAATCCTTTTATACCACCCGCACCATTTTTCTTTGTCGAAAATGACTGTTTGTGACTTCATAACTTTACTCGTAGAATAATTGAATTAAAAATATTTTCTAGTTCTGTAAATAAGCTTTGAGACATTTTATTAACTTGCCTACTTTCTCTGCATGAAATTTCAATTAGACTATATATACAAAGATATATACATTTGAAAAATGATTACTTAATTAAAGAAATAGTTGCTAATCAATAAAATAAGCTGTAGCATAATTATATTCACAAATCGAAGTAGATATCACCTATTTTCTTTAATATAATTTTTACTATTTTAAGTTATAATGTTTTATTTAAAGCATAAAAATGTCAGAGGATGATTCCATGAAAATGATTATTTTATTAGATAATAAACTTCATTGATATTTTAAAAAGACATATTTTAAAAAATATAATAAACATATTGTGAGATCATTTTCGTATCTAGAAATATGGGATGGTTATAAAGTGAGTTCGTGAATTTTTTAAAAGGGCGGAATGCCTTCTTTCCACCCCGTTTCGATGGCGGCAGCAAGTTAGTACCGGCGTCGTTTCTTTAACGAGTGAAAGATATACCTGCCATTATCGTAAAGCCCCTCGTGCGCACAAGCGTACAGCCTTCCTCATGTATACAATCAGAAATAAAAATATACGGACTTGTACATAGCTTGATTTTCACCAGAAAATAATAATGGCTCGATCTTAACATATGCGCATAAATCCATTATGAAAATCTAACCGCCTTTGTGTAATTCGAAAGCAGCCGACATTTTTATCTCGGACCCTCTGGTTGCGTACATATGGAGTCTGCGGAATCTGAGACTACCACATTAAAACTTCCGTCATCCATATGCCATTAGAAATCCCTCTGATAATGATTGTATTACTACACTGCAGACTTACGCCCTTCTGTGTCATCAAATTATTATCGCAATGCAATTTAAACATTCAAATAAGAAATATAGCCTTTGTTCAACATATTTAGAATTTTATTTTCCTTTATAGAAATAAAATTGAGTAACGTAACGAATATGTTAGTAATATTAATAACAAACAGGTACTATATGAAGAAATTAATGAATCAATAAAATTTCCTTGACAACAAATGTTGAAAATGTTTTGTTTTATAATGATAATTCTCGAAAATGTTAGGAATCTAGGTAAAATTGAGGTGCAATGGTAATTATCCCTAGCGACCGGATTGAAAATTTTATGCAGTCTAAGTTCTGAAAAGTATACGATACTTCAGTATAGGTTATAGTAAAGTTTACAAATACAATTTTTTTAGAGTTTAGTATCTTGTTGTGAAAGATTGTCACTATGACACGTTTTCCCTGAAAATTGAAACGTAGTTTAATAAAAATTCTAAATTTGGGATTTTCCATGTTGACGATGAAAATTAATTCTTGTTGAGAAAATTAACGCTGAAAATTATTTCATTACATTAAAATCAATATAACAAGTTTTGACACACGCAGAAACTTGTTATATGATGATGTGTTTAATTTTATGAAGATATAATTTCAAAAGATATTAGGAATTTAGGAAAAATCAACCTTCAATGATAGTTATTCCTAGTTGATTGAAAATTGTTCCCAGTGAAAATACTAAAATTCAACAAATTTATATGAAAGTTAACAATAGGTTTTAAGGGGTCATTCTACTATCTCATTTTTGAAAAATCGATTTTTTTTCGTTGCATTTTTCGATAGGTTCAGGAGGATTTATTTGATCGAGCAGAAGGAGTATCATAAGGAGCAAAAATCGCTGATTAAGTGTAAGTAACTTTTTTTTACAATTTTTATGTTCCGAAAACATTAATCGCGTTTTTCTGGGAATAACGTTTTTGCGCTCGGCGCGCACGATTTCTTCAAAAGTTTTCAACCGATTTTTTGTTATTTTTCAAAATAAAAAAAATCCGCTTCGTACATTCATAGCTATGGTTATACTAATAAAGAAAATTTTTGATTTGTTTCAGATGATGCTGACTGAGGTTAACGTGCGCGCCATGGACATGTCTTTTTTTTAGACACTCTCTTCATTGTTATACATTACCTAAACATAAACCAAACATTACCTAAATTTTCATTGATATGTTTTTTCTTAAATTGATACCGAGTTTCATTAACGAATATATAAATAAGGTATTAACATGGCAATAATATATATATATATTAATTATAGATAGGACTTGTATCGACCCTTTGATGAATATTCGATATATGTGTAAATTGGCTTTAGGGTCCAGAAATGATGAAAACTCAGTTCTTACATTCTTTCAAACGTTTCGACTCAGGTTGGAGTCCTCATCAGTGAGAATTTATTTCTATAAAAAATACAAAGGAGGAATCTTAAGAATTGACCGTGTGACGGATAAACATTGTAGTAAAAAAGTGATATAAGAATCGCAGGTGTGAAAATAAAATTGGACTAAGTAACTAAATTTGCAATACAGTAAAACTGTAACAAAATTGTGCAAAAAAATTTTTTTCGTAAAATTGCTAAAAAAGAACCTTAAAGAGACATTGTAATACAATGATATAAATGAATTATGCATGTGAACCTATAAAATTGGTCTAAACTGAATTGTAATGAACTGTACAGAAAAAAATATTTCTATAAGAATACAAATGAAGAAACTTGAACAATTTTGAAGTGTGACCGATGAAAAATATGTTAAGAATAATTTAAAAGGATTGCAAGTTTGAAATTAAAAAATTGGTCTAAATAACTAAATTTGCTAAAAAGTAAAGGCGTAAAGCCTTAATTTGAAAGAAATACTAACAAGAGAGACTTAAAAGTAACAAGTTATGTTGCCTTTATCTGCTTTCGTAATCAAAATGTGAGAGTTGTTTTTTAGAAAGGTGTTAGTGGATTTCGAAAATTCTAATACTTGTTTTTGGAAGGTATTAAGGGGTTGTTGTTTTTTGTTAGAGAAACTTTCTATGCAATCAACAAACTTATGTCTCGCTTCATTTCTTTGTTCTTCCTTGATTTTTTGGATGTTGGATTCAAAGTCTGCAATTAGATGTTTAATGGGAAGTTTTTCTGAAGGAAAAGGAATACCAAAATTTTTTCCGAGGCTGATTGTTTTCGTTACTACGGTTGGAATGTTTATGTCAGTCAAATTGATGAACCATGAATCATTTAGATAGTAAGGGGAATCATCTTTGTTTAAATAGTTTTCATCTGTTCTTTTGAGACGTTCAAATTTCGATTTACAACTGTTTTTTTGTGATACGAAAATTTTTATTTCTGGACCCTAATGCCAATTTACACATATATCGAATATATATATATATATATTTGATCAGAAAAAGTTATTAAAATAATATTTTTTAAGACTTTTTTTTCTTAACTTTGAATAATACTAATTGTAAGTTGATCATTATGCCGTATAAATTTTCAAACTGTAACAGGATGTGTATTGTAATTTACTAAATATTCAATTCAGACTCAGAAGATTTCATTCGCGAAGTATCGAAGAGTTCAACACACAATTTTCTCCGAACCACTAACTTGCTACAAAAGATATATTCTGGCCCTGACAAGCATTCAGAAAAAGCCACCCTGATAAGATCCTTGACAAAATGTCTTAGGAAGGGATTTCTAAGGCAGGAAGAAATGCCCTTACGGTTCTCAAAACGATACTACAATAGCCAACGGTCGACGAAACGATTTTTCCACATTGGACCTTCAGCAGATAGAAAAGAATACTTGTCTTTCTTTAGTGATGTCCTGACTCTCGGAAAATTGCTGATAGAAATTTGTGCAATTTCCTAAATGGACCCTTTCTTTGGAGAAATCGAGCTTGGCATAGCAGTTAATTTTAAAAGGTTAAGAAATTAATCAGAGATTGTATTTATCCCAATACATATTATCTCTACATATTTAATGAATAGATCACCAATTTTTTTTTAACTAATAAAAAAATATTGTTTTTGCAACTCGGGATAAAATAATATAAATTAATTGCTATCAAATCAATTTATTAATTTGTTGCTTTTCATCCATATTTATGTACATATTATGAACTTTCAACTATTCTAATCTGTGTTAGAAAAAATGTGCATATATGTAAACTATATAAACTGTAGCAAAATTTTTTGAAGATTATTTAATATTTTTATGTGCCTTAGGCACGGAAACTCGTTTTTCCGTTACAGCTAAGAGTAACGGAATCTTTTTCTTATTCTTCTTCTTTTCACTTCTTCTTCGTACAGCATTAGCGCCTTACTGGCAAAGCCTTGTATATTTGAACTGCGCATGCGTCTATTAGAATCCATTACTACTATACAAGATCGATAAAATCAAAATGGCCGGGACTAGTCGTGACATATCAAGTGTAATGACTAGCGCCGCACACAACCTAAATACTAGATTAGATTCGTGTGTACGCATAAAAACTCGTATCCGCACCAAAGTCACATAATAGTATATTACGTGCCTAGGCGCACAATGAGGGTTATTGCGTGACGAGCGACAATGCTCGCAGGAGATCGGAGCCAAGCCGAGACGAAGCTGAGGCGCGATCAGTCCTGCGAGCATTGTCGCAAGTCTCGTAATTTCCCGAATTGTGTGCATTGGCACGTATTCTATTTTATGTGACTCCGGTGCGTATACGAGTTTTTATGCGTACACTCGAATCTAATCTAGTATTGTAGTTGTTTGCGGCGCTAGTCATTACACTTGATATGTCACGACTAGTCCCGGCCATATTGATTTTATCGATCTTGTGTAGTAGTAATGGATTTTAGTAGACGCATGCGCAGTTCAAATGTACAAGGCTTTGTCAGTAAGATGCTAACGCTGTACGAAGAAGAATAAGAAGAAGATTGTGCGTCGTTTCATGGCTATGGGCGCATGCGCAGTTCAATTTTTACATTTCATTCCTCTGTAGCGCAATGTAGTACATTGCGCTACTGTTAACTGTAGCGAAAAACGAGTTTGCGCGCCGGTGGCACATAAAATAAAATACGTGCCAATGCGCACAATTGTGTGCCTAGGCACGTAATATACTATTGTTGGCAAAACGTATGTTCACCAAGATTTAAAGAAATTTTACTCAAACTTCTGGTATGCACGGGAAATATTGTATCCAAAGAAACCATCTTTGGTTTCACAAAACAAATCCTTAGGTTAAATCAAACAAAAATGTTCTATAAAAGTGTTTATGGAATTTTCTCTACCTAACAACAAGACAAATTCAGCGAAGTTTATGAAAATTAGCGTTCCGATAGTTCTAAGGAAATTACTGAAGAAATTCTGTTCATTTCTAAATGGGTGCTAGAAATTTACGGGTTCTTTTCTTTATAAATTATCTTTTTATTATAAATGTCCTTATTTATTTAAGAAAATAATAAAATTATATTAAAAAAAGAACTAATGAAAGACTGATCAAGGCCATGGGACATGTAGGTCACGTGACCATTTTAGTCCCTGGCTATCGATTATTGTCTCCATATAAAAAATTTTAAATAAAAATAAATCGTTCAAAATTTAGGAAATGGTAAATAATAGCATATGGAAAGAAGACGGGAAGGCTTAGTGTGTTAATACAAAAATAAATGTTTAATTTTAACAACAATACCAAGTAAGTGTCTTGAGTTCTGTTCTAACACATTCGGTAATGTACTCTGCAAACTTGTTGAAATTACTTATTTTCATAAAAAATTGTTTAAATAGTTATAAATATTCAAGACCTAACAGAACTGTCTTAGTAATTTTTGAATAATTTGATATAAATAAACATATCTTGTGAATTTTTGTTTTTTTATGAGAACACAGAAAGCGAAATCCATTCGGATACATCAAAAACATTTCAAAAATGAAAGTTTAAATGTTTATTATTATTTAAAATGTTATTGTTCTTTTCTTTTCTTATATAAAAAGGCATTGTAGTTCAAAAACATCTTTTACATCTTAAAAACACCTTAGGTAACATCTTGTACAGTTTCTTATTATCTTTTGAAACATTTATCAAATTTTTAGCAAGTTATGTAATAAACAAAAAAAGTTATCTTACACGGTTGGATTAACATATAATTTTTGTCACATGACCTGTTTGGCACATGGGCTTAAGGCCGTGTGGTAGGGTCTGACGTCACAAATTACATACGAACACTTCATTAATATAAAAAAATAGTTTCAATAAATTTTCCGGAGAAGACAGCAGTTCAGGAGAATGTAACGAATTACTGTCTCCTCCGGAAAATTTTTTAAAATTATTATTTTAATTATAAAGCGGTCGTATAATTGGTGACGTCAGAATCTACCATACGGCGTTAAGGTAATACTTTTATATATTTAATCAGAAAAGAGCTTTGCCATTTTGTCGGGTGAAAATGGTCGATGATTGAGGTTTCTCGTAACGATAGCAATTTCATTCGAAGTGGGTGAAAAAAAAGCGAGGCGCAATAGCTTAACTGTTTGCAGCCATTGGAGCATACAGCCATTTTTTATCGTGAGTTAGCTCGTTAGCATTGATGTAATTGCATCACTCTAAACTATTGTACCCTCCGGGTGGGCCTCGGTTGCTTTACGAAGTCGTGTGAGTCATTCTGATTGGATCTCGGAATTAAAGCCGACGAAATGGCGTTGGCAGAAAAAAATGCACCCCAAGAAGATTTAGAGCAATTTAATCTCAAAAGTTGGGGTAAAAGGTACGATTAAGAAAGTACTTTAATCTGTTCGTCAATGCTTGAATAATTTGTTAATTAAAAAATTATTTAAGCGTATGTGAATTCAAATTTTATAGAATGCTACAAAACAAATAAAACATAAACTATAGATTTTTATTAAAAACATTAGTTTTAATTTAATATGTTCTTATTAATTGAAAGTTCACTTGTCTTCTTGTTATAAATAAGGTAGATTAGTACTTGCATGTAAAAAATTATAAAAAATTAAGCATACTTTAACTTTTGATATGTGTCAAAATCTGACGTAAAGGAGACAATCTCTTTATCACCAATATCAATAAAATTGTGGTATTTTATTTTACGTGATTATCAGCCTCCGATGGTTGCTGTTATCGAATTTATTATCAATTTTGGGCGACCGGCAATTTCTCGGCTCTTCTTCCCTCCATGCAAAGAGACTCTATTTCTGCCTCCAATCGGTCGGAAGTGTCGAGCGAATGGCTGCTCAGCCATTTCCGTTCGAAGAAGAAATTAAATGAACGAATGATGGTACGGGGTGCTGATGGCTCTACTAACAGTTAAAAAATACTTTGGAAAGTGTGAGGGATACGACCCTTGATACGTGTAGACATCTCTTTTACAGCTACGTAATTGTAGAAATTTTTGAAAATTTCTCTTTCAATTCTTTTAATTTTTATAAAAGTTTCAGTTTCGGATACTACTCTAGACAGTAATGTAATTTGGATCATTTTATAAAAACACACTGAGAAAACAATTTCTTTGATATACGGTCAAAGAAATTTTTTTTTTAAATTAAAGAAAGTTTTGTTAATTGAAAAAAAATTTCTTTGATCCAAAGAAATATATTTGTTTACATTAAAGAACATTTTTTTGAATCAACAAAACTTTCTTCAATTGAAAGAAACTATTTTCTGGGTGCGAGCATATCAGACCTGATTACTTGTACTGAAAAAGAAATTCTCTCTTTATTTCCCCTATACTTTCAAATAATTCTGTTTATTCAAAATGTTTGAATCTCTCATGAAAAAGTTTTACTAGAATTGAAATATATGTTTTTTCAAACTTTTTTTATACATAAAACTGTGTTTTGAACTGAAAGAGAAACTTTTAAGCCACTAAAATAATTTATTTAAATCGAATGAATAATTTACTTAATCCAAAGATTGGCACGCATAAACATAAATCTTAATTAAAACATTTCTTTGAGTTGAAGGAATAGATAAATATTTTATTAACGCGAATTTTGATTAATGATAATAATTACGTAGATATGATCAAAGGAGTTAGAATTCCTTCCCTTCTGTGGGCTTCCTTTATTTCCGTTATTCTCTGGAATATGCAGAAAAAATGGCTAATTTTTTAATTTATTTATATGCCAAGAAGAAAGATATCTAAAAATGTCAACTCTTTCATTTTAATGCAATTATACTTTTAACTCGTTATTTGTTCGGCTCTAAATAAAAGTACTAATTATTATCCACTACTGGAGAACAGTAGATCTCTTGACACCATATGTCACTATTTCAAAGTTTTTTATGAAGTATATTTCAATAAAGATCAATATATTTATCTAATCTTTATTATCAAAATAGATAAATTAGGCAATTTAAGTAAATTATCACCAGATAGTCAACGGATTTTTCGAAAAACTTCCACAAATAAGAGGGTGGATTGAAAAGTTCGGGGCCTCATATAGAAATAATTTTAATATTTAGATAAAACTACTCCTATTATATTCTCTCATTCTTTAATTTCAACTGTGTGAAGCTTCATTAATGTGCTATTAATAGTTTAGAAGTTACACCGATTTATGTGAGACCTTGTAAGGCTTTTTTGTGAAAAGGAACAAAATCAAGCTTCACGCTGTCATTAAGTACCTGCATAAAAAAGGGTTACCGCCAAAATAAATCCACAAAGACATGATGATAACCTTACGATAATCTGCCCCATCGTATACGATGATAAAAAATTTGGCAACTGAGTTCAAACGTTATTGAGAGAGTATTTAAAATAATTCTCGCAGTCGAAGGCCTTCGACGTGAACCACCCAAGAAAACATAGAAAAAATATGCAATCTGATTATTGGAGATCTCAGATTAAAAATAAGAGAGATAGCTGAGACTGCACGGAAAAAACTATATAGAATTTTAGTTCGGGAAAATACCTGGCATGACTGTACGATATTGGTATTGTAGCTAAACTGAATACCGGTATATAGTGTCTCAACCCATGCGGTATAGGTGAGACAACTATACTGGTTTGCCGCGGGACCTATAGCTATACAATTATACATTGCTTAGCATGCACGCGACTCTAACCTCGAAATGAGAAAGAAGTGTCATTTGTTCGAGGCGTTTTTTCGAAGAGTTTGGAGATTTTTTTGGAGTATTTTTTCTTTGTTTGAAAGATCATTTTTGTGTATCGCGTATTGCTTTATCACCCGCGAAAATCCACAAAAGCGATGGACGATACGATACATCGTATTGTCATATCAAGGAACTTGTATCCTTCGTGGAATAATATGACGTTTCGGAATACCAGTATAGTTGTCTCACCTATACTCGTATAGTTCTGAGGCCCAAAATATAGTTCTCTCAGCTATACTGTTTTTTCAGTGTGCTGGCATCTTATATGAACGAGCATGAAAGATTATTATCAACGAACTGGGATTTTTTAAGATTTCTGCGAGATGGGTCCCAAGGCTGCTTTCAGTTGAACAAAAACAGAATCGACTCAGGATATCTCGCGACTGTTTAGAGCTGTTTGAATCCGATCGACAAGAATTTTTGGATAGGTTTATGACTATGGATAAAACCTGGGTCTACCATTATACTCCAGAGTCAAAACAACAATCCAAAGAATGGAAGAAAGCGGAATCACCCCTTCAAAGAAAGCAAAAACAGTTTTGTCGGGGAATAAAGTAATTGCATCTGTTTTCTAAGATTCAAAGGGTGTCATCCTGGTGGATTATCTCGAAAAAGTTAAAACAGTAAACAAAGTTTATTAAGGGGGTCGCCTTATGAAAACCTGAAAAAAATCGCATTTTTTTGTTTTTTTTTAATCGATATAAAAACAACAACAAACAGAGTTTTTCGAGGAAGCGAAGGTCTTGTTGTATCGACCGGGAGTAGCAGATTAGGAATTGACCTCTGTAAGTTTTATTATGATCTAATTGTATGTTACAAAAACTTTGAAGCGCGTCTTCTCAAAATCACATTTTTCAAACTGGCGTGCAGGATTACACAAAAACTTTTCAACCGATTGACCTCAACTACATTTTATTTTGTTGATAATAAATAATTATTATATATGAATCACAGATATTCATAATTTTATCAATTTTTCACACTGTTTATGCAACAATATTAACAAATTTCACTGCGGAAAATCGTAAATTTTGATTTTAACAGAACAAAATAGTGAATTTTCTATTGTCTTTGACTTTTTAGTGGTTCATATAGAATAAACAAGGGTACTGAATAAAAAAAAATTTAATTGATTTCAGACAAAAATTACGGACGCTATCCTGCACGCCGTTCAACTATTCCAGTCGCGAGGCATCCCAGTCCGCCATGAATAACGCCACCATTTTGGAAAATTTTGACTTGGTTTTTTTTTTTTTTGCAATTTTGTTCAGAAGTAGCTTAAAATAAATGTAAAAGATCATGGATGTATATCGTTTCTATCTTGACAAACGAAAATCATTAAAAAGAACCTTTTTTTCCGGGTGTTTTATAAGGCGACCCCCTTAATACACCCTTTTCCACCATTTGCATGAAGAAATAAAGAAGACACGTTTAGGCATACTGATAACAATAGTTTGGTTCCACTAAGACAATGCCTGTGTTTACACATCCGTGCAATTAGTGGCTAAAATCCATAATTGTGGCTTTGAACTGCTTATTCTCCTGTTTTGTCCCGTCTGACTTTCAGGTTTTCCCGAATCTGAAAAACACTTAGTGAATTTCTATCAAATTAAGAGGACCAAGTTGGAGTAAGTGAGTGTTTGTGTTTAAAAATATCTGTATGAATCTTACTTTGTATATTATAATATAGCTGCTGGTCTATTTTTTATTTGTTTATACGAATTTCTCGAATCCTATTTATATATAATCTTGCTTCTATTGTTTTGCGCTAACCGATTTGTTATAGTAAATGTATACTCTTAATGCATCTCGTTCGTGGTATTACCGCACAAAGGAATACCGAAAATTTTGTGACAGTTGACCAAGAGTAGTCGGCGAGAACCCGAGAATACATTAGATGTCATATTCAATAAATGTATAATACTTCATGTTACTTAATAATTTATTCATACGAAATAATATCCCCAACGCTTAAAAACGAAAGGGTAGTTTTAAGATATTAGTACGCAATACAAACCGTATCATGTAACCACATTCCTACTTTACCGGCATTTTTTGTTTGGAAATACATGTACATGCGAAAGGAGGTATCGAATTAAAAATGTGCGAAATTAAAGAAAAGGCACTGAAGAAGGTCTGTCAACTCTTACGTTTTTATAGTTGCAGAAGAAAATTTTTTCTGGAATATATTTTATTTATATATATTTACTTTATACCCCATTTGGCATGGACATGAGTTAGAGACAAAAAATGCCGGTAAAGTAGGAATCTTGTCACGCGGTCCGGTTGGTCCATGGCCAATCTTGACTAAATTTTAGGAAATTGTTTTGCCTCACTAGGCGAATTTAGATTGGCCTCAGTTAGGAAGTATCATTCTCTTAATAGTGACTGAATTAATTTTTTTTTTAAATTGTCTGTTTTATAATTTTAGTCTGGAAAAACAGGTATCAATTTTAAAAAGATGTTCACAACTAATTAGGGTGTATACCATCCCATAACATATCCTTTATCATGTTTCCGAACTTCAACCGAAAATATTTTTATTAATCACGTGACTCACTTGATACATCCCCTTAAGGGGGTCGTCTACCTTCGCGGTTTCAAAAAATCGAATTTTTTTTTTTGCTTATTGCGAATCTAGAAACTATAAGGAATATGCCTTATGACGGATTTATTCGAAAACATTCAGCCAATCATGTTTTATTTTAATCATTTATCTTTAAACGCGTTTTCTCGAAAGTTGCATTTTTCAAACTTTGTGGTATGATTTCTTCTAGAAATATTGATAGAATTTGATCAAATTTTTTTTCAGTTATTCAATAAACATATAGCTATGTTTTCCCAGAGACGATTTTCAAATTTTTACTTTGTTGAATTTTAACAGGCTCTAATAGGTCAAAAAACAGGTTAAAAATCGAATTTTTTCAAGAACAATTGCGTAATATAAACACATTTTACAATAGAAAAACTCGGTTCTTAATGACATTTCTGCATTTATTATCAAGTGAAAAATAGATTTTTTCATAGAAAAAACATGTAATAATAAAAAAAATTTTAACTGGCGTGAATATCTTTAGTAGTGTTTTTGCAATTCATTCCCAAAAATAGGCTAAAATTCTCGGCTCGAAGGTAGACGACCCCCTTAAGAAGTTAATATATAGAATATTTAAATTCAATATTGATCCTCAGTTATCATCAGTTAAATAAATTTTTTTTGGTCCGGAATCAAGGGAAATAAAAATATATGAAACTAGAATAATCTCTTAATATAGTATATTGTGCAACTAGGGAAAAAAAGTTTTTTTCTACTAGCGGGTCATGAAGTGGATTTTATTAACCCGTTCAAAGTAAATAAATCCATTTTTTGTCCCCCCAGTAGGAAAAAAATTGTGCGCAACACGGGGAAAACGTTTATTTTACTCGTTTGATTGTTACCCTCGCTTTGCTTCATACTCGCTTCATACTCGCAAAATAAATTTTGTTTTCCCTAGTAGCACAGTATACTATATTTGCGAGTGTAAACTAGTAAGATAAACATTTTTCCCATGTTGTACACCATTTTTTCCCACAGGGGGTAATAAAATGTATTTTATGACTCACTAGTAGAAATAAAATATTATTGTTTAATTAAAATCAATTTTTCCCATGTTTTCATGTTTTTTTAATTCATGACGAAGAAAAATTCAAAAGGGGTCATCCATAAACTATGTAACACTTTATTGGACAATTTTGGACCCCTACCCTCCCCTATGTAACCGGTCGTAACAAACTAATTAAGACCCCTAACCCCCTCCCTAACTGTTATGTTATTTTCTCAAATATTTTATTGCATCAATGCAATCGATGCATCAGAAACGCGATAAAAACATCAGGTGGGTAATGTAATAAAAAAAGGAAAAGTAAACAATATGGAAAAAATATATATATTTAAATAAAACTTTCGAACAGAATATTTTTAATTAAAAGAGGTAATATTAAAAGCAAAGTGTCGCATCATACCGCGTCAAATTCAAATACTATACATTGCAATCTAAAAAGAAAATAATAAATAAATCTTCACTTTTTTTTAAAAAAACCTTTACATCATTAACTGTGTGTTTCTCTGCTCCAAATTTTTTTCTTATGCAACAAAAGATAGATAATACCTTAAAACTGAAAATAAAATAATTAAAAAAAGAAATAAAAACTTTAATAAATTAAATTGAAATGATTAATGTTCGTATTAATTACCTTCTCAAAGTCGAAATAAAAATACGTAATTTAACTAAATTTCACTAAAAAGAGGTTATTTATAAAATAAAACTGCTGATTCTGTCATCTATTGCCAAGTAAAGTAATAAAATAATTCAGATTTCAAAAATTGCTGACAAAATGATTTCCAAAGTAATGCATAATGCTCAGAGTACCCAGACACCATATGTGGCTCTGTATTCGTTGATTATACATAAGAACATATGAAAGGGAGTGAGGGGTAAAGAGGGTAGTCTGGGGGTGGCCAGAGGTGCTAGCATGGCATGATGTATAGAAATACGAATGTTCTTGACTGTCACCAGGGAGTTCCGTAAGTTTTATAGCAAGGTCCGCGTGGCTACCGGATACTCCGCCCGTAATAAAAAGAGGGAGAAAAAAGAATCAAGTCGGCACAATGCATCGACGGGGTTGCGATTTAAATGCAGTCGTTCCTGATTGGCGGATACGAAGGGGTGGTAGGCGTGGCTTGATACCTTATGATTTTGTACGTACTCTCTTGATGGGTACCAGGGTACGTCTCCCGTTTCTCATTCCCTCGACGCAACCACCACTGCATCCTCGCCCTCACCATCCAGTACCGTTTCTCTCGCGAATTTCATCTCCATCTTTTTTTTTCTCTCTCGCTCTCATTTCATCTAGTCAGCACCCGTACGAATACACAAATACCCGTAAGAGCGAGCTTACATCCTTTCCTTGATTCTTCCTGCATTATGAGGAGAGAATCAACTAGAGAAAATAAGGGAGGAGAAAGATGTGGAAGGTGAAAAAAAAAATAGGGGGGACTTGTCCCACCAGTGGATGTGTGAAAAAGAATCAGAGAAAATGGAAAATATTTTCACATCCCCCTTATTTCGATACATTCACTCCCTCACCACTGCATTAAGATCTTTTGTCAGAATCTATTATTATTGAGAATGGAAGATTTCAGTGATATTCTATTCTAAGGATCCTAATTATTGTCAGAATCTATAATGGTGGCTGGAATTCCTAGAGGGGATACATCAGTAGATTTCTTTTATATCTTGAGTTTTTTTATTCTATTCATCGTCATATTTGCATTGATTTACTTTTTTCTCTTCCATGATAAAATTTTCAATTCATTTGATGCAAGACTAGGATGCAGCAAAAAAAAAATTATGCTGTTTACAAAATTTGTATTTTAAACCTGACTTGATGTGACCCCCCCCCCCCCCCCCCTCCACCTTACTTCAACGAGAAAGACTGCTGTTAAAATGCGCCTCTTAAGGAATTATTTTCAAACTCTACCACTAAAAAAAGGACGAATTTTATTATTTCAAATATTGCTTGTGCTATTGGAAGTCTTATTAATTTTAATTTTCGTTTGATATGCAACAAATAGGGTAAATTGATCTAATTAAATTTTTAGTTTAAGCATACAAAAGTTTGTTTTGATGAATTTTTATTGAAATAAATATTATTTCTTTCTCTTGTAATGAGTATATCTTGAATAAAAAATTCACCCCGGCGTTAATATTGTACGTTTTAAATTTATAATTATATTTTTAAAACGAATTTTTCTCAAGCATGTATTTTACAAGAAGTTTCTACTACAATATTGCATAATTAGAGAGGGTGAAGCATTTTTCGAGGGTGAAAAGCTGTTGAAGGGTAGATGATTCTGTCGGATTTAGAAATCTTAAGGGGTATATGTGTAAGTAATGGGGAAAGAGGGGTGTTGTTGAGCGAGCAGTGCATTACAAATTGTAATTCTTTTGAAAATGTGAACCTTGAAAATCTGAAAACATTTCATTAATTTGAACGCATGGTATAACGTCGAGACAATAAAAAAAAACACACACATAACTTGCAATAATAATTATTTCTTTAAATTTTCACATCGGTTTAGGCTTTCAAAAGTCACTTTCACTCGAGTATCAAAAATTTTTCCTTCGTTATTGAAAAATATGGTAATTTATTCAATATTAAAAGATTCATTTATTCTATCTTCTTATGAAATGATTTTCTTCGTGTAAAATCTTCGTAAATTTTCTAACACTCATTATTGCTCTGGCATGTCCCCTCATCTCGGAAATCGCCTCTTTGGCCCATTCAAATCTCCAGATAACAAGAAAATAGCGAACTGTGCTTGAGCCAAGTGAACGAACCGAATCGTTTCGTGAAGATTGCAAGTTGAGGATTAATAGATAGCGGAACCGAAGAGCCCTTGCGCTTTGCGTTTAGCAGTGTCAGCGCATTAATATTCATATTTTGCGAGATCCCGAGCAGGCTATCCACATACCTTCCCACGAAAACTGTGCATCGTCGAACATTTCCTCTCAGGGTTATACGCTTTCAAAATTCTCGCAGCTCTCGAATATTTGAGAGTTCGCAATCTACAAACACGTGCGTTTTTCTATATTCGCGAAAAGTGCACTATCTTTAAATTTCCCCTTACTTGTCTGCTTACACATGTTTTTACTTTTCAAGAATTGAATTTTTTACATTTCAAACTGTTATACTTATATATCTCGTCAATTAAATTTGATCTTCTTCATAAGATGAATTCAGAGTACACCCAGAAAACAGTTTTTTTGAATCAAAGAAACATTTCTTTGATATACGGTCAAAGAAAAAATTTCTTTGAATTGAAGAAAGTTTTGTTGATTCTAATAAATTTTCTTTAATTTAAATAAATCTATTTCTCTGAATTAAAGAAAAATTTTTTGAATTAACAAAACTTTCTTTAATTCAAAAAAATTTTTTCTTTGACCGTATATATCAAAGAAACTGTTTTCTCAGTGTAGCACTTTAAAAAAAAGCTTTGTAATTATAAGTCATTGCCTTTAATTTCATAGCATCTTCAAATCATGTGGGCAGTTTGAAATTTCTGGGTAAGCGCGTGTATGTCTAGATTAATCGGAGAAGCAGATAATGACAGAGGGGCTAATGAGAATCGTTTCAAGAAGGCTAATTGACCGTAAAATACATCTTCATCGTATTTCGTCCTTCAGTCTTAATTTTCGTAATCGATTAAATTACATTACACTAGAATGAATTTCTTTTCTTCTCGATAAGTATATTTAAAACCGATATAATGAAAAACAAAATAAGTTCATTTCATACTAGTAAATCAAATAATATTTTTAGTAAAACTATTATATCTAGTGTACGAAAAAGCTATATTTGCATTCTCTCTGAATCTGAATCAGTGAGATTCTCACTGAAGTTAAATCAGTGACCCACTTCTGGCTGGTCAATTAGTGACTTTTAATTGGTTTTCAGTGAAAAGTCACTGATTGACCAGTCAGAAGTGGGTGACTGATTCAGATTTAGAGAGTTCGAACATTTTATTTCTACAACACTCAGAAATATATTTGTTTGGATCGAACAAATTATTTTTTCATTGAAATAAATGCGATTTAACAAATTAATTTAGCTGATCCACCCAAAATATATTCTGAAATCATCAAAATACTAATGACCTAATAATTTGTTTAAATAAACAAACAATTTTTGTCTGCTTAACTAAGATTTGTTTGAATAGAAAAAATGATTTCGTTGAAATCAAGTACCGCTTATAAATAAACGATTCGGTTAAGGGGAGGTTCTCCTCTTTTTAGCCGAAAATGAAGCGGAATTTGATAATTTACTGTCGGATAATGAAAAAACATACGAACAAACGGTTATGATGGTTTATTAAGCCATCTTTTTAAAATACAAAAGAAAATTCTTTATGACAAAATCTAATATGGTGGCCCCAAAATGGCGAGTTTTGTCATCCTTTGAAAGCGAGACGTTGTTCGATAACGTCAAGGTTGTAGCCACTTGTAGTGAACTGAAATCAAAAATTTGTTTTTTATAGTCAAGTTTATAAAATTCCCTATGAATTATACCTATTTCTAAATAATTTTCATTAAAAATTATCCAATTCATGCATAATCAAAGAAAAAGTTCGATTTTACCCTCTTTTTACTAAAGTTTTTTCTTATCAAACGACTATTATTTAACAATTGCTTATGTTTATTTTAGGTATAAGTCATACAAAAAATCATACTCTTCCAGGAACATTTTAGATGAAGTAAATCGGATCAGTAGATCATGAGCTATGCTTGACGTTAGGATAAACAAAAAGGATTTCGAGATAAACGCGTTTAAAGTTGTAAGTCTCACATACACGTTCCAAGAGAACCATCATCACTGGATACTCCAGTACTCAAGAAAAACCTTGCAATTGGCAAGCGAAAAATTCGCCCCACCTTTTGTTATATTTTCAAGGGTGCTCTTTACGATGGTGCCATATTAATTTTGACGAAATCATTTTTTTAAACAAATCTTGTCGAAATGACATTATAAACGTAAATTTTTCAGTCACTTTTTTTCGTTTATTTCATATTTTGGTAGCTTCTACGCGTTGCCACTTGAGTATGTAATGCACTCGTCTCGTCCTCAACAGTTGTTTTTTGAAATTGTGGATTATATTTTTGTGTTGATGGGTCATTGTTGCAAAATAATGGAAAAAAGAGTAACAATTCAAAGCATGTTATACGTAGCATTTCTATTTACCAAATAGAATTGAGTTTTTTTCCGCAAACAAGTAACATTTACATGGTTTCCAAATATGTTCGGATTGCTTAATGAAAATTTACCGACTCTACTTCGTTTCGATACATATACAGTCATTTATGGACATCCGTCGCCGCGCAGTAGAATGGCACCTGAGCGTTCCTCCGCGCGCGCATGTTCGGTGCATCAAAGACGCTTTAATAAGATAAATATGCTGCGGATCGAAAAATCCTTTTGCACAAATATTCTAGGCATTCATACCTTTCATTTGATAAAAAAAAAAAAAATCGATTTTTTGAAAAAAAAAAGAGGAGAACCTCCCCTTAAATGCAATAACATTTTTTCAATGTGCAATGTAATTTCATTTGGCAGCAGTTATTTTATTTTTTTTAAATTGGAAAAGATTTTTTAAGAGGGTGTAAAGTAGACAGAGCAAGTAACTTTGTAGCCTAAATAGCATTCTTCCATGTATGACACTACACGTGTCGAGGCCACTAGACGAGAAGTGCCAGATTCTCTGGGTTTGTTAGTAGATGCCTGTTGCATCTTCGCTAGCCTCAGGGCACACTGAAAAATCTGGAGGAAAACGTTGAGTTCTCTTAACAAGAATGTGAAAAAGAGTAAATACGTTAGAAGTGAATACTTTTTTAATGGTGGACTGAATACTTCTTGTTAAGAATTTAGCTTTTAAAAAGTCTGGACTTCATTTTCTTCTGATGTTTATAAGAAGATTTACTTAAACTAAAAATTAATTTAATTAAATAGGACAAACTTTGTCACGATACGTTATTCAATTGAACAAAAATATACAATTTTAAAAGTTTAATTCAACTAAAAATTTATTTTACGTTTTTTAAATTGAAGAACTACATTAACAAAAAAATGTAGTTGGACTAACTAGATATTTTTTTTGTCTGCGCAATAACCGGATAATTTGTTTAATCCAAAGAAGTTAAGTTAATTCAATAAGATATTGTCTGAGTGTAAATCACTTTTACATAATAATTTAGTAAAAATGCTTTAGAGTTAATTATATATTAATTAAGAAAATGTGTCTGATTGTATACATACACGTTCTACTGCCTGAGTTTTTGTCTTGCACTACTTAAATTAGTATTACACACATATTTTTTGTTCTTACAATACAATCCACGATGAAAATCTTCGTTAATAAAAAAATAGTTAATAAGTCTTTAAATAATGATTTATCTTAATCTATTATTTTCCATCACTAGAAAAAGAAGCAGACTTTGAGCCAAAAGTTCTCTATAGTGAATTGATTAAAATAATATTACTAACTTACATCAGTGGAGATTTAATTCATAAGTTCAGAAAAAACGTTGTTGAATTTATGTCTTCCTAAATAAATTATTAAACGGTGTTTGACTAACTTACTCAAAGTACTCTTCTTAAATCAATCAAATGTTGGTTAAACAGACCAAAATTCACTTACAAATTTTATTCAGTGACGAAAAATTTTGTCAACCCTATGATTATCAAACTCTTTAGTTACCTAACAAAATTTTGGTTGGATTTACCAAATATTTTCCTAAATTTACTTGATCCAAAAGTATAATTAGTTGGTGCTATTTAAGAAAAGAATAGACTCACGATTAGATTTAATAAATTTCTTCACTGAATAGAGACAAATATTCACGCTCTTGAATAGAAAGTAAGTTTTAATTTTCGTGTATAAATTTGAATTTTATTTTATATTTTATTTCGTGCTCTATCGAACCCAATCGTTCGAAGTATTGTGAAAAGCTGACAGATTATAATTCAAGTCTATTCAATCGCTTGAAAGATGAGGTTCATATTATATTATTAAAAACATGTTTAGAATCTCGAAAAAGGCTGAAATAGGTGCCCTTTGATAATGTTTCAAATTAAAATAATTTTTTTTTCTTCACCCTATTCACACCTGGTTCTGGACTTTGATCTTAGTCAAACATGATGGCCGCCTGTAAATTCATCGTTATGGAAGGGCGTGGCAATCGTGATATCATCACCCCTAGTGTACAAACAGAAGTACACTCGCTTCGAAATATGAATCGCAAAGAAATAATGAATATCATTGCGGAAGCTGAGACTATTTCTTCACTTTTTTAAAAATTTATAATTTATACTTCGAAACAGGATTTATTCCTTTGAAGATCAATAGGTTTAGTAGTAATTTAAATCACCATTTTTCATTTCAGCATAAATTACAATTACTGTGTATAAAAGGCTGATTAAGTACTTCTAGCACATTCAGAGAAATCTTCTATTTTTGCAATTCAAACGATCGTTTGTTTATCCTCATCTTCTAAATTCAAAATAAAAACTAGTTTATGTTATAAAAATACGTTTACTCTAAATAAATAATGAATTTGAATAGAACCAATTATTAATTTATTTATCTTAGTGTGTTCAAAATCATTTTTATAAGCAAACAAGTGATTTGTTAAATTAATAAAAAGAAATTATTTAAATTTATTCGACCCCATAATAATGCTAGATTTTTTTTATTTTAAAAAATTTTGTTTTAATATAAAAATGTTTTTCTGGGTGCATTTTTCCAAGGCTTCTTTTTATAATTATAATATTTTTGAGACTATTTTCTAAATATGTTAAAATGATAAAACAAGGTTAAAGTATTTATAAGAAAGACAAATTTCGAAAAGTTATACCCCAATGGTAAATTAACCATTGGGCCAGGTCTGATAGAATTTACCAACTATTACTTGTAGTCTTACCTCACTCTTTAAACCTAAATTAATTAAAAATCAGTCACTAATTTCCTTTAGTAAATAATTTTATTATAGATTTTTGCATGAATATTAGACATAATAAAGAATTTCTTATATTCAGAAAGTCTTTAAATATTTGTAGGATATTGTTAAAATTTACCAAACTATTTGGAAAATAATGGTAAATTCTGAAGTTACGAACTTTTTTATAATAATTCAACATTTAGTCAGATTTCTATTATACAGGGTAGGCCATCTGTGACCGAGTTTATAAATTTCAAATAGAACACATATTACGATGGCAACTTGAAATTTTTTGTTGTTAATGATAGGTGGTACTATGCCATTTATGTATGAAAACAATGCCATATATATACTAGTTTCCTTTAGTAAATAATTTTATCAACATTTACATCAGTAAATTAGTGTACACATTTTATAATTTCATAACTTTGAAAGATGTTATTGGCAACTGTGATTGAACTATAGTTATAAATTCTCAAATATTTATACTTTCTGGCTTAAAAAAGTTGTATACCGTTAACTGTGATTGGGAATGATTTAAGAGCGTCAATTATCAAAATTTGAGAGCGGAATCTAAATTCGTGACAGTTTCCTAATATAGAAAGATTTTAATGACTGAAGAGTCGTGACTGTCGAGAAACCGAGAATCGAATTATTTTATCCCCTGAGCCTGGAGGCGCCGATGAAAACGCGTTGTCCTACGAATAGAGCCAATCAAGAGGATAGGAGAGTTATGACTGTTGCTGGTATCGGATTTTACCCTAATGGGAACATATGATGAGCGAATGACGACGTGATTTTAGCCAATGCTGGACGTACTTAGAACGTGATATGACATGAACAATAAATTAAGGTAATCAAGATTTAAACACCGGATGTTTGGCATTTCTAAATACTTGCGAAAGTTTCAAGAGATTTTTCGAGAACCAATCAAAATGATCCATTTTATCATTTATTATTCGAATACCTTATTATTATTTAGTCAGTATTGTTATTTTACGATACGGCATATTTAATAAAAATATATTTTGAACCGATTTATCTCAATAATTAAATCTAAAATTTTTACAATATATCTCATAAATTACATTAAATATTATTGAATTATATAGTTAGATAAAGTATACATTACTTGATCGTGAATGAGAGAAAAGTTTGAAATTCGATTCAACCAGTTGAACTCAATTGGAAATCAGTTAATTCAATAGCTGACATTTTGCCCTAAAAAATAGTTTGTTTACTGATAGGAATTTACTAAAATTCAACCTCTTTTCATCTACTACTCAGAGAAAAATGGAAATGATAAGAAAATTAGAAGTGATTACTCATATTTCTGTAAATAAATTTTACGTTTGGTTTTTTTCAATTGATTCTCCGATAAATAGAAGAGAGTCTAATGTCGCTTAGCAATGATTACTGGAATTCAGTAATTATTGCTGATCCGCATTCCATTATCTTCTTTTCATTAAAAAATCAGTTAGAAAGAACCTAACGTAAAAGTTGTTTACAGAAATCCCAGTAATCAATCTCCATTTTTTTCCGTGTAGAGTACACTGTTAAAAATCTTATTAATCTTAATAGACTTTAATATATAATTGGTAAATTAAAATTAATAGATTTGTATATTATAAAAAATGAATATACATTCATATTAAATTTAATAACTTTTCAATCAAATTATATAAAAATCAACAAACATTATTAAAATATATACACATGTGTATTAAAATTCAAATAAAAATTTGTGAAAATTAACTGATTTAACAGTGAAAAATATTTTTTCACTGATGAATCAGTGAAAAGGCAAATCACTGATTAAATCAGTGAAAATTTGACTGATTCAGATTTAGAGAGTACGTTAATGAAAAAAAACTTCCATTATATCTAATTTATTTTACTTAAAAATTATTTTTTTAGTGAAGATTAATTCAACCATTGTAACTGAATTCAACTAAATTTCTTGAATTTCTTCCTAACAGTGTTGTCATCCGGGAAATTTTTTTAAAACTTAAGTCAAAGTAATTAAACAAATAATTAGTAATTTTTTATTATAATAAGCATAATTTTACTCGTGAAAATTAAGGTACGTTTACTATGTCCAGAATTATTTAAAACTAAGATGTCTCTACATGTTGACCGAAAGTTTTTGAAAGCTATTGTTGGAGAAAAAAGTCAATCACTAATTCAAGTGATTCATCAGCAAATTTAGAAAATGTGTTGTAATTGACCTTTTATTAAAGATTTAAATATCTTTAAAAAAAAAAACATAAAAGTGTCGAATTTTCTATGGTTTTCCTCAAATTAGGACAATCTTTTGAGTTCTTCGTTTCCGGTGATGAGATTCCGATATCGTTATGACAGAATAAAAGGAATAAAGGTCTTCATACACTTTAAGTTCCAGATGTTGGGTGAAAATTTAAAGTTTAATATTTAACGAGACTCCGCATGAAGCGCTATCGACTTACCTCCGTAAAAGTCATATTACGTAATCCCTTTTGATGCCATATTCCGTTCGCCATTAAGGCATTCGCTCCTCGAACTTTGACAAATCTCAGATTATTCTTTCCTCGGATCGCGTTACGACGGACATGACCCTTGCTATATCGCAACCCTAATGCGGTTCACCAAGAAGCGTCTCGTTAGTGCGAATTTCTACGAGGGAGATTTCGTTTAAGAGAACGACAAAGCAAATCTAGATTCGCATTCTTTCTCAATTCTTCCACGTTTAATGACTGCGTAGTTTGACTTTTCATGGAAAAATTAAGCTTGAGTAAAGCTTTGCTCTTAACTCTAAACAGTACACTCTAAATCTGAATTGGTGAAAAGTGAGCTACTAATTCACTTTAGTAACAATTTTGACTATATATTAGTCATTTTCTATCATTTTCATTAGCAGTTATAAAGTTTATGAAAAGTAATTAGAGAAATTTTCGCTAAATTGAATTAGTGGCTCACTTTTTACTGATTCAGATTTAGAGACTATATTGAGTTAAATTTTACTTGTGAATCAGTCAATTTATTAACTTCGGTAATTAGTAAAAATTAATCAATTTTCATATTAAATTAATCGAAATGTTAGTTATTTTCGCTGATTTTCAGAGACAAAAAGTACTAGAAATTTAGTGAAAAAAAATGGTAGTCATCTTCTTCCTAGAATTATTTCATCTCATTTTAGAGGAAATATTTTCATGGAAAAATTATTTAGATCTGATTAATGATATAGTTCAAATTCGTCTACTTGCAATTAATTAATGTATTATTTCCGACTAATAAAATAGATATTTTCGGCTATACAGTTTAATAAAAATAGGTTTTAAATTGCATTTCTACTTTACGAATTGCGATTCTATTTCACTAGTTACATTTGACTATAATTTAAATTAATTGCAGAATCCATACCAAATTTTAGAATAATTCCAAGGTTTAAAAGAATAAAATCCCTATTGTTTTAACTCATTGAAAATTTTTAAGTTAATGTCATAACTGAATTTAGTAAATGCAAAACACGATTTTGACCTATGTTCAAAAAAATATAAAATCTATAATAGTTTCAGGAATAGAAAATATTAAAATTTGTGCATTGATGGCCACAATTAATTTCTTTCCCTCAAACAAATTGCTATTACTTCGATCTAAAAATGTATTTCATTCGAACAAAAATAGTTTTTTTCACTACGATTTGATTGATTAAATTTTTTACTTGATTTAATCAAATTTCCGTTCATTCAACCAAAAGATTTACTGGATATTTTTAAAGTAGTCTAATTGTTAAGGTATATTTAAAGAAAACTTTGTTTCAAAACAAAATACACTTGAATAGATCATTTTATTAATGTTTATGACTATTCATAAATTCTATTATTAGCATTGACCTTTCTGTAATAGAATTTTTGGATGAAATTGGCTTTCGCCCTTAGTACGCAAGCTATAATGCACAAATTTACCGACCGGGTTGATGCTGCCATCTCTTTCAGAACCTTGGAACCTTCCAATTTCAATTGAGTGATTTCAAGGATCAAAGTATTTACAATTTAAAAATATCTATTGGAAAAAAGAAATATTACAACATTTTCGAAACTTATTTAAAATACCCTAATTTACTTAATTTAAATGTTTACATTATTCAAAAAAATGTATTGGAACTGCTAATTGAGATGTTTGTATAAATATTTGACATAATAAAAAGTTTATAATGTTTAGGAAGCCTTAAATATTTGTAGGAAAGATTGAATAGTTATTGTCAAAAATTACCAAACTATCTGGAAACGCATCGTAAATTTTGAAGCTATGCACTTTTTTCTAATAATTCAACATTTATTCGAATTTCTATTATATAGGGTGGGCCATCTGTGACCGAGTTTATAAATTTCAAATAAAACACATATTATGATGGCAACTCGAAAATTTTTATTGATAATGATAGGTGGTACTATGCCATTTATGTATGAAAAACAATACCATATAAATATCCACCCCGGTTTCATTTTCAGGCCAGTATCCGAATTTGGAAATTTCCAAGGACTCTTTGCAATAAAAATGGATCCACAGCCTCAATTTTATGTAAAATGTTACGTTTAAAATCTTGAATTGTTCGTGAAGCATTAACATGCACTTCACTTGTAAAAAAACCCAAAGAAAATAGTCCAACGGTGTTAAATCGGATAACCTTGCAAGCCAATTCACATGAGAATTTCTTGAAATTATTCGTTCACCGAACTTGGTCACCAATAAGTTGATTGTTGACTTGTGTGTGATCTTCTGCCTTCTTGTTGAAACCAAAACTTATTCTCATTCAATTCATTCAATTTTGGTCACAAAATGTCAGTTAGCATACCACGATAACGTTCAGAATTCACTGCAATGACCATTTCGATATTATTATCAAAGAAAAATGGTCTGATGATGTCACCAGCCCATAATCCGCACCAACAGTCTTTTCAAAACGATTTACAATATGATGAATTACAGACTGAAAGACGTGCATGTTGGCCAAAACTACTCCAAAATTTACAAAATGTATTTTTTACAGAACGACCGTTTTCATAATAAGTTTGGTCAACCAAAATACATTGTCGCGTGGTAAACGATTCCGCATGAGTATAAATGGCATAGCCTTGACACTTTATATGTCAAAAAAAATGGCACGAGATATTCATGGAATGTCAAATATTGATTGTTGAAAACCTCGCTATCAACTGGCCCACCCTTTAGAAAACGCTAAATTAACGATAAAAGTTATCATTCAGGTGGTAAAAAAAATCGAATCATCAGAAAAATGAACATAGCTTCAGAATTTATCATGCGTTTCCAAATAGTTTAGGAATTTTACACAAATATTTTTCTCCGTCTACATGGAAAACTCAAACATCATAATAATTGAAATAGTAAATTATTTTTTGTTAAAAGAAGAACATAGACTGCGTTGGAATAATTTGATCAATTATCATAAAGTAGATATAGATTATCTTCCTTATAATGACGGTTTGCAAGATTCACACGAAATTTCGAACTTCAATTTTTCGTGGATTTTTGGGTAGGTGAAGTCATCTGTTTTTTGCGTACCAATATCTTGGTACTACCCTTTCGTTTTTATACGTTGGGGTCACTATTTCGCATAAATAAATCCAGTAACATGAATTATTATAAATTTATTGAATATAAGAACAATGTTTCTCGACGACGAATCGTGGTCAACTGGTTACAAGATTGAGATTACTAAAGCTAAATCAAGTGGGGATGGATGAAACAAAACTTTGATATTTCTTTCGGCACTCCTTTGTGCGGTACTACCGCGAACAGGAGACATTAAAAGTATATATTTACTATAACTAATCAGTTAGTCTGAAACATTAGAAGCGAGATTATAAATATAATTCGAGAGACTCACATAAACAAATGATAAACAGACCACCAGCTATGTTATAACATACAAAGTAAGATTCATATAGATATTTGAAAACATAAAATATTTTTCAGAACATAAATTTATATAAATGGATATAATCATACATATGCCATACATTGATTCTTAACATACTCCCCCCGTTGAGAGTCCCGCGATCAACCTTCACTCACTTTTCTCATAGTCTATAGGTAAAACCGCGATTTTTCTCAAGGGTCTCTTTATTAACCTATTAGCTGTTTTTAAAGTTACACTTCTCACAACACCTTCCTTTCCGGGATGAAGTTGATGAATCCTCGCTAAAGGCCATCGCATACAAGGAACATTGTCTTCCTTTACTAATACAAGCATACCTTCCTTTGGATTCTCTGTATTAACATGCCATTTTTGACGAATATTTAACTCATTTAAATATTCAATACTCCACCTCTTCCAAAAATCTTGACGTACTTTAGAAATCAATTGCCAGGCTGATAGTCTATTCGAGGGTAAAGGCAAAAAGTCAGGTTCAGGCAAATTAGTTAATGTGTCACCTATTAAAAAGTGTCCTGGAGTTAATGCAGAGAAATCATTCACATCGGCTGAGATTGGAGTTAGTGGTCTTGAATTTAAAATTGATTCTATTTCGACAGAAAGTGTGTAAAATTCTTCAAATGTAAATAGTACATTTGAAGCAACTCTTTTAAAATGATGTTTATAGGACTTTACTCCCGCTTCCCATAACCCTCCAAAGTGCGGGGATGAGGGCGGAATAAAATGAAATTCGATACCATTATTACTAGAAAAATTGAATACTTGATCTCGGAATAATTTAGATTTATGCAGGGCATGCAACTCATTTAGTTCATTCCTAGCACCTTGAAAGTTCGTAGCATTGTCACTATATATAGATTGTGGTTTGCCACGTCGTGAAATAAAACGTCGCAAAGCGCCAAGGAACCCTTCTGTGCTCAGATCACTTACTACCTCGATATGAATTGCTTTTATAGTCATACAAACAAAAACAGATACATAGACTTTAAGTTTTCTTTGGTTTCTATATTTTCGCTCTTTTATGTAGAATGGGCCGCAATAGTCTATGCCCACACGATTAAATGGTCTCGTTTTGATTACACGCGCACCCGGTAGATTACCCATCTTAGGATTGGCTAAAATTGGTTTAGCACGAAAACAATTTATACATTTGCGAATGAGTTTTTTGATTTGGTTCCTACCATCAATAGGCCAGAACCTTTGTCGCATTGCGTATAAAGTAGTTTGTACTCCAGCGTGGAGACAATGCAAATGATAGTATTTAATTATTAAATCTGTCAAGAAATTTGATCTGGGTAAAAGTATAGGATGCTGTTTATCAAAAGAAAGCTCGGAATTTTGTAAACGACCTCCGACACGTAATAGTCCATTTTCACATAAGAAAGGATCTAAATTAAGAATTTTACTTTTTTTGCTTAGTGTATTGCCTTTCGTTAAGTTTTCAATTTCTTTATAAAAACTAGATTTTTGGACAAGTCGAATGACAACTGTTTCTGCGTGGTTTAATTCTGTGGTTTTTAAAGTACCTTTACAGTGACGGTATTTAGGTAAAAATCTAAAGCAGAATGCTATTACTCGTTTCAAAACAGTAAATGAGGAGAATTTCTCGAAAATACTAGTCTGAATATCAATCTTCAGACAATTCAGCTTTTTTGATTCGGTAAGCGTATACATATTCGCTCTAATTTCCGACTTTGGCCAGAAATCTTCTTCTTGACTCAACCATTTGGGACCTTTAAACCATAATTCATTTTTCACGAATTTATTGGGTAATTGACCTCTGGACAATTCATCTGCAGGATTGTCTTTAGAACGAACGTGACGCCACTGATTTATGCTTGTTTTGACTTGTATTTCAGAAACTCTATTGGATACGAAAGTTTTTAATGTGTTAGGATTTGTTTGTAACCAATGTAACACGATTTCTGAATCTGTCCAAAATATTGCTGCATCAATTTCGATATAAAGTGAATTTCTTACCTTTTCAAATAAATTAGTTAATAATAATGCTCCAGATAATTCCAATCGAGGAATAGTTAGTCTTTTTAAAGGAGCAACACGAGACTTAGAACATAAAAGAGAACATTGAATTCGTCCATCATCGCTATCAGCACGAACGTATAAACAAGCCCCGTACCCTTTCTCGCTGGCGTCGCAAAAGCCATGTAATTGTATCTTTTTTGTATGGTCAATCAACGTTTTTCTAGGAATTGAAACATTATTTACCGCTTCTAATTGTTCACAAAAGTTGCTCCAATTATAGTGAATAGATGAAGGTACTGATTCATCCCACGTAACTTTGGACTGCCAAAGTTCCTGCATAATTAATTTCGAGTACAAAATTATCGGACCGATAAAACCTAAAGGATCAAATAATTTTGCAATCTCGGATAAGATGACCCTTTTTGTGATTCCCTTATGAATCACAGGCTTTTTAATCGAATATATAAATGAGTCATTTCTAGCTTTCCAATACAAACCGAGAGTTTTTGCCACGTAATCTTTGTTTATTTTGAAATCTTTATCCAGATTAATATCTTTTATACCTTCGAGTATGCGGGGTTCGTTAGACGCCCATTGACGCATGTTGAGTTGAGCGCGACCTAAGAGTTTATTCATCTGTTCGTAAATTTCTCGCGCCTGTTTACATGTGGATGCACCAGTAATGAGATTATCTACATATAAATCCCTTTTTAATATTTTTGCAGCTAAGGGAAAATCATGACCCTCATCCTCAACCAGTTGCTGTAAACATCGTGTAGCTAAAAAGGCTGATGGAGCAAAACCGAAAGTGACTGTGTTTAAACAATATTCTTTAATTTTGTCGTTTTCCCACCACAAGATCTTTTGATATTTACGGTCTTCTTCGCGGATTAAAAATTGTCTGTACATTTTTTCAATATCAGCTATAAGTACATAATTATGAAAACGGTAACGAATTATCAAGGAAAAAAGATCATCTTGTATTGTAGGACCTACCATCAGGACGTCATTTAAGGAGACACCAGAGCTACTTTTAGCTGAAGCATTAAAAACTACTCTCAGTTTGGTGGTGCTACTCGAATCTTTTATGACGCCGTGATGTGGCAGATAGAAACCTTCCTCATCTTGAGGTATGTTTATCAATGACATGTGATTTAATTCCAAATATTCCTGAATGACTGATGAATATTGTTGCCTAAACTCTATGTCCCTTTCAAATCTCTTTTGTAGTCCACCTAATCTTTTCAACGCAATCTGTTTGGATTCGCCTAGTGTTTTCGTTGTTGATCTAAATGGTAATGCTACTACATATCGCCTGTCCTTATCTCGAGTTACGTGTTGTTTAAAGTGTGCCTCGCATTCGATCTCTTCTTGAGAAAGCTCTGATTGAGATGATAACTCTTCCACTGACCAAAATTTCTCAATTATTGTTTTTAAATCGGTTACTAGACAATTATTTGTTTTAGTTATTTTGGAATTTTTTGTAAAATCTAGACCACCCCCAATTATCCAGCCTAAGCGAGTTTTTTGTAGATAAAGGTCATTACCGTTTTGAGATAAATTTATAGAACCTATAGAAAAGAGAGATAAGCTCGGGCCCGCGCCGATAAGCATATCAACGGTGCTAGGCATGTGAAAATTAGGATCAGCCAGTAAAATATTTTTCGGAATTTTAAGATGTTGACGTAATATAACTTCATTCGGAACTAAATTTGTTATATTAGGAACTACTAAAAAATTAAGTGTACGTTTATACTCGTTATAAACCGATTTGAAGGTGATAAAAACCATACCATTTACAGTTGTAGTGAGATCATTTAAAGCTCCTACAGAAAATGAACATCTAGATAAAGGAAGTTGTAATCGTTTTACAAGATTAATTGTTACAAAATTGGCGGTTGAACAAGTATCTAGTAATATTCGTGCTCTTATTCGATTATCCTTGATATCAAATACTTCGACGATCGCACTCGTCATTAATTGGAACGTTGGCATATAGGTCATAGATTTCAAAGTGATTTCCGAGACTTCTGTTGATGGTCAAGATTCATTTGATTTGCTTGAATCCTGTACCTTTGAAAAGTGTAATAAAGTATTGTGACGTTTACCACACTTCTTACAAGCTCCAAATTTACAATTCTTAGCCCTATGATCACGTAAGCAATTAAAACATAGAGATGTCTCTTTCACGATCTTTATACGCTCCTCAACTGTCAACGTTAAAAATTTTCCGCATTTAAATAAATAGTGGGATTCGGAACAAAGAGGGCATTTATTATATACAGCACTCACAAGGGCATGACGCTTGAAATCAACTTTACGTTTTTTGAAAGAAGGAAAATCTTTATCGGTAGAATTTTTGACATTACTATCGTTTTTTCTTTTGGAAATACGGGCTGCAGTTCTATATAGGAAATCAGTTAAATCATCTAAATTAGGAAATTCTCCATTTTTAATAGTTTCATCCCATTTTTCTAGAGTAGATTTATGCAATTTTTCTTCGATTATGGCTACTACCATTTCTTGAGTTACATTTACGCCTAATGAAGCTAACGACTGAAGATGCTGTTGAGATTCATCGGCGAGGATGATTAGACCCTGATAGGATTCCTTTTCTTGAACTGGCAATTGTAGCAATAAACTAAGATGACGCGAAATTAGGGTACGCTTATCTTCATATGATTTTCGCAGAAGATTCCAAGCGCGCTCAAAGTTTTCTTCAGTAATAGCGAAAACTTGAATTTTGCGTAATGCCTCATCTTTAAGAGCGGATTTCAAATACTGTAATTTTTCCACCTTACTTATATCATCCCGTTTGTTGATCATTGTGTCAAAAGTGTCTCTAAATGACAACCACTCCTCAACTTTACCACTGAAAGTCGGTAGTACAGCTTGAGGTAATTTTAACCTTCGTCGATTTACTGACGCGACCGATTCATTTCCGATACCCGGATTTGAAACCGTTTCTTGACAATTTGTTTGTGAATTAATATTAAATTGTGATACCGAAGGCGTGAAATATTTTTGACATTGAGCAAGGGTTTGAAAATATAGATCCTGAATGTATTTTTTCTCGTTACTATGATCTGTTTCCGTATCAATTAATTGAATTTCGTCATATAAATCATCCAGATTTGAAAAATTAGCGAAAACGGAATTGTATCTTAATTGTAATTCAGAAATTTGAGCAGGATTATTAGTGTCAAATTGTGCTAGAAATTCCTGAAATGAGATAACATGCGCCTTAGTTGTTGAACTTTTTTGCAAAAGCACACTTAATCGATCAAAATTCTCCATTGTCGAAACAGAATGTGATTAGCAATATTTCAGAATAAAACATAAATGTTCATAAGAACTTATTTCATACGAAATATGCGAATTGTGAACTCCAAATAAATTGAATAACGGACACTTATTTAATAAGGACATTAATAATGTACATACCCAATTTTGCCTGACTCTGCCTGAAGCTCTTGAGGTGTTTTTAAATGCATTGCCTCAATATGTTGTATGTGAGAGGTGTTTTAAACGCATTGCCTCGCGTGTTGTATATGTTAGAGGTGTTTTGAACGCATTGCCTCACGTGTTGTATATGTTAGAGGTGTTTTGAACGCATTGCCTCACGTGTTGTATATGTTAGAGGTGTTTTAAACGCATTGCCTCACTTGTTGTATCCAATGAAATATCTTGTAATTTCTTGATTGAATATTGATCTTGTAGATCTGATAGTTAGGTTCTCAAAAACCAAAACGAAATTGTGATGACCAATACCAGCAGTGGCCTGATTGTGATATGCCTTGCTGTAATAAGAGCAATTCTGGTAGTTGGATAGAACTCACTAACACTTACACTGTTTTTATGTGCACCGTTATGATTGATCACTGTATTTTAGTTGCTTTTGATTATGCACTAGTTACTGCCTAAATTTATATCACTTTCAAACTTCCAAAGTGAATTAATGATTCATGTTCTTTGCCAGATCCGGCTCGAAGGACCAATGTTTTTTGCGTACCAATATCTTGGTACTACCCTTTCGTTTTTATACGTTGGGGTCACTATTTCGCATAAATAAATCCAGTAACATGAATTATTATAAATTTATTGAATATAAGAACAATGTTTCTCGACGACGAATCGTGGTCAACTGGTTACAAGATTGAGATTACTAAAGCTAAATCAAGTGGGGATGGATGAAACAAAACTTTGATATTTCTTTCGGCACTCCTTTGTGCGGTACTACCGCGAACAGGAGACATTAAAAGTATATATTTACTATAACTAATCAGTTAGTCTGAAACATTAGAAGCGAGATTATAAATATAATTCGAGAGACTCACATAAACAAATGATAAACAGACCACCAGCTATGTTATAACATACAAAGTAAGATTCATATAGATATTGGAAAACATAAAATATTTTTCAGAACATAAATTTATATAAATGGATATAATCATACATATGCCATACATTGATTCTTAACATCATCAAAGTCGAATATGGGATCCTATGGCGCCGCGCGAGAGAATTATGAAAATCTTAAGAGGAACGAGATACTTAAGGGCACTACAAGTATGAGATTAAAAGAAAGACTACCAGTTAGGAGCGATGACTATGTGACTTTTTCGAGAGGCAGAAATTATCCTGTCCCTATTTTGACGAGCCTTGGGTGGTCCTCGTTTATTCTCCAGTCTACACTTACTACAGACAAAGAAAGACAGTACTAAAATTAAGGACTACTAGAGTACCTGAAAACGTATTTTTTAAATTAATTAAATGGTCTGGAACCATGTGTTACTGACGTTTTATAATAACAATGGTTAATTTAGGCTCATCAAAGTTAAAAGTAAGATGGTACCAGCACAAATCAACAACAGACTGTTTTTTGAGCTCGCATTTAATAGCTTTTATAACTTATATAACCAATTTTAACGAATTTGAGTTATAAGATAAGATACACTGATAGAAATTTCTGTATTAATTAAATTAAATTAATTAATTAGACTTGCATTACATGTAACGTATATTAAATTTAAAAAACTTTAATCTTAAAAAATACAAACTTTTATTTCAATTTAACATGTATATATATTTTAATAATGTTTGTTCATTTTAATATATTTTGATTAAAGTTATTAAATTTAATAATGATTTGTTTTTAATTTGGCCATGAATGTATATTACTTTTTCATTATATACAAATCTATTAATTTTAATTTACCAAAATTTCCAAATTCGGATACTGGCCTGTAAATGGAGTCAGGGTGAATATATATATGGTATTGTTTTTCATACATATATGGTATAGTACTACCTATCATTATCAATAAAAAATTTCGAGTTGCCATCATAATATGTGTTTTATTAGAAATTTATAAACTCGGTCACAGATGGCCTACTATACCCTCTATATTAAAATCTATTAAAATTAATACGATTTTTAACAGTGTACCAGAAATGTCCACAATCCCAAAGGAATAATCAAATTTTCGAATTAGTAACCAATTACAGATTTGAAATAGTCGAGGCCATTTTGTAAAATTGATCATACATTCATCTGCACGCAGAGAAAAGATCAGTAAAATTTACAGGAAGTTCGGTACTTATTTGGACAACATGACTTTTTAGTAAATTTTACAAGAATTTGAGTTCAATCAACAGATTTTCTGTACAATTCATTTAGCGTACAGTACAATCAACTTAACTCGGATTTTTTCGTATTCAGTAGATTTTACTGGACGCTGAGTGAAACGTACAGAATATCTGTTAATTGAACTCAACTTCTGGTGAAATTTACTGAAAAGTCATGTTGTCCAAATAAGTACCGAACTTCCTGTAAATTTCAGTGATCTTTTTTCTGCGTGTGGCTTAAACAGTAATCAGCAGACAAACTGAGAAGAGAATTCTTCCTAAACGCCAAAAAATGTTTCAAAAAAGGGAGAGAAAATTGTAGTTACCTTTTTTTCACGTACGAAGTGTTAAGTCTTGGGCGGGACCAATGGGAAAAAGAATCATGAAGAGGGATCTCTATGTCTTTTCTTTGAAAGAGGATACTTAGGATTAATCAAGAACGCTGTAATTGAATTTAACGTCCGAATTGAGAATTTTCGCTTACAAAGAGCAGAGAGTAGCGCAGAGCGAACTGAAGGAAACTGAAAAAAGAGACTATCATGGAAGACAGTGTCAGAATCATTTAAGGTAGATAAAGATAAAGCAAGATAGAGTATAAGCATGAACGAGCAATGAGAGAGGCGGAGGATTAACAATTTTGCAAGAATCGGCGAAACTGCCTGTGGAAATTGAAGTTCAGATTCAATAGAAACGAAGTAATCTTTCATAACAAGACGTAAGCCTGGATAAATATGTATAGAAACTCGATAATCCTTTACCCTCTATTAATACTCCTTTGGATTTACTTAAATCGACTTGGAGAAATTAATTTATCCAGGCCATCTAAAAATTATCAGATATTTATCCCTTTGATGAATTTTATACGGAGAAACTTTGTATAGCAATATGTTTTTTTTAATAATGATAATTATGAAAAATATTAGGAATCTAGGGAAAATCGAGGTGCAATGGTAATTATTCATAGCGGACTAGAAATTTTTTTCAGTCAAAATAGTAAAGATTCGAAAAATGATATGAAACTTCAGTATAGGTTATAGTAAAGTTCGATATAATCTATAGAAAATTATAATATAGTTTATCTAAAATTCAGTATTTCACTGCGAAAAATTCTCACAATGAAACGTTTTTCCCTAAATTGAAACGTAGTTTAGCAAAAATTGTAAACTTGAATTTCTCAGTGTAAGAATATATTTTCTAATAAAAAGGAATTTGGTGAATTTAGTGGAGCAATTTGAATTATCAAGCAATTGATAAAATATGTCGATTTATACATTTTCAATTTTTTATATCCACACGGAGAAAAATGGATATTCAATTATGTGACAAACATCTTATGTATTCAGTTGCAATATGTGAACATTCAATTTTATTATCAAAAATATTGAAATATGTTGATATGAATATCTCATATATTACAGCTGAATACTTAGATATTAAATCCTATTATGTAAGATGCTTTTCACTGAGTTGAATATTTAGATATTGATCCTGAATATCCATTTTTCTCCGTGCATTAAGTTATAGAATGAAGAAAATTTATTTTTGCAGAGTAATAAGTATAGTTCGGATTTACTATTTTCTAATCTTATTTTTGTATCTCGTAAGACCAATACAAAAAGTTCATTAAATAAAAAAGTCGACTACTAATTTTACAGAAAACGGTAAAGCTATAACCACTTATTTCGAGAGTACCAGTTACGTATGTTGCCTTTCTGAGTTTTAATTTTCTAAAGGATTAAAGCTAATTTAGTTTCCTGACTTACTTTTGTTCTTGAAAGTAGAATGAGTTCTAAGTATATTGACTAAAATTTTGAGAGAAGACAGCACTTAAATAATTTCATAGAGCATGAAGAAATTTTTGTGAGGAATGTTAAAAAATATATATACTTTAAGATATAATTGCGGACATAATAATCGCTAAATATTCAACTGTAAATTTTCTTGATAATCTCGAAACATGTGATTTCGTATTGGTTTGAATAAATCAACTTGAAACGAAAGTATTTATGATTAAAAATGCTACTATATAAAATATACTTTATTCGCATCGGAGTATTTTTAATCCGTTATAATTGATTTATTTTGCTTTATCTGAGATTAAAGCAATTGAAAATATGAAATTAAAGTTCAACAGGACTAATTGACTAATGCTTATCAATTTACACTCAGAGAACAGTCTTTTTAAAATCAAAGAAACAGTTCTTTGATATATGTACAGTCAAAGGAAAAATTTCTTAGAATCAAAATTTGCTTTTTAATTAAAAGTAATTTTCTTTAATTTAATGAAAAAAATATGTTTTCATTGAAGACATTTTTTATTGACCCTGTATCGAATAAATTTTCTTTTTATTTAATAACCTGTTCTCCGAGAATATCTATGGAAAATTTGACTATTAACTAATTAAAATCATAAAGAATTAAATTGGTGTCAATGTTTTCGTTTTTGTAAATATATTTTCATCATATAAGAAGGTATTACTTTTGTATTGGCAATTTTTGACTATTTCAGATTCAGAGAGTAAAATTCAGCAAATCTAGAAATTAATATTTTCTGCGTAATTTTCACTAATTTAGAAACAGAGTAAAATAACTCGAAAGTATTTTAATTAATTTCAATACTCTGTGTTTAAAAGAAACTCAGGAAATAAAATAGATGAAAGTTTAAGAATTTAAAATCCGGGATATATTTTGTTCTATATTTTATTTTCAGACTTAACTTCTTGACAACTACTTGAAAAAGAAAGACAATAGTTTCGTAAGTATTTGCAAATATCTTATCACTCACAATGTGTCATAAACCCTTAAAGCAAGAAGCAAACAAGGGATTATCGAAGCAAACAGGGTTGAATAAAAAGCAGTTTTTAAGAATGTGCACTTTTAAAACGGGAATTTTTCTCTCATAAAATCACATCAGGTTAGTGTAATCAAGAGCGACGGATAGAATATGATAAGAATATGATGAGAAGGTATGAAATCATTATTCTGAATGTTGAAATTATAGAAAAGGCTAAGAATTTTGCGTTAAAAAAATTATCACTTTTGTTTAACGTTTACATAGAGTAACAAGGAACGTTTTCTTGAATAATAAATAAATCGCTCTATACTTTTTATATGATATTAAAAAAAGTAAAAAAATAATTTTTTCAAAAAATACGCGAAGATGTAAAATATTATTTTAAGATAAATAATAGGTATAGTGTTACAATTTTTACAAGACTGAAATGATAATCAAATTTTCTAAATTTCTCTTCATATTTTTAAATTTACGTATATATTGACTGCAAATTTTTTTTTATTTAAAGTCTAAAAAGCAACGAACTTCGAGATGTAATATAAACGGAGAAAATATTTGTCTGAAATGACCAAACTATTTGGAAACGCATGGTAGATCCTAAAGTGAGGTACTTTTTTCTAATAATTCACATTTTATTAGGATTTTTATTATAGAATACCCTAAATTACCGATAAAAATTATAAAATTACTATCTAGATGGGAACTTTTATCGGTAGTTTAGCATATTCTACAATAAAATTCCTAATAAATTTTGAATTATTAGAGAAAAGTACCTAATTTTAGAGTTTATTATGCGTTTCCCAATAGTTTGGTAATTTTAGACAAATATTTTTCTCCGTGTAAACTAGACGAATAAAAAAGGACAGACTTATGCGCTCATGCATTGGGTGGCTGATTTTAAGCCAAAATCGTCTCTTAGGCGTAATACATTTAAAACTTTTTTTCTGTCCTAATTCATTCAATATTAATTTCACAGAAAAGGTTCTTTACAAAACGAACTTCTTGTACTGTACAGTATCGTTTTTTTCAAGTGAACGAATGTGCTTGAATTAAGATAAAATTGTATAATTCAGTCAGCATTGTTCTCCCTTTTTTTTAAATCCTCATGAAGATTGTCGTACCAAATCTTCTTAAGGGTGCAGAACCTACCCCCTCTTCAATCTAGCATGAAATTCTCCCTTAAATTTGGCCCAGCGCCGATGAGACTATATACATGAAATGAGAAAGACCGTGGAATCAAAAGAAAGGAGAAAAAAATCGTTCGTTTCCCCAAAAATAGCTCAATTTGAAAATTTATTGCTTTTGGAAAATCTCGTCCCTGCACTCTCTCGGTATCCAGAATCTGACAAGTCACAATTCATAAGTTTCCTCCCCCTCGTCAAGTACTTCCACCACCAAGGAGCTCATGAATTGGCGGTATAAAGTCTGTTACGCCACCAAGAATAGACCTTAAGGCTTCTTACGGAAAAGGCGACTGTCGCACCCCTCTAACTTAAGGGGCGAGTTATAAATCGATTTGCGCTCCAGCCAATGAGGGTAGAAAGTGGCGCTTTGCGATTGGCTAATGCTCAGGCCACTCCTTCGTCATTAATAAAAGCTCAGAACGAAAACCAGTTTCACATTGACACAAACTGCGGTTATTTTCACTTCACATATCCTGAACTTATTTCAAATTTAGGCGAAGTGGGGACGAATGACATTAACAAAGTAATCAGACAAATTTGGATCTTTTTCCAAATTTTATAGGATTTAACTAAGAAATACACAAAAAAATGTAATTAAGTATAAAAGTATGACGTAAAAAGCCCCTTGAGGGCAACTTCTAAGTCACGTGACCAAAGAATTGTTTCTCAAATTTTTTAATTTTTTTTTTTGTGAATAAATAAATATTTAATGCTAAATTTTTTGAGGATGACGAAAAATTTGTAGAAAAAGGTATCCAGAACTGTAATACCAACCGAGTTAGGGTACTTTATTTCTTTAATTACTCAAACTTAATTAGTTCAAGTAATAATAAGGCATTATGATACATATTTTGAATTGAATTTAGGCTCCTTATGTATATGTGCGAAAGCGTATTTTGTTATCTAACGTAACTTAATTTTATTATACAGCCGTGTAGCATTACCAGCATTTCATTATTTGATATATTTAATAATATTAAATGGATTTCGATGGTCTGAATTATTCTTAAGGTAATTGATAAACCGGATCATGTGATAAAATTTACAGGTAAATATATTCGTGTTAAATAACTTTTTTGTAGACAAAATAACTTTTTGAAAATTTATGAAATATGATATAATACAATAAAGAGGAACTTTTTTTGGATTATTTCAGTAAGAGTTTCGCAAAAAAATGTTTACATAAAATAAAACTAGGAATTTGATCACATGGTCCGAGTAATCCATTTCCAGAAAAAAGTTTTATTTAAATTTAAGAAATCGTTTTTTAGCTTCATTTCTTCAATTTGGAGTAAAGAGACCTTTAGAGCAAATATAAATTTATTTGATTTAAAGAAATCACGTTTTTAGCTTTTTTCAAATAAAAGAAATTATTTTGTTAATATTATTTATTTGATTTAAAAAAATATTTTTTTTATTCAAATACAGAACTGGAAATTTATTAAGAAATTATACATTACTCGAAACAAAACACAGCGAAAGCATTTCGTGTGATTGCAGCCCTCGTTAACTCGTTTCACTCCGGCAGTAAACTTCACACTCATGCAATCGCTCTGTTTCGCCCCTTGTAATGTAATATACTATTACATCGACGAATAAATGTATAATTAAGTCCCTGCCTATCGATTTTTTCTCCATATATAAAATTTTAAATCAAAATAAATCGATCAAAATTTAGGAAATGATAAATAATAGCATATGGAAGGAATAGGGGAAGGCATAGGGCATACAAATAAAATTTTTAATAATTGAAAGTAGTGTAAGTTGTATTGACCCTCAATACTAATAAAATGGTACGTTGTTGGAAAAATTTTACCAACTCAGTCTTAAGTTCTTCTGCAATGGTCTAACACTGTCGGTAATATACTCTGAAAATTTGCTAAAATTATTTATTTTTATCAAAATTTGTAAATATTTTCATGAATGTTCAAGACCTAACAGATCTGTCTCAATTTTATATTTAAAAATTTTAAAAAACATAATTTATGTCATGTGACGTGCTTGGCCCATGAACTTAAGGCCATGTATCAACCAGTATAGCTGACTAAATGAATGAAATCAGTTTCGTGGTTCCCTCAAAAATTTTTCCACAATAATGCATTTTTTAGCTGTAACTTTAAGACATAATTAAGGACATATTAGCGGATGGTTTTATACTTCAATTACTTCTAAGCAATAAAAAAAAAATTCCTGTATTACCGACACTCAAATTTTTTAATTGGTAAAAACTAATTAAAGTCTACAGCTATCCGTTAATATGTCCTTTTTTATCTCTTAAAGTTTCAGCTGGAAACATTCCTTATTGAGGAAAAATTGATTTTATTGATTTAGTCAGCTGTACTGGTTGATCCATGGCCTTAAGGAGGTTTTCAATTTTTACAACAGTATCGGAAAACAAGAAGTAGGATTTGGATGAATTTTGTGCGTGGTGAAACGTGCTGTTAAAGGCGTGTACATGGCAGGCGTAGTCGTTGGAAGACCCCTCCTCCAGGTTTAAATAGGGCTATGTCTGTCCGGATGCTGGTCTGAAAAAACGGACCAATCCACGATGCGAGACGGCCACTGTCGGGTGCCTAAAGTAGGCGCAACGGTGGGTGCTTGTATGTGTGGAACGCGAGTTAACAGAAGATCCCCACCCCTGCGCCTGCGGGAAGTCGCGTCACGACATGCAGAAGCTCCCGCTTCCAGGGGTTCCCTGCCCTGGCCTTCCTTACCCAAGTCGAACCACCCCAACGTGACGATGCTTCAGTTGCACATCGTCGCGACTACGACACGGACACACCATCTTTTGGGGTATCGGGACTTAATCTTATCACGTCCCAACCTCAGACCGAACTCTATCAACGAATTTATCTTATTACGTGCGTGTACCCTCAATCGTAAGAGTGATTACACAAAATAATCCTAATTCTGTGACGAGAATTCTGGTACCTTTTGTGACAAGTTGCCTTGGGACTTTGGGGGAAGTTGAGGTTCTATTTTCATGATAGAAAGTAGGTTTTCTGATAAGTTGTGATAAGTGTCAAGATTCAGAAGGATAACCTGATCAATGACATACCTTGAAGTTTAAGGATCAGTGATGGGTCACATGCAAGGTTGAGGAATCTCTTAAGAGAGTAGGACATCAAGGGAGCTTCGACCCTGAAATCCGATCTTTTCGCAACACGGATGAAAGGCTCAGGTGTCCCTGAAGAACCTCACTGAACGGTAAAAACAAGACTATTCATGCTTCTCAATATCTCTTTAGTATCCCATTTAAGAAGCATACGTCAATTCCGAGAAGATCTATAGAATTCAGGAATCTCATATTTTGGAATTCAACTAAGAGGTAGTCTGAAAATTAAAACAGCTTTTATTGCATCCCTCATTTTAATTATATCCCTGAAGGAATAATCTCATCGGAGGAAATCAGAAAGATGCAAATAGGAAAGTGATTCTGGGTTGATCTTTCCTCTAAACAAGGAATGACGAAGTAGTAATAATCAATGAAGCGCAGAACCCAATAAAAATTCTGCAAATGCTGTACCTGATTACAACGAAATCAACGAACCAACGAAAAAAGAGGGTAGGTTTTGGTAAACGGGTCAAATAATTTAATTTTTCTGATCCAGCATAAAGTTAAGAGCGACGGATCAATGCCAGTGTATAAATAATCTCGTTTGAGTAATTAGAGAGGGTCCACGATTTGCCGTCGCTTGCTGAAAACCAGACGCAAGTCTCAGTTGATTGCATCTGCATCCCTCAGCCGTCGCATCGACGATCCACTCGACCCTTTCCTTCTCTTTTTGTTGCAGTTGGATTGAACAACTTTTGTGAAAAATGGAGATTTACGAAAATACCTAGAACCATATTAGCGACTAAATTTGTGTGTGAAGACGTGTGTCCGTGTGATTTCTATTGCTTTGTATAAAGGACTTAACTCTAATAACTATACAAGTCTTCCTCAACTTTATACGTTGGAACAGTTTTTAAATCGGACCTAGATCATTAATTTCAAATTAATTATTTGAAATGAAATTCCTTCTGAAAATGGAATCAAGAGTTAGAACTCTGGATCTACCGGGAAAATAGCTTCCGGAGAGGGAGTTTGATTATTTTCTAAGAAGAAATGTCGATTTAAGCCACAACCATTCATCCAAAGGTAACGAAAATGCCGCAGCGATCGCCTTTCGCGATTCAGGAGCTGCTGGGCTTAAATGGTACAGGGAACGGTAGCGGTAACGATCGTGGATCACCTCAGGGTTCACCACCGGCAGGAGTTTCGGCTGTTTCGTACGCACCGGCAGTACCTCATCATAAACTATGGGATTACATGCCGAGCCTAACGAACCATTTGGGCAACCTTGGAAATCTCTCGAACTTGTCGAACATTACGGCCTCGAGAATGGCCTATTTGAATGCCCAAGCTGCCGTGGCTGCGGCTTTCTTGCCTCCACCTCATTCCCATCCAGCACACCATGTTGCCCATCATCAGGTACATCAAGCTGGCCAACTTACGTCTTCTGGTGTCAATGTACATTCAGCAACGCATGCGCAGCACGTACTTCCGGGCACTGCTGTATCGGCCAATCACCACCAGCATAGTCCAAATCAACATACACCTCCTCATGGTAAGTAGAACTGCTTTTGATACTTAATAAGGTTATTATATGGTTCCTTGGAAAGATTCATGGCAAATATTAATAGTTGAGTATATACCATTTAATGAATAACTATAGTTCCTCAGTTTGATTAGATGAGATAACTGATGTATAACTAAATATTTTCATTTCTGGTTGTTTCTGATAAATTATTTTCACTGGCAAGAAGTACTTATATTCGATCATAGATGTTTAGGAATACCATTTTTGTAACATGAGCTATAGTGATATAAACGTATCCACTTTGTTATTGAAAATAATTGGATAGTTACATCATCGATAGAATGGTTGTCGGACTAATAAAATGGCAGTACCATAGTTTACCAACTGAATGGTATAACTAACCACTTATAAGCTTTGTGATAAAACGTAACTCAACTATACTATTAGTTTTTACGAGAATATTTCTCTTTTTATTCTTTCCCGTTATCTATTGTTTGGATTATGAATATGTTAAATGATTCTTCCTCTATGCGGTTATATAAAAGATCTAAGAGGATATTTTGATAGAAATGTAATGTTTATAATGGAAGTCTACTTTGTACAAAAAGTGTACATTCTTTTTTTTATGACAATATACAATCAAATGTTACTATGCTCGGTTATATTATTACCGAAACAACAAACCAAACATCATTAATTCATGATTTAATAATAGAATACATATGCCATATTTCCATAAGAGTAAAAATTTTAAAATTTGTTTCAATATGTTATTTTCAATGAATGAGATGTGTTTAAGATGGTCATTATTTGGTTTCTTCATTATTGGCAGTTATGTCCAATATCGGTTGATCTTTTAATGTTGTTACTTTATAAGAAGACATGAAGGAATATTTTGCAAAGAAGACATCATTCAGACGTTGTTATTGTATCGAGGTTATAGAGATGCTGAGCTGCCGACCCTTGTGTCAGGAGACTGAAGTAAATTAATAGGCGTATCAGTGTAGCGTGAAACGAGCACTTAACGTTCCATTTATGGCTATCACTTAACGGAGAGCCACTAAAGATCGTGTTACCGAAAATCGATACACTTTTGTTATATGCACTTTTGTCTAGCAGAGATCTGGTCATTGTGTATCTATAGATTCCAGACAAATTTGTGAAAACACTTTTGACTTGAAGCATCTGTCTGTTCCAACCACTTCATTGATATATCCCCACGCTACCTACTTATAAATCAATCACACATTTCTTTTCCTGGGCAGATATTGCCTAATTTGGTACTGATTTGCGATGAGGCCAAAATTTTAGAGCACTTTACGAGTTCGAAAACAGATTGTTACCATTCCTTATTTATGCAGTGAAGTCCAAAAGGTACATTTACATAAACTATATATATATATATATATACTACTCATCTTTTAATAAATATTTTTCAACAAATTGTCCATTTTTGATCGTAATGTTTATTTAAAACAAAAATATATTTAAGGCCATGAATGAACCAGACCACGTGAACAAATTCCTATTAAAGTTCGTGTAAAATAATTTTTTTATTTTACAAAATATCTTACTGGAAACTTGGAAAATACTAGAGAATACGATAGAGAACTTCTGTCAACTTCGTTTGAGTGAAAATTTTGCAAACATTTTTACAGTTAAAAAAAGCACTAAAAAGAAGTTAACAGACGTGGTTTCTTGTCTTTTGTTACGTTTCCCAAATTTTCAGAAAGATACTTTGTGAATGAAAAAAGTTATCTTACATAAACGAATAAATGTATAATTTAGTCACGTGGGCTGATTGATCCATGGTCTTAAAGAAATAAGAATATAATACGCATGAAAATGAAACAAGTCCTTATATGGTCCACATTAGGGCCACAGTAGGGGCATAACTTTGTGACTCTCATCAAGTTAGGCGCTAGCGGGATCACCTCATCAGGGCCTCATTAGGGCCAGATGGGCGCCACACTAAAATTTCTCTATGGGTTCACTTTAATTCGAATTTTTCTTCAAATAAAAGTTAATTCGACTCCATTCTACAAGATTCTTATGCCCCTTTTCAATAGTTTGGTATGGATTTTGTGTTATAATTAAGCGTTGCAATATTTTTCATCTCTCTGGTTACCTCATTAGCAACACTAATTATCGATTCGATTTTATAAATCAACACAATAGTGTCTGAATTTGATAAAATCTGCAAGTTATTTTATCTTTGTTATCTATTTCCTGGATTAAATACAACCTTCGAATTCAACGTTCATTGAAATTTCTCGACTCCCAATCAATTACCTATTATGCCAGGAGTAAAATGTTTTCCCAATACTTTATAGGCAAGTCGATAGTGTTTAGCTTCCATTCTCGATATATACCAATCATATTGAAGAGTCTTTCATTAAGAAGAAAATTAACGTTAATTGTTTCGTTCAATGGGAGTCTGGCTAGATAAGTTTGACAGTGAAACGAGGTCTCGAGAAGGACAGAGAAAAAAATAAGAAAAAGAATGAAAAAAATGAAGAGTACTGAGTACACTGTGGGAATTGAGTATTTTCATCAAAATAGTCCCTAGCGTTATGAATAATTAGTGGTATAATGAATTGAGTGTTGGGCAGACCTGCAATGTCTCACCAAAACACAAAGAGCCTCGACAAAACGTAAAAATGGCTGCTCACTAGCAAACTGTTCTCAACCGTACTCATTTCTGATTTAAACTCTCTGAATGCACAAACCGAGGAGTCAATTTTCATCCGATTTATGCACCTCAACACAATGGATACAAAAATATAACCTACGCTTAATTATACAATAATGAGAATAAATTGCTCGCTATTTTTCAGCCTTGGGATATAAAGAATAACATAAAACAGGAGAAAAAAAATACGAAACTATTTGAAATAATTTTAAGAAATATTTCTCAAAAAAATTGACTTCACATTTCTTTATTATTCTAATGATGATTTGACGAACAGCAGAAACTATTCAACATATTCAGTACATTCATGGGATAAGTTCTGTTCATTATTAAATAAACATTATTTCCAGAAGTTTGAAATTACATTGAATAAATTAATAACGTTTTTAATAGTATATATTTTTTTTATTTGAACTGAAACGAATTCGATGATACTTTTCAAAATATATATTTTTAATTCCAAAAAATTATGATGATCAAAGGTGAAATAAAGTTAGCAAATGCTTGATGAAAATTTTGAAAAATATACATATTTTTTTGTTAGTTGATGTTTTTGTCTCAATGTTAGCGAATCTGGAGCAGCAAATTGAGAATTTGTATGTTGGAATAAGTGAATTTTGAGAACGATTTTTAGGTATCGGATTACTGAGCACAGTACAAAGGATTTACCCTTCCATTCAAACGTCACTCTGGCACCTCGTCTTACAGTGCGCGCATTTAGCGTCCTTCAGTCATACCCTTTTTATTTATTATTTGTCTTAAATCTTGAGGGCAGACTTAAAGACGAGAGCACATACCTTAGTAGACCCCACCAGAAGCTGCCAAGAACAAATACTATTCCTTCACGAATAATATAACGTAATTAGAACGATTGACCTTAAATCAAAGGTTTTAACGCCTCTGGTAATTAATTATTTATACTTCATTAGAATTTCCTTTGAATAATACCCTAAGGCCATCTGCTGTAGGATTAATTTTTTAGCAGATTTTAGAGTAAATAAGAATCAAAACCGACTAATCGAAAGAAAACATCTCTATTAAGGAGGTTCGACCGTGAGTAGGAAGCCTTTAGAAAACTTAATTAATTACTACTCTAAACAATATTCGTGATGTTATTTAATACAAAATATTAAAGAAAAATTTCCGCATTGTCGGAAAAAAATTAAAATATATTTAAAATTTATTTTTTGGTAACAATTACTGTAGGTTAAGGTTTAATGTAATTTTTCCGAAGTTTACTCTTCAAGAATGAACAGATTTTGAAAAATGATGGCTCATTTTCTTTAAACAATTTTAAAAGACTTCACCGTCTCAAATTTTTAAATAAATCACTTATTTTCTAACCACAGCTATTTGTTTATGAAACTTACTCAATTTTTAACATTTTTGAATAGCAGTTAGAAAATGAGAGACTAATTAAAAAATCTAAGATATTGAAGTTTTATAAAAATTTGAAAAGAAGAAAATACAGTAATTTTTACTAAAACAGATATTTTTAAATATTTTTCCCGATGAAATAAACATTTTTCTGTTAGAATAGGTATTACATTAGACGTCAAACAGTTTTTGAATTGGTAGCTGGTTAAGTTTTCCAAGGGCTTCCTAGCACGGCCGAACCTCTTTAAATTGCATATCATTCAGTGTGAATTGTAAAAATAAATTTTCTAAGGAAATCAAAATTTGACTATATGCATCTTATACGATTTCACAAGAAAATCGAACATTTAAAATATTGAGGATTTTGGAAATTACTTTATGGGTATAAAGATAATGGTGTATTTTTCAATCTTCTGAAAACGAACTATAATTTTATTAGCAATCAGAAGGAGTTGTTTCTCACATTTCAATAATTTCTAACTCCTACTTTTTTTAAAAATCATTTTTAAATTTTATTGACACACGGAGAAACTTTTTTTATCAATTTTTACTATAGTATTTTTCAATTTAGGGAAAAACGTATGAATTTAAGAATTTTTGTCAGTGAAAATACTAAACTTTATAATAATGATATGAAACTTCAGCACAGTTCATAGCAAATTTTACTATAGTTTATACTAAAGTTTCATATCATTCTTCTAAAGTTTAGTATTTTTACTGACAAAAATTCTCAAAGTGATACGTTTTTCCCTAAATTGAAAAATACTATAGTAAAAATTGATATAAAAAGTTTCTCCGTGCAATTTTAAAAACGAAAATGGTGTCAGCTCTGACGAAATCATAACTCGATTCTCCAATTTAATTTTTCGAAAAATTTGAATTTCAAATAAAGCAGAAACCAAATTCAAAAGAATCTAATTCTGTCCACTTTCAAAAAATTCTAACCAAAACAAAAATTCAATTTTTAAAATATTTATTAATTTCTAATATTAAAAAACTGTGCATCAAACTTTTATTTTATGTCACTTGAAATTTTCTGATCTGAGTTACATTTTTATTTCTGTAAAGTCCATCCATGATAGTAAATCTTTATAAAACTTAATTTTATCTCGGACAGGAAAGTTTCTTAAAGTGATGTTTTTGATTTGAAATTTCTGTACATGCATATGACAACACAGCTAATTACTATTTTACTCAAGGGGTGAAGTACAGTTGTTGGTAGAATTTGTAAGAGAGGCATGGAACGTCCTGAAGTTTTTTTACACGGAAGGACGTAGAACACAGACAGGGAATTGAATTGTTTTAGGATTCAGGGATTTCAGCACGAATCAAGCTCTTCTTTGCCTGCGCCTTGCGAAGTATCGTCTCTCTTTTCCACTTCCCGGTCCGTTTGAAGTTGGCAATCAACTAGATTGCCTATCAACGCTTGAGAAACGCACGCGCCTCTCTTTTTCATCTTCTTTTTCCCTCTTTATCTTCACACCCCTTTGTATGCTTTCCCGCACATTCTTGACTTCTATATACAACTGTTTTTCCTTTTTTTCCAATCTAACAATTACATCTCGCCTTGCTTAACAAAGCTAATCAAAATTTAAGCCATGTTATTTTGAAAACGTTAAACAAACCTCAAGATCATTTAATGGAAAAAATCACTAAAAATATACAAATAATACTAAAAATACTAAATTTTTTAATTTCAGATTGAATATGTCTCTTATAAAAATATATGATGTTCGAAAATCGCATATTTTATAATGTTTTAATTTAAAATTTCAAGAATTCAAAACCGCTAGAACTCTCATAATATAGTACAAAAAAAACGACCAAATTTGAGACAAAAAAATTTCTTAGGGTCAACCATTGTGAAAGAAATAAAAAGAAGGAAGGGGTTTTGGACACTGAAAAAAATGGTTAGTAAAACCAACTACTTCGGTTTGTAAAATATGCCTTAGCTATTTTATTAGTTGGCACAACAATTTTTTTTGTTGGTGTTATCTCAATTGTTATAACAAGAACTTGGGTAGTAACACCAACAACAAAAATTGTTGTGCTAACTAATAAAATAGCTGAGGCATATTTCACAAACCGAAGTAGTTGGTTTTACTAACCATTTTTTTTCAGTGTACTTTTATTTGGACGTTAAGATGAATTTGAGTTTTAGTGATACGGGTTCGAATTTAGTTTTGAATAATGTTTTAAATTATGTATGGATTATTTAAAAAGTTATAAAACTCAAATTTTGTTTTTTTTATTATTCAAAATCACACTCTTAAATAATGTGTTTTAACTTCACAGCAAATATAGTAGAAGATATTTTTTGAACAGAATGTAAGTATAACAATGCATGTTGACTAGCCTAAATTCTGTTAAAATAAAAGATTTATGTATTATTATAAAAAGCTTTAATACGTTTCATTAGCAGTCGAAAAAGTTTCTTTCTATAGATTCTAAAAAATAAAAACTTTTGATACTTAATTTAAATTCTAATTACTGTAAAAAAATGAAAACTTGCTAAGGCAATTTAAAAAAAATTAATTTTCCGAGTGGGCCTAAGCTTTTTATCTGACTCATTCAATTCTTTTAATTTTGCAATCAGATTACGGCGATGAATGTAGAGAAAAAAATCTGCCCGCTTCGCGGGCACATTCTCATTGCGCGCTTCGCGCGCAAGCTTGAGCGCGCCTAGGGCGCGCGATTCGATCGTCGCGCTTCGCGCTCGGTCTTGTGCTCTTCGCATACGTTTAAGTTTATTTCTTATAATTTAATACTGAAGCTCAAACCAACTTAATGATATTAAAGATGATGTAAATTAGTCATTTTCTGAAATTCACTAAGTTTCTTTTTCAGATTAAGTGAAACAGGAAATTCAATTTACTTAAGGCTCTATCGGCCTTAAGGAATACATTCTCATCATGACACTCGCGCTTTGCGCTCGATTTTCTGTATGCATTTTTGTAACTTTTTAATAAATTACATGATTATTGATAAATTTATTTTCTTCCAAATCTTTTAAAAAGGAAAAACAATCGTAGACTTTATTTAAGGAAATGATTTTGCAGAACAACGCTTATTTCGTATCACATATTTTGGTGAAAAAAATCGAATTTATTTAATATTAAAAATCAAAACATAAAATATACATCCTGTCGAGAAATTTATCGATAAGAATGTGTAGACCTTATTTAGCCAAACAATTTTCATCTCAAAGTTTTTTTTGAATCTCACATATTTTGTCTAAAAAATGGAATTTTTGAATTTTAATCGTATTTTTTGGAATAGAAACAAAAAATATACGTTTTATCAGAAACTGTGTGAGACAAAACTTGTAGATCTTTTTGAAACGAACAACTTTGTATTCTTACGTTTTTTTGGTATTTCCAATATTATTGTTAAAAAATTGAATTTTGGATTTTCAATAGTTTTTTTTTTAATTAAAAAGAAAAATATGCATCTTATGAAAAAATGTTACAATTCAAATTTGTAGGACTTTATTTATTCAATAATATTGTATCATAACGTTTTTTCGTATCTCGTATAATTTAACTGGAAAATGGAATTTTGATGTTGACTTTTTTCGAATTTGAATATGCTGTAACATTTCTAATTTTGATTTAATCAAAAAATGTTATCAGGATAATTTTTAGAGATTTATGAGCACTATCTAAAACCAGTATTGAAATTTTTGATTTTTTCAAAAAATTATTTTCAAAAACACAAAAGTAGTGCTCAATCCCTCAATTTTGATTGGATGTGGCTGGTTAACGAACTTGTCCTTACTTTTTCGGCTCCGATAAAGTTTACCAAAGCTCAATTCAATCTGATAATTCTATCGAGAGTTATGCCGCACACGACCTACAGACAGACAGACAGACAGACAGACACTTTCGTAAAAACCATTTTTTCTGACTCAGGGGGTCTCAAAACGTAAAGATTTGATGAAAATTTCGAAAGTCATTTTTCACATAAAACCAATACCTTCTCATCCATGATGAGAATGTAAAAATCAGTTCTGTTATTTTCTTCATATCTAATACTTCAGTTTAACAAAAATGTTCAAGTCAAAAGGAATCGACGTCTAATATTCAACACCACAAGAATATTCGTAGGTGAAAATCGATACTGATTAGTACTTCAAAGGTTCAAAGAGTTTGCCGCGCCCCTTGATCTATCAGATTTGCAACAAAGCATAAAACCGAACAAAACATCTTACAAGAATTAAATTAATTTTGCTTTGTCTCATGTAAATATTGCGATATCAGACGTATATGTAAGAGAAATGAAAGTTTGTGTGAGTTTCTCGTTAATACATATATTCATGGGAAATTCATATTCACCCCAAAGGTGAGTTTATGTATGGAGCAACTGAAGTCTGGGTAAAGTTTTTACAATCCTGTGCACGGAAAGTAGCTTGCAATTCAAATTAGCCTTCTCCGATTATAACCAATATCGCTCGATGAGGCATAAATACACCGAGAAAAAAACTGAAATCTATATATGGCCTGGAATAACAAATGTATACTAATTGGAGAGGTCGGTACATTAAATTTACTGGATACTTGAAACTCACTATACCCTTTGCGTTCGAAATATACCGGTTTTTATGAAAAAATACTTTGCGCAAATACCGGTCCTTGAAAACCCTTTACAGGAAATATTTTCTCACTTCAGGACCAAAAGAACTTCATTGTTAATTCAAATTTTTTCCGCATTATGAGTATGTGGAATCGCAAATAGCATGTTAAGAGAACATTTTCAATAATCTTCAAAGTAAGTAAAGACATGAATGAATTGAATGAAATTTGAATTGACTTTAAAGTTAATTTGTTATGGACTTTAGCTCCATTCAACACAGAAAGAGTGTCGTTATAATTAATAAGTTATTATTTAACACAATTCTATATTTACAAGTGTATCGTAGACGTACCAATTATATAGTTGAATATTTTTAAACACTTGAGGCAGTTTTAAGTAGACATTTTAAAAAATAAGGCGAAATACTGGAATGGTTTCTGAATTACACATTGTTAAGAATTTCTACCTGAATTCCCCACATTTCAAACTACAGTTTTATATACACGTTTAAAAATTTTATTAGTTTCATTAGACTGTAATATACTAGTGGTAAATTAAAATTAATGGATTTGTATATTATGAAAAATTAATATACATTCATATTAAATTCAATAACTTTTCAATCAAAATATATTAAAATTAACAAAAATTATTAAAATACATACACATGTGTATTAAAATTCAAATGAATATTCGTATTTTTTAAGATTAAAGTATTTTAAATTTGATATACGTTTTCACACAATTTAAAATATTTATGTGTAAAAAGAGACGCTTTCGACGACTTTTCAACTCTACCACCAAAATTGTAAAATTATTAATATAAAAGTAGTATAGGTTGTATTGACCCTCATTTTAAATAAAATGATAAGTTGGAAAAAATTGGCTTTAGGGTCCAAAAATGATCATGTCGATTTAATCAGACGTTTCGGCTCAGCTCGGAGCCCTCATCGGTGATATTTATTAAAATATAAAAAGTAAAAAAAGGGTGGCGCTAATTTCACATTTTTGGAAATAACTATAGCACTTAAACATATAATACAAAAACGAGTACTTGATGTATGTGAAATTAGCGCCACGCTTTTTGTATTTTTTAGATTTTAATCAATATCATATTCCGATACTTGTATCTGAAAATTCTGAAATTTTTAACAACAAAAAATTTTGTTCTGGGTAACAGAAGCTTCATACAGTTACATGTAACAGAAAGTCCAGATAAGTTCAGTTATTTTGAAGAAAAATTTTGTCAATTCCAGTCACCTTTTTGCAATTTTAAGATTCGTTTTCGTAAAAGCATTGTAAATTTCATATAGTTTTGTATTAGTTATGTAATTCATGAACTTTGTAAATTGCCGAACACTTCTAACAGTATATATATGTAATATTATATAAAAATATTAGCTCATTTACATATTTATTCGGTTGTAGGTTAGGAATTTATAATTGTAATTATAATATAATATGTCTCTCTGAACAATGCAGTATTTTGAACACAGCAATTGAAATATTGCAAGTGAAACTGGTCGAATCAGAAATATAATACAGGAAGGCGAAAAATAAATATTGCAAAAATATTATATTACAAAATTAATGAGCTAACTTTTTACATTCTCATCATATGAGAAGGTATTGGTTTTATGTCAAAAATCACTTTCGGAATTTTCATCAAATCTTTACGTTTTGAGACCTCCTGAGTCAGAAAAAACGGTGTTTACAAAAGATGGAATTATCGGATTGAATTGAGCTTTGGCATACTTTATCAGAGGCGAAAAAGGCAGGACAAGTTCGTTAACCAGTCACATCCGACCAAAGTTGTTGAAATAGGAGCATTTTTTGTGTTTTTGAAACAAACATGATGAAAAATTCCAATACTGGTTTATGATAGTTTTCATAAATCTCTACTAATTATCCTAAAAACATTTTTCGATTAAACTAAAACTAGGAAAGTTACAGTATGTTAAAAGTTGAAAAAAGTCAATACCTACATTCCATTTTCCAGTTAAATTATACGAAATACGAAAAAATGTTATGATACAAAATTGTTCACTACATAAAGATCTACAAGTTTGAACCGCAACATTTTTCCATAAGATGTATATTTTTCTTTTTAATTAAAAAAAATATTACTAAAAATCCAAAATTCAATTTTTTAACAATAATATATGAAATACACGTAGAAACTTTTTATATCAATTTTTACTATAGTATTTTTCAATTTAGGGAAAAACGTATCACTTTGAGAATTTTTGTTAGTAAAAATACTAAACTTTATAATAATGATATGAAACTTCAGCATAGTTCATAGCAAATTTTACTATAGTTTATACTAAAGTTTTATATCATTATTATAAAGTTTAGTATTTTTACTAACAAAAATTCTCAAAGTGATACTTTTTTCCCTAAATTGAAAAATACTATAGTAAAAATTGATATAAAAAGTTTCTCCGTGTACGAAAAAAAACGTAAATTTGCAAAATTGTATGTTTCAATAAGATCTATAAATTTTGTCTGACATAGTTTCTGATCAAACGTATATTTTTTAACAATAATATGTGGAATACGAAAAAAACGTAAGTTTGCAAAATTCTTCGTTTCAATAAGATCTATAAATTTTATCTGACATAGTTTCTGATAAAACGTATATTTTTAATTTTAATTTTAAAAAATACGATTGAAATTCAAAAATTTCATTTTCAAACCAAAATATGTGAGATACGAAATAAGCGTTGAAATGCAAAATCGTTTGCTTGATTAGAGTCCATGATTTTTTTCCCTTTTAGAGATATTTGAAATAAAATAAATTATTTTAGTTATGTAACTTATTAGAAAGTTACAGAAATGTATACAGAAAATCGAGCGCGAGTTTCATGATGAGAATGTGTTCCTTAAGGTTGATAGAGCCTTCAGTAAACTGAATTTCCTTTCTCATTTGAAATAAAAAAATTTAGTAACTTTGTGAAAATATAATTCACATCTACAATATTATAAAATTGACTTGATCTTCAGCATCAAATCACAAGAGATAAACTTCAATGTATGCGAAGCATATACCACCGAACGCGAGATCCAAACAGAACAGAGCGCGGCGATCGAATCGCGCGTATGATCCAGTGTGATAGCAAACTATTCAAATTTGAAATTTCATCATGGAAAAAGTACTGATCAATATGACTGACATGTTTTGCATTCAAAACAGCGGATTTAATTCAAATTCGAGGGCAATGCAGTGTGGTACGCCGACATAGCAGCTTATGCAATTGCGAATGCAAATTAAATGAAATTAAACAGTTAATTAAAGCACGAGGAAGACTCCAAGGGAAGTTAATTGAGATTCTTGGGAGATTTGTTGTGTGGAATGTCTTAATTTAGTCCCTTAAGCGTCCTAACTTGCCTTAACAACTTAGAATAATTGGATAACACTGCCGAGAGGCTGAAAGAGAAAGAGACGGAAAATGCCAAGAAGATAAGAGGAAAAGAAAAATGAGAAATGGAAAAGAGAAGCTATTTGCAATGGTGTGACATTCCAGATTCGAAAGAGCACATTTTAAGCGTCCTTCTCTTTTCATTATTGCGCTCTGATTAATTCTCAGACTCCAAACTCTGTAATTACTCTTCATCTACGTATAAATACTCTGTCTTCACTATAAACTCAATTTTTTTTTAATTTTCCTTCACAAAAAATTAATTACAGAAAAAATAGTTGCTTAGTCAACTTTGTCCGTTATTACACTTCTCTAACATTATAATTAGTTTCAAGATGATAATTAAATTTTCCGTATTTTGAATCTCGTAAAGCAGTATCTAATTACATTTTATCCCTGAAAAACAGTAATTAGCGGACATTTAATAATTAATATGGAAAGTCGGGTTAAAGTTTATTATTTAATTAACATGATACAAGATAAGGAAAAAGATATAACTACAAAACAAGTAGACTTGTGTTAGATTGAGATTACAAAAGCATTGAACCAATATTAACAGACATTATTTATCCAATATTTTCATCAGCTGATAATCTTGGTCCAATATTGATCCATGAAAAGTTCCCATTGTCGAGAAAAACTGTTCAACAAAGTATTTGAATTAGGTAATTGGTTCAAAAAGTGTAATCAAAGCGGAGTGGAAAGCCTCTTATGTTTCCTTGATAACGAATTTTCTCGTCTGGTGAGAAATGATTTTCTCTAATTATACTCTCGACGCAGCATTGTCAATCATTTGACCCTCATCGCCGCAGTCTTTCGTCTAATCGCATAATCCGCTCCGACAAATCAATTTCAAAACCCCGAACAAAAGCACTGTCGTCCTCTATAGTTCCTTTCTCACAGCTGCAGAGGAAAAGGGCTAACTGACGTTAAAGCGATCTTTGATCGAACTGCGAGCGGCACTTTTTTATCCTTTAGTGATTTTTCATAAATTTTTCAACTTCCCATCAAATTCACTTGGTCATATCAAATTACTAGAATCGTAGAAAAAACTAGGAAAGCATTTGTCAAGAGAAAGCATTCCCTAAACTGTTTTTTTAATCAAATAATTTTTTAATCTTAGTATCATTAAAAAGACAAATATTTTTTCTTAATGAAAATAAATAATGTCAGTAATGTTTTATAAAGTATCTCAATGTGATGATATCAGGAAAGTATGATTAGAATAAAATTGAAATTATAAAAGCAAGAGTTATTTTTAAATTTAGCGACTTATTTATATATTTTTTTAAAACAAGGAGTAAAATTAGATTAAACTTATGATTTATTTGCTGGTTCATTAATCTATCAATTGGGTTTTCACCTCGTAAATTTTCACCCTTTGACATGAACCTAATGCAGCCCCCAGAAGTGGCGCGGCACGTCGGCGATTATGGGACTAGTGGCGTTGGTGGCAATCTCCACTGGGCTCCCAAAACCCTCTAGGGACTTGCGGGACGTTAATGAAATAACACGAGAATTAGTCTCGGACATTACCAGCAAACTATGTCCATTATCGTGTCGTACCTATAGAGACTACAGAGGCACTTGGTTCGAAGTTTAGCCCTTGATCGTCCCCCACTCAAAGAACTACCCTCCTATTCTTGCATATATACTCCTAGGGGAAATATTCTATTTAATGTCTGATCGAAATTCCCCTTCGCTCTCTAATAAATATTTTATGAAATACACTTTTTATATAGCCAGCAATGTATCTTAGGTCAAGTAGCGTTGTTTTTTTCAATAATATTGGTATAATTTGCTAACATTGCTTTAAGGTTGACTAATCAAATTTGAAAATTTTAAGAATTCGAAAATATTCGAACCCTCAGAATATAAAAAAAATACGACTAACTTTGGGACCAAAAAAATGTCTTAAAATAAACGATTATGAGGACCCAACAAAAAAGGAGGCAAGAAAAAAGAAAGCAACCTTCCAAAACCCCTTTTTGGAAGGTTTTTTGTTTTTTTCATTCCTCTTTTTTGTTGGGCTCTCATAATCGTTTATTTCCAGAAATTGTTTTGGTACAAATTTGGTCGTTTTTTTATATTATGAGGGTTCGAATAGTTTCGAATTCTTGAAATTTTGAATTATAGATTTGTTTTGACGTTGAGATGAATTTAAGTTTGTTTTGACTAATTAAAATTCAGTGGAAAATAAAATTTAGTTTGATTAAATTACCTGAGAGTATTTGAACGTCAATGCACTGTTAGAAATGTTCGGAAATTTACAAAATTTTTATGCTACGAAGGTAACATGAAATTTGAAGATATTTATGTTTTTGAATAAAGGTATCTTAAAATTGCAAAAATTGTACTGAATTCTCTGAAATTTTCCTTGATATGACGAAACAGAATTGAATTTTCATAGAATTTATTTTAAAACAACCAAACTGTAAGAGACTTTTAAACAAGTTTATCATAAAATTACGAAGCTGTTACAAAATTTTCAGTTATATGTAAATGCTTAAAACTTCAAATATCCAAAACGTTAAATTTTCCTTGTTACAAGTTTCAGAATTTCCAGATACAAGTATCAGAATATTCAACACTTTCTAACTGAAAATTAAAAAATGGTTTCTTAAATTTACTGAAGAGTAACTGAATTTTCTGAAATTACATTTTAATTTTACGAAATTTTCAGTGAATAAAACTTCAGTTACGAGTTTCAGGAAATTACGGTAGAAATTTCTAAGTGTGTATCAGCAGCTTCAGTTTTAATTTTTGCCATCTAACAATATTATATTCAACATTTCAAGAATTTACTGATTAGAGCAACTATCTAATGAAGAGTATTTTTGGCAATTTGGAAGGTTTCATGATTTATTTGCAGATTTCCAATTCAAAATATTTTATATGATGATATGACATTCAAGGGTTTTCTAACTTTGGTTTTTTCAACCCCGTGTTAGTGTTTTCTATAAGTTTAATAAATATATTTAAATAAAAAAGAGTTCAAAATTTAAATATTCTCAAATCTTAATGACAATAAAGTACTAGAACTCAAGTTTCCAAACTTGAGTTCTTTTACGATGCAATACTTTTTATTTTGATTTGATGTTTATTCTCTCTTGTACCCATGCAAAAAAAAATTATTTGGATTGAAGGAGATATTTATGATTAATATATTAGTTTATTTCCATATAGATATAGATATTAATTAGCTACCAAACTGTGATACTTAGATATATATTAATCAACAAAAACAGATACTAATACAAATACTCGATGCTTACATTCAACATCTGAGATTTTAATTATTCAATATTTGAAGTTTACACTTTAACATCTACATGTCTATGCCCTATGTTAAAAATCTAAAATCTTCATCATAAAAATCTTTTTTTCTTTACAAGCTCTTTATCAGATCAGCTTAATAAGAGTTCTGAATTTGAATAGAGCATATTGCAAAAGATTTTAACCCTTTAATTTTGAATATAACAAAGATTAGAGTATTGTATAGTGCCATACAATCAAAAAATATACACTGCTCTCTAAACCTGAATCAGTGAAATAGTCACTGCTTTGATTTCACTGAGGAATCAGTGAATGCGTCACGTGAACATAAGTTTCGAATTCACGAATTCAAATCTTTTATCTACACTTTACTGATTTATCGTCCCTTAAAAATAATAATAATTACCTAATTTCGTTTTAGTGTTGTTTAGGCTAAAATAAACGAGTTCATCGATCGTTAAAATATATTGCTGGTTTTATTACTCTCACCTTAACCTTTCACTGATTCAATAAGTGAGTTCAATCTATTTCACTGATTCATCAGTCGAATTTCACTAATTCTCAGTGAAAGACTTATAGCTGCTGCCATTAGTGAATAGTCACGACGAATCAGTGGCCGTTCACTGATTCAGGTTTAGAGAGTGCGAAAAAAATGTATGTAACAAAACATTTTTGTTGCATAAATACCAACAAAATGTTTTTGTTCATTTGACAAAACTGTTTTCTTAATGCACGTAAGTAACTATCGTTATGAGTTATTTTTTTACCTACACACTCAGAAAAAATATTTGATTGAATCAAAGAAAATGATTTTTTTTAAAGACTTTCTTTGATTTACAGAAATGATTTGTTCAAATGAAATGAAATTTTTTGGATTCAAACAAAATATCTTTGAACAAAATAAATATTTGTTTGAATTAAATTAATTTTTCTTCAAAACAAAGAAATTAATGCATTGATATATGGTCAAAGATATAATTTGTTTCATTTAAGACAGAAATTTATTTGATTCGAACAAATATTTATTTAGTTTAAAGATATTTTGTTTGAATCAAACAAATTTTGTTTTATTAAAACAAAACATTTCTTTACATCAAAGAAAGTGTTTCAAACAAATAATTTTTTTTATTCAATCAAATATTTTTTTTCTGAGCCCAGTAATGAAAAAGTCGACCTTAGCAAACAATCTTATATATTATTCAAATCTTTGGTTACGTCAAACAAAATTTGGTTGCATTGACTGCAATATTTGTTTGATTCAACCAAAATCTATCCAAACAAACTATCTTTGGATGCATAAAACAAATTCTTTAGTTCGATCAACCAAATATTTTTCTGAGTCTATATTTATGTTCATTTCACATCACATATCAATTTTAATGAAACTATAAAATGCTTTGTTATCATACTTTCATAATATACAAGAAACACTTAATGTAATTCTCTTACGTATATTTAAATTACGAACATTTTTAACAGTATGAATGCATAATTAATATTACAACTACCAATGGTAGACTAATTTCTTAAACAAAGAACCTTACAAAATATAACCGATTTCTGAAACAAGTGAAGGATGAAAGCATTACACTTAAAAAAATAGTTCAATAAAGTTTATAGAACTGTTCAAGAGTTCGGGATACAGGCATTTACATTCTTAAAAATCTTATTAATTTTAATAAACTTTAATATACAAGTGGTAAATTAAAATTAATAGATTTGTATATTATGAAAAATTAATATACATTCATATTAAATTTAATATATTTTCAATCAAAATTCATTAAAATTAAGAAACATTATTAAAATATATATACATGTGTATTAACCCTCTTCATAAAATCCTCAAAAAACTTCCCTAACGTACATATGAGGTAAGACTAACCCCATCAAACTTTAATTGTTTATGTCTTTTGTTCTAATTGGTCAATCTACTTGGTTTATTTTTAAATGAAGAAAAATTTTATCAGCAATACGATGATCACTGTTAAATAACTGTTTCTTTTTTGGATTATGTATAATTCTCTATCGAAGTTTGAAGATACTTTTGAACATTTTTTTTGAATAAACAAAAGGTCGTGGGGTTAGCGTAACCCCAATTGTATGACAAAGGTTAAAATTCAAATGAAAGTTTGTATTATTCAAGATGAAAGTATTTTAAATTTAGTATACGTTACTGAAAAAAAACTTCCATTACATCTAATGGATATTTAATACGGAAATTTCTAACAGTGTACAGAACACTGTATCCTGTATCCCGGACTCTTGTACAGTTCTATATAAACATTACTGAACTATTTTTCCCATGTATATATATAAGAAGAACCTAGTATTATCACTCTCCTCGTTTTTGAAAATAAAATATAAACTAAAAAATTTGTAACGAGGATTAATGTCGCATAAGATATGCTCTTATTTATAAATATTAAAAAATTTATAACAAATATACTTGTTTTTGCATTATAAGAGATTGATAGGTAAGTAAAGATATACGTATCATATATACATCGCGCTTTCAAGCGTACCAGCGTAAGTCGCTCAAATTGGTATGGATTTCCAGTCCAACACCTCGATTGTCCCCGATGAAGAGTGCTTCGCGAGCATACATGAATTCACGGCTCGTCTACACGCGTATTGCGCGCGCGTTTTCTCTCCTACCTTCTTCCTACCCTTAGTAGTCAACTCTTCACCACACTCTTCCAACACACATGCATACAAATCTACATATATATTTACAAACAGCCCTATCTACAGTGCGTTTATTACGTGAGTATACATACACGTAGGTAGCACACACACGCAGATACAAAGAGATTACTAGGTATGGTACACACAACTGCGGTTCTTGACTGCGTCGTGCTGAATGCGTCTCCATCCGTCCTCTAAGTGGCAGCTCATCCCGCGATGCTCGTGAGCTTTAAAAATGAAACTATACTAATCATAGGCATTCGTATACTTTTGCAAAATACGCATATATGTACAAAAGCCTTCCGTTTCTCTCCGACCGCAAATGTAGGAGGTAAGAGGTGCGAGAAAAGTGGGACTCTTCTGAAAAAAGAAACGCCGGAAGCATTTGGATATCATCATTTTGCACCTTTTTTTACAAAACCCTATGCAAGCTTTTTAAAACATATAAAGTGAAATTTTCTCCCAGAAAAGTGTTGTTTTTTTATAGTAGCAGATTTCACATTGAGTCGCCGAATTGCTTTACGGAGAAAATAAAGCACTTTTTTAAGAGTAGGTTCTGTTGTTCAGATGAAAAAAGAAACGGATATTAATATTTAAAATTGGCGAATGGTGACATCTTTAGGTTTGAAGTGCAAACATAAGTATGAGACGACAATTATCAGATGGTAATCAACCCCTTTATTGGTGGACGTTTTTGGAAATGAAGTAGCAATTTCTGGTGGAGATTAAAAAGTTAAACAAAAATTTGAAGTATGTTGGTATTGTCCCTTGGAGAATGGAAAACATAAAAAGATGGTCAAGTCTGTTCTACTTGCATATTCAGACTCGCCAGTGAAGGGGTTAAGGGCATATGATACTTAACTTACAATTCATTTGCGGTAAATGGACTTTCCTTTTGCTATTGCAAGTAAAAATAAGCACCCCGAAGAAAATCACTTGATCTAAACAAACCATTTCGATCGTTAACTGTAACAAGATCTCGGGTTAAGCCAAATAAAATTTGGTTGAATTAACTGTAATATTTATTTGATTTAACCAAATTATATCCGATGAAACCATTTTTGGTTGCATAGAACAAATTCTTTCGTTGATCTAAACAAATTTTTTTAGGACTATAACCAAGTATTTTTCTGAGCGTAGAACTTGAACCCTATTCTGTTGCTCACATGGAGGAAGTATCACATGCCCTTAAGGTCATGGATTAATCGGACCATGTGACTAAATTATACATTTATTTGTTCATGTAAGATAACTTTTTTAATTAACAAAGTATCTTTTTGAAAATTTGGTAAACGTAGCAAAAAACAATAAAGCACGTCTATTAACTTCCTTTTATTAAAAATTTTGAAAAAAATTCGAAAACTTATCGACAATTACACTTAACTGTAAAATTGTTTGCGAAATTTTCACTCAAACGAAGTTGACAGACGTTCTTCATCGTTTGATCGTTTTGATCTAGTTGATCCACGGCCTTAAGAGGATTAGGAAATTAGCAAATTTTATTTCTTTTTATTTCCTACGTGTCTATGCCAAAATAAAGGAAATGTCTTAAAAATTTAGCAAACGACAATGAACATAAATGTGGACCTGAAGAGCCTATTTTTAGTTTGGATAGCTAAAAAAAATTTACTTTTTGCAAGTTATTGACTCTTTGCTGAATAATTTGCCTTTCATATTCAGGTACTTTACACTGATAGAAATGGTTCGGGAGTTTTAGCCATTCGGTTGTACACGGAGAGAAGAACATAGCACGCATTGCTATAAAACATAGCCGTGGTGATACGATACGCGTATCATTGGTCCGCGAACGGTGAAACATTGCAACAGACGCTAGAAACATAGCGATCGGCGCTATGTTATATAGATATTAAGATCGTAACGACTTCTCCAGTGGAACATTGGAACGATTCCAATTTTACATTGCTGCCACTTCCAATATCTTTTTGTTTCTCTCGTCCAGAAACATTTGACGAACGTTGGTTATTTATCAGTGTTGTAACATATATGTATACTGAGAAAATATGAATAACCTAAAAAACATAAATTCAATGTATAAAAAAGCCTATATAATAACGAAAAAATTATTCTTGGATTTTGAATTATTCGCAAATCAATCATTTTTGGGTAACACATACTTTTAAAGTTGTGATTATTTCAAAATTGTGAAAAATCGGATGGTCACAATACACATCCCATATTGCTGCATCTATACCAGAAAAAAATTTGCCCGCTTCGCGGCCACATTCTCATCGCGCGCAGCTCGCTTCGCTCGCAAGTTTAAGCGCGCCTAGGGCGCGCGATTCGATCGTCGCGCTTCGCGCTCCGTTCTTTCTGGACCTCGCGCTTCGCGCTCGGTCTTGTGCTCTTCGCATATATTTAATTTTATTTCTTATAATTTGATACTGAAGCTCAAACCAATTTTATAATAATATTACAGATGATGTGAATTACACATTTTCTCAAAGTCACTCTATTTCTTTTTGAATTTAAGTGAAACAGGAGATTCAATTTACTTAAGGCTCTATCAGCCTTAAGGAACACATTCTCATCATGACGCTCGCGCTTCGCGCTCGATTTTCTGCATACATTTCAGTAACCTTTTAACTCAGGGGGTCTCAAAACGTAAAGATTTGATGAAAATTTCGAAAGTCATTTTTCACATAAAACCAATACCTTCTCATCCATGATGAGAATGTAAAAAGTAAGGTTAAGGAGGTACATACGTAAAATTGTCAATTTTTTATTTATTTTATTTTTTAATAGTCGCATATTTCAAGAATATTTTCAAACGCGTTTTTCTCGAAATGACGAATTCAAAACGGTCACCACAATAACTCAAGAACGGATGGTGCGAATGACTTCAAATTTGGAGACAGTCTTTAAAAGCTAACTCTGTATCCGGTGAACCAAGATATATTGAAAAAATTAATAATTGACAAAATGGCACAGGAAATATTGAAAAAACCTCGTTTTTAGGGTTTTTTTTTCATTCCTTGACCGCTATTTTGTGAATCCTTTTTTTTCAAATATCCTGGTTCACCAAAAAACCGGGTCAGTATAGATGAAAACCCGTCGAAAAAACGATTTTTAAAATCATTTTTGTGGCGTGGGGGATGGCGACCGTTCACCTTTTGTAAACAAAAGTACCCTCATTGTTTAAATTCTAGCTCGACAATTTTGTAACATTTTTTACTTTTTTTTCTTCAATACTCGTTATAAAATTTGCAAGTAAATGTCCAATTTTCATTTGGATCTGTTGATTAGTTTTCTCACAGTCCTTTCATAAAAAAAGGGAAATTTTCAGATAATTTTACGTATATACCTCCTTAAATTAATCATAAATATGGTTCCAACGGCCATTCCTTTTTATCAGTATAGCTTTTCAACTAATTAAAATCAATTTCAATTAAGTTATACCATCGTTCAAAAATCATATCGTCTTTAATGATGAATTGATCGTTTCTAAGTGTGGCTTGGAAAAAGACATTTCCCTAAGTAGGCACGGCACGCGCGTTTTCTAGGAAAAGACTCGTGAAGAAGTAGGCGGAGAAGAATCCATTCAAGGAGTAACCGCAAATCCTAGTATAATACTAATAGGACTATAATAGGGTCAATAGAGCTTAGCTGCTCTGCGACAATAAGATCTTGTCAAAATACGCTGGTAACACGAGACTTAGGAAGTGGATTTCACAATAGGTCCCCGTTTCTCTATCTATCTCGTTCCAGTCAATGCTTCAAAACCATGATCACGCTCTTTTTTTTTCTTTTTTTTCTCTGTCACCCTCTCTTCGGGCCTTCCTCCTCCCTCTTTTCACAAGTTTCAGCAGGAGGCATTATGAGGTTTTCAAAAATGCGAAAGCTTCCCTTCCTGCGAAGTGATTGAGGTTTATGTTTCATCTCACTTTACCAGACTCTAGAACGATTTCAGAGAGTAGTTTTATTCTATAATAGGGGAATAAAAAGCTTCAGAATCTTCTAACACGCGTGGTTTTACTTCCAAAAGAACAATTTATATTTTGTTCGAGGTATTTCAAGTATTTATGTCTTAATGAAAGGTAACAAGTTGACAAAATGTATGGGAACTATACCTACATGAAACTTGCAAAAAGTTTTACCTTTCCTTTCCGCATGTTTTACTCTAAAAAATCAGATGGTTAAGTTCAAAATTTTTGCCACCCGGGAATTGAATGACCCGGGCTCGAATCCCGGCACAGTCGAAAGCGTCTCTTTTTCAACAGAAGAATTCTAAATTCTTTCAAACTTTTCTTATTTCAAAATCAAAAAAATTGTAGAATAAGGCTATAAATTTAGTAAAATTAATACATACTTTATTACAATTCATCGCTTTTTTGTAAACATAACCTGTTAAATTTTACACAAATTTTATGCTCTCAATATTTCAACTTATAGATTCAGTAAATGTAAGAGGTTTTTTTCCATCATAAAGAAATTCAAGAATTTCAAATAGAGAAATTAATTTTTCTTTCAGACAAATAATTGAGAAATGAGAAAAAATCTGCCTCGGCTCGAACTCGAACCAGGTTCGCCACTTTTCATGTGTGGATCGCGAACCGATCACGCCACCGAGGCCTCGGCAGATCCTTCCTCGTTCGAATCCGGACCTCGGCAGATTTTTTTCTAGTACTTCAATTATTTGTCTGGAAAAACCGTTAATTTCTCTACTTCATTATTATAAATCCTGGACGTTAAAAATATGTCGAATGAAAAAATATTGCTATGCGTTCTTTAGAAATCATATGAGGCTGATAAAGTTGTGCTTGTTCTTCTTTACGCAGTTAAATTACCCTTGTTAAGCTCTAGGAGAAGTGACTTTAAAAAAAGATGTTTTCTGGGTTAATTTGGCAAACATCAGCGCAAAAGCGAATCTCGGCTTCCCGGTTGTAAGATGCTGGCTTGTTAACGCAATTTTAAGCTGGAGTTTCGACCCAATATATCCCCTCCTTTTTACACCCTTTTCCTTTCTACTCCCTTTTTCTTGCACAAGTTCTTTATGTCTCTTTCAAACAGTATCCTCCCCCAACTTTCTTAGCTGAGAAATCTTTTCCAGCCTTCTTCCCTCTTCATCCATTTCTCTTTCACCCTTGAGGACTTAACCCGGTATTTCGAAGACGACTTCATTAGAAAATGGCCGTGCTGAAACATTTCATGCTCTTGCCTTACATTTTTGTACTGGTTCTACTTCGATTCAATTTGTATCAGATCAAAAAATTTTCAAGAGCAAAATTGAATTTCTTTTCTACATTTTTTTCTGAAATTAGAGCAATGGTGTTTTTAATGGTGTTTTAACAACGTAATGACATAAATTTGATTATGCTTCGCGATGAAAAATGTATCTATTTTGGAAAGACAGAGAAAAAGAAAAAGAAAAAGAGCGAAATATTCTATTTAGAATTAAAGGAGGCGCAATTATGCAGACATATTTTAAATTAATTATTTGCGAATATTAACGTCGAGCGGTTCTGAGCAAAATGCAAGTTTCACGAGAATGGACCAGCACAAAATAAGTGTGGCTTTAGTGCTCTTTAAATGCAAAATTGCATACCATTAAAGAATTAATTAAATTTCTAATTACGTCGGGAAAATTCGTAATATAATCTCATGTTCGTAAAATTAATTCACTTTGAACGTTGATTTAGTACACACAAGATCTAATGGAATTTATAGCGCTAATATTACTTCAGGGATTTTATTTCGAACTAAAAATTGAATTCTAGTATCAGCAATTTTTATCTATATTCAGTTAATTACTGATAAGGTTGGAAAATCTGAACTCAAAATCGACGAGTATTCTATTTTAAGATGAAAATTGAGTTATTTTAATTTGCGTTTAATAATTCTTGATCCATTTTCTGCTTTCAGGCTTCTCTCAGTCAAAAGGATCATTTTCAAACCCAAGCCCAGGTGAGCTTTTCACTTTGAAAGAAAACTTTTGAAAACTTGTCTTATTGATTATCTTTATAATCACGCTTTCAATATTTAACATGATAAAGTTTATACGAAGCCAGATGTGATTTTTCTTCCACGTGTCGATGACTCGCTTTAAGTAAATGGGCACGATGACATCACTAAGCGAAGGGAAAAGCTCATTTAGTATTCATACATGCTTCCACGGATGATTCTGATTTTTCCATACCATTAAACTTTGTACCATCAACCCGCGAAACGATGTCGTGTGAAATACGGAGCGACAGGTTGCAAATAATTACATGCAATGACATTCGCTCCTGGGGAGTATTTCTGTTCGCCCAGTTTTTTTCTTCCATTCTATGAACACTTAAATTACCACTCGTTATATTCTTCGATGACATTAATATCAGATTATGGCTAGCATTGTCGTTCACTTTGGTTGAATCTGTTGTTGTAGGAAAGATACACCAACTCTACCCAAGCAGATTAACATAATGAATGCGTGCTCTGTCAACCATTGGAATTAATAAGCAGTTTATTGCGAGCAAATGCGAATTGCTGAACGTATATAGAAGCTTAACACGATATTTATGATACTTTATAATAATGAATCGAGTATATATGCATGATGGAAGCTAAAAATATCAAAATTTTATGAACTATTTCTAATTGTATAACTATGAAAAATGTTCGCTTACTAATTTATTACTTTTTCTTATTTTGCTACTTTTCATATTTGCACATTAAATCTCTTCAGTTATAAAACTCCCACTTTAAAAGTAAGTAATTAAGTGAAGAAAATGCCTTTCACGTTTCTTTTAAAGTCCTTCCGTTGTGCAAGTTTTTAAAGAAAGTAACGCTACATCTTGAGAAGATTTAGAAAGCATTTTTAATTAATATCTAGATTTTAAACACTTTTAAGGGGAGGTAACAGGTCGTGGTATATTAGTTTTCATGTACTTGCTCTCAAAATTACCTTTTACTGAAGAAAGTGTTAAATATATAAAGTTTCTTATATGATATTTGAAGATGAAAATTAAAAATTAGAATAAAAATCAAGAAATTATGAAGAAAAAGTGTATATAGTTATATATCAGTGATTAAATAGTCGAAATTTTACATTTTTTCGGAAATTAAATGGTCATATAAGGTCTATTGCTTAATCTTAAGACGATAAAGTAGCGGATATCCTGCCCAAGGCAATTTGTAAGACGAAATTTGCCGTCTCTTTTCAGGAAAACCGATATTTTTTGGACTTAAAACTTTCTGGAAATGTCTTGGTATAAAAGCGTATTAAATTTCTTGTCAAAACATTTCGAAAATTGGTTCGCGAACTGCAATACACCCAACACGCCTCTTCTTTTATTGCAACGCTAATCGGTAACAGGATATTTTCTTTACAAAGTTCGATACTGCTTTCTGGAAAAATGGCTTATTACATCGGAAATTACAAGTTTAAAAGTGAACCAAAATAGAACAATTAGCACACTGTTGGGAAAAAAACCCCATAAGCATTATATGAAGTCATTTGCATAAACGGTACATGGAGAAACTTTTTATATCAATTTTTACTATAGTATTTTTCAATTTAGGGAAAAACGTATAACTTTGAGAATTTTTGTTAGTAAAATTACTAAACTTTATAATAATGATATGAAACTTTCGTATAAACTATAGTAAAATTTGCTATGAACTATGCTGAAGTTTCATATCATTATTATAAAGTTTAGTATTTTTACTAACAAAAATTCTCAAAATGATACGTTTTTCCCTAAATTGAAAAATACTATAGTAAAAATTAATATGAAAAGTTTCTCCGTGTATATTAAATTTAATATATTTACATTAGCTTTAATATGTGTGCGTTAAGTTTATAATACTTTATTATATTAATTTCAACTGATGCACAGGTTTATTAAAATGAAAAAACATCGGTATAAAAATTAATTTGCACTTGTATATTAAATTTAATAATATTTATAAGAGTGAAGTTATCTTAAAAAATGAGGTGAATTATATTTTTTTTAAATTCTAGATAATTTTTCATACGATCTGAAAATATTTGTATTTTGTCTCGACACCTTTTCTATTCGTTTTTATTTTTTTGTTTTATCCATATAGACTCGCTTTAACAACTCTTCAAATACTTTGAGAAACCGAAGGAGAGAATTGAGTGAAAACGATTGCGAAATGCAAAAGAATAAGAAAAAGTTTTTAGTCTGTTAGACACACGATGCTGAGGTACCTTTGCGAGTGCAATAGTCCAATTTGCCGGTAAAAGAAAATACTGATCGATCCTGAAGAGTATGAGAGGAAGAGAGAATATATTATATAAAAATAGGAATGAGAGAAATTAGTCACGATTTACGTTAAATGATGTAATAACTACTTTTTAAATCAAATTTAAAACATATTCCTGAGGATTTGGTAATTTATGGAAAAAAATTTATATATGACTTTCAAATATGCGTATAATAAACGAAATCTTTCACGATTTTGAAGGTACGTCTACATATACTTTGAGGTGAACGCGCGTCTCACGTCTGATCCAATCATTTCATTTCCCCTCCCCATGAAAGGAGGATATCGATTTCATCGTGAGCGACTGAAAAATCTTTTAGCTGAAAAGAAACGCATTAGACGGGTCAGACGACGAGGTTAACACTTAGGAAAGGAATGAGTGTAGACGGCTTGCTTCTATAAACTATTTTAAATTTAAATCATAGGCCTAATGTGAAAATGAAAAGCTTTCTGTTTTAATTTTATCGACAAGTGAACCAATACATAAATTGTTCAAATCTACAACGTATTCAAATTTTTACGGAAAAAATAATTAAATTAAATTTATTTTCATTCAATACAAATAGATTAACATCAGTTGTGGTTATGAATTGAATGAATAAATAGACCAATTTTATACAATTTAACAGTTTCGTATACACTTTTGTTTTTTAATATACAATATGAAAATCTGCTGACAACAAAAAGCTTTTAACCTTAAAAGTTTAACACTTATTACATATTTAATGTACATTGAGAGAACAGTTTATTTGAATCAAATATATATATGATACACGACAAAAGAAAAAATTTGTTTGAATCCAATTTTTTTTATGCAAAAAAATTTTATTGAATACAAAAAAATCATCTTAAAATTCAAGAAAAACATTTGTTTCAATTTAATGAAATATGTTCGAATAAAAAAAACTTCGTTTTATTCGAACAAATTTCTAGTTTGGCCGTATATCAAAGTTGTGTTTGATTCAAAATATTCTCTCAGTGTATTCTTTGCAATAGATTTAATCATATTTAAATTTTAGTTGTTATTTATTTATTTAGTTAAATTTTAATTGTAATAGATGAATGCCCTCAATTATTTTAGTGACTAAAGTTTCTTTCATACTTGTTACAAAAAATTGCATCATTTTCGACAAATTTTTTTATAGTGAATAATATATACATTCAACATGGAAAAAAAGTTCAATAGAGTTTATAGAACTGTGCAAGAGTTGGGGATACAGGCATTTACGGAACAGAGTTTTGTAAAATTTACAAAACTTTTCAGAATAAAATGCAGAACATTCAAGAAAAGTTATTGAAAGTTCCACATTTTATTCTGAAAAGTTCTGTAAATTTTCTAGAACTCTGTTCCATAAATGTCTGTATCCTCAACTCTTGAACAGTTCTATAAACTTTATTGAACTATTTTTTCCCGTGAATATATAAAGGGTTTCCCAATAGGGGTGATATGATTTTGAATGTCCCTATCGGGCTCATTTGAACTGAAATTTTTGACGTCTGCTGTCAGTTGTGATCAGTAAGGTTTGCCATTTAATCATGAGTAGTTTCACGCTTCCACAACGTTTGGAAATTGTCCAATTATTTTATCAAAATTCGAGAAGTTTTGTCGGTGTTCAAAGAGCATATCGTGCAAAATATGGTCGTCATTCTGCTCCATCCGCGCTCTCAATTCGTCGAATAATCGATAAGTTGGAGAGTGAATTTACTCTATTGGATACTAAGCCTAAAAATCGTATGCGTACCGCACGTTCTACACAGAATATAGCCGCCGTACCGTGAATTGTCCGTGCCACGCCGATCTCAGGAATTGGGCCTGTCCAGGATGACTACCTGGCGTATTTTGCGATTGGATCTTGGCCTGCATCCCTATAAGATCATTCTGGCCCAAGAACTGAAGCCTAATGACCATCGTTTGCGTCGGGAGTTCGCGGATTGGGCTCTGGAATCAATTGAAAATCATCCCAATTTTCATCAAAAAATCATCTTTTCTGATGAGGCGCATTTTTGGCTCAAGTCTCGGGGGACATTTGGCGGATATATTCTTTAAATCATAAATGGCATACACTGAGAGAAATCGGCTTTGGTTGCTGTGCACATAGCACATAAATTTTTTGTACAGTAGTTGCCTTGACCGAAAAAGTTGAGAGAAGCTACTACTTTTATAGTTATCATGACAGTAATTTGGACTTTTTTGTGTATTCGGTTGTTGTGACCAAAGTTGATGATTAGAATGAGCTTTATACGTACCCCAACGGTTAGTACACGTACATTTTCTTTATGTGTACTGCCAAGCTCCTTTGGTTACTACAACCGCAGCGTTCGCTGTTGCGCTAGACAAATCAAGTATAACTTTCATTTTTTACAACGAGGTAAGCCTGTCGTGACAACTATTAAAGTAGTTACTTCCAAAAAGATATGCAGCCTAAGTTCAATCCTGGCAATTCTCGTTCTCGATTACTGGACTATATTTCACCGTGCCAAGCATTATCAGGTAAATAATTCTATTATAGATATAGTTTGACAATTCTTTCTAAATGATAAACGATTTTGTTCGGGGACAATGCAATGCGTTCCAATGTTGCTGTCTCGTCGTATTTTGTCAAAACTATAGTCAGTCAAAAAAAGTTTATGGTGATGAAAAAAGTGACAATTTTTTAACTTAATCGACGAAAGTTATCATAAATATCATTATACCGGATTATTTTTCTTAGATCTTTTCGGTGAAACTTTATTTTTTCTAATCAAATTGAATTCGTATTTTGATAACTAAGAGAACCATATCTATAACCTCAAAAATAATTTTGGCTGGTTATTTACTGTCCGTAGACGTAGTCATTTTAACTAAACTCTATGCGCGGCTTTACGATGGACTTTGGTTCCTATAACCACAGCGCTATGGTATTTCAAGTACCAGAATCATGGTCTCAGTAACGTTCCTTGCAGTTGGAGTAAACACTTTTCCAATGTATAACAGCCACTACCATGATTGTCATGAGAACTTTAAAATTTTTGTAAAGACGATTTTAACAAAAAAACTTTGGTCAGTGAAACCTAAAATTTCTCTCTGTGTAGAATATCCAATATAATAAAAAAGATTTCGATCAATTCCGAATGAATATTCAGTGTTTTTTTTCAATTTCAAAACATATCACCCTTATTGGGAAACCCTTTATATATATATATTTTGATTGAAAAGTTATTAAATTTAATATGAATGTATATTAATTTTTCATAATATACAAATCTATTAATTTTAATTTACCACTTGTATATTAAAGTCTATTAAAATTAATAAGATTTTTAACAGTGCATGCAACTTTGACATGACCAAACGCCCAGTCGCGAGAATCGACCAATCGAAAGCGCCCCACCCGTACCATTCGGATAGGATCCTGCTACTTTCTCTGTTATTATTTATTCCTCTCTTGCTCCCTTTACCCCTTGATACCAGTAGGACGGACAAAATCGATCCTCCCGCGAACGTAGTCTATATGTACGCAAAATATCGCGTGACGTCACGTGTCGGTGGCCATTTTGGCTCAGCTGGTTTCAACAAAAGGATCTCGATGGCAGGACGCCATATATCCTGTACCGAAATACAATGAACAATGCTTATACGCACATATGCATACATATTTACTTCTACGATTGCATTATCACACACACTAATAACTCTCTGTATGCAGAAATTTGGAACCCCTTTGAAAACTTTAAAAAGGAGAGGGTTGGGTCCTGACAAGATCGCGACTGGAAATATTTTGACATCTGGAGGCGTGGTGGAACTTCCCTGCAGAAATGTTCAGATCTCACGTTTCTTTCCTTTTTTTCGTCCCTTAAAGCGATACCTGGTAAAAATATACTATAATAAAGAAGCGATTATAGGTATATAGTGTATAGGAGTTCTATTCGAGGACTACTCGACTCTTCTGCCAACGCACATAGGTCGGAGAAAAAAACTGGGAGAGCAGAAGTGATAGAGATGAGAGGGCAGAGATTCTTACATTGTCGGTTTAGGGCTTATTGTGCGAAACCACTATAGGTATTGTCACCTTTTCAAAGCTGGAGATTCACACCTCTTCAACCTCGCGATTTTTCACCGGCTGCATCGTTCAACCCGCAACCGAGGACGACCGTAGGGTACCTTGCTCAAGAGAGAGAAAGAGAGAGAATTCAAAAAGAGAGGATGAATTGATTGGTGGTAAAGAGATGAGTGGCTTAATCTTCCTGCAGATTCGTCGCGAATCCATCCAGTGTATGATTTTTAAACCACAAAATGTACAAATGTGGAAAAGTGCCATTCATATTGACGTTTCATATTTCACTCATCTCGAGTGCACAATTTTTTGCGGGAGGATCAACATTCTATGAAAGTACAAAACAGAAAGTTTAACAATGAAAGAGTACAGTCTTTAATCAAAAAGCGTATGCGAATTGCGCAGCCATAAAATTGGCACTTGAAAATATGCGTCAAGTGAGATATATGATCAAGAAAAGTATTTAGTTTTTCCCCAGAATTTTCCCACGATATTCAATATTTGTGGTAAAAGTGTCGGGACATAATGAGAAATGCAATAATAGTTGTCTGTAAATTCTAAATGATTTTAAACAGATGACAAATTGTTTCTGTTCTACCGAAATTACAATTTTCTGATTGTTCAAGACCAATTAGGGTCTACAGCCCTCCAGAGTAGATCTTTTATCATTTCTTCGAAACTTCACTTAAGGGGATCCGTCACCTTTAATTGGTATATTTTGGATTTTTTTCTTTTCTATGGTTTTCTGAGTGTGTATGTAAATTTTCAGGACAATCCGATTTTTTATTCTTGGAAAAATAAATTAAATTAAAAGTTACTACGATTTACCAATAACGCGTTTGTAGCGAAAGTTAGCTTTTTACACAAAATAGTTTGTTTATTTATTTACTAATATTTCTGAATTATATGGAAAATAGTATATAACAGGTATCCCTATAAAAACACAATATATATATTGCCTTTATGATAGTGAGTATTAAGGTGGCTTGAGCGTTTTTGAAAAAAATTACAGATTGCTCTGAAATTTAGAGATTATCTTAATAAAATATGCTAGATTCATTTGGAAAAAAGAAATACCGTGGTTGACGATATCATTGCCGAAAAAATCGCTACCGAAAAAATGTCAGTTTAACACGTAATCTTATGGGATTCCTCATCAAAATCGGCGAAACTCCGGAACAAAACACAAGTCCCCATAAATCAAATATATAATAGTACTTTCGATTTCGAGGAATCTATTAGTATTATAAAAACAAAGGGTTAATAAATAAATAATAAATTTAATTAATTAATAAATTTGTACTATCACTTTTTTCAGGGGACATTTCCGTGATTTCTTACCCTTCTACTCAGATGTAACTATAATACATATGATTATTAAAAAAATAAGTAGCAATGAGCATTCATGTAACACGTGCCCCCACGGTGCCCCTCACTTCATACGACATCAAACGCTCAAGCCACCTTAAGGCTTCACTACAAAACTTTACTTTAAACAACGTTTTCCGCAAGTTGTGATTTTCGTGTTTGTTGCAACATATGTTTGAATAAAATCTAAAGTATCAGACACAGACCTTTGAAATTTGTACAACTTATACTTTGTTATATTATCAATATTTTTGGGTATAGAAAGCACTAGCTAAAAAAATAACTATACATTTTTTTTTATATTTTGAGATATTTTTATTTATTTTATTTGTAATTTTTTTCAGTCATGTTACCTTATTTTCCATACCCAAAAAGTTGCTACACATTGTAAAGGAACAATATAAAAAAAAATGTCCAAAAAATACCCAAAAAACTCAAAATTTGTATTTTAAAAATACATAAAGGCGCTGGAATTAATAAAAAAACCTTTCTGAATAAAGGTACTAAACATAAACAAAATTATATGGAAGGTCTAAACTCAAAAACTAAAAGTATTAAAAGTGGCGGATCCCCTTAATTACAATCTGCAATGATAGAAGATTTTACTGAATATCTTTTCGTTTGCGTTATAGAATATTTAGATTAGAAGCCACACTTTTGCGTAGAATTCTTTGAATAACAACATCTTCTTAAGTTTGAAGTAATTTTCAAAATACTGTCTTACACCCGTTGGTTATGGAACAGAATTATAAAAATTCATGACATCTTTGATCTTCTGATAATTTTGTGTATAACTGAGAAATTGACTTTCTCTCATTCGAAACTCTATTGCTACAACAGCAAAGTAACTTTAGTTTTCAAACTGACACGTCTCAATACTATGAAGTGTGAATTTTCGAAAAAACGTTTCCGACGAGGGAAGGGAGGCAAAAAATCTCATAATGCACTCTACGTTCAATAAGCGACGAAAGACGGTCTTTGAAAACTAAATTTAGTTTGACATGTGCGAACGTAACTGTGTCTGGCGCCAACGAGCAGAATACATGGTGCCAGTTCAGAAATATTAGGTTACTCCACAAACAACCGACGGTCAACACCTTCCTGAAAGGTTACACGTGTTTGCATATACGGAAGATCGACCACGCGGAGGAAAGAACTAATATTTCAAATTGGTCCTCTGAAAACCATCAAACACGCTTCTAGAATACTTCATAAAACTCGCAAAAAATAAAGTACTTTAAAGCAAATCTGTAATAGTAGAGTGAAAAATCCAGGATGTGTATTCAAGCGTCTAATTTCAAACAAAAACACAGATTAAATTTAATCTTTTCAAGTCAAGCATTAGAATAACGATAACGTTATGTCTATAAAATACCTTTATGACATTTGAAAATAATCAATTTCCGTAAATGTAAATAAATTGATGAAAATCTAATTATTGCAATGGAATATTTTTAATTTCGAAATGACCCCTCAAGTGCGGAATTATGTTTTTAATTGACTGGCATTACGTCAAAAATTACAGAAAAAAACTTACTTTATATATTTTTCCGCGATCAGTTGGAAGGTGTATGCTAAAGAAACCAAACTTCTGCAAATCAAATTTTTCAGCAGACAAAAAAGACCCTAAAATTTTATTTTTGTATTTTATAACAAATCAAAAATCCTCCCACAATATCGCCTATGTTTCTGAATTTTACACCAAACATTTTTGTCTTGACTCTGCTGCTGGAAAAAAGTTTTGAAGGTCAAAGTTGACACTGGGAAAGTAAGAAAATTACGAAAAATCAGTAGATTTCAATGTAAAAAAAATTTGAAAAATCAGGCGATCTTCTGATAAACTATAGCAATGGCAACAAAACAAACAAAATATGTTTACCAAAAAAAAAAGAGAAAATATTGTCCCTACCTATATTTTATCTAATTTAAGTGATTAAATGCATGGATATATAATAAAATATACACGAAGAAAAATAGTTCGAGAAACTTTACTCAACTTTTAGCAAAGCTGGGACATATAGACAAGTTGGAGATTATTTAATATTATTGTAATAATCTGTGACGTATTAAATGTTAAAGAATAAATCACAGTTTGGTAAACTTCAATAATGTACAGTATAATTTCAAAATGTACGTCACAAATTATTGTAATAATATTATATAATCTCCAACTTATTCATTTGTCCCAACTTTGCTCAAAAGTTGATTAAAGTTTCTTGAACTATTTTTTCCGTGTATAATAAAAATCACGACAAAAAAACAAAATGTTATCATTCATAAATTTAATCACTTAAAATACATAAAATATAGGTAGGGACAATATATTTCTTTTTTTTTTTTTTTGTAACAATATTTTGTTTTCCCAATGTTTTGGTCGATTAGTACTCGAAAAATAGTCTTAAGTGGAGCAACTTAGAGCAATGTTAGACGGCACACGGTGACGTGTCCATCGCTATTGGAAATAAATAATTTAAAAAATCCACTTCCACGGACTCAATTGATTTGAGGTTTTCCAGGAAATTTCATTTTTCCTTGCCAAACAACGTGCTTGCATTCATATTTTCGAAGCTAAAACTTCCTCACACAACTTTAAAATTAAACGTAATGTAATCCAATCACTGACACGGATGTATAAATGATTAATTACTTGTTACTAGATTTAATTTTTAAGAAATTTTTTTTATCCTGTAAGCATTGGTAAAAAATGACGAATACAATTACACAAGAATCATTAAATCCATCGAAATTTACCGAAAATAATAGTGAAACAGGACTTATATCGACCCTTAGTGTTAATATTAAAATATTGTTCATGTTCTTAGTTGGCTTTAGGGTCCAGAAAAATGTAACTCAAAGTTTCATATTTTCAAACGTTTCGACTCAGATTGGAGTCCTCATCAGTGAGAATTTATTTCTATAAAAAATACAAAGGAAGAAACTTAAAAAATGTGCACGTGTGACAGATAAACATTGTTGTAAAAAAATGTAACAGAATTGCGAGTGTGGAACTATAAAATTGGTCTAAATAACTAAAAAATTTGCAAAAAAATGAAACTATAACAAACCAAATATTTCTGTAAAAATACTGTTCCGGGTAGTACATTGAGGAATTGCCCGTGTGACGGATAAACATTGTGGTAAAAAACGATATAAATGAATTATACATGTGAAACTATACAATTGGTCTAAATAACTGAATTTGCAAAAAAAATTGAAACCTGTACAAAAATTTTTTCTATAAAAATACAAAGGGAAAAAACTTAAAAGTTTGCACGTGTGACCGATGAACATTGTGGTAAAAAAGATATAAAAGAATTGCAAGTGGGAAAATATATAGTTGGTTTAGATAGCTAAATTTGCAAAAAAAAGGAAACTGTACAATTTTTTTTTTTTTTTTTGTAGAAATACTAAGAAGAGAAACCTAAGAAATTGCGCGTGTGACGGATGAACATTGTGATAAAAACGCTATAAATACATGTGGAACTATAAAATTGAATAACTAAATTAACAAGAAAATAAAAACTGTGCAAACATTGTTTCAGTAAAATTACTAAGAGGAGAAACTTAAAAAATAGAACGTGTGACAAATAAACATTGTGATAAACGATATAAATGAATTGTACATGTGATATACTATAAAATTGGTCTAAACTAAATTTACAAAAAAATAAAAACTGTGCAAAAAAAATAATGTTTTTTCTATGAAAATCCAAAAATTGCACGTGTGACGGATAACCATTGTACAAAAACGATATAAAACAATTGCACATGTGAAAGTGTAAAAATGTTCTAAAAATAACTGAATTAAACGAAATAGGAACAGTGAATAAAAGTCCAAAAAAACCCGTGAGCTCATCACAATAAATATCACCAAAAACAAGAACTGACCTGTTGTTTGATTAAGTGGATGGACAATCGTTGGTGAAAAAGATTGAGGTGATACAATCACAAATTTTCCCTTTTTTCTTTCTTTTATTTCGTCGCGAACAAGGTGACCACATAATTTTTGTTGATACAATCCTGTCACCACGGATTTTTCTTCAAACCGCAAATTAAGTTTGAAGAAAAACTGAATTTTGTAATTAAAAAAATGCGATTTTAATTTTTTCATTTGAAAACCGTGGGTCCAGTAAGAAAATGCTATTTCGATATGTTATTTTTTATATTTCTTAATTTCAAATTTCGACTGAATTTGATCTCTATCTCCTCCCTTTATTCTACTGTTCGAGCACCTAACCAATTCTTGTACAGGGACCCTCAAATGTTCCACAAATCCATTTTCAAATTTTTTTCGGGACTTAGCATTTTACTGGATTGAGTATCTTGAATTTAGAGAACTTTTGGCACTGGAAGACGATTCCGATAAGTTTATAAGTTATGACATTTTGCCACGACATCTTTCAACTCCCTCATAATTTAATTATAACCCGATGATAATACTCACCTGTCTTAAATGAAACAATACTACCCCGGAGAACCCCTTTATCGAACATTAGAATATCGGACGGTTACTAGCAATTTTGACGGTCATCGCGTAAAGTCAATGCTCATTGTGCTGTCCGCTAGTGAGGATGAGCAAGGATTATTCGAGCAGTCAACGTAGAAGGGTTGAAGGAGATAAAGAGAGGTGGATAGAGAAATAGACAGGGTTAAAGCAAGAGGGAAAGATATGGTTTGAGGGAATGAGCGGGGGTGGAGGTGGGGGAGTTAATGGGGACGAACTGTAGAAGTGGCTATAGCCTAGAGTCGTGTTAGGGCCAGGGCCATTAAGCTTAATGACATAATGAAGTAAATGGCTGTGCATGCCATACCATGCCAGAGACTATAGCTTATAACCACCGCACCCCCGCGCAATATACTGCGTGCCAGGAATTCCTGACTTGTGCCTTCGGCACTGCACAGACTGAAAGGGTTGGAACGGTTCTACCGGTAGTTCTGCTTCGAATGTGTCAGTTTAGCTGTTGGCAACCCTGTATATTAAGTGCAAAGCCAACTACTGAACACCAGAACACAGGCATGATGCCGTTGCCTATTAGTTCAGTCGGTGAATTTATTTCAGAAATTGCGAGAGACGACAACGCTACCCCCTCCCTTCCTCGTTACCAAGGGTAAGTCTGATGATTCGTTATAAAACCTCAGAGTGCTACATCATCAGAACGATCGAGTTCAGTCTCATTCATTTTGTCATAATTTGGACAGAGGCCAATATTACAATTTGGCCGAAAGTTTACACGTGTAAAAAAATTAGTTGGAAACAGCCTTAAGTATGCAAAATTCTGACAAAAGCATTCAGGAATACACTGAGAAAAAATATTTGATTGAATCAAAGAAAATAATTTGTTTGAACGACTTTCTTTGATTTAAAGAAATGATTTGTTTAAATGAAATAAAATTTGTTTGATTCAAGCAAAATATCTTTGAACCTAATAAATATTTGTTTGAATCAAATTAATTTTTCTTTAAAACAAAGAAATTAATGCATTGATATATGGTCAATGATATAATTTGTTTGATTTAAGGCAGAAATTCATTTGATTCGAACAAATATTTATTTGGTCCAAAGATATTTTGTTTGAATAAAAAAAAATTTGTTTTATTTAAACAAATTATTTCTTTAAATTAAAAAAAGTCGTTCAAACAAATTATTTTCTTTGATTCAATTAAATCTTTTTTCTCAGTGTACAGCAAAATCCATTTTGATTACTATAGAATTCTGAGTAACCGAATTAATGTCTATTGGTTTTGGTACATGGAGAAAAAAATGTTGTACTGGGTGCGATATAATCATCGCACTGGATACAATATTTTCATTTGCGTATATGTAACTAAGGCTATTTATTTTACGAGTTACTATAAGGATATTTTGTAGATAATATTGTAGCGAATACTATATGTGAGGCGTTCCGAGAAAATGGCCCTTAGCGGCATAAAATTCAAATTTTTATTATATTCGATGTATCTTACAGTTCTGGACGTTTATTGTACGATGAAAACTATATATTTTTTTGAAAACAGAACTATTGGTTTTTGCTTCAGTAAATTAAAAAGTGTAGCGTATATTTTATAACAGATTGTATATTTGAGGGGCTCTGAATATAGACATAATAATGAATTTTGTTTGGAAAGAAATATTTTTCCTATCGTTCAATGAACATTCACAACTGTCAGTACATGATATACTTACAGTTTTAAACGTTCATTGAACGATGACAAAATTTCTTTTTCCAGTAAAAAATTTATTATTATGTTTATATTCAGGGCCCTTTAAATATACAATCGTTCATGAACAATACACTATTAAACATTTTATTTTTATTTTAATACACGATGCCTTCCTCTATTCATTCCATATGCTATTATTCATCATTTCCTAAATTTTGATCCGTTTATTTTGATTTAAAATTTCATATATGGAGAAAAAAATCGATAGCCAGGGATTGAATTGGTCACGTGACTTGCATGGCCCATGGCCTTAAAAAAAGTACATTAACATTATCTATTACATTTACAGGCGTTTAACCGCGAAATTAAAGTTTCTAGCTGCATTTTCTAAGGAGCCTCAAAATTTTAATTTCTGAAAATTTTGAGTTTTTTGAATTTTTAAGCTAAACTATTGATGATAGGATAAAAGGTTAAACGGCAATTTTTGTAGTACATTTAGTCCTCTACAAAAAAGTTCTTAATAAATTTTTTGTATGATGAATATTTACTAAGTTACAGATTCTCAAAGTCTCATTTCTTTCATTTTCGACTTTTATCAAGTATAAATTATTGATGGTAGCACGAAAAGTTTAGTAGAAATTTGAGAATCTGTAACTTAGTAAATATTCACGATACAAAAAATTTATTAGGAAATTTTTTGTAGAGGACTAAATGTACTAAAAAATTGCCATTTAACTTTTTGTCATTTCTCAAATAGTTTAGCTTAAACATTCAAAAAACTCAAAATGTTTAGAAATTAAAATTTTGAGGCTCTGTAGAAAATGCAATTTAGATGATAGGAGTTGGATTCAATGGAAGTTTTTATAGAGAATTTAATTCTGAATACGGTTTACTCATTTAATTGATAAAAAAAACAATTTTATCATAGGGAAATAGTGTATAAAATAACTATAATCTGTGTTAATTACATGAAAAAACTTTAGGTACGATGAGAAACCTCTTCAAATTGAAATTACGAGCTGTGCTTTAGACAGAATTTTTGTTTAGACATGTTCTGCAATATTTTAAAGTTTTCGTGAAAAAAAAATATCGACTTTTTTTGGCACACCCTAATATATATAGTACTTGATACATAATTATAGTAAAGGATTCCATGTACAATCTATTATACTTTATATAACATAAGGTATTATCGTATACACAATACGTTTTTCTTACCTTGGATGATAATTTCTACTAGAAATACATATTGTAGTACGTACAAATTGAATGGGTTTTTATGCTATGCAAGATCTTACCTACTACCTTCAGGTAGAATACTATACAATACTATATGTGAAACATTCATTCGGTAATACATATAATTACAATTAAAAGAATTTTGAAATCTTTCTGAGAAAAAAGAGAAGCTTTCGACTGTGCCGGGATACGAGCCCAGGTCTTTTGATTGCCGGCAGTGGCAAAAATTTCGAACTTAACAACCTAATTTGAAATACATATAATGAGTAGTTTTCGCTCTATACGTAAAGGGACAGTGATAACCCTTGTGAGCGCAATATAATGAATATGTCTAAAATAATAACGTTTGAGAATGAATATTTTTAGTAGAGAGTAATTAAAAGGATCCTCATTAGAACCAGATCAAGTGACTTATTCATTAAATCTGGCCAGATCCCTTGTCGCACTGGTACACGGAAATTTTCAAGGAAAAGACATTCTTTTTGTGACAGAAAATATATACTGAATAAGATTGATTCCTACGAATATCACAATGCGGTGAACCGGTTTGAAACAGTGAAATGAAATAACAGGACAATTTCCTTGAATGTCCCGTGCCTCGTACAAGACTCAAGGACCAAATAAATAGACAAAAGTGGAAAAAATTCTAAGTCTCGGTTAAAAGTAAAAAAAAAATATCTTGTTTTCGGGCAATCAACACTTCTTACATTGTTCGAGCCTGACATCTCAATACCATGGCCATCATAATATTCACACCGAGTTTAGAGTCTCAGGTTTCAATATGGCTTCCAAAGAAAGAGTTGAGACTCACTCTTTGAGAACCTGGCCTGACACCGGGTGTGAAATCCAAAAAAAGAAAATACAAAAAGGAGACCCACTGTACTTCTGTTATTATTTTATGCACCGGGGATAAGTGCTTTAAATATAAGAAAATTCAACACTCAAGAAAAGTTTCGCTTCTCTTAAATACATTTTTGTTCTTCACTGATTTTGAGTCTCACAAATTTATTGAGGTCAGAATAATTAATTTTCGAAAAATAATATTCATGAATTATTTTGAAGGGCAGAAGTCAAAATTAAGAAATCCAAGAGCTTGAAACAGGTTTGAAATTGAAATAGTAAAAATAAATACTGATAAACATACGGCCTATATAGATAACTGATGCGGGCGAATCGAGCGAAACGGCTACAGTTGGAGTCTGCAAAGCGAAGATCCCAAGGGATGTTTCGGTAGATTAAAGACCCCACGTTCTGCTACACATGTAACACTGCGTAAAATACTTGTAACGAAAAAACTTGGGGAGACCTAAGCTGCTAATGCTACCGCGATGTTTATAGGCTTGAATTAATTTACTCAATTCAATCGACCTCACTTCAATCTTCGTTTCTTTATCAAAGCATGCAACATTTCTGGGAATCATTTTATAAATAGATTTCGTTATTTAATATTTTCAAATTTCCCTGCTCGACAACCTTCTTTTTCTACTTTCAAAAGATAAGGCAACTTTAGACACACCATATTAAAATCAATCTATTTTATCCGAAAGGGATTCTAATTATTCACAGTGATTTTTAATTACAATGTGATTTCTATTTATTGTCAAACTGCAATATCAATTAGCTATTTACTTATTACCAAATCCGTCTTCATACAAATGTAATTACAAACGCAATTACAACTTTCACAATTACAATTCCTTTAGAAACAGTTTCCTGGACGAGATTTTAACACTCCCCGTTGCAAATATAAAATCAGAGCCCAATTTATTTTTTCTTTTTTGTGTACAAAGTACGAGAAGAACGAAAACGAGAAACACAGAAGAATGGGAGAGACGCAAATGGAAACAAATTTTCAATTACCCGCTACAAAGCCGTAATTCCCAGTTTAAAATGTCTTCCAGCTATTCCCGACAGCATGACGTTGAAGAGGTGGCTATTCGTGGCGCTGAAAAGATTTTCAAATTAAATTTCGGGATTAGTACCCAGGCTTAATACGGCCAAGTGGCAGCGTAAGACGTCCCGTGGGAGTGCTATGTGCTACCCAGGACTCTTCTCATCCCGCGGGACGACATACACCCCGTGTGTAAAGACGTGACGACGAGACGCACCCTCACGAAATACTTCGCGCGTTTTCATTTGCTTCTTCCCCTTTTTTTCCTCCCTCATCCAACACATCTTCGTTTAGTATAACTTTGGGATCGACCCTTATGAACTCTCCATTCAGATTCGATTAGATCGGACAGCTGGTTAAATTATTAAATTCCTTTGCAGATGCATTATAAATTTTAGAGCACTTTATATGCATTTACAGGGTGACCGTATTCACCGACGAAAATAATTCCCGGTCATTTCCCGGTCATCGAAAATTTTTTTCCGGTCATTAAAAAATAGTTTCCAATGAATAACAGTTAATGCAATGGGCTTTCCGAGCCCCAAATGCGACAATTATGCTTATTAACGTAGCCTCCATGGTGAAAATGAGCCTCATCGCTCATAATGATTTTTTGTAGCGAATTTTAACAATTTCAATGCGTTGTTGAAGCGTGTATCATTCCTTTTTTATTAATGGCTAAGTTTTTAGTTGTCATCTGTCAAAAAATGACACCTCTTATTATTACAGCTGCCAAAATAGCGGGCTATTCAAAATAAAACTACCAATTGGAAAACTAGATTGTAAGATGAGCATTGGAGTGAGAAGGAAAATCTTATGAAAAATTCAAGAGGACAGTACAACGAGTAAAAGGAAGAAAAAAAATTTTAATTAGGTCCATTGGTATGGAATTGGTGGGGCACAAATTTGAGCATCTAAAACCTGGTGTTCCTCGCCGATCCTACGATTCCCTTTGGTCTTATTTGATATTTGAGTTTCACCGTTTGAAAGTTTAGAGTGTCCTAAACAAAATTAAAAATAAATTATCAAAATCCAAGTAGTATTGACCGAGATAATGCATGTATACCGTGAGCGCCCGAATACCGGCCCAATTTTTGGCTCAGTCCCCCTAATAATATTTTCAACGTTGGCTTATTGGCTTTAGACGGCTTTAGGGTCCATAAATGAAACAAACGTTTTGACTCGGATTGGAGCCCTTGTTAAGAATCAATGTATGGCATATGTATGATTATATCCATTTATATAAATTTATGTTCTGAAAAATATTTTATGTTTTCCAATATCTATATGAATCTTACTTTGTATGTTATAACATAGCTGGTGGTCTGTTTATCATTTGTTTATGTGAGTCTCTCGAATTATATTTATAATCTCGCTTCTAATGTTTCAGACTAACTGATTAGTTATAGTAAATATATACTTTTAATGTCTCCTGTTCGCGGTAGTACCGCACAAAGGAGTGCCGAAAGAAATATCAAAGTTTTGTTTCATCCATCCCCACTTGATTTAGCTTTAGTAATCTCAATCTTGTAACCAGTTGACCACGATTCGTCGTCGAGAAACATTGTTCTTATATTCAATAAATTTATAATAATTCATGTTACTGGATTTATTTATGCGAAATAGTGACCCCAACGTATAAAAACGAAAGGGTAGTACCAAGATATTGGTACGCAAAAAACATTGGTCCTTCGAGCCGGATCTGTCAAAGAACATGAATCATTAATTCACTTTGGAAGTTTGAAAGTGATATAAATTTAGGCAGTAACTAGTGCATAATCAAAAGCAACTAAAATACAGTGATCAATCATAACGGTGCACATAAAAACAGTGTAAGTGTTAGTGAGTTCTATCCAACTACCAGAATTGCTCTTATTACAGCAAGGCATATCACAATCAGGCCACTGCTGGTATTGGTCATCACAATTTCGTTTTGGTTTTTGAGAACCTAACTATCAGATCTACAAGATCAATATTCAATCAAGAAATTACAAGATATTTCATTGGATACAACAAGTGAGGCAATGCGTTTAAAACACCTCTAACATATACAACACGTGAGGCAATGCGTTCAAAACACCTCTAACATATACAACACGTGAGGCAATGCGTTCAAAACACCTCTAACATATACAACACGCGAGGCAATGCGTTTAAAACACCTCTCACATACAACATATTGAGGCAATGCATTTAAAAACACCTCAAGAGCTTCAGGCAGAGTCAGGCAAAATTGGGTATGTACATTATTAATGTCCTTATTAAATAAGTGTCCGTTATTCAATTTATTTGGAGTTCACAATTCGCATATTTCGTATGAAATAAGTTCTTATGAACATTTATGTTTTATTCTGAAATATTGCTAATCACATTCTGTTTCGACAATGGAGAATTTTGATCGATTAAGTGTGCTTTTGCAAAAAAGTTCAACAACTAAGGCGCATGTTATCTCATTTCAGGAATTTCTAGCACAATTTGACACTAATAATCCTGCTCAAATTTCTGAATTACAATTAAGATACAATTCCGTTTTCGCTAATTTTTCAAATCTGGATGATTTATATGACGAAATTCAATTAATTGATACGGAAACAGATCATAGTAACGAGAAAAAATACATTCAGGATCTATATTTTCAAACCCTTGCTCAATGTCAAAAATATTTCACGCCTTCGGTATCACAATTTAATATTAATTCACAAACAAATTGTCAAGAAACGGTTTCAAATCCGGGTATCGGAAATGAATCGGTCGCGTCAGTAAATCGACGAAGGTTAAAATTACCTCAAGCTGTACTACCGACTTTCAGTGGTAAAGTTGAGGAGTGGTTGTCATTTAGAGACACTTTTGACACAATGATCAACAAACGGGATGATATAAGTAAGGTGGAAAAATTACAGTATTTGAAATCCGCTCTTAAAGATGAGGCATTACGCAAAATTCAAGTTTTCGCTATTACTGAAGAAAACTTTGAGCGCGCTTGGAATCTTCTGCGAAAATCATATGAAGATAAGCGTACCCTAATTTCGCGTCATCTTAGTTTATTGCTACAATTGCCAGTTCAAGAAAAGGAATCCTATCAGGGTCTAATCATCCTCGCCGATGAATCTCAACAGCATCTTCAGTCGTTAGCTTCATTAGGCGTAAATGTAACTCAAGAAATGGTAGTAGCCATAATCGAAGAAAAATTGCATAAATCTACTCTAGAAAAATGGGATGAAACTATTAAAAATGGAGAATTTCCTAATTTAGATGATTTAACTGATTTCCTATATAGAACTGCAGCCCGTATTTCCAAAAGAAAAAACGATAGTAATGTCAAAAATTCTACCGATAAAGATTTTCCTTCTTTCAAAAAACGTAAAGTTGATTTCAAGCGTCATGCCCTTGTGAGTGCTGTATATAATAAATGCCCTCTTTGTTCCGAATCCCACTATTTATTTAAATGCGGAAAATTTTTAACGTTGACAGTTGAGGAGCGTATAAAGATCGTGAAAGAGACATCTCTATGTTTTAATTGCTTACGTGATCATAGGGCTAAGAATTGTAAATTTGGAGCTTGTAAGAAGTGTGGTAAACGTCACAATACTTTATTACACTTTTCAAAGGTACAGGATTCAAGCAAATCAAATGAATCTTGACCATCAACAGAAGTCTCGGAAATCACTTTGAAATCTATGACCTATATGCCAACGTTCCAATTAATGACGAGTGCGATCGTCGAAGTATTTGATATCAAGGATAATCGAATAAGAGCACGAATATTACTAGATACTTGTTCAACCGCCAATTTTGTAACAATTAATCTTGTAAAACGATTACAACTTCCTTTATCTAGATGTTCATTTTCTGTAGGAGCTTTAAATGATCTCACTACAACTGTAAATGGTATGGTTTTTATCACCTTCAAATCGGTTTATAACGAGTATAAACGTACACTTAATTTTTTAGTAGTTCCTAATATAACAAATTTAGTTCCGAATGAAGTTATATTACGTCAACATCTTAAAATTCCGAAAAATATTTTACTGGCTGATCCTAATTTTCACATGCCTAGCACCGTTGATATGCTTATCGGCGCGGGCCCGAGCTTATCTCTCTTTTCTATAGGTTCTATAAATTTATCTCAAAACGGTAATGACCTTTATCTACAAAAAACTCGCTTAGGCTGGATAATTGGGGGTGGTCTAGATTTTACAAAAAATTCCAAAATAACTAAAACAAATAATTGTCTAGTAACCGATTTAAAAACAATAATTGAGAAATTTTGGTCAGTGGAAGAGTTATCATCTCAATCAGAGCTTTCTCAAGAAGAGATCGAATGCGAGGCACACTTTAAACAACACGTAACTCGAGATAAGGACGGGCGATATGTAGTAGCATTACCATTTAGATCAACAACGAAAACACTAGGCGAATCCAAACAGATTGCGTTGAAAAGATTAGGTGGACTACAAAAGAGATTTGAAAGGGACATAGAGTTTAGGCAACAATATTCATCAGTCATTCAGGAATATTTGGAATTAAATCACATGTCATTGATAAACATACCTCAAGATGAGGAAAGTTTCTATCTGCCACATCACGGCGTCATAAAGGATTCGAGTAGCACCACCAAACTGAGAGTAGTTTTTAATGCTTCAGCTAAAAGTAGCTCTGGTGTCTCCTTAAATGACGTCCTGATGGTAGGTCCTACAATACAAGATGATCTTTTTTCCTTGATAATTCGTTACCGTTTTCATAATTATGTACTTATAGCTGATATTGAAAAAATGTACAGACAATTTTTAATCCGCGAAGAAGACCGTAAATATCAAAAGATCTTGTGGTGGGAAAACGACAAAATTAAAGAATATTGTTTAAACACAGTCACTTTCGGTTTTGCTCCATCAGCCTTTTTAGCTACACGATGTTTACAGCAACTGGTTGAGGATGAGGGTCATGATTTTCCCTTAGCTGCAAAAATATTAAAAAGGGATTTATATGTAGATAATCTCATTACTGGTGCATCCACATGTAAACAGGCGCGAGAAATTTACGAACAGATGAATAAACTCTTAGGTCGCGCTCAACTCAACATGCGTCAATGGGCGTCTAACGAACCCCGCATACTCGAAGGTATAAAAGATATTAATCTGGATAAAGATTTCAAAATAAACAAAGATTACGTGGCAAAAACTCTCGGTTTGTATTGGAAAGCTAGAAATGACTCATTTATATATTCGATTAAAAAGCCTGTGATTCATAAGGGAATCACAAAAAGGGTCATCTTATCCGAGATTGCAAAATTATTTGATCCTTTAGGTTTTATCGGTCCGATAATTTTGTACTCGAAATTAATTATGCAGGAACTTTGGCAGTCCAAAGTTACGTGGGATGAATCAGTACCTTCATCTATTCACTATAATTGGAGCAACTTTTGTGAACAATTAGAAGCGGTAAATAATGTTTCAATTCCTAGAAAAACGTTGATTGACCATACAAAAAAGATACAATTACATGGCTTTTGCGACGCCAGCGAGAAAGGGTACGGGGCTTGTTTATACGTTCGTGCTGATAGCGATGATGGACGAATTCAATGTTCTCTTTTATGTTCTAAGTCTCGTGTTGCTCCTTTAAAAAGACTAACTATTCCTCGATTGGAATTATCTGGAGCATTATTATTAACTAATTTATTTGAAAAGGTAAGAAATTCACTTTATATCGAAATTGATGCAGCAATATTTTGGACAGATTCAGAAATCGTGTTACATTGGTTACAAACAAATCCTAACACATTAAAAACTTTCGTATCCAATAGAGTTTCTGAAATACAAGTCAAAACAAGCATAAATCAGTGGCGTCACGTTCGTTCTAAAGACAATCCTGCAGATGAATTGTCCAGAGGTCAATTACCCAATAAATTCGTGAAAAATGAATTATGGTTTAAAGGTCCCAAATGGTTGAGTCAAGAAGAAGATTTCTGGCCAAAGTCGGAAATTAGAGCGAATACGTATACGCTTACCGAATCAAAAAAGCTGAATTGTCTGAAGATTGATATTCAGACTAGTATTTTTCGAGAAATTCTCCTCATTTACTGTTTTGAAACGAGTAATAGCATTCTGCTTTAGATTTTTACCTAAATACCGTCACTGTAAAGGTACTTTAAAAACCACAGAATTAAACCACGCAGAAACAGTTGTCATTCGACTTGTCCAAAAATCTAGTTTTTATAAAGAAATTGAAAACTTAACGAAAGGCAATACACTAAGCAAAAAAAGTAAAATTCTTAATTTAGATCCTTTCTTATGTGAAAATGGACTATTACGTGTCGGAGGTCGTTTACAAAATTCCGAGCTTTCTTTTGATAAACAGCATCCTATACTTTTACCCAGATCAAATTTCTTGACAGATTTAATAATTAAATACTATCATTTGCATTGTCTCCACGCTGGAGTACAAACTACTTTATACGCAATGCGACAAAGGTTCTGGCCTATTGATGGTAGGAACCAAATCAAAAAACTCATTCGCAAATGTATAAATTGTTTTCGTGCTAAACCAATTTTAGCCAATCCTAAGATGGGTAATCTACCGGGTGCGCGTGTAATCAAAACGAGACCATTTAATCGTGTGGGCATAGACTATTGCGGCCCATTCTACATAAAAGAGCGAAAATATAGAAACCAAAGAAAACTTAAAGTCTATGTATCTGTTTTTGTTTGTATGACTATAAAAGCAATTCATATCGAGGTAGTAAGTGATCTGAGCACAGAAGGGTTCCTTGGCGCTTTGCGACGTTTTATTTCACGACGTGGCAAACCACAATCTATATATAGTGACAATGCTACGAACTTTCAAGGTGCTAGGAATGAACTAAATGAGTTGCATGCCCTGCATAAATCTAAATTATTCCGAGATCAAGTATTCAATTTTTCTAGTAATAATGGTATCGAATTTCATTTTATTCCGCCCTCATCCCCGCACTTTGGAGGGTTATGGGAAGCGGGAGTAAAGTCCTATAAACATCATTTTAAAAGAGTTGCTTCAAATGTACTATTTACATTTGAAGAATTTTACACACTTTCTGTCGAAATAGAATCAATTTTAAATTCAAGACCACTAACTCCAATCTCAGCCGATGTGAATGATTTCTCTGCATTAACTCCAGGACACTTTTTAATAGGTGACACATTAACTAATTTGCCTGAACCTGACTTTTTGCCTTTACCCTCGAATAGACTATCAGCCTGGCAATTGATTTCTAAAGTACGTCAAGATTTTTGGAAGAGGTGGAGTATTGAATATTTAAATGAGTTAAATATTCGTCAAAAATGGCATGTTAATACAGAGAATCCAAAGGAAGGTATGCTTGTATTAGTAAAGGAAGACAATGTTCCTTGTATGCGATGGCCTTTAGCGAGGATTCATCAACTTCATCCCGGAAAGGAAGGTGTTGTGAGAAGTGTAACTTTAAAAACAGCTAATAGGTTAATAAAGAGACCCTTGAGAAAAATCGCGGTTTTACCTATAGACTATGAGAAAAGTGAGTGAAGGTTGATCGCGGGACTCTCAACGGGGGGAGTATGTTAAGAATCAATGTATGGCATATGTATGATTATATCCATTTATATAAATTTATGTTCTGAAAAATATTTTATGTTTTCAAATATCTATATGAATCTTACTTTGTATGTTATAACATAGCTGGTGGTCTGTTTATCATTTGTTTATGTGAGTCTCTCGAATTATATTTATAATCTCGCTTCTAATGTTTCAGACTAACTGATTAGTTATAGTAAATATATACTTTTAATGTCTCCTGTTCGCGGTAGTACCGCACAAAGGAGTGCCGAAAGAAATATCAAAGTTTTGTTTCATCCATCCCCACTTGATTTAGCTTTAGTAATCTCAATCTTGTAACCAGTTGACCACGATTCGTCGTCGAGAAACATTGTTCTTATATTCAATAAATTTATAATAATTCATGTTACTGGATTTATTTATGCGAAATAGTGACCCCAACGTATAAAAACGAAAGGGTAGTACCAAGATATTGGTACGCAAAAAACACCCCTCATTAGTGATATTTATTTCTTAAGTCATAGAAATTTGTTGAATTTGGATTAATTTATTTCTGGTTTTTAATCCCTTTTTTGCGTCATTGTTTTTTAAACCACGTAATCATTAACTTTGTTTAGAAAGAAAAAAAATTGTCATCGTTCAATGAACGTTTAGAACTGTAAGTAGATGTACATTGTAGAATTTTTAAGGCTTGTACCATTTCGGAAACATCAAAACATACAGATTTTCTCATTTACAATCTTTAAAAGTTAGAAGCCCCAATATTTTTAATTTAATATTGGAGTTTTGCAAAAGTCGAACCATTTTCAAACTCAAAACAGAATTAGAATTTTTATCACTACAAATTCAAAATCTTCTTAATGTCCAAGCAAGACTATAATTTAAAATTTCAAGTAATCCGAATCAATTCGAATCCTCAAATTTCGAAAAAGACCAAATTTGGGCCAAAACAATCATGCAAGCCTTTTCACTCAATTATAAATTAACCAAAATGGATGGAAAAAAATGGTTGAAAATAGTTTTGGAAGGTTGCCTTCTTTTTTCTTCCCTCCTTTTTTGTAAGGTTATTGTGATTGTTAATTGGGTGAAAAAACTTGGATAATTGTTTTGGTCCCAATTGGGGCGTTCTAGTATTTTGAGAATTCGAATTGATTCAAATTACTTGGAATTTTGATGTATTGTACAATATAAAAAATGTTTAAAACGACATTTATTGGACAATACTCTAATTTTGTATAAAAATCTAAATGAACTAGAAGGTAATCAAAATAGCTTATTAATATATACGATTCTTAAAAATCATTTCATTTTATATTGGAATGTATTATTCTTTGGGAACTGTTGGAATAGTTACATTATAATAATAATAGTTACATTATTTTAACCCTAGTCAATCCCACGAACACAAAATTTTTAGTCTACTTCAAAATATTAGAAAAACACCATTTTGTTTTATTGAAGTATAACTTTAAATTCCCATCACCCAATCAGCTTGCAGATAAAATCTTTGGAAAAAAAACCCAAAGTAGCCTTTGAGCAGCTTCCAGCTTATCTCATCAAAAATAATTAGCCCGACCAGCTCCTGACCAGCAACCTTGTTCTCTTCGGGCCAATCCAGGCTATTTTGACACGGGATAGAAAAATCAATATTTTGTCTGTAAACATAAAATAATAAATTAACGTTCACTGATACTAAAATTAACTGTTTTGGTTAAATAATTTTTACTTTGAATTACTGTTATAACTGAATTCTCTCGGTAAAATATTTTTTCTACTAGCGGGTCATAAAGTGAATTTTATTGCCCCGTGCGGGGAAAATAAATCCATTTTCTGACCCCCTGGTAAAAAAAAAATCGTGTGCGACATGGAAAAAAATTTATTTTCCCTAATTGCACAATATATTATTTTCTACTACCAGGTTAAAAAGTGTATTTTTCCCCCTGCGAGGCAAACAATTCCATTTTTTGACCCCCAAGTGGAAAAAAAAATCGTATACAACACGGGAGAAACATTTATTTTGCTCGTGTGATTGTTGCCCTTGCTTTGCTCGAGGATCAAACTTTACACTCGCAAAATAAACTTTTTTCTCCCTAGGTGCATAATATACTATAGAAGCGATAAAAGCGTGAATGTAAAATTTGCTAAAACAGTGAAAGCATTACAGACAGTATATTAGCAAGTATTCTAGGTTAAAGCTTTAACAGCTACTAAAGTAAAAGCTCTTTCCGTCTTCCTCTTAAGCACAGAAAACAAGCCGTGTTAGACGAAGGGGTATTTTGAGAACCGCCATTGGCTATCTACGCTCCTTTATTGCCGGTTGCCTGGTAACGAACCCGCCACTAACACAACCCCTCGTTTAGTACCGACCTGCACCAGCACCCTCTATGCAAGCATCCACAACCCTACTACGAATAACTTCACCTATATGTGTCGAGTTTCCTTGTGTTTGAAAACGCGTTTTAAGCAATTTGCGTGTGTTAGAACACGTCACAAGCCCACTTGGGGGCTGGTTAGGGGTGTGTGTGACTCTCTACGAGCGTAATGTGAATATATTTGTCGAAACAACTACTGTTTTGGCGGGTGAGAATGCTCTTCGAAAGCAACTTCTCGTCAATGTATCGTATATGTAAAATTTGCTTTTTGATGGAAATTCTTTTGAATCTACTAATCAACTTCCAATACTATTTTCAAGGAGTTCGTGTATTTAAGCAAATTCTTGTTAACTGAAATTGGACATTTTTTATTTTTTCAATTTATTTTCCATTATGACACTATTTTAATTATATTTCCGAATTAATTGTTCATTTATATACATGAATAGTATATTGTGCAACTAGGAAAAAAAAATTTATTTTGCAAGTGTGAAGTTTGATGCCCGAACAAAGCAAAGGTAACAACCACGCGAGTAAAATTAATGTTTTTCCCGTGTCGAACACGATTTTTTTCTACTAGGAGGTCAGAAAATAGATGTGTTTTCCCCGCAGGGGGCAATAAAATCCACTTTATGGCTCGCTAGTAGAAAAAACATTTATACATAAACTTAATTGATGATAAATTGTTTTTTTTCTATTTACTGTGAATTCTAATATTTATTGTGATTAAAGTAACTATATTTTTGTTGCGGGTTTCTCTTAGAACCAGAAATATTAATTTAGAACATTAAAAAAAGTAATTGGAAAAAATAAAATTTCCAGTAAAACATTAATCTAGAAAAATATTTGAAATTGCGGTTTCAATTTCAGGATTAAATTTTTGGAAAGGAAGTTAGTTGGCAAGTTCTAGAGGAATCGCCAATTAGTTAAAATTACTAGCATAACTACTTGAGGTTAATAAAGGCTCTTAATGTAATAAAGTTGGATATTATATTTGAAAATAATTGATCCAGTCAAAAGATTAATTAATATATATAGTTATATATCTTTTTCGTGTGCTATTCCAGTTTGCTAAGATTAAGTTCTTTGTATTGTTTATTAAACGATTTCAAGAAAAATGAATTTAATGGGCGTCTTAAACACATGAGTGGGTTTTATTGCCCCATGCGGGGCAAAAAAATCCATTTTTTGACCCTCTAGTAGAAAAAAAATCGTGTGCGAAACGGGAAAAACATTTATTTTACTCGTGTGTGTGTGGCCCAATATACTATTATAAAAAGTCACGATTCTGACACTGATCTCTATATGTATTTAAAATATAACACTTGAAAAATTGTTATGCAATTAAAGAGAGTTTTCAAGCAAAAAAGATTACCTTATGAATAATCTAGCTTTGAAATTACATTCGAATAATATGGACCCCAGGATTAAGTAAAATTTTTTACTTGAGTATTTTAAAATGTATTTAGCGATCTGAATAATAAATGAGTTATAAAAGTATAAATACAGGATAGGTACTTAAATTATTGTGTAATGACTATACTATCGAAAATTCATGTTAAGATTTAAATAATGAGTAATTTGATATTTGATATGTGTTTCAAATCCTAATGCACTCCACCGTGTAATTATCAACTACTGGCTTTATATGAAATAATGAGTTTCAAATTTAATTCAAAATATTGAGGGGTATATTAATGAATTTCCAGGATAAAGTTGGTTTTTTAACGAAACATTATACTTTAAAAAATCGGAATATGAGAGTAATTATTCAAATAATTAATTTATTTTATAATATTCAATTTCATTTTAAATCGATTCATTTTTATGGGAAGCTAAAGCTTTCAAAATTATGACCATTCTAAATACTGCGTATTGTTTTTGTTGAAGAATATTAAATATATTAGTTAGAGCTTAAGAGTGATATGCACTATTCAATGTGAATATATCTATACATCGTCATTAATTTTTATTTTTCAGGAATGGTACACAATATCGATGCGGGGAAAGACTTTACGGTAGACGGGCTTTCGGGATTCAATAAAAAGAAGAAAAAGAAGCGTCGTCATAGGTGAGGCTCTGAAATTAATTTAATCTATTATTAATTTATGGAAAAAATGACTAGCTTAGCTAATTCCTACTTTTTGCTTAATATTTTTGTATTCAATTTGGGTTAAGAAATATCCAGACAGTTAAAATCTCTAGATTAGAGTGCCAAAGAATTTAAATAAACGTAGTATCTTAATATATCAGATATTTTTGAAAATATATGTCGTAAAGAATAAAATTTGATGTCCACTCGGTTTATTAGTATCAGCGGCATAATGATAAATTAATTACAAGAAATAAATTCTCCATGGATTGAATCTGCTACAAAGATCTCAACCGTGGGCTGCTTTTAACGTGCTTTCTTTCAGTTTAGGTCAGCTTATTAGCCGTGATGAGGGGGCAATTACATATTAATTAATAATTACAATTAACATAATCAAGTTTTAAGATTTCAAGTTACACTTGACTAAAACAGAAAATTTTAATTTTAAACCAAGCACTGAACAAAAAAATTAGGAGATTTTTTAAGGAAAATCAGTATATCAGCAGCCAGTCTTAAAAGTCACTAGTTCTCCTGATAAATCAGTAGCAACGGCAACACTGGTTCGGTAGCTTGGATGTTCAACGCCTGTGGCTTAACATCAGATGATTAGTGGCACATTGAGGGTTCTATTCTTGGCTTTTGCGAATTTTCTAGAGATTGTGTTGTCTGAGTATATATCATCTACGTAAATCGAAGAAGTTAAATATTTAATTTATTAACTTTTTACAACGTCATAAAAATATTTCACGAAATTTCCCAAAAACGTTAATAAATGTACCTGATGATTTCGTCTGGGTCTTAAATATATTTTCATATTACGACTTGACCGCAGCAAGGAAATTTTTTAAATTTTACAGAAATATTATATAGAACTGTTTCATGGTCTTTAATATAAGCTATCTATTACTGAAAAAAGTTTTACATATATTTACCAAATACTATAAAGATTCGAAAAATTGTATTAAAAAAATTCAAACATAATTCGGCAGAAATTGTTGACTTTGGTTTCTCCGTGTATAAATCTGAATCCATCACATATCAGAACCAGTAAACAACTTTTTACGACTGCAATCAGTTAAAGTTATCAAGGAAAATTACTCACTGACTTTGATTTTTGTATTTGACTAATTTAGATGCAAAGAGTGCAGTTTCTTCATACCTAAAAATATTTCTGACTCCCACTAAGTTTCGTAAGGAAGAAATTACGAAAAATAATTTTGAAATATTTAATTACTCAATCCACAATATAATTATCTTTAGCTTTTACCCCCTTATAGTACATCAGATTTTCTGAAAGTTAATATTAATCTGTTAATATCTATATCATACAAGGTTCGAAAATATTCCATTTTAAATGAGGGTTAATATAAAAAAAACGAACAGAATGTACGGAGGGTATATTTTATCAATTATTGGCATGATTTTGTAATGAGGTGTCTCGTTATAATTTAATTCGGTATACTATAATGAAAAAAGGGAAAATCAAGGCCTAAATTATATATCCGACTAAACGAAACGCTACACGTTCGACAATCGACGGAGTGTCAAAATCTAACGAGATGATGATTGTCCGGGAAGTGACTTTCAGTTTTCAAGAACTTTCACGCCTGACAGATGTCAGTTCGCACGGCGCAACCGGTAATTTGTCGAATTAACGTTAATTGGATGTCTTGCTTATATTTCACACAACTACTTCTTTCCTATACCTGGACTCCTATTATAATTTCAGATCGCTAGTTTGTTAACAGAAAATAAAACCTTAGACACCTGCACCCGGGAAGGGAAAAATAATTAACAACCTACATTCATTCATGCATCTTTCGTTACTAATTTCATTGCTTTGTCTTGAAATTCAGCACCATTTTTTTTTCTTCTTAACCATTTCCATAAACAAATAAATAAAATTATGTACATTTATTTATTGAATTTCATAAAAAACAAAGATGTACGTGAATATTGCGTTGCAAATATCACATTTCGTTCTCCAATTATTTTCAGTAGACTATTAGTATTTGGCCTCACTTTTTGCATTTACTATGCAGCTTGAATTCCAAAAATTTCCCAGAGAGATTTTTCATGTGATTTCTGAGCGACGTTTTCTAAGGGTTTGACGTAGGCGCTGTATTTTTCGTTTCCGTTGTTTTCTTATAGAATATCTAAGCATAACAAAGTCTCAAGAGGGGTTATTATTTTGAAAGGAAACAGCCAAATTGGCACTTCCGAAGGGTCAGTTAAAGAGCTACATATAATTATCAATGTGGATAAATAAATAATATATTAATTCAACATTATAAAAGCCAAATTTGTGGCTAGTGGAAAGTTCCAATTGTGCATGATAATGTTACATATACTACTGTGATCAAATTGAAAGGTGAATTTTGTTATAAAATGAAAAATCTTTATTTATTTATCCAAATCAATTTCATCCCCTTCAAAGTAATCTCCTTCCGATATAATGCACTTATGCCAACGTTTCTTCCAATCGTCGAAACACTTGTTAAATTCGATTTCCGGAATTGCCTTCAGAGCCTTCAGCGATTCGGTTTTTATCTCCTCAATCGAGTCAAAACGGTGTCCCCGGAGCGGTCTCTTGTGTTTGCTGAACAACCAGAAGTCACACGGAGCTAAATCAGGTGAATACGGTGGTTGCGGAACGATATTTGTTGAAGTTTTGACGAAATGATCGCGTAAAACCAGTGCCGTGTGTGATGGTGCATTATCATGCCAAGAGTTGTTGTTCCATAAATCCGGTCTTTTTCTGCGAACAGCTTCGCACTAATGAATATTTTGATGTGAAATTTGGCACAGATGTCACTAACAGTACTACCAACTTATGGAAAAAAAATTTCAGTTTCGAAAATCCCGGGAAGTTTAAATTTAAAATTCACCTTTCAATTTGATCACAGTAGTATACTTAATTTAAAAAAAATAATAATCTGTCGTATATGGAAATTTCTAATAATGAGATATTGAAACAAGTGAAATGTATGTGAATGAATGACTCGATGCAAGCGTTGGGTTAATTTTAGGTAAAAAGTTGTAATGGCATATAACTAGGTTCATATGGTTGTTGCTCCAGGACGATCTTCACGTCCCAGCAGTTGGAGGAGTTAGAAGCTTCCTTCAAGGAGGCCCATTATCCCGACGTCTATGCCCGAGAGATGCTCAGCCTCAGAACCGACTTACCGGAAGATAGGATACAGGTAAGTGGTCGAGAAATTCTATTCTGTCTGTCCCTTTAAGCGTTAAGTAGCTTGTCATCGAAAACCACACAGAAAAAGATCTCCCCTGCTTGCTTTATATTATCATTCATCTTATCGTATTATTTATAATAGGATTTGGGTATAAGTGAGCAAATATTTATTCACTGTTGAGAATATTCATCAATTATAAACTTTTTACATTCGCGAAGAGTAGAAATTTTGAATTAGAAGACAGATTCTTGTACATATTTATTGCATAATTTAGGCAACGCTTTGTCTTCACTCCAAAGATATCAGGGAATAATAATATCGAAACAAGCAGTTAATATGGAGTAATAGTAAATGTTATTATTATATTAGTTAGCACAACAATTTTTTTCGTTGGTGTTACTAGCCAAGTTCTTGTGATAACAATTGAGATAGTAAAACCAACAAAAAAAATTGCTGTGCTAACTAATAAAACAGCTGAGGCATATTTTACAAACCGAAGTAGTTGGTTTTACTAACCATTTTTTCAGTGTTCTTTGTCAATTTTTGAAGTTTAGAATTTAAAAAAACTTGGATGCATTGACATTTTTTGTGGTTTTTCTTCTTCTCAAAAATTTGTAAGTAGTATAATTTAAGCTCAATAAATTTTTGTTCGTTATAATTAAATTCTCAATCTACGATTATTTTTGGCATTTTTTAAAAATAATTATATGATAAGAATGATATTCCGACATTTAATATTGATTTAATATATTAAATCTACACATACATTAATGTATAACATCTTATTTACCCCTATATATTAGTGATTCTGTTCTTTGAAAAGTTGCATTATGTCGATTGTATCATAATAGAATATTATGCAACTAGGGAGAAAAATAGTATATTGTTCAACTAGGGAAAACAAAAATTATTTTGCGAGTGTGAAGTTTAATGCCCGAGCAAAGCGATATTTTACTCACATGAGTAAAATAAATGTTTTTCCCGTATTGCACACGATTTTTTTTCTACCGGGGGGTCAACAAATGGATTTGGTTGGCCCGCACGGGCAATAAAATGTACTTTATGACTCTCTACTTGAAAATGGATTTTCTGACCCGCTAGCAGAAAAATGGATTTTTTCCCTGTACGGTGGAATAAAATCCACTTTATGGCCTGCTACACTGAAAAAAATGGTTAGTAAAACCAACTACTGCGGTTTGTATAATATGCCTCAGCTATTTTATTAGTTAGCACAACAATTTTTTTGGTTGGTGTTACTACCCAAGTTCTTGTGATAACAATTGAGATAGTAACACCAACCAAAAAAATTGTTGTGCTAACTAATAAAGTAGCTGAAGCATATTTTACAAACCGAAGTAGTTGGTTTTACTAACCATTTTTTTCAATGTAGTAAAAAAAGTCTATTTTGCACAAAAAATAGATTTGTTTGCCCCTTGTGGGACAATTTTTCAATTGGTAGTAGCTAAAAAATTGAAGTAAAAATTTTACTTACATAACCGAAGATAATTTCTTATTAGATTATTGACCAGCCAATATTTACTAAGGAATATTGATCAAATTTCGCATACCAACTAATCTGTCAAAGATTTTCGGCTCCGTGATAATTTTGGTCAAAATAACTATATTCATAGTATTCACTTGTTTCCTGTGAAAGAAAACTATCGCAGATTGTTTGTTTTGAGAATAAATTTAACATGGATACGCTAAGCCATATCTAATATACATGCAGAAGTGTGTACATACGTGTCTTGGACGTAGTGATTATATTTTGATATAAACGGAGTACAGGGATGGGGTGAAGTGCGGGGGTGGCATGGGTTAAAGGATAGGGGGTTGGGAGGGAAGAGAACGCGTAATAGGGGTGCGCTGTTAGTACCAAATGTAGTGGCGCGTGCATACCCCAACAAAGCGGCCATTGCAGGGTGGGTGCGGTCCCGCGGGCCAATCAGCGCGACAGGCCGCGGTCTGCTGGCCAATCAGAGTGCGCCGTCGCGCCCGTCTTTTGTTTCTAAGTTCCCTGCGAAAGGCGACACAATATAACGAACGTTTCAGGAGAGGGAAACAGCCTGGTAATCGTTAACGAGATATTTTTACACCAAAACTCTCTTACCTCTCTTTTCCTCTTTAACACTTTCTCGTTCTTTCCTCTGTACTCTCTCCTCATCTGCTTCCCTCTTTTAGTCACTTTCTGTTTTCTTTTCTCACGTAGACACTTTTTTTTTCCTCTTATTTTAGATCTTGAGATCTTAGATCATTTATCCTTAAATTTCTGTTCACCGATTAACTACTTCCTCCATTTTGTATTCGTATGCACTCTTTCCGCATTTTTCTGTTCTTTCATAAGTTCCCTCCACTCCTTATTTTTTTTTCCAATTTTCTTTCTTCTACAGTTTAACTTTTGCTGACTCGCTAATATCTCTAACCCCTTTTTTAAATCTGCTTCATTAAGGCTAATATTCTCGTAAGGAAATTTCTGTATTTTTGTTATTTTGTACTGTAACTCATTATTAAGATAGTTCTTTATGTCATAATTCTGTGTATTTACTCTTTGCCATTCCTTTATTAATTTAAACTATTGTTAACTTTAAATTCAAGTTTTTATCAAATTAGCCTTATTTCATTTCCTGGCGGAAAAATATGTCGTGTTATCTGAGATGTCTAATACATCACAGAAGTTGTTCTCAGTCCATTCAGTTAATATACGTAAATAATTTTAAACTCAAAAACATATTTGGTTGGTTTAAACCTAGAATTACATCATACGGGAAAAAAAATGTTTAGTTGTCATAACACGATTTTAGTTTGAACATATTTGGCTAATTCTAAATAATATTTCCCTAGATCCTACCAAACAAAAGTTTTATGCCGTCAAATGATTTTGTTGATACATCCAAAAAAGGAATTATTTAGTGAATTCAATCAAAAACATGTGTTAGATAAGTGAAACCCAGAAAACAGTTTCATTGAATCAAAGAAAAATTTCTTTGAATTGAAGAAAGTATTGTTGATTCAAAAAAATGTTCTTTAATGTAAAGAAATCTATTTCGTTGGATTGAAGAACATTTTTTTGAATTAACAAAACTTATTTTAATTCAAAGAAACTGTTTTCTCAGTACAAATAATTAAGTTCGCCCAAGCAAAATATTTTTTCAAGTCAACCAAATGCATTCAAGACAACGATTTTGTTGATCCGACTAAAATTTTGTTCTGTGTCTAATACAATCACTCGCACTGATATTTTGTTGTTCATCACAATTGAATTATTCAAAAAAATTCAGTACATTACGTTCCACTTTTAAGATTTGATTTGCATTAAAACTTAAATCTCACTAATCAATATCGAACCAAGTCAATGCATTAATAAGGAAATTTGGTAACAGTAACAATGATCGCGAGAGAATAGAAAATTTTTCCGACACTGTCGACATTTAAACCTCCCGCAGCGAGATTAATCGAAATGTCTGTGGCAGACTTCCGTGTCCCGATTCTTAGAGGGTGAAGGGAACTTCCGGTGTGTTGGACCCTTCGTCGAATATCAAGATAATCAGATAGAATTTACACTAACCCGTAACAGTCCTCCTGCTTTGATATCTCGTTAGGTTCATCTTGTAACATGCATTGTGTGACGTGAGCGAGAAAACGCGAGGTGAGCTATCGGCTCCGAATTCCCGGACAAGTGCACGTAATTTCAGGGTAGTCGAAGGTGTTTTTCGGATTAGAGGGATAATCTGACATGTTCTCGCAAGGGTGCGGAAATTATACTCTGGGTTGATCGGCGTCTTTCCACGCGTTCGTTTTCGTCAGGATCAATATGAATGTGAAGGGATAAGGGCTAAGATCGAAGGAGGGAAAGGGACTCGAGACAGAGGGCAAAATTTCTAGGGTGGCCAAACAAAATTACACCGCGAATCAGTATTGGATTAATATTTGATTAGCGTGGCAAATGTGCCCGCAGGAGTGTTTCTTCCTTTATTTCCTATAAAGGCCAACTCAACTCACATGAGACCAACTGGCATGTTCTTGAACAAAACGATCCGTAAAAATGTCCTTTTTCCCTAACAAGAAAACTGAAGACTTTTTCGAAAGGAGTCTTATTTTAAATTTGCAGCTATATTTGTTTTTATTTCGATATTAATTGAATGATAAATATAAATTGACTGAATATTGGTCTGAATTCACAGCAAAAAATACACTCAGAAAAATATTTGGTTTAACAAAATTACTTCATTGACTTCACAAAAGTCTTTACTTTCTCAAATTTGGTTGATTGAAAAATTTGGACCAACCAAATCTTTTTGTTATTCTTAATAAATTTCAAGTTTATACTATTTGTTTTTACAAGGCCACTTTCCACGCGATTTGGATATACACGGAAAAAATTTGTCGCTTAAAATTTAACAGACTATTCGAAGAGTCGTGGACAGAAAGTAAAATCGGAGAAAGTCTTGTAAGGTTTCAATGACTTTTAGGAAATAGTAGAAAAAAGTCGACTAACTTTTAGAAAACCAGGTCGAAGAAAAAAAGTCGCGTATTTACTATTATAAAAGTATTTTAAACACTAACTGATCTTTTCTAAAAAGTAATGAAAAGTTTCATAATCTTTGGATTCATTTGTCATAGATTTTAAAAGACTATCGAATAATTTGAAATGAAAGTAATTCAAACAAATAGTTTTGTAAATTGTATTCTAAAGTCCATCAGATTTTATATGCCGTCTTCTAAAATTTCTTCGACAGTCGCAAAAAGCGATGCGCAGAAACGTAATTCGTAGCATCGCACAGCAGACAATGCAGCTCAGCTTTATGTTTTTTGTAATAATTTTGGTTAGATTTTGAGATTACGTGTCGTTTGGTTTCGTTTGAATCTGGATTGAAGCGTACATTGAAGAATTAGTTCCGAGTAAGTATATGTTTACCTTGATAAAGTGTATTACGTCAAATTTGAAATTTATCTATTATTTTAGATTTGCCTTCAAACTCTGAATGTGATCCAAATATTTTACACAAGTCTCCATGACATGTAACGAATATGCGGGTTAAGGCGTGCGATTAGAATTAGGTTAGGATGCGTGCGTGCGTGCTAGCGTTCGATTCTCGGTGCTGCGAAGTGTTTATAAAAAATTGCGTTTCTGTAATTGTTGCAGTGTTAAATATAATGGTAAGTTCATATTAGGATTATATAGGTAATGTAAAAGTGAAAAATAATTAACTATATAAGTGCAGGATCATATCACAGAAAATAATATTTTCCTTTTTACACTGTTCAAAATTTTCTTCGACTGTCACTTAGACTTTCGATGCCTGGTTTAGAGACAATAGAACCCAACCCACGGTGTTTTAAATTTTCCGCGACTGTCACTTAAACTTTCGAATTTACGTTTTACATTTTCAGCGACTATCTATCATATTCTTCAATAAGGAGGCTCATAATGTTTAGTCGACTTTCTAACCTATCCACGAGTATTATACAAAGTCGATGACTTTTTAAGCGACAAATTTTTTCCGTGTACTTAAATTATTTGCGACAAAATTTAATATGTTATTTTCGCGTCTAGATTTATAAATTTTGAAACATGTTTCTTTCAAATTATATTCTTTTTAAGTTGAAGCTAAAAAGGTCTTGGTTCAAATCCAAGAAGCACATGGAAAAGTCAAGAAAAGTTATTCTGTAGCATATATTTTAATTATATCCAAATTGCATGACCCTTGCTTTCTGAAATATGCCAACTTTGGCATGTTATTGTCATCTTGTTAGCATTTTTTTGATATGCTTTTTGCAAGTCGCTTAATTTTTAAATTTAAACACTATAATGCAAAATTATACTTACACGATAACACCGAAATAATCAATTTTAAAGTGTTTATTAGAAACAATCAATGAAAAGCGATAATTTCGACGTAATTATCATTTGGAAAAAGAATACCAAAAAAATGCCAACAAAAAGTCAATAACATGCCAAAGTTGGCATATTTCAGAAAGCAAGGGAAGTAGCACACAAGTCGTAATTTTTGTGAAAGGTGGATTTTACACCAGGATCGGTGTGACAATAAAATTTGTTTTCACGGAAATTGAGTTTATTTTAAGAGAAAAAAAAGTAGCTATATTCAGGTTTGAGGCTGTTAAAAAATTGCGGCGTAAATACCTTGAAGTTTCATAGGATTTGGATCCAGAAGTTGAATTTTTGTCATCATTCAATAAAAAAGCAATTTTAGATAAATTATACAGTGAGATCTTTATAGTGTATTCTGAGTAGTGTTAACTCCATCTTTTTGAAAGTCTACACTGAGAAAAAAGATTTGATTGAATCAAAGAAAATAATTTGTTTGAACGACTTTCTTTGATTTAAAGAAATGATTTGTTTAAATGAAACATAATTTGTTTCATTCAAACAAAATATCTTTGGCCAAATAAATATTTGTTCGAATCAAATAAATTTCTGCCTTAAATCAAACAAATTATATCTTTGACCGTATATCAATGCATTAATTTCTTTGTTTTAAAGAAAAATTAATTTGATTCAAACAAATATTTATTTGGTCCAAAGATATTTTGTTTGAATCAAACAAATTTTATTTCATTTAAACAAATCATTTCTTTAAATCAAAGAAAGGCGTTCAAACAAATTATTTTCTTTGATTCAATCAAATCTTTTTTCTCAGTGTACTTTACATTAATGACCCATAAGAACACATTAAGGCCATGGATCAACCTGATCACGTGACCAAATTCCTGTAAAAGTTCGTGTTAGAAGTTATCTTAATAACTTCTTTCTTTTGCAAAATATCTTCCTGAAAATTTGGAAAATACTACAGAACACGATAGAGAACGTCTGTCAACTTTGTATGAGTGAAAATTTTACAAAAAATTTTAAAGTTAACTGTAATTGTCGATAAGTTTTTGAATTTTTTTCAAAATTTTTACTAAAAAGAAGTTAACAGACGTGCTTTATTATCTTTTGTTACGTTTCCCAAATTATCAGAAAGATACATTGTAAATTAAAAAAGTTATCTTACATGAACGAATAAATGTATAATTTAGTCACGTGGTCCGATTGATCCATGGCCTTAAAGACAATATTTGTCAATAATATTAGTTTCCTACTTTATTGAAAAAAAAAAAAATTAAACAAGATCAGCATTTAAGGGGCCATCCATATACCACGTAGACAGTTTACAAGGGGGGGGGGGGATTACACTATTGTACACGAGGGGGACTAGGTGGGGGGGGGGGGGGGTGCCGGGCTAGAATCCACGTGGAAACACGCTCCCCTAATTCTGCGAAAAATATACTGAAATATCTATATTTTCATAAAAAATGTCCACGCGGATAGAGTGGGGGGGGGGGGGGTCAAAAAGTGGTGAAAAATTTACCAAGGGGTATATAAAATGGCCTTTTAATTACAATTATTTTTAAATATGCTGTAGATAATTGTAAAAATACATTGCATAGTTTATTGTGATTTCACGGGAGTATTCAAGTTTTAAAAATAATAAAAAATATAAAAACTTCTGGAATACTTTAAATTTTCAAGTTTCGCTTAACACCATGGATGAACCAGATCACGTAGCCAAATCCCTGTAAAAGTTTGTGTAAGATAACTTCTTTACTTTACAAAATGTCTTCCTGGAAATTTGAAAAATACAACAGAAAAATATAAAGAATGTCTGGACAACTTCGTTTGGGTGAGAATTTTGCAAAAAATTTTACAGTTAACTGTAATTGTAGATAAGCTTCGGAAGTTTTTTCAAAATTTTCACTAAAAAGAAGTTAAGAGACGTGCTTTATTGTCTTTTGTTACGTTTCCCAAATTTTCAGAAAGATACTTTGTAAATTAAAAAAGTTATCTGACATGAACGAATAAATGTATCATTCAGTCACGTGGACCGATTGATCCACGGCCTTAAAGCATTCGAACTTCTTCTGCAAATTAGTGAATCTCCATATTTTTTTTGCAATAATAGAAAGAAATATAAAGAAAAAAGCGACGTGGCCGGAAAGGGACTTGCATTTTTTATTTTCCAATTCATTATCCCTCTCGATAAGTTCCATTATTATCTTCGCCATTGATGCGGCGAACAAAGCCCAATTTCAATCCCGAGATTCGAAACTACTTTTTATTCTAATAGCCAATCGTCGGCGCATTGGGTTCATTCGGTAAACACGAGGGTTTCGTCTCCTCCACTTCCTCTTCTAATAATGGGGAAAAGAAAATCGATAGTCAGAGGCATTCGCTAAGCTTCTTATTAGCGAAGAATTTTGACATGGCTTACAATCGTAGATGGTTATACTATACGTTCATCGATGAGAATACAAGCTGGCGAAAGAAAAGAAAGCGTTGAAAAAATTGACTTCAAGTAGCAGCGGACGTTTTACAAGGCGCAAGTCATCTACCGTGTGGCTCTTGAGATTTCCACCTCTGAAGTCTTAGTGAAGTTTCTGACAGAGGTTCTAGAGAAAGAAACCTCCTTCCTGACAACAGACACCCATTGTTGGGTCCATCGGTTTAAACCTATGGTGGTCATTAAGAAAATGCTGAAACTAATTCTTAATAGTTGCTTGTCGGGATCCATCTTCTACAAAAGTATCTCAAAAATCTTTGTAAAAACAAATAGAATATAATATTAAGAAGTGATTCTTCGTTTCATGTTTCTTTTTATAAAACATTAATAGAACCTATTTATGCATCAGAAATAGTAATATGATGACAATTATGCATTGTACAATACGGTACTTTTCATAAGCTTATTATACAAAGAAAAAAATCCAAATTAGTAATTGCTTTTTCCTAATAAGGTAATTTGTATTGTTATCTAATTCTACCTCCTGATAAAATCCAAAATTTAGCTGAAGTCTGAATATTATAATCAGAAAAAAGATTTGATTGAATGAAAGAAAATAATTTGTTTGAAAGGCTTTTTTGATTTAAACAAAAGATTTATTTTAATTAAGTAATAATTGTTTAATTCGAACAAAATATCTTTGGGCCAAATAAATATCTATTTAAATCAAATTTTTTTTTGAAACAAATAAATTATTGCTTTCTTATATGGTCAAAAATATAATTTGTTTGATTTAAGGGGAGCAGACCAGTTTGAATAAGCCCATCTTCACCATGTTAACTTAGTTACAACTTCCTCAAGAACCACTTAATATACAGAGTTGAAATTTTATTCCTTTTATAAATGAGTCTTTTTACACATTTAAACCAGTGGGATTTTTGATATTTTATTTAGCTTTTTATTTATGATTTTATTCCATGCGCATATTAAAAACTAAAATAATTATAGGAAAATAAATCATAAAATTAAAAGTTGTAGGTATTTTAGGAAGTGCTCTGGTCTAAATGAGTATGGTAATGATCTAAATGAGTGATGAAAATTTCATTACATGGAGAAACGCAAGTTTACGATTTTTACCAAACTAATGTTTCAATTCAAGGACGTAAGTGTAATATTGAGAATTTTTCGCAGCGAAATACTGAACTTTAGGTGAACTATATATATGATAATTTACTATAGATTGTATTGAACATTACTATAACCTATACTAAAGTTTCATATAATTTATCGAATCTTTAGTATTTTGACTGCGAAAAATGTCCAGTCCGCTAGGAATAATTACCATTGCACCTAGATTTTCCCTAGAATTCTAATATTTTATAGAGTTATCATTATAAAATAAAACATATATTGCTCCCCTTAAGGCAGAAATTTATTTGATTTGAACAAATTTTTATTTGCTTCAAAGATACTTTGTTTGAATCAAACAAATTTTTTTGATTTCAGTAAATCATTTTTTAAATAAGAAAAAGTCTTCCAAACAAATAATTTTCTTTGATTCAATCAAATCTTTTTTCTAAATGTATACATTGTTAGAAATTTTCGAAAATCTACTAAATTTTTAGGTTACAAAGGTGATGTAAAATGATAGGGTATTTACAACAAATTTAAGGTAATTGTCGTACGAAAAAATATTTCTCTGAAAAAAAAAGTTTCCTACGATTATGAGACTTGAAATAATATTACCAGTCTTTTCATATGGAAGAAAAAAAATTATTCTTTATGAAAAAAAATTTAAAACTTACGAAAAATAATTCTTTTAATAATGTTTTTTGTAATTGAATTTTTCCTTACTGTCGCTTCTTACCATTTTTTAAAAAAATGATTAAATTTTCATGAATCATGGCTTATTTTTTCGGGGAAAATATTATTTTTCGTAAGTTTCACATTTTTTTCATAAAAAATTCATGTTCTTTCTTCCGTAAAACAAGACTGATAATATCATTTTAAGTCTTAAAATTATAGACAAAAATTTTTTCCAAAGACTTGTTTTTTGGCACGATAACTACTTTAAGTAATCGTATCTTAAAATTGCGAGAAATGTATTGAATTTTCTCAAATTTTTCTTAGTATTAGGAAACTCAACTAAATTTTCATAAAATTCATCTTACAATTACGAAAATAACAAAAGTTTCAGTCATATGTATCTGCATAAAACTTCAGTAATCCAAAAAGTAACATCTTTTCTGTTGCAAGTATCAGAATTTGCAGGTATCAAGATATTCAGCAATTTCTAATTGAAAATTGAGAAATTTTTTTTTAAGTTTAGTTAAAAGTAACTGAATTTTCTTAAATTTTTAATTAATTTTGGTATTTTATCATTTGTTTTAAGACAAGAAAAACTTGCATCAAACTCAACCAAAATAATTGAAAAATAATATGGAGTAAAAAATATCATTCACGTGAATAAGATTGTAAAGAAAGGTCAAGCACATAAAATACTAGTTAGAAAAGTGGACCATTTAACCAACCTATAATGAAAATCAAATTTAATTGAAACTATTCATAGAAACAAACAAGTTTAATCACTATCTCAAACAATTGACTTTGAAGTATAAAACTAACCTCACCCTAAAAAGATCGTTAATTGTTCATCTCCTTAAACTAGTTTAGCAAGTAGATCGTAAACGAGGAAATTAGCATGAATTTGCCGTATGGATGATAATCATGGAGTATAATTTTCGAAAACTTATGACGTCGAATCCCCATTGAACATAAACATGGCGCAAAGTTGTCGGTAATCGCATCGCTGGAAAATTCGCGGGTCATTTGAGCCGTTTACGCGCCATTACCCTTTCTTAGTCGGCCCTTGGTGAAGACGAAAGGGCAAGGAGAGGAAAACGGTTTTGAAGTCACGTGAACGTGACTTGGATCCTTGTTACAGAGTACTTTCTTCCAAAGATTATACCCTCATCCCCGAACCACCCAATGCTGAGTTTACTCGAGTCTCGTGCCACCCTCTTGGCCCCCAACCCCTTTCAATTCACGAATCCAGTCAAAGCGAAACGAAGCTTTGGTAGCTGGCGAACTCCAATAGCCGTTATCGCGAAAGTTACTGCCAGTTCCAAAAGTCGACGCCGGTGGCCGGAAACTCGTGAAATAATGCAGCTCTCGCCATCCAAGATGGCCTACAAATGCTGGCGATTTTCACGAAAATCGAATTACGCAGACTTCTTTACGAGCATGCTCTCCTGAATGCAATTTCACGAAGGCAAAACGATGAAGAGTACGAGTAGTCAGTAAAATGTGTAAACGCGTTTTACCAGGCGGCCATTTTGTAACAGAATACGTACGTGATCTTTTAGAGCGACATAGCGCGTAAGTTTGAGAAAACAACCACGTATTTTCGCTTTATACTATTTACAGTTGGATGCTTCTGTATTATGTGTTGCAAATATGTTTTTTAGTTTTATTATGTATTTATAAATAATGAATATAGAGGAAATATCATTGGCATCAACGAACAAATCTATATTTTTATCTTTTTTCGGTTTATGTTTTATTCCTTGCTCCAACTTTTATTATTGTGATGGCCATTATACTGATCGAAAGAGGGATATTGAAGTCATTATAAATAATCAGGTTGTTCGAATAAATCGAACAAAAATTGTGAAATAATGTCTGAAATCCTGACATTATATGTATTTGAAAAGGGTTTGAGATAATAAGATCCTTATGCTACTTTTAACTAACTCATTCAATTTTGCGGTCAGATGTCGATTGTGAGAAAATTTCTTAAAGTGACGGGTGCAGGATATCATTTGGAAGACTCTTAGAAAAAACATCGAAAAGTGTATATCACTGTAACCTCGTTTACACTTCTAAGTGCCAGGTCTAACACTATGTAAATACCATTGTCGAGACAGAAAATTAGCTATTGTAGACCGCTAGCAAAATAAATATTTTCATATTTGAAAATCTTGAGGGGATTACGTCAGCAACTGACCTATTAGGGGCGATCCTTTAATTTTAGAAAAAGATTACCGAATTGCTAATTCTTAACAATATTTATCTTTTTTTCATGATAATTATAATCTGGATCTAACCAGAACGCTATACAATCAAATTTTGAGAAGTTTAATGTTATAGTCATCAAAACTCCAAAAAATCTATATGATATTCTACACTGTTAGAAATTTCGGTATTAAACTTTATTTGATTTTTAATGCACATGCGTATATATTTTAATAGTGTTTGTTAATTTTAATATATTTTGATTGTAGAGTTATTAAATTTAATATGAATGTATATTAATTCTTCGTAATATACAAATGTATTAATTTTAATTTACCACTTGTATATTAAAGTCTATTAGAATTAATTAATTCAAAACTACATTTAATACAATATCTGGTCATATTTTATCTAAAGTTCCCAAAAATGATTTCACAATGAAGTTGATGGGAAGAATATAGAGAAAAATGGGGATGAGGAAATCGGGATTGATTACTGGAATTTCTGTAGACAAAATGTTACGTTTGGTTTTTTCCAACTGATTGCTTAATAATAAGAATTTTTCTAATTAAGAATATCTATTCCCAATTAAAGTAATATTCTTCATGGCGACTATTTGAGTATATATTCTTAACATAAAAATATCATTTTTCAATGTAATCATTAAAAATTTTATTTGCTTTAAATTAATGTTTTTATATTTTGTGCCCTTTGAAAAAATCATAATATACAATATATAATAAAAATATACAAGTTCTTTCTGTGTTGCTTTTGACAATGAAAAAAATGGTTAGTAAAACCAACTACTTCGGTTAGTAAAATATGCCTCAGCTATTTTATTAGTTAGCGCAACAATGTTTTTTGTTAGTGTTACTATCTCAATTGTTATCACAAGAACTTGGGTAGTAACACCAACCAAAAAAATTGTTGTGCTAACTAATAAAATAGCTGAGGCATATTTTACAAACCGAAGTAGTTGGTTTTACTAACCATTTTTTTCAATGGAGGACATATTCAAGTCTACATTTCAAAAAGTAAAAAAATTCGATTTTTTCAAATTTCTAGACTAGAATAGAGTAGAGCGGGGCGGAATGGGACACCGGGGTAAGACGGGGCGGTAAATTTTCACGTAAATTATGTGGGTTTTGAGATTATTCTTTTTGTTATATTATACACTTTTTACATTTCTTGAGAAATGCAAGATCATTTTTCTACCTATTTCTAAAAAGATAAATCATAAAACCCAAATAATTTACGTGAAAATTTACCGCCCCGTCTTACCCCAGAGTCAATTTCCGCTCCTGCTTAAAAATAGCAATTTTTTGAAAACATTTGACGAAACATATGAAAAATACTGATGAGGGCTCCGATTTTTAATACTTTTTACTAGAACATTTATTTCTGATCAGAAACGATTCAGGCGAATTTTCATTCGAATAGAGTGGAATTTTCTCTAATGGTAATTTCCACTGGAAAGAATTGTGAAGAAATTATTTTTAACAAATAACTTTCTGTAAAATTCCCTACTCATAAATCTCAGAAAACATTTTTAATTGACGTATGAAACAAGTATCTATATACACGGTGACCCATTTTAATCTATAATCCCAAATATCATCTAAAATACTTTATCTACGACAAAATGGTTCGGACAAAGGTTGACCAAGACCGAGGGGGACATTTGACTGCACCATCAATTTTGACCTTGCGGTCAATTTTCAAGGTCAAATGGAGGTAAGACCCTTTTCTTAAATGAGAACCCCTATTTTTGACTGCGGATTTGAAAAGAGTGGGAAATTTCACGTCAAAAAGGGCCTGTGGAAGAATGGTTTTTGTGATCTTGGAAAGGTAAAACATTAAGGTCAAATGTCTGAGAAACTACCAGATGCCTTTTTCAGAATTGTCTTGGTTTTTCGGGATAAACAAACGTTTAAGATGCTTCACAAAAGTCGATGAAATGTTAAGTTGTACATCACCTTGACCATCATGACTTTCAGGTCAATTTCCAAGGTGACAAAAAAAATTTATCCGGGTACAGAGTTCAATCTAAGAAAAATCGTCTTCACCTTCAAGTCACCTTGAAAATTGACCTGAAGGTCATGATAGTCAAGGTGATGTACGCCTTAACATTTCATCCACTTTTGTGAAGCATCTTGAATGTTTATTTACCGCGAAAAACCAAGACAATTCAGAAAAAGGGCATCTGGTCGTTTCTTCTTAGACTCACTGAGTCACTTTGCTGCGTTCAGGCGTTTGAAGCCATGTTTAGGGCTTTTTTACATAAACTTTGCAACATTTTAGTGAAAAACCAAGATTGACGTTCTATTGCGCTTGATTTATATTTTTAAAAGCCGTTTTGAAAATAAAAATCGGACCACCTCTGCGGCAAGCATACATTTTACAATTAACGGATTAAATAAATTAAAGTGTCAATAGCGGGAAAACGTATTATCTCAAAGTGTCCGTTTCTTTATACATTTGAAGAGCATAAAGTCTGCTACTTTTCCACCAAACCCCAACCTAAAAAGTTAAAAATTAACTGAGATATTAATTTGTTTAACAAAAGCTAAATTTCCCAGTTTTTTCAAATTTTCCCCGCTTCTAATAATCCAATCAGATCAAACGACAGCTTATTTTGTTTGCAATTCAATTGTCTACAAATTTTCAATTGATGTCATTAAGATTGGATAATTACCTTTAATGTTATAAACAAAAAACTAAAAAAAGTGCGATTTTTTGGTCTTAAATGTTAATAAAAAATTTATAAATCATATTTCGTTGTCCAAAACATGACACAATTACTCCATGACCAACCTTTCTTCTGATGGCGCAGTCCGTTTCCTGAAATAAATAATGTCCTAACAAATTCCCTGTTGCTTGGACTATCCGTGAAACCTTGGGAAAGTGGAGTTTTTCGAATTCCACAATGAAGGGAAATGCATTGAAATATAAATTCATTAGCATTTTCGTGCGTGATTGAGCTATCCCATAACGGATCATCATGGAATTCGGTGTTAGTCACCGCGCAGATATTGATTTTGTCTTTTGGGCACTCCGACAGTTCCAATACAATCATAACAGAAGTACTGTGTTTCAGTGTGCGCGTCTTTCCGATACAGAAGAGGGGGTTACAAATCTACCACGCATTAAACACTTGAGAGATTCTGTATCCTCAGACGAGCATCATGACAAATCCAGGCAGGTTATTTGCCATTTATACATATATACGTTTGGGTACGTAACTCATGACGTGTAATTGATTATACATCTAAAATCCAAGGAGCTTTTTCATATTTTCTGCTCTCATATGACCTTTGTGGTGGACGACGAGTGTATTTCGCGGAAATACGAAATGACGGTTCCTTTTGCTTTGCTCATACACTTTTTTTCACTCCCTTTATTTGTGCCCCCCTCCCCCCTTTCCACCCCTTTACCCACACCCTCACCGTACCTCTTTCGACGCTCTCGAGCTTTAGGTGATAAAAGCTCTTCTGACGTTTTTCGCTGTGTAACAAAAACTAAATTGCCAAAAAATGAAGAGGAAAAGAGCCAGTTTCAAAGCGGGCGCGAAATAACCCGTCTACGATCGAATGAACCGTCCACTACTGACAAGAGCGATGCAGAGAAAAGGAGAAAAACGTTTTATTTGAAAGGCTCACGATCGATAGTCTTCAAATATTTTCCTCTCTATTCACTGTTTTAATAGTACTTGCCGTCCATTTCAATAGAGAATTAAAATTCTATTTTTCTTCAGTGAGGAATGAAAAAGAGTTTTTAAAAAGTATATGTATTAAAAAACACTTTTTGAATCAATAATACAATTTGACAATCGATTTGATTTATTATCTTTTTCTTGACTTTTTTAAAAGTTATAATTTTTGAATATCTAATTGATTTCCCTTTTTCAGAACGTATAAATCTATGAAAAGAGTAAAAGATATTTCTCTGGTACACTGTTGGAAATTTCTGTAATGAATTTAGTACACAAGTATAACACACCCTAATTTTTATAATTCATAGGCAGGGATTCAATGACAAAAATATTTTAATGAAGAAACTATAGTTATGAAGATTTATTGTGATTTTGAATGATATAAAAATAGGGTTTCCAGATGTCCTGATTCATCAACAAAATTCCTGATTTCAGTGCAGTGTCCTAATTTTTCTTAAAAATGCCGACTTTCTTTTTTTCTTTCTTTTTTTGAGAATATTTTTTCTTCTTTTCTAATCTAATAACTGAGAATACATTTTTGTATTGTTTTAATTCTTTCCCAACAATATTCATCATCAAATCTAGTGGGAAAAAGAGGGGGGGGGGGGGAATTAATGAACTTTTTTTTAGATGTTCTGATTCAAAATTTCTGAGTGTCCTGATTTCCATCCTGACCCATCTAGTAACCCTAATAAAAACTATTTCAGACATGATTTTAAGGTCATGAGTTTGCATCAAAGCATGAAGGCACATTGATACTCTATACATGCGCGCGCAATGGCGCCAAAGATTAAAAGTCGATAAGTCTTCTTAGCACGATGTACCATTTTTTTACAAGTTATAAAAAAAATTGGTGATAACTTCGGATGTATTTTTTTAAACAAAATTTCAGAATAAGGTTGAAGCGGGCAATTATGTTTGTCACTATATATTTTTTGGGTATTTTATTTGCTGCGATTGTTAAATTGTTATAAAATTTGATGATATGAGCCACGAAGGGATAATTGTAAAAGTATATAAAAGATGATTCTCCACTGATGTAATATTTCAACATCTTTAATTTGTTATTTTTAACAAGAAGAATATTCTTGCCCAGAACTGAATTCAAAATTGTCAAATTGTAATTTTAGATATAACTAAGATATGCATCGATTTAACCCTGATAAATCAAAATCAAATTAGAGACAGTCGAAATTTTTCAGTGCTGATCATGTCCACGGGGGTGGCATAATCTAACAAAAGGGAAAGGAGATGTCGTTTTCACATAAAAGCTATATAAGAAACGAGTAGATCATCCCTATGACCTTCGTATGCACGTACTGCATTAAGTCTGGCCTACATAATATGGGGTAGAAACTGCTGTCAGTGACTCTCATGAAATTTCCATTGCCTATCACGCAGGGCTGCACATTTTTTAAAATAAATACATCCAAGGGAAATAAAATAAAATGGTAAAAATGCACCTAAGAATTTTCAGGCCCTTTTATATTTAAAAAATTCGAAAATATTCCAAATGATTTTTTCAAGTATTTTTTTAAGTAAAATAACTGATTTCCACGTGAAAGGCGTGTTACTAAGTTCAACTTAGTCAATTTCCCACAGAATTAAGATTCAGGGAGGAATTTCAATATTACATTGCACGGAGAAAAATGGATTATAAAATTTAATATGCAGGTCCAGTGACTATGGGAAAGCTATTTAAATTATAAACAGTATAATCTAATGGTATAATCTAGATTAGGAGAGGTATAATCCAGATTATAAGTGACATAACCTACAATTTTTTCTATGTTCTAACATCATACCGCTTATAATCGAGATTATAGCTTTTATAATTTAAATGACTGTCCTATAGTCACTAGGCCGGGACATTAAATTTTATAATCCATTTTTCTTCATGTGGACATTATTTAAAAAAATTTCCGAATTATTGTTCATCTAAGTTAAAAATATTTATGAAGTATTGTTGCGGCCCTGCTCGAATTGATGAAATGATCTCTCACCCAAGGGTGATATAGGCTTTTGACTTGGACGCGATGATCTCTACCACGTGGACGTGTCGGCCTGCTTGGCAAGTGATCTCGATCCCTCATGCACATCAATTATTTATATTAATAGAGCACCACCCGTAAAGTCGTAACGCTGTCCCTCGTAGAGCCATGAAAAGTGGCTTCCAAACCCTTCAAATACCGACAGGATTATTCGAATGTCCTTCATTATGGGCTTAATATCTCTGACTTGACTCCTCGACTTATTGAAAAATGACATGCAGTTGTATATTTTTATGGGTCCTAGAATGTTATTGGCTCATATTCTTAAATACTTTTAGAACTTTAACCTGTACCGTCCATCATAAAAGTCGTCTCTAAATTAATTTTTGCCAATCTCAAGAAATTATTGAATGCAATGTATTGTTTAATATCAAAATTTCTATGGTCCTATACCAAAAGATTTATTTCAGTGATATATGGTTAAAATTCGTTGCGTTTCTATCAATTAAATTTTGTTGATTCGAATTAGAAAACAAGTTAGTTTATATTTTTAGTATATAAGATTAAACATACAAATATTTTTATCAAATACTCAGGTTATTGAAGAACCAAAATGGCCCTTTCCTCTAAATTCATTGCAATCTTGATTGTATAATGATTGAAAATTGGTCATATTTTCCCAGAGAATAAATCTAGTTGGAGGTTGATTTTCAAGGCGAAAAGATCTGAGTCCCGTAAACCCGAGACAAACAAAGCGATGAATTCCGGCTGGGCGCATCTCACCCCAAAAATTAACCGATAATGCACATCGAAAAACAGTCAGCGCGTCGGCGACCGGTGGCCCTCGGTGATTTCGAAGTAACGGGTGGTAAATAAATAAGGGTCTTTCTCCGCACGCGTAGAAAGGGAGTAAATCTCGAGTGGAATATCCAGCAATTTGGGCGTTTCCCGATTGTCAACGGAACCGCTCATAAATTCTAATAAACCACCGCACCAGCGAGAAACAAACCGTGAGAGGACAGAGAGGAGAGGAAGAGAAAGAGAACGAGAGAGTAGCCAGAGTGGGGTTTTAGGATTCTGCCAGTACCAGATATAAATCTTGTCTAACCAAATTACGGAAAGGCATGAACCGAACTTCCGCCACGCCCTCTTTACCACGATTAAATTCTGTAATTCCTATTCTAGAACAAAAGTCTTTGCAAAATTGAATCAAAATTACTGTATACTGAGTGCTTTTCATTCTCTATCAATTTTCGTTCTTATTTAATATTTATTTCAGTATTCCAATATATACTATTTATGCATCGAATTCTGAAATTTCAAATAAACAAGAATCTTCAATTGCAAATAGTTTAATTAGTATTTATATGAAAGGAGGCGTTGGCAACGAATTATTTTAAGAATCAATTTAAACTTTTTCCACATGCATAAGTAATTAAATTTTGTTTGCACTAGAAGAAAAGTACATTTAAATTTCTATGTGGTACTCACAAACATTGATATTTCAGTTACTTCAGCAAATTAAAAAATCATTAGGTGTTTAAGGGCGTGTGATACTTTAGTAAAGTATAGCAAGTTTATGTGAAGAACTTGATCCCGTTGCTACATGTTTACGTCCAAAATTTATAAAGTTACGTTTCTAAAATTTTGGAAATAGTAGAGAAGATAAAAACCAACGTAGATAGACTATACTTTTAGTTTTGATAATGAAAAACAATTTTCGATAGATTTGATTAAAATTACATTTTTTCTTATTTTATGAACCAAAAGTTGTGTATCTATATCCATTTTTATATTTTCTACCATTTCCCAAATCTTTAGAACGAAATTCTATGTATTTTGGACACAAACATGTAGAAATCTAAAATCAATAAAATTTACTAATTTCATAAGTATTACATGTCCTTGAGAGAATTTTCACTGTGTGCAGTGAAAAAAGATTGGTTGTTTCATTCCATTTGTTTGACTCTGGGGCAACATCAAATTTATTGGTCAGCACAGCCACGAGTTGGTTCGTGTTACTATCCATGAACCATAGTATTTTGTTAACAAATTAATTGTTAACATTGTTAACATTAATTGTTAACGGATAACAAAATGTTTAGTTCATTCAAGAAATTTATTGTACCAACTCAATAGAATTCTGTAATCAGTGATATTTGGCTGATCTAGTCAAATATTTTAGTTGTTTTCAATACATTCGAAGTCATTATCAGATTCAACTAATTTCTTGTAGAAATTTTCTTAACAGAGTACTGATAAATATCAATGCAATATGAAAAGAATAGAAATCATACATTCACGTGACTTTTCACATTTTATTTTTAATATGTTATCGCAATTACTTTAAACACTGAAAGTCAATCTTTTCTAATAAATGCATTTAAAACGAGTTCCTTTATGCTTCATATGTAAGAAATTGAAAACGTGATTCTCTTCAGATAAACTTTTACCCAAATTGCATTTAACAAAAATAAAAATATGGCATCAAAACTCGTAAAACGTTTTGATAAGAAGAATATTTTACTGAATAAAATGTAAAATTAAATTCAAGTAATCTTATTTGTTATTGTACTTATAAGGATAAAATGGAAAAACAATCGAAAAAAAGTTGAAAAAAGTCACCATCTTCTCAGTTTTCTTTTCCATTTCGGATATTTTTTTAATCGTATTTAAAAAAATTTTAAAAATTAAATTTAATTTTGAATAAAATGCTCCATAAGAAGTTTCAACCGGATAAAAATTATATAGACTTATATATTGGTTATTCCATATCAGATTTACAATCAAAATTTTGATTAACCTGACAATTTTTTTCCTCGTTCTAGAGAGGAAAAAAAATGACACGTATTTTTTTTTTTTTTCAATATGATATGTAAATTTTTCAAGTTATTGATTTTTTTATTTTCAAAGTGGAAAAAATGTTTTTTTCAATACTGCTTCTAATATTCAACGAAGAGTATAAAATACATAAATAAAATATGCCATGGGATCTACTATTAAGTCCATGCTTTCATCAAAACTCAGAAACGGTATTTAGTACTTTCTATGCAACAATTAAGTAAACAAATGAAATTATCTCAAAAGGGACATGTTTGAATTGAATCATTTTTTGTGTAATTTGTTCGTTAAGTACTCAGAACTTCGTGTCAAAATTTGGTAGTGGACCGTTTGATACTTTTCGAGAAAAAAATTTTTCTGTGTGACCGCGCGCTTGGAGCGCGCAACGCGAAGTATAGAGTCGAGCGCACTGAAACATTTGTAAGTGAGTCTACCATATTCCGATGAGGATTTTATGCAGTTCCCACAAATAAAAGTCGGTAAATAATAAAAAGTCTTTTGAGAAAGAAACACTGTTTAATTCGAAAGCAGTCATGTAATTTATTAACAATGCACTTTTACATCCAATACATTCAAATAAATTAAAATTCAATTGTCGTCAGTTTGTAATGTTTGTAATGGTGTCGTTATTTGATCATACACAGACCTTTGAAGACTAGCTTTTCGTGCTTGTCTTTCAGGAGTTTAAAGTCATGTTTGGGCCTTTTTTAATGTACTTTGCAACATTTTAGCGAAAAACCAAGATTGACGTTATTTTGTGCTTGATTTATATTTTTAAAAGCCGTTTTCAAAATAAAAATCGGACCACCTCTGCGACAAGCAGACATTTTACAATTAACGGATTAAATAAATTAAAGTGTCAATAGCGCGAAAACGTATTATCTCAAAGTGTCCGTTTTTTATGCATTTGAAGAGCATAACTAAAGTGCGATTTTTTGGTCTAAAATGTTGATAAAAAATTTATAAATCATATTTCATTGTCCAAAACATGACAGAATTACTCTATGACCAAGCTTTCTTCTGATGGCACAGACCGTTTTCTGAAATAAATAATGTCAAAAATCATCCATAATAAATGCACTGTTGCTTGGACTATCGACTCTATACTTCGCGTTGTGCGCTCCAAGTGCACGGTCACATAAAAAAAATTTTTTCTCGAGAAGTATCAAACGGTCCACTACCAAAATTTGACACGAAGTTCTGAGTACTTAACGAACAAATTACACAAAAAATGATTCAATTCAAACATGTCCCTTTTGAGATAATTTCATTTGTTTACTTAATTGTTGCATAGAAAGTACTAAATACCATTTCTGAGTTTTCATCAAAGCATGGACTTAATAGTAGATCCCATGGCATATTTCATTTATGCATTCTATACTCTTCCTTGAATATTAGAAGCAGTATTGAAAAAACATTTTTTCCACTTTGAAAATAAAAAAATCAATAACTTGAAAAATTTACATATCATATTGAAAAAAAAATACGTGTCATTTTTTTTCCTTTCTAGAACGAGGAAAAAAATTTTCAGGTGAATCAAAATTTTGATTGTAAATCTGATATGGAATGACCCATATACTTCTTATGGAGTTTTTTATTCAAGATGAAATTTACCACACTGTCACTAAAAAAAACTCGATACAAGAAAATTATGAATAACAAAAAATTAGAGAATAGTCGGCTCGACTTACTTTTTTCCGACTTTACGTCCAATTCCTCCTCATAAATTATGATTAAGAAAAATCTTTTAACAATTGAAATCTTATTAGTGAGTGATATTTCATTAGTTTCGCAAAGTCTAGAACGTGCACCAGTTCATGACCCCCCTCGTTCAGCAAGTGTTCTATGTAATGATGTTCCGACGCGTGCCGCATCACAGCGGGACATTCTCCAACCCCATAGTCTATCTAACTTAACTATTACCAGTCGGTGAATCTCGCGCACGCATTATGTGGTACATAAGTCGTGCGTTTTCGGGGTAAGTCTAATACGGTTCACACACTCGTTACTTATTTACTTGTATTAATTGGCTTATGGGGTGCATTGAGCTGTGGGAATTTGATCTCACGTTCTCGAGTCATCGATACTATAAATTTCATCATCTAATGCTTTGGAAAAATACAAAGGCACATAATTTCAAATATTTAATTCAAGTGTGACTCATATATGATTTAGATCGTTTCTCTTAGTGCATGGAAAAGTTCTTAAAAAATTGCCAAATTTTCTCCGAAGTTAAGGATATGAGAAAAAGACGATAGATATTCAAGGATTTTCGGTAAATAATAATGGAACAGGACTTGTATCGACCCTTAGTATCAAAAATTAAGCCACATGCAAAAATGCCTTGGTACCAATTCGAAAAGGGACTTAGAATTTGCTCATCTAACTCCTCTTTTAACTTTCAAAACACCTCATACAAACAAAAATCTGGCTTTCCCATGGGTTCCCCTCTTTCTCCCATTGCAGCTGATATAGCCATGGATGATTTAGAAACGAAATGTATTGCATCTTTACCTTTTCAACTACCCTTCTTTTTTCGATATGTTGATGACATTATAACAGCAGTACCGACTGACAAAATTGACACAATTTTAAACACATTTAACAGCTACAACCATAAAATAAAATTTACAATAGAAGAGGAATCAGATGGAAAAATTTGTTTTTTGGATGTACTCATTATCAGAGAGGGGAAAAAAATTAAGTCTAACTGGTACCAAAAACCAACTTACTCGGGCCGACTTCTAAATTTCTATTCACATCATCCACTGAGCTACAAAATTAATGTGATCAACCATCTGGTTGACAGAGGCATCACTTTAGCACATATCACTTTTCACAAGGAAAACATCCAAAAAATAAAAACCATATTACTCAACAACAGTTACCCGATCAATTTTATCAATCGCGTTATACAAAACAGAATAAACCATCTTCAAAAAAAGAATACCTGCACACACCATCCATCCAAAGGCAACACAAACACACAAACAACACACTTACACCCCGCAGGTCAAAACCCTAAATATATTCCCTTACCATATGTACAAGGTCTTTCTGAAAAACTTTCAGGTATTCTCAAACCCTTTAATATCAAAATTGCCCCGCGTAATGAAAATAACTTGTCCAATTTTTTTAAATCAGCAAAAGATCACATTTCAAAGCTAGATACCGCTGACGTCGTTTATAACATCCCCTGTACAGGTTGCACGGCATCCTACATAGGCACAACCAAACGTCCTTTAAAAACCAGGATTACTGAACACAAAAAAGATGTCTTCAATCCCCCTGATAAATGGACTGCATTAACTAAACATGCCTGGAGCCAAGACCACAAATTCGATTTCAATGCAGTAAACATAGTTGACAGATCCAGAAATTATAAAAAACGAATGATATTGGAAATGACTCATATAGCCAGTAAATCTCAGGTTGTTAATCAGAGAACAGACACAGAAAACTTATCTGTTTTTTACCTCCCCCTATTAAACAATTAACTTTAACCTCTTCAAAAAATGCATATTTTTTTTTATCGAGTTCAAAAATATACATCTCTTGTCAATTTTTAAAAAGAATTTACAATGTTGGTAATTTTATAAAATTTCAACAAATCTTTAACAAAAATGTCAGTTATATACAACTACACTAAATTCAATTTTACCCGAAAAACGTTAAATTTTTTTACATGTGTTATAATACCATATACGTTTTATCAGAATATTTAACCCTTTGTATCTGCATTCCAAACCATAAAAAACATAGAATTAATTCTGTTACAAGTTTCACAATTTCCAGATATAGGTATTTAATTCAATCTTAATTAATACGACTGGAAAAAAGACCCCCAGTCACATGTTTCGGTAGATTGTGGTAGAAATTTCTTTCAGTTATATACAGACTGTTTACGACTCGCCTCAAATTTCAATGCCCCTCTTTTGTCACAGCATCCTGGTCATCTTGTGGACATATTTTACACTTTTTTTCTCCTTTCCCTTCAACCGAGACTCTCCAAAGAAAAAACTTCACCCTCCACTTTACTTTACCAAGATTTTTCCAAGTCTGTTGCTAAATGCAACTCAGTTTTGAAGAAAAATGCGTAGGGATAAGTTTACTTTTACAAAAATTATGTGGTCACCCTTTTCGCGACGCAATAAAAGAAGGAAAAAAAAGGATATTTGTGATTGTGTCACTCCAATTATTTTTTCACCAACAATGTCGGTCTACTTAATCATATAACAGGTCAGTTCTTGTTTTTTGGTATATTTATATCGTTTTCCACAAGTTTTTATCCGTCACACGTGCAATATTTTAAGTCTCTTCTCTTTGTATGTTTATAAGGAAAAAGTTTGTGTACAGTGTTTATTTTTTTTGGAAATTTTAGTTTAGACCAACTTTATAGTATATCACATGTGCAATTCATTAATATCGTTTTTTACTTAAACAAATAACATGTTAGTTTCCTTTTTTTTGGTGATATTTTATTTTGATATTTCACAATTTTGTCAGACATATTTTATTCGGATAGTTCACAATTTTGTTAGAATTTTTGGTCCTTGTTTTTATTTTATTGAATTTAGTTTTTAAGAACAATTTTTACAGTTTTACAGTTTTTACATGTGCAATAGATTTATATTGGTTTTTTACATTGGTTATCCGTCACAAGTGAAAATTTTTTGGATTTGTTAGAAAACATTTTCTTGCACAGTTTTTTAATATTTTTTTAATATTATCTGTAAATTTAGTTTTTAGACCAATTTCTTATAGTATATCACATGTACAATTCGTTTATATCGGCCTTTACCACAATTTTTATCCGTCACACGTTCTATATTTTTAAGTCCCTCCCCTTAGTAATTTTTACTCAAAAAATCTGTGCTAAGGTTCATTTTCTTGTAAATTTGGTTATTTAGACCAATTTTATATTTCTACATGTTCAATTCATCTAGACCGTTTTTACCACAATGTTTACCCGTCACACGCTTAAACTTTAAGTTTCTTCACTTCGTATTTTTATAGAAAAAATTTTTTTTGGTTACATTTTTCAATTTTTTTTGCAAATTTAGTTTTATTTAGATTAATTTTACACTTTCACATTTATATATCATTTATATCATTTTTTCCACAATGTTTATCCGTCACACGTGCAATTCCTTTAATGTTCTCCCCCTAGTATTTTTACAGATATTTTTTGGTTTGTTATAGTTTCAATTTTTTTTGCAAATTTAGTTATTTAGACCAGTTTTATATTTTACACTCGCAATTCTTTATAACATTTCTTATTACAATGTTCATCGGTCACACGTGCAATTTTTTTAAGTCTCTTTCTTTTGTATTTTTATAGAATTAAATTCTCACTGATGAGGACTCCAATCTGAGTCGAAACGTTTGAAAATATGAAACTTTGAGTTACATTTTTTCCTGGACCCTAAAGCCAACCAAGAACATCAACAATATTTGAATATTTTCGGTAAAAGTACACTCAGAAAAAAGATTTGATTGAATCAAAGAAAATGATTTGTTTGGACGACTTTCTTTGATTTAAAGAAATGATTTGTTTAAATGAAATAAAATTTGTTTGATTCAAACAAAATATCTTTGAACCAAATAAATATTTGTTTCAATCAAATTCATTTTTCTTCAAAATAAAGAATCTAATGCATTGATATATGGTCAAAGATATAATTTGTTTGATTTAAGGCAGAAATTTATTAGATTCGAACAAATATTTATTTGGTCCAAAGATATTTTGTTTGAATGAAACAAATTTTGTTTCATTTAAACAAAACATTTCTTTACATCAAAGAAAATGTTACAAGCAAATAATTTTTACATTCTCATCATGGATGAGAAGGTATTGGTTTTATGTGCAAAATGACTTTCGAAATTTTCATCAAATCTTTATGTTTTGAGACCCCCTGAGTCAGAAAAAATGGTTTTTACGAAAGTGCCTGTCTGTCTGTCTGTCTGTAGGTCGTGTGCGGCATAACTCTCGATAAAATTATCAGATTGAATTGAGCTTTGGTACACTTTATCGGAGCCGAAAAAGTAAGGACAAGTTTGTTAACCAGCCACATCCAATCAAAATTGAGGGATGGAGCACTACTTTTGTGTTTTTGAAAATAATTTTTTGAAAAAATAAAAAATTCCAATCCTGGTTTTTGATAGTGCTCATAAATCTCTACAAATTATCCTCATAATATTTTTTGATTAAATCAAAATTAGAAATGTTACAGCATATTCAAATTCGAAAAAAGTCAATATCAAAATTCCATTTTCCAGTTAAATTATACGAGATACGAAAAAACGTTATGATACAATATTATTGAATACAAAAAGATCTACAAATTTTAATTTCAACATTTTTTCATAAGATGCATATTTTTCTTTTTAATTAAAAAAAAAACTATTGAAAATCCAAAATTCAATTTTTTAACAATAATATTGGAAATACCAAAAAAACGTAAGAATACAAAGTTGTTCGTTTCAAAAAGATCTACAAATTTTGTCTGACACAGTTTCTGATAAAAGATATATTTTTCGTTTCAATTCCAAAAAAATACGATAAAAATGAAAAAATTCCATTTTTTAGACAAAATATGTGAGATACAAAAAAAACATTTGGATGGAAAATTGTTTACCTAAATGAGGTCTACAAATTCTGATAAAGAAATTTCGGGACAGGATGTATATTTTATGTTTTGATTTTTAATATTGAAATATTCGATTTTTTTCACCAAAATATGTGAAATACGAAATAAGCGTTGTTCTACAAAATCGTTTCCTTAAATAAAGTCTACGATTGTTTTTCCTTTTTAGATATGTGGAAGAAAGTAAATTCTTTTAATCATGTAATTTATTAAAAAGTTATACTGAAATGTATACAGAAAATCGAGCGCGAAGCGCGAGTGTCATGATGAGAATGTGTTCCTTAAGGCCGATAGAGCCTTAAGTAAATTGAATTTCCTGTTTCACTTAAATTCAAAAAGAAATTCAGTGACTTTGAGAAAATGTGTAATTCACATCATCTGTAATATTATTATAAAATTGGTTTGAGCTTCAGTATCAAAATATAAGAAATAAACTTAAATGTATGCAAAGAGCACAAGACCGAGCGCGAAGCGCGAGGTCCAGAAAGAACGGAGCGCGAAGCGCGACGATCGAATCGCGCGCCCTAGGCGCGCTCAAACTTGCGAGCGAAGCGAGCTGCGCGCAAAGCGCGCGATGAGAATGTGCCCGCGAAGCGGGCAGATTTTTTTTGATTCAATCAATATTTTTTTCTGAGTGTATCTCGAACTATTCAGGACAATTCGCAGACCTTCCATAAGACCTTTTATAATTGCCCAACAATAAAAAAACCGATGCTTGGTCCGTGAAAATTACCGAACTCGGCAGTAAAATATTTTTAAAATTGCTTTTTTACTACATATCCTTAACTTTGGAATAAATTTGGTTATTTTTAAAGAACTAATATTTTCGCGTGTTAGAATATCCATATCTGCACACTCTGAAAAAAGATTTTTATTGAATCAAAGAAATTTATTTGTTTGAAAGACTTTCTTTGATTTAAAAAAATAATTTATTTGAATTGAATGATATTTGTTTGATTGAAGCAAAGTATCTTTGAAACGATTAAAAATTTGTCAAAATCAAATAAATTTCTACCTTAAATCAAACAAATTATATCTTTGACCATATATCAATTCATTAATTTCTGTTTTGAAGAAAAATTTATTGGATTTAAACAAATATTTATTTGGCCCAAAGATATTTTGTTTGAATTAAAAAAAGTCTTTCAAACAAATTATTTTTTTAATTCAATCAAATTTTTTTTTTCAGTGCACTGTTATGAATATCTTTCGAAATTTTCCGAAACACGTAATTGAAAAAGTTACTATTTCGTGAAATCAAAATTAAATGCAAGTAATTTTAGTTAGTTTCCAGTCAATTTAAGAGAAAATATTTCATTTTCTATAAGAACATGTGATACTTGAAAACTGTAGTATGTTCATGTGAACAATTTGGTTCAGTGTTTGCATGTTTATGCACTGAGAAAAAGATTTGATTGAATCAAAGAAAATAATTTGTTTGAACGACTTTCTTTGATTTAAAGAAATTATTTGTTTAAATAAAATAAAATTTGTTTGATTCAAACAAAATATCTTTGAACCAAATAAATATTTGTTTGAATCAAATTAATTTTTCTTCAAAACAAGGAAATTAATGCATTAACATATGGTCAAAGATATAATTTGTTTCATTTAAGGCAGAAATTTATTTGATTTGAACAAATATTTATTTGGTCCAAAGATATTTTGTTTGAATCAAACAAATTTTGTTTCATTTAAACAAATCATTTCTTTAAATCAAAGAAAGTCGTTCAAACAAATTATTTTCTTTGATTCAATCAAATCTTTTTTCTCAGTGTGTCCAAAAAATACTTAAAATTTTTTTCACAATTTATGAAATAGTAAACACGTAGAAACTTAAAATGAATATAATTTGATTATTTTCTAAGTATTACATTTCCTTAAAATAATAATACGAAAGAATTCTCGGAACCAGTGGAATATTCAATAACTTAAAAACCTGAAAATTGAAAAATGTTCAAATAAAAATGTTTAAAATTATCGTGATTTCCTGATTTTTCTAACTATTTATCTAATACATTAATATTCAATATTCAATGGTATCAACCCAGGTTGAAATTTACATCCGACTTGTTGCCACGACTGTACCGCAGAAGGATTTGCAGTACTGGCGCGGTACTGGCATAAGCACGGCCTACCACCGGCGCATCTCCGTAAAGTAACTTGGCTGGAAGTTGTCCATCGGTACTGGTGTGGTACTGGACATCGGTACCATGCCAGCACTGAAACCTGTACTTATTCAGTACTGGCATTACTCCGAAGTCGGTTGTTAGCCGATACTTGTTCTCTGGACTGGGGCTGTACTACGCCAGTACCGTGCCAACCATCGGCCCGATACTAACTGTGCAGTACAGGCATTGCTCCTTGTTTACAACTGGTGCGGTACCGTGCAGTTTGTAAATTTAATACTGGCATGAATTCGACTTTTCCACCTTGGATTAAGAACTCTTTTCCGTAAATTAAAATGATATATATATAAATTAGAAAAAGTGTTTGATACAAAATACGTCAAAATGAAAAATATATTCAAAAGTTATTGATCTCGATAATTCAAGTAAAAGATCCACAATTTTTTTTGCTAGGAAATTGAGCTGAGAAATTTCAAGTAGGCCATTGGCTCTCGGTATTTCTTCCACTCGGCCGTTTCTCCTGTTTGTTGAAAAGGGTTTCTTTCTATGCGCTCGATGCAATTTATTGGCACAACTCGCGCAGAAATGGGATCGATTCCTTTGGTAGGAGGTGCATACGAAAAGCCTTGATCCGATATCTCATTATTGGTCGATCGTAAATTACAGTCACGGGAGGAAAGTAACGAGATCTCCAATTATCTTCGATACCGTGCGACGGCGTGCGCAAATTTGCACAGGTAAAGAGTGTAAATCCGTAGTTAATATGCGTATCCAGTATCGTTTCTTCGTAAGAAAGAAACATGATAAACGACATAACACACCATTTTCAAAACACTCAACAACGTGTGTTGTAAATAATAGGGATGTAATGAATACTAAAACGTACAAAGTGTTTTCATTAAAAATCCATCAATCGGTGTTTGAAATGTTAACCACCCTTTCTCATTAAATATATAAAAAAACATCAAGTTTCATCAAAAAGTCACACTTTCGAAATAAATGTGTCTTAATAAATAAATACTATAAATAAATAATTTAATTAATTAATTAAAACATAGTGTACCCAGAAAAATATTTGGTTGAACAAACAAAATTTTTGTTTGTTCGACTACAGTATTTTGTTATTATACGGATAACAAAATGTTTGCTTGATTCAACAAGATTTTTCGGTTGTTAAAATTTGGATGATTGATCTAGCTAAAGATTCTAGTTACTTTTAGTAAATAGCAAGTATTTATTAGCCTATAAAACACTGTGAATTGAACATATCGATCTTTTTAATGAATACAATTTGTTTTTAAGTGTAAAAATGCAATGAGAATTTATTTGAAAACTCAGAAAAAAGATTTGATTGAATAAAAGAAAATTATTTGCTATAGACTTTCTTTGATTCAAAAAAATGATTTATTTGAATTAAATAAATTTTTTTTAATTCAAACAAAACATCTTTCAAATAAATAAAATTTTGTTCAAATCAAATAAATTTCTGACTTAAATCAAACAGATTCTATTTTTAATCATATACCAATGCAATAATTTGTTCGTTTTGAAGAAAAATTTATTTTATTTAAAAAAATATTTATTTATCCTAAAGATATTTTGTTTGAATCAAACAAATTTTATTTGATTCAAATAAATATTTTGTTTTGACCAAAAAAAGCCTTTCAAACAAATTATTTTCTTTCATTTAATCAAATCTTTTTTCTGAATGAAAGTTGCAAAGTTAAAAACTCGCAGGGGATATTATTTTGACACTTAGAGAGTCAAAGGACCTTGCGGGGAATCCGCAAGAGCTCTGATAAGATTTGGTAATAATAAGCAGATAATTAGGAGAATCCTCTGATCATTATCAATCTCTTTCCCTGATTCTGGAGTTTTACACTCTCTTTGTCGCACGATCTATCAGACTAGATCGTGATCACTGAAGTGTTTTAGTAATCCATTGGAAATTGCAACTCCTCTATACCAACTTTCTATCTCTCTTCTTCAGAGAGATGTGTCTTTTTTCATTCCTTCTTTTTACTACGACCCTCTCTCTCTCTCTCTTTTTCTCTCTTGATCTCATCCGTTAAGCTCTCGCTTTGATATCCTCTTTTGCTCCTCCAACGTTTTCTACCTCGCTCGATCTACCTCCCTCTCTTTATTCTCATTCCCATTCTCATCCTCTTGTTTTGGTCCAATAGTCAGTCGTCTGTCTGATCGATGATACGCCAACAGAGTACTGCGCATGGTCGTCTAAATACGATCTCGCTCCTTATTATACGGGGTGTGCCAATAAAAAAAAGGTGGAGAGGAATCAGAATAGCACAAGAAGAAGGGGCAAGAAGGGATGAGTTGCTTTTATTCTTTTTAACATCCTGCAGTTGGATTATCTCAAGAGTATCTATTTTAAAACATCAGTAAAATGATTCAGAAAATTACAAAAGGACATTTTAAGGCCATCTGACACATTGAAAATTAGCAACTAAGGTTTTAGGATTCCAATTGTTTGTGTCCAAAATGAAAAAAATTTCAACCTGATTATTCTTTCGAAAATTATTGTGTAGACAACGACGACAGAGAGATATGATTGTAAAACACCTTTTTCTCATTTAAGAGGCCATGAAAGGTGAATATATGTTGAAAAAAGTGGATGTCAAATTTTACACGAATCTAATATCTTCTTTGATGTAATGTAGAAATTTGAATGTCAGCAAATTTAAATTAACAAAGTATCATATGTCCTCAAGACTTTGAAAACTGTAGAACAATTAGGGGTTTATAATATGGACGAGATTGGGCCAATATCGGCTGGCCACGTTTTATCAGTGGCCTGAGACCTTAATATTGGCAGCAGGTCTCGGGCCACTATTAGTAACTTGGCTTCTAAGGTTGGTCCAATCGTAAATTTCCCACTGCGTATAAATAATATCCTATGAACTATTCCATGGTTTATATTATTTAAAATCTTCCAACAAAACATTAAAGTGAAAAAATTTATTGAATTAGAGAATTTATGCCACTTGTACAATTTTAAAATGTAATGAGTGTTTTAAAAAATACAGCAGCTGTTAAAAATAGCGTGACTCTTTTTTTCTAAGAAAGAAAAATTTCAGTTTTTGCAGTTACGTATCTTCAGCGATTTGATGACTGTAATTTGTCGAAATTGAACATATTCCGCATACAAAGGGATAAGGAGTTTAATTCTATCGTGATTGATTGATGTTAGTATCACAGATATTGTATGTAAACTCTATTTTCGAGCTAAAATTAAAATAGCTAAAAATAAAATATATAAAATATCTATGAAAGTTGATATTATTTGACATTTATATTTGTTCATATTTATATACATCTTAGTACAAATTGAAATAATAAATCATTAACACTTTGCGCTACAAGTACCCGTGCAGAAATCGCCCGATTTGTCCTCATTTAAAATAGGGCTACGGTTAGGCCCTCGCTAGAAAAAGTAGACTAGGAAGTTCTAGGCGGGCCCCGGCGAGGCGTTGATAAGATTCACCCTGTTTGGTTTCTAGAAAAACTAGTTCCTTCTAGTCGGGCCCTATTTTTGGATTTTAGTCAGGCCCTAGGTAGTTCCTTATTTTAATAAAAAGTTTAGATATTCTTTGCTGCGCATGCTCATGCAAAAGGCCTTTACATAGCTGGGGCCCCATTGTACGGTTAGGTAATAGATATGTATTCTAATCAGGGCCCGACTAGATGTCTAAAATAGAGCCTGCCTAAAACAGCGTTACAGAAGTAGATGGGGCATGGGGCATGGGGCAGAAGTAGAAGTAGGGAAAAGTAGTCAGGGCCCTACTATATCCTAAATGAAATTTCTGCACGGGTAGTTTTCATGTTTGGTCCGATGTCCTTCCCTACTGGGAAAAAATGATTAAATTTGATATTAAAACTCAATTTGATACAAAAAGACGACAGGATTTGATAAGAATTTTATCAAATTTAATCATGTTTTTGTGCTTTTCTGTCAAATTTTCCAGAAGGATTACGAGTCTTACACGACATTGTACACGGAGAAACTTTTTATATCAATTTTTACTATAGTATTTTTCAATTTAGGGAAAAACGTATCACTTTGAGAATTTTTGTTAGTAAAAATACTAAACTTTATAATAATTATATGAAACTTCAGCATAGTTCATAGCAAATTTTACTATAGTTTATACTAAAGTTTCATATCATTATTATAAAGTTTAGTATTTTTACTAACAAAAATTCTGAAAGTGATACGTTTTTCTCAAAATTGAAAAATACTATAGTAAAAATTAATATCAAAAGTTTCTCCGTGTAGGCGAAAGGCTTATAGAAATGCCAAACAAATAATATATAAATAACAAGTATGTTTGCATTTGAAATTTTTTAATTTTTATAACCGTGAATCGACCGGTTCTATAGATTTCTCCATATAGTTTTAGGTACCATTTTAAGAACCATAAATGACCACGTAGCCTCTAAAACTAAATTACGATCACTTGCACAATAAATCATGAATAAGTAATATTAACTTAATAGAACGAATATCGAAAATAAATTTATGTCATAGCTCTTCAATCTGTGTTATGCATACATATGCAAAAATATAACCAATGACCATTACAGAGGCTAGAAATTTCTGTATGCTATATATGTATCGTTAAAAAGCGTTTGGTTTGTTCAAACGTAAGCGGAAAATAATTCCAGGGTGGCAGTGCAAATTGACAGGGCAACGCGCTCCCATTCATTTGAATTACGTTCCAATTCTGTCAGTGACTTTAGCATTGTTGCTACAAATTGGTACACGCCCAACCCTCAGGCTTGTGCCCTTCTACTGTCTCATCCACATGGTCGACAACGATGTGTATCTCGCGTTTAAATAACATTTACCGATCGTCACGTACTGCAATTTTTCCTCTAACAGTGTATTCGTATACATAAAGAAATTTCAATGAACTTATGCAGTGAATAAGTTCTGCAAAAGCCATCATCAAAAGTGAATAAAGTCCCTTCAAACTCTAACCACGAAAAATATGTTTCATATTATTCAGATAGGTAAAAATTTCATGTCTAGCCACTCTCTTGTATAATATTTTTTCTGAAAACAATCAATTTTAAGGTGAATGTCCCAATTAGTGACCATGTAAGGAATGGACAGTGCTTTAAAAATAGGCTGATATTAATGAAGATTTTTTTGGGATTATTTTTCCAGCCTGTTGTATCATATTCTACATTAAAAAGTAAGCATTTGCACTTCAATCCTTTCGAAATTAAGATGTATCATAAATTATGATTGACATATTTTTGACCCGATTAATGACCAGCAATGTTTTCGTGGGCCGTATTAATGACTAGCGTTTGACCCAATTACTGACCACTCTTAAACATAGCTACAATACTATTTACTGATTGTTAAAATTGATATTCTGTAAATGAATAATTAAGGTAACAAAAATTTACGATGAATTATAAGTGTATGATTGGTTAAAATCAATTCAAATCTAAGCAATGATTAATAGTTATTTGGTGGTCACTAATTAGTACAAAAAACTGTATTCCTATTGGTGACTTATTACAATGGATGCACAGTCACTCGCGATGAACAATTTCCCGGTGAACAATCCATTTGAAAGTTTGGGCGGTGAAAGAAAATTTGAATGCAGAAATAATGTTTGTTCAGTCTGTTACTGGCAAAAGATACTGGTTTCCTTCAATAACATAGAAATATTCAATACTTTGATGCAAATGGTCATATTGCGGGACATGCATAAATTTTTTGTACCTTTTACTGACTGGGCGAAAAAATGTACAAAAAACTCACTTTTAGAGTAATCGCGATTTTTCTCACTTGTATGAGCTTTCCTCACTCGAATTCACACTTTGTGCAAGTGGCCAACTGCAATATTAATCTCGATAATTACCTTTGATGGAAGCGGGCTCGACGAGATTATTATTGTCAGCAGCCATCTTGCGCTTGAAACATTACGAAAGTTGAGGCGCAAAACTTTCAACTCCATTATGATTTAATGTTGTTCGTAAATTCAAGTGTACATGATTTTGTAATGAAATTTAAGAAATTTGAGATTTATCAATGATATTATTAATTATTTCAAATTAATTAGAGCTCAGTAGTTAGAGCAGTCGACCGGCAATCGAAAGACCTGGGCTCGAATCCCAGCGCAGTCGAACGCGTCTTTTTTTCCACAGAAAGATTTCAAATTCTTTAAAATTTGGTTTTATTGATATTCAGTACAAGCATATCAATTAGTTATCCCGGCGAATGAAAATTTTGGTCACTAATTGGGACATTCACCTTACATAGAATTTCTTACTCGATCCACATAGATAAAGAGTTTACTTTTCTTACTGAAAAGTTTCGATACACACGGAAAAAGTGTAGTTGTGACAGCAAAGTTAATCTTTGTGACAGTTAAACATTTAGCCGGTAACGAACGAGTGAATGGAAGAATGTCTCGGAATCAGCCAAAGTGAATATCCGTAACCAGTTTAGCGATTCTAGCGATATTTTATAGTCGAGAAAGGCTCTGTTTATAGCTAGAACTGAGATTTTACAATTATAGAAGAAGGGTAATTGAAAAGTATAGTTACTGCAGTTATAACCTTATGAGCATGACAGAAACTTAAAATAATTTTGACCTTCAAATGCTGGAATGTATTTATCTAACTTTCACTGTTGCAGAATGTTGCGTACAAATGAATCGGCCATAGTTTATCAATTTACTCAATAATTGATATGATATTATTAATTAATACAAAAGAACATTAAAATAAGAGAAGGCCTTAACTGACGTGGAAGATCGCACCGGTCGACGGAAAGAGCAAAAAGAACAATATAGATAACCTTACTATAGTTTCCGCAATTTTGTGATAATTTCGTGTACGCGTATTTACTATTTTGGGATACAACACTACCATACTATAATCGTATGTTTTTATCCAAAAAATGGATCATCTTTTATACCAACATCACATAAAAAGTCGTTTACGAAAATTGTAACGGCACCTCATACGAAATTCGAAAGAGATTTTTTTCGATGTAGTATAGTAATATTGAAATTGACAATAGCTGATAAACAAGTGGCTGCTACTGGAACATATATTTATATTTCTTCTACACTTTTTACTTAGTTCTACGATATTCGAAGAATATGCAATTAGTATAAAATAATAATTTCTGTTATTCAGAAACTGTGTGAAATGTGCTTCTTTACCTAAACAGTTCATACAATTTGACTTAAGTTTTTAAACATTTGTACATATTAATTCATTGAAATTGGGACCATTCTTCATTTGCTCAATCGCTTTGTTAAATTTTTTTCGGTGTACTCTTTAAATCTGAATCAATGAGATTCTCAGTGATTCAGATTCAGAGAGTAGAGTTCAGGTCGTTAAAACAGATACTTTGCAACAAGCAGGGTATTCGGATTTGCCACGCGACTCTAGCACAGTAGGTGGCGAGATTGAGAGAATCGTTAGCAAAAAGTCTAACTGGATTCTGGACCATGAAAAATAGGATAATGATTTCACCCCTGCTTTCTCGCTTCAGAGATCTTGTAGCTTGCTAGTTAGCCACAAAGCAGTGTTGACCCATTCATGATAAACCTAATATTGAACAAAGCCTAAAACGTGTCGATCGTGTAATTAACTGTAATGGTAGAGCATTATACTACTAAACTATGAAAAAACTGATAAATACTTAGCATCTAACTATTCTAATTATCAGATAAACCAGTAGCAAGGAATTTTGATATTCTATACCACGAATAAGACAGGTTTTGTTAAAAGCAACGTCTTAATATCAAGTAAATTATTTTGTTCTAGGTGTGGTTTCAAAACCGAAGGGCGAAATGGCGCAAAACTGAAAAATGCTGGGGTAGGAGTACCATAATGGCGGAGTATGGTCTCTACGGTGCAATGGTGAGACACTCGCTACCGCTGCCGGAGACTATCTTAAAAAGTGCCAAGGAAAACGAATCAGTCGCTCCGTGGCTCCTAGGTAATAATTTAACTTAATTTCTGTGTTTTTAAAGAAACGATTTTCCCTTGATTTAATCGCATAACTTTTGTAACAAACAATTTGTTATTGATACTGTCTTTTCTCTATGTCTAAATTAGATAGAAATTACCAATGTCAAAAGTCAAAGATTCACTAAAGTTAATTTGTCAAAAAAAGATTCTATTAATTAGTTTCAGTGAACCTTCAAATGATCATTATAGTTACTTCTAATTAAAGCAATTTTAGGAAGTTTAAAAAATTATACGAAAAACCAAGTGGAAATCGTTCTGAAAGTAAATGTATATAGAACACTGCTTTTAGTACACCAAACACTTTGCTGTCGGATTAATTTCGGTCGGATTAATTAAATTACATACACACTAGTTTGCTATCGGATTATATCGGGGAAAAGATTTTGTTTTTAATTTTTATTCAAATGCTTGGTATATTATTTTTCCCCACGAGAATTTCGAGTCAATTCCAAAAAATTTCTGGAAAGGATAGCAGTTTAAAAGAAAAGAATTGAGATAAATTTAATGCCATTTTTAAAATTTTTAATTTCTCGAAAATCTCGAATCTTTTTTTTCTGTCCGTCTCTATCAGCGCAATCCTCTAAGACAAGCAGCTTTAGTCAAGATTTCGAAAATAACCAACGCGAACTGATTGACTGTGGCCCTGTAGGGATGCACCGAAAGTCCATTGAGGCAGCGGAGCATCTTAAATCTGGCGGGGAGGACAGCGGAAATGACCATACCGGAAGCGGAAGCAGTCCTCACCACAACCATCATCAAGGTGGACCGACTAGTTCCGAGAGTGGACAAGAGAGTCAAGACGGCATGGGTCCATCCTCATCCTCTGGTAAATATTAATTCACTTTGAGACTTATATTTATTTGAATTTTTATACATTATAAATTGAAAAATTCACGGTTCTGCTAAACCCTGGTTCGAATCTGAGCCAAGGCAGATATTTTCTTGTTCTTCAATTATTTGTCTGGAAAAACGGTGATTTTTAAAATTTAAATATTATAAATCCCAGATGTTAAAATGCGTTGAATAAAACCTCGAACAAAAATGATAATTTATCAATTTTAATCATAGTATATGAAGTTAAAAGAAACTAAAGTTTTTAAATGATCCTTTGTTAATTTTAATTAGTAGCATCTTCATTAAATTTGTAGAGTTTACGAAATTCTGATCAAATAAAGAGTTAACTTTTTTTGTGCAATTCGAAACTTTCCCGAAAAATCGAAATGATTCGATCTCTCAAAAATAAAAGCGACCAAATTTGGACCAATATAAACTTCCAAACAAAAAAGAAGGCAAAGCTGCCTTCTTTTTCATTTCTTTTGTCATTTTTGTCTTTCAGGGTTCAGGGTTTAGAATTGTTTGAAATTGTCAATTGTAATGTGGATTGAACGTCAATATGAATTTGAGTTTATAGTGACATAAATTTGAATTCTTTCTAAATGAAAAGTTGATGATTTTAAAATAGTAAAAAAATTGAAATACTTTTCTCACTTAAACGATTCTTTACTTTGAAAAATACATATAAGGTATCGCGAACCCTCTAGTATCGTAGTGCTTGAAAAGTATAATAAAATAAAAGTCTACATATCAATAATTACTCAGGCTTTTAGTTTAGAAATTCATGAATATTGTAAACACGTTAATTTCTAATTAAAATCAAATTCTTCTCTACACAAAATTCAAATCGTATGGTAAACAAAAATACTTCTATACTCCTGTACTCATTCTTAAAGTATTCCGGTTACTGAAAAAGCTAGTCAAAAGCTATGTCCTTCAAATTATCGAAAATTTTATATCACGGTTGTATGTAAAAAAATCGATCGCTGGTAGAATTTCTAAAAAAAAGGAGCTTATATTTAAATAGAATGATTATTTATATGTTAAATTAATTTCAAATTTTTCAAGCAGACCGATGCTGAGATAATTAATGTCAAAGTTGACTAATTTAACACGTAATTCATGGGCAACGCATGGGCACTCTCCACATTTTAATTTGTAGTAATTAAACTCTCTGGTAGAAAAATTAAAAAAATTTCGGTATTTTTGCTGCTTGAAAATACAAATTTTTGAAAAAACATTAAATCTCTCCGCCGTATAGTTTTATAGACAATCAAATTTCTCATTATATTTTCTATCTTTGAAACTGTTTTCTAAACAATATTCAACGTATTTTACAGCCAAAATTAAATATTTTCGGAGCCCGCGAAAGACCTCTCCATAAGATCCCGTGTCTTAGACAAGTTAATTAAACGGTGATAATTTAAATTTCAACTCACAAAGGGGACATAAAAAAGGTGTTATTTGAAAAAAGACATATTACCCTGCCGAAAAAGAAATTAATTTTGATAATTTTTCAACGTGAGCGATCCAATACACTGAGAAAATAGTTCCTGTGATATACGGTCAACGAAAAAATTTCATTGAATTAAAGAAAGTAGCTCAGCACCTCCGTACCTCAGATGATAGAGTATTCGACTGGCAATCGAGAAAGGTCCTGGGTTCGATACCCAGCAGAGTGGAAGCGTTCCTTTTTTCACAGAAAAATTTTTCAAATAAAGAAAGTTTTGTTAAGGGGGGCGCCCTATCCAGCACGTCAAAAAGTGGTCATTTTTTGGGATTTTTTTTTCACTTGGAAAATAAAAACACACACGAATAATTTTTCCATATATTTAAAGACATGTTTGAACTACAAAAAAAGCATTTTTTCAAGAACTAAAATAAAAAAATGGCGGACTTATTGATGATCGCGTGTGGCGTGTCGCGGCGGACGGATTTTTCGCGGTACATCGTGGAGCCCAAAGTTTTCATCTGAAACATGCAACCCAATTTTTTTATTATTCAGCAGGCTTCCCCCGAGTGCATGAATGTCAGCAACTCCAAAAAATTTGATTTCAAAATATTGAAATCACGTCTTGAAAAAAAGTGCTTTTTTTTCGTCATTTTTGGCTGCTAAATGTGACTAAAAAGTGTATAAAAAACTTTTTTTTATAATTTCAGACATTCAAGCACTCGTTTATTTAATAATTTACAAAAAACTTTTTAGAAATCGAAAATCGGTTTAGTAGGTTTTTCACAATCGTGTACCGCAATTTGGAAAACATAGTTTTGAGAAAAATCGATTTAAAGTTTCGAGTTTCGAGCTGTGACCCACAGCGGCCACAGCGCGCCCGAACTGTGGGTGTCACAATATTCAGAGTTGAGTCATAATATTTTGAGAAAATACTTTCAAGACATGACCCAATCGATTAATGAAAAAAAAAAAATCGATTTTTTGAAAATGCTGGATAGGGCGCCCCCCTTTAATTCAAAAAAAAATTTTGGATCCAAAGAAATAGATTTGTTTATATTAAAGAAAAATTTTTTTAATCAACAAAACTTTCTTCATTTCAAAGACATTGTTTCTTTGACCGTATATCAAAGAAACTGTTTTCTGGGCGATAGACGGACTACTTTAAGCTACATACACTCGGAAAAAAGATTTGATTAAATGAAAGAAAATAATTTTTTTGGAAGACTTTTTTTGATTCAAACAAAAGATTTATTTAAATTAAATAAAATTTGTTTAATTCAAACAAAATATCTTTGGGCCAAATAAATATTTGTTTAAATCCAATAAATTTTTCTTCAAACCAGAAATTAATGCATTGATATATAGTCAGAGATATAACTTGTTTGATTTAAGGCAGAAATTTATTTGATTTGAACAAATTTTTATTTGGTTGAAAGATACTTTGTTTGAATCAAACAAATTTTATTTAATTCAAATGAATCATTTTTTTAATCAGAGAAAGTCTTTGAAGCAAATAATTTTCTTCGATTCAATCAAATCCTTTTTCTGAGTGTTCAAATAAATTTTTATTTACAATTTACTTTTATTTAAAATTTACTTAAGTCTTAAACTGACGTAATGAAATCCGTAATAATTTACTTTTTAAATTGCAGGTGCAACTCAAGACACGGAGCAGCTTAGGAATGAAAGCATCGCTTGTCTGAGAGCGAAAGCTCAACAGCATCAGTTACAGCTGAGCTTGCAGCCGGCGGGAGCACCCGGAAGTACCTCGTATCAAACTACTCCACAACCTAGCACACTTCACGCCTCTGTGTAAACGGAATTGAAAATTCCAAACTCAAAGTGGGCTTTTCTAATCCTTTCTTTGAAAACGACTTGAACTCTGAGAACTTCCAGATGTTCTCTGATCAATTTAGAGGCTTCAAGAAGAATGTTCTTGAGAGGCACGAAAGACAAACTGGAAGAGTGCAAAACATTGTCAGTATTGAGAATTTTCTTTAAAGACTTTGTGAAATTCCCAGACAACAAAATCGACAAAACTACTAGCATCGAAAGTATCAATCCATTAGCAATGACTAAATTTGTCAGGATAGATCAAACAACGAACACAATGCGTAAATCTCGCAAACAAATTTAACGAAAAAGTTTACTCTTTAAATAATGGTTTGGTGTTGGTCCACAAAAACCATGTTTTTGGCAAATCATCTTTTTAATATTATCAATATTAAACGCATTCTGAGTAGGAATTTGCAAAACTTTTGAGTATTAACGAACTTTGAGTTTTCTTACGTGGTGTAGAAAAATTACTTTCCATTGAAAGGAAATATTTTCTAGCCCTAATTTAAGAAAGCATCATCTTCTTTCAAATGGAAGGATTTCTAACTAATGTCGCAAAAAACGAATTTCTGAACAAAACAATGTTATAAGCCTAATCGATAGCAACGAAATGAAAGCCTAGTGAATTCTAGGCTAAGCAACTACTGCAAAATGCATCGACAATGTATAAATTAACGAGTCGGAAACGAATTAAGGATTGAAGTAGTTTCAGTATTCCGATATCTGTGTTAATAGCCGTCTTTTTCACATGTAAAAACAAACTGCGTGTATCTTTCATCTCAAAAATCGTGGCGGGCATGCTACTTGTTAATAAAATACATACATTGATATACCAAAATTCTCAGTGGTAAAAAATGAAAGAAATTGCTATCAAGGAGAAATAGATGGACACGAAGAGAAAAATTAATCAGACAATACAAATAAAGTGAATAGTACTTTTTTATATTACATTTCAAAAAAATTAAATCAAGAGTTTATAGAAATTTCTTATCCTTTTGATTTTATAATTTAGATACAGATTAAAATAATACCTGGAGCTTCAAATTGAACACTTTTTCAAGACATTTTCACACTAGACTTTTGAAATCACTATCGATTTCTTGCGATCACAAGTTGATTATTTGTAATTTAGTTTTTTAAAGTTGATAATTAAAATTAATTTGTTAAGCTATAGATGCGTAAACGTCAAAATTATTTTGTAATAAAAATTACTATCAGATATTTTTAGAGTGTCTTACATTCAAACAATTATTTATATCATGAAAATTATCACATCAATCGTGCATGGTTTTTACTTAAAATAGATAGAACTTTATCATTTTTCCACTCCATTTGCAGTAAAAGTTGTACAATTTGGAGTCATCCAAAAGTGCTCAACTCGTGAATCGAATCACATTTCCCAGTCGCTTTTGCAACGAATCGCGGATAAAAGCAAATAATGACACAGTGTAAGGCCACGATAACACCTGTAGTGACTTTAATGATGACTTGCAACGAATGTCACTCTTCATATTTAAGCAGGAAGTGAAAATGTAGCAAAAGAGGAGATCTAAAAGATGCCCAAGCTCACATCGAAAAAGATAATTCAAATGTACCTATAGCAAAACTTTCAACGAAATTGTCAAAGATTATAAAGGATAGCACTAATGACAAGTGAAAATGAGATGCTAAAACGAAGTAAATATGAACAAATACGTGAAAAGTGAGAGCAAAGAATTTGTGAATGAATGTGTGCGTGTGTGTGTGGAAGAGAGATAAATAGAAAAAGAATGCGACGATCAAAGCGGATTTTTAACAAACTTCCTATACCCGAGTACTTAAAGAAACCTAACTGTCGTCAAATGTGCAATATATCAATATAAGTCCTAGATTCCTAAGGTATTATACTTTATCAACAAATACGAAAGGTGGATTGAGAGGATAATTACGCTCCTCGGAATTTGGTTTTGTTCCTTTCAAATTTTTACTGTACACTACAAAAAACTATTGTCAAACTACTTATGAGAAGCACATTCATAAGTTGTTGCTGGATGCCATGATGCCAACTACAATTGAAAATTGTATTTTCATGATTGCTATTGTTTTTTATTTTATAATGCTATGGTATAGCATTATAGTATAGCATTAGTATCTAAGTTGACGTAAAAATGAACTAGGAAATAATAAAAAGAAATTGTGCAAATACAGATATTAGATAAATTATGGAGTTGAACAAATTTTTTTCGAAGTGTACATCCGAAAAGCGCCGAATCCTTTTCCTATCCACTGTACATAAATATATAAATACGACTATATAAATATAAATACGATATATATACGTGGTCGTGTCGCGTTCGGTCGATCGAATTCTTTCTACGTTGTTTTCCATACTGAATTGTGATAAATATACTTTTACTATTTTACAAGAAATACTAACTAATAATTTTCACTTGAACGTTCTTTTTTGCAGAACAAATCAAGTGTAACTAAATATTGTATTTAATAGGAGGTGATTCGAACGCCTTGACGCGAACAGACTATAGATTATACACGTGATGTACATGTATAATGCGCTACTATTTAAAAGAAACCAAACACGACAAAATACCATCATCTGTTCACTGGAACAGAAAAAACCAAAAATCAGTTAAAAGAATCAAACATCTGTTAATTGTGAGAGATCTAAAAAAATGGTACATTGAATCTGGTACAGGATTTTGAACGCCACGAACGCATGCGATAGTAGTCGGCTAGTGTACGTAAAAAAATAAAGTTTCTGAACAATGAAGAGTAAGTGTATATTTATACCTTTAGAAGTAGAAAACCATTCTTTTTCTTTTACTGTTTAAAGCAGTTCCAAATTCTTATCAAGAATAAATAATAAAATAAGTATTTGATTGTTTATGTCAAATTATTTCTTTGTTGAAATATACGTCCATGTTTTAGAAAAATAATTCAAATTTATTATAATTATTCTCTGGTAACAAATTATAACCTTCAAGACCATTCGTTAGGGGATAATTAGACAAATTTAAGCATAGAAAAAAATTGATGTTATATTTATCCTAATGCTAGTATAAAATTTAAATTTTGTGTTACATTCACCCGAATTATGAGATAAAATGTATATTTCACACCATGGTTCGAGTAAATATAACACCCGGTCTTTTTGTGAAACTATTAATGGTAAAGTAATTATAAGATGACAGTTTGCAGAATTTCGGATCCAATTAAACTTTTTAAAAGAAACCACAATGGAACTCATTGTATAACAGAACTTCTAATCCATGTGAAGTTTGAAATTGTCCGTCATTAAATTATAATAGAAATTGTGTAATATGCATTTTGATATGTTTATAGGACTTTTAAAGCCTAAAACTGTAGGGAATATTATATAACCTAACTTTATTCCAAGTCCCAGAATTTGGATTGAATAATATAACAAGACACAAGAGAAAAACTTTTTATAACTCAAAAATAAACACCACCATTCTTATTTGAATTGTTCCAAAATTTTTGGTTGAATGCCTATTAAAGTTTCTTCTTGCTAAAAATATGAGTATTGAGGAACAGATAGAACAATTTGAACTTCAATATTTAATTTAAATAAGGCAACAAGGTGGATTTGGCTAAAGAGACTCACCAGATTGCTCCTCATCTTTCCGCATTTTTTGGCATCAATCCTAGTAAATCCTGCAATAATAATTGGAAATTTGATGAATACTGAAATCAATGAACTTAAAATATGAATTATTAAATTTAAAAAAAAACTTAAGAAATTGATTAGTTTAGGATTTTATTCATAAAGATTATAATGCCTTAACAGAAATATTATGAAATTCTACTAACCAATTATTTTTACTTTAGCAAATATTAAATGTAACTGGAAAATTGACTACTTATTCAAGAGATACCTATGGCTGCAATTAGTGATAATTATAATTAAAAACAATGAATTCTTTTTAAAATTTTAAAAAATTGCAGTTGTATACTTTTAACAGTTATATACTTTTAGATCTCCATAAATATATAATTAAAATAATGTAAGGAAATTATTTTACCAACATGAAGATTCTTCAGGTCTTACTTTTTTAATATATGGCTCCGTACCATTGAAATGAAGTCTTATCAAAATTACAGATTACCTGAAAATAACATTAAATCAGTACTTAAAAAGACAGTTTTAAAATACGAAAATAAAGAAGGAAAGATGAATAATATTAAATACTTATACCTCGCACTTTACATCAAATTTTTTAGCATGAAGTTTTTTTAATCATATTTCATTGAGTTTTATATCACTAAATGAAAATGCGGTAATAATTAAACTTCTGTAATATCTATGATAAAAATATATTAGAAAATTCCATGTACATTTAAAATTGTTTCTCTGAACATACATATTCACGCCCAGATTATCAATTAAACTTCAATTTATTTATAAAATATTGATGAAATTCATTTTTAAATTAAATTATTTTTAAAAAAACAAGTCTCAATGCAAATTCTATTAAAACTTAAAAATGTTGCATACCTCTTAGACGATTATCTCAAAAATCTATTAAACTTGTAGCTTCAGAAATTGAAAACACTGCTGATTTAGTAATATATGCACTGTTCGGGACCATCATAATATTTGAAAATTCGAACTAGTTCTTTTGCACTCGTATAAAAAACCGTTATAAATTCTAACCTATTATTCCACAAAACCTAATCCTAAGCACAAGGCACGACTATCGAGCTAGGATAAAACAAAACTTTAAATGCAATAAACAACTGATAAACACTAAGAAGTAAAACTTTATCAAACTGATAACTGATACTTTGATAGTAAACAAACATTTCTCGTGAAATATCCCATCCCGCCAAAAACGAAATAGACAATGGATTTCTACTATAGACTACTCTAGACACGACACTTATTGACACTGATAAAAGAAAACCAATAATAGTACTATAATAAACAGCTAACCCGAATGGAAAGTATAACCATAGAATATAATTTTTAATGCACCCGACGTTTTCTTACGCCACGTAACCAGACAAAACTTTATATACGACCGGGATCGCAGTTCACTTCGCGACATCCCTTATGCTGCACGTGCAGGTCTGAGTCAGGTGATATATGCATTATATGTATAATAAACGCTACCTAATTTTCATTGGTGCACATTAGAGTGGCGTCATGATGATCGACCACATTCATCGACTTTTCATTGTGCACATGCGTAAATCATGTTTGGCCCTACTACGCGATCTAATAATAATAATGTACCTCTAAAAAACAACAAGTATTGCAATTAAATTGCCTAAATATGTAAAAATTCGAAAAATTTAGAAACCCTGAAAAAATTATCATGATTTGTTATCATTTTGATTCGACCTAAGTAGGTTGTAAACGTTTCATAATCCAATAAAACAAGGTGAACATTTTAGTAACGACACTTTTGAAATTAGTTCGCGGTTTGCGTGGGAAGATTTGGAGGGAATTCTTTTCTTTTCGCGGGTAAAAATAGTAATTGGCTCAAATGTCTCATAATCAATCTCGTATAAAGTATTAATTATAATTGCAATGATATATTTTATGCAAGTTTTTAAATAGCATTAATAACAAAGTTTAACTATAAGCATATATTTTCTCAGATAATAGCTTATACCAGCTTATACGTCAACGAAACTTAGAAACTATATGAATTAACCTTAAACTGTTTCATTTGTTATAAGTGTGTTATCGTGGGCCTCTTGTTGAATTTCTTATTTCAAAATGAGTTAGGAAATATTAAATAAAGTTCGCGTCTTAATTTGCAGAGTTTATATTTATCTTTTATTGCAATAATGTAATTCTTGTATATTTTGTTAAGTGCGAGAGTGATAAAGTGCGGGACTGATAAAGTGCAAACTATATGTATTGAATCCTACTCAACTATCATACTAAATGAATTAAGAGGTATAAATAATAAAATTATTTTTGTTAGTATTTATTAATTCTTTAATTTATTTTGATTTTCATCAATACAAGCGAAAAACAATCTAAATACATTAAATGCTGAATATGATTGAATTAAGTTGAAATATGCTACATTCAAGTATAAAGCACCTTCTTAAAACTTCTTTGTGTATAATTTAATTTACTATTATACGATTTTTATATTATTATAATTTTATGACATTGCAAATACTTATCAGAATGTTTCTGTCTAATTAGGTACGTGTTTATTATTATACTTATTATTTTCGTTTTTTCTTTTGATGCAAAGAAGGCCTACAGAACTTAATGTTTAAAAATTCTCTATTCAGTTTAAAATAATTTCTAATTCAAGAAAAAATTTTGTATATTTTGTTTTTTATTGAAAATAAAACACATAGTTATTGCTTGCAGCTCATGCAATTTTTAGATGGAAAAGCGTCCTATATGAGAAAACCCCTAAACGACATATTTTGTGGTTGCACCTGTGCAAGCTGTTAGCATTTTTCGTCCATGTGTGCAAACACTAAAGTGATGAGCCTCTATACATATGATTATATGTATATGTATGCTACATTTATGTCATGCATAAATATATTGTGCATTATATACAATATTTTTGAATGTATTATGGCCATCAGAAGAAGAAACAATCATTTATTTGCCGAAGAGCCCCGAAAATGAAAAGGGGAACTAAAATTATTCACTCTATACATTGGTTCTTACTTGATGGATATATTTAAAAAATTGTTAATATTTGATGTTGTCAATATGTTGATCTCAAGTTTTATCATCATTGAATGTCTATTTTCTTTATGTGTTGTAAAATTTATTTTACATTTTATATATTCATAAACTGAATGTTGTGATGTAGACTTTCATTTCTGAGATTATTAATCAGTGAAATTTTATGAATTTTACTTTAAGACCATGGACAAACCTGGTCGCGCGACTAAATTCCAACTTTACCGGCATTTCAGTTTGTGTAACCCCATTTCTATAAAAATTAAGGCAGGTAACTGAATATTTGTAGAATTACATATACATTATTATAGGTCTGTCTAGTCATAAATGTTCATAACTGTGAAAGAAAATTTCTTTGAATTTTTTTTTTTTTATATAATTATAAACATTTAAGACCAGACAGACGCGTCTTAGTGCATTTCATTTAATCTTACAAAGGACCCCGCACAAAATACTAAGAAAGAAATATACAGTCGTTTGGGATAAAACCAACGGGAATGTATTTTTTGAGGTACCCTGAATAAAAGTTCTTATATACACTATGCTCCAATAGCCCTTATATTTTGAGATAAGGGTATTTGAAGGGTAAATAAACATATAGCAATGCAAAAGTAAATGATTTTCGTATACTCATACGAAGTTTTTTCTTGATTCACATGTAATGACTGTACTAAATTGTTGCAGCACTCAGAAAGGTGTTGCTTTTAGAACACACAAATCTTCACTTTTTGACGTTCAAATGTCATTTAAACAAAAATCCAAGGACTTTTGGGGTATAGTCCGTATAGTGCATATAAGAACTTTTATTCAGAGTACCACAAAGAAAATATTTCGAGTGGTTTTGACTCAAATAACTGCACACTGATTTTTACCCTTCAAATGACCTTATCTCAAAATCTAAGGGCTATTGGGGCATAGTGTATATAAGAACTTTAATTCAGGGTATTTCAAAGAATACATTCCCGTTGGTTTTATCCCAAACGACTGTATACTTTTTTCTTAGTATTTTGTGCGGGGTCCTTTTCAACTTATTATCTCATTTCTTATAGAAATGGGGTTACACAAATTGAAAATGCTGATAAGGTAGGAATATAGTCACGTGATCAGGTTGGTCCATGGCTTTAAGGGGGAATATACACCTGGAAGCGCAAAAAAAAGACGATTTTCGTGAATTTTCTTCAGGAAGCCTATACGAATAATTGAATTAATTTTTTTTTCTAAGTAAAAGTACTCACTTTCGAGAATATGTTTGATTTTTTTTTCATTTGATTTATAATATTAGCTAAGTATACGCGTCCTCTTTCAACTTCCGCAAAAAAGAAGTCCTTCGCGGTGACCACTCTCTTTTTATCTGTAATCATGAGAATGAAAAAAACCAAAAAATCGCTACTTTGAGTTCAAAAACCCGCCACTTTTTCAAATAAAGATATTTTCGAAAACCCATACGACAAAGACTAGATTATAGTCTCGATTTCAATAATCTTTTTGGTTTTTTTAATTCTGATGATTACAGATAAAATGAGAACAATGTGAAAAATGCTATTTTTTAAAGAGTTTGGTAAGTCAACACAATTTTTTATAATTTGTATATATTAACAGTGTTTACAAATTTTATTTGCATGGCAGAGTTTTAAAGGGAGATTTAAATTAATTGCATGTTGAATTTGACTTGCGTATATTTCTTAATATATTAATTACACATATGATAGCAATAGTTCAGGAATATATTAGTCGATTATACATTCCATTCGATTCATCAGAATGATGTAAATATATGTCGAATATTTACAAAAGTACAAAAGCTTATACAAAACATCGACTTCTATACAGCGGTTATATAACCTCTTCTAGACATTAATAGAATATCTTTTAAAATTCCTTAATTTAACGTTTCAGTTAATCACTGCAGAAAGTCTCAGTTTCCTAATTTACATTAACCCCGTACAAATGAATACAAAATCAGACTTTAACCAACATTCAATGCAGTATTAAACTATTAATACATAGGTCTTTTGATTCTTCGTTTCTATTAGATTCTGTATCAATTAACAATTATTTAATTCTAATTTGAAATTACCCCATTTTTCTAAAGTTTGCATTTATTTTGATCAGAAAATGTTTGCGGTCAGACAAGTTTTAATTTGTACGTCTTTCTTCAGTCTGATTATATTATTTTTTATTGCTTGTTACGCAATCAATTATAAATCAACAGTGTTCATATTTAAAACTATAACTCTATGGAACAGTATTTAATCATAAATAAATTGTTACATTTTTCCGTACTATCAATATAAAAAATACATAATGACTATATATACAAAACTTAAATTATCACGCTTACTTTTCGATCTGCTTGAAGTTTTGACTGACATTAAATCTCTTAACAGAGTCCTGACATATTTCTAAGTTTTTGCAAAACAATTCGAAAATTTAAAAATTTTCTATACCCAGGGCTAAATTCACAAACAATTAGGTTTCGTGATTTTCTAAACTTATTCATTGGTTCACTCATAATTATTCAGAAGACAATCTTTCTTTTTTGCTTTCTTACTCTTATAGTATAAACAGCGTATTTTACGATACATCTTTTAATATTCATCAGACGAATTCAGTCCAAAGTGTATGTAAATAATGTCAAACGACAAATACGTCTTTTGCTTAAAAATTATATCTCACTGGCTCGCATCTTCATCTTGTCTTTAGTTTAGTTTTATTCAATACAACATGAAAATATGGACCACTCTGTCCTTAAACAGCCTATGGATAGTTTTTCGAAATCTCATTAGGTATTTTACCTCAGCAGGAAATTGAGACGTGTTTGTCTTGGCACTTGAAGATCATTTCCCAGTCTTACATTCGTTAAGTTCAATTTAAGATTATTACACGAAATGGAATTTCCTTGCATTGAATTTTGATATCAGTGTTCAAAAATATAATTAGATAATAGAGAAATTATTTTCAAAATATTCGATAATGAAAATTCTTTCGTTTATAAATAAGAAAATTTTTACAAGTAGTTTCGACAAGTCTAATTATAAGTTGTAATACTATTTACATATTTAGTTTAATACTGAAGTTGAAAAACAATTGGACGATATAAAAACTTTACCAGACTTAACGTATTGTTATTATAATTAAACGTCTAATATAAGAAACTTTCTGATAAGTGTAGATGAAAATCGAACACTGAAAGAAGCGCAAGATGGAATTTGCTTGGATAGAAAAAGGTAGTTCAATGTCTTTCCCTGGAATCTTCTCTGTGAGCACTGTGTCTGCGAGTTTCTTGACCACTAGGGGTCACAGGTCTGCGTTTAGATCGTTTAAATTTCGCAATATCTTCACCAAAGACGTCCCCAGTACGCAAGGCCGAGATTAAATCGTCGAATTCTCCCTTATTGTCGCCTTGTCCATTAGTATTTGCTTCGTTCTTTTTGCTGAGAGATATACTGTTGAGGATTCCTTCTCGTGAATTCTTCCTCTCCATTGTGCGCTTCTTTAACTGAAAATTTAGAAGTTTCCATATTTATTAATATTTAAATCATTTTAGTAAAAATATTAAACGAAATCGATCATATGAATGTGTACAAAAGCCCTTAGTATATGATAATCAGGGATACACGCATGTAATTCGATTTGCCTAACATTAGGCGCTTTTGAATCCTAAAATTCTTTACTTCTATTAAATTAAATCTCTTTATTAAAATTATATTTTTAATGCTGCTAAAATTTACTTTTTAATTGATTAAATGTCAATCCAAAGTTAGTTCTGAAACCAATTTAAACATAAATTTAGTATTTTTACATTGAAATTCTACTCATAGAAAAACAATATGAAGAGTTCTATTCGATTCTTATTTACGATTAATGATGTTCAAGACGGGAAATTACTATTTTTTGAAGTAAGAAAATTTTTAAAGATGAGTCTCAAATTTTTTATTTGCCACTCTTAATAAAAGTTGTAAATGCTTTTTTAAAAATGATTTCTTTTTCTTATCGGCTACTTTCTTTTGAGTAAGGTGACTTTTAATATTTTTGATTGTATCGCTGAGCAGTTTGAACCCTGGAACCTAATTCAAAATAAGTTTTATCAATCAATGAAATTAAATGTAAATTTTAATTGTTGTAATTAATTTATACCTCTTGTTCTTGTTTCGCTCTGCGTTCATCTTCTTCTACTTTTCGTCTCATATTCTCTACATCATGTCTAGCCTCTGCCAAAGCTTGTAAAAAGTTTTCGAAAATTCCAAAAAACTCATCTGGCTGTATACCGGCAGAATCCTCACCAAAAAGTCTCACAGCTCTGTCAAACTAAAATCGAAATAGTTCATAATTTATTTTCAAAATTCATAATATTAAAGGCTCAATTAAATCAATTTTGTTTAAGTCTTAAAGTTTTAGGCTTTTAAGTTTTAAAAATGAATATAAATACAATTGTATAATAAAATTAAGTGCTTTCTTACTCTTGTTTTCATATCTTGGAATAAATCTTCAGCTTCTGCCAGTCTACAAGTAGCTTGAGCTTGAAAATCTCGCATAGCTGGCAAAAACATGTCACCCTGAAGTACCTGAGACTGACCACGATGGAATTCTGCAATAAAATCAACGGTTGATTATTAATAAATAAAAATCAACTTATTTAAACTATTAAAGCCTTTAGAATTTTTCTCAAGAAAGTGCCTGAGACTTTGTATTAAATATAATTTCTTACCAATCTCTCGTTGTACATCCTGCAGACCATTTTTTAAGTTAGCAACTTCTTTTTGAAGATCAGCCATGCTAACTCTAGCAGCTGTTCTTACATGAGGCATATCTTCGTCGATGTCCAAAACGTCCCTGAACCTGCTTTCTAAAACTTGTACTAGATAGTGAAGTAAAGTTGTGCCCTTGGAACAAGAAGATTTCGTATCAACTAATCTATTCAAAGAAGCTAATCTGAATCCACAAGCATTTCCTCGAGCGTTTCCACGATTTACGTAATTTCCTAAAGCCAAAACAAGTTCTAAAATTTTCCTCAGCCTTCGAGATCTTGCTACTTGTCGACTCGCTTCTAAAACTGATCGCATCCTCGGTGTCAATTCAGCTATACTAGCAGAAAACTTTTTCTTGTAATGCAATGATCTTAGCCTTTGCTCGTAATGGGGAACTCTGGAAGAATATCAAATAGATTCAAAATTTGTTCCTATATAAAGTAAATAATAATTTGCAATCTTCATTAAAAAAATTTATTGATAGTTCACTTTTGAATGTAGATCAATTGTTGTCATAAAATTGGCAATAACCATAGTTGTATCAACCAGAAGGCAATTTTATGAATGATCTACGTCTAACATTCTAAAAGAACAGAATAATAACGAAGCAAAGCAAATTAAATCTTATGCTTACTTTGATATTTGATATAAGAAGCAGTCAGCTCTGCTCTGCAGATCTTTCTGGTGCATGTCCAGAAGCGCAGCCTCTTCAGATGAAGGAATGTATTTCAACAGTTGCTCTACCATATCAATATGCAAAATATTTTGTTGATCCATTGACAAGATCGTCCTTGTAATTTCGTTGTCAGACATTTTCAACTTGGACAACAAAATGGTACAGTTCTGAGCTCTCCTGGAATCGATGACAGACATTGTTTTCTTATTCTTGCCTAAATTTCGCAAATCTTCAATGGATCCTTCAGTAGATACGCCATTTTTTTGATAAGCGCAAAAAATTTTGTCTATAGACTCTAGATCCATAATATTGTAAAGTTTCGAGTCATCTAGTTCTGACCAAATAGTTCCTTGCAATTTTTGCTCTGGAATTTTGGACCAGTTGAAGGACTTCAGAGGATTACTGGGTTGAGGAACATTCTTAACTGTTCCCATCTGTGAAATTGGAAATTTTATAGTCGTTAAATTCTGACACTTTGATTTCTTATTGACAAATTAAATTGAGTAAATGAGCTAAGTTACCTTCATAGGTGGTGGTGCGGCAGGCATCAAACAAGGCGGAGGTGGTGGGGCTAAAGGTGGTGGAGGAGGAGGTGGAGGAGTTGGTTTTGCTTCAATCTTTTCAATAATTTCGTCTTCAACTATTTTTATCGTAGCTTTGGCATCATCTGGAAGACTTCCCGAAGCGACTAATTGCTCCAGACGTTTCCTCTCAGATTTTTCATTGTTCACTTGACGAGAGAGAGCTTCCATACTATCCTGTAATTCTGAAATCCTCTGTTTTGTTTCAATATGCATAGATGTTTCCTTTTCGAGACGTTCCTTTATTCGTGCTAAACTTGCCTCCATGTCTTCCTACAAGAACATCAAAATGTAAAGAATTCGTAATACTACTAAATAATTCGTGATAATCTTTCAGAGAATTTACTTCATATATGACTACTTTTAAATAGAAAGAAACTAACTTTCTCTTGTGTCCTTAGATCTAACTCCTGCTCCTTCTTCGCGAGTCTTGAAGACATATCTGAATTTTCCCGTTCCAATTCTTCGGCTTTTTTTCGAGCTGCTACGAGTTCTTCTTCTTTCGCAAGAAGATGAACAATTTCTTTAACGTTAATCTCAATTGGGGCCACATCAGGATTTCTGGTGGTTCCTGCTTTATTTCCTTCAGATTGGAGAACAATTTGTTGCACTATCCGATCAAAAAGCAGCCAGTGCTGAGGGTACGAACCATAATCCACTGAAATTCACAATAGTTTCATTATTTTCTAGTCTTAATGTATCAAATTAGAATGATAATAAATTAATTATACTAACATGGAAGTAAAATACAGTGTTCCAATAAACTCAAGAGATGTGGATAAGCAGCAGTGTGACTCAATTTCCGCCTTAAAAGGTCAAACATGCCAGTAGCACTTTTCGTATCGACATGTTCTTTCTCAAACTTTCTTGCTAATTCCTTCTCATCTTCGTTCCTCACCATTTCAAAGAAGTCTAAATGCCTATCTAGAGTCTCGTTTTCGTACTTTCTTAATTTTTCGATTATCGGTTGAATCCCGAGCATCAGCAATTCATATCTCAGATGCAATCTGAATTCCAAAGTCACCTGTCCTGGTCCATAATTTAGAACAGCGTTAATGAAGGACATTATCGCAGTTTTCAAGGATAAATTGTCCTTATAAATCCCAAAGTTCTTATCCAGATCGTTGATGATACTTTGAAATCTTGTTCTTTCATAATGATATTGCTGAAAATGGAGCATGGCTTCTAGGACTTTCCGGTGACCACCTGGTACTAGACAAACTGCACCAAGAATTTCCAAAACTGCTATTTTTGTTTTTATATTCTCAGTCGCCAGCGACTGGGATATTGTATTGATAGCTGTTGGGTGAGCCAAAACGTGTGCTCGTCCATTCTGAAAAATTTTTATTCGATTAATGAATAGACTTTAGAAATTTGTTTGGGTATAAAGGAAAAAGTTTAAACAGTAGTTCTAACATTAAAGCTTTTTTATTATTAGATGTTTTTCATACTTACTGAGTTGTTCATTAGGGCCTTTAAACATCCTATTACGCTAGTATGAAGATTACTGTTTCCAGCTTCAGCATCCATTGTTCCCAAAACTTGCAACAGTGAATTCAATCCATCTAACTCTATAAACCTGAGGACAAAGCTGTGAGGTTGAGTCCTTAGGGCGGTTTTCAAAGCCTCCACTTGACGCATTTGATTTGAAATTTCGTCACCTTCTTCTGAAATTGGTGCCTGCAAGATAGTAATAATAGATTTTACTGATTTTAACAAAGTATTTACAAACCGTATTTGTATAAAAGCCTTATTTTGATTTAAACTATCGTTTCGCTAGAAACACTTTAGTTTACTTGATATCTATAAAATACATATTTAGGTTTGGCAACTTACACTTGCTATTGCTCTAACTCTTTCAATATAATCTTCGGGATCGCCACTGAGATCAGTGGTTCTCATCCCGCCATTTTCAAGGGTGCCGTTACTCTTTCTGGAGCAGTAGATCTGCCACTTCTTATTTGCCGGAAGTGCAAGTACGGCCTGTCTGTTCGCCTGGGTCAGGTCCAGTTCGTCAACGAGCTCCAGAAACATTTTGTTTAATTCCTCCTCGGCTGGCATTGGTAGAGTTGGTGTCATCGCTTGAAGCGTGAGTGTCCCCGTCTGCTCCACAACACAGTAGGTAATTTCGGGTGGTTCATCATCCTGAAAAAGAAATAAAAGTTTAAGCTAGAAATCATAATGGTTAAATGATAAATCAAAAAAAATAAAGACCAGTGGAGGAGCAACTTATTTTTAAATGATGCCATGCTTCAATTTTACAAGCGTGAGGACTTTCACTTCTAATTAAAAAGACCGCAGGGTTGAATACCAATTACTACTTGTCTTTGTTAAAGATATACGATCATTACACATCACTTTATGAATCAAGGGACCCTTCAACTTGATGACCTACTTTTTTGTTAGCCTTTGGTTCCGAGCTATAAAATTAAGAATTTCATAAAACTTGTCGAACGAACGATGATCCTCTTGACACACGACCAGTTTCCTTATTGCTCTTAACATAAAATATCAAAAATATTGTCTCAGAGCCCAACCCAGTATTATAGTTGTATTTCAAGTTTGCCTGCCTATTTTTTACATAAATTCACAGAATTAATCTGAATCTAAATTAAGACAGTTGAAGTCTAGAGAAAATTCCATCTCTTTTGTCTCGAACTATTCTACACGAAAGAAAATAAAAGTTCACCTGTTATACCCAGTGAAGACAATTTCTTGCCTCAAGCAGATTACTTCCCTATGATCATTATGGAATCAGCTCAATGGTACAACCGATTGAAGACTCACAACAATGATTCAATGACTACTGCAGATTGCCTCTAACTTTATGGGACATTGAAATGTGAGTCGTTTTGAATTTTAGTTTTCCAGTAATCGGTCATATATCCTAAAAAACCTTGAACTTGAAGTGTTATAGAACTTTAAAAACTTGAAAGTGCCCCGAGGCGTTATTTAACATTTTTTTCCACTTTATATTCTCTTTCTCATATATTTAAACTATTCGCATTTGCATACAGGCTTTAAATTGTATGCACAAGCAATTCCACTTGAAGTATATGTAAGGTATGTGCTTGCTGTGCACGCGTTTAGGTGCTGTACATAGGAATTCGAACAAGTAACAGAAAAAAGTAATCGCGAGTATGCCTCTATAATGATTGACCCCGCGAGTTCTCCAATTACAAAGGATGATGTTTACGGGTAATAAATCGACGATCGTACGCGAATAGGTGATTTCCCAGTCACGTGTGAAAGTACCTTAGGAATTCAGCGCCTCAAGCCGGTCCCCTGACCTTTGCCGACGCGTCGGTTTTGTAAGCTCGCTGCACGCCGCGTCGCGTCGCTACGAACTATGATGCCTAATACCAACACAGATCAAGATACCGTGCCATGTCGCCTTCCTTAGTTGTTGACTGAGGCCGAGACCTTCCTCCCAGTGGGAGGAATCGGCACACTGACCAAGTGACGGACATCGCTCCCATTGTCTTGAGGTGAAATTCTCGCATGTAGTTTGAGGAAGACTGGCACGAAAAGTCTCAGCTGAATTTCCGGGAGATATTGTGACTTTGATGTGAAAGAAGAGGTCAGATTCTTTAATCAGCCTGTTGAGGAATTCATTTCCACATCAAATGCTAAACTGTTTCTTATAATATATAATTTCGAAGCAATTTTTATTTTAAAAATTATGAATGCTCTGGAAATTTGTTCCCTCTTTCGGCAAAAAAAAAGTATTAATTTTAATTTTGAGTTCACTGAAAAAAATAGTTGGTTGAGCCTACTACTTTGATTTGTAAAATAAGTCACTGCAACTTCATTAATTAGCACAACTACTTTTGTAGTTGATTTCATTAACCGAATTTTTGTGAAAATCTAAATAGTTAGGTCGGCCAACCATTTCTTATAGTTTTTAATTTTAGAGAATTAGAAGCGAAACAGTCCTAATTTTTCCAGTTGAAAATTTTCAATTTCATCAGTTTTATAATCCTTTAATTTTGAGGTTCTTGGACATTCTGATGTTAGACTGAAAAAAAACTGGAAATAATAATTAGATTATAGAAAAAGTAATTTTAAAATGTAAACAAATTGAATAATTAACTAAAGGGTTTCCCAATAAGGGTGATATGTTTTGAAATTGAAAAAAAACACTGAATATTCATTCGGAATTGATCGAAATCTTTTTTATTATATTGGATATTCTATGCCATTTATGATTTAAACAATATATCGGCCAAATGTCCCCCGAGACTTGAGCCAAAAATGCGCCTCATCAAAAAAGATGATTTTTTGATGAAAATTGGGATCATTTTCAATTGATTCCAGAGCCCAATCCGCGAACTCCCGACGCAAACGATGGTCATTAGGCTTCAGTTCTTGGGCCAGAATCATCTTATAGGGATGCAGGCCAAGATCCAATCGCAAAATACGCCAGGTAGTCATCCTGGACAGGCCCAATTCCTGAGATCGGCGTGGCACGGACAATTCACGGTTTTCCTCGATACTGGCCTGTACGGCGGCTATATTCTGTGTAGAACGTGCGGCACGCATACGATTTTTAGGCTTAGTATCCAATGGAGTAAATTCACTCTCCAACTTATCGATTATTCGACGAATTGAGAGCGCGGATGGAGCAGAATGACGACCATATTTTGCACGATATGCTCTTTGAACGCCGACAAAATTTCTCGAATTTTGATAAAATAATTGGACAATTTCCAAACGTTGTGGAAGCGTGAAACTACTCATGATTAAATGGCAAACCTTACTGATGACAACTGACAGCAGAAGTCAAAAATTTCAGTTCAAATGAGCCCGATAGGAACATTCAAAATCATATCACCCCTATTGGGAAACCCTTTAGTTATCCTACTCGCCAAATGCTTAATCTAACAAGTTTTCTTTTCCGTGCATACTTTTGCATGTATATATTTCAAATTGAAGAAGACTCAAAAATGGAAACTAAAACCAGAATGTGAATATCATACATTTTTTAACGCTGAAATCGAAACTGACCTCATAAGTTCCTAACATATATAATATTGTACAAATTTTCGTCTCAGAAGTACTTTTTTTTTGTTATTGTATTAGGTATCCAGTGAGACACTACCTTAACAATGTGAGACCCTTGTCTAAAATAATTTCAGCCATAAAATTTTCAATGACGAATCACAAATTACGATAACGAAAATGAGAACATTACCAAGAACTTAAAGAATCTGAAATCTTTCTGTGGAAAAAAAGACGCTTTCGACTGTCTTTCGATTGTCTCGCAAAACCTGGGCTCGAATCCCAGCGCAGTCGAAAGCGTCTTTTTTTCCACAGAAAGATTTCAGATTCTTCAAATTTTAAATTTAATTTGCATTTATTTGCGATATAAGAGTTTGAACTTGTCTACGAGGACACCTGTCGGCAACGTATCCTATCTGATATGCGACTAGTGATTCTCCGATAATGTAGGCAGTGACAGAAATTTCAAACTCAACTAATTAATTGGCAAGAATATAACCACCAGCGGATAAATTCTTTTAGTTTTTAAGAGAGTTTTGTTATTTTGGCTTGTTGAACGTGTTAACCAATCAAAATGAATTAAGGTCATGGGTTAACCAGATCACGTGACCAAAGTCTTGTAAAAGTTCGTGTAAGATAACTCTTTTATTTTGCAAAGTATTTTCCTGAAAATTCGGGAAATAGTTCAGAACACGATAAAGAAATATAATTTAGTCACGTGACCCGATTGATCCATGGTCTTAATACTGCAATATGAAGTGATCTTTAAATGCTTTGATCATATTCTCATTATGTAGTCCATCTGAAGAATTAAAAAGGAAATCTCGACTTATCCTCAAAGTGTCTCGAGAGTCAGCTGGAACTCAGTAGAGGTAGATATCTGGTATAGATTGCTCAGGATAGTCGCTGAAGCCGTAGTACCCACTAGGCCAAGATTCGCGACTTTGTACTATTGTAAGTACAGTTTAGTTAGACCGAGGTGATTTGGGAGGTATGCAGGTCGAAGCTGTAAGTCTCGAGAGTCAGCAGGAACTCAGTAGAGGTAGATATCTGGTATAGATTGCTCAGGGTAGTCGCTAAAGCCGTAGTACCCACTTATCCCAGTTTCGCGACTTTGGACTATTACGAGTACTGTTTGGTTGGACGGAGGTGCTTGAGAAGGTATTCAAGTCAAAGCGGTAAGACTTGAGTGTCAACTGGAACTCAGTAGAGGTAGATATCTGGTATAGATTGCTCAGGGTAGTCGCTGAAGCCGTAGTACCCACTTGTCCCAGTTTCACGACTTTGTACTATTGTAAGTACAGTTTGGTTAGACCGAGGTGCTTGAGAAGGTATTCACGTCAAAGCGGCAAGTCTCAAGAGTCAGCTGGAACTCAGTAGAGGTAGATATCTGGTATAGATTGCTCAGGATAGTCGCTGAAGCCGTAGTACCCACTAGGCCCAGATTCGCGACTTTGTACTATTGTAAATACAGTTTAGTTAGACAGAGGTGATTTGGGAGGTACGCAGGTCAAAGTTGTAAGTCTTGAGAGTCAGCTGGAACTCAGTAGAGGCAAATATGTGGTATAGATTGCTCAGGGTAGTCGCTGAAGCCGTAGTACCCACGTGTCCTAGTTTCACGACTTTGTACTATTGTAAGTACAGTTTGGTTAGACCGAGATCACTGGGAAGGTACTCAGGTCAAAGCTGTAACTCTAGAGAGTCAGCTGGAACTTAGCAGAGGTAGATATCTGGTATAGATTGCTCAGGATAGTCGCTGAAGCCGTAGTACCCACTAGGCCCAGATTCGCGACTTTGTACTATTGTAAATACAGTTTAGTTAGACAGAGGTGATTTGGGAGGTACGCAAGTCGAAGCTGTAAGTCTCGAGAGTCAGCTGGAACTCAGTAGAGGTAGATATCTGGTATAGATTGCTCAGGGTAGTCGCTGAAGCCGTAGTACCCACGTGTCCTAGTTTCACGACTTTGTACTATTGTAAGTACAGTTTGGTTAGACCGAAGTCACTGGGAAGGTACTCATGTCAAAGCTGTAAGTCTTGAGAGTCAGTTGGAACTCAGTAGAGGTAGATATCTGGTATAGATTGCTCAGGGTAGTCGCTGAAGCCGTAGTACCCACTAGGCCCAGATTCGCGACTTTGTACTATTGTAAGTACAGTTTGGTTAGACCGAGGTGCTTGGGAAGGTACTCATGTCAAAGCTGTAAGTCTCGAGAGTCAGCTGGAACTTAGAAGAATTGGATATCTGGTATAGATTGCTCAGGATAGTCGCTGAAGCCGTAGTACCCACTAGACCCAGATTCGCGACTTTGTACTATTGTAAATACAGTTTAGTTAGACAGAGGTGATTTGGGAGGTACGCAGGTCGAAGCTGTAAGTCTCGAGAGTCAGCTGGAACTCAGTAGAGGTAGATATCTGGTATAGATTGCTCAGGGTAGTCGCTGAAGCCGTAGTACCCACGTGTCCTAGTTTCACGACTTTGTACTATTGTAAGTACAGTTTGGTTAGACCGAGGTCACTGGGAAGGTACTCAGGTCAAAGCTGTAAGTCTTGAGAGTCAGTTGGAACTCAGTAGAGGTAGATATCTGGTATAGATTGCTCAGGGTAGTCGCTGAAGCCGTAGTACCCACTAGGCCCAGATTCGCGACTTTGTACTATTGTAAGTACAGTTTGGTTAGACCGAGGTGCTTGGGAAGGTACTCAGGTCAATGCTGTAAGTCTCGAGAGTCAGCTGGAACTTAGAAGAAGTGGATATCTGGAGATTGCTCAGGATAGTCGCTGAAACCGTAGTACCCACTAGGCCCAGATTCGCGACTTTGTACTATTGTAAATACAGTTTAGTTAGACAGAGGTGATTTGGGATGTACTCAGGTTGAAGCTGTAAGTCTCGAGAGTAAGCTGGAACTCAGTAGAGGTAGATATCTGGTATAGATAGCTCAGGACAGTCGCTGAAGCCGTAGTACCCACTAGGCCCAGATTCGCGACTTTGTACTATTGTAAGTACAGTTTACTTAGACAGAGGTGATTTGGGATGTACTCAGGTTGAAGCTGTAAGTCTCGAGAGTAAGCTGGAACTCAGTAGATGTAGATATCTGGTATAGATTGCTCAGGGTAGTCGCTGAAGCCGTAGTACCCACGTGTCCTAGTTTCACGACTTTGTACTATTGTAAGTACAGTTTGGTTAGACCGAGGTGCTTGAGAAGGTATTCACGCCACAGCGGTAAGTCTCAAGAGTCAGCTGGATCTAAGTAGGGGTACATATCTAGTATATATTGCTCAGGGTGGTCTCTGAAGCCGTAGTACCCACTAGGCCCAGATTCGCGACTTTGTACTATTGTAAGTACAGTTTGGTTAGACCGAGGTGCTTGAGAAGGTATTCACGTCAAAGCGGCAAGTCTCAAGAGTCAGCTGGAACTCAGTAGAGGTAGATATCTGGTATAGATTGCTCAGGATAGTCGCTGAAGCCGTAGTACCCACTAGGCCCAGATTCGCGACTTTGTACTATTGTAAATACAGTTTAGTTAGACAGAGGTGATTTGGGAGGTATTCACGCCACAGTGGTAAGTCTCAAGAGTCAGCTGGAACTAAGTAGGGGTACATATCTAGTATATATTGCTCAGGGTGGTCTCTGAAGCCGTAGTACCCACTAGGCCCAGATTCGCGACTTTGTACTATTGTAAATACAGTTTACTTAGACAGAGGTGATTTGGGATGTACTCAGGTTGAAGCTGTAAGTCTCGAGAGTAAGCTGGAACTCAGTAGATGTAGATATCTGGTATAGATTGCTCAGGATAGTCGCTGAAGCCGTAGTACCCACTAGGCCCAGATTCGCGACTTTGTACTATTGTAAATACAGTTTAGTTAGACAGAGGTGATTTGGAAATGTACTCAGGTTGAAGCTGTAAGTCTCGAGAGTAAGCTGGAACTCAGTAGAGGTAGATATCTGGTATAGATTGCTCAGGGTAGTCGCTGAAGCCGTAGTACCCACGTGTCCTAGTTTCACGACTTTGTACTATTGTAAGTACAGTTTGGTTAGACCGAGGTCACTGGGAAGGTATTCACGTCAAAGCGGCAAGTCTCAAGAGTCAGCTGGAACTCAGTAGAGGTAGATATCTAGTATATATTGCTCAGGGTGGTCTCTGAAGCCGTAGTACCCACTAGGCCCAGATTCGCGACTTTGTACTCATTGTAAGTACAGTTTGGTTAGACCGAGGTGCTTGAGAAGGTATTCACGTCAAAGCGGCAAGTCTCAAGAGTCAGCTGGAACTCAGTAGAGGTAGATATCTGGTATAGATTGCTCAGGATAGTCGCTGAAGCCGTAGTACCCACTAGGCCCAGATTCGCGACTTTGTACTATTGTAAATACAGTTTAGTTAGACAGAGGTGATTTGGGAGGTATTCACGCCACAGTGGTAAGTCTCAAGAGTCAGCTGGAACTAAGTAGGGGTACATATCTAGTATATATTGCTCAGGGTGGTCTCTGAAGCCGTAGTACCCACTAGGCCCAGATTCGCGACTTTGTACTATTGTAAATACAGTTTAGTTAGACAGAGGTACTATTATAAGTACAGTTTGGTTAGACCCAGGTGCTTGGGAAGGTACTCAGGTCAAAGCTGTAAGTCTCGAGAGTCAGCTGGAACTTAGTAGAAGTGGATATCTGGTATAGATTGCTGAGGGTGGTCTCTGAAGTCGTAGTACCCACTTATCCCAGTTTCGCGACTTCAGACTATTATAAGTACAGTTTGGTTTGACCGAAATGCTTGGGGAGGTATTCACGCCACAGCGGTAAGTCTCAAGAGTCAGCTGGAACTAAGTAGGGGTACATATCTAGTATATATTGCTCAGGGTGGTCTCTGAAGCCGTAGTACCCACTAGGCCCAGATTCGCGACTTTGTACTATTGTAAATACAGTTTAGTTAGACAGAGGTGATTTGGGAGGTACGCAAGTCGAAGCTGTAAGTCTCGAGAGTCAGCTGGAACTTAGAAGAAGTGGATATCTGGTATAGATTGCTCAGGATGGTCTCAGAAGGCGTAGTACCCACTAGGCCCAGATTCGCGACTTTGTACTATTGTAAGTACAGTTTGGTTAGACCGAGGTGCTTGAGAAGGTATTCAAGTCGAAGCGGTAAGTCTTGAGTGTCAGCTGCGACTCAGTAGAGGTAGATATCTGGTATAGATAGCTCAAGATGGTCTCTGAAGCCGTACTACCCACTTATCCCAGTTTCGCGACTTTGGACTATTATAAGTACTGTTTGGTTGGACCGAGGTGCTTGAGAAGGTATTCAAGTCGAAGCGGTAAGTCTTGAGTGTCAGCTGCGACTCAGTAGAGGTAGATATCTGGTATAGATAGCTCAAGATGGTCTCTGAAGCCGTACTACCCACTTATCCCAGTTTCGCGACTTTGGACTATTATAAGTACTGTTTGGTTGGACCGAGGTGCTTGAGAAGGTATTCAAGTCGAAGCGGTAAGTCTTGAGTGTCAGCTGCGACTCAGTAGAGGTAGATATCTGGTATAGATTGCTCAGGGTAGTCGCTGAAGCCGTAGTACCCACGTGTCCTAGTTTCACGACTTTGTACTATTGTAAGTACAGTTTGGTTAGACCGAGGTCACTGGGAAGGTACTCAGGTCAATGCTGTAAGTCTCGAGAGTCAGCTGGAACTTAGAAGAAGTGGATATCTGGAGATTGCTCAGGATAGTCGCTGAAACCGTAGTACCCACTAGGCCCAGATTCGCGACTTTGTACTATTGTAAATACAGTTTAGTTAGACAGAGGTGATTTGGGAGGTATTCACGCCACAGCGGTAAGTCTCAAGAGTCAGCTGGAACTAAGTAGGGGTACATATCTAGTATATATTGCTCAGGGTGGTCTCTGAAGCCGTAGTACCCACTAGGCCCAGATTCGCGACTTTGTACTATTGTAAGTACAGTTTGTTTAGACCGAGGAACTTAGTAGAGGTAGATATGTGGTATAGATTGCTCAGGATAGTCTCTGAAGCCGTAGTACCCACTTATCCCAGTTTCACGACTTTGTACTATTATAAGTACTGTTTGGTTGGACCGAGGTGCTTGAGAAGGTATTCACGTCAAAGCTGTAAGTCTTGAGTGTCAGCTGCGACTCAGTAGAGGTAGATATCTGGTATATATTGGTCAGGATAGTCGCTGAAGCCGTAGTACCCACTTGTACCTGTTCCACGACTGGACAATTGTTCGGATTGATTTTGAACTATTTTTCATCAAACATGCTGTAAAACGTTTCTCCAATTATTTTTTAAACAGATTTTGGTATGACTTGGAATCTGGAACTAATTCGCCAATTTAAATATTTAGTGTTATCATTTTAAGCTATCAATATCTAAAAAAGTACCTATAAAAATAAGAAGGTCAATTACTTATTCGACACTTAAGTAGACTCTCTTTACACCGAATAAATAGACTTGAAATTATTTTTTAAACTTGAAACGTTTAAAAATATTCAATTGAGTTCTCCAAATAACTTGTGCTTCGTCTATGTTATTATGTTCAGACTGTTATTATCATTATATCTTTTCTCAAAATCTATAAACATAAAGCAATCTTTTTCGTATTTCGTCAAAGGTTCAAGAACCCTGAGTAAAACAAATATCAAGCGGTATGTTGCGAAATGTTCCTAACATTGTCGGAAAGTTCTGGCGATGCGGGCCATGCTTTGAATACTTGAATCCCTTTTTGTATCCGATCCGGATGTTTATATCCCGAACCATTTGAGGGTAGAATTTTTAGCTCGAATAAAGGATAAAATTATAAGTTTGATGCAGCACTATGTAAAAAATCAATCGGAAGCAACGAGTTAATTACTAGCTACTTCAGTATATATTTTACATAGGCGCTTGTCTTTCGTAATTATATAAACTTCAACTAAGCACTGCAAGATAATTTTCTTAAATGATATCTAGATCGGTCTTGATGCAATCACAACCTGTGCGAAAACATTGTTGAATTTTAACAATTTGCAATTATTGTCGCCGATTAATAAATTTTTTCATGTACTTTGAAACAAAATAAATGCATACAATTATCACGACTTCTCATATCTGAAATCGCATAAGTATCGGATTATTAAAAGATATGTATTGTAAAGAATGAGGAAATGCAATACAGTGTTATGTTGAAAATTCTTAGTTTCAATACCTTAATACAATTATTAAAATCATATTTTATATGAATATTCTTGATCTAATTTTTACCTTGAGGCAGCCACAAAAAGACTTTTTAACTCGAGAAGGCATTGTTTGACAGTGGCCGACGAATTCCTTTAGAGGTTGTGGACTCTTGACAGGGCAGCTTGGAATAGTTGGAATCCTCTGAAACAAAAGAAAGGTATATTTTTATGATTTTTTTTCAATTCATATGTTGTACTCAAATTGTGGTATTAGTTAAACTCTAAATTTTTTTACAACACGTTTTTCAAAACTTTAATAATAAGAAACAGGCACTGTTTTCTTGTGGAAATGTCGACAGAGATAAAACTATGTATAAAAGCTCTTTTTGTAGCGACAATTCGTTTAATTATCATAATTTACAACTAGTCTCTACTTTGTGTACGCTTTTCCATTACACTTACGATTTTCTATATGGTAACTGGTACGAGGACATCACAGCATTCGTTTACTTTTCTATACTCAAAAAAAGTCTTTACATTCTCATCATTTGAAAAGGTATAAGTTTTTTTTCCAGTAGAAGTAGCACATTTTGTAGCAACTTAAAAAATAGCCTCGCTTTGTAATTTTTTGTTCACTTTACCGCGTGAAAATTTACATTAAGTATTTTGTCGTTATTTAAGTAGAGTAATTTCCATTTGTATTGTCTCATTACAGAAAAACATTAGCCTCACTAAATTCCAGAATGTGCCGATTGCTTTAGTTTTTACTTCAATCCAATCGGTCAAAAAACGTGTTATGCAACAGGTCGAAACAAGGTTTACAATACATTATAAGGAACTGTTTCAATTTTTTATATGTGTCGGTAAAAATAATAGAGTCTTAATAAAACATTCAACTACACCCAGAAAAAATTTTTATTTAATTTCAAGAAATTGTTTTTTTAACTTCATTTCTTCAATTCGAAGTAAAAATACCTTTAGAACAAATATAAATTTATTTGATTTTAAGAAATCACCTTTTTAGCCTTTTTAAATGAAAGACATAATTTTATTAACATTATTTATTTGATTTAAAATAATATTTATTGTATTCAAATACAATACCGACAAAAACTTGAGAAATAATTTATTTAATTTTATTACCTTGAGGAAAGACAAGTTTTTCTTTAAATTAATGAAAATATTTCTGTTAATTACATTACACATGTACTTATCCGACTGCGCAAACATTTATTTCTTAAATTCAAAGAAAAAAAACAATTAAGAAATCTCTTTAAATCGAAGAAACTTTTCTTTGACCGTATAGTTATGCACAAATTTGTTTGATTCAAAGAAACTTTTTTCTGGGTGTACACTATAAATTTCAATACACTCTTGAAAGTAAAATAACGATATCCATATACCTTTTTTTCACTTTCAGTAAAAGCTAGTTAAGACACGCATCTTTTGCAATTAAAAAATAAATATCTCTCCGTTCCAAGCCGTTAATTCACTATATTCCTCAGTTGTCGTAGAGTTGCAATAGTTTCCTACTACACTTTACGAAATAATTGAACAGAATGAGGCAGGATGTGTGGTTTGAAAAAGTAAAGTAAACAAATTTTTTTAATATTATATATGGGGCAAAATTTACCAAGTGTACCCGCATAAAAATGTATTGCCTTTAATCTTTTTGAAACTCCACTGAATTGTAGTCCTGGTGGAACTCTTTTAATCCCCCAAAAGGAGACATTTTTAGTACGACTGGTTGTCAACATACAGGGGCTCAAATTTTCTAATTTTTCAGTTTTGGAGTCACATGTTCTTCATTTGTTTTGAATCAAACCAAAAAGCATCCCGAATTCATTGAATTTGATACTCATATTGAGCTTTAGAAAATGTTTATAATAATAAATGATAAACAATTTTAAACAATTGAATTTTTTTAAATATATGTAAAAATGTAAAAACATGTTTAAAAAATGTACAATACAATAACTATAGTTATATTATAATAATATTAATGGACACAATACACAATAAGATCTACGAAGTGCTTGCTTACACTGTATAGCTTTTTATTTAAGGTAGTAGTCTGGTAACTTGGGTTAAAAAAATCGAAAATTTTTTTTTTTGCTTAATTTGAAAGTACAATGTCTTGAGAATATACTGTGAAAATTTCAGACAGAAATTCGAAATATTTCGGGAGTTATAACGAGTTTCCTAGAGCGCCTCGGAGTCCAACCTTTAAGGAAAGATGTTTAGGAAGAAACACACAGAATAATAACGAGGCTTTTAATCATTGTGTTTGGAGTTTTGCACCAAAACATATTTTTGTAGGCCAAAAAACGTTAGAAATTGCTGCATTCACTGCAGCATGTATATTTAACGAAGGATTTTTCCCAGTACTAAAAATATTGGAAGTCATGGACGTTACGCTTGGCCCGTGCGCTGTCGCGTTTGCAAAATCCTACAATAAATCTCGGATTGCAAAAGCGGAAAATGCCACAGCAATGTCATCGAAAGAAGCCCGAAAGAGTCGAAGAGCGGACAAAGTTGCGGAGAATGATGCCTATGAAGAGGATGAAGGCATATTATACGCTCCAGGCATAGACGATTGACGTAAGTATAAGTTTACTTATGAAAATTTGTTGTTGAACTTTAAACGCGTTTTTCTCAAAACATTGTTTTTCTGGTCGGCCCGGGTCCTAACTTTTTTTCTACTGAACCGATTGCTTTCAAATTTTAACAGGCTGTTCTACACACTTATAGTTCTCGTCGGTACTAACGAGAATTTTTTTCACCCCTAACTTTTTATTTTACAACCCTTTCTTTGCTAAAATAAAAGGACTTTTTTTCAAAGTCCGCCATTTTGTTATTTACCCTTGAAATTTAACTTCAGTAGTTCCGACCAGAATGACATGTCTATAGATTAAGAATAATCAAGAATATTTGATTTCAGATAACATCAAGAGCCAAAATCACCCGGGCCACCCACGTGCATTTTTTTTGAGGTTCCAACTTCGAGTGACAATAATAATAGTAATAAACTATTAAATTTTTTCAAATACATTTTTTTTATATTTTCAATATGTAAATAAAAACACTCTAAATATTCAAGATAATTCATTTTTATTTTCCTATAAAAAACCACCCTCCAAAGAAGTCATGAAAATAGGCATAAGTTACTAGACTACTACCTTAAAAAATTTTGAAAAGAATTCAAGGTTTCACATTTTGGAAAAACTCAAAAATATGTTTAAAACGGGATAATGAGCATGAAATATTTTTTCATTACAAAATCATTATATTTATCGGAAATCTCATAAAAAACGTCTAAAAAACACTCATATAAAAATTAATTGATCTTTTTTATCAGAAGTTATAATTGAATGAATAGCGGCGCGCGTGTTAAAACGTCGAAATTTAGAGCCCCTGTGTGTTGACAAGCAGTCGTACTGCAGCTATCTCCTTTGGGTGATTAAAAGAGGTCCACTAGGACTAAAATTCAGTGGAGTTTCAAAAAGATTAAAGGCAATAAATTTGTATGCGGGTGCACTAGGCAAATTTTGCCCCATATATAGTTTATGTCGAGTTCACTATACTTTAAAGTCCATATTTAATGCGGAAGAAAGCGATCACCATGCGACACTTATTGTTGCTGCATCCACGGAAATGAAGGAAGTGTCTTCTTAAGAAATTGCTGTCACGTTTTCGTTATAATTACACTCGGCAATTATCGAATTTCACTTTTGCACTCGAGCCCGTTTGAGTGCTGCCTTCCAGAACGATGTTCGTCACCCACATTGAACTTGTGAACACTGGTGACAAGGTCTTCCGTTAGCTTCTGTTATCGTATGTGCGATGTGAACCACTCTTATCTTAACAAAATTTACGGTAATTAGACTTGACAATTTATCGCTCTCCCATATGCATATCATGGTAACCTACTTGTTGCTCAGGTGAAACAGTCCATTCATTATCTCTTTGGTTACGAAATTTTATTTTTTTCAGTTACAGTTTAATTGCTAACTATCACAAACTAAACCCATTCAAATTAGATTCTACACTTCAAGTCGGAGAAAATTTTCTCGTAGGGAAACAAGTTTTTTTATTAAGAAATACCTGCATGTCTTATGTTTCTATGAGTTGATTGAGAATCAATAATTGACTGCCGAGGTCTGAGTTTTTTGAAGATAGCTAATATTATTTCGTGACGTTTTGCGGCAAATGTTCATTGTTTATATTGAGCCAGAGGAATAGATTTGTGATAATTAATTTGGCATGTGGTGATTTCTTTTCCTGATCTAATTTTTATATTTTTATCACTTGAAAATATATTCATCTATAGAATAAACACTTTTATTTGAGTTTTAATAGAGATGTGTATTTATTTCATTAATTTTTAATTATTTTAATACATTGGTACCAAACATGAATGGAATTTAAAATGCATGCATATTAATTTTTTATAATTAATAGAAATATTAATTTTAATTTACTTCTTGTATATTTAAGTGTATTAGAATAAATAAAATTTTTGACGCTGTAGATAATCCTAGTAAGTGTACACTATGAAAAATTTCTGTTGTAATTTCACAATACTGTAATGTAAGTTTATTACCAAAACGTCATGTAATTTTACAACACATGATGTATTGTAATTCAATAACTGATGGTGGCGCTGCTTCACAATAAATTAACAAAATTTGTATTGTAACTCCAGAAAATTACTTTGCAAGTACTGTTATTTTACTTTACAATACTTCGATTGTAATTCTAAATTATATGTTGGTAATAAAATTTAATTAAGGTATTGGAAACTCACAAAATTTTTTAACAGTATAGATTTTGTGATATGTACCAATCAATAGAGATCCAGCTTCGAGGTTGAACGACAAACTATCAATTTTCGGCTAAAGACGTAAAATGATTTGACGGAAATATCCTTTTCTGACGTAAAACCTACTTTTATGAGTATAAATAGATAAAAGAAGAATAAATTAAGAAATTTATTTAAGCAGAATATACAAAGAGCGAATCACGAATTAGATCAATGGGTGAGATTATAAGTTAGAGATAAGAGTGTACGTACGAATATTCACTATAAATTCAAATGTCAGCTTGTGTTCTATAAGAAAGAACTAGTATACAGAAAGAACATGAATTGTCTTATGTATTTTTTGATAGAATCATTTATTATATGTAATGTAGATGTATATAATTTTTTAATTAAAAATTTGAACGCAGAACGGATTAGAGACTATGAATATGTACATGTCCAATGAAAGATCATTAATGTAAATTAATTTTGATATTTTCGGATGCATGTATCTTCTATATCTATAGAAAGTATCTTGTATCTCGTTGCTAAAATTGAATACAATTTTTAATGAAACTCATCTAGACAAAAACTTTCATATCAGAGCGATAATAAAATTGAATGAATAGTTCCACTAAAGCAGAACATTACTCTACCTGTACCGTTAACTTTTTTTCTTATATATTATGGGACTTTTCTGCTTCCAACAGTCGTAAAATTCATCATGCCTCCAGGCAAAGTTGGTATCAAAAGAATTATGAGAGTACGTGCCTCTGGTGAATTTGGATCATGGTCCAGTATTTAATTTAATTCTTTGGGACACTTCGTTTTCACACGGAATTTCACTTGGAAATAGTAAAGGGCGGATACAGTGAGCATTCAAAGTTTTCAAGTAGCGAGCAGCCCTGAATGTTAAGCGTTCTTCCTGACTATTGAAACGTGTTAAAATTATTAAGGTACAAGCATGGAATCGAAAAAAGGCTTGGCACACAAAACAACCTATGTAATCTTTAAATCTTCACTGTTTCGTATTTTAATTTTATTGCAAAACATCAAAAAATTACAAAACGAGAACTTCACGAAGGTATTTTTCTCAGAACATAAATAATTTTGGGAATCACTTAATTTACTTTCAAAATATCAAAAAAGATAGGCTATAAATCAATGCAATTAAATATTTTTTTTATTTTTTCATTTAAATTTGAGAACGAACTCAATAGGTTGATTACATTTTACTTTATTTTCAAATATTTAACCTATACTTCTCTTGAAAAATGAAATAAAAGGCAAATGGAAATTTATAAAATCTATCTCTATTATTGCAGAAAATATTTAAGGTAGTATCATGCTAAAAATCAGGTCTTTGTAAAAGAAAGTTTTTCTATGCTTTTAAGACTTTAAACGATATTGTCAGTCGTATCTTATGGAAAAAAAAACGTTATGTTTTATTTTAAAAATTTTATACTTACGAAAAGTAATACTTTTAATAATATTTCTTGTAATAGAATTTTTCTTTACTATCACTTCTTACCAATTTTTTAAAAATGATTGGATTTTCATTTTTTTATTGCTTCTCTTTTTGGGGAGAATATTCTCTACAACTTTACTGTTTCCAATTTTGAAAATAAGTAAAAAACCTTCAAATATAGTTATTTAAAAAAAGATGTTTCTTTTAAAAAAATTCTATTAACGACTTCAGCTATTCAAAAGTTTACTTTCAAAATTGGAAACCTTAGAGTTGTAAAGAATTCAATATTTAAAGAATTTGAAAATCTTTTTGTGGAAAAAAGACGCCTTTGACTGCGCTGGGATTCGAGCCCAGGTCTTTCGATTGCCGGTCGACTTTCAAACTCAACTAATTAAGTTGTAAAGAATATTTTTCCCGAAAAAATAAGTCGTAATTTATGAAAATTTAATCATTTTTAAAAAATTGGTTAAATGCGATAGCAAACAAAATTCCATTTTAAAAAACATTATTAAAAGTAAATAATGAAACACGACTAGTATCACTTTTCGTAAGTTTAAAATTTAAATTCATAAAAAACAATGTTTTTCTGTCATAAGACACGATTGGTAATATCATTCAAAGTCTTAAAATCCTAAAAAATCTTTTTTTCACAAAGACCTGATTTTTGGCTACCTTAACGAAATCCAGGAAATGAATGGTTTTTCTTACTATGTATATTATGTTCCCGGAGGTTCTTAAAATGCTTTAGAAAAGCACCAAAGAGTATTAAAATGTGACTTTTGTTACTTTGCTGACAAAGGTAAATAAATCCGTTGGATTTATAAGCCGGTAAATATATAATTCTAGCGTCTAGTGGATTTATTTACTTGGTCCGGAATACCTGGCTTTGAGGTTTTGTATTACGGCGAGCACGTGCGAACGTGTAAGCACACGTGTTGCTGTGCAAGTGTAGAGTGTAGAGAACCCGTAAACGTATACAAGTGTTTGAGAATACAGGTATTATGGGAGTGCACACGAGACTGATCAACCTAGCTAATTCCTGTTTAAAAACATTCCTCGCCGAGACTTGCAGATACGCGTATAACAAACTGGTCTTTACCGCGATTAATCGGGTAATAATTGCATTCCGAAAAGACAGTACGACGACTTGTTGTTAACTGTTAAAACAAGGTTATGATTAATCAATTGATTGATTAATTGATTTACCATTTGATAAACACTTTTTGTTTCAATCTACAAGAAAAAAATCGATTCGACTTGTCTCGAATGAATTTAAACATGTAAAAACTGATTAATCTTTCTAACTGTGTCAAGAATAAGAATATAATTACTAAATAGAAATTTTTATTAATTTCTCTCAGACTTGTCAGCATACGTGTACTAACTAATTTCTATTAATTTCACATCACATCTAAAATGCATTTCATGCATGCTCTTTCAATGTCGCGTAGTCACGTTTCAAAATTTTTGTTCACCTTTCGTGTTTAACGCGACGTAGAATTAATAAAAAACGTTAATGGCATATAAGTACATGTATATCTAATAAGAGAATACAAGTAACTTCTGAAGACCAAAAGTATTAACTCATTGGCTGACCTTTCATCTCAAAGGCACGATATCGTCATTTCTTGTAGAATAACTTGGGCCAGTATACCTTCCAGATTTAACACAGAAGGTATGACATTAAACTCAATTTACTGTGACCCGTTGCACTATTATTTGCAATATGATTGCAAAAATCACGTATTCTTAGCTTATTAAGTTTATTAAATTATTATCAAACTACATTACTGTAAGAAACTTATATGCAATTGAAATAGTTATATACACTAGTATTTTTAATAATTATATGTTATTATCAAAGGGTTACATGAACTTTTTCTTATTGAAAATTTTAAATAGATAAACAGCGATTTTTTATATTTAAAAAAAATCAATTATATCTTTATTTTGATGGCCTTCATTCATTCTTAATTAACTTGGCTATCTCTGAACTGCAGACTGATCGTAAAAATTTTTTCAATCTTTTATATAGACTCTATAAATTACATCAGCGAACAATATACAAACGTATCTCAAGTACTGCATCTGGTAATCAAGTAGGCGAGTATGACTTGTGTATTGGATCTAAATGAACAGAAGAATGAACCTGTAACCCCCGCATATTATACTAGAGACTCTTGAATAGCTTTTGCACATTTTTTTGCGACTCTATCATTGAAGAATGTGTACCTGCATTTGCATACCTATACACGACACACTATACAAATTTACGATCAATATCGATCGCTATTTCTAAACTTTCATGGTGTACATACTTTCTAAAGATTCTTTCTCTCCCACCCGCAGTCTCTCTTGCCATCATTTGCTTCTCAATCTACATGCTTGATTACCCTCCCAATATTGCAATATCACTTTATCATATACGTATGGCTGGGAACTACATACACTTGCACTTAAACTAGATTCTCTTACTGGAACGTTTACCGTACCTAATTTCCTTACTTTTTCCAGAAAGAATCAGTTCCTCTAAGAATACGTTACGACGATAAATCACGTTTTCTCTTTCGCTAAAATGGTAAATTGGACTAGATTCAAGATAGTGTATTTTTTCTAAAACATTTCCGTTTTGAAAGTATCACTTGAATTTTTCGAAAATATGTATGGATCATTGCCAAAAAATTGTGCAATTTGGGCTTTCAATTTTAAAAAATTCATTTCAGAATCAGCTAATAAAACAATTCTTTCACATTCTCATCACATATGAGAAGGTATTATATTTGTGTAAAATTTGACCCCCACTTTTTAAAAATTATTTTTAATCTAAATCAAAACGTATATAACAATTGTTGAAGTTATTAATCACTTTTGTAGTGAGAATAAATGATTTAGACGCTAGGATTTTAAAAATATGTAGAGCACCAAGAAATAATTTCTTTGAATTAAACAAATTTATTATTTAAAAACAGGAATTATGTCAACCCTCAATCTTAGAGAAGAAGAATTACCACATATCTAATTTTTCAAATATATCTGAGCTTATTAACTTTTAAAATTGAAATATCCGAATTTTCACGTTCCAACTTATTTTGAATTTCCAGAAAAAGATATGTAATATTTGCAATGTTAGGTGATTGGCTTTAGGATCCGTAAATGAAAAAACAGTAGTTTTAATCAAACGTTTCAACTCTGGACTCCTCATCAGTGATCTTTATTTCTAAAATATGAAAAAATATGAACATGAGAAAATTTAGATAAAATTATACAGAAATTTTTATTTGAGAACACATGAAAATTCTTAAGGATTAATATTGAATTCCAGTAAATAAATTTTGCAATATTTACTAGTTATTTTTTCATATTAATTTAGTTGAGTTCGAAATTTTTGTCAGAGGTCTTCCTGTGGAGAAGGAGATGTCGAACGCCTGTGTAGCTCAGTTGGTCAAAGCAGCCGACCGGCAATCGAAAGGCCTGGGCTCGAACCTCATCGCATTCGAAAGCGTCTTTTTTTCCACAGAAAGATTTAAAATTCTTTAAATTTGAATTTTTTTCATATTTTAGAAATAAAGATCACTGATGAAGACTTTAATTAGAGTCGAAACGTTTGATTAATACTACTGTTTTTTACATTTATGGACCCTGAAGCCAATCAACCAACATTGCAAATATTGTTATTGCTCTCTAAACCTGAATCAGTGAACGGTCCCTGATTCGCAGTGACTATTCACTGATGGCCGCAGCTATAAGTCTTTCACTGAGAATCAGTGAAATTCGTTTGATGAATCAGTGAAATAGATTGAACTCACTTATTGAATCGGTGAAAGCTTCAGGTGGGAGTAATAAAACCAGAAATATATTTTAACGATCGATGAACTCGTTTATTTTAGGATAAATAACACTAAAACGAAATTACGTAATTATTATTATTTTTAAGGAACGATAAATCAGTAAAGTGTAGATGAAAGTTTTGAATTCGCGAATTCAAAAGTTATGTTCACGTGACGCGTTCACTGATTCCTCAGTGAAATCAAACCAGGACACTGATTCATCAGTTGATATATTTTCACTGATATAATCAGTGACTATTTCACTGATTCAGGTTTAAAGAGTGAGAATCAATATAATTCCTCTTTTTAAAAGATATGTAATTATTTATTAATATTTATTTCTCATTTATTGCGCGATTCATCTGGTCCTTGTCCTTAAAATACATGCGATATATGAAAAAAGTACAAAAAGAGTTTATTGTGATACGATTACGACTGAAATCATAAACGACACCTGTTATCTGTTGGCACGTAATAAGATTCTATCTTGCAGATGTTGTTATAAGTAAATTATTACCACCATATCCAACATCTTGCAGTCGACTCAAGATTCATCGTTTCACCGTACAAGGCTTATTATTAGAGTTGTTATGCGTTACCGAGTACATGTTAATTTATCCCACTTGGAAAAAGGTGCCGGTAACTAATTTCAAGTAGTAAAGGGTAAGATAGTCGGTAGCTTTACACGGTACGTGTTATCGTTATCAAGGCTCTGTCATTCAGTAGCAATCAGATCAAGGCAAATGGTATACATATGCATATATATACATATATCCCAGAGCGTTGATCCATCCCAATCGATCTCATCACGATTCGCTTCATGGATCACCGCCTATCTGGTCCTACAAAGCGCATCAGTTTTCTATTTAAACTTTTATAAAGATGCAGCTTTATGAATTCAACAATTAAAATGTGATTTTTTATTAGACAGGCAATTGTTCCTTGTTTGAAGCTAATTATCTAAATACATATGCCATTTGAAGGTGTCAGGAGACCAGCCAATGAATATATTTTTCGCAATATAAAGAATGAAAAAATTATTTATTGAAAATAAAAAGATATTATACTTCATTCACGTGAATATGAAAATATCCTATTATTTCGGTTAACAATGTTTAAACTCTTGAAAGCTTTCTACAAAATAATCTCATTTGCACAAAACTTTCCAGTAGAAGATTTTTTCTGAAAAAGATTGGAATCTGTTAGAAGCCTTCTAAAATTAGAAAGCAATAATTTTTATCAAGGTACAGCGTTTTCACATAATATATTTTATTTGTACTTGGAGAGTCGTTTATTGGCTTTTCAACGAGTCTATAAATTCGTATGTACGGATCTAATTAAATGTTCCTAAAAAAGTTCGTGTACCATAAACTGCGATATCAATGTTAAAGAATTCAATATCAGTTTCGTAATGTGATATAAAATGCATGACAAGCTTGCATGAGAAAGTAGTTTTGCAATCGTCAAATATATTAAATTAATACGAGTGTGGACGGAAAAGTTTTAATAATAATTACTTTCTCTTGCCAACATGTTGATTGTCATTAAATCATTTCTGTTTTTAGGAAAATTTCTCATATAGTTTCACCTATTAATTGAGATATTAGTTTATTCCGAACGAAGTTTCTGGGCTAATTATAAAAAGTAATTATGAGAATTAATAATCAATTACAGCAGGTTAATGGAATCAAGATCAGAATCAAGACCAGATCAATAAGTATTAGTTCGACTAAAAAAATCTTAAATTTAGTATTCGAACATTTTTTTCAGTTTAATTTTTTTAAGTGTATAGAAAGGGAAATCACGAAACTAATTTTAAAGCATAATAAAGTATTGTATGAAGTAAAATGCGTATGAATAACATAACGAAAATAACAACATTAAAAAGTTATGAGGAAGTTAGAAAGTGAAACCCTACAAAAATGATTAAATCAGTTCTCACTTCTTGAACAGTTTCATCAAGAACCGGTGACATAATTAATTTTAGACTAGACATTGAGGTAATTCCATCGTATCCAATAGCTAATCGGTCAACGTTCACAACCTGTCAAGCAAAACATGAAAATGACTGCAGGAGGGACCGATCGAAACATCCCACTCGAATTTTTATTTGAAAGGGCGCCAGGGAGTAGTTTCACTTTTAAAATACCTTTGGTGAGAGTTCGTATACACGAACACGATCAGATGAGCATTTTTCAATCAGCCATTGTTACACGAACAATTCGATGCTTTCCATTTTTTCTTATTCAATCCGAACTAATTAATGTATCGACAATACCTACAGCTAATTTGGACTATGAGATTTAGAGAGAACGACATCATTCGCACGTGCATATATAGATCTGCATAATGTATTACGCGATTCTTAATTAGATACATGATCTTGTGAGAAAACATGTTACTTTTACTTGTTGACTACAATATATTCACCGTAGATTGCATCAACCTAATAACTTTTCATTTTCCATAATTAATTTTGTCGCATCTTGAAATCATTGAGATTCTATTGATTTCTACACGTTTTACAATACTAGTTCACAAAATAATTCAATAAGTAATTAAAAATTGTTATAATCTGTGTAGAATTATTATTTCTATCGTCTCAGTATAAATCTTTCGTGATTTTTTAAATATTATATTTCCGCAATTCAATTAATCAAGTCTGCCCTAAAATAAATCACTTCCACCATTGCAATCAATTCATCAAGCCATATCGAAAAGAACCTATCTATAAATAATCTTCCGGTGATTTCCTAGTGTATAGGTTTAACGATCCGCGATTTGATTACGCAATTTATAAAGAGGTAGCGACGCGTGTGAAAAAGAATTTTTCTTCGCGCTTCGCAAATTTTCTTATCCCTTCCTCATTTGCTATTATCAATTCAATTTCAGACACGTTCAAAACAAATTTAATGTCTTAATTTCGATTACATGGCTTAACCTTTTTTTTCGCAATTTTCAAATATTTTCATCCTAATTTGTAAAGTAGCTTATCAGTGCATAAGAATAGTTAAGTTGTAAACGATTTCTAAACTTCCAGGCTCAGTGGTTTTAAATTGGTTCTGCCTGTGATTTTAATAAAATGAAGGAGTGAGTACGAAGATTAAAGTCTATAGGACATTTATCAGTTAATTTATAGTACGTGATGTCTCCTGATATCGCGATATTCAAACCTTGATATGCAATTCAATCTACTGGATCGGAAAATTAATATTATGTGTAAATATTGACGAGGTCGGTACCATACAAATTAAAGATGCCTTATCACCTTTCCAAAGGTCATTTTGATTTAATGATATGAAAGAAAAAATGCCAAAAGAATTCAATGACATAAATATCTGTAATCAAAGAATCCTATGGAATCAATGATACTTTAATTAAGCTGTTTATTCGTCTGCAATTTTTTCGAATTAATATGTATACATATGGTGTCGCTTAAAAGAATATAAAATTATAAGAAATAATACATTTAAAATTTTTAAAGACGCCAGTGAGTAATTAAATTTTCTTAAATTTATCTCAATTTTTGGAAACATGTAACTGAATGAAACTTCCAACACGGTTTTGTAAAATTAAGGAAAGAATTTCTAACAATCAAAATTACTTGCCTAAGTTGGTAATTACATCAGGAATACATTTTTTCTTAAAATTAATCTAAGTGAAAAAATCAATGACTTGTTTTGAAAGTTGAATCCGAATTTCTTTTATCTAAGTGCAAGACTTAATTTTAGTTTTTTATTTTAAATCTAAACTTATTGGATAAGTTTAATATGCAAGTATAATGTTTTTTGTTTAATATGCGCGATTTATGAAATTAAACACCTAATTGTATAGACAATTTGAGAAAATTTCTAATAATGTGTGCAAAATGATTTCATTATAGGTTCAATAATTCAGTTTCTCAGATATTTAAATTTGAATTGAAAATTTTAGATTGAATCGTTCAGGATTGGTTATGAATTTCCAAGATACATCGCAATTAAACGTATTATATTATCAGGAAAATATGAAATATACAGGTCGTGATTTTCTACAACTTCAAGGACGATACCAGTAATTGAAGAGCAATGTACTGAGGAACCGTAGAAGTTTAAAAAAGGTTCAACTACACTTTTTCATGAACCAGCATACCATCCAGTCAGGGTGGTCGACCGAGTAAATAAACTCGATAGGTGAGCCAAGTAAACCCGGCAAACCAGTCTATTGCTATTGTAACTACCAAGTAATCGCGTGGCATTCCTCTACTAAATTGAATTCAATAATTTTTTAGACATTTAAAAAATATTCGAATTTAAAGAGAATCTTATAATCGAAAGTTCTTACATTTCACTCTGTTAAAACTATCGTGAATTTTCACAACGCAGTTTCGTATTAGGTAAAATTCCTTATTTTCGATAGGAAAACTTATTTTCCCATATAATTGGCCATTTTTCCATTATTTAGAAAAAATGGTTGATTTAAAAGGGTATATAAATCCCAGTAAAATTATCAAAATTAACTGAAAAATAGTCAAATCAACTAGATTTTTGGTTGATTTAACTAAAAAACCAGTAATCCAGCTAATCAACCATCGACAGGTTAAACTTTTAATTTTTTTTTAGTTTGAGAATTAATGTAAAACTAGAAACAGATAATGTTAACGTAATGTAATGTTTAATAGTTAGAACTCAATGAATGAATGGAATGATTTAAAAAAAGTACAAATTGAAATTAAAATATTGCACCAAAAAAAAATAATCTTTAATTGAGAGGAATGGGTACTTTCGATACTCTTGTTACGAGGAAAAAGACGTTTAAAAATGAGAGAATATTTTTCAAATAAGAGGAATTTCCTCTCATTTTTAGAATATCCACTAATTTTTATACAACTTTTTCCCCATCACAGGGGTATCAAAAGTACCTATTCCTTTCAATTAAAGATTAGTTTTTTTCGGTGTCACTAAAATAATTTAAATTGAATTTCAAGAATGTATTTACATTTATACATTTTTTATACATTCGACACATAAGTTGCCAATCTATTACTTAAGATAGTTCATCCACGAAAATTAGACCTCAAGCAAAAATAGATAATTTTGCTTTCATGAATACTAATATTATTATTGAAGGGCTAATTTGAAAGAGAAAAGATTATTTTCCATGAAAAAAATTTGAAATGCAGAAAAATAATCTATTTAACAAATTTTTATTTTTGCTGATCTTTTTTCCTTATCGCTTCATACAAAATTTTACAAAATGATGTGATTATAATAAATCACGGATCATTTTTTCAGGAAAAAGATTCTCTACAACTTAACCGTTTCTAATTTTCTAAAATGGATAAATTATTACCAAATTCAGCAATTTGCTTTGGAAAATTGATTTTTAATGGTTTTATCCATTAAGGAATTTATTTCCAAAAATTGGAAACGGTAAAGTTGTAGAGAATCTTTTTCCTGAAAAAATGATCCGTGATTTATTAGAATCGCATCACTTTGTAAAATTTGTCTGCTTTTCAAACTTTTTTCATGGAAAATAATCTTATCTCTTTCAAATTAGCCCTTCAATAATAATATTACTATTCTTAAAAGCAAAATTATCTATTTTTTCCTGAGGTCTAATTTTGGTGGATGAACTACCTTAATAAAAATCGAAGAAGCTATGGAAAAAGTAATGAGAAAGCTGTACAAACTTTTTTTTGCCAATGAGAATAGTTTGAGAATATATATCTATAAAATTATATATGATCTCGTATCGATATTCGTGTAATAGGTTATCGAGGTATTGGATCTTGGAATTAGATATGCTGCTATATAGACCATTCCATTTGTTGAAGAATAATTTATAGTATCATACTTTGTGCACCGTAGACCACTAAGAGTAGTAAAATGCGCAATGCTATTCTTAGTTAATTTCCTTTCGCCTATTTTCCGAAAAAGAATTTAACGAGCCATCAGTCGGATTCATGGCATGGGGTGAAACGGAAGTATGGAAGCTTGAAAAATATCCCAGTTCTACGTAAAGGGTATCAAAGCAAAAGTTTTCATTCATTAAATCAAACTTCCATGTTTATTCAGGCTAAGAATAGTTTTGCCTTTAAGACCACGAATTAATGTTCAGGAAGCATTATCAAAATTAGCATAGTATTTCAATTATATTAAGCGATATTTCGAAAATAACGTCACACATATAAAATTTATATCAATCATTACAAATTGTAATTATAGGAAAAAATACTTGAGTTTGATTTTTATGTAAAATGTTAATCCATAAGTTTTAAAAACTTAACATATGATGATGTTACATAAACAGTTATTTGCAAGTGAATCAACTACAAAGTAGTTTGGAATAATTAGCTCATGATTAACATTCTTCATGCTTAAGACTGCATCAGGTTTACGGTGTAATGATTACGAATTACAAATTATTTTATACTTCTCACAATGTGTATAAGTGGATATTTGTAAATAAGGAAAAATTAAATAGAGATTCACCTTTGATATTAATTATAATTTGCATTTCGATATGATAAAATATGAATTAGAATTCAAATTGAACAATAGGAAGTATCATTTCATATAATAAGTAAATAATAAATTTTGTATTTTATAGTTCAGACAAATAAAAGAAAAACTATTTTGTGATTTTCTAGTAACAGTTCGACAGATCATAAAATTTACAACAAGATTACATACGTTATTCAATTTTCTTGATCAACGATTCAAAAAATTATGTAATTTGATTCTTCTAAAACTTACTGCAATTTATATAAGTGCAGCAATCCTAATTTGTTCTTGCCTGAAATCAGTTTTTGTATTTTTCAGATATTAAGGTCGCGTGATAAGATCTGTCATTACCAATTACATGCGTCAGCTTTATTAATAAAGTAATAATTTTAAAAAATTTTCCGAAGAAGACAGCAATGCAGGAAAATCTAACACATTACTGTTTTCTCCGGAAAATTTGTTAAAATTATTATTTTAATTATAAATCGGTCGCATATAAAAATTCTTTAACTGAAATCTTGTTAGTCGACTGAAAATTAAAATTCTACTACTGAAAAATGTATTTTTGCATCCAAATTTAAAACGTGGTATTCAAATTAGTATTATGATAAAATAAACAATGAAGCAAAGAATTTATTCACATATTAAGTATCGTGCTCTCTAGTCTTTGTGTTAACTTATCTTTATACGAAGAATCTTTTTGTAGTAAAATCTTTGTCAAAAGAAATTATTCAAGTAATGATTTGCCTTTAGCGTAAGATATTCATAGGCTTTAAAAAATTCGAATTAATAGTTAAATTCTAGAAAATTAACTTCAAAAAAACTGGTAAAAGTGACTAAAAAAATAGTAAAAATAACTAGATTTTTAGTTAATTTAACAAAAAAAAATTTTAAATAACAAGTAGACTTGGTCGCACTTGCTTTTATTAAAAAATATTGCCTCTCTATTTAATAAGAATTCCACTAACTAATTGGAATACTCCTGAAGCATTGGAAATTTTTTGAATAATCAACTAATATTGCTAAAGGAACATAAATTAAATTACCGCTTTCAGCTTGCCCATCTTTTCAACTAAGGTATCCATCCTGGAATTTTGTTCTCAAAATTGAGATAATAAACAATTTTTATATTATTTTAACACTTTTTTCTGTTTATTTCGCGAACACTGTTAACAGATATGACACGTGATTACTGTCAATATTTACCGCAGATTGGTAAATTATAAAGTGAACACTTGATACGCTTGTAGCAACCAGAAGAGCTGGATGCGTTCACCCGAATTTCTCCGGCGAGATCGAACGATGTCGTAAAAAAAAACGTTTCGGGAGACGAAAGTTGCAGGTGATTGTTAAAGGAATTAAAAAAAAATCAGCGCACCAAAGGGAGTATTATTGCAGAGAACTTAAGTAAATCTTTAGATTTGAGATAAAAAATATTTTGACTATGAATGAAGATTTTCACTAATTAAATTTACAAATAAAAGAAAAATAGGACATTCTCTTTCAATCTTTAAATATTTCGAAAATAATTTTTAACCACAATTCTCGTAGTTTCTCCGCCATTCGGAAATTCACGACTTTATTGTCCATTGATTAATTAAGAGAATTTGAACGTCGCGCTATACGTTTCGGTGTGTCCGAAGAGGAGTCCAGCCGCGGAACCTCCTTAGTCGCGATTGTAGATTGAACTGCCAGGTGAAAATACAACACCTCTCAACCTGCACAGGTGCACTGGAGTCTCCCGGCTCCCTGGTTGGGCCCTAGAAGGAAGGGGGGCCTACTTGGACTTCACGTATTCTCGAGCTTCGATTTCAGACTTTTCAAAGATTACCATAATATATTATCATATTATATAGTATAATACATAACATTCAAAACTTTATAAAAATACTTCTCAAACTGAAAATAATAAATAGACTTTACCTGAAAAATTTCATGTTAAATAAATCTGAAATGACATATTTAGAATTCGAGATCCCTTTCTCTCACACTCAAAAAGTTTTCAATACTTGATGAATATTTTTTATGAATATTATTTTTAATTGAACTTTTCATGGGTAAAAACTTCACTGATTGGGAAGTAATGAGAGCTTTTGTATGTACAATCGAAAAGGATACACTTTGGATGATTATTATCCAGAAATTTTTTATTGTTTTCAAACTAATTGACCGCAAGGATTTTTTACCAGCCCAATTTATTAATTTTTTTATTCAACATAAAAATGGCATTTAAAAACCGATAGAAATTTTAATTTTTATCTGCTAACGGATTGTTTTTGCAGTAAATTAATATTTTCTTCTTATTCATGGCATTCCGAATTCAAGAGTATGTTACCGATATATTCTATTGATACTGAGGGGCTATTCATTGTCCAATCGAGAGTTTTGAGAGTATTTAGATGATGAAATCAGTAAGATTACAATCAAGAAATCAAGGGCAATCGATCGTTGTCAGCTATTAGAAGATCATGAGAACTAGATGACTAACGACTCAGATGGAAATCAGCGTTAAAGAATCAAGAGAGGAGTGAAGGCGACGAGAAAAGTGTGCGAGAAACATAGATTTTATGCGATTTCAGAGTGAATGGCCATTCGAATGATACCATACATTATACCAAGAGAAATTGTATATTAAGAATTGCTAACTGTATATTTAACCATGGAACTATTTGTTAAACTATGATATCTGAATGTATTCAATTCAAGATCTAGATATTAATTTTTTGAAAAAAGTTTCAGAATCAACTAAAGTATTTTTTCATTATTTTTGTGATCAAAATAGAACGAAAATACAATTTGAACGTTAGAAATATTGTCGAGCGGACATTTAAGGATGCTCAACCAATTGACATTACCTCAAACTAAAGAATAGTTTATAGAAGTAGGAAAAGTTTAACTACAATTAATTTTAATCCAATTTGGAAAAGGCATCAATACAATTATTAGAAAAAATTAGGTTGAGTCAAAATTATGCGCATAATAATAGTTATTTAACATTTTGTATTTTTTTAAAATCTTACTAAACATCTGTAATTTTAACTTAAATAGCTTATTTTGTTTCTTGGAACATTCTCTACAATTCTGTTAATTGGATTTTATTCAAAATAATTTGCTTAGTATTCGTTTAATAAACACATTTTGCATACAGTTTAAAGTTTACAAACAAATTATTTTAAATGAAATTCAATGAACAATAAAAATTTTGAACTCAACCAATCAAAACAATAATAAAAACATTGCACATATGAGCCCTATTTTGGAATAAACTTTGGTAATGTGAAAAAATGTAAAAGACCGTGAGAAAATTTACATAAAATTGTGCATTCTTATGAGCAATTCATTTATATTTTACGTTTTTATTACAAGTTTATGCGCTGAATTTCAATTTTGTACTCTAAATGATTTTTATGTGTTTTTATCAGAAGTTTTTATTATTAAAAAAATATTTGAAAACTGTTGGAAATGTTCGAAAATTTACAAATTTTTATGTTACAAAGGTAACATAAAATTTGACGATATTTATAATATTTTTGAGTAGAGGTATCTTGAAATTTCGAAAAACATACTGAATTTTCTGAAATTTGTCTTAATATCACTCAACTGAATTTTCATAAAATGTATCTTGAAAGCACCAAACTTTAACACAATTTTTATAAAATTTACCATGAAAGTACATGCAATTAAATTTTCAGTTACATTATTTTCTCACATTCTTTTACATTTTTTCACATTACCAAATTTTACTCCAAAATATAGGGCTTATATATGGAATATTTTATTTATTGTTTTGTTATTTTAGAAATAAAGATCACTGACAAGGACTCCGATCAGAGTCGAAACGTTTGAAAGTATGTAACCTACTGATTATTCAATGTACTTTTTACGTCCGAGAATCATATAATATTAGTAAGTAGGTAGAAACAACGTCTTCGGACAATCAGACAACATATCTCAGTGGATTAAATTTTAATTAAAGAAACAAAATATTTTACAATGCTCGACGTTTCGAAGTCGAACTGACTTCCTCTTCAGGAGCTTTTAAATAAAAAAGAATATATGTCTATTAATACTTACAAACTTTTATATAAATAAATAAGATTATCGATATTAATAGTAAGTCCTCATATTCTATTTATGAATCTAAAATAACAACAGTCAAATTTATAATTATAATAAAAATATTTTATATACCATAATATAATTAATTGGTTTCTTATAAAATCCTTTCTTAGTCAATCAATAAAATTTGGATATCACCAATTGTCATAGATTCACCAAAATGTTAAAAAATATATAAAAACGTACAATAAATTATATAACAAAAGGAAATTTTCTCTTCTGTCCATAATATTATTAATTATTAGAATAACTAAGTAAAGAGCATTCAGCTCCGTTCTCCTTTATGTACATTTACAAACTGTTTTCAATATTATTATACAAATAAAATTAGAGAACGAAGAGTCATATTATTGTTATGATTATTGATACTAAATTGAATAATATTACTTTCATAATGAAAATTTAAATTTAAACTTATAATCTATCTCATCATTTATAAATTTATTTTGCTATATGTTTTAATTTTAATTATTATTAAATTAATTAGTTGAGTTTGAAATTTTTGTCACTGCCTACATTATCGGAGGATCACTAGTCGCGTATCAGATAGGATACGTTGTCGACAGGTGTCCTCGTAGACAATTTCAAATTCTTATATCGCAAATAATGCAAAATAAATTCAATATTTAAAGAATTTGAAAATCTTTCTGTGGAAAAAATGACGCTTTCGACTGCGCTGGGATTCGAGCCCAGGTCTTTCGATTGCCGGTCGACTGCTCTAACCACTGAGCTACACAGGCGTCCGACATCTCTTTCTCCACAGGAAGATCTCCTTATCGAAAGACCTGGGCTCGAATCCCAGCGCAGTCGAAAGCGTCATTTTTTCCACAGAAAAATTTTCAAATTCTTTAAATATTGAATTTATTTTGCATTATTTGCGATATAAGAGTTTGAAATTGTCTACGAGGACACCTGTCGACAACGTATCCTATCTGATACGCGACTAGTGATCCTCCGATAATGTAGGCAGTGACAAAAATTTCAAACTCAACTAATTAATTTGAAATCATTTACAGCCGCAAGGCTGAGCCACTAGGCGATATAAGGAGATCTTCCTGTGGAGAAAGAGATGTCGGACGCCTGTGTAGCTCAGTGGTTAGAGCAGTCGACCGGCAATCGAAAGACCTGGGCTCGAATCCCAGCGCAGTCGAAAGCGTCATTTTTTCCACAGAAAGATTTTCAAATTCTTTAAATATTTAGTTATTATTTTAGAAAATCAATAATTACATTATAAGCATTACTATAAGCATCTGTATCGGTAATTTTGTTAAGACTATTTTCTTTCTCTTTTTTAATGTAAATCATTTCTGCAAATAAACGTTTATATAGGTTATTTTCTTTATGCAAAATCCGTATGTTATTCCAATCAAAGTCATGTGGTATTTCATCCTCTCCTATATTTTCAGTTCTATGTTTTGTTATAACATTACTGAGTTATAATTTCTGGATCCTAAAGCCAATTATTAACAACAACATCGCATGAAATTTGTTATTTAAAAAAAATCAAATAATGGAAATGCGTAAAACTGTCGGGATTCAAATTTTACAACTTTTTTCAAAAGGGCCATAGATAGAATCAAATCTTTAATATCCACATTTATCCATGTATAAAAGCACATCTTATCCTTTACCGCAAACTTAGCATACTATCCAGCTGTTAGACGAAGAGAGGTCAGGTTATGAGGACGAATATAGTTAAGCGTGAGGAAGAAGGAAACCACGCGTCGAACGGTTTCTAAACAGCTCTCATTTAAAGCCCGTGGAATACCAAAATGGTTATTAAGTTGACGTTAAGATTAAAATGGTGCTTCATTATGAACGTTTCTTTACAATACCCAGAAAGGAACGGTGTTACTGAAAAGGCGAGTAATATCTACCTAGGCACGCGGTAATTGTAACTCGTTTAGGGTCAGGTCTCAGTGCATTGCTTCTCCCTCCAAAAGATTGATATCTAGGCTTTCTTCAGTCTATACTTAACACCACAATACTTGGATTATAAATTCTACATATATATTTAGGTATTTTATTCCTCTCTATATTCAGAACTGTTGCATTCGTTAAGGTCAGAATGAAGAGCTCAGATTACAGTAAAGAGGTCTCAAGTCTGGTGGGAACTTTATCGCGAGGATTGCAGCTTTTTTACTTTACGATTTCCTTATTTGTGAACCGTAATGTGGAAACTCCTAAACATTAATGAGTACATTCCGACTCCGGGAATCATGCCTTTATGATACACGGGACTACGCTTGTTTATTATTTCGTTTTGTAGGGTGCGACATGTGCGAGAAAATATAGTCTCTGTCTTTAAACTAGAGCAACTCCAAAGAAAATTGTAACGTTCTTATTTATCAGTAAGTATCTGAATGGTACCTACCTACATCAAATGATATGTAATATTTGAAACATGAATGAGTTATTGATTTAATATCAAATTTATATATTCTCGGGTAACAATAGTATCGATGGTCATTTGAATACGATTATCTCAAGTCTTCCACATTTTTCAAATTTATCAACTTTATTATAATTCTATTAAATTTCATTAGACATTTTTACTTCCATAAACAGCTAACTACACTTCCTGGAACAATGTTGGCATTGTTTCCATTGGAAATGTATGGGAAGGGATCTTATTTTTCAATTTCTCCAATGAAGAATATTATCGTGAAAATTTTTTTGAAGAAAATATGTTTTATATATATATATATATATACATGTTATAATTTTATATGTATATATTTTATATATATATGTTATAATATTATATGTATATTTTATACATATATGTTCTCTATTCTAATAATTGTATTATTTTATTTCTTTTGCATAATAAAACGTATTTTCACAAAAGAAACTTTTTCGATAAATGCTTCTTTATTGCAGAAATTGAAAAATAAGTTCCCTTTTCCATATATTAGACTTTCATGATCAAATAAGATCTAACCCAATCTTCATATATCGCGCGCAGTAGCTTTCTGGTTCTACGTAAGAAATTGAATAAGTTTAAATTTATAGTCCGGCTTTTCCTTTTCAGGATATCTGAATACGTGGGACTATAAACGAGATCATTGAGTACTCATTGATCAAAACTTTGTTTACGTATACATGTCTTTTATGGAAAGATGCTAGCACAAAGGGAGGTAGTGTACTCCCGACTCTCAAGGTCGACAATGGACCAAAAAGACAGCAATAAAGTCGGAGGAGGCAAGGATTTTAAAAAATCTCTTCTACTGACAATTTATGCTCTCCATCTTTCTTTTTCTCTTTTCTTGAAAAACTTGGTCGGCCACTTGCGAGGAGAAGCATTCCACGGATGCAAGGTTGAGCCGGCAAGATTCGAACAGCAAGGACGAGCCCTTACGTTACGCGCTTCCAGTCGACTATATTCGGATTCCCCATGTGCGACGTACATCATTCTTTTATTTTCATACCAAACCACGATCGCTAGACACCAAAGCACAGATTTTTCGGCGAAAATACACAGATAGGGCGGCAAGGCGACTAGAAACCAAATTACCGTCAGCTGATGTTTCAGTTAATGTTATCATAAAACTCAGTTGAAGCTTTTATTTTTAAGAAGCAATAGACATTTATAGAATGGAATATCTTTTCTTTTCCATTAAAGCTGTTGATCAACTGGACCACGTGACGTCGGTAATTGCAATTAGAGTATGTAAGGTTATTCAAAAAATAATAACTAAAATGGATTTTCGGTACCGACAGACGTCAACAAAAGACAAAAGAAAGTCTTTCTGGAACGAAAATTTGTTTTAGTTATTAATTTTGTTTAATAATCTTACATACTGTAATCGTAATTACCGAAGTCACGTGGTCAGGTTGATCCATGGCCTTGAAACCATGGAAAAACCTGACTACGGGACATAGTTATAGTTGACTTTAAAAAAATTAATATATAAATAAAATAATATAATTTTTTTAATTGAAAGCATTTCTTTTTCCACAGAAAGATTTCAAATTCTTTAAATTTGTTAGTAAAATTAAGCAGTTTAATCAACTTAATTTATTAATAATATTAATATATCAATAATAAAATGGATAATACCCGATTTTTTTTAATATAGTAAAATAATAAATTATTATATATTTTTTTAAATATATATTATTTTTTTATTTTAATATTTATTTAATGAACAATATTTTACTATTTCAAATTAATTATATTGATATTAATAAAAATCGGGTATTTTCCATTTTATTATTGATATATTAATATTATTAATAAATTAAGTTGATTTAACTGCTTAAGTTTAATAAAGATTCAAAAAATTATACCATTTTATTTAATAAATAACTCATTCATAAAAACATTAAAAATAAATTATTTATATTCATGTAAGATAACTTTTTCCTTGCACAAAATATCTTCCTGAAAATTTAGTAGATATGACAGAATACAGTAAGAAACGTCCGTTTAGTATAAAACTTGTGCAAAAAAGTTTACAACAGTTTAATTACTGGTCATTTTTCCAGTTTTATTTGATTTTTTTTTATTTTCCAAATTTTTTCAAAAACAAACCAGATAAACATTTCTTATTGCATTTTATGATATTTCCCAATTTTTCAAAACGATAATTTGTTCACAAAAAAGTTATCTGACAGAAATATATTGACTCATATATTTGGTCACGTGGTCAGATTGGTCAGTGGTCTTTATAAGTGCTGTAAAATATAAATAAAAAATTTATTGGAATGATCTAGCGGATATTCATCTCATACGATATTAATTTCGACTTTAAAGTATAACGTAGTTATAGTAGTATAGCCATAACCATAGCGTAGTTTGTTCATTAAGACTTCGTGTTTTATCCTGCTTATTTGATAGAATCTAATGACAACCTACTCTAAGCTTAATGGCTTGATTTTCTATTGAAACAATGTTTTTATGAGTAAAAAGTATTTTTACTACAACTCAGAATTAAGGGACATTTCTACTAACAGTTTAATTGCATATATTTTTTAGGTCCCGTATTCTCCACAATCCTAAAAATCATAGTTTGTAACTGAATTCCAAATTGGAAAGTTTCTCAACAGTTTTTCAGGTGTGAAAATTAGAGAGAATTAAAGGTCTTAGGAAAGCGTTCAATTATCTTGGAATTGATGGTTCAGAGTTGAAAATGATTAAAATTTAAGTAATTATAATGATATGAGACGATTATCCTAATAATTACTAATTAAAATTTCAGCTTATCCAAAAAAATATATTTACTGCATTAAAAAGTGACCATTAACATACTTATAAGAGATAATATGAAAATAAAAAAATTTCAAACAAACATCATAAAAGAAAAAAAAACGTTTGAGCTTTCAGTAATGGATGTCAATTAATATGGTTCCAATTACAGATAATAATAAACTAATAATGATCTAAAATTTTATAGGTATATTAAGCAATACAAGAGAGATTTATTTTTTCTAAGGGAAAATTACAAAAAGTAATAATCTTGAGTAAATTATAATAGACCTATTAAAATACCACACTTGTATTATCTCAAGAGACTTAATATCCCTCAAAGGCTATTATATCTTCAATAGAATTAATTGTTACAGAATTGCTCACAAATAATTAAAAAATTTGGATTTTCATCTTGATCTTTTGAAAAAAAATCGTAGAAATTTACTCTTTTATTTGATTATTTTTAAATCCAGCATTAATTTTCTCGTTGCAGACTTTCAAGAATACTGTCAGATTACGTTCCTATAATCCTTATGTATTTTCATAGATCCCAAGGTTGTTTAAAAAAAAATCTCCTTATTGAAAGTGAGGGCGACCACACAGGAAGAAATCAACTCGATCCTTATTGATGTTCGAGTCCTTCCTTTTGTTTCTACTAATTTCCAATGCGGCTACTTTCTTGCCACGAAAACTGCACCGTGGAAACGCGCAATCGCCAAGAAACCTGTCGCCATAAAAGCAAATGAAAACGTGCCTCGAGCAAGAGCAAGGCATTCCGTTCTTCTTATCTTCTCTCTTTTCAGCTCATAATACTCAGTATCATCGGAGGAACTAAGGTGGCCGCAAAACATTCGATATAAATGTAATTGCAGTTTATTTTCTCCAAGATCGTCATAAAACATCAAATAAATAAATGAAAAAATCCGTGAGAAAAAACCTGAAAATTATGACAAAAATCCATTTATCTTTTATCGCTCATTTATATCTGTAATGATGAAGTAAATTTTTCTGACTTTTTATACAGGCCAGCAATAGTCATTCCTTCTGCAAATAAGTGCACTTTTAGATTAAGGTAGTTGTCGTGCCAAAAATCAGTCTCTGGAAAAAGAAGTTTTTCTATGATTTCAAGACTGGAAATTATATGATCAGCCGTTTCATATGTAAGGAAAGACACTCTTTTTAATGAAAAAATTTAAAAATTATGTTTCGTCCTCGAAGCGAGTTGAAACTCGTAAAAGAGAGAGCCCTGTCTCTCAAAACTCAAATTAGTCACGTTCTGCACTAAAGCAATAAGATTTTTTACCCCTTTTAAGATCAATTGTTCATTTATAAAGATCTGGGAATGTTAAGTAAAAAACACATGTACAGCGCATGTCGCTCAATCGTTCACAACGCTCGCGCTAGCTTCGAGTTCCGATTATTTATGACACTCTCATATAAAAAGGGTCTGGGACTCTCTTAACTATTTTTTGCACCAAACTGACCGACTCGCTTTCCCACGAGTACATCTTCAATTGTAAACGCCTACATCCTTCCCACTTCCTCCCATATACCAATGAAAAATGATTTTCCAAAAATCCTGGAAACTATCGTCGATGTCTGCTGCGTCAGACTAAACAGATTCTCGCGAACGATTCAGAGAGCAACTTCACATATATTTATTTTCCGTTTAATTAAATAGACTCTAAATTAAGAACTGCTCTATTTTATTTCATCCTCTATCTCGCCCGTTCGTCATTAATGTTAACCTGCGGCTCGCGAAATAACAAAAAGTTACTTTCAAATAAAAATATTTCCGCTCAACTCAAAACAAATTACGAAAAATAATTTTTTAATAATGTTTTTTGTAATAGGATTTTCTCTTACTATCGCTCTTTACCAATTTTTTGAAAATGATTGAAGTTTCTTAAATCATAGCTTATTTTTTCGGGGAAAATATTCTCTACAACTTGACCATTTCCAATTTTTGAAAATTAATTCTTTAATGGCTGAAATCATTAAAAATCAATTTTTCAAAACGAAATTTTTATAAACAAATTGCTGAATTTGATAATAATTTATTCATTTTCAAAAATTGGAAACGTTTAAGTTGTAGAGAATATTTTCCCCGAAAAAATAAGCTATGATTTAAGAAACTTCAATCATTTTCAAAAAATTGGTAAAGAGTGACCCAAGTGCGAAGTTAGATACGGCCCAAGACTGGCCCAGCACCGGCAAAAATCTTGCCGAAGATCGGTTACTAATATCGTGCCGTTGTTGGAATGATAACTCTGGTGTGCACTTAACGGCCAATTCTGGCCCAAACTCTGGTCATCAACACTTGTTTTCGGCACAGAAATGGGCCGATTCTGTGCCGAACTCTGGTTTTCGCACTTCCAGAATTTTTTGCCATAGCAAAAGTGACACATGGCCCAGTAATGTGCCGTCCATGGGCCGGACTCTGGCTCTTCTATTTTCAGAACTGAATGCCATAGTAAAAGTGACAATTGGCTTTGTATAGGGCCGATACTGGGCCAAGTTTCGGCTGAAGGTCGGTAAATTTAAACGATCGAAAAAGGCCGCCATCGTCGGCCCAGTACTTGACCGTTGCAAACGGCAACACTGGCCCAATAACAATAGCCGAGTGTTGGCTGCCGAGATTGGGCCAATATTGTGCCGTATTATCAGCTTCGGCAATTCGCACTTGGGGATAGTAAGGAAAAATCCTATTACAAAAAACATTATTAACAAATTATTTTTCGTAATTTTTAAATTTTTTCATTAAAAAGAGTGTCTTTCCTTACATATGACACGGCTGATGATGTAATTTCCAGTCTTGAAATCACAGAAAAACTTCTTTTTCCAGAGAACTGATTTTTGGCACGACAACTACCTTAAGAGCCTTGTACTTTTGCAAAAACAGTTTAATTCTCGAAAAAAACGATTTTTTCTTGACAAAACCAATCATAATTACATCTAATTATTGACATGCACTTCTTCAACAAAGTATTTAATGCATTTATCATCCATGCGTTGAAATGATAAATGATTTTCATACATGATTCAGAAATAGTTTTAACACTTGATTAAACAAGTAGAGTTTCTCTGATTTCTCGCTTAGCTTTTTATTAAAATATCATCTTAGTATTATTTACGACTTTAAATAAATTTCCAAGACTTCTTTCATCGAACTTCTCTCTATAAAATATGCAATTCATGCCCGTACAGCCTTTCAATTAATTATTGACCTCCATATGCCAATAATTTTTTACCTCATTAAGAAGCATTTTCCAAACGTATCATTAATATCATAACAAAACGTTCGAACCCACATTGTCAGTCCCTGAAACTAGAATAAAATTCGAGCTCGCTTTCGCCTTTCACGTTTAACAGTATGCGCTTTTCGCTTCCCCCCTTTTTTTTTTTTTTTACTTTTAACGTGTACTCGATACCTGATACTTCAATTCCCTGTAGTACTTTTCCTGGTTTCAGCTCAGACTACCCATGCGTGTCGCTTTTTAAGGTAGACTCACATTCCTGTGACCGATAACGCGCGATCTATTAGCGCCAACACCATTAAGCGAATGTCGAACGAGGAATTCGAATAAGACGTTAAGTTGCTTATAGCTCTAGTAGCTCAGTCAAAGAAGATGAAAGGGGATTGCTCTATTCGCAAAGAAGGAAGAGGAGGAGGGGTACATGAAATCACAGACGCGCGTAGTCTATCGGTCATTGACAAGGTAATTCTGAAAGTTGGTATGGTTTTTTCAACTGGGTTGTAAATAAAGTGAGAGCCCTAGAACATTTCCCAAAGATTCATATATCTCATAGGTGTGTAATGCTTTCTGGAACACCTAACTCTAATTTATCCCATTAATCACCGATAATAGAAAACCATGTTTTCGATAAGAAATCATTCTTAAAGAAAGAAAAAATAAACGACTAAAAGCAAATCACTGCCACTATTTCAGAATTTGCAGAAGACATTTTTTGTACCTTTTAGGATTCAATTTTTTTTATATATTTCTCTCTAGATTCAAATTTGTCAACGAAAAGGTAAAAAAATTAATTAAAACTGTTTTTGGTATTTTTCGAAATATTTCTGAAAATAACATTTTTTCACTTATGTAAATATTATATTTACGATTGAAAGCAAATGAAGAAAAATTGACATAAGTTTTTTTGAACTATTTTATGAAAAAAAAAGAAACCGATATTTTGTTGAAAGCCTGAAGCCTGCTGGAATTAATTAAGTGCCTTGCCTTTTGAATTCTCTAGTGACATCATCACGTTAATCTGTGATATTTCACCTCTTGAAATGTCTGCACAGAGAAAAGGAAGTGACGACCTGATGACACTTCTCTCAGCGTCCATCGACACGGTTACATTTGAATGTCAGCATACCCAGTAGTCAAATTCAGTACACAGTTATAATAGAAATTAATGAAGTTTGAATTTTTTCATTTATACCACAACTCTCATTAATAAAAAGGTTGTTTTAATCTTTTTAAATATTAGAAAAGATTTACGGCTATGGATCAACCGGACCACGTGACCAAAATATATATTAATTTATTTCTGTGAGATATCTGTTTTAATTTACAAAATATCTTTCTGAGAATTCATAAATTATATTAAAAGACAATAAAAACGTCTTTTAACTTACTTTTAGTAAAAATTTTGGAAAAGATTTTGGAGAGAAAATAAAACTGGAAAAGTTATTGACAATTGACAAAGTTGAGAAACGTTCTTTATTGTCTTCTGTTGTATTTTCTAAATTTTTAGAAAGATAGGGTAAAGGGACCAGAAATCGACCACTTTTGATGAACTTCATATTTAACGATATTCGCACATTTTATTTTTTACGAAAAAATAATTTATTATTACTTTTATGATGGTAATTTAAACAAATTATCGCTAAATATAGAATTTTTTAAAAAGAAGGTAATTTTCGAAGTATTAAAAGCACAATACAAGATTGGTGCCAAAATAAATTTAGAATAAAATACATATATTATATAATTAAAATTTATAATAATATTGTTTTTTGTGAGTAATTTTCGCATATGCTATGACAGTATTACAAAAAATTCCTACTAATTTAACCTCAATAGCTATATCAAAAACGTAGCATTATGTTAATTTCGCTATTGTCACATCGCATTAAAATTGCAATTGCATTCCATCTACCGATAATTACAGCTTAGCCGATAATAAATATATATCAATTATAAAACTTTTATATTTTTTCGAAGCCGAATTAAAAATGATCTATACAACCTCAGTTTGGCAGCGTGGCTGTATATATTATTTTACTAAAAACATTATTTACATTTACATTATTACAAATCATATATACGAAAATATGTATATGATTACCACATCAAAATTTAAAAAAGCAGACCTCCAAAGTAAGAAAATCTTTAAATATCTGTCATGGCTGTCAAAATCAAGGAATCTTATAGCTGGTAAATCAAATATTCATAAATTGACTACTATATTCAGTTCGAAGATGATAGCAAGTTAAAGCTAATATCATAAAGACCATTTTTGTAACAAATTATCTATATTCCTGCATAAATTACTGATCTATGGTTGACCACTGTTTGGTAGCCGAAATCTCGTTCCATTACCCTATTCTCTACCATAAACTAAAACAGTAATTTTACAACAATTCGGTCACGTGGTCCAGCTGATTAAAAAAATTGCAATAAGTCATAATTTTTTAAACATAACTGAAGTTTGCAACGTTTTTTTAAGAAACTAAAATTTAAACAGTTTCTTTTATAAGATGAAACGATAGTAATGAAAAGTAATTAAAATTCATTAAAAACACTTTCTTTTGTGGTTAAGTTGCGGGAAAGGAAGTAACAACGTTTATTTCAGTGACTTTAATCGACATCAAAGTGCCGCAAATACGAATTCGTATGTTTAGTGTAAAAGTGCCATTAAAGTGTCACTATCATGCCTCCCTATTTTGTCAGTTCCTTTCAAGCGTTGTTTTGAATTTAAGTGGCTAAAAAGCCAAATTAAGATAAAGACCACCCGAAAAATGTAAAAACAAAAAGAGATAGTCAAGTTTCGATTTATGAGTTTTTCTTGATGTCCTAATCGGTGTCAACTACTGCACGTATCGACCTACTCAAGAAGACCCGTTATACCTCACTGTCCTTTTCTCTCATCTGTCTCTTCTTTTTTACTCTTTCTCTCCTTTAACTTTTAGAATGTCGCAAACAAAATGAACTCCTGATCCCCGGTGCATCATTGTATCGCCTAGACATGAGCCATATCCGCATTGCATTTTTCAGAACGTACCTTTTGTCAAAGTATTACATTTTTATGGTGTTCTACACTGTTAGAAATTTCTACCGTAATTTCTCGAAACACGTGACTGGAGTTTTATTTAGTTGAAGTTTCGTAAAATCAATATAGAATTTCAAAAAATTCAGTTATTTTTAAGTAAATTTAATGAATAATTTCTTAATTTTCAATTACAAATTGTCGAATATTCTGATAGTTGTATTTGTAAATTTTGAAACTTGTAACAGGAATAATTTTACGTATACATGCAACTGAAAATTTTGTTATAGTTTCGTAATTTTATGAGTTTTTCACAATTTTAAGATACCTTTACTCAAAAGCATCATAAATATCTTTAAATTTTACGTTATCTTTGTAACATAACAATTTTGTAAATTTCCGAATATTTCTAATAGTGTATGCAAAAAATTCTACAACGGGAAAAATTTTAATTTCTTAATGATTGACATAATCTACATCCAAGTCAGTATAATAATTACACTGCCTCTTGAAAGTATTAATAATTCATTGGATTGCGAATTTATAGTGCAGCTGCAGCCCTGCGGGACAAAAGTTCACATTATGCAAAATGTCACTGATATAGATATAGACTCGAGGCAATTGTTTAACGTTCGTCGTAAAGGCGTGTGTCACTTATTGCGTAGGTTTATTCGCTAATGATTTTTAGTTAATTCTACTGACAATCTTTTCGCACGGGTTCTGATCGTACGAGGCTCAAAAGGCTCTAGAATTACTATTGCTACTCTCGAGAACACGTTCCCAATTTCTCCATTAGTCTGCAGTTTTTATAAGAACAACTTCCAATCCATAAAAAATTACTATTCTTTTTTTTTATCAGGTTGTTATGAATGATCGAGTGAAATTTTTAAGTTGAGGGGATCCGACACCTGTAATATTAGTATTTTTATTTTTTGAGTTTAGACCTTCCATATAATTTTTTTTATGTTTAGTACCTTTATTTAGAAAGTCTTTTGGGCTTCTTAAAAATTCCAGCACCTTTATGTATTTTTAAACTAAAAATTTTGAGTTTTTTGACTTTGAATAACTTTTTTGTTTTTTAACCAATTGCCATGATTCTTTTTTTGTTTTGTTCCTTAAAATGTGTAGCAACTTTTTGGGTATGGAAAGCACTCTAGCTTAAGAAATAACTACTAATTTATTTTTTATATTTTGGGATATTTTTATGTTATTTTGTTTGTAACTTTTTTCAGCCATGTTACCTTATTTTCCATACTCGCAAAGTTGCATCACATTGTAAGGAGCAAAATAAAAAAAAGAATCATGACAATTGGTTAAAAAATAAAAAAGTTATTCAAAGTCAAATAATGCACAAAATACTCAACATTTTTAGTTTAAAAATACATAAAAGTGCTGGAATTTAAGAAAAAAAAAACCTGTCTAAATAAAGGTACTAAACATAAAAAAAATTATATGGGAGGTCTAAACTAAAAAAATAAAAATATTAAAAGTGTCAGATTCCCTTAATGAAAGTAAAGAAACTAAAAGTGGTTATTTTATTTTGAACAACGCATTAAATATTCTTCTAAATCCTAATAATATAAATCTATTAAAAAAATTAAATCTAGTTTGAGATATATTTATTCCCATCTTAGAAAGTCTTTTATGAGTTACAGTAACTTGTCTCTTTGCACTCATAAAAAAAAAAAAATGTATCTGGATATGAAAATGCAATCAAGAAATATATTCTATCTTTTAGAGAGATTGGGTTCGTTTTGTCATGAACTTGACACAAGCCGTGAAAGCTAAAACAATTTTTCGAAAAACATTAAACTAGTTCACTGGATCTAAGCAAGTTTAACTCAAAAATCTTCTGATATCCCGGCAGATCGAGTGCAGATTGTATAATAAATTAAGCAGAATTAACATTGCTTTTGAAATTAAATTAAAACTATCTGAATTGCAATTAGCGCTTTGCTGTATCCGATAAATAAATACCGACGAAGTACTATTTCAAAAGTAACGTTCTTTGAAAGTAGGCTTGGTTGAGATGTAAACTCGTTGAAAGTCTACGTCAGGTCTGCCTACAAAGGGAATTAGTCTTAACATTGACATATACTCGATTTTACTTTAATCACTCGCCCTAGTAGTTTAATTACCCTATTTTCTTCCTGGCTTATCTGTTCTGTAACATATCATCTCTGGTGCAATCGGATAAAACGGTGTTCAGGAACCGTAAGGAGTTCCACGAATTTTACAGACAATAAAAAAAATAGTGGCACACTGACCTGGTGTGCGTTTTAGAATAACTTTAAAGGTTGTGCCATTAACGGGTCTGGGCTGCAATATGAGACGGGCATTTTAATTTCCCAGACGGGCAGATGGACCTACAGAGGAACCGACTAGAACGCACGTGTTTTTGCCATCGATATTGATTTCACGTCTAACCTCGAGTTCGAAAAATCGCTTATTCAAATCGTGTACATGGTTCGGCAGTTGCTATCGTAGATACCTCTACAATTTGAAAAAAAATTACTATGCCATCAGGAAACAGTTGCTATTCAATGTTCTAACTTATTTGTGGTGCTGTTTTCTTTACGAAGGCATTGACCACACTAAATACATAAGTACATGAGTAACATATAATCGAATGACTCAAGGCAAATTTCTCCGACGCTGAAATATTCGGCGAATTGATTATAATATATAAGATCAGTTTTACTTTAACAAATGTGATCAGAATATCAAATTTTCGTGCGAGAAAATCAGTAAAGATTTAATGATACTTTCAAATTCAGATATTCTCATGTGGACTTATTGTGTTGATTTTTAAACTAAGCAAATATGTAAGCACTACTGAATTTGGTAGAAAGGTAATATACATATTGCTTTTTCTTAGAGAAAGTTTTCTATTAGTGATGTCAATTTACATGAAAATATTAATTTTTAAGTTTCTTTAAATATATGTTAAAAAAATTAAAAATGTGAGTAGTCACTTTCACGGGTTCTTATTATGAATAATTCAAAATTGTATTTGAAAATATGCAAAGAAGTTATTTTTATAAAGTAACCAAACTAAAGAAAAAAAGATTTCTTAAGTTTTTCCTGAGCATATTGACCAATTTTCATTTATCATAAAGAGTACTAAACTGTAGAAAATGTGGGAGAACAAGTTGTACTTATTTGAAGGTTACATTGATAACAGTATGTTATAAATAGAATAGATAATATTGAAAAACCTTTACATGGAGATTAGAGTATAAAATGCAACAACTAGAATTTATATTGAAATTTAAATTAAATTATCATCATCTTCGCAAATAAATTGAAAATTAAATTAACATATCTATCTGTATATTCTAGTAAATTCTAGTTCATTAAGTGCATGCTAATCAAACTTGATAGCAACGATAATAATAGACATTTAGATATGTGCATTCTTATTATTCTTATTATTCTTATAGAGTTACATCTTAAACCGGTGGCTAACGTTCATCTTTTATCACATCTTTAATGAACTTTATTGCCCTCAATAAACTTTCTGTAATCAGAATCAGATTTAGCCCCTTCCGTTATTCTGTTAGGTGCTTGTTCTCAGTAACTGATTCTGCGAATCATGAAATTCAAACTCATTGCTTACACCTGGATTAAAGACTAAAAGAGTTCACTAAACTTAGACACACTTTATACCTGATTGGTTATCGGTATTATCTATCACTGTGTTTTTATTGATTTATATGAAAAAAAGTTGTTCTTCAAAAATTACCAAATTCGTTTGGAAATATTACAGAACTTTTTCCCATAAAAAGTTAAAAATAATTTATTAAGTATTCTTGAATCTTGCAGTAAGTTTCAAGATTGGAATATATTGAAGAATTTTAAAATCGAGATCCGTATAGTTTACAGAGATGAGTTCGATAATTTTCACGGAGCAAGAACGAGAGTTTATATTGCTAGGCAATCATAAAAAGTCTTACAGAAGGTCTGCGAATTACCCTAAACAGTTTAAGAGACTTTAGTAGAAATTCTTGAACATTTATTGACTTTTTTTATATCCTCAACTTCGAAATTTTCTAGTAATTTTTATCATGTATATTGGTGAAAATTTTATGCAAACCAGAATCAAGTTCAATTAAGATTATTGAAATAAATAGTTTCAATAAATATAATCCTGCTTCAGTTACTTTTCTAAATGCTTCTTTTTCTTATATTTAAGAGTTCAAAAAAGTAGTTCAACAGATTATTGAACTTTCTCTTTCTACAAATAAAAATATCAAAAATATGTGTATCACGTCAGTTAAGGTGTTATATTATATATATTTTAAATATGTTTACATTTTGCGACCTCCTGAGTCAGAAAAAACGATTTTTAGGAAAGTGGCTATCTCTCTGTCCTGCGATTGTGGACACGATAACTCTTTGAGGGCCCAAAAAGAAAAGATAAGTTCGTTAACCAGACATTTTTGACCAATGGTTCTGGTTTTATTCATAAAAAAACATTTTTAAATAATCAAAACTTCCATTTTCCTCCCGCCAAAAGATACGAGATACGGCAAAAATGTTGAGGAACAAAATTCTTTATTTCAAAGGGATTTACACATTTCTTGGTGACCATTTTTTCATAGTTGTTATATTAATTATTCATTAATGAAAAATCTTAAAAAATAAAAACCTTTGGTTTCCAGAAAACTATACGAGATACGAAAAAAATTGTTCAGCACAAGAAAATATTTAAATTTACTTCAGAGCACTTCTTGATCGAATACGTAGTTTTTGCTTTAATTGTAAAAAACGTCATCAACAATGAAAAATTCTATTTTGGACCAAATCCATGCGAGAAATGAAAAAAATGCTTGCAAAGAAAATTGTTCGCTTTAAAAAGATCTAAAAATTAGTTTGTTAGTATTTTTTTATTTATTCAACAAAAACGTTTACGTGAACACCAAAAATTCAATTTTCCCGCCAAAATATACGATGCGGAAAAAATGTTAAGAAACAAAATTGCTTATTTCAAAAAGATCGACAACTTTGGACTCAAAAATTTTTTCATAGGAGTTATGTCTTTTGTGTATTGATGGAAAATATCATTAAAAATAGAAACAACTTCTTTCTAAGAAAAACTGAACCCGGAATACGAAAGAAATGATGACAAATTTAGTAAATTGTATTTAAAGGACATAGAGCACCGAGCGCAAAGCTCGATTACCGAAACGTGCGCCCCAGGCGCGCTCAAATTTTTATTTTTTATGTAAATGTGGCTCTAATAGATATGAAATAAAATGTTGAGCGCAAAGTGCGAGTCACAATAAGAATGTGTTCCTTAAAGCTGATAGAGCTTTAAGTAAATTGAATTTCCTTCTTCATTTGAAACCATAAACAAATTTAGTAACTTTGAGAAAATTTAATTGACAGCGGTAGAGAATCGAGTCGCATAGCGCGTAGTTCGGCTTATGTAGACAAGGGTAGCGTATCAACTAAATAACCAATTGAAAAACTACAGTCGAAGGACTGATTCAGATTTTAACATAGTTGCCAATGAAACCGAGTGAAATCTATTATAAACCGAAAATGTGAATATGACAACGTCGGATCTTGACCTGGGGCGAGCTGGTTAGTTTTATTGTTTTACAGTGAAGGCGTGTCGCCCTCCTAACTGTAGATATTACTCGAACACCTAACAACGGAAAGTCAGAGATACCTAGGCAAAATCCTAAGTATCCAAAAACTGTAAGTGAAAGTCTAAACTCGCCGGTGAATAATTTGTCTATTTACGTATGAAATTAGCAAGATCGGAAATCATCTTCAACTACTCCAAATAATATTACATTTATGATTTGAATGCAAATAATTCTACACGGAGAAACTCAAGTTTACAATTTTTGCTAAACTACGTTTCAGTTTAGGGAAATGCGTGTCATCGTGAGAATTTTTCGCAGCGAAATACTGAACTTTACACTCTAACAATTTTTTTTTGAAACTTCCAAGAAAGTATTGGAAGTAATTAACCAATATATGTTTCGAAATTTTTATATAAATCATGTAGGAAATATCCAATGACGTGCCGAATATTGCGTGTTTGACTTTGGAAAATTCTATGACTATACTTGAAAGATTTCAATACTGAAAAAAAAATCCAATAGAGATTCAAATATTTCTTGTAAATTATTGAAATAATTCGGTAGAAGATTATTTATTCAATGTATTATTGAAAAATTTCATCGCCTATGTATTGAAAAATTACGATTTTTTTACAGTGTAGATGAACTATATACACTGAGAGAAAGTATTAGTCGTGGTTACCTATTTTTTTTTTGTAAAAAAGGGTCACAAGTATGTTTTTTAGTCTGTATCATCTAAGCACCTTAGTTCTTACAGAAATATTAACTGAGTAGCAATGATTAAAATTTTTAGTAAAACTTACAAAATCCGATTAGCCGGTCCGTTTTGTAGCCGCGACTATTTTCATGCATTTCCATATTGTATCGAACTTATAATAGATGTTACCAATACGTTTTTGTAAAACTTACTAATTGCGTTAATTGCTTTTACTATTTGTCCAGTGTAGTTATTACAAAAATATATATTTTTTCGACATAATGGAGAAAAGTTGTTCCAAAAACTATTCCAATATCTTAATTAGAAACTGATTCATTTTTTTCATCCGTACATGATTAAAATAGTAATTGCAACATTGAAAAAAGTGTTAAATTTACCATTCTATCTATTTTATTTTTGTTAATGTCGATGGGAACTTTCTTAGGTTAGAATTGTTTAGGAGAAAAACTTTTTTAATTATTGTTTTTCAAAATGTAACAAAGGATGATAATTGTTGAGAGGTTTTTCATCAAAAACTGCACAACAGTTTACAGTTATACTTTAAAATTACCATGATTTAATTCTTCTCATTTTGATGAAGAACAAAAGCAAAATTTTAAGAAATCAATATATGTAACGATTTCAAAACGATTCAAAACAGTTGATAAGCAGGTAAAATCTAATTCGTCTGTACAATAATTTCTTAAAGTTTACTATTACCAAAGAATTGCAAGTCATGTTTACACACGAAATATTGCATATGGAAATAAAATATTTACATTTCTCAAAATAAATGAATTTGATTAATTTTACAAAAAAAATTAGTAGCATTTACAAAATTTTTGGTACTGCTTACTAAAAGAATATAGTTGTGACCTTTTTGTCAGTACAACTAATAGGATTTCTCTCAGTGTATAATAATTTACTATAAATTGTACTTTACTATAAACTATACTGAGGTTTCATATAATTTTTCGAATCCCTATTATATTGCTATAAAAAGTTTCTCCGTATAATGTATTAGGTCGGCACACTCTTATAACACCTTAAAATAACGATCGCAATAATTGAGTAACACTTATACAATTATATCACGCAGCAATCTGTCGTCGAGTGAAATTGAAAATAGAATATATCTTCGGATTTCCTGAACTGATCGACGAGAGGCCAGGATACATTAAGATAAATGGGTGATTTGCACGACATCGTTTCTATAAAGCATGGAAATCGGTTGAACATAATTCGCCAAGTCTGCGTGTATCCTCTATAACACTGCAACTTGAGTGCCAGTTTTCTCATGCGTGAAGTTTCCACCTTTGAATCGAGAATGCAATAAGTGAATGAGAGGATGAAAAATCAGCCTTTGCATCGTTTCGTTCGCATACCACAACTTACCGGTCTAAACAAAAATCATGGCCCACTAACCCACTATATGATAAAGAAGCACGATTCGAATCCGTAGAGTTTCTACATTCCGCTCAAAATACAAAAGCTCAAATGATTCTTTGCAAGATATAATGAATTGATTGATCTTTCATAGCCATATCTACATATGTAAAATCGATCATAGAGATGGCTGTTCTGATTTCAAACGCTTTCCGTACTGAATAATATATTAGCTACGCGTCTAGGCTGGTCGACATCCTGCTGCTTCCTCGTTTGTAATACTATTTCTGAGGTTATTCATATCAAGGCAATATGCAAGTGAGTTAACAACTTTTGCAGCCTGTGCGGAAGGTGAATTAAAATTAATCGTCAGAACTAATAAAACAACTCCTGAGACGAGATGCCGTTTGCGATGTATCGTTTCGAGAAGAAATGGTTGCATAGCAGGAATTAAATTCAATCGTTCTTTTATTGAATATGAGATTGTGTCTAATGTTCCAATAATTGAAAAAGATACGTTTCTTTCGGTTATTTTTACTATCCTCCTAATACGCTTTACAGAATCACAATCCTGCTTTAATTAAAATTGTTCAAATTTAATTATTTTTAAGTCACATTAAAGACTTTTCCTCACTAGTAATTTTAGTGTTTTATATTTTTGTATCTTATTAACAATATAGCGAATATTTTTGTTGAAAATTTGGGGTGTGAAATTCATCCCATTGGTCACGTGATCAGTCGTTGATAACCTAATATGATAAAAATATTTTTTTAATGATAAAAAGGTGCTTAGTAACGAAGTGAATTTTTAGTAAAAAATTTACATGTCAGCGTACAAAAATCAAATATATTTTTTCAGGGCATAGATAAATAAACTGATTTAGAAGCTTTCTAATAAATGTTATCACACGCTATTTTTGAGAATTTAAATGAAAATTGAAGTAAACAGTTTTATATAATAAACATTTTCATGAAACATATCACTATTTTTCGCTGTAGATTAGAGTTTATCATGAAGAGTATAAAATTATTAAGACTTCAGCCAATAAAGATGATCAGTACCGCTAACTTGATATGCATTAATCTGAACTTTAAATAATCTATTTTCCGAAAGCGAAGAAATTCTTTGTCAAGCCATCCATTATCCACTTACTATAAAACTCTAATAATTGCAATTTGTTCAGCTTCTGCAGGTCGAAGTAGAAATCGTCAAATCATCAATTAGAAATTTAATAGATATTGACACTATGACTTTCTTAAAGATGGAACCAATTAGAATTTTTAGAGAGCAATATTTAGGCTAACTATTCTTCACGGTTAGCCTACATTTCTCCCCAGTTCTGGAATCAAATAAAAAGTGATGACTTTAGCATATGTTAGAAGCTTCTGTTAGTTTGCTTCATAGTACCAGTGAGTAATGTAGTTATTGAGAGAAGCTTAATTATTTCAATCCTTAAAATACACAATTAAAAGACTTACGTATTCACAAAAACATTTACCCCACCTTATGCAAATCATGATCACGATACTAACTTAAGTTTCGGGGTCAGCAGTCTACAAGGCTATCAACATAAGAAACCTATGGATATATCAATGCTTGTACCAAATAAAATAGTCTAATCGTCCATTAGACGGATTTACAACCAGTATCAACAAGTCTGCAATTAAACCAAAAAACAAAGTTTTTCTCTTAAGATAAATACGACAGACATTTAGAGAGTAGTGTAAATCAAATGAAGTATCGGTTTTCTTAGGATCTTAAGTCTTTAATCTTTCTTCGCTGTTTCAGTTGCTGTAACTACCACGTTACGGCGCGTTAATAAGTAATTGGATATTGAAAGAGTTGTAAAATAATTTAACGTGATTTGATCGAAGCTATTTGTCTTCAATTAGATATCAGATAATTGTAAACATTAATTAAAGATCTTTTACATTTTCACTTCTTGCTAATCTGGATTAATTTTCATTTCGCGAATTATTTTCATGTTCATGTTTCAAAAAAATTATATTATTTGCATTTGAAACTTTAGGTAAATAATTATAATTAACGTTGATTTAATTTCGTACTTAAATTAAATATATTTAATTTAATGTCTTGTATATCAGACTCAAGCGGATTCACCACTTTTGATTGGTACATTTTTGATTTTATTGACATTTTCCAAAAATGTTATTTTTTTATTCTCTATACTTTTCTGAGTATGTGTGTAAATTTTCATGTCAATCTGATTTTTTTTCTTGGAACATAAATAAAATTGAAAGTTATTACGATTTAGGAATATCACTTTTTTTAGCGAAAATTAGCTTTTACACAAAATAGTTTGTTTATTTATTTACTAATTTTTCTGAATTATATATGGAAAATAGTATATAACAGGTACCCCTATAAACACAATATATATATATATATATTGCCTTTATGTATATATATATATATATATGATTTAGTAACACAATGTTGGCTGCCTGCTTCACTACAAGCCTACTTTAAACTCCGTTTTTCGCAAGTTGTGATTTTCTATGCTTGTTGCGACATATAATTGAATAAAATCTAAAGTATTAGACACAGGCCGGTTTGAAATTTTTACCACTCATTCTGTGTTATATTATAAATATTTTTGGTCATGGAAAGCACTCTTGCTAAAAAAATAACTACAAAACAATTTTTTTTATATTTTAAGATAATTTTATTAATTTTTTTATTTTATTGTATTTGTAACTTTTTCCCAGTAATTTTACCTTATTTTCCATACCCAAAAAGTGTTTACACATTGTAAGAAACAATATAAAAAAACAATCATAACTAAACGTAAAAAAATTATATAGATCTAAATTCAAAAAAATAAAAATATTAAAGGTGACGGATCCCTTTAATAACTTAATTTGTGAAAATTAATTATTCACCATCGTGAGTGATATTAAATAATCTCATTAGTAAATCCAGATTAAAGTTTGATAAGACGACAGGGTTGAAATGAGTCACTATTTGTTGTAATGGAAAGTGCATAGGGTTGCAACCCTTAAGCGCAGACGAAATCGATAATAGAGCAGTCCAATAATAGTGAGGTCAAGTCAATAGACTTCCTTTCTCACCGGTTTAGCGTTGATGAAAGGAAACAAAGAAGCAACCTTCTGAGATCGAGTTTTAAATCCATTGGGATCCCCCAAGCTTCTCAAATTCACTTCAATTCAAAGAAACACGCAGCTTGGTTTCAAAATCATCTGCCCTTTGAGAGGTCTACAATATCCACTCTATTGGAATCTTTCTTAAACGAAAAGATACATCCCTCGTAAATATTCTTAAAGTTCATTTCAGTTTTAAAGATAACTTTTCGGTATGACTTGCTTAAAGTATAAACAGGGAAAATTAGTATCGAGAGTATCGAATGTCAATTTAAAGTTAGATCAAAATGTTAACATCACACATAATATGATCACGAAATCGACCTTTATCCCCACTCCGAATACTCGATCTGGTGGTTGATTTAATTAATGTAATTCAAGTAAGAAGGGTAGGTATCCGGTGTTAACTTATCCCTAACTGAGAATTTCACGAGTGAGTCTAAAGGGCTTTAGAACCGCATTGTAAGGTCTTCATTAGAAACAGACAAGTATTGATAATTTTATGGATTATTCTGACTTTCAGTTTGCTCGAAATCCAATATTTATACATATTTTAGGGAACATAAACCTTCAGTTACTTCTATAATATAGTTTTTAAGTTTCATCACATTTGACAGGCAATTTTTGAGCTTTGAAGATTGAAAAATTTGAATAATTGCAATTTATACAAATCAATCATTTATTCAATCCGATTAACATACATTGCAAAACTCTAAAAATCCATATAACTTCCCAAGTGCGAAGTTAGATACGGCCCGACATTGGCCCAGCATCGGCAAAAATGTTTGCAGAAGATCGGTTGCCAATTTCGTGCCATTTTTGGCATAGCAATGGGCCGATGCTAGTTCTCACTTCCAGAATGATTTGCCGTGGTAAAAGTGACACATGGCCCAGTAATGTGCCGTCTATGGACCGGAGTCTGGTTCTTCTACTTTCGGAACTGAATGCCATAGTAAAAGTGACATCAGCTTGGTATAGGGCCAATACTGAGCCAAGTTTCGGCTGGAGATCGATAAATATAAAAAGTGTACAAAGGCTGCCGTCGCCGGTCCAGCACTTGACCCATGCAAACGGCGACACTGGACCAATAACAATAGCCGACTCTTGGCTGCCGAGATTGGGCCAATATTGTACCGTATTATCAGCTTCGACAATTCGCACTGGGGTTGACTAACTTGCATAAATTGATCAGTTTTTAAAAGCAACTTGCAAGTTTTTATACTTTTTAATCAGTGGAATAAACAAATATGACATTTAAGAAAATATAACATATATTTTTTAAATTGATTGAACATTTAAAAATGCTTGATTATTTATAAATTAATACTATTTTTTAACGGGAACCCTAAAAAATTTTAATCGTACAAGGAGATTTTCAGATTGAAAATTCTTCCATAATGACTATTTTGGCTGAAAAATTGAGATATGACAAATGGCATATCAACGGAAGCTTATGAATTTTAATTGATTTTGAGCAATTAAGAAAGTTCTAACATCGGTAAAACCAAAATTCATTTTATTATGGTAAAAACTAATTGAAACCTACAACCCGCAATTCTTTTCTTGATAACGTGACTCATTTACGTCACCAATTATTTTCAATTTAGATGATAATGAAATAAAATGTCTGGACCTTTCAAGGTTTGGATGCGCGCTAAAATATGAATTGCATATACTTTCGAGTTGTCTTCGAAATCTCGTGAACAAGCGGCAAAGCCACCGGCTGACACTCACATTGAAATCTTGGCAAGCGTTCAAGCATTTCTTTATTCATCGTCGTGGCTTACAAAATCGTGTAGCGTGAGTTTGAAAACCGTATGATCTCCAGAAATTTTTTTATGTGAAGTATGCATTGGAACTGAAAATTGAGTTCAGATAGGTCTCCCTTGTTTGTGTACGTTTCCCTAAATCCAGCACTCCGTATATCACCGAGCTAGTATTTTATTTCAGGAACGTGAAACTTGGACGAATTTGTTCCCCTCTTTTTACTAAGCTCCCAGATTACGTTGGTGTATACACAAGAGATCAAAGTGATTTATGAGAAGCATCTTTCTTGTGCAATTTTTAATTTATAAATCGATTGAATGTTAATTACCTCGTTTAGAAATCAACCTAACTGTGGCCTGGAATAAAACGCCGCGCTATACACGATCTGGCCTGTATTGCCACATCAGAGCCAGATCAGTGCCCGATTTCCACACTCGTTTATGATCAAACGCGGTGTTTCATCTCAGATAACAGATCATTTCTGCATAGGATGCTTTTTTAGATGATTTATAACCGACATGACCTTATCATTTATATTTCAAAAAAGAATAAGAAATTTAAATCTGATGTCAGGCAATTCAATGTAAATTCTTGAAGAATTTATCGAAATGCGTTGTCATTCCACACAAAAAGGATTAATTACTCATAATTTTGTCTTCTATTCAGATTCCACTTTTGAAATATCTGAACTGACTGGTTTAACGAGTCTCACCATTTCTCTTTCTAAGAATACTGTATTTCAGTAAATAAAAATAATTGTACGATAAAAAGTGCGGATGAAGGGCAACTGCTTTTCTTGAGACCCATAAAAACAGGGCCAAGACGCTCATTTAGACAATAGCTATTGGTTGTATTTCTTTACGACATCGACTTTTTCAACAAGTTATCGCTACCAAACTGTGCAGTGCAATAAAACGCGGGGCGTAAAGTCAGTTTAAATCTTCGCTTTTGATTTACGAATAGCACGTTCCTAAATCATTTGAGGGTCACTGTCCACTATACTTATTGTTTGTATCTTGTAGCTTATTGTATACATTGACCTCAAAATATTATTACCACGTCTACAAAAATAATGAACAGACTTTCATATACATAACGAAACGTACAGCCAAATTTTGATAGAAAAGGCTAAACGAATTAAAAGAGTGCATTTTTCCCTTCAGTATTTACTGTTTTCATTTAATTAACACAAGGAAATGTTTAGCTTAATTGCTTCCTAAGTATCTGAATGCAAGTCTAAAACGTATTCAGTTTTTCAATGAAACAACCAACAAACACAGTCTGAGCGAGGAAAGCGAAACAGTAATTAATTTCCTGAACAGAAGGAAAGTAGTATAATTGTTAATCCCTCTAAGATTTACCAATGTTCAAACACGTAACAAGATATGTCTTAATTATAATTTTTATAAGGAAGTATCCACGACTTTCTTGGGTTACGGCAAAACGAGTCCGAAATCAATCACGGATGCATGAAGAAAGATATAAGCAACCTACACATAACACTTTCCATTTCGTTGTCGGATTACCTCTGGGTGACAAATATGTCCCTGAATATTTAACATTAATTAACCCGTAGTCACATCTTCTTCCGGCTTTCAAGCGTTACGCTAACGCAAAACGCATTATGTTGTTAAGTAATTAGCGCATGGTATCCCGTAAGCGCACTTTGACACGTTATAAAAGGGAAATTTCAATTACTGAGACCTTTGCTCTCGCTTTCTAAGGTCACTTCCTCTCCCCCTTTCTCTCGATTCTTCGGCATCGAACACCAATATTAGCAGTTCACTGAACGATAATCGTTTCAAAAGACAGCGCCGGTTACAAAAACTGTGAATATGAGGGTGCTGGCAAATTATTAATTAAAGTGGGTCAGGGGATATTGAGATAAATAGGCCTCAGAGGCCGTCTGTTGTTTGTCTTCTACTCCAGCTACCAGAGAAAAAAATTAATATAAAAAGTATTGAACTTAGGCGTCTGGTTTTGAAGGTTCTCTGTACTTTGTTCTTTAGTCCATTTGACTTTTGAAGTGTTTTTAGTAATTTTATATCACAATTTTTCTTCATAGTCTACGCTTTGGACATGTCAATTCATTCTTTTGAATTTTATTCTTCTCTAAATCTGAATCAGTCAAATTTTCACTGATTGAATCAGTGATTTGCCTTTTCACTGATTCATCAGTGAAAAATTATTTTTCACTGTTAAATCTGTTAATTTTCACTGATTCATCAATGAAAAAAATATTTTTCACTGTCAAATAAGTCAATTTTCACTGAAATAATCAGTGAAATTTGACTGATTTACAGTAACCTCTTTTTAGCTATTTCAATCAGTCAAATTTCACTGATAATCAGTAGATTTTGACTGATTCAAATTTAGAGAGTTACTATGTTGGATAAAGGAAAAAAACAATTCCAAGTTTGTCTTGAAATACGCTACATTTAAAACTAAAATTATAGAATATAAGCTAAATAATGTGATGCATCCTATTAATCACAAGGAAAATATTAAATTTGTTCTTTTTCTTGATAATCTGCGCTCTCGACTGAACGTCAATTCATCTTTTTGAATTTTATTATTATTATGTTGCAAAGGAAAAAAAATTCGAAGTTTGTCTTGAAATACGCTATATTTGAAACTAAAATTATAGAATATAAGCTGAATAATGTGATGCATCCTATTAATCACAAGGCAAATATTAAATTTGTTCTTTTTCTTGATATTCTGCGCTCTATGTCACACTGATAGAAATGGTTCGGGAGTTTTAGCCATTCGGTTGTAGGTTGGGAATTTATAATTGTATTTATAAAATAATATGTCTCTCTGAACAACGCAGGATGTTGAGTACAGAAATGAAAATATTGTAAGTGAAACTGGTCGAATCAGAAATATAATATGGGAAGGCGAACAATACATTTTTCCATAGCAACCAATAATATGGTTGATTCGTTCATATTTATTCAGTTATAACCGGATGGTTAAAATACAAATCTCATATTGCTGCATCTATGCCAGCAATAAGGTAAGGTTAAATTAATCATAAATATCGTTGTAACTGCCATTCCTTTCTATCAGTGCAATTCATTCTTTTGAACTTTATTGTTACAATGTTGCTGAGGAAAAAAACAATTTCACATTTGTCTTGAAATACGCTTCATTTAAAAATACTCAGAAAAACTTTATATAGCAATACGTGTTTTTTAATTAATTAGTTGAGTTTGAAATTCTTTAAAAATTTGAATGGTTCTTAATATTGATAATTGTAAAAAAATTTAGGGATATTTAAAAAATTTGAAAGTCTTTCTGTGGAAAAAGACGCTTTCGACTGCAATATTAGGAATCTTGGGAAAATTGAAGTCCGATGGTAATTATTCCTAACGCACTAGAAATTTTTCGCAGTTAAAATACTAAAGATCCGAAAAATGATATGAAACTTCAGTATAGTTTATAATGCAATACAGTGCATTTATAATGCATACAATCTATAGTAAATTATAATATAGTTCATCTAAAATTCAGTATCGAGAAATTCTCACAATGATACGTTTTTCCCGAAATTGAAACGCAGTTTAGCAAAAATTGTAAACTTAAGTTTCTCAGTGGAAAATTATACAATATAAACTGAATAATATGATGCATCCTATTCATCACGAGGCAAATATTAGATTTGTTCTTTTTCTTAATATTCTGCGTTCCAGACTAAATGTCAATTCATTCTTTTGGACTTTATTCTTAGAATGATGCAAAGGAAAAAAATAATTCCAAGTTTGTCTTGAAATACGCTACATTTATAATTAAAACTATACATTATAAACTGGATAATAAGAGGCATCGAATTCATCACAAGGAAAATATTCGACCCAATTATCATTTTAAAAATTCCATGTTTTTATAGCATCATCAATCTAAAATTCAATAATAAAAAATTTACCTAATCGTTCATGAAAAATCCTACTTCTTATAAAAATAAATTCACTGCACAGAAAACACACTTTCAATTTCCACATCTATCACAAGATGCATGATGATCTCACAATCACTTCCGCATTATTATCGGTATTAATCCGTTCTGAGGATCATCTCTGATGAGCGAATCTGCACCGATGTTGCAAATCAAATTTAATTGACGTAAACACTTATGTCGATGATCGTTCAGGGAAAAATATTCCGCGCGTGCCTAGTCACGTGGAATTTAAGCTCCGTACACACAAGTCACGGCCACATCGTCATGCCATTATACCTTTTACGTTCCCTGACAGGCAATCTATGTCGAAAATCATAAAAGAATTGCGAGGCCACGATAGACAAGGGGTAGTTCCTACCACGGCACCCCATGTAGGACTGAGCCCTCGTTCCATGGACCAAACATCTGTCCCCCCCTAACCTCCCCCCGAACCTCACCGCCACCGTCGCATTGCCTCGTACGCGCGCTGGCGTGTCGCACTATTTTTTTCTCTTCTCGCCTCCTACTTGGAACGTGCCAAACTTGAAACTCGAATAACTAGATGCAAATAGAATGGAAATTTGATAGATTTATGGAAAAAGGTAAGAAATAGAGTACAGTCGATCCTTGATAGGTGTCCATTCTTTATTATAAATTTACCATGAAAAAATTGTTATTAACAATTTTTATGAACTCTTACAATATTTATAAGAGTTATTTTGAATAGTTTTAGGATGTCAATTTTTTATGGTATATAAATATAAAAAAAACATTGTAATTTAAAAGTGGTAAGATTTTCAGTACATTTTTACATTTTTTAAATTTATTTTATTCATATTTATTTTGGTGAGGGATTCATTTGAAATATGAAAAAAATCTAATATCTTTTCTCACGTACGATGTGAATGTAATAATAATTCTTGGACATTTAATAAAGTTGGAATTTTGAATATTCTGAACACTTCTTTGTTTCAAATATCGTCCAGAATGTGTATGTAAAAATTCACAATGATTTTAATTTACTTTGACAAAATGATATATTTAATTTTTAGAACAAGAATTATATCGACCCTCAATAACAATATTTGTAATGTTGGATAATTGGATTCGATTATTATTGCAAAGCATTTTTTCATGTTTTTATTTAAGTTTTTTTGAAGTTTTTCATCGAAATTTTTATCAAAGTTTTTATAGGTGTTTCTTATCGAGTTTTTTGCCTTTTTTGAGTTATTTATTCACATTTTTTATGTACTCACATCCACATTTTAAGTTACATTTATACATAAACGTGTCTAGTTTTTTTTATCTCAGATGTTTTTAAAAATATTATGTTTTACTTTTCAATATTAATTCTCTTATGAATTCTCTTGCGTTCCCAAAAAATGTTTATGTATAATTTTATGCAACTTTTAACATATTTTTATTCTTCACACAATACCAAAGTTGTACTCAAAAGTGGGACTCACATGCGCAATATTCACTAGTTATTTTTTTCATATTCTAAAAATAAAAATCACTGATGAGGACTCAAATCAGAGTCGAAACGTTTGATTGAAACTATACTGTTTTTTTCATTTATGGACCCGAAAGCAAATTATCCAACATTACAGATATATTTAATTTCGTACTTTTTATCTATTGAATCGTCCATAATGTAAAATATTTTTCGATGAAACTTAAGAAATATTATATTCATTAAACCGAGAAAAAAGTTTCTTTGAATCAAACAAATTTGTGCACTGCTTTACGGTCAAAGAAAAGTTTCTTTGATTTAAGGCCATGGATCAACCCGATCACGTGACTAAATTTTTGTAATAATTCGTGTGAGATAACTTTTTTACTTTAAGAAAATTTCTTCCTGGAAATTTGGAAAATATAACGGAAAACGATCATTTTCACTAAAATAAGTTAACAGACGTGCTTTATTGTCTTTTGTTACTTTTTCCAAATTTTCAGAAAGATACTTCGTAAATTAAAAAATTAATCTTACATGAATAAATAAATGCATAATTTAGTCACGTGGTCTGATTGATTCATGGCCTTAAAGAAACTTCTTGATTGTTATTTTTTGAATTTAAGAAATGAATGTCTGCGTAGTCGCATAAGTACATGTGTAATCTGATTAACAGAAATATTTTCTTTAATTTAAAAAAAATTGTCTTTGCTCAAGGTAACTAAAATAACATAAATTATTTCTTAAGTTTTTGCCGGTATTGTATTTGAATGAAATAAATATTATTTTAAAAAATAAATAATGTTAATAAAATAATTTCTTTCATTTAAAGAAGACTAAAAAAGGTAATTTCTTATAATCAAATAATTTTATATTTGTTCTAAAGGTGTTTTAACTTCCAATTGAAATTAAAACAACGATTTCTTAAATTTAAATAAAACATTTTTCTGAGTTGCAATACATTCCCCCAAAACATTTTTAATCAAAAAACTCAAAGTGTTTTACTTGAATTTTTATTTCATTCAATAATAAACAAGACGTGTATTGACCCTCAAAAATATTTGTTTAAAAACGCTGCTGGTGTATTTTGCCTTTAGGGACCAGGAATAATGGAACTCAAGGGTTCATATTTCCAAACTTTTCGACTCTAATTGGAGTTCCTCGTCAGTGAAAATTTCTCCCATCTATGGAATATCTAGAGTGGGGGGCCGTTTATAATACTAATCTAAAAACGAAAAAATGATTTTTTCTTTTATTCAACAAAAATGATTTTTCGTGTCACTGTCATTAAGAATGTCATAATTTGTTTCTAAATTCACTTCAAAAGATGATTAAAAATCAAATGTATGTTATTACAAATATTTAAACTCCTCTTGAGCAGATGGAGAAATAAAATGATAAAAATTACAGATAAAGAATTTAGGATAAAAACTCTTGAAATTTAGAAGCACCTAAGCGTGCTGTCGAAGTTGAAGGCATAAATCCGGTACTCCGCGTATCTTGCAACTTGCACCGGAAGTGGCATACTAATAAACCGATCCCGCCCTCCATCACGGTTCATACACCATAGTCACATTACAGTCAGGTCATAATTAGAATTGTTTCACGGTTTATTAAGGACGAGCCGGCTGCAGGCTAACTGATGGGTGCGTCGATTCGCGAGAAAGATCGTAATACCTAGAACCATACTCGTTCCCTTTTGACTTTTTCAATTCGACGGAAGATAAATGCAACGATGTTTACTCTGACACATTCTAATTATACAGATTATGTCTTAAGATACGGAACCCGCGTAGAATGCGAGTGGAACAGCACCGGCTGTTTTGATTACATAACCACATGTTTTGGTGGATAAAAAAAATTCTACCCACATTAGAATATCAGAATTTGGAATACATTTTGCGCTCTATAAATTTTTGTATATTTTTACAAGAGGCTGTTTTGAATTTAAAAAATGAATCTTACGTATACACTCAGAAAACAATTAGTTTTTAATGATAAAATCGTTTCTTTTAACATATTTTTTAACTCGGTGCAAAAATATCTTTTAAAATAAAGAAGAATTTATTTGATTTTAAGAAATTGGGTAATTTTTCATTATCGAAATCAAAGATTTTCGTTTACTGAGGGCCAATGTATGTCTTATTTCTCGTATTTATAGAAAATTTATTTGATTGGAAAAAAAATTCTGACAATAATTATGAAAATATTATCGATGCTTTGTAAATATGTGTGAATAAGATTGTAAATTTGTGGACATAGTCCAGTTCTACGTAATCTACTTAACGCCGGTCGATCATCTGATATAATGCATAGTGTTTGTCATGGAGATTAGAGTTGACGACAGGATCTTCGTATCAATACTCAAAATTTACTTTTAGTAAATCCCTTTGAAGACTTGAAGTTTCAACGTAAAATATTCATTCGTATAACTGAAATGTGATATAAAATAAATTCTTAAATTTAAATCTTAAAGTCTGTTTTTTAATATTGATAGAACACTGAAAGAAATAATTAGTCGGTTGCTATTGCAGCAATATTTTTGGTTAACCGTTAGAAATATTTTGTTGGATTACCTGAAAAAATCAGCAATATTCATATGGCTGATGAATCCCAAGCATTTCTTTTAGTAAACCTCTGCACACAAATAATTAGTTCTTTAAATGTTACGAAATTTTTTCCGAAACTGAGGATATGAGAAAAATTCAATAGATATTAAACAATTTTCAATAAAGTATCTCAATCTATTCAGGGCAATTTGCAGATTTTCAGTAAGACTTTTTATAATCGCCCAACAATCAAAACTCTGATTCGTGGATTACAGAACTCGACAGTAAAATTAATATACGGAGCAGGGTTTCGGAAATCTTCAATAGATTCTCATCTGAAAAGTTGCTGCAGAATTCAAGAATGATTTAAAATTTCTACATGTTTATGTCAAAAATATATAAAATTTTCTTTTCAAAATTTGGGAAATGGCAAAGAAGATAAAAAAACCGTAAATAGACAACTTCTGGTTTTGAAAAAGAAAAAAGTTCGATTTCAGTAAAATCTATCGGAAATTTTATTTTGATTTTGAAAACTGAAAGTAGTTCATCCCCATCCGTTTTATCTTCTCTGCCATTTCCCAATTTTGGGAAACTAATTTATGAATTTTGGACGTAAACTTGTAGAAACTGGATCACGTTCTTCACATGAACTTGTTACTTTCCTCAAGTGTTACAAGCCCTTAAGGTGGCTTGATCGATTTTGAAAAAAATTATAGACTGCCCTGAAACTTAGAGATTATCTTAATAAAATATGCTAGATTTATATGGAAAAAAGAATACCGTGGTTGACGATGTCATTGCTGAAAAAATCGCTACCGATAAAATGTCAGTTTAACACGTAGTCTTATGGGATTCCTCGTCAAAATCGGCGAAACTTCGGAAAAAATCACAAGTCCCCATAAATTAAATATATACTAGTACTTTCGATTTCGAGGAATCTATTAGTATTATAAAAACAAAGGGTTAACGACTTCAATCAAGAGAAAATTGCGAAAAAGGTACAGAATATAGAAATCGCCTCGAGGTGAAACTAATAATTTTTTACTATCGCTTTTTTCCGGGGACATTTCCGCGATTTCTTACCCTTCTACTCAGATGTTACTATAATACATATGATTATTAAAAAAATAAGTAGCAATGAGCATTCATGTAACACGTGCCCCCACGGTGCCCCTCACTTCATACGACACCAAACGATCAAGCCACCTTAAAGAACTAATTTTTTGTATGTAACTCTAGAAAAATCACTGTTAAAAAATCAAATCCGATTTCACTTCTTTCTTCAAACTTTAAGGTTTGAGATTTTTATATTACTAGATAAAACCTGCAATTAAGTGTTGAAACTTTCTTTATTTCCCACCTTCCAGAATAATGATTTCTCAGAATGTCTCAATCATATCCTCTTTCCAAAAAGTGGAAAATTATAGCTACGATAAAATACTTCATAGGCTCGTTACACGGATGTGCACTATAATAATGTAGGCGACGTGAACGATGACGCGTTTGGTGCAAATTACAGTTGCCGGACAGGGGAAGATAATAGAAGCAAAGAGAGAACGGAAGAGAGATGAAAATAAAGGGAGAAGGAAAAGGCACTGTAAAGAGAAAGAACAGCAATTGGTTGAAATTGACGCCAATTAGGGCCAGTGACCGTAGTCACCGTGATTTCGAGTCGCGCGTTTCCATGTGGACTCTCGAAAACGTCGCTTCGCGGCCTAACGAACCGATGAAGAACGAGAAATGCCCTCAGGAATCAAGACTGGACGAGTCATCGTAGCCTTGATGTCAGTTTCTCCTAACAAGGGATACCGCTTCTTCTTTCTTTTTTCTTTCTTTAGTTCTTCCACGTATATACTGTGTGTCTCACCTATATATATATATATATATAGGGTGAGTTTTTTTAAATCTTGAGACATCAAAATATCTCAAGAAATACGCATCGTAGGAAAAAAGTGACCCCAACAAAAACTATTTTCGAGGGGGAAAAGCATCAACCTGGGGATGTGGGGCAAAAAAAAATTTCGAATGAAACTTACATATTTTTTAATAGAGAATCCGAATCTGCAATAAAAAATTGAGGTTCCCATTAGTAATTTCAAAGATACCCACACGCAGAAAAAAGATCAGTAAAATTTACTGGAAGTTCGGTACTTATTTGGACAACATGACTTTTTAGTAAATTTTACAAGAAGTTGAGTTCAATCAACAGATTTTCTGTACAATTCACTTAGCATACAGTACAATCAACTTAACTCGGATTTTTTCGTATTCAGTAGATTTTACTGGACGCTGAGTGAAACATACAGAAAATCTGTTAATTGAACTCAGCTTCTGGTAAAATTTACTGAAAAGTCATGTTGTCCAAATAAATACCGAACTTCCTGTAAATTTTACTGATCTTTTCTCTGTGTGCACAACCCCCAGGGTTTGGGGTAAACTTTTTTGGGAGTCGCTTTTTGCCTCGAAAATAATACTGTATAAAATATAATATATATATAAAAATACTGTATAAAGTATATACTATATATAAAGAAAACATTATTGACCTCTGTATGACATCCTCCCTACGGAGACCACCACGAAACCTATAATGAGAGTGAGGATGAAGCTTTAAAGACACTTAAATAGGAGGTACTCTAGAGGTTTGAGCAATTGTGTGGAAACGTTTATCGCGTTTTAATGCTGCTCACCAGGTACAAGAAGAGGATGCACTGAAGAAAAAAGAATCCCTGGGACTATAGGCGTAAGCTTACGTGCAAGGACAGTAGTTTTCTTGTGATGGGAATCACTACAATTACTGTGGGACTCCGATGGCTCTACAACACGAGTGAAACTATTTTTATGCTCTGGTGAGCAGAAGCAGGTCGATTAAAAAAGTTTATTTATCAAGCCAAAGTAGTGTATATATAGGGAACTAGAGTAATAAAGTAAAAACTGGAATCATTTGAGAAAAGCAATGTATGTATTTTGTAAACGCGAACACCATAAAAAAGGGTATGAGGAATTCCAGTATGTTAAATTTATAATTCATCTGTATGTGTGAATATTTACACTGTAAAAATATCGGTAAATTTCCCTACTATGTATTAGGAAATTTTTCCTAAATCCTTAGGAAGCATAGATTTTCCTACAGAAAGTGGAAATATTGCATAGATTTGAGGAAAATTGACCGAATTTTCGGACTTATTTCTAAACTATTAGGAAATATATCAAAAAGGTGAGAACATTTCACAAATCTTCCAAGTTGTAGGAAATTTTTTCCATGAAAAACGGAAATTTGTTCACTTTTTTTTTGGATCTTTTTCCATTTAAATTATGAAATATATCAATTTTTCCTAATAAACCGGATATTTCTCCGACCAAACAGTAGGAACTATTTCCAGTTCTATGAAGGAAATATTTCCGACTATATCTTTGGAAAAATTTACGACCCATTTGTATTTTAAGCTGTTCAACTATTTTCGGGAAAATTTTCGAAAATTTTTTTACAGTATACTAACTATACAATTTTCTTAGCCACTGCGACTATTTTTTAATGCGAAATAGTAGTATTGTAAATTTAATTAAGGAATTAAATCAGTGTTACCACTATACTATAGTTATAATTACTTTCACTTTTAATGTTATTATATTTTTATCAAGATCAAATTTTTAGCAATACCCTCCTATTGGGGGGATTTCATAAAATTTATAAAATTGAATAACAGCTACAATAATGGTTGGTTTTTAATTTGGCTTTAGGGTCCAGGAATAATGTTACTCAGAGTTTCATTTTTTTCCTTCAAACGTTTCGACTCTGATCGGAATCCTCATCAGTTATCTATATTTATCACAAAAATGTTGCTAAAATATTACATATATGAGCTCTATTTTGGTGTAAACTTCGGTAATGTACAAAAAACTAAAAAATGAAACACGTTTGCATAAAATAATGCCTAAACCTTACATAAGTACATGAAATTTCTTAAAAATAACAATTGAATTTTAGCAGCATGAACTTTGAAAACCCTAAACTAAAACTCTATATTTTCTGTAAAATTTATATACAAACATATTTTTATTTGTGGGCCTGTATGTCATTATTATCAAACACGAGAGCATCAAATTTACATATGTAATCGTCTGAATTAATCAACAGTTGAAAACTACATGGCGAAAAATAATTCGAGAAATAACAATTGAATTCTAGCAGCATGAACTTTGAAAACCCTAAACTAAAACTATATTTTCTGTAAAATTTATACACAAACATATTTTATTTTTAGTTTAGGGTTTTCAATGTTCATGTTACTAGAATTAAATTGCTATTTTGAAGAACTTTTATGTGTTTATGTAAGGTTTAAGTATAATTTTATGCAAAGATGTTTCATTTTTTAGTTTTTTGTACACTACCAAAGTTTACACCAAAATAGGGCTCATATGTGTAATATTTCAACAACCTTTTTTTCATATTTTAGAAATAAAGATCGCTGATGAGGATTCCGATCATTTGAAACGTTTGAAGGAAGAAAATGAAACTCTGAGTTACATTATTTCTGGACCCAAAAGCCAAATTAAAAACCAACCATTATTAATTTTATTGATAGTCGATTAACAGCTAACATTTTTTCAGAAAAAGTTTTTGTTAATTCATTGGGATATTTTTCTGAGTGTGATACGGTCGATAATAAATCGGCCCTGATCATCATCTATACAATCGTAATTACCTTATAACAACAATACGTTACTTTGAAGCATTGGATCTACATATATTGACGTCTTCATCCTCGATCTTCTATATTCAACTTGTAAAGTCAACCTCCCTTTGCTAATAGAATTGATTCTATCTCTGAATAGCACAATAGAAATAGAGAATCTCACCACGTGTCACATACGTTTCCATAAGAAAACTGCAGGCAGAAAAACACACCTCTTCAAAACCAATCCAAACAACGATAAACCCAGAAAGACCTTCTTCCGTAAGGAAACTATTCATCTTTCAAAATCAAGTCTTCCCTAAAATCCATTCACGACCGAGAGATTTTAATCTTATCAATTCTGCCCTTATGGCGTCGATTTTACACTCAAAGAATTCTGACATTGTCTCCACTATCTCGAAAGAAATGGCAATATTTTGATAGACACTGTGGGTTTTGTGAATCACCCAAATCGAGATAAACGACTCTTTGTATCGCGCCCAACAAGGCATATTTACACAAAAAGTGTTCGCATACAAAAAAGAAAACGATTGTACATATTTTTCAGGCTTTTATTCACTCTCTAAACCTGAATCAGTGAAATAGTCACTGATTATATCAGTGATAATGTATCAACTGATGAATCAGTGCCCTGGTTTGATTTCACTGAGGAATCAGTGAACGCGTCACGTGAACATAACTTTTGAATACGCGAATTCAAAACTTTCATCTACACTTTACTGATTTATCGTCCCTTGTAAATAATAAAAATTACGTAATTTCGTTTTAGTGTTGTTTAGCCTAAAATAAACGAATTCATCGATCGTTAAAATATATTGCTGGTTTTATTACTCCCACCTAAAGCTTTCATTGATTCAATAAGTGAGTTCAATCTATTTCACTGATTCTCAGTGAAAGACTTATAGCTGCGGTCATCAGTGAATAGTCACTACGAATCAGTGGCCGTTCACTGATTCAGGTTTAGAGAGCAGCTTGTTTTGTCTCTTAGTTCTTATTTTATAATAAAAAGAACGAATCAAAGAGGGGGATAAATATTGAGCACTCCTCTGACGTTATTACTTTAAACATAATGAAAATGAAAGCAGCTGCAGAAACTTGAAGATATATTTGCTCTCAAAAAGACGACGTTTATAGTGTTTAAGTACCGGCTTTTAAAGTTGGCGAACCTGATGGCGACGAAGTGTGTTCGCATAGCATGGCACGCGCTTTAAAAGTCACGTAAGTACGAAGGTAAGTATACGAAAGTGAACTCTTGTGTGATTATTATTTAACGTTATTTAATGTAGAAACTTCTTTTATCGTTAGTTCTTTACATTATTTATTAGGTTGAAACACTAGTCTTATTGAAACGAAAAATACACACGCACTAGTGTCTATTGCAAAAATATAGAAAGTGTTAGACGCTTATTACATTCTTTTGCTCTTGGTTTTTCAAACCTTAATTATTATAGTGAATTATATACTCTCTAAATCTGAAACAGTCAAAATCTACTAATTATCAGTGAAATTTGACTGGTTCAAATAGCTGAAAAGAGCTTACTGTGAATCAGTCAAATTTCACTAATTACTTTAACTAAAATTAACCGATTTAACATTAACAAATATTTTCCATTAATGAATGAGTAAAAATTAAGTTATTTATCAATGAAAATATTTTTCCACTGATGAATCAGTGAAAAGGCAAATCACCGATTCAATCAGTGAAAATTGGACTGATTCAGATTTAGAGAGTACTTTTGAAAATAACAGTCGGAACTAATGATTATTGAGACAATTAGTCATAGTTCAAATCTTTGTTTATTGAATCTTTGGATTTAGTAGAGAAGTATCAATTCATCATTTTTTGCGAAAGGCTGATTTTGTATTTTGTATGAATCAAGCCTAACTACTTATGTGCGTTTGAAGAGAACTGACAGCTGTGCTCTATATCCCACATGGCGTTTCTTTTACTCTTGTTGGGATGCAAGGCTATTGATTTTATCTTCACATTTCACTAACTAATGTTTAGGCTTTCAATTTGCGGCCTGTATGTCATTATTGTCAAATACGAGAGCAACAAATTTACATATGTAATCATTTGATTAGAACAACGTCATTTGGATTGAACAGAATAAATCTTAGGAATTGATCAACAGTTGAAAACTACACGGAGAAAAATAGTTCGAGAAATTTTACTCAACTTTTTGCAAAGTTGGGACGTATGAAGCAGTTGTAGATTATTTAATATTATTGTAATAATTTTTGATGTATTAAATGTCTAAGAGCACATCACAGTTCGTTAAACTGTTAAAAATTTACGTAAAGTTTCAAAATGTACGTCACAAATTATTACAATAAAAAAATGGTGCATTGTTCCAAAAAATTGGCTTTAGGGTCCAAAAATGATTAAGTCGATTTAATCAGACGTTTCGGCTCAAATCGGAACCCTTATCAGTGGTATTTATTAAAATCTAGAAAATACAAAAAAGGTGGCGCTAATTTCACATTTTTAGGAATAACTAAAGTACTCAAACATATAATGGGTCATTCCATTTCAGATCGATCGGGCCATTCGGGTCGATGTTACGGTTTCGTGTCAAAGTCGCAAAATAAGTTCTACATTAAAATTTAAGAGACACGTATTTTTTTTTTTTTGCTCAAAAGTTTGTTTTTTTCTGAGTTATCGCGATTTTAATTTTGACTGTCAAAATCTGTGTAACTTCATTCCATCGGAAATTTTTTTTTTCAAAATTATTTTCCCCATTTTACGCTTTCAATAATAATGATTGAATCGTGTTTTCGTGTGTTCTGAATGTTAATTACTCCAAATTTCCATCTAATTACGAACATTCTGCGAGAAGAATGGTCTTAATTACTCAATTTTTGTGAGTTATAACGAGTTGAAAAAAAATTCCCGATGGAGTGGTTACATCAATTTTGACAGCCAAAATTAAAATCGCGATAACTCAGAAAAATTAAACTTTTGAGTAAAAAGAAAGAATACGTGTCTTACATTTTAATGTAATACAAAAAAGAGTACCTTTTCGATCCTAAAGACAATTTTTTCCAACAACGTACCATTTTATTTAAATTGAGAGTCAATATAACTTACACCATTTTTAATTATTACAATAATATTAAATAATCTCCGACTTGTCCACATGTCCCAACTTTACTCAAAAGTTGAGTAAAGTTTTTCCAACTATTTTTGTTCATGTAGGATTCTTCTTGAAAAAGACTTTTTTTACTTTTCAAAAGTACAGTATATATTACTATTCTGAGTATAAGTATATAATTATGAAATAAAAATCCATCTCAATTGCACAGCGCATATCTAAATTATTTTTTTAAAGGCATACTAAAACAAATCTTTATTTGTAAGCAATAAATACTAGTCTGAAAGGATTTCCGTATCAGAACTCGTTAAAAGGACCTTTTAGAGAGATTATTCGTGAAACAGACTTCACCGGACAGGATTTTGCATTGTTCGTGACACTCGTGTCAAAAATAATGGACAAAAAACGAAAAAGGACAATGATAATAAAAGGAAACGGAATAAATGTGCCACTCACAAAAATGCTGCTGCAGCTTTTAACATGTGAATGACCTCACTACAAGCATCTCTAATTGGAGTGAGACGATGAATGGCGCCGATCAAGTCGTAGTGCTTGTTTAAATGCGAATCTCCCGGAAATTAGAAGGTGATTTCGGTCTCGACGACGTGCAAAAAAACACTAAAGGGTTTGTCAGCCTTGGAAGTATAAGCAACTTAAGAAACCAACCAGGAGGTCAAATACAAATTATTTGTACTCAGAAAATACTTGAAGTAGACTGAAAAACATAATTCGTTGTGCTAACTACTTTATTAGTAAGAAATTTTCTTCAAATTTTTGGTAGTTATCTCAACCACACTCAGGAAAAAAATTGATTGAAATATACTTTTTTCTTGGGTAAACAAACATTTTTGATCCATTCGAGCAAATTTTTGTTGATTCAACAGAGATTTAGGCTAATTGAAGATATATGTTCATACTCTCTAAATCTGAATCAGTCGAATTTTCACTGATTGAATCAGTAATTTGCTTTTTTACTGATTAATCAGTGCAAAAATATATTTAACTGACAAATCAGTTATTTTTCACTGATTGAATCAGAGGAGAAAGTATTTTTCACTGTTAAATCAGTTGATTTCCACGGAAGTAATTAGTGAAATTTGACTGATTTACATAACCTCTTTTTAGCTATTTGAATTAGTCAAATTTCACTGATAATCAGTAGATTTTGACTGATTCAGATTTAGAGAGTAGTTGGCTTTAGAGTCCAAGATTAATAAAAATTTTAAGTTTTACATAATCAAACGTTTCAGCTCTGATCGCAGCCCTCATCAGTGATTTATTTTAAATCTTAAGTAAATTATAATGTTTGTGTATAAAAAGTTTTTTTCTGTTTTTTTTCTTTTATTTTCCTTTTTAATTTTCTGGAGAATCACATGACTTGAGCGGCACAGACTTTTCACTATGTCACGAGAAAGGAAAAAAAACGGGAAAAAAAACGGGAAAAAGTGACTTTTTATACACAAGCATAATAATTTACTCAAGATTCAAAATAAATCACTGATGAGGGCTGTAATCAGAGCTTGAACGTTTGATTGTTTAAAACTTTAAGTTTTTATTAATCTTGGAGACAAAAGTTAACTATTAAGATCAACATATATCTTCAATTATTAATTAAAGGTTAATGCAAGTCCAAAATATAAATATTTAGCCTATAATCTACCAAGGATGCTTGACTCTATATCTGCATTTATTTAGTTGATTCAACAAATTTTTGTCCAAGTCAACCAACCTTCTTATGAGTAAATGTAATTATTTAAAGGTTTCGTCATACGTAAAAGTTTTATGTCGGACCTTCACTTTCAATTTGATGTGAGCATCGTTATTCAGTATCTTTATGTCATGCAGACAACAATGAACCGTCTTACTTCATCGAGATATAACAATGATGTTACGCATCAACGAACATTTGGATTCTTGCACCAATTGGAGTACATCGGTGTCAAATGGAACAAATTGCAGTATTAAATCACCGCAAAGATTAGCCACAGAAAAACGAAAAGGGAAACATGATCTTCTGAATTTTGAAGATGCCTTTTGACACGCAGAGAAAAATTGATTTAATATATTCTGTTTGCAATGCAGATAACTTTGAATACAATTTAATTCAATTATGTACATTTTAATTATTTTAACGTTTGAACTAATTTCACATTCGATTATTAAAAATCTTCTTATGTTCCCTATAATAAGATAACTCGAGTGTTTTCTTATTGGCAAAAGTGATGTTCCGAAACCAAAATCTTTAGGCCTCTACTTTAGGAAAAGTAAAATCATAACTAGATCCGCCACTCTTTAAATCTGAATCAGTCAAAATCTACTGCTTATCAGTGAAATTTGACTGGTTCAAATAGCTAAAAAGAGGTTACTGCGAATCAGTCAAGTTTCACTGATTACTTCAGTGAAAAGTAACTGATTTAACAGTGGAAAATATTGTTTTCACTAATTAAACAGTGAAAATTAACTGATTTAACAGTGAAAAATATTGTTTTCACTGATGATTCAGTGAAAAGGCAAATCACTTATTCAATCAGTGAAAATTTGACTGATTCAGATTTAGAGAGCACCTTTGATATCTTTATTTTTTGAGTTTATACCTCCTATATAATTTTTTCATGTTTAGTACCTTTATTTAGAAAGGTTTCAGGATTTTTTAGGAATTCCAGCACCTTCATGTGTTTTTAAACTAAAAATTTTTAATTTTTTGGCATTTTTACATTCTCATCATGGATGAGAAGGTATTGGTTTTATGTGAAAAATGACTTTCGAAAATTTCATCAAATCTTTACGTTTTGAGACCCCCTGAGTCCGAAAAAACGGTTTTTACGAAAGTGTCTGTCTGTCTGTCTGTAGGTCGTGTGCTGCATAACTCTCGATAGAATTATCAGATTGAATTGTGCTTTGGCACACTTTATCGGAGCCGAAAAAGTAAGGACAAGTTCGTTAACCAGCCACATCCAATCAAAATTGAGGGATTGAGCACTACTTTTGTGTTTTTGAAAATAATTTTTTGAAAAAATCAAAAATTTTAATACTGGTATTAGATAATGCTCATAAATCTCTAAAAATTATCCTGATAACATTTTTTGATTAAATCAAAATTAGAAATGTTACAGCATATTCAAATTCGAAAAAAGTCAATATCAAAATTCCATTTTTCAGTTAAATTATACGAGATACGAAAAAACGTTATGATACAATATTATTCTCTACATAAAGACCTATAAATTTGAATTGTAACATTTTTTCATAAGATGCATATTTTTTTTTTAATTCAAAAATAATCTATTGAAAATCCAAAATTTAATTTTTTAACAATAATATGTGAAATACGAAAAAAACGTAAGAATACAAAGTTGTTCGTTTCAAAAAGATCTACAAGTTTTGTCTTACACAGTTTATGAAAAAACATATATTTTTCGTTTCAATTCCAAAAAATACGATTCAAATTCAATAATTCCATTTTTTAGACAAAATATATGAGATACATAAAAAAAGTTTAGATGAAAAGTTATTTTCCTAAATGAGGTCTACACATTTTTATTAAGAAATTTCTCGACAGGATATATATTTTATGTTTTGATTTTTAATATTAAAAAAAATCGATTTTTTTCACCAAAATATGTGAGATACGAAATAAGCGTTGTTCTGCAAAATCGTTTCCTTAAGGTAGTACGATCACGAAAATTAGACCTCGGACAAAAATAGATAATTTTGCTTTTACGAATAGCAAAATTATTATTGAAGGGCCAATTTGAATGAGAAAAGATTATTTTTCATGAAAAAAATTTGAAACACAAAAAAATAATGTTATTAATAAATTTTATTTTTGCCCAAACTTATTTTCTTATCGCTTCGAGTCAAATTTTTGAAAATGATGCGATTCTAATAAATTATGGTTCATTTTTTTAGAAAAAAGATTCTCTACAACTTGACCGTTTCCTATTTTTGAATTTTTTCTTGAAAGCAAAATTATCTATTTTAGCCTGAGGTCTAATTTTCGTGATCGTACTACCTTAAATAAAGTCTACGATTATTTTTTCTTTTTGAGAGATTTGGAAGAAAATAAATTATTTTAATCATGTAATTTATTAAAAAGTTACTGAAATGTATACAGAAAATCGAGCGCAAAGCGCGAGTGTCATGATGAGAATGTGTTCCTTAAGGCTGATAGAGCCTTAAGTAAATTGAATTTCCTGTTTCACTTAAATTAAAAAAGAAATTGAGTGATTTTGAGAAAATGTGTAATTCACATCATCTGTAATATTATTATAAAATTGGTTCGAGCTTCAGTATCAAATTATAATAAATAAACTTAAATGTATGCGAAGAGCACAAGACCGAGCGCGAAGCGTGAGGTGCAGAAAAATCGGAGCGCCAAGCGCGACGATCAAATCGCGCGCCCTAGGCGCGCTCAAGCTTGCGAGCTGCGCGCGAAGCGCGCGATGAGAATGTGCCCGCGAAGCGGGCAGATTTTTTTACTTTGAATAACTTTTTTATTTTTTAACCAATTGTCATGATTCTTTTTTTATTTTGTTCCTAAAAATGTGTAGCAACTTTTTGGGTATGGAAAGTATTCTAGCTTAAAAAATAACTATTAATTTTTTTTTATATTTTGGGATATTTTTATGTTATTTTATTTGTAACTATTTTTCAGTCATGTTACCTTATTTTCCATGCCCAAAAATTTCCTACACATTGTAAGGAGCAAAATAAAGAAATAAACATGAAAATTGGTTAAAAAACAAAAAAACTATTCAATATCCAAAAATGTCAAAAAAATGCCCAAAAAACTCAAAACTTTTAGTTTAAAGATACATGAAGGTGCTGGAATTAAAAAAAAAAAACCCAAAACCTTTTTAAATAAAGGTACTAAACATAAAGAAAATTATATGGAAGATCTAAAGTCAAAAAATAAAAATATTAAAGGTGGCGGATCCCCTTAACTTTACAGTAACGATCTGGAATTCGAGTTGATTGAAGTTCAGTGTCATTACAAATATTTACTGTGAAGGCATCAAAGCATCTGGCCACTTGACTAACGTGGTAATGTGCTTTAAAATTCTCTTCGTTTTATTCCTTTTGCCGCTCTTTCTCTTGACCAACACAGTATCTCATTACCCATTTGTGCCATATATCTCTTTGCATAAAACTATTTTAACGTGTCTCGCGCGTCAATGCACTCCACTAAGGCAAGGTCAACTCAAGCGTACATCGTGTCTACACACTTCTATCAATTGACCTTCTTCACGTGACGTCAGATTCATTGATGAAATACTCTTAAACGTTTACACTCGACAATCGATACTCCACTGAGGTCATTTCTGTTTTTGTTCATATTTAGTCTTTGTTATGTGCCTTTAATGAAAAGTGTCTTACAGTAAGAAAATTTCTCAATCATTATATTGATTTTTAAATGTATTCAACTGAGAAATGTTTTATTAAGGGGATCCGCCATCTTTAATATTTTTATTTTTTGAATTTAGACCTCCCATATAATTTTTTTATGTTTAGTACCTTTATTTAGAAAAGTTTTGGGTTTTTTTAAATTCCAGCACCTTTATGTATTTTTAAACTAAAAGTTTTGAGTGTTTTGGGCATCTTTTGACTTTGAATAACTTTTTTGTTTTTAAACTATTTGTCATGATTCATTTTTTATTTTGTTCCTCAAAGGGTGTAACAACTTTTTGGGTATGCAAAGCACTCTGGCTAAAAAAAACTACAAAATTGTTTTTTTTTTATATTTTGGGGTATATATTTTTTTGTTATTTGTAACATTTTTTTCAGTCATGCTACCTTATTTTCCATACCTAAAAAGTTTCTATACATTGTAAGAAACAAAATAATGAAAGAATCATGGCAACTGGTTAAAAAACAAAAAAGTTATTGATAGTCAAAAATGTCAAAAAAATGCCCAAAAAACTCAATAATTTTAGTTTGAAAACACATAAAGGTGCTGACATTTTTAAAAAATCCTGACACCTTTCTAAATAAAGGTACTAAGCATGAAACAAAAATTATATGGAAGATCGAAACTCAAAAAATAAAAATAGTAAAGGTAACGGATTTCCTTAAATTCATATTATCTGTAAGATATGTGTACTAGATTTCGGAAAAATACCAATAGATAAGGAATATTTTTAACGAAATCGTAGGAATAAAATTTAAAAAAAAAATACATTCCTAAAAGATGGTTATGTTAGTTGTAACCGATTGTTTAACGGATTGCAGAATCTAATACTTTTTTCAAATCCTATCAAAAATACTGTTCCGCCTCTGGTAGATTTATCTGATACAAGTGAACTCAGTCAGTTTAGAGAAATTGATACAAACAATATTAATCGAAGAAGCGCTACAAAATACAATAAACTTTCACCACGCTCTATTTTGTGACATTGACTTTATTTTCACTTAGATTAATCGACTCATAAATCATCTGTTAACTATAACGGAATCAATTTTGTCCTGAATATACAAATGCAGCAAACTTTCTATTAAACTAACGATAACAGTTTTTATAAATTGTTAAACGCTTGATATGTTTTTTTATCGACCACAATACTAGTCATCTGAATTGTAAATCAAATTATAAATAAAATCAAATAAAACTCCATTCCACTTAGAGCGGAAACAGATGAGTTGATTTCTAATAATATGGCAAATAAGCGTAAAAGAAAACAGGGTGCAACATGCAGTTGCAATATTACAAATTGAAGCCTGATTACACAAGATACCTTATCTTGGAGTGAATGTAGGAATGGATACATCTGTCCAAATCGTTGATGTTTCAAAAGGATTTGTGGTATACGCCCATATGGTGTTTAAACTTTAGTAACGCTATTTACCTTGCGGTTACTGTTATACTTGCTATGTATGACAAGAATATGTGCTATGGTTTCCAAACGAGTGCTAATTTTTTTAAAGTCGATATATCGAATACAAATGTAAAAACAAATTCAAAACGAGACAAAAATACTTTCAAGCAACATAACAATATAGTAAAACATAACCTTCTTTTTACTCAATCGAATTAATAAAACAGTTATTTATTTAAAAAGAGATAAAAATACGTTAAAAACGTTAACCCATCGGCCTGTGATTTTTCTATGGAAAAACTTGTCTATAAATATGATTTAATTTTCAGTTTAAGAAGAAACTCATAAAGGTGGACAAAAACCTCAATAAATTCAATAAATGCAACGGAATGTCATGGAATTTATTGTTTTTTTTAAACCGCAATTTAAATGGCGAGTGCAACTCGTCAAAATAGGTCAATGGATTAAACTATCTTAAATTAAGGCCGTGTGGTAAGGTCTCTCATTATCAATTATATACGACCGTTTTATTAATAAAATAACAATTTTAAAAAATTTTCCGAACAAGACAGCAATCTAGGAAAATGTTACGCATTACTCTCTTCTCTGGAAAATTTGTTAAAATAATTATTTTAATTTTAAAGCTGTCGTATATAATTGGTGACGTGAGAGTCTACCATACGATCATAAAGTTTCCATATTTTGGGAAAAAATTACGAGATAAAACTCTACAGGTTGCAGAAAAAGGCCGAAGAAGAGGGTGACTGGGTAGCTTCTCTTTTTTCCAAGTCGAGCTCAACTCAATTAGCATTTCAATCTCCTGAAGTGGTACGTAGCTAGACCACAGGCTTTCACAAAATTAATGAGGGTCTATAAGATCGAAATGAGATAAAAAAGAGTTTGTTCGTTAGCTAATAGTAATGATCCTTAAAGAAAGTGCATCCATGGCTATGGCACTTATGCCCAATTTTAGATTTTGGTGGACAATCTTCCAGTGATTCTGGAGCTTCTCTGAACGTGACGAGGGACGCAGCAATATCGTTCGTATATATTCGGGTATGTTCGTCTATATTCGCCTCCATTGTTTGAAATACCACAAAATAAAATGATTTTAGAATGAAAACTAAGCAGTTCTTGTGCTTCTTAAAATTGCACATGAAATCAAATATCCTATCATCTATTTTAATTAATATTGTGAATAATTATATGAAAGATGTGTAACTCTCTAATTCAATTGATACTAACTCATCAGGATTCCACGAGGGAGCGCTGTTTCAGAACTTATTGTTAGTTACCCCGAAAAAATACATTGAGTGCAACAGACTCAAGACAAGTCGAAGAACTTGAGCTGTACCCTGGAACGATGTACGCATGCCCACTCGTTTTCGCTGTGAAACAATACTGCTCTCATGTATACAATGGTAGTGGGCATGATCCTACGTATAATACCTTTAACAGCAGAAAATCCACGTAGGAAGGTACTGACATTTCCAAATGCCAAACGGGCCCCTCTTGCAACGAGTCGTTTATCATTTCTGTAACAATCGTTTACAATGGGTCACAACGTTGACGTGCGATATTGCTTCCAACTGCGTGATCCATATGCATGATGGGATCAACTAGTATAATTTTCATCCCAAGGTCACAAAATTATCAGCTCATAATAACAGAAGCAATATCGAGGGTAAAAGATATCTTTTAATTTATGTAAAGTTGCGTGAGAAAATTGAAGCTTTCAAAAGATAATAACACTTATAATCTGTGCAAGTAAGAATTATAAAATCATCATTTCTACGAATCGAAGAATTCTTGATAACTTGATTTTCGATATGTTACGTTTTTTAAAGTTTCTCCATTTAATTTATACAGAAATACTGTTTATATTCGTTCAAATTATACTTTATACCAAAGATATTTCAATCTACAATTTCATGATCGAATTTCAATTAAAATTTTATACTTAGACATTTAAGGTAGTTGATCCACGAAAATTAGACCTCAGGCAAAAATAGATAATTTTGCTTTCAAGAATAACAATATTATTACAGAAGGGCTATTTTGAAAGAGAAAAGATTATTTTACAAGAAAAAAATTTGAAACACAGAAAAATAATTTTATTAATAAATTTTATTTTTGCCCCAACTTTTTTTCTTGTCGCTTCTTACCAAATTTAAAAAAATTATGCGATTTTAATAAATTACAAATCACTTTTTCAAGAAAAAAATTCCCTACAACTTAACCATTTCCAATTTTCGAAAATGAATAAATTATTATGAAATTCAGCAATTTGTTTATAAAAATTTCGTTTTGTAAAATGTTTTTTAATGGTTTCAGCCATTAAAGAATTTATTTTTAAAAATGAGAAACGGTGAAGTTGTGAGAAATCTTTTCTCTGAAAAAATGATTCATGATTTATTAGAATCGCATAATTTTTTAAAATTTGGTAAGAAGCGACAAGAAAAAAAGTTGGGGCAAAAATAAAATTTATTAATAAAATTATTTTTCTGTGTTTCAAATTTTTTTGTTGCAAAATAATCTTTTCTTTTTCAAAATAGCCCTTCTATAATAATATTGCTGATGTTGAAAGCAAAATTATCTATTTTTGCCTGAGGTCTAATTTTCGTGGATGAAAACTACCTTAATTCCAACTTTTTTAAAAATGTTTTTTTGGTATTCAGAGATTTACGTTATGTGAATGAAATATTTACTTTGAAGTAATTTCAAAGTTTCTTTACCTACTTGTGAAAAAGAAATGTTAATTACTTTAAATTTTTTATTAAATAAATCCTATGTTAGCAACCTTTTTTCTGTATTTTTTAGATTCAAAATAAATCACTGATGAGGGCTCCGATCAGAGCCGAAACGTCTGATTATGTAAAACTCTGTGTTTCTATTAACCTTGGGCCCTAAAGCCAACTATCAACGTCAACATATATCTTCAATTTTTAATTTTTTGTCTAAACATTTATTAATTTTTTTATATTAGATATTTCTGAAGATAATATATTTATACATTGAAAAGTTCTTAAATATTTATTTATAGAATTCGATTCGTAATGTAAGAATATTTTACATTGAGGATTTTTCTGAATAATGTATCTTGGTAACTTTTTTTTCTCTATACCGCAAGTCGTGATAGAATTTTGTTTACATTACGCAATTTCCAGGCAATGATTTCACTTTTATCATTCCAGATTCTTATTCTGCAATTTAGGATGTTCTTGCGATTTTTTCATCAAATTTGCGTTCTTAACTTTTGCGCATTCCTGGGAGCATTAAAAAAAAGAGTCGAGCATTCTTCGATACTGAGAGAAATCTTATGATCTAAATTTTTTGCATTATTTTGCCTTTCTATCTGAAGCTATTACAATTGTTGGCTTGCTTTGAGTCCAGTGACCTCAAATAAAGCCAATAGAAGATATGAGGGTGCGAAAATAATAAACGGCACAATGAAAAGTGACTATTATGTTAGATTAACAATATAAGAAAGCGTTTCGTAATCACAACCGTAACGCAATTGTAACAATTTCTAACCGTAATATTCCTTCAAAAGTTGTTCTCCGAAATCATAAAAGCAAATAAGAAGAGTAAACATTTTTCTTATAAAAGATAAAAAAATGCACTCTAAAAAAAAAGTTTTCATTCAAATCTAAAAATCGGCTAACTTTGAGATGTAACAAAAAGTAGACCTTCAGAAAGGGATAGATTTATGCGCTTATACATAGGGCGACGTTATAGACGTAACAAATTCAAAACTTTTTTTCTGTGTGATTAAAAATTTTTTCACTAAAAAAATATGCTTTCTTGTTCAATTATATCATTTAGGATTATTCTCCTTAAAAAATTGTCAACATTCTAATATAAAAATGAAAGTTCGAATACGAGGAATATCAAAATAATTAATATTTCAAAAGTGTTTATTTCAAATTATATTTAAATAATTGATTCATTAAAGCACTTTTCACTCTTTTTGAAAAATTATATTCTTTTAGTCTCTGCTACTGCCTCCCAGCCATAGTATAATAATAATTAAAACTATTCTATAAAGCTTTTATGGAACAGAAAGACCTGGGCTTACAATGTTTTATCATACTAAGGTTCAATTTTTATCCAGGATGAAATTTAATCTATCGAAACCATTTGATTAAATAAACCAAAATCTTTGGTTAAGTTGAACAAAATTTAATTAACTGAAACATTTGTTTGATTTAAACAAAACCATTTTAAACAAAGCATCTTTACTTACATAAAATAAATCTTTTGGTTAAACCAACTAAAAATTGTTTCAACCGTATAAGATGCAAATTTTTTGGTTGTTTCGAATCATTTGTCCGAGTGTAATGAAGCAGTCAATCAGAAATATTTTCTAAAAAAGACTTATATCTACAGGGAAATTGAAATTTACTTGATCCAAGAACATAATTGGTTGGCTCTATTCAACCAAGAAATTGACTTGATCTAAGTAAAATTGACTTGATCGAAAAAGGACATACTTGAATTGAATCAATTTATTTGTTGAATAAAGCCAAATAATTATGCTCTTGGATAAAGTAAATTTTAATTTCCGTCTAATATAAAATAATTAATACATTTACATGTACACTTTTGTCGAGTGCTATACGAATCCATAAAAAACAAATAAGAAATCACTATCATTTGTTAACATCATATGAGAATTGATTTGGATTTGTTGCAATCTTCAGTATCAGTACCAGGAGTAACAAAACAATTTTATTGATTGGGTGATAATTAATTTACTATTTTTTATTTGAACAAAGGAACAAATTTATGGGCGTAAAACCACTAAATTGCTCACCTAAATCTCATGAATTTGCATTGTTATCCTTCTGGCGATGTATAACTTAAAAGCATCATTACAAAATTCCTGTAGTCTCATGCTATTTCTGCAATCTTAAGTGGAAGACAGAAAGGATTAAAGAGAAAAGGCTTTTTGCTTATCGGCACGCAGAAGCATTCGCGACATGAATTCATAATTTCTAAGTACTATGCATATGTGAATAAGAGTAATCATTTAGTCTCGCGTGCAAGTTAAACTTACTTGATCTCAATAGGAAACGTCAAATTCTGCCGGTGCGCTTTCGGATGCGGATCAATATAATGGGAAATGGCACATGTCTCCCGTAAACTACATTGCGAAGCCGGCACAGGACAATCGCATCCCACGTTCGAGGAAACGCGGGAGATATCGGAAATCTGCGATGAGTCGTTTGTCCTACCGTCTTGTTAGTGGTTACTTGATTAGAAAGAACTAAAATATTAAAATGATCGCGAGTTAATGAAAACGAGAGAAAAAATTTCTGGACTGTCACGCGCAGAGAACTGAGAAATACATATACAGAGAGTTTCGAATAACTTCTGCGCCGGTCCGTCGACGTCGTCGTCAAGGCAACGAGGTCGCTCTCGGATCGATTTATCGAAATGTGCGATGAAAATAATCTCGATTTCTCGATATAATCACTGCAACAACAATAGTTATTATAGTAATAATGCAATTGTTATTGGCTACAGTAATTCCCATTTTATCTGATGCCTTTTTCTATCTAGTCGAAGTAGAACAAAATACGAAATGAAACAGATCTTAAGGCAATTGCCTCTTGTCAAAATAAGTTTTGAAAAATATATTTAATTATAGATTTAGGAATTGCAGTATTAAATATTGATATGCAATTATTTTAAGTTTCTTCCTTTTGTATTTTTGTAGAAATAAATTCTCACTGATGAGGACTCCAATCTGAGTCGAAACGTTTGAAAATATGAAACCTTGAGTTACATTTTTTCTAGACACTAAAGCCAACTAGGAACAACAACAATATTTAATATAAATACTAAGGATCGATATAAGTCGTGTTCATTATTATTATTAATGATATTGCTCGAGAGATAAAATAGAAATTATCTGTTTTAAAACAATTTGTGAGACAAATATCTGACATAGTTTCTGATAAAACGTATATTTTTCATTTCAGTTTCAAAAAATACGATTAAAAGTGAAAAATTTCATTATTTAAACAAAATATGTGTCATACGAAAAAAACGTTGAGATGAAAAATTATTTGCCTAAATGAGGTCTACAAATTCTCAGAAGGACATTTTTTTGACATGATCTATATTCTATGTTTTGATTTTAAAATATTGAAAATCAAAAATTCCATTTTTTAACTAAAATAAACGTTAAAATAAAAAATTGTTTGCTTAAAAACAGTCTACAAATTTCATTCCTTTTTGAGATATGTGGAAGAAAATAAATTTTTAATCGTGTAAATTATTAGAAAGTTACAGAAATATATACGGAAAATCGAGCGCGAAGCTTGAGTGTCACGATGAGAATGTATTCCTTAAGGCTGATAGATCTTTAAGTAAATTAATTCACTTTTTCATTTGAAATAAAAAATTTTAAAAATTTAGTAATTTTGAGAAAAAGTAATTCACATCTACTATATTATATAAAATTGATTTGAACTTCGGTATCAAATTACAAAAAATAAACTTATATGTATGCGAAGAATATAAAACCGAGCGCGAAGCGCGTGGTCCAAACAGAACGGAGCTCGACGCACGATCATCGAATCGCGCGCCCTAGGTGCTCGATAAAAATGTACCCGCAAAGCGTTCAGATTTTTATCTTTTGATTTTTTTCGTCCTTAAACACCAATTTTTTAAAAACGAGAAGTTTTTTTTCCGAAAATAAGATTCTTTACGACTTGATCATACATAATTTTATGAAACTCATTTTCCAATGCATAAAATAATGAAAATAGAATTCTCGAACAAAAATTTGAACAAATAACTATGTTTGGCAGTAGAAGAGGCTGAAAGAATATAATTTTTCAAATGGAAGAAAAGTACTTTAAGGAATCAATTATTCAAATAATTTTTGAAATTAACATCAATAAATATTTTTGAATATTACTTATATTGATTTTCCTTGTATTTGAAATTAAATTTTTATATTTCAATCGTAAATTTTTAAACCATATTCGAATGTTGAAAAATTTTCAGGAAAATCATCCTAAATGATATAATTGGACAAGAAAGCATGATTTTTCTTGGAAAAATTTGTAATTATTTTTTCATCTTTCAAAAGAAAAACTTTTACTATTATTTATTAGAATGTAAAGAATTTTATCCAAGTTAAAAAATTCAGTTCCAGACAGTTTCTATAGATAAACCAAAGAAAATTCTTGAAATTAGTATTGGAATTCCAGTAAATCCACGCGCTGACACCTGTTTTTTCCCTGATGAGATAAAAGTTAAAATGACACAAAAAAACTATTCAGGAAATTGAAAGTATTATTGATTATTACGAATCAACACCCGGAAAATCTCTATTCCTTCGAAAATGTCTATCTGGAGATTTACCGTGAGTACTAATAGAACTTGTTTGACCGAAAGAAGCAGTTGAACAGAGTGACGAGATTGAAAGATTTGTCGTAAGTTGTGATGTAAAAGTTCCTCCGTGGAAACGTTACGTTTTCATAAAAACTGCGTCGCTCGCTAAGGCTTGTTCACACTGGAATCTCAAGTTTGACAACAAGTTTTACTCAACCGGTCGTGATTCCAATCACAAATATGGATCACAGCATCAGCGGCGCCTTATATTTCTTTAGTGTTTTCTAGGAAACGATAAGTAACTACGTAATGAGATGATTATCTTTTTATTTTTACCTGAGCTGAAAATTTCATTTTCTAACACTTCATTCAGTGAAATATTTTCTTGCCTTCTCCTAAAGGAAAGATTGCAATATAATTATGAATTAACTGATAATAATAACAAATTTTATTAAAATATAAATTGAGAAATGAATAAGTAATCTATATTCATATATGTAGATATTGTAGATACATCATACATGTCTATGAAATATGATTAACTTCATGTCTTCTATCTGACACGTGATAACCTTAGATCTTGTAATGAAAGTATAAAACGATAAAAAATTTGCGTACATTATGGTTAAAAATGCCATTAAAGTTTATGCACGTTTAAAACCAGAGAGATCACGAAAAAAAACCACAGTGCGTACTCTGAATATTAACTTTCTCATAAAATACCTTAATGTTTCATTACCTAACCAGAAAATCATTTCTCTTCAGCCTCATGAAGTTTATGAACGTCCAAAAAAAAACTTAGACGAAGATTTTTTAGTTTTAACAGCACCTCCAAGAATTTGCAATGAGTACATTGACAATCGACCAGAGTCTTGGAATTTCTCGTGAGAATTTATTAAAATATGGTTATCTTTTTTTTGGGAAAAATTGAAATTAATTTCTTTATTTTAGCTTTTTTAAAATTTTTGAAGAAAGTGTAGAACAAGAAATCATTTTTGAGGACGTCGCTAAACCGGTGATTCATAGGTAATAAAAAATTGTTAAATTTTTATTTATACTAAAGTAACATTTTTGTTCTTATAAAATTTGCTGTTTCGAGTGTTTCGCTTCAGCGTTTTGGATGGATATAATGGAACGATTTTTGCTTATGGTCAGGTACAATAATAATAATACTAAATGCAATTTATTAATTTAATTTATTATTACGAAAATTGTATTGAAGTACCAGTCAAAATTTATTACTATTCTTCATTATAAATGCAGACAGGAAGTGGAAAGACTTATACAATAACAGGTGATCAGAAAAATTATGGGTTACGTGGAATATTACCCAGAACGTTACAATATTTATTTGACATTACCAAAAAGGTAATAAGTGTTTAAAGTTGAATCATACGAACAGTTTCTATTAATTATTAACTCAAAGTTAAAAATTCCTAAACAAATTTTTTTCATGATTTAGCATCCAGAAAATCTGTACTCTGTCGAAGTGTCATACCTGGAGATTTATAATGAAAATGGTTATGATTTGCTTAATAGAAAACAAGAATGGTCTATCGTGACAAAATTAGAAGATTTACCGTTCGTCACAGAATTATTCTATTTAAAAATATTATTTTACTAAAAATGTGATAAATGAATTTTCTTGATTGCATACTTACCTTATACACCAAAAAAAAAACCAACTAATTTAATTGATGATAAATATGAGTTTTAAGAAACATTATTTCTTCAATTTTTAAAAATTTATTACATATTTCTCATGATAAAATTAATGGACTGAGAATAATTTTTTTTCGATAAAAAGTCAGGACTACTATTGAAGTTAGAATTATAAAACATGTTTCGTACGCTCCAGTAACTTTTGAATCTTCCTATACAGAAGAGTTACTATTCAGGAAGATGAGACAGGTAAATTGCATCTGAAGAATCTAAGCTTTTGGTCCATCTCAAATGAAAAGGATGCGCTTGACTTACTCTTCATTGGAGATACCAATCGGTGAGACAGTGAAGGCTAATAAAGCTATCCTTATATTATCTATACTTATAAACTAGGAATCATCAAGAGAAATTATTCATAATTATGTACTCAAAATCGGATTACAGTATCACATAATTGCAATTGACATTTTTAGCGTCGTTTCTGAGACGCCAATGAATCCAATGTCATCCAGATCTCATTGCATTTTTACTATCATTGTTTCTGTTAAGAAGTTTGGATCAGATCACTACAGCAGGGCAAAACTGCACTTAGTCGACCTCGCTGGGTTAGTTTAATAAATAATTCTATATACATATTTATCAGTAATCGATAAAGTAGAATCTTCGATCGATATTAAACCCCTAAAAGTAGGCAGCACTCTCTCCGCGACCGTTAATCAGGGCATCAATCGTACGGCGCTTAAGATAGTTCAGCCATGGAAATTAGACCTTGGCAAAAATAGATAATTTTTCTTTCAAGAACAACAATATTATTATTGAAAGACGAATTTAAAAAAGAAAGATTATTTTCCATGAAAAAATTTAAAATAAAGAAAAATAATGCATTTAAGCAAATTTTATTTTTTCTTATCGCTTCATACCAAATTTTAAAAAATGATGTGATTCTGATAAATCACGGATCATTTTTTCAGGAAAAAGATTCTCTATAACTTAACCTTTTTCAATTTTCTAGAATAAATAAATTATTATCAAATCCAGCAATTTGTTTATTAGAATTTAGTTTTGGAATATTGATTTTTAATGGTTTCAGTCATTATAAAATTTATTTTAGATAATTGGAAACGCTTAAGTTGTAGAGAAACTTTTTCCTGAAAAAGTAATCTGTGATTTATTAGAACCACATCATTTTTTTTAATTTGGTATGAAGCACCCAGAAAACAGTTTCTTAGAATCAAAGAAACATTTCATTGATATAGGTTAAAAAAAAAATTCTTCTAATTAAAGAAAGTTTTGAAAATTCAAACAAGTTTTCTTTGATGTAAACAAATCTATTTCTTTGGATCAAAAACATTTTTTTTGAATCAACCAAACTTTCTTTAATTCGAAGAAATTCTTTCTTTGGCCGTATACCAAAGAAACTGTTTTCTTAGTGAGCGATGAGAAAAAAATTGCGGGTAAAAATAAAATTTGTTAAATGCATTATTTTTTTATGATTCAAATGATCCCTTCAATAATAATATTGCTATTCTTGAAAGCAGAATTACGTATTTTTGCCTGAGGCCTAATTTTTGTAGCTGAACTACCTTAAGGTAAATTCTTTAATAGCTGAGACTATTAAAAAACAATTGATTCATTTTCGAAAACTGGAAACTGTCAAATTAAAGAAAATCTTTTCCCTCAAAAAAGGATTCATATGATTTATCAGAATCGCACCATTTTTAAAAATTTGGTGAAAGCGATATGAAAAAAACAGTACTTGAAAATTAAATTTGATAAATACATTATTTTTCTATGTTTTGAATTTTTTTATTAAAATAATCTTTTCTCATTTGAATAATACCTTTAATAACAATATTGCTATTATTGAAAGCAAAATTATGTATTTTTGCCTGAGGCCTAATTTTTCGTGGCTGAACTACCTTATTGGAATTATCCGAATTGAATCTTGTCAGAGGAATTAAGTTTCAGTAGTATTATTGGCATTAGTTTAATTATTTTGATGAATTAGATATTTCAAGAACTAGGAGACGATAAATTTTTCTATTTATAAAAATTTATATATTCTAATTCAAGGTTCTATATGTTGTGGAATAAGGAAAGAGGAAATGAAAGTTTGATTACTCAAGATATTTTTTACCTTTCCTCCTGAATATTAATCTTTAGTAAGGTAATATCTACATTATTTATTCGATACCGTCTATCTTTTAGATCTGAGCGTGTATACAAGTGTGCCATCACTGGAACCATCTTAACCGAGGCAAAGCATATTAATTTAAGCCTGCATTACTTAGAGCAAGTCATAGTATGTCTAGGTCAAGAGAACACGAATCACATTCCTTACAGGTGGTCGATGGATCTCACTTTAGAATTGTGAGAGAAGCTCTTGATTGCAAAACTTGTTTTTTGTGTTTTAGAAATTCCTTGCTGACTGCTATTTTGAGAGATAGCCTCGGTGGGAATTGCCTGACAACGATGTTGGCTACCCTTAGTCTTTCTATTGAGAACCTTGAAGTAATATTTTCAATAATTAATTTTTCGATTTTATGAGTTTACTTTATCACATTATCTAATTAAGGCCATGGATCAACCAGTACAGCTGAATTAATCAATAAAATCAGTTTACCTCAAGATTTTTCCATAGTAATGAATTTTTTTAGCTAAAACTTTAGGACATAATAAAGGACATATTAGAAGATGACTGTAGACTTTAATTAGTTTTTAAAAATTAAAAAAACTTTAGCGTCGGTAAAACAGGAATTATTATTTTTTATTGTTTAGAAATAATTCAAGTCTACAGACATCCGCTAATATGCCTTTAATTATATCCTAAATTTTCAGCTAAAAAAATTCATTATTATGGACAAATTTTTGGGGAAACTGATTTTATTGATTTAGTCAGCTGTACTGGTTGATCCATGGCCTTAATTCAAGATTCCGTTAGATGAACTAAGATTCAAACATTTTTGTCATGGATAGGAAACCATATCCACTTGTAGATTTGCTCAAAGAGTCGCTCTAGTAAGAAATGATGTGAAGCTGATTTTGGAAAAAAACATTCATAGTGAAAATACTCTTCTGAAAATGGAGAATGAAAGACTGAAGCAACAAATTGAAATGCTTACCAAACAAGTTGATCGAGTAATAAGCTCAATATAAAGTTAAGAGATATGGTTATGCCTTTGTTTAAATATATTTTTATAGTCTGCTCGAGAATTGACTGCTGACGAAAAAAAAAGTTTGGATAATTCCGTGGAAAGATTTCTCAAAACAGAAGAAAATTCAATATGTGAAACTAATCCTCAAAAATTGCAATATTGCCTTGAAAGCCTAAAAAGAAATTCAAAATTGAAAAATTTTGAAAGTGTAATTAACACATCCGGTTCAGAAAGTATTGGGTACTACAAAAATTTAGTACTTCAGCGGGACAAGGAAATTTGTATCCTTTACATGAATCTATTTTTATATAAGCAAGTACTATGTTAATAAAAAACATGTAAGTTAGAATAATGTAAGTAAACTATCCTTGATTCTAAAAAAGCTTTATTAATTAATATGCTGAAAAAAGAAAGAGAGAAAAACTCGAGACAAAGGCTTCAAAATGACGATGATAAAGGTGAATATTTACTTACTAAAGTTTTTCAATATGTTTTTCTTTTTTTAATTATTGGAATTTAGTAAAGAAGACTATACAGTTGGAAGAAAATACTTATGTCCAAGAATCGACAAATACAATTAATAATCCACCACTTGAAAAGGAATTTAAAAAATACAATCAAATTCCAGGTATTTTTAAATAGATCATACGTATTTTATTTTAATGTTTGAGGTAATACCTACATTTCTCACTTCTTAAAAGAAAGTCCAGTACACCTTGGGAATAATTATAATTCCAATCAGTCGATCGAGGAGAATTTATGTTTGAATAATAACTCAATATCATTAACACCTCAAGAAATAAATCAGTTAAAAAACATAATTTACATGTACCAAGAGCAAATGTTGCACATGGGAAACAATTATGAGCTGCCAGTGAAACAAAAAACTTTAAGAAAAGAACATTTTGAAGCTCCTGACAACTTGTCACCAGACAATTTGAGTAATACTCAAGAAACAAAGGTTTTCAAAATAAAAGATTCTATACACAAATTACCTAGTGAGAGATCATCTGAATACACGAAGGAAATAATTAGTATAAATAATAATTTACCAAAATCTCAATCTAATGTCACCCTTTCAAGATCTCCTGAAAATAATCTTAATTTTGAATCCAAAAATCAAATTATAAAGTCATCAAGGAAAAATGATAAAAACCCACATAAAGATGACAAAAATAAATCTGACAAAATGACTCTTACAAATGAAAATTTATATCGTGATATGGTTACATTGAATTTGTTTGATGTTGTAAAAGACGATCTTCGAGATAATAGAATGTCTGAAAGGAAAAATGAAAAATCAGAAAAGGAGAAATCAAGACACCCTTCTATCCGTGAAAAACAAAAATTAAAATCACCTAATGAAACTAATTCACTCCATCAAACTGCTGAGCCAACTTCGGGGAAAAGTAATAAAAATATTTCCTCTACATCAAAAGTGAAACCTATCGAAAAATCGATTACGGAATTACAAAATTTGGTGGAAAGTAATACTTTATTGATTAATAAAAATTTTTCAATGATAAATGCTAGTGAGGGTGGAAATTTGGCACGGAACGTCGGTGCACCCGTACAGAAAATTTCTCCTTTGAGGGAAAATCTATCCAGGGAGAGAATAAATCTAATAGAAAGAAATGCTGAAAATAATGAGATAATCACTAGGTATTAAATCATATCCTTAATGAACATTTTCAATTATATACGAGGTCTGTCCGGAAAGTATCGGGCCTACCTTTATAAAGGGTTTTCCAATAGGGACATAACAATTTTATCTATGAATAAAACACAGAAATATTTGAGATATTGAGTTCAAATTCATTGTGGGTGTAGTGCAAGCATTACATTTTATGAATGAAATTCGATATCGGCCATATGACCACCACGAGCACGTTTACAGCGGTCGATTCTTTGGACCCAATTTTCCACCACTCTGGCACACATTTCGACCGGAACGTTGGCAATTTCGTGTTGGATGTTGTCTTTGAGGTCGTCTAAAGTTGCTGGCTTGTTGACATAGACCAGTGACTTGATATGGCCCCATAAAAAGAAATCCAATAGCGTTAGATCGCATGAACGAGGCGGCCATTCGACCGGACCATTTCTCGAGATAACACGTTCACCGAATTTGCCTTTCAATAAATCGATTGTGACGCGTGCTGTGTGGCTAGTGGCACCGTCTTGTTGAAACCACATATCGTTGATGTCAAGTTCATCCAATTCTGGCCACAAATAATCTTCCAACATAGCACGATAGCGCTTTCCATTGACGGTAACATGACGGTCGTTTTCATCCACGAAAAAATACGGCCCAATCACACCTCCGGCATGAAAACTGTACCAAACAGTCACTTTTTGCGGATGCAACGGTGTCTCAAGAAGCACATTTGGGTTTGTTGCTGACCAATAACGCATATTTTGCTTATTAACAAAGCCATTGAGCCAGAAATGAGCTTCATCGCTGAAGATGATTTTTCGATGAAATTCTTCATTTTCTTCAAGCTTTGCCAGAGCCTAATTGAAGAAGTTTCGGCGTTTTAAATGATCAAGTGGCTTTACTTATTAAGTCAATTTAATCTTGAAAGCATGCAGGCCAAGATCTTTTCGTATAATACGCCACAGTGTCATTTGAGCGATGCCCAATTCTTGAGAACGACGTGGAATCGACTGATTTGGCTTATTTTGAATCGATGCACTTACGGCTGTGATTATTTCTTCGTTTCGAGCAATACGACGTCTTTTTGGCACCGGAAGGTCCAATAGTGTAAATTTGGTCTCGAATTTATCCACTATAGCACGCACAGCCTGTCGGGTGGGACGATTATAACGGCCGAAAATTGGAGTAAGCGCTCTTAAAGTTGCGACCACCCACTCAGAATTTCGGTAGTAATTTTTAACAATTTCCAAACGTTGCTGGTTCGTGAACTTTACCATGATGAAAACGTTGACTTTAACTAACGTTTTGACATTGACAGTTCATTAAAAAATTTTAAGGGTGCGTTCATATAAAGATACGAAATTGTTATGTCCCTATTAGAAAACCCTTTATCTACGCGCTGGCGTTATTCTTCATCATCGTGCCGGTAGCATCCGTCAAAGTAATCCCCACTTGATTGAATAACACGGTTCCAGCGATGTTTGCACTTCTTGAAACTTTCCTGGAACTCACTTTTTGGAATGGCCTTCAGCTCGCGCGTCGCATTACTCTGAATTGTCTCGATGTCGTCGAACCGCTTTTCTTTGAGCGCCATTTTCCATTTTGGTGACATCCAAAAGTCGCAGGAAGCTATGTCGGGACTGTACGGAGGCTGACAGAGCTGTACAATCTTGTGTTTCGCCAAAAATTGCTGCACAAAATTCGATGAATGCGCTGGCGCGTTATCGTGGTGAAGAAGCCAGGCACCGCACACACGCGAGTCATTCCTAAAATCTTGTTCAAAATTTCCCAAACAGTAGTTTTCGATATTCCGAGATCATTTTCTAGTTCACGAACAGTTAATCGACGATCACCTTCAATCGCAAGTCGCACCCGCTCAATATTATCTAATGTTTTTGTCGTCGAAGGTCGGCCAGAACGAGAATCATTATCAATTCGTGTTTTCGTGTATTCGTGTTTTGCTGATACACTAATTCCCAAAGGCCTTCTGCATCATCTCAATAGTTTCCGAACTCGTTTTTCCGAGTTGAAAACAAAATTTGATGCAAATTCGTTGATCTTGTTTTTCAGTCATTTTTAACAATCACAAAATCCGCCGAACTCAAAAATAGCTTTGTAAACAAAGACATGCTGCGCATGAACGATACGTCCGGCAGATGTCAGGAAGCAACCGATAGGTTCGTGAGGCTTTACTGTTGACGTTCATGTCCTGCAGAGGCCGCTCGAACACTGTGGCGCCGAGATATAAAGGTAGGCCCGATACTTTCCGGACAGACCTCGCTCTAGAATTGTAGCATTACCGCTGATGATATCGTTTAAAAAAGAAAACATTATTTTTCAAAACCAAATTTTAAACACACAAAAATTATTTATCTCAGAACTATTATTTTTGGTTAAACCCTTTTTTATCACTAAACACAAATTGGATTCTAAACGATAAGATTTTAGTGAAAAAGAACTTGTTTTTTCAGAAATAAGATTATTCTCAAGTTGAAATTTTTCAAACCTTTTGCAAAGTCCGTTGAATTTTCTTTTTGGGAAAACAAGTTCTTATTCATTATAATCCTGTGATTTTTGAAGAATAAATGTTTAGTGTTGAGATAAATATTATACTCAAAAATAAAATTTTTCAAATAAATAATTTCTTTAGTAATTCTTGGTAAGTTTGCGTTGACTTTAGTATTACAAGTTAAATCAAGGGTCAATAAAATTTACCATTTCAATTATTAAATAATTTCTTTATCTTCAAAATTTGTATTCCCTCTCTCGAACAGTATTATTAACAATTATATTGCAGTTTTTAAAAAATAATTATTTTTTCCCGAGACCTCTTTTTTCGCAAGGAAACTTCCTTATAAATATTGCATATTTTTACTATCTATAAAAAGATTTTCTTCAGTTGAAGAGTAGTTTCGTCTTTAGAAATAAATTTTAATTTGCCTAATAGATACATATGAATAAACGACAGAAGTATATAAAGCTCGTAGATTTTTAAAAGAATATATTTCACAGCACATCACAAGATTTCATCCTTACTCGAGACCCAGTAATGACATCGAAGATGCATCTTGATAGCGCGACAGATCGCAGCTCGAGATCTTCTGTCAACCTTCAGAGTTCGAGATCCATGTCAAGCGCGAATAGCCAAATTCATGAGCAACTTACCAGAGCACCAAAGCTTTCAGAAAATGAAATCTGCATAAACAACCAAATGAATAGATTGCCTTTTAAAACTCCTAAGAAATCAAATACAGAAATTCTAAATTCTTCTCAAGGTAAAGAATACAATTGTGCTGAATTAATGCATAGATTTCAATCAGATCTACACTCTTCAATGGCCTCAAAATCTTTTGGCTCTCCAAAACAAGAAGAAATGTCATTTCCGTTTTCAGTTGAAAGAGAAAGTGCCAAGCTTGTTGAAAATCCTACAAAAGATTCGGAAAAAAAATTATTATCGAATAAAAATTATAATTTGAATGAAGGCTCATCGAGAATAAAAGAAAATTTTTTTCCCAGTGCTAGAAATTCTTTTCATAAACAGAATCATGATCAGGAAAAGGGAGATAAAGATTTTGAAAAATCTTTACCACTGACTGGAGATCCTGATATTGATGAAGAAATAATTGCGTTTTATAATGCGAAACGTGCTGGTGGAACTTATTAGAGTTTTTAAGGATAAAGAAAAACTGTAAAGTAATGTAATGAGCTATTTTATCAACTTATAAAAATGTTATTGATTTATTTGGATTTGGATAATACAATTCAAACTTTCAGTTAAAAGCATTTGATGTGCGGTTTATTCATTATGTTTAGAGAGAATAAATGTGATAGACCAGTCGATAGCGTCTTTTTTTCCACATAAAGGTTTGAAATTCTTTAAGTTTGAATTTAATAAAAATATTTAGAAAATATTATTTCATTGATTTATAATAAATGAATACTGAATAATTTAGTTTGTTAATCTAGGAAATATTTTTGTGTGAATTATTAATTTCATACTAATAATTACTACTATTAATGCTTAGTAAGTAATTAGCAAAGGATATTTTACTATTCCGTTAGTAATTCGTTAATTAAGAATTATGTGGACCCCCCTATGGTTTAAAAACGTGTTCTTCCATCTTTTAGACCGTTCAGTTTTGGATACATCTTTCGGATACCAAATAATTTTTTTCATTTATGAAGCCTAGGAACGTTAAAGCTGATTCATTTGATTGCAAGAATCCACTGAATACTGATTAGGAAATCTATGATTACTACTTTATTATTATGAAAAAGTTAGTGGCGCAAATCAGTTCCATTAATAACGCGCTTAGTTGGAGAAATATCCAGTTTATTAGAAAATATATATTTATTTCATAATTTAAGTGGAAAAAGATCCAAAAAAAGTTAACAAATTTTTGTGGAATAATTTCCGCTTTTCATGGGAAAAAATTTCCTAAAACTTAGGAGATTTGTGAAATGTTCTCACCTTTTTGATATATTCCCTAATAGTTCGTAAATAAGTCCGAAAATTCGGACAATTTTCCTCAAGTCTATGAAATATTTCCACTTTCTGCAGGAAAATCTATGCTTCCTAAGGATTTAGGAAAAATTTCCTGATACATAGTAGGGAAATTTACCGATATTTTTTACAGGGCAAGAGTACATATTATATTTTTTTATTCGGATTCAGAAATATTAGTCTAACATTTTAAATTCTTTGGAACTAAATGTAATTATAAAAAAGTGAGATAATGAGTCACGAAAGTATTTTTATCTCTATATACAAAGATATCTACGTAAATACATACGTAATATTTTTTCAATTTTGAAACGATATAGGGGGCAAAATTTGCTAAGTGTACCACCGAAAAAATTTCCTTGTTCCAAATTTTTTGAAATTTGAAAAAAATTTTGTACTAGATACGAACTCGTAATTCTGAAAATGATTTTGCATTAGCACCTACAGTTAATAAATTACAGGGGTGGTAAGTTTACACTTTTCACTCAACCACCTTTTTTAGAAAAAATTGTAACTTGCATTTTTTGTTTTAATTATGTCTTGCGTATATTGATTTTCTAGCTTTTTTCCGTTCTTTTCAATGGCTCTAACTATTTTGAAAAAAAAATTTTTTTTTCATATATAAATTTTTCAGTTTGAAAATTGTTTTTCATTTTTTTGGAAAAATGAAATTAATTGGAGTACGGTATAAGTAGTCAATAATGTAATTTTTGAAGAAACTTGAATATGAAACACTGAAATAAAAAAATATTGTACGAAGTTGAATCACTTTTTCATGATCTCAAAAGCTGTTTCGTAATGGAATATGCTAATGTGTACAGAACTGTGAATGTATCAAAAGATTAGTAATATTTGCTACATATTTAGAAAGCTGAAGAATCTAGCTTTACAGTAAGCAAGATAAAATTTCTTTTTTAAATGTCCTTTATCCAAAAAAATACAAAAACAATATTAAAACTGAAAAATTTATATAAAAGTTTTTTTTTTCAAAATAGTTAGAGCCATTGAAAAGAACGGAAAAAAGCTACGAGAACCAATATATTTCATAATCATAATATTTCAAAAAAAAGTATGTAACCAAAAATTTTGAAAAAATATTTATTTTATAGCTGGATATCTTTCTTACACTTTCCAATGGATGAAGATTGCATTGAAAATTATTACAGCACGTGTTTATTCAGATTTAGAATATTATAATCTTCTCTTGCCACGTATTAGTTATATTTTCATAGATTTAGAATTACATTTCAGTAGAAAAAGTTGCTGAAAAGAGATAGTTATATCAAGATATGTGAAGTTCTTTTATAACTTTATTTACATTAACCAACCACAGTTAAAATATATTTTATATTTGTACAATAAAATACTGGGAATTGTGGATATTTAAGTGAATATTCAAATTGAAATCATCTTTATAGAGAATTATTTGAATCAAAGATTATAAAATCGTTGCATTAATCTGATTCACCTTAAATTCCTATTATTTAACGATTTAACTCAATGGCTTCGAACATAACCATTAAATGCGAAAAAACGATTAATGGAAATAAAACTGTATTAAAAAATTAGATGTTTATAATTTTTTCTATACAGAAATTCACTGTGGCCTCCACCCAATGAACGTGATTTCCTTTAACGCAAGGTTATTATGTTCTTTTCTTTTTCTGAATTTGACCAGTTTATTGCTATAGAAATCGGCTTTATGGGTATGATAATAAAATATCGCCAAGCCTGGTAGTAAAAACTCATGCTAATGAATAGATATACATATATATACGTGTGTATTAATACTTAATACAGATCTTGTGACAATTAGCAAAGAAGACTATTAATCCTGCTAAACTACCAGTCAACTAGTTAGTTTTAACAGTATTTCTTTCAGAGAACGTAAAAATGCGGATAATTAGAAGTGTTTTTTTGTGTGCCTTTACTCTTATATTCTGCGATGCTACAGGTAATGAAAGTGTCTAATAATAGTAAAATTGTATAGAATTATTGAAATATTATTAAAAAACATATATAACATTAGTAAATTATTAATAACAACTCTAAAATAAATAATTGGCCGAATCCATGATGTCGATATTCATTCCATATGGAAAGACTGGTAATCAGTCTTTTCAAATGATTAAATTATCATTACTGAATTTGTTTTTTACAGACTCCTAAGACTTGGCTTTAAATATTAATCAAACAATTTTAATTCTTTCAAGCAAAACATTATTATAAAAAAGTGAAGTTCAAAATGATCTTTGAGACAGTTTTAAAATAGTACATTATGTAACGCGGAGCTAAGCTTTCCCGTACTCGGCAGAGGACGATGTTTTTCGAATGAAGCCGAGTACGCGCTTGCACGGAAAAAATGGATGTTCAACTATGGGACAGCCATCTTATATCTTCAATTGTAATATCTAGGTGTTCAACTGTAATGTCCAAGATATTAATCTCTGCATATTTCAACATCTTAGATATTACAGCTGAATATCCAGATATTACGACTAAATATATAAGATGGCTGCTCTATAGTTAAACATCTATTTTTCTCTGTGTGGCTCTAAGTTGCATACGATACTTTATGCAAGGGAAGGACGTTTTCTCATTGTTTTCGAGACGCACTTATCTTTGAATGTTTAAACGTATTTTTGTTGTTTGGTGCAAAAAGTCTAGAATATTAGACTTCTTCCTTTAAAGTATTCCATACTTGTAATTTTACACACCTATACTACACATCCTAAAATATTTGACCCGATGCCGAGCGCATGCGCTGCAGAACACGGACAATAAAATTCATGAACTGTGCATACGCAAGCGCTGGTAAAGTCAGTATTACCTTCCACGTACGGTAAAAATCCCCACCCCAAATATTCCCCGATTTGCTAACTAACTTCCGTTGCATAAAATAAAATATCGCCATATTACATGCCACGGAGTCAATAAAGCATTCATTATCCCTATGTAAATCTGTTCGCGGAGCGGCAGTAAAATAGCACTTTATTGTACTAAGACGAGCGGCACGTAAAATAACAGTAAGGAAGGGGAAGTGAGAGAGAGAGATGCATGTGCGCACAAGGTGATACGATAGCATCACAATGTTAATTGTAGAATTACACTGAAAGCCCGCAAATCGCACCACCGCAAATGGCGCAGGCTCGAAAATAGCGGCAAATCCTGCCGCAAATAGCGCGAGTTTCAGTCCACAAATAGCGCAAAAACTGATTATACGTTTTTTGCAATAATTAATTTTTTTTTTTAAATTGTTCTGAGCATTTCCTAATAAAAATAAAACGCATCATTTTATTTCATTTACTAAAAAGGATTTAAATATTTTTTAGAAGGGTTTAAAATTAAAAAATAACTCATTTATCAAAATTCTATGCATTGTTTATATTCCTGTTTACAGCTATTTAGATCATTATTTTCAATTTTTATTGAAGGATTACTTGTACAGTATCGTAAATTTAATTAATTATAGCATTTTCATATAAACATTCATATATAAAGTTCTTTTTCCAAAAATTGAGAATAACCTCAAATCCCGGATGCATACAATTCCATATTAAATTGCTTTTCACTTACCGCACTGATTTCGGTGTCACCTATTTTTTTTTTGTATTTTTAATTTAGCATAAAAATAATTCACGCCATTCTTGAGTCAAATGGATGGACGGAATAAAAAATAAATGAACGTTATTATGCTCACTCGCTCGCGCTATTTGTGAATGGATCCGCCATTTTTACTAATGTAGTTGGATATAACCTATAGGACTTACGAGACAGTTTAGAATAGAATTATTTTATGTAATTCATTGTCCCCACAAAACTTCTGAATACACGGAGAAAAGTAAACCTGAACAGTTACCACCGAAACCGTAATAGTTATTGCGTTGACTGCAATCGTTGGGCAGGAATTTTGTGTTGTAGCTATTCTGTGTTTGCTACTGTCTTAGCTCAAACAGTTTCTCCTTAGACCGTAATCATAACTCCGCGAAACCAGAACTTGATCTAGAGGAATCATTACTGCGTTGGCAGTAACAGTTACTCCTTTATACCGAAAGCGTTTCTCCCGACGCAGTTCTTGATGTAAGTTGTACTGGGTGGTGGTTCTAGAGGTTCAAGAGTTGTTACTCGTCATCAGAATCCTCCCCGAAAAGATCCCGAAACGCCTTGCGTTTGGTGGTCCTACGAGACGCTGATCACCGTGACGATGTAGTGGCTTCGATCGGAGAACAGCGTGTCGGTATGTCCAGGATGTCTTCGTCGGCGGTCAGCGTCTTGGTAGCTTGGAGGCCCACCCCCTTTCCAGGCGTTGGAGGGAGACGGTCCAGGGCGGAATGATGATCTCCATGAACTGGTTTCCTCGAGACGGGGTGACTTCCCTGGCGGTGCGTCTCGTCTCGGCCAGGTGTGGATTTGTTCCACCAGAGGTGAGTAGAAGAGCGTTTGAAGATGATGGAAGGGTCTCCTGGAGACAACGTCTCTTCAAATCTGGCCTCAAATTTAAAGGTAGTCCCACAATGTGTCCTAAGATTCATACCAATTGTCAATGCGCCTACGTTCTGACGTCATCAACGCGTTGTTACCAACAGTCGGATGTAGAATCGCACGCTGAAATGGACTAAAACGCGAATCAACAAAACATGCGACAGTTGGTAACAACACCTTGATGAAGTTAGAACGTACGCGTATGGACGATATGTACGAATCTTAGGACACATTGTGGGACCAGCCTAAGACGTCTCTGTTTTCAGATCTGGAGTCCTTCGCCGAGGGCGGTGGAGCGTTGATAGTTGGTGGTACGGTCTCCTGGGGACAACGTCTCTCCGAATCCGGGATCTGATTCGTAACGTCTTGATGACGTCCTAATCCTCCAGAAATGGTCGTGGAAGGCTGGGAGACGACTCAACGGACTCGTTAAGCAAACGTCTTTCAGAATCTGGCCTCTGACTTCCAACGCTGGGATTTGGGAAGGCATCGTCACTCTGTGGACGCCTCTGTTCACAGGGTGGTAGGGATCGTGAGTCGTGATCGCTGCCCCAGTAGTTGTTCCTCAATCTTGAAGGCTCTCGCACTGAGAAAACTGGAGTGTCAACCTAAAAATTTGAAGGGTGAATCAGACTATATTTGAGGTTAAACTATAGGACAGCCTTCTAGATAGTGTAACTTATTACCTGTGAATTGTGAAAATAAGATGGTCAACTTGAATACTTTAGAGGGAAAAGTTGATCATCTCAGAGAGAAAAATAGATTATCGAAGAGGGAAAAGTAGACTATAATATACTTCTATGGCTAACCTCAAAACTATTACATTTAAGCTTTCACAATTATTATGTTATTATAGCAAGTGAAATAGGTACTCACCAATTAGTTGGCAAAAATAACCCTCGTGACACTTTAACACGTAAAGGACGCGAAACCGGCAATGAGGTTAGAGTCCACGCTGGTGATATTGGAGGAAAAATAGGCGAACCCACGTGACATTACAATTTTGGTGCGTATTTCACCAATCGACACTCTTTATAGTGATTCTGACACTCTGGTAACAGTTAAGCAGAATATCAAATGAGTGTCTCCCTGACCAAAAAGAAAAAATTTCGGAAAGAGTGTTGTACTATCTAGAAGTTCAGACTGACTATCTACAGTTTGACACTCAAAGTTTGACACTCCAGTTTTCTCAGTGCGATCTTATTTTTCAGATACGCGTGCCGTGTTTTGTTATACACCGAAAACCGACATTAAAAAGATATTTGAACAGAAAACTGCGCTGGCAGAAACGTCTGTGGATCGACTGCTGTAATAGTTACTGCGATTCCCATTCTGGTCTCGCACTGTAACAGTTACTGCGCCCTCCGAAACCACTCATGCTCAAACAGTTAACGCTACTGCTTTCCCCCGCTGCGCGAAACTGTTGCGGTTTTGGGAGTAACTATTAAGGTTTACTTTTCTCCGTGTACAGAGAGTAAAGTATTAAGTACTATTTTCACGGAAAATACAAAAATGCACTTTAATGAAATATGAAAATTGTTAAATATCTTCTGAATTTTGGTTTCTAGTTAATGCATATTGTAATATATTTTCTGTGATGAACACGTGCTTTATTGAAAATCGTGTGCACAAATCAAACTAACTCCTGGATATCTGGATAATTTACAAAAGCTTTTGAAACAATTAATTGGCAGTCGCATGAAAAGTGCCTTTCACTTCAACAATTGTTATAATATAATTAAAGTTTTCTTATACACATAATCTGGACTAGTTCTAGATTTTAAAAAACAGATTTATTTTTGATTCATTTGTTTGCCTTGTTAGATCTTTTCCATTTATTTGGACGATATGGCGTTTTCCAAAACTATGTCTTTACTAGAGCAAAGCCAAACAAAAAATATATCTTTACTCTTTAATGTCATTTTATATCTTCTGAGCCTCGTTCTTTGTTGCAGAGTCAAATTCATTAACGTTAGAGAGAAAAGTGATAGTAAATATGAACAATGATGATTATATCTTTACACGCTACGATCCAAGCATTCCACGCTACGATGAATCAGAATTCATGTTTGTCGTTTCTGTAGGAATATTTGTTCTTGAGAATTATGATACTTTAGTTGGAAAGGATTATGAACATTTATGTTTCGGAAACATGGTTACATTATTTCACGCTTTGACTCTCTTTTTCTGTCACACGAACAAGTAATTAAATTAATATAATTAATTTTTACGGCTTTGGATACAGATTAATTATAAGAGGAGTAATATTTTCTTGGATTTAAACCAAAATTTTATATTGGCACCGTCAACCGGGAACTTTATATAGAAAGAAGCGAGTTTTTCGTTTATAATTTTTTCTGGCGAAATACTTACGATTTCCGTTTTATGTACTCTATTGGATACATTTCAGACAACAATTTAGCCAAGTTTCGAATTTATACACTTCATCGTAACGATTTTAAACATAAAAGAATACGTTTTATGTTAGCCCCTGGAATCCTATATAATAGCCCCGGTTGACGGTATTTTTAACTTTTCGTTAATTCTATCTCTACTGTAAACAATAAGTTATATTCTTTGTGGTCCGAACGTATAATGTTTCTGCTTCGTTATGGGAGAAACAATCAATTTGTTTTTAAGACAATAATAAAAAAATTCATTTATTAATTGTAATCGTTAGTAATAGATATTTTTTTATATAGTTTGGTATAATTATGTATAAATTACAGACCGGTGTGGGGTATTGCAGATAATGGGAAGAATTTTGAACGCTTTTACGTTACTTTTCACCCTTATGTAAATACTGTTAGTGAAAGCTACGCTATTTCGTCCTTCCAAAGCCTCAACGATTATTTCAATGATCGCGACGGACTTGACAATACTGCAAGGAGGGGTCCTGCGATCGCAGTGGTAAGAAATTTTTCCAAGAAAGAAGCATTTAGAATGAAACGAAAAGCCACTTTTTTTAAAATCTTCATCTCATCGCACTATAAATAAAATATTTGTTCATTTATTTAAATCATTTAAGGAGGCTTATTTTTCGATAAATTAATGATACTTATGATATTAAGTATATATGGGTAAAATAAGAATTCGTGAAACGGATCACTTTTTTCCCGACTGTATGGAATACAGAAAATAATGATTGCATTTTAGAGTACGCATCAATACTAAAGTATTCCTAACATATTTTTTTTTTAAATTGATAATTACAAAAAATATTAACAAAAGAGTATTTTGAAATTTTTTTCCAAAAATTCCTACAATGAAAATAAGGCCTCTCGATGAAATTTCATCCTCAATAAAAATTGTTTGAATCTTATTAAATTTTGATAAAAACAAATATTGTGACGAAAAAATTGATTCTTTACAAAAACAAAATTGTTTATTATAAACAATTTGAATTTTAATAATTTTCTCGATGTTTTTATTAAAAATCGTTTAACTCTTTATATTTGTTAATGTCTTCCGAATTATAAACGGGAAAAAAAATTTTGGATTCTCGATTAACCAATGAATGGCATGCGTTTTTGTAAGCCAGAGTAACTCGCATCCCCCGATCGCGACACGTCCGATCGCGATGCTCTTGACTGTCCATAGGTGTGATTTTTCATTAAATTAAAATGTAAAACAATGATTAATGAGTATTCAATCATCATTTACATCCCAAAATTGATATTTAATTGATATTTGATATTTTTAACGTTTTTTTTCTGTTTATAATTCGGAAAACATAAACAAATATATAGAGTTAAACGATTTGTAATAAAAACATCGAGAAAATTAATAAAATTCAAATTGTTTACAATAAACAATTTTGTTTTTGTAAAAAATCAATTTTTTTCATCACATTATTTTTTTATCAAAATTTAATAAGATTTAAACAATTTTTATTGAGGATGAAATTTCATCGAGAGGCTTTATTTCCATTGTAGGAATTTTTGGAAAAAAATTTCAAAATACTTTTTTGTTAATATCTTTTGTAATTATCAATTTTTTTAAAAAATATGTTAGGAATACTTTAGTATTGATGTATACTCTAAAATTCAATCATTGTTTTCTGTATTCCATAAAGTCGGGAAAACAGTGATCCGTTTCACGAATTCTTATTTTACCCATATAATATATGAATGATGCTCTGAGAGAAATCCTATTAGTTGTGCTGACTAAAAGGTCACAACTATATATTTTTAGTAGCATAGTAAGCATCATTTATTTTGAGAAAAGTAATTATTTTATTTCCATATGAAATATTTCGTGTGTAAACATGACTTGCATTTCTTTGGTAATAATAAACTTCAAGAAATAATTGTACAGACGAATTAGATTTTACCTGCTTATCAACTGTTTTGAATCGTTTTGAAATCGTTACATACATTGATTTCTTAAAATTTTGCTTTTGTTCTTCATCAAAATGAGAAGAATTAAATCATGGTAATTTTAAAGTATAATTGTAAACTGTTGTGCAGTTTTTGATGAAAAACACCTCAACAATTATCATCCTTTGTTACATTTTGAAAAAAAATAATTAAAAAAGTTTTTCTCCTAAACAATTCTAACTTAAGAAAGTCCCCATCGACATTAACAGAAATAAAATAGATAGAATGATAAATTTAACATTTTTTTTCAATGTTGCAATTACTATTTTAATCATGTACGGATGAAAAAATTAATCAGTTGCTAATTAAGATATTGGAATAGTTTTTAATACAACTTTTCTCCGTTATGTCGAAAAAATATATATTTTTGTAATAATTAAACTGGACAAATAGTAATATCAATTAACGCAATTAGTAAGTTTTACAAAAACGTATTGGTAACATCTATTATAAGCTCGATACAATGTGGGAATGCATGAAAATAGTCCTGGCTGCAAAACGGACCGACTAATCGGATTTTGTAAGTTTTACTAAAAATTTTAATCATTGCTACTCAGTTAATATTTCTGTAAGAACTAAGGTGCTTAGATGATACAGAGTAAAAAACATACTTGTGACCCTTTTTTACAAAAAAAAAATGGGTAACCACGACTAATACTTTCTCTCAGTGTGTTACGTTATAACAAATAGTTTTTTTCTAGTTGTCAAAAGAAGTAGAGTTTATCACATCACTCGATGAGTTTCCACTTTACGGAACGAACCCAGGTAGCAATAATGGTGTAATGATATTATTCAACAACGTAAATTGTGATTATTCAGTACAGAAGAGATTCATAAAGATGGACGTTTCGAAATGGGTATCAAATCCTACAGAAGTTGAAAATGGATTTTATGTTAAATTAAACATCAGCGAGCATAGTTTGGAGGAGGTTATTTTCCTTTTACATAAATTCAGACATAAATAAAAATCACCATTTAATACCAACATTACACTCAGAAAATAAATTTCTTGAGTTCATGAAATAATTTTATTGGAACAACCAATCATTTTGTTTTCTGTGTAACAACAAAATACTATGGTTGACCCAAAAAAAATTGTTAATTCAACTGAATTATTTCTGATTTTAGACATTGAAGAAGCTTATAAGCACTAATGTTTTTTCCTACTAGCGGGCCATAAAGTTTATTTTACTGACCCGTGCGGGATAAACAAATCCATTTTCTGACTCCCTAGTAAAAAAAAATATCGTATGCGACACGGGAAAAACATTTATTTTTTCTAGTTGCACAATATATTGGTCACTTGACTGAATAAAATACATTAATATAGGACTGTCTGGTCATAAATGTTTATAATTATAAATAAAAATTTCTTTGGAAATTGTTTTGTTGCAATTATAAACATTTATGACCAGACAAACTTAACTTACTGCATTTTATTTATTCTCAGAAATTTTCAACTTGTTATCTCATTTTTAATAGAAATGGGCTTATACGAATTGAAAATGTTGGCAAGGTAGGAATCTAGTCACTTGATACGGTTAGTCCATGGCCTTGAAGTATTTATGAAAAATAGCGTATATCCTTTGCCTTTAATTGCCTTTCTGCCCTTGTCATGCAATATACTATTGTCCCTTAATTGAAATTGGAATTTCAGATGGATCTAGGCAGTCCTGCGATATTTAATGGAAAAATTTTAGGAATACTTACCGATAAAGATAACGACATCGGGATTATCCAATATGTTTACCAGCACGGAAAAGAATTTACAAAAAAAAACAAATTGCTGTGGTCTGAATTTAGGGGAGAGTCGAGCTCATCACGATCATCGAGACTTGGTTGTTCAGGTCGTTTCTAAAGTTAGGTTTGGATAGATAATTATCAGCAAGCAATCCTAACGTTGGGCATAAGACCTGTAAGGCGAGTTATGAGGTTGCATTCTTAATCAAGCGAATTTCTTATTTCTTTTAAAGCTTTTGTCCGGTAAATTGAAGAATTATATAATATACAAGATAGAATATATAGTTATACAATATAATAGAATATATAAATAAGTAAAAATTTATTCGTATATTCAGCCTTGATAAATTTTCGTAACCTGAAAATGAAAAAGATTGATATGCTGAATTCACCTATAGTGTAATAGTTGTAAAAAAGTAGTACAATCTACTGTTTTTTTTGTAACAATTATAATTATTTTTGAGTATCAAGTTTCACTACTTCCAAATGGTCGATTAATTATAGTTGTAAGAACTGCTTTTTGCAGTTGAAATAACTAGTATATATTTATATATTCTAAAACATACTGAAAAAGTAGTCGAAGTTACTAAAAATAAGAATTTTTATGAGTCCAAGTTCCCAAAATTATAAAAAAGAGTCTAAACAATTATAAACAATAAAATTTACTTTATGAAAAAATTGAAAAAAGTCAATATCTAAGTTCCATTTATCAGTTAAATTTTACGAAATACGAAAATAAAGTTAGGATACAAAATTGATTACTACATAAAGATCTACAAGTTTGAATCCCAACATTTTTTCATACGATATATATTTTTCTGTTTAATTTTAAAAAATACTTTTGAAAATCCAAAATCCAATTTTTTAACAATAATATGTGAAATACGAAAAAAACGTAAGTTTGCGAAATTTTTTTTTTTAATAAGATCTATAAACTTTGTTTGATATACTTACTGATCAAATCTATTATTATTATATTATTAGAAAGTTACAGAAATGTATACAGAAAATTGAGCGCGAAGCACAAGTGTTATGATAAGAATGTATTCCTTAAGGCTGATAGAGCCTTGAGTAAATTGAAGTTCCTTTTTCATTTTAAATAAAAAACAAATCTAGTAACTTTGAGAAAATGTAATTTTTTTTATAACAAACATAATATTCATGAATGTCATTTATATATTTTATTTACATCACACATAAAAAATGACCATTCACTCTCAGCGTATACCTTTATGAAAAAAGGATCTTCTGAAGCTTTTGGCAATTTTTCACCTGACAATTTAAGTACTTATAGAAGATAAACCTCGTGGGAGATGATCTGAACACACAAAGGAATTTATAAATAGTATGAATAACAATTCACTAAAATCTCCATCTAATGTTTCCTTTTTCTAAATTTCTGAAAATAATCTCGATTTTAAATCCCAAACTCAAATTATTAAATCATCAAGGAAGGATTATAAAAACATTCTTGAAGATAAAAAAAGTAAATCTGATAAAACATCTTCTAAAAATGGAAATTGATATTGTGGAATAATAACAATAAACTTGTTTGATGTTGTATATAAAAGGATGTATGTGATAATCAAATCTCTGAAAAGAAAAATTAAATCCCAGGAAAACATAAATCAAAATACTCTTCCAATAACGAGGAACGAAAATTGAAATCATCAAATGAAACTAATCCACTTCCTGAAATTGATGAGCGAACTTGGCAAAATGTAATAAGAATATTTTTACTACATGAAAAGTAAGACTTGTCGAACAAAAATTACAAAATCCCAAAGTTCAATTTAAAGTAATAAGTTTCCATTGATAAATTTTTTTCTTTTTAAATCTACAATTTCGCACTACTGCTATAATTGAATCTAAATCTGAAATTGAACTTATTTAATTATCCCAGATTTGAGGGCCTTGAAATTCTATGTTATCAACAATGTCTATACACGAAAATCTGGCTAACAAATAGTAAATTTCAACGTACATAAGAGCCTTTTACAAATATTTATTTTAGTACAATTTGCCGCAGTGAATATTTATTCTTTTTGCTGATATGAATATTTATTCTTTTTGCTGATATGAATATTCCAATCTAACTTCTGTGGAAGGAATTATCTAAGTATTTGGCGAGGCTAAGAAATTCTTTAAATCGAAGAGCAAAAATCTATGAAACTAGTTTGTTCAAAACTTTTTAAAGTAGTCACAATGACTCGTAATTTTGTGTCCTATTTAATTGTTTTTATCGCTTTAACACAAGGTGAGTACCAGTATTAAGTTTCAAGATATCAAGATTACCAGGGGTGTTAGTTGAAATTTCCCGGTTTTACTCATAGATGTCGCTAGAGAGATGTATACATTTCTATGATTTGGCATCTATGTCATATTCTTCTATGGACAATAACCTTCAAAAATACACAATTACATTCTGCCAAAATAATAGCATCATAGTTGTTTACCTCAGTGAATATGTCGAGCTTCGTTCCAAGTAAATCGCATTTGCGGCATTCGTTGCTTTTCTTATTTCATCAAAAGAAAAAAGCAGTTGAAGCTCATCGATTGCTGGTAGAAACTTATGGTGAACATGCTCCAGTGATTAGAACATGTGAGACATGGCTTCGTCAATTTAAAAGTGGAGATTTCGATTTAACAGACAATGAACATCCTCGTGCAGCGAAAAAGTTCGAAGACGAGGAATTGTAGGCGTTATTGGATGAAGACCCAACCCAATCGCAACAACAATTGGCACAAACACTAAATGTGATCCGAGGAGCAATTACCCAACGTTTAAAAGCCATGGGAAAAATCCAAAAGTATGTAAAATGGGTACCACACCAACTGAACGATAAACAAATGGAAAATCGAAAAACCATTTGTGAAATGCTGCTTTAACGGTTCGAAAGGAAATCTTTTCTGCATCGAATTGTCACGGGGGACGAAAAATGGATTTATTTCGAGAACCCGAAGCTGAAAAAATCACGGCTTTCACTTGGTGAGGTCGGCCCATCGACTCCAAGTCCAAATCGCTTTGGCCGTAAGACAATGCTCTGTGTTTGGTTGGACCAGTGTGGTGTGGTGTACTTCGAGTTATTAAAACCTGGTGAGACGGTGAATACGGATCGCTACCGACAACAAATTATCAATTTGAATCATGCGTTGATCGAAAAACGGCCGAAATGAGCCCGAAGACATGGCAAAGTTATCCTACAACATGACAACGCACCGTCTCATACCGCTAAAGTGGTGAAGAACACATTAAAAGCATTGAATTGGGAAATATTATAGCACCCGCCGTACTCTCCAGACCTCGCCCCGTCCGACTATCACCTTTTCGCATCTATGGGACACTCACTCGCAGAGCAGCGCTTCGCCAATTTTGAAGAAGTCGAAAAATGGCTCGTCAAATGGTTTGCCTTGAAAGAGAAAAAGTTTTTTTGGAATGGTATCCATGATTTGCCTGAAAGATGGGCGAAATGTGTAGAATCCAATGGTCAATACTTTGAATAAAATTTCTTTGAGATTCCCTTGAGAATTAAGTGTTTTCTTTATTGAAAAAACCGGCAAACTTAAACTAACACACCTGGTATGCAAAAGGAAAAATAGTTCAAGAAATGTTCTCAACTTTTATCAAAGTTGGGACATATGGACAAGTTAAAGATAATTTAATATTTGAATATTTTTGTTGTACTTATTATTATAAATAATTTTTGACTTACCAAATATTGAATAACTCATCACAGCTCGATAATCTTGGAAAATGTAGAGTAAAGTTTCAAAATTTACATCTAGAAATTATAACAATAATATTAAATAATTTAAAGAATTTGAAATCTTTCTGTGGAAAAAAAGACGCTTCCGAAACTCAACTAATTAATTTGAAATATCAAATAATCTCCAACTTGTCTGTATGATCCAACTTTGCTCAAGGGTTGAGTAAAGTTTATCGAACTATTTTTCTCCTTGTATTCATAATATTTATCTTTTGATTACAATAAATCTTATTCATTGAAAATATTAAATTTACATATATATATATGTTTAATTATAAAGGTATGAATTTAAACTATATCAAATATTTTTTATACGACGTTATTTTCTATTGTAATTATTAGATCTTGCTTATAACTTTTCTTTGTTCATGCTTCGAGCTACGGCTGTTTACGTTAAATCGCGCTTAGTCTAAACTTTGATAAGATTTCGGCTCTCTGATCATGGGTTATGAGTTCGACAGAAAGCCCTTCCTGAGCCTTTTTTCTGGCCATGAGGACGACCAATTCGTCGTCAACAGGGTCTCAGTTTCACGTCGGTTCATGAGCTTAAAGCACCTCTTGAGATTGTGACTTTTTTTCTAATTGAGAACAAAGAAACGAATTCCTTGTTAACTTTGAGAAAATCAACGAGTTTGCATCCTATTAGAGAGTTTAGAATTCATTTGAGTGAATACCTGGCAGTTTTTTTTTTCCAAAGAGTTGAGACTCATTCTCGTCCACAAGGTTTGGTCAAATCTCACCCTTGAAGCTCGAGTCAACCCGCAAGCTTCCAAGGTACCTTGTGGACTTTCTCTTTTGTGAGGAGTCTTATGCTTGAGTTTTAGAGTGCTTCACGGCTGCCAGGTCATTTTGAACATTATTAAATGTGAGAAAATCATCGACCTCTTTTAAACATTTATATTGTGTGATTTTCAAGTGAAGTTTATAAATTGGAAATAAACCTAAATATACTAAACAGTGTGTGTAAATTTGATTTCGATCACCCGGACCAGTCTTAACTATAGTGATTTAACAATATATTATATATATTTATCTCGCACGCAATATTTCTCTTGAAAAATGTGAAGATTAGTGGCTTTGCACAATCGACCATAAAATATTTTTAAAATTTATAGAAACAAGTTTAGGTTATGAATAATAGATAGCACAAAACTGAATTTGTTTAATTATGCAAGCGTATCATTTATGAAAATATTGACTCAGTAACCAATTTTAATTATTTATATATATATATATTTAAAAAATAATTTTGAAATTTATTTTTTCTACATATTGCAGGATCAAATTCAATAACTCTAAAACCCGGAGTCGAACCAAGCGAAAGTTATACTGAGATACCCAGCTTAAAGTACAATGATAACGAATACAAATTTGTGGTGTCTGTAGGGTTTTTCACAGATGGGGAGATGGATAATTTGGAAGGGAAGGATTATAAACATTTATGTTTCGCGAACATGGTCACATTATTAGACGCACTGACTCTCCCCTTCTGTAACAGTAGAGAGTAATTACAATAATATATTAAAAAGACTGTTTTGACATGTTTGAAATTATGTCTTGTGTTACGTTGACTATGATTGATTAATAAGGGAAACTGCGTTTATGTTAGTTTTAAATCATACGGTTAACAAACATGTATTTAAATTGTATAGCACAAAGAAATATATAAGCAGACTTGTGAGTTATAAAATAATAATTGCTGCCATCGTAGTATTTTTTATATAAGACGTTCTACAGAATTTAGATTTTTTAAATTTCGATAGAAAAAAATCCATTTAAATGTTTTTCCACTGTAGGGCAGCGTTGGTATTCCCTTAATAATTATCTGCACAATCATTATCATTACATATTTTTTCATGTTGCTTGTCACATGTAAATTACAGCTACGTGTGGGGACATACTGTGAATAAGGAGCATTTACGAAATTTTTACATTACTCGTTACCCACGTTCAGAAAACATAGATGGCTACTACCATATTGCGCATTTTCAACCCTTTGATGATTTTTTAAAAGATCGTGATACAAACGCCGATAGCCTTTATCGTGGTCTTGCGATCGCAAAGGTATGAAACTTTTTGAAAGTTTAGATATTCGGTTGAAATATTGAATCAACCATTGAAGTTGCTTATTCGGAAATTGAAGAAATTAGTTAAATTGATCAAAGAATTTGCTGAGCAAAATCTGATTAATGTAATTAGAAATCATTTTAATAATTGCATGCAAATAAGTTTTTTATTTGCTTCACTATATTTGATTTCTTTAATTAAAAATTTTATATTGTTCAGATTATGATTTAAGACTTGGAATGAAAATTTAAGACTATTCACACCACAGCAATATTTGCTACGGTAGCAGATACTGCTACGCTTGGCAACTACTCAGAAGCCTCGTTTATAAATTAAAAACTTCTGATTGGGTGCCGAAAGTAGAAGTTTCTGTTACCGTAGTGAAAATTTCTGTGGTTTAGATTAGCTCTTTGTTTCATAGAAAGGATAGTATATTGTGTGGCAAGGGCGACAAGTTGGTTAATCCCGCACGAGCGTGAAGTTTGCCGCACGAGCGAAGCGGTTGTGGGAATCGGGCGAGTAGGGATTGACCAATGGCCATATTTTATTACGACAGGTGAAACTTGAAGTGCGCTACGAATCGAATTTTAAAAATAGTTAAAAGTGGCGCACATGCCCGATAATGGTAACGGATGCAAGCTTTGTAAGCGAACAGTAAGCCCATTCCCGCCCGCTGATACGGGCGTGAATGTGTGATTTCGGCCCACCCTCAAAGTACGAAAGGGTCACCATCGTCGGGTGGCCATTTCACACTTTAGGCCCGCTCTATATGCACGTAAGCATCGGTTACCATTATCGGGCATGTGCGCCACTTTTAACTATTTTTAAAATTCGATTCGTAGCGCACTTCAAGTTTCACCTGTCATAATAACATATGGCATTTTGAAAACTAGAAGCAGGTAATAATTTTCACATATGCGTACTTCCACCTTTGAAATCCTTGTTTATCGTTTTGTTTACCGTGCACTTAGATAAAAAATATCGTGTGTGATAAGGGCGCCATTGGTTAATCCCCACTCGCGTGATTCCCACACTTGCTTCGCTCGTGCGAGATTAACCAACTTGCCGCCCTTACCACACAATATACTATTCTTTGCCCTTAGAAACTTATATTTTAACACGTTGACTGCCAACTACGGGAAAACTCGTCATTTGCGTTATTGCCTACTCTCTAAATCTAAAGCAGTCAAAATCTACTAATTCAAATAGCTATAAAGATGTTACTGCTAATCAGTCAAATTTCACTGGTTTCTCCAGTGAAAATTAACTGATTTAACAGTGAATAATAGTTTTTCATTGATTCAATCAGTGAAAATTAACTGATTCAACAGTAAAAAATATTTTTTCGCTGGTGAATCAGTGAAAAGGCAAATCACTGATCCATTTGACTGATTCAGATTTAGGGAGTAGGACGCAGTGGCAGTCAAAGTGTTAATAAATAATTATACTGATTAAGTATAATATATAATGACTACGCTTTAATAAACAGAATTTTTTTTTAGTTGACAAGTGATGTGAAGTTTTTGAATTCACTAGATGAATTTCCAATATATCATCCGGGTGAGGATTGCTATGGTTACGGTAGTATGATAGTATTTAACGGCATAGATGAAGTTATTCCACGAGATAAGAGATTTCTAACGGTGACAGTTGAGAAACATATATCTCATAATAGTTTGGATGTTAAATTACATAGCAGTTCAAATATGAAGATTACAGTGGTATTTACTTTTTTACGTAAATTTAAACATAAATAATAATTAATATATAGTTAGGAGTGTGCAAATAAATTCAATTCGATTTAAAGCAACTTTGAACGCGCCTCCAAAGTCTGATTTCCGACTTCTGGATCAAAGCATTCAATCTACAAATTGGTTTCTTTCATTCGATCGGGCACGCAATTGATATCGAAAACCTTATTCATACACGGAGAAAAATGGAGTGTCAAACTTTGAGTGTCAAAATTTAGGTACAGTAAAACCTCATTTATCGGGACACTCATTTATCGGGATCTTCACTTATCGGGATTTCGCAACCTCATTTATCGGGACATTTTGTTTCTCCTCCAGCCACCACTCCTTGTACATAGTGACATAGTGACATTAAAACTTATGTACATAACTATTACTAAATGTCAACATACAACAAGAATCATGGCAACCCACCATTTCAAGGGCGTCCCGATAAATGAGGTTTTACTGTATGTCAGTTTTATATTGCAGATAGTACCACGTACTATCTATCATTTTTTCTTGATAGTCAGGGAGACCATAATTTTATAGTCTGTTTGAATATCGACAGAATGTCAGGTTTACATTCTGAAATAGTTAACCTGTCAACACTTACACTCCGAGATAATCGAGCTAACGCTCCTGAGATACTCAGGTTTACATTCCAGGACTCTCATACACTCTACGAAAGTCAAGCTGAACATCTAGTTTTTACACTTCACAGATAGTACTTTACACCATGTAGAATGTTATCCCATAGTTAAAATTCCCGTATAATCAGTTTGACACTCCAGATGTTCAAGCTGACAGTTCATTTTTTTCTGTGTAGTAATAAGGGGAAAGATATTTTATTTTATGAAATTTAAATGACATATAAGATACATAGTTTATGGTAATTACTTAAAATTTTTGATTGAACAATGGCTTTCAAAATTATAAAAAGTAATTGGGAAAGGAAGCGAGGAAATTAAATTTTATAAATAACGTTCGAATTTATTACCTTTATATTAATTTGTTGTATGGTATTGTTTTATGGCTTGGAAATTAGTATCTACTACACGGAGAAAAATGGAGGGTCAGGTCGAATAAATATGATGATCGACTATAGGACAGCCTTCTAGATAATCAAACTGGTCATCTGTAGACGGTCAGAAAAAAATAATCGATTTGATCATTGTAGAAGGTCGATTTGATCATCCTTGAGGGTCGAAATGAAAATTTAAAACAAGACATTCAACTTGATCATCCCAGAGGATCGATTTGATTATCTTGATAGTGTGACTGTTTCTCTGTGGTAATCAAGTTGATCATAAATCGAGAGTCTCCCTGATTATGTCCATAAAATTATGGAAGGACTATTTGATAATCTAGAGGGTCGGTCTGACTCAAAATTTTGAACCTCTAACTTCGACCCTCCGTTTTTCTCCGTGTACAGTCTGACTTAACAATGTTAGAAACAATTAGTTTACTATTGAGTTGATCCAAAAGTTTCTTTAGACTTAAATATTACCTGCATTTATTTCACTAAAAGAATCCAAAAATTCTGCAATTATTCTATTCATAGTGAATAGTTTACTCAAAACAAAGAAAAAGTTTTAACAACCTTTATCAAATGTCGGATATTCGATTTGATACGACAGAATGCACACTTTTATGGTATTATTATCCACCCTATAAGACATTCAAATATCATAAAAGAATTTCTAACTTGGTTTTTTAATTATAAATTATATTTTAGGAAGATCAAGGTGCTGCTTTGATTAGTCATGGCAAAATCATAGGAATATATATTAATTGTATAGAAGGATATGTTGATTATATTTGCCAGTACAAAAAAAAGTTGAATAAAAAGAAGATGAAGGTATGGTCTCAGTTGAGGGAATCAAGCAAAAGGTCGCTGAAAGATTTCTTATGCATAAGCCGTCGATCTTGATTGTTTCTCAATAATTGGTTATGGATTCTGAATAGTCATCAATTGGTCGCATAAAATCACATATCTTTTTTCAAATATCCAGGATGCAGGAATATTCTTGGACTGGTCCGTAAATATTTATGAATAGGTTTCACGTATGCAGTAAGCTTCGTATACAATCAGAAAAATATTTGACTATATTTCAACCAAAATTTAGTTGGGCCAACCAAAAAATTTGCTTATTATACGATTGACCGAATTTTGGATCAGTTTATAAATTAAAGAATTTATCTCATGCAACCAAAAATGGCTTCTTTGGCTACGATTTATCAAATCACACAAATATTTCAGTTATTTGGAAAAAACATGCATAATCTGAGTTATTGTATGTTGCGTTCTTATTAAAATACATTTCCTTTTTATTCCTTTTATTTCCTTTTTATTTATATTCCTTTTTATTTACCTTCATATATATTTTATTTTAAAGTTTGTTCTGTAACTTAAAGAGTTATGCGTAAAATATCTAGAATAGGATATCGGCAATTAGATGAAAGAAGGTGCCATTTGGGTAAATTATTTTATTTTAGAAATTCTTCAAAATTACTACAATATTACAATACTACAAATAATTTATAATACAGTATCTTGAAATTAAATGCAAATAAAATACAATTAATCATTCACAATAAATAAACATCTTTAAACGTGTCTGAATGAACCGATCTTCTTAATCAACCACATAGGGCTGTCTTATTTTATTATTATGCAACTATGCAATAAGTTTGTATTAGTAAGTAAAATTAATTTTCGAAAAAGTACGATTCATGATTTGTGTATACTGTATATCTAATATAATTTTTAGCTTGTTATTACATTATGTACATTACATACGCAATAAAAATATATAATTGAAAAACAGACTGATGTCGCTTAAAATTTCTCTTGTGCCTTTACTCTCTCCAAATAGAGCATATAAAGTTATATTACATGGGGGCGTCGATATATTCTTGTTTACCTGTCAAGGTATTTCATGTATCAAACAAATGAATCAGCAGTGGATAGAGTAGAATCCTGTATCTACTCTGAACGCCTAAAAGAAGGCAACATTCTCTCATTAGTCGTTAAACGAATTGTCAATCTTATGGCGTTTAAAATCAACTCACTCAAGTTTTACAAAAAGAATTAACTTTCAGTTGTAATCTCGACAATATGTCAATTGCTATGTACTTTATCTAACTAATCCATTTTGTTAAATGAACCAAGATCTTTGGTTGAAATCAGCTTAAATATTTGTTTCATTCAACCAAATCGTATCCAAACAAAACATCTTTGGTTGCATTAAACAATGTCTTTAAAATTGGTTGATTTAAACCAGCCAAAAACTTGGTCAATCGTATAATAAACAACTTCTCTGGTTGATTCAACTAAATTTTGATTGGATTAACCAAGTATTTTTCTAAGTGTGATATTATTGTAAGAAGCGGAAATTTATGTACCAGCATGCGTGACTTTATCTTTTTACTATTTTTAAAATATTTTTTGTTTAGGTGAAAAGAATTATTTTACAGTTTTTAACACATGTTTGATAAAGTCAAGAAAAATATTTTTAACCATCAACTGTGTTGGATCAACTAAATATTTGTTTGTCAGTAAAACCACAAAATTCTGGGTTAAAGCAACAAAAATTTGGTTGTCTTAACCAAATCTTTTTCTGAGTACAATTGATAATCTAGATCAAATAATGCAACAAATTAATTTTTTGAAAAATAGAATTGTATATTTTCTATTTACTGCTTTTTCATCCAATGGTTATTTTCAAATATGTACACAAAAAACTAAACAATTTTCGTCTCTAAACCCAATTAGCTTTTAAGTGATAAATCGTAATATAGCAATGTCTAAGAAATTGAGTAAAAACGGAAAATCGTCTATTGTTTGATAATATTTATTTTCGAATTGTGACAGGTCGGTAGTCACGTTTTTTCGGTTTCGCCGGTAAAAATTATCGAAAGAGTTAAAACAACTCCCAGTGAAAAATTTGTTTCTCACTATCAAAGGAAAATTTCTGGAGATTTTCAGATTGATTCTTTAAAAATTAGGAGTAATGTGCAATATACAAGAATTAAAGCATGCCGATATTGAAAAACATGACCTAAAATAAAATTGATCCCTTAATCGATGGTAATTATACATTGATTTCTTTCTTAAAATTTAACTATGTTCCAGATATAATTTAAATTAATAGAGTAATTATTATAAATATAATACTAATATTCATATTCTGGACTTACATTGACCCTTAATTAATAATTGAAGATATATGTTGATGTTGGTAATTGGCTTTAGTGTCCAAGGTTGATAAAAACTCAGAGTTTTACATAATCAGACGTTTCGGCTCTGATCGGAGCCCTCATCAGTGATTTATTTAAATCTAAAAATACAGAAAAAGGTTTTGCTAACATAGGATATCTTGTATAAAAAATTTTTTGTAAAAATTTAACAAGTAATTATCATTATGTTTTTACATGTAGGTAAATAAATTTTGATATTACTTTGTGGTAAATATTTCATTCACATAATCCCAGTAAAAAGTAGGGCTTTCCATGGTCATTTAAACGTAAAGATGCATCTGGTAGTCAGTAAAAAACTGCTTTTGTCTAGCATTTATCTTAAATCTATGCATTCTCTTTTTAGTATATTTAAAAGCTTTTATGGAAAATTTGAAATCATAAAATTATTTATCTTATAATTATTTTCAATTAAAGAAATGCCTTTATAGACATGTCCCTTTATAAAATTAGCTAAAAAAATAACAATCTGTCTACTTGTAAGTTTGTGTTCTTATTATTATGTAATAAATTTTATTTATAAAACTAATGTTTTTTTCCGAAATAAATGCGAATTAAGTTACAATTTTTATAGCATCTCATTTCTGTGATACCAATGAATACGTCATCCAGATCTTTCCTTTTCACTATCGTCTCCTCTGTTATGAAATTTCGATCAGATCACTACAGGAGAGCAAAACTGCATTTATTATAATAGATCTCGATTGGTTGAGTTAAACAATAATTTGATGTCCAGACGACTGGTTTGCAGAATAAGAATTATGTAGTATAAAATAGTTTAGCATAAAATGCAATTTTATCTTTCAGTAAAACAGTTTATATACGATATACTAAAGTCTTAACACTACATGCTTATTCTGCAACCTACTCTTGGCGACTGTTTATGTATCAGTATTGAATAAAGTGGAATCATTGATCTATTCTGAACGCCTTAAAAGGCACCATTCTCTCACAAGTCATTCATCGGATCGTCAATCTTATGGCGTTTGGAAAGTTTGATGGCTCAAAACACTTATTTATTCTTTCTTCTGGCTAATAATTTCAAGAGAATATTTATGTACATTTGATTATATGAATATTATATTCTAATTAATTAGTTGAGTTTGAAATTTTTCGGCAATCGAAAGACCTGGGCTCGAATCCCAGCGCAGTCGAAAGCGTCATTTTTTCCACAGAAAGATTTTCAAATTCTTTAAATATTATATTCTAATATTCATATTCTGGACTTACATTGACCTCTAATGTGTATATCATGTGTAATCATAAATTTCAAAAGTTCTTCTATATAATCCACAATTTCGATGTACAATCTCACTTGCAAAAAACTAGGTAAAAAATCTTTAGACACACTTCATATACACTTGGAAATGAATTTCTCTAAAAAATGTATAATTCATAATCTCAATCCACCCAGTTTTAATCAGAAAATTTCAATGTAAAATTACACTTAAGAAATCTAATATATATAAAATAAAAACTACACCACAAAAATTTCAATCTACAATTCCATGCACGAATGTCAATTAAAAATATTTTTTATATTTAGACACTTAATTCCAACCTTCCAAAAAATGCTTTCTGGTATCCAGTTTTTTAGGTTATGTCAATGAAATATTTACCTTAAGGTAATATCAAAATTTATTTACCTACATGTAAAATCATAATGGTAATTACTTGTAAAATTTTTACAAAAAATTTTTTATACAAGATACCTATGTTAGCAAAACCTTTTTCTGTATTTTTAGATTTAAATAAATCACTGATGAGGGCTCCGATCAGAACCGAAACGTCTGATTATGTAAAACTCTGAGTTTTTATCAACCTTGGACCCTAAAGCCAATTACCAACATCAACATATATCTTCAATTACATTCTAATTAATGCAATTGTTTAGTATCAGAGTAACTCATAGTATTCATACACATCCTAAAGCTCGAAATAGTAAAAAGATTTTGCTTTAGAATTATGAAAAATGTTCTCAATTTTAAGAACTCTTTTTTCATTTCAGGAATTGCTTACTCAAAATAAAAATGCTCTTCTGAAAATAGAGAATGATTAACTCAAGCAAAAGTTTTTTACACAATAGATCAATAAAATTAACGAGAGATTATCTAGAAGCGCGAAGAAAACAATTAGTATAATCATCAGTTTATTAAAATGTTTGTCCAATAATTTATCCTTTTTAAAAAAACACTTGAAAATAATTTTAATTTTAATTTAAATACTCATATTATATGGATATTAAGGAAGTGTTATAATCTTGGTATTGTGAGAAACCACAGTGAAGAATTCTTTGTTAACTTTTAGAGATCAAGAGAAAAGGGAAATTCATAAGTAAGTTCAATGCTTTCAGGAAATGCAATTTGCGTTAACAACTAAGCGAATAGACAGTTTTGGGAAAATTCAAAATTTCAAGTAATTCGAAACAATTTGAATTATCAAAATATCAAAACGACCAAATTTTACCCAGAAATAAAACTCAGGCAAAGAAAATCGTACTTAATTCTTTTATATGGTATGCGCTCCTTTATTGTCGCAATGTTTCGTACAAAATTATGAATATCATATTTAAATTACTGGCAATCACAATAACGATTACATACTTTCTGCAACTGGTTCTACAATATTTAATTTTCACTTTGGAACAATATATAGTAGAATCTGCGAAAATCTTTGATACAGTTCTTTACACTGAAATTTTAAAGTTAATGCACAAATGAATTTATCTACAATTTCGTCAATTCATTCCATATAAATTCGTTCACGAAAGTTTGGCAATTTCATTTTTATAAACAACCTTTCAAGGTGATTTTGTATTCCCAAAGACTTAAACTATTAAGATCTAAAAAATATTTACATCCTATAATGGTACAATATAAATCATCCCAAAGATAAGTGGCAGTTATTATTTAGCCGCAGACAATATTACATTGCAAAAACTTATATGTTGTGCATAAAAATAATTTTTTTATAAATAATTCTGTAAATTTCATCGAGTTTGATTAAAGCCTCAAGAAAAATGTAATACGTTATAGAATAAATTAATTGTATTTACTAAATGTACAATGAACTGATAATTAAATTTGTTTAATTATCTTGAAACCGCTTGTTTGATAAAAGATTTTCAAACAAGTCACTTCTTTTTTCGATCTGCGTTCTCAACTAAAATATATAATATAAAGAAAATTGAATTCGAATGATTCTAAGGCACAGTGACTTTAACGAATCGACTTCTGTCACCAGCTTTGGGCTGGAACCTTAAGTTGACCTTGTCTTTGCCATCTTCACCTACTTCTAAGAATGTATTCCAATCCACCAAAAAGTAAAGGCCAGTCCTTCTTCTAGTTGGTATATTTGTATCTGGCTTTTTTGTAGTTCCACCAAAAGATTCTTCGAGGGCAGTCAAATTCGGTACATCATTATTTTTTGAAGATGAGCTGGAATTGGCATCAGAATCATTAATGGCACTTTCAAGGTCAAAAGTATCAAAGAATGAACCCTTAGACGTAGTTGATGTACTAGAAGCCGTAGTTGTCACTGTTGTAGAGAGAACTTCCTGGGCAGATGCCATTGAATCTATAATTTAAAAAAAATATATTATGTTGTGTTGAATTCTTATTGTTCAGATATATACTCCATATTTACATAGAAATTGTCCAACCTTTCAAAAATGACAATAGTTAACAATTCATTTTTTATTAATCTTATAACTCACTTTATAACAAAAAATGGCATTAAATTTTTTAAAATAATCGAATAATTTTTATACCATAGTATGTGTACCTAGTCATGTATTTCACAACCACTTTTATTACAGAATGATTAATTTTCCTTTCACTCTGAAGCTACTAACATGAAATTTATCTGGTTTCATATTCTGACATGAAGTCCCCTTCAATTTGGCGTTGAAAAAAATCGGTGTACCATAGACGTTAATTATATATGGTATATTAGCATGTAATGAGCACACGCATGTACTATTCGTATCCCACATTACAATGTGAAACATTACGAAGAAGTCAAAGGGTGAAAGATGAAAGGTTTTAAATGAAGCAACCGAACATTTAATAAGGAGTGAAAACGCATTAATTGTTAATATATTACGTAAGGATTACTGTGGATCTTTAAAAGTTTATGCATTCCCATCATGCAATTTTACTTTTTATGATTAATATAAATAAATACCAACTTATACATCACTTACAACATAATTAAAGTTAGAAAAAGAAATTTCAATTGTTTTAAATTTAAAATTTTTTAAAAAACATCCATGTATATAGAAAGTTATTTTCACTAAGAAAACTAAATTATTAGCAAAAGAGATGTTTCATCAAATGAAAACAGAAAAAAGTAAAGAAAACTGTAAGAAGAAAATAATTCAGAGACGAGTGAGGCCTGCAGTTAAAACTAAATTTTTTGGTTTATGAGCATAAAATTAATTGCTATTTGCGTGTTCCTGTTTACCAGCGATAGTTATTAAGAGGCATTTCATTTTTAAAAACCATCAATGATTTTCCAACCCATATTTCTGAAGTACCCAACCTGTGAACCATAAACTTTTAAATATTGTCATAAACAAGTGAAAAGGTTGATTTCTCCTGACCTTTTTCTTCTTTGTTATCCTTCTTTTCTTCCGTTACGTCTTTTTTATAATTTTCTGCACCTTGTTGCCTTTTAACTTCATTTCTTAAATCTTCCTTATAAAGCTTCAAAATTTCCTCCAAACTTGCAGGATCTGGGCCATCTGGAAGCGATTTCGTGGTTTCCAAAACTTCATCTGCAACTTTCTGAACCTCTTCAACATCAGCTTTTCCTTGTTGGACCTTCTTTACAGTTTCTATCAGCTCGTTAATCTTGGACTTTTGCTGATCATTAAAGACAGAAATTTCATGTGGTTTAAAAACATGAAATTTCGTATTAACTGTAGGTTTTACTTCTTTCTTTAAATTATCCACATTTCTTTCTCTATTTCTAGTGATAAGTCCAATGTTTTCAAGTATTTGTTTCATATTCTCAGGAACAGCCTCGATTAGAGATGGAGGTTCCTCTCTCGTATTCTTCTTGGACTTCAAAGCTTTTTGATTTCTTGTTTCACCCAAACCAAACCTTGCCAAAAAGTCCTTCATATCATTATCTTGAACAGAATAATTTGGCAGAGGTTTAAAATTTTTATAGGAGTTATAACTAGGCGAAGTAGTTCTTACTGTAGTTGTTGATATCGTATTCGAAGCTTCTTTATTGGAAGGCGCCTTTATACCAAACTTCTTAAAAAGTAATTGAATAGCTGGTGTTAGATTATTAACACCATTATTGAACTTGATTTCTGAGCTCTCAAAAGCATTATGATTAAAAATGGAAGGTGTTCCTACATCTGCAGTTGTCAATCCAGAAACTTGATTATAAACTACCTTATTTCCGCCTGGAATCGGGAATCTAGCCTCCAAAACATTTTTATCAAATGTCAGATCGTTTACTTTACTTTCCGTATTCTTCATAGGCCGCAGACCAATCGTCTCTAGCAAATCCATCACTTCTTTCCTCATTGGTGCTGGAGTCGTTAGTAAAATTTCACCAGTTGTCAAAGTATGACTCGGTTTTGACTTTGATCCATTCCTGGGTGTTACATAAACTGGAGAAGGTCGTTCTGTTTGCATCATTGCAAAGCTCATCACATCAGATTCCTTAAATTTCTCGGTAGTAATTTCCTGTTTTTCAGTTTCCTTCTTCTGGTCACCTTTCTGTTCATTTGAACTTGGAATTGTTGGGAGGAAAAATGCCGTTTCAGGGAAAGGATACCTTGATTTTTGGGTCGTAGAAGGTGGAGCATGGTAATGCCATTGATTAGAAGCTAATACGTGTGGGGTGTATTTTGATGATGGTGTCTCTGTTGTATGTAAATTGGTATTATAAAGATCATTAGTTGTAGGACTAGTAGTAGTCTTTTTCAAAATAGGTTTCCAGGTACGAATAGGTCTCTGAGTAGTTGCAGGATTTTTGCCCAACTTTTCCAAATCGAAGCTGAATCTCTCGGGCTTGGAATCTAATGTTGCTTCCAATTGTTCTTTTTTATTCTTCTGATACTCTTCAATACTCAATGATGGTTTTGATGGGTCCGGAGTAGGGTCAGTTGAAATTAAATTATCAGATGTTTGTTTTACGTAAGGATGTGGATCATTCGGGGTAAACTCAAATGTTCTTTGTCCATTTTCATTTGCTTCATCATCGTCTGAAATCATCTGAACTAATGGTGGTTTCGTGTAGAGGTCTTCTAAGTTGTCATGTGCACCGTTAGAATTGTAAGGTAAGACAACCATAAGTGCTCTCTGATATTCATTTCTGGTTTTTTCTAGGGTTTTATTGTCACCGGAATCCAGATCTTGCGTTGTCACATTACGAAGTATGTCGACTATTTGTTGTCTAGAGAGTCTTGGCAAACTAGGATCAGCTTGTATCTTCCTCTCTACTTCTTCAATGGTTCTGTTGATGGAAGCTTCAATTTCTTGTCTGGTTGGCACATGATCCAGACATCGGCCTAGACCTAATATGGCCAGTAGACAAAACACAATGAGCTGAAAAACAAATATTACCGAATAATCTGTATTTTTGGAGTGAAAAATCCATCAGTTTATGAATTAATCTAAATATATCTTCAGGTTGTGCAACTCTTACAGTTCATAGTAATTTCATGAGCAGTTTCAAGGAATTATTGTATGGCTAACTTTCTAATTCCAATTTATTTTTTTATAGGATTTTATAACCCAACTTTAAAATTAGAAGAATAATAAACTGCTTGATATAAAGCTTATAGATAACAACTAAACTGTAGATGAGTTACCATAGAAAATAATTTTGATGACATAAATTTGTCAAAAGCTTTAAACAGTTAGGCAATATAAACAAAATGCCAATTCCTTGAATATATTTATGACCCATAAAACTTTCTGAGTAATTTCAAGGTTGCACATACAAGTAATTAACGTGCAAACAACAAATGACCTCAATTTACGGAAGGATGATGGAAGACTGAACCAAAATGTTTAAAAACTCGAGGTAAATAAACTCGTTAAAATAAAAAGAGTGATAAGGCATTCAAATTTTTTTTTAAATAGCATTGATTTTCTGGAACTCTTCTATTCATAAATATTTATTCCGCTTTTCTTTCTTCTAAAATACTTGAAATGTCACCAAGAACAGTAAACTTAAAATAAGGCGCTGCATAATAAAAACATTACCCTACAAATAGACTATGCATTTATTAAATTAGTATTTTTTAAGTGAATTGCAAAGTCTACTCAAAGTAGAACATACAACTTATATTTTGTAATTCCACAAGGTCGTTAGTTGATCGCTTTACGAAATAGTGGAATCTTTAGTATTAATACATCTTGAATCGTAGAGTTCCTAATTTCCATATTCATAAGTCTCCTATCATGCTATAGATTATAAAGGAATCCTTGACTGCAGGATTAACTGATCGAGAAAGTCTAAAGTTTAGTTGATTAAATTGACACTACTCATTATTCTAACCAGAGTTCATTATGTACATGCTTATTACGGTACCAATAGTCTCTTACTTCTGGCACGAACACCAGTTCTATTGCACCGGTTGCATCACATTACGCTTCCTTAATTTTTCGTCTCTATTCCCGTTTCTGCTAACCGGTCTTTGAACTTAGGAAAAATTCTTGCGTTTTTTAAAAAATAGTGCCAGGTACTCGTGTTAATTCTATATACACTCGAAATATCAATTATACGCGAATTGGAGAAATTGTGACTTTCTATTCAGGTCTATATCTATGTAAAAGTTGATCATGATAAAACATATTTTATGATAAAGAACTTGATCTTTTTTTGTTTCTCTAAAAATTAAAAACAAGTTGAGAATCTGTCTCATTTTCGAAAATCCAGTTTTGTTAGTGGAAGAATTGGAATTTTTTTTACAAAATTCTGAAACTCTCTCTAAATTGATATGTGTATGCAAAAAACCAAAGGAAGTCCTTTTCTTTTAGCAAGAAAGCATAAAAATTGAATGACTTGTTTGCATAATATTAGGAATATTCTATTACATCTATGACAATCAGACACGGATAACGATTCTGAAGATGATAGTCAAAAACGAAAGTGACTTTCAACGTGAATGAACGTGACCCTTTTGTAGAGCATACCCAATGACATAAAAGGAAATTACTTTTCAAATAAACTACAATTTATGCTTGCAAAAATTTTACTAGGGTCATTGAACAAGTTAGTGCTTCTCTTTGATGTGAAATTCGATGATCATTTTTCGGTTGAGTGACTATTTAGCTATTTGCAAAATAAGTAATTATTCGAAACTATTAGTGATACCATCTCTGCAATCTAATTATCTCTTCTGCTTTGATCTTCACTTAATCTACTAAAACTGACTTTTATTCAAATTGATTTATGTTTCATCATGAAGGAAAACCAAAAAACTAAAAGTCCAAGATTTAATTTTCCAAAATTAAAAATTTTTAAATATTTTTTTCTGTAGTTTATATTTCAATAGTGAACTAGTTTAATCTCTATAAATCATCTTCGATATGCCACTAGTCTTATTGATTTTAGGATCAGTAAATTAATGACTAAAATTAGAGACACCTACTTCAACAAAAATTTTAAATAATGCAAAAAATACACGATATAAAAAACTCAAGAAATTCGCTTTCAAATTTAAATTTCTTGACACGAGAGGTGACAAGGACATTAGCATTTCAAAGTTTAGTGTGACTAACTATGAGATTTAAAAGTGCTACATTATACAAAGTACTTGCATCTTTAATTAACGCTAATTACTCAAGAGTCAAGGCTCGTTCTTCACTGCACGTTGCCATGAGCTATAATTCATTTTAACGAGGAACGTGTGAACACTGGATCTTTGATATAATTATAACCCCCCTCCATCAATTTCTTTAGACAATTAAAAGATTTTTAATTAATTATCCGACTCTAAGAAAATGTTATGTTGGTGGGTTAAGTAAAAGTAGATTAATTGTTCTAATCTTACCTGCATTTTAATATTTGCTCTTCGATTTGTTTTATAACTTAATTGAAATATTTTTAATAAACACTTGGATGGTTTGAAAATTCACCATTACGCCGGACAATCGCCTGACAAGGCAGTCGACAAGAGACTGAACGACGAAGGCCTACTTTCGAACTCTCTCTCTATCTTACCACCTTTGAATCTCCTGTCCTGCTATATGTGTATCCGCTTGTCCGATGTAATTAAATCCACGATGCCTTATTACGATGCTACATTCTCGATGTTATTTAGAATTGCTTTATGTGTTAAGATATTGAAGGTTCTAGGCATCCACTTTCCTCCCTTGTCTACACGATCCTGAGATCGAAAGGCGCAGTATTTTCCAAGTTCAAGGAAAAGGAAAGTTCACCTGACGTGCGGGAATCGGGTCAACGTAAATACTGTAGGCCATAGGTCATATAAATCTCATTATATCGAATTTAATCAATTTCAATCAAATTTGAGGTTAATTGCAAATACAAGCGTTTAAATTGTTAGCAATTTCTGTATTAAACTTTTATTACACACTGTAAAAAATATCGGCAAATTTTCCTACCATGTATTGGGAAATTTTTCCTAAATCCTTAGGAAGCATAGATTTTCCTACAGAAAGTGGAAATATTGCATAGATTTGAGGAAAATTGACCGAATTTTTGGACTTATTTCCGAACTATTAGAAAATATATCAAAAAGGTGAGAACATTTCACAAATCTTCTAAGTTGTAGGAAATTTTTCCCATGAAAAGCGGAAATTTGTTCACTTTTTTTGGATCTTTTTTCACTTAAATTATGAAATATATCAATTTTTCCTAATAAACTGAATATTTCTCCGACCAAACAGTAGGAACTATTTGCAGTTCTGTGTCGGAAATATTTCCGACTATATTTTCGGAAAAATTTACGACCCATTTGTATTTTAAGCTGTCCGACTGTTTTCGGAAAAATTTTTTACAGTGCACGTAACGGAAGATTTTTTAGCTATTTTATGAGAATAGGTTGAATTTAAAATACATTTAAACTGGGAAATTTATTTAAGATTTAAAGTAATTGCCTCGTGGAAAGAAGGTCTCAGGTCTTGAATATTTAAATTTTTAATCAGACGGAGAAAAACATTTGACAAAAATTACCAAACTATTTGGAAACGTATGATAAATTCTAAAGCTACGTACTTTTTTCTAATAATTTAACATTTATTAAGATTTCAAATACAGAATACGCTAAATTATTGATAACAATAAATTGAATTATTATAAAATTATTCAATTTATTATTTATTTATTACTATGCAATTTATTATTAGAAATTTTTTCTAATAATTCAATTTATTTTACCATCTACTCTCTAAATATGAATCAGTCAAAATATACTGATTATCAGTGAAATTTGACTGATTCAAATAGCTAAAAAGAGGTTACTGCGAATCAGTCAAATTTCACTGATTACTTTAGTGAAAAGTAGCTGATTTAACAGTGGAAAATATTGTTTTCACTAATTAAATAGTGAAAATTAACTGATTTAACAGTGAAAAATATTGTTTCCACTGATGATTCAGTGAAAAGGCAAATCACTGATTCAATCAGTGAAAATTTGACTGATTCAGATTTAGAGAGTAGATGAGAATGTTTTTGAGTAATTTAGCCTATTCTAAAATAGAAATTTTACTAGATATGAATTATTAGACAAAAATACGTAGCTTCAGAATTCATCATGCGTTTCTAAATAGTTTGGTGATTTTTGACAAACATTTTTCTCCGTGCTTACTTTCAAAAATTTCAATATTATGGATGGTATTGTTCAAATCAAGTTTTCAACTTACAGAAATTATTTATTTGAATACTTTTCTTTTTGACTGAATTTTTTTCTCATCGCTAAATATCATTTTTTTTAAATATGAAATTTTAAGAATCAAAAGCATATTTTTCCGCGAAAATGATTCTTTGCGAGTCAACACTTATTTAATTATTTTTTTAAATTATACATGATTAAATTGTAAAAGGTCTTTCTCTCTATAAAATCAGCTTTTGTTCAGTGAAATCACATAGTTATTCAAAAGTTAGATATTTAGCGAGATGAAATTTCTTTTTATTTTTCACACGATATTATCAATAACAATATTTAAATTCTTGAAAGTATAATTCAATATTTTCCCCAGGACCTATTTTTACCTGTAGCAATCACTTTATGATGAATTTGTATTAATTTCTTATCATTTAAGCTCTAATCAGTATGATTTTTTGTCCTAAAATATACAAAAAAATGGCTAAAAATTTAACAGTGTGGCAAAAATAATTTTGAACAGTTTGCATTAATAATTGTTTATAATTATTGAATGCTTGTCTCAGCAAATCCATTTCCAATCAAATAAATAAAATAATAAAATACAGAACTTATAAAGTATCCGAAATATAAAAAAAACTTCATATTCGAAAATACATTTCTTTTAGGACATGTATATGTCACTTTTCATACAAGTTCTGTATTTTATTATTTTATTTGGCTGGATACAAACATAACTGGATAAAAAAAATTGACAGCAAGAAGATTTTGATGCGTATTAGCGAGGGAAACAAATTTTTGGTAGAAAAAAGTGCTATCATTTAAAATAGAAACGTTTAAAATGTTAAAAATATTTTTTCTAATTAAAACAAATTTAGTATCTATTTTTATCAACATTAGTTTAATCTATTCTTCAAGATTAAAAATATAATTTTAAAAGAATTTTAAATCTTTCTGTGGAATAAGAGACGCTTTCGACTGTGCTGGAATATATTTTAATTAAACGTAAACTTTTGAACATAAATCCTCAATAGTAAAAATTCCAATCGTACCTTTACTATTTTTTATGCGTTTACGTTTGGAAAGCAAATTAAAATAATGGAACGAGCAATGAATGCAAGTATATCTTAAAATTTTTAAATTAGTAGAAAGTATAAAAACAACTTCACGGTAAACCCTCACATGATAAAGTAGTTTTCCTCTAACTCAAGCTACGGTACATTTATATAGCTTTACCATAATCATACTACAATCAGTAAAAAGGCAAGCAGTCGGTAAGGATGAATTTAACCATCAGGTGATACATTTTATACATTGTAAAACTAAATAATTTTACTCTCTTTACATTCATATTTATATAAAGGCTTAAAAATATATTTATAAACTGAATAACATAATTTTACTTTTAAACCAGATATGATTCCAATAATGGCCTAAATTTTAAAAAATACGATAATTGATAACATAAAATATCAATAACTTGAATATAATTCATTCTAATAAAAAAATACTCGTATTTACTGTAGATATTACATTTTATCTTATCTATCAGTTTTATTACAATACCTAAAGAATATCACAAATTTAAGTAATCGCACCTCAAACAAAATTCTTTTTAGACATAATCCAATTGAATTATTTTATTTTCCAAAATAAGCTATTAAAGCAACCAAATGTGGATTAGTATTTCTTCCATAAATATCAAAATTAGTTCAAATTTTGAATCGTAAATGTTTAGTGTAATATATAATAGACAATTTTCAATATGAATAAAAATAATAATTTTGATATTTATAGAAGAAAAAACGCTGATCCACATTTAGAACCCCGATCCACATTTGGTTCCTTTACTTTACCTCCTCTAATGAGGAACTTAAAACAACTTTTAAAAAAATTAGAATAATAGAAAAATTTATAATTTATTTATTCATGCCGATAATAGCATATTTTCCCGGTGAGAAAGTATATAGAAATTCAATGCAGCCTACGTTCGAGTTAAAAAATATAAGAGATTCTGCATTGCAACACTTATTCTGAAGTGAACCAAAGTGGGGACTTACTCTCACTGCTCAGTTAGGTACTCAAGATACCTTTCTGTATTCATATGATTCGAACGCGTTTGGTCACAGAATCACGACGTCTTTCATTTTTACCAAATAACCCAGCCAAATGTTATGGTTGTAAGTAGATTAAATTAACAAATAAGAAAATGGAAACCATCCACCGTTTCAAAATCAAAGAACATGACTGGAGAGTTCAAGCTACCTGTGATGAAGACATCATGCCAAGCACTGAACAAATTCTTGGAAGTGAGTACCACTTTTTACATTTATTAAATTTCAATTCTGATATACTAATACACTGATATCGTTTATTATCCAATACTAATCTGGCTAAATTATTAATATTATTTATTATCAAATACTAATAACTTTTTATTACAAATACCATTAATTTTTATTTTTGGGAAAGTTAAAAAGTCCTATCTTTCATGTGAAAATAGATTTGTTCTTATTATGTATCACTATTCCCATACATTTCTATAATTTCTCAAGGAAGAACGCCTAAATTCCTCGAGAAAATGACAATCTTCCGGTACTAACGAAAAAACAATTTCGTAAATTGTATCTGAGTTTAGAAGTCGATTTTTTATTAAAAAGCACGTTTCTTAATGTTTTGATGTGAAATTTTGAAATGGGGTTTTTGAGTCTAACTTAGATTATAATTGTGGTTATTATTTAAAATGTGGAAATCGTTCTCATAGGTCTGAACGGATATTATATACGGTTCATTATAAAGTTTCTCGGCCCGATTAAAAAATCATTATCTGCTACCCTTCTTTTGTTTTTGTAAAAAATTCGAATGTGATTCATATATAATTTTAGTTAATTTTCTAGCTCTCTCATTGAATTAGTCGAAGTTTCGATAGACCCTTCACATTTTTTCCTTTAATGACTTAACCGATTTTACCTAATTTTGGGCCTGGTTCTAAATTACTTATGAGATTTTTTATTGCTATAACAGCTCCAGAACTGTCTTTAATTATCGGCGCATTAGGAATTCAGGGTTAATAAATCTTATATGTAACATGGTAAAATGTATCAGGAGAAAATAAAATGATTATGGCTCAGCAGTGTGTACGATATTCAACGAAGCCTGCAAATTATGCTGTGCACGAGTGAAAGTTTCGCACGAAATGCATTACAAGTCACGGTATATTAAAAGTCTTGAAAGAGTTTCGATTCAACATTTTCTTTTAATTACTTTGAAAAAAATCTAGAACAAAATTTATACTTATTTGACGAGAATAAATGTAAAGTAAAAATAAAATGAAAATATATTTATATTAATAAAATAATAATATAACATTTGATTTTTTCAATATTCCAATGTGCAGTTAAAGTTTAATTATTTTTTTTATGCCACAACACGCAAACTTATATCCAAACCGCGTTGTTTGTTTTATAATATATTAATGGAGTATAAATACATGAATTAGGTCATTGTTCATTTTTATTTACAAAACATCTTGCCTTTTTTAAAAAAATGTTTATAAAAATTTCATTTTTGAAAGAATACAACAGTATATTCATTACAACAAGTAATTGAAGATTTTTTAACGTATTTAAATTTCATAAAGAAAATATTCCTTAGAAAGCACTTTGGGAAAAATGTGTACGCTTTAACTAATATGTACATTATTACGTAATTTAATATTCAAAGCATACTTTAAATTCTGGAGTAAATATGAGTCATTTGACGTTCTTTCGAAGATAACTATTAACATTTAAAATATTATCTTTCATAAATTTATTCCAAGTTCAGTAATACTATTTTTTTGCATATATAATGTATTTTTATATATTTTCAGGTTTAGGGTCCTTTGGAATTGGACTATTAGTAGTTTCTGTAATATTAACACTTGCAACCATTTACCTCTCTGCCGATGCTATTTACAAAATATTTTTCCAAAAAGAAACAAGACTGTACAAGAAAAATAGTGCAATTATACTCTCTGTATACCCAATCGCTAGTCTGTGCAGCTTACTAGCTATAGCTATTCCAAGGTAAGTTTACAATTCTTTTAAATAAAAAAGATCTTTAAATTCTGAATAGTAATTTTTACAAACTAAGGCTCAAGACAAAGAGAAAACAGATAAATATTTGTAAAATTTTCACACGACCTTCACGACTTATGAGGGTCTAAAGGCCTTCAAGATATGTTTGATAGCAGTTTCCACTCGAAAGGGAAAAAAAAAGAAAAAAATTCTTTCAGAGGCTGCCTTATCCTTGATGAATGAAAAGTCTCTTAGAGATATAGACAACATACCAACAAAAAAATCTCCTGATAAGTTTACATCTATGTTATTTCTAGAATTATGATATATACATCAAAGATATCTAATCTCGCAAATTTGAAGAATATTCATCTAAAGAATGCATCATCAATCCGATTTTCTGATGTCATGGTTCATAAAAACTTTTTACACAACAAACAAAATGATTTCAAATTCTTAAAATTACAAAGCTTTTGTCTCTTGATGAAATTAATAAAAAAAATCTGGCCCGCTTCGCGGGCACATTTTCATCGCGCGCATGCGCGCAGCTCGCTTTGCGCTCCGTTCTTTTTGGACATTACGCTTAACGCTCGGTCTTATGCTCTTCGCATACATTTAAGTTTATTTCTTATAATTTGTTACTGAAGCTCAAATCAATTTTATAATATTACAGATGATGTGAATTACACATTTTCTCAAAGTCACTAAATTTGTTTTTGAGTTTAAGTGAAAGAGGAAATTCAATTCACTTAAGGCTCTACCAGCCTTTAGGAACACATTCTCATCATGACACTCGCGCTTCGCGCTCGATTTTCTGTATTCATTTCAGTAACTTTTTAATAAACATATCACATATTTAGGTTAAAAAATGGAATTTTTTTAATATTTAAAATCAAAACATAAAATATACATCCTGTCAAGAAATATCTCAGTGAGAATTTGAAGACCTCATTCAGGCAAATAATTTTCCATATAAACGTTTTTTTTGTATCTCACATATTTTGTCTAAAAAATGGAATTTTTGAATTTTAATCGTATTTTTTGGAATTGAAGCAAAAAATATATGTTTTATTCGAAACTGTTTAAGATAAAAATATTGTAGATCTTTTTAAAACGAACAACTTTGCATTCTTACGTTTTTTTCGTATTTCGCATATTATTGTTAAAAAAATTGAATTTTGGATTTTCAATAGTATTTTTTAAAATTAAAAAGAAAAATATGCATCTTATGAAAAAATGTTACAATTCAAATTTGTAGGTCTTTATGTAGAAAATAATTTTGTATGATAACTTTTTTTCATATTTTGTATAATGTAATTGGAAAATGGAATTTTGGTATTGACTTTTTTCAAGTTTTAACATGCTGTAACACTATCAAAAATCAATATTGGAATTTTTATTTTTTCAAAAACACAAAAAATGGTCTAGTTTTCTCAATTTTGGTTGGTTTGGTCCGATAAAGTGTGCCCAAGCTCAATTCAATCTGATAATTCTATCGAGAGTTATGCCGCACACGACCTACAGACAGAAAGACAGACACTTTCATAAAAACCGTTTTTTCTGACTTAGGGTGTCTCAAAACGTAAAGATTTCATGAAAATTTCGAAAGTCATTTTTCACATAAAACTAATACCTTCTCATCCATGATGAGAATGCAATAAATCGCATATGCAGTTGGTTGCCAAATTATTATAGTCACTTTGTTTTTCTTGATCGCATAAAATCTCCTATTATTGACAATACAATTATTAAAATTTTTCACCAAAAATAACATGAAAGACTTAAAATTATTATATTATTCAAATATTTAAAGAATTTGAAAATCTTTCTGTGGAAAAAAGACGCTTTCGACTGCGCTAGGATATATTATTGCTTACGTCTACGTTTTCGTTGAGTTCCTAAATATTTTTTTAATACCCACTTCTACCCAGTTGAATATTCATACATATATATACTGTTTTTGTCAATTTTTGAGGAAGATATTATGAATAATGTCCAAATTTCAAACTTTTCTTAAATTATGAATAACTTTTGAAATAATTGATGTTTTTAGATGTTCTTTGACTCATTTTAAAGGTAAATTTATGTGAAATGTAAAAAACGTGCCAAAAAATTATACTAATTCTTGTTATAGTATTTTTGTATTGGCATTGGGTCAGCTCATTTCCATTATACCAATTATTATACCAATATATCCATTATGATATGTTCCTCAAAGATATCTAATCTCAAATTTAAAGAATATTCATCACCTAATCAGTGCCAGCTAATTTCATGGACTAAATTAATAAGCTCTAATCGTGCAAAAAATTTTAAATAGTTTATAGTAACACTAGATTTTTTATTATCATTTTTGTTTTCTTAAAATTAATATTTAATAAGAACATGCGAGGAATGTTGACTGATGCCGAGTGACGGCACTGGCTGTTCTTCAGGCCGATTAAATTTAAAATGCATGTGGAAAATACAAATTTTATTCTTTTTTAGTGTTTATAAACTTTTTTTTTCAAATTTTTTCTTAAAATATAGTGCTTAATATTTAAATAATTTAAAAATCTTTCTTTTTGAAGAGTGCGATGAATAAATAAGTGCATGTTGAAAGTTTGAAAAGTATTACTTGTATGAATAAATACGAATACACTTCTGATGGAGATGCAGAGAATCCAGAGTACCCATAGTTTAATACAGTAAATTAAACATTTTTAGTGCATATCGATATTTGTAAAAATATTTTTAATTTTAATTTGCAAATATTTTATCCCTAGATTCTGAAACGGTCCAAACTTAGAACAAAAAAGGCGAAAAAATTGAAGAAATTCTAATACTCAAAAAAAGGATTTTAAAAATACATAAAAGTGATATATCGCAAGAATGAAATAAATTTTCTTAAAAAATTGGATATGATTACTTGTACTATTTTTCATGAATAAATGTGCAAGTTTGAATTTTTACGCATTTTTTGTTATAAGTTTAAACTTTTTCAGAATCTAGAGAATAATTTTTTCGCACGTTTTTTTTCTATGTAAAATTATTTTAAAATAAGTCGAAGAATATCGAAGAACATCCATTATTACCGAAATTATTTATAATATAAAAAAAGTTTGAATTTGGACTTTTTTCAACAATACCTTCCTCAAAAATTGACAAAAACACTTCATCATGAGGTCGTTTTATACATAATTTTGACGTCTTTAATGTTATTTTTGATAAAAATTTTTAGTAATTGTATTGTCAATATTAGAAGATTTTATGCAGCTAACAAAAACAAAGTGAGTATAATAATTTGGCAACGTGTTGTATTTTTATAATTTTATTTTTCCCTAACGATAGTAGCCTGTTAATTAATGATACATTTTCAAAAAACTAGACATCCAATTTACATCTAATTGTCTTATCTGTATTAAAAGGTTTAACAAGATAGTTTTAATTAATTAATCTTTATTTATCGTAGGGCTCAAGTTCTGTCAGAGGCTTTGACTCAAATCACGCTAACCATAGCACTATACAGGCTATATATCCTTATAATCGACGTTGGCCGCAGAAAGGTCACGAAGGCACCATCATTAATGTTAAATGTCTTGCCATGTTGCTGCTGGCCCTGTCTGCGCTTCCCAACCATCGAGATGACAGACACCAGTTTGTCCTGGCTTCGAATTTCGGTCCTGCAACTTCCTATTGTTCAGGTAGCCTTCTTCTTTTCTTCTCTGATTTCTCAAGCATGCCTCATAACTCATAGCTCACACTACTTTAGTGACCAGTCACCAGCTAGACTGGTCTATAACTAATGCAAAACCTGAAAGATAGAACAGCGTGAAGAATAGATTTTCCCATGTAACTTATGGCTTATGGCAGGTATAATGTCCTTCTGACCAAAACAGGTACCATAACCATCTGAGCATTTTCTGATCCTGTGAAATAGAAAATTACTAAAATTTAAAAGGTTTAACGTCCGAACGGAATTCTTCATTAGAAAATGGGAAATGACCAACCTCGGACTATGTAAAATTGTACTCCAATTTATAATTCTTGATAACGTTTCGAAGACAATATGTCAACCTCTTCAGATCATCAGAATTATTTGATTTGAAAATTTTTTTATTCTGTATAAAACAAAACAAATTTATAAAAATGTTAAAATTAATAAATACATAAAGTTAATCAAAAAATAAATATTTTTTCAAATTACCTGCCATTACAAAATAACCTTCACAGAAACATTACAAAAAATTCGAAGATGTCAAATAAAAACGTAGTCAGAAACTTTCCATAATGTTTCAAAATTTAAAGTAAGAAACATAACTGAAAATTATGTGATTTATAAAATTGTCTACAATTTGTTTTTAATATTATTAATAGTGACATCATTTCCAGTTATGTTTCTTACTTCAAATTTTGAGACATTATGGAAAGTCCGAGGTTTGTCATTTCCCTTTTTCTAATGAAGAAAATTACTAGAATAAAAGTATCATTAAGTAAAAATGATAATTAAATACAATAAAATGGTATGTTGGAAAAAATTGTCTTTTGGTTCCAAAAATGATTAAGGTAGTTCATCCACAAAAATTAGACCTCAGGCAAAAATAGATAATTTTGCTTTCAAGAATAGTGATATTATTATTGAAGGGCTAATTTGAAAGAGAAAAGATTATTTTCCATGAACAAAATTTGAAACATAGACAAATAATTTTATTAATAAATTTTATTTTTGCCCCAACTTTTTTTCTTCTTGCTTCTAACTAAATTTTCAAAAATTATCCGATTTTAATAAAACACAAATCATTTTTTTAGAAAAAAGATTTTCCACAACTTCACCGTTTCCAATTTTTGAAAATAAATTCTTTAATTTGTCACTAGAACTACAACTTTTTACATTTTTGACACTAATTCTCATAAATTAAAACCTTTAAATTATTTCAATACATTCAATATTTACAATTTAAAATTATTCACAACCTAAACAAGTTTCCATTTAAATGTTCATTTACATTTGACAAATTGTAAAATTTGTAAACAGTTTGTTTAAATTATAGTTTTTATACACGAACAGAATTATTTGTCAAAAATTATCAAACTATTTGGAAACGCATGATAAATTCTGAAGCTATACGTACTTTTTTCTAATAATTCAACATTTATTAGGATTTCTATTATAGAATACGCTAAGTTTCCGATGAAAATTCCCATCTTAATGGTCAAATAAATTGAGTTATTAAAACAGACGAATAATTTTATTAATAAATTTAATTTTTGCCCCAACTTTTTTTTTTATCGCTTCTCCAAATTTTACAAAATTATGCGATTCTAATAAAACACGAATCATTTTTTTAGAAAGAAGATTCTCTACAACTTCGCCGTTTCCAATTTTTGAAAATAAATTCTTTAATGACTGAAACCATTAAGAAAAAAAGTGTCCAAAACGAAATTTTTATTAAAATATTGCTGAATTTGATAATAATTGATTCATTTTCAAAGTTCGAAAAAAGTTAAATTTTTTAGAATCTTTTCCTTAAAAAAGTGATACGTGATTTATTAGAATCACATAATTTTTTAAAATTTGGTTAGAAGCGATAAAAAAAAAGTTGGGGCAAAAATAAAATTTATTAATAAAATTATTTGCCTATGTTTCAAATTTTTTTCATGGAAAATAATCTTCTCTCTTTCAAATTAGCTTTTCAATAATAATATTGCTGTTCTTGAAAGCAAAATTATCTATTTTTGCCTGAGATCTAATTTTTGTGGATGAACTACCTTAATCCGATTTAATCAGACGTTTCAGCTCATTTTTGGACCCTAAAGCCAATTTTTTCCAACAACATACCATTTTATTAAAATTGAGTCTCAATACAACTTATAAAAATTTTAATTAAATACAATATTTGATAGACAATAAATTAGCAATGAATTTCAAATTTTGTGAATCGATTTCAGATTTTTATGTACATCATCACTCTCTATATGGCAATGGAGAAGCCCATCCTCGTCACGAATTATGGAATTTACCTGCAAATATTTATAGTAACTAGTATACTTCTGGGAATATATGGATTAACAGTTGCCACTAGGACTTTACAGGAAGTTGCTCCAGGTAAGGAACTTTCTCTTGAAGTGGACAAAGGCTTCACTTTACCGCAATTGCTATACCAAGATTCTTCTGTCAGATGGCAAACCACAGCGGTAAAGATATTGCGAAAGTGTCTTGTAACATAAACATCTCAAAGAAAAAAACTCCCGCTGAGACTTTGGCCACTGGATTTCTCGCACCAGCTTTACATTTTCAAAACTAAACGCTTTCCAAAATTTTTCTCATTCTGGAGGTAGTCAAAAGAATGTGAAAGCTAGGAAAAGCGGAAAATTCTTTCTTTGAAAGTTTTCAATGATAACAATCGATTAGTTGTTTATTTAGGAGAGGATCTAATGTTTTGTTAGTATGTATAGATTGCTAATTGAAAATATGATATTTAGAAGCTTCTAAAACTTTTGGAACTTCAAACGAACCGAAAATTTTATTGGTCTTGAGGTAAAACTATTCTTTTAAAGTTACCCGTTTATAATTTTCCTTGTGGACCAACTCGTGCTTAAAACTGCATCTTGAAAATCATAAAAGGTCTTAAATACATTCAACTATTGAAGCGCGAAGCATTCTCGAACTGGTTGAAATGTCTATTCTCTATTGTTCCCTTCGATGTTAATGAAACCGTTGTAAACGCCTTCTAACCTACGTCGTCATTTCCGTAGAAACCAATCTACGACGAAAGACTGTGGTATCCCAGTTGGTGTTGCTGTTTTCCAAGCTACAGGGATTTATCATTAAAAGCATAGCGAATTGGACGTCACTCTTCCCCTGCAGCCCCCCTCTCTCGCCAAACGCCTACGCCATTGGTAATTACTTTTTATTTACGATCATCCAAAATTTTATGAAACTTTATGTTTCTTAATAATGTTTAATAATTCCCTTTTATAATACGATTATGTGTGATTTGTATGGGTTGATAAATCTATATTTTATTCTCTTTAAAATAATATTCTACTTTTAGAGAATCAAGGTACAAAATATAAAGTTTTTTTATTGATTACTGGTATTCAGTAAGGCAATAATAGAATTTTTCGTTACTATCGCATTTTACCATTTTTTTTAAATTGTTGGATTTTCAAAAATTATGGCTTATTTTTTTAGGGAAAATATTGTCTACAACTCTACCGGTTTTCAATTTTGAAAGTAATGTTTTGAATGGCTGAAATCATTAATAGTATATTGTGCAACTATGGGGGAAAAAATTTATTTTGCGAGTGTGAAGTTTAATGCCCGAGAAAAGCGAGGGTAACAACCATACGAGTAAAATAAATGTTTTTCACATTTCACACACAACTTTTATTTTTATTGGGGGGTCAGAAAATGGATTTGTTTGTCCCGCACGGGGAAATAAAATCCACTTTATGGCCCACTGATAGAAAAAATAATTTCTTGAAAAGAAAAATTTTTGTTTATTAAATAACTATATTTGAAGATTATTTACTTTTTTAAAAAATTGGGAATGATAGAATTGTAAAGAATATTTTCTTCGAAACAATAAGCCATAATTCATAAAAATCTAATAATTTTTAAGAAATTGGTAATAAGTGACAGTAGGGAAAAATTCTATCACAAAAAACATTAAAATTATTTTTTCGTAAGTTTCAAATATTTTTATAGAAAATAATGTTTTCTTCCATAAAACAGGACTCATAATGTTATTTCAAATCTTAAAATCATGGAAAAACTTTTTTTTTAAAGACCTGTTTTTCACACAACTACCTTAAAAGTCCAAATGTTTCTTGTCTTTGATCAAATTTTATCTCGAGAGAAATGTATAAAGAAATAATAATTTTATAACATCTTTGAAACCATGTCGAAAATATTGATCCTTGGTAATGATAAAAAACAAATTTTATTGAATCAAACCAATGTATCATTTATCGATTCCTACGTTACCGACATTGCTTTCCCTGTAAACTTATACCAATATGGAGTGAGATATCAGATGAAAATACTTTTTTAATTGTGAATATTTAGTAAATAACATATCTTCCTCAGTAACTTCTGTTTAATTTCACAAATTTTTAAGTCGATTTTTCATTTTACATGGACATGATAGGTTTATAGTCAAAAGGATGTTAATAATGTAGGAATCGATAAGTAACATATAGTCTGGAGATTTCAATTTAGATCATTTTTTTTTATTAATAGTTGAATTCAACTGGAAATCCATAGCTTGTTTAAAAATTTTCTAACAAATCAACCAATTTTAGTCAATCCTTCGTATAAAAATACTACAATTTTATCTGAAATAACTCATCCGATTTGAGTCAATTCCAGCTAATTTTTTGCGCAAATCACCAGTTAAAATTAACTAAGATGAAAGTACAATTTAACTGAAATTCAATTTTATTTACGCATTGAGCCAGAAAGTGAGTCATTAAACTGGATGATTTGTCACTACAACTTTTTACATTTTTGACACTAATTCTCATAAATTTAAACATTTAAATTATTTCAATACATTCAATATTTAGAATTTAAAATTATTCACAACCAAAACAAGTTTCCATTTAAATGTTCATTTACATTTGACAAATTGTAAAATTTTTAAACAGTTTGTTTAAATTATAGTTTTTATACACGAACAAAATTATTTGTCAAAAATTATCAAACTATTTGGAAACGCATGATATTCCCATCCTATAATGGTCAAACAAATTGAATTATTAGAAAATTATTCAACCCATTATTTATTTATTATTATGCAGTTTATTATTCGAATATTTTTCTGATAATTCAATTTATTTTACCATCTACATGAAAATGTTTTTGAGTAATTTAGCGTATTCTGTAATAGAAATTTTACTAAATATGAATTATTAAAAAAAAGTACGTAGCTTCAGAATTTATCATACGTTTCCATATACACGAAAAAAAACTAATCGCTTAAAATTCAAATTACTGTCGAAGACTCTTGGACATAGAGTTTTATAATACGCAGCCACAGAAAATTTCAGTGACTTTTCATTAAATATCGGAAGAATTTCATTACATTTTTTTTTTTATTAAATATCAGAAAAATGTCATTAAACGTCAGAAGAAAATTGGACACTATTTAATAAAAACCACTTAAATGTTCTGCGACTGCGTCTTATAAAACTTTATGCCCAAGAGTCTTCGACAGTAACTTAAATTCAAAGCGATGAGTTTTTTCATGCGCTGTAAAAAAATCGTAATTTTCCAATTGAAAAAATAATCTTCTATCGAATCATTTCAATAATTTACAAGAAATATTTAAATCCCTATTGGATTTTTTTTTCAGTATTGAAATTTTTCAAGTGAAGTCTTAGAATTTTTCAAAGTCAAACACGCAATATTCCGCACGTCATTGAAAATTCCCTACATGATTTATATAAAAATCTCAAAATTTATATACAAATTTCAAAACATATATTAGTTAATTACTTCCAATACTTAAAAAAAAATGTTTAGAGTGTGTATTTGGAAACGCATGATAAATTCTGAAGCTACCTAGTTTTTTCTAATAATTCAATTTATTTGACCATCTAGATGTGACTTTTCATTTGCAACTTAGCGTATTCTATAATAGAAATCCTAATAAATGTTAAATTATTATAAAAAAGTACGTAACTTCAGAATTTATAATGCGTTTCCAAATAGTTTGATAATTTGACAAATATTCTTTTTCGTGTACTCGTTAAAAATTTTCTATGTATTTACATAACTGGAGAAATTGAAACCGTTTATTTTCCGTTTTCCTGTAAGAAAATCGTTTCCATTCGTGATATATTAGTGCAACCCGAGTCACCCTCTGCATATAAAATTACAATTTCCTTCCATATATCAGGAGCATAAATCCAGTTGAAGGAACGTTACCTTTTGCACTATACAAAGGACGAGAAACATTAAAACTGAAAATTGTCAAGGAGCACGCGTCTCAAGACGTGACGCGCATGAATGATATTGGACTAAAACACTTCTCTAAAAAAAATATCGTTTCACCTTTTCAGTTACGAGTAACGCCCTGATGGTAATCGAAATGTTGTTGCTCTGCTACGCGGCACGGCTGGTATACTTAGAGGACGTGAAGAAAGAAGATGATGTCTGTGTGACAGATCATACGAAAGATAGGACAGAACCAGTGGGTGTGACAAACAACAATGAACAACTTCCCGTTCAACTTGCTGCTTCCACTGCCTAATATCCTGAAGGACGTAACTCGTCTCTACGAAGGAATATTTTATTTTCATCGTCATCGCAAATGTAAATGACGGAATTCATCAATTCATAAGGAACAAAATTGAAGATGCGTTACATGAGGCAAAAAAGGCGGTTTTGCGTGGGTCGTATATCTGAATATACTTTTTATTTTGATCCATAGTCGCGATGGACCTCTTGCTTCGTCGACAATTCTCTTGGTCTGAGAAGAATAGATTATACATTAAAGAGAGATGTATTTATAAGATTGAAATTATTTTAAATTCTCTTTGGAGAAAAGTCTTAGAAAGAAATTATATTTATTTAATTATAAATGTTGTTTTTCAAAAAAAATGTGTACAAAAAGAAGTTACTGACTGATGAAATTATTTATTTAATGTGAAGAGGTATTGTGAAGATTTTTATAAATTGTTGTAAATGTAAATCAAAAAATATATAAAATTATGCCGCGATCGGTGATAGGAATTAATTGTTAATTAATTTTTTAATTTTTAAATCAACTTGCGTAGTAGTGGAAATTAAATTGAATCATTATCACAGAAAATGTCTGCGGTGCATCTAGAATGTGAAAAAATGTTTGGGGAATTTGCTTCACCAATTATCACGTCTTCTTTGATTCTTACCGCTTGGGATTTTTATTTTGTTTCAAGAGTTCATAAAATTCCAGCCTCCGGACTTCGAGGGTAGCTTACACGTTCATTTTAACCTAAAAAACTTTCGGGTATTTATTACATTCGTGACACTTGCTTTTTCTTATTGTTAGTATTCAACTTCTCAAAAGAACCTGCCTCCACAATTTTTTTTTATTTTATGTGTAAATATTTCCTTTTTCAGAAACTTTAAATCTGCTACTATATGATATTGACTGTTAAATCGACACCATATTTTTGTGGCTTAATTTAGTAGAAAAAAAAACTAGTAAAATTTACCAGTTGACTTGTTGGCTGGCGGAATTACTATTTTTTCATGGTTAAAATAAACAAAAATCTTGTTTATTTAACCAAGTCCTCCACAGATTTTAATAGTTATATTATTAGTTAATAGTTAATTTGGGAAATCTAACAAAAGACAATAAAACACGTCTGTTAACACTCTTTTAGTAAACATTTTTGCAAAAAAATTGAAAACTTATCGGTAATTACAGTTAACTGCAAAATTTTTTGTAAAATTTTCACTCAAATGAAGTTGACAGTTGTTCTTTATTATCTTCTTTTGTATTTTCCAATTTTCCATGAAGAAATTTTGTAAAATAAAAAAGTTATCTTACACGAACTTTTACAGGAAATTTGTTGATTTCAGGTTTCTACATGTTTGGGTCTAAAATACATAAAATTTTGAAAATCGTAGACATAATAAAAACGGACGTAGATAGACTACTTTTGGTTTTGAAATTGAAAAAAAGTTCAATTTTAGGAAAATATATCGGAAAATTTTTTTACAGTTTAAACCAAAAGTAGTCTATCTACGTCCGTTTTTATCTTCTCTACCATTTCCTAAATTTTAAAAATAAAATTTTGTGTATTTGGGGAGCAAACATGTAGAATCTGGACCAAATTGTTCACATAAACTTGCTACTTTTCTCAAGTATCACATGCCCTTAATTTTACTATAATGGAACTAGTAATCCCAGTTTTTTTTCAGTGCAGGTGTTTGGACAGTAGTTTCAGCAAATTTAATGTTATGCAGAAAGGTTAACATATTTTTGTTTTATATTTAGGAATCTCTTTCAAAATATATACAAGTGCATACACGTGCATACTAATTAGTGGGTTGGAAAAATAGGAACACTTATAATTGATTTCACGATTGTCTCAAAGCCATCAATTTTTTGTGAGCCCTCCCACGTTTTCTTGAATAAAAAGAAAATTCAAGAAAAAATGTTAAGTTGCTGTTTAAGAGAAAAGTGCTTTCTACATTTATTTTCTTAAACTTTGACTCTCTAAAATCGGAAGAACGAAGAAGTTAATATTGTTCTTGGCAGAAGAAGCCAAAATACAAGGAAAACGAGAAGCACATGTTGCTCCGAGCGTGCGCTCGTCGCCATGTATTATCTCGAGTTTCGAGGGGCTGACAAGCATAGGGACACGTCTAGTCGTGATGACTTGCAGGCTCCTAATTCTGATTCGAACCAAAACTTATGCATATGTGTTTAACACTTATGCATCTCTAACCGCCCAAAGAAACATGTAGATTTCTAAGGATACAAAATATAAGTGTCGTCTTTCGTCAAGATGCGAACACAATAATATTTTCAGAAAAAATGTTCCTTTGTGGTAATAAAAATAGAAAAGGGAAATGAAAAGACGAATTAGGAATAACAACTGTCAAACTCTAGATAATCGATCTAAACATTGTAAAAACTATCTGGAATTTTTCTAACAATTTTGTAGGTAAAACTTTTGGATTTTGGATGGAAGAACTTAATTTCCAATATAACCTGGAATTTTTCCATTATTTAGAAAAAAAGTGGTTTTTAAAGGGAATTTTTCCATGAAAATTGGACAATTTTCCTGATAAGCTAGGAAATATGGAAATTCACCTAAAGGTTTAGAAAACTTTTATTCTAAACCAAATTTTCTGTCATTCATTATTTACATAATTTGTTAGCCAATCCTACGACAAAAAAATATTGTCAGTAATATACAAGTTTAATTTTTTTGGTTGTCAATTCAATCTGCATACCTTCGTTCAGAAAAGTTTATTTGATGCAGGAAAAATTTAGTTGAGTTCATAAAAAAAATGCATTTGTTAATACTTTTAGGGAACGTATATTAAAATTGCTACAGATTGACTGAAGTTCCTAAAATTTTTCTTCAATTAACGAAACTGAACTAAATTTTCCTAAATTCGTCTTGAAATTACGAAACTGTTATAGTTTATTTATAACTTTAGTTTCGTAATTCGAAAAAAAATTCTATAATAGTTCCAATCGAATTTTCAGTTATATATATATATATTCATTTTAAAAATTATGCCAATTTTTTTGTTTCAAAGTCTTATGATTTTGGAAATTTTACGATAAGATAGAATAAAAATCGTGTTTGTAACTTTTTTCTATTTTTTATCTCTTGGGACTCATTATAGTTCATATTCTGAACTTGCATTGGCTCTTAATTAATAATTGAAGATATGTGTTGGTGTTGATAGTTGTCTTTAGGGTCCAAAGTTAATAAAAACTCAATGTTTTACATAATCAAACGTTTCGGCTCTGATCGTAGCCCTTATCAGTGATTTATTTTGGATCTTGAGTAAGCTGTTGCAATTAAAAACGAAAAAAAAACTTTTTATACACAAAAAATCACAGCTTATTCAAAATCCAAAATAAATCACCGATGAGGGCTCCGATCAGAGCCGAAACGTTTGATTATGTAAAACTTTGAGTTTTCATTTAATTTGGACCCTAAAGCCAACTATCATCAACATATATCTTCATATTATAGTTAAAATAAAAATTGTAAATACGATTAATATCGACCCTTTAATGATCATTTTCTGGACCCTAAAGCCAACTTATAACCTCAACAATGTTGAAAATTAGAATAAGAATCTCTATTGTTTAATACTAGTATTATTTTATTTCGAATCTCTCCTAATGAATATTTCTAGGTGATTGTTAAGTAAAAGATGCTCTTTTACGATTTATAAATTTTTAATAGGGAAATATTTATCTGACACTAATGATGGAGCTGTCCTTAAAAGGATCTTATGATATCCTCTTTTATTGAAAATTAATTTGTTTTAATAAGTATTCTAAAAGTCTTTCCGAGCATTTTTTTACATTTGATTTCTAAAAGTCGGAAAATATGTAACCAATGAAATTTCCACTCGGACTTAAAAATTCTTCAGTAGTAAAATTACATTTTAATATAATTTAATATTATCAGTTCTATATAAAAAGTATTCTAAATATTTCTATCAATTCCTATACGACTTATAGATAAAAAATCGTTTTCTATCCTTTTGAATTCATCTTGACCTATTGAAATCTATTAACCTTTCTACTCTATACCCACGAAAATCAACCCGTACATACTCTTCAGTCAAGAATCATGTTTAATTCGTCATCTCATCGAAATACCCGTTAAGAAAAAAATTTTGGTTATCACTCTTACAAGGAAAAAAAGAAATTGAAGATTTGACTGAGCACTCAACGGTAGCCGACAACCAACGGGAGTGTTAAGTTAAAAAATCAACACAAGTGTTGGAAGTTCTTCTGTCCAGGGGTTCCCTCCTCGAAGTGAAACTCGTCTCGTCGATGAATTACTCGGCAGTATCTGTTTTGTTGTCTAGCCCTAGCATTTTCTTCGGTCCCTGGACCTAAATGAGGACTCTAACTGCGGTGGATGACTTTTTCCTTTTTCAAGATTTCTACCGCGCTTAAAGCCCCAAATATTTCTTCTGCGTGAACGTCTAAAACGTGAAAGGACTTTCATCCTCAGGTAATTGTGACTCAAGCAGAGAATTATAATTTTCCCTTTTCTCACTGAGGGTTGAAGAAATCTGAAAATGTTTCCTGTGCCTCTTTATAATACGTCTCTAACCACGCCTGATCAAGATCAAGGCATAACCCAATAGGTCGCTTCCGCTCTCTCGTATTCTCTTCGATTTATATGCATGAAAGCTTTATGGATGAGACGCAAACGCATAATTTGGATTAAAATGCAGGGAAGCAATGGAAAATGTATGAGGATGTGATGTTTATTTAAAGGAAATAAATTTCAGAATACATTTGCATAATCAGAACTCGAACCGAAGATTATTTTTACAATACAAAAATTTTTATTGACTTGAGGCAAAATTTAATATTTTAAAAATATGAGGGAGCAAAAATGAATCTAACCCTAAGTCAATATAAACTCTCATCAATGAGAATCACTATAACACGAAACATGAACCCAGAAATGTTTTACTTTTTAAAGAATTTGAAAATCTTTCTGTGGAAAAAAAGACGCTTTCGACTGCGCTGGGATTCGAGCCCAGGTCTTTCGATTGCCGGAAACTCACCTAATTAATTTGAAATCGTTTTACTTTATGTATAAATGCATAATAAGCGTTTTCTTTATTTTTATCAACCAACCCTATTGAGAAACTTGACGTAAAAAATGACGTAAAAAACGACGTCAAAAATGGTGTAAAAAACGACGTCAAGAATTGGGATAGTTTTTTACGTCATTTTTTACGTCAATAATCTGTTGTCTTGACAAGTGATATTGAAAAAGTGTGCGTGCATGTTGTAAATAATGGCACTGAGTATTTGTGTGTAGTACCTAATTTATACTCTTATTAGAAAAATATAGTCGATTCATTATATTTAATTGAATATACTCTTATAGAATCAGTAAACTAAAGTTAACCATAAAATATTGTACTATTTATTTTCCTCTTACGTTTTTATGACACTCCTTTACGGAATGCCCATTCCACTTTGAAATAAATTATTAAATTATATAATATTTCTTTTACTGATGGGCATTTCTTAATTGACGTAAAACGTAACTTGACGTAAAAAATGACGTAAAAATGACGTAAAAAACTACCCCAATTCTTGACGTCGTTTTTTACGCCATTTTTGACGTCGTTTTTTACGTCATTTTTTACGTCAAGTTTTTCAATAGGGTAGAAAAAAGCATTGTAATTTTTATAACTTGATAAAAAATATTTTTAAACAATTTTTCCGCTTTTTATTTGATGATCTTGCGCTTATTTTCTCGATAAATCTATCGTCGTGTAGTTATTTTTCCACTGCACTTCAACCTTTTCTTTAAACCTTTCAACATCACTGGTGCCTTTTAAATAGACAATGACAGATAGTATTTTTTTAAATTAAGAGACAAATGATTTCTGTCTTGGTTACATTGGAAATTTATATCGAAATCAAAACTAATTTGACTTGAATAAAATCCGATCTTTGGAATTTCACGCATCCAAGAAAAATAAGGTGCAATTAATTAATAGAGAATCTGTTGACAATCAGATAAAAGTGATCCATTACATTACAAAATCTAGCATTAAACAAGTCAAGCAACAAATCTCTCTTCTCATTTATTATTTAAAAGAACGGGATTTCTCTTGTCGTTACATCTGACCATTTTCCAAATATAGACCCGAGTCGTAAAACTAGCTTTTTATTTTCCGTGTCTCTGCGAAAAGAAATAACTAACGAAAACCCAGGATCCCCGTTCTCGATTAATCTTGTCAGAGGGATCAGTGTCTAGTGTTTCAAGAGTTTCAGATCTTAGAAGGGATAATGCCTTCCCTTCACCCCAAATTTTTCTTTTATTTCCATCGCACCACGTTCGTGTATAGGAGGCGACGAGTTTACAAATTTTATCAAAGATCTTTTCCCGAGGACTATAAGACCACGTTTCCCTCGTCTATGATCTACTGGCGATTTCATCAAGGACGAACGAGTCCTACCTGTAATATGGTCCCACTAAACTACAAAACAGGGAGAGTGGACTGATGTGTGTGGACGAATGTGAAGTTCGCTTTATGGTCCACAACATCTCTTTTTTCTCTGGACCCATGATCATAATGCTTAAGTTACAAAGAGGTTCTAATAGATTTAACAGTTTCTCTACAGCTTCTTTGTATCCCTTTAGATCTACTTCATCGGTTACATTTTCTTTTTCTTTAGTTACTTTAATTATTTCATAATACATGACAGTAAATGAAGAATTATTTTCATTCTGAGATATGTGGCAATTTTGGAAAGAGAAGGAATTTAAGGTAGTTGATCCACGAAAATTAGACCTCAGGCTAAAATGGTTAATTTTGCTTTCAAGAATAACAATATTATTATTGAAGGGCTATTTTAAAAGAGAAAAGATTATTTTACATGAAAAAAATTTGAAACAGAGAAAAATAATTTTATTTTTGCCCCGAGTTTTTTTCTTATCACTTCTTACCAAATATTAAAAAATTATGCGATTTTAATAAATTACAAATCACTTTTTCAAGAAAAAGATTCCCTACAACTTAACCATTACCAATTTTTGAAAATGAATAAAATATTATGAAATTCAGCAATTTGTTTATAAAAATTTCGTTTCGAAAAATGTTTTTTTAGTGTTTTCAGCCATTAAAGAATTTATTTTTAGTAATCAGAAACGGCGAAGTTGTGGGAAATCTTTTCTCTGGAAAAATGATTCATGATTTATTAGAATCGCATAATTTTTTAAAATTTGGTAAGAAGCGATAAGAAAAAAAGTTGGGTCGAAAATAAAATTTATTAATAAAATTATTTTTCTGTGTTTCAAATTTTTTTCATGTAAAATAATCTTTTCTCTTTCAAAATAGCTAACATAAGGGGTTTCATCCGTTTTACGTTATCAAAAAATAATTATTTTTTTTATTCCATAAAAAGGTCCCTTAGGGTCCTAAAAACAATGCCCAGTAAATTTTTCGAGGGGGCGGGGCATAGCACATTAAAGGTGTATCAAAATTATAGTACTTTTTTAAGTTATTAAAACTTTAAAAGCGTTTTTCTCGAAACTGACTTTTTCAAAACGGCAAGACACGCCATTTCAACAATTTTTAACCGATTCACACAAATCTTGTTTTAAATAAAAGATTATTTAATTATCTATTGGAGTACCTAAGATTTTTAAGATTGGTTGGCAAACTTTTATTTGTTTAACCAGGGCCATGGAGAGAAAATCCGGGCGGGATGGGGGGAATTCATCGGGTCCTCCCGCCCCTTTCTGCTTTTTTTTTTGAAAGCCTTGTTTTTTTTTCAAAACTTCTTGATCTCTGAGTTATTATAAATGATACTACTAATACTTATATACTACGCTAACCGCAAAATTTTCTGAGTAAACAACGTTCCAGGCCCCCCTGAAAACTACGGGCTCGGGAGAAATCACCCTCCCCCAACACAGGCCTGTGTTTAACAAATTAAGATCGCTTTTTTGTGCGAAAATTAAGTGTACTTCACTAGGTAATCTTATAAACATTAGAGAAAAATTTGTTCTTTTCTTTCAGGTGCAAATCTCAATTTTTAGAATTCCTTGCCGCGGATGACCTGCGAAAAAAATTTTTTTTATAAAGTTAATATATTTAAAGAATTTGAAAATCTTTCTGTGGAAAAAAAAGCTTTCGACTGCGCTGGGATTCGAGCCCTGGTCTTTCGATTGTCGGTTTAATTAATAAACTCAAAGATGATGAAATCCCTTAAGGCCATTTAATGCATTACTGTCTCCCCCAGAGAATTTGTAAAAATTATTATTTTAATTATAAAGCGGTTGTATATAATTGGTGACGTCAAAGTCTACCATACACGGCCTTAAGGGGTTAGTCGCACTCAGAGGAGGAAGAAAAGCGTATTTTTTGAGAATTCTTTTCTCTTTACCATATGCATATATTTTTTAAATCATTTTAGCATTCGAATGTATATAATTTTATTGATGCTTCCTCAAAAAAAAAATTTATTTTGACAGAATTCTGACCGGTCAAACTTGGACGTCCGATTTTTACCCAAAAAATCACCCGTTTTTAAGTATAGCTTACATGTGAATGTAATTTTTAATAATTCTAATTCTAAATCATTTTAAATAATTTTAAATAGCTCAATCAATTTTACTTGGATAGACTTCAAATTTGGAGAACATACTTTCAAGGTGTTACACTGAGAAAATATGCAAAAAACCAACAAAAAAAACAACCGGATTTCCGGTTAGGCTATATTTAACATTATTTTCTGGTTAAAATAACTAGAAATTCAGGTTATTTTTACCAGATTTTTCAGGAATGACTAGAAAATCTGTTTGAAATAACCAGAAAATAATATTAAATATATGGCCTAGTCGGAATTCTGTTGTTTTAACTGGACTTTTTTTGTGTATATTTCTCTTGTAATAGTAAAGAAAGGAAAAAATTGCAGTTTTGGAAAGAGAAGGAATTTAAGGGGGAGGGGGGGGGGTCAATTTTCTATTTATCTAAAAATTTCCAGCTTGAAAAAAATTAATTGTATTTCTGTTCTGGAAATACTAGATTATTTCTAGTGCATTTTTAAAATTTATGTAAACTTTTACTCTCCTTGAAATCCAGAACATTCGAATAATTGCAAAGTAGTTAATTAGATGCTTAAGAAGTTTGGAAATTGGGTAAGTGGCATTTGGTGCGTAAAAAATTATTGCTAGTTTTCGAAATCCTTAAATTATCCAAATTTTGAATTTGAAAATTTCCTAGGATGATTATTTTTCAAACTTTTCTGTTTTTCACCATCCCAGCACTTGCAATTCATTATATAATATTCGAAAAAATAAAATATTTAACTTTACAGTTAGATACGAAAAAACAAACTTCGCCAAAATTCTAAAATTATTCGGAGATCATCTCATAACTTTAACGTTCGACATTGTTTTAATTCAAATCTTGGAGCCATAAAATTTAAACTAATTTTCATTAAATTTACATTAACTATAATTATAGTGATATTAAAATTCAGGAATTACACTGAATATATTTTCTTTTCTAAACTCCCGAGAAAATTTTTAAAATGATCTATTTCTCCTGTAATAGTAAAGAAAAAAAACATTGCCTTTTATAAAGTTACTTACAGCGATGATAAGTCCTTTAAATCGGAGTCGCTTTAATATGAAAATAAACGTCTCTAATACATCAATAGTTTTCTGAAACGATTTACAATTAATCGCCTAAAACTTTTTAGCTTCTTCAAATTGAATCTCTTGATTCAACTTTGAATGCTTTTAAGAATGGCGTGACCATTTTTTTGGCGAAACACTCTTTTAAAGAAGAAATGAAGGAGACATCGCATCATCATCAAAGAATAAAAATGTGCGCTTCATGATGCGTGAAATTGCTTCTCTCGCAATGTCCGAAACTCATCTTTAATGAAGGATGTGAATTTATCTATTTTTTTAAGCGTACAAATCCTCTAATGGTTGCTACGCGACCGTGACTTATTCCTTCCGATTTTATGATATAAATTACGAACAAGTTGCTCTCACAGTTTGAGTGATGCCGGGGAAATCAAAGGATCATTTTAAAATCAATAGAAGCCGGGCCCTGTAATTCTATGCCGGCTATTTGGCAGTCTCGGTTTCAAACAATTAAGCCACTTGATTCGAGCTTCCTTTTCACAAACGGTCAATGAATGGCCCTCCACCTTCTCATAATTATTTTCGTTGTGTATCTGGTTCTGTTTCCCACGTGGAATCTTTCAACGCGATAATGAGTTCATAAAAGAAGAGACTCTGCTTGAGAAAATTTTGGGAAACGATATTTTAAACAAGATCAAAAGATATTTAAAAATTTCCAAACTCTCCAAGTAATCTATTTGTGCCAATTGCGGTTTTTAATATTGAAACGTTTTTTTTGTATTATATCTTCGGATAATAGCTTTATATAAAATTATTTTGATATATGCAGATATTTAATACAATTTATTTTATAGACTCTAACTGCTTACTGTTTCATATTGTTTATTTATAAATAACAACATCGAAATTATCTGCCATATGCTTGTCAATTATAAAATAATTTCGCACAGTCCACCACCTATTATTACATTTATATGAAATGAAATATGATAATAACACCTCAAAAGGAATATAATGTGCTTTAAGGGTCCATGTTCGTGTTACACTTTCCTGGAAGCAAGTAACAAAGGACGAGACTTCCATTACAGCGCAACATTCAATTGTGCCTTTTCTGTACTTGTATTCTTCTTCGTTTAATTGTTTCCAATCCTCGGAAAATATTACGTCGAAATTCTCCAAATCTAGAGCAGATGAATTTCTCAGACTTTAATTATATGTTCACAAATTTTATTCTACTTCAGCTTTTGGGATATATTTTATAATCTTTGGGATCCTGACTTCAACGAAACAATAGAAAATAAGTCAAAAGAATAATAGAGAAAATCAAGTCTTTGACAAATGGGTATTAAACATAGTGACTTAGTGGGGTCGAAATTATATTGCTTTACATTCCCGCCCCTCTGGCTAAAAGTTTACCTACTATCCATCTTTTCATAGACAAAACTGGGTCAATAGCTCATAAATATATTCTTAGTAATGCATAAAATTTACAATTAGGGTCTAGAGTAATATAATTTTGCTGAAAATTTGACTTTTCATTTTATACTTTTATTATTTTATATACTTTGAGGTATAATTCTGGTTACCCTCAGTAATTGGAAAACCGAAACTAGGACGAAAGTAAATGAAATTAAATTTATGGTCAAAAAGCTCCAATTTCAAAATTTGTTTCCATAACTTTATAGTATCAATAAATTTAATTTGTTGACCCAAGATATGAATAAAAGCCAGAATTATATTATTCAAGGACATTATTTATATCCTTGAATATTTTACGAAAATGTATTTTTATAATACCCAAAAAGAAAGTTGAAATATCAAATTACCTCAATTTAAAAAAAAAATCGTAAAGTAACAAATTTTTAGTAAATGTATCAACATTTTATTTTTAAACACGTAATTTTTTTGATTTCCAGGATGTAAAATATTCTTATACCATTAAATTGAATTTTAGGGTCTAAAATAAGAACCACCGTAATTGACTTTTTTACACAAATCTCATTTTTACTGGTCGAAACAATTAGAATTTACTTTAGAAAAAAATATTCAGAATAGATCATTGTCTTTCTAGGAGGCGTACAAAAAAAGGGTTTGATTAACTCTTCCAGGTAGGAAAAAGTTCTAATTTTCCCCCAAGTAGGAAGGGACCACTCAGGATGCGAATTCGTCAGATCTTCACCGCCTATTAATGGAGCATAATTTACCGTGGCATACTTTTTATTGTCTCTACATTGAAAAAAATCTGTCACATGTGTTTCGAGGTTTCAATATCTAAAGAGTCTAAAAGTCTACATTTTAAGTACAGCACATAAATATATAATCTAAAATCTTCAGATATACATATACATGTGTTCTGCACAGTTATTTACCCCTAGAGAACTAAAATGTTCCTCGTTAATTTTGAGTTTTCGAAGAAGAGCAATAAATTTAAGGACTTTATCCTTAAAATAGCAGCTGGAACGCGAGGGATGATCCCGCAGGAATATAGAACCTTTAAACGTTCTAGTCTCCTGTCTCATCTTCTAGATCTAAAATTTTGAAAAAAGGGCGCGCACGCGCTGCCATCTGTTTTGCGTTTTAGAGAAATCGAAAAATGCTTTTTGAAGATCATCCTGTTTTGTCCAGCATATGGCACTCGGAGGGATTTATGTCGGGGAAAGAAACTTCCCCGGGAGGCGGAACCCCTGTGTTCAGAACCAAAGATCCAGGCTTGAAAATCTTTTGGGTTTGGAGTAGGAGGAGAGTAGATTCTTATTCTTTTCTACAAGGAGCGGGAAGAGTAAATTTAATGCGCGTGTCAAATTTCTCGCTCGGATAAAAATTGACAGCATTTTTGATTCGATGCAGAGTCTATAAAATTATTCAATAATACTAAGGTAGAGTCTAGCATTCTGGGAATCTACAATATGTTGAAATTTTTATTTTTTCTGGAAATCTTTGACTTTGCTTTACGAACAATTTTTATGTTTCGATTAGAAAGACCATTTTTTTTCTTATTGCAAAATTAATTAAGGTAGTTGATCCACGAAAATTATACATCAGACAGAAATAGATAATTTTGCTTTCAAGAATAGCAATATTATTATTATTTTTATTGCTATTATTTATTTTTGCCGAACTTTTTTCCTTATCGGTTGATATAAAATTTTACAAAATTATGCGATTCTAATAAATTACGGATCATTTTTTCAGGAAAAACAATTTTCACAATTTTACCGTTCCCAATTTTTAAGAATAAATTCTTTAATGGCTGAAACCATTAAAAATCAATTTTCCAAAACAAAATTCTTATAAACAAATTGCTGAATTTGGTTTTTTTAGAAAATTGGAAACGGTTAACTTGTAGAGAATCTTTTTCCTGAAAAAATGATTCGTGATTTATTATAGAATCATATCACTTTTTTAAATTTGGTATAAAGCGATAAGGAAAAAAGTCCAGCAAAAATAACAATTTTTTAGGCATTGTTTTTCTGTATTTAAAATTTTTTTCACGGAAAATAATCTTTTCTCTTACAAATTAGCCTTTCAATAATAATAAAATGGTACGTTATTGGAAAAATTAGCTTTAAGAGCCAAAAATGATTGAGCCGATTCAATCAGACGTTTCGGCTCAGATCAGAGCACTCATCAGTGATATTTATTAAAATCTAGAAAATACCAAAAAAGGGTTCGCTAGTTTCATATTTTTAGGCATAACAATAGTACTGAAACATTTAATACAAAAAAATCGAGTACGTAATGTTTTGAATTAAATTTGTAAATATCACTGATGACTGATTTAATCGACTTAATCATTTTTGGACCCTAGAGCCATTTTTTCCAACAACTTACCATTTTATTAATATTCATGGAACTTGACAAATTTCAAAAGTTGTAAAATGGCAGCATTACTATTTTTTATTTCTTTTGAATTTTGAATATTGCATCAGCAGTTTATTATAATACAAAAAAAGGAATTTTGTGAGAATTATTCAGTCCATCGAATGGAAATCATTTAGGTATTGATTTCATTTCTTGTCAAAAGCTAAAGAAGCGTTTTTTGCCTGTTTAGCTTTAAGGCATAATAAATTTCCTCCGCATGCGGAAAATTGTTCACAGTACATTAAATATAAGATCACAGGCCAGAAGAGTCCTTTTTGTTCCCAGTAAATTTGATTTATGGTATTCCTTTACAAATTCAGAATTATGTGACTTATTGTGTGTAAATGCAGTATTTGTATACATTCATTTTTAATGTCAAGTAAAAATATTCCAAAGTGTTTAGACAAATAATGTATGCACTCGCAAGAAGAAAAATTTAACTAACCGTTTACTTGATATTGTATTCTTGAAATTAATCCAGTGTAAAATCGACACTTTTAGTAGCTTGAACCCTTTACATAGATTTTGCTTAGAATAGATCATGGCATTGAAAGAAGAAAAGGGCTAACCTATATCTTAGAATTTAAAATGCTTGGAAGCACATTACTGCTTTCATCCCCCATTCAACAATCTCAGTTACCTTTTATTACAACAACAATAGCCACAGAGACAGCAACAATGTGCCATGTTTGCTTTTATTGAATTTTATGAAATCTTTTCAACTCGCCTAATTTTGTTCACTCCATTGAGTCATTTCATGAAAATTCTAAATGGATCATTCTTCGAAGTAAAAGTAATTTCTAAAAGTATTGAAGCTTCTATAACACTTTTGATTTTATTTCTTTGCTGTCACTATTATTGGATTATTTGAATTTACAAAAAGAAAAAATTACTATTAAATTAAAAAGTAACTATTTTTTACTATTTCAGGAAAATGAAATAATTTGAGATGCAATTAAATTTATCCTCTATATATAAAAACTCAAAAGTTCTAAAAATCTATTTTACAATTTTATAGCATAGTTGCACACGTGCAATTCTTTCATATCATTTTACCACAATGTTTATCGGTCACACATGCCAAACATTTTTTAAGTTCTTTCCCTTTGTATTTGTATAGAAGAACATTTTTTTGGTACATTTTGCTGTAAATTTAGTTTAGACCAATTTCATAGTTTCACATGTACAACTCATTTATCTCGTTTTACCATAATGTTTATCCGTCACATGTGCTAATTTTTAATGGTTTTTTCTCTCTTTAGTAATTTCACTGAATACAATTTTTTGTACAGTTTTTATTTTCTTGTAAATCTATTTTAGACCATTTTCATATTTTCACTTGTACAATTCATTTATATCGTTTTACCGCAATGTTTTATCCGTCACGCGTCCTATTTTTAAGTTTCTCCCTTTAGTAATTTTACAAATTGAGTTTTTTACAGTTTACCTTTTTGCAAATTTAGTTATTTAGACCAATTTTACAGTTTCAAACTTGCAATTTCTTTTACATCATTTTTTAACAGAATGTTCATCGGTCACATGCACAACATTTTTTAAGTTTCTTCCTTTGTATTTTGATAGGAAAAAATTTTTTCCGTACAGTTTTTTACATTTAGTTTAGACCAATATTATAGGTTCACATGTAAAATTCATTTATATCGTTTTACCACAATGTTTTATCGGTCACACGTGCTATGTTTTAAGTTTCTCCTTAGTAGTTTTACAGAAAAAATTTTGTACAGTTTTACTTTATCGCAAATTCAGTTATTTTGTCCAGTTTTATATTTTCACACTTGCAATTCTTTTATATCATTTTTTACCACTATGTTTATCCGCCACACGTGCTATTTTTTAAGTCTCTCCTTAGTAATTTTACAGAAAAAAATTTTTCTGTACAGTTTTTTACATTTAGTTTTGACCAATTCTATAGGTTCACATGTACAATTTATTTATATCGTTTTACCACAATATTTTATCGGTCACACGTGCTATTTTTTAAGTTTCTCCTTAGTAGTTTTACAGAAAAAATTTTGTACAGTTTTACTTTATCGCAAATTTAGTTATTTAGTCCAAATTTATATTTTCACACTTGCAATTCTTTTATATAATTTTTTACCACAATTTTTATCCATCACACGGGCAATTTTTAAGTTTTCCTTTTTTGTATTTTTTATAGAAATAAATTCTCACTGATGAGGACTCCAACCTGAGTCGAAACGTTTGAAAATATACAAACTTGAGTTTACATTTTTTCTGAACCCTAAAGCCAACTAAGTACACCAAAAAATATCCAAATAAGTAAATAAAATTCTTCATCTAATGTTCTTGAAATAAAAGTAAAAAAAAAAAATTTCCATTTTTTTCATTTTTTTTAGTAGATTGATTTCCAGAGGTAGTTTTCAGTTTTTCGAATTTTGTACCACTTTATCGAATTTCGGTGCCTAAAAACGAAAACAATCTTTGGTGATTTGTCTTTTAGACTAATAAAGAGAATGGATTGAACATGGAGCAAGGATGAACCTGTGTGGCTGTTCTTAAGTAAACGATCAATCTTCCTCATGGACCACAAAAGATGTTCTCTCTCGAGGTCGAAACTTTGATCTTTACTTCGAAAACCGTGAATTTTTCGCCCCCTATATATACCTTATAGCTAAGCCTATCCCTTCGCGACCATATGGTTGCCGGCGGCAGGTCATTATTTTCGTTGAGCCCTACAAAATTGCCCGAAAATTGCTCTCCCTTTTTCTCGAGGGGGGCCAGCGCGCCGCGGTTTCTGAGGATAATTTCATAATTCGGGATTTTTAATTTGAATTTCAATTCCGCGGTCGCGTCGCACTCATAAGTGGTCAGACTCGAAATTCTCTCTTTCTCCTCTCCTCGCTCTTTTCTCTTTCTTTATGGCCCTACCTTTTCTCCTCCGAAAACACTCCCAGCTTGTTCTTGCAAAAACAATCTTGCATATAGTGGATATGTATTTTCGCTAAAGACAAAAAGTGTTGAATGAAATTTTAGTGCAAGAGTGTTAAAACGTTAAGGAATGGCTTCATGAATATAACATAATAAGCAGGGCAGGATATTTGAAGAACAATATTCCAGGAGTGAAAAGTTAATAACTAAAATGTGAAGTTGGCAGTCCAAGAAATATTTGCATTCGTTTAGTCCAACTTGCACGAATTCGTGCCTCTTTTATTTGTTTTTTAATTTTTTCTTACTTTTCTACACTCGTTTCATTCTGTGCATAAAATATGGTAAACGCCATGAGCCCAAGGAGGCCCGCCAAACTCAGCGAACGTTGTTATTTACAAATTATGAATGTTGAATAAAACGAAGTATAATAATAATGGCTACAACGGCCAATTTTCGGACGCTTAAGGGCAACGAAGCCTAATGTGTCGATCGGAGGACTAGGAATTCTTAGGCTTTAAAAAGGTTATTTATCGTCCTTCAGCGAAAATAGATTAACCCGATTCACGTTGAACTTCCCGCATAAGCCAAGAAATTGACTCAAGATTATATATTTTGTAGCTAATCGCTGAAATCAACTTAGACCGAAAAAATCACCATAATGCCAACATTCTGTCAATAATATCTGCAAAATATTTCCACATTAAGCGAATACGCCTGTTTATTCCAATTGAGAATTATCATTATCTGGGATTATGAGATTAAAGTGGATTAAAATCACTGGTTTACCAGTATGAGTAATATAAATAGAATAGAATGAACATTAATTTTTCAAGACTTAAAGTTAAAATGCATTTTCAATTTTTAATCTTTTTTTGAGACGCGAAATAACGTTTTTCAGTAAAATACGCAACAAATAATAAAAATGAAACTTTACTCTGTCACGCCTTTCTTAATGCATAAACATATTTCAAAAGAACGTCTTCTTTTGTCCCATAATTCGAGGTGCCAACCACAAATCACGTTTCGACGACTTGCGATTTTCTGCGCCATGTGTGCGGTGCACGCGATCCAGTTTTTTTTACCTATTCAGACTTGAATTTTGGCACAAAGCAGTAGATATTCACGATTTTCTGTATCATGAATTAATTATAGTCATTTTTAAAAATTTAGAAAACGAAATAATTTCTAGGAAAATAAGTAGACGGCTGGCATAATATTAACTCTTGAATTTTATTTGTAAGAAAAAGGAACGCTTTCGAAATCGTATGTTGCTGTCCAATACGCTTGTAAAAAGGAATCCGAGAAAACATGGGTTAAGCCTGCTGGTCCCAACGATGCTGGTGAACCACAGAAAATTAACCAGCAAGGTTACAGTTTATACCTTAGACCACAAAGAAACCGAGGGGTATGTTTCCAGAAATTCTACAGGTACTTATATATAGAGAGTAGAGTTGCACTCTAATGGATAAAGTGAATTTGACATTTCAATTTATTACATTAAGTTTGAATTACGTTCAAATTTTCAAAAAATTATTTTTCATACAATTTTTGTATTGTGACCATTTATTTATTCGCAAAAAATTAGTGACGAAATGAATTCCCCAATTCTACAAACACTGTTAGAAATTCCTACTCGGAGAAATTTTTTATAACGATATGTTTTATTTTAAAATGATAATTTCCAAAAATATTAAAAATCTAGGGAAAATCGAGGTCCATTGATAATTATTCCTAGCAGACTGAACATTTTTCGCAGTCAAAATACTAAAGATTAAAAAAATTATATGAAACTTTAGTATTGATTATAGTAAATTTTGGAACAAACTATAGTAAATTATCATATAGTATATCTAAAGTTTAGTCTTTCGCTGCGAAAAATTCTAGACTTATGTTTCTCCTTGTGCCGTAATTTCCCGAACTTGTTTCGTAAAATTAAGATAGAATTTTAGAAAATTCAGTTACTTTTTAGTAAATTTAAGAAACAATTTCTTCATTTTCAGTTACAAAGTGATGAATATTCTGGAAATTCTGAACTTGTAAGAGGCAACATTTTACGTTTTGGGTAACTGCATTTTTATGCAATTACATCTAACTGGAAAAATTGTGTTACAGTTTTGTAATTTTGTGAAAATTCTATTACAATTTATTAAATTCTAGATAAATTTTACGAAAATTCAGTTAAGTTTCATAATATTAAAAAAAAATTTAAGAAAATTCAGTAAAATGTTCGCAATTTAAAGATACCTTTACTCAAAAACATCATAAATATCGTGAAATTTGACGCTACCTTTGTAACATAAAAATCTTGTAAATTTCCGAACATTTCTAACAATGAAGCTAATATGTCTCAGAGCTGAAAAGTAGCTACACGGAAAAAAATATTTGTCAAAAATTACCATACTATTTGTAAACATGTGACAAATTCTGAAGCAGCGTGATTTTTTCTATAATAATTCAATTTATTTTACTATCTAGATTGGCATTTTTATCGGTAGTTTAACGTATTCTATGATAGAAATCCTAATAAATGTTAAATTGTTGAATTGTTAGAAAAAAGTACGTAGTTTTCGAGTTCATCATGCGCTTTCAAGTAATTTAGTGATTTTTAACAAATATTTTTCTTCGCATATACACTGTTAGAAATGTTCGAAAATTTACAAAATTTTTATGTTATAGAGGTAACCTAAAATTTAAATTTTTATGATTAATTTAGGTATGTTTAACGTCCCACTGTTGATAATTATGAAGAACAAAACGGGTACAATTCGGACATTTATTTTCCGATCTTTAAAAATTTTTGCCAACGTTTCGCTTCTACTCCAGAAGCATCATCAGGGCATACAAAATTCAGCCATAAATTACATTACATGGAATTTTTTTAGAATATAATGATCAAGTCAAAACATGACAGTCAATGGTAAAAATCTACAAGTAATAACAAGGAATTAATTGTATTAAAATATAAAACTTTTTTATAAAAAATATGAAAAACTAAAAAACATGATCCAAAATTATGTAATTGAAGAAATTAATAATTACCATTAAAATAATAAAAACGTCATAATTAATTAAAAACTTTAGTAACCTCAAATTCCCACATTCACTTAGAATTTAAATTTACAAGAGGAAAAGACATATTGTCTAGTCGATAAGAGATATTATCAACAACTGAACCAAAGGTGTCATGTGATAACCTCATATGATATGAGTCATTTAGTCTAATATTATTAAATTCAAATATACAATTAAATTGAAAACGAAGATTTTAGGAAATTAGAAGCAAATTTGCGTAAGAATTTTTGATCCAAATTTAAAATTAAAAGAAACTGTTTTTGATTATAAATAAAATGATTATAAAATTTTTAAAGGTCTGAAAATAAATGTCCGAATTGTACCCGTTTTCTTCTTCATAATATTTATGATGTTTTTGAGTAAAGGTATTTTAAAATTGTGAAAAATGTACTGAGTTTTCTAGAATTTTTCGCAATATTATGGAACTTGAATGAATTTTCATAAAATTTCCACAGACAAATATCAAAATATTCAACACTTTGTAACTAAAAACTAAAAAATAATTTCTTAAATTTACTAAAAAGTGACTGAATCTTCTGAAATTCTATCTTAATTTTACGAAACTGTAGCTGAATAATACTCGTCACATGTTTCGGGAAATTACGGTAGAAATATCTAACAGTATACTCTACTTTTAATTTGCAAACATTTTTCATTTTCTATAGAGATTTTATTTACTGCAGTTTTTATTTTCTTCTGAACTCAAAAATGTAATGCTATAAGTGAAACCTTTTCTACTCGTATTTCTTGTTCGATTCGTTTTCCCGATCCCGCAGCACATTTTTGTTAAATGCGCTACAAGAAACTGCAAAAACCGTAAAGTCGAATGGTTGATTTACGGTAGCCAGTCTGTAAAAATTTAAAATTGTAAACGTAAAGGCCACGGTATAATATAAGAATACGGAAGCGACCATGCAAAAAATAAAGGACCGAGTCACCACAGTAACCTCCGCAAAGTTCTCTTTCGTCAAAACATCTTTCCAGCCTCTTTACAAGGTCTTTTTGAGGCTTCTTCGTTAACCACTCGATAGTAGCCCTAAATTATACACGTCCCAAGTCTCGAGTAATTTTAACTTGAACGTTTGGTACAAACATGGCCCGGTACCGGTACTTCTTCATGAAGCGAATCGGCTACGGGAATGTATCCCCAAGGTCGTAAAATTCGTGATTTACGGACAGATTGTTACGAAAAAAAATGGGAAAACGGAAGGAAAGACAAAAAAAATGTCACCCAGAAGGGAAACGTTACTCTTTACTCTGTCCTAAAAACTACAACTCGCTGTAAAAGAAAAAATACGGAGCCTTCAGCTCGTTTTATGGCAAAGAATAAATATCGATACTCTGACTTTTCTCTTTCTTGCAATTTACGGTGTATTACTTATTTTTTTTTTTAAAAACTTGAATTTACAGTAATCCATATTTTTCTCATTTATGTTAAAAATCATTGATATAATTGTGAGATCAGATATTTCATTTTTCTGAATCTATAATTCAAAGGCATCATAAATACAATAAACTGGAAAATTTGTACCCTTCAAGCTTTAAAACTCCATATCCGTAGATTGTCATCTGGTTCTGCTGAAGAAAACCATTCCCATTTTTTACATTTTAGTATACTCGTAAATCCACGAGTCTAATTCTTATTCAAGACTTTAAACCCAGGACCTTCGACCTAAGCCCTAAGATTTCTTGTAAATTTTTTTTACTTTTCCCAATCGTTTTCTCAAAGCCAAATCCTAAAAAAACGCTCCCCTATTTCAAACAATTTCGACATTTAATTCAATCCTCTACTACAAAAAAAACTCTTCTATCATAAATTTCTCCTTTTTTTTCAAATACACAATATAGATCTACTAAGCAGAAAATATACTAATCATTCCTTATCCTAAAATAAAAAAAGTCACGGTATATTTTTTCAATGAATTTTATTAAGGTACTCTCTAAATATAAATCAGTCAAAGTCTACTAATTATCAGTGAAATTTGACTGATTCAAATATCTAAAAAAAAGTTACTGTAAATCAGTCAAACTCCACTGATTGCTTCAGTGAAAATTAATTGATTCAACAGTGAAAATATTTTTTCCACTGATTCAATTAGTGATAATCAACTGATTTAACAGTGAAATATATTTTTTAACTGGTGAATCAGTGAAAAGGCAAATCACCGATTCAATCAGTAAAAATTTGACTGATTCAGATTTAGAGAATAAGAATGAAAAGATTTGTCTCGATATTCTAAAAAAGTTAATAAAAGTTTACTCAAAAAGATGAACCTCAAAACCACAGATTGAATTGTATTATACAATTTGTGGCTCACATGGAGGACAAATTTCATTCGCATGAAAATCGACCATAAAAGCTGTCATCTTGAACTTCCTGCTACTCCCTGCAGTTCTCTGGACTCAAAGCAAAGAGCCAAGCAAGCCCCTTCATTTGGAAAATTGTAAACTTTGACCACACTTTCGACTCCTGTCGTGGGTATTTATATACGGTTGGGCCTTTCATGAGTGACGTTGCCGCCGCGGTGGCCGGAAAGGTCATAAATTCCAAGTTTTGAAATTTGTCAAACGGAGTGCCATACATAGGCTTACCTGAAAAGTCCCGGTGAATGATCAGTCGAAGCTCAATGCCGATTTTGTGCTTCTACGGTTGCCACCTGCCCCCCCCCCCCCTTTCCCCTACACACACACTTGGGGAGATCGTTTGGAAAACCTCCATTTATCGAGCTCCCTCCCCCGTCCTCTGATCTCCGATTTTTTCTTCTCGACACCGTGACTGTGCAGGATCCTACTTAATGCTGGGTCAATCACAATGAAAATTTGTCTCCGACGTATTTGACGCGAAAACTACCGTTCAAAAAGAGGCGAGAGGGATCAGAAATTTTCTGCTTTGTTAGGTCTCTGCTCAAGCCGACGGGATTTTAGATTTTTTCACGCCGTTCGATAGCCAAAGGTGCTATGAATGTTTTCGTAGGTCTAATAATCCTGTAGTCGATTCACCGATGCTGTTAGAAAATGTAACAAACATGAGATTTTATCCTTACAATTACTAGGATTTACCAGCTTTTGTCACCGACTTAATACGGATTGCAAGAATTCTTCAGGTGTTTGTACAAATTTGATTATTTTTCTAGTAAAACGACTTGTCAATTGTTGCCCCCGATTTGGCTTGGAAATATCTTGAGTGTGATTTATGGAAATTGGAATAACTTGTTTTTAAGGTTTGAGCCTAATTTATTTTTTGATCGATTCAAATATAGATTTTATATTGATGATCATTTTTTTTAGTTGAATTTTATCGTAATTTTTGGGTAAATAATTTGTTTTTTATCGTAATAAATGAATGTCCAGGATATTGAGGTAGTTGTGGCAAAAAAGATTTTAAGACCAGAAATTATATTTTAGTCATGTCTTATTAAAATAAAAACATGTTTCTTATGAAAAAAAATTTAAGCTTAGCAGAAAGAAATTTTTCCTGACTATCGATTCTTACCAATTTTTTAAAAATTATTGGATTTTCATGAATAATGGGCTTTTTTGGATAGTATATTTTCTACAACTATACTATTTTCAATTTTGAAAATGGTAAATAGTAAGGAATAATTTTATTTCAATAAACATTATTAAAAGTCAAAGATCTTTATTTCATTATTTGAAATATCCGTGAAAAAGGGGAGCATTATATCAAAAATCCACAATTGTTTCAAATTTGTTGATTTGCTGAAGAGACACGTATTATTTTTCACTGTTCTCACTGCGATTTTAACTTTGAAACATTATTTTTCGTGTGTTTTGAATTTCTTTTATGAAAAATAATGTTTTTTCTTTCATATGACACGACTGATAATATAATTTCAAGTCTTAAAAACACAGAAAAATTTGTTTTTCTAGAAACCTGATTCTTAGCACAACTATTTTAACACCAGGAAGTTATCAATTAATTAGAACATTAATTAAATCTGTCTAAAATACTATTCGAAAAAATATAATAATATGAAAAGTCCCAAATGATATCTTGCTTAAAAAACTTAGTAGATAATGTAAAAAAGTTTCCCTATATTTAAAAACTTATTTAAGCAGTAACAAATACACGAAGCTAGAAATAAAACAGGAAAAATATTAGGGAAAATGTTAGAGTTGTTATAAATCTTTAAGACCATGGGGCATGGAGATCACGTGACCAATTCAATCCCTGGCTATCGATTTTTTGTCCACATATAAAATCTCAAATCAAAATAAATCAGTTAAAATTTATGAAATAATAAATATCATATGGAAACAATAGAGAAAGGCAATTTCGAATGAAATTTGAAAAAAACATTGAGTTTTGCTGCACATTTGCTAAAATTACTTATTTTTATCAAAATTTCGTTGTATCATTATGAATATTTAAGACATAGGAGACCTGTATCAGTAATTTTTTATTCATTTCCCAAAATTTCAAGACGATATTTCATTCTCCGTGAAAATGTATAGAACTATAATTGTCGAGAACACTTTGCTTCTCTATTTGAGAAAAAAAGAATTGCAGAATTTTGACTAAAACGAAGTTAACAGACGCTCTTTATTATCTTCTGATACATTTAGTAAATTCTGTGCAAGATATTTTACAAACAAAAAAAGCTATCCTACTCTCTAAATCTGAATCAATAAAATTTTCACTGATTGAATCAGTAATTTGCCTTTTCACTGACAAATCAGTTAATTTTCACTGATTGAACCAGTGAAAAAAGTATTTTTCACTGTTAAATCAGTTGATTTACACTGAAATAATCAGTGAAATTTGACTGATTTACAGTAACCTCTTTTTAGCTATTTGAATCAGTCAAATTTCACTGATAATCAGTAGATTTTTACTGATTCAGATTTCGAGAGTACATGGTTGGATTAACATATAATTTTTATCACTAATTATATACGACCGTTTTATAATGAAAATAATAATTTTGACAAATTTTACGGAGAATACAGTAATGCGTTACATTCTTCTGCATTGCTGTCTTCGCTGGAAAATCTGTTAAAATTATTATTTTTTCAATAAATCAGTCGTATATAATTGGCGTTGAGAGACTTCACCACACGGCCTTAAGTAAAAATTATTTTTGACATAATGTTACAGTTAAAAATAAAATTGTCAAATTTTCATCTCATATACTCAAGATACAATTTCCAATATCATATTCTTGACACTGGTTTTTGATTTTTCTCTTTTTCTGTAATTCGAAACGACGGTCAGTCAAAATGACAGAGAGACTCAATCTTGGAGAAAATCGAAACTCACATAATCCCAAGTTCAAGGGATTATTATATTTCAGTTAAACAATGCACTTATACGAATGAAATTCGATGTTTTTTCATGCGAGAGATGCCAGAGCACGATAGTTTTGAAGAAAAAAACACCATAATATAATATATGAGACAAACTGTCCCGGATTAGGTCCTAGGAAAACATGTCTTCTCGCGCCTTTCTTCCCTCGGCAAACTAAATTTTTAGTCCCCAGGGGATATAACAAAGCAGAAAATTTCAGAGCCGCAAATAAGAACTCTCGTTTCTCCGCAAACAGGAGGAACAATAGTTCCGCTGCAATGCGGGAGATAGCAAAATCTCTGGCTTGACGCCTCTGATTGTTCCTTTGAAAATAGAATTCTGAAAAAGATGGATCGTTTTTCAAAATTGTAAAACCTAATTGAATAGTTTACTTAGTTTCACTCCGCCTTTTAAGTTGCATTTTGTCAATAGAAAATGATTGATATTTCTATAAATCTGAACAATTTTTGGAAGCTTCTATACAAATAATATTGAAACAGTGCTTCTTAGTGTAATTATACAATTCGCATAAAATCGATCAATCTTGCTTGAGATGGAAAAAAGTTTGAGCTGACATCTGAAAAGTAATCAACATTTGCTTCACTAATAGAAAGTAGAAGTAAATGAAAATTTTATGAGGGACATCGAAATTATCCCTAGGGAACTCCCCATACGCTGTATAGCAATATCGGAGCTTTAAATAATTGACTCGAATCACGTGGCGACGTGTGTTCGATTCGACCTTTTCAGGCGACAACCATTGTTCTCTTGGTTTTACTCACACAGCATCAATAAATATTCAATATTCTTGCAGAATGGACCAGCGCCTGGGAACAGAATCAGAATTCCCTAGAGATGTCTTCAGGACATCAAAGTAATTAGGGTTTCTAATCAAATTCAGAAAAGCCAATAACCAATGTTTTGTGCATCCAACATACATAACATTTGGTTTTCAAAATTCCGGAAATGGTAAATAAGATATAACACGGAATTAAATTGAAAACTTTTAGTCTCAAAAATAAAGCAGAAAGTTCAAAGTTAGAAAAATCTATCGGAAATTTTTTAAATTTAATTTGCAAATATTAAAAAAACAGGAATTATATTGACCTTCATTAATAATATTTGCAATGTTGGCTTATTGGCTTTATGATCCATAAATGAAAAAAAAAACAGTAGTTTTAATCAAACGTTTCGACTTGGATTGGAATCCATGTTAGTGATCTTTATTTCTAAAATATGAAAGAAAAGTAACTAGTAAATATTGCACATATAAGTCCTATTTTTGAGTACAACTTTGGTATTGTGAAAAAAATACTAATATGAGAAAATTTGCATAAAATTATACAGACAAATGAGAAAATTTTTAAATTAGAAATAATCTTTGGTAATGTGAGAAAGACGTGAAAAAAATCACTTTTAGAAACATTAGGCAATTTACAAAAATTTTATAATACAAAGGTAACGTAAAATTTAATATGTTTACAAATAGTTTGGTGATTTTTGACAAATATTTTTCTCCGTATTACTACTTTTCAGCTCTGATACATTAAATTAGCTTCACTGTTAGAAATGTTCGAAAATTTGCAAAATTTTTATGTTACAGAAGTAACCTAAAATTTAAATATTTATGATGTTTTTGGGTAAAGGTATTTTTAAATTGTAAAAATGTACTGAATTTTCTAAAATAAATTTTTAATATTATGAAACTCAACTGAATTTACATAAAATGTATCTTAAAAACTACCAAACTGCAACAGAATGTTTATAAAATTTATCATAAAGTTAAGAAACTGTAACCAAATTTCCAGTTAAATGTAATTGGACAAGACTATCCTAATTTTGCGAAACTGTGATTAAATAAAAGTCCAATCACGTGCTTCAGAAAATGACGGTAGAAAATTTTTCAGAATAAACTCTCTTTAGCAAATGTATGTATCCCCAACTTTTAAACAGTTATATAAACTTTACCGAACTATTTTTTCCTTATATCTACGTCACCTATCGTCTCCATAATTTCCCAAATTTTGAAAACAACTTCATATATGTCAAGTATACCAAGTTTTCCACATAAACTTGGTACTTTTGTCAATCGCCGCATGCCCTTAAATGTTCTCTCTAAACCTGAATCAGTGAAATAGTCACTGATTGAATCAGTGAAAACATATCGACTGATGAATCAGTGATCTCGTCATTTAAACATACTCTCTATATTTGAATCAGTCAAAATCTACTGATTAACAGTGAAATTTGACTGATTCAGATTTGGAGACTAACCCTTGAATTCGCGAAGTTCCTGCGAACGATTAAAGTAGAACGATGGATCTTTAATTTTTAATTATACGTAATATAATTATACACAATAATAATTACAATATATAATAATAATTACGTAATTCTTTTTTAGTGTTGTTTAACCTAAAATAAACGTGTTCATCAATCATTAAAATATATTGCTGGTTTTATTATTCCCACCTAAAGATTTCACTGATTCAATAAGTGAGTTCAATCTATTTCACTGATTCGCCAGTCGAATTTCACTAATTCTAAGTAAAAGACTTATAGCTGATGCCTTCAGTGAATAGTCACTGCGAATCAGAGGCCGTTCACTGATTCAGGCTTAGAGAGTTTTTATTTACTTCACAATCCCAAAACGTAATACAAATAAATGTTTAAAAAAGTCAAATAATTTGTAAATCCAAATTCCCAACCTCATTTGCTCTTTCTCAAATAAATTACACTTCTGCATCTAACTTGAAACTTTTATCTCCTCAAATCTGACTTCAGAATCAAAAAGGGTTAACAAATCTAGAAACCGCAAATCCTCTAATACCTGTTCCCAGGTAATGGGATTGCTTATAATTAACTTTTAAATTGCTACTTTCCTCAAATCCCAATACCTGAAAATTGGAAACCTAATAGGTTTAAATAATCAAAAGACCACAAGTTGTCAAAGTTAATCCATGTTTCCAAGATGCCAAATTCAGAGTACTCGTCTGACGAATAATAATGAGCAAAGTGACTTTATGACTCATCACAGCTCGCAAGAATTATATGACTCAAATTGAAAAATAATTAATCCCTTGGGAGAAGGTAAACTAGGGCCAAGGGACAATGACTCAGGTTTCACAAGACGTCAACTGGGACCATTATTCGGATCTTATTAGATGGCTAAATAAGTTTCTAGGATCACGTGACGGCTGGTTGGCTACTCTCTCATTTCACATTGGAAAACTCGTTGCCAATGTAGAGCATAGCTGCCGTTTCTTGTCCAGGTGTGAGAAAAGCACACAATAAAATGTCACGTTCTATTGAGGAGATCTATGCTCGTGGAACGACACCCCTAAATGCTGGCTAGATGAATGGATTTCTATGCCTCTATGGCCTCACAGGGATACCCATATATAGTATGTAGTATATAGGACTCGTTTAGCGTCACGTATATTTCACCCTACAATCAGCTCGCGAGACAAATACCCTTATTTGTACACATCCTGTCCATTGTGATGTAGCGAGGGCACCCCGGGATCCAAAGCGACGAATATACGCTAAGAAACTTCCGGCGAATTTCTTCCCTGTTTGCTTCTTCATTTTTCGTCTTCTTCTTCTTGTGTTCCTTGCTCTTCGCTACGCCTTCCGTTTCGTTATTCTTATTCTTATTCTTAAAAAACGTCTGTTTGTGGGCGGGCAACGGGATGCGCCGCGAAAAAATATCAGGTACCTGCCATGTGAGAATATTGCTTTCAATTCTTCCTTTCATTGATATTGTTTGAGTTGCGATCGAGTGACGAGTAATTTTTTTCTCTTCCTTTTTCCTTTCGGTTTCGAGGATATTTACCTCCCCGGATGTGTACTTTTGGGCGGTGCAGAGGCCTAATCGTTGCTGAATTTCCATAAGGCTCGAATGCTTATCCGTATCGGCTTTCCTACTAGAGGGGCATATGGGCTCGTTCGGTTTTCACAATCAAGCTTGTGGGCTTTTCAAAATAAACATCCTTACTACATTACTCACTAAACGTTCATTTATGGCGGGTCTAAGGACAATTTTAGAATGTTTGTATTTTTTTTTTAAATTCAAATCTGGATAAACTTAAAAATCTGCTCTCTAAATTTGAATCAGTCAAAATCTACTGATTTTCAGTGAAAATTGACTGATTTGACAGTAAAAAATAGTTTTTTCACTGATGAATCAGTGAAAATTAACTGATTTAACAGTAAAAATAATTGTTTACTGATGAATCAGTGAAAAGGCAAATCACTGGTTCAATCAGTGAAAATTTGACTGATTCAGATTTAGAGAATGGGGTCCTTTGGTTTTTTTAATCAGATAAATGGTATTTACAGGTGCAAAAGTCGCCGGGCATTTGTTTTTAAATATTCACATAAAAGCTTCCATTGTTAGAAATTTCTAACGTGATTTCGCGAAAGACGTGACTGGAGTTTTATTCAGAGTTTCGTAAAATTAAGATAGAATTTGAGAAAATTCAGTTACTTTTTGGTAAATTTAAGAAACATTTTCTTAATTTTCAGTTAGAAAGTGTTGAATATTCTAGTACCTATATCTGGAAATTCTGAAACTTGTAAGAGGAATAATTTTACAAAGTGTTTTAGTCAATTATTATCGAAGACATTGCGAAAAAAGTCAAGATTTCAAAGTTTTCTTGAATTATAAACAACTCTTGAAACAATTAACATTTTTGAACTTTTCTCGGTTTATTATAAAAGTAAATTTATATAGGCTATTAGCGAGGTATCAAAAATATTTTGATTGATTTTTTCTTGATACTTTTAAAGTTAAAATTTATAAAAACAAAGTTCTAAGAATACAATGGATTCTCATACTTGAAAAGTGGTTTTTAAAAATTATAAAAATTGATGATATGGAAAGAATAAAAAACATCATTAAAGAATACAATCAAATTATTTTCAAAATTTCTTTCACAAATTTAAAGTTTTACAATTTTTTGTTCTGATCTCAGATTTTGACTACATTAAAAAAACTTGATTATAATTTACTTGTTACATATTGACATTCTACGTAAATCTCATTTTGAAATGAATTAAGAAAAGTTAAAAAATATTTATTATTTCAAGAGTTATTCAAAATTGAAAGAAGCTTTGAATTTTTGCTTTTTTGTCAATATCGTCGTTAATAATGGACTAAAATATTTCGTTTTGGAGTCATTAAATGCAGAGTTTGGTTACCTTTACTGTTATTTTAAGGAAAAAATTAATTGTTAAGTATTTTATAAATTAGAAGTTTTTATCTGAATGGTTAAAAACAAGTGCCCGGCGACTTTTGCACAGCAGTGTACAGTCTTGAAAATATTTTTAAATTTCATTTATATTTGTATATAATAATGAATATCTCCGTCTATTATTTGTGGAACTATACATGAGAGAATTAGATTTAATACACTGAGGTATTAAATTCAGACGGGGAAAACTAGTTTTTGAAACTTTCTTCAATTCTTATCGACGTTTGGATACGGCTCAAGTTCTAAGAAAATTCATTGACGATTTCAATGATTCCATATATTTTTTTAGAACCTTCCATTTATAATTTTTTAAATTATTAAATTTCATGCAGCTTTGTATATAATATATAATATTATATTAATATTATATTAATATTATATTATATATTAATATATAATATATAGTATATAATATTTTAAGTTATTTTCCTTGGTATTTTTATAGAAATAAATTCTCACTGATGAGGACTCCAATCTGAGTCAAAACGTTTGAAAGTATGAAACTTTGAGTTACATTTTTCTGAACCCTAGAGCCAACTAAGAACATCAACAATATTTGAATATTCTTTCATATAGATACAAATTCAAAACCCTTGGAAAACTTAATTTAATTCAAAGAATTTGAAATCGTTCTATTAGAAAAAAAAAGACGCATTTGATTGTACCGGGATTCGAGCCCGGGTTTTTCGATTGCCGGATTACCACTTTAAAAAATGTTATTGCTGTTATTCAATACATAATATGAAGGGAATGAGCCATCATTAATTAAAATCAGATCATTTTTAAAGAGTGAAACCGGAAAAACTGCATTAAAGTTTGACCTACAGTAATTGTTACTAAAAATAGACATTCCTTATATTTTTAAATTTTGTACAATAAAGCGACCATTTTTATCTGATGTTATGCATTGAATAACAACACTCACATTTTTTAAAGTGGCAATTGATTATGTTCTCCAAGAACATCCTAAGCACCATCGTACCTCTTTAAATACATCCTGAATTTTCATATTTAAAGACATTTTAGGTTAAATTTATCCCGGTACGTCGCATTTCTAACACAATTTTTAAAAAAATTAAGTAATATTGATGCTTGAGTTCGAAATTCTTTTTTCAGAGAAAGATTTTGAATTCTATGAATCTAGTAAATACTTTATTTTGTTAACACTTCGATGCATATTAAAATTCATAATTGCGTATATTAAATTTCATATACTCTCTTCGCAGATGACTTCATATTCTTTTTTTTTTTGTATAGAAAAAAAAGATTTTAAATATAGTATCGTGAATTGAACTCTTCAAAATTTGTATTTCTAATATACCGAGCAAAATATTCGTTTCATTTTTAAAAACTCTGTTTGAATTAAACATATTTTCGATTATTGAAACAAAAATTTATTTCCTTCAACAATATGCATTCAAGCAAACAATTTTCTCGATAAATACACATAATAGACCAGATAAGTATAATTGACATTTCAGATGTTTTGCACAGAGAGAGTCATCTTGATATTAAACCCTATAATTAAAATTTTAATCCCCAGTATCTTAGACGCTAATAAAAGAACTAGATATTTAAATTCATCATCCCATATTTAACATCTTGATATTAAACATCCAAGAAATGATCATTTATTTTTCTCCATACAAATTTTAAAATTGCAATAAGATTCCTTTTAATAAAATCATGCAATCCATTTACTATCCAAAAAATATAAAATAGATCCCTCAGAAAAATATTTTATTTCGCCCCGAAAATTGAACAAAGCACTCTTTACTTCCATCTCTGCAAAACTTGTTTCATCTTTCATAACGAATTCTAAATACTTCGGAACCATTAAACAGACCATCTGGTTTCCATCGAATTTCCGGAATAATATTGCAAAAGACCCATTCCACGCAATTTTAAAATTTAAGCCACAATGCAAGCAAAAATGACTTTTGTGTTAGTCGAGCACTAAACGATTTTCATCTCCGCCCTTCTTCCTTTTTTCCATAATTCTATCCCCGTCATTTTTCATGTATCTATCTTCTTCCTACACGGGTATTTCGCACCAGAAAAATAATTTGTGCGAAATAAGACGGTGGCGCAGCCTACCATATGCCGAGGGACGATTCAGCCCATGGGTAATTACAAGGGATGCTCCATAGAGCGCTCGGGTAGGGGTAAAATTTCTATGGTGGGGCGCTCGGGTATATAAGCGAGAACCTAACCTCCAAGGGTCACAGTTGGTTCGAATTTTCGAGGGTACGGTATGCGTGAACGTGCGAGTTAGGGTCTTCAAACCATCTTTCTGGCCCTCCTCCTCTCTTACGGTTTCTTCTCTCTGTGTTTGGTGCTTGTTTTGTGATTACGAAACCAGTGAAAGAAAATAAACAATTAAGGATTTTAAACGATTTTAATAGTGCTCTCTCATACTAATCATGGAGATTCAAGTTATTTTGCTGAGTTTGTGTGTGACCTTGGTGGCGAGTATCGACCTTGGACCATACATAAGAATCGCGCAATGCAGGTCACAATGTCTTCGACAATTCAGTGTGGACGGAACCTGTGATTCATTTGCTAATGAAGAAGAAGCTGTGTGCAGTGAAGTAAATATCTTTACTCAAATCTCTTCCGCCTCCTCTTCAGCGCTCTTACTTTTCTTCCTGCGGGCCTGAAATCTTTTCTCTATTAAAGTACTAGATGAATTTAGAGAAAAAAAGATCAACTGAGTAAATAATTATTTGATATTGGTGGCCCTTCTAGAAAAAGATGCTTGAACTCGTTTAGGACCGATTTCAGAAACATTTTTGAAACCGTTAGAATTAATCGGATCCAATGATCTTTCTGAAATGGATTCAGTTATTTTTTTCTGGAAGGACTAACAATTTTAAAATATTTTATCTTCAATTGTTTTTATTTTCGGGAGTAATTGGAGGGAACCTCGTCGCTCTCTTTTTCCCACATGTTATTTTTTCTTTGTGTTTATCTTTTTCAAACATGTATTTTCTTTTGCCTATTCATCGTATTTTTGATTCTTTTATTCCTCCCGGCACTCAGCGCCTTTTCATAGTCTCCAGCATCCCGCCCAGCGAGAGCAAGAATCTTCCTTTAAGAGTAAACTTTCCGGGCATTTCTGCGAACCGAGTTCGCTTTGAAAAGCCTCAAGTGGTATTGAGGTGTTGGGAATGATCTAACTACTGAAGTGTACCGCCATTAGGGCAAGAAACAGCGTGATCCTTGAAGAAAAAGTGCACAGGGTGCATCTAACTGTCACAATGTCATGAAAGATAAGCGATCTTAGAGAATCGGATAGGGGGTACACTCATATCGATGACGATAAATCTTCTTTTCCCTCCGGTTTTATGGGGCGCCGTGGAAAATCATGGTGGTCGCCCCTCAATCCTGAGGGGTATGCAGCTCAAAGAAACGGATTTAGACAGACAGATGGGAATCACGATTAATCCATACAATGGATGTGAGCTTAGATGTGAGGGCGTTGCTCATTTGGCGCGTAGATTTCGTGGGGTGTCCATTAATTCCGGGAAATCGATTTCACCAACACGATGAGTGTTTATGCACATGTACGAATAAGAACCATGGGGAAAGGTACGGGCACATTGGGAGGTATAAAGCAATGGAGATGATCTATTCAAATTTATTCTTGTTTCTCAAAGGGTCCAGCAACGGCCCTTTTCGGATATTGAAGGCATACGTTTGTAAAAAGGGAGTTAATAAAGAGTATCTCTAATCGAAACACGCGTTTCGTTCCTTCCATAATGATGATCATCATTCTCAACATTCCAGAGTCATGGTTCCTGCTCTTGTTTTTTAAATGCCCTTTTTCATGCCTTTTTTTATTCCCTTTTTCGTGCCCGTTTCGCGTCCCTAATTAGACTCTCTCAATCGTCTTTAATTATCATTGCTCTCTTGATTATGGAAATCATTCTCTGGTGGAATCAATCCAATTTGTTAGTCTCGATCAAACATTTTCTGGCTAATTTCTTAATTTCTCTTCTTTTTATATTTACTTTGAAAATTTGTCTTTTCTTGAATATATATTCGTTTTGTGTAATGATTCAATTAAATTGCACGCTGAGGAGAAATTACTCTGAAAATGATTGCTGATTTATATGCAAAGAAAGTCGCTTGGGAAATAAGTTTCGTGTTACTATCGACAGTAACTGGGGAATTTATCGCAAAACATAAAAAAGCGAGGGACAATAATTACTGGAAGGGTCTCATTACAAAAAGAACCTTAACGTCGCGTCGTTAATCTGATGTTATCGTCGAATACGTCGACGCCCATCGATAACGGATATCGCAGCTCGTAAATCGAGTTTCCCCAATCCGTAAAATCGATGGCCTGCTCTACGTGCTCGCGACACTCGTTTCGAATTACAACCCGAAATATCGTAAAGTAACTCTGAAGGGTTCTTGGGAAATGAAAGCACTTTAAGCTCACTCGAAAAAATAAAACGTTCATGATTGTTCTCGCATTCCAAAAAGACAGCTGCCCTTTTCCTCAAAATTTACTTTTACCGTTCTTTTCTCTCTTCAGTGAATTATATTTTGAAATTGCCGAGTTGTGCCTTTTTTCAAATTCTAAGAAGAGGATAAATTATTTTAACGTTGAATTCAATTAAGGTAATCATAGAAGACACTTCGTTAAATGATCATTGCTCCAGGGAGCCTCTGGCATTTGAAAAAGGCACATTATAGACGCCATTACGGGAGTTATTCTTTTGATATGTTAGACACTAGGCGTCTATTAAAAAAAGACATTTTGCCTGAGGCGACTCCAAATTTGATCCACGAAAGGTTTGTCGATACGTTTTAAGAAACGTCATTAACGCTGGCTTCGTAGCGTTTCTACGAAGCTGACTGAGCGGACTAAGAGAAAAAAGAAGAAGTCATGGAACAGGGTCCTGGCCTGGAGTACCCCAATAAATATGAAAACAACAACGAGACGGTGCCTGTTATGCCTGGAACAGGTTGGAGGCTAATTCGAGTCCTTGTTCACCCCCTTCCTCCTTCATCAGACTTTCTCTCTTGCTCTCGCTGTCTCGATGCTGCTTAAATCGGCGGATTCAACCGACGAGTAGATGGTTTTTATTCACCCCCGTCTCACTCCTCCGACGTCTTCTTCATCTTTTTTACTCCTTCAGAATATTTCTCATCCTTTTCTAAATCTCATTCTCTCTTTTGCTTACAGTGTTGGCGTCACTGCGAGGGCCTCGAGTATGAGTACGAGACCTACAAGGAGCTTTGCCAATACGACGTGGTCTTTGAAAATGTAAGTATCTAATAATTTTATACAAATCGATATTTTCTGGTAATGTAAGATCTAAATCATTGGTTGAAATAAGGTAGCTTGCTTGGAATGATGGAAAAAATATTTAATATTGTCTCATGAATGAATGTAGTTGAATCCTTCAGTAAAATTTCTGAACTTTACTTTACATTTGTTTTTTTATATTTTAAAAATATTAAAATGGTAAATTTAATAGTAATATTTGATGAGTTTGCATTGGCTTTAGGGTCCATAAGTGAAGGAGTCTATTTAATGAGACGTTTCGGGTGAGATCGGAGCCCTCATTAGTTATATTTAATATCGTGAAATGTTAGATGAGATTTCTGTCTAGAAAATACAAAAAATTGCTGAATCTCAAATTATTGGAGGCATGCATTAACCCGATCACGTGACCAAATTCTTGTATAATATCGTATAAGATACCTTTTTTATTTCCTCCCAACTTTATTCGAGTAAAAATTCTACACTGAGAAAAAAATTTATCCAACAAAACTTTTTTTGTTGTCCTGACAAAATATTTTGTTGTCCCAACAAAACATTTTGTTTAAGTAAAAAAATTTGATTAATATAGAAAAATGTTTTGTTGGCACAACGAAAGAATTTTGTTAGCTAAATACTAACAAAATATTTTTGTTGATTTGACAAAACTGTTTTCTCAGTGTAGAGATAAATTTTGCAATCAACTGTAATTATCGAAAAGTTTTCGATTTTTCAAAATTTTTACTAAAAAGAAGTTAAAAGAGGCGTTTTATTGCCTTTTTTTTACGTTTCGCAAATTTTCAGAAAGTTTCTTTGTAAATTCAAAGAGTTATTTTACATGAACGAATTACTGTATAATTTATTCACGTGGTCCGATTTTAATTCAGAAATCAGTTGACTAGTTCCTAATTAATAAATTTTGACCCAACGAATAACATAAATAATTCTTATTTTGTCTCACAGACAAAGATAAAAATACAAATCGGAGTCAAATTTATATAATTAAAAAATATTTTCAATAGTTAACATTCAAATTATGAACTAAAATTAGACTAGAGTACGTAAGAGGAAAGAATAATAAAATATCAAAGAAAAAACGTTTCAAAGATAAAATCCCTCGTCCAGGCGGAAAATCTTAATCCGACCTCGATCATAGAAAATTACACGAGCGTAGGTGAGAATTTCTTAACAATGTAAAGAAAAGAAAGATGGACAATCTCAGGTGCAATTCGATCGAGTCCAAGTTACGTCGGTCTCAAATTTCTGACCCTTTTTGACAAGCGATCGCTTGGAAAGCGGGTAATCTTGCTGTCAGTTCTAGTTATCCCCAATAGAAGGTCCTTTCTGCTCTCAAATCGACCAAGCGCGAGAAAATTCCTCCAATTTTGTAGAAGAGACTCCTGGTTTCCGACTCTCACGTAAAGGAAGAAGAAAAAAAAGGACCGTTGAATGCAACGATCCTACCAGACCGCGACGCATAAAGCTTAACCTTAGAATCTTGCAGTCCCGAAGGATGGAAAAAAAGAGAGAAAAAGAAGGGCCGAAGGAGGAGAAAAATAAATCCTCCGTCCAACGAACTCTCAAACGGGAAATCCTCGGAACCGACTACCTGCCGATTTTCACGGAAGATCGAGCAGAGAGTTTGGTCTAAAGAAGAAAATATTCTTTCACGTGCAATGATCTGGTCATTCTAGTCTCTAGTTCTAGTCTAAATTCTAAAGCTAAAGTTCTTCTCAGCTTTTTGATAGTCATCTTCTTTAAATATTTGAGTGGACCAGCATCCCACCACTTTCTCCAATCCAGCCGTCGTCAAAACGATCCCCTTAAATTTGAGAAACTCCGTTCAAGAGACCTTATCTTTCGGAGTTACGAGCAAAACATGACTCTTGAAGATAAAGTCGATTCAGGAGTCTCGAGTTCCTCTGCACATCTACCTGGACCTCAAAGGCATTCCAATTTCGAGGATTTAAAAAGGCTCGTTAATTAGCGCATAGCCACACTCCAAATGTACTTTAAGAGATGCTCAATCCCCGAATGGCCATCACTAAAATTATCAAAAAGCTTTAAGACTACTTCTATTGTTTCGAGTATACATTTATTTTTATTATGGATTTAAACTCTTAACGGCTCCAATCATCACTTAAAAACCTCCTCTAAAGACTTTAAATCGAAGGAATTTATGCTCTTTTAGATAATAACATAATGCTTCTTAAAGCCGATATTTATTATTATTTGCTTCTCGATCAGTTCAATTTCTTTTTAAATTTCTCTTCACGGACTGTAGATTTGAATAAATTAACTTTTATCAAAAAGACTAATCTTGAATTTATGCCTTTAGATGGGAATAGATAAAGGAAATTTTGATTCCAAATCTACGCAAAAGATCTAGCGGTTTGATATAATAGCGATATTTTATAATACGCATGTTTAGAAATTTAAAACTATGTTGAATAGCATTCTTCAAATTTCTTAAAAAAAAACAGTTGTTCAAAGGAAACCTAAAGAGCGTCAACTGACTAGATTGTTATGCCACAGCACCGTTATCATTAACACTACGTACGCAAAGTCATCAGTCAACAGCTGAGTTCTTGTTAAAGCACTCAACTAATGAGTGATGACCATGCATAATGAAAATAATAGAACTCGTTAAAAATTCAACTTAGCTCAATTGCACCGTTTACCCTAGCTTTTTTCTGTAGAACATCATTATATCTTCTCTTCCTAAAGTAATTACATTAACAGCTAGAACTATCTGCTATTTCCAAGAAATCATTCATACCACTAAAGTTCCATCTAATATTCAAATCCATCCAACCAGAAGACCTAAAGATGTTCAAGAATACAAAATTTTACTAATTTATGATAGTATAATTTCGTACTAAATACACTGAGAGGATTTTCCGTTCGAAAAATAAAATAAGTTTCGTTGATTTTCGAGACAACGAAACATGTCTGTTATATTGACAGAAACGCGAACGTTGTCATATCAACAAAAGTCTTCTGTTCCCTATTGAAAAACTTGACTTAAAAAACCATCTCAAAAACAACATGAAAAAAGTTGTCAAAAACGTGATAAAGAATGACGTAAAAAATTACGTCAAAAACGACTTTAAAAAGAACATCAAAAACGTTGTCATGAATTGGGACAGTTTTTGACGTCGTTTTTGACCTCACTTTGACCTAATTTTTTTTAAAATACAAACAGGACCGTAAACATTTTTACCACTTTTGCACGAACGTACTATTTATTATGACTATAAGTAAAATATTAAGGAATATTAAGGAGACTTGTGTGTGGGAAAAAAAATACTTCCATACTTTTTAACTGTAAACTTATTTTATTCAATATTTGAACTTTATAAAAACTATATCAGTGCATGATAAAAAATTAGGCCAAATATGAAGTCAAAAACGATGTAAAAAACGACGTCAAAAATGATGTCAAAAACTGTCCCAATTCATGACAACGTTTTTGATGTTCTTTTTGACGTAATTTTTTACAACATTCTTTATCACGTTTTTGACCACTTTTTTCATGTTGTTTATGACATGGTTTTTCAAGTCAAGTTTTTCAATAGGGAACAGAAGACTTTTCTTGATATGACAACGTTCGCATTTCTGTCAATACAGCAGACATGTTTCGTTAATTTTTCAGTCTAACAGATAACAGAACAGTTCTGTTGGTACAGCAAAACATAAAATTTGTTATTTAAATGTAATTAGTTATGTTACTGCAACGTTTCCGTCATTTCAACAGAACTCTTCGTATTACACTAGCGATAGTAATTTTGTTAGTTCAACGAAATAGTTCTGTTGTCATGAAAAATAAGAGAAGAGTTTCGTTGAAATAGCAAAGATAAAAGCTTCTGTTATTCTAACAACAGTATATTTCTCTCAGTCTACTGTTTTATAAATTAAAAACTGATGATTTAATTTTCCTTTCTTTTTGTTTTCCAGTGTCCATCATGCAAGACAATTTGCGACTATAGGAAGACTCGAGTGATGGAAGAATACCTCCCATCAACATTAGCAGCTCCACAGAAACCTCCAGCCTCAATGAAAAAGTACGACGTAGCAATTCTCATGCGGAAGATTTACAACGTGTGGAGGGAATCCGGTTATTATCCAGGGGGTCTTGTAGCTCATCTAAGACCGAACATGTGGCTTATTGTCGTCTCTGGAGACGGAGTGAAACATTACACCCGGGACGAATGGGAACCAACGTTATTATCCTTGAAGCCAGGTCCTCTCTTTGAAGCTACAATTTCTTGGAGAAATGTCGAAGCTCAGATCCGGAAGCATAATATGGATGATCAGAAAGAGTTCAACGACAGGGTACGACAGTTCTATCTCGAAAAATATGGACACAAGGTGGTCGATGAAAGGAAACCGGAAGGTGATGAACCAGCTTCTGAATCAGTCTTTAAAGATTTCTTCTTCAGGAAACGTAACCACGAAGAGGATCAAAACATTGAAGAAAATGCTAGACCTTCCACGAGTGTTGATTTCATCGATGAGGAATCGGAAGAATTAGCTGTGAAAAAAGAATCATGGGTTGTTGCTTGGGAACCGGAAACTGGAGGCTTGATGGGTAATCAAGAAGCTGACACGAACTTTGCCCAAATTACTCTTCTTCCTGGAACTAAATATCGAGTCAGAATTGCTTCGAAGGATGGACCTGGAAGTTTTCCAATAGAAGTTGATACCAGCTCAAAATTTGTGCAAGTTCATCAAATAAAAAAAAACTTCGAAAATATTTACGCATGGGCGATTATCACTGCGAGCATATCCACGCTCATTTTTATTACTGTCTTCGCGATAGTGAAGTTGCTGACGAAGAGCAAAAAAAACATGGACAACGAGGAGGAAGTAGAGGAAGTGGTTTGAGCTCTTCAATAATGATATGATGGCTCAATCATTCAAGTCGGTTGTTGTCGCAACGACTGACAAACACAGAAGCTGCTTCCTTGATTCTTGACGAGCAGGAGGCTGTGAGCTGATTAAAGATGTAGGAAAAGAGTCGGAAGGATGAAATATTTGAGAAGCTGAGATGACTCTATAACAAAGAATTCACGTTCGAAATTAAGAGAACGAAGACTACTGAGAGAGACTTGTGGCCAGTTGTATAAAGTATGCTAAACCAATGAAGTACAATTCTCAGAGATTAATATTAATTAATATTTGTAATAAGGTCTACTTCTTGCGAGTTACAATTATTTTTTTAAATCTTCAAACTTTATATGAATTTTCACACACTGAGAAAATAGTTTTGTCAAATCAACAAAAATATTTTCTTGATATATATACAACAAAATTGTTTTGTTGTGCCAACAAAACATTTTGCTATATCAATTAAATTTTGGTTACTTAAACGAAATGTTTTGTCAGGACAACAAAAAAACTTTTGTTGCATCAAATTTTTTCTCAGTGCACTTCTGTCTTGGATATCGTATTATGTGTTTTGAACTTGTATCAAATCAATGCAAATTTTTATAAAAATTCATTCAAATTTTTAATAAATTTCTGATATTTTTCTAATCTAATTTACAATTGTATGAACTTGCTCAAAATGCAACGAACAGACTGTACAAGAGTTCCTATTATTGACCGTGATGCATTATGCGTCACGAATTGTATTTATTTGTACATATGTAGCTTAATTGTAAATAATAAATCAAATAAAATAGAACTTGTAAAAAAATCATAATTTCAAACGACTTATTATTTCCTATTCATTTAAGTCTCTTCAGGAATTTAATTCCATTTGTAAATTGAAATTTCTCATTTTTTTGGTGCAGATATTTTTTAAAGTTGAGTTAACATTTTGCATCATGAAAACTCTTTAGAACCTGTTAACGTTTTCTTTCGTGTGATTTGTGAGCTGCTACCTGTCCTTAGTTATTCGTGAGGACAAGCAAAAGAAGAGTCCAGAAATAGATTTCTTCCTTGAAAAGGAAATTGAAGGACAAGGGTGCTAATGAAGGTAAATGCTGAACCTGATAACATGAAAGCTACCGTAGGCGTGATGGGTCTTCTGAAACGTAACGAAAGAAAATTTGTCTCGGGTTATTGAACCTAGGATCCATACCAGTTTTGGGGAATTCACCTAAACGAAACTAATTGCAGTTACAACTTACAATGCTCTAAAGTAATTTGTTACCATCAGAGGTACTGATTGGAGTAACCCTAGTTGTAAATTTCCTTAAAGCATGAAAAAGAATTTTATCAATTTTGGTTTTAAGTTTAAAGAATTTGAAATCTTTATGTGGAAAAAAACGCTTTCAACTGCGCTGGGATTCGAGCCCAGGTATTTCGAATGCCGCAGTGGCAAAAATTTCAAACTCAACTAATTAATTTGAACTGATAAAATAGAAAAATACATTTTTTCTTTTAAAAAAATAAGTTTTGCCATTTTATCATTTTGGTCATAAACAAATCCTTAGATGATTCAGAAATAGAACAAAATAGAAACTAAAGAATACAAAATAACTGACGTAGCTATTAAGAGCAATTCAATAGAATTGAAATTTAATTAATCTTTTACTGGTTTTTATAAAAATCTAAGATTCGATAGAGCTTCCTTAAAAAATTAGTCTTTTGGTAGTAAAACGGAAAAAACAAGTTAATCTTGTCTGGCGCCCTTTTTCCCACGAATTTGAGTTTTTTTAAACCAAAACGATCCGCCCTATCCAATTCAACTTGCTGCCGGTGTGCGACCTTTAATCTTTTTTTATACTTCTTACCATGAAATTCAACACTAAGAAGAATATCCACGCCGTAGGGTATCGGCCTGGACCATCTAACATAAGATTAGTCTCGACACAGTATTCTATCCATAGATATGAAACATTTAAAGATTCGGAGTAAGAAAGTGCATATACACGAAAGTCTTCTCTGGATTCTCTCCATTATTCATGCGCCCGGATAAGCGCCTTACTGCTGATCTCCCGCTCTTCTGGAATGTAATAACGCATGTGTCTCCGCCTATTCCATTGAGCAGTCATGCAAAGATTAATGCGATGCACGGCATGATTCTTTTCTTTTAAAGCCAAAAAAATTGAAACCTTCGAAAATATTGTCCCGCCATCGAGATTCTAAATTATAGTCTATAGCAAAATCCACTATGTTTTATGAATGCTTCATTTGCAATATTTTTTTACTTTATGATAAAAGCAACAATTATTCAAATATAAGCATGAATTAATTCTTCTTTATGACATTTCAATTCCTTGATAATAAAGTGAAGCTATTTGTCAAATAAAAAATCTGCCTGATTCCCTTCGGGGGCGCGGGCGCATTCTCGTTGAGCGCTTCACGCTCGATATTAATTATTAACAATATTGAAACATAGGCCTTGAAAGAAAAATTAATAAGAGTTAAAAAACATTCTTTTGCAACGTGTATATTTTAGTAGGAAAAGGGGAATTTAAAATTTTTTAAATCTAAAACAAAAACTACGTGTCATGTCAAAAAATAATCTGAGTCATCTTCACAGATCTTTTTTAGTAGGATAATTTTACTCAAAATTTTTTTCGTGGATCGCATAGTTTTGATGAAAATAGAATTTTTGATTCTTAATGTATTTTTTGAAATTGTAACGAGAAATATATGTTTGATGAAAATATTCTTAGGATACAAATTTTTAGATCATTTTCAAGTAAACAATTTCGCTTCCTAATTAACTTGTTTGCGTATCTCTCATAACTATAAGTGGAAAATGGAATTTGATTTTTTATTTTTGTGTTTTTCAAATGCTTTATATTTCTTAATTTATGTCGGACCAAAAAATGCCATGGAAATCATTTATAGAGCCATTTGAGGACTATCAGGATTTTTAATTTAATTCAAATTTAAAGAATTTAAAATCGTTCTGTTGAAAAAAATACGCACTCGACTATTCGAACTCAACCATCTAATTTGAAATAATATTTTTTAGAAAATAGTTTTCAAACATTTTGAAAATTCATTTTCTGGATTTGCATTGACCCTTAGCCAATAATTGAAGATATGTCTTCAATTTTAAAAATTGTCTAAATTCAAATATTAAAGAATTTGAAAATCTTTTTGTGGAAAAAAGACGCTTTCGACTGCGCTAGGATTCGAGCCCAGGTCTTTCGATTGCCGGTCGACTGCTCTAATTGAATTTTTGTCAGACAAGTCTGGCTAACAAACTCGTCCCTTTTCGGCCGCATTCCGATCTGTTAATTTATTTGAAAGTTATCATTTCCATAGCCAACGACAACAACAACGACAGACACGCAGGATTGGAAGAAAAAGCTTTCTTTGGATTCAGACGATCATGAAATATGGACATTTATAAATTAAAAGATGTCAAATTTTATACGAAACTAATACTTCTCATATGTGATCGAAATTATAAAAAAAGCTGATCTTGAAAAATTAGTTTGAGATAAAAAATAAATGTTGCTTTTTTTAATTAAAAAAAAAAAATATATTTCAGAAAGGAATGTCAATAACCAGAAAAGTATTGTCAATTTGCCTCTAATAGAAATATTAATTATACTATGACATTGTATCATTGGTATTTGTCAATTAATTTCTCGGATAATAAATTTCAAATCGTTATGCTCATCCAAGCGTTAAAAAATTTCCAGTAAAATTAATGTGTCCTCTTTTTAAGAGAGCATTAGAGGACACCTGTCACCCTATATTTTCTTCTCATTGGATGATTGCTTCTGGATGACCGGAAATTCCTTGAATCAAGTCTCTAAATTTATATGCTTATTTTTCATCTAAAAGCTTAGACTTTATGTAGGTTACCCTATTTTTTCTACCAACGACACTTAGTTGAAATCATATTGACTTCAAGATGAATAATAAAAAAAGAACAAATTTAGTCGGCGTAGTACAAAGCGATTTGCTATGATGTGCGTAAATAAGATTTTACGATACGAAAGAATAAACGTGTATCATATTCCTACTGTTGCAGTTTGTATCGCTGAATAGATAAATTAGAGATCTGTAAACCATAATTTTTTTGAACGTGTGAAAATATATATTTGGTATAAAATATATAAAAAGACAAATTAATAATTTTTCTTTGATTCTATTCTTTTTCTGTCAATAATATACCCAGATATTTTTGATTGATATTTATATTTCTAAGCATCACTCTACTAATCTTTTATAAAATCAACAAAAATTCGATCGAATGAATCAAATTATTTTGTTGCTATTTGAACAACTAACTTTTTTTGTTAATCCAGTCAGAATTTTCAGATAAAGCTCTTTAGTTAGTTATTTCAGTTGTGATTCTTTCAACAAAAGGGTTAGACCAAAATTTTTTTACTGTGTTCAGCAAGTTGATTACTATCACCGATTAGAAAAAAAAAAATAAAGAAGTAATTTATAAAATGCAAGGAAAATTATTTTACAGAAGAAAATCATTAGTTGGCAAAAATATATTGAAAAAATGATTTCGAAATTTTAATGGGAACTAAAATTTATTTCATTCAAATAAATAAGTAGTTAAACATTTTGCGCAAATACTTCACATTTTTACTTATTAGTAATCTTATTCAAAAATATATAAAAATATATAAATAATTATTATCAATACATAATTATGTTTAAATTTGCATACTAAATTTCACTAAAATATCTTTGGTATGAAGCGAAATTCTCTGAACAATTTTTTAAATTACCGAACATTTTTTAGTCCAAAGGTAATTTTTCACCAATTCGCTTCATAGCAAATATATCTCACAGTGTCATTTCTTATGCAAATTTAGATAATTTTGTATTTTTTAATACATTCCTTTTTCTGTATTATTTAGATTTTAATAAAAATTACTGATGAGGTTTTTGACCAAAGCCGAAACGGTAGATGAAATCGACTTTATTATTTATGGACTCCAAAGCCAATTTTCCAACATTGAATTTTTTTATATAATCAATATAATTTTTATCAGCACCTAGTATTATATCTTTCAACATATAAAAGACATTTTTTGTGTATTTTTGTTTTTTATATTATTACATGCGTAATATATATGTATATGTATATGTATATATATGTATATGTATATATATGTGTGGTTATGTATGTATGTATGTATATATATTGTATTAAAAACTACACCACAAAAATTCCAATCTACAATTCCATGCACGAATGTCAATTAAAAATATATTTTTTTATATTTAGACACTTAATTCCAACCTTCCAAAAAATGCTTTCTGGTATCCAGTTTGTTAGGTTATGTGAATGAAATATTTACCACAAAGTAATATCAAAATTTATTTACCTACATGTAAAAACATAATGATAATTACTTGTTAAATTTTTACAAAAAATTTTTTATACAAGATATCCTATGTTAGCAAAACCTTTTTCTGTATTTTTAGATTTAAATAAATCACTGATGAGGGCTCCGATCAGAGCCGAAACGTCTGATTATGTAAAACTCTGAGTTTTTATCAACCTTGGACCCTAAAGCCAATTACCAACATCAACATATATCTTCAATTATTAATTAAGGGTCAATGTAAGTCCAGAATATGAATATTAAAATTATTTTTATTATTATTTATTATTAATAATAAACAGAACTTATATCAACCCTTAGTATTGAAATTTGAATATTTTTGGTGTACTTTTCTGGACCCTAAAGCCAACTAAATACACCAAAAATATTCAAATTATTTATTATTATTTATATTATTCGTGTATGTGATTTTGGGGGTTTTATTTGGACTATCTTAAAAATTCAAAAATATTATCACTCTATATAATTGTGGCTGTCGTAGGAACTAAAATAATGTTTAAATATTAAAAACCAACTGTATAGCGGACGATCAAATTTTAGATATCGATTCTTACGATTTTTTTTCGGTCATAAACGGTTTCAATAATATGATAATAAGCCATCACAGTGGATAAATAACATTGTTATAACCACCACTCTATAATTTCTTGAAAAGGCATTGGCACTTAAACCAGCTAGAAAAGAAGAAGGGTTTTTAAAATTGTAAGGTCATCCATATAAAAGTAAACAATGCAATACAATACAATAAAAAATTACGCTTTTTCTCTTATAGAAACTTAAAACCCAATTTTCTTAAAACCATATTTTTAAAAGTGGCCGAACTCATAACTCATTCAATTTGCATCCAATCGATTTGAAATTCTAACTGTATATTCCTAAATAGTTTCTCCATCATTTTGACTAGGGTTTTTGCGATATTTTAAAAATTCTTTTTTTCATACGTGATTTACCACAAAATTTTTACTCGAAATCGAGACGGAATTTTCGAATGACCGTCATGTTTTTAAAAATCAATATTTCCGAAAAATCTTATTTACTTTGATCTATTTTTTTGTTCCAAGTTCACTGGGGATGGAAAAACGAGTTCGCCCGCAAAATACCTTTTTAAAAAAGTCGTGCATAAATAACTCTGGCAAGCTGCCATTTTGTATTTTTGTTCATCCTTCAATACATGTATGATATAGTACTCAAATAAGATTTGTCATTCATTTCATTATATTTCCAAAACAAATTCCCTAATTATGCGTGATTTTCGAGCCGCCTAAATTAATACTATTCCTACTATTTTAAAATAATAATCATACTAAAAAAAACATTTTTTATAATTTATAGTATTTTTAGATTTGTATAAATTTCGACATAAAGTACTGATAAATAATTATAGCCAATATAGATAACGATTTAAAAAACAGGAATTATATTGACCCTCAATAATAATATTTCCAATGTTGGCTGACTGGCTTTAGAGTTCATAAATGGAAAAACAGTATTTTTAATTAAACTTCTCGGTTCTGATTGGAGTCCTCATCAGCGATCTTTATTTCTAAAATATGAAAAAATTAACTAGTAAATATTGCACATATGACTCCTATTTTTGAGTACAACTTTGGTATTGTGAAGATAATAAAAACATAAGGAAACTTACATAAAATTATACAAAAAAAATGGTTTTGAGAACACTTGAAAATTCTTAAGGATTAATATCGAATACTAGCACATAAGCTTTAAAATATATAATATAAAAAAGGAGTTTTATTCACTTTTTGTTGTTTTGTCATAGGGTCAGTTTGTTGTTCGACATAAATAAATATGTTGGATGCAATCGAAAGACCTGGGCTCGAATCCCAGCGCAGTCGAAAGTGTCTTTTTTTCCATAGAAAGATTTCAAATTCGTTAAAATATAAATATCCAACACTGATAATTTTTAATCGGAGAAAATAAAAAGAAACAGACCCTATGCCAAAACAACAAAAAATAAATAAAAATTCAGTGAATTTTGGGTCAATATAATAGCAGATATGTTCTTAAACATGTCGCTTTATAATAAAATAGGAGGTACACGGAGAAACATTTCATAACAAAATATGTTTTATTTACACTGCCAGTCGAAATTATTTGTTCACTTGTTGTTTCAGCTATTCCTAGTGTCTTAATTTTTATAATAACAAGTTGAAATTTTTTTCCCTATCTTAACATGAAAGTTAATAAAATTTTGCATCTAATGAGCATAAGTTAGAGGCAAAATATTAATTTTATAAAAACATATTTCAAAAAACGTGAAATTACAATCATTCTGAAAAATATTAACAACTCTTAAATTAATTAATATTTTTAAAAGTTTTTGGTCTCATTTAAATGGTAGGCTTTCATAGTATTTGTTTGAACGACTTTTTTTTATTTAAAGAAATGATTTGTTCAAATGAAATAAAAATTGTTTGATTCAAACAAAATATCTTTGAACGAAATAAATATTTGTTTGAATGAAATAAATTTTCCTTCAAAACAAAGAAATTAATGCATTGATATATGGTCAAAGATATAATTTGTTTGATTTAAGGCAGAAATTTATTTGATTCGAACAAATATTTGTTTCATTCAAAGATATTTTGTTTGAATCAAACAAAACATTTCTTTACATCAAAGAAAGTGTTTCAAACAAATAATTTTTTTGATTCAATTAAATCTTCTTTCTGAGTGTATGTAAATTTTCTCATGTTTTCATTTTTTCACAACATCAAAGTTTTACTCAAAAATAGAACTGTTCAATATTTACTAGTTACTTTTTTTCATATTTTATAAATAAAGATCACTAATGAGGACTCCAGAGTCAAATCGTTTGATTAAAACTACTTTTTTTCATTTATCTTCTTATTTTATTCGATTAAAAATATCAATGTTGAATATAAAAATGTGGATATTTTTTGGTGTACTTAGTTGGCTTTAGGGTCCAGAAAAAATGTAAACTCAAGGTTTCATATTTTCAAACGTTTCGACTCAGGTTGGAGTCCTCATCAGTGAGAATTTATTTCTGTTATTTTGTTAAGTATACGGACAAACGATGGTGAAAAAATTGATCCAAGTGACAAAATCACAAATTCCTTTTATTCTTTCTCTTCTTTCGTCGCAAACAAATCAAGCACATAATTTTTGTAAAGGAACTCTTGCCAAAAAACCGCAAAAAAGGGGGAAGACAAACGTTTCGGCCACATATGGGGGCTCTCTACAGTGCCATAAATTAAAAAATTAATTAAAAATTTTTGTAAAAGATTAAAATACAGGAAATAATTAAAATAAGGAAAATCATAGAATTCAAAAACTTATCTCATAGCTTGCAATTCAAAATGAATAAGTCCAGTATACCAACACGTATTGGAAAAATATGTAGAATTCACTGTATATAAACAACTGGATAAATGATATTTTCCACCTTTATACTGCAAGTATTGCATGTGCCATTTTTTAATTATAATATGACACGTTTGATTTTTTCTTAACATTGATAATTTTAATCGGATAAAATAGAAAGAAACTGACCCTATGCGAAAACAACAAAAAATTAATAAAAATTCTGTGAATTTTGGGTCAATATAATAGCACTCTCTAAATTTGAATCAGTCAAAATCTACTGATTAACAGTGAAATTTGACTGATTCAAATAGCTATAAAGAGGTTACTGTAAATCAGTCAAATTTCACTGATTATTTCAGTGAAAATTGACTGATTTAACAATGAAAAATATTTTTTCACTGATGAATCAATGAAAACTCAAATCACTGATTCTATCAGTGAAAATTTGACTGATTCAGATTTAGAGAGCAGACATGTTCTCAAACATGTCACATTATAATAGATACAAATATCTTGGGGATTATTGAAATGTATTTTAGCCTTGATCCTGGATCGTTATATCAAGGACTTTCTTTAAGGCGTTACTGTGACCTGTAGACGTGCGCAAAGACTCTTTCTAGCAAACTCTTGACGGCGTCGCGTACATTGAACTTAGAGTCATGAATAAGTAGGAAAAGTATTGGGTTGGTAGAGGTGACAAAGTTATCATGTGTGTATGACTGTATAGTTAGCAAAGTCCGTCTGTCCATCGCTGGTGAAGAGAAAAGTATGCCGTGACCTCGAAGATGGTTCCGTTATCCAGGCTTGTTCTTGAACTCTTCCTCTTCAGTCTTGACTGGGAAGTGAAGCCAAGATGATACCGCTCCTCGTATACCTTGGCCTTCTGATTGGTGCTCGTGAAATAGCACCGGTGGACAATGGGGCCCTAGCTAGTCTTGCAGCTGTTTTTGGCCTGAGTATTCTGCCCATCGGATTCGCCGCTGGCCCCAGGTAGAATCATCCAGAGATCAGTATTCTGATCAGTCTTCTTTGGCTTTTTCTATCGTCCAAACACCAAACACTCCCGTCCCAAAGTTCAAATCGAGTAGATATAATGGGATAATTGGAAAATTAGATAGTACAATTCAGATGCGTTCGACGATACCAAAAGTGCAACGGACCTTTTTCAAATTTCAAAAGAGAATATGCGATTATGGATCTTGATAGATTACTTTTCTACCAAATCTGCAATACCAAAAAATCAACAATGTTTTAAATAGTGTCTATAAAACTTGTTTTATTTTTTCTTGTTTTTAAAAATATTTTCATTTATCAATAAGCTTTTGAAGTATATTTTGAAAATTGTCCTTGATAGGAGCCATCTACATTTTTTTTCACATCTTGGGGAAGGGATTCGCCGAGTGCATACACAAAAACACACAAACTTTCAATCTGCGTACGTACATATCACTAATTAGATAATATTCTGTAACTTATTTTTTTAAGCGGAAAAAATAGATATTCTTTTTTTATCCTTAAACTAATTTAATTTGCTATTCGAATATGATATTTAAATTTTTTTATAAAATATAGTATCTGTTTGTGATTTTTAATATGATGATTAAAGTAGTGTTAATTATAAATGTAAGAAATGAATACTCGTTATTGTAGATACGTGCCAAAATGGAAGAAGCAGGCGTGTGAAATACCAGCGACGCAGCATCCGAATTCACATTATGTCTGCGACGAAGCCGGAGAAGTTAAATGCATACCGGGTAAGTCGACTCGAGCTCGACCTCTCGCTTGAGGAAAATGGATTGTGAGTCTCTCGACAGTTTAATTCGATCAATTTGTCGATATCAGGATGGACCGGGGACCTCTGCGATGTCCCGATCTGTCGAAAAGGATGTGACCCTCTTCAAGGATACTGTCGCCGGCCTGGGGAATGCCGCTGTAAATTGGGATTTTATGGTGAAACCTGTGACAAATGCGTCGCTCTGCCAGGCTGTCAACACGGAAGGTAGGAACTCCTTTGTCTTATCATTAAATTACAAATTATTATGAATCCAGATGTCCTTCTCGGGGGGATTTTGAAATTTTGCACATTGCTTCTTCACATAATTCACCAGGTATCCCTAGGAGCTTTTTTGTTTATTTTAATAATTATTAAATTTACAATAACAAATTAGCCGATTTTTTTAGCGAAAATCAGCTTTTTGGCTTCCAAGTGCTACGAAAAATTGAAAAATCGAAAAAAAAATCCTCCCAGGATTACATCGAGATTCTGTTGCGAATTATGATGTACACCGCAAAACAACTTTTTTTCAAGGCGCCTCCGGAGATTTACTGTCACTCGCTCAATTTTCAACACTTTGCAATGAAAATTTAGGCAAATATTGTTCAAATGTTGCATTATTATATGGAAATTGACTGAATGAACTAACACTATCTGTATCGCCAAAAAAAATTCTTAAAAACATGCCTTTTTTCACCGAATTACCCCCTCCCCCCCCTTTTAAGGTATTTGTGCCAAAAAACAGGTCTTTGGAATCAAAGTTTTCCTATAATTTTAAGACTTGAATTTATATTATCAATCGCGAAAAAACTTTTTGTTTGAAAAAAATTTTAAACTTACGAAAAATAATATTTGTTGTAAAAGAATTTTTTTTACTATTACAGCCACTGAAAACTTCACTTTTAAAATTGGAAACAGTAGAGTTGTAGGGAATATTTTCCTCGAAAAAATAAGCTATGATTTTTGAAAATTTAATCTCCTTTAAAAATATTCATAAAGTAGGACTTGTATCGATCCTCAAATAATAATTTCATACCATTAAAAAAACATTTTCCGAAACGAAATCTTTTATAAACAAATTGTTGAATTTGATAATAATTAATTCAATTTCAAAAATAGGAAACGGTCATGTTGTAAAGAATCTTTTTTCTAAAAAAATGAACCGTGATTTATTAGAATCACACATTTTTAAAAATTTGGCTCGAAGCGATAAGAAAATAAAATTCTTTTTTTGTGTTTTAAACTTTTTTCATGAAAAATAATCTTTTCTCTTTCAAATTAGCCCTTCAATAATAATATTGCTATTCTTGAAAGCAAAATTATTATTTTGATAGTGAGTATAAAGGCTTCACTACAAGACTTTACTTTAAACTTCGTTTTCCGCAAGTTGTGATTTTCCGTGTTTGTTGAAACATATGTTTGAATAAAATCTAAAGTATTAGACACAGGCCTTTGAAATTTTTACCACTTATTCTTTGTTACGTTATCAATGTTTCTGGGTGTGGAAAACATCCTAGCTAAAAAAAATAACTACAAAATTTTTTTTACATTTTGAGATATTTCTATTTATTTTTTTATTTTATTTGTAACTTTTTTCTCAGACATATTACCTTATTTTCCATACCCAAAAATTTGCTATGTATTTTAAGGAAAAAAATAAAAAAAGAATCATGACAATTGGTTAAAAAACAAAAAAGTCATTCAAAATCAAAAAATGCCCAAAAGCTCAAATTTTTTAGTTTCGAAATACATAATGGTGCTGGAATTTTTAAAAACTCCAAAAAACTTTCTAAATAAAGGTACTAAACATAAAAAAAATTATATGGAAGTTCTAAACTCAAAAAATAAAAATATTAAAGCTGACAGATCCCCTTAAAAAGTAACGTTTGAAAAATAACAATTTATCTCTCGAATATTTCTATCAGTTATAATAAATATCGTTGACCAAATTTTTATTTAAATAAACGTATCCGTATTTCCGGATCATTCTCGCGGAATACAAAATTCGTACTGGCGAATTTTGGAGCACTAAAAATTTCTCTTTATGACGTGTAGAAGTTTCTACTATTTGTCGCTCATAACGGTATGTCGCCATTGATATACATATCCTGTATTAATGTAGGAAACCATGCTCATCAAGTTTGTTCCTTTCACCGAGAATTAGCGTGCAGATCTTAAAGTTCGAAAAAATAAGATTCACAGTTTATGTTCAGTAAAGGAAATTCCCTATGTACAAGGTAAAGAAAATCAAGAATATAGATCCAGAAAAAAATTCCAACTGATTGAACAAAATTGTTTTGCTGGCATTTGGTTGATTTCAAAAAATATTTTAGTTGGATGAACTACATTTTTTATTCATCTGACCAAATTCGTTTGTACGAGTGAACTAAACATTTTTCTTGGATTTAGGAAATAAATCTATTTCCGTTGGATCAAAAAAATTATTTAACAGCATTAATCACATGTTTGGTGGGATCATGAAAAATAATTGGTAGAATCACCAAAACATTTTTAAAGAAAAATGATTGTATTTCGTATTATAAAAAAATTTTATGGATAAACCAACGAGAATTTTGTTGATTCAACCAAATTGTTTTTATAGAGTTACATTAATGCACACAAAAAAAGTCCCGTTAAAACTACCGGATTTCCGGTTAGGCCATATTTAACATTATTTCCTGGTTATTTCAAACAGATTTTCTAGTAATTTCTAAAAAATCTGGTAAAAATAACCTGAATTTCTAGTTATTTTAACCAGAAAATAATGTTAAATATGGTTAACCAGAATTCCGGTTGTTTTAATTGGACTTTTTTTGAGTGTAAAAAAATCGTGTTCAAATTTATAGGATTATGTATTTAAAAGAGAGCTGTATTAAATCCTTTTTTCAAAGATCAACTTTTATATGTCCCAATTTGGTATATATGATGTGGCAGGATTGGAAAAACATTCAAAAAAATATTGGTACTGAATTATTAATTTAGCGAGTTTGATGAGTTATTGTGTCCAAATTTGTACTTCCAGGTGTAACGTGAGCTTCGAATGTGCTTGTGATCCTGGATGGAAGGGCTTGTTTTGTTCAGAACCAATTTGTGCTTCTGATTGTAATCCTAGTCAAGGGTATTGTGACAAACCTGGGGAGTGCAAGTAAGTTAAATTATTTAATTAACTATTGATATTTAATGTGTTTAAAAGGTTTTTTTGACTATATTTGAAAATGTTTTAAATAAAGTACTTTATTTTTCATATTACGTTATACCTCTAATAATTAATCAATCTGTAAGTAATAATTTCGTGCTTTAAAACATTCAATCTTAATCTTTAAAAACGATAGTATTTTCTTTTTACAGGATATATTTTCTATCAGAAATAGCACCCAAAATATAAGATAAAATTTTTTGACTAAAATTCGAAACATCAAATTTTCTCTAAAATCAATTTTTTTAAACTTGGAAGATTTAAAAATCCATACCAGAGATTGTTAAAAAGTGTCTAACTATTAGAATTAATTTTTGAAATAGAATGGACATTTTAATCCTACAAACAAAAATTGTTCCAAATTTTTTATCGTATCATATAATATTTAATGTTTCTCTCTGGGCTTTTCTGTTATAGGTGAAAATTTACAGAAATATAAATTTAAAAGACTGAATTAGAATTAATAATTGAAATATTACAAATTTTTAAATAAAATAGTAATATTTTTAATTTTGAACTTTAATTTAAAATTTAATTTGATTATGTCTAGACTAGTAAGTAATAGATTTTTGAAATTTAAATATTTCAAGTTCCGGAGGGTCCCTATTCGTATTTATTCTTCACAAAATCTCACTGGGAATTATTTACATGCATTATTCAACATTTTTTTCTTTTATATGAATGCAATAGATGCAGACTCGGCTGGCAGGGACCGAAATGTAAACAGTGTGCTGTATTACCAGGGTGCGTTCATGGAACCTGTCAAGGACCTCTCGAATGTCGCTGTGATCCAGGATGGACAGGACTCTTGTGTCAAACTCGTAAGAGCCCTTTACCTTCACTTCTATCATGTCTTTCCAACATCTACAAACATATTCACTCAAATAAAACGCTCCCCAACTCACGATATTAATTATAAAAAATAATTTTTTATTCAAAATTATACAATAATAAATATTATCGAAGTTTTTCACCTGCTTTTAATCTTTAGAATTATAAATCGAATTATTTCAAATACTTATAAAAAGTTTTTTTAGAATTCAAATTTAATTCTATTAAATCTTTTTTCTTTTCAAATTTTCTCCATAAGCAATTTTATTCACAGAGATTCTCTTTGTTCTAACGTAAAATGAATAAACTTGCGAGAGTGACTGTTGCAATTTTTTATACAGTTTTTAAAATGATTTTATACGATGTTGTTGTTCATAATTGGCTTTAGGGTCCAGAAATGATAACTCAGGAAGTTATATACTTTCAAATGTTGCGACTCTAATCGGAATCCTCATCAGTGATCTTTATTTCTAAAGTATCAAAACTTTGTATAAATATTGCACATATGAACCCTATTTTGGAATAAACTTTAGTAATGTGAAAAATGTAAAAAAAATTTTTTAATTTTAAAATATCACAAAATTAAGACAGAATTTCAGAAAATTCTGTTACTTTTTAGTAAATTTATGATAAGACATTTTTTTTTATTATATAAAATTCAGTTACAAAGTATTGAATATTCTGTATATGTCCTTCTGGAAATACTGAAACTTGTAATAGGAATAATTTTACGTTTCTATAACCGAAGTTTAATGCAGTTACATGCAGCTCGAAATTCCGCCACATACAACCGAAACTCCGTTACACACGCAGAGAAAAGATCAGTAAATTTTACAGGAAGTTCGGTACTTATTTGGACAACATGACTTTTCAGTAAATTTTACCAGAAGTTGAGTTCAATTAACAGATTTTCTGTATGTTTCACTCAGCGTCCAGTAAAATCTACTAAATAAGAAAAAATCCGAGTTAAGTTGATTGTATTGTACGCTAAGTGAATTGTACAGAAAATCTGTTGATTGAACTCAACTTCTTGTAAAATTTACTAAAACGTCATGTTCACAAAATACGTCCCCAACTTCCTGTAAATTTTACTGATCTTTTTTCTGCGTGCAGTTACGTAATTTTGTAATAAATTTATAACAGTTCTGTTACATTTTGGTAGTTTTAAGATACATTTTATGAAAATTCAGTTAATTAGTCAAGTTAGGTATTAAAACTGGGTTTACCAGCAATGATGCTATAAATATTTTAATTGAACTTTTCCTTTTACAGCCGTTTGTGCTCAAGGCTGCAGTCGAGAACACGGCGGTTGTCGGAGGCCAGGAACTTGTAGATGTCGAGTTGGTTGGACAGGTCCGAATTGCACAGAGTGCGTTCCTTACCCTGGCTGTGTTCACGGTACCTGTAAAAGACCGTGGGAATGCAGATGTCAGCCAGGTTGGACAGGAGACCTTTGCGAAGAAAAACTCACCTACTGCGACGAACATTCTGACCTGTGCAAAAACAATGCCACCTGCATCAGCATGACGAAAGAAGATGGCAATTACAGGTGATTAATTAAAACATTTTAATTTAATCTGACCATTATTTCCATTATATACTCCCTAAATTTGAATCAGTCGAAATTTACTGATTATCAGTGAAACATGACTGATTAAAATATCTAAAACGAGGTTACTGTAAATCAGTCAATTTTCACTGAAATAATCAGTGAAATTTGACTGATTTACAGTGATAAATATTTTTTTCACTGATGAATCAGTGAAATTAACTGATTTAACAATGAAAAATATTTTTTCACTGATGAATCAGTGAAAAGGTAAATCACTGATTCAATCAGTGAAAATTTGACTGATTCAGATTTAGAGAATACGAACCCTATATTTGTCTCTTTTATAAAAAATAATCTTCCTTTCACTAATTGTAAATGTTACGTATGATTGATTTTATTATTAACTGTGTTTTCTTACAGATGCATTTGCCCGATTAATTTTACTGGTCGCCAGTGTCAACTAGAAATGGCAATGCCAGACATGGAATTAAAGCCTCCAAAGCCAGACGTGCCTATATCTAGCGTTCCAATTTCCGCAATTAAACCAGAAATCCAAGAAGAAGTTCAAGAATCAGCGGAGAAACCACAAGCGGAAACATGGCCAGAAAAAGAAAAAGACGAGATGATAGATAATAATAAGGAGCCCACTGCTGAACTTTTAGGGCCAATTGTTATCACGGACCCTCCGGAAATTGATCCTGCAGCAACGGCCGGAAAGTGGCCCACAGAACCACCAACCGAACCACCGTCTACAGAAAGAGATGCTGAAAATGAAACTTGAGACTAGCTCTTCATTTAAAACCGCTTTTTATTATATTATATATATTCTTTTATTGTGATTTATTTGCTTATTTATTTATTTATATTTTTTTTACAAAGAACAACTTGACTACTTTTTATGTACCAATTGTGCAAGTACTACTCAATCTATTAGGTTGGTCAGAAAGGATTTTCGGTATGCTAGAAAAATCCTGAAGAACTATTCAATCAACCAAGATTTTACATAAATATCTGAATATGAAAATATTATACAAGTAATATTTCTACTTTGGGTTTTAACTTTTACGGTAGAATTGAGTGTACTTCGTCAATTTTCAATAACCAAATTTCATGAACTCGATTCATATTCACCAGTTGTCATTTTTGTTAGTTTGATAATAGTTTTCTAATTATTTATTTTGCATGACAAAGAATATCTTGTATAAAGTTCTGTACATGAAAATTTATCATGAACCGAATAATGTTTGCTACATAGTTAAGGTAGTTTTCATCCACAAAAATTAGACCTCAGGCTAAAATGGATAATATGGCTTTCAAGAATAGCAATATTATTATTGAAGGGCTATTTTGAAAGAGAAAAGATTATTTTAGACGATAAAAATTTGAAACACAGAAAAATAATTTTATTAATAAATTTTATTTTTGACCCAAATTTTTTCTTATCGCTTCTTACCAAATTTTAAAAAATTATGCGATTCTGATAAATCATGAATCATTTTTTCAAGAAAAAGATTCCCTAAAACTTAACCATTTCCAATTTTCGAAAATGAATAAATTATTATCAAATTCAGAATTTGTTTTTAAAAATTTCGTTTTGAAAAATGTTTTTTAATGGTTTCAGCCATTAAAGAATTTATTTTCAAAAATTGGGAACGGTAAAGTTTTGAAGATTGATTTTCCTAGAAAAATGATCCGTGATTTCTTAGAATCGCATAATTTTTTAAAATTTTATATGAAGCAAAATTATCTATTTTTGCCTGATGTCTAATTTTCGTGGATGAAAACTACCTTAAGGTAGTTTTATCTCAGGCAAAAATAGATAATTTTCTTTCAAGATTAGCAATATTATTATTGAAGGGCTATTATGAAAGAGAAAAGAATATTTCACATGAAAAAAATTTGAAACACAGAAAAATAATTTTATTAATAAATTTTATTTTTGACCCAACTTTTTTTCTTATCGCTTCTTACCAAATTTTAAAAAATTATGCGATTCTAATAAATTATGAATCATTTTTTCAGAGAAAAGATTTCCCACAACTTCACCGTTTCTGATTTTTAAAAATAAATTATTGTTGAATTTGATAATAATTTATTCATTTTCGAAAATTGAAAATGGTTAACCTGTAGGGAATCTTTTTCTTGAAAAAGTAATTTGTAATTTATTAAAATCGCATAATTTTTTAAAATTTGGTAAGAAGCAATAAGAAAAAACGTTGGGGCAAAAATAAAATTTATTAATAAAATTATTTTTCTGTATTTCAAATTTGTTTCATGGAAATTAATCTTTTCTCTTCCAAAATAGCCCTTTAATAATAATATTGCTAGTCTTGAAAGCAAAATTATCTATTTTTGCCTGAGGTCTAATTTTCGTGGATCAACTACCTTACAGGATTATGAATGATGAAATGACGAGCGCTTTAACTCCTAAAGTTACAGAGAGGATCTTAAGTACTCTTATTTTAAGCTCTGAAGCTCGCAAGCTTATATGAATGGTGATACCAGATCGAAGGTTTATAAGAAACCATGAAAGGATTTTTGAGAAATGACACCACTAGAGATAATGATTATACTACTACTTATATTTATTACATTGACTTAAGAATATCAGTTACTGATGTCCAAGTTGAATATGTAAATAAAATGAATCAAAATATAAATGAATTGGTTCTTTTCAAACTGATTGTCGATCATCAGAAACAATTTTCAAACTTGTAATAAAATTTTGGATATAATACCTATGTAAATTGCAAACCAAATTTCTTGAATATACTGATCACAAATTGCAAAAGACATTAACGCATAAATTATTTATGCATTCTTAACTCATAAAAAAAAGAGGTGTAAAATGAAATACACTTATTAAAATTGTTGTCAAATTCATATAACATTAATGCGAATTATTTAAATGATATTCTATGATTACAAATGCTCTTGAATAGTGATTTTGAATAATAATACTTTTTGATGCAAGTAATGAAATCCTGAGAAAAGATTCTAAAAATGTTCTAAATATTCTTCTGTCCTTAAAAAATTGAATATTTTAAGATACTTGATCAAATGTTTCTTATCGGAGCCCTCATCTGTATTGGGAAAATTTTTAGTATGATACTACGCATTTATTTTGAAGTTTCTAATTAATTGTAAAAAAATTATCAATTTTTCAATTTCTTTTAAAGTATTTTAGTCGGAAGCAATTCAAGCAATGCAATGATGCATTAAAAAAAGATGTAAACAATAAAATTCTCCATAAAAGAAGTACTAAGTTTGCAAAATTGTTTTATGTATTTTTAGATCAACTATCAACATCAACATATATCTTCAATTATTAATCAAGGGCCAATGCAAGTCCAGAATATGAATTTTAAGATACTATACTGACTTTAAAAATAAGACGAAGTTTTATTAAAAAATCTAATCTATAAATTAATTAAAACAGGAAAAATTCAGTCACTTGATGTCATACTTTGCCAAAGTTATACTTTTTGACATTGATTCACAAATTAACTGGAGTCAGGGTTGAGTTTCTGGTAGATAAAAAATATAATTAATCAAAAAATTTGTAAAATTGGTAAGACATGGAGAAGGTACATGCAGTTACTAATCTTTGTAATACACCGGATTGACGATCCATGTCTGACCACAACACTACACGCACTTTCCACACAACGACACGGTCAGATGTGTATAAACGCCCCAAACAAAATGGTGTCTTGTCAAATCGAGTGTAAACAAGTGGTTTGTATCAAAGCCGGTATATTATGAAGATCAGTAACATGCAATATACTCCAGAAAATTGCAAGAGACACGACATCCTGACTCGGGGTGAAAGAATTTCGCCCAAAGGCTTCAAAATGCACACATAGGACGTGGGGAACATGTATAAAGTGTTCTACATAGAAGTCTTGAAGTACAGTTGTACCATAAAGTCGTAAACTCGACCGGATACAGCTCAATGCGCACATATTCTACATCGATACCCACGTTCTAATATATCGTATCCCACATTTGGAAAATTTTTCAGGAAACGATAAAAACGTCTTGGTAGCACAAATAAATAAATGTAAACAAATTTTTGTTTTATACGTTCATAAAAATGCATAAATAATAATAATTAAAGCAAACAAAATTATTTAAATAAATTTTATGTTATTTATGTGGGTTACGCAAGAAGAAAAAATTAAAATGTATTTTAGAAAGAAAATTGATTTAATCGTTTTATAATTAAATATTGTTTCATCCCATACGTAACATTTTTCTCTCTTATTTTGTATTGTTTAATTCATAATTATTATAATATAACATTATTGATACATTTTATTTTTACTATCTTTAAGATTGCTTAAAACATTTTTTTTTTCATTTTAAGTACTCTTAATTTTTTTTTTTTACTTCAGGTACATTTTCGTGCTGAGATTGTTGAAAATTTCTTGTCCTCTTTCGTCTGGTATTATCACAATTTTTTTAATAATTAATATCATTATCTTCAGGTTTTTAACTATATTTTTACTCTCGGCTTCCAAATTTTTTATTGATGGAGATTGGTTAGAAGCAGAGTCAGTATCATCAATATATTTTATATTATCATAGAAGCAGTGTGCATCTCTCAGCAACACTTTTTTTAATGCCTGTAATTGTTGCCATTTACTTTTAGTTCTTTTTAATCGATCTACAAACAGAGGTTTCAGCGGATGCTCTAGATTTAATTGGAGTTGTAAAAATATTATTTGTAATTACCTTCTTACTCATTTTATTAAATAATTTCTCAAAATAAACTTAAGACTAATCACAAAATAAAAATTGACTGTCACATCGCTGACGCTGACTTAACCAATGGATGTGGGATACGACATATTACAATAATTCGTGAAAATCGGCATGTGGGATACGACATATTAGAATATTTATTTAAAAATATTAAATAAACAATTTGACTCACAAGATTTTAATACAAGCTGTAGAACATTATTATTAATCCATTTTTCAAAAAAAGTCAATTTCTCAAATTTTGTGGGATACGACATATTAGAACGTGGGTATCAACATACACATTAATGCAACCCGCGTAACTCACTTTATGCATCAGGTCTCGATTATGTTACTTTGGTAATCTAGTGTGATTTAATTATTATGTTTATTAATCTCTAAACCTGAATCAGTGAAATAGTCACTGATTATATCAGTGAAAATATATCAACTGATAAATCAGTGCCCTGCTTTGATTTCACTGAGGAATCAGTGAACGCGCCACGTGAACATAACTTTTGAATTCGCGAATTCAAATTTTTCAACTATACGTTACATAATATAATTATACACAATAATAATTACAATATAAAGTAATAATTACGTAATTTCTTTCTATAGTGTTGTTTAACCTAAAATAAACGAGTTCATTGATCGCTAAAGTATATTTCTGGTTTTATTATTCCCAACTGAAGATTTCACTGATTCAATAAGTGCGTTCAATCTATTTCACTGATTCGTCAGTCGAATTTCACTGATTCTAAGTAAAAGACTTATAGCTGCTGCCAGCAGTGAATAGTCACTGCGAATCAGTGGCCGTTCACTGATCCAGGTTTAGAGAGTACACTAATACTAAACTACATATGTACCACGATATTAATTGTTCGTTTGTCATAGAAAATTTTGAAACGCTAATGGCATCTTTCTGTGAGGAGAGAGGAAATGTCGCATTTTTCTATTGACCAATTACAAGAGCGCTGATAATTGAAAATTCCTGGGCTCATTTCCTCGCACAGTCAAAAGCGTTCTTTTTCTCAGAGATTTTTGTATTTTCTATAGAGAATCAAAATTGTTCAGTGAATGGTTTTTGACACGATCAATTATTATTAGCCATTTTCAAATTCACTGAGTTGTTCGAAAATTATACAGAATAATCTTGTTATCGTAGATTAATTCGCCAGTGCGGCCGAAACCAGCTTTTAAAATGAAAAATGCAAATACCGACGTTCCCGATTCGCATAAATATATATTTAGAACACACGTGCTTACATTAAAACTAACTCACATGTTTTGAGTGTAAACTTATCTGAGTAGTTTTATCACTAGATGTAATTTTATCTTCAACCTTATCGATCTGAAACAAATCTTAATCGACGGTTTCCAATCATTATACCTTAAAAAGAAAAGTGTGACATGATCGATCATGGCATTAAGAATAGAATATTTTTATTGTGTTATTTAAATCAATTGCTCATTTGATATGATTCATAGATTTTAAAGCGACATGCTATTGCGACATTATATTTTGTTATAATTTTCAAATGATTAAAAATTGATTTTATATCAAAATTATACCAGAAACATATAGCCAAACTTCTTTCAGTAAACTGAGTATCATTTTAAAAAGTAGCTTTCTTTATTATAAAAACGGGATGTCAATTAGTTTACCACTATTAATACTTTACAAATAAATTCTCTGCATTTGCAAATTGAGTTGTCCATAAAGATTGAGCTGTCATTGAATTGCACGAACCTCTGATATTTCTTTTCTCCGAAAACAAGATCTATATGCATATAAAGTTAAAAATAAAAATAAAAGTTATAAAAATAAACTTTGGAATTCTTAACATTACTTTCATAAAAATCGATTTAAAAAGCACATTAAACATTCCTAATTTATTAAATACTTCGTAAAATGTATGCAAAGCAGATGGATATAATCTAAAATTGCCTAATAGTCCTGAAGTAGTTATCTGGCTCTATTTGTGTTTCGAAATAAAATATTTGTTTATTGATACTTTATTTATAAGCATTATGAGTTAGTTTTGTTTAGGATTTTTAAAGCTGATAGAGTTCTGAAAATCTTTATCCCAATATGTAAAAATGCCCTTAAGGTAGTTGGTTCATGAAAATTAGACCAAAGGCAAAAATAGATAATTTTGCTTTCAAGAATATCAATATTATTATTGAAAAGCGATTTTGAAAGAGAAAAGATGAAAAAAATTTGAAGCATAAAAAAATAATTTTATTAATAAATTTTATTTTTGTCTTAACTATTTTTCTTATCGCTTCTTACCAAATTTTAAAAAATTTTGCGATTTTAATAAATTACGAGTTTATAAAAATTGCGGTTTGGAAAATATTTTGTTAATGGTTTCAGCCATTAAAGAATTTATTTTCAAAAATTGGAAACGGTGAAGTTATGGAGAATCTTTTCTCTGAAAAAATGAATCGTGATTTATTAGAATCGCATAATTTTTTGAAATTTGGTAAGAAGCGATAAAAAAAAAGTTGGGTGAAAAATAAAATGTTTTAATATAATTATTTTTTTGTGTTTCAAATTTTTTTCATGGAAAATAATCTTTTCTCTTTCAAAATAGCCCTTCAATAATAATATTGCTATTCTTGAAAGCAAAATTATCTATTTTTGCCTGAGGTCTAATTTTCGTGGATGAACTACTTTAATCTAACTTTAAAAAAAAAATTACAACTCAAGAAATAATTCTTGTGTCATTTATACCTCAATTATAGTATATATTTCCTTTTTTCATTCCTACGAATTTCCAAACTTGTCAAATTTGACATTCGTCAACACCAAATTCACCAATTTTCTCCACTTTTACGTTCCTATTTTCCAAACATGAAAATTCGGAAACTAAAAAATTCGCAAATTTTTAAAGACTTTCCATGAAGATATTTTCATAAAAAATATCTGACAAAAATGTAAAAATAAATTTTATTTTTGTCCCAAATTTTTTCTTATCGCTTCTTGCCAAATTTTAAAAAATTATGCGATTCTGATAAATCATAAATCATTTTTTCAAGAAAAAGATTCCCTACAACTTAACCATTTCCAATTTTCGAAAATAATTAAATTATTATCAAATTCAGCAATTTGTTTATAAAAATTTCGTTTTGGAAGATGTTTTTTTAATGGTTTCAGCCATTAATGAATTTATTTTCAAAAATTGGGAACGGCAAAGTTTTGAAGATTGGTTTTCCTGAAAAAATGATCCGTAATTTATTAGATTCGCATAATTTTGTAAAATTTTATATGAAGCAAATTATCTATTTTTTCCTGAGGTCTAATTTTCGTGGATGAAAACTACCTTAAGGTAGTTTAATCTCAGGCAAAAATAGATAATTATGCGATTCTAATAAATCATGAATCATTTTTTCGAAGAAAAGATTTGCCACAACTCCACCGTTTCTGATTTTTAAAAATAAATTCTTTAATGGCAGAAACTATTAAAAAAACATCTTCCGAAAAGAAATTTTTATAAACAAATTGCTGAATTTGATAATAATTTATTCATTTCCGATAATTGGAAATGGTTAAGTTGTAGGGAATCTTTTTCTTCAAAAAATGATTCATGATTTATTAGAATAGCATAATTTTTTAAAATTTGGTAAGAAGCGATAAGAAAAAATTTGGGTCAACTATAAAATTTATTAATAAAATTATTTTTCTCTATTTCAAATTTTTTTCATGGAAATTAATCTTTTTTCTTCCAAAATAGCCCTTCAATAATAATATTGCTATTCTTGAAAGAAAATTATCTATTTTTGCCTGAGATTAAACTACCTTAAGGTAGTTTTCATCCACGAAAATTAGACCTCAGGCAAAAATAGATAATTCTGCTTCATATAAAATTTTACAAAATTATGCGATTCTAATAAACAACGGATCATTTTTTCAGGAAAATCAATCTTCAAAACTTTACCGTTCCCCATTTTTGAAAATAAATTCTTTAATGGTTGAAACCATTGAAAAAACATTTTTCAAAACGAAACTTTTAAAAACAAATTGCTGAATTTGATAATAATTTATTCATTTTCGAAAATTAGAAATGGTTAAGTTGTAGGGAATCTTTTTCTTCAAAAAATGATTCATGATTTATTAGAATAGCATAATTTTTTAAAATTTGGTAAGAAGCGATAAGGAAAAATTTGGGTCAACTATAAAATTTATTAATAAAATTATTTTTCTGTGTTTCAAATTTTTCTCATCTAAAATAATCTTTTCTCTTTCAAAATAGCCCTCCAATAATAATATTGCTATTCTTGAAAGCAAAATTATCTATTTTTGCCTGAGGTCTAATTTTCGTGGATCAACTACCTTAAGACACATATAAATTTGATCAGACAAGAGGCTCAATGAATAAAAATATAACAAAAAAGTATTTTATAAGTTTCCTCACGTAATTCTTTCGCTCAAATTAAAAAATAATTATTTTTCTCTGAACTCTTGAAATCAATTATTACTTCAAAATAATATTTGTATTGAATCTACTTTCTAGACCCAACTCTGATAATTATTTTTCATTACTTTACACATATTTTAAATATATATTATTTTCTTCGACAAAAAAATGATTTGAAACAAGAAACAATGATTCAAATTCTGAAACCATAAAATATTTTAGAATAAAAATGTGAATAAAATAAATCAAGTGAAATATACTAGTTTCACTAAATCCAGTTTCGCGATCATGGGCCAAGGCAGACATGCTAAAAAAAATTTATGAAAAAAAGAATACTGACCAGTCAACATTTTTTAGACTAGGACCCAGTCCTCATTAATTCAGTAGATTATCCAGATCAGTCGAATCCAGTTCACTAATCGTGACGTTTCTTTAATGGCCTTAAGATATTTACTTGATGAGGCCAACTAATTTGTTGAGTAGTTTCGTCCATAGTGCGTAAACTATTCTTGAATTAATTACTGATTTTTAACATAGAATTCTAATAAAATCAATATCTTTTTATTGACCCAGTTGTGTAGTAACAACTTAAAAATACAAATTTTATCGTTCAAACATAAAATTATATTAACATATTTTTCAATAAGAAACTTACTGAAACTTCTGATGAAAGTAAGATACACTCATTTTAAGTGCTACTGCTTTTCAAATATATAAATCAAAATACGAAGGATTAAAGTGGAAAGTGCATCGAATAAATTGGTAAGGTGGATTGGTAGGTTGTTTCTAGAACGACTCGACCCAGATTTACATATACACATATTCCAGAAAATTATTACATCAGCAGCAAGTAAAGAATGTATCGACAAAGAGTATCTCCTCATTTTAATAATTTAAGATAGATGACTTCGAACCATTAAAAAGTAATTCAAAAAATGTAGGTAGACTGATACAAAAATTTGCTAATGTTTTTTTCTCAGTGATTTCACTATTCCGCATTTCCTAATTGAACATATTTCGATATACTATAATTTATTGACATTTTAGTTTCCTATAAAAGTTGGGTACATTTATCAACTTCTGAATATTTAATTTTCTCAAGTAAACCAAATTTTTATTTTTTCAATCACAAATTTGTCTAAGTTCTGAGTTTATTAACTTTTAAGCATAAATCAATTAAAATCAGTGTAAATTGTATTGACCTTCAATTTGAGTAAAATGGTACACTACAGAGCAGAATTGTGGGACCAACTGTTTTTCGATAATTACTTAAATTATCCTAATGTAAATTATGTGAGTGTAAAAATTTGCTCTCTTAATTAAATTCAAAGCTATAAAAATTAATTATAAAATGAGCCCAGGATGAATTTGTTGTGTTAAATTTTGAAGAAGTTATTGCATAAATAGTCAAGATTTCAATGCTTTCTTCAATTTTTAATAACTTTCGAAATAATCAACATTTTTCAATTTTCTTGGACTCATTTTAAAACTAAATTTCTACATAATCGCCCCAAATTATTAGCAGTAATGTGTAATTTTTTTCTTATATGGTGCACGAGGTTAAAGTTCGAATAAAAAACTTGGAAAAATTCCAATATTGCCTTTGCTGAGAAATTTTTTTTTATGAGATATATAAAACATATAATCATGAATTTTTTATAGAATTACCTTAAAATATATATTCATATGATTTTTATTATGATTCGTCTACAGATGAAATGTTTTCGAATTTTTCCTACTTTTTTATCACAATTTTAACTCTTTGCACTATGCAAGAAAAAAATTATACATGTTTGATGACAATTTACTGTGATTTTGTAGAATCGTAGCTTTAAAACAAGCACAGGAACATTAGAAAATATTGCTTATTTTAAAATTTATTTAAAATTTAAGAAAACATTGATATTTGAATATTACTCGCAATAACTTCTTCAAAAATTAACGAAACGTCTTCATTCTGGACTCATTTTGAAGATAATTTTGATGGCATTCAATTTGACAAGAAAACAAATTTTATCACTCACAGGATTAAAATCGCAGCCCCCATCAGTGATATTTATTAAAATCTAGAAAATACAAAGAAGATGTGGCTAATTTCACAATTTTGGAATAACTAAAGTACTCAATCATCTAATACAAAAAAAGAGTACTTAACCTGATCAACTAAATTCATACGTGAAAATGGAATGTTTGGATATTCGACCAGAACAAAAGGTACCATTTTATTTTAATAAAATCAATATTACAATTTTTTAATTTCGCCATCATTCAAGTGTTCGAATTATCCTGTAAAAATGTTCAAATAAAATAAATTACAATTTTACTCAATATTTCAAGTTATCTTTTATATTTTTAAAGAATTTGAAATCTTTCTCTGGAAAAAAATACGTTTTTGACTGCGCTGGGGCTCGAGCCCAGGTCTTTCGATTGGCGGTCGACTGCCTTTTATAATTGTGAAAACAAAATATATAAATTATTCTATAAAACTAAAGATTGAAATGAATTACTATGATAAATGAAATGTTTAGTTTTGTTTGTTTCATTTTGAAGCATGTTATCTGTTTTTTATATATTAAGAAAACAACGATAACTTTTAGTTCAAGTGTACAAACATCGATATAAGGAGCCTTAAGTAGATAAGCAAAGTTTCGTTTCCTTCTTCCCGAATCTGGAAAGCAAAGATTTGCTTATTTCCCATCAAGCTTAAGCCTGAGTATCATCCGAACAACAAAATGACGAAACAAGCGAGAAATCCTTGGAGAAAAAGCAAACGAAAATAGTTTGAAGATCCTATCAACATGGGGCGTAAGCAGGAATTTCCTCAGTTCTATTTCCTTTTCATGCGTTTATCGCCTCCTGCCATATCTATTGAAGTTCCACAAATATTATCCTTTCCGCTCGGCCAAATATCGGTGAATTCTTTTTCGGCAGTATGGAACCAACCGCGTGAGAGAGCTGCAAAATCGTTCAAGTGGAAGAGAGGGACGAGAAAAACGTGGTTTCCCTTTCATGTTTCTCACCCCAAGCTGGCCGTTCGTCAAAATTCCTAATCCATAATTGCATAAACGTTATTCCCTTTAAGCCGGGAAAATAAGGCAAACTTACTGATATTCTTTCGCTAGAATTGTGCACAATCGCGGGAATACCTAAAAGAGATCAAATCGTACGGAAAAGCGTCCTGACTGGAAAAACTACTCTTTTATCCAATATAAAAATTCTATGTGCTCGTTAAATTTAAAAAACTATTGATAATCTAGTTTCGCAAATCATAATTGAAAATCCTATTTATTTTCATTATGAATCAGACTTTTGAAATTATTTTATTACTCAACTAAAGTTGAAATAACAATTGTAAAAGAAAAACAATCTGAAGGAAACGCTTTATATTTTGAGATGATTTGGATAAAGTACTAAAATTCCGCTCAGAAAGTAAGCCTGAGAAAATAAAAAATTATACTAGTTCAGATGAGAGACGGCTGAAATATGTAGAGCTCATTTCTTTTAAATACACAATTCTGTAAAGGGGGAGGGTCTCAAAGGCCGGTTTTTGGCCCAAAAAATTCCTGAAGTATCTACTAACAATAAGAAGTCAATTCCACCCTAAATGGACCACCCTCATCCCCCCTATTCACCCCAAGCACCCCTTAAAAAAATGAAAACTTCACCGCTTCTATGCAGTGTTTTTGGGGAAAAACCCAATAAAAAAAATCCAAAAAAATACATTTATAGGTTTTCTGGATCGCTGATTTCGAATCCGAGGTCCTTTGACCTTCATCATATCAGGTTCGAGGTCATTTGAAGGTCAGAATGTAAAAAACTGGATGAAAACATAAAAAAAAAATACATATATATAAGTTTTTTGGATCGTAAAATGAACAAAGAAAATTCATTAGGGAGCATTTTTTTTCAGCTCTACCGTGGTAGAAATTCTTTTGAATTGGCTTTAAATTGACCTTAACTTGCCATTGAGCTGTTAAATAAACCCCTTCGGATTTTCTCATCCGGTTTTTTACATTCTGACCTTCAAATGACCTCGAACCTGATATGATGAAGGTTAAAGGACCTCGGATTCGAAATCAGCGACCCCAAAAACCTATGCTTTTATATTTCTGGATTTTTTATCTGATTTTTTGCATTTTGACCTTCGAATGACCTTGAATCTGATTTGATGGAGGTCAACGGACCTCGAATTCGAAATCAGCGACCCCAAATACCTATATATGTATTTTTTTGGATTTTTTTATTGTGTTTTTTCCCAAAAACACTGCATAGAAGCGGTGAAGTTTTCATTTTTTTAAGGGGTGCTTGGGGTGAATAGGGGGGATGAGGGTGGTCCATTTAGGGTGGAATTGACTTCTTATTGTTAGTAGATACTGTAGGAATTTTTTCGAATTTTTTAGGCCAAATCTAAACTGGGCCAAAAATCGGCCTTTGAGACCCTCCCCCTTTTCACAAGATTTTTACACTAAACAAAATTGAACTAAATCATGGAAATTTTAGTTAGTTTAAGCCTAGGATGTTATTATTATTCAGACAACAAAACTTTTAGTAGAGCCAACATCAATTTGTGGTAAAAAATGTTTGATAGATTCTACTAAGTATTTTTCTTGATTTAATCAAACTAATTTATTTGGTGAATTCAACCAAAAAATTGGCAACATCAAAATATTTTGTAGAGTTAATAAAACTGTTTGACCAAGAGCTTTGGTTCACTCTAGCAAACGAGTTTGGTCAAATGAAGAATAATTTAGATCACCACATTTTTTTTTAAATCAACCAAATGCAGTCAACAAAACGATTTTATTTAACCAGCTAAAATCAAATTCCTAGTGGATTTAATATAACTACTTGAATTGTTACTTTAACAAAGTAAATTGTTGCTTCAAATAATTCAATAATTAAGGTAACTACCAAAAATTTGTAGAAAATTCACAATGAATTTTTAAACTTGTATTTTCTTATATTTATCACTTGGTGAATATTATTTTTACGGACTAGTAATATAACTATATATAATTATCATTTTTCAATTAATTCTGCACTCTTGTTCTAATCGAATAACGTCAACCATAAGAGCTTGAAATAAACAAATGTGACACATTACTTTTAACATTTCATCGGATTTAATAAAGAAAATGAATAACAGTCACGAATTGCTATGAATCTTATTACCTCATAGTTGTATAACTAATACGCAACGCACGACTATAATGTAGCCCAACTTAAAAATTCATGAACTCGTTCATTTAGTAGCGGTATAAAATGGGTGATTTCCCTTGTGATTTATCACCAGCGATTTATGAGTCACGTGAACATGTAATTGTCAACGTTAATTTTGCTTACAAACCACAAATATTAGTATGTGATCAATTACGCTTATTTAATCTTTTGGTTAGCTGTCAAAGTGAAATTTCATTTTCGCACATTAACTATTCAAAATTAATAGACCAGAAGAGTAAATCAATTCCAGACGGAAAAACCAAAGTTTACAATTTTTGCTAAACTAAGTTTCAATTTAGGGGAAAACATGTCATTGAGAATCTTTCGCAGCGAAATACTGAACTTTAGATAAACTATATAAGTTACTATAGATTGTATCAAACTTTTTTTTTTCTAATATTTCTTAGAATTACCATCATAAAAAAAGACATATCTTGCTATAAGAAGTTTCTCCGTGCATGTTAACATCAAACTTTACACTAGCGTTTTTAAAAAGGCTTGTTTTCAATTTCAAATCAAGAAATTTCTGAGTTAAAAATTGTAACACAACAAGAGTTTAATTACAATTAATAATTTTTTGTCCGCCTTAAACTGAAAGTTAGCCTTGTCGGTGTCATTTTGCGTGCGGAAAGTTTATTTTCCAGGACTAGTGCGGTAAAATCTTGAGTGTGTGGAAAATCAACTTTCCGCACGCAAAACTACACCGACTCGGCTAACTTTCGATATACACAGCGAACAAAACATATCGTTCGTATCACGTGCGGAAGGTATTTTAACGCGCGACTCGCTCTTATGTTAAAATATGCCTTTCCGCACTTGATACGAAATATACTATTTTCTAGTAACGGGCCATAAAGTGGAATTTATTGCCCCATGCGGGGCAAACGGATCTATTTTCTGACCCCCTAGTAGGAAAAAAATCGTGTGCGAGACGGGAAAAAGATTAATTTTACTCGTTTTACTCATTTTACTCGCATATCTCGGGCATCAAACTTCACACTCGCAAAATAAATTTGTTTTCCCTATTCGCACAATATACTATATTATATTATGATATATTATACTATTTTATACCCAGAGTTATAAACCACTCTTCACGATTCACATGATAAGAAGGTCAAAATTATACTTTAGATGGGAATCGTTTTAAATTCTCACAGAAAGGTAAATTGTATGCAGTTTCGAAAGGTAAACATTGCTAATATGGTATTTATAAGTGCTTAGTGCAAAGCACGAAGAACAAGTTCAGGAACGTCAATATCTCACACAGCTCCTGAATTCTACTGGAGTATTAAAATAAGAATTATAACAAGATCAAAAAATCATAAATATCTTACAACTCTTTTAATAAAGGAATTATTTGAAAAAACTATTATTCTGAAAATATAAATAAATTTATATATAAAATTCGAATATGTATTGATATAGAATAATTAGCTGCAGATTGCGATTTTTAACGATGCTATTTTATCGGGAAATGAAAATAATTCAACAATTTTTACTATTTTCTTGAAAGCTTGAGAAGCAAAACGGGAACTGTATTGCAAAATTATGAAATAAGATTCATAACTAACCAATATGGAAATGTGTATATCTCATCCAACGAGTGTAAAAAATGTGGTTTCTTAACTCTCGTAACCACAAATCAGATCACCACTAGATCAAATAGTAATTCGATTTTAAACTATATATTATAGGTATTAGATGCTAACATTTTTTACTATTCAACTGATTTTTAATAGAAATCTTTCGATTGCCTACATTCCTTACCTTTTTATCGAAAAATCCCATTATATCGCTTCGAAACTTGAATAATTAAATCACTGCGTAGTTAAACGTAAAATCTTCGTCAGTGCTCTCGAAATGTGAATTAATTAAAAATTGATTGATTAGTGGCGTTTCTTTAATTTCTGATGAAAAACAACTGAAAGCTTGATAAAAGGCGTCTCACTGCTTTTAATCCAGTCGGATTTCCACTAATTAATATTTAGAGAATTTTCGGCACTGTTCAAAATATTATCAAATTTAATATACAAAGGTAAATTAATTTTAATCCATGTATATTTTTATTTCAATAAACCTGTGTATCAGTTGAAATTAATATGTTGAATTATTAAAATCTTAGCACACACATATTAAAATTAATTTGAATTATGTGATTGAATTCCCAATTTTTGCCACTGCCTACATTACCAGAGGATTATTACTTTAAAATTAATTAATTAAAAATAGTTAGTACTTTTGCATTAAATTTAATAATATTTTTTATGAAATTTAATACACCGTTTATGCAAATGGCTTCATATAATGCATATGAATACATATATAATATATGCATATATAAATATAATGTATATATATATATAAATATACCAAAATTAACAACTCACATAATTCAATTTTGCGCAATTATAAAGATATTTTTCAGTGAGTCTAGGTTGTGAATAATAAAGCAGATTATTTTCTTTTATATAAATACAAATTAATTATAAATTAAGGTACTACGATCACGAAAATTAGACCTCAAGCAAAAATAGATAATTTTGCTTTCAAGAATAGCAATATTATTATTGAAGGTCGAATTTGAAAAAGAAAATATTATTTTTCATGAAAAAACTTTGAAACACAAAAAAATAATTTTATTAATAAATTTTATTTTTGCTCAAACTTATTTTCTTATCGCTTCGAGCCAAATTTTAAAAAATGATGCGATTCTAATAAATCACGGTTCATTTTTTTTAGGAAAAAGATTCACTACAACTTGACCGTTTCCGATTTTTGAAAATGAATTCTTTAATGGCTGAAATTATAAAAAAAAAAACAATTTTTCAGAACAAAATTTTTATAAACAAATTGCTGTATTTGATAATAATTAATTTAATTTCAAAAATAGGAAAGGGTAAAGTTGTAGAGAATCTTTTTTCTAAATAAATGAACCGTGATTTATTAGAATCGTATCATTTTTAAAAATTTGGCTCAAAGCGAAAAGAAAATAAGTTTGGGCAAAAATAAAATTTATTAATAACATTATTTTTTTGTGTTTCAAATTTTTTTCTTAAAAAATAATCTTTTCTCTTTCAAATTAGCCCTTCAATAATAATATTGCTATTCTTGAAAGCAAAATTTTCTATTTTTGCCTGAGGTCTAATTTTTGTGATCGTACTACCTTAAGATATCCAAGAATTTAAAAAATTAGTTTACTTTAAAAAATATATATATAATATCAACGATTAGATTGATTTAAAATATTATCAAGAAACTTTAATAATTTACGAGTTATTAAATAATCTAGAAAACATTCTCTTTTATCAACAACTTATATATATTAAAATTCATAATTGCGTATATTAAATTTCATTTACTGTATTTGCAAATAACTTCATATGCTTTTATATAAAATTTAATACAAAGATTTTGAAGAGTGAAGTTTTTTCTAACAGTCTATCTTATATATTTATAAGAAGAACATTCTTCTTGAATTCGATCTTTTATGAAAGGAAACATAATTACATGTTTTGATTTTGCAAATAGAATAATCAAGAAGAGCTTGATAGAATCATTGGTACGGCACTGGATGTTGTTCACTGGTAGATCGCCCTTCACCTGAGAATACTTCGATTCGCAAATCCTTCCATATGTGTGAGAGTAGGTGTATGTCTCGTGTATCTCACAGATGTCTAGCCTTCACATGAATCGGGTTGATTAACGACCACAGATTCATGGGAGGGTTCTTGTCTACGCAATACTCATTCTTATACCCGTTAACCACTTCTCTTTTAAGTGCTTAGTTCATTTAAGACTAAAGCTCACCATTCAACAGATTCTAAGTGATTACGAATGCTGACATAATATGAGAATCTCTTCTTTTAAGATCACAATCTTTAAAGCAGAGCCAATTACATCATATGCAGCTTGCACAAAAGCAATGTTGACTTTCCTACATAACGTTTCATCGTGAACGTATCCCTTAAGCATGAGCATGTTTTTACACCCACATAACAATCATTATTTCTAAGATATCTGAGGTTGTTTTCAAATTGTGTGTTTATATAAGATGCTTTATTATATTTAATATAAGGCTTCCAGTTTACATTGCTGAATGGCTTTTAAAATTTTTTATGGACATACCCTTAGGGGGATCCGCCACCTTTAATATTTTTATTTTTTGAGTTTAGACCTTCCATATAATTTTTTTTATGTTTAGTACCTTTATTTAAAAAGGTTTTTTTATAAATTCCAACACCTTTATGTATTTTTAAACTAAAAATTTTTATTTTGTTGACATTTTTTGATTTTGTATAACTTTTTTGTTTTCCAAGCAACGGTTATTATTCTTTTTTTATTTTGTATATATACATAATATATATATTGTATTTTCATAGGGATACCTGTTATATACCATTTTCCATAAAATTCAGAAATATTAGTAAATAAATAAAGAAACTATTTTGTGTAAAAGGCTAATATTCGCTAAAACCGCGTTATTCGTAAATCGTAGTTACTTTTAATTTTATTTATTTTTCCAAGAAAAAATAATCAAATTGTCCTGAAAATTTACACACATACTCAGAAAATAATAGAGGATAAGAAAATAACATTAAAAAAAACCAAAAATATAACAATTAAAGGTGGCGGATGCCCTTAACAAAGAAATTCAATTAATTCTTCAAGAACTGTAACTATTTTTTTCTCCATTAGTACCAAACGAAAAATGGTGGCTCTTTGAAGAAATGCTTGTTTGAAAAAACTCATTTATTTATAAAAATCTTATTTACATTTATGCACTCAAATCTATCCTGCCAGGTAGATAGATTATTTTGTCCTAAAAAAGGAGCTTTTTATTACAAAATATATAATCTATTTAAAAACAGTTAATTAATAAGTTTTTTTTTAAATTATACCAACTCTTGATTAAGCATAAACAAATTTGTTATGTGAATGAATTGGCACAATGTGATTTTATTTTGTGCGATGGAAAATAACACTTCTCACTGATTAACATTCAAGGAGAAACTTTTATCCGAATATTTAAGAAATTTAGTTGATATTTCTTTCTAAGCATAATAATTTATGGAACTTTTACGGATACAAGAGATGGTTAACGTTTAAATCACATTTTTTCCCAGTTCAGTTTTTTGCCATGTAGTGTTATATTCTTTTCTTGCAAATATGTATTTGAGTTGCAAATTTGAAAACAAATTAATGAATAAAAATTGATATGGTTTTTTTACAATAGATATTTGACTTTTGATCATAACCTTTATAGATGTAAACAATCACAGGTTATTTTCTTAATAAATTAATTGTCAATAGTAAAGAATTATTTCCCACAGATAATGAAAATTATTATGAAGAAAGCTTACAATTTAAAAAGTTCAAGAAAAACCTGAGACAAATTCTTACATTAAAATGATATTAAAATACACGAAGGAAAAATCTGTTACATTTTCTATGTCTATAAGTTAAAATAATGAGAGTATAAAATTTCTGTAAATTTAACAGATATTTCAGAAACATCCACCGCTTTTTTATAAATTGTTTATCTCCCTCTAAATAAAAAAGAGACTCAAAAAAGAAAAAAAAACGTCGTTACCACATACACGGAAAAAAATCGGAAGGAAATCGAAATTGATTACTCTAATTTCTGTAAAAAAATTTAGTGTTCGGTTTATTCTGATTCTTTAATAAATAGAAGAAGCCATGACGCATATTGGCAAGTAATTACTGAATTACAATAATCATTGCCAAGCGACATTACACTCTCTTCTATTTATTAAAGAATCAGTTAGAATAAACCGAACACTACATTTTTTTACAGAACTTTCAATAAACAACGCCGATTTCCGTATATCCATTTTCTCCGTATGGTTCTGTAACTATTCTTCGATATAAATGACCTATCACAACTTTCTGATCAGTTACACGGAGAAAAATGGATATTGAAAAGTAGATATTCAAATAGGAGATATTCATCCATAATATCTAGATATTGACACGCAATATTAAAAATTTTTTTTTCAATATATAAGATTTTCCCGAGAAGTAACATTTGATATTCAGATTCAATAGTTTAGATATTGAAGCATGAAGTGCAAGCGCATATATATAAAGGTCATGTGATCATTTTTTCGCGCTCATTGAAATCTGCTTGCATGCTTGCAGCGTGCCGTAAAGAAAAATTTTGAAAGTTTCGTAAAAATTCTAATAAGTGTTTTCAATGGAATAAAGATCGGGTGTTTAACTTGAGATGCAGTAAGTAAAAGATATAAGTTATATATTTTCTCTATATATGTGGTTTATAGTCGAGAATGAAATCTAACCTTAGTGTTGAGGTTAATTTTCTAACAAGAACATTAAATTAATTTTAGACATGCCAAATAATGAAAATGAGAGCGAAGTATAAATCTGCTATATACTTATGTACATGATAAAATATAATTTGACTTTTTTCTAAAAACTGAATATGTAGTTATTTCATAACCTTTAAAATAATTTTTTGAGTATCTTAGACATTGAGCTGTAATATCTATAACTTACCTTTTCAGTATACCTGATATTGATGTTAAATATCTGAGATATTCAACTTCAGTACCTCAGACATTCAAGTTTACTAACGAGGATATTCAGAAGTTTAGTATCTTAAATATTCATTTTTAATATCTGAGATAATCAAGCTGAATATCTGAGATACTGGTGGTTAATATTTTTTTTTCAATATCTGCAGGCATTGAAGTAGAATATCTAAATGTTTGTCACATAGTTGAATGCTACTGACATTGTGCCTCAATATCTAGATATTATGGGTCAATATCCATTTTTCTCCGTATACGACCAGGAAGGATGGCCCTAATTTAAATTTAGAATTAAGTAAGAGTGTAAATTAATTATTAATGTTTGCTTCGATCTCAGAATTGACCTTGCTATTGTTTAGTAGGATTTCGTTGACCTAAACGTACACACATTGACGGGGACATTTTAACAGGTTCTCGTGTTCGAGACCGTCACCTTTGATAAGACATGTTACTCGTTTCATTGGGTGGGCGACTCGTTTCGTTCAATCCTATCATAAATCTAGAATCACTATACAAGGCATAAAATATAAGAAAGGCTCTCCTCATTAAGTGTTTCCACAATGTGTATAAATAAAAAAACACACACAAGTTAAAAATAAAGAAACTGTTTTAGTTTCTAGAAAACGATTCTAAGTATTTTTTATTTTTGAATCTTATTCATTTAGTCTCGGTTTGTAAAGTATCCAATATTACTCAAAAATCATTTCAACTCATTCTAAACAATTTTTTCAAATTGCGGTCGGTTCGTGTGCAAAATTTTTTATATTTTCCGGTTTATTTGTTATCCGGTTTCTTATTCACAGTGAACTCTAAATATTTTTTCAATTCGTGATGCTGAATACTGGACTACTTCATTTTGAATTGCAAGCTATGAGATAAGTTTGTCAATTCTATGATAATCCTTATTTTAATTATCTCCGTTTTACAGAAATTTTGAATTAATCTTTGAATTTATGGCACTGATGAGGGCCCCCATATGTGGCCGAAATGTTTGCCTTGCTTTCTTTTTGAGTATTTTTATACCTAATAGTGAAAATTTTAATCGAAGAAAATAAAAAGAATCTGACCCTATGTCAAAATAACGAGAAATGAAAAAAATTCTATGAATTTTGGGTCAATATAATAGCAGACATGTTATCAAACATGTCACTTTTAAATGAAGAGCGTTTTTAAGCTTGATGGCCAAAATACTTCATTTCAAATAGTTATTTCAATTTGAAAAATTGAAAAATTTCCTAACAGATGGTTTTACATCTATTTTTAAAAAAGTAGATATTAAGAAACAAAGTTTGAATAATTTTTTCATGAAAATTTGCAACACGAAATAAGAAGAAGGTTAAAAGAATAGAGGTCTGGGAATTTTATGAAGGCTAGAATATTTATGTATTTTTTATGAGGAAATGAATGGCATTTTTTAGCCATGAGACCATTTCCTATCTAGAAAAGATTGATCAAGTCTAGTAAAGATTTAATCCAGTCTAAAAAAGTAAAGTGGAGCAAGAATATTTTTTGTTACACTTAAGACCTATTAATACACTTGTATCAGATTGATTTCGTAATTCAGATTGAATTATGTATAAATAAGTCAATTTTGTAATCCTCTTATCGATTTTCATATTATTAATGATGTTCATTGTTTGATATGTTCATTGTTCATAGATAAAAAAAGAAACATTCCTATCAAACAAATTTTCAATGTGTCAAATATATATATAATTACAAGTGCATTGAACTTGACCATCATTACAATGTATATGTATACATGCAAATTTATTTTCTGGAATATGATGATAATATTATAAACAAATAAACAACCTGCTTCACTTAACCGGTTATTTGATTGCATGTATTGAGTTTCATTCATATATGTAAATAAGATAAAACCTAACGTAATTATTGACACAAGTTTCCAACTCATAACCAAGAGATTCAAATTTGGAATAATTCAATAATGACTTTGAGGTAATTGTTGTGCCAAAAAACAGATATCTGGGAAAAAAGTTTTTCATGGTTTTAAGGATGAAATTATACTGTCAGTCGTGTCTTATGAAAGAAAACCCTACGGAAAATAATACTTTCAATAATCTGTTGTGTAATAAAATTTTTCCTTGCTGTCGCTTCTTAACAATGTTTTAAAAATTATTTAGTTGAGTTCGAAATACCGGCACAGAAAGATTTCAAATTCCTTAAATTTAAGTTTTAAAAATTATTGGACTTTTAGCCACTGAAAACTTTACTTATAAAATTTGAATTCATTTTTTCTTGTTTTAGCCTATGATCAGTTTCTTCTTATTTTCTTTATTTAAAAATTGTCAATGATAGATATAATAAAACGTAAAAAAGATAAAAAATAATGGCAAACGTTTCGGCCACATATGGGGACCCTTTTCAGTGCCATAAATTATAAAATTAAATAAAAATTGTAATGAAAAATTAAAATATAGGAATAATTAAAATAACGAAAATCATGAGTCTCAAAAACTTATCTTATAGCTTAAAAATCAAAATTGGAAACAGTAGAGTTGTAGAGAATATTTTCGCCAAAAAACTAAGCCATGGTTTATAAAAATCCAATCGTTGTTGAAGAGTTGGTAAGAAGCGACAACAAAGAAAAATTTTATTACAAAAAATATTGTTTTTTCCTCCATAAAACATGACTAGCAACATAATTTCAAGTCTCAAAATCATAGGACAATTCTTTTAACCAAAGATCTGTTTTTTTACATGACAACCCTCTGCTTCTTCAAGATTATAATAATTATAGATTATAATTGAGTGATCGTTATGCTATGTATTCCTTAGATTAATTATACAAGACTCCTATTAATTAAAAAAAGACATTCATATTTAAATACGCAAATAAAATTATAGTTGCGCAGAGTAGCAAATAATGAACAAAAATGGTTACAAGGTCGAAAATTAATTCACAATTTTGCGCAATTTATAATTATGAAAGAATTGGGAGATCAAATTCAAAAACTATATGCATATAATTCTAGTTTTTTCTAATTCTAGAAAAATTTTCAATAAATCAAAAGAATCATTTGGAAATTTCCAGTAAAAACAATTTCTTAATGTTCAGATTAGTTAAAAAGATATATTTTAATTAAAAAATTATATACATAACTGTAGAGAATGTAACTTCATTTCAACTTCTTTTATTCTCAAGATGAAATATAAAAACACTGTTTGCAAGTTAACAATTGTTAACAATGCATTTTATTCAAGTGTTGCGAATTCTTTTAATTAAATGTCTGTCAAAACGTCCGAGGCTCTTTCTCCAGTTGGAGGTGTTCTTTATCACTTTAAGTTCAAAAAGCATTCATTCAAATCTTGATTTAATGGACTCGTGAAAACTATTTAATATACAAATTTTAATTGATCTGATAAAATATTGAATAATGCTGGATTACTTTCAGGATGTAATCTTATGAGCATAAGAGGGTGATTATAAGTTTTTGGAAAAATAATTAAAAGTAATTCTTGCAAATAATTGAACCTTGTGAAGACTTCAAAAATATGAAATGAAAAAGTGGTAAGGAAAAAAGTAATGGGGTAATTTTCTTGATATTTAGAGTTCCATCGACTTACACAAGTTCTTATGATTTACCCCTTCAATACAGATGTTACTGATTTTATGGTCCTTTTTCATTTGTTTCTTTCCTCCAGTTTCAACATGCAATGTCATTGAACGTTGCAATTTTTCTGCAATTATGATGATTGATGCTTTTGCCAAAATATATGATATTACTCATATCTGGTTATTACAAATACTATCCAGTTTATTATTTCATTTTAATGCACTCACGTAACCACTTAACGACACACATTTATTTCGGAAAATTTTTTTTAGAAAGACACATATGGTGCTTTTTATTTTTTATTTTGAAAATTTGATTCGTTCATATTTTCATAGAAAATATCAAATTTTGATTAGTGCTAAATATATTACTTTTTATAATATACTCTAATGTTGAAAATAATTTACAGATTATGTTAATAAAAGACCAAAAATTTGAGCTGCATAAATATCATCACCACAATGTATTGAAACTTATTTTCCGATATATTTTTATAAAAAAAGAATTTATTTTGTTAATTTTTGAGAAATTTAATACTTTCCTTTTATTGTGCCTTGCACTGTTAAAAATATTATTTAATTACATGATCATTTGTAGATCAAATTTATTATATCTATATATTATTTATTTAATATAAATATTTATTATTTATTTATCTTTATTATAAATTTAATATAGTAAAATTCACAACTCACATAATTTGATTTTACGCAATTATAAAATTATTCTCTCAGTAAATTTAGGATGTGAATAATAACGTAAATTATTTTCATTCGTATAAATACAAATTAATTATTAAATTAAGATATCCAAGAATTGAAAAAATTAGTTTTTTTTTCAAAAAAAAATATAAGTCATATCGACGATTAGATTGATTCGAAATATTATCAACCAGTTTTAATAATTTACGAGTTATTAAAGAATCTAGAAAATATTCTCTTTCATCAACACTTTGATGCATATTAAAATTCATAATTGCGTATATTTAATTCCATATACGCTATATGCAAATGACTCCATGTACTTTTATATTAAATTTAATACAAACATCATTAACAAAGTAGAATTGAAATAATTTTTATCCACATATTTGAAGAATTTGTTTTGCATAACTTTCTATTCAACTTGAATATTATTTCAAAATTTTTAAAATAAGACACGGAAGTAAATTCAAAGACTAGTTTAATTATGACCATTGATATAAGATAGAAAAACTATAGTTACGTAATTTCATATTTCCCGCCAAAGTTAACTTTTTTCGATGGTCCAGCAACGAAATGCGAAAACTGCATCTGATGAAATGAACCGCTTGATTCAATCACTCTTTCCACTTAAGGTTCCAATTAACAAGTGTCGTTATTTTACAAACATATAATCATCGCACTGATCAAGGATGGATTATTATTAAAATTTGAGTATTAAAAAATAAAAATTAATTGCCATGAAATCGGATCTTCCTTTCCGGTAATCGATCTGTTCAGTGAGTAAAAGCTGATCAAGAAAATGAGACATGAGAAAGCGTGTCCTGAACTTCCATATAATAAATCGGTCCCACCCATGTACTTTTCGATTTGCAACCTGCAACAAGACGATTACTCGTATTAAACCCAAATTCCAAGTTTCACAAGTCACAGATGCATAAGATACGCTTTTCACTGTAATCATTTATTCGCGTTTTATTAATTTGTGTTCTGCACGATTTTTATCACGAAAGATGAAATCACAAAATAAGAATCGTCGTTTAGGTAAATTATAATGTGGGAGAAAGGCGAAGGATAAAAATCGACTTTTACTGAATACATTTTTTAAACACTGAAATTTTAAATCCCATAAATAAATAAAATAAATTTATTATAGAAAATTCTGGAAGTTTTTAATTTAGTTACATTTCCCGAAAAGAAAACCTGTTTTATGAAAAGAAGTGCAGTAATAGGAAGAAGGGTAAACAATTTAAATTTCTCGCCATCTCACAGTAAAACTGTAACGCCTTTTATCAAGATTCAACTTACGTAAGTTACATTCATGCACTCGTATCCATAGCTATTATCTTGACACATGTATGTTCATACATGTGGCGTGTGCCATGCACCAAAATAACATCTGCATTTTTTTTTCATTTATTTTTTGCTGAAGGCGAAATTTATTCCACATACTTCCTGCATTCAATTTAATCTTTGTGGAGAAGCAGATACCAGCGTTGAAACAAAAATCTTGACGTAATCATCGCATTCTTAGCAAGGACTCTTGAGTAGAGGTCATAAGACTTCTTACTAGTCTTAACTTATATATAAAGTACTCACTGACCCAAGTGCAAATAAGTTCTTGACTTTAAAAAAATACTTGAAATTATAATTTTCAAATCGGTTGTACTGTATAAAAAAAATATGCCAATTTTCGAAATTTATCATAATTTGGATACTATCAAGACTTTTTACTCGTTTTGTTTCGAATAATTAGATTCAATATTTTCAAATTTGAGAATATTTTGAAATGTGTTGAAAAGCACTGAAATTTAAAGATAAAGTGGACTTAGGGATGGTTAAAAAATTATGTAATGATTCATTATGTTAAAGGGAGAAGGGTTTGAAGACCTTTTTAAGGCAGTATATCCACGAAAATTAAACCTCAGGCAAAAATAGATAATTTTGCTTTCAAGAATAGCAATATTATTATTGAAAAGCGATTTTGAAAGAGAAAAGATGAACAAAATTTGAAGCATAAAAAAATAATTTTATTAATAAATTTTATTTTTGTCTTAACTATTTTTCTTATCGCTTCTTACCAAATTTTAAAAAATTTTGCGATATTAATAAATTACGAGTTTATAAAAATTGCGGTTTGGAAAGTATTTTGTTAATGGTTTCAGCCATTAAAGAATTTATTTTCAAAAATTGGAAACGGTAAAGTTGTGGAGAATCTTTTCTCTGAAAAAATAAATCGTGATTTATTAGAATCGCATAATTTTTTGAAATTTGGTAAGAAGCGATAAAAAAAAAGTTGGGGGAAAAATAAAATGTATTAATATAATTATTTTTTTGTGTTTCAAATTTTTTTCATGGAAAATAATCTTTTCTTTTTCAAATTAATTCTTTAATAATAATATCGCTATTCTTGAAAGCAAAATTATCTATTTTTGCCTGAGGTCTAATTTTCGTGGATGAACTACTTTAATCTAACTTTAAAAAAAAATACAACTCAAGAAAGAATTCTTGTGTCATTTATACCTCAATTATAATATATATTTCCTTTTTTCATTCCCACGAATTTCCAAACTTGTCAAATTTGACATTCTTGAACACCAAATTCACCAGTTTTCTCCACTTTTACGTTCCTATTTTCCAAACATGAAAATTCGGAAACTAAAAAATTCGCAAATTTTTAAAGACTTTCCATGAAGATATTTTCATAAAAAATATCTGACAAAAATGTAAAAAGATAAAATAATCAGCTACTTACGAAAATATTAAAAGAAAGTGAGGTAAGATTCAAGGAGAAAAGGGGCAGATGAAAATGTTACGCTGTTTTACGTTACGTGAAAAAAAGAAAGACCCAGAAATATAAAAAAGTGCCTTACATAATTTTTCAACGATCCCTTACTGTGATCACACTTAAAAACGCCTTGATTGGCTCTAAAACCTTCCCGATAAAGGATTCCTTATTTTTCTTGTCAGTGATACGTATAATAAAATACTACAATTCTTACAACCGCTCAAGTCGTTATAAGAAGAATGCTTACCATGATTATTGCTCAAGAGAGTACGGGCGTAACTCCGATTTTGTAACAAGTTGCATATGAATGCTATTATACATTTATATATTTATTGTATATCTGTATATACATATATATATATCCACGAATGTGATCATATAGTGTTAAAGCAAATGTACGCAACCCGTTACATGAACGATCAGCCGTGAAATAATAAAAACATGCTTAAAGCTAATTCCAATGGATTCATTTTTATGACCATGAACGTAATTAATCATAAATGAGGTGGACTAATATAAGTAATTATGTCAATACGAAATAAATATTCTTGAATGATAGAATATTATTTTTTCCTAAAGGACAACCCATTCATTGAATATGAGTTACACTCTTAGAAATTTCTGTATTAACCCTTATCGTACAATTGGGGTTACGCTAACCCCATGACCTTTTATTTTTTTACAAAAAAATGTCAAAGGTGTCTTCAAACTTCGATAAAGAACTTAGATAATCCAAAAAAAGTGATTCAAGAGTGATCATCGTATTTCTGATAAAATTTTCCTTCATTTAAAAAAAAACCAAGTAACGTATATTAAATTTAAAATACTTTCATCATCTTAAAAAATAGAAACTTTTATTTCAATTTTAATACTCATGTGTATGTATTTTAATAATTTTAATTAATTTTAATATATTTTGATTGAAAAGTTATTAAATTTAATATGAATTTATATTAAATTTTCCATAAGATACAAATCTATCAATTTTAATTTACCACTTGTATAATAAAGTTTATTAAAGCTAATAAGATTTTTAAACTGTGTAGTCTTGTTATAAAAAAAAATGATTTAACGATAGCAATGAATTTTTTCCTCGGAATAACATGGAAGGTAACAAAATTCTGCATTTAATGAGCCTAAAACGAAATGTTTTAGTCGATTATTAACGAAGATATTGAACAAAAAGCTAATATTGAAAGCTTTTTTAAATTTTGAATAACTCTTGAAATAATGAATGTTTTTTCACTTTCCTTGGCTCATTTCAAAATTAGATTTACGTAGAATGTCAGTTATGTAACAAGTAAATTGTAATCATTTTTTCGTTAATGTAGCCAAAATCTGAGCTCAGAACGAAAAAGTTGTGAAACTTCAAATTTGTAAAATTATTTATGAAAATAATTTTATTGTATTTTTTAATGATGTTTTGTATTTTTTTCATATTATCAATTTTTATAATTTTTGAAATCCATTTTTCAAGTATGTGAATCCTTTGTATTCTCACAACTTTGTTTTTCTAAATTTGAACTTGAATAGTATGAAGAGAAAATCTATAAAAATATTTTTGTTACGTTGTTAATAGTCTATGTGTATTTACCTTTATAATAAACTGAGAAGAGTTTAAAAATGTTAATTGTTTCAAGAGTTGTTTAAAATTCAAGAAAACATCGAATTCTTGACTTTTTTAGCAATATCTTCCTTAATAATTGACTAAAACACTTCTGTTTGGGGTCATTATAATTGTCAGTTAAGTTTGTTATATTGTAATTATAATTATTTTTATATTGATATAGACTGATGCAAACATTTTTCTTTTTTTACAAGTACAAAAATGAAATCAAGTTTAGAAGATAGTTTCGACTAGTAGGAAAAGGTTGATATGCGATTTTTTTTTCACCTTCGTTTACTTGACGTTATATACTTTTATAATTATTAAAGTTTTCGACCATTAATAATGATCCTAATAAGCGTATATATATATTCCAACGTGTAACACTATGTAATTTCGATGTATAATCGAGCGTGAAAATTGTGAAATTAGATTTTTTTATCCACCTTGACCAGAAGGGTTTGAAAGTAAAATATTGTCTAGCAAAGCAAAATATCGCCTTGAAATTTAATTTGAAATTGGTATTGTATTAATTGGACAAACGCTTTATTTTCATTTTTTTGTGGATATTGTGCTCCATAATCTATCAATTATAAAAAATGACTAGATCCACTGCGAATTATCATTTCTGAATTTTATATTTATTCGGTGGAAGAAGTTTTATCAGATAACCATTTTTTTTCATACTCTGTCTAAATATCTTATTAACTAATTAATATGATCACAAATTTTTATAAAGATTCAAAAAAATTGATTTCACATTCTTATTCATAGACTTTTGGACATTTTCTGTATTACGATTTTGATAAAAGTTGAAATACTTTTAAATGCTTTCAGAATCACTTTTGCTTTCACTTAAGTTAATTCCTCGTTTTTCATGTAAAATTTGCATTCAAATAGTATGGCTTATTTCAGCTGGGCAGACTGCAGATTATTTAATATAGATGCCACAATTTCTCAGAGTAGGAATTATCCTTGTTCTTATCTTAATAACATTCATTCAAATGAAATTTAAAAAATAGTTTCAGATTCAATTGGATGAATTAAGATTTGATTAAAATTTTACTAAAATAAATTCCTTCAGACTCTTGTTACCGTTTGTCGAAGGACTGAAATTCCGATGTACGAAATTCTTCTTCTGCTCAATCAACACTTTCACGTAAAATATAATTTACAACCGCCATTGACGATGTACTTTTTCCAACATGCCATGCATACCTATAAATCAAAAATACCAGAAGCTAATGAAAGATATCAGAAACAAATAAAAAAGACTGAAGAAAATTACATTACAAATTCATATAACGAAATGCTAATAAGCAGATGTAGCCAATTAGTAAGTCATGTAAATTTGCGTAAAGAGTTTGAAATTTCAAACTTAACTAATTTATTATTATAATTTAAAATTTTAAATCACAACCCTTAGTCTATGTAACCGAAAACTATTACAAGCATAGACGCTTTTTTAATAGGAATTATTTTTATATTTGATGGGATCATTATCTAATGATTTATATTTTCAAATTCTGATTTAAGAACATGGAGTACGTGGGTCACATAATCAAAAAAAGAATTCTAGTTTCCTCTAAAAATTGTCTATAATAATGAATATATTTGTCTGAAACTTTGACACATTACAAAGGACGTAATTAATGGAGCGTTGTAGATTTTAATTATTTTTGAATAATTAAAAAATTGTATTATCAGTAAAAGAGGATGTAATTCCTTCAATTATTCAAACTAATTAAACTACAAGCATGTCCCAAATTTTCAGTCAAAAATATCCATTATTGTCGAAAAGTTTTGGGGGAAACTAAATTTTTTCTTGATCACGTGACCCACTTGATCCCACTTGGTTTTCAATAAAATTTAATGAAAAAGAATTCTAGTTTCCTCTAAAAATTGTCTATAATAATGAATTTGTTTGTCTGAAGCTTTAAGACATTACAAAGGACGTAATTAATGGAGCGTTGTAGATTTGAATTATTTTTGAATAATTAAAAAATTGTATTATCAGTAAAAGAGGATTTAATTCCTTCAATTATTCAAACTAATTGAACTACAAACATGTACCAAATTTTTAGTCAAAAATATCCATTATTGTATAAAAGTAGGAAATTAACATTTTTTTCTTGATCACGTGACCCACTTTATCCTACATGCTTTTTAATAAAATTTCATGAAAAAGAATTTTTTAAGGCATTAAGAAATTCAAAAAACCCCACACAACACTAGATTTATTTATTATTTTGTTTAACTATTGAAAAATGTATTTTATAATCACACAAAGACTGTTTGGAATAAAAAGTCAAATGTGCAAAAAGAAGATGTCAATCTTTTTCATGAACGACTTACATGATAGAAATTTGGATAAAACTTGATAGATACTATAAACTTGAATCCGTGCTAAGGAATCGCCCACTTGATTACGTGAACTATTTAAATGACACTAGTCTGTTTAAGATTAACGTCTTTTACAATCCTAAAGTCGCATAATGCATTATAATATTGCCGGCATGTGCATTATCGTACTATCGTGGGTAAATAGTGTGTGCGGGTAGGTGTGGCATTAGAAGACTATGCAACCAGTGGCTTCCCATTGGCGGGGTGTACGATCTAAATGAAAGTCAATTTCCTATATAAAGGGTGGTTTTCTGCGATTGCAAGCAGAACAAATCTATTTTACTTTCTTAAACACACGCAAAAGTATCGAACGGTTTGTCAACATGAGGGCCCTGGTACGTCCTTACTTCACATCAATTTCAAATCTATTGGATCTTATTGTGTTCTATAGTGCGACAAAGGCTTTTTTGTCCGCTGTATGCCGAAAGTTAGCCTTGTCGGTGTCGTTTTGCGTGCGGAAAGTTTATTTTCCCACACTAGTGCGGTAAAATTGTAAATGTGCGAAAATTAAAACATACTTAAAATTTTACGGCACTGGTGCGGGAAAATTAACTTTCCGCACGCAAAACGACACCAAGAAGGCTAACTTTCGGTATACTATTTCGATTTTTCATATTCTCGGAGTGATTACACCATATAAAATTTTAGTGAAGCCTGAATTTTGAATTTCTGTCTGGATCTATCGTCAACACGAATATTTTTATAAAATTCAATCCTATTTCTATTTTGTAACAAATTGCCCTATTCGATTAACGAAATCAAAATTGTGGATTTATTTAAATTGAGAAAACTTTCTGCAGATGAATGTTTAAACATTGTTATTCTTTTAGAATAAAAGAAAGAAAATTGAATTTCTGCCATTTCATAATTTATTTGCATTGGTTTGAGTGCAATAAATAAGAATAATTAATTAGGTTACAAACAGGCTTATTAAAAGCGCAATGCAGTTTCTTCTGCTTCGTTTTGCAGTTAATTGAATTTCCATGCGTATACTTTCGATTATTAATCAAAGTCAACCCGAAAATGGATGTTTGTCTTCACGTCTTTGGATCGGTTAAAATAAATTCACAAGTAGCGGAATTTCTCAAAAGACAAAATTAAAAATATATGTCCTGGTTTTCACGATTTTTTCCTTTTTAGATTTGCTTGTTGTTCATCTCGGTGGCTTTAGCCTCAGAGGAGAAGGCAGAGGAAAAAAATGTCCAAAAACGTGGTCTTTACGGCCTTAGTGTTGGAGGCATTCATGGACTCAATGAAGGTCTTTCTCTTGGAGGATATGGGGGATGGAATTTGGGAGGATATGGGGATAATAGCAAAGTCATCACCAAAACCGTTACCGTCCCCGTTGACCGCCCATACCCCGTAAAGGTGAGGAATTAATTAAAAAATTATTCTTCACTACGATCAGAAGATGTTCCTCTTCTTGCATTTCAATAAAAAACAAACCTTGTTTGATAAATAAATATATAATAAGAAACAAAAGAAGGATTTATAAATTTTACGCTGCTAGACGTTTCTATCGGAGTTCACCTTTATGTATTTTACACTTTTGGAGTTAAACATTTATGTCTTTTATTTCTTGACATAAAAACAATGTAAATACTCGAAAATGATCAAATATTTGGTATATTTTTGACAATAATCAAATTCTTAACATTGACAGAAAAAAATGTTTCAAATATTTAAAAATATAAATATAGTAAACTTTTTACTCAATATTATTATATCATCCTGTTTTTATATTTGAATTTTGTGATAAAAGTCGTAGATTTATAAAAATTGACAAGAATTTGAAAAGAAACGTATTTCTGATTTTTTTTAGTCATATTTATTTCTTAAAGTACACTGCTGTGAAAAAAATGCGCCGGGCAAATGTTTTCAACCAATCACATAAAAGCTTCTAATTTATAAATTACCTGGCAGTATTTTAGTCAATTATTAACGAAGATATTGGGAAAAAATCAAGATTGCAAAGTTTTCTTCAATTTTAAACAACTCTTGAAACAATAAACATTTTTGAACTTTTCTCAGCTTATTAAAAAAGTAAATTTACATAGATATCGAAAATATTTTGATAGATTTTTTCTTGATACTATTAAAGTTAAAATTCAGAAAAACAAAGTTGTGAGAATACAAAGGATTGTCATACTTGAAAAATTATAAAAATTAATAATATGAAAAACATACAGAATATCATTAAAAAATACAATAAAATTATTTTCAAAATTTCTTTCATAAATAATTTCACAAATTCGAAGTTTTACAAGTTTTTTGTTCTGAGCTCAGATTTTGGCTGCATTCAAGAAAAAATGATTACAATTTACTTGTTAGATTACTGACATTCTACGTAAATCTTATTTTGAAATGAGTCAAGAAAATTGAACAAATATTCATTATTTCAAGAGTTATCCAAAATTTAGAAAAGCTTTGAATTTATGATTTTTTTGGCAATATTTTCTTTAATAGTGGACTAAAACATTTCGTTTTGGGGTCATTAAATGTAGAATTTTGTTACCTTCCATGTTATTCTAAGGAAAAAAGTCATTGTTTTGGTATTTTATAAATTGAAAGCTTTTGTATGAATTGTTAAAAACAAATGCCCAGCGACTTTTGCACAGCAGTCTATAAAATAATTAACAATGCGAAACTATATCATAAATTCAGATATCTGAATTTATACTTACATCTGTTAAAATAAAAAGACTCGAATTTCGAAAACTTTCCTCTTGAAATTAAATATACTAGAAAAACTTTATAAATTAAAAAGTTATATCATGAAACTATTTGAATGATAATTTCTCCCCATTCTTTTATTATTACTGATTCGCTTATCAAATTCTCCTGATTTTTTTCAAATGATTTTCAATAAAATTAATATAATAGTAATAATAATATAATATATTGATTGTTAATCATACACGAAGAAAAATTTTATTTGAATTTTTACTAAAGTATTTTATAAATTAGGGACTTTAGCATAGTTTATAGAAGATTTTACTATAATTCATACTAAAGTTTCATATAATTCTTTTGAAGTTCGGTATCTTTACTAACAAAAATTCTCAGAGTGTTTGTCCCTAAATTAAAAAATACTTCAGTAAAAATTCATATAAAAAGTTTCTCCTTGCACAATGAATGAGTTTCCCACCATAAGAAACAATTTTCCCCTTTAAGAATTTAAGACATTCAATAAATTGTTTCATTTTCCCCCTATTTTTTACTTTTTGATTTTGATCTAGTTATAATTTGAAATTTGTTTTTCAGGTACCAGTTGCCGTCCCCAAACCATACCCAGTTGCTGTCCCAGTTCCTCAGCCATATCCCGTTGTCCACACAAAAACTGTTACGGTTCCAGTTGACAGGCCATACCCCGTCAAAGTTCCAGTCAAGGTTCCAGTCGTCGTTCCAGCTCCATACCCCGTTAAGGTAAACACAACAAAACTTATTAGAGAGAAGGATTCATTAAGTTCCTGAACTAATTCAATCCTTACTACTACTTTTATGATTTTTTCCAGGTCGCCGTTGCTGTCCCACACCCTGTCTACGTTAAACAAAAAGTTCCAGTCGTCGTTAAGGGATACGGTTATGATGGACATTACTAGATAAATTTTTTACCCTCATTTGAAACCCCACCAAAAAAAACCACAAACTCATCCAACGTCGTGTCTACCGCGATGTTGTTCAACCAAAATACTCTTACTTCTAATTATAACTTTGTCTGCAAATTTGTGAAAATAAATCGTCCTTATGGTGTTTTTTAAAGAAAATCAAGACTATGATCTCATTTTTATATTAATTAGAATTAGAAACGCGCCCTGGTAACTCTTAAAGTTTAAGTACTTAATCGAAAAAAAAATAGTTTAGAGGTTTAAGGTAGTACGATCACGAAAATTAGACCTCAGGCAAAAATAGATAATTTTGCTTTCAAGAATAGCAATATTATTATTGAAGGGCTATTTTGAAAGATAAAAGACTATTTTACATAAAAAAAATTTGAAACACAGAAAAATAATTTTATTAATAAATTTTATTTTTGCCCAAACTTATTTTCTTATTGCTTCGAGCCAAATTTTTAAAAATCATGCGATTATAATAAATCACGGTTCATTTATTTAGAAAAAAGATTCTCTACAACTTGACCGTTTCCGATTTTTGAAAATGAATTCTTTAATGGCTGAAATTATAAAAAAACAATTTTTCAAAACAAAATTTTTATATAAAAATTGCTGTATTTGATAATAATTAATTCAATTTTAAAAATAGGAAACGGTCAAGTTGTAGAGAATCTTTTTTCTAAAAAAATGAACCGTGATTTATTAGAATCGCATCATATTTAAAAATTTGGCTCGAATCGACAAAAAAATAAGTTTGGGCAAAAATAAAATTTATTAATAACATTATTTTTTTGTGTTTCAAATTTTTTTCATAAAAAATAATCTTTTCTCTTTCAAATTAGCCCTTCAATAATAATATTGCTATTCTTAAAAGCAAAATTATCTATTTTTGCCTGAGGTCTAATTTTCGTGATCGTACTACCTTAAATAAAATCCGGATGCTGAATACGAAACGAAAGGGCGCAAGTATGATGTTAATGTAAAATAAAATTTGGATGTGAATAAATTACCATGAAGTCTTATAAGGCAGAAAAGCTACTCTATCATGGGAGTTTTAATTACTAGCATGCGTACCTTTCCTCACCTTTGGGATTTCCTTTGTGCTTACCTTAAATGTATTCTGATTGCTGAACACCTACCATCGCTATAAGCGGCAAGTGCCTCATTTCCAATCGCCGATCGTTTTTTTTTCATAAACTTCAAAGGCTTCAAGTGCGTTTTAATGTACAAAGGATATAAGTAAGGGATCTGAGCGGTTGATTGAAAGAAGCTTAGTCGAGGTTTTCGAAATCATCAATGACAGTACAAAGTATATGTATAATAATCGAGTACAAATAGAACGTTTCAATACTTCCTCCAGGTGACAAGGGCACATACTTTTACCTGATTTCATTGCACACTTGATATATGTGTTGAAATCACAAGAAAAGGCTTGTTTATTACTCTGCGATTGAACTTTAGAGAAACGAACGAAAGTTTTGAAGCTGAGACTCGCTGTAACATGTGTCTAATTTCGAAACATCAATTTTCTTTCGCAAATGTAATAAGTGAACGATCGATTTTCAGTTTCTCAAATATCCATTGGCGCCTTTTTTAATTTTCATTTTTTTTAATTCCTGATTTTGGAAAAATTTGATTTGATATTTATTCACTATTATGTTGAGGTAGGAATTCGAACAGAAAACATTTGATGAAATTGGTTTTTATACTTCTTTAAAAAGTGTTATCTTCTTTTATAATGGAAAAGATATTATAAATTCAGTTTTTAAAAAGATCCTAAATCGAGGACAAGATCAACACCGATTTGTAACATCAACATCATAATGATCTCATCTTGTCGCAATGAATGACTATCACCATGATTAACATGACAATACGACTCTACAGTGAAATTTCGGTTGTTTGCAATATAAACCACTCTTCTGAAATTAAATTGCCCAACATTTTCGCCTTGTGAGAGTCCATTAATTTTTACAAAATAGACTGGAAATCTAAAATCTTGTCTCTTGTATGAATGCAAAAATTTCTTTGTCGGAATAATTTTCAAATTTCGATCCTTGGACAATTTTACCAACTCAAAGAAATCATAGGATCACTATATTAATCATTTTAATAAAGATTATTGAATCAAAATAAAGTTGTGTAAAGAAAGAAAATATTTTTTATTCATTTATCTGAAATGGGGATAAATAATTAAATTATTTCTATAAAAATGAGAAAACCCCAGTTTCATTTTAAAACTGCCAATGGTCGTTTACTAGTTTTTTGCGTATCCATCATATGTTTGAATAGAAAAATATTTATAACAATTTTTTGAATTACGTTTATTCAGGTGAAACTTTTTTCTGATTTATTTTTCTTGATTTAACTTCTCTTACGCAAACCTTGAATCGCTGGAAAATGTTTTATTGGATTATTAAAAAGATCATTATAAAAGCACTTCATTATTAACCTGACCTTTCATAAATGAAATTAATTCTTTTTCATTACTTTAATCGTGAATTAATTAATAAGGTAATTGAGTACAGTATTTTAATTCTGAATTTTATCTGAGAATGTATTAAATTTTTTTTCAAAATAGCGATTATTCTTTCCTTTTGGATGAAACTTTTTATTCTAATTTTTTCCATGTATGTTTTATATAAAGCCATCCTAGTAATTTCTGGATCACTGTAATTTTGTTAGCCTCACTCTGCTAATTTTCTAATCAAACCAGAAATCACTGGATTGTTTTGCCAAAGATTTTTTTATTGGATAAAAGGATAAAGGTCCTTGGAACCCTCCAACGAAGATTCCTCGTATATATTTTCGCCAAGACGTATTTGGTAGGACAAGTCCTTCGAGGGAATAAATCCTTTGTCTCTCACAGCGACCATAAAACTTACATCATTCGTTATCTATCTATATTTTGCACGTCAAAAATACAATCTATAAAACCGTAAACTATTCAATATGCAGGTGCAAAAGATTACAGGTTCCTAAATCGAACAATCACTAAAACTCTACTCATTCAACCTATTTATCAAAGGTAAATTTCTTTTAATTAAGGAATACCGAAATTCTGTATCCGTAAACTCGGGAAAATAAATAATAAAAAAGCAATTGAATTAGCTCCAAGGGCAATAACAACTGCATCTTATTTAGTGTTCTCTTAATAACCTAAAGTTGTTTTCTCCTAGGAAACCCAAAAACTAACCAGTTGGTCGAGCCTCAGAATATTTTTATCTGAATCTATTAAACTGATCTCAAAATTACACTTTATTCACCTAAAAAAAATGAACGTTCATCTCCAGATTGCTTCTTCAAAACATTCTTGGATGCAAAATTTTACTTTTTTATCTTATATTTGCGAACAACAGTAAAGCTTCTGACTGACGATAATATAATAATTTTTTTTTTAATTTTATGTCAAAAATTGTATTGTAGTTTTATTTATTTTGCAGTTTTAGATATTTAAATAAAAATATTAATTATATGTACATTACTGAAAAAAATTGGTTATAGATTTGAATTTTTTTTATGTGAAACATAATTACTATATTACATAATTTATATACCAGAGGACAATAAACAATTTATTATCATAAAATCTTGAAACCTCTTAAATATGCCAAAAGTAATATATGAATAACATTTATTCGAAATATTTTGGACAACAATTAAGAAAAGTTTTTTTTTCGACTAGCAGGTCAAAAAACGCATTTTTTGCCCCCTGTGGGGCAAACTAATCCATTTTTTGACCTGATAGTAGAAAAAGTGATGAACATTCGTCTCCAGATGGCTTCACTTAAAACAATCTTCGATGCAAAATTTTACTTTATTACCTCTTTTTTGCGAACAACATTAAAACTTCTGATTGGCGATGATATAATAAATATTTTTAACAAATTATGGATTAAATATTGTACTATAGTTTCATTGGTGTCGCAGTTTGAGATTTTAAAATAAAAATGATAATTATGTAAATTACTAAAAAACAAAGTTAGTTATAAATTTGAATTTATTTTCATGTTAAATAAAATTATTATGTTATATGATTGTCATACTAGATGGCAATACACAATTTATTATTATAAAATCTTGAAACTTCCTGAAAATATAAATCCACGTAATCGACTATCATAAAAAATTTGTAAAATGCTAATAAATTTCAAAATTTGAATGATTCAAAAAGTGTCTTTCATGAAAAGAAATGTTGTTTTTCATAAATTTTAACAAAAAATCGCCTTTTAACAACTATTTTGCATCTCAAGCAGCCTTTATTAAGAAAAATAAAAGTTGAAGAATCCAGAAGAAATCTAGATCCGCGAATTTAAGTTTTTCAAACAAATACCAAGTTCAGCAAAGAACCATTTTTTCCGCGTATGAGTCTAAAATTAGAATTTATGAGATAAAATATATAATATTATTGTAAAAATAACTATTGAAAATATGCTATATGGAAAAGAAGTAGCAAACGATCTACACTACTTTTTTTTTATAACTTTGGCATTTAAGAAACTTGAAAACGGAAAGAGATATTTTACTGCAGCTCCGCTTCAACATTTACAAGAATCCTGTCATCCAGCCAATTGCTATAAAGATTAGAAGAGCACATGAATTTACACATATAGATATTTGAGACCATTAAATAAATTTCTCAAAGTTGAAATGAAAGTGTCATCCACATTCTTTTTTAGGGTTTAACATTTACGTAATTATGCTTTCCACCTAATAGTATTTTTTACCCTTCATTTTTTTCAAAGAAGCAAACGCTCTTTTGATAGGATAGATACCAATCCTATAGGTAATTCTTTGAGTAACAGTGAAAATTGAGACTGAAAGTATCAATAATGGAGCAAAATTCGTGTCTAAGAAAGGCGTCTAATGCGTTAACAAGAGTCGAACCTTTGGAATCTTCCTTCGTGACAGGTGGTCAATTATAAGGTGGACCTAAGTATCTGTCAGAAATTCTAGGAATTGTTGAAAAGTAGAGTCCTTCATCCTTAAAGTTTCCTCAGGCGGCTTTAATTCCCCTAATTTAGCACTTTAAGGTCTAGTGTGCTCGCAATTTCGTGCGGAGCGACAAAAAAAGCAGTAAAACACATATCGCAGAATTATATAAATACATAAACAAATCTAGAGCGTGCAAATTTCAAAATACCTAATTCAATTTAAAGTAGTTCGTCCGAAAAAATGAGACCTCAGGTAGAAATAGATAATTTTGATATCAAGAATAGCAATATTATTATTATTAAAGGTGTCATTTGAAAGAAAAAAGATTATTTCCCAAGAAACAAATTTAAAACATAAATAAATAATTCATTTAACAAATTTTATTATTACCCGAACTTTTTTTCTTATCGCTTAATAGCAAATTTAATAAAAAGTGATATGATTCTAATAAATCACGGATCATTTTTCAGGAAAAAGATTCTCTACAACTTGACCGTTCCCAATTTTCTAAAATGAATAAATTATTACCGAATTCAGCAATTTGTTTATAAGAACTTTATTTTGGAAAATTGATTTTTAATGGTTTCAGCTATTAAATAATTTATTTCCAAAAATTAGGAACGGTAAAGTTGTGCAGATTATTTTTCCTGAAAAAATGATTCGTGATTTATTAGAATTGCATCATTTTTTAAAATTTGATATCAAACGATAAGGAAAAAAGTTTAGGTAAAAATAAAATTTGTTAAATGCATTATTTTTCTGTATTTAAAATTTTTTTCATGGAGAGTAATCTTTTATTTTTCAAATTGATTCTTTAATAATAATATTGCTATTCTTAAAAGAAAATTATCTATTTTTGCCTGAGGTCTAATTTTCGTAATCGTACTACCTTAACATCACTGAGAAAATGCATATTATTAGACTTGTCATCATTTATGTATCTTCTAGTTTTTATTCGAGAGAAGAAATTTTTTACCAACTAAATGTAAATCAACCACATTCACTAAAATTGTTTGCGTGAGTTTTCAAATCGTAACATCTTTTTATGATATTCTTAGTTTTAAATGTTTTTAAAAATTCAATAAAATTAATCAAATTTTCAAAACTTTTTTAAGCTTGAATAAATTAGAATGTGATTTGAAATATATTAAATGTTTTAATATGGTAAAGAAAAAAAGAAGAGCTATATGTTGATCCAGATCACTTTTTTGCATGAGAAGACATATAGTGTTACGAAATGATAATTTTGAATATTTTAATTTTGAGCTTAATATAATTAAATTATTTCTTGCATTTCATATAACAATTTTTGTAATTTATAAAACTTCAGGCTTTCAAGTTGAATTTCTTTTTGCAATTAATCTTTGTAAATCGAGTTTTATAAAAAAACTCAGCTTTTAAGGAAATTAAGAAATTTTCGTTAATTACTCTGCGACAGAAACAAATTCTAATTATAGGAAAATATTGACACTTATGATTAAGACAAAGCTCACATAAGATTTGAATTTGCATTAATTTATTTTGTATGAAACCAAAAATCATGGGTTCCAATTTCATTTTGGTATTGCAAAATTTATGAAGGACTTAGACCTGTTTAAAAAGTGCATATCTCTATTGGAATTTCGGCGAATCCTGGAAAGGAAGATATTAAAATACAAATTGAATTAGAAGTTTTAAAAAGAAGATTTATTCACATTTTGATATTTATTTCACAAAAGAGTAGACGAGGCTATTACGTACTCTGGTGGCTTTGAAGGCGTCAACACCAACGATTTGGCAGCTTTATTGTATATAAATAAAATTACAAGACATCTTATAATAAATTGTTTCCTAAAAAATACCTTCATACACAATCTATCATCAAATTCTCACAACTTATATGAAAGAGGAATATCAAATGATTACAAAACTTAACGGATCCTAAAAAATTTAAGTACATGTATCTACGTTTCTGAAAGTATAAAAATATTACCTACTTAAGGTAGTTGTGCCAAAAATCAGTCTCTGGAAAAAAAATAATATTTTAATAATGTCTTTTTGAATAGGATATTTCCTTATTATCGCTTCTTACCAAATTTTTGAAAATGATTGAAGTTTCTTAAATCATAGCTTATTTTTTCGATGAAAATATTCTCTACAACTTAACCGTTTCCAATTTTTGAAAATAAATTCTTTAATGGTTGAAATCATTAAAAAACAATTTTCCAAAACGAAATTTTTATAAACAAATTGCTGAATTTGATAATAGTTGATTCATTTTCAAAAATTGCAAACGGTTAAGTTGTAGAGAATATTTTCATCGAAAAAATAAGCTATGATTTAAGAAACTTCAATCATTTTCAAAAAATTGGTAAGAAGCGATAGTAAGGAAAAATCCTATTACAAAAAACATTATTAAAAAATTATTTTTCGTAATTTTTAAATTTTTTCATTTAAAAAAATGTCTTTCCTTACACATGACACGGCTGATGATATAATTTCCAGTCTTGAAATCATAGAAAAACTTCTTTTTCCAGAGAACTGATTTTTGGCACGACAACTACCTTAATACTTATAAAAAGGCGTAATACAGCTATAATCAACCACCATAATTACTAAACTCTACTCTTCAATTTATTAAAGCCTTCATTCAATTTTCGATAAATTCGCCCATCAAGTCTTTGAGGGTAACCACCAAATTTCTCTTAAATCTCAATCGATAAAATGACTCAATAAGTAAACTTTTCTCAAACAAGTTGACAAACAATTAAGTTTTTTTCTTCATGAAAAAGAATAATTAAAACTAGACTATTATAATTTGAAGAGTAAGAGTTGAATGCGTGAAGTGGGAAACAAGCAAAACCGCAGAGACGGGACCCAATTAATTATCTGATCTATTGTATAAACGAGGTATACACGTAATCCGGCAATTTTGGTCGTAACGTAGTCGGTCGCGACTTTAAGCACCGGACCAGCGCATAATGTAGTGCGTACGTAGCGCAAGCAGTTGCGCAACAAGTGAGAAGTGTTCGGACCACTTCGTCCGTGGATTTCGGCCAAGTCGATTTCTTTTGGGCCTTCCTCCCCATACTGGTCCCCTTTGGGGACCACCGCTACCACGACCTCAACCACCACCACTATCGCCACCTCCGCCTCATCTTGAGGGTTCTTGAGAACCATTCGTATATAAGCAGGGGCTTCGCGATATTCTTCAGTTCCAAACAAGACAAGCATCAGCATCATGGACGCAAAGGTAATTTGTCCACTTGCATCAAATCCGTTCATTCTTTGAAAATATATCCGTGATTTAAATCCTCCACCGCGAAACTCATTCTTGCATTTACGCGAATTGCGTGAAATTGTGACCAAGCATTGAAGATGCGTGTGCAAATCTCTGAAAGTGATAGAAATATTTATCAAAACATTAATTATCCATCTTGCTAGTGAAAAATAAACTTATAAATGATTTTTTATTGAATTAATAAAATAATGTTTATTTCATATTTATGTACTAAATTGAATAGAATACTTTGAAAATATTTTCTGCAATTATTATATGTTGCTATTCATTAAGAGAAGTTATTTAAATTTTCAGAGACAAAAATAAAATTATGTAAAACTGATTTGTAATTTGTGTCTTACATTAATAGAAATATTATTTTGTTTAATTATAAGATTAATAGGCAGAAGTTATTGTTGCTAAGATGGGGGTAATAATTAATTATCTAGATAATTTTTATAAATTAGTTCGTTGCAAAAAAATGAATCTTATAATATATTTTTTCCAAAGGGATATTTTCCAACTTAATTTAAAGTTTTAATTGCAATTAAATATTTTATCGATTATTTTTTAGAAATATATTTGAGGTTGATTGGTGCTAATGTTTACTTGAATTTCAATATCCTTAATGAGATCTTTTTTCTGTTACAGTTGTTCTTTTTCTTTGCCCTTGTGGCCCTAGTCTTTGCCGGAGACGTAAAGAAAGATGAGAGTAAAAAGTCCGCAGATACGGCAAAGCCCAAACGAGGATTAGCTGGACTTGGTTATGGATTCAATGATTTTGGTTACTCTTTTCCTGGTTTTTCTTCTTATAATGCTTACGAACCATTGGCTCACACTGTTATCACCAAGCAATTAGCTTATCCAGTTCCTCATCCAGTGCCTGTACCAGTTGAAAGACACGTTCCTTACCCAGTCAAGGTGAACTTATTTTTTTTAAGGTTAATTATTTTCAATCAAGGAATCAACAAAAAACTGAATAAATTTTCTCTTCATCTTCAACAAATTGCTCTATTTCATATCATTGAGACCTATTACATATCATTCTTTATACCTAATCTACACTATCATTCAAAATTATAGATTTTTGAAAAATTTTAATAACTTTAAAAATAATGGAAAGTTTAAAAAAAATTTGGTCTCGTTTTAAACGGTCTTCATAGTTATTTGTTAATTAATTAAGATATTTCTAGAATTTTTAGTATAAGATTCTAGCCTGGGGTCAAAGATGATAGAAAATAGTCGTAAAATTTAATAAATGCTTAGCTTCTTATAAGAATTTTTTAGAAATCAATGTATATCACATTTTAATAAGATTTATCAATATTTATAAAAAGATTGATATTTTGTATTTTTTTATATGGTCTACACTGCTGTGCAAAAGTCGCCGGACACTTGCTTTTAATCATTCACATAAAAGTTTTTAATTTATAAAATACCTAATAATGAATTTTTTCTTTAGAATGACAGTGAAGGCAACAAAAATTCTGCATTTAATGACCCCAAAACGAAGTTTTTTAGTCAATTATTAACGAAGATATTGCGAAAAAAGTCATAATTTCAAAGTTTTCTTAAATTTTAAACAACTCTTGAAACAATTGACATTTTTTAACTTTTCTCAACTTATTATAAAGGTAAATTTACATAGACTATTAGCAACGTATCAAAAATGTTTTTATAGATTTTTTCATGATACTATTAAAGTTAAAATTTAGAAAAACAAAGTTGTGAGAAGACAGAGGATTCTCATTCTTGAAAAATGGATTTCAAAAATTATAAAAATTGATAATATGAAAAAATACAAAACATCATTAAAAAATACAATAAAATTATTTTCATAATTAATTTCACAAATTTGAAGTTTTACAACTTTTTCGTTCTGAGCTTAGATTTTGGCTGCATTCAAGAGAAAATAAGAAAAAAGTTAAAAAATATTCATTACTTCAAGAGTTATTCAAAGTGTATAGAGAACAGTCTTTATTTGAAATATTACATTTTTTAAAAATATATTGATCAGTTAACAAATTACTATTCTTACCTTTAAAACAAGGAGAAAAACTTTTAAAAATTTCCATTATTTTTAGAGTTATCAAAATTTTTCAAAAAGACCGAAATTGGACATTTTTCGTAATATATTTTTATAAAATTAACATTTTGCCTTTAACTTTGGATCATCAGATGCAAAATTTTATTAAAATTCATGCTAATATTTGAAAAAAAAATGTTAACTCTTTTTTATAAAAATTAAGACACTTCGAAAATGGCTTGAACAAGATGTGAACCTATAATTTTAAACGGTACCGTATAAAGTCTGCAAATATTTTATTTTAAATAAATATCAGAGCAAGAAACAAATCAAGCTTATTCGTCACAAGAATTTACTGTAGACTATGTTTTAAAATTGGTTTTTGCCTTTTTTTACAACTGTTTTTAGATATAAAATATGTTGATCACGACTAGTTTAGTGAAAACGATATAAATTTTTTCGAGTCCTTTTTATGAAAACGAAAGAATTTACATAGGTAAACATCGGATTCCCATTAAAGAGAAAAATAGAGTTTTTATTCAGTTCAGGGTTAATGGCTGAACACCGCAGGAGTAGTTGTACTCCAAATCACATTCTACTCTTCATAAAGGTGTATCAATACTAATCAGATTGAACTATCTTTTGTCGCGCCTCTCTATTAAGTAGGAATTGTGGTTGTGAAAACATATTGTTGCGGAATCAAAACAATCCTGAAGTATATAGTCCTTAGTTAGAATGGATATTGAGGGTTTGCGCAATCTTTAAGTTAGAAAGTACATAGCGTTCCCACTTATCTCATCCTTCAAGAAGACATTATTCAACAAAAATTCGCTCAAATCAATAATTACTGACAATTGTTCTCAAAACCTACACTGTCAAAAAAATCGTAATTTTCCAATATATAGGTTATGACATTTTTCAAAAATAAATTGACAAAATAATCTCCTATCGAATTATTTCAATAATTTACAAGAAATATTCGAATCCCTATTGGATTTTTTTTTCAGTATTGAAATTTTTCAAGTGTTGTCTTAGAATTTTTCAAAGTCAAACACGCAATATTCGGCACATCATTGAATATTTCCTACATGATTCATATAAAAATTTCAAAATTTATATAAAAATTTCGAAAACATATATTGGTTAATTACTTCCAATACTTAATTGGAAGTTTCAAAAAAAAATTTTTAGAGTGTATAACTATGAATCTACAATTAAAATTGCATGTAAATGAATTCTGTACTCGGTGGATTCATACTTTAAAAATCTTCCCCACTCTCTTTAATTATAAAATATTAAATAATACGGAGAAAAATATTTGTCAAAAATTACCAAATTATTTGGAGATGCATGATTAATTCTGAAATCACATACTTTTTTCTAATAAGTCAATTTATTTTACCATCTAGATGAAAATTTTTATCGGAAATTTAGCCTAGTCTTTAATATAAATCCTAATAAATGTTGAATTACTAGAAAAAAATACATAGCTTCAGAATTTATCATGCTTATCCAGTTTGGTCATTTTTAACAAATATCTTTCTCCGTCTAAGAGAAACATGCAAAAATGACTAAAAAAAAGCTTAGAGTCTTGCATTTTTCTCAATTTTGAATCCTTCAAAATGGTCTTGAATATAATTCAAACTCGAAAACAAAATTTTGACTGCATGTCCAAAACAAGAAATCATGGTAGGTATTCATTTTGCAGAAGTCTCATTCTCTCGAAAAAACACTAGATTGTTTCTAAATAAACTTTTTAAAAAAATACACGATGTGCTGCATCTTGAAAAATAATCCGGCACTAATTTGCCACCGAAATTTTCTTCAAGATACAGACCAAATTGTATTTTTGTAGCAGTGGATTTACAGCCTAGTAAGAATCTAGTAATTTTTCGGGAGAGTGAGATTCCTCCCACTATTGCCACCGACGAAAAATAACTATCGAGATATTTCATCGGGACATTTATAAACTTGTCGGGAGATTAATGAAAATTCAGGAAATTTTATAATATCCACTAATTTTTGACAACCAAATCACTGGTATTGTTTACTTTTTATCACCGTAGTATAAAATAAGTTAAAAAAACTGTCTTTTCACTTTCTAGACAATATGTGTCCAATTTACTAGATATTACTACAGCCTTCAACCAGTCACGGAACTACTACTTTTAGAACCATCATTATGCAATTCGAAGTTCTGTTTCTATTTTTTTCAAATTTTTGCTTGAATAAAGTTTATATATAGCTGATTTAAAAAAATATAAATATCTAAATTATGAAGTTCAGAATAATTATTTATTATTTATTAAAAACATATAACACGAGGTTTACAGAACTACTAATATTTTAAGCACCTAAATGAGAGAAAAAAATTAGTTTTATAGTTAAAAAATAAAAAATATCAGTTTTTAATCAGAATCTGGAAAAGTCGGGAGGTTTGACAGAAAAATCCTGCTAAAAATGAATATCTACCGGAATCATTTCAGGCTTCCCCGAATCGAAATTAAATTCCCCTCACGTATCTTTTAAATGTAACAAGTAATTAGTTGAATGACATTTTGTGAATTTTGAATTTCAGGTACCATATGCAGTGCCAGTCGACCGTCCATACCCCGTCCATGTTGCGAAGCCATACCCAGTCGAAGTTACCAGACATGTTCCAGTTGCGGTTGATCGTCCAGTCCCATACGCAGTCAAAGTCCCAGTCAAGGTTCCAGTCCCAGCTCCCTATGCAGTTAAGGTTCCTGAGCCATTCCCAATTCCAATTGTAAAACATGTTGGCATTCCCTATGCCCAACACCAACCCTGGGTCTTCGAGAAATACGCAAATGGCTGGTAAAAAATAACTATAAAATCGGATTCAGAACTGCAAACTACAACAAACTGCTTCGATGGGATTCAATTCTCCAAGATCAACGATCTCAATACTCAGGTCTCGGTAAACTGAACCGACTGGCCTATATCTTGGGGAAAAAACAAAAATGATCCCGAATTTTTAGGATTTTTGAAGAAATTGTTAGAACTCTCGTAATGTTATGGCATTCTCACTTTTGACTGGAGACATCCTTAGCGAAGAAGAAATTTACATTTGAGTATTGACATATCAAGTCCATTGAATCATGAAGAAATGTTACTTGTGTGAAACTATTACCTATATATGTATACATTAATCATGTTATAAGTGTTGATCGATCTTTACTTTGACAGACATTTCTCGTGCTAAGTCTCAATGGTGAAATCTGAGAAGTGAGGACGTTTCTGTTTTATTTTTTCTATTGCCGTTAGATTTACATTTATTATTTGTACTTCTGTTATCCTTGATGCATCAATGACTCGATAGGACGCAATTATTTTAATTTTTAAATATATGATTTTTCATATTAAAACTTTATTGTATTTTTTTCCTTATTCCCCTACCTTGTAGAATCATTAGTTTTATTTTTCTATTTATTAACTCAATATGTTTCTTTTCATCACTTTTACATAAGGCTCGCATCTTTTTTCGGGTCGAGAATAGGATAAATGTCCAAAAATTGGACATTTCGCGGGATACTGTTTTTTTTAAAAAGAAAGGATAAAAACAGAATGATTTTACAATGAAGTTTTTTAATGAAATTGAATTCATCATCGTTATCATCGCCGTCATTGTGTGAAAATTCTGAATCGTCGATGACAATAATCACTTCTAGTTTTTTGATTCCAGCTATTTGACGTAGTAATTCTCGCTTTCTTTTTAGAAATTTGTAAAACTCGAGGCATGAGTAAAGCAAGTTAAGTTGATAAAAAAAATTAAAAAATTTGTACGTCAGAAAAAAATTAATAAAATTTTGTAACCAAATATTTTCAAAATCGACTTCGTCTATCACTTGAAGAACGTCCTGAAGTACAATCCGTGAAATTTTCATTAAAAAATTCCAAAAAGTGACGAAGTGAGCATTAGTTGAAGTGAAAAATGAATAAAAATTGACTTTTCTAAAAAAAGACCTTCAAAAATTAAAATGTGGACATTTTTTCGAAAGCCTCCAGGGGACTAGGATTTCGAACGAGAAAATTTGATATGCCCTTATACGTTAGAAAAAAAAAGTTTCGCAGGATAAAGCGGGATTTTGAAAATTTTCACAGGATCGCTTTTTTGACTCGAAACAACTTTTGTAAGAAAATTAACGATTTATTAATCAATTAATCACTTTCTCTGCTTTTTCCAAAAACCGAAATAGAAATACTGTTTTCAGATTTTCAAATTAAGTAATATTTTTAATTTGAATAAATTCCCAAATTTTATGCAATTATTAAACTATTTTTGAACTTGTGACTCAATCTAACGCGTTTATTTGTTTATCTTCAAAAAAGTAAAAACTTGCCCCATAAATAAATTTTTGACATTGATTACTAAAAGCATTGATCTATTCAAAGAACTTTTAAACCCAATAGAATCTTGAATTATAACGTGACATTTTGAAAACATGTCTGCTATTATATTGACCCAAAATTTACAGCATTTTTATTCGTTTTTTGTTGTTTTGGCATAGGGTCAGTTTCTTTTTATTTTCTTTATTTAAAAATGATCAATGGTAAATAAAAAAAAACGTAAAAAATTAAGGCAAACGTTTCTGCCACATATTGGCGCCCTCTTCAGTGCCATAAATTAAAAGATTAATTCAAAATTCTATTTAATTCTTATCCTACTCTAAAAAATTGTTGAAAATTGAAAAATAATTAAAACATTCTGTTTGCAAGTAAATTCAGATTATTTTTATCTAACAGTCTACAATTAATTATTCACATAATTGAAAAATGTTTCACATCAGACTTTTATAACACAGAAAAACGCATTTTGGCACTTAAGAAGTAGATACGTACTTTCTAACTTTGGACAGCAAGAGTAACATGCTGACACATAAATACGATTATTACATAAAACCATATAAAATATTGATTATAATCTTTAGGAGTTGATTTTGGGATCTGAATGTGTTTAAATATTAAGAGAAAGTAGTGATAAAAACATTATACAAGCGGATAAAAGAAGCTATTGGAAATTAATTATTCATTTTCAAATACATGTTTCTTTCTTCTCGAATTTTCAACATCTTTTGATGAAAAATTATGTAAAGTATCAATGGCGTACGTGGCAAAGAAAATCTCATTATTTTTCCTTCATGACTTTTATTTTACTTTCACAATTTCGCATTCAATTTGCGATTAAGATATCAAAGTATGAAATTAGCCACTACATTTAATATCCTTTATAAATCACAATTGCAAGTCTTTGTTACTCAACTACTATATCGACGAAAAGCACATCTAAAGTTTTTATCTTGAGCTCAAACATAAAATTGATAGATTTGTTAACTTATTTTAAGCTCTCACGTTAATCACATGTTTACTATAACTATATATAACTTGTTTACATTGAATTTTACTTAAAACTGTTATTTTATGTCAAGAACTAAAAAACTTTTAATTGCCTTGTAAAATTGCGAAATAGAAATTTCAATCAAATTGCAATCTTTTCTCATTAAACACATTCAAGATCACAAGTCACTCAGGTTTTATATTTATCGATTTATTACTCTATTTTCACTTTTATTTCTTGTTCCAGTTGAATTAACGCAATATGGAACCTGCTACAATATTTCTTATGATGGAATGAAGTGAATAAACTCTTCAATTCATATGATTCTTATTGTCTTACGTTAAATGCAGTTTAGACAAAAAAGCACTTAAAGTGACATTAAACGCAACTACATCCATTCATAAATAAAATTTTATTACAAAAAGATTTAAACAAACTTATAACAGATATATAAAACAACAACGCAACATTTAAAAACATTAACTTATAAATGACTCAGGCCGTTTATAAATATTTACATAAAAACAAATATTTTTAAACAATAAGGATGAATAGTAATACTGATTAAATAGCATTATGTATCATGCCATGAATTTTTAAAGAAAGCATTTTTTTATAACTTGACCATATCCTTATTGCACTGGACTATAATCTTGCTCTGATTTAGAATCTTGTGTTCCAAAACTTTGTCCTCCAAAATCTCTTCCTGATGTAAAATCTTGACTTTTTCTGAAGTCATTCCCAGAATTAAAATTTTGCTCTAATCCAAAGTTTTTATCCTCTACAAAATGTCTTCCTGATGAGAAATCATGTTGAGAAGGTTGATAGACTTGTTTACTAGATTCACTCCCGTCATCATGAGAATCACTAACATAATCTTTTTTATCCTCATAGAATGGTTTGGATAAGTAATTGTGATTAGTGCCCTCGTGATTGTTGCTATAGCCACCGTGAGATGATTCGCTAGATTGGGTATATGGTATTGGATGAGGGACAGGATAATAGACAGGTTTGTTGATTGCTATTGGGCGAGGAACTGGGAATGGTTGAGAGACTGCTATTGGTTTTGATACTAAAACCGGAACTTGTTGATGAATTTCGACTGGGTATGGTTTTTGAACTTCTACAGGAACATGCTCGGGAACTTTTACTATCTGCGGAACTGGAACAGCTACTGGCTGATTCACTGGTACTGGTACCGGAATATGGTGAGGTACCTAAAAAGTGATATCAAGATGTCAGACGATAAAGGGTGAAAGGTGCTTTTTGCAAGCTTAGATCACAAAATGGCAACATTGTTTTATTTCTGAATTCTTCTTTAATGAAAAATTTGACAGATAGTCGGAAATTTTTTTAGCCAAGGTGACTATTTCCTAAGTTTTTTCCATTTTATTTTCAATCAAATGAGGGATGAGAAGTTGAAATCGGATTAAAATTATAGGTTTTTTCTGATTGGAATCGTTAGACAAATTTAATTGTTTTCACCTGTTTTTGGATGATATGATTTCAACAATGAAAAGTCTATAATTTTTCTGATGACTCATTTTATTCGGAATGAATATTCTACACTTTCACTTAAAAACCCACGATAAAGGAAAAATAAATAAAAACAACTAAGGAAATAGTCGCTTCGACTTTTTTTTCTGGCTATTCGTCCAATTATTCTTTAAGGGGATCCGCCACCTTTAAAATTTATATTTTTTAAGTTCAGATCTTCCATATAATTCTTTTTATGTTTAGTACCTTTATTTAGAAAGATTTTGGAGTTTTTAAAAATTCCAGCACCTTTATGTATTTATAAACTAAAAATTTTGAGGTTTCGGGCATTTTTTTGACTGTTTTTTACTCTGAATAACTTTTTTGTTTTTCAACCAATTGTCATGATTCTTGTTTATTTTGTTCCTTAAAATGCGTAGCAACTTTTCAGGTATGAAAAATAAGATAACATGACTGAGAAAAAGTTACAAGTAAAATAAAAAAAAAAAATAAAAAATATCCCAAAATATAAAAAAAAATTGTAGTTATTTTTTTTAGCTAGAATGCTTTCCATACCTAGAAATATTGATAATGTAACAAAGAATAAGTGGTAAAAATTTAAAAGGCTTCAGATTTTATTCAAACATATGTTGTAACAATAACGAAAAATTACAACTTGCGGAAAACGAAGTTTAAAGTAAAGTCTTGTAGTGAAGCCTTAACACTCACTATCATAAAGGCAATATATATATTGTGTTTTTACAGGTTTTTATTTATTTTTATTTCTTTGAATTAATGAAAGTTGAGCTAATTCAAAAAAAATTTCTTTGATTCAAAGAAACTATTTTCTGTGTGTATGGAGAATAAAAAAATAACATTAATGGAAAATGTCAAAAACATTAAAAAATATACCAATTAAAGCTGGCGGAACCCCTTAACGTCTGTGTATTTAACAAACTAGAATATCTACCCTTAATAAGAAAAAAAGTGTGGCTCAATTTTAACACAAACACATTACCTACTCATATGTGATGAGAATGTAAAACTAGAACTTGATCTAATTTGTAAAGTACAAATTTCAGACTAAAATATCCAAATATCATGCGAATTTTAATTGCAAATTAATAGATGATTCAGTTTGATATTTTATAATCTAATTGCAAAATCTAATGAAAAAAATTAGTTTTGATGATAACAAAAATTTAACCAACGGAAAAAGCAATGCTTTTGACCAATAATTTTATTATTGAGCTATACAAGTGTCCAACATTCCTCTCTTCATAAAAAGGTAATTTTTTATGGCTGTATAGTGTAATTAATTAAATGACCTCAAGTTATTAAGTTTGAAAATCATGCCTTATCAAAGGAACACCATTATTTCGGTCTCAGATAAAATATATATTTCTAACAGATGTTCTTTTTATCTTCATTTAAAAAAAATGGTAGGTTGCTGGAAAAAATTAGCTTTAGGGTCCAAAAATGATAAAGGCGATTTAATCAGACGTTTCGAAAGATTTAAATAAATATCACTGATGAAAGCCGAAACATCTAACTAAATCGACTTAAACATTTTTGGACTCTAAAGCCAATTTTTTCCAACAACCTACCATTTTATTGAAATTGAAGGTCAATATAACTTATACTACTTTTAATTACTTTTATTTAAGTTGTTAAATTTCTATAAAAATTTAAAGCGATTAAAAATATTTTTTATAATTAAAAAATTTGAGGAAGTGAACTTCATGATACCTTGACTGGATATGGAACAGGAACCTTGATAGCGACCGTCTTGGTAATCTTAATGACCTTGGTAGGCACCTCATGAAGATGAACTGACTGTGAGATGAGCCTCGGATGAATGTGCATGTGACCCAGACCATGACCGTCAAATGAAAAGTGAGAGGCCTTTGCCCCAATCGCAACCCATATTACTAAAAACTAAATACATTATTTAATTAACAATAACTTTCTTTATGAAATCTAAAAAAAATATATAATTTTGAAAGCTTTTAGTATCTAAGACTTTATTCGCGTAAATCTTTAATGTGATTCATGAAGTGAATGAACGCTATTAAAATTAATTCATATCAGATGGAACTTACTATACTTAACATCATTTCACTATTAACAGGAAGAGATTGCTGTTTCTTGAGAGAAGAACCACACTGACAATTGTAGATCAGACTGTTCCTTATATACGAGGACCTTCACCGTCATTTACGAAGAAAGCAATCTCTTTTCTACTAGATATAGTATCCGCCAATGTAGTTTAATTTTTTTTATCTTCAAATAAGTTTAGTGAACTATTCTTATTTTTATGAAATTTATTAGCTAATAAATTCTAGTGATATATCTTACATTGATTTGTATCTCATGAACAAATGCAATTGTCAATTAAAACATTAAATGCAAGAATAGATTATGGTAATTACTATTGGTAAAAAATTACCGTTACTTAAATGCAAATTTAATGAGCTCTTCAAATTAACGAAATTGATCATTCCGAAAAGAAAATGATTTAATAACTAATTTAATTCGTATAAAAGTATTCATAAAATACATTTTTCAAGTTTTTGCCCAAAAATACCCCTGGCTCACATATATTTCCTCATTTCGCAAACTTCTTTTTCTCATTTTAGAAAGGGGAAAAAATATTTTTGTAAAAAAGTAGGGTGCTAAGTATTTTATTACGCTTGGGAATACTTTTTGTTGTAATTTTTCTTAAAAATACGTCAAGTATGACTATAACTTTATAAAATTTAGAAATTTCGTAAATATTCAAAAAGATTCCATAAAATAGGGAACGTTTTGGAAGATTATGGAAACAAAAGGGATAATATTTTTTAAAAATGGCATCATTATGTCATTTTTATTTTTTATTTTTCTCTATACCGATCATGACTTTTGTAATTTTATAATATTAACAGTAACCGCTAATCATGCACCAACATATTAAAGACACCTCGACACTGATTAACAATAACTTGACTTTAAAATAATCATATGCACACATTGAAAAGACATTGCGAGCCATATAATGGCAACAGAACATTTATGCGCATCAAGGATCTCAACTACAATATTCAGTATTTAAAAAGTCCTTTTTATATCTATATTTTCATCATAGAAGAAAATATTAGATTTCCTTTTTGGAAGCAAGATATTTTTGGGGAGGGGATATAAAATAAAAAATTGGGTAATGTAGACTATCACTTCCGCCTATCCATCAAGTGTGCTTCCATTTCCGGCTAAAGAATAAGAGTATAAAGAGCACGTAGCCATCTCAAATGTATATATAGTACCATAAGAGGCGATTTACAATCAAAAGTGAATGGTGAAAGGATTATCCTGATGAAAGGATTTACTTTAGAAGGGGTCTAACTTACAGATGTTACTGTAATCAGTGCAACTTCATTGGCAACAATAAATAATTATTAATTTATTGAAGTTCAACTCAAATGCTCAATTATTCACTTAAGAAAAAAATGGAAACTTATTTATTAGGACCAAGAAAATGAATCCTTTCAACTTTATAAAATCTCTAAATCAGAATTTTTAATAATTTTAATCAGTGACTGACTGACAGTGAATGACAATCAGTCATTTTTTACCGATAATCGATCATTGATAACTGAAAATCAATCACTTTTGACTGATTGAAAAGCAAGAAGTCAGTCACTGATTGTATATTGTGAATTTTACAAGTCAAGGTGAAGGAAGATATGGTTTTATATATTTTAACTCCTTTTTAACCTATTTTCTTCTACTATTATCTTATAATCAATAATTACATAAAATTCCACAAAAGGAATATAATTTGAAAACTCAAATAAAGAATTGTTTTTACCTTTCCCACTTAATTTATAAGAATTGATCGCTAAACAATAACAGATCTTTCGTAAGAATCCATTTGATTTATCCAGCATCAGGTTCGAAGTTACATCATGATCGGCGAAATTGATCAGATAATGGCAACGATCGGAACATTACATTTGCAGTTTGCATCAAGTATATGTATGTCGAGAGAGGAAAAGCCCGTCGAATTGACCGCTTAAGGGTCATATCCAGCATAAAATAAATGCAATTAGAGTTTAATAACTCAATTAAGAAAGGCTGAAGCTGAATCGGATAAAGTATCGTGAATGGATCGGAATTCTCGATCTTTGTTTACCTGACCTCTAAAGGTACACGGAGAAAAAAAATCTGTTGAATCAACAGATGTCATCTGCTGGAATAGGGACAGCAGATTTTTTTTGTAATATTTACAGATTTTTCTGTTGGATTCACAGATTGTTTGTAAACTCAACAGATGAACCTGTAGAATCTACAGACATGTCTGTTAGAATTTCGGATTTCAAGAAAAAAGAGAAATCCGTAATTCTAACAGACATTTCTGTAGATTTTACAGGTTCATCTGTTGAGTTTACAAACAATCTGTGAATCCAACAGAAAAATCTGTAAATATTACAAAAAAAAATCTGCTGTCCCTATTCCAGCAGATGACATCTGTTGATTCAACAGTTTTAAGACTCATACAAGTGGAGACAACCACTAAGCAAATATTTTTTTGTTTAAAGACTATGTAGAAAATAACACACCGTACTTGCAATTATTTATCAGTAATTACTTTTTTCCTAAAAAATGTATTTTTATAAAAATTTAAACCATACTTTATATTTAGCAAAATGATAATGTTCAAGGTAGTTGATCGACGAAAATTAGACCCCAGGCAAAAATAGATAATTTTACTTTCAAGAAACGCAATATTTTTATTGAACGGCTATTTTGGAAGAGAAAAGATTAATTTCCATGAAAAAAATTTGAAATACAGAAAAATAATTTTATCAATAAATTTTACTTTTGCACCAATTTTTTTTATCGCTTCTTACCAAATTTTAAAAAATTATGCGATTTTAATAAATTACAAATCACTTTTTTAAGAAAAAGATTCCCTACAACTTAACCATTTCCAATTTCCGAAAATGAATAAATTATTATCAAATTCAGCAATTTGTTTATAAAAATTTTATTTTGGAAAATTATTTTTTAATGGTTTCAGCCATTAAAGAATTTATTTTTAAAAATCAGAAACGGTGAAGTTGTGGGAAATCTTTTCTCTGAAAAAATTATTCATGATTTATTAGAATTGCATAATTTTTTAAAATTTGGTAAGAAGCAATAAGAAAAAAAGTTGGGTCAAAAATAAAATCTATTAATAAAATTATTTTTCTGTGTTTCAAATTTTTTTCATGGAAATTAATCTTTTCTCTTCCAAAATAGCCCTTCAATAATAATATTGCTATTCTTGAAAGTAAAATGATCTATTTTTGCCTGGGGTCTAATTTTTGTGGATGAAAACTACCTTAAAGGGGATATTTCCGTACACGGAGATACTTCGTATAGGAAAATATGTTTTTTTAATAATGATAATTCTGAAAAATATTAGGAATCTGGGGAAATTCGAGGTGCAATGGTAATTATTCTCAGCGGTCTGGGAATTTTTCGCAGTCACTGCAAAAACTTCTGACAATGACACGTTTTTCCCTAAATTGAAACGTAATTCAGCAAAGATTGTAAACATAAGTTTCTCCGTGTAGTAAATTGGAAAAGTTATCCTGATAAGTTAGGGAATATAAAAATTTCAAGTATGTGGGAAAATTCCTCCAAAATTGTTTAAAACGTACTCTCTAAATCTGAATCAGTCAAAATCTACAGATTTTAAGTGAAATTTGACCGATTCAAATAGGTAAAAAGAGGTTACTGTGAATCAGCAAATTTCACTGATTACTTCAGTGAAAAGTAACTGATTTAGCAGTGGAAAATATTTTCATCACTGATTAATCAGTGAAAATTAACTGTTTTAACAGTGGAAAATATTGTTTCCATTGATGAATCAGTGAAAAGGCAAATTACTGATTCAATCAGTGAAAATTTGACTGATTCAGATTTAGAGAGTATATATAAAAATGAGGGAAATTCAATTTAACCGGTTAAATTTTTATAACGGCAATAACATGACTGAACGATAAACACGTCACATTGGTTGATGTCTAGAGCTCGTCTACCTTACAATTATACTAAAAAAACAAATTAAATAAAAAATTTATGTTCTACCAAGCGTAAGGTCAGCGACTGTATTGTTCCGATAGGAAAAGGAAATAAAAGTACAATGAACGGTCAATGATTTAATTCGACTGGTAATGGAGCAAGTGAGAGAGACAAAAACCGGTTTGAGACAAAAGCAGAAGTAAAATCATTCTTCCACTTTCACTGAAAAGCAATACATGGATGGATTCTGAGCTATTGTGTGCTAAATTAGATGTAGGGCTATAATTTAGAGAGATTAAATAGATCTTGCAGACAACTACTTGAGAATTAAAAATGGACAAAATTTTTAAATTAGAACTGTTTTGTATCTTTTGGCTGCTGTTTATCAGTTTCTGCATAAGAACCAGACGTTGGACAAAAAATCGTTTTTTCTTAATTAAAAGTGATTTAATGGACTTTTGTCATTTAAAATGAAGTATTATTTTACAGTTAATTTATTTTTAAGAATCGCGGAAGGCAATATTTTCATGAATATATCAAATTTTAAAGAACACACATAATTTTAGTATTAATTCACATTTTAATAAGTTTTTCAGAATAGACCATATTTTCGTATAATGTTTATTCTTCTATTAAAAGAAGAGAGAATAAAATTGTGGACGGTAGAGGGATATTGAGATAAAAATACGTCTTTATTGATTCACATAAAATAATTTCAAGGTAGAAAAATTTATGGAGAATATTCAAAATAAATAAATTGAATGGAATTCCTATTTTTTACTCAACTTACTTTTTTATCGATTTAGATCGTAAATTACGATGTCCAATCACTTCAATTAAAAATGTTTTGTTAGAATAATCACTATGAGCATTTGTAGAAATACAAATTTCTGCTTTTAAGTTGTCTAAGGCTTATTCCTATATATAAAAATAGTGGGAAATTAATAACACTCAAGTCATTGAACTAGACTGGAGCGCCTTCATAACTGCAACCCGCTGACCACGCAAGCATTCAAGAAAATATATGCTCAGGCGTCAATAAAAATATATTCTCGAATAAAAAATTCATAAACTTTACAAAAAGTCAATAATAGATTGATAATGGATGGTAAAACGAATATCAATTAATTGATAGTCCTTCATACCAAAGGGTAAGAAGAAGTTTTTCATTTCAGAAAATATCCTCCTGCAAATTTGGAAAATACAAGAGAAGACGATAAATAACGTCTGTCAACTTTGTTTGAGTGAAAACTTTCCAAAATTTTAATAGTTAACTATAATTAGCGATAATTTTTCCATTTTTTTTTCAACATTTTTACTGAAAAGAAGTTAAAAGATATGCTTTATTGTCTTTTATAACGTTTCCAAAATTTTCAGAAATGTTTTTGTAAATTAAAAAAGTTATCTTACATGAACGAATTTAAGTATGATTCAGTCACGTGGTCCCATTGATCAATAGCTCTAAGAAAGTAATAAATAACGATATTTATTGGTATATTTATTTTCACATTTCTGACTGAGAATAAATTATTAATTTAATTAATTCCACCAAGGATAAATTGAGAAAAATTAATATTTGGCGTTTTTAAAATTCTTGCTTCTTCCGTTATTGATCAAGCCACCCACTTGTTTAAAAATTACAATAGAAATATTTTTAAAAAATTTTTCGACACTGCATTATTTTAAAATACACGAAAAGTTATAGTTGCATCTGCTTCATTTATTAAATATTATATTAACGGAAACTGGATTTAAGGATTTTTATATTGCTAGTCGGTTTCATTAATTCACCAAATCCGTTCTACAAAAAGTGTTTTTTATAGAGAACTCAAAGATTTATTTTAATCAAGAACGAAAATTCTGATTAAAACAGATTTCTATATTTTTTATGAAAATAGCTTCCCGTACTTTCTAAATCTGAATAAGTCAAAATCTAATGATTATCAGTGAAATTTGACTGATTCAAATAACTAAAAAGAGGTTACTGCGAATCAGTCAAATTTCCCTGATTCAATCAGTGAAAACCAACTAATTTAACAGCGAAAAATATATATATATAATACATATATCAGTGGAAAAAATATTTTCCACTGATTCATCAGTGTAAAGGTAAATCAGTGAAAATTTGACTGACTCAGATTTATAAAGTAGTAAAAATGTCGTATATAAATGGAAACGACTCTATATTTCAATAAAAAAAATTGTGATTCGTAAAAACCATCTTGAAATTGTGAAGCACCTAAAAAAACCTGCAGCTATGAATAGGAATTTTTAAAAAACCACAATACATTTTCAGTAAATATAATGGCAAGCAAGCAATGATAAGAGAACAATAAATCGTTAATAACTCGCTGAAAGAACGATTGTGAAAGTTACAAGCTCCGTAAATATGATCGATCGGGTGAACACGAATTCACAAAATTTTCTCTCGTTCCTGCCGGGAATTAGCGTAATAAATTTGTTGCAACCAGTGAATATGCATTACCACTTGTATGATAACCATCTCATTAATAATAATTACCGTATAATAATGCCGATAGGAATCAAAATCGTCCATCACCTAAGATTGCTCACACCGGCGAATTAATTATTTATCGTGTAATATTGGTGTTTTGGTGAAAACAAAAATTATATTGGAGATGCTATATAAAGATCTCAAGAGTAACGAGTTTTGTTACTTGACCCCATAATCTTTAATGAGAAATGGAATGTGAAAAGAAAGACTTTCCTTTGCGAGACACCCTGTATCAGGAAATCTGAGTCTCCGAATAGCCATGAAAATCATTTTAGCCTTTGGCAATTACTGAGTCAACATCCATAGAACATATTACGAGGAAGTTAATTGATGTTTGCGTTCCTACTCTATCAAGAAATTGGATAAACCTTTGTGCTAACAATACTTGATTAAATTTAAAAAGAGAAAATGAAAACCACAATTTTCGTAAGTACTGTAGTATAAATTTACTTTTATACATTATATATAAGTACACAATAACAAAAATAATAATTTAGTTGATTAGATTATTTAAAAGAGATACTTTCATTTTTCTAGTAAACGGAAATTTATTAAATTTGCAATTTTTAATTTAGATGCTCCTCTTAATCGAAAGTGTTCTAGCTGATAAAAATCATTACAATGCTCCAAAACAAAAGGAATTTTACGCTCTTGATGAAAAAGATGACAAAAACTATGATAAAGATTTTTCAAAGAATATAATTAAAAAAATAAGTAAAAATCGAAAGATATTGAGTCACATTTTGTTAAGGCAATCTTTAACTGGGAATTTTACGAAGTCACATTTCTTTGCAAAAATACTATCCAGAGAAGGTATAAATTGATTAAATGATTTTATTTTATCCAATTTCAAATAGATGTTTACACTTATTTTAAATATGATATTATGAAGGTAAAGATGACTTAATTAAGAAAATAATCATGACAACTTCGTAAACTCTAAATGTAGCTTTTATTTACGAATTTATTATTTATATTTTATTTTATTATTTTTTATTTATTATATTATTATATTATTAGTATATTTATTTTATTATATTATTTAGTTACGAGTTTATTAATGAATTTAACACAAGTATAATTACATTTATATAATTTTAAAATTTATAGTAATTGTCATTTTTTTTCTTTCCAAAGATGGAACTGATTTGAAAGATCTTAAATCTAACAGCAGTATTTTTGAAAAGAGTAAAATACACAGGATGTCAAATCATCAGGAAGAGAAAAATGAACTCAAAATAGAGAAAAATAAGTACGAAGATCAACGGGGAAAAACACCTCCTTATCCAATATCAATAGCAATGCATAATCCAGTAAATGCACCATTTTTTATCCAACAAAAATTCCCAGTACCTTTTTCTCCATTAATTGCAATGGGTTATCCTTTTTGGGCTAATATGCAAAGTTATCTCAATCCCAGTGGTTACATAAATTCTCAAAAATCATGCAAACAAATATTTTAATTAATATGCTGTGAAAATATTAAATTTTACAATTGAAAAAGTGTACTTCATTGTATAGTGAATGAGTTTATGTATTATATGAATAAGAAAATATGCAAATAGAAGCAGATTTTAAAGTTGCTCATATTTCACAGTTGCGAATTCAAAAATTTTTCTATAAAATTATTGTAATTATAAAATCATAATGCACTTAAGATAAAATTATATACTTTTACACTCGCAATTTCTTTTTAATGTTGGTTATTCAGGTCATATTTACTAAGTAATTTATACACTGAAAAAAAATGGTTAGTAAAACCAACTACTTCGGTTTGTAAAATATGCCTCAGCTATTTTATTAGTTAGCACAACAATTTTTTTTGTTGGTGTTACTACCCAAGTTCTTGTGATAATAATTGAGATAGTAACACCGACAAAAAAATTGTTGTGCTAACTAATAAAATAGCTGAGGCATATTTTACAAACTGAAGTAGTTGGTTTTACTAACCAATTTTTTTAGTGTATCAATACACTTTTCTGTTATGATAATTTATTTAATGATAGTAAATTTAATTTACTTAATTTATTGCATCAAAATATATGTATTAATAGTACATATATTATAAAGAAATTAGTCAATAAAAAATATTAAATAAATTATTATATTTATTAAAATTATTTTTATTGTTAAATTTATTTTTAATTTAATTTGATATATTATTATATAAATTAATATTTAAAAAACTAATACCTTCTCATTTATGATAAAAATGTAAAAATATTATAGATATATGGCTATATTATCTAAAAATGATATAATATGTTTTTCAATTTTTTAGCTATTTCCTCAAGTTTTTTATTTCTGAAAACTTACAAGAATTCTTGAATTTCATTCATATATTTTTAAAAATGTTTTTCTAATCCCCTGATAGTAGACAACAATCCAAGCAAGCATGTATTCTAAGCAGCATATGTATAGGCGACACAGACAAAAATAAGTAAAAGTTAGACAAAATATTTAAACAGTTTCTCACTTTTTTATATTAAATCGTAAACTAAATTTCAAAGCCTAAAACTATCTGAAGAGTTAAATTAGGAGTTTCAGAAGTTTTGATTATGGATCTAAGTCCCTTCAAATTTCTCATATTTTTGGTAACTTATTAACTTTTATCACATCAAGTTTATTTATTCATAATCTATCATATTTATTGTATCTATTATTTATACCTATAATAGATATTATAGTATATTATCGTTATTATTATTATAATTTATCAACACATCAAGTTTTATGTATATAGTGAAAAAAAGAATTTGGCGAAAAAATGCAACATTTCTTTATAATTTTTTTTTTTAATAATGATTCTCAGTAAAGATGTTAAATTTAAAGTCAAACTATGTTTTTTGATCATGTCATTTACTATTTTCGTCTTAGATTGTATATGATGCGTTCCTACTAGGAACGAGAACCTATTATATACACAAAGCTAGAACATGTTTAAAAAAAACACCTCGTATGCGAATATTAACGAGTTTTTTTATTTATTTTTAACCCATAATCTTCAATCCAAATGTAAAGATTTTAGATTCAATTCTTGAATTTAACCCAACTGTGAAATAATTTAAAATTATAATTAAATGTGAGCAAGCCCTTTTACCTGGCAGCTAAATGTCATGAATGTCATTTGAAAAGTAAAATATAAAAAGAAACAATAAAAATTTAAATATTTATAGATGATTATAAATTTCTCACTATAATTCAAACTCAACTTATAGGGCTAAAGTACAAGATAACGACGCTTTGAACACCCATTATGTATCTATATGTAAATTTAAAACAGTCTCAGTTAATATATGAGATAAGTTTGTCAGATATAAAATATACTTTTATTATATAGTATTTTTCTAAATCCAGGCAGGTCAAGGATAAATATTTGCCAACTTGTAAAAACTGAGGTACAATCTAAATTATATTATGTATAAAATATAAATAGCATATAAAATAATTCCCATACTAGTCGATAAAATAAATGAAATGACGCATTATCAAATAATAATAATAAACATTAAACAGAAAAAAATGTTGAAACCACGTGTAAAAACTATAGTGTAAACATATACAAAGCAGGATTCGCTTCTATAAATCTATATGATATATTAAAATTAAATAGTTAACATTTTTTCTGAAAATTAATCACTCAGTAATAAAAGCTTTCTCCGAAAAAAGCAAATTTGTGAATGCGTCAGAGCACATCAAATGGTTGCACTTAATGTTCTCAAGAAATTCTCTGAAAGAAAATTACATATCATTAAGTTTGCAATCAATTTGTTTTCATGTTTCGCTTTGCCTTGGGCTTCCGTACCTGAATTTGCACATAAATCAATTAATTATTTTAAGAAGGATGTAATGCTTGTACTTTCTTTAACATCAAACACCCTAAAAATTGGATGCCTCACGCTATGCGCGAATTCAGAAAATGAGGCAAAACACGGTATAATTGATAATGTACGTACACAAGTTGCATACATATTACGCAAATCGTATGATTTTACGAAGCAGTTGGTCATAAAATTACACCTAGAAAAAAGTTTTATTTAAATTTAAGAAATCGTTTTTTTTAACTTCATTTTTTCAATTTGAATTAAAAATACCTTTAGAACAAATATAAATCTATTTGATTTTAAGAAATCACCTTTTTAGCCTTTTTTAAATAAAATAAATTATTTTTAGCAATATTTATTTGATTTAACAAAATATTTTTTCGATTCAAATACAGTACTGGCAAAAAATTTCTTTAAATAAAAGATTTTGTTTGGACCAAAGAAACTTTTTTCTGGGTGTATTGTTTTGTAAGAATATGTCGATATCTTTTATTTATGTGGTTTTTATACGCCATTAGTCAGTTAAGAGTATATTCGATGGAATAATTTGTGTATGATACAAAAGTATGATACTTCCTTATATCGTAATGTTCAGCTCATAAACGCCAATCTCACCTGCCAAAATATCCAGTACAGAGAGACTATAAAAATAAAATGTTCGAATGCAAAGCCAAAGTATCAAGTGACAAGAAAGAGGAACGGTATCGTTAGTTCATGATTATCGTGATATAAAATCGGCGACTGGCTACTTTCTCATAATCAAAAATGTCCTGATTTATTACTCACTTTACGAAGATTTATTGACTCTTTGATAAGAAAATGGTCTAGGCACATTTCTTTAAACTGTTATATGTAAAAAGTTTCAACAGACAAGAACAAGTAAAGTGATTGTTTTGATAAATTGGCATTAATTTTTCATAAAACACAATTTGAATAATTCTGTGAAAGGATGCAGAAACCATTAAGAAATTGGGATATTTCATAAAATAAAGTAATATTGCTTCACTGTTGTATCGATTCTATCTGCAAAAATTGCAGAATATTCTACATTCTTCATAGGTTGATCATTTTCTTGAAATCTGCCATTGAAAGGTCAGTTGTAAAGTATCTTTCGCTAAATATTTACGAATCTAAAATATTTTGGAATGTCGACTTCAAAACAATGTGTAAAAAATTTATGTACAAGAAAAATGAGAGTAAAATTTGCTATAAACCAGTTGTTTGTGCAAATAATTGTTTTTGTGAGAAAACGATGAATGGGTGATTGAAAGTCGATGAGTTCATTCACAAATTAATCACAAAATTAAATTTCCATTTTTATTAAATTTTAGCCTCTCTAAATTAACTATTGATAAAAAATATATAATATTGGACATTGAGTACCATTTATGGAATGCGTCAAAATCAAGATAAAAAAAATAAATCATCTGATTTGTCAATTATCTTCGCTTTGTAAATCAGATCTTCCTTTTCGAATGACGACTCAAACTTAAACCCGTTTTGCCGAAATTAATGTCAAAAATCCATGCATTGTAGTGGTTAAACAGTCAAAACCACTGCAAATTAAGTCTTGATTTAAAATCAATCATAACTAAAAATTGCTTTAAACCGTGTTTCGTTTTGGAAAAATTTCAAAAATTATAGTTTGATTTCTCATTCAGATATTCAGACAATTTAACCTCAGAATGAGCGTCTAGAAAAAAAAATTAAATAAGAATTTACAATATAGTGGATTCTTCAAATATCAAATAGACCTGATCTTCTGTTCTTGAAATTTATTCTCCTTCACATTTACCCAAAAAAAGTTACTTAATCAATAATTTTGTAAATTTTTGAATTGTGAATGAGATTGTAAAACCGGGGATAAAATTTTAATGTACAAAATTAATTATAAATGGTTTATAAGGTCGCTAGCACTTATTAGTCAACAAAAACGTATATTTCTTAATTTTTTTCTAATAGCAATGCTATCAATTTTGATCAAACATATATATTTTATTTGATAACAAAATCTCATGGGTCCATGATATACAATATCTATTATAAAGATCAAATTTAGAAAATAATTTTATTGTTAGGGCTTTATCTAGACTTTGACCAAAGAAATTAATTATTAGTTGTAACTTAAATACTTTTGACTTACAAATTTGAAAGAATCAATTTTTTCAAAAATAAAATACACTCAAATATTCCTTAATACGCTCAGTCAAAATTCGAATAGTGTGAAAATTGATATATTATTTATCTCTTGAAAAATTTTAATATTTCCTTATAATTTCAGGATAAAAACAAAAAGACGTCATTGACCTTTAAATATGATCAATAGTACCTATCTGATTATATGATAGTTCAAAATAATTGATTTATAGTATATCAAAAGCAAATACCCTCTCAGGAAATTTGACACCATGAAATTCCAGTTAAAAAAGTATATGAAAGACAGGTCTGCGATATTTAAATTTAAATCGTGGTCCCATAAAAGCTTTCACGCCGCCCTCGTAATTTCAAACGGAATTCGATTAAAGCCTTCATAAATAGACATATAAAGATTATACGATTCATGAAATGCTTTCTTGTCAAGATGCTAGTCGAAGGATTAAAAAAAGAGGAAAATTAAGAAATAAAAAGACCATTTACATAAATTAATCTCGTTTCTACAGGCCTATTTAAAAATTCCAAAAAGTAAGTTATTCCTTATGAAACGATTATGTATTTCTAAACACTTTTAGCATCTATATTAATAAAACATTCAATTCCCTTGCAGAAATTTTGCTGTGGCCTTGGCCGGGCTCAGATGGGGGAAGAAAGATAGGCCCCGACCGGGGCCATATCTGGCTGCCAGGGGTCGGCTGGGGCTGTAATCAGGGCCTGGTCGGGCCGTGTGTTTCATAAACGGTCTGGGCCATGCCTCGCGATTTCTACACGGGCGACGATTTTTCTTACTAATTAACCTATTAACCTTGCTAACATATTTTAAACTCTTTGCACAGAATAAAACATGATTTTGAAATGTTTACTTTTGTTAAGAAATTTTTTTACGCTCCTTTTTTTATTTATATTAATCTTCGAAATTTACTCAAATTTCTTAATTACGAATTTCCAATTGTTTTCAACATTCAATAATTAATTATTGTTTATTAATTAAAGTTTATGTAAACATTTTGGTCCAGTTCCTAACATGTTTGTGTCCAAATCACATAAAATTTTGTTTTGAAAATTTGGGAAGTGGTAGAGAAGATAAAAACTGACGTAAATAGGCAATTTTTGGTTTTGACAGTGTAAAAAAACTTTTTTCTCAGTCATGTTACCTTATTTTCCATACCAAAAAAGGTGCTACACATTATAGGTAAAAAATAAAAAAAGAATCACGACAATTGGGTTAAAAAGCAAAAAAGTCATTCTAAGTTTAAAAATGTCAAAAAAATTCAAAATTTTTAGTTTAAAAATACATAAAAGAATTTTTCAAAGAGCCCTAAACCTTTTTAAATAAAGGTACTAAACGTAACTAAAATTATATGGAAGGTCTAAACTCAAAAAATATAAATAAAAATATTAAAGGTGGCGGATCCCCTTAAGTATCACATGCCCTTAAGGTCATGGATCAACCAGATCACCTTAGTCAATTCCTGTAAAAGTTCATGTAAGATAACTTTTTCATTTTACAAAATATTTTCTCGAAAATTTGGAAAATATAGCAGAAAACAATAAAGAACGTTTCTCAGCTTCATTTGAATAGATATTTGAAAAAAATGTTACAACTAACTGTAATTATCGATAAGTCTTCCAATTTTTACAAAAGTTTTGCTAAAAACATTTATTGGTTCACGTAAAATAACTTTTTTAATTACGTAACAAGAGACAATAAAGCACGTCTATTAACTTTTTTATAGTAAAAATTTGGATAAAAATTTGAAAACTTATCGACAATTTCAGTTAACTGTAAAATTTTTAGCAAAATTTTCATTCAAACGAAGTTAATATTCTTTATCGTCTTTTCGTGCATTTTCCAAATTTTCAGGAAGATATTTTGTAAGATAAAAAAGTTATCTTACACGAAATTTTACAAGAATTGGTCACGTGATCTGATTGATCCATGGCCCTCAGAAGTTAAAACTAATCCATCAAACATTTGTTAAGATTACTCAAACTTATTTGGAATATGCAACCGAGCAAAAATTCGCAATAAAAAAAATATATATGTAATAAAATATATAAATTGTGGCGCAAAACCTTTCCAAGATGTAAAGTTATGTAAAAATTTGGATTCCGACTTATTCGACGCACTTTTCAGAGGGCAAATTAAGAGTCTGACCATTATTAAATCACCTGAAGTTAATTGAATGTTTTCGTTTGAAAAACTTCGTTTTTTCCTCACATTGCACCATCGTTGGCATGAATGTAAAGCAAGTGAAACAGCTTATTATTATGGTGTCTGGATCGAAAGCCGAAATAACGAATATAATGGTCAAAAGTAAACTAAAGAGAGTAAGAAAGTGAAACGGAAAACATATGAGGTTGAGGACTCCGCCTCGTCGAAACAAAACCGAGAGTTCCCTCCTCCTTCGAAAAGATCGAATCGTCTGCTCTATCTGCAAATATTGAAACGTTTCCTGAAGATGCCCGGTACTGTGGTGGCGGCAGTGCTGAGAAAAAAAGTATATTAAAAATCTAGTTCTGCCAATGCCACGGCGATTACGCAATCTTTTTGGAGGGAGCATCTCTTGGTATAAAAGGTTCAAATGAGTCTGAGCTGATGCTCAACATCTCATCATACTCCACACGACCAACATGAAGCTCCTTCTCATTTTAGTGGTAAGTTCATTATAATTAGCACTAATCATATTCTAATCAAAACCACTAACTAACACATTTCTAATTCATCATTGATACTACACTGAAAAAAATGTTTAGTTAAGCCAACTACTTCGGTTTGTAAAATATGCTACAACTATTTTATTACTTAGCACAACAAATTTTTCAGCTGGTGTTACTACCCAAGTTCTTGTGATAACAATTAGGATAGTAACACCGACAAAAAAAGTTGTGCTAACTGATAAAATAGCTTTGACTTATATTATAAACCGAAGTAGTTGGTTTTACTAAATATTTTTTTTTAAATAAATAAATAATTAAATTAAATTAAATAATTAAATAATTTTTAAATATTATTTTTAAACTAATTAGTTGAGTTTGAAAACATTTTTAAAGATATGTATAGTTAAATTTATTTGTAATTTATCCAAGACAAGAACTGCTAAAATTATTTATTTTCTGTTTTATAGATGAGAAAGTTTTTTTTTAATTTTCATTTTTAAAATACTTATGCTTAATATTTTATAGTTTTTACAATTTATTTTTCAGTTGAGCATATATTTTTCAAATTATTAGATAATTCAAAATTGATATCTTCAAAAATCTTAAAAAACTCAAAATTTTCAGTTTAAAAATACATAAAGGTGCTGGAATTAAAAAAAAAACAAAACCTTCCTAAATAAAGGTACTAAACATGAAAAAAATTATATAGGTCTAAACTCAAAAAATAAAAATATTAAAGGTAGCAGATCCCCTTAAGGCCCTAGAAAAATCGGACCACGTGAGCAAATTTATACACGGAGAAACTTTTTATATCAATTTTTACTATAGTATTTTTCAATTTAGGGAAAAACGGATCACTTTGAGAATTTTTGTTAGTAAAAATACTAAACTTTATAATAATGATATGAAACTTTAGTATAAACTATAGTAAAATTTGCTATGAACTATGCTGAAGTTTCATATCATTATATTATAAAAATTTGTATCTTTACTAGCAAAAACTCTAAAAGCGATACGTTTTTCCCTAAATTGAAAAATACTATAGTAAAAATTGATATAAAAAGTTTCTCCATGTAGGTGGATATGTTTTTGTAAAATAACTTTTATTGCATCCAAATATATCCATACACAGAGAAAAATATTTTGAAACGCATGATAATGTTCTAAAGCGAGGTACTTTTTTCTAATAATTCACATTTATTAGGATTTCTAATATAGAATACGCTAAATTATCCATAAGAATTACCATCTAGATGAATAAATTGAATTATTAGAAAATTTTACCCTCTTGATGTAAATTTTTATGGGTAATTTAATGTATTCTGTAATAGAAATCTTAACAAATGTGAATTATTAAAAATAAGTACGTCACTTTAGAATTTTATCATGCGTTTTCAAATAGTTTGGTAATTTTAGACAAATTGGAAAATTGTATTCATTTTAGGTTTTTACATGTTTATCTCCAAAGTAAAGAAAATTATCTTTTAAAAATTTGAGAAATGACAAAGAAGATATAAATGGAGGTATATAGAGTATTTTTGGTTTCTATGATGAAAAAAAAGTTTAATTTTAGAAAAATCAATGGCAAACATTTTTCACAAAATCAAAACTAAAAACAGGTCACGTACGTCCGTTTGCATGTACCTTAGCTTCTTGCAAATTTTTATTCATTAATCTTAATTATTTTGGACATGAATATGTACAAACTAATTTAAATATCACATGGTCTTATCTATACAAAAAATAACATCTGAATAGCTTTTTTCTACAAATAGATATGATTGAATTTTTTTAAAAAATATTTAGATTAATTAATATTCCCCAATAATATTTTTCATGGGGTTTTCATTTATGTAAATACCAATTTACTATCATTCTTGTGTATTATTCTATTTCCTATATTATCTGCTTGAAAATAAACAGGTAGATGATGCAAATTGACATCGCTTGTTTTAATTAGCTATGCTAATTTTGCCCTTTAGTTTAAAAATATCAAAATTCATGTCATATATAAGTTGTATTTTGCAAGAAACACAGTAAAAAACTTTTAAATGCAAGTTATTTTGTAGATTTCCTAGAAATTTTATTTTTCTATTGTATCTGTGACATTTATCAGGTAGTCAAGAACTGAACCCAAAAAAAAATATATTTGATCTAAACAAACAATTTTTTTAAACTAATCAAAGTTTTTATATTAATCAAACAAAATTAGATTGAACCAATTGAAATATTTGTTTGATGTAACCAAATTGTGGTCAAGCAATTAATCTTTCATTGTATGAAATAAATGATTTTTTTAAATTAACAAAAAATCTGATCAATCATAACCAAATTTTTGTTTGATTAACTAAATATTTTTATGAATGTATGTTTTGCCGTGTAAAAATTTTTTTAAGGTAGTTGCCGTTCGATTTAACTATTTTCAGTGGAATTTTTTCAAAAATTTACTGTATATGTACAAAAGATAACTATCTAATGGTGTGTACAATTTATAATTTAACTTTCTGTTTCTGAAGGTAATTGTTATTAATTGCAATATTGTGTATCGTAAAATATCATACGAATATTATTTGAAAAAATCCAAAATTAGTGTCAAGTTTACCATAAAAGTTACATGTATTTACCTTTTTAAAAATACTAAACTCGCAAAATAATTTTGATTTTTTTAATAATATTATTTATTATAATATTTTTATATCCTTGCATAACAATCTACTTTATATATTTTACGAATTTCAGGGAATTTCTTAAAAAAGCTTGATTTTACGACAACTACCTTAAACTTATTATAAATCACTCATTTTTCATTTTCAAAATATATCTTTCTCCAGTCCCTTATTAGAAAGCATAAAAAAATACTTAGCATAAAAAAAGAACTTCAAAATATTTAAATAAATTTAATTCAAACTGAGCTTTATTATACAAAAAAAAACATCTGGAACTTTCATTCTCAGCAGAACCACAAGTCTCAATTTGCAATTCCGATTAGACAAAATTTCAAGACTGATAATAAATAATCCTCTTGATCCAGAGGACTATCTTAATTCATGAACGTTTGGGACAAATTAAACTATCAGATTATGAAATCTGAAGACCTTTTCAAAGCTGAATGGTCATCCATATATTTTAGACGTAAATGCAAAGAATACTTTTTCGCTATTGGAACGATCCTAAAATTCGAATTTTTTAGAATAACATTAAGGCACAGATGAATACATTACAAGATTTAAGATTAAATGCCGCATTAATATAGATAAACTTCAGCTTTTAACTTGGACTATCATCCTTGCTATTACTCTAGAATTACGCAAAAGAAATCTTCAAGGCTACAGTTCTACATTTTATTTAACACTTCCCGCATTAAATATTTTGTTTTAAACACTTAAATGTCGCATCTTCCTGTTTATTGCGTTTAATGTGAACACTGAAGCAAATTTCCGACCGTAATTAATGTCTAGAGCTATTTTCAAACTGTATATATAAATTGTCTTTGAATTAAGGAAGCTAAATTAAAAAATACCCAATAAGGACAGAGAAAACTAAATTGTGTATAAAATGTCATAATTTTATTTAAAATACCATTTGCGACGAGTCGATCTCATTAGTTTACTATAAGGATTTCTTTTAACTAGAAATTATAATCGAAAAATATCTTTCAAATTATGGTTTTTGATTTCGAAAATCTCGATATTTTCTCCAAAAAACATTTTCTGTAGGAAAAATGTTGTGTGCAAATGAAACCTATTTTTTTTACTCTCATAAACTTTTTTATTTAATTTTTTCAAATAATATCACATTTTTATTATTATTTCAATATCTTTCATTTAAAAAAAAAAACAAATTTTAAATTACTAGAGGGAAAAATAATCTATAATTATCATTGAAAATAAAATGCTGCCCGTAAAACTGAAGTAAATAAAAAGAGATCGAAGATTTTTAAATCTCGCTTTTATTATGAATTCCTATAAATGAATTTCATTATAAATCATTCATTTATATTTATTCTTTTCTATTTCCTTTAATCAACTTTTTCAAATTCTCGTACCCGTGGAGTATAAATTGATTTACCACAAAAACTTATAAATTCAATTAAATGTCTTTTCTCATATCTTTTATTCAATCCTATTGAAATTACTCCTTCGAACTTGGTCGCCTCAATACAAATCCAAACTCGAAATAAAGACATTGCATGCACTGAACTTAACGGACAATTTAAAATCTTGATGTAAACATAAATTTCTCGAAGAAATAAATGAAAAGCGTGAAATTTGAGTGCTCTGAAAGTCGGAGATAAAAAGAAGAGAGATTATGACTTTAGATCTTGTTGATCGTTCTGATCGATTATTAAATTAAGCCGTAAATTCATGATCATATCGTTTCATTGAGATTCAAAAGCTGTCATGCAGTTTCACTTTCCCATCAATATAATATCATTATTTTTGGACAGATATGTCTGCTGGGCACGACACTTGCTGTACCAGTAAATAAAAAGCCAAAGAAGAGGGACATTCTTCCGGGAGATCCACGTTTTGGTATTGAACAACATCAACATGACAATGACTTTGAATTGAGCAAAGCAATTGGTACCCATGTTGGATCATATCTTGTACGAGATAATGCAATCCCACATGCAACTTACGGTCTACCTGATTTTACTCCAAATAATCTACTTTCCGATTTCCAGTCTTCAGCACCTCTTCAGGTAAAAAAAGCTAATTCACAGATCAATATTTTTGATTACGTAAAAATATTTTATATATAATACTCTGAAATGTTATTTGCCAAGGTTGGGCTTTATATGATTGAAAAATTATTCGTTCATTCATTATTCAGATGTTAAAATTCCTTATTTTTAAATTTGTATTCGCTTTTCGTTTTTGGTAAGAATGAACATTGTGCGAATTACAAATGAATGAATGACAAATTCAGGAGTGACTAATGTATAAAAATCCCAGTTACACATTCGAATAAAAGTTGATCTTTTGCTTTCGACACTCAGAAAACTTGTTCTTTTCTGGGAATATAGAAATAATTATAACACATTCCAATTTCAAGTATGATACATTTAATGAATTAATTAATGAAATTTAACTAGTTCAGCTACAGAATTAATAAAGCATAAAATATCTTCATTTCAATTTCGCAATTCGAATTTAAATATAAATTGAATTTATTTAATTTTAATACGGGAGTGTATGTAATCAGAACTTTCGAAGTGATGCATATGAAAAAGATTAAATACAACATTATTATTAATAATTAGCACTCTTATGACAATATATCTTTATGTTTGGTGCTTGTTAATTTGATAACTTATTGACAAATCATTAAAGGCATCAGCTACCCTTTTTGAAAAACAAATTTTGGGATAACCTATATTATAAAGAATTGTTTATCGATAAAATAGATTTAATAAATATATAAATCTTTATCAATTTTCAGAATCTTCAATCTCTGGACCTATCCGCACAACCAATTAAACAACCTGTGCTAGCTCCAGAAACTTCATACGGAGCTCCTGTTTCAAGTACACCAGTAAGTTTCAATAATCTTTTTAAATCACGATTATATTTCATTATCTTTATTTTAAAAATTAAAATATTTATCAACTTTTCCACAGCTTCCTGATGTAACTGCGAACGTGATATTAGGCAAAGAAGCTCCTTTAACTCCATATAGAACTGGAATTGAAACAACACAGGTTAGTAATTTATAATTCAAATTTTTCGATCTTTTTTGTCAGTTGATTATAATCAAACTCAATAGAATGAATAACTAAAAATAAGTAATTAAATTAAATTTGTAAACATTTGATGATTAAAATTAAGAAAATGCTTTTAGTAAAACTTTATTTTTATTTAACAGGTCAAAACACTCCCAACAGCTCAAACTATTCCAGAAATTCAAACCCCTCAAAGTATTGGATCTATTCCAACATTGGAAACTATTCATTCCGCCCCTGTCATTCAGCAAATCCCAAATATTCAACACGCTCAACCTTTACAAACATTTGAAGCTCAATCTAATGTAAATTATATGACAATACATTTTTACTATTCATATATACATTTCTTACTGAATTTAATGAAAGTACTTCGGAAACTCAAATTTCCTTATAATCATTTTTCCATGTTTTTAATTGCAGAACGAAAAACTCCTGGAAAATCAAAAAATTCAATCCTTCTCAACATTCCAGCAGAGTCAACCTCTCCCAGCAATTCCAACCGTATCCAAGGTAAAATACATCACTATTATTACTTTTAAGGCCATGTCTTACTCATCCGATCCCTATTTTACCGATACTTTTTTTTCCTTAAATACTCATAATTATTTAAAATTTTTTTTTTTCATAATTATAAAAATGTTGGACCAGATAAACGACCTTTATTGCTTTTTACTCAATTACTCAAAATTTTAAATCGCTATCTCAATTAATGTGGAAATTCGGAGGTCGGAAAAAGTGTCGGTAAGGTAGGGATCAGAAAAGTAAGACATGGCCTTAAGAAGAATAAGAAATTTTATTAATTCAGGAAATTAAATCTTTTCTAACTTTTCAGCAAACTCAACCCTTCAATACATATGGACCCCCAACTAAAGTAAGTTACATATTTACTGCTCAAAATATAAAGTCTTTCTCAAATCTCAGAATTCATATTATATTCAATTAATCTCGCCCAAATCTCAATTATTCATAGTATCTGTTTTTAATACCGAGCTTTTTGAATTGCAGACCATCCAACAGATCAGGCCAGTCATGAGTGAACAGACTTTGCTCCAGAAAACTACAGCCGCTACTGCTACACCTGTAGCCCAAGATATTCTCAAATTCCAAGGAGCTCCAGCGTTCCCAACTCCAGACTTTGGCGCTTTCGATTTGCCTGTATTCCAAAGTAGGTCAATTAATTAATTAAAATTTTTATTTAAAAAAACTAACGACCTCAGTAATTAAGTGATAGAAAATAAGTATTTATCAAGTTAATTTGGATAGATTTTGATGATTTTTTATTCTCTTTGCAGGTTACAACACCTTCCGACCACCTTATGACTACAATTACGAGCAGTTTGCTCCTGTTAATTTCCAACGTTTCAACGAATTCTCATACCCGGGACGTCAGTTCCTGAACCCTATTCAATATCAATATTTCCCAAATCAGTTCCAACAGTCTTATCCTGTATTCCTGGAAGCAGTACAATTCCGGAATCCTCAATTCCACAGTCTTCAATTCCAGAATCCTCAATTCCAGAGTCCTCAATTCCAGAGTGCTCAATTCCAGAGTTCGCAGTTCCAGAGTCCTCAATTCCAGAGTTCTCAGTTCCAGAGTCCTCAATTCCAGAATACTGAGTTCCAGAGTCCTCAATTCCAAAATACTCAGTTCCAGAGCCCTCAATTCCGTGCGGAATTGTTTAGACCTCTTCCCCAGATTCAACAACCACTGGAAGCTAATACATTTGTTAAACAACCTGCGGTGAAGGAATCTGTTGAAATCAAGACTCAAGTTCCGTCTGTGTCGTCAACAGTCCAACCCGAAACCGATAAAATTATAATTTCCAATGGATTTTCTTCGGGATCCACCGAGAGTCATTCTACCAGTAAAGTCAGCCAAATAAGCCAAACAAGCAAAGTTGCTTCTCAAGGTATAAGCCAAGCTTATAGTGAAGACGGTGGCTACGTGTACTAGAAACTTTTATACTTGAAAAGCAATTAGTGGTGCAAATGAAAGCAAAACGATATCAAAAAACTATATGTTTTTTGAAATGGCAAAGCACCTCTAACTTTAGAATCAAAGGAGGGAGAAACTACAAATGAATAGTGATACAATTGTGTGAAACATGACAAAAAATAGTATACAGTAATTTAAAATAGTGAAATTGTAAAAAAATTGACACACTTTTATACGTAAATAAAATCTTTTATCAAAAACAAATATGTCTTTGCCTCAATATACACAGTTGGGAAATTTACTAATTTTAGTCACAGTTAGTTCTAGGCAGGTACTTATGGGACATTTCATTTACATTTTCTAATTTATAAAAACACGCTTGGGCAACTCAAACACATATTTCAGATATTTTCCCAGTTCTCAGTTGGTATTTGGTCACCATAAGCGGCATTTTTTGACAGGATTCATGTTTGATCCCAAGGGACAATTCCAAGCTGAACTAAATTCCTGAGAATTCTCGAGAACTCCTCGAAGTCGAATGTGACCTGGTGCATGACTATCTTCCAGCATCCACTTCAAAGAAGAAACTGTATAAGTTTCGCACCATAGCTGAAAAACATTAGTCCAAATCTCAATCCAAACTTTTAAAAGTACTGTTTCCAAATTTTTTATAGAAAATAGTCTTTTCTACTTTGAATAATCCCATCAAACACAATATTGCTATTCTTGAAAGCAAAATAATGTGTTTTTTGCCTGAGTCTTAATTTTTTTTATTTAAATGCGTTTTTCTGAAAACCACGTTTTTTAAATTGCTGACCACGATTACTCGAAAATCACTTAAGATAGTTCTGCCACGAAAAATTAGGCCTCAGGCAAAAATACATATTTTCGCTTTCAAGAATCTTTTCTATGAAAAAATGATCAATGTTTTATCAGAATCGCACCATTTTTAAAAATTTGGTAAGAAGCGATATGAAAAAGAGAACTTGAAAACAAAATTTATTAAATACATTATTTTTTTATGTATCCAATTTTTTATAGAAAATAATCTTTTCTCTTTTGAATAATCCCTTCAATAACAATATTGCTATTCTTGAAAGCGAAATGATGTATTTTTCCCTGAGTCCTGATTTTATTTTTTACATTCTCATCATGGATGAGAAGGTATTGGTTTTATGTGAAAAATGACTTTCGAAAATTTCATCAAATCTTTACGTTTTGAGACCCCCTGAGTCCGAAAAAAGGGTTTTTACGAAAGTGTCTATCTGTCTGTCTGTCTGTCTGTAGGTCGTGTGCGGCATAACTCGATAGAATTATCAGATTGAATTGTGCTTTGGCACACTTTATCGGAGCCGAAAAAGTAAGGAAAATTTCGTTAACCAGCCACATCCAATCAAAATTGAGGGATTGAGCACTACTTTTGTGTTTTTGAAAATAATTTTTTGAAAAAATCAAAAATTTTAATACTGGTTTTAGATAGTGCTCATAAATCTCTAAAAATTATCCTGATAACATTTTTTGATTAAATCAAAATTAGAAATGTTACAGCATATTCAAATTCGAAAAAAGTCAATATCAAAATTCCATTTTCCAGTTAAATTATACGAGATACGAAAAAACGTTATGATACAATATTATTTTCTACATAAAGACCTACAAATTTGAATTGTAACATTTTTTCATAAGATGCATATTTTTTTTTTTTCAACAATAATATGTGAAATACGAAAAAAACGTAAGAATACAAAGTTGTTCGTTTCAAAAAGATCAATAACGATATTGCTATTTTTCAACGCAAAATAATGTGTTTTTTGCCTGAGTCTTAATTTTTTTTTCGTTAAATGTGTTTTTCTGAAAACCGCGTTTTTTAAATTGATGACCACGATTACTCGTGATTAAGATAAAAAAAATTACATAATTTCGCTTTCAAGAATCTTTCCTCTGAAAAAATGATCCATGTTTTATCAGAAGTGCACCATTTTTTAAAATTTGGTAAGAAGCGATATGAAAAAGAGAATTTGAAAACAAAATTTATTAAATATATTATTTTTCGATGTTTCCAATTTTTTTATAGAAAATAATCTTTTCTCTTTTGAATAATCCCTTCAATAACGATATTGCTATTTTTGAACGCAAAATAATGTGTTTTTTGCCTGAGTCTTAATTTTTTTTATTTAAATGCGTTTTTCTGAAAACCGCGTTTTTTAAATTGGTGACCACGATTACGCGAAAATCACTTAAGATAGTTCTGCCACGAAAAATTAGGCCTCAGGCAAAAATACATAATTTCGCTTTCAAGAATCTTTTCTATGAATAAATGATTCATGTTTTACCAGAATCGCACTATTTTTAAAAATTTGGTAAGAAGCGATATGAAAAAAAAGCACTTGAAAATAAAATTTGTTAAATATATTATTTTTCTATGTTTCAAATTTTTTTATAGAAAATAATTTTTTCCCCTTTGAATAATCCCTTCAATAACAATATTGCTATTCTTGAAAGCAAAATGATGTATTTTTGCCTGAGTCCTAATTTTATTTTTTTTAAATGCGATTTTCTGAAAACCACGTTTTTTAATGTTTAAAGTTCCGCATTGGGTCATTCGAAATTAAAAATCCAAAATTATTTCTTTCATTTATTAGTTTCTGGGTGCTTGAATAGATTCTCAAAAACACATTTTTTTGACAAAATGGGGACCGGTCAAACTCGGACGTCTGATTTCTGCCAAAAAAATCACCCGTTTTTTGTTAATTAAAGAAAAGGTTCTGAATTCACTGTGCAAAATTTCAAAACGATTGGTTCGGTAGATTTTGATTTATAATGTACACGGACTTTAAAAATAACAAGTTTCAGAAAAGCGCTTTAAAATTTTGCTCTACTAATTGGCAACTCGTAAACTTGTTTAGAAAAGTTTAAATACTCCACCCCCCCCCCCCCCCCCCCCATCCTCAAAAGAATATCATCTTACGTGAGCAAATCCCAAAAATAGAAGTTGTTCATGAGTAAGATTAGTGAATCCAGGAAGTAGAGGCTCTTGACCATGTCTTGTCTTCCATCTCTTATAGGCAAAAACAGCTTCTCTCAAACCTACATTATCGGCTATATTTTCTCCCAAGGTCAACTTCCCTTCAATGTATTCATCCACCTGTAATAAAAATCGTTTGAGTCGTTCACCTTATTGAATCTGACGTAATTTTCGATAAGTGATCTCCCGTGAGACAAAGACTTGTGATCTAAATGTTTGCTTACCTCTTCTTCATAAAAAGTGTCATATTGTGCAACGAAACACTTTGTTTTTTCTTTATACTCGGCAATAGTTTCGCTACTCCACCATTGGCGAACATTTCCATCACCGTCGTATTGCCTTCCACTGTTGTCGAAACCATGAGTTAATTCGTGACCAAGTATTGTACCAATTGCTCCATAATTTAAGGCTCTGGAAATATAGTCAAATAATCAGGAAAAACTTCTCCAAGTACATTAAAATTATCCAAATAAAAACTCATTAAATTATAGAGTAATATAAAAATCATTAATTATTATATTTTTCAATATTTTATTATTCAAGTCTTCAAAATTTAAAATTTTCTAAAAAAATTTATTTCGTATTAAGGTAGTTCGTTTATGAAAATTAGACCTCAGGCAAAAATAGATAATTTTGCTTTCAAGAATAGCAATATTATTATTGAAGGGCTAATTTGAAATTGAAAAGATTATTTTTTATGAAAAAAATTTGAAACACAAAAAAATAATTTTATTAAAAAATTTTATTTTTGCCCAAACTTATTTTCTTATAGCTTTGAGGCAAATTTTTAAAAATTATTCGATTCTAATAAATAAAGGTTCATTTTTTTACGAAAAAGATTCTCTACAATATGACTGTTTCCTATTTTTGAAATTGAATTAATTATTACCAAATACAGCAATTTGTTTATAAAAATTTTGTTTTGAAAAATTGTTTTTTTATAATTTCAGCCATTAAAGAATTCATTTTCAAAAATTGGAAACCGTCAAGTTGTAGAGAATCTTTTTCCTAAAAAAATGAACCGTGATTTATTAGAATCGCATCATTTTTTAAAATTTGGCTCGAAGTGATAAGAAAATAAGTTTAGGCAAAAATAAAATTTATTAATAAAATTATTTTTTTGTGTTTCAAATTTTTTTCATAAAAAAATAATCTTTTCTCTTTCAAATTAGCCTTGCAATAATAATATTGCTATTCTTGAAAGCAAACTTATCTGTTTTTGCCTGAGATCTAATTTTCGTGAACGAACTACCTCAAATGATTTACTACGTCGGATTTTCAATAGGGTGGGGAAAAATATAAAACTAGACACCATCTGAAAAATATGTAACTAGAGAGAAATTATTATTACAAACAATACTCCTTACTCAAGGCCCAAGTCGTAAAATGGGAATTGCAAGATTCCAGCTGGAACGGCTGCGTCCACATTAGAAAAAAATGTGACTCAATAAATAAATTCACGTATCAAAATTGAAAAAAAATTTAATCTAAAAAGCGTTTCGTAAAGTAATGTTCTAAATATTCTAAATATAATAAAACGCAAATTTATCAGACAAAAATAAACTTAAATGCAAAATAAGAAATTGTTACCATTAACCTGATGACATTCAACAGAACATTTTACAAAAAGAGTCAAATTTTTTCGATTTTAAATAAGTCAATATTGAGTACAGTTCACAGTAATAAATTTCTGATTTAGTCTAAAATATAACGCAAAACAGGTTTATAATTTTTTGGGCTCATATATTATTGATGTGGTAATTCCATAAAAAAGTTACATACTTATCTGATTTTCTTGAAAGGTATGAAAGGCATTCACATCAGTTGGATCAGTTGCCCAACTATTAAAATATACAATATTTATGAATAATTCCTCAAAGCTAGTGTTTTCGAGATATCTAATAAATGTTCTCATAAAAGTATATCGTTTTCAGAAACTAGGTTAATTAATAAATAAATTACTTGAACGATAGAAGTCTTCATATAAAATAACTTACTAAGTATCATCATCTGGATTTTCTTCATGAAGTAATTTTAATTCGCCTAAGCTCCTAATGCGGATGATTTGCATCATATTCCCCAAATATTCTGTTGCCAAGAGATCTATCTGGAAATAAAAAAACCAACTGATCAAATTCCATTGTAGCAATTGAAACTAAAAACTGAGCAATTTATTCCTACGCCTTCATAATATTCATCAATCTCTCCCTCTTCGAAAAGCCAAGTTGGGTGTCCAATTACCGATGACATTTTTTTATTCTTTTTTAAAGTCGCAAATTTTGTGGCCTCATCCATCCAATCGGAATCTACTACCATCGCTGCAAAAGCTGCTCTTATATCTTCCAACATCTCTGTAACTTTCGGTCCAATTTCTTCGTGAAAATGTGGATCGACAAAGAGCCAGGAAACCGCCATTCCTAGAAAAACATCTAGACTTTAATGAACAAGTTTTAATTAATTTGAAACATAATTCATTCATTCGCAGTGACTATTCACTGATGGCAGCAGCTATAAGTCTTTCACTGAGAATCAGTTAAATTCGACAGATGAATCAGTGAAATAGATTGAACTCACTTATTGAATCAGTAAAAGCTTCAGGTGGGAGTAAGATGAAACTTTTGAATTCGCAATCAAAGCAGGGCACTGATTCATCAGTTGATATATTTTCGCTGATATAATCAGTGACTATTTCACTGATTCAGGTTTAGAGAGTTCATTTCTTACAAAACTATTGAATTTGCATGCCAGTTTTCAAGCATTTGAATTTGCCCACTTAGAAAAATTATACCTTGTTTTTAAAATTTTTTTTTTTTAAATTATTGAATCTTTTCTTGTTTTTATATTATCTTGAAAGATTAACTGGAACTATATTTATAACTATTGTACTAACCCATTAAATCATTTACAGTCATGGCACAGTTTAATGACCTTGATTCGCGAACTTCAGCGTGCATTATCTCATCTAGATAATTGTTCCAGATTTTTCTTAGATCTCTAGAAGAATAAGGAGTCACAATATCAACTACACTCCACCAGATAGTCGTTTCTAAAATCCAATTAAAAATTCAATTCAATATACAATGTTAATTATTACTCATTAACCAATAATTTTGTTCAATTACACCTAGAAAAATGGATAATCAAATATAGGACAGACATATACTCGTAATATATTCAGTTGTAATATCTAGATATTCAGTTGCACTATCTATATATTCAGTTATACTATCTAGATAATCTGTTGTACTACGCTTTAATATCTTAGACATTACAGCTGAATGTCTAGAAAATGCAACTAGATATCTAAGATGGATATCATATAGTTGAATATTTAGATAATGATTATTACTATCCATTTTTCCATGTGAAGACTAAAAATCTTTTTTATTTTTAAGATAGTTCAGCAGCAAAAAATTAGGCCTCAGGCAAAAATACATAATTTTGCTTTCAAGAATAGCAATATTGTTATTGAAGGGATTATTCAAAAGAAAAAAGATTATTTTCTATAAAAAAATTTGAAACAGAAAAATCAATTCTTTAATGGCTGAAAGAATTGAAAAACAAAATTTTTGTGAACAAATTGCAAAATTTGATAATAATTGATTCATTTTCAAAAATTGAAAAAGGTCAAGTTGTAGAGAATCTTTTCACTGAAAAAATGATCCATGTTTTATCAGAATCACACCATTTTTAAAATTTGGTAAGAAACGATATGAAAAGAAAGCACTTGAAAATAAAATTTTTCAAATACATTATTTTTCTATGTTTCAAATTTTTTTATAGAAAATAATTTTTTTCTTTTGAGTAATCCCTTCAATAAGAATATTGTTATTCTTGAAAGCAAAATTATGTATTTTTGCCTGAGGCCTAATTTTCCGCGGTTGAACTACCCTAATAGAAAATATCCAAGTTCAAAGTAAATTTATTTGTTCAATTCAAAATTTCAAGAATTCGAAACCGCTCGAATCCTCAAAATACACAAAACACCACCAAATTTGAACCAAATTAAGAACATTTAAACAAACAACCATGAGAAAACAAACAAAAAAGGAGGAAAGAAAAAAGAAGGCTTTTCCTTTTTTGTTTGTTAAAATGTGGTGATTCTGGAAATTTTGAATTATACTTTTGTTTGGACGTTGGGAGGAATTCGAGTTAGTTGTGATACGGGTTCGAGTTCAGGTTTAAATTTATTTGTTCACCTAAAATTTCCTCTTCAGTGGAAGATAATGCATGAGCTACTTTTTTCAAGTAGTCTAAATCAGCAACTAGCACCTTATCTTTGTCATTTAGAATTAAAACATCTTTAAAAACTTCTTCAAGAAAAGGTCTCCAAATTTCCTTTGGCTCCAAGGATGAATTAACAGATTTCACATATTCATCTGTTATAATCTGCAAATCATCTATTTGCATATAATCTTCGTCCGTTAAATCTTCTTCAGTAATAGAAGTATCGTTTTCTGAACGTGATAACTGTAGAAAATAATATTGTGAAACACAAATATGAAATTTTAAGTTTAAAATGTAATTTATTTATTAATATTATAACTCAGTAAAAAATTAATTACGTACGCTATAAAACAAGCCACTAAACTTGAAAATATTATTAACAGCGATATGTACTTCTTCTTCACGTGAAAAGGAAGACGATTTCTTCGATTTGCAAGTTTTATACTCAACGGTCCCATTACTAATAATTTCTTTAATAACATCTGTCATATAATTTCTTTCTATTGACGCTGAAGATATTTCCTCCTCGTTCATATCTTCTTCCAATTTTCGCATGCGCTTTTTTAATTTTTTTAAACGTTTTTTTATTTCTTTATCACTGCAAATAAACAACTAAAAATTAGCCAAAGACAGTAAAATCAAAAATTTTACTTTTTCTCATAATTAATCTTTTAGTTTATCAGAAATATATTACGTTACTTTGGAAATGGAGATTCTGTAGTAGGAGTGTCGAACATAATTACATTTCTAGTATTATTTCTAGGATCAGGATATATATCCATACCGAAAAATAAATCTACTCCGAGAATGCGTTTGACTTTTGCCATTTGATGAACAAATCCCGTTGTTTTTTTCGTGAAAGATGCTGGAATTTGAGGCAAATCTAATTCCTCCAACAAACTCAACAAAGGCATCAACCCCAAAGCGTTTAAAGACTCTGAAACAAAATATGTTTTAATTCATACCAAATTTTGATTTGTGGTTTGATTCAAAATTTAAAAAAAACATCAAAAGAATACTTATTCTACGTTTCATGTACAGAAAACGCAAAAACAAAACAAAACATTTAGTCACAACGTTTTGAATATTATGACTTTCAATCAAATTAGAATTTTGAAAATTTCGAGTTCCTATTCAATCAAAAACGTTCGAAATCGTTCAAAAAAGTTTGAAAATTCAGAGAAGAATTAATTTTCAATAATTCCCAAAAATCTAACAGAAGATTAATTTTCATTAAATAAATTATTCTTTTTAGCTGCAGGAATATATTTTTCATCATAACTTCTACTACAAAATAATTGTAATTTGAAAATATTGAATAATTATGAAAAGAAGAAATATTAGTTATATTAAAAACAGGCAAATATTTTTCTGTATTTAAAAACATAAAGTAAAATAAATTTAAAAAACACTTTCTTAATTTCCTTATATTTTTGTTGTCTCTTAATTATTCATAAATGTTCTGACCTAAGTCCATGCAACTTTTGTACAACGTCTTCGCTTGCATGACAGCCCAGGGAACATGAATAGTGGAATTTTCTCGTAGCAAGTCTCTAATCACTTTGGTTACTCGATTACTTCTTTCACTGAACCAGGAATTCAGTGAACTGCTCTCAGGTAACGGATGTGATTCAGGCCATCTACCACAAACGTACCTAAGGAGAAATATATTATCTCAAGCTTATACAGCCATTTCATGTAATATGCAAATATATACATCAAGAAGGAAGTAAGTGGCTTTTTATCAAATTAACTCTGTAAACTCGTAGTTATGTATACCCATCTAATTAGCACTACTATACTAATTTTCCATCGCTTCGTTAACATTCTAGTTATCCTATATACTATATTGCATAAAGACTTTCTCCCAAGAATAAAACTAATACATTTCATTCCTATCGAGAACGGTATAAAGGTAGTTCATCCACGAAAATTAGACCTCAGACAGAAATAGATAATTTTGCTTTCAAGAATAGCAATATCATTATTGAAGGGTTAATTTGAAAGAGGAAAGACTATTTTCCACGAAAAAAATTTGAAATGCAGAAAAATAATGTATTTAACAAATTTTTCTTTTTGCCAAACTTTTTTCCTTATCGCTACATACCAAATTTTACAAAATTATACGACTCTGGTAAATCACGAATTATTTTTTCAGGAAAAAGAATCTTCGCAACTTTACCTTTCCCAATTTTTGGAAATAAATTCTTTAATAGCTGAAAACATTAAAAATCAATTTTCCAAAACAGAATTCTCATAAACAAATTGCTGAATTTAGTAAGAATTTATTCGTTTTAGAAAAGTGGAAACGGTTAAATTGTAGATAATCTTTCTCCTAAAAAATGATCCCTGATTTATTAAAATGACATAATTTTTTAAAATTTGGTATGAAGCGATAAGAAAAAAAGTTGGAGCAAAAATAAAATTTATTAATAAAATTATTTTTCTGTGTTTCAAATTTTTTTTATGTAAAATAATCTTTTCTCTTTCAAATTATCCCTTCAATAATAATATTGCTATTCTTGAAAGCAAAATTATATATTTATGCCTGAGGTCTAATTTTCATGGATCAATCGGAGCACGTGACTAAATTATACATTTATTCGTTCATGTAATATAACGTTTTTAATTTACAAAGTATCTTTCTGGAAATTTGGAAAACGTAACAAAAGACAATAAAGCACGCCTATTAACTTCTTTTTGTAAACATTTTGAAAAATATTCCAAAACTTATCGACAATTACAGTTAACTGTAAAATTTTTTGAAAAATTTTCACTCAAACGAAGTTGACAGACGTTCTTTATCATTTTCTGTTGTATTTTCCAAATTTCCAGGAAGAAGTTTTGTAAAATAAAAAAGTTATCTTACACGAACTTTTACAGAAATTCGATTATGTGATCTGGTTGATCCATATAATAGACGAACAATTAATTTAAAATATTCAAATAGTTCTAAAGATTCCCTGTCTTCTTCTAATTTTTAAAACTTTCTTCTCTCATTCAAATAAAAATAATAACCGCTATTAAATGCCATTGAACATATTTCTTTATTTCTACAATTTTTTGCTTTTACTAAATGTTGAGTTGAAGCAATAATAAGTATAAAATCGTATAAATTACGAGTTTAATAGTTTAAATATTTTATTACAAGACAAAGATCAATTTTCAAAAATTTTGAAACCTGAAAATACGAAAGTTTTATTACCATTATTATTTGAGCGCAAAAAATAAAGTATTAAATTATAATTTTATCTCCAGTAAAATTCAAATTAGTCTGAAGTTTAGATAAATTTTCTGTTTCATAACTTCAATTAATCACATACCTTTAGAAAATTTATTGCTTCAAACTAGTAAGAGAGCGTGAATTTGTAAATTTTCAATCTACTCACTTGTAAAAATCATCACAAGGATCTACAGAAGTATCCATAGATTCTTTCAAACTAGCAGCTATCCAATAAATATTTCCATGAGAATCGATTGAGTGAAACTTGAGAATAATTGACATGACTAGGTTTGATTAATTGAATTAGAAAGGACTTACCTATTCGCATACAGTCCTCATTATCACACAAATTAATCCTCTTTGACTTCATATCTAAGAAAATAACAAATATTAATTAAATTAATAGCATCCAATTAATTGATAAAATTCCAAAAAGGCTCCCAATCAATATATTTTATAGGTTCGTAAACATTGGATCTACGGGTAATTTAAAAGTATTTTAATCGTATAAAACGGCACTAATCAACATGTGAACAATTTAATTATTTAATGCTGTTTCAATAAAAATAATAACTGCCATGATTTCTTTCAATAACCTTCCTTAGTTTTAGCTTCAACTTTAGTATTCAAATAGTTCCTAGACAAATCAATCATACCAATTTACTTATATATTAAGTGGTATGTCCAAGTTATGACTTCCGCATAATATTTCACTGCTTCTTATTGCATGAATTCTTCATCGTTTTCAATATCTTTCAATGATAATTAAAAACTTTCAAGAATTAGTGAGTTTTTGAAAATATTAATAAACTCTTTGGATTAATTTATTCCAGAAAAATAGTTAATGGAACAAGAAAGAAATCATTGAGAAGAAACTACCATGACATAAACCAAGGCCGAAAGTAAACTTTAATTATTAATTAAAGAATGCATTCAATATCGATATGACAGTTCATCACGGATACATAAATTTTATTTCCTTGAAATCATAAAAAGTCGAAGAAATTCTCATAAACAATTACCCTTTATCCAACAATCCATATCAGCGAATGAAATAATTTGAGTATAATTTATTTATCACGGAGGAAATGTATAAACGAGAAAATTCTATATAAAATAATGCAAAGACAATCAACAAATCTTTAGCTTGTGTAAAGTCTATAATTTTCTTATGTAGTGAAAAGTTAGATATCAAAAATTCAATTTATAATTGTCTAGAAAAATTTATTTTGATTGATTTAAAGCTATCGTTTAAAAAAAATTATTATTTTATGATAAAGTTATTTCCTGGTTCTACACCAACCCATAAAAGTAATTACAAAGGATAATAGAAGGGCGAAAAAATTATCCAATTACTTACACAACACTGATAGAATGAATACCATTAATGACAAACAAATGACCAGAAAAAGTACAAATAAATCAAGAGGACCACAAGTCTTCCTTCTTTTTTTGAAACTGAAAAAATTAAACTAATTAAAACTTCAAATAATCATGCAAAAATAAAATAAATATCTATTAATTTAGTTTTCTTACTATGTTTTCCTAGATTTTACAGGCACTAAATTCTTTTCGCTGTCAACCGAATATACAGATTGTGAGTCGACTGAAAAAAACAACCTTACATATTTAATCAAATTGAAGAATCAAAAAAAGATTATGTTACATTTTTTTTAAATTATTACACAGCGAGTACTGTCATTTTTTTAAGCCATAAATCATGTTTTAAATGAAATTCCAATTCAGCTTTAAAAAATTAATAAAACAAAAAAAGTGCAATAAAATTGTTATTGTGGCGGATGTAATAAATAATAATAGTATTAATAAATTATATTTAGACGCGCGATAAAAAAGGCAATATTAGTATTATTACCGGGAACAAAAATAGATATAAAGTATATAGATGATTTTAAAAATATATACATATACTTACCGCGCTGGTTGTTCATGCTGAATGGCCCACTGACCGGATCGAACTGACGACACTGAATAACCTCGAGGGACAAGCAGGTGTCCGTGTATTCACATTTTATTCTAATGTCAGCAATTTCCTCAGACCGATCATCATAATTGTATCAATTTGATATTAAAATAAAGAGAATCTTCAAGGAAACTCCTTCCTCCCAAAATATCCTGTCCTCCATATCGATGTTTCGAGCAGAAGAAAAAAATGAAAAGGTACCTTGCATCTGCAGAACAATTCCTAATAATGAATAATATCTAAATCAGTCAAGAATATTATCTGCAAAGAAATATAATTATGGCTAAAAAATATCATAATTATTTGAAACATCGATTGGCACATTTACTCACTAAACAAGAAATGGTATCCAAAGAGAAGAAAAATTAATGTCAAAGTGAAATTATATATATTCAGAATGGAAAAATGACAAAGGATCGATGAAGAATATTAAGGGGATCCGCCACGTTTAATATTTTTATTTTTCGGGTTTAGACCTTCCATATAATTTTTTTATGTTTAGTATCTTTATTCAGAAAGCTTTTGGAGGCTTTTTAAAAATTCCAGCACCTTTATGTATTTTTAAACTAAAAATGTTGAGTTTTTTGGGCATTTTTTTGACATTTTTTTACTTTAAATAACTTTTTTGTTTTTTAACCAACTGTCATGATTCTTTTTTTATTTTGCTCCTTACAATGTATAGCAAGTTTTTGGATATGGGAAATAAGGTAACATGGCTGAAAAATGTTACAAACAAAATAAAATAAATTTTTTTTTAAATCTCAAAATATAAAAAAATTATTTTTTAGTTAGAGTGCTTTCCATACCCAAAAAGTTACTACACATCGTAAGGAGCAAAATAAAAAAATAATCATGACAATTTATTAAAAAACAAAAAAGTTATTCAAAGTCAAAAAATGCCCAAAAAACTCAAAATTTTTAGTTTAGAAATACATAAAGGTGCTGGAATTTTTAAAAAAAACCCAAAACCTTTCCAAATAAAGGCACTAGACATAAAAAAATTATATGGAAGGTCTAAACTCAAAAAATAAAAATATTAAAGGCGGCGGATCCCCTTAAATATAAAAATGATAACTCTTTTCTATTAATAAAATCTAAAATTGCTTCATCTCTAACTTCTAACATAAAATCTGACAAAACTTACGTAATGTAAATTTCTCAAACTGCAACAGTATAATTTTACTGAAAATTAAAAGCCTAATTATGATTGGTGCATAAAAAATATTTTTAAATTTCAATCAACATTCCATTTCAACGTTCAAGAGACAGACTTATTACTGAAATGAAATAAAATCTAGGCAAAGAGTATTTTTATTGCTTTTTAGCTTAAACTACATGTACTATTTGAATTTTTCACACAACCGTTTCAGATCTGCAATTATTCACATAGTAAGTAAAAACCAGTTCACCAAAATGGAAAACAAATTACCCTTGGTGGTGCAAGAAAACTGTGTACCGGCCAGTGCATTATGAATGTATCAGTAATTGCAAGAAACGCTATAGAAGGAATATGTAAGGCCTTTAGGCGAATTTTATTATCCTTCCTTTCAATTCTCAGTTCTGCAATCTTTCTATAGGTTCTAGGGTGAGGAAATTCACAACTATGCCATCGAACATACTCCATTTTTCAATCCATATTTGCATTCGTTTCTAGCATGCAATTGCAAATGGCAAGTAAACAAGCCTTTGTGTGCGACACTCAATTGTCAATAGAATCATTTATTAGTGAATAAACAATTCTGAAATAACTGACCTGACTCAAAAATCTCGATATTCGATTAAAAATTAAAGTTAGGACTCGATTTTAGACTTGAGGCAACCGATACAAATATCACTATAGTAATTTCATATTATAACTTTTTTACCCTAATTTTTAAGTTTCCTTCCTACTTTTTCTAGAACTTGAATAACAACTCACGATCTAAACCTTGCAAGGTTAACTAAACTACTTTTTATTATAAAAGTGAGATATACTCGAAACGATTTACTAATTAAGGTAGCTATAACTTTCCAAAATTTTAGCAAGAAATAATAACTATTTTTAAAAAAATGAAAGGAAACAATTAAAATCACTTGACCAATGTGGTAGTAGCCCTTAAACAAATCTGTGCATTACTATGGAGCCGAAAAATTAATTTTTTCTACTAGAGGGTCATAAAGTGGATTTCATTGCCCGGTGAGGGTCAAACAAATCCATTTTCTGACACCCTGGTAGATAAAAAATCGTGTGCGAGGCCGGAAAAACATTCATTTTACTCGTGTCGTTGTTACCCTCGCTTTATACAAAATTCACACTCGCAAAATACATTTTTTTTCGAGAATGGAATTCGAAAATTGCCTGAGAGATGGAAAAAAGTCGTAATCAGCGATGGTCAATACTTTGATTAATCTATTCTTTCATTTTGTTTTGAAATAAATGCATTTTTGATTAAAAAAAAAACGTACCGAATTTTTTTGTCCTCCCAATACTATTGATTGAAACTATTACTTTTGAATTTGAAGAAGTATTGAAAAAATAACTTTGAATCAGAATAATATAATATGAAAGTAATCGAAATGTTTTAACAAAGAGCTTCTTCTATTCGCAGTTTTTCAACAATTTAAATAAATTTTTTGCAAGATCTCAAAAGAGTTTTCGTAGAAAAAAATTGTTAATGAGTTTGTATAGTTGTTAATTTGTGACTCTTGTACAAATAGAGAAAATGTGATTTATGATGTTAATTAAATTCAATACTGTTTTAATGTGTTGGTGAATAGTTATGTTAATATTCTTAACTTTCAGTTATATAGATAGAATTACAATTAATACTTGACTTTTTTCAAAGAAATATAATATTAAAATCCAAAATTCTCCCTCTTTATTCAGAAAAAAGATTTTTACATCCAAACCAAATTTATTAAAATCAAATTAATCTGTGCATTCTTATGTCAAAAAGAAATTTCCTTAATTATTAATAAATTTTCAGTTTAATTTCTTTTCTTAAATCAACTAAATCTTAAGTAAATAATAATTTAAATAGAAATTCCCCCCGAACGTTGCTAACATTTCTACAGATTTGAAAAAATTGTAAAAATATTAAATTTTTAAATACATATTTTCTTCGTTTTTCAAGCTATCTATCATAATTTCTACGGCTTTTTCGATTCTTAATTAGGTAATATAATGCGCTTAACGATTCTTCCTTTAAATCAATGTACGGAAAAGTGATAGTAACTAAGAATGGAAATAAAGCAATTTTGGAGAAATTAAGAAATAATTATGACCACCTGACATCCTATCCGAGTAAGTTGTGCATAACTTGAAACGCAAACGAGCCATTGCATCGATAAGTTTGTAAACCATTATCATCTCGAACTGAACATGGTAGATTATTATTTACTGCGTCCAAGATCTTTTTGATAAGTAGATAGAACCGGTAATACGGAAGTGTCGTTATCGTTGACACTATGAAAACGTGTTCCCCATGGCTTATGTTTGAGCGATACGTTTCCCTGGCAACTTTCAATTGATTTGTACCATCTCTACTGTCCAATACAAAATGGAAGGGAGACAGATGTGCTGATAAGAACTTTTTTCTGTTCAATATTTTTACTGTTGGCAAAATCTGATTTAATCATCCAGAAATATATTCTATCATATTTACCGGAAAAGGGTAAGTGTCGTACATCCGTTGGGTGACATCAATATTTTTTAGATATAGATTGAAAGGTATCATGAAAAAATTACATACCAGAATAAAAAACACTTAATATGGAATCATATCATGATCCAGAAATGTTTCTATATGTTTCATTTTTTTAGGTTTTGCAGATTTTTAAATCAGATGCTTGAGTTCAAAGAAATTCTTTTAATTTGCAGGTTTTTATCTGTAAAACGACTTGAACATTTAATTTAATTACACACCCTCCTAAATTTAAAATGTTTAAATTATATATTAAATTATTTTTCAATAAAAAAAAATTGTTAAAAAACAAAAAAATTAAATGATTAAATTTAATAAATGAATTTAATTTTGTAATTTAATAAACTTATTGATGGATTTTAAAATAATAACCAATTAATTAAATTTCCATAAATTAATCTAAAAATAAATAATAATAATATTGAAAATCCTATTACTGATTAACAGTTATGATACCACTGAATACTTTAGGCGATATACTTGTAACCACTTATCAGTGAATAAGCGCTACTTTGCAGTGAATTTCGCTGATTCAGATTTGTGAAATTTGAATAATTTGAAATCAAATTTAAAGAGTTTGAAATCTTTCCGTGGGAAAAAAACGCTTTTAACTGCGCTGGGATTCGAACCCAGGTCTTTCAAAACTAATTAATTGAAACCAAAATGGATCGAAAAATTCAAGCTGCTAGAATTAAACCTTTAAATATAAAGTAAATCAACTTTTTAAAATTGAACTCGTATGAAGTAAATTTAAAAAAGCAATAATTAACGGCTTTAATTATTTTCAAACTTTTCTTAATAATTATGAATTAGCTTTTGTAAGTTTTACAAGATTGAATATTATTAAAAATAAGGAGATATAAAACAGAAACCCATCATTTAGCTTCCCAATAAATAGAAAATATTCTGAATCAATCTATCACGACACGTTTTCCTCAATCGCTCTTTACAATCACTTCATACGATACTTACGTGTCGCAAAGTATGTTGAGAGAATGCAATGTGCGCTTTTTCAATCCAACTAAGCACTGCTCAGCTATAAATTTTATGTTGAGACCCTTCAGCAAAAAAAAATGTGCGACGCGAGTAAGGCGAAGCAAAACCATCCATAAAATCAACACAATAAAATGTTTCAATGCTTGGGAAAATGTACACACGTAGAAACATAAATCGTAGGACAGAATGAAAATGCTCGAATTAATTGAATCATTTAACGTTAGCAAAAAGTTTTCTTTTTGCGCTATAAAAAATGTTCAATTTACAAATATTTTCTGTTCTAGCAAAGTCCATAAAAATTTAACAATATTTTTACAATTTTTTCAAATCTGTAGAAATGTTAGGAACATTCAGAGGGAATTTCTATTCAAATTATAAATATCATTTGTTGGTTTTTCTTGATTAAAACACACACTTCAGATTTGGTAGATTTAAGAAAAGAAATTAAACTGAAAATTTTTTATTAATTAAGGAAATTTCTTTTTGACATTATAAGAATGCATAGATTTATTTGATTTGAATAAATTTGGTTTCAATGTAAAAATCTTTTTTCCGAATAAAGAGGGAGAATTTTGGATTGTAAAATCATATTTCTTTGAAAAAAGTCAAGTATTAATTGTAATTCTATCTATATAATTGATACTTAAAAATATTAACATAACCATTCTCCAACAAATTAAAACTTTATTGAATTTAATTAACATCGAAAATCACATTTTCTATATTTGTACAAGAGTCAAAAAATCATTCACGAATTAACAACTATACAAACTTATTTACAATTTCTTTTTACGAAAACTCTCTTGAGATCTTGCGAAAAATTTATTTTAATTGTAGAAAAACTGAGAATAAAAGAAACTCTTTGTTAAAAAATTTCGATTACTTTGGTATTATATTATTCTGATTCATAGTTTCTTTATCAACACATGTGACTCTCTCAGATTCCAATAATCCATCTTAAAATTTAAAAGTAATAGTTTCAAAATACACTAATTATTCGTTTAATTTGAAAAAAAGAAGATAAGCCAAGAAACATATTGTGCAACCAGGGGAAAAAAATTTATTTTGCGAGTGTGAATTTTGCAAAGCGAGGGTAACAACCACACGAGTAAAATGAATGTTTTTCCGGTGTCGCACACGATTTTTCTTCTACCAGGGTGTCAGCAAATGGATTTGTTTGACCAGCACGGGGCAATGAAATCCACTTTATGACCCTCCAGTAGAAAAAGTATTTTTTGGCCCCATAGTAATGCACAGATTTGATTTCAGGAAAAATAATTATTTTCGAAATGAAGTTGCCATAAAAATAAAAAACACTTCTCTCTGAACGTTTTCAACTTTGAAATTATTCTAGAAAATATCGTAATATTTACTGAAGTAGTTCAGTTGGTTTTAACGATAAAAGAAAAGTTTGACTACGACTACTGAAAAGATATTTTCAACAAATTTCAGTCAGTTTAACTAAAAATTATTTCTGGAAAAACAAAAAAAAACACGAAACGATCGTCTTTACGATGTGTTTTTTTATATATTCGATTCTTGTGATCAAAAAATGTATTTTATACTATAAATATAAAACACTTCCATAGAAGTAAAAATCAAATGTTGTAGTTCTTTCGTAAACTATTTAATAGACAATTTTTAGTAATGAATTAATCATGAATGTCTATTATAAGTATAGTAATATAATATAGTATAATTTATAATAAAAATTACAAATTAATTCCATACATTTGAAAAATGTATGTACTAAAAAAAATATTTATTGTTGATTTTCTCAAAATATTGCCTTAACGATCCCTTAAGGTAGTTGTTGCGCCAAAAATCAGTCTCTGGAAAAAGAAGTTTTTCTATGGTTTCAAGACTGGTAATTACATCATCAGCCGTGTCATATGTAAGGAAAGACACTCTTTTTAATAAAAAAAATTTAAAAATTATGAAAAATAATATTTTAATAATGTTTTTTGTAATAGGATATTTCCTTATTATCGCTTCATACCAAATTTTCAAAAATGGTGCGATTCTGATAAATCATGAATCATTTTTTTAGGAAAAGGATTCTCTACAACTTTACCGTTTCCGATTTTTTAAAATAAATTCTTTAATGGTTGAAATCATTAAAAAACAATTTTCCAAAACGAAATTTTTATAAACAAATTGTTGAATTTGATAATGATTGATTCATTTTCAACAATCGGAAACTGTAAAGTTGTAGAGAATCCTTTTACTAAAAAAATTATTCATGATTTATCAGAATCGCACCATTTTTGAAAATTTGGTATATGGAGTGATAATAAGAAAATATCCTATTACCAAAAACATTATTAAAATATTATTTTTCGTAATTTTAAAATTTTTTTTATTAAAAAGAGTGTCTTTCCTTACATATGACACGGCTGATGATATAATTACCAGTCTTGAAATCATAGAAAAACTTCTTTTTCCAGAGACTGATTTTTGGCGCAACAACTACCTTAATAAAATGGATATTCAATGTTCTCAACAAATAGATTCATTTATTGCTTAAGTCAATTAAAACGAATAATTTCTCCATTTAAAGGCAAAATTCCAATATAATTACTTTAACTTGAATTATTGTCTTATTATGAATAATAAATCCAGTTACCATTTCAAATGCAACTCTACTTTGAACAACAATAAGGCTCAGTTACTTCAACTCTAATATAATGTTATGTCAATCAGTTTCAACAAACTACAATCATCCTCAAAGAACTAAAGAAACATTGAATAGCTTATAAACTAAAATAAACAATAAGGAGAGGTAATAGAAAAACACCTTGATTATCACAAGACTAATAACTTTTATTAGAAAATAAATAAAAGTATGGTTCGAAGGGAGGGCCGGGGGGTGAAATTTTCGTAGAAGAACAGAAAAAATTATACAGTGGCTCAGATGTCATGATGTCTTCTTCAGTATCACATGCCGCACAAAAAGATACACTGTGTTTTGAAGGGGAGTGATAGGGGGGTTGCGTGACGTTATGTAATACAATAAAGTAGAATTTTTTTTTTCGGATGCCTGGTCTGTGGTCCGGGTGGTCTGACGCCTCTGCTTCTAATGCGTCATTGAATAATTTTCCATGTTAGAAATTGATTTGCAGATTGCCTCTACCAAAAACCATAAGTCGAGCTCTGCGTGCGTTGTCGTTTCAGAAAATCCAATTGTTACACTCCCTAATGGGGAACTCGACGATCGCTCCGTTTTATCCAATCGGTGAAATGATTTGAACAGCACGGACCACCGGGGACCAGTTGATAAGATGATGCCTTAGAACACCTTTAATTACCATCCGTGTTTGACAACCTTGATTTCAGGTTCAGCAACATGAGCTTCGTATCCGATGAGGTGGGGGTGGGGAACATGGGGAGCTTGGTAGTGGATTCTGTTTGGGTGATCATGTACTTTAAGATGGAGGGGTTCTGGATGTAGAGGTGGGATGGGTGGCTGTTGTTGGACCTGGATGGCGTGGACGTAGTGTGGCTCATGGCCCTGTAAAAAGAACATATTTTTTAGACTTTATCTCTCAAAATCCCTAACTCTTATATATAATATATTTTATAATCCCCCGGTCTATTTCTGATCCTAAGAACAAGAGAAATCAAATGAATAGAGGTGCAAAGAGAGTGGATTGGAGGAAGAACAACAGTTGATAGAGCGAAAAAGAACCGAAGAACTAAGACTTGAAAAATAAAAGATACAAAAAAAAGAAACTTAATAAGATCAAAAGTACTAAATAGTAGAAGAGAAGAAATTTATAAAAAAAATTTCGAAAATTTTTAAGTCATGAGATGAAGCAATGAACTGCTTCTAGCATCGGATAAATTTTTGGAACGAGGCCAAAAGAACGAAAGGAGTTTTTAAATTGAAAAACTCCTAGAGAAGAGGATTAATCCATGAAGATCCGTCAGGCAGGATAATATTCCTTTTTTTTGCCTGGACGTTGACATATATCAATCAACGTTTTACCTTGCTTACAGTTGGTTGCCACCCCTGAGACTGTTTCCATGGGTCTTGCCAGAGGTTCTGAGAACTTTGCCATTGGTTTTGCTGTTGCCACGGATTTTGCTGTTGCCAAGGATTCCATTGTGATTGCCAAGGGTCTGAGATAGGAGCCTGGTCATGTCAACATAATCATAAACAAAAACACTTAAGGTTTCCATGTCCTAAAAAGTTAAATCTGGCCCAAACACCTCAGAGTCTCGTTGATTGGTTACTCCATTCTTGCAGATGTTACTTCCCCCTGAGATCGTTACTCGAGCGTTGAGGGAATTGCAGTAAAAGAATAAAGAATCGCGAAAAGAACATAAAAAGTAGAGCGCTGTTATGCGTGTTACGTAGTCGAAGCTATATTACTCGAAAGATACATAGCTTGAAGGCGAGAATCTGTGGCTGATTCTCGTAATTGACCATAAATAAATGTAGCAGCAAAACTGTTACAACAGTCGATATAACTGCATCGTTAAACAACAATGAAAGGAAAAATGAAAAAGTATCGTAGCAAAAATTTGTAGAGAATAGACCTAGATTTAGATGTAGTTTCAAGAGAGAAAAGATGTAGAAGTAGATGATTAAATTAATAAGTTTGTAAATATACAATTATATAGATAATTGAAGAAATGTCGAGACAGATGAAGATTTAGATAGAGACAGAGATGAAGTTGTGGAAATCCCTTATATAGAAATCTCCACAGGAAAATATTATGCGAATTGAAGAGAAAGGAAGAATTAATTAGTATCCAGTCTTAAATGGACTTGTAGTTTGACATGATCGAGCGATCGAAAACGGTAATATCCAATGATAAGAAGTAGTCTCTTCTTAAATTAATAATTATTCTTTGTTTCAATACTTACAGCATCAACAACGGCGGCAGCGGCCAACACAACGGCGACGAGAGCGAACTAAAAATGATATTAATTATATTAATCATCAATATATTTAATAATTTTAGAACATTTTGAAAAAATATTTTTTTAAAAATATAGCAAAGTTGGTATTTAAAAAACTTCATAAAATCATACAAACAATTTGATTTAAAAATATTCTAGTTAATTTTCACATTATTTTTAATTATAAAACTCTCGATTAAGAAAGATTTTAAAAAACTTTTAAAATAATCTAAAGAGCGAAGAATTGTTTTAAATAAAATAAAAGAGCAAACCAAGATCAGAATGTTGATATTATATTGAGTCTTGTTGGGACTTACGATGAATTTCATGTTGATGTTTCTTGTGTGATACACTGTAAGGTACTACGTATTTGAGGAACAGCGAGTAAGCTTTTATAGGTAAGCCCTGCCCAAGTCTAGGGAGGTAGAATCAGGCGGGGGCCAGTCTAGAACACGAGCAACTTGTATCGTAATACGGACCCCTTTCACTGTCGACGAGGGACCGTTTCGAACCCCCAATAGTGCGTGATCGTTACCATTGGAAAAGTGGACTTTCAATAACCGGGCCTTACTAGTCAGATGATCATTGCTCTTAAGTCTTGAAATGACCAGAGACCTTGACTCCTTGGATATTCCAGAAGTCCCTGATGGTCTAATCTTCAGAATGGAGTAGAAAATGAAGGTCGAGCTTTGGTCAGTGAGAAAAGGCCACCTTGGCGTGATCTAAATCTGATATGTCTGGTATCCTAATGGCCTGCGATCGATTGCCTTTTTGGGAAAACTGAACCTATGGCCCCAGAATCGAAGAACTTGTGATTGGGCAATCTCTCGAGTTTCCCTGGCTTTGAATTCTGAATCGTCGAATAAAAAAAACAGCAGCAAAGAAGCAATTGGCATTCAACTAAGGTCGAGTTTGTCAAGCGAATTCCTTGACTGTGACGTTTCTTGTCACAAATAAAGGAAAAAAGAAGTCGCGATGAGTAATTACTCTCGAATTGGTCAAGAAAATTCTTTAAAATAAACGATAGAGAGAGGGTTCATAATTTTTTGTACATTTTATATTCTAGTAGTTATTCTCTAAATTTTGAATTAGTGGAAATTCGTTCACCTTTCAATTAGTAAAAATAATTACTTATTTTTTGTAAGATTTGACTAATTGATAAGTGAATTCAATTAATGCATAAATAATTTTGATTAATTTAATAAAATCTTGAATAATTTATAGTGAAAATGTCATACTAATTAAAAATGAAGGCAGTCTTGCTAATTTTTGTAGCCTTGTTAATAATCTTTTTGATTATAATAGAGTAGAAAAAATATTGAATGCTCTAAAACCGACGAATTTCAAATCAAAATTTACCAAATCGCATGAAATTATCAAAAAAAAATGAAACATTTCATTTAGAACTTGCAAGCAACATTTGCATGGGAATTATTTTTATAATGGAACAATTATCTTTAAACTTCCTTTATTATATTCATATGATTAAATAAATTGTATTATTAATTTATGACATAAAACTGATAATTTATCAAAGTGCAATCTCGTTGATCATCGATGCTAACAAGCTAATCATCGTATGAGGAAGAGTGAAAGAGAGTGAAAGCATCAATACAGACGTAACGCAAATTGTGATATAAAACAGAAATTAGAAACGACTTTGAATCGCAAAAATATCAATATTTTCGTATTCTTTATAATTATATCCGCATTCAATATCTACACAATAAATCTCCAAGTATCTATCAATTAGCATATAATTTTCTAATTGATGCCTCTCACACTTAAAATTACTTTCCCTTTAATTCTATTATCAACTTTTATTTGATCCGAATTCAAGATGCATTTTTACAAAAAAATCAAAGTTGCCGAGAATAAGAATAAAAGTATGGAAAACATATATATATAATTAATAAAAATAAATATTTTGCGGGTATATTATTAAGAAGGATGGGAATTCAAAATTTACTTATGAAATTAATTACCCAAACAATTTTTATTAACATTATGTCTTTATTCTACACATATTTTTACAACGATGCAACTATTCACCTATATTAGAAGTTGTGTTGCAAATTGTTAATTATGAAAACACCTCTTTATGTAAACTCACTTATCCATTCAATGTACAAGCAAGACTGTAATAGTTATTATATATGGAGAGTCTAATTACAAAATCTACTTTTTTATATTCAATGCACAATATACTCATAAATATAATATTACATTATAATAAACCCTGCTCAACAATTTTCTTAGTTCAAAATATCGATATTGCCGTTACTTAAAATTTCATTCTTTTTGATTAATTAATAACATAAAAGAAAGCAGAGTGACTTTTTATTTCAGTTAAAAACCTTCATCTCTCACACTTAGTTTCACAAATCAACACAAAGACTAAAATTTTTAAAAAATAAATAAAAATAATTCATTCATCATGAAATTTTTACATTCTACACTTGAGTTGCCAAGTAATTCAAAATTACCATGAACTATTTGCAAATGAATCATTTCTCAATATTTCAGAGCGAAATTCATAAAAATAAATGTTTCTCGATGCCAACACAATTCATGTCATTTTTATCTGAATAGTAAAGTCAGCTAGAAGGATAAAGTTATTATCTAGGATCGTTTATTGTGAATCTGTGACGTTTAGTTTCTTGACATTCGCAGAAGTCATAAGTGTCGTGCCATTTTTATGGCTCCAAGGATGGTGAACGCCCCCATCGTTTCTTGGTGGTATTGTCTCGAGACAGGAAATTTTTTCTTTTCGTTACCAATTACCAACTGAACTGCGATCCAATCACCACTTACGGATTTGCGCAACGATACGTATGTATACAAAGCACCTAATTCAAGCAAGACATGCCTGGATATATACATAGATTCGAGACACCCCATAAGCCCACTAAGACACTGAAGTGCGCTCGCACGGGTACACAATTGCAAAATCTGGAAAGTTTAACGATTCCCATTATTTTGTAACGCGTTGGTTATGCCCGTATTAGAGATGGACGTTTGACTGAAGTCGTGGTTCCCATAACAGCCTGACTACAATATTTCTTATTCTTTTATAAATTCAGTATAGTTGGGACTGCAGCTGAAATTCATTCGGCATAATGGTTCTAAATATGTCTTCATTATTACAAATTATCTATTTATTATGTTGGACCGCCTACATATATTCAACTTTTGCACTCGTTTAAAGCGTCATTCTATTATCTACTCTCTAAATCTGAATCAGTCAAATTTTTACAGATTGAATCAGTGATTTCCCTCTTCACTGATTCATCAGTGAAAAAATATATCTCACTTTTAAATCAGTTGATTGTAACTGATTGATTCAGTGGAAAAAATATTTTCACTGTTGAATCAGTAAATTTGTACTTAAGCAATCAGTGGAATTTGACTAATTTACAGTAACTTCTTTTTATCTATTTGAATCAGTCAAATTGCAGTGATAATCAGTAGATTTTTACTGATTCATATTTAGAGCGTAGGGAAAAAGAGGTGATTTTCAAGAATTTTTTTACTTTATATAAATAAATAAAATTTTCAGTGTTTATTTATGCAGTCCCAAAACTTGCAAAAAAATTTTTTTACATAAAATTATTGTTTAGTTTAGGTAATGTTTAACAATGAAAAAAATGTCTTAAAAAAAGGTATGTCCATGGCGCGCACGATATTCCCAGTCAGCATCATCTGAAACAAATAAATCAAAAATTTTCTTTATTAGGATGAGCATAGCTCTAAAGTGACGAAGCGGATTTTTTTTATTTTGCAAAATAAAAAAATGGTGAGAGTTTAAACAAAAATGTTCAAAAGTTGACTTTTTTGCTCTCTTTTTTTGTTAATTTAACTATGATAAAATAAAAAATTTTAAAACCGCTTCGTCACTCCATAGATATTTATGTTCAGAATAATCGTAGAAAATTTGAAAGTAATCGGTTGAAAACTTTTTGAGAAATCGTGCGTGCCAAGCGCAAAATCGTTGTTTCGAGAAAAATGTGTTTAAAGTTTTCGGAACATAAAAATTGTAAAAAAAAGTTACTTGTACTTAATCAGCTATTCCTGCTCTATATAATACTCCTTCTGCTTGATATTTTTGAATATATAACCTATCGAAAAATGCTACAACAAAAAATCAATTTTTCAAAAGTGAGATAGTAGAATGACCCCTTAAAAAAGTCCTTTGTTCAGAATAAAGTAAAAGAACTGAAGATTACAGAATATATTGTTCTATTGTGTATAAAAAACAGTTTCAAAATTGTATAAACACCATAACTAAGTCAAGATTCAGAAAAATAATTTTAAACTTTAAAGTATTTAGCTAATTAGATAATAGAATCTCACCAGTGGTTACGGATTTAATAGTCAGCCACAATAAAACTCCATTGTATTATGAGAATACAATTTGATGAAATTTAAATAAATCATGGCTTATTTTTTCGGGCAAAATATTTTCCACAACTCTACCATTTCCAATTTTCCCTGAAAAATAAGCCATGATTTATGAAAACCAAATCATTTTTTAAAAGTTAGTAAGAAGCGAAAGTAAGAAAAAATGTATTACAAAAAAAATGATTACAAGTATTATTTTTCGCAAGTTTTAAATTTTTTTCATAAAAACCAAGGTTTTTTTTATAAAACCTAACTGATAATATAATTACAAAAATATATTTCCTCCAAACGTATTTACGTCTCAATAAATAGTGTTCAACGATTAGTTAAACTTAATAGGATCTAGCCAATTGTAAATCTCGATTTCTAGTGACGTGAACATTACCACGAGAAGAAATTTATCTTCATGGGTGTAAATTAAATCTAATGTAAAGGTGTGGAGATTTTAAAAAGACTAAGTTATATTGTACAAATAATTTATACTCAAAATATCTCAGGGAATGAGGATTATTGGTTTAGAAGAAATAATGTCAAGAAATATTGTTGCCATGCCAATCTTTAAACGTTACAACTTTCCTTTTTCTAATTTTAAAAAAATTTTCTATCAATTCATTTTCTAAAAATGCATAGTAAAATTAAGTTATATAATAATATTTATATTTAGTTATATAATAGTATTTGCACTAAAATTTTTGATATTTTAAAAAATGAATAATTATTATATATATAACTAAAACATTATAAAAAAGAAATATTATATAAAATTGTAAAAAATTCGTCGAATTTCATATACTTTATAACTTGTTCGATCGTTTTAAGGTCCACTAAATTCGTAGTAAAGAGGCAATGGAAGGTCCTAAAATTATTATTTGCAATACCACGAAGAAAACAAACGTAAAAATAGCTTATCAAATTTATTAAATTTCTCTCCACCTATCACATCTTATTTCCTAAGTTATTTAAACCGGTATGTCTGCCGAACTCGCATAAGAAGTGGTTCAAAGATTTGCAATAAAAATTACTGATACTATATCCATAGAAAGCTGTTTATATCAAGTTACAGTAAAGTTTTGTGAAACTTTTCGTCAATCGCATTAGAACGTCGAAAAAATTGTAACTATAACTTAATTTAATGTGAAATCGAGGGTAAATTTACATTTACTTCGCCATCAGATACCAGGGGGGTTTATTCTTTTTTGCTCCTATTTTATAATACGCTTTTTTATGTGTTATGCTAATGTCTAGATCTAAATAAAATAAATAGAAAAGACGTAGAAAACTCAACCAGTCTACGGGATCAGTTTCGCAGTGGAAATTTACCCTGTAATGAAAAAATCATATACAAACCAGAAATTACGCATTAATATGTGACGGTCGACCGCGCCTACGAAACAGTAATTTCTATTGGCTGTGTTTAAAGTTTAAAGTTATCTTGACCGGCGTAAGGAGGCACGTATGGGATAAAACCTGGTCTTGGCGAGTGAGTCCCTTAGACTAATTATGCATGAAACGGTAGTTGTGTTACTTAACAAACCAGTTAGTGAAATATCAGGAAAATACTGTCAATTTCATATGCAATCTGAATTAAAAGCGTTACCGAGTAATCTAGTTCATATTAAATGAACAGCTTTCTTGAATTTATGATATTTTAAAAGGGACCGGAGTGGAATTTAAATTCTGCAAAGTTATTCCAAGTGTCGAAATATTAATTAGTAGTTCTAAAATTTTGAGATACTAGCCACAGAATAATCAGGAATTTTCAATTGAAAATTTCAACTGGTCATGCCTAGTTATTTAAATAAAATCACATGATTTTTGGAATTTTTTTAAAAAGAAGAATAGACTTTTGTCTGAAAAAAATTTTTTATTTATGAGTAGATCTATTGATAAACTCATACGACTTTTTTAAACAAAATTTTGTTAAAGTCCCTCATAACTCCCAGAGCGGAATCATTTGAATTAAAAAATTCCAAAAGATCCTATTAGTGTATGTCAATCTCGTGTTCTTGAATGAATAGATTTTTTAAAATTAAAATTGTTCTTAATTAACAAATAACGAGAAATTTGGATAACTTTTCGTTAAACACTTGAATTTTAACAAAATATCATTTTCTCAAAAATTATTTCGTTTAAGGGTACAGGATTTGCAAACTTCAACAAATTGTTTTTGAATTGTTAATTTTGGGAGATTCTCTTCGGAATTATCAGGGACACCATAGGACACATTTAAAAAAACAACTTCCGGGACAATGACAGTTAGTCACTTTTTAATATTCAGCTGCATAAAAATTTGTAAAGGTTTTTTAAAAGATGCACTTTCAGATTTGCAAAATAATTTTTAAACAAAAGTCAGAAACATGAAAGTCTTCGAGCAAAAAGAATATCTGAAAATCATGGTTTTTGCTGTTTTCTTACTAACAGAAATGACCCCTTAAATTTATATTAATTTTACGAAGTATGTAACTGAATAAAAACTTCCTATAGAGTTTTCTAAAGTTTAGAAAAAAAATTTCTAATAGTATAATATTAATCGGAATTATCAGTCCAAGTATTAGTTTTATTTAATACATGGGTTTTCAAACTTAATGTAATAAACATAAAATGTACAAAAATTTGCCTTGACTAATTTATTCGAGAGAAAATTTATTTATTTATTGTTCTACTATAATGAGCAAGTTAATCAGCTGCAGGTTCTAATACTATCTAATAAAATCTATTAGATTAATTCTTGCTTAAAGTGTAAATTTCGAAACAAAATTCATTAAAAAATGGCGTGGGTTTGAAAATCATTGGAAAGTCAAGACCTGAAGTTTAGAACGTGCTCTTTAATTATTCCATGGTATTTTTCCTTTTATTACATAGCAACAATTAGATGTATACACTTTAATAGAAGTAAAACACACAGTCGACTAAATTTGCATTACAATCGACTCTATAGTTCACATTTCAAGTTTCAAGAATAATAGTAAAGAACTTTATGGCCTACTGCACTGAAAAATATTCTAAGTATACTTCGCAAACATCGCGATTTACTTTCAGAAGCAAATTTAGTGTAATGTTATAGAATAGAAGTTGATCTTCAGACCAGTAAGTCTCGGTTTCGCACGTCCGGGCATCGCGATCGCAAAATAATAAGGTAAAGTCTGTTGAGCAATCGCTCGATTCAGTGTGAGATAATATTGGCGAGGCAAAGTAACAGTTAAAACTAACGCGTAACAAAAACGCGGAAAAGAAACTAAGACCTCCCTCGATGCTCGAGCTACGAATTTGATATTACACACAAAAAAAATTTTTATTTAAATTTAAGAAATTGTTTTTTAACTCCATTTCTATAATTCGAAGTAAAAAAGATCTTTAAAATAAATATAAATTTATTGGATTTTAAGAAATCACCTTCTTAGCCTTTTTTAATGAAAGGAATTATTTTTTTAACATTATTTATTTGATTTAAAAAATATTTTTTTGATCCAAATACACAAAGAAATTTTTTTTTTTAAATTAAAGTAGTTGATCCACGAAAATTAGACCCCAGGCAAAAATAGATAATTTTGCTTTCAAGAATAGCAATATTATTATTGAATGGCTATTTTGGAAGAGAAAAGATTAATTTCCATGAAAAAAATTTGAAATACAGAAAAATAATTTTATTAATAAATTTTATTTTTGACACAACTTTTTTTCTTATCGCTTCTTACCAAATTTCAAAAAATTATGCGATTGTTAATCAATTACAAATCACTTTTTCAAGAAAAAGATTTCCTACAACTTAACCATTCCCAATTTTCGAAAATGAATAAATTATTATCAAATTCAGCAATTTGTTTATAAAAATTTCGTTTTGGAAAATTTTTTTTTAATGGTTTCAGCGATTAAAGAATTCATTTTTAAAAATCAGAAACCGTCAAGTTGTGGGAAATCTTTTCTCTGAAAAAATGATTCATGATTTATTAGAATCGCATAATTTTTTAAAATTTGGTAAGAAGCGATAAGAAAAAAAGTTGGGTCAAAAATAAAATTTATTAATAAAATTATTTTTCTGTGTTTCAAATTTTTTTCATGAAAAATAATCTTTTCTCTTTCGAAATAGCCCTTCAATAATAATATTGCTATTCTTGAAAGCAAAATTATCTATTTTTGCCTGAGATCTAATTTTCGTGGATGAAAACTACCTCAAAGAATATATTCCTGTGAATCACATTATTCATGTAATATGCGACTGCGCAGACATTCATTTATTTAATTAAAAGTAAAAAAAACAATCAAGAAAATTCTTTAAGGTAGTTCCTTCACGAAAATTAGACCTCAGGCAAAAATAGATAATTTTGCTTTCAAGAATAGCAATATTATTATTGAAGGGCTAATTTGAAAGAGAAAAGATTATTTTTCATGAAAAAAATTTGAAACACAAAAAAATAATTTTATTAATAAATTTTATTTTTGCCCAAACTTATTTTTTTATCGCTTCGAGCCAAATTTTTAAAAATGATGCGATTCTAATAAATCACGGTTCATTTTTTTTAGGAAAAAGATTCTCTACAACTTGACCGTTTCCTATTTTTCAAATTGAATTAATTATTATCAAATACAGCAATTTGTTTATAAAAATTTTATTTTGAAAAATGGTTTTTTTATAATTTCAGCCATTAAAAAATTCATTTTCAAAAATTGGAAACGGTCAAATTGTAGAGAATCTTTTGCCCAAAAAAATGAACCATGATTTATTAGAATCGCATCATTTTTAAAAATTTGGCTCGAAGCGATAAGAAAATAAGTTTGAGTCAAAATAAAATTTATTAATAAAATTATTTTTTTGTGTTTCAAATTTTTTTCATGGAAAATAATCTTTTCTCTTTCAAATTAGACCTTCAATAATAATATTGCTATTCTTGAAGGCAAAATTATCTATTTTTGCCTGAGGTCTAATTTTCGTGAAGGAACTACCTTAAATCAAAGAAACTTTTTTTTACCCTATAACACATTTTTTTGATCCAAAGAAATTTTTTTGAACCAAATAAACTCTTCTGGGTGTATCATCAGTTTAGCATCATCAGAAAATATTATTAATCAAGTATGACTGATAAATATCACTTCAGAGTCTTACACGAAGAGAAAAATACCCTGACAATTTACTATCATCACGGAGAAAAATGGATGTTCAACTATGGGACAGCCATCTTATATGTTCAATTGTATTATCTAGATGTTCAACTTTAATATCCAAGATATTAATCTCTGCATATTTTAACATCTTAGATATTACTCCTGAATATCTAGATATTACAACTAAATGTTAGATGTTAATTCTAAACATCCATTTTTCTCTGTGATGATTCAAGATGCTGATCTCTATTCAAAGAATGAAATATTATTGAAGTTGGGATATGTATTATAACCAGTACAATACAGATAGTAACTTATAAGTAGATATTATAAGTATTACTATGTGTATGTTGTACCCACTAGACTACAAATTCACCCAGAAAAAAGTTTCTTTGATTAAATCAATTTTTTTTTATTCAAACTTTGAGCATTGCTATACGGTTAAACAAAAGTTTCTTTGATTTAAAGAAATTCCTTGATTTTTTTCTTTGAATTAAAGAAATAAATGTCTGCGCAATCGCATATTACATGCATAATGTGATTCACAGAAATATTTTCTTTGAATTGAAGAAAAAATTGTCTTCATTAAAGGTAATAAAATTAAATAAACTATTTCTTAATTTGTTGCCAGTACTGTATTTTAATCAAAAAAATATTTTATTAAATCAAATAAATAATGTTAAAAAAATAATTTTTTACATTTAAAAAAGGCTAAAACGGTGATTTCTTAAAATCAAATTCATATTTGCTCTAAAGGTGTTTTTACTTCTAATTAAAGAAATGAAGTTGAAAAAACGATTTCTTGAATTTAGATAAAACTTTTTTCTGGGTATTGGAACACAAACAATATTTTACTTTTCGAATGAAAAAGCATCTAGATATAATATCCGATAGTACGAATGCACATTACATGATGTTTTGATCGAGTTTGTTGCTTGTAGTGCATTAAGATCGTTTGCCGAAGCTTCATAGGTACGATGTATGTGTATCACGTTCCTTTCATTGAACAAGACTAATGGACTTTAACAGAAATATGAGTTTTAAAAACCAATGAAACGTGACAGGTATAACTACTTCCGCTGACAATTTTTATTATGAACTTTATCAAACTTGATTATAAAGTCGTATCTCGCTCCTCGATAACTATTCCAGACCAAGTGAATTGCCAGCGAAAGGTTATCGACTCGTGCATTTAATTCATTTACGTATTACAGAAAATGTGGTAAACTATAATTATCAGATACAGAGTAATTTACGTAAGAACTTAAACTTATGTTCATAGGAAATTCTAACACGAAATTTATTCTTATTCGAATGAAGGAAAAAACGTTTTTATAAATCGAAAAGTTCAAACTAATAAATATAGATTTAATTAATCGTAATCTTAACTCTCCTTTAACTTTGTTGTAATATACAACAATAAACAATTTTCATTTTTCACGATTAAATCAACGTCTGAAAGCATAACGGCCTAAATTTCGTAATTAAAAAATAAAAGTCTGAAGACTCACGTTTCGTGAAATATATTCAATATATTGCATATATTCAAGATAAAAATATTGTTGTTACTGAAAGTAACTGTTTATATTCTTAGAGAGATCGATGAAAAATCGAAATTTTTCAAGCACGAAGGGCTTACTCTCTGCTTCGTTGTGACTATATACCTATTGTTTGTTCAGACAAAACCATCGGAGTTGATTGCAGCATAGATAAAGATATGTGCGATGTAACACACATAATCCTTTCTGTAATAATATCGCAAATCTGAAGCCAGAGTAGAAACAGCGTGCCAGATCCTGGATCATGAAATCGAAAGGGTCAGCAGTGTCACTTTCGTGCATGAGAATATAGGAAAAACCCACTAACAATGATCATAAAAGTAGATCCTAAGGTTTGTGGAAAGCAAAATTGACCTTTTTCTTTGTGGTGTAATCTTTAACTACTTACAAGAGATAACTATTAAAAATCAACTTCTCAATATAGAAAATATAAAGAAAGAAGAAATCGATTCCTGTTTTTAAGTGAGCGTGTCTTAAAATTGCGAAAATTGTACTGGAATTTAGGAAATTTGTCTTAATATTACGAAACTCAACCAGATTTTCATAAAATTTATCTTAAAATTACGAAGCTATAACAAAATTTTCAGTCACACACTGTTAGAAATTTCTGCATTAAACTTCCATTAGATGTAATGGAAGTTTTTTTCAGTAACGTATATTAAATGTAAAATACTTTCATCTTAAAAAATACAAACTTTTATTGGAATTTTAATACAAATTTCTATATTTTTAATAAAGTTTCTTAATTTTAATATATTTTTATTGGAAAGTTATTAAAATATGAATGTATATTAATTTTACATGATATACAAATCTATTAATTTAAACTTATCACTTGTATATTAAAGTCTATTAAATTAATAAGAAATTTTTTTTTATCTGCTAAAAATCAACTGAATTTTCTTGGATTTTATCTCAATTTTACAAAATAGTAACTGCATGAAACTTCAGCAACGAGTTTTGAAAAATCAAGGTAGAAATTCCTAATCGTGTAATTTATTTACACAATATATAAACTTTTATTTCATATAGCAACAAAAGTTGATATGTTTATATTTTTACTTTACTGATTATATTTTATAAATAATTTAAGGAATCACTGTTGGATTATATTTCATTATAACGTTTTTTATAATTTTGACAAGACTATGCAGTCAAGATGAAAAAAAGATCGAGATCAGTGGATAGCCAGTGATGTGCCAGTCTCGGCCCAGCATTAGCTCCTGAATTAGCATTGGTAACTTATTATTGATACATAATCCTCATAGTTAAATGAAAATTCAAAATTTAAATTGGACAAGCTATATAAAAATAATGTAACACTGTATAAAATGTCCTTTAAGGTCATGGATCAACTGGACCACGTGACGTGGGTGATTGCAATTAGTGTAATTATATAAAATACTGTAATTAGAATCACCCACGTCACGTGGTCCAGTTGATTCATGACCTTAAAGGGCATTTTTTACAGCGTTCTATTATTTTTAAATAAGTTTTCCAATTTGAACCACGTGACATCGGTAATTCCAATTACAGTATTTAATTACACTAATTGCAATTACCCACGTCACGTGGTCCAGTTAATCGATGGCCTTAATATTTTCAAATTGGATGATTTATAAGAAAATTTGATAATGGACTTTCTTTATAATTTATATTGAAAAAATTACTTTTAGAAATTTTATTTACATTTTATTTTTAATTGGTTCTAGTAACTCGAAAAATGTTGTCCAAAAATGTTATCATTAGAAAAGTGAAACTTATTAAATATCATCGAGTGAGATTATGTGACAATAATATGAAATTGTCTAACTTTCCAGTAACTTATAACATTTTCAGTTGAATCGAACTTTTATTAGCGCGAGCTTATCAGAACTGGTAATTAAATAATTAAACTGCATCGGTGCGAAAGAGTATGCAGTATCCATAGGGAGTTTACTTTCTAGCATTTAGCAAACTGGCCTAGTGCTTGGTCTAAGCTCGTTCGCAGATATGGGAATCCACTTAGCCTGAGGCTGCACGGGAGTCGCGCAATCGCCATCCTTGGATTTGGATCTGGAGCACTTGGTCTTGGCAAGATTACAAACCGCATAGGAACGCCGTTTAAATTAGCTTTTCGCAGCACTGAAATAAAATTTCCTTGAATCACAGACATTTTTAATGAATCCATCAAATACATTTATTGAATTGTCTTTATAAAATATTCTATCGATTCAAACGAAATACAAAATTGGAGTGGGGAAGATATATATATATTCTGAGTAAAAAAAAACTGAATTGATAAAAATTCGGCTACTAATTAAAAATGATAAAAATTCTATCAGTTATTTGTCATTTTTTAGTAATTTAATTAGTAGTTATAAACGTTTTGACAAGTAATTTGTAAATAAATGACTAATAATTAATGGAAATTTGTACGCAATGTGAATTAGTAGACTTTTCATTAATTCGGTGTACTTTTCATCAATTCAGTTTTAGAGTTCCTTATAATATTAATACAAGTTATATTTATAATATTTTATAGTTTCTGGAAGTAGATAAAAAGTATTTTATTCAAATGATTTTTCTTTTACTTGAGAATGAAAAGTTAATTGGCTTTTAATTATAATGAACTTTCTTATATAGGTGCAATTTATGTACACATAAATGCATCATTGATAATGAAGGGATTGATTGTAAAATTGTAGTTTATTATTAACTTGATCAGCACTCTCTGATTGCAATTAATTATAATTGAGTTTTCATTCATCTTTTCCAAGACTCATTTTTCTCCTTTGAGAGCTCGGATAGCTTCCATACTTGAATTACATCATATTGACAAACAAAGCTCTTTGAACGTACATATATTTTATAGCGTACACCTGTTGAGATTATTAGGTATAGATATATAGTATTACAGAAACTATTATTATGTGTGTATGATGTTCAACCGAGCACAACGGTCCAAACGAAGTGAAGCGAACCTCTCAATTACGCCCCTAAAGTCAGTTTTGAACATAAATTATCACTGTTAGGTGACTTGTTAATAAACTATTATAAATTAACAAAAGTTATTTTTTCAAATACTGTTACAGGTACCCCACTTTTTTCTGAAAAGCTGGCAAACGGGGAAAAGTCAGGGGATCTAATTTTATAAATGTCAAGGATTAATTTCGATTTCTACAAAAATATAATATTAGTAAAATTATATTGAATTAAATATTATCAAAAATTATCATAAGAAATAGAATATATTGATCTCATATCATAAAAACATCATTCATTGTTATATGCATCGCCAAAAAAAGGCTAAATTGGTTTAAACTTATCACTTATTTTAAATGAAGAGTTTAAAATTTTTTATTTGCATCATAAAATTTAAGATTGTCATTAAGATGAGTATTATATTATAATTATTTTTCTTAATAAAAATAAATGTATTTCATAAATGTTTTAAATTTTATTAATCCTATATTAGAACGTGGTATTTTTTAATAATATGTCCTTTGAAAATTTTTTAAATTACTACAATTTAAAATTTTGTAATCTTTTTCGGTTTTTTGGATCTATTTTTGCGATTTTAGGCCAACATTTAGAAAGAAAATTGATTGATTGATGAAGATTATTGAATATTATTCTAATAAATTCTTAAATGATAACAATAATATTAAATAATTTCCAACTTGTGCATGTGTCACAACTTTGCCAAAAGTTGAGTAAAGTTTCTCGAATTATTTTTCTCCGTCTGCATAATTATTTAAAAATTCAAAATGCCTGGATCTCTTTATATTTATATTTGCTAATCCTGCAAATTGATTGAAAATCGTTCTCGACTTGTGTAGATGTTTGAAGCGGCATTTGGAGAAAATAATAATTTGTAATTTTGGAAATATTTAAAGGAAATGTGCAGGAAAATCTTGACAACCATAATCAGAAGGTTCAGAAGATTTATCACTAAAACTTTGATTATTTGATCAATAATACCAATGGTATGTTTTAATGACAACTTAAATTGGACTTAATTTATTCTCAATATGACACTAAGTGTTTTTAAAAACGTTGGAGGTCAGTAATTAACTGTTTATTACCATTTGGAATTAGAAGTGGATCAAACAGAATCGCGTTGACTGAAAGAAGGTCGATGAAAAGTGGTGTTATTCTTATTCAAGAATAACGAAGGAACCTAGTTACTAAAGTAATGAGTTCGACCTCACGTAACTAGACTCATTGCGGCAAAGCCTGGAGCGATGACTTTGAGATTGACAAACTGGGAGGCGACTTGTATGCTATCGTGATAACATGATTCCCGAGCTGGTGTGAAAAACTATTCTTTAAATGCGCCTAGCATTCATATCGTTACGAAATTTCTTTATCACTAAAAGATAATCAAATATGAATCATAAATGCACTCACAAAAGAAACTCAAGAAAATATTGCACATCCTGTTCCGAAATTTGCACATCGTTGCAATTATGTTTAAAAAGAGAAACGTTACGAATGGTTTGCAGAATAATTTCAATATCTGCGTGTATTTTCATAAAATCAATAATGATTTAAAATTATAATTAAATATCGTATCTATTTTTTTCACCCGCGTTTTCAATTTTTAATGTACTTTCTTTCAATTCACGGAAAATGTGTCATGTTAAGAACTTTAGTATAAAAAATATGAAAATTTAGGAAAAGAATTAAATCATAGCAAAGTTTAGTACAAAATGTGTGTTTAGTTTTTGTTTTTCTTCAAGTTTTATATTTTTGCTTCCAAAAATTCTCAATATGACACATTTTTTCGTGAATTGAAAATTGAAAATTATATGAATTACATACAATATTTTTGAAAATTTTCAAAATGCATCATTGAGAAAAATAATAAATATATTATTTATAAAAGACCCTAAAGCCAATTACCAACATCAACATATATCTTCAGTTTTTATATTTCTTGTAATTTCTACTAAAAATGCAACTTTACCAAGTGACAATGAAAATTGGCTTGAAAATTAAAGAAAATAATATGGAAAAACATTCAATTATAAATATAGCAAAGTTGGATTTTCTAGAAGTTATTACAACAATTTTCGCCTTGTCCAATGAAAGCCTTAGAGAGTTGACTAGACCCTTCACTTCATTCGACAGGTATGTTGATTTTATGACGCGTAAAACGACAATCCCCTGAAGCGAAAAAAGGGGACACTATCTACATGACGTTTTACGAAAATCGAACAACTTCTTTTCACAGTCTATAAAATGCCGGCAATCTATAACTCCCGGCTGCATTTTGTCTAGGTTTCTCGCTCAAGGCAGACGTGGGTAGCTCTTTAAAACATCAAATTAACAGTGTACGGTTGATAGGTTCTCGTTTAACAAGACAGCGTTTAATTTAACGATAGATACATCATCATTACAAGCAAATTCGCTTATGGGAAGTTCAATCATTTCTAAAATAATTTTTTCAAAGTTTTTCTGGACAGTTTATAAGAAAGTGGATATTTTTTCAATCTATATAGTAGATAATTTGAAAAACATAGTATATATTGAACGAGAAAAATTTAATTAAATTAAGTAAAATTTAATTTAAGTATCTTTAATTTTAAAGAAGTAATTTTTTGAGAAGATTGCATCTGATATGGAAAATATTAACAAGAAAAAATTAGTCGAACCGACTATTTTCTTTGTTTTTTCATTTATAATTTTCTTTTATCGAGGGTTTTTGGTGAAAGTGTGGGAAATTTCATTTTGAGTAAAATGAGTTATTAAAAGTTTTAATCAGAAGAAAATTATAAATTTTTAATTAGTGAGATCATATCATCTAAAATCATCTAAAACTTGACCATGGATTCGAACCATAAGTAATCTATCATTTTTACCGATTTTTCTCTTGGCTTATTTCATTCAAGATGAAATTTTCCACACTTTCACAAAAAAAAACTCGATTAAAAAATATTCTAAATGAAAAAACCAGAGAAAATAGTCACTCTGACATTGGACATTTGTAAGGAATTTTTTTTCGTCGTATGATCTTCAAAACGATAAATCAACTTTGTTAATTTTGGTTTCACTCCGCAAACTCTATTTTTAAGTTTTTTAATTGTAACTCTATGTGACGTCAATCAAAAATCTCTCTTTAATCAAAAAGTCTCTGTTTCAGTTTGTAAGATAATTTAACGAGTTCGTCCGCAAATCGCTTGCTTTAGTCAAACTTTGCTGATTATGATTTCGCTCAGCATATTTTTTATTGTTTTGGAGATCATACGACGAAAAAAAAATTTCGTCACATAAAACGTCATAAACTTTAGCCCAATCACTTCGACTACGTTTTATCCGATTATCAAACCAATTATTTCTTAATTCTAATCAGTATTTTCGACTAATATCAATTAGTGACAGAATTCTAGCTATGTCCTCAGTTGTTTCAAGTCACATTAACTAACTTATCAGTAAAAATCAACTGATTAGATAGTAAAAATTCAATAACATATTAAAATTAATAAAAAAACTACTGCACTGAGAAAACAGTTTTGTCAAATCAACAAAAATATTTGGTTAGTATTTAGCTAACAAAAATCTTTTGTTGTGCCAACAAAACATTTTGCTATATCAAACAAATTTTGTTGGTTAAACAAAATGTTTTGTTGGGACAACAAAATATTTTGTCAGGATAACAAAAAAAGTTTTGTTGGATAAATTTTTTTCTCAGTGTGAGTGGAATGAAGAGAAGATAGAAAAATTATTTCAAAGTTTAATTGTTTAAAATGAAATGTTTTCTAGAACAAATAGTCTTTCATTTCATATACACAAAGGAGAGGTGAGCATTCAATGAATGACTGGCTTGAAAGGAAAATCTAGAGTAATAAATTTATAATCTAGTCAATTATGTAACTGATATAATCGTATGGTGCGTGTCTAGTCGTATTGCATACAAAACAATTATTCCTTTCGTCTTTAACATGTGATTTCTACAATTCTAGACTACAATTGCACCACTCAAGCAGAAACACAGCTCGGTGTAAACGTAAATGCTTTCGTTACGAAATCATGTGCATAAGTAGGGATACATTAATTACGGCCCGGAAGAAATACTGTACTTACCTTAACATGGGAGAAGGAACATCGTAAAATTCAGCAGTTTGTAGCGAAATTTGCAACTAGTAGTGCAGTGATTTTGTGCATATTGCACGATTCAGTTTCTTTACGCAATTGTCGTTTATTTATAATAATCAGTGGTTTTTTTGTTTTCCAAACTTTCTTGAAACGCAAAGTGTGATAATAACTATGAGAAAAAAGTAGTTCGTTCACGAAAATTAGACCTCAGGCAAAAGTAGATAATTTTGCTTTCAATAATAGCAATATTATTATTGAAGGGCTAATTTGAAAGAGAAAAGATTATTTTTCATGAAAAAAATTTGAAACACAAAAAAATAATTTTATTAATTAATTTTATTTTTGCCCAAACTTATTTTCTTATCGCTTCGAGCCAAATTTCTAAAAATGATGCGATTCTAATACATCACGGTTCATTTTTTTAGGAAAAAGATTCTCTACAACTTGACCGTTTGCAATTGTTTAAAATGAATTCTTTAATGGCTGAAATTATAAAAAAACAATTTTTCAAAACAAAAGTTATATAAACAAATTGCTGTATTTGATAATAATTAATTCAATTTCAAAAATAGGAAACGGTCATGTTGTAGAGAATCTTTTTCCTAAAAAAATAAACCGTGATTTATTAGAATCACATTATTTTTAAAAATTTGGCCCCAAGCGATAAGAAAATAAGTTTGGACAAAAATAAAATTTATTAAAAATTTTTTTCTTGTTTCAAATTTTTTTCATGAAAAATAATCTTTTCTCTTTCAAATGAGCCCTTCAATAATAATATTGCTATTCTTGAAAGCAAAATTATCTATTTTTGCCTGAGGTCTAATTTTCGTGAACGAACTACCTTAAATCGTATTTCGATGTATAATTGAATGAATGTGAAAAGTTTGTAGTTTAGTATATCACTAATTATAAGAGAATTTACAATTCAAAAGTATAGATTGTCGAAACTTTCTGCCTGAAAATGCAAGTAAACGTGATATGTAAAAGATAAACAGGTCTTTATTGATTATAATAATTATTTAGCAATTTTATTGGTCTTTAATCTTTCTATCTTGGCTCATGCGGTATTTAAAATTGATGAATAATTATTCAAAATTATATTCAATATATAATATGTAAACAAATTTTTTCGATTGAGTTAAACAAAAATTCAAACAGCAAAAAAATTTCAATTTTATAATAAGGCACTCTTTGGTTGATCTAATCAAATCTTGTTTAAATTAATCAAATATTTATTGTAACTTGTTCTAAAAAACCCAAGCTCCACCAAAAAATTAATAATACTAGAAAAATATTTTATTATTTCACACACACAAAATATCTATTTTAAACTTACGAAATTCGGGTAAGGCCTTCATTTAACATTCTCTCTAAATCTGAATTAGTGAGAAGTCAGTCACTAATTTGCTTTAGTGAACATTTCTACTAATCATTAGTCATTTTTCGATATTTCTTTTAGTGATTTTCAATTTTTCACTATAGTTGTAGTGAAAAATGACTAATGATTAGTAGTAATTTTCACTAAATCAAATTAGTGACTGACTTCTCAATAATTCAGATTTAGAGATTTCTTTTCTGGTCATTTAAATCACAATTTTGATTATTCCAACCATAATTTCTAGTTATGCCAATTAGAAAATAATGTTCAATATGGCCTAACCGAAATTCTGATTGTTTTAACTTTACTTTTTTTTGTGTGTAATATTTTCGATGGAGAGCAAAATCGATCTCTCTGATCAATAAATACGAACCAGCACTACTTATTTAAATCAGAGCGTAATTAAACCAAATGTTTAATCTTTCTATACTTATGTAAATTCTCTTTACATTAATTCTACGTAAATTTGATTTTCCTCTTTGGCTTGTAAATAAAATTCACATCGATCTCGTAAAATAGTGAATAATGTCAACTTGAAAATTCAATCAGAATTTTGAATCGAAATCCTATCAATTTTCCATATTATTTATATCTTGAGTTAACCTGTTTTTTCAATTTGGAGAAATGATTGTTTTATAATCTGAATCGCAGACATTATTCCTTTATTAAAACCAATTAAAATTGTTGTTGAATTAAATAAACATTAAAAGTCAGGTAAGGACAAGATGCAAATTTTGGATGTCGGCAGAAAGAAAAAACACAACTTGAAACAGAAGAATTATGCAATACCTACTATTCAAAGGCGTTGAATAGGTTGTTATATGACAGTGTGATTTTCAGAACAGCAATTACTTTTAGAAAGGGACTGCAGTTTGCTAATAACATCAGGTTGAAAAGTTTCAAACAGTAAAGACATAATTGTAACAAAAAAATCTATGCTAGTCATAAAAAAAAGCTATACACCTTTTTTTGTTTCCATCTGAAGCTGGAGAATGTATTTTGCGCAAATACTGGTGCAAAATATTATGCCAGCTAATGCTACTTAACATTAATTGCGTCGTGAAAAAATTGGGGTGTTAGCGTAATAAAGTGTAAGCAATTAAAATTGTGGTCTTATTAATAGCATAAAATCCAGAAAACAAAAACCACTGCAACATAAGGCATTTGCATATCTTTATCTCATATTCTAACTTTAAAAACACATTTATGTTGACCATATATTATTAATTTGAAAGTACACGACTCACACGTTAACCTTACCTTAATAGATAATAAATGATCACTTTTTTATTAGAAAAATATGCTACTGCGAAAAATGTTTGTTTTGTGTCGGCGAATTCTTTTTTATACAAATTAAAAAATTCTTTTATCGAATAAATAATTTTTCATGTGACTATAGTTACAATGATTGAACTTATTTTTATATTCATATTCTGGACTTGTATTGACCCTTAATTAATAATTAAAGATATATGTTGATGTTGATAGTTGTCTTTAGGGTCCAAGGTTAATAAAAAACTCAAAGTTTTACATAATCAGATGTTTCGGGTCTGATTGGAGCCTTCATCAGTGATTTATTATGAATCATGAGTAAATTGTGATTTTGTGTATAAAAAGTTATTATTTTTCTCTTTTTCCTTTTCCGTTTTCTGGGGAACCACATAAATTGAACGGCATACACGTTTTCTTATTTTCAAACAGATAATACATAATTATTAGTTAATAATATAATATAATATTATGTATTTAATAATAATTATTAATTAAGGTGGCGCTACGATTACAGGAAAAACTTATTAATTAAAAAAAAATTATTTTATTCTCCTTTCAAGAAAATGTAAAGTTTTTGATGTGAGTAATACTAGTTAAAAGTATGAATAGAATAAGTTAAACATCAGGGAACCATAGTGTAAATTTCTATTTCAAATAAGTTTATAAAATAATTTTAAATTGTAACACAAAATGTAAAAAATTAATTTAGAAATTTATTAAACATTCTGGGTCTGAAAAGTGTATCTAAATTATCATGAATAAATAGTTATTAACAGTGTCATCAATTATACATTTTTATTAATTTCTAACTATTGAGGTTAACACTTCATAATTTAATGATTTATGTAGTTTTACTCAATTTTACTTGCTTTAGTGTTCTAAAAAGTTGAAATACTCGGAGAACTTTCTTGCGAGCACGAGCATATGTTCGATTTTTTTTAGCTTTGAGCATTTACTATGCGTTTTAAATTAGAATTTCAGAATCGTATTTTTAAGTTTTTAATAACTTCCAAAGTACGAATGTGTCCCAGTTTATATTCTACGTTTAATTTAAAATAATAAACACATAAACAGCTAATTTTATTCAAACTTACTCAAATAATATAACATTATTTGAATTTTGCGCGAAAATGGTAAAGCCTTTAAGTAGAAAAGGCGCTAAATTCAAACTATAAAAGACGCAAAAGTAAAACAGTTCAGCATGAAAAAATAAATAATAGAGAACAATAATAATATATTATATCAGCTCTGTAGTGAGTTTGCAAAAAAATATATTAATCAATTATTATTATATTTATTGAAATAATAAATGCTACAAATGCTCGTAAATTCTCTTAAAATAGTCTATAAATGCTTAAATGCTGAGTATATTACTAGGAGCAAATGCTAAATATAAATTCTCGAGCATTTAAGGCCATTAATTTGGTTGTCTTCATTTTACATATGTTCTGATATATTACAGTTTTCTAGTTTTATGCTATATACATATAGGTACCAAAAACATCGATCACTGAGGGAACAACAAACCCATGTGACTAATGCTTTTCTAATGGAATTTAAAATTGCAACAATTTTAAATAATAATTATGGTGCTGCCCTACTTTATTATGAGTTTTTTTATAATATTCTTTTAAAGAAAAATCATTGCGTTGTTTCATTCGTAATTGAGATGTTTTTGGCATAGATAGTAGAAGTGAAAATGCCCAGTGATGATAAAGTAGAAATCTTGGGTAATGCCTGAAAGTCTACGTCGGTCGGTCGGTCACTTTTACAGTAATTTGGTAAAAAGCACAATAACCGCGTATAACGTATTAACGTAATAGACGCTTGTCAAAAAATCCAAGCAATTGAATGATCGAATCGAAGTGTTGATTGGTGTTGAACGTGTTGACTGGATGCAAGACATTTTATTTCCGTGGCGCAGTCTACTTACCACTCTTTTTACATATATATCTTTATATCAAAATTTCAAGCATGTTATCCCTAGATAACAACAGAACTCATCACAACCAGGTAAATTGAAACTCAAGATAATCATTCTTGTTAACCAGCCTGTTTGTGAAGTTTTTAGGTTATGGTGATACTCATTTTACTTCAGTATTTTTCTTGATTTAATTGCAACGTTAGATCAAATTTACTGAATTATCATAGACTGACACGAATTAAATGAGTCAGTAAATGTTGTATAAATGATTTTTTCTTTCAAAACCTACGAGAGAAAAAGGATGTTGTTATTTGTTTTCTTAGTTGTCATCGTTCACTCTCCTTCACATCTTTCGTACAAATCGTGATTATGATTGAAACCTGTCTTTCTACTGAAATTATGTTGAAAGACAATAAATTTAATTACATATGTTGAAAGACTTCTAGAAGTATTTCTAGGTCGATCTGTTCATAAAACTTATAAACTGAAATCATTGTATTCAAAATGGCTGAAAGATGAAAACAAAGTATTATTTTTAAACAATTCAATTATTTTTCCTAATGTTAAAATATACATTATATATCATTTTTCCATCTTATATGTTGATAATAAAAAAATAATTCAAATTTTTTATACTGCGTAATAAATTTTATCTGCAAGCTAAAAAATACTTTTAAAAATTGTCTTTTAGCTACAGGAGAATGCTGCAAGAAATGGTTCCGATCACTATCCAATAATCCCATCATCCTTCGATACTCCTAAAGAATGGACTTATATAATGAGAAGGAGCATGCAGGTAACTAAGCCTCCAAATCTAGTGATAAGTGGATATTATTCTACAAAAGCAAAATCAAAGTAATTTTATCATCTAGGTTTAGAAATTTGTAATTTTAAATAATTTTGTTTGCTGTTTATATTTAGAAAAAGTAAATATGGATAAAGAATCACAATTATGCATCCAACTTAAAAAATCAAAAGGTTTGAACCTTTAAATCGTTAGGAGAAATATTTTAAAATACTAAATATTCTCTTTCAGGAAGTTGTTCCTGGCTTGTACCTTGGACCCTATAGCGCAGCAAGTCGCGCAAACCTACAATCCTTAATGGATTGTGGCATAACTCATATTGTATGTGTTCGTCAAGATATAGAAGCTCACTTTATAAAACCAAATTTCCCCGACAGATTCAAGTAGGTTCAACTGTTTTTACAGTTTTTAAAAAAAAATTAAGTAATTAATAGACAATAAAAAATAAAAAGTATCTTTCTAACTCCCAGATACCTAGTGTTGAATATCGCCGATGTTGCAACAGAAAATATAATACAGCACTTTCAAAAAGTCAAAACCTTCATAGATGATGGTTTAATGTCTGGTGGTCAAGTTTTAGTTCATGGAAACGCGGGTATATCTAGATCTGCAGCTCTAGTTCTTGCTTATGTTATGGAAACATATGGTCTAACACACGTGTAAGCGAAATCAAAATTTGAAAAACTGCTATTCACATGAAAGAAAGTTTAATTATATCCGCTCAGTTTTAATTAAATAAATTTCGCCACAGGAGAGCCTACACGGTAGTGCAACAGAGAAGATTCTGCATAAATCCAAACGATGGATTCATGGCGCAATTAAGAGAATACGAACCAATCTATCAAGCGCAAAAAACCTTGAGGAATGGTCAGCAGAGTTCAATGACTCAACGAAGCAAAAGATCCTTTAACCAACTCGACTCAGAATACACAGATCCACACGAACCCATGGACAGTTGATATCAGCCAGATTAATGCCAAAGTTACCAAAAGACTTATTTAGACTAAAAACTGACTTAAGATAGTTTCTTATATGTCACTTTTGTACTTGGAACCGGTGTGACTGTCAAAGAGAATTATATGTCACGAACGTTCAGAAATGCAAATTGACACAGATCAAAATTTAGAATCTTCAACTAAATCAAATTAAAGTAAGTTGAGCAATAAAACGTTTTTAACTTTTCCCTGATAATATCTTCAATTTTTCAGGGAAAGTTAAATTCTGAAAATTAAAATATTTCTCATTTAAAAAGCTCAAATAATTTATATATTGAATAAAAAAGTAAGGACATGAAAAAGTTAATTAATGCCCAAATTTGTAAAATTTGGTGTTTCTGTTGTATTAGCTGCTTTTTGCTTCATATATATTGCTTTGTTTTTTTACATTGAAAGTGTTATAGGTTTACACTGTTTTATATTACAAGTTCTATAAAAGATCTTAAATTAGCCATTCTTCTTGAATTCTAACAAGTACAGATACATTTCATCAACAATTTTCTTAAATCACTCCGCAGTGAACAATTTTTTAAAAATTGTCTACAGCCAGTCAGATTTTTAAATTCATAGAAGACCTACTAAAGGACACATTATTTTTTCATGTATATATGTATACATATATTTAAAATTAAGTATCAGTTCATTCAAAAACTTCAGTCATATCGGATTCAAATTTTAACTCCTCAGTCAATCGTCAATAATTATGACGACAGGCAGGAAGCAATACTTAGTTAAAATGCTTAGTAAGTGTACAGCGCGATGTTTAGTCATTTCTACAGAACCGATAGATAATAATTTTGCTCTTCCACACGAACTAACCTCATAGCTTCGAAAGCTTCTATAAAATTCAGCATGATTTAAAATAACATTCTAGCATTTATCTGCAAATAACCTTCGGTAATTGGAGTGGATTTTTCATGTCTTTCGAAGTAAATAATAATCGGCTCGTTAGATATGTACTTTATTTTTTATTTATTGAACATTCAATTTTTTAGTAGACATTGTTACACGTACAAATACATACATGCGATATTTTTATGTCAAGCGGTGTAAAAATCAAAGCTTTTCGTAGATTTAATGAACCACACGCGTCGTTTAAAATACGTGATAGTAAAATAAAGCCTTTATGAGTAAAATCACGAGCTTCGATATATCGATTTCACTCTGTGACACTTTTTCAAATTTTCATAATAAAACACTTAGCCCTGTGAGCGTATAACATTGTAACAGTGATATTTGTAAAATATAAATAAGTTCAAATTTTGAATAGCTGAAGTTTTTTCTTCACCAATTAATTATGTTATTTTTGCTGGAATGAGGACGCATACTATTACCTCGCTCAGCTCATTTAGAAGCTCCCACTTCACTTTAACTTGGACCTGTAAGATAAAAGATAACAGATAAACATTAAGTTCGTTAAGAATATCTAGATTCCTTTACTGAAACTGTATTTAAAGTGAATATTATCTTACCGGGGGATACAAATGGCTTACTGGCAACATCCTTTGATACGTGTATATTTCACCTGCTTCAAGTGGACAAGTAATTCCTGAATCTGAATTCGCACATTCGTCTGAATTTGGTAGTGGAAAAGGTATTGGAATACTATTCATTATTCCATGTACAGAAGTTATTACGGACTTCACTGTAGTACCTACAATTTAAAATTTATAACTGAAATAATTTATGATTATAACTATATCTTATACAACTGTTTTAAACAGAACTTTCTAACTGACTTAGAAAATGAGTACATAAAATAGATTTTTCGAGCAAATTAACTTACTTGCGTGAAAATCAATCGTGATTCCAACTGTAGTACCTCGCTTTAAAATAAATTTTCCGTTTACTACTGTGGCGCCTGAAACTGTAGCATTTTCGACCTCTCCAATATCAGAAGCTAAAATTGTAAAATTATCATATAATACAAGATAAAATCACAAAGTTTTAAAGGGTATCTACTAACCGAAATATCTAGGTATTATCCAAAAATGCAAATTTTTTTATTAATCAAAATAACAAAAAAATAATAATTTCAATGTCTTATATGAAGAAGTAATTTTAAACTAAAATCTATAAGCATAGCTGAATGGAAAATGGTTAAAAAATTTAATAAATAAAAATATACGTGATACATTAAGGTCATCCGACTACATACATGTGTTTTCTGTAAAGACTTAATCTTAATTAAAAATCTAAAGTAAATATCCAAAAATGTTGACAATATTTTTAAGAGGAGGAGCTACTGAAATTTAAATTTTATTCAAATAAAGATGAACACCAGTAGATTGATCATTTTCTTTTGAAGATATAATTTAATCTCCACAATTAAAAGAATTGTAAACACTTTTTTTTATCTCGCCTATAAAATAGGAATATTATAAAATCCCAGAAATTATCTGAAATGAGGGCTAAATTATATTAGAAATGTTCAAATTCCAGTTGCCAAAATCTCGATTGCCCTTCCCATAATAAGATATTTACATAATAAGACTGCGAAATTATATTTAATTTAAAAAGTCATAGTATGATTAGGTAAATACTTTTGTACTTGTGTATTATACTAATAAATAAGTTTATCAACTTTGAAAGAACATGAAGCAACTTTTTCTGTCATTTACAGTATTTACGTTTCAGGAAGTATTAATTATTAAAATATTATTTTAATGAAACAGAACAAATGACTTGATAGAAAAGAATTTTAGGTATTCATGAGAGCGAACTACTACAAAAAATGAATTATTCAAACTATCCATCAACATCATTCAAGTTTGCATTTTTTCAAAAAAATTATTCGAAAAAATATCGTTTAGATTTCAAATTATGTCTAATAAATGTAGGTAGTTCAAAGTTTGAATAAAAAAAGAGCAACTTACTTTATTTATCAAAAAAAATCCATTCGCCATTTTTGTACGACGTAACAAAGAAGATTGTTTTTACCTTGAGATCTTTGCGAAAATGCAAGGTGAATTACAAGTATGAATCAACGATCTTTTGTACATACGTTTTAATGTCTGCATCAGATAGCACGAATTACTTCAAGATTTCAATGAAACTTTTATTTTGGGAATTAAAAATAAATTAGTCACATTTCTGACTAAATTTATAACAATATTTATTTTTGATGTATTATTTTTCTCGAATTTGAATTAATTAATATCAGCGTGGGATTTTGTTTTCATTTTATAAGGATTCGATGCTTTGGAAGATAACTCTGTTTAAAACTAACAAATAAAGAAAACTCCAATAAGCGAAAACATTATCATTTACATATTCGATTGGATTTATAAAAATTAAAATTAAAGTTTTGTTTTATTTTACAAAAGACATTACCATTTAATAATTAAAATAGTTTAAAATAGTGAAAAAATTTCACATATTTTAATCATTCATTACGCAAGTATGAAATCCTGTAATTCTACATTTTTAACACATCATTTTTATTATATTTTATCTGAAAATAAAATAATTAAACTGAAAAAAAGAACAAAAGAATGGTATAAGTACTTATAATCAAAGAATGGAAGTTATACGTAAAATTTAAAATGAATGTGCTTATATTGCTGCTTAGGCAGACAAAATTACTCATTTCATCTGAATCAGCAGATATTCGATAATTTATTTGGATAAAAAAAATCTCATATTCAGGCAACGATGAAATATTGCAAATTGTCAGTCAGTAACACTTAATCACGTATGTTTTTATCTAAAAAGTTTTAATTAGAATGCATATTTTTTATAAATATAAATGAAAAGTCATTATCTAATATAAAATTGTTTTGATTCTGAGTTATTTTTAATGAACAATAAAATTTTCATTAATGGATAAATTAACAGAAAATAAAAAATTCGAAAATTGTACATATGATGGAACAGCACTAGGCAAACAAATTAATAGCTGAGACTTGTAAAGTTAGATTCTAAAACAAAAAAAAACTATCCTTACTGCTTTGCTTCAACTTTTTCCTGTTAAATATTTTTAAAAATTTAGTTAAATGAGAAATGCTTTATCACAAGTCATTTTTTTTAAATTATACTTTACTTACCACAGGTTGGCAATTCAATAAATTCAGCGAAAGCTGCAGTGAAGAGGATCGACAGGAAAATAGTTCGGAACATGTTGTCTGTTCGAAAGACGAACTCACATTAAAGTGGTCAAAGCCTATGTGCTATCGAAATCCGAGCTGAAACTCATACCGCTAAAGGAGATAAAGTGAATCGCGCGCTATATATTCATTATTATATCAGTCGATTAACATTTGGTAAGAATACGTAGTTTTTAAGCATGAAGTATTTTAATTATGTGTTTAGTATTAGTGTTCTACTTTTCATATTTAATATTGGAAGAAGCAAAAAATAATAAATACGTAGATTAGTGTTACAATGATAATTAGCATAATTAAAAAGACTAACGGCAAGTTTTGAGGTCAATCAACATTTACTCATTTTAAATCATTTAAATTTACTGTAAAAAAATATTAATAATTTTATTAAAATTTATAAAGTCTATTTAAATCTCCAATTTATTTTTAAATACATTTAAATCAGAATTTATTCTTATATGATTGGTTTTTAATCAGGTTACTATCACATCAATATAAAATAAATTATTTGCTTGCACTTTTACTGCTAGTTAATTTAAAATTTCAGCAGTAATATTTGAAGTTCTGTTCCATACTTTAAATAAATAAAAAATCATGTTATAATTTAATATATTCATATATACAACCGTAGCTATACTTGAGTTTGGGTTCGTATAACTAAATCAGGATGACGCTACCTAAAACTTAAAAAGAAGTTGCTTCCAGCCACCTGTGTCTTTTTATTAAAATGTTGATTGATATTTAGTTTCTCTGCTAAGACAAAAGCCAACTTTTTAAATTCCCACTTCGTTAATGGGATATTTACGTGACGCATGTGTTTTACAAGACACCGTTCCAACAAATCATAAAACGATGTACATGAACGTAAAACAAATTTTGGGTTCAATAAGTCTATCTCTTGGCCCTCTTAATCGGTTGATTTTAATGAATAAGAAATTTATTGGAACTTCATAAAAGTCTGCAGCATTTTTAAATCCCTTCTCTTTTGTTATTACATCTTCAGTGACTTTCTTCATTTTAGATTTATAAAGCTGTTGTCTTCTTTTATCTAAAATTAATACTTCTGTTTAATTTTTTTTAATTTATATGCTTTGATACATACCTTTGATACTAATAATAACAGTTTATTTTTGTGTAAGTAACTCTTCCTTATGCTCTGCTAAGAATCCTTCTAGAACTTGTGATCCATGCAAAATTTCCACTCTTTCAATAGCTTACTATGATTAATTTTATCAATCTCATTGATTCCATCTTATATGCCTTTGATTTTTAAGATCATTTTTTTTTCACTGACTTTTGTCCTAATACCTGATTTTTGTATAAAATTTACCTTGCAATGGATTTTCTACTTTTACGCAGACTGGCAATAAAGGTTGTTCGGCATTTGAAGAAGCAGCATCTTTATCGGTTATTTCTAATTTCACATCTGCTTAGATGGAAAAACTGTGACTTTAAGTTTCATTAATTTTTATTAATTTTCAACATATAATATTGTTCCCTTCGAGTAGATCTATTAGAACATAATAATTCTAATTAATAGTGTATGGAAAGAGAGGTTAGGTTTAAAAATTATTTGATTCAAATTCTCCAAGTCATATAAAAACGCATATAAAATCTGTTATGAACTTAAAAGCTAAATATTAAATACAGTATAGTGAATAATACATCAACTTTTATGACTTTTACATTGATTTATTTTATGACTTTTCTTTTTTTAAACTTTAGTCAGTGAACCTCACTGGTTCATATGACACATATAAAAATTAACATCCATTTTATACTATTATTTATAATTAGTACTATATTGTGAATATTTTATGATATTTTTACTCCGTCTTACTCTGGATCCCACTCTATATACTCCCACTTTTAGGTTAAGCTATAGATGGTTTTGCCATTTTGGAGAAAGAAAAATAAACCTTATAAATTATTCTTCCCAACACGAATAAATTTCATCACATACAATCCATACAATGCTAAGTCCTATATTGTTGGTACCTTAACGACAAAAAACAGATAACTATTTTACAACCAACGAGAAGTTATTATTAAAATGTACTGTATAATTGGTTTATAATTATTTAATGAAAATGGAAAACAACTGGATGCCTTAATCTATAGCAGTCTATAGAATATTTGCAATATGTACAATATTTTTATTATTATCAGTTTTAAATTAGTAGATCAGATTTGAAATTTCATATAAAGGGGAGTTTCGCGCAGTTTTGAGCTGTCAGATTTAAAGTGCCCAATGTTGTAAAATTTATAAATATTCAATTATTTTCCATTCGCTCAATCAACTGAATGGATAGCTTTCTTGGAATCATCCAATCTGAAGAGAGTACGATGAGTATGTATAAAAAAATTCCGGACTAAGTGACGCATAGTGGCAACACTGTTAGCGTATTTTGCTTGCAACGTCGCTATTCCGGAAGTTACGTTTCACGATTCAAGATCCACGTAGCTGCTTGTTCAGCCAAAGTGGAATTCAGTTTTCAGTCGTCAAACACGCCAAGAGCTAAGCAATACATCAACAGCAAAAGCAAGATCTACCTTATTTATGTGAGTACAATAATTCATTTTCCGTTGTTATTCTCAGTTTGATTTTCTAAATCTCCGTTTTATAATAATTTCTAACCTAAATGTTTTCCAAATATTTTATATTGGCTAAATAAAACTTGAAAGTGTTGCATCTTTAGGAGTCAGTACCATATGAAAATTTTGGCTTAATAATAAATATTGTGTTGTTGAACTAGTACGTTTTTGAAAAATTAAATTCGATCATTCGCATAAACTAAAAATATTTCGGAATTAGTTTGTTTAAATTTTTATGGGTCTAGAAAATTGCTCCGGAAGTTTCGTTACTCTTTGTATACTTCACTTTTAGGTATAAATATAAATTTTAACCAGTTCATGAATTGAAGATATAGTTTTCTGACTAGAATATAATATTCTCATTTCGAAAATAATCCACTTAATGCTTTGAAACTATTTTTGATGTGCATTTCCTAGCTGTTTAAAGTCTCAAATGTGTCAGAGAATTTGAAGCATTTTTCTGAAGACATAATCTGAAAAATGAAGTCTTTAATTAGAATTTCACATTTCTGATTACAGCTGTTAAGTTGAAATGGATCAGATCAAGAAATTCACTGAACCCGGAAGGCAATTCGCTAAAGACAGTATTCGTCTTGTCAAAAGATGTACCAAACCTGACAGAAAAGGTATATTTTATTTTTTTTATCTACAATTCTAATTAATTATGTACTCGTCGTTCTAAATGTTTCAATGACTCAAACCCTCTGTTCCTTATTCGAATTTTGTTAAAAAATATTGTTGTCCCTGTAATTAGAATTAAGAATATACATTTTTTTAAATACAGTTTTATTTTTATATTATTTTTATTTTGTCAAAATTTTAAATGAAAGAAAATACAAATTTTTTTTATTTGAACATTTAAAACTTAAATTACATAATTAATATGTTTAATAATTAGGGTAAATAGCTTAGTTCGTATGAAAAAAAATCTATTCTCTTAGAATTCAAGTTCTAAATAAACTCCTTTTTGCAATACTAATAAAAGTCTAATATTTTTACAGAATTCCAAAAAATAGCCATTGCTACAGCAATAGGTTTTTGCATAATGGGTTTCATAGGATTCTTTGTTAAACTAATTCACATCCCAATCAACAACATCATTGTGTAAGTACTATTCACAGATTATGATTTTTCAATATAAAAAGTTTACATTAGAAATTGTTTACAAGAAATGAATAATTTTTTTACAGAGGATCCTAAGGCGTTTGGAGATAATTTTATTTAAGAATTATTAGGTTTAATTCGTCCGATTTATCCATTCTTCCATCCAGCTTCCTTTTCCATTATCCTTCCAACTTTCCTTTTCCTACTCTTATTTATGCAATAACTCTAAATACTAGATATATTAGATTCAAAATTGATTAGGATCAATGTAATGAATATCACGATGTTTTGCCGAATGGTGCATGTTTTAATAAAATAGAGGATTGTTTAAAAAACTGTATTCATTGCTTTTTCCTATTCTTAATCTAAATTATAGTTTAGTGCACCATGTATTAAATACTCTTAACAAACGTTTATCTTTTCACTTTAATCAAAACTATAGGAAAATTCATTGACATTCACATTTTATAGAAACAATTATATATTTAGGACAATTAATTTGATAATAAAATATAACAAAACGAAAATATTGAAGGCACTTTTATTCAAATAATATGTAGATTTCTCTTCGATTACAACGGTGAAATTTTGTAAGCCACTTTCTCAAAATTGATAGAAAAAAAAGAATTATGATTTTTTCGTGTGGAGAAAATGGCCATTGCATCGAAATCCATAACCAGGTACTGAGTATAGAAAAAAATTACTACCCTGCCAACATTGCTTCACATAAATAAATAAAACACCATTAAAATTTAAAAAATAATTCAGAAGAGAGTGTTTAGCACTTAATTAAGAATAACCTTTTAATTTTTGGAGCAAGAAAAAAAGATGTAGAATATTATTACAAAAACTATCACTTTTTGAGAGTACTGTTCTTAATATCAAACAAAATAAGCGAAGCAATTTTGGGACCTATTAGGGTACACAAGTGGCAGGATTTAAAGCTACGAAGCATAATTTTATGAACGTCGCTCTGCGGATAATTCAGACGTGATTGGTAGGTTTTCCCAGTCCAAAAATATGTCAAACAGTCTGATTCCGAAATCTCATGCCAAGAAACATTGAGAATGTGAAACGGAGTGCCTCTACTGTCGTTTTGAGTTAGCATAATAGTGAAAACACTCCGTGGAACACACATCTTGATTAAGTTCTTGGACTTTAAGCGTTTTATGTATCGATAGCATTCAGCGGAAACATGAATTAACTGAAGTTAATCCTGCGAATACCTTTCGTCATCGAATATACGCTTGCGACTACCACATAATCAAACTTTTTCAAATTGCAATTTTATTTAAAAGTCAATTGCAAATTGTCTTCTTCGGAATACGAAAACTTTCAAGCTGTTAATAATATTCATAAAATATATTCTTGAATTCATACAAAAATAGAGAATGAAAACTAAAATTCTGGTCGCAAACGCATTTCAGGCAGGTAACTACCCACAAAATATATTGAGGTATGTCGTTAGGCACATAGTTTACCCCTATTTAACACTTAAAAATAATGCCCTTAACTCTTTCTATACAATGCTGGAACCATCCTGTGAAACTTCTGCTTATATAATATATTTTTAAAACAATCTTTACAAATTCTTTCTAACTTTAGCTCAATATTAGATAAAAAATTATGCGTAATATTTTCCTTTTTGTTACTCGCATAGGTGTAGAAAAAGTTAAAGGTTTCTTGATTCTTAACAGCAATATGCAATTACATATATAAAATATGCGTACGTATAACATTATTAAATATCAGTAAAATCGTATAATTATAAGTATCCTCTGAACGCTTAGCGGCGACATACGTAATAATTGTACATATAGTATCAATATCAAACAGAACATTCTTATACACTGGGTATGTGTGCGTCATTATCGAAAGACAGGAAGTACACGCGTACTTACTCTAAGTAATGTCCTGCACTTACTCGGGTACGATGTTTTCAACTCCCCACTCTTTCTTCAAATCGTTGCGAATTTTGCGATATTTGCTTATATAGAAGAAAAACTTAAAATTTCGTATTTTCCTCTTCGCAAAAAAAAACGAAAACAATGATTTTGAAAAATCAAACCATGTTTAATCTCAAATTTGAAATATGTACTGACAGAAAAACAATGCTTTTAATTCTTGAAGAAAATTTTTTACATACTCAGAGCTGCTCGGAAAAGTTTCTTAAATATCACAAAAGTCGCATTATTACTTATGCTACTTACATTTTTTCTATACAAGTTTAGTGATATTAACAAGAGGCCTTAAAGAATGTCACAGTAGAGTTATTAGTACGAAGGAATGTCTTATGACGTTCGTTTCAAACGTCTGAAATGATAGTACAAGAAGAACGTGTTACAGAAGACGGTAAAAGATGAGTTGTCAGTAATAAAATATAATGGGCGACTTATTATTAATCTTATAACTGCTAAGGAAAAGAGTGCCGGATACGAGGACGATATTTTCCATAGAATGAACAGAACTGAATCTGTAAACTGTTTGATTTTATTTTTATGTCTATTTCTTATTCATTTTTTGACCTTTTATTTCTATTGAAATTTAACACAAATTTTTAGCGGTCAACAGTCACGTCCTCTCAATTTTCAGCACTTCAGACTTCCTTTTCTCTATTTTTTCTTGGAATGCATAATCTCTCTTCTGTTCCATATTTATACAATACACAGATGCGTGATTATTCAGACAATAAAAAGTTAAAGATCAGAATTATCAAGAATGCCTCATTTCCAATCAAGAGAATTCAATTACATTCTTTGAATAATACAGGGTGTTTCATAGAATATTGCAATAAGTAAACGAATCCTGATTTCCTGAAACTCCACGGTTTCTTTCTAGATGTGATGAAAGACAAAGTTCGCGTGTCAGAATAAGTGACCTAACAAGAGAAAAAAAAGTGTTAGTTATTGAATGTTACTTTTCTAAAGAGAAAGTGTATCAAGAAGCTTTTAGAGGATTTCGAACCACGTTTGGAACACATAGAGTTGCTATTGAAAACACTCTGAAAATGTAAGATAATGTTATCTGTTTATATCCATGTCCTCTATCATGTGCATTTTATAATGACTTTTGTCAAGCATTTTGCAGAGTGATCATCAATCATTAATTATTAACGCAAAATTCTATGCCAAACGGGAGAAATTCTGTAAAAAGATCCCACGGATGGAAAACAAAATTATTTCCTGAGAGAAGATACATTTCTGATTGAGGGGATAAGTGAATATACAGAATTATCGTTTTTAGGGAAAAGAAAATCCTAACACAATCTCTGCAAAGCTCCTCCACCCAGTGAAAGTTACAATATAGGCATAAATTTTACAGTTTCAGCAACAGAATTGACTATTGTTCAAACATTTATTACTTATCCGCTTTCATCCATGCTTTTAAAAATGAGTCGTTAACTCATTGCAATATTCCATGGGACACCTTGTATATCCCGCCAATCAAATTGAACTCCAATTTAAAATCTGTAGTTAGTGCTCTATTAAAATGAAAGAGTTTTAAGTACGGCCGATAAAATGTATCCCGCACTTCTTTCCCGTAAGATTCTGATAATCTAACATTTTAATCTTCTTGACTTGTATTTGATTACAGGCCAACCAAATACTAAAATTCTATTCCCTTCCGTGCCCTACTGAAAATTCCGATATAGGATCCGATGAAATCAGAAACGACATCAGAATTTGGGATAGGGTCCTTCGTCGGAAAATACATTGAAAACCATGTAGGATCATAATAGGATCCAACATTGAATCCTGTTCTAAATTCAAAATTTTGAATTTTTGTACATATATTTTTGTCAAATCAGTTTAAAGCGTATCATTTACCGTACTCGACACATTTAAAAATTTCAACTGATTTCACTAAAAGATTCTAAATTTTGAATTTGAAACAGGATCCAATGTCGTATCTTACATAGTTTCTGACGTAGGAGGATCCTATCCAAAATTCCGATGTCATTTCCGTCAAAGTTGCCGATATAGGAAACGATATCGGAATTTTTCAGTAAAGTTGATAACGCAGTAAGGAAATTTCCAATTTGACTGAAGTTTGAAACGTTTTTTTTTAGATAAAATAATTAAAATAATTTATAAAAAACAAGAAAATTCGTAGATAAATGTTTCGTCAAAAATAAATAAAAAATTTAATTTTTCACTGGGAAAAGAAACATTGCAAACTTCTGTCGGGTAGAATCCATAACTATTAGAATTCGATTTCAGAAGAATCACAATTATCTTTAGACATTTAGAGAAAGTTCTTCCTAGACATGATAAAGCTAAACAAGTGTAGGTTTAGAAATAAATACTGTATCCTATGCCAGATGTCGTGATTCCTGCGTTTGGAAGTGGATCGGTGGCGTGTCTTTCTGAAAAAACTGACTTGGTATCCAACTCCATGACTACCAAAAATCACGGACCTCGACTAGACCGTGCACCCGGAATCCGACGTAGGTATATAGGGACTACTTTGCCGATAGTAGTCCGACGTCGTACTATCGTAGCTCTCAACTTTTACGTTAGGATAATCCGAGACGCAGTTCTGCGGCTGATTAAGAGCTGGTGGTACAAAGTTATCCTGATAACTTGGCAGTGGAAGTGGTTCTGCGTATTGTTGGTAGGAAGTGTCGCTGGCACCGCCGTGTTTTAAACACGTGGGAGTGTGCAAACTCAACATATCGACAAGCCTACGTCGTTGGGTCTCCAGTTCCTGGATCTGAGTCTTTAAATCATGATTTTGAGTTTCTAAGATCTCAGACTCTTGCACGAGAATTACAGTCTTCTCGCGTTTTTTTAGTCTACATTTTGTCGCAGCGATTTTATTCCGCTCTCGTCTTCTGCGCCGCCTTTCTTCATCCTCCGGAGTTAACTGCAAAAAAAAATATAATTATTAGATTGCAAAAATTTCATTTTTATATGTAATGATTAAAATTAGAGAGATTTAATTTTAAATTGTATTAATTAATTGAAATCATTTTTTATTTTTTTTATTTCAATATTAAGAGGAATTATGTCAGAGCTCTTACTCCTCCAGGATGATTGCTCTGGCTAGAATCATCTTCTTCTTCGTCGTCTGCTCCACTACCGTCTTCCTTTTTCGTCTTTTTCTTGCATTCGTCTCCACTTCCGTTTGCACGTCTCTTTGTTTGAAGAGTCAGCTTCAATCCTAGTAAATTAAAATTTTTTTAAGTAACATTAAAATTTGTTATCATACTAATAATTTCCTTTTAGTACCACTCAGCAATAGAAAAAGTTGAGGGCATTAATCATATTCAATTTTTTGTATGCATTGAATTTCATTACATACGACCTAAACAACACTTTTTATGTGTAATTTAAATTTATTTTCTTTGAGTGTTGATAAATCAAATTAAATATCTTTTTAATTCTCTAATAATCAAAATTACATCAAACAGATGTATTATTTTTTACGTATGTCTTGCCAAATTATTCCTCCTCAAATTATTCATCAGATATTTATATCACTATTTGAAAATTAAAATATGAATAATTTTGGTACCTATTAAATTTGAAAATGTCATTTGTCTAAAAATTCAATTAAGTCCAAATTTGGTCGTTTGTTGTTTTATAATTAAAAAGAAATGAATAAATTAATGGTAAATGCAGTCGGAGGATTGACATTTCCATTTCTAACATGGCGTATTCAAAATGGCGGATCGAAATTTTCGAAATTGAACGATTTTGCTCTCTAAAAACTCTTACTCGGGGGTTTCGAAAATGCTGATTACGAAAATGGGGTCACAAGATCTACATTTTCATTTACAAGAAGGCCGGCCGTTTTAAAATGGCGAACTGAAATTTACGGGGAAAACAATATTGGTCTCTATAAATAAAATATTTTTGATTGAAAGACTTGAATAAAATAAATTTTAAGGACCTCTAAATGAAAAATAAAAAATGAATATTTCTGAACCCCAAAGCCAATTATTAATCATGAATGTCTTTTTAAAGTATTATTCGAATATTCCATAAAAATACCTTCTTTGATAAGCTGACTACAAGTGTGTTGAACACTAGGTGGACTTGGTTCGCCGCTGCTAGTCGAATCATTACGATCCCTCATCTTGACATTATTGTAACCCTCGAAGGGATTTGTCATGGCGATAAGGGAGTTTACGATTTCCGGTGTCCTTGGAGTAACCTCGGCCGCCGCGACACCAAGAAGACCCGCGGCAGCCGAAGGGCTAGGATTCACATTCACATTTAAGCTGTACATTTTCGCCTCTTAGCATTTAACCTGTAAACGAATGAGAGACAAGGTCGTTATATCTAATTGTGAGCCTTAATTATGTTTAGCTATAAATTTCTAAAGCCAGATTTAATAGCACCTGTCACACTGAACGCTAAACCACCTTTTCAAATGACAAGCTATTTTTTACTCATTAAACTTTTTATTACTTCACAGCCTTTCTTGTTCAGGAATATTTTTATTTGATAAAACGTTGAAAAATTACAATAAATCCTGGCGAAAGTTTCGGATTGAAATTCAATCCGAGCGAATCAGGGCTATTCCAAAATCTGTTTCCGATTCCAAATCAATCCGAAAAAATGTTTGTATCTTGTTTGATAAAAAAATATCAATAATCAATCAAATTTTAATTCAATCCGACCAATCGGAATGAATCCGAAGTCAGAATGATTCGAATTGAACATTAGGTTTAGAACAATCTAAGTACGGATTCATTCGGATTTAAGCGGAATGAGCCGGATTAAGTCAGATTGAACCGAATTGAGTCGGATTGAACCGGATTAATTTTTGACCGTTTTTTATCAAAAGTGATACAAAAATGTTTTCGGATTGGTTCAGAATGGCTCGGAATAGCTTTGATTCGCTCGGATAGTTCCACTCGAAAAAATTTGCCAGAGAAGTGCTTAAGTTTAATTTATAAAATAAAAATAAATAAAGGTGTAAAAATAAAGATAGTTATGGCTGAGTAAGTACTCGCAGTACAGGTGTATATTTACTTGACAGAATTGACAGACTAAAAGCTTGTCATTGCCTGTCAGAAATAGTTTTGACATATGGAGCATTCGAAAAGCAATGAGACTGCCAGTTTCTAAGCTTGAAAAATTGAACATTTTGACAGATTTGTAAATATTGTAGAGTCGATATTAAATTTCAAAATGTATTTTCTGCCGATATTTAATTGCAACTTCTTCTACACCTAAATTAGTTTATTTATAAAAATCTATTAATAATTAAAAGTAATGATTTATGAAAAACTGTGCCATAAATCAATAGAAAAAAAATGATAGTTAAGTTCAAAGCAATACAAGGTCATATCCAACGCGACATAAAACATTTGAAATTCAATAAATTATCAAAATAAAGGATAATTGTTGTTATTATTAGCATCTTAAGAAGTTCAATTTAGGATTTAATAGCTCCCATTAGTGATTAAAAGAAGACATCAGTTTTGAGGTCAAATGAAAATTATCTCGATAATATGATTAAATATTACTATCTTTAATAGCTATAAAGCATCATCAGCAATTTTATAAAATAATTACGATCATTAATCATAGTCAATATCGCGAAGTTTTATTAATTTTATGCCCCGTGAAGAAAATGGGAAAGTTAGGTAACATCATTGTCATTTAAATAAACCAGCGGGATGAAGTAAGAATTCCATATACTAATCTTTCAATAATACGTAAAACCTTGAAAAACTGTTATAACTTGTAGGGCGTTACTGTTAAAACCGAGGCTGAAACATTCTTTATACTTTTACAACACATGCTCGGGGTCACTTAGAAACCGGTTTTCATTTTCTTTATGGTGTTTTTAGAAAAATCATAAAAATCCCACTATCTCATAAAAAAATTTATCATTAAAAATGGTATAGCAATTGTCAAAAATTAAACTGGTAATCAACTCAAATAGTAAATTAGCAATTTTAATTCATAGATATATACCCAACTGTACAAATAATCAAAACTTTTGTTTCAAAATTCTATATATTCCACTGTGATTCACTTCGCTTGGATTTCTAGTTTCCCATTATCTTCGGCGAATTGAATAGGGCCCGAATTTGCGGAGTTGCTTAATGATGGGACCGGAGTGTTTCGTAAGAATTTAATCGGCTAGTCTCGGTTGGAATCCTAGTGTGCCCTTGCCAGCCTTTCTATTCTAAATCCATATTCATATACATTTTTTCCCCTCGTTTTCTCGGTTGCATTTGTAAAAAAAGTCTCACACCAGAGAAAAACATTGAAAAACACTAAATACTTATAATTAATATCTATAAAGCAATATTTCCTCTAGAAAAAATACCAGACCAATTGTTGATAATAAAATAATAATAATAATAAATTAAATAAAAATAATAATTTGAAATCTTTCTGGGGAAAAAAAGATGCTTTCGACTGTGCTGGGATTCGAGCCCAGGTCTTTCGAATAAGATTAAGGCCATGGACCAACCTGACCACGTGGCCAGATTTTTTTTTTCGGAAGAAAAAATCTTTATGAAAATTTAGAAAATATGATAGAATACAATAAGCAACATCTGCCTTCTTCGTTTATGTCAAAATTTTACAAGAAAATTTGTTTACAGATAATTACATCTAACTGTAAATTTTCTTGAAAAATGTTGCTTAAAGGAAGCAAAAAGACACGTTCCTCATTTATCCTATATTTTACAAATTTTCAAAAATATATTTTCTTTTCAAAATTTCGAACTCAACTACCTAATTTGAAATATATTTTGTGTAGAAAAAATTATCTCAGATAAATAAAAGTTTCAATTGAGAATAAAAAAAAAATTTCACAAATTTTGCTTTTTGGCCAAAATTATGTTAAGTTATGTATTTCCGAAGAAAGAGTCTTTGTTCAGAACTTTTTACGCGCCTGATTATAACCACATGTTGACTCTGATTTCCTGAGACGGCCTTTTTTATAGCTCTAAGAGTCATACACAGATACATCGGATTTAATAGATTCTTGCGGCAAAAGGGCTTAGCTTCTTGGCAAACAGGAGTTTTTGACACGTTCTAGTTAAAAATAACATGTTAAGGCCACTGGTTATTACTTTACGAAAACTTAGAACTTGTAACTCGTTAATGCTACCGTTACTTTTTTACATTCTCATCATGGATGAGAAAGTATTAGTTTTATGTGAAAAAAGACATTCGAAATTTTCATCAAATCTTTACGTTTTGAGACCCCCTGATTCAGAAAGAGTGGTTTTACGAAAGTGTCTGTCTGTCTGTAGTAGGTCGTATACTCGATAACTCTCGATAGAATTATCAGATTGAATTGAGCTTGGGCACAGTTTATCGGAGCAGAAAAAGTAAGGACAAGTTCGTTAACCAGCCATATCCAACCAAAATTAAGGAAAGTAAACCATTTTTTGCGTTTTTGAAAAAATCAAAAATTCTAATACTGGTTTTTGATAGTGCTCATAAATCACTACAAATTATCCTTATAACATTTTTTGATTAAATCAAAATTAGAAATGTTACAGCATGTTAAAACTTGAAAAAAGTCAATATCAAAATTCCATTTTCCAGTTAAATTAAACGAGATATGAAAAAAAGTTATCATGCAAAATTATTTTCTACATTAGAATCTACAAATTTGTATTGCAACATTTTTTCATAAGATGTATATTTTTCTTTTTAATTTTAAAAAATACTATTGAAAATCCAAAATTCAATTTTTTTAAACAATAATATGTGAAATACGGAAAAATTTAAGAATGCAAAGTTGTTCACTTTAATAAGGTCTACAACTTTTGTCTGACACAGTTTCTGATAAAATATATATTTTTCGTTTGACTTTTAAAAAATACGATTAAAATTTAATAATTCCATTTTTTAAACAAAATATGTGAGATACAAAAAAAACGTTTATCTGGAAAATTGTTTGCCTAAATGAGGTTTACAAATTCTTATCAAGACATTTCTCGACAGGATGTATATTTTATGTTTTGATTTTAAATATTGAAAAAATTCCATTTTTTTCACCAAAATATGTGCACAGAGAAAAATATCATCTGGTCATAATGACTAAGAATAATGTAGTTGGAAAAAAAGTGACTGTAACGAAGGAGACTTAAATAAATTATGTTAATCATGTAATTCATTAAAAAGTTACTGAAATGTATACAGAAAATCGAGCGCGAGGCGCGAGTGTCATGCTTTCACTTAAACTCAAAAAAAAATTTATAGACTTTGAGAAAATGTGTAATTCACATCATCTGTAATATTATAAAATTGATTTGAGCCCTATAGGCGCGCTCAAACTTGCGAGCTGCGTGCGAAGCGCGCGGTGAGAATGTGCCTGCAAAGCGGGCAGATTTTTTTAGTTAAATTTCACTAAATCAGATTTTCATTTCGAAATAACAAGTTCTTAAATTCACTATTTGCAAATTCGGAACTATCAATCTTCCCAATATATATTTGAATAATACTCTGCCATAATTTGGGGGCGAAAATATTTGGAGTTGGTTATTCGATATACATGAAAATTAAATACATAAAACGTCATTAAAAATAGTTAGTGTCAAAAACTGCCAAATATATATGCCAACTGACCCATATACTTTCGACGACGAAGCTCGACATTTCATAGTCGATTCTAGTTTGCTCGTCAACCATATAGAATCGAGCCAATATATTTATACGTACAAACCAGTTAAATAGGGTCGAGCCATGCACAAACACTGTAAATTTGTAGCAGGCTTAGAAAATGTGCCTTGAGAAAAACCAAGAAAATTACAAACCTTTCGAACCATCAGAAACGTTTAAAATATAAAGACTATATATCGTTAAAAAAATGTTCATGTCAACAAATTTGGTTCCTTTTAGAGATATTGGAAAATAGATTTTTTCAATCATCTGAATTATTAAAAAGTTACAGAAATGTTTACAGAAAATGGAACGCGAATCGCGAGTGTCATGATAAGAATGTGTTCCTTAAGGCTGATAGAGCCTTAAGTAAATTTAATTTCTTTTTAATTTGAATCAAAAACAAATTTAGTAACTTTGAGAAAATGTAATTCACATCTACAATATATAATTTTGCAAGTTTGAATTTTTACGCCTTTTTTGTTCTAACTTTAGAGTTTTTACGAATCTAGAGGAAAATTAGTATAACCTTGTTGGCATATTTGTTACATGATACGTGAATTTACCTTTAAAATAAGTCGAAAAACATCTAAAAACATGAATTATTTCGGGAATTATTTATAATTTAAGAAAAGTTTTGAAAGTTGAACTTTTTCCGCAATATCTTTCTCAAAAATAGACAAAAATACTTCATCTTGAGGTCGTTTTATACATAATTTTGACGTCTTATTTTATTTTTAGGGGAAACAAAAATATTGAACTTTAAAAAAACGATTAAAACTTGTAGTGCAGTTTGATAAATTTGAATTAGTGAAAAGTGAGCCACTAATTAAATTTAGTGCAGATTTCTAACAATTATTAGTCATTTTTCTACTAATTACTTTTTAAAAACGTTATAACTACTAATTTAATTAGTAGAAAATGACTAATATTTAGTAAAAAGTTTCACCAAAGTGATTTAGTGGCTTACTTTTCACTAATTCAGATTTAGAGAGATAAATTATTAATCTGCTGCTTGAAAAACGTAAAAATAAATGATTTTGTTTTTAAATTTTTTATTGGGAAAAATAGAAGAAAGTTTTTATGTTATTCTTTTATATTTTTCATTAAAGAGCAAGAAGGACATTTTTTCGTATTTTCTACTAATTTATTTTCATATTCTTCTCCATGAAAGAAACATGTTTGTAAAACATTTGACTTAAAATCGAATTCAAGCGTCTTGATATTGTTCATTTCGTCCAATTTTTCATATCCGAAAAATAAATTCATCACATTCTCTTTATTTCTATTTTACATTAATCATCTTGAAGATCTTTTATATATACCAAAATAAATGTGAAAAATTATTTCCTGCATTTGCAATTCTGATAAATACATGTATTTTTCCTTGTATCGGAATTTCAAATAAAAGATCTGTGTTGAAATCCCTTATGTGCATAAAAAAAATGTTTTACTAATTACATTACTTTCTTTAATGTGATGTTTTAGAGGTCAACCAGATAAGTGGATGAATCGTGAAAACGTCATTTAATACCTGCAATAAATCGTGAAAAATGAAGATTCTCGACTTTTTCTATTTTCCATTAAGTAACCGACCTTGGGAATTCGATTGACCGAATACGCGCTAATTGAATTAGTTTTATATGCTATCTACAAACGCACTAAAGAGGCTCACTATTCTTTCCTTTTTTGTAATTAACAAGTCATTATCATAATCGCTTATTAACACGTATTCCAAATACTTTAAGGTTTTTCCTCCAGTAATTAAATGGGTATAAATAATCATGATAAGAATTTAATAAAAAGTACAGTAAGATTATTAATTTAATATACAGTGTTAGAAATTTCTACCGGATTTTTCTGAGACACATAACTGAAACTTTATACAGATACAATTTTGTGAAATCAACATAAATTCAAGAAAATCTAGTTACATTTTAGTGAATTTAAGAAAGATTTGTTTAATTATCAGTTATAAAGTACTGAATATTCCGATACTAATATTTTAAAATTCTGAAACTTGAAGAGAGAAAATTTTACGTTCTAGGCAACTAAAAATTCTGTTAAAGTTTCGTAATTTCAAGATAAATCTAGAAAAATGCAATAGTTTCGTAATTTAAAGAAAAATTTCAGTTAATCTTTAGCAAATTTCAGATAAATTTACTCAAAAGTATTGTGAAATTCATATAATATTCCGTTATATTCATAATTTCAAAATATCGTTAATTACTATCAAACAATAGAATCAACTTAGTATCAGAAATTAATGCCACATTCATTCTGAGAATATGTTTATATATTATATGTAACTAAAAGAAAAAAAAAATTTTAACCTTTGGGTAACTGAAGTTTCATGCAGTTACACACTATTAGAAATTTCTACTGTAATTTTTTAAAACACGTGACTGGAGTTTTATGCAGTTACATGTAACTGAAAATGTTGTCATAGTTTTGTAATTTTATGATAAATTTTATAAAAATTCTGTTACAGTTTGGTAGTTTCAAGATACATATTATGAAAATTCAGTTGAGTTTCATAATATTATGAAAACTGTTAGAAATTTCAGTACATTTTTTGCAATTTTAAGATACCGTTACTCAAAAATATCATAAATATCGTCAAAGTTTACGTTACCTTTGTAAGATTAAAATTTTGTAAATTCCTGAACATTTCTAACAGACCTTTTTATTCTGTTCATGTTGGAAATATTCAATGACGTGCCGAATATTGCGTGTCTGATTTTGAAAAATTCTAAGACTACACTTGAAAAATTTCAATACTGAAAAAAAAAATCCAATAGGGATTTGAATATTTCTTGTAAATTATTGAAATAATTCGATAGAAGATTATTTTTTTCAATTATTATTGAAAAATTTCATCACCTATGTATTGGAAAATTGCGATTTTTTTACAGTGTATTTAGACCGATTTTTTAGTTTTCACACGTATAATACATTTATATCGTTTGTTACCACAATGTTTTATCCGTCACACGTGCAATTTTTTAAGTTTCTTCCTTTTGTATTTTTATAGGAAAAACATTTTTTGTACAGTTCTTATTTTATGAATTTAGTTATTTAGACCAATTTTATAGTTTCACATGTGTAATTCATTTATATCGTTTTTTACCACAATGTTTATCCGTCACACGTGCAAATTTTTAAGTTTCTTCCCTTTGTATTTTTATAGAAATAAATTCTCACTGATGAGGACTCCAATCTGAGTTGAAACGTTTGAAAATATGAAACTTTGAGTTACATTTTTTCTGGACCCTAAAGCCAACTAAGAACATCAATAATATATAATATTATTAAAATATATACACATGTGTAAATTTTCAGCTGTAATATCAAAGATATTCATATTAACCTATTTCAATATTTCAGATAGTGAAGCTGAATATTCAGATATTACAGATCAATATCTAGATATCAGAACTGAATCAGTAAAATTTACAGGAAGTTCGGTACTTATTTGGACAACATGACTTTTCAGTAAGTTTTACCAGAAGTTGAGTTTAATTAACAGATTTTCTGTACGTTTCACTCAGCGTCCAGTAAAATCTACTGAATACGAAAAAATCCGAGTTAAGTTGATTGTACTGTACGCTAAGTGAATTGTACAGAAAATCTGTTGATTGAACTCAACTTCTTGTAAAAGTTACTAAAAAGTCATGTTGTCCAAATAAGTAACGAACTTCCTGTAAATTTTACTGATCTTTTTTCTGCGTGTAGACTTTAAAGTACAAATGGTAAATTAAAATTAAAATTGATATACATTATTATTAAATTCAATAACTTTTCAATCAAAATATATTATAATAAAAAACATTATTAAAATATATACACACGTGTATTAAAATTCAAAAAAAATTTGTATTTTTCAAGATGGAAGTATTTTAAATTTAATATTTTACTGAAAAAAATTTCCATTACATGTAATGAAAGTTTAATACAGAAATTTCTAACAGTCTGAATATCAATTTTTCTCCGTGTGTAATATGTAAACAATCCCTAATATTATAGTTTCGATGACATTATGTAATAGGTTTCGAAATAAATAATGAGGTTTTTGAAAAAAAGATTGACAAGTGAAGCAAGCCTTGTGTGTCGATTGATGATTCATTAAAAAGTATTGAAGGGGTCAAAAGAAAAAGCTATATATAATATAAGGTGTGACTAGATCCTACCCTTATTGACTTTCTGGTATAGTGTATAGCATGCAATGCGACTATCGTGCGGATCTTACGCAACACTGCCCATTTGGCCAGAAAATGTTCATTATATTTTTTTGACGGGAGCGCGTCTCTTGCACATCGGCGTGAAGTGTGGGCGTCCTAATTCCGCGTGGCGCGTTTCTCCAACGCAAACTCTTATGCTGTATTGCTCAGTAACGCATCACGGCTCATTAATCCTGTCGGAAATCTCTGTAGTACTAGGGCAAGGCATCCTGTTTCTTTGAGTACCAAAGTTGAACCGCCTGCACTTGCCCTTATTCTCATAATCTCAGTTAATTGAAATTTTATTTGATGCTGGTTTTCATAATCAATTATGTCGTTCCAGTTACAAATTAGTGTACATTCTTTATGGTATTACGACCTCCACTAATAATAGGTTTCAAGTTATATATGTAATTTGAATATTCCCATTATTAATTTCATTTTCTTAATCATAAGCGTTTACAACTAATCTTTGTAATTAAAAATTAGGAAAAATGTATTTGATTGAACCAAAAGTCTGGCCAGATTATATTTCATAAATCAGTTTGATTAAATCTTGAACAAATATTCGACTAATAAATAAACATTTGTTTCCTTGAGAGAAATTTCATCAAACAAAATTTTAATTGAACTAAACAAATATTTTTTTAAGTACTTATGAGTATTTATGTAAAATAAATAATACTGAGTATAATATAGTAATAAATATAAGTACATTTTGAATAAGTCAATTTGGAAATATAAAAAATTATAAAATAGTCGCAATGGTATGATTATAAATATTTAATAAATCATTCAAAAAATAATTTATGAGATTTCTATTGAATTTTATTTTTTATCACTTGTTTCTCAAATAATAAAAATATATAGATCTATAATGTAATCAAAGCCATTTTAGGATAATGATACTTGTATTTCAAAAGAAAAGTACTAATATTTAATCATTAATAAAATCCCATGTACTTCAATATCTTTTATTTTTAATATAATAGTTTTTAACATATTTTTTTTCAAAAAAGTGATTTTCTCTTAAGCAAACATAATTTTTTACTGACCACTAATACAACGAAAAAAAAACATGTAAGTTTAGCCACTTGATTGGTTGGCTAAGAAGATTACGAGTTTTTTGGGTTCAATTAAGCGAAAATCTAGTCAATTTTACCAGTTTCTTAGTTTATTTTATTCGGTTTTTTAGTTAATTTTACTAGCATGTCACTAATGATCCAAATTTTCTTTTTAGTCTAAGATTCTTCAACATTGTTGAGTATATAAATAAAAAATTACTTCAAAATATTTAAGCAATGATTGTCAAAGAGAACATTAATGTTTTATTCTCAGACATTTTTATTATTTGCTATTTCAAGATATATCTTAAAATCACAATTTGGCATCGGGCCACAGTCTGCAATAATTTGGTTTTGAAATATACACACGTTACTTCTTTTATCTGAAAATGTGGGAGTTCAACGCCTTCATAACCAGAAACTGTATTGTCTAAAACATCAATATTAAAGTATTCATAGAACACTTGCACTACACATGAAATTCTATTCTCCCTGTCAAAATATCTATTACTCTGTGAGGTTGTTCTCTCAATCCATTACAGAATTCGAAAGATGCTTTAAAATATTTCTTTAAATTATTTTGCCTTTTTTGCATACTCACTTTGTATAAAAACGTCCCCATAAAATTAAATATACTCTAAATGCCTAAACCGAGTCGTAAAACAATGTTACATGAAGCAAAAAGCGAATATAGGTATAAATTCTCAGATGTAGCGAATAAGAAAATTTTTCAGAAAATAACTGTATACATTATACTTCATCGAAAAACACTAAAAACGTACATTCGAAAAAAACTTAAAATTAAATTTTACGGGCCATTTTACAACGAGCCATTTGGCATCAATAACACAACCGGTTTTTTCGCACAGCAAGAAAGATTTTGAAAATAAAACACAGAAGCTTAACGTGCATTAAGCTTGTGGGCGTGAAAAAAAGAGAACGGACTGACAGAGAGAGTCGGACTCAGTGATGTGAAAAAGGAGAGAGAAAGGTGTGCGTAAAAAGAGAGACCAAACGAGTGAAAAAGTGAAAGAGTCGTATGTAAAATACAAGGTCGTTGATAAAAATCGCTTTTGCAAAAAACGATAAAACACGAATGAGTGCAGGAGAGAAATAAAGATAAGAAGAGAATCTCTAAACGAAAATGAGCTGAGGAAGAAAAAATTCTTTAAACTATCAACATATTTAATATATCTCGTGTTAATGCTATTGTGAGAGTTTCCTCTTCTCTGCAAGTGAAACGTTGTCCCAGATTTCCTAAAAAGGTAAATCGGTTTGAACATTTCTTTTTCAGGACATGATGAATATGAACCCTAAATTTTTATTTTGAGATCAATTTTGACTCAAATTTTCGGCAAAAAACGTACATTTGTCAAATATAGACAATATTATTGTCATATTGAAATTGAAAAAATATTGAAATTTTCCCCTAAAAATAAAATAAAAGACGTCTAAATTATGTATAAAATGACCTCAAGATGAAGTTTTTTTATCAATTTTTGATAAAGATATTGCGGAAAAAGTCCAAATTTCAAAACTTTTTTTAAATTATAAACAATTCTCGAAATAATTCATGTTTTTAGATGTTTTTCGACTTATTTTAAAGGTAAATTCCATTAGATTCGTAAAAAGTCTAAACTTAGAACAAAAAATCTGCCCTCGTCGCGGGCACCCCCTCACAGCGCGCTTCGCGCGCAGCTCGCAAGTTTGAGCGCGCCTGGGGTGCGCGATTTGATTTTCGCGCTTCGCGCTCCGTTCTTTTTGGAACTCGCGCTTAGCGCTCGGCCTCGAAAGCGTCTTTTTTTCCACAGAAAGATTTGAAATTCTTTAAATTTTCCAATAGTATTTCTCATAATCAAAACATAAAATATACATCCTGTCGAGAAATGTCTTAATGAGAATTTGTAGGCCTCATTTAGGCAAATAATTTTCCATCTAAACGTTTTTTTTTGTATCTCACATATTTTGTCTAAAAAATGGAATTTTTGAATTTTAATCGTATTTTTTAAAAGTAAAACGAAAAATATATATTTTATCAGAAACTGTGTCAGAAAAAAGTTGTAGACCTTATTGAAGTGAACAACTTTGCATTCTTAAGTTTTTCCATATTTCACATATTATTGTTTAAAAAAATTGAATTTTGGATTTTCAATAGTATTTTTTAAAATTAAAAAGAAAAATATACATCTTATGAAAAAATGTTGCATTTCAAATTTGTAGATCTTTATGTAGAAAATAATTTTTTATGATAACTTTTTTTCATATCTCGTATAATTTAACTGGTAAATGGAATTTAGATATTGACTTTTTTTAAGTTTTAACATACTATAACTTTCCTAATTTTGGTTTAATCGAAAAAATTTATTAGGATAATTAGTAGATATTTATAAGCAATGTCAGAAACCAGTATTGGAATTCTGGATTTTTCCAAAAAGTTTTTTTCGAAAACACAAAAAATGCTCTTATTTCTACAATTTTGGTCGGATGTGTCTGGTTAACGAACTTGTCTTTATTTTTTCGGCTCCGATAAGGTATACCGAAGCTCAATTCAATCCGATAATTCAGTCGAAAGTTATCGAGTATACGACTTACTACTACAGACAGACACTTTCGTATAAACCGTTTTTTCAGACTCAGTGGGTCTCAAAATGTAAAGATTTGATGAAAATTCCAAAAGTCATTTTTCACATAAAACCAATACCTTCTCATACGATGAGAATGTAAAAATACTAAAAATAATTTTATTCCATTTTTCAATCAAATTTAATAAATTCTTGTGGGTTATCACTTTTATGTATTTTTAAAATCCTTTTTTTTGGGTATTAGAATTTTTTGAATTATTACTCCTTTTTTGTTCTAAGTTTAGATTTAGAACGCGACGCGTTTTTTACATGCTACGTGAATTTACTTTTAGAATAAGTCTAAAAACATCAATTATTTCGGAAATTATTGATAGCTTAAGAAAAGTTTTGAAATTTGGAATTTCCCGGCAATATCTTTTTCAAAAATGGACAAATACACTTCATCCTGATGTCGTTTTATACATAATTTTGACGTCTTTTATTTTATTTTTAAGGGAAAATTTTAATATTTGTATTGTCAATATTAGGAGAGTTTATGCGACTAACTAAAACATAGTGAAAATATAAATTTGGACTAAATAACTAAATTTGTGATAAAGCAAAACTGTACAAAGATATTTTCTGTAAAATTACTAAGGAGAGACTTAAAAGATAGCACGTGTGGCGGATAAACATAGTGGTAAAAAATGATATGAAAGAATTGCAAGTGTGAGAATATAAAACTAGACAAATTAACTAAATTTGCGATAACGTAAAACTGTACAAAATTTGTTCTGTAAAATTAAGGAGAAACTTAAAAAATAGCACGTGTGACGGATAAAACATCGTGGTAAAAACGATATAAATGAATTGTACATGTGAACCTATAAAATTGGTCTAAACTAAATGTAAAAAACTGTATAGAAAAAAAAATTTTCTTATCAAAGTACAAAGGAAGAAACTTGGAAAATTTAGTACGTGTGGCCGATGAACATTCTGTTAAAAAATGATGTAAAAGAAATTGCAATTTTGAAACTGTAAAATTGGTCTAAATAACTAAATTTACAAAAAGGTAAACTGAAAAAGAACTTGATTTGTAAAATTACTAAAGGGGGAAAGTTAAAAATAGCACGTGTGACGGATAACATTGTTGTTTATTATTAATTATATTTTAATAATGTTTGTTAATTTTAATATATTCTGATTGAAAAGTTATTAAATTTAATACGAATATATATTAATTTTACATATTATACAAATCTATTAATTTTAATTTACCACTTGTATATTAAACTCTATTAAAATTAATAAGATTTTTAACAGTGTGTGATCAAAACAATTAAATGACTCGCAAATAAATATATGCACGCAAATGATCTAGAATTTAGCCCCTTGAAATGTGCACATCCAAGGCTGGACAAAATATACGCACATAAATTACATTAACCCGGTGGGTATAAAAAGCTAAAGAGGCGAGTTTTTTTATTAGATGATCCTTGTCTTTTTACCATCAAGCTAGTGTTTCCCACGTCTCATTGCTTCGTGAAATTGCTAGAAACGAAACAGAAGATCGTTTATCTTCTCGCGGCACCAGCCTTCATGTAAGATGTAAAATATAAGACCGGACATTGAGCTTTTTTTTATCGGATAGAGAATAAAGAAAGAAGCCGACCAGAGTTTAAAGTGGGGGGAATAATATTCCGGTGTTATCTGTTTCAGTTCTACAACGTTAATTACACAAAATTGCTTCGCTGCGCGGGATCTCACGGTGCAAAGCGTCGCTTAAACGTTGCATTATCTTGTCAGTGATAACCATATAATAAATTTATTCATCGGTTACTGCGTTGGAAATATAATTTATTATTTTTTTAGTGTAAAAAAAAAGTCAAAATCGAAAAATTAAATTACAATTTGTCTATTTCATATGGACGATTGTATATAGTTCTGAGGAATTCATTATTATAATGTGCTGACGAATTTTTAATAGTTCAATCAGTGACTGACTTCTTGCTTTTCAATCAGTAGAAAGTAATTGATCATGAGTCAGGAATTGGACTATACTTTAGAAATATTTTTAATAAAAACTTTTTCGATTTTAAGAACAAATGTTAGTGAAGATTAATTTGACAAGGAGACAGTTTTTTCCCAATTATTAGGTGATAAAAATCATTTCTTTGTAAAAAAAAATTATAACTAAGTGCCAAGTGTATTTTTTATATAATTTATGATTCTTATTACCTGAAAAATCAGGAAAAAACTGACCACATACCAAATTAATCACCACACATTGATAATTGTATATCAATAACACCTTTAAAAATCTTATTAATTTTAATAGACTTTAATATACAAGTGGTAAATTAACATTAACAGATTTTTATATTATGATAAATTAATATACATTCATATTGAATTTAATTTCAAATTTTAAAGAATTTGAAATAATTTTCAATCAAAATATATTAAAATTAACAAAATTTATTAAAATACATATGTGTACTAAAATTAAAATTAAAGTTTGCATTTTTTAAGGTAAAAACAGAAATTTCTATCACTGAAGCAATGAAGATGTGCCGAAAAATGTGACGAAATAAGTTGATGAAAATATTTAAAAATACAAATGAACAATAAAAGTGTGAAAAAAGTATTTATCAAGACGAAGAAAATATATAAAATATGCTTGAATAAGGATCTGAAAAAGAAGAAGGGGTATTCCTATGAAGACCGGCTCTTTCTAAGTTTGGTGTTCGTAAAATTTATGCTTCCTGTCTACTCACGGACAATGTGGCTGCAGTGACCATAACACACACAGAGATGAATTAGTGTTTATGGAATTACAGTCACGCAACGCTCGACCAGAGCAAAAGTTGAGTATTGTGCGTGCACACACTCGCAACACCGCTATTTCGTACAACATAGAATCACACATGCATTATCAAACACATATACGTATTTATATAAATACGTGTCTGCCTTATCGCATGTACGCGTCGCTGTACGCTTGAATATTTCACATAAACGACATCTTTTTCTTCATTCCGCGCGCAAGCGAGCTTTTGAAAATACCGAGTTGTCTTTATTTCTAAAGAACGTTTATAACACACGCGGCCCTGCTCTAGAAACGCAGACGAAACTGACGAAAATTAATAGAGATTGATGCGACTAAGCCCGCATCAATTTACTTTCCTTCTGTACTCCCTTCAACTCTTGTAGAGGCTCTTTTTGCTTTTCTTTGGACATTATTTGAAGCATCAATTGAAGCTTAATTTTCCGAAATCCAAGCTTCTTATACAAAGAAATACTTTTTCAACTCACACTTACACTTTTTTAAAATTATTTTTACACTGTTAGAAATTTCTGTATATTAAACTTCCATTACATGTTATAGAAGTTTTTTTCAGTATGGTATATTAAATTAAAAATACTTTCATCTTAAAAAATACAAATTTTTATTTTAATACACATGTGTGTATATTTTAATGTTTGTTAATTTTTATATATTTTGACTGAAAAGTTATTAAATCTGATATGAATGTATATTTATTTTTCATAATATATAAATCTATTAATTTTGATTAACCACTCGTATATTAAAGCCTATTAAAATTAAAATAGGGGATTTTCGAATATGGAAAGAATGGACCGTTTAAAAAAAATTGTAATTCAAAAGTTACAATCTTCAATCCTGGTCGTATTTAAATATCTTTGCAATTAATTATTTCTATGGGAATTTAAGATCCGATATAAATTAAGGAAGATCTGGCATTTGGAAAACATTAAAAATTCAAATTTTATTTCCCAGTCAAACTATGTGAGATACGAAAAATAGTTGAGGAAGAAAATTATTAGCTCAAAAAAGACATACAAATTCTTATCCTAAACATTTCTTGTTTTTATTGAAATAAATTGCATTGAAAATAAAAAATCACATTCTTTAGCCAAACTACAAAAAAGTTTTATTTAAATTTGAGAAATCGTTTTTTCAACTTCATTTCTTTAATTCGAAGTAAAAACACCTTTGGAATAAATATAAATTTATTTTAATTTGAAAAATCACCTTTTTAGCATTTTTTTAAATGAAAGATATAATTTTTTTATCATTATTTATTTGATTTAAATATAATACCGGCAAAAACTTAAGAAATAATTTATTTAAATTTATTACCTCCAACGAAGACAATTTTTTCTTTAAATTCCACACAATATTTTTCTTAATCACATTACACATGTACTTATGCGACTACGCAGACATTCATTTCTTAAATTTAAAGAAAAAAATTTGTTCGATTCAAAGAATTTTTTTTCAATCGAAGAAACTTTTTTCTGGGTGTATACAATATACAGAAAAGTTTATTAGTAAAATTATTTTACTAAAAAGGATCTGCAAAATTGATTCCGATAATTTTTTTATATCATATATAATTTTCGTTTTATTTTTTAAAAATGCCATTAAAAATAACACGATATATTTCGAACTGTAAAAATTTGTCTAGAGAAGGTAAATACATTTAGGTTATTAATATATATGGGTCATTCCATTTAGATTGACAGTCGATGTCGCAGATTTGAACGAGATAATTTTTTTTCGGTTCTTTATCAACAATAAATAGACACGTATTTTTTTGTTTGGCCAAAAAAAATTTGTTTACAAGTACACGGAGAGAAATGGAGATCAGGAGAATACGAACGATTACTGAGAATTAAGAATGATTACTATAAAAGAGAAGAGAGTATTTGACAGCACAAGACTGATTCCCAAACAGTGTCACACTCTCTTCTGTCATCTAATAATTTTTCCTATTTTCCAGTAATCACCCATATTTCTCTGATCTCCATTTTTCTCCGTGTATACGATTTTTCGAATTTTCTAAGAAATGATATTTTCGACATAGCATGCGCACTTTCAAGCCTGTTTATCTTGAAAACAATTGTTCGCAGGAAAATTTTTCCAAATTACGAAAATTAGGGTTTTGACTCTTCTTTACAGAAATTTTTTTTAATATTTCTTAACATACAAAAGTAAAGAAATAAACGCAAAATCGTTTTTTCCAAATTTGGCCCCTTTCGAAATTTCTTTTTTTCGTGGATTTAGATTCCTTGAAGTCTCTTATAAAATATGATGATTGAATCAAAATGGCTGGATCATTGATTTGGAAGTTATGGAATTTTTAAGAGCCCCGCGCGGCCTCGCGCGCAATCTGGGCGCTTCTACACGCGGCGAGGGTTTTACCGGGCGTAAGTTATAAGTGCTAAAAGTAATTGTAAACGCTCGCCGCGTGTGGAAGCGCCCGGATTGCACGCGAGGCCGCGCGGGGCTCTTAAAAATTCCATAACTTCCAAATCAATGATCCAGCCATTTTGATTCAATCATCATATTTTATAAGAGACTGCAAGAAATCTCAATCTAATGTGGAATGACCCATATGTAGTATTATCACCCTCCATAGTATGTAATAATAGATAGAGATAATCGATCCAGTTGGGGGTTAAAAAATAATTGAAACACTCATCTTTGATTAGTCATGAGCAACGTTTCTCTAGTTTGGTTCGCTAACCTTATCAGGCTAAATTTATTGAAAAATTAAATATTAATTAACAATAATAATTTTATTTAAGAACATACTTTTCAAAGTCAAAATTATAGTTGCCTAAATTCAATAATTTACATTTAAAACACTTAGATAGTCAAAAATTGAAATTAAAATTAAAAAATCAACATGGTACGTCCGCAAGTAAAAATATTACTAAACTTTATTTCGCATTTCAGTCTCTTAGTTATACCCCAAAGTCACTAATATTAAAATAACTACCACTAATTTAAATCTATGTAATACACAAAACTGAGTTCAACATTGCGTTAATTTCCGAGTTAAAAGGATATTTATATTTTCAAATTGTAAAAATCTTCAATAATAGAAAATAATTATGATTTAGTGTGTAAATATCCTGATTTTTGTTAATACTATTTTGATGACATTTTATGTGTATCATTTCGGAGATAAGCCTCTTTTTATAATCACTTTCGGAATCAACTAAAATTACATTATTCCAAAAAAATGTATGATTGAAATTTATTTGATGTTGACTTACAATGGACTCATTATTTTTGTTATTAATATGTTCTTTAATGCGTATTTTCTAAAATCTTTTTGTTTCATCAATGTCACACGCTTCGCATTTTTCACAAGAAAATTTATAAACGTCATTGGTTCTATCTATTTTATTGGCAAGGTCCTTAATCAATTAATTAATCTAAATTATTAAATATAGGTAACTATAATTTTAAAACGGTAAAGTGTGTTCTAAAAAAAAATTATTATTGCTAAGTAATATTTAATTTTTCAATAAATTTAGCCTGATGAGGTTGTCGAACTAAGCCAACGAAACGTTGCTCATGACTAATCAATTCAATTATTTTTCAATTCCCAACTGGATCGACTATCTTTATCTGTTATTACATTTTAGTAATTCTTTTCAATATTTATTTGAGGGTAAAATTCTAATTTTTTTTGCAACTATCAATATCGAGCACGAGTATCGTGATAAGAATCTATTCCTTCAAGTCGAAGTAACTTTGTGCTATTTCAATTCATATTTACAATTTCAGAAAATTTACTATTGTTATATTATCAAAACATAAAAAATAAATTTAAATATCCGTAAAGAATACATATTAAAACCAAACATGTAGCATGTGATGAAAATGTGCCCGGGCCCCTAAAAGTATAGAAATTCATGTGATTAACGCTTATAAATTGAAAAGGTAATAATTCAATCCAGTTGATTAACAGTTTTAAATTATAAACGAAGTTTTAAAATGCGTTTTAAATTATTAAGGAGTTTGTGAATTGCTCGTCAAGACTTTAAATTTTGAAAGAAGTCTTTCGGTAATTTAGGTTAATGCTCGATTTCTCTAAAGGTAGAATTTACCGAACAGTTCATTGTCGTAAAATTTTGATGTAAAAATAGGTTTTTAAAAATAACTGCTTCGTTTGGTACATAAAATAAAGTTTCAAGTTAATTAAACGCCAAGACTTGCAAAAAGATGGTTGAGAAAAAAACATTATACAAAATTTCACAATATACTGAGAAAACTGTTGAATTGTATCCAAAGAGCTGGTTTCATTTATACACAAAATTTTTTCTACAGAAAGTGTTTTTTACAGTAAATATAAAGATCTGTTTTAATTAGAAACCAAAGTCGGAAAATATCTTCCGAATTTTTGTTCCCGATTGAACTAAATCTTTGTATTTTCTGTAAAAAACACTTTCTGTAGAAAAATTGTTGTATATAAATGAAACCGACTCTATCCAAAAAATAGATTTTAATGAAAGAGAATTTGTTTATATAAAAAAATAGTTATATCTTTAATCCATTATATGTTATGATAAAACAAAAGTTTGCCTCTGTATTATGTTATCTTTGTAATAAACATTAATTAAATTTAAAACCTACTTATCACCATATTCAGCTTCGATTTCTTAAAAATATAATGAAATATGTGCTCTTTTATATATCAATTTACAAATTACCTTCTTTGCAAGTTATACGGAAAAACAATGGAATATAATTAACTCATGCTCATCGAACGTGCAATTACAATGATTTTATAATCAAAACAAGCTTTGTAACATTGTATTACACAATGTTTCAGAAATAATTTATTCCACGTGTTGACGCATTCTAAAATATTAACTTAAGACATGAACATAAGAGAATTAATTTTAAATTTTATACAGCTCAAAATTCCATAACTACATTTAAGGGATAAATTGAAACAAATAAATCTGTATTTTGCCAAATTACAAAATTATTAACATAAAAGCTCTCTAAAACAGTAGGGGAAGAAAGGCTTCTTGGAGGAAAAAGGGGACTAAAAGTTTAAGCTTTCCTTTATTAATGGACACTTTTCAGTTGAGGATGAAAAAAGATGATTTCTTAAACTATTTGAAATATGTCTCGATTACCATTCGATATTATTCCCACCTTTTTTTCTCGCGTAGGCGTCACAAACGATGACGAAGTTAATAACAATTATTAACCAAGTCCGACAAGATGGCTCGTTTGTTCTCGCGTAAACAGGTGACTCGAAAGAAGAGGAAATGAAAAAATAATGTCTGAGCTACGATAATAATAAGTGAAGAAATAAGAGAGAATAAACAAAATTTATAGGAAGAGTATTATTAAAATGAAGAATGATTGAGAAATCAAGAACAATGTTCTCATAAGTAAACTTTTAAAAAGTTTTAAGTTTTTCTTCCTAAACTAAGAACTCAATAAATAAAAATATTAAAAAATATTCTTTATCTGAATTTTAAATTTCTTACTTTAAAGTTTTTATTATTTTCAAATTTTAAAAAGTTTATAATTTTCTTTTTTTTCTACTTAAAGACTATTAAATTTGTTTAATTTTTCATTCTTGAGTATTTCAATAAACTTTCATGGTAGAGAAAAATCTGAACATTTGAACTTGGATTCTTTCACCATCGAATTTATTTCAGATTAACCTTTTTATTGAATTTTGACCCTTGAACATTCTGATCTTCCAAGAACTTAATGACTGAAAACAAATATCTGCAAAAAAAGGTAATATTTAAAAATTCTTTTACCAGTTTTCAAGATCTTAATTATTTGTCATTTCGTCTTCAATAAAAGTGAATTTTCTCATAGAGGAAAAGAATTCCTTAAAAAAACAGTGAAATTATGTTACAATGATCTTCCAAATATTCTCTGTAATTTTAAACTTTTTCCTTATAAGAACATGATTCAAATGTATAAATTGTACATTAAAATACCTTGAATTATAAATCCACATGAAAAAACATTATTACATAATTTAAAATCTTGGACTTGAAAATATTTTTCATTTTAAAATGAATAAAAATCAGGAACTGAACTTAATGTAATAAATAAATTTGAAAGATTTAGATTTTAAAAGCAGTATAAGGGAACTTTTGGTTTATGAAGAAAAGTTAAAAAAATTTCAGAAAACCATACAATTTTAAATGAAAAAGATGAGAAATAGAAAAAAACATGCTTTGGATATCTGAAATCTTCAAGCCCCCAAACACCTTAATCGTTCTATTTTCTCTATCTCTCTTTTCCTATCGCTAAAAACAAAATCATGTTCTCTAAAGAGAGCTTACTTATTCGCTCTTCTGCAATGTGCGATTACATAATCCGCATAGACCGAACACAGTTGGCAGAAATCCGATGCTACCGTGCGCGATCTCAATGTCTCGTCTGCAGAGTCGAATGAACCAAAGGAGAAATAAATTAATCGTGACATGACTATCAACAAAAATTATGAATCACTAGAGTTTTAATTTCTTGAATCAATAATATCTTGGGAAGGTGAATGCCATAAATTTTAAATCAACTCGACAAAGGGACAAGGTTGTTGGCTACATTAAGCAACCGATTCTTGTTTTTGACAAATTTACAAATTTTTTAACGCTTTCCGATTAGGTATCGATACATTCTAATGATATGAATGGGATTTGTAGAAACGAGTTAAACCATCGTAATTACAGAGAGAAATGTCACCGAGAAAATATATAACTAGAGCCTCTCCTACTTCCGCCAAATCGTTTAATATTAATGAATTGGAACTCAGTTTTATCCACGTGTAAATTTTTTTTAAGGTGCATAATATTTTTTATTAGAGTCATGTATTTTTTTGAATTAATCAAATTTACTTGAAGTTCTGGACTGAAAGAGAAAATGTCTCTTTAAAAAATTCAACTTATATATTTTGAATTCTTGAATGATAATTAACACAACTGTCAATAAGAATTAATTTTTTTAAATGAAAATTTATGAGAATTTTCAATACTTAAGAATTTGTAAGTAAAAATTAAAATGTGATTTGGTATTATTCAATAATTAGATGATAAAAATGTTTTCCTTATTAAAAAACATCAAGTTCCCGTCTAAGAAAAGTAATTAAGTTTGTAAAAATACAAGGAACTTGTTTATCTTGGAATCTGATCAAAATTTTCAACACTTGAGATCTTTTATGAACGCATCGAATTTGGATGTCAAGACTATCAAGGACTGTGGAATACATCAATTTACGTATTCACATATTATCTAATAATTTCCAACTATAAATGTTATTATCATAAACTCTTTCAAAACTTAATAAAATTTAGTCACATATTAAAAATCTTCACCAAAAATCAATTATACACCGAGAAAACAATTTATTTTATATAAACGGAAAAAATAAGTACATTTCGTTGAAACAACACAATTTCAATTTTTTTATCAAACATGTTACATAAATTTTAAGTAAAATTTATTCTGATTACATTTTTTTGAGTAAAAAAATATTATAACGTCAATTGGAACAAATTTTGCTCAACTAAAGGAAGAATTCGAAACATAATCGGAAAGAAAGTTAGTAAAAGCGACTACTTCCTCAGTTTTATTCGTTTAGAATTTTTTTTATAGAGCTTTTTTAGTGAAAGTGCGGAAAATCTATAATTTTCACCCGATTAGAACTTTTCACGACTGATTTTATTCGAGATAAAATTTTCCACACTTTCACTAAGAAAAATTCGAGAAAAGAAAATTAAAAATGAAAAAAACTGACGAAATAATCAGTTTAACTTATTTGATTTCGATTGTCCATCCGAATCTTCTTTAAATAAAGAGTTCATTCATACAATTAATTTATCGTTTCATTCTCAATTCCAGCTTTTCTTCTTTTTGTCTTCTGTAATCTACTTTATACCTACAACTGGCAATATCCTAAGAACCAATTTGAAAAAATAAAAGACATTCGCCACCATGGACTCATTTATTGTTTAAGACTTTGAAGGAGAATCAAGATGATGAGGCATTCGTTGTGTCTTGATTGTTTGTATAGATACGAAAGCGAGACCTTCAAAATGAGCCACACCGTGGGAGGAAAGGATGTCTTTGCACATGTACCGCGTTACTGTGTACACTTACGCGCAGTGGCGTAATCACTGCTTGGAGCCCCAGGCATTATTAGATTTATCAAGAAATTGATACATTACAGTTTAAACATGAAGAGTACGAGAAATAAAAATCTTTGACAGCCTGTATAGCATTATACACAATTTATAAGAACATCAAATAAAACTTGATAAGCAAAAAAGGGGTATATCTATATTAATTTTATTAATTCTAATACTTTTTAATACAAATATTTACAGAATTTGAAAATCTTTCTGTACCCAGAAAAAAGTTTCTTCGATTCAAAAAAAATTTCTTTGAATCAAAGAAACTTGTGCATTGCTATACGGTCAAGGAATAGAATATTTCGTGTCAAGTGCAGAAAGACGTATTTTAACGCAAGAGCGAGTTAAAATACGTTCCGCACGTGATACGAACGATATTTTTTATTCGCTGTATACCGAAAGTTAGCCGAATCGATGTCGTTTTGCGTGCGGAAAGTTTATTTTCCACACACTGAAAATTTTCCCGCACTAGTGCGGGAAAATCAACTTTCCGCAGGCAAAAAGACACCGACAAGGCTAACTTTCGGTGCATGGCGGACAAAAAAGTTTTTTTGATTTAAAGAAATTTCTTGATTGTTTTTTTTATTGAATTTAAGAATTGAATATCTGCGCAATTGCATAAGTAGATGTGTAATTTGATTACCAGAAATATTTTCTTTAATTTAAAAAAAACATGTCTCCGTTCAAGGTAATAAAATTAAATAAATTAAGTTTTTGCCGGTATTGTATTTGAATCAAGTTAACAAAATAATTCCTTACATTTAAAAACGGCTAAAAAAGTGATTTCTTCAAATCAAATAAATTTATATTTGTTCCAAAGGTGTTTTTGCTTCGAAATGAAGAAATGAAGTTAAAAAAACAATTTCCTTTATTTAAATAAAACTTTTTTCTGGGTGTAGTTTGGTTAAAAAATGTGATTCTTTATTTTTAATGCAATTTATTTTCCAAATGCCAGATCTTCCTTAATTTATGTCGGATCAAAAATTCCCATACAAATAATTAATTGCAGAGATATTTAAGTATACGACCTCGATTCAAGATTGGAACTTTTGAATTAAAATTGTTTTCAAATGGTCCATTCTTTCTCTACTGGGAAAAAACCTTTTTGGATTTAAAGGCTCATGAAACGTGAACATTTGAAACATAAGACAACGTCAAAATTTACACAAATCTTTAATTTAATGTAAAAATTGTCTCCGTTCAAGGTAATAAAATTAAATAAATTATTTCTTAAGTTTTTAACGGCATTGTATTTGAATCAAATAAATACTGTTAAAAAAACAATTTCTTTAATTAAAAGAAGGCGAAAAAGGTAATTTCTTAATACCAAATAAATTTATTTTTGTTCTAAAGGTGTTTTTACTTCGAATTAAAGAAATGAAGTTAAAAAAACGATTTCTTAAATTTAAATAAAACTTTTTTCTGGGTGTATACAGGGAGTAGATTAAAAGTTATACACACTCATCTTGAATTTAATTTATCTTTGATAAAAATATATTGAAACAATGAAAATTATTAAAATAAATACACACATCTTTTAAAGTTCAAATAAAATTTTGCGTTTTCTGAGATAAAACTATTTTGAATTTAATATACGTCACTAAAAAAAATTTCTATTACTCGCATTGTTAGTTTAATAGAGAGATTTATAACAGTAAATAAAAAAAATCAAGGGTAACAGTGCTTTGCAACGATTTATTCGGAAAGAAAAATTTAATAAAAAATATAAACTTTAATTTTTGTATAAACGTTCAATTTCTTTAAAGAAAATTGAATAAATATAATTTAGGACCTAGATCAAAATATACTTACGTCTACAATTTTTACTTAGATTTGAATTCGGAGAAAAATGTCTCGTAATGAGCATTTTTGGAAATGTAAATATTTTAGAATAAAGCAATATTTTAATTATTACTTTTTTTTTAATTTCAAACATTTTTAGGGAATCTCACTGGACATGTTTTATCCTAAATTGAAAGAAGCAAACCACTCCTACTACAACTCAAAGGACAAGAGAATCTCATTATCATTTTGCCAGAGAGAAACGACCCTAGCCTCCACGAAACATCACTCAGTCACTATTATACTTTAAATTTTGAATACATTTATACGTGATTTTAATTTACATTTGCAAAGCATATTGTTTCTTTTCAAAATACAAATGGTATTAAGTATTTCAGACTTTTGTGATCAACTTTTCCTATTGATGTTTTTTTTTCAATTTAGATTCTTTTTTACAGTTCCACAGATCACAATTGTTGGAAAGTTTTATTTTATTAGGGAAAATAGGTGAATTTCTCGTACTATCATGTTAAGTGAATGAATACCAGCGTTATGCGAGTATTTTTCTGGTACTGATATCGAATTAGGTCGAATCTTATATATGTTTGTAATGTCAGTACTCTCTATTTCGAATCAGCGAAAAACTTTTGTAATTTTGGATTTCATCCAAATATTTAAATTTTAACAATATGCTTTTCAACTTACAAACTTCCTGACGTTAATCCCTCAAAAAATGGATCAATAACATTTGTAAATTTCCAATTAATTAATTCCTGTATTTATAAATCTGAATCAGTTAAATTTTTAAATAATTTTAATCGGTGACTGACTATTTACTTCTCAATCAGTCAAATGTGATTAATTTTGAGTTTACAGTGATTATCAGTCAGAAATTACTAATTCAAATGCAAGAAATGCGTTACTGATTTGAATTATTAACAATTCTAACTGATTTAAATTTAGAGAGTGAAACATAAAAGTCATACGATTTAGTAATTAGTATACTTTGAATCTTTAATTTTCCTAAAATTTGGAAATTTGAATTGTTCAAATTCACAAATTTTTTATGATTTTAATGACAAAATACCAACAAATCAGTTTCTAATAACCAATCTTAACCTGTAAAATCTGAATCAATTAGAATTTTTAATAATTTCAATCAGTCAAAAGTGATTGATTCTCAGCTTATAATGATTGATTATTAGTCAGAAATGACTGATTGTAAAACAAGAAATGCGTTACTGATTGGAATTATTAACAATTCTAACTAATTTAAATTTAGAGAGTGAAATATAAAAGTCATGCGATTTAGTAATTAGTATACTTTGAATCTTTAATTTTCCTAAAATTTGGTAATTTGAATTTTTTAAATTCACAAATCCTTAATGATTTAAATGACAAAATACCAACAAATCAGTTTCTAATATCCAATCTACACCTTTCAAACCTAAATCAGTTAGAATTTTTAATAATTTCAATCAGTGACTGAATTCTTGTTTTTCAATCGGTCAAAAGTGATTGATTTTCAGTTTACAATAATTGATTATCAGTCAGAAATGACTGATTGTAAAGCAAGAAGTGCTTCACCGATTGAAATGATCAATAATTCTAACTAATTCAGATTTAGAGAAGAGAAATAAAAAAATATAAATTTTGTAAACATCAATGAAGGTTTTTTAATTAAATGAATTCTTACTTGAAACTCCAATTTCAAACTTTTTATGTTTTTGAGCTAATAACTTAAATATCATGCAATTCAGAAATATTTAATCTAAATCCTTTAATATTCGATGTTTTGACAATTAAATTAACATGAAAAATGTTTGCTTAAAAGTCTGTTAAACTCACTAGTTTTATCTGCGTTAAAAACAAGTTGAATTAAGAATAGAAAATCTATGTAAATTGGAATAATATAGAACAATTGGGAGCACCTAATTTATTATTCCAGATATAGAAATTGACGACGCCTTCAGTGCATTTGTCTTATTATTAACAACCTTTACTACTTAAGATTTAGAACCAGATGCGCTAGAAATGTGCCATAAATTAAAAATGCTTGTGATTTGCACCTAATTTATCTGCCACTAAATGTGCTATTTTTTGAAAATTGATCATTGCTATGTACGATTGAAGTTAAAAGTTATCCTCTAGTGATTTTATCCTATGTTTCGTGGTGGCGATCGAAGAATTAAATGTCAAGAAGGTCAGGGTCGCGAAAGAGAATCCCCAGCACTTCAGCAGCCTCAACACGAATGGATTGAATATACTTTTACGCCTAATCAAACATTTTTTTTCAACAATTGCTGATGTTAAATTTTAATTAGAGATTCATAGAAACCAAGCGTTTATTCAAACATTATTTTTACTAATTGACACTTCTAAGGTTTTTTCCCGAAACGAAGAATTCTCTATCATTTTTTTTACTCAAAATATTACGTCAACAATTAATCATTCACCTAGAGTATGAGCAATTACTCACATTTTAGTTCAATGACACAATTAACTTATAACTTTATACAAGAATTTCAAAATGAATTAATTTAAAATATCGTAATAATAAAGTAATAAAGTAATAAAAATAAAATACAAAAGTTTATGATAATTTGAGTTCTACTTTTTTTTGGAACTACATAAATATTTGTATAAGGTATCTGAAAAGGGAGAATTGATATAATCAAGAATGAACATTCATTGATTAAAAGCAGAACAGTATTTCATGCATCTGAACCGGAAGAAGTGAGCAATACAAGAGGAAATAAAGGCGGACCTTGAACAAAGCATTATTTTAGATGTCTCACGATTATAGGCACGCTATGTTTCTTTAACACTTGTTAGCTGACTTAAAATTAGGCAGTCTAGGTCTCATTTTATGATATTTGTTTCTTAGCAAGGTTTTGAATGTTTTTAATGATGCTTTTTTGCTAAACAAAAAACCTCTTTCGATAAATTATGAAAATTACTACGGCGTATGAAAGAATAACAAGATTTTAATAAAAATTACATTTTGAAGATTTGAAGCCCAATTCACCGATTACTATGCCACTAATTACTGCATAAAAAGTAAACAATTCTTTCTCAATGAGAATCAAAGGTTAACAACATCCGCTTTCCATTAATTTAATGATAAACTACAATTCCGATTGGCATAAAATTGTATAACATCCATCTGTGCGGCGGATAACCTTTTAACACCAAATTGGCTGATTTCGCTGACATTTTAAATTTTTTGCTGTCAAATCTGCATCATCACATTTTATAAATATTTCAAAATAAAATATGGAATAACTTTATTAAACAAAAAAGCATTCATTAATCAAGAATTAAATTTAATCTATCATTTAATATTACGATCTACAATTTTATAATAGACTCATTAATTCAATAAATGCACGGAGAAACTTTTTATATCAATTTTTACTATAATATTTTTCAATTTAGGGAAAAACGTATCACTTTGAGAATTTTTGTTAGTAAAAATACTAAAATTTATAATAATGATATGAAACTTCAGCATAGTTCATAGCAAATTTTACTATAGTTTATACTAAAGTTTCATATCATTATTATAAAGTTTAGTATTTTTACCAACAAAAATTCTCAAAGTGATACGTTTTTCCCTAAATTGAAAAATACTATAGTAAAAATTGATATAAAAAGTTTCTCCGTGTGTGTGATAATAAAACATTTCGTAAAACCAGAAAAACAATTTCTTTGGTCAAATTTTTTTAAGGGGGAACCTGGTTTAGAGGGTAAAAAAATCAATTTTTTGAAAGTCATCTCATTCGATTAGAAATATATTCAGAAATATGTCTCCAAAAGGACTAATGTATGGAGCAGGAATAGCAGACTAGCATTTGGTGTTGGTGAGTTTGAAATATATACAATTAAGTTTTGGAAAAAACTTTGAACGCGATTTTCTCGAAACAGCGTTTTCCTGCACTGCGTACACGATTAAGAATGTTGTAATTGCCGCATTTTTATAAGTGATAGTGAAAGTGTAAGCTTCTATGAGAACCTAAAAAATCACATAAACATTTTTTTTTTAATAACTATTTTTTGTTAATTATCTCAAAATTTCGTCAGTAAAACGCGAATTTTTTTTAAACACTCACAAAATTTGCAATTTTTAACATTTCAATAAATTTCTTAGGTTTAAATAGAAGATAAACTCCTAAAGTGCAAAAAAAATTTTGGTTTTAACGTTTCAGATAAAAAGGACGATCGCTATCATGTACGCAGTAGAGAATCTTCAAGCGAGTAATGCCCCAAACAAATTCGAATTTTTATTGCTAAACATTATCGAATAAAATAAAAATAAATTTTTTCTGCAAGATTTGTGTATCTATGACCTACTTCAACAGTACTTGAAACATTTCATAAGTTAGGCAGCCTAAAAAACTATGCCGAATATCATGCAATTTTCGGCGTTCTAAACCAGGTTCCCCCCTTAAGGCATCAAAATGATTTTCTTATAGAAACAAAATTAATTCCTTTTTAAATATCTTTAGTATCTTTATTTTTAATATCTTTCTAAAAATTTTGGAAAGGTACACACAAAAAAAAAGTTCAGTTAAAACAACTGGAATTCCGGCTAGGCCATATTCAACATTATTTTCTGGTTATGTTAACCAGAATTCTGGATACTCCAAACAGATTTTCGAGTAATTCCTAAAAAATCTGGTAAAAATAACCTGAATTTCTAGTTATTTTGACCAGAAAATAATGTTTAATATGGCCTAACCAGAATTCCGGTTGTTTTAGCTAGACTTTTTTTTAGTAGAACAAAAGACAATAAATCACGTTTGTTAACTTCTTTTTAGTAAAAATGTTGAAAAAAATTCGAAAACTTATTCAAAATTATAGTTGACTGTAAAATTTTCTGCAAAATCTTTACTCAAACGAAATTGACAGACGTTCTTTATCGTTTTCTTTTATATTTTCCAAATTTCAAGGAATTCGGTCACGTGATCTGGTTGATCCATGGCCTTAAAGAGAACTCAACACTGAAGGCATGAATTTCAGTAGATCTTTAACACTTCCATAGTTGATAATTCAATTTTCAGAAATGAAATAAGTTGTTTTAGAAATTCGTTGAAAATATTGGAAAAGCTTAGTACTAATTTGAATTCCCAGAACTCCGATTTACATATTTCAAAATCTCTCACTGTTGCAATCCAACACACCAATAGTAAAGTATGAAAACTTGTAAATGAATAATTTTTAGCACATTTAATTATCAATATAGGTATAGATGTCGCAAGCAGAATTTCAAGTTCACATTCAAAGAAAAAACCCATATAACTTGTAGGTGATAAATAATATTTTCAAAGAGCAACATTTTAAAAACTCGGTTTTTTATCTTTTTCAGATCCTACGGAAAGATCCTGACGTATACTGCTAGAAAATAAAGTCGATAAGAATCTTTGCCTGAAGCTAAAAACCAGATTAAAGTGAAGGACTTGCAATTGTTAATAGGTTGCTATTTTCAGATTGTAATTAATTGAAATAGAATCATGATGGAAAAAATTATAAGAAATTTTTCAAATTCTTGAACAATTCGGCATTAATTTCAAAATTTTAATGAAGGAAACGTGCTAATACAATATTCATAGTGCATTTGCAATCTGAGAACTTTGCTTATGAAACGTTATGCTTTTTGAAAGTTATTTCAGCTGCCAAAAGGCGAAGGTAATAAAAAGAGCAACATATGGATGACGAGATTTACGAAGCACCGGATAGATGAATTCGAAGGACGCCGAATAAAAGTATCTTGGATGTTCGACGCGCTTTTTTCGGCTACTCTGCAGTTTTTTTAACAAAAAAAGTGATTGATTACTCTGCCAGACGAGTTCTGGCTAAAGAACAATCGTACCAGAATAGTCACACAATTGAATTGAGAAACGTAGCGACACTATGCGCTTAATTATGAAAAATTGGATATATCAATTCTATTTCCGTAGAAAAAGGGTGAATGGTCAGTTTGAAATACGATTTGACATTGAGAATAATTAAATTTCATTTCAGACAGACAAATAATGTACATTGGATAATTTAAACTCAACGGTTACCTAAAAAAGTTACACGACACGTAAAAAGCTCAATTTTAGATACACAGTGTTAAAAACCTTATTAATAGACTTTAATATACAAGTGGTAAATTAAAATTAATAGATTTGCATATTATGAAAATTTAATATACATTCATATTAAATTTAATTTTTAAAGAATTTTAAATCTTTCTGCGGAAAAAAAGTAACTTTTCAATCAAAATATATTAAAATTAACAAACATTATTAAAATGTATACAGATGTGTATTGAAATGAAAATTTGTATTTTTTAAGATGAAATTTCAGAAATATAGAAATTTCTAACAGTGCACGTTATACGAAAAATTACTTGCAATAAACGTGTAATTTATAATCATTAAAGAAGAGGATTTTTGATAATTATTATTAATATTTGCTCATAAGGAAATTACGTTGAAGTGGATCTATTCATTTCAATTGATTTTGATCATAAATAAAAATGTATTAGGTTCGGGCTATAATAAGAAATTTCTCCTGGTATGTTTTAAATCTACTCCAATGAAACGATAATCTCAATAAATTGATTCCAATAATCAAATGATAATATCAATCAGCCTGTAAAAAGTTCCAAATTAAATTATTTGTTCAAAATGAGGGTGTTTTACCGATTGATCTTAAGGAAGTTCGAACATGGCTAGGAAGCCCTTAGGAAACTTAATTAATTTCCACTTTAAAAACGGTTTAAGCTCTCATTTAATACATATTCTAAGAGAAAAATGTCCACTCTCTAAAGATGAATCAGTCAAAATCTACTGATTATCAGTGAAATTTGACTGATTCAAATAGCTAAAAAGAGGTTACTGTAAATCAGTCAAATTCCACTGATTGCTTTAGTGAGAATTAACTGATTTAACAGTGAAAATATTTTTTCCACTGATTCAATTAGTGATAATCAACTGATTTAACAGTGAAATATATTTTTTAACTGGTGAATCAGTGAAAAGGCAAATCACTGATTCAATCAGTAAAAATTTGACTGGTTCAGATTTAGAGAGCATTTCATAGGGGGAAAAATTGAAAATATAAAAAATGTCTTTTTAGTAACAATCAGTGTAGGTCGAAGTTCAATTCAGTTTTTCCACATTTACTCTTTAAAAAAAAATCGGAATTTGAGGAATAGCTCATTTTCTTCATTAATCAATTCACAGATTAATTTAAAAATTTAAGAAGCCGGAGTCTTTGGAAATGGTTTAAAGAATAAAATGAGCCATCATTTCTTAAGGGTATGTGATACTTAGGAGATTAGCAAATTTTATTGATTTTAGGTTTCTACTGCATGTTTGTGTCTAAAGTACATAAACTTTCTTTTTCAAATTTGGGAAATGGTAGAGAAGATAAAAACGGAAGTAGATACTTTTGGTTTCGAAATTTAAAAAAAGTTCAATTTTAGGAAAATATATCGGAATTTTTTTTTATTATCAAAACCAAAAGTAGTCTATCCACTTCTGTTTCTATCTTCTCTATACCATTTCCCAAATTTAATGTATTTTGTATATACACAAACATGTAGAAACTGAACCAAATTTTTCGCATAAACTTGTTACTTTTCTCAAGAATCACATTCCCTTAAAATCTAATATTCTTTGAAGAGTAAACGTGAACAAAACTGGATTGATCTTTGACCTACAGTAATTGTTACTAAAAAATACATTTTTAATATTTTTTTCCTGTTTATCATCTTCCTAGCCACGGTCGAACCTCCTTAAAGTATAGTTCAGCCACGTAAAATTAGGCCTAAGGCAAAAATACATAATTTTACTTTCAAAAATAACAATATTGTTATTGGGAGGATTATTCAAAAGAGAAAAGATTATTTTCTATAAAAAACATTTGAAAGATACAAAAATAATTAATAAATTTTATTTTCAAGTGCTTTTTTTCATATCGCTTTTTAAAAAATTTATAAAAAAGGTGCTATTCTGATAAATCATGGATTATTTTTTCAAGGGAAAGATTCTCTATAACTTGACCATTTCCAATTTTTGAAAATGAATCAATTATTATCAAATATAGGAATTTGTTTATGAAAATTGTCTTTAATAGTTTCAGCCATTAAAGAATTTATTTTCAAAAATTGGAAAGGTTCAAGTTGTATAGAATCTTTCCCTTAAAAAAACCATCCACGATTTACTAGAATCGCACCATTTTTAAAAATTTGGTAAAAAGCGACGTGAAAAAAATGCAGTTGTAAATAAAACTTGTTGAATACATTATTTTTCTGGATTTAAAATTTTTTAAATGGAAAATAATCTTTTCTCTTTTAAATGATCCTTTCAATAATAATATTGCTATTCTTGAAAGCAAAATTATCTATTTTTGCCTGAGATCTAATTTTTCGTAGCTGAACTACTTTAATAGGAAACTGTTAAAACATTATTTTGACAAGACTCCATGTGGTTACCACGTGACGTTTAAAAGCTGAATCGTGTACTCAGGTGCTAATGGAACGCACACTTACTCCGATTGTATGTAATTCCCAATTTGAATTTCACAGCTGATGTTAAAACTGTCACTTGATATCCATAATGAAATTGGTGCGTTAATGGCACTGCACATGCGACGTGTCGAACTCGCGTGCTCGTAATTGACGTTAGAAGTGAATTAAAAGCATGCTTATAGCTCGCCGCCTACCTTTATTTGAAAAAAGCAACTTGTATGTGAACAATTCAATTCCTCCTTCATCGGCTGCCGGCGCACGACTGTGGATAATTCGCAGCCACGGCAGGCCTAGATATATACAAGCTATTTTTAGTGCCTGTCGTCACATGTAAGCAATATGATTGGTTCACGGTGACGTGATTTTGAAATCCGATTGGCTGGTGGAAAATGTAACGGTGAAGTTAGCTGGGCGCGACTTCACAAACACAACATTTGTTGACATCAAACTGTCAGCCGATCCACGCTCCAATCGCGATTTGCCGGTATTCTGTGGTGATCGCGACGATATAATGTTGGAAATGTACTGTTAAAATCGCAATATGTAAGAAGTACTTAACTTCGATCTTTGTTACTGTTTTTTCGAGAAACCTCTTATTCCGAAGGCCACTAGCAGCTAAAGATACTTATCAGCTGATTAGATTCGCAAGTGGGTTTGTGTCTGAATATCCGCATCAAAATATTAATTTTATAAATTTCTTAATTTGATTCATTAAAAATCAAATACCATAAAAATGAACGTTAGATGGTGTAAACACGGAGAAAAAAAATCTATTGGATTTATATAGTGGGTCTATAAGTTAAAATAGTTTCATAGTACAATTCAACAATTTCTTTCTAAATTTAAGAGATTTGTCGATAAATTTTAGAGAAATGACTGTTAAATTTAGAGAATAAGGAACTTTCTATTGAATGTTAATTTAACTGGCATATTTCTGTTATGTTTATCGACAAATCTGTTATGTTTACTAAAAATCGGTGAATTGTGGTGAAAAATCTGTTTAATTCAGGGAGATTTTATACTGTCACTATTTTAACTTATGGACTCAGTAAATCCAACAATTTTTTTCCTCGGTGAAAAAAATAGAGTGAACAAATGCAAAGAATATGTTTTTAACGTTGTATGTAAGTTTAGAAAGCGGAAGGATGTTTTTTAAATCGATGAGGTGCAGCTTTTGCAGCTTTTACTCTCAATCTACTCAAGTATGGGGTATTTGAATCAATCTTCGATATTACATGCTCTTTGTTATTGTAAACTCTCATTAAGAGAAAAGTAGCGAGTTCATCTGAACAATTTGGTCCAGTTTCTACATGTCTGTGCCCAAAATACATAAAATTTGTTTCCAAAATTTGAGAAATGGTAGAGATCTATGTCCGTTTTTATCTTCTCTACCAATTTCCCATATTAAAAAAAAAATTAATGTAATTTAGACACAAACATGTAGAAACCTGAAATTAATAAGATTTGCTAATTTCCTAAGTATTACATGCCCATAAAAGAAAAAAGTAATTTAATTTGAAATAACAAATAATTATATTTAAAAAAATTTGAACGTATTAAAAATAATAAATATACTTTTCTTTTAAAAATTATAGTTCTAATTAATTTAATAAGTATCTACCTCTGAATCGAGAATTATTCCAAAATTTTTAAAGTCAATGAATTTCTTACACTTTAATTCATTCAATAAACAAAGAATTTAAAACATTGATAAAATGTTAAATTCATATATGTATATACAATAAGTGATTATGAATGTTGTAAACTAATTTTTTAATATTGAGAAAGTCGAAAATGAGTAAAATCTGTTTATGGTAATATAAAATTTTCGAAAAAACCTTAAGGCCATGGATCAATCGGACTATATGACTGAATTATACATTAATTCATTCATTTAAGATACATTTTTAATTCAGAAAACATCTGTTTGAAAATTTGGGAAACGTAATAAAAAACAAAACGTAAAGATTTGATGAAAATTTCGAAAGTCATTTTTCACATAAAACCAATACGCTCTCATCCATGATGAGAATGTAAAAATAATAAAAATTGGATAACTGATCGACAATTACAGTTAACCGTAAAAGATTTCGCAACATTTTCACTCAAACGAAGTTGATAGACATTCTTTATCGTCTTCTGTTGTATTTTCCAAATTTTTCAGCAAGATATTTTGTAAAATGAAAAAGTTATCTCACATAAACTTTTACAGAAATTTAGTCACATAATCTCGCTTATCCATGGCCTTAATTTAAAAATTTCTTTCATTCAAAGAAAACTAACTAGTAATGAAACAGGACTTATTTTTACCACAATGCTTATCCGTCACACGGGCAATTTTTAAATTTCTTCCTTTGTATTTTTTATAGAAATAAATTCTCACTGATGAGGACTCCAATCTGAGTCGAAACGTTTGAAAACATGAAACTTTGAGTTACATTTTTTCTGGACTCTAAAGCCAACTAAGAACAATAACAATATATGAAAAGTAACTAGCTTCACCAAAATAAAATGATACATATGATATCTTCTTACAAATAAAACCTTATCATTTATGATAAAAATGTTTTAAAAAACTTGAATGTACTTTTAATTATATCGTAATTATTTATCCATTAAATGAATAAATAAATCCTAAAAACCCAAAGTTGACTAAATTCTAGTAACGTTTCTTGTAATTTCGAAATTGCCAAAGTATGAAAAGTGATATTCTTAGATGAAGAGGCTTATTGGATCCAACGTTTAGAAGCAATCTAGATTTTATACGTGGCATGTATAAATATTCAATCGAACGTGATCTGGACCGTCTGAATGCTTATGACTTATATCAGAAGAATCGATTAGAAAATGATAATAGTAGTGAATTAGCAATACAGAACGTGCGTGCGGCATGTCGCACTATTAATTTAATATTGAGCTTTCAAAAAGCCTTGAAGCCAATCCGCAACGTGCCTCTCTTTTCTCATATGAAATCATACAAATTCATATTAGCGTCATTATATGAAAATCACGCGTTAAAATTACTCATGAAAGATTATCTGTCAAGGGATGGGTCTAAAACATGCATACAATATACCTGCTTTCCCGAAGTAAATTACTCAGTGATCAGTCATATAGAATTTGTAGAACAACAATGACGATAATGTGATAATAATAATTTGAATGAGACATTATCAATAATGTAGCGACTTTCTGCATAAATCGTTTTCTAAGATTTTTATAGCTTTGAAATTTTATTTTTAAAGTTGAAATTAGAAACGCGATTGTAGTAAACAGATAAATCTTCAATGTTTAAGTTAATGTTTTGCGAAGATATTTCCATTGAAGCAACGATCGAAAGCTATTTATGCATGGAACTTTTAGTGAAGGCATTCTAAATCTGAATTAGTGAAAAGTGATCAACTAATTCAATGTAGCAAACATTTCTACTGACTACTAGTCATTTTTCTACTGGTTACTTTTCAAAAACTTTATTAATGAAAATACACAGAAAATATTTGATTGAATGAAAGAAAATTATTTGTTTGAAAGACTTTCTTTGATTTAAAGAAATTACTTATTTGAATTAAGTAGAATTTGTTTGATCCAAACAAAGTATTTTTGAACCAAATAAAAATTTGTTCAAATCAAATAAATTTCTGCCTTAAGGCCGTGTGGCAAGGTCTGTCATTACCAATTATATACGACCGCTTTATTAATAAAATAATAATTTTTAAAAAATTCCAGAAGAAGACAGCAATGCAGGAAAATATAACGCATTGCTGTCTTCAACGAAAAATTTGTTTAAATTATTATTTTAATTATTAAGCGGTCGTATATAATTGGTGACGTCAGAGTCTACCATACGGACTTAAATCAAACAAATTATATCTTTGACCATAAATCAATGCATTCATTTCTTTGTTTTAAAGACAAATTTATTTCATTTAAACAAATATTTATTTATGCCAAAGATATTTTGTTTGAATCAAACATATGTTATTAAATTTCAATAAATCATTTCTTTAAATCAATTATAGTCTTTCAATCAAATAATATTCTTTAATTCAATCAAATCTTCTTTCTCAGTGTTGTAGAAAATGACTAATATCTAGTAAAAAATTTCACTTAAGTGAATTAGTGACTCATTTTTCACTAATTTAGATTCAAAAAGCGGGCTCTGAAAAATAATTTATTTCCATTCAGAAAAAAACCGTTTATGTATATATAATACAAATATAAGAAGAAGTTGAAAATATCAGTCTTACCCCTCGTTTAACAATGGCAACTTTTTACTCTTCAGGCTGTTTTCCTCACTCACTTACACATCTCATCTCACCACAAGCATAACTAAAATCATTTTAGACAATAGAATTAGTGCACAGAGAAAAATAATTCTTTTTCTTCTTTGTGGCTTCATGCTTTAATTAGCTAATAGCCATATCACCAGAAAAATAGTTCGAGAAACTTTACTCAACTTTTGAGTAAAGAAACTTATTAAAAATCTTAATTCTTCAGAAGTTAAGATTTCATTCTTGAATATACAATTTTATTCTGCTAAGAAATCTTTTAGTAACACATGGAGAAAAATAGTTCGAGAAACTTTACTCAAATTTTGAGTAAAGTTGGGACAAATGGACTAGGTGGAGATTATTTAATAAAAAGTACGTTACTAATTATTATAAAAATATTAAATAATCGCCAACTTGTCCATTTGTCCCAATTTTGCTCAAAATTTGAGTAAAGTTTCTCGAACTATTTTTCTCCATGTGTTACTAAAAGATTTCTTAGCAGAATAAAATTGTATATTCAAGAATGAAATCTTAACTTCTCAAGAATATAAGTTTTACTTGATACAAAAAACACAGTACATAATTATAATTTTTCATTATAGATAAAAATTAATATATTAATCAGGTTATTATCAGAATATTAATAACAATCAGTAATGTTTAAATTTTCTTACTTAGAAACATGCATTTCCTGACGAAGTAAAATTGTTTAATCACAAAATTCACTACATTTATTTCCAAAGCCATTGTGTACTCAACAAATAGAAAAAAATGCTTATCGCATTCGCTTGTCAATCATTAACTCTCGACTTTTAGTTCTTCAAAACGTCGCATTATCGTAAAGATTAAGAAATATGAAAAAACCTAAGATGTAACTTTGAAATTGTTAGAAATACATTTTTTGTGAGTAACTTTTGTATATGTTATGACGCAGTATTACAAAAAATTTGTACTGATATAACCTCAATACCTATTTCAAAAACGTTAAAAACGTAGCACTTTCTTAATTTTGCTATTATCACTTGGACACGATTTTATAAAACCTTTATAACAATTATAAAATTTTTGTATAATTTCGTGGCGGAATTAAAAATTACAGAAATATTATCTACACAACAAATTCTATATCGGAATTTACAGTAGGGGGCCGACCATTGGTTGGTGGCCGAAATTTGGTTCTATTATACCCTATAATCTATAATGAAAATTGATAAAAAGTTACTTACTTTTCTATTAGACACCAAAATCAAAAAGAAATCTAATCCGTGAATTCAGAATCAATAACACTCACGTTTGTAAAAATCTTTAAACAGACTATCGGAGAAAATGAAGCAGATTAAAATAAAGATTTGGGATTTTCTCTACAGATAAACTTTAACATATAATTTCAACTTGCACTTAATTTATGTCCAATAAACACAATATATATTCGTCAATTTCTTGCCTTTTACACCAAAAAATACTAACTCCGTACTGAATTCAAACTCCACTTAATATCACTTGTCAAAGCCTTCTACGCGCGCGCAGTGCAATTCTGCTACAGTGTGTTGGTTTATACGTGACAGCCATGTGACAGCGGCAGATATCATTGTGCTGTCTTTCTTTACCTGCATTTGTGAAAAATGCCAAAAAGAGACAGGACAATTTCAGCTGCCATCTACTGTGAAAGCGAGCGTAGCGTATCACTTAAGTGACGTCAGTTTACAACTAACATGGCGTCCTCCACGATTCATACCATTCATACTTAAAACATTATTTAGAATGTTCAAAGATAGTTTTAAATATTATAAGTCGAGAAACTCACCACCCGACTTCACCGATGTAATCGACTTACATAATCCGGATATTTTTACAGTAAGTAGTTTATAAATACCGCTTGATATCTTTTATACATATTTTTTAGTAACATTCTTTTAGGTTAGGAAAATTTACATTGAAAATAAAGTACGAAATGTACATGAATCGTCATTGAAACCAGTAAACGAGTGGGATATATACGAAATAATAGGTGTACCTGGTACGTAATTTCATGATTTTATTTATTTATGTGCCTCCGGCGCATTAACGCGTTTTTATGCTACAGTTGAGAGTAACGTAATATTGTGTATTATATTACGATACAGAGGAACATCATGTAAAAATTAAACTGCGCATGCACCTATTACGATACAGCGGCGCATAATCTTCTTCTTATTCTTCTTCGTACAGCGTTGGCACCGTACTGACAAAGCCTTGTACATTTGAACTCCGCATGCTCTATTATAACAAGCTACTACTACACAAGATCGAGAAAATCAAAATGGCTGGAAGTATTCGCGAAATGTCAAGTGAGATGGGCGATAATCACGGCAATTTCGACCTTTTCAGATTGGATTCGAGTGTACGCAGAAAAACTCGTAAATGCGCCGAAGTCACATAAAATAGAATATGCGCCAATGCACACAATTCGGGTAATTACGAGACTCGCTTAAAATGCTCGCAGGACTGATCACGTTTCAGCTTCGATCTCCTGCGAGCATTGTCGCTCGTCGCGTAATAACCCTCATTATGCGCCTAGGCACATGATATACTATTATACCTAGTTCAAACAGAATAATTTGTTTATTCTAATTTTATAAATCTAGCTATATCTGCTTGGAATACCCAAAAAAGTGTAATCTACTGAAATTATTTAATTATGATACTTTAATTATTAATCTAATACATTATTTTCAATTGATCATTTCTGTTTTTTGTTACAGGGCTAATTTATATTAAGAATCCTTTTACTGTTTTTGGTCAACGTTATTGGATTATAAAATGCCTCAAAGATTTCTCAAGGAAACCTAATAAATCAAATTTAGATGCTCATTCTTTACTGGATGATAATGAAACTTGGTGGGACACTTGTTTTAGGTAAGAATGCAACTATGTCAATAGTTCAATCTTTTAAAAATACATTTTGAAGAAACAAAGTGATTAACAGTTGTAAATCTCTTATTTAGAGAGTCAAAGGAGGAAATAAAAATTTTACCGAAACTAAGATGGGCTACTCTTGGATATCATCACAATTGGGACACAAAAAAATACTCTGAAAGCTCGAAAACAGAAGTCCCAAAAGATCTTGGCGATTTGACGGAATTGCTAGCGAACGCTTTAGGTTATAAAGGATTCAAAGCTGAAGCAGCCATTATCAACTATTACCGAATGAATTCCACTTTGGCAGGTCATACAGATCACTCTGAAATTAACATAGAAGCACCTTTATTCTCAATCAGCTTCGGACAGACTGCAGTTTTCCTAATAGGTGGACTTTCAAGGGACGATCCTGCCCAGGCTTTGTTCTTACGCAGTGGAGACATTGTTGTCATGTCAAAAAACTCTCGTTTAAGTTACCATGGTATTCCGAAAATTCTACCAGCAGACATCGAACCTTGGGAATATGACGAAAGCATATGCGATCCAGATTTCAAAATTAATGAGGATGATTGGTGCAAAGCAAAATCATACATTAGAGAAGCAAGAATAAATTTAAACATTAGACAGGTCTTAAAAAATGGACAGTCTAAATTATATTAAAGTTTTGTATAAATTATTTCTGAAGGATCTATTAAATACATTCAAAATGATCTGTGGACGAAAACTTGTTCATAATTATATACCTCTGGCAACCGTAGACTGCCTTGATTAAATTAAATCTAAAAGTATTTCTAAACTTTATCAGTATAAAAATTGAGCAGTATTGTATTGTTATAATTTTTGAAAAACGTTGGAAATATTCAGGAAATCCCAAGCAATCACTGCCATTTTCATGAAGAAATGTCTTGAATTTTCCAAACGTTCTTTCTGGTTTGTCCAGTATCCATTTTCATTTTTCCAAGAACAAATTTGTATATTCGATTCAGCTGCATTGAATTCTCCTGTTGACGTATAAGGTCCCAACAAAATATTAAGTGCCTCTTCAACAGCAGAATTGAGGAGGAAGTCTTTAAAAATTTCTGGTTCGTTTAAAATCATGTTTCAAGCTGATTCTAAATCACTGAAATAAAATTATCTTGACACTTTAACGTCAAAGATTGAAGTATATGAAAAATAAACAAACCTTTCGTTTACTCGTATTTTACTTAGATAGCCGATATTCAATAATGTTAAAACATCTTCACAAGCTTGTCTCACGATTCCTGGTTGCCAGATACTGTTTTCATCATATGGTTTGATTGAGCTTACATCGATCCTGACCGTGTTATTCGATTTGCTTCCTCTTATAGAAAAATAGCGATCTTCCTTTGTCAGGTGTTTTGCGAAAAAGGCTTCTAGTTCACTATAAGATGTATTAGAATTATGGTAATTATTGCGGTACATCAAAAAAATCTTGGATTTATCTTTCGCCTGAGCTTTGAACGGATAATTTAGACAGGATATTTGGAATTTATTTATTGTGTGAAAAGTTGAAAGATGTAAAGTGTGTCCTGTGTGTCATGTTGGACTTTTGTTTGGAAAATGACTATCGATTGTATTTTTCGACTAAATTCATTTTTTTAATTTTTATTAGTAATTTGAAACTTACATTAAGAACTTTGAAAATTTGAAATAAATTATAATTTTTCTTTTTATTTGCTAATCTAAATCGAAATATTTTTATTATGTTTCAGACCAACACTAATTAACTTTGTATAAAATTTATATTTTTTTCAAAATTAAAAAATAATAATTTTTTTGTCATTCACTTTATAAATGTTTTTAAAAACTACAATACAATATAATCTTTATGTATAATATCATTAGTCATAAAAGTTATTGTAAATAAATTTAAAAATTGATTGTGAACAAAAATAAGAGTTTAAATCTCTTATAGAGAGTTATTAGTCGTATTAAAATTTTGGGAATTTAATTTTTTATAATTTTGTTATTCGTTACACGTAAATTCACGATTGAACGGTTTGAATTTTCCCAACATTGCCGCTGAGATATTTAAATCAGCTGATTGGTTCATGCCGCGTGTGGTTCTGTTTCATGTTCTTGTAAATTGATACCATTTCCCAGTTTTACAGTGTTCAAAGTCAGCTGATCAATCACATTTTCTGTCTGCTTGCTTTTTAGAAAATATGTCAGGAAAAGATAGGCTTCCAATTTTCCCTTCTCGGGGGTAAGTTTTCTGCATAAAGTGAAAAATTATTTTACATAACTAATTTGCTACCTCTCTGAACATTTCTAACCTACATCTTTTCCTTATGAACAAAACGATTTTGTGAAAATATTCCTTAGAAAAAATGGGTGTAACCCTACCTTAAAACGTCAATATTAATTCTTGTCTTTTAAACATAATAAACGTTAGTTTTGATTGTGCCTGGGAATTTTTGATAAAATTTCAATTATTATGGTATCAAATTTTCAAAGTACAAAGTCTCAGTAAACTTTTTGAAAGTAGTATTAAAATGAAATGTATAAGCTTTCAAAGATGAAGTTTGGGTCGAATTTATATATATATATATATATTTACACAAAAATACTATTTTTATTTATTCACAAAATTAAAATTGATTGATAAAACATGAATAATTACCATTTTAATATTTTTACTCAACTCTCACTATTATTTATAATTAATATTACTATTTAAAAAAATAATTTCCGATAACATATCAAATCTTTCATTGATTATTTTAAATATTGATAGGATTAAAAAGTAAATAATTTATTTTCTGTAAGTAATATAAATAAATATTAATTTCTTGGCGTCAGGTTTTATTTAAATTAGATTGTATTTTCGTCTGATGAATATTTTCTATGTAGAGTAAATCAGTTAAATAGACGCTCTTAGTAATCTTAAAAATTTAATTGAATTAAATATGTTAAATTTGTTGAGTTACAAGTATTTGCATCTTTTACATGTATTGAAAAATATTAAAATTTATATGAAGTTCTCATTTATCAAATTTAAAATTTTAGAGCTCAGATGTTGATGAAATCACGTCTGCAAGGTGCACAGAAAGGTCATGGATTGCTCAAGAAGAAAGCAGATGCATTGCAAATGCGGTTTAGAATGATATTAGGAAAAATCATCGAAGTAAGTACAAATATTTCTTAGCAACCATTGTAAAGTTTAAACTAAATTTATTTAAATTAGAATTTTTTTTCAAGGATTCAGTTTAGGAATTGTTTTCATTGAAAAATGACAGTTATTAATTTCTTGATTTATATTTAGACAAAAACACTAATGGGTGAAGTGATGAAAGAGGCTGCTTTTTCTTTGGCTGAGGCGAAATTCGCAACTGGTGACTTTAACCAAGTCGTTCTACAGAATGTAACGAAAGCACAAATAAAAATACGTTCTAAAAAAGATAATGTCGCTGGCGTAAATCTTCCAGTATTTGAATCTTATCAGGATGGTACCGATACATACGAGCTAGCTGGCTTAGCTAGGGGTGGACAGCAGTTGGCCAAATTGAAGAAAAACTACCAACGTGCAGTGAAGCTTTTGGTAGAACTAGCTTCTTTGCAAACGAGTTTCGTGACTCTTGATGAAGTTATAAAGATCACGAATCGTCGAGTCAATGCCATCGAACATGTTATCATTCCAAGAATTGAAAGAACTCTTGCTTATATTATTTCGGAACTCGACGAGCTCGAGAGGGAAGAATTTTATCGGTTAAAGAAAATTCAAGATAAAAAGAAAATAGCAAAGGCGAAGGTAAGTGGAATCAGATAATTTTTTTCATCAATCGGAATTTCTTATTCTCATTTTTATTCATACAGACCGAAGCTCGCAGATTGGAGATGATAGCAGCCGGAAACCATGAAGAAGCTGCCAATATGCTTGAAGAAGGCGATGAAGATATTCTGTTTTAATCCCCATAAATATAAAGAGAAACATATTTTCGGACATAATCAACAGAACCATTACGAAATGTACGAGACGAAAGAAAAAATGTATCGTAGGTTTCATAATAGATCAAAAAAGTTAAAGCGTATTCATACGATCTGGTTCTCGGACAATTTTTAATTCTATGCACATAGATTTGGTCGAGTCTCCAGATAGGGAAGCTTGAAAATTAATTCTTTGTCGGAGACAATATTTCCTGTTTCGAATATACTTTTACATTAAGCGAAGATAGCAATGAAAATTTATTAAAGTTTACCTTTATGAATCAAACACAATCTGTATCGCTCTTTGTGATTTCTTTTCATATTTTTTCATTCATTCATTAAAAAAAAATTGATTGAGAATTCATATCTTGTGTAGAAATGAATCGAAAAAGTATTCCAAAACTCACACCTCAGTTGTGGGTATTTCTAAAAGTAATTTCTGTATATGATTACAGTCTGTATATTATAGTGATATATCGTTTAAGGCTAATAAAAAATATTAATGTTAAATTTAAATTCGTTTCTTTTTAATATTAAATCAAAATAAATTTACATAAAAAAATATGTGGAAAGTTTATTTAATAATAAAACATTTAATAATTCGTGTTATTTGATAATAATAACTGAACAACAATGAGAGTACAATACTTAAATAAGAACAATTAATTGAAAATCTATTTACAAATTCACATACAAAAATGATTAACAGTTAATAACATACTTTACAATAAAATCTATATTAATAAGTCAGTGGTTTTCTGAACCTTAAAATTAAATAGTTTTTTTTCACAAAATATCTTCTCGCTGCTGTTAATTCAGCTTTTGTACAAAAACTTTTATAAGTCGCAAACCTCCCATTTATTTGATGAATAATATATTTTTTCTATCTGTAATCGATCGGTAAAACATACGACCACGACCCTGTTTGGAGGAATCACTCTATCAAGTTGAAAAATTTCTAATGTAAGGAGTCTTTTATTTCACAGCAGTAGAAACGGAAACTTGAAATCAGCCGCGCAAAGTAAACCGCGAAAGCACTTCATTACTTGATATTAAATAACACCACATTGAAGGTGATATTTTCTGTTATATAATTTAGTATTATAGTACTTCATCTATTTTAGAAAAAAAAACTCAAAGCGCGTAATAAAATTTGTAAATCGTCTCTTAAGCTTTAAGAAAGAAATTTAAATTGGTTTGTTTTCCTATCTATTTTCAGAATATATTACAAATTTGTTGTCTATGCATTTAAAATTATTGCACTGCAATTATGAAAAAATAACATTTAAGTACTAATGTTTAAGTAGTTTTTCAGAAAAATGTACTTTATCCATTTAATTTAAAACTTTTGTCATCAAAAAAATATGCTAATTGGTATTTTCAGGGTGAGTTTGATATACGTGGAAAAATAATATTCAATTTAATAACTGGAGATTTTTAGTCACAATCTTTATATGGCACGTAATTATTATTGATTATTATTTTAATCGCATGGCGCAAACATTACTTAGTTTCAGATATAAATTTGATTTTAAAACGAAATCTAAATCTGACTTTTACTAGTTGAAAAATTAATTTTTTCATGAACTGGAAAATTATCAAGGTTGCAAAAATAATTTTTCTATCGACTAGACCTTTGTTGTGGCCAAAAGCTTAATATAATGAGCTTTTTGTGTAATCTCGAATTCCTGGGCTGGCATAAAACACTGTGTTTGGATCTTTGGATTGCGAATCTTCTTTATAAATCTTCTAATAATCAGGATAATGATCACCAGAAGAATACTAATAGTCACAATAGTAACCAGGACCCAAATTTCAGAATTCTGTTTTAACATTTGAACTTCCACACATCTGTACCTGTTGTGATTGGAACTGGTCGCTGTCTCATCAGCAATTTCATCCAGACTCACACACACTTTATAATGTCCGGGTACCAAATCAAAAAGAGTGACGAAAGTTAAGGAACAATTTATCTTTTTTCGGTGGATTGATGAACTTTCTATTGCGAATACAACAACTGATAGTTCGCATCCAGGACCAGGAGGGATCCCTGGTGCCAGAGAGAGCCTAACATCCACCTAGAATTAAGTTTTTATTTTTTTAATCTATTTTATAAATCTGTAATCTAAGTTAATGCAATAAATTACCATTTACAAGAAAATTAATTAAGCCAATGTATACCTGAAGGAACCCTTGATTGGAAACATTGACATGGACAGCTGAGATCGCAGCTTCTGTTACAGAAGAAGTGTCCAAAGAAACTTCTTTTCGATTTTCCTGGTGATCTTTAGGACGATGTTTCGTGTCTTCCAGAAGAATAACATCACTGCACCCAGGACCAATAGAATTTTGGCCATCATCAGGGAAAAACAGAAGTGCTACACAGTAACGATAATTATGATTGAGCTGCAGGTGAATTGAAGAAGGAATAGTCACCGGAAGTGTACATCGATCTCTCATTAAACGAGAATTGCAGTGAAGAGGGCTCGATTCAATTTGGACTTCAGTATCACCTACGGTTTCGTAAATAAGTAAAGTATTGCAGGTATAGTGATCAATACAAGGATCTACGTTCCAAAGAAGATTGATTCCATTCAATTCATCATAGTGGAATTCGTTGAGAATGATTTGGACACTAGCAACAGGAAGTCCTGTCGATGGTGCTGGCTCCCCACAGAGCAAACTTCCTGGTGATACCTATAAGCAGAACAATTTTATTTAATTTCTGTTTTATTCATTTAGAAATTGATGTAATCAATCTTAGCAAGGTATAAAGCTTCAAACTGACTTGAGTAAGGATTCCATTCTCCAATGCTGGTGGAGTTGCACACACAGCTGAAAGTTTATCTTCTTCATCCAAACTGGAATTGGTTAGCCAGTTTGCAAAGTCCAATAGGGTACAGTCACAGTTCAGTGGATTATCAGATAGAGAGAGTCTCTTCAGTTTCAATTTAGAAGTCGGTACATCACTAGCTACCATCGTGATGTCGTTGTCATCCAAGCGAAGATCTTGCAAACTCTTCAGAGGAAGAATTAGATCAGATGTGAAAGATCTAAGGAAATTGTGGGTTAGGTCCAGCATCGTCAGGTTTTCCAGATGAGCTAAGGAAGAACTAGATACTGCAACGATTCGATTATTTGCCAGGTCCAAGGTTGTCAGGGTTGATAAGTACTTGAAGGCGTGATCTTCTAGGACATCAATCTAAAATTGAAACATCATATATGGTCAGAAAATTGAAAATTAACTTAGGAGTTTAACAATCATTCAACCCAAGGTAGGTAAAATAAGGGAATCTTCCAAATTATCCGAAGCAAACAAATTTTAATTATTTGAGACATGAGTAAAAATTTTTTATCTATGCTAAATAATAGTGATATTCCATTGCTTCATACATGATTGTGGCTAAGACTCAGGTACGTCAGATTTCGCAGTCCAAAAAGCGCTCCTTGCTGAACATTATTCAAACCATTCTCAGAAATCATAAGAGATCGAAGTCTGGGCATCAGAGGAAGTAGATTAGGACTCAAAGGTCCTATGAGCATGTTCCTGGAAAGATCAAGTTCCTCAAGTCTCTTGAGTCCCCTAAGAGCTGAGAGGGCTGAAACACTCAAGTCATTACCTCGCATCTTCAAGTATCGAAGAACTGGCAAGGATGTAAAGACTTGCGGTGACAATTGAGATAAGAGATTATCACAGAGGTTCAGATCCGTCAAATTCCTCAAACCCTAGAATCAAATCAAAATCATTTCTCTATTCTAATTATATTTTTAATATTTTATATATTTTAGCAAGGTATATTGATCTTTGAATATTATCTCCAATAACTTCTCCAATATTTCATTAGATACCGTTTTTTGATAAAAGAAATCTTACCAAAAATGAATCAGCTTCTAAAGTCTTCAGCTTATTCCGAGATAGATCCAGTCTTTCTAAACCACCTAGATGTCTTAAAGCAGATTTAGGAACTGAATCCAGGAGATTATTAGGCAGTCCCAAGGCTTGAAGAGGTCTTGTTAAAGCTGTAAAAGCATTTTCGTGGACTCTTCTCAATGCTCCAGTGGAAACCACAAGACCATGAAGTGCAATATCCTCCAGGAAGTTTGCTGGAAGGGTGGATATGCCTGGGACAGTGACGTCTAGAAGAGAGATACCTGAACGACTGTGCCTCAAATGTCGACTGATTGCCTATGATAATTCATAGAATGAAATAATCACGCTTCAATTTTAATAATTATTATTACATTTACCCTGGTGCAAGTTTCGGATAGAATTTAGTTTCAAGATATTTCGCCCTATTCCGCATCAACTCGAAATCTATTTCAAAGTTAACGTGAGCCATTCCGAAACAAATACGAGTCACAATGCCAATCCGTCTCAATTAGAGTGCCCACTCGAAATTTAATCCGAATAAATCTGAAACCAATCCGAGGCCTTTGAGCTCGGATGAAATTTGGATTGTTGAGGAAATAGATTCATAATGAGGCAAAATAAGCCGGATAAAACTTTTTTAATCTGAAACTTGCACTAGAGTTGCTATTTTTTGAAGAAATTAACATCATTTTCAAAATTTATAGTATCAGTTTTAATTTTAAAGCAAAATATGATACTTAAAGTGGAAGTATGGATGAAATGATAATTCAAACTTTTTTTGATTGAAGTTTAATTCAGTGAAAGTTATTGTACCTGTAAAGCTGTTCTGTCTCCAGTACATCTAAGTGTGTGAGGAAAATCACAAGAACATTCAATACCAACTCCCCTTATGTTAGGACATTCCCACTCAACGTTCAAGGGATCCCTTGTTATTTTAGAAGGTTGTTGAAGCTCAACCTTTGTAGTATTTTCAGTAACAAATGTAACTTGCGTTGGTATCGAGGTCGTTGTTGCAAATTTTATTCTTGAAGTTTTTGGTATTTCCGTTGTCTCTGTTATTATCGTTACTGGTGTTGCTGTTGTGGGTGTAATTGTTGAAATTCTTGAATTACCATCTTCTATCGTTTCCATTTGGTTGAATTTTGGTATAGTAGAATTTCCATCCGCAACACCAGACGAAGAAGCCATTGACAATGTCGCCAGAGCGACGGCTATTTGGAGCAAGTTCGGCATCCTTATAAAAAAATATTGAAATTCTTAATATTTAATTTTCAAACATTTATTTGTATTCAATATTTCATTTCAATTTTCAAAAAATTGAAATTTTATTCGAAATAATTACATTGCAGGTAACTTCAAAGCAGTAATAATCAACATGATAGACAATCTACTCCACAATAACCCTAATAAGTATTTTGAAAAATAATTTAGGGAAGAACTTAATTAGGTCTAAATTATTCAGTTTTATGTCTAACAATTATTATTCTGAACTATGGCTAATCACACGAAACGACGTAGAAAAACTTTTAGAATTGGACGAGCAAGTGCAGTCAGCAGAACCTACAAAGATAAAGGAAGAGGGTTTAAATCGTATTTTGCCTTTATACCTCAGGCACAATATTTATTAGCAGTTATGTTTTTTAAATTCTCGTTACAAATTCTATTTAATGACTTTATCTTTACTTATAATTTAGGTATCGTGATATTGTAAGGCGGCTCGTATTATGCTACGATCAAATGATACAGACTCAGAAACGAACACTAATTAAGCAAATGTTGGACTGTGCGATAGGAAGAATGCTTGAGTATAAACGAGAGATCGTTAATCTTGATTCTGCTGAATATGAGTTAGTTTACTTTCAATAATTTATTATAGTATAGTGAAAGAGGTTGAAGAAGATACAAAATTGTCTTAATCAAAAAGTCTAAAAAGTTTATAGTCTTCCCTTGCAACCCCAACTTATCTTTATGCAATCTCTTAAAATCTATTTCAATAAATTTAAGAATTTTGAAAATAGTAATCATATATATATATATATATATATATATATAATACTCTTTATCTGATTCCGTGATATATTAGAAAACCCCTAAAAATCTTTACAATCCTTGAAATCTCATATAATCTCATACCTAATCCCTAGAAATCCCTATGAATCTCTATGTAATATCTTGTGATCTCAACCTTCACAAAATCAATGTAATCTTGTAACTCGACGTAATTTCCTAAAACAATTATGTCAACCCTTACGATATTTTGAGTTCTCCACAATCCCTATTTAATAAATCTCGTAATTTCGTATTTTAATCTTATTAAATCTGTTTAATTCTGTTTGATATTTTACAATTCCTAATATTCTATGAGATTCCTTGAAATCTATGACAGCAAAATCCGATATAATATTAATATATAATAATTGAAAATTATTAATATAATAGTTTTGAATTTCTCACAATCTCTTGGACGGAGAAAAAAATATGCAATCGGATGTTGTAAAAATTCTTATCCTTATTTTACGAATAAAATATTGTACAAATTAACATCTGTATTGTAGTGGGTGCAATACAGATGGTAATTTTTATTAATTTCTCATTGCTTTGGCTTAGGGTCAGTTTCTTTTTATTTTCATCGGTTAAAAATTATCCATGTTAGATATAAAAATTATTAATCGATGAAAATAAAAAGAAACTGATCCTATGCCAAAGCAACGAGAAATTAAACAAAATTCTGTGAATTATGGGTCAATATAATAGCAGACATGTTATCAAACATGTCACTTTACAGATGGTAATTCTTACAATATTTGCATAAGATTTTCTACCAGTATTGTACCTACTACAATAAAGATGGTGACTCGTACAATATTTTATTCTTTGAATAAGGATAAATTTTTTTATACTTTCTGATAGCACATTTTTTTCTCCATGTTTAATTGGTTGCAATGTAGGTCATTCGATGTATTTGTTGCCCAAAATAATCTCTTGTAGAATCTACGTGAATCTCGTTTTGCAACAGATACGAATTAAACTAGAATGACAATTTTTAAAGATGCGACCGCGTGAATTTACTCTACATTAGATGTGTAACTTAAAAATTTCGTAAATGTCAAAACCTTCCTAAAACTGTTTATAAAAGTCCAAGCCTTTCACTTCATAAATTGTTAACAGTCTAGATTTCTAATATTTGATTATTATTTCTTACGTACTCTTAATTATTCTAGCTAACTCACCTGGCAGTTTTGTATTTTCTGGATTTTTTCAAATCGACGAGTTGTTAGAGTCAGGAGGCCTGTTTACATAGTCAATCTTCATTTTTTATGCCCCCTTAGGTGGCCAGACAATTTCATGATCAAAATGAAGCTGACGCCCGACGACGTTGCGATAAATAAGACTCCCGCGTGTTATACGTCGGATAGAAAGGCTTTGCTGAAACAGCGCAAAAAATACATTGAGGACTTGATCGCCAACGCGAATGCACGTTAGTAGATAACATCGTGGGACGATGATTTTGATATCCCTTTAATTATATCGTTCGCGATCGGGAATCTAATGCAACCGCACTCTGCGGTCGAGAACTTTATTCGTCCACCTTCGATTGAATTTCATACATTGAATTAAACGCACAGAACCTACAACTTCATTACTGAAAAAAACAACTCTGTTTCTCTGTGATTTCTTCATTTTTATAGATTAATTTCAAAGATACTTTTTCACTTAAGACCATGGATCAGCCAGACCACGTGACAAGATTCTTGTAAAAGTTCATGTCAGGTAACTTCTTCATTTTACAAATTATCGCCCAGAAAATTTGGGAAATACAACAGAAAACGATAAAGAACGTCTGTCAATTTAGTTTGAGTGGAAATTTTGAAAATATTCTTACAGTTAAGGCCATATCCAGCCATGTCATACTTATCTGATCCCAAACTTACCGACACTTTTTCTCGCCCTTCGCATCTTCACATTAATTACACGCAAAAAAATGTGCAGCTGGTACCAGCTGGTACAAAGAAACATATCACTGTTCCAGCTATATCATTAACTATCCTAACAATAACTATAGCTAATATAACCAAATATAACCTCAAAAATCCTTGCGACAGCTTCAGCTACACATTTTTTTCCGTGTAAAATATCGAGTTAAAGCTTTGAGTAATTAAATAAAAAGCAGTAAAGGAAAAAAAGGGTAATTTTTTTCAAAATTTTTACTAAAGGGAAGTAAGGAGACGTGCTTTGTTGTCTTTTATTACGCTTCCCAAATTTTCAGAAAGATGTTTTATGAATTAAAAAATGTATCTTATACATAAATGAATTAATGTATATTTTGGTCACGTGTTCTGATTGATCCATGGCCTTAATAGCTTCCAGTAATTTCAATTAAATGAATTCAAATTACAAGATTCCAATTGAAGGGTGGCACGACATAAGAGATTAACCAACATATATCAAATTTTTCAGGAGAGACAAAAAAAGTTTTGTAAAATCTAATTTTCAATTTAAAAAAAAACGAAAGTCCACTCTGAGGATATTTTAGTGCTGAACAAAGGCCAAAAACATTGATTGAAAAAAGTTAACCAGTTCCGAGAAATTACAGGTGGTAGAAGGCTGGACACGCGTTTTTATGCTTTTGGACGTTGATTAAAAATTGATTTTATGTATAAATAAAAAACTGAGGAATTGTTATCTAGATTATTGGTTTCTGAAAGAAGGGAAAACAAATTTATTTGAAAAAAATCATCATGTTTTGAAAAAATGATATTTAAGTTTTTTTTATTATAAAATTTTTAATTTACATTTTATCAAAAATATACTGCCAAAATAAACGAGTTATAAACAAATCCTTTGGTGAAGATGTGTATTTGAATTATTAAGAATTTTTCTAGCAAATAATATCATTTTCGGAAAAATCCCTGATGCCGTGCCATCCTTTAATTATTTATCAACAGGAATATGAATATCAGTAAAAAAGTTGCTCTGATTTCTGAGAAAAAATGCATATGATATATTTTTAATCTCTTTTATCTATTATATGCAAATCAGAGGATTCGACAGAAGGGGAAAGTGGAATTAAAGGTGAAATTCCGACTCCAGAAGTGATGACTTTAACTGATATACAAGGATCGAAATTACGAAAGCAGTCAGGAAAAAGTATCCAGTTCTCAAAATTAAAATTGCAACCATATACAGAACCGCCAGAAGAAAAAGCAGCAAGGATGGCTCTCGAAGAGCAACAAAAAAAGTTTAGAGATTCAATCCTGATACAGAAACATGAGCGTTCGAGTACTGAACGATCCGTAGGATTACGTGGTAAGAAAATGAAAACACTTTTACTAAAGTTTATTACCAAATACATACATGTATAAAATACTTCAAGAATATCTTCCTTTTACAATGTTATAATTTATTTTCAATTGAAATTCAGTTTTTTTTACTCGAATTTATTTAATTATATTTTACCTTTTTAAAATAGAATTCAATTTGAATTTTTATTGAGATTTAGCAGTTGAACAACAATAGTTGCGCAAGGAGCAATCGATTAGAATATCATCGGTTTGGAAGCATTCGATTGAATAGATTCAAGATGCAAGATATATTCTAGTCAGAATATTTCTCAAGATGAAATCTCAATCAAAGTGTTTAGCTGGAGCTTGACTATACATATAGATAGTGCTAACACATGACGCAATTGTGAGAAGAGCAGTTTGTGGGCACTACATGTATTGTATAGTCTTTTACACACCATCTCATCTCCATTCACTGCGATGTCCCTGTTGTGAGTAATATATGAGAAAAAAAAGGTTTGTCCCCTGTCCCCTTCATCGCCGTTATCTGCGTAGGCGCAAAATCGAATCTGGAACCGATATCACATCTGGAATCGGACTCAAGACTTAAACCGGATCTCATATTCCTGTTTTTAGCTTCCTTTTGTGCTTTTTTATTCCCACTTAGCTACTCATCCAGGGGCGATGAATGGAGTTTGTGTTCTGGACCAATAGACAATTTTATTTTATCTCTACTTGTACTTTCATTCGGACATTATTTTTGTTTTTGTAAAGATAGTCTCGGGAACGAAAATTGGAGGAAGAGAAAAATATTGTATTATAATTTTATATAAAAGTAAAAAAGTCAGAGCTCTTTCGATGTTATTGGAATTCTTTTCATGTAAATTTAAGAAGTGTTTTGACTGGTCCATCCACGCTTGTTCTTCATATTATACCAAATAGACTTTCATTTATGAATGGACAACGTCCACTGAAGAAAATTCATTTGCTCCGAAACCTGAATGAGCCAATACATTTGTAAACTTGAACGTTTTTATCATATAAAGTAGCGATAGATGAATTTTACTTTTAGAAAGTAGACGCAGGTAGTGGTTATAAATAAATATTGTCAATGAATGAAAAACAGGTAGGATTAGTGATTTCAAACTTGTATGCAAATTGTTCACAAGTCTTCATGAAATTACTATCAGAAAACTTTACACTCAGTATTAGTGAGAAAGGTGTGTGAATACTATGATAATATAACTTCTAATGAATTTATTACTGAGAATTTAATTATAACTATCTTAAATTGTTAATTTTTCTCGATACGATTCAAGATTCAGCGAAATCCTGTTTATGATAAAAAAACCGATGTTTCTTTTAAAGCTGAACAACAGTACAATTACGAAGAGAAGTTAGGAACTGGAGAGAAAGAGGAAAACGAAAGCAGAAAAATAAGTGCAGCGATAACCATTCAGAAGGCTTGGAGAAGTTACTTTGCTCACAAGTCCCTTAAGAAAAAGATAAATCGAATTGAGGAACTCTTGGGCATGACAATACCCAATCGGAAACATCACGACGTATTCGATCGAGATGAAGAAAATTTTCAACGAAGACTCGCTTTACAGCCATTGAATGCTGCAAAAATGGAAGAGGCGAAGAACAGCGAGAAGACTAGAGTATGAATTGAAGAATTATACACTGCTGTGCAAAAGTCGCCGGGCACTTGTTTTTAATCATTACAATAAAAGCTTCTAATTTATAAAATACCTAGCAATTAATTTTTTTTCTAGTATCACATGGAAGGTAACAAAATTCTGCATTTAATGACCCCCAAAAAAGTGATTTAGTCAATTATTAACAAAAATATTGCGAAAAAAGTCAAAATTTCAAAGTTTTCTTGAATTTTAAACAACTCTTGAAACAATGAACATTTTTGAACTTTTCTCAGTTTATTATAAAGGTGAATTTACATAAACTATTAGCAACATATCAAAAATATTTTGATAGATTTCTTCTTGATACTATTAATGTTAAAATTTATAAAAACAAAGTTCTGAGAATACAAAGGATTCTCATACTTGAAAAATAGATTTTAAAAATTATAAAAATTGATAATATGAAAAAGATACAAAACATCATTAAAAAATACAATGAAATTATTTTCAAAATTTTTTTCATAAATAATTTCACAAATTTGAAGTTTTACAACTTTTCCGTTCTGAGCCCAGATTTTGGCTGCATTAAAAGAAAATGATTATAATTTAAAATTTATAATTTAAAATTTAAAAAAGCTTTGAATTTTTACTTTTTTGGCAATATCTTCGTTAATAATTGACCAAAAAATTTCGTTTGAGAGTCATTTAATGCAGAATTTTGTTACCTTCCATGTTATTCTAAGGAAACAATTCATTGTTAGGTTAATTAAGATCCTCAGATCCAACTCTATCTTCACCGAGAAAAATATTTGTTTTATTCAAACTAATTCTGTTTGGATTAAACATATTTTATTTTTGTTAGACCTATGGCGTAAATTTAATTTCAGTTGAATAGGAGAGTTCTCGAAAAATGTAATTAACTTTTATCTTTATACAAATTTACGCATGTATATTATTTGTTGGAATCAAATAAATATACTTTTATAAATTCAAGTATATGTCGTTCAGGCAATATGTTAAATTCAAGGAAATTGGTTTTTTCGATGAAATATGTGAATAGTTTTCATATTTTTCCTTCAACAATATTTGTATTCAAATTCAGTTTTCTAGATGTTAAGGGGATCCGCCACCTTTAATATTTTTATTTTCTGGGTATGGTAGACACTCTAGCTAAAAAAATAACTACAAAATTTTGTTTTCATATTTTGGGATATATTTATTTATTTTTAAATTTAATTTTATTTATAGCATTTTCCAGTCATTTTACCTTATTTTTCATACCCAAAAAGTTGCTACACATTGTAAGAAACAAAATAAAAAAAGAACCATGACAATTGGTTAAAAAACAAAAAAGTTATTCAATATCAAAAAATGCCCAAAAAACTCAAAATTTTCAGTTTAAAAATACATAAAAGTGCTGGAATTTTTAAGAACCCCCATAACCTTTCTAAATAAAGGTAATAAACATAACAAAAATTATATAGATGGTCTGAACCCAAAAAATAAAAATATTAAAGGTGGGGGATCCCCTTAAGTTATTTCCCAAAGAGATTTAAATTCATTAATCAGAATTTACTAATTTGATACCATTTTATTTTAAAGCTTTGGAAAATACGAGGTCCAGGATTAATGGAGGACATTACCGATGAAATTCGAGAATGGTTCATTGTCTGGTACAACGAACTCGGATACTTTGATGTGTATCCAGCAGCTGAAGCAGGTGGTTCAATTTTGGTAACAACTGGTCAGACACTCACCCCCGAAGAATACTTGTTAGAAAAAATGGAAAAACAGAAAAAGGCTGCAAAAAGTGACAAAAATAAAGAAAAACAGGACCTGGCTGAGAAGAAAAAAGTCGCTAAAGCTCTGGAAAATGAACTTGCTGCAAAAGAAAAGGAAAAGGGTTGGCGAATGCCGGAATCCCAAACATTGCCTTATTTGCACCGCACTATCGATGACTTTGTCAAAAACTGGAGTCTCCGGGATGAGTCCGGAAATCATCATCAGCGAGAATACATGGATTTGATAACAAACGAATTATGCTATGAATTACAACTAGAAATGCGCAAAATCGTCGACGAGCTCATGAGACTCGAGTTAGCTCAACTAAATCAAGCTTTAAAAAAGGATCATGCTGGAAATAAACAAAAATTAGATATTCCTAAAGCTAAAAAAGGTATACATTTTATTTTATTTGGAACCGAATGCAACATTTTCTTGTAAAATTATATTAGTACATTATTTTTCGCATTAGGAAAAAAAGCAACAAAGAAGAAGAAAGGGAAAAAAGATCCTTTGGCTGATGTCCCTATTGACGATATCTTCAAGGAGCTTGTTTTAGCAAAAATATTGAAAATCAGCCCTGAAGCAAAATTACAAGATTGGATTGGCGATTTATCTTATCAAAATTACGAAGCCCAGCAGGAATTTCGAGAGTACAGTCATCGCCTTGGAGAAATTAAGCAACTCATAATGGAATATTGTATTCTGCCTCTTGGTTCCAAAGAAGCTCATCAAGTATCTCCCCTTGTTAGATCAGTTTGCATCTGTGGGTTACCGAAATATGGAAAATCTTTTTTGGCAGATGCAATTTGCTCTGAAGTAGGAGCTTTAATTTTTGATCTTACTCCTGTTGTTTTGGTCGGTCAATACCTTGGTAAAAAAAATCAACAAAGACTTATGGATATGATAGGAAAAGTTTCTCGAGCATATGCTCCAGCTGTGATTTTTATTGATGGTGGAGAAAAGCCCTGGTGGAAAAAAATTCCTCCTGAGGAGAAATATACAGAGCCAAAAAGATTTGCAAAGCTACTACCCAAATTCGTTAAAGGAATCAAACCTGGTGATCAAGTGAGGATTTTTAAAATAAGCAAAAAATCAAATAAATAAATTGGTAGATGAAAAGTAGAGAGTTGAATGGGATCTTTATTTGCTTTTCAAATTAGTTTCAAGTAAAAAAATAATTTATCTTAACAACGTCATAAAACCAGAACTTCCAGTATAATTATATAAGAGAAGAGAAGCTTAAGTTCATCCCGGATGCCATGTTTCACTTTCCATCTACTGCTTCCTTTAAGTTTCATGTTACATAGACGTGTCTTGTACATTAATATACATTTGCAACCAAAGCACACTAATCCGGTATTTCTTTCCATTTTATTTTTTTCCCTAAATGATTTGGATTAATAAATTACTTTCTTTCATCAAAGGCAATTTCATTTGCTTCAACTCGATACAAATTGAATGATTGAGTTTTAATTAAAATGTCCATTTTAAGTCTATTATTTATAGTAATTGAAGGATATACGATTCACTTAATCATTCTTTGATTCAAATATCAATTAAAAATTATTTGCCAACATTAATTAAATGTCAGAAAATATTTACAAAAAAATCCAAACGGATAAAGTTCAAACTTTTTCAAGGAGAAATAAGATAATTTAATTGAATTAATAAATATTTATTAAGTGGACTCATAATTTCGTAAATCTTTTTTGAACGATAAAATATATCTGATGTTACTAAACGATTAGAGGAAATTAAGCAAGACAGAAACTCGATGTCCATTATTTTTATGGAGAATAGAAGAACGATATTTTCACTCCGAGTACCGTCCCTAGATTCTTAACGCCCACGAATCTGTCCTTGTTACCACTCCAGACATACACGTGTATATCATTAACCGGGATAAAACTTTACAGATACTCTTCCTAACGCTCTCAACTGAACCGTACAATGCAGGAAAGCCTTTCGTCAAAATCCACAACAAGTTCATAATAATCCCATTGACTGATTATAACAGTTTGTTCATGTTTTATAAACAAATTTTGATGAAATATCACCATGTGGACAGAAATCTTGATGTATCCTGCTTAGCGAAAGTATCAGTCGGTCTGCCCCTGGAATTTATTCGACAAGCAGTAGAAAAAGTCTTGCATCTGAGAAGAAGAATTCAACTCAAGTTTAAACCTCTAAATCAGCAAGAGATTATGGAAGAATTAGTAAAGTATAAAGGTCCTGCACCAAAAATTATAGATAAATTCAATAAATTTGAAATGAAAACGCCGATTGGGAGAAAGAAAGCAAAAATGATAATTGCAGAAATAGAAGAACGAAATAAAAATTTTCAGAAGAATAAAACATGAATTTGAAGTATTAATATAAGTTTTAAAGAATTGTTGTGTACCCTGGCAAAAGTTTCAGATTGAAATTCAATCCGAGCAAATTAGAACAATTCTGAGTGATTCTGAAATCTGTTTCCGAATCAATCCGGAAAACCATTCGAATCTCGTTCGATCCAAATCGGTTAAAATCAATCCGACTTGATCCGAATGAATCAGAGGTCGGAATACTTCGCATTGCACCGAAATGAATTGGATTGATTTTGGACCGATTTACATCAAACAAGATTCAGAACTTTTTTGGATTGGTTTCGGAATGATTCGAAAACGGATTTCGGAATCGCTTGAAATAGCTCTGATTAAATTCCTTTCCGAAACTTTCACCAACGTATCAATTGTTGTACAAAGGACTGGAACGAAATAAAAATAGTAGAGACTAATGATTATGAATAATGTCACATAGTTTCCAAAAATAAACAAAACATACGAATATTCCAATATTCAATCAATTTTAAATTTTATTCCAATATTCAACATTCCAATAAAATTAATTAGTTTGAGTTTGAAATTAGACCTGGGCCCTGGGCTCGAATCCCAGCGCAGTCGAAAGCGTCTTTTTTCCACAGAAGGATTTTCAAATTCCAATGAAATTGTTACAGAAAAGATATCATATAATCTATACAGAATTACGAAAGTTATATTCATTTCCAAAATCAAGTCAAACTAATTACATATTGTATAATAAATTCGAGATAATTTCAGAAAATTCAAATAAAATCCAAAAAATATCTCTGTTTAATTTATGAGTAGTAGCGACTGCACAAACTTTCCAAACACTGTGAATAAAATCGAAAAAGTTTCAGATTTACACTGAAATACCATATCTATAAAAAAAGTTAACTATACAATCTGTAACAGTTAGAATTTTTAATAATTCCAAACAGTGACTGACTTCTCTCTTTTTAATCAGTAAAAATTGACTGATTGACAAAATGACTTATTGTAAAATAAGAACTCAGTCACTGATTGGAATTAATAAAAATTCTGATTTAAATTTAGAGAGTACATAAATAATAGCAGCGAATCTAGTAGAATGAAATCTAAAACATTAATTGCGTCTGAAACAAAATAGATATGATAGAAATGAGGTAAATAAACATTATAAATCAGTGTAGACTAATGAATTGAGTTCCTCGTTCTATAGTTAACGTGAGCAATAAACGTGAGCGGGTGGGTCGATCCGTAATCTATTCACTTTCTCACACCGCCATAAATACACACACACAGATGCACACATACCCAATAATCTACAGCCGGTTGGTACCCACCTTATTCCTTGTAAATTCTCCTCTCCACAATAATAATCTGCGTGATGTTTTCTTCTATTCTTCTTGAGATTCACGGGTTTGCACGCGCACGCATTCACACTCGCGCGTGCCCACACACGCGCGCGCGCACCGTTCACTGCACGCCCACTTGCACCGCTCGTTCGCGCGCACGCGCACCAACACGATTCAGCAGAGAATCGCCCGCGCGCAGACGCACCACAAGCGCGGCACCCTTGATTTTCGATTCACACACGAGCGCGGCTCCCACGCTCGATCGCTCGTGCGGGCATCGCGCTCTCCGCGATTTCGCACAACTTCCTCGCCGGTAGTTTCAACAATCCTCACTCCTCGCTTTACACTCGATAAGTCTTTCTTTTTGACCTTTTGCTACTCTTTTTTCTTGCTGATGATCAGTTTGAGGAAATTGATGGATTTTAAAGAGAGGATTGATAAGAGCGGTTGTCGCGCGATCGCTGGGACTAAGAATGGGCGCACCGCAGATCGAGGACCGGCGTTGATCGTTGTGCATGGGTAACTCGTATGGGGACTCGCCTCCGCCAAGTCCACAAGTGGGGACTGTCTCTCTGTCTCTCAGTTTCCACATAGCATAGCCATGTATGGAACACGGGACGACGTTCTCTCCGCGGCCCGTACGCCCACTTGCAGCTTCGAGCAGGTATCGTCGCGTATAACGAGTAAGAAAGTCACTCTTTGGCTCTTTTCACTCCCCCCTAACCCTTCATCTTCCCATAAATGCCCCCCTTGACCACCCCACTCCACCCCATCTAAGGAGCTGCTCCAACCGGATGAGACGTCAAACAGACGCCCGCTTTCCGCTCTTTTCAGAACGTTCAAGCTATATTCTCTCTGGCCAAAATTGGTTGAATTAGTCAATTTCATTAATCAAGAAATTCTTAGGTTCTTTAATGCTTCAAGTCGCAGCAAAAAATAACGAATTAGTACAAATTTAAAAGTTTCGAGCGGAAAACTTATTCGTGAATTGCGATTTGCGACTGATATGAATTGGAGTGTTGACTGACAATTCGTGGCAATCCGACCGAACGAATTGAAAATCCTGATTTCATGGCCGTTTTAATTTGTTTGTATGAATTCATTCGATGGACTTTTATTAAGTTTTAATTTGTAGAAGTTCAAATTTGGATTAGAGCTCTTTTCAATTCGTAACTACGAATTTAATTGAATGACGATTCATTTTTTGAAATTGAGTGTCTGAAGAAGAAATTCATACGAATTGTTTATAAAAGGATTTTTTGATATTCGAAGTCGTTAACAAATACAGACGCAGAACGGAGAATGTAAAGCTTTCTAACGCGTTTTTCTCAAAACCGCATTTTTCAAATTGGTTGCCACGATATTTCAAAAACTACCAAACAGATCAAGCTCAAATTTTCATCGTATATTTAGTATACCTGTAGTTCTAGACCAAACTAGAATTATTGTGAAATCTATCGTAGTTTTTTTTTTAATAAGAGGACCCTCCACCTTTAATATTTTTATTTTTTGAGTTTAGACCTTCTTCATAATTTTTTTTATGTTTAGTACCTTTATTTAGAAAGTTTTTAGGGTTTCCAAAAATTCCAGCACCTTTATGTATTTTTAAACTAATTTTTTTTAGTTTTTTGGGCATTTTTTGACATTTTTTGACTTTGAAAAACTTTTTTGTTTTTTATCCAATTGTCATGATTCCTTTTTTTATTTTGTTCCTTACAATGTGTAGCAACTTTTTGGGTATGGAAAATAAGGTAACATGCCTGAAAAAAAGTTATAAATAAAATAAGTAAATAATAATACCCTAAAATATAAAATAACATTTTTTTGTAGTTATTTTTTTATCTGGAGTGCTTTTCAGGCCCAAAAAGTTTCCACACATTATAAGGAACAAAATAAAAAAAGAATCATGACAATTGGTTAAAAAACAAAAAAGGGTTCAAAGTCAAAAAATGTCAGAGAAATGCCTAAAACACTCAAAATGTTAGTTTATAAATACATAAAGGTGCTGGAATTAAAAAAAAACCCAAAACCTTTCTTAATAAAGGAACTAAACATAAAAAAATGATATAGAAGGTCTAAACTCAAAAAATAAAAATATCAAAGGTGGTGTCTCCCTTAAGCTGAAAATGTCGAAAAAATTACGAAAATCGTAACTTTCTTGTTCAAAATTGTGCTGAAAATATAATTTTTAAAACTTTGACTTAATTCTAGTTCCGGCTAGAGCCACAGGACTACAGATTGATATAGGTTTTCAATTTTTAAATTTTAGATGAGCAGAACAGCCGGAATCATGCAAAATGTCAACAACCTTTTTTTAACATATGTGCCTTACAAAGGCTCAAGAGTCGATTTCACTCCATATTTTGAAATATTTGAAAACCAAGATTGTATATTTTTATGGTTCGTCAACAAAAATTCCCAAAAATGCACAAAAAACACAGCTGACACCAGACGTCCCCCTTAATTAATCGTGAATTTTTTACAATTTTAATTTTTTAAACGAATTTCCACATTTTTTCCAAGCCTGTCTGTCGTTGTCGTCTCTGGACAATAATCAACCTTGTCTGACAAAAATTTCGAAAATTAAAGCAGTTTTAGTATTTTTGAAAGCTAATTTTTGGAAAAATCCTAAACTTTATTACAAATTTCTTCTGATAGTACTCAAAAATATCTAGCGCAAAGCGCAAGTCTCGTGATGAAAATATATTCTACAAATTCAAAGTAACTTTTAGAAAAGTAAATTCACATGAACAATATTTTTAAATTGAGTTGAGTTATAGTAATAAATCATGAATCCTCTGATAAGGTAGATACTAAAAAATGTTTTAGGTTCAAGCACTTAGTCATTTAATTACTCGCATTGTGCAGGAACATAACGGTACTTTCTGTGGAGAGAGGAATGTCGGATATTTGTTTGATTACTTAAGCAAATAATCCATGCTACTGTTTATCTTCTGCTTATTTAAAATTCTTATGTTAATAATTTGTAGATGTACACAAAATGCACTGAGTTAAGACTGTCTGGTCATAAATGTTTATAATTGTAACATTTTGTTTTCAAGAAGTTTTTTTTATAATTATAAAGATTTATGACCAGACAAACCTATATTAATTTATTTTATTCAATTCTACAAATTTTCAGTTACCTATCTTATTTTTTATAGATATGGGGTTACACAAACTGAAATCCGGGTAAAGTATTTGTATTTGTTGTAGCAAAAAACACTATTTTTAAATGAAAAACATATTTATTTCATGAAAGTATTAAGTTTATTTATTTATTTTTTCACGGAACTATAGTATTAAATGGTCAAGAAAAACAAAGGCTTTTCTAAAATAAGATACAAGCATATCATCATTCTTTGGATGTTTATAGAAATATTCTTAATTAAAACATTTTAATTGGAAAATATAATTTTTGTATAAATTAAGTTTCTGTGTCAAATATGTACTGTTATTCTGAAAATTTGTATCCTTATAAAGATCATAACAAATTAATTATCTAACAGAAATTAATAATTTATTTATAAATTGAGAATCACCAAAAACTTGTATTTCTTGTAAGCAAATGAATATTCATTATATTTAGTATGTAATACAATTTTAAAATAAATTAATTATATTGGTAATCAATTTTTTATTAATTTACTGTGCTTATAATCATTTACTTGCATCTTTGCATGAATGTACAGATGGGTTGCCTGTTTTAAGGCGCTATTGAATTACGTTACTATACTGAAAAAAATTGTTTGAAAAAATTAGAAAAGTTTTTTAGAGATAATTTTGAAATTGAAAAATAGAAGTTTATCTTTCTTCATTTACTTAATAAAGAAAATGTCTTGCTCTTACTTTTATTGGAAAAAGCTTCACAACATTTTTAAAGTGGCAGCCCTGATATTTACCGGCTACCTTCCCGCCTGTTTCCGACATTTTCTGTCGCTAACAAATACGTTTACCGTGATACTATGCATTAGCGTTGCACTTGGTTGCATTTATCGTTATTCTTAATTTTCTGTATTTACGACATTGGTGTATTCATAAGGTTAGTATATTAAATTTCTGAAACACTATATTAGTATAAAGATATTGAATTTCTGCTACGGATAAAAATTTGTGATCTAAGAATTCATAAAAAGTTATGCGTCTTTTTTTTGAGGTTATTGTTAGTATGCATTTGGAGTATATAATGTGTATCTGTCTATTACGTTTACCAAATTCTTAATAAAAGTACACAATTATATGTATAATGCAAATATTCATAGAAATTATACAGCATAACTAAAATACCGCAGGATAGAATATACAGATAACCCCCAACGCAATCAAAACAATAGGTATAACCTCGCAAACTTCAGTTACATGCATGTAATATATTTATGTATTAGATTAAATAAGAACTTTTACTATTTCTAAAAAGAATTTGATATCTTTCCCTATAATAATGTTTAAAATCTTATATAAAATTGTTTACTTAGTGACTATTGTCGTATAAATGATGTTGAAAATAATTTCTAAACCGCTATAAAAGACAATGTGCATGTCAATTGTTTTTATAATTTGTAAGCAGGAAAATGATATCGATTGCATATGTCTGTCTGATTTCATAAGGTGAAAAAATTATATAGATCTATAAAAATGAATGATAAATTATAAATATAATTTTTGTTAACGTGGCTTACGAATAGAATTTAAAATGCAGTCAATGGTTCAAAATCATGCATTACTATTGCTTCGACTAAGTGCAGCATTATCTTTACTTACACTAAAATCTTAAATTACAGGGGGAGAAAGATCAGTAAACCGCCATGGCGGAAACACAGAACGCGAAAACAGAAACTTTTGAGAGAGAACACAGTGAAGCGACTGTAAAAAATGGAAATAAGTCAATAGACGATAGTGGAATCGAAATGAGCGTCGAAGGCAAAGGAAAGTTTGAAACAAATCTAGCTTTAGATTGTCCTTGGATACTTGGGCAGCTAGCCTGGGCCCGAGGCAGCAGTTATCCTTTCTGGCCATGTGTTGTGACGCAAGATCCAAAAACTTTGCTGTATTACAAAGTTCAGAGTAAGTATGTGGTCAATTTTTTGAGTTTAATTTTAAATTCTCTGAATCTCAAAACTACATTTAAATTTTTATTTAATTACAATTATTTTATATTATAATTTTGCATTTTTTTATGCGTATTAACTACCAAATTTTATTTTTCAATAGAAAAAGGCAGAGCACAGTTACTGATGGTCCACGTTCAGTACTTCGGTGACGGTGGTCGTCACAATTGGGTTTTATCACATTATATGATCCCATTCTTAGGTCTTGATGACTTTAAAAATCAAGCAAACTCTATATCAGCTGAGAAAAAGAAAAAAGACCCCAAATGTGTTGCTGCATTTAGCCCGAAACTTGGGGTAAAAAAGCAATGGGGAATTGGAGTTATTGAAGCTACAGGCTTAATGCATTTATCAAACGAAGAAAGAGCTTGTATGTTTGAGCCTGTTGGACCACAACCAGTTCAAACAGCTCAACCAACTAATAAATTGAAAAGGAAACTCTCTACGAGGGGAACTAAGAATTCGAGCGAAACTCCGACACCTGGCGTAATTAATTGATCTTACTTTTCTTTTCTTTTATCCCGCGTCTTTATGTTCAAGGAAATAATCGCGTAAATTGTTTTCTGTCGGTTATAACCAAAACACGTTTCATTTCAGCCTAAAAAGTTTAAAAAGATCGAGAGCGAAGATCAAGCGATGAAATCAGTATCAAGATCAGAACCAATCTCGGTTACTGCCTCTAAATCTGAAATAGAATCTGCGTCATCTAAATCAAATTTCATACCAGATGAAGAATTGAATAAAAATATAACGATTTCAACTAGGCGTAAGAGTACTAGAAATAAGAATAAAAATTTAAGCGAAACTGTAGATGTACCTAAGCGTCAAAATATGAGGAGAAAGGTACTCAAGTTATCAGATGAGGAAAGAAAGAGAAGAGATGATATTGATTTTGAAGATTATTATAATTTGAACAAAGATTTTTGGAAAAGCGATCATCCTGAAGCCACTGATGAGGACATTTTTAAACTTTTAAGAGATATTTGGGACGATATGGATGCTGAAGAAAAGAATAATAACTTGAATAGAAACTTTGATGAGTACAGGTACAATTTGATCAAAGATCAGCCAGAAGTTAAACATTTTCAGCAAACAAATTTGAAACAAAAGACGGAAAAATCGAAAAACGCAGAAATGAAGCTACAGAAAATGGAAAGAAATAAGTCTAAATTCAGTGATGAAAACGACAAGGATTCTATGAACAACAGTCCTAAGAATGGAAATTATATTCAAGCATCTAAAACTAACGATAGTCCCAAAAAAGAAAATGATAATGCGATTTTTGAAACTAAGGATAATTTTAAGGCCGAAAAAGGCAACGAAAACTATAAAATTGAAGTTATTTCTAAAAATGAGAAAAATGGCGATTCTAAAGTAAAAGGCAGTTCTCAAGAGAATTTCAAAAAAGAGAATCTAAAGGTTTTTAAAGAAAATTTTCAAAAGAAAAATAGCAATACAATTTCTGAAAGTAAGGATAATTTTAAGGACGAAAAAGGTGAGGAGGAATCCAAGACTGAAGTTATCTCCCAGAATGGGAAAAGTTCGAATTTGGAAATAAAAGGCAATCCTCAGGAGGATCTTGGAAAAAAGAATCTCAAGTGTTTAAAACCTAATCTTCATAGAGAAAACAGCCAAAATATTTCTGAAAGAAAGGACAATCTTAAAGATAAAAAGGGTGATGAAAATTCTAAAACCGAAGTTGTTTCTCAAAATAGAAAAAGTGATGATTCCGAAATTAGAGGAAGTCCTCAAGAGGATCTCGAAAAAGAGAATTTAACGCAAAATGGTTCTTTAGAAACAGACAAAGAAGAAAAAATAGAAAAGGCCACTCTAGAGATCAGCAAAAATACAACAGAAACTAGAGTTAAGGCTATAGAAGGAGACGAAAAAATTGCGAACAACAAAATAGAAGGTGATTTACTACTTAAAAATAATTTAATGATTTTACAAACTCAGTGAACAAATATTTAATTCGTTTTATTTTCAGTTCAAAAAGCTGATCAAACTGATCAGAAAAAATGCACAAATTTTTGAAAAGATGGACTACTCTAATTCACTTTGTAACACAGGTAAGAAAAATAATAATTTTATACAATAAGTACAACATCAACATAAAATTGATAAAATAATTTTTTCAGATTTATCAACAGGTGATTTAGTATATGGTTTTCGTGAAAAGCGGAAGGACATTCCAATAAACATCAGCCGTATAAAAACAAAATAAAACATATTCCGTTCATAGATAATCTTTGCCTGTGACTACTGAGTGACTTACATGTTTTTTTCTTTTTTGTTGAAAAGCAGATTTCTTTTTTATTAAATACTCCTGTAATGTACTTAAATACTTCTTATGCTTGATTAGTGATATTATATGTATCTAACAATGTTAAATTTTTCCCTAAAATTCTTCGAAAAACGAAAGTGTAAATACTAAGTCATTTGTTCATCAACTTCAATTCTTAGCATTATTTGGGTATGAGAGAAATGATGTATCATAATCATTTTACAATTACCATAGTGTAAAAAAGTAATTATTTTTAATCAGAAAAATTCAGTTGATTAAAAATATTTACTTCTTGTAAAAGGATATCTGCTTTCCAAAAACATTTCATTCATTATATTTTTTTACAATATAGATTTTTTCACAATTATCAATATAATGAGAAAAATTGTTGATTAGCATTTTAACTTTATTTTAGCAAGACTTGTACTCTTGAAATAATGCTTTAAATATATTAAAACTGTTAGATCTAGATTCTGATAGTATTTATAACCAATTATCTTTTTCAATTGAATTGAAGATAAGTGAATTCTATTTAAATTATTTATAAATATGATTGAATGTTGCGCGAAAATTTTAATAAAGGTTTGAATCTACAAAAAAATTTTTTAAAAAGTTACGTAATTATAAATATGTATATCTACTATTTTAGGTAACTCAGTATAGCAAACATGTATTTTAAATGAAAATTTAAAGCAATAAATCTGAAATAAATAGAAAAACTGTGTTCTTTTCTTGAATAAGTATTTTTAAGATCTTTCAAATTTGTCAAACTGTACCTAAATTGTTTTATCTTTTAAATTTAGCTTAGATTTCTATTAGGTAGTATTAGCTGGTTTGAATATAATTGCGGATTGCGGGACCACTTGCGCTTTGCGCTGCGTCTTATGCGAATTTCGAAAAATTGAAGATGGCGTGTCCTCATGTGGCATCGATCAAACACGCAAAGATTTAGTTTTCTGAAAGTAATTTTTTCCGTTATTTGAAAGCATTGGTAATCATGCCTAACAAAAGTACAAATTTTAATAAAGTTGGTTAATTGGATCTAATGTAATATCTTAATAGTGTCCGCTTTCCCAATACAATATGAGCAAATTGTGTTTGTTGTACGCGAAGTTATAGGTTATGATCGCACAAACATTTATTTACATTTTAAAAGTGCTTGAATCTTTAAGAACGTGTAAAAAGTATAAAAATTATATATCAAAAAACTCTACAATATTAAAGTGAATACCTGAAGCGTGAATTAAAGTGGAACGAAGATGTTCAAAAACACATTTCAAAGTGGATTCTTATCCATACTTTATAGCATTGGCAGTAAGCCTCTACAAATTTGGGATAAGAAAGTGAGAAATGGACATATTAAGAGAATTACTGACAATGATATTCAGAGTCTGGTCCTGGAGATTCTTGGAAGTAATGTGAGCACAACTTACATTACTTGTCCGGCCGATCCAAGGAAAACGTTAGGTATCAAGTTACCATTTCTTGTGATGATAATAAAAAATTTGAAAAAATATTTTACTTTTGAAGTTCAGGTAAGTTTATTTACTTTTTGTCTGATTTAGTAAAAATTTAAATCAAATTAATTTGCTAAAAGGCTACTTATATATATATATATATTCTTTCAGGTGATAGATGACAAAAACGTTCGTCGAAGATTTCGTGCCAGTAACTATCAATCAACGACGAGGGTAAAACCATTTATTTGCACAATGCCGATGAGACTAGATGATGGTTGGAATCAAATTCAATTTAATCTCGCAGACTTCACACGTCGCGCATACGGTACAAATTATGTGGAGACATTGAGGGTTCAAATTCACGCAAATTGCAGGATACGTAGAGTTTACTTCTCTGACAGACTATATTCGGAAGATGAGTTGCCAGCTGAGTTCAAGTTATTTTTACCAATTCAAAATAAAGCAAAGTGTTAATGTTTAGCTTCATTAATCTACAGTTTTCATCGTTGTACAAAAAACTTTTTCTCGTGATCGCAATTTTTACATTGATCAAGCATTGCAATACTTAATGCAAGTACAAGTGTCCTTCGTAAGACTCTTTAAAATAAATTTACTGCATATTAAAGTTATCATCAACCATTTTTTACATAGATTTTTATCAGCGTATTATTTATTTTAAAAAGTGAGAATAAGACATACAAAAAATTCATTTTTATAGTTTATATTTACTAGTATAAATGTAAATTGTTACCCGTTTAATAAGAATTGATGCTACTTTAAATTCATGGTAATAATTTGTAGTTTGGTACGAATGAAACAGTATTTTATTTTCTTTCAAATTACATTGGCTTACATATTTTGAAGACAGATAAAATATTATCGCTTCGTGCTATTATTTGATTATTCTTAATACATGATATTGAATACTATATTTTTAGAACCTTCTGATTGCTATTAGATTTTCCTGGACCTTTAACAACGTTATTATTTTCTTCTGTTTTATTCCACAAATAATTAACACTTGCGCTGTGTATTTTTGATACATTCTTTCTTTTTTGATAATTTTTATTTCCGGTAATAGATTCTTGAACATTAAATAACTGAATACTCGAAGCTTTCTCGGTTGAATCTGGATGTGGAGATAAAATTACATCTAATTCGTTTTCTTGGCTAGCTTTTGCATAATTCAGTTTTTCTTTCTTAAAAGAATTATCGATTTCTTTAGTTATTCCAAAATCTGTAGCTTTATCCGCAGATCTTTTACAACTTTCAACTATTTTTCCTTGTCCATAGCAGTTCCTTCGGTTTTTTGAATTGTATATCGATAATTCTACTTCTGTCATTGTCAATCCTTTCTTTTTTAATCTCTCAAACATCGTTTTATTCGCAATAAATCGCGATTTTAAAAAATCGCTCACGATTTCATCTGACGTTAAAAGCTTACTTTTAGATTTTCTTTCTGAGGGTTTTGCTTCTAATTCGACAAAATCTGGAATTTTCGTCTCACTAGGGTTTCCAAATTTTACTGCTGATTGAAAATTATAATTTTTATTATTAAGTTGTTCTCTTACTCTCTGAACTTCGCTTATAATATTCTTTATTGTATTCACGTTGTGATCTTGAAAACCATTATCCTTCACCTTCAAAATTGATTTTTCTATAGGATAAGTCAGGATATTGCCTGTTTCATTTATTGTAGGAACGTTTTTAATTTCTCTATTCAGTTCTTCGTATTTATAAGGCCATTTTGCAAAAATACTTCCTTCCTTATCAATATTCTTACGAAAATGATATCCAAGCATTTGCAGATATTTACTTTTTTTAAGATGAGGAAAAGTCATCAATGCTTTCTGAGATTGCACATTTGATTCATTCAAATATATTGAGGGAGATTCAGTTACGTTAGTGTCTTTCTCAGATTCCTTTGTTAGGCGTTTTTCCGATGCATTTTTCAATTTGTTTTTAAATCCATTTTCATCAGCATTAGTATTCTTACCTTTATTAATTTTTATTTTCGAGTCTAATTGATTCACAGACTTGGAGTTAAACTTCACAACTATTTTATCCCTTTCAAGCATGTGAGTGCAGCTGACAAATTTATTTCCTGTTTGTTTAGATATATTGTATAAAGCAATGGATGGTTTTGATATTATAGGAATTGAAACGTTACTCTCATTTGATATGCATTTTACGTCAGATGGTTGCAAAGGCCCTGAAAAATGTATTAAATGAAATTTAAAAAGTTTTTGCAAAGTATAAAAATTAGGGTTTATATTACCTGTGTAAGTTTCTTCTGTTTGAGAACTTTTATCAACTAAATGTATTCCCCATTTTAACATGTACATGTCGAAAAATGCTTGACATAACTCTACTGGAGTTTCATCATGTTCATAGTGACGATCTTGAAGATACACTCGTCTAAGGCGACAATTGGGATATATAATAATTCGCTGCAAGACTTCGTAGTCAGTTCCGAAAATATCTTGACAAAGTGTTTGGAAATTGATTTCCAAGTTATTCCAATCTTCTTCCAATTTCAGTGGTAATTGAACTGCAGTCACCTTAACTATTGGAACACTTTCGTAGTTTGTAAAAGTGAATTTCCTTCGATACTTTTTCTTGTCCAGTATCTAAATCAAAATTTTTATTTCTTTTTCAGATACTTTTACAAGTTTTGGTTATATTTAGCAAACATCCATTAATTGCATAAAAATACCTGAAATTCCAATTTGAAATTTAGCTCTAAGTTTTTGACTATTAAAACCAGGATAGGTAATTTTATATTTAAAACTTCTATAGAATCTGAAGGGCAAGAAATATTTGTACAAACAGGAACATCGTGAGGACCAATTATTTCGATAACTTTGTCTCCATTTAAAGTCTCATCAGTTATTCGACGAATTTTTCCATCAGATGAAATATATTTTGACCACAGGTATAGTGGTTTATCTCCAATACTATATAAAAGGGATATAAAACCGCAATTCTGCATTTGCGACATTTTTTCAATACTCGTCGATTTTTATTCTTGTTTGTTTCTATCATTTCTATTCATGGAAAAGTTATGATATTTTCTTTAATATGAAAAAAATTTTGAATAGTTACATTATTATTTGAAAAATGAAATTAATAGCTGTTAATCCAAAAAGGTTATTTATGCTGATTTTTTAAAAGAAATTTGGCATAGAGAAAAACAGTTGATTACTATTAATTTGACAAAAATTTCAAACTCAACTAATTAATTAAATATATACTATACATTTTTTTTAGAATAAATTTATGAATATTAAAGAAGATGCTGAAGTTTGCTAATAATAAACATTTATTTGTATTCTAATCTTTCAAACAAAATCAATAGAAGAGTTGGTCTAATAGGTAAGAAAAAATTCTTGTAAACACATTTTTGTCAAAGAAACATAATATATTACCAGTTTAAACTTAACCTCTACTTTGTAAAAAATGTGATGCCGTAGATAATACATTTTTAGGAATTACCATAATGAATATTCTTTGTAAAAATATCAATTCTCATATATTTGAAATCATGATTTCGTTATTTCAGAAACTTTTGAAACAAATATTCATAAATGCAATACTAAATTGAATCTCCGGTGACAAAAAGGAGATACGTACGGATACGTACCATTTATAGTGAATTGCGAGTAGATTCTTTTGATCGACGGAGGCTCAATTGTATATTAATTAATTTGTTTAAGACGATATACTCGAAAAAAATCTACCAATAGAACAAATATTTATTTCTACTTTCAAAAATAGCAATACTTTTTTTGGGAATGTACATTTTAGGAAACTAGAAATTTTTTTCATTTAATTATGATATTTACATATTGTAAAAATCTATAAATTTACTAGCGAGGTTGTTTGAAGCGCTCAAATCACCCAGAAAACAATTTCTTTGAATCAAAGAAACATTTCTTTCATATACGGTCAAAGAAAAAATTTCTTTAAATTGAAGAAAGTTTTGTTGATTCAAAAAACTTTTCTTTAATGTAAACAAATCTATTTCTTTGGATTAAAGAAATTTTTTTTGAATTAACAAAACTTTCTTTAATTTAAAGAAATTTTTTCTTTGACCGTATATCAAAGAAATGTTCTTTGATTCGAAGAAACTGTTTTCTCAGTGAAGATATATATGATGGATTCCACCCTTTTAATATATTATTTATACATCAACAATTAAAATTTTGTTTATTAAAACTAAATATTTAAAACAGAAACAAAAATCTTTAAGATACTCGATTTTACTAATTTTTTATTTCATCAAATTAATATTAATGATAATCGAGCGTAAATACTGCAATTGTAAAAAACATGGCGCTTTCGTTCCAATTCTCATTTTTCCGTCAGTGCTTCGTCAACCCTCGAGGCAGTAAAATTACCTCCTTGCTTAAATTCCGCGATTCCCGCGCATGAAATAACCCTTTACCCGTCGAATGAAACATGCCCCAGAAATTGTTAAAAATCAGGAGTGCAGTTAACGCTTACAAACCAGATACGAAGCAATTACGCCTATATTCGTCGATTTGTGTATTAATTGCTAATTATTAGGTATTGATTTTTTTAAATGAGGCCGTAGCATTGTGGAGGAACGTGGGGAGGCTGTTCAGCGGGTCGTAAGTATCCGGAACTACTTTTTACCTCGTTTATAAAACTCAGATAAAATATAGGAACCCATAAGAACCGCGCTTTAATATCATCCACGCGGAAGCGCGCCAGTCCTTTAAAATTGAGATTCAAATTTCGAAAACTTGCGAACTAACCGCTTTTCGCAGGGCGGGAAAATCAGCTCGAATCATCTAAACTATCAATTTGTCTTTTCTAACTGACAAACTGATTTCTGAATCATTTATTTTCCCTCAAAAAGGAAATAAAATTCGCGACAGTAGCGTCAGGAATAGAAAATGGCCGACCAATTAAAGAGTGGCACGTGAATGAGAGTCGATACATTTTATTCTTTGCTTCCAGGGACGAATGTCGCCCTTATTCCCAAAAATGAGAAAATCTTACCCCAGACTCAAAAATCTATGTCGGCAATGGAACATCTTTACTTGTTGATTGATAATAAATGATTGGGTGAGTTGCTGGCGCGCTTATAATGAGGAAAAAATAATGCGCGAAAGGAGAACCGAGAACCGTAAATAAAACAATTGGTTATGTGCACATTTATATATATATATATTTATATATATATACATATACATATGTTTTTCAAATCGACGAATGCTATTATATATTTTGTATTGAGCACTCATTTCGGGAGAGACGCCGACGCCCGGCGCCGACGTCGTTTTTAAAGCATCGACGGTGTCAGTAGTAATCTCAGCAATCCTAGAGGTCATAAGTAAAAAAGATCGTTAGAATTATCAACCCTCCGCTTATAGATGTACAAATATTCGAAAGATAAAGACGCATTGCTGAAAGCAAGAGGGTAACGAGGGAAAGTAATGCTTTGAAAAAATGACATAACGTGAGCTCTGGTGAGGTGGCGCGGGGAGTTTTCTTTTAAGACTGGAAAAGGGTGAGATTAGGGTTTGAAATGGGGACGGCGGGACGCGATTTCGAGGAACGGGATCGTCGAGAGGAAGATCAGCAGTGCAGAATTTGTGCCAATGATGTAACCAGGAAAGACGGAGTGCATATTTTTGCAGAGGAGGGCAAGAGACACTACCTTCAGACTAACATACGTAAATATTTGTACATTTTGGTAAGTTCAAAATACACACGTTGCATGTACATCACACTGGACTGACCGCGAAGATTTTTTCAAAACCGGTCGCGGTTGCAGTTATGAGCGCGTCCTCTTCTGTCGAAAATCGTGTATCATGTTAGGAAGCAATCGATCCGGGATCTAAATTATTTAAATTATTGAAAATTAAACCGATTTTTATTTATATTTCATCAATAAAAAACAAAATTGTCAATTTTTTTCATTCATTATTACTGAAAAATAGGTTATTTTTTCTAATTGAATCAAAAGTTTAGCTATTAAATTTAGTGATTTTCAGTTCAATTGGACTATTTTAATACGATTTCGCCTTTTTAATCATCCAAGTAATATTTGTTACTATGGAAATAAAATGTTAACAAATTTTTAACATTGTAAAGTAAAACTTGTTAAATCTCTACTTTTACTTATAAAATTATAAGCTAGATTAGAATCTTAGAAATGATAAATATTTATATTATTTACATACTTGATACTCTGTAAATAGAAATTTTTTTAAATTTTTAGATGTGCATTATTCAGTTAGTCAATACATAAATAATTATTAATTTATTACATTGGATAGATTTTACTTTTAAATGTAATAAAATGAAATACCAGTCAATTCGTAATTATTTGGTAATTTTTTTTTTTCTTAATATTTTTTCTCATCTAAGATCTTTTGGCAGCAACAAAAAAATTAATTAAACTTGTCACAGGAAAAACGTGTCATACTTGTGATAAATAACTGAAAAAATCTCTTATTTTGTTATGAAATCTACCGTAATTATAATATTTTTTTTATAATTATATCTATCTAAAGGTATATAACAATAATTGTTAAACAAATTTTCAATACGTTATATAAAATAATATTAATATAATGCAAATAAAAAAATAATAACTTATCTTGAAAAAATGTTTCTCGAAAATCGGAAATTTGGTATTCAAAACAAATTTTCAGTTCCCCTGTCGGAAGCGTAAAACCACAACCATTTTATCAGTGTAAAAAAGGACTAAAATTAGATTATTTGTTTTCCTTATTAATGGATTAATGAATCCCCTTTCATAATATAAGATCTGAGATTCTAAAAGAGATAAATAACAATTATTGTTTGTAAAAAAAAATTTGAATGCTAATTCAAGTTTTGATGAATAAACGCAATTGCGACCTGTGTATTCCTAGGTGATGTAAAAGTGTTAAAAATTAGCATTTTATTGATTACCTCGAATACTGTACTGAATGCGCGCTATACACTAGTGCGCCTATAAATATAATTGGGATAAAACGTCAGAGACGCTCCAGGACCTGACGTCTGATACAAAATAAATTATTCAAACAGGCAAATAATGCAGTTGACTAATGATTACTTGAACAAGTATTATTTTTCACTTTGATAAATAAATATTTTCCAGTCTATGAGAATCAAATTATGAAGTTTGAAAAGAATTTCAAAATACGATATTAATCTCATTTTTTTTCCCAATAGCAAAGGATATTTTGGGAGATTCGATTTATGTCTGAAGATATTCTAGAGTTAACTATAAAAGTTTGAAGAATCTGATATTAACCGAAGGACATATAAATATTCCAAAAATATTCCTAAAACATGCCAGGGATATAAATGATAAGATATCCCATAATATCTTTTTGATTTGAGGCTTAATTATATAATTATTTTTTGCAACATTAATAACTTTTTTAATAAATTGTTTACTGAAAAAAAAAATTCAAGATCGTAAACGTTAATATTTGATCATTTTGAACTTAATATCATTTTTTTCAGGTATCTTCTGAAGATAAATTACCGAAGATGGTTTGCATTACGTGCATCAAAAGGATAGAAGGTATACATCGTTTTGCAATGATGGCCTGTCGAACGCAAGAAATTCTAAGATTAAAATTGTATGGAGCTTTTGATAATGTTGATTCCACTCAAGATATGGACGTTGCAGAAATCAAAGATATTCAAAATTCAGGAAAGAAGCTAGAAGATCGAGGTCTCTTGCATTCAATATTGACTAAAGTAATTATTTCCTATATTTAAATGAAAACTACTGTAACTATTTCAGTTTATTATATAAGTTCGAAGAATTCGTATTTTATTAATTAATTTCGAATTTTTTATAGGGTGCTATCGAATTCATGGGGGAAGGTGATTCTATGGGACCACCATCAGAAACACCATCACAGGAAGAAAGGCAACACACGCCCAGTATGGAAGAAATGGAAGTCAAAGTTGATCCTATGTTATTTTTGCAATGTGGCTTGGAAGAACCTTCCTCTGAAATATCAGATATGTCTGACAACGAATATGAAGAGAAAGTAAAAAGAATGACGCCCACAGAACCACTACCTCTTATAAACAAGTCAGTATAATTGATTCCAAACCATTCTGAACTCAGTAGATTTTATTTTATTTCTGACTGGCATTTGATATGTGTACATTAATGTTTATTTTAGACTGTAAATTATAAAATCCACTAATTTCTAACTCGAAAGCTGGATACAAGAATGTATTACAGAAAAAATTTTTGTTTTTTCGTTAAAAATGAATATTGAGATTTTTCAAACTTTATAAAAATCTTTCAAAAAACAATTTTGTGAATATTAACATTTTTGTCAAAAGTTTTTTTTACAATCCTATTTCATTTATTTATCATTATTAAGTTTTAGTTCAGCTTGATACTCATAATCATGAACAATAATAAATATTTATTTGCATACGTTCATAGTGAATAATTTATAATTTGTTTCTTAGACTTCATGAAGTAAAGGACGAGGATTCGAAAGATTTCAATGAAAAAAAGCCGTCCGAAGATAGTGATGAGGACATTTTGAATACAAGTGCCAAATCCCATAAGTGTTCTATTTGCACCAGGTCTTTTATGTCCCAAATCAGTTTACAAGAACATCTCTGGTCTCACATTCCCAAAGAAAGAAGATTGGAACGAAGGTCGATGTTAAAACCTCATCTTTATTCAACTAATGGTGTTCTTCAAGTAAATGGCGACAGTAATGCCAGCGGAAATTTCATTTGTCCCATTTGCAGTAAAAGGATCTCTACAAAGGGCAACCTTAAGGTGCATCTGGAGACACACAGGCCTAAAGGGAAATACGGCTGTGATATTTGCGGTAGAATGTAAGACTTTTTCTTGCAAATTACATTTAAAATTTTTACAAATATTAAATATGTTATACTGTATTTTATATTAAGCTTTTATTTTTCAGTTTGAGACAAATAATTTAAAATCAATTTTTCTTAATAATATACTTAGTTTCAATTTTCTAGAAATTTTATAAATTCTATCCATCCTGTCCCTTTCCAATTCGACATTTGTTCTATCCGGGATACGAAAGAAAATTTCAAACCACCTTAATCTATGCGTTGATCTGAAAGTCAATTTAAAGCAATCCGAGGCCTTTGGCTAGAGATTAAATTCGAAAATAAATTGAAATGAAAACAGATTTAAGAATAAGACATAATAAAACGGATACAATTTTTTCAACCCTAAATTCGCATTAGATTCTGTAAAAAATATTTGGAATAATTGAAATATTGGATATGTGAAGAGATGATTTTTATTTCAATTTTCAGATTCAAAACGCAGTCCAATCTTTTCAGACATAAAGAGTACCATGGTGGTATTCAATTTCCATGTAACGTTTGTGGGAGAGTTTATCCAACAAATTCTACTTTACGAGCGCACAGTATAACGCATTCGGATTTAAGACCACACGCCTGTCCTCTTTGCGATAAGACTTTTAAACGCAACCAGGACCTAAAGTTTCACATAAATCAACACACAGGTGCCAGACCCTATCAGTGTCCCTATTGTCCCAAAGCATTCGCTAGTTCGGGAAACTGTTTCTCACATAGAAAAAGAATGCATCCTCGAGAGGTGCATCGGGACAGACAAAGAGCTGCGGATTTGATGAGATGAACCACGGAAAGCCGATTTGAAGAGTGGTTCTAGAATTAGGAAAACAAATATAGAACTTGAACAATTTAGAGTTATGAATTTGATAAATTATTCATTTTTATTACTTTGTATTGTATTATTTATTTTACTGGGATTTTTAAAATTTAGGTAAGTAAGAAATAGAGTTTTTCGAAAGGACAAAATAATTGAATAAATTCATCAGTTATCCGTCGAATTATGTCAACGAAGTATCAAGGATAAAACTACCTTAACATAGTAAATTACATTAAAAGAATTAATTTGATGTCAAAACTCTGATATTTATAACAATTTTAAACTAAATTAAGTTTTATATATTATTAGTCAATACAAATATATCAGGGTTTAAATATAATTAAATAGATTAGCAAGTATTCAACTTTCACTCTTTTATAATTGCTATTTCGTAGGGACGCAATGTCAATGAATTACAAATTAAGATCCTATCGTTATGGATGTAAAAAATATCGAACAAAAAGTTACCTTTGAAAATGTGTTGGTTAAGAGAGTGAGAGAGGATGCGCAACTCAGTGGGTTCGAAATTTCATAGCCAGAACCTTTAACAGATTTACCTATTTATCATAAGTATTGTTTCTAAAATTTCATATCGTATTTGCCGAATAAAGTTTCTATTATTGTTGAAGCCTCATAAAATACCTTATTATTTATGTATAAATTTTTCTTGGCTATTTTAAAAGCAAATAGAAATTTCATTCACTAAAATTAAAAAGAAGTAGAAATAAACATTTTTTCATGATACATATATTATAAAAAAACTGAAATCGATTTTAAGAAGTTTTTAAAACTAACTGCCTCTCCATTTCTGTGATACTTTATTATTCTTTAATTATAATTACCGTTAGTATTTCACAGATAGATACTGGTTATGAAATTTACAGCTGAAAGAAGCGATAAGATTATTTTAATAAAACTGGAAAGTTGTGTCAAACTCTGAGACGTGCTTCGAACCCCAATGGGATATAGTAACAGAAATCACGATATTTTGTCTATATCAAATGAATGATTCTACAAAGTGTGTAAAAATCGAATTTATATAAAAAGAAACTGTAACTACGTAATTTCTAGAACAAAGCGATTTTTTAGTCCATCACAAATAATGCAGCACAATGTGGGAATCCATTATAAGCATCTTAAGACTGTTTACGAAATTATGTGTCAAATTAGAGTATTAAAGTAATTTAGAGCCTTAGTGTCTCAAATTATGTGTTGTATTTCGAAATCTCGAAAAAAAAAGGAATGAAAATTAATTTTCAGATATGAACGTTTCTTTTAAAAATTCATTTTTTTCATTATTATATTTAAAAGATTTTAAGAATTTTTAAGAATATACGAAACTGGAAATTCACTATTTTTAATTAATTTTGTAAAGCTAAAAATTTGTCTACATTTTTTTCTCTTCCAGATTTCCATTTACAAGTAGTCCATCTGTAAAGGAATTTATACAACATACATGTAATTATAGGGATGAAAATAAGCAAAAGATGTAGAATCAGTAGTTGAAATTCTACACAACCGTATTGATATTCTTGTAAACAAACTCATTTGAAATATGGAGTAAAAATGTTGCATATAAATCCTAAAGTCTGAATAGTGTTAGGGCACTAGATTAGAAAAAAGGTCTCATAGAGTGTAGTTTGTGCTTCCGTTTAATATAAATAATAAACACATGTATGCCAATGTCATCTAGAAGAGAGTAAAGAATGATTTACAATGCTGAGCGCGATTCTACGAGCACAAAATAATAAAAATAAGCAATTGCATCAAGTTTCATGACCTGAGAGAATAATATTATTACAAAAAAGAAACAATAATGTAATAATAAACAAACGAATACCACAGCTTTTCTGCATTAGTGATACACATATTAGCTGAATATGTATTTTGTGATTGCGTTTTTTAAAAAAGTAGTCAAATAGTATAATTAATAAGTGTCCTAGATGAAAATATTATACTTTTAGAAGAGTGAATTTAATCAGTTTATGATGTTGAGCTTAGATACCTCGATTATGTGCGAATTTAATCGAATTATGTAAAAGTTTTAGATTTATTTGCCTAAAGGAACAAAATTATTTCATGTTATAAATATGCCAAAGTGTGAAAGAATCTAGTGCCAAAAACAAGCATGTGCAATAAATTACATTTGATAAATTAAAAAGTGGATATTTGAAACGATTATTGTTTGTTCAAGCAGGAACTGCGAAGTTTAGAATAAATAAATTAATTGATTTGAAAGTCAAGGAAACGCGACATGTATGTTTGACATGTATTTAGTATCGGGTAGGATTTGCAATAAATCCCTTGTATAAAATACAAATTTTCTAGCCTTTTATTGATTATTACTCAGCAGCATTTTTTATTTGTAGAATATTGAACTTTTTTACATCTGACTATTTTTATTACAGCCTTTAATTTAACTATATATATTTTCTCAAGGCCGATTTTCGATGCCCTTGTCCATCACTAGTGAAGGGAATATCGACCCAACATATAGAAATATATAATACTATCACGCAATCGATGTTGAAAATAAACTGATTCAGAAACTTTCCGCACTATAAACTATCATTTTTTCTCGTTTGAATTTAGAAACATTTGTTTATGTGTGATTCAATAATTTAACTAGACTCAGAAAAAAGATTTGATTGAATCAAAGAATATTATTTGTTTGAATGACTATTTGATTTTAAAAAATGACTTATTTGGATTAAATAAAATTTGTTTGATTCAAACAAAGTATCTTTGAACCAAATAAAAATTTGTTCAAATCAAATAATTTTTAGTTATCGAATTGAATTGAGAATATGTCAAAGATTTTAGAAAAAATATATATTTTTGATCGCATACCTTTAAGCAATTTTTCAATTTGAGATAAATTTTTCCCCTTTGAAGAAAAACTTATATACTAAGAGTTTTCTATAATGATTTTTACTTTCTGTATCCATTAATAAAAGCTAACTAGAAAAGTTTAGATTTAATTGGGTTAATAGCAGTGCGATTATCTGGAAATTTTGCTACTTATTAGATATTTGTAGTAAGAATGTTTTCAAATGAAGGCTATTTAAATTTAAACTAAGAATATGAGAATGAAGCTCATCGATTAAACTTCTTCGACACTTTCAATAACGTTTAAGTAAGTCAGAACATTTTTGCGCATTAGATTTTACTGCAGCACAATATGTATATTTTTCAGATCTTTCAATGGATCTCATTTATTAACTTAATTTATAGAAAACAATTAGCTTTAACTGATTATAACTAAAGTTATATAAAATATAGTTATTGCATTTTTTATCCAACATAAATTTAATTTAATTTTTATTATTTATTTAAATAATTCCATATGACCAATGAATTGAAGATTAAAGTGAATATACATTTTAAATTCATTATCAAACGGACATAGAAATTTGAAGTAGAAAAAAACCAGAATAGTAAATTCTTTCATGTCTTATGGTATATGTATATGAAGTTCTTTCAATCCAAAAAAAATGATAATTATGATATAATTATAAGATACATTCTCAGAAAATTTAATCTGAATTTCATTTATACAAATAATATTATGTTATCTCAAAATGAATTCGGATTGAAAACAAAGTCATTGTTTTATATTTTCCGAATTCAAAAAGCTGCGCACGCAACGTGCAATTTAAATGTTGGCGGTATTTAAAAATGAGTGTTTTATAGTTTTGGCAAGCTTGTTTCTCTATTTCCCCCTAATCCCTCATAAATTGTCAGGAAATAAAAAACATCACATCACTAGAATCATATGATGTCCTTCACCTCCTTCACAAACCCTTTTACCCTTCAAAACCCTTCGACGTCCCGAAACATCAGAAACGTCCTGTTATCGATTATCAGTGCGCGAGTGCCCACATAATTATGTACGTATACATATGCGAACATTGTGATCGTAAATAACGGAGTAACGCGGATATAAACGCGTTCAAATACATTAGGCACGTTAGTTGCTTTCCAACCGAGTGGGTAAACGGTTAGCTGAAAAGAATTGAGTACGAGAGGTTATTGCGGCAAAGAACCAAAACAAAAGGGAATACCGTGATGTCGAATGACAAAGATAAATCATGGTGCCGATCACGGCAAAACGGAGTCGTGCAACCACTCCTCACAGGTATCTTTAGCTCTCTTTTACTTACATTTTTCATTTCACAGACCAACAAAAAATTATAAATTAATCCTAACCTCTCAATAAGCTTTTCTTAAAATTTTAGCTTTTGTTTCATTGTCACTAGCAAAGAATTTGTCAATGGTGATTAATTAATTAATTGAGTCATGATTATTTACGAAATTAAAGCACTTGCATATTTAATTCCTACATGAATATTTCCGATGGATTTTGATTTTTTCTTTTGCTGGATTATAATCAGCACTTCAATACAGATCGAGTTCAATTGCTAGCAGTAATTTGAAAGATACAACTGTGTTCTGTGTTGCGTCACTTTTAAACACGTGAATGGAGTTGAGCATAATGTTGATTGTTAATTATGTTACTTTTTAATTGCATGAGAGTTTCTTCCATGAAACACATCTTGTGTGACACGTTTATGACATTCTTCTACTTCAAAACAAAATATTTGTTCATTTCCTGTTTTCTTTTTTAAATACAGACTATACAGAGGCATAATTTCGAAGTAGAATTGGTATATATACTTGCCCTAAATTTAAACAATAGAAAGATTAACATTACGTAGCATCCATGTTCTTACCACAAAACAATATATATTTCATTTTTTACAAGCCTCTTGCGTTTTTATAAATTAAACATGTTTTACCTCATCTTTATAATGCATGAAAATAACTTGTATAATTACAATTAAGTTCATTACTTTCATATAAAGTGTACATATAAGAAAGTTGAATTGTAAAAAAAAGTTGCTTCAACAAGTCGATTAGAATTCTGGAGAGATAAATGTTGATATAAGTGTCGATCACTGCTTTACTCATTCTTTTTTTCACAGATAATACATATCACTCTATTACACATATTGAATAAATACGTGACAGAAGATAATACGTTAGTTCATTTATTACTTGAAAGCTTTTTTATGAATTCCACCTGATAAAAGGAGTCATTGATTAAAAATCTATCTCTATTAAATTTTCAGATCTTTATCAAATCACAATGGCTTATGCTTATTGGAAAAGTGGGAAAATGCTAGATCATACAGTCTTTGATTTATTTTTTCGAAAGAATCCTTTCCAAGGAGAATTCACTATTTTTGCTGGCTTGGACGAATGTCTCCAATTCCTCGCCAGGTTCCATTATTCAGACAGCGGTATGTTTTAGTAAAAATAGTATATTGTCTTAGGAATATCTAATTCAGGTGAAAGGAGAAACTAATCATAGCTTTTTAAACCAAACAGACATTGAGTATTTGAAATCGACAATGCCAGACTGTGTCGAGCCGAATTTCTTTGAATTTTTGCAAAATCTCACTACCAATGATGTCACTTTGTATGCAATTGAAGAAGGTTCCGTCGTTTTTCCTAGGTAAGATTTAATTTTGTACCCCCTATTAGTACAATTACTAAATTTATTGCATTTTATTTTGTTAATTTAAAAGTTTCCAACTGTCTTCCTTGGATAAGTTCTGAATCAGTTTCTAATTTTAACTACACCCCTTCAATCTGTAAACTTAATTAGTGATTTTATTTATTCCTGCATTATGTTATTACAGTTGAATACTATTATTACTCGAAATATTAAACATAGGGTGCCACTTCTGAGGGTAGAAGGTCCGCTGATAATTGTTCAGCTATTGGAAACTACTCTATTAACTTTGGTTAACTATGCAAGTTTAGTGGCTACGAATGCAGCCAGATATAGAATGGTGGCTGGAAAAAACGTTTCTTTATTAGAATTCGGTCTCAGAAGGGCGCAAGGACCTGATGGTGGACTCAGTGCGTCTAAGTACAGTTATATTGGTGAGTTCAAACTTTCTTCTGAAAATATTAATGCTCCACCATAAAAGTTTTTTTCGCGGTCTGATAACTTTCATAGAAAAAGTGCAATTGTTTTCTTAATAATTAAATGATCAGCTAAATTATTTAGATCCCTTATCAAATAAGAATCAACAGTATTTCCATCGATGGTGAATAGTTTATTCATCAGGTTTACTGTTATCATTAGATTCTAATATGTTTTAAAATAAATGAAACTTACAAAACCTTGACTATAGGAGAATTCACGCTGTGACTAACAACCTTACAATGAAAGAAAGTAAAATCAATATCCTGTACTATTCTGTGCCAGAAGGTATCATCTAAGTGATGTGAAAGAACTTTCAGGGTTGAGTCAAATATATGAATATTCTGCATATATCTTGTTTGAAACAAGTTGCATCATATTGAGTATTACATACATTTAAGTTAAAGTCGACATCATAATTGTTTTTCCAAATAAGTTTCCAATCTTGAATTATTATTTCCTTCTTCATTCTTACCTTGTCAATCCTTAGAAAAAGTGACAAAAGCAATATTTAGTAAAATTCTGACAGACAAAATGTGTTCATTATTATTTAACCAAACAGTCGTAATCTTTAAAAGGTGATCATTTGGCTAATAAGAGATTTTATATTTTCTTCTAACGACGAAAATATGTGAAAAAATTGTTTTTCTCGTTTTAAATATTTGTTTTTATCTAATTGACTGTTTCAACAAACTTCATGAATAACAAAGCATATGCTTCTTTATTCGGAATGATAAGTAGAATGTTAATTCAAGTCTCGAGACTACTATAAATTTAAATAAGGCATCATTTCCTTGTACGAGTTTTTTACAATATCAACTTACTTCGATAACAGGAATGATAAATTACTACTAAACTAACTGAATCGTACATCTGCAAGCTTTATAAATTTACAGATTCTATTATTATTTATTGTCTTTATGTTGCTTTATTATTCTTTGTTATTATATTCTTTATTATTGTCTTTTATATGGAAAGAATAATCATATGACAAACATGTGTAAGTGTTCAGCTCATTATTGATTTAATTCTAGGTGGTTTTGACGGCACCAGTAACGTATTGGCGGGAAAGTTATTTGGGATTCCTGTAAATGGAACACATGCTCACGCATACATAACATCCTTTACTGGGATTGACGATTTGCGAAATAGAGTAAGCAATTTTTTAATGTTTCAAATAAATTAGCCTAATATTTATAAATTACAAGAAAATTTTTTTGATTATTTTCAGACATTAGCTCACAAGGAAACACGTCAAGTTCGCGATTTGTTGGTCCTCTCATGCAAATATCGTGAAAACATAGCGTCAGATTTAGGAGCATTAGTGTTAGAAGCTTCAGATGGAGAACTAGCGGCTCTTGTTAGTTATGCAATTGCATTTCCGGATGGATTTATGGCTCTGGTTGATACGTACGATGTCAAAAGGTATTACCACTTCTTTTTAAAATTTGCAACAAGATAACTCATATTCGTATCATAAAAAACTTTTTACTTTTGATTTATAATCTGACTACTATTGTAGGAATCACGAGAATTGGACTTTTTTTTCGATACGTAATCAAAAAGAAAACTTTTCATTTTATCTTATCAAACTTGCATGAAGTTACTGTTAATTCATATTTCAACGAATTTCATTTCAATATATATATATATGTATATGTGTTGTATGATAAACTTCTTGCGAGCTCTGCTTATGTTTTGCATTTACTTTTATTGGAAGCTTGAACTCCTTTTTTTAGATACAGCATGCAATGTAATAAATATTTGTTATCTTTTCATGTTATAAATGTTTTTTAATTTCTTTAAAAGAGTTTGAATAATCTGTACACTATTGTAAATACAATTACAGTAGATGCAGTTAGATTATAGTACTTTTATTATGAAAGTAGGCATATCAGTCAAATAGCGATTAAGTTTAGAAAACAATAGATTTTAATCGTAAATATTAATTATAGTTGCTGCAGAAAGTATATTATTAGCAGTTCATCGTATAACTACGTTTCTATTTAAAATTTAAGTAGTTAATTATTCAATGAATAAGATGGTTTCTAAACCGCATGAATACACCTAAGTTGCTTTCAGAGTGAAGCGTAGACTTTTTTTTGAAAATCAAGATTCAGGCCATTTTTGCGTAGATGACATAATGTCTGAATTATTCACAATGAAAGATGATTAATCGCATTTATCAATTTGAATATATATTCGAGATAGTCTAAGTAGTAGCTTAACGAAAGTATGTTTATAGCGTAGAAGCACCAGCCACGAGAAAGGCGCAAATTGACAGCCTAAACGTTAAGAATAGGCTTCTAAATATTGGGCCTCATAAGGCACCCCAAAACAGTGCGAAAAACAACCCAATCAAAACTGACTCGACATCATCTAACAAGAATGGCTTTTTAAGACGAAGTGAATTGGGTGAGCTTTATGTGAGGTATGATCTAATTCTATGAGTTCGTTTTGCTTCAGACGGAATCTTTGCATTTTGTAGGATAAAAAATTCAAAAGAATTTGGTCGAATTTCACGCTGTATTTTTATTTAGCAGTAGTATATTCCACCGAGATATGACACAAAAAGATTCCTGATGTTGTAAAACAGACGATGTATAAGCTGCATTTCATCCATCATGTTTAGTACTCACATGACTTAGAAAGTCATATTTTTTCTTGAAGCAATTCTCAAGAACCCTTTTTAAAAAATCAAATTTTGCACATAGAGTATTTTCAATTTTTTCAAATTTAGGCATTAGTTATTCAGGTGATAGACATTTTATAAGTTAATTAGAGTCTTTTTTTCAATAATTATAATTATAAGAATTGTTTTCTTGACAAATCATGCATGCTTTATAGTATTTTACAAATCAAGAAACCATTTTTAATTAGTTATAAACAAATGAATAAATTTTTATGTATTCAAGGAGCAGGAAAACAATATTTTGAATATATGAAAAAAAGACAATAATGTCATGTTTTTGAATTTTGTTAAATTTTTTTTATAAATGTGTTTTCAACTTTATATAACACCTGACCCAATTCAACTCGTCTGCTTTATAATGTATTTTTCCATCTTTGCGAACATTATCCGCTTTCCTTCCTTTCAATTAATGTGATTGGATATTCCATAAGTCTTTGTTTTTCTATTTCTAAAAACACAACTCAATTTAATAATTATTAAAATTCCAATTGAAAAAGTTATTAATATCCAAGCACTTAACTATTATGAATATTTTTTATTTGGAATAATCTGGATTTAAAAAATTGATGGTTTATCCTGATTGTGTAACATTTTCTTGCTTATTGGTTAATAAATTAGTATCAAGACTAGCGCCTTGATGATGTCTTCATGTTGCATGTACATATAACACAGTTTGTTGTGTATTTTTTGTATTTCTTTGTTTCAGAGGATTTATCAAAATGATTTGCATTTTTCATATAATTCGTCAGACCAGCCTGACATCTTCGATTTCTATAACTATTTTCAAAATAGCCAGTTTTCTCATTATATGATTAATTTTTTTTCAGAAGCGGTCTACTGAATTTCTGCGCAGTGGCTCTTGCTCTGAATGACTTGGGATACAAAGCAATTGGAATAAGAATTGATAGCGGAGATCTCGCATATCTTAGCCAGGAAGCAAGAGAATCGTTTGATCGCATTGCAGAGAAGTATAACATACCATGGTTTGCTCAAATGACGATTGTCGCATCAAATGACATCAATGAAGAAACTATAATCAGTCTAAATGAACAGGTAGTTTAATTTCTTCGGCTTTTTTTTCATTTTCAGTGCGTTTTGACTATAATAGTTAATACTTAAACATTAATAAACATTTTTTTTCAGAATCACAAAATTAATAGTTTTGGGATAGGAACTCATTTAGTAACGTGCCAGAGACAACCAGCGTTAGGTTGTGTTTATAAAATGGTAGAGATCAACAAACAACCAAGAATTAAATTGAGTCAGGAAGTCGATAAGGTAACAATGCCGGGCAGAAAAAATGCTTATAGATTATATGGAGCCGATGGACACGCTCTTGTAGACTTACTTCAGAGATATGAAGAAGAAATACCTCAGGTCGGGCAGAAAGTTCTTTGCAGGCATCCTTTTCAAGAATCTAAGAGAGCTTATGTTACCCCAACCAGAGTTGAAATTCTGCATAGAGTAAGTTGTAAAGAAATTTTATTCATTATAGTTAAATTTATCATTATTCTCTTTTCAAAATTAACTTTACAGACCTGAATTATGAAAAACTAATAATAATCACTATATAGGAGTTTCTTTAGTAGATATGAAGTAAATATACTATATACTTTTTACATGAGATTTATTAAAGTGTAAAATTTGAAAATTTTATTATATTTAATTTTGTAATAAAATCACATCAAAAATGAAAAGCAAACTATCACGAGATATATATAAATATCACCTCTTCTTTTAAGAATGGATAAATTCAAAAGAAAAAATCTTATAAAGAACAAATTTATTCCAGTTATATTGGAAGGACGGTAAACTGTGTCGTTCATTACCAAATTTACACGAAACGCGACAAAGAGTGCAGGAATCTTTACGAACCTTACGCAATGACCACAAAAGAAATTTGAATCCTACTCCTTACAAAGTAAGTTCATCCAAATTTTAATCTAAAGTCAGTAAAGTGTAAGTTGAGTTGTCAAATTCAATTCTACTACTCATTTATAAACATGTAAATTTTCAGGTTGCTGTGAGTGATGAATTATATAGCTTCATTCATGAATTGTGGTTGCAAAACGCACCCATTGGTCAATTATCATGAAGTTTTTCAAACCGAGATTTATGCAGTAAATCAAAATTTTATCTACTGCGCAATAAATGCGAAATTATTAGTAAGTCTTCAAAGAAATGCAGACTTTACACAACGAATATACGTGCGGATATGTGTAGCAGGTAATATATTTCGTACAAATCCCTTTCGAATAGATGGGATGTCAATTTCATCGAATTGTGTACAGTGGCCTTGAGAAAAGAAACTGTGGAACAAACTCCGATCAAAAAATGATCAGTATAGATCCCTCACTAAGTGGAGTCAGAGATAAAATTTTTACTTTAATTGCAATAAATAGAACAAAATATTCTAAGGTTATACTTGTCAATTGCACTTGGCGACTTTATTTTCGAACCTGAATCAATATATACATATATATATATAACACACGCGGAATAAGTATTGAATATCACGCGTGAAATATTACTTTTTATAATTTTAGTAACAATGTTCCTATAGAAAGTGTATTTTAGAAAAGGAATTGCACAAAACTTTCAACAAAAACTCTAAGTGGAGAATGTATAAAATTAGGTTCTATCAGCCGGACTTGAAAAATTGATTGGCAATGCAGTCTATTATTATCAAGAAAATTTCTATGGATGAAATAGGGAATTGGAATTTATGCCCAAATAATAATGTAATTGAAAATTAAGTTCATCGAATACGATGATAATTACTGCAAAGAACAATCAATAATTTCATTGCTTCGATTAACAGGAGGCAACTATTTATAATAGAAGAATAATAACTACCTACAAGTTTTTTTGATAGTGGAATAAAACCGATTTTTGTACATATCGAGGAATTCAAAATAACTGTAATGTTCTACAAGTGTCTGACGCATTGTAGAATGTAAGCATAATAATTGAACACCATGTTAGTGCAAACGTTTATATCTGCATAATGTAAATATACATATCTGTGTAAATTTATTTATTTTTTAAAGTTAGAGGAGTTTTTGAAAAATTTATTGCGCCTAAAATATGTTAAGATGTAATGCTGAATTTTCTGTTTCACATGTTTTATTTAGGATGAGATATATTATTGTTGTATAAGTTTCTTAACCTTTTTTAATTCTGATATAACATTTAGAGAAAAATATTTAGTCAAACTTCGCAACAAAGACCACTCTTTTATGTTTCATAAAAAAAAATTTGTCAGCATTAGCAAAACAGATCTTTAATGACAAAAATCATTTTCAAAAATATGCAAATAACAGAATATAAATGATAACATGTAATAAATGAATAAATATTGATATATTAATATGAAAAGAAATCTCAGTGAAAAACTTTACAGCAAAAAAAAGATTAAGGAACAATAAATAGAATATAGAATTAAATGAAGTTTCTGCTAAATTTTTATATTTCAATCTTTATTATTAGTTTTATCTTATATTATTTACCAATTTTCGCAAAACCGCACAACATTTTTCAAGGATAATTATTTTTTTTTATATAAACTTCAATTTAAAAATGTGTTTACCTTGTGAAAACTTGTAATCATATAAAAAATTGGAAATAGGCAATTGGGAAAGTGGATATTCGAAAGAAAAGAGTAAGGTAAGGTAAAATTAAACATGTAAAATTAAGAGGATTCAATCTTTTGAGTTCCACTTTCTACATCTCTGTTGCGATCCTCTCCCTCCACATTCCACTACTTGCATGTAGAATTTTTCAGTAAAATAATTGTCAACTCCTATTTCAGTAGAATTTATTCCACAATAAACCATTTTAAATGTACAGTTGTTCTTCTTTTGTATATTTACGATACTTCTTAATTCAAATTATACAGCTTATCCAGAGAGAAACTGCTAATTTTAATTAGCTTAAGAACGTATTTTATTTTACATGTATTTTAAGTAATATTGATTTTTAGCAATAAATAATGTAATCTATAATATATGGCTTGAAATGAAAATTTCAGTTGTTATCTTTTAAATTGAATGAGTATTAATATTATAATGCTAGATTATCTTAAATAACAATAAGATTTGAAATTTTCTCCAACTACCTTGTAGTTTACAAAAAATTAATATTTTAAAAACGAATTTCGCATTTGAACGATAGCAGCGCCCTCCTCTTGATCACGTGATTTTTTCAACTAATCGTGTCGTCAATGACCAATGCCGTATGCCGTAATTTCTATTTGTTGTATTGGCTAGCCTGACAGTTTATGTGGGAGATGTATGGGAGGCCAGTGCACGTCACATAAAATTACATATTATCTTTTAGGTGGTGAACAATTTGTGCGAAATCTTAAAATTCGGCGTAAATAACGCGAAATTCCAAAAATTCTCTTTCAACAGGACTTTAGGAAATAGTAACGAGATTTTAACTCGAAAGAAGCTCAACTTCCTGGAAAGCGTGTTCGTGCGCCGCCGTCGGCGAAAACGCTTCCTCGCGAGTGAGCTTCGTGCACTGATATTGTGTGATACATTCGGAACTGGCGGTATTTCGACGTACGGCTCGGACGGACCGTACGACAGGTTATGTCAGCTGGATTAGCAGGTGCTGTTTCAGATCAGGTCAGTCCTGTCCTAATTCATTTCTACCGACACCATCGTTATCCGGCAGAAACCATTCACTGGGACAGCCATTCTAAATTTTGTCTGTTTTTCCATGCTACGGAATGCAGCGGATGAAAGGACAAGCTAACAGTCAGGGTAAGTTTACCTATTTCATATCTATTATCTGTCAGTCCTGTAGGTCCGAATCCTGTTTCAATACCTGATATTTTTCCAGTAGTATGTAGTTTTCTCCTCGTCGCTATCGATATCTTAACGTTCGACGACGGACGACAAGATGAATTATGACAAGCTTCGACTAATTGACTGCAATAATTTCACCTCTATTTTACTGACAAAATATCATATTCGTTGGCAAACATCACTTGCTTTACTGACGGGATAAGTACTTTCTATCAAAATATTAATCAATGAAAAATTTATTTAAATTTGTTAAATCTATTTTTTCATGAATTATACCACTAGTTAGGTATATTGTAAAACAATGCCTTCAAAATAAGTCTATAGTTTATAAGTTCTTACGAACTGAAACTGATGTTAACCAGGAGAGATTTTATATTTTTGTCAGTTTCGAGTTGAACGTCAGTATATGTAAGATAATTTTGAAAGCAGAATTAATATTATTCCTTGTACTAAAGATTAACTACTGATAAAAGAATCTTTAAACTTCCCATTAAAATTTGTAATCTTGACATTTTAGATTTTCAGTTTTAACGCAAAATTTGTTTAAAAAAGCAATTTCCTTAGTTTGCATCTTCATTTGCACTTTATTCAGAATACGAACGACTTAAATTGTAATAAAAATGTTCACTCATAAATTCTAATTTGATGAACCAAATTCTAAAAGGAATAACATTTTGATTATTTTTTTTTAAAACTATGTCACTGCATATAATTTTTTTAAACTAACAGACTAAGTTTATTTCTAAATGATTAAAACGTGTTCAAACTGCTCAACATAACAACCCGCACAAAATTAGATAATAAAGTTGATTTTCTAGGTCATTTTGCAGACTTTCCATTTGTCTTAATAGACTTAAAACACTTTCACTCAAAAGTGTACTTTACTTTCATATACAATTATTTGTCCGTAATAGTTAATTAGCTATAAATTAAATCATGTATGTTTATATATTTATTATTTTATTTCTTCTCTTGAGAAGAAATTAGTATTTGCTTACTTATAGATAGAGTTTTAATATCAGTTGAATAAGTTATGGACTTTTCAAGATCCCTAAAATATTACCCATAAATATGCCATAAAAATGGTCATTATACATACGAGCTATAAAACTTTTTCTTCTTTTTATAAATTTAAAAAATCTGATAGTATGTATCAAAGCATAAAACTTTTAGCAAGTAGGTGAAAATTTGCTTCATATTCTTAAAATTTTATAAGTTTTTTTATAAATAATAAAGAATAACTGTATCCCATCTGAATATATTCAACAGAAGCAATATTTTATAATATATTTCCACGACGTAACTTTTTATTGCTTACACGTTTATTGCGTATTTGAATCCGTTGATTTTTTCAAGAATCCAGAATTCAAATCCAATCTTGATCAAATATTCACTTCAAGTATTTATTTAATTAATAATATAGAATCATGAAATCATCCTCATAAAAACGTCAATTTTTCTAATTGAATAACTTTATTGAATTTGTGTCTGCAGTAAGCAATGGTCCCAAGGAGCATCGACAGCAGCAACAGCAAGCGGAACATGGGGGTGCAGAGGATACTGGGTTCGATTCCTGGCGAGGTGCGAACAGCACGCAGCATCACTCGAGCTATCCCATCGGCACAGGGGATCCTTACACTCCATACTACGCGGGTACGTCATTCCCTTATCAGACATTTGGCGCCGGCGACGGTACTTGGTCAAATGGAACGGATCCTGTTGCATACCTCTCAGGTTATGGAGGTCAATTAGGACACGATACCTACGGTATGGATGGTATGTTCTCCGCTAGTGCTGGAGGAGGTTTTGGGACTTTTGGTCAACCAGCTTTTAATTATTTCCATGGTAATGGTGAGTTCAGTGCGTGGGGAACTCCCAGGAAGGCGCGCTATGAAGATTACTACCAGCAGCAGGCTCGCGGTAGTGAGAACTACCAAACTTCGAGTGGAGGTGAGATGAAAACTGTTGAGCAAAGTGTTCAAGGTCTCTCTATTAGTGGAGAAATTCCTCGGCAAGAACAACAAGTTCCTGCCAGCCAGCCGAAGCCGGAGCCAAAAGAACCCAGAAAAATAACTTGGGCCAGTGTTGCGAGTCAACCTGCCAAACCTATACCTCCTCTTTCTTCGACTCAGGGAATGAAGAAGAAAGCTGGGATGCCTCCACCTCCTATAGTGCCCGGGAAACACAACATGGATATTGGCACTTGGGGAGAAGGCAAATCTTCCATTCCGCCACCTAAGGCTCCACCTCCGCCTCAAGTACAGCCTCCACTGCCGTCTCCACAGCCTCCTGCTCAGAGGCAGAGACCTCATCATTCCAACACTACTGTTTGGAATCGACAACCCACTACTCCTCCGTTGCAGCCCCAAACACAAATTCAGATATCGCCGCAGCAACAGTTGCAACCACAGCCTCAGTCTCAGCTTCAACACCAGCCGCAGCATCACCAATCGCCTCCTTTGCAACAACATCATCAACAGCAACTTCAACAACAGCAAGTGGCCTCTCAGGTCCTCTCTCATCCTGTTTTAGATGAACTTAAGGTGAAGAATGACTACAATCCAGTAGAACTGGAAGAAATAGCGCCGGGCGCAAGATTTTTTGTGATTAAGTCTTACTCCGAAGACGACATTCACAGGTCTATTAAGTACGAGATTTGGTGTAGCACAGAGCATGGAAATAAGAGGCTTGATCAGGCCTACAGGGAGGCAAATCGAGATGGAGCGCCTCTTTATTTGTTCTTTTCTGTTAATGGTTCTGGGCATTTTTGTGGTATGGCGCAGATGGTTTCGTCTGTTGATTATCAGAGTAACAGCTCGGTATGGTCGCAGGACAAGTGGAAGGGACAGTTTCGCGTGCGTTGGATTTACGTTAAAGACGTTCCTAATGCGGAGTTGCGGTATATTAAGTTGGAGAACAATGAAAATAAACCAGTGACCAATTCGAGGGATGCGCAAGAGGTCCCACACGCGAAGGGTATACATGTTCTTAGAATTTTGCATACATACCGTCATTCAACTAGTATCTTTGACGACTTCGGTCATTACGAGCGCAGACAAGCAGAGGAGGATCAGCGCAAAGTGCCGGTTAATCCAATGACACATCATCATCCACCCCCGAATCATAGAAATAGAGGACGCTCTAGTGATTTGTCGAGAGAGCATCATCAGTATCAGCAACACGGTCACCTACCACATCCGCATCAACGTGACATGCGTGATCAACGACATCAGTGCGATCAACGCGATCAACGTGACCAACGAGATCAACGTGATCAGCGAGATCAGAGAGATCAGCGAAAAGTTAGTATCATTCAATTTAATTTTTTCCTGTTATTGAATATTTGTTATAAATGATGTCTGGAAATATTCATTAATAATTTTAGATTTCTGAGCACTTAATAATTTTTTCATAAACTGTATTGTTGTCGTTTCTGAATTTATCTGACATTATTAAAAAATTTCTCAATTTAAGAATCTGATATTTGATAGAATATTTTTCAATAATATATTTTTTCAGAAGAGAATTTTAAAATTAAATTATAAGGAATTAATTAAGAGTAATTCGTTTCAAGCGTATTTTATTAATTTGAATAAATTTAAGGGTCAACTTAAACTACTCACATCATTTTTATGATTACATACAATGAAAGTAGACAGTTTGGAATTTACGATAGTCATATAAAATAGACTGAAAAGGGTTACCTAGAAGGAGATGTAAATAATTTCTAATAGAACGTTTTAACTTATTATTTTTATGCATTAATGACGATTTTAATTTTTTTTTAAACATGAAACTTATTGAAAATTTAGCTTACACAAAATTAATAAAATTGGAAATTTTTGTAATACAATATTTACTTTCATTGTAGGAACGAGATAGTCGTGGCAGAGGCAGAGGAGGTCCTCGTCAGTAGCAACGGATCCTAGCAGAGTTTGAAATTGTGGCTAATGGTAAACGGCAACGAAGAAGAACGCTGCGACTAATTATCAATCTATTATTTACTCCTTCGCTTGACTCCCGGAATTACGAGAGGTTTTTACTCGCTGTGATTGGACCGACGTCGTTCACGCTACTCCCTTTCATTAAGCGATTTATCCGTACGATAATTAGCGTTGCAAAAAACTTGGTAAACACTATCTATATTCACAATTACTATGAACAACATTACTTGAATTACACGAGGGCTAACAGGAAACCTGAGATAGTACGAAACGCAAAGTGTGGTGTTAACGTGCTACTCGTCGAACTGTGTTTGATAAACGTACAAATTAAAAACGGAATAATAAAAAAAGGATTGTGGTAGAAACTGCGGGGAATATCGGGACAAAGAAAAACTCTATGTGGACTAACACTTGTAAAATGCTTGACCGTACTTTTGTTGAAAATGAAGAAATTCTATGCAAGAGCAATATTATAAGCGAGTGTCGTTTGAATTGATTACTGTTTGAAACTTCAATGGACATTTAATCTGGTGCCTGCGATCGAACTGCGATTCTCGATTTAAAAAAGGTGCAGGGACTTATCACAAAGTTATAAGTTTATTACGAAGGAAATCATACTCGATTGATGGATAATAACAGAAATTATTGTCAACTGGTTATTTCAATCCAAATTTATTGCTCATTGTGAGTTACGCATAACATTAATGATTGCAAATATGAATTATGAACAGTTAAATACTATATGGCCCAAACTGATTGACACTTTACCAGGGTTGCAGCACTTGTGAACTTGATCCAATCGTTGGAAGAAGTTAAAAATTAATTTTAGCTTTACCAAATATATTTCAATGCTGGTGAATTTAAATTTTTTTGCCAAATATAACCAAACCAAAAGATTTATTTGGTTTCCAACAATTGTAGGTAATTTACCAGCTATTTTTTCTGTAATCAATTCTAGATTTTTTTGTGCAAATTTCATTCTACTTTTGATATCACCTTCTCCCAGCGATCGGTTACGCAATGAAGACGGAAATGGTGGAGAATATTATTACTATTGTAATATTTGATGAGAATTTCATAAGATATGGTTCTTATTGTTAATAATATCTGTTATTATTTTCTCTTTGACTATACACGCGACCTTCAAAGAAAGCGAAAAATCTTTTTTTATACCCGTAGCTCAATCCCATTCCGCACTACTGTTTCATCATATTTGCTCTGTTACACTGACTCAGTTTGAAGTATCTTCTTAACGGTACTTTTTCGCCAGGGGATAAGAGTTTTAAACTTGATTTAAAATTTGTTAAATCTTTTTCAAGTAGAGTCTTTAATTTAAAAAAAGATCGATTTTCTTTAGAAAGTCAATGTTTTTCTCGACAGTCAATTTTATTAATTGTAAAGATTACAATAGTGCCAGGAAATAATGTCGTAATGGCCTTTTGAAAGCATTTTTGATAATTGCATATATTAATTAGACTGCAGTTCAGATAAAGAATATTATTGAGCCAAGAAAATAATTAATGTTGTGAGCGTACATTTTTCGACTGTAAGAATGAAAAATTCCTAGCTCAAGTCGAAAAAGTTTCTGCCTATTTCTTGTTTTCAATGGAAAACTTATTTGTATTAAAATCTGCAACTTTAAAGAGAATATTCTCAAGAACTTCTTGTGGAAATATTCGTCAGTCTTTTGTACTGAGACAATGTTCTGCCTCTGTTTTGCTATGAGTTTGCAGCACATGAATGTAAATTATTGTAAATTACTAAAGGCTTGTAGTAGCAAAATTGATTTGAGGAATAACTTTATTTACGCATCAAATATTACGTGTTATGAAAGTGGCGTACCAATGACAGTGGTTTATTTCTAAAAACTTGAAATAAAAGTTTTTTAAAAGTTATATTGCAAAGCGATAAGCCAAGATTTTATTGTGAGTTGAATTTTCTACATTTCGTATGGTGCCTTGCAAGTTTCTCGGAGAAGAGAAGCAGGATTGTTGTTTGGAGATCTTTCGAATTTTTCTGGAGGCGCTGGAACGTTTGGTTTTAACGATTCCGTTGTATTTTCATACAGCAACTGACCTACCTTATGAAAAGAAAAGAAGTATTCAGATAGATTCAAAAATGATTACAAAGTGTAAAAACACAATTATGTATTATAAAAGTGTTATAAAATATGAAAAATCAACTGCAGATTTTGAAATTAAAGAAGTAATTGAAAAATTTATTTTGAACTATTTTTTTCCTAATTGGAAATTTTTTTTGAAATCTCAAAATGAATTATGTCAGATTTCAAGAAGACGTGAAATAGAGAAACAAATTTCTGCGAATAAAGCATATTGATTTTCTTAAGTGGTATTGAGCTAGTGCTAAATCAATACTCCATACTGCAGTTTGGTTATTCACAAAAATATCGAACGACTTACTTCGAACCCTCGGTCTTGTTCCGAGAAATAATCCGGTAGCTTACGTTCGCGGGGAAGATTCATCTTGCATTCTGGAAATTCTTTTTTACAAGACACTATTGGATGTCCATCTTTGTCTATATCAATCTGTAATAAATTTTTAACAATCTATGGAACATTTGAATATTTTATGAATATTTTCTATACTTGTCTTTCAATTCAAAGGATTATAAATATTTTGTTTAGAAAAGTATTTTAAAATAAATCAAATATTTGATTCAAGTTTTCAATGGTTGTCTGGGGATATTAAATAGACTATTTTGTTCTAATCACACTGCATATGTATATATTTTATTATACGAGAAATAATTCCCCAATACCTGATCAGCCCACTTAATTTCCTTCCTTGTCGATTTTTCGCACGTTTGAATTTCGGAAGAATTCACATTATCAATTTCTTGTCTTTCGACTGGAATTAAATTTGAACACAATTCTTCAGAAGGAGATGTAGGTGACCTTAGCTCACCATGTTCTCCTTTGTACCTACGCCTAGCTCCATTTTCTGAATCTTTCATACAGTGTTCCATATTGAAACTATCTTTATGATCTTCTATAGTCTGATTTAAGTTACCCCTTACAACTTCTTCATCTTTTGTTCTTTCCACCAGAGCGTTAATGTCATCTTGAAGCAGACCTTGTTGAACAAAATAATTCCTCATGTTATCTTTTAACTGTTGGCTAAACTTTTCGGGATTCGCTTCTATATAGCGATGGACAAAAAGATCTGCTCCGGTTATTATAAAGTAATGATTAAAAGCATTAATTTTCGCTCCAATAAAGAAATCTTCAGGGGTGTAATAAAGTGGATCTTCTTTATCAGTTCCAGGTTTTGGAATTAGCATTGCAGATAAAAATTTTCCTCCTCTACGGCCGGAATTTATCTTCGCACGTTCATTTATTAAAATTGTACCATCGCTTAAATTGTATTCTAGAATAAAATTGCGATCTTCATCTTCAGGATGAACTGCGTCCATTTTCATAGAATAACGCAACTTTTTGGAAGCGTTGAAAATTTGTCGTATTACGTTTTTCTTTGGAGATTTAGGGCGCTTGGGAGTTGGTGGCTTACAAGTTAATGAAGACTTTTTTTCTTCAATTGGAGGATCCATACGCGGTGGTTGAGTTACTCCTAACATGCCAGAATAGTATTTTCTGGTGAAAGCATCACAATCATAGATAAAGAAACGTCGACCAAAAATAAAGATTGTCTCTCCTATCTGAAAGTTCAAAAACATTTGGAAACCATAAAAAAAATACGGAATTTTTTTTACCAAGATTTGCGTACTTTTAAATCCTTTGGAGTATAATACTCCATACAATCCGGATCTCCACGTTCCATATAAATCGAAGGATAGTTCGACGGTAGATCTTTCCAATTTTTAGGGACTTTAGTCTTTTTAAGAAGCATAGCTACAGGATCTTTGCCATCATTTGGCCTGTGAATCTCTCGAACACTAATTGTATCATCAGTTAAAAAATACAGAATTTGATAAAAGTCTCCCTCCCACACTGCGTCGAATGATAGGACCATTCCATCGTACTCCAAAAATCGTCTTCTAGGATCATCAGCTATTGTTGTAGTTTTAGTTGGGATTTTCAATTGATCTGCTCGAAATTGAATGTATGGATCTGGTGGAGGTTCTTCTTTATCTCCGACATCAATTCCCTGACTCCTCAAAAATTCTTTCGTAAAGAGATCACAATCGTAGGTGTGATACACCACACCATAAATTTCTGCATCAAAATCAAATTACTCTTTCATGCAATTTTTACAGTGTGTGGATTCTTTGCTATTTCATCTTACCTATGTCAATTCCAACATTTAGATCTTTCCAGTGATATGCATCTCCTCTTTTATTTTTGACAATCTTTCCTCTTCTCACTAGCCTTCCTTGATCAATTCCAGCATTATCAATTCGGGGTTCTATTACCGACAGTGTATCATCTTCCAAAAAATAAATTATGTTTACATAACGAATGCGAAAATGCTCGTTCGGAGAACCAAAAACCCCTTGACGAAAAAAAGCTTTAAAACACAAGCATTTTTGAGCATAAAGAGTGTAATGTGGGAGAAATTGCTGGTATGCATATTCTTTCACTCTTCCATAAGTTAAAGATGGGTCGTACCTGTTTTGCAATTAAAAGATATTTAATGAATCCATTTTAATTGAGATAAATTGAATTGTGAAATATATGTACATACGGTATAATGTCGTCATAACTCGCATAAGCACAAGATGCAGCATCAATGGGTCGTCTACCAATTCCAACATCAGAATCTCGAACTACTCGAAACCCATTTAAAAAACCAAATTTTTGTTTCAATTTGTAATCTTGGATCTAATCCCAACATTGAAAATAGTTAATATTTTCAAAATAGCAAAAGTTCATCAATTTTTTTGATTGAATTACATTATAATTTATGGATCGACTTACTGCTGGTTCATGAAACGCATATCCTGGAATCAAAGGTAGACCCTCCATTAGGAAAAAAATGGAGCAATTTTAGCACGTCAATATAATTTTTAAAGCATCACAACTTTTGCCCGCTAAAAATCACCATGAAACGACTGAATGAGAAAATATCACTGAACTCCCCATTCGTTTGACAGCTTACTGTCTACTTAATATTGATTTTGTGAGACTATCAATAAGTCGTTGTTATGGGAATTTCAGAGTTTATTCAATAATACAATAGATCATTTTTTTCTAAAATTATTCAAAATATTAAACTGATTTTTAATAAAATTTTAACAAAACTAATATTATTATTATTGAGTTTATTACTACCTAATACAGGTGCTAACTTTTTAATATTCTTAATGTTATTCATAAAAAAATATAGAGAAAGGGTTGTCAAAACGGCACTAGACTTTCCTTTTTGAACAGTTTATTTATTAATTAATTATTGACAACAGTAGCATTGGATGGCATTTGCTAAATTGATTTCGAATGCTCAGAACGTCGAAATCACAAAGTAATTACTTCTTTAAAAATAGCCATGCAACCTGCAGATAATAAACCGGCTACTGGAACAGTAACTAACCACGCGAATGCGATGTTTCGAAAAAGCGTCCAGGAAACTCCTTCGCCACCACGTGAAGCCCAGCCCACGCAGACGACTGAACCCACTTTACAGTGAGTCGTTGACACAGGTAAACCAGCCTTACTTGCCAACAGAACTGTTAAAGCGGATCCTACCTGTAAAATAAAATAGTTTTTTGTTTACTAATTAACAAATGATATTTAAAATAATGAAATCATTTTTATATTATAAAATTAAAGATCAAAATGTTCACAAATTTGTTTGCTTGTTTTAAATTGTACTTCACCTCTATTGTAAATCCTGTAGTGGGTGTGATGCGGGCTAAGTCTTGACCCAATGTTTGAATAACTCTACGACCCCAAACCCAGAGTCCTGCAGAAATCCCCACACCTCCATAGAGAAGAATGAATAAAGGTGTTTCAGCTTCCTGACGTGCGGAGCCTTCCGCGTACACAGCCCAAAGTGCTATCAATGGCCCGATGGCATTGCTGACATCGTTCCCACCATGTGCAAAACTACCAAATGCAGCAGTTAATACTTGCAAAAAAGAAAATAACTTAGATACATCTGGATGTTCCTCGTCTAATATATCCACATCCCCTCGACCGCCTTGTGCATTTCCTCCAGCTGCCAACAGCAGCGGACTCGCGCTGTTATTACCTCTTAATTTTGGAGCATCTACGCTCAGCATTTCACTACCGCTTGTGGCTGGACCACCCTCAGAAATGACCGATAATGCCGTCGCTTCTTTCGATTCAGTTATACCAAATTCTGCGTTCCTTTCTTTACTATGGGATAAAAGGATTTTCTTTCGCTGGCAGGGTACTATAAACATATAAACAATCATAGCTGATAGTACACCTACACTTAAAGACGCTATTACACTTCCCCACCACGGTATTTTGTCCAGCATCAGAACTGCAACAAAAAGACAACTTTCTAAATTATTTATTATTTTATTACCTATAAAAATAATTAACATAATTATAATATCTTTTCAGATATTTTAATGATGAAAAAAGATTTACTCAGCGTACGTTTGGGTCCATCATGTGCAATCGATAGAATATTAATAGCAATAGTAAGGCCATAAGCGAGAGGTAAGATATTGAGCCCCTGCTTCAGGGGTTCATTGGATCGCAGTACAGACTTTCTGATCAGCCAAAATATAGTCGCTGAGACGGTGCCACTGAGAAGGGGACTTGCAAACCAAGACGCTGCTATATTTCCTAGAGCGACCCATCTCACCTACAAGTAAAAAATACTGAATCAAAACGAAAAGATTGTATTTTTAAATTAATTCTTCGGGTTTTTTTTTCATTACATACCCCTGCTGTTCCTCTGCATACAAGCGAGAAACCCACAGTGGCTCCAACAATAGAATGCGTACCGGAAATTGGAAGACGCAGCGCAGTTGCGAACAATAACCAGATGGCCGAACCAGCCAAACTAGATAGTGATCCTAACATCAGCTCCTGTTCATGTCCCTCGTATAAAGAAACATCCAATATCCCTTTACGCATTGTATCTGACACCTTTATAAACAATTATCAAACAAGGCAGTTTATTAATATCAAATTAATAACCAATGCTCGGACAATTTTAAGTAAATTAAAATATTTAATGAACTAGCATTATTAGCATTTTTATGTACGAAGAAAAACTGAAGTAACCAAACTTTTCATTTTAAACTCAATACATTTTAGTAGTACGTCAAAAAAAATTTTACCAAGTTTTCTTTTAATTTTTCTATTTTTACGACTTCGTCTTCCAAATTCAGTCTCTAAAAATTTAGGGGAAAATTATATACAATATTTTAATTACGTTACAAAAATTCTGCGGATTTTTATCGTTAAAATGAGCTTAAAAACTTTCTGCAGTACCTTTTTATAAAACTGATTAGATTACTTCATCTTAGGCTTTTCTAAAATATATATATAACTATTTATTTACCTTGTATCCTATAAGAACAGCTCCAGCAATTTCGAAGATGGTCGCAAGGATGCAGGCTTGGAATATTGTAAGGACACCAGCTCCTACGCTGGTACCAAAACTGTTTGCAACATCATTGGCTCCAATTCCAAACGCTAGGATAAAAGCTACAAGGAAACCTACGACGACAAGCCAAATTAAGCTTGTGTCGTACGGTACAGTCATTGTTTTCCTTTTTTGTTGTACTTTTGAGCTTTCAATGTAAATTTGAATCTCAGCTCTTGTAAATGAAACAAATCTGAATCGCTTTAAATCTGTAGATTCTATGACTTTCTTGTCTTTCGAGCGAACGTGGAAGAGAGACTCTTGGTTTTGAATCTTAACCTTTTAAAATGGTATACATAAATAATTATTCAGAATATAATGATTTAGCAATATGTGAATATATATCTTTGTCTTAATTTGTTCTTAATGCGGTAAATTCTGTTCTTGTCGCTTTGTACACATTATTATAACAGAGGTAGTGTTTCAGTGCAGCACCATTTTTTAATGATGTCATGATTTCTTCCATGTCCAAGGATTTCCTCCCTTGGTAGTTATTTACAGTTAGTATTATTAACAAGTATTGTTTATAATACCACTGGTCTTTTTCAACTTAAAATTGTTTTTTATTAACGTTTTCCTCGCGTGGAAGCACGCTAACTCCTGCTGTATCCTCATCTAAAAGATTAAAAAAATTATTAATTTTTGCTTTTGTGGGATGATTATTTTTAATATTTTACTCTCTATTGTTTCAGTATAATCAATATATAATTTTAATTCATGTAATTCTTTCGATAATTAAATATATTTTTGTACTCAAAGAGAATATGCAACATTAACTCATTTCATCATCACTTAAAAAAACATTTTTTAATTTCAATGTCATATAACGTATTGCCCTCATTTTTTATAAGTGCATATAATATTATTATCATTTTTGTAAAGAGAGAAGCCTCGTTAAATTAAAAAATTATATATAATTCAATTTACAAAATAGTATCTAAGAAAGAATATACAAACATTTTGTGGTGAAAAATAAAAAATTTCAAAATTGTACTGAGCTTAAATGTTTAAATTTATGACATAGATTGTTCTAAGTACCCCAAAAATGTGAAGCTTTGAAGTAAATTAAAAAATCGAAGCTTTGACTATTTTGTTTATAATAAAAAATGTAATCATTTTTAAGTCGCTTCCATACTTATAATTTATGAATAAGGAAAGAACTTTTAAGAAGTCACTTGACCCTATTTACGAGCATAAATATCAGGTGATTTCTTGTAATTCACCCCTAAAATCGATTCTTGCTTAAGAAAAAAGAAAAAAAACACTAGTGTTGACACTATGTCAAATTTTGAAGTGAAGTTAAATACAAATCAACAACGTTAAACATTTGATTAGGTCTTGAAAATATTACCATCCACACCCTTTTTTGGTGGTTGGAAATGAAGGTTAGGGATGAAATATTCATTCCTGAAAATTTACGTTGTGAATCAAATGGAAAATAAAATCTGTTCTATTTACAACGTAGAATCAATATCCTATAGTAAAATTTAGATACATAAAAATCGATTTTATACGTTATATTAGATTTTCAAGGCACATGTTTCTCCGGAAACATTTTTATAATAATCATTTTAATAATGTACTGAGAGATATCCAAATGCAAGAAATGCTCAAGACTGTTGCGCACGTGAAACCTGGACATTTTATTTTTGGGGTTACCGGACACGAAAAAGCTCCATAAAATTGATATAACTTGTCGTCATGATTGAAACTCAAGTAAACTTAAAAAAGGAAAATACTGAGAAACACATTTTACCATAGATATCTTCATTTTTTCTGGAATGCGATTTTGCACTTATTTCTCTTTCACGAAGTTGATGCAATCCTGGTCTCATTAGCGACGTTGCCCCGCAAAATAAATTAAATGTTAGACACGCTTTCTAACTGGACTTATATTCACCGAATTGAATCCGAACCAACGTAATCCCTTTGTCCTCAGTAAAAGCTGACGGTGGCGTCAATATTATATAACACCAGAGATGAGTTGATAACACTCAGTTTTCAAAAATCTTGGGTTTCGAACTCGTGAGAAGGGGTGCCATACTTCGTGATAACACCGGTGGAGGTGGGATATTGATCCGGCGAACTCTACTCCTCTCTTTACCAATGACTTTTGCGAATGCATCGTAGCTATTTGAGGGGCTCTGACATGGATTTCAAGTTAAAAAGAGCGTGACGCGCACACAAACTTTTACACAAGTAATCATTACTTTTTCCGGGGAAATGTAAATACGTGATCCAAAAGGTCCAAAACAACCGTTTTCGGAAAATTGACAAACATCATACAACCCCTTCTCTACTAGTCACCCCCACTGGTCCTACCTTCGGTCCCAAACCAGTAGAACTTTTTTAGTTCCTTCCACGAAATATTTTAAAAAGTTGACAATATTGAAACTACGAAAGATCAATCGCCCCAATTGGATCTAAAATTATTATACGGCCCTATACTAATTTATAAACTAGTATATATTTTTAAATCATCAATTTTTATAAAAATGAGTAGTTCATTTATATAGAGCGATTAAAAAATTTCATTTTACGAATAATTTATAAACAATAATTTTAATATTAAATTAGGCGAAATGTTCAAAAATTAAATTAAAAACTATAACTTTGAAAAAACCATCTATAACAATGAAAAATTAAATTGAAATGTTTTATTATTCGGCTTAATAAACCTAAATTAGCAAAGTTTTAATGTAAATCAAATATTATTTACCTGCTTTACAAAATTTTTATCATTTACTCTTTTCTGCGTATCAATACTTGAATAAAACTAGTTACTCTGAATGATTTTCCTCCTGTGGTAAACACTGGAATAAAGTCTGAGCAGTGCTAAAGCTAGAAAAATCTCATTCAAGTGGGATTTTGACTATATGTATATAATTGGTATTTTCCGTGAGATCGATTGACAATACTTTGGCTAACAAATCAATGACTATCAATCGGTATTGCATAAAGGGTGCTAAACGCTCAGCTCAATTAATGGGCGCTGACCTAATTGCGAACTGTGATGAAAGATCGAAATAAAATAACCATATACAAGTATATTTTCAGAAATTTCTGATGCTAAAATTAAATTGATAAGCGTATCCAATTTTCCCCAAGTGTTTTGTTAAGTATTTATTTTCTAATTTATTGAGGTGCCTCAATAGTTTTATATGATATTATGCTCTAAAGCTCTTCAAGGCCTCTGACGAGATATTTATGTAATCTAACATTAGTAATTTATAATTTAAAAAATCATTTTTATAGCAAATTCATCTCCACATAGAAATTTGCATCATCTTAATTAAAAATAATGTCTTTGAAAAATTGCACCAAAAGAGTTCGCACTCTTGCATCATGATACTTCGATGATTGCATTTGCCACGTGTTGCCGTAAAATTGTTAGCTGTCGAAAAATACAACGAAATCGCAAGCGCAATCGTTCAAGGTCGTCCAAGGACTTTATATAAGATGCGTATTCATGTTTATGCAAAAATAAACAGTTTTAATTCATTTTTATCTTTTTTGATAGTAAAATCGTCACATATTATTTGTCTAATAACTTAACTTACTCAATTGCAAAACCCACATATTTGTGATTTATTAAATAGGCATCAGTGAAATAAAAATTTCAAAATGATAACTTCTCAGAATACAAATTTTGACACAATTTTCAAAACCGTCATTTTTGACATACTTTTCATAGTAACGCGAAATCAAAATAACGTGATGCATTATGTATCCCCGTATATAATTCAATAAATAATTTTAACCTCAAAATACACAAATGTTCAATTAATATAATGATTTAAAGTTAATTAGTTTGAAATTTCTGTCACTGCCTACATTATCGGAGAATCAATAGTCGCGCACTGGGCTCGAATCCCAGCGCAGTCGAAAAATATGACAAAGTGAAAATACAAAAATTACTAAATACTATTAAAAAACAAAATATTTACCCATATATTTTAATTTAAAACTAATTTTCTATTGCATAAATAATCTTGTATATATAAATTATTTTAAATTTATTTATTTTATTATTTAATATCTAATTAATAAACTAAACATTCAAATTAAGGAAGGTTAGAAGCTCACTGATTTTTTCTGAACTGAATATTTTTATTATATGTACAAGTAAATCATAAAAAGCTTCGATCTAGGCAAAAATTGAAGCAAATGATTATTCACGATGCTTTTAATCCATTTTTATACTATAATTGATACTTTTCTTCTATTCTTTGTCCCAATCTTCCTTTTCTTTTATCTCTTTCAATACTTCTTCTAAGTAGGGCTTTAGGTATCTCACATCCTGCAATAAAACAAGTGTTCGATTCACATCTAAACTTTCGTTGTCTATTCCAATTAGTGTATGTAAATGCAAATTAAATAAATTCATTATATATTACCTCTTCAAGTTTAGTCCACTGTGCTTCGGGCAAAACAGATTTTTGACAGCTTAGTTGCAGAGCACGAACAATGCGAAAAGTTCGTTCATCTCTTATATGTGCAGGCAAACGGCGTAAAGCTTCCTGAACTTCCGGAGATTCATAAAGAACATCATCTCGCATTAAACCTAAATAAATACAATAAGAATTGCTTTAGCAAGCTATCTGTTAAATTTAGGATTACAGATTTTCTTGTTAAAAAAAATTAATTTCATCAGTTGACAGTTTTTAATTTTTATTAACTTTCTACGTTTCTTTACGTAAGTTTTGAAAAGCGAATTCTTAGAAATTAATAATGTTCCAAATTATATGAATTATTTATGCTAAAAATTTTTAATTACATTTTCCGAATACATATTTATTTTACTTTTCTATGCCATTATACACCAGTATATTTCTTTTATGGTATTTTATATGATAAAATCATAATTTTACAATCATCACTTTTCATAGATTTAGTAAAAAGTTATCAGTTATTACAAAGATTTAATGTGACAGTATCGAAACAAATTTTAAAATTATTTTTCCGGAAACTAAACTTGCTTTTAGTAAATCTATAGTCGAATAGATAAATTTGACATATTATTTTTATGGCCAGCCACCATTCCCAACAAAATATCAATTCTAACTTTAAACATCAGGCGAGACTTTACTATATGATATAAAATAAAAGTGACTTAGTTTTGGAATATCTCAATGTTCGAATCCGAAAAACAATAAAGAAACGAAAAAACAATTATTTGACTATTATAAGTTTGAAATTATGGTTCCATAATTCAAAAGAATTATGTTTTAAAATCTATAAATTAATTTTTAAAATAAAATAGAACTTTGTTTTGCAAAAAGTGACTTTTTCTTTCACATTAAAGAGGGGTTATAATTTGCTGGAATTAGAACCTGATTTTAGTGTTAATATTTCATATTTTTTATAGCAAATTTATAACTTACCATACTGATTGAATCTAGAGGCATTGTAAACCCATTTCTTCAATCCTCCAGCTGTAAAAAGCAAATAATATTAAATTACATAAGGATATTTTGCTAAAACCTAATTTAGAAATGACTTTCATGTCACTTTATATTAAAGATATAAAAAGCACTTTTACACCAAAATAATATGAAAAGACCATTATTACCGAAGAGCAAATTTGCCCTCGAAGCCATTTTTCAGAAAAAAATGTTTCCTTAAAAACTGAGGAAAAACGACAGTAAGAACTATCTACTCCAATCTCCAATGTACTTGCTCACTTGCTCAACTACCGACAGTGATCCCAGAACGTGGGAGCTGGCGGCCCCCACCATAGATGCCTCGAGCTCATTGTGTCTTCCTCATTCAACCAACCTATGGCAGTCGAGCGAGGAAGAAGCCATGAGCTGGTGGGGTCTATGGTGGAGGCCGCCAGTTCCCACGTTCTGGGATCTCTGACTACCGAGAATTTCCAAAATGGCGTCCTCATCTCATCACTTTGTGACGAGCGACTATACCTCGCTCGTTCTCCACTAGAGAGCGGCAGCTCTCAGAGACAAACTTTGCGCACTAAAATTTTAAATCGATTAACAAAATAAAAACTAATAATGATGAAATAAAGTAAAATTCTATATAAATGGTTATTTAGGAAATGTGGATGGTAATCGGAATGCATCATCGTTTTAACTACGTTTTAGTTTGAACTTCGAAAGGGAACTTATATTCATAAATTTACAGCTTCGAAAATATTGCGTAGCAAAGTATAAATTCCTTGCGTGAAATATTTAGTAAATATTTTTATCTTTTGGAGTTTGTGCCGTGAGTCGGGGCTTCAGAGAACCTCACACGTGCACGTTAGAATAAGGACCTTATGTACGATAGATTGATAACTTTTGTTTATAATTTAGGTTAGATAAAGAGAGCAAGTCAGATATAAAGAGTCGTAGATTTAGTATGAATGTAGATATTAATTATAATTTATGGCAAATTTTATTTATATCAGTGTCACTAGAATAGGAAACTGAACTGCTTGGAAGCTAAGAGCGACGCATAAACAATTTAATGTAGGTGCTAGAAAAATGTAGATAAGATTCGAAGCGATAGGATAAATGTGACTTGGTTTAAAAACTAGGGTGAGAATTAATTACTTTTCTTGGAACATCGGTCGTGATCAAAAAGAAACATTGATCCCGATATGATATGCACGGTGTGCATCAAAGGGTAGAATAGGTGGGATCGAATTCGAGTATGATTGGCTTGTGTGACTGCTTGATGTGTGAATATGTAAGAAATTGTAACGCGATAATTGGATGATGTGAAGTGTGAGGCGTTTTTCTAATCGCTTGAGATGAAATCACAGCAACGGAGCGGGGGTTGAGAAGCTGCAGACTTGAACTTCTCTTCTCTGGAGCTCAGAACAATTTTTACTACGGACATACAACTTGAAGTGACTATTCGTCGAAGTCACTCCAAGATATCGGTGTTACTTAAAATTATTTGTCTTTTCACTACGCGATCGCGATTAATGTTGTAAATCTGACTTGCTTAGAATTTGATTATTAAATTCTAAATATACCTTCAAGTTGTGTGAACTAAAAGTGGTTGTGTTTATTTTAAAAAATTCAAATTTCCCGGCTCTACGTAGCAGTTAATTGACCGATGGACCCGACAAATCATCGTTCGACCTGAAGGAGCGAATCATCTGGCTCGTAACAACTTCATCTTCGGCCTTCAATGACATACTGCGGGAAAATTTGAATTTACCAAAATTATCAACATTCTTAGTTTATTAACAATATGTTAAATGGAATTAAAATTCTTAGCTGCGTATTATAATGTTAAACATTATTACACTCTCTTCAACTCACTTTAAAATACGTTTTTGTTCATTTATGAATATACATATAGTTCCGCAATATTATGAAATACGAAAATCCATGCATATTATATTAAATCGTTGAATCTCGCGGCAAAAATGAAAGAAACCAATGAACATTTTATACAAAAAATATCTCAAAAGGAGAAAGAGACAACACATGAAATAAATCTTTTCTTAGTGTAAAATCTTTTTTAATAAAGTTTTACATGAATAAATAACTGATAAAGCAATCTTCTGAAAAAAAACTCAAAACTGTAAAATTATTAGCGCCTGCGTAACCGGAAAGCGTGGTGGAACTAGATTGTGCCGCGTATGTACTTTTGAGGATGTGTGATGTGGCAAGTATATAACCGTAGACGGACTACTTTCGACGCCTCTTCCTCATTAAGAGTAGAGTTGTGTTCACGTGTGGTTGTGTCTCCTTTTTGCCACAAAATAGGTCACACAACCCACTTCCAGTCGTGAATTAACTCACTTATAACTAATATAAAAAATCCAAAAAAAATATAAAAACATTTAAAAAATACAACACAAAAAAATCGCAAAATCGTAGCTGAAAACCGCGAAACCCGAGGTAAAATAAAAAAGGTGTGGAACAAAAATACAAAGTGAAAATATTCTCGTTGATTTGCGTTCACGCGTGTTAGATAAAAGTGCGAAAGCCGTGAAAAACACGGAAAAGTGCAAAAGGCCTTAACAAGGAAGCTACAAGGAAGCTGAAAATTCGAGTATTTCCTGACGACTTAACGACGTTGCCTCAATACCGTAAAAATGAATCCTGGAGCGCCAAATTACCCTATGGCCTCGCTATACGTAGGAGATCTCCATTCGGACATCACCGAGGCGATGCTTTTTGAAAAGTTCTCCTCTGCTGGTCCTGTTCTTTCGATTCGCGTCTGCCGTGATATGGTCACCCGACGCTCGCTGGGATACGCTTACGTCAATTTCCAGCAGCCAGCCGATGGTATATTTTTTCTTCTTCATTTATTATTTTAGATTTTTTACTGAAACTGAAATCGCATTTTTGAGTGTCATCCATTTTCTATCGCTCTATTGCATAGTTCTGATCAGATTTGACACGTGCTATCCATTCTCATTGCTACCATATTGGATTTCCTCCCCCTATCTCGTGAACGTACGTTACAACCACGTTCAACGATACGTTCCTGCAGAAGAAACAAGCGAATGTATCCAGGTTGGGTTAGATACGATGACTCATCCAGACATCCCATTCTCTTGTAGCCTTACTCGCTTTGCTTGCTTTCCCCCAGAAGGCCACCACGTTTCTTTGCTATTTAGATGCTAGCAAAGCTGTCCTCTACGATAACATATGGTCCTATTTTGAAAGCAGTTTTTAAAAATCTTTTTGTTATTTCCAGAATGCGATTTCAATTTATAGAAATTAGATAAGTCCAATTGTAATTTCATAATTTATGTAAAACATCTGCAATCTCAGTAATAACTGCAGTATCTATACCTATTTTTTTATTAATCCTTGGAAATAAATAAAGTATTTTTTTTTAAATCTAAACTTAAAAAAGTAATTATTCGAGTGATAAAAAAAGGTATATCCATTCTGTTTCAAGTATAACATTGATTTCTTATCAATAAAGAATTACGTCATAAAACTTTGCGACTGCAAGACATTTTCCTTGTATTATCAACTAAATGTAAATTTCTTTAATAATGTTGAAATTATAAAGTATTTTTTTGTTTATTCTTTATCTCCTTAATTTTTGTTTTTACAGAATTTTATCTATATTTTTGAAGTATGTTAATTAACAATGTATATAACACAATCATTCTGGTATACCAACTGTAAAAATTTGGGCCACTTTAGTATTCATTTCCGATATTAAAATTTCCAGTCATTGGCACGATAGAAAAGGCAACTTTCTCAGTTGGCATAACTGAATGATACACGTCATTCCTATGAAAAATTTTTACAAGGTTATAATAAAATTTCTTATCACATGCAAATATTAGTGAATAATTAATTTCGAAATTGTAGATACAAATATTTCTAAAATTTAAAACAATAAAATATATGTATATATTTTTTTTAAGACATGAATGCGTGTGAAAAAACATTTAACAGCAGAAAAGTAGATAGATCGTTCTGCCTGTCGACGAAATGATTTTTGAAGCTCTTCAAAATAGGGATCTTAATTTTATATTTATATGATTGATTGGTTATCATGAAAGTTCAAAAATTTAATTGAACTTAATTCTATTTATAAACTTGAAAAATAAATCGCTTCCTCTCCAACTATTAAGTTAAAAAGGAGAGTTTTTGACAGCAATGATAAATAAATATTAAAATGCATGAAGTACGTATTTTAAACGCAGAAATTAAATAAAAATATATTTTCAGGGAGAATTTTGTATTGTTCTATTTGTTAAGCAGCTAATTTAAAATGGACTAACACTCAAATTGATTCAAAAACTTTTTTAAACAATATTTCGAGATATAACAAAAAATGATGAAATTCCTTGAAATACCTAACGTCCTTGTTTATTTAAGCTTACAGCTTAAAAAAATCGTTGGAACATGATAAAACTCGTTTTATTGTGATAAGAAAAAAATTATCTTTTCAAAACATGAGTGAATTTTACATTTTAAACTTCTGATCCGTTAAAAATACTGATCATGACTATAAAAATTAAATAAAACTAAATTTCATGAACATTAAAATTTATTAGTATCGTTTTTTACTTTTAACTCGTAAGAATAATAATAAAATGAAAATTTGTGCAGAAAATTTGAACATAAAATGTTAGCATTTGAAGTCAAGGAATTTTCTTGAGATAACGATCATTAGATTATCTACCTTAATTATTAAAATGTCATTGTATTTCTTAATCTAGAGTTTGACTTTTAAATAAAAATTTTGAATTTAGAATTATTAAAGGCTCAAAGTAGCTTTTCAAACTAAAAATTAATTTCGAATTGTAATTTATGTTACAGCTGAACGTGCTTTAGATACCATGAACTTTGACATGATAAAGGGAAGACCAATCCGTATTATGTGGTCTCAACGTGATCCTTCTCTCCGGAAGTCTGGAGTTGGTAACGTCTTTATTAAAAACTTGGACAAAAATATTGACAATAAAGCCATGTACGACACTTTCTCAGCTTTCGGAAATATATTAAGTTGTAAAGTCGCCCAGGATGAAACTGGCGCGTCCAAGGGTTACGGCTTCGTACATTTCGAAACTGAAGAAGCTGCAAATAAGTCCATTGATAAAGTAAATGGCATGTTATTGAACGGAAAAAAGGTGAGTCTATTTGTAATTATTATTTCAAAAGTTAGACGAAAAATGCTATCCATTAGATACCTATTATATTTGAAATACTTCGAATACCAGACAAAGAATATTAATCTTGCTTTTTATATTTCAGGTATACGTTGGCAAATTCATTCCGCGCAAGGAACGTGAAAAGGAGCTTGGCGAGAAGGCCAAGCTCTTCACCAACGTCTACGTGAAGAACTTCGGAGAAGATATGACCGATGAAAAATTAAAGGACATGTTTGAGAAATACGGTACTATTACCAGTCACAAGGTTATGAGTAAGGACGACGGAAAATCGCGCGGTTTTGGCTTTGTCGCATTTGAAGATCCTGACGCAGCTGAACAAGCCGTCATGGAACTAAATGGAAGAGAAATTTCCGAAGGGAAATTCATGTACGTCGGCCGAGCCCAAAAGAAAGCAGAACGTCAGCAAGAGCTTAAGCGTAAATTCGAGCAACTAAAGATCGAGCGTCTCAATCGCTATCAGGGCGTGAATCTCTACGTGAAAAATCTCGACGACACCATTGATGATGAGCGATTACGCAAGGAGTTCACTCCCTTTGGCACGATCACATCCGCCAAGGTGATGATGGAAGATGGACGCAGCAAAGGTTTCGGTTTTGTCTGCTTCTCGTCTCCGGAAGAAGCTACGAAAGCAGTCACCGAAATGAACGGACGCATCGTCGGTACTAAACCTCTTTACGTTGCCCTGGCTCAGCGTAAGGAAGATCGCAAAGCTCATTTGGCTTCACAATACATGCAACGCATGGCAAATATGCGCATGCAACAGATGGGCCAGATGTTTCAACCTGGAACGGGCAGCTATTTTGTACCAACCATTCCACAACCCCAGAGATTTTATGGACCACAAATGGCGCCAATTCGCGCTACACCACGTTGGCCCGCACAACCAAACCAAGTACGACCAAACGCTCAGACCGGTAGCTCTGGTTTCGCCACTATGCAAAACCAATTCAGAGCTGCGCCTCGTGTTCCTACTGCTCAAGCGGGAGCTATGCGCAATGCTATTTCTGCCAGACCCATCACAGGTATTTTATACAATTTATTCTATCTTGAATTTAAATTTTGCAAAAAAGTAAAGAGAGTAAACTCAAGACGATTGTGATTTTAAGATGTTCATTAGAGTCAATTGAGAGTCCATAATTTTATTAGTTTGTAATCTCATAACATTTTTTATTTTTCCAACATGATTTTATTTAAAAATGAGTGATTCACTCAAAACAATTTTTACTATTGAATATATATTTTATAGGTCAACAAGCGGTGGGTGGAGCAAATATGCCAGGACGTTCGATGGCCGGTCCAGTGGTTGGGGTATCTCCTCAGAACCGTCCACCAAACTACAAATACACCTCCAACATGCGCAATCCACCTCAACCGATGGCTATTCCAGTCCAAACTCCGGTTCAGCAAGCGGTCCACATCCAAGGCCAGGAACCTCTGACTGCCTCTATGTTGGCAGCAGCTCCTCCACAAGAGCAGAAACAAATGTTAGGAGAGCGCCTCTTCCCGCTAATTCAATGCATGTATCCACAACTTACTGGCAAGATCACCGGTATGCTTTTGGAAATCGACAATTCCGAATTGTTGCACATGCTTGAGCACAGCGAATCTTTGAAGGCTAAGGTCGAGGAAGCTGTAGCTGTGCTACAAGCTCATCAAGCTAAGCAAGCTGTTGCTTCAAAGAAGGAGTAAATTCTTCCTTTATTATTCTTAATTCGATGATTTTCTTTCATTTTTTTCAATTCTATTATTACAATTAATCTTCTGTTAAAAAATTATGACGAGGATTGATTTTATTTCAATAAATTCTTCTTTCAATTTAAAATGTTAGTTCTTTTTTATTTTTCCTATCCATTAACTAGTTTAGCGTGACCGTTGATACAACATTATGATTGTTGCCACTCCAATATATCTAATGAAAGTTTTAATGAAGGATATTCTAATACTGGTCTCACAACTTCTTTTTGTATTGAGTAATCAAGAATGTTATTCACCGTGGTCGTCAACATCTGGTACATGGTCTTTATTAAGTCTGATAGAAGTAATTAAATATTATACTTTAATTATTTTGAGGCAAAAATTTACTCGTGATGTATATTGAATGTCTCGTGACCAGAAATACATTTTTCGATAATATATTGTTATATTCCTACAATAATTTAAGTTTTACTCAAATGTTTTAAAAAAATAGTAAATTTGAAAATCGTTATACCATTTCGTATGGTCATCTGATCAGGAAATAGGAAATTTTAGTCACCAGAATAATCTGAATTTTCTCTATTGATTGAGAACTTTTATAATTTGAATTTTATACAATTTAAAAGATACCTGTATCTGCATCCGATTAATTAGTTTTAAATTGAATTATAGGTCCAGCTACTGGAAAAGATGGTAAAAAGCTGTGATAATTATGTTTTCAAAAATGTTGTATTAGATTTATAAAATTCCCAATTCATTAATTTTTTAAATAAGTTTCGACTTAACATGCTAATCAATTTTAATTAAAATAAAATTTAAACTTCAATGTTGATTCAAGAGATCTTGTTATTCGCTGTTTTTTGCTAAAATTCACCTTGAATAGCCTAATAGTAAGTATAAAGTACAAATTACAAATGAGATGTAACTCAAATTTCTTTATATATTTTCTGTTTTTGAAACAGTTTCCTAGAAAATACTCAACCTGTTATAATGCCAAAATAAAAAATGTTTGTATCCCGCAAAAAACCTATCCATAAGATCTCGTGCTTTACATGATTTAATTAAACAGCGATGATTTAAATTTCAACCTGAAAAGGGCTCAAGAAAGGCATTATTCGAGACAGGATATATTTCCTTGCCGAAAAAACTAATTTGAATAATTTTTCAATGTTGCCGATCCAATAACGGAACTGTTTTAAATTCATCTTCTTGAAATAAATGAATTTAGTTGAATAAAATTATTCTCAGTTACAAATTTACATTAAGATAAGGCATTAATACAAATATTGATCCATTGCAATATATTTAAATTTGCAAATTTAAAAAATACCTTCGAGGTACAGAAACATTAAAAAACATTTGATATGGTTTTTGGACTGTGATTATTTCATACTATTTTTCCTTTAAACATTTTTTTACAGCCCCAAGGCAGAGCCATTAGGCGATATAAGATCTTCCTGTGGAGAAGATGTCGGACGCCTGTGTAGATCAGTGGTTAGAGCAGACGACCGGCAATCGAAAAAGATCTTGGTTCGGATGCCAGCGCAGTCGAAATCGTCTTTTCTTCCATAGAGAAATTTTCAAATATTTTAAATGTTAAATTTTATCAGCTGTCAATTTCTTACATTTTTAAAATAGATAGGGTAAGAGCACTAGTCGTTGGCACTGAGTACCTCACTTTTCTATTGTTTGAAGCAAATTAGGAGGGGGTGTCAGTGCCAACGACTGGTGCTCTTACCCTTTTACCCTACATACATATTTTGAAAAGTATTTTACATGAACTTTCAAATTCACCTATTTTTATGAAAGACTGCATTTTTATGAGTTTAACTATTAAGTAGTAGTGAAAATGTTTTTATAGCTTGTTACTGATTCCTTCTTGTTTAATGAAACATACTAAATTTTCAAATAATATATCGAAATTTAGTTGGCCAATCAGATATTTTGGTTTAGATAATATGCGCTCTCATTGATTGAATTTGTTTCCGGCCCAAGAATTATGGGTAATTTTACACCAAGCCGAACGACACGACGTAAACAAAACAAGTCGTGAGGACAAGAGGACAAGAAGATCAAGGAAGACACGCAAATTGGAAGAAATTAAGTTTTGGTAAGATTAGTAGAAAAACAATTCGGTTTACATTATTATGAAAAAAGTGCATGGGACCAAATTTTACTGTTTGAATATCTTCGTAATAAAATGAAAGTAAGGAAGGTCGTGCATTCATATTTAGAATTTATAGATTTTTAACGTGATTTAAACTTTTATTTGAGTGTTGTCTGTATGCATCAATAAATGCTTATAAACAAGAAGGTAAAGTCAATAAGAAAAAACAGACCACGATTTTTCTTTATTTTATGGTCCTCAGAAGTTTGAAAGGCTAGAAGTTAAATTTATTACCTTAAGAGAGGGTTTGAAATATTGCAGTTGTGTTGGTCGGAGACTTAAAAATGGGAATGAATAGGTAATAAACACAGTATGTAGTTATAGTAAATTTTAGTTCAATTCTTTGAGGATTAAGTCCCTTAAAAATTCCCAACTTCATTGTAAAACCATATTTTTTACTAAAGCAATTTAACTTTTATTTTTTCTTATAAGAAACTTGTGACTCACAGATATTCGAAAATTAGGGGGTTCCGCCTTTTCTTGCTCTTCTGTTTTTATTCTTATTGACTTATTCATAAATTAAAACAAGATGGCTAATTTAAATAATAATGAATCTATTTATTTTCTTGAATTAAACGTTTTTAAGGAATTTTATACTTTGGTTTTAAAAATTAACACTTTTATATCTTAATTTCAAACTTAATTTATATGCGTAGCAGTGAGGGAAAACTTGGTCCTAACCCTAATCCAGTAATTTATCACTTGCCTAAAGAAAGTAAATCGGGAAATACCGCAAATTAAGTAATTTAGTAATTTTGGGAATTTCCCAATCTGTTTATAATGTAACCAGGGCCTAGAAAGATCACAAAGCACTTATTCTGCAAAATTGAATCTTTTGACATGAAATTTAATTTATTTTCGTTTTTAAAAAATGATTGTTATTCAATCAATGTCAATATCAATAGGACTTCTAACAATTTTGAAATTGAGCATTTTGCATTTTTGAATTCTATAAATTCCTCACATCGACTTGTTCAAAAAAGAATACTCTTTTTAGCTTTTATATAGAAGATTTTACAAATTGACTCTAGAAATATTCAATAATTACAAAATGCAAACCTTCATTTAATATTTTTATTTTAAAATCAAGAAATATATTGACCTTCAATAATTAATGCATGTAGTATTGGCTTAAGGGTCATTAGTAAAAAAAACTGGATGTCAATCAAACGTTTCGATTCTGATAGTTTCTTTATAAACTCTGTAGAAAGAAATACAAAGTCCTCGAGACAAGTTTTCAAAATTGAAAATTGTTCGCTTCTTAGTTATTAATAACCAATCGGGCATCTTTTTTAAACAAATTTTCCGGCCGGTTCGATTGCGAATTTCTAAGTTTTTTTCATTTTATCCGGTTTTTATATACAGTAAATTCTACATATTTTTCTATTCGCGTTGTTGCATACTGGACTTTTTCATTTTGAATTGCAAGCGATGAGATAAGTTTTTGAGTTCTATGATTATCCTTATTTTAATTATCTCCTATATTTTAATCTTTTACAAAAATGTTGAATAACAGTTTGAAATGTTATGAAACATGTCACTTTCTAAATTAATTACTAAATTTTCCATTAAAGAAACCATATGTTAGCGACCTTTATGTGTATTTTTTTAGATCCAAAATAAATCAGTAAACCACTGATGAAGGCTCTGATCTGAGCCGAAAAGTCTGATTGACATCCAGTATTTTACTTATGACCCTAAAGCCAATAACTACATGCATTAAAAACATTAGAATGTGAATGATTTTTTTTTCTTTTATTCTATGTATATCATATTTCGTTTAGGGGAAAATCATAAAAAGTATATTAGTTCAAAATTATATAAAAGTATGTATGAAGAAATAATTTGTTATTTATAAGAAACATTTATTATTTATATAAAAGTAGACGACTGTAGATGTTTTATTTAATATAATATAATATTGTTAAATTGAATGTATACAAAAATATAAAAAGTAAATAATATAAAACTATATTTTAAATAATATTACATCCATATCATTTAATATATTTTTTATATATATATTTTTTGCGTTTTCTGATCGAAAATATTCGACACGTATTTTTTTATTTTAATATGATATCAAAATTTTTTGAGGTGAATTTTAAAACTCTTGAGACTTGGAAAAAGGATTTTTTTTACGATTGCATATACTTAAAAAATTATTTTATTAAAAAAATTTCTGCACATCATGAAATTTACGCTTTTTCAGCTGTCGAATAAGGTTTATTAGATTAGATTTTTTTCAAATTTCATACTAATTTTTTTCCCTCTTTTTATCAATAAATGTTTCTTAAGTACTCCAGAGTTCAGAGTATACTGTAAAAATATTTTGTGCCGAATGAATTTTCCAAGTGTAGCTTCCGTGTTTGGAGCGCGCGCTTCGAGCGCGATATTTGACTTATGATACATTTATACCTTCTTTTGGTCGGTCGTATGCCAGCACACGCAAAAAAGAAGGACAAATAAGTCAAATGGATAAAACAAAGACAAACAAAATTCCCTATTCTAGTAAATTTTAGTCTATCTCACTCTTGATATTTAGAATTATATGTCCTTCTCTCTTGCATCTGCTGGCAGGCGACCGACCAACAGAAGGTTGGTTGGTCTTTACTCGGAATTGCTCAGATTAGGTGTGTTTGTCGAGTGTACATAAATCCGAAGAATATCCAAGCAGACCAAGTAAGTCAAATATCAAAAATACGGTCGAGTAGTTTCGATCGAAGAACACAAAAAAGTATTTCACGCAAAACAAATTTTTAAGTGTAAAATTTGGGTAGAATCCCTCTTACTTGAGTTTATACGTATACGATCTTATACAATAAGATTTCTTTAGTTGTATATTGAATGAACCTTTTTTTCAAAAAGTCATTTTATAAGTTATTTGAGATACATGTATTTTACACTTACATTTCCAAATCGTCATGCAAAAAATGTTGCGGTTTAACATTTTTTTTAATGTTCTGTTCGAAACAAATGACGGTTTGGAAAGCAGGATCGACGGATCGCTCGGCTAGTAGGCAGGAGAGGGGATAACGCGTTATTTCTCAGTAAATAATGAATGAAACGAGTTGATTTTTGCGTAGAAATATTCATGCGGTTGAAATGTTAATTTATTTTAAGATAAACAATAAATAAACTTTAAGTTGAAAAAATTAAATGTTAATGCAAAAATTGATCAAAAGTAGATATATCAGATGTATGAATGATAAGTTCAAGTCGGTTATTTTGATACATTTTTAAATTGCCATTTAATTTGTTCAACTTAAAGTTTATTTATCGTTCATCATAAAATAATTAAACATTTCAACCGCATGAATATATTCGTAAGAAGCGCTCAAGTCTGGAGAATATTTCTACGCAAAAATCAACTCGTTTCGATAATTATCTACTGAAAAATAACGAGTTGATTGTTGCGTTGTAAATTAATTCGTCGCCTCGTTCACTACGTGTTATCCCCTCTCCTGCCTACTGGCCAAGCGCTCCGTCGGTTCTGCTTTCTAAGCCGTCAAATGTACTACAATATACTTTTTTTTTTTTAACTAAAAACTTTTTACTTACACTTCCTTATTAAAAATTGTTATTATTTACTATAGATTTATACCAAAGAAATCTTATGGTATAAGTTCGTATATAAACTTGAATATATTTTTTACATATTTTTTCTACTAGCGGACCATAAATTGCATTTTACTGCAAAATCGTGTGCAACACGGGAAACATATTTATTTTGCTCTTGTCATTGTTGCTTTCACTTTGCTCGGACATCAAACTTTACACTCGCAAAATAAATTTTATTTTCTTTAGTTGCACAATTTACTATTTTGACCCTCAAGTAGAAAAAAAATCGTGTGCAACACGGGAAAAAAATTTATTTTATTCGTCTGATTGTTACCCTCGCTTTGCTCGGGCATCAAACTTTGCACTCGCAAAATGCAAAATACATTTTTTTCCCCTAATTGTTCAATATACTATTTTCAAACAATCAAATTCTCCATATTCACACTTATATAATAAATTGCAATGTGTTACGTTTTCAAGTTTTACAAAGTATTTATTCAAAGAATACTCAAAATTAAATGCATTATATTATAAGCCAAAATTTTTACAGTGATATATCTTCGCGTATTATCGTATGATAATATATGTAAACAATTGTAGCAGCATATCAAACAATATGTATTATAGGATACAATTCCATTCTAATTAAATTCAAGAGTACATTTTATGTATCTGCATATTTCGTCAATATAAAATTAAGTATAATTATTAAAAATAATAATAATTTCCAATGTGACATTCTTATTTAAATAATTTTGTGACATGTTTGTATTCATGTCGCTATTATTTTTCTTGGCCCAATATTGTAATCATTATAGTTGTACTTGTATTGGCATTGATTCAGTTTTTTAAAATCAATAATTCAAAATTTATATTTGAAAACGTTTTAATATGAGATTTTAATTATTGTTGAATATTATTGGTATTGGCTCAGGCATTAGTTAGCAATAATTAAAAACTCATATCAAAACGTTTTGAAATATGAGGTTTTAATTATTGCGTTTAAAAAAAAATTGACCAGACCAAATGATTGATATGGTGATTATTTTGTCTGTAAACTTTTGTTCATGCAAAATATAATATCAAGTCAAAAATCTCATAAATTTTTGACTGGATATCTTATTTTGCATGGACAAAAGTTTACAGACAAAATAATCACCATATTGACCATATGGTCTGGTTGTACCATGGCCTTAAGTAATTTAAAAACTTAGGAACCTTATGTTGATACTCTTTCTGTTTCCTTTCCTTCTTTGGAAATTTTCATTTCAATGTAAATTAATATCGAGTGCTATTCTATGAATACTTATCACTAGCCTAGAAACAGTAAAATTTTTTGAATTCGCATTAAATGTAATTTAATACTTATACTGCCACCTATCGCAAAGTATTTGCCCTAGACGTAACGTTAGTCAGACTTAACAGCTTAAGAAACTAAATTTTCAAATATTGAATGTATTTATGTACAAAATATATATATTTCATGGTAAAAAATGAATATTTTTTAACAGAATACTTAGAAGAAGACTGAAATTGAAAAAATTAAAGTGTTGTAACTCACTAACAATATTTTCCGTATACTTCTGTATTTGTAAACTGTTGGTCAGATTGCAAGTTTTTAAAGTGGGGATGGTAGAGGTGGAAATGGTGAAAGTGGCGGTAGCGGTAATCTCCACCTCTGGTGTCGGCCGTGGTCTTGTTGGCTTCTTTTGATATCTTTTGTGCTCACATCAGCTCGCAAGCTCGCATTCCCGCAAACGCAGTGTTCCCATTCTCTGTTGTGCAGTTGAATAGTGTGGTTGGCGACTTTTTCTGGTACATGGAGTGATAGACTTCTCGAACGTTGATACATATTAGTAAGTCGTCTGTGAAGTATTTCAAATTCTTTTCAATATTTTTTGTGGCAGTCACAATTTTATTAATGTAATAAAGAAGTCAACAATCTGGTAGTTTCGTAGAGTTTTGTTTTAGAAAGTTCTAAACTCAGAATCCCTGTTAGATGTAATAGATTTCATATGTTTAAAAAAATTGGTTTCTAAGTAATCTAGAATGGGTGAGAGGTTAGGTGTGGTCAGGATTCTCAATTAGACGAGTGAAATTTTAGCTAATTTTTTGTTTGGCTATTTTCTCGTGAAAAATATTTCCATATTATTAACTCTAAAAATTTTTTGACATTTTTTGTAGGAATTCAAAGTGATATATTTTGCAGATTTGCCAATGCATCTTGAAATATGTAAAATGCTCTTAATCATTTTATTCATTACTTCAAGATTTGAATCATGTACACTTCTTAATTAATTTTTTTAATTTGTTTTCAATTTTTGTGACGGTTCCTAATGAATTTAGTATTAATTTACGTAAAAGGTATTTTTAAATTTATGAAAAATTCCTTTTTGATTTTTGAAAGTTTTTTTTTATCTTTTCTACACTGCATTTTGGTACAAAAAAAATTATTTTTAAGTATTTGATTAAAATGTCAATTCAAAAGCTCACGTGTATAATCTTTTTATCTCAAGATTATAAACAGATAGATTACGAGTCAAATTAATTTCAAGAATCATAACACTTACGAAGTTACTGGTATTTTTGATTACCTAAGTATAATGTGGACTAAATATATAATACTAGAAAAGGAAGATAAAAAGACTTGACAATTATTAATAATAATTTCCAAAACCCTTTGGTGGAAATCTGGGTAATTTGGTACCCAGAAATAGATTTGTATTTGAAGAATAATTGAAATAGTATGCTTGAACTTCAAGTAATAGAATCCTCAGAGTATCGGAAATACGATTATGAAAGTTCGAATAGAATATGTCAATTTGATAAAACACAACAAATTTATATGCAGAATGATTAGACGTGAAAATTAAGTTAAGATTATATTTACATTTCTTTTCTGATGCATATAGTGAATAAAAATCATAGTGATATGAAGAGCTGAAGTTATCAAATTTTTGAAAAAATTATTCTAGCAAAATTTGTAATTGTCAATAAAAATTAATATGATCAATGTAAAAAAAATAGAGAGTTAATTTGTCGATACATTTTTGAAAGAAAATTAAATTTTTATAGTAAAAAAACAAAAGTTTCAACGATTTAAAATTTTGTTTCAAAGTGATGTGGTTCTGGCGCCTACATTTAATTTATAATTTTTGTGGTTAAAAATGTTTCATATGTCAAATTTGATTAGTATCTAATACTAATTCAGGCAGCTGTGTCTAAATGGCCTAAACTCCCTGTTTTTGGAAAACATTATTTATTAAGATATATCGCCTCACAGATGACTCAGGGTAGTGAGCTACCTCAAGGTTGACCCCGCAGTTTTCAATTTATTTTATTGTCTCGTAAAAGTGTTCGTTTGAAATCGATTTTGAACTACAATAGTTTCGATCCAAGAAGTTCTCAAAACTTTTTTTTTAACTTATGAATGATATGATAAACATATTCTAAAATTTTAATTTGTTTAGCGCGTGTAAAAATGATTGAAAAAGAATTTTTATTTTATTTTTGAAAAATATTTCATAACTTTCTTATATATCTAAATATTCCAGCTTATTGTATTGCAATTTCATTAAACATTGAAAATATTTATATTTTACTTAATCTATATATTATATCTAGGTTTTCTACATCTTTAGAAAGTTACAAGAAGGGCTCCCTACTGACGATTTTGGATCAGTTACAATTCTAAATTACGACGCTTCGTCCACCAAAATGGACGAAGTAGTCGATAATATAAGGGCATGCCTTCTGTCCTCAAAGGGAGGAATAAGCCTAAATAGAGTAAACAGTATGTATACTATATTTCATCAGTGCTAGATTATGCAGAATAATTTTTATCATATTACTATCTCATCGGAGTTCAAATTTTAAAAATTATATCCATCTTTTCAGAGGACTACTATGATATAGTAGGAGAAAATATTCCTTATAGGAAGTTCAAATTTGGAACCCTAGAGGAACTTATCAGTGTCGTTCCAGGAATAAGAAAATTCCAAAAGCAGAATGAATATTGGATTGAGGCGATCCCATCAAGTAGAACCAGTCATTTAGCAGAGCTAGTGCGAGGCCAGAAAGGGCCGAAGCGATCCAAGAAGGTATGTTTGAAAAGTATGAATTTTCAATTATTCTTAAACTAAAAATAATCGTTCATGAATAAACTGCTTTGTTTAGATGACGGCGTACAACAAACCAATTAGGACTCCTTACAGTTCCAATCAAGTTTACCAAAGAAAAGAAGTTAGGTATGAGGGAAATTATTATTATTGGAATCACTTTCAAAGATTTTTAAATGTATATCTATATTTACTTTTTACATTACAGTTACGGATCTAAATCTTCCTCAGTGAAAACCAAATCTACGTCCTCATTTAATGCAAGATATCCTTCACAGTCAACTACTTACAGTTCAACACAAAGTAACAATAAAAATCTTTTACAAGCAAATACCAGAAGCTCTAATGACACCAATGTCAGAAATTCAACCTCCATGAATAACAAAAGTTCAACATTCAATGGTAAAAGTCCTACGTCAACGAATACTAGGTATGCAAATATAATTGATTTATCTCTTATCAAAAATGTTTACGTGTTTGAATTTTACATTATTTTGTTTTTCAGCTTTATGTATCCACCATCTACTGGTACAAATGTGATTCCGCTTACAGATCAAACGGTAAAACCGTCGCAGAAAGTTGAAAAGCCAAATTACATGAAGACTGTGAACGAAGATCCAAGAACTATACCTACAATGGTGAAGAAAATTTAATATAAATATTTTGTTCTTTTATAAGTTTCAATCCCCTTGATATATTCAAAGCAATATAAATTAATTGAAAGTATCTGTTTTCAGAAAACGGTGGATAAGAATCCCCGACGTACGGTTCCTGCAGGTTCAGGACAAAAACCAAAAAGTGTGCAGAATAGATTAATAATAAACGTGCGAAAAGCAACAGAGTCTGAGTTTTTAGAAAAACCAAAAACAGTATTAACGACGCCTTCTATACCAATGAAACCATCCATGACTCAACGTCCGAAAGAAGACATAAAAAGCTATCCTGTAAGTACATGTATAATTAAAGTTTAAGAAAAGCTAATCAAACTTATTCGTATGATGTGAATAGGTGTGATTTATTTAAATAAAAATTCATATTTTTCTTCCAGATATCCGTAAACTCAATTATTCCTTTCGATGAATTCATTGAGAAAACTCCAGAAGATGAACTCAGTAGACTCGCTGCTACCCTCTATATGTCTTCTCCTGTTTATAAAATCCTACCTGCTAAGAAAGGGAATGTCTATGCACAAGTTAGCGTACGGAACTTTCATATTTTGAAATCTTTATAAATTTGATAAGACCTGATCAGGCTTTAGTTTGTTTTTTATTTGTTTTTGCTAACTATTTTTTGGATAAATTCTTTTTAGTTTTGAATACTCATTGTTTTATCTTCCTTGTGTATATGTAGCTAAATATTTAGTTATTGTTTTATAGGTGGGTAACGCAAAATATAGCAGTTATCCAGAAGATGCTAAAAGTCATAGCGCAGCTCAAATAATTGCAGCAAAAAAAGCACTGAATGACTTAAAGGAGAAAAATAGAGCAATTTTGCTTCCTATTACACAAAGTGATGAAATACTAAAGCAGCGATTATTAAAGATTGTAGACTCTCATCCCAGTGGAGTTTTCACCTCGCAGTTAGTGAAGTATTACAGAGAGGAATTTAAGGAATTACTTCCCGAAAATTGGATAAAGGTTATTAAAGATTGTTCAGAAATCAGCATTGAAGAAGGCGCGAATGATACCAGTATTCTTACTCGATACAATCCAGCTCTCAAGAAGGTATGCATTTTTTTTAGTGGATATGGTTGATTTTTCACAAATGTGTAGGGCAAAGTTGAATTGAGTAAATTTTTATTTTTCTTTTAGCGTTTTATAGACAAATTTATTTGTTTTTCAATTTTTAAGAAGATGAAACAATTTTAAGATGTATGAATGCATTGCAAATGTTGTGCATATAATATATATACTCAATTCGACTTTCGCTCTTTGTTGTAAGTTGATTGAAATAATTCTTTAACAAATATATTTTTTGGTTTATAAAGAACAATTAATAAGAAGTCAAATGGCAATTCCAGCTGTTCAAAACATTCGAGCACTACATACAAAACAAAATTTATCAGTAGTAAAGACAAATTAGATTTTTTTTCTCACATGTGAGTAATAATTTGTGATGAAGTGTTTTTGTTGTGTGCAAAATTTAAGTTCGTATGTTTTTTCTTTCATTTCGATTTTAAGCTAATTTTATGAATTATCTAATTTCAAATTAAATTCTAAGAGTGCACATGAAAATTTTGCATGATAATATAATTTGTATCGTGGAAACCTTACTGCTAGATCAATGATGATTTCATCAAAAATGTTTCATGTATATATTTATAAAAGTTTTTTTCTGCACGTATGTTTGTTTCTCAAAATATTTAATGTAAATTATTAAAAACAAAGATAGATTTCATATTAATAAGAATATTTTTATTTTTCATTAAAGATAAAACTTTCATTCCAAAATTGATTTTTAATATAAGTGTGTAAATACGAATATTAATACATTGAATTAAGTGTAGATTAAATTAATCTGAGTATTGTTAATTTTAAATTCTGATGCTTCCGGATTAAAAAGCTTTCTGAAGTAAGTGCTATGTAATTTTAGGTTTTAGCATAATAATTTTTTATTTTATAGCTTGCAGTTATATATTCAAGTAAATTCACATTTGAAATTGATAGTTTATGCATGTTTGAAAATACTTTGATGTCTATTCATTGAAATATTTATTTTCTGCATGAATTGTGTGGTTTTTGAACAAAAATAAAATCATTTTTTATAGCCCTGTAAAATGCTTCTTTTGAAAATGGTTCAAATTGGCGACAAATAAAAAATTACTAATTTTAAAAATTAGCTCTTGATTTTTATTAACAGGAATAATATGTTAGAATTTTGACAATTCATAATCAGAAATTTTTCCAACATTCTTCATCGGACGATGATAGAAGCACCTTATTACTTGTACATTTATAAGGGCACTCAAATTGGATGACTGAATGCGTCAATTCAATTTGAAATGTACACATTATTTAATGTGGTAGCTTTAAATTTTATAACTTCTGACATGAGTTCTTAATATTTCATATATTTAATTGAAGGTAGAGGAAACACCTCCTGCATCGCCATTTGGAAAGATGCACCTCAGCCCACTTGGGCACCCATATCCAGGGGTTCTGCAGTTGCCTAATGATCTATACTGGATAACCTATGTGACAGAAGTTTTCAATACAACTGAAATTTGGGTTCGACTTGTAGGCGAAGATTATAGTGTAAGTTTATAAAAATTAGTTCAAAATCAGGAGTCACTGACACATGAAAGATATATTTTATGAGATTCTGATTTTATACAGGATAAATTTGATGCGATGACCGAGAGCATGAGAGACTACTACAATAAAAATTTCCAGTCAACAAAAGCCAAAGTTATAGAAGAGGAGGGATATTATGTCGTTTACATTGATGATTCTTGGCATCGAGTTAAGTGTGTAGATTACGATCCAGACACTCAAGAAGCAACAGTATTTTTCATTGATCATGGAGATGATGAAACTTTTCCTGCTGGAAAGCTCCATTACCTTGACAAACAGTTTTGTTTTCTTCCAGCTCAGGTACTAAAAATACAATTACTATATTTTATTTCAAAAGGAATAATCCAAAAAAATTTCAGCCAATCATAAATGTTATTTCTGATTTTCAGGCTATCAGGCTCTCTTTACAGGATTTGGAAGAATTTTCTGAATGTAATGAAGCTAAGACAATTATTTCGAAGTACCTCTTGGATCGAACTTTGTACGTCGAAGTACAAGAATCTGACTCCGATGAGGAAGGCGATACGTCTGTTATTTTCTATGACACTCAGGGTCCAGATGACGTCAATCTGAACAAACTGATGTCCATAGATATTGTCAAATTGATAGCAACCGAACCCCAGCTGGAAACAGTAAGTTTTTTTTTATCATCGAGTTTTCCTTGCTCAAAGAGTAAGAAAACAATTAAATTTTTTTTTATTACAGCAAGGTCGTGTGACTGAAGTTTTCGTCTCACATGTCAGCGAAATTGGCGACATATATGTACAATTGAAGAGAGTTGAAATGAAATATCTTGCAGATATTATGAACAAAGTCATACATAATGATTTGACCAAAGATTTGAGTCACCTATCTGTAACTAAAGTAAATTTGCTTAAATTTTACTTGGTTCGATCCTTGGAAGATAATAACTGGTATAGAGTCCAAGTTCTTAGCAACGCTAATTATACTGCGGATGAAGTCGACGGGTTTCTTTTAGATTTTGGAAAAACAATAAGAGTCAAACTAAGCAGTTTAGTAGATTTGGAAAGTATTTCGGAAGTCCTAGCTGCTTTTCCACCACAAGTAAGTAGCACAATAACGAATACGCTTAGTTAATAACACTATTTTGTTCTAATTATTTTTCTGGTTATTATCAAATTTATTTACCTTTAAAGGCTGTAAAGGTTCAACTTCACAACATTCCTTCTTCCTTTTTCAATAAAGAGAAGGTGTCGAGGTTAGCTGAATTAGCTCCTCCTGATCAGCCTTTGCTCATAAAGGTTGTTCAATCGACCACTAATGGATGTCCACCTATTGTAGAACTTTTTAAGCGTAATCAGACGTCTAATGAGATTATTGCAATTAACAATACTTTACTTTTTGAGCCAGAACTGACTAGGTAAGTCCATTAATTACATTTCAGGTATATAATGTATGTGTATTGTACACTCCATCATGTTTTAGTTTTATTAAAAATTTACATAAATGTAAATCATTTGCCTTTCAAGAGATACTGATGGTGATAGCAACAATAACGTCAAGGCACGTAAAAGAAGCGAACGTGTAACATGTCGGTATGGATCTGCAGATCGAGATGACCGTACAACATCTCTTAGGCCACCTGTAATACCTTCCATAGGAAATTATTTCGACGTGCACGTAACAATGGTATCAAATCCGGGAAATTTTGTAGTTCAGTCCTTTAAAGATAGACCGCAACTCGTAGTGAGTACTCAGTTTATAAACTTCATGTTGCTTTTTAGTCGACAGAATATCTAATTTAAACAATATTTCAGACAATGATGGACAAATTACAAAAGGACTGCGCAGCTTATAAAGGACCTCCAATAACATTCGAATTTGTGAGGGAAGGAAATCTGTATGCCGCGTATCATGAAGATTATTCACATTGGTACCGGTTAGTATAATTATTTTAATATTTAAGTGTTGAGTAATATCAAACTGATGCTGATTAAATAATTTTTTAGTGTCTTGGTGGTAAACAAATTTGACCAACAAACAGTCACAGTCTATTTTTGTGACTATGGTGATATAATTTTGGTTCCCCTTAAAAGATTACAACCACTTCATGGACAGTTTTCAGAGTTGCCATATCAAGCAATCCGTGCTAAATTAGCAGGTACCATTGTAATTTTAAGCGTGAATGATCGATTTTTATTCGATTTGAGTATAATACAAATATTATTTCTGATTTAGCTTAATTAAGATTTTATATACTAGATATTCAACTATTTAAAATTAAGCAAATTTTTAATTGCAGACGTCAAGCCAGTGAACATGGACTGGTCAGTAGAAGATTGCCTGTATTTCCGAGAGTTGGTCGTAGAAAAGGATTTAGTTTCAGTGGTTAAAGAAATTAGCCTTGACCAGTCTTCTGTGGACACTGTCCTAAGTTTGACCCTAATCGACGTTTCAGGTCCTGATGATATTTTTATCGACAATGTCCTTATACAAGAAGGTCGCGCTCAACGTGTAGATCCTAAAAATTAAGAAAAATGACTGATATATTAAAATAGTGTTCAGCGCAAGATATGTGCTATATATAGAAATTACTCAACACTCTTAAAGAGGCTGATGAATAAAAATTTGTTAATTTAATTGTCGACTGACTTTGTGCTTTCCCTTACTCATATCTATTAATTCCTTAGTTAAAATATTTATTTTTAAAAAAATTATTACGGCAATTTTATCATTTTGAATATCCTTTTATCGTATTTTTTTAGTTAAAGTATAGGAAAATTTATCTTGACGAAAAGAAGTCATCATAAGTTTGAATCAGACAAAAATATACATTTTTCCTACTTGAAATCCTTTCAGCCAACATCTAAAAACAGCTAAAACCTGTCTATCGATTCCGAATACAGGAAATTTATATTTATTTGATTGAAACTTTTGATGACTCATTTCATCATATATTTTATTTATATAAATTGGATTTTTATAAAAAAAATTAATGACTAAAAAACTTGACTTACCATTCATATTTTTTTCGAATGTTAAATTACGATTCAAATTTCAGGTATAAAAAATTATGCAAACAGCGCATTTGCACAACCAGTTTGCAGAGAGAGAATCAGACATAGTAAAAGTCTTCCAATTCACCTCCCTTTATTTGTGATGAGACCTATTATTCTGTCAAACAACTGTTGCGATCAACCCATTTTTTATCTCTATGACATCCCTTCTTTTCCCATGATCAAGAGGGGGTAGAACACCGACATCAGTGGAATGTTCGCCTCTGAAGTCTCCAGGTTGTACCTTTCAAGAGGAACATCGCTTGTGGAGGAAAAGATCGTTTGGCTTCCTTTTTCTGAAGTATTCTTTCATCTTGTTTGGGTAAATCTTTGCAAATCCAAATTTTTATAACTATCGATAAATATTGGTAGATCTCCGAATCTCTGTTATTTCTGTATTTCTGTTTGGGATTTTTTTTAACAACGCTTACACGTAATTTTCCGAACTTTCTTTTTTAATAACTGCATTAAAATACGTATATTTATGCGTATAACGGAAAAAAATAGAGATAAAGATCCAATAACATATTTTGGAAAATATGTAATTTATTCCAAAAAAACTTAGTTTTTATATTATAGCTATTTTATAATTCATGATTTAATAAGTTTTCTTTTATCCTAAATAAAGTAAATTATTTTCTCTTGTTGATCTTCTATTTTTGTAAAATCAAGAATTTTTCAAAAATGAAATTTTTAATAGTTATTTATACATTTTTAAGTGAAAATATGCGTTAAGAAATCTGGATTATAGATTATGAATTTATTTTGAGAATTTTTATATAAACTTTACAATTAAAATACCTATTTTATAAATTGGCTGAAGTGCTGGGCAGTAAAATAGACATTGTGTCTCTTTGGATATTGTGTACAGTTTATGCGTTGGAACCAAAATATAAATACTTTTTATTTTTACATTAATAATTTACAAAAATATACAATAAATTAATATTTGATCTTCTTAAAATTCAGCGTTTGACTATTTCGTTTTGTTCTGGTGTTCGCATGCAATTTCTTTAATTTTTGAATTTGTCACCATAGCTTAATTTATAAACAAATCTACAATGCTTGAAAATTTATTATTTTCTCAATTTATCAATGTTTTTTAAATTATTGCTCTATATTGTGACGCAACACTTGAATCAAAAAATATATTTTCTCGTCTTTAAGTGTACACCAATTTTACGCTTCTATATATTGTATAAATACACGTTATGAAATGTTTTCTACAATTCTATTTGTGCCAGTGTTGCCAACAAATATGCACAAGCTTGAAGATTTCCGTTCACCAAGAGCTGTGTTGATGTAGAGTCCTTTAAGTGTTCTTTTTTTTTTTGTCATGTAAGTCCATTGTTATAGGTGAGATAGTTAAAAAAGATCTGAAATGAAGAGATTCGACGCGATCGCGTTAATAATGACAACGTGAGTGCACAGGGAACAATAAGTGAGCGAGAGATAATGATTACAGAACAGACTTGGACCATGATGCTGGATAACGATATCACCGGAATAAATGAGTAAGTCACTTTTTATTTTAACAAATTTTATTATAAATACATGCCCTTGTATAGATGAAAATAATTAAACCCGATTGGGACCGATTGATCCGATTGACCCCATTTCAAAAACATCATTGAAACCGATTTATTAATCGGATTCAATCAGGTGACACCATTTTGAATCCGATTAATAGATCGGTTTCAATGATGTTTTTGAAATGGGGTCAATGGGATCAATCGGTCCCAATCAGGTCCAATTATTTTTGTCTAAAAAGGTGGGAAACTTTTTTTAAAAAATAAAAATTAAAAGACTTGAACTTAAAGTTGAAATATTCCTTAGGCACTATATAAGATTCAACAATCTATATTAAGTTTCAAATTTCCTAAAAATTAGAACGCTAATTATTAAAAATATTTTTCATTATTCACAATTCTTTTTAATAAATTTTTTGAAAATATTCATCTTTGAGTTCTTATCTATTTTATTAATAAACAAAGGTTTATTTTTATTTTCAGATCGAGTATTTCGCCCAGAAAACTATTATGGATCAAAGCGGTGAAGAAGTTAACCTCAGAAAGATTAGGAAGAGAAAGCCTGGCAGCTTGGGAGGACCGGAAACAGAACTCTGCCTCCGAGATCACAGACCCGAAGGAAAAAGACGAGACGAAAGAAGCTATTGATGCTCCAGTAGAGCCGGAAGCCGTTAGAACCGAAGCACCTGTAGAAGATCAAGAAGCTGAAATTCAAGCAGGTACAAGTTGTATAATCTAAACACGTCATATTCAAGTAACATTAAAATAATTCGAAGTTTAATTTACAACTTTAGGACGGAATGAGAAGAGAACAGGATTAGTGTAGAACATAATTTTAGAATAATATTTCAGAATGAAAAAAGAGTTGATTTTTACTCTCAATTATGAACTAATTAAGATATATTTGTGAAAGGTATTTAATTTTTTCAAGTAATCACATTTTTTTCAGGTACAATATTCATTTATTCAAATATTTTTTATTTCATTTTTGCTTTTAGGCCTGGAAATACTTTTTCACACTTTTATAAAACTTGAACTAAATTTAATATTTACTGATATTTTAAAAACGGAATAGGGATGAAAGATGAAACACAGCAATTGCAACGAGTGTGAAGTTTGCTGCCCGAGCAAGCGAGGGTTACATTCACACTCGTTGAATCCGTTGTGTTTTGTTTTGGAGTTTCGAGTAATGCATAATCGCAGTTTCAACTTTCAACCCGCTCTACAGTATTCAGTAATCAGTTACATCAAATCAAATTCTCAGAAGAGTTGCTATGAAATAGTATTGAAATCTACTGTATCAAAATTAGGGAACTAATTACAATTATTTATAAATATTTTAGCAGAAACGGTCAGTGTTGAGATTTCGAGTACGAACTATTTAATTGACAATTTACAGGAACGTTTTTTTTAGATGTCTTTAAAAAAGGAATTCTCTACAAGGGAATTTTTTGTCCATCGCTCACGAACAGCTTTCACAATAAACAATTGGAAATGTCGTATCTTCATTATTCGAATCGACAACGGCAGAAATCTCTCATAATGCTCAACATTGTCGATCTTGGATTAAAGGTACAAAACCAATAACGGTCTCCAAAAATGATTTTCAATTATTTTAGGAAAGAATTCAAGTTACTTTAGAGATTTCGAATCTCTTATTTTTTTAATTGGCAAAAATAAAGTTTTAACTTCAATCATCGTTTTTAAGTTAATAATGAATATTTTTTGGAGACTGAAGAAAAATCTGCTCTTCAAATGAATGCCGACAAAAATGTATGCTCCATTGAATGAGGAAGTGCAACAAAATATTTTGTTGGAAAATTCTATGAGATGATAAAATGACGTTTCATATTAGCTCTTGTGGAGTTTAAGCAAGTACTTGTTTCTTTAATTACAATATAAATTTTGGTTTGTAGATCGCACTCATGGCGATATGGCTGTGGAGAAGGAAAGACACAGAAGGTCTCGTAGAATCTTTATCCTGGACGGCTTGCTGTATGGCATCTAATTTGATAGTTTGTGCCCTAGGATGGTGGCGTTGTTTTCCTAACAATTATTTGTACTGGGCTTCTATTTTCACCTGGCTCCTGTTAAATTCTCAAGGTTAGAGTTTCAAATTTTCATGGAAAAAATCTCAAATAAAATTCAATCTTATTCAAAAATCTTCAATTAATTTTTGATTTATTTTTCCTGCTCTATAAATATCAACTTTAGAAAATTAAGTACAAAACTGTACAAAACATTAGAATCAATCTCCAATATTTATTTTTACAACTTAATTTTTGGAGAAAGTTACCTTCTTTACTTTTATTTATCTTTTTAAAATAACTATTCTTTAAAAAATTGGTATAACTTATCTGCCGTTAACAACTTTTTTTATGTCTTTGTAACTAACGATATTCATTGATTCGTTTGCTAAATGAATCTCTGGTCTACTGATTCTCAATAAAACGATAATTGAACTCATCTTGTAAAAGACAAGGTTTACCCGAGAGTTTACGTTATAGTTTTAATATATTTTAGGGAGTAAAATATTAAAATTTTAATAAATTAAAAACTAATAACATTTTTTCTGATTCAATAAAATCCAAAGTAAAATAAATTTATAGTAAAAATAAATTTTGTAATTAATTCTCTTTGTTGTAGGTTTTATAGTAGCTGGACTGGATTTTTCCACTCAACAGCGTTTGACGTGGTACATTTTGCTTGTCGTATATGCTCCATATGCTATGCTTCCTCTTCCTTTAAGATGGTGTGTTCTAGCTGGTTTTGGAACGGCCTTTACTCACCTTTTTATGGCTATCGTAACTCTGGTTACAGACACTAGATTTATAAAGGTATCAGCCCTTTTTTATCTAAAAACTAAAATTTACCAGATCAGTTTAATTCTGGAAAATATTTATTTAAAAATCTCAAATTGTCGAGCTTTGAATAGCAATCTTTTATTATAAAGCCAACAAAAATTTCTATGACGCCCGTCTTTAAAAATAATAATTCTACGATAGTTTCAGGATTTAGTGTGCGTTGTTAGAATGCTGTCAACGAACGTCCTTCTCTATTTTGCTGTCAATTTGGCTGGAATGTACACGAAATATCTAACTGATAGGGGGCAGCGTCAAGCATTTTTGGAAACGCATCGCTCTATGGAAACTCGACAAAGAACTCAGAACGAAAACAACCGTCAAGAAAAGCTTCTTCTTTCTGGTTCTTTTTTTTCTCTATGTTTGTCTTAAAATAATCAAATTTAGTTGCCTTCTAGAAGAAAATTCATGGAGGAAAAAATCAGATAAAAGGGTGCAATGATATTTGAGTTTGATGAAACCTCCATAATTTTTCCCACAATTTAATAATCTTCTACTTTAAACATTTCAATAAAAAAGATATAATGCACATATGTACACAAGATTGTTTGAACTATGAATGTGTAACAGGAGGAACAGAAGTGTGAACAAAGGAGCTCATTGGCCCGTGCAACATGTTCATCCGTGTGTCAAAAGGGTCACTAGACATTTTCAGTCGATTGCGTTAGAGATATTTTTCAAGGACTATATATATTGACGATACATACATTTTCCGAGTCGCTTTCGCATCGATCTCGAGTCAGAAATAGATACATTGTATACAGTAATATGTACCATAACGCATATGCTCTTAGTTTTTTTTTACAAAATTCTAATTTATAATTCTGAAATCCTTTCTAGAATTTTTTATGTATCATTTACCAATACCAGACTTTTTTCAGTTCTACCCGATTTTGTGGCAAAAGAAATGATTCGGGATATAGCAAGAGAAACTGCAAGAGGTGGACCCATTTCTTTCACACCCAATCAATTTCACAGAATATATATTCATCGTTATGAAAATGTTAGCATTCTTTTTGCTGATATAAAAGGATTTACAGGTAGTAATACTATTAGATTTATTGCATTCAAACAATTATTTTTATCAGTCGATAAACATTTAAAAATCATTTTTTAAGCTTTGGCAAGTCAGTGTAGTGCTCAGGAGTTGGTAAAAGTGCTGAATGATTTATTTGCCCGCTTTGATAAATTATCAGCTGAAAATCACTGTTTGCGAATAAAACTTCTAGGAGATTGTTATTATTGTATTTCGGGTTTGCCTACTGCAAGGAGTGATCATGCTCATTGCTGCGTTGAAATGGGACTACACATGATAAAAGCAATTCGAGATGTCAGATACACGACTAAGGTAATTTTTTATTCTATTCTTTATTACATATTTATGATGTGATTTTCTATACTTTAATTTTAATATACTATACAGTATGACTTTCTTTGTAAGTTTTCTTTATTTAAAAATTTTCTCAATAGGTTGATTTAAACATGCGGATAGGAATTCACAGTGGATCAGTTCTTTGTGGAGTTTTGGGTCTTAGAAAATGGCAATTCGATGTCTGGTCTTACGATGTAACACTTGCCAACCATCTTGAAAGTGGAGGAATTCCAGGGTAAATAAACTGTCTTTCATTTGAAACTACATAGCGGTTTTTAAAATGATTGTTTTTGATATATGCTAAAGCTAACAGAAATATTGTTTAAAAGGAGAGTTCATATATCAGCTGACACTTTAGAATGTCTGGATGGCGTCTACGAAGTCGAACCAGGTTACGGAACCGAACGTGACAATTATTTAAAAGACAGAAATGTCGTGACTTATTTAATTAAGCAGGTTGAACCATTGCGAACAAAACGAAGGTATTCGTCTCGACCAATAATTTGGGCTGATGATGATAAGAATAAAAAGAGTTTCAAAATTAATAATTCATTAGTTATTAATAACTCTATTGGGAATCCCCATGTAGAAGACGAAATTAACGTTGACTGGACGCCAGAGATTCCTTTTGGAAATGTTTGTATACATTTTAAATTTATTTTTGTGGGCTTTATCTGGTATATATTTTTTAACAAATAAAATTAATTTTTTTTTATTTCAGCTAAATAGTGCGAATTCTGTTAGTAATTTAGAATCAGAATATTTAGAAGCTGAAACTGGAAATGTTAAGAACATTAGAGCTACATCCATTGAGTGTAATCAAAAAGGGCCCAAAACAATTGGAATGGAATCTGCCAGTAATAAACGAATGAGATCTGCCAATATTAATACTTGGACATTAAGGTTTAATGAGCAAAGTTTAGAAACAAAGGTAATACTGATAGAATAAACTAAAGTATTATAGAAATATAAAATATATATTTATTTAATTAATATATTTCTTATTTTTTTCAATCTAGTTCTGTCAGCTTCGAGAGGATATGTTTAAATCCAACATGATATGCTGCTTCGTCATTTGGTTGTTTATAGCAGTTTGTCAAGCTATTATTTTACCGAAGTAAGTATTCGAAAGCATTTTTTATTTTTGAATTTCTGTTATTATATAAAATGAAGTTTTCTTCGCTACTACTAATCAATAATCCATTTCAGCTGCACCATCCTGCTGATTTCTCTCTTCTTCACAACGTTAATTTTAATTGCTTCATCAGTTTTGGTGATGGCAGATGAATTTAAATCTCTACCAACTTTCTTGAAACATTCGTCTTCAACACTCGTCCACAACAAACAACGTCGAACGATATTTATATGTAGTTTGATAAGTTTGATGGCCTTCACGTCAGTGATCAGTGTTGTAGCTTGCCCTGCTGGTCGGGGAAAATATTCAAAAATATTGATCTTTGAAGAAAATGTAGAGAATTTCACCAAGAAACCCGACAATCCTATCATGGACAGGCTAATTTTAAGTTTTCTTGAAACTGCCTTGACCAATGATATTTCATCGGACAATTCTGATTTTAACAATGGAGATTCGAAAATACTGCAGAGACTAGGGTTTATTGATGATGGAAACATCGTTCCTCAAAGTTTAAGCAGAAGAGACTACTTCAGGTTCTGCAGCTTTATGAATTGAGATGTAAATTTTCAGAAATTAACATTGGTTCTCAGACTATTTGCTACTGATCTATTGCTGAAGATTATGAATCAGTTTAAATTCTGATATTTATTTATAATTTCATTAAATTTTGTCAATGATTTTTAAATTCTGAGATTCAAGCTAACGATTTTATTAAAAATTTTTAATCTACAGGGACGGAAACTTTCGGTCATCTAGACATTTGAGGCACCAGAGAAAATATGTCAAAAAACACAGACTAAATGAAGACAACAGATTTCTACATACAAGAAATATTTTGTCAACAATAAGAGACAATGATAGTTATTTTATGCCCGAGGATTACCAAGTGGGAAATTGTATTCGCCCTGAATACATAGTCTTCACATGGATTTTGTGTTTGATAGCACTAGCTTCTTCACTTAAGTTATATTATCTTGTTAAAACTGCTCTCGCGAGCGCGATTGTGCTGATTTATGCCATTCTGATATTCATTATATATCCAGATTTGTTCCCTACGAGTTATGAAGAAAATGATAGGTTTGTTGGCTAGTCAATTATAATTGCAATTTATTAACACGAATATATAATATCACAAAATTCAGATGAAACTAAACTAAAAAAACCCCTATTTAAATATTATAACGTCTGCGAATGGCGTGAAAAATGAAAATTGATACAGTGAACTACAAGAAAAACAGTCAAATTAAGATTTCTGGCAAACTTTTGAATTTGCCTCCAGGAGGGACCAATTCATTATTCTTATCGACCCAAGTCCTTTCATATTTCAAGGAACTTGAATAATTAAAAATTAAAATTAGCTTCAAATAAAAAATCTAAGATAACTATTTAATTTCAGGACGCCGATACCTCTTTCAGCACAAATGTTAATTTTTCTCGTTGTCTTTCTGGTTATGGTGACTTATCATGGACGTTTGGTTGAAGTTACGTCAAGATTAGATTTCTTGTGGAAACAACAAGCCGAAAGGGAACTCTCTGATATGATTGAATCAAAACATAACAATATGCAACTCCTTAAAAATATTTTACCCGATCATGTGGCCCATCATTTTCTAACTCAAGATCGGGCACCTGAGGTAAGTGAAATAAAAATAAAACAAAGCATTTTTCAAAATAAAAATGATTAATTAATATTCGTTTAACAATATTTTTATTACAGGAATTGTATTCTCAGTCTCGAGACAAAGTCGGTGTAATGTTTGCGAGCGTGCCGAATTTTACAGAATTTTATTCTGAAGACGTGAATAAAGGAATGGAGTGCATTCGTTTGCTGAACGAAATTATAGGTATGCCTATTTCTAATTGTTTTAGGTATATACTTTTCTCAATGCCAAAAATACTTTTTCAGCCGATTTTGACGAGCTGCTAGATGAAAACAGATTTCATTGCATCGAGAAAATAAAAACCGTGGGTGCTACGTACATGGCAGCCTCGGGATTAAATCCATGTCAAAATGTAATATGCAAAAATTCTTAGCGATGAATAGAGATTTTTCAGTTTATTTTTTTTTTCTGAATGTATAAATCTTCGTTTTTATTTTTCATTTATAATAAATACATTTTTAAGAGCAGAAAAAAATTAAACATTCTTCTGATCTGTTGTAGGATAAAACAAAGGACGATATGGAGCATCTCTGTAGATTGGTGGACTATGCAGTCGCTATGAGAAGTCGTTTGGAGGATGTGAATGTTCATTCATTTAATAACTTTGACTTGCGGGTTGGGATAAGTTGTGGCCCTTTGGTTGGAGGAGTCATTGGTGCTAGAAAACCAGTATTTGATATCTGGGGAAATACTGTTAATGAAGCTTCTCGCATGGACTCTACAGGAGTTATGGGAAAAATCCAAGTCCCAAGAGAAATTGCAAGGGTAAGATATTTTCTATTTGAAATTTAACGATATTGAAAACCATGAGATCATAATAAGAAAATATAAACATCAATAAAGAATCACAAAAACTCAACTGAAATAAGATGCAAATAAAAATGCAATTATCAGAATTTTTGAAAGGAAAAATACTTTTACGCTAAAAATGCAACAATTTTAATGTAGTTTTGTGTTACAAGTTTCTAGAATCTAGAGGCTATCAAACTCAAAAACGAGGTCTTATTGAGGTCAAAGGAAAAGGTACTATGGAGACATATTTTGTCCTTGGAAAAGAACTGCATGCTGAGGGCACTTCAAGACATAGGAGCATGTGTCGCAGCTTAGCTGCAGTCGTGTATGGTGTAGTGCAAGCTAGGCGAAAACAAGTTGGCACTATTGGACAATAGTTATCAATCACGTAGAAAACTGTTTCATATCTACAATAGATATAGTAAGTATTCAAAAATATCCCTTACAGAAAGAACATTTATAAAACAAAGTGTCGATAGGCACTTGATGCCAAACTTGCATACAGAAGGGTTTTTTAATGCTAGCTCTGCTTAAATTCTTGCCCCCATTATTTTTTATTTAAAAATTTAAATGATATAGTAAAATGATTTTTATTTATCTTAATATAAATATCATTCGCATTTTTTATAATTAATTTCTTAATTTATGATATTCATTTCAAATTACAACTTTTAGCTTAAAAATAAAATTTTTACTTCAGCTACACATGGCCATAGCAATTTAATCTAAAATTAGTTCATAATATTGATTGATATCAATTGATATTTTTTTCCTGAGGTGTACCAAAAGATCGGCTTTAACTGCTGCTCAAGAAAAATAAAATTTACGAAACTTATATGTACGAGGATAAGAAGAATTTTCTGTAATTCTGTTAAAATTTTCTTTCAGCTTTGTAAAATGCATAAACTAGACATATAATATGATGAAGTTTGTTATAACTTACGTTTAGAAATAAAGAGGTTAAAAAGAACATTATAATTTTATTATTGTGAATGTAAAGTAGGTATGTAATTATCTTAATAAATATCAATTATTTGTGTAATGCCGTTTTATTATTTTAATTTTTTCAGCCTAGATAACTGTATCTTTACAATAACGGTAATTACATGTCCGAATTTTGCAAAAGCCCACAGTTCGAATTGGATTAGGATCACATAAAATGATATATATATTAGGGGTTAAAATGAAAGATTATGATTGGTTGAGAATTACACCAGCGAAATACCTACTCCCGTATTCTATTATCCTGATATATACCTCTATCAATCCCTGTTTGAAATTGAAATTCTGGTCTGCTGAGTCCCATCACGGCTGAGTTTTGTAGAGCTGAATAAATAAATCAGGATGACATAATAATATGGAGGGTTATCACTATGCAGAAGCAGGGATAAGATAATAGTTTCTGATTGGTCGAGAGCGCTTTGAATTGTACCAGTGAAATACCTACTCGCTTATTCTGTTATCCTAATACAGACTTCTATCAACCCCTTTTTGAAATTGAAATTCTGCTGAGTTTCTTACTACGACGGAGTTGTAGAGCTGAATAAATAAATCAGGATTACATAATGATATGGAAGGTTATCATCATGCAAAAAGTAGAGGAAGTTTCTGATTAATCAAGAGTGATTAGCATTGTACCAGCGAAATACCTATTGGCTCATTCTATTATCCTGATACAGAACTATCTCTATCAAACCCTCTCCGAAAACGAGATTTTATGTAGTTTCAAGACAAAATTCAGTTTTACTAGAGCGGTTTAGATTAGGACCACATAATGATATGAAAGGTTATTATCGAATAAGAAGTGGGGGTTGGAACAGAGGGCTCTGATTGGCCGAGATTGCTATGCACTATAATAGCTCAAATACCTCTTCGCCACTTCTACTCTCCTAATACTTGGGCGAATCTGTTTCGTCTCCCAGGTCATCCTTACATATTTTTTTATGAATAAATTGATTTACATTATGTTATAAAGAAAGACAGAAAAATAAAATCAAAAATATATCACCTAAAAATAAAATTAAAACTTTATAACCTAAAAATTAAGAATTTCTCTTCAGTAAAAGTTGGAAGTGCTTTCAAATTTTATACTAAATAACAATATTATAATAATATAATACGTGAATACTTTGGATAAAAAATCCTTTTCATTTATTTTTTAGTTTATTAATTAAAAAAAAAAATACAATCTATTTTCGAAAAATTTCATACAACTCTATTCTTGAGGCACATCAGTTCAAAGAAAGAATACACAAAAAAGGGAGATTTAAAGGAATAAGGGTTAGAATAAGAACAAAGTTATGAAAAAGAATTATGTATAACTGTATATTACATTATCATGGTAAACACAATGTCACTTATCATTTGACAAAAATCATGATCGGAATAGTGATAAGAATAATACTAACTACAATTAGATCTTGACTGTACATGTATACGATAAACTTGAAAAATCTATATAATTACACTACCTTTATGTGATCGTAAAAATTAAAATTCATAAGATAAATCGCGATGCTTAAAAAGGAACTGCACTTTCATTTCGAAAGGTCTGTTCTTCAACTGTGCAGCAGAAATAAAGAATTCAAGAAGGATTTTTCGGATGCTTTTTAAACGCTATCTAAGTATTTATGAACCTTGGTACAAGTTTCGGATTGGAGCAATTTTTATCCGTTTCATCCCGCCCTATACCGATATATGTTTCCTCTCTAATCCCCGGCGATGAGAATTAAATCCGAAACTTCTCTAGATCGCCTACACTCAGAAAAAAGATTTGATTGAATCAAAGAAAATAATTTGTTTGAACGACTATCCTTGATTTAGAGAAATGATTTGTTTAAATGAAATAAAATTTGTTTGATTCAAACAAAATATATTTGAGCCAAATAAATAATTGTTTGAATCAAATTAATTTTCCTTCAAAACAAAGAAATTAATACATTGATATATGGTCAAAGATATAATTTGTTTGATTTAAGGCATAAATTTATTTGATTTGTACAAATATTTATTTGATTCAAAGATATTTTGTTGGAATTAAACAAATTTTGTTTCATTAAAACAAAACATTTTTTTACATCAAAGAAAGTGTTTCAAACAAATAATTTTTTCTGAGTGTAACTTATTAAAATAAAAATTTCAACAATTAACTTTTTTTTATAAAATTAAAAATATTTCGGAAACGGTAAAAGTTACACAAAAACTGATAAAATATTACGAATTTCCTTTTGACTCTCTACTACCCTCAAAAATATTTCCAAATATTTTGATAGTTTCAGCCCGGATTGATTCGGTCTGAAAAGTTATTTCGGATTGATTCAGTTTGAAAAATTAGTTTCGGACTGATTTGGTCTGAAAAATTAGTTTGGATTGATTCAATTTGAACTTATTCGAATAGCATGGATTGGTTTGGTTGGAGAAGTTGATTCGGATTGATTCAGTTTGAACTTCTTCGAGTATATTGATTCGGAATGACGGGGATTGTTTCGAAAACATATTTTGGAATAGTGAGGAATGGCGCGGACTCGCGGGGAATGAAATCTAATCCGGAACTTGTATCAGGGAACATCAAAGATTTTTTTCTTCCCAAGATTTAAGTTATAAAGGCACTGTACATATTAAACATAGTACATATAAGAGCGTTACAGGCATTTCGAAATTTCTTAAACAGTAAAATTCTCCTGTTTAAAAATATCAATTTTTCTTTCACTATTGTTAAAATGCTAGCTGCTTACGAGTAAGGAACCACCTCCCACGAATCCGATTGCATCGGTTTAGCTTTCCACGATCTTTGTTAAATTTTAATAACCCTTGATACATTATCATTTATCGAAAATATTCTCCAATTCATCCACTAAATTATCGATGCTATCGGTGAACGGGGAAACGTACCTGCGAAGGTGGGTTATGCGTATCACAATTTGGCAGTGAACGTTCTCACATCGAAATTCAGTTTACGTCCTTTTTTACCTACACGGGATTTCTATAGCACGCGTTATAAATTAATTTTAAAAATATTTTTTTTATTATATCTTTGTTGTTCGAAAAAAATACATTTCTGTTGTTTTTATTCGAAATTTAATTTTTTTAGAAAGTATAGAATACAACTCAAGCCTCTGTACTTTCTGTTTCGTTTTCTTTTTATCGTAAACGAAAATAGTATTTTTCTGACTGCTCCTAGCTTTTCATAAACGATTTTTGTCGCAAGTTTTTCATAAAAAGTTGTAAATATATCAGCCATACAAAATTTTGCAGGTGCACTGTTTGAGGTTTATTTGTATCAAAATACAAGACAATTACGCGCAGGACCTATGGCCTTTGTCAATATTCTACTGATTGTAAATATCGTATGCTTTATTCATAAGACGGTCTTTTTGGTTTAGAAAACAAAAGTATTAATATTCTATAGTGTGCGCAAAAAATTTTTTAATAGCATGTCGGGTTGCCACGAGATTTTTGAATTTCGTTAAGACAAGTATTGGGGAATTAAACTGTAACATCCCTTCTTATTATTAATTTTATTATTTCATTTTGTACAGCTTTCAAATAAAATTCATTCAATTTATTGTCAAATGATGTGTTGCACATTTTATAATAACATAAAAATAATAAATGGGATCATTTAGAATTTTATAGTGTTAAATTTTGAAAGACAAAGCCGACTAATTTATGAAAATTCAAGGTATCATTGAATGGCAACTCGACTCACTGTTTTCGATTAACAAGAAGCTTTTACCACTCGACGCGCTGTATTACTCAAACAGCTTGAGAAAATATATTTTTGGAAACAAATCTACAACGAATAGAAAAGCGAAAATAGTAGTTCACTGCATTCACAAATGCAATTTACAACTTGAAATTAAGTTGACAGATACGACATTAGACTATACAATTAAAGATTACTCGAAACGCAACGTTCAGGTATAACAAAGTCACAGCGTCTAATTGAAATTTCCCTAGTAAACTGGACTAAACATAGATTTAGGATCATTTATGCTGCAAACAAGACTATCAAACACAATCGCTTTTATACAATGTTGCTAAAATCGATGAGAGTCCTAGCAGAACTTATAATACAAGCAGCACAAATAATCGGCCCACATCATTGAGCCTCAAAGCTCGCAAGCTTCCGATTCGAGTTCCTTCCTTCGATTCCTAAACTCTTACCATTTACATTAAATATAGTATTTGTATATATATTTATATATTTATACATAATTTATTAATCATAATCGAAGTTGTCATATCAGTCCCAAATATTGGTAGAAAATATTCTATTTCATTACCTACCAATATCGTACATTGAGATCATTGTATGCCTTGATTAAAATAGTTTAATTACAGCTCTCGAATCCTAAGCTAGCATTTAGCTAATGTGATCTTCTTAGTCGGAAACCTATTTCGTACGTAGTTATTCGATATATAATGTGAAAAAACCTCCAAGAGAGGATTCTCAAAATTCGCCACTATTTCCAAATACGGCTACAGACTTTCGAAAATATATCAGACACGACTACATCATTTTACGTGTGAGAGATATAACAATTCTTCTTACGCTCAAGCAAATTGACAAACTCGTGCAAAGACAATGTTATTTAAAATTAGACTATAATTGCTCAAAACGAGCATTTCATTCGAAACTAGTTTTACTCTCAGAAGAGAAAAATTCTTTGCACATATTATTAGTTACTCTAGAAGTATTAGAATCTCATCACGTGCTATATTTAGAAGTAAAGACTCACATTGAATATCAAATACTAATATTTGCTTAGGTCTTTGTAGAAAGAGAAAAAAATTCCAAATTTTCAAATTCTAAACGATGTGTTGTTGCACAAAGTCCAACATATATCCTTCTATTTTAGATAATTAAAATATGTTTTTCATTCATTATTTGTTTTCTAATTTTTTACGTAATAAAATAAGTTGTTTCTTAGCGTTTTTGCAAAATTGTTTTGATATCTTTAGCAAAATGTGTTTATTTAGTTCGTTTTGAATTTTTGTGAATATGGTTAGAATTTTCTCCTTTAAAAATTGGCTTCATACAATCCTTTACATACGGTAACTGGCTTCTAAATTTTGAAAACTTCTTGAGAAAGAACTGAAGTGGACATTACGAAACGTTAGCTAGTTTTCTTGCGCAGTAGAAAAATTTTAAATACTCAAGTTATGTTGCTATACGATTGCTTACCGTTCGTTGAAAACGGTGAATTGTTCAAATATCACTGTAAGACGTCTACTCAATACGCTCCTGTGTTACATGCCCGAAGAGTTTTATATATTCTCTCTTTATAAAAAAGTTGGTACCCGAGAGCTATGGAAAATAGTATCTCACTCTCGCGTACTTGTCACAGGAATCGAAAGGTATCGTCCATTTTTATTTAAAGGAATTAGACTAAGCTTTTGTACAATTAGAGCTAACTAATGATCGAGTTACGGGTAACTTCTAATGCGTGTTTGCCTCAAGCAAAAGACGCCTTTCTTCTTCTAATTGGCGCTGTTTGCTCTGACACGGCGTACAGTCTCGGATATAGAATTCTGTACATTCTATCGTAGCTCTCAGGTACTTAGATACGGCTTATTATAAGAAATATTTACACAGAGATTGCACTATAAGAGTTACTGTAATGTACTCAAGTAGTCCAAATATCTGTGATGCATGTAACCTCAGGAGGATTGTGTCGTCTGCACCGGAAGCGACGCAGATGACAACGACGAGTGTAACGTGAACCCATCATAGACGTCCATCAAGTCTCGCATTCTATACTCTTCTAAACAGACGAATCCCTCTAAGGACGGAGCTTGTTTCCGCGCACAGTCCATACAGTGAACCACGTGTCGCTTTTCTTGCTCACGTATAAACAAGATATTGAATACCTCGATCTAAAAAGAAAAATTATTCTCATCAATCATATTTCTTTTATAATACAAGTCTTCAAAGCTTGATATAGGTAATATTATCAAACTTTTTATTTAAAAACGTGAAAATTTATTCAACTTACCTCACACTGACCGCAATAATGTGAAGCTTCATTTTTTCCGCGTCCATGGAATCTGACTTCAACTCCTTTGCTTTTAACGAACTCTAAGATCAAACAGCACTGCCTCATAGTTCTCAAGAGACAATTTTTGATTAGCTCGAATAACCGAGGATCTGAGACCTTTATATTTCTAGCTAGATTCCAAGACAGATGAACCATCGGCACTATAGACTTGAAAGATTGCAGTTTATTCCACTCATAACGCTCAATAGCCAATTGATATTGACGTGCAGTTAATGGTCCTACGTTCCATGCGATATTATTGCACCAACCAACTGCTTGTACCCAATGTACACAACCTAAAAAATATGAATTAAGGAAATTAAAATGACCCAATTATTATTGTATCAATTGAAAAAAAGAGATGTTTAGTAAGTTTCAACCCACCAGCATTCACCCAGACGAGATCACCAGGTCTTTGTAGAAACCTATATACAGGAATGTTTTCCTCATATAAATCTTCCAGTGAAGGCCACCAGCTACCATGAAGGTAATTAATATTGTTACGTTCACAGAGAGCACAAATTACGCCCCAATAGGCATCAGGAACTGCAAACCATTCACAGTCTCCTGGCCCGATATTGATGTTAATCGAACAGAAGTTATTGTTTTCTTGATGACCAGGTGTTCTACTGCCAGGGACTTTCATATACAATTGAACTGTGTTCATGCCAAGAATAACATGTCCCACGTGACTCAACATATTTCCCGCTGAAACAACTCTCGCAAATGCAGGAAGCTTCATAAGCTCCTGTAGTTGTATTTTCCACTTTCTCTCATCTGATAAATCGACATTCGTCCCAAATCGCAGCATTTTCGATCCTGGTCTCCCAGCAACACCAAACGCATTTTTCTTTCTTTTAACAACACCCGTACTATCTTTCGAATCTGAGTCCGATAAGTTCGAGGTGTGAATCCCTTGTGATTTGTCTCTTTCTTCTTTCAAGCTCTCCTGAAAACTGGAAGCCTGATAATGAGCATATTTCGCTATTGTCGTATGACTCCGATGACTTATACATCCCCAAACTTTTCGACCCATCACTGGATCCCAGTTCTCATCGCTCGTTTGTTGTACCTGCGTTCTGACCTCGATACCATGATCAGGATTTGCTTCTACTAAAGTTTTCGTGGAAAAGAGGCCGAGATCGAGCTTCAGAGCAGCAGCTAAGCCGCGAATCACCGCTATTGGATGCTTAAGGCAGAATTCTTGTAGCTGTGGACTGAAAGCGTCTTTTTTATTCTCTAGATAAACGCTAGGAGTCGGTGGTAAGAGCTGCTCTTTCGTCAATCTTTGATTGGGAGGATCTGGTGGTGCAGGAGGTGGCGACCGATCACTCAGTATTGAGCAGTTCGGTACACCTTTTAATCCTTGACCTTTGCAGGCCTCGAGAACAGCTTGTGCATCCATTTCAATACTCAGTTCTTGATCTTGCTGAGACTCGCAAAGGCTTTCAAGTTTCAGTACGGGTTCTACTTTATTCGTGCTTGAAGTTGCTTCGCATTTCACAGTCATAGGTTTGATATCTTTTATGTCTACTTTAGACGTGCTCGAGGGTTGCACGTCTTCTACCTTCTCGACTTTGACGTCCTTCATTTTTTCAGTATTATCTTCTAAATTGGAGGGAGAAAAGGGACCGGAACTTAAGGTACCATTGTTCATAATATTTGGAGACATATCCTTTTCATCAAGGTCGTCAGAACCAAAGTGTTTGAGCAAGTCTTCGGCTAAAGAAGTTGCGATGTCCTTCTGCGATAATAGGGCCTGCAACTCTTGGTCTGTAACACCTAGATCCTTATTTCCAGCGGAACCCTCGGGGTAGCAACTTGTGGTAGAGGAAATCTGGGTGAAACCTTGACCAGTGTACTGATTCGACTGGTACTGATTAAACTGACCAGGGGTTTGTTGTCTTTGCGGGTAATTGGGATCTGAAGCTGATTTATAAGGCATTCCTGCTGCTTGCTGCGTATTTCCTGTTGCCGCTGTGCTGTAGCCGACAGTCGAATCAGAAAACCCAGTTTGAAGCGCAACAGTTCCTCCCTGCTGCAGAAAAAAAACAAAAAAAATATAGTATCATTTAAAAAAAGTTTTAGATTAGTAATAAATATACTTTACTAAGTTAATAATAATTGAACGTAAAAGTTGTATTTATGTCAAAGAAAAAGTAAGTTAATAAGTGCTTCATAAGTTAAAATTGTATTGACTCTCAATTCATAATGGTAGTATATTCAGAAATAACGCTCACTATTCTTTACAGTTAGACTACCTACTATCTGGAAAAAAAACGTATCAAAAAAGTAACATCTTATAATGAGGCTATTCTATATAAAAAGGCTATTAAACGAAATATATACTTTCAGAAAATGGAAGAAACTTTGTTCTCATTAGAGAAATACATTCTTTACAAAACCAGAGGGTGCACAAACTTTTAGGTCTTCATACAAAACATTTAAATATTCTTTAACTATTTTCAGGCAAATAAAGAATTACCGGTTGCTGAGGTAGTCCATAGTTTTTAATAACGCCCGGTTGTCCTTGTTGGGAATGTGAATAAACGGTTGGATAACCAGGTTGTCCAGGTCGAAGTCCCCTTTGTGCAGCTTGTTGCTGCTGCAATCTAATCTGCTGTTGATGTTGTTGCATTGATCTATATTGATTGTGCAGCTGCGCCAGTAGACCTTGTTGCTGTGGCGTCAGGCTGCCTTGATTTTGTTGCAAAAATTGTAACATTTGCAACTGTTGAGGGCTTAAATAAAATGATGGTGGCCTTTGCTGGCCACTGGGAGAAATAGGTTCATCTCCTGGCTGCAATGTTCAATATTGACTTTGAATATTCATAAAATTAACTAAATATATTTACTTTTGTACGATAAAAGTGTCTGACTTTATCAATTTTGTAGAAAAAAGTATGAATTTCACCTTAAATCTCTTTGCATTGGCAACTTGTCCTTGTCCTTGGGGGTAGGGAGGTGGTGGTCCTGAAGGTGCTCCAGAGTATTTATAGCCCGGACCCCCGGAAGTCGGTGGTTGTTGCTGTTGTCTACTAGACATTTCTGCGCTGATTGGCAGATTCCAAGCTTCTTCTATCGGCGGCAGTTGCCGTCTCCTTAGAATATTGAAAAGTTTGCGTTGGAGTTAAAGTAGACAAACGAGGATCTAATAATTATATTAAATTATCATCTCAACATTCTCCTCATGAAAAGTTAGTCAATATACTTTCGTCTTTCATAGTATATTTAAATTGAATTCACAAACTTAAAAATGAGAGGAAAATAATCGTAGAAAGGTACGATAATTATTTAACTCACGTGGTTGCTACGGAAGGCATTGGTGCTTGGCACAGATTATTTTGCAAGAAATTTATCCGCTGACGAAGAGATGGGTTCATCAGAACGTTGCCACCAGACTTAGCGCCACCCAATCCTACCAGCGAATTTGAACAATTTGGCGTGTTATTGTTGCCCCTAAACAAAATAAAACAAAATCATCAGTTAACTTCACACAGACTTTTGACGAGTTCGTGAACAGGTAATCTTTTGCCAAGCCTGGCAAAGTTAAACCTGATCGTAGCAGACTTACGCATCATTCCTTAAAATATGTAACAATATTACATGTATGGATACGAACAATGACTGTGGATTATAAGAGTACAAATTACTTTAATCAATGATGGTATTGAAGACTAATAAAAAATCCAATGTAACGATATGTTTTAATTTTTATTAGCAGTATAAATTCATTTTTACAATTACAAGTGCAAATTTTTAAATCGTAAAAACTGATTAACACTTAAATTAACCACAATATGATCGCTTCAAGTGAAATGAAATGTGGAGAAATACAAAATGGAACGAAGAAATAAATTGAAATGATGAAAACCATTTCCAGAGATGAAAAATGAATATTTTAATTATCTGGCTATGATTTGGATTGGAGTATGAGAAAATATAATTCAGCTGAACAGCTTATTCATTCAGCAATATATTTCATGAGATGTTACAGGAATCTCATTGAAAATATAACATTCAAATACAAAATTAAATTCAAAAATAAAATTCGAATAAATATTTTTTTTATTAAATAAAATTTTACATTGAGAGCAAATTCATGTTTGAAATTTTGTTTTTGATCAGGTTATTATGTTTTTGCTTTCAATGTAGTAAATAATAAAAACTAAAATATTACCTTGAAGCGTTAATATAACAAGCTAAAGCGTCTTTGGGTTGGCTGACACTTTCGTATAAAATTCCAAGATTTGTCCACGCAGCCGAATGAGATTTATCCAATTGTACAGCGCATATGTAAGCTTGAAGTGCATCTGTAGGTTGATTCTGTTGCTGGTAGAGTACCCCTATACTACACCAAGTGTCTGCGTTGCTTTCAGATTTTTCCACGGAATTTCTAAAAAGAAAAAATAAATTATTAATAGACGTTTTTTAGTGGGGAATTTTTGTTTGGTGTTTCTACAAGCCTCAAAGTGATAAAATAACAAAAAAACTTTAAGTAAAATAATGATTTAAAAAATAAAAGAGATTTTTATCTTCTTTCATAAACCTAGAAAATTTGACCTATTTTTTCAGACGAGTTCTTCTACCCTTGTGTTTTATTTTTGTTAAATATTTCGAAATATAGTATTCATGTATTTGTTAATCATACCTATTTTCTATGCTGACGTTTGCGAATTTCCCTTCAAGTGTGTTCTTACTATGTGGCGTTAAGAGTAAATAAAACAAAGAGCAAAAAGCAAAATAAAAATATAAATCAATAGAGACCTTTGTGGTTGTAAGTGATATTTACTCCATTGTCGGTAAGAGTGAATTTAATAATAATTATCATATTGCCAAATATCTTATATTTTATTTCAATATTATCGGTATCGAAATTTACTTCCAACTATAAAGGTCTAACGAATTATTGATTTAAAAAAATAAGTGTATAAAAATATATGTGTCTGTAGTAAAATATGATTATAAATAAAATCGAATGAAGATGAATATAAATATAAATAGGCATTCAACAAAGTACCAAGAATTTTTCAAATAAGTAGCTAGCAAATAAGGAGTAGTTTGTGTAAAATCAACTTGAAGGAGTGAATTTCGATACCTATAAGCGATGAAGGCATCATGAATTTTTCCTGAAGCAGCCAGGCAGCGACCTAGTAAGTAAAGACTTTGTCCACTTTTAGGTTCAGCTTCTATGGATCTCTGAAGACAATGGATAGCAATAGTTTGCTTCTGCTGTCTCGGAACAGTTATACCTAAGCCTTGGCAATCAACAACATGATACATCCATCCTGAAAAAATAAAAATTTATTTTAAAATTTTTACCAAAATAAATATTTTTCAATTTATAAATTCGATTAATTATAAAAGTAATTTTCAAAAAAAAATCAAAGAACGCAACTTTTCTGTGGATTCCACACTCAGAACTTCTAGATATTTTAAACGATAAAAATACTAATTTCCATATAATAAAGCAATATGAAATAACTTAATTTTCCAGTATGAATTTTTTGAAATTTTATCTCATTAATTACACTCTGAATTTTTCAATTTATCAATACATAAGTACACTAAATTTCCATTTTTCAAATACTTTTCCCACATATTTATACTCCAATTTCCGTTATTTTTCTTCGATAATTGAGATTTTTTGACTTTCAACTAAAATTTCGTAACGATCAATGATTTTTATTCAATGATGTCTTACTTGGCTCAGTAAATAATTTTCCAAGTTCTCGATAGTATTTTAAAGTTACCAATATTTCTTCAAAAGCTAGAAACTGTTCAATTAAAAATTCGATTAGCGATTTTTCCATGTTTCAACTACTTCTTTCCTACAAAATTTCATCACTATTCACGTGTATAAACCACGAATAATTGACCGCTTGCAACCTAGTAAACTAAGAATTCCCACAATTCAAACTGAAGTTCCGAAACAGGAAATGAAGGTCGATTTCTAAAACAGCTGCCAAATACACTGGAAACTAGAACCTAAGTTGAAGAGTGGACGAAGAGACATTTACCTCACACTTCCTGTATTATAATGCAAATTATATCCAGGGGAAGCTTCAACATTTTCCAAAACTAAATTCTATTCAAAATTCCAGAAGCTTTAGAAGCTTCTGGGCAAAAATTCGGTAAAACTGTTCACATTTCTCACATAAATAGACTTGGACGCGTTGAAAATGTAGAATCTTATTTCATCTCAGCTTCTCTCCCTCTACAAGTTGGAGACTAGCTCTGTAAACAGAATAGGATAGGATAGACGGCTAAAGACTAGTCTAAAGTACGTGCTGCTGCAACGATATACGAACACTAAACTGAATAGGTTTTCGCAGGTATAGCCTAGGGTGGCTGCTTTCGCCCGACTCTCCCTTCTCTACTGACTCGAATTACAACCCCCTATAAACATAGGCGTAGAAAAGTGACTACTAGAATGCTAGTTACTAGCCGTCTAGGCAATATAGGGTCAACTATCTTCCAAAGTGTCTACGTGACTTTCCAGCATACACTGGTGTCGAAAATCCCTCTTTGAATAGTTCAATCCTCGCTGGTAGGCTGAACATTTCTAAATATCAAGAACAAAATTTCAGGATTAAAAATGTATCTCAATTTGAAATTTTACTTTGGATTTCAGTGTTAAAACAAGCAAACGATAAACTAGAAGAAGGTGCAAGTCAATAGAAATTGTTGATATTTATGGAGTCACTTGTGGGAAAACTTGTTCTGTTATGTCAGAACTAAAGGTTTTAATTTAAATAAAATTAAACGATTTGAAATTTGGTAATTACTAGTAGGAGGAAAAAACTTCACTGATGCCTACACGCAAAAAAATGTGTAGCTCGCACAAAGAAACATATCGCTGTTCCAGCTATATATTATTAACTATCCTAACCATAAATATGGCTGATATAACCTGAAAAATATTTGTGGCAGTTACATGAGCTACACATTTTTTTCCGTGTAACACAAGGAAAGAATTGTGGAATTTTTGATTATCAATCTCGGAAATTCAATAACGAAATTTATCTTTTACCTTTTTTAATCAACGTATTTTTTAAATTGTAAAATCAATTTAGGACAAGTGCGAAATTATGTTTTTCATATAAAGGAAGTATGAAAGGCTTGATAGAAAGAGATATTTCAAGTTTCTCTTCCGCGTACACTTGATGTAAGCAACTATGACCTGCCTAAATCCCAATCTTCATCCTGAACACCTGGCTCTCCCTTGTTACAACTTACAAAGAATCACGAAAGTAGCTGAGCTACTGGGACCCCTGTAGTAAAACGGAGTAGTAATCTTGAAAATGTGTACTTCCAAAATAGAGATTCGACAATGTATAAAAAAGGACAAACAGTATTTTATATTATTTTTATTGTATTTCATTTATGGCAAATAAAATTAAGGGCATGTGATACTTAGGAAATTGGAAAACTTTATTGATTTTAGGTTAACTTTTGGTTTGGAAAGTAAGAAAAAGTTCCATTTTAATAAAATGTATTAGAAAATTGTTAACTGAAAGTCGATCACTTCTGACTGATTAAAAAGCAAGAAGTCAGTCATTTATTGAAATTATTTGAAATTATTACTGATTCTAGACTTGTATTTATTCTTAATTAATAAATAAGGCACACCGAAAAAAAAAATTTTAATTGAATTCTTTATTTTACAAAATATCTTCCTGAAAATTTGGAAAGTACTACAGTACACGATAGAGAACGCCTGTCAACTTCGTTTGATTGAAAACTTTGGAAAAACATTTACAGTTAACTCTAATCGTCGATAAGTTTTCGAATTTTTTCAAAATTTTTACTAAAAGGAAGTTAACAGACGTGCTTTATTGGCTTTTGTTACATTTCCCAAATTTTCAGAAAGATACTTTGTAAATTAAAAAAGTTATCTTACATGAACGAATAAATGTATAATTTAGTCACGTGGTCCGATTGATCCATGGTCTTAAACAAAATCGTTTTGTTCACTGCATTTGGTTGATTAAAAAAAATATTTTGGTCGGAAAAACTGATTTTTTTATCTAGCTAAACTCGTTTGCTCGAGTAACTGGAAGCTTTTGTTTGAATTCACTAAATTAATTTATTATATATGGTAGTGTTTGGTTTAGGGTTAAAAATTAATAAAAATTTATCTTAAAATTGACACTGACGAGGGCTTTGATCAGAGCTCTAGCGTCTGATATTGAAAATAATAAAAAGGGTAGTTATGTGTCTTTTATTGATTAAAATGTATATTTCGATACTCAGAAGATAGAGTCTTAAAAAAGCAAACTTGGCTTTATTATGTGTTTTTGAAGATTTATTTCTCAGCCTTAAGAAAGGCGGGGAGTCTTTGAAAACCCATATTTGTATCCGCACCTGGGGTAAGATCGTCACGGAACTTAAGGAAGCTCCTTACTTACTGAGAAAAAAAGTGCATCAGTTGGACAAACATGAAGAGTCGTAAACAGGTTGTAAAAGGAGTCCCTCACCGAAGTTTCCAATTTTAGGTATAAAATAGAAACTTCAGAATTATTCTTTTTGAAATGCCGTATTTATATATTGATATTGACCAAATAAAATATTTATTTGGCTAATATTCAAATAAAAATTTATTTTATCTAATTCCTATTTACAATTTTTTTAAACATTTGAACATAAAAAGTTATTTACAATTTATTATTTATTATTTGTGAACACAAGAGAAGACGATAAAGAACGTCTGAAACTTCATTTGAGTGAAAATTTCGCAAACATTTTTACAGTTAACTGTAATTCTCCAACTTTTTTTTTAAATTTTTGCTAAAAAGAATATCGTACTTTATTCTCATTTGTTATGTTTCCCAAATTTTCGAAAAGATGTTTTGTAAATTAAAAAAGTTATCTTACGTGAACGAATAAATGTATGATTTAAACACGTGATTCGATTGCTCAATGGTCTTAATTTTAATTTATTTGAATTTTGACTGATTTAGATTTAGAGAGTAAAAATAAAAAATAAAGTTGTCAATGAATATTAAATTCTGGTATTAAAAAAATTGAATAAATAGTACAATGACTTTTTTCTATTTTTTAAACCGAAAGGAGTCTATCTACGTCCGTTATATATTCAATTCATTTATAAAAATAGGAAGGTGACGCTCTCTCTCGGTGGGAATTAAAACTGAAGCCGATTATAAATTACAACGTAGAAATCTCCGAGAATGCTCTATAGCAGTTTAAATGTCTATTTAATAAGATTTAAGTAAAAGAAAATTGTTATTCCTTTCATTTCTTATACGAATAAATGATATAAGAATAAAAAGAGAAACAAAAGCAAACATTTTTTTCAAATAAACATTCAATTTTAATGACCATAACTGACTTCTTCTGCATTAAATTGTATGTACTTGGAGTAACTTGTTTCCCCAGACACGTCGGCAGACAGTCGATTTTATTCACATGTTCTTCTCCGGCATGTGGGCGTGAACTCCATTCATTCCGTCATGTTTTTATATATAGTCTGCTAGTCTCTTTTTCCTAGACAGAGTGAAACTGCTGTTTATGTCAAGTTTCCTCATTTTACGAATGAATTGAATTGACCTGGATGGAAACTAATATTTCTATCTCCCTATTCGCTTATTCTACAAACGATGTTATTCTTATTTTGGAAAGTAATGAATCTCGTAGTTGAATTCGAATATTTTCTTCTTGTTTAGGACATGGATCAATTCAACCACGTGACTAAATTTATAAAACATCTTTTTAAAAATTTTGGAAACAACAAATAACAGTAAAGCACGCCTGTTAAATTATTTTCAGAAAAAAATTTGAAGACTTATCGATAATTACAGTTAACTGTAAAAATTTTAGTAAAATTTTCACTCAAACGAAGTTGACAGACACTCTTTATTGTCTTCTCTTGTATTTTCCAAATTTTCAGAAATATACTTTATAAAATAGAAAATTTATCTTACATTAAATTTTACAAAAATTTGGTCATGGTCAGGTTGATCCATTGCCTTAACTAAATCATTAAATCAGTTTCCCCCTAGATTTTCCAACAATGAATTTTTTTAGCTTAAACTTTGGGACATAATAAAAAACATATTGAGGGTTGACTGTAGGCTTCAATTAGTTCTAAAAAATCAAAAAAAATAATTTCTGTTTTACCGACACTAACATTTTTTTAATTGCTAAAAACTATTCAAAGTCGATAGTCATCCGCTGATATGCTCATTAATATGTTCTAAAGTTTCAGCTAAAAAAATTCATCATTATGAGAAAATCTTGGGAAAACTGATTTTATTGATATAGTCAGCTGTACTGGTTGATCTATGGGCTTAAGGTGTTTGTTTAAAAAATGAGGTCTTTGCAAAGAAAAAACATACTTTTTCATCAACAAAATTTAAAACTTACGAAAAATAATACTTTTCATAATGTTTTTTGTAATAGAATTTCCCCTTACTATCACTTAATACCAATTTTTTGAAAATTATGGCTTATTTTATCGGGGAAAATATTATTTACAACTCTATTATTTCAAATTTTTGAAAGTGAAGTTTCCAACGCCTTAAATTATTAAAACAATTTCTTTAAAGAAATTTTTTTTTTTAAATTATTATATTTGAAGATTGTTCACTCACTTTCAAAATTGTAAATAGTAGAGTTCTAAAGATTATTTTCCATGAAAAAATAAGCCGTGATTTATGAAAATTCAATCATTTATAAAAAATTGATGTGAAGTGATAGTAAGGAGATATTCAATAACAAAAAGCATTATAAAGGTCATGGATCAACCAGTACAACTGACTAAATCAATAAAATCAGTTTACCCAAGAGTGAATTTTTGTAGCTGAAAATTTAGGACATAATAAAGGGTATATTAGCGGATATCTGTAGACTTTAATTAGTTCTAAACAATAAAAGATAATAATTTCTGTTTTACCGACACTAAAGTTTTAAAAATTTTTTAAAACTAATTAAAGTCTACAACCATCCTCTAATATGCCCTTTATTAGTTCTTAAAGTTTCAGCTAAAAACTCTAATCGTCGATAAGTTTTCGAATTTTTCCAAAATTTTTATTAAAAAGAAGTTAATAGACGTGCTTAATTATTTTTTCTTATGTTTCCGAAATTTTCAGAAAGATATTTTGTAAATTAAAAAAGTTATCTTACATGTTCGAAAAAATGTATAATTTAGTCACGTGGTCCGATTGACCCTGGCCTTAAAAGTACTATTTTTTGTAAGCCTTAAAATTGTTTAAGAAAATAAAAAAATGTTTTTTCTTTCATAAGACACGATTGATAATATTATTTCAAGTCTAAAAATCATAGAAAAACTTTTTTTTCCAGAGACCTGATGTTTTTTATGACAACTACCTTAAAACTGTTCTTATTTCTCATTAAAATGATGTATTAATAAAATATTTATATATATTTCTAGACCTTTTTTATTCAGTTCTATAATTTCGCCTAAATTAATTTATAAAATAAAAACAGTCTCCTTTTGCTTATAAAAATTAATTTTTCCTATTTGATCCATGTTTTGTCAATTTAATCAACTTTGATTCTCGTTTAATGAACCTCTACCAGACATTTTTTTGTACGACAATTTATGTAATCCAGCTATATATATATATATATATATGAATATGCATTGTAAGCTATATGAAGCTACGTTGAAGTTGATGTTGGTTGAATTAGGGTTTTAAAGTATCGGTGTGTGCCATCTGCCAGGCACAGACACAACGATGAAGAAAGAGAAAAAAGAAAGGGTGGGGGATGGGAGATTCTCACAATTTCACCTAACTTGTGCCCCCACTCATTCTCCCACTCTTATTCTTTCTCTTCTCTCTCATTCATTCTCCTTCTCTTTCATCCCCCTCTATCCCATCTTCTAACCCACCCCCAATCCGAAATAAATCAATACATGTGTCTGCTGCTTGGTGTACCTACCAAACCTTAAACCAAACCAAAAACGTATGATTGAAAAAAGAGGGGGAATGATTTCAGAAAGCTTGGCCTCAAATACAATTTTTCAACGTTACTTAAGGGCATACGATACTTGAAAAAAATAGCAAGATCATGTAAACAACTTGGTTGTTTTTGTTTTTTCTCAAAAATTCGGGAAGTGTTAGAAAAAATAAAACAATTTTTTCGATAGATTTTGTTAAAATTAAATATTTTTTTATGTTCCAAACCAAAAAGTGGCCTATCTGCGTCTTTTCTTATCTTCTCTACTATTTCCCAAATTTTATGTATTTTGAACACAAACATGTAGAAACCTAAAATCGATGAAACTAGCTGATTTCCTAAGTATTACATGCCTTTAATTTGGGATGGATCAACCAGACCATGTGACCAAATTTCTGTAAAAGTCAATGTAAGATAACTTTTTTATTTAACAGAATATCTTTCTGAATATTTGGAAAATACAAGATAAGACGATAAAGTACTTCTGTCAACTTCGATCGAGTGAACATTTTGCAAAGATTTTTAGATTTAACTGTAATTGTCGATAAGTCTTCCAATTTACTTTCAACATTTTTACTAAAAAGAAATTAACAGATGTATACTTTATTGTCTTTTGTTATATTTTCCAAATTTTAAAAAGGGTGTTTTGTAAATTAAACAAATTATCTGACATGAACGAATTAATGTATAATTTAGTCACGTAGTCGACATCCAATCAAGTAACTACTGAGTTTCATTACCGCAACTTTTTTTCAAAAATGATAATTATATCTTGCTGCAATTTTGGGACGTGATAAGGTAACTGCTTAGACAGGTTGCGTGACTTCTTTTACATTAAATAATCAGAAAAAGTTATTCACTCTAACACTCTATCAATCTGAATCAGACAGAATCTATTGATTATCAGTGAAATTTGACTGATTCAAATAGCTAAAAAGAAGTTACTGTAAATCAGTCAAATTTCACTGATTTCTTCGGTGAAAATAAACTGATTTAACAGTAAAAATATTTTCCAGTGATTACTTCAGTGGAAATTAATTGATTTAACAGTAAAAAATATTTTTTCACTGATAAATCAGTGAATGACTGATTGAAAAAAAAGAAGTCATTAATTGATTGAAGTCATTAAGAATTCTTACTAATTCTTCAGAGAGAAGTAAAATTAACTAAGCAACTAGTAACACAAAAAAATTTGAGTTTACTAGATTTTACTCCAAGTTAGGTGAAACTTAGAGAAAATCTGTTTATTGAACTGAACTAGTAAAATATACTAAACAGTCATATTGTACAAATAAGTACCGAATTTTCTGTAAATTTTACGAATCTTTTTTCTGCGTGTAATATTAAAGATTTCAAAAAACATTAATCCAGGATAAAGAATAGTTGTGTAATAATGAAAAGGTCTCTTGTGAAAATTCTCACGTTTCCGAGATGAGAAAAAATATGAAATAGCAGTTATGCTATCGTGTCGTGGAGAATAAAAATCATAAGGGAGACTGCTGACTTACCCAGCTGTCGACAGATATCAGCCTTGAGATGGGAGGGCAAAGCTTTGTCCTTAAGAAGAGTTTCGTAGTGTTCTTTTGCCAGACGATATTTGCCCTGAATTTCATACAGGTGAGCTATATGGAATTTAACTAAAACAGAAAAAATAAAAATAATTAGAAACATTATTATGTATATCGTTTATTCAAATTCTTTTATATACTCTCTAAATCTGTATCAGTGATTTGCCTCTTCACTGTTAAATCAGTTTATTTTAGTTGATTAAATCAGTGAAAAATACGTTTCACTATTAAATCAGTTAATTTGTAATAAAGTAATCAGTGAAATTTGACTGATTTACAGTAAAATATTTTTAGCCATATTCGATGTATGTGTAAATTGGCTTTAGGGTCCAGAAATGAGTCGAAACGTTTGAAAGAATGTAAGAACTGAGTTTTCATCATTTCTGGACCCTAAAGCCAATTTACACATACATCGAATATTCATCAAAGGGTCGATACAAGTCCTATCTATAATTAATTTTTAGCTATTTGAATCAGTCAAATTTCACTGATAATCAGTAGATTTTGACTGATTCAGATTTAGAGAGTCCAGTAAAAACCAGAGTGTTAATTAGAATCGATTTTTAGAGTCTAATGGAGATGCAACAAAAAGAAACCTCAATGGCGTGAAATTCAGCCCCTTGTGAAAAAGTATTAAAGGAAACCAGAATTTTTATTCCAAAAGAACCAATTATGTCGATAGAATGTCTTGAAAAGAATTGATTTTTGAGAAACCTTTCAATAATATTCCCTTTATTGAGAATTTCTACCTGTTTTTTTCTAGCTTTTCTATTTAAGTGAAATATATTAGTCAAGAGTGAAATTCGCTGGTCAAACAGTGAGTTTCCCTAGTGATAACAGTTAAATTTCATTGATTCTATGTGAAAGACTTATAAAATTCGAAACCATATAAAATTGATTCTGAAATTTTAAAATTAAAACACTGAAATTTATGGATCTTTCGAAAAAAAAAATTGTTAATTGAAATTTTCAAGATAAATTTCATAGACTTAACAAAATCCTTTTGTCAGTAAATTTTGGTTAATCCAATAAAAAATTTTAGTTAATTTTAATAAATTTTAATTATTTATTATATTTAACCAAAACTTTTGGTTAAATTAATAAAATACTTTGTGAATTCAAAAAAACAATTTTGTTCAATTAACAACATTTTTACCCGAGCTTATATATCTTCAAAATTAATTTTGTTTAACTAAAATAAAGTCGATTGCATGGTAGTTGAATTTACGGAATTTATTAGAACGCGAATCACGATGGACCGAATTCATTTGAGAAGTAGAAATACCGTTGAATCATCAATGTCAGGAATCTGATTCAGTTGAGATCAATTTAGTAAACGCGTTGAATAATCATCGCGCTTAAAATTATTGAATAGGTTTCCACGAATTCACCAACGACTCGGATTTAGTTAAACCATTTATGTGACTTATGAATTTGTGAGTCACGTGGCATGATTGAATCACAAAAAATGCTATTCAATCAGCACGTGAAATAATGTCTATTTGAAATATTTTTTATTCAGTTTTAAACTAACTGAAATGAAATTTTTTTAAATTTACAGAATCGTGAACAAATGACGAATTTTTTTGATTTCAAGTAAAAAACAAAACTTTTATAGTTTTATTTACCTTTATTTTATGAAACAACAATGTTTTTTTTATAGGAGACATAATTTTATTCAAACTTTAGGCCTTTAATAGAGACTTTTGTTTGCATTTCTTAATTTAAGTAAGGAAATTATTCAATTCCAAATAATAATAATAATTATTATTTAAACCTTTTAATGACTAGAGATCTACGTGTATCTAAAGAGAATGCAAACAGTTTGAAGGCATTGAAGTTTCTATTGTAATTTACCCAAAGTAATCGTCATTGGGGGATGATTATTCGTAAAATTCAAAAAAGGTGCAAGCATTATCCTATTTCTCGGTAGAATTCGAAAAAGTATGATGAGAACTAAAATTGAAGGAATGATTTTTAATTTAATGTATAGTATCAAGTATACTACTACTACACCCAGAAAAAAGTTTTATTTAAAGTTTAAAAATCGTTTTTTAAATTCAGCTCTTCAATTCGAAGTAAAAACACCTTTAGAGCAAATATAAATTTATTTGATTTTAAGAAATCACCTTTTTAGCCTTTTTTAAATGAAAGAAATTAATTTTGTAACATTATTTATTTGATCAAAAAATATATTTTTTCTATTCAAAAATACAGTACTGTAAAAAAATTAAAAAATAATTTACTCAATTTTATTATCTTTAAACAAAGACAATTTTTTCTTTAGATTAAAGGAAATATTTCTGTGAGTCACGTTACATAAGTACTGTGCGACAGTGCAGATATTTATTTCTTTAATTCAAAGAAAAAAAACAATCAAGAAATTTCTTTGACCGTATAGCAATGCAAAAATTTGTTTGATTCAAAGAAATTTTTTTTTAATCAAAGAAACTTTTTGTCTGGGTGTAAAGCCTGATGTTATCTGATTTTATTACTCTACATTTAATGGTAATTAATATGTTTTTGAAAGTAAGTATATAAACAGTTGAAGTGTTTTACTTCTCGTTTCTGTTTAAATGGGTCAACGCCTTTAACTGGATATCGATGATGTTGCAATGCGGAAACAATGCGGTCAAGTTTAAAAAAGAAAGTGAAAAAAAAAGAATGAATTCCGCGTCTAGATAAAGTAAGAGGATTTGTTTTAATTCATTTATAAACTTTACAATTTTTATGTATTAATAGAAAGTATCATTGCTTTTGGTTTTTTAAAAGAATTAACCTAAACTTCTATTAATTTTTCAAGTAAAGCAAATATACCTATATGAATTTAAAAAACTTTTTCTCTTTATTCAAAATTACTTAATTTTACAAAATTTACCATATTTTCCATTAATAAACCCGCATATTAATTTTTTAAGATCAACTTGGGACGTTACATTTTCAATTATAATAATTTTTCGAATGTTTCGAAATTAACAATTTTGAAAATTGAATAATACTAATAATTATACTAATGTTTTAAATCAAAAGATAATAAATATCGTAATTGGATTATTTTGAAACATAAAAAATGTAAACTACAATAGTTTAACATTCGAAGATAGGAAGATTAAAATATTTTGGTATTATCCTATTTTAGTTTCTCACTTGCTTCTCTAATTACGCATCAAACTAAATTTTCTTGAAAGACGTAAAGATATGAAAATTCTTTTTTAAATAGAAAAAATGTAGAAAATTCAATAAATTAGAGCGTAAAAAATTCTGATAAAAACAAAAGAATTATTAAATTAAAAAATAAAAAATCATTTGAAATAAAATTTATGGTCATTTCTTGTCATATTGAAACATTTTCGTTATTTTCTAGACGAGTGTAGTAACCCTGTTTAATATTTGATTTTTGAATGAAAAATAATTAGCAACATTTTGAATTAAAATGAATGCAGATAAATTGAGAGAATTTCTAAGATCATCTTGGGACGTTAAATTTATAATTTTAAAAAATTTTCGAATGTTTCGAAATTAACAATTTTGGAAATAGAATAAGACTAAGTTTAATATTTCGAATTTAAGAGATCGAAAAATTCCATATTTTAAAGTGAATCAGTTTTAATTCTAAAAAATTCGACACTTGAAAATATTTGAATTAAAAGATAATAAATGTCGGAATTGGATAATTTAAAAGCATAAAAAATTCAAACTACAATACTTGATCATTCGAAGATGGTAAGATTAAACTATTTTAGTATTATCCTATTTTTTAGTTCTTTACTTGTTTTTCTAATTATGCATTAAACTAAATTTTCTTGGAAGACGTAAAGGTATGAAAATTATTTTTTTAAAATAAAAAATGTAGAAACTTCAATAAATAAGAGCGTAAATGATTCTGATAGAAACAAAAGAATGTTTAAATTTAAAAATAAAAAGTCTATCCGAAATAAAAGTTATAAAATTTATGGTCATTTTTTGTTTATTGAAACAATTCCGGTATTTTCTAACCGAGTGTAGTCACCCTATTTTATATTTGATTTTAGAAAAAAAAATGATTAGCAACATTTTTAATAAAAATGAATTCAGAAAATAAACTGAGAGAATGCATGTGCTTACTTTCAAGCTTGGAGAAGGAAGCAGGTGTGGTCGCGTCGATTAGAGCGAGGGTCAAGTGTTTCAGTGCTGCATCAAAGTCAGTATGAACCTTTAGCATCAAACCTAACCGAAGGTGAACCTCGCAGGCTCGTGTAAATCCTGGTTCCACCCATAGCACCTGCTGGAATGATTTCACAGCCCTGAAAATTCAAAAATCAGATAAGAAACACATTCATTTAAAATAATCTTAATCTTTCTTTTTCATTAAACATAATAGATTTTCATAATTAAAATGGTAGATTGTATTGACCCTTGATATAATTTATAATAATTGGTACATTTGCATTGAGTTATTCCGAGAAAATATGTGAAATTAACGACAGCATCTTTTTTGTATTTTCTAGATTTTAATAAATATCACTGATGAGGGCTCCGATCAGAGCTGAAACGTCTGATTAAATAGACTTTTTTATTTATAGACCCTAAAGCCAATGCAAACGTACCAAGTATTATAATAGATTTTATTTGCACGAGAAAAATGGAGTTCATAAGAATAGGATTTTTTCATGTGAAATATTTAAAAACTTATTTATAAATACGTAATACTCTCATAAATGATAAAAGTTGATAACTTGTATAATGAATTTTTATAACTTTTTTTTCATTGATAACTGCATTTTTCAAAGGGTTTTAAGAAGTTCATCACAGGACTGTTTAATGTGATAAGATAAGATGGATACGGCATTGTGAATTTCTAGTTCATGTATAGGTATAAAGAGAAAAGATAAAAGCGACACACTTTTTGTTTAAGATATGCTATGACACAGTTTGTCAAATGATTAGAAGACTGCCTTAACAGTTTCGTTAAAGTTGGCTTTGGCGGTTCTGCATCCAAGAAAAGCATTTTGAATTTCAAAATAAATATAGAAACAAGAAAACCTGTTTGAGGATAGTACGTTTGCTTATCAAGACCAAAAAAGGTATTTGTAGTTAAAATTCACAGCTATGGCAATAAATCGCTTTGATTCCAAAGAAATTTTTTTCACAAAGGAATTAGTCCTTCGTGAATTACCTACAGTTCAGAAATAAAAATAAAAGAATTAAAAATTTTCGTATTTAATTGTATCATGATTAGACATTGATTAGACTTTTGCAGAAATTATTAAATTCGATATCACAGTTGCATTAAACAATAAAATTACCTGCGTAACTGTCAACATAAATTAGTACGTAATACAATTTAGATGCGGAAGAATTGTATAATATTTTGACCTCGAGCACGCGAAATGCGCGATTAACGTTATTTGTTCATGCACAACACATGAATTCAAACACGTAACACGTGCATAATTGAATTTGTGTTAGTACAAGTAACCCTGAATAGAAGGTCATACCCAGAATAAAAACCTATATCTCAGCTGACTTGCATCTTGAACCTCTACTGGAAAAGACAAAGATTCATTTATAAACAAACCTGAATTATTATTTTTCAAAAATTACCATATATTATTGAAAATATTTTATGGCAAAGCAAATAATACAATTTATTAGCTATTGTTAATTTATTAAAATATAATGTCTATACCAGTTTGTAAATATTTAAACGAATCGAGCATTTCCATTATTTTCTCAAAAAGTAGAAAAATGTCTTTAGTAAAAGAAAAATGCATTCGTTATCAGTTAAAGCCTGTGGGTTAAATTTGAGTCATTCAGATATCAAAAAAGTTGGATAAGTACAATCACTAAAAAAAAAAATAAGTGTATAAAATTTGTATCACTATTTACTTTAAAAAATGCCAGAGTGCACCAGAATTTTCTATTGAAATTATAAAATTTTATTGGAATTTTGCCGATTTTTCCCTCACAGTAACAAAATTGTAAGAGTTTCATAAAATTTATGCCGTAAATTAATATAAAACTAACAAAAACTTCAACTAAATTAAATGGGTAAATCTTAATTCACAATCACATTACAGAAAGCTGTGATAAAAATTCAACAATGGTTATAAATATATAATTAAATGCGTATAATACTTTTGGTGCACATTATTTTTTTAAATGCAGAGAATAGAGAAATTTTACACATACACACTATAGCATTTTTTTAAAGAATGGAACCGCCCTATCCAAAACAAGAATAAGTATAAAATGACACACATGCACACACACACATAGATGGTCTAGAGTAACAATTTGTGGTATATTGAGCTTCATGAACTACAGGTTTAAAAACCTGTAATATTTACGTATATGTATGTGTAACAGTTACATAGGATTATGCGTTGCTGATAGCGAGGAATTGATAAGACAGAATGTGTAAAATGTACTGTTTTCTTTTTGATGCAGCCTACAATATTTCAAGACCAACACATAGTGCGATCATTAACTGGAAACACGGTATAATGATTAATATAATAATTGATATAATGACACAACAGATTGCTTGAGCATGCTAGATCAGTTAAAAATAAAGAAAATAAAACCGCACTTGCAGAACATGCTACTACCTATAAGCATTCTTTTGATTTTAAAAATACAAAAATTTTAGATATTGAAAACAATTTTAAAAAAAAGATTATTTCTAGAAATTATTTACATTCAAAAGGAAAATTCCTCAATCAATTACAAAACTGACATAGAAAATCTTATTGCTATTTACAATAACATTAAAAAATCTATAAAATAATGATTTCTCTATTTTCCTTTTATTTTCATACTTGCAAAAATTTCGCTACGTAATTTTCAAATTTTACCACGCTTTTGTATTTCATAAGTGCTATAAACGCACCTTTACAGTATCAACGCTATTACAGCCAAAAACATAGCGAACTATTTTCAGATATTAATTAAAAATTAACGAAGAAAATGTGAACTATTTATAAGAATAATTGCTTGTACACAGAGAGAAATTTTAGGTTTCACTGACCAAAGTTTTTTTGTTAAAATCGTCTTTACAAAAATGTTAAAGTTCTCATGACAATCATGGTAGTGGCTGTCATACATTGGAAAAGTGTTTACTTCAACTGCAAGGAACGTTACTGAGACCACGATTCTGGTACTTGAAATACCATAGCGCTGCGGTTACAGGAACCAAAGTCCATCGTAAAGCCGCGCATAGAGTTTAGTTAAAATGACTAAGTCTACGGACAGTAAATACCCAGCCAAAATTATTTTTAAGGTTATAGGTATGGTTCTCTTAGTTATCAAAATACAAATTCAATTTGATGAGAAAAAATAAAGTTTCACCGAAAAGATCTAAGAAAAATAATCCGGTATAATGATATTTATGATAACTTTCGTCGATTAAGTTAAAAAATTGTCACTTTTTTTATCATCATAAACTTTTTTTAACTGACTATAGTTTTGACAAAATACGACGAGACAGCAAAATTGGAACGCATTGCATTGTCCCCGAACAAAATCGTTTATCATTTAGAAAGAATTGTCAAACTATATTTATAATAGAATTATTTACCTGATAATGCTTGGCACGGTGAAATATAGTCCAGGAATCGAGAACGAGAATTGGCAGGATTCAACTTAGGCTGCATATCTTTCAATGAAAGTTATACTTGATTTGTCTAGCGCAACAGCGAACGCTGCGGTTGTAGTAACCAAAGGATCTTGGCAGTACACATAAAGAAAATGTACGTGTACTAACCGTTGGGGTACGTATAAAGCTCATTCTAATCATCAACTTTGGTCACAACAACCGAACAAGGCAACTACTGTACAAAAAATCTATGTGCTATGTGCACAGGAACCAAAGCCGATTTCTCTCAGTGTAAGTAACGACATTTATACATATTTCAATATAAATTTTATTACATACTTTTTATAGTACATTTATATTATAGGTCTCACTTTGTTCATTTTAACCTAAAAATGAACAGACAAGCAATTTATGTTTTTAACCTTAACGAACATTTGAAGAAATATCTTTTATACCGCAGACAATTTTATTGATTTTATGAAAAATTTTACATTATAAAAAAAAATTTTTTACTCACAACATGGAATTTTAAACATTTTAAATAACGAAAGTATGATTACATCTACTGCTGTCAAGTTTTTCTGCACAGAGAGAAATTCCTGGTCACAGTAACCTGATGAATACTGTTAAATTTGTCTTTGACCACATTTTCAGGTCAGAACTGAGTTTGGAAGAGTTGTACTGGTGTCCAATTTTTCTGGTTACAGGAACCAGAATTATTAATCACAGTGACCTGTGAGTTAGTTAAAGCGTTAAATGATTCTTTTTTTTCTGTTTCCAATAAACACATTTTCTATTTACAAAAACCATATTTTCTGGTTTCAATAACCTTAAATTAGCTTGTTCGTGTGTGTTGTAGATTATTAAATAAATAAATATTTTATAATGAAAACAAAAATTTCAAACTCAACTAATTAATTTGAAATATAATTAATAAAAAATATTTCATTAAATTTTGTATAATAATTTTCATAGAATAAATGTAGTTTAAAATACTTCTTTTTTTATTCAAGAAACTCATACAGCTTATTTCACTATATGTTTTACAACGGAAAAGAATAATTGTGGTGCCAACATAATACAACGTAGATTTAGAGATGAAGGAAGAAATTGAAAAAATTCTTGAAAAGGTGATGATGCTTTATAGTATTTTTTTTTGTGCCAGAATTATTCTCTCCCGTTGTAGAAAATGTAGTGAAATAAGCAGTATGATTTTACATTGATACAAAACAACCATTGACAACTGAACTTAATATGAAGTTAGCTACAGACTAGCGCGTGATAAATCGAGATAAATCGAACCTTACTGCCTCGAAGCCACTACAATTTTCAGGTTCCTGTAACCAGAAATCTTTAACAGATATAACTTGAAATTGTGCTTAAAGACATTTTTAACTGCGACGTGTGGTTACTGTAATCATAAATAGGAAATCGTATTGAATCTGGTTATTGCAACCAATTTTCAGGTTATTGTTACGGGATCGTTTGTCACCCAGACTGTGCTTTGTAGTACTGGTGACCATATTCAATTCAACCAGATTTTTCTGGTTAATGTAACCACGACTTATTTCTCTCTGTGTGATGTGAGGAAATAATTTTTGGAAATTTATCCACGGTATGTTTTTCTCTCTTTTCTTTCTTTTAAATTTATCAATCAATCAACATGTATATCATTATCAAATTATTTATGCTGATATCTGTATTTTCATTTTTATATTACAAATACTTATGTAAAATAAAGGGTTTCCCAATAAGGGTGATATGTTTTGAAATTGAAAAAAAACACTGAATATTCATTCGGAATTGATCGAAATCTTTTTTATTATATTGGATATTCTATGCCATTTATGATTTAAACAATATATCGGGCAAATGTCCCCCGAGACTTGAGCCAAAAATGCGCCTCATCAGAAAAGATGATTTTTTGATGAAAATTGGGATCATTTTCAATTGATTCCAGAGCCCAATCCGCGAACTCCCGACGCAAACGATGGTCATTAGGCTTCAGTTCTTGGGCCAGAATCATCTTATAGGGATGCAGGCCAAGATCCAATCGGAAAATACGCCAGGTAGTCATCCTGGACAGGCCCAATTCCTGAGATCGGCGTGGCACGGACAATTCACGGTTTTCCTCGATACTGGCCTGTACGGCGGCTATATTCTGTGTAGAACGTGCGGTACGCATACGATTTTTAGGCTTAGTATCCAATAGAGTAAATTCACTCTCCAACTTATCGATTATTCGACGAATTGAGAGCGCGGATGGAGCAGAATGACGACCATATTTTGCACGATATGCTCTTTGAACACCGACAAAACTTCTCGAATTTTGATAAAATAATTGGACAATTTCCAAACGTTGTGGAAGCGTGAAACTACTCATGATTAAATGGCAAACCTTACTGATGACAACTGACAGCAGACGTCAAAAATTTCAGTTCAAATCAGCCCGATAGGGACATTCAAAATCATATCACCCCTATTGGGAAACCCTTTATTTCCTTTATAGTCTTGATAAGGACCAAAACTTTGGTCGAAACGTCGACGATTTATGAATAAACATCTATACAAGACCAGAAAGGCCACTTATATTCTTCTTTAAACTTTAAATTATAATGATTTTCAGTTACCCATATAAATAAATTTCACAAACATTCTTCAGTAAACAGTATATAGAGATAATCTTTAGTAAATTCAGGGCGTATTATTTCTACATGTTCGTGAGAAATAATCTGACAACAATAACGAAAGCTTGATTGAGTAGAAAAGACACCGAGTGAGGAGTAAATAAAAACTTCTCATTGCCTTGGTGTAAACTAACAACGAGTGTAGTAGATTCATTCATGAGAGATCCATTCATTCGTTCATTTTGTCGCGTTTCCTTTCGGGGTTCGTTGTCTTCAAGAGTGACTCATTCTTATGCAGACTAGTATCGTTGCGAAATACTTCTTAGTTTAAACTCAAACGGGATTACCCAAACAATTAATTTTTATTCTAATTAAAGAATTTTAAAACCCCAAATTTCAACAGCATTATGAAATAAGAACGTATAGAAGGTTTAAAATTTGTATTTGTTCAAATTTAAATATGAAACTACATCACAGTCGTAAAAATAAAACTGCAAAATATATTTTGATTATTTTTTAAACCACAAAATTTCAAATAAAATAACAAATTTTTATTAGAATAAAACTCGTGAAAGCCCTTTCTGTAAAAGAATCTAAAAGAAAAAAAGAAACAAATTTTTTAATTTTGGGGTCAATAAAATAATTAACATGTTTTCGAATATGACGCGATGAAAGAATGAAATATGTGCTTTTGTGTTTGTTTGAGATATTCATTAAAAGTTTCTTGTAAAGTTGGTGTTTCTGTTGGTATTATATACGTATGACTAAAATCTTAGAGTATAAAACGAAGATGTTAAAATGTTAATGTTAAGCAGCTTTAGCTTTTGCTAATGCTGCCCCTCAGAAAATGAAATAATAAATGAAACACAATTTTTTTCGCAATTTTTACCACTCGCATTAAAAATTTTACTGTTCGCATTGATTTTTTTTTTGTCAGGTGAATCCATAATGTTAAAAGCAAAATTTGCAAAGCGAATAGTAAAATTTGCAATGTAAATACACTGTTAGAAATTTCTGCATTAAACTTCCATTAGTAATGGAAGTTTTTTTCATTAACTTATATTAAATTTAAAATACTTTCATCTTTAAAAATACAAACTTTTATTTGAAAATACATATGTGTATATATTTTTATAATGTTTGTTAATTTTAATATATTTTGATTGAAAAGTTATTCAATTTCATACGAAAGTATAATAATTTTTCATAATATACAAACCTATTAATTTTAATTTACCACTTGTAGATTAAAGCCTATTTAATTGATAAGATTTTCAACAGTGTAAACAAATCTGAAATCTGTGTAAATCCTTTTTTTTCGTGTGTCAAATCAAAGAATTAAAAAAGATAAATCAATCTCGTAAAGATGCAAGCGAAGCTTTAATGGCACTGACTTCCGCTCGACGATTTTTAAAAAACCACATCGATTTTTAAGAAAACTCCAGTGCATTCTTGAAAACATCAGCTGTCCAACAATCTTAATTTGGCTTTAGATTATTTTTATTGTTTCAACAATTAATTCTCGGGAGAAATATTCTTTTTTTAGTACCTAAAGACAAATATTTTCAGACGAAGGAATCCCTCATTTCTGAGAAAACAGCGAATACCTTTCAAGAAAGAACCAACAGAACATTATTTCTTCAACAAAAACACAACCTTTTGAGCTTTATTTAACAAAAAGATTTACCAGTGAGACTGGAAGTTACCTTTATCGTCAAAACCGGATCTTTCAGCATTTCCAGTGAAAATGTAAAAGTGTAGAAGAATAGCGTCATTACGGTTTCGCGAGAAAGGTCGAGATAAATAAGAGGGGCAAAAAGAAAAAAAGGGTTGAACGGTACTTAAGTTGAGCCCAAAGTGGCATTAATTTTCGCTTCGACTCATTGTTGATAAATTAGAGAACCTCGTTTCTTATCCTTTTCGCCCGAAGACACACATTTGCAGAACTTACAAACCCGAAAAGAATTATCCTTGCCACCGTTACAAACAATGATTCTTTGACTATTCGCTTTTAAATGTAATCGCAATGCGACTTCGGTATTTTAATCTCAATCCTAGAATTAATAAATAATCTGAAAATTTTTTCTCTAATTAATTTATATATTCAAATAAATTCAGGAGATTCTAATTGTATATTATAATATTCCCGAACAATGCATCCCTTTATTTTTAAATTATACATTATGCACCCTTTGTACACTAGCACGTGTTAACACATCATAAATTAATTAGCTGGGCACGTATAAACTATTAAAATCCATTTTACCGGTTGTAATTACGATAAAACAAATGACATAAGAAGATTTCAAGGATTTGCAATAATTTATACAGTGTATAAATTTAATGAAAGAATACCTCAGTTATTTTGCAACAAAAGAAACTGCCCTGAATCGTTTTCGTCGTGAATTTTATTACACGCAATATGTTTAATGTTTTTTTTTTTACATTATTTCTTAACTTAATATTGACGAGGTAGTGTTTATATTGCACAATTTTTTATTTAAGGCAATGGATTAATCGGACCACGTGGCTAAATTATACATTTATTCGTTCATGTGAAATAACTTTTTTCATTCACAAAGTATCTTTCTCAAAATTTGGAAAATGTAACAGAAGACAATAAAGCACATCTGTTAACTTCTTTTCAGTGAAAATTTTGAAAAAAAAATCGAAAACTTATTGAAAATTATAGTAAACTGTGAAATTGTTTGTAAAATTTTCACTCAAACGAAGTTGACAGACGTTCTTTATCATTTTCTGTTGTATTATCGAAATTTGCAGGAATTTGGTCAAGTAATCTGATTAATCCTTGGCCTTAAGGGCATGTGCTACTTCACAGAAAATTCGTTTACTTACACTATTAAAAATCTTATTAATTTTAATAGACTTCAAGACACAAGTGGTAAATTAAAAATAATAGATTTGTATATTATGAAAAATTAATATACATTTATATTAAGGGCATGTGATACTTTGGAAATTAGCAAATTTTATTGATTTCAGGTTTCTACATGTTTGCGTCTAAAGTACAAAAAATTTTCCCTTCAAAATTTGGGAAATGGTAGAGAAGATAAAAACGGACGTAGACTACTTTTGGTTTCGAAATTGAAAAAAAGTTCAATTTTAGCAAAATATATCGGAAAATTTTTGTTCACCGTCAAAACAAAAAGTAATCTATCTACGTCCGTTTTTATCTTCTCTCCCATTTCTCAAATTTTAGAAACAAAATTTTATGTATTTTGGCCACAAACATGTAGAAACTGGACCAAATTGTTTACATGAACTTGCTACTTTTGTCAAGTATCACATGCCCTTAAATCTAACAAAATTGTCTTTTTACAATTTAAACAGCTATCAGTTTAATAAAGTATATATAATAACGTTAAAATCATACACTTTTTACATTCTCATCATGGATGAGAAGGTATTGGTTTTATGTGAAAAATGACTTTCGATATTTTCATCAAATTTTTACGTTTTGAGACCCCCTGAGTCATAAAAAAGGGTTTTTACGAAAGTGTCTGTCTGTCTGTCTGTAGGTCGTGTGCGGCATAACTCTCGATAGAATTATCAGATTGAATTGAGCTTTGGTACACTTTATCGGAGCCGAAAAAGTATGGACAAGTTCGTTAACCAACCACATCCAATCAAAATTGAGGGATGGAGCACTACTTTTGTGTTTTTGAAAATAATTTTTTGAAAAAATCAAAAATTTCAATACTGGTTTTTGATAGTGCTCATAAATCTCTACAAATTATCCTGATAACATTTTTTGATTAAATCAAAATTAGAAATGTCACAGCATATTCAAATTCGAAAAAAGTCAATATCAAAATTCCATTTTCCAGTTAAATTATACGAGATACGAAAAAACGTTATGATACAATATTATTAAATAAATAAAGACCTATAAATTTGAATTGTAACATTTTTTCATAAGATGCATATTTATCTTTTTAATTAAAAAAAAACTATTGAAAATCCAAAATTCAATTTTTTAGCAATAATATTCGAAACACGAAACAAACGTAAGAATACAAAGTTGTTTGTTTCAAAAAAATCTACAAATTTTGTCTCACACAGTTTCTGATAAAACATATTTTTCGTTTCAATTCCAAAAAATACGATTAAAATTCAAAAATTCCATTTTTTAGGCAAAATATGAGAGATACAAAAAAAACGTTTAGATGGAAAATTGTTTGCTCATAAATCTCTACAAATTATCCTGATAACATTTTTTGATTAAATCAAAATTAGCAATGTCACAGCATATTCAAATTCGAAAAAAGTCAATATCAAAATTCCATTTTCAAGTTAAATTATACGAGATACGAATAAACGTTATAATACAATACTATTAAATAAATAAAGACCTACAAATTTAAATTGTAACATTTTTTCATAAGATGCATATTTATCTTTTTAATTAAAAAAAAAAACTATTGAAAATCCAAAATTCAATTTTTTAGCAATAATATTCGAAACACGAAAAAAACGTAAGAATACAAAGTTGTTCGTTTCAAAAAGATCTACAAATTTTGTCTCACACAGTTTCTGATAAAACATATACTTTTCGTTTCAATTCCAAAAAATACGATTAAAATTCAAAAATTCCATTTTTTAGACAAAATATGAGATACAAAAAAAAACGTTTAGATGGAAAATTGTTTGCCTAAATGAGGTCTACAAATTCTCATTAAGACATTTCGGGACAGGATGTATATTTTATGTTTTGATTATGAATATTAAAAAAATCCGATTTCTTTCACCAAAATATGTGAGATACGAAATAAGCGTTGTTCTGCAAAATCGTTTCCTTAAATAAAGTCTACGATTGTTTTTCCTTTTTGAGAGTTTTGGTAGAAAATAAATTATTTTAATCATGTAATTTATTAAAAAGTTACTGAAATGTATACAGAAAATCGAGCGCGAAGCGCGAGCGCCATGATGAGAATGTGTTCCTTAAGGCTGATAGAGCCTTAAGTAAATTGAATTTCCTGTTTCACTTAATTTCAAAAAGAAATTGAGTGACTTTGAGAAAATGTGTAATTCACATTATCTGTGATATTATTATAAAATTGGTTTGAGCTTCATTATCAAATTATAATAAATAAACTTGAATGTATGTGAAGAGCATAAGACCCAGCGCGAAGCGCGACGTTCAAAAATTCCGGAGCGCGCAGCGCGACAATCGAGCATTACGGAGCGCGAAGCGCGATGATCAAATCGCGCGCCCTAGGCGCGCTCAAACTTGCGCGCGAAGCGCGCGATGAGAATGTGCCCGCGAAGCGGGCAGATTTTTTTGGTTATATTTTATACTTTTAAAGAATTTAAAATCGTTCTGTTTTTAAAAAATTGCTCTTATTGTTTTTTTCTAGTATTTGGTAGGATTTGAGGTCTGAAATAAAATTTTCAGATCTTTGAAAAAGTTAATGTTTTCGTTCATATTTATAGTTTATCAAAACAATTTTTACCATAATTTCAAGTATTTAGTAGGGTTTGAGACTTATAAAATAACCCTTGAAGAAGTTTGAAGAAGTTAGTGTTCTTTTTCATATTTTTGGCTACTTTTGTAGTTTTTTTGACATTATTTTTGACCTTAAACCCTACTTTCTTAATCTGAATCAGTTAGAATCATTAATAATTTCAATAAGTGACTGACTTCTTGTTCTACAGTCCTTCATTTCTTACTCTCTAAATCTGAATCAATAAAAATTAACTAATGAAACAGTGAACAATATTTTTTTCACTGATGAATTAGTGAAAAGGCAAATCACTAATTTAATCAGTGAAAATTTGACTGATTTAGATTTAGAGAGTACTGATTGAAAACCAAGAAGTCAGTCACTGAGATTATTAATGATTCTAACTGATTCAGATCAGAGAGTACTATAATATATTTTATACTGTTAAATAAATTCGTTAAAATTACGTAATTTTACTTTCAGTGCAGTTCAAAAATAAAGATATTTCTAAGTGACTGTTATAGGGTTGTTGTTCGGTATTTATATAATGTTCTCTTATTGCGTCTTACTCTCTAAATGATATAATATTTTAAAACGTGTTATACCAGAACGTTTCAACGCCTACATGCCATTGTGCAGCTGAATCTAGTATCTAGTATCTAGGTTATGGGGAAACATTTATCTTTCCTCCCATAAAAAGGAAAAGTGAATTGTCAGATACTTCCTTGAACGTAACGTGCTTGTGCAAAACGAATCCAGGTATTAAAGACAATTTTAGGTACCTTATAATATTAGGTAACACGAAAATAAAGAAAACTAACTATAATATAGTCGGGGATAATTTATTACGATTACTGAAATAACAAATAACTTTCTATAATGAAAATGAGGGTGTGGTATATATAACCAGGGAGGAAGATTTCAAATTAAATTATATACGTATAATTTGAATGGTTCTTTCGAAACGCACATGCATGGATTAATTAATTAGTAGCACATTCCAAAAGTATAAATATGTATAATTAATTCTATAATTGTCTGAATATTAAAACTTTTGTCATTTTCTACCTAATCAGAGAAACACCTTTGTCTCGATATATCAGATAAGATACATTTCTGACAAGTGCCCCTCTCAGTCAATTTCAAACGCTTTAATTGCACACAATCATTTGCATAATATTTTAAACATATATTTATGCGGTATCAATTTGACATTTTGCTTGACGTTCCCATCACAAATAAGACAATGAAATTGATTTAACGGGCGATATCGTGATAACAAAGAGAAGAGGAGGTTCTTAAATTAAACGTGACTTGAGTCAACGTAACAAGATTGTGACTATTATCTATTAATACTACACTGCAAAAAGAAGTGTCTTACCTGGTATCTTACTGTAAGATATGAGATGGGAATTTACAATCTTCTGTCTTAAAATAAGATGTCTCACGAAGTGTCTTATTCAAAATTAAGACGACTTACGTATCTTGGTACGAATAAAGATGTAATTTCCGTCTTACAAAATAAGATACTTGATTGAGTTAGATAATGTGTTTTAGTTTAAGATGTTTGGGATGTCATAAGATGGTTCTGGCATAAGATGTTTCTGAATTGTAAGATATAGCAGGTCAATAAGTTAGCAAAAACAAAGAAGCGTAAAGTGTCAAAGAAGTAGTGGGCGAAAGATAGAATCTAGCTCTCATAGGGTTATAGCTACTGTTCATAACCTCAAGAAATGGAGCGTTTTGACTGTTCCATGTTTTTCTTCTGTGGTGTAATATCAACTCATTTAGAGGAATATATTGTTCATTTTCATCGACACGATTCTTTATTCAAACTTTACATATGACGGATGTGGAGCTACATGTAAAAAGTGTAAATCGTATCAGCAACACGTGACTCGATATCAGGTATACCTTCTGTTTTAACGTATTGGATACGTTTGCTAAATCGCTTGTCTCCTTTTCCAATATAGATCATTTACTTGAATTAATTTTTTTAAGAAGTACGTACATCCATGTAAGCCACCACATGTGTAGCAGACACCGGTATGCCGTAAGCTTTTTCTCACAGTGTAGAGGTTATAGGAACAATAAACTGTCGGTAACTTAAGTAATCTGTGTTACCGATGACTCAACTGAAGATATTTTACGTGTATTCAAATAAGATGTTTTAAGCAACTTGAAAGTGACTACCGAAACATCTTAGATATGACTACACAAGTATCTTAAATTAAGACACTTCTTTTTGCAGTGTATATTCATAACCCGCTAACAGCGACATAGAATTGAATTATGCCTTCAATAACCTTTCCATATCAATCATTAATTGAAAAAATACTCGATCATTCAATCAAAAAGTTATTTTATACTTCTCATAATAAATGAAAATAAAATTGAAATTCCGTCCAGATATAAATAGAATGTGACTTTCGTTTATAATCCAAATCAAAGGTCTTTTTTTTCGAAAATTCGTCAATTTCACTAATGATATTGACAGTTACAATTAACAGGAAGGCGAAATTACAGGGTTGGTAATTTCCTAGTGACCCACATCGTATGTGCTAGCAACGAGCGTTGCACCCACGCACGCGTCGGACTCATATTTGCATTTGCGTTTGTGTTATGCATTCTATGAATTTTACACAGCATGGCTTGCGTGAGTGCAAAAGTGAAAAAAAATCTTCAACTATACTCAACGTAAATGATTCTGCAACGTTTAACTAAACCTCAATTAGAGTGAAAAGCAAATTCTGTACACTGAATAACGAATTTGCAAAGCTTAAATTCCTTTTAAAAAATCTTTGCTGTGATGAAATAAACACTTTTTAAATACACATATATACCTTTAATTCAACTTTATTTTATACTATTAGAAATTTCTGTATTTTTTCAGTATTCAGTATCTTTTCAGTAACTTATATTAAATTTGAAATACTTTTATCTTAAAAACTACAAAATTTTTTTGAATTCTAATGCACATGTGTATAATACTGGGATGCTTCATTTTGATTTGCCAGCTATGAGATAAGTTTTTTATTTTTATGATTTTCCTTATTTTAATTATCTTCTATATTTTAATCTTTTACAGAAACTTTGAATTAATCTTTTAATTTATGGCACTGAAGAGGGTCCCCCCCATATGTGGCTGAAATGCTTGCCTTCCTTTTTTGAGTTTTTTATATCTAACATTGATAATTTTTAATCAAAGAAAATAAAAAGAAACTGATCTAATGTCAAAACAAAACTGTAAAAAAATTTTCGAAAATTTTTCCGAAAATAGTCGGACAGCTTAAAATACAAATGGGTCCTAAAATTTTCTAAAGATATAGTCGGAAATATTTCCGACATAGAACTGGAAAAAGTTGCTACTGTTTGGTCGGAGAAATACCATTTTATTAGGAAATATATATTTATTTCGTAATTTAAGTGGAAAAATATCCAAAAAAATGAATAAATTTCCGTTTTGGTGGAATAATTTCCGCTTTTCATGTGAAAAATTTCCTACAACTTTGGAGATTTGTGAAATTTTCTCACATTTTTGATATATTTCCTCATAGTTCGGAAATAAGTCGGAAAATTCGGTCAATTTTCCTCAAATATATGAAATATTTCCACTTTCTGTAGGAAAATCTATGCTTCCTAAGAATTTAGGAAGAATTTCCTACACGGAGAAAAAAAAACTGTTGAATCAACAGATGTCATCTGCTGGAATAGGGACAGCAGATTTTTTTTGTAATATTTACAGATTTTTCTGTTGGATTCACAGATTGTTTGTAAACTCAACAGATGAACCTGTAAAATATACAGACATGTCTGTTAGAATTGCGGATTTCAAGAAAAAGAGAAATCCGTAATTCTAACAGACATTTCTGTAGATTTTACAGGTTCATCTGTTGAGTTTACAAACAATCTGTGAATCCAACAGAAAAATCTGTAAATATTACAAAAAAAATCTGCCCGCATCGCGGGCACATTCTCATCGCGCGCTTCGCTCGCCAGTTTGAGCGCGCCTAGGGCGCGCGATTCGATCGTCGCGCTGCGCGCTCCGTTCTTTCTGGACCTCGCGCTTCGCGCTCGGTCTTGTGCTCTTCGCATACATTTAAGTTTATTTCTTATATTTTGATACTGAAGCTCAAACCAATTTTATAATAATATTACAGATGATGTGAATAACACATTTTCTCAAAGTCACTCTATTTCTTTTTGAATTTAAGTGAAACAGGAAATTCAATTTACTTAAGGCTCTATCGGCCTTAAGGAACACATTCTCATCATGACACTCGCGCTCCGCGCTCGATTTTCTGTATACATTTCAGTATAACTTTTTAATAAATTACATGATTAAAAGAATTTACTTTCTTCCACATATCCAAAAAGGAAAAACAATCGTAGACTTTATTTAAGGAAACGATTTTGCAGAACAACGCTTATTTCGTATCTCACATATTTTGGTGAAAAAAATCGAATTTTTTCAACATTAAAAATCAAAACATAAAATATATATCCTGTCCCGAAATTTCTTTATCAGAATTTGTAGACCTCATTTAGGCAAACAATTTTCCATCTAAATGTTTTTTTTGTATCTCACATATTTTGTCTAAAAAATGGAATTTTTTCATTTTTATCGTATTTTTTGGAATTGAAACGAAAAATATATCTTTTATCAGAAACTGTGTCAGACAAAATTTGTAGATCTTTTTGAAACGAACAACTTTGTATTCTTACGTTTTTTTGGTATTTCCAATATTATTGTTAAAAAATTGAATTTTGGATTTTCAATAGTTTTTTTTTTAATTAAAAAGATAAATATGCATCTTATGAAAAAATGTTACAATTCAAATTTGTAGGTCTTTATTTATTTAATAATATTGTATCATAACGTTTTTTCGTATCTCGTATAATTTAACTGGAAAATGGAATTTTGATATTGACTTTTTTCGAATTTGAATATGCTGTAACATTTCTAATTTTGATTTAATCAAAAAATGTTATCAGGATAATTTGTAGAGATTTATGAGCACTATCAAAAACCAGTATTGAAATTTTTGATTTTTAAAAAAAATTATTTTCAAAAACACAAAAGTAGTGCTCAATCCCTCAATTTTGATTGGATGTGGTTGGTTAACGAACTTGTCCTTACTTTTTCGGCTCCGATAAAGTGTACCAAAGCTCAATTCAATCTGATAATTCTATCGAGAGTTATGCCGCACACGACCTACAGACAGACAGACAGACACTTTCGTAAAAACCCTTTTTTATGACTCAGGGGGTCTCAAAACGTAAAGATTTGATGAAAATTTCGAAAGTCATTTTTCACATAAAACCAATACCTTCTCATCCATGATGAGAATGTAAAAATCTGCTGTCCCTATTCCAGCAGATGACATCTGTTGATTCAACAGTTTTTTTTCTCCATGTAATACATAGTAGGAAAATTTACCGATATTTTTTACAGTGTAGTTCATTTAATGAGAATTGAAAGTGCTATATATATATTGGTACGAATACGCCGAAAAAAATGTTTGATTAAAAAAATCAAATTTGTTGGAGTGTATTCTGCTGAATCAGTATACAAATTTTAAATTTAAATATAAAAAATATGACATACAGATAAAAGATCTTTCAAGCTTATTATGTGTCGAAGGAAATATTGAGTATGATTGAAATGAAAAAATTTGGATGATTCATCAAAATAAAACGAAACAAATTTCATGGTTTGTATCAAGCAAATCATTTTTTCAGTGCAGCTTATGATTTTCAGCTCACGATTCGTCTTAACTTTTGCTGAGTCTGTCACTTTCGAACTGCAATGTCCAATTACGACAGTCAGCCTTCGCAGCGAGAGGCGAACATAGTTTTGCAAGACGCCTACTGATCTCTGCGGTCGTCTAAAATATTTTATACTCGTAGGTTAACTCTATAGATTTACACTTTTCTATTTAAACTAGAAACTTCTTTAAATTCGAAATTGATATTTACATATCGAAAAGAAATGTTATAGAACCAATAATTTTAGAATTTATTCCCCCTTTTACCACAATGTTTAATTGTCACTTTTGCAATTTTTAAGTTTCTTCCACTTGTATTTTTACAGAACAAATTATATATGGCTTATATTGTTGTGGATTTAGTTATTCAGACCAATTTTACAGTTCACACGTGCAATTTTTATAAAATTTTTTTTTACCACAATGGTTTTTCCGTCCCGTGTTACTGCAATTTATCATAATGTTATCCGTCAAACGTGTAATTTTTTAAGTTCCTTCCCTATGTATGTTTATAGCAAATTTTGCACAATTTTCAATTTTCATACGTAAATTTAGTTTGACCTATTCTATAGTTCCAAAAGTGCAATCCATTTATATCGGTTGTCAACACAATGTCTATCCGTCACATGTGTAATTTTTAAGGTTCTTCCTTTGCATTTATTTGAAAAATTCTGCACACTTTTTATTTAGTTTTGTTCGAATTTAGTTAGTATGGACCAATTATATGGTTTACATGTGCAATTTTATCATAATATTATCCATTACACGTATTCAAATTTTTTAAGTACCTTCCCTATGTATTTTTATAGCAAATTTAGTACAATTTTCAAATTTTTTATACGTAAATTTAGTTAGACCTATTCCATAGTTTCAAAAGTGCAATCCATTTATATCGTTTGTCAACACAATGTCTATCCGTCACATGTGTAATTTTTAATGTTGCCCCCTTTGCATTTTCTATAGGGAAATTAGGCACATTTTATTCATTTTTGTTCGAATTTAGTTAGTATGGACCAATGATATGGTTTACATGTGCAATTTTATCATAATTTTATCCGTCACACGTGTTAAAAATTTTTTTAAGTCCCTTCCCTATGTATTTTTATAGCAAATTGTTACAATTTTCAATTTTTTATTCGTAAATTTAGTTAGACCTATTCTATAGGTTCACAAGAACAATTCATTTATATCGTTGTCAACACAATGTTTATCCGTCACACGTGCAATTTTCTATTCTTTAATTCTTTATTCTTTTCTTTCGTTGTATTTTTATAGAAATAAATCTCACTGATGAGGACTCCAATCTGAGTCGAAACGTTTGAGGAAAAAATGAAACCCTGAGTTTACATTATTTCTGGACCCTAAAGCCAAAGAAAAAAATCATCTATCTATTAATTTAGTGTACATCATGAAATTATTCACTGAAAAACAACTAGAACATTTTTCTGTGTAGTCTAATGGATCAGTTTGTCTAATTTTGTTTATAACTAATTTCTAACCACACCACGTCACGTGGGTCCAATTAATCCACAATATCGTTCAAATTAATTTTTATTAACGTAATTTTTTCAAAATTTTAGTCAATTTCTACAAAAGTTTATTATCTAATGATGCGTATAATTTATAACTTAAAATTCTCTTCCTAAAAACAATTATTATCAATTACAATATTCTATATCCTAAAATATCAAACATATGTGAGTTTCACTCGTTTTCAATAGAAATACATGCAAAAAGTAACGTTTTTAATTAAAAAATTGAATCTCATTGTTTTTAATAGAATGAGTCGATATGTGCGCAGCAATATGAAAGTAGAACGAGCAGAAGCTAAAAAAAGTGACTTGAGAGTGCTAAGGGAAATTTTTGACTGACTTAGCCAACTTTTAGAAGTGGAAAGTTTGCCTTTAGTTGCAACAGAAGAAACTAACTCAAAGGCTTTCGCAACTCGGCCACTACCATGCGCTTGCTGCATTGTTGTCCCGCAAGAAATCGCCAGTCTTTTTGCTATGCAATCCAACGGTACTATACTCCTACTCTTAACTCCCCCTCCCCCCGTGCCCCCCTTGTCACCCCCAACCCTCTTCGTGCTAAACCTCTTGCTTTCTTTAGTAAATGTAGTAACGCTTGTTCGCCTACGTTTACGAATAGTGTATATATATATATATATATGTATTCTAGAACACAAAGCATTTTCGTGTGTTGAAACGGGATTGGGCCAAATATAGAATGCTTTCCAAAATAAGTAGAAACAGCTTGCCAAGATTTCTCATACATATATTAGCATGCATACAGAAAATTCGTTTACTTACGCTGTTAAAAATCTTATTAATTTTAATGGACATTAAAATACAAGTGGTAAATTAAAAATAATATGTTTTAATATTAGGAAAAATTAATATACATTCATATTAAGGGGATGTGATACTTTGTAAATTAGCAAATTTGATTGATTTCAGGTTTCTACATGTTTGTGTCTAAAGTACATAAAATTTTCCCTTCAAAATTTAGGAAATGGTAGAGAAGATAAAAACGGACGTAGACTACTTTTGGTTTCGAAATTGAAAAAAAGTTCAATTTTAGCAAAATATATCGGAAAATTTTTGTTCATTGCCAAAACAAAAAATAGTTTATCTACGTCCGTTCATATCTTCGCCACCATTTCTCAAATTTTAGAAACAAAATCTTATGTATTTTGGCCATAAACATGTGGAAACTGGACCAAATTGTTCACATGAACTTGCTACTTTTCTCAAGTATTACATGTCCTCAAATTTAATAACTTTTCAATCAAAATATATTAAAATTAACAAACATTATTAAAATATATGCACATGCGTATTAAAATTCAAATAAAAGTTTGTATTTTTTAAGATTAAAGTATTTTAAATTTAATACACGTTACTGAAAAAAACTTCCTTTACATGTAATGGAAGTTTAATACAGAAATTTCTAACAGTGTATGTAGGTAATTCTCCATTGAATGATCACTTTCACCTCATTTTTTAGTAACTCTTGGAAAGATTTTCAATCACTGAAATTTGTCAGAAATATTTTGCTTTGTGAAATATATCAATAGATATGGAATAGGATATAGAATATAGAAATATAGAATCTAATAAACGAGTTTAAATATCTATAAAAGTTATGAACATTTCAGTTGGTTACACACTGGTTGTGAATATTTGGGATTATCTATCGTAAATAATTGAAGTGAATATATATATATATACAACTACTGAGTTGAGATAATTAATTTTTTTAAGTATACTTAAACTAAATGAAATAGTTTATTTAACTCTGTCTAAAATCTTTTACCAAAATTACAGTGTAAAATACACTGTTAGAAATTTCCGGAAATTCACAAGATTTTTATGTTACAGAGGTAACGTAAAATTTGACGATATATATGATGTTTTTGAGTAAAGATATCTTAAAATTGTGAAAAAATGTACTGAATTTTCTGAAATTTTCCTAATATTATGAAACTCGACTGAATCATCATAAAATGTATCTTAAAATTGCCAAACTATAACAAAATTTTTATAAAATTTTATGTTAAATGTAACTGTATAAAACTTCAGTTACCCAAAACGTAAAATTATTCCCGTTACAATTTTCAGAATTTCCAGATACAACAATCAAAATATTCAACAAATTGTAACTAAAAATTAACAAATTGTTTATTAAATTTACTAAAAAGTAACTGAATTTTCTGAAATTCTATCTTAATTTTACGAAACTGCACAGAGAAAGCCAAGTTTACAATTTTTTTTAAATTACGTTTTAATTTAAGGAAAAACGTAATAGTGGGAGTTTTTTGAATCGGAATACTGAACTTCAGATGAGCTATATGATTAATTACTATAAATTGTATCAAACTTTACTATGACCTATACTAAAGTTTCATATCATTTTTTGAATCTTTAGTATTTTAACTGCGAAAAATTCCTAGTCCGCTAAGAATAATTACCATTACACCTTGATTTTCCCTAGATTCCTAGAATTTTTAGAATTATTATAAAATAAAACATATTTTGCTATGAAAAGTTTCTCCGTGTCTAACTGAATAAAATTCCAGTCACGTGTTTCCGGAAATTATGGTAGAAATTTCTAACAGTGTATTTATTATTTTTGAAACAAAGTTGTGAGACTCAAATTTGCTTCATGGGTCACGTAGTATAAAGCAATACTTATAGAAATTTCAATTTTCAAGTCCAACAGTTCCGGCTGAAACGTCATTAAATCTAATGAAGGTATGAAACGTATACATATACCTTTGATTATTATCCATGTAATAAAGGTAACAAGGATCCTAAGCAATCTTAGATTCCAATTTCCTGCAACTTCTTGTGAACTATTATATTTACTTGGATAAAAACGTCTTTGTCTGTAATAACAAAGAAGTTCTTAGATTGTGCGTTACTCATTGCCTTTATCCCCTTTATTCCGTAGTTATCCTTACCAAGTGAATTGTATTGCGATATTTTTTCTTTAAGCTCAAGCTGCAATTTTAAGCCGGTGCTCGGTTGATTAAAGGTGGGTAATCAAGAAAGGTACGTTAAAGTGATCGCTTATAGTCTTTGGGCCAGCATCGATATGAAAACAGATGTAAATATGCATATATATTTGTATAAATACGTATATATGTATTTATATATATATACAAGAGGGATTCAAGATCGTGTGGATGTGCGCGTGCTCGTCGCTGCATGTGAACCAGGCAGATGCATCTTTATGGCACGCGCCGCGCAGGTGTCCCTCGACTTGCATTCGAACTAAATCTTCAGTGCAAAGCGGCTGTCAGAACTTTCTTCATATCATGTTAAGGCCAAAAAAACAGGAAACATTCGGACGAATTTAATTAGTCAACAGGAAAAAATTACTAACTAAACGAATTTTTTTGTTTAAGGTAGTACACTCGCGAAAATTAGGTCTCAGGCAAAAATAGATAATTTTACTTTTAAGAATAGCAATATTATTATTGAAAGGATCATTTAAAAGAGAAAAGACAATTTTCAATGAAAAAAATTTGAAACACGAAAAAATAAGTTTAATAAATTTTATTTTTGCCTGGAGTTTTTTTGTTAATGCTCCGAGCCATATTTTTAAAAATGATGCGATTTTAATAAATCATGGATAAGTTTTTTAGAAAAAAGATTCTCTACAACTTGATCATTTCGACTTTTTTGAAATTAATCAATTATCATAAAATTTAGCAATTTTTTTACAAAAATCTTACTTTGAGAAATTTTTTTTTAATGGTTTTAGCCATTAAAGAATTTATTTTCAAAAAGTGGAAACGGCCAAGTTGTAGAGAATCTTTTTGCTGGAAATCGATCCATGATTTATTAAAATCGCATCATTTTTATAAATTTGGCTCGGAGCAATAAGAAAAAAAGTTCGGGTAAAAATGAAATTTATTAATAAATGTATTTTTCTGTTTGAAATTTTTTTTTCATGGGAAATAATTTTTTCTCTTTAAAATGATCACTTCAATAACAATATTGCTATTCTTAAAAGAAAAATGATCTATATTCAATGACATATTAAAGAGTTGCAATATATTATTATTGAAAATATCGTTTAAAAGTAAAATAAATTTTCCATAAGAAAATTTCGGCATATTAAAATTATTTACTATTTTTTAATTCACTACTTTTATTCTAGACTGAAAATTTTGGAAATTTGTATGAAAAATAATATTTTCATTTTGGAATAATATATCATTATTAACAATAAAATTGCAATTTTGAAAAGAATAATTAAATATTTTGTCCCGCGAACTGTTCTTCTGCGATGCAACTAACTTAACTAACAAAACACGTTTGAGATGTTACTAGCTCTGATAGATAGTTTATAATTTTTTTATGAATTAATCCTTAGCTTTAAGATACTGGCTTAATTTAAATAAGAGCCATTAAATCCATGGACCAACACGATCACATGACTTAATTATATTTTATCTTCATGTAAGATTACTTTTTTCTTACAATATCCAATTTTTCAAAATCGATATTATAAAACAAAATTTTTATTTTTATGGTTTGTAAAATGTTTCTGAGTCAGAATTATCAGTAAAAGTAGACGATAGGGAAGAAATATGATAGACGTTATCAAAACAGAGTCGTGCGTAGTTTTCATTGAAATGATTCGATAAATGAATATCTCCAAGTGGCGAGTATTTTTAATCTTTTTTACCTCGTGGAGGTGCATGTGCAAGTTATTGATATCAGTCGAGTTTCGTTCTTTATTTCCTTTAATCGTCTAAAAAGTACATGTGTGTGTACACGGAAGAAAATAGTTTGGTAAAGTTTATAGAACTGTTTAAGAGTTGGGGATGCAGGCATTTACGGAACCGAGTTCTAGAAAATTTAAAGAACTTTTTAGAATAAAATGCAGAACGTTCAATGATTTTTCCTGAATATTTCGCATTTTATGCTGAAAAGTTCTGTAAATTCTGCAGAAATCTGTTCCGTAAATGCCTGTATCCCTAACTCTTAAACAGTTCTATAAACTTTACTTAACTATTTTTTTCCGTGTATGCATCGATATTAAAACATTACAAAAGTTTAGCTTAATGAGAGACATTACCATTATATCCATTACTTTTACGTATCTAAAAAAACTGAAGTATTTTTTTGCCATATATAATGAATATCGAAGAAGTTATCAATTTCTTTTATTCTGAGAAATCAGCAACATATTTTTTACTGATGTCAAAATAAGCCAATTTCCAACAAGACAAAATATCTTTCTAAGGTGAAAATATTTCACGACATGAACGTTGTAAACAGCTTCCAATCTTACATAAAACAATCTGCTTCAATTTAACAAATTATAATCCACTAAACCTAATTAAACTCCTCAACAAAATAATGGACCCCGCAATCAGTTAATTAACTTTTATAACTACTATCAAAGCAAATAAATAAATAGTTAAAACTTAATCTTTTGATTTAATTGATTAAATAATTATAAATTAAATCCACCTATCGCAACAAAACCTTTCCACATCCATGAAATTAATTAGAAAAAAGAACATTTAATTTTTCCAGAATTCTCAAGTCAACATAGAAAATACAGTTGCGTTTCATTTATACATAATTTAATACAAAAACTTGTCTAGTAGTTACTTTATGTGAGAGAATTATAGATAGAATATCTGTTTTGAAAGGCGTACTGCTAGCATGTAAACTATGAAAAAAGAATAGCAAAATAGTGTAAAATAGTTGTAGGCTCGCGAATCGGTATCGGCACTAATCACAGTAACAATTTCCACGCTAATTAACGACGACTTAACTGCGATGTTATCGAGCAGGACCGCGTTTAACAGTTTAACGTTGTGCGATTCTATCGGATAGCGATCTTAACCCAAAGATATATATCTTGTTTTGCAAATACACCGGTTATGTGGCTATATCCAGCAGGCGGCCACAATATCTGTGCACGTGCAAGTAAAGAGTACATATACGTATGTACGCAAGCTGTAAGTCTTGCATGATTTTAATGCGTAAGAGGCGTGCAGTCGCGTGCCAAGCTGCGATCGTGTGCACTGCACCTGTCCACCATCTTGGGCCCACTTAAGGCATCATGGCCCCAAATTGCATTCACCTTCTTTGGATTCGAGCACGACGCGTCCAGAGAGTGAAAAGAGGCGCTGGGGTAAAAGTTAATGTGACAGGAAAGGGTAAGAGGTATTGATGTAAATAATGTCCGTCTCGGCAAAAATTGACTCGATAAAAGGAAGTTTAAGACTAATTTATAAAATATGTTGAATAAGAGGACTCGGGGAAAATACGAGAATGTAAGAAGGAAATAATTGCACAAAGGAATAAGAGCGTAACTAATTAATATTGCCAAGTTGCTGTAAAAAAAGAGAAAAGAATCAAATGAGAAAACTTTATTTGGATTGTTTCAAAGTTATTTTCAAAGCTTAAGATAAAGGGGAGGATAACAATTCTGAAGGGAAGGATGTTAAATTAAATTAAGAAAAAGATTTTTGTAAGTTGCTAGTGAGAATTTTTGGAACCAACATCTGTTTGAGTAATTCTTAGCCATAGAAGTAACAAATGTGTTATTTTTTACTCTAGTTAAGCCTTGCAGAAAATTGCTTAGGAAATCGCCAATAATGTGCTTTTTTTCACATCGCTTCTTGCCAAATTTTTTAAAATGGTGTGATTCAGATAAATCATGAATCATTTGTTCAGGGAAAAGATTCTCTACAATTTGACCGTTTCCAATTTTTGAAAATGAATCAATTATTATCAAATTCAGCAATTTGTTTATAAAATTTTTGTTTTTTAATAGTTTCAGCCATTAAAGAATTTATTTTTTCCTCCAAATTTTGTTTAAATCAATTAATATTTTTGAGTTAAACTTTAGAACATGGTAAAGGACATATTAACTGCGATTTGTGGACTTTAATTGGTTTTGAACATTTAAAAATGCTTGAATGTCGGTGAAACAGGAATTCATTTTTTCAATTGTCCGAAACTAATTAAAGTCTCTACCCTCTCTGAATGTTTTCTTTAATGTCGCAAAGTTTTAGCAAAAAATATTCGTTATTGTAAAAAAAAATTAAGTGCAAAGTAAAATTAATTTCGTGATTACGTGACCCATTTATTCGATATGCCCTTAAACAATGTTAATTAATTTGAATAAAAAGTTGTATTGATTTGATAACTCGCACTTCTTCCACACATATTTAATTTGATAAACTATAGAACATCTGCAAGGTTCTTAAACCTTTCAACTAAGCAGCCGCAATGTTAACGGTGCACTCGGATGTTCTGTCTGCATTTACCTCTATCTGAGGTGGGAGAAAGGAAGAGGAAAAAAGGAAGCAAAGGTAAAGAAGACGATCAGAACGGATGCATCGACATCGAAACGGGCGACAGGATGTGGGCAGCTGTTTACCAGCTGGACGATGGATAGTACTATAGTGTATAGTGCATGGTTGTATGGTGCTTATATGTCCAACATCGAATGACCGTCGGTCCCAAGAATTGAGACATGAGGCCTTTCAGTGGTCAAGCTTCGCACGGAAGGCAATGATCTTCTGAATTGGTTTCCACGTTTTCACCGAAATAAACATTATTGTATTCTTTGCATCACTCGCTTCCGACCAGTTTCAAAAGACACGCAATCGTTTCCGCTCCTCTCTTCACCGAGAGAATTACTTACGATAAAAACATTCTTATTTGCATAGAACTTCATTTTCTTCGACTCATCAATTCTCCTTTCATCCAAATTATTATTTTTCCATTCTTCACAATTTTTTTATAAAAAGCCAAGAACATCATTTCTACACGCTGAGAAAACAGTTTCTTTGATATACGGCCAAAGAAACAATTTCTTTGAATTAAAGACAGTTTTGTTAACTAAAAAAAAATTTCTTTGATCCAAAGAAATAGATTTGTTTACATTAAAGAACATTTTTTTGAATCAAATAAACTTTCTTCAATTCAAAGAAATTTTTTCTTTGACCGCATATCAAAGAAACTGTTTTCTGGGTGCACGGAGAAACCCATGTTTACAATTTTTATGTTAAACTACGTTACAATTTGGGGAAAACGTGTCATATTGAGAATCTTTCGCAACAAAATACTGAATTTTAGATGAAGTATAAAAGTTACTATAGATTGTATCAAACTTTACTATAGCCTATACTAAAGTTTCATATCATTTTTCGAATCTTTAGTATTTTGACTGCGAAAAATTTTCAGTCCGCTATAGGAATAATTACCATTGCACCTCGATTTTCCCGAGATTCCTAATATTTTTTAGAATTATCGTTATAAAATAAAAAGGAAAGTTTCTTCGTGTACTTAAAACTTCAAAAAATATCATAATTCCAAGCTCCACATTCCTCTCGGATCTACATCACGAAGATAAAAAAAACCTTTGCAAGTTTAATTTTATCTAGCTTGGTTCTCGAAAGTTAAGTAAAAATTGCACTTTCCTGAAGCGTATCGAGTGAAATTCACACGCTTCTCTGCTCGTACGAAAATAAAACAAATCACAAGAAAGAGAATGTTAAGAAGGGTTAGCGACAAAATTGCATCAAATTGCTCTTTAAAACGAGATTGTCAAAGAAAAAAGAAGAGAATACTTCAAAGGAAAGTTGTATACGCAACTCCAGGATTTTCCTTCTTTTCATATTCGTTTTAAAATATACTCGTTAAAATTTTATTTTTTACCGGCAAAATTTTTAAGCTGTAATAGTTTTTTAATCTTCTACTACTCGGATTTTTCGAGTAAAGAAGAAGCAAGTGCTTTTGCGAATAAATTTGATTTGGAAACGATAAAAGCAAAGGCCATCGAGAGTCCAAGAAAGAATTCCGAGGGAGCGAAACTTCGAATCGAATAACGAATAAGGAAAGGGGATCTGAAGCCAACAAAAACTCTCAACTAGAGCTCTAGTTTGTGAAAGGATCTTTCTGAAAATCGTTATAGGAGCAGCTAAATGCTGCTTCGTCTGGTTTCACTTTGAAAGGTTTCTGTGCTTAGAGGTACATGTACATAGGAAGGGTGTGTTGATAGAAAATGTGCGTCTAAAATAACAAGTAATGATCTGTTTTAAAATTGTATTTACACGGAAAAAAATAGTTCAATGAAATTTATAAAACTGTTTAAGGGCATGTGATACTTGAGGAAAGTGGAAAGTTAATGTGAACAATTTGGTCCACACCCAGAAAACATTTTCTTTGAATCAAAGAAACATTTCTTTGATATACGGTCAAAGAAAATATTTTTTTGAATTGAAGAAAGTTTTGTTTTCTCAAATAAATTTTCTACATATTTGTGTTCAAAATACATAAACTTTTGTTTTGAAAATTTGTGAAATGGTAGAGAAGATAAAAACGGATGTAGATAAACTTCTTTTGGTTTTTAAAATGAAAAAAAATTCCCAATGTATTTTGATAAAATTGAGCTTTTTTTTCATTTCGAAAACAAAAGTAGTCTATCTACGTCCGTTTTCATCTTCTCTGCAATTTCTCAAATTTTGAAAAGAAAATTTTATGTACTTTAGCCACAAACATGTAGAAACGTAAAATCAATAAAATCTTCTAATTTCCTAAGTATCAAATTAGAAAATTTTATTGCTTTTGCGTTTTTACATGCTCTTTTCCAAAATTCATAAAATTTTGTTTATAGAATTTGGGAAATAGTAGAGAAAATAAAAACGGACATAGATAGACTACTTTTGGTTTAGAAATGAAAAAAGTTCAATTTTATCAAAATAAATTGGAAATTTTTTTCATTTTTAAAACCATTTACGGAACAAAGTTCTAATAAATTTATAGAACTTTCCATAATTAATGTGGAACAATCAATAATTTTTCCTAAATGTCCGGCATTTTATACTGAAAAGTTCTGTAAATTCTGCAGAGCTCTGTTCCGTAAATGCCTGTATCCCCAACTCTTGAACAGTTCTATAAACTTTACTGAACTATTTCAGACACAAGACCGAAAAAAATGCTGGAAACACTTTTGTCTATATATTCAAATCTTAATCATAATTTCTTACAAGTCCAGTTTGTACTGATAAAAAATTTCCTATTGTGAATCTGGGATTCTAATTCTTATTTCTCAGCATAATCTTTGTCAGAATTAGTTTCTTTTTTGAATGCTCGTCTGATTTCGGTGCCAGACAGCCCGGGTATTTTTCTACAGAAAAGGTAAAGAAGTAGGAGAGGTAAAAAAAATAAAAGAACGTAAAAGGCTCTAATGGTGAATATAACCAACAGTATGGTTAGACGAGGTGGAAGGCCGATAAAAAATTAGGAGGCCACCTACGTCCTTCTTTGTTGTTCGAGGGCGCATCTCGATGAAAGAAGCGACCATGCCTTCGAGGCCCGAATACTTTATTTTGGAGAGCCGAAAACAAAAAAAGAGAATAGCACAACAATAAAAAAAATCTTGACTCGACAGATCGTCCGATTAACATTAGGGGCCAGGGTCACACTGTTAGAAATGTTTGCAATTTTAATATACATTAGTATATTAAATTTCAAAACTCGAGTGTATAAGTGAGGGTGTATATTAAATTTCATATAGCATTGATATTAATCACTTGTTAAAAAAGTTAGATAATGTCATTTATACAGATTAGGAATAAGTTAGAATAAATAACTTGGATATAATAAACATGGATCAATTGGACCACGTGACTAAATTATAGATTTATTCATTCATGTATAAGATAACTCTTTCAATTTATAGAGTATCTTTCTGAAAATTTAGGTAACGCAACAGAAAACAATATATAAAACACGTCCGTTAACTTCTTCTTAGTGAACATTTTGAAAAAAATTCGTAAACTTATTAAAAATTACAGTTAACTTAAAATTTGTTGAAAAATTTTCACTGAAACAAAGTTGACAGGCGTTTTATTTTATTTATATATTATTATAAAGTTTTTTACAATAATTAGTAAAAGAGATATTTAAGGTAGTACACTCGCGAAAATTAGGCCTCAGGCAAAAATAGATCATTTTGGTTTCAAGAATAGTAATATTATTATTGCAAAGATCCTTTGAAAGAGAAAATATTATTTTCCTTTAAAAATTGAGGAACCAAAAAATTTTGCGATTCTAATTAATCGCGGATCATTTTTTCAGCGAAAAGATTCTCTACAACTTGACCGTTTCCACTTTTTAAAAATAAATTCTTTAATGGTTAAAACCATCAAAAAACAATTTTCCAAAACAAAATTTCTATAAACAAATTGTTGAATTTGATAATAATTGATACATTTTTGAAAATTGAAAACTGTTAAGTTGTAGAGAATATTTTCCCTAAAAAAATGATCCGTGATTGATTATAAACGCATCATTATTAAAAATTTTACTCGTGGAAATAAGAAAAAAAATAAAATTGAATTATAAATCTATATTCTGATTCAAATTTTTTTCTTGGAAAATAATCTTTCTTTGTTTAAATGATCCCTTCAATAATAATATTGCTATTCTTGAAAGCAAAATTATCTATTTCTGCCTGAGATCTAATTTTCGCGTGTGTACTACTTTAAAAGTGTATTTTTGTACAAAAATGTTTTGCTTCATACTGCTACAATTTTCTCAAACTGTAAAAACTCCAATGTTCTGACATTTCATCTTAGTTCTCACAATCATGTCGATTATCTTACATAATAGTTATCCAAAGTATCTTATTATCTCTAAAATTGCACGAACTTCGAAATTTCTTTGCTTGAAAAATAAAATAAAAGTAAAAATACCATTCTTGGTTAAGAAATATCCTTAGGCTCAGAGCATACTCTTAGATGATGACATTTTAATTATTACTTATGAATAATATTCAATTTTATACAATATAATTTTAGGGATTCGAGTTCCTAACTGAAAATTTTTTCTGAGACATCAATTTTAATAAGCATTCATTTTATTAGCGTTATCAGAAAAAAATTATGAAGATTATGTTTTTAAATGTATAATATGAAGATGCTGCTAGGCGAAAACCACGACGCGAACATAACCTAGCGTAACAAAACCTAACCTAGACGTGTCGAGTACCGGGAGGGCATCGATTTTCGTCGGCCGATGTGGGTGGAAGCGCGTCGAGATATCCTAGCTGTCTGTATTGCAACGATGGCCTGGAGGTGTTCAGTGACCCTTTCGCATTTGATATGATGACAAGATAGCAACAGACGGTGTTTGCATTTTTTTCAATATAAATATACAATACCAAACTAAGTATATTTTACTTATAAATTGTTTTACTTCAAGAAATGATGATGATGAAAAGTACAAAATATCTGATGTTACCCTTTTCACAATAATTTAGTTATTTCTATCCAAATATTTTATATACTGATTCAAACAAATTAAATATGAAGAAATGATTACATAAACAACTTTTTGAAGCAAAATTACCCAATATAATCACAACACAACAACTCAAATACTATTCTTCTTACAAGTTAAATGCAAAGCAAAAGGAACATTTGTTCAGGAAAACGTTATTATTGAGACATTCGCGGAGAAAAATGGATATTAGATTAGATATTCGGCTGTAATATCTGAGATTATAATTTATGTATATTTTAATATTTCTGATATTACACTATAAAAAATGTCTAATGTAATTTAACAATACTCACTGAGAAAACAGTTTTGTCAAATCAACAAAAATATTTTGTCGGTATTTTTGCAACAAAATTGTTTTGTTGCGCAAACAAAGAATTTTGTTATATCAATCAAATTTTGGTTACTTAAACAAAATTTTTTATTGCATACATTTTTTTCACTGTTGATCAGTATATTTCACTGATTAACCAGTGAGTTTCCCTGGTGGAATCAGGTAAATTCCTCTGATTTCTATGTGGACGACTTATAACATTCGGAACCGTGGTTTTTCACTATGAATCAGTGAATGATTACTGTTTAGGATTTAGGGAGTGCACTGATATAACACTGTTGATAATATACTCTCCAAATTTACTAAAATTACTTATTTTTATCTAAATTTTTAAATATTTTTTTGAATATTTGAGACATAATAGACTTGTCTCAGTAATTTTTGATTCATTTCCCAAAATTCCAAGACGGTAATTTTTATCCTCCGTAGAAATGTAGTTACAGAACTGTAATTGCCGATAACACTTCAGTTTTATATTTTAGAATAAAAAAATTTCAAAATTTTTACTAAAATGAAGTTAACAGACGTTCCTTGTTATCTTCTGGAACATTTTCCAAATTTTGAGCAAGATATGTTATAAACAAGAAAAGTTATCTTATATGGTTGGATTAATATATAATTTCTGTCACGTGACCTGCTTAGCCCATGGCCTTAGAAAATCCCCTGTGAAGTTTAGTCATTGGAGCACTTCTAGCGGTGAACGAACTGCTTTAAAAATGGCCGGGAGGGTAGACACGACCCTTCAGTTTTCCAGGGAATCTTGGCCTCGGTTCTTAGGAAAAGCCCTTAAGTTTCCGGCAATCCTCGGCTTTCTTCGTCTTCCGCTCGAACAGAGCGAAAAAGCTAAGGTTCCGAAACCAAACTGGCAGATGTGATTTGACTTTTCAATGGACATGAACCCAGTACTTCTTCCCCAACAAACACGACTCTTCTACAAAATCGAAATTTAACTTCTCGTTTCTTCCTGATTTAAACTCATTACTAATCAGTTACTCAAACATTCTTCTTCAGAATTGAGAACTGAGAAACATGCTAACAATTACTGTCAATTTGTGGCAAGCTGACGGTTAGTTTCTCAGTAGAGCAAAAAAAGATAATTGAAATTGCTAACTGGCAGTTTTGCACTCCTTTCCCTAGATAGAAAAACGTTCATTTAATTGTTATGTCCGTAGTACATTTTCTTCTACACTTGATTTCTTTTCTGTTCCTTTTATTTTCATAAATGTATTTTCTCTTTTACTTTTACTATGACAAAAACCAAATATTTCAGTTACTTCTAATCAATTTCAAGTGTTTATTAGATTGAAACCAAAAATTTTGGTTAAGGCCATGGATCAACCAGACAACGTCACCAGATTCCTATGAAATTTCATGTCAGATAACTTTTTCATTCTACAAAATAGGTTTCTGAAAATTTTCAAAATACAAGAGAAGACGATAAAGAACATTGTCAAATTAGTTTTAGTAAAATTTTTGCAAACATTTTTACAGTTAACTGTAACTATCGATATGTAATTCACTTTTTTTAAAAAATTTTACTAAAAAGAAGTTAAAAGACGTGCTTTATTGTCTTTTGTTACGTTTCCCAAATTTTCAGAAAGATACTTTGTAAATTAAAAAAGTTATCTTATATGAACGAATAAATGTATAATTTAGTCACGTAGTCCGATTGATCCACGGCCTTAAGTCAATAAAATAATATATGTGAATTGAACAAAAAGATTTTGTGCGATGAGCAACATTCTTTTTTGAGTATATGAAAATTAAATTTGCTCAGAATATAATTGCAGTCAAGCGACGAAAGCTGAAGCCATTTTGGTGGGCCAAAGGCGAAAGACAAACGGGTCAATACTCGGAAGGTACCATCCGCTTTAAGAGATGAGGCGTTAAGGGATGCGTAGGCCAGCGATCCTTGCGAAGGCCAGGCACACTTATCGTATATTTTCATTATTTGTGAAATTGTGTTTGATAAATACGAAAAAAGTATAATCTCTATAGTATTTTCTGTTTCTGTGTAATCGTCCTATCTTCCATCTTTTCTTTAAAAAATCCATTTTTCAAGCGCGTTAACCTCCTTCAATCTGAATCTTAAGTGCGTATACATAATACGTGTTTTTAGTTCAAAAGCGTGACCCGTATGACGTGCACCGTTTAAAAGACCGGAAATGCGCTGCGTAATGAAGTCGTTAGCCTGTGTATTTAGTTCTTTTCTAAACCCTGCCTCATGTTCTTGGACATATGAACGTTCCAAAAATGCAATTTTCAATTCACAAAAAATATTTATTATTTAAAAATGGTAAATTCAATCGTTTTGTTGAATTTACAAAGTATTTTAATGATCTAACCAAATTTTTTTGCTTGGATCTAATAAAAACTTTAAGTTTATTAAAATTAACTAAACTTTTATAATTTTTATGGTCAACCGGCAATCGAAAGACCCGGGCTCGAATCCCGGCAGTCGAAACCGTCTTTTTTTCCACAGAAAGATTTTTAATTATTTGAAAATTAACTAAAATATTTGGTCAGATAAAGTACATTTCTGGTTTAATAAAGCAAATATTTTTTTGAGTGTAGTAAATTCAACCCAGTTGAC